>OY796869.1:7042096-12042096 GCA_963680765.1 Agrochola lychnidis | reverse complement strand
GTTATTTTGGGAACATTCATAATGTTAACCCCATCACTAGTAACAGATGAGATGCCTTTGAAAACACGTGTTGCCTATCAATCTCGAATGCCGCACACAGAGCACGGAGAGCCTTACTGACACTTATATCACGGACGAGTATTTTGTGTGGACCTGTGTAAGTCATTGCTAGACAATGCGGCTTTATTTCATACGAGATAAGAGTTGGTTTCAGTGTTAGGGTTCAGTGTTTAACTTTATCATGGGTGAGTTTATGAGTGAGTATTAAATAATGGGCTTTATTAAAATAAGAATTTGATAATACATTACTGCCAGAAATACCACAATTAAAGCTAAAGATTCCGTCAGCAAAAACTGGCCCTTAATAGCTTTAAGAGAGACGTGGAAAGAGATAAGGAGGCCTCCTCCTCCGGTGGACAGTAGAATAACAGATTTGGAATTAGAGATAAAGAACAGAGGTGAAAAGTACAAGGGTAAAATGTAGACTTGCAATAAACTTCTTGTTTTAATATCAAGTAATTTTTCACATCTTATATTAAGTACTTTTGAAAGAAAGTTAATTTCGAACATCAGTAAATACTTCTTTGTAGACGAAGAACTCATAAACATCGTCTTGGAGCTCTTATTCAAACAACTTCTCAAATTCAATGCTACCAGTAAAACTTTTCCAGTAATAAGTAACTCAAAAGGATCTAAAATATTCTTCAAAAATATTACTCGTCTAAATGTTCCTCATCTATAAGTTTTAACCTATCGCTTCAAACACTTGTACACTCACGAGCAAAATATCAAACTCTTTGTCGAATTTCACCAAATGGGTACGTCACCCACTTGGTGAAATTCGACAAAGATTTTTCAAAAACCTTATCTCTTGTCGCAGTAACGCAGGTATGCGGGCACCTCTGCATCAAATAACTAATAATTACAACAACCAATTCCATCATATCGATATGTTTGCTCTTTCTGCTGGTAGATTCAAAAATATTATGTTCAAAACACTTGGTCACTTTTTTTTCTTAGTCATTATTGTCCCACTGCTGGGCAAAGGCCTCCCTACTCTCTTTCCACCTCTCTCTGTCCAGAGCTTCCAAGAATCAATCTTTCTTAAAGGAGTCCAGCTCATCCCGCCATCTCCGTCTGGGCCTTAGTCTTAGTAATTTCCTCCTCTAAATAATTGTCTCCTTAGTCACTAGTAATTTTAAAAGATTTGCATGCCTTGATGAGTTTTTCTTTATTTTTGTTTTACTGTTTAGTACAAAAATGGTTTCTTAACATAAATGATTGTAGTTTGTAGGTTTTAGTTTAAATAGCATGGTTTTTAAGATTATTTTTTGTGTATATTCCGTGGAAAATGTTGTTGGTTTTCCGTTTATTTTTGTATTTTCTCCTACAAAATGTAATATGTCACTGTTTGTCTTCCCTAATAAATAAAATAAAAATAGGTATTTAATACAATGATGAAAGTAATGCTGTTGACATAGCTTCAAAAATTTTAATATTTCTTCGAGGATTTCGCAAAATAGTAATTTATTCTTTTGCACACATGCTCCAAATACCTGCGCCACACACGAAGACTTTGTGGGCCGGGTAACTGCGCTTTAGATGCATAATACACATGATTCTGAACCCCGTTTTCGCGTCGATGTCCCGGTCACCCTGTATTTATTATATTTTGTGTCAGTCATGTTGACTGTTGAGAAGTTCCTTCATCGGAAGCCAATCCTGGGTGTAGAATTAGGCCATGCATCATAAACTTAAGCATTGTCTTCAAAACTAAGCCAAAATGTCAAATTTCAACTCCGTAGAATAAGAGGTAGTGGTTTTAATTTAGCTTGCAAGATTTGACCAATACACGCCAAATAACTAACAAGGCAAGTTAAAGAATAGCTTGTAAAAAGTAGCCTTTGAATTTTGCTAAGTGCATACATCTTTTTGCAGGTTACTGTACGTATCCCACTAACCGATTCATGCTGGTGCATCCCACAATTTTCTACTGAAAAATGTAAGAGCGCGGAATGAAGAGGAATTTGTAGATTAAACTTTCAAGTTCGGTTTCATAGCTGAGAATATGAAAACGTTTTGTGGGTGTTACGAGATCCGCTTTGAAACTAAAATTCTTGTTTTTAGATGCTACATTTTAGAATAGAATATGTTTATTTGCATTAAAACATTGTACCTACCTACATAATGATCTTAATAATATTATTATGATCTAGGTATGAATTGGCGTACGAATATTTGAAATAAGACAAGTTCTAATTATGTAGAATCAACAATAAAAGTATATGCAAAACAGTAACTCCAACAATTTTACTGTGTCTACTTATAACCAATTTTTAGAGTTTCAAATTTATAGTGACCTAAGAATATACAAATGGACTGTGTGAAAGATGTTAATGGATAATGGTAAACAGAGACGTCGCTTATAGAGATCTTCAGAAGAAAAGGACGTATTGCCCAGAACCCAAGATGGAAAAAAAAAGCAGTGGCACCCCAGGAGAGCCGACAGAAGTGAAAACTTGAAAAAAATCGGCACCGCGGTAATCAACGCGTTGATGTCTTTTACTCCACAGTGTCGGTAAATTCGGTAACAGTGTCGCGAAGTCAATGGTTTAGTCCCATATCAAAAATGCCTTAAATAAGTTTTTACTTCAGAAATCTTCGACGCCAAAGTAATCTAAAAGAAAATTAATTTAGTTTTGAATAAACTACACACAAAAATTTAAATTTAAATTAACTTTGCTTATAAAACTGTAGATCTCAACGCCGCCTTTTTGCTTTTTTGCAATACAATTTCTCAAAGCAATTAATGTTTAACAACTCTGCCCCCAGTCAATGTCAATGCATATATATCACTGTATCTATGAATATTTTCCGATTCTCAGATTGGTTTATTGGTTGATTCACACGAATTTACTCGCCCGAAACGGGTGAATCGACACTTTTAAATAATATTATTTTAACTTGAAGCGATTCGCACGAAGTTAATTTGTTTGTGGGCAAATCGATATCTCCAGAAATCACAGACATATAAAGAGTAGCAGACCAAACATTAATCCATAGTTATATTTATATTTATGGACATGATTCTCTATCCTATTTTGCTAAGCGACAAGTCGTAAATTGTATCTCGTTCTGTCACCTGTTGCCACACTGACTCAGACATAGACAAAATTTGACGCGTAGCTTGTCTGTACCATGCCGCCATATTGCTAAGCAACATCATCTGCATCGCGTTCTTTGTTTCAACAGCGTTATTTAGTCAGGGACGGATTTGGCAACAAAAACGTTTTTTTTTTGTAAAATAGTTACCATTGAATTATCAAACAGAGCTTCAGTTTACTCTATGATTTTTTAAATCTTTTTGGTGACATTGTTCCAGTATACTGCAAAGTGCAGATTGTTAGTGCACACACATGCTTTTGTAATAAATTATAAAATGAATTATATTACCCTGTATCTGTGTGACGGAAAACATGAATATAGGCATAAGTATACATAAATTGGCTACTCACATAACTTTGAAATTTCATTCGGCAGGTAATAATTGATTGATTGACTTTATTGCTAAGTAATTTACACTTCTTATACCCAGAGAATATCAATTTTCGCGGATTTTCAGTAAGTACCTATATCGGTTGTTTCAATATCGTTAGATAATATAGATAATATCGGCAACCGGCCCTAGTCCAGCCCTGTATTGACAACATGCCCTAAGTGTGCGTAATGGCTACGCAATTTTAAGCGAATGTTTGGTCTACTACTATTTATACGTCTGTGCCAGAAATACACATGTCACTCAGAAAGTTTTGCGACTTACAGTTTTTGTCTATGGGACATTGGTTGCTTTTATTGTAAGTTTTATTAAAACTATGACTATTTATTACAAAAAAACACAACATTCCAAATTCGAAATTTTCTCCACACTTTTTACGAGCAAAATTAAAATACTCTGTCTCACTGAAAAATGGATTTACAACGAGAACATTTTCGCGCGATGATTTTGTACGATTTCAAATGTCGACTAAAACCAGAAGAATTGTTTGAAAGACTTCGAATGATGTTAATAGACAAAAGCCCTTCTAAAGCAACTGTTTTCAACGAATTTATGCGTGATCGAGTAACTTTGGCGGACGAAGAAAGAAGTGACGCTCTATGACGACTGTTACATAAGAAAACGTGCTGGCTATGAAAAATTTAATTCAGGGGAATAGGCGAATTACATATGAAGAGGTTCATCATTATACTGCAGATTGGATCGGAAAATGTGCATCAAATTCTATACTATCTTCGGGTAAGGAAGATAGTTTTACGGTGGGACCGCAAAATATAACGCGGGCTCAGAAGGAGGTTCGGGTAGAATGGTGCCAAGACATGATAGCAAAATTTGAAGCAGGGTCGTCTCGGCGCATTTATGATATCATTACGGGTGATGAATCTTGGATTTATCAGTATGATCCAGAAACCAACCGTCAGTCGACCGTGTGGCTATTTCAAAATGAACCAACGCCTACCAAAGTGAAGCGAGCCAGAAGTACAGGCAAAATTTTGATCGCAAGTTTTTTTTCTTTGACGGGTTATCTGGTGTCAGTACCCTTACGAGATCAAAGGAGCATCAATGCTGAATGGTATGTTACCAAATATTTGCCATAAGTTTTTACTGCTGCAAGCAGCAAGCGACCGAACACTGACCTCCGTGGGCTACTGCTTCACCACGACAACAAGGGACTTTCTGGACAGTACACCGGTCAAATTTATAGGTCACCCTACTTACAGTCCCGATTTGGCGCCGTGCGACTTTTTCTTGTTCCCCAAAATAAAAAATCAACTCAAAGGAAAACAGTTTTCATCACCTGAAGATACACTGGCTGCATTTGAGAAGGAGATTGAAGAGGTGTCTGATGCGGACTGGCAAATAATAAATAAATAAATAATAAATAAATATCTTTATTTACAATTTCTCTCTGCAAGTTTCGTTCTGTGCCTCTCTATGGTACACACATCGGTGGTCCTACGTTTTGTCAAGCGATTGAGATCCAGCTGCAAAGAAGCATGTCTGCGCAACGTACAGTTTAGCACAAAGAGCTGCCTCACGGTCAAAATCTGACATTCTTTGTACAATTGAGTCGTACTATGCCGATAGTGTTTAAAGGTCATGACCTTGAGGACAGCTCTCTGCGCCCTTTCCAGTTGAATCATACCAGTCTTCAAAGCACCGCCCCAGACCGTTATGCCAAATGTTAATATTGATTGGCAAAGGGAGAAATAAACCATGCGTAAGGTATCTACGTCAGCACTATACCGCAGGCCCCTAAACACGGCAATTAGTTTTCTAACTCTGCCAGACAATGCCCCAATCTGAGCATTCCATGATAAGTGTTTGTCTATTTGTACGCCAAGGTACTTCACACTAGTTTTTCTTGTCAGGGGAAGGCATGAACATTGGTTTGGGTAAGCATTACAATGAGCATGAGCTTTAACTGAAAATGTGTTGTCGGGTTGCGAAGTAGATTTAAGAGAGAAAGTGATGAAGTTGGTTTTATCCACATTTAAAGTTAAACTATTTGCCGATAGCCAAGACATAACAATGCCAAGAACAGATTCAGCTCTCTCCCGGGCCTCACTCCAAGTTTCAGCATGGATCAGAAGGGCCGTATCATCAGCATACGTGTAAATGGAATAATTTGGGAGCACCAAATCACATAGACTGTTCACAAACACTAAAAAAAGTGTAGGCCCCAAGATGGAACCTTGAGGCACTCCGAAGGACAATCCACACTCGCCACTAACACATGCGGTGACTTTAACACACTGAGTTCGCTCAGAAAGATAGCTCGCAAAGATAGCAAGGGCAAGGCCTCTAACTCCAATTCTCTCCAAAAAAATGTGTTATGAAAATTGGTTTAGACGTACGAAACTGTATATAGACGCCAATTTTCTTTGAAAAGATATAATAAACAAAAATTATAACCTGTAGTATATTTTTTTCTAGTATCGCAAAACTTTCTGAGTGCCCCACGTACATATTAGGCAATTAGCATATTTTAAATTTTATTCAATAAAGTTATAACTTTACTGCATAGTAATTCAAAATATTATATTATTTTAAAGTATGCTCTCAGTTTGTTTTGAATTTAAAAACTCGCTATATTTTGCAATTTCAAACATTCAAATTAGCTCTAAATATTTTAAACAGCGTTGTCTACATTAATACCATAGCTAAAGCGTAGTATTTTGAAAGGTTAATCAATAATTATGGGAATGACGTCACGAGTCGCGGCCCGTGTAAGCAATAATAGCGGTCGGGTGAGCATTCATTGATTTTAAAGATATATTAATTACGTCCGGTCCCTTGAAAGGTAAACAAGGGAATAAAGTGACGATAGACACTGTTTTATACAGTTTTGTTAGTTGTTTACATTATTTTGCATATAATGTTTTTAGAAAAAGTCAATATCAATCAATCTGCCTAGCTTTTTGCCAACTATGTTGGGGTCGGCTTCCAGTCTAACCGGATGTAACTGAATACCAGTATTTTACACGAAGTAACTACCTTTTTGACCTCCACAATCCAGTTTCTGGGTTACATTATGATACCCCTTGGTAAGACTGGCGTTAAATGGAGATCCATAGTACAATTTTGTTTAAGATTATGTTCAAAACACTTGAATAGTCCTTCAGACCGTATTTCGGCCATGGCGGCCAATCTCAATGACGACTAGCTTTCGGCGTGGGAGATATTATTGTGCACAAGTGTATGAGCAGCCACAGGTGCACTCTCTCTTCCCTCACTCTTATAGTCCGATGGGACAGCAATCCGACACGACCGGAGAGAGATCAGGCGCAGGACCAACGGCTTAACGTGCTTTCCGAGGCACGGGTGTATCACACCGTCAAATTTCAAACTCCGGGCTGTTACTAAGTTATTCCTAATGGAAAAACCCAATAACACTTTGCCCGACCCGGGAATCGAACCCAGGACCTCACGCTCAGCAGTCGCACTTGCGACCACGAGACCAACGAGAAAGTTGCCCACTTTCTGACACCAAAATTCTGATTGAGTAAGCCTACGATCGCACGGACGTAATAAAATCGCGGCGTTTTTTTTCGCGCACTTTCATTTTCAACGCTCTGCTTAACGCCGAGAGTTGAAAATCCAGCAGTGTGTTTTTTCAACGCGCTGGGACGAGAGAGAATGCGTCCCCGCGTTGGATTCTCAACGCTCGGTTTAACACCGGGAGGTGAAAATCCAATGCGCAATAAAATCCCGATGCGATTTTATTACGTCCGTGCAAACGTCGGCTAACACTTTGGCCAGTCAAAAGTATAAGTTTAAGCAATACCTACTTTAGAAAATAAGTCATAATGGGGCGCAAAATAAAAATATTATTTCTAATAGCGCACACAGAAAACTATAAAAATACGTTAATTTAGAGAAAACTCATAGTCAGAACAACGTACAGCGACCACTAATCCCTTTGAAAAGCGAGTATAATAACTTGTCTTACAATAACAAATAAGTTTTTCAAAGAAAAGCTCACGTAAAGTGTTGGACGTGTTATATGAGATTTGTCTTGCAGTGAGCTTCAAAATAAACTTATTATGTTGGAATTAGAGAAGAAATAATGCTAAAAGAAATATTTCATACATGTCTAAAGTATTCATATTCTAGATTTAAGTTTGAAGACATGTAGGTCTAATCTTTAGGGGTGCTGCACACTGGCTACCGTAGGCGCGAGCAATGGGTAGCTCGCCGTCCGATAAGGACCAGGCCCGGGTCGACGGCGCGTTGTGTTCCACGCGCGCCTCAAAGAGATGTCAGCAGAACTGACGGGGTCCGCTAGGGCCGATGCCTGCCGGGGTTGCAAATAAAACCGAAAAGGAAATCGTGGCCCCCGGCAACATGGCAATTGAAGAAACACGGGTGGGTTTTAGTCAGTAAGACACGCCCTAGCTCCGACCAGAGCGGGAGAAGTTATTTGATAATTTCCCACCCAAAAAAAAAAGGTAGTGCTACATACTTGTTCAGGTGACTCGTCACAGCCGCTCTAGGCGGAAAATCTAATACCTATATGTAGATATTATGTATGTTCGGGGAAAAGTCGGTCGACTTAGCTCGAATCGTGTCGAACTAACCCAAACACGATTCAGTGAAGGTAAAAAAAAAATTTATTTGGCATACGCACAGGAAATACAAACAGTAAAAAAGGAGCATTTAAATCTAACAAAACTAATATATTTTTAGAATAAACGAAAACATAAAAATCCAAAAAGAAACAGAATGAAATGAATAAATTGGAATGGAGTTTGCTGATCGGCACGAGCTGAACATGATGTGTGTAGTAATTGCTTCAGCACGGCTTTTTTGTTCAATAAATACAGGCGAACCAAAATCAAATCATTTATTTCAAATAAGCCCGTAAAAAGCACTTTTCAAGGTCAATATTTACAAAAAAGAATTGATTCTAGTCGCCCCTTCCAAAGATAGATTTCGTATGGAGAAGAATGGGCAAGAAACTCCACCGTTACTCTTTTACAATACTTTGTATATGTACATTAGTTAAATAATTATATTTTATGTGAAGACGATGCACTTAGAATAAAATTACATTGGGTAAAAAGAATTAAAAACGAAGCAACGACGATGAATTTAATATGTGATAGATACATGGTGCTCACATATTTACAAGCATTTTAAAAGTAGACGATTTTCCTAAAAAAATTATAATAAATAAGTCATTGTTTGAGGAAGTAATCACAGAATGTAAAATCAATGTCATATTTACGAATGTGGCACTCGAATAAGTGTGTAACACCTTTTAATATTATAATTCCAGTTTTCAGTTAGACCCTTCTCAATTTCTGACACTGAAACCCGGTCACAGGTGTGAAACAGTAACTATTAGCGATGTCAAAATGAGACCTAGGCTCGAGATTACTTAGGTACTTCTTTTGTATGATTAATTAAAATGAATCGCCATCAAAAAAGCTTTAGGTACTTTATCATTTCATTGTATTTATTATTTACATTTATAATTATTTAAGTATTGTGTATTTATTTTATTTTTTATTTTAGTCTCATTGTATGTATTATGCATTATATGCATTGGTCGACGTCATCACGTCAACCGGGGTTGTCGCTGAAAACTAGGCTGGAGCTCTGTCTCGCATAGGGTCGCAGCATTATGCTAAGCGATGACCGTTTTACGTGGATGCTACGCATATTTTCCGCCAACTTGTTCTATTTTGGGTCATGTTTATCGCAAATGAACGTATTTTTTTTTCCTTTTTAACCGACTTCCAAAAAGGAGGAGGTTATATGTTCGTCGCGTATGTTTGTTTGTTTTTTTTTATGTCTGTCCACCGATTTCTCCGTCAATTGTGGACCGATTTTGAAAATTCTTTTTTGTTTGAAAGGGTGTGCTCTCGAATTGGTCCCATATAAATTTTATTAACTTTGCTTGGATAGTTTTTGAGTTAGCTACAAAATACGTATTTTTTTCCCACTTAGTATGTAGATGATATGTTAAGTTTCTGTCATTGGTAGCAGGTAGTGGTATTCGAATGTGTGTGGGGTAGGTACCACAACTAAAAAGTGAAAAATAGAAACTTTTTACAAAAAAAACACTACAAAGTGAAAAAAATAACTTTAATTTCGGAAGTCGGTGGCAAAAAACGAAAATACAAAACCCAAGACACCGACTTCCGAAATTAAAGTTATTTTTCACTTTGTAGTGTTTTTTTTGGAGGTCGGTTGTTTTTTTTATCTATTTCTTTATATAAATCGTGAAATGATTAAGCTTAACACAATTCTGCTATATTAAGGTTTATTCTCATTATCAATATAATAACCGAAAAACGTCCACTGTTGGACACAGGCATCCCGGAAACGTGACCACAATGACCAGTTCTGTGCTTCTCGCATTTAGCAGATCCCATGACTCCTAAGCAATCAGGGCGTTCAGCAGATTGATTGCCTGAGTTTTGGGAGCTTATACAGCAGTATGGGTACTGGCGGAGCCGCGAAAGGGCACCACGAGGCACAGGCGCGCGGCCGCCGCAGCAATTAGTATAACTAATTGTATGACCAAAATATTTGTCATTCAGCAAGTTTAAGTATCACCCCTTGTAGAGACTATTCCAAAGCACTCAATGATACAAACATGTTTTTAGGCTTTTTTAATTGACAGTTCTTGTTTCGTACAACAATGTACAGTACAAATATGTTCATAATGTCTCTCGGCAAACCTCGTGTTTCGTCAGTCGTCAGATTTCTATCAGTTGCCCTTTGCACTTAATGCAGACCGGACGCTTTCAATCGACTTGGAAGTATATAGAGTTGTTAATACTCTTTTAACTAAATGTAATTTATTTAAAAAATAGTAGGCAAGCTGCTAAAGTCGCAGGCACAATAGATAGGAAAATAATTTTAAAATCAAAACAACAATAAAGTACTTAGTTCTGAATTCAAAATATTATTCACGATAAATCTAATAATTGATGGACATGGAAATTAGCATTCGTTTGTATTCGGAAATACGATGATTCCTGAGGGACATTAAGAAAATAAAAATACTGTAGTGTAGCATCTGTTTCCTGACATTTAGCTGTCAATATTTACGAAAATTTATAAAAACTGCTATTGTAGAGTACAAAGGCGGTTTTATCAATTTCCGTAAGTGCCACGCCAGCCAGCCCAGTGTCCACGGTAGAATATAATAGACTTTGGATTTTAGTCGTTGAAGATTAATCTAGGATTTCAAAAGACTGCAATGAAGCCTTAGTTAGATGGATCTCGTTACATCGCATACGGAGTAAATGTCTCTCAGGACGCTTTATTTGAAATTAGTTTCTCTTGGACGAGGCATAAGCGTCTCAGAGCAATAACTATTAAGGAAAACGTATCTAAAAAAATACAAAAACAACGCATCCGTTTATGATCTAAAACTACCCTAGGACAAGTTCTGGAATACGTAGGTATTCCACCAGATATGTAGATATCTAGCAGATAATTTCATACAAAAAAAAAATTACATTATCTGCCAAATAAATTGACCAATGATAGTTTTTTTTCTTTCTACTGAACAAGCCTTTATTTAAAATTACATTTAACTTAAAACATTAATTTCATCATGTGTTTTTCTCAACTATGTTGGGGTCGGCTTCCAGTCCAACCAAATGCAGCTAAATACCGTATTTAACATAGAGCTGCTGCGTATCTGACTTCCACAACCCAGTTTATTGCAATGTAAAAATACTTTCATACAAAAATAAACAACGCGAACGTCACAAAACACCTTCTTACTTTGCACCGAGCACTCTTCCACGAGCACTTTAATAAATACCCAACTTCACTTACCTTACCGTAATATTCCTTTAGAAATAACAAGTTGAGTTCTTGCAATAGTAAACAGGACGTAATAAAAAGCGATTAGGTTTGCCTAGATCAGCGCAATGGAATAACTTACGAGCCAAAGTGGTGGAAAATGGTTATGCAAAGGCATTATGTGAGGAATATACTGCCATATCGGCACTTAGTGTAAGGCGGTGGGAGCATGGACCGACTTTTTGGGTCAATAATTTATTTCTAATAGCTTAGATTAAAAACACGACTAAGATTCTTTTGAATACTTCTTTTAAAACTAATTTGGATCATTATTCTATTAATATATTTTCGTCTTTGACATTTCTCGGGAGTCTGGGGTCCCGAATCTTTGAAAGGCGTATGAGGGGCCGAAGCCAACTCGCAGAGGTCCGGTACACGTTTTTAATTAAATTACATTATTTTATTTATTCATAAGTAGGTAATATCCAATGTAGTGCATTTAAATTCAATCATAAAATAAAAACGTATGGCACTCGGGGACTGCCGCGGTAAAGCGTAGCATTTGTAACCTCCATACTTCCTATTTGTCAACGCTACACTTGGGATGATGGCGTGATGACATAAAACAAAAATTACGTTCCCATGACAACATCACGTTGTCATGCGAACCGTCATTACATGGTAGGTGGAGTGGGGGGTGTTAGGTTTTATTTTCGTTACGGAATTTCTTGATTCGGCCGCCGCGCTCAAAGCCCGCGATAAAAGCTATGCCATAGCTTAAAAATTAAAATCCGTATTTTTTGGTCAACATATCATCAGCATTTATCAAATACCGTATTATTAGTGTGTGTTTTTTTTTTTTCAGAATAATATACCTACACCATTATAAATTTTTCCATAGTTTTACGAACACAATAACAAAAGTTCCGTCTTTGGTCCTTCGATCCGAAGTCGTAAGAAACATAAGATTTTTGTGTAGCTCGGTCTGTTTACAGCCTACAGTAAAATATATACGACAAAGTAAGTAGGTAAGGTTCAAAGTTTCTATTCGGCGAACGATGTATGTATGAACGGTATTACTGAAACGCTCAGATGGAAAAACGCTTGCTTCCATTTTGCCTTATTACCATACTAAGCTAGAATTTTTTAAATGTGGAATGGGTTAATTACAAATTAGGTAGAGCTTTTACGACCTTAGTTCTTTTTATAAATAATGGATTCTGTTTTTGAATAATCAGAAAAAAATACATGATTGCTTGATTGATTGCAGAACTTAAGAAATTGATAAAATGTGATTTGAAGTAATCGACTCAAACTCGTAACAACAAATGCAAGTACTTAATCAGTTCGCGTGACTGGCTTATTGACATGACTTATTGTTAGTTTGTATTTTTGCGAAGTAATTTTCATTTATCTTTTAAGTAAGCTTCATTTATCTTAACAGCTGTGCCATGGACCTAATTGTTAATAATTTTCTCTAGCCGGTGGTTTACAAGTCATCATCATCTACCTAGCCTTTTCCCGACTATGTTGGGGTCGGCTTCCAGTCTAACCAGATGCAGCTGAATACCAGTATTTTACATGGAGCGACTGCCTATCTGACCTCCACAACCTAGTTACTAGGTAACACGATACCCCTTGGTAAGACTGGTTGTAAGACTTTTTGGGCTTCTAACTACCCGTAACGACTGTCAAAGATCTAAAAATGACAGCCGGGACCAACAGCTTAACGTGCTTTCCGAGACACGGAGGGGTCTTGGTATGTAAAGATGGTTACCCATCCACGGACCAACCGCGGCAAGCGTAGCTTAACCTGATCGATCGACCTGTGCGGTTGTTATTACTTAGCCACAAGCCCCTCCAGTGGTTTATAAGTATTCCTTCAATATACAGATAGATGGGTAATCAAATTATTTCAGGTTTAAAGTTTAATAATTATGAACCATTTAGGTTTAATTAAATACTAGCAGACGTCACACGGTTTTACCCGTGTAGTTCCCGTACCCGTGGGAGTACGGGGATAAAATATAGCCTATGTTACTCGCTGATAATGTAGCTATCCACTGCACAAAGATTTTTTCAAATCAGTCCAGTACTTTTTAAGTTTATTCGTTACAAACAAAAATACAAATTTTTCCTCTTTATAATATTAGTATAGATTTAATAGGTACAATTAATTATTTTAGTGAAATTACTCACTTCATAACTTGAAGTGATTAATTTCACTAAAGTAATTAATTTTAATAGTACTTCATTTTTAGAAAATGTTCAGCCTCTATATATTTATTTTTCGTTTCAAATATCGGACGGGACGTATAAACTTCATTTAATCACGAGAACGTTAGAAATTCGAACCGAAGTGGACATTTTTATTAAATTTCCACTACTTCAGAGCTTCTTTCAAAAAGTTTTAAAAACTGGATTGTTGGACTCGAACTTACTCCTCGGATGTTCTTTTAAGCCTTTTCTTGACAGATTTTACTTTAATAGTATAAAACTTGGCGCAGAAACACTGTTGTAAGTTCGTGTGATTTTTATTATGTCTATTATGAACTGACAAAAGTTCTAACGAAGTGAAAGTTGTGACATGTCAGTAGAATTACCATTAAAATTGCAGCAAAAATGTATTTTTAAACTACAGAAGCTGGTTTTTGTGGTCGTCTAGAGAATTCATTAGGTTACCAACATACTTATTATATAAAACAAAGTACTCCCGCCGCGTCTGTCTATCTGAACGTTTGAACGATTTTCATACGGTTTTTACCAATGGACGGAATAATGCATGAGAAGTACTTTGCTATATAATTCATTAAGCTTTCTTCTCACCGCTCTGGTTTTATTCATTCTTCTTTCTTCGTCCAGGATGTCTTTCTTTGGAATGCGCTCCTTCTGAACATCAGGACGGCAACCAGTCGGTTATCTTTTAAAGTGAAGGCACGTGAATATATTCATAAGAAGTTGGTAGAATCGTCCCAGCGCTGACTTGCTGGATTTGTTTTCTCCTCTTCCTATCGTTATTTCTCCTGACTAAGTTTATTTTGTTTATATGTATGTATTAGTATTTATTCTTATTCGAGTTGTCTTTCAATTATGTTGCACCCGCCATGTTTTGTCTCTGCATCACCCTAAGGTTGACTGGTAGAAAATGCCTCAGGCATTAAGTCCGCCTTTGTACAGTATTTTTTTTTACTTGTGCATAAAGTTTTAATAAATAAATTAAGGTTTTGTGTAAATTGGCTGAAATATGACAATGATTGTTGACGATGTCGGAAAAAATCATGCCGACTGGAAGCTTTACCTTGCGTGCACCGCGTAAACCAATAGAGTTACCTTTAAAAAAACAATGTGTTACGGAATTAACTCATAAAGTAAAGCATAATAAAATAATTCCACCCACTTTATTTACCTATGCACAACAATGAGTCATAATAACCGATGATTTATTTAATTAACTGCTTCAATTAAGTACCTAGGTAATCGTTATGCAATCGTAAACAGACCCGTTAATAACCGTCGACAGAAACTCTCAGTTCCGAAACAGGGCTGTTTGCTTGTGCCGAAAACGTTTACTTTATACAAACGACAGTTTCGTTCAAAATATAGGGTTGCTGCTTCCATATTTTAGTAAAAACCATACTGTTTTAATTTATATAATCAAAACTTTGTCTGAAAAAAAAACAGTGGCACTCCGGGAATGCCGACAGAAGTGAAAACTTGAACAATTTAAAAAATACTTCCAAAATCTTTAAAGTGACAAAAATACTTGCATAGAACATTGATCCGTAACGTAATATAAATAAAGAGCATAATTGTGTTTACAAAAATGAAGTGTCGGTAACGGTGTCGCGAGTTCAATTGTTTTTCGCATCTCAAAAATGCCCAACTCGCCTAAAGAAGTTTTCACTTTAAAATATCTGATGTTTGTTTTGGATTTTCTTCTCAGAGTCGTCAGATAAGAAAAACGCGACCTCATTTAGTTTTTAAGATTTTAATGACGTGTAAAAGGGTTCAAGAACTGTCAGTGTCATCTATTCTATTTTTATTAAATGGCAAGCAAAGCCGATGTCGACTATTCTGCCAATGTCTAAAGTGAGGTGGAAAAACAAGTGTGCATGATGTTAATATTTTTTTAAGAAAAACAACAACTGAAGACAGAAGTAAAATTCTTCGATACAGTTGAACAAAATGCACCTAGATCTTTTTGGGTTAGTAAGGGACTGAAACATGTCAGTGTCATCATTGTTAAAGAATATTGACACTCACTGGCAGCACTTGAACGTAAGCGGGAGGAAACACCCGGGTGTCACTATTGTATGGATCGGCCTGAGGACACGGTGGAGCATACGGTGGAGGTCTGCCCGGCTTGGGTGGAGTAACGCCGTGTCCTCGTAGAGGCGATCGGCGGCGGTGATCTCTCGCGTCCGGCCCTGGTTCAGGCCATGGTACGGAGTGAGAGGAAATGGCAGGCTGTCACCTCCTTCTGCGAAGCAGTGATGCTCGCGAAGGATTAGGCGGAACGCATGAAGGTGAGGCAAATTTCGCGCCCTTACGCCCCTAACCGCCGCAGGAGGAGACGCCCGGGGCGGGAATCGCGAGCCGATTTCCGGCCACCGTAGGCGCGGGCTTGCGGACGGTGAGCAATGGGTAGCTCGCCGTCCAATAAGGACCAAGCCCGGGTCGACGGCGCGTTGTGTTCCACGCGCGCCTCAAAGAGATGTCAGCAGAATTGACGAGGTCCGCTAGGGCCAATGCCTGCCGGGGGTTCGAAGAAAACCGTAAGGAAATCGTGGCTCCCGGCAACAGGGCAACCGAAGGAACACGGGTGGGTTTTAGTCAGTAAGAGTCTGACACACCCTCCCGCTCCGCCCAGAGCGGGAGAAGTTATTGGATAATTTCCCACCCAAAAAAAAAACGTGACTTAGACATGTTCGCGTTTAGTTTTAGCGTTACCTTAAAGCTTAATAATAATTATACAAAGCAATAGTGGACAGGCATCTTCTAGGCACAATCGTTTCATCGTATACCTCATCTATCACTTGACATCAAGGGAGATTAAGGGCAAGAGCATGCCCATTCAATAATAAAAAGTAAAATAAAATAAATGCTAAAATCTTTCGGTTCGAAGCAAGATAAAAGATTGTTGATCACCGTGGTCAGCAATCTTTTAGCTCTTTCTTTTTCTCTTTTATTTAATAGTGACAAAACACATTTTTGCTTGGTATACAATAAAATCTCAGATAAAAGTAAAGTAAATGGACACAGAGTGGTGTTTTTGTTGGACGTGACCGCACATAATTTTATTTACACATCTGATTTTTACCGTCTGCCAGATGAAGCAACAAATTGTAGCGAAATGAAACATTTTTTCGCTCAATATATTGGTAGATAGCCCATTTTACTTTCGTGAATAACAAATTGCCGTTATGTTTCAAATTTTAGCAGGTTCCTAATACTTAGTCAATATGAATGCTGTACACCAAATTAAGTTAAGAGCGTTTATTCTGAAAGTGGGCATGTCGCAAATAGATGTCAAATATTTCGCTGTTTTGATTAATTTGGCAATATTACTGTATGCAAATAAGAAATGTGGCTAACTATTTCCCTAGAATATTAATAATGAATTGCAATTATAACACTGAATTTGATGTTGTAACAATTTTAGGTGTAAAAAAGGCATTTGGAAAGTATCCAAATTCTTTTTTTACATTTAAAACTAAATATTCGGTATTACGATATTAATAATTACATTTCATGATTAATATTCTAGGGAACTAGTTAGCCACATTTCTTATTTCCATATAGTAATATTGCTAAATTAATCGAAACAGGTAAATATTTGACAGCTATTAGCCAACTTTTAGGATTAACCCTCTTGAATACTTTTTTAAGTACCTACATAAGGAATACTTCTTCAATTCATATGTAGGTACTTTCTGAGTTTATCTTGGACATTACTGACATCGGAGAAGGAAAAACATCGTGAGAAAACTTACGAATTATAATAGTCAATTAAATTTAAGTCTGAAATCGCCAACTCGGGGCAAGCGTGGTGATCAATGCTCGTGCCTTCTCATTATGAGAGAAAGAAAGAAGAAAGAAAAAACGTTTATTTGCGGTAAACATGATGCAAAAAAAATTGTTTGAAATACAGAAATAAGATAAGGTTGGGGGAAGCATGCGTCACATCTACGCAAATCGGCTATCGCTTAGCATTATGCTACGACCCTATGCAAGACAGAGCCCCAGCGCTGGTTTCCAGCAACAGCCGGCGCCGACGTAATGACGTCAACTGGTGCAGCATACAAATATGACGCTGTACCAGTACAGCGTACTTAATGAAAAATAATTAAAAAAAATAAAAAATGTAATGTGATGCAATATACTAAATAAATGTAAAAAGATAAAAAAAAGAAATGAAATGGACACACTTTATTCTATGTTACGAGGATATCATCCTCAAAAAACGTTTTTCGTTTAACTAAGAAATGATTATGTATGAAAGCAGTAAAAACCAAAAGAAGTAAGTTAGAAGCAAAGTTAAGCTGTAAATGTAACTTCAACACTAACTTAACTAGAACTATTTACAAACTAAAACATAGCGTCGAAAAATTCATCCGCATCGCTGTCGACTGGTAATGTACCCAAGAGACTGGCCGCATTGCTACGTTGTATGGCAATGCTTAGCCTCTGGCCAAGGTAAAAACCAGCCCTTGGGTCAAGGGAAGTGTCAAATAGCCGTTTTGAGATGTCACGGAAGAGGCCATGGGCACTCGGACCCCACGGCCCGAGGGTTTCAACCCCAAACGGCTCGAAAGTATAGTTACCAATGAGGTTATTATACTTACGCCGCTTGAGGTTTTCTGCAGCCGCAGCAGCAGCACCAGCACAGCACGCAGAGCTAGGAAGATGGGATGGCGCAAGAGTGTCGACACAGGTTGCGTCCCACACTAAAGGCCTACCCACCTTCCATGGAAATAAGGACATGCCGTCCGGTCTCTTGCCAAATAATTAATTAACTTTAATATTATAATTAAAAAAAAATGATTTTGAAAAAACTTCAACACTATCATTACCTATTATAGACACTAGGTCCCTAGTTGGTTGTCAATCAATTCACGTTACAAGAGCATGCTCCTCTATAGTGATGCATCGGGCCATCGGTTGTGGTTTCGGGACAAATGCTAACATTAACACTATTATTGAATTTCTGCACGTAACACTCTCTACATAAATTGCAGTCTATTTTAAACATTTGCTCGTTCTAACGAGGAAACTATACGAACTATTATAGTTCGTGTAGTTTTATATTTATTACTATAATTATAGTTATTTATAGATGAAGATTGTTTAATAATATTTATACTATTAAATAAAATGGAATAGCTTTTTCTTTTTGTGTGTTACGCGATTACTCCGCCAATTATAAATTAATTTTGATGATTCTTTTTGTTTGGTAGGTTATACTTTAGAGGTAGTCCCATATAAATTGTATTAACCTTGCTTAGGTAGTTTTTGAGTTAACTTCAATGATACGTATTTTTTCCCACTTAGTATGTGGATGATATGATAAGTTTCCTATCATTGTTATTTATGTAAATAACATAGAGGAAAAATTAAAAAATTTATTAAAAAAAACTTCCAAAAAAAACTACAAAGTGAAAAAAAAACAGTGGCAGTCCGGGAGTGCCGACAAAAGTGAACACTTGAACAATTTTACTGTGCAGGAAATACTTTTCTTTTTCGAAGTCGGTAAAAAAAAGGGAAATGTCATCCATGTCGTTGTCATGTCTCAATGTTTGGAATGTCATTAATCCCAAAGAAAATGTATCGCGCGTTGATGCCTTTTTAATGATCAAAAGCCAGTGTCGGTAACAGTGTCGCGAGTTCAATTGTTTTTTCCCATCTCAAAAATGCCCAACGCGTCTAAAGAAGTTTTCACTTCAATAACTTTAATTTCGGAAGTCGGTGGCAAAAAATGAAAATTCAAAACCAGATCATCATCATCTGCCTAGCCTTTTCCCAACCATATTGGGGTCGGCTTCCAGTCTAACCGGATGCAGCTGAATATCAGTATTTTATATGGAGCGACTGCCTATCTGACCTCCACAACCTAGTAACTAGGTAACACGATACCCCTTGGTAAGACTGGTTGTCAGACTTTTTGGGCTTCTAACTACCCGTAACGACTGTCAAAGATCTACAAATGACAGCCGGGACCAAAGGCCTAACGTGCTTTCCGAGGCACGGAGGGGTCTTGGTATGTAAAGATGGTCACCCATCCACAGACCAACCGCGGCAAGCGTAGCTTAACCTGATCGATCGACCCGTGCAGCTGTTGTAACTTAGCCACAAGCCCCTCACCAAAATTCAAAACCAGATACCGAAATTTTATTTTTCACTTTGTAGTGTTTTAAAAGGTTTTTTCTGTTCCTTTCTTCTTGTCTGTTTATATGTGTGTACATAAAATGTTAAATAAATATTATAAAGAGGTAAAATTTGTGAGTTTGTATGTAAGGTAATCTTCGGAACTACCTACTGATCTGATTCCGAAAATTATTTCACTAATGGGAAGCTACAGTTATGCTGTGTGTCATAGGACATAATAATATTATGTTAAACTAAAAACGCAGACGAATTCGCGTGCCGAAGCTAATCGTAAATAAATTAATTAAGGTGATATATTGAAAAAAATGTGCTTTTTCTTTATCGTGTAACTTTTAAAGTATTTGGAATAGGGATTTCAAATTTTGGTGTATGATTTTTGACTATATGATCTAGTATCCTAAAAAAGGAATACACGATACAATGAAATTTTCTCGATACAAAAATTTGGAAAGGTCTATCTATTTTTATCTTTTTTTGAGTATCATTGCGCAACGCTTATGAGTTATTCAATGGAATTTACTTTAAAACATAGAGAGTAAGCGTTTCGAGTTTTAAGAAAAGCAGTTTTTTTTTAAATAATACTTTTCATTTACAAAAGACGGCATTTCGGAGTATTTTTCCCTTGAATGCTAGAGCTGTGTAGTATGGATTTTAATCGCCTTATCAATTATATAGGGTGTTTGGTAGCTGGGTGCAAAGCCTTAAAGGGGTGATAGTTGACATCATTTGGAGAATTTTAGAATTGAAATATTTATCAACAGAAAGATTTTGAAATGTCAAAATTAAGTTTTTGTGATTACCAAGTAATGTGATATTTTGAGGTCTTAGGAACGTTGTGACATTCCGATGAATACTTGTAGATAACACTGGTAGGTGTATCATTTTGATTTTACACCATTAAGTTATAGATAAAATGTAAAAATTATATATAGGGTGACACAATGAGCGGTCTTATCGCTAAAAGCGATCTTTATAATCAAGGTCTAATTGCAAAAAATCCTTTCGAGGCACCATAAGTAAAGTAACACATCACTACATAATTACTTTAAAGCAAAATCTTCGCGCCGCGTCTGTCTGTCTGAACGCGATAAACTCAAAAACTAATGAACGAATTTTCATACGGTTTTCACCAACGGACGGAGTGATTAATGAGGAAGATTTAAGTGTATAATTTATTAAGGTTTTGTTTAAATTTGGTGAAATATGACGATGATTATTGAAGATGTCGGAAAAAATCATGCTGATTGGAAGCTTTATTGGCGTGCGTGTTACGATAGTACGTTTTATTGAGATAATTTCCGACACAGGCGAAGTCACGGGCAAAAGCTAGTACTATCTAAATTAGGCAACCCTACTTTAAGGCAACGCGAAATAACACCAAACTCTATGTAATATGAAACGGGGACTAAATGCTCGGCTCTTTTTCCGTTTTATTATTAAACTTGTATTTCGTTTACAGTTTTAAACGAACGACATGCCGGCTACAGCGGACCAATTAAAAATTTTAGGACAAATTTTTGGTAGTTAACATGATACGCAGAGTTTTGCCCAGTTTTAATTAACCAGAGACAGAATTTTTCGGTGACTAAAAATGGTCCTTTGAGTCTAAAATTATAGAATAACATATATGAGGTGACTGGTATATAGTGACAGATAATTAAACACGTGATTTTACTCATCATTATAAACAACTTTTACTATAGGATCAAATTTAAAATCGCGATAAAAAGTCAGCTGTTCCCTACATTTATGTTCGCTTATTTCGTCAAAATGTAGGGAACAGCTGATTTCTTTATAACTAGGATATGTCATGAGTACAAGTCCATTTGAAAATCAGCGTTAGACAGCATCCGTCTGGCATTTTGCTAAAATGTACCTATAATTTAATGTTGCCGTGAAGCACTTAATATAATTTTTATTTTACGTTAGTTTCCTATTTTTAACCGACTTCCAAAAGGAGGAGGTTCTCAATTCGATTGTATGTTGTTTTTTTTTTTGTATGTTTGTTACGCGATTACTCCGTCAATTATGAATTGATTTTGATGATTCTTTTTTTGTTTGGTAGATCATACTTCAGAAGTGGTCCCATATAAATTTTATTAACTTTCCTTGGGTAGTTTTTGAGTTAGCTTCAATAATACGTATTTTTACCTCGCTTAGTATGTGGATGATATTATGATAACTTCCTGTCACTGTTATTTACATAGCAGGTAGTGGTATTCGAATTTGTGTGGGGTAGGTATCATAACTAAAAAGTGAAAAATAAAAACTTTTTACAAAAAAAAAACAACCCACTTCAAAAAAAACACTACAAAGTGAAAAATAACTTTAATTTCGGAAGTCGGTGACAAAGAACGAAAATTCAAAACCAAAGACACCGACTTCCGAAATTAAAGTTATTTTTCACTTTGTAGTGTTTTTTTTGAAGTCGGTTGTTTTTTTTTGTTCGAATGTGTTCCTTGCATGTACATTAGTATTCTTTTTTATTATCTTTCTATGTCGTGTTATATGACCTTTTCCACTGGTAGGTAGCCAGTGGAAAAGGTCAAATAACACGATTCTTCGGCTTTCATATCCTGGCAATAACTAAGGTCTATAATGTTTCACCCATTTTTTTAAAACGACGTTCTAATGATATCTAGTACCCATAACTGATACTGTACATTTATCTATTGAATATTTAAAATGCTATAGTCTCGGCAAATCCCTTGAGCTCGTGGCTAAGTTATACTCACTCCTTGTCCGAGACGGTTTTACAAGTAGTAACGCTGATTGTACCAGCGCTTGTCACAATTTTAAAGCTAAAAAAAAAAAACATTAATTCCTACGTGTGGCAACTCTGTTTACATGTCATTACGGTTTTTGTGCACAGCGCGGTCACTTATTCCTCGTGTAAAAATGTCTAAAAATCTTTATAATTACGCTATAAATAGATTAAAATTAGGTTTGAACAGTATTATTATGGAGTGCTATATTGTTTTTAGTATATTTACAATATCTTACAGTGAATTTCGTAGTTATTATAGAGTGATGAGTTTCAAGGTCAAGGTTTGTTGTTGTATACATTTCATTGAATTCGGAGTTACAGGTATGTTTTGAATCCATTCTATTATTCCAAACATAAAAAGTGAAAGTTATCGTTTATAACATAACCAAAAATGAATGAAAAAATGTAATTTCGTTATTCTACGTATCTTACATTTACATATCCGCTTCCGGATACAGATAATATCGACCATAAACCTTAAAAAAATACATATTTTTAAAATTCTTTATTATGTTGGCATCTCGATTGAATGAACGATTTCCAAAAAATTTTCTTCCAACTCCCAACGGTTTTATCGTGTTTTCTCTCAATTCAAAGTAGAGTTTTTTTAAGTCGCGTTACTCGGTGAATCGTACCGTATACCGCGAAAATGGGAAAAAGGAAAACAAGAGACGAAAACTACATACGTAAGAAGATCCAGAAATTAGAAAAGAAACTTAAAGAGCTGCCTCCAAACAGTCCAAAGCCACGGGAGGATTTAACTCCACCCCGGCCCCGCTCGCCGGTGCACATTGAGGATCCTGAAGTAGATGGTGAAACTCCTACAGGTGTGTAGTAAATTATGAATAATCTCACCAACTGAATAGAAACTTCAAACGCATGGGTTGTATCTATCTAGATATCATAAATATACTAGGTAAAACAAAACTAAATAAAACTCTCATTATTTCACAACACTAAGCACTATCACTTGCGGATAGACAGTATGTGACTATGTTTAAAAAGTACAAGCTAGCGCTATCACATTGTGGGTAGACAGTATGGACTATAAAAAATTCACCATAAAAGAGCTAGTGCTATCACCTTGCGGTTAGACAATGCTCCTAAATAATATCAGTCATTGAGCGCTATCACAGAGCGGATAGTCATTTGACCTCTCTTAAATAACAGACATGTTTTCTAAATTACAAAAAATCTTATTCCAGACGATGACCAACTCCCGCCAGAGTTTTTACAGGCCCTTGGTAAGGAGGGTGAAGAGGAAGCAGAATTTGGGGATCCTATCAGATCTGAATTGGTAACCCGTTGGTCCAAAATCATGTCCGAAGGATTGGGAAAGGAGGCCAGAACCAGTATTATCAATAAGTACCCTTCCCCTTCCAATTTTCCAAATGCAAATGCTCCTCTCATGAATCCAGAGATATTGGCCACACTCTCCGAACCATCTATCAAACGGGATAGAAGGATTGTTACCAGACAAAATCTTACTGGCAAATTGATGACCTGCCTAGGCCGGTCGCTGACCTGCATACTAAAAGGTAATATAAATAGTAAGACACTTATAGAAGAAATCAACGATGCAGCAAAAGATTGCTGCTGAAATTCACCATCAGGATTCCTCATCTAGAAAATTCTTTGCCTTATCGGGGGCTAATAAGATTATTCAAGAAGCTGTAAAATCTTCAAAAATAGATACATTTTTATTTGGTACGGATTGTGCTGATAAAATTAAAGCTGCCCAATCAATACAAAGAACAAGCTCACAGATTACAGAAAGTACCAAAAAACAGAAACTGTCCACTACAAAGAAAAATTTAAACTAGAGGGGCCCACTGCAGAACCGTCAACCACAACACCAACAAGCTCGCAGTGGGCAGCATCACCAACAACAGATGCCATTCAAGAGGCAGCCTCGCTTTACTCAACCTCGCCAGACAGAGCGGAAACACCCTCCAGCCAGATCCAGACACTACCGTTAGAAAACATGCAGGTACATGCAGGCAAACTTAAATATTTCATTAAAAATTGGCTCGAGATTACAAATGATCCAGTAGTGTTAGAATGGATACAAGGCTATGAAATTCCGTTTACCAAAACACCACCATCCTATGATATGAAACCACAACACTGGCCAAAAAATGAAAAACAAATGATTCATTCCGAGATAAAAAAGCTTTTAGATCTAGGTGCTATCTCTGAATGCTCATACTGTGCTGACCAATTTACATCCCCCATATTTTTAGTACCTAAACCTAATGGTTCTTATAGATTTATTTTAAATTTAAAGAAATTAAATCAGTACATAGAAACTGTACATTTCAAGTTAGAAGATATCAGAACAGAAAAACAAAAACTGTTACATGGCGTCAATAGATTTAAAAGAGGCCTACTTTTCTGTACCAATATCTGAAAAAAGCAAAAAATTCCTTAGGTTCAAATTTAATGGAATTTTAGATCAGTTTAATGCCCTACCATATGGCCTCTGTACAGCTCCTTTTGTTTTTACAAAACTACTCAAACCAGTAACCACTTATCTAAGAAATAATAATATTATATTAACTTGCTATTTAGATGACAGTTTATATTTCAATAAATCCGAAAATAAGTGTAAAGATGATATTGATGTAGCATGTAAACTATTACAAGGTTTAGGATTTATCATAAATTTTGATAAAAGTATTACCATTCCTAGTCAAAAATGTAAATACCTAGGTTTCATGCTAAATTCAATAGATCTTTCATTGTCAGTTCCACATCAAAAGCAAGTAGCCATACTAGAAAAAATTAAATTATTTAAGCAAAATAGTACTTGCAAAATAAGAGAATTTTCTCAACTGTTGGGAACGCTTAATTCTATTTGTCCAGCCCTCCCATATGGTTGGCTATATACAAAAATATTAGAAAGACAGAAATACAAAGCCTTGCTAAAGTCGAATGATAACTATGATACTGTCATGTCTATTTCACAAGAAATCAAATCAGAATTAACATGGTGGAGAAATAATTTAGATAAAAGTAATTCAATAAAACAATATAAATTTCACCTAGAAATACATACCGATGCTTCTACCACTGGCTGGGGAGCAGTTTGCAATCACAGGAAAGCCTCTGGGTCATGGTCACACTCAGAACAGGAATACCATATTAATTATTTGGAGCTAAAATCGGCCTTCTTAGGATTGAAGTGTTTTACAAAAGACACTTACAATTGTGAAATCTTATTGAGAATAGATAACACCACTGCAATAGCATACATAAACAAAATGGGGGGAGTACAATTTCCCCACTTAAATAATATCACAAGAGATATTTGGCAATGGTGTGAAAATAGAAATATTTGGATCTTTGCTTCCTATATTAATAGCAAAGATAATTTCGAAGCCGATAGAGAATCGAGAAAAATTAATATTGAATGGCAGCTTTCGTCTGAGGCCTACATACAAATAACTGAGAGGTTTGGTATTCCAGAAATAGATTTATTTGCTTCTAGGATAAATAGAAAATGTGAAAAATTTGTCTCCTGGAAATGTGACCCAGAATCGATTGCCGTTGACGCTTTCACTATAGATTGGAAAGATATTTTTTTCTACGCATTTCCACCTTTTTCACTATTGTTAAAATGTTTATATAAAATACAAAGAGACAACGCCACTGGGATCTTAGTTTTTCCTCTTTGGCCATCACAACCATGGTTCCCAATAATCAAAACATTGTCCACTGGGGACCTTATAATTTTTGAGCCTAACCAAAGTCTATTGTCGTCTCCTTTCAGAGAGTATCACCCTCTGCATCATCAGCTTACCCTGGCTGCAGGGCTGCTGTCAGCCAAGCATTCATAAGGCGTGGAACCCCACACTCTGCTCTAAACGTGATGCTAAACTCAC
The DNA here is from genome assembly GCA_963680765.1 of Agrochola lychnidis. NCBI lineage: Eukaryota > Metazoa > Arthropoda > Insecta > Lepidoptera > Noctuidae > Agrochola > Agrochola lychnidis. The sequence continues at coordinate 12,015,734 of OY796869.1, read as the reverse complement.
TTTCATTGAATACAATGAAGCAGTATGATTCATCTCTAAAACTATGGTGGTTGTTTTGTCGAGAACACAGTATGGACCCATACCAAGCATCGGTTCCTTACATATTACATTTTTTATCTAAATGCTATAAAAATGGAGCATCATATGGTACCATTAATACTACTCGGTCAGCACTATCGCTACTGATGGGACCTAAAATTGGATTGGATGATAGAATAAAAAGATTTACAAAAGGCATCTTCCGATCAAGACCACCAATGCCAAAATATAATATTACATGGGATCCAGGATTGGTACTAACCCATCTGGCTGGGTACTATCCAAATGAAGATACATCACTAGAAAAATTAACCAAGAAATTAGTAACCTTACTCGCACTGACAACTGGTCACCGAGTACAAACCCTATCGATGATGTCCATTCCCAATATTAAATTCAATGATAATGGTGTACAAGTATACATACCTGATATCATAAAAACCTCTAGAAGAGGTAGTATACAACCAATGTTCCACTTAAAAACATTCACACAGAATAAAGAAATTTGCCCAGTCGACACTATTAGATCTTATATAGATAGGACAGGTCCTATAAGAAATGATATAGAAAAATTAATCCTTACATTCAAGAAACCACACAAGACAGCATCAACCCAATCTATAAGCCGCTGGATAAAACAAACGTTGAAAGAAGCTGGAATAGATGTCACCATCTTCTCAGCTCACAGTACCAGACATGCATCAACATCTGCCGTGAACAGATCTGGAGTCAGCATTGATGTTATAAGGAAGGCTGCAGGGTGGTCTCAAAGTTCTGCTATGTTTGCCAGACATTACAATAGACCCATCATTGAAGATCCAACCTTATTCGGTAGTGCAATATGCAATACTATGACAAACACTTAAGGTCAAGTGAGTTTGTGTTATATTTTTCTATTTAAAAACTTGTTATTATTGTGTTATTCACAACCCAACTTTGAACATCTACTTGTAAAACCGTCTCGGACAAGGAGTGAGTATAATTATAAGATTAAACGAACTTACCCTTAAGTGAAGTTCTATCTTAATTATACGAAGCTCCTTGTCCGAGACGGCAGTCCCAAAAAACCCTCCCACTTATACTTACTAAGTATAATCCCAATAATAGGGGGTTGTTCATAAACCTTGCTTTAAACGTAATGACATGTAAACAGAGTTGCCACACGTAGGAATTAATGTTTTTTTTTTTTAGCTTTAAAATTGTGACAAGCGCTGGTACAATCAGCGTTACTACTTGTAAAACCGTCTCGGACAAGGAGTGAGTATAATTAAGATAGAACTTCACTTAAGGGTAAGTTCGTTTAATCTTATAATAATAACAGCTGCACGGGTCGATCCATCAGGTTAAGCTAAGCTTGCCGGGGTTGGTCCGTGGATCTTTACATACCGAGACTCCTCCGTGCCTAGGAAAGCACGTTAAGCCGTTGGCCTCGGTTGTAATTCATGGGTCTTTCGTATTACCCAGTTACTGTGTTGTGGAGGTCAGATAGGCAGTCGCTCCATGTAAAATACTGATATTCAGCCGCATCCGGTTAGACTAGAAGCTGACCCTAACATAGTTGGAAAAAGGCTAGGCAGATTGAGTCTCGGCAAATCCCTTTGTGAATTTACCATCCGAAAAATTGTGTCCCAGGCCTGTCAAATGTTTTTTTGATCGACGGCGGTGATCTCTCGCTTCCGGCACTGGTTCAGGCCATGGTACGGAGTGAGAGGAAATGGGAAGCCATCACCTCCTTCTGTGAAGCAGTAATGCTCGCGAAGGAGGAGGCGGAACGCGTGGGGAGAGAAACAATTTCGCACCCACGCACCCCTAACCGCCGCAGGAGGAGACGACTTGGGCGTCGGGAATCACAGGCAGATTTCCGGCCACCGTAGGAGTGGGCTTGCGGACAGTGAGCAATGGATAGCTCGCCGTCCGATAAGGACCAAGTCCGGATCGACGGCTCGTTGTGATCCACGCGCGCCCCAAAGAGATGTCAGCAGCATTGACGGGGTCCGCTAGGGCCGATGCCTGCCGGGGTTGCGAATAAGGCCGAAAGAGAAATCGTGGCCCCCCAGCAACATGGCAACTGATGGAACACGGGTGGGTGTTAGGCAGTAAGAGTCTGACACGCCCTCTCGCTCCAAGCGGGAGAAGTTATTTGATAATTTCCCAACCAAAAAAAAGGCCTGTAAAATGTTTTTTTTACATTTTATTGGCCTGGTACTATCAAGGATGTTGATTAAAGAAAGACAGAAAGAAAAAAACGTTTTTTTGCGGTAAACATGACGCAAAAAATAGATTAGAATACAAAACAATACCAATTTAAAAAATATATAAATATTATTATTCATTATTTGGCCAATACCAAATCAAACCATTAAGACACATTTGATACTACAAATAATTAAACGTTTTGAACCTTTAAATAAAAACAGGACACATTTAAATAAATTATCCAATGAAAACATTATGTTCAATTTAATCCAACGGAAGAGCAAGTCACGTAGAAAAGAAACAATCTGCTGGCAGTAGCGAAGTGTTTTATATTGTTCCTTAAACATCACAGAGAACCAAACGACCTCAGGTACGGAACGGAGGTATTTAAATTATTTACAAGAATTTCTTCATACTTATTCGTACACTTGAGACATTTTTGTGAAGGATTTTTTAAGCGCAAGCTACTAGAAAAAGTTAAGCAGTTAACTCTGCAATCGGCATTTTGTTTTTGTTTTTGTTGTCATTTGCCAATGTTGCAACAGTAATTACGCAATTTTTTTTTAATCCGTGACCGCAAAATTCAAATTTTCTTACGTTTTTTTGCAATTTACAGGTCAGTGTCAGGGTGTTGCTTGATGGAAAAGTTCTTAAAGAACAAATCTAACTTAGAAAGATACATCCTGACATTGACCTACAAATTGCAAAAAACGTAAGAAAATTTGGATTTCGTGGGCTACAACTGCGGATCCACCTTAATATTGGAAAATGTACTGAAAAACATGTTTCGGCATAAAACTATGTATTATATCCGCTACACGGTTACAGAGAAAACTGCCTTGTTTCCAGTGTCATAATCAAAAATTCTAAAACTAAAACATTTTATATTAAACTAACCCGTGTAGGCTGTTTGTTATTTATTCATAATATAGTCTAACAATATTCCAAAATTAATTGACGATGACGAACGAATACCCAAGTGGTCTAACTTAGGACAAAATATTCTAAACGTGAAACTGTGAAGTAAAACATCTAAATATAGTTTCTAGGGAGTTCACGATGACGCCCTGGGGAGGGATTTATCAATTGAGAGATAGCCTTAGAGAGAACTGGATATAACGGATGGTATAGCGTGTAATGTTATCGTCTTGCTGACCATGGTTTTGTTATTGTTCTTAGTAATTAACTGTTTATTCATTTTTACTTCGATGGTCCTAGTTTATCATTTGTGACTTCGAGTTACAGCTTTATTAGCTACCTATATGTAAGTGGGCACGCCCTTTTTTTTCGGGTATTAAGACCCGAAAAAAAGCCTCCATGCATAAAGGTTCTATTACGTTTTTAAGCTATTGCATAGCTGTTATCGCGGGCTTTGAGCGCGGCGACCGAATCAAGAAATTCCGTAACGAAAATAAAACCGTAACGAAAATAAAACCTAACACCCCCCACTCCGCCTACCATGTAATGACGGTTCCCATGACAACGTGATGTTGTCATGGGAACGTAAAACTGCTATGCAATAGCTTTAGCGCGGCAGTCCCCGAGTACCACATGTTTTATTTAGTTTTTATTTTCGTTATTTCAGACAACTAACACGGTCCTCATATGATCTGACTAAGATTTTGTCTGGACTTAAAAGAGTCTTAAGACTCCTGAGTTTGTTTCGCTATTTTGTATCAGGGGTAGTCAGTTAGGAAATGTCGACTCTAGCTTTTTTATATATTTCGTGTTAACGTGATTCCGATATCCTATTTACAGAATAAATACGTTCATTTGATTTTATTTTATAGTTGTAAATAATATGATACATTTTTCGAAAAAAGTTAGGTTTCTAAAACATAAAAGCCAATCACCTGATGGGATTTCCTATCAATGAATTTTCAAATTTCCGTACAAAATTTCATCCTCTATCAACCCCTTTAGGCGATGAATCTTCAAAAATACATCCATAGTGCTCACTTTCGTTATACAGGGTGGCAATTTATTCACCTGCATCCAACAAGGGGTAATTCTACCCGTCGTACTAAACAACTTTCACAATGAAACTCATATCCGACCGACTCAGACTCCACCGACATGTGAACATCGAGGCAATTCAGCTGCTAGACCAAACAAATATAGTGCGAAGACTAAAACGAACAAAACCTTTTGAGTTAGTGTAGTGTAAAAAGTGTAGAAATAATAGTGCCAATGACACACATATAACACATGAACAAAGTGTTTATATTAAAATATCAGACTCTAAGAAAGTGGAACGAACTTGTGTAAAGTACAATCAACACTATTCTAATTTTTAAAATAATCATTACGTAAAAAATTAAGTTAGATTAAAATTGCTTATTAGTCTTATAGGCTAGATTGTAATTAATTATTAAGAACTAGGTTCTTTTTAATAAAGGATAAAAAAAAATATCCGACTCGGGGAAAAGAGAACAAATTCCTATACAACAGTAACTGTAGACAGATTATTTCGATGCAAGTATGTTTTTGATGTGTAACATCTAAATCTAAATAATCAAATCTGTGGGAGTGATTTCGTGAAAAGGGACGGAAGTGTGTAACAGGAAGCAATGAGTGCGTGCGGTGCTTGAGTTGGCCGTTAGATGGTACCAACCCATTTTCCGAGAGGTTGTAAACAGGATGATGATGATGATGACGATGATGGTGACGGTGATGGTGATGATGACTATTGTTTATAATATAATACGTCAGCCAAGATGTCAAGTGTTACACATCATCTCGTTTTTTTTTTTTCGAATTGTGTAATTATCAGAGGTCGGAATTAGGTAGAGTTATTTATGTACTTGTATCGAAATGTTGATATTAATCCCGGGATTCCCGGGATTTCTAATAGACAATCCTGTTTGACCAACAATATTACAAATAAATAACAATTAAAAAAAAAAAAAAAAAAAAAAAAAAAAAAAAAATTAAAACCTCAGAGATAGATAAGACAAATAAAACAAAGATAATTAACATACAATTTTGATTAGTATTAAATTTACAATACAAATTATTAACAGTCTTAAGCAAATTCTCATACTTATACTTCGCCTTTTTTATAAATACGAAAATACATTTGCTTCTAGCCTAGACTTGTGAGGTTTTGCTTTAAATTGTGTAAAAGTAACTTTTTATTTAATAGATCATGGGATATTTTTGCTCTTCAAAATTAATCCCGAGATTTGGGGCATATCCACTTTATTCTTTCGTTGTATGAAATCAGAGTAAGTACATAAATAACTCTACCTAATTCCGACCTCTGGTAATTATGCGTTTCATAGCGAAAGTTGTTCAGTATGACAGGTAAAATCACCCCCTTGACGGATGCAAGTCACTAAATTGCCACCCTGTATAAGAAACTCTTGGGCAACATGCTTCTGCCAAGTGGGTTAACCTGTACGTTGTATATTAGTGAATGAATTTAAGATTTTTATTAGAAGAGAATATTGTGGGGCTAAGTAATATAGTAAAGAGGGGCTTGTGGCTAAGTAATAACAGCTGCACGGGTCGATCGATCAGGTTAAGCTACGCTTGCCGTGGTTGGTCCGTGGATGGGTGACCATCTTTACATACCAAGTCCCCTCCGTGCCTCGGAAAGCACGTTAAGCCGTTGGTCCCGGCTGTCATTTGTAGATCTTTGACAGTCGTTACGGGTAGTTAGAAGCCCAAAAAGTCTGACAACCAGTCTTACCACGGGGTATCGTGTTACCTAGTCACTAGGTTGTGGAGGTCAGATAGGCAGTCGCTCCATGTAAAATACTGGTATTCAGCTGCATCCGGTTAGACTGGAAGCCGACCCCAACATAGTTGGGAAAAGGCTAGGCAGATGATGATTAGAAGAGAATATTGCTAAACGTTATGTTTTTCTTTTTTTTATGTCGTAAAAGTTGCCATTTAGCAATAACGTGCTATGTTACGTGTATTCGCTGACCATTTCCATAATAGGCATGTGTCCAAAAAAAAAAATTTTTGTCCGTCTTGTAGATTATTAAAAAATATTGAACACGTATTTTCTCTTTTTTGACGTAATCTAAAGATTACGGCGATACGTTGAGTTAAAATGTGGCATGACGTCACGCCTTGCTAGATTTAATACAGAGTTGTGACGTAGCAAGCTCCCACTCCCCAACTTTAATGCGTGTTTTCTCAGTTATTTTTTATTAATATGATAAAGCAAAAAATACGTGCCTAATATTTTTTTATTATCTGAAAGACGGACTAAACTACTTTTTTTTACCTAGGCACCTACCTTTTTTTTACCTAGAATAATAATATCTAATTTCAAATAATTATATTATGTTAACATGGCAATCCAAAAATTTCTGTACCTACGAGTAGGTGCAGAACTTCTTCGATGGCGACACAGCAGCAGCAGTGGAGCAGTGGTGGCCCAGTGGTAACGGCCGTGACTTACGAGTTGGTCGTAGGTTCGAACCCAGGCAGGCGCTTTACTTTGTGTAAATTATTTCATCACCACTGCTCTCAAAACGGTGGAAAAAAAACATCGTGAGGAAACTGGCATGTCCTAGAACCGAAAATTCGAAGACATGTGACATCTACCAACCCGCACTGGGCCCGCGTGGTGGATTACGGCCCACTCCCTCTCACAGAGAGGAGGCCTGTGTCCCAGTAGTGGGAACATTTATAGGCTGATGATGATGATGATGATGGCGACACGATAATAATGAAGCTATTTTAGTAGTTTTGGTATCTTTAATTAAAATTGTGCTTTGCTTTTATTATGTACCTCGTAGCGATCCTTATCGATCTTTTACTGGTTGTCCTAATTTATCTTATATCTAATGTATAGGGTTCGGGACCGCAAAGAGGGTCTGCTCTAGCAAATCTCTTAAAATATAGTATGGCATAGAGCATAAATAAACATTTTCAGTTTAATCCTCTATCGTAGAGTAATCCAATTTTAATTCTGTATTTTCTACTAATATACCAAATTCTCTTCTTTTTTACCAAAATATTTCTATCACCAAGCAGCGTTACCATTCCTAGAAGATTTAATTGTAAACCTGAAAATGGATTACTGCTCATATCATTATAAACAACTTTCACTACAGGACAAACCTGTAATCGCAAAGACAAAATCAGGTATTCCCAAAATTTTTTCGCGTTATATTTATTGTATGAATCAGCCAATTTTTTTTTTGAGATTTCATATTTTTTTTTTTTTTTATACAAAAAAAAATCTATTTCAAAATAAATGGTTCTGTCAGAAATTTCTTAGTATTATAATATGCTTTGGCGGTTAGAAATGACTTTAGTTGTTTCTTCAATTGTATATTATTAAGCTCCCTCCAACTTTTTGGTAACTTATTATAAATGATGGGGGCCATGCAAAAAACACTCTTGTGCATAAGTGCAGTCCTACTACTATGCAGACAGAGCTGACTTTGATCACGCCTGTCTTTGGATCGGTAACCCCACCTGTGATGCTTCTATTGCGGAAGACCATGGGCAGAAATGACCTCATAATTAATATGCTTGAATGGACTCAAAAAACCATCTCAGACCCTAATCTGCATAGTCTTCACATAATCTGACCAAGAAGAGATGGCTTCTGAGTTTGTTTCGGTATTTCTTCTCAGAGCAGCCAAACCTGTCTAGTTTTTGAAAAAAATTGAGACGTGTAAATGTGTTTGTTAAAACCAATTTACAGCATAAACATCATTTATCAGTGTACGTATTGTAATAACTGTCAGTTATTATAGTACTGGATCGTAAATCAAACACTTATTTGTGTTATAACTCGAATTATTATTTAGAATCTCGTCTATGTTGTAGAATAATTGTAGTTGCATATTAATAGCATGTCAGGCTATAGCTTCTACAGTACCGTACTGATCAACCTCAAAAATTTATCTTCGTCCATACAACTCTATAACAAATTAACTAATAAAATTGTATCAAGTACCAACATTCATCATCATCATCATTTCAGCCGAAAGACGTCCACTGCTGGACATAGGCCTCCCCAAGCACCGCCACTTCGACCAATTCTGTGCTTTCCGCATCCAGCGGATTCCTGCGGCCTTCACAAGGTCATCGGTCCATCTTGTGGGAGGCCTTCCAACGCTACGTCTTCCGGTACGTGGTCGCCACTCCAGAACCTTTCGACCCCATCGGTCATCCGTTCTGCGAGCAATGTGCCCTGCCCATTGCCACTTAAGTTTGGCAATTCTTCGGGCTATGTCGGTTACCTTGGTTCTCCTGCGGATCTCTTCATTTCTGATTCGATCACGTAGGGAAACTCCAAGCATAGCCCTCTCCATTGCCCTTTGGGTGACTTTTAGCCTTCTGATAAAGCCCACTGTGAGCAAGTACCAACATTAATGAGTTTAAACGTAAGCTTCTTAAATAATTGAATGACAAGGCGTATTATTCTGTTAGTAAATAATATTTACATAATTTTTCATCTGTCTGTAAAATGTTGATCCCGTATGATAATGATATTCTATATTGACGTTTTTTATTTAATTTATTTGTATTCAAAATTGTGACTAACTGTCCATTTTGTTTATATGGCGTCTTAATTTATTGATATAATTATTAATTACTAGTGATTGGCATGAAATTGTGACATCTACATATTATTACCTACCCCGACTTTATTTTAAATTTTGTTTTTATTTTGTTAATAATGTGATATTCGATTACCTAAGTTATTTTGTATGCCTTCTGGCGGGACATAGTATGGACCATCATTTTTTTAAATATAACATCTGTATTATTTTACCCTATGTTCACAAAATTAATAAATGAATTTGAAATACATTACTTACTTACTGACACAAATGCTCCTCGTATCTTCATTTTGCAGCACTTTAAAGAACCAATTTGGAACAGCTAGTAAGTAGAGGCTGCTGTGCACATCTGTAACAAGTAATTACTGAGCATGACTGGTCAGTTGCAAGGAGTCTTGTTTCACTAGGCAGCATGCTGCAGAAGGCTCATGGCATTATGTTATATCTGTCACCGTAATATTATGAGAACCGTAAGTTTATAATCTATAGGTATTATTTTCGTTTGATTATAAACTGTCAAAAAATTGTGAACTGGGTGAAATGGGTTAGGTTAGGTTAGAACTGTGACCAAACGCGCGCGAGCGGAGCGAGCGTAGCTAGAGGTGCCGCGGCAGCGGCCGGCCAGCGATACTTCCAAGTTGCTCGCAGCTAGGCAGGCTATTTAGAATTAGCGCAAGGTGCGTCAGTTTTTCATGGATATATTATAAACTATCAAAAAATTATGCGTTAAATTGTAAATGATTTGCCACAGTTCACAATTCACAACGGAACAGTTCACAACGGAAATAATACCGATCGATTATAAACTAACAAAGTTCATAATTATACGGTGACATATCCACTGTTAAAGTATTTTTTTTTTAAGGTTTTCTTCTTATTATATACGGTAATCAGCCTAGTCTATAATGTTCCCACTGCAGGGACACATGCCTCCTCTCTGTGAGTGGGAATTCGCTGTAATCCACCACGCGAGCCCAGTGCGGAAAGGTAGATGTCACATGTCTTCGAATTTTTGGGTCTAGGAAGCCGGTTTCTCCACGATGTTTTTTTGATGAAATAAATAACACAAAGTAATCGTAAGTTGAGGCCTTTTTTTTTTGGGTGGGAAATTATCAAATAACTTTTCCCGCTCTGAGCGGAGCGGGAGGGTGTATCAGACTCTTACTGACTAAAACCCCCCGTGTTCCTTCGATTGCCCTGTTGCCGGGGGCCACGATTTCCCTATCGGTTTTCTTCGAACCCCCGGTAGGCATTGGCCCTAGCGGACCCCGTCAATTCTGCTGACATCTCTTTGAGGCGCGCGTGGAACACAACGCGCCGTTGACCCGGGCTTGGTCCTTATCGGACTATACCTAGTTTGTAGTTCGACCGAAAGTTCGATTTCGGTAGAGTTTCGGCAAAAAACGAGTTTCGGTTTCGGCGGCAAGCCTGCCGAAACTACGACCGAAACCGAATCTGCATTCGGGAGTTCTCGCCATGTCGGTCATGTTCGGCGCGTTAAATTCCATCCAAGTGAGTAAGCGACGAAGACATTTTGCCGCATCCACGTGCCTATTAATGTTGTGACTGGCTTGTGTTTGCAGTTCGTTTTGTTTGTTGTGAGTTTTTGTGTGATTTTATTGATTTATTTTGAATTTGTTAAGTTTTATTACGTGATATAGTATAAAAGTAGGTAATAAACATCAAAAAATAATTCATTATAACAAACTAATACATAGATAATCGTTTTCTTTATTTTTCCCTCAAAACATGATCCTTGTAAGGAAGTTTCGGTTTCGGTTTCGGCCGAAACCGAGACTGTTGCCGAAATTAGGTTTCGGTCGTAAAAACCAGTTTCGGTACGATACTATTAGTTTGTTAAAATAAAGGCTTGCAAGGCCTTTTAATGGTATTGAATATGAATCGCAAGGTGTGCTTTATTTCATTCTTCCGCTTAGATTACCCATTCGTAAAGCCCTCTGTTAATCCTCTGTTTAGGCTTTGCAGCAGTAAGGTAAAAATAATGACTACATAGATAATATATTGACTTCGACAGATGATTGACAACATAACATGCAAAATAAAAATTGCCAATGAAGGAGCACAATTTTATAATAACTTACCATCCTATATAAAAAATATAAAAAAGCTATTTCAGTGATTTTAAAGCAAAACTATCAAATTATATAATTGAAAGCACTCACTAATAATGTTACTAGCCTACGTGTTGAGAATAAAACCGTTGAACGTGCTAACCTAACTAACTTAACACTTGCAACCAATTTAAAAACAAAATAATTATAAGCCTAATTGTATTGTATCGGTGTCCGTTGCCTAAAATAAGATTATTACGCTATGTAATCCTATATTTTCATGTAAGTGGCTCTTTTGTCTTATTGAGAACTAGCTTCTGCTTGCGACTTCGTTCGCGTGGAAGTCGTAAGACACCACAATATACTACAATAACAACCACATTTTTATAAAACTTCCCTGTATGCTCTGTTTGTAGTTTTATTCTCAGCAGCCAAAATATACAGAGAGTGACTGAGAGAGAGTGTGAGTTATGGTGACTCTGGAGCAAGCGACGTATTGTCCGTGTGAGAAGCAGCTTGTCCTAAGGTCGACACCCACAGCCTTCATTCAGTCTTCGGTGTCGGCCCCTGTGACTTGTTGATCGCAAAGCATACGCTCACAGGGAACTGCACGCGCTTAAACTGGTAATTGTTTGGAATTAGTAGTATTTGCGGAGGTGTATATCACTTCGCTCCCTTCAATTTTCGAGAGAATACTGTAGTTGTCTTATTAAGAATAAAGTATTTAAACCTATATTACCACGATACGTATGGACTAATAAAACATCAAGTATGTTATAAAATATTCATGAACATTTATTTTTATATATTTGGTACGTATCTGCTAGCCAAAAAGTTTATATCTCTCTAAAGGCTGATTTAATTAACGAGCGCTTAGTAGTTATGTAGAGAGTAAAGTCCCTTGACGTCTATAATACCTATTGTTTTATGACATTTCACAATGAAAAAAAAAACGTGTGGCACTCGGGGACTGCCGCGGTAAAGCTATTGCATAGCATTTGTAACCTCCATACTTCCTACGAGTATTTGTCAACGCTACACTTGGGATGATGACATAAAACAAAAATTACGTTCCCATGACAACATTACGTTGTCATGGGAACCGGCATTACATGGTAGGCGGAGTGGGGGGTGTTAGGTTTTATTTTCGTTACGGAATTTCTTGATTCGGTCGCCGCGCTCAAAGCCCGCGATAAAAGCTATGCAATAGCTTAAAACTGTAACTTTTCGACTGACGGTTGAACACGTAACTTACTACATTCATCATCATTATCATCAGCCTATAGCAGTCTACTACTGGACATAGGCCTCTCCAATTGCACGCCATTCAGCTCGATTCTCGGCAACTCTCATCCAGCTGCTACCCTGCGATGATCGTGACTCCATCTAGCCTGAGGGCGTCCTACCTTACGTTTGCCAATTCGCGATACTACATACTACATTAACTAATGCAAATCGGACATAAGAGAAATGAACCTTTTGGTTTCCCTTCTCACGTGCTTGTACGGTTTGTCGAAGACAAATTGAAAAGTGGTATCAGTTGTAGTGATTAAGTTCTCTCTTGTACTTGGAAAGATTCATTTTCTCTTTTAAAGTATTTAAAGGTTATAATACTACATAAGTTTTGTATTCGAAGTGGTGCTTTTGTAAAGCTGTTTTTCGCATTCACCACTAAGTAGGTTTTATTTGTGGTTAAAATAGATTTGATAAAGCTCGAATAATAAAACGTCTTATTTAATGTGACTCACATTTTACTTACATAAATCGTCTGTGAGTTTTCTCAACATAAGTACCACTCAAGAAACCACGAAACGACCCAAGATATATTTAGGTCGTGGGAGTTATATCTTTAACTTTAATTAAAACTACGGACTAATTAATTATATACAGTTACAAATGGCAGATACAGACATATACTTAGTCAACATGCTTAGTTAAACTTAAAAGATAAAAAAACTTTTCCGAAATTAAGTTATTTTTCACTTTGTAGTTTGGAAGTCGGTTGTGTTTTTTGTAAAAAAGTTTTTTTTTCATTTTTTAGTGGGTTGGTTTGTAATTTATCTAAGTTACAATAGCCTTATGTCAACTACTCATCAAAAATACCCAAATCGCTATAGATGTGCCTTTAATATTTGAAGAGTTCCCTCGATTTCTCCAAGATCCCATCATCAGATCGTGACCAAATGACAATGGGACCAACTTGAAAGTATACCCTTTCAAACAAAAAAATATTTTTTCAAATCGGTCCAGCCGTCTTCGAGTAATCAAGGAATAAAAAATAAAAAAACCCGACGAATTGAGAACCTCCTCCTTTTTTTTGAAGTCAGTTAAAAACATATTCACAAACTTGAATTGCCAATAACATCGTAGTTAATTTTCACTCCATCATCATCATCTGCTTTTCCCAACTATGTTGGGGTCGGCGTCCAGTCTAACCGGATGTAACGAAATACCAGTATTATTTTGGAGTGACTGCCTATCTGACCTCCACAACCCAGAAATAGGGTAACACGATACCTCTTGGCAAGACTGGTTGACAGACTTTCGAGCAGTTCAGTTGGTTCCGGCTGTCATTGTCACAGCCGGAACCAACTGCTCAACGTACTTTCCGAAATATTGAGTGGTCTCGGTATGTAATCAATGGTCATCTATCCACGGAGCGACCTCCACAAGCGTTGCTGGCCCGTGTGGCTGTAATTATTTGACCTGCGAACCCCTCCCCTTCAATTTGAAGGCTCCATCAAAGCTATATATTGAAAGATAAACACAAACCGATTAATAAGCCATCAAATAAATATCCAAACCAACCAGTTATAACCAAAACACGACTGTTTCCCGACTTTCATTGGTCCCTAAAGACAAACTTTATTTTGTAACTCTTCTTCAAAATACATCTTTTGACCAAAGTTTTTGTTTATCTCCATTTCGGTCCTTAAGGAGTTTCATATTACTTTTTGATAGATACAATTTCGTATAGCTTTATATGGGAAAGGATACGTAAAAACTTGGCCACTTATGAGAATGGTCCTTGTTTTAAGTACACTTATGTGCTGTAAGATAAGAGAGCTGATCTTGGTTTTCAATGATTGTTAAAATATTTCTATTGCATTTAGTTACGATACACTTTCTCGTATCTACTACCATTGTTGTCAGTATTTGCCCATTTGAATCACTTCCAGAAATCATAAATCATCATCATTTCAGCCGAAAGACATCCACTGCTAAATATTATGTAGACCTCCCCCAAGCACCACATAGAATCTTTTTTTTTTGCCGTTATTGTCCCACTGCTGGGCAAAGGCCTCCCTACTCTTTTCCACCTCTCTCTACCCAGAGCTTCCAAGGACCAATCTTTCTTAAAGGAGTCCAGCACATCCTGCCATCTCCGTCTGGGCCTGCCGCGATGACGTTTAAGCGTGGCAGCTTTCCGATTGACATCAGTTGTTTTAGTGATGGAACGTATTGTTGTTTTCTTAACCTGGTTCACAAGTTGAATACCAAGAATACTCCGTTCCATAGTTCTCTGGCAAACCCCGAACGTGGACCTCTGCTGAATTGTCAAAGACCATGTTTGAGAACCATACGTGAGGATGCGAAGAATACACACGTCAATGAGTCTTCTCTTGAGGGATAGAGGAAGATCACCCTTCATTAGATCTTTCATGGCCCAATAGTTCTTCCAGGCATTTTCGGTGCGTCTTGCAACTAATTTGTCTTGTCTTGCCTGGAAAGAGACTATTTGAACACAGAATCTTTTACCCATTAATATTATCATGTGAAGATTCGGGAGCTTTCTCGTAAATGTCAATAACTATCTACTTATTGCTGTTGAGTTTTAACACCCCAGAAATCGAAATATTTATTTATTTATTTAGGTTACTTTGATGAATAACTTAATCTTTTCCTAAGCGTTATCATTTAGTCAGGTTTTAATTAATTGCTCTTTTGGGAGCCCTGTAATACCTAGTTGAAGACCTGTTCTCACTTAAAATTCGGTTTATAGAAACCAGCTGCTGCTCGCTACTTTGTCTACGAGTATTTTTAACAAATAAAAAAATCTAGGATGAAAGTAGCCTATGTCCTTCGCAAGGTCCCAGGATATCTGTCAAAAATTCATAGGCGTGAAAAGGGAACAGACAGACAGACAAACTGAGAGACAGACAGACAGAGATACTTTCGCATTTCTAATATTAAACTGTGCAGCATCAACATCGTCACATGCAAACTGCCTATCTCACTAACGTCACGCAAAACCCTGCATCGCAGGAGCAAGCAGAGTTTACCGCGCAACCAGCATATATACCACATCTCATCATCAATCGTCGGGCAGTAACCCACCAGATACAATACCCGTCAGGTCTGAGTATCCTTCCTTTTCTATGGAAGATGAGTAAACCTTATATCCTGTCTCTCTTACCTCTTCACAAGTATGGATTTAAATATGATAAAGTTTCACCATTTCTTGTGATTTCCAAAGTAGAGTGTATTTTATAATAGAATAACTTTCTATAGCGACCATAGAGAAATTTATGTTTAACATTTGACATTAACAGGGTCTTAAGATAAGGAATAATACCTCCTTTCACAGCAGTAAGTACATTTCGTTGTTTATTAAAATTTAACATTCCAAGTTCTAGTAAAAACCATCGCAAAGGGATTTATATTGTCCCTACCGTTGTTATTTTAATTAGTCATGAAAATTTTACGTTTTCTCTTTTAATAAACTTTTATTTTGTTTTGATTTACCTACTGTGAATGCGCTCGTATAATTTATTGGATTTATTATATTAATAAGAACGGTATTTGCGTGTTTAATTTCGTGTTGGGAATTCTTTAGAGCTTGTCGTCTCGACGAGCAGCACATTTTATGACTAACAAAGATTTTTACATAATTGTTTTAATTAACTTAACTTTGAATATTTTTATTACCTTTGTTGTATTCCGTGATAAGTAATAAATAGTGTATTCTCGTTCTCATTAATTAAACCACTGTTTGATTACATAATTTTTTCATATATTTTTTTCACCATGTTTGATAATTAAACTACAAACCGTTCAGTATAACTTGTCCCTTGCCGTCATGTTCGGCACCATTGCTTGTCAAGCTTAGTATCAATACTAGTAGAGTTCAAAATGGCGACTGACAGAACAGTGGTATCAATCGCGTCACGGGACAAGTTATAATTAACGCACTGTAATTAACTTAGAAAAATAAAAAACACTTTGTAAGCTGTTGTGAAAATTATGTTTTTCCAGTATTCGCACTACATTATAAATAAAATAAATAAGCCTGTAGTTTCTCATTTTTCCATGCAATTTTACAATATTTGTTAGCATGCAGCAAAGTTATTCAATATTTATATTGATCAATTTATCAATTTTAATAGCATAATAAAAATTAAAAATATGTCGGAGACGGGTATGTGACTCTCGCTAATTTCAGCGATATTTTAACTACTGTGGGCGTAGTGTGGGTAGTGTTGGTTAATGCGCAATAGAAAAACAGTTTGCAGTTCAGATCACATTATAATTTACTATCAAATGAATCACACTAGCTAAATTATACACACTGGGTGCGACGGCGTTTATTAAAATCACCAATTAACAAAATGATCACAAATTACCACTAATACAATAACTGAGCACCACGAATCGAGAACAGTTCCACGACGTCTTGACTCCAATGCGACCAGAGGCTGAGTGTCCTCCTCGCCTTGGCCTTAAAACATCACGACTCTGTAGAAGCGCGCCTTTTTTGGTGTCGATAGATCTCTTGATGTCGCCAGTAGCGCACTTGCGATTCGTTTCGTGTCCGTACTAATGACCGGATTCGACAAATAAATATTTTTGATATAATTTTTTATTTTTTGATTTATTGTTACATTTAATAATATTTAATTAATTTAAATGCGAACTCCTTTGTTGGGTTAAGGCTTCCTCCATTTTTGTCCATTGTTTTCTATCCTTCGCCTTGGTTTGCCATTTATCTCCCGCTATATCTATCCGCACTACATTATCTAGTATCAATTTATATGTCTGGATATAAATATTTTTAGCCATGTACCGCTTTTCGTTTTAAAGGGTTCTTCTTGCTGTGAGACTCAGGTATCCAAAATACATATAGTATTGAGTTCAATCTGTATTTCTGTCTGTCGACCTACTTGCCCTTTTTCTTTGTCTGTATGTAGGTACCTGTTATCTTCATTAGCACTTATTTAAATTATCACGTAAAAGCGATGCCTCAAAATTGCAAAAGTTTGCAATATGTATCAAAACACGTCATAGTCATAATTCAAAACTTCGATTATTACATTAATTATTACTTATTCACGCTCATACAGTTAATATTAACAAAGTACTAGTGCGTTCATTAAATAATTTAACTTTATATGTATATTAATGACATTATGTGCTGTTAATACGTAATGGGAAACACACGCGTTTCACTGAATTGCCTTCAAACAAATAAAATGTTTTAAAATAGAGTGGTACTTCGCGCCATAATCGCATATAAAAGTGGTATATTTAATATCACTTTTTTATGCGATTATGGCACAAAGTACCACTCTTATTTTTTTCCAGTAAGAAAATTAATTTGATATTCAGTAGAGGCCTATGTTTACTTTTTCGATATCTCTTTTCGTTTTTGAGAAGTTTGAGCTCTTGTCATTCCACAGAGACGGCAATTCTCTGAACAATTGGATACATTCGCAGATAAACTCTCTTTCCTTAACTTTTAGATTATTTTTTTCCGCCATTTTGCACGCGCGCGTGTACTCCTCGTGACGACGAACCATAGACTGAATAATACTGACCCTACACGATGCAATGAAAAAATATGGTGCAATAAAAATTAGACTCGCTCAAACTTTCGGTCAATCATTGCGCTCTCTTCAATGTTTACTCTAAACGATCAATAATATTGCACAATTCGTAATATTGCGCAATATAATTGACCGTTTATAGGCCGCCTAAGATTCTTTAAAAAAAGTTCCAAAAGAAACGGTCAAAAATAGGAGTCTTTATAAAAAAAGAAAGCATATTCCAAAAATTTTTTTTTGCAGTTTTGTAGCCCTTTTAGTAACGCTTCTTTTGATACCATTTTCATTTCTCTATCTTAATAATAGAGGACGCTAGCTAGAAATATTTGTTAAGACAACGATGCACGATGTATTGTAATTGTTTGTGATTGTTTTTCTCGATTACTACCTATCTCTATATAAATCGATAGGTTTATTTAATTTTTATATACAATAATATTCTACAGCCTGATATGTATTATATGCTACTTGAATAGGAAAAAAAAAATCAATTCTAGTTTACAATTTTTAATAGATAAACTTTTTTTAAATATATTATTAGCTAAACATTCCATTTAGAATGTTTAAATTTAATTTATTTGTAACAGTAATCCGAGGTTTTCATGTTTTTGACGCTCCAAGTACTTCACTATTTCGAATACCGTGTAAAATACCTTATAAGAGCGGAGCTTACACTAAATGCTCAAGTATTACATACTGGCACGTACTGTGTCACATCCTAACTTAATATATAAACATATTATATTTCCTAACTAATATTATAAATGCGAAAGTGAGTTTCTTTCTTTGTTTATTAGTTTGTTACGATTTCACGGTAAAACGGCTGAACAGATTTATATGGAATTTGACATATCGATAGACTATGACCAGTACCCTAAGTGCGTAATACAACACAATCACAATCTGTTTCGCTTTGAAACAGATTGCTAATCCATTGCTTCATAAGTTGGAAAAAAAAATCTGCTCAACAACGTAACTAACGCAATGAATGTTATTGAACTGTCAAAATGAAACAAATTGGGGATAATTGTTTACGAAAATATGTTACGCAATTAGGGTACTGGGTTAGGATATAGGAAACTTTTTATCCCGATATTCCCATGGGATCGAGACTTATGCGGGTGAAACCGCGTAGCGTAGTTAGCACTAAAATGCGAAATAATACTGCGGCAGTATCCGTGTTGTGTTACGGTCAAACCCAATAACCAGTTTTGGTATACTGGAGATAGCAAAAACCTATCTGTCTATGATTTTGACGTCCTAATAGTCTGTCAGAGAATCAGGAATCTTACGGAATGACATTCAATGACAGATAGAATTATACTGTATACCATCAATAGCGGTCTGTCTTTTACTGAAAATCTGTTATTAGGTTCGGCCGTTAGTTGACAAAAAATAACAAGAAGAAGAATAAGTTATTATAAGTTATAGTATTTTAAGTTAATTTTAAGTTATTATAATATTTATGTACTGTTGTTCCTACCTCTTTTATTTCTAATGATATATTTTTAATAATTTTTATTTTTGTTCCTCTCAAACAGAGCACCTGCCATCCAATCTCTTCACCACCCTTGGTTGACTGGTAGAGAATGCCTAAGGCATTAAGTCCACCTTTGTACTTTTTGAGTGTGAAAAGTTTCAATAAATAAATAAGCTATTTCTTTGAATTACTCCCACGGAAATTAAAAGAAGGGAAGCATCTTCTTAATTTAATTTGTACATCTTGGCTTTATTATAAAATATTTTTCCGAACTTTTTAATATTCACTAAAATGTAGAAAGCGTCACATTTGAACTTTCAATCATTTAAATAATACTAACATTGTCATCCAACTTTGAATCAGCAACAACCATCTAACATGCATTTAACTGCAATGTAATTAGGTATCAAAAGTGGATAACAGAAAAAAAAACTCATATAGATAGAATCAAAAATAAAACAAGTATATAACAAGCAACAGGCTTATTTACTTGTACTTTACTTGTTTGAGACTCCGCTCTTCAATATATTAAAAATTACATTTAAGATATTGGAACAGCGGAGTCTCCTAACACAGACTTATTTGCTTAAAAGGAGGCTCCTTGTTAAGGTATTTACTTGTAAAAATAATAAACTATTTTTCATTTTCATTTACTTTTTACACCATTCGTTTATCAACAAAACAGCGACACTACATGACTCAGTACAAATACGACATAAAAACAGCGCTTAAAGCAGCTTAAACATGAATAAATTGGATAAAATAGAAGCGCTTTAAACTGAAGAATAAATTAATTAGTGGCGCTTGAACCACGATATCGAGCTGAGTTTAATGAGGTGGCCTCGCATTTATTCAATGAGCTTCCTTTGTTCAACTTTACTAATAATGAGCTAGTTTATTTACAAAACTAGTTGTTGGTTAGCTACCTACCTTCCTGCAGAACTGAGAGCAGTGGTGGCTCAGTAGGAATGGCCACGACTTGCTCTGAAAACGGTGAAAGAATACATCGTGAGAAAACCGGCATGATTTAGATCCAAAAATTCGAAGACATGTGATATCTATCGACCCGCACTGGGCACACGTGGTGGACGGCCCGTTCCTTCTCATCGAGAGGAAGCCCAAGTCCCAGAAGTGGGAACATTATACGGGTTAATTATATGCTTCCATGCTTCCTGCAGTTTCACCCGTATTCTAGATGTCAATATATCTTCTACACAGGCATTCATCATTTGCTGTCGGGGACGGCTTTCAGTCTAAACGTATGCAACAAAAAACTTTTTACAAAAAAAAACAACCGACCTTCAAAAAAAAAAACACTACAAAGTGAAAAATAACTTTAATTTCCTAAGTCGGTGTCTTAGGTTTTGTATTTTCGTTTTTTGCCACCGACTTCCGAAATTAAAGTCATTTTTCACTTTGTAGTGTATTTTTTTGGAGGTCGGTTGTTTTTTTTTTTTGTAAAAAGTTTTTATTTTTCACTTTTTAGTTGTGGTACCTACCCTACACACTTTCGAATACCACTACCTGCTACCAGTGACAGAAACTTATCATATCATCTACATACTAAGTGGGAAAAAAATACGTATTTTGTAGCTAACTCAAATCTATCCAAAGTTAATAAAATTTATATGGGACCAATTCGAGAGCACACCCTTTTAAACAAAAAAGAATTTTCAAAATCGGTCCACAATTGACGGAGAAATCGGTGGAAACACATAAAAAAAAAAAAAAACAAACAAACAAACATACGCGACGAACATATAACCTCCTCCTTTTTGGAAGTCGGTTAAAAATAAATTTCCTATAAGTAAGTAGTATTTCCTATAAGTATACAACTGTATGACCTATAAGTAGTTGTTCCGGGTCTGGCTGTTTGTGTGTGGTTAAATGTTTGTACTATGTAACAATATTGTCAAACTTTTTTTTTTTGCTAATTGAGTACGAGGCTTTTGGCTACTTTTATTTTGTGTGTATTTTGTCCAGTTTTTTTTAAATATGCGTTTTGTTTGTGCAGAATAAACAAGTTTTCTCTTCTAAACACACCCCACAATATAGAAGAAATTCCTGGTATGGGGCAACGTTAAAAAAAAACACTTATACCGACTACCTATCTTACCTCTACAAGTTAATGCCCCTCGCCCTTATTAAGACTGGCTGTCAGACTTTCGGGCTTCTGTCGACCCGCGACAACTATCAAAGTTCCAAAAATGACAGCCGGGACCAACGCAACGCATTGCCATTAGGTAATTCATAACAAAGGGAAACTTTTGATAGGAAAAGTTTTATATAAAGTAGATTGGCACTCAGTAAAATCATACTCTTAGTGAGTCCAGTTGCTGTGTTATAACATGAAAATGCAGAGTCTGATGTTGACACATTGTTGCAGTGACGAAAAATACAGAAAACTCACAAGGCAGCCTTAAAAAGACGAGAATTAATTTGTTATCTATAATCGATGTTACGTAGGGGCTATTGTCTAAATGATAACAGACGCACGAGTTGATTGCAGGTTCAGCTACGGTTTCCACGGTCGGTTCGTGAATAGGTGACCATCCACTACATATCATCATTCGTAGATCATTGACAGTCGTTTCGGGTGGTCAAAAGCCCAAAAAGTCTGGCAACCTGTCTTATTTATTTATATATTCAGTCTTACCAAGGGGTATCGTATTACCCAGTAACTGAGTTGTGGCGATCAGATAGGCAGTAAGGAGCTCCATGTAAAACAGCCAACCACACTATAGTTGGGAAAAGGCTAGGCAGATTGATTGAATCTATGTTTGAAAATATTGTATCAACGAGTAGCTGCAATTAAGTACTCAATATGTAGCCTGTTTTGTTACTGCACATTGATAATTAACATTGAAAATTCATCCAATTTGTATTGAATGAATTTTCAATTAAATGAATTCTTAGACATTAGTTGTTGAAAAATCAAACTCATTGCAATTTCAATTGACATAAGTTTACAGAAGTTAAGTACAAGGATACCTATCTAAACAAAGATAGTTGCGTGGAAGTGAATATAAATCGGTCAACGCGAAATTCATAAAATCAAACTGTGGAATCATTAATTTAATTCTAGAATCTGCAGTTCCCGAACATGCAGAGGGTAGTTCGAAAGAAAAGCAATCCGGAAAGTTTCGAAGAAAACAGACGCCTGACTGAAATCAATTTATATTGCAAGACGGAGATAAGAAATGTTATTGTAATATGGTTCGTCCCGAAAATGAATTGATGTTGTTTTATCTGTAAGGCGAGAAATTGAATTATACAGATATAGGTATACTATACAGTCAGTCTCAAACAGATGTATATGTCGTGGCCAGATCTTAGAATTGACCATTTCATGAAATGGCCAGCTAAAATTGGCAATGACGTTTAAACGTCAACGTTACCCTTATATGTCAGTCGACGTTTGGCCGTATAATTAATGTAGGGTATCCATGGTATAAGGTGTAGTAAAAATAGCCAAGTAACTGCAACCAGCTTGGAAGTAGCGCTCGCTCGGCTCGCGCATGGTTTGTCACATTTCTAACCTAACCTAACCATTTGGTCGGGGTGCCACATAAGCGGCGCAATTTTTTAATTTAAAAATACAAATTTTAAGTGTTATGTTGCATTTCACGCCGCGGCAGCGGCCAGCGAGCGCTACTTCCAAGTTGATCGCTTTCCATAATATCATATTTGGGAAACCCAATAAAAGTCCTGACTTTTTTGCGTGGTTTGATTTTTTATGCCGCCGCCATAATGCACAATAAAAACAAAGGGACATCAACGCCTCTACCGGTGGATAATCTAACTATTTTACGATATGACCACAAATGTTTGGCCACATCATGAAGTAGTCGTGCGTTTAACTGGTCAATTGTCAGTAGGGACTGGTCATCTCTTAGCTGCAATGGCTTATTTTAATTTTTGAAATGTTTTTATCTTTTTATTACAGACGCTTTTAACGTGCATGTCTTTCTACATTGTTCTCACATGTATAATTTCAACACGAATGATGTAACCAATGTTTTGTAACACTATTGTGATTTAAAAGAGTGTCCGTGGAGTTTCTTGCCCGTTCTTCTCCATAGGTACCTACTACACTTCGGAATGGGCAACTAGCTTCATCTTTCTGACTGACCGACTCCTTGAGAATTCAAAAGTGAAGTGAAGTTTAATTGAAATAAATGCTTTGAGTTTGAGTTTGAAACGTTGAATTTGGAAATGAAATGAAATGAAATTGTTTATTCAGTAAATAGGATATCGGAATCACTTTTACACGTAATATAATTTTTATTTTATTAAAAATAAGCTAGATGAGTTCGGCGTTTCCTATCTGACTACTCTGAGAAGAAAGGCCGAAACAAACTCAGAGGTCGCAGTCTCTTTTAAAGTCCAGACATAATCTTGGTCAATGATCTGGCCAGACCACATCATGATGTGACCAGTGGTCGATATTCATTTAATGAAATGATCAATTCTAAGATCTGGCCGCGACATGTACATCGACAAGAACACATTTCATTGTCAACATTATATAATTATGTGTAATTACATTGATACATTATTAAGGAACCCAGATTGTAGACAATCAAATCTGTTTTGACGCTGACTGTATTTTATGAATCTGTGAAAAAAATAAATCTTAGTAAACTAAAAATTTTAATAATATTGAATTAATATGGCAGTGAAAAATGAAAGGTGCTGATACCTAATGACAAGCTTAAAGCGAAGTTTTAAGCTGACACAATTTAGATTTACAGACTTTTGTCGTGCTAAGAAGAAGAATAATGAATTTAAAACGCAACGTAAGCCATCTCTTGGTCACAGTAATTATAAAAAGATTTTATCTGTATCAAATGAACTAGCACATTTAATTAACATGTGAAGCTCCCTATGAATTTGAACAATTCTAATGTTAACTTAATTTAAACTTCAATGTAAAATACAATAGACGTGGATATATTTAGTAACCTGTTCCGCTTAGCTATTTCTAAGGAGCCATAAAAAACTCCTGAAAGAAATCGACGTGTTTCACCTCTCAACGAGTCATCCTCAGGATGACAATTGACTTGTCATGAACCCGAACACGGCGTGTTGCCACAATGAGCGCCGAACGCAGACCGAGCCTTATACCGTCAAACCCATTTATATACTTACTACTCGGTCCACCTCGGCTCGGACTGTTATCAGCGCGATAAGGGGGGAACAATCGCAGTAAAGGTGACCTTGGCATAATAGTGTGGCAACACGCCGTGTTCGGGTTTGCGACAAGTCAATCGTCATCCTGAGGATGCCTCGTTGAGAGATGAAACACGTGTCGATTTATTTCAGGAGTTTTTTTATGGCTCTTTAGAAATAGCTAAGCGGAACCAGTTACTAAATATGTCTACGTCTATTGCCTGAATCAATTAACTATGTCAATGTATTCAATCCGAAAAAAAAAATAACAATTGAAAACACAATTTAAATACGAAACGGATTCTATTTGAATCACAGTAATTCGATTGTACGTGCAAAACACAGTCAACGAGGGATTAAAATGAAACTAACAAACTCAACCCGTTACCATAATTTTAAACATAAACGTAAATATAAACACTGGTAGGTATAAAGATAAACATAAACAGTGGTCGAAAACGCGAGAGTTTTCAAGTTTTAGATCCTTAATACTTTGTAGACTCACAACTTTGTAAGGCCCTGTATGCACTGTCGAATACGAAAATTGTGAAATAGTATTCTATAGTTGACTAACCTTTTGACCGTTTGTGAATCAGAGAGCACATTAAACTGATGATCCCAGTAAGTTGTCATAAGAATATCTACTATCATAAATTGTTACTGCGGTAATTTAAAAGTCCATAAGTATGATTTATAGGTCTAATTTTATATTATTTGTGTCCAGTAAATTGTGTTGGGACTTCAAATGACAGTTGCTCCAACTACACTAATATTAAAAAAGAGGTAAAAGTAGACGTAATCTCAAACAGTTAAAAACTGTTTTTTTTATAATTCAATAAATGTTGTGTATGATCATCGCAATATATTATTAAATAAATCATTTTGAGTAATCCGTTGTTGCTAAATATACCTCTTTTGTATGTAAACGGAAGTCAAGGGTTTAAGCTGAAAACCAGCGCTTATCAATCCGCTAAGCAATCCGACCTAAGCATAATGCTGACGCTTAAACCTTTTGCTTCCGGTATTATAGTTTTGTGTATGTTCCACTACAACTAGGTAGCTGTAATACAGACATTGGTGCCGATTCCCTTGTTCACAAACTAAACTAAATTTAAGTTCAGTGCATCAGGTCACCCATCCACGGGCCAACCTCGGCAAGCGTAGCTTAACCTGATGGATCGACCTGTGCGGCTGTTAGTACTTAGCTCCGCGGGTGGAAGCTAGTGTCAAGTATTAATATTTAGTTGCATTTGTTCAGGTTTGATCGCGAACCTAACATAATTGGGAAGTGGCCAGAGAGATGACGTACCTACTTAGTTTTCGTATTTTAAAATATAACATACTATCACACCTACAGTCCCCGAAGGGTAAGGCAGAGGTGTACTTATAGTAGACCCACATTTCGACAGTTATATTTAAGTCTCGCGTAACAGGGGGCGAGCATATTGACATCAGCTTGGCACAAATCCAGACTCCGGGCTTTTGCTGAGAAATTCCAAATGGAAAAACCCAACAACACTTTGCCCGACCCGGGACTCGAACCAAGGACCTCATGCTCAGTAGTAGCGTTTACAATCACTAGACCAACGAGGCAGTTCCAAATAAAGACCACAGACCGAGAGTGCGAACACAACCTAAGGATGTTTCTCATTAAATTAAATAATGTTTCAAAAGAAGTTGATGCAACCCAGATCCGACGGAATTCATTTAATACTTCATCAGTGAACTCAGTTTGTAGAGCGCGAAGACTCCGGCTGTTCTACATTGCATTTGCTCTCGTAATTTCACTATATTTTGAGTCTACATTTGGTGTGGTACAAGTGAAAATTTTGTTTTTTTGTTTTGCGTTTATTTAAAAATCATTGGAAGCTCTTAAGTCCGGTCTTATGTACATCTGTATCAGAATAGTTAACGTTTAATAAATTTTTGTTTCAATTAATATTCTTTCTTAATTCGAGGGACAAAAAACATCATTTAGTCTGGCTTATATAGTCTGAAGCCCTAAAAAAAGTCACAAAAAATCAATCAATACCAATGACGTTGAAAAGTAAAGTATTTAACTCGTGTATATTTCCTACCATGACTTACGGTTGCCAAACATGGACTTTAACTAAGCAAAACGCTAAGAAACTACAAACATGTCAACACAACATGGAAAGAAATATGCATAAATTAAGCCTTAACATATCCGAGGGAAAACGAAAATAGCGGACATATCATGCAAGGTAAAAAGGCTGAAGTGGAAATGGGCGGGCCATCAGGGACAAAAAGGAGAAATGGGCTAAATAAGTAGCCGAATGGTACCCAAGAGAAGGTAAAAGGAAAAGAGGACGCCCAACACGAAGGTAGGACGACGACCTTAAAGCGACAGCCGGGCCAATGTGGAAACGGAAAACCCATGACCGGGAACTGTGGAAGAATATGCGGGAGGCCTATGCTAAAGCAAAACAATCTGCGGAAACCGATGTCTAAAGAATAACTTTATTTTTAACTAAATAATACATGTAACTAGATTGTAAGATTGTTATTAAAGGCTAATATTATATTATTATACAGTCTGAAGTTATTACCATTCAATGAGAAAACATGGTGATCTTTGCTCTTTCCATCTCTGTTAAAGATGGTTAATTGATTCAGGCTTGGCCTTGCGGAAATCCGTTATAAAATACAATAGACGTGGATATATTTAGTAACCTATTCCGCTTAACTATTCCTTTTGAGTCCTTAAAATCCCTGTAAAAAATCGAAACTTGTTTCACCTCTCAACAAAGCATCCTCAGGATGACGATTGACTTGTCGCGAACCCGAACACGGCGTGTTGCCACGCCGAGCACCGGACGCAGAGACCGCGTCTGCATCCGGCGCTCGGCTCTTGAGGATGCCTAAATATAACACCTGTCTAAATATGTCTACGTCTACTGTATTTTATCTATGTTAAAACCTTCGTACTGAAGTAGAACAATATAATTATAGAATGATTTGAGGTATAATGAGTTATTGAAAAGTTCGCCTTTGTAAAGCGTCCTCTCCACCACTCATTCCTGTGTCATTCTCCTCCTCATTGGGCCATAATAGCGCCCGAATACTACATTGATTAGACCATGTCACTTACGTTAATTAAATGTATTAGCTAGAAATAGACTACGCTGAGCGTCAATCGTAATTCGACTGATTGCGTGATTGCCAAATATTGAGCTTCACGCTACGTCGACTTTACACGCCCAGAGGAATTTGCAAATTAGCCAAAAGTACATAAATTAAATCGAATTAACTAATACTCAATGATCTGAAGAGGATCGACCCGCCTCTGTTTCGCATAGTTTTTACAACTTGATACAAAAAACCCGACTGCAAAAACAAATAACTAAGAAGAGAAGAATAAGTACAATAAAGAAGAAGAATAAGTTACACCGTATTTCAGGTTATTGGTTTGTCCCCGCCTGTAATACCTTACAAAAAACAAAGTTCAGTGCTTATTCTTTTCTGTTATTTGTTTTTGCAGTCGGGTTTTTTGTTTTTTAAATATTTTGTTTTTTTAGGTTAGTTATATTAATAAATATATTTGGAATTAATTAATTACTAGCTTTTATTTGATACCAATATTGTAGTAATTTATTTTTAAAAACACCTTCCCCTCAATTTTGGTGTTTGAAGATGTAATATATAAATATTATATAGCATATGTCACTCCCAAAATAAAAACGAACCTAACGACACCTCATACGTGAAAATCCATCAAGCCGTTTAAGCTATAGAACACCATCATCTGCCTAGCCTTTTCCCAACTATGTTAGGGTCGGCTTTCAGTCTTACCGAATGCAGCTGAATACCAGTATTTTACATGGAGCGACTGCCTATCTGACCTCCACAACCTAGTTACTACACTTGGCGTCACAAAAATCGCACCTCTTTAAGAATTTCCTTCAAAGTCATTTTAACCCTATTAATCAATGGTAGACATATGACTATAAGGTATCATTGGAATGGCAATTTATTTATCAGAAGATAAGGCCTATTGTGAGCGACCACGTTTCAGTACCATAGGTCATCATTGGCAACACGCACTGGTCAATAAGTACTGGTCTTAAGTGGCAATGGCCAGAGCACATTGCTTGCAGAACGGATGGCTGATGGGTCCGAAAGATTCTGGAGTGGTGACCGCGTACCAGAAGACGTAGCGTTGGAAGGCCTCTCACAAGATGGACCAATGACCTTGTGAAGGCCGCAGGAATCCGCTGGATGCGGAAAGAACAGCATCGGTCAAAGTGGCGGTGCTTGGGGGAGGCCTAAAGAGGAGGGTAAATATTTGACAGCTATTTGCGCCGTTGCCAACTTTTAGAATACACACTCTTAAATGAAATTGTTTATTCTGTAAATAGGATTTCGGAATCACTTTACACGTAAATTATCCCATGATGCCCATAGGCTCTTAGTCCATGGTCATCATCTGCCTAGCCTTTTCCCAATTATGTTGGGGTCGGCTTCCAGTCTAACCGGATGCAGCTGAATACCAGTATTTTACATGGAGCGACTGCCTATCTGACCTCCACAACCTAGTTACTAGGTAACACGATACCCCTTGGTAAGACTGGTTGTCAGACTTTTGGGCTTCTAACTACCCGCCATGCCCATGGTGGTAATCAAAAACCACAAAACGTCACTTTTTATGGTCCAGTCAATCCTTTTATAATAATGAACTTAAAGATAAAATCACAGCCAAACATGCTTTAAAATTTCTCATCAACATAATTCAATCAGTTTGTCAGTACCCCAATTTTGTCGCTAATGAGATTCATTAAGTACCATGCACCTCATTACGGAGCATCGTGTTACTGACGTCATCGCACGTATTGGCTCACCGACCTATCTCGTTGATCCTATGTGTCAATAGCGCGGTGTTTGAACGAGAAATGACGTTTTAATTGAGTTATAGGCGGAGATTAAAGCTTGGGATTAATAATTGTACACATCATATTCATATAGTAATGCCTTCTTCCCATGGCGGTAGGCAGAAACCACAGAACGCCACCTGCTAAGATCCTTACATAATTTATTTCAATTATATTAATTTTACATTCAATTATTTATTTCGAGCATTAAATTATGTTACCTAAATGTATTAATTGATCTCATCATTACTAACATAATTTTAAGAGAATTTAATAAATAGGTACTAACAAAATATGGACAAAAATAGTCTGAATTAAATGTTTTTTTTTTTGTGTGAGAGGAGGCCTTTGCCATGCAATAGGCTGTTTTTTTATTTTTAACCGACTTCCAAAAAGGAGAAGGTTATACGTTCGTCGCGTATGTTTGTTTTTTTTTATGTATGTCCACCGATTTCTCCGTCAATTATAGACCGATTTTGAAAATTATTTTTTTGTTTGAAAGGGTGTGCTCTCGAATTGATTCCATATAAATTTTATTAACTTTGCTTGGATAGTTTTTGAGTTAGCTACAAAATACGTATTTTTTTCACACAGTATGTAGATGATATGATAAGTTCCTGTCACTGGTAGCAGGTAGTGGTATTCGAATGTGTGTGGGGTAGGTACTACAACTAAAAAGTGAAAAATAAAACATTTTTACAAAAAAAAAAACAACCGACATCTCTCTTTTCTCTCTGTTTTTTTTTGTAAAAAGTTTTTTTATATTCCATAATCGTTGTCATGTCCTAACTTGGGCCATTTTTAGGAAACAGAACTCACTAAAATCCTATACCCACTACAGATATAAACAGATTATATAATAAAGTCAGGTGTGCACTAGTTATTCTGGAAGTACTTCAAATGTACCCGTGATTTATTTTTAGTTTCTATTTTCTTTGCTTTTTATGTTAATTTCGTTTGAATTCCGGATCGCATTATTCATCAAGGTTCCTGTAGTAATGTTATAGAATAAAATACTTGAGTTTAAATTTATGAAAAGCTGAATAATGAGACGGAGAAGTACCTACCTACTGTGAAGAATAAACCACTTTCCTTTTTATTTTCTTCAAAACTTATTTTAACTCGCTTTTATTCGCTGTAAAAACAGAATTTCTACACAGAGTGAGTTTTTTTTAGAGAATAGGGCTATGTTCAATATGGACTTTTTGAATATTTTTCTGCATAAACCAATTATTAATATTGTCAGGCCGGATTACTTTCGGTGCTACGGCGTAGCCGACGCTACGATATCGCCGCTACGCCAGCTACGCTTTTGTAGCAGATAACCGTATTGACGTTTTGACCTTTTCAATGCGGCGAAACTGTTGGAAATATTGTTATGGTTTTAACATTTTGTGTTGTTGTGAGTACAAAAGAGGGCCGTTTACTGAAAAAAAAAAAACAAAAGCAATAACGGAGCTTCAAAGTGACTAAAGTTTTTTTTTTTTTTGCTTAAATGAAATTGAACATTCTTTATGAAATTCAATAAAAGGAAACCCGATATTTACTTCAATAAAACTTAACTATGTCATTTTAACACTCCATAATTCACTTAAAATTAAGTGAGCATCGCACAGATGTTAAAAGTAAGTATGTCGTGTGACGGTCGTTTTTCACACTGAAATATTCCTTTGACACAAAATGCTGGTGATACAAAAACTGCTGAATTCAACACCTTTAATTGTTTTTAGCATTTTTATTTGCTGTCTAATGGACTACAAAAAAAAGTCTTCCTTACGTTAAGCGAGTGCTCCAAAGCGGATTTAAAATTGCTTAATGAACACACACGAACGAAGCGAGTTAAATGAAAATGCTTGTGCGTTACTGTTGAGTATGAGATCCTGGGTTCGATTCCCGGGTCGGGCAAAGTGTTATTGGGTTTTTCCATCTGAAATTTCTCAGTAGCAGCCCGGAGTCTGGATTTGTGCCCGGTTGATGGCAATAGGCTCGCCCCCTATTACATGGGACTTAAACATAACTGGTGAAATGTGGGTGTACTATAGGTACACTTCTGCCTAACCCTTCGGGGATTACAAGTGTGATGTTATGTGATGTTTATGCTTGTAAAAAACGACCACTACCAACTGATTTGAAATCATAGATAGATAGATAGATTGAATTTTCTTTTTTTTGTACACCATAAAAATTACAGACATTAATATAGAAATTTTACATTGGGTGACACAATGGGCGGTCTTGGTCGCATATCATACCCATTTAATTTCTAAATAAAGTTCCGTGTTTGACGTGTGTCGTCTACTTTTACCATGTTTGTAAATATGTGAGCACCGTGTATCTATCACATAGTTAAATCATCTGTCGTTGCTTCATTTTTAATTCTTTTTACCTATTGTGGTATAGTAATTTTATTCTAGGTGCATCGTCTTCACATATAATAATTTAACTAATATACGTACTATACAAACTATTGTAAAACATTTTAAAAGAGTAACGATGGAGTTTCATTTTCATTTCATTTCATTTATTAATTTTGTGAACATAGGGTAAAAATTGTACAGATATTTTACAAATAAATATTGGTCCATACTACGTCCCGCCAGAAGGCATACAAAATTGTTGTGTTAATCATAATGTCGCATTAATAAAATAAAAATATAAAGTAAAGAAAATTACATGTCACAATTTCATGCCAAACACTAGGCTAACAATAATAATAAAATGTCAATAAATTAAGACGTCACATAAACAAATAGCAGTATTTAGTCACAATTTCGTATGCTATTAATAAATTAAATAGGAACATTTTAAATAGGCAGATGTAAAATTATAAAAATATTATTTAAATTTGTCATTGAGATATTCATTGACAGAATAATACGCCTTGTTAATTAATAATTTAAAAAGCTTACGTTTGAACTCATTCATGCTGTTGCTTGACACAATTACAATTCTTGCCCATTCTTCTTCATACGAAAACTACCTTTTGGAAGGGCGACTAGAATAAATTTTATTAATTTGGAAAAGTTGACCTACAAAAATGCCATACATAGGCCTATTCGACCTAATGATTTGACTTTAACTTTGTCCCTTGACTGACACACAATGCACAGCCAAAACCCGGAAAATCAATAAATCTGCCTAGCCTTTTCCCAACCATGTTGGGGTCGGCTTCCAGTCTAACCGGATGCGGTTGAATACCAGTTCATTACATGGAGAGACTGCCTATCTAACCTACACAACCCAGTAACTGGGTAACACGGTAGCCCTTGTTAAGACTGGTTGTCAGACTTTTGGCCTCCTAACTACTCGTAACTACTGTCAAAGATCTACGAAAACCCGGAAAATATAAACATGAATTTGGAAGAGAATATGGGAGTTCAAAAAAAACATATCTTTAGCCTAAGTTAGTAAATCTATACCCTAGATAAACTAACTTACAAATTAACTACAAAATACAATAGACGTGGATATATTTAGTAACCTGTTCCGCTTAGCTATTTCTAAAGAGTGCTGAACGCAGACTGTCTCTGCGTTCAGCGCCCGGTGTGAAAACACTCCGTGTTCGGGTTCACGACAACTCAATCGTCATTCTGAGGATGCCTCGTTGAGAGGTGAAACACGTGTCGATTTCTTTCAGGAGTTTTATGACTCTTTAAAAATAGCTAAGCGGAACATTTTACTAAATATATCCACGTCTATTGTATTTTATAATGGATTTCCGCAAAGTCATTAGCTGTCATGTCCGTCGTTAGGTGTTCTGACTTGGGTTTTTAATTTATGAAAAAAAAGTCAAAGGCACAGATGGTTTCGCGGTAATTTTACACAAGAAAGTGGTGTCACTGCTGCACAGAGTACGTGTGAGTAGCAACAGCATCCTAGGTGGACAGGTATAACTGGCCGTTCTTAGAACTTTGTATGCGTTTATGTGTGAACCAACAGTGCTTTAGCACTATTTTGTTGACTAAATAGATCATGTTGTTTGAAAAATTACTAAATAGTCAGTTAGTCTTTAGTAGGCGAACACGCTAAAAGCAGTCTTTATTCAAAAAATGTGTTAAAAAAATTACTCTCAATACAGCTACACAATGCAACGCTTTCTGTCCTAGCAATTTCAAATGATGCATTTTTCCCATTGACACAAAGATCAGAACTGAATACAAAACAGTTTTCATCTGTCCTCTCTCGAGAACAATTAGATCCTTTGTTCGTTGACAATTAGTGAGAAATAAGAAAAAAAAATGCGAATCGTTCCTTTGAGGCCGCCATTTTGCATTCGAGTTGAGGCAGTTTTGAATCGCTTTGTTGCCTTTTCATACACGTTAATTTTAGAGTAGACGATGAACTTTTGAACAATTTGATTTTATAAAACTCTGCTAAATAAATAAGAACATCATTCATTTCCCTAAATATGTATTTTTTATCGTTGGAATTTTATTTATTCGTTGGTAGTCTAAATATCTATGAAGTAAGAATCGGTAGACTGCCTCGATGGTCTAGTGGTCGCAAGTGCTACTGCTGAGCATGAGGTCCTGGGTTCGATTCCCGGGTCGGGCAAAGTGTTATTTGTTTTTTCTATCTGAACTTTCTCAGTAGCAGCCCGGAGTCTGGATTTGTGCCCAGTTGATGGCAATAGGCTGGCCCCCTATTACATGGGACATAAACATAACTGGCGAAATGTGGGTGTACCTGCTACAGGGACAACTCTGCCCAGCCTTTCGGGGAAACAAGGCGTGATGTTATGTTGTTGGAAGAATCAGTCTTTTGTTACTTTTATTTCAAAATTCAAATTTTCAAAATTATTTATTTTGGGACAACTAGATCCAAAGGTTAGTATACAAAAAACTTAGAAACTATTGTTAGTACTTAAATACAACTACAAAGGACAACACTCATTACATACATTCTATACACAAATGCCCCTGTGCTGAGACATTCCGCCCCGTCTAGATAACCGATAGGAAGATATTGTACCTCCCTAAGAAATCATCAGACGAACGAAATGCCTCGAATTATGCTAAGTGACATTATGTTCAGAATCTCATTTTTATTTTCTTAAAGTAAAAATCGTATCTAACACTAGGTATAAAGCAGTTCCCAAATATAATTACCGTATTGCATGCATACTATTCTTGTCAGATTGTGCTATTGCATCTCTGTCGCGCTAGTAGAAAAGTACAATTGATAAGTCAAACTATATAAAAAGATTACTAAAAATGTTTCTATTTCGTTTCTATCAACATGTTTCTATTCAATAAACTTCATCCTTTGTCTAAGAACTTGTTACTGTAGTATCTAATTTAATTTGGGCGGCTTCCAACTCGTGTTGTAAACTTGTGAGCTTGCCAATGGCCGCCAGATGGCAGCACAAGACACAATATTGCATTATATTAGTTGCAGATGGAACATTTCTTAGATGAATGCAATTTTTTTTGACTTGGAACATTTTTATATAGTTAAAATGATATTTTCTTCTCTTTTTATTTCTTTTCTTATCTATATCTTATTTTTAACCCCCGATACAAAAAGAGGGGTGTTATAAGTTTAACCGCTATGTGTGTCTGTCTGTGGCACCGTAACTCTTAAACGGGTGAACCGATTTAAATGCGGTTTTTTATTTGAAAGCAGGTTTTCTAGCGATGGTTCTTATACAAGTTTTATCAAAATTGGTTCAGTCGTTTGAAGATTATCAGCTCTTTTCTAATTGATGAACACATGTGAGTATCTTCCACAGATCTGATTGATTTGAAATTTGGTATTCTGTTACTTCAATGATATTAGAAGAACATAGGTAGTAACCTTGAACTGATGCTGCAGCATCACCTGGACTTTGCAGGATACCCAACTCCCTTACCAACTTACAGCACAGGTATCGTGTTTGGACTCATCAATGTCTCAATGAATAGGTTATAGATAGATGGTGAAGAGAGTCTGGTAATGGAATAGAAAAGAAAAATAAGGAAATGTTTATGTCCGGGGTTTTTTAAAATTTTAACTGTTCATACAATAGAGCATATTCTGTCGTGTACATTTTCTCTTTAGATTCGTTTAAACAAAATCCACTTTCTGACGTTACAGTTCTCAGCCATGCTCTGCTTCTATTCATACTAATATTATAAATGCGAAATTCTGTTCATCTGTTACCTTCTCACGCCTAAACCACTGAACCTCGCGTTATAAAAGATAAATACGTAGTCTGGGACCTAGAGACGGACGTAGGGCATCTACCTTTCCTCCTGGATATGTGTATGAAAAAAATAAGAAATACAATATACCCGTAAACGAGGTCGCAGACAATTCTTCATATGACTAAGCCGCGCCAATCTCTTTTGCCAAACAAGGCATACCTATTTATACAATATGTAAAAAAAACCCTGTCCAATCCGAAAGGGGTACTGCAATAACATTACCTAAACGTAATAAAAAATATTTTTATTATTGAAAATAAATAAGTTATTGCTATTTAAAAAATCACATTGTAGACACCCGCTAAACCACGGCCGCCCGCGCCCCACGTTATAACCCCGGTAAAATTGAATAAAAAAATGTGAAGTGAAAACTTCTTTAGGCGCGTTTTGCATTTTTGAGATGGGACTAAACCATTGATTTCGCGACACTGTTACTACACCAGCTTTTGACCATTAAAAAGACATCAACGCGTTGATCACCGCAGTGCGTGGAGTAAAAGACATCAACGCGTTATATACCACGGTGCCGATTTTTTTTCAAGTTTTCACTTCTTTCGGGACTTCCAGAGTGCCACTGTTTTTTTTTTCTTTTTTCGTGTAAATTACTACACAAATTGACTCAGTAAGATACTTAACAACACCCTCACGGATCGGCCTTTTTTTACATATTGTATAATTTCGCATAGGCCGTCTCTTCTACAGTACTCGGGTTTCCACTTTTCTCAAACCGTCGTTGTTTCTAAACCCTGCTGTTTGTATTTATGCGTCATCGATTGTATAACAAACTAGCTTCTGCCCGCGATTTCGTCCGCGTGAAATTTCTTGCTCCCACAACCCACCCCGTCGCATCGCATCGCCTTTTTTTTTTGGGTGGGAATTTATCAAATAACTTCTACCGCTCTGGACGGAGCGAACTCTTACTGAATAAAACCCACCCGTGTTCCTTCAGTTGCCGTGTTGCCAGGGGCCACGGAATCCCTTTCGGATTTTCTCTCAACCCCGACAGGCATCGGTCCTAGCGGACCCCTTTTTTATGGGTGGGAAATTATCAAATAACTTCTTCCGCTCTGGGCGGAGCGGAAGGACGTATCAGACTCTTACTGACTAAAACCCACCCGTGTTCCTTCGGTTGCCCTGTTGCCGGGGGCCACGATTTCCCTATCGGTTTTCTTCGTAGGCATCGGCCCTAGCGGACCCCGTCAATTCTGCTGACATCTCTTTGAGGCGCGCGTGGAATACAACGCGCCGTCGACCCGGGCTTGGTCCTTATCGGAAGGAAAGCTACCCATTACTCACCGTCCAAGCCGCACTATTACTTCGTTTTCACTAAGCGTTCTTTCAGTGTTTTTTTTTGCTCGGATTCTAAGGGTCCGAGGGTGATGTTAAATCCTTCCTCAAGAATAGGCTATCAAATAAAAAAGATTTATTTTAAATCCGTCTGGCAGTTCCAAAGGTTAGCACGTTCAAAAAAACAAAACAAACAGTAAAAAAACATACTCTTCAGCTTTAATAAAAATAAATGAACAGATCATCAGTTTGATCCACAACTCGTTGCGATACCGTTGTTAACCCCTCCCGTGAAATCGCAGCCTGGCTGATTTTTTCAGTTTCAATAAACATTTTTATACCTAAACGTTTTTAGTGTACAAATTCTATTCGTGAAAAATCACTGGCATCCGCGAGTAAACACAAATAGTTTGTTTTAGTTACTATATAGGTTTTTTTAACTATGTATTCAGGGAAAATAGTTTTATTTGTTATTGCTCCTTTTTAAACGACCTAAAAATTGCCACTGATGCCGCGATTGGCCTGGCCACCTACTGGGCCTAACTAGCTAAACATAATACATAGTTAATTGATTCAGGCGTGACCTTGCGGAAATTCATTATAAAATACAATAGACGTGGATGTATTTAGTAACCTGTTCCACTTAGCTATTTTTAATGAGCCATAAAAAACCCTGAAAGAAATCGACACGTGTTTCACCTCTCAACGAGGCATCCTCAAAATGACGATTAACCCTGCGCCACTCTGCGTTCAGCGCTCGGTGTGGCAACACGCCATGTTCGGGTTTGCGTCAAGTCAATCGTCATCCTGAGGATGCCTCGATGAGAGGTGAAACACGTGTCGATTTCTTTCATTTTTTGCCATCGACTCAAAAAGAAGAAGAACGGATTTCATTGAAAAAATCAATTTATTTTTAACCAATTTAAAAAAGGAGGAGTTTCTTAATTTGACTCGGGGTTGATACCACAACTGAAATCTTTTTACAAAAAAAACAACCGACTTCTAAAAAAAAAACACTAAAATGTGAAAAATAAGTCGGAGTTTTAATGCCACCCATCGGCCTCTGACTTGGCTTCACATGCCGTCAAGAAATATCTCTCAGATATCCAGTTTCCTCACTATGTTTTCGTTCACCGTTTTTGAAGCAAGTAATAATTTTACAATACGCACATGAATCCGAAAAATCAGAAGCGCGTGCCTTAGGTTCGAACTCGAGACCTATGACTTGGCAGTTCGACGGTCACACCACTAGGCTATCACTGCTCTTAAGGTTGTATGGGGTATGGGTTCCTTTAATTTTTAACTTTATTTTAGTTTTATTTGTTTATAAAGCAGCAATAGAAATACACAATCTGTGAAATTTCAATTGTCAACCTATTACGGTTCATGAGATACAACCCGCTGACAGACAGACGAACAGCGGAGGCCTAGTAATAGGCTTCTGTTTGGCACTCTTCAGATACGAAACCCTAAAAAATTAAGCCAATTTTCGTCAGATACTTAAAACCAGTAAGGTACATGACTTTAATATTACTTATCCTACAAAGTTTTCATATTACTCAGAATTGTGTGAAGACAGGGGTATGTAATCAAAATATCAAGAGTTTGGAAAAGATAAGCACATGAAACTTTCTCGAACGAGGTCTCGTCTTGTAGTCAAATTGAAAATACTTACTGATTAATAGGTACAAGTTTTATCTTTAGGTAATTTTTCTCTGTTGGAAATTACGTTACCTTGGCAGAATTGACGATAGAAATGAATGTTTTTAGTTTCTTGTAAAGGTTTTTTTTCTTGGTACGAATTTTATATACAACATGTAAAAAAAATGCTATTCGGTCGGTGAGGGTGTTGTTAGGTATCGTACTGAGAGTCTATTTATGTAGTAATTTTCAAGAAAAAAGTAAAAAAATCGTCACCTTTTTTTTCAATGGGGAATTTTACCGGTTTATGACATGGGGCGCGGGCGGCTGTCGTTTAGCGGGTGTCTACAAGTCATAACTTATGACCCCTGCTGAAAATTAGCTAATTTTAAATGGATTTGGAGTATTTTTGATACTAAAAAAGTGATTTTTAAATAGCAATAACTTTTTTATTTTTATAATAATAAGATTTTTAATTACTTTTAGGTAATGACTATTTGATACTTTAAACTATGTGCTCCTTTCGGATTGGACAGGGTTTTTTTTACATATCGTATACTAAGCACAATTACAAAATAGACAATATTCCTTAAAGAGTAAATTTATTTTTTTTCACCAACCGACTTCACAAAAGGAGGAGATTGTGGCTAAGTAATAACAGCTGCACGGGTCGATCGATCAGGTTAAGCTACGCTTGCCGCGGTTGGTCCGTGGATGGGTGACCATCTTTACATACCAAGTCCCCTCCGTGCCTCGGAAAGCACGTTAAGCCGTTGGTCCCGGCTGTCATTTGTAGATCTTTGACAGTCGTTACGGGTAGTTAGAAGCCCAAAAAGTCTGACAACCAGTCTTACCAAGGGGTATCGTGTTACCTAGTCACTAGGTTGTGGAGGTAGGCAGTCGCTCCATGTAAAATACTGGTATTCAGCTGCATCTGGTTAGACTGGAAGCCGACCCCAACATAGTTGGGAAAAGGCTAGGCAGATGATGACCAACCGACTTCACAAAAGGAGGAGATTGTGCATTCGATGAGTTTTAAGCTATTGCATAGCATTTATCGCGGGCTTTGAGCGCGGCGACCGAATCAAGAAATTCCGTAACGTAACGAAAATAAAACCTAACACCCCCCACTCCGCCTAACATGTAATGACGGTTCCCATGACGTAATGTTGTCATGGGAACGTAATTTTTGTTTTATGTCATCACGTCATCATCCCAAGTGTAGCGTTGACAAATAGGAAGTATGGAGGTTACAAATGCTATGCAATAGCTTTACCGCGGCAGTCCCCGAGTGCCACACGTTTTTTTTTTTATTTTTTTAATAAATACAAAAAAGGACAAAAACAAAGTCAGCGAGTTCCGAAACCAATACTTACTTTTCACTTTGTATAATTTTTTTTTTGTAGGTTTTTTTTCCGCAAAAGTTTTGGTTTTGATTCCACGCCTCGAAATATTTTTGCAATCTGTCATTTAGTCTCTTGTTTTCCGTTGCTACGGTGGATAAACGGGCGCTGATATCATAAAAGATGGTGTTAAACTTTTTAATTTAAATCAACATTTATCCAAAACATAACCCGTGCGTTTATTCGCTACCCTAACACAAACACAACATCAATCCTATTAAACCAGAAAGGATAATTATTTTTATATTTAATCGTTCAGTGGGTTGAGTTTCTAAAACAGATTTCAGTTAGGAAAAGTAATTGCTTAGGTAAACTTTCAAAGCCCGAGAAAAGGGTGTGGATATAATTTGGAATGCTACAATATGTAAATTTGAACAAATATTATGAGAGATTTTTGGTGATTGAAGTTGAAAATTGTAAAGCGCAAATAGCTTTCGAATATTTACCTCTTTTGATTAATTTGGCACTGTATGGAAATTTAAAATGTCGCTAACTAGTGAACTAGAATATTAATAATGAATTGCAATTATAACACTGAATTTGAAGTTGTAACCGTTTTAGGTGTAAAAAAGACATATATAAAAAATAAAATATTACTTTAATTCAGACCTTGCTCCATATCGATGTCTTACGGCCGAAAAGGGATAAGCGGCATTTTTTGAGAAATTCAGTTATATACATACTTAGAATCGCCTTTTTTTTCTGCGTCGATTGATCTAGGTAACGTTTGCCTACGTGAAACTTTTTGTCGGTTACGCGGTAGGAAAAATATAGACTT
Source organism: Agrochola lychnidis (assembly GCA_963680765.1). Taxonomy (NCBI): domain Eukaryota; kingdom Metazoa; phylum Arthropoda; class Insecta; order Lepidoptera; family Noctuidae; genus Agrochola; species Agrochola lychnidis. The sequence goes on along the minus strand of OY796869.1, from coordinate 11,975,232 downwards.
CTGTCAATTTATTTCGTTGTAAACGACTTCAATTTTTGTAAAATTATTTTTTTGGTGTTTGATCTACGAATTATTTAAGAATAAAGAAGTTACACCTTTTGGACTTTTTGTAATATTTTAATAATTGTACGTTAAACTATTTTGGCTGGAAGTAAAAATTCAGAAATATGTATTTAGTTTGTTATGCCTGTTCGTGTTTAAAACATAATTAGTCGTTTATTCCGTTTTGGCCGCATTTTGCAGACTCTGTTTGGTCTGTAGTCTTTTAGTGCAATAGTTCTAAGTCTATTTGATCACGGTGATTTTTTGATACGAGGGTTTATTACAAACAATTGTTATTTAGTATGTTTTTAATTTGATAAGTGCGAGGTGCCATTTTTATGTTAATTAAAGACTGAGCTGATTACCTAATTAAATGGTTTTTTATTGTATACCTATACCTCTTGGGTGAACTTGAAATGTTAAATGCAGAGATAACAGTTTTTTAAAGTAAAATAATCAAAATACATCCACTAAATAATTGACATCTTTTCAAAAAATGTGCTTGATACAATTTTCCTTTCAGTCAACTATTGTTACATTGTTGGTTAGATTATATTATCACATTTTTTTCTCTAAAAACCAAGACTTGACCTTTTTTTCCTTAATTTAAATAAAACATGGGTTGAATTTAGGTCATTTTTACTCGCATCAGATAATTTGATAATTCAATTTACGACATTTTGGGTGATTTTAAAATAAAGACCATTTGGGGATAACCGACAGTAACTGCTTCTTGCAGGCTGAATTACGTAAAAATAAAAACGCCATCTTATAGATAGCATGCTAAATATTATAAAAACTCATTTCCAGGCTTTCGGGAGCTATACTTAATTTTTTATGATTTTTTTTCGTTTATTTTGAACTTTAAATCACTCCCCTGTAAAATTTGAAAAGAGGCGGTTATCCTTTTTCGCCCGTAAGGCATCGATATGATGTTAGTAATACACACCACTTATAAGCTATGTTAGTAACAAACGAAAAACAACATTTAATTCATATATCTGCTGCACTCACCAGACGCACCGGGTATATGTACATGTACACGTACCCAATGCGCCATAATGGTGCAGCACGGCTTATCACTAATGACCTTCAGAATGTCATTGCCGCTCCCACGCACTCTGCGCATCATAGAAGCAGTCTTCTTACGTAAAATGGTACTGAAACCGTCAGTACGTGCTTCCGCAAACATTCCTGACGCGTTACAGTAACGTGGGGCTCCCACGTTACTGTACCAACAACATCCTGAAAGTATTATTATACTGAAAAGTTTCCAAATACTTTTTTACATCTAAAACTAAACATTCGGTGTTATGATATTAATTATTGTATTTCATAGATAATATTTTAGTATTATATTATTATATTGCCAAATTAATCAAAACAGCGAAATATTTGACAGCTATTTGCGACGTTGCCTATTTTCAGAATAAACACTCTTAAGAGGCTGACAACAGCTACGATGCGGTCACGGACTGCATAGGAAAGAAAGAAAAGCGTAATGACCTAACAACCTAATTTATTGCAAAATGAAGCAACTATCTATTTAAAAAAAAACTATTCATTGGACAAAAAAAAACACTATCTCGTTAATTTGTTGCTTGTAAAATAATACATACGGTAAAAATACGGTAAAATACGGTATTAAATTGATAAAAAAATTATTGAGGTATCGTCGTGATTTTTTTCTATTGTATCAAATTAGTTTTATTATGTTTCTAACACACTATCTAACATCAAAGTAGAATAATATATAATATCCTGAAGAATAACTATCATAATTATTATTCTGATTTTGTTTACTGCAGTGGATCATATACTTTTAGCATTATAAAACTTGCGTTTTGCTCCTGTAGTCCCCTTAATTATGAATGTATCATACATATAAACTTTCCAGAAATTCTCTGAATGATGGAGAAAATTGCATCTAATTCCTTTACGTCTACAAATACAGACGACTTTGTTTTATACTATGTGATATGAATTATTTACAAAATAAAAATAGATATTATATACTAACTTAACTAGAACTATTTACAAACTAAAATATAGCGTCGAAAAATTCATCCGCACTATGTGATATTAATATCTATGTGTGATAATAATAGGTAAACCTACTCGAAAGCTTGAGTGATTTCCACATATATTGGTTTACCTACCTAAAAGTGTTATGGTAACAATTGAGGTTTTAGTCCATCAAAGTCCGACAAAACCTTTTGTCGTCCCCGGTTGCAGGGTACTTCCCCAAGTCAGAAATAATTGGGTTCATGTCAGTAATGCAACAATAGATCTGCCAATCAGATAGTAATCCATTGAAGCTTTAAGTTCGCTATTTAAGACAACATTTAGGAAGTGAGATCTTATTGTAAATACCTACGTCTTAAGCAAACAATCATATATTCTATTCTCAAACTCATAGTCTATTCTATCAACTCTCAAAAACATTGAAAATAAAATTAATAAATTAAAATCTTTTATACCTCGAGAACCGACTTCATCAATTACAGTACCTGGGCGACCGAGCTCTGTTCTGGTGAAAATAGAGAATGCTCATTTAATAGTATAGGATAGTACCTACTAATTCCATGCTGCCATGATCGTTATTCTAATGTCAATAATGTCATGTCATTATTCATTATCTTGTTCTAAACTTTGGGCGACCGAGCTCTGCTCGGGTGAAAATACGGAGAAAACGAATTTTCCCAGATACGAGATCTAGAGATCGATTTTTTGCCCTCGTAAACCCCTATATTTCAACTTCCATCGTAATCGTTAGAGCCGATTTCGTGAACGTGAGTAGAAATCTATATACAAACAGTAATTTTTTATTTTTTGTTTGAATAGTACTTTGACACTGGAATTGTATTTTGACATTTAAATTTTATTTTGACATTTTGATCTTATTTTGACTATTTCGTATTTATTTTTGCATTTTGACTGAATTGATTTTAATTGTATTGAACTGATAATTTTTTATCTGATAATTGTGTTTAATGTTCTTATTTTTTACTATTACATCGTATTCATTCATTTAAATGTTGCATGTCGAATCTTGGGCAGAATGTAAGGCTCAACTTTAATTCTTCACGACCTTATTTGTATACCTGCATTCTAGCAAATAAATGATTTGATTTGACAAATAAATATATATACAAATATTACTCGTTTAATAGTATAGGATAATAATAAGTTCTCCTGCTAGCTTACGGTCGCGCAAAACTCACGACTCGGTTTTAAAAATAAAATATGACATTTAAAAATTCTTTTGTTTTAACAAATTATAAAATATATTTATCATGGATAATTTCACCGGTATCCAACGTATCAAAATAACAGAATAACTTTTTGAACATCATCTTCATTTATTCAAATTCAGCAAGCATATCGCCACCATTCCCATGTGGGTAAGTCTCCCTCAGAACTCATGATTCGATGGTTGCTGGCACGTTTTCAGCAGAGGTTCAATATCCGATCTCCCACGAACTGGAAGACCACGTTCTACTTGAAGTGCTGATAATATTCAACGAGTGTAGGCGATTGTAGAAGAGATCCCGAAAACATCAACGCGTAGGCATTCGTCTCCGCTGGGAATTCATAGGAGAACTCTTCAAAGAATATTTAAACAGGATCGGAAAATGTTTCCTTACAATATGTAAGAAACCCTGTCCGATCCGAAACTACGGTACGGTACTGCAATAACATTACCAAAAAGTCTTGAAAAATCTTATTATTATTGAAAATAAAAAGTTATAGCTATTTAAAATTCACATTTTTAGTACCAAAATTACCCCAAAATCGATTAAAAATTAACAAATTTTCAACAGGGATTTATGACTGTAGACACCCGCTAAACGATGGCCGCCCGCGCCCCATCTATACATATAATAAAATCGTAGCGAAGTCAAAACTGTACATTGAATATTTTTGAAAAAAAGTAATTGCTACGAGGTCTAGGATCGATTCTAAAGCCGAAAATATTTTTTTTAGAATTTTTGTCTGTTTGTCTGTTTGTCTGTATGTATGTTCCAGCATCACGCAAATTCTACCGGACAGATTCTGTTAAAATTTTGCATAGATATTCCCTGTGTGTCTGGTCAAACTATAGGGTATAAACTATCACGCTATTTACTATGGGGGACGAGCAATATTACATTATGTTGTATTTTTATGTTCTAGCATGACGCAAATTCTTATAATAAAATCGTAGCGAAGTCAAAACTGTACATTGAATATTTTTGAAAAAAAGTAATTGCTACGAGGTCTAGGATCGATTCTAAAGCCGAAAATATTTTTTTTAGAATTTTTGTCTGTTTGTCTGTTTGTCTGTATGTATGTTCCAGCATCACGCAAATTCTACCGGACAGATTCTGTTAAAATTTTGCATAGGTGTTCCCTATAAGTCTGGTCAAACTATAGGGTATAAACTATCACGCTATTTACTATGGGGGACGAGCAATATTATATTATGTTCGTATTTTTGGGAAAAAACGCGCCAAAATTTTAGGATATTGTAGATGGTTATCGATTTAACTTTTTAAATGATTATCATCACGCTATACCTTTATGGAACTAAGCAGTCAATCAAAAAATATATAGGAACGGCTATTTTAGACAAGTTTCAACAAAGCAATTAGCTCAGCGGTTGGGCGGTTGCTTTGTAAACGTGGGGTTGTAAGTTCGATTCCCACCTACGGTTTTTTTTTCTTTTTTTTCACATTTTGTTATACGATTATTATTTTTTTTGATAATCTACCTATAATCTATAGATATAATAAAATCGTAACGAAGTTAATTTTTTTTAAAGAAAGTTATTGCTAAGAGGTCTGGGATCGATTCTTATGCGGAAAATAAAGTTTTTAGAATGTTTGTCTGTACCAACCGTAGGGCATAAACTATCACGCTATTTGCTATGGGGGATGAGCAATATTACATCATGTTCGTATTTTTCTCTGCAAATTGTAAAAGGACGCGCCAAAAGGTTGGGATATTGTAGATAGGTAGTTACCGATTTAACTTTTTAAATGATTATCATCACGCTACCTTTTATATAGGAACGGCTATTTTAGCTAACTTTCAACAAAGCGAATAAGTAAGCGATTGGACGAATGATTTGAAGTCCTGAGGGCCTACCACCAGCTTAAAAGCAGTATTATTTTAATATTACTTTAGTTTACTTCAGTGTGGGAAAGAGATGAAGCTCTACAGGATGTATAGCTCCATCTCTTTCTCCCCCTGAAGTAACATTAAAAAAATACTGCTTTATGAGCTGGTGGTAGGCCGCCCGGGGTAGTAAGTTCGATTTACATCTGTTTTTTTAAACTCTTTTTGTAAAACGATTTTTTTTTGGATTGTGTATGTAATAGTTCATAGAATGTATTAATTCACAAAAAATGGAAAACTTCGTAAGCTATGGGAAACTACTAAGTTACAAGTACTTTACAGTCACAAAACATTCAAGGTTGTATTCTGATCATTTTAGAGCAAAAGACTGTAGGAATAAAATGTTTTTTTACAGATTTTGACAGCAGATTTGTCCTAGCGATTTTATAATATGTATGTGGATCTTCTGGAATCGCTGCCACACTGCTTCCTGGTGGCAAAACAGCGCACGTCATGTTTAAGATTCCCATCGATTTAGAGAGCAACGAAACACCTGTTTGTGGGGTGTCACGCAACAGTAACAAGGGATGTGTGCTTAGGGGATTGCGCTTCGTCGTATGGGATGAATGCGTTATGGCAAAAAGGAAAGCAGTGGAAACTGTAAACAGAACCCTGCAGGACATCCGCAGAAACCAAGTTATGATGGGTGGTGTCACAGTTTTGACAAAAAAAGTGAAAACTTCGTTGAAAAGGTCGACTCTATGGTCGAGAGTTCATAAACTGCGCTTGACCATCATCATACGAGCTCGGCTTGGCGGTAATTCAAATGCTCAAGAATTCTCCGATGTTCTTCTAAAAGTTGGTGAAAGCACTCTACCAGAGACTCTTGGTAGAGTAGATCCCACTTTAGAAGATCTTATTTGTCTGATATACGGGGATATCAGTCAAATACCGTACCAAGAGAATTCTTAGGTGTGTTTCCGTTTTAACTCCGAAGATGATCAAGCTACAGCGATCAACCACAGTATTCTCTCACAAATTGAAGGGAGTGAAGTGATATACACCTCCATTAATAGTGATGTGGAGGAAGATGATGCCAAATATCACCCCGTAGAATTTCTCAATTTACAAATAGAAAGAAAAGAAAGAAAGATAGAAAAAACATTTATTTGGACACAGTTCGCGAAACACAAAACACAAATTACAGTGGAAATAAAAAATAGTGTTTTTAAAACAATAGTGTGTGCCTCACGGCTGCGCCAAAAAGGTTCATTTCAGCATTAAATGGCAAGTGGACTTCCGGTTGTATATCTGTGTAACGGAAACCAGCTCAAAGTCATGTCTTTGCCGAGAAACGTCATCGAGGTGGAAATTCTAACAGGTTGTGGCGATGGTGAGACAGTGTTTATAGCGCGTATAAAGTACAAATTCCCCACCATTACCAGTTAAAGCGCGTGCAGTTCTCTGGGAGTGTATGCTTTGCGATCAACAAGTCACAGGGGCCGACACTAAAGGCTGAAGGCTGCGGGTGTCGACCTCAGGATAAGCTGCTTCTCACACGGACAACTGTTACGTCGCTTGCTCCCGAGTCACCATTCCTGACTCTCTGTATATTTTGGCTGCTGAGAATAAAACTACAAACGTAGTATACAGGGAAGTTTTATAAAAATGTGGCTGTTATTGTAGTATATTGTGATGTCTTACGATTTCCATGCGAACGAAGTCGCGGGCAGAAGCTAGTGTAATAATAACTCCATAAAATTTCCCATTGAAAAAAAAAAAAATGTTTGATATTTTTTTCTTTTTTCCAGATTATTATCCCCCCTCACGCCTCCCCTCCCGCATCCCTCACGGATCGGACAGGGTTTTTTTAAATGTTGTATAAAGTTTAATTCGTTCAGGAATTGAAACCAGCAGATCATCAGCAGCATTAGCTTACATAGGCCTAGTTTATTTATAAACATAAACCGAATCGTATTTTGTAAACAAACAGAATATTCTTAACAAAAATAAAGAGTAATTATGGCGAAGTATGGAGTAAATAGCAAAAATTCATTCACTGTTTCAATATTTGTTGAGCTGCCTTGATACAAGTGTTTGCACACCCGCCTCAGCGGTAAGATGTCTTTAGAGATGTAATAAACAGAAAAAAAAACATTTTAAAGTGTCGAGTTTATGTATTTGTGCTTATGTAGGTATGTCGTTGTTGTTAGACACGCCACAATTGCGGCGATAAGTCCCCTCTTTGAAGAGTGGCTAGAAAGGCACCACGGCATCCTCACCTTCCACCTGATGCAGGTCCTCACCGGACACGGTTGTTTCGGGAGGTTCCTGTTCCGGATAAGGCGAGAGGAAACGCCCGGGCCATTCTGTGGATTGCCCGGAGGATACGGTGGAGCATACAATGGAGGTTTGCCCGGCTTGGGCGGAGCTCCGCCGAGTCCTCGTGGAGGCGATCGGCAGCGGTGATCTCTCGTGACCGGACTTGGTCCAGGCCATGGTATGGAGCGAGAGGACATGGCAGGCCGTTACCTCCTTCTGCGAAGCAGTAATGCTTGCGAAGGAAGAGGTGGAACGCGTGAGGGAAAGGCAAATTTCGCACCCTCACGCCCCTAACCGCCGCAGGAGACGCCCTGGGCGTCGGGAATCGCAGGCCGATTCCTGGCCACCGTAGACGCGGGCTTGCGGTCCGTAAGTAATGGGTAGCTTACAGTCCGATAAGGACCAGGCCCGGGTCAACGGCGCGTTGTGTTTCACGTGCGCCTCAAAGAGATGTTAGCAGAACTGACGGGGTCGGCTAGGGCCGATGCCTGCCAGGGTCGCGGGAAAGTCCGAAAGGGATACCGTGGCCCCTGGCAACACAAGTAACCGAAGGAATACGGGTGGATTTTAGTCAGTAGAAGTCTGACACGCCCTCCCGCTCCGCTCAGAGCGGGAGAAGTTATTTTATAATTTCCCACGCAAAAAAAAAAGTATGTCGTTGTTACCTTTAGAGATGGTTAAACTTGCTTTTTGTAATTTTGATGAAAAATCTAAGAGATAAGAACAGACATAAGAACAAACAGATAGAAGCTGTAAACAAATAGCACATGTAATAGCTATTTGCACATTAAGCAAATGCGTCCCGTACACTCAGAAATATGCCTCAAAACCAAAGGGTCCCCATGTAAAAGCGCAATTTTAGACGCGTTCGGAGAGCGCTTTTGTTTTTATGTAAATTATGTTTGTTTTATAAACGCTTTTGTATCCAGTTTAAACTTTTTCTTTGAGACTTTTAATAGTTGCCCATTGGCTCTATCGCATGAAACCACAAACAATAAACAAAAATAATATTGGTACCTAGTAAAACGTGAACAACATTTTTAGCACGATTTAAAAAAATAGTAAAATTGTGATGCATGCAATGCAATGTTCATAATAATTTTGTAATAAAACCTAAACTTGCCAAAAAATTGGTATTGGTTCGTAAACCTGTTCTATGCAAACATATTTTGCAAACTAAAATATTTTATAAAACCTTGTACCTTCTGAAAAGTAAATAATATTTTATGCTCTAGCATGAAACATTTTCAAACGAGCCTTTTTTATTACGAAACTTGGAATGCATTCAAATAAATTAAATTTAGATTTTATTTGTATAGATACTCCATATTTTTGGTTGTTTGTGAGTTATACACAGGTCACTCAGAAAGTTTTGCGAAGGACTAACAGTTTTTGTCTATGGGACACTGGCTGGTTTTGATGTCAAATAAAACTATGACTCATCATCTGCCTAGCCTTTTCCCAACCATGTTGGGGTCGGCTTCCAGTCTAACCGGATGCAGCTGAATATCAGTATTTTACATGGAGCGACTGCCTATCTGACCTCCACAACCTAGTAACTAGGTAACACGATACCCCTTGGTAAGACTGGTTGTCAGACTTTTTGGGCTTCTAACTACCCGTAACGACTGTCAAAGATCTACAAATGACAGCCGGGACCAACGGGTTAACGTGCTTTCCGAGGCACGGAGGGGTCTTGGTATGTAAAGATGGTCACCCATCCACAGACCAACCGCGGCAAGCGTAGCTTAACCTGATCGATCGACCCGTGCAGCTGTTGTAACTTAGCCACAAGCCCCTCTAAACTATGACTATTTATTACAAAAAAATACATTCCAAATTCGAAATTCCCTCCACATTTTTTTAAGAGCAAAATCATAATACTCTGTTTCACTGAAAAATGGATTTACAACGAGAACATAATCGCGCGATGATTTTGTACGATTTCAAATGTCGATTTAAACCAGACGAATTGTTTGAAAGACTTCGAATGGTGTTAATAGATAAAAGCCCTTCTAAAGCAACTGTTTTCCGCTGGTTCAACGAATTTATGCGTGGTTGAGTAACTTTGGCGGACAAAGAAAGAAGTGGCGCCCCATAACGACTGTTACATAAGAAAACGTGCTGGCTATGAAAAATTTAATTCAAGAGAATAGGCGAATTACATTATGAAAAGGTTCAGCATATACTGCAGAGTGGATCGGGAAGTGTGCATGAGATTCTACGAGGGTATCTTCGGGTAAGGAAGATAGTTTCACGGTGGTACCGCAAAATCTAACGCAGGCTCAGAAGGACGTTCTGGTAGAATAGTGCCGCGAAATGACAGCAAAATTTGAAGCATTTTCATCTCGACGCGTTTAAGATATCATTACGGTTGGATTTACATTTTTGTTCCCCAAAATAAAAAATCTACTCAAGGGAAAACAGTTTTCTTTACCGGAAGAGGCACTGGTTGCATTTGAGAAGGGGATTAAAAAGGGGTCTGATGCGGGCTGGAAAATATGTTATGAAAATTGGTTTAGACGTATGAAACTGTGCATAGACGCCAATGGAGAGTTCTTTGAAAAGTAATAATAAAAAAATTATAACCTGTAGCAAATTTTTTTAAGTATCGCAATACTTCCTGAGTGTGTATGTATTCTAAACTTTATGAAATAAATAGGTATTAATAACTATTGCTTGTAAGAAAATTGATGAAAATACCGGCTAATTTCAAAACAATTTTTTCAAATAATTTAAACAATGATATGCAATAATGATATTATAAGTAAAAAGAATTATAGAACACGCTCATTAGCCACATTATCTTCGTCTTGTCTCTTTTTCGCTCCCGATAACAACATGCCGTGTCCTACTTACTCGTGTCATCTAAGGCCTTTCAAACAAGAGGTGAACAAATTAAAACCAGTTTTCAACGCCGACGCAACCAATCGCGTTAGCACATACAACTCTATGGCGGTTCTCACACATTGCAACTTGTCGAAAACTACTTTTCAACAGCAATGCGACTAGCAGTGCAGTTTGCTCAGTCGTTTCCAACGCAATGTTTCATAAAATTGGCGCGTTATCGTGAGTGAATTGACTAAAACTGATACAAAAATATATAAATATATATATTTTACATAAACCTACAAGGTCACTTATAAAACGTTAGAAGCTAGGTGCACGGTTCCAATTGGTCGCTTCCTATGGAGAAGAGCCGGCAAGAAACTCCACGGTTACTTTTTTTTAAATAAATGGTTTTTTTAAATAGAAAATGGTCCACAAGTCTACAGCCTACAACGTTCTCACATTCACAAAATCTAAAACAAAAGAATCTATAATAAAAAATAAATAAAATAATAAAAATATGGACCTATTTAAACCAAATATAACCTGAGTTGCGTCATGTGAGAGTACCAATTGCATCGCAGTTGGCAACGCCTGTTGCCAACCAGTACCCTAATTGCATAACTTATTTTCGTAAATAATTATGCCTAATTTGTTTCATTTTGACAGTTCAATAACATTCATTGCGTTATTTAAAGCAATGGATTACCAATCTGTTTCAAATCGAAACAAATTGTGATTGATTGTGTATTACACAATTAGGGTACAGTTTAGGTTGAGTTGCCGTCACCCCGTGTGAAAATGGGCTAATAGTGTGACAACTGTACCGTTTTTAAAGATCGAATGTTGGAAAGGTAGTAATCTATCTTTCGGCACTTAAATGAAGTTGACAGGGGAGCGATATTGGTAAACATTTATGCAATTTTTTGGTAGAATATCTCCTGAAATGTACTGAAAAACCAAGATAACGGCCGCGCCAAAACAAGCTTGTAGCAGATTTATCAGGTTAATGTCTAAATAGATTGTCTGAAATCCCCAATCCGCCAATTTTTTTTTTTGCATGTTGATACCCTCATGGATGTACCCCGCCCTGGGGCGGTCTCTTATAGAATAGAATAGAATTTTCTTTATTCGAGTAATCAAGACTCAACAAGATTGTTAGTAAAACTTATGACTATGTTAGTAAGCACAGACACTAAACAAAAACAAGAAAAACAATACCTCCAATCAATAACGGTTGGTCACCGCTGCGATATCCCATGAGAGAGGGCACAACAGTGACCAACGTATTTACAGTCCAGGCGACTCGCAACCATGCTTAAGACACTGTTGGAGCTGCCCCACACCCTGCGCACCAGGGAAGCGCACCTTTGCTTGGGCTACATTGTCGCGTTATTGTGAACTTATACTTCACGAGCTCTCTGTTGCTCAGCGAAACGTCGAGCGGTGTGTGAGAGAGAGCGCGTGAAATTTTTAGTTCGTGATAACGCGACATTGGTGCCGATTCCCTTGTTCACAGACTAAACTAAATTTAAGTTCAGTGCATTTTTTTCTTTCTATTTCATTAAGAAAAGGACAGAAGATAAATTTTAGTTTACATAACATAACATCACGCCTTGTTTCCCCGAAGGGTTGGGCAGAGGTGTCCCTATAGCAGGTACACCCACATTTCGCCAGTTATGTTTAAGTCCCATGTAATAGGGGGCGAGCCTATTGCCATCAACCGGGCACAAATCCAGACTCCGGGCTGCTACTGAGGAATTCCAGGTGGAAAAACCCAATAACACTGCCCGACCCGGGAATCGAACCCAGGACCTCATGCTCAGCAGTAGCGCTTGCGACCACTAGACCAACGAGGCAGTAGGCAGAGAAATTTTAGTTTAGTCCTGTCTAATTAATCAGCGCTTGACGTAATTATAGTAGGCAAGTTTTTAATCACGTCTATGGACGTCACTTGTATGGAGTAGTGACAGGCGCTGATTAATTTGACAGGACTAAACTAAAATTTATCTTCTGTCCTTTTCTTAATGAAATAGAAAGAAAAAGATGTACTGAACTTAAATTTAGTTTAGTTTGTGGACAAGGGAATCGGCACCAATGTAGCCACAGGCTTACAGTATAAAACTACACGGTGTTCTCCTACCTCTTGCTTCTTTGTATGAGAAAAAATCAGTGGGATAGTACTAGGCTGGTATTATTTCTTTTCTTTGTTTATTATTAGCTGTGCCCGCGGCTTCGTTCACAGGACTTTGTATTCTTTTGATTTACCGGATATAGTGGAATCCACGAATGAATTTATTTGATTACTAGCCACTGCTCACAGCTACGCCCGCCTGGGCCCTAATTCTTTTTCTACATTAAATTGGCCAAAATCGGTCTAGCGGCTTCGGAGATTAGCCGGAACAGACAGACAGGCAAAAAAAAAAAGTGTGGCACTCGGGGATTGCCGCGGTAAAGCTATTGCATAGCATTTGTAACCTCAATGACAACATCACGTTCGTCACGATGACAACGTCACGATGACAACATCACGTTGTCATAGGAACCGTCATTACATGATAGGTGGAGTGGGGGGTGTTATGTTTTATTTTCGTTACGTTACGGAATTTCTTGATTCGGTCAGCGCGCTCAAAGCCCGCGATAAAAGCTATGCAATAGTTTTTTTTTTTTTTATTATAAATGGGTAGGTACCGTATATAATTTCATAATCATGCATTTAGTAAAAAAGCTGTAATTTTAACATTACAAACAGACAGTTCAATTTCATTTATTTGTAGTATGTATAATATAGAAGACTAGCTTCTGCCCGCGACTTCGTTCGCATGGAAATCGTAAGACATCACAATACACTACAATAATAGCCATATTTTTATAAAACTTCCCTGTATACTACGTTTGTAGTTTTATTCTCAGCAGCCAAAATATACAGAGAGTCAGGAATGGTGACTCGGGAGCAAGCGACGTAACAGTTGTCCGTGTGAGAAGCAGCTTATCCTGAGGTCGACACCCGCAGCCTTCAGCCTTCAGTGTCGGCCCCTGTGACTTGTTGATCGCAAAGCATACACTCCCAGAGAACTGCAAGCGCTTTAACTGGTAATTATGGGGAATTTGTACTTTATACGCGCTATAAACACTGTCTCACCATCGCCACAACCTGTTAGAATTTCCACCTCGATGACGTTTCTCTGTAAAGACAATCATGACTTTGAGCTGGTTTCCGTTACACAGATATACAACCGGAAGTCCACTTGCCATTTGTGAATTGAGAAATTCTACGGGGTGATATTTGGCATCATCTTCCTCAACATCAGTATTAATGGAGGTGTATATCACTTCAACCCCCTTCAATTTGTGAGAGAATACTGTGGTTGATCGCTGCAGCTTGATCATCTTCGGAGTTAAAACGAAAACACGCCTAAGAATTCTCTTGGTACGGTATTTGACTGATATCCTCGTATATCAGACGAATAAGATCTTCTAAAGTGGGATCTACTCTACCAAGAGTCTCTGGTAGAGTGCTTTCACCAACTTTTAGAAGAACATCGGAGAATACTTGAGCATTTGAATTACCGCCAAGCCGAGGTCGTATGATGATGGTCAAGCGCAGTTTATGAACTCTCGACCATAGAGTCGACCTTTTCAACTAAGTATTCACTTTTTTTGTCAAAACTGTGACACCACCCATCATATCTTGGTTTCTGCGGATGTCCTGCAGGGTTCTGTTTACAGTTTCCACTGCTTTCCTTTTTGCCATAATGCATTCATCCCATACGACGAAGCGCAATCCCCTAAGCACACATCCCTTGTTACTGTTGCGTGACACCCCACAAACAGGCTTTTCGTTCAAACTCAAACTCAAAGCATTTATTTCAAATAAACCAATTACAGGTACTTTTGAATTGTCAAGGGGTCGGTCAGTCAGAAAAATGAAGCTAGTTGCCCATTCCAAAGCGTAGTAGGTACCTATGGAGAAGAACAGGCAAGAAACTCCACGGACACTCTTTTAAATCAAAATATTGTTACAAAATATTGGTTACATCATTCGTGTTGAATTTATACATGTGAGAACAATGTAGAAAGACGTGCACGTTAAAAGCGTCCGTAATAAAAATATAATAACAATTCAAAAATTTAAATAAATTAAAATAAAATAAACCGTGGCAGCTAAGAGATGACCAGTCCCTACTGACGGCGCCCGTTCACGAACATGACGCATGGATCAGCACCATTTAGCTCAACCATTTTGAAGGGAACTTAATGATCCAACACACACGCCACCATCAGCGAGACATTTGAGTGAGCATGACATACTCTCAGCTGCCAGAGCACATTCAAGTCAATGAAAGACGTACCCAGTAAATGGTAGCTTTATGGAATGTACAACATGGTCACAGTGCTCACACATGTGATATGCAATTATACAATACAAAGAGATTGAATTTATACAAGGAAAAGATAGTTTTACAATCTTCAGCAGCTGCAACAATATTTTCGAATGCTAATCAATTAGTTTATGCGCCCTTGTGGAGCTGGACCAGCGCTGAGCCAAGCATTTTTATCAGCGATGTAATCCCCCAACTTATAATATGCTTGGCAGCATAGTGTGCGTTTTATACATGATTTAAATTTCGTTTCGTTCAGTTGGAGTATGTGGGAAGGTATTTTATTATAACATTTTAAACAGCACCCCATGAAGGATGAGTCTACTTTAGCCAATCTGAAACCCGGTTGAACTAATTGGTCCCTATTTCTAGTCCTATAATTGTGTCTATCACCTCTTTTACTGAAAAGACTTAGATTTTTCCTTACGTACATGATGTTTTCATAGATATATTGACAAGGTACCGTCATGATGTTAATATCTTTAAACAGATCCCTTAGAGAATCGCGTCTGCGGAGACGATATATTGCTCTGATGGCTCTCTTCTGCAGAATAAAAATAGACTCGATATCTGCAGCCCGTCCCCATAGTAAAATACCGTAAGACATGATACTATGAAAGTAACTGAAATAGACTAGCCTCGCGGTATCTACGTCAGTAAATTGACGGATTTTTCTCACAGCATATGCTGCTGAACTTAGCCGTCCTGCTAGAGATGTTAAATGAGGACCCCATTGCAGCCTTGAATCGAGCGTGATACCCAAGAAAACAGTTTTATCGACAAATTCTAGTTTCTCCTTATTCAATACTATGTCACAATCACTACTTTTAACATTTGGTAAAGCAAATCTTATGCATTTAGTTTTTTTCCCATTTAATACTAAATTATTAGCAGTGAACCAATTTTGAACCTGCAGTAGGGCGTTATTTACGTCGTCAAGATTTGATGCACGTCTATTTATCTTAAAAATTAAGGAAGTGTCGTCAGCAAATAACACCATTTGTGGTTGGTTTTTTAATAAATGGGGTAGATCATTAATATATACTAAAAAGAGGAAAGGACCCAATATCGAGCCTTGTGGAACGCCCATTTTTACTTTTAAACCGATTGAATGGACACCATTTACTTGAACCTGCTGCTGTCTATCATTTAAATAAGATTTTACTAAACTGAGCGCAAGTTTACCTAGTCCGTAATGCTCAAGTTTCAAGAGCAAGGTTTCATGACTCACGCAGTCAAATGCCTTGGAGAGGTCACAAAAGATTCCTATGGCATCTTGGGCCTCCTCCCACGCTGTAAATATGTGTTTTAATAAGGTGACACCAGCGTCAGTTGTACAACGTCCTTTGGTGAAACCATATTGCTGATCGTGCAAGATTTGGTTGCTCTCTAAATCGATGGGAATCTTAAACATTACGTGCGCTGTTTTGCCACCAGGAAGTAATGTGGCAGCGATTCCATAAGATCCACACACATACATATTTTAAAATCGCTAGGACAAATCTGCTGTCAAAATCTGTAAAAGAAACATTTTATTCCTACAGTCTTTTGCTCTAAAATGATCAGAATACAACCTTGAATGTTTTGTGACTGTAAAGTACTTGTAACTTAGTAGTTTCCCATAGCTTACGAAGTTTTCCATTTTTTGTGAATTAATACGTTCTATGAACTATTACATACACAATCCAAAAAAAAAAAATCGTTTTACAAAAAGAGTTTAAAAAAAACAGATGTAAATCGAACTTACTACCCCGGGCGGCCTACCACCAGCTCATAAAACAGTATTATTTTAATGTTACTTCAGTGGGAGAAAGAGATGGAGCTATACATCTTGTAGAGCTTCATCTCTTTCCCACACTGAAGTAAACTAAAGTAATATTAAAATAATACTGCTTTTGAGCTGGTGGTAGGCCCTCAGGACTTCAAATCATTCGTCCAACCGCTTACTTATTCGCTTTGTTGAAAGTTAGCTAAAATAGCCGTTCCTATATAAAAGGTAGAGTGATGATAATCATTTAAAAAGTTAAATCGGTAACTACCTATCTACAATATCCCAACCTTTTGGCGCGTCCTTTTACAATTTGCAGAGAAAAATACGAACATGATGTAATATTGCTCATCCCCTATAGCAAATAGCGTGATAGTTTATGCCCTACAGTTGGTACAGACAAACATTCTAAAAACTTTATTTTCCGCATAAGAATCGATCCCAGACCTCGTAGCAATAACTTTCTTTCAAAAAAATTAACTTCGCTACGATTTTATTATATCTATAGATTATACGACGGCACATAATCAAAAAAAAAAAAATCGTATAACAAAATGTGAAAAAAAGAAAAAAACCGTAGGTGGGAATCGAACTTACAACCCCATGTTTGCAAAGCAACCGCCCAACCGTTGAGCTAATTGCTTTGTTGAAACTTATCTAAAATAGCCGTTCCTATATATTTCATGATTGACTGCTTAGTTCCATAAAGGTATAGCGTGATGATAATCATTTAAAAAGTTTAATCGATAACCGTCTACAATATCCTAAAATTTTGGCGCGTTTTTTTCCAAAAATACGAACATAATATAATATTGCTCGTCCCCCATAGTAAATAGCGTGATAGTTTATACCCTATAGTTTGACCAGACTTATAGGGAACACCTATGCAAAATTTTAACAGAATCTATCAGGTAGACTTTGCGTCATGCTAGAACATAAAAATACAACATAATGTAATATTGCTCGTCCCCCATAGTAAATAGCGTGATAGTTTATACCCTATAGTTTGACCAGACACACAGGGAATATCTATGCAAAATTTTAACAGAATCTGTCCAGTAGAATTTGCGCCATGCTGGAACATACATACAGACAAACAGACAAAAATTCTAAAAAAAATATTTTCGGCATTAGAATCGATCCTAGACCACGTAGCAATTACTTTTTTTCAAAAATATTCAATGTACAGTTTTGACTTCGCTACGATTTTATTATATGTATAGATTATGTCAAAAGGCTCGACCCCTTTTGCAAAACGACTCAAATCATAACAAGCGAAATGTAGCCAAACTATACAGCTCTGCTAGTCCCTTCGGGAATTACAGCCGTGATGTTATGTTTCATTGTCAAACTACGCTCCAACGAGTTTCGGAAGCGTCCGTACATTTTGCAGCATGTTTGACGTACACTCAAACATGACCCAAGCGGTCAAGCCACACGATATCTGGCAAACTCTTCAAACTTCTATTTCTATAAATGTACACTCAGCGAGTTGAATGGTATGCTATTCATGAGACTTTCATTTGATGCAACCACTTGAATTGAAACCGCAATCCGATTAAATTGAAAGGTACAAAGAGTTTGGTACGGTCGAAAAGCGAAAACTTTAATCAATTTTGAAACACATTTCATTCCTACAAAAGCAGGCGCTTGTCACCTTTTGGAGCTGTCGTTCATTTTCATTCAAATTGATAGCAATAGATCTAGGTGGAAATCAAAATTGCTCTTAAGGTGCTTTACATTTTAATTCATTGGCTGCAAATAGGTGCTCTGAGCCATAAAAAAAAAATAAAAAATAAAGTCCATACCATTTATACCATAGTACCATTTATTTCAAGCAACACAGGCCCATAGAAAAATACCTTAAAACCTAAACATACATATCGATGGTCTAGAAGATAAACATTACAGATGTCACTTAATACAAATATACACTCACAATTTAGGCTAAAAGAGATAGAATTTAAAAACTCATAATTTTGCACTCAGCACGTTTGTCTTCTAGACCATAGATATTAAAAGTTATTTCTTCCATAATTAAAAACCAAATGCGTCATGGAATCTTTGAATATTTCCACACGAACGCAGATGCTACTCAAAACCAGAAAATTAAATAAGTGAGCTTCAAAATTAAGCTCAGTGTAACCTCAGTTTTAATTATGTCAAGAATATGTTATAGACTTTAATTTTAAACGAACTTAGCTTTATTTTACTTGAAACTCATAAATTGCACATAAATCCTCCACATTTACTTTGTTTTAAAACGTTATGTAATATAACTTTGAAATAAAGTGGGTAGGTACACTTTATACTGACGGTTGCGAATGGCGTGCCAAGTAAACGCGTACACTTTTCATGGCGCACATTGTTAAGCCAAGTGTTCTGTGACATGGCCCATTTTGGGTACACTGGGGTGGCGCACCTTGGGTGGTACAAGGCAGATACTTGAGGTGAGACAAAAAAATTATACAGTGTGGCAGAAACATCGACGAGAAAACTGTTACCATGGATTCAGTACATGATTCTGAACCCCCTTGCGTTGAAATTACTCGTCGGTTATTTAAAAAAAAAAACATCTATTTTATGGAAAACTGCAATACCTATGCGGTAAAAATGTATGGAATGCTGATTAAAAAAAAAATAACCGACGAAAAACTTCAACGCAGGGGCGTTCAGAATCATGTACTGAATCCATGGTATCAGTTTTCGCGTCGATGTCCCTGCCACCCTGTATTAGCTATTATTTGAATATCATTAAATTGAAAATCAGTTATTACATTCAATGGATATTTTTTTTCTTTTAGATTATTTTTTATTTAGATTTATGCACTTCGTAGCCTGAAACACAGGTTCAACCTAGTTCAGGCAAATAAGCAACTGTGCTCTATTTCATTATTAAGTTACTTATTGTAAATGGGCACCTTTTTATAAATAAACAATTTTATTATTGTTATAGATACTTCATATTCGCCATTACGTGCATCACTTACAGGGCACTAATATTGCTATAGTTAGCAAAAATATTTATTCTTATCTCATAATTTCAAGTAGGTAATCCAAGTTACGAGTTTAGTTTTTTTCATCGTATAGATTTATCGATATCGTAACGTTTTTGGAATTTCACTAGTAAACACAATTTTACCAAGTGAAGAAAAAAAAAACAGCCCCAAAACCATCTGGAAGAAAAATCAATCAGCCTGGAGCCAGTCCCCAAAAGGAATACAAAGCTACTCACTTAATTGTCAAATCAAATCAAATCAAAATATTTTATTTCACAATAAACCTACATGGACAATTGGATACTTATGAAACGTCAGGAGCTAAAATCCGCGCGGAACTAGTTGGCCGCGCCTTAAGTATGTGAGCGATGGGACGGAGGGGCGGTGTCATTGTACGGCGCCGTACTGAGTAATGACAGCCGCCCTTTTTTTTTTGTTTGTCATCTCGCAGTACTGACCACTAAGGTCGTGGCTGCTTAACCAGATTTTTCCTGTGGGTGCCATAAGCTTCTACACTTAGAGCCTCCAGCCAGGAGCTTTATACTTATTCTAAATTAAAATTAAGCGGATGCTCGCTAAGGGCACCCCCTGTGGGGTACGAACCTCGGCTTAGAGCATCGCTGATGGGAGGACAGCAAGAAGGGACAGGCTGGATCATGATTATTATGCGGGGTATTTAAAGCTACGTGCTCAGCTGCAACAACTGCTGGCACCTCGTTTTCGAGCAAGGGTCGGTGGGGACAGCCGCCCCTTTGTCCCACCGCTTGCATAGCTATGGCGCGCCCAACTACTTCCACGCGGACTATGGGTGCATGGTTCCAATTGGTAATTTCCTATGGAGAAGACCCGGCAAGAAACTACAGTTACTATTTAAAAAGTAAATGACTTTTACAATGTTTTCAAATTACAATGTTAATAGATAATTATGAATGGTAAGTTACTTTTTGTCTAAGGATCGTTGTCGCTTATGACTTGAACCACACAACAAACGTCACACGTCCACATAACCGTTCAATTTGGCGCCGAGTCGCGACTCTGAGACGTGATACAGTAACGTTATGACGAATTTAAACAAAAACTTCGGCCAACTTGTTACTGAAGCAAAACGTGTGATTTAACTAGATTTAACAAACGCAAGCAACGAAAACCTATGTTAGAGAAAATCTTATACACGGTGACATTTTAGTTGTCTTACAAAAGCAGTCCACTTCATGTATCCAATGACTACTAAGCATTAAAAAAAATATTGTAATAATTTTTTTATTGCTCCTAGAAGTATTTCATGTCGGGTACATTGAGTGGCCCTTTGTAAGATGACTAAAATGTTACGGTTTATATCATTTTTTTTTTAATGAATGTTTAGTAGTCATTGGATACATGAAGTGGGCTACTTTTGTAAGACGACTAAAATGTCACGGTGTATAGCTATACACCGTGACATTTTAGTCTGAAATTCATCTGAATTTGAAAGAAAAATTTAATCTGTAGTTGGTCGCCACAAGGCCCTTTGTATACAAAACCCCTCCCTCATCGACCCTGTTATTACTTAGCCACAAGCCAGAGGGGCTTAAAACAAAACAGGTTCTTTAAAAAAAAAAGTAAGAAAACTCTTTTAACTTAACGTAATTTTTTTTAAAATGGGAGGAAAGCCGCTAAAGTCGCAGGCACGACAGATAGGAAAATAGTTTTACAGCTCTATATAGTTCACACGGAAATCAAAACAACAATAAAGTACTTAGTTCTGAATTCAAATTATTATTCACAGTTTGTATTCGGAAATCCGATGATACCCGAGCGACTTTAAGAAAATAGAAATACTGTACCTACTTAGTACATAAACGTATGTATACTCAAAGAAAAGAAGACCTGCAAGCCTTTGACGACATATTCAATATAAGTTAGAGACCTATTTCCGTGGCCTCCCACTGCTTCTCGATTTATTTTCCATTCAAAGTAAAAACCTTTGATTTCTTTTCCATATTATTTATTGAAAGATACCAAGTTTTCTTTCCAACACCATTTTGTACTTCATTTGAGTCGATTGAAGAAAATTACAAAACAATTTTCGTTTTGATTTAGAAATAAATGAAACATTGATGCGATTATTAAAGTAATTATTTTCTTTTGCGAAAATATTGGTTTTTGTTTACGTGTTAAATGAAATTGACGTTAAGAATAAATGAGCTATTGATACATAATTGTTGTTTATTTTTGTAACAGATGTTTGTAATTAAATATTAAGCATTTACTGCTAAAACTACAACAATAGATTTTAAAAAAATCAAGCTCGTGTTTTAAGGAGAACTAAGTGCGTAAAATGTTGATTTTCTAAAAAGACAATACTTATGAATTAGATATTTTGCAATCTTCTCCGAAGCAAAAGTTTTGTAAATTTTTCTTCAGTACCTACCTATGTATAAGTATTTTATTTGAACGATTGCTTGTTCCATTATGCATTTAGATAAACTTTTCTTTGAATAAGTTACAAGATTAAACAAGAAAAATCATGACAAATTTTGTACAAAAAATAAATTTTATAAAATATAAATTATTTTCTCATATAAACTTTTTAATTCTCATCTCTGCACTGGCTTCGAGTTATTAAAGTTTTATTATGAAGCTTCGATGAAGTGTATAGTATAACCATGGTTGTAAATGGCTATAAATAATATTAAAAAAACAGTTTTTTACGTTATTGGATGGTCAAAAAGCCGGCCGTGGTGGTAATTTGAACTTGAACTTTCCCAGAGGTTGTGATAGAGGCCTTATTCGATTGGCATTTATGAAACGATACATCGTATTTCTCGCATTTACCTAAATTATAACATTTTTAACACAAACACCACATAATGTAGGGAAATATCAGTGACAGATTAATTACAAACCCTAAATTAAATTGCCGTATCACTGTCATCGGTTCGTCTAATTGATGGTTTATTGTCAGGCTAAGCTTGAGGCTAAGTAATAACAGCCACACAGGTCGATCCAACAGGTTAAAAGCTACGCCGGGGTTCATCCGTGGATGCTTGACCATCTTTACATACCGAGACTCCTCCGTGCCTCGGAAAGCACATTAAGCCGTTGGTCCCGGCTGTCATTCGTGGATCTTTGACAGTCGTTACGGGCGTCAGAAGCCTGAAATTCTGACAATCAGTCTCACCAAGGGATATCGTATTACCTAGTTACTGGGTTGTGGAGGTCAGATCGGGCCCTATTAGAATACCAGCGCTGCGACATTTATTTATTTTTAAGTGTCGCAGCATTATGCTGAGATAGGAGCCTTTTGGCCTCGTACAGGACCTTCTGCTTTTATTTTAATTTTACTTTGTTTTTGTTTTTTTTATTATTTTTATTAATGTTCTTATTGAAGGTGTTTAGTTATTAATTTGTGATTTCCTGTGCGAGTCTCAATAAATACTTTTTCTTTCTTCTTTCTCTTTCTTCTAGATAGGCAGTCGCTCCATGTAAAATACTGGTATTCTGTTGCATCCGGTTAGACTGGAAGCTGACCCTTAAATAGTTGGGACAAGGCTAGGTAGATTGATTTTTGACGGTTTGTCAGGCTGACTAGGTAAACGAGAGACATATTTAATTATTCGTTACATGTAAGCACACTTTTTAGAGGTTTCCTTACCCGAAGGATACCAAACGTATCCCTATTACTAAGCCTCCGCTGTCCGTCCGTCTGTCTGTCAGCGGGATGTATCTCATGAACCGTAATAGGTAGACAGTTGAAATTTTCACAGATTGTGTGCTGTGATTGTGTGATTTCTATTTTTAACAACAAATACCTAATAAAATAAAGCCTATAAAATTAAGAGGGCCCAATACAAGAAACGTATTTTTTGCTAAATATTGTACGGTGGTACGGAACTCTTCATATGCGAATCCGACTCGCACTTGGCCCGTTTTTAATTTGTATATTAGAACTCCAGGTAAATACATTATTTTGGTTTAACACAAAAATCTAAATCCTGAATAATTTTAGTTTGAATTGTGAAGTAATAGCTGACCGAAATCACAACAAACAACAAGTTTCTTAGCGTGTAAAATATAGTAAAATACGTAGAAGAATACGTCGATTCTTAACTACAGCAAAAATGACAAGCATTCTTACATCGGTGACGTTAAGGTCGGGTATTTCACACCCAGCCAATGTTCTAAATATAAAATACGAAGCACCACACGAGTTCGTCACATGCATGTAATAAGAAATCTTATTTCCTCAGCATTACGGTCGGGTATCTCGTACCCAACAATAACAATAGCAACATGCCAGTATTCCCGTGTTCTACCATGCAATAAGCATTTCAAATGCAGTGACGTTAAGGTTGGGTATTAGATACCCGACCACAAGATGCAACGATCGTTCTATTAGCCGGAGTCGGTGACCTTGGAGTGACGCGCAGCGCATGTCCCCCTTACTTGCTCCCAATCCCCTCAGTGTTACTGCGCACGCAGCAAAAGTAGGACGCGCGTAGTGCGGTGGGTAATTTATACCCGAGTGATTTTTGTATAAGTTTCTTATAAAGACAGTGTATGAATAATGACGTAATCCCTTGGCTACGTCTTCTACGACTGTTATAAATATGTAAGGTTAAAGTTGATCTATGAAAAGTATTCCCAATTCGATGCGTTTAGTGTAGGTCAGGATTACGCAGGCGCGGTGTGTTTCCTTGTGTGGGTTTGCATTGGTACGTACCCACCTACACGTGTGTTTGTTTTGTTTGTTAGCGGCCAGTTACATTGGTAGCGTGAAAAGATAGCATAGTTTGGTGAATTATAATGATTTAGATGTAGCTAGAGATGGCATTGTCATTGTAATAAGCTACTTGTTTACCTATTTACTTCTATGAAAGTACTTCTACTTCGGGCATTGTGTTTTTTTGGAACTCAGTTCCGATATAATAGGGATGATGAGTAAAAAATATTTTATAGGTAAATGTAAATTATAAAAAAATATTTGGCACGTATTTTTTTTCTTTTTTTACGTAATCTAAAGATAACGGCAATTCATTGAATTAAAATTTGCCATGACGTCACGAGTATGTAGATTTTATACTTACTTGTGACGTAAAACTCCCCAACTCAAAAAATACGTGTCTAATATTTTTTATTTTCTAACTGACGAACTAAATAGTTTTTTAAGCTATTGCATAGCTTTTATCGCGGGCTTTGAGCGCGGCGACCGAATCAAGAAATTCCGTAACGAAAAAATCTAACACCCCCCACTCCGCCTACCATGTAATGACGGTTCCCATGACAACGTGATGTTGTCATGGGAACGTAGTTTTTGTTTTATGTCATCACGTCATCATCCCAAGTGTAGCGTTGACAAATAGGAAGTATGGAGGTTACAAATGCTATGCAATAGCTTTACCGCGGCAGTCCCCGAGTGCCACACGTTTTTTTTTTTACCCAAACATCATCCCTATTATAATGAATATATTTAGTTGATAATTTTATATAATGTCAGTTATTGTTTAGTCACCATTATTCATTACGCGTTACAGCACAGATAAAGACGTTTTTAATCGTCTCCCTTCCTATGGTATTGTAAAAGATAATCCCGTAGGTAAAAGATAAGAAGCAATACATTAAGCATTCGTATTTTTCGAAAAATCCACCTTTTTCATGTCGTTGTTACTCCCGAGTCCCACGTAATCTAGAGCAAACCTACAGTTATCGATTTGGATGATAACAAACTCCTGACTACTATTATATACCACACAACATAATAACATTTTTACAAAAAAAAAAAACAGTTTAAAAAAAAACACTACAAACTGAAAATTAAATTTCGTTTTGCATTTTGTCTTTGGTTTTGCATTTTCGTTTTTTACCACTGACTTCCGAATTTAAATTTATTTATTTTTTACTTTGTAGTGTTTTTTTTTTGGGAAGTCGGTTGTTTTTTTTTTTAAGGTTTTTTTTTTACTTTCACTATTTAGTTTTATCTACTCCACACAAATTAGTACACCACTGATGTTATTAATGTATTAATCACAGAAAGTTATTAATATAACATCATCAACATAAGTCAAGTGTACCTACAGATGATACTATATGTTAACACAATTATTTGATTCAATAAATTATTATTAACATACACAATAAAATTTACAAACGACCTTGACCTAAGAAGTATACTTTCAGACAAAAAAAGAATTTTCCAAATCGGTCCAGCCGTCTTCAAGTAACCGGGGAATATATATAAAATAAAAGAAGATTCCGACGAACGGAGAACCTCCTTCTTTTTTTTTAAGTCGGCTTAAAATCAGCCGGCAGGCACCTGCACATTCAATGTACAATTCGACTTTGAGAGCGCTTTTATGTCGTGCAGTACCTATACTCCATTTGAAATAAGATTAGACATTTAACTAAACCTTTTTTACAGTTTGTTCAACCGATTTTGACTTCTATTGCGTTGGTGGCATGACAAATGGCAGCTGCAGTAAACAGTTGGTATTGTAACCACTTTTTTGCTTTAAATGCCATCCTTATGCCTACGGTATAGAAGTCAAAATCGGTTGAATGGACTGTAAAAAAGGTTTGTTTGAATGTCTAATCTTATTTCAAATGGAATATAGAGTCCGCAGAAAATAGTTGAACTACTTTTTTTAAATGCAATTTGTTGCACTTTATATAGACACTAGCGCCACGTCAAAAGCACTTCAGTAGTGGCGTGGACTATAATTGCCGTTTACGTTGTTCAGGTGTTACCACTGACATGTGGTTTACGCCAATTTGTGATTTGATGATGCTCGGTTTTGCTAGTCATGAATCAATATATCGTATTTAATTAAAACGTTCCAAATTGTCAATTCATTATATCGCACTATAATTTAACTACAATTATAATGTCTTTTTGATTAAAAGCTACAGCTTTGGACTAGGAATTTTATTAATCAAGTCAATCAATCAAGTCCCCAATATTAGGAAGTTTTTTTTTGTTACCATTATTGTCCCACTGCTGGACAAAGGCCTCCCTACTCTCTTTCCCCCTCTCTCTGTCCAGAACTGCTAAGGACAAAGAAGTCTAGCTCATGCTGCCATCTCCGTCTGGGCCAGCTGCGATGTCATTTGCCATTCGATTTAGGGAATAGTGTTCAATTACACAAAACCGAATTTCCAGTTTAAGACTATTTTTATTGTGTTTAGATTCAATTTATTAAGTATCCCTATTTTTCCATTCTTTACAGATCTCATCAACATGGCAAATGAAGACCAGACAATGATGTTCGATTTCTGTGATGCGTTGTTAGGAGACAACTACGGCAGCGACGAAGAAAACGATCGTCTAACCATAATAACCACAGGCAGTGACACAGAACAAGAAATAAGTGATGAAGAAGGACACGCAGTCCCAGAGAGTGAGAAAGAAAATACCACTTACACGGGTAAAGATGACACACTATGGCATGCTAATCCAATCCAAGCTAAAATAACAAAAAAACCGGATAAACAAATCCAACCCGGTGCAAAACCTTGTGCTCAGAAAGCCAAAACAGAACTAGAATGTTGGAATTTATTCTTTAGTGATGACATGATTGAAAAAATACTAAATCATACTAACGTTGAAATAAACGCAAAAATGTTCCCGGATATTAATACCACTAGTAAATCTTTTAATACTAATGCAAGAGCTCATATTGTCAAAGAGACAACTAAGGAAGAACTGATGGCTATATTCGGGTTAATGTATATCGCTGGAATAAATAATTCTACAGGCTACAATTTGACTGACTTGTGGAGATCCGATGGAACAGGCGTTGACATTTTTAGGATGACCATGTCAATACAACGGTTTAATTTCATTCACAGCTGCTTGCGTTTTGATGATGCTTCCACTCGACAAGAAAGAAACAAATTGGATAATATTGCTCCAATGCGACCGATATTTAATGAGTTCAATAAAAACTGCCAGAAAGCTTATACACCAAGCCAATTTCTTACACTTGATCAAAAATATTTACCATTCCGTGGTGACTGTCCCTTTCGACAATTTATGCCAAACACATCTGCTGCGTATGGAATAAAAATGTATGCGTTAGTAGATGCTAAAGTATTTTACACAGTTAACCTCGAAATACATGCAGGGGATCAACCTGAAGGACCGTATGCAACCAGTTACCAACCAGCTGACATAGTAGAAAGATTGGTGAAGCCAGTCAGCAAAACAAACAGAAATGTGACCTTTGATAACCGGTTCACAAGTTTCCCACTAGTCCAACATTTACTAAAGGAACACGGGTTGACGTCTACAGGAGCCCTTACAAAAAACAAAAGTGGAATCCCGCACAGTTTTTTGACTACGCGAGGAAGGACAGTGCATAGCTCGCGATTTGGATTCCAGAAAGACATGACACTAGTATCGTATATGCCGAAAAAATCGAATGTTGTCCTTTTGGTGTCCTCATTTCATCATGACAAGACCATGGACCTCAAATGCGCTGAAAAGCCAAAGCCAGAAATGGTATCATTTTACAATTCAACAAAAACTGGTGTTCAGTTTGTTGATAAACTCAGCAAAAAGTACGACGTACGGAATTATTGTAGAAGCTGGCCCCATATAATACTTTACACTATGATGAATGTCGCTGCTATAAACGGCTTTATAATTTTTCGTGATAATAACAACTGTGGTAGAAAAGATAGAAGATGCGAGTTTAATAGAAAGCTAGGCTTAGCATTGCTTGAGCCACACCTTAAAATGAGGAAGGACAAAAATAACTTGCCTCGAGAACTACGCAAACGAATCTTTGAACAAATGGGAGAATCGTTGATTGATCCACCACCCAATCCATCTGATCCCAAACCATACAAACGATGCAGAGACTGCCCCTCGTCCAAAGATAGGAAGACAAAATACTCCTGCCTTGAGTGCAAGAAGCCTATATGCTTGCAGCATGTCGTCGCGATGTGTGAGAATTGTATTTCACTTACGATTGAATAATTTTTAGTTTAATAAATGTTATATCAATATGGTTTAGTTCATAATTATAATGTAATGTGTTAATGTAATAAATACCACAGTTAATTTTTATTTTTATCTCTATTCAAAACGTTTCATCGGTTTTTCATTTTAGGACCCACTTAATTATAAAGTCCCTGGGTGACCGAGCTCTATTCTGGTGAAAATAGAGAATGCTCATTTAATAGCATAGAATAGTGCCAACTAATTCCATACTGCCATAATAGTAGGTACTTACTAATTCCATTAGCCATGATCATTATTCTAATGTAATTATTGTCGTATCATTATTCATTATCTTGTTCTAAACTTTGGGCGACCGAGCTCTGCTCAGGTGAAAATACGGAGAAAACTAATTTTCCCAGATATGAAACCCAGCTAAATCGATTTTTCGCTCCCAGCGAAAAATCGATTTAGATATTGCAACTTTCATCGAAATTGTTAGAGCCGATTTCGAGAACATGATTACAAATATATATCTATATACATACAAATATTGCTCGTTTAATAGTATAGGACTTACGGGGATCAAATGACATTACTAAAAACTCTTTCATGTCGGTGGCCTACAAACTATAAATAAAGTACATCAGCTAAAGGTAGATTAGTCCAAGATATTTGTAAAGGTCTGCAGAGCCAGATATAGCCGGATGTTCATGATTAAATGAAAGCATTAAGCGCTTACCTCATAAATTCATAATACAAACCCCAGTTCTAGTTTTCAACGAAATAATTTCCTAACTAACACAGCTATAGCTTCTAAAATATAATTCGTTAGATCTAGGAACAGTTTCAGACTAATTTGCATCGATAGCGGGGACTGTGTGACAAAGGTAGTTCTGTTCTGTAGCAGTTTATAGTTCTCTAGTGTAGCCTTTGAGTTACGGCTTCATTTGAAGACTTGATATTTGTAAATTAGGTATGCTGAAGGTATTGTTAGCTGTATTTTGTTGGGATAGGGATTGTTGTATCATTAGAATAATTTTGGTCTTAAAGCGTTTCAAATCCATAGGTACTAATATTATAAACATGAAAGTATAGTGGCTTTCTATCACTAAAAATATAAATCAATAGTTATATTATGTTGTATCTGTATCTATTGTAATTGGATCAGTACCTCTTCAAAGAGACAGAGTTCTTCGTTTACGAACTCATAAATAAAGAAAAAAAATACCTGCGCGGTCGGGGGACCCCCGTCAGGGACGAAGCTCCTTCTCACGTATGATTTCAAACAAAAACAAAATTTTTGCAGCCGCCATCTTAGATTTACATTTTGACCTTACTATCGACTTGAGCACCTTTTAAATCTATGAAAACGACACACATGATGAAAAATTTTAAAATTTTCTCAGCCACCATCCTGGATTTAAATTTTAATGTCACTATCGGCTGTAGCACCCTCGAATGCTATGAAAACGACACCCATGACGAAAAATTATAAAATTTTCGCAGCAGCCATCTTGGATTTTCATTTTGACCTCACCATTGACTTTAGCACCTTCGAAAAGTATAAAAAAACCGGCCAAGTGCGTGTCGGACTACGCACAATGAAGGGTTCCGTAGTTGGGATGAATTTATCCCAAAAACAAACTTAACTTTGTAGTTGTTAAACATGTTCTCCCATACGGAATGTATCGGAAAACATGTTTTTGCAACTACAAAGTTAAGTTGGTCGATTATTACTCGATAACTAGTAAAGCCTACTTAGCTGTGATAGTTTTCCTTTTAATTTCGTTATATAAACTACTGCTGTGATTTTTTTCACACACCCAAAACCAACCATTTAGCTGGCAGGGGGGGGGGACACTTGACTCTAACAAAAATTAGCACTTTAAAGCTTAATATTTTGCAAACGGATCTCTAAATCCAAAAATGGTTTGGACAAATTCATAATGTTTTTGTAAGAACTTTCCAATAATACCCCACACTATGGGATAAAAAAATAAAAAATAAAACATCACCACTTTACGTGTATGGGAGGTACCCTAAAAAAAATGTTTTTCATAATTTTGTTTTACCACTCTGTCGGCGTAATTAATATGTATACTTATGTTAAATTACAGCTTTCTAGTACTAAGGGTCTCGGAGCTAGACCGCGGACAGACAGACAGACAGACAGACGGACATGACGAAACTATAAGGGTTCCTTGTTTACTACGGAACCCTAAAAACGATACCAATGAAGAAAAGTTTGAAAATTGTCGCAGCCGTCATCTTGGATTTTCATTTTGACTAAATTTACACTTTCTCTCTCTCCGGTATGCAGTGTACTCGGGCCGATGTGTACAGTTTTATCCCACGACACTGTAACCACTTCACTCTTTTCTTTTGATTTTTCTGCCGGGATTTTCTCTCTCTCTCTTTCTTTCTCTTTGAATTAGAAGTCTTTTAGCGTGACGTTTTCTGAAAGTTTACAAGCCGAGTTAAAGAATTCCGATCCAACAATACCTCTTTCTAATACAAGTTTAGATTTGTATTGGTACGAGAGGAGAAGATACAAAGTGTTTTTCACGTTCATCTAATATGCTAATGCATACGTACTTAAAAATGTAGTTCCCTTGATGTTTAGAATATTATCAAACATGTCTAGACTTGGAAATTCCGAAACATGTTAGTAGTATTCAAAGGCTTCTTCGTCACAGGTATTTACCAATAATCTTCGTTCATTTCAAAACTACACTACGTACGACTCAGTATCATAAATTCCATACTCTTTTACATGCAAAAAAGGTGTAAGTGAATTTTTTCGTACCTACTCCAGATTCCACTTAAACGCTTGCTCACCTCACGAATTCCAACCTACCCAACCGCGGTTAGAATACATGAATAGATGATTTGCATACCCCAAAACTCTCACGTGCCAACAATTTAGTTGTTGTTAACTTCCTATCACATCTGTAGGTACCACAGTGTAACTACTTACAGAGCTGCAACTGTTTTTTAGCAGTAGGTAATAGCCTAGCGCTGTGACCGTCCGACTACAAAGTCATAGATCTAGAGTTAAAAGCAGCTCTGACTTTTCGGAGTCATTTGCGTCTATTTCGGGTGACCACTGAAAATCAGCGCTGCGCTGTGGGTCCCCATGGCACAGCATCACGATGAGTGGAAGCCTTCTTGTCACAGTCATGATGTGCCAGCAGCTGCCGCGTATTTCTCTTTTGTGCTCGTGATAATATTTAAATCTATTGTTTTATTTTATTGTTCTCTTCTTTTATGCACGTGTTTCTGTGACAAATAAACTTAATTTTCTTTCCTTCTTCTTTTCTTATTGTTTAATTATCATTTGCTTCAAAAACGGTGAAAGAAAACATCGCGAGGAAACTGGTATGCCTGAGAGATATTTCTCGAATGGGAAGCCAAGTCAGAGGTCCGTAGGCGGCCTTAAAACTCTGACACCAGGTTAGTCACTAACCACATGAAAAAGAAATAAAAAATCATGTGGCCAAAATCGCTACTAACGCCGGCGCCGACATAAAAAAAAAAACAATAATACAATTTCCCAACTACGCTTCCCGATCAGCGTTATTAGGTATAGTGATAATGATCCTTATGACACTATATTGTTCATCGGCAGTACATTTGGCAGGACCTATTTTTTTTTAAATTACCCCATGATTACTCCGCAAATACGCTCCCGTTGAACCACTGAAGTATTTACACTATGTCTCACTCAGCCTGTATATTGAATCTGGTGACGTAATACAAGTTCAGCATAGCAGAGGGCTCAAAACTAAGCCAAATGCATAAGACAAAATTACGATTTAGCTCAGTTCTGTTCAGTTCCAGCTTCAAATTAACGGGCTAACTTTCCACGGCGGGATATAGCCTGACAACTGTAATGAGAGCGCTGCCCTGGCGTTAGAGAACGCCAGGGCAGCACCGTTAGTCAGTTTGTCAGTTATAAAGATTAGGGCTGACTGACAAGTATGATTTAATGCAACTTCAAAAACTCACATTATGTCTAGGTACTTAAGAGGGTTTATCCTGAAAGTTGGCAACGTCGTAAATAGCTGTCAAATATTTACCTGTTTTGATTAATTTGGCAATATTACTGTATGGAAATAAGAAATGTGGCTAACTAGGGAACTAAAATATTCATTATGAAATGCTAATTAATATCGTAACACCGAATACTTAGTTTTAAATGTAATAAAAGTATTTGGAAACTTTCCAAATGCTTACACCTAAAACGGTTACAACATCAAATTCAATGTTAGAATTGCAATTCATTATTAATATTCTAGTTCGCTAGTTAGCCACATTTCTTATTTCGTTGCCCACTTTCATAAAAAAGAAAAACTTTCATGAGTCCCATTTCTCTTTATTCTTTTTTAAATATTTTTATATAGGATAGGGTTGCTGAGAATAAGATAATAAACCTTTTATTAAATATCTACCTTCTGGCAGTATTTTTATCCGATTGTATTGTCAACAAAAACAGTAGTTAGATAATCGAAATAGACTAATACAAAATGCAAAGAAACTGCCAACCCTAGACAACGATGAACTCATAAAAAGGTAGTGGTGCTTCACCCCAATAAATTGTGCCGTCATCAAGATTTCAACACTATCCAATTTAGTTGGAACAAGCCTAGGATTTACGTCCAGCAGTTCAAACTGAATGAATTTTAGAACCACCTACGTTTGAGTGGCGACTTGTGTATTAAAAAAATAATATGCGTTTGCCATAATTGAAACTGCCCTCTGTTAGGCTGCATATTTTTTTTTTTACTATTTATTTATTTATGCATACAGTCTTCATACAGGTTCATGGTTTGTTTTGTACCATTAAACCAGAAATTATTTGTATTCCATTATTGTAAGAGATTGCAGGTGCAGGGTGGATATTGGTGCCTGCCGGGGTTGTGAAGAATACCGAAAGGGAAATCGTGGCCCCCGGCATTATGGCAACTGAAGGAACACGGGTGGGTTTTAGTCAATAAGAGTTTAACATCCCGCTCCACCCAGAGCGGGAGAAGTTATTTGATAATTTCCCACCCAAAAAAAAAAAAGTGTGGATATTGGTGGCCATGAGTAATAAATAAAACACTTTCTTGATAGAGTACACAATATAATCACACACACAATAGTAAAAATACTGGTTAATTTACAACACAATAATAGCTTACGCAATTGAAAAGACTAACTATATACTAGGAATATAACAACTACTGAAACACTTAACTTATCTACTATTCCTAAATCTAGTCTTTAAGACGCAGATATATGACAGTGACCTTGAATGGTTAGCTTGCGTGTTCTGTACTGAGCTCACGCAACGCGTCGTACGTCCAGCCAGTAATAGGACTCGCCCATCAAGGAGCGCTGTCCCAAATTAGACGCATTATTAATTTATTACACGTAAAACAAAAGATATTTTAATAAAACACGTATACTAAAAGATCAATAATTTAATTATGTTTAAAATGGTGAAGTTTTCAGAAAAATACGCTTGATGGATTTTGTGTCATTCTCAGTTTTTTATCCGGGTTAGATATATTTTTACAAATTAATTTCACTATGTAATATAATTATAATCAAAAATATTCCTATATTAAAATATTTTAAAAAATGCTCTAATTTAACATATATTTTTTCCAAATCACTAACACTACTCGTTTAAACGTCATCTTCAGTATAAAATCGTTAAAAGTCAGCTATCGTCCCCTTAACTAATACACGTAAGGCGGGGCGCGTTATAGGCAACGATATTGGCATCAGAAACACACGAGTCGATGCTGCCCAAAAGGAGACTTAACTTGAACTGAATAAGAAAGTATAATTATGGTAGAGCCAGTAAGCCCAGAGTAAGGGAACAGTATTGTGTCCCTGTTCATTGAAACAGGGCCAAGCGAGCGGCAATGCTTTTGAAGTGACGAATGTAAGCGAATTCAGTATGCTCTGGATACATCTTTTGATTGAAAGGTAGCGTTCATTCTGAAAGTGGGCAACGTCGCAAATAGATGTCAAATATTTCGCTGTTTTGATTAATTTGGCAATATAACTGTATGGAAATAAGAAATGTGGCTAACTAGTTCCCTAGAATATTAATAATGAATTGCAATTATAACATTGAATTTGATGTTGTAACAATTTTAGGTGTAAAAAAGGCATTTGGACAGTTTCCAAATACTTTTTTTACATCTAAAACTAAATAATCCGTATTAAGATTGCATTTCATTATCAATATTTTAGTTCCCTAGTTAGTTACATTTCTTAATTCCATACAGTAAAATTGCTAAATTAATTAAAACAGGTAAATATTTGACAGCTATTTACGACGTTGCCAACTTTTAGGATAAACCCTCTTAAAGGCCTGTTGTGTTCCAGTACAGGGAAAAAGCATCCGATTGAAAGCTATTAAAAAAACTAATTTCCGCTCCTGTCACCGTGTTGAATGAAGCATGATGTTAGCGATTTTACTTAGTGAAATTCTTTGGGTTAATGTTTTTCAGGCTCTTTACACTCTCGACCCCAGGAAGCTTTTACAACCCATTCAATAATTTCACTTGGTGCCCATACTCGTAAGTTTTATTGGGTCAGTCGTAGTATTGGTCTGAAAACAAAATAATTGCGCATCATTGACAAAATCACAGTGATCTCTATTGTCGTTAAAATAAGGTTGCTGTTTGGTTGCAACCACTGAAAAATAACAGTGTTCTTTATTTTCGTTAAAATAAAGTTGATTTTGGATTGTTGCTGTCAGAGGTAAAATAACTCTGAAAGGACTGTATCTGTAATACTGAGTCAGTTCGGACAAACCCTTTCATAAAAATTTGTGTTTTTTTTTTTTGTATTTACGTAGACAGATAGACAGCAGCTTCGGGCTAAAACATTGAGATTAAAAAACTGATTAACTTCTAAATGGACTCATTTATCTTTTGTCATGCCAGTCATAAATCTTGTTAACGCAAACACAAAAGTTAATGCCGACACGATTCGGAGAGACAAGATAAATTGTAATTTATGATCAAATTCCATGTATTGCTGCCATATATCATTCTATTTCTGTTTTGTTATATTTTAAAGAAGAGAATGATAGGTAAAGATTTTAGGGCATTTACCTTTAGACGGTTTAATTCTACAATTTCACGTCATAATAATGCTTCAACTGTCAAAATAATTTATCACTCCTCACAAATAATTAAAATCCAAATTCTATAAGAAAGTCCACTCTTTGCTAACTTGGTTTTCACCAACAATTTTTTTGTTTGTAACTATTAAGAAAAAGAAAGAAAGAAAGAAAATTCGTTTATTTGCGGTAAACATGACTCAAAGAAAGATAAAAAAAACACGTAAATAACAAATTGAGGGAAAATCCACATCCACGCAAAACGGCCATCGCTCAGCATAAAGCTGCGACCCCATGCGAGACAGAGCCCTAGCGCTGGTATAAAATTTAGCTTTGTAAACTTGCTTTATACAGTAATAGATATGTAAACACTACTCATGCACATCCGTAATGAAGTAGCTGTCACTAATGTCATCTGTCAATCACCAGGCGTGGTGGGAAACAATTGAAAGTGAGGCGGTTGCTGCATGAGAAGCTTGGTGTGGTGATGAGCCAGTGTAGTGATATAATCAGCTTAGATACGGGATTAACCGGATTCTAAACTTGCCAAGTTACGTATTATTTAGTAGCAAGGAGCAAACTTTCTTTCACCTGCCTTTCAACACTGCTATTCTGTTTAAATCTCACCGTGAAAACTTAGGTGAAGTGAGCTGCCAATAGTGTCAATCCTTAGCAACTGATAGCTCACTCCACGCTCACTTCACCTAAGATAACACGGTGAGATGGTTACAGAATAGCACTAATAAGCTTGGCACCCATTTAGATCTCAATTATTTTTATACTATGGGTCGTTTTTTAAATTTATGTGCATTTTTTTATGTTATCGTGACACAAAAGTAACACAATTGAAGAATAAGGGCAGAGTCACAATGAAGTCGACGAATCTAATTTAAAAAAAAATCTTGTACATTCTTCCATTTTTGTGGATGTTTTGATTTTAAAGGCTCTCGGTAACGTCTTTATCGTTCAGCGGGCGTTAACGGCATCTTTCCAAAAACGGAAACACACCTTTCCTAAGTGAATATACTGTGACAAGCTCTAATTGTCACGTGACACAAAAATAGTAACACAATTGAACAAAATTAACGTTTCCCTAGCCTTCAATTTTTAATTTCACCTTCGAGTTACTCGTGAAACATGCATATGACTTTATTATAGCATTAACTATACTGACATGCTGCACTGTACAGTACTTACCAAATTCACGTAATTTGGTACTTTTAACACAATTTTTTAAAGTCATTTTTGCGCCGCGCACGTAACCCACAGTTAGTTACTAAATAAAATGGCGTAGCCGAAAGAAACTAGCACCTTCTCGTTGTAACTATTTTGACGCATAGATTTTCCATACTAAATTTGGAATTTACTTCTATTTTTATAAAATATCAAAGTTACTAAAAGGAATCACACAATGGAATGGAATATGAGACACGTGTTTATGAGCAAATAAACAAATGGTTTATTAAAATTACATTGTTTTATAGCATATTTCTAATAACTTACCCCTTCACCTGACTAAACATTGTTGAATCTGATTACATAGTGCGTGCATTTTTTATTATTTGCTGTATTTTTTTAATACATGCGACTGTGGGACAGAGCAATTTTGTATGGGACACAATTATATGAAAAAAAAAAAAATCTGTACTTGCAATTTTATTACTAATTAGTCTGAATGTTGATTTATTATGTTATTATGTTAACATTTCGAACTGTATTTTATTTTATTTTACCAACAAATGTACATACATTTTGTAAACGACCCATATACTTACTTCCTATGTAACTTGACCTCTTTTTCACGTTTGGTTTTGGTGGATTAGATATTCTTATCAAGCACCGTCTAAATACACCGCCTGGGAGTCTTGAATCCGTTTTGTGAATTAAGCAACTGGATAACGTAGGTACATACATAACATCACACGAGTTTTCCCTGAAGGGTTAAGCACAGGTGTATCTACCTACAGTACACCACACTTTGCCTGTTATGTTTAAGTCCCATGTACTAGGGGGCGAGCCTATTGCCATCAACCGGGCACAAATCCAGACTCCGGGCTGCTACTGAGAAATCCCTGATGGAAAAACTCAATAACACTTTGCCTAACTTGGGAATCGAACCCAGGACCAACGAAGCAGTCGACTGGATAAGTACCAACAGAAAGTTTCTTCTTCAAATCTTTATATTTTGTATGATATGCTATCTTCCGTCCAGTTTAAATCCATTTATACAAAACGAATTATCTTCTAAGTAAAACCTATTTGAATGCGAAGAGAACTAAATGTCAGAGGTCACGACATTTATAACGATGACTTCCCTTCGATATCGGAGCCTTTGTTATCTCGACCTGTCCTTTAAATATTATCCCACAATCCGAATCACCGTCGACCGTCACAAAAATCTAGAGTAAAATAGAACGGTTTAAGACTTGTTGACAAACCTACACTGTCCTCCCAAATTCCTCCTCTCATTATTATTTTATTTGGTATGTAGATATTTTTTTTTATATTTTGTGAATGTGATCACTCTGTAGGCTTAATAGACTGTAGATTTGTAAACCCTTTTTCTATTTTAAAGTGAAACTTTTATTACATCGTCTCAAACTTTTTCGTCTGTGTGTTGCATGTCGCGCGACGGTCGGCCGCGGAGTAGGGATAAAGTGAAAGGCGCTCATCAGAGCAGCCAAGGCCAATATGGCGGCGCCTATAGTTCACTTAAAAGTTTCACGTTTACTGTGGTTTCATAAAACCACACAATCCTTTTTTTTTGTTCAGTACATGGTAATTGTTGACAGGCCTACTAACACTATCCTATACCTATTAACACTCTTATTTGTAAACATTGTAAAATTTAATCTAGACACGCGGCAGCGTGTCGAGCCAAGTTTCTAGGCAAGACACGGCTGCAGTGTGTTATATTACACGAACCATTTGGAGCCACTTTTGACCCCTTAATAACTCAAAATCTATGTAACATAGACTCATGAAATTTGGTTTATTTATAAAAACCCCTTAGATTAACTAGAACTCCAAATTTCATAAATAAAACTCAAACGGTTATTGAGATATTAACGTATAAAAATCGGCATTTTTATCAACGACCTGCCACTAGACATCAAAAA
Source organism: Agrochola lychnidis (assembly GCA_963680765.1). Taxonomy (NCBI): domain Eukaryota; kingdom Metazoa; phylum Arthropoda; class Insecta; order Lepidoptera; family Noctuidae; genus Agrochola; species Agrochola lychnidis. The sequence goes on along the minus strand of OY796869.1, from coordinate 11,936,625 downwards.
CATTTAACCCATTTCCGGGTGACCTAGAAAGTTGAAAAGAGATTTCCCGAAAGCAGGCCCATGGTATGATACTGTGTCAAAGCTTATTTATCAAAAATTATGTCGTATTTTTTTCAAGTCGTTTTATCAAAATTTATTTCTTCTAGCATTAGGAACCTAATAAATATTTATTTTGTTGATACTTAAAGAACTACATCCGCCATTCAATCCTAACCTGAATGTTGCCAGATGACAGACTATTCCAATAAAATAATTTGTAATCGATTGAAAATATCGATACTAACCCACATGGAGTAGGTGGAGTATCCACTACACGAGTATGTTTTAAATGCTATTTATTATACTCAAATACTGTAAAATTATGATTTTACAATAAATAAAATATTATATGGTCTGAATATACTCAACAACTTAAGTGTTTCGAGGCAGTAATGTTATTTTATAAACTACCAGTGATCAGAGTAAGTAGATTGATTTGAGGTCAATAAACTGGCACGTATATTAGTGTGGATACGCCTCCGGGATTCCGGGATTTTGAAATTATTAAGATTTTTTAAGGAATTTCAAATGTTGTAATGTGTAGAATAAAGAATACATCAATATGAATAAGAAATGTTCAACCCTTTTGCTGTCTGTTTAATAGTATACAGGTGATCGGACTCCAAGAAAAGGATAGATATACTATAAAACAATATAATATATTTTAAATATTTATCTATCGCATTCTATAAATTTCTAATGTAGTAGTTTAAAAATCCTTACTTTAACAATATTTGATTCAATCCCGTAAGTACCAAAATGAAATCCCGGAAAAAAGGCTTATCCATGTTATGATTTCTATGACTATTCATGATGCGAGTACGTAAAATCAATCTACCTACTCCGATCACTGATAATCACCCAATCGATTTCGTCAATCGATTACCAAAATAATTAAACCTGGTAACACTGACACCATGCATAATGTCAAACTGTCAAAAAAAATCTGTCAGATCAATGGCATTGTTGGCTGTTTGTTTTACGTTGATTTGAATTTATTTTTCCGTATTTACTTTATACTTATATTACGTTACGATTTAATGCTGTCAATTTAAATTGAAGCCAGAGGAACTATTGCTTATCTTTCCATGGCCCTGGGTAAGTTTATTATGTTCTCTAAATATTTATAAACACCGTCGTATTGTATAACCTCATTGATTTTAGCAGCCTATTAGTAGAAGGCCTATGTTCAGTCAGGGGTACGTCGCGCGTCGTCAGCTGTAAATGTCTATAGTATGATGTAATTATATAGCATAAGTAAATACACTGAATTTTTTTACCTTTTTCAGGTATGACGATGACATGTGTTATTGCAAGACTTGACATTATTGATTATATTATCTACAACTCTATCCCAAGTATTACTTGCTCAGGAAAATCTAAGCATATTATGTTATGTATGTGGCATGTCAATTGCAAGTCACAGAAGTCATCAGGTTAGTGTTTTTAAAATGGCAGAATTACTATGAGTGATATAATTATTATACAAAAGTAAATAAACAACAATAAGAGTATTTTCTTACTTTCTAGGTTAGGTATACATTTGGATAAAGTTTGTCATGCTTACTGAGAGAGGCTGCTACCAGAGATGTTTATAGGCAAGCAAGTGATGATAAAAACAGAGCCACCCTAGAGTGTAAAAGATTTACCCATAATAGATCAAAACAATAATCTGGTTAGGGCCAGAATCAAATCGTGACATGTGAGCAGCAGGACTTAGTGTACATAATTATTGATAAGTGAGCAAAATAGGACAAATTGTTTAAGAGATCATCATTGCTTATTACTGTTTTGTGGGAAAGCGTACATCTACCATCTACCGTACCTACGCTGCTTTCATACCATGACTACGTTATGAGAATGAAGCTGAAGCCGTTTTAAATTCTATGAGAAATAAAATGTTTTTAGTATTTAGGTATTGTTGTGTTATTTGTTAAAGTAAACCTTCCTATAGAAGCACTGAAAATGCTGCTGCCAATGAGATTATTCATCTTTAATTAAGAGAGTTGGCTAAAATAATGTTTATGCCATTAAATCTTTCATATTTAGCGCGCAAGATTATTAATTTACCTTTATAAAATTCAAGTCTGTAAATGCGATAATCGCTATTTTGATGACAGTCGAGGTCGAGGCTAAAAAACATAAAAATTGGGGATTGCGAACATCCAAACTCCACCAGTAGGACAGCGACTATTACAACATTTAATTATTTGACGAATTCATCCATTTTTCAAGTTAAATAAGTAGTAGTAATGAAGTTTTTGATATCAAAAGTCGAAGATTCGCGCCAATCGTGCGTGTTTACGTTTTAACTTTTCACAATTAACACACATACACATATCTGATACGACTTTAAATGTGACAAATGTGATTAAAAATATTATAAGTAACTAGAAAATGCCCAGATCTTTACTTATTATACGAACACATGTTCAATAACACGTAATATTCATTACTACTACTCAATTTGTGTTAAAAATCGTCGATCATTGTTTTTTTTTTATTGTAATGATGTGCGAAAACGATTATGCCAAACGTTTTTTTTTTTTTTTCAATTTTGATTGTCTCGATTAATTTATAATTATGTCGAATGTCTGAAATCTATACTTGAAAATTAAAATAAAATTGTTTTAAGCATTAAATACAATAAACATTGTTTAAAATAATTATTTATACTTTTCTAGTGTTTAATCGTTTTTAGAACATTCAATATAAAACGAGTCAACACATATAACGAGGATAGATACTTACCTCATTTATTGAATTTCGCGCCGAATTGTTTCTATTTATTTGAATTTAAATTCGGAACGTTGTTCAAAATTATTTTTAATTTTTTGGTCAATTATTTACTGTGGTTATTTTTGATACTTTCTGATATAGAATGCCTAGTATATATACATTTTTTAGGTAGGCTTAAGAAAATTTTGTTTGGGAATGATGTTAAATTAATTATATAAATTAGGTAGGTATTCCGCAAACACTTTTAAATGACGTCTATATTTTTAAATTGAAACTTTTATTACATCGTCTCAAACTTTTTCGTTTGTGTGTTGCATGTCGCGTGTCGGTCGGCCGCGGAGTAGGGATAAAGTGAAAGGCGATCGTCAGAGCAGCCAAGGCCGATATGGCGGCGCCTATAGTTCGCAGCAGCTGACCGTGTAAAGTTTCACTTTTACCGTGGTTTCATAAAACCAACAATCATTTTTTTTTAGTTGTATGAGTTTGATAGTATTTGTTTTTAATAGGATAATCTTACTCGAGTAATAGAAATTGTTTATTTTTGAGGTAGTTTCAAAACGAAATTTTAAAAAAACTGCCCAAGTGTGTGTCGGACTACGCACAGTGAAGGGTTCCGTAATTGGGATGAATATTTACGCATAAACATTGCATAGTATCCATTTTATCGACTGCAAAAATAAGTTTGTATTTCTCGAAAAAACTACAACAAACAAAGTAATTCTGCGGTTGTAACCGAAAATAAACTGTATCTCAAAAATTATTGATTTCAAAAGCAAAGTCACTTAGAAACATCTTAACATTTTAATTATGAGATCCAACAATACACGCTTTATATGCATAGATTTTTTTCATCTCTCGGTTATATGTAAGTATGGAGAATGCCACCCCCACTATTATGTTTATCGTAATTTCACTACACCATTGTTTAACGGTGCAAAAAATACACCTTTTTCAAAATTTTTATCGCTAGAGTGTAAATAGTCTCCATGTTAAATGACTGTATGACATCCGGACGCACGGACAGACGAACTTAACGAAATTAAGAGGTCCGTTTTTTTACGGATTTTGATTATCAAGTTTACAATTGGCATGAAATTGATGTCTACAATATTATTATTATTTGGAATAGCCGCCATCTTAAAATCCAGAATGTCCATCTAATTCGATATCAGCACTATCTCCCGAAAACTATGAAAATGACAGTCATGACGACAAATTTTCAAATGGGGTTAAAAACTGCCACTTGCTCACTTCAGATGGCGCTGATCTCCAGCGTCTTAAAATTTGACAGCTAACTATACATTTTTGATTCGAATGCCAAAAGTTGATGTAAATTCCTGAATTTCATGACTGAATTCAAAACACCCCGTCGAGTCAACTGATGTGTCACGTGTCAAAATCTTGGTCCCTAATGTTAGGCGGCAGTGAATTCATTTCATTCATTCTCTGATCTCGAAAAACATTGTTACAAACGTCAGGTTGGTATGTTCAAGGTAGTTGGTAGGTTGGTACTATGCTTGAGACGTTTTTGAATTGATAGATCGTATGACTATTGTTTTAGAAACTATTGTCGTTTAATTTTTTATATAAACTTACGAATAGTTAAGTCCATAGTGAGGTCAAAATGTAAATCCAAGGAGCGGCTGCAACGGCGGCGGTGATCTCTCGCGTCCGGCCCTGGTTCAGGCCATGGTACGGAGCGAGAGGAAATGGCAGGCCGTCACCTCCTTCTGCGAAGCGGTAATGCTCGCGAAGGAGGAGGCGGAACGCGTGAGGTAGAGGCAAAGTTCGCACCCTCACGCCCCTAACCGCTGCAGGAGGAGACGCCCGGGGCGGGAATCGCGAGCCGATTTCCGGCCACCGTAGGCGCGGGCTTGCGAATGGTGAGCAATGGGTAGCTCGCCGTCCGATAAGGACCAAGCCCGGGTCGACGGCGCATTGTGTTCCACGCGCGCCTCAAAGAGATGTCAGCAGAAATGACGGGATCCGCAAGGGCCAATGCCTGCCGGGGGTTCGCAGAAAACCGATAGGGACATCGTGGCCCCCGGCAACAGGGCAACCGAAGGAACACGGGTGGATTTTAGTCAGTAAGAGTCTGATACGCCCTCCCGCTCCGCCCAGAGCGGGAGAAGATACTTAAAAAAAAAAGGGGCGGCTGCAAAAATTAAATAATTAAATCATACGTGAGAAGGCACTTTGTTCCTGACGGGGTCAAAATCAAATCATTAATTTCAAATAGGCCCATGTATGGCACTTTTGAACGTCAAAAATTACAAAATAATAAAATTGATTCTATTCGCCCCTTCCAAAAGGTAGTTTTCGTATGGAGAAGAATGGGCAAGAAACTCCACCGTTACTCTTTTAAAATGTTTTACAATTGTTTGTATATGTACGTACATTTGTTAAATAATAATTATATGTGAAGACGGTGCACCTAGAATAAAATTACTATACCACAATAGGTAAAAAGAATTAAAAATGAAACAACGACAGATAATTTAATATGTGATAGATACATGGTGCTCACATATTTACAAACATTGTAAAAGTAGACGATTTTCCTAAAATTTTACAATTAATAAGTCAGTGTGTGAGGAAGTAATCACAGAATGTAAAATCAATGTCATAAAACACAAAGTAATAAATTTTACAATTAAATTAGCAAACAGTTTGATTTTGTCTTGATTCTAAATTGTCCTATGGAGCAGGACCAGCATGTTTCTAAGCACTCTTATCTTGGATATAATCCTCTAATTTGTAATATGTTTGTTTACAAAGTGTATTTTTAATATGAGTTTTAAATTTTCTTTCATTTAATTGCAAAATGTCACAAGGTATTTTGTTGTAACATTTAACACAGTACCCCATAAAAGATGTATGTACTTAAGATAATCTAAAAAATGGTTGATCTAGTTTATTTTTATTTCTAGTATTAAAATTATGTCTATCACTTATTTTATTAAAGAGATGTGGATTTTTCCTTACATATTTTCATAAATGAATTGGCAAGGTACCGTCATAATATTAATCCTTTTAAAAAGTTTCCTGAGAGATTCGCGGCGACGTAGATTATAAATGGCTCTGATAGCTCTCTTTTGCAAAATAAAGATGGATTCAATGTCAGCAGCCCGACCCCACAGTAAAATACCATACGACATAAGGCTCCCCGACTGTACACGTTTTTTTTAATAATAATACTTGCCGCGCCGGCTCAGCGATCTGACATCATTGCGGAAAATTGTAACAATTGTTACGAAAGAAATACCTACATTCTTACACAATATTGCTACGCATATTTACAAAAAGAATTTAATAGATCACGTTTGATTGACGAATAATAATAATTTCTTTACAAAAAGTAATGATATCCCATTAAAAACATAAATGTGAAAATGGGAGCCAAATTCCATAAATATGGTTGTCGACTTCGCCGACAAAAGAATTGAAATCTAAATGGGTGCCAAGTTCTGTAGATAATCCTGAAATTTATTTATAAGAACATGCAACTTTCTAAAATAAAATTAAAACACAAATTCTTGTTTTTTCTGCTATAACAATGTTTGTTATTTAAAAATATAACTTCTTAAATTTGAACAGTCGAATTATTTACACAAAGCACTTAGGATAAATTGAAGCTCAAGATTTGACTTGGCTAGTTTTTACCAGCAAGCTGAAATTTTAGAGAAAGAAGATATTTTGACCTTACAGTTACAATAAGAAACAGTAACTTGCGCATAACATAAAGAACAAATATATAAATACGCCTAGGTAGACAGTCAAACCTGTAAACAGTTACAATAAAAAACAGTAACTTGCGCATAACATAAAGAACAAAGATATGAATATTTTACTTTATTTATTTGGCTCACCAACAATTAAGTACACCGATACAAAGATATGAGATACATGCAATAAACTTATAGACTAGTGTATAAATTTCTTACAGGTAAGCACATCATGAATTACTTATTTGATGTTGAGTGCCTACTTAAAATTAAATAATAATAATTAAATATGCCTAGGTAGACAGTCAAAGCTGTAAACTCGATAAAAAAATAGCGTCCAACTGTTAGCCGCTTAATGCACGCATACTAAAAAAGTAAAATTACAGCACAATGACGTGGCGCGAGTGTAAGACGTAGCTGTAATGCACACCAGCATAAAAAAGTTACCCTGTTTGTTTTAGTTCTTTTGCACCGCGACACTGTAGACAAATATAAAGATGATAAATTGATTAGCCAAATATAAGATAACTTGTATGTAAAAACTAGCCAAGTCAAATCTTGAGCTTCAATTTATCCTAAGTGCTTTGTGTAAATAATTCGACTGTTCAAATTTAAGAAGTTATATTTTTAAATAGCAAACATTGTTATAGCAGAAAAAACAAGAATTTGTGTTTTAATTTTATTTTAGAAAGTTGCATGTTCTTATAAATAAATTTCAGGATTATCTACAGAACTTGGCACCCATTTAGATTTCAATTCTTTTGTCGGCGAAGTCGTAACCATATTTATGGAATTTGGCTCCCATTTTCACATTTATGTTTTTGATGGGATTATTTTTAAAAGAGTAACCGTGGAGTTTCTTGCCAGCTCTTCTCCATAGGAAACGATCAATTGGAACCGTGCACCTAGCTTTAGACGTTTCATATGTGCCCATGACGTTTTATGTGAAATAAAATGTTTTGAATTTGAAAGTTTAAGAAATAATGCTTGTTTAAATTTTGTTAGGTTCCAAGTTAGATAAATCTTTCGGCTCTATTTTGACATAATACTATAAAGAGGTTCTCAATTCACGTTGATTGTTTTGTGAATTTAAAACTGCCTCTAAATTATTTCCTCTACCTACCGTTCTTTTTTGTTTTTATTTTCTGTGAGGAAATCCTCATGGATACCCGTCGTCTGGGGAGAACGGAGGGATGGTTATGTTGGACTCTTACCGACTGAAACCCGACTCCCCGGGAGATACTTGTACATGTACCTACATAACAGATGGGTCAACATTCAACCTGATTCTTTCTTAATTTTTCTTCGCTTTCTGTTTACTTTTCGTGTTTCAAATGATTACCTCATTCTGTCGCAGTTCATTACTGGAACAACTTGTTCGAAAATCAACACTATTTATTTAAAAAAAATTGAATATTTAAAGTGTAATAAGATTAAGTGAAATCATTACCTATCATCTACCTAGCTTGTTCCCAACTATGTTGGGATCGGCTTTCAGTCTAACCGGATGCAGCTGAATACCAGTATTTTACATGAAGCGACTGCCTATCTGACCATAACCACTTTTTTTTTGTGTGGGATATTATCAAGTTACTTCTCCCGCTCTGGGCGGAGCGAGAGGACGTGTCAGACTCTTACTGACTAAAATCCACCCGTGTTCTTTCAGTTGCCATGTTGCCGGGGGCCACGATCTCCCTTTCGGACTTCTTTGCAACCCCAGCAGGCATAGGCCCTAGCGGACCCCGTCAATTCTGCTGACATCTCTTTGAGGCGCGCGTGGAACTCAACGCGCCGTCAACCCGGGCTTGGTCTGTATCGGACGGCGAGCTACCCATTGCTCACCGTCCGCAAGCCCGCGCCTACGGTGGCCGGAAATCTGCCTGCGATTTCCGACGCACAGGGCGTCTCCTCCTACGGCAGTTAGGGGCGCGAGGGCGCGAAATTTGCCTCTCCCTCACGCGTTTCGCCTCCTCCTTCGCGAGCATTACTGCTTCGCAGAAGGACGTGACGGCTTCCCATTTCCTCTCGCTCCGTACCATGGCCTGAACCAGGGCCGGATGCGAGAAATCACCGCCGCTGATCGCCTGCACGAGGACACGGCGATGCCTTACCCAAGCCGGGCAGACCTCCACTGTAGCCTATCTGACCTACGGGTCAGATAGGCTACGGTGGAGGTCTGCCCGGCAGTTTTACCTACCAAGTATTACCTAGTAACTGGGTTGTCAGACTTTGTTTCAAGTGAAATATAACTTATTTTGCTTTTTAAATACAGCCGTTAAAAATGTTTTACTACAGTTACAACCAATGAAGCCGGTGCCCGATTAACAAACATGTTCGTCTAAAATTAATAATAACACCCGACCGAAAGAACAAGTTACTAAGTTGGTACAGTGCAAAGTTACTTAACTTCGAGTATTATAAAAGCTTTTCGAACCATTATAGGTAGACCAAAACTTTTGAAATCCTCATCAATATGAAAAGTCGAAGGAGTTAGAAAGCATTATTATACTCACCCTGCGACCTAACCAAAGCGATCGGTCGATCAAATACGTGACGTCACGTTCATGTGTCACTCATTAATTGTTGAGAAAACCGTAAGGATAAACCGTAACTTTATTTATATGTATTTATTTGTGCTTATTTTATATATGTAATTAGGCCTATATATTATATTTATAGTTTGTAATAAGTATAATTATATATCCTCATATTTGAGTTTTTTTTTTATTCCTCCATTTTCGTAATTGCACCTACCACAGTTTGTCTCTGCATCACCCAAAGGTTGACTGCTAGAAAATGCCTATGGCATTAAGTCCGCCTCTGTACATATCTGTGCTTAAAGTATTAAATAAATAAGGCATCCTCTGTTCGCCGAACAAAGTGAACGCGACTTAGATCTAAGTATGAAGTTTAAAGAACAAGAAAAACTGGTCTCCTGTAGAACGCCTGAATAGTTTTCTATTACAGAAGCAGATTTTTTATATACAACGTGTAACGTTAAACGCGCAAAACCTCAGACACCCCAACGTTGACCTATTTCAAAGAGAAAAAAATCATAAAAAAATTGTAAAGGTTTTATGTGCTGTTTTAGTTCGTAAGATTCATATTTGCATTGAAATAAAAGTTATTATTATCCCGCGTATGAGAAAATTTAAATTGGTCGACAACAATTTGTGTTTGTTTGTGTTGCTTGACCTATTTAACAACCAACGTTTTTAATAAAGATTTTTTTTTAAATGTGACCTATATTAAAAAGTAGTTCAATTGATTCTGCTCGATCAATCTATATTCAGGTTTTGCGCATTTAACGTTACACGTTCTATAGGTGATCGAACAATGCTTTTTTCTTAAATATTTTTACACACTAATACTTTTAAGAAATTTTAGTACACCATAGTTATTATCATTTGATAGACAAGCTACAATCATGCATTTAAACTCTAATACTAGGCACACTAAGTTATAGAAAACTTTTACTAAGTGTGCTTAAGCACTTGCACCACAAACCACTTAATGCGTTTAGCGCTAAACAAATTTAAAACATCATTCACTATGTCACCTTCAAAGATTCGAAAGTGTTTTTGTGAAATGGTATCTCACAGGTCAACCTAGGAGGTTGTCAGCTGCTTAATTGGACTTTCCTACGGGTACCTAATAAATTAAGCCCTCCAGGCAGGGCATTAAACTTATAAACTAGACCACACGCTACGGGCACCCCCGGTGGGGTAAGTACGGACCTGGGCTTATGGCATCGCTGGGGTAGGACAGCAAGGGACAGGCTGGATCGGATTAAAAAGATTTGATAGTAACAGAACGATGTTTTAATTAATTCAGCGCTAAATGTGACAGGATTTGTAGTGCAAGCGAGCGTTATAGTATTTCAAAGTGTAAGTTTGTCTAGTATTACAATATTTTATCTTAGTTTGAGACTGTCAAGAGAAGCTGCAACCTGCAACGTTGCACTGAAATATTATTTAGTACTGAAACGTGATGATCGGTCTCATAAATATGCATCACACACGTCGTTAATTATTTTGTTTATTTATTTCTCTTCACTCTGGAATGCTATACAGCAGTTACCAACGGAGTAAAAAATGACTTCATGTGCTGCTTTCCATCCATCCTGTGCGCATTGGACATCGAACGAGCGGCGATGGATCACGCACGCTCACGCAGCGTCAAGACACTTCTCCATAGTTCTAATAACTCCATCCATATTGTGCGCATTCTTTGCGATTATTTAGAGACTCGTGTTTTTTTTTTAATAAACTGTTTTATCTCAAATACTTTAACTAAGGCCGACATTGGTGCCGATTACCTTGTTCACAAACTAAACTAAATTTAAGTTCAGTGCATTTTTTTTTCTTTCTACTTCATTAAGAAAAGGACAGAAGATAAATTTTAGTTTAGTCCTATCAAATTAATCAGCGCTTGACGTAAATTGACGTAATTTTAGTAGGCAAGTTTTCAATCACGTCTAAACTTGTATGGAGTAAACAGGCGCTGATTAATTTGTCAGGACTAAACTAAAATTTATCTTCTGTCCTTTTCTTAATGAAATAGATAGAAAAAGATGCACTGAACTTAAATTTAGTTTAGTTTGTGAACAAGAGAATCGGCACCATTTAATCTCAACCTAGCTTTTGCCCGCGGCTTCGCCCGCGTGGATTTCGGAAAATATTCCACGGGAACGTACTACCGAAATTTCATACCTAATAACAGAGGAAAACGTCATTGACTCCTACCGCTGCGCCCGCGTTGCTCCGCGTAATTTTGAAACTGTGGTATCTTTTAAACTGTTCATTTAAATTAAATGATTAAAAGGCATATTTTAATCTAAATTAAATGCCCAATTTAAATAACATATTTTTTTAGATAAGGATTAATACTATACCGGTCAAAAAAGCTTCGGAGATAACAATTAAATTTTTATCAAATTTTGAAAGATAAAAATGGTTATTGTGGGTCAGAAGATAGACATATGCCATTGCGGATTTTTTTGTTGAACTTTTTAAGATGAACAATACTGTTGAACATAAATTTGATATATCTTTTCCGGTTAACGCAGCGCACGCCAGTAAAGCTCCCAGTCAGCATGATTTTTTTCGACTTCTTCAACAATAATCGTCATATTTCAGCCAATTTACACAAAAACTTAATGAATTATACACTAAAACCTTCCGCATAAATCACTCCGTCCATTGGTGAAAACCGTTTGAAAATCTGTTCTGTAGTTTTTGAGTTTATCGCGTTCAGACAGACAGACAGACGCGACGGGGGACTTTGTTTTATAGTATGTAAGGATACTTTAACTAAGGCCGACATCTATAACGTTTCTTAGCACGTACTTTGGCTACGCATTATTCTTGTCACTGTCGCACAAATGTCAAACTATAGTGATGAGAACATGTCTGTCTAAGCCAAAGCAAATTTTAAGTGATCGTGGCGACGACAGTTGGGTGACGTTAATAGATCTCGGCGTAAAACTTGCCCTAGGTACTTTATCTTACAATACCAATCTGGACTTTTTGCATTGTTAAGTCCACTTTGTAAGCCAACGTTCGCATAGACGTAATAAAATCGCGGCGGGATTTTATCGCGTACTGGATTTTCAGCTCTCGGTGTTAAGCCGAGCGATGAGAATCCAACGGGCTGGGACGCACTCTCGTCCCAGCGCATTGAAAAACACACTATTGGATTTTGAACTCTCGACGTTTAGCAGAGCGTTGAAAATCGTTGTGATTTTATTACGTCCGTGCGTACGTCGGCTAAGTCATCGCAAATAGGCACGTGTTGCTCTCATTAACCATTAACCGATGATGAATTGAGTTTATACGTGATACCTATTATAATACTGACTATAATATACATTTTAAATGCGAAAGTGAGTTTGTTTGTTTGTTACGCTTTTACGCTAAAACGGCTGAATTGATTTGGATGAAATTCGGTACATAGATAAATTATGACCTGGGTAAGGGCATAGGCTACTTTTCATCCTGGAGGCTGGATCGCAGACGAAATCGCGGGCAACATTTAGTTATTCTATAAATTTTAAACATTAAAATTAAGATAAACACGGAATCCTATTTATATTTAAACCAAATAAACCGCACCGGAAATCGGACAACATGACATTACTTACCGAGTTCAACTTATCCGATTATTCGAAACATTAAATCGATATGCGTCGAAGATTAAATGTCAAGTGGGGGACTCGGGCGCGTCAGAGTAAAGTCGAGAAACGAGAACTCGAGCTAAGAACACTCGAGCGATTGCGAGCGACAATCTAATACCAACAGTCGTCGCAGAGTTGGGTCTATTCAAATAGTTTTGATACTTGACGTCAGAGGCAGTACTGATTTAAACAAGGTTTATAGTTAGTTTGATTGGTTTCCATGTTCAATATTTTGGCGATAATGGTGCCGATTCTCTTGTCACAAATGCCTCTAAACTAAACTAGAAATCACCAAAATTTAGTTTATTCCTGGCAAACGACGATTTCCCATTCTGAAATAGACTAAAGTGACACAACTTAACTATATTTTAGTTTGGCAGCACTAAGATGGCACTGAGATATTAGTTTAGTGAAAATGGCAATTTTGCTATTCTGAATTTGACGTTTTTAACCTAAAATTTAGATTTTCTAACTAAATATGACTATTTTTAATCGCGACTAAAAACATGTGGAATAAAATTGGTTGTTATGAACTAAAATTCACACCAACACCTCGACTTCAGATGAAAAAACAGTACTGAATATTTTTTTTCTTTTGCTTATATCTCGAAAACGGTGTGTCCAATCGCAAAAATAATGAAAATTTCGACACCCTTTATAAGACCCTTAAACCCCTAACACTCTATAATCTGCCTAGCCTTTTCCCAACTATGTTGGGGTCGGCTTCCAGTCTAACCGGATGCAGCTGAATACCAGTATTTTACATGGAGCGACTGCCTATCTGACCTCCACAACCTAGTGACTAGGTAACACGATACCCCTTGGTAAGACTGGTTGTTAGACTTTTTGGGCTTCTAACTACCCGTAACGACTGTCAAAGATCTACAAATAACAGCCGGGACCAACGGCTTAACGTGCTTTCCGAGGCACAAACCCCTAACACTCTATATGTAGGTAATATTTTTTCTTATTTTCCACACAAAAAGTGAAAAATCTTTAGTGTCTGGTTATAGCACTAATTATTGTGTTTGCGGGTGAGCAGTCAATAAAAGGCATAGGTTACTACTCACAGTTGTATTGTTGAATAGGTACACAAAACACAGAACATACACAGGAACAGGCACTAGAGTTCGACACACAAGGAGATAGTTTACACACTGAATCTATGATACATCTAATTGATCGGAAGGGCACAAAGTTGCGTAGGCTTCGCGTCGCGACAGCGAGATCGGACTGAAGGTCAGGTAAGGTGATCGAACGCGCGCTGAGTAGCGCGACCCCACTCCTGCGCCTCGACTACGTCACCGCGTGACGTAGACGCGGCGCGTTTCCATTAGACGTACTGTTGTGTACGAAATGATGAATTAGTGTAAATGATGAATTAGTGTAAAGTGTTTGAAATAGATATATATATTTATATATAATATTATAGTGAGTAGAATAAATGTAAAGGGACGCCACATCACTCCCCTCCAGAGACCGTCCTACGGGCGATAATAATCTGGGAATCGAACCCTTCGACCAGACCTGGTAGTTCTGACGGGAGAGGCTGTGGGCTGTTCTTCTTCTTCTTCATCATCCTGGTCGGATGGTGACGTGTCAGCCAATATGTAGGCGGGTTTTAGGCGGTCCACGGAAACTTTGACCTGTTTCCCTTTTACCAGTATTGTATAGGTTTTGTCGCCTTTTTGCACCACTTCATGAGGACCGGTGTAAGCTGGTTGCAATGAACCTCTAAGCGCGTCGTCCCTAAGGAATATGTGGCTTGAGGTAATGAGGTCCTTATGGACAAATATTTTGTCCCTGCAATGACGTGCAGCTGGAGTGGGCTGTAATTTTGCAGCAAACGAGCGTAAACGAGTGGTGAACTCCGAGATGTCGGTGGTGCCGCTGTCACCGGAAATGAAAAATTCTCCTGGAAGTCGTAATGGCTCACCGTATAGGAGTTCCGCAGAAGAAGTTTGTAGATCCTCTTTAAAAGCGCTCCGGACACCCAGTAAAACCAAGGGCAGAGATTCTGTCCAGTTATGGTCAGCGTGGCACATTATCGCCGTTTTGAGTTGCCTGTGGAATCGTTCCACTAGGCCGTTGCATGCTGGGTGGTAGGCTGTGGTCTTTCGATGTTTGAATCCGACTATTTTGGCTAGATATTGGAACAGTGCGGATTCAAATTGCCGTCCTCTGTCTGTGACAATATCCGTTGGACAACCGAAGCGGGAGATCCAGTTGGACAGCAATGCTTTACCGACTGTCTCCGCTGTAATATCTGCAATCGGTACTACTTCTGGCCACCTAGTGAAACGATCCACGGCCGTTAGGCAATACCGGTACCCCTGTGATGGAGGAAGAGGACCTATTAGGTCAATGTGCACGAAGGCAAATCTAGCACGGGGTAATTCGAATGTGCCCAATGGTGATGACACATGGCGATTTACCTTTGTGCGTTGACAGCTGAGACACGTTCGTGACCATTGTCGACAGTCCTTGCGGACTCCAGGCCAAACGTATCGCTGTGCAACTAATTTTGCGGACGTGTTTGCTCCTGGATGGCTGAGGCTATGAAGGCTCTCAAATATTTGCCGTCGTAGGGGTTTTGTCACGAATGGTCTGGGAATGGCTGTACTCACATCACAGAGTAACTCGACGGGACTGCCGTCGATTTTAAGCCTCTTTAGTTGGAGAGATGTTTCTGACTTTAGAAGTTGCAACAGTTCCGGGTCGGAAGCTTGTGACTTAGCGAGAACTTCTAAATCGACCGGAGTTTGCAGTTCACTGACACGGGACAATGTATCGGCAACTATGTTGTCCTTGCCGGAAATATGTTGAATGTCCGTTGTGAACTGCGAAATAAAGTCGA
Source organism: Agrochola lychnidis (assembly GCA_963680765.1). Taxonomy (NCBI): domain Eukaryota; kingdom Metazoa; phylum Arthropoda; class Insecta; order Lepidoptera; family Noctuidae; genus Agrochola; species Agrochola lychnidis. The sequence continues at coordinate 11,921,090 of OY796869.1, read as the reverse complement.
GATGTCTATACTGACGAGGTGCGCAGTTGTGCTTTCGCTCATGGAAAGCGTATATCAACGGCTTGTGGTCAGTATAGACGGTAAAGTGTCTCGCTTCCAACATGTGGCGGAAGTACTTTATGCCTTCGTAGATCGCGAGAAGCTCACGATCGTATGGCGAGTACTTCTGCTGAGCGGGGGTCAACTTGTGTGAGAAGAAGGCAAGTGGTTGCCACTGCTCGTCCCTGAACTGTTGCAAAACTGCACCCATTGCCAGATCTGACGCATCTGTAACTAAGGCGAGCTTTGCTTGGTAGTCAGGGTGTGCAAGCAATACTGCGTTGCAGAGGCTGTCTTTGCACATATTAAAGGCGGTGAGGGCCTCACCTGTTATTTCCACGGGATGTTGACCTTTTACTGAGCCAGTTAGCAGGGCATTAAGGGGACCTTGAAATTTTGCGGCTTTGGGTATAAACCGCCTGTAAAAGTTCAACATCCCTAAGAAACGCCTGAGTTCCCTTACAGTTTTAGGCGTAGGGAAGTCCTTAATGGCTTCTACCTTGGATTCCAAGGGTTTGGTGCCGGCTGCAGAGATGCGATAACCTAAAAATGTGACTTCATCGGATCCAAACACACACTTCGAGGTGTTGATGACTATGCCATATTTCTGCATCCTGGTGAAGAGCTGATGCAGGTGGTCCTCGTGCTGCTCCTGGTCTTTCGAGAATATAAGAAAATCGTCAAGGTAGCAGTAGCAGAAGTCAAGCCCGCGCGTCATTTCATCGACGAATCTCTGGAATGTTTGACCTGCGTTCCTCAGACCAAAAGTCATATAAGGAAACTCGTACAGGCCAAACGGTGTTGTTATCGCTGTCTTCTGAATGTCGTCCTCGTTGACCGGAATCTGGTTATAGGCCTTAACCAGGTCGATAGTGGAGAAGACCTTGCAACCGGCTATGCTGTGGGTGAGGTCGTGGACATGTTTTATGGGATACCTGTCGGGTATGGTCCTCGCGTTGAGCAGCCTGTAGTCGCCACAGGGTCGCCAGCTGTTGTCCTTCTTTGGCGCTAAATGAAGGGGTGAAGACCAAGGGCTCTCAGATGGTCGAGCTGTGCCGTTACTAAGCATGATTTCAAATTCCTGCTTAGCGATCTGCAGTTTGTCTGGAGCTAGCCTGCGAGGGGAACAAGAGATGGGCGGACCGGGTGTGGTGCGTATGTGGTGTACTGTGTGGTGTGTGGTTATGCGGTGTGTGCCAGCGGGTCGCGTGATCTCGGGGTACTTATTGAGTATCAAGTGATACCTGGAGTCACCGACTGAGACCTTTACTGAGCACGTCGCGGAAGCCTTTGCAACTGAGGCTGTCACATACATTGAGGTGGTTTTGTCCACCAAACGCTTTTTTCTGATGTCAACCAACAAATCGTAAAAGCTTAAAAAATCTACGCCGATGATCGGCTTGGTGACATCAGCTACAATGAACCGCCATGGGAAGTTACGGCGCAAACTTAAGTCTAAATTTAGTTGTAGGTAGCCGTAAGTATCAATTATAGACCCGTTAGCGGCCGATAATTGATAGTTAGACTTGTCACGTTGTTCACGTAGAACATGCCGCGGAAACACACACAAATCACTACCAGTGTCCACTAAAAACTGTGTTTTTGATGATCGGTCCGTGACGAATAGGCGACCGGTGGTCGTCAGACAGTCGTCAGCCGCCATTACCGACTGCCTTGGGAGTTTCCCGATTTTTCGTAATCGCATGGCTTGATGCATTTGCGAGCGTTGGTCCCGAACTTGGAGTGGTAAAAGCAAAATGGTTGCTTTTGGTGGTTTGACTCGGACCGCTGTCTGGATCGATGACGCTGTTGGTGGTTCGAACGCGATTGCGAACGAGGTCTCCTACTTAGCTGCGTCGTCAGGTTCTTCACGGCCTTCTTCAGTTCGGCGATCTCGCTCGCCATCTCGTGCATGCTAGGGCCTGATGCCGATGCTGCGGCGACTTGGCATGGGGTCACGATGTCCTGGACCCTGTCCGCCAGGTCTGCTAGTTCCTCCAGAGAATTGAGTGGCTGTGAAGCCAGTAGAGTTTGGACGTTGCTCGGTAGACGACTGCTCCATATAGTCCGGAGAAAGTCCTCTGGGACGCTCGGTCCAGCCAAACTTTGGAGATGTCGCAAGAACTGTGAAGGCTTGCGATCTCCGAGCTCTTCGTGTAGAAGAAGCTGCTTCACTCTCTTCTCGTGTGACGCAGTCAGTCTCTTGATAAGCTCGTGTTTGAGCTTCTCATATTTGTTGTTCTCCGGCGGGTTAAGAAAAATATCCCTTACTTGTTTGGCGTACTGATGTTCAAGGTTGCCGATGACGTGGTTGAACTTCGTCGCGTCGCTGGTGATGTTCGCGTTCGCGAATTGGGCCTCTACTTGTGCGAACCAAACCTCTGGGTCATCCGGCCAAAATGGTGGTATTCGTACCGCTACACGACAAATGTCGGATGGCTCGTCAATGGACACGCACTTTGCGCCACGAGATTGTTGACGCGAACGGGTGGTTCCGAATGATTTTGCGGAGTCACTACTATCACTCATGGTGCTGCTGTGATTTTCCTTCGCTCCTTTATAATATCGACCTTCCTTCTCAGGGTACACGTAGTAGATGTCGTGCCTTTCTGGCGTATTCTAAGCGGGGTCACCAATTTAGTGTCTGGTTATAGCACTAATTATTGTGTTTGCGGGTGAGCAGTCAATAAAAGGCATAGGTTACTACTCACAGTTGTATTGTTGAATAGGTACACAAAACACAGAACATACACAGGAACAGGCACTAGAGTTCGACACACAAGGAGATAGTTTACACACTGAATAACATCTAATTGATCGGAAGGGCACAAAGTTGCGTAGGCTTCGCGTCGCGACAGCGAGATCGGACTGAAGGTCAGGAGGGGTGATCGAACGCGCGCTGAGTAGCGCGACCCCACTCCTGCGCCTCGACTACGTCACCGCGTGACGTAGACGCGGCGCGTTTCCATTAGACGTACTGTTGTGTACGAAATGATGAATTAGTGTAAATGATGAATTAGTGTAAAGTGTTTGAAATAGATATATATATTTATATATAATATTATAGTGAGTAGAATAAATGTAAAGGGACGCCACAAATCCATATAAAACACGTCGAGGCTGCCCCCCCTGCGTGCCTCCGGCTCTAAAAAGATTCACGTGGTTAGGTATCACGTGTGGAGTTGCGGTTGTCAAATTCGATTTAGAAATTATTTTTAAATTTAGAGAATTTATTTTGCAGAATAGCTTGGAGATTCTCATAGTCAAAAGTAAGGAATTTTAGTGATAGTTTAGTTAGTTTAGTTCGGTGTACAAGAGAATCGGCACCAATGGCGGTTTATTTGAAGTTTTAGAACGTGATAGGCATTCGAATGTTTAGTACGTTATGTACCCGTAGTAGGCAGACATGTATTGTAGGTCGGTTTCGAACCCAGGCAGGAGTTTTAGGAAAAACATCGTAAGAAATGTCCTAGAACCAAAAATTCAAAGACATATTGTTACATCAACCAACCCGCACTGGGCCCGCGTGGTGGACTTACGGCCCACTCCCTCTCACCGAGAGGAGGCCTATATCCCAGTAGTAGGAACATTATAGACTGATTTTGCAACAAACACTCCGGGAGTGCCGATAAGTGAAAACTTTAAAAAAATCGGCACCGAGGTAATCAACACGTTAATGTCTTTTACTCCACACATCGCGGTAATCAACGCGTTGATTTCTTTTTAACGGTCAAAAGCTGGTGTCGTCACAGTGTCGGGAAATCAATAGTTTAGTCCCATCTCAAAAATGCCTAACGCGTCTAAAGAAGTTTTCACTTCAAAAATGGTGCAGAAGCCGTGGCAACAGCCATGATTCCGATGATGGACTAGGTAAGGTTAATTGCTAAAATTGTTCGAGGATAAACCAAAACATAACAATAAGAGGCCGGCGACACGGCTCGCAATTACAAATCGAGATGTTTGCAAAATTCAATTCCAAGCACATTGCGCTAGTGTGAGTGCCTGTCGGAGCGATATACACCTACAGTAAGCAATACTACCACGCACACATTGACAATTATTGCTTGACGCGATAGCACTACTAGCTTTTGAAAATTTATGATAAATTTGGATGTGTTCCGTAATACAAAAAATTATAAATGAAAACTTAATGAATTTCCATTTTTTTTTCAATAATTTGTAACTTAATAACATAAACTATGCTTGTGCGGAAACAATATTACAAATATTGTTGTTTATAATACAGAAAAAACAATATGAAAACATGTCATTTACGCTGTAAAAATGTACGAAATGCAATTCGCTCACATTTCATTTAAAGGTAAGTTTTGGAAATAAAAAGCCGTAGGAGCCTAGATAAATACTGTCTCAATCCGAATATTAACATAATTATGGTGGAAATATGCTCAAATTGCAAATGATTTATGTATTACGTTTGTATGGACAATTCATGCGTCGCCGCATTCTTAAGTAAGCCAAACAGTAAAAAAACGTAGTTTTTTTTCTATCACAAAGAATCCATTCCATCCAATCAGTAATTTTTTGGTCTTAAAGTTGAAACTTTATCCTTTTGTCTCCCTAAAAAATTAATTGAATAGGTACCTATCCAATTTTTATTCTTCTGTTGGCTCATCATGTCAAAATGTTCTAAAAGCAATAATAATACTAGGCAAATTAAATCCTGCGGTGAGGCAGGCAGACAATAGCTGAAATTGAATGAAACCACAACCCAGGTATCTAATTTGACTACGAACTAAAAATTTCTTTGAACTATTTTTACTTTGTTAGATGGATACCCATTCATTTCAAATTTGAATTTCAATTATCTTTACAAACATTTTCTTTACTGCTTTCTAACTGTCTGAAATATTTCAATGTTTAAGAAAAGACACAAAAATTTAAATTAAAAGTAAAGGGGTAAAAGAATCTACAGGGAAATCAAGTATTGCAAAGTAAATAATAGGCTTGGTTGAACAGTTATCAATAAAAAATATTTTTCATTAAACTTTTTTCAAACATCCGTGAATTAACAAAGGGGAAGAAAATGTACCTACTCTGGTGGATGATACGAATTGCGAACCCGTACATGGTGTTTTGCCACACCGAGCGCTGAATGCAGAGTCGCGCTGTCGCTCGGTGTGGCGCGACAAGTCAATCGTCATCCTGAGGATGCCTCGTTGAAAGGTGAAACACGTGTCGATTTCTTTCAGGGTTTTTTATGGCTTTTTAGAAATAACTAAGCGGAATAAGTTACTAAATATATCCACGTCTATTGTATTTTATAACGGATTTCCGCAAGGTCACGCCTGAATCAATTAACTAACATTTTTAGATATTTCAGCCGAATGAAAATAGTAAGCTTTATGGTAACTTCTAATTGAGAAATAAAATTTCTTTAACCATTGAACGAATAACATTTTTGTTTTAGGTATTATCCCTTCACACGAGTATCGTAGCTACAATTTCTCAGCACCATTCTGTTTTAATATTTTTTTATGAGTTTGTTAGCTACACAGTTTTATTTCAGCTGAATTCTGAACATAAGTCGATAGGTACGTGTTATTTTTATTATTATAAAATCAGACAAAAGATTTCGGTTATTCTTTCTACTGTCAACTGCTATTTACTGTTGTGGTTCAATTAAAAACTTTGGAGAAGAGCTCGTGGCTAAGTAATACCAGCCGTACGGATCGATTCATCAGGTTAAGCTACGTTTGCCGGGGTTGGTCTGTGGATGGGTTACTATCTTTACATATCGAGACTCCTCCGTACTTTAGAAAGCACGTTAAGCCGTTGGTCCCGGCTGTCATTCATGGATCTTTGACAGTCGTTGCGGGTCGTCAGAAGCCGGAAAGTCTAACAACCAGTCTTACCAAAGGTAAGGTATTACCCAGTTACTGGGTTGTGGAGGTCAGATAGGCAGTCGCTCCATGTAAAATACTGGTATTCAGGTGTATCCAGTTAGACTGGAAACCGACCCGAATGTAGTTGGGAAAAGGCTAGGTAATTATTGATTGTTCAATAGAAAATTTTCATGAAACGTCTATTTCATCTTGAAATCTTGGCCTGGGCCTACCATGACGGTCGATGTCGTTTATATATAATATTTACTTTAACAAAATATTTTCTAGTATTTTTGTAAATTGTTTTACATAAAATGGTGGCTGGCATCTTTTATATTTTGCTTAAAATGACAAACATTTGAATAATGTATAAACGAAAACAAATATTGCATCTACTTTAAATTCCTCCATCTGTCTGCAACAAATGAATAAAAACAATTGAACTCAACTAACAATATTATTCGAAGTTGGAAGCTGCAGGCCAGCTGCATGAAGTCAAGCTTCATTTTAATATCAATTTAGAATTACAGAAGCTACATTTGCATTTTGGATGGCGAATGGAAATTGCTCTTTAGGCGTGAACATTGAACACGCTTCGTTGTTATTTAAATAACAGATCAGCAATTGCAGGTACTTTAATAGATCAATATTGTTTTATCTTTTACTATGTATATTTGATTTACTATGTATATTAATGAAGGGCGATCTACCGATCTCCCTGAGGCGAAAACTCATCGATACATGTATTCTGCCCGTCCTAACCTACGGTGCTCAGACTTGGTCGTTCACCGAGTTGCAAAAGTTCCGCCTTGGGGTTTGCCAAAGAGCAATGGAGCGCAGCATTCTTGGTGTAAAACAATCTGATAGAACACGCAACACCACGCTACGTTCCAAAACGGGGATCTGAGACGTAGGCAAAAAGGCTGCCAAGCTAAAATGGGATTGGGCGGGTCATGTCAGCCGCATGCATCGTGACCGTTGAGTAACAGTCTCCACACGGTGGGTGCCTGAGGATGGACTGCGGCGCCGAGGTCGGCCCAGGAAGAGGTGGCGAGACAACCCAGACGTGTACCGTAAGGGTTGGATGGAGGTGGCCCTGAAAAAGGATGCATGGAAGGATTTACGGGAGGCCTTTGCTCAGCAGTGGGACAGTGTAAGCTAACATGAAAAAATATGTATATATTTACTCATCATCGAGTTTATACAACGTAAGTTTTGTTTATTAAATCCTAAACGATGAAACAACAAAAAAATAGCTTCTCCATACATTTAGGTATGTTCATTTAGGTACATCTGATTTTCTTTATCACGATTTCCGTGTTGGTTCCATAGAAAAGGTGATTCATAATTTTGAGTACAATGACCTCATTTCAGGTTTTCAAATATCTCAATCACACCTTGTAATACATATAAAGATTTCGTTGTTCAAGCTCTACGTACAAAGTCACTTTGCACAATTTATTTTGGTTCAATTATTATGTGACGTTATGATATTGTAATGATTTAAGTACCTACCTTACTTGAAAAATATTGTACCTCGTTGTGTAATTAATATTGTTGACACCCGAAGAATCAAAATCAATGAATCTGCCTAGCCTTCCCAACTATGTTAGAGTCGGCTTCCAGTCTAACCAGATGCAGCTGAATACCAGTTTTTAGGGTTCCGTAGTAAACAAGGAACCCTTATAGTTTCGTCATGTCCGTCTGTCTATCTGTCTGTCTGTCTGTCCGCGGTCTAGCTCCGAGACCCTTAGTACTAGAAAGTTGTAATTTGGCATAGATATACATATTAATTACATCGACAAAGTGGTAAAACAAAATTATGAAAAACATTTTTTTTTAGGGTACCTCTCATACACGTAAAGTGGTAATGTTTATTTTTTTATTTTTTTACCCCATAGTGAGGGGTATCATTGGAAAGGTCCTTCAAAAATATTGTGAGTTTGTGTAAAAAATTTTTGGATTCAGGGATTCATTTGCGAAATATTAAGCTTTAAAGTGCTAATTTTCATTAGAGTCAAGTGTCCCCCCCCCCCCTGCCGGCTAGATGGTTGGTTTTGGGTGTGTGAAAAAAATCACAACAGTAGCTGATATAACGAAATTAAAAGAAAAACTATCACAATTAAGTAGGCTTTACAGGTTAACGAGTAATAATCGACCAACTTAACTTTACAGTTGCAAAAACATGTTTTCCCATACATTCCGTATGGGAGAATATATTTTTCAACTACAAAGTTAAGTTTGTTTTTGGGATAAATTCATCCCAACTACGGAACCCTTCATTGTGCGTGGTCCGACACGCACTTGGCCGGTTTTTAAATGGAGCGACTGCCTATCTGACCACCACTACCCAGTTACCTTCTGGGTAACACGTACGAAATCCCTTGGTAAGATTGGTTGTCAGACTTTCGGGCTTCTGAAGACCCGTAACAACTGTCAAAGAAATGTCGTGATGGCCCAGTGTTTAAGACCTCGTCTCTCATGCAGGCAATTGTATACCAATGTGACTTTTTAATTCATACGTACTTTATAAATGTATCTTGGACATTACTGACATCGGTGAAGGAAAATATCGGAAGGAAATCTGCACCCTGAACACACTTCAATCATAATCCAAGGGTTTCAAACGAAATTCCTAATCCATTGCGTGATAAGTTTAAAAAATTCGTCTGCTCAACAACGTAAATAACGCAATGAACGTAGCTGAACTGTCAAATGTCAGCATTGCGATCTATTGTCATTTCATGTGTGTTACGCATTACCCCGCTGGACTTCTCTTTACTTCTATACTTACTGTAATAATATATTTAATATATGTATATATTATAAAGAGAAAAAATTTGTTTGTTTGTATGTTTGTTTGTATGTTTGTTTGTATGTATGTTTGTTTGTATGTTTGTTTGTATGTAGGGGGTAATCTTTGGAAATACCTATTGAATTTGAAAAATAATTTTTGCAATGGATAGCTCAATTCTTAAGGAAGGTTTTGTAGATAGGCTCGCGGACGAAGTCGCGCGCAGAAGCTAGTAATTACTCGTAACATAGGTCTGAAATTGACAATAGACTTCTCTGTATGAGAAGAGGCCTTTGCCCAGCAGTGGGGCAATAATAAGTTGGTATTATTACCTTTGGGGAATACAGGCATAATATGATGTAAAATGATCACTTTGAAATACCAACCACAGGGAACGACATTACCTATGTACTCTATACATGTACAATATCCAATTTATGCCACTAAATTCCCAACTCACGTTCTGTTTGGTGTGAAAATATTTGTCAGGTTAAATAAACAAGTTAGACATTTGCGATTCATATTTCGAGAAAAGGTCCACAACAAAGTATTTCCACGAAAACTGCAAGTACATTCAGAAAGGGATAAGGGTTATTTGTATTCAATTGAATATTGACAAATAATATATTCGGTATGTTAGTAAATAGTCTCCCTAGATATTGAAAAAGTAATCCCATTTTGGCAATAGGCTCGCCCTCTATTACATGGGACTTAAGGGGACGATAGCTGACTTTTAATGATTTTATACTGAAGATGACGTCTAAACGAGTAGTGTTAGTGATTTGAAAAAAATAAATGTTAAGTAAAAACATTTTTTAAATATTTTAATTTAGGCATATTTTTTATTTTGTTTATATTACATAGTGAAATTAATTTGTAAAGTTATGTCTAACGCGGATGAAAAAACTAAGAATGACGCAAAATCTATCAAGCGTATTCTTCTGAAAACTTCACCATTTTAAAGATAATTCAATTATTGATTTATTAGTATACGTGTTTTATTAAAATACCTTTTGTTTTACGTGTAATAAATTAATAATAAAATTTGGGACAGCGCTCCTTGATGGGCGAGTCCTATTACTGGCTGGACGTACGACGCGTTGCGTGAGCTCAGTACAGAACACACAAGCTAACCATTCAAGGTCACTGTCATATATCTGCGTCTTAAACATAACTGGCGAAATGTTGGTGTACCTGCTACTGGGACACCTCTGCCCAACCCTTCGGGGAAACAAGGCGTGATGTTATATTTGTTTATGTAATTCCATTTTGTTGTAAACTGGTAAATGGTTTTTATTGTTCGATATTGTTGGGAACCAATCTAAAAGTTTTGATCGCTTAGCCGAGAAGTAACGATGATTTTGAGTACGCTCATTTGTTTGATGTTATAACAATTCAATTACCAATTTGATATCTATCATTTTTTTTTAATATTTTTAACTATCCATTTTATGTTACGAGTAACTTCAATTAATAATAGAATATAATTGATACTGCTTTTAGATTTTTCTAATGAAACTCCCAAGAACAATCACAAAAAATAATAATTATACAAAATTAATTCAGCGCGAAATTAAAGTTGTCAGATTTTTCAATTTTGGTTTCATAATGATAGATTTTGTTTTAATAAAAAGATTTGAGATGCCACGGACTTTTATTGAAACAAAATAATTAATGGTAGGTTTTGTTTTAGCTGTTAATTACCATATCGTCGTTAATATTGTAGCGTCAAAGGCAATTAGTGTCGCAGGCATTAATAGACAATAGGTACAAGTACCTACTAAAGCAATTATTACTAGTCACGTGTGTGGAGTATGAGAATAATTTGAGTTTTATTTTTGTGATTTACCTACTAACATAGTTTAAGTATAGCCCTCTCCATTGCCCTTTGGGTGACTTTTAGCCTTCTGATAAGGCCCATTGTGAGCAAACCGACATAGCCCGAAGAATTGCCAAACTTAAGTGGCAATGGGCAGGGCACATTGCTCGCAGAACGGATGGACGATAGGATCGAAAGGTTCTGGAGTGGCGACCACGTACCGGAAGACGTAGCGTTGGAAGGCCTCCCACAAGATGGACTGATGGCCTTGTGAAGGCCGCAGGAATCCGCCGGTCGAAGTGGCGGTGCTTGGGGGAGGCCCATGTCCAGCAGTGCACGTCTTTCGGCTGGAATGATGATGATGATAGTCTAAGTACTTACTAACATAAATATAGATGTTTCTATAATGGAGTCTGAAATAAAGGTATTTATTATATTTATAAACAGTTGCTGACTTGGTAATGAACCTGAAGGCGGCGGTGACATGGGAGCAAAAACTTGAAACATCAAGTTATCCCCACTACATTAAAGAAGTGCATTAATGAAATAACTACATTAATGAATGTGCTTAGTCGAAGCCGATTTTCTTTGTTAGATCTCCGGAAAGGAGTTGTAACAACACCGTTAAAACTTGTGAAAGCGGATGCGGAGGCGAGATGCCGTTACAACTCTAGTTAGGGTTCCGTACCTCAAAAGTAAAAAACGGAACCCTTATAGGATCATTTCGTTGTTCGTCCGTCAGTCTGTCAAGACCCTTTTTCTCAGAAACGCGTGAACATATTAAGTTGAAATTAATATCAAACATGTAAGTTTATGGTCTCTTGGAGCTCTACAAAAATCAAGCTTCTAAATTAACGCAATAAAAAATACGGCTATTTATGTGACATATTATTATTTTGATACTCGCAAATAAATCAAAACCTATAAGGTACTTCCCGTTGACCTAGAATCATGAAATTTGGCAAGAAGCAAGGTCTCACAGCACATGTAAAGGAAAAAGTCCGAGAATGGTTAGTTTGTAGAATTGTAACAAAAAAATGCGATTACAAACTTACATTTGCAGTTGGAGAATTATTGATGTATGGGAGAACATGTTTTTCAACTCGACGAGGAGCTCGTGGCTAAGTAATAACAGCCGCACGGGGCGATCCACCAGGTTAAGCTACGCTTGCCACGGTTGGTCCGTGGATGGGTGACCATCATACCAAGACCCCTTCGTGCCTCGGAAAGCACGTTAAGCCGTTAGTCTCGGCTGTCATTCGTGGATCTTTGACAGTCGTTACGGATCGTCAGAAGCCCGAAAGTTTGACAACCAGTCTTATCAAGGGGTATCGTATTACCCAGTTACTTGGTTGTGGAGGTGAGATAGGCAGTCGCTCCATGTAAAATACTGATATTCAGCTGCATCCGGTTAAACTGGAAGCCGACCCCAACATAGTTGGGAAAAGGCTAGGCAGATTGATTGATGTTTCTCAACTACAATGTTAAGTTTGTATTTTTGAATCAATTTATCCCAACTAAGGAACCCTTCATTGTGCGTGGTCCAACACGCAGTTAGCTGATTTTTTTTATTCATAAGACCACTCCGTAAAATACTTCAGGTGCATGATATAAATGAGAACCATTTACGTTAATGGGGCTACGGTTGGTTCTTACCCACCATGAGGCTATGGGAACTTATGGCCACCATTACCTTCCTGACGTCTATCCATAAGTTTTATTTCGTCTGATTTATTAATCGAAAAGCTTCTTCGGATATAAAGCTTAAGTGTTTTCTGGAAAGTTTGTTTCGAACCTTATATACTTACTTTTCGACCCATGGGGGGCTGTGGGTCCCCATAGCACAGCATCATGCTGAGTGGAAGCCTTCTTGTCACAGTCATGACGTGCCAGCAGCTGCCGCATATTTCTATTTGTGCTCGTTATTATATTTAAATTTATTGTTTTATTTTATTGTATTGTTCTCTTTTTGTATGCACGTGTGTCTGTGACAATTAAACTTATTTTTCTTTCTTTCTTTTCTTTATTATGTTACCTTATAATTGCATGATTTATTTGTATATTAGAGCAGCGGTGGCCCAGTTGTAACCGCCGCGACTTACGAGTTGTAGGTCGTAGGTTCGAACCCAAACAGGCGCTTTACTTTGTGAAAATTATTTCATCACCACTGCTCTCAAAACGGTGCAGGAAAACATCGTGAGGAAACCGGCATGTCCTAGAATCGAAAATTCGAAGACATGTGACATCTACCAAGCCGCACTGGGCCCGCGTGGTGGATTACGGCCCACTCCCTCTCACAGAGAGGAGGCCTGTGTCCCAGCAGTGGGAACATTTATAGGCTGATGATGATGATGATATGTATATTTCAAATTTTTATGTGAACTGTTTGTGATCTATATGAGAATAAATTCTTACATATTTTTGACGTCGAACGTATTGAAGATAGAAAAAAAAGAAAAGACGCGGCAGGTGTTGTGACACCTGTTGCAGGCCTTTCAGTTTTTTCCTTTTCTCCTTTATATTTCCGTTCTGTCCTATAGATTTATCCTTACAATTATAAAAGAATTTCCTCCGCCGCGTCTGTCTGTCTGTCTGTCTGTCTGAACGCGATAAACTCAAAATCTACCAAACAGCTTTTCAAACGGTTTTCACCAATGGACGGAGTTATTCATGCGAAAGGTATTTGTGTATAATTCATTAAGGTCTTGTGTAAATTGGCTGAAATTTGACGATTATTGTTGAAGATATCGGAAAAAATCATGCCGACTGGGAGCTTTATTGGCATGCGCCGCGGAAATCGTAAAAGTTACATAAAATTTATGTTTTACAGGATTTTTCATCTTAAAAAGTTCAACAAAAAAATCCGCGATGGCATATGTCTATCTTCTAAGGATGACCCACAGTAACCATTATTATATTTCAGAATTTGATAAAATTTTATTGTTATTCCCGAAGCTATTTTGCGCAGTATTATATTAATCCCTGTCCAATAAAATACGTTATTCAAATTGGGCATTTAATTTAAATTAAAATATGCCTGGACATCATATCATTTAAATGAATAGTTTAAAAGATATCACAGATTCAAAATTACACATGACAAAATAATTATGGTTGACCGTTACACGGGCGCAGCGGTAGGAGTCAATGACCTTTTCCTCGGCTATTAGGTATGTAATCCTAGTAGTACGTTCCCGTGGGATATTTTTCGACATCCACGCGGGCGAAGCCGCGGGCAAAAGCTAGTAATAATATAATACTGGACATATCTGACAAATCATTTTGTAATTTACACTTAGAAAAATTAAGGTATATCACAATAATAACATAATTATTATTACTTACCTAAATAATAATGAATTCTTGTTTTAATTGATGTCTGATGTTCTTTATCATTTGTATTACAGTCGACAGAAGATACAAAAAAGTATCAAATGAGATATCCGCATATCATTGGCATAACAGGCATGATATTAAGATATTTTTGTCAACAATAAACAGGAAAGTATTGACTGTAACCTCATTAATATTTATTGAGACCGCCTTAGCTGTCAGCACATAATAACTAACAACTTTCAACATGGATATTGAAAACCGAATTCTGACAGGGGTTGGTAAATGTAAACCGCCTCTATTGTCCAGACGTCTTTTTCATAATAATACATTTTGGTAGCGATATAAGCTAGATATTAGATATCTATACTCCATTTGAAATAAGATTAGACATATAACTAAACCTTTTTTACAGTCCGTTCAACCGATTTTGACTTCTATGGCGTTGGTGGCATGACAAATGGCAGCTGCAGTAAACAGTTGGTATTGTAACCACTTTTTTGCTTTGAATGCCATCCTTATGCCTGCTGCATAGAAGTCGGAATCGGTTGAACGGACTGTAAAAAGGTTTGTTTGAATGTTTAGACATTTAAACAAACCTTACTAATCTTATTTCAAATTGAGTATAGATGTTATTAGATAGATATTTTATTAGCGCTTTATCGGCTCATTGGTGACTCACTTTAATCGCCCGAAACGGGCTAATCGAAACTTTTTTTTTTTCTTGATGCGAATCAATTTATTTGTGAGAAAATCGACAACTCCAGAAATAAGTATGAGACAATTGGCACAATTTGAATTTTTATGCAATTCAAAATGTGCCAATTGCCTAATACGTACGCAAATTCGTGCGAGTTATCAATAAGCTTCTTTATCGAATAAATAGAGATCTATTTATTTACTAAAACCGAGTGTTTTATTTGCAGGAATCCGCTGGATGCGGAAAGCACAGAATCGGTCGAAGTGGCGGTGCTTGGGGGAGGCCTATGTCCAGCAGTGGACGTCTTTCGGCTGAAATGATGATGATGATGAGTGTTTTATTTAACTAAATTAGAAGAAGATTAAAAAAAAGCGGCCAAGTGCGAGTCGGAGTCGCCCATGAAGGGTTCCGTAACATAATATAAAAGTTCTTGTAGTTCGTTGTAACTTTGATCGATGTTTTAATAATAGCGTATTTAAAAAAAATAAGGTATTGATAAGTAAACATTATAATCAGGTACCTAAATGATGGGATTTAGATCTAACTATACGCTCCGCACCCGCTACCGATCAAGCCACGCCCCGCGCGAATTATAATTTTAATTTACTTAGGCACCTATAACAGATTTATTATTAGGAAATAATGGTTCACGGTTTATGCATAAGGTTTATGTATATGAAATTAAATGTTTTTTTTTTAATTTTTATATTTGAGTTGATTGAATGAAAGGTAAATTGCGGTTTACGATGTATGACGTATAAAAAACCCTGTCGGCCGCTATGGCAACTGAATTTCGTAACTAGTTGTCAACAAAGAAATGACTTTCGTTGTATGCAACCGGTTACCAAAGAAGAACTTTATTTCTTATTTGGCAAGCAGTAGCCACTATCGCAGAAGTTTCACAACCAGTTACCAAAAAATAATTAAATTTTCCCGATTAAAAAAAAAGTCATACAAACTTTTACGTTTCAACACAATTAAAAAACCTTTTTGAAAGGATTTAAAGTTTTTTTTTCTGTAGTTGCTAGATTTGACATCTATCAAATTGATCTGCTCAATGAATCTGCTCGAATGCAATTAAGTGTAATTTAAGTATGTTTTCGCTTCTAATCGTAGAATACTATTGTAATTTCCGAAGGCGTGCTGTGTAATCATGTCTACTTCATCGCAAATTGAATTTCACTAAAAGAGGTGGAGTAGCAATGCTGCATGATGGCCAGCGCTATCATCGAAAAAAGTTTACGTTAATGAGTATTCATTCTGGAAATGCTTTGCAACGAAAGGATATAAAGGCAACATTACTTTAAATGTTCGTAACGAAATTGTAAAAAGAGCACTGGTAGAAATATAATTTTAAAAGAAATAGATAATTTAAAAAAAAGAAGTAGTTGCAATTTTGAATCCATTTTAAAGCAATACGATGGCATGATATGTAAACTAAAATATTATATGATGGATGTAATTTCACCACTGGAATACCAAAGTTCAGCAGTGTAAAAACGGCTCCTTACAATGGAAGGAATAAAGTAATTGGTGCCAAAAAGTTGCGTTTCACACAGGCCCATGACGTAAGCATTCCCACAAAGTATCGTGATTTTCTTCTTTGTGACTACGTCGATGATATACGAATCATTGTATTCTGTACCAATGATACGAAAACGCATATTGGCAACTTTCATCACTTCTTTGCCGATAGAACTTTCAGAAGTAGAAGAAAATACAGAACCTTTGGTTCAGAAATTAAAGTTATTTTTCACTATTTTGTAGTATTTTTTTGTGAAAAAGGTTTTTTTTGTGAAAAAGGTTTTTTTTGTATTCGACTGCTCACCTGAAAGTTGATTCAGAACGGGTATTATTAAGGATATTTTCACCTTGTTTAGCTAGGCTCTTATTAAATTAAATTAAATTCATTTAATTCAGACTAATTGATATGTCCATAAATTGTTAGTTACAAAGGTCTTAAAACTATGTTAGTGATCATTGATAATTAAATTCAAAATACATAAAAAATCCAAATACAAATAATTCACTCATGTCAAAAATCATGACAAAATAATAATCATGTCATTCATTAATTAATCACTCATGTCAAAAAAAAAACAAAAAAAAAAATCTTATGAGCAAACAACAAGGTATATTACGAAAGAAAATTCCTCTATCGCTACTACGCTTTTTCAGGAATTCTTAATTGGCAACCACTTGCCACACAAGAAATAAAGTTCTTCGTTGGCAACCGGTTGCATGCAACGAAAGTCATTTCTTTGTTGACAACTAGTTACGAAACTCAGTTGCCATAGCGGCCGACAGGTAAAAAACTACTTACTAGATCTCGTTCAAACCAAGTTTCAGTGGAAGTTTACATGGTAATGTACACCATATTTTTTTTTTAGTTTTATCATTCTCTTATTTTAGAAGTTACAGGCCAGGGGGGGACACACATTTTACCACTTTGGAAGTGACTCTCGCGTAAACTGTTCAATTAAAAAAAAAAATGATTAGAAACCTTAATATCATTTTTGAAGACCTAGCCATAGATACCCCACAGGTACGGGTTTGATGAAAAAAAAAATTGAGTTTCAGCTCTAAGTATGGGGAACCCCCAAATTTTTTTTTTTTTCTATTTTTGTGTGAAAATCTTAATGCGGTTCACAGAATACTTCTACCTACTTACCAAGTTTCAACAGCATAGTTCTTATAGTTTCGGAAAAAAAGTTTCTGTGACATACGGACGGACAGACAGACATGACGAATCTATAAGGGTTCCGTTTTTTGCCATTTGGCTACGGAACCCTAAAAACAAAATAGGTACTTCATTTCGGTTTGTATTTGGATCCGCACGAAAATATTTTTCCTTTCTCCAATTTCTTTCCTTCTCACATTTCCACCGTATCGTTTTACTATCACTATCTACAAAGGCAGTTTATTTACCGAAATAATTATTTCCCCCTTGACCCACCCTTTTACCCCTGAATCCCCATAATGGCCGCCGTAAGTTCCCTGAATTCCCCTTATTTTTGTCCGTGTTATCTGATCGTTGCGCTTCCGAACTGTCTTGAAATAATAGCAATGTTTTTTTTTCTCTCATGATTCAAAATATTTGCTCCTTTTAGATTTTGTTTTGTTTTAACTAACAATATTTTGAATTAAGAAGATCACTGTTTCTTTGTTTTCAGGCATTGTCCTTTCTTGAACCAAAATAAAACTTGATCGACTTTTGACATAATTACTTCACTCAAATTAATTTATTAATTAATTCTTTCATTCGGACGTACAGTCAGCCTATATTAGAACGAATAAAATAATAGTAGAACGGAATGAATAATATAATGGAACAAAGATTATCGAAAATTAAATAATTTGTTGTCAAAGTCAAATCATTTATTTCAAATAGGCCCACATATGACACTTTTGAACGCCAAAATTTACAACATAATAAACTTGATTCTAGTCGCCCCTTCCAAAAGGTAGTTTTCGTATGGAGAAGAATGGGCAAGAAACTCCACTGTTACTCTTTTAAAATGTTTTACAATTGTTTGTATATATACGTACATTAGTTAAATAATTATTATATGTGAAGACAATGCACCTAGAATAAAATTACTATACCATAATAGGTAAAAAGAACTAAAAATTAAGCAACGACAGATAATTTAATATGTGATAGATACATGGTGCTCACATATTTAGGTACAAACATTGTAAAAGTAGACGATTTTCCTAAAATTTTGTAACTAATAAGTCAGTGTGTGAGGAAGTAATCACAGAATATAAAATCAATGTCATAAAACACAAAATAATAAATTTTACAATTAAATTAGCAACCAGTTTGATTTTGTCTTGATTCTAAATTGTCCTATGGAGCGATTTTCGATGATACACATATTTTTAAGGCTGACTGTACTTACTTATGTTGCTAGTAACGTTACTGAAAACTGTCATAAAACCTATTTGCAGCTGACGAAATACCAAAAGTGGTCAACCACAAAACATGAAGTTTCTAAACCTAATAGAGTTAGTAGTGTCTGTTGCCTAAATTAGTCGAGTTAGCATTGTAATCCGGCGTTCTGACGATGCAATCTAGAATACAATGGGTCCTAAGCTTATGTACACGTACGCTCTGTACTATGTTTACTTAGCATCTGCTAATACATGTATGTATTGGATTTGCATGAATATATTGCTGTTTGGACACGTCGGATCGTAATTATGTGCGTATTATGACCTTGTAGGATTTGTGTTTGTCTTTTGTTATGTTAATATTATATAACTTTAAACAATACATCTCGTAAGTTATCAGTAAGTATCAAAATTGTTATTACTTTATGATTTTCATCTCTTTGTAGCGGTTACACTGCCACATATGAACTACGCATCATAGACATGACGTCACACAATCCTGCATCGCGCAGTTAGAGTTTACCGAGCGATTGATATACATATAAGATTTCAATTCCAATAATTTATAATTTATACTTAATTAAAATAATGTTTTGTGTTGCATAATAATTTTGCATACTATTGTTAAGAGTCATTTTTATTTTTTTCTAACTTAAACAGACAGCTGTGCTGCTGGGGAGTTTGTTGCGCCACTTCTTCTTCCCAGCTAAAGGCACTAGGAAGTGGTGAAGGGTGGGCGTTTTTGGGGGACTGTCTTATGTAATTTTGACGTTCGAAACGTGCTGATTCTCGGCCTAATTTGAATAAATGACTTTTGAATTTTTTCAACTTCAAACCGATGGGCAGTTGCCCGCCAGACACAACACCCATCTGGTCGGAGGATCCTCCCTTTTCTATGGTGGATGAGTGAACTTTACACCCTGTTCCTCATACCCCTAAATCTTTTTATTCTATTTTTGACTGGATATCGTTGACTGTTATCAATGTATTTAGAAAAAGGTTTCCAAATATCATCATAATCAGCGTAGCCTTTTCCAACAATATTGAGGTCCTAAGCCTAATGGAAGTCTACTGGAAGCCGACCCTCCGAAAATATTGGTACTTATTTGGTTTTTTACTTAGAGCTACTGTCTATCTGACCACCATAACCCAGTTACTGGGTAACACGATATCGCTAGGTAAGACTGGGTGACACTTGGTCAGAGTTTCGGGCTTCTGACTAGAGTCTGGACACGCTGACTCTGCATAATTAAAAAAACGGTGGAATTTGACAATCTATAGACGGCAACACCATCTATATCACGAAAAAAGAATTTGATACTTTGTTTCTTTGTTTTTGATAGGTTATTTTGTTTATATTCTGATTCTTTCTTGGTAAAGAATAGTCACTTTAGCACGATGCAGTGTGGATTTTATATAGTTTTGTCATCGTATGGACCTCCGTACCTACCTAGGTACGACATATTCTATTACAAATAATCCATTATGCAAAAATCAAAAGGCAAAATCGCTGTCCCCGGCGAATAAAATGGTAATGTGCTACTACGATAGTTTTAAGGTTATTGCATATTCGATATTTAGAGGTCCGATTACACTCTATCAATTTTTTTCATTCATTTGGTTATTTCAGAAGTTACAAGTTTTGATATCGGAAATTCCGCTATGTATATTAATTAATATGATTTTCACAAAAAACTTTTTTATTTTTCCTGTAAAATTTGATTTTTACGATTACCATTTTATTCACCGGGGACAGCGAAATATCTTAATCATTAAATCTACTTATGCGTTAACTTTTCGATATCTTGTAGACATTGTTGTTTTTGGCTAAGGACGACATCGAGTTGTGCCTTCCATCTTGGAATTTACATATCATAAATTATGTAATAACTCCCGCACTCTACTCGTAAAAGGTTTAACCATTTTTCTACTTTATTTTGTGAAAACAACTTACAGCGTAAGCGATCTGACAGCACAAGTACCCCGAAACTGACTTAACTGACTGATATAAAAGTATATTATACCACATTCAAAACTTTATGGATTTGCCCACTTATTCCAATGCAGAGTTAGCGTGGCCAGTACCCTAATTCATCATCATCATCAGCCTATAAAGTTCCCACTGCTGGGACACAGGCCTCCTCTCTCTTTGAGAGGGAGTGGGCCGTAATCCACCACGCGGGCCCAGTGTGGGTTGGTAGATGTCACATGTCTTCGAATTTTCGGTTCTAGGACATGCCGGTTTCCTCACGATGTTTTCCTTCACCGTTTTGAGAGCAGTGGTGATGAAGTAATTTACACAAAGTAAAGCGCCTGTCTGGGTTCGAACCAACGACCTACAACTCGTAAGTCGCGGCCGTTACCACTGGGCCACCACTGCTCCTAGTAACCTAATTGCGTAACTTATTTTCGTAATCAATTATGACTTGTTTCATTTTGACAGTTCAACAACATTCATTGCGTTATTTACGTTGTTGATCAATTTTTTTTCCAACTTATGAAGTAATAGATTAGCAATCTGTTTCAAATCGAAACAAATTGTGATTGATCGTGCATTACGCAATTAGGGTACAGACGCTACCCGTAGATTTATTGCACAATTAGGATACCAATCATTAAAAAAAAAAATTGCTAAAATTATAAGGTCCTACTGTTCGTTATTATGTATTTCAAATTGTGGTCCCGTGTGTAATAAATTAAAAGCAGAAACAGAATCAATACCTTTCAGTGAAACCTCATTCGTAATGTTCAGTATTTATTATTGTTAATGTCCATCGAGGTGGCCAACCGTCAGGTTTAGAATGATACGGTTTAATACACAAAACCATAGCTCTAGTTTATTACCTTTTGTATCACGTAAGCTTTCATCTCTTATATTTCTAATGGGATGAATGAAGATTAATGCTAGCTATAATAACATACGTAATGACGTATATTCATTGCGGTTTACTTATTCGTAATACTATACTGTAAGTAGGTATTCCTTGAAATCCTAAGTAGACTCCATTTAGAAAAAAAAATATATTTGTCGGATCCGGTCATTAGTAGCCTTACACGAAACGAATCGCAAGCGCGCCACTGGCGACATCAAGTGATCTACCCACACCAAAAAAAGCGCGCTTCTACAGAGTCGTGATATTTTAAGGCCACAGCGAGGAGGGATTCAGCCTCGGATTGCGTCGGAGTTAAGACGTCGCGGAACTGTTCTCGATTCGTTGTTCTCAGTTATTGTGTTAATTGTAATTTGTGATCATTGTGTTAATTTGTGATTGTAATAAACTAGTGTGATTAATTTTATAGTAAATTATAATGTGATCTGAACTGTAAACGGTTTTTCTATTGCGCATTAACCAACACTACGCCCACAGTAGTTAAAATATCGCTGATAATAACGACAGAGTCACATACCCGTCTTTGACATATTTATATACGCTCTCAGAATAAATAAAAAACCAAGACATAGCGCTGTCAACAGTGACGTGTGGCTGGTTTCGTAAACATATGTGCACTTAGTGAGGTGTAGTTTAATTATAAATGGTTGTAAATGTGTGCGTGTGAGCGTGTATGCACAAAGTGGAGGTGTAGTTTTGGCATGCTTCACTGTATTGTTCGCAAGTCTTGGTTTTTGATTTGGTCTGAGACATCACCCAAAATGCAGCTTAGCTCAAATGGGACTGGGCCAGACACATTTGCCGCATGTCGCATGCATTGTGGGCTAAAACAACCACAACATGAAAACGTCCAACAGCATCTCAGAAGACCGGCAGGACGAACATAACGCTTATAAGAGGGATTGGCCCATATTGGCTCAGGATCAAGTTGAGTGGAAAACGGAAAGGCCTCCTTTCCTTTTTTTTCCCTGCAGTGGGTCAATACATACAAACACATACATAAACTCACGCCTTCTTCCCATGTGAGTAGGCAGAAACTTCAGAACACCATCTGCTACGATCCTTACATACTCCTTTTGCCTCGTTTACGTTCATACATCTGGTAATACACGCACACGTTGCGAGTACTACGCACCTGACCTTTGTGGGACAATACATTTTTATTTTATTTTTTTCCTGTAGGGCATCTCATAGCTGGCCTCCGTGGCCATGACTATTTAACCGAGCAAACCTGTGGGTGCCTTAAGCTGCTACACTCAAAGCCTCCGGCCAGGAACTTATAAACTAAACTTATAAACTAGGTGAACGCTCGCTAAGGGCACCCCCTGTGGGGTACGAGCCTCGACTTAGGGCGTTTACTGGAGGGAGGACATCAAAGATGGGACGGGCTGGGAGACAATACAAGTTGAGTATTATTATTTATACATTACATTTTTAGGTAGGTCCAACTTCGAGAAAGAGGTCAATCGTCGAATCCAACTCGGCTGGGCAGCGTTCAGGAAACTACGCAATATCTTTTCGTCGCACATACCACAGTGTCTCAAGACGAAAGTCTTTGACCAGTGCGTGTTGCCAGTGATGACCTATGGTACTGAAACGTGGTCGCTCACAATGGGCCTTATCAGAAGGCTAAAAGGCACCCAAAGGGCAATGGAGAGGGCTATGCTTGGAGTTTCCCTACGTGATCGAATCAGAAATGAAGAGATCCGCAGGAGAACCAAGTTAACCGACATAGCCCGAAGAATTGCCAAACTTAAGTGGCAATGGGCAGGGCACATTGCTCGCAGAACGGATGGCCGATGGGGTCGAAAGGTTCTGGAGTGGCGACCACGTACCGGAAGACGTAGCGTTGGAAAGCCGACAAGATGGACCGATGACCTTGTGAAGGCCGCAGGAATCCGCTGGATGTGGAAAGCACAGAATCGGTCGAAATGGCGGTGCTTAGGGGAGGCCTATGTCCAGCAGTGGACGTCTTTTGGCTGAAATGATGATGATGATACACATCATATCTAGGACAATACTAATAACATTTTTAGTGTACAATGGACGGTCTTATCGCATGTGGCGATCTTTTACAGACAACCTTTTATATTGAAAAGCGTGTAGTGGTTTACTTACCTTTCGCTACTTATTAACAACGGAAATATGTACTACAAAGTTACTCCAGATAAAAACTTTCTACATATCCGCTTTAAAAATACCATTATTACTTTTAAATGAAGCTCCAACCATAGGAACTCTCATAAAAACGTGTCATTGCGTCATAAAACGTTACATGCAAACACAAACTCGCAGAAACTCTCATATTTAATGTTTATTTCCGTGTAATACTGGTTAGTAATTCTGTAGCAGGAAATTATACGAAACTAGTGCTTGAATGCTAGAATTTTAATTACTGGATGCCGTCGCCAAGTACCTGGTTATTAAAAGAAATAAGTTGAAACTAGGCACACCATCGACTGGGTTGTTTGAAGAGTGCACGGGACGACGATTTTTTGTCGCATGGAAAGTAAGGACGTTTTAGAATGACTGCTTAACTTTATAAGGGTATTTAAAATGGTTTTCGCAGTAAAAATGGATAGAACTTGTTAGAATACAACAAAGTAAATAAATCCTACTTATAATCCTACTAATATTATAAGGGGAACTAATTTTTTTAACTGTTATTTAAACATTTGAGAGATTATTATGATCAGTTGAAAAAAATAACGGGGAGTTATTTTTTCATCGGCGGTTGGTAAATTTGTGCGACAGTAAAACATAGACAGTAATAAAAAAACAATTGGCCGGTTATTTCGTCTTAAAATGTCAGTACTATAAATTTGTAAGTACACTAATAAATAAATGGTCAGTAAACATGATGGAATGGGCAGTTGGATAAATAGTTCGGCAGTTCACAGGGAGCAGAGACACCTGAACCCGAACCGATTGAAATTCTTTATTCTTGGTGACTCTATTGTTGGTGAATCAATTGGGCTAGGTTAGGTTAGAACTGTGACCATTAAAGCGCGAAGGCGAGCGAGCGAAGCGAGCGTGCCGCGGCAGCGGCCACCGAGCGCCAGATCCCCTCTATTGTTGGTGAATCACTTGGGTTAGGTTAGAACATTGTTTATAGAACTGCTTAGAATGAGATTTCTTACCGACTAATTCCGATTTATCAAATGCTCTCTATCTCCCCGCTCCTATTACTGCGTGGTTTATAGTTTTTTTTAATTTTATTTAATTTGTTATTTAATTTATATTTTGTGATGATTGTGATTTAATTATGTGAGTAATGTATTTCTGATGTTTAATTTTAGTTATACAAATAGTATGAATGTGGCGAATAATTGAATATTTGGCTACCAACATAATTCTTAAGTATACTAAGAAAAATATGAATCACCGTGTCTGAATTAAATAAATAAATATTTTTTACAAACATGTCTAAACGATAATTTAATAACTTCTGATGTTAAAGAACCCTATTAACTTATTATACCGGACGCTAAAGACAGTAATTACGTTACATTATGCCTCCTTCCTGTTTTCTCGATAATGTTGTTCTACTTTTCTTAAACGATGACAAGGGTCTGACGCTCGTTTCGTTAACGCGAGGTTAAAATGTTCACAAAGTAATATTGTTATGTCATCGTCTAATTAGCTCTGCAAAACATAAGATGCGGGGCTGTGAGCCTTTGGTTGGCCTATTTATTATGAAACTAGGCTTTCTCGGTACTTCATTTATATTGATTTAAGATATAAACGTACCAGATATTTAGCTCATACAAATTTTAAAAGATATTTGTTTTAGTATATTGGTTTTAGGGTGGTTTTTAAAAAAAAATCAAAATATTTTATTTCACATAAACCTACATGGGCACTTATGAAACGTCAGAAGCTAGGTGCACGGTTCCAATTGGTCGTTTCCTATGGAGAAGAGCCGGCAAGAAACTCCACGGTTACTCTTTTAAAAAAATAATTGGCTTTTACAATACTTTCATATAACAGTGTTTCTAGGTATGGGAGGACAGTGTAGGTCTTTCAATAAGTACCAAGTACTTAACAAAATAGAAAATGGTCAACAGGTCTACAATCCACTAAGCCTACAGCGTTCTCACATTCACAAAATATGTAGAAAAGAATCTATACAAAAAATAAATAGATTAATAAAAGTAAAAAAACCTATTTTAATAAAACGCAATTATATGATTTCTGTTACAACTGTAATCAATCTGAGTAATTATCATGTCCACAAGTCACAAAAAAAAAAAAAAGTTCAAATTAAATCGTAGGTATATAATGTCAAATAATAGAATAATAAATATGTCAAGGACGAATGTAAAAACAAAAAAAAAAATAAAGATTTAAATAAACATGGTAATTTGGGAGCAGTTAATAGACTCTTACTTATTTATGCCATTAATGAGGTACCAGGGAAGCCACATGTGCAGAAGGAATTATTGCCAAACTTCCTTATCTTCAACATAGTCTTTAATTTTATAATATGCTTTCTTGATAAGGACACGTTTGATGTGGGTTTTGAACTTCCCATCGCTAAGTTCTGTCACAGACTTTGGCAACTTGTTATAAAAGCGGATACTGTTTATAAGAAATGACTTGCTTGTTTTAGTTAATCTAAATTTGGGTATCACAATTTCATGTCGACTACGTGTATTAATATTATGGAAATCGCTTCTTATTTTGAAAAGTCTTAAGTTTTTGCGAACATACATAATACTTTCTAAGATATAAAGTGAAGGCAAAGTCAGTATATCAATTTCTTTAAATTTGTCTCTAAGGGACTCGCGAGGGCCCATTTTATAGATCGCGCGGATTGCCCTCTTTTGTAAAATGAAAATTGAATCTACGTCAGCTGCCGATCCCCACAGCAAGACGCCATAAGACATAATACTGTGGAAATAAGCAAAGTATACTAACCTAGCTGTGGCTATATCAGTCAACTGCCTTATTTTTCTTACTGCATATGCAGCTGAACTTAATCTACCTGAAAGAGTTCTAATATGGGCGCCCCATTGTAATTTTGAATCTAAAGTAATTCCTAAGAATATAGTTTCCGTTATTGCATCTAGGTTTTTGCCATCAAGTTTTAGATTTAGACCTACTTGAGGTACATTTGGTAATGAGAACCTAATACATTTCGTTTTGTTCGCATTAAGTAAAAGATTATTAGCTGCGAACCATTTTGAAAGTACAGCCAGACTATCGTTAACATGTAATACATCTGTATCTTTCCTGTCTATTTTAAAAATAAGAGAAGTGTCGTCAGCAAATAGAATTATATCTGATAAGTTAGTCATCATGTAAGGAAGATCATTTATATAAACTAGAAATAAGAAAGGGCCGAGAATTGAGCCTTGAGGCACGCCCATTTTAACTAGAGACCCCGAAGACGTCGCCCCATTAACATTTACTTTTTGCTGCCTGTTTGATAGATAGGAAAGAACAAGATCAGCAGCTTGTCCACGAATTCCGTAGTGGTGTAATTTACAGATCAGTGTATTGTGGTCAACGCAGTCAAACGCTTTTGAGAGGTCACAGAAAATGCCAATTGCATCCTGGGACTTCTCCCAGGATTCCAAAATGTGACTGATGAGTTTTACTCCTGCGTCAGTCGTCGACCTACCTTTCGTGAAACCAAACTGGTGACTATGTAAAATCCCATTAGAATTAAAATGTGACAACATCTGGTCTAGCATGATTTTTTCATATATTTTACTCAATGCTGGTAGCACAGATATTGGTCTATAATTAGAGGGATCACTCTTACTACCCGATTTGAAAATTGGTACTACTTTACTATGTTTCATTAAATCAGGAAACGTACCGCTATCTAAACATTGATTAAATATGCCTGTTAGGACAGGGGCAATTGTGTCAATGATATCTTCAAGAACCTTAACGGAAATCCCCCATAAGTCTTCAGTGTTTTTTATGTTAAGACTTTTAAATGCTTTTTTAATTGTGTCAATAGAAATGGGCTTGAATTCAAAACTTGGAATGTCTCTACTGAAGTGTTCTTTTAAAAGAGATTCAGCTAGTATAGATGATGAGGGGAGAGATTTCGTAACCTCTATTGGGATGTTGGTAAAGAAGTTTTCTAGTGTCTCAGCAACTTTTAACTTATCTGAAATGGTTACATTATCAATGTTTAATGACAATTCATTCTGATCTCGCTGTTTTGTGTTTCCAGTTTCTTTGTTAATTACCTGCCACACAGCTTTTATTTTATTGTTAGAATTATTAATTTTGTTACTTATTAATTTAGATTTAGCTTGGGCGCAGACTCTTTTAAATATCTTAGAATATTTTCTTACATAATTATGAATTACTTGATCAGAAGTCAATGATTTTTCGTTATATAAATTATATAAAATATCTCTGCTTTTTCTAATGCCAGGAGTGGCCCATTCATTAAATTTTGGTTTGGTATTGATTGTTACTGTTTTTACAGGACATGCTTTATGGAATTCTTGGCATACTGTAGAAAATAATGTACCATAGTTTATGTTGGGGTCTTGTGAATCAAAACTAGCTGTTGAAAGATTGCTAAGAACATTATTATTTATTTATTTATTTATTTATTTATTTATTTATTTATTTTATTAAGGTCAACCAACAATTAAACAATTATTAAACATTTTCAATTTATTTTTAGTAAGAGGTCTTAACTGAATAGTTTTATCTAAACGTAACTTTTTATCTGATTCAAATGATACAAGTTGACCAGTATGGTCAGACCTAACGCCACTAATTAAGGATGAGTCTTGTATTTTACAATTAGTAAATATATTGTCAATGCATGAAGCTGAGGTTGCTGTTATTCTAGTCGCTTCATTAAATATACATTTTAAATTGAATGAATTAAACAATGATATAAGCTTATATTTATCAGGTGAGTTAACTAATAAATCAATATTTAGGTCACCACAAACAAAAACTAATTTATTTAGCTTAGCTTAGCTTAACTAATTTGTTTAGCAGTGATAGCCTAGTGGTGTGACCGTCAGACTGCCAAGTCATAGGTCTCGAGTTCGAATCCAAGGCACGCACCTCTTTGACGGGGTTCGCTAGGGCTGATGCCTGCCGGGGTTGCGAATAAAACCGAAAAGGAAATCGTGGCCCCCGGCAACATGGCTACTGAAGGAACACGGGTGGGTTTTAGTCAGTAAGAGTTTGACACGCCCTCCAGCTACGCCTAGAGCGGGAGAAGTTATTTGATAATTTCCCATCCAAAAAAAAAAAAGGCATGCACCTCTGACTTTTCGGATTCATATGTGTATTGTATAATTATCACTTGCTTCAAAAACGGGGAAAGAAAACATCGTGAGGAAATGTCTGAGAGATATTTCTCGACAGCATGTGATGCCAAGTCAGAGGCCCATATGGGCTTTAAAACTCTGACATCAGGTTAATCACTAACCACACGAAAAAAGAAGAAGAGTGGTTTGTCTGCTGGCATTCGAGGAACTGTTTTATAATTAAAGGAAGCTCCATTTGCTTGGACTTGTACAATTTTATTAAACCTACTAATACCTCTTTGAGCTGTTTGGGGTTTAAACACTAGGGTCCGAGTGCTCATCGAATATTCCAGGACATCGCCAAGCGGTCGGCCGACTCGTCACGTGACCAGAGGGTTGACAAATTTTTAGGTCAAAGAATTAGCATTGTCATACAACGTGGCAACGCTGCCAGCCTGTTTCCCATTGACAACGATGCCGATGAATTTTTTGATGCCCAATGAGCTATTCCTATATTTTTATTTTCTCTGTATACTTTTACATAATTTATATATTATAGTTTTACAAAATAAATGATATAAAAATCGAATACCATAGAATACATCATTATTATGAATCTTAATAAAACGAGTAAATCGTATATTGGCCATCGAATTGAAAGCGCAATGATAGAAAAACGGAAGAATAATTTCGTTTTATATATAGAATTAGGAAAGAAGAGAAATGTTTCTATCATAAGTAAGTATTTCGTGCACGTTACAAATATTAGACTACCCTTAGTAAGACCTTAGGCACACTAGTCCTTTTTGTCGACCGATAGTTCGATAGGTCAGACAATCAGCGTGAATCTTTCTTATACGAAATCTTCGGAGACGGATATTAACTTTGCCGGTTTAAAATTAAAAATCACTCGACTAAAAAGTCTCTAGAGCACGCTAGCCCTAAAAATTATTGAGCGATTGCCCTCTGGCAGTCATTTCGATGCACTTAGCTCAGTTGATTGGAGAGGGCAAGAAATAGCTTTTAAAAATTGTTATGAACCTTTTAATTTCGTTCTGCGGATATTAAAACGTTGGCTTCCAATGAAATGCAGCTATTTGACTCGGTAATATTGAATAGAACTGAGAATGGTCAGTAATTACATTGTGACCGAATAAATGGTATCTATGAAAAATTTTGTTCCTTACATGCCATTATTTGACATTGAACAAAATGAAAAAGTCAGGAGGAATAAGGAACATGTCGTGAGGAAAGTTTTGAGTATGAATGTGGATGGATACCTAAGTGCGAGGCCTCATTAGTGCGTTGCGTTATCACAACGTCAATGCTGCGACGTTTTATATAATTATATTTTTTTGTGACATGCCACATTATGCGTTGCGTCGTCGCACGTGACGTTTCTACGGATCGACGAATGAAAGACGAAGCGAGGGGAGGATGATGTGCTGCGCTGTCAGAGCTCCGGTCTGACGACGGATAGAATTCCACTGCTAGAGGGGCAAACTAGACGTTGTGTGTCGTCGCAACGCAGGTGTGGCATACAATGCGTTGATCCATTGTGACGATGCAACGCAACGCACTAAGAGCGATGCCACACGAACGTTGCCAATGCGTTGTGTCGTCGCAGCGCAGTGATTTCGACGCAGTGAGTGCCACATGAGCGCTGTGATGTCGCAATATAACGCAGCTTATCCCGACGTCGCAGTGTCGGTGTATATACTACCGCCTTTAATATTCTAAAAAATACTGCGCTGCACTCCGTTTCCACTACTAATAATCATGATCAAAACTTTGTTCCAGCCCGTCCCATCCTTGATGTCTTCCCTCCGGTTGACGCCCTAAGCCGAGGTTCGTATCCCACAGGGGGTGCCCTTTAGCGAGCGTTCATCTAGTTTTAATTAGCATAGTTGAATAACCTCTGGCTGGAAGTTTTAAGTGTAGTAGCTTAAGGCATCCACAGGAAAGCCCGGTTAAGTAGTCATGATCTCAGAAGTCAACTAAGAGATGCCCTACCTAAAAAAAAAGCTGCACTCTGTTGTCACTCCGTCGTAGCACCCCTCCCCGCTTCGTTACCCTGGCCCCTTGTCCGATGCTCATGCGTTCCGTCACCGCACGTCGTTTTAACGCACCGTGTGGCATGACGCTCAGATTTATATGTAGAACTTACGGAACGTCACCGCTCAGGCGTCGCAGCGCCGACGCACCGCATTGTCAACGCCCGTGTGGCATCGCTCCTATGAGGCCTCACTCTATTATAGGAAGACCAAAAAAACGATGGATGCATTGTGTGTATTATGATATGGCTAGAAAGAAAGTGACGGCATAAATAGGGTCAAATTAAATTAGCTAGCAAAATTTCACAGACGTGATGGATATCGATATCTAAACACGATAAAATAAAAATGTAAAAGTTTTGATAGTTTTTTGTTTGGGGTTAACGACCGCTGGAAGTGTATCTAATACCTTTAAATTATTCGACAATTCTTGTTTATATGTATATATATAATCTGAATCTTGGAAACGGCTCCAACGATTTTCACGAAATTTTGTATGCAGTTCGGGGGCGATAAATCGATCTAGCTAGGATTCATTTTTAGAAAACTACCAAAAAACAAAATCTGATCCGGTCATCCAGATATTTTACATGAAGTGTGAGTTGAGAAAATCAGTTTTTTTGTTTTTTTTTTTGTTGTGTTGTGGTACTCATTACGACTGAGAAGTGTAACAAATAAAAGAACTGATATTTCAAGAAACTACATTACAAGTTGTGGCGGATCCCAAAAAATATATTCATAATTTTTTTGTTTTTATGTTTTGTCGTGTTAAGATATCGATACCCGTCACGTCTGCAGTTTCGCTAGCTAATTTTATTTGACCCTGTAGAATTATGTGGAAGAGCAGGATGATGATGAAGGTGGTATGGACATATTTATGTTTGAATAGTTCAAAATTGTTCTCTAGAATTTCAACAAGTTACAAAAGCTCGATTATTTCAACAAGTTACAAAAACAAATGTTCGCTTCGCTCTCATTGCCTTAGTGATATTATAATACTGCGAAAAAAACAGTCACTTAAATAAAATTACGATGAACAAATTTTAACTACATCCTAAATTAGTCGGTGTATACTTAGAAACCAACTTGGGGAATTCCCCAGTAAAGAAGTAGAAAGAATAGGTAGGGTTACCAAGAGCAGGATGATGATGAAGGTGGTATGGACATATTTATGTTTTAATTACGCTAAACGTGGAGGAGAAGCTCGTGGCTAAGTAATAACAGCCGCACGGGTCGACCCATCAGGTTAAGCTACGCTTGCCGGGATTGATCCGTGAACCCGACCATCTTTACATATCGAGACTCCTCCGTACCTTGTAAAGCACGTTAAGCCGTTGGTCCCGGCTATCATTCGTGGATCTTTGACAGTCGTTACGGGTCGTCAGAAGCCTGAAAGTCTGACAATCAGTCTTACCAAGGGATATCGTATTACTCAGTTACTGAGTTGTAGAGGTCAGATAGGCAGTCGCTCCATGTTAAATACTGGTATTCAGCTAGACTGGAAGGTTACCCCAACATGGGAACTAACAATAATAACATGGGAAAAGGCTAGGCAGATTGAATTACGTTAAACGCTAATGTAGGTATTTAGTGAGTGATCAGCAAATAATAAGTAAATAGGCCATTGCGATGTTTAATATCAGCAAACCTGCCAACTAAAACTAAATACGCCAAAACTTGCATTGAATATCAACACATTGTATATTCATCACATCGGATTTATGTAATGAAACCGCTGTTTTCAGGTTCGATGAGTAGCAATACATACCTACTTAGGCCATCCAGCGAGTTGTGGGAACTAAGTAATGAGAGTTTTTTGGCAGCACAGAGACGTCAGATCCGGGGGCATCTGTCAAAACTGTCAAAGCGCCCATATTTTCTTTAGTCGTGACTGAATGACGAAAGAATGAATGAAACGAATGATGAACGTTATCATATTATCTTATCTATATGTATGAAATTCTCGTGTCACAATTTTAGTAGCCATACTCCTCCGAAACGGCTTGATCGATTTTATGAAATTTTATATGTATACTAGCTGACCCAGGCAAACGTTGTTTTGCCAATTATTTGTTTGGGGTGGACAACCTTTATCACTTAGGGGTATGAAAAATAGATAGTAGCCAATTTTCAGACCTACTGAATATGCATATAAAATTTGGTAAAAATCAGTAAAGCCGTTTCGGAGGAGTAAGGTAACTAACATTGTGACACGAGAATTTTATATAAGAAGATTTGGTAGGTCTGAGAATCAGTTGTAATCTATTTCTCATACCCCTAAGTAGGGTAGGTAGGGTAAAAATTTTGTATTTAAAATCCTAAACATGCACATTCATTGACTGTTAGGCGGAACGAAGTTCGCCGGATCAGCCAGTATTTTATATATATTGGTTGAAATGGAAAACCTCTTGTCAAAGTGACGTCAACTGATGGCGTAAATTGTCATGAAAACCATCAGTGACTTACCTTTGCACTATTGCATATACCAGTTATTCTCGTATATCTCGAACCCAGTGGAGAGAAATCAAAGAAAATAACACCGTATTTTGTTTCATGCTGTGAATAATTTTATTTCAATAGCCAATCAATTGATTTGTTCTACACACGAGTTTCAATTGCACATCCATTGACCCACAAAATTGCTATTTTGGTCACGTACCGTCAACCTCACAAACATGGCAACAATTTGCATTTGACAGAGCCCTTATTTCGTACCATTAAAGATACCATTCCGTAGCCGACCGCAGGCGGCAACCGCAGGCGACGTGTCGCGGCGTCATGTCGCGGCGACACGTCGCGGCGTCATGTCGCGGCGACACGTCGCGGCGTCATGTCGCTGCATTCATGATTCCGAACCTGACCGCAGGTGGCAACTGCCGCCTGCCGGGGGTGCGAAGAAAACCGATAGGGAAATCGTGGCCCCCGGCAACAGGGCAACCAAAGGAACACGGGTGGGTTTTAGTCAGTAAGAGTCTGACACGCCCTCCCGCTCCACCCAGAGCGGGAGAAGTTATTTGATAATTTCCCACCTAAAAAAAAAAGAAAGGTGGCAACTGCCCGTATTCCAGTCGGTAGATAAACGATAGTAAAACGTGACTATCGCTCGAGCGTTGACGGCACTACTGGTCTGTGGTCGGGCTGCACGTGTCGCCTGTCACTCGCCCGTAGCTGCCAGTGACATGTCGCTAGCTACGGAAAGTATTTCATAGAAATTTATAGAAACCATTCGTGTCGCGGCGACACGTCGCTTGTAGTTGCCTTCTGCGGTCGGGGACGGAATGTTACCTTTAAACTATGGTTTCCTAGAATAGCGATGGCCGCCACATAACTGCTGCAGTGACGGTTGCCATGACAATCATGACAGCGGGATTTGGCTACGGTGTCATAAAACGCTCTCTAGGAAAACACACCAACTTACTGTTACTATACAGGGTGGCGATTTAGACGCCTGCATCCGTCAAGGGGGCAACTTTTACCATGAAACTCATATCCATGAAAGTTGGTGAAAGTTGTTTAGAATGACGAGTAGAATCAGGCAGCACGTGTCTAAATCTACACACGAGCTTTTTTCAAACGATTTTTTCACGAATCATATCCGATTCGTGAAAATATAATCAAATTCCTATAGAACAGTAGACAGACTATTTCCATACACGTATGATTTATTTTTTACGAATCTTATTCATGTATTTGTTTCATAGCGAAAGTTGTTTAGTATGGCAGGTAGAATTACCCCCTTGACGGATGCAAATCACAAAATCGCAACGCTACGCGCTGTAAAACGTTTTAATGACGGCATTCGACGGTAAATTTCGGACGCTATGTGGCAGCTACCACAGTCTTAAGACACTATAGCCTAAGGGCGGTTTTCGTACTACAAGTGTACAGACATGTGGTTAGTCGTACTTTCCGTCAGGGGTAAATATTTGCATGTGTATTGAAGGTTCCAATCAGCGCCGCTTTGTGCAAGACGCAACACAAAGAGATGCTGACAGAACTTGTTACCTTGCTTAAGTGATTGGAGCTGGAAGATATCAGGGCGTGTTGTTAGAGTAAACTGTTGGTTGGGAAGACAAGAGGATAGTAAAGATGTAGCTATTTTAATGGCGATGATTGCTAATAGACTGGATTGCCCTTACATCCGACAATGCTGCAGCAGACATATTGTTACTGTGTGAGTGTTCGTTTTGGTCTGTGCTTGTTATGTATGTAATATGTATTTATTTTTGATATTATTTGATTTAATTTAATTTGACTGCCTCGTTGGTCTAGTGGTCGCAAGCGCTACTGCTGAGCATGAGGTCCTGGGTTCAATTCCTGGGTCGGGCAAAGTGTTATTGGGTTTTTCTATCTGAAATTTCTCAGTAGCAGCTCGGAGTCTGGATTTGTGCCCGGTTGATGACAATAGGCTCGCCCCCTATTACATGGGACTTGAACATAACTAGCGAAATGTGGGTGTACCTGCTACAGGGACACCTCTGCCCAACCCTTCGGGGAAACAAGGCGTGATGTTATGTATTTAATTTGATTTATTTTATTTATATTTCTTTAATTAATTTCGATTCAACATAATTTATTTTCATTTTATTTTATTTTAATTGATCTTGGATTTTATTGTTTTTATTTTATTGATCTTATTTATTAATTTGTGTTTGGCTATGGGTATTATTTTTGACCTGAAATAAATGAATTTATTATTATTTATTATTATTATTAATGATGAGTTGACTATAATTATGATTTCGAGAGCTCTGAAGTTGGTATTGATTAGCTACGAATAGAATGCATGTTTGGCAAAAGACGGACCATTATACAAGGAAAAGTCGAAAGAAATTTTTATTTCTTAATGCTTACATTTTGAGGATAAAACATATTTCTACTTTGAGCAAGTTTTCGACGAGTTTTAGCCTCACTCCTATACATTGAAGGCTTTATTTATAAACTGGCTGCGCCCCGCGGTTTCACCCGCATAAGTCTCGATCCCGTGGGAAAAAAAAAGTATCCTATGTTCTTTTCCAGGGCATCATCTATATATGTGCCAAATTTCATCCAAATTCGTTCAGCTGTTTTAGCGTGAAGACGTAACAAACAAACTTACTTTCGCATTTATAATATTAAGGATGTTGCTTTATGTGTAAAGATGTAAAGATTATATAAAACGTATGCTTTACCATAAATTGTTCGAGGTTTATAAATAAACCCTGAAAAACCAATATATATAAGAGTGCTTCAAAATGGAACCTATATTTGTCAGTATTTGTTAGATTTTCAATAAAGCAAAAACTAGTTACAGCTGCTTTTATTATTTTAGAGGAGTATAGAATAAACTGTTGATTAAAGGCAAACACAGAGCTATCACCAAACCAAATGTTTGAGCCAATGTTGGCCAATCAGCAGATAAAATGATGTTTGTTTGTCTTTATATTGCCGATTGAATATTCAGTTCATTGACTGAGCTTGATTAAAAACCCTTTAGTTAGTTGAAATGACAAATTATTGCTTTGATAATTTTGAATTTAGTTCTAAGTTTATTTGAATCGTTCGAGTCAACGTTACTTAGCACTTACTTTAGTTAAGCGATATTCCTGTCACTGTCAAACTACAAGTGCAAGTTAAGCCGTTGGTCCTCACCCCTAACCGTCGCAGGAGACGCCCTGGGCGCAATCGCAGGCCGATTCCCAGCCACCGTAGGCGCGGGCTTGCGGACAGTGAGCAATGGGTAGCTCGCCTTCCGATAAGGACCAGGCCTGGGTCGACGGCGCGTTGTGTTCCACGCGCGTCTCAAAGAGATGTCAGCAGAACTGACGGGGTCCGCTAGGGCCGATGCCTGCTGGGGTTGCGGCAAAGTCCAAAAGGGATACCGTGGTTCCCTGCAACAAGGCAATTGAAGGAACACGGGTGGGTTTTAGTCAGTAAGAGTCTTACACGCCCTCCCGCTCCGCCCAGAGAGGGAGAAGTTATTTGATAAATTCCAACACAAAAAAAAAAAAGCCGTTGGTCCTGCGCCTGATCTTTCTCCGGTCGTGTCTAATTCCGTGCCCTCCCATCGGTTTATGAGAGTGCAGGAAGAGTGTAACGCGAGGAGTAACTGAAGAGTGGACTGTATGAAATAGGCAATGGTTATTTATTGCAAATTATAACTTTCCCGGACAAACAGTTAATAAGAGAAAAATATCGTCCGTCGCGGTGGAGTCCGTGGAAGCGAGTGGTCATCGGGCCGAGCCGTGTCGCCGCCGCACCGCGCCTCAGCTTACCGCTGACGCGCTGATCACACTGTCTGCACGTGCAGTGCGAGAGTACCCCTGTGTCTACGCCACACACTTGTGCACTATAATATCTCCCGCACCGAAGACTCTAGTCTTCGGTGCGATTGAGATTGGCCGCTACGGCCGAAATACGGTCTGGATGAATATACAAGTGCAAGATAGAGACGGAAATATGTCTAAGCAAACGTGCTAAGTGACGTTCAAAGATCTGGAACTAAGCCTAAGGTGCAAACAGTACATAAAAGGTATCCACCCACCATTTGAAATTTAATAGTCTATGAAACATTACGCAGTGTAATACTTTAGTACCTGGGCGACCGAGCTATGCTCTGGTGGAAATAGAGAATGCTCATTTAATAGTATAGGAAAATTCATACTAATTCCATGCTGCCATGTCATTTTTCTAAACTTTGGGCGACTGAGCTCTGCTCGGGTAAAAATACGGAGAAAACGAACTTTCCCAGAAATGAGACCTAGCTAAATCAATTTTTTGGCCCCTTAAACCCCTATATTGCAACTTTCATCGAAATCGTTAGAGCCGTTTTCCAGACTATACTACTACAAATATTTGTATATAAATACAAATATTGCTCATTTAATAGTATAAGATTTATTACTGTTTTCCATAAGATTCAGGAAGGTAAATAAAAGTAAGTAGGCATTATTTAAATTATTTATCTCAATCCAATACTTACGATAAGTACTTATAATCCATTCTAAATTCAATTTCAAGTTCTACGTATTCAGATGTTTGAAACACCACAGCTGGTAGTTTTATCGAGAACTTTTACTCGCAAGAGCTCGGCAAGTGACAAGTTCTTCTGTAAAACTAACACCACACAGTTTTCATGTCAACTTCCTACTTGGAATGGAAGTTTGTTATATATAAGATAAACAGTTGACTACGTTTATCTATCTCTTCGGACTGAGTAAGAACTTTGAAGCGTCTCCAGTTTTTCCTCTCGGGGATTTGTTTTACTTCAGCGGATTAAAGTAAACTATCTTATTATAGCAAAAGAGATAAATAAACAATCAATAAATTAACATCGAAATTGATTGTTATTGCGTGCGTATTTAACTACTTTTGAAACATAAGACACCATCTGCCTACCCTTTTCCCAACTATGTTATGGTCGGCTTCCAGAAAACCGTATGCAGCTGAATACCAGTATTTTACATGGAGTGACTGCCTATCTGATCTCCACAACCCAGTTACTGACTGT
Organism: Agrochola lychnidis; assembly: GCA_963680765.1. Classification (NCBI taxonomy): domain Eukaryota; kingdom Metazoa; phylum Arthropoda; class Insecta; order Lepidoptera; family Noctuidae; genus Agrochola; species Agrochola lychnidis. The sequence goes on along the minus strand of OY796869.1, from coordinate 11,882,990 downwards.
TAAGACTGGTTGTCTAAATTTCGGGTTTCTGACTACCCGTAACGACTGTCAAAGATCTACAAATGACAGCCAGGACCAACGGTTTAATGCGCTTTCCGAGGCACGGAGGGTCTCAGTACCTATGGATGGTCACTCATCCGCGGACCGACCTCAATAAGCGTTACTTAACCTATAAAATAGACCAGTGTGGCTGTTATTATTTAGCCACAAGACACCGTAAGATACCCTTGGGAAAATATTGTCAAAAATGCTTATTGATAAACCTCTTTTGTTTGTTAAATTTTGGTGTACAATAACGTTCTATCTATTTATCTATGGATGAACAGAATACCCGAACACAACATTACTCTTAGTCAAACATCAGTGTCAGCTTACAAGTTGAATTCCTTGTCAAGCGCTTCAATAATAAGCCAGCAGTACCGACCCGAAATTCGCACATGTCAGTCAAATGTTAATAAAACGGTACGCCTACAATTACAATGAAATAGCATCGACATTCGATTATTGTGCGTAAATACGTTGTGTTATTTATACAACCTTAGTTTTTGTTTATACTAAACCTCTTAAGGGGTCATTGTATTCATCATTATGAACAAATTTTACTATGGGACCAACCCTAAAATCGCGAAAAAAAAAATCAGCTGTTCCCTACATTTATGTTCGCAAAACTCGTCAAAATGTAGGGAACAGCTGATATTTTTTTCGCGATTTCAGTTTTGGTCCCATAGTGAAAGTTGTTCATAATGATGTTGTTCCCTTAAGAGGTTTAGTATAAACAAAAACTAAAGTTGTATAATTGTTTTTACATTTATATAGATTTGTACTCACGTTCTCGAAATCGGCTCTAACGATTTCGATGAAAGTTGCAATTTAGGGGTTTACGGGGGCGAAAAATCAATCTGGCTAGGTCTCATATCCGATCCGGAAAAATTAGTTTTCTCCGTATTTTTACCCGAGCAGAGCTCAGTCGCTCAAAGTTTAGAACAAGATAATGAATAATGACATGACAATAATGACATTAGAATAATGATCATGGCAGCATGAAATTAGTTAGTACCTACTATTATGGCAGCTTGTAATAAGTAGGTACTATACATGGATTAGTATGAAATTTCCTATACCTACCATTAAATGAGGATTCTCTATTTTCACCAGAGCAGAGCTCGGTCGCCCAAGTACTCTACATTGAATGTGCAAAAAACAATTTTTATTTATTTTATTTTTACTTATCAACCAAGAGGAAGAAGTAAATAAAATGTTACACCTACTTGGAAGCAGGTGAGTGAATAAAACTGACAGGAAGATGTCCAATAACAGAAAGTTTCCATTTGCAATGAAACTTTGTTACGACTTAATGTCTCACGGCGAGTTTATTGTGTTTTATAACGGAATTCCCAGCTTTGTGACTTGTTTTGTTAGTGTTTAATTCGGATTATTTTTTACTAACTGTTGCATACGTTTTCATCTGCGATCCAGGATAAAAAGTAGCTTACGTCCTTTTCCAGATCATAGTCTATCCATGTGCCAAATTTCATCCAAACCCGTTCAGCCGTTTTAGCGTGAAAATATTTATAATATTAGTTTAGATTCTGTAATTTCTGTTACCTACTTATTTTTCTTCGTCGTGTTGATGGCATGACAATGTATTAAATTTTGTTGGCCCATAAATTCGCCACTTCCATGGCTTTGTCGGTGTCAATAAAGAGGTCGTTATGGCTGCATTTTTTAGGGTAAAGAGAGCAGGATAGGAGGTGGGATATAGTTCGCGCCACAGCTCTGTATCCACACCCCGTGCCGTACTGTCGAGGTCTCCCCACTTTGCGAAGTTGTAGTTGCATCTTTCCGATTAGTGGTTCAGAGACTTTCAAGTGGACCACGAAAAGTTGGATCCTGCGGGAATATCCTACTTATTAAAAGTTATTCAAGGTGCGTCTAGAAAATTTTAGATTTTATAATGATGAAAATAAAAGCAAATGAAGTCTCATTAACTATTTTCCAAAACAATTCTTTTCAATTTTGTGTATTGCGTTAGAATTTTTGAAGTGAAAACTTCTGCGCATTGGACATTTTTGAGATGGGAAAAAACAATTGAACTCGCGACACCGTTACCGACACCTCATTTTTGTAAACGCGATTGTGCTCTTTATTTATATTACGTTACGGATCAATGTTCTATGCAAGTATTTTTACTTTAAAGGTTTTGGAAGTTTTTTTTTTGTAAATGCCATTCTGCTCTTTATTTAGATAAGGTTAGGGACCAATGTTCTATACAAGTATTTTTCTTCCACCAAGGCGATCTTGTTCAAGTTTTCACTTTTGTCGGTACTCTCGGAGTGACAATGTTTTTTTACTTTTTAACCGACTTCCAAAAAGGAGGAGGTTATATGTTCGTCGCGTATGTTTTTTTTTTTTTTTTTTTTTTTTATGTATGTCCACCGATTTCTCCGTCAATTGTGGACCGATTTTGAAAATTCTTTTTTTGTTTGAAAGGGTGTGCTCTGGAATTGGTCCCATATAAATTTTATTAACTTTGCTTGGATAGTTTTTGAGTTAGCTACAAAATACGTATTTTTTTCCCACTTAATATGTAGATGATATGATAAGTTTCTGTCACTGGTAGCAGGTAGTGGTATTTGAATGTGTGTGGGGTAGGTACCACAACTAAAAAGTGAAAAATAAAAACTTTACAAAAAAAAAACAACCGACCTCCAAAAAAAACACTACAAAGTGAAAAATAACTTTAATTTCGGAAGTCGGTGGCAAAAAACGAAAATACAAAACCTAAGACACCGACTTCCGAAATTAAAGTTATTTTTCACTTTGTAGTGTTTTTTTTGGAGGTCGGTTGTTTTTTTTTTGTAAAAAGTTTTAACAGTATTGATTTAACATCACAGACTGTTACTTTGTACGTATTTATTTTACAGGTACAGTCACAAGCATAAATATCTTACACATACGCAAAATTAAAAAACGATTTTATTGTGAAGTTACGATTACAACTTTAAATAAAATTTTATTTCATAAAAGTATGGTTTTGAAAATATCAATGTACATACCATAAAATTTCTATCAAAACTTTAGGAGAAAATCGTAGAAACAGAAAAATTTTTGTAACACCAAGTTTCGACGTTAAACCGTATAAAACTGACAACATACAGCAACATCCGACAACTTGTGAACATTTCCATTCGCTGTGAAAGTTACTTCAGTTTAACCGAGCATGAGCTAACCGCAAGTTACTCCAGCGTCGCAGAGTTGGTGCAGTTTGACAGAAGAGGGACTTAAACTATTGTAACTCTGATGAATTCACTCGATATGTTAATATATGGTTATAGTTTGTTTCTAGAGGTTCTTTGGTGGCGACCGCTTAAAGAAAGAAAGAAAAAGAAAGAAAGAAAATACATTTATTTAGCACAGACCAAAACGCACACAATATAATTAACAGCAGATAAAAAATTAAAATCAAATAAAAAGTGGAAAGTGCGATGTAAGTTTGCAGGGAAATGTGCCTCACGGCTGCACCAAATGGCCTAGTTCAGCAAAAATGCCAGACAATAATAAGTGCCTGACGCTGGTTTTCAACTGGACCTGAAATTGTGATGTCACGGATCTAAATCAGTTCTATAATGTGACGTGTGCATACTTAAATAAAATGAAGTGACAGAAAAAAAAATACGTAAAATATGTAGGTACAAAAATAGTGTGATTGTGCATAAAATTGCAAAACAAAACAAACGTCATCATCTGCCTAGCCTTTTCCCAACTATGTTGGGGTCGGCTTCCAGTCTAACCGGATGCAGCTGAATACCAGTATTTTACATGGAGCGACTGCCTATCTGACCTCCACAACCTAGTTACTAGGTAACACGGTACCCCTTCGTAAGACTGGTTGTCAGACTTTTTGGGCTTCTAACTACCCGTAATGACTGTCAAAGATCTACAAATGACAGTCGGGATCAACGGCATAACGTGCTTTCCGAGGCACGGAGGGGTCTTGGTATGTAAAGATGATCACTCATCCACAAACCAACCGCGGCAAGCGTAGCTTAACCTGATCGATCGACCCGTGCAGCTGTTGTTACTTAGCCACAAGCCCCAAAACAAACAAAGACTGACAAATAAATGAGTAAATGCACATAAATCAGAGCAGAGCATAAGCAGAGCAGGTACATAAATTATATAATTGAGACATTTAGTGCGACCATATCCAACTTCCTAGCGTACTGGAAGACGCAGTGTAGGTTGGCTACTATCCAGCGGATTCCCGTATTCTTGTGAGATAAGGTGGACCGATGACCTGGTGAATGTCACAGGAATCTGCTGAAAGTAAGAAGCACAGGACCGGTCGATGTGGCGACGCTTAGGGGAGGTCTATGTCCTGAGATAGGTAATGATGAATGATGAAGGTTGTTTCAACTGCCTAGCCACCTCATTGGTCTAGTTCTTCAAAGCGCTACTTCTATGCATAGGTTCAATACCCTGGTCGGTCGCAGTAAAGAAAGAAAGAAAAATAAATTTATTGGGACTCGCGCAGAAACACACTCATAAAAACATTAAAAAACAAAACAAATTAAAACGCAAATTGAAACAGAAAGTCCTACGAGGTCAAAAGGCGCCTATCTTACATGATGCTGTGACATTTAAAAATAAGTGTGGCTGCGCTGGTATTCTGTAGGTATTCTTAAGTAGCATAACATTAAATAACATCAAAAATAGCATAACATAAAAAAAAAACTGAGTAGGTACCTATCTATTATTAATTAAGTAAATCTGATGTTGTATTTTCTTTGTATTGTCTTCCTATGGTAAAGTAGCTCTTATTTAACTTTCACTGTGACAAAAAATAAGTTAGTTCAATTTAAATAGTTTTAAACTAATTCTCCTAATTGGTGTATGTATTTTTTATTTACGTCTAAGCTGTATACTTCTATAAGTGACAAATTCACCATACTAATAGATATATAAGTTCTTTTATGTAATAATAATATGTTATTAGTGAACAAGTCGTTGGAGTACCTATACAAAAATAAATAAATAACATAAAATAACATCACGCCTGTATTCCCCTAAGGGTTTGGCAGGGGTATATTGTACACCCATATTTCTCCAGTTATGCTTAAATCCAATGTAATAGGGGCGAGGTTCCTTTGAAGTTCTAACAGCCCGGGGTCTAGATTTGTGGTTGAAGGCAATAGGCTCGCTCCCTATTCTTCTTCTTCTTCGTATCGCTCTTGACAGAGCGGTCGTGGTCACAATGAACTGTGTCCAATCGCAGATGTAGTCGTTGCCCGCCTCACGATCTCCCTCCATCTGGTTCTGTTACATGACAGTCTGGCGCATTCATTAACAGGGCCTCCAACCGCAGATTTGAATGATCGGTGCCGTACACGGTGGTGTACATTGGACTTAAACGTAACTGGTGAAATGTGGGTGTACCTGCTAGCCCTTTTTTTTTGGGTGGGAAATTATCAAATAACTTCTCCCGCTCTGGGTGGAGCGGAAGGGCGTGTCAGACTCTTACTGACTAAAACCCACCCGTGTTCCTTCAGTTGCCACGTTGCCGGGGGGCCACGATTTCCCTTTCGGCCCGTATTCGCAGCCCCGGCAGGCATTGGCCGTAGCGGACCCCGTCAATTCTGCTGACATCTCTTTGAGGCGCGCGTGGAACACAACGCGCCGTCGACCCGGGCTTGGTCCTTGTCGGACGGCGAGCTACCCATTGCTCACCGTCCGCAAGCCCGCGCCTACAGTTGCCGGAAATCTGCCTGTGATTATTTTCTTCTCGTGTGACGTCACAAACTATACGAGAGAAGCTTATGTTGTGATTAAAGGAACGAGTCATTAGGGTTGTTAGTGGGGTCACTTCCCTGTACACGGATGTAATTATGACATCGTCTCGTTGGGGCATGTAAAGTCTCAGAAAAAAAAAAGCGGCCAAGTGCGAGTCGGACATAAACGGAACTAAATAAAATATAGATAAAAATTAATACAAATTAATGAAACATAAAAATTATTAGAATATAATAATTAATACAAATCAATAAAATATAATAATTAATATATAAAAATAAAATAATTTAATAACCTCATGACATTAATTAAAATAACTATAAATAAAATAAATACTAGTAATATCATCGAAAATTTATATTTGTTTAACAAACTTGCAATCCAGTACATGGACCTACTGACTGGATACTTGTTTTGTTCCAATTTACTACCTACCTATTATGTTGCCGTGCACTAACCGGGTTTCGTGTTGGAACTTACTAACTTAAATGTAACAACTAAATGTACACATGAATGCAATAAAGAGTTTGAGTTTGACTCGCCCATGAAGGGTTCCGTAGCAGCAAGTAACATTGAATGAAAGGTATTAAAAAAAAACTACTTGCTAGATCTCGTTCAAACCAATTTTCGGTAGAAGTTTACATGGTAATGTACATCATATTTTTTTTTTAGTTTTATCATTCTCTTATTTTAGAAATTACAGGGTGGGGACACACATTTTACCAATTTGGAAGTGTTTCTTGCGCAAACTATTCAGTTTAGAAAAAAATGATATTAGAAACCTCAATATTATTTTTAAAGACCTATCCATAAATATTCCACACGTATGGGTCTGATGAAAAAAATTTTTTTGAGTTTCAGTTCTAAGTATGGGGAACCCCAAAATTATTTGTTTTTTTTTCTATTTTTGTGTGAAAATCTTAATGCGGTTTACAGAATACATCTACTTACCAAGTTTCAACAGCATAGCTCTTATAGTTTCGGAAAAAAGTGGCTGTGAGATACGGACGGACAGACAGACAGACATGACGAATCTATAAGGGTTCCATTTTTTGCCATTTGCCAACGGAACCCTAAAAATGCCTATCACTAAGTAAGTTATTTAAAGCTGTGTTGAAAACATTTTTCATATTTGTTATTAGCTGTTGCCCGCGTCTTCGACTACGTGTATTTTGTATTTCATCATTTTGAATCCTTATGGATAAAAAAAAACCAACCTCCCTTAGTGAAGAAAAAAATATTTTCTTGTATCTTTTGGAGTTTCTTACGCGTTCTTCTCCATAGGTACAGTACACCTCAAAACTCCATAAGTATGCTAAGGATTATATTGCTATGAACTCGAGCACGATACAGTCAGTGCGTGTGCATATGCGTGTATGTCGATGTCTCATCATTCCACAGATAACACACACTAATGAATCGTCGTCGCACAACGTGAAATAACCTGTTGCATTTAGAATACACGTCATAGTGGCGACCTGATGCTAAAATTCGCATAAAAATATCATGTGCTGGTAGCTGTTTGGGCTAAGCAATGGGTTCACGATCAGTGAGGTCTGAGTTCGAATCTAAGTAATTACAACGTGTGGCTGGTTTTACTAGTTTCATAAAAAATTATATTTATATTTGTTTTTTTCTTATTATTTGTTTTTTTTTTATAAGAAGTTAAATATTAGTTATTGTATTATTGTTTAATTATATAAGTGATTTTTAATTTATCTATTTGGTGTTAGAGGTGGAAATAAAAAGTCGTGTTGAATGATAACAAAAATGTTTATTCGTTTTATTTATTTATAAAATTAACAAACTCTTATGAGAATTGTGATGTCACATTCCTACCTAGACAAAAAAAGTTCTCTTGTTACCTACCATTAACAAGTTTTTTTTTTATTTACTAAGTGGGTACCCCCTTACCTAGTCAATTCATAATAACATAATCAGTACCCTAATTGCGTAATACAACACAATCACAATCTGTTTCGATTTTTTATGTAACGTCACAATTCATGTAATATTGAGGTAATAGCTTAAGTGTTCATTTTCTTGACGAAAAGAAGATTGAAACTAAACCTCAATTTAAGATCATTAAATAATTACAGATATGTTAATACTACTAAATATTTAATTACACCGTCTAATTATTATTAAAACCAAAACATCTAGGTATTAATATTTTGTATTACCCCCATTATTTTCAATGCAGTCAAGTAGACGTTTGCGCATGGACCCTACAATATTACCACATATTTCGGTTCCTCTTAAATTTTCCCACACCTCCATGCAATGGGTTTTTATTTGTTGTATACACCTCTCATCCCGTGACTCCCACCTTTGCACCATCAAACCCCATAGATTTTCTATGGGGTTGAGGTCGGGTGATCGCGCTGGCTATGGAACAACAATTATCTCCGGGTGATTCTGGAACCACTCACGCACAATGCTCGCCCGATGAATAGGACAATCGTCCTGGACAAATGTCAATTGTGTCAACTCATCAGCTGGGTAAATGATGCGCACAGTAGGTAGCATGACATCGTCTAATACTTCTACATAACTAGAACTGTTTAATCCAGAGAATTACAGTATTCCTCTAAAACAAAAAGAAAAGTGATATTAAGCAGTTATGACAACATACTAAAGTGACGTAATTTTGTAATTTTTATAATAACATAAAATAATATTTATTTAAAATAACAGTATAAGTAATATTAAAACTCTGCATTTACAAATGCAATAATAAACACTAATTATTTATCTTTTAGACCTCATGATGGATTTAAAAAATAACAATAAAAATAACTAATCCATATGTCACCAAATAGTCTAGGTAAATTTCAAAAAAAGTTTAAGTTACAATTCGTAAATATAATACTCACATTCAAACCGGTTTCATCAGATATTTGTGTTCTATTAAGACCACTTTTATGCAGCGCAATAATAGTCGCCCTCGCCTCAATATTAGATAATATTTGCCTGCATTTTGAGATCACACCAACAGTTACAACAAATAGACAACGTTCATTCCGATCAAGTCAAATATTCATTAAACTCATATTCTACCTCACAAGTCTAAACTTATTTAGTTTTTTTTAATGATCTACCTTTCTAACTTTACGAAACGTGTGAACAAAGCGAACATAACGAATATTATATTTCTGTCCCATTACTTCCAACTGAGTAAAAACTTACAAAAAACCTTTAATAGTACTGCATGAGATTTGAACTCATGGCTCACCGATTCACGCATCTATCTGAACGCGTTAACCGCTAGGTCATCTTGACTTGTATTTTAATGTTGAAATTATGAACTACAATCACTTTTTGACGACAATGATGCATGTGTCTCTTGAAAATAAAAGGTCGTAAGTAAAACTAAACGTCAAGCTATTGCTTTGTGAGATTGCCTATGGACTTTTGGTCGGTACTGTACCTACTACGCTTTGGAATGGAAAGCTTCATCTTTCTGACTGACTGACCCCTTGACAATTCAAAAGTGCTTGTAATTGGTTTATTTGAAATAAATGTTTTGAGTTTTGAGTTTTGAATTATCGATCGTTCCATACATTTGGGGTGAGTTGGTAAGTACTGTCAGCACAGTTGATATTTTTTTTGCGATTACAATATTAGTCCCATGGAGAAAGTTACCACAACCTTAAATTTTACCATACCTTTCTGAAACATGCTGTATACAGAATGAAAAGTAGCCTGTGTCCTTCCTCAAGTCCGCAGGCTACATAATATCTGTCTTTCATAATTATCGGTTCAGTGAAAAAAATACAATAGACGTGGATATATTTAGTAACCTGTTCCGCTTAGCTATTTCTAAAAAGTCATACCAAACCCCTGAAATAAATCGACACGTGTTTCACCTCTCAACGAGGCATCCTCAGGATGACGATAGACTTGTCGCGAACTCGAACACGGCGACTTTTTTTTTTTCTGGTTGGGAAATTATCAAATAACTTCTCCCGCTCTGGGTAGAGTGGGAGAGCGTGTCAGACTCTTACTGACTAAAACCCACCCGTGTTCCTTCGGTTGCCCTGTTGCCGGGGGCCACGATGTCGGTTCGGTCGATTTTCTTCGAACCCCCGGCAGGCATTGGCCCTAACGGGCCCCGTCAATTCTGCTGACATCTCTTTGAGGCGTGCGTGGAACACAACGCGCCGTCGACCCGGGCTTGGTCCTTATTGGATGGCAAGCTACCCATTGCTCACCGTCCGCAAGCCCGCGCCTACGGTGGCCGGAAATCGGCTCGCGATTCCTGCCCCGGGCGTCTCCTCCTGCGGCGGTTAGGGGCGTGAGGGCGCGAAGTTTGCCTCTCCCTCACGCGTTCCGCCTCCTCCTTCGCGAGCATTACCGCTTCGCAGAAGGAGGTGACGGCCTGCCATTTCCTCTCGCTCCGTACCATGGCCTGAACCAGGGCTGGACGCGAGAGATCACCGCCGCCGATCGCCTCTACGAGGACACGACATTGCCCTGCCCAAGCCAGGCAGACCTCCACCTTATGCTCCACCGTGTCCTCAGGCCGATCCAACACGGCGTGTTGCCACACCAAGCGCCGAGCACAGACTGTGCTTCCAGTTTTGTGCTTTGTGTTTCTTTTTTGTGCTTTGTGCTGTGTGTGTCTGTGTTTTCAGTTACAGGAACAGGTTACTAAATATATCCACTTCTATTGTATTTTATAATGGATTTGCGCAAGGTCACGCCTCAATCAATTAACTATCGGTTCAGTGGTTTAGGCGTGAAAGGTAACACATATAGTTATTTTCGCAAGTTTACTTAAACTACCAAAACCAAAACTATTTGAACAATTCTGAAACAACGCGTAAGTACTTACTTACGCGTTTTTTCAGAATTGTTCAAATAGTTTTGGACTCGAAAATAAACCTTTATTCTTGAATCGATTTTGAACGGAAGTCTTAATTGAAGCTGTAGTTAGGGGGACCTATGCTCGTAGAGTATTAATGATCAAGTTTATATATCGTACCGATCGTTATTGGTTAAATTAGAAGTTGTGTAAGTCATCTTAATGATGTGCAGTTTCCAAAGTGTGGTATATATGTAGGTGTAATAGAATAATGTTGGTAGTTTATTGTGTACACACAAATAATAGATACAGACAAAAAAATATCTAGATAGTATGATATTAATAAATTTAAAAAAGTAGGGAGCACACATTACCATAACGTTTAGCACTCTGTATCTTTAAAAAATAAATTAATTCTACTAACCTTTTTTTTTTTGGGTCGGTAATTATCAGATAACTTCTCCCGCTCTGGGTGGAGCGGGAGGGCGTGTCAGACTCTTACTGACTAAAACCCATCCGTGTTCCTTCGGTTGCCCTGTTGCCGGGGGCCACGATGTCCCTTTCGGTCCTTATTCGCAGCCCCAGCAGGCATCGGCCCTAGCGGACCCCGTCAATTCTGCTGACATCTCTTTGAGGCGCGCGTGGAACACAACGCGCCGTCGACCCGGGCTTGGTCCTTATCGGACAACGAGCTAATTCTACTAACCTGGATTTTAAATTTTCAATATATTGGTTACAGGATATAAAATCAGAATCTGATAAAGAAAACCTATAGTTAAATAATTTAAAGGCCAATTCCCGTATTCAAAATCGTTCAAAATCTTATCTCATCTCAGCGACAATCAATGTCAAAAACTTATCAAAAATATAAGTAAATTGGACTTGTGACAGATCGAAGGTAGATTAGAATACGAACATTGAAATACGGGATTTGCCCCTCATATTGTATTTTCTACTACGAACAGTACAAACGAATAAAAACAAGAGAATCAACAAATTCTAAATCAAAACTACGCAGTAAAGCTGGCCTCACACGTAACTGCAAGCATGACAAGCCTGCATGAACAATCATTTTGTGCAAGCGTGCTCAACTTCCTTACAGGCTACACACTGTACAAGCAAGCAGGAGCAGCATCAGTTTTTGCTTGAGCGATGAACGACGACGACGTGTTTGCTTTAGTTGCATTAATTGCAATTTATTAATAAAATAAATAAATAAAATAAGCCTTTATTGCTGTTAGAGTTTTAACTTATTTAACTAAACATTACTATTTAAAACTAAAAAAATAACTTAAACTAAAACATATTCTCGGCATTCGGTTCACTTCTCCTCTTAACAGCTTGTCTTTCGACAAAGGCCTCCTCTAAGGATTTCCATTTGTTTCTATCCTTTGCTGTACGTAACCATTCTGGTCCAGCTACTTGCTTCAAATCGTCTTCCCATCACTTTGTCTGTCTTCCTCTACTTCTTCTGCTTTCTCTAGGGTACCACTCCGTTATTATTCTGGTCCATTTCTCGTTCCTTTCCCTCAGCATATGTCCTGTCCAACGCCATTTTAATTTCCTGCAAACTGATTGAACTTTTCCAAACTTAGTCTTTCTTTTGATCTTTTTTAATTGTATTTTATCCCTTCTTCTTACTCCTAATACGCTTCTCTCTATCCCATTCTGACATATATTTAACTTATTTTGTTGTTGTTCAGATAAGGCCCAAGTTTGGCATCCGTATGTAAGACATGGCAGTATGCAAGCATTGAAGACTTTTCGTTTGTCTGCCATAGGCATTTCTTTATTTTTCATTACTTCGCTCAACTACCAGAATCTCTTCCAAGTGTTTACTATTCTTCTTTCTATTTCTTTCTGCATGCTCTGTGTCGGTGATACTAATTGTCCCAAATAAATGTATTCGTCTACATATTCTAACTGCTGATTATTAACTGTAATAGCATTTTATGTGAGGAATTGCTCATTACTTTTGTCTTTGTTATATTCATTGTGAGCCCTGCATTTGCACTTTCGTCTGATAATTGCTGTAGCATTTTTTCCAAGGTCATCGGGCATTCCGAGAAAAGTATTAAATCATCAGCGAATCTCAAATGACTCAGTTTGTCTCCGTTCACGTTAAGTCCAAAATTATCCCAACCCAGTCTCCTAAAGATCAACTCCAACACAGCTGAGAATATCTTCGGCGAAATAGGGTCACCTTGACGGACGCCTCTTTCTATCGGGAACTCTTCACCTGTCCTTTCCAGTTTTATTTGTGCTGTGCTTTTCCCATAAATGATTTTTAGTAAGCGTATGTACTTTTTATGGACCCCTTGTTGTTCTAGTGATTCCCATATGTAGTGGTGTTCCAGTGAATCAAACGCCTTGTTGAAGTCTACGAAACCCAAATAATATATTTTGTTGTATTCTCTGTATTTCTGAAGTATCTGGCGTAGGACGTGTATGTGGTCAATGGTCGAGAAGTTGCTCCTAAATCCAGCTTGCTCCATCGGCTGGTTTTCATCGAGGGTGTTAGTTAGTCTAAACAGTAATATTTTAGAAAAGACCTTATATATATTAGACATTAAGCTTATTGGCCTATAATTGTTAATATCTCCTTTGTCTCCTTTTTTGTGCAACAAAACTATCACTGATTTTGTCCAATCTTCTGGGATAACTTCTGCTGTTATCATTTCGTTAAACAAATTGGTTAATTTAGGGACAATTACCGGCATGGATATTTTAAGAAGTTCATTGGTGATTTGATCGGGACCGGTTGCTTTGCCTAACTTCTGCGTAGTAATAGTTCTTTCTGTTTCTTCTTCTAGAATAGGTGGTATAGGTTCAGTATCTTGCGTGTCGTCTGTCATAGTCGTAGCAAGTTTATTATTTTTGCTTTTGTATAGCTCCTTATAATATTCTGTAGCAATATTTAATATATCTGATCTTTTTGTAGTACTTTTTCCTTGTTTGTCCTTCATATTTGGCATCCAATTCTTTTTCGATTCTAATTCTTTGAACGCTTTCTTTACTCCGCCTGTTTTCTTGATGTGATATTGGAAAGTATTAGCCCTTTTTTGCTTTCTGTCTTTTCTTATATTTTTGTTGATATTTTTACTTATTTCTGCGATCTCTTTCCGTGTTTCTTTGTTTTTCTTGCAAGCAATTTTCTTTCTTTAAATAATTGAATTGTTTCGGTGGATAGTGTGGCTTTATTACTTGTGGACACTTTTCGAGCTTCAGTTTTGAGAGTATTTACAAAATCGCAGTATGTCGCCTCAATTGGTTTATTGTATTCTTTTTCTGCTTTTCCTTCTAGAATTTATTTTAAGCTGTTCATTATCTCTGCGTTATTTTTAATGTCCACATAGGGAACCGATTCAATATGCAGCCTTCGACTTTTCTTTGTATGTGTCCCTCGTAACGTAGCACGAATCATTTTATGGTCCGAGTTAAAATTTAAACTATGTAAAATTGACAGATCTTTGAAAAATTTTGGTTTATTAGTCATAATGTAATCGATTTCATTTTTAAAGAGTCCATTTGGGGATGTCCATGTCCATTTCTTATTCTTTTTCTTTTTGAAGGAACTATTCAGGATACTTAGTTTGTTCTCTAAACCGAAGTTAACCAATCTTTGTCCGTTTTTGCTCCTGTTGCCATTACCGTGTTTTCCTACAGTGTACTCTTCGCCACTTTGACATTCCCCAATTTGTCCATTGAAATCACCCATTATTATTATATTTTTGTGAGCAGTATCAACAGTACTTTGTAATTTTTGGTAGAATTCTTCTATTTTGTTTATATCTTGTTTCTTATCTGCTTCAGTTGGCGAGTAAACCTGAATAATTGACCATAATTCATCTTTGCTATTTTGTACGGGAAGTTTTATGTTGAGTAATGCTATTCTTTCGGATATGCCTTTCAATTCCTCGATTCTGTCGGTATATTTCCTTTTTATCAAAAAACCAACACCGTATTGCCCTGCAATTTATTAAGTACAGTCAAATCGCTCGTGTAAATTTTCACACATAATAAAAAGTCCCAAAAAAAAACATTACAATCTTTTAAGAAAATTATACGAAAAATTGTGACTTTCCACACCTTTAGTCCACTTTCGATATATTTTAGGCTCTTATTCAAGTACTCTTTACCGTCTATAGGAAAAAATGTGCGGAGGCTGTGGCTGTTGTGGTGGTGGCTGCAGAGGATGCTGCTGCCCTTGCATCATAATCTACACTTGTTGTACGAAGAGAAGAGAAGTTGTTTGCTAGTGGCACCGCGTTGCGCCAATTCGTACAGACAAGCCATAGTATCTACGTTGAAGATGACGCAGCAACGTTTCCGACGTTTGTCTTTGAAGTATGCACTCCCGTGCCATTTTATGAAAATAAACTACTATTATTTTTATTATTATTATATCATTTATTTCAGACTACGCCCATAGTGTTAGTAACAACGGCCTTATAAATATTGCGTGCAACTGGCGCGTATGATTCCGCAAACTTAATCTGCATACATACGTTCAAGCATGCTTTGCACAAGCGTGGCTTATTCAAGCCGCTTTGAGAAAATTATATCAATCTTCATGCCGCTAGCACAAGCAAGATGCTTGCTCAAAATCGTCATACAGACGCTCAAGCATGCTTGCACAAAATGATTGTTCATGCAGGCTTGTCATACTTGCAGTTACGTGTGTGGCCACCTTAACTGTACATAAATGAAAACCTCTCAAACGTCTTCCATCTGTTCGTCCAAAACTCATTATTAGGGTTCCGTAGCGTTCCGGGAGCCATTCCAATAAACCCGAGCTTTTTGTGGCAATAAATTATTTGCAGCCGCGGAGACTTGAATATTCACTATGATAATAAACTTGGAACAAACATTTTTTATTAGAATCGTGTTGCAAGACTGGAGATGTTTCAAATAGAGGTTTATATTGGAATGGATAGTGTCCGGATAGCGTAAATAAAAAGGCGAATGCAACACACACAGTAGCTGTTCTGTAACGCAGCTGCGTTCGTATGAATAAAGTATTACAAACACAATTACAACACAAACATTTGAAAACTGTCTGCAATGTGATCGGCTCCGAACGACATTGTTTTGACAAAAACGACTGCAATACAGCTGATAAGTACTCGATCTGTCTATACTGTAGGTATTAAACTTCCTTGCGATGTAACGCCCCTTGGCTAATACTAAATATCCTACGTAAGTCGCTCACAGTCCCACACCACCACAGTCTGTGCTGCATTATCTTGCGAATGGCTTAAAAAGCAGTAACAGTCCGTCCGATTGCGGTTTGTAGTGCAGCCGTTTTTGTTTTTATAAGGCAATGAAATCTGCATTGACAATTTCTGACAATTTTTCGACAGTTTGTAATCTAATGGAAATAATACTATGGATGTCTATCCACAGTATTATTTCCATTAGATTACAAACTATCGAAAAATTGTGAACCGGCTGAAATGGGTTAGGTTAGAACTATGACCAACATTCCAAGTTGGTCGCAGTTACTTTGCTATTGCACGACTCATAATGCAAAGCATTAGAGAGTGCACTGCGATCTAAAAATTTGTTAAGTAGTTTTAGGGCCCCAAAATAGGTATTATTTGAGGTTCCGAAAAGTGATGCAATCATATAAATAGACTGTTTAATGACATAAAAGGAAATGAAAATTATTTGAGATTCGATTGAATTCATGCCAAAAAAAACCTTAAAAGCGTTCATCCTAAAAGTTGGCAACATCGCAAACAGCTGTAAAACTAGAATATTAATAATGAATTGCAATTATAACACTGAATTTGATGTTGTAACCGTTTTAGGTGTAAAAAGGCATTTGGAAAGTTTACAAATACTTTTTTCACATATAAAACTAAATATTCGGTGTTACGATATTATTAATTATTGCATTTCATAATTAATATTTTAGTTCACTAGCTGGTCATATTTCATATTTTCAAATAGTAATATTGCCAAAAATAATCAAAACAGCGAAACATTTGACATCTATTTGCGACGTTGCCCAATTTCAGAATAAACGATCTTAATCTGTCGTGATAATGGTAACAATTTTACCATATTATCATCACCCTCAACAACGAATACCATAAAATTATGTCAGTTCTCGCAGTTCCTACTCAAACCGAACGATCACTATTTATGAGTTCTCCGTTTCGGGTCATAGGTTGAATTTCCTCACAAAAGTTAACCACATCTCTGCCTAGACTTTTACCAACTATGTTGAGGTCGGCTTCTAGTCTAACCGGATGCAGCTGAATACCAGTATTTTACACGGACCGACTGCCTATCCGACCTTCACAACCCAGTTACTGGGTAATACGATACCCCCTTACAAAACTTAACCACCTAAACAATATTTCTTTGGACTATAGAATATCATACCGCGCGAGATGCGGGATGAAATCCGCTTGCGGCGATCGTGTGGTGTCCAACCTGACGCGACTAGCGCGCAGTTACGTCCTGCAAACTGCGCTAGATTTGACTCAGTTTGACTTTGAACTAAATATCATAAACACAACAAAAAGAACAGCACGGAGACAGCGGACTTCTTAGTCAAAAAAAAAAAACAGTGGCACTCCAGGAGTGCCGACAGAAGTGAAAACTTGAACAATTTTATTGTGCAGGAAAAACTTTTATTTTTTAATTCGGTAAAAAAAGGGAAATGTCAATCATGTCGTTGTCATGTCTCAATGTTTGGAATGTCATTAATCCCAAAGAAAATGTATTGCACGTTGATGTCTTTTTAATGGTCAAAAACTGGTGTCGGTAACAGTGTCGCGGGTTCAATTGTTTTTTCCCATCTCAAAAATACCCAACGCGCCTAATGAAGTTTTCACTTCAAAAAAACATATTACTTACCTACTGCGCTTATCAATAGCTACCAATTTGCAACGAACCTATTATTACCGAGAACTCATTTTATTCTGAAATGAAATTCGTTTCACAATTTCAATTTTTCAAAGTATATTTTGTAACAATCCTTTTATGCAGAACCTGCCATATTCAGTGTTAAAATTTGTGAGTTTTTCCTTAATCCCTCCCGCTGTGTGCACGGATTTCAGCTTGTGTTTTAAGTCTCTTAAAGTCCCGGGATTGCTCTCAAAATATCGGCTCCAGCCATTTGTTCCAGGAAATGTATTTTCCTTCTCTTTCATGTGTAAAATTTTACATTGTGAGGATTAAAATATTAATCTGGAAATCAGCAATTATCATGAAAAACTTGTATTAATACATTCACTGATTAAGACATGTAACATTATCACATATTGAAAAAAGTATGTTTTATTTTTATTTTACTAAGAAACTTAACAAAGGTGGAAATAAAACACATCTCAAATGATACTAAATAGTTACAAAAGTCCATAATTCTACAACGATACTATTTAAATAAACCCATATAAGCCAAGAAATAAAACCCGATGTTCCATTATAAAACTTTCCTTTACTTAGCTTGTGGCTAAGTAATAACAGCCGCACGGGTCGATTCATCAGGTTAAGCTACGCTTGCCGGGGTTGGTCTGTGGATGGGTGACCATCTCTACATACTGAGACTCCTCCGTGCCTCGGAAAGCACGTTAAGCCGTTGGTCGGCTGTGCATTCGTGGATCTTTTACAGTCGTTACGGGTCGTCAGAAGCCTGAAAGTCTGACAACCAATCTTACCAAGGGGTATCGACCCAGTTACAGGGTTGTCGAGGTCAGATAGGCAGTCACTCCATGTGAAATACTGGTAGCCAGCTGCATCTGGTTAGACTGGAAGCCGACCCCAATATAGTTGGGAAAAGGCCAGGTAGATTGATTGACTGTTCCATTATATAACTTTTCATATTTACAGTGCAATACAATAAACTAAAATCTTGTTTTTATTTTAATAAGTAACAAATAGAAATAGATCTTTGGTTTTTTATTGTCACGGCATCATGCTTAGATAGGAGAATTTTTTTCTCGTACAGAACTTTCTGTTTTATTTTATTAATTTTACTTTGTTTTTAAGCTATTGCATAGCTATTATCGCGGGCTTTGAGCGCGGCGACCGAATCAAGAAATTCCGTAACGAAAAAAACCTTACACCCCCCACTCCGCCTACCATGTAATGACGGTTTCCATGACAACATGATGTTGTCATGGGAACGTAATTTTTGTTTTATGTCATCACGTCATAATCCCAAGTGTAGCGTTGACAAATAGGAAGTATGGAGGTTACAAATGCTATGCAATAGCTTTACCGCGGCAGTCCCCGAGTGCCACATTTTTTTTAAATTTTTGATTAATTAATTTGTGATTAAATATATGATTTAATTTGTGATCTCATGTGCGAGTCACAGTCTGGTTATTGCCACCTACTTTTAAGAACAAGTTACTAGTGCTTACATCCAATTAAAATGCTCTTCAGTAAGCCTACAACCAAAGATCGGATATAGGCTTCAAAAGCAAGATTTCCACTAGCAGAGGCGCACAATCGTATCCATTGTTATTCAGCATCCATTGATAATAGCCAGCCATTGTTCAAGCACAGATGAACCAGCTTCAAATGCATTGCAGTGAGATGAAATGCAAAATATTATATTTGCTTTTGTCATTTATGATGCTTTGAAAGCGATTATGGATTTTTGTATGAAGAGCTTTTTATGATGTATAGCAATGATAGCCTAGTGGTGTGACCGTTGGACTGCCAAGTCATATAGTATAGTCGTCGGTCTCGTGTTGGGTCGTTAAGTTCCCTTCAAAATGGTTGAGCTAAATGATGCTGATCCATGCGTCATATTCGTGAACGGGCGCCGTCAGTAGGGACTGGTCAATGGTCATCTCTTAGCTGCCACGGCTTATTTCAATTTAATTTTCTTTTTTTTTTCTTTTTATTACGGATGCTTTTAACGTGCACGTCTTCCTACATTGTTCTCATAATATGTGTAATTTCAACACGAACGATATAACTAATAGTTTGTAAAAATATTATGATTTAAAAGAGTGTCCGTGGTGTTTCTTGCCCGTTCTTCTGCATAGGAACCTACCTACTACGCTTTGGAATGGGCAACTAGCTTCATATTTCTGACTGACCGACCCCTTGACAATTCAAAAGTGTGTGTAAATGGTTTAATTGAAGTAAATGCTTTGAGTTTGAGTTTGACGCACTTGAATCCGAAAAGTCAGGGGTGCGTGCCTTTTTTTTTTTGGGTGGGTAATTATCAAATAACTTCTCCCGCTCTGGGCGGAGCGGGAGGGCGTGTCAGACTCTTACTGACTTAAAACTCGCCCGTGTTCCTTCGGTTGCCCTGTTGCCGGGGGCCACGATGTCCCTATCGGTTTTCTTCGAACCCCCGGCAGGCATTGGCCCTAGCGGACCCCGTCAATTCTGCTGACATCTCTTTGAGGCGCGCGTGGAACACAACGCACCGTCGACCCGGGCTTGGTCCTTATCGGACGGTGTGCCTTGGGTTCGAACTTGAGACCTGTGACTTGGCAGTCCGATGGTCACACCACTAGGCTATCACTGCTATATTTCGCCAGTTACGTTCAATAATTTCTACAAAACTCCAGAATGAAAATAATGATGAATATAAATGCACTAAATCCCAGTGCCAAAATGCCAGATGTCAAAAACTTTTATTACATTCCCATGTGCGGCTTGAACCTTACTGTACTAAATTCCGAAGAATTTCTGACACGGGTAGCACTGCGTTCGACTTTTTAAACTATTGAAATATGGCAGTTATGTACTGTCGAGAAAAGAATTTCTAGTAAAATTCCGACTATTTATTTTAAAGTAGTGAAGCTTGTTGTATATTCTAGAACTACAACTTCATAGCTAATATGATTTACTATGGGAAGATGATGTAAATAGTTGGAGTTAAGGGGGTGTCTTTTATAATTTGGCGTCCAAAAACGACTGATTTGAATAGGTAAAGTAATGAGTTTTGTGTGATTAATTGATTGCTCAGAAAAATGTTAGCAAAAACTTTGTTGAATAGCTTTTGCTCTCCATTAAACAGTTACTAAAGGTGAGCTGTTAGTGCATTTAAGAATTTATAGTTAGCTGCCTGAATACCTACTTATCTTTTTTGTTGACCGTATCATCTGATTTATAAACTTTAAGGAAGTTTAAATCTACTTTATGGTTATGGTTTTTTGTATGCTTACACAGCAGCCACATATTTTGAAGTAAGTATAACCAAAGGGCTTGATTTTTTGCGTACCTACGTAGTTCGGTATATGGTATGGAAAAGTCCTCTTTAGACAATTTTTTTTTCTTGTATTTGAAGTTTTTATTTAATTTTAGTTTGAACTAGCTGCACCCCGCGCTTTCACTCGCATAAATCTCGATCCCATGGGAATATCGGGATAAAAGGTACCTATCCTATATCCTTCTCCAGGTCATGGTTTACCCGTGCGCCAAATTACACCCAAATCAGTTCAGCCGTTTTAGAGTGAAAGCGTAACAAATAGACAAACATGCAAACTCACTTTCGCATTTATAATATTAGTTAGGATAAGGATTTTCACGACTGATTTGAAAGATGCATAATGCTTTGTATTTCAGGTTAGTTGAAAATGGCTATGCTAAAGAATGATGTTAAGCTACTTCTTCTTCTTGTCGTGTGGTTAGTGACTAACCTGGTGTCAAAGTTTAAAAGCCTATAGGCCTCTGACTTGGCTTGGCTAATAGGTACAAGCATAACTAACATAATCAGCCTATAATGTTCCCACTGCTGGGACACAGACCGCCTCTCTTCGAGAGAGCTTTGGGTGGGCTGTAATTACCACACGGGCCCAGTGCGGGTTGGTAGATGTCACAATGTCTTTGAATTTTTGGTTCTAGGACATGCCGGTTTCCTCACGGTGTTTCTCTTCACCGTTTGAGACCAGTGGTGATGAAATTATTTACACAAAGTAAAGCGCTTACCTGGGTTCAAACCCACGACCTACATCTCGTTATTCCGGGCTGTTACTACTTGGCCATCACTGCTCTTTACTAGGTACTCATCATCATCAGCCTATAGCAGTCCCCTGCTGGACATAGGCCTCTCCAATTGCACGCCATTCAGCTCGATTCTCGGCAACTCTCATCCAGCTGCTACCAGCCACCCTTCCAAGATCGTCACTCCACCTAGCCTGAGGGCGTCCTACCTTACGTTTGCCAATTCGCGGTCGTCACTCAAGAACACGTGTACCCCAACGGTCATCGGTTCTACGGCTGATATGGCCGGCCCACTGCCACTTCAGCTTGCTAATTCTGTGAGCTATGTCGATAACTTTGGTTCTCTGCCGGATCACTTCGTTCCGGATTCGATCCCTCAGAGAGACTCCAAGCATAACCCGCTCCATGGCTCGCTGAGCAACCTTAAATTTATGGACCAGCCGTACCGTGAGTGTCCACGTTTCGGCTCCGTAGGTCATAACAGGCAGGACGCACTAATTGAAGACCTTCGCCTTTAGGCTCTGTGGAATACGCGACGAGAAGACTCGACGAAGATTCCCAAACGCTGCCCAGCCCAGCTGAATTCTTCTGTTAGCCTCCCTCTCAAAGTTGTTCTTACCAAACTGCAGAGTTTGCCCGAGGTAAACGTATTCTCGAACAACCTCGAGAGCACCGCTATTGACAGCAATCGGCCCCGGAGTGACGTGTTCGTTGAACATAACCTGGGTTTTATCCAAATTCAACCGGAGACCAATGCGTACAGAAGAATTAACTAGGCCGTCCAGCATCTGCTGCAAGTCATACAGCGATTCAGCCAGTATGACGATGTCATTTGCAAATCTCAAGTGTGAGATGTATTCGACGTTGATGTTAATGCCACGCCCTTCCCAGTTCAGCGTCTTAAACACATCCTCCAATGCGTTAGAGAACAATTTCGGGGATAAGACATCCACTAGGTACTCACTAGTCGGTAATGTGTGCCTATTAATCTATATCTATGCTAATATGATGTAAAGTAATGTGTTTATGTTAATGTATATCTATACTAAGTTTGTGAGGATGAATAGATGGATGTTTGTTACTCTTTTATGCAAAAACTACTGAACGAATTTGAATGAAATTTGGCACATATATAGTTTATAACCTGAATTAACACATAAAATACTTTTTATCCCGATATTCTTAAGGGATCGAGACTTATGCGGGTAAAACCACGGGACACTGCTTGTGGTACATAAATTAATTATTTCTTGATTCCGTATGTTTTTAAATAATTTAACTGACACCTAGTCCAGGAGTCAGGCTTCAAACAAGTTTCTGTAACCTACTATGTCAATAAAAAAATATCTTATCTTATAACTGTAAATTATCAAACATGTCACTGTGTCGCATAACATAAGATATCTTTTACTTCCATTTCTATTAAACTACAAGTATTATTTACCCTTACGTAGTTTCCTTGCGTCACCAATTAATTCGGAATCCCGTATTAAATAAAGTTCCTCTTTAATGAAAATGTACGCCACTCCGCTACAATTGAAATCAAACATGTTGTTGGGAACATACAAGTATACAGTGGATTAATCAAATTGTTCGCGACTGTTTGTTGTTTCTCAGAAACTTGGCTTAGGTGCGTCTATCGGAACGAAGTTCTGTAACGCAGCTTGTAAACTTTCAGAAATCGTCTCACGCTAAAAGTGTTAATACCTGCGACTGTCGTGTTCTGATTCAAAAAGAAAGAAAGAGAGAGAGAGAACGCCGGCAGAAAAAAAACAAAGGAAAAGAGTAAAGTGATTACTGTATCGTGGGATAAAATTTTACATATCAGCCCGAGTACACTGCGGAGAAAGAGAAAGTGTGAATTTGGTAAAAATGTAAATCCAAAATCCAAGCAGCTTTGAAAATTTTCGTATTTTTCATCATGGGTATCGTTTTCATGGTTTTCGAGGATGTTAAAGCCGAAAGTGGGGTTGAAATGTAAATCCAAGATGGCGGCTGCGAAAATTTTCATATTTTTCGTCATGGGTGTCGTTTTCATAGTTTTAGAGGGTGCTAAACCCGAAAGTGAGGTCAAAATGTAAATTCAAGATGGTGGCTGCAAAATTTTTGCATTTGTTTTAAATCATATGTGAGAAAGAACTTCGTTCCTGACGGGGTCTTCCGACCGCTCTTGAAAATTAGTAAATAGTCTGTAGCATTTGCCCGTGACTTACTCCGCGTGGATTCCGGATTTTGCTATAATTATACTAAGCCCAGGTAAGCACGGGTGCTTTTTTACACGACGATTTTTTACGGCACACTGAATTTTTAACTTTGAGAATTGACGATTAAATGAGCAAAAAAACATACTGTTGGATTTTCAATTCCCAGCACTTAGCAGTGCGTTAAAAATCCAGTGCGCAAAAAAAATCGCTCGTGAGTAAGGAGGCTAACTTCAACGCCCCATTTCTCTCCTTAAGGGGTTATTTATAAGTAGAAAGAACCCTAACTCATCATCTGTTACGACGCCTCATTGAAGTGGATAACAATTATTATTAAAATTCTATTGTGTCTCGTTAATGACAGTAAGTAAGTAAGTAATCATTTTATTTGCCAAAAACTTAGCCTTGGTAACATCAGTATAGTTTAAACTATGGGATGGGTATGACTATTACAATGAGTAAGACCCCTGCCTTTCAAACTAGGAAAATCCTGTATCTTGAAGGACAGTGTTCTTTAGTGGGATTGACATGTTTTACAAAATATTTATAATTGCGTAATAATTCTGATGTTAACAAATTAATTGAATGGATTTACTGGTTAATTGTGTGTGAGTGTGTTGCTATGGGGTTAAACTGATTTATTGGTGTGTGGTTGTGTATGTGTGTGTGGGTGGGGGTGTGTGTGTGTGTATGAGTGTGAGTGAGTGAGAGAAAGTGTGGTATACTAAGTAAAAAAATTGGTATTTTAGACGTTAATTCGTAGAATAAATGAGTTCCTCTGTACCGCAATAGCTTATATTTAATAGCAAATTTAACAATTTTCTTTTTAATTCAAAATGGTTAAGATTATTTATTGTTATTTTTTTTTTAAGTTTATTGTATATTCTAGAACTTAGGATGAAATATTGGTGGGTAGCAAATGTGGTCCTGTAACGGTCGACTTGACATACTCGAACAGACCTACGTCGAGTAAGGAGTACTTGTCTTGGTGGGACGGAGGCATGTTTGCGAAGAGTCGAGCGGAAAACAAAGAGTTGTCTGACAGTGAGCAACTTGCAGTACTGATATAATTGTTGTGTCGGATACCTAAACGGTTTGCATAGCATCACCTTCAAAACAGCTCTTTGTGTCCTCTCCAGTGGTAGAAGTGATGTTTTTATTGCTCCTCCCCAGGCAGTCACACACTACACAGTATGACAGTAGTGACTGGCACAAGGAGTAGTAGACAGTTTTGAGCGTGTCGACGTCCGCTGAGTTTCTAAGTAGCGAAACAGTTGAAAGGATATGTAGGATCCTATTGCTCCGTGAAACAAGGAAAATCTAACAAATACACTTCCGCATTTTTAATATCAGTGGAATATACATCTACAGCTAGTATATCATTCTATAGAACTAAATAAGAACACAATGGGCCTTGAACAGGCTTGTACAAGCTTCAAGTTGATGAGTCAGCCTATTCTATGCAAATTTTGCCAAACGCGATTGAAGTTTCTAAAACACCACAATATAGCGACAAGGGCGATACCTACTATGGTTTGATACTTATTTTGATCGAATAGTAAATAATAAGTATTTCCTATTATTGTAGGAGCTTAATTAATTTATATTTGACTAGCTCCTGCCCGCGACTTTGTCCGTGAGCCTATAACCTTCCTCAAGAACTGGGCTATCCAATACTAAAATATTTTTTCAAATCTGACTGGCAGTTCCGGAGATCAGATTTGGGCATTATTCGAATAACTTGTTATCTGGATAATTATTCGAATAAAATTTTATTCGCAATATAATTATTCGCGAATAATTCATTCACGAATAAATTATTCGTAAATAAATTTCCTACGAATAAATTATTCGTGATTTTATTCGTTATTTTAAATATTTTTTATAAATTCATATGTAACACTGGACTCTACGGATGACACCTGTGTTACCACGGCTGCTCACTTTTTGTCCTATTGTTTATGAAAGATAAAGCGATAAGACGAATTGGTGCCAATCGTATATCGTCAACTGCCTGCCTGATTTCCGGAATTTAATGAATAATAGCGGCACAAGAAAGGGATCATTACAATACGAGAGAACGAGACTTGTATTTAAGAGTGAGAGAGAGAGAGAGCGCATTTTCTTATCAGTTATGGTCACATAAGAATTATTTTGTTTTTGTAAATTGCTAATCAGTGTTGCCGTTTTAGCGACTTTGTTGCTAGATCTAGCAGATTTTGGATGTGTTTAGGGACTTCTTTTTTCGATGTAGCGACTAGAATTTTTTTTAAGACTTTTAGACACTTAGGGTAGGCGACTTTCAGAAAAAAAAAATTGATTTAAATGCCATTATTCCTTGTTTTATTTTTATTCATTAACCGACTAACGAATAAAATAATTTATTCGTCATTCGAATAATTTTCCTTTGAATAAAAGAAATTATTTATTATTCGTGAATAACGAAATAGCAATTTATTCATTTATTATTCGTCATTCGAATAAATTTTGCCCAACTCTGCCGAAGATCACCCTCTATAAATACAAACTCACTAACAAACATACAAACAAACAAATTTTACCTCTTTATAATATTAGTATAAATGAAGGGACTCCTATTTTGCATCGTGGTTTTTTCAGTTCAATTTATTTTGTGACTAAATATTATCAGATGCTCCTGCATAAACCACTTTAATTTGCAACTTTATGCAATGATCATAATGTAATTTCAATGCTTACTGTAAAAATAACCTCCTCCTTTAGTAAACTAAAGGAGGAGGTTATTTACTAAAGTATGCCACGTAGAAGGAATTCTTGGAATACCGTCGAGGTTTATTCGTTTCGAATAGAAAACGTATGTAAATTCCTGTGTTCTCGTGTTTCAGAGGGGCAGCTAGTGTTCCCTACTAGATATTTGCATATTTTTGGTTCATATTGTGTAGGAACTGGCGTATTGCGTAGTAATTTTTGTTGAGGTTAGAAAGTTGGGTTTTCGTAAATGTAGATTTCTAATAAGTCCCCTTTAAGGTACAAATTCATTGAAATTCAAAATTCAAAAGTCATTTATTCAAACTAGACTGAGAATCAGCACTTTTTGAACGTCAAAATTACATAAGACAGTCCCACAAAACGCTCACCCTTCACCACTTCCTAGTGCCTTCATCGACTCAAGATTAGGAAAAAATCTTCTTACCCTTGCGTTTTCTAGCAATACGGTTAAAAACTGAAAGCTCGTCATAGGTAGCAGCACTGTTCCCCGTCCACAAACCGCCATTGTTTTTTTTATGTTTAATTTTGGGTCGATAGCAAATTAAACGAAAACTAGATAAACATTTAATGTATATATTGATGTATGAATGTGTATATAATTTATGTATTTTTTAAGTGAAAACTTCTTTAGGCGCGTTGGGTATTTTTGAGAATGGAAAAAACAATTGAACTCGCGACACCGTTACCGACACCTCATTTTTATAAACGCAATTGTGCTCTTTATTTATATTACGTTACGAATCAATGTTCTATGCAAGTATTTTTACTTTATAGGTTTTGGAAATATTTTTTTAAATTGTTCAAGTTTTCACTTCTGTCGGCACTCCCGGAGTGCCACTGTTTTTTTTTTTATTTGTGTCTATCTGTGTATTCAAATCTTTTCAACCGTACATGCGTGATTTAGCAACAATTTTTTTTTTAAACTCTAACTTGCTTCAAATTTATAACATTCACAAGGATCTTGTGAAAGCACGTAAAGCTTTGGTTACAAATAAAACGGTGAGGAACGCATAGTAACGGCTGTCCAAATACGCAGTGGTTTTTTGACACCTAAATGTCAAAGACGGGTGAAAATAACAGATTTTCATGATAGTTATACTTTGACGGAACCGCTTTCCTAGAAAACCAAAACTTAACTTAGCAAACGTGCCTCTACAACCTCACTTTAGCAATAGCTTAGTTTCGGATTCGAAACGTTTCAGGAACTAGTTCTAATTCAAGTCACATACTTGTTTTAAAATTGAGAAGGAGACCTGCTCACAGATTTCATTTCTTCTAACATTTTACCTTAGACTATTATTTAAACCACTATTACAGTGAAACCCGTTTAACTACTTCGAAGAATCGACGGATTACGGTTGTTATAGCCGATAGTAAGTTATAACCAAAAACTATGTAAAGTAAACCGAAATGCTGGTACCTCAAAACTTCGTCCTAATAACCAGTAGGTCGTTTTAAGCGAAGTCGTTATAAACGGTTTTCACTGTATTACTAATACTGCGTTATATTATTACTAATATTTTATTTATTTTTCTTTTGTATCTCTTAATTTAAATGTGCTTCATTCAACTTTGGCTATAGCTGGACATAGACCTGTCTAATCTAAAATTGTGACGCAGCACCCGATTATCCTCCTACACATCAAGTTAAGCAATCTACCAGGGGCCCAAGTCTGCTATTTTTATAAATTCGTCATTCCAACACGATCCCATTGTCATTTTGCTAAAAGTTCGTTATCTGCTAAATTCATAATGGTCGATCATTGGTCGGTCAATGGTCTCGTAATATAATTGTATTATCATGGGATTGTCGTACAATACGACCAATGATACCGCCTAAGTCAGTCATTCATTTGTCATTATGTACGAGATTACCAATAAGTGCCATTTCTTTCAATGGGGTGTCAGTGGCTGACCATTGGAAAGTCATAATGACGCCATTATATTAGTAGATTACCAAACTTGTCAAAATCAACAATTATGAGATCAATGATAGACCATTCGACACTATTGTAATAGCAGACTTGAGGCCTTGGACGTCGGAGTGAATGATTGCATGTGTTAAGTAATAAATTAATGAGTTAAAAAAAAATTACTGAAGTATTTCAAAGAAAGTGCTTCAAATACACGTAAAAAGTTAATTTTACTGAAATCTCTTCTTCAGACTATTTAAATAAACATTCGAGATCGTAAACTGAACGTTTTATAGTGTGCGGATGTTAAGTATTAAGGCACTGAAATAAAGCTGTTTAAATGTTTTTCTAACCTACATAACACATTCAGGGGGAGGCAGAGCACACGAAGAGTTCTCTACCGTACTAAGATCGATCAATAAACACTGAAAAAACACGTGTCTTGTATGGGGACCTTAATTTTTAAATTTATTTAATTTTTATTATTTATTGTTATAGCGGCAATAGAAATACATAATCTGTGAAAATTTCAACTGTCTACCTATTACGGTTCATGAGATACAGCCCGCTGACAGACAGACGGATGGACAGCGGAGGCTTAGTGTTCTAAGGTTCCCTTCGGGTACGGAACCCTGAAAATGAAATCCTGTTTGTTGGTAAACACATCACTTGAGAACGGCTGGATCGATTTGGCTATTTTTCGTTTTCAAATGTTCGTGATAATCCGAATTGGGTTTTTGAAAGAAAAATTTGAAAGTTGGGCAACATTCAAATTGAAAAATTCGGGGAAAATTGAAGCGCTTTTTCTATGAGACTTTTGCGTGTATTATTGAAATTTGGACAGGACAAAGTCTGTCGGGTCGAATAGTTAACGCTGTATCTAATAATCCTTCGCATTTTAACCCTTCACCGATTTATTTCGAAACAATATCACAACTGTTTCGTTTAATTTTAATTTTATCCCATTTCCTGTTATTTCATGGGTTCTTTGCTGGTCTTAACTCTCTTCAAAGGAATCATTTTATAACTTTTGATTGTACGTGTACAATTATCTCGGTTCATTTGGGAATCAGGAAAGGGAAAAACTTTACCCTCAAAAAATTCATTACTGTCAGTATTGTCCAAGTGTTTAAGGTTCCGTACCCAAAAGATGCCAACGGGACCCTATTACTAAAGCTCCGCTGTCCGTCCGTCTATCTCAGGGCTGTATCTTTTGAACCGAAAACTTGAAATTTACACAGACTGTATCGTACTTTGGTCGCTATAACAACAGATAAAAAAAAAAGTTGATAATTAAAAGGACAGGAAGGAAATTAGCTTTTTTGGGCGTTTTTTGCTCTAGTGTTAAATATATTGCTGTGGTACGGAACCCTTCGTGTGCGAGTCCAACTCGTGCTTTTTAAAATTTATTCAATTGAATGTTTCTAAATACACCATCCTGAAACCCAGTACCTAAAGATTATACTACAAATAATAATTATTATGATAAACTTAACCAACAAAAAAATTATTATCATCATTAACTAATTATCATTTTTACCATGAAAGTCCTAGTACATGCATTTTATTTGTTGTTGCTGTATTTTTTATTTAATTAGCATTGTGTAGAACAAAATCCCATCAAAAACATAAATGTGAAAATGGGAGCCAAATTCCATAAATATGGTTGTCGACTTCGCCGACAAAAGAATTGAAATCTAAATGGGTGCCAAGTTCTGTAGATAATCCTGAAATTTATTTATAAGAACATGCAACTTTCTAAAATATAATTAAAACACAAATTCTTGTTTTTTCTGCTATAACAATGTTTGCTATTTAAAAATATTACTTCTTAAATTTGAACAGTCGAATTATTTACACAAAGCACTTAGGATAAATTGAAGCTCAAGATTTGACTTGGCTAGTTTTTACATACAAGTTATCTTATATTTGGCTAATCAATTTATCATCTTTATATTTGTCTACAGTGTCGCGGTGCAAAAGAACTAAAACAAACAGGGTAACTTTTTTATGCTGGTGTGCATTACAGCTATGTCTTACACTCGCGCCACGTCATTGTGCTGTAATTTTACTTTTTTAGTGTGCGTGCATTAAGCGGCTAACAGTTGGACGCTATTTTTTTATCGAGTTTACAGCTTTGACTGTCTACCTAGGCATATTTAATTATTATTATTTAATTTTAAGTAGGCACTCAACATCAAATAAGTAATTCATGATGTGCTTACCTGTAAGAAATTTGTACACTAGTCTATAAGTTTATTGCATGTATCTCATATCTTTGTATCGGTGTACTTAATTGTTGGTGAGCCAAATAAATAAAGTAAAATATTCATATCTTTGTTCTTTATGTTATGCGCAAGTTACTGTTTCTTATTGTAACTGTTTACAGCTTTGACTGTCTACCTAGGCGTATTTATATATTTGTTCTTTATGTTATGCGCAAGTTACTGTTTCTTATTGTAACTGTAAGGTCAAAATATCTTCTTTCTCTAAAATTTCAGCTTGCTGGTAAAAACTAGCCAAGTCAAATCTTGAGCTTCAATTTATCCTAAGTGCTTTGTGTAAATAATTCGACTGTTCAAATTTAAGAAGTTATATTTTTAAATAGCAAACATTGTTATAGCAGAAAAAACAAGAATTTGTGTTTTAATTATATTTTAGAAAGTTGCATGTTCTTATAAATAAATTTCAGGATTATCTACAGAACTTGGCACCCATTTAGATTTCAATTCTTTTGTCGGCGAAGTCGACAACCATATTTATGGAATTTGGCTCCCATTTTCACATTTATGTTTTTGATGGGATATCATTACTTTTTGTAAAGAAATTATTATTATTCGTCAATCAAACGTGATCTATTAAATTCTTTTTGTAAATATGCGTAGCAATATTGTGTAAGAATGTAGGTATTTCTTTCGTAACAATTGTTACAATTTTCCGCAATGATGTCAGATCGCTGAGCCGGCGCGGCAAGTATTATTATTAAAAAAAACGTGTACAGTCGGGGAGCCTTATGTCGTATGGTATTTTACTGTGGGGTCGGGCTGCTGACATTGAATCCATCTTTATTTTGTAAAAGAGAGCTATCAGAGCCATTTATAATCTACGTCGCGGCGAATCTCTCAGGAAACATTTTAAAAGGATTAATATTATGACGGTACCTTGCCAATTCATTTATGAAAATATTATGAATGTAAGGAAAAATCCACATCTCTTTAATAAAATAAGTGATAGACATAATTTTAATACTAGAAATAAAGATAAACTAGATCAACCATTTTTTAGATTATCTTAAGTACATACATCTTTTATGGGGTACTGTGTTAAATGTTACAACAAAATACCTTGTGACATTTTGCAATTAAATGAAAGAAAATTTAAAACTCATATTAAAAATACACTTTGTAAACAAGCATATTACAAATTAGAGGATTATATCCAAGATAAGAGTGCTTGGAAACATGCTGGTCCTGCTCCATAGGACAATTGAGAATCAAGACAAAATCAAACTGTTTGCTAATTTAATTGTAAAATTTATTACTTT
Organism: Agrochola lychnidis; assembly: GCA_963680765.1. NCBI lineage: Eukaryota > Metazoa > Arthropoda > Insecta > Lepidoptera > Noctuidae > Agrochola > Agrochola lychnidis. The sequence goes on along the minus strand of OY796869.1, from coordinate 11,851,062 downwards.
GTGTTTTATGACATTGATTTTACATTCTGTGATTACTTCCTCACACACTGACTTATTAATTGTAAAATTTTAGGAAAATCGTCTACTTTTACAATGTTTGTAAATATGTGAGCACCATGTATCTATCACATATTAAATTATCTGTCGTTGTTTCATTTTTAATTCTTTTTACCTATTGTGGTATAGTAATTTTATTCTAGGTGCACCGTCTTCACATATAATTATTATTTAACAAATGTACGTACATATACAAACAATTGTAAAACATTTTAAAAGAGTAACGGTGGAGTTTCTTGCCCATTCTTCTCCATACGAAAACTACCTTTTGGAAGGGGCGAATAGAATCAATTTTATTATTTTGTAATTTTTGACGTTCAAAAGTTCCATACATGGGCCTATTTGAAATTAATGATTTGACTTTGACTTTGACCCCGTCAGGAACAAAGTTCCTTCTCACGTATGATTTAATTATTTAATTTTTACAGCCGCCCCTTTTTTTTTTAAGTATCTTCTCCCGCTCTGGGCGGAGCGGGAGGGCGTATCAGACTCTTACTGACTAAAACCCACCCGTGTTCCTTCGGTTGCCCTGTTGCCGGGGGCCACGATGTCCCTATCGGTTTTCTGCGAACCCCCGACAGGCATTGGCCCTAGCGGATCCCGTCATTTCTGCTGACATCTTTTTGAGGCGCGCGTGGAACACAACGCGCCGTCGACCCGGGCTTGGTCCTTATCGGACGGCGAGCTACCCATTGCTCACCGTTCGCAAGCCCGCGCCTACGGTGGCCGGAAATCGGCTCGCGATTCCCGCCCCGGGCGTCTCCTCCTGCAGCGGTTAGGGGCGTGAGGGCGCGAACTTTGCCTCTACCTCACGCGTTCCGCCTCCTCCTTCGCGAGCATTACCGCTTCGCAGAAGGAGGTGACGGCCTGCCATTTCCTCTCGCTCCGTACCATGGCCTGAACCAGGGCCGGACGCGAGAGATCACCGCCGCCGTTGCAGCCGCCCCTTGGATTTACATTTTGACCTCACTATGGACTTAACTATTCGTATGTTTATATAAAAAATTAAACGACAATAGTCCCTAAAACAATAGTCATACGATCTATCAATTCAAAAACGTCTCAAGCATAGTACCAACCTACCAACTACCTTGAACATACCAACCTGACGTTTGTAACAACGTTTTTCGAGATCAGAGAATGAATGAAATGAATTCACTGCCGCCTAACATTAGGGACCAAGATTTTGACACGTGACACATCAGTTGACTCGACGGGGTGTTTTGAATTCAGTCATGAAATTCAGGAATTTACATCAACTTTTGGCATTCGAATCAAAAATGTATAGTTAGCTGTCAAATTATAAGACGCTGGAGATCAGCGCCATCTGAAGTGAGCAAGTGGCAGTTTTTAACCCCATTTGAAAATTTGTCGTCATGACTGTCATTTTCATGGTTTTCGGAAGATAGTGCTGATATCGAATTAGATGGACATTCTGGATTTTAAGATGGCGGCTATTCCAAATAATAATAATATTGTAGATCAATTGTTATAGACATCAATTTCATGCCAATACATGCCAAAACTTGATAATCAAAATCCGTAAAAAAACGGACCTCTTAATTTCGTCAAGTTCGTCTGTCCGTGCGTCCGGATGTCATACAGCCATTTAACATGGAGACTATTTACACTCTATCGATGAAAATTTTGAAAAAGGTGTATTTTTTGCACCGTTAAACAATGGTGTAGTGAAATTACGATAAACATAATAGTGGGGGTGGCATTCTCCATACTTACATATAACCGAGAGATGAAAAAAATCTATGCATATAAAGCGTGTATTGTTGGATCTCATAATTAAAATGTTAAGATGTTTCTGAGTGACTTTGCTTTTGAAGTCAATAATTTTTGAGATACAGTTTATTTTCGGTTACAACCGCAGAATTAACTTTGTTTGTTATAGTTTTTTCGAGAAATACAAACTTATTTTTGCAGTCGATAAAATTGATACTATGCAATGTTTATGCGTAAATATTCATCCCAATTACGGAACCCTTCACTGTGCGTAGTCCGACATACACTTGGGCAGTTTTTTTTAAATTTCGTTTTGAAACTACCTCAAAAATAAACAATTTCTATTACTCGAGTAAGATTATCCTATTAAAAACAAATACTATCAAACTCATACAACTAAAAAAAAATGATTGTTGGTTTTAGGAAACCACGGTAAAAGTGAAACTTTACACGGTCAGTTGCTGCGAACTATAGGCGCCGCCGTATTGGCCTTGGCTGCTCTGACGATAGCCTTTCACTTTATCCCTACTCCGCGGCCGACCGACACGTGACATGCAACACACAGACGAAAAAGTTTGAGACGATGTAATAAAAGTTTCAATTTAAAAATATAGACGTCATTTAAAAGTGTTTGCGGAATACCTACCTAATTTATATAATTAATTTAACATCATTCCCAAACAAAATTTTCTTAAGCCTACCTAAAAAATGTATACTAGGCATTCTATATCAGAAAGTATCAAAAATAAAATCCACAGTAAATAATTGTCCAATAAATTAAAAATAATTTTGAACAACGTTCCGAATTTAAATTCAAATAAATAGAAACAATTCGGCGCGAAATTCAATAAATGAGGTAAGTATCTATCCTCGTTCTATGTGTTGACTCGTTTTATATTGAATGTCCTAAAAACGATTAAACACTAGAAAAGTATAAATAATTATTTTAAACAATGTTTATTGTATTTAATGCTTAAAACAATTTTATTTTAATTTTCAAGTATAGATTTCAGACATTCGACATAATTATAAATTAATCGAGACAATCAAAATTGAAAAAAAAAAAACGTTTGGCATAATCGTTTTCGCACATCATTACAATAAAAAAAAAAAAACAATGATCGACGATTTTTAACACAAATTGAGTAGTAGTAATGAATATTACGTGTTATTGAACATGTGTTCGTATAATAAGTAAAGATCTGGGCATTTTCTAGTTACTTATAATATTTTTAATCACATTTGTCACATTTAAAGATATGTGTATGTGTGTTAATTGTGAAAAGTTAAAATGTAAACACGCACGATTGGCGCGAATCTTCGACTTTTGATATCAAAAACTTCATTACTACTACTTATTTAACTTGAAAAATGGATGAATTCGTCAAATAATTAAATGTTGTAATAGTCGCTGTTCTTATGGTGGAGTTTGGATGTTCGCAATCCCCAATTTTTATGTTTTTTAGCCTCGACCTCGACTGTCATCAAAATGGCGATTATCGCATTTACAGACTTGAATTTTATAAAGGTAAATTAATAATCTTGCGCGCTAAATATGAAAGATTTAATGGCATAAACATTATTTTAGCCAACTCTCTTAATTAAAGATGAATAATCTCATTGGCAGCAGCATTTTCAGTGCTTCTATAGGAAGGTTTACTTTAACAAATAACACAACAATACCTAAATACTAAAAACATTTTATTTCTCATAGAATTTAAAACGGCTTCAGCTTCATTCTCATAACGTAGTCATGGTATGAAAGCAGCGTAGCCAGATTATTGTTTTGATCTATTATGGGTAAATCTTTTACACTCTAGGGTGGCTCTGTTTTTATCATCACTTGCTTGCCTATAAACATCTCTGGTAGCAGCCTCTCTCAGTAAGCATGACAAACTTTATCCAAATGTATACCTAACCTAGAAAGTAAGAAAATACTCTTATTGTTGTTTATTTACTTTTGTATAATAATTATATCACTCATAGTAATTCTGCCATTTTAAAAACACTAACCTGATGACTTCTGTGACTTGCAGTTGACATGCCACATACATAACATAATATGCTTAGATTTTGCTGAGCAAGTAATACTTGGGATAGAGTTGTAGATAATATAATTATAAATATATTATAAATATAATATTCAGTGTATTTACTTATCCTATATAATTACATCATACTATAGACATTTACAGCTGACGACGCGCGACGTACCCCTGACTGAACATAGGCCTTCTACTAATAGGCTGCTAAAATCAATGAGGTTATACAATACGACGGTGTTTATAAATATTTAGAGAACATAATAAACTTACCCAGAGCCATGGAAAGATAAGCAATAGTTCCTCTGGCTTCAATTTAAATTGACAGCATTAAATCGTAACGTAATATAAGTATAAAGTAAATACGGAAAAATAAATTCAAATCAACGTAAAACAAACAGCCAACAATGCCATTGATCTGACAGATTATTTTTGACAGTTTGACATTATGCATGGTGTCAGTGTTACCAGGTTTAATTATTTTGGTAATCGATTGACGAAATCGATTGGGTGATTATCAGTGATCGGAGTAGGTAGATTGATTTTACGTACTCGCATCATGAATAGTCATAGAAATCATAACATGGATAAGCCTTTTTTCCGGGATTTCATTTTGGTACTTACGGGATTGAATCAAATATTGTTAAAGTAAGGATTTTTAAACTACTACATTAGAAATTTATAGAATGCGATAGATAAATATTTAAAATATATTATATTGTTTTATAGTATATCTATCCTTTTCTTGGAGTCCGATCACCTATATACTATTAAACAGACAGCAAAAGGGTTGAACATTTCTTATTCATATTGATGTATTCTTTATTCTACACAGTCATTACAACATTTGAAATTCCTTAAAAAATCTTAATAATTTCAAAATCCCGGAATCCCGGAGGCGTATCCATACTAATATACGTGCCAGTTCATTGACCTCAAATCAATCTACTTACTCTGATCACTGGTAGTTTATAAAATAACATTACTGCCTCGAAACACTTTTAAGTTGTTGAGTATATTCAGACCATATAATATTTTATTTATTGTAAAATCATAATTTTACAGTATTTGAGTATAATAAATAGCATTTAAAACATACTCGTGTAGTGGATACTCCACCTACTCCATGTGGGTTAGTATCGATATTTTCAATCGATAACAAATTATTTTATTGGATTAGTCTGTCATCTGGCAACATTCAGGTTAGGATTGAATGGCGGATGTAGTTCTTTAAGTATCAACAAAATAAATATTTATTAGGTTCTCTAATGCTAGAAGAAATAAATTTTCATAAAACGACTTGAAAAAAATACGACATAATTTTTGATAAATAAGCTTTGACACAGTATCATACCATGGGCCTGCTTTCGGGAAATCTCTTTTCAACTTTCTAGGTCACCCGGAAATGGGTTAAATGTTTTTGATGTCTAGTGACGGGTCGTTGATAAAAATGCCGATTTTTATACGTTAATATCTCAATAACCGTTTGAGTTTTATTTATGAAATTTGGAGTTCTAGTTAATCTAAGGGGTTTTTATAAATAAACCAAATTTCATGAGTCTATGTTACATAGATTTTGAGTTATTAAGGGGTCAAAAGTGGCTCCAAATGGTTCGTGTAATATAACACACTGCAGCCGTGTCTTGCCTAGTACTTGGCTCGACACGCTGCCGCGTGTCTAGATTAAATATTTGCACACCATAAGTAATGGTAGGATGTAAAGGGGCCATTATAATTTTAAGATCATACATTGGAAACCTACATTCTCGCAAATAAATTAATTGAATTTGAATTTGATCATAGGGTTAAACATTTTATTCCTCTATTTTTTTTCGAAAATTACACCTGCTGTAATCGCGGTTGGATTCGTAAAAGTATTTCACATTTTAAAATATTTTAACCCCAAAATAATATTATAAACTGAGAGCTGCAACCACTAACAAACGTGCACATAACCCTGTCCCCGCTCAAAGAGAAATTTTAAAAGTCACCCCGATCGTCGAAACGACGCAAATTACATTTTGTGCTCTCCCCGCTCTGCTTGCTCCGTCCGCTCACTTCGCTCCGGCCGCCGGGAATCACATTCGTTTGCCACCTAGCCGATAGATTCAATTTGACAACGCTTTTATATTTACACAAGTTTGCCGCATTGTCGGCAAATCGTTTGGGATTGCTGTCTCTCAAATCTAGCGATTATGAGGTTCATCTTTTGTGGATTTTCAAGTAAAAATATTAAATTTTCAAACAAGCTTAAATATTTATTCATTTGCCTGGATAAAGTGATATATTTATTAGCTTTTTATTTTTCATGTACTAACTTTTTTATTTTGAATTTTATCAAACTTTATTCTTTCACATTCATCCTAGCATATGAGCCTGTGATGATTTATAAATAACTAGCTGACCCATGCCCACTTCGTTGGGCGGTAAACATGTTAACTTGTGATGAAATTATGAGTGTGGTTCGGTTAGTACTGAGTGCTATGATTTATTTCCTGACTGCCAAAAGGAGGGTTTTGTTTTTATATATAAATCAGAAAGACGCTGCGCACGTTCAGCGCTAGATTCCCGAGCACGGGCCTGCGATGTTCTCGCACTTTGGCTAGCGACCCTCTGCAAGCGCTCACCGCTAGACTTGCTATCCCTTGTTGCAGAGACAAGCTACCTTAAATCACTGAGACGCTGCGCACGTTCAGCGCTAGATTCCCGAGCACGGGCCTGCGATGTTCTCGCGCTTTGGCTAGCAACCCTCTGCTAGCGCTCACCGCTAGACTCCCTATCCCTTGTTGCAGAGACATGCTATCTTAAATCACTGAGACGCTGCGCACGTTCAGCGCTGGATTCCCGAGCACGGGCCTGCGATGTTCTCACAGTTTGGCTAGCGAGCCTCTGCGAGCGCTCAGCTCTAGACTCCCTATCCCTTGTTGCAGAGACATGCTACCTTAAATCACTGAGACGCTGCGCACGTTCAGCGCTAGATTCCCGAGCACGGACCTGCGATGTTCTCCAGCTTTGGTTAGCAAGCCGCTGTGAACGCTCGGAGCTAGATTCCCCAGCGCGTGCTTGCGAAATATTTTCTCTATTCCTCGAGAGGCGCTGATGATTTTCAAGAGCAGACTCTTCCGTACGGCGTACTCGAGTTGCTCTTGTCTCACCGCCATTCAGAAAAATGACGTAATTGCACAACGCCATCCATGGGTAAATGGATAAAACGTCCGTACAAAGCATGTTCTAATGCGGTTGAGAATGGACGGCGGCATTTTGCGATTTAGTAATTTTATATTATCTTCGAAACTATTTAACCAATTGACATACTGTCTTGGGAAAATCGGATTTCTATGATGTTTTTGTGATCATAATAATATTTTTTTCGATAAGGTTTAATATTTTGTTGTTTAAAAATCGTCCAAAGGTAAGTACGTCGAAAAATACTTTTTTTAACACATAAAAGCTACTATATCTGCTAAAATATAAAAGATAGAAATATGGTGTCCCGGACTTTTTTGTAGAACTATTCAAAGCGGACTAGGTTGCTTTACATTGTTTTCAATTATATACAACTGTTAAGGCAGCGCATGCAAATAACTCTGTTGTAAGAGCTATTTTTTTCCGCCTGGCTAGACAAAAATTGAGATAGTTCGGCTAATATGCATGATATCTTTATAATTTATAGCCTATAGCACTCACGAATAATGTAGCTTTCTACCAGTGAAACAATTTTTAAAATTGGTTCATTACTTCCGGAGATTACCCCCTACATACAAACTTACAAACTTACAAACAAATGTTACCTCTTTATAATATTATTATTAATTATTAATTAATTATTTATTATTAGTATATTAGTATTAGTATAGATATATGTTTTCATACCTCAGAAAAGTGAATTAAAAGTCTATTCACACACAAACACTAAGTAGGTAGGTAATTAGTAAACTCAAACTCAAACTCAAACTCAAAACATTTATTTCAATTAAACCATTTACAGGCACTTTTGAATTGTCAAGGAATCGGTCAGTCAGAAATAGGTATGAAGCTAGTTGCCCATTCCAAAGCGTAGTAGGTACCTATGGAGAAGAACGGGCAAGAAACTCCACGGACACTCTTTTAAATAAAAAATTGTTACAAAATATTGGTTACATTATTCATGTTGAAATTATACATGTGAGAACAATGTAGAAAGACGTGCACATGAGAAGCGTCCGTAGTAAAAAGATAAAAAAGAACAATTCAAAAAAAATTAAAAATAAGCCCTGGCAGCTAAGAGATGACCAGTCCCAACTGACGGCGCCCGTTCACGAACATGACGCATGGATTAGCACCATTCAGCTCAACCATTTTGAAGGGAGCTAAATGATCCAACACACGCGCCACCATCAGCGAAACATTTGAGTGAGCATGACATACTCACAGCCGCCAGGGTACATTCAAGTCAATGCAAGACATATTACCCGGTAAATGGTAACTCTTTAGTACATAGTGCTCACATAGTGTGCTATGCAATTATATAATACAAAAGAGATTGAGTTTATACAATGCAAAGATGGTCTTACAATCTTCAGCAGCTCCAACAGTATTTGCAAATGTTAATCAATTAGTTGTGGTTGTGGAGCAGGACCAGCATTGAGCCAAGCATTTTTATCAGTGATGTAATCCCCCAACGTATAATATGCCTGCCTGCATAGTGTGCGTTTTATACAAGATTTGAATTTCGTCTCATTCAGTTGAAGTATGTGGGGAGGAATTTTATTGTAACATTTTAAACAGTATCCCACGAAAGATGAATCTACTTTAGCCAGTCTGAAACCTGGTTGAACTAATAGGTCCCTATTTCTAGTACTATAATTATGTCTATCACCTCTTTTTCTAAAAAGATGTAAATTCTTTCTTACGTACATGATGTTTTCATAGATATATTGACAAGGTACCGTCATGATGTTAATATCCTTAAACAGTTTCCTTAGAGAATCGCGCCTGCGGAGACAATATATGGCTCTGATCGCTCTTTTCTGGAGAATAAAAATAGACTCGATGTCTGCAGCCCGTCCCCACAGTAAAATACCGTAGGACATGATACTATGAAAGTAGCTGAAATATACTAGCCTCGCGGTATCTACATCAGTAAACTGACGGATTTTTCTGACAGCATATGCTGCTGAACTTAGCCGTCCTGCAAGAGATGTTAAATGAGGACCCCATTGCAGCCTTGAGTCGAGCGTGATCCCTAGGAAAATAGTTTTATCAACGAATTCTAGTTTCTCTTGATTCAATACTATCTCACAATCACTACTTTTGACATTTGGTAAAGAAAATTTTATGCACTTCGTTTTTTTTCCATTTAATACTAAATTATTAGCAGTGAACCAATTTTGGACCTGCAGTAGGGCGTTATTTACGTCGTTAAAATTTGTAGCACGTCTATCTACCTTAAAAATTAAAGAAGTATCGTCAGCAAATAACACCATTTGTGGTCGATTTTTTAATAAATGGAGTAGATCATTAATGTATACTAAGAAGAGGAATGGACCCAATATCGAGCCTTGTGGCACACCTAATTTTACTTTTAAACCTAGTGAATTGATACCGTTTATTTGAACTTGCTGTTGTCTATCATTTAAATAAGATTTTACTAAATTGAGTGCAAGTTTTCCAAGTCCGTAATGCTCTAGTTTCAAGAGTAAGGTTTCGTGATCGACGCAATCAAATGCTTTGGAGAGGTCACAAAAGATCCCTATGGCATCTTGGGCCTCTTCCCACGCGTTAAAAATGTGTCTTAATAGGGTTACACCAGCGTCGGTTGTACAACGTCCTTTGGTGAAACCATACTGTTGATCGTGAAGGATTTTATTTGTGTTAAAATGATTGAGCATTTGATTAAGCATTACTTTTTCAAACACCTTGCTGAATACCGGCAACACGGATACGGGTCTATAATTATTGGTGTCTTTACTGTCCCCGGATTTGAAAAGTGGTATTACCTTACTGTATTTCATTAAATCCGGGAAGACTCCTTGATCCACACACAAATTAAATATTAAGGCTAAGTAAGGCGCTATGGTCTCAATTATGGAGGTACAGACTTTAATGGACATCCCCCAAAGATCTTCGGTCAATTTGATCTTGATTTGTTTAAAAGCTTTTATTACCGTTATGGGGTTAATATGCTTAAAGTTAAATTCAATCGGGCATGCTGAAACGTTGGCCCTTAATAAATCAAAAGAGAGTGAGGGCGAGGAGTTTAAGGTTTCAGTAGTTTTAAGTGGGATACTGGTAAAGAAATTTACAAATTCTTGAGCAACTTCTTTGCTATCGCAAATGAGACCACCACATGACGTCTTCAGTGTATAATCAGAATTATGCTTTTTGTTTCTGTTCGTTTCATTATTGATAATTTTCCAAACCGTCTGTATTTTATTGTCTGCTGATTTAACCTTGTTGCTAATGTATAAGGCTTTAGCTGCCTTACAAGTGTTCTTAAAAGTTCTTACAAGTATTTTTGTGGCTGTATACCCAACGATGAAAAATAACGTATTGTATTATTTATTTATTAAAAGCAATCGCGTACTGTTATGTAGGTACCAACAGTATTCTGTTTTATGTATGTAGGTATGTACAGTGAAGGTGAATAAATTTCCATGATGATTTATTATATCATGGCGCTTATTATTCATCCGTTGATCCGATGAATTAAAAGATGACGTACATTATACGAACGTAAAGGCGTATAATCCCTCAGTATGAAAATTCACCCATCTACCTGTAGGTGCGGTATAAATATTCATCAGATTAATAATATCTGCTCCGCATCTATGCTAATTGTCTGGCGACGGATTAAGTGAGCGTTTCCCCTTTAAAATAATACTGAGAATTTGCTTAATTAATTGGTGTAGTTTTTTTAAACGATTTATGTGGTTATGGGTCCGGGTTTCCGAGTATTCTATGAGCTAAATGTTCAGCTTAGTTGGTGGTAACTAAGCTTGTCATGAGCTGTGGTGGCCCAGTGGTAACGGCCGAAACTTACGAGTAATAGGGCGTAGGTTCGAACCCAGATAGGCGCTTTACTTAGTGTAAATTATTTAATCACCACTGCTCTCAAAACGGTGAAGGAAAACATCGTGAGGAAACCGGCATGTCCTAGAACCGAAAATTCGAAGACATGTGACATCTACCTACCCGCACTGGGTCCGCGTGGTGGATTACGGCCAACTCCCTCTCACAGAGAGGAGGCCTGTGTCCCAGCAGTGGGAACATTATAGGCTGATGATGAGCTTGTCATGCTCATAATAAGATTTTGTTAACAGTAGTGCAACGGGAAGTAAAGTACAGATAAAGCCTGAAATTTCTCGAGGAGGCATACCCGTCGAGAAGTCCTTAGAATCACAATCAGAATCTTTATTTTTTTAAACATAGGTACTTACATAATGGTGTTAGGTTAACATATTTGAGCGCTATGTTTTGCCGCGGTTTAAAATGTAATTTAAAAAAATAAAATACTTAAAAAAAAACTAAATAAAACAAACAAAAACACAAAAAAAAAACATTAAAAGTTATCATTTATAAAATCTTGAACAGTATAACAACATTTTTCTATTAATAGAGAGGTGAGAACTTTCTGAAATTTTGATAGGGGCATATTTTTATACTATCGGGTATTTTATAATAAGTTTTCGAAGCCATTCCAAAAAAGCTCTTTTTCATCAAAGTGGTCCTTATGTCGCATAATTGATTTTCATATTGATAACGCATTGGATTATTTTTTTCATCTGAAATTTTTGTAATTTCTCAATTTTATTTGTTAAATAGTACTTTTTTATTTTTGTTTATTTAGTGCAGAGGATCGAACTTACATCTTCTCGACCTCAGTAACCGTTGTAGTATTGCGTCTATTTTACAAAACTTCGGCGTAACAAAGAAAGGGTAATGAGTTCAACAATCTATTTTGTGTTTACGATACCAAAAAAAAAGGTTTGGAGATCTTTTCCGTATTCTTTTCATCATTGGATTGAAATCTCTTTATTGTTTTACATTTTGAGGAACCTTCCCGAAGTATTTAAGTATTGTAATAATTATAACATTTCACGGTTTCACTCATGTCATTTTGGGTTCTCAAACTGAATCTGGACTTAAAACAGATGTCCTCATTATGATCAACGAGTATCGAGTTCGCAAGTACTCAAAATAAACTCGTAAACACACTAGAAAATAAGTACGTCTGCATATGATTTAAGCAGAACTTATGAGTTTTACCACTACTTACGAGTTATTTGTGCTATATAATTGCTTTCCAGAAAATATTTAACGGCGCAGCAAGTGGCGCCATCTGATTTTGTCACGAAGATATTATTAGAATCACCGAAAAGGTCGGATAGGAGTGACACTGGCTGGTGAAACTAACTCTAGCGGTGCGTCGTATCGATGGTTGCGTGGCGGCTGTCTTCTAATGACAGATGATGTCAAGGGAGCCAATTTTTTTTTTTTTTTACAAATGACTTGCTTAACTTTATGCACTATGTTCAGCCTGATGTAAAACTTGTTGTATTTGCAGATGATACAAATATAATAATTGGGGCGAATGACTTAAAAGAATTGACCAAAAATGTAAATAAAAGCCTATAAAATCTCTGCGATTGGTTTACAGCCAATAACCTTTCGCTAAACACAAGTAAAACTAACATAATTTTATTTAAGACTACAACTCGCCATAATGACAATTTAGATGTAAAAATTAAAGGAGACAAGATTGAATTAGTGGACAAAGTCAAATTTTTAGGTATTATCATAGATGTGCATTTAAATTGGAAACAGGAGCTAGCTGCTATTGACTCTTCAATTTCATCAGCATGCTATGCACTCAGGAGCCTTAGAGATATGTTGGATCTAAAGCAACTAAAGGCTATATATTACGCGCTGGTAGAATCTAGGTTAAGATACAGCATAATGCTTTGGGGAAACAGCTATAGTTATAACTGTCAGAAAGCGTTTATCTTACAGAAACGTGCCATAAGGACTATAGTAAGGATCTCACAAAGAGACTCATGTAGAGAGCATTTTAAAGTATTAGACATTTTAACAGTACCAAGTCTATATATATTAGTAATCCTTAATCTCTTTGCTAAGTATATTCATGAGTATGAGACACAAGACGAACGTAAGATAAGAGAAAGCACAAGAAGGAAGGAATTCAAACACAAAAAAAGCACCAAATTTTAACATTGTTAAGCATTGTTCCAGATATCAAGCAGTCGAGTTATTTAATAGGTTACTAACTGATTTAAAATTATTAATTTATAACTCTCACTCATTTAAAACTAAATTAAAAGCCTTCTTGTTGGAAAGATGTTTGTACTCGGTATCAGAATACACGTCAAATGATAAAAATAGTCAACTATAATAATAGCAGTGAACAAGCTATAAAATAATTTATTTGCTCATTACTAGGACCTTGATGAAGTTATACTCTCAATTATTTAATAATTTTTTTGACATTGAATTTTACATGATATTTGCTATTTATTTTGACATTGTATTTATTTGTTGACATATTTTAAATTAATTTGACTTTATATTTGCTATTTCATTTGACATTGTATTTGTTAATTGTCATATTTTAAATTAATTTGACTTTTGAACTAAATTTTCAATTCAATTTTAATTAGGCTTTAAATGTATTATTTCTGCATGTGATAATTTTATAATATGTAATGTTCAACACAATGTTAATTGTTAATGAATAAATAAATGAATGAATGAATGAATCTAACGCAAGCTCAGAAGGAGGTTCTGGTAGAATGGTTGTCTGGTAGAATTTTAAATTAATTTGACTTTATATTTGCTATTTAATTGGACATTGTATTTGTTAATTGTCATATTTTAAATTAATTTGACTTTTGAACTAACTTTTCACTTCAATTTTAATTAGGCTTTAAATGTATTATTTCTGCATGTGATAATTTTATAATATGTAATGTTCAACACAATGTTAATTGTTAATGAATAAATAAATGAAAAAATGGAAAAAATAAATGAGCCACTGTCGTACCTTGTTCACGACGAACTGCTACCTATATTCCGGCACAATCCTAATGATATTGAAGCTGCTGAACCACTTATACGATGACCACTCCTGATACAGGCTATCCCACGCCGTTATACTTAATATTCCTATCTATTCATAGAACACCCCCCGGGTCGCATGTCAACAAGTCTAAAATAAAACCTCTAAAAGTAAAAAGGTCATCAGTAGGTCAACTAAAAATAAGATAGAACATTTTTTCGTGAATATAATCCGCGAGGGAAATACTAAAGCCTTGCCTAAAGGAAATAAGAAGAATTTTAGTCATGAATCTTTTTTTTTCAGATAGATAGGTATCAATTGATTGAAGTAGTATCCGTTGAGTTAAATTAATGGAATAAGATTAGGTCTAACATAATCTCTAACTGCACCAAGAAGCCAGACTTTTAAAATAAAAAAAACAACCTCGTTTTTTATCTTCAATGTTAAGGGAGGTTTAAAATGCGTAGAAAGGCAATTTGGGTTTGTTATCAAGTAACAATTTTTATGGTCGGAAAAGCGGTGCAAAATGTAAATATCATTTTCATTGCGAATTTCGGAAACAGGTTACACTTTTTTAATTAAATCCGGCTTTTATTTTATAAATTTTTCGGAAACGTTTCAGCTTTGTCATACATTAATTGGTATACACGGCTACACATCAAGCTATAAATTTCCAGTTTATGCTAATCTCGCATTGTATAGGATTTCCGTACAATGCGAGGTCAGCTTATACTGGAAATGTATAGCTTGATGTGTAGCCGTGTGTACATAAGGTGTTTTTTTGGGATTTCAGGGTCAAAACTGAAACTACAATAAAATGAGTCTCTTAGTGCAATAAAACAGTGTTTTTTTTTTTTGCCAATTGTGAAATTCCTGGCTAAACTGGGAACTGGGATATTTTAAAAATTATAATATGTGTTTTGGCTTTCTCGAAAATCGAGCTTATAAAATGTCTAAAAGGTCGCGACTTACTCCGGATTGGGTAAAGTTCAATAAGTTTTCGAACCCAACACCGTACTATAAACGATACTTTATTTAAATGTTTACTCTACTGAATCTTTTCACCATTTCCCGAATTCCAGGGATTGCAATGTATCAATCGTTTGTCAAACGAATGACGGTCCGCTGTCACGTCGCGTTGAGTAATGGAGAAATACCTATTGTAGCATTTATGCGCTCAATATAGGGTTGTTTTGTTGATCATTTGGTTGCACCTCTGTTGTAGGTACCGACGAATTAAGGCAAAAGCTTAGGCAGAATGTTCTTTTCTCTCCTGTCGGCTTAAGACTTATAAATCAACTCAACCTGCCAACTCGCACTGGGCCCGCGTGGTGGATTACGGCCCACTCCCTCTCATAGAGAGGAGGCCTGTGTCCCGGCAGTGGGAACATTATAAGTTGATTATGCTTTAGAGGTATGAGAAACAGGGTGTGAAGTTCACTCATCCTTTAGAGAAAAGGGAGGATTGATGTCAGAAAGTTATATATACATTATTATGTTCATCGCGCAGTAAACTCTAATTACGCGATGCAGGATTTTGTGTGATGTTGAGATTTTGTGTGACGTCAGCATTTTGTGTGGCGTCAGGATTTTGTGTGACGTCAGGATTTTGTGTGACGTCAGGATTTTGTGTGACGTCTGGTCTTTGATGCGTATTTCACATGTGGCAATGTAGATGCCACCACAATGCTATGCAACGCAGCATATCGCAGTCCACTGCTGACCACTGCAGAACACCCGGTTGTGAGTTTTGTACATCCATTCTGTCCTAGCCACCTTTTTAAGGTTGTCAGTAGGTACATCTAGCTGGTGCGTAAGTCGCAATGGGCAGGGCACGTTGCTCGCAGAACGGATAGCCAATGGGGCCGAAAGGTTCTGGAGTGGCGACCGCGTACCGGAAGACGTAGCGTGGGAAGACCTCCCAGAAGATAGACCGATGACCTTGTGAAGGCCGCAGGAATCCGCTGGATGCGGAAAGCACAGAATCGGTCGAAGTGGCGGTGCTTGGGGGAGGCCTATGTCCAGCAGTGGACGTCTTTCGGCTGAAATGATGACATTTAGCTGGTAGGTACGTCTTATACAGAGAAAGTATGAGCATTGATCACCACGCTTGCTAAAAGTGAGTATGCGATTTCGGATATATTTTGATTTTGGGTTCAGGTTTCCTCGCGATGTTATCTTCCACCGATGTCAGTGATGTCCAAAATGATTTTAAAAAGTATATATGAATTGTAAGAGTCACATTAGTGAACCTACAACCTCATGCAAGAGAGGCGAGGCCACTGGATCATCACAATCACCGTGAACGATCATGATCATTATTTAAGCTAATCGCGTGTTAAAAGCATGCTTGCGTGATGCACGATTTTGAGTGACGTCAGTGTAAGGCTGCTTGTCAACTGGAGCGGAGCGAGGCTGCGGGGCGGAGAAATGTTTAAATATTAACCAATAGAATCTAAACTCCGCTTCAGAGCTCCGCTCCTATTGATTAATATTGGCACATTTCTCCGCTCCGCTGCCTCGCTCCGCTCCAATTGACAAGCAGCCTTATGTGTAGTTCACATGTGGCAATATAGATGCCACCACAGCCTCAACGCCAAATCTATGTTGATAATTGCTTACTGGAATTGGCAAACATAAACCATTATACTACCCATAATATTATGATGCGTTCTACAATCGCGCTAATTCAACTAATCACGCTAATGCCCTTGTGCTGATGCGGTAAACCGATGTGGTTTACGCAATTAATCTATGTGCACTTGATTTGTAATCGCTGAACTATGCTTTGACGTTGGTGCATACCGTGGGTTCACATTGTAATGCGTGATATAGGTACCTAGTTTATTAGTTAGTGGTAATGTTTATGCTCACGTCTTGGGGTAAGGGTTTCTAAATATTATGTACTTACTAGCTTCCGCCCTGCCAGCTGTTTCGCCCCCGTGATATCTTTATAAATTATTGCCTATGTTACTCAGTGATAATATATCATTCTACTGGTGAAATAATTTTTAAACCGGTTCAGTGATTTTTGAGTTTATTCATAACAAACAAACATACAAAAAATCAAATCTTTTTCTTTATAATATTATAGCCTATGTTACTCAGTGATAATATAGAATTCTAGTGGTGAAATAATTTTTTAAATTGGTTCACTAGTTTTTGAGTTTATTCATTACAAACAAACATACAAAAAATCAAACCTTTTCTCCTTATAAATATTAGTTTAGATAATTCAGATTATTCTTTTCTGAATAGTATTTGTAAACATTTGTTTTGTATGTTGATACAGATACTGCCTCGTTGGTGTAGTGGTCGCAAGCGCTACTGCTGAGCATGAGGTTCTGGGTTCGATTGCCGGGTCGAGCAAAGTGTTATTGGGTTTTTCCATCTGGAATATCTCAGTAGCAGCGCGGTGTCTGAATTTGAGCCCGGTTTATGGCAATAGACTCGCCCCCTATTACATGGGACTTAAGTATAACTGGCAAAATGCGGGTGTACTATACTTAGCTATACTTAGGTACACCTCTGCCTAACCTTTCGGGAAACACAGTCGTGATATTACTGTTCTGTATGTTTTTTTTTTTTTGTATTTTTTTTTTTTTTCGATGAGAGCTTGTAAATATGTCTTTTCATTAAGTGGTATATGATATTGTTACTAATTTTAAGTGATCTCAAGACAGTTTTTGCATAAAATAATTTGTATGTAAAAGCCTAATCAAGTTGGACTATTTGTTCAATTATTTTTATAAAAAGATTATTATAATTCATAATAATAACATAAACTAATTTATTGACAGAACAAGACACCAACACAATTTTTTTAATTAAAGGTAACCACTCACCTATAATTATTTTCGATCTAATATGTCACGATCTTTCAAAACGCTATATCCCTTGTACAAAATTTCCGCGATTAAACATTTTTTAATTATTTTTTTTGTAAATTCGTAGGTCACGCACATAGTATCTAAATGGAAACATCTAAACTTACTTATTTTCACCGAATAAGAAAACTCTTTACCTACTACAAAAATATACCAATAACTTATAATATTACCAGGTAATAGAAAAATTACTTCCAAACCCAATAATAATTTCGACAGTAAAAGAAACTTTTATCTCTACTCGATCGCAATTCGTGCGTAAACACTTTTTTATTCGAAAATTACCCGTATCAGAATAAGTAGCTGGAGTACGCGTAAGCATTTTTACGTGAATATCTGTTGTACCAAAAATAGGGTAAGGGCGACTATTGTCGTCCGCGTTTATTGTTGTTCCCTCGAGATTTTCATTAGGGATAAGACAAAATGGGTGACGTATTTAGGGAAAATGACGTATTTAGACAATTAACCTAATTTACTTGGTGAATACCGTACTTTTATATTGAAATAATAAAGTGGCAGTTTATTGTTAAAGGAAATTGAAATATAATTAATTTTTACTGAGACCAAAAAAATATTGGAGCTATTGAGGAGGTACTTAATAAATTCCCAACGAGTTACAAACTTGAACATAAACGCAACATACATGGACAATAATTGGTGTATCTACCCACATCATTATTATATTATACATAATCGGCTTTCACGAATGGTTGTTATACTCGTAAGAAGCTGAAATCGTTTACATGGTTCAAAGTATGTAACAAGCTTTAATATAGCCTTACATGTTGTCGAAATGACTTTTTCTCAAATATCTTTACAAACTGTTTTACTATTGCCAACTTTGCCTTTAGAAAACTATATTGGGTCGGTTTTATGCGAATATTTTCTAGCTAAAATGGGATTCTAGAAAATCTAGTTTCTTTGTAGAAAGTAGTAATACCTACAAAACTATGTTCTTAATGTACCTCGGCAAAACTCGTGTTTCGTCAGTTGTCAGATGTCTATCAGTTGCCCTTTGCACTTGGTGCAGACCGGACGCTCTCAATCGACTTGGAAGTATATAGAGTTATTAATACTCTTTTAACTTAATGTAATTTATTTAAAAAATGGGAGGAAAGCCGCTAAAGTCACCACACCAAGACTGCGCAGAGTCTGCGCTCGGCGCTTGGTGTGGCAACAGGCCGTGTTCGAGTTCGCGACAAGTATATCGTCATCCTGAGGATGCCTCATTGAGAGGTTAAACACGTGTTGATTTATTTCAGGGGTATTTTATGACTCTTTAGAAATAGCTAAGTGGAACAGGTTACTAAATATATCGACTTCTATTGTATTTTATAATGGATTTCCGCAAGGTCACGCCTGAATCAATTAACTAGTTTTACAGATCTATATAGTTCACACGGAAATCAAAACAAAACAATAATAAAGCACTTAGTTCTGAATTCAAATTATTATACACGAAAAATCTAATAATTGATGGACATGGAAATTAGCATTCGTTTGTATTCGAAAATCCGATGATACCCGAGGGACATTAAGATAATAGAAATACTGTACTTTGGTATATATTCATAAATTACCTTATATTTGACTAGACCGCGGGTTAAAAGAGTTTTCAGAAATCTATACTAATATTATAAAGAGAAAAGATTTATAGTTTTGTTTGTCTAAGTTTGTTTGTTTGCAAGTTTGTATGTAGGGGTAATCTCCGGAACTACCAGTCGGATTTGAATAATTCTTTTTGCATTGGATAGCCCAATTCTCCAGGAAGTTTAAGGGTCGCGGGTGAAGTCGCGGGCAGAAGCTAGTAATGAATAAACTCAAAAACTACTGCACCGATATTAAAAATTCTTTCAGCAGTACAATGTTATAAATAACTGAGTAACATAGGCTATAATTTTATAAAATTATCACGCAGACAAAGCCGCTGGAGCTATGATATAACATCTAGTTACATCGCTGTCCCCGGCGAATAAAATTGTAATCGTAAAAGCTAAATTTTACAGGAAAAACAAAAATCTGGTTTTTGTGAATATCTTATTAACTAATATAATAATAGTGGATTTGTTCAAATACCAAAAGAATAGTATTTTTTTACATTTATAACAATACACCTTAAAATCTCGTAACTTCTGAAATAACCGTAGGAAATGTATGAAAAAACTTGACAGAGTGTAATCGGACCTCTAAATATCGAATATGCAATAAAGTTAAAACTATCGTAATAGCACATTACCATATTATTCGCCGGGGACAGTGACATGTATATATTCACCTATACCTACTATATTTATTCATTTCCAAAACACTAATTTACAAATATTTTTTGTCACACTACGAAAACCTTTCAGGGTTTATCTGTGTGATGGCAAGCGGTTCGTTTAAATCTTCAAACAATGATGATTCGACTTACCATTCGACTAGATAAAAAACCTCAAAAAAAACAAAAAACCCGACTGCAAAAACACATAACTGAAAAGAAAAAATCAAAAGTTACACCATATTTCCAGTTATAAGATTGTCCTCGCCTGCGATATCAAAATTCTATAGATTATAATGCTTGTTTTGCTTTTTTTAACCGACTTCAAAAAAAGGAGGAGGTTCTCAATTCGTCGGGATATATGTATATATATATTTTTTATGTATGTTCCCCGATTACTCGAAGACGGCTGGACCGATTTGAAAAATTATTTTTTTGTTTGAAAGGGTATAGGTACTTTCAAGTTGGTCCCATTGTCATTTGGTCACGATCTGATGATGGGATCTTGGAGAAATCGAGGGAACTCTTCAAATATATATACATCTATAGCGATTTGGGTATTTTTGATGAGCAGTTGACATAAGGCTATTGTAATTTAGATAAATTACAAACCAACCCACTAAAAAGTGAAAAAAAAAACTTTTTTACAAAAAACACAACCGACTTCCAAACTACAAAGTGAAAATTAACTTTAATTTCGAAAGTCGGTCTAAAATACTGATCTGATCCAAAGACTTCCAAAATTAAAGTTATTTTTCACTTTGTAGTTTGGAAGTCGGTTGTGTTTTTGTAAAAAAAAATTTTTCAGTTATGTGTTTTTGCAGTCGAGATTTTTGTTTATTAAATTATCTTCATTTCAAATTTCTTAGGTTCATTAATATACATACGTACACATATTTGGAATTGACTCATTTCAAGCTTTTATATGATACCATTACTGTTGTAATTTATTTTTTAAAAAAACCTTCCCCTCCCTTTTTTATATTTGCAGATGCAATATATAAATATTATATAGTATAATAAGAACCATTCTGACTCTAGAACAACTAATTTAGTTCCGAATATAATTATTTAACCTCAAAATGGATACTAATCCCCAAATGAATCTTAAAGTCGTTACCCCAATATCATAATTTAAACTGTTTAATAAAACTACACATTTACAATATTTCAGGGATAAGGAAAATAATATGAAACACCAATATATTTTGTCAGTCATTTATATTTCTTTGCCAACATCAAATTCAATATTCTACACCATACCATCACATCTCTTATTCCCCACATAATATCACTATCTAATAAGTATTCTAATATTTACCATAAAACTAATAGGTAGATCTCCAACCAATACCATGTTAATCTATCTTTTTACCGACACAGCCACTAAACACGTCTTACCGTCACGAGCGCCAGACCCAGAAGAAAGGTTCCCGCGCTACTCTTAACACATCGAATCTTTGGATGTTGCCAGTACAATATCCAACAATTACGTATTAATAAATTAAAACCTAACAATAGTTTGTCACTCCCACAATTAAGACAAATCTAACGACACCTTATAATGTTAAAATCCATCAAGCCGTTTCGGCTTTAGAGCGTGCCAAAGAAATAGACATACATACCTACTCTCGAAAAACATTACCCTCCTTCTGAGGCAGTCGGGGAACCTTAAATAAATATTAAATATTAATGAATACAAATTAATTCGACCGCTGTTCACAATATTGATCGCGGCCGATAAAATGTAAAACATTATGGAAATGAGGGTAGCCATTAAAATTATGTTCGCACTTTGTCACCTCATTACGAACGATGTTCGGCTTTCCTGATTTAATAATGGTTTTAGAAGATGCTTCAGTTTTGTTTGAGAAAGGAATGGACCACGTAAAGAGGTCGTTTTAGGAGGTTCTCTATTATTTGAGGTGAGGTATAAGAACCTCGTGGATTGTTAGAAATAAAAGTACAAGATATTTTTTTTTTTCTGTTTCTTTATATTTTCTCAAACAAAGAATGTGTTACATAGGTGCAAAAGTAGGTATAACTAATTAATTATTTAAGTCGAATTAATAACTATTCTAATTTGGCAAGTTTCAACCAATTAAAATATTGTGAACATACTTGTACCTAATTGTCAGGAATCGCTTTGCGATTGATGGTCGTACCTTATCTATATGTCGGAAATACGTCACTGAATTGTCTAATCGGGGAGCCAGCGCCGCCTAGCGGTGCTCGACAGAGTCTAATACATAACGTTCGAATCGGCAGGGGACAAGCACAGTTGGTCGGTGGTGGTTAAGCAGTGAATACGTTTTGAAACAGTCGCGCGTTCCGTATAGTCGTGTCGTGTACCTACAGTGCGTGAATTGCTAGAGTGATTAATTTGATAGTAAATTATAATTTGATCTGAACTGTAAACGGTTTTTCTATTGCGTAATAACCAAAACTACCCATAGTACGCCAGCAGTAGTTCAAATATGGCAGAAAATAACAAAAGAGACACGTACCCTTTTTTTTTTTGGGGGAATTATCAAATAACTTCTCCCGCTCTAGGTAGAGCGGGAGGGCGTGTCAGACTATTACTGACTAAAACTCACCCGTGTTCCTTCAGTTGCCCTGTTGCCGGGGGCCACGATGTCCCTATCGGCTTTCTTCGAACCCCCGGCAGGCATTGGCCCGTCAAACCCCGTCAATTCTGCTGACATCTCTTTGAGGCGCGCGTGGATCACAACGCGCCGTCGACCTGGGCTTGGTCCTTATCGGACGGCGAGCTACCCATTGCTCACCGTCCGCAAGCCCGCGCCTACGGTGGTCGGCAATCGGCTCGCGATTCCCGCCCCGGGTGCTCCGGGTGCGCCGCTCCTCATATTGCGGCGGCTAGGGGCGTGAGGGCGCGAAATTTGCCTCTCCCTCACGCGTTCCGCCTCCTCCTTCGCGAGCATTACCGCTTCGCAGAAGGAGGTGACCGCCTGCCATTTCCTCTCGCTCCGTACCATGGCCTGAACCAGGGCCGGACGCGAGAGATTACCGCCGTCGATCGCCTCTACGAGGACACGGCGTTGCTCCGCCCAAGCCGGGCAAACTTCCACCGTATGCTCCACGGTATCCTCAGGCCGATCCACACAATGGTGACACCCGGGTGTTTCCTCCCGCCTTATCCTGAACAGGAACCTCCCGAAGCAGCCGTGTCCGGTAGACACGTACCCTCCCCACTCCGTCATTATAATAAAAACATGTCTTTGAGCCAGTGACGGCTATCATGAAAATTATGACAGCGGGGTTTGACTTTACCTTGTCAAAAAACGCTCTCTAGGAAAACACACCAACTTATTTTATTTAATAACGTTTCAGTGACGTCCTTCGCCGGTAAATTGCGTGCGCTATATGACGGGCACCGCACTTCTAGGAAACTAGCTTAACAATATGACAGGACCTCTTTGAATATAACAAAAAAATATGTAAATTTCAGTACCTATTTACATACCGATTTTAAGCAAACACGCGATGAAAAGGTTTCTATAACATGATATAATTAAATCGGGTTTTCATTTCATGTTAAATCGAGTGTGTAAACAAAAGAGGTAGCTTGTCTGTTACTGGCATTGCGGGTAGCCAGATAAAATGTTACAATCTGTTTACATATTTCAGGGTGACTTGTTAAACGAAGGACGTATAGCGCTACAAGATTGCCGCGTGGCCAAAATTGGAACTAATGACGCCATCTTGTTTTTTTAAGAGTCCTATTACATTTTTATGCAAATTCATGATTTTTGACGTTGTAATTTTCAACAGCAGTAAGATATTTTAATTATTTGATTATGAGTGACGATAGTGCCATTCTCTTTCTTGTAATTTGGAGATACACATTTTAATTTTTCTTTTCGTGTAATTTACTATAAATATTTTACGAATTCAGTTTACAAGAAAAACCTTCTTCGATGGAACTTTAACGCTCAAATTCACATTCAATTATATACATACAATAAAAGATAAGTTGAATGTTTTACTTGTTTATTTGAGATCTAGAATTTCTATAAATTCCTTGAGTTTTCACAGAAAAAATCGTAAATAAAAGCAATAAATATTTGGAATATAATGGACGCTTTGATTAAGCGTCCATTATATTCCAAATATTTATTGCTTTTAAACACAGTTTTTTAAAATAAACTAATAATGATATAAGTATGTTTCAGTGTTAAGTCGGTAAATGTTGCACGAAAATGTAAATAACTGCTGTTGTACAGTTGCTTTGGTGGGAATTGTTCTTGCTCATTCTCACGCTCGGCTTGGCTCGCTCGCTCATGTCCCTCTCTCTTCTTTTTGTTTTGTTGTTTTGCAATTTTATTTGATTTCACTCAATGTATTCGTTATTATTATTACACAAATTTATTTTAATTACTTAAATATAGATACATACACACATTGCAGTATAAAGCGAATTATTTGTTATTGTTATTATTATCTTACACGAATTTATTTAATTTAAGTATACACACACACATATTGCAGTAGGTTTAAAGCTGATTTACATCCGTCACCTCACACTTCAGGTTCAGTTGAAAACCAGCGTCAGGCACTAGCTGTCTGGCATTTTTGCTGAACTGGGCCTATTTGGCGCAGCCGCGAGGCACACTTTCCTGTTAAATGATTATTTTTACACTTTGTTTTTGTTTCCTTTTTTATTTTTTACTTGTGTTATAATTGTTGTGTTGTGTGCCTTTTTGTCTGTGCTAAATAAATGTATTTTCTTTCTTTCTTTCTTCTTTTTCTTCTTCTTATATAAAACTTCTATCTACAATGAATACGTTTAATTCGTTTTTGTTTCTCAATATAATAAGACAAAATTACAACAAATAAAATTATAGTACCATATCTTCCGCGTCAATTCGTGGAGCTCGTGGCTAAGTAATAACAGCCGCACGGTTCGATCCACCAGGTTAAGCTACGCTAGCCGAGGTTGGTCTGTGGATGGGTGACCATCATAACATTCCGAGACTCCTCCGTGCCTCGGAAAGCACGTTGAGCCGTTGGTCCCGGCTGTCATTCGTAGATTTTTGACAGTCGTTACAGGTTGTCAGAAGTCCGAAAGTCTGACAATCAGTCTTACCAAGGGGTATCGTGTTACCTAGTTACTGGGTTGTGGAGGTCAGATAGGCAGTCGCTCCATGTAAAATATGGTATTTAGCTGCATCCGGTTAGACTGGAAGCCGACCCCAACATAGTTGGGAAAAGGCTAGGCAGATATTCCGCGTCAATTCAGCAAATTACACAAAAATAATGTGTAACTCAAACTTACAAGAAAGAGCACTATCGTTATTATAATCAAATAATTAAAATATCTTACTGCTGCTGAAAAATGCAACGTCAAAAATTATGAATTTCCGTAAAAAAAATTGTGATAAGACTCTTAATACATTTCAAATTCAAATTCATTTATTTAGCTTACACAAAGTCCTTAAATATACAACCTAGCATGGTATGAAATTCTCACTAATAGAAGACTTAGAATATTAGACAGCGGGTCCCAAACTAGGCACAGCCTGTATCTTGGTGACCCAAACACTACACAATGGTGCCGATTCTCTTGTACACCGAACTAAACTAACAAAACTATCACTAAAATTCCCTACTTTTGACTATGAGAATCTCAAAGCTATTTTGTAAAAGAAATTCTCTAAATTTAAAAATAATTTTGACACATCTAAATCGAATTTGACAATCGCGACTTCACACGTGATACCTAACCACGTGAATCTTTTTAGAGCCGGAGGCGCGCAGGGGGGGGAGCCTCGACGTGTTTTATGTGGATTTTTTCACTTTTTGTATGGAAAATAAGAAAAAAAAAACCTACATGTAGAGTGTTAGGGGTTTAATGTCGAAATTTTCATTATTTTTGCGATTGGACACATCGTTTTCGAGATATAAGCAAAAGAAAAAAAATATTCAGTACTGTTTTTGCATCTGAAGTCGAGGTTTTGGTATGAATTTAAAGTTCCAACTAATTTTATTCCACACGTTTTTAGTCGCGATTAAAAATAGTCAGATTTAGTTAGAAAATCTAAAGTTTAGGTGAAAAACGTCAAATTCAGAATAGCAAAATTGCCATTTTCACTAAACTAATATCTCAGTACCATCTTAGTGCTGTCAAACTAAAATATAGTTAAGTTGTGTCATTTTAGTCTATTTCAGAATGAGAAATCGCCGTTTGACAGGAATAAACTAAATTTTGGTGATTTTTAGTCTAGTTTAGATGCATTTGTGACAAGAGAATGGACACCATTGTTAACAATTTAATGTGTACTGCTAGCGCAATATTATAATTCATTGTTCATATAAAATGTACAATAGTTTACAATAATTTAAGTACAAAGAAAATCAATTATCTTAATTGTTTTTGTATGTAAAATCTAAAAGAAAATAACTAACATAGATTTTACATACAAAAACAGTTAAGGTAAGTGTGTGGTGTAAGTGTAAGTGAGGGTATGTATTCTTTCAGAGAGTTTGTATTAATATGTGCTGCAAAGTAAACTTTCTGTTTCCTCATACGTCCAGTCCACCAACCATTCTCTTAGTTTAGTTTTGGCCTCGGAGTAGTTGGTCGGTACAGTGAACGTTTTGCTCATAGCATTAAACACCCGTATAGGTAAATACGATGAATACGTAATTCGTTTCAAGTCACATGCCACAAAACACTTGCTCAAATTTTTACCAACAGCCTATCATTGTACTAAAGGACATACGTACTTACAGGCCTACCGTTTAACTGAGACGCTGCCTGAGTTAGCTACGCAGGTCGAGAGGGGTGACGCCCGCCAGCGGAAGAATGACCGAGTTCTCAACCATCCCGTGTCGTGCAGTTATCTTAGGCACCGTCTCAGTTAAGTGGTAGGCCTATTGTAGAGATCTTTGTGAAGACGCTCATCCACAGAAGTACTACCACCATACCTTTTATCAGCAGTCAAGCAGCGTTGTTGTATTCCATCTTGCACATAGACAAGGGCATGCCAGTCGAATTTCCCCCGTCAACTTTGTCTGTAGGATAGCAACGCATCTGCGGGGTTATTCCGTTCCAACGGTCCACCTGATGTTAAGTGGTGGCTGCCACCGATGGATATCTACAATAAATGCATCGCAGATGGGGTTCTTCCGTTTATCCACCCCAAAAATCCACCCTCAGATTGATATTTGGAAACGTATGTCCGAGAATCCACCCTAGGGCTAGTTGGATAAACGGAATTTATAGGCTTAAGGTGGATTCTTGGACATACGTTTCCAAGTATCAATCTGAGGGTGGATTTTTTGGGGTGGATAAACGAAAGAACCTTATCTGCGATGCGTTTATTGTAGATATCCATCGGTGGCAGTCACCACTTCACATCAAGTAGTCCGTTGGTTTGTTTGCCATCTAAAAACGAATGATAAAATGTGTTCATGTGTATCGACACAGAGTACTTTATACAATACTGAAAAACGACCATCCCACTCACAGAGAGGAAGGCTGTGTTCCAGCAGTGGGCACACTATAGGTTGATAATGTTTATTCATGTGAAACGAATAATAAAATATGTCCCTGGTTTATCCAGTCATCTTGTACAGTGATACAGCAATTTGATTTTGGGCTAGTAATGTATCTGTCAGTTGCGTTTAGATTATGTGGTGTTTGAGATAGAAATGCTATCATTTAGGTGAATTCAAGAAATACGGTGAAACGTTTCATAGACTCGTATGTATGCTAATCTAATCGTTCAATTACATATCTGTCAGAAGTTTTCATACAAAATCTGTTACATTTCGATTTAATGTTTATGTACCCATTTTTTTATATTTCTTTAAAATATGACTACTTTAAATAAAAACTACTCCTAATTCACCTAAAACGACGTAATGGAATAGAAAATTAACTTAAAGTTTCGAACCTGCACCCACAAACTCAAAAAGACGCACATGAAAGACTTGACCCTCCGACCTCTACATGCCACCACACCTTTGAAAGCCGACCTCTCCATCCAACTAAACTAATGTGCCATGTGTAACGTGTAGTTCACCCTGTTCACCTAATGCTAAGCAATCGCCGATGCCATTGAACATTTTGCAACACCAAGGGAATCACTAATGCGTTATCGAACCTTAAAAGCATGTAACGAACTTAGTTGAATGGTCAGAGCAATTGAATAGACTTCATTGGGTCGTAATGATTGGATATGGTGGGCAAAAATTGTATAATAAACATACTAAAATATAACAGGGGCTTGTAGCTAAGTAATAGTATCCGCACGGGTCAATCGATCAGGTTAAGCTACGCTTGCCGCAGTTGGTCCGTGGATGGGTGACCACCTTTACATACCAAGATCCCTCCATGCCGCTGAAAGCACGTCAAACCGTTAGTCCCGGCTGTCTTTCGTGGATCTTTGACAGTCGTTACGGGTCATCAGAAGCCCGAAAGTCTGACAACCAGTCTTACCAATAGGAATCATATTACCCAGTAACTGGGTTGTGGAGGTCAGATAGACAGTCGCTCCATGTCAAATACTGGTATTCGGCTGCATGTGGTTAGACTGGAAGCCGACCCCAACAGAGTTGAGAATAGACTAGGCAGATAGAAAATAGAAATAATTTATTCAAACTCAAACTCAAAGCATTTATTTCAATTAAACCATTTACAGGCACTTTTGAATTGTCAAAGAATCCGTCAGTCAGAAATATGAAGCTAGGTGCCCATTCCAAAGCGTAGTACGTAGGTACCTATGGAGAAGAACGGGCAAGAAACTCCAATGACACTCTTTAATAAAAATTGTTACAAAATATTGGTTACATCATTCATGTTGAAATTATACATGTGAGAACAATGTAAAAAGACATGCACGTTAGAAGCGTCCGTAATAAAATATTGTCCAGGTAATACAGTAAGTAGATTTACAGGTTAACACCAAGTTGAAAGGACATGAGTAGCTTAAAATATTACCTATAGCTAGCTAGGTAACAAAATTGTATTTACCAGTGAGCCCCAAATTAGACAGTTAATCTGTATCTTGGGGCTTGGGGTACGAATTCCAGAGTGAAGAGAGGTGATTTCAGGTGTTGTATGCTATATCTGTACTCAATACTCAATTCTTTATCTGGTGTGTTTGTTGTGTACGTATGATGTGAGTGTGGTGTGTGTTGTGTGTGAGTGTGGTATGTGTGAGTGTGGTGTGTGGTGTATGTGAGTGTGGTGTGATGAAACATATTAAAATATAACATCACGCTTGTATTCTTCGAAGAGGTAGGCAAAGTTTAAGTAGATAGGTACAGCCAATTTCGCAAATAATGTAAGTCCCATGTATTTTCCATTAAACGGGGACAATTCAGACTACAACCAAGCTGCAACCGAGAATTTCTCAGTAGAAAACCCTAACATCTAGGTATACTAGTCATTATCTCAGTAAATACCCCTTTTCTTGCTATAATATAGCATTTATCAGAAAGATGAGCAGTGGTGGCCCAGTCGAAACGGCCGCAACTTACGATTTGTCCTAGGTTCGAACCCAGGCAGGCACTTTACTTTGTGTAAATTATTTCATTACCACTGCTCTCAAAACGGTGAAGGAAAACATCGTGAGGAAACCGGTATGTCTTAGAACAAAAAATGACAGAAGTGAAAACTTGAACAAGATCGCCTTGGTGGAAAAAAAATACTTTTATAGACCTTTTTATGTGTCCGTAACCTTATCTAAATAAAGATCACAAACGCGTTCACAAAAAAAAAACTTTCTAAACCTTTAAAGTTAAAAATACTTGCATAAAACATTGATCCGTAAAGTAATTTAAATAAAGAGCACAATTGCCTTTACAAAAATAAGGTGTCGGTAACGGTGTCGCGAGTTCAATTGTTTTTTCCCATCTCAAAAATGCCCAACGCGCCTAATGAAGTTTTCACTTAAAAAAAACTATGACATGTGACATCCACCAAACCGCACTGGGCCCGCGTGGTAGATTACGGGTCACTCCCTCTCACTGAGAGGGTTTTATCCCAACAGTGGGAATGTTATAGCCTGATTATGTTATCAGAAAGGTGTGATCACATTTAAGGGTGTGGACCGACCATCAAACTAAACAATTTTCTCTATGACACCCGTAATTGCGAAAAAATAATCAGCTCTTCTATACATTTGGGTCGAGTAGATTTCGAAGTTTTGTACACGCTATATATCATCTTTCAGCTGCCTCATTAGTCTCGTGTTCGCAAATGCGAGTGCTGGGTTCGATTCCCGGGTCGGGCAAAGTGTTATTTGGTTTTTTCTTAGAAACAACCCGGAGTTTGGAAGTTGGCGTTGTGATATTTTCGTGCCTCGGAAAGCACGTTAAACCGTTGGTCCTGCGCCTGATCTCTATCCGGTCGTGTCGGATTGCCATCCCATCGAACTATGAGAGTGAGGGAAGAGAGAGTGCACCTGTGTCTGCGCATACACTTGTGCACTATAATATCTCCCGCGCCGAAGGCTAGTTGCCGTTGAGATTGGCCACCATACCTGAAATACGGTTTGGAGGACTATAAATATATATATTTCACACAGTACATCACTATGGTTTCCAACATTCTTACTCAAAACACTTCACTATGTTACGAATTCCCCAAAAAGCATATAAGACGTTAAACGCTTATAAAGAAACTGGGCTTCGCCATATCAATCCAATACTTAAGAGACTTCAATAAAGCAAATATAAACACGCTTTCTCATTGCGATTCCTGATTTCCCTCGACTCGTTCTTTATTTACTTTTAAATCGTATAACTTCTTTGCAATATTTTTTTGCCTCAAAATTCTTTTATTTCCTTTACGATTCCATTGAAGCAGAATTTAAAAGTTTGGAAATTAAGGCGAAGATTTTTTCCATTCAGAAGTTTGTAAAAGGATCGCGGTATGATTTGTTTTGATGTTCATGATACCAAAAAGTTACCTCATAATAATATTATAGAATGGAGTGTTGTTACATTTATTTATTTTTTATTTATTTATAACAACTTAAACTATCATTACAGGGTTTACCTTAATGCGACAGCTAAGAACTTAAACTAATAAACTAAACTATAAAACTAACCACACTATTAAAATTAAAAAATACAAAAACATAGTATTACTTACATAATTACTAACATAAACATAGTACAATTTTTTTTTTTAAATAACGAAGTTAAAATTAAGTATTATTTTGCTTGTAGCATAATATAAATAGTAATACCCTTGCGAATTCACTAAAACAATATGTGAACACATCAATCTGAGTTTGAAGGTCGTTGATAGTACGGATAGCTCTGGTAAGGGGTGCCTTAGCAAGCAGGTTAGTTCTAGCTATAGGTACCAGTAGCAATGGCGGGCTGCGTCGCCTCCACACGTAATCGTGTATTCCCGTTCGTCCCACTGACTTCGTCCCCGTAGTGGGACGAACGGGAATTTACAAAAATAATATTAAATTTGTTCCCGATCGTCCCATTCATGATTTTAGGGGGACGAACGGGAATATGTTCTTAGATTAGCGCCATTCGTCCCACTAAATAATTTTGTGCGTATTATTTAGTCGTTGTTTCGTAGTTTACTTTCAAAGGAGATGTTTGATTTTGGGCTACCACTATGTACACTACATAGATAAGTAGGAAAAAAATAGGGGAATTTCATAAAAATACTAAAAAATTAATTTGAAGAATGGTACAAGCGTACAAAAATGATCATTTAAATAAAAAACGTTTACTAGATTATACAGTGACATTTACATAGTGTACATGGCGCTAGCCAAGGCTCCATACATTTCTGAAACATCTCCTTTGTCGGGATATTACATGGCTCTGGTGGGATGCTCCGGCGATGCCGCTAGTTAACAAAAGAGTGCCGATAACATTGTGTTATTTGCGTAAACCCTATTGGTTTACTCAACATTCTCTCCCAGTCCCATCAACAAAATTAGTGGGACGATCGGGAAAAAAAACAACGAATTCCCGTTCGTCCCACTACGGGGACGAAATCAGTGGGACGAACGGGAATACACGCTTTATTTCACTTTCAGCTCTGTCGCTAGAATGGTGACTCACCTTGTCTTTGGTATCGCTAATGTCAATACGCTGCCATCAGTTTCATCAGTTTTGTTACCAATTTGTTTACAGATACAAAAAAGTTTATGTTTTAATTATATTTAAAATGCAGCCAAAGTGTCGCTGCCACTGACGACGCCGCAGAACTGGCGAAGTTTATGCCAGCAAAATTTAATAAACTGTCGTGCCATCGGCTAACAAAGAGCTTGTTTGAATTCAAACAAAAAAACTTTTAATTTTTTATTAAATTCTTTTACACAGTATGAAATTCCACGTAAAAGCAATTTGATCCTGACCTATCAGTAATTCAATACTTTTGATTAAATTGCGCCCACCCGTGTGAGAAAATGAGGGTCATGTATCAGATTTGAATTAACTAGATATCCCTGCAATCTGATCAAATAAAGGTAGGTATATCTTCAGGATATTTTAGGTACCTATCAGGTGAATAGGATCCCACTAAAGCAATTTTTTTAAGAGCACTCATCTTCACACAACATAATAATAACGACTGAAGTGTATATTACTTGCTTTAACCCGCGAAATTTAGCAGATTTTTTTTTGTTTAGCTCTTTTATTTTAACTAGTATGTTACAATTACTTAACTGTCTTTTAATATTTACAAGTGGGTGCATAATGAAATAAGAACCATCCTTACTCTAAAATAACTGATTTAATTCTGAATATAATTATTTAACCTCAAAACACATACTAATCCCCAAATGAATCTTAAGTTACTTTTACTCCAATATCATAATCAAAAACTGTTTAATAAAACTACATATTTACAATATTTCAGGGATAAGGAAAATAATATGAAACACCAAGATATTTTGTCAGTCTTTGCCAACATCAAATTCAATATTCTACACCATACCATCACATCTCCTATTCCCCATATAATAAATATCACAATTCAATCCGTATTCTAATATTTACCCTAAAATTAATAGGTTACCTTTATTTACAGTAGATCTCCAACCAATACTATGCCAATCTATCTTTTTACCGACACAGCCATTAAGCACGTCTTACTGTCACGAGCGCCCAACTCAGAAGGTCGTTGTTACCCCCATTTTGACATATCAAATCTTTGGGTGTTGCCAGTACAATAGCCAACAATTACGTATTAATAAATTGAAACCTAACAACAACTTATAACTAATTAATAAATAAAAATAACCATATTGTATAAACTTTACTAAAAGTATTCACAAACTAAAATTTACATCGAAAAATTCATCCGTATCGCTGTCGACTGGTAATGTACCCAAGAGACTGGCCGCATTGCCACGTTATATGGCAATGCTTAGCCTCTGACCAAGGTCAACACCAGCCCTTGGGTCACGGGAAGTGTCAAATAGTCGTTTTGGGATTTAATTAAAGAGGCCATGAGCAGACCCCACGGCCCGAGGGTTTCAACCCCAAACGGCTTGAAAATATAATTACCAGTAAACGTTCTAGAAGTAGTTTACAGATTAACTTTTTTACTATTTTTATACAAATTTAGCTGAAGTGGTTGAAACTTCATATACTTACAAGTCATTCAATTTGTACTCATTTTATTAATTTATCTCTCCATATTACATACGCCAGTTTTACCAATGGGTTAGGCAGAGGATTTGGTCTCCATATCAATTGTTCTACCTAAATGACGGAATAAAATAAATACACTGCAAAGTAGTTAATCCCAAACTGTAAACAAATACTACCTCTCGACACTATGTTTATATCCGTTCGACCTACTTCCGAACGATTAATAAATTAAGCAAAATGGCGTCGGTAGCGCACCCCAAACAAAGTTATCGGGGCTTGAAATTATAGCCCGTTCAGTTACTGCTGATATTAAAATACAGGTAATTTTACTTTCAGACCGTAAAATTATATCAAAGTGAACGTTATTTTTTTCCCCTGAATCAAAAAATTACCGGGTACTTACTAAGGTAGTAATTTAAACCCTAATTTAATATTCCTTAAGACAGCTTAATGTGATAGACAAGTATAATATTTACGGCACACAAAATGAGTCGCTGACGATTAATATCATATTTATCACTGAATATTGTCTTTATTTTTTAGAGAGTGTAAATCTACAAGAGAAATTTCGTTTTTTTTTTTCTAAATGGTGTTAACTTGAGAGCCCTGACACCCATAACACAAGTTTAATCTTAGCTTGGGTGTCAGAGGTGTATAACTCTGCATTAACCTACAATTTTATATGAAAACTAGCTGACCCCGGCAAACGTTGTTTTGCCAATTATTTGTTTGGGGTGGACAACCCTTATCACTTAGGGGTATGAAAAATAGATAGTAGCCGATTCTCAGACCTACTGAATATGCATATAAAATTTGGTAAAAATCAGTAAAGCCGTTTCGGAGGAGTAAGGTAACTAACATTGTGACACGAGAATTTTATACATAAGATATTATGTTATACCAAGTGGCATATGTAAAATTGTAAATTGGAAATAAAGATATTTTTGTTATTTATTTAGTTTCTCGTTTTCAACATCAAAACACTGAATTAGGTGTAGTCACACCTAATTCAGTGTATTAATTGCAAATCATAATCAATATTTTAGTGCGCTACAGAATACAGAGCAAGATTTTAACAAAAAAAAAAATGTGGCACTCCGGAAGTGCCGACAGAAGTGAAAGCTTGAACAATTTTATTGTGCAGGAAATAATGTATCGCGCGTTGATGTCTTTTTAATGGTCAAAAGCTGGTGTCGTAACAGTGTCGCGAAAACAATTGTCTAGTCCCATCTCAAAAATGCCCAACACGCCTAAAGAAGTTTTCAATAAAAAAAAATACAATTACAACAGCAAAATATTTGACAACTATCTGCGTCGTTGCCAACTTTCAGAATGCTTTAAAAAATATTGCAGTTTTTACAAAGATACGTTCTTACTCAAAAAATGAATTGGTGATTCCTTTGCTACTGAAAAAAATACACATAAATAGGTTGCCGTAGGTAGATACTTGGAATTTAAAAGTCTTACAATTTTTTTAGGAATGTAGTTCTTTAACCCGGCTTGCGGTAGGAGTAAACTGGCAGAAATCATCACGTAACGAAAAAGCCTTCTTCTACCTGTAAAAGTGAGTTTCAATTTTATGTAAACTAGGTGGCTCGATATTAAAAAATAAAAAAACAAAAAATTTTGACTTTTGAAACTGACTTTTTTAATCTACCTTCTAGAAACTTTCGAGGGTTCCAGAAAATTCTATTAATTATAATACGTAAATACGTATGTTTAAAATGAAAGACCCAAAATTCATCTAATTACACGAGTTTCAACTTCACCGCAGGACGGGTTCAACAAAAATATGTTTTCGACATACCATCAGTAAGTTTCGAAAACGTCTGTGGAGTTATAAAACTGAAATTGGGTCAGATAGGGGTCCTTTGAACATGTGTCTTTTTATCTTATAATATTACAGGTTATTTTATAAATGAAAGGGTTAAGTTTGAAGTACCTACACAGACAGGTAAACAAACTACATAATATTAAGATATGAAATACTTGCATTTTATTTGAACTTCTACTTTCATTTGTTCTATTATATTATTATCTATATTCTTTCTATTTATAAGAGCATTAGTGACCCAGTGGTAACGGCCGCGACTTACGAGTTGTAGGTCGTAGGTTCGAATCCAGACAGGCGATTTACTTTGTGTAGACTATTTCAGCACCACTGCTCTCAAAACGGTGAAGGAAAACATCGTGTGGAAACCGGCATGTCCTAGAACCAAAAATTCGAAGACATGTGACATCTACCAACCCGCGCTGGGCCCGCGTGGTTGATTACAGCCCACTCCCACTCGAAGAGAGGAGGCCTGTGTCCCAGCAGTGGGGACATTGTAGGCTAATTATGGATTTATATTTGTTGTAGTTTTCAGAAGGTTTTCAAAAAAATTCACATACAACATATTTGTAAAATTTTTTTTTTTTTTGAAAGCATATCTTACTAAAGTTTTACGTAGTTTCATTGAAGACGCCACGTTGACTCCGCGTAGTTTATTCATGCACTCTAAAATTATCTTTATCTGCTTTAATACTTTCCGATATTCAGTCAGTAGTATTCACGTCATCCTACCATGTAAACGTATTTTAAATAACCTTAAAATCCATGATTAATGTTGGTTTGACCCAGTTCTCACTCCGAATTCTAAAGTAAAATGATTTATGTACCAGCTGAATATATCAGCCAGCTCCACTAAAAATACATCAAAATCATGGAACATTCACAGCATATCAATTTCTGTCATATGTTCACATTATTCACCGTATTCATAAAGGGTGGTTTCAAATGAGCACGTATACGGAATAAGCAATATTTTCATGCTTCACTACTCACCCCCGAAATTAGCAAGCCGTGAACAATTCCCGGTAATTTACGTTCGAACCTTCAAACGTTTCGGAAGTGTCCGATTTCACGTCGATTTTGTCAATAAAATCGTAATATTGTAAACGGTTTTTTGGGGTAATTTTTTGCTTTAAATGTACGGATTTTGACTGTGTAATATGGCTGTAAGCATTTTTAACGAGTATGTTTGTTAAGATTTTCTGTAAATTTTCTTTGTGTTGTTACTTGCTATTTTAATCTCAAAAGTAGCTATCCTCTTTTACAAAAACGTAATTTATAAATCGCCAGACGATATTACCCATTCTGAGAACAGGTCCTTACAACCGTTGAACACAAATTAGAATGATTATTGGAAATTCCGAATTTCGATTTCAGTGATTCAATTTTGCACTCACGCAAAATGTTAGGGATAGAGTGAAACCGTTTGGCTAAGGATTATTTTACGAACTTATTTACCAACCCATTCGGGAATTACAGGCACGATGTGTGTAAGTAAAATTCCAATTCAATAACTTCCAAAACTATGTCAAAAAACAACTTTTTACAAAAAAAAAAAACCGTTGTTTTGGTTTTTTGTAAAATGTTTTATATTTCGCTTTTTAGTTGTGATACCTACCCCACACAAATTCGAATCATCCACATACTAAGTGGGAAAAAATACGTATTATTGAAGCTAACTCAAAAACTATCCAAGCAAAGTTAATAAAATTTATGTGGGACCACCTCGAGAGTATAACCCTTTTAAACGAAAAAGAATTTTCAAAATCGGTCCACAATTCCACAATTGACGGAGAAATCGGTGGACATACATAAAAAAAAAAACATACATACGCTACAAACATATAACCTCCTCCTTTTTGGAAGTCGGTTAAAAAAACCCGATATTAAACTCAACCAGAACAAAATATTCTGAAAACACAATTCTTTACGTCGCGCACTCACTTTGAGCATAACGTTCGGATTCCGTCTATTATTTCCAACTAACAATACACTTCGACGCTTTGACGTCACAGCTCGAGCTCTCTGTAACTTAAACTACCAATTAGGCGCTCTTACACCTTTAGAGAACACCTTAGTGTAAGATTTACTGGGAAAGTCTGAAACGTTACAGAGCTGGGTCTATAGATTTAAAGGTGCATTTAGAGCTTGCATCAGTGACGATACTTAATCACGTCCGGTGCAGTCTTACTGACTGGGTTCTTTACTAGCTGTGAACTTGTGACACGAGAGAAAAATACGTTTTATTGTCTAGGCAACTATTTATGGGAAAATCTTATTTACTCGGATAAATACTACATCCATACTTCCATACTAATCCATAGACTTCCTACTCCATACTTTAACAGGGTGGCAGGGACATTGACGTGCAACTTGTTACCATGGATTCAGTACATGATACTGGATTAAAATTTCTCGTCGAGATAAAAAAAAAATTGTTTGTACACACGGCTACACATCAAGCTATACATTTCTAGTATAAGCTGACCTCGCATTGTACGGAAATCCTTTAAATGCGAGATCAACATAAACTGGAAATTTATAGCTTGATGTGTAGCCGTGTGTACTTAATCAACAAACCTATTTTAATGTGAAGACATAAAATGAAACTCATCATCTCGAATAATACTATCTATGTACCTAGGTAAAATAATGTTCAAGAAACCATCGAATCGTGTGCTGACATCCATATAATACGAGGAATTACAATTTATACAAGCCCGCCGTACTACCGTCCCGACCCGCGCCCGACAAGCACCCGCCTTGTGTGTGTTGAGCTTTAAAGCAACTGTAAGGCTGCCTGTCCACTGGAGCGGAGCCAGGCAGCGGAGCGGAGAAATGTGGCAATATTAACCAATAGAATCTAAACTCCGCTTCAGAGCTCCGCTCCTATTGGTTAATATTGGCACATTTCTCCGCTCCGCTGCCTCGCAAAACAAAACTCGTGAAAACCATAAATATTTCATTTGTTTCGTTTCGTCTATAGGCATTACGTTATTATACATTTTTATTCGTTGGCTAGTATTTTCTTTAAATCCTACAAGTAGAATTCACTGTTCTACTAAGTCTTGCCTCATTTTCCATTTTGCTATCAAATAGCAGTTTGGGGTCGTGTGCATGAAAATTTTAATATCCACTTTTGTTCTTCAAAGAAAGACCGGTCTTTCTGGTAATATTTCTAACATAGAAATTGCTTTCAAAGCACATTGTGAATAGCAAAAATTTCTCACGGATTTTGCTTAGTTTTCTTTCGTATTCCTGGCTTTTACCTAGTATCTCATACCTTAGGTATTGATTTTGCAATGTTGTAGACTTAAATATGTTTTTTTTTTGTATAATTGTACATAATATAAATATTTTAGTGTTAGATTGTATATTGCATTTAAATAAATGTCAATAAATAAAAAACTATATATCAATAGGTCATTAGCCACGTAAATTTCCATCGAAAATTGGTTTGAACGAGATCTAGAAAGTAGTTTTTTTTAATACGTCATAAATCGTAAACCGCAATTTACCTTTCATTCAATGTTACTTGCTGCTACGGAACCCTTCATGGGCGAGTCCGACTCGCACTTGGCCGCTTTTTTTTAAATAAATGACCTTCTTTTTATCTTTATGGCCTTTTGTCACAATTGGTTGTACTAACTAAGCTAGGGTACCCCAACCAAACGGGTTAAGTAGGTTAGGTTAGAACTGTGCTAAATCCAAGTTGGTCGCAGTTAGTTGGCTATTTATTTAGTCACATGAATTATTTTACCTACATAAAAGGTGTAGTCATGACACGTCCCGCTCGAGTTCAGGATAGATTGCCACGCTATCTGACCAGAATCCGAACGAAAACTTCATGACTGCCGAGTCATACTTCTCAGCAATTATTTGAAGGATACTGTTAGTACTGCCCCGCACTCTGCTTAGTAGGGAGG
This sequence comes from Agrochola lychnidis, assembly GCA_963680765.1. Classification (NCBI taxonomy): domain Eukaryota; kingdom Metazoa; phylum Arthropoda; class Insecta; order Lepidoptera; family Noctuidae; genus Agrochola; species Agrochola lychnidis. The sequence continues at coordinate 11,811,669 of OY796869.1, read as the reverse complement.
CGGTTTGCTTGCACATTATAGCATGGAAGCCATCAACTCCATATTTAGCATTTTTGGTTTACAAAAAGCTCGTGGCTACGTAATAACAGCCGCACGGGGTGATCCACCAGGTTAAGCTACGCTTGCCGGGGTTGCCGATATGTAAAGATGGTCACTCGACCATCTTTACATATCGAGACTCCTCCGTGCCTCGGAAAGCACGTTAAGCCATTGGTCCCGGCTGTCATTCTGTGGATCTTTGACAGTCGTCACGGGTCGTCAGAAGCCCGAAAGTCTGACAACCAGTCTTACCAAGGTTATCGTATTACCCAGTTACTGGGTTGTGGAGGTCAGATAGGCAGTCGCTCCACGTAAAATACTGGTATTCAGCTGCATCCGGTTAGACTGGAAGCCAACCCCAACATAGTTGGGAAAAGGTTAGGCAGATTGATTGGTTTACAAAAAGAGAGGATTCATAATTAGAGTGTTCAGTAATATTTTTACTTAAGCAAAACATGTTTTTTTTTTAAGTTCGATTAAATACATGTCATTTAAACCCTTAAAACATACTCTGGGATAACAATGCCCCGGTGATGTGTCTGGACATTTATTTATTTAATACTTCAAGCACAGAAATGTACAGAGGCGGACATCTTTCTTTTTTTACAGTCTGCTGCATTCCTATGTTGAGATCGGCTTCCAGTTTTGACCGGATGTAGCTGAATACCAGTATTTTGCATGGAGCGACTGCCTATCTAACCTCCACTACCCAATTACTAGGTAATACGTTACCCCTTGGTAAGACTGGTTGTTACACTTTCGGGCTTCTGACGACCCGTAACGACTGTCAAAGATCTACGAATCACAGCCGGGACCAACGGCTTAACGTCCTTTCCGAGGCATGGAGGGGTTTCGGAAAGTCTGCAGCTTATAATTACTGGCTGAAAATAATTTAGTCATTAGGTACAGTTGGTTTCAAACAGCAGTTGAAATCGTCAAATTTTTTTTTTAAGCTATTGCATAGCTTTTATCGCGGGCTTTGAGCGCGGCGACCGAATCAAGAAATTCCGTAACAAAAATAAAACCTAACACCCCCCACTCCGCCTACCATGTAATGATGGATGATGACATAAAACAGAAATTTTGTTTTATGTCATCACGTCATCATCCAAAGTGTAGCGTTGACAAATAAGTAGTATGGAGGTTACAAATGCTATGCAATAACTTTACCGCGGCAGTCCCCGAATGCCACACATTTTTGATTGTGATTTTCTAACAGAACAGACAGCTGTGCTGCTGGGGAGTTTGTTGCGCCACTTCTTCTTCCCAACTAAGATATGGTAGAGCACTAGGAAATGGTGAAGGGCGGGCATTTTGGGGAACAGTCTTACGTAATTTGACGTTCGAAAAGTACCGATTCTCGGTCTAGTTTGAATAAATGAGTATCGTTCCATAATATTGTATCAATGTAAAGCTACAAGTAAGTAGCCAATGTGTTAAATATTCTATGGCAAAAATGAACAACTATTGTAAACAATTAAATGCATTATTGTCTATTTATACATCTTTTTGAAGATAACTGTACTTGAAATGTCCTTACCCACTCGTAATAACTCCATAACTTTTAAATATAGTGGCTTAAAACCATGTTATCGGTCGCCGAACTATTCAGCTGAACAAAAGCTTACACTTCAAAAAGTATTCGTGACATACCCTTTAAAAACTATCGAAGAAAATGAAAATTGCTTTTCCAAACTCATTTAAATTATCTAGATTAGAGAAATAAAACTCGAATTTAAACAGATAAGTGCATTTTGTTGAGCCGCCAGAAACCGTTGTTGAATTATGAAAATCCTCTAAATCCAGTTTGGACCAGTGTTTATTATCACTTAAGATTAAGTGGATAAGGGGGGAGGGAATAACAAAACTGAGGATTTGACTTCTGCGAAAGTTAATTTTGTTTAGCTGTTTTTTTGTATTTTGCGGGACTTCAATGGATTTACACTGAGATAAATTGCGAATAAAAAGTGTGGCGGGTTTTGTTATCTAACACAATTTGGCGTAAAATTTATTTGTTCACAAGTTGCTGAAATCAGGTAAGCTTAATATATTGTGGAAGAATCTTGGACCTATTGTGTTGCGTTTCATTCAATATAGTACTATATCCATACCATACTAAAACACTAACGAGCAATATAAAAAAGCCACTTATAAAGTGCCAAAAAAATCTAAACATCTCACAAACCACACAAGTTAGCAGAATGAAGTATAAAAACAGTGGCACTCCAGGTGTGCCGACAGAAGTGAAAACTTGAAAAAAAATCGGCACCGCCGTAATCAACGCCTTGAGGTCTTTTACTCCACACACCGTGGTAATCAACGCGTTAATGTATTTTACTCCACGGTGTCGATAAATTGCGTTACAGTGTCGCGAAATCAATGTTTTAGTCCTATATCAAAAATGCCCAACGCGCCTAAAGAAGTTTTCACTTAAAAAAAACTTGAAAACAATTTAATACCTAGGTGTTTGTGTGCTTTAAACACACTTGAATATTTTGCTTTTTACTTCAAGAATCTATTTATATATTTTATTATTTATGTACACACAGTAAAATACATTTAGATACAACATAATTATAATTATGTTGTATCTAAATGTATGCCCAACCCTTCGAGGAAACTAGGCGTGATGTTATGTTTAATAATTGTAATTTGATCACAAATCTATCTTGCGTGGTTTCGAAAATATTTCATGATAAGTAAGTGGTTTTTTTGTAGTGCTCGTCAGTGTATTATCTATACATATAATAAAATCGTAGCGAAGTCAAAACTGTACATTGAATATTTTTGAAAAAAAGTAATTGCTACGAGGTCTAGGATCGATTCTAATGCCGAAAATATTTTTTTTAGAATTTTTGTCTGTTTGTCTGTATGTATGTTCCAGCATGGCGCAAATTCTACCGGACAGATTCTGTTAAAATTTTGCATAGATATTCCCTGTGTGTCTGGTCAAACTATAGGGTATAAACTATCACGCTATTTACTATGGGGGACGAGCAATATTATATTATGTTCGTATTTTTGGAAAAAAACGCGCCAAAATTTTAGGTTATTGTAGATGGTTATCGATTAAACTTTTTAAATGATTATCATCACGCTATACCTTTATGGAACTAAGCAGTCAATCATGAAATATATAGGAACGGCTATTTTAGACCAGTTTCAACAAAGCAATTAGCTCAACGGTTGGGCGGTTGCTTTGCGAACATGGGGTTGTAAGTTCGATTCCCACCTACGGTTTTTTTTTCTTTTTTTTTCACATTTTGTTTTACGATTTTTTTTTTTTGATTATCTACCTATAATCTATAGATATAATAAAATCGTAGCGAAGTTAATTTTTTTTAAAGAAAGTTATTGCTACGAGGTCTGCGATCGATTCTTATGCGGAAAATAAAGTTTTTAGAATGTTTGTCTGTACCAACTGTAGGGCATAAACTATCACGCTATTTGCTATGGGGGATGAGCAATATTACATCATGTTCGTATTTTTCTCTGCAAATTGTAAAAGGATGCGCCAAAAGGTTGGGATATTGTAGATAGGTAGTTACCGATTTAACTTTTTAAATGATTATCATCACGCTACCTTTTATATAGGAACGGCTATTTTAGCTAACTTTCAACAAAGCGAATAAGTAAGCGGTTGGACGAATGATTTGAAGTCCTGAGGGCCTACCACCAGCTTAAAAGCAGTATTATTTTAATATTACTTTAGTTTACTTCAGTCTGGGAAAGAGATGAAGCTCTACAGGATGTATAGCTCCATCTCTTTCTCCCACTGAAGTAACATTAAAATAATACTGCTTTATGAGCTGGTGGTAGGCCGCCCGGGGTAGTAAGTTCGATTTACATCTGTTTTTTAAACTCTTTTTGTAAAACGATTTTTTTTTTGGATTGTGTATGTAATATAGTTCATAGAATGTATTAATGCACAAAAAATGGAAAACTTCGTAAGCTATGGGAAACTACTAAGTTACAAGTACTTTACAGTCACAAAACATTCAAGGTTGTATTCTGATCATTTTAGAGCAAAAGACTGTAGGAATAAAATGTTTTTTTTACAGATTTTGACAGCAGATTTGTCCAAGCGATTTTAAAATATGTATGTGTGTGGATCTTCTGGAATCGCTGCCACACTGCTTCCTGGTGGCAAAACAGCGCATGTCATGTTTAAGATTCCCATCGATTTAGAGAGCAACGAAACGCCTGTTTTGGGGGTGTCACGCAACAGTAACAAGGGATGTGTGCTTAGGGGATTGCGCTTCGTCGTATGGGATGAATGCATTATGGCAAAAAGGAAAGCAGTGGAAACTGTAAACAGAACCCTGCAGGACATCCGCAGAAACCAAGATATGATGGGTGGTGTCACAGTTTTGACAAAAAAAGTGAATACTTCGTTGAAAAGGTCGACTCTATGGTCGAGAGTTCATAAACTGCGCTTGACCATCATCATACGAGCTCGGCTTGGCGGTAATTCAAATGCTCAAGTATTCTCCGATGTTCTTCTAAAAGTTGGTGAAAGCACTCTACCAGAGACTCTTGGTAGAGTAGATCCCACTTTAGAAGATCTTATTCGTCTGATATACGAGGATATCAGTCAAATACCGTACCAATAGAATTCTTAGGCGTGTTTCCGTTTTAACTCCGAAGATGATCAAGCTGCAGCGATCAACCACAGTATTCTCTAACAAATTGAAGGGAGTGAAGTGATATACACCTCCATTAATACTGATGTGGAGGAAGATGATGCCAAATATCACCCCGTAGAATTTCTCAATTCACAAATGGCAAGTGGACTTCCGGTTGTATATCTGTGTAACGGAAACCAGCTCAAAGTCATGTCTTTGCAGAGAAACGTCATCGAGGTGGAAATTCTAACAGGTTGTGGCGATGGTGAGACAGTGTTTATAGCGCGTATAAAGTACAAATTCCCCATAATTACCAGTTAAAGCGCGTGCAGTTCTCTGGGAGTGTATGCTTTGCGATCAACAAGTCACAGGGGCCGACACTGAAGGCTGAAGGCTGCGGGTGTCGACCTCAGGATAAGCTGCTTCTCACACGGACAACTGTTACGTCGCTTGCTCCCGAGTCACCATTCCTGACTCTCTGTATATTTTGGCTGCTGAGAATAAAACTACAAACGTAGTATACAGGGAAGTTTTATAAAAATATGGCTATTATTGTAGTATATTGTGATGTCTTACGATTTCCATGCGAACGAAGTCGCGGGCAGAAGCTAGTAAAGGATAATAATAAAGCTACCAAATAAAAATTTACTTCCGAAAATCTGTGGTTGACTGTAATACTAAATTTCCGAAAAAAATACTAAGTTTCCGAAAAGTCAATATGTTGTGCTACAAAAGTTAGTGACAGAAACGAATTGCTGCAAAGCCAACTCCACGTAGTCTTGTCTGCCCTACCCCTAGAGTGTTTTTAACCCAAGACTCCGTAGGCGCGGAGGGGTGAGGTGGCCCGCGAGCTGGAGGAGCAGGTGATTGCTGGCCCGCGGCTGAGGCTGGCCGGCCCGCCGGCCAGCAAGCCGAAGCTGCGGTGGTGAGCGTTAAAACCATGTATGACAATAAGCTTGCGTGGGACCGCCGGAGCCTCGTAGCGCCGGAGCCGTGACAAAAACCATGCCTGCTGCTTTTTACATGCTCGCTTGCATGCTGCATGCATGGTGTATGCTTGTTTGCATGTTTGAAAAATATTACGTCAGCAAATTCTGTATTGATTTTTCGGAGTTTTCAGTATTTTATTCGGTCGTTTCTATATTTGCATTCGTGTAAAAGTTGTCGGAAAATTAGTATTTATAACAGTGAATTTCATATTTTGAGTATGCACATATTTGAATTTTTTGCCGGGGCATTTATTACTACCCAATTATAAATAGCGAGCCAGTAACTCTGTCTGTCTCTTCAATTTCCCGCCTAAACTAATGAACCAATCATTATGACTTTTGACAGATAGCCAGGGACCTGAAGAAGGACATAGCTACTTTTCATTCTGGATATTTTTATACAAAAATGATAAAAAATTAATTTAAAATACTGTAACCCGACTACGGAAAAATAAAACTGATCTAAAGTACGAAACAAAAAAATATTTTAGACAGAAATAAAGACATAGGTATAAAAATGGTCAAATTAAAGCCGTCGTCGCATGCCATTATATATTTGTAGGTGTTCCTGGCACCCACATGGTATACAGTCATGCGACCACGACTTTACCTTTACTATTTTTGTACCTATATGTCTTGATTTCTACATACATACACTACTAAAATCATAACCCATCTTTTTGGCTTTGCCGTAGTCGGGTAAAAATACAAAATACACGCAGAGGAACTTGCAAGCAACAGCTAAACCTACTTAATATGGTTAAACTTGAGAATGGTGAAGGCTTTATCAACGAAAACCTCATATAATCTGTTTTTTTTTATCAAACGAAAAAATCCCTCTGTCAAAAATAAATCAGTTAAACTTGCCCTCTTATAGCTCTAGAAGGCAAGTTGATCTATAACATCACTATCAGCTCCACAGGAAAGGGTCTGGTGAATAAGTTGTACGTCACCGCGCCACCGCTCGAAGAGTATTAATAATTCTGGCCAGCGACGCCGTTTGCAACCGCCGTGCATCGGTATCTGGTCACACTGACAGCGGGGTACTAATAATAACCTTTAGAAACGAGTACCTATAAAAACCGGCCAAGTGCGTGTCGGACCACGCACAATGAAGGGTTCCGTAGTTGGGATGAATTAATCCCAAAAACAAACTTAACTTTGTAGTTGAAAAATATGTTCTCCCATACGGAATGTATAGGAAAACATGTTTTTGCAACTGCAAAGTTAAGTTGGTCGATTATGACTCGTTAATTTGTAGAGTCTACTCAGCTGTTTTCCTTTTAATTTCGTTATATAAACTACTGTCGTGATTTTTTTCACACACCCAAAATCAACCATTTAGCCGGCAGGGGGGGGGGAGACACTTGACTCTAACAAAAATGAGCACTTTAAAGCTTAATATTTCGCAAACGGATCCCTGAATCCAAAAATAGTTTTCACAAACTCACAATGTTTTTAAAGGACCTTTCCAATGATACCCCTCACTATGGGTTAAAAAAGAAAAAAAAATAACATCACCACTTTACGTGTATGAGAGGTACCCTAAAAAAAATGTTTTTCATAATTTTATTTTACCACTTTGTCGGCGTAATTAAAATATATACCTATGCCAAATTACAGTTTTCTAGTACTAAGGGTCTCGGAGCTAGACCGCGGACAGACAGACAGACAGACAGACGGACATGACGAAACTATAAGGGTTCCTTGTTTACTACGGAACCCTAAAAAAGGAAGTTTATAAGTGGAACCGGTAACTGAAAAGTTGAGTGGAAATCGGTTGTCATAGTATGTGATGCGGAGGAATGAGGAAAATGTCGTGAGGAAAGTTTTGAGTATGACCAAAAAAACGATGGATGGACTGTGTGAAAGATGGTATGGCTAGAAAGGAAGTGACATCGAGATAACGACAAATAGAGAAAAAGATATGTTACGCCGATAACAAAAAAAAAAAAGGTTTCCTCACGATGTTTTCCTTCGCCGATGTCAGTGATATCCAAGATAAACTTAAACTCCGTTTGAAATAAGATTAGACATTTAAACAAACCTTTTTTACAGTCCGTTCAACCGATTTTGACTTCTATTGCGTAGGCATAAGGATGGCATTAAAAGCAAAAAAAGTGGTTACAAACCAACTGTTTACTGCAGCTGCCATGTGTCATGCCACCAACGCAATAGAAGTCAAAATCAGTTGAACGGCCTGTAAAAAAGGTTTAGTTAAATGTCTAATCTTATTTCAAATGGAGTATAGAATGTACGTATGAATAGAAAACGTCACATGGGTACTTATTTTTAATCTTATATTTTCAATTGCTTTGATAATTTTTTGTACATTGTTCTCACATGTGAGCAGTGGTGGCCCAGTGGTAACGGCCGCGACTTACGAGTTGTAGGTCGTAGGTTCGAACCCAGGCAGGCGCTTTACTTTGTGTAAATTATTTCATCACCACTACTCTCAAAACGGTGAAGGAAAACATCGTGAGGAAACCGGCATGTCCTAGAACCGAAAATTCGAAGACATGTGACATCTATCAACCCGCACTGGGCCCGCGTGGTGGATTACGGCCCACTCCCTCTCACAGAGAGGAGGCCTGTATCCCAGTAGTGGGAACGTTTATAGGCTGATGATGATGATGATGTTCTCACATATAGAAACAACAAGAATAATGTACCCAGGATTTTGTAATATCTATATTTAAAAGAGTGGCCTTGGAGTTTCTTGCCCGTCCTTCTCCATAAAGATCTACGTTTTGGAATGGGCAACAAGCTTCAACTTTCTGACTAACTGCCCGATTCTTTGACAATTCAAAAGTGCCTGTAAATGGTTTAATTGAAATAAATGCTTCGAGTTTGAGTTTGGGTTTGAGTTTGCCCGGATTTGAATCCACACATACACACCTAATACGTATGAGTATTTCTGGAAGGATCGACGATCGAAAACGGCCGGGAGTGAATGTGTGCTATGTGTAGCAGTGGACTGCGAGAAGATATGTAAGTTGATGCTGAGGAGTTTGTTGCGCCACTTCTTCTTCCCAGCTAAAGCACTAGGAAGTGGTGACAAGTAGGCGTTTTGAGGGACTATCTTATGTAATTTTAACGTTCGAAAAGTACTGATTCTCAGCCTAGTTTGAATAAATGACTTTTGAGTTTGAATTTGATAATATTGTAGTTTTGCTTTTGCATAAATATTGGTTCGAGGAATCTACTTAATAACAATCTTAAGTTCATTAATTCACTGACAGAAAATGCACAGCCTAAACCACTGGGTTTATGCACAATAGTTCCTTATAAAACTAAAATGAGGAATGAGGAAGAACTTAAAAAATCATCCCCTAAAGGCCAACGCACATCGGCGGACGGCGGGGCACGGGGGCAGAGTATTTTAAATTTACCGACGTCAATACGTATCTAATGGTAACAAGATATAAATTCCAAAGCTCAGAGACAAATCACGGAGCATCAAAGGGGATTTCTCTCTGCGGTATAGAAGAGCGCGCTAGAGGATACCGCGGCGGGATGCGACGGCATGCGACGGTATGCACCGGAGTCCGCTAGCATACGATTGCGGGGGAGAGGCAGCGCAAGCGGGGGTGTACTTCGTATTTCCCACGTGGCATACCGCGGGATACCGCGGGATGCTCTTCGAAAAATTCTCCACGATGCTGTCCCCCGCCGTCCTCCGGTGTGCGACGCCTTAAAGGGGTTAAATAGGGGATGACACTTTGTATGGAAATTCCTAATTTTTTCCCACGATAAATCCCATCAGACACAAATAACTTGTCTCTTAAGATTAAGAAAACATTCGAAATCAAAGTAAACTAAGATCAATAACAAATACCACTTACACTCAATCTTACCTGAGTGCTCTTTCGTAAGGCATTTTTGGAAAAACTCTTTTTCGTGAGAAAAATAGATCTCCATTTAACATTTCTTTATAAGAGGTTCTTGATCGAAGATAGCATGTAAAATGAATTTACATTTAACTTAAGTCAATGGTTTTTTTGCATTTGCTCTAAGCGGCTCAATTTGTTACTCTTGAAGTCTAGAACGTCGATTTTTGTAAGTAGAGGTCTGTTCATTTTTTAGGGTTCCGTAGTAAACAAGGAACCCTTATAGTTTCGTCATGTCCGTCTGTCTGTCTGTCTGTCTGTCTGTCCGCGGTCTAGCTCCGAGACCCTTAGTACTAGAAAGCTGTAATTTGACATAAGTATACATATTAATTACGCCGACAAAGTGGTAAAACAAAATTATGAAAAACATTTTTTTTTTAGGGTACCTCCCATACACGTAAAGTGGTGATGTTTTATTTTTTATCCCATATTGTGTGGTATCATTGGAAAGGTCTTATAAAAAGTTTGTGAAAATCATTTTTGGATTCAGGGATCCGTTTGCAAAATATTAAGCTTTAAAGTGCAAATTTTTGTTAGAGTCGAGTGTCCCCCCCCCCTGCCAGCTAAATGGTTGGTTTTGGATGTGTGAAAAAAATCACAGCAGTAGTTTATATAACGAAATTAAAAGGAAGACTATTACAGCTAAGTAGGCTTTACTAGTTATCGAGTAATAATTGACGAACTTAACTTTGCAGTTGCAAAAACATGTTTTCCCATACATTCCGTATGGGAGAACATGTTTATCAACTACAAAGTAAAGTTTCTTTTTGGGATAAATTCATACCAACTACGGAACCCTTCATTGTGCGTGGTCCGACATGCACTTGGCCGGTTTTAATATTTTGCTTGATGTTTGTTCAATCAAAGTATTTAATGACGGCTTTGCTAACCTATCTACCTACTCCAAATAAGTGACTTTAGAGACACCACAAATTGCAAACATTTAACTCCAATAAAACTAAAAACTTAATGTGGGTAATCCTTTTACCCAATTTGGACCACAACCCAAAATAGTACTTTATTTTCTGTCTTTTACTTGCGGTAAAACTAAGAGAACGAAAAAGACGAACGGTGTAGGAAGGCAGAAATTTTTCAGTACACAAAGAATTCCTAATGCAGTTATAAAGTGGAAATACCCATCTTAGAGCAGTTTGAGCAGTGAGCAAGACTCGACCGAAGTATGTATGGTTCACTAAATTAGGAATTTTGTACAAGCTAAGTCGATATACAGGATGGCAGGGACATCGACGCGAAAACCGTTACCATGGATTCAGTACATGATTCTGAACCCCACTGTGTTGAAATTTTTCGTCGGTTATTTTAAAAATAATCATCTGTTTCATAGAAAAGTGCCATACCTACGCGGTCAAAATGTATAGAACAGTAGATGTTTTTTTAAATAACCGACTTAAAATTTCAACGTAGGGGGGTTCAGAATCAGGAGGAGACGTCCTGGGCGTCGGCAATCGCAGGCCAATTTCGAGTGAATAATGTGTAGCTCACCATCCGATAAGGACCAGGCCCGGGTAGACGGCACGTTGTGTTCCACGCGCGCCTCAAAGAGATGACAGCAGAATTGACGGGGTCCGCTAGGGCCGATGTCTGCCGGGGTTGCGACGAAAACCGAAAGGGAGATCGCGGCCCCCGGCAACAGGGCAACCGAAGAAACACGGGTGGGTCTTAGTCAGTAAGAATCTGACACGCCCTCCCGCTCCGGAGAAGTTATTTGATAATTTCCCACACAAAAAAAAAAAGAAACAAGAAAAAAAAGTGGGTTCAAAAACAGTTTTCGCGTCGATGTCTCTGCCACTCTGTATATCTATTATTTGAAATAACGATCTTGAAGAGCTTTGAATAGACAATCAGTCTGATGTAAATGAAATAAATCTTATTTTTAAATAAAATTCTGTACGGAACGGACTCCTACCGACTTAAGCTCCATAATTCTCCTTGCTTCCACGTGAAACGTACTTTCTCATTTTTGACACATTTTGCGGTTTGGATTTTATATAGAAACAAGTGTAAAAATGTTACTTTATATATTAGCTACAAAAAAAAATTATATTATTTATTTTTTATTATATTATATTTTTATTGGCCTGACTATGAATGATAGGCTGAGGAATGATGTGATAAGACAGCGGTGTGATTTAAAAGAAGATTTAGTGACAAAAATTGAAAAGGGTATGCTGCGATGGTTTGGGCATGTTGAGAGGATGAATGAAATGCGACTAACAAAATGTATTTACAAGGCTGATGTAAAGGGAAAGGCCGGGCGGGGACGCCCTAGGAGGACTTATACTGACCTTATTGGTGATGTTCTTCAGAAAGGCCAGGTGCGTAGTACTCGCAACCGGCGTGCGTGTATGACTAGATGTATAAATGTAAACGAGGCAAAAGAACTATGTAAGGATCGTTGCAGGTGGCGTTCTGTAGTTTCTGCCTACCCCCATGGGAAAAAGGTGTGAGTTTAAGTATTTATGTATGTAAAAAATTCAAAAATTTAGCATTCGCTCAAATTAACTTAATCTTTCCAGGATTCAATCATTCATTTTCTGCAATAATCCAGACTTTTGTTTGAGTCTTTGGCAAGAAAGTTTTTACAATATCTACCCGACAATTTTGATAGTTATAACGTAAATCAGGGTCAAACCTTGTTGGGTGAAATGTCCCGTCCCGGTTTGAAAATTACATCCAAATCCGACCCCTTGGGTTAAACGGTGTTAGTTGGGATGTTATAAAGGTTATCAAAATATTTTGTAGTTCAGTTGACATGGGATGTAAGGTTATTGGGTATTTAACTCTTCAATTCCCAGTGTCACCTGTAGGTGACAAAACTTTAATAGTGATTTTCTACCACTAGTCAATATTTATTTCCAATTCTATCATTATAGTAGTAATGCTACTAATCATCACTTAATTATTTTTTTATCTGGCAACTCGCATCAACTGTCACTTGTCAAGGTCACTAAGTTGTTTCGCGCTTATTTTGAACGAGCTGAGTTTGTGTGATTCATTGTGAAAAAAAGTCATATAAAAATGTCTAGACCGTAAGTATTGTATTTTTTCTTTTTACATATTATAAATAAATATGTAATCTTTATTATACATGTATTTATAGACAAAAATAACTAATAGTATTTTTACTACAACGCCTACAATGTACGGTGTCACCCACAGGTGACACTGGGCATTATGTTATGTATTTTTATACTATTTTAACTAATCTTTTTTGTTTATAGTTAGTCATATCGCTATGCGGAAATAGTGTTTTAGAAGTTGTTTTTTTACAGTCTGACATTAGATGAGATTGCTGAGGTATTGCAGAACGGGAAAGAAGACCCAGGTGATATTATTTTATTCCCTCCTGACGATGGTGAAGTAACTGATGAAGACAGTGGAGATGAAAACGATGCTAACATTCTTCATCTACCTAGTCGCATGCTTAGATCTCAAGTTGAGTTTCAAAATCGACCTTCCTTTTCTGGATAAATTTGTGTACAAGATCTGGAAAACGAGGAAGAAGAGGAATGTGGGGCAGCCCCCAAAAAGAAAAAGAAAAAGAGAATACTGTAAAAAAATGGTATGGTGATGTCACTATGTCATCTTTTACTACTTGCGGTACTTGCGACTTGGGCCTAGGTGCTGCTGTTGTCTTAGAACTTCATGAAAGATTACCTCAAGAGTTAGGACCGTATAATATATATTTTGATAATTTTTTTACTGGTCTACCATTACTAAAATATTTGCGATATCAGAATATAGGGGGAACTGGAACTGTTCGTGAAAACCGTTTGGAGAACTGCAAACTTCCAAACTTCCAAACTCTAAAGATATGAAAAAGGAGCCTAGAGGTAAGTTGGCGTATAAAGCATCAGAAGGAATTATTGCTGCTAAATGGCATGACAACAGTATTGTCACCATTTTATCCAACTGTCACGGGTTGGAGCCCATCACAAAAGTGGATCGAATTGGATTTGATGATAAAAAGCGGGCCAAAATACAAGTCGATTGCCCAGCTATAATAAAAATGTACAACAAGTACATGGGTGTGGGGTCGACCGTTTTGACGAAAACGTTGACTCCATGAGAGTAGCTCTTCGTGGCAAAAAATGGTGGTTTCCTCTTTTTGCATTTGGCTTGGATGCAGCTTGTCAAAATGCATGGCTGATCAAAAGGCAGTCAGAAAATAACTGGACCTATTGTGACTTCCGGCGAAATGTTGCCACTACGTATCTGCAGAAATATGGAAAACCACCGACTCGTAATTCTGGTTGTGGCGTCCCCGTGCAATTGAGAGTGCCAAATGAGGTGAGAAGCTCAGGATCTGCGGATGATCACTCAGAAATCGACTGTTCTCAGCGAAGATGCGGGTACTGTCACCAACGAACAAGAAAAATGTGCGGTAAATGCAATATCGGTTTGCATTTGAAATGTTGGTTTATGTTTCACAACAAGCATATCGTTATTTGCTCCTTTTTTATATTTTTATAAATAATACATAATATACTATTGAATAAATAAAAACCTAACTTTTATTTCTGCCGAAATTATACTTACAAACTCATAAGTCATCTATCGCAATGCCCAGTGTCACCTATAGGTGACACCCCCCTAAAACGGGAGGGGGGGCAACCTTACTTTTTTTTCTTCTTTTACCTCTTCAATAAACGTCTATTAACTAGGTAATCAAAGAATTTTTTTAAAAAATGCATAAGATTGGATATGGGAATTGAAGAGTTAATAGTGTAAGTAAACTATGCAAGCAATATTATGTACGTGGATTGTCTTAATATTTTCGACGAGCTCGAGTCTAAGTAATAACAGCCGCATGGGTCGATCCATCAGGTTAAGCTATGCTTGTCGGGTTTGTTCCATGGATGGGTGACCATCTTTATATACCGAGACTCCTCTGTGCCTCTGAAAGCACGTTAAGCCGTTGGTTCTGGCTGTCATTCCTGGATCTTTGACAGTCGTTAAGGGTCGTCAGAAGCCTGAAAGACTGACAACCAGTCACTGGGTTGTGGAGGTCAGTTAGGCAGTTGCTCCATATAAAATACTGGTGGCTGCAACAGAGAGCTGCAAAAGCTAACCCCAACATATTTGGGAAAAGGCTAGGAAGATTGATTTTGTCTTAGTATTTTTGAGTACAGATTTCTTATAGGTAAATCTGAAGCTACACGTGAAATACCAGGTGAATACTGAAAACTGAAGACTTATCATCTCAATATGATAAAGTCAAAGTCAAATAATTTATATTAAATAGGCCCTTAAAAGGCACTTTTGAACGTCAAAACTTCCAAAAGGTAGTTTTCGTATGGAGAAGAATGGGCTAGAAACTCCACTGATACTCTTTTAAAATGTTTTACAATATTTGTACATCAATTATTTAATTACTTACAACTTCATAAAAGATAGAAGGTGTGAGAAAAAAATAACTTGAGTATGCATGTGTGTAGATATTATAAATAATTTTGATGTGATTTACAAATCACTTTATTTAAATAAATTCATCAGCTTTCTCCTTAATGCGGAAATACAATAAACAATGACATAAGCAATAGACAAAATTTGTCGAACTTTTTATTAGTAATCGAATATTGGATACGAGGCTTTTGGATTTTGGTGAATGTGTATTTTATGTAATATTTTTTTTTTTGTGTAATGTGCGTTTATTTTGTGCAGAATAAAAAAAAAATCTTTCTTTCTTTTTTTTTTACATACAACTCGCAATCAAAACTGATTTATGAATAAACAAAGGTTCCCTGTATTCCCGTACATTTCCGTACCAAAAAACAAAACAGCAACAGTAACAGCACTTCCACAAGAGAAGTTGGAGGGCACTCAAATTAATGAACTTTTAAATTCTAGCGGCCGCGACTTGGTACCATAACTAACGGAAAGTGCTGCATTCTGTGTAAAACGCTGTGGCTTTTTATCCAACTGCGGTCGGAAAGAGGATGATGCTTTGAAAATGTGCATGTTGTTGTTAATACCACTTTAAACTGCTTGCCTCAGATTAGGAATAAATAGATTCACATTGTTTTCTGTTATATTTGTGAATTCCGTGTACTTCGTTTTTAGGGTTCCGTAGTAAACAAGGAACCCTTATAGTTTCGTCATGTCCGTCTGTCTGTCTGTCCACGGTCTAGCTCCGAGACCCTTATTACTAGAAAGCTGTAATTTGGCATGGGTATATTTATATTAATTACGCCGACAAAGGGGTAAAATAAAATTAAGAAAAATAAAAAAAATTAACGTACCTACACGTAAAGTGATGATGTTTTTGTTTTTCTGTCCCATTGTTTGGGGGGTCATTGGAAAGGTCCTTTAAAAACATTATGAGTATGTGAAAACAAGTTTTGGATTCAGGGATCTGTTTGCGAAATATTAAGCTTTAAAGTGCTAATTTTTGTTGGAGTCAAGTGTCCCCTGCCGGCTAAATGGTTGTTTTTGGTTCTGTGAAAAAAATCACAGCAGTAGTTTATATAATGAAATTAATAGAAAAACTATCGACCAACTAAACTTTACAGTTGTAAAACATGTTTTCCCATACATTCCGTATGAGAACATCTTTTTCAACTACATAGTTAAGTTTGTTTTTAATTCATCCCAACTACGGAACCCTTCATTGTGCGTAGTCCGACACGCACTTGGCTGGTTTTTTTCAGGTTGTCGACAAAAACTTCAACTCAACACAGATAAAGACAACAAAATCAGTGATTTGTCTTACTGAAAGCCTTTGTGACTGAACTTTTTGTCTCTTTGAAGCAACACCTTAGTCAATCGCTTCTCGTTGGTGTTGTAACTTTGAAAGAGAATATTATACCATATTTCCATGTTTAAGATTTTGAAAACTTAAGCTAAGATGAAAGTAATTCTTCATCGCTTCACATTACTTAGACTTATACCCGGATCAATAGTAATCATAATCATCATCATAATCATCATTTATTGCATTCATATATTCAATATACGTTATAGTATTTTTATCTCACGAAGCGACGCGCGCTTCACTTGTGGTAACTTAGTGTACAAACACGCTGTGAATGTGTGTGTGAAAACAAGTAGCGTCAGTACATAACACACACACACTTTCGACTTTGCCATTGTCTCGGACGATACCGAGAGCTCCTGCGCTTACCCACACATTCACAGCGTGTCTGAACACTTGGTAACCACAAGTAAAGCGCGCGTCGCTTCGTGAGATAAAAATACTATACTTTAGATTAAAAATTAAATTTCTTCTACCTAGCCTTTATAGTTTTATCAGACGCCGCTGAGTACCAGTATTTTACTATTATTTTACAACATATAATACTGTTATTCAGCTAACAATTAAATAGTTAATATAAAAATAAGCAATGAAGATTTATGGAATATTGTAAAAATCCAAGACGGCAAGTAATTAATTTTAAAGTAACGATTACATAATATTATAATAATATTAATTTATAGAAAAACAAAAAAATAATTGTATACCGTTGTGGTAGAATGACCAAAAAATAAATAAATTCGGATTCTGATTCTGGAGAATCTAAAACTTTAATAAAAGAGATTCTATTAGCAATTTCTTAACGCAAAGTTTGCTGAAACAAGTCTTCAAAGTGAGGTGACAGGTGCGGAAACTGAACCAACATGGCTACTTATTTATTCTTTTAACACTGTATATTTAATTTGTTGTCCTATACAATGTCACCCATCGGCATGTGCCCGCCCGTATTTTTCTGAATATTCATGAAAAATTATCGAAAAATAACTTTAAAAGGGGGTCTTTAATATTTTTCATGTTATTCAATTTTTCATGTTTTGAGTAGCGTTTGCCATGTCTCCAATGTAATTGGCTCGATTTGGATTCTGTTTATGATTTCTAAAAGCTTGAATTATTTTATCAGATTAACTAAATTTTTTATTAAAATTTGTCGACTATGCAAAAAAAACGGAGATAAAAAAATAAATGAATTATCGTTTTTTGCCACCGACTTCCGAAATTAAAGTTATTTTTCACATTGTAGTGTTTTTTCTGGAAGTCGGTTTTTTTTTTTTTTGTAAAAAGTTTTTATTTTTTACTTTTTAGTTGTGGTATTTACCCCACACAAATTCGAATACCACTACCTGCTATGTAAATAACAGTAAGAAGAACTTAACATATCATCCACATACTAAGTGGGAAAAAATTCGTATTATTGAAGCTAACTCAAAAACTACCCAAGCAAAGTTAATACAATTTATATGGGACCACACGGGAAGCACCAGCTTTCAAATAAAAAAAGAATTATCAAAAATAAAAAAAAATAAAAAACATACAGTCGAATTGAGAACCTCCTCCTTTTTTTGAAGGCGGTTAAAAAAAAACATATGTGTAACTTCATAAAATCATACGGGGATTCAGAAAAAAAATCATGAATATTCAAAAAAATGCGGGCGTGCACCATTGGCAACATTGTATATCAATCCTGTACCTATTTCAATAATAGATAACAGATTATTCTACGTAGTCGTTCGTACTTTAGACTTAAAAGAGACTGTGACCCCTGAGTTTGTGTCGGTCTTTCTTCTCAGAGTAGTCAGTAGACAGGAAACGCCGACCTCATTTAGTTTTTAAAATAATATTGACGTGTAAAAGTGTTTGTACAAACCTTCTTACAGAAATAAAATCATTGATCATTTAGGTGTCGCAAAAATGGCTATCAAAATTACTATGAAGAAATTAACGCCTGGTTTCTGGAACGAAAATTAATCGCAAGTTAAGTGATTGGGTTTATTTGATAATTCAGTTCACCAATCACAGCAGGTTACGCGCGCTTCACAATTTGTTAGCTCATTTTTAGGGTTTTTTAGCCAAATGGCAAAAAACGGAACCCTTATGGATTCGTCATGTCTGTCTGTCTGTCCGTCCGTATGTCACAGCCACTTTTTTCCGAAACTTTAAGAACTTTGCTGTTGAAACTTGGTAAGTAGATGTATTCTGTAAACCGCATTAAGATTTTCACTCAAAAATAGAAAACAAAAACAAAAAATTTTGGGGGTTCCCCATACTTACAACTGAAACTTAAAAAAAAATTTCATCAAACCCATACGTGTGGGGTATCTATGGATAGGTCTTCAAAAATGATATTGAAGTTTCTAATTTTATTTTTTTCTAAACTGAATAGTTTGCGCAAGAGACACTTCCAAAGTGGTAAAATGTCTGTCCCCCCTGTAACATCTAAAATAAGAGAATGATAAAACTAAAAGAAATATATGATGTACATTACCATGTAAACTTCCACCGAAAATTAGTTTGAACGAGATCTAGTAAGTAGTTCTTTTTTTAATACGTCATAAATGGTAAACCACAATTTACCTTTCATTCAATCAACTCAATTAAAGAACTTTTATATTATGGGCGAGTCCGACTCGCACTTGGCCGCTTTTGTGTTTATATACAGTCCAGACACGGTATTTTAGATTCATCAATATAATTTCTCATTCATTCATTGCCTCACACAGGATTTACAAGTGAGTAATAAATAGCCAGAATTAAAACCTGTTTCTGTGTGGAAATCCTCCAAGATCCACAGTGTCTAAACCAATGTCTAAATCTTAAATTAGACAATTTAAAAATTTATAACTATGTTTTCGTTTTTTTAGAACTTAAGATAAAAATAGCGTTTCAACAAAGTATAGGTAAATACCTAGAGCATATTTCCGCAAAAAATTACCTTATCTGAAACGTCATCATCATCATCATCATTTCAGCCGAAAGACGTCCATTGCTGGACATAGGCCTACTACTCCAACCACCGCCATCTAAAACGTCACGTTTACGTAATTTTCAATAAGTATTTACTTCTTCGCAACGTGATTAACAAGTCTAGAAATCTCAAAACATGAACCAAAACCATACCCAAAAAAAATTCTTATCAGTGTTAATCTTCCTAAACAAGATGAAAGGTCAATGAAAGAAATTAGGTCGCCGGGATGAGTGGAATCGTTCCTCTGTAAGGTTGGTATGCAATCATTTTATGTCAGGCCAGCGCTCTGACCTGTATAACCTTACGCCTGGATGCCACTGTAATTTGCTAATTGAATTAAGTACGAGAGAGCCGAGAATCGTATTTGTATACTGTGTTTTTTAGATATTGTATACCATCGGTCTATTCATATTATTTTTGAAGTGAAAACTTCTTTATGTGCGTTGGGTATTTTTGAGATGGGACTAAACCATTGATTTCGCGACACTGTGACGACACCAGCTTTTGACCATTAAAAAGACATCAACGCGTTGATTACTACGGTGCCGATTTTTTTTCAAGTTTTCACTTCTGTCGGCACTCCCGGAGTGCCACTGTTTTTTTTTTCTATTCAACCTTTATTGTCCCACTGCCTCTTCTCTTCGAGAGGGAGTGGGCTGTAATCTACCACGCGGGCCCAGTGCGGATTAGTTTTGTCACATGTTTTAGAATTTTTGGTTCTGGGACATGCCAGTTTCACGATGTTTTCGTTCACCGTTTTCAGAGCAGTGGCGATGAATTTTTTTCACAAAGTATAGCATCTGCCTGGGTTCAAACCTACGATCTGCATCTCGTAAGTCGGGGCTGTTACCACTGGGCCACCACCAACTATAGTATTGGTAAAAATAGCCAGTCAAAAAGTCTTAACGGGGTAGACTGCCCATGAAAGTATGTCAACATCGTCAAAACTACATACTTTAATTCAGCCCAATAGTTATTTTCAATTTGTATTCTAATGGATTGTCAACTTTAGAAACAACGTTGAAAAATCAAACTCCCGAACTTCAGATAACCCGTAACGACTAAATATTACACATTAAAATTCACGTCACAAATCATGAGAAAGTTTATTGTTATATGCAAAAAATGTTCACCCATCCACGCACTAACCCCAGCTTAACCTCACATAGTCGCAATCGCAATTATAGGTACAATAATTTGTCAATCTGCTTAGCCTTTTACCAACTATGTTGTGGTTGACCTCTAGTCTAACCGGATGCAGCCATAGATCTCGAGTTCAAACCCAAGGCAGACACCTCTCCGCCATGGGATCTGGAGGCAAAGGTCCTCGCGCACGTCTGGGAGTGGCGCGAGGAGGCGAAACGCCGGGGCTTAACCCCGATGCCGCAAGAAATTGCGGCACAGCGGACAGAGCTCCGGCGGGATCTCATGGCGTCATGGAGGGTGCGATTGTCGCAACCCCGCGCTGGGCACGCCACAATCGCGGCGATAAGACCCGTCTTTGAGGAGTGGCTGGAGAGACGCCACGGCGTTCTCACCTTTCGCCTGACGCAGGTCCTCACCGGACACGGCTGCTTCGGGAGGTTCCTGTTCAGGATAAGGCGGGAGGAAACACCCGGGTGTCACCATTGTGTGGATCGGCCTGAGGACACGGTGGAGCATACGGTGGAGGTCTGCCCGGCTTGGGCGGAGCAACGCCGTGTTCTCGTAGAGGCGATCGGCGGCGGTGATCTCTCGCGTCCGGCCCTGGTTCAGGCCATGGTACGGAGCGAGAGGAAATGGCAGGCCGTCACCTCCTTCTGCGAAGCGGTAATGCTCGCGAAGGAGGAGGCGGAACGCGTGAGGGAGAGGCAAATTTCGCGCCCTCACGCCCCTAACCGCCGCAGGAGGAGACGCCCGGGGCGGGAATCGCGAGCCGATTTCCGGCCACCGTAGGCGCGGGCTTGCGGACGGTGAGCAATGGGTAGCTCGCTGTCCGATAAGGACCAAGCCCGGGTCGACGGCGCGTTGTGTTCCACGCGCGCCTCAAAGAGATGTCAGCAGAATTGAAGGGGTCCACTAGGGCCAATGCCTGCCGGGGGTTCGAAGAAAACCGATCGGGAAATCGTGGCCCCCGGCAACAGGGCAACCGAAGGAACACGGGTGGGTTTTAGTCAGTAAGAGTCTGACACGCCCTCCCGCTCCGCCCAGAGCGGGAGAAGTTATTTGATAATTTCCAACCCAAAAAAAAAAAAAAAAAAAAAGGCAGACACCTCTGACTTTTCAGATTCATGTGCGTATTGTATAACTCATCATCTGTTACGACGCCTCATTGAGGTGGATAACAATTAAAATTCTATTGTGTCTCGTTATTGACAGTTGAAAGGATAATTATCCCGGCTGTCATTCGTGAACCATTGACAGTCGTTATGGGTCGTCAGAAGCCCGAAAGTCTGACAACCAGTTTTACCAAGGGGTATCGTATTACCCAGTTACTGGGTTCTGAAATTCAGATAGGCAATCGCTCCATGTAAAATACTGGTATTCAGCTGCATCCGGTTAGACTGGAAGCCAACCTCAACATAGTTGAGAAAAGGCTAGGCAGATTTATTGTATAATTATCACTTGCTTCAAAAACAGTAAAGGAAAATATCATGAGGGAACCTGAGAGATATTTCTCGACAACATGTGAAGCCAAGTCAGAGGCCCATACGCAGCTTTAAAACTCTGCTACCAGGTTAGTCACTAACCATACGAAAATAAGAAGACCGGATGCAGCTGAGTACCAGTATTTACATGGAGCGACTGCCTATCTAACGGCAACAACCTAGTTACTGGGTAACACGATACCCCTAGGTAAAACTGGTTGTCAGTCTCGGGTTAGTTAAGTACAAGAATCCCCATTTTTATAAATACTCCACGAAGAACTTATCAACATCCTCGATTATCGTTTACTAAATGGCACAGCAATTCACTCTGAGGCTCAAGCGGCGTCCATTTGATGGTCCGCATTAAAATGGCGGCCATTTGCATTCAATTCCATTGATTGATTGACGAATTTGGTTTATAGACTTTCAGTACTATAGGTCCATTAAACTGTTTGTGAATTGCAATATTGATACTTTTGAGAGATGGTAAATTTTACAAATAATGGAGTATTATTTGAAGTCTGTTCAATCGTCTTCTATGTTCTGTTCAATCGGCAGTATGTTGTTGTCCATTCATACGCTCGTTGCATTTTAGTGACACATTCACACGGTGAGCATTATTTTATTTATTTATTAAACACTATAAATAATAGGGTTCCATACCTCAAAAACAAAATCAGAACCCTTTTTTTTTTTTTGGGTGGGAAATTATCAAATAACTTCTCCCGCTCTGGGCGGAGCAGGAGGGCGTGTCAGAGTCTTACTGACTAAAACCCACCCGTGTTCCTTCGGTTGCCATGTTGCCGGGGGCCACGATTTCCCTATCGGTTTTCTTCGAACCCCCGGCAGGCATTGGCCCTAGCGGACCCCGTCAATTCTGCTGCCATCTCTTTGAGGCGCGCGTGGAACACAACGCGCCGTCGACCCGGGCTTGGTCCTTATCGGACGGCGAGCTACCCATTGCTCACCGTCCGCAAGCCCGCGCCTACGGTGGCCGGAAATCGGCTCGCGATTCCCGCCCCGGGCGTCTCCTCCTATTGCGGTGGTTAGGGGCGTGAGGGTGCGAACTTTGCCTCTCCCTCACGCGTTCCGCCTCCTCCTTCGCGAGCATTACCGCTTCGCAGAAGGAGGTGACGGCCTGCCATTTCCTCTCGCTCCGTACCATGGCCTGAACCAGGGCCGGACGCGAGAGATCACCGCCGCCGATCGCCTCTACGAGGACACGGCGTTGCTCTGCCCAAGCTGGGCAGACCTCCACCATATGCTCCACCGTGTCCTCAGGCCGATCCACACAATGGTGACACCCGGGTGTTTCCTCCCGCCTTATCCTGAACAGGAACCTCCCGAAGCAGCCGTGTCCGGTGAGGACCTGCGTCAGGCGGAAGGTGAGGACGCCGTGGCGTCTCTCAAGCCACTCCTCAAAGAGGGGTCTTATCGCCGCAATTGTGGCGTGCCTAAAAGGAACCCTTATAGAATCATTCGTGTGACTGTCTGTCTGTCCGTCTATCACCACCAATTTGCTCCGAATCTAATTGACCGATTTAGTTGAAATTTTGTACACATATGTATTTCTGTGATCCAAACACGGACGTGTAACGTAAATAAATGAATTTTGAATATGGGGTTACTTTTAGGGGGCAAAACGAAAATTTAAAAAAAAATGTTCACAAACTTAAAGTGTGGCATATCAATTAAAAGGGCTTATTGCGAGAATCTCATTTTTTTTTCTAAATAAATACATTTAAAGATATTTAAGAAAACGGATGAAAATTGACCATTCTTTATCTCCAAAATTGCAAAGCCTAAAATTTACAGGAAAACCTATAAGAAGTCTATGGTCTTAAAATAATATAGTACATATCTCAATATTGTGCATACAAACTTACATTTGCAGTTGGAATGTAACATGTTTTTCGACTACAATGTTAAGTTTGTATTTGGGATAAATTCATCCCAACTACGAAACCGACACGCACTTTTCACGCCAGTTTTGTTCAACAGAGGACTGCCTCGTTAGTGATGGTAAAAGCTACTCTGCTGTGTTATTGGGTTTTTCCATCAGAAATTTCTCAGTAGCAGCTCGGAGTTTGGATTTGTGCCCGGTTGATGGCAATAATCTGTCTGTTATACATTCACGCCTTAACGGCTGAGCGGATCTGGATGTAATTTGGCACAGAAATAGACCATAACTTGGGTTAGGACACAGGCTACTTTTTATACCAGTAGTACATTCCCGTCCGCCACGCGGGCGAAGCCGCAGTCAAAAGCTAGTTCTGTATAATCAAGCGCATTACATCGCTGAAGCATACTTCACATTAGAATGCAGCATCAACAAACTACAAGTTAGACCAAATATGAATTGCATTTTCCGTTATTGATTTTCTATACCAACTAGCCGCTGCAGCAGTTAAAGTTATTTAACTTCAAGCTGAACCTAGCTTGAAGTTGTGCAACGCAATGGGGAACTTCTTGAATAGAGGCAAATGGGGCATGAAGCATGTAGAAATTCATAACAAAGTTTATTGATATTTATTTTGTTTATTGTTGATCTACTGTAGGTATTAGGTATTACACGTTCAGTGTGTTGATGGGGCTGCCGCGTTTTTGAAGCGCGTCCGGCATGTTTGCCTAAGGGAACGTTGATAGTTTTTCGGCCATCATGCGCAAGAGATGCGCATCTCTACTACGCCGTGTTTGCGACAGCCCCAACACCATTCTTAGAGTGTTGGAGGTGGGACTCTCCGATCGCGGTGGATAGTTAGGTACGTCTGCACGCAGTCAAGTAGGCATTCCCCGGGATCGATGTGCCTCACGCAGCTTCTGAATAAATTTTACTAACACCAGTTTTATAAGTTTACATTGTTACTAATAAAAAAATATGGAAGTGATTCTGAAATAAACGTTTTTTTATTATTTATTTATTAGGACTTTTGCGGATTTTGAGCTCTGAAAAGCATTATATTTTGAAACATATAATGAAATCATGCATCATTTTGCAATGGAACGACATGCGAAATTGCAATAATAATACAAAGTGTTAGTTAAGCTAACGATTTTTTCATCAAACTTGGATGCAGTATAAAGCACCATGACCGCGAAAAAAAAGTAAAATTGTGTAGCATTTTCTCTTTTTTAAATATTTATCACGTGTCTTTTTTATGTATTCATGAATATGAGACAGCTAAAGTTATTTTGACGATAAAATTTAGGCAGGTCAACAGTTGGAGAATGTGAAATGGTAGTTTGCAAAAAATGGTTTGGTTGTCTTTGGACTGATTTGCCTTGTACAAGTATAAAACTGTATCACAAGCGGATAGTGTTCCTCAACCTTAGAACAACAGATTCCCACAAGGTTCCAGTTAGAAGTCACACAGTTAAGCAGACTGATTACATACTGTATTATGGTAACAAATCATAGTGCAGTTATATTAATCAAACTAGCTTCTGCCCGCGACTTCGTTCGCGTGGAAGTCGTAAAACATCACAATATACTACAATAATAGCCACATTTTTATAAAACTTCCCTGTATACTACGTTTGTAGTTTTATTCTCAGCAGTCAAAATATACAGTCAGGAATGGTGACTCGGGAGCAAGCGACGTAACAGTTGTCCGCATGAGAAGCAGCTTGTCCTGAGGTCGACACCCGCAGCCTTCAGCCTTAGATGTTGGCCCCTGTGACTTGTTGATCGCAAAGCATACGCTCACAGGGAACTGCACGCGCTTAAACTGGTAATGGTGGGGAATTAGTATACGCGCTATAAACACTGTCTCGCTATCGCCACAACCTGTTAAAATTTCCGTCTCGATGACGTTTCTCTGTAAAGATATGACTTTGAGCTGGTTTCCGTTACACAGATATACAACCGGAAATACTTGCCATTTGCGAATTGAAGAATTCTACGGGGTAATATGTGGCATTAATGGAGGTGTATATCACATCACCCCCTTCAATTTGTGAGAGAATACTGTGGTTGATCGCTGCAGCTTGATCATTTTCGAAGTTAAAATGGAAACACACCCTAGAATTATCTTGGTACGGTATTTGACTGATGTCCTCGTATATCAGAACGAATAAGATCTTCTAAAGTGGGATCTACTCTACCAAGAGTCTCTGGTAGAGTGCCTTCACCAACTTTTAGAAGAACATCGGAGAATTCTTGAGCATATGAATCGCCACGCCAAACCGAGCTCGTATGATGATGGTCAAGCGCAGTTTATGAACTCTCGACCATAGAGTCGACCTTTTCAACGAAGTATTCACTTTGTTTGTCAGAACTGTGACAGCACCCATCATATCTTGGTTCCTGCGGATGTCCTCCGAGGTTCTGTTTACAGCTTCCACTGCTTTTCTATTTGCCCTAATGCATTCATACTATACGATGAATCGCAATCCCTATGCACACATCTCTTGTTCTGTTGCGTGACGCGTCCCCACAAACAGGCGTTTCGTTGCTCTCTAAATCGATGGGAATCTTAAACATGGCGTGCGCTGTTTTGTCACCAGGAAACAGTGTGGCAGCGATTCCAGAAGATCCACACACATACATATTTTAAAATCGCTGGGACAAATCTGCTGTCAAAATCTGTAAATAATCATTTTATTCCTACAGTCTTTAGCTCTAAAATGATCAGAATACAACCTTGAATGTTTTGTGACTGTAAAGTACTTGTGACGTAGTAGGTTCCCATAGCTTACGAAGTTTTCTAGTGATGCAACGAATACGAATACGAATATTCGTATTCGCCGAATAGTAGACATTTACCGAATATTCGTATTCGGCGAATACTAATACGAATATTTAAAAATTAATACGTTTGTACGCAAATCTAATTACTGGCAGACCTGGAAAACGCGTGTCGTCGGCACGTAAAAATACGACGTGTGCAAGGGCCTTAACCGCAACGACGACGCGACGGGGGACTCCCCGGCCATAGTTTATACAGTGCCGCGGCCCGGGAGTTTTCCTATCATTACGAACCATGGACTGATTGATTCATTCATTCCTTTCATTTCATTTGTCAGTCGAAAGCACAAGTCAAGCAAGAGAGTATTGTTTTATTTATTTTCTGAGGTTGCTGCGAAGTGAAAGGAGTTGAAGTTGAATAGAAAATGTCTTCTCGTAAACGAGATCAAAGTGACATATGGAAACACTTCGATAAATTACCAAATAAGTAGTTATATGGTCTGTATTTCTTTTGTATGAACAAAAGGTAGGATAGTAAGTCCTAAGTAACTTAGACGAACGTTAGTAATAGCTGCGTCTATGTAGTACTAGACTATTAGTCTTTTATTACCATGGCGAGATATTCGTATTCGTATTCGCCGAATAGTAGGTTTGATATTCGTAAAAGTAGTATTCGTTGCATCACTAAAGTTTTCCTTTTTTTGTGAATTAATACATTAATTTAAAAAAAAACGTTTTAAAATGTAAAAAAATAGTTTAAAAAAAACAGATGGAAATCGAAATTACTACCCCAGGATTTCAAATCATTCGTCCAACCGCTTACTTATTCGCTTTGTTGAAAGTTAGTTAAAATAGCCGTTCCTATATAATTATGTTATGATTGACTGCATAGTTCCATAAATGTATAGCTTGATGATAATCATTTAAAAAGTTAAATCGGTAACTATCTACAATATCCCAACCTTTTGGCGCGTCCTTTTACAATTTGCAGAGAAAAATAAGAAAATAATGTAATTTTGCTCGTCTCCCATAGCAAATAGCGTGATAGTCTATACCCTACAATTGGAATAGACAAACATTCTAAAAACTATATTTTCCGCATAAGAATCGATCCCAGACCTCGTAGCAATAACTTTCTTTCAAAAAATTTAATTTCGCTACGATTTTATTATAATATATTATAGAGACATAATCAAAAAAAAAAAAAATCGTGTAACAAAATGTGAAAAAAAGAAAAACAAAAACCGTAGTTGGGAATCGAACTTACAAACCCATGTTTGCAAAGCAATCGTCCAACCGCTGAGTTAATTGCTTCGTTGAAGTTTATTTTAAATAGCCGTTCCTATATATTTCATGATTGACTGCTCAGTTCCATAAAGGTATAGCGTGATGATAATCATTCTAAAAGTTAAATCGATAACCATCACAATATCCTAAAATTTTGGCGCGTTTTTTTCCAAAAAATACGAACATAATATAATATTGCTCGTCCCCCATAGTAAATAGCGTGATAGTTTATACCCTACAGTTTGACCAGACTTATAGGGAACACCTATGCAAAATTTGAACACAATCTATTTGGGAGAATTTGCGTCATGCTAGAACATAAAAATACGACATAATGTAATATTGCTCATCCCCCATAGCAAATAGCGTGATAATTTATACCCTATAACTTGACCAGACACACAGGGAATATCTATACAAAATTTTAACAGAATATGTCCGGTAGAATTTGAGCCATGCTGGAACATACATACAGACAAACAGACAAAAATTCTAAAAAATATATTTTCAGCATTAGAATCGATCCCAGACCTCATAGCAATTACTTTTTTTCAAAAATATTCAATGTACAGTTTTGACATCGCTACGATTTTTTTATATGTATAGATATAGATGATTAGAATTGTCTGTGTTGTTTTGTGTTTGGGAATGGGTATAGGTATATATAAATGTGTATATGTTTTAGGTATGTTTCTGTTTGCGTACAGTAATGTGTGCCATAGTATTTATGTGCCCTGTTTTCAGTGCTGTTGTAGTCCAGTGTTTTTAAATATTTATCTGTAGTTTTCTTGCATGTTTAGCTATAAAGATTCTTTCATTTTAGATCTTTACTTACTTTGTTGTAAAAGCTAGGACCGGGAGAATTGTAAAATTTGTGTCCAAAAGATCTATATTTAGGTATGTCATAAACTATATCTAATCGTCGCCTATTTCCAAAGTGCGCTTTTTACTTTATGTTGTGTCATGATCTCGAGTTTAATGATGAAACATTAGTAAAACAACTATAAAATGATAAGGAAAAATAAGATGAAAGTAAATATGGAAAACCTCAAAACTTAAATCAGCAGAGGCACTTGTGTGAAAAATGAATTCATTTATTTAAACATTTCTATTGCTCACCAAATAAAATCCACTCCTTCAGTGTACTAGACCGATCTCCCCCAATCTCCTTTTCTAATAACAATTGCTGGTTGAACAAGTTATTCCAAGGGGTAGTTATAATTCAAGTCTTGCATAACGTTCTGACAAGTTCCCTCTGTCTGTCGATCTTGAACGATTTTCTACGAGATGAGTGCGCGTCTACGAGTGTAGGGCTAGGAAAATAATTGAGACGAAAATAAAATGCGATGTAATAATCCTAGCCTATTACAGTCCCACTGCACATACATGCCTCTTCTCATACAGAGAAGGCACGAGCACTGATCACCACGCTTGTTCAAAACGAGTTGGCGATTTCAGACTTATATTAACTACTAGCTTCTGCCCGCGACTTCGTTCGCGTGGAAGTCGTAAGACACCACAATATACTACAATAACAGCCACATTTTTATAAAACTTCCCTGTATACTACGTGCGTTTGTAGTTTTGTTCTCAGCAGCCAAAATATACAGAGAGTCAGGACTGGTGACGCGGGAGCAAGCGACGTACAGTTGTCCTTGTATGCCTCTGTGACTTGTTGATTAGTCATCGTAAAGTATACGCTCACAGGGAACTGCACGCGCTTAAACTGGAAGGGGTATTGTGGAGCCGGGGTTGCGAAGAAATCCGAAAGGGAGATCGTGGCCCCGGCAATATGGCAACTGAAGGAACGCGGGTGGGTTTTAGTCAGTAAGAGTCTAACACCGCTCCTCCCAGAGCGGGAGAAGTTATTTGATAATTTCCCACCCAAAAAAAAGGGGTAATTGTGGAGAATTTGTGGTATACGCGGTATAAACACTGTCTCGTATTAACTATAAGTCCAGGTTTCCTCATGATGTTTTTCCTTCACCGATATCAGAAATGTCCAAGAAAAACTCAGAAAGGTCTTGTGATTTGAAAAAGTTACAATGGTCCTTGCCTGGATTTGAACCTCAAGCATGATTGGCGAGGCCTTAGCCTCTGGGCCATCATGAAAATGTGATGTGGCGAATGGTATTCAAACACGTATAGGCACTTTTGAATTGACAAGGAGTCGGTTGGTTAGTCAGAAAGTTAAATCTAATAGCCCGTTCCAAAACTTAGATCTCCATTGAGAAGAATGGGGCAAGAAAATCCATGAACACTTTTAAATCAAATTACGTAGGCGTATTAAGACTCGTGCATACTGGCGCGACGCCACTTAACAAAACAATTTCTAAGAAAACTACACGGTAGAACAATTACCGGTGTCGCGTCGCGTCGAAAGCGTCTGCACGGGGCTTTATTCTTGTTGCTTCTATATGTGAGAAGAATGCGGTCAATGGTCTAGTGGTCGCAAGCGCTACTGCTGAGAATGAGGTCCTGGGTTCGATTCCCGGGTCGGGCAAAGTGTTATTGGGTTTTTCTATCTGCAATTTCTCAGTAGCAGCCCGGAGTCTGGATTTGTGCCCGGTTGATAGCAATAGGCTCGCCCCCTATTACATGGGACTTAAACATAACAGGTGAAATGTGGGTGTACCTGCTACAGGGACACCTCTGCCTAACCCTTCGGGGAAACAAGGCGTGATGTTATGTTATGTTTTGTAAAAAGAATCAATATAAATTAGTAAGTATGTGCAGGGTAATATGAATATTTTTTTTATATCTGTGGGGGTCCAGTGGTAACGGCTCCGATTTACGAGTAGTAGGTCGTGAGTTTTGAACCCAGGCAGGTACTTTACTTTGTGTAAATCATTTCATCACCACTGCTCTCAAAACGGTAAAGGAAAACTTTGTGAGGTATCCGGCAAGCCTGGAATAAAAAAGACATGTGACATCTATCAACCCACACTGGCCCCACGTGGTAGATTACAGCCCACTCCCTCTCGAGAAGAGGCCTTTTTTTTTTTTTTTTTGGGTGGGAAATTATCAAATAACTTCTCCCGCTCTGGGCGGAGCGGGAGGGCGTGTCAGACTCTTACTGACTAAAACCCACCCGTGTTCCTTCGGTTGCCCTGTTGCCGGGGGCCACGATTTCCCGATCGGTTTTCTTCGAACCCCCGGCAGGCATTGGCCCTAGTGGACCCCTTCAATTCTGCTGACATCTCTTTGAGGCGCGCGTGGAACACAACGCGCCGTCGACCCGGGCTTGGTCCTTATCGGACAGCGAGCTACCCATTGCTCACCGTCCGCAAGCCCGCGCCTACGGTGGCCGGAAATCGGCTCGCGATTCCCGCCCCGGGCGTCTCCTCCTGCGGCGGTTAGGGGCGTGAGGGCGCGAAATTTGCCTCTCCCTCACGCGTTCCGCCTCCTCCTTCGCGAGCATTACCGCTTCGCAGAAGGAGGTGACGGCCTGCCATTTCCTCTCGCTCCGTACCATGGCCTGAACCAGGGCCGGACGCGAGAGATCACCGCCGCCGATCGCCTCTACGAGAACACGGCGTTGCTCCGCCCAAGCCGGGCAGACCTCCACCGTATGCTCCACCGTGTCCTCAGGCCGATCCACACAATGGTGACACCCGGGTGTTTCCTCCCGCCTTATCCTGAACAGGAACCTCCCGAAGCAGCCGTGTCCGGTGAGGACCTGCGTCAGGCGGAAGGTGAGAACGCCGTGGCGTCTCTCCAGCCACTCCTCAAAGACGGGTCTTATCGCCGCGATTGTGGCGTGCCCATCGAGAAGAGGCCTGTGTCACAGCAGTGGAAATACATTAAAGTTTTTGTAAGAACAAATAGCAGAAAAATTCTAAGGCCCGTTCGCACCACAAATCACTAAACTGCGTAAAACGCTCTGTCTGTGTCAACTTCAGCAGAAAAATTCTAAGGCCCGTTCGCACCACAAATCACTAAACTGCGTAAAACGCTCTGTCTGTGTCAACTTCAAACGGTTGTCAAAAACAGAATGCCAATTCCCGTAATTTTAAGAACGTTCACAGTGTGATCTCAGTCTCAATCTGTCAAAAATACCTCTAATTTACTTACATTCTTGACAAGTTTTGTCTTTGATTGTGGCTGAGATGAGATTGTGACTAGATTTTGAACGTTTTTTTTAGGGAATTGGTGTTCAGCACTACATTTTAATTACGTTTAGTGGTAAATGTAAGCACTGGGGAAATTTGTGATGCAAGTGGGCCTTTAATGATTTTGAGACGGGAGCGGAAACAAACAAGTATTTAATCATAATAATACATCCCTGTGTAAACTTGGATAGTGCATACAGGGATAATCGTCGGTTAGTCACTCATCATTTAAAATTGTCTAACAGGCCTCTCCGAGGTGGCTTCGGCCCCTCGTATGCTTTTCAAAGGTTTGGGACCCATACAAGTTACAATAAATACACACATAGATAAAAATTATTTATTTGTATAAAAATGGTGAGGCAGTAAGTGGAAAAATTTAGTGAATTATAAAATAAAACTTTTTAAATGTGGTTGTGCTGTCTGTACTATTCTAACAATGTCAAACGCAGTGATTGCCACCACTCAAGTTTAACAGAATAACGAGCACTCACGAACGACTTCTGTCAAAGACATCTCAAACACTTTTAAGTCGTAGATTTTAGAATATCTTGTTGGAAACTAACTTGGTGACTGTTTTTCTTAAAAACCGGCCAAGTGCATGTCGGACCACGCACAATGTAGGGTCTTCGTAGTTGGGATGAATTTATCTGAAGAACAAACTTAACTTTGAAGTTAAAAAATATTTTCTTTCATACGGAATGTATGGGAGAACATGTTTTTACAACCGCAAATCCAAGTCGGTCGATTATTACTCGTTAACTTGTAAAATACTCAATTGTTATAGTTTTTCTTTTAAATTCGTTATATAAGCTACTGCCGTGATTTTTTTCACATATTATCTAAAACCAATCATTTAGCTGGCAGGGGGGGAAAAACCGATAGGGAAATCGTGGCTCCCGGCAACAGGGCAACCGAAGGAACACGGGTGGGTTTTAGTCAGTAAGGGACTGATACGCCCTCCCGCTCCGCTCAGAGCAGGGAAGTTATTTGATAATTTCCTAACCAAAAAAAAAAGGGGGGTGACACTTGACTCTAACAAAAAATAGCACTTTAAAGCTTAATATTTCGCAAACGGATCTCTGAATTCAAAAATGGTTTTAACACACTCACAATGTTTTTGAAAGAACTTTCCGACGATACCCCACACCAAAGGATAAAAAAAGCATTCCCACTTTACGTGTAGGGGAGGTACCCTAAAAAAAATATTTTTCATAATTTTATTTTACCACTTTGTTGGCATGATAAATATGTATACCCACGCCAAATAACAACTTTCTAGTACTAACAATCTCGGAGCTAGACCACGGACAGACAGACAGACAGACATGGCGAAACTATAGAGGTTCCTTGTTGAAAAATTCAACGTGTTGTTTTTGTTATATGTAGTTATATTTTATGCGAGTTTATTTTGTAATAAGCATTCAGGTTTTACTTACTACGCAGCCACTCGCGTGCAATTTCTGAGAGCTCATAAAGTTTTGCGCGTACTGTACCCATGAACAATTCGCATCTATCCGTGCTAACGTCAAACTTTATTATTTCTACTTCCTAACTAATATTATAAATGTAAAAGTGAATTTGTCTGTTTCGCTTTCACGCTAAAAACGCTAAACGGATGATATTGGCATTGACCATGATTTGGGTTAGGACATAGGATACTTTTTATCCCGATATTCCCTCGGGATCAAGACTTATATGGGTCTAACTGTGGGGCGCAGCTAGATATAATATAACTACAATATCTTAAAATTACATTTTGATATCATTTTTAAAAGAAAAGCGAAAGATAAATTTTCAATAACCCGCATCAGGGAATATTTGCAAATGAATGAGTCGACAACTGTAGTGTAATGAGCTATAAAATGAACATTTAAAAAAAAATGTCTCCTTTGACTAATAAAAGAACATTTTAAAGGACAAAAAGAAAATTAGGTTGAGACTGTTTTTTTTTTAAATACAATAATACTTTTTATGTAAGTAGTAACAAGTCTTGTGCGCACTGTGTTGAAATTTTTCAGCGGTTATTAAAACAAATCTACTGTTCCATACATTTTGATCGCGTAGGTATTGCACTTTTCTATGAAAGAGCTGATTTTTTTTTTTATAACTCACGAACAATTTCAACGCATGGGCTTCAGAATCATGTAATGAATCCGTTTTCACGTCGATGTCCCTGACACCCTGTATACAAATATACACCGTGACATTTTAGTCGTCTTACAAAAGCAGCCCACTTCATGTATCCAATGACTACTAAACATTCATTTAAAAAAATTATTTACTTAAACTGTGACATTTACAAATGGCCACTCAATATACCCGACATAAAATACCTCTATACTCCATAGGTTTAGGTAGTTAAAAAAGGTAAACAAAAATACCACGTGACGAGACAGCTGTCAAGTAACCGACTAAACGTAATACCTGTCACTTCAGTTGTTATGCTACGTCACAGTTGAACTCTTCAATTTTGCAACGTTATATTTCGTTGACGTTTAGAAATTGGGCTCTTTACAATAGACAGATTACAAAATATTATAAACCAGACAAAAAAAATTGTGCTCAAGCAGTTACATCTACGAAAAGTAGTGAAGAATAAACGATAAAGTTTAACATACATTAATAAAAGAGGACACT
Organism: Agrochola lychnidis; assembly: GCA_963680765.1. Taxonomy (NCBI): domain Eukaryota; kingdom Metazoa; phylum Arthropoda; class Insecta; order Lepidoptera; family Noctuidae; genus Agrochola; species Agrochola lychnidis. The sequence goes on along the minus strand of OY796869.1, from coordinate 11,777,039 downwards.
ATAGATAAACACTAAAATAAATTTAATTTGGTTTTATTGTTTTTTTTAACAAGAAAGTGTCATCTATAAAAACCCTTTTTACGATTTGTTTACCTTTTTTTAACTACCTAAACCTATGGAGTATAGAAGCAATTTTTTTTTTCTAATATATATTTTTGAATAATGAACGTTTAGTAGTCATTGGATACATGAAGTGGGCTGCTTTTGGAAGACGACTAAAATGTCACGGTTTAAAAAATGTGCAGTATTCCTGGACACGACGTATATTGTTAGGAGGTTCCTCTCTCAGGAGCCTTGACCACCGGCAGCTGTTCCCGATACCGGTGGGTTAATTTTTTTCACATTTTAAATATTTTTATCAAATAAAATAAAAACCATTTAAAAATGTAAAAAATTGTATGCAATTGTATATCAGGCATGCCGATGCCTGAGAGATATTTCTCAATGGCATTTGAAGCCAAGTCAGAGGCCCATGGGCGGCTCTAAAACTCTAACACCAGGTTAGTCACTAACCACACGAAAACAAGAAAAAGTATATCAGTTGCATAATTATTGCACAGAACCAGTTACATTAATTAACATATAAAGATAAAAAAAATTAATCTAACTATTTACATTAAGTACTAAATTAAAAGACTAACTAACTATCTGTATAAATAAAAATAATAAAAACAAAACGACACTTAGGCGTCGAAGTATTCGTCCGCATCGCTGTCATCCGGAAACGTGCCCAGAAGACTGGCAGCATTGCCACGTTGAATGGCAATACTAATTCTTTGGCCAAAGAACGAGCCAGCCCTCTGGTCACGTGAAGTGTCGACCAGTCGGCGAGAAATTTCCTTAAACAGGAGACGCGCACTCGGGCCCCATGATCCGAGCGTTTCGACCCTAAACGGCTCAAAACTGTAGTTACCAATAAGATTACAGTATTTGCGCCGCTTGAGGGTCTCAGCAGCCGCAGCAGCGGCGCCAGCACAGCCCGCTGTGCTAGGAACATGAGATGGCGCAAGGGTGTCGACACAGGTTGCATCCCACACCAGAGGCCTACCCATCTTCCAAGGCAACAACGTCATCCCGTCTGGTCTCTTCCCATCGTCACGTACCAAGCCGTTTGGTTCTAATACCGCTGGAACGCCGGCGGTGGCAAGGGCTCGACGAATAATGTCGTTGATGCTGGCGTGCCGTGCTATGCGACCTGCGCTCCTGCAGCAGGACAGGCCATGGTGCCCGAGACTGTCGACAGCTTCACCGCAATGACACCGATGCGGAGCAACACAAGGTGCACCCAAGCGGAGACACGTAGCGAGCCGAAACGATGAGTCATCCATCATAGTGCCTATGGTGGATGACGGGAGCGCCTGAAGCCACAAGCCTGACTCCCATTCTCCCACAGCCAGCAGACGGGCGCGCTCAACAGTATTAGGTGACGTGTTTAACAGGGTGTTCCGTATAATACTGCAGAGCGGCACGTCCCATCGTCTCTGGGAAGAGGGGTTGTCGGGCAGATCCGTATTGGGACAAGCCATTTTCCAAGCGTTCAACGCTTCGGTCAGGCACGGTACCTCAAAATCGGCCAGTGAGGAAGATAAAATGTTCCTAGTTAATTCATTGGTACTGTGGACCGAGGAGAGGAACGCCGGTAAACTTATACTTGAAATTTTGCGGACGCCGAGACCGCCCAGGCGGATGGGGAGTGTAGCTTGCTGCCACGCTCGGTCGTCCAGGGCCACATTTAGGATTGAAGTTAAAGTGTTTCTAATAATTTGGTCTACTTTTTCTAAAAGTTGTGGATGCTTCCATAGGTGGGAGGAACGGAGGCTATAAGTAAATTTTGGTCCAAAACAGCAGTATCGAATGAGTGTGAAGGCCGAATGGATATTAATTTTGAAAAGTCTTTCCGAGACATCGTTGAAATTTTGGATTTTCTCCTCAATGAACGTTGGAAAGGATTCATCAAAAATTGGGGACCCTAGGAGGTGAAGAGAGTTTCTTTCCGTAATTTTGATATTTGGTGCTATAGTATTAAATTTCGCTATGGTAGTCTGTCTGTCAGTCGTCTGGGGAAGATAAATTTCACATTTTGAAAGGTTAAGTTCGAGGCCAATAGAACTGAATTTTTCTTTTAAAAAAGTTAAATCTTTTAAAACTGTGTCTACATCACCTCCTAGGGTTCCGTCATCCAAATACCATACGTTGAATTTAGAATTTAGTTGTCGAATAATTGGATTTATTGCCAAACTAAAAATGACTGGCCCAAGAGGGTCACCCTGTTGACATCCGACGGCTGATTCCAAAAGGTTGTCTTTATAAAGTAATTTAGAGGGATGCCTGTAACATTGGTAGAGAAAACTGTAAATTTTGGGTATTTCTTTTTGAACTTCTGTCAACAAGGTATCCCTGTTTACGGAATTGAAGGCATACAGTGGTATTATTATAACTACTATTCGTTTTCTATCAGTAAGGTCGGTATCTTTGCTTGCTTGGAGGCAAACTTCGCGCCCTCACGCACCTAACCGCCGCAGGAGGAGACGCCCTGGGCGTCGGGAATCGAGTGTCGATTTCCGGCCACCGTAGGCGTGGGTTTGCGGATGGTGAGCAATGGGTAGCTTGCCGTCCGATAAGGATCAGGCCCGGGTCGACGGCGCGTTGTGTTCCACGCGCGCCTCAAAGAGATGTCAGCAGAATTGACGGGGTCCGCTAGGGCCAATGCCTGCCGGGGGTGTGAAGAAAACTGATAGGGAAATCGTAGCCCCCGGCAACAGGGCAACCGAAGGAACACGGGTGGGTTTTAGTCAGTAAGAGTCTGACACGCCCTCCCGCTCCGCCCAGAGCGGGAGAAGTTATTTGATAATTTCTCACCCAAAAAAAAAAGGCATGCATGCCTGAGAGATATTTCTCGATAACATTTGAAGCCAAGTCAGAGGCCCATGGGCGCCTTTAAAACTAACACCAGGTTAGTCAGTAACCACACGAAAAGAAGAATAAGTATATCAGTTGCTTTAAACATTGGTATTACGTAATACCTACTAAACGTTGTCTATCAGTAAGGTCAGTATTTGCTTTTTGTTGTAACGTCCCGTTTTTAACCGACTTCCAAAAGGAGGAGGTTCTCAATTCGACTGTATGTTGTTTTTTTTTTTTTGTATGTTTGTTACGCGATTACTCCGTCAATTATGAATTGATTTTGATGATTCTTTTTTTGTTTGGTAGATCATACTTCAGAGGTGGTCTCATATAAATTTTATTACCTTTTCTTGGGTAGTTTTTGAGTTAGCTTCAATAATACGTATTTTTACCTCGCTTAGTATGTGGATGATATTATGATAACTTCCTGTCACTGTTATTTACATAGCAGGTAGTGGTATTCGAATTTGTGTGGGGTAGGTATCACAACTAAAAAGTGAAAAATAAAAACTTTTTACAAAAAAAAAACAACCGACTTCAAAAAAAAACACTACAAAGTGAAAAATAACTTTAATTTCGGAAGTCGGTGACAAAGAACAAAAATTCAAAACCAAAGACACCGACTTCCGAAATTAAAGTTATTTTTCACTTTGTAGTGTTTTTTTTGAAGTCGGTTGTTTTTTTTTTGTAAAAAGTTTTATTATATTGTGGCTTTGTCTCGTTTGTTACGAAGAATCACTGACTCCTAAGATACAGGCACATACACCTAGTTTAGGAGTCAGGGTATTTAAATTATTGTGACCTAGTTATAAGCCTTATAATATGCTCTTAGTTCTTTGGTTCTTGTACTGTGATGGCTTTTGGTGAAATAAAGAACTTATTTACTTATTATTTAGTATCTTGGCTGCCAGCCCAGGTACACTGGGAATTTAAAAATCTACGAAAGGTTATCATGGCGTCATCTTTCGGTATCGTGCGAAGTTGTTGGTACAAAAAAAATTAGATTGTTCAATGGCTTCATTCCAATACTCTATTTTAATCTCCTTACACTACAGAGGCGCCCGTATAACGCAGTTCCACATTATCGGGAGCTGCAAATCCAGCCGACACGTCTACCTACCCTATTACGAGCGACGGCGGAATCCATTATTGCTAGTCTCCGTTCCAATCAAGACAGCGAATAATTGCATAGAGGTAACATTCTAGAAGCGAAAGCTTGTGGTAAGCATTCACTTTTAGAATTCTCATTCAAAAATCAATCTGCCTAGTCTTTTCCCAACTATGTTGGGGTCGGCTTCCAGTCTAGTATTTTACATGGAGCGACTGCCTATCTGACCTGGCTTGTGGCTAAGTAACAACAGCTCCACGGGTCGATCGATCAGGTTAAGCTAGGCTTGCTGCGGTTGGTCTGTGGATAGGTGACCATCTTTACATAACAAGACACCTCCGTGCCTCGGAAAGCACGTTAAGCCGTTGGTCCCGGCTGTCATTTGTAGATCTTTGACAGTCGTTACGGGTAGTTAGAAGCCCAAAAAGTCTGACAACCAGTCTTACCAAGGGGTATCGTGTTAACTAGGTTGTGGAGGTCAGACAGGCAGTCGCTCCATGTAAAATACTGGTATTCAGCTGCATCCGGTTAGACTGGAAGCCGACCCCAACATAGTTGGGAAAAGGCTAGGCAGATGATGATGACTGCCTATCTGACCTCCACAACCCAGTAACTGGCTAATACGATACCCCTTGGTAAGACTCGTTGTCAGACTTTTTGGGCTTCTAACTACCCGTAACGACTGTCAAAGAGCCACGAATAACAGCCGGGCCCAACGGCTTAACGTGCTCTTCCGAGGCACGAGGCCGAGGTCTTGGTATGTAAAAATGGTCACCCATCCACGGACCAACCCCGGCAAGGTTAACCTGATGGATCGACCCGTGCGGCTTACTTAGCCACGAGCTCCTCAAAAACGTCATCATTCTCATTCAAAAACTTCTAATTTTGTGAATAGAGAAATTAGCCATAGAATTGAAATATTTCTCTGTTAAAATGTTAGAATAGTTGAGCCTAGACAAAAAGGTTTGTCTTGATTGACTTGTTTACATGTAACCGCGTACGTAAGTCATATATACCCGTGTTGATGATTTTCATGCCTTAATGAGAAAGCGGGCTGCGTCAATAATGAGTAGGTTGCGCGGAAGCTCCAACAGCATCCTAAAAACATTGGTCGACAAGGTGAATAACCCCTTTATTAGGCACTGGATGTGGAGACACGTGCCAACATGTGTTGAGCCACGTAGTTATTAGTTGTTTTAGGTTAGTTTGTAAGTTGAATATTATCATTAACATTGTAGCGGTTACACCGCCACATATGAACTATGCATCTAAAAGAAATGACGTCACACAAATCCTGCATCGCACAATTAGAGTTTACCGCGCGAACGACATATGCAACGTGTAACGTTAAATGCACAAAACCTGAAAATAGTATGATCTGAATAATGAGCAGAATCAATTGAACCACTTTATATAGGTCACATTTTTCAAAAAATCTTAATTAAAAACGTTGCCGTGTCTATTTATTAATAGGTCAAGCCATCACATGCGCAAACCCGCCAAAATAGGTAAACATACACAAATTGTTGTTGACCAATTTAAGTTTTCTCATACGCAGGATGATAATAGCTTTTTTTTCAATGCAAATACGAATCTTACGAACTAAAATAAAACATAAAACCGTAACAATTTTTTAAATGTTTTTTTTTTCTGTCTGAAATAGGTCAATTGAATTAAAAATCAGTTGGGGTGTCTGAGGTTTTGTGCATTTGACGTTACACGTTGTATAAGACTATCCGACTTCAACCATTGGGCAGTTGCCCGTCAGACACAACATCCGGTCGAAGGATCCTCCCTTTTCTATAGAGGATGAGTGAACTTTTACACCCTGTTCCTCGAACCTCTAAAACACCATCCTAAACTACATTAAAATATATTTAAAGACCGGGCAGATTTTTATATATGTGACTAGTGACTTGCCTTGACTTTGCACGGTTTTTACAACCCGACAAAACATCGAGACTTCTATATAAGTTTTAAAGTAATTTTATTATTAAATTCTCTAAATTATGGGAAAAACTGCATTGAAATCGTTGCATGTTATTCATTTATTTAACAGACAATTTGATCCAATTACAAAAACATTATATACAATTCTAGATGTTAGTAATAGTTATTTATGCAACTGTTGTATAATAAGGGGTATTAAAACACGTATGTGGGTTTACCACACGAGGCGAAGCCGAGTGTGGTAATAGTATCATATGAATGAATGTTTTAATACCTAATTATAACAGTTGCATACAATACTTTATCTACATATGATATGAATTCTCTATAAAAGTTTCTGAAACCATTGGGTGTTTGTAATTCAAGATCAAGAATAAAGAAATTCCCACGAAATTCAGTACAACTGCACGTATGTACGTCGCCTGCAGCAGCACATCACACACACATGCGTGCAGCGGGTGCTGCTGTCCCCCGCTTGAACGTTGAAACGAGTTGCGTAATGAAATTTAGTACAACATTGTATCACTCATTGCAATGAGGTAATGGTTATTATGACACTGGCTGTTTTAATGACGGCAATAAGCTAACTGCTTCTGAAACTTTTATAGAGGTTTTATAGCATGGGTGTAGATAAACAATTTAACTTACTTGATATGTTAGTACTTAGTTGTTAGTACTTGCATAGTTTAGAAGAATAACGCGGTCCACAGATAGACACGACAGCGACTTTGTTTTATACTATTTATATACACCTATGCTATAAATCCTCTATAAAACTTTCTGAAACAGTTAGCTTATTGCCAACATTAAAACAATAAGTGTCATAGTAACCATCCAATCCAAACGAGTGTTGTAATGTTGTACCAAATTTCATTATGCAACTCGAATTTCAAAAAAAGAACATTGTCATGCACGCGCGTTTCACTACCACAGCGCCATAATTAAAAAAAATAACTTAAAGGTTATTCGAATTCACGACGTATCCCGCCATTTTTGTTCGATATTAGTTTTGCAAAAATGTATTACTCAATTGTTTACAAAAATGAGTAATACAAGCCTTAATAACACACCACCAGATATTTCTAATGCAGCAAAGGACATTTCCAACAAATTATTACCAGAAAAGTCGAGAAAACAATATTATACAACACTCTATGGTTTCAGAACCTTTTTTAGAGGATGGGTGTAGATAAAGTCTTGTATGCAACTGTACATAATTAGGTATTAAAACATTCATGTGATACTATTCGTGTTTTAATACCCCTTATTATACAACAGTTGCATAAATAACTATTATTGATTCTCTTCCCAACCAATAATGACGGAAACATTCTAAGAACGCTCGAAGTCACTTCTATTCCAACTTTATATTATATCAAACACGTACTTGTTATTTTGTCGCACCGAGGCGCCAGACTATCTGCTATTTTATCATTATCATTGTTAATTATTCATCAACAGTGTAACTCAGTTCACATACAAAGGGGTTTATTTATAAACGTTACTTAAAGATAAGTGATGTTCAAATGTCAAAATGGTATGGTTAAACAGTCGCTAATCATTACTTAACTTTAAGCAACGTTTATAAATAAGGGATTTATTTGAGATTGTATAAAAATACAATTCTATTAGTAAGATACTAGCTTTTGCCCGCGACTTCATCCGCGAGCCGTCCTCAAGAATAGGGCTATCCAATACCTAAAGATTTTTTCATATCTGACTGGTAGTTCCAGAGATTTCATATTAGTTTTGTTTTAATTTTTAGTTTTCTGCGACTTGTATTTTTAACTGTAAGTATTTAGCTATGTATCTAAATCTAATAATACATTTTGCTGTGCCCTGACAGGGTCTACAGTGGCTCTTAGCTTTAAGCCTTTTGTTAACATCTTGTTTTTACCTTGTGGAACGCAAATAAATGAATATGAATATGATTACCCCCTACATACTTACTTACAAACAAACAAATTTTACGTTTTTATAATATTAGGATAGATTATTATTATTGTATTTTTGGCTTACTTTACAGAGACGCAAATATTTTCTTACATTTAATTGGCGTTTTTTTTTACTTCATAATTACTGGAAAGCTCTTGAGCTTCATCTCATCTAATGGTAAGTGATGATCAGACCAAAGGAGGAAGCAAGCTTCACCTGGAATCCTCAACCACAGAGAAACTGGCTATCTTTTAGTGGTATGAGGAACAGGGTGTAAAGTTCACTCATCCACCATAGAAAAGGGAGGATCCTCCGACCAGACGGGTGTTGCGTCTGGCGGGCAACTGCCCCTCAGTTTGAAGTTGAAATCTTGTATCTATGTCGATCGCTCGGTAAACTCTAACTGCGCGATGCAGGATGTATGTGACGTCATGTGTTTGATGTGTAGTTCGTAAGTGGCGGTGTAACCGCTACAATCTTACCTCTAGCTGCCGAAATACAACAATGCTGTTAATATTGTTGTTATGGCGACAGACTTAGATAAGATGGTGGTAGCTAACCAGGCGGACTTAGAACAAGCTTACCACCAACCAAACCGAGCAGAAATTTTTTCCCCGCTGGGAATTGAACCCCGAGCTCTGGGTCTGAGACAGGTGGTCTTACCACTAGACTAGAAACACTAGACTTAAAAAAGTGAAAAATAAAAAGAACAAGACACCGACTTCCGAAATTAAAGTTATTTTGCACTTTGTAGTGTTTTTTTTGGAGGTCGGTTGTTTTTTTTTGTAAAAAGTTTTTATTTTTCACTTTTTAGGTGTGGTACCTACCCCACACACATTCGAATACCACTACCTGCTACCAGTGACAGAAACTTATCATAATCATCTACATACTAAGTGGGAAAAAAATACGTATTTTATAGCTAACTCAAAAACTATCAAAGCAAAGTTAATAAAATTTATATGGGACCAATTCGAGAGCACACCCTTTCAAACAAAAAAATAATTTTCATAATCGGTCCACAATTGACAGAGAAATCGGTGGACATACATAAAAAAAAAAACATACGCGACGAACATATAACCTCCTCCTTTTTGGAAGTCGGTTAAAGAGCAGTGATAGTCTAGTGGTGTTACCGTTAGACTGCCAAGTCATAGGTCTCGAGTTCGAACCCAAGGCACCTCTGACTTTTCGGATTCATGTGCGTATTGTATAATTATCACTTGCTTCAAAAACGGCGAAGGAAAACATCGTGAGGAAACCGGCATGCCTCAGAAATATTTCTCGCAGAGTACAAAATAACATATAAAAAATAATATGACATTACAAAATATGACACTAGTGTTCCCGAAAGACCACAGGAAGCAGGTTCTTCCTGGTGAATGCCGTAGGAATCCGCTGGAAGCAAGAAGTACAGAACCGGTCCAAGTGGCGGCACTTCGGGGAGGCCTATGTCCAACAGTGGACGTTTTTTGGCTGAAATAATGATGATTCTCGAAAGGGGTATTCAGAGGTTGATACTTATATATTTTGCTTAAAAAAAAAAAAAAAAATTTTTTTTTTTTTTAAATTAGAACGGCGACTAACATAAATACAAGGCAAATGTGAGTGGAAACACCGGGACGCCATAGGAGGACATTAATAGTGACCTTATTGGTGATGTTCTTCAGAAAGGTCAGGTGCGTAGTACTCGCAACCAGCGTGCGTGTATGACCAGATGTATGAACGTAAACGAGGCAAAAGGAGTATATAAGGATCGTAGCACCCCCATGGGAAGAAGGCGTGAGTTTATGTATGTATGTATGTAAATAAATAAATAGCTAAAATAAGTGTAATAATTGAACTTAAAAACTATTTTAATATTGAATCGTTCTAAAATAGGTACCTCTAAACTTTAACAGCAAAGTTGTAAATCTATTTTTCTACTTAAATTAAAATCCGATTGAGTTCTGAGCCCACCTTGAAATAGAAATATTGGTTTTCAACTAGCGATTTCTAATACGTTTATGTTAGCAATTTTATCTGAAATTGAAATCATAACAGCTCGCGCCGTCCTATTGAGTCTCACAACTTCGGAATATACATATTCTTTGGTATTCTGAAATTATGTTGGATATTTCAGCAGCTGTTTCCATATTAATCTGTGAGATGTAGAACACTGATGAAGTTATGCCTAGGTACAGATAGATTTTCTAAATGTGGTTATTTTTTATCAGATTTGTATTTGAAGTCGCCCTCCCAAACAGACTTAACATAAGAAGACTACTATAATTTCTATATCATTGTATCACATTGTCAGAAAAGTATTACTCTGTTGCTACGACGTAGCAATCTGCTACGCATGCTACGCGTGCCACGCTGTCGTAACAAATTAAGGGCGGTGTCACACGGGCGTTGTCTGTGCGTTACATTGGCGCTGCGTCGACTGAGCGGTGACGCTCCGTCGTTCTACATATAAATCTGAACGACATACCACACGATGAGTTAAAATGACGGAGGCGATGCAACGTACGCGCAACGCACAAGGATAGGAGGGAGACGAAGTGGGGAAGGGAGCTGCGTTGAAACGACGGAGCGGTAGCGCAGTATTTAAGTATTTATTTTGCAGCAACAGAACACGTTTATTCAATTCCATCGTCGTTCAAAGACTGAGGCATCCTACACCAAAGCTGCGACGTCGGAGATAGCTGCGTTGACGCAGCGCCGACGCAGCACTCGTGTGGCTTTGACTGCGTTAAAATCAATGCGTTGCGACGACGCAGCGTAACCGGCACGCCCGTGTGGCTTCTCACTAAATGTTCTTAAAAATATACTATGTATAATGTCTAGATGTGGAGACAAACTTCGAATTAAAAAAATATCAATCAAAATTTCAAGAACACTAATTAGTTTCATTCCCTTCATTTCCTGGCTATCAAAACTTGGATCAAAATGACTTATAAAATACTTTGAAATTAATAAAGTAGATGATGTTAATTAACAACTGCCAATACCAGCCGCTGGACGAGAGTATAAATATTATCGCAGTTAAAGGGTATCGGGATTAAACTAGGAACTCTTTAAAAAAGGTTAACTTAAATCAATAAATCGTGTTTTTGAAGTGAAAACTTTCTTAGCTGCGTTGGGCATTTTTGAGATGGGCAAAAACAATTGTACTCGCGACACCGTTACCGACACCTCATTTTTGTAAACGCGATTTTGCTCTTTATTTATATTACGTTACAAATTAATGTTCTATGCAAGTATTTTTACTTTAAACGTTTTGGAAGTTTTTTTTTTTTGTAAACGCGATTGTGCTCTTTATTTAGATAAGGTTACGGACCAATGTCCCATACAAGGCGACCTTGTTCCAGTTTTCACTTCCGTCGGCACTCCCGGAGTGCCACTGTTTTTTTTTTGTATGTTTTTTAGTCTTTCAGATGGTGTTAAATGAGCTGTTAAATTCATTATGGGGTCAACTGCCAATTTATAATTAATAAATAAAAAGCCTTTATTGTTGATCTTAGTTACAAAATTTGTAAGTTTGCCTAAGAACTCATTAATACTATCTAAATCTAATATACTTTATAAACTGTTATACTATTCATGTTTAACTGATTCTAATTCGGCAAACGGTAGTTAGTCCTCAACTTGTCTTCCGACAAAGGCCTCCTCTAAAGATCGCCATTCAATTCTATCCCTTGCCGTTCGAGTCCATGTTGGACCCGCTATTTTCTTAATATCATCTTCCCATCTCTTAGTTTACAAACTAATTTATAATTAACTGTTTCTTAATCTGTCTTTTTCACCTTAATTAATCTTAAGTTAACGGCTCATTAACTTAACTGTACGTTTGTGAGTGCGATGCTAATGGAAATGAAAATAATTTAAGAAATAATCTTTTTGGCTTCGCCGCAGTCAGGTAAAAAGATGTCATACTTACCGTCATACGGTACTCTTTATAAATAGGTACTTAAAAGAAAAGATATTTCATTCTGTTTCATGATATTCCACAAAAAATCAAGCACAATCATACCTTGTTTACATTATAAACGAACTCCTAAAGAACAACTTTTTGAAGTCAAAACTTCTTTAGGTGCGTTGGGCATTTTTGAGATGGGACTAAACCATTGATTTTACGACTCAGTAACGACACCTCATTTTTGTGAACGCGATTGTGCTCTTTATTTATATTACGTTACGGATCAATGTTCTATACAAGTTTTTTTTTTTTCCACCAAGGCGATCTTGTTCAAGTTTTCACTTCTGTCAGCACTCCCGGAGTGCCACTGTTTTTTTTTTTGGTAACCGATTTTGTCCCGCTGCTGGGCAAAGATGTCCCCCATACTTTTCCAGTCTTCCTTATTTTGTATCTTCTCCGGCCAATCGGTCAGGTACGAGTCCAAATCGTCAGGCCATCGCCAGCGCTTTTTAAGCCTGCCCGCGGCGGCGGTGGCAACGTCCGTATTTTATATATTTTACTTTCTTTTTTTTATGCACTTCCCTGACATAATCGTTTCATTATTTGAAATTATATTATACCTAAAATATTCTATATATTTTTATTAGATTAGATTTCTTACAGCTGTAGTGGCAATCATGTCATTTGGTTTAAATAAAGGTCTTTACTTTTATTATTTTATTTATCTTTTACATAATATTTTTTCTTTTAGATTTTGTGAATGTGAGAACATTATAGGCTTAACAGACTGTAGATTTGTGGACCATTTTCTATTTTGCTAAGTACCTGGTACTTATTAATAGGCCCATATTATCTTCTCATACCTTTTAACACTGTAATTTGAAAACATTGTAAAAGTTATTTATTTTTAAAAGAGTAACCGTGGAGTTTCTTGCTGGCTCTTCTCCATAGGAAGCGACCAATTGGAACCGTGCACCTAGCTTCTGACATTTCATAAGTGCCCATGTAGGTTTATGTGAAGTGAAACATTTTAAATTTTTATATTCTGTAATAAAATCAACTAAAAAGTTGCATAAAAAACAAAATGAATATTTCAAAATAAGTACCTACCAATGCTAACAGGTACCTATTCAAACAGGATCGTTTCCCGACCAAATTAGAGAGACCTCCGGCATATCTTCAGTATTCTATTTTAAAATGGGAGACTGGTAAGCAGATGGGTCTATGTAAATTGGTAGCTTCATGTAAAGGAAACTTCCCTGTTGAGTTTCATATAATGTGATCCATTAAACTTATAAAGTCAAGTACGATGTGCTCTCTAATTTACAAATTGCAAGTTGGTACATACGAATAGATAAAGTTAGAATTATATGCGAATGTGGTGTCGGTAACTGCTAATTGAATTAATGTTTTAGAGAGAAATTCAGTTTGGTTATTCGTGATTATACAATGTCGCCCATCGGCATGTGCTCGCCCGTACTTTTCTGAATATTCATGAAAAATTATCGAAAAAAACTTTTTTTTAATCTTTAATATTTTTCATGTTATTATTTTTTTAATGTTTTGATTAGCGTTTGCCGCTCCGATGTTATTGGCTCGATTTGGATTCTGTTTATTATTTCTAAATCTTAGGAGTTATTTTATCGAATTAACTAAAAAAAATATTACAATTTGTCGACAATGCAAAAAAAAAACGGAGGTGAAAACATTAAAAAAAAAAACAGTTTTTTATTTAAACACAAGTGTAAATTCATAAAATCATATGGGGGTTTTCAAAAAATAAATAAAAATACTAGGTACCAAAAAGCTGAAAAAAAAAAACTCATTAAAAATTATTTTTCGATCATGTTTCATAAATATTCAGAAAAATGCGGACAGGCACATGCCAATGGGCGACATTATATATAATTAGTGACTGCCTCATTAGTCTAGTGGTCGCAAGCGCTACTGCTAATTGCGATTCCCGGGTCGGGCAGTGTTATTGGGTGTTTTTTTTTCTATCTGAAGTTTCTCATTGGCAGCCGGGAGTATGGATTTGTGCCCGGTTGATGGCAATAGGCTCGCTTTCTATTACATGGGACTTGAACATAACTAGCGAAATGTGGGTGTACTATGGTACACCTCTGCCTGACCCTTCGGGGATGAAAGGCGTGATGTTTTGTTATGTTAATTCAAAAACGTTTTATTTTTTATTTTTCAATACTCTATGGGATACCTACGTTCTAGGTCTGATGCCCATTTCTAGCACTACGCGACACCAAAGTCAAACTCAAATAATTTATTTCAAATATACACAAAGACACTTAAGCCCGAAAGTCTGACAACCAGTCTTACCAAAGGGTATCGTATTACCCAGTTACTGGGTTGTGGAGGTCAGATAGGCAGTCGCTCCATGTAAAATACTGGTATTCAGCTGCATCCGGTTAGACTGGAAGCCGACCCCAACATAGTTGGGAAAAGGCTAGGCAGATGATGATGACACTAAGACACTCATGAACGTCAAAATTAAAAAAAAAAACATTCTTTTTAGTCGCCCCTTCCAAAAGATAGTTTCGTATGGAGAAGAATGGGCAAGATAGTCCACCGTAGTTACTCTTTTAAAATGTTTTACAATATTTTGTATACATTCATTATATAATTATAATATATGTGGAGATGATGCACCTAGAATAAAACTACTATAGCACAATAGGTAAAAATAATTAAAATGGAGTAATGACAGATAAATATCCAGTATAAGCTGACCTCGCATTGTACGGAAATCCTATACAATGCGAGATGAAGCTCTACAGGACGTATAGCTCCATCTCTTTCTCCCACTGAAGTAATATTAAAATAATACTGCTTTATTAGCTGGTGGTAGGCCCCCAGCATAAACTGGAAATATATAGCTTGATGTGTAGCCGTGTATACAAAGGGCCTTAAAACATCGACTATAACATTAATAGGTATGCGTTTTAGTGTGACGTGTAGGATTTGAATTAACAACCACTATCTATGTACACACGGCTACACATCAAGCTCTATACATTTCCAGTATAAGCTGACCTCACATTGTACGGAAATCCTATACAATGCGAGATCAGTCATCATCTGCCTTGCCTTTTCCCAACTATGTTTGGGTCGGCTTCCAGTCTAACCGGATGCAGCTGAATACCAGTATTTTACATGGAGCGACTGCCTATCTGACCTCCACAACCTAGTTACTAGGTAACACGATACCCCTTGGTTAGATTAGTTGTCAGACTTTTTGGGCTTCTAACTACCCGTAACGACTGTCAAAGATCTACAAATGACAGCCAGGACCAACGGCTTAACGTGCTTTTCGAGGCACGGAGGGGTCTTGGTATGTTTAGATGGTCGCCCATCCACAGACCAACCGCGGCAAGCGTAGCTTAACCTGATCGATCGACCCGTGCAGCTGTTGATACTTAGCCACAAGCCCCTCTCACAATGCGAGATCAGTATAAACTGTATAGCTTGATGTGTAGTCGTGTTTATTCAGTCTATCAATTTTTTTTCTCTAATCATGAATTATAAAAAATAAGCTTCCCAAATCTCATTAGTATTTTCTACTATAAAACTAATTTAAATTTTCCAACAAACAAATTCATTTTCTGATCATAATATTATATAGTAATTGAATTTTACTTTAACGGTCCCCAAAAAAATTGTTTGCTGTATATTTATAAAAATAAAAACATTTTTTTAATAATATTTCAATGTCGTGTCCTGTTGAAGACGCTCTTGGCTCTTATTTAATTAAAACTTTTTTAAAGTAGGTAGAACCTAATTATTCAAGCAATTGGTTTTTTTTTTTCTATTCAATTTAAGTAATTGGTAAGAAAAAATTAAAATGTGTTAATAACGCAGTTTCTCAGTTAAATTCAAAATTAACTTAATATTTCAAATAAGTAGTGAGTATGTACACATGGCTGATGCCTGTAACTCGCACGAAAGTATGCAAGTAACTGGCATGCTATGTGGCATTCGTCAATCTCAGGCCTCACCGCCGATGAGAAGCGACCACTGTCAACGGTTTTCTCGCTCAAAATACGTACAAAAAATTGTAGGTCCCGTGTAAGTTAAAGAGAAATATAATATAAGAATAGTTGATTGTTGACATGTCCAGCGAGGACTCGCTTGTCGCAGCGACAAGAGCTATCAAAGAGAGTACTCGCTCAGCGACGCTCCCTTAGCGGACAGAACACTCGCTAAGAGACTCATGCTTGTGACATACGTAGAGTTGTTAAAAAACGTTTTTTTCTGAGATGAAAAAAAAACGTTAAAAAAAACATGAAAAAAAAACAGCTTTTTTTCTGGAGTAGGTTTTTTTTTTTCAAGAGTACGAAAATAAAAATATGGTAAGGTGGCTATCGTTAACGAGTTGATATTACATTTTTAACCGACTTCCAAAAAGGAGAAGGTTATATGTTCGTCGCGTATGTTTGTTTTTTTTTTTATGTATGTCCACCGATTTCTCCGTCAATTGTGGACCGATTTTGAAAATTCTTTTTTGTTTGAAAGGGTGTGCTCTGGAATTGGTCCCATATAAATTTTATTAACTTTGCTTGGATAGTTTTTGAGTTAGCTACAAAATACGTTTTTTTTTCCCACTTAGTATGTAGATGATATGATAAGTTTCTGTCACTGGTAGCAGGTAGTGGTATTCGAATGTGTGTGGGGTAGGTACCACAACTAAAAAGTGAAAAATAAAATCTTTTTACAAAAAAAAAACAACCGACCTCCAAAAAAAAACACTACAAAGTGAAAAATAACTTTAATTTCGGAAGTCGGTGTCTTGGATTTTGTATTTTCGTTTTTTGCCACCGACTTCCGAAAAATAACTTATTTTCGGAAGTCGGTGTCTTGTGTTTTGTATTTTCGTTTTTTGCCATCGACTTCCGAAATTAAAGTTATTTTTCACTTTGTAGTGTTTTTTTTTGGAGGTCGGTTGTTTTTTTTTTGTAAAAAGTTTTTTGTTTTTTAAGAAAATACCATTTGTTTTTTGTTAAGTACTACATAGAGATCTCAAAATAATTGCCAACACCCACTGAAGTTTACATTTACGGACGGGGATTTCCCTAATCCTCAGTTGGTTTATGTTTTGGTTGAATTGCGTGCAGACTGCAGAAAACTTGAGACAGTCAGAATTCGTTTTTGTTGAGTGTGAGTGTTATGTAAACATTAAAATCGTATTGAGTAATTTTATGTAATTGATTATATTTGTAAACTAGCTTCTGCCCGCGACTTCGTTCGCATGGAAATCGTAAGACATCACAATATACTACAATAACAGCCACATTTTTATAAAACTTCCCTGTATACTACGTTTGTAGTTTTATTCTCAGCAGCCAAAATATACAGAGAGTCAGGAATGGTGACTCGGGAGCAAGCGACGTAACAGTTGTCCGTGTGAGAAGCAGCTTATCCTGAGGTCGACACCCGCAGCCTTCAGCCTTTAGTGTCGGCCCCTGTGACTTGTTGATCGCAAAGCATACACTCCCAGAGAACTGCACGCGCTTTAACTGGTAATGGTGGGGAATTTGTACTTTATACGCGCTATAAACACTGTCTCACCATCGCCACAACCTGTTAGAATTTTCACCTCGATGACGTTTCTCTGCAAAGACATGACTTTGAGCTGGTTTCCGTTACACAGATATACAACCGGAAGTTCACTTGCCATTTAATGCTGAAATGAACCTTTTTGGCGCAGCCGTGAGGCACACACTATTGTTTTAAAAACACTATTTTTTATTTCCACTGTAATTTGTGTTTTGTGTTTCGCGAACTGTGTCCAAATAAATGTTTTTTCTTTCTTTCTTTCTTTTCTTTCTATTTGTAAATTGAGAAATTCTACGGGGTGATATTTGGCATCATCTTCCTCCACATCAGTATTAATGGAGGTGTATATCACTTCACTCCCTTCAATTTGTGAGAGAATACTGTGGTTGATCGCTGTAGCTTGATCATCTTCGGAGTTAAAACGGAAACACACCTAAGAATTCTCTTGGTACGGTATTTGACTGATATCCCCGTATATCAGACGAATAAGATCTTCTAAAGTGGGATCTACTCTACCAAGAGTCTCTGGTAGAGTGCTTTCACCAACTTTTAGAAGAACATCGGAGAATTCTTGAGCATTTGAATTACCGCCAAGCTGAGCTCGTATGATGATGGTCAAGCGCAGTTTATGAACTCTCGACCATAGAGTCGACCTTTTCAACGAAGTTTTCACTTTTTTTGTCAAAACTGTGACACCACCCATCATATCTTGGTTTCTGCGGATGTCCTGCAGGGTTCTGTTTACAGTTTCCACTGCTTTCCTTTTTGCCATAACGCATTCATCCCATACGACGAAGCGCAATCCCCTAAGCACACATCCCTTGTTACTGTTGCGTGACACCCCACAAACAGGTGTTTCGTTGCTCTCTAAATCGATGGGAATCTTAAACATGACGTGCGCTGTTTTGCCACCAGGAAGCAGTGTGGCAGCGATTCCAGAAGATCCACATACATATTATAAAATCGCTAGGACAAATCTTGCTGTCAAAATCTGTAAAAAAACATTTTATTCCTACAGTCTTTTGCTCTAAAATGATCAGAATACAACCTTGAATGTTTTGTGACTGTAAAGTACTTGTAACTTAGTAGTTTCCCATAGCTTACGAAGTTTTCCATTTTTTGTGAATTAATACATTCTATGAACTATTACATACACAATCCAAAAAAAAATCGTTTTACAAAAAGAGTTTTAAAAAAACAGATGTAAATCGAACTTACTACCCCGGGCGGCCTACCACCAGCTCATAAAGCAGTATTATTTTAATGTTACTTCAGTGGGAGAAAGAGATGGAGCTATACATCCTGTAGAGCTTCATCTCTTTCCCACACTGAAGTAAACTAAAGTAATATTAAAATAATACTGCTTTTGAGCTGGTGGTAGGCCCTCAGGACTTCAAATCATTCGTCCAACCGCTTACTTATTCGCTTTGTTGAAAGTTAGCTAAAATAGCCGTTCCTATATAAAAGGTAGCGTGATGATAATCATTTAAAAAGTTAAATCGGTAACTACCTACCTACAATATCCCAACCTTTTGGCGCGTCCTTTTACAATTTGCAGAGAAAAATACGAACATGATGTAATATTGCTCATCCCCCATAGCAAATAGCGTGATAGTTTATACCCTATAGTTTGACCAGACTTATAGGGAACACCTATGCAAAATTTTAACAGAATCTATCCGGTAGAATTTGCGTCATGCTAGAACATAAAAATACAACATAATGTAATATTGCTCGTCCCCCATAGTAAATAGCGTGATAGTTTATACCCTATAGTTTGACCAGACACACAGGGAATATCTATGCAAAATTTTAACAGAATCTGTCCGGTAGAATTTGCGCGATGCTGGAACATACATACAGACAAACAGACAAACAGACAAAAATTCTAAAAAAAATATTTTCGGCATTAGAATCGATCCTAGACCTCGTAGCAATTACTTTTTTTCAAAAATATTCAATGTACAGTTTTGACTTCGCTACGATTTTATTATATGTTTTTTTTTTTTTTCTGTTGGGCATCTCACAGCTGGTTCCGAAAACCGTAGCTGTTTAACCGGTCAATCCTGTGGTTGCCTTAAGCTACTACACTCAAAGCCTCCAGCCAGGGCACAAATACTAAGCTAAAAATTTAAGGATGAACGCTCACTAAGGGCACCCCCTGCGGGGTTCGAGCCTCGGCTTAGGGCGTTATCCGGAGGGAGGACATCAAAAGATGGGACGGGCTGGATCAAAAGGTTTTGATCATTATTATTAGTCGGGGAATTTAAAGCTACGTGCACAGCTGCAACAACTGCTGGCACCTCGTTTTCGAGCAAGGGTCGGGGGGGAGTATTATTTACTCGGGGGCGCGGCGGTCGAGATCGCAAAGGACCTCGGCGGCGAGGTCGGTATGACGGGAGGCGTCTGTTTTTGTACACTGTACTTGTTTCCCTATTGCTCTCCTGGAGGAGGGTTATGGGGTCATCGGGATCTACGAGGATATGCCTTGGACGGCGAACATGGCTGATTTTACTCGGGACATAACTGGCGGCCTCGACAACCAGAGGGTTGCGATGTTTGGCCGCGGACTCAAAGAAACGCTTGGAAAGGCGTTTTAGAAACTGATGGATTGTGGGAATCTTTAGGTCGAGGTGGAGTGCCTCGTTCCTGACGAACCAGGGGGAACCTGTGGCCCTACGGAGGAATTTATTTTGCACTGTTTGCATTCTATGGATGTGACGGGGTTTCGCATGAGCGAAGACGGCACCCGCATAGGTCATGATCGGTCGAATGCACGCCGTGTAAACGCGCAATTTGCACCTAAGTGACAATTTGCTACGTGCATTCACCAGATAGAAGAGTCTACCGAGAGCGAAAGAGGCTCGCGAACGAACCATCTTTATGTGCTCTGCGAAAGTCAAATGATGGTCTAGAACGACACCGAGATATTTAGCTCGCTTCTCCCAAGGGATCGGCTTGCCGAACATGGTGATTGGTCGGGGGAGGGGGTTTTTGAGCCTTGAACGCGGCTTCGTAAAGAGAACCGCTTGGCTTTTATCGGGGTTGACTTCTATCCGCCATTTTGTAAACCAAGCTGCCAGTCTATTGACTGCGCGTTGGAGATTTAGGCGAATGATGTCGGGGGATCTAGAGCTGAAGTAGATGGCAGTGTCGTCTGCGAACAGACCCAACTGCGACCTACCGCAACCTTTTGGGATATCGCTCGTGTATAGCGTAAAAATGAGGGGGGACACCACAGAGCCCTGGGGGACACCTGCGCGGATGGGACGGGGAGTGGATAACGCTCCTTCGATACGATAACGGAAGACGCGATTCGATAAAAAGTCTCGTAAGATGAGTACGAGACGATCTGGCACGCCGAGTTGGTACAGCTTGTATATTAAGCCGTTGTGCCAGACTTTATCGAACGCTTTCGCTACGTCGAAGAATACTGCACCGGTCATAGTCCCGCGCTGGAAACCAGCGCTTATGGATTCTACGATGCGGTGGGCCTGATGCACGCTAGAGTGCTCAGTTCGAAAGCCGAACTGTTCGTTGGGGATGAGGCCCTTGGTCTCGGCGAAATCTCTGAGGCGCTTATAAATAAGCCTCTCATAGATTTTTCCGAGAACCTTGAGCAGACTGATGGGACGGTAGCTAGAGGCCTCGGTTTTGGGCTTGCCGGGCTTAGGGATACCGATAACCGTGGCCTCCTTCCATGACTGGGGGAAGATATTGTTGCTTAAGGCACCATTGAAGATGGTGGTCAAAAGCATTATTAGGTGGGCAGGGAATAGTTGGATCACCCTATTGGTGATGCCATCTGAACCGGGGGCTTTGCGGACTTTAAGACCCTTGATGATGTCGTGCACCTCGTCCGGGAGGACGGGGGGCAGTGGACAATCAGGGTCATCGACGGGAGGGAGGGAGGCTCTACGTTCGACTTCGGCGTCGACCTTTTTCAGGTGAGCTTTGTCTACAGGTAGGGAACTGGGAGTGCATTGGGCCTCGAGGCTGTCTGCGAGGCATTCAGCCTTTTCGGCATCGTCAAATGCGATGGATTTATCGGGACGGGTCAGGGGGGGCATGGCTGAGACCTGGGGAGACCTGAGTTTCCTCTGGAGCTCCCAGAAGGCCTGATGGGTGGGCTCAAGTTCGCCGAGTAACTTTCCCCAGCTCGCGTCCCGCAGCTCCGCTATACGTGTCTTTACAGATCTCTGTAAATAGCGCATATGGGCTTTGTTGGCGTTACAGGGAAAGCTATCGTAGGCACGTATGGCCGCGTTCTTCTCAGTCAGTAATGCACGCACGTCGTCCGGCAATTTCCAGCGACGGTCGTCCGTCGCTGGAACTTCCCTTGAACAATCGTTCAGGACGGTTTGTACGTGATTAGTGAGTGAGTCGATCGCGGCCGTGGTGTCGGCGACCGAGTCGAAAAGGTCGGGGATAGAGTCTAATTGAGGGGACGTGTTGGATTTCAGCTGTGTGCTTACTTTCTTCCAGTCCGTGATCCTCTTAGTGATAGGGGGGGCGTTTGGGTCGGAAAGACCTATGCGGGGGTGTAGTCTCATGACTACCGGGCGGTGATCAGAGTCTAGCTCTTGTACCGTTTCTATTGAATCTAACTTTAGGTTGACGTTCTTAAGGAGCGCCACGTCTAAGATATCGGGGGCATGATTTGGGTTCGTCAGCGGAAAATGGGTGGGAGTCATGGGAGCGATGACGTCAAAGGTCAGAGAGTTTGAGAGGTCGAACAGGTGTTGACCTCTGAGATTGGTTACCGAACTGTTCCAAGAGGGGTGTTTGGCATTTAGATCGCCCGCTATAATGAGCGAGTTACTCATAGCGAGTAGAATCGAGAGGTCGTTTGAGAGGCGTTGGTGATGGTAATGCCCCGTGGTGTTACCGGGGGGATTATAGACCGATACGAGAGTGATCGGCTCGTGACCTGACATGCCTAGACGGCAGGCGGAGACTTCTAATACCGAGAGGGGGGGAGGGTCTAGTGGGATGCAGTGTAGCTGCTTTCTATAATAGATCAGGGTGCCACCCTTGTGACATCGCGACCTGTCATTGCGAACTATCCGGTAGTTGGCGAGTGACGGATCACGATGGCAAGGCTTTAGGAAAGTCTCTTGTATTAAGAGAACGTCTATTTGATGATCGCGGAGGAAGAGCCCTATTTCTTCCCTTTGGGATTTTATGCCGTTGGCGTTGAAGTAACCTATTGTTAGGGATCGGGGTTTGAATCTAGCTAAGGCCTCGTTATCCATTGAAAGATTTAGGGGTTTGGGCGAGGGATTCTAGGGCTTGCGTAATGTCCGGATACGCATTATAAATGGATTGAATCCTAATGATATTGCCTTGGGCGGCGACGGTGAGTTTTGCCATTTCCTTTGCACGCGGGGAGGCAAAACACGCGAAATTTGATGTGATTATGTTGAACGAGGCAACACCTGACATCTGCTCGGTCGCGGGACCGGCAGTCGGGGGACGCGGAGCTTGGGGAGCAGGCGCGGGTTTAGCGGGGGGCACGGCGGGCGCGGGGGGCGCAGAGTGCGCGGGACGCGCGGGTGGCGCGGTGCCACGGAAGCGGGGGTCCCTAAGGTGGGGGGGGAGGAGATGGGGGGGCGGCGGGGGGGGGAAATGACCGTAAGAGGGCACCAAGGCAGGGAAAGACTGCTGGTGGTGGAGATAATTCCACGGACTAGGCCTCTGAGGGCTTAGTCGTTGGGGCATAAGAGCGGAGGGAATCCTATAAGAGGATGAGGAGGGAGTTTCCCTTTGCTGGCGGGCGCCGGAGCGCTTCCCCAGCTTGGGAGAAGAGGCCTTAGGGGCTTTAGAACAACCCCGGTAGTTAGCCGGGTGGCCCTCTTTGCCGCATAAAACGCAGCTAGGAGGTACGGTACATAGGGTACGGTCCTTGGGACGGGGGCAATCGGAAGTGCTATGCTCTCCCAGGCACTTTACGCACCTGGGTGTAGCATGGCAATTCCGCTGTGAGTGGCCGTATAACTGGCACCTGTGGCATTGTCCGACAATGCCACTCTTAATTGGTTTTTCAATTTCGAACCCTGTGAGATGACACAGGGAACGAATTTGGAAAATCGGATGGTAGCCCTCGACGGGCGGACAGATAACGAGGACCATGTCGTAGAGGTCACCGCCTCTGGAGCGGTGCATACGATGGACCTCGTCTACCGGGACGTTCTGCGACTGAAGGTCGGCGAGAATTTCAGAGGGGAGGATTTCCCTAGGGATGCGTTTTATAACAACGCGAACTTGTTTCTCTTCTGGGAGAGAGTAGGTGTGGTATGACACACCTCTCGCTCTCAGTAGACGGGTTAGTTCCCTATAGTCGCGCGACGTAGGGACTAGAACTTTTATACCCTGCTGGGTATTTCGGGCGCTGGTGAAGCTGATCTTTTGATCAGCGCACCATTTCGAGATGTCCGTCCACTTCCCCTTGTCCTGTACGAACAGGGGGGGTGGAGGGGGAATCTTTTTCGCGGGGGGCGCGGGGCAATCCATCGCGGTGGATGATGCGGTCGGGGCGGCGGGGGACGCGGGGGGATCCTTTGCGGAGGATGACGCGGTACGGGGGGCGAGGGGCGCGGGGGAGGCCTTCGCGGAGGACGTAAACGAGATCGGTGGGGCGGTGGAGGGGGAGGGGGAAGCTACGGTAGCGCAAGTCGCGACGGTAGCACGCTGTTTAACCACAGCTGGTTTGATGGTGACGGTGGATGAAGAGGAGTCTGAGTCCTCTATTGCGGCGACCTTACTGGCCTGCGCAGAGGTCTGCTTCCTGTTCTTCCTCTTTCTTCCCTTTCCTTGGACGGCTATGAAGCCGTCGTCGGAGGGGGAGGAAGAGGTAGAGGAAGCAGCGGACTTTGGCTCGTCTTCCTCCTCCGAGCCAGAGGGGTAGGAGGGTTGCTTTGAAGAAGCAGCGGGGGCGTCGGTGTCCATTGACTCCGACGAAGGGGAGGGGGAGGGGGGTCTGGGCGACTCTACAGTCGGAGGGGTGTCAAGAGCGTCGCTGAAAGTAGCGACGCTGACATCTTGGTGGGGGTTCTCGCCCCTTGAGATGCTCAAGAGGTTGGAGAGCTGAGGCTTATATTTCCCACGGAGGGAAGGCTCTGACTCGAGTATATACTCGAGAAAGAGGGTTAATTGTTTCGAGAGAAGCTCGAGATCAATCACTTTGGTAGCCATAATGGCGGGGGGGGGGGGAATGGCCTAACTATGCCTGTCTCCCCGGTGGGAATGCCGGGGATGTGTACAATCTCTCCCTGTCGGGTAAGACAGGGAGGATGAGTGCCTATCGGTGAGCCCTAAGCTTGATTTGGCCCGTTGCCTATCTTAATGTGCAACGGGGTCCTAACCAGTCTAGTGTGAAGGGTATGAAGATACCCGACCACGCTAGGTGAGTTGCTGTGGAGGCAAAACTGTCACCACGTGTTGACTAGGAGATCCCCCAAGGCCAAACACTGGGACCCGGCCAATTCACTGCCTTACCCTGAAGGGGATCGGCGGGTGTGTTGGGTCAACACCCCACTCGGCTTCGTTGGCACCGTATGGTATCCACCGAGTGACCACGAAACTGTGGTTTTGCCCGGAAGGGGCCTAGTGAATTTACAGACCGAGAATCTCTTGTTAAAGAAATAAGATAGCCTTGAAAAAGGCCTTTTTTGTGGATCTATGCCCGATCGATAAACGATCGGAGATCGGATGTAGTCGAGCGACTACGAAAATCGTTACGGAATGCAACGAATATATGACTCAGAGCAATGAGTCATGAACGGGAGAGCGCGCAAGCACACACAACCGTCCGTGACCGGTGCCGAGCGTCAAGTGTTTATTATATGTATAGATGTTCCTGCTTATGTACTATTTACAACTATCAACTAACTAGTGAGACTACATATATTTACAAAAGGTTTGACCAATCAGATCACAGCACGTTGTTGACTGTTTGATCCGCACGGTGTCGCCATAGACGCGCGCGCACATCTCGTCGCGCTCTGACACCGCGGTTATAAATATACTAGCTTCTGCCCGCGACTTCGTTCGCATGGAAATCGTAAGACATCACAATATACTACAATAACAGCCACATTTTTATAAAACTTCCCTGTATACTACGTTTGTAGTTTTATTCTCAGCAGCCAAAATATACAGAGAGTCAGGAATGGTGACTCGGGAGCAAGCGACGTAACAGTTGTCCGTGTGAGAAGCAGCTTATCCTGAGGTCGACACCCGCAGCCTTCAGCCTTTAGTGTCGGCCCCTGTGACTTGTTGATCGCAAAGCATACACTCCCAGAGAACTGCACGCGCTTTAACTGGTAATGGTGGGGAATTTGTACTTTATACGCGCTATAAACACTGTCTCACCATCGCCACAACCTGTTAGAATTTCCACCTCGATGACGTTTCTCTGCAAAGACATGACTTTGAGCTGGTTTCCGTTACACAGATATACAACCGGAAGTCCACTTGCCATTTAATGCTGAAATGAACCTTTTTGGCGCAGCCGTGAGGCACACACTATTGTTTTAAAAACACTATTTTTTATTTCCACTGTAATTTGTGTTTTGTGTTTCGCGAACTGTGTCCAAATAAATGTTTTTTCTATCTTTCTTTCTTTTCTTTCTATTTGTAAATTGAGAAATTCTACGGGGTGATATTTGGCATCATCTTCCTCCACATCACTATTAATGGAGGTGTATATCACTTCACTCCCTTCAATTTGTGAGAGAATACAGTGGTTGATCGCTGTAGCTTGATCATCTTCGGAGTTAAAACGGAAACACACCTAAGAATTCTCTTGGTACGGTATTTGACTGATATTCCCGTATATCAGACAAATAAGATCTTCTAAAGTGGGATCTACTCTACCAAGAGTCTCTGGTAGAGTGCTTTCACCAACTTTTAGAAGAACATCGGAGAATTCTTGAGCATTTGAATTACCGCCAAGCCGAGCTCGTATGATGATGGTCAAGCGCAGTTTATGAACTCTCGACCATAGAGTCGACCTTTTCAACGAAGTTTTCACTTTTTTTGTCAAAACTGTGACACCACCCATCATATCTTGGTTTCTGCGGATGTCCTGCAGGGTTCTGTTTACAGTTTCCACTGCTTTCCTTTTTGCCATAACGCATTCATCCCATACGACGAAGCGCAATCCCCTAAGCACACATCCCTTGTTACTGTTGCGTGACACCCCACAAACAGGTGTTTCGTTGCTCTCTAAATCGATGGGAATCTTAAACATGACGTGCGCTGTTTTGCCACCAGGAAGCAGTGTGGCAGCGATTCCAGAAGATCCACATACATATTATAAAATCGCTAGGACAAATCTGCTGTCAAAATCTGTAAAAAAACATTTTATTCCTACAGTCTTTTGCTCTAAAATGATCAGAATACAACCTTGAATGTTTTGTGACTGTAAAGTACTTGTAACTTAGTAGTTTCCCATAGCTTACGAAGTTTTCCATTTTTTGTGAATTAATACATTCTATGAACTATTACATACACAATCCAAAAAAAAATCGTTTTACAAAAAGAGTTTAAAAAAACAGATGTAAATCGAACTTACTACCCCGGGCGGCCTACCACCAGCTCATAAAGCAGTATTTTTTTAATGTTACTTCAGTGGGAGAAAGAGATGGAGCTATACATCCTGTAGAGCTTCATCTCTTTCCCACACTGAAGTAAACTAAAGTAATATTAAAATAATACTGCTTTTAAGCTGGTGGTAGGCCCTCAGGACTTCAAATCATTCGTCCAATCGCTTACTTATTCGCTTTGTTGAAAGTTAGCTAAAATAGCCGTTCCTATATAAAAGGTAGCGTGATGATAATCATTTAAAAAGTTAAATCGGTAACTACCTATCTACAATATCCCAACCTTTTGGTGCGTCCTTTTACAATTTGCAGAGAAAAATACGAACATGATGTAATATTGCTCATCCCCCATAGCAAATAGCGTGATAGTTTATGCCCTACGGTTGGTACAGACAAACATTCTAAAAACTTTATTTTCCGCATAAGAATCGATCCCAGACCTCTTAGCAATAACTTTCTTTAAAAAAAATTAACTTCGTTACGATTTTATTATATCTATAGATTATAGGTAGATTATCAAAAAAAATAATAATCGTATAACAAAATGTGAAAAAAAAGAAAAAAAAACCGTAGGTGGGAATCGAACTTACAACCCCACGTTTACAAAGCAACCGCCCAACCGCTGAACTAATTGCTTTGTTGAAACTTGTCTAAAATAGCCGTTCCTATATATTTTTTGATTGACTGCTTAGTTCCATAAAGGTATAGCGTGATGATAATCATTTAAAAAGTTAAATCGATAACCATCTACAATATCCTAAAATTTTGGCGCGTTTTTTCCCAAAAATACGAACATAATATAATATTGCTCGTCCCCCATAGTAAATAGCGTGATAGTTTATACCCTATAGTTTGACCAGACTTATAGGGAACATCTATGCAAAATTTTAACAGAATCTATCCGGTAGAATTTGCGTCATGCTAGAACATAAAAATACAACATAATGTAATATTGCTCGTCCCCCATAGTAAATAGCGTGATAGTTTATACCCTATAGTTTGACCAGACACACAGGGAATATCTATGCAAAATTTTAACAGAATCTGTCCGGTAGAATTTGCGTGATGCTGGAACATACATACAGACAAACAGACAAAAATTCTAAAAAAAATATTTTCGGCATTAGAATCGATCCTAGACCTCGTAGCAATTACTTTTTTTCAAAAATATTCAATGTACAGTTTTGACTTCGCTACGATTTTATTATATGTATAGATATGCCGAAACGAGTTGGTTCAAGTCGAAAGACGTCAGTCGTGGCAAATCTTTTTAACAATGTTGTTTCTACTTCGAAAGTACCTAAAGTAGAATGTACATTCTGCTCAAAAAGTCTAACAAAAAACGGCACAATAATGTCAAAGCATCTGAGAAGTCTGTAAAAAATGCCCAGACTTGAAATTTTCAAAAGAAAAATTTTAGTTATTTTGTTTCACTTTTTCAGAAAAAAAAAACCAAATGTAGAAAAAAAACGGCGCTGCCAGGTTTTTTTTCATGTTTTTAAAGTGAAATTTTTATTACATCGTCTCAAACTTTTTTGTCTGTGTATTGCATGTCGCGTGACGGTCGGCCGCGGAGTAGGGATAAAGTGAAAGGCGCTCGTCAGAGCAGCCAAGGCCAATATGGCGGCGCCTATAGTTCGCTTAAAAGTTTCACTTTTACCGTGGTTTCATAAAACCACACAATCCTTTTTTTTTCAAGATTGTGAAAAAAACATTTCGTTTTTTTTTTTTCAATTTACATCTCTAGACATACGCATACCAGCGAGTTGTCGGTTGCAGTCGCGCACTGGCTCGTTCTTCGCCAACTCGTTTTTATTTGCTAGCTTTTTTTTTGGGTGGGAAATTATCAAATAACTTCTCCCGCTCTGGGCGGAGCGGGAGGGCGTATCAGACTCTTACTGACTAAAACCCACCCGCGTTCCTTCGGTTGCCCTGTTGCCGGGGGCCACGATTTCCCTATCGGTTTTCTTCGAACCCCCGGCAGGCATTGGCCCTAGCGGACCCCGTCAATTCTGCTGACATCTCTTTGAGGCGCGCGTGGAACACAACGCGCCGCCGCCGTCGACCCGGGCTTGGTCCTTATCAGACGGCGAGCTACCCATTGCTCACCTTCCGCAAGCCCGCGCCTACGGTGGCCGGAAATCGGCTCGCGATTCCCGCCCCGGGCGTCTCCTCCTATTGCGGCGGTTTGGGGCGTGAGGGCGCAAAGTTTGCCTCTCCCTCACGCGTTCCGCCTCCTCCTTCGCGAGCATTACTGCTTCGCAGAAGGAGGTGACGGCCTGCCATTTCCTCTCGCTCCGTACCATGGCCTGTACCAGGGCCGGACGCGAGAGATCACCGCCGCCGATCGCCTCTACGAGGACACGGCGTTGCTCTGCCCAAGCTGGGCAGACCTCCACCGTATGCTCCACCGTGTCCTCAGGCCGATCCACACAATGATGACACCCGGGTGTTTCCTCCCGCCTTATCCTGAACAGGAACTTCCCGAAGCAGCCGTGTCCGGTGAGGACCTGCGTCAGGCGGAAGGTGAGGACGCCGTGGCGTCTCTCAATCCATTCCTCAAAGAGGGGTCTTATCGCCGCAATTGTGGCGTGCCCATTTATTTTCTAGCTCTACTTGCTTCTCGTTGATCACTGGCGGTGAGATAGGTGCCAGAAGTTTTTATCTCACAACTAGCTGCTGCACGCGGCTTCGCCCGCGTGGACCTTAATTTTTATTCTAAAATAAAAGTAGCCATAGCCATAGTTACTCCCTAAAATATCAGCTATTTGCCAGTGAAAGTCCCGTCAAAATCAGTCCAGCCGTTTCGGAGATTAGCCGGAATAGGCAGCCAGACAAATTTTTTAAATAATTTTTTTGTTATAAGTTTTATAATTGTTATTTTGACATTACCAATAGACATTTATTTATTTGTATATATGTATAATATATGTATGAATGTATTGATGCTATGCAAGCTACTTGCATACTTTCGAGCAAGTTAAAGGCATGCATGTTTGCGGCGTTTGTCCAGTCATACGAAAGACCAAAGTTAACTTGTAAAATACAAGTAAACCAGTCTTCACTACATAGTATAAAACAAAGTCGCTTTCTCTGTCCCTATATCCCTATGTATGCTTAAATCTTTAAAACTACGCAACGGATTTTGATGGGGTTTTTTTTAATAGATAGAGTGATTGAAGAGGAAGGTTTATATGTATAATAACCCGGTTTATACCCGTGCGAAGCTGGGGCGGGACGCTAGTATTCAATAAAATATACCATTTTTATTTCTTGAGTGACTGTCGTTTTTCGAGTGTGAGTGGCTCGTTGAATATCGGAAGGATAGGCAAGGGAAAATCGTTACCTGCGCCGCCTATAAGTGATGTGACTTGTATCGATAAATTTTATCGAAAGTTATTATTATGATTTATGAACAATTTTGATGATCGTTTTGAAGATAATTAAGATAAGTTGTGGACTTTTAGTTTGCCCACAGAATACCTACATCATAATATAAGTACAGAAGATTCACTCCGCAAAATCATTTAAATAAATAGCGACTCTTGTTACGACACAATAAAGTGCAATTCAGGTCGCACAGCGCTAATTACCTACAGTTATATTCACCTAGAAGTTGCCTCTCTTTCTATCGCGTAACTCTTATATTTTCTGACTACGGTTACGCCCACTGAATTGACCTGACAAGTCGAGTCCGCCGCGTACTATCGAAGAAACGCATATGTAAGCAATTTGAAAACAAAATCCCGTGCACAAGACCCTTTTTTTCGTAGGTAAGTGTTACTATATTGGCCGAGCGCTGCAAGCAGAAATAGTCCTTACGGTGTATAGATATGCGTTTCTTCGATGGTACTTGTAGCTTCATACCTAAAACGTGGAGTGCGCCTAGCCTATTGGTTTGATTTACATTCTGGAGATAGTTAATTTATTCAGGCGTGACCTTACGGAAATCCATTATAAAATACAATAGACGTGGATATATTTTGTAACCTGTTCCACTTAGCTATTTCTGAAGAGCCATAAAAAACCCTGAAAGATATCGAACCGTGTTTCACCTCTCAATGAGGCATCCTTAGGATGACGATTGGCTTGTTGCAAACCCGATCACGGCGTGTTGCCACACCGAGTGCTGAACGCAGAGACACTCAGCGTTCAGCGCTCGGTATTGTATTTTATATTCTGGAGTGTGTGTTTCTGTTACTGCGACCAGCAATATTTTTAGCAAGCAAAGTGATGATAGAAATAGTCTTTTGTTTCATATTTAAATTGATCTATTAATATACATTATGTTGGACGATTTTAGGGTGGTACAAACTGACGAATATAATTATTAACAGCTAACTGTGCTATGAAGCCACGTTACGCCTTTGACAGAAAGTGGCTATTTTGCAGAATTCGGTTGAGCAGTTTAATTAAAACCTACGCAATAATCAGACTGATAGATTTACTTTTGGATTCTATAACTTAAGTGTTGCTCGTAGCTACTTTTAGCCAAAAATATGTTTCACTTCATCTCTCAAAAATAGCTGTAGCTAAGTCACATCCAAAATAATGTTCGTCACCTTAAGGGCTATTTTCGTCTGCTCATTGCACGACAAAATCTGCTTTACTGAGTCACGTTATAAAATGCGTCGTAATGGCAATACCGCAGAATGACATTAAGAATGACATTCAGCCATCTTCTTTACATGTGAAACCGAATTAAAAATGTGATACTGACACACTCTGATAGTTAAATTAAAATACATTTTATAAAAAAAACAACCGAAAAGTTTTATTTTTCATTTTCTAGTTGTGGTACCCCACACAAATTCGAATACCACTACCTGCTATGTAAATAACAGTGACAGAAACTTATCATATCATTCACAAATAAGTGGGAAAAAATACGTATCATTAAATCTAACTCAAAAACGCTTCAAGCAAAGTTAATAAAATATAATTATATGGGACCACTTCAAGAGCATAACCTTTCAAACAAAAAAATAATTTTCAAAATCGGTCCACAATTGACGGAGAAATCGGTGGACATCCTAAAAAAACACGCTACGAACATATAACATCCTCCTTTTTGGAAGTCTGTTAATATGTTTTTCTTAGCAATAGCTACTCAATACAGTATCTTCAAAAGACAGTATATATCCTGTCTGAATAAAGGAAAGAATTTGAAAACTGACGAAGATATAAAAAATTTGACTATACTTAAGTCGATATGCACTACGCACATCACTACGCAAGAAGCGGCCTCTAACCTAGTTAGGGAGCGATCTCGTTCGGTCAGCTCTTCAATATCGTGTATAAATCTAGATCCTAGCTTGTTTGTGCTAGCACTTCACAGACAACTGTTAGTCCAGACCACACAGCTTTTATTACCTACACACTTGTCTGTGGTTCACAAACAGAATCTCAAAAGGCTATCGAGTAGATGATGGAAATTGAACGGCTATGGATTTATGTGTAGTCATACTTATTATGGTCGTGTTTGGATAAGGCTTCTGTATTTTAAAGAAAGAACAGATGTTTATTTTTGCTGAAAAAACAGACGGCGTAAAATTATTAAAAATATATGAAAACGTAAAACTGTAAATCAATGTTATTTTGTTATTGATATCAAGTTTTATCTTACAAATATTCTTATAACTATTTGCCTAGTTACACAATAATAAAGACCGGCTAAGTGCGTACTCGACCACGCACAATGAAGGGTTCCGTAGTAGGGATGAATTAATCCTAAAAACAAACTTAACTTTGCAGTTGAAAAACATGTTCTCCCATACGGAGTGTTGGAAAACATGTTTTTGCAACTGTAAATATTAGTTGGTCGATTATTACTCGTTAACTTGTAGAGCCTACTTAGCTGTGATAGTTTTGCTTTTAATTTCGTTATATAAACTACTGCTGTGATTTTTTTCACACTTCGAAAACCAACCATTTAGCTGGTATACTCGACTCTAACAAAAATTAGCACTTTAAAGCTTAATATTTCGCAAACGGATCCCTGAATCCAAAAATGATTTTCACACGCTCATAACGTTTTTAAAGGACCTTTCCAATGATACCCCACACCATGGGATAGAAAAAAAAACATCACCACTTTACGTGTATGGGACGAACCCTAAATAAAATTATTTTCTTAATTTTATTTTACCACTTTATCGGCGTAATTAATATGTATACTCATGTCAAATTAAAGCTTTCTAGTACTAAGAATCTTGGAGCTAGACCGCGGACAGACAGACAGACGAACATGGCGAAACTATAAGGGAGGAACCCTTATAGTTT
The DNA here is from genome assembly GCA_963680765.1 of Agrochola lychnidis. NCBI lineage: Eukaryota > Metazoa > Arthropoda > Insecta > Lepidoptera > Noctuidae > Agrochola > Agrochola lychnidis. Next base: position 11,743,786 of record OY796869.1, on the reverse strand, counting down.
CGCCATGTTCGTCTGTTTTACTACGGAACCCTAAAAACTGGCTTTAATGCATATCGGACCGCGCACAATGAAGGGTAGTAACAGGGTGGTCCGTAGTTTGGATGAATTTATCCCAAGAACAATCATAACATTGTAGTTGAAAAACATGTTCTCCTATACATTCCAACTGCAAAATTTAATATGAGTTAGTTCGCATAATATTAAGATAGACCGTAGGCCATAGACTTTTTATATAGGTTTTTCTTAAACATGCTTGGAAATTCGAAAATTATTTTGACAACCTTCTTCGATATAAATCGAAATTGCTGTACTGGTAAAAAAAAAGCGAGTAGGCGGCCGGCAATGTTAAAAATATTACTATGAAAACTCACAACGGTCGTGTTATTTAAAAATGGAAGTAACTTTTACTTCGACCCATAGCAACCAAGGAGGTAACTTATCAAAGATTTTATTCCTTAGCAAATAGAGCTGTTAAAGTAAAGAAGAAACAAACTGTTGAATTTTTAATTAATTTACTGAGTTTGAATTTCCGCGCATTGTTTGAAAAAAGTACTATACAAGCCTTGGCCGCAACCAGGCATTGATCGACTCATGTATGTGTTTTTTTTCACGATTGTCCATTAATGCCCTCATTGATGGCTACGACAGTAATTTATTATGCCAGTAAGTAAACTATGAGTAAAGAACCAGTCTCTGTATTTTATTTTTTGAATTTTTTGTTCAGTAATTTCGGAGATAAGGGGAAATGGTAAATTTTTATCACTTTTCTTAAATATCTTTAAAAGTATTTATTTTTCAATTATAAAAATATTTGAGTTCCCCGCAATAAGCCCTTTCATTTGGTCACACGGTACTGTTAGTAAAACTTTTGTTTTTTAATTTTCTTGTTGGGAGACAAACAAGAAAAAAAAAAGTGACCTAATTTTGGATATAGATCCAAAATTCATTTATTTACGTTACACGTTCGTGTTTGGGTCACAGAAATACAAATGTGTACCAAACTCCAACTTAATCGGTCCATTTTATTCGGAGCAAATTAGATGTGACAGATGGACAGACAGTCACACGAGTGATCCTATAAGGGTTCCGTTTTTTTCTTTTGAGGTACGGAACCCTAAAAATGTGCAAAAAAAGAAGAAAATGCTGCATTATAAGGGATAATATATAATCATTCAAGATATTCATTTTGCTATCGGTACTGCATAGAGCACGTATCTCTTGCTATTTATCTTGTCCAAAAAGTAAAAAAATATCAATATTAAATGCAATATTTCTAAAAGAAAAAGTAATCTTCCAGTTTTTTGAATATTTTTCTAAAAACAGAACTCAAACATTGACGAAGATATCTTTCGCAAAATATACTATCAAAGATCAATCGAAGTAAAGTGGTTTCTGAATTATGTGTCCCCAGTGAACTTCACGAGTAAGTTATTGGTATAATAATATTAAGACTGTGGAGCTAACATATAACTTTTATATTTTACACCGTGAAATTTGAATCACAGTTTTGCTAGAACAAACGTTATTCAGACCATGGTCTACTATCATTCTACAGCATCCAATAACAAAAAAAACATTACTTGGTTTTAGAAAAAACACAAAAAGACAAAGTTTAAAATGTCAAGATTATCTACTGCTTACTAAAGGAGATGTTTCATTTTCGGCCATAAAGTGTACGTTAATGAAAAAAAAGGAAAAAATTCCACGAATTGCGGAAAAATATTCTTTCCTGTTTATTCCCCTGATTACTTCGGCACAAAAAATAATAGTTTAACAAATTATTGCCATATTTTATTCATCATGGCGTCGTCTTACTTATATACTGCTTTCGTCCAGAAATCATGTTACATTTTAACATAATAATATCACGTAGATGTTATTTAAATAAATATGAAAGGCATGTACTTCTGTACTATAATAAGATAGCTAACTAATACAACTTTTTTGATTAATTAGAAAGTGTGACTCATCATTTAAAAATAAAACTGCTTTTGTGGATTGTAGATTTGTAGGTACTTCTGGACGAAAATGGCTAGCTGTCGATGGTCGTATTTCTCCTGACAAACGTCAAACATTTTTGGTTTTTATTTTGTGCCCAAAAAGTAGTAGATATTATAGAAAAAAACAGTCTTTATTGTATTCAGGGGTTCGTTGCCCAGGTTTTCTAAAGTGTACATGTTATGGCCGGAGTGAAAAATGAAACGTCTTCTTTCGTTTATGGAGGTTCATATCCCTATAAACAATGCTGTGTCCCATGCGTGGTGTCTGTGTTGTAGGGAGTAACGATAATCTTGCCATTTTAAACTTTGTTTTTTTGTGTTTTTTCAAAAACCAATTATGTTTTTTTTATTGGATGCTGTAGAATGGTAGTAGACCATGGTCTGAACAACGTTTGTTCTAGCAAAACTGTGATTCAAATTTCACGGTGTATGCGTTTGAATTATTATTCAAATTAAAGGGTTTTGCGAAACGAGATATTTTAATCCATATAAATAAAAATAAATGTTATTCGGAAAGAAAAATAGGAAAAGTGCCTGAAACATTTTCAAATTCGGGAAAAACTGAACGACCTTTTTTCTATGGGATTCGTATGAAATATTGTAAATTCGACAGGTCAGTTAGTTTTATAAATGACGGGTATAAAAATCAACAATCAATCACTTTTTCATCCCGTTGTTCTTTTTTTTGTATTGGACCAGATACCTGGGAACTATTTGGTTATGGAGATATTGAAGGTCAAAGCAACATTTTTCGAAGTTTTTTAAAAACACTAGTTTAAATACTCTATCGATCTCTGTACCGTTGCACATTGCATTTGCCCATAAACACAATGTTTTGCGAACGTTACATTACGTACAGTCGTACACACCGAAACACACCAAAAATGAAAGTTGTTTCCCAGCAATTATTTTTGCACACAGTAACTTAATTCGATGTACAAAATGCGTGGATGACGGCTTCGTGAAAAGTTTTACACTCTGTATATCGTCGACCGTAGGTTCAATTGAGGTAAGGGACAAAATACCCAAAATGAGTTGAGTATACAGTTTTGTTCAGAATTTTTCGGTCTATCGAATGGTGAATATGAAAAAATTCTAACTTAAGAAAAACAGACCGAAAAAGGTTAATAAGAAAAAAAGTTATGGGCGATATAGTCCGAAAAAAAAACTTTGTCGGCCTCTCCTGATAAATCGTATTTTGTCCCTTACCTCAATTGAACCTACGGTCGACGATATAATGGTCTTAGATCACGGATCGTGTTGAAATATCGATAATTACCTACAAATCAAAATTCGAAGATAAATTTTAGCGTAATCGATAGCTTAGGTAGGTACCTATATTTAGAGTAATGATACAATTCTGTAGTTTCTTCAACAAAAAGCCATGTTAGTAATCTCGAGTTCTTCTGAGAAAACCTACCTAACTTATTTAAGCAAGTACCGAATACATACTTTTTATATGTACCTATTTGTCGTTAATTTAACAAGTCAGCATGTTGTGTTCTAAAAAAAGGACAAAAGAATATTTAAATATGATTTTGTTAGTAATCATGCGAAAAGCCGAGGGCCCGGCCATTTTCTTATTATTAATCTTTATTTTAGTTTCCCATCCTGTGTTCGTACAAAAGATGTTGGGTCTACAAAAGGTTTTTCACTCACCCTCGTCACGTTATCGACACTTGTCGATTTTATTGTCGGCCCTCTCATCAATCATGTGTGGGGAAAAAGATGATTTACGCTTCAGTCAAGTGGTTTAGAACTTAGGAAGAACTTCATCGTTCTAGTCGTAGTCTAGTGATAAACAGGCTTGGCTCTGGTCTTACCTAGATTGAAAGGATTTTTTTTTTGTTACCTTTGTTCAGACGCTGATGTTATGAGTGGAAACGCCGGGGGAGACACCCTCGAAGGGCATAATAATGTGCACTTGACCTTTCTGAAGAACATCACCAATAAGGTTAGTGATGTTCTTCAGAAACGTCAGGTGCGTAGTACTCGCAACTGGCGTGTATGACCAGATGTATGAACGTAAACGAAGCATAAGAAGTATGTAAGGATCGTAGCAGGTGGCGTTCTGTAGTTTTTGCCTCCCTCCAAAGAAGGCGTGAGTATATTATGTGAGTGTGTTATGTGTATGTATTTTCCCAAAAATCATACAATATCCATCTCCGTATACGTAGACGGCAACGCAAACTAAATAGGTAATAGAAATTAAAATGTTTTTTTATCACACTAAAACCTACCTAATTTTATAATGCTCAATTTGTATTTTTTTTATAGAAACCCGGGGTATTTTGATCACAAATGCATACAGTGTCAAATTAAAATATCTAGTAAAACTCTGCAGATATGATGGGATCGATAATATATAAACATTTTTTTTTTCATGTTAGCCTACACTGTCCCACTGCTGAGCAAAGGCGTCCCCAAATCCTTCTATGCAGCCTTTTCCAGGGCCACCTCCATCCAACCCTTGCGGTACGCGTCTAGGTCGTCTCGCCACCTCTCCCTGGGCCGTCCTCGGCGCCGCCGTCCATCCTAAGGCACCCACCGTGTGGAGATGGTTGCCCAGCGGTCACAATGCATGCGGCTGACATAACCCGCCTAATCCCATTTTAGCTTGACAGCCTTTTTGCCTCCGTCTAAGATACCCGTTTTGGAGCGTAGCGTGGTGCTGCGTATTCTGTCAGTTCATTTTACACCCAGAATGTTGCGCTCCATTGCTCTTTGACTAACCCCAAGGCGGAACTTTTGCGGCTGAGCGACCAGGTCTGAGCACCATAGGTTAGGAGAGGCAGAATACACATATCGACGAGTTTTCGCTTCAGGGAGATCGGTAGGTCACCCCTGATTAGCGTCTTCATGGACCAGTAGCTTTTCCAGGCGTTTTCGATGCGGCGATCAACTTCCTTTTCTTGCCTGTTTTCGAAAGAACCTAACTGATCCAAGTAGATGTACTCATCGACATAATGTATTTCCTACTTCGACCCTGCGCTTAGTGCTGTTGGTCATGACTATTTATAAACATGATAAAACAAACAAGAAATAAATTTGATGATTTTTTCGGGTCTTCGACCGCAGTTAGTGTATGACACTTGAAATATCAGTTTAAAAATCTGACTACAGACGTGATCGATATTGATATTTAAATACGATAAAATAAAAACGTATTTTTTCAATTCGTACTTCAATTAACAACAACACTAGCGGTCGTTGACTCCAAAAAAACATTAAAATCTTTTTAATTTTTTATTATATCGTGTTTCGAAATCGATACTCATCACGTCTGCAATTATTATTATTATTATTTTTTCGTCTTTGACATTTCTCGGGACCCAAGGGTCCCGGACCTTTGGAAGACGTACGAGGGGCCGAAGCCAACTCGCACAAGCCCCTTAGACGTTTTTAATGAAATGAGGTACCAACCGACGATTATCCCTGTTCGCACTATACAAGTGCAGCCAAGAACAACCCCCGGTTGGTGTAGGACTATTGTAAGATATGGAAACAATGATATCGGACTATTGGTTTGGGTTGCTAAAGTGGGCTGGTCACCTGGAACTATGGAAGGACTATGGCCCCTGCCTGATCTATGTTTTATATGCACACGGATAAAATGGCAGGGGGTGACTTGCACACTCAATAATGGGCCCCCGAAAACGGTCGCTAGCACAAAGTGTCGTAGTGACAAGGGGGCAACACGTCCTGAGGTGCTTATGAGGAGTGGAGAGGTATTCCACGGCTATCAGGACAATCCCGGAAGTACGGTCAAGATCCCTACCAGCATCTTACTGGAATACTTCCTTCCTCCGAGCACGTTTGCTCTTGCGAATCTCCACTCAAGCCGGCCAATAAAGGCAAGAATGAGGTGGGAGCTCTGTTCCTCGTCAGTGTTCACTCCAGCCGGCCAATAAAGGCAAGCCAGAGGTGAGGAACAAGACTTCTACCGGGAGATAGGGTCCGTGGGGTCGCTACTGCCCAACAGCTCGCCACATGCTACCCTGCGGGTTTTTGTATCTCTCTTGGTCTGGCTCCTAATGCCAGACCTGTTCCGGCAAAGTAAACTCTACCGGCACAGGCCTAGAGTTCGGAGCGCGCAAGCCCCACCACGACGTCAACGTAGAGATACGACGGTGGGGGATTATTATTATTATTTTAGTTGTTTTACATTTCTCAGGACCCTGAGGTTCCGGACCTTTGGAAGGCGTACGAGGGGCCGAAGCCAACTCGCAGAGGCCCTTTAGACATTAATAAGTGTTGAGGCACCAACCGACGATTACTCCTGTATGCACCATACAAGTGCACCCAAGGACAACCCCCGGTTGGTGTAGGACTATTGCAGAACATGGAAACAAAACATATTGGGCTATGGATTTGGGTGGCTATAATGGATTGTTTAACTGGAACTATGGAAAGACTATGGCCCCTGCCTGATCAATGTTTTAAATGCACACGGATAAAATGGCAGGGGGTGACTTGCACACTCAATAATGGGCCCCCGAAAACGGTCGCTAGCACAAAGTGTCGTAGCGACAAGGGGGCAACATGTCCTGAGGTGCTTGAGGAGTGGAGAGGTATTCCACGGCTTTCAGAACAATCCCGGAAGATGGTCAAGATCCCTACGAGCACTTACTGGAATACTTCCTTCCTCCAAGCACGTTTGCTCTTGCGAATCTCCACTCAAGCCGGCCAATTAAGGCAAGAATGAGATGGGAGCTCTGTTCCTCGTCAGTGTTCACTCCAGCCGGCCAACGAAGGCAAGCCAGAGGTGAGGAACAAGACTTCTACCGGGAGATAGGGTCCGTGGGGTCGCTACTGCCCATCAGCTCGCCACATGCTGCCTTGCGGGTTTTTGTATCTCTCTTGGTCTGGCTCCTCATCCTAGACCTGTTCCGTCAAAGTAAATTATTATTATTATTCATTTTATTTCAGGTATTAACCCATAGCAATATTACAAATTAAATTACAATAAATTACATTAAATTGATATTAAAATTAATTAAAATTAAGTTCATTTCATTTTAAGTTAATTTTGCTAGCTAATTTAATTTGACCCTGTATATATAAAATAAAAATAAAGTGACGGAAAAATCAGTCAAAACAATTATTTTCAAGGTCCCTTCCCGTCCCATAAACGTATTAAGTATTAGGTGACCTTTCCCAAAGGAATGTAAAAAAATCTGGAGTCACAAGACGGATTGACCTGACGGTCCAACACAACACCTGTCTAGATCCGTACTACATTTGACGAGGGTAACTCCGTTATAGAAAATGAAAATGTTTTTCATTCGTCATGTCCCTTTGTTGGACTGTGTCCTATGCTTCTGAATCGTGATTTTCAACGGTTTGGGGATAGGATGCAAAATATTTTATTTCACATAATCTAACATGGGCACTTAAGAAACGTCAGAATCTAGGTGCACGGCTCCAATTAGTCGTTTCCTATGGAGAAGAGCCGGCAGGAAACTCCACGGTTACTCTTATAAAAATAATTGAATTTAACAATGTTTTCAAATTACGCTGTTTATAGGTATGGGAGGACGGTGTAGGCCTAGGATTCAGTAAATAAAATAAATAAAAAATAAAAAAGCCTTTTATTTCCTGCATTACACACGATTTGTTAATTTATATAGTAGATATGTTTTAGTGGGTTAGTTTATCTGAGCTTAATTTATTTTTTTAGTTTTGTTAGTACTTCATATTTTTACTTCTGCAAGAACCCTAGTTTGGGTGAATGAAGGCCTCCTCCAAAGATGCCATTTGTCTCGGATTCAGGATTGAATGATTATCTTGAGTAAAGCAGCGTTGTTATGTTCCGGTTTAAAGTGGGTACTGGTGTAATTAGAAGTAGATCAGGCATGTTAAGGAGCTCCGTAACCGAAACTATCGAATATCGGAAATGAAAATCTATCCATAACCGTAACCGAATCCGTTATTAACGTTTCGGATAATTTCAGATTGGGGGCGGTCTAAATGAGACACATTATGACAGGTTTTTCTGCCCGGCCGAGCCGATACAAAAGCCGCGCGCGTCACTTGCATGTTTGTTTATTATTGCTATTATTTGGTCATTACTGGTCAGTCATTGCAGGATAATATTATAACATTACAATTTCTTAAAAATCTAATAATCCGTAACCGAAACTATCCAAAACTAACGGATAATCCGAAATAATCTCATATCCGTAACCGTATCCGAAACCGGTATAATATAATTTCTATATCCGTATCCGTATCTGAATCCGAAATTTCATTTCCATAACATCCCTGAAGTAGATAAAACATTTCAGCTTTTTGTCTCTAGAGGGCAACGCACGTGCGATGCCTCTGGTACAGATGACTCTGTACCTAAGGAACATACTTTCTGTGTACTGTTTACTATTATATCAATAAAATAGAAATATGAATCATTTATTCGCTACAATGTACATATGTATACAAATAATTTGGATCTCTGATCCCAAACATTTAGTAAAGGAGAGTTGACATATTTTTTTTTTTTTAAGTGACAACTTCTTTAGGCTCGTTGGGCATTTTTGAGATGGGACTAAACCATTGATTTCGCTACACTGTAACGGAATTTATCGACACCGTGGAGTAAAAGACATCAACGCGTTGATTACGGCGGTGCCGATTTTTTTTTTCAAGTTATCACTTCCGTCGGCACTCCCGGAGTCCCACTATTTTTTTTTGCATTTATTTAACAGCTGCTTTGTTCATTGATTTTCAAACATTTAAATGGGTAGTTCTTTTAAATTTTAAGGCAATTTAAAAAGCTGTATTAAATCTCCTCTTTCGGGAAGAAATAACATCATGATTGATGCAGCAGTTGAGTGATCGACTGCTGTAGTCGATACGTGTGGCGGATTCGATTACTATACGCAAAAATATTTTTTATGGTCCCCAGATTGACAATCTCATCAATGTTGAACATATTTATAGAAAAAACCGGCCAAGTGCGTGTCGGACCACGCACAATGAAGGGTTCCGTAGTTGGGATGAATTTATCCCAACAAACATAACGTAGTAGTTGAGAAACATGTTCTCCCATACATCGATATACGTCAACGTCAATAAAATTCTCCAACAACAAATGTAAGTTTGTTTTCGCATTTTTTTTTTATGTGATAAAACTACAAATGATCCATTTTCGGACTTTTTACTTTACTTGTGCCGTGAGAACTTTTTTCTGCCGAATTTCATGATTCTAGGTCCACAGGAAGTGCTCTGTAGGTTTTAATTTATTTGCGAGTATCAAAATATGTCACATAAACGGCCAGAAGTTTGATTTTTTTGAGCTTCAAGGAAACAGATCTAGATATTTGATATTAATTGTAACTTCATACCTCCATGCATACCTGAGAAAATGGGTCTTGACAGACTGACGGACGGACAACGATGTGATCCTGTTATGGTTCCGTTTTTTTTTTTAGGTACTGAACCCTAAAAACGCATACACATCTACACAAACACAAACAGAACAACACACAAAAATACACACTTTCACACACACACAACAAAACAAAAACAAAACATAACATTTTTCGGATAGACTATTCACCAGTCAATACTTAAAAGTTTGTGAATTTACCACACAAATCTTAGGACAGTCAACAGCCCAATATTATAGTCCAACGTTCATACAGGTCAACCTATAATTTCCTATCACTATCCATAATTCTAACCACAGGACAAACTTCATTTCGAACATGCATCAATATAAACGAACGGTCGGCGATAATCACCTGTTTCACACCATTACTCTCACAAAGGAATTCGAGGTCTCTGTTCTAAGTAACAAGGTACAAAGTCGATTGTTTTATGAAACTGAAAAGCTTGCGATGCTGCGACAGTAATGCGTGATACGATTCGACCCTAATACTTAATATGAATAGCTTATATCCGCATTAGTATTTCGACAAAGTCATGAATTCAGGTATATAATAATCTGTTTTAGTTAATTTATTTATTTGACATAAAACGGCCAAGACCAATTACATTAGTTAAAGACAAAAGATTATTAAGTTACAGTAAATAAAAGTATACAACTACTCGACAGTCATACGCTCATCTCACAATACTCCAGACATACCGACAAGATCTTCTTCCATTCATCCGCGAACACATCACAGTCAGGCTTAGCGTCCAAGAGAGAGTTGAGCGCAGAGAGTGTGCGAGGGAAGGGAGACTGGGCTCGAGCGACGGTTCGACTCCGAGACACGGCGAACAATCTATGTCTCCTTCCACGGTTATAGTTTATCGGAGCAAAAAGATGGGACAGTTCATAATGCAGTTCAGGAGCATCGGTTTTTCCGTGAAGGATCTTATCTTGACATATTAATGATTTGGTTATTTTTTCTTCTAACCTCGAGAGAATTGTACCCTAAGCAGCCTAAAAGAAAATTTGAAGTGTACATAAACGGATAATAACCATTCAAACGTTTATAAAGGTACCTTAGATAAGCTTTTTGTACTTTTTCAAAGAGTAAAGTGTACTTTTTTTCGTGCGGATTCCAGACACATGCACTGGACTCCAGTTTACTACGACCAAGTACATTAAAAATAAATTTAATAGCGCCGATGTTGCTAAAATATTTAGCATTACGCAGTATGAAACCTAATCGTCTAAATGAATCCATTGCTACCAATGCCATGTGATCATGAAACGTAAGCTTGTTATCAAACGTGATACCCAGATTCTACATTCCAGTTGTCCTAGTAATAGCGCTGCCATTAATTTTATAAGTAAAGGTTATAGGGTTTCGGGTTTTTAATGGTCCACCTGACGGACTAAGTGCGGAAACCAAACCCCATAACATAGAACATAGGGTTTCGGGCTCGCGTAAAACTCATGACAAAGCATTTGGAAGAATTAAATTCCATTTTTAACCGACTTCAAAAAAAAAGGAGGAGGTTCTCAATTCTTCGGGATATTTTTTTTTTAAATGTATGTTCCCCGATTACTCGAAGACGGCAGGACCGATTTAAAAAAATATTTTTTTGTTTGAAAGGGTATACTTTCAAGTTGGTCCCATTGTCATTTGGTCACGATCTGATGATGGGATCTTGGAGAAATCGAGGGAACTCTTCAAATATTAAAGGCACATCTATAGCGATTTGGGTATTTTTGATGAGCAGTTGACATAAGGCTATTGTAACTTAGATAAATTACAAACGAACCCACTAAAAAGTGAAAAAAAACTTTTTTACAAAAAACACAACCGACTTCCAAACTACAAAGTGAAAAATAACTTTAATTTCGGAAGTCGGTGTCAAAAAACTAAAATACTGATTTGATCCAAAGACACCGACTTCCAAAATTAAAGTTATTTTTCACTTTGTAGTTTGGAAGTCGGTTGTGTTTTTTGTAAAAAAGTTTTTTTGTTCTTAATACTCCACTCCAATATCGCCTCAATATCACGCTGCAGCGCCAGACAATCGGCTTCAGAGTGAATTTCGGAAAAGAGTTTCAAATCATCTGCATACAATAGACTTTTGGCGTGAGGAATAAATGAAGGAAGGTCGTTGATCATTATCAAGAAAAGAAGCGGTCGCAGAATTGATCCTTGACTGACTCCGGAACGCGTATGATAGGGCTTGGATTCATAAAGGCCAAGTCTGACAAATTGCTGACGATCGCGAAGGTAGTCAGCGAGGAGCCGTAACAGACCTGGCGGAAATCCGATGGCACATAGTTTTGCCAGCAGGATATCATTATTGACCCTATCAAACCATGGAACATGGAACTATGGAACCTCGATTCACATTCCTATTAAAATAATGTTGTAACTCATGGCCTGGTATTAAATTCAAGAGGTTGCGTGTTCGAGACGTAATTTATAGTCGAAATCGTAACTGCTATATTATCACCCTAAGGTTGAATGTCGCTTGCACGTCATAAAGAGACAATATCTATTTGTCTGTGACAGTTCGATCATTTTGTACTGAAGTTTCAATTGACTGGGATTTTTTGTCAAAATGGTAAAATAAAATAGCTTTTGTATGAGTCCGCGCCACCACTCAAGTCCGATAAACGCGGCGCTAGTGTCTATGTCATTGTTTCAAATTGCATTTAAAAAAATGTAGTTCTACAATTTTCCGCGACTTCAGTGGTGGCGTGGACTCTACGAGGTCGACTATCATCATCAGCCTATAATGTTCCCACTGCTGGGACACAGGCCTCCTCTCTGTGAGAGGGAGTGGGCCGTAATCCACCACGCGGGCCCAGTGCGGGTTGGTAGATGTCACATGTCATCGAATTTTCGGTTCTAGGACATGCCGGTTTCCTCACGATATTTTCCTTCACCGTTTTGAGAGCAGTGGTGATGAAATAATTTACACAAAGTAAAGCGCCTGTCTGGGTTCGAACCCACGACCTACAACTCGTAAGTCGCGGCCGTTACCACTGGGCCACCACTGCTCTCGACGATATACCTCGACTATACCTACCTACAAATAAAATAACAAAGTAATACCCTCTCTTTTCCTTAATTCCTAGGAATAATCCGATGGGGTGGCAATTCGATACGACCAGAAAAATCTGGCGTCGGACCAACGGCTTTAGTATCTGCTCTTCGAGGCACGAGAAAGTCACACCACACACAATTTCCTAACCCTCGGCTGTTTTTGTCAGCAAAACAGAATAAGCCCTCCTACCTTCGGGCGACTTTTTTATCACGCACCGAATTTTCAACGCACTGCTCAGCGCCGAGAGTTGAATATCCAAAAGGTGTATAATTATTTTTGACACACTGGGATACACTCTGTTGTATTCTCAATACACGGTTTGAAAAGCCAAATCATTGCGTAAAAAAATTGGCTGTGCGTACCTGGGCCAACTTTTTTGACATTACCCCCGACTCGAATTTTTGATCCACAGCCGTATTCGCTAGTCACTATGATTAAACCAAAAAAAATTTGTATCGTACTGTGATGATATAACTAATATTTTGTAACAATATAATTTAAGAGTCTCCATGGAGTTTCTAGCCCGTTCTTCTCCATAGTTTAATTTTTTTTTGAATGAACAAAGAATGAAATTAAATCATTTATAGGCAAAAAAGCCTGTTAATAGTTTAATTGAAATAAATGCTTCGAGTACCTAAGAGTTTGTAGTTTGAAAAAAAAAAACAATCATTCAATAAAAATAAACAATCACCTTAGTTGAATTCTGGTTAGGTCAAAAAAGTAAGTACAAAAACTAAAACCCGACTACTGAAAAATCGGGCTCTAAAAAGTAACATTTTTGTACATATGTCTTGATTTCTGTCTGAAATATTTTATTGTTTCATACTTTTTAGAGCGTGATTTTTCAGTAGTCGGATTTTAGTTTTTGAACTTACTTTGTGTTTAAATTATTTTGGGGTTTTAGTTTCGTGATAAAGTATTTGTAGAGCAGCTTTAATTTTTTTTGTTTGGGTTTTATTGTATAATAGGTATTAATTTCACAGCCGCGCCATACGTAGCAAAGTCTCACTTTTGCTTGTTTTTAACGATTTAAACATATTTATTTACTTAGACAATATAATATAAATACATATTTGTAAAGTATTCGTCTAACTCTTTCATTTGATATCCGACATGGCACAATTTAAAAAAATATATTTTACAACTTTACGTCGTCTAGAAGCCATCATATTGCATTGAATGTGATGTATAATGTGACCTAAATGTGTAATAGCCTATTACCAGGGGACGGTCAACACGCTTCCAATGATACCTCATTTGTCAAAATTATGATCGGTAGTTTAGAAGTTATGAGGTAACAGATGAACATACATACATACCGGTAAAAATCATAACCCTCCTTTTTGCTTCACCGTGCAGCCGTGGTCGGGTAAAAATAGGCCGTAAGTAGGTCTCCTGACAAACACACAACCGGGTGAGTAAGTCAATCCGGTTACGTTTCTATTTCCTTTTGTGAATGACCGTTGCGCAAACGTTTTCGATTGCGTTTTGTCCGTTTTATTTTTAGACTCGCTCCGCTTGTTTTTATGTGGAAGCTTTATTGAGATTTACTTGAGTTGCGAAATAACTTGTTTGTTTTTTAACAAAATTATGGGAAAGTGTTGTAAATCAAAGTTGTTTTAGAGTTTTTTTTAAATTTCATTGTACCAAATTCTATGCAATGTCACGTATTATTTTTTAGCGAATCCGCGTCGTGAGTGTACATGTGATTTATCGCTAAAAGAACGAGTAATCCAAAACTATGTTTTAATGATGTGCGGGCATCAATGTTGCCTGTGGCATACAATGAAATTGAAGCAACAAAGCACTTGCATCGTCTGACTTCAGACGATTCAACTTAATTGTTGCTTGAATGTTCAGACAGTGTAACTTTTATTGTTTCTCCAACTTATGCTATACTAGCTAGGCCCCGCGCTTTTACCCGCATATCCCGTGGGAATATCGGAATAAAAAGTATCCTATGTCCTAACCCAGGTCATGGTCTACCCATGTGCCAAATTTTATCCATACTACAGTACAGACGACCATTCCACCGTTCACCGCGGCCGCACCATTCCATGGGAAATGGCGCAGCAGCGATTCACGTACAAGTAGTGAGTCACGATACTGCCGTTGCCGCCCCACGCACCAGGGACACACAGCGCTTACGCATTGTGGCAAAGAAACAATCCACATTTGCGTCCGCGAATATCCCTGATGCGCTGCAGTAGCGGGGTAGTCTCAACAGTACCCTGAACGCGTTGTTGTATTGCACGCGGAGGGCACTGTACGATTTGAGTATATAACCACACACACCCACAGGCTGCTAATGTAAAATGTAGTACAGGACGCTCTCAAAAGAGTAATTTTAACGATTTTTAATAAACGAATAAAAACAGTCCACATGTGCGCCCGCGAACATCCCTGATGCGCTGCAGTAGCGGGGCAGTCTCAACAGTACCCTAAACGCGTTGTTGTATTGCACGCGGAGGGCACTGTACGATTTGAGTATATAACCACACACACCCACAGGCTGCTAATGTAAAACGTAGTACAGTACGCTCTCAAAAGAGTAATTTTAACGATTTTTAATAAACGAATAAACAATTAGCATTTATAATATTAGTGGGCTTGTGGCTAAGTTACAACAGCTGCACGGGTCGATCGATCAGGTTAAGCTACGCTTGCCGCGGTTGGTCTGTGGATGGGTGACCATCTTTACATACCAAGACCCCTCCGTGCGTCGGAAAGCACGTTAAGCCGTTGGTCCCGGCTGTCATTTGTAGATCTTTGACAGTCGTTACGGGTAGTTAGAAGCCAAAAAAAAGTCTGACAACCAGTCTTACCAAGGGGTATCGTGTTATCTAGTTACTAGGTTGTGGAGGTCAGATAGGCAGTCGCTCCATGTAAAATACTGATATTCAGCTGCATCCGGTTAGACTGGAAACCGACCCAAGATGGTTGGGAAAAGGCTAGGCAGATGATGATTTATAATATTAGTCAGGATATATTATGCCATCGGCAATTAAATAACTCCATGTTAATCGGGCTCAATGAATCATTACTTTGCACGTTTCCATACGTTATAAATTAATCTGCAACTCCTTTAAAGACGCTAAAAAAGTGCCAAAAAAGTTAACAAAACCGTAATTAACGCACGCCAAGGTCACACCTGAATCAATTAACTATCTGTGATTAACGCATTCAAGGACACTGAACGACATACAATAGAAATATTATTGTTATAAATAACTAGCAGCGCCCCGCGGTTTCACCCACATAAGTCTCGATCCCGTGGGAATATCGGGATAAAAGTATACATGTATTAATCCAGATTATAAACTATCTGTGTGCCAAATTTCATCCAATCGTTTTTGAGTGAAAAAGTAACAAACATTCATCCATCCATCCATCCTCACAAACTTTCCCGTTTTTAATCTCTTCTCTTATATAATATATATAAATTACGTGTCACGTTGTTTGTCCGCGATGGACTCCTAAACTACTTAACCGATTTTAATCAAATTTGCACACCGTGTGCAGTTTGATCCAACTTGAAAGATAGGATAGCTTACATCTTAATTTAGGAAAAAAAAAGATATGAAGAAAAATTATGTTTTATAAATTATGGTAGGGTAGGTAGGGTAGGTCGGGTAGGCAGGGTAGGTAGGGTAGGCAGGGTAGGTAGGGTAGGTAGGGTAGTAAGTGATAAAGATGGTCCACCCCAAACATTTATATGGCAAAACAACGTTTGCAGGGCCAGCTAGTATAATATATTTTTCACCTCAGCACCTCAAACAAGTAGGTTTTGCTGTGTATAGACAGTGAGCAAAATTCGATTTTGCTGCAAGCGTGATACAAAGTAACTTTTTAATTATTTTATCTACACCCATGCTATAAAACCTCTATAAAAGTTTCAGAAACATTGCTAACATTAAAACAGCCAGTGGCAAAGTAACCATAATATTATCCAAATGAGTGTTATAATGTTGCACTAAATTTCACTACGTAACTCGTTTCAACGTTTAAGCGAGGGACAGCAGCACCCGCTGCACGCATGCGGTGATGTGCTGCTGCAGGCGCCATTCATACGTGCAGTTGTACTAAATTTTGTGGGATTTTTTTAATTCTTGATCTTGAATTACAAACACCCAATGATTTCAGAACCTTTTATAGAGGATTCATATCATGGGTGTAGATAAAGTCTTGTATGCAACTGTATATAATTAGATATTAAAAACGCTCATGTCATACTATTCCCGCACTTGGCTTCACCTCGTGTGATAAACCCACATTCGTGTTTTAATACCCCTTATTATACGACAGTTGTATTAATAACTATTTTTAATGCCAAGAACTGTGCTGGGTCTACTCCTCTAAGGTCTACTCACAAAATTCGAAAGATATGAACTTCAGTTTGTTCTGTCACTTTCACTTCGATAAGAAAAGAGCGAGAGATATAAACAAGTCGAATCGAAGTTCGATTTTAAAATTCCATAGCTCGTAAACACAAAAGAAAAACAACAATAAAACGTTCGGATACACATAAAACCGTAAAATTGCAAATCATTTGTTAAGGTTTTATTTAAATCCTGTTTTATTATATTTTTTGGAACGAAGTTCTTTAACGCAGCTTGTAGTAGGAGTCACTGTCAGAAATCGTTATGCGAAAGAGCACTTGTGACTGTCTTCTTCTAATTCAAAGAGAAAGAAAGAGGGAGATAGAGAGAGAGATAGATAGTGTGAATTTGGTCAATAAGCAAATCTAAGATGGCGGCTGCGAAAATTTACAAATTTTTCGTCATGAGTGTCGTTTTCATAGTTTTCAAAGGTGTTAAAATGGATAATGACATTAAAATGTAAATCTAAGTTGGCAGCTGAGATTTTTTTTTAAATTTTCATCATGGGTATCGTTTTCATAGTTTTTGAGGATGCTTAAGTCGATACAGAGGTCAAATTGTAAATCCAAGATGGCAGCTGCGAACATTTTGTTTCTGTTTTAAATCATATGTGAGAAGGAACTTCGTTCCGAAGAAAAATATACGAAGTTTATCTTGTTGTATTTTTTACCTTTAGGTAGGTATATGTATAATTATGTTCTCGCTGCTGAGGTGAAAAGTTGTGTGTGTTACACGAGACCAAAGTTATTTGCATCTCGTGTCTTTGAATCCGTCGCTGCGCTCAGGATTCTAACCTAGAATTCAAATCAACACTCGCAGCAAAAACTAACTTTGGTTTCTTGTTGCACAAATAACTATTACTATATTAGATTATATTATATAGTAGTATGTTTTTGCGTTTAGTGTCCCTCAAAGTGTTAAAAAAGGAAACCCCCTAATACAATGGAATTCCAATTAAAAATCATAATGACTAAAATTCAAACTGAAAGCATTTATTTCAATTAAACTAAATGCACTTTTGAATTGTCAAGAAATCGGTCAGTCAGAAGAATGAAGCTAGTTACCCATTCCAAAGCGTAGTAGTTAATCATCATCTACCTAGCCTTTTCCCAACTATGTTGGGGTCGGCTTCCAGTCTAACCGGATGCAGCTGAATACCAGTATTTTACATGGAGCGACTGCCTATCTGACCTCCACAACCTAGTTACTAGGTAACACGATACCCCTTGGTAAGACTCGTTGTCAGACTTTTAGGCTTCTAACTACCGTAACGACTGTCAAAGATCTACAAATGACAGCCGGGACCAACGGCTTAACGTGCTTTCCGAGGCACAGAGGGGTCTCGGTATGTAAAGATGGTCCACCCATCCACGGACCAACAACGGCAAGCGTAGCTTAACCTGATCGATCGACCCGTGCGGCTGTTATTACTTAGCCACAAGCCCCTCCAAAGCGTAGTAGTTAAAAAAAAAAAAAAATATATATATATATTTTTTTTGCAATAGTATATGTTAAAAGTGT
Organism: Agrochola lychnidis; assembly: GCA_963680765.1. Classification (NCBI taxonomy): domain Eukaryota; kingdom Metazoa; phylum Arthropoda; class Insecta; order Lepidoptera; family Noctuidae; genus Agrochola; species Agrochola lychnidis. The sequence continues at coordinate 11,725,422 of OY796869.1, read as the reverse complement.
AAACAAACCCTGTTCTGGTTAAATTCTTACACAGTCATCCATTTAAGGGAATGAGTGATATAATTCATCTGAATTTAGAAAATTTCAACTTAATATCTCCCCACTTTTACCAACAATTATTATTGTTTGAGAAACGTAATTAAATTGTAATTAAAAATCGCTTAGGTTATAAAATTAACCTCAGTTATCAAATGAAAAATATCTAGGTGATTTAAAATTAGAATTTCCGATCAAAGTATTCAAAATGTGTAAATTTTGTAAGTGGCACTACAAATTAGCATCCAAAGGTGCATTTTCTGACAGATAGATTCATTTATTTGCCTGAAATATGGTATTTTACAAATTTTATAACACATACCTACACAATCGTTCTTCATATTTCGACTACTAAATTTGGCATGCAAATTTTGTGACAATAATAATAATAATGATTCCCCCACCGTCGTATCTCTACGCCCCAACGTCGTATCTCTACGCCTAACCGTCGTATCTCTACGCCCCACCGTCGTATCTCTACGCCCCACCGTCGTATCTCTACGCCCCACTGTCGTATCTCTACGTTGACGTCGTGGTGGGGCTTGCGCGCTCCGAACTCTAGGCCTGTGCCAGTAGAGTTTACTTTGCAGGAACAGGTCTGGGATTAGGAGCCAGACCAAGAGAGATACAAAAACCCGCAGGGCAGCATGTGGCGAGCTGTTGGGCAGTAGCGACCCCACGGACCCTATCTCCCGGGAGAAGTCTTGTTCCTCACCTCTGGCTTGCCTTTATTGGCCGGCTGGAGTGAACACTGACGAGGAACAGAGCTCCCGCCTCATTCTTGCCTTAATTGGCCGGCTTGAGTGGAGATTCGCAAGAGCAAATGTGCTCGGAGGAAGGAAGAATTCCAGTAAGATGCTGGTAGGGATCTTGACCGTACTTCCGGGATTGTCCTGATAGCCGTGGAATACCTCTCCACTCCTCATAAGCACCTCAGGACGTGTTGCCCCCTTGTCGCTACGACACTATGTGCTAGCAACCGTTTTCGGGGGCCCATTATTGAGCGTGCAAGTCACCCCCTGCCATTTTATCCGTGTACATTTAAACATTGATCAGGCAGGGGCCATAGTCCTTCCATAGCTCCAGGTAACCAGTCCACTTAAGCCACCCAAACCCATAATCCAATATCTTTGTTTCCATATTCTGCAATAGTCCTACACCAACCGGGGGTTGTCCTTGGGTGCCCTTGCATAGTGTGAATAGGGATAATCGTCGGTTGGTGCCTCAATACTTAAAAATGTCTAAGGGGCCTCTGCGAGATGGCTTCGGCCCTCGTACGCCTTCCAAAGGTCCGGAACCCCAGGGTCCCGAGATATGTCAAAGACATTTAAAAATGATTCTAATTTAATCAATTTAAACAAAATAATTAAATTCCCATCAAGAATTGTCTGCATAATATCAAATTACAAATGTCAATGAAAATCTTATCCATTTGGTGGCATTTTAATCAGATACTTTTGCACAGATAATAGAAATATCTTTACATTAGTTCTTGAAACATTTCACAAATGACCAACCAACATAGGTCTCTACAGCTTCTTAAAAACTCAGCAAAGCCAAATTAAACGCCCCAGGTGCGCAAGGAACTATTAAAAAGAATTTTTCTCTAATTGGGGATGAACCAGCAGATTTATGAATGAATGCAAATTACGTAGACATGCTGACACGCCATTTAAAATATGAGAACTTTTATACTCGAGAGATAAATATTATTCATGGCTGGCTTCGTGCGGTTTGCATTTGTTTTTTTTTTTTATATTTTACACTACAGAACGGTCTCTGTAACTTGTCCCTTGCTGTCATGTTGCCGTAAATGCTGAATTTGTGGGTCAGGATTTCATTTTTAAGCATGATAATTGAGAATGCAAGGGCAAGAATTATTCTAGAAAAATGACGTTAGGAACCAACCAGCTCCAGAAACTTTACAGGAGCTGAAAACTGCCATCTTGGAAGTCATCATCATCATCATCATCAGCCTATAAATGTTCCCACTGCTGGGACACAGGCCTCCTCTCTGTGCTGTGAGAGGGAGTGGGCCGTAATCCATCACGCGGGCCCAGTGCGGGTTGGTAGATGTCATATGTCTTCGAATTTTCGGTTCTAGGACATGCCGGTTTCCTCACGATGTTGTGAATCTTGGAAGTATGGGAGGACATTCCACAGCACATCATAGTAGTATTAATTAATTCCATGACGGCTTGGAGGTATTACAAGTTTTCTTAAAAAAATCTACGCTAATTTTGTCCCTGAGAAACGCGAAAAGACGACTTATTGCAATTGAACAGTTTTTTTTAGTATTCCGATTTCAGATTTGGAACAATGACAAACGGAAATTATATTGTGAGACTGGCTTGTGTTTTTTTTCTTCGTACTGCCATTATTTAAAAAGACATTACAACAAAATATGCAGGTGTCCGAAAATGTCTACGGTACAGTTCTATATTTGTATTAGGTACAGTTTTTATTGAACCTTGCCAGTTCAATAGTTGGCTTTGAACCAAGGCAAAAGATACTGAATTTAGACTAACCCAGCTTAGCTTACTGGAATAAAAGTTACGCAAACAGATTATACTGTATTTTAGATAAAACTGTGTAGAATGTAGGTACAAATGTTGAAATCATAATAACATGCATTTTGTCGCAGAGTATAATATTTTTTAAATATTTCCATAACTTTGATGGACTGAAGCTTTGTTATGTTGTTAATATTTGTAATTTTATACACAATGAATTTTTTGGATTTTAATTGACATTAATTTTAATGAATTTATAGAATGCAAATTATTTAAAAGATTTGAATTAATTTAAAGATCAATATTTATTTTACAATTTTATTTTATGAAACTTATTAATTAATTTTACAATTTGATTTTATGTACCTATTTCAATTTCTATGTCGTTATTTATTTTGGTTATGATAATTATTATTATTGTGGCATGTATTTTTGATTAAGTACTAACGTAATTTTTAAGTAGGTATACTAATATAAATATGGATCACTGTATCTGATTTAAATAAATAAATTAAATTTTAATTAAATATGTGTTTCTTTCGGATTTAGCCGATCAGTTACGAACTGGAACGGAGCTCTTATTATGTGGTTTGCGGCAAGAAAAAGACCTCCTCTCGAGTTTAAACCAAGTCAAGGAAATTACGTAACAAACACATAAGTAAAATCGTACAAATAATAAACAGGAACATGTTACTTAGCCACCTCGTTTTGTTAATGCATCTACCATGTTTTTTCTCTGCATCACCCAAAAGTTGACTGGCAGAAAATGTGTCTTGCATTACGTAATTCCGCCTCTGTAAATATTTTTACACATTCATATACGTCTATCGAAGTTTATAAAACTCGTGTATTATGGTGGATCTATTTTAGGAATTACAGTACCTGGTCCACCGAGGTCTGATCGGGTGAAAATAGATAAACATAATATTATCATCCAGGTATACCAACATTGTTCCATATTCCCGATGCGGTGAAAATAGTGAAAACGAATTTTCCCAGTTATGAGACCTAGATCGATTTCTCACCCCCGTAAACCCCTATTCAATACTCAATACTTTATTTGCATTCCACAATGTGTACTTAGGTGGTAAGTTAAATTATATGTGATCATTATGGACCCTGTGGGGCACAGCAAAATATATAGTAAGAGAGAGGAAGCTTTGAAAAAAATAACTTAGCTTGTCAGTCTTCTGAACTAAATTTAATTCCTATATTGCAACTTTTATCGAAATCGTTAGAGCCGTTTTCGAGAACGTGATTACAAATTTGCTCATTTAATAGTATAGGATTGTTGTTTGTACAACAATGGTGCCGATTCCTTTGTTCACAAACTAAACTAAATTTAAGTTTAGTGCATCATTTTCTTTCTATTTCATTAGATTTCTTAGGTATTATCTTAGTTACTGTAATTGGTTTAACACAACCGTTGTTGCTAAATAAATAAATAAATTAAGAAAAGGACAGAAGATAAATTTTAGTTTAGTCCTGTCAAATTAATCAGCGTTTGACGTAAATTGACGTAATTTTAGTCGGCAAGTTTTTAATCACGTCTAAACTTGTATGGAGAGTGACAGGCGCTGATTAATTTGACAGGACTAAACTAAAATTTATCCTCTGTCCTTTTCTTAATGAAATAGAAAGAAAAAGATGCACTGAACTTAAATTTAGTTTAGTTTGTGAACAAGGGAATCGGCACCAATATATTCCTAAAATAGACACTCCGGCTATACCTGGTTAATTAATTAATAAAACAATTTAAGTACGTTACATATTGAACATTTGCAACAAACACATCAGGCTTCTCGTCCAATCAGTGCTGAGTAAACTTACTACACACCGATACACAAACAGCGGGACTAACTGGGGCAGCTTTTGTTTGTGCCTGGACACAAATCCAATTTAAATTGTACTAGCATTTCGTTAAAATAATATTGTCTGGTTTACACTTGAACATAATTAAAAAAAAAAAAACAGTGGCACTCCGGGAGTGCGGACAGAAGTGAAAACTTGAAAAAAAATCGGCACCGCGGTAATCAACGCGTTGATGTCTTTTACTCCACGGTTTCGGTAAACTCGGTAAGTAATAGTGTCGTGAAATCAATGGTTTAGTCCCATCTCAAAAATGCCCAACGCGCCTAAAGAAGTTTTCACTTCCATAAAATCTTTTTTCTGGTAAACAATGTATCTGTATACCAATGTATGTGTGTGTGATGATATGGCTAATCGAGAAGTATGTAAATCTACACACGTAGCATGATAACCAAACAGGTTTTCTATGGGTTTTGTCGACGGACGAATAGAGTAAATGACAGATTGCGATAATTTATCTGTCATTTTGTCTATTCTTCCGTCGACAAAACCCGTTTTTATTGTAGTTATGCTAAGCATGCAGTAAGTATGCCATTCATTACTTAAGCATTTAGCAAAAGCTTTAAGCTCCAGTTAAATTTCTGCTAAGCCTCGTTCAGTATCAACACGCATCCGGGTTATCCTGTTCTTTATTGAATTTGTTTTCAATCTCAGCTTTATCAAATATTATGTATATTTTTATCGAAGCATCGTTACCGATAGGCTCGAAGGTAAACTTGGTTTCAGTATCTACACAAAGTTTAATGGATTTTATTTTGATTTTACACAGAGCACGAAGAAACCTCGGCGGCCGCAGCTAGAGCACTTTCTATACAAATCAAACGTTTTGACGGAAAAAGTTTACGTGGTGGAGATGATGAAATAAAACCACGTAAATGAATTGTCTCACTCTCAAAACGGTGAAGGAAAACATCGTGAGGAAACCGGCATGTCCTAGAACCGAAAATTCGAAGACATGTGACATCTACCAACCCGCACTGGGCTCGCGTGGTCGATTACGGCCCACTCCCTCTCACCGAGAGAAGACCTGTATCCCAGCAGTGGGAACATTATAGGCTGCTGATGAAATAAATTGTCAACGTATAAACATAATTTAAAAAAAATATAAAAGTAAAATTATACAAAATAACAATGTTGATGGTCAAAGCTAAACCGTAAAATTTAGAAGTACAAACAACTTCGGTAGATCAAACAAAATATACCTACAGGGTAATCCATTTATCGCAAGAAAAAATACAGACTAACGAGGAAATATTTTTGCGTTTTTTAGTATCAATGTCGTTAAAAGTTACGTAGGTGGTTCCAGTCCTAGTTAGTGGACACCCCAGGGGTCCCGAACTTTCCACACGGTTTGTTCTAACATCCAACTCACACAGTACCCAACTTTTTTAATTCAATTAGGAAATACATTTCTTTGGTTTATTCGTAATCCCGTATCCAAATTAATTAAGGCACCGTACGAAAGCGTTGATCACTTTTAAATACTCTCAGACTCGTTTGTTGCCAGTTGATCCATGGATAATTATGTATTAGATACGTCGTTTATAGACGTCACTTCGTGGTAGCCATTTTCATCCCATGATAAAATTATGACAAGGTTCTAAGTCAGCCCATAAAAACCTTGATAGAATCTGTGAAAAACTATTTCATTTTTTACCAGGCTTAAAAAAATATACAAAAGAATCGTGTCCTATCATCTTTCGCGCCTAATATTCCAGATAAAACGTGGCGCCCATCTTCAATCAATTTTACTATGGAATTTCTGAAGGCCCGTAATAACTTCGGCAAGCAACTTAAATGGCTTATCTGATGTTACCTTAGTACTGAAGATGACGGCAGAATTATAAGTTTTTGACAGGACCATTAATTGTTGACAGAAAACAATCAGAAACTTAAAAGGAACGCTTTGATCTTTCGAATTTCAATCAAAATTTCAATCAGTGTAGGTATGTTTTGATTGAGATTTTTTTGTTTCTTTTCTAAGTAAACTATGCTGGTCAAAATATATTGTATCACTAGGGAATAAACACCCATTTTATTTTACCGTTTTCATTTGTTTTTGGCTTATTTAATTCATGAGGATTTCAATAACTCCTATCTACTTAATCCGGAATTTTCATAAGTGAAATATTTAATTGCTTCTCTAAAAACTTACTAACCTTCTTATGATATTCACTTTTAATAAATGTGACTCTTTTTAACTTTCTGGTCTTTTCTTAAAGTGGGTCGCAGCAACTAAGCTAGGACTATGAGTTAGGTTAGAAATGAAACAAACCGCGCGCGAGCAGCGGCTGCGGCCGGCGAGCGCTACATCCAAATTGGTCGCAGTTATTTGGCTATTTAGTATTTCAGTACAACAACATAGTAATTAATTATTACATACTTTGTATTGTCATCTGACAATATGCTGAGCTGTGGCCCTTTTGGCTTTATGATCATTGTTTTCTGTTTTTATAGTTAGGTATAAGGTGTATTTTTTTTCTGCTGTAATGCCAATAAACGCATTTTTCTTTCTTTTCTTTTTTAGGGTTCCGTAGTAAACAAGGAACCCTTATAGTTTTGTCATGTCCGTTTGTCTGTCTGTCTGTCCGTCTGTCTGTCAGTCTGTCCGCGGTCTAGCTCCGAGACCCTTAGTACTAGAAAGCTGTAATTTGGCATAGGTATACATATTAATTACGCCGACAAAGTGGTAAAACAGAATTATGAAAAACATTTTTTTTTAGGGTACCTCCCATACACGTTAAGTGGTGATGATTTTTTTTATCCCATGATGTGGGGTATCATTGGAAAAGTCCTTCAAAAACATTGTGAGTTTGGGAAAACCATTTTTGGATTCAGGGATCTGTTTGCGAAATATTAATCTTTAAAGTGCTAATTTTTGTTAGAGTCAAGTGTTTAACCAACCAACCATTTAGCTGGCAGGGGGCCCTGCTAGCTAAATGGTTGGTTTTGGATATGTGAAAAAAATTACAGTAGTAGTTTATATAACGAAATTAAAAGGAAAACTCTCACAGCTAAGTAGGCTTTACAAGTAAACGAGTAATAATCGACCAACTTAACTTTGCAGTTGCAAAAACACGTTTTCCCATACATTTGTATGGGAGAACATGTTTATCAACTACAAAGTTAAGATTGTTTTTGACCGACACGCACTTGGCAGTTTTTTATTTATTTATTTGAGGTTTGACTAAACACACATTTCAATAAATTTTCACTTCACAGTGCGACTGGAGGTTAGAAGTCAAGACGCTCAGCAGTCGCACCAGTACACGCACAACACAAATCAATACCGGCTAATTCCGTCCCAAAGGAGACAACCATAGGATGTTTTGGGACTTCATGTTAGTTTGGGACGAAATCCACATGTTTTCCTTGGTATTTAAGCACTTTGAACATAATGCTTTCGGTTCCTTCGTTGTTTCGAACTTGGTTCTTTAAGTCTTATTATGTACACACGGTTACACATCAAGCTATCAAAACCAGTTTATGTTGATCTCGCATTGTATAGGATTTCCGTACAATGCGAGGTCAGTTTATACTGGAAATGTATAGCTTGATGTGTAGCCGTGTGTACACGAGCAAAATTTAAACTCAAACTCAAAACTCAAACTCAAAGCATTTATTTCAAATAAACCAATTACAGGTACTTTTGAATTGTCAAGGGGTCGGTCAGTCAGAAAAATGAAGCTAGTTGCCCATTCCAAAGCGTAGTAGGTACCTATGGAGAAGAACAGGCAAGAAACTCCACGGACACTCTTTTAAATCAAAATATTGTTACAAAATATTGGTTACATCATTCGTGTTGAATTTATACATGTGAGAACAATGTAGAAAGACGTGCACGTTAAAAGCGTCCGTAATAAAAATATAATAACAATTCAAAAATTTAAATAAATTAAAATAAAATAAACCGTGGCAGCTAAGAGATGACCAGTCCCTACTGACGGCGCCCGTTCACGAACATGACGCATGGATCAGCACCATTTAGCTCAACCATTTTGAAGGGAACTTAATGATCCAACACACACGCCACCATCAGCGAGACATTTGAGTGAGCATGACATACTCTCAGCTGCCAGAGCACATTCAAGTCAATGAAAGACGTACCCAGTAAATGGTAGCTTTATGGAATGTACAACATGGTCACAGTGCTCACACATGTGATATGCAATTATACAATACAAAGAGATTGAATTTATACAAGGAAAAGATAGTTTTACAATCTTCAGCAGCTGCAACAATATTTTCGAATGCTAATCAATTAGTTTATGCGCCCTTGAGAAGCTGGACCAGCGCTGAGCCAAGCATTTTTATCAGCGATGTAATCCCCCAACTTATAATATGCTTGGCAGCATAGTGTGCGTTTTATACATGATTTAAATTTCGTTTCGTTCAGTTGGAGTATGTGGGAAGGTATTTTATTATAACATTTTAAACAGCACCCCATGAAGGATGAGTCTACTTTAGCCAATCTGAAACCCGGTTGAACTAATTGGTCCCTATTTCTAGTCCTATAATTGTGTCTATCACCTCTTTTACTGAAAAGACTTAGATTTTTCCTTACGTACATGATGTTTTCATAGATATATTGACAAGGTACCGTCATGATGTTAATATCTTTAAACAGATCCCTTAGAGAATCGCGTCTGCGGAGACGATATATTGCTCTGATGGCTCTCTTCTGCAGAATAAAAATAGACTCGATATCTGCAGCCCGTCCCCATAGTAAAATACCGTAAGACATGATACTATGAAAGTAACTGAAATAGACTAGCCTCGCGGTATCTACGTCAGTAAATTGACGGATTTTTCTCACAGCATATGCTGCTGAACTTAGCCGTCCTGCTAGAGATGTTAAATGAGGACCCCATTGCAGCCTTGAATCGAGCGTGATCCCCAAGAAAACAGTTTTATCGACAAATTCTAGTTTCTCCTTATTCAATACTATGTCACAATCACTACTTTTAACATTTGGTAAAGCAAATCTTATGCATTTAGTTTTTTTCCCATTTAATACTAAATTATTAGCAGTGAACCAATTTTGAACCTGCAGTAGGGCGTTATTTACGTCGTCAAGATTTGATGCACGTCTATTTATCTTAAAAATTAAGGAAGTGTCGTCAGCAAATAACACCATTTGTGGTTGGTTTTTTAATAAATGGGGTAGATCATTAATATATACTAAAAAGAGGAAAGGACCCAATATCGAGCCTTGTGGAACGCCCATTTTTACTTTTAAACCGATTGAATGGACACCATTTACTTGAACCTGCTGCTGTCTATCATTTAAATAAGATTTTACTAAACTGAGCGCAAGTTTACCTAGTCCGTAATGCTCAAGTTTCAAGAGCAAGGTTTCATGACTCACGCAGTCAAATGCCTTGGAGAGGTCACAAAAGATTGCTATGGCATCTTGGGCCTCCTCCCACGCTGTAAATATGTGTTTTAATAAGGTGACACCAGCGTCAGTTGTACAACGTCCTTTGGTGAAACCATATTGCTGATCGTGCAAGATTTGGTTGGCGTTAAAATGATTAAGCATTTGATTGAGCATTTGATTAAGAAGTAAATAACACTTTTCACATTAAAAACCGGCCAAGTGCGTGTCGGACCACGCACAATGAAGAGTTCCGTTCTCCCATACATTCCAATTGCAAATAAATAAATGTATTTTCTTTCTTTCAAATGTAAGTTTGTACACACACTATTGAAAGATTTAATATATTATTTTAAGACCTTAGACTTCAAAGTTTTCCTGTAATATATAAATATACAACTTTTTTCTGTATTTTTATCAGAAATTTAGACTCAGTAATTTCGGAGATAAGGGGGTGGAAAATAGTCAATTTTCATCTATTTTCATAAATAACTTATTTAATTAAAATAAAAAAATATACAGGGTGGCAGGAACATCGACGCGCGAAAACTGTTACCATGGATTCAGTACATGATTCGGAATCCCCTTTTTTGGTGGGAAATTATCAAATAACTTCTCCCGCTCTGGGCGGAGCGGGAAGGGTATGGGTGTCAGACTCTTACTGACTAAAACCCACCCGTGTTCCTTCAGTTGCCATGTTGCCGGGAACCATGATATCCCTTTCGCACTTCCTCCCTTCTTCCCCCTGCGTTGAAATTTTTCGTCGGTTATTAAAAAAATAAAATCTGCTGTTTCGTAGAAAAGTGCAATATCTACGTGGTCAAAATGTATGAATCAGCAGATTGAAAAAAAAAATAACCTACGAAAAATTTCAACGCAGGGGGGTTCAGAATCATGTACTGAGTCCATGGTAACAGTTTTCGCGTCGATGTCCCTGCCACCCTATGTTTGAGACTCGAGACAGTAATCCCTTTCATAATAATGAGTCACACGGTATGTATGCATAGTATGTAAAAATTTTTTTTTCTGATTTATCCCCCAAAAGTGACCCCCATATTCAACATTAATTTATTTACGTTACACGTCCGTGTTTGGGTCACAGAAATTCATATGTGTACCTACCAGGTCCATTAGATTCGGAGCAAATCGGCTGTGACAGATGTACACACGGCTACACATCAAGCTATACATTTCCAGTATAAGCTGACCTCGCATTGTACGAAAATCCGATACGATGTGAGATCAGTATAAACTGGAATTTTATAGCTTGATGTGTAGCCGTGTGTACAGACGGATCCGTTTTTCATTCGGACGTACGGAACCCTAAAAAATAGACAAAATTATACATCAGAATGTATAATTTTGCTTATTTTTATTTAAGTACACATTTGCACAGTGTGAATATGGATTAGTCATATAAATAAAAACAATGGATGGTTTAGATGAAAAATTATATGTCTAGAAAGGTGAGTACCAATATTGCGGTTGATTGAGATTAAGGAAGAAACAGAATTAATTAGAAATACCTGCTCAAACGATGAAGGATGAAAGGAAAAACTTTTTACAAAAAGAAACAACCGACTTCAAAAAAACACTACAAAGTGAAAAATAACTTTAATTTCGGAAGTCGGTGTCTTTGGTTTTGAATTTTCGTTCTTTGTCACCGACTTCCGAAATTAAAGTTATTTTTCACTTTGTAGTGTTTTTTTGAAGTCGGTTGTTTTTTTTTTGTAAAAAGTTTTTATTTTTCACTTTTTAGTTGTGATACAGCGCTGGGGCTCTGTCTCGCATGGGGTCGTAGCTTTATGCTGAGCGATGGCCGTTTTGCGTGGATGTGACGCACATTTTCCCCCAATTTGTTATTTAAGTGTTTTTTATCTTTCTTTGCGTCATGTTTACCGCAAATAAACGAATTTTCTTTCTTTTCTTCTTCTTTCTATACACCTACCCCACACAAATTCGAATACCAATACCTGCTATGTAAATAACAGTGACAGAAAGTTATCATATCATCCACATACTAAGTGACGAAAAAATACGTATTATTGAAGCTAACTCAAAAACTACCCAAGCAAAGTTAATAAAATTTTTATGGGACCACCTCTGAAGTATGATCTACCAAAAAAAAAAAAAGAATCATCAAAATCAATTCATAATTGACGGAGTAATCGCGTAACAAACATACAAAAAAAAAACATACAATCGAATTGAGAACCTCCTCCTTTTGGAAGTCGGTTAAAAATATATTTACCGGCAGGAGGCTTATGATAAATAAAGTAGATTGTTGAGTAGTTTTCATAAATCTTATTCAATTACAGAATTGATTTTCAACGATGGAACCTTTTAAAGATTAATTTGAATAATTGAATCGGATTCGAATTCCCGGAGTGAAGGCTTATTATTATGAGTATTCTAATCAGGTCCCTAAACGATCAAGATAGACCGTTTTTATGTCGCCTGGATCTCAATTTAGGATCAGTATTTTATGCACGTAATCGAGAGATTCATGATTGATTTTGGCAGACGGAAATGGACTTTTTCGGCTCCTTGTTACATTTCTATTGTCATTTCCGTGGAGTTTCTTGCCGGCTCTTCTACATAGGAAACGACCAATTGGAACCGTGCACCTATCTTCTGACATTCCACAAGTGCCCGTGTAGGTTAATGTGTCTTTTTTTTTTGCATTTTTAACCGACTTCCAAAAAGGAGGAGGTTATATGTTCGTCGCGTATGTTTGTTTTTTTTTTTTGTTTTTTTATGTATGTCCACCGATTTCTCCGTCAATTGTGGACCGATTTTGAAAATTATTTTTTTATTTGAAAGGGTGTGCTCTCGAATTGGTCCCATATAAATTTTATTAACTTTGCTTTGATATTTTTTGAGTTAACTACAAAATACGTATTTTTTTCCCACTTAGTATGTAGATGATATGATAAGTTTCTGTCACTGGTAGCAGGTAGTGGTATTCGAATGTGTGTGGGGTAGGTACTACAACTAAAAAGTGAAAAATAAAAACTTTTTACAAAAAAAAAAAAACAACCGACCTCCAAAAAAAAACACTACAAAGTGAAAAATAACTTTAATTTCGGAAGTCGATGGCAAAAAACGAAAATACAAAACACAAGACACCGACTTCCGAAATTAAAGTTATTTTTCACTTTGTAGTGTTTTTTTTGGAGGTCGGTTGTTTTTTTTTGTAAAAAGTTTTTAATTTTAGATATTCTCACGTTCGACCAGGATATTCGATCTGCTGTAAGGTTGTGATGCTATAGAGGATGGGAACTTCTTCATTCTCCTTTGAAAAGGGAGGATACTCTGACCAGTCAGATCCAGACAAGTTCCATCCAGGGTAACGTGTCTGGTGAGCTATCACCCGATGGTTGTTGTCGGGATGTTCCTGACAACAACCAGCAACAACAGCATGTATCAGAAAGTGTCAGCTCAAGCAAGTGTAAAAGTAATTGACTGGCCTGCTAGAAGGCTTGACTTGAATCCCATAGAAAATTATATGGCATCAAATAATTTTAAATTGAGTCCCAACCGAAATGCGAACTAAGAAAAATTTGGCTGAGATCGTATTATTAACATGAGAACATAATGAGACGATGCAATTAGTGTTGGAACAGTATTGTGTGTACTAGGGCAGGGTACACCACTACCTGCCCCTTCGTAGAACGGGTGCAACTAACAAGTTGTTGTCTATCAAATTATAATAAGATCTTGAGTTAGCGCCATCTATTGTGGTTACTGGTACTACATACAAGATACTGAAGTACTGGTTTCAGTGCCTTTATTCCATAGCTGTATTCACTATTCTGCTAGTCCCCAGTCGGGGGTAAGGTGGTGCCTAGTTGACTCGTAAAAGAACAGATGGCGTTACGTTCTATGTTAAATAGCAAGGACGCGGTTTATATGTCACTTTTGTTCGGAAAACAAGAAGGCGCCCTCTATCAAGATGAACGCGACGATCGCGTATTCGCGCGTCTACGGTTTTGGTTAGGGCGCGGCCATAATTACAGTGTTTCAGCGCCAGTTTGGGGTAAGGTGGTGCCTAGTTAACTCGTAAAAGAACAGATGGCGTTATGTGCTACAAAACGTGCGTTATGTTATAAAATGAAATATAAATATTTTTGTTCGGAAAACCGGAAGGCGCCCTCTATCAAAATGAACGGGACGATCGCGTATTCGCGCGACGATCGCGTATTCACGCGACGATCGCTTTTGTTTAGGACGTGGCCTTAAAGTGTTTCACCGACCGTAAGTACACACGGCTACACATCACCGCCCCCGCAGAATAAACGCGCAAGTGTAAAAAGTCAATTTTACAGGAAAAATAAAAACCTAAATTGATCCATAACTTTATGACTACACCGAATAGAAGTTTGTTTTTTACGTCGTTTAAAAGATTTTTTTTTGTAGATAATCTAATTAATGTTAAGTGTTCAACAGGTACAGTTTTTGAGTCATTGATAAAAAAACATTTTACAGAAATGTTTTAGTTTTTTTTTAACGTTAATGTTACTTTGAGTTATTTTTTCTTATCACTATTGTTTTTTTTGTTTTTTTGATTTGCAATTTAATATTACTTGCGTTCTTCGCAGTACAGTGATACCATTAATGGGCTATTACGCGTTTATTCTGGTGCAGTCGAAAAAAATCTGATAATGTAATAGGTAATTAAGTTTTTATATCATCAAGGTCAGAATTATAACATTATGTTACGGTATATCGTGTGTATGTAACTTCGTAAATAATTGATGTAAAATCTGGAAAAATTGAGGTGATGTATTTTGACTTATACATAACGAATATGGATTAACATCAAAACCGCCTCAATAGCACTTACGCGTTTATTCTACGGGGGCGGCGACATCATGCTATACAGTTCCAGTATAAGCTGACTTTGCATGAGACTGTGTTGAAAGTTGTTGTGCACATTGCTTTTTTTTTGTTGCGGTGAGAATTTTCAAATAACTTCTCCCGCTCTGTGCGGAACGGGAGGGCGTGTCAGACTCTTACTGACTAAAATCCACCTGTGTTCCTTCAGTTGCTTGTGTGTCGGCGAGTTAATTCGCAGAAAGAGGTGACGGCTTCCCATGCCCTCTCGCTCCGTACCATGGCCAGGACCAGGGCCGGACGCGAGAGTTTACCGCCGCCGATCGCCTCTATGAGGACAAGGCGGGTGCTTCGCCCAAGCCGGGCAGACCTCCACCCAGCCCTGGATGAGAACCTAGAACTTTTTTGAGGCGGGGCAAAAACTGCCGTCTGCCACCCCCCACTAATCTTTTTCCTCTTCATTTATGAGGGACTTGCACCATTAACAGGTCATGTCAGCCCCATCATTTCCATAAGTAAGTTACTTACAAAATTTTCTTAAGACTATTAAAAATAAACTTTAAATAAACTTAGCTTTATTGCTTGCAGGGTAAGCCAGAATACATTGAAATTTACCCAAATCGAATGCACTTAATTTTATTTTTTACATAGGTAAATGTTATCTTACAAAATTATTGCGAATACAATTTATAAGAAGGTGTTAGATATCTTCTGGTTTATCACAAATAATACCGTCTGCCACCCCCAGACAATCTTTTATGGGGGATGCGCTAAGTTAGTCCGCGAAATTCAAATTTTCTCAAAAGGAATATTTTATCGATTAATAATGCGCCAATCCAACAGGGGCGCCAAAACTGTACTGTTGTAAAAAAGTTTTTTTTTTTAAATTACATGTGCTGCGCGTCTCATTTATTGCAAAGTAACGGTGTGCTGGTTGGTGCACTTGTCTGCTACGCTTGAAGTTGACACCCGGGGCACGGGCCCCAGTTTGCCCCCCCCCCCCCTAAATCTGGGTCTGTCTCCACCGTATGCTCTAACCATGTCCTCCGGGCGATCCACACAATGGTGACACTCGGGCGTTTCCTCCCACCTTATCTAGAATAGGAACCTCCCGAAGCATTGTGCACATTGCCTGGGCGCACAATCTTGTTTACTAGCCATCCAACTAAGCTTGTCGTACAAATACTTTGGCTTCTTACACTTAACGACACCAAAAAAGCAGGCACGCTACGTGTAACTTTCGTCTCGACTTCATCTTGAGAATAAAGTGTTTGTGGTGACGTGACGTCTAGGGGGAACAGAGTAACAGAAGCGCGCACATGCATTTTGGACTCTTTCTATGTACTTGTGTTAGGTTTTAATTTATTAATACGTAATTGTTGGATATTGTACTGGCAACACCCAAAGATTCGATGTGTCAATTGAGCAGCGCGGGAACCCTTCTTCTGGGTCTGGCGCTCGTGACGGTAAGATGTGCTTAGTGGATGTGTCGGTAAAAAGATAGATTGGCATGGTATTGGTTAGAGATTTACTGTAAATTAAAGTAACCTATTAGTTTAATGGTAAATATTAGAATACGATTAAATAGTGATATTATGTGGGGAATAGGAGATGTGATGGTATGGTGTAGATTTGTAGAATATTGAATTTGATGTTGGCAAAGAAATATAAATGACTGACAAAATATCTTGGTGTTGCATATTATTTTCCTTATCCCTGAAATATTATGAATATGTAGTTTTGTTAAACAGTTTTAGATTATGATATTGGGGTAACGACTTTAATATTCATTTGGGTATTAGTATGTATTTTGAGGTTAAATAATTATATTCGGAATTAAATTAGTTATTTTAGAGTAAGGATGGTTCTTATTTCACTTGTTATATGCGAAGATGAACTCAAAAAGGGATTTGTAGCAAGTGCGTTTTTGTTCGAAATAGAATAGCTGGGCTTAAGGATGAGTTATTACAACAAAACAATTTAATTAATAATAAACATTACTTATTTAATATGCACAAGTAGGTAACTCCGCTTAACAACTTTATTAAAAATTTATAAATCTTTCAACAGTCGCGTTGCCGCTGCTGTCGTAAAATTGCCCTCGATTGATCTTTCACCATCTTTACCAACATATTAAATCGCAATACTCTTTGCAATGCCTGGGGACTGTTCAAAAGTTTTCTTTCTTTTTCATATTTTGCGTTTGCATTCCTTTCATTATCTGCAGGCCTGAAAAAATTACAAGTTTTAAATTGATATAGCTCACCCAGATGTAATTAATTGAAATTGGTTATTCTGTAAATAGGATATCGAAATCACTTTAACGCGTCATATAAAAAAAAAGCTATATGGAGTCGACATTTCATAACTGATTACTCCCAAAGAAAAAAGACGAAACAAACTCAAGCAGGGGTCAAAGTCTCAGTGGGCATAATGGGACAGCTGCTATCTTATTATATTTATGCAAGGTTCAAAGAAAATGTAGAATTTAAGACCTGGGAAGTCAGGGGAGACCGCGCATCCCATCATGTTATCTTAATATCTTGATCGGCTTATTCCTACCTATTAAGGATTAAGCAAAAAAAAAACATTTATTTGGTAGCTGTTTAAAGCATTTGTATTAAATGATTACCTACATTTGAATCTTAAAAGAACTTCGTCGAATAACTGAGAAGACGGAGCGGGCGTCATACATGTAGTCGACATCACCATACGATGCTTATCACATATACATAGCAGCAACTGTAACCTATGGCACTACTTTAGACTCAATCATCTCTACACACCATTTTTTTTTTGGGTGTGTAATTATCAAATAACTTCTCCCGCTCTGGGTGGAGCGGGAGGGCGTGTCATACTCTTACAGACTAAAACCCACCCGTGTTCCTTTAGTTGCCATGTTGCCGGGGAGCCACGATTTCCCTTTCGGCCCTTATTCGCAGCCCCGGCAGGCATTGGCCCTAGCAGACCCCGTCAATTCTGCTGACATCTCTTTGAGGCGCGCATGAAACACAACGCGCCGTCGACCCGGGCTTGGTCTTTATCGGACAGCGAGATATCCATTGCTCACCGTCCGCAAGCCCGCGCCTACGGTGGCCGGAAATCTGCCTGTGATCCCCGACGCCCAGGGCGTCTCCTCCTGCGGCGGTTAGGGGCGTGAGGGCGCGAAATTTGGCTCTCCCTCACGCGTTCCGCCTCCTCCTTCACGAGCATTACTGCTTCGCAGAAGGAGGTGACTGCCTCCCATTTCCTCTCGCTCCGTGCCATGGCCCGAATCAGGGCCGGACGCGAGAGATCACCGCTGCTGATCGCCTCCACGAGGACACGGCGATGCCCTACCCAAGCCGGACATACCTCCACCGTATGCTCCACTGTGTCCTCCGGGCAATCCACACAGTGGCGACACCCGGGCGTTTTCTTCCGCTTTATCCTGAACAGGTACCTCCCGAAACAGCTGTGTCCGGTGAGGACCTGCGTCAGACGGAAGGTGAGGACGCCGTGGCGCCTCTCTAGCCACTCCTCAAAGAGGGGTCTTATCGCCGTCTCTGCACACCTGGATTACATACAATCCTTGTGTTCTATATTTCACCGCAAAACAAATAAAACTAGTAGGTAAACAAACTAATTCACATCTGTTTACAATGACACATCAAGACAAGACAGAGTAGCACAGAGTACTTTTGCAGAGTAGTGACATTAAATTGGACAAATTTAGATATTTTTGATTTGTGCTGCCATCAACAGATTTTAATGTTGCCATGAAAGCTAAATTCTCCAAAAAAAAACGTTAAAAAGTGGATTTATTTAACTGTCGTTAACAATAAGCTAATACATATTTATTCATATAAAACATGTTGCAAATACAAATAAGCACTGCCTCCAAAGCTTAAAATAATACTCTTGTGTTTCAAGGCACAGGAGTCTGCTTCTCCAGAATTAGATTTGATAGAACAGAACTGAGTTATCACAGCAATAATTTTACGTCTTGTCCTGTAATAATCCGAGGTAGTAAAAACCATGAAACCACTACCACCAAAATCCTGCTGATTAGCATAATTATAGAAATACAATATGGTAGGTAGGTAAGGTCTTAGTACAAGTAAAGGGAAAATTCCGAAAAATAAAAAAAAGCTGAAAATTAAGGTACATTTTGGTACTTACAAGTTTTCGCGAATATCTAAATTTGTATCATCATATATCTTTTTATCGTGTTGACTCAGGATCTTGATTTTTATACGCCTAATGTAGCGTTGTGTGAGGTCTCAACCGTAATTAATCACAATTAGTAAGTTACTAACCACACATCACTAGAAACGTGGCACAACACTAATTTCCTAAGGACGCTCTGCCATTTCGACTTCCGCTGGCTTACATAAAGGAAGGTATTCCTTGATTATCAGGATTACTTGTGCCCCAACCTAGGGTGAGTTCCACATTACTTTGGTATTTATACTAGACCCTCTGCACCGGATAACCTATATTGATTTCATCACCTATGTTGTTTCTGATTTCTCGTGTGTCAATGTCGGACACGCGGCTGGGGTTATCCAGTGCACAGGAGATGGTAATATGTATGTATTGCTACTGCATCAAGGCTGTGTAGGGCCTCACTGTGTGTTATAAGCGATCAGCGAGCCATCTGCTAATATCATTATTGCATTGTGTTTTATGCTCGCGTGTTCGCCATACTTAACCTCATTTCACATCTGTGCATGTGCCATGCTATGTTTGCAAACTCTATGCCTGTAAGCCGCTGCGATGTATTGAGCTTCACCTACCATGCTTCCCACACCGTTCCTTGGCTTAGAAAGGGGAAGAAGCTAGCACATCGCATGCGGCTTGCTGATATTTGCACCGCATCTAACATGCGCTCCCTATGGCGCTTCCAGGGCTCTTTGTACGGGTTGAAGACACCTCTTACCCAATTCTGCACGTTGCTCGCATGCGTGGCTAACTGCACGCTACTGAGGTCCTACGTCCGGCCTGCCTGCCTGCAGCCTACCGCTGGGAGCCTGAGCTGTCAGGCGACCTCCACGGCTACTGACTACGTACTACCACGTGCCAGGGCCGTCCGGCCTGCTACGGAGCCTGTGCTGAGCAGGCCCCCCGAATCTACCACGTGCTACCAAGGACGGTACCCTTCCCCTTTTACTGTGTTAGTGCTCGGATCAAATCAGTGTGACCTTACCGCGACCTAGCCGTGTACCTTCTACATACTAGTGTTAGAAATATATGTATTAACTTGTCTAGCTGTTTTACTAACTACTACCTAAACCGTTAACGGCCTGCGCAGCCTACCCTGCGCAGCCCTAGCCGTTACAGTGGCGCCCAACTCTTACTACCTACCAAACCTAACACTGATCTGACTGAGCCCTCGCACACCCTTCCCGCTACACATCGTAGTGGCATAGTTTTAAGATTTTCCTAACTATTGTGTGAACCTAATGTGACAACTATATGTGTCATCTATTACTGTGTATCTAATACTATCTGTGTACATAATGGGAACTCACTACTAGTCTAATAAATCAAAATTTAAAAACTTTATTTCCGTGCTGCCAGCGGTGAAATGCAAATTTTTCTAAATAATAACTTGTGTCTTCTACACTAAGTATGGATAGCTGTCAAATCATAATTCATCATCCTAAAACTGTTAACAAAAACTACAAACATTGTGATAATATCAAGTTTAATGACTACAAACATAATACCTAACTTAAAACTTTGCTAAAAATAAACTCAAACTTGATGTACCTACATACATCATTCAATCTAAAACTTATTTACTGGCTCTAAATAATAAACTTCATAATAACTACATACTGTGGCCAAAAATTAAACACTAAGGACAGCTATCACTTAAACTATAAATCATGCAACTACATTGCTAACTACTACTGTTTATCTAGTCACAATTAGATAAATTAATATCTACCTACTTCGTCTACTAAAGACCTCAGTAGGTATCTGGTATAAATTTCAACTTGCTAGGTCCACCCGTTCCTGAGGAAATTGGTGGTGACACACGGACAGACGGATAAGAGACTGATCTTAGAAGGTTTCTTTTTTTTACCTTTTGAGTTACGGAACCCTAAAAAACATTTTTTTTTGTTCGGAAAAAGTTTTTGGCATGGTTCCTGTAAGAAGCACGTGTAATTTTTTTTGGTCCAGCATCTTTTTGATTATTACAAGCAAACTATGACTTTTTCTTGACTTTATATTTTCAAACTAACTTACCCAGAAGGATGGTGTTCCCAAGAAATGTATTTCTCAACTGTATCGTAGCCTCTTTGGATCGGTGGACTGTTGCATAAGACCCGTTTGCTGTATCAAATTATTAGTTTATACCCAGTGTATTCATAAATTACCACAAATTAATGAACGCTTAATAACCAATAGTACCAACCGAATTCGTATAGTAACTTGTTTTTTTTATTTTCATTCAAAGATGAAAAAAGCAAAAGAAATGAGTATAAGCCCAGGTTCGCACGAACGTAATAAAATCGCGACGGAATAAAATCGCCGAGCGATTTTTTTCCCGCCGTCTTCGAACGAGCGTTAAAAAATCACTTGGAACTGACTCTTCGTGCAGTGCGGACGTACCGTGGACTCCGTAAAATAATTAGCGGTAGCTATTTGTGTGGCCAGGAGACGATAAAAAAACAGGAATTATTTTGGGTGCATCCCTTGAGCAATGATCGATATTTAAAAGGCCAATTTGTGACGCTTTATGAAGATTTAAGACAACATCCTGAATTTTTACCGGATGCAGCTGAATACCAGTATTTTACATGAAGCGACTGCCTATCAGACCTCCGCAACCCAGTTATTGGGTATCACGATACCACAAGGTAAGACTGTCACACTTTCGGGCTTCAGAGTACCCGTAACGACTGGTCAATGATCTATAAATGACCCAAGTAGCAAAATTCTCCTATAGTAATCGACTTCTAAGACTAAACGTCTTATTGAAATCTAATAGACGCTTTGACTAAGATCACTGATCTTACAACAGCATTTTATAAGACGATCTGCGCTTTTAATACTAAGTATATATAAAAGCATTTAATAAGATTGTTTACTCTTGTTAACGTCTTATTTCATTCTTCTTTAGAACATGCACTTCTATAAAAGTCTTAGATATAGGTGGTCAATGATATTATAAGATTGATTTGTCTTAGTCGTGATTTCTAATGGATTATTAGCAACAAACTAGCATGTCCTCCGATTTAATAGGTAAGATTCTACTTATGCGTGTCCTACATTTGCTTTTACTAGAGTAATCGACCTAGAACCCTAAAACTTAAATATGGCGAAGTAGGTATGTCCTGTAGTAGTCTTAACTTTGACTAAATTTTATTATAAAAGTTCCAATGGTGGCTTAAGTTTTTGTTAAGTATTATCGAATATTTTGAAGGGGCATGAAAATATGTTTATTATCATCGAACACTTTTTCAATAAAATTAATTTTGCATGTTGAATAGGCATTCTTTACACAACAGTTAATAAAAGGCAAAAGTTTTATGTTATGCTAATAGATATTATAATGTGGATTACTTTCCCTTTGAAAATAATATATTTCTTAAGACACCAGCACGTCACCATTATAAAAAGAAAGAAGAACGAATGCTCTAGTAATGGCATCACGCTGACAACTATTGGATCAATTACACCAGTAAAAGTACCAAATAAGATATCAAATCAAATCAAATCGAACGGCACTTTACCGGACTGTAAAAAAACGTGTCCGTATGAATTGAGGAGCCATGTCTCATATTTAAACGCGAGTACTACCAATATTTAGTAGTAAATTAAGCGATTTTGTAGGCCCGATCCTGGAATTTGTAGTAAAACACTTTAAAAGATACACGACTTTTAAGGTGGCTCCTCGATTCAGACGTCTGAATTGAGGTGCCACCTTACAACTCTAAAACTAGCCGACGGATATTTTTGAAAATTTGGTAGGATTTAGTAGTACTTATGCGTAATCTCTACAAAAAAAATGGGTTTTGTACGGCTGAATTTGAGATAGCTACAATGTTTTGATTTTTCATAAAAATCCATAAATTTCACCGCGCTGTTTCTCGGAAAGTACTCAACCAATTACAACATATTTTTAGTATAATTTAGTAGTAAATACGTTCTAATTTGTAGTATAAAAATAAAATGAAAAATCTACATAATTTCGCTAATACAACATATTTTATGTGGCTCCTCAATCCTGACGGTCTGTAGAAAATAAAGGTGCATAGCTACTAAAGTAGTTGATCAAATCGGATAACAATAGCACCAATATTTAGTAGAAATTTCTACTAAATATTGGCGTAATCCAACATTCTGTACATTCAGTATTTCAAAAGATATTAACAAAATAAACATTCCTTAACAATTTAGTGTGGTACAAGAGCCCACGACCAAAACCATGTCACATCGTTCAACGGTCAAAACCGTACAAAATCGTTAGTTTAGATGATTCTGAACCGATTCGATGGGAAGTACTGGTCAGAAACATCCCAGTTTTACGGGAGCCCATTTCTGCTTTAAAAAAATAAGCAAGCAGTCGGTTTCATCACAATATGTCTGATATTTAAAATGTACATAGGTTTCGTAATTTTATTACGAAAAAGTTTGTTTTCAGACATTTTTGTGTGTCAAATGTGGACTGAGCACATTTTCAAAAATGTCAAAAAATTTAACCTATCTGTCTCATAGCAACCTGGTTCAATCGAAAAGTTGACTGATTAGTAACGTATTTTTTTCTTCTTTTACGTAATCAAAAGATTACGGCAGGTCGGTCTCAGGTTGTATCTTGATCAAAAATAACTTTTCCATAAGAGATAATATGTTCTAATGGAACAAATCTATCTTAGGGAGATGTATTAATGATTCAACCTACAAACTGCAAAAAACGTAAGAAAATTTGAATGTCGGTGGCTACAACTGCAGATGATTCTGAATCCAAAAATTTCACACATTTTCCGCGTCACGTCTAACCTAAGCGCATTTGAAATACCTATGTAAAAAAATACCGAACTGTTTCATAGCAATCTGTCTGATTTTCAGAATGTAGTTGT
This sequence comes from Agrochola lychnidis, assembly GCA_963680765.1. Lineage (NCBI taxonomy): Eukaryota > Metazoa > Arthropoda > Insecta > Lepidoptera > Noctuidae > Agrochola > Agrochola lychnidis. Next base: position 11,701,717 of record OY796869.1, on the reverse strand, counting down.
ACGAAAGATTTTAAATTCCGAAAAAACAATTTTCTGAAACCAGTAAATGTAGTGGCGTCACACCCAGAAGACCATTTGAGAAAATTAAAAATAAGGCAAAAAATAAAACCCATAGCAACCCGTCTGAAAATCTTGTATTTAGGTGAACATTGGTCAGTTGATGCCAAAAATCATTTTTCAAAATAAATCGTTTTTACGTACGATTAACCTTTCAACTGTCATTAACGAGACACAATAGAATTTTAATTGTTATCCACCTCAATGAGGCGTAGTAACAGATGATGAGTTAATAAAGAGCTTACCCGAAACCAACAAACTGAAATAGAAAGGTTTTTTTAAATAAATTGGACAAAAGGAAACGTGGATAATGTTTGAAAATAACTGTTTATTGAAATAAAATTAATATTATTTTTAGGGTTCCGTTTTTTGCCAATTGGCAACGGAACCCTAAAAATAATATTAATTTAGATTCGTCATGTCTGTCTGTCTGTCTGTCTGTCTGTCCGTCCGTATGTCACAGCCACTTTTTTCCGAAACTATAAGAGCTATGCTATTGAAACTTAGTAAGTAGATGTATTCTGTGAACCGCATTAAGATTTTCACACAAAAATAGAAAATAAACAAATAATTTTGGAGTTCCCCATACTTAGAACTGAAACTCAAAAAATTTTTTTTCATCAATCCCATACGTGTGGGGTATCTATGGATAGGTCTTCAAAAATGATATTGAGGTTTCTAATATCATTTTTTTCTAAACTGAATAGTTTGCGCGAGAGACACTTCCAAAGTGGTAAAATGTGTGTCCCCCCCTGTAACTTCTAAAATAAGAGAATGATAAAACTAAAAAAAATATATGATGGACCATGTAAACTTCCACCGAAAATTGATTTGAACGAGATCTAGCAAGTAGTTTTTTTTTAATACGTCATAAATCGTAAACCGCAATTTACCTTTCATTCAATGTTACTTGCTGCTACGGAACCCTTCATGGGCGAGTACAACTCGCACTTGGCCGCTTTTTTTTTACTGTCGGTCTTATCATCGGTGTCGTAAGCGTAACAAGCACCGCGCGTTAGCCGGGCGATTCCGAAACGTTCTTTCTGTTTTTGGAGTTACATAATATGATATTAAAAATTTCTGAAAACAGGTTTTCAGTAACTATAGAAAGGATTAAAAAAAATTGAATCAGGTTGCTATGAAATAGATAGGTTACATTTTTTGTCATTTTTTGAAAATGCGCTCAGTCCACATGTGACACGCAAAATGTCTGAAAACAAACTTTTTTGTAGTAAAATTACGAAAACTCATTTTTAATATCAGGGGGCCTACCACCAGCTCATAAACAGTATTATTTTAATATTACTTCAGTGGGAGAAAGAGATGGAGCTATACGATCTGTAGAGCTTCATCTCTTTCCCACACTGAAGTAATATTAAAATAATACTGCTTTATGAGTTGGTGGTAGGCCCCCAGGCATATTGTGATGAAACCGTCTGCTTATTTTTTTTGACATAGCAGAAATAGGCTTCCGTAAAACTGGGATGTTTCTGACCGGTACTTCCCACCGAGTTGGGTTCAGGAATCATCTAAACTAATGATTTTATACGGTTTTGACCGTAAAACGATGTGATATGGTTTTGGTCGTGGGCTCTCGTACCACACTAGATTTTTAAGTAATGTTTATTTTGTTAATATCTTTTGAAATACTGAATGTACAGAATGTTGGATTACGCCAATATTTAGTAGAAATTTCTACTAAATATTGGTGCTATTGTTATCCCATTTGATCAACTACTTTAGTAGCTACGTACATATTATTTTCTGTAGACCGTCAGGATTGAGGAGCCACATAAAATATGTTGTATAAGCGAAATTATGTAGATTTTTCATTTTATTTTTATACTACAAATTAGAACGTATTTACTACTAAATTATACTAAAAATATGTTGTAATTGGTTGAGTACTTTCCGAGAAACAGCGCGGTGAAATTTATGGATTTTTATGAAAAATCAAAACATTGTAGCTATCTCAAATTCAGCCGTACAAAACCCATTTTTTTTGTAGAGATTACGCATAAGTACTACTAAATCCTACCAAATTTTCAAAAATATCCGTCGGCTAGTTTTAGAGTTGTAAGGTGGCACCTCAATTCAGACGTCTGAATTGAGGAGCCACCTTAAAAGTCGTGTATCTTTTAAAGTGTTTTACTACAAATTCCAGGATCGGGCCTACAAAATCGCTTAATTTACTACTAAATATTGGTAGTACCCGCGTTTAAATATGAGACATGGCTCCTCAGTTCATACGGACACAAAAAAACGACTACAGGGCGTAATATTCCTATAAACTGCGCCCAAATACGTTTATAGGATTTCTGTAGAACTAAAAATACATGCTCCTGGGATACTTACAGGACGAGATTTTGCTACTTGGGGACAGCCGGGACCAACGCAACGGTTCAAACATGCTTTCCGAGGCACGAAGGGTTTTCGGTATGCCCAAAAAGTAAGTAACAGTAAAATTTACGACTCACCTGTTTGGGAGAGATGAATTATTTAATAAACAATTTAAAAAGGCGTTGTTACATCGTGTGCTTGTATATAAATAGGGTCCTTGGCAATTTAAGTCGTCATCTACTTTGAATACAGAAGCAACACCGATGAGCATTTCATGGCCTCCAACCCAAGTGACAAGTGGCCCTCCGTGATCGTTCTGAAGACGTTAAAATAGATTAAGCAAATAAACTTTTTCTAAAAGGTTTCATCAAGAAAAGTCCTACCAACATGCATGCTTTTTAACTGACTTCAAAAAAAGGAGGAGGTTCTCAATTCGACTGTTTTTTTTTTTGTTTGTTACCTCAGAACTTTCGACTGGGTAAACCGATTTTGATGATTCTTTTTTATTTGAAAGCTGGTGCTTTCCGTGTGGTCCCATATAATTTTTATTAACTTTGCTTTGATGGTTTTTGAGTTGGGTTCAATAATACGTATTTTTTTCCCACTTAGTATATACTAAGTACAGAGATACAGATTACCGATATTGATTGAACATATATCATCCACACGGATGATATCTTAAGTTCCTGTCACTGTTATTTACATAGCAGGTAGTGGTATTCTAATTTGTGTGGGATAGGTACCACAACTAAAACTGAAAAATAAAAACCTTTTTACAAAAAAAAATCAACCGACTTCCAAAAAAAACTCTACAAAGCGAAAAATAACTTTAATTTCGGAAGTCGGTGGCAAAAAACGAAAATTTAAAACCAAAGACACGGACTTCTGAAATTAAAGTTATATTTTTTCGCTTTGTAGTGTTTTTTTTTTGGAAGTCGGTTGACTTTTTGTAATTTTTTTTTTTTTGTAATTGTTTATTTTGAGTACCTTAAAGTACACGGTACAAAAAAGTTTGCATTTTGATCGTACTTTTGTATGGAATAATTGTTCTTTTTTTAAATACTGACGAAAAATTTCAACGATCTCGAGCCTAAGTGATGAACCGAATCCATGTTAAAAGTTTTCAGAATTATATCCTTTCCACCGGGTATTTTAAAAAAGCCAAAAAAAGTAATTAATGGTAACCACACAATTTGCAATTGAATGCTATGATATAAACTTCTACGCTTCTATCAAGTCGCACTACTACATCTGGTTTCCCGCCCTACGGTGGATACCTAGTGAAAAATAGGTATGTTAGCTGTAAGTAGTTCTTTTCCGAATGAAGTTATTTACAAAAAGGTCAAATGTTTAACAACATTTAAGAGACCTCGCGCGCTACGCGGCCACGATCGTTCGACGACGGTCGGCCGACCGGTCTCACGACTGGCCGCAATCTTGGCCGCAGAAGCTCCAACCAAGAACAAAGTTTCGCTGCTACTGGTCAGACAACCAGTCATGTAAGTGTACTATTACCAACCTGACAAATTCCATGATTCCGTCTGGTGGTTCTGTTATAAACAGTTCTGTTCTTGTTTTTTAACGAATCACTAGAAGTTTGATTTTTATCCTCATCCCCTCTACGTGTGGCGTCTGTCAGGAGAACTTGAGTGAGGTCGTCATCTTCAAACTTAATAAAAAGGACAGATTTTAAACACTGGCTAGTGTGTCTGCTACGTCAATTATTGGATACTAATTGGTGCCCAAAGGGGTATGGAACACGCCATATGACGCAGGTAATTAGAACAGTATTAATAAATGCATCGCACTTGATTCAAAATAGCGTGACATTTTTCTAGAACAAGTGTCTAAAATTCAAATTCAAGTGTTGCCTTCTTGCTTTCTGTTACGTATTAAGTGTACAACTCCCTTTTTAACTCGTAACAGCACGTGTAGTATAACTTCTTCTCGCCAGAAGGGGGCAGCACCTCTGAAGAGCATTACAATACGACCATACTGAAGTATGATTAATACAATACTGCTTCAAAAAGCGGTGGTAGGGTCCCGTGTGTTGCTATTCTACGAAGAATAGACATATCTCTTTCTATCCAATGTGTTATTTATTTTCTTCATTTTTGACATCGTTCCATAGAAAATTTCCTACAATCAGTATTGTGTTTTCGCTATGTTGCACGTTGGTCAAACTACGCCTACTAGCTTTGAAGCTCAGTAAAATCGTTTTGTAAAGAACACTTACAACTAGACCATCATTGTTCACGACCGTATTCGGTGACGGTACTATTTCACCGTTTAAAAGCACCGGATTATCTTTTTTTGCAGTATTATCACATCCGTCTAATAATGTTAGTGGCTTGAGCGTCACAAATTCTCCTTTATCATTAATTTCGCCTTGGTTAAAAGTACAAATCATGTACTGATCTATTAATTCACTCATATTAGCATACTTTTCATAGTGTGTTTTGCACAACGGTTTGTGAATTATTTTAGAGCCAGCATATTGCATAAAACGTTCGTTGTAATTATTCTTGTCACCAGCCTGGAATCATGCAAGCGTTGTTATATTGGTTCCTACATATTTATTTCTGGACCGCCTTTTCCGTAAGGGTTGCGGTGTCAGTTTTCGGAATGTTTCACTTTTTAACTAGCTGTGGCCATGGTTTCATTAATAGAATGTAAGGTTTCAATTTATTTAGGCATAATTGTTGGATCTTTTAGTGGCAACATTAAAGCAATTATTAGTATTTAATATATTTCACAACTTAGTGCAGAATAGTTTCATTGTACTGGCAACACCGAAAGATTCGAAATGTAAAATCACGCGACAATAGCCCTTGTTTTGGCCTTCATGAGAGTAGAACCTTCCGAGTGACGGTGTCAGTTAAAATATACAATGGTGCCGATTTCCTTGTTCACAATCTAAACTAAAAAGTTCAGTGCATCTTTTTCTTTCTATTTAATTAAGAAAAGGACAGAAGAAAATTTTTAGTTTAGTCCTGTCAAATTAATTAGCGCTTGACGTAAATTGACGTAATTTTAGTAAGCAAGTTTTTAATCACGTCTAAACTTGTATGGAGTAGTGACAGGCGCTGATTAATTTGACACGACTAAACTAAAATTTATCTTCTGTCCTTTTCTTAATGAAATAGAAAGAAAAAGATGCACTGAACTTAAATTTGGTTTAGTTTGTGAACAAGGGAATCGGCACCATTAGCATATAATTTTTGGAGATCTACTGTAAAATATGGCCTAACCTATTAGTTTTTATTATAAATATTAGAATATTAAATAAATAGTGACATTATGTGTAAATTATGAGTTGTGATTCATACTATCACATCTCATGTGTAGTGTTATGATTTCCAAATATTAATAAGATTTACTGATTTTAAATACTAAAAATAAAATTAAAAGTATGTGATTTGCCTCAAACGATTTTTGTATCAGTGTTAAAAGTATCTCATTTGACAGTTCCGTAAAAGTATTAGTTTTCTTAACGGAACAGAATTGGAAACATGACGTTTGGAGCGTTGCTTAGCTTCTAAGTCAGTTCGCTATGAACCTCGAAACCAGAAGGTGTCTTCAAGAAGTCTAAAGTCTATAACGTTATTATATTAAATACTTAATTAAGTACTTTGTTAAATAATGCTCAAAGTGTACCAAGTTTGTAGTGTGCAAGATGATAAATACAGAAATATTAGTACTGAAATGGTGTATCAGTACAGTAGAATATTGAGTATCTTAGTGTTTCATATTACGAGTATTTTTCTTATCACAAACAGTTAAAATAGTCTCGAGACTCGTAAAGGAACATTACTTGTCGTTGTGATCTTATTCTCGTAACTGTAATTATCTATAGTCTTAATTTATTTTTGTTACTTATATATTTAGTAAGTATATATGTATCTATTATTTAGGATATGTATATATCTGTGACAAACTGACCGCGGCAAGCGTAGCTTAACTTTCGAACGTCCCGTGAGGCTGTTATTATTTAGTCACGATCCCCTCCAATGAAAATATTATGTACCTATCTCAATCAATCTGCCTAGCCTTTTCCCAACTATATTGGGGTCGGCTTCCAGTCTAACCGGATGCAGCTGAATACCAGTATTTTACATGGAGCGACTGCCTATCTGACCTCCACAACCCAATAACAGGGTAATACGATACCCCTTGGTAAGACTGGTTGTCAGACTTTCGGGCTTCTGAGGACCCGTAACGACTGTCAAAGATCCACGAATGTCAGCCGGGACCAACGGCTTAACGTGCTTTCCGAGGCACGGAGGAGTCTCGGTATGTAGAAATGGTCACCCATCCACGGACCAACCCCGGCAAGCGTAGCTTAACCTGACAGATCGACCCGAGCGGCTGTTAGTACTTAGCCACGAGCACCCCCGATTATGTACCTATCTAATCTAGTATATTGTATATTTATTATTTGCACCAACAACAGCCCCATTTATGTTCAGGCAAAAATTACTGTCCATTCCATGGTTGCCTGAAAGAGATCGCGGAAAGCGATAAGACCGCCCATTGTAAATTTTGTAGTGTTTGATTTATTTTTTGTTATGTATTTTTGTGGTGTACAATAAAGTATATATAAATAAATAAATAGTCAGTTTATAGTTCATGATTTTCGAGTAAGAGTAAAGATCCATTTGGGGATTAGTACCTATCTAATTTGAGGTTAAATATTTTCGGAATTAAATTAGTTGTTTTAAAGATTGTTGTATCAACTACCCTATTTTATATACACAAGAGTTAGGAGATTCATTCCTGCTTCAACATTTATATTAAGCCTTAAATATCAAGCCTCAAATACTGCGCTCTAAGACACAAATCGCTGACGTCACCCAAAAAGCAGCCAAGCTCAAGTGGGACTGGGCCGGACACGTTTGCCACATGTCGGATGCATTGTGGGCTAAGACCACTACAACATGGGTTCCTGAAAACGTCCAGCGGCATCGTGGAAGATCCAGGCGTAGATGGCGGGATGAATTTGACGCTTATAGGAGGAATTGGTCCATATTGGCTCAGGATCGGGTTGGGTGGAAAAAGTAAAGGGAGGCCTTTGCCTTGCAGTGAGTGATACGAGCTAAATATTATTAATATTATATTGTATTAAATATCAATGAATAAAAACAAGTAATTCTTACCGCTCGCCAAGATTTAGGGTGTCCCCAACCGTATACCAAGGTATCGGTGCCAGGTTTTTGAAAGTCGTCTAAGTAGTTAATATCTATTACAGTTGGTGTGTATGAACACAACGTTTTGAACATTGGGTCATTGAAGTTATACTCCGATTCTACCTTGACCAACGCTATGTCTATAAATGACCACTTTTCCACGTTATCATAATTTAATTCATATTCTACAAAACAATAAGACATCATATTATAAGATCAGTTTTTCTTCACACTTAATTCTACGTCTACCGGCGATATATTATATATATATATATCTCATTGCTCTTGATAATAATATCAATCGGTATGCAACGACTTGGTCAAATGTATCGTAACTTTTTGAAGGTATTACTAGGGAGTACTAAGTGCCATGGTACGGAGCGAGAGCGCATGGGAGGCCGTCACCTCCTTCTGCGAAACAGTAATGCTCGCGAAGGAGGAGGCGGAACGCGTGAGGGAGAGGCAAATTTTGCGCTCTCACCCCCCTAACCACCGCAGGAAACACCCTGGGCGTCGGGAGTCGAAGGCCAATTCCCGGCCACCGTAGGCGCGGGCTTGCGGACGCGACGGTGAGCAATGGGTAACTCGTCGTCCGATAAGGACCAGGACCGGATCGACGATGCGTTGTGTTCTGCAAACGCCTCAAAGAGATGACAGCAGAACTGACAGGGTCCGCTAGGGCCGATGCCTGCCGGGGTTGCAGGAAAGTCCGAAAGGGATATCGTGGCCCCTGGCAATATGGCAACTGAAAGAACACGGGTGGGTTTTAGTCAGTAAGAGTCTGACACGCCCTCCCGCTCCATCCAGAGCGGGAGAAGTTATTTGATAATTTCCAACCCAATAAAAAAAGGGAGTACCAAATATTTGGAATTTTGTGGTATAAGCATCAAAAGCCGAACAGACTTGTTTACTTAGTCGACCAAAATACACTCTTCAGTATGCCGCAACAATGTAGTCACTAGTTAATAGTCTAATATCTACTTACTCATAGGAACACACGTGTATGTCACTCTCTTTTTCATGTCTTTTGTACATTTATTGGTTTCTATCTCGTTGTCCGGGATGTATTCTTTGTATCCTGCTATAGCGTACATGAATTCAACATCAGCCACACAGGCTGCTGATGTGATTATGAAAAACGAAGATACTAAGGCGCCGCCACACAACCATTCGTCGTATTTTTTATTTGAAGTTGGTGCTTTAACCAAGTACACCTGCAAATATATGGTCATTTAAACTATCTAGCTAACTGCGACAGAGGTGGCTAAGACACGAATCGGGCATCGCGGCATAGCCGTAGCGGTGCGCGCGTCTTCAAATAACACACGGAACAACGCACTTCCCAACGGAGTTGCATTGCCGTGTGTCAAGATTACCTACAGACAGTAAGTAAAACATTTTGATCACCTCGTATGTTATTTGGCTTAAGGCCCTTCGTAAGTAGTCACAAAATCCCGCGGAGAGATAATTTGACGGTTTTTATACAATATTTAGAATGGGACTCAACATACATAGAGTGACCGTGTATGTATCCCATTCGATATACGAGTACAATGTCGCCCATCGGCATGTGCCCGCCAGAATTTTTCTGAATATTCATGAAAAATGATAGAAAAATAACTTTGAAATGGGGTTTATCTATACTAATATTATAAAGAGGTAACATTTGTTTGTAAGTTTGTAGGTTTGTAAGTTTGTAAGTTTGTATGTAGGGGGTAATCTCTGAAAGTAATGAACCAATTTTAAAAATTGTTTCACTGGTAGAAAGCTACATTATTCGTGAGTGCTATAGGCTATCTATACTAATATTATAAAGAGGTAACATTTGTTTGTAAGTTTGTAGGTTTGTAAGTTTGTAAGTTTGTATGTAGGGGGTAATCTCTGAAAGTAATGAACCAATTTTAAAAATTGTTTCACTGGTAGAAAGCTACATTATTCGTGAGTGCTATAGGCTATAAATTATAAAGATATCATGCATATTAGCCGAACTATCTCAATTTTTGTCTAGCCAGGCGGAAAAAAATTGCTCTTACAACAGAGTTATTTGCATGCGCTGCCTTAACAGTTGTATATAATTGAAAACAATGTATGGCAACTTGGTCCGCTTTAAATAGTTCTACAAAAAAGTCCGCGACACCATATTTCTATCTTTTATATTTTAGCAGATATAGTAGCTTTTATGTGTTAAAAAAAGTATTTTTCGACGTACTTACCTTTGGACGATTTTTTAAACAACAAAATATTAAACCTTATCGAAAAAAATATTATTATGATCACAAGAACATCATAGAGATACGATTTGCCCAAAACAGTATGTCAATTGGTTAAATAGTTTCGAAGATAATATAAAATTACTAAATCGCAAAATGCCGCCGTCCATTCACGAACCGCATTAGAACATGCTTTGTACGGACGTTTTATCCATTTACCCATAGATGGCGTTGTGCAATTACGTCATTTTTTGAATCGCGGTGTTAAGATTTTCCGCGGATTAATGACCCTCTCCAGTTATCGTTTAAAACTTTCGTCATTTGGTAAGTTTACGCAGTTGGTTGGATGATATGTTGTTGGTCTTTAAAATTGTTTTGGTTGTTCGGTTTCTTAAAACACAAATACTACTTCGTTCTCATTCTTCAAGTTCGAAGCTATTTCTGTTTTTGGGATATCTGACAGTTTCAGCGATTGTTTATCATGCCTAAAAGGAAATCACAACTTTCCCGTCAGACATCCCAGACAAGAGCAGCTCGAGTACGCCGTACAGAAGAGTGCTCTTGAAAATCATCAGCACCTCTTGAGGAATAGAGAAAATATTTCGCAAGCACGCGCTGGGGAATCTAGCTCCGAGCGTTCACAGCGGCTTGCTAACCAAAGCTGGAGAACATCGCAGGTCCGTGCTCGGGAATTTTGCGCTGAACCTGCGCAACGTCTCAGTGATTCAAGGCAGCATGTCTCTGCAACAAGGGATTGGGCGTCTAGCGCTGAGCGCTCGCAGAGGCTCGCTAGCCAAAGCGCGAGAACATCGCAGGCCCGTGCTCGGGAATATGCAATAAAAACAAAAGTACTAAGCGAACCACACTCATAATTTCATCACAAGTTAAAATGTTTACCGCCCAACGAAGTGGGCACGGGTCAGCTAGTCTTTAATATTTTTCATGTTATTCAATTTTTATGTTTTGAGTAGCATTTGCCATATCTCCGATGTTATTGGCTCGATGATTTGGATTCTGTTTATTATTTCTACAAGCTTATGAATTATTTTATCGGATTAAAGCGAAAGCGTCATGATTTCATTAAATCACGTCATTTGACACCTTTGCTAACTTATGGAGTTGTATTGCTAATTGTAATGATTATAATTGAGTAAAGCTATATTTGTTACGGCCGCGAATCATATTTTAATCAACATAAAACCTGACACTGACCTGCAAAATGCAAAAAACTAAAGAAAATTTGAATTTCGCGGGCTACCTTAGCGCATCCCTCTTAAGGGATAATAAACAAACATAACATAAATATACAAAACAACTACAACATATATAATGCATAAGGTTAACAAAACTTTAAGTAGTAATGTTACAGTCCACTGCATTACCGCAGATAAGACATAATTATTTGAAGATCAGTGGTGGTGGTGGCTAGATGAAAATTACCAAAATTAACGAATATTTTGAAATAAATAAATAAGTTACTATAAAGCTAGCTATAGCTACAAAACCAAATCAGATCAGAAACAATTTCATTTACATTAAATTATGCAACAAATAAATAATGATAATTGTTAACGCAAATTAACGTGTTTTATATTTAATTATTACTTACTAGCGACCCGCCCCGGCTTCGCACGGGTATAAACCGAGTTTTTATACACATAAACCTTCCTCTTCAATCACTCTATCTATTAAAAAAACCGCATCAAAATCCGTTGCGTAGTTTTAAAGATTTAAGCATACATAGGGATATAGGGACAGAGAAAGCGACTTTGTTTTATACTATGTAGTGATTATATAATTGTTAATTTTAATTGTTAGATGTAAGTTCTGAATTCAACAACCTAATCATATATTATCTGTATGTTGTGTCGAAACTTAACTCACTACTTGCAACACTAGTTTATAGATTTTGAGTAAAACTATGGTTTGACTCTGTCACTTGTCTATCGCTCAGGAAGGAAGGAGCGAACTGGTCATTGTAACACTCATTGTAATTAATTCATTTATTCAATTTCACGAAGAAGTTCTCATCAACACTGTTCAAGTTACTGTCGATTGTGTATAGTTAATACATTATCTATACATATAATAAAATCGTAGCGAAGTCAAAACTGTACATTGAATATTTTTGAAAAAAAGTAATTGCTACGAGGTCTAGGATCGATTCTAATGCCGAAAATATTTTTTTTAGAATTTTTGTCTGTTTGTCTGTTTGTCTGTATGTATGTTCCAGCATGGCGCAAATTCTACCGGACAGATTCTGTAAAATTTTGCATAGATATTCCCTGTGTGTCTGGTCAAACTATAGGATATAAACTATCACGCTATTTACTATGGGGGACGAGCAATATTACATTATGTTGTATTTTTATGTTCTAGCATGACGCAAATTCTACCGGATAGATTCTGTGAAAATTTTGCATAGGTGTTCCCTATAAGTCTGGTCAAACTATAGGGTATAAACTATCACGCTATTTACTATGGGGGACGAGCAATATTATATTATGTTCGTATTTTTGGAAAAAAACGCGCCAAAATTTTAGGTTATTGTAGATGGTTATCGATTTAACTTTTTAAATGATTATCATCACGCTATACCTTTATGGAACTAAGCAGTCAATCATGAAGTATATAGGAACGGCTATTTTAGACAAGTTTCAACAAAGCAATTAGCTCAGCGGTTGGACGTTTGCTTTGCAAACATGGGGTTGTAAGTTCGATTCCCACCTACGGTTTTTTTTTTCTTTTTTTTCACATTTTGTTATACGGTTATTATTTTTTTTGATTATGTACCTATAATCTATAGATATAGGTAATAAAATCGTAGCGAAGTTATTTTTTTTTAAAGAAAGTTATTGCTACGAGGTCTGGGATCGATTCTTATGCGGAAAATAAAGTTTTTAGAATGTTTGTCTGTACCAACTGTAGGGCATAAACTATCACGCTATTTGCTATGGGGGATGAGTAATAATATTACATCATGTTCGTATTTTTCTCTGCAAATTGTAAAAGGACGCGCCAAAAGGTTGGGATATTGTAGATAGGTAGTTACCGATTTAACTTTTAAATGATTATCATCACGCTACCTTTTATATAGGAACGGCTATTTTAGCTAACTTTCAACAAAGCGAATAAGTAAGCGGTTGGACGAATGATTTGAAGTCCTGAGGGCCTACCACCAGCTCAAAAGCAGTATTATTTTAATATTACTTTAGTTTACTTCAGTGTGGGAAAGAAATGAAGCTCTACAGGATGTATAGCTCCATCTCTTTCTCCCACTGAAGTAACATTAAAATAATACTGCTTTATGAGCCGGTGGTAGGCCGCCCGGGGTAGTAAGTTCGATTTACATCTGTTTTTTTTAAACTCTTTTTGTAAAACGATTTTTTTTTTTGGATTGTGTATGTTCATAGAACGTATTAATTCACAAAAAATGGAAAACTTCGTAAGCTATGGGAAACTACTAAGTTACAAGTACTTTACAGTCACAAAACATTCAAGGTTGTATTCTGGTCATTTTAGAGCAAAAGACTGTAGGAATAAAATGTTTCTTTTACAGATTTTGACAGCAGATTTGTCCTAGCGATTTTAAAATATGTATGTGTGTGGATCTTCTGGAATCGCTGCCACACTACTTCCTGGTGGCAAAACAGCGCACGTAATGTTTAAGATTCCCATCGATTTAGAGAGCAACGAAACGCCTGTTTGTGGGGTGTCACGCAACAGTAACAAGGGATGTGTGCTTAGGGGATTGCGCTTCGTCGTATGGGATGAATGCATTATGGCAAAAAGGAAAGCAGTGGAAACTGTAAACAGAACCCTGCAGGACATCCGCAGAAACCAAGATATGATGGGTGGTGTCACAGTTTTGACCAAAAATTTGAATACTTCATTGAAAAGGTCGACTCTATGGTCGAGAGTTCATAAACTGCGCTTGACCATCATCATACGAGCTCGGCTTGGCGGTAATTCAAATGCTCAAGAATTTTCCGATATTCTTCTAAAAGTTGGCGAAAGCACTCTACCAGAGACTCTTGGTAGAGTAGATCCCACTTTAGAAGATCTTATTCGTCTGATATACGGGGATATCAGTCAGATACCGTACCAAGAGAATTCTTAGGCGTGTTTCCGTTTTAACTCCGAAGATGATCAAGCTGCAGCGATCAACCACAGTATTCTCTCACAAATTGAAGGGAGTGAAGTGATATACACCTCCATTAATACTGATGTGGAGGAAGATGATTATTATTATTATTTCCTTTATTTCATTAAAATACTTATAAATTACATTTTTAAATATTAGAATATAAAAAATATAGGAACATTTAAAAATATAAAAAATAGTAGCCCACCGGTATCGGGAACAGGGTCTAAGCTACCGGCGGTCAGGGCTCCAGAGAGAGAAACCTCCTGACAATGCGAGCCGTGTCCAGGAGTACCGCTTTCTGAATCAAGCCCTTGATCCAGCTGCCCAACGAGAGCCTCCTTAGGTGTTGGTCGAGGCTCTTGGCAATTAAGCCATTGGCTAATACGACTATCGGCACAATGATCGCTGAGTCCACATCCCACATGTTGACAATCTCGTGAGCCAAGTCAAGATACTTGATTTGTTTGTCTTTCTCGGCTTTCACGAGGTTCCCGTCATGCGGGACTGTTATGTCAATAATCATTGTGCGCCGCTCTACTCGATCCACCACCACTATATCAGGTTTATTGGCAATATTATTATTATTTATTTATTTATAATAATACCACCCCGTAGAATTTCTCAATTCACAAATGGCAAGTGGACTTCCGATTGTATATCTGTGTAACGGAAACCAGCTCAAAGTCATGTCTTTGCAGAGAAACGTCATCGAGATGGAAATTCTAACAGGTTGTGGCGATGGCGAGACAGTGTTTATAGCGCGTATAAAGTACAAATTCCCCATAATTACCAGTTAAAGCGCGTGCAGTTCTCTGGGAGTATATGCTTTGCGATCAACAAGTTACAGGGGCCGACACTGAAGGCTGAAGGCTGCGGGTGTCGACCTCAGTATAAGCTGCTTCTCACACGGACAACTGTTACGTCGCTTGCTCCCGAGTCACCATTCCTGACTCTCTGTATATTTTGGCTGCTGAGAATAAAACTACAAACGTAGTATACAGGGAAGTTTTATAAAAATGTGGCTATTATTGTAGTATATTGTGATGTCTTACGATTTCCATGCGAACGAAGTCGCGGGCAGAAGCTAGTATCTAAATACCAAAGGAAAGTCATCAGTTTTTCATTTCGCCACCATTGTTCACATTCAACTTTCCGGTTACGATTCGAACCCGTTAGTCGGAGTGAACAATAATAATATAACATTTAAGATATAAAAATTATAATATTAGATTTAAATTTATTTTTCGAACATGCAAGTATATCAATGAAATTTGAATTATAGGATTCCAGCATTCCATGAATAGGGCAGAGTAAGGTGGAGTTCGTACGATACAGTTGTATTAATTTGTTAGTATCTTACCACGTATGTTTTATCCATTTCCACCTTTTTGCCATCTGTAATTCGTCTAACGCCATCAGTCACTGAAACAAAATATTTGTGGCACATTTCTATAGTCACAAAATTGTGAAACCAAAGGTCTCTTACATCTTTGTTACCTAAGATCTTTTCAAGTTTAGCCGCCAAATACTGTTCACTGCTTTCCGCATCAGTCCGACCTTCTTCAAGATGTGTCTGACTATCTAAACATGGCCGCTTGATGCTGTCATCCATTGAAGAGTTTCATTCTATGTACGGCTAGGAAGGGCTATGCACAACGGATTGAAATGCACGGATTCCGAACAACAACGGAGTTTAAGTGCGTCCACTTACATACTGAACATCCTACTAGGTAGATATGGTAGGCACAGGTACCATCTGATAGGTAGGGCCTTACCGCCCGAACAGTTGAACTCCTGACCGAGTGGCTCTGTCTCGCCACTGTTTGAATAAGATTAGACATTTAAACAAACCTTTTTTACAGTCCGTTCAACCGATTTTGACTTCTATACCGTAGGCATAAGGATGGCATTAAAAGCAAAAAAAGTGGTTACAAACCAACTGTTTACTGCAGCTGTCATTTGTCATGCCGCCATCGCAATAGAAGTCCAAATCGGTTGAACGGACTGTAAAAAAGGTTTAGTTAAATGTCTAATCTTATTTCAAACGGAGTATAGTTACGTATAAACAAAGCATAATTATGTCCACAGTAGGTAGTTAGATTTCGGGAGCGGAGCGATGGCCAAAAATAAAACGTTAGGACCCGTTATACTAAGAGTTTATTAGAATGAACGACCCGAGCTTACAGAGTTTGATGTAAGACTACTTATCCTATCTTAGTCTAATGCATACCTAGAACTTAAAACTAAGCCGGTGGTCACTGGCGCCTTCTCATCACGCCATGTCTGGCTGATAAGGACAAAAGTGCAGCGTACGAGCTTATGGCTCTACCACGGCGATAGATAAGGTGAGTTCGGAGAATGTAACTCCTCCCCCTTTGGACCGAAGTTATCGGAAAAACAGAGATTTTCCAAGAACTTCGCAAAATTATAAACTATAAAATGACAAAATTTAAGTAGTTAAAACGATTATAAGATACCTAATTTAAAAGAATTAATCATAATTTGAGAATCATAGAGTTAAGACACTAATAATACAGGTCTCTGAATGACTCTATTATCCTCTTGTTGAGTAGAATTGTCTTCAACATCATTCGAACGACGATCTCGCTCTTTATACATTTTGCTTATAATATACTTATACATAACTACAACTACTAACAATATAAAGACGATCGCGTACAGAGAGTAAAGAGCGGCACTGACACTATCACTGTGGATTTCACTGATGCCACGATGACATGTCTTGCCTTCGTGTAATTTAATTACTACAGCCTTTTGTTCCTGCTCATCTTCGACGTAAACAACACGCTCGGTACATTCATAGAAGTTAACCACGTCTTTCTTAAACAGAGAAATTATGATATTATTGAAGTCTTTTCTAAGTTCTTGATTTTCAAAATAAATGAAATACTTATTTTTTGGTTTTATGTAGTCTTTCAAAAATCCTGTGATGAGATTATAGTTATGAAGAGGCAAAAATACTTCTAACACCTTTTGTTTGTCTCTAGATAAATCTTTTACTTGAATCTCATTACGGAACCAGCTAAAGACAAGTATTTGATTAGGCTTGGTATCTATTGCTTCGTTTAAGATCGGTATTCCACTAGATTCGAGATCTTTGGCTGAGTGAACTGTCTGTATGGAAGAAGACTCAGACGGTATGGGATAATGAGGCGATTCGTCAAGAACTGCCTCAGTTTCTGGTATACTTATTGGGCTAGCTGTAGCTGTTCTTTCAGAGTCAGATATGGAAATTGTTGAAGAACCGTCCGTACTTTGTCTGGTTATGTCTTTTTGTTCGTCTATATTAACAATCATTGAACTGTTATCTAAGTCATCGGCTCCTTTTAGGGCATTTAAGCGGATGCGAGATAGCGCGTCTGCGTTTACGTTTTGTTTACCGTTTTTATATATAACGTTAAAGTCGTATTCTTGTAAACGTAAACGCCAACGTGTTAACTTGCTATTTGGTTCCTTAAGTTGATATAACCAAACTAGAGGCCTATGGTCAGTGTAGATGTCGAATTTGTGTCCGTACAAGTAGGACCTGAAGTGTTTTGTGGCCCAGACAATTGCCAACAACTCACGTTCGATAGTACTATATCTCTTTTCAGTATCTGACAACGTTCGACTAGCATAAGCTATGGGCTTGTCGCCGCCTACAGGGCCCTGTGATAAAACAGCACCAATGGCGACTTCTGAGGCGTCAGTGGTTAGTACAAATGGTTTATTCATGTCAGGATATTGCAATATAGGTGCATTAATTAGAAGTTCCTTGCATTTTTCAAAAGCCTCAGTATATTTTTGATCCGTTAAAACCTTTTTACCCTTCTTTAAACAAGCTGACAAAGGTTGTGTAATTTTGGAGAAGTCTTTAATAAACCGTCTGTAATATCCCACGAACCCTAAGAATCGTTTTATTTCGGTCTGTGTCCGTGGTAATGGATAGTCAAGAACAGCCTGTATTTTGTCATTATTTGGTCGAAGTCCGTCTTTAGTAAGTGTATGTCCTAAGTACTGCACTTCTCTGCGTAAAAATTCAGACTTATCCAATTGAACCTTAAGATTGGTCTGACGTAATCTATCAAAGACAGATCGTAATCTCTGAATATGTTCTAATATACCACTAGAGTATACAAGAATATCATCTAAATAGACCATACAATGTATACCCTGCAACCCTCTTAAGACATTGTCCATTGTCCTTTGAAAGGTCGCTGGAGCGGTTTTGAGGCCAAATGGCATACGGAGGAATTCGTAGTGCCCATTTTGTGTTGAAAAAGCTGTTTTCTCGGTGTCAGAAATTTCAATTTGGTGATAACCGGAAGCTAAATCTAGGGTAGTAAAATAATTGCTTTTGCCAAGTTTGTCAAGTAAGTCGCATATGTTGGGAAGTGGATACTTATCATCGATTGTTATATCATTGAGTCGACGATAGTCTACAACCATTCTATATTTCAGTTGACCTGAAGCATCTGCCTTTTTGGGAACCAAATGCACAGGTGCACTCCAGGGTGAGTGTGATTCGCGGATAACATTGTCCTTGAGAAGTTTTTCAACTTGTCGTTTGATTTCTTCAGCTTGCGCTGGACCCTGCCGATATGGTTTGACATAAATGGGATCTTCATTAGTGGTTCTTATATGATGTTTCACTTGATTTGTAAAGGTCAAGGGCAGCTCTTCACAGTAAAATATATCTTTGTACTCGTGGCATAATTTACTAATAAGGTCATATTCTTCTTGATTAAGGTGATCAAGTCGCAATTTCTTTAAATTGTCTGTCAGTAATGAGTCCATCTCTACGTCAGTTAAATCAGTTATATTATTTACTATACACTCGTTAGAAAAATAAGTAACCTTGAACGGAGCAGTTATAATTAACGCCATTTCAAGGCTAGTTGCATTCTGTATAACAGTAGAGGCTAAATAATTTTCACATTTAACTATTGCAGCTGGCATTCGAACGCCTTCATGAAACTGCTTGTAATCTAATATCGCATAGCCATTCTTTTGATTTACAGGTAATTTCACTCGATGTTCGGTCCGGGGTTCTAATCTAAATTCAAGGTCAGTGGAATAGATTATAGGAATGTTGACGCCGTTTGTCTTTAAAGTCTTGTCCTTAAACGATAAATCAGCATTAAGTCGAGTCATAAGGTCCATTCCAATTAATCCGTCATATCTGTTGTCCACATCATAAACATAAAACTTATGATTCCCTTCATCATTAAAAATGGAAAATAGGGGAATTTCAGCTACTTCACTATGTTCACTAGTCGCATGTATGCTTGTAACTGTAAATGGTTCATAGAATTTTAATTGAGGAAAATACTGATCAGCTTTCCTAGGACTTATAAAAGACCGTGTGCTTCCTGTATCCAACATAAATTTGCCGTTTATCTCAGGAATGTATATGTATGGATGTTTTAGATTGGCGTCAAAATTAAGTTCTATCATTTCCGGCGGGTATGTATTGAATGTATTTGAAAATTTTGGACAGCTTCCGGATCACTGTTATTTTCAGTTGAATGTAAATTTTCAGCAGTTTTAGTACATTCTACACTAGGCTTCTCATCTACACAACCATCTTCATTGTACATATTTTTAAAGTCATAGTCACAGTGTGTCGTCATATTCTGCATGTAATCATCAAGAGTGACGTCGTAGTAGTATTGCTCATTATCCGTATAAAGTTCGTTTATAGGAAAACCTTGTTGCGGCTTAACCGGTGCTGGAGCAGTTCTCATTGTCACGTCACTATCGTAGAAATTATTAGTTGGTCGATAGGCCGACGCTTGAACGGGTCTATAGCCAAACTGTCCTACTTGGGGTCTATAACCAAATTGTGCCGTTGGGGGTCTGTGGGCAAATATTCCTACTTGAGGTCGGAAGCCTAATTGCTGGGGGTTCTTTTTATCAACGGCTGGTTGTCCTAATTGAACCATTTGCGGTCGACCAATTTGTTGATTCGGTATATTCGGACGTACGAAATTCTGATTAGGTATACCAAATTTAAATTGAGTTTGGTTTGTAAAAGGTTTGAAATTATTATTTTGCAAGGGGGGCGCTGTGATAAAAGGCTTCAGATTGGTTGAATTAAAAACAAATCCTTTATCGCGTGATGGTAACATATGACCTTGCGGTCGGTGTTGCAACATTTTACTACGTAAATTATATTGTTCCTGAAAGTTAACCTCTTCAAGGACATATTTTAAAGCTTCTTCCAACGTAGTAGGGTTTTTAATTCGAACAATCCGCACCATGTGCTCTGGTAAATTATACATGAAAACATTAAGAGAAGTATTGTTATAAATTATTTTTTTAGCTTCTCTTAACGTTGTAGAGCTGTTCTGATTCACTTTTGAAATTAATATAGCACGAATATCTTGAATACGGCTGCAAAACTGTAAGTATGACTCACTTTGTTTGATTTTTAGGGTTTCGAGCTCAATCGCTACGCATTCTTCGCTTCTGGGATCACCAAAATGTTGGATCAATAAAGATTTTAATTCGCTATAGGTTTCGAAATCACCTCTTTCACTAATTAAGGCAGCTGCTTTACCTTTCAATTTACTCGTAATATTCTGCATTAAAAATTCATTTCGATCCGTAGTCCCTTGATACTTTTCAATAACATATTCGCACTTTCTTAAAAATAAACTAAGCAAATTAGTTTCACCACTAAAGTCTGGAATTAAATTTAAAACATCCCGAGGTATCAACGATTCAGCAAATTGCATAGAGAATGGTGTTTCGGTCCGAGCCGACGGGGCTGCACCGGATGTCGCGGTTACAGGAATCTGGCCTTGATTCATTTTAAATAAAGTCGTAAAAACAAACAAAAGATAAGCAACAATTTCTAATAAAAATTAAAAGTAAAATTAAAATTTCACAAATAATAAAAAAAAATACTAAATTAAAATTCAAAAGAAAATCTTATGAAAAATCTTATCGTTACAATAGCGTGAAATTAATATTCATTTAATATTTTATTAATCACTAATTATTAGGAAATTAACTTCTACTATAAAAGGTTTTTCACTCGATTTTCCAGATTTTATAAAATAATACAAAAAGTTCCACTTTGATTATCTAACATTAATAGTGTTGGGAATTAGGAAGGAAGTAGAAGGTTACTCACAGTCCAACCGCCTTATCAACTATCACCATCTCTGCTCACCCACGTTATCGTTACGCGTTATCTAAACTTATTTATTTGGTTCGAGGATTGCCAAGAACGTCTCACTGATTTTAAGTTACGACGACTCTACGTTACCACTCGCGCATAAGTTCCTTAGTGTTCTTTTTCACTTTTCCCAGTTTCACACTTGACTTTCCGCGAAAGTAACAGTTTACGGCAATCCTACCGGCTGCGCCAGTTAGATTTCGGGAGCGGAGCGATGGCCAAAAATAAAACGTTAGGACCCGTTATACTAAGAGTTTATTAGAATGAACGACCCGAGCTTACAGAGTTTGATGTAAGACTACTTATCCTATCTTAGTCTAATGCATACCTAGAACTTAAAACTAAGCCGGTGGTCACTGGCGCCTTCTCATCACGCCATGTCTGGCTGATAAGGACAAAAGTGCAGCGTACGAGCTTATGGCTCTACCACGGCGATAGATAAGGTGAGTTCGGAGAATGTAACTAGGTACTCACCATACAAAATATTTATAAATAACAAAACAAACTTTATCGCAACCATTGTAGAAACAGTGTAAAACCAAATAATTGTACTTCGATGGACTGTGACATGGTTATAATGGAATTTTTGTTGAATGCTTACTTTTATTGTTTTAATTATTTTTCTCCATTTTCTGATAAACTATTCAAGTATCTTAGGGAGTTTTTCTAAAATGTGGATTGATTCAAAAAACACTTTTACATTTCAAAAATAAATTTTGTTTTAAAACTATACTGCCATCCTTACGAAAAGTGCAATAACTAGGTTAAACCTGATTTTGAGAAAAACGCGGGTTAAGATTTTATTTTTGTTTTGGTTGTAGGTAATCTCCAACACTATACATGGTACACAAGGCAAATTCGTCATAGATAAGTGAAAAGTGTCTGAAAAGAATTTGTAGATCTCGTTCTGCAAATTCCGAATATGTACTTATCTCAATTCGGCGCAAAACTCGACTTATTGCACTTTACGGCAGTATATGAAGTTCGGTGTTTTCGACTACCCTGTGCAGAAGAACAAACTTAGAGGTCACAATCTGCTTTCCATACATCTTTACCCAGTGCTCCCAACTAATATTAAGTACCTATTAAAAATAAATTTAACACAAGTCAAAACTGTACATTGAATATTTTTGAAAAAAAGTAATTGCTACGAGGTCTGACCGCTGGCGACATCATGATGTGGCCAGCGGTCGATGTTCTATTTCATGCAATGCAACCATTTCATGAAATGGTCGATCATTTCTAGAAATGGTCAATTCTAAGATCTGGCTACGACATATCGATACTGGAAATTTCAAATGTCGTAAAGGACAAGGAATACAATGTCCCTTACGACATTTGAAATTTCCAGTATCGATATACATATGTCGTGGCAACATGAATAACACGGCGGGGAATCCTTTCTGTGCCGTTTCTGATCAGTCTCTGATGTGACAGTTGGTTTTCAATCACACACAACAGTTAACTCAAACTCAAAGCATTTATTTCAATTAGAACATTTACAGGCACTATTGAATTATTACTTTATCATTGTTTGACAACTACAATTTTAGTTCTTTCTAACATAACTTTTCTTGTTATTTTTGCTACCCACACACGCCATTGTGTGTGCGACCCTTTTTCTAAGTGGGCGGACATACCGCGTATAATCATTATAAAGTCTTATAACTTAGTTTGTTTTCAATAAAACTCACAAACAATGCAAAAATGCTTACCAGTTAATTATTTTAGGTATAATTAAACAGTCCTAATATTCACAAATACAAAGGTTATTCAGAATTAAAGTTAAATTAGAAGCTTCATTACTTTCTACAACTTTACTTTTCCTATTTTTGGCAACACTTCCTGTGATTCAAGGAATTTAATCAAACAACAGTTAATCTTTAGTAAATTGCAGTGTAAACAAATCTTATTACTTTATAGTTTGTTTTCTATAATTGAAACATATTTAGTTCTCGTATTAAATTATTACATTCAGTTATTGATCATAATGTTTGCAATCCACGCCATTTTCGTCACATCAGATAGCGCTTTATCATCTATGCGGGGATCGTGCGGTCCATGACCCTTTACGGGGCGCCGGTGTGGGCGCGTTCACTGAGGCTGCGGCCGGCCCGCCGGTTGAACGCGTCCCAGAGGGTCATGGCCATCCGGCTGGCCCGAGGATACCGCACGGTCTCCTGCGAGGCGGCGAGCCTCCTTGCCGGATTACCGCCATGGGATCTGGAGGCAAAGGTCCTCGCGCACATCTGGGAGTGGCGCGAGGAGGCGAAACGCCGGGGCTAAGCTCTGATGCCGCAGGAAATTGCGGCACAGCGGACAGAGCTCCGGCGGGATCTCATGGCGTCATGGAGAGTGCGATTGTCGCAACCCCGTGCTGGGCACGCCACAATTGCGGCGATAAGACCCCTCTTTGAGGAGTGGCTTGAGAGACGCCACGGCGTCCTCACCTTCCGCCTGACGCAGGTCCTCACCGGACACGGCTGCTTCGGGAGGTTCCTGTTCAGGATAAGGCGGGAGGAAACACCCGGGTGTCACCACTGTGTGGATCGGCCTGAGGACACGATGGAGCATACGGTGGAGGTCTGCCCGGCTTGGGCGGAGCAACGCCGTGTCCTTGTAGAGGCGATTGGCGGCGGTGATCTCTCGCGTCCGGCCCTGGTTCAGGCCATGGTACGGAGCGAGAGGAAATGGCAGGCCGTCACCTCCTTCTGCGAAGCGGTAATGCTCGCGAAGGAGGAGGCGGAACGCGTGAGGGAGAGGCAAATTTCGCGCCCTCACGCCCCTAACCGCCGCAATAGGAGGAGACGCCCGGGGCGGGAATCGCGAGCCGATTTCCGGCCACCGTAGGCGCGGGCTTGCGGGCGGTGAGCAATGGGTAGCTCGCCGTCCGATAAGGACCAAGCCCGGGTCGACGGCGCGTTGTGTTCCACGCGCGCCTCAAAGAGATGTCAGCAGAATTGACGGGGTCCGCTAGGGCCAATGCCTGCCGGGGGTTCGAAGAAAACCGATCGGGAAATCGTGGCCCCCGGCAACAGGGCAACCGAAGAAACACGGGTGGGTTTTAGTCAGTAAGAGTCTGACACGCCCTCCCGCTCCGCCCAGAGCGGGAGAAGTTATTTGATAATTTCCCACCCAAAAGATAGCGCTTTATCATAAACAAATTTACTATGTCAAATGACCACTTGTTAATATGACTAAAAACCCAAAAATCATTAAATAAATGTTCTTTTTTAATTTTAACTTTAGTTTTAGCTCCAACATCGAAAATAGTTTATTTACTATTCCAGCAATAAACTGAGTTTGGTTTCACAAACTAGGCAATAGATGGCATAATATGATCTCAATAGAATCGATATCATTCAGATGCTAGGACTGGGCTGTAACAGTATTACCACGAAGGGCAGGATCTACGACTTTATGGTGAATAACAATTATAATACATAAATAGTTACGCATAAGATTATGTTATAATCTTTACAGGTGGGGCATTCGCGGCGACATTATGTATAGTTCGTAGCATTCATTAAAAAGGAAAACTTCGTAAGCTATGGGAAACTGCTACGTTACAAGTACTTTAGTCACAAAACATTCAAGGTTGTGTTCTGATCATTTTAGAGCTAAAGACTATAGAATAAAAGGATTTTCTACAGGTCATAGAATAAACCTTATGTAAAAAACATAAAAATTTTGTGCTATTTTTTTAAAAGCATTTTGTAAAGTAGTTCAATATCACAAAAATAAATATGCATGAAATGCATGAATACTTTTATGCATGTTTTAATCTGTTGGTAGCAAGCCGAAAAACGTTGCCACTCGCCTTTTACAGTTCGCCCAAACTATTTTACGAAGTCCTATTAGTTATTGCAATTTAAACCTTATGATTAACGTCATAACGGCGACAAGACAGGAATTGGCGAAATAAATTAAGTACCTGTTGTTTATACAGTACATAGGGCAGTGTTACACAGCAAAATTAACCTTTTCGCACGAAAATAGGTTGTCAATTTTTTTTCTTTTTTCATGTAAATTTTTTTTGACACCAATTCAAATTTTTTTGATGGAAGAAAAATATTGAGTTTTTTTTTGGTTGTCAACAGTTAGTCGTCAGCTACTAAATACCTAAAAAAAACATTTAATATTTTATCCGGTTGAAATATTTTTATCGTGAACAGCCACGTAAGGAAGCCCTTGCTGGGTGATTGTGTCAAGTGGTGAAGACCTTGTTGCTTGATTGTGCCCATTCCCAGGACCAATCGGGGGATATTCTCCCCGATTCTGATATTTGAATCATATAGAAGCAAATACAGCAATATCCACTTTTTTCTCAAATGACCCTAATGATAGCGCCACCATCTACGTAAAATTTCAAACTTTTTTTCAAAGTAATAGCGCTCCTAAAACAGCAATATCTCGTATAAAAAATAGTTGAACTTTTAATGTTCGGTGCAAAAATAGCAAAATCCAAGCCTGTCACAACCAATTGCAGCAAAGTCCCAACTAGCCAATCATGGAGCGTTATTCAGTATGGCGAAAACGGTTGAACGGCGTAAAGACGTGCTCTAATTTCGATCATTATTCTTAGATTTTAACGAGTTTTGAAGTGATCTAGTTATTACATCGTTGAGATGGATTGTTCTCCGGTCCCTGTAAATAATAACTCTGCAAGAAAACGTCAACGAAACCCCGAAAATTGGAAACGCAATCTCGCCAAAGTTCGGTTAGTACTCAAATTTTATACAGTACTTGATACTTTTTTGGTAACCGATTCTTTTTATTTCAATTTCATTCTTGAATTTTCATAATCGTCTGTTTTTTATGCCTAAATTGCTGAACTGAACCAATTTTAATCATTTTGCGTCGAGTTATTAACCCGTGGAGGACACCAGGGATCAAAATACTCGACATAAAATTACATGATTATTATTGCAAACTATTGAGCGCCTAAACTTTTTCGTTCCTTTGATTTCTGGTTCCAGTGATGAAATGCAGATGATGAATACTCATAATACTGAAACTATAGAAGTTAATTGTGAAACCCAAGAAGAAATTGCGAGAATGCTAATTTAATTTTCAATTAGCCATATAACTATAATTGTTATCTTTGTTTTGTAATAGTACAGACGCCAGCACATCAAGCTACCGGAAACTGTAAAATTTTCCCAATCAACTTTGAACCTTAGACATCAGCGATAAAGTTGAAAATCTATTAAATAAATTTGACAGATTGTAGTAGCTTGATGTGCTGGCGTCTGTACATACTATTGTTGTATATACTTTTACAAAACAAAGAAAGCATTGATTGCGTCTCTTCTATTGAAAATTTCATAAATAAATATGTTTTGTAAATTTTTATTTGTATGCGTTTTTTTTAACCCGGTCAATAAAATTTCATGATATTAGACATACCTCATTAAAGTATCTAATTCATTCGTCCTAGTATACACAGTTTTAAATATGGCGTCCATCGGTGCAATGCCAGCGAAATCCCAAAGTCTCCTACTTTGGGATTTCGCTTAAAAAAGGCCGATTTCAGCCACACCCCTGGGCCAGAGCCGGACTGCTGGCCCTATTCGTCGCGGGACCCCTGGCATCCGAGCAGAACCGTGATGCTCCGCCGACCCGATCGTGCGTAGCCGGGTATCGGGACAGCGAACAGTCCGAAGCTACGCTCTGCAGAGAGCCTCCCTCGAGCGGACCAACAAACACAGTTTACCTGACTTTTTAACTAATTACATTGTTAATTAGTAAATTTAGAGTTGGTTATATTTAGCGTTTTAAAAAAAACTATAAATTAAGTTCATCGCGATTGATTTCAACACGCGTGCTAATACAACAATATAACGACACGGAGTCAACAGTAGCTATTGGTGGGACATCCGCGTCATATCGTACATCATTTAAATTACGTAAACCGATGGGCCTAAGCCTTAATTCGATTTAGCTACTTAATTTTTTTTTAAACCAAACTGTCCGTATTTTTTTTTTGTTTTGACCTTTTGTTTTAAAATACAGTGTTATTTTACTCAACTACAACTTTCATTCAATATCGACATTTGACAAGAAGCAAAATCAACTATTTTGGCTACAACAGGTATTAATTCCTTGCTTGCTCTGCTGTCTCGGCGTTGCGTAAGATTCTTTTTTGAGACGGCGCGTGTGAAAAGAGTACCTACCTGGAAAGAGTTGGGGAGGCCTTGATCAGCACAAAAAAACTAGCTTAATTTTAGAATTTACACACAGATTTTGACAGCAGATTTGTCCTAGCGATTTTAAAATCTGTGTGTGGATCTTCTGGAATCGCTGCCACACTGCTTCCTGGTGACAAAACAGCGTACGACATGTTTATGATTCCCGTCGATTTAGAGAGTAACGAAACGCCTGTTTGTTGGGTGTCACGCAACTGTTACAAGGGACGTGTGCTTATCGTATGAGATGAATGCATTATGGCAAATAGGAAAGCAATGGAAGCTGTAAACACAACCCTGCAGGACATCCGCAGGAATCAAGACATGATGGGGGTGGTGTCACAGTTCTCACTAACAAAGTGAATACTTCGTTGAAAAGGTCGACTCTATGGTCGAGAGTTCATAGACTGCGCTTGACCATCATCATGCGAGCTCGGCTTGGCGGGAATTCAAATGCTCAAGAGTTCTCCGATGTTATTCAAAAAGTTGGTGAAGGCACACTACCAGAGACTCTTGGTAGAGTAGTTCCCACTTTAGAAAGTCTTATTCGTCTGGTGCACGGGGACATCAGTGGAATACCGTAGGTACTCAGAGAATTCTTGGGCGTGTTCCCATTTTAACGCCGAAAATTATCAAGCTGCAGCGATCAACCACAGTATTCTCTCGCAAATTGAAGCGACCGAAGTGATATACACCTCCATTAATACCGATGTGGAGGAAAATGATGCCACACATTACCCCGTAGAATTTCTCAATTCGCTAATGGCAAATGGGTTTCCGGTGTACATTATCCAGCTGAAGGTCGGTGTCCCGATTATGCTCCTTCGGAACTTAATTCCGCCGAGCTGTGTAACGAAACCCGGCTCAAAGTCGTGTCTTTGCAGAGAACCGTTATCGAGGTAGAAATTCCAATAGGTTGTGGCGATGGCGAGATAGTGTTTAGGCTAAGCGCGCACTACGAATTATAATCGTTAAATTGTAATCAATACCGCGAATACCACAAATTCCAAACAATTACCAGTTTAAGCGCGTGCAGTTCCCTGTAAGAGTATGTTTTGCGATCAACAAGTCACAGGAGCTGATACCGAAGACTGAAGGCTGCGGGTGTCGATCTCAGAACAAGCTATTTCTCCCACAGACAACTGTACGTCGCTTGCTTCCTAGTCACCATTCCTGACTCTTTGTATATTTTGGCTGCTGAGAATAAAACTACAAACGTAGTATACAGGGAAGTTTTATAAAAATGTGGCTGTTATTGTAGTATATTGTGGTGTCTTACGACTTCCACGCGAAAGAAGTCGCGAGCAGAAGCTAGTGTATAAATAAAAATTACTTAATTAATTTAAACAAGTAGGTAATACAGCCTAAAAACTAAAAGTAAAAAAATTATAAAACTTTAACTAAACGCGTTGACGCTGCTGTCGTAAAATTGCCGTGGATTGATCTTTCGCCATCTTTACCAATCGCAATAATCTTTGTAATGCCTGGGAACTTTTCAAGTCCCTTCTGTGTTTTGTGGTTGCATTTCTTTTGTTATCTGCAGTCCTGCAAAAATTACAAGATTTATATAATCATCTTACTCACCCTGATATATTTGATATGCTGATTAAAAAAAGAAAGCTGAATGAAAGGGCGTTTCGGACTTTGCCTTAAAAAAAAGTTTTCAGTTAGGGATTTTTTTAAAGTGAAACTTTTATTACATCGTCTCAAACTTTTTCGTCTGTGTGTTGCATGTCGCGTGATGGTCGGCCGCGGAGTAGGGATAAATTGAAAGGCGCTCGTCAAAGCAGCCAAGGCCAATATGGCGGCGCCTATAGAAGTTTCACTTTTACCGTGGTTTTATAAAACCACACAATCCTTTTTTTGTTATGGTTCCTATAAGAAGCAAGTGGCCTTTATTTTCTGGCCCGGCTGCATTTTGATTATTTCAAGTAGTTTTTGATTATTCTCTTTATATTTCAAAACTAGCTTACCCAGAAGGATGGTGTTCCCAAGATATGTATCTTTCAACTGTATCGTAGCCTCTTTCAACCGGTGGACTGTCGCATATGGCACGTCTATTGTATTAAATTATAAGTATGTATTAGAGATGCCGCGAATACTAGCGAGTATACGGTGATACTTGTTTCTTTTTTTGTTATTCGTCGAATACCGAATAATAACGTCTATTATTCGAAATTCGGCGAATTGTCTCTAAATAAAAATAAACTTTTAATAAACAAAAACTTTAGACTTTAAAATAATTAAACTTTTATTAATCTTTAAAAACAAAACACAGTAATAAGTATTATCATTAAAAAAGTTAGCTAAAAATCAGTCAAGTTGAAGTTAATTAATTAGGCTTTTTAATTAAGAATTTAACATTTAAAGTCTAAAACAGACAGATTGAACTTTTTTTCATAAATCAAACCTACCTCAGAAAATAAATAAACTTTTTATTTAAATTCCTTTTTTATGTCGAGTAATACTGGCGAGTACGTGGTCGTTTTTTTTTTTTTTAAAGTTTATGTAGTTGTAAATACTTCGTTGCCGGTCGAAATGAAGTAATTCCCCGCAACTATTTTGGGCATTCCCCTATATGAATATAGTCCATCCTACCTATGTACCGATATCTATACTTTGTCACTTGTTGAAAAGAGGTAATTCCCCGTTCAGTATCTGTGTTACTTACATAACTACTTAGATTGATTACAAAAAAAAAAAAGTGTGGCACTCGGGGACTGCCGCGGTAAAGCTATTGCATAGCATTTGTAACCTCCATGACAACATCACGTTGTCATGGGAACCGTCATTACATAGTAGGCGGAGTGGGGGGTGTTAGGTTTTATTTTCGTTACGTTACGGAATTTCTTGATTCGGTCGCCGCCGCGCTCAAAGCCCGCGATAAAAGCTATGCAATAGCTTAAAAATATGTTCACGGATTAGATTAGTTAGTCTTCTTTTTCTTCTTCTAACTATAACTATGTTGTTGTGATTATTATGTTATTCTGATCATTTTTTTTATATGTTTCCTCAAGTAAATTTTAAAATTGTCTAAAAATGAATTACAATAGGCCTGATCGATTTGTGTTGATAGTAAATTTAATAAATCGCCCAATGAAAAAAAAATTTAAAAAAATATTTTTTAAACATTTTGGACTGTTTGTTTTACAAAATTTAAAAAAAAAAGTTTTTTTTCCAACCCTGTGTGCAATCCAGTTAATGGGTATCACGATACCACTTGGTAAGACTGTAAGGCGATTATCACACTGCACCGCATCACGCTGCATGTTGCGTGTCAACGATCTGAATGAACGCGCGTTGATACATTTTCTGTGTGTTGGACTGTGCGTGTTTTCTATACAAATGGAGATACTTACAAGCAACGTTAAAACACGCATTCACGCGCTACGCTGCGTGCTGCGTGACAGTGTGTTAATCGCCTAGACTTTCGGGCTTCTGACTGGGTTCAACCACTAGTTAAGGATTTACTAATGATAGCTGGGACCAAGCGTCAAACATGCTTTCCGCGGTACAGCTGGGTCTCGGTATGATGAATTGACCAAAAAGTACGCAACAATAAAATTTACGACTCACCTGTCTTTGATGTCTGGTAAATCTGAATTAGTTAATATACAATCCAGAAAGGCTCCGTTACATTGTGTGCTGGTATATAAATAGGGTCCCATGCATTTATATTCGTCCGATACTCTGAATACCGAAGCAACACCGATGAGAATCTCACGGCCTCCAACCCAAGTGACAAGTGGCCCTCCATGATCATTCTGAAGACGTTGAAATAGATTAGTCAAATTCACTTTTTGTAAAGGGAAACATTTCATCCGGAACAGATCTACCGACAAACATAATTCTCACGGTAGAAAAAAAAATCGTCCTTTTGTATGGTAAGTATAGTTGTTTTTTTAGGGTTCCGTACCCGAATAGTGCCAAATGGAACCATATTACTAAGCCTCCGCTGTCCGTCTGTCTATCAGCGGGCTGTATCTCATGAACCGTAATAGATAATCATCATCATCATCATCAGCCATAATGTTCCCACTGCTGGGACACAGGCCTCCTCTCTGTGAGAGGGAGTGAGCCGTAATCCACCACGCGGGCCCAGTGCGGGTTGGTAGATGTCACATGTCTTCGAATTTTCGGTTCTAGGACATGACGGTTTCCTCACGATGTTTTCCTTCACCGTTTTGAGAGCAGTGGTGATGAAATAATTTACACAAACTAAAGCGCCTGTCTGGGTTCGAACCTACGACCCACAACTCGTAAGTCGCGGCCGTTACCACTGGGCCACCACTGCTATAATAGACACCGTAATAGATAGACAATTGAAATTTTCACAGATTGTGATTTAAATTAAATGAAGTTAGTAATTAAAAGGGATCCTCATACTAGGAACGTGTTTTTTTCGGCGTATTTTACTCGATCTTAATACGGTACGGAACCCTTCGTATGCAAGTCCGACTCGCACTTGGCCGGATTTTTTTTCTTTACGACTAAATTCACTTACGAAAAAAATTCATTTACTTACGAATAAATTCAGTGCCGATTTTAGCAATACCGGCGCCCCGGGCGAGATTTTTGTGGCGCCCCTCACTACTCTTGGAGAGAAGAGGAACGATAAAAAGTTTTTACAAAAAAAAAAAAAAACAACCGACTTAAAAAAAAAAACACTACAAAGTGAGAAATAACTTTAATTTCGGAAGTCGGTGTCTTTGGTTTTGTATTTTCGTTTTTTGCCACCGACTTCCGAAATTAAAGTTATTTCTCACTTTGTAGTGTTTTTTTTTTAAGTCGGTTGCTTTTTTTTGTAAAAAGTTTTTATTTTTCACTTTTTAGTTGTGATACCTACCCCACACAAATTCGAATACCACTACCTGCTATGTAAATAACAGTCACAGAAACTTATCATCCACGTACTAAGTGGGAAAAAATATGTTTTATTGAAGCTAACTCAAAAACTACCCAAGCAAAGTTAATAAAATTTATGTGAGACCACCTCTAAAGTATGTCCTACCAAACAAAAAAAAATCATCAAAATTAATTCATAATTGGCGGAGTACTCGCGTAACAAATACCCAAAAAAAAAACAATAGCACTCCGAGAGTGCCGACAAAAGTGAAAACTTGAACAAGATCGCCTTGGTGGATGAAAAATACTTATAGAACATTGGTCCGTAACCTTATCTAAATAAAGAGCATAATCGCGATTACAAAAAAACATACTTTCAAAACCTTCAAAGTAAAAACACTTGCATAGAACATTGATCCTTAACATAATAAAAATAAAGAGCACAATCGTGTTTACAAAAATGAGGTGTTGGTAACGGTGTCGCGAGTTCAATTGTTTTTTCCCATCTCAAAAATACCCAACGCACCCAAAGAAGTTTTTACTTCAAAAAACAAACAGTCGAATTGAGAACCTCCTAAGAATCATCGAATAAGTACCTATTTAAGCTGCAGTACTTTACCAAATGGGCAGGGCACATTGCTCGCAGAACGGATGGCCGATGGGGCCGAAAGGTTCTGGAGTGGCGACCGTGTACCGGAAGACGTAGCGTTGGAAGGCCTCCCACAAGATGGACTGATGACCTTGTTAAGGCCGCAGGAATCCGCTAGATGCGGAAAGCACAGAATCGGTCGAAGTGGAGGTGCTTGGGGGAGGCCTATGTCCAGCAGTGGACGTCTTTCGGCTGAAATGATGATGATGATGACTTTACCGAATGATTTTTTACAAAAATGTTTAGCAAAATACTAATACTATTACAGAGACCTCGCGCGCTTTGCGGCCGCGACCTCGATTAGTTTCACGACCGGCCGCGATCTTGACTGCAGAAGCTCCGACCAAGAAGAAAATTAAGCTGCAAGTGGTCGGACGGCTGGTCGCGCAAATGCATTACTACCAACCTGACAAATCCCGGGTTTCCGTGTGGTGGTACTCTTAAAAAAAGTTATGTTCTTGTTTTGTAACGAATTACTAGAAGTTTGATTTATATCCTCATCTCTGCGTGTGGCGTCTATGAGGGTATCATGATAAGTGACGTCATCATCTTCACACTTAAAAAGGACAAATTTTAAAACACTAGCACATGTGTATGCTACGTCAATAATTGTTGGATACTAATTGGTGCGCAAAGGGTTAA
The DNA here is from genome assembly GCA_963680765.1 of Agrochola lychnidis. NCBI lineage: Eukaryota > Metazoa > Arthropoda > Insecta > Lepidoptera > Noctuidae > Agrochola > Agrochola lychnidis. The sequence continues at coordinate 11,668,267 of OY796869.1, read as the reverse complement.
GGAGCGTGCCGTTAGAGGCTGATAATTGGAACAGTATTAATAGTTACATCGCACATGGATCAAAATCGCATGACACATTGACAGAACAAATATCTAAAGTTCCAATTCAAATGTTGCCTACCTAATTTTATTAAGTATTAATTGCACAAATCCCTTTTTTAAATCGCAGCACGCATAGCTTGACCCAGAAGTGGGCAGCATCTAGGATTACCAACCATACTTTATAATAACGTATCCTACTTTATTTTCAATAAATTAACAAACAAAAAAAAATGTAATACAGATATAGTATATACAGGGTGACTGGTAATTTGACGTCTTCCTTCCAGGACGTGATAGTGTGACCCATGTTCAACAATTAAGAACCCCATAAAGTATAGGCGAAAATTCATGGGATTCGAGAAAACCCAATTTTTATGTTATTTGGAAAAATTTCCAGAATTCAGCACTAAATATCACTTTTCTCTAAACTCTCAAATTTAATAGCCTTCATTGATTTTCCATGGGATACCTAATACTTTAATAAACCTTTGGATGTAACCAATTTTCTAAAACATCAAACAGGTAAAAGTTAAAGGAAGAAGTTCACTAACCATGTTCAAAAATCATTTAATTATATGAACTTTGACACCAGTTATCTCGAAATTTTACGGGAGAAGACATCTTCATTTAATCAGCTACCTAACGAGGTACAAATTTTAAAAAAATATTTAGAGATGCTGATGAAACAATCGATAGTGATGGCAAAGGTCGAATTTGCTAATTTTAGAAATATTTAAAACATACATACATACATAAACTCACGCCTTCTTCCCATGGGGGTAGGCAGAAACTACAGAACGCCACTTGCTACGATCCTTACATAGTCCTTTTGCCTCGTTTACGTTCATACATCTGGTCATACACACACGCCGGTTGCGAGTACTACGCACCTGGCCTTTCTGAAGAACATCACCAATAAGGTCAGTATATGTCCTCCTAGGGCGTCCCCGCCCGGCCTTTCCCTTTACATCAGCCTTGTAAATACATTACAAACAACACACACACACACAAACACATACACACATACATACATTACAAATATTTAAAAATTGTGAGATAATCGAAGTAATTAACTAGTTTATGCCATCCCACTACTTCCTAACCTCCCAGCAATCCAACACACGGCAGGCAATCAGGTCGTTGTGACCAGATAACAAGTCGCGAAGTGGTTTTTGGGTTTTTAACATGACTCACGGTCTACTCGTTATAACATAAAAATTGGGTTTTATCGATTGCCATGAATTTTCGCCTAGGCTTTATGGGGTTTTTAATTGTTGCAAATGGGTCACACTATTACGTCCTGGAAGGAATACGTCAAATTACCAGTCACCCGTATATATAAATTGAAAATAAATTATACAAAAATATTTTATTCCTAATTTTTACTGTGATGCATAAAACGAAACACTCACAGAAGACCCATGGGAAATTATTGATATTTGTCGATACTTTTATGTCAAAAAAGAAAACCTATTAATAATGATAAAGAATTTTCAAAGAAAATCACTTTTCACAAATGGCGATCCTAAAAATGGATCTGATTTATTTACTGATGTTTTCCCGCCACTTCAGCTTCCACTGAGAGCTATTTCGGTAATGAATCTGAAGTTGCGAGAAGAGAAAAACAGATCGTCCATAAATTTAATAAAAAACGAGTGGTTTATATCTAAATTTAGGTTGTAAAACTAGCTTCGATGTTTCAAAGCTAGTTTGACCTTCTATTCTCGCGTAAAAAAAAAAAATGTTGTTCAAAAAAATTGTTAGCGTTTAGAAAAAATTGTTAGCGTTTGCTAAAAGCTGCCAAAAACATGTTTTTAAGGGAAGAAAAATACTTTTTATTTCCTATTTAAAGAACTTGAACAGTTCTTTTATTCAAAAAAGTTGGCAACTGAAGTAAGATTAAAATAATACTGCTGTAAGAGTTAGGAGGTGAGAGGTGGTGGTACGTCCCCTTTTCTACGACGAATAGGCATATCTCTTCTTATACAACGTGACATTTATTTTCTTCATTTTTGACATCGCGCCGTAGCAATTTTCCTATACTCAGTATTGTGTTTCGTTTTTTCCGTGTCTACGTTGCGCGTTGGTCAAACTACGCGTGCTGGCTTAGAAGCTCAATAAAATCGTTTTGTAAAGAACACTTACAACTAAACTGTCATTGGTCACGGACGTATTCGGCAACGGCTCTATAAAATAATAAAATTCAATTATTTCGGGTAAATAACACCCATTACCAAAGCATAAATTAATAGAAATTTTAGAGATAAAATCAAACAAGATTAAATACAATTAAACTAAAACAAATAAAATCAAATAAATAATGTCAAATAAAGTAAAATTAAATCAATTAAAATCAAATTAAGTACACCAAATCAACTCAAATTAAATTAAATCAAATTAAATAACGTCGTTTAAAAATAAAATTAAAATCTTCTCTCCGACACTGGTACAGCAACATGTCTGCTGGAACAATACCGGATGAAGGGATAGTCCAGCCATCCCGCAATCATCGCCAGTACGATGTTGGGGCTAACCCTACCCTATGCACCAAGGATGCAGCGCGCTTGCGCATGGTCGCGTGAAAGCAGTCGATGCGCACTTCTGCGAACATACCTGAGGCGCTGCAGTACCGCCCTGAACGCGTTATTATACTGGACGCGAATGGCGCTGTAACTTCTATTAGAGTACCTAGTGAGCCCACAGACTGCATGAGTAAAGCGATGTACAGTACGCTCTAAAGAGCGTAGCCTTAACCTCATTAGAGCACTGCGCAAATCTGCGGGCGATCATGTTATCTCTAACAGACAACGCCCTCCGCTCCCGTTCCATGTCTGCGTGATCTTTGAGGTCGACAGTCAAAACATACCCCAAGTATATAAACTGGTCAACCCTTTTCAAAGGAACCCCATTGAGTCTGAAGGGAGGGATGCTTCTCGGACATTTTGCACTAGCGGTCTCGAAGATCATACACTGGCTCTTCTTTACATTATACAATAAACCGTGACCACAAACATATCTGTATCAGCTTCCTCGGGCCGCAGACCGAAGCGCTTATCAGCACCATGTTGTCAGCATAACTTAAATTATTGACACATGTACCGTCAATGTGACAGCCGACATGCTGGCTGCTGAGCGCCACGATCAGCCCGTTAACATGCAAATTAAACAGGGTAAGAGATGTTAAGCCACCCTGCCTGACTCCGCATTCGAGCTGGTACGCATCCGACATTGCCCCCGCCCACCTAACACTATTAGACTGGTGCGCATACCAGTATTGAAATATACTGATGAGTTCCAGCGGTAAATCTATGCTCCTCAGCTTGTTCCACAGCAGGTCACATACTACAAGGTCGAAAGCCTTGGACAGATCAAGGAAGCACGCATACACGGGTGTTTTACGATCTGTGTAATATTTGACGGTATGCTTAAGACACAGTATAGCAATTTCAAAGGACAGCCGGGGACGAAACCTGAACTGATTATCGTGCAATGTTACCGATCTATTTAACTGTGTGTTAAGCAAACCGTCAAACACTTTAACAGTTACAGTGGCAAGAGAAATAAGCCTATAGTTACTCTTATCATTGAGGTCACCAGTTTTATTCTTCACTACAGGCACTACCACTGTTTTCATAAAATCCGCTGACAAGTAGGAATGGCTCACGCATAACGAGTTAAACATAGCCAATACCCTAGCAATGTGTGGTCTGGCGTGTTGTAGGTGCTCAATGCTGAAACCATCATGATCCGAGGACTTATCTCTCGAGATAAGCCTTATAGCTTTAGCTACGTCGTTAGCCCGGAAAGCAGTCCCCGCCTCCCGACTGCTTACGTCAGCAGTGAGCACCTCCGTCGCCGTACCCAATGGAGACTTCACTGAAAACTGGTTCTTAAAAAGGTTCGCAATCTCCTTCGGGTCATTAACACCATCGACGCTCACAGGAATGCCGGGGTGTAAGTTTTCTTTTTGGGTGCCCTTCCAGAAACCGCGAAAATCCCCCTTACAATGTTTCACAGCTAGAGCGTCCATTCTTATTTGGTCCTGATGATTTTGGCACCATTTTAATCGAAACTTAAACACTCTTCTGCTATCGCACATTTCTTTTTATAAAAATCCTGACTGAGACCTACCACACAACACCCATTCCAGGAACTTAGATTTGGCCACCCTGTGAGCTTCGCTGACATGTTTCTTCCAACCGGCTATGCGTGCGCCATCCCCGCCCTTCCCCATGCTTCCCCGACTCGCCACTGCCGCGTCTATTTTACCTTTCATAAGCGCTTCTTTTACTTGATATTCTTTATAACATCCCACTTTCATTGTTATTTCATTTTTCGTTACTAAATCTCCTTTATCAGTAAATTGGCCTCGGTGTAAAGTACAAATCATGAATTGATCTATTAATTCACCCATATTGGGCAACGTTTCATAGTGTTTTTTGCACTGCGGTTTGTCAATTATTTTAGAGGCAGCATATCGCATAATCGGTTGGTTGTAATTGGAATTGTCTTCTGGCTGGAATCATGAAAGCATTTCAATATTGGTTCCTAGATATTTATGAAATAAAGAGTTTTATACTAGATTTATGCTGCTGCGGTAAGGACCATTATCTGTCCTTTTGGTCTCAAAAATTCAGTGTTCGGAATGTTTATTTTATCTATCTTTATGTATAAGGAGAAACTGACTGACTGACATATCAACCCACTGCGAAACTACTGGGACTTGGAATGTGAAATTTTGCACACGACTCCTTTTGTAATATAGGGTAGCACAAAGAAGGGGGGCTTTTTGGAAATTCGACGTTTAAGGGGGAGAAAAGGGGGATTATTATTGTATGAATAATCTTATGTTTTAATTAATAAACTTGAAACTAAACACGAATTATTTTAACTTTCTTAAATGAATAATAAGGTTTGTCATTAAATATAGACATAAGTTTTTGAGTTTTTCGAAAATTGACTAGCAAAAGGGGTTATTAAGTTTTTGGGGGAGGATTTCATTGTGTGTCTGGACTAAGTCAAAAGTAATCTCAACATTAAATGACAAAACGCATGATTGAAGTTTTTCCAAAAGTCAACCCATTTCGGGGAAAAAGGAGGAACAGTTTATATGAAATTTTATTTTTCCTTTGATCAATAAATTAATAATAAAAAAAGGATCTAATCTAATCATTATTTACCCAAAACTACCGGTTAAAAAGGATGTTAAATTTTGTAGAAGAAAATACGATATCCACGCGAACGAAGTCGCGGGCAAAGTGCTAGTTAATAGTATGTTAGGTTTCAATTTATGAATGCATAATTGTTGGATTTTTTATTTTAATATATTTTACAATTTAGTGCAAAACAGTTTCATTTTACTGGCAACACCGAAATTTTAAAAATGTAAAATGGCACAACGACGTGCCCTTAATGTTGCGGCGTTCATGACAGTAGAACCTTCCGAGTGGCTGTGTCAGTTAAAATAAAGATTGGCATAGAATTATTGGAGATCTACTGTAAAAAATTGTGCTTAATCTATTAGTTTTTATTGTAAACTAGCTGATCGTAGCAGACGTTGTCTTGTCAAATATCAATAATTTATTCAAAAATCCCATAAAAAGAACATTCAACTTTTCCCTAAAGAAAATGTTCCGGCAAACTTTTAATTATTTTTTTGCGTAATTACATGATTTGGACTATTACGAACATTGGTGCCGATTCTCTTGTCACAAATGCCTCTAAACTAAACTAAAAACCACCAAAATTTAGTTTATTCCTGTCAAACGACGATTTCCCATTCTGAAATAGACTAAAATGACACAACTTAACTATATTTTAGTTTGACAGCACTGAGATGGCACTGAGATATTAGTTTAGTGAAAATGGCAATTTTGCTATTCTGAATTTGACGTTTTTAACTTAAAATTTAGATTTTCTAACTATATATGACTATTTTTAATCGCGACTAAAAACATGTGGAATAAAATTGGTTGTCATGAACTAAAATTCACACCAACACCTCGACTTCAGAAGAAAAAACAGTACTGATTTTTTTTTTTCTTTTGCTTATATCTCGAAAACGGTGTGTCCAATCGCAAAAATAATGAAAATTTTGACACCCTTTTTAAAACTTTTAAACCCCTAACACTCTACATGTAGGTAATATTTTTTCTTATTTTCCATACAAAAAGTGAAAAATCCATATAAAACACGTCGAGGCTGCCCCCCTGCGCGCCTCCGGTTCTAAAAAGATTCACGTGGTTATGTATCACGTGTGGAGTCGCGATTGTCAAATTCGATTTAGATGTGTCAAAATTATTTTTAAATTTAGAGAATTTATTTTGAAGAATAGCTTTGAGATTCTCATAGTCAAAAGTAAGGAATTTTAGTGTTTAGTTCGGTGTACAAGAGAATCGACACCAATATAAAACAAAATTTGCCTAATCGGTCTAGGCGTTCTGAAGTGTTGCTCTTACCGACGAACAGCATTTCATTTTTATTTTATAGTTATTAGAACACTAGGAAGAGCTCGTGGCTAAGTAATAACAGCCGCACGGGTCGATCCACCAGGTTAAGCTACGCTTGCCGGGGTTGGTCCGTGGATGGGTGACTATCTTTACATATCGAGACTCCTCCGTGCCTCGGAAAGCACGTTAAGCCGTTGGTCCCGGCTGTCATTCGTGGATATTTGAACGTCATTACGGGTCGTCAGAAGCCCGAAAGTCTGACAACCAGTCTTACAAAGGGATATAGTATTACTTTACTGGGTCATGCAGGTCAGATGGGCAGTTGCTCCTTGTAAAATACTGATATTCAGATGCATCGGTTAGACTGGAAGCCGACCCCAACATAGTTGCGAAAAGGCTAGGCAGAAGACGAATTATTAGAATCTATACAAACAGGGTAAGTTTTTATCCAGTGCGATATCCAAACCTGAAATCGCGAAAAAAATATGAGCTGTTCCCTACATTTATGTTCGCATAACTCGTCAAAATGTAGGGAACAGCAGATTATTTTTTCGCGATTTCAAGTTTGGTCCCATAGTAAAAGTTGTTCATAATGATGAATAAAGTCACGTGTTAATGTTTTCGCACTGGATAAAAACTTATCCTGTATGATAAAATCGTAGCGAAGTCAAAACTGGACATTGAATATTTTTGAAAAAAAACTTTTTTACAAAAAACACAACCGACTTCCAAACTACAAAGTGAAAAATAACTTTAATTTCGGAAGTCGGTGTCTTTGGATCAGATCAGTATTTTAGTTTTTTGACACCGACTTCCGAAATTAAAGTTATTTTTCACTTTGTAGTTTGGAAGTCGGTTGTGTTTTTTGTAAAAAAGTTTTTTTTTTCACTTTTTAGTGGGTTGGTTTGTAATTTATCTAAGTTACAATAGCCTTATGTCAACTGCTCATCAAAAATACCCAAATCACTATAGATGTGCCTTTAATATTTGAAGAGTTCCCTCGATTTCTCCAAGATCCCATCATCAGATCGTGACCAAATGACAATGGACCAACTTGAAAGTATACCCTTTCAAACAAAAAAGAATTTTTCAAATCGGTCCAGCCGTCTTCGAGTAATCGGGGAACATACATAAAAAAAAAAAATTTTAAAAAAAATATCCCGACGAATTGAGAACCTCCTCCTTTTTTTTTGAAGTCGGTTGAAAAGCAATTGCTACGAAGTGTAGAATCGATTCTAATGCCGAAAATATAGATATTAGAATTTTTGTCTGTTTGTATGTGTATCTGTTTGTCTGTATGTATGTTGCATGACGCAAATTCTACCGGACAGATTCTGTAAAAAAAAATGCATAGATATTCCCTATAAGTCTCGTCAAACTGTAGGGTATAAAATATCACGCTATTTGCTATAGGGATGAGCAGTATTACATTATGTCGTATTTGTATGTTCCAGCATGACGCAAATTCTACCGAACAGATTCTGTTAAAATTTTGCATAGATATTCCCTATAAGTCTGGTCAAATTTTAGGGTATTAATATCACGCTATTTGCTATGAGGGATGAGCAATATTACATTATGTTGTTGTAAATTGTAAAAAGACGCGCCAAAAGGTATCACTAAGTGCAGATAGTTACCGATTTAACAGAATATCCTTATATTTTAATAAATATTTATTCCACAATTTTCGATATTGCACCTACCACTGTTTGTCTCTGCATCACCCAAAGGTTGACTGGTAGAAAATGCCTTTGGCATTAAGTTCACCTCTGTACATGTATGTGCTTAAAGTATTAAATAAATAAATTATTAGACATTACAATAAAGTGAAACAATTCTAGAAGTCTAGATAAAAAGGTATGTACTGTATTATTTTCTTTCCAGACAGCCCTAATACTCGGTCAATTGGCATAGGTATGTTACGGACGAGAAAGGACATAAAGTAATAACAACTGTCAGGCGCGGAGATTAAGTACAATTTAGTTTGCGCGTGGGGGGAAGTGATTTTATAGACTGTTATAAAAGCGGCTTTTTCAAGACCAAAAGAGTGCAGCTTCTGTACGTTAGAACTATTATAAAGTCTGTGGTATTGGTGTAAAATTTTATTGAGCAAAAGTACGAGTGCGGGCTACGTGGAGATGTAGGAGCGCGGGCCAAGGGCAGGTCGTTACAATGAATGCAAAAGTAGAAAATAAATGTTACAGGTAAATTATCACTCGCTCTTTTCACCTCGTTAGGGCGTTTGTGCACTACAAGGAATTTACTGTCCAATTTTTAGGGTTCCGTTGCCAAATGGCAAAAAACGGAACCCTTATAGCTTCGTCATGTCTGTCTGTCCGTCCGTATGTCACAGCCACTTTTTTCCGAAACTATAAGAGCTATGCTGTTGAAACTTGGTAAGTAGATGTATTCTGTGAACCGCATTAAGATTTTAACACAAAAATTGAAAAAAAACAAATAATTTTGGAGTTCCCCATACTTCGAACTGAAACTCAAAAAAAAAAAATTTATCAGTACCATTCGTGTGGGGTATTTATGGATAGGTCTTCAAAAATGATATTGAGGTTTCTAATATCATTTTTTTCTAAACTGAATAGTTTGCGCGAGAGACACTTCCAAAGTGGTAAAATGTGTGTGTCCCCTGTAACTTCTAAAATAAGAGAATGATGAAACTAAAAAAAAAATATATGATGTACATTATCATGTAAACTTCCACCGAAAATTGGTTTGAACGAGATCTAGCAAGTATTTTTTTTTAATACGTCATAAATCGTGAACCGCAATTTACCTTTCATTCAATGTTACTTGCTGCTACGGAACCCTTCATGGGCGAGTACGACTCGCACTTGGCCGCTTTTTTTTTACGGTCCGATATGGCACGCCATAAATGTAAATACTAGATTGTGCACTATACGTAATTTTACCGTCCGAAATTTTACTTTTCCCTATTCCGGCTCGTTTTTTTCCGGTCCGAGATGACAGCAATGAAAAACGTGTTTATGCTTGTGCGCTGCGTCCGCGATCAGTATTATTCATGAGCGGGCGGGGCGGGCATGGGGCAGGTTAAGGAGGAGGTTAGGTAAGTAGTTGTAGACATCTGACAGTACTTAAAAAAATCTTTCGTCCTGCCTCAATTTATTGTGAAAAATCAGGTACCTTTCACTAATGAGGGGATGAACCCAAAATTCTTTTTATCTTCTACGTCTTCGCACGTAGAGTAAATAAAGCAAGCAACTGCCGACGTTCCAAGAAACTCTTCGTTCCTTAAAATTAATCCATACAAAATTTAACACCCCTCTAATCCTCCTTACGTAATAATAATAAGTATTCATGCCAATTTACAAGTTTATTAACTCAAGAATTAGATTTTTCATACAAACAAAATCCCTCCTTTTCACCCACTTAAAAGTCGAATTTCCAGAAACCCTTTCTTAGCGGACATCTACTAACTATAAACTACCTCTCTGCCAAATTTTATCTTTATACATCAAGCGGTTTTCGATATTTCGTGATGAATGAGTGAGTGAGTGACCTTTCGCTCTTACATATTTAGATTAGATTAGATAGAAGAAGATAAAATTAGTTATTTTAGAGCAAGGGTAGCTGATATAACAAGTAAAATAGAACTACTTTATGTAAGCACCCAAAAGTTAGGCAGGAAGTGATACCCTGGAGCACCCTGTTTGCCAATGAAATTGTTCTTGTCGTTGAAGATGGACTATCCAGAGCAGATTGGAGAAAAGGCAGCAGAAGCTGAAGAATGTTGGCTTAAATAACAGCAGAATTTAATCATTATGTTCTGCGATTTCGCCGGTCTCTCCAGTTCTGAAACCATAGCGCTTGATGGCGCGCTTCTCCTAGTTTGCTCCGACTTTCGGTATCTCGGTTTACTTGTGCAAAGCGATGGCTAAGATGGAAGAAGTTGCGGTCATGGGTATAATCTGTGACTCCTTCATTCCCCTTAAACTTAAGGGGAAGATATATAAAACAATGGTTAGACCTGCTGTCTTGTATGGATCAGAATGTTGAGCCACAAAAAGTATGAATGAAAGGCAATTGCATGCAGCTGAGATGAGATGAGAATGCTAAGAGGGATGTGTGGTGTTACACGAATGGATAAGAAATGAACTGTATTGAAAAGAAAGTCTGAAAGTGGCACCGGTGACTGAAAAGTTGTGCAGAAATCGGTTGTCATAGTATGGCCATATGATGCGAAGGAATAAATAAAATGTTGTGAGGAGAGTTTTGAGTATGAATATCGATGGCTATAAGAGTAGGAGAAGACCAAAGAAACGATGGATAGACTGTGTGAAAGATGATGAGGCTAGAAAGAGGGTGACTACCAAGATGACGACTGATAGAGAAGTATGGAATAAAAGACATATTGCGTTGACTCCAAATAAATTGGAATAAGGAAGAAGAATAATGATGAAATGAAAATTGATAAATACAAGAAATTCTTACCTTTCGCCAAAGTTCCAAATGTCCCCAACCGTATATCAAAACATCGGTATTAGGTTTTTGAAACCCTTGTTCATAGTTAATATCTATCACAGTTGGTATGTACGAACACAACTTTTTGAACGTAGCGTCGTTGAGGTCATAAGGAGATTCTACCTTGACCAAAGCTATGTCTATAAATGACCACTTTTCCACGTTATGATAATCTACTTCATATTCTACAAAACAATAAGACATAATATTATAAGTTTAGTCTTTCATCACCATTTAATTCTACGTGGCACTGATTTAAAGCAGCAGTTGTATATAGTAGTTTTGGTAAGTTAAAAATTAAAAAAAGGAATTTATTTACAAGTTGAGTCGTAAAAAATAATGAAATGAATCATTTAATAAATACTGAGCATTGAAATAACTAAATGGGCAGTTACGAATGGGCAGTTGACAAATCAGAATTAGTCGGTAAGAAATTTCATTTCAGTTCTATAAACAACGTTCTAACCTAACCCAAGTGATTCACTAACAATAGAGAGGATCTGGCGCTCGGCGGCCGCTGCCGTGGCATGCTCGCTTCGCTCGCTCGCCTTCGCGCTTTAATGGTCACAGTTCTAACCTAACCTAACCCAAATGATTCACCATCATCTGCCTAGCCTTTTCCCAATTATGTTGGGGTCGGCTTCCAGTCTAACCGGATGCAGCTGAATACCAGTATTTTACATGGAGCGACTGCCTATCTGACCTCCACAACCTAGTAACTAGGTAACACGATATCATACATTGTAAGACGAAATAACCGGTCTATTGTTTTTTTTATTACTGTCTATGTTTTATTGTCGCACAAATTTACCAACCGCAGATCTGACCATTATTTTTAATAATAAATAATAGTTAAAAAAATTCGTTCCCATCCCTACGTCTACCGGCGAAATATTTTGTATATTTCATTGCTCTTGATAATAATATTCCTTCAAAAACATAACATGTAAAAAAAGTCCCACAACGCAGTTCTTCTACCGTAAAAAGATGTGAGATCTAATGTAAAACTAAGTCTCTTAATTTCTGTCTGTCACCTTTATTTCTTTACTAAATAGAATGACTTGGCTTTCGCACTGCAACATAATCACATAAGAACAATCTACTATTTTAAATAGTCTTAAAAAATAGTCTTTTAAAGCGCAGCGCTAATAATATATTACGTAGATTTTGTTGTATGTAGAATGTAGATTCTATTGCCGTGTGCGATTACTAAGTCATTCTATTTATTAAATAAATAAAGATAACAAATTGATAGGTACTAAATAAATTAACAAATTTGGTTTCTTAACCAACAGGTTCAAATTAAATATAATTTGGAAAAATAACTAGTTATACTAAGCCCTCTCGGTCACTGAAAATTCACAACGAAGTTAAAGAGGGTCGAAAATGTTTTGAATGGCTTCGAGAAAAGATGGTACTACTTTGCCTTTGTGTTTGTTTTGATCGACTTGGCGGGGATAGTTCCGTGCCACCACTCAGCCGGTTTGAAACGACTTGGTCAAATGCATCGTAACTTCTCAAAGGTATTATTATTACTAGGGAGTACCAAGTATTTGTAACTTCGTGGTATTTGCAACAAAAGCCGAACAGACGTACTAGTTTACTTAGTCGATCAAAACATACTTCTTAGTATGCTGCAGCAATATAGTCACTAGTTAATAGTCTATTACATACTTACTCATAGGAACACACGTGTATGTCACTCTCTTTTTCTTTTCCTTTGTAAATTCATCGTTTTCTATTTCGGCGTCCGGGACGTATTTTCTGTATCCTGCTATAGCGTACATGAATTCAACATCATCCACACAGGCTGCTGATGTGATTATGAACCATGTAGATACTAAGGCACCGCCACACAACCATTCGTCGTAAATTTTATTTGAATTTGGTGCTTTAACTAAGTACACCTGCAAATATATGGTCATTTAGGAAAACAATCTAGATAACTGCAACAGAGGACGCTAAGAGGGACAGGGCCTGCGATTCTCCATACAATTTCAGTTGTCCGTATTCCCCTTTTTTCTTCCTGAATCAATATTCTAGAACATTTTTTTTCAGCAATTAATTGGTAAAGAAAATATGACCCTCCAAAAATTACAAAAATCCCCCATTTTTACCGCTATGATTAGAGGATTACCAGACAAATTCGAAAAGTTTTTAACATAAAAGAAAATTATAGGAACATAGACATAGTCTTTCTTAAAATTTTAATGTAAAAAAATGATTGAATCGGCTCAGTTTTCGAGGAGAAAAAAGGGGAATACGAAACGTTGATCTCGTTAAAAATTTTGTGATTTAATCGGTCTGAGCAGCAGCTGTCCCTATCGCACTTTACAGGGGCAGACTTGGGGTAAGACGACGGCAATAGTTTCTTCAAAAAACAATTTTTCAAATTCCTCGCAGGCCCTGTTCCCTCCTAACGGCGCGGCATAGCCGTGGCGGTGCGCGCGTCTTCAAATATGTGATATTTCGGAACACTGCATATCCCAACGGAGTTGCAGTACTATGTGACAAGATTACCTTCTGACGCACGGCAAGTACAACATTTTGATCACTTCGTATGTTATTTGGCTTTAGGTCCTACCCTATTAGTCACAAAATCTCGCAAAGAGATAATTTGAAGGTTTTCATACAATATTTTGAATCGGACATAACTTCATAGTCACTACCGCTAAATATATTGAAAGTAGGAAAAGTGCCTATCGCCAACCACTACCGGCTATTGGAAGTGTAAAAATGAGAATCATCGAATCAATAGGTATACAATCATTTTTATCACGTGCTCGTAACTAGAAGAATCATAAATAAAATCACAGTAGGTTAATTTTAGTGGGATTTAGCTTTTTTAATAATGTCATCATTATCGTTCATAAGGATGGGATTGCACAGTTGCCTGTGTTTTCATTGTTTTTCACTATACTAATTTATTGGTCTCTTACCACGTATCCTTTATCCGCGACCACCTCCCTGCCATCTTTAATTCGTCGTGAGCCATCAGTTACTGAGACAAAATATTAGTAGCACATTTCTATAGTGTCATAAAATAGTGAAAAAAAAAAGGAACACCAAATGTCTCATAAGTCTTTGTTACTACTAAGATCTTTTCGAGTTTGGCCACCAGATTCGCTTTTCTGCCTTCTGCATCAGTCCGACCTTCTTCAAGACGCGTCTGACTATCAAAACAGAGCCGCTTGATGCTGTCATCCATTGAAGAGTTTAATTCTTTATACAGCTATGCACAACGGACTGAAATGCACGGACTCCGAAGAACAACGGAATCTAGTTGCGTCCACTTACATACTGTACATTCTACTAGGTACATATAGTAGGCACAGGTACCATCTGATATGGTAGGACCTTACCTCCCGAACACTTGAACACCTGACCGAGTGGCTCTGTCTTGCTTCTGTCTCGCCACTGTACTAGTTACGTGTAAACAAAGCATAATTATGTCTACAGTAGGTACTCACCATACAAAATATGTATAAATAACAAAACAAACTTTATCGCAACCATTGCAGAAACAGTGTAGAACAAAATAATTGTACTTCGATGGACTGTGACATGGTTATAATGGAATTTTTGTTGAATGATTACTTTTATTGTTTTCATTATTTTTCTCCATTTTCTGATGAACTATTCAAGTACTTATGGATTAATTTAGTAACGGACTATCTTAGTTACAGTTTTTTCTAAAATGTGGATTGCTTCAAAAAACACTTTTACAAATCAAAAATAAATTATTTATTAAAACTAGATGAGTTCGGTGTTTCCAACTACCCTGAGATGAAAGACCGAAACAAACTCAGAGGTCACAATCTCTTTTAAAGTCTAGACATATTCTTGTTCAGGCCATTATGAGGATGCCGACCGCTTAACTGAGTCCGTGTCAGAGGTAGCTGCGTGGTGCCGGAAGGGTGTGATAGTGCAAGAGCTCAGTGATTCGTCAACTCGCGACAACCGTCACCCCTCCCGCACCGCGCACGGACTCAGTTAAGTCGTCGGCTTATAAATTAATGCCATGTCAATGTTAATCTTCTTTATATTATTTTAATTTTGTTTTTTGTATGTATATTAACTTTATAAGTATGTTGTTTAAAGCCGTTTTTATTTTTTGTGCATGTGGTGTTAACCTATAATTTTTTTGAATTATTAATTATTGCACTTGTAAATTTTACCCTAGTAATTAAGTTAGAAATGTATAGGTGTAAGCAATTGTTGGTTAACCTAAATAAATAAATAAATGCCTGAGATGTCTTTTGAGAAAAAAGTGGACCTGTCCAGTTAGTGCACGCATTTGTCAGTAATCGTGCAGCTTAACTCAGAACTTAAGGTATGAATTGGAGAGTCGTTTATTGTGGTATAGAAAATATAGTGTTTCTTGTAACAGTGTTTAAAAACCTATCCAGCCTTCCAGACTCCGGGCCGGTATGGTTAAAAAAAAAATGAAATTATTCACATATTAAAAAAAACTTAACCAAGCCGAGAGTCAATTATTCTTTCTGTTATTACGATATTTTTTTTGTATTAGACCACGCCTGGAAACTTTTTGGTTAAGAGATATTGAAGGTCAACCTTTTTTGACGTTTTTAGGAAAACAAGTTTGAAATCCATGCAACACCATAATCCGCTGTACCCTTGCTACTACTTGCCTTTACAAGAGAGTTTTAAATTTTTAGAATAGTTAAACACAGTTTTAAGAAGTTAAAATATTTAAAAAATAAAACTGATTCAGTTAAAATGTACTGTTCGCAGGCTCATTCAAGGCAAGATTCGAGGCATTCCTGTTGGAAAGATGTTTCTACTCATTATATGATTTTTACAAATCATATAATTAGTAGAAGGACACTGAACTAAACTATTGAACTGAAATATACTTACCGTCCATATAAACTATCGCTAATAAGAATACTTAGTAATAAGTCATTATTTGGCATACACTCGTTTAGCATGGGTTCTATCTGGCAGAATCTTAAATAAAAATTAAATTAAATACTTTCTTAAAAAGTCAATATTATTGTGCTACAAAAGTTAGTGACAGAATCGAATCGCTGCAAAACCGACTCCACGTAGTCTTATCTGCCCTATTCCTAGAGTGTAGTTTAAGCCTGCATAAGCGCAGAGGATCGTGGCGGCCCGCGAGTTGAGGAGCAGATGATTTTACGGCAACGATAAGCTCGTGTGGGACCGCCGGAGCCCCGCAGCGCCGGAACCGTGACAGAAACCATGCCTGCTGCATGTTGTATGCTCGCTTGCTGTATGCATGGTGTATACTTATTTGTATTTTCGCATGCTGCATGCATGTGATAAGTGAGTCTTTCAATTATAATAGAATGAAATGTATGCCAAAAGACGATTCTGACTGTGAACTTTCTGCGATATGATGGTTCAATTTTTTAATTATTATGGATATGAAATTTGTGCCTAAAGATGATTCTGACTTACAAAATTATGAGTTTTGAATGTATGATAAATGAGTGTTTACCAAACGATTTTCTACGAAATGAAGTTTATGCTATCCGCTGTAATGCAAAATAATATTATGACATAAAAAGTTCTGCTATAAAGGGTAGAATCTATTAGACATATTGCCATTTCTGTAAAATAGCATTTTTTTAAATTGAATTACTGTAGATTTCGTCACACCCACGGCAAACTTACGAATCCGCATTTTTTGTGAAATCAATATTTTGATGAAAAATTTTACCTAATGTAGTAATTTACGAACTACACACCGTGGAAAATTTACAAATTTTTATCTCTGACGGTTATAAAATTCAAATTGTTCGATTCTGCGTTTTATGTTAGGTAATACACCCATAGTAAATTCACGTAGGATGTTTTAGCATAGTAAATTTAAAAAGAAGTTAAAAGATATTTAATCTTACCCTGGCACACTTTTTGTAAGTTCACCAAAGTTTAAATTGGATATTTTTACTAGGTTAGTATAATTTATAGTAACGAAAGTACCACTTTCGTAAGTTTGCCAGGGTATGAATAAATATCATCATGCGGATGAATACTTCTACGCCTAAGTTTTGTTTTTAAGCTATTGCATAGCTTTTATCGCGGGCTTTGAGCGCGGCGACCGAATCAAGAAATTCCGTAACGAAAATAAAACCTAACACCCCCCACTCCGCCTACCATGTAATGACGGTTCCCATGACAACGTGATGTTGTCATGGGAACGTAATTTTTGTTTTATGTCATCACGTCATCATCCCAAGTGTAGCGTTGACAAATAGGAAGTATGGAGGTTACAAATGCTATACAATAGCTTTACCGCGGCAGTCCCCGAGTGCCACACGTTATTATTTTTATTTATACAGATAGTTAGTTAGTCTTTTAATTTAATACGTAGTGTAAATGTTAGTTATGTTAAAAACTGTAAAGTTATGTTAACAATTAACTTTTATGTATGATGATGTAAAGATACGAATGTATGTTTATTTCTGAACCTTGTAGAACATTGTCAATCCTTTGATAATATAAAAAGTACAATTTTGAATACCAAATGTACCGTGGTACCTTATACCTGCTACAAAAAAAAAAGTTACGGTTGATGTTTACTTTCAAAACGCTCCCCTGTAAAATGCATTTTCTGCAGATTGGCAAGTTTGCCGTAGAGGTGACGATTTGATTCATTTTGTGAGTAGCACGTTGCAACAAAAAAAAGGATTCAAACAAAAATGCGAAATAATAAAACGAAAACTTATTTAATTTTAACAAGTAACGTCAGTGTAGAATTAAATAATAAACAAACAACTTAGATATCTATTAATAAACACATGACTCGTATTTTCACGGTTTAGGCAGTATCAATCTATTCAATTCTTGAAATGGTAGGAAATCTTTAGTTGTACATATTTTGTTTTATGAAAACTTTCCTGGTCTAAAATACAGGGTGTTTGGTACACCTACAATTTTTTTGAGGGATGGGGGGTGTCATTTGCTAGTTTTTATTTATAAAATACTAGCTGCGCCCCGCGGTTTCACCCGCATAAGTTTTGATTCCGTGGGAATATCGGGATAAAAAGTATCCTGTCCTAACCTAATCTAGATCATGGTCCACCTATGTGCCAAATTTCATCCAAATCTGTTCAGCCGTTTTAACGTTAAAGCGTAACAAACAAAAAACTCACTTTCGCATTTATAGTGTTAGTTAGTTAGTTTAGAAAAATTCTTTATTAACATAAAATATACATAGCCGTAGTATTTAAAAAGAAAATAAAGTAACAGTTACACTAATATTAATAACAACACTTTTACAGGCTAGGAGCACCTTTATAAGTATATAATAATAATGGTTACAAAACTTATTACAACATGAGGCATTAATTAATTAAACCTTTAACATTAACATTTGAATCTATTGTAATAATTTCATTTATATAAAATACGGGGTAAATACTATTAATAACTAATACTATTTACCCCCTGGTAAATTAGTAATTGGTATTAATATTAGTTAAGATTAGCACAAAATTATTTAACTTTTCGTTTTAAAATTGTTTCAAGTCGAAATTTTTCGTACCTTAACACAATTTTAAAACTTAATAATCCAATCGTTCATAAGTGTCATTGCCAATAACATCAAAAAATATTGTGTGCTAATACAACTAGTGATGTGCCGGATCGTTAAAAATTGTGATCCGCGTATACCGATACGGATCATAAGGGTCTAGATCCGCGAATACGGATACGGATACGGATCTCAACTTTCTTCTAGTTCAGCAGGAATTATTTATGATCCTCATCGTAACAGACGTTTGGAGGACAAAGCTGCCAAGTTACTCTTTTTGAAATACAATTTACCATTACTCAATATTAATTATGACGTAATTTTTTTTAAGTTTTTGAAAACAACATAGTTTTAATTGATGTGTTAACTCACATAATTATTTCAATTAGCATAGCACAAATATTACAGGTTTGATCTCACTACAAAGATAGTTTAATTACTACCTTATAACTTAATTTAGGTACTGGTACTTACTCTACTTGAATTGTAATAAAAAATGATTAAATTATATCCGCCAAAAAGTAACGGATACGGATAAGTACAGATCTTTCTTCTCCCTCGGATATCCGCGGATACGGATACGGATATCCGGCACATCACTAAATACAACCACAAAAAAAAGTTGTGACGATAATTTGGGTAAGTAATTAAAAAATAAAATGATTATCTAAATTACCTACCGTGACACCTAAGACACAGGTTTTATGGTTGAAAGCTAGGATATGACGCTCTCTATCCCTAAGAAAATTGTGTCAGTCTTTCTACCGAACACCGTGTACAATAGATTTTTTCTTCGCGAGATCTTGGTTACGGAAACGGCTCCAAAACTTTTCAGTTTTTCCATACGGTTCGTGTTTTTTATCATTTTCTGTGGTAGTCGTCGTAGCTACATTAGCTAAAGTCACATTTTCTACAGCCCTACAAAAAAAAAAAAATTAAAACCAAGAACATACTCATGGGGGCATGCAAGAAGTATTTGCGTTTTTAATGTCCCTCGGAAAACTTCGTGTTTCGTCAGTCGTCGGATTTCTATCAGTTGACCTTTGCACTTGGTGCAGACCGGACGCTCTCAATCGACTTGGAAGTATATAGAGTTGTTAATACTATTTTAACTTAATGTAATTATTTTAAAAATAGGAGAAAAGCTGCTAAAGTTGCCGGCACAACAGATAGGAAAATAGTTTTACAGCTCTATAAAGTTCACACGGAAATCAAAACAAAACACCAATAAAGTACTCAGTTCTGAATTCAAATTATTATACACGATAAATTTAATAATTTATGGACATGGAAATTAGCATTAATTTGTATTTGGAAATGCGATGATTGCCGAAGGACATAAAGAAAATAGAAATAATGTCCACATTTATTACAGTCGTGAATCATATTTTGATCAACATACAACCTGACACTGACCTGCAAATTGCAAAAAACCGTACAAAAAATTAGATTTCTCCGGGTTCTATGGCGCATTCGCTTTAAACGAACATGTGTCCGTATGGATTGAGGAGCCATGTCTCATATTTAAACGCGGGTACTACCAATATTTAGTAGTAAATTAGGTGATTTTGTAGGCCCGATCCTGGAATTTGTAGTAAAACACTTTAAAAGATACACGACTTTAAAGGTGGCTCCTCAATTCAGACGTCTGAATTGAGGTGCCACCTTACAACTCTAAAACAAGCCGACGGATATTTTTGAAAATTTGGTAGGATTTAGTAGTACTTATGCGTAATCTCTACAAAAAAAAAGGGTTTTGTACGGCTGAATTTGAAATAGCTACAATGTTTTAATTTTTCATAAAAATCCATAAATTTCACCGCGCTGTTTCTCGGAAAGTAATTAACCAATTACAACATATTTTTAGTATAATTTAGTAGTAAATACGTTCTAATTTGTAGTATAAAAATAAAATGGAAAAACTACATAATTTCGCTAATACAACACATTTTATGTGGCCTCAATCCTCAATCCTGACGGTCTATAGAAAATAATATGTACGTAGCTACTAAAGTAGTTGATCAAATCGGATAACAATAGCACCAATATTTAGTAGAAATTTCTACTAAATATTGGCGTAATCCAAAATCCTGTACATTCAATATTTCAAAAGATATTAACAAAATAAACATTCCTTAACAATCTAGTGTGGTACGAGAGCCCACGACCAAAACCATATCACATCGTTTTAGGGCCAAAACCGTATAAAATCGTTAGTTTAGATGATTCCTGAACCCAACTCGGTGGGAGTATCGGTCAGAAACGTCTCAGTTTTACGGAAGCGTATTTCTGCTATGTCAAAAAAATAAGCAGACGGTTTCATCACAATATGTCTGATATTAAAAATGTACATAGTTTTCGTAATTTTATTACAAAAAAGTTTGTTTTCTGACATTTTACGTGTCACATCTGGACTGAGTGCAAAATATTTAACCTATCTGTCTCATAGCAACCTGGTTCAATTATTTTAAAATCTTTTGTATAGTTACTGAAAACCTGTTTTTAGAAATTTTAAATGTCATATATAACTCCAAAAATAGAAAAAACGTTTCGGAGTCACCCGGCTAACGCGCGGTGCTTGTTACGCTTACGACACCGATGATGAGTCCGACAGTAAAATAAAAAAAAATGTGGATTTAATTTCAATAAACACTTATTTTCAAACGTCATCCCAGTTTTCTTTTGTCCAATTTATTAAAAAAAAAACCTTTTTCAGTTTGATGGTTTCGGGTAAGCTCTTTATTAATCGTACGTAAAAACGATTTATTCTGAAAAATGATTTATTCGCATCAACTGACCAAAGATTTTCAGACGGGTTGCAATTTTTTATTTTTTGCCTCATTTTTAATTTTCTCAAATGACCTTCTAGGTGTGATGCTACTGGTTTCAGAAAATTGTGTTTTCGGTACCTAAAATCTATCGTTCAACTACATTCTGAAAATCAGACAGATTGCTATGAAACAGTTCGATATATTTTTTTACATAGGTATTTCAAATGCGGTTAGGTCAGACGTGATGCGGAAAATGTCTGAAATGTTTGTATTCAGAATCTTCTGCAGTTGTAGCCACCGACATTAAAATTTTCTTACGTTTTTTGCAGTTTTTAGGTTAAATCATTAATACATCTCCCTAAGATAGATTTGTTCCATTAGAACATATCTCTTATGGAAAAGTTATTTTTGATCAAAATACAACCTGACACTGAACTGCCGTAATCTTTTGATTACGAAAAAAATACGTTACTAATCAGACAACTTTTCGATTGAACCAGGTTGCTAGAGACAGATAGGTTACATTTTTTGTCATTTTTGAAAATGCGTTCAGTCCACATGTGTCACGCAAATTGTCAGAAAACAAACTTTTTTGTAATAAAATTATGAAAACTATGTACATTTTCAATATCAGACATATTGTGATGAAACCGTCTGCTTATTTTTTTGACATAGCAGAAATACGCTTCCGTAAAACTGAGACGTTTCTGACCGATACTCCCACCGAGTTGGGTTCAGGAATCATCTAAACTAACGATTTTATACGGTTTTGGACCTAAAACGATGTGATATGGTTTTGGTCGTGGGCTCTCGTACCACACTAGATTGTTAAGGAATGTTTATTTTGTTAATATCTTTTGAAATATTGAATGTACAGGATTTTGGATTACGCCAATATTTAGTAGAAATTTCTACTAAATTTGGTGCTATCGTTATCCGATTTGATCAACTACTTTAGTAGCTACGTACATATTATTTTCTATAGACCGTCAGGATTGAGGAGCCACATAAAATGTGTTGTATTAGCGAAATTATGTAGTTTTTCCATTTTATTTTTATACTACAAATTAGAACGTATTTACTACTAAATTATACTAAAAATATGTTATAATTGGTTAATTACTTTCCGAGAAACAGCGCGGTGAAATTTATGGATTTTTATGAAAAATCAAAACATTATAGCTATCTCAAATTCAGCCGTACAAAACCCATTTTTTTTGTAAAGATTACGCATAAGTACTACTAAATCCTACCAAATTTTCAAAAATATCCGTCGGCTAATTTTAGAGTTGTAGCCACCTTAAAAGTCGTGTATCTTTTAAAGTGTTTTACTACAAATTCCAGGATCGGGCCTACAAAATCGCTTAATTTACTACTAAATATTGGTAGTACCCGCATTTAAATATGAGACATGGCTCCTCAATCCATACGGACACACAAACATTGCTCGAATGGGTTGCTTATGAAATTAATCATCACCATCATCATCATTTCAGCCGAAAGACGTCCACTGTTGGAAATAGGCCTCCCCCAAGCACCTCCACTCCGACCGGTTCTGTGCTTCCTGCATCTAACCGATTCCTGCCGCCTTCACTAGGTCATCGGTTGTGGGAGGCCTTCCAATGCTACGTCTTCCGGTACGTGGTCACCACTCCCAAACCTTTCAGCCCCATCGGCCATCTGTTCTACTAGCAATGTGCCCTGCCCAATACCACTGAAAAACTATGAAATGAATGGCTACCTTTGATTCAAATTACTTACTGTACATTTCTAAGCAACCCGGCAGGATGATGACTCCAGGATATGTGTTTTTCTACTATATCGTAGCCCCGTTGGATCGGTGGACTGTCGCATATGCTCCGTCTGTTGAAACTGTTTTTTATTTTTTATTAGACAGTTAAGGTAATATCGATGGATTAATTCGAGATTGTAAATACGTAAGATCTTATAAATAATTTCCAACTCAATACAATACAATACTGATTTAAGAATTCATGCACTAACAAAGAGACGAAAATACGACAACAAATTAGTAGTAGTAGTAGTTACATGGCAGGTAGTGGTGTTCGAATTTGTGTGGGGTAGGTACCACAACTAAAAACTGAAAAATAAAAACTTTTTACAAAAATAAATCAACCGACTTCCAATAAAAACACTAATTTTTTTTTCTAAATTTTGTAAATTCAGTTTTGTAGCAAAAATTAAAAAGTGTTTTTACAAAAAATTATCCACGGAGCGCCATCCTAATAGGTCGTAGTTTGGCCTATTGGCTACTAAACAAAATAAAAATAATGCATGAACGCATCATCTGAGTTCACTGTTAAGTATTAATGCACTTTTTTACTTTAAAAAACCATATGCCCATGTGCACTCACTGTGTGTTCACTGTATTTGGTACACCTGGGTTATCAGAAAGGCAAAGATGCCAAACATTTAGCATTATAGACAGTATCTTTTCTCAAAACCTCAAGTCGTGGAACACTTTTCCAATAAGTATATTCAAATTCAAATTCATTTGTTAATTTTGTGAACATAGGGTAAAAGATTATACAGCTGTTACAAATAAATATCGGTCCATACTACGTCCCGCCAGAAGGCATACAAAATTGTTTAGGTAAATAGATAGATAATCAAATGTAACATTAACAAAATGAAAATAAAAAGTCAAGGTACATGTCACAATTTCATGCCAATAATAATAAAAAGTCAATAAATTAAGATGGCACATAAACAGATTTAGTCACATTCTCTTCTAAAATAATAAATTAAATAAAAATAATAAAAATGTCAATATGAAATAATTATTAGAATATTACCATAAGGGAGCAACATTTCAGCAAAAGAATTTCTCTGATAAAAACTCAGTCACACTGTAGTACGCCTTATCCTTTAAAAAATTACGTAGTCTACTCTTAAACAGCACTGTTGTCAAGTCTTATACAAATAATTATGAAGAACTCACCTTAAGCTTAACATGCAATCTAAAAAAGCGCTATTACAGTGTGTACTCGTAAATAGATAGGGTCCTTCACAGGTCCTTGATTTATTATAAGCTTTGAATACTGAAGCAACTCCGATGACAGCCTCCGATGCACCCACCCAAGTGACAAGTGGCCCTCCATGGTCATTCTGAAGACATTAAATTGAATTATTCGCGTTTTGGGCCGACTCAGCGCGAACTATGCGGCACCCGGTTCCGACTCACTGGAACCCCAACTGGCACTGGCAAGCATCGGAAGATACAAGACTCAGCCCACTATTAACCTCCGGTCTCCGGAGGAGAGTGGTGTAACGGCATCTATACTCCATTTGAAATAAGATTAGACATTTAAACAAACCTTTTTTACAGTCTGTTCAACCGATTTTGACTTCTATACCGTAGGCATAAGGATGGCATTAAAGGCAAAAAAGTGGTTACAATACCAACTGTTTACTGCAGCTGCCACTTGTCATACAACCATGGCAATAGAAGTCAAAATCGGTCGAACGGACTGTAGCCCAGGCGCGAACTAGCGGCCATGTCGCAGTGGCCAGCGAGATAGTCGGTGAGGCCGCTGGCCGCGTGCGGCCAGGTGCGCGTGCTCCATGGCGACTTCATATTAATGTATGTTTCTCGCTGCATGGTCGCTGCGACCTGGCCGCTAGTGCGCGCCTGAGCTTAAACAGGTTTAGTTTAATGTCTAATCTTATTTCAAATGGATTATACAAGGCCACATGCGAACAACGCATCAAAGAGGGAGGGGACGGGATAGTTATTGGCCCCTACATAGTTATTAGCAATTTCAACATCGGTATTGAAAAACTAGCAACCCATATTATTAAATGCAAAATTTTTAAATGCATTATGGCAACACGATTGTTGACTGTCATAAAGTTTCGGCAAAACGCCTCTAGGTGGATTCGTTGAAGTAGTCCGCTAAGAGCATTCGTCCGAATAGCACCTTCGCAAATAGCACCTAGCCTACCCATACAGACATTCTAATGATTTTTATCGATATCTTTCATTTAATAACGTCCTGTAAAACAAATACATCCCAGCAGTAAGCTGCTGATTCGTAGGTGCTCTTCGTGGATTAGGCTAGGTGTTATTCGCGCAGGTGCTATTCGGACGGGTGCTCTAAGTGGACTACTTCGATTCGTTCTCCTAAAGGGAGATCGTTACCACGGCAATATGGCAACTGAATGAACACGGGTGCCCAGAGCAGAAGTTATTTGTTAATTTCCCACCCAAAAAAAAAGGTGAATTCGTTCTTTTGTAGCCTGTGATCTTTTCGTGCCGGTACCGAAAACTTGTAAGTTTGTTAAAAAAAAATGTTAAGAGCAGACAATTTTTTGATGTGACACTTTGAAATAAATTGACATAGTTTAGTGATAGAAAGTTTGTAAAATATATATGCATATTACGCGTATTTGAAGTGTAAAATGGCAAAATCTTACCATAACCTTAAAAATATATAGTGGCCAATTACTGCACCAATAATTTAAATAACATTACAGTAATTGGCCCCCTACCCTATGCCAATTGCTATATTTATTACATACAGAAAAAAAATGTGTTCATAGTGAATAAATCTCTACCGTCTGTTATAATAAGCATTATATTCGTTTGTCACTCATTTTAGGGGTGTGTTAACAGTTATTGGCCTAGGCCAAGTACTATGAAGTCTGGCATAATTTTCAATACGAAAAAGTAGGCCAATAACTATAATATTTTTATTTTGGACACGATCATTCATGCTTATTTTTCTATTTTATCGGGTTAAATTACAAGATAATCATGCCAAAAAGACCTTAGTACACCAAAGAAGCCCTAGAAGAGGCGTTAGAAAATATTCACAATAAAATATTTTATGTAACACTAGTAATGAGATAAAGATATTAGAAACCTTGCAGGTTGCAGGGTTGTAATTCGTGCAATTGTCTTATTTTAAAACGTACATCTTTAAAATGTAATTTTTAATCTTCTTGACGTAATATTTTTACAATTTCTCACAGAACACTTCGGCATTTTTAACGACTGCTTCCGGACGCGAGCGACGCGAGACTATTTGAAATGAGCGCACAATTTAGAATGTTGCGCTCATTTTTTGCGGACGTTTTTTAGACGTTGAGTGTGCATCTTGGGTTTTTATATATCAATGATTCCATCAGGTTAAATTACAAGATAATCCTAAAGCCCTAGAAGAGGCGTTAGAAAATATTCACAATAAAATATTTTATGTAACACTAGTAACGAGATAAAGATATTAGAAACCTTGCAGGTTGCAGGGTTGTAATTCGTGCAATAGTCTTATTTTAAAACGTACCTACATCTTTAAAATGTAATTTCTTGTGAGAAATACCATCATAATCACTCCATACCCAATAATCACCGGGGAAATATCCCGGATGATGACGAATTAATTGATTATGTAGCCAATAACTGATAATTCAATATTTGTATGTTTATGTAGATTTAATTAAAACAATGTATGAATTAAGAGTATGTAAGGCATGCTATTGAATAAATAATATATAATGTTGTATATTTTAAAAATTATTTCATTTACATCTATTCGTTTAATATTTTTTGTAGTATAAATAGTGTATAGTCCGTGCAATCCACGACGACGCGCCCCACTCCGCGCTTACTGTACTGTAAGCTGTAGTGCTATTCTGTAAAAATCTCACCGTGATAACATAAGTGAAGTGAGCTGCCAATAGTGTCAATCCTTAGCAACTGACAGCTCACTCCACGCTCACTTCACCTAAGATAACACGGTGAGATGGTTACAGAATAGCACTACTGAACTCTATTACGGAGTGGAGTGGAGTGGGGCGCGTCTTCGTGGATTGCGCGGACTATATTAAGGTAACTTAACTTGCCAATAAATGTAACGTTTACCCGACCTGACGTTATACAAATCCTGCATCTGCGCAAGCAGAGTTTACTGTGCGATCAGCATATACACGGTGACATTTGAATCACAGTTTTGCTAGAACAAACGTGGATCAAACCATGGTCTACTACCATTCTATAGCATCCAATATGTTATTAAAACAAATTAAACTATACTCCGTTTGAAATAAGATTAGACATTTAAACAAACCTTTTTTACAGTCCGTTCAACCGATTTTGACTTCTATACCGTAGGCGTAAGGATGGCATTAAAAGCAAAAAAAAGCGGCCAAGTGCGAGTCGTACTCGCCCATGAAGGGTTCCGTAGCAGCAAGTCACATTGAATGAAAGGTAAATTGCGGTTTACGATTTATGACGTATTAAAAAAAAACTACTAGCTAGATCTCGTTCAAACCAATTTTCGGTGGAAGTTTACATGGTAATGTACATCATATATTTTTTTTAGCTTTATCATTCTCTTATTTTAGAAGTTACAGGGGGGGGGACACATATTTTACCACTTTGGAAGTGTCTCTCGCGCAAACTATTCAGTTTAGAAAAAAATGATTTTAGAAACCTCTATATCATTTTTGAAGACCTATCCATAAATACCCCACAAGTATGGGATTGATGAAAAAATTTTTTTTGAGTTTCAGTTCTAAGTATGGGGAACTCCAAAATTATTTGTTTTTTTTATATTTTTGTGTGAAAATCTTAATGCGGTTCACAGAAACTTACCAAGTTTCAACAGCATAGCTCTTATAGTTTCGGAAAAAAGTGGCTGTGACATACGGACGGACAGACAGACAGACAGACATGACGAATCTATAAGGGTTCCGTTTTTTGCCATTTGGCAACGGAACCCTAAAAAAGTGGTTACAAACCAACTGTTTACTGCAGCTGTCATTTGTCATGCCACCAACGCAATAGAAGTCAAAATCGGTTGAACGGACTGTAAAAAAGGTTTAGTTAAATGTCTAATCTTATTTCAAACGGGGTATAGGCGTTCCCAACTAATTATTATGTTATTCAAACTTGTTCAAACATTAACCGTAACATCAAAGTAATCATCGCGGTAGCGATATTGCATTCAAAAGAAGAAGAAGACCACGTGGACTACAAGGATCTCCGGCGAATGCGGGCTGAAATGCAAATTAATCATTTGCCAATGATATACAATCGCGCGAAGTATCGTTCCACAATTTTTTTTGTTAACTGCCGCAGGCCACCCACGCCGTTCGGGCGGTAGCCAGTCCACCGAAATCTCTCGAGCGGGCAACGCGTATGTATCCGATGTACTTACGTCACAAGCACGCATCGCGCGTTTTTTGTAAAAATGAGTTCTAACTATTTGAATGTGAAGTGGTGTTGCCAGTGTCATGGAATCTAGAGCCAAAGGTCTTCGCGCACTTCTAGGAGTGGAACTTTTCACAGAGAGTAGTAGATGCAGAGAGGTCTGCTTCTTTTTTATTAACCAAGGGCAAGACAAATAAACTTTACTTAGCACTTTCTTTGATTGAACATTATTCCTGTAACTACCACACAACTGTCAAAAAACAAGAATAAGGCCCGTTGTCCACGGCACGCTTGCTTGTTAAGCCCTTTGTATATACACATTTTTCTTGCCGTAAAAAACTACGGCTTATTCACCGTGTGTAGGCACGGTCGTCAGTGTTGTATGGAAAACTATGGAAGCTTGTTGATAGACACGATTTTTCTACGGCGCGATTTGTAAGTACACCGTACCGTAAAGTAGCCATGTTAAAGGGGCCTTTTAGATAGTGCAATCCACGAAGACGCGCCCCACTCCGCAATTACTGTACTGTAAGCTGAACTCTAGTACGGCGCTGAGCGGAGTGGGGCGCGTCTTCGTGGATTGCACTATCTATACTGATGAAAGTGCTTTTAGTGTTCCACCTACTTGACAAATTCCATACGAATTGCTTTCTCTTCTTGTCGTGTTAACAACAGTTCTGTTTTCTATTTCAGTTGTAGAATCATTTGAAATTTGGTTTGATCTCAGACATCCCTCTCTGCGTGTCAAGTCAACCACGAGCGTATCTTCATCATCGTTCTAAAATAAAAACAATTGCGTCAGTCCGACTTCCATTCATTTAGACGGTTTTTATTATTTTTGTAGCTAGAAATCCGACGCTGCTTCACACAGGTGCTATGGCAACTTGTCAAAACATCAAGATTTCTGTGCTATGCCTAAGTTAAATATTAATGTTTTATACACATAAAACTTCCACAATAAATGCTCTTAATAAGGGTGAAAACCGCATCAAAATCTATTGTGTAGTTTAGAAGATCTAAACGGTCACACTGACAGACACGAAAACGGCGTGATATATACAGGGTGACTTGTAATTTGACGAATTATTTCCAGGACGTGATAGTGTGACCTATTTGCAACAATTAAGCACCCCATAAAGCCTAGGCGAAAATATATGGGATTCGAGAAAATTTAAATTTTATGAATTTTTGAATATTTCCCAGAATTCGTCACTAATACTAAATATCACTTTTCTCTAAAGTCTCAAATTGAATGCCAAACAAAAAAAACCATTAGAACATGTCTGTTATTCTCTTCACTTATCACTATGGGACCAAATCTGTAGGGCCATTCCCTGCGCTGTTATGTGAGTTTGAAAAATACTGTTTTTAGTGTGTTTTAGTTAAAAGAATAACAGTATTCTAATCATAGTAATAGCTTTTATGCCAGGAAACATTACAGTTATCATCTTTTACTGTGAAACATTCACATTTAGCCCAAAAATCGAAAACGGTGTATGATCTTATTTGGCAAGTACCAACTGCCTATCTGAAAATAAAATTAACGCAATAACTCAAAATATAATAATAAAAGACCACATGAATATTAGATAGTTTGATATACTTAGGGTCAATTAGTGATAGGGTTTCCAAAACTTTGTTTTGAAATGGATTAAGGGTAGCTTTTAAAACAAATAATTCATTAAGACAGATTTGTAACGGAAAAGATCGTTTAGAAAACCACAAAAAATCGGGTATATACAAGTTACATTACGATGATTGTAATGGTATTTACATAGGTCAAACTGGTCGTAATTTTCAGACAAGATATAAGAAACATATTGCAGCGTACAGAAATAATTATCCAGAAAAATCCCATTTTGCACAACACTTAATAAATACAGGTCATTCGTTAAATAATAATAACACGTTCGAAATTTTACACACATGTGATAAAGGTTTCAGAATGTCAGTACTAGAGAGTTTAGAAATTATCAAAAATAATACAGGAAACATTACACTGTTGAACGAATTAAATACGAGTATGCCAAGTTCACCTTTGCTGCGATTGTTCGCCCCTTATCGCACTGATAACGGTCGCACTGATAACGGTAACACCATATAAGTGGGTTTGACGGGCGATAAAGCTCAGTTCTTTCGCCGCTTAAGGCACTCCGACGAGGGGCCCGCATTTGCGGGCCACTGTACGGCATCCGCGGGGGAGGGGCTACGCCTTGACCACGCTCGCCACGCCCCCTTGCGGGGGCGTAGCGAACTCTTTCGATAAGGCTCAGTTTGCACTCAGCGCTTGGTGACAACACGCCGTGTTCGAGTTCGCAACAAGTCCATCGTCATCCTGAGGATGCCTCGTTGAGAGGTGAAACACGTGTCGATTTCTTTCAGGAGTTTTTTATGGCTCTTTAGAAATAGCTAAGCGGAACAGGTTACTAAATATATCCACGTCTATTGTATTTTTTAATGATTTTTGTTAATTTATAGTTATTTATTTAGAGCAGCATGTATGTATGGGACAACAGGGTATGCAGAGCTTATATGCATGTATGGAGTGCACGCCACTAGATATACATTGATCCTATATTTCCATTCCACGCTGGAATCCACCGACACTGGATTCAATGTAAATAACCCTTTAGTTACTTACACAGCTGTAGAGCTAATTAAGATTAATGAAAAAAATAATACTTACAAGTATATCTTGGATAGACAAGAATTCTGTATGTGAACATCCTCTTAGTTTAACTGGTTGGTTTTCGGGACCATAGACAATTTTTCCTTTATCATCTAACAGACCTTTTCCAAAAGTACATACCATATATTCGTTAATCACCTGATCCATACCAGGATACATTGAATATTCTTTTTTACATGTTTCTTTTTCCATTGTCCTAACGGATGCATAATTCAATGTTTTTTGGTTAAATTTCTTTGTTTCCTTTGGCTTGAATAAAAAAAAAAGTAAATGAATAACTTTGTAAATATATTGAAAAAAGCGGTCAGAACGCGTTCAGGGGGCCTACCACCAGCTCATAAACAGTATTATTTTAATATTACTTCAGTGGGAGAAAGAGATGGAGCTATACGACCTGTAGAGCTTCATCTCTTTCCCACACTGAAGTAATATCAAAATTATACTGCTTTATGAGCTGGTGGTAGGCCCCCTGGCATTTTCAAAACAGCCACAACGCGAAATGCGTGTTTTGGCCCTTATAAAAACAACCAGAACGCGTTCTGACAAAGAAAGAAACCGGCCAAGTGCGTGTCACGCACAATGAAGGGATTTTATTTGTTTTTGGGATAAATTTATCCCAACTACGGAGTTTGGATTGTTTACTACGGAACCCTAAAAATGCCACGATGCGTTCTGAGCCTTTTCGATACAACCACGATGCAAGAGACCAATTGTATCATGATGGCGGACGGTTTTTTAACTCAATGAGCGTTTTCAGTTTTTGACAACCAGAGAAACTGATCACAGTTTCGCAAATTGACTATCATCTTAAATTGTCCGTTTAATCTAATCACAATAATTGTTATTCTTTATCAGTAGTAGGTATACAATAGCTATATTATGTACAATATTCATATTTAAATTAAACAGGTTAGCGAAACTTTTGAAACGTGATGGGTTGGGGGAAATTGATTTGATTTTTTTATTGGGTCACAGACCATAGTGGTAGGTGCCCAGAGAGTTGTATCATCATTCAGTGGATCCCCTCCCACGTGGGCTAAGTAGGTAACGAAAGGGCAGAACAATTAACAAGACTGACTTTAAGTGACGGCATACCATTGCACGTACACCCATTTTATACAGATTGCATGAGATATATACGCGAACATTGTTTTTTAAACTGGAGGGAACACTTTGATCAGAGGTCTGTGGAGAAGGGTGTATGGTATAAAACAATACAAGGAGAACCATGGAAAACGCCATGGTTCGATTCATGTTTTTTAGGCAGAACAGAAATTGTTACAGCTCTCAGACTTCGTTATGGACATATCCCCTTAAATAAGTTCACATTCTTAATGAAAAAAGTTCCTTCTCTCAACTGCACAGAGCGTGGGAAAGTGGAAGACGTTCTTCACATCATAGTGGAGTGTGCCCGGAACGAAGATCTCAGAGCTGAGTTATTGACACACTTTGGTGTTGATGTTAGAGAGGTGGGAAGATGCAATAACATTCTAGCATTCCCCTTGTCAGAAACAGCGAGTCTAATAAATAAACTTGTGCGGATTGGTATTCGTAGAAGATAATTAGTCTTATAAAAGAACTGTATTATATTTATAAAATGGTGTTTTTAAATTGTAAGAAAGGCTTACGGAGCGACTTAGTCTTGTTGACCAAGCTCCTTAAATAAAGATAAAAAAAAAATACTTTTAAAGATATTTAAGAAAATTTATGAAAATTGACCATTGCCCCTTATCTCCGAAACTACTGAGCCTAAAATTTTGAAAAAAATACAAAGAATGATTACAGGAAAACCTATAAGAAATCTATGTTCTTAAAATAACATGGTAAATTTCTCAATATTGTGCGTATAAACTTATATTTGCAGTTAGATTGTATGGGAGAACATGTTTTTCAACTACAATGTTAAGTTTGTTCTTGGGATAAATTCATCCCAACTACGAACCCTTAATTGTGCGTGGTCCGATACGCACTTGGCCGGTTTTTAAGTGAGCATAGGTGAATAATTCCGGAACTATAAGTAATACATTATGATGAGAACTAATACTGCATTATTACATTTTTAATACTGTTTTTTCCTGGCTAGGACTCGAACTGGTTGTTTTTTTCCACGATATATATATTTTTTATATAACACTACTTCCGCTATAAGCCGCCATTTCATGTGACGTTATAATAGCCTATAAACAAGGAACAACATTATGTTTCCAACAATACCTCATTTGTCAAAATACGACGAGTTGTTTATGAGTTATGAGGGAACAGCTGATTAACATAAATACATAGCCTGTTAAAATCATAACCCTCCTTCGGCTTTTCCGTAGTTGGGTAGGAAAACAATTTAGTACAAGGATCATTGTAGGGGTTAGTACGTTCCTATTAAGGCCTTATTGGGTCTTAAAAAGCTGATGACATAAATATATCTTACCAGTCGCCATGTGTCCTTATGTCCCCATCCTAAAACAATGGCATCTGTGCCTGGGCGATTAAATTTTTCGTCGAAGCAAATAGGTATCACAGTTGGTATGTATGTACACAACTTTTTAAACGTATCATCTTTGAGGTCATACGCTGATTCGACCTTGGCCAAAGCTATGTCCATATTAGACCACGCCTCCAATCGACCATAATTTAATGCATAATCTACAATAAATTTAAGAAGAGATATTAGTTTTCAGTTTAACCAAGACTGTTTTAAGCAGATAAAACAAGATTTACGAGTTATTGCAGTGAGATGTTACTAGTTAGAACAGCGTTGCCAGAAGGTTACTTTTGTAACCTTTTAGGTGATTTTTAACTCCTTTAGGTTACTTCTAGGTTACATGACTCGAAAGGTTATTTTTAGGTTATTTTGAGGAATTTGTAGAACATAATTTTAAGAACACAGCGACGCATGAACTGTTCATACAAACGTAATACCTAAATCATTTGCAATTGGGCATATTTCCACCATATTATGTTGTTATTCGGATTTAGACACTGTTTATCTAGGCTCCTACATCTTTTTTTTACAAAAACTTTTCTAAAATGAAGTTTAAACCAACAACTGTCTTTGGAAACTGGAAAAAAAATATAAAAGGTTATTTTTCACGCCAAAAGGTCACTTTTTTATTCATTTCAGGTAACTTTTGACAATAACCAGCTGGCAACACTGTTAGAATCTCATTAAATAACGTTCTTTGACTACGTCATCATCTGCCTAGCCTTTTCCCAACTATGTTATGGTCGGCTTCCAGTCTAACCGGATGCAGCTGAATACCAGTATTTTACACAGAGCGACTGCCTATTGGACCTTTACAACCCAGTTACTGGGTAACACGATACCCCTTGGTAAGACCAGTTGTTAGAGTTTCGAGCTTCAGACTACCCGTAACCACTGTCAAAGATTTACAAATGGCAGCTTTCTGAGGCACGAAGGGGTCTCGGTATGTAATGGCTGGTCAGCCACCCATGGCCTGACTTCAGTAAGCGTTGCTTAACCTTGAAGATACATCCGTGCAGGTGATATCGTTTAGCCACCAAGCCCTTCTACGTTCTACTTAAACTCAAAGCATTTATTTCAATTAAACCATTTACAGGCACTTTTGAATTGTCAAGGAGTCGGTCAGTCAGAAATATGAAGCTAGTTGCCCATTCTAAAACGTAGTAGGTACTATGGAGAAGAACGGGCATGAAACTCAACGGACACTCTTATAAATCAAAATTATTACAAAATATTTGTTATATCATTCATGTTGAAATTATACATGTGAGAACAATGTAAAAAGACGTGCACGTTTTAAAAGCGTCAATAATAAAAAGATAAAAAATAACAATTCTAAAATTAAAATAAGCTATTAAGGCTAAGAGATGACCAGTCAGAACATGGCGCATGAATCAGCACCATTCAGATCAACCATTTTGAAGGGAGCTAAATGATCCAACACACGCGCCACCATCAGCGAGACATCTTCATCTTAACGATCTTTGACATGTGAGAGTATATTAATAAGCCTTCATCTCGAACGCCTGTCCTCACATCTTTGTATTCCTTAATAGTAAGCTGCCTCTTGAATGTCATGTTGATCACATTGACAAAAAACAAAGCCCCATGATGTCATTGGAAAAAATTGTAGTCAGGAAAATTAATTATTAAGCAAACTGATACCCTACGCCAATATATCGTGTTATAGCCATTCTATACAACTATCAAGGAATGACAGTTGTAATTTGAATATACGGACAATTTAAGTTGATGGTCAATTTGCTTCGCAAGTAATTTCCCTGAATTTTTGTATAGGTATTTGTTAGGTAGTTCATTACATACTTACTAATAGGAACACAGGTGTAAATCACTTTCTTTTTCTTTTCTTTTGTACATTTATCAGTTTCAATCTCTGCATCTGGAACGTATTTCCTGTATCCAGCTATGGCGTACAAGTATTCAACATCATCCACGCAGGCTGCTGAAGTGAGTATGAATGAAGTAGTTACTAAGGCACCACCGCACAACCATTCATCATATTTTTTTTCCGATTTTGGCGCTTGAACTAAGTACACCTGTAAAAATTGTGTTGGTCAATTAACGCTCAGGATCTGACCCGCCTGGGTTTCGCACGGTAGTGGAAACTTGAACAAAATCGGTTTAGAATTTTTAAATGAATGATGAATGTTGGATGCTCTCCTATTTAACAAACTTTTTTGCTCTTTGGTCATCGATTCCTTCCCCAATATGGTATTTGCCTAGGTAAAAAAAAGAAATTCTATCTAGTCTGTTTTTCAGATAATAAAAAATATTAGACACCTATTTTTTGCTTTATCATATTAATCAAAAATAACTTAGAAAACACGCATTAAAGTTGGGGAGTGGGGGCTCGCTACGTTACAACACAGTATTAAATCCAGCAAGGCGTGACGTCATGCCTCATTTTAACTCAATGTATTGCCGTAATCTTTTGATTACGTCAAAAAAGAAAAAAATACGTGTTCAATATTTTTTAATAAACTACAAGAAGGACAAAAAAAATCTAGACACAAGCCTATTGTGGACTGATTTTAAAAATTATTTTTCTTTTAGCAGAGAAAGCTTGTGCGGTAGTCCCATATAACTTTGCTTGGGCAGTTTTTGGGTTAGCTTCGATAGTACGAATTTGAATACACTTTGTGTATCTTGATGATGTTATAATTCTTACTGTCACTATTGTTCACATTACAAGTAATAGTATACGAATTGGTGTGGGTAACCTACACCATAACTAAAAAGTGAAAATAACAAAACTTTTTACTAAAAAAATACCACCTAATTCCGGTTTTTACTTTTCTTAGGTACCTTTTCAATATTTTGGTCTCTTACCATGTAAGTTTTATCCGTCTGAACCGGTGCACCGCCTTGAATTCTTCTTACGCAATCAGACACTTAAACAAATATTTAAGGCATAAGTATTTCAATAATGTCAATAAAGTTGATAAATTAACATGCAGGAAAAGAAAGCCAAAGGTCTGTAGCGGTTACACCGCCACATACGAACTAGGCATCAAAAAGACATGACGTCACACAAATTCTGCATCGCGCAATTAGAGTTTACCGCGCGAACGACATATAAGACTATCCGACTTCAACCGTCGGGCAGTAGCCCGCCAGACACGACACCCGTCTGGTCGGAGGATCCTCCCTTTTCTATGGTGGATGAGTGAACTTTACAACCTGTTCCTCATACAACTAAATTGGTGACCCCAAGTATGAAAGTCAACGCAGCCTTCGTGCAACTACTTCAGCGTGACGTTATCATCATCATCACTCCCGCAAGCTTTCGTGATGCGAGTCAAACAGCCAGCCAGCACTCACGGCTTCATCGGGTATCCTGACCACCAGCATGCAATTCCTGGTCATCACCCTCAGCCTCATCACCCCAACTCACTGGGTAATCACCTCAATCACAGCAATCACCGCAATCACCACAATCACCGCAATCACTACAGAAAGTTTCAACCCACCGCGAACTATGCGGCACCCGGTTCCGACTCACTGGTACCACAGATGGTTCTGTGAATCATCGTAAGATACAAGACTCAGCCCACTATCGGACCTTCGGTCTCCGGAGGGGAGTAATATAGCGGTTTCACCGCCATATAAACGATCGATCGCCAATACGAACGAGGCATCAAAAAGAAATGACGTCACACAAATCTAAGATACAAGACTCAGCCCACTATCGACCTTCGGTCTCCGGAGGGGTGTAATATAGCGGTTGCACCGCCTTGTAATCGATCGATCGCCAATACGAAAGAGGCATCAAAAAGAAATGACGACAAATCTTGCATCGCGCAATTAGAGTTTACCGCGCGAACTACATATATAAGATTATCCGACATCAACCGTCGAGCAGTTGTCCGCCAAACACGACACCCGTCTGGTCGGAGGATCCTCACTTTTCTATAGAGGATGAGTGAACTTTACACCCTGTTCCTCATGCCTCTAAAGGTCCTAAGATAGTTTCGTAAGTACAGTCGTATAGTTTGAAACACAGCTCATTCACTAAACGAACATTTTCATGATTTTCAACTATTGCAAACTCAGAATTCTCCTCCCGAATTTCATCACCTCAAACGATTCACTACCTTCCACATCCAGTGTGACTTTACCTTCTTCAGGTTATGTTAAATCATCAAGACGGAGACGGTTTAAACACAACATTTGTTTGACTCGCCTGTATCAGCACATCATCGTGAACATTGCGGTGCACACTCTTTCATTTTATATAATAATATTAATATTTATTTTTATTTCGGAACAGAGTCCATAGTGTGTTAGTAACATAATATAAAAATAACTTACTATCTAGTGTTAGTACCAATCACCCTCTGCACAAACTGTTTTACAATTGGAGAGCTAAAGCTCTCCGCTACAGTTCTCAGGATGCTGTTGTGACTGTCTCTCACTCTTCTCAGTAGTGAAGCAGTTTTTTTGCGAACAATCGCATGGAAACCGTCAGTACGGGCTTGCGCAAACATATCCGAAGCGCTGCAGTAGCGAGGAAGTCCCAACAACATCCTGAAACCATTGTTGTACTGGACGCGCAGGACATCCAGCGACCTTTTGGTGTAATTGACCCATAGATTGCTCGTGTACAGACTCTGGCAATAAGCCTTGAAAATAGTGATTTTTACTAGGTCCGTACATCGAGCAAATCTACGGGTCAACATGTTGCACCGGACGGCGAGTGCCCTGCGCTCCCTCTCTATATCGACATGGTCCTTCAGGTCAGCGGAAAGAAAGTGACCTAAGTATTTAAAAGAGCATACCCTTTTAATTACTGACCCGTTTATTAGTAGCTCGGGTCCCACTTCACGGCGTTTGCCGCCAACCTCAAAGACCATGTACTCACACTTTTTGACATTATAAGTTAATCCATGTGCGGCAGCGTAGGCTTCACAAGTCTTAAGCAACTCTCCGATTGCCCCCGCAGACGGACCCAGCAGCACCATGTCATCAGCATAGCTGATGTTGTTAATGCTAACTCCATCAACACTGCATCCGACACGCATGTTGCTGAGTCCCTCTATGAGGTCATCTACGTAGAGGTTGAAGAGCCTGAGAGACGTCAGACCTCCTTGTCTCACCCCACAGTCCAACCTATACGGTTCGGAGAGCGAACCGTCCCACTTCACATGATTGGTCTGATTACCATACCAATGCTGCAATAGTCCACATATTTCCGCGGGTATACCCCTGCTTACCATCTTTTCCCAGAGCACATCATACGAGACAAGATCGAAGGCCCTGGAAAGATCAAGGAAACAGGCGTACACCGGCGTCTTTCGATCTATATAGTATTGAACTGTATGCTTGACACTCAAAATAGCGCTTTCAGTTGAAAGTCCGGGACGAAACCCGAACTGCGCATCATGAAGATGTATGTAATCATTTAAACAAGTGTCAAGCATTCCGTCCAAAACTTTTGCTATTATGGTTGCAAGTGAAATAGGACGGTAGTTACTCTTGTCAGAGATATCACCCGTCTTGTTCTTCACAATAGGAGTCACGATGGTCTTCATCAGATTAGCAGGTAAATACGCGTGGCTAATACACATTGTGAAAAACATAGACAGAACTCGCGGCAAAAGCGTACCTGCGTGCTTCAAGTGCTCAATACTGAGCCCATCATGTCCTGGAGATTTTCCTCGGCTCATACCGTTTATGATTGCACTTACCTGCTTAACTGAGAAACGCATGAGAGGTTTCACTCCATGACTGCTGGGCTCAGAATGGTCTTCCTTCACGGTTGAGGGACCGAGAGGGGACTGAACTTGAAAATGATCTTTAAACATATTTGCAATTCCCCGGGGATCACTTATCCCTCCCACACTCGCAGAAAGACCGGGCTTCCCATCCAACTTACCAGTGGATTTCCAGAATTCACCGAATTTTTTAGCAGTTCGTTGTTCGGCTAACCTATCCATAATAATTTGCTCAGCATTGTTTTGGCAGAATTTAAGCCGGCTTTTAAAAACGTTTCGCTTATCACGCATTGTATCATAGACAGGACCCGAAGAGGGACGTTTGTTAAGTATCCAGTTCTGAAAACTACATCTGGCCTCGAGATGAGCGTCCCTTACATGTTCATTCCACCCACACACGCGCCTACCCCGTCTCGGTCCCCCCTCGCGTGTCACTTTAGACTGCCTGGCTGCCGCACACAGTATTTCTACAATTTGTTTGTACAAATTGTCCAGAACAACTTTATGTTCAGCCAAACTGCAAGATCCACCACCGCAACTCTCAAACTCATGAGGAAAATCAACGTCGCGCAACTTACTGTTACAGATATTTTGGTAATTGAGCGTTTCTGTCTTAGTTCTTTCTCCCCATACAACAGAATTACGGCAGGTCCTCCGAGTCAATAGTTTAGACCACACCACTTCTAAATTACACTCTACAAACAAAGGTAGATGATCCGACACGTAAATATCCTCGGATACATGAACATCTATAATTGTATGCCAAGCTGCTACCGACACCAAGCAGTGATCCAACCACCTCCTACTCCCGTAAACATCACTTATAAAAGTGTATGTATCACTATCAACCCCCCGTTTTTCTATATGAGCACAAATCCAGGATTGGTCAGTACAAAAGTTAATTAATTCTTTATAAAACAATTCATGAGGGTGAGCATTGAAATCACCCAGCATAAAAACATTTTCTATATCACAGCTTGCTACGGTAGCACTTATCTCACTTAACACATCTGTAAAAATAGGTAAGTTATCTGGACAATTTGTAGGCATGTACACAGAAAAAATAAGAATAGTACGACCATTAGACGAGGCTGTGATAGCCACTAAGCGAGGACTACTACAGTCAACAACAGATACCGACTCAAATATGCCCTTCCTCCAGAGAATGGCTACCCCACCATGAGGTCTTCCTCTTAATAAGCCTTCAGAGGAGTCTACAGCCGACTTACCGGTATATTCGAAGTCAGGGCTTATTGTTCCTAACATTGGAATATCATGGGAAAGTAGCCAGGTCTCTTGTAGGGCCACCACATCAGACCGCTCACATAAATCCCTAATATTATCTACGGATCGTTTAGACGACTTACAATTAAAACTAATAAATTTAAAACAACGGTTAATAATTTTCGTATCCATGAATAATAACATTACTAATTTACTTTAACTTTAGGGTTTTATGCTGCATCATGCCCTGGTTTGAATGAGCCCGCACTGAGCCCACGTGGTGGATGATGGCCTGCTCCCTCCAACATAGAAGAAGCCTGTATCCCAATACAGTGGTAACATTATAGGTTGACTAGCAGCGCCCCGGGTTTCACCCGCATAAGACTCGATCCCGTGGGAATTTCGGGATAAAGAGTCTCCTATGTGTTAATCCAGGTTACGATACGAATACAGGCTACGGTGACGTCACGCACAGTCCTGCATCACGCAAGACGAGTTTACCGCGCAATCAGCATTTATATATAACTTCCCGACATCAATTGTCGGGCAGTTACCCACCAGACACAACACCCGTCTGGTCGGAGGATCCTCCCTTTTCTATGGAGGATGAATAAACTTTACACCCTGTTCCTCATACATCTATACACTCACTTCACTCCAACATATTTCGGTATAAAGCTACAAGGTTCTTTTTGCGCGTGGCCAAAATCGGAACTAACACTGCCATCTTGTTTTTTAAAGATATTTCGCAAAACAATTGCACAAATGTTTACCAACAGCGCCCCCATTTTAACGTCATTCGAGCGCCAAAAGGTCCTTGCTAAGTAACTATGCTTCATTTGAAATAAGATTAGACATTTAACTAAACCTTTTTTACAGTCCGTTCAACCGATTTTGACTTCTATTGCGTTGGTGGCATGACAAATGGCAGCTGCAGTAAACAGTTGGTATTGTAACCACTTTTTTGCTTTTAATGCCATCTTTATGCCTATGGTTTAGAAGTCAAAATCGGTTGAACGGACTGTAAAAAAGGTTTGTTTAAATGTCTAATCTTATTTCAAATGGAATATAGTTGATTGATTATCACTTTGATAAGAATGCTGAAAAGCCTACTTTTTTACTAGTATGGAGTACTAATGCCACTCACCATAAAAATTATTTAATAATAATAGAAAAATATCTAACTTTATCGCAAACATAGTAGAATCATTGTAAAACCAAATAATTGCATCTCGATGATCATGGTTATAATAGAATTTTAGCTCGACGTTTTGTTCGATAATTTTTTATTGTTTTCATTATTTTTCTGATAACTAAGAATTCAAAGCAGAAAATAATGGCTTTCTGAAATTGACTGGTAACACGTTGGTAAAGCAGGAAACAGTAATAGGTACAAGTTACAGACTTCCCGGCTCCGGGCCGGCTCGAGGTACCGGCAAGATGGGAAAAATGGCTTGGAAACAGTTTGTAGACACTTGTAACATTGACACCGAATGTAGGAATGATCTGTGTTAGTCAAAGCGAGTGTGTGTGTGAGATAAAAAGAGGAAGTAGGGGGATTGTGGTGAGTACGTTACTGTGAAAAGACTTAGGAGATTGTGAGACTATTTAAAATTAAATTAAATGGTTATGTTACCCATCCAGGTGTTTAATTGCCCACAGTTCACTTTATACAAACTGATTGCAAGATATTTGCGTGCAGAGCTATAATTTTGCAATATTCTTAATATTTTCAAACATTTCAGGAGGTATCAACAACATGAATCAAAAATGAATTTGCGAAACCAACTTTCGTCAAATGTACTCTTAAGGTAAGCGAAATCTCTCCACAGTCTACACTATCCCTATTATGGGAAAAAAAAAACCAGGAAAACGAGACGAAATTGCTTATTTTCATATTATTATTATGATACATTTTAAAATTTTGTAAATTATTTCAAAACGCAAAATGTTGCAACTCGACATTGGTTAAAGGTGCATGCTATTTTGATCTTTGTCAACAAGAAATTAAATATGGTGTTCTCTGCAATGCGCAATGGTCTGCACAGCTTCAAAGGGCATGTGACGGGACTTGATAAAGGAAATAATTTAAAAACTGACGAAAATATAAAACATTTTATTATACATGTAATCAGGTTCCAGGCCGTCATAGCGTCCATTTAATAATCCTTTATTATATTTGGAATTTGTAGGAAATCTTAAAATCGTTCCCACAATTTTTGGACTTAATTGTCCAGCGATTAGGTTAGGCATTACTTTTTTCTGAAAAAAGCTATGTTTTTTTCGTAACTTAACCCCTCGCTTTCTCTTTAAAAGCTTAATAAGGTGCCGAGTACAACAAACAAGTCAAAAAAGAAAAAAAAATTTTTTTTTTTTTCAACTTTTGCAGGTCTTTGTTACAAATGAGCTCTTGTATAATTTATATTAAACCAATTAAAACAAAAACGCCAACTGAGAGAGTATGATTAATTTATTTTATTTTATCAGGTAACGCCATCTAACAATAGAAACATAACAAAAATGGAGCTTTCATTCTTCGAGAGGCTGCTGCAGTTGGATTGCAGTTATTTATTTATTATTTAGGCATCTAATATTATTTATTAAGGCGAGAGCGCTGAGGTCACTCGCGAAATTCAAAGGAGATGGTGTCATTTTTAACTCAGTAATCGATACGAATAAACAACGTATGTACTATAGATTCCTTATAATGACATAATCCTACCTAGTTTGCAACCCCTAAATCTATGGGGGATGGGAGATAGGGTGACAAAGTTTGTATAAAAATCTAAGTGCGTGATCCGATTAACCGTATCTATTACTAGGCTTTTGGTCCAAACATAATGAACCTTCTCCTTTTGTTACGTTTTTTTGAAACGTGCAGCTCAGTGTCAGGTGTTTTGGTAATTTAAAAAAATCTGCGATTGTAACAGATATATCTATATCGGATGACGATTTTACCGTCTGAAAAATAACATGGTGTGTTGTGTAAGTGGTATAAAACCCATACACGAGAATATTTGCTTGCACAACACACCGTATTATTTTCCAGATAATATTTTTTTTTATTACCAAACAACTTTATATTGACTTGCAAATTGCCAAAAGGTAAGGTACAGAATTTCGTGGCCTACTTTAGCGCATCCCCCTTAATTGCTTGATTTTACTTTTTGTCGTTCCCAAAACGTTTCAAGCCGTATTAACTCTTCAAATGCCTTGGATATGCTTGCGGTCGCGTTTTTTTTACTGTTTAGTGTATCGCCTACGTAGTTTACATTAGTTAAGGCATCATTGTCTGCAGCCCTGCAAAAATAAAAATAAATATATTAAAAACTACTACTACATTGGTTTTATTGCAAATCGCTATGAAAGAAAATGAAAGATCAAATAGGTAACACACGGCTACATATCAAGCTATACATTTCCAATATAAACTGATCTATCATTGTACGGAAATTCAATACAATGCGAAATCATCTTATACTGGAAAATGTAGCCTTGTGTGCCTATGGGGGCTTAAAACGACCGCTTTGGCAGAGTCATAATAATTATGAATGAATATTTATGAATCACACAAACTGACAATTCATAATATTATCTGCGTTCAATTCATAGATATTACGCAATTCATCTATTTGACAGTTTTGTATTTTAATGAAATAACATATAAACTATAGAAATAAAAAATTAAATCTCATTTGATTTATAAAAAACTGTAAAGAAAAATTATCCGCTAAAATTACGGTCTTAATTTTTTTTCATGCGGTAATATTTACACCAA
This sequence comes from Agrochola lychnidis, assembly GCA_963680765.1. Classification (NCBI taxonomy): domain Eukaryota; kingdom Metazoa; phylum Arthropoda; class Insecta; order Lepidoptera; family Noctuidae; genus Agrochola; species Agrochola lychnidis. The sequence continues at coordinate 11,623,910 of OY796869.1, read as the reverse complement.
ATATGATTCTGTTCTGAATTGAATTGAATATGATTCATCTAAAATATGTGTCACCATAGAGGAATTTCGGGGAATTCAGAAAATTAATTGCTTTTAGAGGAATTGCTTAATGTAGCCGTTTTAGGCCCCCTGCTATTAAATAATTATCCAACTTTTATTCATAATTGAGTGGCAAACAATTGTCCTATATTTTGTTACGAAGCTGATAAATGTGCGTTGAAGTATGGAGCTTCATACAAAGTATAGAGACATGAGGAACAGGGTAGAAAGTTCCTCACCTTCCATAGAAATATAGGATCCTCCGATCAGACGAGTGTTATGTCTGGTGGCCTACTGCCTGACAGTTGCTGTCGGGTTTCTGATATGATAATCGCGCGGATGCGTGACATCAGTACACTCATTGCGGGCCCTATCAGAATACCAGCGCTGCGTCATTTATTTTTTTCTTAAATGTCGCAGCATAATATGCTGAGATAGGAGCCTTTTGGCCTCGTACAGGACTTTCTGCTTTTATTTTAATTTGTTTTTGTTTTTTTTTTTTTTTTTACTAATGTTTTAATGAATGTGTTTTAGTTTAATTTGTGATTTCCTGTGAGAGTCTCAATAAATATTTTTCCTTCTTTCTTTCTTATTGCATAATACACTATCAATCCAAATCTGAATGACTTTGAAGGATATCTCAAATCCATTGCTTAATCATAATCAGCTTATAATGTTTCCACTGCTGGGACACATGCCTCCTCTCGGTGACAGGGAGTGAGCTGTAAACTTGCCTGGGTTCGAACAACCACTCGTAAGTTGGGACATTTATCACTGGGCCACCACTGCTCTTCAATTAATTGCTTAATATGTTCGAAAAATTTGTCTGCTCAACAACGTAAATAACGCAGTGAATGGTGTTGAACTGTCAAATTGAAAGCCATTGCTACTGTAAGCATGTTACGCAATAACCATGTGTGATGCGTAGTTTGTACGTGGCGTTGTAAATGTTGCCACGAAAGAATGCCGATTGGCTCGATTTGTGAATGCCGATTCGGTGTCGAGCTGATGATATGTGTGCGTTGACCGTAATGTGACAACAGAGATAAAAAAAATTTTTTTTGCCCGTTATGTAGATTATTAAAAAAATATTTCTAATTCAAATTCAAAATCATTCACAAAGAAGTCGGTAAAAAAATATTGGACACGTGTTTTTTCTTTTTTTACGTTATCAAAAGATTACGGCGATACATTGAGTTAAAATGTGCCATGACGTCACGAGTATTTAAATTTTATACTTACTTGTGACGTAGCGGCCCCCATTCCCCAACTTTAATGCGTATTAATATCAAGTAAAGAATACGTGTCAATTTTTTTTTATCTGTCTGACGGACTAAATAGAATTTCTTTTTTTACCCAGGCATCATTCTTTTGCTCATATTTTAAACAATAAAACTAACCCAGCAGGATGATCACTCCAGGAGATATATGTTTCAATTATGTTGATGCCGCTTCGGATCGGCACGATGCCGCTTTGGACTGGTAGACTGCCGCATAATATGCTCCGGCTGTTGTCCCTATTAAAATATTAGTTTGTATTCAGTCTGTTCTATTACATTTCATATTAGCCCCTATTATTGAACTCGCAGTACACAATCTTATGACTCGAAAACTGAAGTTAAAATGATTACAAAAAATCTGCCAAGATGAATTGGACTCGCACACTAAAGCTATGGTTTTTTAGAAGAGCGGTGGCCACCATATAGCGTCCGTAATTTACCATTTTCCATGCTTGGCATAAGGCTTATAGACCGAATCCCAAACGTTGAGATTCGCAGACGTACGAAAATTTTCGCTATCGGTAAACCAGTTATGGAACTCAAATGGAGTTGCGCAGGATACTTGGAAAGGCGCGGTGATGACAGATGGAGAAAGACAGTGACCGAGTGGCGTCCAAGAACTGGAAGATGAAGAGTCGGTCGTCCGGCGGCGAGGTGGGCGGACGACATTGTTATCATCACAAGAAGATCTGGATGAGGCTGGGAAAGGAACATTTGAATTGGCATATGAAGAGAGGCATATGCTCAACAGTGGGTGAAGTTTGGCTGTGGATATTGATAATCATGATAAATAATAAGGAAAAAAAACGTGTGGCACTCGGGGACTGCCGCGGTAAAGCTATTGCATAGCATTTGTAACCTCCATACTTCCTATTTGTCAACGCTACACTTGGGATGATGACGTGATGACATAAAACAAAAATTACGTGATGTTGTCATGGGAACCATCATTACATGGTAGGCGGAGTGGGGGGTGTTAGGTTTTTTTCGTTACGGAATTTCTTGATTCGGTCGCCGCGCTCAAAGCCCGCTATAAAAGCTATACAATAGCTTAATAAATCCGTCTCACCTGTTTTTCAAAGATTTCCAACCTGAATTGTTTGTTAAAACACAATCTATGAAGGCAGCGTTACGCTGCGTGCTCGTGAACAAATAGGGCCCGATACATTTGGCATCATTCGACACTTTGAATGTAGAAGAAACTCCGATGAGAACCTCCTTGGACCCTACCCAAGTGACAAATGGTCCTCCGTGGTCATTCTGTAAACGTTAAATGAGATGGCTTATTTCAATTCGCTATAAAAATAATACCTTTAACGACACTTAACAGCTTGTCGTATCATCATCTGCCTAGCCTTTTCCCAACTATGTTGGGGTCGGCTTCCAGTCTAACCGGATGCAGCTGAATACCATTGTTTTACATAGAACGACTGCCTAACGGACCTCCACAATTAAGTTACTGGGTACCCCTTGGTAAGACTGGTTGTCAGACTTGTTAAAGATCTACAAATGACAACAGGGACAACGGCTTAACGTGCTTTCTGAGGCACAGATGGCACGGGTGAACTTGGTATATAAAGATGGTCACCAATCCATGAACCAACCGCGACAAGCCTAACTTAACCTGATAGATCGACCCGTGCGGCTGCTATTACTTAACCACAAACCTCTCTAAGAGCTTGTGATATAACAAAAGTTATATTTTAAATTATCAGCTGTCCCACACAATCTGGGTCGAGTAGGTATTGAAGTTTTGTATGAGACAGCTGGTTAGTTAATTGATTCAGGCGTGACCTTGCGGAAATCCATTGTAAAATACAATAGATGTGGATATAATTAGTAACCTGTACCGCTTAGCTATTTCTAAAGAGCCATAAAAAAACCCTGAAAGAAATCGACACGTGTTTCAACTCTCAACGAGGCATCCGTAGAAATAGCTAAGTGGAACAGGTTACTAAATATATCCACGTCAATAGATGTGGATATATTTATTATTATTTTTCGCGATTACGATGTTGGTCCCAAGGAGAAAGTTTTTCAGTTTGATGATCTACAGGGTTACTGGTAACTCGACGTATTCCTTGCAGGACGTCATAGTAGGGTTAAAATGCAACAAATTAAGCCACCAAATGTTCTACCGCAATTCAGTAGTTTTTGAATCAGTTAAGAGTTTTAGTTTTTTTATGAAAAATCCCAGATTAAATCATTTCAAACCAATTTAAAAATGATTTACGGCGCGACTGTACTGAAATTTAAGTTATTATCATAGTTGACGCCATAGCAGACCTTTGTTAATAATTAAAAGTTCAATAATGCCTAAAACTTTGGCAAATATCACTAACCAAACATTTAATTTTTTGTAATTTTTGCTATTACTTCATAAAAATGTAGTCTAGTGCAAAAAAAAATACTACACCTGGTGTACAAATTACTAGGAAAATATCCTTGTCTTATCAGTTATTCAGAAAGGTAAATTAAGCTACCAAATGTTCTACTGAAATTCAGTAGTTTTTGAATTAGTTAAGAGTTTTAGTTTTTTTATGAAAAATCCCAGATTAAATCATTTGAAACCAATTTAAAAATGATTTACGGCGCGACTGTACTGAAATTTAAGTTATTATCATAGTTGACGCCATAGCAGACCTTTGTTAATAATTAAAAGTTCAATAATGCCTAAAACTTTGGCAAATATCACTAACCAAACATTTAATTTTTTGTAATTTTTGCTATTACTTCATAAAAATGTAGTCTAGTGCAAAAAAAAATACTACACCTGGTGTACAAATTACTAGGAAAATATCCTTGTCTTATCAGTTATTCAGAAAGGTATGATTGTCAATACTTTTGCATGTGTGCCAGGGAAGAGAAGAGTTTTATGGGGGGCAGGTAAAATTGCGAGGCGGTCAACCTATTGTTTCGTATTCGTATTATTCGTAGTTTTTACCTGCGCTTGAACTCCAAACACTCGGGAAGCTTTGTGATTGGTCGCTATTGTTCTCTCGGCATGACAGGGGGTGCGATTTTGCAAAATTTGGTCGTCAGCGTTAGTTAGTTTCAACTCTACGTCGCGCAAGCTCGTGTTTTGTTACTGGCTATTTCCCTAACTGTTGCTGCGTATCTTCCTCTTGTGCTGTGCTGTGCCTTCATAAGCGCTGACTATGGCTGCATATTCTAATCCTGAATACGCTGACATAATGTACTGTTACGGACTTTGTGACGGTAACGCTGCTGAGGCGCGGCGAGAATATCAACTTCGCTTTCCCAACCGCCGACTCCCCCACGTTAGTGTCTTCGGATCGACTTATCGGCGAATATCTGAAACTGGCAGCGTCCAAAGAAGCAGGCAAGTTGACACTGGTCGTTACCGGAGATACACGGCTGAGGACGAGGAGCTTATTCTTCAACGTTTTATTGACGATCCTAACACATCGACAAACATCGTAGCGCGTGAGCTTGGTATGTCACAGTGGAAAGTCTGGTCTGTAGTTCACTTGTCAGGCCGACATCCATACCATTACCAACCAGTCCAATCATTAGAAGAAGGAGATCCGCCGAGACGGCTTGAATTTTGTCGTTTTATGCTAAGTGCCGACGCCGACAGCAAAAACTTTTTAAAAAACATTCTGTGGACCGATGAGTCATGTTTTGATCGTGATGGTATCACAAATTACCACAACTTACATTACTGGGCACCGAAAGCAGAAGCAAACCCTAAAAAACTGAAACCAACCGCATCCCAGCGAAGGTTCTCGCTTAATGTTTGGATGGGTATTATTGACGACAAATTAATTGGCCCACATTTTTTACCCCGAACACTAAATGGGGAACTTTATGAAGATTTCCTCAGAAATCATTTATCAGCACTGCTCACGGATGTACCGGAAGAAAGAAGAGCAAACATGATTTACCAACATGACGGATGTCCAGCCCACTTCCGAATCACAATTCGACAATTGCTGGATGAAAACTATCCAAACCGATGGATAGGGCGCGGTGGGCCGATTCCGTGGCCTGCACGAAGCCCTGATCTGACGCCGCTAGACTTTTACGTCTGGGGTCATATGAAAGATCTAGTTTATGTGACCCCAGTAAATTCAATTGAAGAACTAAGGGAGAGAATTACAAATGCGGCGGACCAGATGAGGGCAACAATCACATCAAGAATAACAAAAACCGAAGTAAGGAAGCGAATAAGAACATGTATTCGAAACCGAGGGCAGCACATCGAACAAGACGTGTGAAATGTGTGTAATTAAAGTTTTAATATTGATTAAAAAGAATAATAATGTTCACGATTTTGTTTTTGATTTTTCGAATAATCACCTTTTTGTGAAACGCACGCCTGTACTAAATCAAAAACGATTTTCATAATGTAGTCCATGATTTTGTATTAACTTTCATACTTTTTTGGATAGCTGATAAGACAAGGATATTTTCTTAGTAATTTGTACACCAGGTGTAGCATTTTTTTTTTGCACTAGACTACATTTTTTATGAAGTAATAGCAAAAATTACAAAAAATTAAATGTTTGGTTAGTGATATTTGCCAAAGTTTTAGGCATTATTGAACTTTTAATTATTAAAAAAGGTCTGCTACGGCGTCAACTATGATAATAACTTAAATTTCAGTACAGTCGCGCCGTAAATCATTTTTAAATTGGTTTCAAATGATTTAATCTGGGATTTTTCATAAAAAAACTAAAACTCTTAACTAATTCAAAAACTACTGAATTTCAGTAGAACATTTGGTGGCTTAATTTGTTGCATTTTAACCCTACTATGACGTCCTGCAAGGAATACGTCGAGTTACCAGTAACCCTGTATACCACACCCTTTAATATCACCACACATTTCTGATACACGCTGAATTTTTACATCAATTGCTAAGTTACGAGTTTAGTGTGACAAAGTCCAAAGTGAACAACGTGTTCAACCTACCTGACAAATTCCACTCGACGACAACCTGCTTGTCTGGTTGACAAGAGTTCTGTTTCTGATCTCAACCACAGAATCATTTGACGTTTCGTTTGATCTCAAAACACCACTACGTACTTTATATTCGTTACACTAAAAAAAAAACAATATGTAGGTGTTTACCAATCGTCATACAAATCAACCTGTTATTTAGCTAATTGTTTTTGGGTTTCTGCCAATAACCCAATAGGTGGCTATCGGTAAACACAATACTAGTCACAACACTCCGTGTTCTAACAAAAGCGATCAGTCCCGCGTATACGCGAAATTGCGTTCACATTTCACTCATTTATTCAGAAACCCGAAAGGCGCTCTCTCACGAAGCGGTCGGGTTCGCTAAACAAAATGAACGTGACAGTCGCATGTTCGCGCAACGATCGCTTTTGTTAGAACCTGACCTTCCCCGTACATTATCTTCACTCCGAACACCTGGTCCTTTACATCTAAGTTTTTCAGGTGATGATGATGGTGATATCATAACTTTCCCTTCTTCATTGAGCTGGCCGTCCTCCATGGTACATATCATATATCTTTCTATCACCTCACCCATCAAGGGGTAACGTGCATAATCTAATTTGCACTTGTTCCTTTCCATTATTTTAATGGGTGCATATCGCAACATTTTTTTATTGTAATTTCGTGAATCAAGCGGCTGGAAATAAGCAACATTAATTTAAAAAATATGTAGGTAAGTATATAAGTTTTAAATGCCGTGTGTTTACTGCAAATTCTAATCTGTTATGTCAAATACGAAGCATGTGTTTCGAATGGTAAGCCACGCATGTGTTGCAGTCCACAGAGTGTCTAGACGCATCTTTATTGCTATTGAAAGTCATAAAAACTCAACCCCAACTCGCCTCAAAGTCAAGCATTGAGAATTATTATAATATGCCTCTCCGTCAACAATTTTCTCGTTATCATTGACGTGATTATGAAGTCTCCGAAATCATTTAAAAAAAAAAACATTAATTACATAGTGGGAATTTCTTATAATCGAACATCATCATTTGTTCAAGAATTCATGAGATACCTTCCACTAAAATTTATATCGCCCAAAGTTACTCTAAAGGTACAATTCCGTTGCCGACCGCAGGCGAGAGGCGGCGGCGACGCGACGGCGTATCGCCACAAAACGACTGGTTTCTATACTGATCTATATATATTTCTGGGTGGGTATTCTCATGTATTTCTATGAACGACGTGTCGCAAGCTACGGAAGGTATTTCATAAAAATAAATCGAGTGGCGGCGACAAGTCGCCTGCAGTTGCCGCCTGCGGTCAGCTACGGAATGGTAACTTTAAAAATCTAACAAAGCTTCTGTCCGCAACTTCGTCCGCGTGAAATTTATTGTTCTAACATAAAATATATCCTATGACACTCGGAAATTCTGTAACTTCTCATTTGTGAATGAATTTTCGGAATAGGAATTTTACCTCTTTATAATTTAAAAATAATATTAATAATAATGAAGCGGAAATTCTAACAGTTTGTGGCGTTGGCGTGATAGTGTTTATACCGCGTATAACACTCATCATTCATCATTTCAGCCGAAAGACGTCCGCTGCTGGACATAGTCCTCCCCCAAGCACCGCCACTTCGACCGATTCTGTGCCTCCCACATCCAGCGGATTCCTGCGACCTTCACAAGGTCATCGTCCATCTTGTGGGAGGCCTTCTAACGTCTTCTTCGTCTACGTCCTACGTGATTGAATCAGAAATGAAGAGATCCGCAGGAGAACCAAGGTAACCGACATAGCCCGAAGAATTGCCAAACTTAAGTGGCAATGGGCAGGGCACATTGCTCGCAGAACGGATGGCCGATCGGGTCGAAAGGTTTCGGAGTGGCGACCACGTACTGAAAGACGTATAACACTAATTCCCCACAATTACCCCTTCCAGTTTAAGTCCCTGTGAGCGTATGCTTTGCGATTATCAAAAAGTCACAGGGGTAGACACTAAAGGCTGCGAGTGTCAACCTCAGGACAAGCTGCTTCTCACATGAACAACTGTACGTCACTTGCTCCTGCGTCACCAGTCCTGACTCTCTGTATATTTTGGCTGCTGAGTACAAAACTACAAACGTACATAGTATACAGGAAAGTTTTACAAAAATGTGGCTGTTATTGTAGTTTACGACTTACGACTCGGCTAAGTAATAACAGCCGCACGGGTCGATCCATCAGGTTAAGCTACGCTTGCCGGGGTTGGTCCGTGGATGGGTGACCATTTCTACATACCGAGACTCCCCCGTGCCTCGAAAAGCACGTTGAGCCGTTGGTCCCGGCTGTCATTCGTGGATCTTTGACAGTCGTTATGGGTCGTCAGAAGCCAGAAAGACTGACAAACAGCCTTACCAAGGGGTATCGTATTACCCAGTAACTGGGTTGTGGAGGTCAGATAGGCAGTCGCTCCATGTAAAATACTGGTATTCAGCTGCATCCGGTTAGACTGGAAGCCGACCCCAACAAAGTTGGGAAAAGGCTGCCGCCGATCAATGACAGCCGGGACCAACGGCTTAACGTGCTTTCCGAGACACGGAGGGGACTTGGTATGTAAAGATGGTCACCCATCCACGGACCAACCGCGGCAAGCGTAGCTTAACCTGATCGATCGACCCGTGCAGCTGTTATTACTTAGCCACAAGCCCCTCAAGTTAATAATATAACAAGTACAGATAACTATTACTTACTTGCCGCCAAGTACTCGTATGTCCCCAACCCAATACAATGCCATCGGTACCAGGTTCTTCAAATCTTGGTTCGAAGTTAATAGGTATCACAGTTGGTGTGTAGGAACACAGTATTTTATATGATACATCATTAAGATCATACGCTGATTCAACTTTGGCCAAAGCTATGTCTATACGTAGCCACTCTGTCTTGTTGTCATATTTTATTTCGGAACCTAAAAGTAGATAAGGAATTTTAAATAAATGTTTATATAGAACCAACTTCAAAAAAGGAGGAGGTTCTATGTTCTTCTATATGTATTTTTTTAAATGTTCATCGATAGCTGATGGTGGCGAGTGTGTTGGATCATTCGGTTCCCTACAAAATGGTTGAGCTGGATGTTGCTGATCCACGCGTCATGTTCGTGAACGGGCGCCGTCAGTTGAAACTGGTCATCTCTTATCTGCCAGGGCTTATTTTTAATCTTATATTTTCAATTACTTTGATTATTTTTTGTACATTGTTCTCACATCTCCTAGGTACATTACATTACATCAAACTCCTGGGTACATTATTCTTGTGGCTTCTATATAGATAGCAACAAGAATAATGTACCCAGGATTTTGTAATATCTTATTTAAAAGAGTGTCCTTGCCCGTTCTTCTCCATAGAGATCTACGTTTAGGAATGGGCAACTAGCTTCAACTTTTTGACTAACTGACCGATTCTTTGACAATTCAAAAGTGCCTGTAAATGGTTTAATTGAAATAAATGCTTTGAGTTTCAGTTTGATATTTTCATCAATTCAGGACGGATTTAAAAAAATCTTTTTTAATTTGGTAGAGGAAGCTTGGGTAATTTTAATAATAACAATAATACGTATTTAATCGACTTAGTGTATGTTCATGATGTTATAGAACTTGTTGTCACTGTTGTTTACAAAGCAAATAGTTTTATACGAATCAGTGTGAGGTAGGTACCACAGCTAAAAAGTGACACATAAAATACTTTTTGACAAAAAAAAAACCGACTTCGAAAAAAACACTACAAAGAATTTTTTAAGTCCCTCATTTCGCCAGTTATGTTTAGTTCCATATAATATGGGGGGGCGAACCATTGCTATCAAGCAGGAAAATATATATTATTTGATTCTATGATATCCAAACTTGTATGGCCTAAATCGGAAGATATGGATCTCACGGCTCACCGACATTTGGTTCTAACAAATTGGGGCCACGTGCCACACCGCACATGAAACAATGGATCTTCTGCACGACAAATTCGAAGGTATAGTTATCTCACGTTTCAGCAACGCGACCTCTACTGGTTTTCTTTAAGAATTTTCTATAACTTATTTACGCAAATAAATGATTTTGATTTTTAGGCGTAAACGATAAACAAAAACAGTAGACACAACATGTAGATACATGTATACCTTTTTAGTGGTATGAGGACAAGGGTGTAAAGTTCACTCATCCACCATAGAAAAGGGAGGATCCTCCGACCAGACGGGTGTTGTGTCTGGCGGGCAACTGCCCATCGGTTTGAAGTTGAAATCTTGTATGTATGTCGATCGCTCGGTAAACTCTAACTGCGCGATACAGGATTTGTGTGACGTCATGTCTATGATGCGTAGTTCGTATGTGGCGGTGTAAACGCTACACCTTTGTCTAAATACGGATTGGTTCTTTACTTACCTTCTGGAACCCAAAAGTAAACCACTTTCTTTTTCTTTTCTCTTGTACAAAGATTTATTTCAATATCTGCATCCGGAACGTATGTATCGTATCCTGCTATGGCGTACATGTACCCAACATCATTTACACAGGCTTGTGCCGTGATGATGAACCAGGTAGTAACTAAGGCACCACCACACAACCATTCATCATATGGTTTGTCTGATTTTGGTGACTTAACCAAATACACCTGTAATAAAGTTTAGCTTAATTATATGACGATCAGGCACAATGTGTTCGGCACACTCGCAAAAAGGATACCTTTGTTTCAAATGCCAGTTTCCTCACGTTGTGTTCCTTCACCGTTATGAAATAAATCACACAAAGTAAAATGCTTGCTTGAGTTCAACCCTACTATGTACAACTAGTAAGTCGGGGCCATTACCACAGGGCCACCACTGCTCTTCACATCATGCCACACACCACATGTGAGAGTGTACATATGGTGGTGCAATTTTGCCTGAAGCGAGGTAAGGTGCGACCTTCCTCACCGTCACAGTATAAATGTGGACAGTATGGAAACTAGGCCTATTTGTTGAAATAATTACCTACCCTCATTTTTAAAAAGATCGTGGTGACCACTCGTCTCGACACGGCACCCACAATAGTCAGCACCGCGACAATCGCTTGGGGTATCGTCAATGAGCGCGTCTGTGTGAGAGTTCGTTTCGAATGTTTACCGCGTAGTTTTTGTACTGTCCATATTGATACTGTGTCATTTTTCAAGACCCCGAATAATTACGTAAAACGTAGGCCCTGTTACCTACGTTTTACGTAATTATTTATCGGATTCTTACCATGTAACTTTTGTCAGAATACACCTGGTCACCACCTTGAATTCTTCTTATGCAGTCAGATACTAAAATGAAATAATATAAGCGGCATATTTCAATGGTTAAAGATTTTTACTACTTCGTAGAATCTTCTTCTTAGTGTCGATGGCAATCTAGATTGAGTCAGCTCAGAATTTGGCCGAGTTTGGTGGTTTGAAAGAAAGAAGAATATGAGAAAGCTTTTTATACCGTTAAAGATTACATTGAGGACAAAAAGGCTTGGGATTGAGCTGCTCCAATTATTATTTTTATTTTTTACTTTTGGAACTTTGTTTATTTTGCAAACTTCAAAATTATATACACAATGACATGAATATTTACTTTGTTAAGTATAACATTATTATTATTTTAATTGTTGTGAATGTGAGGACTATGTAGCTCATGTATATATATTTATTTATTTTTCTCAGTTACTACTAATGATAATCTGGCAGTTTTGAGTAATTTATGCGGCCTACCCAAATGTCCTTTCTTTGGTATTGTTCGTCGAATCGTTGAGCTCCTTTTCAAGTTCTGAGTTGAGCTGCACGATTACTGACAAATGCGTGCACTGACTGGACAGGTCCACTCAAATCTGTATGGTTCTTTCCTCAAAAGACCATTTCAGACACAAATCTACATGGTCCTCAAATGAAATGCTCTGACCAAGATTATTTCTGGTTTTTTTTTTTTTATATACACATTGACATTAATGATTTTTATATATACAATGACATGAATATTTACTTTTAAAGTATTATATTATTTTAATTATTGTGAATGTGACGACTATATGGGTCATTCCTTTTTGCTTTGTTTTTAATTTTTTCTCAGTTAGTTTTAATCATGGTCTGACAGTTTGAGTAATTTATGTGGCCTACACAAATGTCCTTTTTTTGGTATTGTTCGTCGAATCGTTGAGCTCCTTAAATTCTGAGTTGAGCTACACGATAACTGACAAATGCGTGCACTGACTGGACAGACCCTCTCAATCTGTGTGATGCTTTCCTCTAAAGACCACTTCAGACACCAATCCACATGGCCTTCACATGATCTGACCAAGATTATGTCTGGACTTTAAAAGAGACTGTGACCTCTGAGTTTGTTTCGGCCTTTCTTCTCAGAGTAGTCAGATAGGAAACGCCGACCTCACCTAGTTTTTAAAATATGATTGACGTGTAAAAGTGTTTGTACAAACCTACTTACAGAAATAAAATCATTTATCATTTATGAAAGAAAAGCCGTTGCGTCACATCTACGCAAATCGGCTATCGCTCAGTATTATGCTGCCACCCTATTCAAGACAGAGCCCCAGTGCTGGTTTTCAGTGACAGCCGACGCTAACGTAATGACGTCGACCGGTGCAACAAACAAATATTAAGACGCTGTACCAGTACAGCGCAGCAAGAAAAATAATTGATTATAATTAAAATGTGAGACAATATACTTAACAGATATAAAAAGATAAAAAATAAATAGACATACTTTATTCTATTTTACGAGGATATCATCCTCAAAAAACGTTTTATATAGTGGCAACATTTCGACGCGTTTTATTTGACGTGCACCCAACATGCACCAAAATCTTGATATGTCTATGACCAAAATGGCACCAAATAAAATGTGACACAGATGTAAGAAATTACAAAATGGCCAATGATGTAATGTGTTATTATTATGCAAAAGTAATGTGTCAGTGCTTTATGCATTTTCAGTAGCGTCTATTATTTCCTGTAAAATGTAGACATCAGGACACGCAGGACACGATATTAAGTATTCTGTAGTTTGTGGAACAATACCATATTTACACTCAAGGGGGAAGTTGGCAATTCTCAAACGAACATTTCGAAGGAATGAAATCAAGAAATGAATATTTTGTGAAGAAGAGAATGCTGGAAATCTTAGTATAAATGTTACTCACCATACAAAATATTTAATAACAACAAAAGCTGTAACTTTATCACATTCATTGTAAAATCGTTGTAAAAATAAATAATTGTACTTCGATGGAATGTAACGTAATCACGTTACAGTCCATCGAAGTACAATTACTTGCTTACAATAATCATGGAATTTTATTTAAATGGTTATTTTAATTGTTATTTTTGATAACTAATCAAAAATTCTGAGTTTATGATCTATAAAATAGCGCGGGTTAAGGGTACACTAGTCGGTCATTCTTTTATACAAACGTGGTATGGTTTTTACTCATCTGTTTGACGGTGTACGTTCAAAACTAAAAATTATATCAATTTGTTTTGTGATGTCCTGTATGGAAGCAGAATTGGGAAAAAAGTACTGGTTTGGAAGTTATGAGCGTCGAAACTTGCATATTTCAACACTAGTTTTAACTTATCTTTAAGCGTAAATAAATAACTTATGTTGTATGAAAATGGCAAAATTAAAACCATAGTGGGATAGATGATTGATTGAAAAATTCAAATAATTTTATTTTGAGTAGATACATACAGTAGTTTTTCCATAATATGGCCAAAGGTCTGTTCATGAAATTTTACGCGATTGTTTTCGTTATAAATCATCGTCTATTTCACTAAATAAATAAATAACTTTACTAAATAGCATGCATATTAGCCACGCCACCAACGAGTTCGAGCCGTCGACTAGTGGAACCTTAAAACCAGTCGGTCTATTCGCTAAAAAGAAGAGAGCTGTCATTAAACTGGAGCTGTAATTGACACTATTGACATCTTACTTCACGCTCACTTTCTACCTAAGTTTTTACACGGTGAAATTATTGTTGAATTTTGGACAGACTAAGGAAGTATATAATGATACAAAAGAGAGGAAGCTTACTACTCAGCAGTGGGTGGAACTAGGCTGCAAAGATGATGATGATGATTAATAAAGAATTCACTCTCTATTTAGACATCCAAGAAAAGAGAGCCACTCTTTTCTTGGATGTCTAAAGCCGGGTCCCCTGCGTGTGTTTTTTCGAAACATTACACAAAAAAGCTTACACATAAACATTTGTTTTCATACAAATCATCGTGCTATGTGTATGGCCACGCCTCTTTGTTGCGATGTTTTTGTGTAAAAACACGCGCAGGAGACCCGGCTTTAAGTGGATGATAGACGTGCGAACTTAAAGTACGCGGTTTTTAAGTTCGCGAACTTACTCAGATCGCCGTCGGTGACGCACGTGAAGCTTGCTCATAATGTATCGCGATGTTGTCAAATTGTCTGTACCAAACTAAACAAACATTACACAAATGTCGAAACAAAATGGCAGCTCGCGACTCGCGGCTATGACAGACGTACGAAACTAGGAACCAAGGCAGGCTACGAACAAAATTTCAAGCCTGTTAGATCTCCGCCGAACTTACGTACTTACACGTAAGTAAAGATGATTTTATACCGATGAGGCGAGGCGTGGGGTGGGCGAGAATTGAAATTTGTATTGCAAAATTTCTATCCACGCCCTGCCCATCTTTGTGTAAAAGGTCTAGATGCACGAGGATGTGCGAGGCGAGAATTGAAATATTTGTCAGTACAATATTTAACTTTATTGTTGTATGAATAGAGCATTTATTTACTTTGTAAAACGAATATACAAATCTCGTACCGGCCATCGAGGACCCGCACGGTCTCTCTCCGTCAAGCGCTGACTCGCGATATCTCGCGCTGGCACGCGCTGGCTTGCTCCGATCATCGCGAGACATCTCTGCATACTATATTCTCGGCTGGCCGTTGCGCCAGACACAGCTGGCCGGGTGGCGCGTGACAGCGCGAGCCGGCGCGAGACATCGCGAGCCGGCGCGAGACATCGCGAGCCGGCGCGAGACATCGCGAGTTGGCCCGAGGCAGAGCTGGATATCTTTCGGTGTAATAGGGTAAGCGTGATTTCAATTCTCGCCCATCCTATCCACGCCTCGCCTCGCCGATATATAACCACCTTAAGGCAAAAGGTGTGCATTATTTTAGACCTTTTAGTTTAGCGAGTTGTAGGCTGGGCATTGTCTTTTCTGAAGAAACCTCTGTTTTTCTACAAAAACTTATTATGGTAGTGCCGTAAATTGAAAATTACCCGCTTTCTCCAGCTTTTTAACTGGTCTTGGTGCAAATAAGCTATATTATCTCTAAGCTATGTTACCAGGAAATTAGGGTGATTTTAATTTTATATTTTGAATTGTTTCTTTTATATATCTACATTGTTCTCGCATATAGAAGCAACAAGAAGAATGTAGGGTCGGGTGAGGCTGGTTGAGCAATTTTTCACTTGATCGGTCTTAATGGCTTGTTATGCATACTCGTGGGTAAGTATTTTACACCTTTCCAAAAATTTCCATGGTAGTTTATTTCTAACAAATTGCATTTAAGAACTACAGCAACTATTAATAACTACATAACTTCAACTTTCTGACTAACTGACCAACTCCTTGACAATTCAAAAGTGCCTGTAAATGGTTTAATTGAAATTAATGCTTTGAGTTTGAGTTTTGATACGATTTAGCCAGTTACATCCGTCGAGGGGATGATTCGAGTAAAACGAATTCGATTAAAAAATCTTTCCACACATGCATCTAAATCGTCTGTCTTAAAACTGTATAGGAATTTGTGTTTTTTCTTGCAAATCGGATGTGAGTAACTTACGAAATAAAACAAATTGCACATGACGGGTAGAACCCCTTAACGGATGCAGGTGATTTAATCACCACTCCGTACAGTGTCAGTTATAAACAAAAATACCAATTGATAATAATAAACTTATTTAATTTGAACAGGTAATAACATTGGCAACTAAAAGTACTTAACAAAAATGATCTTTTATTGTTCGAGAGGCTGTTGCGGTCGAACTGCGATCGTTTCATCGTCGAGTTTTATGAACCCTTCTAATGCATTGGATAATCCTGGCTTCGTGTTGAGTTTATCATCTCCTACCTTTTTATCACTGACCAAGACTTCATTATCAGCAGGCCTAAAAAATAAGAAACAAACTCGCTCTGTGAGATCAGTGGTGGCTCAGTAGTAACGGCCGCGACTTACGAGTTGTAGGTTCGAACACAGACAGGCGCTTTACTTTGTGTTAATACGCAGATATATGCCAGTGACCTTGAATGGTTAGCTTGCGTGTTCTTTACTGAGCTCACGCAACACGTCGTACGTCCAGCCAGTAATAGGACTCGCCCATCAAGGAGCGCTGTCCCAAATTAGACGCATTATTAATTTATTATACATAAAACAAAAGGTATTTATATAATTAAATTATCTTTAAAACAGTGAAGGGTTCAGAAAAATACGCTTGATAGATTTTGCGTGATTCTCCGTTTTTTATCCGCGTTAGACATAACTTTACAAATTAATTTCACTTTGTAATATAAACAAAATCTAAAATATTCCTATATTAAGTTATTAAAAAAATGCTTTAATTTAACATATATTTTTTTTCAAATCATTAACACTACTCGTTTAGACGTGATCTTCAGTATAAAATCATTAAAAGTCGGTTATCGTCGCCTTAATTATATCATCACCACTGCTCTCAAAACTGTGAAGGAAAACATCGTGAGGAAACGGGCATGTCCTAGAACCGAAAATTCTAAGACATGTGACATCTACCAACCCGCACTGGGCCCGCGTGGTGATTTAACGCCCACTCCCTCTCACCGAGAGGAGGCCTGTGGCCCAGCAGTGGGAACATAGCCTGATTATTATGTTAAACTCGCTGTCGAAGAGTTGTCTCTTCCATAAGAATGGTAAAAATCTTTCACACTTATTTAACCTGTGACAGCAGCGACCCAATAGCAACTTTATTGTAACGAGAATAAAGATCACTGAGATTTTGACATTGATGCAAAATCAGAGGTAAAATAACTGAAAGGACTGTAGTGTCCCATGTCAAACTCAATCAAACCGGCAATTCATTCTTCTTCTACCGGAATGCTTTAATATGTTGGCAGTTTTACTAACAACATTTCTAAATATAGAATTAAATAAATATTCAAATCTAGTTAAAACAATATTGATATGAAAAGGCACAAAAGACAATATACAGACTTTACAAATCATCTGTTTTTAGTTGCTGTGAGATTAGTTTGTGTTGCTATAGGTGTCTCCTTATATTAGGCATCACCTAACTAGGAATTGTTTAACTTGACGTAAGTGCAAAAGTGGATTATTCAACTATCAAGCGCTTAAGTGTGTGAGGGCCAAATTGAGCTTGTTTGTTTATTTATTTATTTGTAACTTTATTGGGTGGGAATCAAACATCAACAGTTAGTAAAGTGGTTATCACCGCCCAAGACATCCACATTGAATAAGACAAGAGAAGACTTCTAAATTATCTAAGATTTGCCCTCACCGTACTTAAATCAAGTGAAAATGTGTCTATACAGTAAGAGTGAACTCACACATTCCTCAGGGATTGAAAGATACGATTTTCGGTATGAGTGAGCGAGACAATACTATTCAAATGTCAATGTCAACGAAACAAACTTGACCACCTTTTGACGTGGTCGGGCGAATCTAACGATTTAAATCTTTGATCTACAATGCCAGAGGCAATTCAGATTTGTTAGCACCGCAGAGATAAAGCTGAGATGTCTTTTGCGCCTGTTATTAGTCCCCTAGCTATCAACTTACCCAGCGGGATGATCTTTCCAAGATATGTGTTTCTCAATTTTATCGTAGCCTCGTTGGATCGGCAGACTGTCGCATATGTCCTGTCTGTTATATTGAATTATTAGTATGTATCCAGTCTGTACTTAAATTAGCCCCTATTAATAATAACACTTTATTCAATAAATCAAGCAACAAGACTCATAGTGTTAGTGACTTACAAAATATGTTATTAAAACATTAACACAGAAACAATTTGTGACATCACTGCTGCAAGGTGACAGGCCTAGCTGGTACCTTGCAGCAGTGGTTCACAAACGCACAATCTAGCCTGCTTGCTATCATAGACAGGATGCTGTTGGTGCTGCCCCGCACCCTACTAACCAGGGCTGCGCACCGCTTCCGCATCACAGTGTAGAAGTAGCCAACGCGTGCTTCAGCAAACATCAAGGCAAGCCCATCAGCACCCTGAATGCGTTATTGTATTGGACAATGAACTCGTCGTGCACAGCCTTATAACTCGAAAATTATTTGACTCAATTGAAATACTCTGTCCGAACATAGAAATCCAGCGCTCAAAAGGCGTTAGTAGGTATGCTACAAACATATAATTTTGCATTATGATATTCATATTGTGCTATTTTCCGAAATCCACGCGGACGTAGCCTGTTCAACTAGTAGGTCCCCAACATTTCTTTACTCGTCCCCGACAAAAGTCTTTCTCAACTTGATTTTGTTCTACACTTAGGCCCAGTTGCATCACAAATAATATTATCATCATATCATTCTGCCTCCGCCGTCTTCCAACGAATGACACAAACAGAACTGAGTTTTAAATTCGTTTAGTACTTAACGTATTTAGTTATTTGTGGTACAAGTAGGCTTTATGCGCGCTCTACACTCGTGCACGAATCTTGCTATGAAATGACGCCGCGTATAAAACCGTGTTTCTCCACACTCGCAAAGTTTCGCAGTTTCGTTCGCGATGGACGACGATTTGGTTATTGTTGCTGCTGTGACGATGTACTGTCGCGTACTACAATTAACATGATATTAAAAATAACAAACAAATAAAAAGAGATGGAAAAAGAGAAGATGTTGGGTGACGAAAATGGGGAACGGCGTGAAGCGTGTATGTAAAGGCGTGAAACCATCTACACTCGTGTTTCACGGCTTTCGCAGGCGTTTGCGTTGCGAGTGTAAAGTGCGCATTAGAACAACAATAGAAAGCAAGAATATAATAATAAAAATACATAAATTAGTCTCACCTTGTCTTATTTGGCGAATCTAATTCATGTAACACACAATCTAGAAAGGCACCATTACACACCGTACTTGTATATAAATAGGGTCCGACACATTTTGAATCATCCGTCACTCTGAATACGGCAATAATTCCGATGAGAACCTCTCTGGCACCCACCCAAGTGACAAGAGGTCCTCCGTGGTCATTCTGAAGACATTAAAATGGGCTTATTCCAACACACTGTAAAATTTTTCTACGAATTCCTAATATTTTACTAATTTTACATACAAAATGTACCAACAGGTTCGTGCTAAAAGTTTATTTTATAAGCAAACCGAGCAGTTGTACAGCGTTTCTTGCTGTGGTGGTGCGCAATCGAGTGGATCAAAATCTTGTAGAGATCCTCTAATTTAAAACTGCACGCCTCTCCATAAAATAATCTAAAAAACATTTGAAATGTGTATGCAACAAGAAGTGGAGGGGCGTGCAATTTTAAATTAATCGTTCTCTACCCTCTTAGCCCTCGACCCACCTGGCAATACAGTCAACTGAAGGAACACGGGTGGGTTTTAGTCAGTAAGAGTCTGACACGCCCTCCCGTTCCGCCCAGAGCGGGAGAAGTTATTTGATAATATCCCACCCAAAAAAAAAGAGCTCTCGACCCACGGGCGATTCTATCGCGTACTGCATTTTCAACTCTTCGTGTTGAGCACAGCACTGAGGATCCCACGGAGAGCATTCCAGCGTATCAAAAAAATACGTCGTTGGATTTCATCTCTCGGCGCTAAGTAGTGTGTTGAAAATCTGGTGCGCAGATTATCAGTTGAATTTTGGCACATGGCATCGTAAATCCAAAAGAATATGAGCTTGGGGGAGGCCTATGTCCAGCAGTGGACGTCTTTCGGCTGAAATGATGATAGCAAAATCAGCTTATCTCTGTGAAAGATAGTGGGCTGTAATCGACTACGTGGGCCCAGTGTGGGTTGGTAGATGACACAGTATGCCTTCGAACTTTTGGTTCGGTTCGGAGATTATTGCATGATTTGGATCAGGGGGCCTAAAACGGCCACATTAAGCAATTCCTCTAAAAGCAATTCATTTTCTGAATTTCCAGCAATTCAGTCGTTCCAGTCCACACATATTTTAGCTGAATCAAATTCAATTCATATCAGAATCATATTTGGTGTAAATATTGCCGCATGAAAAAAATTAAGAGCGTAATTTTAGCGGATGATTTTTCTTTACAGTTTTTATTAACCAAATGAGATTTTTATTTTTTACTTCTACAGTTTAAATGTTATTTCATTAAAATACAAAACTGTCAAACAGATGAATTGCGTAATAACATGAATTGAACGCAGATAATATTATGAATTGTCAATTTGTGTGATTTATAATATTATCATAATTATGATTCTGCCAAAGCGGCCGTTTTAAGCCCCCTTGCCGACCGCACACCGCGTTTTGTGTTGACCAAAATATACCTACCTGACAAAATCCACTCTCGAGTGATTCATTAGTCTTGTTTTTAATTTTAATATTGAAATCATTTTTGTTAACATTGGAATCATTAGTTGGGTTTGACTTCAAAACCGCTCCACGCCGTTGTTGGTCCTCGTCGCACTTGAAAAGAACAGATTTAAATAAATAACTTGGAGAAAAGAATAATTGGATAATAAAATAAATCAAAAAGGATAATAACATAATAATTAGGTATTTTATTTTAAACTGGAACCACTATTTGCAACAGTAGTAATTGGAAGGTTGGTAGGCCATTGATGTGGGATGCAACGTGTGTCGACACCCTTGCGCCATCCCACCTTCCTACCACAGCGGGCTGTCCTGGGGCTGCTGCTGCAAGTGCGGGAAAACCCAAACAGCGCAAATACTCCAATCTTATTGGGACTTATATGTTTGAGCCGTTTGGGTTAGGGCTATGGGGTCCGAGTGCCCACTTAGTTTTGCAAGACATCACCAAACGGTTAGTCGACTCTTCACGTGACCTAAGGGCTGGCCTATTCTTTGGCCAAAGAATCAGCATTGCAATACAATGTGGCTGCCAGCCTTTTGGGCACTTTTCCTGTTGACAGCGATGCGGACGAATTTTTTGATGCCTTATGACTATTTCCCCCCCTCCTTTTTGATATACTTGTACATATTCCTCCCATAAGATCCCTAAATACAAAACAAAATTTCAAGTTACAACTGAAAAAAAACTTATTAGAAGAACAAAAATATGAGCAACAAATATCGTATAAATAAACACTCACGTAAGGTTTATCATCTATGGGCAAGGTGTATTAACGACCCAGCGGCGACGGCTCGAGGCGGTGATGTCGAGGCGACGCACATAGGGGTATTTGACTCCAAAATACGGACAAAATTATTTTGCGGTCTTAAACGACATATAAGTTCAAAACAGTAATAGAAAAAATAAAATTTATTTTTTACTAATGGTATTTGGAAAACAGCAAAGAGTAAAACGTGTTTATGCTACTTCTTCAGGAAAAAGTGTGATAAAACATTAAATTTAATAAAATTGTTTATTTCTAGGCTATAATTACTCGGAGAACGAGTCCCACTCGTCTTCATCGATAGAATTATTTGTTTCATCCATATCTTCAGTAATTTCAATTTCTTCATTTGATGGAGGCATGGCAAGTGGAGGAACTTCACTTGGCAATAACATTTCCATGGCTGCTGCGCTAAATGGCCTCGATCTTTTCGGTAGTTTCGGCCTTATGCTACTCATGAAGGGATCTGATGTTAGGAGCAACCTGTTCAGAACGTCTTGGTTGCATTGCTCTCGAGAAAACTTTCGTGAAAAGTTTTGGCGAAATTGCCGGAAGTGTTTATTTCTCGCCTCACCTGCTTCTTCCGACAAGGTTCCGATAGGTAACAGGGCATGTTGAACCACAAGGGGACCGTGAATCAGTACCTTGTGTACCGTAGGCGTCATGGGATGCCAGGAGTACAACTCTACATATAGCAATGCTGTATCGTGGCAAAAAGTTGAAAATTTTTCAATATTAATTTGATGCCCACTGGAAATCACTTCCAATATTGCAGCAAATCTTTCGATCAACCTCAAATCAATCCCAAGAATTTCTGAAGAAACTTGCGGTTTCTCAAAGAATCTTCGACTTGTATTCCCGTCATTACTGTTGCCAAATCCGGCTTTTGGGACATCAACAATGAGACCAAGCCGAGTTTTAAACTTTTCTTGAATTTCTTTTTTTCTTTTTTTTACAATTTCTTTGTCGGACTGTTCTCTTATTTGCCATTTCTGTACAGTTAACTTGTAGGAGAGATGGAGTAAAGTTTCAAAAAATCGTATCCTTGCGTGTAACACAGACAAGCCGAATTTAAGATTGTCTAAGTCCACTTCTTGTGATGCTACTATATGTATTGTTAAAATCTTTGGAAGTTGCTTTACAAATGTAACACCTCATTGTTGACTTAGTTTGAGTAGCTGAATTACAAACTTTGCCGTTGACCATTGTAAATAGCATCGTATGACTTATGGTCACATCTCCTGCTGCTCTTGCTACCTTGGACTCCTCTAATTGCCTGATCTGCTCATTGTAATATTGTATTTCCTCGTTAGTAATGTCAGAAGATTCATGAATAAATCTGATTCTCATAGGTCGGCAAAAGCGCGGCGAGGATGGTGTCGGGTTTTGCCAAATCACCCTTTTACTGTTGCTACAAATAATTTTAAGTGGCACTAGCGATGACTGAAAAATTTTTGCATCAGAGTCTGTAACATTTTCAAATTTTTGTTTGTATTCAGTCTGTTGCGGACCATCACAACCTCATTTGCAAAACAGTTCTAATGAAGATATTTCTTCTATTGGAAGACTTTGTAGAACATCCTCCAAGTATAACAGCAAGCGCTGAGATGTATGATTAAGTAAATCTTGCAGTCGGACCTCTGCACAAGTTGCAGTCACTTGAATACTCTCTTTGATTGGATAACAGTCGTTCTTGGCTCTTTGCAAAACACTATAACATGGATATAGTTTTTTGTCTGCGGTTCTCACAACCTCATACTGCTTTCTCGACAGAGACGCTTCTACGAAAATGGATAGTGCTTGAATGGGTGTTAGTTGTGGTCTTGATAGTATGTTGCTACTTCTATAACTTTTAAGATATTTAACACCTCTAGTAGGGGTTGTGGTTATGTCCTTGACGACTTTTGCAGCCTCTAGATTACCAGCCTCTCTAAGTTTCATTTGAGTAGCATATACGAGTTCATTGACTTTATTCTCACTTTTAAGAGTTTGAATTTTGCGCCTTTTGCTGTTGTCACTCAAGTCATCGAACGTCTTTGATGGACGACCCGGTTTTCCTGAACAGTGGACAGGTACTTCCACTGTGCCTTGCAACCAATCACGATTTTTCTTTATGAAAACATGTTCAGTCCTGTTGGCAGCAAGCCACCTGGTCTTCATTTCTGATTTAATATACGAAAATTTGCGGCGAAACTCTTGTGTTTGTTCAACGGGAAATGATGGTTGGTTAATTATCGCATTCTCCACAAAACCCCATTTCTTTGAAAATTCTCTTTCTGTACTAGTTTTAGCCATATTAAATAAACTTTCTCGTGTCTTAATTCTGACACCAGAACCACCTATAAGAGAAAAAAGTTGATATTAGAATATGAAGTGCATAATTAATTTTGTTTTGTACAATGACATCGTCAAAGAATATTAAAAAAAAATACAATAGGCAAATTTAGGCACCCAATCTTAACTTATTCTAAAAGTAGGGTAGTTACATCTACTTACGAAAAAAAAACATATACCGGGATACTCCCAGAAACATAACAAAAACTCTAATGTCAATATTTTTCACCCAAAATATCATTAGTTTAATTTGCGGTTCAGAATACCTACAATATCTACTAATATACTCGTATTATTTTGAAATAATTGAGTATTACAAATAGTACATACCTGGTTCAGCAGTATCCATCATAAAAAAGGTTCTTTAATCCACTCTTAACTTCACTACTTAGTTCTACATGCAGGACTTCAAAAGCGTTCACTGATAATTTATTTACGTATTCGCTGCAAGGTACTAAGATAACGACAACTTACAACTTAACGCAAGCCTACTAAAATAAAATGACGGTAGATTTTTGTTCTCTATGCATTGCGGTACCAATATGTAACAACCGTTTCCGGGATTTGTTAACTTTGTATACATTGACTTATATACGCGTTTTTGGGTCAAATACTCCTATGTGCGACGGATGCGTTAGCGAAAAACTTAAAATAATTGCGTATTTTTTTTTTAAATTTTTTATTTATTTTTTTAATGCACTCACGGTTATGCCTGCGGATAATTTTCTGTGTTATTTAATCATATTTATTCATATAATTGGTTGTATTATATTCTAAGTACTATTTGTTTTATTTTATTTTGTTTTATATTTAATTCATTAAACCTATCTTGGTTTCCGTACGACTTTTTCGGGTGACCACTGAAAATCAGCGCTGTGCTGTGGGTCCCCATAGCACAGCATCATGCTGAGTGGAAGCCTTCTTGTCACAGTCATGACGTGCCAGCAGCTGCCGCATATTTCTGTTTTGTGCTCGTGATTATATTTAAATGTATTGTTTTATTTTATTGTATTGTTCTCTTTTTTTATGCACGTGTGTCTGTGACAATTAAAATTATTTGTCTTTCTTTCTTTTCTTTTTCTTTCTATATTATTGTTATTATTTTAAGTCTGTTAGTTATTAAAATTATGTATGTAAGTGTGTGTAAATAAAAATATCTCGTAGTAATTATTATTATTAAGTGCATTGTTTAGTAAAAGTTTTCAATATAACTAGTCACCAATTTGTAAGAATATTACATGAAATTGTGAGAAATGATTTCAGATTTCACAATTTTTTCCAATAATATTTTATTTTTGTCTATTTAATATAATAGTACCTGGGTGACCGAGCCATGCTCGGGTGAAAATACGCAGAAAACGATTTTTTCCACATATGAGACACCTATATTGCAACTTTCATCGAAATCGTTAGAGGCGTTTTCGAGAAAGTGATTACAAATATATACATACATATATCTACAAATATTGCTCATTTAGGATAGGATTAGACAAAAGTGACCCAGCAAAGCGATATCTTCGAAAGAGGTTCTATATCTCCGTGTCCAGCAAAACTTTTTTTCAGTTGAAATAAAAACTTGTTAACCAGAAATTAGGGTTTTGCCGATAATCCTACTAATATTATAAAATATGTGAAAGTTTGTGTGGTTGGATGTTTGTTACTCAATCACGCAATAACGGCTGAACAGATTTGGATGAAATTTGGCACACAGATAGTTTATAACCTGGATTAACATATAAAATACTTTTTATATCGGTAGTACGTTCCCGTGGGATAATTTCCGACAACCACGCGGGTGACGCCACGGGCGAAATCTAGTTCAAAATGAAAATTTCATCCATTTAAGCGGATAAGCATTCTATCTATTAAAAAAAAAACTTACAGGTTCGTTATCGTAGCCCAATAATCTTAGTCCTCCTGTACATCCATCTACTTTGGCTATTGGATCGCCAACCAAGACAATTTTCCCATTTTCATCAAGCTCACCTTTTTCTGAAGTACATATCATATAATTTTCAATAATGTCGATGTTCATATTCCGATATTGTTTGTACTGTTGTTTGCACGCCTCTTTGTCCATTATTCTAACAGATGCATATCGCAAATATTTTTCGTTATAATTAATTTTATCCTCTGGCTGGAAACATTAAAAAAAATGAGTTATAAATTAAGAGTTTTCTGCATATTCCAAACGGTTACAGGCCATTCACACAAGGAGATATTTTTTTTTGTCTAAGCTCGTAAAGATAGATTTGGGGAAGACCTCTGTCCGGTGTGGAACAGTTTAGGCTAATAAATTAATCAAAACTTTTTACTACCAAAACAAACGAATATCAAAATTTTAATTTTGGAATTCGGTGTCTTTGGTTCTATATTTTCGTTTCTTGCCACAAACACAAACCCAGATGATCGTATTCACACGCTCAATAATGAACAGACCTATTGAGTGCACACTATATCAACTCAACCCTCAACGTATTATTTCAAATATTAATAAGTTAGTTGACAGTTTTTGAGAAACCAATTAGTAATATTCCTTTTAGTTTATCTTCCTCAAAATATGAATATTTCAGCAAATTATGAACATTAACAATACTCGTTTTCTTTTTAACCGTAATTTAATATTGATTGTGAGAACGGGGCATTCTGTCATGGCGGCTTGAGTGATTTCATTCGTTTCAGTCTATTGATTTATTACTTCTGTCACACCTCTGACTTTTCGGATTCGTATGCGTATTATACATATACTTATCACTTGCTTCAAAAACGGTGAAGGAAAACATCCTGAGGAAGCCTGAGAGATATTTTCTCGACGGCATGTGGAGCCAAGTCAGAGCCCCACGGGCGGCATAAAAACTCTCGACACCAGGTTAGTCACTAACCACACGAAAAAGAAAGTAGAAGACTTCTGTCAGAATATTAAAATATTTGGTAGTGTCTACGAATAATGGTAGTCTTAATTAACAACGTTTTTAAATATTAAAAAAATATATTATCAGAGCAGAAAAATAATAATATAATTTGTTTTAATATTTACTTTGACAGTCGCAGGTAGATGATTTCCCCGGGTATCACCATTGTGTGGACCGCCCAGAGGACACGGTGGAGGTCTGCCCGGCTTGGGTGGAACATCGCCGTGTCCTCGTGGAAGCGATCGGCGGCGGTGATCTCTCGCGTCCGGCCCTGGTCCAGGCCATGGTACGGAGTGAGAGGGCATGGCAGGCCGTCACCTCCTTCTGCGAAACATTAATGCTCGCGGAGGGCAGAATGCGTGAGGGAGAGGCAAATTTCGCGCCCTCACGCCCCTAACCGCTGCAGGAGACGCCCTAGGCGTCGGGAATCGCAGTCCGATTCCCGGCCACCGCAGGCGCGGGCTTGCGGACGGTGAGCAATGGGTAGCTCGCCGTCCGATAAAGACCAGGCCCGGGTCGATGGCACGTTGTGTTCCACGCGCGCCTCAAAGAGATGGGCACAACTGAAGGGGTCCGCTAGAGCCGATGCCTGCCAGGGTTGCGGGTTTGTCCGAAAGGGTTACCGTGGCCCCTAGCAACATACAGGCAACTGAAGGAACACGGATGGGTTACAGTCAGTAAGAGTCTGACACGCCCTCCCGCTCCGCCCAGAGCGGGAGAAGTTATTTCCCTCGGGTATCATCGGATTTCCGAATACAAATGAATGCTAATTTCCATGTCCATCAATTATTAGATTTATCGATGTCTGCGACTTAAGCGGGTTACCTCCCATTTTTAAATAAATCACATTAAGTTAAAAGAGTATTAACAACTCTATATACTTCCAAGTCAATTGAGAGTGTCCGGTCTGCACCAAATGCAAAGGGCAACTGATAGAAATCTGACAACTAACGAAACACGAAGTTTGCCGAGGGACATTAAGAAAATAAAAATACAGTACTGACTTACATGAGTAAATTATGTTATAAATAATATCCAACACAAGGATTAATACGTTCATTAAATAACCTGCTACCTAATTGCGTACCACATTTTCGGCAAAAGATTAAGACTTATCTGTTTCATTTGACAGTTCAACAACATTCATTGCGTTATTTATGTTGTTCAGCAGATTTTTTTTTAAACTTATGAAGCGGTGGATTTGCACTCTCTTTCAAAACGATTCAGATTGTGATTGATCGTGTATAACGCAATTATAGTACTGTAAAGGGTCAAAAAAGTAACTACTAATTGTATTTATCTATCTAATAGGAGCAGTGGTAGCCCAGTGGTAACGGCCGTGACTTAAGAGTTGTAGTTTATAGGTTCGAACCCAGACAGGCGCTTTACTTTGTGTAAATTATTTCACACCACTGCTCTCAAAACGGGGAAGGAAAACATCGTGAGGAAACCGGCATGTCATAGAACCGAAAATTCGAAGACATGTGACATCTACCAACCCGCACTGGGCCCGCGTGGTGAATTACGGCCCACTCCCTCTCTCAGAGAGGAGGCCTGTGTCCCAGCAGTGGGAACATTATAGGCCGATGATGATGATGATGATGATGATGAATTATATTTAAATTATTACCTTTCGCCAGCGATCCATATGTCCCCAACCTAGTACCAAACCATCCATACCTGGCTTTTGGAACCTCTGATCGAAGTTAATAGGTATCGAAGATGGTGTGTATGAACAAAACTGTTTATACGTTTCGTCATTGAAATCATACGGCGATTCTACTTTTGCCAAAGCGATGTCTATGAGTGACCACTTCTTAGTATTTCTTTCGTATACTGTAAGCAAATATGTATACATTTTGGTGTATGGTTATATTTTTAAAAGCTCAAACACCCACATTTCGCCAGCTATGTTTGAGGCCTATGTAATAGATAATAATTAGGAGGTGAGCATATTGCAATCAACCGCGCACAAATCCAGACTACCCTCTTGGCTAAAAATGGAGTAGCTAATGAAAATGGCTGAAAGGTAGGTTAGGTTAGAACTGTGACCACACAACGCACGAGCCGAGCGAGCGAAGCGAGCGGTACCGCGGCAGCCGCTCGGCTGGTGAGTGCTAGGGTCCGTTTAGGCACAAGATAATGTAATGTTTTGGTAATGTGGTGTTTCAGATTATGATTTTTAGCGAACACCGTGTTTTGAGAAAATCTTACTCTGCTCCTCGTGTATGTATAGATCGAATATTTATTAGCTTTTGCATTTAGGCAAATGTGCAGTGTAGCCGGCTAAAGATGATTTATCGAAAATGAATATTATGTCAAACTGTAAAGTTTATTTTCACACCCGTCTTTAGCCGTAACATATATATGTTTATTTGAATACCTATGTGATTTTTTATTTTGATTTTAATTAAAAATACATAACTGTTACCTGTCGCTAATTATTCATATACCTATCCCCAACCCAATACAGTACCATCGGTACCAGGTTCTACAAATCTTGGTTCGTAGTTAATAGGTATCACGGTTGGTATGAAGGAACACAACATTTTAAACGATACATCATAAAGATCATACGCCATACACCCTTGGTCAAAGCTATGTCTGTACGTAGCCACTCTGTCTTTTTGTCATATTTTATTTCGGAACCTAAAAGTAGATAGTGAATTTTCTTTCTTTCTTTTTTTCTTTCTTAGTTTAACCGATCCTTATACGCTTTTATAAGTAGACTAAGATTAGCGACTTGCAATTTGCAGGTCAGTATCAGCAGTGCTATTCTGTAACCATCTCACCGTGTTATCTTAGGTGAAGTGAGCGTGGAGCGAGCTGTCAGTTGCTAGTGATTGACACTATTGGCAGCTCACTTCACCTCAGTTATCACGGTGAGTTTTTTACAAAATAGCACTACAGATTGTACGTTGATCTAAATACGACTCGCGACCGTAACAATTATATTTATAGCATAATCATAAAAATAATGAAAAACAACTCTCTAAGTTCATATTACCCACTGAATGACTATTTATTTCTTATTATCTAAATCATTATTACTTTAGAACTTGTACTGCTGATTCTTATGATAAAAATTCTGTAATTCAATAGGTACCTATTTGATACGGCCGCGAATCATATTTAAATCAACATACAACCTAATACTGACTTGAAACTGACCAACTTATTTTCGTAAACAATTTTGCCTATTTTTTTTCATTTTGACTGTTCAACAACATTCATTGCGTTATTTACGTTGTTGAGGTGATTTTTTTTTTCCAACTTATGAAGCAATGGATTAACAATCTGTTTCAAATCGAAACATTTTGTAATTGTGTTGTATTACGCAATTAGGGTACTGCAAATTGTAATTTGAATTTCGCGAGCTTCTGAGGCCGCGTAATGCGTTCTATCTCCAACCTCGTGTCCAAAAGCGATGACGAGTTTGTGTTAGACGAGCAAAATCAACGCGACGATCGCTAATATTAGGACTTGGTTTCATTTATACTCCGTTTGAAATAAGATTAGACATTTAAACAAACCTTTTTTACAGTCCGTTCAACCGATTTTAACTTCTATTGTGTAGGCATAAGGATGGCATTAAAAGCAAAAAAAGTGGTTACAAACCAACTGTTTACTGCAGCTGCCATTTGTCATGCCACCAACGCAATAGAAGTCATAATCGGTTGAACGGACTGTAAAAAAGGTTTAGTTAAATGTCTAATCTTATTTCAAATGGAGTATAGGTAAACATGATTTTGGTCACGCCGCGCGTCGCTTCACTGTAAGACAATTTCGCTGTGCGATCTAACCTTTATCTCGATCTTTTAATGATGTCGTATTCGTCACGATACTAAACTGTCCTTTGAATATAATGATGATATAAAAATGTTTTAACTTGCATAAAAAGCAAGCCCTGCGGCAGTTTTTTGTCAAAGTTTTAATGGCAATCGTGTCATTTGGTTTAAATAGGTTTTTATTATTTTATTTCGCTCTTATATAGATTATTTTCTATTTTGTGAATTTGAGAACATTGTAGGCTTAGTGGACTGTAGATTTGTTGGCCATTTTCTATTTTGATAAGTACCTGGTACTTGTTGATTGGTCTGCACCACCCATACCTATTATCACTGTTATTTGAAAATATTGTAAAAGCCAATTATTTTTAAAAGAGTAACCGTGGAGTTTTTTGCCGGCTCTTCTCCATAGAAAACGACCAATTGGAACCATTCACCTAGCTTCTGACGTTTCATAAGTGAATAATAGACAATTATTACAAGATAATATTTAGGTACATAATATAAGCTATAGCATGAGGTCCTGGGTTCGATTCTCGGGTCGGGAAAAGTGCTATTTATTTATTTAACAGTTTATATACACACATATAAACAGATAAGAAAAAAAGCGGCCAAGTGCGAGTCGTACTCGCCCATGAAGGGTTCCGTAGCAGCAAGTAACGATAAGTTTACGATTTATGACGTATTAAAAAAAAACTACTTGCTAGATCTCGTTCAAACCAATTTTCGGTGGAAGTTTACATAGTAATGTACATCATATATTTTTTTTAGTTTTATTATTCTCTTATTTTAGAAGTTACAGGGGGGGGACACACATTTTACCACTTTGGAAGTGTCTCTCGCACAAACTATTCAGTTTAGAAAAAAATGATATTAGAAACCTCAATATCATTTTTGAAGACCTATCCATAAATATCCCACACGTATGGGATTGATGAAAAAAATTTTTTTGAGTTTCAGTTCTAAGTATGGGGAACTCCAAAATTATTTGTTTTTTTTTCTATTTTTGTATGAAAATCTTAATGCAGTTCACAGAATACATCTACTTACCAAGTTTCAACAGCATAGCTCTTATAGTTTCGGAAAAAAGTGGCTGTGACATACGGACGGACAGACAGACAGACAGACAGACAGACAGACAGACAGACAGACAGACAGACATGACGAATCCATAAGGGTTCCGTTTTTTAACGGAACCCTAAAAAGGCACAGAAAAATACGTACAAAGGTGATGCTTATTTCTATAGAATTTCTTCCAGCATACCTGCGATAGGAAAGTAGGAAAAGAGATGTAGACAACGTGTGTTAGAAGAGAAAACAGAATACATAAAATAAAAAACTTAACTATTCACTCATTTAAATATCTGAAAATTTCTCAGTAGTAGCCCGGAGTCTGGATTTGTGCCCGGCTGATGGCAACAGGCTCGCCCCCTATTACATGGGACTTAAACATAACTGGTGAAATGTGGGTTTACCTCCTACAGGGACATCTCTGCCCAACCCTTCGGGGAAACAAGGCGTGATGTTATGTTTTATGTGTTGTAATATAAGCTAACAGAAGTAAAATAATAAGTACCTGGGCGACCGAGCTCTGCTTTTGTGAAAATAGAGAATGCTCATAGTATAAGAAAGTTCATACTAATCCATCCATAGTACCTACTTATTCCATGCTGCCATGATAGTAGGTACAGTAGAATCCGCTTAACACGATCACGCTTAAAACGATTTCTCGCATAATACGTCATTTTACTTCAACTTGAGACATGTTCTCATACATTTCTTAACGCTTAATACGATTCGTTATCCCGTTTAATACGCCTACATGCGCACGCGTGTTGTCTCTCGCGGCAGTGGCGAGTGTCTACAATTAAGCGAAAGGCATTGTCACTTCATCAAAAAAATTTACATATTGAAAGTTTTTGATGAAAAATCATAAACCAAAAATCAAACACAGTTAATATACGAAATTAGATCATACTATGTATGTGTATTACGTTTTATTTTTCACTATTCCCTCGCCCCCTATCCCGTATAAGACGCTTTCTCGCTTAAGACGCGTTTTTAGTTGGGTCCCTGTGAAATCATCTTAAACGGGTTCTGCTGGGCTTACTAATTCCATGCTGCCATGTCATTATTCTAATGTCATTATTTTCATGCTATAATTCAATATCTTGTTCTAAACTTTGGGCGACCAAACTCTGTTTCCCAGATAGGAGACCTAGCTAGATCGGTTAACCAATAAATTGCAACTTTCATCGAAATCGTTAAAGCCGATTTCGAGAACATGAGTACAAATATATATCTATACAAATATTGTTCTTTTAATAGTATAAGTATATGCATGTATATAAAAAGGAAGGCAAAGAATCATTGGGCATCAAGAAATTCGTCCGCATCGCTGTCAATAGAAAAAGTGCCCAAAAGCTGGCAGCATTGCTAGCGATGTCTTGAAAAACCAAGTGGGAACTCGGACCCCATGGTGCCAGTGTTTCAACCCCAAACGGCTCGAACAAATTATAACTCCCAATAAGATTGGAATATTTTCGCCGTTTGAGGTTTTCCGCACCTGCAGTAGCATGATGTATTACACCTTTGTGTAAACGCGGGGTTAGGTTTCTCTACGTACGTTTTGGAATACAATAGTAAACCACTTTCTTCTTTTTTTCTCTGGTACAGTTATCTTCTTCAATCTTCGCATCCGTAACATATGTATCGTATCCTGCTATAACATACATGTACTGAATATCATTTACACAATCTTGTGCCGTGACGATGTACCAAGGATTTACTAAGACCCCACCACACAACCAATCTTCAAAACTTGCCGTTGATTTTGGTGATTTAACCAGGTACACCTAGAAATAAAGTGTAGTTTAATTATATGTCCCACTGCTGAGACACAGGCCGGACCGTAATGATCGCATTTCCTCACGTTTTGTTCCTTCAACGTTAATATAAATCACACAAAGTTTAGTGCCTACCTGGGTTCGGTGCATACAACTTTCAAGTCAGAGCCATTACGCCTACGTTTCACTTAACTATTAATTGGTTTCTTACCATGTAACTTTTCTTAGAAGTAACCTTATGGCCGCCTTGAATTCTTCTTAAGCAATCAGACACTAAAATAAATGTTACAGGCATATTTCAACAGTGTCAATAAAATCGAGAAATTAATAAATGTAAAGATTATACTGGAAATCCAAGTAGTCTAAGAATGTTACTCACCATAAAAAATATTAAATAACAACAAAAAAAGCTGTAACTTTATCGCATTCATTTTTAAATCGTTGTAAATTCAAATAATTTGTACTTCGATGGAATGAAACGTAATCACGTTACAACCCATCGAAGTACAATAATTATTTGGCTACACTATAATAGAATTTTAGTTGAATGGTTATTTTAATTGTTTTAATTATTATTTTTGATAACTTATCAAGAATTATGGGTTTGTGATCTACAAAAGACTGCGGGACCGCGGAACGCGCGAAGCTGGTCTATTCTATAAAAACAAAAATAAAACCCACGACGTGTGTAAACGTTGTAATCGAAAAAGGATTAAATGCGGAAAACCCCCGACTAAAATGAAGTAAGTAACGAAAGATAAAAAAAAATCTTTTGGGGGCTGCCCCGAAATGTACTAAAATT
Source organism: Agrochola lychnidis (assembly GCA_963680765.1). Taxonomy (NCBI): domain Eukaryota; kingdom Metazoa; phylum Arthropoda; class Insecta; order Lepidoptera; family Noctuidae; genus Agrochola; species Agrochola lychnidis. The sequence continues at coordinate 11,589,601 of OY796869.1, read as the reverse complement.
TTGTATTTTTTATGAGTTTGTGACTACTTGTTACAATTGCGTTGGGTACGTAAATAAATGTAGTCACTAATTGATATAAATTGCTGCATCTCTACGAGACACATAATAGATTTTCTGTACTGCTATACTTAAATTTACATCTGGAACAGAGATGGCAGTGGGAGCCCATTTTTTTTCGTTACTTACTTCCTTTTAGTCGGGGGATTTCTGAATTTTTTATTTAATTTTAGATGGTTTGTCCTAAAAATTGCCAATGTCTTAAATAGCAGGCTGTCAAATATTTAGGTACCCGTTTTGATTTATTTGGCAATATTACTGTATGCAATTCAGAAATGTGGCTAACTAAGGAACTAAAATATTGATTATGAAATGCAATAATTAATATCCTAACATCGAATATTTAGTTTTAGATGTAAAAAAAGTATTTGGAAACTTTCCAAATGCCTTTTTTATACACCTAAATCGGTTACAACATCAAATTCAGTGTTATAATTGCAATTCATTATTAATATTCTAGTTCGCTAGTTAGCCTGATTTTATTATTTCCATACAGTAATATTGCCAAATTAATCGAAATAGCGAAATATTTGACGTCTATTTGCGACATTGCCCACTTTCAGAATAAATGCTCTTAAATCTTTTTCATAAACGATAAGCTTTGTGCCTGTAGATAATATATATGTCGGATTAGGTCACATCAAGAGTGATGATCTATCTACACCAAAAAAGGCACGCTTCTACAGAGTCGTGATGTTTTAAGGCCACGGCGAGGAGGGCATTCAGCCTCTGGTCGCATTGGAGTCAAGACGTCGCGGAACTGTTCTCGATTCGTAGTGCTCAGTTATTGTGTTAGTTGTAATTTGTGATCATTTTGTTAATTGGTGATTTTAATAAACGCCGTCGCACCCAGTGTGTGTATAATTTAGCTAGTGTGATTAATTTGATAACAAATTATAATGTGAACTGAACTGCAAACTGTTTTTTCTATAGCACATTAACCAACACTACCCACACTACGCCCACAGTAGTTAAAATATCGCTGATAATAACGAAAGTCACATACCCGTCTCCGACATATACATCTTGAAATCAGAGCAACTGCCATCTGACCTTCACATTAGAGCCAAATTAATGGAGCATATCCAAATAAATAACGGAAGTATGAGGACGGGCAAAAAAAATGTATAACCGTAGACGTAGGTATCACTTAGATCGAATCACAAATGCTTTTTAGGCAGGAAGGCCCTAAATAGCATTGCAGCATTGCGCAATGGCGGTAATAGGTAACTCTTTATTCACTGACTTACCTGAAAAATAATATGCCGCTCCGAAGTTCAACTGAAAACCTGCCTTCAAGGCTTTGCTCACACTTACACTAAATTTTCTGACATTGCTAACTAAACTGAATGTAAACGCTAGCAGTCGATAATCAGTATAATGTAGTTGTAACTAAAGAGCTTTCGTATTCAACTAAGAGCTTATCATGGTTTTCATAGGTATTTGTATATATTTTTAGCTACTGCTGAATAAATTGCGTCAAAACAGATTGTATTAAATAGCGTTCAGTTTGTGCAGTCGTCGGTATGTTTAGCTGCTGGGGTTCGTCTCACGACTTTTTTACTATCTGCGGTAACCAATCAAAGATTTGTGCAGACGAATCCTTGATTGAAAACGGTTATCGCAATCGTTCTTTCGGCAGGCACAGTAAAATATTTTCATTGCTACTACTGCTTGCTTACTATTCAAGCAGTCCGTGGTACTGGTAAAAATACACCTAGCACAGCAACAATAGGCCTGTGTCCAAAAAAAATTGTCTGGCTTGTAAATTATTGAAAAAATATTGAACACGTATTTTTTCTTTTTTGATGTAATCAAATGATTACAGCGATACATTGAGTTAAAATGTGGAATGACGTCACGCCTTGCTAGATTAAATACTGCGTTATGACGTAGCAAGCCCTCACTCCCCAACTTTAATGCGTGTTTTCTAAGTTAATATGATAAAGAAAAAATATGTGTCTAATATGTTTTTATTATCTGAAATACGGACAAAATAGTTTTTTTTTTTTCCTGGGCAGCTACCGTATTTGTGAACATATCAGACTTCTATTCACTATTATTACTTTCTAGAAAAATACCTATTTGAAAAATTATCTATACATATAATAAAATCGTAGCGAAGTCAAAACTGTACATTGAATATTTTTGAAAAAAAGTAATTGCTACGAGGTCTAGGATCGATTCTAATGCCGAAAATATTTTTTTTAGAATTTTTGTCTGTTTGTCTGTTTGTCTGTATGTATGTTCCAGCATCGCGCAAATTCTACCGGACAGATTCTATTAAAATTTTGCATAGATATTCCCTGTGTGTCTGGTCAAACTATAGGGTATAAACTATCACGCTATTTACTATGGGGGACGAGCAATATTACATTATGTTGTATTTTTATGTTCTAGCATGACGCAAATTCTACCGGATAGATTCTGTTAAAATTTTGCATAGGTGTTCCCTATAAGTCTGGTCAAACTATAGGGTATAAACTATCACGCTATTTACTATGGGGGACGAGCAATATTATATTATGTTCGTATTTTTGGGAAAAAACGCGCCAAAATTTTAGGATATTGTAGATGGTTATCGATTTAACTTTTTAAATGATTATCATCACGCTATACCTTTATGGAACTAAGCAGTCAATCAAAAAATATATAGGAACGGCTATTTTAGACAAGTTTCAACAAAGCAATTAGCTCAGCGGTTGGGCGGTTGCTTTGCAAACGTGGGGTTGTAAGTTCGATTCGCACCTACAGTTTTTTTTTCTTTTTTTTTTCACATTTTGTTTTACGATTATTATTTTTTTTGATAATCTACCTATAATATATAGATATAATAAAATCGTAACGAAGTTAATTTTTTTTAAAGAAAGTTATTGCTAAGAGGTCTGGGATCGATTCTTATGTGGAAAATAAAGTTTTTAGAATGTTTGTCTGTACCAACCGTAGGGCATAAACTATCACGCTATTTGCTATGGGGGATGAGCAATATTACATCATGTTCGTATTTTTCTCTGCAAATTGTAAAAGGACGCGCCAAAAGGTTGGGATATTGTAGATAGGTAGTTACCGATTTAACTTTTTAAATGATTATCATCACGCTACCTTTTATATAGGAACGGCTATTTTAGCTAACTTTCAACAAAGCGAATAAGTAAGCGGTTGGACGAATGATTTGAAGTCCTGAGGGCCTACCACCAGCTCAAAAGCAGTATTATTTTAATATTACTTTAGTTTACTTCAGTGTGGGAAAGAGATGAAGCTCTACAGGATGTATAGCTCCATCTCTTTCTCCCACTGAAGTAACATTAAAAAAATACTGCTTTATGAGCTGGTGGTAGGCCGCCCGGGGTAGTAAGTTCGATTTACATCTGTTTTTTTTAAACTCTTTTTGTTAAACGATTTTTTTTTGGATTGTGTATGTAATAGTTCATAGAATGTATTAATTCACAAAAAATGGAAAACTTCGTAAGCTATGGGAAACTACTAAGTTACAAGTACTTTACAGTCACAAAACATTCAAGGTTGTATTCTGATCATTTTAGAGCAAAAGACTGTAGGAATAAAATGTTTTTTTACAGTTTTGACAGCAGATTTGTCCTAGCGATTTTATAATATGTATGTGGATCTTCTGGAATCGCTGCCACACTGCTTCCTGGTGGCAAAACAGCGCACGTCATGTTTAAGATTCCCATCGATTTAGAGAGCAACGAAACACCTGTTTGTGGGGTGTCACGCAACAGTAACAAGGGATGTGTGCTTAGGGGATTGCGCTTCGTCGTATGGGATGAATGCGTTATGGCAAAAAGGAAAGCAGTGGAAACTGTAAACAGAACCCTGCAGAACATCCGCAGAAACCAAGATATGATGGGTGGTGTCACAGTTTTGACAAAAAAAGTGAAAACTTCGTTGAAAAGGTCGACTCTATGGTCGAGAGTTCATAAACTGCGCTTGACCATCATCATACGAGCTCGGCTTGGCGGTAATTCAAATGCTCAAGAATTCTCCGATGTTCTTCTAAAAGTTGGTGAAAGCACTCTACCAGAGACTCTTGGTAGAGTAGATCCCACTTTAGAAGATCTTATTCGTCTGATATACGGGGATATCAGTCAAATACCGTACCAAGAGAATTCTTAGGTGTGTTTCCGTTTTAACTCCGAAGATGATCAAGCTACATCGATCAATCACAGTATTCTCTCACAAATTGAAGGGAGTGAAGTGATATACACCTCCATTAATACTGATGTGGAGGAAGATGATGCCAAATATCACCCCGTAGAATTTCTCAATTCACAAATGGCAAGTGGACTTCCGGTTGTATATCTGTGTAACGGAAACCAGCTTAAAGTCACGTCTTTGCAGAGAAACGTCATCGAAGTGGAAATTCTAACAGGTTGTGGCGATGGTGAGACAGTGTTTATAGCGCGTATAAAGTACAAATTCCCCATAATTACCAGTTAAAGCGCGTGCAGTTCTCTGGGAGTGTATGCTTTGCGATCAACAAGTCACAGGGGCCGACACTGAAGGCTGAAGGCTGCGGGTGTCGACCTCAGGATAAGCTGCTTCTCACACGGACAACTGTTACGTCGCTTGCTCCCGAGTCACCATTCCTGACTCTCTGTATATTTTGGCTGCTGAGAATAAAACTACAAACGTAGTATACAGGGAAGTTTTATAAAAATGTGGCTGTTATTGTAGTATATTGTGATGTCTTACGATTTCCGTGCGAACGAAGTCGCGGGCAGAAGCTAGTAGAAAATATAAATACAAACTTAAAATTTATTAACTCTTTTCTGCAGAATAAAAGTGGACTCGTTGTCTGACGCAAAGTAAAATACCTTTAGACTTTATACCTACTATGAAAGTAGGTAGGTAACTAAAATCAGAATCGGATATGGGTAGGTTGCTTAGTACGACGTGTAGAATCACCCCTTAACGTATGCAGGCGACTAAATCACTACTCTATATAGTGCCAATTAGAAACAAAAATGCCAACTGTTAATAATAAACTTATTTAATTTGAACAGGTGATAACAACATTGGCAATTAAAAGTAACAAAAATGCAGTTTACTTTCTTTTCTTTTATTCTTCGAGAGGCCGCTGAGGTCGAATTGCGATCGTTTCATGTCCCGAAAATTTTTCAAGTTCCATGAACCGTTCTAATGCTTTGGCTAGTCCTGCCTTCGTGTTGAGTTTATCGATTACAAACGTTTTTTCATTGACCAAGACTTCATTATCAGCAGGCCTAAAAATTAAAAAAAAACTCGTCGAGTTTTCTCTTGAATGGTACAATGGTTTCACAGTTACTTACTTTACCTCTGATAACAGCGACCCAAGAGCAACCTTATTGTAACTAGAATAAAGATCACTGTGATTTTGACAGTGATACAAAATCAGAAGTAAAATATCTCTGAATGGACTTCAGTGTTGCCCGCACACAAAGTTCATTTATTACTTATGTCAGAATATTATAATATAGTCAATATAGTCTTATAATATAATATAAATATTCAAAGCAGGCAAACAATTAGAAAATGGCCAAAAGATACTTCGCGAATCATTTATTTTTGTTTGCTATTTTATCGCACCTCCGCTCAAATAGTGTCGTAACTCAAAAAAGCAAACTTTCGAGAAAAAGACGTTTGAAATTTATTCTAACGTTTTTTTTCACATTTCGGGTCTTAAATCGAAAACTAACAAAATTAGCACAATAAGTTTTTTAGCAAGTTACGACGGTTTTTGAAGCTCTACAAAATGATGTATTAGGTATCTATCTTGAAAGCATGAAAAAAAAATGAAAAAATGTGTTGTAACACTATATGAGATGAAATAATGAATAATTTTACGAAATATTATTTAACTAAAATGATTAAAAAATACTTTCTTGATAAAAAATACAACAGAAACATAAACTTGTGACTCTCATTAACTCAGCAATAACTGATACTTAATATTAATCAATTTTTTTATCATAAATACGTTGGAACTCAAAAACAACTATTACGAGAAAAAAAAAATGGATTTTTGAGTAATCGCATATACTGTCATAACTCAACAAACAACAGTTTATACGTGTACTTAGGTACACGTTTAGTTAAAGAAAAACTTGCGCAACCCGTGATGTGACACTGTTTATTTTGGTATGAAATAACTTTATTCAACATTATAATGACACTAGTGCCAACTAGGGATAAATAATTAAAACATATGTATGACACTTTCTGAAATAAAATTTTGAAGTTTTCTGAAATGAATGGTACAATAAAAGAGATTTTTTTTTTTTGAGTTGTGACAGTATTTGAGCGGAGGTGCGATATATTGCGTGATACTTAATGTTAGAAGACACCTAGTCTCCTAACATTAAGCATCACCTAACTTGACGTTGCTTTACTTGAGGTTAGTGCTAAAGGGGTTTATTCCAACTATAAAGCACTTATGTGTGAGGGAAAAATTGAGCTTGTTTATTTATTTTTTTGTTACTTTATTGGGTGGAGATGAAACATACGGCCCATCAACAGTTAGTAAAGTGGTGCCGCCCAAGATATCTCCATTTAATTAGATAAAACAAGACATCTAAATTATCTAAGCCTGGTTAAAACGAGAGAGGATGTTATTTAATGTAAATCGTTTTTCAGTTTCCAGTGCATACAACAGGTATGGTGGTACCTTGATATTATTTATAGTTGTTTCAGATATAAGGAAAGGAAGGATATCACTGCTTGCTCCGTTGATCGCTTATGTGAGGTAGCATGTGCAGAGGTTGAAGGCTATACTTTCTTATGTGTTTATAGACCACCAGCCTCAAACTTGTCATCATTTTAATCTTATTGGAAGAAATACAAACTGAATTTCTATAATAAAATAGTTTTTGACAATAATCAAACATATTTTAGAAAGATACACTTTATAGCTTTAATATTTTGTAAAAAAAGATGATATAGTTAGTTTGAATAAATTAATTTTGGTTTGTGGTAATCTAAATATTGATCTATTAGTAAATTCACCAGGAAAATGAAAGTTTATCTCATTTCTTAAATATTAACCACTACGGAATGCGTAATATGCGGAAGCGAAAATTTTCAAATTTTTTGTCATGGGTGTCGTTTTCATAGTTTTCGAGGGTGCTAAAGTCAATAGTGACATTAAAATGTAAATCCAAGATGACGGCTGAAAATATTATCACATTTTTCATCATGGGTATCGTTTTCATAGTTTTCTATGGTGCTAAAGTAGATAGTGAGGTCGAAATGTACATCCAAGATGACGGCTGTGAAAATTTTGTTTTTACTTTAAATCAATCGTGAGAAGGAACTACGTTACTGACGGGAAACGTGCAACTTCTGACATTTCATATATAGGTTTATGTAGATTTATGTGAAACAAAATATTTTGACTTTAAGATTTAAATCGTTAAATTTACCCTCACAGTACTTAGATCGATTAAAAAATGTCTTGATAAGAGTGTACACATCCTGCAGGGAACGATACACATGATTTTTTGTATTTGTGAGCGAGGCTACTATTAAAAAGTCAATGTCAACGAAACAAATTTGACCATGTTTAGACGCTGTCTGGCGAATCTAACGATTTAAATCCAACAACAAAACAAACCTACGATGCCTCTGGTATTGTAAATCAACTACAAAATCAGAGGCATCGCAGGTTTGTGTCCATCGGAGACAAAGCTTTTGTGTCTGTAATTAGTCCAGTGGCTATCAACTTACCCAGCGGGATGATTTATCCAAGATATGTGTCTCTCAACTGTATCGTAGCCCCTTTGGATCGGTGGACTGTCGCATATGTTCCGTCTGTTATATTGAATTATTAGTATGTATCCAGACTGGGGGCCTATCACCAGCTCAAAAGCAGTATTATTTTAATATTACTTCAGTGGAAGAAAGAGATGGAGCGTCCTGTAGAGCTTCATTTCTTTCCCACACTGAAGTAATATTATAATAATACTGCTTTATGAGCTGGTGGTAGGCCTTCTGTTCATAAATAAGCCCCTATTAACGAACTCGTTGTGCACAATCTTAAAACTCGAACATTGTTGGACCAACTGAGTTACAACATAGAAATTCAGCTGCTAGATGACGTTAGTAGGTTAAGTATTAATACAAAGTTGCTATGATTTCGTTACATGGCCAAGATAATGTTGAATTAATTTATAAGCTTTTGCCCGCGATTTCATCCGCGTGGAGATCGGTAATCATCCCACGAAAACGTACTACTGGGATAAAAGTACCCTTAGATCATAACTAAAAAATAGTCTACTTGTATGCCAAATTTCATTGAAATCCGTTCAGCTATTTAAGCGTGAGAAGGTAACAGACAGACAGAGTTACTTTGGCACTTATAATATTTGTATGGATATAGTAGGTACTAGCTTTTCGCCCGAAATTTCGCCCCCACTGAGACCTCTATCTAGGTCTAAGTAGGGACACGAAAAAAATATCGATACTTTGTGGTATCGAGTACATTTCCATTCGATACCGATACTTTTGTACTTGATACTTTGCATTCGATACTTTCACTCAATGAGTACTTTTCAGCAGGTATCGTATCGATTAAAAAATTAAGTTTTAAATGGATAATCTTAGAAATTACCCATTTAAAACTTGCGACCTTACGGCTTATGTTTATGGTTATGGCAACGCCATCTAGTTCACTCGTTCTGAACCTTCTAAAACATTACATCGATCTTTGCTCGAAATTGTTCCTTCCGTTCACAGTTAAATTCCTATCCTTTCCTTCATTCATTTACTACACTAATCAATCACTCATTCACTCAGTCGTTTACCGTTGTCATTTGTTTTTCATGTCCTGCTCTACTGAAGTTAAACTGACGTTATTTACTAACTGATATTGACCTATGCTCTATGCGCATTAAGCCCTAAGAAAAGTACTCGATACCTTGAAGTATCGATACTTTTATGAGTACGATTTTTTTTTTCGATACTACTCATGAGTACAGTATCGATACTTTCTATTCGATACCGTGTCCCTAGGTCTAAGACAGGTTATCAAACTACTAGACCACAGAAGCGGCGATATTTTTTTTTGCTGTTCATTTATTTACTCCTCCTCAAGAAAAACCTTTCTCTAGTTTGTTTTATTCTACACTCATAACTACAACAGAAAGCAACTTTTTTTTTTGTTAGCTTAAATTGTGTCCCACTGCTGGGTAGAGGCCTCCCCTTTTTCTTTCCGAATCTCTCTGCTTTGTGCGATTTCAGGCCATGTTGGCCTCGCAAACATAACTAGATCGTCACACCACCTTCGCCGCGGTCTACCTCGACGGCTTTGTCCTCCTTCAGGCGTCCAGTGAGTGATGATCTTTGCCCATCTCTCCGTGTGCATTCGTGTGATCTGAATATATAATGATAAATACGTCTCACCTGCTTTGGTTATTACTGACTGAATTAGATAATATACAATCTAGAAAGGCACTATTACACTGCGTACTCGTATACAAATAGGGTCCCATGCATTTTGATTCTTTTGACACTTGAAATACTGAAGCAACTCCGATGAGAACCTCTTTCACTCCCATCCAAGTGACAAGTGGTCCTCCGTGGTCGTTCTGAAGACGTTAAAATTCTTTTTTACAAAAAATACAACCGATTTCCAAATTACAAAGTGAAAAATAACTTTAATTAAAAGAAAGGCAGCTGGGTAAAGGATTTTTTTTTTCACTTTTTAGTGGATTGGTTTGTAATTTATCTAAGTTACAATAGCCTTATATCAACTGCTCATCAAAAATACCCAAATCGCTATAGATGTGCCTATAATATTTAAAGAGTTCCCTCGATTTCTCCAAGATCCCATCATCAGATCGTGACCAAATGACGATGGGACCAACTTGAAAGTATACCCTTTCAAACAAAAAAGAATTTTTCAAATCGGTGTCAGCCGTCTTCGAATAATCGGGGAACATGCATAAAAAAATATCCCGACGAATTGAGAAACTCCTCCTTTTTTTGAAGTCGGTTAAAAATGGGCTTATTCCAACTCACTGTAAAATTTTCTAATTAATTTCAAAGATTACAGCACTATCCCCGACGAATAATATGGTAATGTGCTATTACGATAGTTTTAACTTTATTGCATATTTGATATTTAGAGGTCTGATAACACTCTATCAAATTTTTTCATTCATTTCCTACGATTATTTCAGAAGTTACGAGATTTTAAGGCGTATTGTAATGAATGTAAAAAAACACTTTTCTTTTGGTATTTGATCAATTCCGCTATGTATTAGTAAGATATTCACAAAAAACTGTTTTTAATTTTTCCTGGTTTTACAATTACGATTTTATTCGCCGGGGACAACGACAGGTTCGTAATAAAAGGTTATTTTATAAGTAAACTAAGCGATGCACAGCTGTCCTTACTGCGGCGGTGCTAAGTCGAGTCTAGATCAAAACATACTTTCTTGGTCATCAGTTGAATGGCACATGGCACCGCAAATATAAACAAAGGCATAGCATAAGCATAGTCAGCGTATAATGTTCCCACTGCTAGAAAACAGGCCTCCTCTCTGTGAGAGGAGGTGGGCTTTAACCCACCAGGTGGGCTCAGTGCGGGTTGGTGGATGTTACATGTCTTTGAACTATTAGTTCGGTTCGAAGATTATTGCATTTTAATCCGCTCGACCACAAATCGCATTTATTATTAGGCAAAATTTTCTACCTACCTGACAAATTCCACTCTTGCGTGACTCGCTTGTCTGGTTAAAAAGAGTTTTGTTTTTCGTTTCAATATTGGCATAATTTTTGGTAATATTGGAATCCTTAGTTGGGTTTGACCTCAAAACCTCCCTACGCGTCAGGTCATCTCCGCACTTTAAAAAGAACAGATTTTAATAAATAATATGGACAACGACAAAAAAAACAAAAAGAAATGGAAAATTTAATAATCAAAAGCTTTATTTAAAACAAAGACCACTATATGCAACCCTGGTATTTATTATTATCTATTTAGTAGCAATCCACTAAATAATAATAATAAATACTAGGGTTGCATTTTCAATATAATACATGTAGGTATATAGGTATTGAAAATTATTTCACAAAGGAGATGGAAAACGGTGGGCCCAAATGTAATAAATTGAGAAATGATCTAAAAAAATAGTCATATTTTTTATCTTAGAATGTGAAAAATCACCTCAATTCTCAATTTGGAAGCGGAGAAATGTGAGAAAGATAGTTTTCGTGAGATTATCGATTGAGTAATCGATTACACAGTTACGAAAATAAAACCTATGCACTAAATAATTAACTCAAAGTAACTAAATGCACTATATATACTTATATGCAATATAGTGCATATAATTACAGTCATATTAATAAATAAAAAATAAATTGATTACTGAAAAACCAATATTAATGATTATCGATTTCATATCAATTAAAATCACTCTTCCATTTTTAGTCTATGTCACTGGCATGACAGCTGACTGACATTGACACTAAACAGTTGCCGACTGTTCATGTTTGCTCACTCGTTTTATGTTTTCCAATGCGTTTTGAGTGCTTTCCCGATTATTCTTCATTTTTCACGATCACTGCTTTGTATTTTACGGATTCCGACCCTGTCTACTAAATATAATAACTATTAGTGCAAAAGAACATATTTTACACTTCAGGAATCAGCTGTTAGTTAAAGATTTTAACATAACCTCACTTTTACTTAATCTTTTATATCGCTGTTCTCAGATTGACAAAATCCGCAGAATTTTCAGTGAAAGGTTGATAATATTTATGCTATTAATTGACAACATTTTCATCTTTTTACATCCAGGCCCAAGATTGTATGTAATAGTTTCAGTCTCTTTTTTTTCATTTATCTTGTCTTAATTAATAAAGCATTAGACAAATGTGACGCAGCAAAGCGAAATCTTCGAACGATAAACTACATCTTTTGAAACATTGCTGTACAGTAGTTTCAGCTCATCTTGTTTGACCGTTATTAAGGTTCATAAAATCATTATTTCTTCTGGGTCGAATACCTACTAAAGGTTGTGATTTCTAACCTTCCTTAGAGGGCTTTTTAGTCTAATGTTATGAATAAACATGGTATAGTTTAAGATAGTTAATTGATTCAGGCGTGACCTTGTGGAAATCCATTATAAAATACAATAGACGTGGATATTATTTAGTAACCTGTTCTGCTTAGCTATTTCTAAACCGTTTGCCTTTGAGGGGCGATAAGGCTCACTCTGCGTTCAGCGCTCGGTGTGGCAACACGCCGTGTTTGGGTTCGCGACAAGTCAATCGTCATCCTGAGGATGCCTCGTTGAGAGGTGAAACACGTGTCGATTTCTTTCAGGAGTTTTTTAGGGTACATATTTGAACGTCGAAAATTAAAATACCTACGGGTAAAATTTCAATGTTCAAAAATTGAAAACTTAAATATCAAATGATCATATAACTGAAAATTAAAATAACGTAAGTTTATAATGTCGAATGGTTAGATAACCTACGTCCAATATATCTAAAATGTAATTATCTACAAAAGTGACATCCAAATACCTAAATATCGAAAGTACAGACTATCGAATGTCGTAAATATCGAAGTACAGAGTATCGAATGTCTTAAATATCGATATTTATTTATAGGAAATAATAAAAGTTCCTAAAAAAAAATATGTTCCGAAAATCTGTGTTTGACTGTAATACTAAGTTTCCAAAAAAATACTAAACTTCCGAAAAAATATTACAAAGTTTCCAAAAAGTTGTGCTACAAAAGTTAGTGACAGAAACGAATCGTTGCAAAACCGCCTCCTCGTAGTCTTGTCTGCCCTACTCTTAGAGTGTAATTTAAGCACGCATAGGCGCGGAGAGGCGAGGCGGCCCGCGAGTAGAGGAGCAGGTGGTTTTATAACGCTCACCACCGCAGCTTCGGCTTGCTGGCCGGCTCTGCCGGCCAGCCTCAGCCGCGGTATCTTCATCTGCGACGATAAGCTCGCGTGGGACCACCGGAGCCTCGCAGCGCCGGAGCTATGACAGAAAACATGCCTGCTGCATATTGCATGCTCGTTTGCATGCTGCATGCATGGTGTATGCATGTTTGAAAAATATTCCTCATTTTGCAATTTCAAATCTACTTACATTTTTTCCACTCATAATACCACATAATCAAAATTTGTTCGATAGTTTAATCAGTAGGTATTTTTAACATAAATATAATGAACTTAGGTGTAGGGCCAATGCCTGCCGGGGCTGCGAATAAGGGCCGAAAGGGAAATCGTGGCCCCCCGGCAACATGGCAACTGAAGGAACACGGGTGAGTTTTAGTCAGTAAGAGTCTGACACGCCCTCCCGCTCCACCCAGAGCGGGAGAAGTTATTTGATAATTTCCCAACCAAAAAAAAAAAGGTTTATTAAATGTTGGCATTTTGAACTTAGGTATAATGACTATCGACATTTTTAATCAGTCGATATTTTAATCACTCGGCATTTTAATCTTAATCATTTTAAGCTTAGGTATAACAATTATCGATATTTCGATACAATCCATATTTTTTTCGATGTTTTGAAGTGATATTTTACCCGTAGGTATTTTAATTTTTGACGTTCAAATATGTATCCGCTTAGCTATTTCTAAAGAGCCATACTCTTTAGAAATAGCTAAGCGGAACAGGTTACTAAATATATCCACGTCTATTGTATTTTATAGTACAGTTTGGCAAGTCGTTGTCCAGTAGACACAACCATTTTTTCAGAACTTACTTAATTTACTAGTTTACCAGAAATAACGGTTTTGCCGACAATTCAAAATAAATATTTCATGCATTTATGCGGATAAGCATTCTATATAAAAAAATTACTTACAAGTTCATTACCGTAGCTCAACAATCTGAGTCCTGGAGTACATCCATCTAGTTTGTCTGGTGGCGGGCCAACCAAGGCAACTTTCCCTTTATCATCAATCACACCTTTTTCTAAAGTACATATCATATATTTGTCAATTACGGCGTCCATATTCTGATATTTCGCATAGTGTTGTTTGCACATCTCTTTGTCGAATATTCTAACGGATGCATAGTGCAACAGTTTTTCGTTATAATTGGTTGAATCACTTGGCTGGAAACATTTTAAAAAATGTGGCTGTCATTGGACGCCTGGCAGATGTGAAACACAGCGAGAAGGGGGTGTGACGGCATGAGAGAGCGTCATGCCGTTTGCCGTCAAGGCTCCCGCAAACAGCCGCGACGCGACAGCGCTAAGCGACAGCGAGAAGAGGCAGCGCGATGCGACAGCGCGATGCGACAGCGCGACGCGACAGCACGACGCGACAGCGCGACGCGACAGCGCGACGCGACAGCGCATCGCGACTCTAATAAAACAATAAGGAAACTTCAAGAAATGAAATGAAATTGTTTATTCTGTAAATAGGATATCGGAATCACTTTTACACATCATATAAAAGAAGTCGGTTAAAAAATATTAAAAATAAGCTAGATGAGTTCGGCGTTTCATATCTGACTACTCTGAGAAGAAAGGCCGAAACAAACTCAGAGGTCGCAGTCTCTTTTAAAGTCCAGACATAATCTTGGTCAGGCCATATTTTATGAGGACCATGTAGATTAGTGTCTAAAAAGGTATTTTGAGGAAAGAACCACACAGATTTGAGTGGACCTGTCCAGTCAGTGCAATCATTTGTCAGTAATCGTGGAGCTCAACTCAGAACTTAAGGAGCTCAACTCGACGAACAATACCAAAGAAAAGACATTTGGGTAGGCCGCACGGTGGAATTACTGGTATCGCGTCGCACCTGTTTGCGGGATCCTTTACGGCATATGAGTCGGTTTTACTCCCAAAGCGAGCCTATGTTTCATATCAAAATGTAAATGAGTTACAAATTAAGGGATTTCTGCATACTTCAAATAATTACAGGCCATGAACAACATGGAACACATGGAACATGGAGGTTTTTTTCTTAGGTCTAAGCTCATAAAGAAAGATTTGGGGGAGACCTTTGTCCATTAGTAGGACAGTATGGGCTAATAATAGAAAAGCTTATAAACGCCAATGATCGTATTCACACTCTCAAAAATGAACAGACCAGGACCACACTATATTGACTCCACCCTCATTGTATTATTTCCAGTATTTTCCAGTAATAAGGTTCGTTTTGGTTTATTTTCCTCAAAGTTTGAATATTTCAGCGAATTATGCACATTAACAAAACATTTTTTTCATTTTTGTAACATAATTTAATTTTGTTTATCAGAACCCGATATCCCGATATTCTGTCATGGCGGCTCGAGTGATTTCATTCATAGATGTATTAATAAAACTTTTCACTACTTTCACTCTGTCAAATCTGCGAGTTCTTTCATAGTGTTGCTCGCAAATAAACTTTATTTATAACTTCTGCCGGAATATTTTTATATTCGGCAGTTTTAATTACAGACAGACAAATAGTAATTTGTATTAATGTTTACTTTGACAGTCGCAGGTAGATGATTATTAAAATTTTCGAATTTGAATGAGCTTACATCAATTATTTCTCAAAAAACGAAATCCTTATATCCTTAATATTATAAATGCGAAAGTAAGTTTGTTTGTTACGCCTTTACGCTAAAACGGCTGAACGGATTTGAATGAAATTTGGCACATATATAGATGATGCCCTGGAAAAGAATAAAGGATACTTTTTTTTCCCACGGGATCGAGACTTATGCGGGTAAAACCGCGGGGCGCAGCTAGTATTTTATAAAATCAAGTTGAATTTTTATAGTTTTAGCTCACAACCATTCCACAATACAATATTCATACTGTCTTTCTTACTGTCTGTCTGTATTTTTCTTACTGTCAACTAGCATATTGTAGCCTGGTATTGTAGTGTTCGTAGTAGTAAAAAGGTAACTACTTTTATTTAAATTATTACCTCTCGCCACTTAATTGTATGTCCCCAACCTAGTACCAAGCCATCCGTACCTGGCTCTTGAAATCTCGTTTCGTAGTTAATAGGTATCCAAGATGGTGTATACGAACATAACGTTTTATACGTTTCGTCATTGAAATCATACGGCGATTCAACCTTCACCACAGCGATGTCTATGAGTGACCACTTGTCCAGTTTATCATATTCTAAGTTGTATTCTGTAAGCAAATATGTATACATTATGGTTTGTGCTTATATTTTTAATAGTTCAAACACCCACATTTTACCAGCTATGTTTAAGACCCAAAAATAGGGGATCGAACAAATCCAGACTCCAGGCTGCTACTGATAAATTAAGGGAAAACCCAGTAACCAATTTTAGGGTTCCGTACCTCAAAAGGAAAAACAGAACCCCTATTGGATCAGTTCTTTGTCCGTCCGTCTATCAGTCTGTCAAGACCCATTTTCTCAGGAACGCGTGGAGGTATCAAGTTAAAATTAATATCAAGTATGTAGATCTATGTTCCCTAGGCGTTCTAAAATCAAGCTTCTAACTCAAGGCAATAAAAAAATACGGCAGTAAATGTGACATATTTTGATACTCGCAAATAAATCAAAACCTACAGGGTACTTCCCGTTAACTTAGAATCATGAAATTTGGCAGGAAGCAAGGTCTCACAGCACAAGTAAAGGAAAAAGTTCGAAAATTGTTAATTTGTAGGTTTATTATTTTTTTTTTGCCATTACGAACTTACATTTGCAGTTGGAGAATTGACCGTGACGTATATCGATGTGTGGGAGAACATGTTTCTCAACTACAAAGTTAAGTTTGTTTTTGGGATAAGTTGATCCCAACTACGGAACCCTTCTTTGTGCGTGGTCGTAGCCAGCACAAGGCAGGTTTTTTTTATTAAATGCATTCATTGGCAATTAAGTACGTACCGACTTAACTAATTTGTTATCTACTTACGCCGAGGAACACAAGTGTATACAATTTTCTTTTTCTTTTCATTCGTACATTTATCCGTAAGAATCTCATGATCATTAACGTATTTATTGTAGCCTGCTATAGCGTAAATAAATTCAACGTCATCTACGCAGGCTGCTGATGTGATAATGAAGTAAGAACTCACTATGGCGCCACCACAAACCCAGGCATCATATATTTTATCTGACGGTGGTGCTTTAACTAAATACACCTAAAAAAATCACCTTGATTAATATTAATACAAACAAAAAAAAATTAAGGTAGATTCTGGCCACGCTAAGTCTGCAATCGAACAAATGGGCAACCCCAAAAAGTTTTTTATATGGTATACTTTTATATCAGTCAGTTATGTCAGTTTCGGGGTTATAAGTAGATCTAATGATTTTGATATTTTGCCTTTTGATTTTTGCTTAATAGATTATGTGTAATAGACTATGTCGTACCTATACTCTACCTCCATACATGACAAAACTGTATCAAATCCACACTGCATTGTGCTGAAGTGACTATTCTCTACCAGGAATAAATCAGAATATAAACAAAATAACCTATCAAAAACAAAAAGACAAACAAAGTATCAAATTCTTTTTTCGTAGGACAGGATGGTGTTGCCGTCTATAGATTTTTAATTTTTTTTTTACTTATGCAGTCTTAGCGTGGCCAAACTATATTATATATAAGAAAACAAGCTTAAGAATTAGACACAAAATGAGATTCCACTGTAGAATACGGAGGAATATATCGATGCCATCTTTTCGTTTATAATTTTAAGTTATTGGTAAATTTATTATATTTATTTGGTAAAGGAGACGTTTCATTTTTGTATGGGACTCCGGCCATAACATGTACACTTCAGAAAACCTGGGAAACGAACTCCTAAATACAATGAAGACTGTTTTTTTCCATAATATCTAATACTTTTTGGGCACAAAATAAAAACCGAAAATGTTTGACGTTTGTCAGGAGAAATACGATTATCGACAGCTAGCCATTTTCGTCCAGAAGTACCTACAAATATACAATCCACAAAAGCAGTTTTTTATTTTTATGATGAACTAGCTTCTGCCCGCGACTTCGTTCGCATGGAAATCGTAAGACATCACAATATACTATAATAACAGCCACATTTTTATAAAACTTCCCTGTATACTACGTTTGTAGTTTTATTCTCAGCAGCCAAATTATACAGTCAGGAATGGTGACTCGGGAGCAAGCGAAGTAACAGTTGTCCGTATGAGAAGCAGCTTGTCCTGAGGTCGACACCCGCAGCCTTCAGCCTTCGATGTCGGCCCCTGTGACTTGTTGATCGCAAAGCATACGCTCACAGGGAACTGCACGCGCTTAAACTGGTAATGGTGGGGAATTAGTGGTATACGCGCTATAAACACTGTCTCGCCATCACCACAACCTGTTAGAATTTCCGTCTCGATGACGTTTCTCTGTAAAGACATGACTTTGAGCCGGTTTCCGTTACACAGATATACAACCGGAAGTCCACTTGCCATTTAATGCTGAAATGAACCTTTTTGGCGCAGCCGTGAGGCACACACTATTGTTTTAAAAACACTATTTTTTATTTCCACTGTAATTTGTGTTTTGTGTTTCGCGAACTGTGTCCAAATAAATGTTTTTTCTTTCTTTCTTTCTTTTCTTTCTATTTGTAAATTGAGAAATTCTACGGGGTGATATTTGGCATCATCTTCCTCCACATCAGTATTAATGGAGGTGTATATCACTTCACTCCCTTCAATTTGTGAGAGAATACTGTGGTTGATCGCTGTAGCTTGATCATCTTCGGAGTTAAAACGGAAACACACCTAAGAATTCTCTTGGTACGGTATTTGACTGATATCCCCGTATATCAGACGAATAAGATCTTCTAAAGTGGGATCTACTCTACCAAGAGTCTCTGGTAGAGTGCTTTCACCAACTTTTAGAAGAACATCGGAGAATACTTGAGCATTTGAATTACCGCCAAGCCGAGCTCGTATGATGATGGTCAAGCGCAGTTTATGAACTCTCGACCATAGAGTCGACCTTTTCAACGAAGTTTTCACTTTTTTTGTCAAAACTGTGACACCACCCATCATATCTTGGTTTCTGCGGATGTCCTGCAGGGTTCTGTTTACAGTTTCCACTGCTTTCCTTTTTGCCATAACGCATTCATCCCATACGACGAAGCGCAATCCCCTAAGCACACATCCCTTGTTACTGTTGCGTGACACCCCACAAACAGGTGTTTCGTTGCTCTCTAAATCGATGGGAATCTTAAACATGAGGTGCGCTGTTTTGCCACCAGGAAGCAGTGTGGCAGCGATTCCAGAAGATCCACATACATATTATAAAATCGCTAGGACAAATCTGCTGTCAAAATCTGTAAAAAAACATTTTATTCCTACAGTCTTTTGCTCTAAAATGATCAGAATACAACCTTGAATGTTTTGTGACTGTAAAGTACTTGTAACTTAGTAGTTTCCCATAGCTTACGAAGTTTTCCATTTTTTGTGAATTAATACATTCTATGAACTATTACATACACAATCCAAAAAAAAATCGTTTTACAAAAAGAGTTTAAAAAAAACAGATGTAAATCGAACTTACTACCCCGGGCGGCCTACCACCAGCTCATAAAGCAGTATTATTTTAATGTTACTTCAGTGGGAGAAAGAGATGGAGCTATACATCCTGTAGAGCTTCATCTCTTCCCACACTGAAGTAAACTAAAGTAATATTAAAATAATACTGCTTTTGAGCTGGTGGTAGGCCCTCAGGACTTCAAATCATTCGTCCAACCGCTTACTTATTCGCTTTGTTGAAAGTTAGCTAAAATAGCCGTTCCTATATAAAAGGTAGCGTGATGATAATCATTTAAAAAGTTAAATCGGTAACTACCTACCTACAATATCCCAACCTTTTGGCGCGTCCTTTTACAATTTGCAGAGAAAAATACGAACATGATGTAATATTGCTCATCCCCCATAGCAAATAGCGTGATAGTTTATGCCCTACGGTTGGTACAGACAAACATTCTAAAAACTTTATTTTCCGCATAAGAATCGATCCCAGACCTCTTAGCAATAACTTTCTTTAAAAAAAATTGACTTCGTTACGATTTTATTATATCTATAGATTATAGGTAGATTACCAAAAAAAAAATAATCGTATAACAAAATGTGAAAAAAAAAAAAAAAAACCGTAGGTGGGAATCGAACTTACAACCCCACGTTTGCAAAGCAACCGCCCAACCGCTGAGCTAATTGCTTTGTTGAAACTTGTCTAAAATAGCTGTTCCTATATATTTTTTGATTGACTGCTTAGTTCCATAAAGGTATAGCGTGATGATAATCATTTAAAAAGTTAAATTGATAACCATCTACAATTTCCTAAAATTTTGGCGCGTTTTTTCCCACAAATACGAACATAATATAATATTGCTCGTCCCCCATAGTAAATAGCGTGATAGTTTATACCCTATAGTTTGACCAGACTTATAGGGAACACCTATGCAAAATTTTAACAGAATCTATCCGGTAGAATTTGCGTCATGCTAGAACATAAAAATACAACATAATGTAATATTGCTCGTCCCCCATAGTAAATAGCGTGATAGTTTATACCCTATAGTTTGACCAGACACACAGGGAATATCTATGCAAAATTTTAACAGAATCTGTCCGGTAGAATTTGCGCGATGCTGGAACATACATACAGACAAACAGACAAACAGACAAACAGACAAACAAACAAAAATTCTAAAAAAAATATTTTCGGCATTAGAATCGATCCTAGACCTCGTAGCAATTACTTTTTTTCAAAAATATTCAACGTACAGTTTTGACTTCGCTACGATTTTATTATATGTATAGATGTTCGTATTTTTGGAAAAAAACGCGCCAAAATTTTAGGATATTGTAGATGGTTATCGATTAAACTTTTTAAATGATTATCATCACGCTATACTTTTATGGAACTAAGCAGTCAATCATGAAATATATAGGAACGGCTATTTTGGACAAGTTTTAATAAAGCAATTAGCTCAACGGTTGGGCGGTTGCTTTGCAAATATGGGGTCGTAAGTTCGATTCCCACCTACGGTTTTTTTTCATTTTTTTCACATTTTGTTATACGATTATATATATTTTTTTTTGGTTATGTACCTATAATCTATAGATATAATAAAATCGTAGCGAAGTTAATTTTTTTTAAAGAAAGTTATTGCTACGAGGTATGGGATCGATTCTTATGCGGAAAATAAAGTTTTTAGAATGTTTGTCTGTACCAACTGTAGGGCATAAACTATCACGCTATTTGGGGATGAGCAATATTACATCATGTTCGTATTTTTCTCTGCAAATTGTAAAAGGACGCGCCAAAAGGTTGGGATATTGTAGATAGGTAGTTACCGATTTAACTTTTTAAATGATTATCATCACGCTACCTTTTATATAGGAACGGCTATTTTAGCTAACTTTCAACAAAGCGAATAAGTAAGCGGTTGGACGAATGATTTGAAGTCCTGAGGGCCTACCACCAGCTCAAAAGCAGTATTATTTTAATATTACTTTAGTTTACTTCAGTGTGGGAAAGAGATGAAGCTCTACAGGATGTATAGCTCCATCTCTTTCTCCCACTGAAGTAACATTAAAATAATACTGCTTTATGAGCTGGTGGTAGGCCGCCCGGGGTAGTAAGTTCGATTTACATCTATTTTTTTTAAACTCTTTTTGTAAAACGATTTTTTTTTTGGATTGTGTATGTAATAGTTCATAGAATGTATTGATTCACAAAAAATGAAAAACTTCGTAAGCTATGGGAAACTACTAAGTTACAAGTACTTTACAGTCACAAAACATTCAAGGTTGTATTCTGATAATTTTAGAGCAAAAGACTGTAGGAATAAAATGTTTTTTTTACAGATTTTGACAGCAGATTTGTCCAAGCGATTTTAAAATATGTATGTGTGTGGATCTTCTGGAATCGCTGCCACACTGCTTCCTGATGGCAAAACAGCGCACGTCATGTTTAAGATTCCCATCAATTTAGAGAGCAACGAAACGCCTGTTTGTGGGGTGTCACGCAACAGTAACAAGGGATGTGTGCTTAGGGGATTGCGCTTCGTCGTATGGGATGAATGCATTATGGCAAAAAGGAAAGCAGTGGAAACTGTAAACAGAACCCTGCAGGACATCCGCAGAAACCAAGATATGATGGGTGGTGTCACAGTTTTAAGAAAAAAAGTGAAAACTTCGTTGAAAAGGTCGACTCTATGGTCGAGAGTTCATAAACTGCGCTTGACCATCATCATACGAGCTCGGCTTGGCGGTAATTCAAATGCTCAAGTATTCTCCGATGTTCTTCTAAAAGTTGGTGAAAGCACTCTACCAGAGACTCTTGGTAGAGTAGATCCCACTTTAGAAGATCTTATTCGTCTGATATACGAGGATATCAGTCAAATACCGTACCAAGAGAATCTTAAGCGTGTTTCCGTTTTAACTCCGAAGATGATCAAGCTGCAGCGATCAACCACGGTATTCTCTCACAAATTGAAGAGAGTGAAGTGATATACACCTCCATTAATACTGATGATGAAAATGATGCCAAATATCACCCCGTAGAATTTCGCAATTCACAAATGGCAAGTGGACTTCCGGTTGTATATCTTTGTAACGGAAACCAGCTCAAAGTCATGTCAGTAGGGTAGAATTGGGTGTTCTGTATCATTTCTTCCTCGCTCCGCTCGGAATGTGATCCAGAACCCCCAATTTTCCACACATCAGAATATGATCCAGAAACCCCAATTTTCCACACATCAGAATGTGATTCAGAACCCCCAATTCTCCACACATCAGAATGTGATCCAGAAACCCCAATTTTTCACACATCAGAATGTGATCCAGAACCCCCAATTCTCCAAACATCAGAATGTGATCTAGAACCCAGATTCTCCACACATTTTATCTATTCAACGTCAGATATCACTTTTCACTGATTAGAATTGAAATTTCTTTCAATCTGATTTAAATAAAAAGATTTTTCATCTTCCAGTAGAATTTGGTAGCATAATAATGTCTTCTGAATCAGATATATAACTTTATACCTTTGTTTCTTTTAAAAATAGGCGTTTTGATTTGTCAACATATTCTGTTCCTTTTACAGCATTTAAATAAAAGCAATCAGGAAAAAATATAGCATGTTGCATCCAAGGATCATCGTAATACTCCCAATCTTCGATAACACCTCCACATGAAAAACATGCTGATTTATCATTTATACTATTTCCGCAATAAAAGAATCCAGCATCAGCCATTTCCGTTACCACGGCTTTCTTTGAATCAGCCGTCGCCCAATAATGGTTGAATGAAAATAAGCGCACTTTATATCTATGACTAGCTTCTGCCCGCGACTTCGTTCGCGTGGAAGTCGTAAAACATCACAATATACTACAATAATAGCCACATTTTTATAAAACTTCTCTGTATACTACGTTTGTAGTTTTATTCTCAGCAGCCAAAATATACAGAGAGTCAGGAATGGTGACTCGGGAGCAAGCGACATAACAGTTGTCCGTGTGAGAAGCAGCTTATCCTGAGGTCGACACCCGCAGCCTTCAGCCTTCAGTGTCGGCCCCTGTGACTTGTTGATCGCAAAGCATACGCTCACAGGGAACTGCACGCGCTTTAACTGGTAATTATGGGGAATTTGTACTTTATGCGCGCTATAAACACTGTCTCACCATCGCCACAACCTGTTAGAATTTCCAACTCGATGACGTTTCTCTGCAAAGACATGACTTTGAGCTGGTTTCCGTTACACAGATATACAACCGGAAGTCCACTTGCCATTTGTGAATTGAGAAATTCTACGGGGTGATATTTGGCATCATCTTCCTCCACATCAGTATTAATGGAGGTGTATATCACTTCACTCCCTTCAATTTGTGAGAGAATACTGTGGTTGATCGCTGCAGCTTGATCATCTTCGGAGTTAAAACGGAAGACGCCTAAGAATTCTCTTGGTACGGTATTTGACTGATATCCTCGTATATCAGACGAATAAGATCTTCTAAAGTGGGATCTACTCTACCAAGAGTCTCTGGTAGAGTGCTTTCACCAACTTTTAGAAGAACATCGAAGAATACTTGAGCATTTGAATTACCGCCAAGCCGAGCTCGTATGATGATGGTCAAGCGCAGTTTATGAACTCTCGACCATAGAGTCGACCTTTTCAACGAAGTATTCACTTTTTTGTCAAAACTGTGACACCACCCATCATATCTTGGTTTCTGCGGATGTCCTGCAGGGTTCTGTTTACAGTTTCCACTGCTTTCCTTTTTGCCATAATGCATTCATCCCATACGACGAAGCGCAATCCCCTAAGCACACATCCCTTGTTACTGTTGCGTGACACCCCACAAACAGGCGTTTCGTTGCTCTCTAAATCGATGGGAATCTTAAACATGACGTGCGCTGTTTTGCCACCAGGAAGCAGTGTGGCAGCGATTCCAAAAGATCCACACACATACATATTTTAAAATCGCTTGGACAAATCTGCTGTCAAAATCTGTAAAAAAAACATTTTAGTCCTAGTCTTTTGCTCTAAAATGATCAGAATACAACCTAGAATGTTTTGTGACTGTAAAGTACTTGTAACTTAGTAGTTTCCCATAGCTTACGAAGTTTTCCATTTTTTGTGAATTAATACATTCTATGAACTTACTACCCCGGGCGGCCTACCACTAGCTCATAAAGCAGTATTATTTTAATGTTACTTCAGTGGGAGAAAGAGATGGAGCTATACATCCTGTAGAGCTTCATCTCTTTCCCACACTGAAGTAAACTAAAGTAATATTAAAATAATACTGCTTTTGAGCTGGTGGTAGGCCCTCAGGACTTCAAATCATTCGTCCAACCGCTTACTTATTCACTTTGTTGAAAGTTAGCTAAAATAGCCGTTCCTATATAAAAGGTAGCGTGATGATAATCATTTAAAAAGTTAAATCAGTAACTACCTATCTACAATATCCCAACCTTTTAGCGCGTCCTTTTACAATTTGCAGAGAAAAATACGAACATGATGTAATATTGCTCATCCCCCATAGCAAATAGCGTGATAGTTTATGCCCTACAGTTGGTACAGACAAACATTCTAAAAACTTTATTTTCCGCATAAGAATCGATCCCAGATCTCGTAGCAATAACTTTCTTTAAAAAAAATTAACTTCGCTACGATTTTATTATATCTATAGATTATAGGTACATAATAAAAAAAATAAAATAATCGTATAACAAAATGTGAAAAAAAAAGAAAAAAAAACCGTAGGTGGGAATCGAACTTACAACCCCATGTTTGCAAAGTAACCGCCCAACCGTTGAGCTAATTGCTTTGTTGAAACTTGTCTAAAATAGCCGTTCCTATATATTTCATGATTGACTGCTTAGTTCCATAAAGGTATAGCGTGATGATAATCATTTAAAAAGTTTAATCGATAACCATCTACAATATCCTAAAATTTTGGCGCGTTTTTTTCCAAAAATACGAACATAATATAATATTGCTCGTCCCCCATAGTAAATAGCGTGATTGTTTATACCCTATAGTTTGACCAGACTTATAGGGAACACCTATGCAAAATTTTAACAGAATCTATCCGGTAGAATTTGCGTCATGCTAGAACATAAAAATACAACATAATGTAATATTGCTCGTCCCCCATAGTAAATAGCGTGATAGTTTATACCCTATAGTTTGACCAGACACACAGGGAATATCTATGCAAAATTTTAACTAAATCTGTCCGGTAGAATTTGCGCCATGCTGGAACATACATACAGACAAACAGACAAACAGACAAAAATTCTAAAAAAAATATTTTCGGTATTATTATCGATCCTAGACCTCGTAGCAATTACTTTTTTTCAAAAATATTCAATGTACAGTTTTGACTTCGCTACGATTTTATTATATGTATAGATTTTATTATATGTATAGATCATACTTTCTAATTAATCAAAAAAGTTGTATAAGATAGCTATCTTATTGCAGTACAGAAATATACGCCTTTCATATTTATTTGAATAACGTCTACATGATATTATTTTGTTAAAATGTAACATGATTTCTGGACGAAAGCAGTATGCAAGTAAAACGACGCCATGATGAATAAAATATATGGCAATAATTTGTTAAACTATTATTTTTTGTGCCGAAGTAATCAGAGGAATAAACAGGAAAGAATATTTTTCCTCAATTCGTGGAATTTTTTCCTGTTTTTTCATTAACGTACACTTTATGGCCGAAAATGAAACATCTCCTTTAAAGTTATTATCAATTATTGTATTTTTTTATTTTGAATATTATTTGTGTTATTGTGAACATTGTAAATAGGTATAAATAATAATATATGGTTTCTTACCATATAACTTTTATCCGTAGACACTGCTGCTCCACCTTTTATTCTTCTTGCGCAATCAGACACTGAAATTAATTTAATTATCATAGTTATACACGCAGGCAGGCGCTTTACTTTGTGTAAATAATTCCATTACCATTGCTCTCAAAACGGTAAAGGAAAACATCGAGAGGAAATCGGCATGTCCTAGAACCAAAAATTCGAAGAGTTGTGACATCTACCAACCCGCATTGGGCCCGCGTGGTGGATTACGGCGCCCGCTCCCTCTCAAAGAAAGGAGGCCTGTGTCCCAGCAATGGGAACATTATAGGCTGATGATGATGACTTATAGTACATAATATTATTTGAATAGTATCAATTGAGAATGAATAAATAGGCATTGCAATGTTTTGAAATTATATATCACAAGGCAATTGTTTGAGTCGGTATATCACAAGGTGGACCGGTGACTTGGTAATAGTCGCGGAACTTGGCTGGATGCAGGAGGTACAGAACCAGTCGTTGTCGCTATGCTTGAGGCAGGCCTATGTCCAGCCCAGGTCGACGGCGCGTTGTGTTCCACGCGCGCCTCAAAGAGATGTCAGCAGAACTGACGGGTCCCGCTAGGGCCGATGCGAAGAAGTCTGAAAGGGAAATCGTGGCCCCCGGCAACATGTCAACTGAAGGAACACGGGTGGGTTTTAGTCAGTAAGAGTCTGACACGCCCTCTCGCTCCGCCCAGAGTGGAAGAAGTTATTTCAAGGTCGATGTCCAACAGTGGACTTTTTTTGACTAAATTATAATGATAATGACAACTACTAGTCGTTAGCTGAGTTTATTAAATGATTAATAATACTACTCACCATAAAAAATATTTAAAAACAACACAAGATCTAACTTTATAGTAACCATTGAAAAATCTTTAACGAAGTATACTAACAAGTAAATTGTATCTTATCTTAATTGTATCGTTGCAATACTGAAACAGAATAATGAAGTTGCACTTGGGTACAAAACTTTTATTGATTTAATTATTTTCCTTCATTTTCTGATAAACTAATCAAGTATTTGAATTCTTGGTTAGCTCTATAACTCGATTTTTCTAACTGCGCACTTGGAGCTGTCAAAGTCGTAGATTGTTAATATTGAATTCACCCGCCCGGTTGCCTCCTCAGTGCCCCGACGCCTCTTAGGCCCGGACCCCACCAAAGCGGAAACGAGACGAGGGGAGAGATGTGTTTTAAACAACCAATAGAATTTCGTTATTCACACATCTCGTCTCCTCTCAGCTTCAGTGGAGACCACTGAGCGGAGATGTATCATATTTGTATGACGCGATCGAAGCGCAGATGTAGGCCGTACCTCGCCGAGAGTTGGACGGCGGTAAAAAGCGGAGATGTGAGCTGTGCCTTGCAAGCTGGCGACGACGCGCAGCGGAGACGAGAAAAGATGTGAGTGGTGCCATAACAGTTCCGCTCTAGCCAGCACACATCTCTGCTCTAGCCAGCACACATCTCCGCTCTAGCCAGCACACATCTCCGCTCTAGTCTAACCAGTACGCATCTCCGCACAGCTTCAGTAGATACACCCTAGCTGAAAAACATCTCTTCTCGTCTCCGCTTCAGAATCCGCATCAGTTCGAGGCCTTAATACGGTCTACAAAACTCGTGCTGTCTCGTATTCTGTCATATTATTCGTTAAGCCATTATTGTTATACCTACACACACTGTAATATTTTGGCTTTGACAGGCGCACAGTTAGAAAAATCGGATTATAATAATGGTTTTTTATATTTTGCCTTTATACTGGACTTATGACTCACTAACTTTAAATGTAGGTAATTCAAATATTAGGATTCTCATTGATAATTTCGAGCTACAGTCAAAACCGTTTATTTAAAACGACATCTCTTAAAACGACGTACCAGTTACGACGAAATTTTGAGGTCCCAGTATTTCTATTTGCAGCTCAAAATGGTTCATGTAAGTTATCACATGTGGGTACGTCGCCGAACTTGGCTTGACACACTTTCGTGTGTCTAGAGAAATGTGAAATGTGGAAACGAAAGGCGAACCGAACGAATTATTTCTATGTCGCGAAATGTCTAAAATAAAGAAAAGAAATGTCACTTTGTGTAGAAAGAGCTATCGCCGTCCCCGGAGAATAAAATGATAACTGCCACTATCATAGTTTTAGTGTTATGTCATTTTTGGGATCTGTAGGTGTTTATACATCTGCTCAATTTATGACAACCGTAATCCGACGGTCCCTTCGAAGTCGTGTTAAATGGTTTTTACTGTACTTTCCATAAAAGTAGCTCGAAATAGTTCACGTAAGAAAACACATGTGGGTGCGTCTCCGAACTTGGTTTGACACACTTTCGTGTGTCTAGAGAAATGTGAAATGTAGAAACGAAAGACGAACCGAACGGACGATTACTACGGCGCGAAATGCCTAAAATGAAAAGAAATATCACTTTGTGTAGAAGTCTATTCTCCGTAGAGTAGAGATAGAAGTGGTCATACTCCATTTGCTAGTTGTAAAAATGACTTCAGATTTACTGTTGTAAAATTGAGTAGTTATCAGGCAGTGGGCCTATCATATTAATCAGTAAATGTAATACTTTGTAATAGAGGGACTGACCACATGAGAAAAGTAGCATGGATAGAACATGATCGTGAAAAAATATATAAACACATACCGTTCTGGTACAAAAATAACATTTAATTACTCTTTATAAATGTGAAAATCTAACTGCAAATAACTGACTTTAAAATAATAGACAACTTTAGACGTTGCTTTCAAATATGGATAGGAATTTGCGGTCGCATTCAAAGCTTTCCTTTTTTATTTTGAGAAGAAGAATCTCTATTTTTCTAGTTTGCATACTTGTTGTCTGGTTCGGTGTTGCTGTTATTTGGTGCAGGCCTGTTATTTTGTTTTGTGCAGGCCCGTATTTCTGTGCAGTTCCGTGGTTCAGTGCAGGATTGTTATTCGTCGCATAGTAGTTCATTTGGTCAGATTTCTAGTTTAGTGCAGGCCAGTTGTTCTGTGCAGGTTTGTTGTTTGGTGGAGGCCCATTGTATGACGCAGGTCCACTGTTAAATGTAGGTATGTGGTATGGTCTATATTTATTATTTACTACCATAGGTACGCCTGGTGCAAATTGGTGATTTGCCACATACTTGTTGTTTGATGCACCATTCTCATTGATATTTGGAGCATTATTCTCATTTGGTACATGCTTGTTATCTGCAGTATATCTCTCATTCGGTGCATTATTAACATTTACTGAAAATTTCTCATTTAATGTATACCTTTTATTTGGTGGATTCATCTTATTCGCTAGGTTTACACTCCTCTCACGTTCATTTACTTTTTCTTCATTCATTCCAGATGCGCGTTCATTTACTTGAGAACCATGTTTTTCATACCTTTCATGATCTGCAGCCCTGCAATTGCAGTAATTGCATGTTTACCATTTTTATGTTTAAACTTTAATGATATTGAATTTAATAATGGAGGCACATCGTATAAAAAAAAATTACCCAGCCGGATGATGTAACCACGATATATGTCTTTCAACCATAGAATGACGTTTATGATCTCTAGGACTTCTGCAGAACGACCGTCTGTTTAAAGAAAAAAAATAGTTAAATAATCGTTTCCAGTTGACTGCTTCGTTGGTCTAGATGTTGCAAGCGCTATTGCTGAGCATTAGGTTCTGGGTGATACCGTGCACGTTTACCGTGACGGTGTCGTAGTACACCAAACTTTCCAAAATCCTGCTCAAGTGGCGCCAAACGTCCACGGAATATAAATGAAAAAAAAACTCATTTATAGTGAACGTTAATATCAACGGTAAAATCGTAGACGTTGACGTCCACGATAACGTGACGTGTATAATTATAAAAGCTCACATAGGAAAGAAATGAAAATCAATAAAAAAACAACTCACCTAGTGTTATTAAAAATAATCCCAGTGTCTGATGATCTTCGAAAGTCTAAGTTAGCTTTTGTTAATATACAATCCAGAAAGGCACTATTACACTGCATGCTGGTATATAAATAGGGCCCCGTGCATTTATATTTATCCGTAACTTTAAACACAGAAGCCACTCCAATGAGAGTCTCGTGAGCTCCCACCCAAGTGACTAGAGGTCCTCCGTGGTCATTCTGTAGATGTTAACATAGAAACCTCAGTATCATAATATAGGACTCGTTTTCGATCATAAATGATAGCCCCTGGGTCTTGTCTGTGAACCACAATAAACGTACCAAGGCTATTGTTAAACCACGTTTCGAATGAGGTATACGAGTTTCAGTACGAAGGAAAGAAAATAAAATTGTGAAATTAACGAGGTACTCTCAATTTATAATTTAAAACCCATAGTTTTACCGATTAGCAAATATACGAGTAACTATTAGAGTACATACCTGACAAATTCCATACCTTCGTGTATTTCTAAAGGTTCCGTTAAAAACAACAGTTTTGTTAGATATAAAAGGTTTCTCAAACGAAGCAGTTCTATTGATCGATGCAGTTCTATTGATGGAAGCAGTTCTATTGGTCAATGCTGCTCTATTTGTCAGACCAGTTCTATTAAGCACAGTAGTTCTATTAGGTACAGTTGTTGTTTTGTTACCATTATTTTTATTTCTAATTTCAATCATTGAGTTATTAATAGAATGGTTAGATTTTTTTATTTCTCGACGCGTTTCGTCATATTTATAATCTTCACAGTCCTAAAACAAGCACAGAATGTTATTTTTCTCATTTGTGTCGTTTTATTTCGAGATGGATCTAGCAACTTTAAAAACAATCTTTAGATGATGATGATTATGTACTTTTAAAATGAACTTCACAAATATTGTCGGAAAAATTTATATTGGAAAGAGGTAAAATTAGATGTGTATTGGATGTTTCTAAATGTAATCTCTAGTAGTACAAGTCTGATTACAAAAAATATTTTATAAATAGAATGCTACACTATCGTTAAGTGCCATAAGATAATTGTTTGTCAAAACACGCGAACAAAATCGCAGGCAAACTCGTAGTCTATATATCTATAAAAATCTGTGACGATGCAGTCTTCTTCTTCTTCTTTTCGTGTGGTTAATGACTAACCTGATGTCACATGCCGTCGAGAAATATCTCTCAGGCACGATGCAGTGCAAAACAACATTATATTATATAGTATACCTACCACAAATCACTTACCTCTATAGCTTCATCTGGATTTAAAGATTTTCTTTTAGCACATCCATTTAATAACGGTTTCGTTTCTTGTTCTCCCGGTCCCGCCCCTCGCTCCCCAAAGTCATCTAAGCTGCCACGTCCTAACGTACATATCATATAAGTGTCTATCACTTCACTCATTCCTCCATATTCTTCATAATGCCTTTTGCAGTCCGTTTTGTTTATTATCATCACGGGGGCATAATTTAAGGTTTCTTGGTTATAATTTGCTAAATCATCTTTCTGAAAACGTTGTTGGTTTTATTTGAATTACTAGTTAAGTCATTGTCATTGCAGGATTGATTCTAGCAATAATCAGTGTAGTTTCGTCCATTAAATATTGGTTTCTTAGATAATCTTAGACTTTACTGATAGCTAATGAAAATTTTTATGGAAAACTCGGCCTAAAACGATCTGCACTTGCCAATCTCACACTGAAAAAGTGTTACAGATGAAACCGCTTTTCCGTTGTTATGTTGTGTGACAATACATGACAATTTGATTATAAATAAGTTTAGTTATAATCCTACCTTTCGCCATGTAGATTTATGTCCCCATCCAAATACAACAGCGTCGACCCCAGGCTCTTGGTATTTAGTATCGTAATTAATTGGTATTATACCAGGAATGTAAGAACATATCGTCTTATACGATACGTCCTCGAAATCGTACGGCGATTCCACTTTTGCTACACCGATATCTATTAGCGACCACATTTCTAGTTGATCATACCTCAGTTCATATCCTGAAAGTAGGTAAAAAATAAACAGATACTGGATAATGTGTCCAGATGCGCGCTGGTTTACTAATAGAACTTAAGGAAGGAATCTTGTCAATAAATGAAGTCAAAGTATGGAAAACATGAGGGAAGCAAATAAATCGTGGAGAATGGCAGAAAATAACAAAAAGTCACTCAGCAGTGACTGATTTCAGCCAGAAACGAGGATAAAGTGATTTACCAAAATTATTGTCACATAACTTTTACTACTAACCTTCAGGATAACAAGTGTATATCACTTTCTTTTTCTTCTTGCTGGCACACGAATCAAGTTCAAGTTGATCGTCAGTAACGTATTTTTTATATCCTGCTATGACAAATAGGTAATCAACATCTTTAATGCAGGCGGCCGAAGTAACCACAAACTCACTTGAGACTAATGCGCCGCCACATAACCAGGCGGTATAACCGATTTTTGATACCGGTGCTTTCACAAAGTACACCTGCAAAAGATATGTCTAATGTTACATAATTTATTCATCGAACAATACGAAATTCCATACAAACTATTTACCTCTTTAGGGGATGAATTATCAAAAATGCTTCCATAGTGCTCAATTTCGTCATACACGCTGAAATTATAATGGTTGTTTTCCCGCGGAAGAACGATTTGCCCTTAGAAGTACTATTGAATAATAGAGTTAAACTTAAAAAAAAATGTATTTGTTTCCAAATTATTAAAAAAAATATTCAGAAACTCGAAAGCGTGAGAAACAATAGTACATAACGTAGGTACTACTCGAACCGCATGCGTGGCTGCGCGCTTCCGACAAAGCGAAGAGCGATTCGTAAATGTTCAGACCAAAATAAACTTTCGCGCGTAGTGATACGGCATAATCTAGTCCGCACGCGGTGCACGCGGCGGTGGCGAGCACCTCCCTACGCACCCCTGCCCTTCGCCACCGGCACCGGCTCTCTCAGTTGACCCGCAATCGTCGTATGCGATATCGTGATTTGCAAAAATGGATCGACATAACAGTTATTCCAATTTGGAGTATGTCGCTATGGAACAACCCTGTACGCTAGGGCTGGTTATAACTTTATGCGGAGCCGCAACACTTGGAGTCGCTCCATCTTCGCGGCGTCTGAACCCCCATGTCATGCCCGGACGATAAGTACACGTATGGCTGCGGCTAAGTTTGACGTAAGCCAATACTACCTCTGGAAAGTACTCAACTGTGAAGTGTGTGTGAACTGTGCATCCTTATCATTTTCGTAGAGTTCTTGCACTTCACGAAAACGATGCGCCGCGCCGCGCCGGAATTGATTTTTGTCAGTGGTTGATAGAAAATGGTAACCGGGAAGTGTACTCGTACCTTTGTAAATAGCGAACATTTAAAAGTAGATTAGTTATTAAAATCATTGTTAATAAGTTGATTACAATTTTTTTAGTACGCCTTGAATACTTCATTATTTAATTCAGAAAACAATTTTATGTTAGATATTAAACTTGTTTTTCAGTTTCGTGTTCAGTAAATTGTAGGTAAAAAAGTAGATATGATGGTCCTAAGCCCGTAAAAGTATGAAGGGAAAATTGAAATATATTAAGTAAGTATTGGTGCCGATTCTCTTGTCACAAATGCCTCTAAACTAAAAATCACCAAAATTTAGTTTATTTCTGTCAAACGACGATTTCCCATTCTGAAAAAGACTAAAGTGACTTAACTATATTTTAGTTTGACAGCACTAAGATGGCACTGAGATATTAGTTTAGTGAAAATGTTGTTGTTGTTTAGTGTAATTTTGCTATTCTGAATTTGACGTTTTTACCTAAAATTTAGGTTTTCTAATTAAATGAGACTATTTTTAATCGCGACTAAAAACGTCTGGAATAAAATTGGTTGTCATGAACTTTAAATTCACACCAACACCTCGACTTCAGATGAAAAAACAGTACTGAATATTTTTTTTTCTTTTGCTTGTATCTCGAAAACGGTGTGTCCAATCGCAAAAATAATGAAAATTTCGACCCCCTTCATAAAACCCATAAACCCTTAACACTCTACATGCAGGTAATAATTTTTCTTATTTTCCATACAAAAAGTGAAAAATTCCATATAAAACACGTCGAGGCTGCGCGCCTCCAGCTCTAAAAAGATTCACGTGGTTAGGTGTCACGTGTGCTATTGTCAAATTTGATTTAGATGTGTCAAAATTATTTTTAAATTTAGAGAATTTATTTTGCAGAATAAGCTTTGAGATTCTCATAGTCAAAAGTAAAGAATTTTAGTGATAGTTTAGTTCGGTGTACAAGAGAATAGGCACCATTGTTTCGTTAGCTCAGGAGTAGGTAGTTATAAGCTGTAGCGCGCGAGGGTCAACGGCCACGCGTCACTCGCACCAGCCTCACGCAGTCGGTCATTCGCGCTATATTACTATTTGTTCTAGGTCGCTTTCGAGTTTTGTTTTTAACAATTCTAAATCTACCATTTTTTTATCCGTTATTTTTATTTTTTTGAATAAAATTGGACTACCAAGACAAAATCATTTCGCTGCAGAAAAACAACCATTAATATTTCAGCGTGTTTAAGGAACTATTGTGCAAAATTACATTCTTATCGACCCAGTGGTTTAGGCTGTGCGTTGCCTGTCAGTGAATGAATGAATTCTAAATTTTCAAAACAGTCTCACTTTTACTATTTTGTCTTTAGAAGCAGGTTTTTGATATTTTTTTTGTGTTTTTGAACATTACTCATTTTCTTGTGTGCATTTCCTTTTATGAACACCTAATTTGATTAGGTAGGTACACTACTACATAAAAAAAACTCAAAATAAAAATCTAATAAAAAAAATACAATTCACTTATAATTTTTATACTTATTTAATAAATAGTTATATATAATACTTATAAATACATATTGTTTACTGCCTCGTTGGTCTAGTGGTCGCAAGACTACTGCTGAGCATGAGGTCCTGGGTTCGATTCCCGGGTCGGGCAAAGTGTTATTGGGTTTTTCTATCTGAAATTTCTCAGTAGCAGCTCGGAGTCTGGATTTGTGCCCGGTTGATGGCAATAGGCTCGCCCCCTATTACATGAGACGTAAACATAACTGGCGAAATGTGGGTGTACCTGCTACAGGGACACCTCTGCCCAACCCTTCGGGGAAACAAGGCGTGATGTTATGTTATGTTACATATTGTTTACATTTTTAAATGTTTTCATAAAAACATTTAAAAATATAAAGCATAGTATCGGGAACAGGGTCCAAGTTGCCGGTGGTCAGGTCTCCTTAGAGAGGAACCTCCTAACGATACGCGCCGTGTCCTGCAGTGCTATTTTGTAAAAATCTCACCGTGACCGCTTAGGTGAAGTGAGCTTGAAAGTGAGCTGTCAACAGTGTCAATTCCTAGTATATGGTGGTATGACAGCTCACTTCAAGCTCACTTCACTTTAGCGTACACGGTGAGATTTACAGAATAGCACTGCAGAAGTACTGCTTTCTGTATCAAGCCCTTATTATAATTATTATTAATAATTTAATTTTTTTTTTATTATTTACCTATTTTTATTTTTTATTAATTAATTTGTTTTTT
Source organism: Agrochola lychnidis (assembly GCA_963680765.1). NCBI lineage: Eukaryota > Metazoa > Arthropoda > Insecta > Lepidoptera > Noctuidae > Agrochola > Agrochola lychnidis. Next base: position 11,553,725 of record OY796869.1, on the reverse strand, counting down.
TTTTTAATCTAATGCAACTATAATTCTTAATGAAAAATATAGTGTTTAAATCTACTGATCTAAGCACTATATTTTTCATGAACTTACCACGTAGGGTTTGTCAGCTTTTGCTTCTACACCGTCATGAATTCTTCTTTCGCACTTACACACTAAAACCATAATAATTAATTTTAGAAAAAGCTAAAAAATTAACAGTAAACATCACACTCGCAAATTTCGCTTTGTTTACATAGCGCACAATAATGAGAAAAAAAAAATTGCTTTCAAAATTTATACATACCTTGTATAAAAATGAAAAACCACACAATACCTGACTTTATCGCGAACATTTTAAAAACTGTCCTTGAATTATTGCAACGAGATTATAAAATGTAATTTTAATTTAGCGGACCGTGTAATTTTTTAAATTTTATTGAGTTTCGACGATTACTTGACTTTCTGATAAACGAGATTTTGTATGTTAGGTAGAACTAATTATACAATTTGCTTCCATTTTGCTGTTTATTTACAGACAGGGAAGTGTCTTGATATTCCTACGTTTTGCCGTGTTACAGCCATTTTATACGGTTGAGAAAGAATGGCAGGTGTCAATAATTAATATAAATATTTTGTTTCCATATTTCGCAATACTTTTTTTTTCTTTTTCTGTAAGGTTGAGATACCTTGCTGGCCTAGCTGACCTCTGAGGTCATGATTATTTAACCGGGCTTTCCTGTGGCTGCCTTAAGCTACCTACACTCAAAGCCTCCAGCCTAACGAACGAGGAATCGGTTTTAGAGGGTTTATATCCTATGGATATGATGGGGTTTTGCATGAGCAAAGACGGCACCCGCATAGGTTATGATTGGGCGAATGCAAGATGTATAGATCCGCAATTTTTGCTACTTCCATTTATGACGGAATGGAGTCCACCGAAAGCGAAAGTGGCTCGCGAGCGCGGGCCTGCTCTATGTGGCTCATTTTCCCCAAGAGATCTGCTTGCCTAACATGGTGATTGGTAGGGGGAGGAGATTTACATGTTTGATGCGCGATTTGGTAAAGAGAATCGCTTGACTTTTGTCGGGATTTACTTCTATCCACCACTTCAGAAACCAGGCGCCAAGATTGAACTACGGTTTGGAGAGTGCGGGCTGTTATCAGAGCTTTATCCTTTAAAGTAGATGGCTGTATCATCTGCGATCAGAGCCAACTGCGCATTTCTACTTTTAGGGATATCGCTAGTAAATAGCGTGAATATTAGGGGAGCGAACACGGAGCCCTGAGGGACTCCTGCACGAATAAGACGGGGTTTCGCAATACTACACATATATACCGGGGGTTGTCCTTGCGTGCACTTGCATAGTAAAAAAAAAACTATACTGTATTAAAAAATATATATATTATTGAATTAATACAAATATAAACGTCAGGTATATAGCGTGCGGAACTTAATTAATCACGAAGAGAAGTTTGAGGTCGTATTTGTATTGCTTGCTGAACAGCAGAGCTTCGTTGGCTGGCTATGGGGCTTGGTTTACTTTCGAATCTTTTCTTCACAAATACTTCATCACTCTTAAAATTTAGAATTTCATCAAATGCAGGAGGCTCCATTTGGGGTACAAGCCTTATTTCCGGTGTAGGCTTTATTATTGGTGAAGGTCCCATTTCTGGCGGAGCCCTTATCATTAGTGAAGGTACGATTTCTTGTGGGGGCCTTATTATTGGTGGCGGTTTCATTTCAGATGGAGGACTTAAGATTCGTGGTGGTGCCAGTTCTGGTGGCGGACTGTTTATTGGTGGGCGCTCCATTTCTTGTGGAGACCTAATGTTTGGTGGTGGCTCCCATTTTGGTGGAGGTCTTTTTCTCTGTGGATGCCTTTTTCTTGGTAGAGGCCTTCCTGGTGGAAGGCCTATTTTTAATGAAAACCTATCGTGTGTATCCGGCTCGGGTATTTTCGAATCTTCTTTTACATATGTTGCATACCGGTCTTTCTTCAGATTCGGTTCTAGTTGACCACGCAAATGCTTTTCATTATCTGCAGGCCTGTAAGTATTTAGTTATTATAAATGAGGCACTTTACCAGCAGCGGTACAATACGGGCTAATATTCGTCATCACAATCATTATTTCAGCCGAAAGACGTATACTGCTGGACAAAGGCCTCCCCCAAGCACCGCCACTTCGACCGACTCTGTACTTCTCGCATCAGAGGCTAATTAGATAGATAGAATTATGAATCGTATTCACTCTTTCATGAATGTACTTGTTGAAAGACCTACACTGTCGTCCCATACATATTAACACTGTTATTTGAAAATATTGTATAACCTAATTATTTTTAAAAGAGTAACCATGGAGTTTCTTGCCGGCTATTCTCCATAGGAAACGACTAATTGGAACCGTGTACCTAGCTTCTGACGTTTCATAAGTGCCCATGTAAGTTTATACGAAATAAAATACTTTGATTTTCAAATATTTTTCTGTAAAACAGTAGGTACATAACAATAATATGCTTGGGTAATGAGTCTTGTCTTGTGACATGTTTACCTAATGTTTTTTTTTTAATTTTTGACAGCGTTTACACCAATAGGAATATTACCAAACGCATGATAATTATTTTGGCATGTACTTAATCAAACCTCAAATAATTCACATATTGCTTTCCTAAAAATATGAATGCTACTATTATTATAATGAATGTGCCTCTTTTAATGAACCTTATATAATTCAAATTTTGTTGTCCTAAAAATACTGAATGGCCAAGTAACTGCGACCAACTTGGTCACAGTTCTGACCTAAACCAACCGATTTGGTCGGGGTACCCTAGCTTAGTTACTGACTCCGGGAAAAGGCCAGAAAGTTAAAAAGAGGCTCATTTATTAAAAAAAAGCGTGCATCAATAAAAGCCCAAAAAGTTTTTTGAACTTCACTAATTTTTGAAAGTTAACCTACATCCTTAGAAGGTTCATAAGTTTTTCGAGGATTAACTAAATATTTCCCAATTATTTTTATGCTTTATTCACTCAAATGACAATATTTCATCTCAGAAGAATATACCAAAACGAAGATGTGAGTGAAAACGCCGAAAGAGGACGCCCTAGGAGAATATTATTGTGACCTTATTGGTGATGTTCTTCAGAAAGGTGAGGTACTTGCAACCGGCGTGCGTTTGTGACCAGAAGTATGAACTTAAACGAGGCAAAAAGAGTATGTAAGGATCGTAGCAGGTGGCGTAAAGTACTTTCTGCCTATCCCCATGGGAAGAAGGCGTGAGTTTCTGAATGTATTTTTTGTAAAAATATATCAGACTAGCAGCGCTCCGCGATTTCACCCACATAAATCCCGATTCCGTAAAAATATCGGGATAAAAAGTATTCTGTGTGTTAATCCAGGTTATAAACTACTTGTGTGCCAAATTTCATCCAAATCCGATCAGTCGTTTTTGCGTGAAAGAGTTACAAACATCCATCCATCCATCCTCACAAACTTTCGCGTTTATAATATTACTAGCTGCGCCCCGCGGTTTCACCCGCATAAGTCTCGATCCCGTGGGAAAAAAAAGTATCCTATGTTCTTTTCCAGGGCATCATCTATATATGTGCCAAATTTCATCCAAATCCGTTCAGCCGTTTTAGCGTGAAGGCGTAACAAACAAACTTCCTTTCGCATTTATAATATTAAGGACTAGCTGCGCCCCGCGGTTTCACCCGCATAAGTCTCGATCCAGTGGGAAAAAAAAAAGTATCCTATGTTCTTTTCCAGGGCATCATCTATATATGTGCCAAATTTCATCCAAATCCGTTCAGCCGTTTTAGCGTGAAGGCGTAACAAACAAACTTACCTACTTTCGCATTTATAATATTAAGGATTATTAAATATTTATAAATACAATAATGAATAACAATAAAAATAAATAATAAATATAATATAATAATTATATAAGTTAAGTAGGATTGGAAAGGAAGTTGGGTTATTCGTCTTTGACCGTATTTTTTATTTTTAATAATTAAAAGTACTTACCCAGTAGGGTGGTCCTTCCAAGATATATAACTTTCAATTGTATCAAAGCCCTTTACGCTAGGAGGACTGTCGCAAAAATTTGCCTGACTGTGAAACAGAATATTTATAAATTAGCTTTATGTCCAGTATTGGTAATCAGAAACTGAAAAGAATGAGTTCAGCTGTATGAGAGTTCAAACCAAGTGTGTTTACAGGCTGACTGATTCAACGAAGGACATATAAAAATCCAATATCAAAACCCATTTTCCGTACGATTCTCGTTCCATAAAAAAATAAGAACTGAAGCACCTGTCCCACCGCCGACGATCATCGAGAAGCGAGTAGAGGTAGCAACTGAAAACAAGTTGCCGAGCAACGAGCAGCTATTTCGCGACTGCAACGAGTGATTACTTGCTGTTGTGCATACAACAAGGTGCTTAACGGGACGTTAACCGACTTTTAATGATTTTATACTGAAGATGACGTCTAAACGAGTAGTGTTAGTGATTTGAAAAAAATATATGTTAAATTAGAGCATTTTTCTAATATTTTAATATAGGCATATTTTTGATTATGTTTATATTACATAGTGAAATTAATTTGTAAAGTTATGTCTAACACGGATAAAAAACTGAGAATGAAGCAAAATCTATTGAGCGTATTTTTCTGAAAACTTCACTGTTTAAAAGATAATTAAATTATTGATCTTTTAATATACTTGTTTTATAAAAATACTTTTTGTTTTACGTGTAAAAAATTAATAATGCGTCTAATTTGGGACAGCGCTCCTTGATGGGCGAGTCCTATTACTGGCTGGAGGTACGACGCGTTGCTTGAGCTCAGTACAGAACACGCAAGCTAACCATTCAAGGTCACTGTCATATATCTGCGTCTTAAGAGCAAGTACTCTCTTTAATACCTCTTGTCGCTACGACAAATGAGTACTTGTCGGGCGGTAGTGTGAACAGTCAGTGATCGACTGATAATTAATATGTATCTGTTTTACTTACACGTGACCTACAATTTTTTCTACGTTTTTTAAGCGAGAAAATCGTTGATAGCTAGTCGCTTCCTTGTCGGTTGTGGGACAGATGCCCAATATTTTGAACTTATAATATAAGTAATTAGAAATAATTGAATGTATATGTACAGTCAGCTGCAGAGAAATCTCACCCCCTGCCAATGTAAAAATGTATCGCTAGGGGGTGAGATTTCTCTGCAGCTGACTGTACAAGGTGGGGCAAAAATAATGTCATAATGTGATTATGCCATAATTTTTGCAATTGGCGTCATAATGTCATTGTGATTTGACACATATGTTGAAGGCAGATAGACAATTCGTTAACAATCCAATGGAGCGATACACACAAATCAGGCAATGACGGAGATTTTGAAACACCAGTTTCTGGGCCGTATAATCTCTCGTTTTGGTGATTTGAACTAGCTGGCCAGATCGCTAGTAACAGCGCCAGACTTCTTCTTTGGGGCTTTTTGAAATCTCGCGTTTACCAACATAAACCACAAACCTTAAATAATATTTATTTGTATAAAACATGGTATACAATGATGTTAAAATATAATTATAATGGCCCAAACAAACTTGCATGGCTTGCAAGTCTTGAAGGCCAACATTGAACAAGAAATCACCAAATTAAAGCCAGATTAATTCAAAATGCCGTAAACGAGAACAAAAATGTGCACGTTTGCTATTTTTTTTTAATGTCGTCAATTTTACACCTTTAAATAAACTTTTAAGCTATTGCATAGCTTTTATCGCGGGCTTTGAGCGCGGCGACCGAATCAAGAAATTCCGTAACGAAAAAAACCTAACACCCCCCACTCCGCCTACCATGTAATGACGGTTGCCATGTCAACGTGATGTCATGGGAACGTAATTTTTGTTTTATGTCATCACGTCATCATCCCAAGTGTAGCGTTGACAAATAGGAAGTATGGAGGTTACAAATGCTATGCAATAGCTTTACCGCGGCAATCCCCGAGTGCCACACGTTTTTTTTTTTTTTGGAAAGTAGCCGCCAATTCACATTATTACATTAATTTTGCCCCACTTTGTGTCAAGATGGACATTGGCCCAGTTATATAGTTGACAATAGACTCTTTAAAACCGGGAATTCGAAAGCACTCTGTTCATAAAGTACAATATTAATTTAAAAGGGTAAGAGCACGACATGCAGGCAAACTATGTATGGTATCTTGCGAAACCACGGTGATACACAAAAGTATATTCTGCAAGGCTAAACAAGCATATTACAAATTAGAGGATTATATCCAAGATAAGAGTGCTTGGAAACATGCTGGTCCTGCTCCATAGGACAATTTAGAATCAAGACAAAATCAAACAGGTTGCTAATTGAATTGTAAAATTTATTATTTTGTGTTTTATGACATTGATTTTACATTCTGTGATTACTTACTCACACACTGACTTATTAATTACAAAAATTTTAGGAAAATCGTCTACTTTTACAATGTTTGTAAATATGTGAGCACCATGTATCTATCACATATTAAATTATCTGTCGTTGCTTAATTTTTAATTCTTTTTACCTATTACGGTATAGTAATTTTATTCTAAGTACATCGTCTTCACATATAATAATTATTTAACTAATGTACGTACATATACAAACAATTGTAAAACATTTTAAAAGAGTAACGGTGGAGTTTCTTGCCCATTCTTCTCCATACGAAAACTACCTTTTGGAAGGGGTGACTAGAATCAATTTTATTATTTTGTAATTTTTGACGTTCAAAAGTGATGAAAATGATTTGACTTTTGACTTTTTTTTTCCACATACTTATAGTAAGTCCAGTCAAATTAAGAAAACAAATGACGACATAGGTGTTAAAAAAACCACTGCAAATTTTACTATTACATAAATAAACAGAAAAACAAAGACAAACAATGGATAATATTTCAATAATAAACTGAATAACATTTAATTGGAAAAAATTTAAGACGCCGGTGAACTATGTGCGTGCACTGTGTAAAATAGCTTTTAATACAAGAAACGTATTTATACCCACATGATTGTGTGTGTTCCTATGTAATTGTAGTACTAACATAGATTTTAAGTAATTTGTAATACTAACACGCTATGGGCCTTTGAAGCCTGTTATTAAAGTTTATGTTATGTTATATTATTAAATGTTATTACTCAAATAACGAATATTTTGAAGACACACTAGACTCTTGCCTACTTTATTTTTTACTAGGTATAAGTACCTATTCCTAACTTAAATATTTTTCTCGGTTTAAGATATTTATTCCCCAAAAATAATACAATTCACGCATTAGAAAAAACAAGTTAATCGTAAATCAAAATACACGAACATATGAGAACGGTAGGTACTTGTAAATAATATAGTAAGTCTGTAGTAGAAGCATTTTTTTTTTACGGTGCTGTGGGTTACAAGATGTTCAGATATAAGCGATATCGTTGTCGCACTCGGTAGCGATACTGGTCCAAAGTAACTAACCAGAAGGCGCACCTGTATCGCTATCGAGCGCGACACCAATATCGGTTATATCTAAATAGGTCTTTACTTAGAATAGTTTTTATATAGTTTAGTTTTTCCTATTCGAATTAAAAAAAAAAAAATATGTTTATTTATCTCCACAAATTTATATAAATCATAAGTTGACAGATATTTTGACAAAATTTTATAATTTGTGGGAGATCTGAAGTCTAAACTAAGCCTAGGCCTGTATTTTAGAACTCCAGGTCCCCATTGTAACACATAGTAAAGAATTATCAACGTGGTACAATTGCGAATGGTTGGCAGTGTGTCTGAGTGTATGTTTGTTAAAGTTGTTTGTGTGCATGTGCGTGTGTGTGTGTGGGGGGGTGTGGGTGTGTGTGCGTGTGTGTTCATAAATTATATTTTATTATTAGATATACAGGATGAAATTGAAAACATGCGACAAATTGAAATGGGAGATTCAGTAACTGTTACCTAATCATTATAAATTGTTATTTCCGAAATATAAATTGTGAAAAAAACGAGCGACGAGCGGTGCCTTTGTGTCGCGTCGCGTGTCGCGCTGATCTGAACGAGCCTTAAATTGATACTTGAATTTTTTTGTTTGTTTTAAATTTATTTAATTTTACTGGAACGCCATAAAATCTTGTCTACGTGAAGACAATAATTTAGTTTGCACTATCTAAGACGATAATTACACGATTTTTTTCACAATTTATGTTTCGGAAATAACAATTTATAATGATTAGGTAACAGTTACTGAATCTCCCATTTCAATTTGTCGCATGTTTTCAATTTCATCCTGTATATTTTTATTATTATTAATTAATTAATTTTTTTATATAAAATACAGGGTGTATCTTCCATAGAAAAGAGAGGATCCTCCAAGATGGGTATTATTTTTGATGGGGTACTTCCCGACGATTGATGTCTGGATGTTGAATATTGTATATAAACTACTCGCGCCGAAAACTCTGCTTGCGCGATGCAGGATTTTGCATGACGTCAGCGTGATGCGTAGTTTTTATATTGCGATGTAGATGCCACATATTCTCTAGTGCAGCGGTCGGCAACCTTTTGGCAGGCAAGGGCCACAAGGTGGCAAAATAAACTAAAAGCGGGCCGCACTTGTGATATTAACACTAGAAGCCCAATATACCTACGTATAATTGGTCGCCCCCTATTACATGGGACTTAAACATAACTGGCGAAATGTAGGTGTACCTACTACAGGTACACCTCTGCCCAACCCTTCGGGGAAACAAGGCGTGATATTATGTTATGTGTTAATTGGTCATATCCCATAGAAAAAATAAAAATGCTATTAAAAATTGTTAAACCATACGGAATTTAATTCGTACACGTTATACTTACATTATGTTTAAATGTTTGGGCTTTATAGCTAGAAAAATACACCGTAAATCATTCAGAAATGAAAACTACAAGGTACCTAAATAGGTATCCGATTTTATACAAATTTCAGTGTGGTGTCTGAGGTTGCATTTGAAAGGCTATTTCTTGCATGTTAGCTGTCAAATTTGTAGTTGCAATTCGTAGAATGGCTCTCAAATGCTCATCTGTGAGACGAGAAGCTTATTTATTTTTTCTATAATTTGCAATAATGAAGAAGTTTGCGCGCTATTTATGACTTATTTACAAAACATTCACGGGCCGCAAGTAAGATGTCCGCGGGCCGCACGCGGCCCGCGGGCCGCGTGTTGCCGACCGCTGCTCTAGTGGTATGTTATAGAGATACTTTTGACCAACTTTATTTGTTGACCACTCACAGCAACAATAAGCAATATTCTATTATATTCGGGATAATTACTTTTACCCAGTCATTCATATAAAGCTATACGGGTCAATGTATCAGACAAAACCGAATACAAAATTATATGACTCACCTAGTATTTACACTCGCATCTTTCCCTCTTAGAACATTAGCTTTTCTATCGCCTAACACACAACCTATAAAGGCTCCATTACACATTGTACTGGTATACAAAAAAGGTCCGATGCATTCATTTTTTTCTGTTATTTTGAAAACGGAAGCTACGCCAATAAGAACCTCTCTTTTTCCCACCCAAGTGACAAGTGGGCCTCCATGGTCGTTCTGAAAATTAAAAGTTTGATCAAAATAGCACTACGAGGTTTTAGCGGGTGGCCAAAATAGGAACTAACTACTACTAACTACTACTTTTGTTGTTTTGGCGCTCAATAAAATTTCATGTATTTCTATGTAACGAATTACATCAAGTGCTGCCGTCCAAGAGCACGCGTCAAGTAATTCGATACATAGAAATTAATACAGTTTTATTGAGCGCCAAGACGCGCGACTCGGACGCCTTTTATAACTAGAGCCTTAGCAGTGTAAACGATACGTGTTTCTAATAGCTAATGTGCTACATATATTGATTCTGGATAATTTTACTTTATCGTTTGATAATTAAAGCGTCGCACCGTTCAGGACAGGCTGATCAACAGAAACAAAAAGTTACTAATATGCTGTCAAATCCAAATTAAGGGCTATAATCGATTTTCCAAATAACAACAGCCAAACGAATTACTTAGCATCGGATTTGTCATCAAATTAAATTCAATGGATTTACAAAAACTGGATTAGTGTCCCTTAACCTAATTTAGACAACATCTTATGAAGATCTTACTTGACAAATTCCGCCTCTTCGAGTGAATTTTTTGTTAAAGTAACCACTAATGTTACCAAAACCAGGTTTATAAACGAAATCGGTTCTGTCAATGGAATCACTTCCATTAAAAATATCAGTTCCATTAGCAATATCAGTTGCGTTAACAATATTAGTCCCGTTAACAATATCAGTTCTGTTCACAATAACAGTTCCATTATCATTATAAGTTCCAGGCGCAATATCAGTTCCGTTTTTATTACCAGTTCTTTTCACAATATCAGTTCCATTATCATTATCAGTTCCTTTCACAAAATCTGTTCCATTTACATGAATGTTTGTTATATTACTGCTTTTTTCATTTAAATTCATACGTTTGCGTGTTTCATCTCCTTCGAACACCAGGTGGTTAATTAGTGTTTGCTCTGGTTGTTCTGTTGTAAGTTCAACTTTACACTAAACAGAGAATTGATTTCATTACAAAACATTTTTTGGAAATACGTTCTACTTGGTGAATGATCACCGCCGCCTGAGGACAATTGCAAAATATCAGAGACATAGCGGTTGCGTCGCCACCCCAGACAATGCTAAATGGTCTCATTTTCTACTACACCGGCTCTCATACCTTTGAAACCGGATCACTGCAACACTGACAGAAAAAAATGTAGGTACAAATTAAAGTCTAATTGTCTTCCCCTATTTTTAGCGGTAATCATCATTTGCCTTTGCCAACTATGTTGGAGTAGGCTTTCAGCCTAACCGGATGCAGCTAAATACCAGTATTTTACATGAAGCGACTGCCTATCTGAACTCTACCAATCCAGTTACTAGGTAACACCGTACCCTTGGTAAAAATGGTTCGAGCTTTAGGACCTCTGACCACCAGTTACTACTGTAAAAAATCTACAAATAACAGACGGGACCAATGGCTTTATCCAACCAATACTTCTTTATTTACAAATTACTTACGAGTACACCTTGCAAACCCATTGACTGCTGTTGTTGAGTAATACAACCATGCCTTGCAGGATTGTTCTTCATCGAGTATGGCACCCCATGATCATTTAAGTGGCCAGGAGCCATAGAACATATCATATATTTCTCTATAATGTTTGTCAACTCCTGGTATTCTTTATATTCTTTCTGACACTTACTTTTGTCGAATAACATTGTAGAACCAAAGTGTAAGAAATCCTGGTTGTAATTTACGTGATCCCCATCCTAAAATTAAATACGACGTTATGAAGAAAAAAAATAAGTTAAGTGGCACTCACTTAATTACAACTGCTAATGACAATAAAGACAAAGGCTTATTTCAGTAGGACTACACATTAGCATAATCTATTTTTCGTGTCAGCACTTTGGGTTGACTTCTTTACAATGTTTGAGCCCAGTAGGTGGCTATCAGCATATTAGTACAATGTCAGTTGACGACACTAGATTGGTACTACCTGATGTTGATTTTCAATTACAACCCAAAATACATCATCGATCATAAAAAAAAAATTAAAAAAAAATTGTTTATTGGTAAAAACAAGTAGAGGTCTAAACAAATTTTTTGATTGGATCCTCCTTTTAGGCAGATAGTGCCTGTATTAGGAGAATCCGCTCTTCCATAGCAAGACGTATTATATAAATAGCAAATTGTATAATGTTTTTGCTAAAACTACATAAATTAACATTAATTTAAATCAAATGTGTGTATGTGTGTGTATGTGGGGTGCAAGTATGTGTGTGAGTATTGTGAGTGAGAGTGTAGCCTGTAGGTATGACTGAGAGTACATGAGTGTGAGGATGTGTATGTGTCAAGGTTTCAGAAGTGTTTCGGTATCATTGTAGGTAAGCTTTTGTATCCATTCCATAATATTTTTTTTACTGTCATAGTAGTTTTTGGGATAAATATAGATGTATTTATTGATTTTATTATATTGATCATCATGATTCTCTTGCCCTTACACCAATTTCTTTTGAGTCAACGTAGCATGTCCTTTCTTCAATACTTCCCTAGCCATCATCTCAATAGTCACCCCCTTTTGAACCATATCATCTTTCACACAGTCCACCCACAGTTTGTTTGGTCTTTCCGTATTCTTCCAATTACATTCATACTCTGATCTATTCACAACATTAGTATATTAGAGACAAAATAATATTACCTGTCGCCAGTATTCTGTATGTCCCCATCCTAATACAATAGCATCTACATTGGTTGCTTGACGTTTACGATCATAGTTTATAGGTATTATAGTTGGTACGTATGAGCATATTAGTTGGTATCTAGCGTCATTAAAATTGTACGCCGATTCCACTTTGACCAATGCTATATCTATGTACGCCCATTTTTCTATTTTATTGAAGTTGAATTCGTAGGCTGTAAAGAAAGTATATTAAACACCCTAAAAACAGCGCGTACCAGAAATATGTAGCATTAATTATTTAAGGGTGTGGTACAGACGATATGGATATTATTGTTATTTCTCAGCTAATTTTAATGATGGTCTGGCAGTTTGAGTAGTTTATGCGGCCTACCCAAATGTCCTTTCTTTGGTATTGTTCGTCGAGTTGAGCACCTTAAGTTCCAAGTTGAGCTCCACGATTACTGACAAATGCTTGCACTGACTGGACAGGTCCACTCAAATCTGTGTGGTTCTTTCCTCAAAAGACCATTTCAGAAACTAATCTACATGGTCCTCATATGGCCTGACCAAGATTATGTCTGGACTTTAAAAGAGACTGAATGCGACCTCGAGTTTGTTTCGGCCTTTCTTCTCAGAGTAGTCAGATAGGAAACACCGAACTCATCTAGCTTATTTTTAATATGACGTGTTAAAGTTATTCCGATATCCTATTTACAGAATAAACAATTTCTTTTCATTTCGATCAAACTAAACAACTTTCTCCCATATAACTTCAATACGTACTCGACCCAAATGTATGAGACAGCTGATAATTTTTTCGAGATTGCGATGGTGGTCCAATGGAAAAAGTTTGTATGGGCCATCCAACCGTCGCATTCGATTGATTCTGATCGATTGAATAGTAGTAGCAGTAATAATTGGCTCTTTGTGAAAGAGGTCGCCCGGGGTAAATGAGACTAAAAAACCTTACATATTTCTGCGGCCAAAAAGCGCTTCTGTGTTCCGGCACAACCGGGTGTGGCGAGTGTAACAAGAGGCACACATATTAGAAATGTTTGCTTTTTTTTCGTCTAATGTACATCTGCTACGCCTATGGCAGTGGTCAGGAAACCGTGACTCGCAAGCCCCATGCGGCTCTTTGGCCTATAGAGTGCGGCTCTGTACAAATGTCGATGAGTGCGAGCGTAGATACGCGCTGGAGTCGGGATTTCGATCATTAAGAGCGGCCAACCCGTCATACTTTTAATACAAACGCTCGTACGTCATTATACCGTCGTAACACATCTTTCTTTGAAATTCTTAAAATAATAGGTGTCTTGTGCACTATTTCTAGGTTTCTATGAAACCGAAAAATTAAAATTCGAGAAATAAATTCAGTACAAGCCTCCGAAAATCTGCATTTTTGCACAATTTTTACCTGAACTTTGACCGTTCATAATGTACTCATAAATTGTAAAAGTATGGAAAACATCTGCATAAAAACCTTGCAAATGTAATGGAGATTCTAAATGACAAACATTTATTTTACAAACTAGTAAAGCTTACTCAAAAAAACGTATTTCCTGAAACAAGTTTCCGCACACTATTTTTCGTACAGTGTTTATCGCGTTCTCGCTTGCTTGTTAGCAGTTCTCACTTGCGCTAGATGAAACAAAATGCTTTTCGATCATGCTTGCGTTGACGATAGATGGATCGGGAAGGGCCCTCTTAAGCAAGATATCAAGTTTTATTCAAACTCAAACTATATTTTATAGATTTATTTCCAAAAGATTTTAACCAAAAATTAACAGGACATAAAAAATTAATCATATACACCTTTCAATGTTTTCCAAGGTTAACTTGTTGTAAGTAAGATGCCTTCATCATATTATTATCAGCCGATATGATGATGATGGCATCCTACTTCTTAGCAAGTTAATTTTAGGAAGCGTTGTGGAGTGTAAGAGGATGGGAGTTTTAAGGATTAAGAAAAGTGTATTGAGATAGTTTGGACACACAGAAAAGATGCTCGCATAAGAAATCTTTGTTGTTACAGTATTGATATTTGGCTCTATAATTGACTAATGAGTTTGCCGACCACTGGCCTATGGTATTACAGCTGCCCATAGGCGGTAGTGCTGCTGTCAATAGCATCAATTTTCAAACCTTGAGGTAGAATTACAGCTCGTTTCAAGTTCTATTTCCCTATTTTTTCACAGTGTGACTTGTACAGAATATCCCGGAAGGTGGGCTGTCAGTTTGTTTGTCATCCAATAATTAATGCCTCACGAGTATGACTAACAAAGACGCATTCATTACAAAGCCGACTTTTTAAACTTGATGTGCTCGGTCAGTGGTCGGCAAACTCTAGTGTCCGACCGAATGTTCGATTTCGCTTTCGGTCGAGTTTCGGCAAAAAAACGAGGTTCGGTTTAGTTTCGGTTTCGGCGGCAAACCTGCCGAAACTGCGACCGAATCTGAAACTGCATTCGGGAGTTCTCGCGCTGTGATCGGTCATGTTCAGCGCGTTAAATTCCATCCAAGCGAGTAAGCGACGAAGACATTTTGCCGCGTCCACGTGCCTAATCATGTCGTGACTGACTAGTGTTTGCAGTTCGTTTTGTTTTTGGTGAGTTTTCGTGTCATTTTAGTGATTTATTTTGAATTCGGTAAGTTTTATTACGTGATATAGCATAAGAGTAGGTAGTAATAATATAAAAAAGTAATTCATTATAACAAACTAATACATAGATTATCGTTTTCTTTATTTTTCCCCCTTGTAAGGTAGTCTCGGTTTCGGTTTCGGCCGAAACTGAGACTGTTGCCGAAATTCGGTTTCGGTTTCGGTCGTAAAAACCAGTTTCGATCGAACACTAGCAAACTCGGTAATCAATAGAGCCAAATGTCAATACTATAATGACCAAGATTTCTTACGAGAGCCAATCCTTTGTGTGTACAAACAGTCTCAATTTTTCTTAATCCTTAAAACTCCCATCCTCTTTCACTCCACAACTCTTCTTATTACTATTACTTATTATTATTATAAGAAGTAGGATGCCTTCAACATCATCATCATATCGGCTGATAATAATAAGGCATGATACTTATAATAATTAACATGTTAACCTTGGAAAACTTTGCAAGGTCTCGTATAATAAATGATGAATTTTCGATGATCTGTAATTTTTTTGTGAAAATACTTCGGAAATAAATTTTTGAAACGTATTTGAATTTTGAATAAAACTTGATATCTCGCTACCGAAACCTTGGGGTTTTAGAGTGTGAGCTTAGATACGTATGGGGTTTAGACCCCCTGATGGACATTTGTACAAAGCCACACTCTAATTCGGAGTGCGAGGTTAAATTCGAGCGAGCTTTGGACCTCTCCTCATGGACATTTGCACAGAGCCGCACTCTAATTTGGAGTGCGAGCTTAGTAAGCGAGGGTTTTGGACCCCCCACTGGACATTGGTAAAGAACCACACTCTATAGCCGGTACGGTTTGCCAACCATTGTGCTATACTGACAGTTATTAACGACCGCTTACTGTGCACTATTAGTTTGTCATCATCATCATCATCAGCCTATAAATGTTCCCACTGCTGGGACACAGGCCTCCTCTCTGTGAGAGGGAGTGGGCCGTTATCCATCACGCGGGCCCAGTGCAGGTTGGTAGATGTCACATGTCTTCGAATTTTTGGTTCTAGGACATGCTGGTTTCCTCACGATGTTTTCCTTCACCGTTTTGAGAGCAGTGGTGATGAAATAATTTACACAAAGTAAAGCGCCTGTCTGGGTTCGAACCTACGACCTACAACTCGTAAGTCTGCTATTAGTTTGTACTATTAGTTAATACATACTTACAGACAGGAACACATGTATACACAATTTTCTTTTTCAGTTGTTTGGTACATTCATCTATTTCTAGGTTTTTGTCATTCACGTATTTCCTGTATCCTGCGATCGCGTACATATAGTGCACGTCTTCAACACACGCTGCAGATGTAATGATGAAGTCTTTGGATACTAAGGCACCACCACACAGCCAAGAGTCGTACTCTCTGTCTGACATTGTTGCTTTTATTAAGTACACCTGCGGTCATAAAAATAATGTTATACTTTTTACTAAAGCCTTTATTGCAGACTAGCTTCTGCCCACGACTTCGTTCGTGAGCCTATAACCTTTCTCAAGAATTGGGCTATCTAAGACAACAAGAATTTTTCAAATCCGACCGGCAGTCCCAGAGATTAGCCCCTACATACAAACAAACAAATTTTATCTCTTTATAATATAATATTTTTATAAACATATAATATTTATATATATTAGTATAAGTATAGACGCGCGACAGTCCCAACACCATCCTGCGCGCGCTGGTGGACCGGTGGGACTCTCTGATGCTGACTCGCTGGATACGGCTGCACGCAGTCGTATAGTGATTTATCACCACCATCGGGGAGTTCACCCGCTTACTTTTTAATTGATTTAAATAAGATACAATAAAAATGCAATTATTATTGTATATTATTTAATTAAATTATTATTCTATGTCAATTATTATTAATTATTACTGACACTAATTTATAAGCTCCCAATTGTACTAACAAATATGGATGTAATCGTCTAGTCGTACTTAGATGAATCTGAATTAAATGATTATTTATTTATTTATAGATCCTTTATATTGGTATATTAGGTATAGACAGTTTATTTATAGAAGTACAGATGATTGCTAGTTTTTAAAAGGTGACAACGGGACACATTATTAAGACACCGTCTTTCTGTTCCCAACCTAGGGGCTCTCTGTACGGGCACAAGGCTGCACGCTGACGAAGGCCTGCCTACCTGCGGCCTACCGCCGCACGCCTGTGCTGACCACGTGTGCCCAATGCCTACCTACCTGCGGCCTACCGCGGCGAGCCTGTGCTGACAGGCGACCTCTACGTGCTGCCGTCGCTGAGCACCAGCGGCTTACGAGGGCCATCCGGCCTACTGCGCATCCTGTGCTAAAGAGGACCCCACATCTACCATGTACTACCAAGGATGGTACCCTTCCTTCCTATCCTAAGTGTGCGAGTGCTCAGAACTCAGTGTCAGGACCTTACCCACGACCTAACTGTGTACTTTCTACCTATCTAAATTATATCTATAAATCTATCCAGCTGTTTCTGTATATGTCCTACAACTACTTACCTAACCGTTAACGGCCTGCGTAGCCTACCCTGCGCAGCCCCCTAGCCGTTACAAGTATCTTTTGGCGCGTGCCCAAAATCTAACGACGCCATCTTGTTTTTTAATACATTTCACAAAACAATTGCACAATTTTTTACCAATAGCGCCCCCCGGTCAACGTCATTCGAGCGCCAAAAATAATCTTTGCAGTTTATATTTTTAACCGTATTAGCATAATCCGCATAAAATGTTCCCACTGCTGGGACACAGGCCTGCTCTCTGTGAGAGGGAGTGGGCCGTAATCCACCACGCGGGTCCAGTGTGGGTTGGTAGATGTCACATGCCTTAGAAGTTTTAGTTCTAGGACGTGCCGATTTCCTCACGATGTTTTCATTCATCGTTTAGAGAGCAGTGGTGATGAAATAATTTACACAAAGTGCATGTCAGGGTTCGAGTACAAGGCAAAAAATAAAACAAAATCTTTTTATAAAAACCGGCCAAGTGCGTGTCGGACCACGCACAATGAAGGGTTCCGTAGTTGGGATGAATTTATCCCAAAAACAAACTTAACTTTGTAGTTAAAAATATGTTCTCCCATACGGAATGTATGGGAAAACATGTTTTTGCAACTGCAAAGTTAAGTTGGTCGATTATTACTCGTTAATCTGTAAAGCCTACTTAGCTGTGATAGTTTTCCTTTTAATTTCGTTATATAAGCTACTGTCGTGATTTTTTTCACACACCCAAAACCACATTTTGCCGGCAGGGGGGGGGACACTTGACTCTAACAAAAATTAGCACTTTAAAGCTTAATATTTCGCAAACGAATCCCTGAATCCAAAAATGGTTTTGACAAACTCTCAATATTTTTGAAGAACCTTTCCAATGATACCTCTCACTATGGGGTAAAAAAATAAAAAAATAAACATTACCACTTTACGTGTACAAGAGGTACCCTAAAAAAAAATGTTTTTCATAATTTTGTTTTACCACTTTGTTGGCGTAATTAATATGTATACCTATGCCAAATTACAACTTTCTAGTACTAAGGGTCTCGGAGCTAGACCGCGGACAGACAGACAGACAGACAGACGGACATGACGAAACTATAAGGGTACCTTGTTTACTACGGAACCCTAAAAAGGAAGAGGAGGACTTACCACGTATGATTTTTCTGCAGTTACTAGTTCGCCTCCTACTATTCTCCTTTCGCAATTAGACACTAAAATTAAATTTTTTAACTTACTTTATTGATATCATATTAAATTAGGTTACTACAAACACGAAATCTTACAAAAAAACTTGTCAATTAGGCACTTCAATGCTTCCCTATCCACAAATATTTAATTTTGGACAATTAAGTTGACCTTTACAATCGCCTTACCACTTTTGTTTTATCCTTCTCTATTCAACAAATATAAATAATGTCACTAACTTACCCTGAAAAATTGTTATTAATAACAAAATATCAAATTTTATTTTAACCATTTTTAAATCTAACCTTGATCATAAAACATTATCAACTCTAGATTGTCAAATTTCAATTTGACGGTCTGCGACTGCGCAATGAAATGATAAATGAATAATATTTTTATTATGTTTGTGTGTCCTGATTGGGTGAATGTAGTTTTTTAATACTAACTATACAATTATACATTTTCTTGATGCTGAAAATAACTTGAATAACACACTAGACAATGTAATAAGTTTTTTAGGGTTCCGTAGTACGTAGGAACCCTTATAGTTTCGTCATGTCCGTCTGTCTGTCAGTCTGTCTGTCTGTCCGCGGCTTAGCTCAGAGACGCTTAGTACTAGAAAGCTGTAATTTGGCATGGGTATACATATTAATCACGTCGACAAAGTGGTAAAACAAAATCATGAAAAAAAAAAATTTCCCTCCCCGAGACGTAAAGTGAGGGTGATATTTTTTCTCTCAATAATCCCTTAGTGTGGGGTGTCATTGGAAAGGTCGTTCAAAAATATTGAGAGGTTGCGAAGACCATTTTTAGATTTAGGGATCCGTTTTCGAAATATTAAGCTTTCAATTGCAATTTTTGTTAGAGATGTGTCCCCCTGCAAGTTTAATGGTTGGTTTGGGTATGTGAAAAAATTCACGGCAGTAGCTAAAACCTTCAACAGTCCAAAAAAAAACAATGGAATTTTAATTGTTATCGATCTCCAGGAGAGCACCGGACTGTCAAGAGGATATATAACGAAATTAAAAGGAAAACTATCACAGCTAAGTAGGCTTTAGAAGTTAATGATTAATAATCGACCAACTTACATTTGCGGTTGCAAAAACATACAGAATGTATGGGAGAACATGTTTTTCAACTACAAAGTTAAGTTTGTTATTGGGATAAATTCATCCCAACTACGGAACCCTTCATTGTGCGTTGTCCGACACGCCCTTGGCCGGTTTTTTTTCTAATATTTCAGCCATTGAAAAAACTGAATTAAAAAGAAATATTCTCAAAAGTTTTCAGAAAATATAACTTTCTCTTTTAAGACTTGAAACAAAACTTTTTCTAATAATTCATTAAGTATTTATTTTATTTATTCATCTATATGCCTGTGAACCATCTATATTAATACAGAAGGTTCACTCCGCAAAATCATTTATATAAAGAGCGACTCTTGCAACGACAAAATAAAGTGCAATTTAGGTCGCACAGTAAGTTTAATTACCTACAGTTATATTCACCTAGAATTTACATGTCTTTCTATCACGTAACTGTTACATCTTCTTATTACGTTACGCTCACTGAATTGGCCCGACACGACGAGCCCGCCGCGTACTTCTAGCTTCATACTTAAAATGTGGAGTGCGCCTTCTGTTCTATTCTGTGCTATAAACCCATCACAGACGTATCTATAAGATACTCAACAGTGTCTCTCTGTAAGTAGATATCTTTACATGCTCATTAGCCGGAGGGTGACACTTAACATATTGTCCTCTGTATGACTTGAGCCACACAATGGACCTTGTGACCACATTGCTGTATTGAATTGAACATGTTAAAACAAATGTAAGTGTAAATAGTAAATAAAATAATTTTTCTTTCTTTCTAAAAACCCGCAGGGCAGCATGTGGCGAGCTGTTGGGCAGTAGCGACCCCACGGACCCTATCTCCCGGGAAAAGTCTTGTTCTTCACCTCTGGCTTGCTTTTATTGGCCGGCTGGAGTGAACACTGACGAGGAACGGAGCTCCCACCTCTTTCTTGCCTTAATTGGCCGGCTTGAGTGGAGACTCGCAAGAGTCCGGGACTCCAGGGTCCCGAGAAATGTAAAGAGACGTAAAAGTAATATTAATATACTTTTTTGCGTACTTTTTGGTGACGTACTAGAAATTTATATTATAGCTCCGTCTGATGTCGCTCGATGATTACTATGGAAAATATATTGTAATATGTCTTGCTTGTCTTGAAAGGCCGGGCGGGGACGCCCTATGAAGACATACAGTGTGAGTCTTCATAATGTGCACATATCGAAATGAGGGAGTCTATGCTTAATTTTATCGACGGAAAAAATGGTAATTTTTTTTTTTAGTTTTAAAAAAAAAAAAAAAAATTTACAAAAAAAATTTTTTTTTAAAAATTTTTTTTTGCTCTCTTTTTGTTATTATCTTATTTATAAATTTTACAATTAAAAATTGAAGAAAAAAATGCAGATTTTTACTAAAAAAACATGTTTATTTTCAATTGAGGGTAGTTTTTTTCTCAATTTTAATTTTATGTGGACGGCTACTTACTTTCAATCATTATGGAGTTTGTTTCATCGCGATAGCTGATTCAGTTTAAAAGTTACACAGTTTTGTTACAATTTTTTTTAAATTTCATAAAAAGTATAAAAAACAATATTTAGATTTTTTAAATATTTTTTCTGTCGTTAAAATTAAGCATAGATTTCCTCATTTCGATATGTGCACATTATGAAGACTCACACTGTATACTGACCTTATTGGTGATGTTCTTCAGAAAGGCCAGGTGCGTAGTACTCGCAACCGGCGTCCGTGTATGACCAGATGTATGAACGTAAACGAGGCAAAAGGACTATGTAAGGATCGTAGCAGGTGGCGTTCTGTAGTTTCTGCCTAACCCCATGGGAAGAAGGCGTGAGTTTATGTATGTATGTATGTATATCTTGCTATAATATACCTATATATTATAGCTACGTCTGTGGTGGGCTATATAATAAAATAATACCAGCCTATTATTGTCCCAGTGCAAGGCAAAGAGTTCTTCTCATACAGAGAAGGCACTAGCATTGATCACCACACTTGCTCAAGACGGGTTGGCAATTTCAGACAACTATAAAGTCCAGTTTTCTTCACGATGTTTTCCTTCATTGATGTCAGTAATATCCAAGACAAACTCAGAAAGAAATTTCAACCAAGGGTAGTGAAAGAATGATAAGCAAGTAAATGCTCTAAACGAGAAGTAAGAGAAAAAGGGTTTTATTATAAACAATGTATTTTAAGGTTAACAATATACTTATACAAATCTAACGCTTGTATTATCATTTATAATCGATACGGATACATAAGAGTTTAAAGCTTATTGACATCCATGACGCTATCACCCTTGAGTTTCGTTAAGGTCCAAACTTTGCTCCAAACTGTTCATTTTCTGCAGGACTGAAAAGTAAAACTTAATTTGTTGATAACAATTAAGGTAGCAATAGCGGCTATTATCTTCAACCTCGGGTTTCATTGGAAAGCGATTCTAAAATCGCGGCCGTCATAAAAATCTATAATTTTCACCAGTATTTGACTTAAGGTGTCAAAAAAACTCTCTGTATTTAATAATAATATATTCTTTATTTTGGACCACACATACAAGTACCCACAATCCATATTGTGACAATGACTTAAAAACTGTCTTTGTAAACTTTTACAAACTAAAACTGAAATGGCCCAACACACGTTGGTTGCGTGCCTCCGTACCAAGTGGATATATAAAGGGACTGTCCATTTTATCTAATAATGTTTTTAGGATGCTGTTGGAGCTTCCGCGCGCGGAAGAGAACAGCGCCAATAATGGTATTGACGCTGTTCTCTTTCTCATAATACCATGAAAATCGTCAACACGAGCTTCCGCGAATATCTGCGAAGCGCTACAGAAGCGCGGAAGCCCCATCAACATCCTAAATCCATTACTATACTGTACGCGAAGGACGTTGTAGGCTCTCTGAGTATATTTCACCCACAAGCTGCACGTGTAGAAGGTTTGGCAGTATGCCTTGAAAAGCGAGACTTTTACGTCCTTACTACAAAGCGCAAACCTGCGGGCTACCATATTGCATCGAACCGCCAACGCCCTCCGCTCCCTCTCTAGATCAGCATCATCAGATAAGTCTCGTGACCACATGCCCTAGGTCAACCGTTATTGTGTGACCGTTGTCCGCTTTCCCAGGAATCTGAACTTCGTTTGTTTGTTGACAACAACGATAATTTTATTATAGCTTGGGGTTTAACGAACTTTATTTCTGCTTTTGAAATGAAGAATGCTAGAATCCGTAAATAATTAGGTACAACAAGTATAATAATTATATTTCTTACTAGTTGTGCCCCGCGGTTTCAACAGCTTGAGTCTCGATCACATGGGAATATCGGGATAAAAAGTATCCTATGTCCTAACCTAGATCATGGCCTACCCATCTGCTAAAGGACATGACCTGTGGAGCTATGGGCGCCTGCCTAAGTGTCAAAATCAATGTGCAGCAAATATTGTTTTATTTTTGCAATTTTTGTATTCTATAGTTTACAGATAAAAAAGTTTCAAGAGTCTAAAAGGTCAGGAAACTGCAAAAAAGAAAGATAAGTTTTCACTAAATAAATCTGCTTTTTGTTATGAGATGGCGCCAGGCGTTGTGGTTATCGAGTTATAAATTAGATTTTAAATCTTTGTGTAAAAACTGTTATCCTGCACATGTTCCCGAATCCGAAGGCAGGAACTAGTCATGTCCTTTTAGCGTGAAAGCGTAACAAACAAACAATCTCACTTTTGCATTTGTAATCTTCTTTTCGTGTCTTCGTCTTTCGTGAAGGGTGGGCGTTTTGGGGGACTGTCTTATGTAATTTTGACGTTCGAAAAGTGCTGATTCTCAGCCTAGTTTAATTAAATAAATGACTTTTGAATTTTGAATTTTTGAATTTCGTGTGGTTAGTGACTAACCTGGTGTTAGAGTTTTAAAGCCACCCATGGGCCTCTGACTTGGTTTCACATGCCATTTATAATATTAGTTATACTGTGGTGGTTACCGTGGAGTAGGTATAGGTAGTTATTATTTTTTCACATGGTTTGACAAAATTACCCTTATTTATCCCGCCTGATCCAAGTAACACTAGCAAAATTACTTACCCCGCTGGATGGTCTTTCCATGATATCTGATTCTCAACCATATGAAAACCCCTTACGTTTGGTGGACTGTCGCATGGCGAACTTCGCCTACAAAAAAAATACAGGGTGTAAAAATACCCATTTCACAGACGTTATCTACACATTCTGTACCTACATCAAACTAAGTAGGTAAGGTTTACTCCGCATTTTAGGTTTGAAGCTACAAGTACGCGGTGGACTCGACTTGTTGGGCCAAAAGCCGGGTCTTCTGCGCGTGTTTTTTCGAAACATTACACAAAAATATCACAACAAAGAGGCGTGGCCATACACATTTGTGTATGCAGAGACGATGTTTTGTATGAAAAAAAATGATTATGTGTAAGATTTATTGTGTAATGTTTCGAAAAATTGCATGCGCGTGTGCGCAGGAGACCTGGCTTAAGAGTTACGCGATAGAAAGAGAAGCAACTTCTAGGTGAATATAACTGCAGGTAATTAACGCTGTGCAACCTGAATTGCACTTTATTGTGCCGTTGCAAGAGCTGCTTTTTATTGAAATGATTTTGTGGAGAGAATCATCTGTATTAATCTGTGGTGATGAGCAAAAATGATTGTTTGAAATCGCTGTTTACGGCAGCTCGCAATGTAAGGCACAGAAAACATTCCCAGGCAGCACACAAGTCAGATAACTGGCCAGCAATTTAACCTTAAGCAGAGTTAAGCTTAATTAAATATGTATAGAAGCTGTGTGTATTACGAAGTTGTGTATTAAAGTTTTTTTTTGCTATAATAATGCTATTAGCTGAGTTAGTTTTGTAATTTGCGGATTTAATTTCTTAAAACTGAATAATCATCATAAAAAGACCTGTTACTCAAGAGTTTGTGTAACTTTTTGTATAATATGGGTTTAAAATTCCATTATCAAGCATGATGCTGGATAAGTTATATTCTGTTCTCTGTTAGCTGTATTACACACCACATCTTGACAGTTATTCAGCTGCTGTATAAAATAGGCGTTATTTCTGTTATGAAGCATATAGTGACTTAACAGAAATTAAGATAGCTGTTATAACTACTTTATACCGCTTTAAGTACAAAATTACCGTCATTTGCAGCTAACTGTGGTTAAAGCAATAGTAACAGACTCTTATGCAGAAGTTTGCTGGGTATTCACGAAAAGTGGACATTTTTTAAGCTAAAAGAACTGTTCTGGAACGTTAGTCAGCATTTATGCGGCTAGCTGCGCTTTGTTTTGTAGTGGTTGTGTGAAAATACCTCCTTACAAAAAAATGTTAAAAAATACTCCACATTCATGTAAAATAGAAAAAGAACAGGGAGCCTACCACCAGCTCAAAAGCAGTATTATTTTAATATTACTTCAGTGGGAGAAGGAGATGGAGCTATTCGTCCTGTAGAGCTTCATCTTTTTCCCACACTGAAGTATTATTAATATAATATTGCTTTATGAGCTGGTGGTAGGCCCCCAGGAGTCATACGAAGAAAGTGCTTGCTTTAATAAGAGCTAAACAGAACAAACAATATACCTATACTATGGGTTTTCATTACTATAATTATAACTGAATCCTGTTTGATTTACAGTACGAATGTGTGTGATTATAGAACAGTTATCGAAAAAGTTTGAGTGCAGACCACTTTTAACCAGAGCACAACTTAATAAGTGGACACGTAAGGTCTGTTATACAGACATAAGCTGATAAGCCGCTGTGCAATCAGACTTTATTCAGAATGAGCGTCGCCATTACGAATAACATAACCTATTATAATGATGTGGAATTTTATACTCAAATACTCAAGTTTAATAACGAAATCGGTATAATATTCTTATAAAAGTATTACAAGGTTATTTTTGAACCCTTGAACTGCATAAAATATAAAAAATATTTCACACGTAAAAACTTATCAATAGACGAAATGTTGTTTATTTCTCCAAAACCTGGCTTATCAGGTAGCGCGTGAAAATTTTACACGAAATGTATATATAAATACACGGTAAAGTTGCATGCGCACCAACAATTTCTTCCTCTAAACATAAATAAGGGTAAAATTTATTTACGATAGGTTATTATATTTTCAATGTCGCAGTCACGCTGTTCGGATTTGTCAATTTCAATTTAATTTGATTAACTTCTTGATAAAAATACTGAAATGAGCTAAACGCTGTGTATCGTCTGAATATCTGTGCTTTGAAGGACTTAACCATTAGTTCATTCATCATTCATTCATCATCTGGCTAACAGAGCTGTAATACTTGTATTAAAGACCAAAATGCTTTTATACAGAAGATACTCAGCTTGTCGTACAATTAATCAAAACTTATTCAGCTGTTACGTTGCTATTACACAGCTATTAGCAATATAATTTTGTGCCCAAATTGCTTGAATAACCTCTGAGTAAGCGCTTAATCAGCTAATTACGGTAGTCTTATTCAGCGATTAGTTTCTATGACTGCTGTTAAACAAAACTTACTCAGAAGGTTTGTGCTGGCTGGGTTGTGTATTGGTGCATGCATCGGTAGAAGAGTTGTGAGGGGGGGGTTATTTAAAGTTAAGTTATAACATTGAAAACAAGTTTTCGTGAAAAGTAACAAACTATTGGAACTTTGACCTTCAATATCTCCATTAGGTACCAAAAAGTTCCCAAGTATGGTCCAGTACAAAAAAATTAAAAAACTGTATTACGGGGAGTAGGTATAAGTGACTCTCGGCTTCGAACCACTATCTACTACTACAAGATCTCTCGTGCTTGTAAAACGCCCTCTGTTTTGCGTCTTCTTCGCCGCCATCTTGCTTTTTAAGTGACATTTCACAAAACAATTGCACAAATATTTACCAACAGCGCCCTCCTGGCAACGGCATTCCAGCAACAAAAGATCTTTGTAGCAGTTTACCTACTATTGTTTTAAGAACACACTCACGTTCCTTGCGCTTTCCAATCACTTAAAACACATTCTATGAAGGCTGAATTACTCTCCGTACTGGTATGTAAGAAAGGTCCAATGCAGTTAAAGTGCTCATCTATTTGGAATACAGAAGCAATACCGATAAGGACCTCGCTGGTCCCCACCCAAGTGACTAGTGGCCCGCCGTGGTCATTCTGAAAAGAAGCTCAAAATAATCATTATTTATTTATTTAAACTTTAAGCAACTTTTAAGGGTACAAAGGTCAGCCAAGGGTGGCGGAGAGATTGGGCACGCCACAATTGCGGCGATAAGACCCCTCTTTGAGGAGTGGCTGCGTCAGGTGGAAGGTGAGGGCGCCACGGCGCCCTCACCTTCTGCCTGACGCAGGTCCTCACCGGACACGGCTGCTTCGGGAGGTCCCTGTTCAGGATAAGGCGGGAGGAAACGCCCGGGTGTTGTGTGGATTGCCCGGAGGACAAGGTGGAGCATACGGTGGAGGTCTGCCCGGCTTGAGCGGAGCATCGCCGTGTACTCGTGGAGGCGATCGGCGGCGGTGATCTCTCACGTCCAGACCTGGTTCAGGCCATTGTACGGAGCGAGAGAAAATAGCAGGCCGTCACCTCCTTCTGCGAAGCGGTAATGCTTGCGAAAGAGGAGGCGGAACGCGTGAGGGAGAGGCAAATTTCGCGCCCTCACGCCCCTAACCGCCGCAGAAGTAGACGCTCGGGGCGAGAATCGCGAG
Source organism: Agrochola lychnidis (assembly GCA_963680765.1). Taxonomy (NCBI): domain Eukaryota; kingdom Metazoa; phylum Arthropoda; class Insecta; order Lepidoptera; family Noctuidae; genus Agrochola; species Agrochola lychnidis. The sequence goes on along the minus strand of OY796869.1, from coordinate 11,526,303 downwards.
CCGATTTCCGGCCACCGTAGGCGTGGGCTTACGGACGGTGAGGAATGGGTAGCTCGCCGTCCGATAAGAACCAAGCCCGGGTCGACGGCGCGTTGTGTTCCACGCGCGCCTCAAAGAGATGTCAGCAGAATTGACGGGGTCCGCTAGGGCCAATGCCTGCCGGGGCTGCGAATATAGGCCGAAAGGGAAATCGTGGCCCCCGGCAACAGGGCAACCGAAGGTACACGGGTGGGTTTTAGTCAGTAAGAGTCTGACACACCCTCCCGCTCCACCCAGAGTGGGAGAAGTTATTTGATAATTTACCATCCAAAAAAAAAAAAGGGTTGCGGAGAGACAACATGGCAGTTGTATGTTTGAATTTGGAAAACAGAAATTAATAAAATAATTTGATAATACTACGGTTAATTTTGGTCAAAACTATGTCGAATTCGAATCGAACCATTATCTCATGGTCCACACATTAAACTTTAATAAACACAAAAATGGAGTGTCAAATTTTGAAAAAAAAAAACGGCTTTGTATATCGTCGTCTCTATCGCTTTTGCCTGTGTGAGTTTCTTTAGACTACAAGGATCTTTTGGCACTTGAATGACATGGACAGGGGGGCGTGGTTGGAAAGCATAAGCATGGCATACATAGCATGTTTACCGCAAATAAAAAAAAATCTTTCTTTCTTTCATATAGGTTTTTTTTTTACCAGTGCGCAAACTTGAACACGTGACTTTACTCATCATTATGAAAAACTTTTACTATGGGTCCAAACATGAAATCGCGAAAAAATAAATCTGCTGTTCCCTACATTTTGACGAGTTAAGGTGGTTTTATACCGGCGAGGCGAAGCGTGGATGGGATGGACGAGAATTGAAATCACGCTTACCCTTTCACACCGAAAGATGTCCAGCGCTATACCGCGCCGTCTGGCGATGGCCAGCGCTGCCTCGCGTCGGCTCGCGCTATCACGCGCCGACCGGCTAGCCGTGTCTGATGCGCCGGCCAGCCAAGAATATAGTATGCAGAAATGTCGGAGCGAGCCGGCGCGTGCCAGCGCGTGCCAGCGCGAGACATCGCGAGACATCACGAGTCAGCGCTTGATGGAGAGAGAACGTGCGGGTCCTCGATGGGCGGTGCGAGATTTGTATACCCGTTTTCTAAAGTAAATAAATGCTGTATGAATAGATTCATACAGCAATAAAGTTCAATATTGTACTAACAAATGTTTCAATTCTCGCCTTGCACATCCTCGCGCATCTATACCTTTTACATCAAAAATGGGTAGGGCGTGGATAGAAATTTTGCCAGACAAATTTAAATTCTCGCCCATCCCATCCACGCCTCGCCTCGCCGGTGTAAAATCACTATCATGCCAATATATATCCCACAGCAGATTTTTTTGGTTTTCGCGATTTCAGGTTTGGTCCCATAATAAAAGTTGTTCATAATGATGAGTAAAGTCACGTGTTTAAGTTTGCGCACTGGTTAAAAATTTTCCCTGAATACAGCGTACATTTTTTAAATGAATTTTAGGAAAACTTACAACTATACATTTTAATATCTAGTACAATGTATAAACGATGGCCAATTACAAGCTTCCACTAACGATTAATGTAAGCAACATTAACAATACGTGAAAACAGCGACATAAATACTTAAATTACAGGCCCGTGTCAATTCTGCCAGTTCTCAGTTAAGTGTTTGAAAAGTTGATGCTTAATCAAATGTTACGTCACTTTAATAAAAATTCCATCTTTCATGAACAACAGTACGGTTTCACCAAAGGGCGTTGTACCACTGACGCCGTTGTCACCCTAATAAAGAAAATTTTGAATGCCTTCCCAGGCATTCAAAATTTTCTTTAAAGATTCCAATGGCATCTTGTGCTTCTTCCCAGAAGCATAAGATGCCATTGAAATCTTTTGCGACCTCTCGAAGGCGTTCGATTGCGTAAACCATGAAACACTTCTGATGAAACTAGAACACTATAGGATTAGGAATACAGCTCTTGATTTACTAAGATCATACCTAAAAGATAGAAAGATTAAAGTTCAAGTGAACGGCGTAAACTCGTTGGGGTCTGAAATGGCAATGGGTGTTCCTCAAGGTTCGATATTGGGTCCATTCCTCTTTTTAGTTTACATTAACGATTTACCCCAATTACTTCAAAATCAACCGAAGATGGTGTTATTTGCAGATGACACATCATTAATCTTTAAAATAGATTGACGGTCACAAAATCTTAACGACGTGAATAACTCTATTCTTCAGGTCCAAGATTGGTTTACGGTAAATAATTTGGTACTAAATGAGAAAAAAACCAAATGCATTAGATTTAAATTACCGAATGTTAGAAGTAGCGAATGTGACATCATATTGAATGGAGAAAAACTGAAATTTATTAATCAAACAGTTTTCCTGGGAATCACGCTAGACGAGAAATTACAATGGGGACCTCATATAACATCTCCTGCGGGGCGGCTAAGCTCGGCCGCTTATGCTGTTAGAAAGATAAGACAGTTAACAGATGTAGAAACCGCGCGTTTGGTATATTTTAGCTACTTTCACAGCATTATGTCATATGGCATTTTACTATGGGGTCGGGCTGCTGACATTGAATCCATCTTTATTTTCCAAAAGAGGGCTGTCAGAGCCATTTATATTCTATGTCGTCGCGAATCTCTCAGGGAACTATTTAAAAAGATTAATATTATGACGATACCTTGCCAATTCATCTATGAAAATATTATGTATGTAAGGAAAAATCTGCATTTTTTTAAGAAAATAAGTGATGGACATAATTTTAATACTAGAAATAAAGATAAAATAGATCAACCATTTTTCAGATTATCCAAAGTACAAACATCTTTTACGGGGTACTGTGTTAAATGTTACAACAAAATACCTTGTGACATATTACAGTTAACTGAAAGAAAATTTAAAACTCATATTAAAAGTAGGTACTCTTTGTAAACAAGCATATTACAAATTAGAGGATTATATTCTAGACAAGAATGCTTGGAAGCATGCTGGTCTAGCTCCATAGGACAATTTAGAGTCTAGACAAAATCAAACTGGTTGCTAATTTAATTGTGTAATTAAATATTATAACATTTTTTTTTTACATTCTGTGATTACTTGAACTCACACACTGACTAATTAGTATTACTTGTAATTTTTTTTTAGGAATATCGTATAGATACGTACCTACTTTTACAATGCTACACCATGTATCCATTACATAATTATTTTTTCTGTCATTGCTTCATTTTTAATTATTTTTACCTATTGTGGTATAGTAATCTTATTCCAGGTGCATCGTTTTCACATATAATTAATAACATAACATCACGCTTTGTTTCCCCGAAGGGTTTGGGCAGAGGTATCCCTGTAGCAGGTACACCCACATTTCGCCAGTTATGTTTTAAGTCCCATGTAATAGGGGGCGAGCAATTAATGTATACAAAATATATTGTAAAACATTTTAAAAGAGTAACGGTGGAGTTTTTTGCCCATTCTTCTCCATACGAAAACTACCTTTTGGAAGGGGCGACTAGAATCAATTCTGTTTTTTGTTTTTGACGTTCAAAAGTGCCTTTTTGTGCCTAATTGAAATAAATTATTTGACTTTGACTTAAATTAATTTTCTATAATGTATGTAAATATATACCCACTGCTGGGACACAGGCCTCCTCTCGGTGAGAGGGAGTAGGCCGGAAATTACCACCCAGACCCAGTGCGGGTTGCTTCGATTTTTTAGTTCTAGGATATGCCGATCTCCCTGAAGCGAAAACTCATCGATATTATTCTGCCCGTCCTAACCTATTGTGCTCAGACCTAGTCGCTCACCGAGTCGCAAAAGTTCCGCCTTGGGGTTTGCCAAAGAGCAATGGAGCGGAGCATTCTAGGTGTAAAATGAACTGACAGAATACGCAACACCACGCTACGCTCCAAAACGGGGATCTTAAACGTAGGCAAAAAGGCTGCCAAGCTAAAATGGGATTGGGCGGGTCATGTCAGCCACATGCATCGTGACCGTTGGGCAACAGTCCAACAGTCTCCACACGGTAGGTGCCTGAGGATGGATGGCGGCGCCGAGGCTGGCCCAGGAAGAGGTGGCGAGACAACCTAGACGTGTACCGCAAGGGTTGGATGGAGGTGGCCCTGGAAAAGGATGCTTGGAAGGATTTGGGGGAGGCCTTTGCTCAGCAATGGGACAGTGTAGGCTAAAATAAAAATAAAACGATATTATGCCGGTTGCTTCACGATGTTTTGTTTGTACGTTTGTGAAAATGTCACAGAAATTGTATTGCCAAAACAAGATGGCAGCGTTATTTTCGATTTTAGCCGTGCGCCGAAAGAACCTTGTAGCGTTCTATAATAAAGCCCGATGTATCTCATTTAAGCTTTGGTTTCCAAAAAAACGGTGAACGTTCGTACACAATAACGGTTGTCCAAATACAGAGCGTTTTTTGACACCTTTTCTGGGTGGCAATTTATCAAATAACTTCTCCCGTTCTGGACGGAGCGGGAGGGCGTGTCAGACTGACTGAAACCCACCTGTGTTCCTTCAGTTGCCTGTGTGTTGCCAGGGCTCACGGTAACCCTTTCGGACTTTCCCACGACCCTGGCAGGCATCGGCCCTAGTGAACCCCGTCAGTTGTGCTGACATCTCTTTGAGGCGCGCGTAGAACACAACGCGCCGTCAACCCGGGCCTGGTCCTTATTGAGCTACCCATTGCTCACCGTCCGCGCGTCCGCAAGCCCGCGCCTACGGTGGCCGGGAATCGGCCTGAGATTCCCGACGCCCAGGGCGTCCCCTGCAGTGACTAGGGGCGTGAAGACGCGAAATTTGTCTCTCCCTCACACGTTCCGCCTCCTCCTTCGCGAGCATTACTGTTGACACCTTAATGATAAATACCGGAGAAAATTACAGATTTCCATGACGGCTGTTATAATATGACGGAACCGCTTTCCTAAGAAACCAAGGCTTAACGGCCAGACAATATAAAAACCTACCTGACAAATTCCGTTCCTTCGTGTTCGGTTAGAAATTCTTTCACGAACAGCTTTTTTTATATAATCACGCGTTGTATAATTGTAATATGTTCTATTAGTCTTTGGAACCTCTCTTCGTGCATTCATATTATAGTTTGCACTTTGATTTCCATTGTTTTGTCCATAGCACTGAAAGGGACTGATATGATTAATGCATAGTTCACACGAGCATTGTAAATAATGCTTGGTATTTGTGACTTCGAACTTGTAAGTATGCTGCATAAAGACGCTTCAGCAGCCCACGGTTAAGCTACGCACGCACCTACTTAGCTGCGCTTTGAATGAAAATTAAGGCGGGACCGTCCGTCGATCGTCACGTCAGCTAACCGTCCATGCTACGCACATAAGGACATCGCCCATTATAATAGCACCGCTCCAGTGCAGTAACACCTCGGCACCGACATAAAAAAATAGTCGCCAACGCGCCGTAAGCAAGGCAACCGCTCACTGCCGGCACGCCAAACGGTGAGGTGACAGCTTGTTGTTCATTCACAAGCGAGGCGTCACCGCGCGGCCGGCGAGGCGCATACGGCATACCGCCTGCAGGCGTTTCTTCACCGGGGAGCGGGCTCCTCGCTTGAAGCGTGCTGTTGGCGCGACGTGTTGTGACGGCTCGCGGGTCACTCACTGCCCGCGAGCCGTCCACTATTCTGTATAGCCATTGTAAAATTGACTTTAATGTAATTGACATAAAATCCTAACTTGAATGACAAGTTATTTGCCGTGTCGGAGCGGTGCTGCTATAATCAGCGATGTTCTTTATTCGTGCAAACAAATGAACCGCGCAACTAACGTGGCATACCTTTCCGTGCACATCCTAGTAGCAGTGGACAGTCAACTTTAAAGCTTAGAACATAATACTTACAGATGAGTTTTGCTGATCCATTCTCCTTTCGGGTGAACATTTGTCTAATAGTGTATACGTAGACGGATCTAAAACTTTTTCTTTAGGCTGTCCTGCATCATTTATGTCGCCCTCACCTAAAGTGCATATCATATATTGTTCTATGATCGGTTTCATTTCGGGATAGTATTTATATTCCTCGACACATTTAGTCTTGTCCATAATTAGTGTAGGTGTATACATTAAATTTTCGGAATTGTTATTATTTGTATCAGTTTTCTGAAAACATAAGACATTTCGGCTGTACATGGTGATATGCTGCATATTGAGAGTAACATAAGTATAACTATAGATAGATCCGTGTCCTAATTTAAGATAATTTCGCGTGATTATGCGGTCGTCGCGCTCATTTTGTTCGGCGAATCCGAACGCGTCCTCGCGCAGATAGAGAGCGCCTTCCGGTTTTCTGAACCGAATGACAGACAATATTATCGTGCATTCAAGCGACGATTGCTAATGTTAGGACACGGCCTACGTGCCTACTAAACCTTTACCGTAGTTATTTATGCAACTGTTGTATAATAAAGGGTATTAAAACACGAATGTGGGTTTATCACACGAGGCAAAGCCGAGTGTAATAATAGTATCACATGATTGTTTTAATACTTAATTATGTACAGTTGCATACAAGACTTTATCTACACCTATGATAATTATGAATCCTCTATAAAAGGTTCTGAAACCATAGGGTTTTGTGCAATATGTTTTCTCGAATTTTCTGGTAATAATTGGTTAGAAATGTCTTTTGCTGCATTAGAAATATCTGGTGGTGTGTTATCAAAGCTTGTATCATTCATTTTTGTAAACAATAAAGTAATACATATTTGCAATACTATTATCGTGCTTAAATTAAAAGTAAATTAGGCAAACTCCATAGTTTTACATTTACATCCACGAATGTCATACATGAAATTATCGATGCATGCTCCACTAACAGTCCTTGTTGATTCAAATAATCCTAACTGTAGGTTGTGACAAGCTAGTATTTCCATAAACATTGCAGTCATTTTGTTTTTGTCTAATACATTTATGTTAAAGTCGCCACAAACTATTATTTTCTTTTTACTGTAGTAGTACTTTCCAAGTAGTAGGCTTAAAGTGTCGAAAAATGTGTTTAAGTCATCTGTTGTTGACCTTGGTGGTCGGTATATGCAAAATATTAAGATATTATGATTTAGAAGCTCGATGTCTGAACACTCCAGAATGCCTTCGACGCAATATTATTTTAGTGCAGTAATTGGTTTAAACGCATGATTATTGCGTACATGAGCCCCCTTGGCGATTATTCCTTGAGAAGAAGGAATATTGATTAAATCCGTGTCAGTATTCAGCATATTATACTCCGTTAAGCATACGACATATACTGGACTTTTTGCGTCTTGGAGTGACGACAGAGATATAGATAATAAATCCATTTTCCTAGCAAGTCCATATATGTTTTGATGAAGGACGTTTATACTTTTATATACGAAAAAAATCTGATTTCCTTAGGGAATTTTGAATTTCAGGATTCGTTTCAGTTTCGAGAATTATACTATTTGAACTGTCCTTAATATTATATTTTAAATTGTCAAAAATATTTCTCATTCCACAATTATTTAATCTACCAGTCTTATTTGAAGACATAGTGGTGCAGTCATATAATAAGTTTAGAGTCAAATATAACAGCATACCTAGTCATAAATTTGTATGTCATGATATAGTAAGCTATTGAACATTTCAATTCTCCAGTTGAACATACTAGAGTAATCATTGCACCTATATGTATGTATGTTGGTCTATATTTGTGTGAGATAACATTAAAAGGATTTCCCTAATGTTAGAAATTAGGTCTGAATAGTTGTTAGTTTTATTAAAATCTTCACTGGTGCCGATTCCCTTGTTCACAAACTAAACTAAATTTAAGTTCAGTGCATCTTTTTTTTCTATTTCATTAAGAAAAGGACAGAAGATAAATTTTAGTTTAGTCCTGTCAAATTAATCAGCGCTTGACGTAAATTGACGTAATTTTAGTCGGCAAGTTTTTAATCACGTCTAAACTTGTATGGAAAGTGACAGGCGCTGGTTAATTTGACAGGACTAAACTAAAATTTATCTTCTGTCCTTTTCTTAATGAAATAGAAAGAAAAAGATGCACTGAACTTAAATTTAGTTTAGTTTGTGAACAAGGGAATCGGCACTACTACCTACAAGAATTACACAATAGTCTTGCATAGTATAATTAATTAGTTTTGAGTCTAGATTACTAACAAGCGTACTTATTCCACAGTTAGTTGTGATATAGTGGCATATCTGATGGTTCGGAAAGGCTTTGTGTGCTATGGATAATACGTTGTTAGTCTTATTACTACATTTTGTATACAATTTGTTTTTTTGACTTGCTGTTGAGACGAGTTGTTATAATTTTTTTGATGACTTCCAATAGTTTCTTTATCAAACTTCAATGCAGTTTTTACTCTATTAGACGTCGGTCCTTGTTTGTAGCCTCCTTGTACGGTATTTCATGTTAGGTCCAAGTGAGCTGTAGAATGTTGTTCTTTGTAGGGAGTAGACAAGCTCACATTCTTTTTAGGAGTTCCTATTTCACTGGTTAATTTCCTTGTTGCGTTCTTCACTAGTTAATATTTGTTATTTAAAGTATTAATGGTCTGTTTTAACTCGCTATTTTCTGTTAACAAATTGTTTATCTCGTCATGGGCTGCCAGAAATTGTGACTTTAGTTCTCAGATTTTCCGCTGTGAGTCTTGTACTTTATCATTCTCCTCGTCATCCGATATGTTTGGCATGCTATTGGTGGTGCCATCTAGTGTTATGTTGTTAACACTAACGTCGTTAGAACTGATATCATTGACAATCGTCTCTGATAGTGATTTCGTACGAGTTTGTTGCAGAGTAATATTCTCAAAGAAATTCATTTTGTTGTATTATTTTAACAAAGTAAAGTAAACCTTTTTTTAAAAGACAATGTTAGTAGTGGGGTTCGAACGCAGTGCGTAAGCCACCGCCGCTACACCAAGCGAACTTTACTAATTTTAATTAAATAGGGAAGCATTAACTACTAGATGCTTGTTGCGTCAAATAACGTAGTGTCTACCGAGATCAAAGTCCAATTTCTTAATTGTTTTGTAGGGTACTAGACGTTTTAAATATGAATTGTCTTTTTGTTTGCAGCCAAAGTTTTTCCACTTTTTGTTTATGTTTGTTACAAAAATTATGCAGTCTGTCACTAATTTAGTTATTACCCGACTACGGCAAAGTAAAAAGGAGGGTTATGATTTTGACCGGTGTGTATGTATGTTCATCTGTTACCTCATAACTTCTAAACTACCGATCATAATTTGACAATTGAGGTATCATTGGAAGCTTTTTGATTGTCCGCTAGTTATAGGCTATGTGACATCACATTAAATGCTATACAGCGCCCTCTAGAGGACATAAAGTAACGAAATAAAAAATAAATATAATTGAATTGTACCATGTTGGGTATCAAATGAAAGGGCTTGACAAGCACATTACAAATATGTTTATATATCATATTGTCCGAGTAATTAAATATGTCTAAATTGTTAGAAAAAGCAAAGTGAGACTGTGCTACGTACGGCGCGGCTGTTAAATTAATACCAATTTTACCATAAATGCCATGATGGTCCAGTGGCTAAGGCCTCGCCTCCCATGCACAAGGTTGTGGATTCAAAATTAGGGTAGGTACTGGACTTATACTTAGTTAATATAATATATATAAGTAAGTCTGAAATCGCTAACACGTCTTGAGCGGTGGTGATAAATGCTCGTGCCTTCTCTGTATGAGAACAGGCCTTTTCCCAGCAGAGGGACAATAACAAGCTGGTATTATTATACCATATAAGCCAAAAAAATAAATAAGCTGCTCTGCAAATACTTTATCACGAAACCATCCCCAAAATAATTTAAAATAAAAAGTAAGCTTAAAAACTAAAACCCGACTAAAAGATATGAAACAAGAAAATATTCAGACAGAAGTCAAGACATAGGTACAAAAATGATCAAGGTAAAGCCGTGGTCGCATGTCATTATAATTTTGTAGGTGTACAAGCATTATCAATGTGTCCTTTATCAAATACACTTAGTTTTATAATTAAAATATAACTTAAACAATTTTAAATGATTTTTAAAAACGGACTCGACGTTAACATGACTACTATCGCCAGACCAATCATTTATGCAACTGTTGTATAATAAGGGGTATTAAAACACGAATGTGGGTATCACATGACTGTTTTAATACCTAATTACAACAGTTGCATACAAGACTTTATCTACACCCATCCTCTATAAAAGTTTCTGAAACCATTGGATGTTTGTAATTCAAGATCATGAAAAAAGAAATTCCCACGAAATTCAGTACAACTGCACGTATGTATGTCGCCTGCAGCAGCACATCACACATACATGCGTGCAGCGGGTGCTGCTGTCCCCCGTTCGAACGTTGAAACGAGTTGCGTAGTGAAATTTTGTTCAACATTATAAAACTCGTTTGGATGAGGTAATGGTTACTATGACACTGGCTGTTATAACGTTGCCAATAAGCTGTTCCAGAAACTTTTATAGAGGTTTTATAGCATGGGTGTAGATAAACATTTATACCTCTGTCTACCAGTTCGGAGAATACAAAAGTGAAAACTAATTCTTCTTTCTTTTGTTGGTGCAATCACCAGCTCCATCCACAACCACCCCTACGAGCTACGATCACCCTTGTTTAGAAGATGTCGTTATCGATTTACAAAATTACACTACTCCTGATGGTACTGGAACCATAGAAGTGGAGACTGACCCTACAATGATAATATCAAATTATACAGATAAAATAGACACAGAAAATATCTCTCAAAATAATATTCAGGATTTAAGTAATGAAGAAATAGTCGCCAACGAGCGTAATACGGTGTACCAGCCTATTATCAGCAATATTTTTTCAAATAGAGTACAAACAATGAATTGGACTACAGTTGAAGCTACAGACTACCGTATTAGCGACGATATTTTTAAAAAGCAAATTTTTATGAGCTTAAATTTTAAAATCCTTGGACCAGTTTGACATAACGCAAAAATAGAATAATTGTCCCAAAACAGCTGAGTGCCTTGCCAAAACTTTACAAAGAAAGGCTTAAAATTAAAAAAAGGAAGTATGATCACTTACAAAGCCTAAAAAGCTCTCTTCCGTAGGATTATCATCAATACTATGATAGTATTCCCTATGAAGATTAAGATCTTCTCTTTAGTTCTATTTGATTAAAAATGAAAAAGTTTAAATGATACTCAGCAGCTATGTTGACCTCTAAATACTTTTATTTGCTGTTTTGTGTTATTCACGGGCTATTGTAATACTGTTATTACAACAGCCCGTGAATAAGCCCATTATTTTAAATCTTTACTAACGGATTTTGTGTGAAAGGTCGTTAATAAAGATTAAAATAGTGTTAAATAAAAAACATGTTTTGTTATATTAAGATTGATTAATTTAAGTGTAGTATTATAACTGTCTATGTGTTTTTTTGTAAAACAACATAAATAAATATTTTTATCTAATTAACTTATTTGGCTATCACTTTATGAATTAGGTTAACCTGTAACTCCAATTTTTATTTTTATTTTTTCAGAGTTAAACTTTTAATTCCTTTTTTTATGAAAAAGAAGCTTTGATGTTGATATTTTTTTAATATTTGATGGTTTACATACTTTATAGTATCCATTATGTTGCAAATTAAATTCATTATCTATACATATAATAAAATCGTAGCGAAGTCAAAACTGTACATTGAATATTTTTGAAAAAAAGTTATTGCTACGAGGTCTAGGATCGATTCTAATGCCGAAAATATTTTTTTTAGAATTTTTGTCTGTTTGTCTGTTTGTTTGTATGTATGTTCCAGCATGGCGCAAATTCTACCAGACAGATTCTGTTAAAATTTTGCATAGATATTCCCTGTGTGTCTGGTCAAACTATAGGGTATAAACTATCACGCTATTTACTATGGGGGACGAGCAATATTACATTATGTTGTATTTTTATGTTCTAGCATGACGCAAATTCTACCGGATAGATTCTGTTAAAATTTTGCATAGGTGTTCCCTATAAGTCTGGTCAAACTATAGGGTATAAACTATCACGCTATTTACTATGGGGGACGAGCAATATTATATTATGTTCGTATTTTTGGAAAAAAACTATTACATACACAATCCAAAAAAAAAAATCGTTTTACAAAAATAGTTTAAAAAACCGATTACCGATTTAACTTTTTAAATGATTATAACTAACTTTCAACAAAGCGAATATGTAAGCGGTTGGACGAATGATTTGAAGTCCCGAGTGCCTACCACCAGCTCAAAAGCAGTATTATTTTAATATTACTTTAGTTTACTTCAGTGTGGGAAAGAGATGAAGCTCTACAGGATGTATAGCTCCATCTCTTTCTCCCACTGAAGTAACATTAAAATAATACTGCTTTATGAGCTGGTGGTAGGCCGCCCAGGGTAGTAAGTTCGATTTACATCTTTTTTTTTAAACTATTTTTGTAAAACGATTTTTTTTTTTTGGATTGTGAATGTAATAGTTCATAGAGTGTATTAATTCACAAAAAATAGAAAACTTCGTAAGCTATGGGAAACTACTAAGTTACAAGTACTTTACAGTCACAAAACATTCAAGGTTGTATTCAGATCATTTTAGAGCAAAAGACTGTAGGAATAAAATGTTTTTTTTACAGATTTTGACAGCAGATTTGTCCAAGCGATTTTAAAATATGTATGTGTGTGGATCTTCTGGAATCGCTGCCACACTGCTTCCTGGTGGCAAAACAGCGCACGTCATGTTTAAGATTCCCATCGATTTAGAGAGCAACGAAACGCCTGTTTGTGGGGTGTCACGCAACAGTAACAAGGGATGTGTGCTTAGGGGATTACGCTTCGTCGTATGGGATGAATGCATTATGGCAAAAAGGAAAGCAGTGGAAACTGTAAACAGAACCCTGCAGGACATCCGCAGAAACCAAGATATGATGGGTGGTGTCACAGTTTTGACAAAAAAAGTGAATACTTCGTTGAAAAGGTCGACTCTATGGTCGAGAGTTCATAAACTGCGCTTGACCATCATCATACGATCTCGGCTTGGCGGTAATTCAAATACTCAATTATTCTCCGATGTTCTTCTAAAAGTTGGTGAAAGCAGTCTACCAGAGACTCTTGGTAGAGTAGATCCCACTTTAGAAGATCTTATTCGTCTGATATACGGGGATATCAGTCAAATACCGTACCAAGAGAATTCTTAGGCGTGTTTTCGTTTTAACTCCGAAGATGATCAAGCTGCAGCGATCAACCACAGTATTCTCTCACAAATTGAAGGGAGTGAAGTGATATACACCTCCATTAATACTGATGTGGAGGAAGATGATGCCAAATATCACCCCGTAGAATTTCTCAATTCACAAATGGCAAGTGGACTTCCGGTTGTATATCTGTGTAACGGAAACCAGCTCAAAGTCATGTCTTTGCAGAGAAACGTCATCGAGGTGGAAATTCTAACAGGTCGTGGCGATGGTGAGACAGTGTTTATAGCGCGTATAAAGTACAAATTCCCCATAATTACCAGTTAAAGCGCGTGCAGTTCTCTGGGAGTGTATGCTTTGCGATCAACAAGTCACAGGGGCCGACACTGAAAGCTGAAGGCTGCGGGTGTCGACCTCAGGATAAGCTGCTTCTCACACGGACAAGTGTTACGTCGCTTGCTCCCGAGTCACCATTCCTGACTCCCTGTATATTTTGGCTGCTGAGAATAAAACTACAAACGTAGTATACAGGGAAGTTTTATAAAAATATGGCTATTATTGTAGTATATTGTGATGTCTTACGATTTCCATGCGAACGAAGTCGCGGGCAGAAGCTAGTTAAAACTAAATAACTAACATTATTTTTAAATTAGTTTTATTACTCCTGTTAAGTTGGTCAAAATGGAGTTACATGTTTTGCGTCTTAAGGTGACATTATAAACCAAACAATAATATTTTTTACACATCTTCTCCCAAAACAATAATACTAACAATGCAATGCTACCCATGTCATGGCAATAACTTGTGTTCTGCTAAATCTTTATCCAAACTATAAAATAGAATTTGATAAACATTTTTTGCTTATGAGCCGAGCTGTTTTAAACAATTTTTGAACTATTCTTGTCCATGATGTTGGTGGAGACTGTCATGATTTTAGTGATGTTATTTTTAAGATCGTTATTCAAGTGTTTGTGTATAAAGAAAACAGAATTATTTTGGAATGTATAAAAAGATCATAAAATCTGCATTTCTTTATTTACCTATGTTAACAAATAAATAAATGTACATTGTTGTCGATGGTTGATTGATTATCATTTGAATTGTTTTCAAATAGAATATTTAGAAGTCAAAGAAACGATACACCGACGAAAAATTTCAACGCAGGTTCAGAATCATGTACTGAATCCAAGGTAACAGTTTTCGCGTCGATGTCTCTGCCACAATGTATAACAACAGCAAGGTTACAAGTAATAAAATACATCATGTTATAAATAACAAAATAAATCATGTTATAAATAACATATTAGTGAATAATAAGTAAATAATGGTGCCGATTCTCTTGTTCACAAACTAAACTAAATTTAAGTTCAGTGCATCTTTTTCTTTCTATTTCATTAAGAAAAGGACAGAAGATAAATTTTTGTTTAGTCCTGTCAAATTAATCAGCGCTTGACGTAAATTGACGTAATTTTAGTCGGCAAGTTTTTAATCACGTCTAAACTTGTATGGAGAGTGACAGGCGCTGATTAATTTGACAGGACTAAACTAAAATTTATCCTCTGTCCTTTTCTTAATGAAATAGAAAGAAAAAGATGCACTGAACTTAAATTTAGTTTAGTTTGTGAACAAGGGAATCGGCACCAATGTCTGCTAGCAACAAAACCATTCAATAAAATTAACCAAACTGTTTTACAGTTAGTAACAAAAGATGTAGCCTGTCAGGAACCAAATTATTTTGCTGTTCACAACATTAATGGTTTTGTAAAATGCTACATAATGTGGTTGGTTAACATTTAACCAAATAGTTTTGTTATACTGCTGTAACATAACCGAGTTTGACTACCAATAGCAGACTAGCTAACTAGTAGTAACCAGTAGTCAAATTTTTTGTTATAAATTACTAAATTATTTTTTTCAGTTTATCAAATAACTTCTCCCGCTCTATGCGGAGCGGGTGTTAGACTCTTACTGACTAAAACCCACCCGTGTTCGGTTGCCCTGTTGCCGGGGGCCACGATCTCCCTTTCGGTTTTCTTCGCAACCCCGGCAGGCATCGGCCCTAGTGGACCCCGTCAAGTCTGCTGACATCTCTTTGAGGCGCGCGTGGAATACAACGCGCCGTCGACCCGGGTCTGGACCTTATCGGACGACAAACTACCCATTGCTCACCGTCCGCAAGCCCACGCCTACGTCGGCCGGAAATCGGCCTGTGGTTCCCCACGCCCACGGCGTCTCCTCCTGCGGCGGTTAGGGGCGTGATGGTGCGAAATTTGCCGCTCCCTCACGTGTTCCGCCTCTTTCTTCGCGAGCATTACCGCTTCGCAGAAGGAGGTGACGGCCTCCCATTTCCTCTCGCTCCGTACCATGGCCTAAACCAGGGCCGGACGCGAAAGATCACCCCCACCGATCAAGAGATGCGTGTCTTAGGTTCGAACTTGAGACCTATGACTTGGCAGTCCGATGGTCACACCACTAGGCTATCACTGCTGTAACTAATAATTACGTGTCTCATAAAATATTACCTGCCGCATCTTTTTATCATGTCCCCATCCCATAACCATACAATCAGTTTCAGGTACCTCATATTTCTTTTCGTGGTTAATATTTATTCTATTTGGTATGTATGTGCAGTATTTCTCGTAATCAGTGTCCTTGAAGTCATAGGAGGATTCCACCCTAACCAAAGCTATATCTATCCTCGCCCATTTCTCTATTCGATCAAAGTCAAAGTCGTAGGCTGAAAATAATAAAACACAATGTCAAAAAAGAGAAAAATACTGTTATCTGTAAATAACAGAAAATGTGTTTACTTTAAGTGATTATTTTATGTAATCTTTTATTAAAGTGAAACTTTTATTACATGGTCTCAAACTTTTTCGTCTGTGTGTTGCATGTCGCGTGACGGTCGGCCGCGGAGTAGGGATAAAGTGAAAGGCGCTCGTCAGAGCAGCCAAGGCCAATATGGCGGCGCCTATAGTTCGCTTAAAAGTTTCACTTTTACCGTGGTTTCATAAAACCACACAATCCTTTTTTTTAAGGTTTTTCACTATTACTCAGTAACCCATCACTTCTCTAAAGTTTCCCTAATAAATTACAAATTATCCTGTAGATCCGGCTTCTCGTGGCTAAGTAAAAACAGCCGCACGGGTCGACTGATGTGTATGTGCATGTATGTGTGCGTGCCTGCACCATTACTATTATGTTGTGTCGCTATGTCAGTAATAAACTAGCATCCAATAGCAACGGTAGTTTCATTCGGTAGCTGACAGATCACGACCCATCAGGTTAAGCTACACTTGCCGGATGGGTACACACCGAGACTCGGAAAGCACGTAAAGAGCGTTTATTCTGAAAGTGGGCAACGTCGCAAATATTTCGCTGTTTTGATTAATTTGGCAATATTACTGTATGGAAATATGAAATGTGGCTAACTAGCGAACTAGAATATTAATAATGAATTGGAATTATAACACTGAATTTGATGTTGTAACCGTTTTAGGTGTCAAAAATGCATTTGGAAAGTTTCCAAAAAAATTTTTTACATCTAAGACTAAATATTCGGTGTAACGATATTAATAATTGAATTTCATAATCAATATTCTAGTTTGCTAGTTATTCTATCATTTCTTATTTCCATACAGTAATATTGCCAAATTAATCAAAACAGGTAAATATTTGACAGCTATTTGCAACGTTGCCAACTTTTAAGATAAACGCTCTTAAGACATTGATCCGGGCTGCCATTCGTGGATCTTTGACAGACTGTTCGGGTCGTCAGAAGCCTGAAAGTCTGACAACCAGTCTTACCAAGAGGTATTGTATTACCCAGTTACTAGGTTGTGGAGGTCAGATAGGCAGTCGCTCCATGTAAAATACTGGTATTCAGCTGCAACCGGTTAGACTGAGAGTCGACCCAAACATAGTTGGGAAAAGGCTAGGCAGATGATGATGACTGCCTATCTGACCTCCACAACCCAGTAACTGGCTAATACGATACCCCTTGGTAAGACTCGTTGTCAGATTTTCGGGCTTCTGACGACCCGTAACGACTGTCAAAGAGCCACGAATAACAGCCGGGCCCAACGGCTTAACGTGCTCTTCCGAGGAACAGAGGAGTCTTGGTATGTAAAGATGGTCACCCATCCACGGACCAACCCCGGCAAGGTTAACCTGATGGATCGACCCGTGCGGCTTACTTAGCCACGAGCTCCTCAAAAACGTCATCATTCTCATTCAAAAACTAGTTAGGAGATATACAGGGTTATTTGTAAAACACCAACAACCTCTTAAGGGGTCAATGTACTCATCATTATGAACAACTTTTACTATGGGACCAACCCTGAAATCGCGAAAAAAATATCAGCTGTTCCCTACATTTATGTTCGCTTATCTCGTCAAAATGTATGGAACTGCTAATTTTTTTTCGCGATTTCAGGTTTGGTCCCATAGTATAAGTTGTTCAGAATGATGAGTACAATGACCCGTTAAGAGGTTGTTGGTGTTTTACCAATAACCCTGTATATATATTGACGGCCCCCACGTATACTATCGAAATTACAAAAAAGCCATTTTCGTTTTATTGCACTAATAGCAAGTAGAGATAAAGATGTGTGTTTTTATATAAAAATTATGTACTAATTTTATACCCTCAATTGTTTTTCAATTGAACAAAATCGATATTGGCATATTCGGTAAAAAAGTAACCAGCAGTAACCAAGTAAACTATCGGATGTGTAATATTAGAAAAAGTATAATAATTATCAAAAACTATAGTAGACAGTATAAAACGGTAAAATTTTCCACTTTAGGTACATCGGTAATATAAAATTTTCGAATTTCATGTTCGACAAAAATCTAAATCTAAACTTAGAATGATCGCTCTCCTGTAAAGTAGAGGTTTTGCAGTTTCGATACTTTACGTGGTGGCCGTCGATATATCTAGCTTGTTTTCCTCCCTTTCTCCACTTTCCTCTCTTTTGCTCAACTATCTCAGTAACCCTCTCTTGCCGTTAGCCCAATTTATTGGAGATTGGCACAGCATTTATTTTTCATCCATACATCTCTATCAGTCATCATCTCAGTAATCACCCCCTCTAGCCGTATCATCTCTCACACAGTCCATCCAAAATTTCATTGATTTTCCCCTACTCTTATAGCCATCCACATTCATGCTCAAAACTGTCCTCACGACATCTGATCAATCGCATACAAATAAAAAAACCGGCCAAATGCGTGTCGGACCACGCACAATGAAGGGTTTATCCCAAATACAAACTTAACAATATAGTTGAAATACTTGCTCTCCCATACATTCCAACTGCAAATGTAAGTTTGTATGCACAATATTGAGAGATTTACCATGTTATTTTAAGACCATAGACTTCTTATAGGTTTTCCTGTAATATGTGGGTAAAGAACCATTCTTTGTATTTTTTTCATAATTTTAGGCTCAGTAGTTTCGGAGATAATGGGGGAATGGTCAATTTTCATCAATTTTCTTAAATTTCTTTAAATGTATGTATTTTAAAATTATAAATAAAATATGTTTGAGATCCTCGCAACAAGCCCTTTCATTTGATTGTCACACGGTATAGTTTGCAAAATATTTTTATGTTATTTTCTTATTTGCCCCCCAAAAGTGACCCCCATATTCAAAATTCATTTATGTTACACATTCGTATTTGGGTCACAGAAATACATATGTGTACCAAACCTTCAACTTAATCGGTCCATTAGATTCGGAGCAAATTGGCTGTGACAGACAGGCAGACACACGAGTGATCCTATAAGGGTTCCGTTTTTCCTTTTGAGGTACCTTGTTTTCAATGATGTTATTTCCACTTAAACAAACATCAACTTAATGGTAGTGTAGATAAAGTTGATTTTAGGCTAACTAGTACTGTTAAAAGTCATAAAAAAAATACGAAACAAACTGAACCTTATGTGTAAGCATTACAGTTGGTTTTTCCTAAAACTCGTGTTTGTTTACAAGTTTGGCAAATAAATTGCGAACGCAGATTAGGTAGGTTACTTACACTCGGGCACACAAGTGAATACAACTTTCTTCTTCATTCTACTAGTACATGGATCTTCTTCAAGTTGGTCGTTAGTGATGTATTTATTGTACCCTGCGATCACATACAGGTATTCCACATCTTCAACGCAAGCTGCTGATGTGAGTATGAAGTCACTGTTTACTAAAGCACCGCCACACACCCAAGCGTCGTAAGGTCTTTCTGATAGTGTTGCTTTCACTAAATACACCTAAAAACAAATCATAAAGCATATCATAACATCAATGATGCTATTCCCCGCAAAAAGGATTTTGCCAAACATTGCCGTAACTGGTGTATGTCTCTGTGTGACATAACAAGGTCTTTTCTATCTAGCTTATAGATGTTTACTTTGTTAGAAAGAGATACAAACGAAAATGACCTTACCTACCTAATGAGTTTGAATTTATAATGCAGGGTCGAATTAAATAAAATTAAATGAAATTTTATTTGCAAGAATTGTAGTACATTACAGTTGGTCGGGTTTTTTTAACAAGTTCTAAAACAATTCGCTAAAACTAGCATACAAAATAACATGAATTAAATAAATGAAATAAGAAGCTTATAAAATTGGAACATACATCATAGTTATTATAAATGTCAATCATTTATCAAATTATAATAGTCAAAATAAATGTCAGAGTAATTTTTTAAAATTTAGGTACTCTTTCACAGAATAGTTTCTATGAGCCTTTAAATAACGCTGTTTTAAAACGATTGATTGGCAGTTCCCTATATGATTTTGGTAATTTATTATATATCCTTATAACCATTGGAAAGCAACTTCTGTGATATAAGTGGCTTTTAATTGGAGGAATAATTTAGCCTATCAGGATATCTTGTATTAAACGTAACAGTGTCTCGAAGACGTTGAAATAATTCGGAGTGCATTTTAACAAAACAGCATTTAAATATGTACATACCAGGAACAGTTAATATTTTTAAATCTTTAAATTAACTATGGAAACTCCACAGACGTGATGGGTTATCGATATTTACCGAATTAAAAGAGTAACGGTGGAGTTTCTTCACCATTCTTCTTCTCCATACGAAAAATACTTTATAGAAGAGGCGACTAGAATCAATTCTATTTTTTGTTAATTTTGAGGTTCTAAACTGCCTAATTGAAATGAATTATTTGCTTTTGACTTTGATATCTAAACACGACAAAATAAAAACGAAGCGATGATTTTTTTGGGGTCAGTGACCGTTAGATATCGATACCCACATCTGTGTAGATTATAAAAAAAAAACGATTTTTTTAAACTGATATTTAAAATTTTCAACTACACTGCGGTTGATGACTCCAAACACCTCATCAAATTTTTTTATTTTTTTATTTATCCTATTATTTATAACTGTACCTAATACGGGGCAAACTTTTTGACATAAATCCAGATATATATAGTTGTTTGATTCACAAAAAAAAAGTAATGATTCATTTAGTTTATTGATGTCCATAAAAAGTTATTGATAAAATTACTCACGTGAATATGTAATTAGGCATAAAAAATTACCAATTATTTTTTAACAGTTAAACCACTTACTACGTATGGTTTATTCGCTGTCAATTTAAGGCCACCTTCGATTCTTCTTTGGCAATAAGAAACTAAAACAAAAAAAAAACAAAAAAACTTTTATTAAAAAAAAAAAAAATCAAAGAACTTTAAAGCAAGAAATTAATTAAAAAAAATCACTTCTTCTTTCTTTTCTTTCATGAGCAGCCCCAGTTTGTAATAAAAAAATAAAAAAATCTGATCGCAAATGATTGTCGTTCGAGATAAGAGCACTAACAATGAATTCCTACTTACCATAACAAATCATTAAAAACAACAAGAACTTTAATTTTACAACAAACATTGTGAAATCCAGCTTTGATTTTTAACCACAAATCAAAAATAAATTGTGACTCGATGGCGTGTAACAGAGTAATAGAATTTCAATTCAATTATTTTTTTTTATTGTTTTCATTATTTCCTACGATTCTTGTAAACTCGTCTAGTATGGTGCGTTCAGTGTGATGCTGTTTAGTTGTGTGTTATGTTTTTTCTCGATTAATTGAAGGTTTAAATAGGTACAACCTGCTTTTTATTTCAATAGCACCATTTCTTCTTGCAACTTTTGATGAATCTAATAGAATGTAAACAAGCTGCCTAGCCTTTTCCTAACTATGTTGAGATCAGTTTTCAGCCTAACCGGATGCCGCTGAATTTCATGCATATTTTACACGGAGCACAATACCCCTTTGCAAGACTGACTGTCGGACTTTTGGGCAAGATCTACAATTGACAGCCAAAACCAACGGCTTGTGAGCGTTTATTCTGAAAGTGGGCAACGTCGCAAATAGATGTCAAATATTTCGCTGTTTTGATTAATTTGGCAATATTACTGTATGGAAATAAGAAATGTGGCTAACTAGTTCCCTAGAATATTAATATTGAATTGCAATTATAACACTGAATTTGATGTTGTAACAATTTTAGGTATAAAAAGACATTTGGAAAGTTTCCAAATACTTTTTTACATCTTAAACTAAATATTTGGTGTTACGATATTAATTATAGCATTTCATAATCAATATTTTAGTTCCCTTGTTAGCCACATTTCTTAATTTCAAAGAGTAATATTGCAAAATTAATCAAAACAGGCAGGCAATTTACGACGTTGCCAACTTTTAGGATAAACCCTCTTAACATGCTTTCGGAAGAATGAAGGGGTCTTGATGACTATGTATTGGATGGTCACCCATCCACGAACTAGCCGCGGCAATCGTAGCTTAACCCTTCGATCGACCCGTGCGGTTGTTATCATTTAGCCACAAATGAAAATAATAAACCTAATAGAATAGAAACCAACATACAATGGTAAAAACCCATTTTAATAAGGAAGTGTACCTATATCGAATAAAGTGCCGCTATTTGCGGCATAGGTAATTGTGGCGCTGCCTCGGCCCGGCTAAAGTGCCTTAAACATTGCATTGTCAATGGTGCCGATTCTCTTGTACACTGAACTAAACTATCACAAAAATTCCTTACTTTTGACTATGAGAATCTCAAAGTCATTCTGCAAAATAAATTCTCTAAATTTAAAAATAATTTTGACACATCTAAATCGAATTTGACAATCGTGACTCCACACGTGATACCTAACCACGTGAATCTTTTTAGAGCCGGAGGTGCGCAGGGGGGGCAGCCTCGACGTGTTTTACAAGGATTTTTTCACTTTTTGTATGGAAAATAAGAAAAAAATATTACCTACATGTAGAGTGTTAGGGATTTAAGGGTTTTATAAAGAGTGTCGAAACTTTCATTATTTTTGCGTTGGACACACCGTTTTCGAGATATATACAACAGAAAAAAAAAACAGTACTGTTTTTACATCTGAAGTCGAGATGTTGGTGTGAATTTAAAGTTCCAACCAATTTTATTCCACACGTTTTTAGTCGCGATTAAAAATAGTCAGATTTAGTTAGAAAATCTAAATTTTAGGTGAAAAACGTCAAATTCAGAATAGCAAATTTGCTATTTTCACTAAACTAAAATCTCAGTACCATCTTAGTGCTGCCAAACTAAAATATAGTTGTCTCATTTTAGTCTATTTCAGAATGGGAAATCGTCGTTTGACAGGATTAAACTAAATTTTCGTGATTTTTAGTCTAGTTTAGAGGCATTTGTGACAAGAGAATCGACACCTTTGTCACTCTAACGGTCACTTGTTATTTTGTTTGATTGTTAAGGTTAGTTCGCTGCCCTTTGTATTGATTGATCGTATTTATTTTTGAGAATTATATCAAAAGACTGCAAGAATCCTGTGACTGCTCTAGAAAGAATAAAAGTAGAAAGACTGCAAGAATTGAAAGTAAAAGAGGAATATAAGATGGAAGTGAAAGTGAAGACGGATAAAATATTTGATGATGCTAATGATTACAGTCTAGAAGAAGTATGGGATATAGTGAAAAGTAGTATGGTGCATGTAGCCACAAAAGTATGTGGTCTGGCGAAGAGAAAATGTGGTAGTAGAACGAATGATTCTTGGGTAGATGGTGAAGTAAAAGAGGTTGTGAGGAAGAAAAAAGAGGCCTGGCTTAATGTTTTAGCCTGTAAGGCCCAAAATAGGATGAATGGGACAACGAATGTAACAGATGATTCAGATGATTTGGAAAGAGTGAAGAAGAAATACTCCGAAATGAAAATTAAAGTGAAAGAGATGGTAAAAATTAAGAAGGATGAAAAGGAAGAAAAGTATAACAGGAAGTTCTCTGATAACTTCAGGGTCAATGTTAAGCTGTTCTGGAAACAGGTAAGATTGGCTCGCGGAGTAACAGAAACATCGAGTATGAATATTATAAGAGCAGAAGATGGATGTTTACTAAGCGAAGAATGTAAGGTCTTGGAACGCTGGAAGGGATACTTTGAAAGTTTATTTAGTTGTCAGGATAGTGTGCAAGGAGTGGGTAACTGGGCAGACACCAGTTTTGAAGACCCAAACTCAGATGTAGATGACGAAAATGCGATAGAAATAGATGAGATTATAAGAGCGCTGAAAGGGATGAAAGTTGGGAAAGCTGCAGGGTACGACAGAGTGTCTGCTGAAATGCTGAAGGGCGGTGATGGGGTGGTAGCAAGCCTGTTGTGCCGAATCTTTAATATGTGTTGGAGATATGGCCGTGTGCCGGATGATTGGTGCAAGGCTGTAATCGTACCACTATATAAGGGAAAAGGCTCTCAGCAGGAGTGTAAAAACTACCGCGGCATTAGTCTTTTGAGCGTTGTCGGCAAACTGTATGCGAAGGTTTTGATAAATAGAGTGATAAAAGTGACAGATGAGAAAATATGGGATGTACAGGCAGGATTTAGAGAGGGAATGGGCTGTATGGATCAGATCTTCTCCCTAAGGTGCATAACCGAAAAACATCTAGCAAAGCACAAGAACGTCTATTGTGCTTTCATTGATTTGGAGAAGGCCTATGATAGTGTGTGGAGGGAAGAACTGTGGTCGACACTATCCAAGTACGGTGTGGACTGGCGCTTGGTACGGGCACTGAAATCTTTATACAAGGATTCCAGTGCTTGTGTTAGGATAAATGGGGCATACACGAACTGGTTCTGCATCTCGAGGGGTGTTAGACAGGGTTGTGTAGCGTCACCGTGGCTGTTCAACTTGTACATGGATAGTTGTCTGATAGATTTGAAAGAGGGTGAGTGCGGATTGAGGATGAATGAGTTGCCTGTCAAATGCCTTATCTACGCAGATGATCAAGTTCTACTTGCATCATCAGCAAAACAGTTGCAAGACATGGTGACTGTGATGGGTGAAGCATATAAGAGGAAAGGGATGAATATAAATGTGAATAAGACGAAGGTCATGGTGTTTGAAAGAAGAGAGGATGTATCGGTGTGTGATGTGAAAATAAATGATAAGAGTGTGGAGCAAGTAAGTGAGTTTATATATTTGGGGAGTCTGTTTACAAGGGATGGGAAGATTGATGGAGATGTGGAAAAGAGAGTAAACGCGGGAAACAAAGTGAATGGTGCTATACATGCGATTGTGACCAACCAGTCGATGTCTAAAAAGGCTCGACTGGCTGTTCACAATGGTGTGCTGGTGCCCACGCTTATGTATGGTAGTGAATGTTGGGTGTGGCAAAAACAACATGAAAGTAGAATAAATGCTGTGGAAATGCGTTCCTTGAGAAGCATATGTGGCCTGACTATGAATGATAGGCTGAGGAATGATGTGATAAGACAGCGGTGTGATTTAAAAGAAGATGTAGTGACAAAAATTGAAAAGGGTATGCTGAGATGGTTTGGGCATGTTGAGAGAATGAATGAAAGGCGACTAACAAAATGTATTTACAAGGCTGATGTAAAGGGAAAGGCCGGGCGGGGACGCCCTAGGAGGACATATACTGACCTTATTGGTGATGTTCTTCAGAAAGGCCAGGTGCGTAGTACTCGCAACCGGCGTGCGTGTATGACCAGATGTATGAACGTAAACGAGGCAAAAGGACTATGTAAGGATCGTAGCAGGTGGCGTTCTGTAGTTTCTGCCTACCCCCATGGGAAGAAGGCGTGAGTTTATGTATGTATGTATGTATATCAAAAGATGAGTTTATTTTTGAGAATGTTCCCACAACGTTCCCACAACATTCCCACAACATTCCCACAACATTCCCAAAACATTTCTCATTCTCTTGTGCCTAAACGGACCCGATATTTATTCCCTCGCTTCGCTGACTTACTAGACCCCGCCATCCCCTTCGTGGTTTTTTAACCATTCAGAAATAGGAACCTCGACAAGCGGGGCTCCGACGACTATTGCTTGCAAACAAATTTAGACCCACTAAGTGATCTTCCCCAACCTTAATACTCCCACTATCCCACAAATCGTGAAAGAAACTTTGACGAAAAAACAACCGACTTCCAAAAAAACCACTACAAAGTGAAAAATAACTTAAATTTCGGAAGTCGGTGGCAAATAACGAAAATACAACACCAAAGACACCGACTTCCGAAATTTAAGTTATTTTTCACTTTGTAGTGGTTTTTTGGAAACCGGTTGTTTTTTTTTTTTTTGGAAAAAAGTTTTTATTTCTCGCTTTTTAGTTGGCCAATTTGTAATTTATCTAAGTTACATTAGCTTAATGCCAATTGCTCATCACCTTTTACAAAACATTGCTTTTCCCGATGCAGGGACGTTCATCGTTTAGAGTAGTTGAAATATAGGGTATTCAGATCATTTATCAGATCTGAATACCCTATATTTCGCAGTTCAACTATTCAAGTATCCCTATGACTACGCGACATTCAGAATCTTCTATTCAAAACGAATGTTATTTGTATTCAGAATCAAAAATTCAAGTGACTGTTGCATTCAGATCAAAAAATGAGACATCTGTTCAAGATCGTTTATTTAGTAACCATTCGAGTATTCCTATGACTATTCAAGTAACCCCTTAATCATTTCAGTTTATTCCTCTGTAACCCCATAATATATTTAATTATTCAAAATGTTCACTATGTCTCTGTTTTCAATCAAAGCCACTTCTTTCTTCGTCAAGTCATAAAATGGTCTACTAACAATATTCTCTATTCAATAACATTTTTTAAATTAAAATCCTGTATAGTAGAAGTGTAGGCATATTCATCAACAGCATTTGTTCGTGTGTGTAAATGAACAGAATATGAACTGCTCATTATAACAAGCTGTTCAGTATGAACTTTTGATGGCGGTAACTGTTATATTAAATATTGCTAGTGTTTAAGAAATAAAGCTGATAAGTAGGTCAAGTTAAAATATTTATTTCTTCATAATTACAAAAATAATATAAAGTACATTTTTAATCAGATACATTTTTAAAAGTAATGATACATTTCTTACTTACTATTATTAACATTTTCACTGACATAAATAATAGAATACAAGTAAGTTAATTGATTAGAGATTCACACTTCAATTTATAAGTAGATTTAACATTTTATAATTAATCATTCATACGTTAACTAGGATAGTTCTTATCTTACTGACAAAACACTTTATTTTCTTCACACCATTTATTCAGGCAAAATACATTTTTTAAGGCACATATATTGGTATGATGCATACAACTTATAATGTCAGATGAATCGGAATAATTGTTATATAATGTTACCAAACTTGGACAGTTTTTACTTTCTAAATTGTATACATTATTAATTTGGAATATATCTTTTAACCATAACACTTTTTCGTTTCCTTTAGTAAATATAGATTTAGTTTTAAAAAAGTTGGCAAAGTTTGCTTTATAATTCAAATATGGTACAAAGCCTTCATTCCAGTTTATTCCTCTGTTTTTTTCAATCCAAGTCACTTGTAACCGTTCTTTCCTCGTCAAGTCATAAAATGGTCGTGGTGGTTTTATCAACAGTACTTGTATATGCCCTTTGTACATTATTGCTATTTCTTTTGGAATAAACTCGTTTCCTTCACTCTTAAACCCTTGAACATCTACGATGACATTCATGATAGTTTTCTCACAATATTACTCAGCGGCTTGTATTCGAACAGTCTATCGTTTATTATTAAACAATAGGCAGATGTATTATCTTGAATATCTTCAGAGCATTCAATTTCTAATCGCACGTCAACTGGTCCAGTTTTAAGTGAATCGTTTTGTCTTGAACAGTCAATCACAAAAAGTGGAGCAATTTCTTTAAACTGGTTTAAGCTAAGCAACGGATCAATGCCTAAGTTGTAATACGACTGACGAAAATTAGCATACATTTCATATAATATACTATATTTACCTTCATCAAATTTCAGATTAAGTGAGTCATACGGATAGTATTGAGCATTCAAATATAATTTAATATTGCTTACATTGCAGTGATCAAATATCGAAGAACTTCTAGTTTTGTTATTTTTTCGAGCTGTTTGTAAACCAAATATAACAAATCTTGGTTTTTCTAGCTGGGAAGTTGTCTTTACTGACCAGGAATGTTTCGTAGTTTTTGGTAGTAATGGATATTCATACAAATCCCAATTTCTAAATGCTATCTGTATAGAACGATCTCTCTCCAGGCTTTTAAGCAATAATAATTTATTACGATCAGAAACTTTAATATGTGGCACACGCCATTGTATTTTTTGTATATCTA
The DNA here is from genome assembly GCA_963680765.1 of Agrochola lychnidis. NCBI lineage: Eukaryota > Metazoa > Arthropoda > Insecta > Lepidoptera > Noctuidae > Agrochola > Agrochola lychnidis. The sequence continues at coordinate 11,498,357 of OY796869.1, read as the reverse complement.
TTTCTACGTTATCATTTTTGTCTAGAAGCACACAGTTCAATGCCGAGCTGCTTCGTTGTAATATAAGTTCATGTTTACAATTGATTATTATTTTGTTATAATCTTCTGCAAATCCCAGTATTCTATTTAATGGCACGATAACACTAAAATATCCGTTTCTTAATTTCGTACCACCTAAGTTCCATCCCCAGACTGCTGCAGCTTTACTTTCACCTTCGTTCATAGAGGCATACGATTTTAAGGTTGTTGTAATACCAACATTTTTATTGCGATCGATTTCAACACCATTTATTTCATACCTAATATCTTGAAACAAATATGAAATTGGATTATTTATAAAATCAATATCTTTTTTTATTGTTTTCCCTGCTGGATCTTTAGTAGAAACACTTGCATAGCCTTCTATAAAAATGGAACTATTGCAGGGCAATACATACAAATCTTGATGATGAATGGGTATTCTGATTTCATCATTTTCTTTAAAACTAGTATTATACGGATTGTAGCTATGGATTTCATAACTTTCAATAGAGTTGTCATGTTGCACTAAATCTGTTATTTGAAGCATGTTGTTATTATTTTAATTTTAATCCAATATGTGTGAGAAATCTTTTATTCTCTTTAGTAATTTTAATTTGTCTTTTAATGTTTATCGCGTTGACACGTCTGACTTCTTTGGCTATAGGAAGTGAAATATTACATGTTCTTCTCACGATAGGCGTTTTATTAAAAACTAACATCTTGTTTCTATTTATAAACAAAATAGGTAGTATTACTATTATTAAATTTTAGCTCAAGTATTCTTTTCAATGTGAGTAGTGATTATCATCACAGGCAATCTAAGAATGTGTGTAGAGTATGAAGATATGTACTTTTATAACTTGTCCTAATTACGTTACGAGGATATCCATTTATATTAATAAAAAACATCAATTTGCTATGTTACTTTATTGTCTTTCCAAAATGACTTAAGAAATTTTAAACACAAGTGTCCACAATTATACATGTGATCACGCTGAACGTTTTCATAATTATAGTGAATTTTATTTCCAACATATTTCATAAATTCTTTTGGAGGTTTTAAGTTACCATAACTGTCAAAATATTCAACGTATTCATTTATCTTGCCATAGGCTACCCAATGAGTACCAGAGTTTTCAGAAGAGTCAAGATTGATCACTCCACATTCTATCGGCAATACTTTATCTGGTAATTTATCTCTCATAAACACACCTCGAAAGAATGGAATATTATTCGAGTGTTTCATTATATCAATATTGGTTAAAGCTCTATTGGGTAGCCGAGATTTTAGTTTTTTTTCTCTGTTAAGTAAATGCCTAAACCGTCTTTGTAATGGTTGAGATGTAATCCTCTTCCAATGAACAATGCCTCCATTTCCTTATTGTGTCGTTGTGCTTCACGCAATTGCTTCTTAGCTGTTTTATATGCATTAATTGCTTTTGAAATACCGGCAGCACCTCCTGCTAAACTACCAACAGCGGATAATCCAGCAAATATTGGTACTAAAGGAAGAAATCCTCCAGTTTTTGGTACTGGTATAATCCTAGGTAATTTGATTGGTGTATCTGATGCGAATTCTTTAGCTGCTGCGTATGCTAATTCCATCAATGCTTTCTTACATGATGGTTTCAATTTTGTAATGTGCTTTTTAGTATGGGTAACAATTTTTTTAAGAGTTTTCTTAAAACCAGCTCCTGTTTTTACTTTATTGATGTTTTTGCTCAATGCAGATGAAACTGTTTTGTTGTTGTCTGTAATAACTCGTGTTGTTTTCATTGCTATTTCTTTATTTTTCTCCAAAGTAATAGAAACGTATTAAATAAGTACAAATACAGGTCTTTTTTGTTTTAAGAACAAATACGTAATGAATAGAAAAATATGTGTATTTGCTTAAATACATATTAGATTAAATTTTTGATTGGCTCACTTAAAATACATTTGTTTTATCTATCCAGCTATTCTCGCTAGTAGGAAGTCCGAGCCACTTCACATATACTTGATTCCCTTTTCTTTTCAATACTTTTTCAACTAAGTACAAATCAGGATGGCTGGTTTTTTGAAGTTCTTGAGCATAAAACGCTCCTAGTATTGGTCGACATCTTGCATCTTCTATCAAGTAAGTTAGCGGATTAGTTTCTTGTATTATTTTTATCTTAAATATTTCTGTTGACCAATTAGGATGATAGCCTTTATCAAAACATCCTTTGTATTTACTTATTCTTACAAAATCACCAACACTAAACTTCCTACACTTACTGTTTTTCATACATTCAGCCATACGAATATATCTTTTCAGTATGTCTGTTTTATTGTCATGATTTATAGAAGCTGGAGGTTGTCCCACAGTTCTATGAGTAGTGTTATTATATTCACATACAATTTTGTTGAGCGTTCCATTCATCCACTTATAATTACCGTTAAGACTAAATTCTTTGTATAATTTATTTTTTAATGTCCTTATTAATCTTTCAACAATTGAGGCTTTTTTTGTGGAATACGTTGAATAATGATTAATGTTGTACTTTGTAACAATATTTTTGAATTTATTATTATAAAACTCTTTTCCCAGATCAGTTTGCAAATTTCTTGGAACACGTCCTTGAAGTAAAAGACTTTCAAATACTTTTGACACCTCTTGCTTATTTTTTTGTTTCAAAGGAACTGTCCAAGCATATTTTGAAAAAGTGTCTATGATTGCTAGTATATATTTGTTACCACCATTCACTTTTGAAATTGCTTGCATATCCATTAAATCTGCTTGCCAGAGATCGTCGATATCTTTAAGTATGACCTGTCTTCTTGGAAAGTTAACTCTAGCACATTTATGAATTTCATTTATGACATCTACTTTGCTCATAATGCTTATTTAATTTTCCTGAAATTTCTTTCAACACAATATTTTTTTCAAGATTTCTTACTTTATCGTTTAAAATTGAAATCAGTTTATTCAGTTGTTCTATTTGCATGCAAATATTAACTTTAAGTTTTTCGATTTGCTCTTCAGTAGTATTTTTAATCTCAACACGTTCCACACTTATGTTACTTTCAGTTTGATTCATACGAACAGAATAAATATTTTTATGTTCATTCATGTTGCATACAACTTTGATAACTGAGAACATCCCAAAGGTTTTTAGTCTTTTATAATATCAGCTTCTTTTAACTCTTCTATAATTGATAGAATCTCATTGCCATGATTAGTATTGCCAGCATTTTTTGAAGCAATTAGAAGTTTCAACCTTTCAATTAGTTCATTAGGATCATCCCAGTAAACGTAATCGGTATTACTTTTATATTTTTTTAATTTAGGCAAAAACCCACCGCTTTTTGTTTTCATCATATATCCTTCATCTTGAATATAACTATTTTGCAAAAACAAAGGTTTAATAATTTGACGATATTTTAAACTTTTATCACCTTTTATTTGACCATTAGGATGAAAGTCTCGTTTGTGCGCGTGTGTATTATGAAGCATATCTTTATAGACAATTTTATCTAGTTCAGTGACCAAATTAAGGTTAGGTTTACTGCGTACCAGAAGTTCCTTTAGTCCTGGTGTTAATTCATAGGGCCTTTTATCAATAGTGACTATATTTGTTTTGGGTGATTTACAGGTCTTATTTGCAAGAGAAAACGTAACCTTGCTATTCCCCATCATCAGTTTTTTATTTTCACTACGTATCCCAAATGGGACATTCATATTATCATAGATTTCCATCATATCTTCTTTATTTAGTGAAATCAGTGTATCATTAGAATCTTTAAAAGGATTTTTTGAAAGAACGTCTTTATAACACTCAGAATCTTCATTTGAATCTATTTTTATACATTCTTTAAAACTTTCATACTCTGGAACATAATCTGTTGATGAGCTAAATCTTTCAAGCGAGTTACTGTCATCTCTTGAAATGTCAAATGTTGGTTTAATTATATCATTCGCTTTAATTATTGTTTCTAGAGGATCTGTTATTGGTTTAAAGACCTTTTTAAATTTTAAATGAGCTGTATCCTCTTCATTTTGCATTGTTTTAATTTTATTTTTTATGCTATCGACTGACTTTATCAATTGTTCTTTAATATTAACCTGCATGATGTTTTTTTAAATAATCACCCATCCGATATTTACAGATATCAGTTTTCGATTGGTATATTTTCTGCAATGAGTTGGTATTTATATACACTTTCTAAAAGTATATAAATATGTCAAACCCTTGTCTGTATCTACCTTCATTTAGAGGACAATCTTTATTAATTAACAAAAAGTCAAATCTGTCTTTCCAAATAGCAGAGCAAAGTTTTTTAAATTGAAACCATTCGATATCTGTATTTACGTGCTCATTGTATATATGTTTTAAGTTTATCTCGTCTTGTTTGAAGATAATTAAAAGATTTACATTATCTCGTATAAGTTGTTTAGGTATTTTGGAATAGGTTTGTGATAAGTAAAAACAATCTATCTGTTTATGTCTCCCCATTGCAAAGTAATTACGAATATTGATTTGATTTTCGCATGCTACATCATCAAAAATCATTACTGCATTAGTTAAAGCATCATTTGGGTGTATGACTTCTTTATTATCATTGAAGACAAAGAAGTTAGCACCTGGTATGTAACTCATAACTTGTTTTAAAAAACAATATTTTGGCTGGAAAGCCGTCTTCGAGTATAAGTAAATATGCTTAAACTTGAGACCATTTTCATGTAATATTAAATTAAGCATGATGTTAGTTTTCCCACAGTTAGATGGACCGCATATTATACATCTAATAGTATCTGGTAAGAGTGCACTATGTTTCACTTTACGTATTTGATTTTCTAATTTTATATTATTAACTTCTAAAGTCTGTGGTTGCTTGATGAACTTCATTGTGAAAATGTAAGATAAATGTAAATGACATGTGTATTTATATTTAAAGGGATCAATAAATAAAACAAAGTTTGATGTAATTACCTTTATTAACAAATTAAATCATACTTAATACTATGAAATAATAGCTTATTAAAGTTAAAAACTAATAATAAAAATAATACACGTAAACAGATTACACATCACTGGAATAATCTACAAACATAGAATCACAATGCCCCCAGGGTAATGTATGAATTTGATCCTGTAATACTTGAACTTTGTCATCGTTTCTTTCTAAAACTTGTTTATCTACTTGCTGAGTGTATAAAACATGTTTAATTGATTTTATCATATTCATTTTACATCTATGCGCTTTATTTGTCAGCAGTACATTGTTGTAATCATTCAATTTTAGGTTACAAGTTACATACTTAGAAACGCCTTTGGCTTTTTTAATTTCAGTCTTCACACTGTTTATAACATATAATTTAGCTCTTAAACCGGTAAATTCTGTAATTAAATCGTCACCAACCTCATGTTTCCATAATCCAGGAATTTTAGCATTAAGTTGCGGTATGTGATATGGATTATTCATTCCAAAATTACTGGTATCAAACTTGGTAAGATCATCATGCATATCATGATAAAAATCATCTGTATAAATTAAATATAATAGGCTATCAGTATCTGTATAGCACAACTCAGCATTGTTTTCGTATTTATTTTTAATAACATCATAATGAAATTGGTATAAATGTTGCTTTGAATATTCCAAAACGGTAAATCCAATATAAATAGGTCTATCTAAAACGACCTTTTCCCGGTACAATTCCACAGCTACGAAATTTTCTGAAAAAATTGATATTCTTTTTAAATTTGGTTTACATATCAATTTTTCAGCGCCAAGATGCTTATTTGTTTTATTTCTGGTATCTGTCCATTTTGTTACTAATTTTACATCGGCTTGCTTCCGTTTATTTTCGATAGTTTTTCCGAATATGGCATTATTCAATAATTTAAAAAAGTCCTTCTCGAAAGCAGTTTTGGAATTTTGTCGAAGCCTAGTATTCAGATCAATATATTTTTTGAGAAAGCATTCTTGCCTGAAGCTAAGTATACGATGAATCTTTTTTAAAATCAGACCTTTTTTCAAACATTCTTTCAAGTGAACATAATGAATTACATACTTTTGCTTATCATAGAGATTTGCAACCAATTTTAATGATTTTCCATAAGGAGGTACTATTTTTTCCACTGCAAAAGGTAAGTCTTTATGCTTGTAATGTAAATAATTTGGATAATTTAAGTCTACTTCCAAAATATAACCATAATCATTATCATCTGACACATCATTTACATCAAACTTGCTCATTTCTTTCAGACTCAAGAACTTAAATTCTTTAATAGGAAGTTTTTTCATCATAGCATAGCCATATAGATTATTACAATCAAGATATATTAAATAACTACTTGGTTCGAGCTCATTAAAATGCGGTAAATATTTATTGTTTGCTACAGCATGACGTAGAGAACACTGTGCTAGCCCACCACGAATTCCTTTTTCTAATAACTCGTACATTTGTAAATCACTTATCAACTCAAGTTCAGTGCCGGTATATAGAAGCATTGCATCCCAACTTAAGCTCGGTGATGTTACATAATAAGCCGGATCCAACTTATAGTAACGTAAACTTGTTTTTCTAAATTGTTCAAATATATCACATAGTAAAAGCACATCACATTTTATGTATAAATCTGTGTATTCACCAAGAGATTTTATTTCGAATATATTCCAAACTGTTTGAGCGTGTAAATATTCTTCATTAGTTATATGTTTTTCGCATAGAGTGTTATAAAAATGATACTTTAAGGGAAGTTTCGTCTCATCAAATTTAGACCAAGAATCAATATAGTCATATGGATAAACACCTTTTTTTCGCATTAAATCAAATTTTCTTTTATCAGTAAACTCTCTTGATAAGTTTAAAAAATCGTTTTCTGATAAACTTTTACTTAATGCATCTAGACTAGAACTAAGAAACTGAAAGGAATCAATAAACTTTATTTGTATAGGTTGATTGTTTTTTTCTGTATTTATTAACTTTATTATTGAAAGGTATTTTTCTTTAGTTTTCGGTATTATATTAATAGAACCTTCATACTTTGCTAACTCTTCAATGAATAAATGTGAGTCATATCCAGACATATTATGAAAGACAACAGGAATGAATGAACAAACTCTATACATCAAATTACAATGCGAGTGCGCTGCCCCACGATACTCGGATGTAATATGATCATGATCTCGGACTTTATCATTCAATAATAATTGTTTACATATGTGACATGTAGTCGAATTTCGATAATCCATCTCTTGTTCTGCTGATAATGGGGTCATTGGCTTTTTACTACTTAAAATATTATGAATATATTTAACGTCTTTTATTAAATATTTAACAAATATTTCCACGCAATCTGTACCTCGATATGTAACATACTTGTTTAATTGATCATTATGTGCGCAACAAATATAATAAGCGAAACATGAAGGTTGGTGCATTTTTAGTTTCTGAGTATTCAAAGAGTTACTTCCATTATAGTCTATTAACATACATTCAAAATCAGCATAAATTACGAAATTAATTTTTTGCTGCCTCTCGTAATGTTTGAACTTTAGTACAGAATTATGTTCAGGTAATATAGTCAAAATCTTAGAGCAGTTATGAGTCTTATGTCTATTTTCGTTACTAAATAGTTGTAGACATGCATCACATAAATAAAGTTTTCCTTTAGAACGAGTCACTTGATGTCGCACTAGACGTATTAAATCTTTAATTAGACAGTAGTGTCCGATAGATTTCTTTTCGATATAAAGTAAATTAAAATGATTTTTTCTTCTATTTAGTGTTATATAAAGAGGTCCAGTCACAATATTATTTTGTATACCATATATGTTCAAACTGATGTTGGAATTTTTTTTTTCTAACGTTTTAATATCATTTATCGTAGGAGGAAATGACATTCCCTCAATATTTAAAACAGAGGTATAATGGGGGTATGAACTTGTTCTGCAAACATTATTTTTAGCTGGGTATAATCCAGCAACTATACTCCATAGTAAACAACAATTATCATTATTTTTAATATTTATACAACTTTTCGTGTGTTTAATAGCTGACGGCAGTTCTATATAAGACCCTCCTCTCATAGGGGAATACTTGTTTATATTAATTTCGAGATGACTCATAGAAACAAATGTCCAACCAGATTGACAGTGCTGGAACTCGGTTAATTTATTATTTAGTTTATTTATTACTTTGGTTAATAATTCATTCAAATCAGTGTTCTTATATATAATTTCATATTTGGTATTAAACGACTTTAATTGTTGTTCGTCTGATTTTGATAACATAAAATAGGCAAACAATTCAAAACTCAATTTTATGCAGTTGTGTTCATTAAGTGACATATTTATCAATTCTGTTATATTTATTAGATGATCACCCAGGAACGCCTCTACACCGAGGTACTCGTCTTCCTGAGTGACATTCAATCTGTATGTCATTAATCTGTTTTTGAATGCTGTTGCAATAATATGAATATCTGTGAACTTGGTATTCAATAAACAATTTGCTTTGTGTGTATTCGTTCTCATATGATAGGAATACTGATTTTCTGGTATTTCAATTTTACATTTATGACAGGTTATTGACTTTCTAGATCTCGATTTGCTGTTGAGGTGTGTAACTGTAAAAAAGAAAACCAATGCCAAGATTACTCATATAATATTTATTTAAACTACAACATCATATTTATAAAATATAGCATTAATAAAGACATATTATGTATGTAGGTAAATACAATTAAAAATTAAAAGAAGATACAATTTAAAGTAATAAGTACATAAGCAAATATCGACTGACACCTAGTTAATCATAGGCACCCATGTGGGTGATAGCACAATTTTTAAAATCATTTTGAGTTGCATTAACAAACTCCTTTATGTGGGCCCAAGATTCTTTATTTTCGTCTAATTTTGTCTTAATGGTAGTTATGGCCGAGCGCCATCTATTTATAGGCATTATTTTTTTTATTTCTTCCGTATTGTAAATTTTTACTTCTACATAATATTTTCCTTCTTTAGTCTCACTTATCTGTCGAGAATATCCCTTGGCCATCCTTCTGGTAAAATATGAATATAGTGGTGGTATATTACCAGTTTTGTGGGATCTCTGTGTTGGGATGACGCTTTCTTCAACATCACTGTCTTCACCGAATAATTCACCAGCTGTAACTCGAGCTGGCGGTGTTACTGGTGAAATGATCGGCTTCGATTTCTTTGCGCTTGTTGACGCTTCGCTCAACTTGCTGGACCTTTCCCGCTTCGTTTTTCTTTCCTCTGTCTTCCTCTTCGACTTCGTCTCTTGTTCAGAGTCATCGCTGGAGAGGAAAAGGTCTTCGTTAAGTAGTTTCGACCTGTGAACAAAAAAATTTTTTTTATATTAGTGTGTTGCAATCAATCCATTTCCTTCATAATTCCTACATTTTGAAAAGGAACTGATCGTGACGAAGATAAATAATTAATAGATATAAATATCGTTTGATTTTGTGCAGGAATCGAATCCAAGACACAAAATGCTTACAAAATCGATCAGTCAGCCACTGTGCTAACCATGTTAATAAATAATTAAAAATATACATAGCATTTGATCTGTGCAGGAATCGAACCTGCGGCATAGAAAAGCGTCACTCAGCCTCTGAGCTAAGCGTGCTAACTATTGACGGTTAACATTTTAATACATGAATATATCAATTAATACATGACTGACCATTCAATAGTTAGATATGATTATGAATAGGTACTTACATTCTTGATTGATGCTTAGACAGGTAGCTTGATTAGGAGCTCGGAGCGTTGATTCCTTGCAGAGAGGATTCGTTCCAGAGAGGAATTGTGCCGTAGACTAATTTGCGATGCGTTTTTATAGCCCTAAAAATCACGTCATTCAATCCAAATTTGTAAAACTGCATACTTGCAAAAATCGTCAATTGCCTACACGAGCGTACAAATCGTAGCGGTTTTAAGTTTATATAAGACGAATGATAAGCGATTTTGAATCTTATGTAGGTACTTACTTAAATCAACAATAGGGAATTTCATACTTACATAGAAAAAAAAAGTTTGATGGTTGTTGTTTTTTTTTTTTTTTTTGCTGAATATTTTCGATGCCAACGGTGCAAACGCTGCGGTTTGCACGCATGCAACTCCTAGTGGAGATATGACGAGTCAGAATCTAGCGTTTAAAACGCAGCGGTTATAACGCTCGTCTGTAGACTGAAATGTATCTTTGTGCACGTGTCAATAATTCCTAGCCATATGAAGACAAGAGGAGCCATCAGTTTCGGATTACTTTACATACATAAAAACGAAATTAAAATGAACCTTAATGACAAAAAAAAAATGGATCGGTACCTATATAAACCAATCCAAGATACCAAAAAAAACATTCGAATTGTCTTATCTGCTCTACGATGTCGGTAAGTAAAATATCAAAAAATATTTTAAATTACTTATTAATAAAAATATTAAAATGTTTATAAATTAATTTTTAATATTTTCACAGGGATCTATTCTAGGATAGTTCATTTGTCTTCGTAAACTTGTCTTTTAAGTATCATTTAATTAATATCTACCTCTTTGTTTCAGATGTCCAGCGATATTTTCCCCACTAATTCTTCATACTCACCAATTCCTGCCGAACAAGCCCTACGTCAAAAAGTGGTCAACTATTTGGAGAGAGAAATACCATTTCAACCATTTCAATTTGAGGACACACCACCTTACAGCAATAGTACCAACAGTAACAATAATAAAAGACGAAGAAGTGATGTTGTATACTCATATATACAGAAACCATCAACTGGTCATCGTAGTAAAATAATACGAATACAAGTTTTTGACGCGGAAGAATTCACAAATTCACCATGTGATTGTAGTGCCAATATATGTGTCCAACATGTTGTGGGGAATGTATTTAATGATGATATTTATAAATGTGTTAAGGATATTTTAAGCAAATTGCATAAAAAAATGTAAATAAACTATCAATTCAAATTATGTATGGTTGTCTCATATTCATGATTAAAGAAAGATTATTATATTTATATTTCAGTTCTTTTATTTCTATCACTCCTGTTAATAAAATATCAAAATAAAAGTCACGAGCCTATCTACACACCAGACAAATAGTTATACTTAGCAAATAAAAATAAAACTCACAAGTACTACGCATGTGTTCCTATTACACACCAAAAGTCAAATTATATTAAACTTAATTAGTTAAACAGTAGGTACTACTACATTACTTAAAACTTCTTTATGACAGGGTACATTTACATTTTTATACACTTTTTATTGTTCATGTCTGTACTCATAATGTAAACCTATTCATTTGGAATGTGGTATATTGGTTTAATCGAAATATCACATGCTGATTTCAGATGTAAATGAATAATTATAACTTTATAGCTAAGGCACACGATGGGTGGAAAAGAATACGACCTGCTTCCTTTACGGGAATGGGAATGTGTTTGTTATGTAAACAATCAGTCGTGCTTAGCAACTGATTATGAATAAGATTTTTAAACGATGTTGGTATTTGGTATCATACTCAGAGACCACATTAATTTAAATTTTATCTCTGCAAGGGAAGGAAATACATGTAACTTATAAATACTTAATAGGTAACTCTCGGTAATAAATATACACCATCATAGAATAAAATCCCAAGGAAATAGGTACATGTAACTTTACCTAATTCGCGGTAATAAACACCATCATAGAATAAAATCCCAATAGTAGAAGTTTCATTCCGAATGGAGTATTCTAAATAAACGATCTTGAATAGATGTCTCATTTCGATCTGAATGCAACAGTCACTTTGAATTGATAATTCTGAATACAAATAACATTCGTTTTGAATAGAGGATTCTGAATGTCGAATAGTTATAGGGATACTTGAATAGTTGAACTGCGAAATATAGGGTATTCAGATCTGATAAATGATCTGAATACCCTATATTTCAACTACTGTTGAGGAGTTCTCCTGGTACTTCACCACCAGCTCCATTTCTCAATATGCATTGTGACGAGCATAAATTACATTGCAACCATATTTAAATAATTGAATCGCAACCCGTGAAATACTTATTATTGAGTAATTCCGGTGGCTATTTGTGGTTTCACCATCAGTTTCACTTAACCAAATGGTGGTTACTCTAATGGTGGACTCTCCAAGAGCAACTGCACGAGGTTCTCAAAAAAATACCCAAATCGCTATGGGTTTGCCTATAATATTTGAAGAGTTCCCTCGATTTCTCTGGAATGCCATCATCAGATCCTGGTTTCCTTATCATGGTAGCACCCTTGGGATATCTCCTTTCCAACAAAAAAGAATCATCAAAATCGGTTCATAAACGACCAAGTTATCCGCAAACAAACATAAAAAAATACAAGTCGAAGACAGTATACATATAAGTCGAATTGAGAAACCTTTTTTTTAAGTCGGTTAAAAACCTCCTTTTTTGAAGTCGGTTAAAAAAGGGTAGATAAAGCAAAAATTCTGATGCGTAAAAGTATTTTTTGTTTAGCACCAATCATTTATAATAAAATGCCTAAATTTATTAGACAAATGCCTACTGCTCTATTTAAAATACATTTAAAAAAATATCTCATAGGCTAATGCTATTATACCAAATCGGAATTTTTAAATGACCGCAATTAATTAAATAGATTCCTATAATTAAGTACGACATTTGCACAATTTGACCCTCAAATCTGTAAAAAACAATATTTTATTTTATTTTTATATTTTTTCCCCTTTTTTGATTTTAACATTAGGATTAAGTTATTAATCTCATAGTTTGTTGTGTAGACTCAATTTTTTTAAATGGTTTATTTAAACCAAAAATATGTATATTCTATTCTATTCTATTCTTTAGTTCCGTGCTCGAACACGATCAAAGAGCGCATGCGATATTGAACTTTATTACAGATGTGTTAACGTTTAGCACATATCGGAGTGACGGGATGCATGGGGGCGGAGCTTGCGTGGAAATTGTCTTTAGAGCGCCTGGTCACAGTTAATATAATACTGCGTGCCTTGCCTTAATATTCAAATATTATAGTTATAGCACTTAGATGCCGATGTTTTGTCAAATCGGAATATCCTTGCGAAGTAGGGTGGGTTCCTAGTTTTTTATAATAGAAAAATTACTTTGAATCATTCAGTAAAAACTTATCTATTTAGCTTATACGATAACATTAGACTTTTAATATAAAAGTGTTCAATTTCGGAGAGGATGTTGAGGTCGCACTGCAATGTTTGATTGAACTTTCATTGGATTTTTAAGAGGTCCCTCACTGACTGGATACTTTCCAACTACTAAGAACTTTTGATTTTCTGAAGGGCTTTGATTTGTTGGATTTCTGTAATTTGCTTGGTACCTTTCATTTCCCAGGTACGATTGTTTTCCTGGGTACCTGTCATTTACTGGGAAACTTTGCTTTCCTGGAGAGCGGTCATTTACTCGGAAACTTTCCATTTCTGATGTAGTTTTGTTTTCTGGATGCCGTTCCTTTATTATAAACCTTTCTTTAGTTCCATAACTAACAGTTGCTGGAGTTTTAGCAGCTAGATACATTTTATTTGATTCGTATTTTGATTCTTCTTGTTGCCCGTTACTTACTGGGTCATTTTCGCCAGATACTCTTTTATCTTCTGGATTCCTATTCTTTATTTGAAACCTTTCTTTTGGTGCGTTACTTATTATGGCTGGATTTTGATTACCTGGATTCATATTATTTGAATCATATTTAGATTCTTCCTGATTTTCTACGTTCATTTTATTTTCCACATAACTCTGTTTCGACGGTTGATTATAATTTGTTAAATACTTTAGACCTTCTGAAATTTTTGCTTTGGGCATCCTTTCGATGTTTTCAGCCTTTGCAGGTCTGTAAACACATTTTGTATTAGTTAGGAGTACCATAAAAGTGTAGATAAATACAGAGACTATATTTATATATTTTTATTACCCCGCAGGATAATCGTTCCACGATATTGTGCGTTCGATAAGATCATAGCCTCTTTCACTTGCTGGACCATCACATAGATCCGATCTGTTGAATAAAATCATAGGTTTTAATGTGTGTAACTTAAAATCAGACAAGTGCGAGTTGTACTGGTGTGGTGAAGGTTCCGTACGATAAATATGTTATCTACCATGTTTTTATCCCAAGAACAAACTTAACATTGTAGTTGAAAAATATGTTCTCTCATACATTCCAACTGCAAATGTAAGTTTATACGCACAATATTGGGAAATTTACCTTTTCCTGTAATCTATACTCGTAAGTATAGAACTATTTATGATATTTTTTTTCAAATTTTTTATTTTTATAGATAAATTTTCATTAATTTTCTTAAGTAACTTTAAAATGTTATTTAAAAAGTAAAAAAAAATACACTTGATACCCTCACAGTAAGCCCTTTTATATGGTATATCAGTATACAAAAATTAAGAACCTACAATCTACAATCCATATGACAACCGTACCTAATGTATGCCATACACGTTACGGTCAACCATACTATTACAGTTTCCTAATGATAAGGAAAACCTTTAATCTCTATCTCTCTCTTTATCTATTTTTTATATATATGGAAATCAATTGCCGTGCATTGTCTCGCAAAATGTCGAAAATAGCTAGACCGATTTGAATAAAAAAAATTACACTCCTCTTGCTCAAAAAGGCCGTCATTGTAGAGTATCAGAGCGGGGAAAAAATAACATTTTTTGCTCTAGGGGAAAAGTAATTTTTGTCTGTTCCAATGAGCATTGAAAAACGAAAAAGTCTTTATTCAAAATAAAATACAAGAAATTTTATTTTTGAAAATGGAACTAAATGCGGCTATCTCTTCGGTAGAATGCGTGCATTGCGTTGCGGCTACAGAAGAAATAAAAAAGGTATTGGCGCGAAATCTTTAGAATTTTTCTCTAATTACAAATTGAATTGGTGACCGTAATATAATTTACAATAGTGAAAATGTCATTATCTAGTGAGAACATCTTCACAGAGGACTGAAATTAAGTTGCCGGAAAAAAACATCTCGTTAAATATCCAGAATAGTACAAATTGTACATTTAAATAAAATAAACTATTTAATAGTGTATTGGATTATTTTATTTTCTCGCAATCGTAGTGAAAAGTAGAGTGTAACACACGGCGCTAAAACCCATTACAACTCGGTTTCTATTTTTACTCCCTCGCTAAAGCTCGGGAGTAAAACTATCTCGTTGCAATGGATTATTTTAGCCCCTCGTATAACAATCTACTATTTTTGTTCTGTTCGCCTCAATACAGGGGACAGTTTAGGAAAAACCCAAAGGAACAGCCGAAAAATCGAAAAATTAATTTTGACAGGACAACGTGTGACGGGTCAGCTAGTGATCAATAATAATCGATCACTGCACCACTGCCTGCCAGTCCTGCAGCGCGCCAGTCTCGTCCTGATCACCGAACCTCTACCATCTCCGTTTATCGTTGTGTCTGCCAGTTTTGACCTAGTGTTAACCGAAAACAAGGTCAAACCCCAAAATTAAATTATATATTTCTTTTCATGTATTTCAAAGTGCTTTTTAACCGATTTAAAAAAAGGAGGTTATTAATTCGACACGTATGTTTGTAAATATTATTGAAACTACAATAATAATTATACATTATGTAAAAAAACCCTGTCCAATCCGAAAGGAGCACAAAGGTATTGCAAAAACATTTAAAAAACAAAATTTTTAGTACCAAAATTACCCCAAATCCATAAAAAAATATGAATGTTTCAACATGGGTGATAACTTGATAAGTTATGACTTGTAGGTACCCGCTAAACGACGGCCGCCCGCGCCACATGTATTTATTATACCCGGTAAAATTCCCCATTGAAAAAAAAAGTGGCGAATTATACCTATTTCTTTTTTCTTGAAAATTACCATATCAATAGACTCTCAGTACGATACCTAACAACACCCCACGAATCGGACAGGGTTTTTTTTTACATGTTGTATTCACATCTGATAATTTAAGCCTTAAAAACAAAAATACAATTTTTATAGATGTATGTATGTTTGTTTAAAATAATGTTTACATGGCCTCAGGCAACAGTATGGTCTGCCTGTGCAGTTGTGCCTCCGCAGGTCGACCGACGTATCGTATGTTCCAAGAAGGAGGGACAGACAGTCCGCTGTGCAGAGCCTTCATGGAAGACGACGAGACAGCAGCTCGTGTGCTGTTAAACTGCCCGGTGGTCGCCACATACAGGGCAAAGTACTTCGGTAACCCAGATACCCTACGTGAGATTGTTAGTAACACCAGGGCATTGCTGGCCTTCTTTGAAGAGCTGGGGTGGATCAAATGACAGATTTTCCCACCCGTATGCAAAATACGCGCTTTGACGTGGAGTTGCGGATACCAGCCCGTATTACCTAGGTACCTATGTTCCAAGAACTGCACAGGTATATTCAAACTCGAACTCAAAGCATTTATTTCAATTAAACAGTCAAGGAGTCGGGCAGCCAAAAATATGAAGCTAATTAACATTCCAAAGCGTAGTAGGTACTTAAGAGGGCCCTTCTCGGTCCGACTATCGTCAGCGCGAGCGTGGTCTAAAAGCTTGTTGTTTCATCCAGCGCAAGTGAGAACTGCTAACAAGCAAGTGAGAACGCGATAACATTGACAAAAAATAACTGGTTTCAGGAAATACGTGTTTTTGAATACGCCTTACAAGTTTGTAAAATAATGTTTTGTCATTTAGAATCTCCATTACATGTGCGAGGTTTCTATAAAGATGTTTTCTTTACTTTTACAATTCATAAGTACATTATGAACGGTCAAAGTTCAGGTAAAATTTGTGCAAAAAAGCAGATTTTTGGAGGCTTATATTGAATTTGTTTCGCCAATTTTTTTTTTTTTGCTTTCATAGAAACCTAGATATAGTGCACAAGATACCTATTAGTTTAAAATAATTTAAAAAAGATGTGTTACAATGCCATAATCACGTACGAGCGTTTGTATGAAAAGTATGACGGGTTGGCCGCTCTTAAGGAGAAGAACGGGCAGGAAACGGTATTGTAGAACAGACTAGAATATATTCAAATCTATGATTGTAGATGTATTTTTGTCCTGTTATTTTGTGTTGTGCCAAATGTATCATATATATATATATATTTTAATTAGTTGTAAATTGAGGATTAATTTACTTTAATTTCATGTCTAAACAACATTTTCAACTTTAGTTGGAGAAAATTGCTTTTTAGCCTCACCATAATATTTGCATGCCAAAATATGGCGAAATGTGTCATCGCACAAGAATACTTAATTAACACCTTTGTAATCGCATTTAAAGCAAATAAATGACTTTGACTTTGAAACTCCACGGACACTTTTTTAAATTAAAAATTGTTAGAAAATATTAACTACATCATTCATTTTAAAATTATACATGTGAGAACAATGTAGAAAGACGTGCACGTTGGAAGCGTCCGTAATAAAAAAGTAAACAAAGAACAATACAAAAATTTAAAAAATAGCCATGGCAGTTGTATGGTTAGAAAGGTAGACTGTATCATGTATGACCGCCATAAACAGTACCCTTAAACAGAAAAGAAAAAGAAAATAAAATTATCAACTTGCCTGCGTTTCGAAAATTCTTCCGAGTTCAAAATACAATCCAAAAACAATCCCGTACATACTGTACTTGTATATAAGTATGGTCCCATGCATTCATAACCTTCTGATACTTTGAATACGGATGCAATCCCGATAAGGACCTCACGAGAACCAACCCATGTGACAAGCGGCCCACCGTGGTCGTTCTAAAGATGTTAAAAAAGAATCATAATCATCATCTGGTTAGCCTTTTCCAGTAACTGGATGCAGCTAAATACAAGTATTTTACATGGAGCGACTATTTATCTGACCTCCACAACTCAGTTACTGGGTTATACGACACCTCTTGGTAAGACTGGTAGTTAAGACTTTCGGGCATCTGACGACGTCATAATTCATTTGTTTAACATAGGTGTACTATAATAATGGTTTTAAGATAATAAATAGTTCGCTATGTTATACCAGAGGGCGTACAAATGTTTGTAATTTAGTCATTATTCAACGACCGTGCTTTCCGAGCCACGGAGGGGCCTCGGTATGTAATGTTAAAATAGTTATTTATGCAACTGTTATATAATAAAGGGTTTTAAATCACGAATGTGGGTATCACATGAGTGTTTTAATACCTAATTATGTACAGTTGAGTACAAGACTTTATCTACACCTGTTAAATACCGGATAGTATTTGGGGAAGGTTGACCTGAAGGTACACTAGTAAATAAAACCACTGTGTACTGATCTCATATGATAGCTACTTTATTTAAAAAAACTGTTTGAATATACACCATTTGCGGTAACGAAACCATAGCGACTGCTAACTTGAGGTCAACGCCATCTATCGAGCACGCAGGAAGCTTTACAAGTAATCAAGTCTTAAACATACCGCCCACCAAGGACGTTACTGAAGGGATGTCCTTCTAAACTGAACTAAAGTGGCACATTGCAAAGGCAAGTTGAACTAAACATTTGTAATACATGAGAAAATAGTATGAATTAAAATCGTCGAGCTATGGTTTCTATATATTACTATAACACTCAATGCTTAATGGCTAACAAGAATGTTACAATAACTTAAAGCTAAACATGAATTATTCTGAGTAGAAAAATGTAGTTTAAAACTAAGTATATAAAAATAGTAAACAGTGTAAAAAACTTAAAATATGTGTATAATTTTATTTTAAACAGTTGATTTAAAGTTTACAGGCGTAAAACAATGGTTGTATAAATTGATTCTAACAAGACAAAAGTGTAAATTAGTTGTAAAAATAATGGCTAAATAAAATATGTAAACAAAAAATAGTAAAACTTTCTTATTCGACTACGGGTAAAATACATATTTTGGATGTTGGCCTTTTGATTGTTGAGGATTTGGTGCGTAACGTGACTACACGGGTGATGTTATCGTCCCCAGGATGTTTTTGTACTATCCTACCCATCAACCAACGACTTGGCGGCAAGTCGTCTTCTTTGACAAGAACAATGTCTCCAATTTTTGGTTCAGCAACTTGGGAAGACCATTTGTAACGATTCGTCAAAGTAACGAGATATTCGTGAGACCAACGTCTCCAAAACGACTGAAGCATTCGTTGAATGAATTGCCAGCGTGATAAGTGATTAATATTTGAATCTTCGTACTTGTTATCTGGTACATTCACTAAGGGCTCTCCAATTAGGAAATGACCAGGTGTTAATGGTAACGGTTCACCAGGATCATCAACCTTAATTGTGCTCATAGGTCGCGAGTTCAAGCACGCTTCTACCTGACTGAGGAGTGTTGTCAGTTCTTCATATGTGAGAGTCGCTTCACCGATCACTCGTTTCAAATGAAACTTTGTGGACTTCACTCCTGCCTCCCAAAGTCCGCCAAAGTTGGGACTGTGAGGAGGAATGAAGTGCCACTCCGTACCATTCGCTTCGAGGTGTTCGGCTATGGACGATTGGATAGCTGTCAACTGCTGCAACTCCCTGGAGGCGCCTACAAACGTGGTGCCATTGTCACTCCACAGTTTGGCACAATGACCTCGTCTTGAGACAAAACGCCTAAACGCTGCTAAAAAGGTTTGAGTGCTCATGTCACTCACTACTTCTAAATGCAGTGCACGAGTGACCATACATACAAACAGGCATATATAGCCTTTGTATGAACGGTGGCCACGACCTTTCGTTGTCCTCACATTAATTGGACCAGCATAATCAACCCCGCTATTCAAAAATGGTCGAGCTGGAGTGCATCGAACAGCTGGTAGGGAACCCATGAACTGATTTTTAGTACTGGCTCTTTGCCTGGCACATGTCACACACTTGATGACATGGTGTTTGACCACATTTCTGACCCCTATAATCCAGTAGGCTGTCCTCAAATAATTTATCATGAGCTGAGGACCCCCGTGAAGGGTTTTATGGTGTGCGTCAGCTATGATTAACCGAGTTAGATGACTGGAGTGAGGCAGGACTATCGGATGTTTCATTTGTTCGCTTAGTTCTGATTTCTCTAGTCTACCTCTAACTCTCATAATGTCCTTATTATCGAGATAGGGGCAGAGTGACCTTAATGGACTTGTTTTTGATTGTATGTAGCCCTTGTCCTTTAGTTCCTTATATTCTGTTGTAAATAGTTCTTCCTGTGTTTTCCTAATACAACATTCGAGAGCAGAGTCTAATTCTGTTTTTTGTAAATACCCTTTCCTGTATATTTTGTTCTCCTTTAAAAATCTTCGGCAGTATGCAACAATCCTAACCAATCTTCGTAACTTAGAAAATTGATCGAAGAAGGAACAGTTTGGAATGATCGCTACAAATGCCTTTGCGGTCTCTTCCAAATCTGTATTGCAATCATTATTTGGCCTATTGTAAATTACGTTTTGTAATTTAAGAAACGATGGTCCAGAAAACCATAAATCGTTTTCTAGCAGTGAACTGGGAAGTATCCCTCTAGAGGCGCAGTCTGCTGGATTTTGCTTAGTGGGAACGTGAAACCATTGCGACGCTTTCATCGAGGTCAATATTTCAGACGTCCTATTGGCCACAAACGTCTTCCATTTACTTGGGTGGCTATTTATCCAGGCCAACACCACAGTGGAATCCGTCCACGCCTTGACCTTGTCTTGGGAGATACTCAAGACTTCAGACGTTTGAGATAGTATCTGTGACAGCAAGACTGCTCCGCAAAGCTCTAACCGTGGAATACTTATCTGTTTTACCGGTGCAACCCTAGTCTTAGCAACTAGCAACGACACTTGAACATTGTCATCTGCGTCTACAATCCGCAAGTAAATCGCAGCTGAGTACGCTGTTTTAGAGGCATCACTAAAACCGTGAAGTTCCAGATAGTCGTTCGATTTGGTGCCAAGCCAACGAGGAATCCGAATCTTGGTGAGTAGTAACAATTCCTCGCGATATGATCTCCATTCATTTATTAAGTTGTTGGTTAGCTCCTCATCCCAACCCACACCTGCAAGCCACAATTTCTGGATAAATACTTTCGCCAAAACCACACTAGGGGCTAGCCAGCCTAATGGATCAAAAAGTCGTGCTATCACAGAAATAATGGTTCTTTTAGTCACAGGCGCGGTCGTCGGCGACGGGAGATTCACCGTGTACTGGAAGGTGTCTGCGGTGCGGTTCCAGGTAAGTCCTAGAATTTTGATTGTACTATCTAATTTTATTTCCACTTCCTTTTCCTTTTGTTCTGGTTTCTTTGGTTGGTTGTACTCCTTTGCTTGTTTTATGTCCTGTATGATTTTGTGCTTATTTGTGTTGTTCTCATTTATGTTGTCCTTTGTCCTAATTTGATCTGTTTGTCTTTTCAATGTATTACTTTCTATTTCCTGTATCCTGTCTACTATTTCTTGGTTATTACTGTTCCATTTTTGGAGCGTGAATCCACCCTTTCTTAGTAACGCTGTCATTTGCCTGTAGATTTCCAGGCCTGCTTCTACATCCTTACAACCGGACATCAAGTCGTCCATGTAGAAGCAGTTCTGAACTATATCGGCAGCAAGATTGTAATTTTTACCTTCATCGTAGGCGACTTGATGTAGGGTTCTAACTGCTTGGTATGGTGCTGATGCCGTACCAAAGGTAACCGTCACCAGCTCGTAATCCTTGATATCGGTTTCAGGACTGTCTCGCCATAATATGCGCTGAAACATTGCGTCTTCTTCCGAAATCCTGACCTGGCGGTACATTTTGACGATGTCCGCTACCAGTGCTATAGGGTGAAGTCTCCATCTTAACACTGTGTGTCTTAAATCAGACTGCAATGTAGGTCCCACCATCAACGTGTCATTGAGTGAGACGCCATTGTTGTTCTTCTCGGACGCGTTGAAGACAACACGCACCTTCGAGGTAATTTTGTCTTCCCGGATTACAGCATGGTGAGGTAAGTATACCGCCACTTCCTTATTCTTATCATTCTTGTCTATCTGTCTCATGTGTCCTAGTTGTAAATATTCGTCTATTACCTGCTTGTACTTTTCCTTTAGATCTGTATTTCTTTCTAGCCTTTTTTCTAACGACTTAAATCTTTTTTCAGCAATAGCACGAGAGTTTCCACCCTTACAAGAAGGATTTTCATCGCGGAAAGGTAGTCTCAATACGTACCTTCCACTGCTATCCCTTACTGTAGTTTTAGTATAAAACTCTTCACACTTCTTTTCTTCAGGTGTTAGTATTTTCTTTGAACTATTTTGCTCTTCAATTTCCCAAAATTTTCTTAATATTTCATCTTCATTAACTTGTGCATGCAACACATTAATTTTAGGTGAACTTTTAGATGTGTCCCTACTAATTACACCGGACAGGATCCACCCTAGGGTAGTGCTCTGAGCAATCAGAGTGCCTGATGGACTCTTAATTATGTTTTCCTTAATAAAGCAGCTGTAAGCATCAGCTCCCAATAAAACATCTATTTTATTGGGAGTGTTGAACTCTGGATCTGCAAGCTGCAGCTTGTTAACAGTTAACCAATCTAAGGTAGTGTGGACTCTACTCTCAGGTAAGTACGATGTAATTTTACTTAGTACGTACGCATTAATTTTAAGATTAAAATTTGAATCTATCCGAGATTGGATATTCAAATGTACCATGTACGTTGCCATGGTTGAACTATTACCACCAAGACCTGAAATAGTTCCTTGAATAGGGATTTTTTTCAGGTTGAGTAGCTGAACTACGGCTTCTGTTACAAAACATGCCTGTGAACCCTGATCGAGCAAAGCTCGGATAGTCTGAAATTCACCAGAGCGTGACTCGGCCTTTATTAGCGCTGTGGCTAATAAAACCTGTCTGGGCTTGGGAATATTACCTGTCGACAGGCACGAAACAATCTGACTAGTGTTAGGTGAACTAACACTGTCGATAGCCGATGATGTCGAAGGTTGGTCCCTTTTGTCCGACTCCTGACCTAAATGCAACAGCGAATGATGGCGCTTTTTACAAACCTTACATGTGGTAGGTTTTCTACATTCAGAAACAATGTGATTGCCGCCCAAACAGTTGTAGCAAATTTTATGTTTTGCAACAAAATCACGTCTAACTTCAACTGTCTGCTTTGAGAATTTCTTGCAGAAACAAAGTTTATGTCCTTCTGAGCAGAATTCACACTGTATTGATGAACTCGTAGCCAACATTGCCTTTGGAGTATGTGAAAATGACCCTTTATTATTGTTGTTGCCCTGATGAACTGGTGCCCTTTTAGGTTCTAAACACTCTAACGCACGAAACCGATTTTCTATAAAAGTTTTAAATTGCTTGAAAGTTGGTAAGTCATTGTTGGAGTCATTGTTGCAAATACTAAGCTCCCATTGTTTACGCGTTTCGTTGTCTAATTTAAAGGTAACAATGTGTATGATAATGACGTCCCATGTACTCACGTTTATCGACAAATTACTCAACGCATTAAGACAATCGCACGTGGTATCAAGCAACTCCTTCAAAGTTGTAGCTGATTCCACTTGCATACGTTTTTGACCGAACAACCTCCTAAGAATACAATTTGTTAAGTATTTTTTATTGCTATAACGCTCCTGTAACTGAGTCCAGCACTGAATATAATTGGCGTCAGTTATAGGAGTATGACGTATTAATTGCTTTGCTTCGCCAGAAAGGTGACCTTTCAAATAATGGAGCCTTTGTACATTATCTAGGGTATCATTTTTGTGTACTAATGATGTAAAAAGATCATGGAATGTTGTCCATTCATCATATTTTCCTGAGAATGTTGGAATGGTTATTTTAGGTAACTTAACAAATGAACTACTTGATTTGTTTATACTAGTTGAAGCATTATCGGTTTGACGTACAGAAACCTCAGCTAACCGAATTTTGTTAAGAGCTGTTTTCGTTAAACTTTTATAAATAACATAAGCATCTTCTGTCACGTCATAGATATCAACCACTTTCTGTAGAATATCTTCTGCTTTATAACGTTCATGTAATTTAGTGTTACTTTCTTTAAATAATGCCCAATCCCTTTCTAATAATTCTTGCCTTGTTTCTATGTATTCTGGCGTTAATCTATCTTTACTACATTTCTTAAAATTTGTCAATCCCTTTGTGATAACATTCTGTTGATCTTTTAAAACATTAATTAATCCATCCATTTTTATAATTGGTTTATAAACTTAATGAATAAAAAATATGTGTTTAAATTGATTTTAACTTGATCTAATTTTTATAAACCCAAAGTATAAATCAACGTAAGTATACAAATGAAAAACAACTTTCTCAAAAGAGATAAAACATGTAATATAACTTATAAGTACATAAAATTCGACAAAATTTTTCTAAGTTGTACAATTTTATCAAACACAATAAATAATACAAGTCCCAAATCACTACTTAAAATTTTACAAGTGTTTTGGAAACACAAAATCTGGTAGAAATCGGGTATAGGTTCCCCGTATCCCCGTTTTCTATAAAATATTCTAAGTCCTAATTCTAACATGCACACAAATTGAAATATAATAAAAGTTTTCTAAGTTTAAAAATGTTGTTAAAATTTTAAAAGTCCAAAATTACGAAATAATTTTCTAAGTCGAAACTTCTTGACTGTTTCCAAAGTTAACTTCTCGTTGGAATAGAGTTCAAAATTGTTTGACTCGACCTGTTCGTCCAATTCATGGACAAGATAAATAAATAAAATGTACTCACAAAACTGCACTTTACACAAACACCGTTTTCAACCTGCAAGTGGCGCCCTCTGTGGCCGCTATCTGAACTGCGCTTGACGTCACCTGTGACGTCGTGTTGACTGCGCCGGCGTCGCCTTGCTGTCCTCCAGTGAAGTGTTGATCTGAGAGTGGCGCCCTCTGTGGCCACTCTTTGAACTAGTCCGCCAATGCGACTCAGCTCACCGCCAATGCTGGGCAAAGCTGTCGCTTCTAGTGCGGAAGACCGTGTACCTTGCTGCAGCGATCCACTGCAAGTACACGGGACGGAAAAGCGGGCCTACGGTGGCTATGCTTGTACCAAAAAACTGTCCAAAAGACCCGGCTCATAGGACCAATGTTAAATACCGGATAGTATTTGGGGAAGGTTGACCTGAAGGTACACTAGTAAATAAAACCACTGTGTACTGATCTCATATGATAGCTACTTTATTTAAAAAAACTGTTTGAATATACACCATTTGCGGTAACGAAACCATAGCGACTGCTAACTTGAGGTCAACGCCATCTATCGAGCACGCAGGAAGCTTTACAAGTAATCAAGTCTTAAACAACACCCATGATATGAATCCTCTATAAAAGGTTCTGAAACCATAGGGTGTTGTGCAATATTGTTTTCTCGACTTTTCTGGTAATAATTGGTTAGAAATGTCCTTTGCTGCATTAGAAATAGCTGGTGGTGTGTTATCAAAGCTTGTATCAACTCATTTTTGTAAACAACAAAGTAATAAAATTTTGCAATACTATTATCGAACAAAAATGGCGGGATACGAAGTGAATTCGAATAACCTATAAGTTATTTTTTTTTTAAATTACGGCGCTGTGGCAGTAAAACACGCCTGCATGAAAATGTTCTTTTTTGAAATTCGAGTTGCATAATGAAATTTAGTACAACATTATAACACTCATTTGGTTACTATAACACTGGCTGTTTTAATGTTGACAATAAGCTGTTTCAGAAACTTTTATAGAGGTTTTATAGCATGGGTGTAGATAAAATAATATAATTAGCCTATAATGTTCCCACTGCTGGGACACAAACTCGTAAGTCGCGGCCGTTACCACTGCTGTCAACAACTGCCGTAA
The DNA here is from genome assembly GCA_963680765.1 of Agrochola lychnidis. Taxonomy (NCBI): domain Eukaryota; kingdom Metazoa; phylum Arthropoda; class Insecta; order Lepidoptera; family Noctuidae; genus Agrochola; species Agrochola lychnidis. The sequence continues at coordinate 11,472,507 of OY796869.1, read as the reverse complement.
AAAAGAATGTCATGAAATAATAACGGAAACTACAAAAACAAGGTCCTTCATTAACTTTTGACTGTGTGATAGAAAATGATAAGCTAGCTGATGCTCACATTTTCACTCACGTCATAGGTGGATAGGTACTTCAAAACCCGGGCAAAAATTAATACTTATTTCATTTTATCAAAATTTGTTCAATTTTATTAAGAGCGTTTATTCTGAAAGTAGGTAATATCGTAAATAGATGTCAAATATTTCGCTGTTTTGATTAATTTGGCAATATTACTACTGTATGGAAATAAGAAATGTGGCTAACTAGCGAACTAGAATATTATTAATGAATAGCAATAATAGCACTGAATTTGATGTTATAACCATTTTAGGTATAAAAAAAGCGGCCAAGTGCGAGTCGTACTCGCTCATGAAGGGTTCCGTAGCAGCAAGTAACATTGAATGAAAGGTTAATTGCGGTTTACGATTTATGATGTATTAAAAAAAAAACTACTTTCTAGATCTCGTTCAAACCAATTTTCGGTGGAAGTTTACATGGTAATGTACATCATATATTTTTTTTAGTTCATTCCCTTATTTTAGAAGTTACAGGGGGGGGACACACATTTTACCACTTTGGAAGTGTCTCTCGCGCAAACTATTCAGTTTAGAAAAAAAAATATATTAGAAACCTCAATATCATTTTTGAAGACCTATCCATAGATACCGCACACGTATGGGATTGATGAAAAAAAAATATTTGAGTTTCAGTTCTAAGTATGGGGAACTCCAAAATTATATGTTTTTTTTCTATTTTTGTGTGAAAATCATAATGCGGTTCACAGAAAACATCTACTTACCAAGTTTCAATAGCATAGCTCTTATAGTTTCAGAAAAAAGTGGCTGTGACATACGGACGAACAGACAGACAGACAGACATGACGAATCTATAAGGGTTCCGTTTTTTGCCATTTGGCAAGGGAACCCTAAAAAGGCATTTGGAATGTTGGCAAATTTTTTTTTTACATCTAAGATTAAATATTCGGTGTTACGATACTAGTTATTGCATTTCATAATCAATATTCTAGTTCGCTAGTTAGCCACATTTCTTAATTCCATACAGTAATATTGCCAAATAAATCAAAACAGGTAAATATTTGACAGCTACGAGTATATACGACGTTGCCAAATTTTGTGTCATATTTACTAAATTGACACCGTACCTCAATTTGCCGTGTTGAAGCCATTACATACAACTATCACATCACAGAATGATATGAATCATCATCATCATCATTTCAGGCAAAAGACGTCCACTGCTGGACATAGGCCTCCCCCAAGCACCGCCACTTCAACTGATTCTGTGCTTCCCGCACCCAGCGGATTCCTGCGGCCTTCATAAGGTCATCGGTCCATCTTGTGGGAGGCTTTCCAACGCTAATAACGATAATTATTTTAAATTCCCGTGCATCCACAATCCTTATAATCTACACTAATATTAAAATGTGAAAGTAAATCTGCATGTCTGTCTGTCTATCTTTTACCCGTTCTCACCTAAACGGCTGGACTAGCTATTAGTTTTTGTACTTATGACTATTTTGAAAAATACGTCTATTCATTTCGTTTTGCAAAACGGCTGAACGGGTTTTGTTGAAATTTGGCACACAGATTGTTTATAACCTGGATTAACACAGGATACTTTTTATCTCGGTAGTAAATTCCCATGGAATAATTTCCAAATCCCACGCGGGCGAAGCCGCGGGCAAAAGCTAGTCATTAATATTATGTGAGTGTTTATCATTATACTTAATTACTTACCTGGCATATACCGTTTCTTCTTGCTTGTGTCTCATTGAAGTCACTCACAGAAACATTATTCGTTTTGTTTGACCCCTTGTTGTGTCTCCGTACGTCATCATCATCTTCATAGCTTTCTTCTGTACTCCGCTGTTCACACTAAAAGGGGGCAAATTTTAATTAAATTTTTATATCTGTGTTCGCAGAAGGAAAAGGTAGAAAAATAATAACTCACTAACTATTATCTAAACTAATATTAAAACAAAGAGAAAAGATTTGATTTTTTGTATGTTTGTTTGTAATGGATAAATTCAAAAACTACAAGACCGATTTAAAAAAAATATTTTAATAGTAGAATGCTATATTATCACTGAGTAAAATAAGCTATAATTATAAAGATATCCAGCGAGCCAAGCCGCTGGAAGAAGCTAGTATATAATATATTTATACTATATATAATATTATAAAGAGGTAAACTTGGCTTGTATGTAGGGGGTAATCTCCGGAACTACCAGTCAGATTTGAAAAAATCTTTTTGCATTGGATAGCCCAATTCTTGAAGAAGGTTGAGGAGGAAAGGCTCTCGGACGAAGTCGTGGAAAGAATCTAGTATATGTATAATAATATAATAGTTAAAGGACCTAACGCACGCGGCCATACCTAGAAAGGTCGCAGAAGCTTAGGCTAAGATTGCGGACGTTAATACTAAAGAACCCAATTCGGCATCTGGCACGCGCGGTTTTACGGCCAAACTGTCGACTACGGTCTTGCGGCTAGTCGTGTTCGTGGGTTACCATATCTTATTTTTTGGATTGTGTCTCTGAAGCAGGTATACCCACATTTCGCCAGTTATGTTTAAGTCCCATGTTACAGGGGGCGAGCCTATTGCCATCAACCGGGCACAAATCCAGACTCCGAGCTGCTACTGAGAAATTTCAGATAGAAAAACCAAATAACACTTTGTCCGACTCGGGAATCGAACCCAGGACCTCATGCTCAGCAGTAACGCTTGCGACCACTAGACCAACGAGGCAGTCCAAGCTGGTCCGAGGTGTTCACGAACTGTTACCAAATAAATATTATTCATTCTTTCTTAATGCGGAAAGTCCCTGAGTAAAACTTGGCACTTGAAATAGACACCTGTCTATATAATATAACAAGATATTTTAATGTTGGTTTCCGATAACGATTATTTTAATTTAGCGTATGTCAAACATGACCACAAAGCAACACTTACTGAAATACCTTCAAAACCTAACAACTTTTGTTGTTGTGAGGTACATCCATTCTGTATCGGTGGACTCTGCAGTATAGTTTCCCCTGCATCGTTTATGTTCCCTTTGCCTAGCGAGCAGATCATGTAAGTGTTAATGACAGTGCTCATGTTCGCGTAATCTTCATAATGCTCAATGCAAGTTTTTTTATCCATTAACAGCGTTGGAGCATATTTTAATGTAGCTTCGTTGTAATTAATAATATCTCCTGGCTGGAAACATGGAACATTTCAAGTTATTAGTTAATAATTAATTTTACAATAAAATATCGTAACTTAACTAAAAGTATTAATTCCTCCGCATTATTCTATTTAGGTATAAAAATATAATTATGTACATTGTATATTAATTCTCAATTAATTATAATTTCTTATTTATAACTTAGTAAAACTAAGTTAAAAAAAAACATAATTCATCTTCACACCTCCCGAACATTTTGATTTTTTTTCCACCTTTGTCCCATGTTACGTGGTGTCGAGGTCGATGCAAAATGTTTATTTCTTCCAATCTCTGACAATCTTAATGATATAATTCAATACCGTTTCATTCATATCATTCCTCACACAACCTATCCAGCTTTTCTTTAGTCTACAGCTCCCTCTTCATATATCAACATTTAATAAATAGCTATCAGTCTTTCTTCTGAACTTAGTAAGCTATTACTAGACGTATGAACTACTTCGCGTACTTAGGTTTGACGATCTTTTTTGTGTCACTCTAAGGCACGCGATCATCGCGCGAATATCCAATCGTCGCGCGAATACACGTTAGTCGCGATTATGTCACCATTTTTTCGGTGAACCATAACCGCATGGTCGTGCCGACAGAAAGCGCCTTCCGATTTTCCGAACACGGCTTTGGGCGACACGCGCGCTTCACCTATTTTTCGTCGGTCACGACGCAAGTCGCATCGCGGTGACTCGTGTAACCAAGCGTCCTATTTAAAAGCGATTGTTGCACCAGTGAAACTGAACGCATGGTCGCGCCGACAGAGGGCGCTTTTCGGTTTTCCGAACAAAAAGTGACATATGCATGCGACCGATCGCGTATGCGCGCGACGTTCGCTTTTAAAAAGGAAACTCATGCTCTAAACAACTTCTTACATTTGTTTTCTCCGCAGTCGCTGTCGTGAGACGCGTGTCATTTGAGTGTGTAGCTCGTAGCCACGGGACTAGTACGTGATGAGACATGGGCGAAAAAGTTCACAGCTTTAAGCAGAGATGGGTAGCTATTCTAATAACTAGCCAAATAGTTGAGTCACTGCCATAATACTTAAAACTCTCTTGCTCTTCTTACCCCGGATTTTGATTAAGTTGAGAGAATCATAATGAGTCTTCGTACTGTTTCTGCAGCGGGATGGGATGGAATTCCAACGAAAATGATAAAAGTGAGCCGCCAGTTCCTCGTACCTATCACATACATCTGTGACCTATGTATCTTCAAAGGAGTATTTCCAAGGTACTTAAAGAAAGCGATAGTGCATCCTATTCACAAGGGGGAGACAGAGGGAGTATGAATAATTACAGACCTATATCTGTCCTTCCAGCGCTGTCAAAGATTTTGGAAAAAGTCCTTAACAGTCGTCTTGTCAACTTTATGGAAGCACATGGCATTTTATCAACTAATCAATACTGTTTTCGTAAAAACAAATCCTGCGAGGACGCTGTTGCTGCCTTTGCTGATGATAGTGCTTGTAAAGGTACTTGATATAAGGTCTAAATGTCTGGGTGTATTCTTAGACTTATCTAAGGCATTTGATACTGTCTCTGTCTCTATCTTATTGTCTAAATTAGAGAATAGGAGTGAGAGGTTCAGCACTAGCAATCTTTAAGAGTTACCTCTCTGAGAGGACACAGTTTATCAAGATTGGCTCATATGTCAGTGTCAAACTCTCAATTTTGGGACCTACCCTCTTCTTAATATATGTAAACAGCCTATGTATGTCGCTCGCTTAACATATCTCCAACGGCGATTGACTGGTTTCGTAGTTACCTGTATGGCCGCCGGCAACGTATATGCATAGAAGAGTCTTGTTCTTCTTGGTGTTTTACTTCTGCCGGTGTACCTCAGGGTGGCGTTTTATCTCCTTTACTCTTCGCAATTTTTATAAACTTTATTTCCAAAAAACTTCTTTCTTCAAACCACCTTTATGCAGATGATTTGCAAATATATAGACAAGCTGCTCTTTCGGGTTTGGCTGATGCAATTAATATAATAAACAAAGATTTGGGTTCAATTTGCGAGTGGAGTGAGGCACATGGGTTGCAGGTTAATCCATCGAAGACTCAGGTCATTGTTGTTGGCAGCTCAAGGATGACCCCCAAGATAAACTGGTCGCAGCTTCCTCAAGTTCAATTTAACGGAACTGCTATTCTAGTAAGCGAAAAGGTTAAGAACCTTGGAGTTTGGATTGACAAACATCTTTCTTGGGGTCCCCAGCTACAGGACGTAAGTCGCAAAATTTTTGCATCTGGTAAGTCCTTGAGACGACTGCGGAATTTTCTTCCGACTGCCACTAAAACTGCGCTTGCACAATCCCTTTTACTTCCCATCCTTGACTACGCTGATGTCAGTTATCTTGATCTCACTGAGGCACAGCTAGATAAGCTTGAGCGACTTCAAAACTTTTGCATAAGATTTATATTTGGCCTGCGCAAATATGATCACATCTCTGAATTTCATACAAAGCTCAAGTGGCTTCCCATACGTCTTCGCCGGAATGCTCATATCTTATTTCAGCTCTACAGTATTCTGTTCAATCCTAAAACCCCCTCTTATCTTAAAGAACGTTTCAAGTTCCTTCATGACACAAATAATAGATATCTGAGGTCATCGGAAAATTTAGACTAGAGATGCCGATGCATTCCACCGGCTTTTATGACAAATCTTTTAAGGTTCAAGCAGTACGGTTATGGAATGCATTGCCCGTGTCGATAAGGCGTGCTCAATCTTTGTCCACTTTTAAAATTCTGGTAAAAAAACACTTTCTCTCTCCTTAAACATCGTCATTACATATAATTCCTTGCTCTTGTTTCATGTTTATAATTTTATGTATATCTGTCTAATATATATATATATATAGGTAATTATATGCTTTATGTATCTGTGTATTCTGTTGTATATGTAAATGGTACACCACTGACTACCTGCAGTATTGTCTCTCCTTTTCCATTTAAATCCATCCAAAGGTTGTCTGTAAAAGATCGCTTTTAGCGATAAGACCGCCCATTGTGTCACCCAATGTAAAATTTCTATATTAATGTCTGTAATTTTTATGGTGTACATAATAAAGAATATTCTATCTATCTATCTATCTATGTAATTTATCCATCCCATACTGCAGCTTATATACTTATGCGGACAATACGGCTTTGCTCGTGCATGGGCTAGACTGGAGAGAAGTTCAGGAGCGAGGGGAGTTTGCTCTGGGCGTCGTGATGTCTTGGTTAAGAGCTAATATTCTTACACTAAATATCGATAAAACAAAATACATCCCGGTTTCAATTAAATCTTGTACCCGGCCGGATGACTCGTTTGTTATCAGGGTCCACACTTGCAGTGAACTGTTAGTCCAATGCCTCTACGCTCCCCTAGTCAGAACAACACAAGTCAGAAGAAAACGAAGAAAACCGGTTCGAAGAAAACCGATAGGGAAATCGTGGCCCCCGGCAACAGGGCAACCGAAGGAACACGGGTGGGTTTTAGTCAGTAGGAGTCTGACACGCCCTCCCGCTCCACCCAGAGCGGGAGAAGTTATTTGATAATTTCCCACCCAGAAAAAAAAAAAAAGGTACCTTGGTATCATAATAGACAACCTGATGTCCTGGAAGGTGCAAATTGATGAAACGTCTGGCAGAGTGAGGAAACTCATAGCGATTTTCAAGAGTCTACGCCATAGTGCAGACTTGGGAATACTTCGGGTGGTCTACTTCTCAATCTACCAGTCAGCACTCTAATTTGGTATTAGGACTTGGGACGATGCTCCAAAAAGATATACAGTGTGCCCGGACATGGACTAGCGATATTCTAAATACTTAAATATAAACTATTTTAAAGTACAATTACACTCTAAGCTTGGGTCCACTACACTTGCCCGTTTTTGTGAAAATTAACAATTACTGGTTGAATTGCATTATTTTTTGTTTTATTTTTCAACTTTCACATTTTTTTTTCAAACGTTTTGGAATTGTGAATACATTTTTTTATAATGCATACGGTAGACAATATTATTGCATTTCGAATAAGTTTATTTTTATCTCAGTATGACTAAAACTTTGAGAGATATGATTTTTTTTGTACTCGCACAGAGAATATTTCAACCAAAAAAGCAAAATGGCTGCCATATAGCGGAGAAGTGTTTGGACTCAAGCTTAGAGTGTATTTGTACTTTTAAATAGTTTAGATTTTAGTATTTAGAATATCGCTAGTCCATGTCAGGACACATTGTATATATTCTTAAACTGGAAAGAGTACGACGAGCTGTCCTTAAAGTTATGACTTTTAAACATTTCCGGTACAGCACCATACAATTGTATTAAGCTATTTGTGCTCAATACCATCTTGTGCAGGCATGATTCTCTGAAATACAATACTGGTCATCTGGCAAATAAAAGATCTAAATATATCTATCCCACAGAACGTTACAAAACTAAATTGGCTGAAAGACATTTTCGTGTATTAGATAGTCGAATTTATAATGCAGTTAAAAAACAATGCAATATATGGCTTAAATAAATTCGAGTGTAAAAAGAAAGTGAGTCAATCGCTCGCGAGTCTTACATACGAGGAGATAGAAAAGTTACTCGAAGAACATTTTTAACAGTTTCTGCTTTCTCGGACCACTCACATATACACCACACATACATACGATACACACAAGACACAAACACATTTACTTACCAAATTCACACTAGATAGGCCACACATTTTTTTTAAAGTTTATTTTGTTTGTCCTGTTTCTTTATTATATTAACTTTATTTTCTTTTTGTACTCAACGATAACTCCTTACCCAATGTAACTCCGTACTAGTTTGTATAAATTTAAAAATGTATTAATAGAGAGAGCACTGGCACCCATAACACAAGTTTAATCTTATTTTGGGTGCCGATGGAAATAGTCAGTGATTTATGCAATTTTTAAAACAATATTGTCATTAGTTTAACCTATCCTATGTAAATTGCAAATTTGGAAATAAAGTTATATTCTCTTTTATTATATAATATTCGTCAACATGATAGCTAGCAATTGGCTAGCTAGAATATCCAACAAGTTTACGGCACAGCGGGTAGCCGGGGTAGCTGCAGCAGCTATACGTTTAGTTACGCGAACTTCGTTTCGATAGATTTTCGACAGTTTTTACTTTTAGTTGGTAGTATTATAAAATGATAATAAGGGAAAGTCATTCAACCACAAATCGCCGGCTAGCTGCACTATTGAAATTTCGGTCAGTTACCCATCTCTAGCTTTAAATACGCGTACTTGTTCTCTTGCTGTCTACCGGGGCACTTAAATATTCTTACCCTACGCCATCCCATCTTGTGACCCCATCCCAGCACCAAAGCATCAGTGCCAGGCTCTTGATATTTCTCCTCATAATTAATAGCTATCGTAGTAGGCTTGTACGAACATAGTTTTTCGTATTTTTCGTCTTCGAAGTCAAAAGGTGTATCCACTTTGACCAAACCTATATCTATGAATGACCAGTAATCTAATTCTCCATACTTCAGTTCGTAACCTGAAATCAAATTAATTTTAGGAAAACGGATTTTGTTATTATCACTTTAGCTACTTCGTGAATTTAGTGGTCGCATGTGCAACTGCTGAACTTCAAGTTCTGGGTTCGAACCCCAAGTCGGTAAAGTGCTACTAGGTTTTTCCATTGAAAATTTCTTTCCATTGCAGACGGGTCCTTGAGTGGAGACCGCGTATCGGCAAGCGTAGCGTGAGATGCCCCCCAACTAGATGGACTGACGACCTTTTAAGAAAGTGGCTGGGACAGACTGGATGCGGATGGTGGAGGACAGGGTGCTGTGGCGCAGCTTAGAAGAGGCCTATATCTAGCAGTGAACAGCGATAGGCTGAGTTGATTGAAAATTTCTTAGAGCCTGTAGTCCGGATTGTGTCCGGTTGATGGCAATACGCTCGCCTGTCACCCCTTATAACATAGAACTTAACCTGACAGGCGAAATATGGTTGTAATACACCTCTGCACCTCTCGCATGGGTTCGCAGCTTTATGCTGAGCGATGGCCGTTTTGCGTGGATGTGACGCATATTTTCCCCCAATTTGTTATTTACGTGTTTTTTTTAGTCTTTCTTTGCGTCATGTTTACCGCAAATAAACGTATTTTCTTTCTTTCTTTCTCTGCCCAACTCCTTTGATGATTGAATGATGAATTCTGGCGAAAATATTTAAAGTAAGTTTTGAAATAGATTTTTGAGTACTTACCTTTAGGGGAACAAGTATATATGGCTTTCTTTTTCATATCTTTGGTACACTCATCCATTTCGATTTCACTGTCAGTAATATACTTTTTGTATCCAGCTACAACGTATATGTACTCCACATCCTGAACGCATGCAGCCGATGTTATGACAAACTCGCTAGTGACAATCGCACCTCCACACAGCCAGTTGTCATATCCTGCTAATGACTTGGGCGCTTTGATCAAATATGCCTGAAAATATGATTTACACAATTGTCAAATAAGATTGTTAGGTAATGTTTTGCAAGCACGATGAAGTAGGCGGCCATGAATTATTTTCACTGATTCTCTTCTTGTGGAAGACAAGAAAAGAATTTGAAATTTTCTCATATTATTAAAAGTTTATTTATTACCATGTATTTTCTGTCTTTTGTTACTTCTAAACCATTTTTGATTCTTCTTTGACAATGAGATACTAAAATAATATAATATTTTAATTAATTATTATTGTATTAAATTAACAAGATTTATTCGCATACTCAGCAATGTCATGTTAGTACACAATGCTTGCATATACCTAATAATGTTATTCACAAACTGTACATTACGAAAGATTTAAAAAATCGTTAGCATAACGTAGAACAATCCAATTAAGTTTTTAATTGTCAACAAAAATTATAATTGTTCGTTTTGTCTAGGGTTAAGTGGTCACTAGCTCTAAGAAATCAACTAAGTTTTATTACTTACCAGAAATAATCATAAAAAATAACACTGTTACTGACTTTATTGCAAACATTTTAAACCTTGGTCATGATTGAGGAAGAGTGTAGCTAACAATTTGACGGTATGTTTCAAAATAATTAAATTACAGTTGGACGATTATTTTTTATAGTGTATTTTCATTATTTTGTAGCATTTACTGAGAACAAATCTTGAATGTGTTTTCTGTCTTTGCTATGTTTTGACGTATTTTTTTTATAGCTTAATGTGTTTAAGAATCGTCTAGTGCTTTTTAACCGATTTCAAAAAAAAGGAGGAGGTTCTCAATTCGTCGGGATATTTTTTTTTTTAATGTATGTTCCCCGATTACTCAAAGACGGCTGGACCGATTTGAAAAATTCTTTTTTTGTTTGAAAGGGTATACTTTCAAGTTGGTTCCATTGTCATTTGGTCACGATCTGATAATGGGATCTTGGAGAAATCGAGGGAACTCTTCAAATAACTTTTTCTCATTTTTGTAATGTAATATTTTTTTTTCCTGCGTCATGTTTACCGCAAATAAACATTTTTTCTTTCTTTCTTTCTTTCTAAATATTAAAGGCACATCTATAGCGATTTGGGTATTTTTGATGAGCAGTTGACATAAGGCTATTGTAACTTAGATAAATTACAAACCAACCCACTAAAAAGTGAAAAAAAAAACTTTTTTACAAAAAACACAACCGACTTCCAAACTACAAAGTGAAAAATAACTTTTATTTTGGAAGTCGGTGTCTTTGGATCAGATCAGTATTTTAGTTTTTTTGACACCGACTTCCGAAATTAAAGTTATTTTTCACTTTGTAGTTTGGAAGTCGGTTGTGTTTTTTGTAAAAAAGATTTTTTAAAACACTTAGAACTCATGAAGCCAAACTTTTCCAAAATCCTTTTAAGTAATCCTAGGTTTGTTATGGATCCAATAGAGAATGACAAAAAATAAAGCAAGCACCTATTACTAAATACATACAATCTAGCATATGTAAATGTCAAAAGTCAGACAAAAATGTTTGTCTTGATGACGATTTTTTTCACACCGTTTTTTGTATTACCTTCTTTTTTAACCAGCTGCTTTAAGTCTGTAATATGTTTGAAGGTTCCTAAAAGCAAATTATTTGAAATGGTGTTGTAAATTCCCTTTAAAATAAATAATGATGGTCAATGGTAATTTTTCAAGTTTAAGACATAACAAAGAAATAAAAATATTCTTATGTTGGGGCCGCACTTGCGTCTATCGTGACAAAGCAAGCGAGTCGAAGCTTCGTATGTTTTCAAAGTTATTGCTCTAATGCGGTGGTCACATAATTTTAACGAATTATCGTCAAAGATGGCTCTCCATTGTTTCAACAGAGCATCTATGCAGTCCGGAAACGACAGTCGAAATTACCAACGCTAGTGCGTCACGCTAATTAGCGCGCTAAAACCCTCTGATGTACCACCACCCGGGCGGTAAGAACTACGCAGCCCGAACTATCGCGACAACAGCCGATAATGGTTGGTCACATCTGCGTGTACATTATCACTGTGCGAAGCTTCGTCACGATAGACGCAGCCAGTGCGACCTCAGCATTAACGAAGTGTCGAAATCACGCGCTAAGTGACCTACGCCGTAGCTGTGTCCGAGCTACGCCGTAGCTCTGCGTAGCTGAGTGATTTGTTAGCTAAGTAAATAACAAAAACTAGCTATGAAATCCTTTCAGTTTGTGCAATCAAGTCTTTATTTATCGATCAGTCAATTCAACGGTTGAAGGCTCACTCGAAATTGTGCCTGATATTTTATATAATGGAAAAATGATTCAATGTCGCTACGATGCTGAAGTGTTTTTACATATTGATTTGGATAACTGCTTTCAAGTGTTAGTACTGTCTTTATTTTTAAATAATTAATGACTGTCCCGTGTTTGTTATTATATTTTTTTATAATTCCTTCTTTTGTTTTGTCAGTTTCGGAATGAAAGTTTACATCATGTCAGTATTCGAGTGTCCGTATGAATTGAGGAGCCATGTCTCATATTTAAACGCGGGTACTACCAATATTTAGTAGTAAATTAAGCGATTTTGTAGGCCCGATCCTGGAATTTGTAGTAAAATACTTTAAAAGATATACGACTTTTAAGGTGGCTCCTCAATTCAGACGTCTGAATTGAGGAGCCACCTTACAAGTCTAAAACTAGCCGACGGATATTTTTGAAAATTTGGTAGGATTTAGTAGTACTTATGCGTAATCTCTACAAAAAAAATGGGTTTTGTACGGCTGAATTTGAGATAGCTACAATGTTTTGATTTTTCATAAAAATCCATAAATTTCACCGCGCTGTTTCTCGGAAAGTACTCAACCAATTACAACATATTTTTAGTATAATTTAGTAGTAAATACGTTCTAATTTGTAGTATAAAAATAAAATGGATAAACTACATAATTTCGCTAATACAACATATTTTATGTGGCTCCTCAATCCTGACGGTCTGTAGAAAATAAATGTGCATAGCTACTAAAGTAGTTGATCAAATCGGATAACAATAGCACCAATATTTAGTAGAAATTTCTACTAAATATTGGCGTAATCCAACATTTTGTACATTCAGTATTTCAAAAGATATTAACAAAATAAACATTCCTTAACAAAATAGTGTGGTACAAGAGCCCACGACCAAAACCACGTCACATCGTTCAACGGTCAAAACCGTACAAAATCGTTAGTTTAGATGATTCTGAACCGATTAGATGGGAAGTACCGGTCAGAAACATCCCAGTTTTACGGGAGCCCATTTCTGCTTTAAAAAAATAAGCAAGCAGTCGGTTTCATCACAATATGTCTGATATTTAAAATGTACATAGGTTTCGTAATTTTATTACGAAAAAGTTTGTTTTCAGACATTTTTGTGTGTCAAATGTAAACTGAGCGCATTTTCAAAAATGTCAAAAAATTTTACCTATCTGTCTCATAGCAACCTGGTTCAATCGAAAAGTTGTCTGATTAGTAACGTATTTTTTTCTTCTTTTACGTAATCAAAAGATTACGGCAGGTCAGTCTCAGGTTGTATCTTGATCAAAAATAACTTTTCCATAAGAGATGTTCTAATGGAACAAATCTATCTTAGGACGATGTATTAATGATTCAACCTACAAACTGCAAAAAACGTAAGAAAATTTTAATGTCGGTGGCTACAACTGCAGAAGATTCTGAATCCAAAAATTTCAGACATTTTCCACGTCACGTCTAACCTAAGCGCACTTGAAATACATATGTAAAAAAATACCGAACTGTTTCATAGCAATCTGTCTGATTTTCAGAATGTAGTTGAACGAAAGATTTTAAATTCCGAAAACACAATTTTCTGAAACCAGTATATGTATTGGCGTCACACCCAGAAGACCCTTTGAGAAAATTAAAAATGAGGCAAAAAATAAAACCCATAGCAACCCGTCTGAAAATCTTGTATTTAGGTGAACATTGGTCAGTTGATGCGAAAAATCATTTTTCAAAATAAATCATTTTTACGTACGATTAATAAAGAGCTTACCCGAAACCATCAAACTGAAATAGAAAGGTTTTTTTTAAATAAATTGGACAAAAGGAAACGTGGATAACGTTTGAAAATAACTGTTTATTGAAATATATTTTTTTTTTACTGTCGGACTCTTCGTCGGTGTCGTAAGCGTAACAAGCACCGCGCGTTAGCCGAGCGATTCCGAAACGTTCTTTCTGTTTTTGGAGTTATATAATATGATATTTAAAATTTCTGAAAACAGGTTTTCAGTAACTATAGAAAAGATTTTAAAAAATTGAATCAGGTTGCTATGAAACAGATAGGTTAAATTTTTTGTCAAATTTTGAAAATGCGTTCAGTCCACATGTGACACGCAAAATGTCTGAAAACAAACATTTTTGTAGTAAAATTACGAAAACTCATTTTTAACTTCAGTGGGAGAAAGAGATGGAGCTATACGATCTGTAGAGCTTCATCTCTTTCCCACACTGAAGTAATATTAAAATAATACTGCTTTATGAGTTTGTGGTAGGCCCCCAGGCATATTGTGATGAAACCGTCTGCTTATTTTATTTTACATAGCAGAAATAGGCTTCCGTAAAACTGGGACGTTTCTGACCGGTACTTCCCACCGAGTTGGGTTCAGGAATCATCTAAACTAATGATTTTATATGGTTTTGGCCGTAAAACGATGTGATTTGGTTTTGGTCGTGGGCTCTCGTACCACACTAGATTTTTAAGTAATGTTTATTTTGTTAATATCTTTTGAAATACTGAATGTACAAAATGTTGGATTACGCCAATATTTAGTAGAAATTTCTACTAAATATTGGTGCTATTGTTATCCGATTTGATCAACTACTTTAGTAGCTATGCACATTTATTTTCTACAGACCGTCAGGATTGAGGAGCCACATAAAATATGTTGTATTAGCGAAATTATGTGGTTTATCCATTTTATTTTTATACTACAAATTAGAACGTATTTACTACTAAATTATACTAAAAATATGTTGTAATTGGTTGAGTACTTTCCGAGAAACAGCGCGGTGAAATTTATGGATTTTTATGAAAAATCAAAACATTGTAGCTATCTCAAATTCAGCCGTACAAAACCCATTTTTTTTGTAGAGATTACGCATAAGTACTACTAAATCCTACCAAATTTTCAAAAATATCCGTCGGCTAGTTTTAGACTTGTAAGGTGGCTCCTCAATTCAGACGTCTGAATTGAGGAGCCACCTTAAAAGTCGTATATCTTTTAAAGTATTTTACTACAAATTCCAGGATCGGGCCTACAAAATCGCTTAATTTACTACTAAATATTGGTAGTACCCGCGTTTAAATATGAGACATGGCTCCTCAATTCATACGGACACGTATTCGACCCCTTTCCGCTCAAAAAAGATTAATACGTAAACTTTCCGTCCGTTCATTATCATCCTTCTAGGTTTATTCTAATTTATTACCGGTAATCAAAACACATCATTCTCTCACATTTACATGCTCTTTGAAAAGGTTTCGTAGCCTTTTGTATGAGACACTTGAACTTGATTAATTGTTTGTTGTTGTTTATAAAATACTTCTTTTTTCTGTTTTTATAATATTAGAGTATCTGTCATGCATAAACAGTTCACCTCCTAGTGACTTTAAGGTTTTATTTATTAATAGTAATCTGTGAACAATGCTGTCAGCTAATTAACCAAGCTAACATTTAAGCCTAGTATTGTATTTATTTTATTTTTGATTTGTTATTTTACTATATGCTGCACTGGTTGACGTCATCACGTCAGCGCCGGCTATCGCTGAAAACCAGCGCTGGGGCTCTGTCTCGCATGGGGTCGCAGCTTTATGCTGAGCGATGGCCGTTTTGCGTGGATGTGACGCATATTATCCCCCAATTTGTGATTTACGTGTTTTTTTTTATCTTTCTTTACGTCATGTTTACCGCAAATAAACAAATTTTCTTTCTTTTGAATTATTTTTTGTTTGTTCCTATTAAATAAAATCTCTATTAGTCATCTTAGTATTCAGCTCCTTTCTAGCCATATCATCTTTCACGCAATTCATACGGTCTTTGGTCTTTCCTTCCTCTTAAATCTATCGCAATACACATGAGTACTCAAATCCTTCATATCATTTATGAATTGATAATAAATTGAATTATTCGCTTCAGTGTGTTTCTGTCAACAAAGGATAGCACTTGGAAATGAGAGTGTGATGGGTAAGAAATACCTGGTATGTATCTGTTATCTTAGATAAATTGCAATTTTAAAGGATTGGCGAAATTTACCAAACACCTGTGCCAACCGGATCGATCAACTAGTGAAGATCATGGGAAACCGCTGGATACGAGATACATAGAATCGGACGCTGCTGCTGTTGCGATTCTTTCGGGAGGCCTATGTTCAGCAGTAGCCGTCTTAAGGTTGCACTAGTCGACGGCTCGAACTCGTTCGTGTTGTGGCTAATATGCATGCTATTTAGTATAGTTATTTAGTTTTATTTATCTATCTAGTTAGTTTAGTATTTATTTATTTATTTGTATATTTATTTAGTGAAATAGACAATGATTTATAACGAAAACGAGCGCGTAAAATTTCATAAACAGACCTTTGGGCGTAATGGATATTATGGAAAAATTACTAAATTAATCAACTCAAAATAAAATTATTTTAACATTTAAATAAATTATCTATACAGTTTCTATTTTTCCATTTTCATACTACATAGGTTATTTAATTACGCCCAAACGTGAGTTAAAATTAGTGTTGAAATATGGAAGTTTCGACGCTCATAACTTCCAAACCAATACTTTTTCTCAATTCTGCTTCCAAATAGGGCTGGATAGTGACAAGACAAATTGATATAATTTTTAGTTTTGAACGTACACCGTCAAACATATGAGTAATCACCATACCACGTTTGTATGGAACAATGACCGACCAGTGTACCCTTAAGGCTCAATGATAATGACGATAAACCTCTGCTTACCTAATTGGGCATACGGCTTGATTTAATGTAATGTTTTCAGGTTTACTTTGTCCAATCTTCCTATACAAATTCCGATGACGACGCTTGGCTATGCGCGGGCGCCATTGTAACGCCAACGCAGATACTGACAGCGGCGGCGTGTCTTGTCGAGATGAATAGAATCTATGTAATAGCTGGCTATAAAAAGTATATCCACGCTAGAAATATAGAAAAGGATAAGTGTGCCAACATGTGGAAGAAAAAAGTTGTCAAGATTTCTGTCCCGAAAGGTAACTAGAGCGAGCCCGCATCACGACGATTATTTTGTCACATGAGGAGCTTGTGGCTAAATTATAACAGCCGCACGGATCGATCCATCAGGTTAAGCTACGCTTGCTGGGGTTGGTCCGTATATAGCAGGGGTGGCCAACAGGTCGATCGCGATCGACCGATCGATCGCGACTGTTAGTCCAGTCGATCGTGGCAAGGCAAAAAATATAAATACGTAGACCAGACTGCCCAACGTAATCACCTACTGCTGGACGCATCATCTTGTATAATTTTTCAATCGCTGTTCCGTCACGGTATTTATCCTCTCTTTTACGCAGTATAGTCTTTTGTTTTCGGCACACGATGACCAATAAGCGGGAAGCGTGTGGGACGCGGGGGAGGGACGGGAGGGTCTCAGTCAGTACTGAACTATGCTGTTTCATTTAAGATTTCTAGAAGTATGTAATTGGTAGATCGCACAGGGTCTCGTTAGTGAACAAGAGATCTTGGGTCCAATCAAGTTGGCCACCCCTGGTATATAGGTTACCATCTTTACATATCGAGACTCCTCCGTGCCTCGGAAAGCATGTTAAACCGTTGACCCCGCCGGCATTCGTGGATCTTTGACAGTCGTTACGACAGGTCGTCAGAAGCCCGAAAGTCTGACAACCAGTCTTACCAAGGGGTATTACCCAGTTACTGAGTTGTGGAGGTCAGATAGGCAGTCGTTCCATGTAAAATACTGGTATTCAGCTGCATCCGGTTAGACTGGAAGCCAACCTCAACATAGTTGGGAAAAGGCTGGGCAGATTGATTGATTATTTTGTCACAGACATGCAACGTATCGGTTTATATGGTAACGTGTAGTAAATCGCTATGACATTTTTCTCGTGTATTTCCCACCCCTATTTGGCAACGCCTACGTGTACCCGGGCGTGGAAATGGTACATTGAATTTCAGAAGCAGAATGTGACACAAGTTATATCTTGTCCCGGAATTAACGCACACCACCAAACACTGTTTCATTACTATTATTTTAAGTACCTGGTCGACTGAGCTCTGCTCGGGGGAAAATAGAGAATGCTCATTTAATAGTATAGGATAGTTCATACTAATTCTATGCTGCCATGTCATTATTCTAAAGTAGCCATAGATGTATTATTAAGGTAGCCATCTTGTTCTAAACTTTGGGTGACCGAGCTCTGCTTGGGTGAAAATACGGAAAAAACGAATTTTCCCAGAGACTAGCTAGATCGATTTTTTCTTCGATTCGATCGAAGAACGCTAAGCAAAAATAAAGTAATAGCGCGGGCAGGAAATCTGGCTGTTATTTTAGTATATAGTGGTGTCTTACGACTTCCACGCGAACGAAGTCGCGGGCAGAAGCTAGAGTATAATATTAACTGTATTTGTTACAGAATACACAACATCTACTCACAAGGAGCTGGAATGGATGAACGTAGATATTGGTGTAGCGACTGTGCAGGAACCATACGATTTCAATGACCAATCATATCTCACTCATTGTTCTTATGTACCGGAGAGTATTATGATAAATTACGACACAAATAATGAATTGCAGAATACTCGTGCCATAGCGTTAGGATGGGGAGGAAAGAAAGGCGTAAGCAAACTACATCTTTTCTTTTCAGGAAAGGCTTACACGGATTTGGTCCATTCTATATGATTGGTCCCTCAATACAATTTGAAGCCCAGGTACTATGTCTATAAAAGGTGGGCTTATTTTAGGCACCAAATTTTTAAAACTCGTTTATATACCTACTGCAAATCGCAAGTACATCTACATACAACTACATATTTTAGATCTTTTTATCTAGGTACAATATTATGAGTATATGTTGCATCATGAAATGTATCGAATGAATAATTTTCACTGCATAACAACGATAATACTGTCCTTTTTAGGGTTCCGTAGTAAACAAGGAACCCTTATAGTTTCGTCATGTCCGTCTGTCTGTCTGTCCGCGGTCTAGCTCCGAGACCCTTAGTACTAGAAAGTTGTAATTTGGCATAGATATACATATTAATTACGTCGACAAAGTGGTAAAACAAAATTATGAAAAACATTTTTTTTTAGGGTACCTCTCATACACGTAAAGTGGTTATATTTATTTTTTTATTTTTTTACCCCATGGTGAGGGATATCATTGGAAAGGTCCTTCAAAAATATTGTGAGTTTGTGAAAACCATTTTTGGATTCAGGGATTCGTTTGCGAAATATTAAGCTTTAAAGTGCTAATTTTTGTTAGAGTCAAGTGTCCGTCCCCCCCCCCCCCCTACCGGCTAAATGGTTGGTTTTGGTAAGTTTGTTTTTGGGATAAATTCATCCCAACTACGGAACCCTTCATTGTGCGTGGTCCGACACGCACTTGGCCGGTTTTTTTTTTATCATGCGTGGAAGATGCAATTTATGTAATGACTTTTTTATTTCACATACTATGTTAATCGCTCAGCCCAAGGAGTTACCAGAAGATACACTAAAATGGAAATTACTTCAAGAAGCAACCACGACTATTATCGAAAAAACATTTTGTGCCAATCTCTTGCCAAAAAACGGATCGAAAGAAATCGTATATAAATATCTACTGTGTGCATCTGGGAATGGCTTTTTGGGGGAAGACGGTGAAGAAACTACATTGGACCCCATCTTTGAAAAGCAGTCAACCAGTAGTAGTATTTTCCTTAACAACGCTACAAAAAACATAAACCAAAGTAACGAGATGAGTTCAAGAAAGTCAGCATTGGTAGAAACATGTCAGGTAAATAAAACTAAAAGTGAATATATTTATATTAGTGATGTGCCGGATCGTTAAAAAATGTGATCCGCGGATACGGATACGGATACGGATCGGAAGAGTCTAGATCCGCGAATACGGATACGGATACGGATCTCAACTTTCTTCAGGTTCAGCAGGAATCATTTATGATCCTCATCGTAACTGACTTTTGGGGGAAAAAGCTGCCAAGTTACTCTTTTTGAAATACAATTTACCATTACTCAATATTAATTATGACATATATTTTTTAAGTTCTTGAAAACATAGTTATAATTGATGTGTTAACTCACATAATTATTTCAATTAGCATAGCATAAATATTAGAGGTTTGATCTCACTATAAAGATAGTTTAATTACTACCTTATAACTTAATTTACTGGTACTTACTCTACTTGAATTATAATAAATATAATTAAATTATTTTTTTACTAATTTGGATTGAAGTTAAACAGTATTTCATTGTTACATATCTTTAAAATTTCATATACGTAATGAAATATATTAATGTAAAAGATCCGTTCAAGATCCGCCAAAAAGTAACGGATACGGATACAGATCTTTTTTCTCCCTCGGATATCCGCGGATACGGATACGGATATCCAGCACATCACTAATTTATATGCATCATAGTTTACACAATTTACTCACCCGAGAATTGCAATGAATTCAAAGTCAGCCCGTATATTTCGTAATATTGATTTTCTATGCCAAGTTGTGAATCATAGGAGGACTTCAGGCGGTCATCAATTCAATTTGGTCAATCTGATTGAGATAAATCAAAGTATATGGAGATTTATTAGCTCAATATTTTTAAGAATGATCACGGAGGTCCTCTCGTCTCGTGGGTCGGCAACCAAGAGATGATCTTAGGAGTGGCGCTGAACGGCATTTGCAACCCAAACTTTGACTGCGTAGGTCCCCGTATTTATGTCAGCACAGCAGCAACAGCCCAAATAATCAAATGCCTACTGGAAACTAACGATACAAGGTTGGTTTTATTCAGTTTTTTTTCTATTAAGTGATTTCGATTACTTACGTGACCTGAGGGTTGGCCTATATTTCAGCCAATGAATCAGCATTGCTATTCAACAAGGCAATTTTAAACTATAACACACCTGTGCTATCGGAGAGACTTTTGTGCAGCAGTGGATTGCTATAGAATAATGATGATAATTTTAATTATGATCCAGATGTAATAAAACAGGCCATTAGATTGTAAAATAAAAACGAGTAGAGAGTTGAGAAAGCTAACATATAAACCATTTCACAGGCGTAAAACCTGCAACCACCAAATGGGTGATAAACTATATCAAGTCAACGATATAGAAATTAAATGGCCCGAAGACTTAAAAAACAATTCAACACCCTCACTAAGTATCCAAAAAATTCCATCGTTTCGACGACAAAATAACGAAGAAGATACTCTTCAAGCGCGACCAAGCAAGGATCTAAGGACCTTTAATAAGCAAAAGAATCCAAAAGAAAACCCACAGGGTCACTCATATGAGCAACTGTACGAGAATCCACGTAAGAACCGACAAGAGAACCCAAATCAACATCCCAATAATGAGCAGCAGCAATCATACATGAGTCAACAACAAATAGAATCACAAAGTCAACCAGAAACAGACCCGTCTAATCAACCACAAATGGAATCCCAAAATCAAGCAGAAATAGACTCTGTAAATCAACCACAAATGGAATCATATAATCAACCCCCACTGGATCCTTATTATAATCAACCACCAATGGATTCTTATAATAATCAACCACAAATGGAATCAAAAAATCCACCGGAATCAGAGTCGTATAATCAACCTCAAACACAATCAAATAATCAAAAACGAAAGGTTCCATATCAACCACAAATGGATTTGTATAATAAACCGCATAAGGCACCACAAAATCACCCTCAACGACCATTCAACAAAGATGAATTAAAATCAAATCAACCACTACTATCAATGAATAATACACCACCACCAAAACCACTTCAAATGGAATCATTAATGCCATCGCAAGTTCATTTAAATAATCAACCACAAATAGAATCATTTCAGCAACCACAAGCAGAATCATTTAATGAGGGACAAAAAGATCAACAAAAAATTTCACCATTTAAAAAACCACTGCTTAAGCCGTTCAATAAGTCTCAAGCAGAATTATTAAATAATTCAGAATTAAGATCACTGAAGTCACCGCAATCAAATGTAGATGTAGATCCTTTAAGTCAGTCACAATATTCTTATAAGGAACCACAATCATCATACAGTCATTCAAAATTTGAATCAGTTGAAACGAAACCGACAGAATCATATAATCCACTAGATATAATCATGGCAGATGACGATGACGCATCTAAACGTCCAATGGGAGAACCATATATGTCACCGCCTGCGGCAATACGTAATCAACCAAGTGTTGATTCAGATATGCCACAACCGTTTAAGCCAAAACTGGTTAAACCATTTGAGCAACCACATTTGAGTAAAAAATATCAACCACAGTTACCGCATCACGAGCAGCCTTTAGGACAGCTAGTTGAACAGGCTCCAGTGCAACCATTCGATCCAGGTCACCCGCTGAACGCGTTGCGTAGCCGGCCGCAGGATACTGTATCGAATCCTTCACAAGGCGGATCACAAACATTCGAGCAAATGTTTTCACAACTTCATGC
This sequence comes from Agrochola lychnidis, assembly GCA_963680765.1. NCBI lineage: Eukaryota > Metazoa > Arthropoda > Insecta > Lepidoptera > Noctuidae > Agrochola > Agrochola lychnidis. Next base: position 11,450,068 of record OY796869.1, on the reverse strand, counting down.
AGGACCTGACCCCTCAGCTTCGGCCCCACCACCAAACGAAGAAACTTTTGACGAACTGTATAAAAATCTTCATGTTGATGAGCCACGACTTGACCAACCAATTGAGCAGGAGGTTGAACAAACAGACACCAAAGTAGTGAATGAACCTACGGAAAATGAACCACAGTAAGTACTATTTTAACATTAACCATTATGCTCTGCAGTTTTATCGAATTTATCGCATTAAGTTCCACAAAACTGCTTTTATTTTTGCTGATCTCTACATTTCACCTAATTATAAGTAAAATACGTTTCTTTTTCAGAAATGATGTCCAGGTGCGTCATCAGGTGCCTTTAGAATATCGAGATTATTAAAACCGAAGAACCATTTAATTATAAACTTTATCTTTTGTGTAGTGTTCAAGTGATTTGTAACTTATAATTTTAAAAAATATGGTATTACACTGTAAAAGATTCAAAATAATGTAATGTATTTAGATATTCATTAATAAGGCTAACTTGCAGTGGAATGAACTGCATGCATCTTTTGTTTAAATGCTATTATATGTTTTGTAGAACTGCAAGCATCGAGGGATTATATATATATTTTTATAATAAAATAAAAACTTGTAAATTATCTTTATTTTAAACTCTTTTATCTAAAGAGTAAAAACCCCAAGTGTTACCAACATCACAAAACTTACGGAGTGACAATCTTCACAGGGTGGCGGCTAGCAACTAACGGAAGTAGCATGTGAACGACTTGCAATAGGAGAGATCTATGTCCAGCAGTGGACTACCCACTATAAGGTGATGTTGAACAAAGAATTCGCGAACTCTAGAACACATTTACTTGTGGTGTTGCCGTGTAGTGTTTAGAGATGTTTATCAATTCATTTTGTCGGAGATACCGTTTAGAACTCGCAAAGAATTCAAATCATTACTCCCAAACCAAAATTGGCATTCTTCTTTTGTACATAATTACTAGTTACGACTGTCATTTCCAAAGAAGCAATAATAAAAGTTTTGAACAATAGTTTTTTAAACATATAATAGAAAATATTATTAGAAATAAACTAATGTTATTAACAATAATAACAAAATCGTCATAATAAGTAGTGCTATAAATTCTAAACATTGCAATGTAAATGCTTCGAACACGATCGTAATCGATAATTATGTGAAAGTAGATTATCACAAAGCATGGAGATGCTTCGGCGGCCGCAGCTGGAAACGGTATTGCTAAAACTTTCCATACAAACCAAGCGTGTCAGTGTGCGGCACAGTTTACTCATAGAAAATGACGGCCTTTGGAAATTCTGACACTGCCTGTGATAGCCGAATTTGCGCTCTAATTGCGCGAGCACGAAAATGATAAGTACTCGTAATAGTGTCTCTAGTCGCTGCCGACGCGGTGATTCCTTGAAGTGTGGTTTAAATACAAGTGAGTTTTGAATTCGCTGTCGAATTTTCGTGCAGTCACTTGGAGGCCCCGAGTGAATTTTTCAAAATAGCACAACTGTTTTCTTATCACAACCATACCCATGGCACTTTTGTGCTTGGCAGTCAGTATTGGTAGTCATATATTATAATTTGGTACTTTATATTCCAATCCAATATTAATATTTGTTCGTGTATACTGCTTTCCCATATAAAAATTTGGTCGTGGCCGTATTGGTATCGGCCGTACCGGCTGTACCGTGTGTTGACCCTCTCTGGAATAGGAAATCGACTATGTTAGGTAGTCACGAGCACTAATATGTATACAATTATCAAAGAATTCTACCAGTTCTCAGTAAGCTGTTTGAAAATTCGCCTATACATGCTGGTCCTGCTCCATAGGACAATAAAGAGTCTAGACAAAATCTGGTTTCTAATTTAAGTGTGTAATTTATAATTTTTATAACATTGATTTTACATTCTGTGATTACTTTGATCTCACACACTAACTTATTGACGTTCAAAGTCAAAATCAAAATATTTTATTTCACATAAACCAACAGGGGCACTTATGAAACGTCAGAAGCTAGGTACACGGTTCCAATTCATCGCTTCCTATGGAGAAGAGCCGGCAAGAAACTCCACGGTTACTCTTTTCAAAATAAATTGTTTCAAAGTGCCTTTTATGTGCCTAATTGAAATAAATTATTGACTTTGACTTTCAACTTTTTAGAGTTATTTTCTCCTACTGTATTGTCAGTACCCTACCTATAATGCAGCTATAAATATAACGTGTTGCTAGGAGTGCCGATAGATGTGAAAACCAGACTATAAATAACGTTAATAATTTAATTTACAAATTATGGCATTTTAATTTTATAAACTTATTACAATTAATTTAAAAATAATAAAACAAACACTGTTATTTCTTCAACTATAATTTTATTTAAAGTGTGGTCACCTCTCGGTCCCTCAGTTATGATGACCGGTGCAGAGTCCTGCTGTGAGGGAATGGAACCGGTAATATTTTTCGACTAAACCGGTCAGAGCTATAATTAAAAACATGAGTAGACGCAAATGGACACGACGGACACGATGGACTCGATATCGAGCATTTCAAATATGCAGGTGTTCATGTGCCAAGGGTCCTGTCCTTGTTTTATTCATTGTGCATTAGTCACGTACACCTACCAGCTGAACTAATGAAAACTATAGTAGTACCTACCGATAGTCAAAAACGGGACAGGAGCTATCTCGAACAAGGTAAATTACCGACCAACCTCTTTTGCGACGACCATTGCAAAAACATTGGACAGCATGCTTCGTGCTTGAAAAATCATCTATATAGATGCTTACACGATGCACAAATTTGGGTTTCAACATGAACTTTCAACGGAAAGCGCAATCCTAAGCCTAAAGAATACTATCCAATATTCTACTGATCGTAAAATGCCTGTTTCCTGGATCTTTCTAGAGCCTTCGACCTTGTGTCATACGATATGCTGTGGAAGAAGTTGGGGGACAGGAATGTATCGGCTAAAGTTCCTAAAATCTTGCAGTATTAGTACGCGAACCAAACTAACAATGTAAAGTGATCCAACACACTATCTAGAACCTATGGGCTGGAGTGCGGTGTGAAACAAGGGGGTTGTCATCTCTCTCTTCAACCTATTTGTTAATGACCTCATAGTCGAGTTCTGCAGCATGCGTGTCCGTTGTCGGGTTGGTGGTGTTAATATTAACAGTATTAGCAATGCGGGCGACATGGTGCTGCTGGGTCCGACTGCAGGATCCATTGTAGAGATGTTGAAATTATGCGAAGACTATGCACTTGAGCTCGTGTGCAATGTAAAAAAATATGAGTACATGGTCTTTATGGCCGCCGGTAAATGCACAGACTATGCATCTAATCTAAATGATTTGAACATAAAAAGAGTGAATACATTTAAATATCTGGGTGCAGATACTTACCGACGACCTTAAAGATAATGTAGATATTGAGAGGGAGCGTAGGGCACTGGCGGTCCGAGGTAATATGGTAGCACGTAGATTCTTCCGCTGTACCGACCAGGTCAAAATAACATTATTCAAGGCATATTGTCAGGGTCTGTAAACAGGGGGTCACACCAAAAGGTCACTAGATGTCTTGCGCGTCCAATATAATAATATTTTCAGAATGCTCTTGCGGCTGCCCCGTTTCTGTAGTACATCGGAAATGTTTTAACAGAATTAAACTGACGACTTTCATGCATCATTGAAAAAAAAGTCGCATAATTAGTCATTAGAACACGGGCCAGTAGCAACAGCATTATGAAAATAGTATCAGATAGTTTCTATTCTCCCATTTTAAGGCATTTTGTGGAGAGGATGGCCAAGTGAGAAACTTGTACCTTATTCTTGGTTATCTTCTGTGCAGAATGATTCAAACTCAAACTCAATAATAATAATAATCCCCACCGCCATTTCTCTGCGTTGACGTCGTGGTGGGGCTTGCGCGCTCCGAACTCTAGGTCTGTGCCGGTAGAGTTTACTTTGCCAGAACAGGTCTAGGACGACGAGCCAGACCAAAAGATATACGGAAACCCGCAGGACAGCATGTGGCGAGCTGTTGGGCAGTAGCGACCCCACGGACCCTATCTCCCGGGAGGAGTCTTGTTCCTCACCTCTGGCTTGCCTTTATTGTCCGGCTAGAGTGAACACTGACGAGGAATGGAGCTCCCACCTCATTCTTGCATTAATTGACTGGCTTGAGTGGAGATTCGCAAGAGCAAACGTACTCGGTGGAAGGAAGTATTCCAGTAAGTGCTGGTAGGGATCTTGACCATCTTCCGGGCTCTGGGATTGTTCTGAAAGCCGTGGAATACCTCTCCACTCCTCAAGCGCCTTAGGACATGTTGTCTCCTTGTCACTACGTCACTATGTGCTAGCGACAGTTTTCTGGGGCCCATTATTTTAAAGTAATAAAGTTTATTAATAAAAAATTAACAACACAATTTAGCGAAATTCGGTAAGCCACAAACTAAGCATCGCTTGTGTCTTGTGGCTCGTATTGAGTGTGCAAGTCACCCCCTGCCCCCTACCATTTTATCCGTGTACATATAAAACATTGATCAGGCAGGGGCAATAGTCTTTCCATAGTTCCAGGTAACTAGTCTACTTTAGCCATTTAAACCCATAGTCCAACATTATCTTTGTTTCCATATCTTGCAATAGTCCTACACCAACCGGGGGTTAACCTTGGGTGCACTTGCATAGTGCATACAGGGATAATCGTCGGTTGGTGCCTCATTTCATTAAACCACCTAACAGGCCTCTGCGAGTTGGCTTCGGCCCCTCGTACGCCTTCCAAAGGTCCGGGACCCTAGGAAGCGACTAGCTATCAACGACTTTCTCGTTCAAGAAACTTACAAAAGATTGTAGGTCCCGTGTAACTAAAAAAGTTGATCGCTGACTATTCACACGCCGGTGAATACTCGTTTGTTGTAGCGACAAGAGCTATCAAAGAGAGTACTGGCTCAGAAACGCTCGCTTGGCGGACTGAACACTCACTGAGACTCACGCATGGTGTACAGGGTAGCCGGTAAAGAATGGATATCGTTGAAATAGCATACAATAGACCTTATGCCCGTTCTAAACCAAATACATTTTTTTTTAATCCTAAGAGCTGTTTTTCTAGTCATATTCTCTCGCTCGTGCGCGAGCTCGTGGCTAAGTAATACCAGCCGCATGGGTCGATCCAACAGGTTAAGCAACGCTTGCCTGGGTTGGTCTATGGATGGGTGACCATCTTTACATACCGAGACTCCTTCGTGCCTCGGAAAGCACGTTAAGCCGTTGGTCCCAGCTGTCATTTGTAGATCTTTGACAGTTGTTACGGGTCATCAGAAGCTCGAAAGTCTGACAACCAGTCTTACCACGGGATATCGTGTTACCCAGTACCTAACTGGGTTGTGGAGGTCAGATAGGCAGTCGCTCCATGTAAAATACTGGTATTCAGCTGCATCCGGTTAGACTGGAAGCCGACCCCAACATAGTTGGGAAAAGGTTAGGCAGATGATGATTATTTACTGCCTCTCTGCCAGTATAGTCAACGTACAATATTACAACCACAAATAACTGATGGAATTCATTAATTTGTGGTCGTGGTGAAGAAGAATGTAAAATAAGGGAAAAAAAGTCAGTTAAAAATCTTAGGAACTACTTGAGATATATTTTATTCTGTATTTTTTTTAGAACAATCATAATGTCTATTATACGTTATTTCAATTGTGTGCCTCTATTTACGCACGTCATTGAACCAAACCATAAACTCTTACCCATATGATATTCATAGCTCTTACCTCCTAGTTTCTTGTTCAGACGGCCAGTCGACATAATGTTCTATTCTTTCATAATTCATTGAGTAGCATTTTTTGCGCCTGTAAAGCACATAAAATATCATCTTACGGAAAACGTCAACGCACAAGTATTGCACGGGATCAACATCGCGTCAACACGAGCCGTTCAGCAGGGTTAACATTGCAAGCGCGAGAACGCTCTCTCTCTTTTTGTTGAAAGTCTACAATTCTGACGTCATCTTTGTGCTTGCTATGTCTTTTATGTGCAGCAAATAAACGATCTGTCTATCAATCTAATCGTTATGCTTAACATGACCACCAAGCTCGAGTAAACTCGAAAAGTATAGAACTTCGTACCGCAACGCACCCTTATAAGCATCATGACGCCATCGCCTCCGCTCGCGGAATCAGCTAGTAAACACCGGTCACCGAGCTTACGGCGCGCAGGCCAACGAAGCTTCTGTTGGGTTGACGCTTGCCAAACTTATGACAGCTCACTTCAACCTCACTTTACCTAAGTTTTCACGGTGAGATTTCACAGAATAGGTCGGCTGGTTTTACGACGAGCCGATGACGTGAGGTGATGTCAATCCCATGCAGTGCTTATACGTGTGTTTTCACCTTAATAGAAACCAAACATGTATAAGCATGACTGTGTGCGTGAGCACACAGTCATGTGTATGGGGCATCGCGCGTCGCGTGCTGCAAGGCGACTCGCGACGCGTTGGACGTTTTTTAGTTTACAGACAGGGCGGCGCGTGCAGCAGCCCGCGTCTCCGAGCGTATTGGCGCGTGCGATGCCGCGGGCCCCGCCGCAGGCGTCGCTACGGTTTACCGTGAACGGAGAATTGCAGGAATAGCTGGCCGCAACGCTGCGTGCGCCACCACGATAAAGGTCGCGTACGACGCGGCGATGCCATCCGCGGGCTCCGCCTGTATTTCAAGCAAACGCGTGTAAAATCGCTTCTCCGTAAACGCTCTCTTATAACTCTATTTATTTAATGCGGGCCGTGCTACCCATCGCAACGCTCGACGCCCCGCGTCTTCATAAAGAAGGCCTCAGATCGACCGGATCGGATACAATTGTTCAGTTTTATCCTTGAATGGTAATTTTAAGAATAAAATGTGATAAGTAAAGCTTTTCAGTATCTCCTAGTAACAATATTACGGCGTATTTTAGGCTAAGAACAGCTAATTATTGTGATTATCATATGACCAGCCTTTGCCAGGCTATGTTGGGGTCAGTAAGCAGCCAGATGAACCAGTATTTTATATGGAGCGATTGCCTATCTGACCTTAACAACCCAGTTACTGGGTAACACGATACTCCTTGGAACGACTGGTTACTGGTTGTTGTTAGTTGTAGTAAGTAACAGCAAATTATTCTGTACTTGGAAAAAAAATCTTGTAGGTACTTACTTTTCCATATTGAAAGTAATTAAACATTTGATGAGATTTCCGGATCGAGCCGTGCTGAGGTATAAGAAAGGGCCTTCACACTCGTACTTTTTATCATAAACACTGTTCAAAGCGACTCCTACAACGACTTCTACCTGGCCTGCAAATGCAATTAAGGGTCCACCATGGTCATTCTGCAATGTTTAAATTCTGCAGTAAAAAAAATATAGAGTGCAAAAGATCAGGCCGAAATCGCATTTTTGTTATTGTAGGGAAATCCTAATGGAAACCGTCTGTCTGGAGAGATTATGTCGGAATTCTACCGACTAAAACCCCACGGCTAACTTCCACTACCATGAGTCGGGGGTCCGGGAGATACTCGTACATTCAAGCGCATGCCTGACAACTATTCATCTCACAAAGTAATATTGAGCAAACCTTAAACGAATATCTTACCTGACATATGCCTCCAAAATAATGTCCTGGTACTCCTTGTTTTCTCATTGAATCATTTATATCCAATTTATTCCCATTAAAAGTTTTATTATTATCGTTAACGTCGTCGAACGTACCAGAACCATTCAAGTGCAAAGCTTCCCAGCTAATTGACAATTCGGTGCTATCCATATCCACGCACTGAAATTGAATCCTGTTAGCAGTTTTATTTGTTGCTAAGTAGGCTGATCTATAGAACATAACATAATAGTATCACACCAGTATTACCCGAAGGGGTTAGGCAGAGGTGTACCAATAGTTCACCCATATTTCCTATGTAGTAGGGGGCGAGGCTATTGCTATCAACTGGGCACAAATCCGAACTCCGGGCTGCTACTGAGAAATTTCTGATTGAATAACCAAATAACACTTTGCCCGACCCGGGGATCGAACCTAGGACCTCATGCTCAGCAGCTGTAGTGCTTGCGACCACTAAACCAACGAGGCAGTCAAAGGAACAAAATCAAAAGAACATAATCCTATTATTATTATGTAAATGTTTGTGACTCCTCCGTGCCTCGGAAAGCACGTTAAGCCGTTGATCCCGGCTGTCATTCGTGGATCTTTGACAGTCGTTACAGGTCGTCAGAAGCCCGAAAGTCTGACAACCAGTCTTACCAAGGGGTATCGTATTACCTAGTTACTGGGTTGTGGAGGTCAGATAGGCAGTCGCTCCATGTAAAATACTAGTATTCAGATGCATTCGGTTAGACTGGAAGCCGACCCCAACATAGTTGGGAAAAGACTAGGTAGATTGATTGTTTGAATGTTTGTAAGTTTGGAGTTTTTTAAGTCTTCACGGCTGTACGAATTTAGATGAAGTTTGGCACACGACTAGACCATGGTCTCGATTAGGACAGAGGATACTTTTTATTCCGGTTAAGTTCAATTTTCATTCTGGGACATTTTATTAATTTTACGGACCTCCTTGCGAGCAAAAGAACTTTTGAACCTTTGAACGAGCAAAAGAACTTTTGAACCAAAAACCTTTGAACCTCGGGCAAAAGTACAGGGCAAAAGCTAGTTTTAATATTTTTTACTTACCTCAGCGGGTGTGTCTTTCGAAGCCTTGCCACCATTGCCACCACATCTCCACCCAATCGACTTTCCTTTACTATATTGTACCGGTTTTCCGGTTGATGATGTTCTCGATGAATTAATTTTTCTTTGATTATTTGAGGAAATGGATGAAATATTTTTTCTTTGACTCTTTGAGTTAGATGATGAAATAATTCCATTTTCTTTCTTTATAACTCTTATTTTAATAACATCATTGAGCCCGTGGGTGCACAAAAATAAATATTCAAAATTTTTTGGAAATTGTTTTTGGCAATAAGAAGTATTCGTTATTATTGCTTGCGCTTGCATTAGGTATTCTGAATTTACGTCCGCAACCATTCCGGGCTGTAAATGATAAAACTTACTTTGAATTCATAATAATTATGCAATCTTTCAGCAACTTTTACAATGAATTTTAAATCGCAGTGTTCGCAGAGAATCAGGGGCAATTCCCGTACCTATTTTATAAACATACTTCATCCCGCGACTTCATCCGCATGAAATGTCTTGTACCCCCGACCCACCATTGCATCGCCTGCCCGCGCTATTAGGTACTTCGTTTTTGCTTAGTTCTTTGTTTTTTTATTTTTGCTCGTCTCCTGAGGGTCCTAGCGTGATGTTAAATGACCTATAGCCTTCCTCAAGAATTGGGCTTTTATTTTATCACTTTGTCGGCGTTATTAATTTGTATACCCATGTCAAATTACTGCTTTCTAGTACTTAGCAGCGGACTGACAGACAGACGGACATGGCGAAACTATAAGGGTTTCTTGTTGACTACGGAACGCAAAAAATGCTGAGATCAGATAGTGACCTCAATTTTTTTTATGTACTAGAAGTGGTTGATGGGCCGCAGGCTGTTTTGCCACTCATTAAATTAAACTTACTTTACGACCTTTAGCTGCCCCCCAACCAAGAGCTACGACATAAGAAATAGGTGCTTCCATTTTTAGATTATAATTTATTGAAATGGCCTTCGGTTCATAGGAGCAAACTGTGCGATAAGAAAAGTCAGAGAAGTTATATGGCTTCTCTACAACACCAAGACCGACGTCATATTGCATCCACATTGATTGATTGTACGCTGTGAACGAAATGAGGTTATTTTAATAAAGATGTACCATCGGGGTAACGCATATCTAAGCATTTTGAAAACAAAATCTCGTGCACACGATCCTTTTTTTTCGTAGGTAAGCTTTACTATAGCGGCCGAGCGCTGCAAGCGAGAATAGTCCTTACAGTGTAAAGATTTGAGTTTCTTCGAAAGTACCTAAATAATGTAAGCCAAACACGCTACGGTCCACCGGAAGAATCTATTAGTGCAGGTGTGCCTGTGCAGGTCAACCCCTCTCGCCCTTCTCTAATATCCTTAATTTATAAAATTAGCACAGGTCGCCTGCGCTGTTTCAAAAACTGCACCGGTCTCACAGATAATCATCATCATCATTTCAGCCGAAAGACGTCCACTGCTGGAAAAAGGCCTCCCCCAAGCACCGCCACTTCACTGGAGTTTCAAGCATCTTTGTTGTGAACAGACGTGTCGAACATTAATTAAAATAAATAAATCATTATTTGCTGAATCGTGACCTGGTTTTACCAAATAGCCGGTAGTAAAGCAAACTGTGTCATACGTAAGCATAACATGTGTTAATCGTTACTGTGAAAATGTGTATACGTGATTAACAAGTAAATAACTTGTGTCACAATGGCAAGCAGTCCCTTCAGCAGAGGTGGCAGATGTGCTCGAAGCCCACCTCCTACACCTGTGCCCGCACCCGCGCCTGCACCTGCACCCGGGCCCTCACCTCACCCTCAACCACCCAGCCAAAGAGAAGATGTCATGATAGAAGTAATATCTACGCCAGAAATCCAGAACTGGATGTCGTCCATTGAGCAGTGTCTAAACGAAGTGTGCTCTATTGTATCAGAGGGCAAATTAAACGTGGAGCAAAAACTGCGTATAAGTACCCTATGCCGAAAAGTTAGTCACGGCACATCGCAAATGGCTGTTCAGTACCAGTCCCTTAAGAGTAGAGCCGTCCAAGCCCACTCCACCGTCCAAACACTCGAAGACCAAATTGATCTGTCGCAGCAACTGCAAGCCCTTAAGCTGTCAATCGGAGCTTCAATGAAACCGGTAACGGGAATTTCCTTTGCTGAGATGGTTAAACAAGGTACCAACAATTTTATACAGCCGATAAATCTAAGCTCAGTTGCCATATACCCTAACGACAAGCTGAAGTCGAGTGAGGAGACAAAATCACTTGTTCAAAAAATTATATGCCCCGAGCAAATGAAACTTCAGGTAAGAGGACTACGTAAGACGAAAAACGGCGGTGTCATTATCAGCACTGAATCAAAGGACGATATTGAGAAGGTAAAAAAATCTATGCAGCAATCAAATTCAGGCCTTACAGTAGACGAACCCTCAAAAAGGAAGCCTAGACTAGTAGTTATCGGAGTGCCCTCATCCATGCAAGAAAAGGATGTTTTTACTTGCTTATTCCACCAGAATCTAGCAGAGACTCTTCAGAATTGCAGCCTAGAGACCTTTTTGACCTCCATTAAATTAAGCCATAAGTCAGGTAAGAAGGACGCTGAGACCTGTAATTATATAATAGAAGTATCTGCAGAGATACGTAAAGCCCTGATATCAAAAGGCAGAGTGTTTATAAATTGGTCGTCATGCCCTGTGAGAGACTTCACTCTAGTAACACGCTGTTATAATTGCCAGCAATACGGACATGCGGCCAAATCATGTCGGGAGACCACCGTTACCTGTGGCCACTGCGGTGATCAAGGTCACTCCATTAAAGAATGTACAAAGAAGACTGAGGATCCAAAATGTGCTACTTGCTTGCACTTCAAAAAGCCGAGCAATCATAAGACAAGTGCTACTGACTGCCCAGCGAAAATAATGGCGGAGAAAAGGTACATCAATTCTGTTGATTATGGAGGCGCCTAAGAGCGCCGTTAATTAAGTATTTTTTTAGCCCGTGTTATTGTTTTTATAACTATGATTAGTAATTTAATTAATGACATAGATAATTTCTCTGTATCTGAATCCCGCGTTTGTGACGTTGAACACTGTAAACAATATCTGTCCTCCCACACTAGTCCACTAACCATACTAACTCAAAATATTCGCAGTATTTTTAAAAATTTCGACAACTTCAGCACTTTCCTACAACGTCTAGACATAAACTGTGACGTTATTGTATTAACCGAATGTTGGCTTTCCAAACAATATAATATACCACTTATTCCGGGATATAATATGTATAAAAGTAACATAAACTACAATCAGAACGATGGGGTGCTAGTTTATACAAGAAATCATCTCAATGTGACTGTCGAGGAACCAAATATGCACGACTGTAACAGATTGTTAGTTAAAATTGGGTTAGAATTAGCGATACTTGCCTTGTATCGACCACCCTCTTTTAGAAATATAAACAATTTCACTGACTCTCTAAACAATACCTTGCAGAACCTGTCCTCTTTCAAAAATACAATTTTAGTTGGAGATATTAACATCAATATTCTTCCAGAAAGTGCTGACGCATCCGCTGAGGAATACCTTAACCTATGCGCCTTCCATGGTTTGCTTCCTGCTCACACGCTTCCTACACATCAAAGTGGCTCTTGTTTGGACCATATTATGCTCAAAACAAATTTCCCTGCACTTGCCCTTGTAACTAATTCCACAATAACCGATCACAATGCTACCCTACTTATTTTAAATTGTAAATTACCAAAAGTAGACACTCGCACAATTTCTAGTTTAATTGTAAATAAACTTGAAGAAGATTTACGCAATATCGACTTTGACCCAGTTTACGATTCCGCTGATCCGCAGTTTTGTATGTTGTATCTAATCAAAAATGTGCAACATGCAATTCAGAAAAACACGGTCATGTCTCGGCGAAATAATAAAAACTACAACATAAAACCATGGATCACGACAGGACTCATTCGCTGTATGAAAAATAGAGATAAACTGCATATGAAAGCTAAATCTAATCCAAATAATTTAATTTTGCAACTGTCGTATAAAAGATATCGTAACTTCTGCAATAATCTTCTAAAAAAAGTAAAAAGCAACTACGATAAAATTGCACTAGAAAAAGCTGGTACAAATAGTAAAAAAATCTGGAATTTTATTAAAAGTGTAACGTATAACTCTAAGCAAAATCAGTCATCTTCAGGTTTATTACAAGCACACTCATCACAGTTAGCATCTGCCAACATTGCGAATAATTTCTTTGTTAATGTTGGTAAATGTTTGGCTGAAAAAGTTCAGGGGCAGTCACATTACCTAACAAGCACACCATTTACATGTAGCACTATTCCATCATCCTTTGTGTTACTAGACACTGACGAGACTGATGTAGAAACGATAATTATGAGTTTGAAGGACGACTGTGCAGTTGGCTGGGATAACATATCAAATAAAATTATTAAACAGTTCAGGCACATTTTGGGACCGCCACTAACTTATATTTTCCAAAAATGTTTAACTACAGGTCTTTTTCCCGAGTGCCTCAAAAAAGCTGTTGTTGTCCCTGTTTACAAATCAGGCAGTAAAGACCAAGTGACAAATTATAGACCTATTTCTTTGCTGCCTAGTATATCTAAAATATTAGAAAAAATTATGAATAAAAGGCTCTACAAATACTTGGAGGATAAAGCAATTTTATCTAAACGGCAGTTTGGGTTTAGGCCTAAAATGTCAACAGACGATGCCGTGCACCATCTGACTGACTATGTAGCACAAGAACTTGATAATGGTAACCACACAGTAGGAATCTTCCTGGACCTCGCCAAAGCTTTTGATACGGTGTCTATTCCTATTCTGTTGCACAAGCTTGAAGCCTTAGGTATCCGAGGCACCCAGCTGAAATTATTTAAGAGCTATCTAGAAGATCGTAATCAATGTGTAAGGATTGATAATATTCTCAGCGATACTAAAAAAAATACGTCCTTCGGAGTTCCCCAAGGAAGTATTTTAGGGCCTACACTAATTTTGATATATATTAACGATCTCTGTAACCTAAATCTAGATCACGGCCAAATTGTTTCTTATGCTGACGAAACTGCCCTTCTATTTTCGGCTGACTCAGAAAAAAATGTCTACAAGCATGCGCAACATGGATTCAATATTGTTAATAAATGGCTTCAACATAATTCACTAACACTAAATGCAGACAAGACAAATTACATTAAGTTTTCGATGCGCAAGCAAACATCAACAACAAGCACTACCTCGACATTACATGCTCATTATTGCACAATTCCTCCAGATAACCAATGTGTTTGTCCCAACATTAAAATGACAAATACAACAAAATACCTTGGTGTTATAATAGATGAAACACTTTCGTTCAAACAACATATACAAGCTTTAAATAATAGGATTCGCAAGTTAATATTTGTTTTTAAAAAGTTACGCTATATTGCTGACCCAAAAATCGTTAGACAAGTTTACTTTGCTCTATGTCAATCAATATTAACTTACTGTATTACCACATGGGGTGGAGCGGGTAAAACAATATTACTAACCATCGAGAGAGCTCAAAGGGCGATTCTCAAAGTGTCTACTTTCCGCCCTTTCCTTTTTCCTACTAACCTCCTATACAAATCTTGTGAAGTATTAACAGTTCGGCAGCTATTTATAATGGGTATTGTATTAAAACAACACACAGCTCTACCTTACAGCACTGCGTATACTAATAAAAGGCGTAAAGATATAGTGTGTCCACAAAATACATCAAAACATGCTTTTGTATCTAAATTTTACCTGTACCTCGGTCCTCTTCTCTATAATAGACTAAATTCGAAAGCAAACATTTATTCCCTGAACTACATAAATTGTAAGAGTATTCTCAAGGATGCTCTCCAAAGTATGTCTTACGAAGATACAGAGAATTTACTAACTGTGTTAAAGTGAATAAGTATGTACAAATTTCACCTACGTTAAGTATTTATCAAATTTAGAAACTAAGATTTAAGCTACTCAACATATAATTAGTGATCTATTGTCAACCTGCAGATAATTTATTTATTTATAAGTCTATTTTAGCTCTTCTCGCCTGAAACACAGGATTACCTAGTTCAGGCACGTAAGTCTTAGGAATATAATTTACATTTAAGCAAATCTGTAATAATTTTTATGCCTTGTAATAATTTTTTGAATAAATATTATTATTATTATTTTTACGTCTTTGACATTTCTCGGGACCCTAGGGTCCCGGACCTTTGGAAGGCGTACGAGGGGCCGAAGCCAACTCGCAGAGGCCCCTTAGACGTTTTTAATGAAATGAGACACCAACCGACGATTATCCCTGTTCGTACTATGCAAGTGCAGCCAAGGACAACCCCCGGTTGGTGTAGGACTATTGCAGAACATGGAAACAAAACATATTGGGCTATGGATTTGGGTGGCTAAAGTGGACTGATCACCTGAAACTATGGAAGGACTATGGCCCCTGCCTGATCAATGTTTTAAACGCACACGGATAAAATGGCAGGGGGTGACTTGCACACTCAATAATGGGCCCCCGAAAACGGTCGCTAGCACAAAGTGTCGTAGCGACAAGGGGGCAACATGTCCTGAGGTGCTAGAGGAGTGGAGAGGTATTCCACGGCTTTCAGAACAATCCCAGAGCCCGGAAGATGGTCAAGATCCCTACGAGCACTTACTGGAATACTTCCTTCCTCCGAGCACGTTTGCTCTTGCGAATCTCCACTCAAGCCGGCCAATTAAGGCAAGAATGAGGCAGGAGCTCTGTTCCTCGTCAGTGTTCACTCCAACCGGCCAATAAAGGCAAGCCAGAGGTGAGGAACAAGACTTCTCCCGGGAGATAGGTTCCGTGGGGTCGCTACTGCCCAACAGCTCGCCACATGCTGCCCTGCGGGTTTTTGTATCTCTCTTGGTCTGGCTCCTCATCCCAGACCCGTTCCGGCAAAGTAAACTCTACCGGCACAGGCCTAGAGTTTGGAGCACGCAAGCCCCACCACGACGTCAACGTAGAGATACGGCGGTGGGGTTATTATTATTATTTCCTTTATTCCATTAAAATACTTATAAATTACATTTTTAAATATTAGAATATAAAAAATATAAAAACATTTAAAAATATAAAAAATAGTAGCCCACCGGTATCGGGAACAGGGTCCAAGCTACCGGCGGTCAGGGCTCCAGAGAGAGGAACCTCCTAACAATGCGAGCCGTGTCCAGGAGTACCGCCTTCTGAATCAAGCCCTTGATCCAGCTGCCCAACGAGAGCCTCCTTAGGTGTTGGTCGAGGCTCTTGGCAATTAAGCCATTGGCTGATACGACTATCGGCACAATGATCGCTGAGTCCACGTCCCACATGTCGACAATCTCGCGAGCCAAGTCAAGATACTTGATTTGTTTGTCTTTCTCGGCTTTCACGAGGTTCCCGTCATGCGGGACTGTTATGTCAATAATCATTGTGCGCCGCTCTACTCGATCCACCACCACTATATCAGGTTTATTGGCAACAATAGTCCTGTCAGTGATGATGGATCGATCCCAGTACAATGTGATATTTCCATTTTCGAGAACTGGGTCGGGCACATACCTGTAGTACGGCACTTCCGATTCCACAAGGCCATATTTCAGAGCAAGTTGCTGATGGATAATCCTGGCTACAAGGTTGTGTCTATGCAAGTACTCTTCGTTAGCTAGACGAGAACATCCGGAGATAATGTGTCGGATTGATTCTCCCGGACGGTGGCATGCCCGACATATGTCAACCGTGCCATCCTTCACAATAAATCTCCGGTAATTGTTCGTCATGATAACTTCATCCATAATTGCACAGATAAAACCTTCGGTCTCCCCGAAGAGGTCACCGAAACGTAGCCAGGTCGCGGACGCCAGTAAATCTACTTCGGGTCCATGTAGGGCCCGGAAAAAGCGTCCGTGAAGCTCCTTACTCTGCCATACCTCCCTGCGATCGTTAGTGTCGAGCACTACAGGCTTGCGCCAGTTCTCTTTAGCCAAGGAGAGCGGGGTAAGACCCTTGTCCACCGCGACCACATCTCGATGCATCCCCACGTCGGCTTCTAGGAAATATTCCCTAAGACTGCATATCTCGCGATTGTGGAGGGTCTTAGCGTTTAAAAAGCCTCGACCTCCACACTTTCGCGGGATATACAGTCTCATTACCGATGACCGTGGGTGATGCATTCGATATGCAGTCAGCAGCGTACGGACCCTCCTATCCAGGGCGTCGAGTTCGGTCTGAGTCCATTTGAGTATGCCGAAAGAGTACATCAAAACCGGCATGACCCAACCGTTGAAGGCGCGCACCTTGTTTCCACCTGATAGAAGACTATTAAATACTTTCTTCAGGCGGCCAAAGAAACGCTCCTTCAACGATTGCTTCATGTCAGTAACATTGATGCCCAACGCTTCCGACATACCCAAATACTTATAGGTTTCGGATGCGGAGAGGGCTCTAAGGTTTATGGAATCCGAGAGTTGAGCTCCCATGGATTCCACAATCTCCCCTCGCTTTACATGCATGATCGCACATTTGTCCACACCAAATTCCATTCTGATGGCACTACTGAAAGTTTCAGTTACTTTCAGTAGCTCCATCAGTTGCAAATTGTTGGGGGCAAAGAGTTTTAGATCATCCATGTAGAGGAGGTGAGATATAACCTGACCACCTCTCCTCAACCGATAGCTAAGACCTGAATCCTCCAGCAGTGTGCTTAGGGGATTCAGGGCTAAGCAGAACCAGAGCGGACTCAAACTGTCTCCCTGGAATATACCTCGCTCAATCCTTATCGGCTCACTATTCCTCTGGATATTTCGACATCCTGGATAGCGAAGGACCGTCCTCCATTGCCTCATACACGACATCAGGAAGGTGCGCAGAGTTGTATCTACCTTATACAACTCCAGCACCCTCATGAGCCATGTATGTGGCACCGAGTCATAGGCCTTCTTATAATCTATCCAGCATGTCGACAGATCCTTTCGGGAACGGCGTACCTGTTGGCTAATGGTCATATCAATGAGGAGTAGCTCCTTAGTACCGCGGGACCCGTTCCTACATCCATTTTGAGAGGCAGACATGATGGAGTTGGTGTCTATATGTTTGTTAATTTTAGCTCTCAAAATGGATGTAAAAACTTTATAGACCGTCGGTAAACACGTGATCGGCCTATAATTTTTGGGTTCCGCGGTGCTTCCAGATTTATGGAGCAGGTGGGTAACTCCTGTTGTTAGGAACTGGGGTAGCGACCCAGACTCCAAAGCAGTCTGGTACTGAGCCGCCAAGCGAGCGTGCGATCTCATAAACCATTTAATCCAGAAGTTGTGCAGCCCGTCCGGTCCTGGAGACTTCCAGTTAGGTAGCGGACGAACTGCACGTGTTACATCTTGGGGGCAGATGGTAATAACCCCCATTTCTGGTATTGGATCGCAGGCTCGCTCGACTTCCCGAGTCCAGTCACCTTCGGTGTGACTGACAGGCACCGACCAGATACTCCGCCAGAAAGAATCCATGGCATCATCATCCGGTAGGCGCGTGTCATTCACACCTTGGTCCGGTCGCTCCCAAGCCCTATAAACCCACCTTTCATCACTCTGGAAGGTGCGATTTTGAGTATATCGCTCTACCCGCCGCTTATACCTACGGATACGGTTTGCCCATGCATACACTTTCTGCTTCAGAAAGTCGATGCGCTCTGTGACACGGGACATATAGTCCTCAGGGCTGATATCAGTCCCTGAGAACGCCCGCCTCACAAAGCGCATCACTCTAGGGCGAGTATTGCCCTCCCTGAAGCAGATTAGTTTGCCGATGAGCGCTCTGGCCACACTAATACGGCGCTCAATTCTGCACTGCCAGGCTGGTACGGCTGGTTTCGGTCGCGTAGCTCTAGAACTATTAGCAAATTTGACGTGAGCTACACGACATGCCGCTACAGCCGCGCGGTACAAAATTGAGTGAGTATCAGTGAGGTCTTCGCAGTCATCAAAATAGTTTGATAACTGCGAATCCAGAGCCGCCACCAGCGCCCTATTTTTGTTATGCATGGGCAAACGAGGTAAGCGTGGCCTAAGTTCGGGCGACATATATCGATATTCCTGAATCGCACCTTCCAAAGCACTCCTCAATTCCTCATTGCATTGGGTACTTACGATTGTAGCCCTGTCGTCACTCCTCTCGTCAGCTTGGCTTGTGTTGGACCGTGGTGTTACTACAACAGTCTGCGACGGGGGAGCAACGACATGGCTACTCTGCATTTCAACTCGTAGGCGATCAAGTGCAGTGTCGTCCAGCATATGATTACGCTGGATGACCCGCACCTGATCCGATAGTCGTTGTGCCGAAACGTTGACAGCTGGCTCAAGCACCTGAAATAGAGAGAGCATCCGAACACGGTACGCGGTCAGATTATTTCCTCCATCTGTAGCCCCATAGTATGAGCGCATGACGTTTTCATTGATGGAGCGTGTCCATCTCATGCGCTGCACACTTCCGCCGGGAGCTGGGACCCTATCAGAGGCCGGTGGGCCTCGAGGTCCTAAACCGTCCGGCGGCCGGCGTCCTCCCCGTCGACGAGCAGGTGTTGGTGTCGTGGGCGGAGAGAAATACTCGTCGCTCGAGCTCGACGCAACTACCGCAGCCGGTGTTGTCACAGCACTCACAATGGAGCTGGATACCGGTGGCGGCGAGGCGGAGCTGAGCGACGAGTCCGGAGGTGGTAGGCGTGCTCGGCGAGTTGTTATTATTATTATTACTTCGACCGGTTCTGTGCTTCCCGCATCCAGCAGATTTCTGCGGCCTTCACAAGATTATCGGTCCACCGTGTGGCCTTCCAACGCTACGTCTTCCGGTACGCGGTCGCCACTTCAGAACCTTTCGGCCCCATCGGCCATCTGTTTTGAGAGCAATATGCCCTGCCCACTACCACTTAAGTTTGGCAACACTTCGGGCTATGTCGGTTAAAATGGTTCTCCTGCGGATCTCTTCATTTCTGATTCAATCATGTAGGGAAACTCCAAGCATAGCTCTCTCCATTGCCCTTGGATGACCTATAGCCTTCTAATAAAGCCCATTGTGAGCGACCACGTTAGTCGCCACATCGCCACGTTAATGCCATAGGTCATCACTGGGTACATGCACTGGTCAAAGACTTTCGTCTTGAGACACTGTGGTAATAACTACAGCTTCTTAATTTAGATATACCACACGCGCTGTAATTTTTTTGACATATCGCCATTGCACCCGAGTGAAGCAGGAGCGAGGACATATTAATTAATGAGTAGCAAATAAATTAAGTGCTCACCTTTTGGAATAACAATCTTGACAATTCTTTGTTTCCTCGTCCAAGTGCACTCGTCATCGTGAATTTTATCGCCACTGACGTACTTTTTGTACCCAGCTATCACATATATGTGACTGACCTCAGTCAGACACGCTGCTGACGTAAGGACATGTTTCGTAGAAACCAGAACTCCACCACATAGCCAAGCATTTGGTTGATTTTTAGAATAAGCCGAGTTGAGGAGGTACACCTGTATAAAACACGACAACAACAATATGGTCAAACTTGCTGTCTTTTATGGATCAGAATGTTGGGCCACAAAAGGGATAAATGAAAGACAATTGCATGCAAGTGAGATGAGTTGAGGTGTTACACGAATGAATGGAATAAGAAATGAATATATAAGAGGAAGTCTGTCGTGTGGAAATCGATTGTCATGGTGGAATGAGTGAGGAATATGTCGTGAGGAAAGTTATGAGTAGGAATGTGGATGACTATAAGAGTAGGGGAAGACCAAAGGAACGATGGATAGAATGTGTGAAAGATGTTATGGCTAGAAAGGGAGTGACTACCGAGATGATGGTTTAAAGAGAAGTATGGAAGAAAAAGATGTTGCGTCGACCACAAATAAATTAAGACACGGACATGAGAATGATGATGAGTAGGTACACGTAAACAGAATTTCTTAAATAAATAGAACTGACGGACTCTAGGAGACGGACATAGGTATCGGATAACATAATATAACATCACACCCGTTTTTCCCCGAATGGTTAGGCAGAAATGTACCTACACTTTCCAATACGCGCCACGAAAGATGAGACTTGACCGCGCCTCCCACGCTCTTTCCGCAGCCCCAGGTCAATCCGGCGGGATCTCATGGCGGAATGGAGAGTGCGATTGTCGCAACCCAGCGCTGGGCACGCCACAATTGCGGCGATAAGACCCCTCTATGAGGAGTGGCTAGAGAGGCGCCACGGCGTCCTCACCTTCCGCCTGACACAGGTGCTCACCAGATACGGCTGTTTCGGGAGATACCTGTTCAGGATAAAGCGGGAGGAAACGCACGGGTGTCATCACGATCGCCCGGAGGACACGGTGGAGCATACGGTGGAGATCTGCCTAACCATTCGGGGAAAAACTGCCCTGCTGCTTGGGCAGGGCATCGCCGTGTCCTCGTGGAAGCGATCGGCGGCGGTGACCTCTCGCGTCCGGCCCTGATTCAGGCCATGCTACGGAGCGAGAGGAAATGAGAGGCCGTCACCTCCTTCTGCGAAGCAGTAATGCTCGCGAAGGCGGAGACGAAGCGCGTGAGGGAGAGGCAAATTTCGCGCCCTCGCGCCCCTAACCGCCGCAGAAGGAGACGCCCTGGGCGTCGGGAATCACAGGCAGATTTCCGGCCACCATAGGCGCGGGCTTGCGTACGGTGAGCAATGGGTAGCTCGCCGTCCGATAAGGACCAAACCCGGGTCGACGGCGCGTTGTGTTCCACGCGCGCCTCAAAGAGATGTCAGCAGAATTGACGGGGTCCGCTAGGCCCAATGCCTGCCGGGGGTTCGAAGAAAACCGATAGGGAAATCGTGGCCCCCCTGGCAACACGGCAACTGAAGGAACACGGGTAGGTTTTAGTCAGTAAGAGTCTGACACGCCCTCCCGCTCCGCCCAGAGCGGGAGAAGTTATTTGATGATTTCCCACCCAAAAAAAAAAAAATCCACAGGTCAAACCTCACACCGCTAAAGAAACCTATAAATCGTCTACTGCGCAAGTCAAACCACTTGGTGTGTCAAGTCTCATCTTTAGTGGCACGTATACACCCACATTTACACAGTTATGTTTCAGTCCATGTAATAAGGGGCGAGTCTGTTGCCATCAACCGGGCACACAGAACAGTCATACTCCGGGCTGCCACTGAGATATTCCTGATGATTAGTTTTATCAACTATATACCTACATAGTAGGATTAAAAAACAATTTCAATTTTTGAATGAGAACCTAAGCTGTTACCTTTACAAACCAAACTAAGACAAAACCTTATGCTCATAAAATAAAGTACTGTTTACAACTTCCAACTTACCATATATTTTTTTCCGTTTTCAACGACCATTCCGTTGGTTATTCTTCGACCACACAGACAAACTGTACGTTAGTAAAAATATATTAAAAATACAATAAAATGAAGCAGATATAGGCACAACTCGCAAATCTACATGGGATGCTATTACTGTTGGTACAGAACAGAACTAGCTAGGTTGTACTTAAACTTAGCCCAAGATATTGGTTTCATCATCAGCCTTTGGCAGTTCACTGCTGGACATAGGCCTTTCCAACAGCCCACCATTGAACTCATTTCTAGCTGCTAACATATTGATTTACCAAATCGTTTTCTTTGATCTTTCCATCTTGGCCAAGATCACTTGTGTCAATCATAATCATAGGTTCACGGTCTCGAGCGATGCGCCTTGTAACGCGACTTGCGTCAAGCGACTCGCGGGAGCGTCACCTGTTTCCGCCCGTTGACGCTCCGCAAGTCGTGTCTCGGTAACTCGTGGCATGGACTAAACAACTTCCATTTATTTTCTCCGCAGGCGCTGTCGCAAAACGCGTGTCACTTGAGCAATGTATCTCGTGGCCACGGGGTTAGGATATTAAATTAAAATGTTGTTATCTAAGTTCTAATTCATACATTCAAATAATACTTAACTTTAGAGCTCACTACACAAAGGATGAAGTATGTTAAACATTTATACAGCATGACTTTTACCAATAATGCACACAGTCACATACAAATTTACTGAAGAAATGTTTCTACACTTAATTTAACAGTGCAGTCAACCAAGGAATGAGGTGGTTAGGTACTTATTCAAACATATTTTTTATTTGTTACTTTGGTGACGTGTTGGGGTGACAAATCTTTTGTATATTTAGGTAATGATAAAGCTATCAGATATCACTGTTCCAATAATGCAAAGTTAAGCAAATATTAGTTATTGGGGTGTGTGTGGTAGGCAGAGTAGGTGATTGTATAAAACTCATTCGCTATAACTACTCACGATTTTATTGAACAACTCACACAACCACTGGCGAACTAAAGGGGGGAATGACAAAGGCGGTCCCGAGAAATACTTTGCAGTCAAATCCCAAACAAGACCAAAATTACGTTCAGTAAGTAAAAGGCAGTTTGTAGTTGGAGGCAGGGTACGTATGCTAAATACATAGGTACATAATATAAACGTAGGGTGCTAAAATTTTCGAGTTCAGTCTTGCATCCTACATTTTTTTTTTACTTCTGTGTAAGCTGATAAAGTACATAAATAACTCCTATTTATGTGTGAATGGAGAAAAGAAAACCAAGCCTTTTTGAGGCACGGTACAAAAAATTTGATCTCTTATATCCTACATTCTACCTACTACTTCTCAAAGTTTTCTGAATACCTAAGGGGTGGGGGAGAAGCATTTAGTTTTGCCGCCCGGGCCCCTGACAGACTTAGTCCGCCACTGACAAAACAGATGATCGATTACGCACTACGTCCAATTCGAATCCGAATTAAAGTTCCGAATTGGGAATGTTCTAAATTCGAACGGACAAAGATTGGATCTAGTGCGCAACCCCTCATACAAATAGTACTACGGCTACTTCGGACCGACATTTCTCGGATTCGGATCGGGTTCGGATCGAACGTAGTGTGAAAGTCCTCAATAGATTATAGACAGTATGGATACGACATAATTATTTATTATTATTTTTAAACCAAATTGGTTTAACCAAAAATCCACAAAGTACTTATATACCAGCGACTGAAAAAATATTGATAAAATATAGGTACCTGTTTAAATATTAATAAATAGGCACTGTTCATCATTGATTAAAATCAGTTTTTTTTTTTAGTATTGAAATAAAAACACTCACTAGACACACTATAAATGAAACTCTAGCTCAAAAACTGTTTCATGAAACGATCAAATATTTTCAGGCCGGGTTCGTTAACCTTCTGGTACCAACTTTCTTTCTTCAGTCGAGCCCACCACTTATGAAGCTTCACATATTTTTTATCAATGGGAATAATACAGTTTAAAGAAGAAAGAGTTGCCACACACGAAACATCTGCTAGGGTCAATTCATCACCAGCTATATACTCCTTTCCTAGATACTTCTCAGCTACATCATAGCATTCAATAATATCAGCAACTTGCTCATCCGTAGGTCCTGGCGCTCTGAATTTCACTACACTGTAAATGACAGACCTTAATCTCGGAAAGAGTATTGTCGCGTCGTAGAATAAGCGTTGATCGACTATCGCTCTTGCAGTCACATCCTTAGGGTACAAAGTCTGTTGTGCTTCTCCATATTTTGACACCAGATACATGATGATTGCATGGCTGTCAGAAAGGACCAAGCCGTCGTCTTCTAACAGCGGTACGGAGTGTAGTGGGTTCTTCTCCAAATACTCAGGTTTGAATTGGTCTCTACTAGGTAGGTTCACGTCCCGAGTTTCGACTTCAAGCCCAAGTAATTCCACAACCATCAAAGTTGCTCGGGCTGGGGGACTGACATCAGTTTTGTGAATAACTATCGGCATGATGCGGTCGACTATCGTTTACTGGAGTTGTTGCCGCTCTATTATCACCTCTTTATCTGATACGGAGATATATTATCTACATTATAATCTCAATAGCACTAGTCGTTTATTGGTCACCGTGCGAATGACGTCACTCCACACAAATTATTTTATCACGACATCCTCTATTTTTGTGAACCTCAAATAATTCCTATTTTTTGGGGTCCTAAAAATACTTAATAGCCAAGTAACTGCGACCAATTTGGATGTAGCGCCCGATGCTGCTGCCACGCCACCGCTCCGTTGGTCACAGTTCTAACCTAACCCATTAGGTGGAGTACCCCAGCTTAGTTACTGCGACCAACTCGGCTCGCGCGTGCTCCCAGTTCTAACCGAACCTGTTTGGTTGGGGTATTAAAAATTAAATTAAATAAAACTTTATTTGACTTTTTTTTTTTGCATTTTTTTGGGATTTTTTGTTTTGTTTTGTAATTTTGTATTAGCTTAGTTACTCCGACCAATCGTGAAAAAAGGTAAGAAAGTTAAAAAGATGCTCAATTATTTAAAAAGTGTTCCATGTCGAAGCCCAAAAAGTTTTTAGAGGCTCTGTTAAATATTTTCCTTTTATCACATAACTGTATGGTTATCTCAATGCTATTTCACAATGATTCTTCGGCCAGAAGCATGATAATGAAATAATAAAACGATTGATAGCTAATAACGAAATTTATTTACACGTTAAAATATCATATACCTATCACTTATAACATTTTTTGAAAATAGCTATCATAATTCACCATTTGCAATATACAAAATCTATGGGTATGTGGGTACACTCATTACCTTTACAAAATTTACAAACACTCAACGTTATACCTTATCATTAAAAGAATGCTTAAAAATCTAAAGTGTTGGATATAAAAATTATGGAATCTTTTTAAAGTTTTATTTTTTATTTAAAGTCATAGATTATATTAACCTTTTAAGGACTGCTGTCGCCCGGAGGGGTCGGTTTCGCGCGCAACCGTTTAGGACCGGTGACGCCTCCGGGCGACAGCGCGCGTTGCCAAGTGGCTACACCATTAAAATATTATTTTTGCGTAAAGTACGGAACTTAGTCGATTGCTAATATTTTTCCTACACTGGCAAGAATATTTGTAAGCCATAGACGATAAAAGTTACTAAAAACTTCGTGCCCAACACTATAAAAAAAAAATAAGAAGGCGCCCTTTTTTACATTGATATTCTGTGGTTTATTGTCGTGACTTAGTGTTGTTGTTTTATTTATTGTGAGTTATTGTGATGGATTTTTCGTTTGAAACTTAGGTAAGTACATGAATAATGAAACAATAGTGGCTTGTGCAAGTTTTTGGCTAATCGTTTGCGTAAAACAATATAGTAAAAATGATTTTCGAGCCAATCAATTTTCAGGTTATTTCGCCTTACACATTTGCCATATAAATATATTATTGTTGACTGTTTTTCGATGAATTTGTGTCTATAAATGGTAATTATCTATGCAAAAACTAATTCTAATTAATTATTTCATGCATTCGAAGCGTATTCATTCATTTTTATCTATTTTTCAAAGATTTTTCGAAGCATTTTGATGTGTAGGTAAAACGGGTCAAATTATCATGCCGAATTTTTATGAAATAATACTAGATTTGTTTTGTAACCATTAATGAATTAATCAAAAGGGTTATAAATAAGGAATGTGTGTACAGAAATTGATAAAACACTTCATTCTTGTTTACTTTCAAATAAGATTCTAACTAGACTAGATACATTTCCGGATAAAATGACCCGTCAAGGTCATCTTGGTATTTTACCAATTATCGTATCATATTTTTACGATTCATGGATAACAATTAGTCGAAGAAGGTATAGGTAATATTCTAGAAAGATTTAATACATGATATAATGCTCATTATAACTCGTATGATCTTTTCCAATATCACGAATTGGACTACGCGATTCAAAATGACAGCACCGCGCACTATGAACTTTGAGTTAGAATATTATGGAAATATTGTATGTAAGACTAATAAGAAAAAAATCTAATTGGATTACTTGTGTATTCATGATATTATTACCAAAATTTTGCGTAAATCAATTCATTACTTTTGCCAGAAACTAACATAATACATTAACAAGTCGGCTTACGGCCAGTTCTCTATTTTCAATAGGATGTTTACAATAATAACTAAACGTATGAGTGTTATGGATATTATCATAAGTGGCCCCCGTTGTTCAAACACTCGAATCTGTTTACAGATTGTAAAATGACGCAATAGAAATGAAGCTATAGCAGTTTTTGTGTGAGAGGTCAACGCGTGTCAGATTACATCGCGATAAGCCGCACGTGTTTGTCCTTGACGGATGGTCGCACGCTTTTTTTGCAGTACTTAAAAGGTTAAGATCGTAGACCGTAGGGTGGGGACAGAGATGTGGTATAGACAAGGCAGCGAATTGTCAGTGTCATAGACTACATTTCTGCCACAACACTACGCCATACTCAATAAAGTAATGACCTAAAAATTCAATCAGACAATAGTATTCTTAAAAATATACTTTTCGAATGTCCCTAACTAATCTATAAACAAAACGATTTCCATTATTTATTTTGGGGCGTCGAAGTTTTGCTTGCAGATGCCAATAACTTTATTATAATGCCATAATTATTTAATATTATTATTAAAAATGCCATGTTCATTTAACAATTAAAATAATATCATGGACGAGGCGGATTGTGATGGTCAAGTTTCTTAAAAAGTATGAGGAATTAGGAAGACAATGATTTTTAAAACTCAGAAACATATATTTTTGATGATGGTAACAGACGATTAAAGGCCTCTTATTCGATCAAAATGGTTCACTGAACTTTTTTTGTAAAAGGCGAACATTTTCAAAACTCCTAGACACACTACATTTGTTAAATCGACTATTCTGCGAATGGAAGACAGATTCTTCGATGAAATTATTACTTCCTACCGACACTGATAAAAAAGCCAGTATTTTTTATTCATAATGGCGTCTGCAAGCATTACAACATGTTATAATAAAACATGTAGCAACAACATTAATATTTAGAGAGCTACCTAACAAAATATGGAAATTCCTTACACGAAAATTTATATCAGTCAATATGAAACAAACCATACATATATTTATATAACACCGCTATCAACAAGTTTGGGGTATGTACGCAGTGTATATTTGAATTCAGAGCC
The DNA here is from genome assembly GCA_963680765.1 of Agrochola lychnidis. NCBI lineage: Eukaryota > Metazoa > Arthropoda > Insecta > Lepidoptera > Noctuidae > Agrochola > Agrochola lychnidis. Next base: position 11,422,254 of record OY796869.1, on the reverse strand, counting down.
ATTTTATACGATGTTTATATACCAAAAACAGTAAAAAATGGTTTACTTGGCAAAATATCGGTACTGTTACAGGATAATAAACAAAAGACTATCCAAGCTAACTTTTATTCAAATATAAACCTTGTACGAAAGTTATAAAGTGTATTTTAGAATAACATTTCAAGTATAACACGGGTGATTATAAAAAATACACTGTATTGGACGAAATATTGAATATAAAGGGAGAATGTCATAATATATTTCGAACACAATAACACATTTTGTCTGATAAATAAATTGATATATGTATAAAACAAATCAGATGAGGAAAATCACCTTTATACTTAAGAATATAGAAGTTTCTGGTGTTAACAACGTTTTTATAGTGGACAGAGTTGATGGAAGAATGGCATCTAAACAACACATTACGCAGTTTCTTCTGAAGCGGAGCGGGGATAAACGCGATATGGATTTCAACCATTGTGATTCAATTTCAATATTTTTATTCAATAACAATTAATCGAATATAATCCAGAAATATATTCTTAAATTAAATTAAAATTAGAAAATATTACTTAGATAAAAAATAAAATACAAAAATTAATTACGAAACCAATTTAAAGCTTAATGGTAGATTGGTAGATTCCTGCACGTCTCTGCTTCACTCGTCTCGACTTCAGTGAAAACGTCCCCTTACGCGGTCTGACGTAATAAATACCCCGTATCAACTATATACATATTTTCCATGTCGATATAAAACGAAGTTAACACCAGATAAAGTATTGTGATAACAACTTGTGTCACTATAGTATGTTCTTAGACTCGCTGGATGCATAGCTATGGAACGAAGGGAGCAAGACACACATTAGAACACGCCTTTTGAAATACTGGTTTCTGAAAAGCCAATAAATATCAATCTCGAGTTGAATAAAACCAGCCAATCTTACTTGACATGAAATTTTTTTTTTTTTGTTGAAGTGAAAACTTCTTTAGGCGCGTTGAGCATTTTTGAGATGGGAAAAAATAATTGAGCTCGCGACACCGTTACCGACACCTCATTTTTGTAAACGCGATTGCACTCTTTATTAATATTACGGTACGGATCAATGTTCTATGTAAGTATTTTTACTTTAAAGGTTTTGGAAGTATTTTTTTGTAAATGCGATTGTGCTCTTTATTTAGATAAGGTTACGGACCAATGTTCTATACAAGTATTAAAGTAGTATATAGAGTGTTTTTACAGGCTTTCAAAAACTGGGCATTTTTTTTTTTTTAAACCTACAATTTAATTTCAAATCTGACTGGAATCCGGCCTTTTCTGGCTCAAATCATAAATAAAGTGTTGTTTTTGATACTGATGTCTCACTCCATTTGTGCTGCGCATACAGCAAGTCAGTCTACACTATAGTAAAAGATTATTGTACAGATCAACACTAGCTACCCTAAACAAAGTTACTGTGACCGCTAAAGAGTATAAACGTCAATTGTGTGATTTACATTTTATTTATTGCTTTATTTTTCAACTTGCTTGCCTTCCCCGAGGAGAGGTGTATAGTTGTAAATTATACTTTCGCCAAAATTCGTGCTAAGTAACGATTATCATTCTCAACCTCAATATTTCTCTTTGTTGGATCCTCGTCGGTCACATACATTGACGTTTCTACTCGTTAACGACACCCACAAGTAACTTTAAACGGGGTGAGCGAGGACAGTACAAAGTTTCACCGGTGTTGTTGCGAGGTCTGCGGCCGGCGACAGTGGTTGGCGATAGATCGGAAGCACTCGTCACAAACACGTACGGGTTTCAGTTGGCCGTAGCGCGGCAGTGGTATTGAGTTTGAGCTGCATGATGCACAGAATACTTTGCCTGAAAAGTAAATGTATGATGTTAATTTGGTTGTTACATCTTATACTATTAAACGAGCAATATTTGTACATATATTTATTTGATTGTATATAGATTTCTAAGGAAAATATTGTTATTGAAACATGAATTTCACTTGTATACGGCTTATTGGAACAAAGTCCTTTAACGCGGCTTGCGGTAGGACTGGTAGAAATCGTCACGTAACGAAAAAGCGTTATTCTCCTCAAGTTTCAAAAGTTTTTGTTTGTTTTATATACGTGAAAGAATTTCGTTCCGGACGGGGGTCCCCCGAACGCACACATTTTTTGATTACACGGCTATGTCACAGTATAAATATGAACAGTACAGAAACTACGTAGTAAACTTTCGAAGCGGCACACTCACACAGACGTACTCATTGACGAGACCCCAAGCGATTGTCGCGGTGCTGTGTCGTGACAAGTAGTCGTCGCGATATTTTTTAAATGGAGCGCAGGTATTAAATTCAAGATATGAATATAATAGTGTAGTGTACCGACCACAGTTGCGACAGTGATGCCTGCGCCGGAAGGCCGTGAAGTGCGCGGCGCAGCGCATGCAGGCGGGCGCCGCGATGTCCGGCACCCAGTCCGGCGCGCGCTCCGGCCCCGCCGCGCTGCTGGTTGGGGTCGTAAGGGTTAGGGAACGTCACGCCAGTACTATAGTTTGACCAATACCGCGCCTTAGGAATACGCGGCGAGGCGGGGTGCAGTGTTGACCAATGAGCGGCGGGCGGGACGCCTTGCGCCGAGAGCAGACGAATTAGCGGCCTGCACTGCTCCCCCGTCTCGCCGCGCGCCTTCCTAAGCCGCGGTACAGCGGTATTGGTCAAACTATATCAGAAAGGATAGCAGTACTACTATACTGTAATAATCTCACCGTGAAAACTTAGGTGAAATTAATTGTCAATCTAGCGTCGTGGAATGACAGTTCACTTTAAGCTCACTTCATCTAAGTTTTTACGGAAATATTTTTACAGAATACACCGGCAGAAGTGTATGATTGAATATGGTTTGTTCGAAAAGTATCAGACGAAAATCTAAACAAAATCAGAAAACGTACCTATGGATATCTTTTTGTGCCCAGTACAAATTGAGTGCTTTGATTAAATTCACAAATTGAAATTCAATAATATTCAAAGATTTTTCAATAATAATTTTTAATGTTATTCAAACAATAATTATTGTTCATTATCATGTTTGATTCAAATAGGTGTTTTATTTTTAATTTTCAACATCTACACATAATGCAACATACCTGTAGGTGAGGTCCCCAGTTGACACGGACGCCTGCAGGTTGCCGGGCGCGTCGTGCGACTTGCGACGCACCTCAGTCGCGACTGGCTGGTCGCGCGCATTCACTGTGTTGCGTCTCGCCAGTCGCGTGGACCCGTCTGATGTGGAGTCCGAAGTACTGTCCGCGTACACTTCCTCTGCCGAATACACGCTGTCGAATGAGCTGCCTGCAAACGTTACATCAATTTTGAAGACTATCAGTTACTCTTGGAGGAGTCTCGCGTGGTCGAGGAATCAGTATTAGGGATTGTTCTCTCGTTTCCCAAAATTGGGGATCTGTCATTGGGTTCGCCTCCCCCTCCTCAGGAGAGGGAGTGCTTTATTGCACACCTAGTCGCTGAGGGGAGCTGAGGGGTTTACCTCAGTGTTCTGAAGTGTGTTTCGGGGCACACCTCGAAACACACTTCGAGCACTACTAAAGACACAACTTTAGGCGCGCCCGAAGTGCTTCACGACGTCCGTTCGACCAGGCCTCTGCCGGGTGAGATCCCTAGTTCTATTGGAGGAGGTTTGAATGCGTTCATCTCCTATTATGCACAAACACAACGGCTAAGAACAACTTCTATAAACCATTAAAAAAAATCCCCTGTATGAGGGTCAAATCCGCAAGAAAGAGGTCGAATACACTGAGATGACAGCTAAATATGTCAAATTAAACAACGTAGCGAAACTGTTATTTACTCATTTCAGTGAATACGCAACGGAACGCAATAGGGAAGATACCTGGGTAAAAAAAAAACTATTTAGTCCGTCAGTCAAGTAATAAAAAAAAATATTAGACACGTATATTTCTTGCTTTATCATAATAATAAAAATGACTTAGATAACGCATTAAATTTAGTCACACGGCTTAACAGGGCGCCCTAACACCAACTATGTTGGGGTCGGCTTCCAGTCTAACCGGATGCAGCTGAATACCAGGATTTTACATGGAGCGACTGCCTATCTGACCTCCACAACCCAGTAAATGAGACTGGGACTGTCTATGTGAGTAAGCTAAATCACAACTTACCGTTCTGTATAACCTGATCCTCAGTCACCTCATACTCGATCGCAGGCGGTTTATCTTCCACCGGTTCTGGTGGGTCGGGCGACTGGTTCATAAGGAATACGGACTTCAGAATGTTTCGGAGATCTGCTGCAAAATTCGTCTGTAGCTGGTCTGCTACGCCGGCGATGCAGACAAACAGGCGGTGGATTAGATCTTCGCTTGATCTGAAAGATTTTTAATGAATAATTAACATTTTATAAGGAGCACGTGGCTAAGTACTAACAACCGCATGAGTCGATCCATCAGGTTAAGCTACGCTTGCCGGGGTTGGTCCGCGGATGGGTGACCATCTTTACATACCGAGACTCTTTTTTGCCTCAGAAAGCACGTTAAGCACGTCCCGGCCGTCATTTGTAGATCTTTGACAGTCGTTACGGGTAGTTAGAAGCCCAAAAGTCTGACAACCAGTCTTACCAAGGGGTATCGTGTTACCTAGTTAGGTTGTGGTGGTTAGATAGGCAGTCGCTCCATGTTAAATACTGGTATTCAGCTGCGTCCGGTTAGACTGGAAGCTGACCCCAACATAGTTGGGAAAAGGCTAGGCAGATGATGATGAGGCTTATAGAGCTTATTACTCCCAAACCCCCGTAATATTTGTAAAATCGAAGGTGGCCTGTCAAGAACAGAATACTCTTTAATATATCGACCATGCCAACATACAAATATATTTTAAACTTTTTCTTTAGGCAGAATTCAACTCATTTTGTTTGACCGTTTGGTTCATAAAAACATTATGTGGTGTGCTGAAGTCACCTTTTTTATTTCTATACATTTCCTTCCCAAAACTGGGTCAAATTTATCTAATTTAAAAAGACAATACAGTATAACTATTTTCTTAATGTCCGCAAACTTCGTGTTTCGTCAGTCGCCGGATTTCTATCAGTTGCCCTTTGCACTTGGTGCAGACCGGACGCTCTCAATCGACTTGGAAGTACAGAGTTGTAAATACTCTTTTAGCTTAATGTAATTTATTTTAAAAAAGGGAGGAAAGTTGCTAAAGTCGCAGGCATGAAAATAGTTTTACAGCTCTTTAAAGTTCACACGGAAATCAAAATAAAACAACAACAAAGTACTTAGTTCTGAATTCAAATTATTATACACGATAAATCTAATAATTGATAGACATGGAAATTAGCATTCGTTTGTATTTGGAAATGCGATGATTCCCGAGGGACATTAAGAAAATAGAAATACTGTACGTGCTTTATGGGCTTTATTTTGAGTGGTATCATAACTGTCCTTTTTGCTTCGCCGTAGTCGGGTAAAAATAAACTGCAGCTTACGTACTTGAACTTCCCGCGCGCGTGTTGCCTGGCCGCTAACTCCTGCGCCTGTAACGCGAGCGCTATTTGTTCGTCGTCCGCGCATTCCGACGCGCCGCACGACGTGCCGCTGACAACACACAATATTATCAGTCAATATACAAACAAGCATACATCCATACAAAAAAATCTGATGTTTCATAAAAAAGTGCAATCAATACCTACGCGGTCAAAATGTATGGAACAGCCGATTTTTTGCACCTCATTTTGTAAACACGATTTGGCTCTTTATTTATATTAGGTTACGGATCAATGTTCTATGCAAGTATTTTTACTTTAAAGGTTTTGTAAACGCGATTGTGCTCTTTATTTATATTACTTTACGGATTAATGTTCTATACAAGTATTTTTCTTCCACCAAGGCCACCAAGGTTCAAGTTTTCACTTCTGTCGCCCACCTTTTTTTTCAACGACTTTTTTTTTTAACATTTCAATGTAGTGTGGTTCAGAAACATGTATGAATCCATGGTAAGTTTTCGCGTGGATGTCCCTGCCACCCTGTATATTTCTGAGAAGAAATAGGGAAACAAAGTGGTAGCGTACTGAATATAAAGACCGTTTCACATTGGTGAAGTATTTGAACAGATGTCGTTTGAATTCGCTATCGCAAAATAAACATTTTTCGTCATTAAATAGGGTATGTTTTTGTTGATCAAATACGCCAAATTTTGTGCCACCGTAACTCCAATCTGTCATGAGTTTTTTTGAGAAAACATTCATTTAAATATTCCGATAACATTCTTTTAGCGATTTAATTTAACTGCAAGTGGATTTTAACTAATTTTGAAAATGGAAGTTTGTCATTGGCTTGTATTATAACATTTTAAATTAAATGAAAGAAAAAACTCACCTCTCATCAACAAAATGATCCAAATTCAATCTCAACGGACTATTCTGGTTTTGCGCCGACCGGTTATCGAGTATCACCATACCAGGCGACCATATCTTACTCTTTTTCTTTTTACTCTTAGTATTAGTCTTCCTGCTTTTCTTCGGCCGGCTTGACTGCGACGGCCCCACATCGGCGTTAGAACTAACATTATTGTCTTCTTCAACTAGCGAACTAATAATTTTATCAGCTTCTCTATGCCTTCTCAGCTCAGTGATAACTTCGTCAATAGTTCTGTACTCCTCATCGCCAGCATTCGCTCCCCACTCTTGCAACACTCTCCTCGCTTCACTATTTACATTGGTCGCTTCATTCAACCCTTCCTCGTCAGAACTTAACCTATTTATAACCTTATCCATAACGGACGACGATCCCGCCTCACTCTTCGTACTATCATCTTCTACGTAATTAATATTTACAGTAACGTCATTATTTACATCGGAAAAGGAACTTTCTAGAGTGTTTTTGGTGTGTTTATCATCGTCTATTTCTGCGTCCGGACTTTTTAGTACCCTGTTTTGTTGCATGAAGTGATTGTCTCTGATATCTTTGATGTCTTTGTTTTGGTCGGTGTCGGGCGATCTATCTAAGCTAGTGTTTTCAGTACTGACGCCCGAGTCGACCGCGGATTCATGCTCGCTTTCATAACCTAACATAAACTTAACTCTCTCGTCCTCTCTATCTAGCGTCATTTTTGCCGAATGGAAACTTGTGTTATCACCGTCTGCCGTTTCTTCTGCTAAATTATTGTATTCCTCATTCGTTAGTAGCAGTGAGCTTAGATTGGCGTTTGCTATTGATATATTAGTGTTTACTATGTCCGCGTCAATATTGTCGGGGATGATGAGCGGGAGATCTGTTGAGCTGAGCATTGCACTGTTGATGTCACTTCCTGCATCATCTTCTTGGTTGAAGACAGCAGAATTATTGTGTGACAGAGAGGATAGAACTGCAGGATCGTGACTAATCGCATTAGGTATCAAATACCCGTGACTTGTGGAAGGTAGACAACTTAATTGTTCATTCCTTGGTCCGGCAAACCCGTACGCCTCCGCATCATCAGTCGATATCAACGTGGGCATATCGTTTGTTGAGAACGAGTGTATTTGATGATCTATGATATCCACATCGCTAGCGGCAATAGACGAAAGACGATCGGCAATTTCCGTGACTTGTTCGTTCAGTGACGTCACTAAATCTTGATCAGGTATCTGTCTGTTTGAGTCACTTGTTGAGGCGTTGATGACAAGCGGATCAAACATCATTAAACCGTTAGTTGATAAGTTTCTCAACGACGAAAGATCAGAACTCTCAGTTTTGCTTGTTTTTCTGGCTCTTTCTATGTATTCTCTGCTGTCATTGGTTTGGAATGTGTCAGTGCTTGTCGTGTCTGTGGAGTAGTGTCGGGACGTTGTCTTGATGGTGTCGTGTTCGGATTCGTGTCCTTCGGTGTCGACCGTTCCTTCGGACAGACGGCGCAGTCCGTCTATTATCGGAGTCATCACTTCGATGTTGTCTGGGAGGTAGTCGCCGTCTGTTATTATTGGATCTGTTGAACTGTGGGGAGAAAAATATAAGACTTTAATGTCTAATTAACTTCAAGATAATCAATTTACCCGAGGGCAGATTTTTTAATCTTCAGATAACTTATATCTGAGGAATAAAAATTGCAGCTTGACGCGTTTTGTAAAGAAAATATGTCAAACAGCTTTCTTTTTTTTTTTCAGATATAAGTTATCTGACCAATGAAAAGTCGGCCCTGAAAGAATAAAAGTAGCTGCTATTTTTATCTCACGAAGCGACGCGCGCTTTACTTGTGGTTACCAAATGTACAAACACGCTGTGAATGTGTGTGTAAGCGCAGGAGCTCTCGGTACCGTCCGAGACAATAGCAAAGTCAGAAGTGTGTACACTTGTAACCACAAGTAAAGAACGCGTCGCTTCGTGAGATAAAAATACTATATTTATGTGACACAGTGTCCTGATAAGCAGTATTTACTTTCTTCTACTAAATAAAATAAAAAAGAAGCTGATTTTTTAGTAACTACCTGCCAGGTAAGTTGACTTACCTGGCAGGATATCAAACCAATATTTGAACAGGCCTGTTCCACTCATCACTTGCGTGCAAGTAATTGTAACAAGGCTTTCTGTTCTAAATTCTACAAAAACTTATTTTTGAACAATCTAATTGTTTTAGGATAAATAATTTTAAATCATTCATGATGATTACCTTTGGTGTGAGTATAAATCCCGGCAGTTGGCATGGTCCGCGTAGAACCTTGACACAAACTCTCCCAGGTCTGGGTACGGACACGACCAATCGTTTGGCGATTCATTCGTGTCTGGAAAATAACAACAACCTTAAGTTTAATAGAAGAACACTGGTGGTAACAATAATATTGGCTTATTCCAGAAATCCCCACCGAGAAATCCTCACCAGTGGAGATTGTTATTTATTTTTTTCGGAAATCCCCACTTCAAGGGATATCGTGTTACCCAGTAACTGGGTTTTGGAGGTCAGATAGGCAGTCGCTCCATGTAAAATACTGGTATTCAGCTGAATCCGGTTAGACTGGAAGCCGACCCCAACATAGTTGGGAAAAGGTTAGGCAGATGATGAATGAAGTATAAATTTCATGTTTAATTCTTTACGTACCAGCGGGCAGATGTCGCGTGAGGTTGGAGATGTCCTCGTTGGTGCACAGGAGGCGCTCGAGAGCCATCAGCTCGCGCCGGTCGAGCGTCCACAGGAGGGAGCGGATCTTGTGGAGCAACGTGCGGAATGGACGGAACATGTCCGACATCTCTTCTGTGGATATAATAATAATTTAATAACTGAACAAACATAAATAATACTTATAGAGCCCAACAGTCAGACCACAAAAAGAAAAACTCCGCAATTTTATCAAAGGTAGCTTGGCTGCCTCGAAAGTATTCACTATAATACCCCTTGACATAAATTTATGACTGACTCAATCGAATCGTCGCCACGGCCGGCGACACGGCTCGCAACTACAAATCGAGATGTTTGCAAAATTCAATTCCAAGCACATTGCGCTAGTGTGAGTGCCTGTCGGAGCAATATACACCTACAGTGAGCAATACCACGCACACATTGACAATTATTGCTTGACGCGATAGCACTACTAGCTTTCAAAAATTTATGATAAATTTGGATGTGTTCCGTAATACAAAAATTATGAATGAAAACTTAAGGTATTTCCATTTTTTTTTCGATACTTTGTAACTTGATAACATAAACTATGCTTCTGCGGAAACAATATTACAAATATTGTTGTTTATAATACAGAAAAAACAATATGAAAACATGTCATTTACACTGTAAAAATGTACGAAATGCAATTCGCTTACACTTCATTTCAAGGTAAGTTTTTGGAAATAAAAAGACGTAGGAGCCTAGATAAATACTATCTCAATCCGAATATCAACATAATATGGTGGAAATATGCTCAAATTGCAAATGATATATGTATTACGTTTGTATGGACAATTCATGCGTCGCCGCATTCTTAAATAGTCGTCTACATAAAAATCACGTCTGCTGAACTAACATCTAGGTCTGAAGATTGATCTGCAAGCGAAACTAGGCATTTCGTGGCCAAATACAGAGCTGATGCTGTACCGTATGTCTATTGCATAGGTCTATAAAGGGTCTGAGGAATTGAATTTGAAAACAATTTGTTGTAACGGGCGTTGAGATAAAGTCAGAAAAATTATGTTGAGACAGAGATGTACTTGTCAAATATCGAAATCAAGTAGTTTTATTACGAAGTCAAGACCGAGTAGCACACCTGGAGCTTGATACTCAACAAAGGAATGACGGATTTTGTAGGAGACATGAACTCAATTCTCAAGGCTTAAGTTTTTGCGAACAAGATCACATGGGATCTGACTGGCTAAGCACATACTTACGGGAGCAGGCCACCGCGAGCTAAACTAAATTTGTTTGCAGTTAGTTTAGTTTGCCAGTTTTTAGAAAAACTGCCGAGCTAAACTAAAATAAACGCCAAACTAACTTAGTTTTTCGACTTTGAGTAACACGTGTGATCTGAATTTTGCTGAAGTAAAGATAATAATGAATTACCAGGTGGCTTATCAATGCTGAGCGGTCCGCTGGAGTATATCAGCAATCCGCTGACTATGGCCAGCCGCGGCACCGCGAACATTAGCGCCGGGTCGTATGAGTCTACCTGGAATTATACAAAGGGAATGTTTGGAAGATATAAATTACCTGTTATTATCTTTCAGTGTGCCAAGGATACACAGGGTTATTGGTTATACGTCGGCAATCCGTTAAGGGCTCTCCCTCAAATGACCTCTGTCATTTGCAACCAAATTACCCCTGATGACCCCTATGCCAACATGTCAACCATTTTCGAGTAATTTGACATTTTATTTTTTTAAATGTATGAAATAAAAATATAAAATGTACCCAATAATGGTTATACGCAACCATTTTCGAGTAATTTGACATTTTATATTTTTAAATGTATGAAATATAAATATAAAATGTAACCAATAACCCTGTATACAGTAAAATAAGTGACAGGCGTAATATTAATACTGGAAACTCAGATTGAAAAAAAAAAAATTGCGGCCCTTTTTACCTGATTAGTTCTAAAGTTTTGTTTTTTGCAATAAATAACATTCTGACTCAGAAGGTTAAGCTGTATTCTTATTAGGAGTAGACAAGAGCGAGCGAAGCGAGCTAGTTTGAAGAATCCTGACTTAGATAAGTTAAGCTGTTATTATGACTTTACCAAGAGAAAGCAACAGCTTGAGAATAATACCGTGCCTGTAGATTGGCTTTGTAAGTCATAAACAAATTACGTAATTTTTCATATTTTCATAAGGTATTCATTAATTTCGGGCCTTTTATCAATAAGAATTTGAGTTTGTGGATAACATTTTACAAATTTTCGTTCGGGAGTGTTCCCTGTAGCCCGGAGGACTCGTATCGTTGATACGACTGATACGGCAGAAGCTTCGTCTTTGGGAATGCCAAATAGGCCTGGTCATCGTCCTTTATCTCATCATCTGTTACGACGCCTCATTAAGGTGGATAACAATTAAAATTATATTGTGTCTCGTTAATGACAGTTGAAAGGTAATACATAAAAAAGAAAACATGCGCTACGTCTTGAGAACTTCTTCATTTTCTTCGGTTAAAAATGATACGAGCAAGTGAAAACGACTAACCTGTTCCTGTGTGAGCAAGTTCTGTTTGAGCGCCCTCCACAAACTCTCCGAAAACAGCACGCAGATGAGTTGTTGAGCTTCAAACTCGTGCGGCGTCTTCACGTTCACCATAGCACTGACATAGCATAGCTCGAACTCTGCGAACAACCTGTAATGAAACCAAATGTATGTTTAGACCAGCTTAACTTTAACTAGCGACGGGACAAGTAAGTTAAGTGTGGTAGTAATGTTTTACAGGTTTTGTTTGCAGTATAATAATAAAGCTTCCGAAAAAAAAAATTACTTCCGCAAATATATGGTTGACTGTAATAAGTAGGTAAGTTTCCGAAAAGTCAATATGTTGTGCTACAAAAGTTAGTGACAGAAACAAATCGCTGAAAAACCGACTCCACGTAGTCTTGTCTGCCCTACCCCTAGAGTGTAATTTAAGCTCACGTAGACGCGGAGGGGCGAGGCGGCCCGCGAGGCACCGCCGGAGCCTCGCAGCGCCGGAGCCTTGACAGAAATTATGCCTGCTGCATATTGCATGCTCGCTTGCATGCTGCATGCATGGTGTATGCTTGTTTGCATGTTTGAAAAATATTACGTCAGCAAATTCTGTATTGATTTTACGGAATTTTCAGTATTTTATTCGGTCGTTTCTTGATTTGTATTCGCATATGTTGTCGGAAAATTTGTATTTCTAGCAGTAATTTCATATTTTGAGTATACACATATTTAAAAAAAAAATCCGGGCCGTTTATTACTACCCTTGTTTGCATGGCCTTGCAAACCGACCTCCACAACTGTTTCAGAAGTTAATGGCATGTTTTAGAGATAAACACTATTTCATATTTAGAAGAGTAAGAAAAGAAGACAGAGTCCTCTCGGAGAGATGACAGCGCCCTTCATCATCTGCCTAGCCTTTTCCCAACATGTTGGGGTCGGCTTCCAGTCTAACCAGATAAAGCTGAATACCAGTATTTTTCATGGAGCGACTGCCTATCTGACCTCCACAACCCAGTTACTGGGTAATACGATATCCCTTTGGTTAGACTGGTTGTCAGACTTTCGGGCTTCAGACGACTGTCAAAGATCCACGAGTGACAGCCAGGACCAACGGTTTAACGTGCTTTCCAAGTCACGAAGGAGTCTTGGTATGTAAAGATGGTCACCCATCCACGGACCAACCGCGGCAAGCGTAGCTTAACCTTATCGATCGACCCGAGCAGCTGTTATTACTTAGCCACAAGCTAATTAGCCACTTTCTTAGCCACAAGACAGCGCCCGTCAAATGTAAAAGTTATTATTCAGGAATCCTTCCTTCTTTCTTTGTGTTTCATTCGAGTAGCTTACGAGTTTTTACGATCCTTAAGGTGAACGCACACTTATCCGAGCCGAACACGTCGAAGGAATCGAAGTCAACGAGAATGCTAGGTACGGTCTTCCAGATTCGGACGAATCGAAGCGGGCAGGCGTGCGAGGTTTCATAGAATTTCATATAAAGAATTCTAAAATTCGTTTCGTTCGACGCGTTCGGATAAGTGTGCGTACACATTCATAGTATGTACGACTCAATTTGATAGACTAGCGAACTAGAGGGTGGTCTAGTATCTTTGAATACGTGTTTGTCGGTCTGTTGTAGCCGCAAATGTTTGACCAATCTCTAATTCCGTGGCCTCGGGTTATGCTGAGAATTTTTATTTCCCTGGTTAATTAAAAATACAAAAAACAGAGCTCGTATTTTCCATTTTCTGCTGAGTGAAGGTTATTCTAATGTCGTGGTCAAGGTAAGGCCTTTACACGCGATGCAAGGCACCTGTCCCAACGACAGCGATTAGTCGCTGAGCGAGTACTCTCTTTAAAATAGCTCTTGTCACTGCGACAAACGAGCACTCGCCGGCGGTGTGAACAGTCAGCGATCAACTATTAATATAATTATGTATCTCTTTTACTTACACGAGACCTGCAATCTTTTGTACGTTTTTTGAGCGACAAAATCGTTGATAGCTATTATAGTTGCTTCCTCGTCGGCGGGCAGCAGTTGTTGCAGCTGAGCACGTAGCTTAAAATTCCCCGACTAATAATCATGATCAAAACTTTGATCCAGCCCGTCCCATACTTGAGCTCTGTTTTGTGCAAGGAATTTGTGTGTATCAATGCCCTCTGGTTTTGATAAAATTAACCCTCATTTTCGGTGATAAATCATTGGTAAGGAGTTTCAAGAATTATATACATTATTTCAATTTTAACGATGTTGGGGGGTGGCAACCGGGTGGCATTGATACACACAAATTCCTTGCATATTATAGAGCTTAAATTTTGAATGCCATGTCAAAAAAATAATGTTAGGCCCCCATCTCCCATATCTCCGCCCCCGTCCATTTGGGGTCCATTCGGACGGTACGGGGGGGTTCGGTATCACTTCAATACCTAGATTACCACTCGCCATCCGATTGCCTCTCCGAGTAAATTTTACGTGCCATTGCTTTAACTATGTAGGTATAGTAAGTAAGCAAGGTGCAGCATTACCGCCTCTGGACAGAATTATTGACTGCGTTTACTTACATTTGACTGATGAGTATGCACGGTGTAAAAGGCTTTTTTACACCGCCGTTATCTACACATTCTGTACATCAAACATAATAACAATCAATCAATCTGCCTAGCCTATCTCCAGCTATGTTGGGGTCGGCTTCCAGTCTAACCGGATGCAGCTGAATACCAGTATTTTACATGGAGCGACTGACTATCTGACCTCCATAACCCTGCAGTAACTGTGTAACACGATACACCCTGGTAAGACTGGTTGTCAGACTTATGGGCTTACTGACTATCAGTAACGGCTGTCAAAGATCTGCAAATGACAGCCGGGACCAATGGCTTAACATGCTTTTTGAGGCACGGAAGGGTCTCGATGTGTACTGGCTGGTCAGCGATCCACAAACGGACCGCGGCAAGCGTAGATTAACGATCGACCTGACTGTTTTTTTTGGTGTGAAAAATCGCTGTTTACGGCAACGTGCAATGTAACGCACCTATGAATATGGCCCATGAACGGTATGCCACAACTCCTACAGATGTGGGGGTACTATTGATTTCGTGAAAAAAAGACCTTCAGTACCTCCGTAACCAGAAGGTTCCCAAGTATGGTGCAGTACAATAAAATGATCATAATAACAGGAAGAACAAATGACTCGGCTTCGTAAAAGGGATTTTTACACCCGTTATATAAAACTAGCTGACCCGGCAGACGTCCTGATAATTCATAGAAATCCCCTAGAAGGAAGGACATTCTTTTTAAGGCTCGTGCAGACTAGCGCGACTTGGCACGCGACGCGACACCGGTAATAGGCATGATGCCTGGGTCAAAAAAAAAAAACTATTTAGTCCGTCAGTCAGATAATTAAAAAAAAACGTTTTACAAAAAAAAAAAACCACCGACTTCCAAAAAAAAACACTACAAAGTGAAAAATAACTTTAATATCGGAAGTCGGTGTCTTTGGTTTAGAATTTTCGTTTTTTGCCACCGACTTCCGAAATTAAAGTTATTTTTCACTTTGTAGTGTTTTTTTTTTGGAAGTCGGTGGTTTTTTTTTTTGTAAAACGTTTTTATTTTTCACTTTTTAGTTGTGATATTTACCCCTCACAAATTCGAATACCACTACTTGCTATGTAAATAACAGTGAGAGGAACTTAACATATCATCCACAAACTAAGTGGGAAAAAATACGTATTATTGAAACTAACTCAAAAACTACCCAAGCAAAGTTAATAAAATTTATATGGGACCACCTCTGAAGTAAGATCTACCAAACAAAAAAAGAATTCATAATTGGTGGAGTAATCGCGTAACAAACATACAAAAAAAAAACATACAGTCGAATTGAGAAACTCCTCCTTTTGGAAGTCAGTTAAAAATATTAGACACGTATTTTTTGCTTTATCATATTAATAAAAAATGACTTGATAAAACGCATTAAACTTGGGGAGTGGGGGTCGCTACGTCACAAGTAAGTATAAAATCTACATACAAGTGACGTCATGGCACATTTTAACTCAATGTATCGCCATCTTTTGACAACGTAAAAAAAGAAAAAATATGTGTCCAATATTTTAATAATCTACAAGACGGACAAAAAATATTTTTTTAGTCATCATCCCTATTGTACTACCGTGAAGTTTTCATAGAAATGTTTTGTTAGTCGCGTCGCGTCGGTTTGTACGAAGCTTTACTCGTCTCGTCTTTTTACACCCGTTATAGCGTATGTCCTGTAAGCTTCACTTTCGCTTTGAACTAAATAGTAGTTGACGTCATCACCTGTCGAATATCCGGAGGCTCTCGTGTAGCATGTCGTCGTGCTGCGACAGCGCCATGCCTCGCGGTCTGAGGCACTGCTCCCGTAGCAACGAGCGAACAGTCTCGAGGCTGCGTGTGAGCGCCTTTGCCAGCGGACGCATGGCCGCCGATTCCTCCTCGCGATTCATTATCGAGGAGCCCGCGGCTAGGCACTGAAAAAGTGGAAATGGATACGTTGTACTCAACCATATTATGTAATATGTTCCTCTCTAGCTCTATTGTAGGACAAAGACCTCTCTCGTTTTATTACATTAGGAAGGGACAGAGGTAAGTAAAGGCACAGATTAACACAGTATTTGTATTGTTTTAATGTCCCTCGGGAATCATCGCATTTCCGAATACAAACTAATGCTAATTTCCAGGTCCATTAATTATTAGATTTATCGTGTATAATAATTTTAATTCAGAACTAAGTATTTTATTGTTGTTTTGCTTTGATTTCCGTGTGAAATGTATAGAGCTGTAAAACTATTTTCATGTCTGTCGTGCCTGCGACTTTAGCAGCTTTCCTCCCATTTTTAAAATAATTTACATTAAGTTAAAAGAGTATTAACAACAATATACTTCCAAGTCGATTGAGAGCATCCGGTCTACACCAAGTGCAAAGGGCAACTGATAGAAATCCGACGACTGACGAAACAAGAAGTTTGCCGAGGGACATTAAGAAAATAGCTAAATACTGTAGAGATGGGACACTCCGCAAAATCATTTAATTAAAAAGCGACTCTTGCTACGACACAATAAAGTGCAATTCAAGTCGCGCAGCGCAAATCACCTACAGTTATATTCACCTAGAAGTTGCCTCTCTTTCTACCGCGTTATATCTTCTCGACTACGTTACGCCCACTGACCCCCCCGACCCTTGCTCGAGAACGAGGTGCCAGCAGTTGTTGCAGCTGAGCACGTAGCTTTAAATACCCCGAATAATAATCATGATGATAATATAAATTTGATCTTGCCCCCTCTTGCTGTCCTCCCGTCAGCGATGCCCTAAGCCGAGGTCCGTACCCCACAGGGGGGTGCCCTTAGCGAGCATTCGCTTAATTTTAATTTAGAATAGTTTAAAAAGCTCCTGGCTGTAGGCTCTAAGTGTAGAAGCTTATGGCACCCACAGGAAAATCCGGTTAAGCAGCCACGACCTTAGTGGTCAAAACTGCGAGAAGCCAAGTAAAAAAAAAAACTGAATTCGACAAGTCGAGCCCGCCGCCTACTTGTACCTTGATACTTAAATTGCAGAGGAATTGTATCCCATCTGTTTCATCTGTGGTAAAGGTAACTATTAAAATAAAATCCCATCAAAAACATAAATGTGAAAATGGGAGCCAAGTTCCACAAATATGGTTGTAGACTTCGCCGACAAAAGAATTGAAATCTAAATGGGTGCCAAGTTCTGTAGATAATCCTGAAATTTATTTATAAGAACATGCAACTTTCTAAAATAAAATTAAAACACAAATTCTTGTTTTTTCTGCTATAACAATGTTTGCTATTTAAAAATATAACTTCTTAAATTTGAACAGTCGAATTATTTACACAAAGCACTTAGGATAAATTGAAGCTCAAGATTTGACTTGGCTAGTTTTTACCAGCAAGCTAAAATTTTAGAGGATGAAGATATTTTGACCTTACAGTTACAATAAGAAACAGTAACTTGCACATAACATAAAAAACAAATATATAAATACGCCTAGGTAGACAGTCAAAGATGTAAACAGTTACAATAAGAAACAGTAAATTGCGCATAACATAAAGAACAAAGATATGAATATTTTACTTTATTTATATGGCTCACCAACAATTGAGTACATCGATACAAAGATATGAGATACATCCAATAAACTTATAGACTACTGTACCAATTTCTTACAGGTAAGCACATCATGAATTACTTATTTGGTGTTGAGTGCCTACCTAAAATTAAATAATAATAATTAAATATGCCTAGGTACACAGTCAAAGCTGTAAACTCGATGAAAAAATAGCGTCCAACTGTTAGCCGCTTAATGCACGCACACTAAAAAAGTAAAATTACAGCACAATGACGTGGCGCGAGTGTAAGACGTAGCTGTAATGCACACCAGCATAAAAAAGTTACCCTGTTTGTTTTAGTTCTTTTGCACCGCGACACTGTAGACAAATATTAGGTGTGTGAATATGACTCCGCCCCTTTTTGTCAAAATAAAACACATTTGTTCGCTTACAAAATTAAAAATCGCTTCAAACGCATTAGTTGTCGTCGGTAAACTTCTCCATTAATAGTTTCAGAGGGTTTGAGCATCTTCAAATTTTTTTGGTGGTTTTCCATGTTCTTTATCCTCAGTACTAAAATCGTTATTTTGAAATCGTCGAAACCACCGTACGCAAAGTACGCGCTTTGACGTGGAGTTGCGGATACCAGCCCGTATTACCTATCGTCGAAACCATTCCTTGCAAGTTGTATTAGACGGAGCATGCTCACCATAAATCTCCACAAGCAAACGATAAGTTTCCGCTGCAGTTTTCTTCGCAATAAAATAATGTAATAACACTTCCCGCAAATGACGTTTATTTGGAATAAAAACCGACATTTTCGAAAAGGTGAAAACAATTGTTGCTTACACTTCAACCAAATATCATAAAATGCGTTAGATAGCTGACATTCAGTACTATCGAATACAAGTATGGTCATTTATTAGTACACGTAAACAATACTAAAAACGACATCTGTTGAGAAAGGGCGGAGTCATATTCACACACCTAATATAAAGATGATAAATTGATTAGCCAAATATAAGATAACTTGTATGTAAAAACTAGCCAAGTCAAATCTTGAGCTTCAATTTATCCTAAGTGCTTTGTGTAAATAATTCGACTGTTCAAATTTAAGAAGTTATATTTTTAAATAGCAAACATTGTTATAGCAGAAAAAACAAGAATTTGTGTTTTAATTTTATTTTAGAAAGTTGCATGTTCTAATAAATAAATTTCAGGATTATCTACAGAACTTGGCACCCATTTAGATTTCAATTCTTTTGTCGGCGAAGTCTACAACCATATTTGTGGAACTTGGCTCCCATTTTCACATTTATGTTTTTGATGGGATATCATTACTTTTTGTAAAGAAATTATTATTATTCGTCAATCAAACGTGATCTATTAAATTCTTTTTGTAAATAAGCGTAGCAATATTGTGTAAGAATGTAGGTATTTCTTTCGTAACAATTGTTAAAATTTTCCGCAATGATGTCAGATCGCTGAGCCGGCGCGGCAAGTATTATTATTAAAAAAAACGTGTGTTGTCGGGGAGCCTTATGTCGTATGGTATTTTACTGTGGGGTCAGGCTGCTGACATTGAATCCATCTTTATTTTGCAAAAGAGAGCTATCAGAGCCATTTATAATCTACGTCGCCGCGAATCTCTCAGGAAACTTTTTAAAAGGATTAATATTATGACGGTACCTTGCCAATTCATTAATGAAAATATTATGTATGTAAGGAAAAATCCACATCTCTTTAGTAAAATAAGTGATAGACATAATTTTAATACTAGAAATAAAGATAAACTAGATCAACCATTTTTTAGATTATCTTAAGTAGATACATCTTTTATGGGGTACTGTGTTAAATGTTACAACAAAATACCTTGTGACATTTTGCAATTAAATGAAAGAAAATTGAAAACTCATATTAAAAACTTTTTACAAAAAAAAACAACCGACCTCCAAAAAAACACTACAAAGTGAAAAATAACTTTAATTTCGGAAGTCGGTGTCTTGGGTTTTGTATTTTCGTTTTTTGCCACAGACTTCCGAAATTAAAGTTATTTTTCACTTTGTAGTGTTTTTTTGGAGGTCGGTTGTTTTTTTTTTTGTAAAAAGTTTTTATTTTTCACTTTTTAGTTGTGGTACCTACCCCACACACATTCGAATACCACTACCTGCTACCAGTGACAGAAACTTATCATATCATCTACATACTAAGTGGGAAAAAATACGTATTTTGTAGCTAACTCAAAAACTATCCAAGCAAAGTTAATAAAATTTATATGGGACCAATTCGAGAGCACACCCTTTCAAACAAAAAAAGAATTTTCAAAATCGGTCCAAAATTGACGGAGAAATCGGTGGACAAACATAAAAAAAAAGAAAAAAAACATACGCGACGAACATATAACCTCCTCTTTTTTAGAAGTCGGTTAAAAAATACACTTTGTAAACAAGCATATTACAAATTAGAGGATTATATCCAAGATAAGAGTGCTTGGAAACATGCTGGTCCTGCTCCATAGGACAATTTAGAATCAAGACAAAATCAAACTGTTTGCTAATTTAATTGTAAAATTTATTACTTTGTGTTTTATGACATTGATTTCACATTCTGTGATTACTTCCTCACACACTGACTTATTAATTATAAAATTTTAGGAAAATCGTCTACTTTTACAATGTTTGTAAATATGTGAGTACCATGTATCTATCACATATTAAATTATCTGTCGTTGTTTAATTTTTAATTCTTTTTACCTATTGTGGTATAGTAATTTTATTCTAGGTGCATCGTCTTCACATATAATAATTATTTAACAAATGTACGTACATATACAAACAATTGTAAAACATTTTAAAAGAGTAACGGTGGAGTTTCTTGCCCATTCTTCTCTATACGAAAACTACCTTTTGGAAGGGGCGAATAGAATCAATTTTATTATTTTGTAATTTTTGACGTTCAAAAGTGCCATACATGGGCCTATTTGAAATTAATGATTTGACTTTGACTTTGATCCCGTCAGGAACAAAGTTCCTTCTCACGTATGATTTAATTATTTAATTTTTGCAGCTCCCCCTTTTTTTTTTTTAAATAACTTCTCCCGCTCTGGGCGGAGCGGGAGGGCGTGTCAGACTCTTACTGACTAAAACCCACCCGTGTTCCTTCGGTTGCCCTGTGGCCGGGGGCCACGATGTCCCTATCGGTTTTCTTCGAACCCCCGGCAGGCATTGGCCCTAGCGGATCCCGTCAATTCTGCTGACATCTCTTCGAGGCGCGCGTGGAACACAACGCGCCGTCGACCCGAGCTTGGTCCTTATCGGACGGCGAGCTACCCATTGCTCACCGTTCGCAAGCCGGCGCCTACGGTGGCCGGAAATCGGCTCGCGATTCCCGCCCCGGGCGTCTCCTCCTGCAGCGGTTAGGAGCGTGAGGGCGCAAACTTTGCCTCTCCCTCACGCGTTCCGCCTTCGCGAGCATTACCGCTTCGCAGAAGGAGGTGACGGCCTGCCATTTCCTCTCGCTCCGTACCATGGCCTGAACCAGGGCCGAACGCGAGAGATCACCGCCACCGTTGCAGCTGCCCCTTAGATTTACATTTTGACCTCACTATGGACTTAACTATTCGTAAGTTTATATAAAAAATTAAACGACAATAGTCCCTAAAACAATAGTCATACGATCTATCAATTCAAAAACGTCTCAAGCATAGTACCAACCTACCAACTACCTTGAACATACCAACCTGACGTTTGTAACAACGTTTTTCGAGATCAGAGAATGAATGAAATGAATTCACTGCCGCCTAACATTAGGGACCAAGATTTTGACACGTGACACATCAGTTGACTCGACGGGGTGTTTTGAATTCAGTCATGAAATTCAGGAATTTACATCAACTTTTGGCATTCGAATCAAAAATGTATAGTTAGCTGTCAAATTATAAGACGCTGGAGATCAGCGCCATCTGAAGTGAGCAAGTGGCAGTTTTTAACCCCATTTGAAAATTTGTCGTCATGACTGTCATTTTCATGGTTTTCGGGAGATAGTGCTGATAGGTATCGAATTAGATGGACATTCTGGATTTTAAGATGGCGGCTATTCCAAATAATAATAATATTGTAGATCAATTGTCATAGACATCAACTTCATGCCGATTGTAAACTTGATAATCAAAATCCGTAAAAAAACGGATCTCTTAATTTCGTCAAGTTCATCTGTCCGTGCGTCCGGATGTCATACAGCCATTTAACATGGAGACTATTTACACTCTATCGATGAAAATTTTGAAAAAGGTGTATTTTTTGCACCGTTAAAAAATGGTGTAGTGAAATTACGATAAACATAATAGTGGGGGTGGCATTCTCCATACTTACATATAACCGAGAGAAGAAAAAAATCTATGCATATAAAGCGTGTATTGTTGGATCTCATAATTAAAATGTTAAAGATGTTTCTAAGTGACTTTGCTTTTGAAGTCAATAATTTTTGAGATACAGTTTATTTTCGGTTACAACCGCAGAATTAACCTTGTTTTTTATAGTTTTTTCGAGAAATACAAACTTATTTTTGCAGTCGATAACTATTTTGATTGATACTATTCAATGTTTATGCGTAAATATTCATCCCAATTACGGAACCCTTCACTGTGCGTAGTCCGACATACACTTGGGCAGTTTTTTAAAGGAGATGTTTCATTTTCGGCCATAAAGTGTACGTTAATGTAAAAAAATGAAAAAATTCCACGAATTGAGGAAAAATATTCTTTCCAGTTTATTCCCCTGATTACTTCGGCACAAAAAATAATTGTTTAACAAATTATTGCCATATTCTATTCATCATGGCGTCGTTTTACTTGCATACTGCTTGCGTCCAGAAATCATGTTACATTTTAACCTAATAATATCACGTAGACGTTATTTAAATAAATATGAAAGGCTTGTATTTCTGTACTATGTTAACCTTTTAAGGACTGCTGTCGCCCGGAGGGGTCGGTTTCGCGCGCAACCGTTTTGGACCGGTGACGCCTCCGGGCGACAGCGCGCGTTGCCAAGTGGCTACACCATTAAAATATTATTTTTGCGTAAAGTACGGAACTTAGTCGATTGCTAATATTTTTCCTACACTGGCAAGAATATTTGTAAGCCATAGACGATAAAAGTTACTAAAAACTTCGTGCCCAACACTATAAAAAAAAAATAAGAAGGCGCCCTTTTTTACATTGATATTCTGTGGTTTATTGTCGTGACTTAATTAATTAAAGAGTTTATTTCAGACCATGTGTCCATTTTGTTAGTAACAATGTTCTTACGGACTAGTGTTAGTAATACTTAAAACTACCGACAACAAAATATTTAAAAAGATTTAAAAAGATAGTTAACTCAATCACTACTGCGCCACTCCATGACAAATGGCGCAGCAATGATTGATGTAACCACAGTCCAGCCGACTAGCGATCATGCTAAGGATGCTGTTGTTGCTTAGTGTTGTTGTTTTATTTATTGTGAGTTATTGTGATGGATTTTTCGTTTGAAACTTAGGTAAGTACATGAATAATGAAACAATAGTGGCTTGTGCAAGTTTTTGGCTAATCGTTTGCGTAAAACAATATAGTAAAAATGATTTTCGAGCCAATCAATTTTCAGGTTATTTCGCCTTACACATTTGCCATATAAATATATTATTGTTGACTGTTTTTCGATGAATTTGTGTCTATAAATGGTAATTATCTATGCAAAAACTAATTCTAATTAATTATTTCATGCATTCGAAGCGTATTCATTCATTTTTATCTATTTTTCAAAGATTTTTCGAAGCATTTTGATGTGTAGGTAAAACGGGTCAAATTATCATGCCGAATTTTTATGAAATAATACTAGATTTGTTTTGTAACCATTAATGAATTAATCAAAAGGGTTATAAATAAGGAATGTGTGTACAGAAATTGATAAAACACTTCATTCTTGTTTACTTTCAAATAAGATTCTAACTAGACTAGATAAATTTCCGGATAAAATGACCCGTCAAGGTCATCTTGGTATTTTACCAATTATCGTATCATATTTTTACGATTCATGGATAACAATTAGTCGAAGAAGGTATAGGTAATATTCTAGAAAGATTTAATACATGATATAATGCTCATTATAACTCGTATGATCTTTTCCAATATCACGAATTGGACTACGCGATTCAAAATGACAGCACCGCGCACTATGAACTTTGAGTTAGAATATTATGGAAATATTGTATGTAAGACTAATAAGAAAAAAATCTAATTGGATTACTTGTGTATTCATGATATTATTACCAAAATTTTGCGTAAATCAATTCATTACTTTTGCCAGAAACTAACATAATACATTAACAAGTCGGCTTACGGCCAGTTCTCTATTTTCAATAGGATGTTTACAATAATAACTAAACGTATGAGTGTTATGGATATTATCATAAGTGGCCCCCGTTGTTCAAACACTCGAATCTGTTTACAGATTGTAAAATGACGCAATAGAAACGAAGCTATAGCAGTTTTTGTGTGAGAGGTCAACGCGTGTCAGATTACATCGCGATAAGCCGCACGTGTTTGTCCTTGACGGATGGTCGCACGCTTTTTTTGCAGTACTTAAAAGGTTAAGATAGCTATCTTATACAACTTTTTTGAATAATTAGAAAGTGTGATTCATCATAAAAATAAAAAATTGCTTTTGTGGATTGTAGATTTGTAGGCACTTCTGGACGAAAATGGCTAGCTGTCGATGGTCGTATTTTTCCTGACAAACGTCAAACATTTTCCGTTTTTATTTTGTGCCCAAAAAGTATTAGATATTATGGAAAAAAATAGTCTTTATTGTATTTAGGGGTTCGTTTCCCAGGTTTTCTAAAGTGTACATGTTATGGCCGGAGTCCCATACAAAAATGAAACGTCTCCTTTCGTTTTGAAACTACCTAAAAAAAAAACAATTTTTATTACTCGAGTAAGATTATCCTATTAAAAACAAATACTATCAAACTCATACAACTAACAAAAAACGATTGTGTGGTTTTATGAAACCACGGTAAAAGTGAAACTTTACACGGTCAGCAGCAACACACAGACGAAAAAGTTTGAGACGATGTAATAAAAGTTTCACTTTAAAAATATAGACGTCATTTAAAAGTTTGCGGAATACCTACCTAATTTATAGAATTAATTTAACATCATTCCCAAACAAAATTTTCTTAAGCCTACCTAAAAAATGTATACTAGGCATTCTATATCAGAAAGTATCAAAAATAAAATCCACAGTAAATAATTGTCCAATAAATTAAAAATAATTTTGAACAACGTTGCGAATTTAAATTCAAATAAATAAAAACAATTCGGCGCGAAATTCAATAAATGAGGTTAGTATCTATCCACGTTCTGTGTGTTGACTCGTTTCATATTGAATGTCCTAAAAACGATTAAAATTACACTAGAAAAGTATAAATAATTATTTTAAACAATGTTTATTGTATTTAATGCTTAAAACAATTTTATTTTAATTTTCAAGTATAGATTTCAGACATTCGACATAATTATAAATTAATCGAGACAATCAAAATTGAAAAAAAAAAAACGTTTGCCATAATCGTTTTCGCACATCATTACAATAAAAAAAAAAACAATGATCGACGATTTTTAACACAAATTGAGTAGTAGTAATGAATATTACGTGTTATTGAACGTGTGTTCGTATAATAAGTTAAGATCTGGGCATTTTCTAGTTACTTATAATATTTTTAATCACATTTGTCACATTTTAAGTCGTATCAGATATGTGTATGTGTGTTAATTGTGAAAAGTTAAAATGTAAACACGCACGATTGGCGCGAAACTTTGACTTTTGATATCAAAAACTTCATTACTACTACTTATTTAACTTGAAAAATGGATGAATTCGTCAAATAATTAAATGTTATAATAGTCACTGTCCTTATGGTGGAGTTTGGATGTTCGAAATCCCCAATTTTTATGTTTTTTAGCCTCGACCTCGACTGTCATCAAAATGGCGATTATCGCATTTACAGACTTGAATTTTATAAAGGTAAATTAAAATCTTGCGCGCTAAATATGAAAGATTTAATGGCATAAACATTATTTTAGCCAACTCTCTTAATTAAAGATGAATAATCTCATTGGCAGCAGCATTTTCAGTGCTTCTATAGGAAGGTTTACTTTAACAAATAACACAACAATACCTAAATACTAAAAACATTTTATTTCTCATAGAATTTAAAACGGCTTCAGCTTCATTCACATAACGTAGTCATGGTATGAAAGGTGGTAGGTGGTAGGTGTACGCTTTCCCACAAAACAGTAATAAGCAATGATGATCTCTTAAACGATTTGTCCTATTTTGCTCACTTATCAATAATTATGTACATTAAGTCCTGCTGCTCACATGTAACGATTTGATTCTGGCCCTAACCAGATTATTGTTTTGATCTATTATGGGTAAATCTCTTACACTCTAGGGTGGCTCTGTTTTTATCATCACTTGCTTGCCTATAAACATCTCTGGTAGCAGCCTCTCTCAGTAAGCATGACAAACTTTATCCAAATGTATACCTAACCTAGAAAGTAAGAAAATACTCTTATTGTTGTTTATTTACTTTTGTATAATAATTATATCACTCATAGTAATTCTGCCATTTTAAAAACACTAACCTGATGACTTCTGTGACTTGCAATTGACATGCCACATACATAACATAATATGCTTAGATTTTGCTGAACAAGTAATACTTGGGATAGAGTTGTAGATAATATAATCAATAATGTCAAGTCTTGCAATAACACATGTCATCGTCATACCTGAAAAAGGTAAAAAAATTCAGTGTATTTACTTATGCTATATAATTACATCATACTATAGACATTTACAGCTGACGACGCGCGACGTACCCCTGACTGAACATAGGCCTTCTACTAATAGGCTGCTAAAATCAATGAGGTTATACAATACGACGGTGTTTATAAATATTTAGAGAACATAATAATCTTACCCAGGGCCATGGAAAGATAAGCAATAGTTCCTCTGGCTTCAATTTAAATTGACAGCATTAAATCGTAACGTAATATAAGTATAAAGTAAATACGGAAAAATAAATTCAAATCAACGTAAAACAAACAGCCAACAATGCCATTGATCTGACAGATTTTTTTTGACAGTTTGACATTATGCATGGTGTCAGTGTTACCAGGTTTAATTATTTTGGTAATCGATTGACGAAATCGATTGGGTGATTATCAGTGATCGGAGTAGGTAGATTGATTTTACGTACTCGCATCATGAATAGTCATAGAAATCATAACATGGATAAGCCTTTTTTCCGGGATTTCATTTTGGTACTTACGGGATTGAATCAAATATTGTTAAAGTAAGGATTTTTAAACTACTACATTAGAAATTTATAGAATGCGATAGATAAATATTTAAAATATATTATATTGTTTTATAGTATATCTATCCTTTTCTTGGAGTCCGATCACCTATATACTATTAAACAGACAGCAAAAGGGTTGAACATTTCTTATTCATATTGATGTATTCTTTATTCTACACATTACAACATTTGAAATTCCTTAAAAAATCTTAATAATTTCAAAATCCCGGAATCCCGGAGGCGTATCCATACTAATATACGTGCCAGTTCATTGACCTCAAATCAATCTACTTACTCTGATCACTGGTAGTTTATAAAATAACATTACTGCCTCGAAACACTTTTAAGTTGTTGAGTATATTCAGACCATATAATATTTTATTTATTGTAAAATCATAATTTTACAGTATTTGAGTATAATAAATAGCATTTAAAACATACTCGTGTAGTGGATACTCCACCTA
Source organism: Agrochola lychnidis (assembly GCA_963680765.1). Classification (NCBI taxonomy): domain Eukaryota; kingdom Metazoa; phylum Arthropoda; class Insecta; order Lepidoptera; family Noctuidae; genus Agrochola; species Agrochola lychnidis. The sequence goes on along the minus strand of OY796869.1, from coordinate 11,394,659 downwards.
CTCCATGTGGGTTAGTATCGATATTTTCAATCGATTACAAATTATTTTATTGGAATAGTCTGTCATCTGGCAACATTCAGGTTAGGATTGAATGGCGGATGTAGTTCTTTAAGTATCAACAAAATAAATATTTATTAGGTTCTCTAATGCTAGAAGAAATAAATTTTGATAAAACGACTTGAAAAAAATACGACATAATTTTTGATAAATAAGCTTTGACACAGTATCATACCAAGGGCCTGCTTTCGGGAAATCTCTTTTCAACTTTCTAGGTCACCCGGAAATGGGTTAAATGTTTTTGATGTCTAGTGACAGGTCGTTGATAAAAATGCCGATTTTTATACGTTAATATCTCAATAACCGTTTAAGTTTTATTTATGAAATTTGGAGTTCTAGTTAATCTAAGGGGTTTTTATAAATAAACCAAATTTCATGAGTCTATGTTACATAGATTTTGAGTTATTAAGGGGTCAAAAGTGGCTCCAAATGGTTCGTGTAATATAACACACTGCAGCCGTGTCTTGCCTAGAAACTTGGCTCGACACGCGGCCGCGTGTCTAGATTTATGTCAAGAGAAAATGGACGCGAGAGCAAACAGTTGAAATCGTTTTCATGAATCATCTTTCTTACAGAAATATCCGGCTGTATTTATAGCCGAGACTTTTATTGTGAGCTAGGATGAGTAGTCATAAACGTTAAAGAAATTATCTAAAGCTTCATATCCATAATAATATGTGAAAGATTATAAGCGAGCCGAGTACGTTATTCTTGTTACGAACATTGTCAAATGGCTTAACGATAACATTGTTCCTACATTATATTGAATAAGGCACAGCTGTTTTACTCACACGTATGTATGTCAAACATTATCATAGCAAATATTCTGCAAACGGTCTGAGTCACGTTCGTCCTAAAAATAAATGTTTTCTAACCCAAATATGAGAGAATAAAAGTCAATCAATAGCGAATAGAAATATTATTGTTTCTTATTTTCTTACCTTTGCCTACCACCAGCTCATAAAGCAGTATTATTTTAATATTACTTCAGTATGGGAAAGAGATAAAGCTCTACAGGACGTATAGCTCCATCTCTTTCTCCCACTGAAGTAATATTAAAATAATATTGCTTTATGAGCTGGTGGTAGGGCCCCTGGTCATAAATTATATTAGAATAGCTATTGTGGGCAAGCACAATGGATGACCAAAGGTTGGTTCTTTGAGGACTTTTGCATAACCTGTCTATGCGATAATCGACTTCATTATTAGCGATGAATTAGGTCGAATATTGTTAAAGAATTAGAACAGCGCATTTCAAAAATAATCTCTTTGGTTCTTATCATCATTTTAAATACAGAACAGCGATGATGTATCAAAACAAGTCTAGTAATAATTATAATACAAAAAAACAGTGGCACTCCGGGAGTGCCGACGGAAGTGAAAACTAAAAAAAAATACTTCCAAAACCTTTAAAGTAAAAATACTTGCATAGAACATTGATCCGTAACTTAATATAAATAAAGAGCACAATCGCCTTTACAAAAATGAGGTGTCGGTAACGGTGTCGCGAGTTCAATTGTTTTTTCCCATCTCAAAAATGCCCACCGCGCCTAAAGAAGTTTTCACTTCAAAAATCGTCACTATACAGAGTGGAACCAGCCTGCCCTGAGTGTTACACGTAGGTCAAGCAATGAAAATGTTCTGCACTTTAAGGTTACTTATTTTTACTTCATCATCATCATCAGCCTATAAATGTTCCCACTGCTAGGACACAGGCCTCCTCTCTGTGAGAGGGAGTGGGCCGTAATCTACCACGCAGGCCCAGTGCGGGTTGGTAGATGTCACTGTCTTCGAATTTTCGGTTCTAGGACATGCCGGTTTCCTCACGATGTTTTCCTTCACCGTTTTTGAGAGCAGTGGTGATTAAATGATTTACACTAAGTAAAGCGTCTGTCTGGGTTCGAATCTACGACCTACAACTCGTAAGTCGCGGCCGTTACCACTGGGCCACCACTGCTCTCTCACCTCACCTCTGCTCTATTTTTACTTACACCTTATTATTTGTTCAAATATGTATCTGAAATCGGTTGTCATGGTATGGGCATGCGATGCGGACGAATGAGGAAAGATTTGAGTAAGTATTAATGTCGTTGGCTATAAGAGTAGGGGAAGACCAAAGAAACGATGGAAGGACTGTGAGAAAGATGATATGGCTAGAAAGGAGGTGAAGACCGAGATGACGACTAATAGAGAAGTATGGAAGAAAAAGACATGTTGCGCCGTCCACAAATAAATTGAGATGATGTCAGGAGAATGATGATGATGATGAATTGATGATATTGCCAACAGTTTGAATGTAATTGAAGTAGACAGTTCCAAATGTAAGTATTTTTTTAAATGAAAACTTCTTTAGGCGCGTTGGGCATTTTTGAGATGGGAAAAACAATTGAACTCGCGACACCGTTACCGACACTTCATTTTTGTAAACGCGATTGTGCTCTTTATTTATATTACGTTACGGATCCATGTTCTATGCAAGTATTTTTACTTTAAAGGTTTTGTAAATGCGATTGTGATCTTTATTTTTATTACGTTACGTATCAATGTTCTATACAAGTATTTTTACATTAAATTTTTTGGAAGTATATTTTTTTTGTAAACGCGATTGTGCTCTTTATTTAGATAAGGTTACGGACCAATGTTGTATACAAGTATTTTTCTTCCACCAAGGCGATCTTATTCAAGTTTTCGCTTCTGTCGGCACTCCCGGAGTGCCACCGTTTTTTTCAAACTTCATTTTCGCTCCTTGACCGACGACCGTCCTTACCATACGTGTCAGCAGGCAGTTCTAAATACACATTATGTAAAATATTATAACTGCGTGTTTGTATACCTAAGCGTACCTATTCGCACAAAGCTTGCGTGACTCCTATATTAATTACCTACTCACCTACCCACAAATCAACTTACTTATGTATAACGCCGCCATTTTCTTACAGCGTAAAGAATCGGAAGCCTATAAGGTTAAGCAGCGTTCCAGTTGATGAGTCATCAATGTTATGGTTATAATGTACAAGATAGTACAAGAAACAACATTACATCTAACCTTGGATAAACATTCGATGCCTATTCACCTACTACTTAACTACCTTACCTTATCTTTAGCTGTGTATTTTATGTATTTTTTTTGTATAATGTGCATTTTGTTTGTGCAGAATACATTTTTCATTATTTTTTCTTTCTTTTTAGTACTTATACTCCATAGGTTTAGGTAGTTAAAAAAAGGTAAACAAATCGTAAAAAGGGTTTTTATAGATGACACTTTCTTGTTTAAAAATACGATTAAACCAAATTAAATTTATTTATTGTTTTTAAATGTTTTACTATAGTTTCCTCTTTTATTAATGTATGATAAACTTTATCGTTTATTCTCAACTACTTTTCGTAGATGTAACTGCTTGAGCACAATTTTTTTGTTAGATTTATAATATTTTTTAATCTGTCTATTGGAAAGAGCCCAATTTCTAAACGTCAACGAAATATAACGTTGCTAAATTGAAGAGTTCAACTGTGACGTAGCATAACAACTGAAGTGACAGGTATTACGTTTAGTCGGTTACTTGACAGCTGTCTCGTCACGTGGTATTTTTTGTTTACCTTTATTTAACTACCTAAACCTATGGAGTATAGTCATTATCTTTCTACGGCTTTCTTCGACTCCATCCAAAAAGCAGTCAAGCCACAGATGTATACAGATAGGACACTCCGCAGTTTAGGTATGAAGCTACAAGTACGCGGCGGGCTCGACTTGTCGGGCCAATTCAGTGAGTGTAACGTAGTCAGAAGATTTAAGAGTCACGCGATAGAGAGGCGGTAATAAGCGTTTTGCGACCTGAATTGCACTTTATTGTGTCGAAGCAAGAGTCGCTTTTTATTTAGATGATTTAGCGGAGTGTCCCATCTATATTAATCTGTGGCCAAGCTCAAATGGGCCTGTGCCGGACACGTTTACCGCATGTCGGATACATTATGGGCTAAGACCACCACAACACCACCTGAAATAGTCCAAAGACATCGCGGAAGACCAAGGCGTAGATGGCGGGACGAACTTGACGCTTATAGGAGGGATTGGTCCATATTGGCTCAGGATCGACTTGAGTGGGAAAAGGAGGCTTTTGGCCTGCAGTGGGACTGTGGCGGGATCTACATCGCCACATGCGAACTACGCATCAAAGACCTGACGTGACGTCACACAAATCCTGCATCGCGCAATTAGAGTTTACGGCGCAAACGACATATAGGTATATGACTATCCGACATCAATCACTGGGCAATAGGCCTGTGTCCAAAATTTATTTTTATCCGTCTTGTAGATTATTAAAAATATTGAACACGTATTTTTTTCTTTTTTGACGTAATCTAAAGATTACGGCGATACATTGAGTTAAAATTTGGCATGACGTTACGCTTTGCTAGATTATTACTGCGTTGTGACGTAGCGAGCCCCCACTTCCCAACTTTAATGCGTGTTTTCTAAGTTATTTTTGATGAATATGATAAAGCAAAAAATACGTGTCTAATATTTTTTTACTATCTGAAAGACGGACTAAATAGAATTTCTTTTTTTTTACCTAGGCAACTACCGTATTGCCCGCCAGACACAACACCCGTTTCAAAAAAATTCAAAAGTCATTTATTCAAAATAGGCTGAGAATCAGCACTTTTCGAACGTCAAAATTACATAAGACAGTCCCCCAAAACGCCCACCCTTCACCACTTCCTAGTGCCTTTAGCTGGGAAGAAGAAGTGGCGCAACAAACTCCCCAGCAGCACAGCTGTCTGGTCGGAGGATCCTCCCTTTTCTATAGAGGATGAGTGAACTTCACACCCTGTTCCTCATACCTCTAAAACACAATACAGGCTGTTTTTTTTTTCTTATAAATGATATTCGATATTTACATTGGAAATTAGGACCTCAGTGTGATTAATGTTAATGTTTGTATTGTTTCTTCGACTATTTGATTTGACTAAAGGCCGCCGTATATGGAATGGCTGACCTGCCGCAATTTGGATTGAATCGGTACGTTAACATACATTCTCTCGCGACAATAAACGTTAAAGTGCTTACGAAACGGCCAGTTAAAATTGAGTGGCGTTTGAGACTTCAGTCGTTACAAGTTTACGTGGATTTTTATCCAGTACAGAAAATCATAAATGCCACTATTTATGTCCCTTCAAATTCTAACACAAGTATTGGAACAGTTTCTAAAAGCCTCCTCAAGGCCCTAAGCAGTTAATCTGTTGCGATGGGTAACCAAACGTCATAATTTAATTTATTTATTTATTTCAGACATAATTCTAGTCTATAGTTATCAGTATCACACTTACATTTTAAATTAAAACTCACAGATAAAAACCCAAAATACAATAACTTTTAAATATTCATTAAAAAACGAAATGGCTTAAATAAAATTGTCAAAAAATTATAAAAATGTCAGAATGGAAAAATAAAAATAAAATGTTAAATATAAAATTGTCAAGGAGAAATAAAATTGTCATAACTTGCTTGCTTGTCATTTAGTTAGCACCTAGTTAAACTTATTCTAAATGCAAAATATTTAGTCACATTAATTTTATTATTATTTACCTAACTATTAGATAGTCAAATATGAACGGCAGTAATTTAATTTTAAAATAAACTTTAATTACAATTCTAACAGTAATTAGGAGGTGTGCTCGGCTAGAGCGATACAAACGGAATGGCTTACGAATTACTATTGGTAAATCCTTATAATATTATAAATGCGAAAGTAAGTTTGTTTGTTACGCCTTCACGCTAAAACGGCAGAACGGATTTGGATGAAATTTGGCACATATATAGATGATGCCCTGGAAAAGAACATAAGATTTTTTTTTTTTCCCACGGGTTCGAGACTTATGCGGGTGAAACCGCGGAGCGCAGCTAGTATTTTATAAAAAAGGTTAATCAAAAAAACAATATTTCTGGAATGAACCACCAGGCCACTTCAGATAAACGTTAAATTAAGGCGCGGCGCCCGCTATCGGTGGGCATCGGTACGGCTCGGTAGAGCTCGGGCGCTTTACGGCGGCTTCGGGCGCTTTACGGCGGCTTCGGGCGCTTTACGGCGGCTTCAGGCGCCTGAAGACTGTTTAGGGCGGCTTCGGGCGCCTCAGAGTTGCCTCGGCAGTCGTAAGCATACCTAAGGACGCCTAGGCTGGTTTCGGGCAGCTCGGGTGGCATTTTCGTGGCCAGACAAGTCGCAGAACAGTCATAACGTTCACCGCGCGTGCCTCCATTAGCTTGGCAACACCCAGAGGAAAATAAAAGGCAACAGCCTCATTAATTACACGTATAGGTTCGTTTTATTTATTTATCGTAAATCATTAAACAAGTTATGAAATACATCTTTGCTTCCAAAGCTTATTCACCCAAAATATTATTTTTTTGCCTTAAGGCTCCAAGTTTCTCTTCTTCTTCAGCAAGATGAACAATGAGAACTAAGTCCCAATCACACCATTATAAATACACACGTACAACTGTTTTCACGTAATGTTACGACTGCTCTACGACGTGTCTGCCACCCGAACTATTCTTAGTGTTGCCGAAACCAGCCTCGGCGTCCTTAGGTATGCTTACGACTGCCGAGGCAGCTCTGAGGCGTCCGAAGCCGCCCCAAACAGCCCTCAGGCGCTCGAAGCCGCCGTAAAGCGCCCGAGCTATACCGAGACATACCGAATTACCGATGCCCACCGATAGTGGGCGCCGCGCCTAAGTGTTAGAAAAAGGTGAAGTGTTCGGAAAAGATGTAAAATAAATAACTGGAATCGGTGACATGGCTCTTTAACGAAGAAACAGGGTTTTGAGTTGTCGAGTGATTTACTACTATGGGAACTGATGCCTGGTACGAGGGTCATTCAATAAATACTTAGCCTACAAAAAGTAAACGAAAATTTTGGAAAAGTGGCAATTTATTTTTCAACATAGTCTCCTTTTAGTTCGATACACTTAGCCCAGCGATGCTCCAACTTTTTTAACCCGTCCGAAAAATAGTTTTTGTCAAACTCTGCAAAATAGGCCTCCGTGGCGGCGATGACCTCCTCATTCGATCCATATCTATTCCCGGCGAGTGATTTTTTCAGATTAGGAAACAGAAAGAAGTCACAAGGGGCCAAATCTGGAGAATACGGTGGATGGGGCAGCAATTCGTAGCGTAATTCGACCAATTTGGCCATGGCAACGGCAGACGTGTGAACCGGTGCGTTGTCGTGGTGAAACAGCACTTTTTTCTTCGCCAGGTGGGGTCGTTTTTTCTTTAATTCGGCGTCGAATCGGCCCAATAAATCGGCATAGTAAAGCCCTGTAATTGTTTTACCCTTCTCGAGGTAATCGATGTAGATCACACCTTGTGAATCCCAGAAAACGGTGGCCATAACTTTTCCGGCCGATTTTACAGTTTTCGCCTTCTTTGGAGCACGTTCCCCGGTCTGGATCCATTGTTTTGATTGCTCCTTGGTCTCTGGTGTGTACCAGTGGATCCAGGTTTCATCGACGGTCACAAAACGACGCAAAAACTCCGCTGGATTCCGCTTAAACAGCGCCAAACACGTCTCCGACGTAGTCTCACGGTTGCGCTTGTTTTCTGGTGTGAGTAAACGCGGCACCCATCGCGCCGACAGCTTTCTCATGCGAGTTCCTCGTGAAGAATATGATGCACTGTTCTTTCTGAAATGCCTACAGTCTCAGCTAGCTCCCGAACCTTCAATCGGCGATCTGCCAATACGAGATCATGGATTTTTTTAATGTTTTCCTCCGTAGCAGCTGTTTTCGGTGCACCTGGACGTGGTTCATCAAAAACCGACGTACGGCCACGTGCAAACTCGTTGAACCAATTCTTGACGGTGGCCATCGATGGAGAAGAGTCACCGTTCACAGCATCCAAGCGCTCTTTGATTTCGATGCGCGTTTTCCCTTCCAAAAATAGGAATCGAATCACCGAACGATATTGCTCTTTTTCCATTTTTGTAAAACCGATCGACACGTTCGCTTCCATAAGTTGTCAAATTAAAACAAATGAAGGGATTGGAATGAAAATTTGAAAAAAGAATTAAAAAAGAATGTGCTACACTGTGGTAAAACTCTTTTGAAAGTACAGCGCCCTCTGGCGATGAGGCTAGGTACTTATTGAATGCACCTCGTATGCATCGCATACCTAATAGTAAACATTTTGGATGGAATAAATCAGTACAGGTTTTAACTTTCAGAAACCGATATCGAATCTGCAGTCAAATAATGCCCTACATTCTTTTGGTACCTCTTGTACGCCATAATTTTCTCAAAAAGAAATAAGAATAAAACCTCCAAGTTACCAACCTCAGCACCGAACCAGAGCTGTCCCGCCAGGTTGTCTTGCAGCACATCCTCGGGGAACTTGACTCGGAAGCCGCGCGCCACTCGCTCGTCACCCAGCAGCTGGTCCATTATTTGACTTGTGATGTTCAGTACGCGGTCCTGCGGAGAAGGAAAAGTGGGGTTGAGTAAACTCAAAGCATTTATATCAAACTAGCTTCTGCCCGCGATTTCGTCCGCGAGCCTATAACTTTCCTCAAGAATTGGGCTATCCAATGCAAAAAGAATTTTTCAAATCCGACTGGTAGTTCCGAAGATCCCATGAGGCCACGGACGGCTTCAAAACTGACACCAGTTAATTAGGTAGGTAAGTAACTTATTTTCGTAAAACATTATGACAATTTTTTTTTCTTTTTGACAGTTCAACAACATTCATTGCGTTATTTACGTTGTTGAGCAGATTTTTTTTCCAACTTATGAAGCAATGGATCAGCAATCTGTTTCAAATCGAAACAGATTGTGATTGATCGTGTATTACGTAATTAGGGTACAGGTTAGTCACTAACCACACGAAAAGATGAAGTTCCAGAGATTAGCCCTACATACAAACTTACAAACAAACAAATGTTACCTCTTTATAATATTAGTACAGAAGTTAGTACTTATAGATAAACCAATTAGGGCCGGCGCCCAGTGGCGGCACGGCATGGCAAGGGATTTTTATGCGACAAATAGAAATATAATTTAATGGCATGACAATAAAATTTAAATTCCAACGGCAACGATGCCGCGGTATCCTTAAGCATGCCGCGACGTCCTTAGGCATCATCATTGAAATATCAATTTGACTGTCATACATATAAGTTTTATTTCTATTCGTTGGATAAAAATCCCTTACAGCCACTTTTGAATAGCCAGGGGTCGGTCAGTCAGAAAGATGAAGCTAGTTGCCCATTCCAAAGCGTAGTAGGTTCCTATGGAGAAGAACGGGCAAGAAAATCCAGAAAAAGAGTCAAGACAAGAGTTACGGTTGATTGTGTTTATTTATTCCATGAGGCAGGAAAGTTAACATCATGAAAGCATGACTCGAACATTTCTGCGTCGCAGGAAAAACCTTTACGGTATATCTACTAAAGGTTTTCCTTTAAAGACAGTTGATTCCCAAAGACGCACACGGTGAGTAAATGAAATATACAGTAAGTAGGTAGGTACAGTTCACGTCAAATAACTTTGCCGCTCTGAAGTAGGCTACAAATGACTGCGCAGTAGTCAATGTTACATAAAAAACCGTAGCGCTCATGCGCAGCCTAGCTTCAGAAAACAAAGTTATTTAACGCGAACTGTACTTGATGCAAAAGAGGAAAAAATTACAAAGCAATCGTATCGGACAATCATGTGTAGAGCTGCGGAGTTTTGCTAGCTAATTCAAATTGACCCTGTAGATGAATACTGAGGTAATTCTTAGTTTGTACGAAGATAGGACAAACTAATATTTATGCAACTGTTGTATAATATGGGGTATTAAAACACGAATGTGGGTTTATCACACGAGGTGAAGCCGAGTGTGATAATAGTATCACATGAGTGTATTTTACATGGAGCGACAGCCTATCTGACCTCCACAACCCAGTTTGTAATTCAAGATCAAGAATTAAAAAAATCCCACGAAATTCAGTAGGTACAAGTGCACGTATGTATGTCGCCTGCAGCAGCACATCACCGCACATGCGTGTAGCGGGTGCTGCTGTCCCCCGCTTAAACTTTGAAACGAGTCGCATAATGAAATTTAGTACAACATTATAACACTCATTTGGATGATATTATGGTTACTATGACACTAGCTGTTTTAATGTTGGCAATAAGCTGTTTCTGAAACTTTTATAGAGGTTTTATAGCATGGGTGTAAATAAAGAAAGTTACAACTGCAACAATTTAAGCTAACAATAATAACCTGAAGATCAACGAAAGAATATGCTTTGTCTTCGGGTTCATAACAAGCATGATTTCACGCTCGCTTCACGGCGCATAAAACGCCAAATTTCAGAATAACTAGACACGCCAATAAAGTGAAGTTTATCGGTCAAATAAAATGAAATGCTAAGGTTACATCGTCTAGGTAGGTAGGGCAACAACCTGTCACTATGCAGTGTGCACGCGACATTAGCACGGATAGGGCGTCGCGGTAAAGGTCAGGCGTCAAATCCGGGACACGTGGAATGGAACATGTGTTTTAGGCTTAACTGTTATTTGATGCAGTGTGATTAACAGTTAAATTTTTTCCATTGAACTTATTTTGGCGTGGTATACACGGCTACACATCAAGCTATACATTTCCAGTATAAGCTGACCTCGCATTGTACGGAAATGCTATACAATGCGAGATCAGCATAAACTGGATATGTATAGCTTGATGTGTGGCCGTGTGTAGCAGGGACCTTTCTAAAAAAAAAAATTTGTTCGAAAACGAGATAAAAAGTACTTTCAGTGAAAGTGGTGTGATTGGTATCTATCTGTGTGGTGCGAATGGTCGTTCCAAAATTAAATATTTTTACAATTTTATCAGTGTGCTCCTTTGCCCTAATGAATTGCCTAACATAAGTGGCAATGGGTAGGGCACATTGCTCGCAGAACAGATGGCCGATGGGGTCGAAAGGTTTTGAAGTGGCGACCGCGTACCGGAAGATGTAGCGTTGGAAGGCCTCCCACAAGGTGTACCGATGACCTAGTGAAGGCCGCAGGCATCCGCTGGATGTGGAAAGCACAGAAGCAGTCGAAGTGGCGATGCTTAGGGGAGTCCTATGTCCAGCAGTTGACGCCTTTCGGCAGAATCATGATGATGATGCTCCTTTGCCTGAACCAAACCGACTTAAGTTTGCAAAATGACGTCTAGATTGCTCATTATGGTCACCGGAAGTTTAGAAAGAAGTGCTTGGAATGAATGGATACTTTTTGAGGACATCATAAATAACTAGCAACAAGAAATTTCCCGCGGACGAAGTAAAATTTACATTAAACATATCCTATGAAAGAGAAAGAGGTCAATCGTCGAATCCGACTCGGCTGGGCAGCATTCGGGAAGCTACGCAATATCTTCTCGTCCCACATACCACAGTATCTCAAGACGAAAGTCTTTGACCAGTGCGTGTTGCCAGTGATGACCTATGGTACTGAAGCGTGGTCGCCCACAATGGGCTTTTTCAGAAGGCTAAAAGTCACCCAAAGGGCAATGGAGAGGGCTATGCTTGGAGTTTCCCTACGTGATCGAATCAGAAATGAAGAGATCCGCAGGAAAACCAAGGTAACCGAGATAGCCCGAAGCGGGCAGGGCACATTGCTCGCAGAACGGATGGCCGATGGGGTCGAAAGGTTCTGGAGTGGCGACCGCGTACCGGAAGGCGACGACGAAATGATGAATGATGATATCCTATGACACTTAACAATGCTGTACAGCGGGAAGCTACACTAAAGCATTGCTGAGTGTCATACACAGTGAACGAATTTTACACACGAACGATTTTTTTATTACAAACTCACAAAGTTACACACGAGCGAATTTTTTATTACAAACTCACAAAGTTACACACGAACGAATTTTTTATTACAAACTCACAAAGTTGACCTCTTTATAATATTAGTTTGGATGGAGTCCCAAGGAGGGAATTTGCTTGGATAATCCTATAAAGGTTAACTACGATTTAACACTGTATAAAATACACCACCTTCATTTCAGCCTTAAATAATTAAAAAACGAAGCATTTAAAAAATTATCTGCATGAAACACGGTGGTAAAAAATACCGGAGAGGACTACTTAGCACGAAATCTTAGCCGTTGCAATCAAGACTAGCATCAAGAATGTCAGAATAAAGCATGCAGCAGTACATTCCCGCTTCACGCGATACATTTTACAGTTAAGCCACGTGCAGACTGGCGCGAAGCGACTAGCAAAACAATTTCTAAGAAAACTTCACGGTAGAATAATAGCGGTGTCGCGTCGCGCCAGTCTGCAAGAGGCTTTATAGAGTATGTACCAGAAAGTTGTGGTCAAATTTAAAAGTGTGAGTACAGAACTTCAAACTGAATAACTTTCTCCATGGGACCAATATTCGTAATCGAGAAAAAATATTATCAACGGTCCCGTAACTTATACTGGGGCGTCATGTTTACTTGGACTTCGAAGGTCAAAATAAGTTTTAAAATGTATAAATTTTATCCGGCAACCACACTGGGTAAGTTTTGAAAAATTGTTGGATAACTCCTTTCACACATTAGGGTCATAATGTAAGTCATAATAAAATTAGAGTAATGGTTCAACGCGACTGGTGTATTTACAGCATTATACAGTCAAGGAATTAAAAGGTTGGGTACCTTAAAGCCTCGTGCAGACTGGCGCAACACGACAGAGCGACGCGACTCTAACAAAACAATTTCTAAGAAAACTTCACGGTGGAACAATTACCGGTGTCCCGCCTGGCTGCACGAGGCTTAAAGTTACTTTTTACTTGCACCTCATTATTTTAATTGTTTTTTTTTTTTTGTTGGGCATCTCATAGCTGACCTCTGAGGTCATGACTATTTAACCGGTCAATCCTGTGGGTGCCTTAAGCTGCTACACTTAAAACCTCCAACCAGGGGTTATTTTTATTCTGTCTTAATAGCCGTAATAAATATTAAAACAATATTATCGTAGTACATTTCGCCCGCTGTTCAATGGAAAATAATCAGGAAAAAAAAACAAAGAAATCGAACTAATGACTGACATAACCAAGGAAGTGTAAATTAATATGCACAACATAGATACACACGCAAACACTACAATAGTCATACAAACACGAGTTTTGTGAACCGAATCCTACACAGAATAGGTACTTTAAAGACCTGTCCGACGCAAACGGATTAGCAACAGTCGATAAAACGAACATACGAGGTGCATTCAATAAGTACCTAGCCTCATCGCCAGAGGGCGCTGTACTTTCAAAAGAGTTTTACCACAGTGTAGCACATTCTTTTTTAATTCTTTTTTCAAATTTTCATTCCAATCCCTTCATTTGTTTTAATTTGACAACTTATGGAAGCGAACGTGTGGATCGGTTTTACAAAAATGGAAAAAGAGCAATATCGTTCGATGATTCGATTCCTATTTTTGGAAGGGAAAACGCGCATCGAAATCAAAGAGCGCTTGGATGCTGTGTACGGTGACTCTTCTCCATCGATGGCCACCGTCAAGAATTGGTTCAACGAGTTTGCACGTCGGTTTTTGATGAACCACGTCCAGGTGCACCGAAAACAGCTGCTACGGAGGAAAACATTAAAAAAATCCATGATCTCGTATTGGCAGATCGCCGATTGAAGGTTCGGGAGCTAGCTGAGACTGTAGGCATTTCAGAAGGAACAGTGCATCATATTCTTCACGAGGAACTCGGCATGAGAAAGCTGTCGGCGCGATGGGTGCCGCGTTTACTCACACCAGAAAACAAGCGCAACCGTGAGACCACATCGGAGACGTGTTTGGCGCTGTTTAAGCGGAATCCAGCGGAGTTTTTGCGTCGTTTTGTGACCGTCGATGAAACCTGGATCCACTGGTACACACCAGAGACCAAGGAGCAATCAAAACAATGGATCCAGACCGGGGAACGTGCTCCAAAGAAGGCGAAAACTGTAAAATCGGCCGGAAAAGTTATGGCCACCGTTTTCTGGGATTCACAAGGTGTGATCTACATCGATTACCTCGAGAAGGGTAAAACAATTACAGGGCTTTACTATGCCGATTTATTGGGCCGATTCGACGCCGAATTAAAGAAAAAACGACCCCATCTGGCGAAGAAAAAAGTGCTGTTTCACCACGACAACGCACCGGTTCACACGTCTGCCGTTGCCATGGCCAAATTGGTCGAATTACGCTACGAATTGCTGCCCCATCCACCGTATTCTCCAGATTTGGCCCCTTGTGACTTCTTTCTGTTTCCTAATCTGAAAAAATCACTCGCCGGGAATAGATATGGATCGAATGAGGAGGTCATCGCCGCCACGGAGGCCTATTTTGCAGAGTTTGACAAAAACTATTTTTCGGACGGGTTAAAAAAGTTGGAGCATCGCTGGGCTAAGTGTATCGAACTAAAAGGAGACTATGTTGAAAAATAAATTGCCACTTTTCCAAAATTTTCGTTTACTTTTTGTAGGCTAAGTATTTATTGAATGACCCTCGTAACACCAAGCCCTAACTAACATTATTACGTTTTGTCCTTTCTGGAGTACGTTCCATTAAAGTACTATCTAAATGTTAAGGACAACAGTGGACACCAGTTACCTATTTAATATTATAATTGCATAGATAGATAACAACAGTGCTTCGAGCATACACAACTGCGAATGTGATTGTTATGCAGGCGGACAGTGCATTAAAATATTAATTATTAATCACTTGCGTCAACCATTGGTATTTATAATATTAGTATAGATAATCTTTTTAAACATGAGACACACCTAGCTGAGTGATGCTAGACTGGTCAGTAGGCATACGCGCTTCACATAAAAACAACCACGCTCGCTTGGCGGGCAAGTGTGAGTCTCTAATAACGCCAAATCAATCGTCAATCTCGTGGGCCTACCACACGCACAAGCTTCACCACAGTTTTGCCTGCGCAGGGCCAGTTTGTACACAGAACACCGTGCGTGTGGTTAGTAAAACTAGCCGATTTATACACGGTATTCCGTGTACAAACCGACCTGCACAGGCAAAACTGTGGTGAAGCTTGTGCGTGTATTCACCAGCGGTAGGACAGGTGCCTTAAGACTAAAATTGGTTGTAACAACGTGCCTGCATTCCAATTTGCCAACAGTACCCACATGACACATGCATAGTAATTGGAAGCTAGAACACACGTGGTCGCAGATAACAGCTGTACTGATTAACGTTGTATTTGTTTTGCCTAAAATACACCGTTATTTTCCACGTTCGTCTATTCGGTGATAAAATAATTGTCTGATATAGTGTAATAGCCTTTGTAAATTATTTTAACGTGCAGATAGCGAGTCGGGTGAGCGTTCCAGGTCTAAGTGCGGCTAATCACGCAAATAACTTCATTTGGCTATTCTGTTCGTGATCTAACCGCAGTTTCTAATAGATTCGTGTTAATGTTATAGAATTATGGAATTAGTGTTGTGTCCAATTTCTGGCTTAAAGTGAGAATAACTGAACGAGAAATAGTTAGGATATAACTAGTAAAATGTGCGATACACTACATGGAATGCGGCACGTGGATAATTAGATAGATATCTTAGACTAAAACAAGTGAAAATATGCTAAGTTTTCACTGGTCTTAAAAATTCTCCAAACCGTATCCAAATAGGATTTATAATCTTATTTTCATAATAATAATTACCTTTGATCGATTAAGACTTCTACCGACAAAACTTTATTGTCCCTCCTTTCTTTTTCGTTTGGTTAGTGACTAACCTGGTGTCAGTTTTAATACCGCCCATAGGCCTCTGACTTGACTTCACATCCCGTATAGAAATATCTCTCAAGCATGCCGGTTTCCTCACGATGTTTTCCTTCGCCGTTTTTGAAGCAAAAAATAATTATACAATACGCACATGAATCCGAAAAGTCAGAAGTGCGTCTTGGGTTCGCACTCGAGACCTATGACTACGCAGCCCAAACGACGGTTACACCACTAAGCTATCACTACTATTTTATTGTCCCAATTAAAATACCAAAACAACTTATA
This sequence comes from Agrochola lychnidis, assembly GCA_963680765.1. NCBI lineage: Eukaryota > Metazoa > Arthropoda > Insecta > Lepidoptera > Noctuidae > Agrochola > Agrochola lychnidis. Next base: position 11,378,566 of record OY796869.1, on the reverse strand, counting down.
ACTAGTTATAATACTAAGACAAAGTGGTACAGACATTAAATTTGTAACCCAGTGGGTCGAGGAGCAGGATATTTGTGTACACATACATAGAAGTCGATGTAAACAAGGCAATTAGCAAGCTGAACGACAGTTCAAATTATACCCGTATTGATTTGGAGTTATTGTAACTGTAATGCAGCGCAAATGAGGTTGAGAATAGAAGTGTATGAAATCATTTATTATTCAACAGTAGATATGGAGTGGAAGAAGGAAACACGGAAAAATGTATGGTTCGTGTGATTTGGAGGAAATGAGTGAATGATAACGTGAAGGCTGACGGGGAAGAATGAAAGAGAACACCATTTCGCCACCGAGTAACATGTAGCAATGGCACAGAACAGTCAGAGACCTTTATTAAAACATTTTTGCACGCCATATTTATTTTGCCTCAACCAGGTCTTGAAATAATCCTACTTGAGAAGCACAAAAGGACCTTCATGTTAACCGTCGACCTTTCGAAAACGAAGGTATTCCATTTATAACGCCACTTCACCAAGTCCCATAGAATGTCCCGCTAGTTAATTACCTTGCAAATCAAAACGATCTCCATATTTAAATTGAGTGGCAGCAATTAAATCTAAACATAGTAACACAGTGGCACAGTCGTGTGTCCACAACACAAAATAAAGGAGAGAAAGAAGTTTCATTCTGTGACGTACCCGACATACCTATTCAAGAACCGAACCGCACTTATCAAAATTTTGATTCAGTGTGGTTAGTGGAAGTACTCAGGTGCGGTTCGGACAAGTGCTGTTGAAATCAGTGCTCCGAGTGGAATAGGTACCTTCAAATAAACTTCAACGTTCCAAGTTTTGGGACACAGAGGGCAGGATAGGGAGAAGGTGGAGCATGGTTTGCGACATACCTCCACATCGACACCCTGCCGCCATTCCGTCGAGGTAGCTCTACTTTACCAGGTTGGAGTTACATATTCCCATTTGGATCCGGAGGCGATTCATACTTTCGAGTGGACCATGGAGGGTTACATCCTGCAGGAAGACACCACCTATCCTGCTCTCTGTGTCCTAAATTATGCAGTCAAAGTGACCTCTGCGCTGCGCTGCACCGACGACGCCGTGGAAGTGGCGAAGTTTTGGGCCAACAAGATTTAAAATACTGTCGTACCAGCGACACGAAGAAGAACAAGGATGTTTCAAGGATCTAAACATCCGCTGACTGGCTAAGTTATTTACTAGAGCAGTGGTTCCCAAAGTTGGCTGGACCGCGACCCACCTAACAAAAACTTCCGAATTCGGGACTCACCTCTGGACTGTCATGGTGAAAAAAGAGGAAGAAGGGCGGATGAGGGGTGTCAAGAACTGTTCAAATAAGAAAAAATCATTCAATTACAATTGAAAATGTTAATGCTTAATTAAAAACAAGGAGTGTTATTTCAATGAAAAGGATGTACATTTGTTTCCTATTTTTTGTCATTATATCTCTAGCATCCACTTCAATTTTAATTACTTTTAATCGCAATGAGTTTGATACGTCTAATTTATTTCAGTATTTAGTCTTAATATTAATCATACCTAAAAATATAAATTTTCAAAGCCCACCTAATATTCGCTCGCGACCCACCAGTGGGTCGTGAGCGCAACCCATACTTTGGGAATCACTGACTAGAACATAAGCTGTTCTGTGTGTCGATACGAGAGAAGAATATCAATAGTATAATCATCGAGTCTCAATATGCGCTGGAGATGGCAAAGATAGTTTTACTCTGTAGGTTAGGGGGGGGGGGGGGGGGATTAGGGGTATCCCCATCAGCTATTCGAAATATTATGCATCCGTCTTTCCAATAAGGAGCGTGTGTAGTCAGCAAATCAGCACAAGGCAACTGGATCGGTTGGTCGGCGGTTGCAAAGCCAGCTTTCTCAAACAACTGCCCATCATCACAGCTTCATTGGATCAGTACTACCTACATATTCGAATGTTCACAAGTTCAGTTCAGGATGAGGGACTTCCCAAATTAACCTAAAACTTTGGTGAAACAATGCATTAACAACTACAGGGGCTCAAACCAAATAAAAAACAAAGACACATCGCTGCGAACAATACAGTGAAGCATGCCAGAACTACACCTCCGCTCTATGCATACACGCTCACACGCACACTTTTACAACCATTTACAATCAAACTACACCTCACTAAGTGCACACAATGTTTACGAAACCGGCCTCACGTCACTGTTGACAGCGCTGTGTCTTTGGTTTTTTATTTGGTCTGAGTACAAGGATATAATTTAGACTAAGCTTTTCTGTCCACGACTGTCTAGCCACGCATTGTATAGAGCCCATGCTCAAACAGTCCTTCTGTGTCAATCTATTTGGTGACGCTCCATTGCGGTCACGTTGCTATTCGATCGGTTTTCGTAACAACTAATTAGGTCTGAACCCGCCCGTTACGCATGCACATTTAAGCCTTTTGCAGACTGGTGCGACGCGACTCTAACAAAACAATTTCTAAGAAAACTTCACGGTAGAACAATGAGGTTAAAAACTGAAAGCTCAGAACAGATGGTATCACAGTTGTACGTCTTTAAACCGCCATTGTTGTGTTTATATTTACTTTTGTGTCGATCATAAATTATACGAAAACTAGATAAATATGTATAAGACTTGGAGTGTAGCACTATTAAAAGACGAGCTAAGGACAGGGAAAGCGTCTACCAATGGTAAAAAAGCAGCTTTAGTGAAAAAGTCAATAAATTATGATCGTTTTTTTATAGGTTATATTGTGTTTATTGATTTTAAGTTAGTTTTTTGTTAAAGACTGGAGGCGTACGATAGAAATAACCTGATCAGAGTTGAAAATCAACTCGGGCATGAACTTCCTGACTGAAAAACCTCAGAGATAGCACTTCTAGTACTGATCTAATATGATAATATAAACACACTCATACTTTACTATATAATTTACATAATATCACATCACAAGTGCCTGTGTGTAATGAAAACAGACTTAGTTCTCTTGGGAGCATCACCTATGAACCACTTTCTCCCATAAAAGGCTTAAAGGACAGCACATCGTCTCGACGAAATCGGATTCCAATTTTTTTCGGAGAGTTTCTCCCACAGTTTTCTTCGTATAACATCTTTGGCAAATACATGGGTCCCCATATTTTTGCAGTAAACAGCTGCGCAATTGGGTTCAATAATTAATTATGCATAAAATAAGTCGCTTGTTTACAAAAAATGTATGGCTAGCTGTCAAATTATAAGACGCTAGAGATCAGCGCCACCTGAAGTGAGTAAGTAGCAATTTTTATCCCCATTACCGGTGTCGCGTCGCGCCAGTTTGCACGAGACTTTACTTGACCGACATTGTGTTTATGAAATTATGATTTGGGATAAATATTGTTGTGTTTATTTATATTACAATTAATTTATTACGTAGGTTTAATTATCACTTCCGGCGATTATATTATTACTAACATAAACTGTGTGTGCATAATTTAGTAAAAATGGACTTTCTCGTCAGATCACAAGCTCCAAATTTGGCAACAAGTTATAAAAGAACAATTGCCAAAAAGGTTAAAATTACTTAGTCCCAGTACTTATATAAGTAGTAAATTTTAGTGTGATTTATTACAATCTCTAAGTGCCATGACGTCATAACAACGGAAGTGTACCCATCATAACCCATACAATAAATAGACAAGTAAATATACTTTTAGAGCTCTTTACCATTTATCTAAAAAATATGTTTCTTCCAAGGTTCTTAAACGTGTCAGTAAACTAATCTTAATATTGTCAAAACTGACAGTAAACTGAAGTGTAAACTAAACAGTTTATTTTACGTGAACTACTTATGTTTCTTTACACTTCTCACAATATTAGGAGGAAGAGTGGCAAATAAATTATGAGAGGAAATCAGTTAAGGTCGAGTTGCTCGTCTTGGCCTTAATTAGGTAAGTAACTAAGTTGTACTTCCTTACTCTGGTAAGAATCTGCCCTAGAAACTGTTACTCAAAGTAGAAGGCCATAATAAACACTGCATTAAACCTCCACAGCGTTGAATGAATTATAATTATCAGTTGATGGCAATAGGCTCGCCCCCTATTAAGTAAATCAGCATGGGTAGTGTTATTGGGTTTTTCCATTACGAATTTCTTAGTTACAACCCGCACCGCCAACTTCGACACTCCAGTTGGCGGTGCGATAGCCCCGTGCCTCGGCCACGAGACTAAGGCTGCGTTTCCACCAGAGATGTGCGAGGTAGCTGAGCAGTGCGAAGACGTGTAACGAAGCTGTGAAACGATGTGAGTGTTTCCACCAGAGATGTGCTAGGCTGCTGAGCGGTGCGAGGATGCGTAGTGATGCTATGAACCGCTACGAGGACGTGTAACGAGCTCTTTTCAGATACGATTTCTCACTTGCGTCCATCCCTCGCACACATCTCTCGCGCACATCCCTCGAACCCAATCCTCGCTTGTTTTGTACGTGTACAAAAACCTCGCACCGCTAAGCCGTTTCCACCGGAGCTGCGCTGAGCGAGACTAGGTAAATGAAGCGATTCTATTGGTTCTTAACAAACACATCCCTCGCTACGTATCCTCGCACATCTGGTGGAAACGCAGGTGTAATTCGCCTGCGCCTGATCTCTCTCCGGTCGTGTCGGATTGCCGTCCTATCGGACTATGAGAGTGAGGGAAGAGAAAGAGTGCACCTGTGTCTGCGCACACACTTGTGCACTATAATATCTCCCGCGCCGAAGGCTTGTCTCCGATGAGATTGGTCGCCATTGCAGAAATTCGGAGATTCATTGGAGAATTATTGTTAAGAACATGGGACTTAAACATAACTGGCGAAATGTAGGTGTCCTATAGGACCATCTCTGCCCAACCCTCCGGAGATTACAGGTGTGCTGTTATGTTATAAACTTATAATAATCTGATGCTGAGCATAAGAAAAATTATAATAGTTGACAGCCTTCAAGTATTGACATGCTAGCCAAAATACCAATGTTCGCAACAACAACCTGTCGGTATTTATAAAGAAGTTTGATATAGTCTAGACTATTAGAAAGGGCTAGAGCAGAAATAATGAACTTTCTACACAAAGGAGGCTAGTAAGTACTCGGCCTCACTGTGACTTAAATGAAAAGAGCAGAAAATCTACTCCATGCAAACTGTACCCTAATTACGTAATACACGATCAATCAGAATCTGAATCGATTTGAAACAGATTGCAAATCCATTGCTTCCTAAGTTGGAAAAAAAATTTGCTCAACAACGTAAATAACGCAATGAATGTTGTTGAACTGTCAAAATTAAACAAAAGTGTTGCGTAATTACTCAATAAAAATGGTGCTTTCTCTGTTAGGAATCATCCTAAACAACTCGAAATAGAAAACACTAAACATCTTCAACAGTTAACTATATTATTTTTATGCGATTACGATATTGGTCCTATGGAGAAATTGTTCTGTTTGATGGTTTGTACCACACCCTTAAATACGAGTATGACAACACCTTTCTGATACATGCTGTAAAACTATTGAATCGTGATTGCATACTGCAATTGCAATTTTCCATAAACTATCACGTTTGGCGACATTTCTGTCAGCAGAGTTTTAATAAGCACAATGGAAAAATGCTATACCCAATCCTCTTGATTTAACCTTTTAACGCTCTTTTACAGCCCTAACAGGATCTGGATCCAATAAAGATCAATACCCTAAATACGTAACACATTTTCGTAAAAGATTAAGACTAATTAATCTGTTTCATTTTGACAGTTCATCAACATTCATTTTGTTATTTACGTTTTTGGGCAGATTTTTGAAGTGAAAACTTCTTTAGGCGCGTTGGGCATTTTTGAGATGGGAAAAGACAATTGAACTCGCGACTCTGTGACCGACACCAGCTTTTGACCATTAAAAAGACATCAACGCGCGATTCAGTTTCTTTGGGATTAATGACATTCCAAACATTGAGACATGACAACGACATGATTGACATTTCCCTTTTTTTACTGACTTCAAGAAAGAAAAGTATTTCCTGCACAGTAAAATTGTTCAAGTTTTCACTTTTGTCGGCACTCCCGGAGCGCCACTGATTCTGATTGATCGTGTATTACCCAATTAGGATACAGGGATGTGTGCTTCATTGTCGTACTTATCGGCTAAACTGTTAGGCCTTCTTTGCCTTCTGTCTCTTCTCTGTGCTCTACCAACCAGAAAGCTGATACACAAGAGGCAGTAGTCTATTTGTCGCCGTCGAAAGTGGCGCAACAAGACAAGTCATATCGTAAATTGTAGTTAAGTTCACTCCTACAATTGCTAAGCCGATACCAGGAATTAGTTCAATTTTCTGCGCTATGATTATTTTAGCAATAATGCTAATTGAATTCAAGTACAAATATGGCATAGCTGTGAGGTTATTTCCATCGTTTTGAAGGAATTAACAGCAAATAGGGTAGTTTCCTAGGTAAAAAAAATAAAATTCTATTTAGTCCGTCTTTCAGATAATAAAAAAATATTAGATACGTATTTTTTGGTTTATCATATTAATCAAAAATAACTTAGAAAGTGGGGGCTCGCTACGTCACAACGTCGTATAAAATCTAGCACGACGTGACGTCATGCCACATTTTAACTCAATGTATCGCCGTAATCTTTTGATTACGTCAAAAAATAAAAAATATGTGTCCAATATTTTTTTATTTTCTGAAAGACGGACTAAAAAATAAAAATTTGGAAACAGGCCTATTATACCGCTGGTTTAATGTATAATGCACTAAGTAGATGAAGGTCAGGTGTCTAAAGAGGATCTGACCTTCGTCTAATAACATGGTGTCTAAAAAACTTACGTATTGGCTATACAAAAGTAGGTAATTTTTATTAAGAAATAATACTAAATGATGGGCAAGTGCAACAACATCCTATTTTCCTTAGTACAAAGATCACCGGGGAAACACATTTTGAACTACAAACATGGGAAAATTGTTCGGAAAATTCATCATCATCAGCCTATAAATGTTCCCACTGCTGGGACACAGGCCTCCTCTCTGTGAGAGGGAGTGGGCCGTAATCTACCACGCGGGTCCAGTGCGGGTTGGTAGATGTCACATGTCTTCGAATTTTCGGTTCTAGAACATGCCGGTTTCGTCACGATGTTTTCCTTCACCGTTTTGAGAGCAGTGGTGATGAAATAATTTACACAAAGTAAAGCGCCTGTCTGGGTTCGAACCTACGACCTACAACTCGTAAGTCGCGGCCGTTACCACTGGGCCACCACTGCTCTACGGAAAACTGTTCGGAAAATTATTGAAGTGAAAACTTCTTCAGGCGCGTTCGGCATTTTTGAGATGGGACTAAACCATTGTTTTCGCAACCTGTTACCGACACCGTGAAGTAAAAGACATCAACGCGTTGATTACCGCGGTGCGTGGAGTAAAAGACATTAACGTGTTGATTACGGTACTGATTTTTTTCAAGTTTTCACTTCTGTCGGCACTCCCGGAGTGCCACTGTTTTTTCCATCTTGGTTACCGTCGTATTGCATCAATCGTTCTAGTGTCTGCGGAATCTCGATGTCCTAGTGACCGAACTATACACTCCACTGAATGAATTGCTCAAGGAACTAACCTTTCCTGTTATGAGCCTATAATCCTTTAATGTTGCATACTTAAAGAACGGCGATTTAGTTACCTGTATGCATCAAGGGGGTGATTCTACTACTGAACAACTTTCGCTGTGAAACTCCTATCTGATTCGTAAAAAACAGCTGCGGGAGTTCCGAAAGAAGTAAGAACTTGAAAAAAATTGGCACCGCAGTAATCAACGCGTTGATGTCTTTTTAATGGTCAAAAGCTGTTGTCGTAACAGTGTCGCGAAATCAATGGTTTAGTTTATCTCAAAAATGCCCAACGCGTCTAAAAAGTTTTCACTTAAAAAACGCGCGCGCGCGTCAGGCACAAGTTGTCTGGCATTTTTGCTGAACTGGGCCTTTTTGGCGCAGCCATGAGGCACAGGCCCCCTCTAATTTTTTACATCGTTCTTTACACTTTTTATTTGATTTTCATTTTATTTATTTTTTATTTTTATCTGCTGTTAATTATATTGTGTGCTTTTTTTGGTCTGTGCTAAATAAATGTATTTTCTTTCTTTCTAAAAAAATGTTTTTTTTTAAATGAAAACTTCTTTAGGCGGATTTATCGAAATAATATGTCTACTGTTGTACTTATAGGAATTTGTTATTTTTTTCCCCGACTCGGATTTGAACTTCATAGCGGAAAGTTGTTTAATAGGACGGGAAGAATCACCCCCTTGACGGATGCAGGTGACTAAATGGCCACCCTGTATGTTTAATGAAGCTTTACGTACTTACTTATTCAGATAGGTATTGCCAGGACTCATGCTAGTTAAAGATCCCGGAGTTTTAACTATTGACACAGTGGGTAGTACAAGGTATTTTTGCCTGTAAGCAGGTATCCCTAATAATTTTACTGATCAATAATATATGGGATTCTATAACCAAACCATAGTATAAAGAGTACAAGTAGGCTATCTCAGGCCCAATCCGCGATATAATTGCCTACCATACTTGCCTGTCTCAGGGTTGTCACTTTTAGCTAAATTTTAATTCAGTGCCTAGAAATTGGCAAGGGCCGGGAAGTTCTATTTTTTACTTGTGTTGTCTGGGTTCAGGGTTTGTGAGGTCGGTTTTACCTGTTTGTGTGAATAGCAAAGTTATATTTGCGGTATTTGAAAAAGTGCTATATCTCAAAAACTGCTAACTATATCTCCTTCAAACCAATTTTCGTTCAAATCAAATCAAATCAAAATCAAATCATTTATTTCTTTGCAAAAATGGGTGTAGTACATAGGTGTTTTATAATAAAGTTCTCCATATTTTACCGTCGAAAGTGTTTTTTGACATCCACAGCATATATTTTTATTAGATTTTTTACTCTGTTACTTTAAAAGTTAGAGGGGGGGCGACACACATTTTACCACTTCGGAAGAGTTTATCTTTCAAACTATTGACTTTGAGAAAAAATGGTTTTGGAAATCTCAATGTCATTTTTAAAGACCTATCCATAGACACCCCAAAAAAAATTAGGACTTCCCATACAAAACTTGCTGATCACGTGATCGATTTAGGTACTATGGGAAGTCCAATTTTTTTTTCATATTTCAACCCATGTTTCTTGGGGAAAGTTGTTCAGTTTTATGAATGAAAGCGGTGGTTTCGTGCTTGCAACTGACCAAAAAAAAAAACGCCTTGAATTTATAGACTAAGAGCTTGTGTTTAAATTATTTGCTTAGTAAATTATTTTACTAGTCAGTTTTTTTAATAGGCATAATGTTATTTTTGCAAATAAAGGACAATTTTTTTTTATTAAAGCAAACATAAAATAATACAAACACATAATGAATCACACATTTATAACAAAATTAGAAATTAGCTACAGAAAAATACTTTCTTCGGTTTCGACTATTACGAAATGCCTTGTTATTAAACTTTAATGTGTAATATATCCGCATCCTTATAAATAACTTTTGCAAATATAATTTCAGATTTCCGAATCTTAATCGTCAATTAAGCGCAGCCACTGAAGGCGTCTGAAATGGAAAGCACATTTAATATACATTAGGTATCTATCATAAAAAGTTGAATAAAGTGACTACGATGTTTTTTTAATATAATATTTTATATTAAAAAAACATCGTATAACAACCTAAAAAAAATAACGCCCGTCTCTTGGACTATAATCAATTTTTGTTCTGTTGTTACGAATGGTTACGATTCGAACTTTGCTCTACACAATTCGCCAAATATTTATAAATTACGATTTTATAACTGTAATTACTTAGTTACTTTACTATACCTACATTACTGAGAAATCGGCATGACTAGGTAGGTAAACGTAAACAAAGCATTAGCGGCATGTCAATTGACAGATCAAAAGTAGGTACCTAATACATTTTAGTGGGAAAGTAGGCCTGCCTACTTCGTCTGTCTGATAGTTAACTAATACAACAAAAAATAAGTATTTAGGTATCTCATCATCAAGTAAAAATTATTTGCTAGAATAAGTGACTTAGTTACCTTTTCTGTTCAGTAGGTAATCTGAACAGAGACAACTCTGGAATCGATGAATTATTTAGACACCCAAACGCACAGCAATAATTTCTCCTGCAATTATCACTCATTTTTCATACATTTAGCAGTGCCGAACAGCCGCGACGCGGAAACCTTATGCGGCGTTAGCCCCGACTGGCGCACTCATAAACGGGCTTGATTTTGTTAAGTGTGCGTGCGGCGATGCATAGATACAAGCCGCGCACACATACAAGCCGCGCGCGGTGCGTTTCTATGAAGATAACTTACTTCCTCTCTTTATACTATGACCAAACCCTTTTTTTAGGTGGGAAATTATCAAATAACTTCTCCCGCTCTAGGCCGTGTTCCCTCAGTTGCCATGTTGCCAGGGGCCACGCGGTATCCCTTTCGGACTTTCCCGCGACTCCGGCAGGCATTGGCTCTAGCGGACCCCGTCAAGGCAACATGTCCTGAGGTGCTTGAGGAGTGGAGAGGTATTCCACGGCTTTCAGAACAATCCCAGAGTCCGGAAGATGGTCAAGATCCCTACGAGCACTTACTGGAATACTTCCGTCCTCCGAGCACGTTTGCTCTTGCGAATCTCCACTCAAGCCGGCCAATTAAGGCAAGAATGAGGTGGGAGCTCCGTTCCTCGTCAGTGTTCACTCCAGCCGGCCAATAAAGGCAAGCCAGAGGTGAGGAACAAGACTTCTCCCGGGAGATTGGGCCCGTGGGTTCGCTACTGCCCAACAGCTCGCCACATGCTGCCCTGGGGGTTTATGTATCTCTGTTGGTCTGGCTCCACATCCCAGACCTGTTCCGGCAAAGTGAACTCTACCGGCACAGACCTAGAGTTCGGAGCGCGCAAGCCCCAACACGACGTCAACGTAGAGATACGGCCCTAGATCATGTTTTCCTACTAAAGTAGGTACCTATTAAAGACCATAATAGAATTTATTTATTTTATACATTAAATATTTTACAGCCTGTAGGTACGTCTATATTCCTTGTAAGGTGTAAGTAAAGTGGTACCTATTAAGGTACAAATCCGTAGCCGACTGCAGCCAGCAGCAGCAGGCGACGTGTCGCGACACTACTGGTTTCTATGTATTTCTATGAAATACCTTCCGTAGCTAGAGACACATCGATTTCATAGAAATACATAATAGATCTAAACCAGTACTGTCGCGACAACACGTCGCCTGGTGCCGCTGCCTGCATTCGGCTACGAAATTGTACCTTCACCGAACTCTTTCACAAATGAGTTATTTGGGTCAGCAGACGTTCATCATAATTGACTTGTTTGTTGTCCTTGAATGAATCATACTTGCATCGAGACCGCTGAAAGATGAACCGAAGAAAAAAATGAATTTCAAATGAGTCACACGACTATTGTTAACTCGAAAGAAAAATTTACTTACTTAAATCAAATAGACGAAATATATTTCTGCAAATAAAATATACCTACTACTACCTGCTTACTAATATCTATAAAAATAAAATTTTACCACGACTATGTCTAACAAAATATTGTAAAAGAGGAAAATTGTAAAGATAAATAGAGAGATAACACCTTGGAAAACCAGGTACAGTTCGTTCAGTAGCGAATTTAAATGTAAGTACAGACGCCAGCACATCAGGCTACTACACTGTCAAATTAATTTAATAGATTTTCAACTTTATCGCTGAAGTTTAAGGTTCAAAGTTGATTGGGAAAATTTTACAGTTTCGGGTAGCTTGATGTGCTGGCGTCTGTACAATACAATGAACTAAAAACGCTCTAAATATTCAAAGGCAATCATTAAACTAGTTCAAGGTTACAAAAACCTGAATTCAATTGAGCAGACGCTTATTAAAATTCACCCAAACAATGTTACTGAAACAAAACAATGAAATAAGTGTGTAAGTACTATTTTTTATCAAATTCCGGTATAAGCCGACAGAACCGATATAAATAATACTTGAGTTGATAATGAATTTGCATCCAAGTGCCCTCATTCCGATAACACAATCAGCCTAGATCGCAGGAAAGTCCGAAAGGGATGCATACCGTGGACCCTGGCAACATACAGGCAACTGAAGGAACACGGGTGGGTTTTAGTCGGTAAGAGTCTGACATGCACTCCCGCTCCGCGCAGAGCGGGAGAAGTTATTTGACAATTTTGCACCCAAAAAAACAGTGGCGGAGTGTCAGTTTTGTTTTTGGGAGTGCCAACAGAAGTGAAAACTTGAAAAAAAAATCGGTACCGCGGTATTTAACGCGTTGATGTCTTTTACTCCACGGTGTCGGGAAATTGCGTTACAGTGTCGCGAAATCAATGGTTTAGTCCCATCTCAAAAATGCCAAACGCGACTAAAGAAGTTTTCACTTTAAAAAAAGACTAAGTAGATATAAGTTCCCACTGCTGGGACTGGGACAGGTCTCCTTGTGTGAAGGAGTGGGTTATAATTCACCACGCGAACCCAAACCCAACACAGGTTTGCTTGATGTCACATGTCTTATATTTTCTGGTTCTACGATATATGCTTGTTTCCTCACGATGTTTTGATTAGAGGTGATGAAATAAATTACACAAAGTGAAGTGCCTGCCCTAGGTTCGAAGTTCGAACCCACGACCTATGACACTAAAGTCGGGGCCATCAGTTCTTATTTCTATAAAGCCACAGATATTTGCCAGTAAGAATATCGACATTCGAAAATATTTGGACCGAAAAACCAGATGGTGTAAAGTAAATTTATAGACAGTTGCCAAACTTTTCCTGTTGGGAGAGAAAGTTTTGGCAGACTTTGGGCTTTTACTTCTGTGGGTTGTCAAATTATAATGAAAACTAGCTTTCGCCCGCGTGGATGTTCAAAAATATCCCACGGGAACGTAGGTACACACGGCTACACATCAAGCTATACATTTCCAGTTTATGCTGATCTCGCATTGTATACGATTTCCGTACACTGCGAGGTCAGCTTATACTGGAAATGTATAGTTTGATGTGTAGCCGTGTGTACTACCGGAATTAAAAGTACCCTATGTGTCAATCCAGGTTATAAACTATATTTCGGCATCAGACTCGTTCCCACACGTAGCAATTTCTAAGGAATTCGTTAGATAACTAATTTAGTTTGTAGAAACACTGGTTTTGACTTGAGAGGCTCATTGAATATCAGTTTTTGGCATAGAAAAATAAAAATCTTCTTTCTTATATTAATGGTTATGGGTCATGAACGTAGGTATGTATTAAGTATACAGGGTGTTTGATAGAACGTTGAACATACAAAAATGGTGGATAGGTGGGGTCGTCTGCTACTTACTCAGCTCTAATTTATTTGGCCCTGGCCCCCTGGATATTTTTAATTTTTTTTTTCTTTCTTCTTGTTTCACCACTTTCTTAACTTTTAAGTGTATTTTTTATTAAAAATGGGTAAAACACATTAAAGATTTTTTTTTAAACAATAATATTGCCTATTATTGTTTTTTTTTTAATCTTTAATGTTGGCAGATTCTTATAAAATTATGGCTTTATTCAGATGTTAGGTAGAAAAAAGTTATGAGTCCTCAAACTTACAGAAAGATGTAAAAAATACTTAAATCTTATTTTCAACTTGCATTTAAAAAAAAATATCCAGGGGGCCAGGGCCAAATAAATTAGGGCTGAGTAAGTAGCAGATGACCCCACCTATCCACCATTTTCGTATGTTCAACGTTCTGCCAAACACCCTGTATATATCGTGCTGAGTGCTGAAATAAGGGAAAAACTGGTGGAATATTTTAATTATCTGAAACCGAGATAATTATGAGGAAAAAGTATTACCACCACTGATAAGTTTAATTTTTGCAGAAATATCGCGGTATCCTCGTAGCATTGCATACCAACAATGAAGCTATTATAGGTCTCCATGCATGGTGCGCGTGAGTCATAATGATTCATACGCACAACAAAAACTACGCAAAGCCCCACTCGGAGCGCTCAAGGTACAAACGGATAGCGTATCACACCGTAGCGTAATTATTAATTGTAACAATTTATAGTAATTGACTTAGGTACCGGGTTCTCTGAATTTGATGCGTGTTGGTTCACGACTAGGAAAATGATTGGTTTATTTCAAATCATTAAAAGGAAATAATTATTTCCGCGTTGGAATTGTAATGTACTATTTAGTGCATAATTCATCTGATGTTAATTAATTTTTATATGAAATGAAATTAATAACTGTAAAATGCCTCAACTTGAAGACAAAAATAATTCAAAACGAATGATATATTTTCATTTATATTTCATAAGATATTTTTGCAGTTATATGCAATATTACTTATGGAATCTCACTTGTCATTGTCAATACTGATTGAAAAGTTAGATAAGTTTGTTTCTTATTGTGACATACTGAACATCATAATTCATAATTTAATCTATAAATATATAATTATTCTATAGGTACGAGTGTTTGTCACTGAACTCCTCCTAAACAGCTGGACCGATTTTGATGATTTTTTTTTTATGTTTTAGATTCACAATTGGACCCGGTAGGAGGTGCTGTTTGGACAGGACAACGTCTGTCCGGTCCGCTAGTTAAGTTTCTTATTATGCTTTCATGTTTATTTTTGTAAACTAAGTATTTTTATACGCCATACGGTGTGATAAACGGCCTTCAGAGACAAGGCAAGACATCGGCTTTTGAAATGAACGAGTCTTAAACATTTTGTGTTCATTTATATAGGTACCTAGGTATATGAAGTTATGTGAATGTATTTCTTTTATGACAACAACAGCATTTAAACAAATATAACATTGGCTTAAAACAGTATTTAGAATGTAAAGGACTTAAGGACAGACAGGCGCGCGCGACGCGATTCAGTACCCTAATTTTGTTTCGATTTAAAACAGATTGCTAATCCATTGCTTCATAAGTTGGAAAAAAAATCTGCTCAACAACGTAAATAACGCCATTAATGTTGTTGAACTGTCAAAATTAAACAAATCAGGCATAATTGTTTACGAAAATAAGTTACGCAATTAGGTACTGGTATAACAATTATTTCTATGAAGTTTTCATCTTCTTTTCGTGTCGATGGTACTCTTCTTTGATATTGTTTTATATTAAGGGGACGATAACGGACTTTTAATGATTTTATACTGAAGATGACGTCTAACCGAGTAGTGTTAATGATTTGGAAAAAAAGATATGTTAAATTAGAGCATTTTCCTAATATTTTAATATAGGCATATTTTTGATTATGTTTATATTACATAGTGAAATTAATTTGTAAAGTTATGTCTAATGCGGGATAAAAAACTGAGAATGACGCAAAATATATCGAACGTATTTTTCTGAAAACTTTGCCATTTTAAAGATGATTAAATTATTGATCTTTTAGTATACTTGTTTTATTAAAATACTTTTTGTTTTACGTGTAATAAAGTAATAATGCGTCTAATTTGGGACAGCGCTCCTTGATGGGCGAGTCTCATTACTGGCTGGACGTACGAAGCGTTGCGTGAACTCAGTACAGAACACGCAAGCTAACCATTCAAGGTCACTGTCATATATCTGCGTCTTAAGTATATTATATGAGCCCAGGGTAGGTGGCCACTTTGATTGCGGTTTTCATAGAAATTGTTCTACTAGAGTCGCATCCCGCCTGGAGCCTTTACTATAGTTATCACGAATACCTAATGTTGGTCTGCAAGTTTATTTTAACAACATTCTAGATGGTTTGTCTTTGTATATTTTTACTGAGCAGTTAAATTAAAAAAGCTATGTATTGGAATTAAAAAAGCAAAGTAAATACAATGGTGTAATGGTTTTATCATTAGACAAGCCGTAAGATTTTTGCCAATGGGATTTCCCATCAGCAAAAATTCAACTTCTATACAAATTTTCATCCCCCATATTCCATCCATATTTAACCCTTTAAGGTGAATTTTCAAAAATCCTTCCTTAGTGCTCACTTTCATTGTATAAAGAACTCTTGTAAACATTTTTACGCTTTAAACCCAGCGGTTTAGGATGTGCTTTGCCTGTCAATGAATTTAAGATTTTTATTAAGTTCCTAGATCCGAATATATCCTCAGACTGACCTATTAGCATCGTGGACAACTAAATTGTAATGCTATGGCCTGAAAAACGTACATATTCACATTTCACAGCAATCACAGCCGTCAATCTATATAATTATTATTATTTTATTTATTTTATTTTCCTTGACGTGAATACGTACTTATCTTCCTATTCTACCTATAAATTATGAATATAATCAATTTATATTTTACATATCAACATAATATTTATATGTCATAAACGTGATGAATATGTATTTATAAAATACCCAACTGTAACAAGTGTAATTAATTCGTATTAAAATTATGAAAAATTAATTAATAAAAGCAAGTCCTTAACATTAATAATTTGTCCTTGAAATCCATTACAGTATTATAAACGCACACAAGCAAAGTGTTTGTGTACCTACTTGAAGCACAAACACATTTATTTATTTTATTAAATAAAATGCTACTCAAAGTTGATACGAAAAATTTATTACTTCCCACCGTTTTATTTTCTGGGTTAATAATTGTTTCTTTTTATAATAACTGTATATTACTATTACGTCACGGCACAATGCTTAATTTAATAATGCTCGATTATGGACATTTTATTTTTACGTCACACTTGTTATGAGAACCACTACCGAGTGGGGAAGTTGACAGATATATAAACAGATAAGAAATAACAATTCAATGTCAACTTCAGTATGCTATTGGTTACTTTAGAAATTCTAACAATAACAGTGTAAAATATTTTAAGGGTTAATGGTACCTATTCATGATTCACACAACATGTTGATTGACAATAACAATATCACATTAAAAAACCAGACGATGTATTCAGTAAAATAACTCACCGTGAAAACTTAAATGAAGTGTGCTGTTTTTACCCGACTACGGCAAAGCCAAAAGAAGGGTTATGATTTTAGCAGTCTATGTATGTATGTTTATATGTTTGTATGTTTGTATGTATGTATGTATGTATGTTTGCTTTTACGTGTGTTCCACCATAGCGCCTAAACTACTGAACCGATTTTGATGAATGAGGTATCAATAGATTCGTAATAATGGTCCGGGTGACATAGGCTATATAAATTTTCCCTAAATTTAATATGGTGGATTTTACACGTAAATTTCTAACCTCTAAAAAAATTAAAATGATATGATCATGACATGTTTGGTACCAAAAGAAAGGTCTTGACGAGCACATTACAAATATGTAAATAATGTTATACTTTCAAAGTAAATAAATATGTTTAAATTGTTAAAAACAAGCAAAAGTGAGACTGTGCTACGTTTTATCGCAAGATGATACCAACGTGCAGTTAATCAAATCTTAATAAATAAAAACGATTTGTAATTCCATCCTCAATTCCTCTATGAAGAAAAACAAGTACACACGGCTACACATCAAGCTATACATTTCCAGTTTAAGCTGATCTGGCATTGTAAAGGATTTCCGTACAATGCGAGGTCAGCTAATACTGGAAATTTATAGCTTGATGTGTAGCACTGTGTACAACGAAATATTAATATTTATACACGGGGCACTCAGAAAATTTTGCAATAGGTAATAAAAAAAAATATACTACAGGTTATATTTTATTTATTAAATCTTTTCAAATAACTCTCCATTGGCGTCTATACAGTTTCATGCGTCTTAACCAATTTTCATTACACATTTTCCAGTCCACATCAGACACCGCTTTAATCCCTGTTTTCCCTTGAGTTGATTTTTTATTTTGGGGAACAAAAATGACAAATCCATGATTCCGTAATGAAATCGTAAACGCGCCGAGACGAGCCTGCTTCAAATTTTGCTATCATGTCTCGGCACCATTCTACCCGAATCTCCTTCTGCGTTAGATTGTGTGGTAATCAGCGTGAAACTATCTTCTTTACCTGAAGATGCCCGTGTAGAATTTCATGTACACTTCCCGATCCAATCT
Organism: Agrochola lychnidis; assembly: GCA_963680765.1. NCBI lineage: Eukaryota > Metazoa > Arthropoda > Insecta > Lepidoptera > Noctuidae > Agrochola > Agrochola lychnidis. Next base: position 11,360,488 of record OY796869.1, on the reverse strand, counting down.
GCAGTATATGCTGAATCTCTTCATATGTAATTCGCTTATTCACTTAAATTTAATTTTTCACAGCCAGCACGTTTTCTTATGTAACAGTCGTCATAGCCCTATGACGGCCACTTCTTTCTTCGTCCGCCAAAGTTACTTGACCACGCTTAAATTCGTTGAACCAGCGGAAAACAGTCGCTTTAGAAGGGCTTTTGTCTATGAACATCATTCGAAGTCTTTCAAATGATTCTTTTGGTTTTAGTCGACATTTGAAATCGTACAAAATCATCGCGCTAAAATGTTCTCGTTGTAAATTCAATTTTCAGTGAGACGTTGCGCGCGGCGTTGTTGTAACGTTTAGCAAGTGTAAAAACGGAAAAGTATGAAATAAAAAATAAAGTTTAATAAAAAACTGTAACCCGACCACGGGAAAATAAAAATGATCTAAAAAGTACGAAACAAGCAAATATTTCAGACAGAAATCAAGACATAGGTACAAAAATGGTCAAGGTAAAGCCGTCGTCGCATGCCATTATAATTTTGTAGGTGTTCCTGGCACCCACATGGTATACAGGCATGCGACCACGGCTTTACCTTGACCATTTTTGTACCTATGTCTTGATTTCTGTCTGAAATATTTGCTTGTTTCGTACTTTTTAGATCATTTTTATTTTCCCGTGGTCGGGTTACAGTTTTTTATTTAACTTTATTTTTTATTATTGTCAATCCCTAGCAACAGGCGGACTGACAGCCCACAAAAAAAAATCTGCTGTTCAGTGATGAATGTCATAATTATTATGAACATCTTAATTCTAAGGCTTCGTTCACATAGGCAAACGAAGCTCCGCGCGCGTTTAAAAACGCACGAAGAGCTTCGTTAAAATGTGAGCGTTTTAAAACGCGCCTGCAATATGACAATATTCTCAAATTTCTCAGCATTTATATTGGACATTTTGCTCTCATGAGAGCTAGCAAGTTAATAATTAACGTAATATACGTAGATTTTACGAACATAATAAATACCCACCTATTATACGTAATTAAACTTCATACGAATCGCATGTAACACGGCATAGCCCGTCACGATTACATTAAAAATTGGTAGCAACAAGCTCGAATTCATACAGTGGTATAGGTATCTTTCATAATAAACTCAATAACAATGATGATTTAAACTCAGTAGGAAGAAATGAACCCATTCAAGATAACAAATTAATCAAATAAAGTGATAATTTTGAATAATAATGACTTTTGCTTCGTTATCAGTTTGACCGAAATGGTAGCGGATAGGTACATAATATTATGACATACCTACGTGAAAAGCTAAAATATCCAAGGTCGATTATGTTTTGGATAACATCGCAGTGAAGGTAAATAATCAGCATAGGTATGAGCGCCTATGGCTCGGAAATTCGGGCTGTTCCATATTTTTTTAAATAATAGTTATTTATGCAACTGTTGTATAATAAGGGGTATAAAAAACACGATCGTGTGATAATAGTATCACATGAGTGTTTTAATACCTAATTATATCAGTTGCATACAAGACTTTATCTACACCCATTATATGAATCCTCTATAAAAGTTTCTGAAACCAATTGGGTGTTTGTAATTCAAGATAAAGAATAAAGAAATTCCCACGAAATTCAGTAATAAGTCCACGTATGTATATCACCTGCAGCAGCACATCACACACACATGCGTACAGCGAGTGCTGCTGTACCCCGTTTGAACGTTGAAACGAGTTGCGTAATGAAATTTAGTACAACATTATAACACTTGTTTGGATGATGTAATGGTTACTATGACACTGGCTGTTATAATGTTGCCAATAAGCTGACTGTTTCAGAAACTTTTATAGAGGTTTTATAGCATGGGTGTAGATAAAATATGTATTATTTGTTAGGATTTAAAGTTGGACACTAAAAGAAAGACCGTTCTAAGGATTTTAATAATACGTTTATTATCCTTTTCTTTATATATTGGAAGGTGTGTTTTAATAGTATTATGTGAGACGTGTGATCCTGCACAGGGCTTCAAGTATAGTACAGTCACTATGAGAAACTAAGGATTTCATCAAGTGGTTAAGGGCGGGCTCCGATAGTAAAAAGTAATATTTATGAGTTAGAAAGAGAAAGACTATAGTGTTGAAGTAGGATCGATTTGTTTTTGCTAAACTCCAACACGCCCCCTCAAAAATAAATCCCTTTCTTTTTAATTACGATATAATAATATCAAACGTTTGTATACAATTACAAAATCACACACACCTTCCTTTCTCTGGGGATACAATCATCAAGGTCCAACATTCGTTGCGCAGGATTAGGGAAACCCAGAAAAACCTAATCAGACCATCATCATTCAATTCATCCAATATATCTGGATACTATTAATGTTACTCATCTACTTATTATAACCAAGTTCTTATAATTATCATATCCTTATCATTTATTTATCCACGTTGTATACAATTACAACGTCACCACGAGTTTCGTTCTCATCTCGGTGGAACGCACTGCGGGTAATGATTTTGTCAGGATATCAGCCAGCTGGTTATCTGTAGAAACAAAAAACATTTTAATCACATTTTTCTCAACCTGTTCTCTAGAAAAATGATACAAAATATCAATGTGTTTAGATCTTTTGTGACTAGTAGGATTGTTCGCGATGCTTATGCATCCATTATTATCCTCATAAATACAAATAGAATCTGGAATCGCAATGCTAATACTTGTTACTACTTTAATCACAGACTTTCTTTTACTGCTTCATATAGAGCTGTCTGCGTCAGTGGATGAAATTGCCACTGTTTGCTGCCTCTTTATTTGCCAGCATATTGTGCATTGATCAAATAATTTAAACAAATAACCCGTAGTACTTTTTCTACCTAAAATATTTATTACTACCCCAGTCAGAATCAACAAAGCCACTTAGAATATTTTTGTAATCATTTCGTGTAAAAGTTGACTTTAGATTTATGGTTCCCTTAAAATAATGCAAGACCTTTTTAAGTGTGACCATAATGAATGGTTGTTTTTGCTTGCATTTCGACTTAAGATGTTAACAGAAAAACTTAGGTCAGGTCGAGTGACCCAATATGATTTCTACAAGGGCCTCTTGTTATTTCACCCAAATTTAATACTTTGTAATCTAGTTTACTTTTAAGCGGTGTAGTGACAGATTTACAGTCACTCATGTTAAACTTCTCAAGATCCAAAGTAACTAACTATGTTTTCTGACTTGATTATTTTTATTTCCAGAAAACATTTGATCTCTTTTCATTGATCTTAAAAGTGTTCATTATATAAGTTTTAAAACTATTCATAGCATTTATATCTGCGGTTGAAATCACAAGATCGTCCACATAAAGTAAAACATAAATATTCTTTAAAATATGACCAGCGTTCAAAATGTAGATGCACCGGTTCAGCGATGAATATTAAAAACCCCCTTTTATCAAAGCTTGCTCAAACATTTGGAACCAACAGCGTGCAGACTATTTTAATCCATAAATAATGACTTATTTAATTTGCAAACCTTTCATTATAATCAATCAGATATTTCTGACTAAAAGTAAGAGTCACTAATCTCGGTTTATATAATTATGTACTTCAAGGGTTTTCCAAAACTTAACTTTAAATATCTACTTACAAAGTTACAATCAATAATATTTCTATTATCTGGTTTTGGTACTAGACACCAGGTACCTATCATTTTCAATACGGAAATTTGTTGGGAATCGAACCCAACACCTTGTGCGCGGTCTGCATGAGCAGGCTGCGTGCTCAACGCGTCATCGACATGCTGAGGCGCGGCGCGGCGACGACACGGCTCGGCCCGATGACGACTCGCTTCCACGGACTCCATCGCGCTAACAGAACTAATTTTCTCTTTGACACCATTTTTATAGATGCTTATCATCCCTGGATTTAAGTTCTATATAAGATTGAGGAATTATAAATATTATAGATTCAGCACACATCAAGTAGTTATCATTAATACTATCTTCATAATTCTCATTATAAGAAACTATAAGCATGTTTTGAATCCTACTATTTCGTCTCAAAATGTGTGATGTTTCATTGTCTTGAGATAAAGTTAACTCATTGCCATTGTGATATGAATACCAGTTCAAGCGCTCCCCTGTATCATAATTATACAGATTTATTAGCAGGTATTATTTCCGTTAGTTTACTTATTACTTTTACAATCTGATTTATTCTTATCAGATTCCCACCTCTTTTCAAAAGGGTGTACATAGTCAGAATTATCAACAGAATTATTACTATTTCTAGCCATTTATAATCCGTTCGGTACCACATCACTGACTTCCATCTACCACAACCCACACCTTATAACCATTTGGTTCATTACCAACGAAAATTCCCTTTGACGATTTTTGTCAAATTTCGTTTTACTACTTTTATTAACAAAGTAAACAGTAGAACCAAAAACTTTTAAATACTTCAGTTGTGGCCTAGTATTATGCCATAACTCATAAGGTGTGTTGTCCAATCACAGTGCTTTCGTGGGACTAATATTTATTAAATGAGTACACAGCCTCATCCCAGAACGATTGATCTACATAGTTTAGATCCTTGTACCATTGTACGACTTCGTTCTGTTTTTAAATAAGTAGCAGTTTACACAACCTCATCCCAGAACGATTGATCTACATGGTTTAGATCCTTTAACCATTATACGACTCCGTTCTGTTATTGTTCATATCATACCTTCGGCAATACCATTCAAAGCCGGAGTATGTTGCACTGTTATGTGGTAGCCAATACCTATCCGCGCACAGAACTCTTTAATTTCATTGGATACAAATTCCTCTCCATTATCACAACATAAGTTAACAATTCTCAGACAAGACGAAGTTCGCTTTTTTTTAATTTATTTTTTTGTTAAGTAAGTCGCACAATGATGAGTGGGACTTAGGAGCATGACATCTGTGTGCACTTTAAATAGAGATCGTTTCAATTTTTTTTATTTTTTTATTTCGATTTGTAAAATGGTAAACAAGCTTGTTTTCTAAAATACAAGCTTCACACAATTTATCGTTTGGCATAATATTATCAATTTTATCAATATCAGAAAATTGTTTCTTTCTTTTTATTTTCATAAATTTTGATTTGCCAATATGGCCCCACCTTTAATGCCACAATTCATAACTATTATTTACGACTCTATTTAATGAGCACTCGCTATTTAAAGCAGAAACTTAAGCCAATAAGATTGTTCAAAAACTCACCCTTTATTACTGGCTTACCATCATTGTACATAACAACATTCCGTCATTCTCGTCTGCTGTATTTTGCTTACCGATAGTAGGTCTTACAACCTACTCCTATATCTTCTAGGACATAGGAACAGAAAGTACATCCTGTAGTATGCCTGGTACACCCATCTCACTAGTAACCTGGAGATTACTTTCCTTCGTCGCTTGTATAAACTTGCCATTTTTCGCTACAGGTATGTTTATTGATTTTTCTAGCTCAGTGAAGTTTAGAGCCAAATCTTCTCGATTTATCAAATGATCTGATGCTCCAGAATCCAAAACCCGTCATTACTGTCAATTGTATCGCTGCCCATCATAAAAGCATATCCAGAGGTATTTCCATTATGTGGTTCCGAACTCACCAACTGATCCGTTATATTGTTGGTTTTTGGTTTTCAATAGCTCTTTTGTAAGAAAAACAATGATTTTTCAAATGACCCTTTTGCCGTTTTCACAAAAGCTAATGTTATATTGTCTTCAGTCAATGTCTCGATTGCGGTGACGATGCTGCTACAGCTGTTCGGTACACATGCAGCTATAAGTTCGGTTACAAGGAGCTTCATCGTGTCGATACCGATTACTTCCAGCTCACTTAATAGATTGCGAATTCTGAATTTCCACACACTATATTTATCTTCATCAAATTGTCTAATGTTCCTTTTAGATCTTAAATCCATTTTTAAGCACTCGCACTAAAATAACTTTTTATTTATATTGGTAAATGCACAGAAAGTTTTGTATTATTTAGTGTCCTTTAATTTCACTTTATATTATTTATTCTCACTTTGGCTTAGCGCTCTGGGCCCATAACCTGTTAGGATTTAAAGTTGGACACTAAAAGAAAGACCGTTCTAAGGATTTTAATAATACGTTTATTATCCTTTTCTTTATATATTGGAAGGTGTGTTTTAATAGTATTATGTGAGACGTGTGATCCTGCACAGGGCTTCAAGTATAGTACAGTCACTATGAGAAACTAAGGATTTCATCAAGTGGTTAAGGGCGGGCTCCGATAGTAAAAAGTAATATTTATGAGTTAGAAAGAGAAAGACTATAGTGTTGAAGTAGGATCGATTTGTTTTTGCTAAACTCCAACATTATTGTATGTAGGTCGGTACAGTTAACTCAGACTATCGCAGTCCACCGCTGGACATAGGTCTCTCCCAGGCTGCGCCACAACACCCTGTCCTCCGCCTTCCGCATCCTGTCTGTCCCAGCAACCCTTTTAAAGTCGTTGGTTCATCTAGCTGGGGGTTGTCCCATAGTACGCTTGCCGATACACAGGTCGTAGGGTCTAGGGTGGATGTAGGTCTGTGCAAATATCACAAAGCACAAAAATAATAAACAAAGTTACGAGTAGGTACCTACTAAGGAACTGATAATGCAGCAATCAAATTATCTATTGTTCCTGCTGATAGTGAGAACGTCTTGTAGAAATATCATATCATATCAAATCACAATTTCATAGTTAAGTATGTTTACAACTTGTAACCTAATATCTATAAGGATTACTGACCTGGCTGTCTATAATTTTCCGCTTAATCCATTCAACCTTATGCTTAGGCTAGTAAGAGTTAGTTTGTAGTGCACACCTTTGGGCTATACATTTCGATACAACCATTTTATGCACTGATATAAACTCTTTCACCGAGCACCTGTTGATCTAACTCGTACAACAACAACATTGTCTTTTCCTAACCCTCTGCAGTACTTTTCTGACTTGTTTCGTTACGTTCAAAACTCGTCAGGGTTAAATGTCTAGGAGCTTTTCTCTCGCAGAGTCAACAGTGGCTACGACCAGGGGGGTGATCGCCTCTGCTGACTCTTTTAGGTGGAGTTATTGGATGCTTTCAGGTGGATGTTTGGGAAAAATGGCAAATATACTAAGTTAAAAATGAACATAGTCGCAAATAAACTACAATAATGAACAAACCTGTGCATGTCTAAGCTGGTTCACGAGCGTGGAGCACCTCTCCGGGTCTTTCCGGCCGTCAAACGAGTCCAACTCGGCCGCGACCATGTTTAGTGCGTCGTCGGCGAAGAAGAACTGCGCTAGAAGCGACCGGTCGTCCCTCTGTAACAAGAGAAGAAACATAAATGGATTTTTCAATGAACACATCATTAAGGATCATTAGGGAGTGTGTAACCACACTTATCGATGCGAAATCGGCTTGAGGCAGGCAGAAAGAGTAGTAGCAGTCCATGCAATAAAAGCGAAAAAGAAGTCATTCGCCTCATTTCGGTTCGGACTACGACGTGACTCGACATCGCTTCAAACTTAATGCGACAAGTGTGATGATATATGTGATCGTCTCAAGCCAATTCAACGTCGATAAATTTGGTCAATTTGGCAGTGGTAGCCCAGTGGTAACGGCCGCGACTTACGAGTTGTAGGTCGTAGGTTCGCACCCAGACAGGCGCTTTACTTTGTGTAAATTATTTCATCACCACTGGTCTCAAAACGGTGAAGAAAAACATTGTGAGGAAACCGGCATGTCCTAAAACCGAAAATTCGAAGACATGTGACATCTACCAACCCGCACTGGGCCCGCGTGGTGGATTACGGCCCACTCCCTCTCACAGAGAGGAGGCCTGTGTCCCAGCAGTGGGAACATTTATAGGCTGATGATGATGACGAAATTTGGTCACTCCTTTCAGGAGCTTGAGCAATCAGTCCCTAAGTACAATCTTAGATATCTGGCTATCAGCAACACGCGCGTTAAGCGCTAGACATCTGAACGCAGCCTTAGCATTGTGTCAGCATAAGTTAACTTCCCAATTTATGGGACAGTGGAAAAAACGATAAATAAGTAGTAAGAGATCTTTTTCTATTACCAAGGGAATACCAACACGTTTTTAATTACTTATCAAGTGCACTGATGTATACTTGAAACTATTTGATACTGTTATTTGGCTGTACACTTTGCACAACTATCACGCCAAAATTTATCTTGAAAATTACTTATTTATTTAAGTTCTTACAGCTAAATAAAACAGAATAAAAATCGTAAGTGTAACTGTCAGCCAGTTATAAAAACACAACAGTGAACAACACAACACAAAAAAGAAAAAAGAGAATATCAGAGCTAAAACTAAAAATACGTAATATTATTACGTTACGACTTACATTATATCTATTATTATTTTTCAAGTTCATTAATTATTAGATTAATGACAGAGTCTTATCTCATCAATAATGATGCGATAACACAGCAACTGTAGAAACATACAAACATCCCAGCGAGGGAGTACAAAGTGACGACGATGCGATGAAGATTTGTTAACAATGTACTCATAATCCATGGTTCGCATCACGTCATTAAAGCACCATTCATGTAAATTAGCATTATAACTAACTTCAGTGTAGTGACAACAATGTGTAGTAATAAATGAATGAGTTGACAGCTAAATTACGGTCTTAGGAGCCAGGTGTTTACGTTGGCCAGTCATTGTGTTAAACTTACAAGTCATGGTACCATAATAGCTTCAAAGTGTACATAAAATGTAGGCGTCAAACATTTTCGATTCCTAAACTTTGTTAGTATAGTCGACCTCGTAGGTTGAAACTACGAATGGTCTTTAAGTAAAAATAGACTTTCACGTTTTATGACGTGCAGCAAGGGACATTCAAGCTTAGTGATAAAGCAAGTTGTACGACATCGATTATAATGTTTGAGATGTTGCGTCACAAAGTCGCGTCGCGCTTGTGTTTTAGCCTAAGGTAGATTCACGTCTCCAACATCTCCATACACCAGGAACTCGGCATCAAACAGCGTCTATCAGCACTAGTACAGTCTCGAATACTGAAGTTTTTTAGTCATGTCTCCAGGCGGAATAGTGACTCCATAGAGCGTCTAGTGGTGCAGAGCAGAGTGGAAGGTAAATAGGCCACTGGCAGGTCATCTATGAGGTGGACGGTTCAAATAAAATCCGCGGTTGGAGGCCCTGTTAATGAATGCGCCAGACTGTCATGTAACAGAACCAGATGGAGAGAGATCGTGAGGCGGGCAAAGACTTTTTTTTTTGGGTGGGAAGTTACCAAATAACTTCTCCCGTTCCGACCGGAGCGGGAGGGCGTGTCAGACTCTTACTGACTAAAACCCACCAGTGTTCCTTCAGTTGCCATGTTACGACTATTCCTGCGATTGAACACAATTCATTGTGACCACGACCGCTCTGTCAACACTCAAGAACGAAACGAAGAAGGACATTCACGATCGACGTAAAACCATTAGTAAGTCATTGCAATGTAACTCTTATCTCGGTTTAACGTTAAGGTACTAACTACGGGACTATCAGGAGGCAGACAATAATACAACACCTTTAAACTTGAGCAATAGAGGATCATACGATAAAGCAAATCGTCCTCCGTCAGCTAAACTAAGTTAGTTGAGCCAGTTTTTCATACATGTGCGTCCACCGTGAAAAACGAAAAACGTTGCTGCTTCGGCAACATTTAATGACCACAGTGACAGCTCGGCCCGAGTCAATTCAACCCGAATAATAATACCAGATACTACGTCGTCAAAACGCCTAAAAAAGTGGTGTATACCGTCAGAAGAGCACGGTCCATTTTTCGCAGAAATCGCCTTCTTGTATTTTATGTCCTAGACCAGTGATCGGCAAAACCGCGGCTCGCGAGCCGCATGTGGCTCTTTGGCTTACAGAGTGCGGCTCTGTACAAAATAAATGTTGATGAGTGCGAGCGTAGATACGCGCGGGGGTCGAGGTTTCGGTCACTAAGCAAGATATCAATAGTTTTATTCAAAATTCAAACTATATTTCAAACATTTATTTCTGAATTATGTTTACCAAAAATTAAAAGGACATGAAAATTTATCATTTATCTTTCAAAGTATTCCAAGGTTAACTTGTTAATAAGTAAGATGCCTTTATCATAATATTATTACCAACCGATATGATGATGATGAAGACTTCTTGGCAAGTTAATTTTAGGAAGCGTTCTGGAGTGAAAGAGGATGGGAGTTTTAAGGATTAAGAAAAGTGTATTGAGTTGAGACAGTTTAAGACACTTGGGATAATTGTTTTCCTGCTTTGTATGTAAATAAAAAACCAAAATCTTCGGAAAACATAATTAAATTCGTAATGACTTATTTTAAAATATTGATTTTCTGCCTGAACGTACAAATCACCGTAATCGGGAGTCAAATTTCTAGTATTATTATTCGGGTTGAGTTGACTCGGGCCGAACTGTCACTGACCTACGATATTATGGTCACAAAGGCAAAACAATTATGGCCTTATACTTAGTATTCATAAGTATTTGACCCCATGATTAATAATGGGTGCAAAGACCTTCTATCACGTAGGCGCAGAACATATTATAGTTATTTATGTAACTGTTGTATAATAAGGGGTTTTAAAACACGAATGTGGGTTTATCACAAGAGGCGAAGCCGAGAGTGATGGTGATGATAATACTATCACATGCGTGTTTTAATACCTAATTATGTACAGTTGCATACTAGACTTTATCTACTCCCATGATATGAATCTTCTATAAAAGCTTCCGAAACCATTGGGTGTTTGTATTTCAAGAAATTCAGAACAACTGCACGTACTCGTATGAATGTCGCCTGCAGCAGCACATCACCGCACATGCGTACAGCGGTTGCTGCTGTCCCCCGCTTAAACGTTGAAACGAGTTGCATAATGAAATTTAGTACAACATTATAACACTCAATTGGATGATATTATGGTTACAATGACACTGGCTGTTTTAATGTAGGCAATAAGCTAACTGTTTCAGAAACTTTTATAGAGGATTTATAGCATGGGTGTAGATAAAATACTTATTTAAATAAAAAGACACGAATTTGAGCTCATGTTTAAATGAAAATACATAATAATAAAACAACATTATACCAGTTGGTTTTATAAAACTTGAAACGACAGGCCTTCGGCAGGACAAAGCTAGGACATTCGCGTCCGAACTCAAGTTCGAATTCGTTTACAACGTCCCAGCGGACTTGCTACAATACTGGCGGAGAATTAGAACTTAAAATAATAAGTACAACGCTAGAACTCATCTAAGCTGAAATGACGCGCCCCACGTAGGTACACTACGGTAAATGCGGTAGTGGGGCGCGTGATTTTAGCTTGGACGAGCTCCACAAGGTTATTTTGGCGCATGGCCAAAATTGGAACTAACGCCGCCATCATTTTTTGCCAGTACACAATGACAGTGACAATTTCAAAAATGTTTATCAACAACGACTCCTTGTTAATGTCATTCAGGCGCCAAAAGATTCTTGTAGCACTCATTATTGAATGCGTTTTTGATTAAAATGTTAACTTATCAATAAATAAATTATATTTTTCTAAATAATTTCAAAGGTCAATTAAGTAAACATTATTCATCTTCTAAAAGTATTAAAAGCTGCGGCATATTGCGGATTTTTCCTTGAGAACATTCATATATTCATTCCGGTTCATTAAAATAGTATAAAATAAACTAAGTAGGTAAAACCCGCTTAGAAAAATCATATAATAGAAACTATATTTACCCCTATGCCTATACAATACAAGAATACAAGATGAATCATTATACAAGTAATCAAGTATGAATGCTTTTAGAAAATTCAATCATTCCAGTGAAGTACTTGCCAACGCTCTGATGTAAACAAGCCTTCGGATCGCAGTCGAACGACCTCCAATGTGACATCACCGAAAACTATGGAACAGCAGACTTTGCAAATAGAATAAGTATTAATGTTATGTATTAAGTATTAATGTTTAGTGATTAAAGTCACTTTTCCTGTCTGTTATTAGATTTTTTTTATTTACAAATTTTATCTTCAATTCTTCATGCACCTTGGTCATAAAAATGAATATACCTAGGATATGGATGAATTGCAGTTTCCACGGATGTAAGTAATAAATTATGAGACCAACACTTGATAATCACATTATTTAACGTTTTTGTTCACTGGCGTGAGTCTGTTACGCAAACAGAAGATGTCAAGTTATCTAACCACAAATTATCTCAATTAGCTGTCTAGTCTCTTTTAATTTTTAGTGAAAACATTTCTATATAAATAAACCAAAGCCTAGGATTAAGTGAATGGCATGAGATCAAGGTGACAGACGTCACACCAAGCTGGGTTTGTCGCCTCCTTCACTTTCATCAACTCGATTTATGTAATCGAAACTTATGCCAACGTCAACCTTACCACCTTGTAATAAAGTCCCAAAAATAAACAAAATCTATGTTCTATTTTGATGTTTTGTAAACGCGAATTAACTTCGATAAACAAAAAACTGTGCAAATAAACAAACTTATTTCATTTAAATAGTCTCTCTGACGCAAGCTTTGTATTTTATTAAGATAAAATTTAATGCAATAATAGTCGTCGAAACGTATCTGATTAGATTCGTTTATTTCTAACTGTCTATAGACGATAACGAAAATGTGATAAAATCACCATCATCATTGTGATATGAACATGACAATCATAGTGGAAATTCTTGTCACGTTTTTATCATTGTATTTTTATGACTGTTTTGAAAACATAGGTAATCTAGGTATGACAAAACAATGGAGAATAGAATTAAAAAACACAATGGAAATATTATGCGCGCAATATGCAAAGCATGTAAACACACTAAACACGATAATATCTTAAGAAAACGGGAAAATAAATACTTTTCCTTTATGTATAGCAAAAAACTGTGAATGCAAGTTTCAAATTTCTATAAATCGAATGTTACATCTCGTGATCGAAACTAGATTCGATTATAAATCTATAGCTGTATTATCTATCAGTTATCCAGCATCATTTGACAAGGGTTCATTCAGTAATAGGTCAAGTCGATTGGACCGCGGCCAAGCGAGCCAGCATCGGAAAATTGAGAAAATCGAATATGTACTCCGAACTGCACCAAACAAATATTTCAGATTAAATTGACCGTGAAACTGATTTAATTAGAGTCAATTATATATGAACTGGAGCAAATCATCATCAACACCGTATCTGTGGCGATTCAATGCAATGACTCATTTCAGTTGTAAACACACACATTGGTGTCGAAACACGCAGACCGAGCCAGCTTGTTGAAACAGACATCTGCCAGCGGACGGGTTTTTGTTGAGTGAAATCTTGCAAATATGGCAACTTGTCCATAATTGAGTTTGGCATTGAGAAGATCGCATCACATTAGTCGAAGAATTTTTCAAGCTGAAATAGCCAATAGGAGTGAAAGAAAAATTCGACTGCTTATCACCCTGCGCAGGCGCAACTATTTGACGGGTTCTTGCTCAACACAACTGCTGAAAATAGGTCATGGTTTTGTTGCGTGCTGTAAACAATCAGATTTTAGTGTAACTGGCTTCACTTTACCGTGAATGGTAACTGTTTACCGTGTCACAGAATTTTGTTTCGGCGTATTTAAGAGTAAACTTAAGTAATAATTGTGTAGTGGAGAACGTAAATAATTACCTAGAAGATACAGCCACAGAACAACCAGAAAATCTGACAACTCGTCTTACCAACGGATATTGTGTTACCCAGTAACCGGGTTGCGGAGGTCAAATAGGCAGTCGCTCCATGTAAAATACTGGTATTCAGCTGCATCCGGTTAGACTGGAAGCCGAGCCCAACATAGTTGGGAAAGGCTAAGCAGATGATGATGATACAGCTACTAAACTTAAATTTTAGGCAATAAGGCAAGTCGTGAAATAATTTCCAGGAATTTGCAAGTAGTTGCAACTCCATCTGGACGTGCTTGCAGTCCCATAAGTAACTGCAGGATTGCGATTATTTCTGGTGCGATTTGACGAACGCCTTAGAACATGGCCTCGTTAGCTGCTCTCTCATCCAAGTTTGATGATATTTGTACACCCGGTACAAAATATAGATGGTCCCAAGAAACAATACCGTGCATATAATCATTAGCACAATGCCTATTGCTGATAAATGAAATTTGAATTCCTCCACAGTGGCTGAATTTTGGCCTCCACCGGCACTATTTTAGTTTACAAAAACTTCTTCGTTCCGTACCTATGATTGGCACATGATGATATTTTTTGCAAATAGTGTGCAAATTGATGAGTATCACGCAGAGCACAGATGATTCCTCGCTCGAATGGCGGGGTCGCCATATAAGGACGGGATTTAAAGACAATGAAACATCTCAAATGCTGGTTAGATACTGCATATATTTGGTCTTTAGGGGTATGAGGACCAGGGTGTAAAGTTCACTCATCCACCATAGAAAAGGGAGGGTCCTCCGACCAGACGGGTGTTGTGTGTGACGGGCAACTGCCCATCGGTTTGAAGTTGAAATCTTGTTTAAATGTCGATCGCTCGGTAAAACTCTAATTGCGCGATGCAGGATTTTGTGTGACGTCATGTCTATGATGCGTAGTTCGTATGTGGTGGTGTAACCGCTACAGGTCCATTCAATGACAATATAAACACACACATCCTTACTGTAACATGCTTACATACTACACCACAATGTCAAGTTCATCTGCCTTTATCCTATACTTCTCAATTAGTCGTCATCTCTGAAGTCACTCCCTTTCTATCATCTTTCACTCAGTCCATATATTGTTTCTTTGGTCTTCCCCTACTCTTATAGCCATCCACATTCATACTCAAAACTTTTCTCACGGCCTTTTTCTCATTCCTCTGGAGGTGGATGAGAGCAATTTTTCGGTATGCTGTTAACAGCGACACCTTGAATCATCCAGCCCTGCAGATGTAGCCGCAGATAGCTCTATTGTGATTTGTGTCTATTAAATTCATTGCAATTTTCCAATTTGTGACGTAGCTCGGACGTTGGGGTTCGAGAGTAGCTGGATGCAAGTTACAATGCAACGTAGATGCAATCATTTTGTTGGGTAGCTGGTAGAAAGACGCATTATTTGAAGTGAAAACTTCTTTAGGCGCGTTGGGCATTTTTGAGATAGGAAAAAACAATTGAAGTTGCGACACTGTTACCGACACCAGCTTTTGACCATTAAAAAGACATCAACGCGCGATGCATTTTCTTTGGGATTAATAATGACATTCCAAACATTGAAACATTTTCCTTTTTTTACGGACTTCAAAAAAGAAAAATATTTCCTGCACAATAAAATTTTCACTTCTGTCGGCACTCCCGGAGTGCCACTGCATTTTTTTTTTCTGTCTGGTACTTAACAGTTCCAAGAGGAGCTTGTGGCTAAGTAATAACAGCCGCACGGGTCGATTGATCAGATTAAGCTATGATCCGTGAATGGACCAAGACCCCTTCGTGTCTCGGAAAGCACGTTAAACCTTTGGTCCCGGATGTCATTCGTGGATCTTTGACAGTTGTTCGAAAGACTCGAAAGTCTGTCGACCAGTCTTACCAAAGTGTATAGTAATTACCCAGTAACTGGACGGTATTCAGCTGCATCCGGTTAGACTGGAAACCGACCACAACATAGTCGGGAAAAGGCTAGATGATAAATGATAAATGATTTTATTTCTGTAAGTAGGTTTGTACAAACACTTTTACACGTCAATCATATTTTAAAAACTAGATGAGGTCGGCGTTTCCTATCTGACTACTCTGAGAAGAAAGGCCGAAACAAACTCAGAGGTCACAGTCTCTTTTAAAGTCCAGACATAATCTTGGTCAGATCATGTGAAGGCCATGTGGATTGGTGTCTGAAGTGGTCTTTAGAGGAAAGCATCACACAGATTGAGAGGGTCTGTCCAGTCAGTGCACGCATTTGTCAGTTATCGTGTAGCTCAACTCAGAATTTAAGGAGCTTAACGATTCGACGAACAATACCAAAAAAAGGACATTTGTGTAGGCCACATAAATTACTCAAACTGTCAGACCATGATTAAAACTAACTGACAAAAAAATTAAAAACAAAACAAAAAGGAATGACCCATATAGTCTTCACATTCACAATAATTAAAATAATATAATACTTTAAAAGTAAATATTTATGTCATTGTATATTTAAAAATCATTAATGTCAATGTGTATATAATAAAATAAAAAAACCCAGAAATAATCTTGGTCAGAGCATTTCATTTGAGGACCATGTAGATTTGTGTCTGAAATGATCTTTTGAGGAAAGAACCATACCGATTTGAGTGGACCTGTCCAGTCAGTGCACGCATTTGTCAGTAATTGTGCAGCTCAACTCAGAACTTAAAAGGAGCTCAACGATTCGACGAACAATACCAAAGAAAGGACATTTGGGTAGGCCGCATAAAGTACTCAAAACTGCCAGATTATCATTAGTAGTAACTGAGAAAATTAAATAAATATATATACATGAGCTACATAGTCCTCACATTCACATCAATTAAAATAATAATAATGTTATACTTAACAAAGTAAATATTCATGTCATTGTGTTTATAATTTTGAAGTTTGCAAAATAAACAATGTTCCAAAAGTAAAAAATAAAAATAATAATTGGAGCAGCTCAATCCCAAGCCTTTTTGTCCTCAATGTAATCTTTAACGGTATAAAAAGCTTTCTGGCACAACTTACGTTTAATGAATGATTTAAATTTATTAAGGCTTAGATCTTGTACGTGGCTTGGAAGTTTATTATAAAAGCGTATACATTGACATCTGAACGAGCCACCTATTTTCTTGAGCCTTGTTGTAGTTACAACAAATTTGTGTTTGTTTCTAGTATTTATTAAAATTTTATTTATATTAAAATTGTTTTAAAAATACAGTGATATCCATAAGGACATCACTGTATTTTTTAAACAATTTTATATTTTTATGGGCATATAAAAGATTATCAAAAATATACTGAGAAGGCACAGTCATTACATTAATCTCCTTAAATTTATCTCTGAGAGACTGTCTCGGACTTAATTTATAAATTGATCGCACAGCTCTTTTCTGCAAAACAAAGATAGTCTGAATGTCAGCGGCATTTCCCCATAACAGAATACCGTACGACATTACACTATGAAAATAGCTAAGTACTTTAGCTATTTTAGCTAAACGGGCTGTCTCTATGTCAGTCAAATTACGAATTTTTCTAACAGCATATGCTGCGGAGCTTAGCTTTTTTGACAATTTATCTATATGTGGGCCCCACTGAAGCTTAGCATCCAAAGTTAAGCCCAAGAAAACTGTGCTATCTTCAGGATTCAATTCTTCTCCCTTTATTAACACATTAGTTTTCACCTGCCTAACATGAGGTAGGGTAAACTTAATGCATTTGGTTTTTTTTTTTATTAAGAAGTAAATTATTAACATTGAACCAGTGAACTACTTTTGAGATCGCGCTATTTACATCGTCAGTAACCAGATGCTGACGTTTAAGTTTAAACAAAAGTGAAGTGTCATCCGCAAACAACACTATATCATGGTTATCCTTTATGAGGTAAGGCAAGTCATTAATATAGATAAGAAACAAGAAAGGACCAAGAATTGAGCCCTGAGGGACTCCCATTGTTATTATAGATCCGGGAGATCTTTTTCCATTAACGTCAACACTCTGAATCCTATTACTCAAGTATGAAATAAGAAGATTCAGAGCGTTGTTCCGGATCCCATAGTGGCGGAGTTTCCTGATTAATGTTTCATGAAGAACGCAATCAAACGCCTTGGACAAATCACAAAAGATACCCAAGGCATCGCATTTATCTTCCCATGCATTATAAATATGACCTAAAAGTTCAACACCGGCATCAGTAGTTGAACGACCCCTTGTAAAACCGAACTGTTTGCTATGTAATAATTTATGTCTATTAAAAAATCTTTGCAATTGCTCTAAAATTAATTTCTCAAAAATTTTACTAAAGGTAGGTAGTACTGAAGTAGGTCTATAATTAGTGGGGTCTGATGTACTACCTGATTTAAACAAAGGTATTATTTTACTATTTTTCATCAGGTCAGGAAACTCCCCACAGTCGATACAATTATTAAAGATAAGAGCTAAAGTAGGTGCTACAATGTCAATAATAGACTTGGCAACTTCTACAGAATTACCCCACAGATCTGCAGTCTTTTTTACATTTAAAGTGTGAAAGGTTTTAATTATGTCTCTACAGGTAATATGTTCAAAAAGAAAGTCCGAATCGCAAACATTAACATTTTCCTTTAGCAAAAATGACTATGGTTCCAAAAAACCACCAAAAACTTCCATGCTCTTGAAAATGTTATACAAATTGTGAGAAAAGTATTGATCATTAACACGCATTTTGTTTACGGGAAAGTTTGTTGGCAACCTAAACAAAGATTCTGGACGTATTGCATTTTATTCTAAATAGATTTATGAACGTGACATGAAATTATAATGATGAGGAAAACTCTTGGGATTCCCCCATTCAAGTGAACTGAGGATTAGAGATAAACACCGACATTTAAATGTTTTAAAGAGTATAATAAACTATGAGCCAAATGGTGGATTCGGCAAATTTATGAGTTTCGAATTATTAAATGTATTCGTAGAATTGTTTCGTAAAAACATAGCAAGTTTGTATTTATTATCCTTAAGTAAGTAAATAAATCTGCGTTATTAATTAAACGCTGTCTCACCACCCAAGCCTACGCCCACTCAATCTATATTTGGCTCCAAAATGAATGGAACCAATTGAACATAAGCCAAAAATAATTATCTGTACCTACGTCTGTCGATCTCCATACTAAGGGCCCGATACACGTACCATAACGAAACGGGCGGGGCGCTTATTTGTATGAAAATGACTAGTTTATTCACACGGACCACACTTGCCCGTCAAAATCAACCGTGTGGTGTGGGCGATACCTACCACATCAAAGCCACGTCGCAGCCATAACATAACCACATCGCAACTACTAGCGACAACGCAAATGCAAGAAGCTGCAGCGACACTATCCACACGCATCATTGCTTGCTCACAATTTGTCGCTGCGATGTGGTGTGATTGTGGTAAGTGTGCACGTGCCCTTATACTCGCCCCGGATCTAGAATTTTTTGAGGCGCTGCAAAAACTGCCGCCTGCCGCCCCTCGCTAATCTTTTATGGGGATGCGCTAAGTTAACCCCCGCGAAATTAAAATTTTCTCAAAATGAAAATTTTGGCAGCAACATATTTATCAAATTGTATCGATCGATAATGCGCCAATTCAACAGGGGCGCCAAAACTGTTGTAAAAAAGAAAAAAAAATAGAAAGATTACAAATGTACTGCGCGTCTCATTTATTGCAAAGTTTCTGTGTGCTGGGTGGTGCACTTGTCTGCTACGCTTGAATTTGCCGCCCTCTGAAGTTGGCGCCCGGAGCACGGGCCCCGGCTTGCCCCCCCTAGATCCGGGGCTGCCTTATACCTATTATAAATGCGAAAGTTACTGTCTGTCTTTCTGTTACTTTTTCACGACAACAACACTGAACCGATTGCTATGAAATTTGACAGATATTGGGACCTGGAGAAGGCCATACGCTACTAACCATGAAATATTAAATACTTAGTACTTACAAGCAGACGAAATCGCGGGCAACAGCTAGTGAAGTCTAAGTAAAAGAACTCCTAGAACTATCGGCCTCGACATTGGCATTCACATTCAAAGCACCTACATTCGTTTCGAAATGAGTTTTTTTATAATCATCTCTACTCAGACAAACATACAGTGAGTCATACTTTAATTGAATCGATTCAGACAAGTCGGCTAGACAGATGCCGAATCTAGGAGATACAGATGTATCTCCTACATTCATCATTGGCGGGCTAGTGAATATTATGGTTTGGGTAATGGGGTTTAAATAAGACAAAATGTTATTTCGAACTACAGTCAATGAAACCGCATAAGAACGTAATCAACAGAATGAGATAGTAGTTCAGTTACTGATATGGAAAATCAGGTCACGAGGATGGCCTGAATTGGCGCGTTGTGTTCCACGCGCGCCTCAAAGAGATGTCAGCAGAACTGAAGGGGTCCGATAGGGCCGATGCCTGCCGAGGTTGCGGTTTTGTCCGAAAGGGTTACCGTGGCCCCTGGCAATACAGGCAACTGAAGGAACACGGGTGGGTTTTAGACAGTAAGAGTCAGACACGCCGTCCCACTCCACCCAGAGCGGGAGAAGTTATTTGATAATTTACGACCCAAAAAAAAAGGATGGCCTGGATCCTACATAATAATGTAAGTATGTTGTAGTACCTATAAAGTCTACGGGAAACTCTGAATACTGATCCATAACAGAACATAATAAAATATAGGTACTATATCTAATCAAAATATGTGGGAAGAATTTTAAACAAAAATATTTCTTATGCTAGGCCTTATATTATAGGGTTTTCATAATATCCTAATACCTACGTGTATTTTATTACAAAGAATACGTGATTTCTAAGCGTACAACAAACTCGGACCGCAGTTCGATAAAATCTAAACCTTGCTTTAATACATTCGTCTTTTATGTACATTAACGTATTTCTACAGCCACAGTTTAGTGAGCGTTACCTAGCAATACTATAAGCTCATACAAAAAACATTTTTATACGTCTCAGACGAATTCTATTTTGAAGAAATTCTAAATGTCATGTCTCGTCATCGATATCTTGATTCTGACACAGTAACCTAGGTAGGTACTTTCGAAACTTAGATTGGAGCGATTTCACTATTAGAGAAGAACGGATGTAATAGTGGGTTTCAACCATTATCTATGATAGTTTAAGAACACTGCTTCTAGAGTCCACCTCAGCTTACACTTATCTACATTTAACGAGTAGGTAAGTGAGTTATTTATACCTTAACATATTTATTCATGCTTATTAAATGGGGCCATGAATAAAGTAAACAATATAATTGTTATAAAATCTTCCATTTACAAACATTTATTTCTGTCAACGGCATTGAAATCCATCGGAACTTCGTAAGACAGGGCCACAATTTTTGACAACCGTGAAACATCGCCCTCGTTTCCAACAATTTATGCACATCTTATCTTAATAAAACATGGAAAGCAATGAAATAGCGGCGACAATGAGATCACATGACGGTTCGGCTCCGAACGAAGACCTTGACGAAACGCAAATAGTGGGCAACGGCCGACAATCTGTATTGAAGATTAATTCTTCCGGCAATTAGATCCTAATAAGTACCCGACTCATCTATTAGATGCTCTTGGAGATCATAAAACATCGGAAACGGAAAATTACATCTAAATAATAATATCATCGAGGTTACAAGGAACGAGGTGACGTCATACGTCTCAATTGTCAATATCTCTCTCTCTCGACAAACTGTTAATGAAAGCAATAACACTTCAGGACAATGTTAGGAGCTTACTCCTAGATACAAAAGGTGTGGGAGAATCTAAGGGGAGAATGATAGTGATAGTGAAATGTCATAGACTGACTGTAGCCAAATGACACATTGTGCAACAAAACTTGACGAAAATGACTGACATGCGCTTTCCAAGTCTCTAGAAGTCAAAATCAGTAAATCCATAGAACACCGAAACTAGGATAATCTCTTGATGCCTTCAAACGCGAAAAGGGATAAAGCCGTATAAAATTGGTAGCTAACATTTTCCTCTTAGTTGCTAATAATAAACATAACTTACCACAATATAACCAAAATACTTCTATTGCCACGATAATATTAATGCCTATTTAAGTATCGATACGAAAACCGTTTTGGAATTACACTATGCTAGGAAAATGGTAAATCCATAACGAGTTGCAATATTGCAATAATACAATAGTAATTTTACTTGCAATAATATAGAATTATAGACGTATATCCTACGTACAAAAACATTATGATAAACGTAGAATTGAATTCAATTTCCGACTATTACTTAAGAGTCGATGACATAATAGGCGCATTGGATGCGCGTGTCAACTGTGGCATTCCTTTATTACTCACAACTCACAACACATAACGACTAGCATTGAATCAAAATAACTGTACCGCTAGGCAAGGCATTCATTGAACATAAGGTATACGATGAAAAATCTTATCGCACTATAAATAAGAAACTTGATACAGGAAGTAAATAATTGGTTAGTTCACAATGACTTCATCTCGTGGGCATTCTCGAAGATTTTCAATCAGATTGTACAATTCGAAATTTTTAATTGTGTAATGTTTCCTGCCACAACCACTCATTATTATTGCAGTCTAAAGACAGCATTCACCATCACCATCATCAGCCTGTCCAATTGTTTGCTATTCATCTCGATTCTCGGCAAGTCTCATCCAGCTGTTACCAGCCACCCTGCGAAGATCGACTGTATTACAAGGACTTGGTGTTTCAGCACCTTGAATCTCAGAGCTGTCAAAATTTAAATGCTGTCTGAATTTTTTGTCATCGTTAATAATGTGGCTTTTCAGGGCATCTCATTAATTCAAGAGTTAAAAGAGGTGTTCTCAAATTAGAGTTGTTTATTTACACGGGCTCAAGCTCCATTAAAGCTGTGAATGATTTATAGGCTAACATTCGTGACATTTGAGTGTGGCTAAGTAGTAAAACAGAGCAATTTTTACCGGATTAAGTATATCTAGCGAGAAGATAGATTATATCGCCATTTACCGTCAACCAATTGTCTTTTTTCAATGGTTTTGTCTAGACACACGCTAGCCTGCAGGTTTTTTGAAAGACTATTCTATATTGTTGTTATCAAATCTCATTGTCGATGCACTTTTGGTCAACCAATCAATCCCTTCTTCTTAGCGTGTGAATGGAGTCAGTCCAGAATTTGGCTATGAGTTTGGCACCTTCAGTAACGTCCATTAGTTTCTGTAACGTGCAGACAACAGTACATTCTGGACACGACATTAAGTGCCCCATTGTTTGTGGAACAGCACCCACATTTACACCCCAAGGCGGAGTCATCTGTGAATCTGCACCTGAGCAAGTTTTCCTTGCTTCGGCCTACCTGGGTCCGGCCGGAGTCAATTTAAAGACTTCCAGGTAGCTCATGTCCGGGTGGGAGCATTTCAGCAGGTAGAACATAGGTATATGTTGGGTAGGGAAGCACCATCTCGCTACAGCTATAGCATTTTAGACTGTTCGCCGGTGAGTGGCAGGATACACTTTAAAAGAAGCTGTTGCGGCTTTTCCAACTATTTTTTCGATATATTATCAATCAATGATTATGATATATTTATGGTGGACATAAGATTAGTTTTATTTCGTTTTCAGCAGTTTTCAGAAACCTTTTCTGAATGAAAAACATATAAACAAACTTAAGATCGATTAACCCTGATGTCTAAATACTTTCAAACAAAAGTATAAACAACACTCGTGCCAAGTATTTCGGTTCGAGATTAAAGGCAAATGAACTTAGAACATTATTAGGAACAGTACATTTGTATTCAAGGAAAACAATATTATCTTATCAACATTACAAACGGATGTCTATGGTCAACCATCCATAGTCAAGTCACGCATATTTTTGTTAATGTCAATGCAGTGCTATGTTGATAAAATTTAGGATAGGTATATGAGGTTTTATTCAGGGGTTTTTAATAAGATAAGGATAATAAATATGTAGATCGTATGTTTATTGAATAAATATTAAGTTTGTGGTTTTATTTAAAACGCTAAGCGACTCATTATATTTGGTCTTAAATTAAAATAATAAACCTGTAGCCAATTCTAGGTCGAATCTATTAAAAACTATAATTCTAAGAACGTGCGGAACTAGTTGCCCCAGGAAACTGATAAGACTTTAAAATCTAGGTAGTTAAGTAGATTATGAATATTTTGCAGAACGTCTAGAATGGATGGAAGCCTCACTCCGTCTCATTACAAAATTGATGTAACTAAATTTGGCCGAAGCTTATTTCTAATTCTAATTAAGTTTAAATTAATTCCAACAGAAATAAAAAAATAAATATACAAAATTTACAACTTAGTCTAGGGTTTCAAATCAGTTTTAAAATAAAAATCTACTTTAAAATATAGAAGTCTTGTTCCTCACCTCTGGCTTGCCTTTATTGGCCGGCTGGAGTGAACACTGACGAGGAACAGAGCTCCCACCTTATTCTTGCCTTTATTGGCCGGCTTAAGTGGAGATTCGCAAGAGCAAACGTGCTCGGAGGAAGGAAGTATTCCAGTAAGATGCTGGTAGGGATCTTGACCGTACTTCCGGGATTGTCCTGATAGCCGTGGAATACTTCTCCACTCCTCATAAGCACCTCAGAACGTGTTGCCCCCTTGTCGCTACGACACTATGTGCTAGCGACCGTTTTAGGAGCCCAGTATTGAGTATGCAAGTCACCCCCTGCCATTTTAACCGTGTGCATATAAATCATAGATCAGGCAGGGGCCATAGTCCTTCCATAGTTCCAGGTGACCAGTCCACTTTAGCAACTCAAACCCATAGTCCGATATCTTTGTTTCCATATCTTACAATAGTCCTACACTAACCGGGGGTTGTCCTTGGCTGCACTTGCATTGTGCGAACAGGGATAATCGTCGGTTGGTACCTCATTTCAATAAAAACGTCTAAGGGGCCTCTGCGAGTTGGCTTCGGCCCCTCGTACGCCTTCCAAAGGTCCGGGACCCCTGGGTCCCGAGAAATGTCAAAGACGTAAAAATAATAAAGCCAGCCTATTATTGTCCCACTGCAGGACAAAGGCTTCTTCTCATACAGAAAAAGAGCATTGACCACCACGCTTACTCAACGCGGATTTCTTGCGGTTTCCTCACGATGTTTCCTTTACAGATGTCAGTAATGGAGCAGTTATTGAACTGTTCTAAGTTTCAGTAACCTTCCCTTTCCTAAAAGATGGTATGAATAATAAAGTCATGGACAGATCTTTTGAAAGTCGGTGATAAAAAGATGGCACGAAGCTTATGCGTGACAAGTTGCCAGCTTGTCTACCAAACAACCCAGTGACCTTTCCACAATTTTGCGAACTTTTACGAAGTAGAGCAGTTGAAATAACGACCTTGTATGAATAGATCATGTCAATGTGTGTCTAGGAATAAATTTTTCTATTATAAAACTACCAAATTTCGTGTTGGACCATCCATGTAGAGTCGTGTGGCTACGAAGCCATTTGTGCGAATTGTATAATTACAGCAAAAGTTTTGATGTAATATGGAAACGTTAATAAAATATATTGGAAATATGATGAAATAATTCCTAATCAAATCAGCACTAAAGATGATATTG
Source organism: Agrochola lychnidis (assembly GCA_963680765.1). Lineage (NCBI taxonomy): Eukaryota > Metazoa > Arthropoda > Insecta > Lepidoptera > Noctuidae > Agrochola > Agrochola lychnidis. The sequence continues at coordinate 11,335,141 of OY796869.1, read as the reverse complement.
ATAACTGACTAATATTCTTTTAGTGACAAGAGCTTTTGTTGTTGCTGCCGTAACGACAGAAGAAGAAGAAGCAAGCAATGCACTGCATCTATTTTTCTTTTTTTCTTAATTATTCGAGTTAATCTATTCAAATATTTTTTTCTTTCTTTCTTTCTTATTTCACTCACTGTAGATTGTGTTGGTATTATAAGTAGGTATGTACTATTGTTTGTTATGGAACTCTGAAGCGACTTGAGCAGTGAGCTGATGGACACACGACATGGTAAGTAAAAGTCGCGAACTCGCAAGTGGTCCCATTATTGTCCCTTGTGGAAATCTATGTGAAGTGTCCTGGAAATAATGATGATAATAATGAATTACAGTTAGAAAGTTGTTCATCTTGTAACAGGCAGACTTCAACTAAAAGTTAAGACGCACTGTAGTACTTATTGAAAAGTATGACCGTATTAACAATGTTTACAAATAGTGCACGCGCAGTTTAAATTGAGTTTACTAGAATGTAATGCGATGACCCACAGTCAGCGGGTGTGTGGTTTACGTCAATTATCTCTAGAGCTGATAACCGTAATGGCCATACCAGAACAGGCCATGCCATTTACAAGGATTTTATTAGATTGACGATTTGCTTAGATACTTTACAAATTATACAGAGTTAAATGGCAATAGAATGGTTTTCATCAGCGACATAGTGTCTTGAGGATAGCGAAGAAACGTAACTCAGAAATATTTTTAGAAATACCGAGTTCTACTTGTAGTATAAATTTAGAGCATAGATCAAAGTAGTCACCGTCCTAGTTGAACAGTCTGCAAAATGAGGTAACGGTAAAAAGTTTTGTGCCAAAAATGAGCTGTTTACCAACAACACAATACTTAACGGTTGCCACGATCAAGAACAATGGACCTAAAAAAGTCAAAACAATGCCAACAGAAATCCGTACATAAGACAGCCACAAACTTTAATCGTTGAATGGCCAGCAGACTGCATCCATTCGCGAAACATTTGGCAAAGACGACCGAGTTTCGCCATTGGGAAAGCGGTGAAAAAAAAGTGAAAGTGTGCAAGCGAGACGAACGAATAAATTGGCCTTGTTAAAACGAGACGCAAGGTGTGACGTCACAATCCGATAGCGCGGATTAAGGATGTCAATATAATAATAAATTGATTATGAATAAAATTGTGTATGTTTGCAAAATTGTTGTTATTGATAACTGTGGAGTTCTTGGAGTCTGCGATAAGCTGTTATGAAATGACTTGTTCAATTGAATGATGGAGTCTCTCATCTTTATTGCCTGCTGTTCTCCGTAGAAACATTTACATTGTTATTGGACGTTTATTTTATTATTAGGTATTGCATGCAGCTCTTCTCTTGGACTTCCTTATGTTCGACACAATAGAACATCTGTTTTATCTTATGATGTTCATGTAAGGTCGCACTGCGAATTCTTTCAAGTCATACTGCATTGTCGATAACAACCTTTTTATGAAATTTACTAAGCCATATTCTAAGCATGTAGAAGCTCAGACCAAATAAAAAACCAAGACGTAGAGCTGCGAACAATACACAGTGAAGCATGCCAGAACTACACCACCGCTCTGTACATACACGCTCACACGCACACATTTACGACTATTTACAATGAAACTACAATCAAACTAAACCTTACTAAGTGCACACATGTTTACGAAACCGGTTTCACGTCAGTTGACAGCGCTGTCTTGGTTTTTTTTATTTGGTCTGAGTGTAGATGGTCATTTACATTTGATTACAAGATTGGCGTAAAAGCAACGAGGCTTACGCCGAGCCAAAGGACAAAAAGGCTGTGGATAATGAAGATTCGATTTTAATTTACTAGGGTATAAACATAGTATGGTATGTTTGTTCTCTATAACCTATGAAATGACGTCATAGAACCAAAATTCACAACCGGCTTGAATGGTACCGGTGTGAATCGGTCCACTAATCCGTATTCGTCATCTAATTGTACTATAATTGTGTCACGGTGGGACAAAGGCCTTTGTGCACGGAGCAATTCGTCAATACTAAAACAGGCGGAACTTATCTGTGACCATAAAATAAAATATTAGTTTCTGCCAGAAACTTCGTCCTCGTGGAAGAAACATATATGGCTGTTCTTTCAGTGAAAGTGTTTTTGATAGGTATCCAATCAGTACTTTCAGATATTAACCTATTTATAATATTAGTTTATTAGATAGATTGGAGTAGGTAACAATGATTCAGTGGTTTGCTAATAAAATTTAGAAGCTACTATGACACTTTTTTGATCAATCAAGTCATCCAAACTATTCAACAGGTGGAAATGCATATAGCATGCGGTTTCGGGTGTGGAACTCCCCCTAATTGCGTAATACACGAACAATCACAATTTGTTTCGATTTGAAACAGATTGCTAATCCATTGCTTCATAAGTAGGGAAAAAATCTGTTCAACAACGTAAATAACGCAATGAAAGTTGTTGAACTGTCAAAATGAAACAAATTTGTCATTATCGTTTACGAAAATAAGTTACGCAATTAGGGTACAGGTTTTCCTACTATAAGGCCTGCTTGCACCGAGTTGCACCACAAATCACTAAATGTTTTTAGCGCTAAACATATTTCAAACATCGTTCTGTTTCTGTAAATCGTTTGAAAATGACAGAGACACAATGATGTTTTAATTATGTTTAGCGATAAACGCTTTTAGTGATGTGGTGCAGTCGGCTAAGACTGCAACAGTCACCTTTTTGACCGGGTGCCTCATAATAGGTGCTCTGAGGTCGGGTTTTTTTGTTCCTACCTATAATATTATTGACATTCGGACAGCAACAATATTTCATGCGTTAACCAAGATAGCAGTTTCAAATAGGAGAAGTTTGGGTCAACGATAGCCCATTACTTTGGGCTCTAAAATTTGATTGAAGCGCACGGATTATGATATCGACCTTCACGTGGTTACACTAATTAAACCTCAGTGTCAAATTGCTCATAAGTTCATAACAGTCTAGACAGCCTAAATCACGCGTTTGCGTCAAAACGATACCTGCCTAAAATAGGCACTAAGGCAATCGACATTAATGCCCGAATTCACTAAAACTCTGCGACACCTAAATGAATACCCTAATACAAACGCTGTATTGGATTTTCAACGCTAGGCTCAACGCAGAGAGTTTAAACTTCAACAATAACAGTGCGCTTTTATAAGGAATTTAGTACTTTTAGGTGTCACGTAGTGAAAACGGGTATCATAATTCCTACTTAATTGATTCAGGCGTGACCTTGCGGAAATCCATTATGAAATACAATAGACGTGGATATATTTAGTAACCTGTTCCGCTTTGCTATTTCTAAAGAGCCATGAAAAACTCCTGAAAGAGCTGAGCGCAGTCAGCGCTCAGCGCTCGGTGTGGCAACACGCCGTGTTCGGGTTCGCAACAAGTCCATCGTCATCCTGAGGATGCCTCGTTGAGAGGTGAAACACGTGTCCATTTCTGTCAGTTTTTTATGGCTCTTTAGAAATAGCAAAGCGGAACAGGTTACTAAATATATCCATGTCTATTGTATTTTATCATAATTCCTATCAGTCAGTACCTTAGTGGCATGGGATCTTCAACATCTCTTTTCTTTATAGTATTTTAAATAATCTAAACAAAGACAAAATTCTACAAATCATCATCAGAAATGGAAATTAACTTATGACGACATTATGAATCATTTGAAAGATAATTTATCAGAGATAAAGACAATTAACATTTTAAATAAAATGAAGTTTTAGATAATGTTTAAATTCTGATAAAGGAAGGGGACAATCTTATACGATGCTATTTGCAAAGAGATCTAGACACGCGGCAGCGTGTCGAGCCAAGTACTAGGCAAGACACGGCTGCAGTGTGTTATATTACACGAACCATTTGGAGCCACTTTTGACCCCTTAATAACTCAAAATCTATGTAACATAGACTCATGAAATTTGGTTTATTTATAAAAACCCCTTAGATTAACTAGAACTCCAAATTTCATGAATAAAACTCAAACGGTTATTGAGATATTAACGTATAAAAATCGGCATTTTTATCAACGACCCTGTCACTAGACATCAAAAACATTTAACCCATTTCCGGGTGACCTAGAAAGTTGAAAAGAGATTTCCCGAAAGCAGGCCCATGGTATGATACTGTGTCAAAGCTTATTTATCAAAAATTATGTTGTATTTTTTTCAAGTCGTTTTATCAAAATTTATTTCTTCTAGCATTAGAGAACCTAATAAATATTTATTTTGTTGATACTTAATAAAGAACTACATCCGCCATTCAATCCTAACCTGAATGTTGCCAGATGACAGACTATTCCAATAAAATAATTTGTAATCGATTGAAAATATCGATACTAACCCACATGGAGTAGGTGGAGTATCCACTACACGAGTATGTTTTAAATGCTATTTATTATACTCAAATACTGTAAAACTATGATTTTACAATAAATAAAATATTATATGGTCTGAATATACTCAACAACTTAAAAGCGTTTCGAGGCAGTAATGTTATTTTATAAACTACCAGTGATCAGAGTAAGTAGATTGATTTGAGGTCAATGAACTGGCACGTATATTAGTATGGATACGCCTCCGGGATTCCGGGATTTTGAAATTATTAAGATTTTTTAAGGAATTTCAAATGTTGTAATGTGTAGAATAAAGAATACATCAATATGAATAAGAAATGTTCAACCCTTTTGCTGTCTGTTTAATAGTATATAGGTGATCGGACTCCAAGAAAAGGATAGATATACTATAAAACAATATAATATATTTTAAATATTTATCTATCGCATTCTATAAATTTCCAATGTAGTAGTTTAAAAATCCTTACTTTAACAATATTTGATTCAATCCCGTAAGTACCAAAATGAAATCCCGGAAAAAAGGCTTATCCATGTTATGATTTCTATGACTATTCATGATGCGAGTACGTAAAATCAATCTACCTACTCCGATCACTGATAATCACCCAATCGATTTCGTCAATCGATTACCAAAATAATTAAACCTGGTAACACTGACACCACGCATAATGTCAAACTGTCAAAAAAAATCTGTCAGATCAATGGCATTGTTGGCTGTTTGTTTTACGTTGATTTGAATTTATTTTTCCGTATTTACTTTATACTTATATTACGTTACGATTTAATGCTGTCAATTTAAATTGAAGCCAGAGGAACTATTGCTTATCTTTCCATGGCCCTGGGTAAGTTTATTATGTTCTCTAAATATTTATAAACACCGTCGTATTGTATAACCTCATTGATTTTAGCAGCCTATTAGTAGAAGGCCTATGTTCAGTCAGGGGTACGTCGCGCGTCGTCAGCTGTAAATGTCTATAGTATGATGTAATTATATAGCATAAGTAAATACACTGAATTTTTTTACCTTTTTCAGGTATGACGATGACATGTGTTATTGCAAGACTTGACATTATTGATTATATTATCTACAACTCTATCCCAAGTATTACTTGCTCAGCAAAATCTAAGCATATTATGTTATGTATGTGGCATGTCAACTGCAAGTCACAGAAGTCATCAGGTTAGTGTTTTTAAAATGGCAGAATTACTATGAGTGATATAATTATTATACAAAAGTAAATAAACAACAATAAGAGTATTTTCTTACTTTCTAGGTTAGGTATACATTTGGATAAAGTTTGTCATGCTTACTGAGAGAGGCTGCTACCAGAGATGTTTATAGGCAAGCAAGTGATGATAAAAACAGAGCCACCCTAGAGTGTAAAAGATTTACCCATAATAGATCAAAACAATAATCTGGTTAGGGCCAGAATCAAATCGTGACATGTGAGCAGCAGGACTTAGTGTACATAATTATTGATAAGTGAGCAAAATAGGACAAATTGTATAAGAGATCATCATTGCTTATTACTGTTTTGTGGGAAAGCGTACATCTACCATCTACCGTACCTACGCTGCTTTTTTATGAGAATGAAGCTGAAGCCGTTTTAAATTCTATGAGAAATAAAATGTTTTTAGTATTTAGGTATTGTTGTGTTATTTGTTAAAGTAAACCTTCCTATAGAAGCACTGAAAATGCTGCTGCCAATGAGATTATTCATCTTTAATTAAGAGAGTTGGCTAAAATAATGTTTATGCCATTAAATCTTTCATATTTAGCGCGCAAGATTATTAATTTACCTTTATAAAATTCAAGTCTGTAAATGCGATAATCGCCATTTTGATGACAGTCGAGGTCGAGGCTAAAAAACATAAAAATTGGGGATTGCGAACATCCAAACTCCACCATAAGGACAGCGACTATTACAACATTTAATTATTTGACGAATTCATCCATTTTTCAAGTTAAATAAGTAGTAGTAATGAAGTTTTTGATATCAAAAGTCGAAGATTCGCGCCAATCGTGCGTGTTTACATTTTAACTTTTCACAATTAACACACATACACATATCTGATACGACTTTAAATGTGACAAATGTGATTAAAAATATTATAAGTAACTAGAAAATGCCCAGATCTTTACTTATTATACGAACACATGTTCAATAATACGTAATATTCATTACTACTACTCAATTTGTGTTAAAAATTGTCGATCATTGTTTTTTTTTTTATTGTAATGATGTGCGAAAACGATTATGCCAAACGTTTTTTTTTTTTTTCAATTTTGATTGTCTCGATTAATTTATAATTATGTCGAATGTCTGAAATCTATACTTGAAAATTAAAATAAAATTGTTTTAAGCATTAAATACAATAAACATTGTTTAAAATAATTATTTATACTTTTCTAGTGTTTAATCGTTTTTAGGACATTCAATATAAAACGAGTCAACACATAGAACGAGGATAGATACTTACCTCATTTATTGAATTTCGCGCCGAATTGTTTCTATTTATTTGAATTTAAATTCGGAACGTTGTTCAAAATTATTTTTAATTTATTGGACAATTATTTACTGTGGATTTTATTTTTGATACTTTCTGATATAGAATGCCTAGTATACATTTTTTAGGTAGGCTTAAGAAAATTTTGTTTGTGAATGATGTTAAATTAATTATATAAATTAGGTAGGTATTCCGCAAACACTTTTAAATGACGTCTATATTTTTAAATTGAAACTTTTATTACATCGTCTCAAACTTTTTCGTCTGTGTGTTGCATGTCGCGTGTCGGTCGGCCGCGGAGTAGGGATAAAGTGAAAGGCGATCGTCAGAGCAGCCAAGGCCGATATGGCGGCGCCTATAGTTCGCAGCAGCTGACCGTGTAAAGTTTCACTTTTACCGTGGTTTCATAAAACCAACAATCATTTTTTTTTAGTTGTATGAGTTAGATAGTATTTGTTTTTAATAGGATAATCTTACTCGAGTAATAGAAATTGTTTATTTTTGAGGTAGTTTCAAAACGAAATTTAAAAAAAACTGCCCAAGTGTATGTCGGACTACGCACAGTGAAGGGTTCCGTAATTGGGATGAATATTTACGCATAAACATTGCATAGTATCAATTTTATCGACTGCAAAAATAAGTTTGTATTTCTCGAAAAAACTATAACAAACAAAGTTAATTCTGCGGTTGTAACCGAAAATAAACTGTATCTCAAAAATTATTGACTTCAAAAGCAAAGTCACTTAGAAACATCTTAACATTTTAATTATGAGATCCAACAATACACGCTTTATATGCATAGATTTTTTTCATCTCTCGGTTATATTTAAGTATGGAGAATGCCACCCCCACTATTATGTTTATCGTAATTTCACTACACCATTGTTTAACGGTGCAAAAAATACACCTTTTTCAAAATTTTCATCGATAGAGTGTAAATAGTCTCCATGTTAAATGACTGTATGACATCCGGACGCACGGACAGACGAACTTGACGAAATGAAGAGGTCCGTTTTTTTACGGATTTTGATTATCAAGTTTACAATTGGCATGAAATTGATGTCTATGACAATTGATCTACAATATTATTATTATTTGGAATAGCCGCCATCTTAAAATCCAGAATGTCCATCTAATTCGATATCAGCACTATCTCCCGAAAACTATGAAAATGACAGTCATGACGACAAATTTTCAAATGGGGTTAAAAACTGCCACTTGCTCACTTCAGATGGCGCTGATCTCCAGCGTCTTATAATTTGACAGCTAACTATACATTTTTGATTCGAATGCCAAAAGTTGATGTAAATTCCTGAATTTCATGACTGAATTCAAAACACCCCGTCGAGTCAACTGATGTGTCACGTGTCAAAATCTTGGTCCCTAATGTTAGGCGGCAGTGAATTCATTTCATTCATTCTCTGATCTCGAAAAACGTTGTTACAAACGTCAGGTTGGTATGTTCAAGGTAGTTGGTAGGTTGGTACTATGCTTGAGACGTTTTTGAATTGATAGATCGTATGACTATTGTTTTAGGGACTATTGTCGTTTAATTTTTAATATAAACTTACGAATAGTTAAGTCCATAGTGAGGTCAAAATGTAAATCCAAGGGGCGGCTGCAACGGCGGCGGTGATCTCTCGCGTCCGGCCCTGGTTCAGGCCATGGTACGGAGCGAGAGGAAATGGCAGGCCGTCACCTCCTTCTGCGAAGCGGTAATGCTCGCGAAGGAGGAGGCGGAACGCGTGAGGTAGAGGAAAAGTTCGCGCCCTCACGCCCCTAACCGCTGCAGGAGGAGACGCCCGGGGCGGGAATCGCGAGCCGATTTCCGGCCACCGTAGGCGCGGGCTTGCGAACGGTGAGCAATGGGTAGCTCGCCGTCCGATAAGGACCAAGCCCGGGTCGACGGCGCGTTGTGTTCCACGCGCGCCTCAAAGAGATGTCAGCAGAAATGACGGGATCCGCTAGGGCCAATGCCTGCCGGGGATTCGCAGAAAACCGATAGGGACATCGTGGCCCCCGGCAACAGGGCAACCGAAGGAACACGGGTGGGTTTTAGTCAGTAAGAGTCTGATACGCCCTCCCGCTCTGCCCAGAGCGGGAGAAGATACTTAAAAAAAAAAGGGGCGGCTGCAAAAATTAAATAATTAAATCATACGTGAGAAGGAACTTTGTTCCTGACGGGGTCAAAGTCAAAGTCAAATCATTAATTTCAAATAGGCCCATGTATGGCACTTTTGAACGTCAAAAATTACAAAATAATAAAATTGATTCTATTCGCCCCTTCCAAAAGGTAGTTTTCGTATGGAGAAGAATGGGCAAGAAACTCCACCGTTACTCTTTTAAAATGTTTTACAATTGTTTGTATATGTACGTACATTTGTTAAATAATAATTATATGTGAAGACGGTGCACCTAGAATAAAATTACTACACCACAATAGGTAAAAAGAATTAAAAATGAAACAACGACAGATAATTTAATATGTGATAGATACATGGTGCTCACATATTTACGAACATTGTAAAAGTAGACGATTTTCCTAAAATTTTACAATTAATAAGTCAGTGTGTGAGGAAGTAATCACAGAATGTAAAATCAATGTCATAAAACACAAAGTAATAAATTTTACAATTAAATTAGCAAACATTTTGATTTTGTCTTGATTCTAAATTGTCCTATGGAGCAGGACCAGCATGTTTCCAAGCACTCTTATCTTGGATATAATCCTCTAATTTGTAATATGCTTGTTTACAAAGTGTATTTTTAATATGAGTTTTAAATTTTCTTTCATTTAATTGCTAAATGTCACAAGGTATTTTGTTGTAACATTTAACACAGTACCCCATAAAAGATGTATGTACTTAAGATAATCTAAAAAATGGTTGATCTAGTTTATCTTTATTTCTAGTATTAAAATTATGTCTATCACTTATTTTATTAAAGAGATGTGGATTTTCCTTACACACATAATATTTTCATAAATGAATTGGCAAGGTACCGTCATAATATTAATCCTTTTAAAAAGTTTCGTGAGAGATTCGCGGCGACGTAGATTATAAATGGCTCTGATAGCTCTCTTTTGCAAAATAAAGATGGATTCAATGTCAGCAGCCCGACCCCACAGTAAAATGCCATACGACATGAGGCTCCCCGACTGCATACGTTTTTTTTAATAATAATACTTGCCGCGCCGGCTCAGCGATCTGACATCATTGCGGAAAATTGTAACAATTGTTACGAAAGAAATACCTACATTCTTACACAATATTGCTACGCATATTTACAAAAAGAATTTAATAGATCACGTTTGATTGACGAATAATAATAATTTCTTTACAAAAAGTAATGATATCCCATCAAAAACATAAATGTGAAAATGGGAGCCAAATTCCATAAACATGGTTGTCGACTTCGCCGACAAAAGAATTGAAATCTAAATGGGTGCCAAGTTCTGTAGATAATCCTGAAATTTATTTATAAGAACATGCAACTTTCTAAAATAAAATTAAAACACAAATTCTTGTTTTTTCTGCTATAACAATGTTTGCTATTTAAAAATATAACTTCTTAAATTTGAACAGTCGAATTATTTACACAAAGCACTTAGGATAAATTGAAGCTCAAGATTTGACTTGGCTAGTTTTTACCAGCAAGCTGAAATTTTAGAGAAAGAAGATATTTTGACCTTACAGTTACAATAAGAAACAGTAACTTGCGCATAACATAAAGAACAAATATATAAATACGCCTAGGTAGACAGTCAAAGCTGTAAACAGTTACAATAAGAAACAGTAACTTGCGCATAACATAAAGAACAAAAATATGAATATTTTACTTTATTTATTTGGCTCACCAACAATTAAGTACACCGATACAAAGATATGAGATACATGCAATAAACTTATAGACTAGTGTACAAATTTCTTACAGGTAAGCACATCATGAATTACTTATTTGATGTTGAGTGCCTACTTAAAATTAAATAATAATAATTAAATATGCCTAGGTAGACAGTCAAAGCTGTAAACTCGATAAAAAAATAGCGTCCAACTGTTAGCCGCTTAATGCACGCACACTAAAAAAGTAAAATTACAGCACAATGACGTGGCGCGAGTGTAAGACGTAGCTGTAATGCACACCAGCATAAAAAAGTTACCCTGTTTGTTTTAGTTCTTTTGCACCGCGACACTGTAGACAAATATAAAGATGATAAATTGATTAGCCAAATATAAGATAACTTGTATGTAAAAACTAGCCAAGTCAAATCTTGAGCTTCAATTTATCCTAAGTGCTTTGTGTAAATAATTCGACTGTTCAAATTTAAGAAGTTATATTTTTAAATAGCAAACATTGTTATAGCAGAAAAAACAAGAATTTGTGTTTTAATTTTATTTTAGAAAGTTGCATGTTCTTATAAATAAATTTCAGGATTATCTACAGAACTTGGCACCCATTTAGATTTCAATTCTTTTGTCGGCGAAGTCGACAACCATGTTTATGGAATTTGGCTCCCATTTTCACATTTATGTTTTTGATGGGATTTATTTTAGCTCAAACTTGCACAGCTTTAAGGCTCCTACAAACAGGCGCGACACAAAGACACCGCTCGTCACGCGAGGAGCGGTGCCTTTGTGTCGCGTCGCGTGTCGCGCCTGTTTGTAGGAGCCTTTATTGAGTGAGGGATCCGAAAAATACCAAAATAAAAAAATATTTTTTTTTGCTTTATATAGTATTTTTGATGTCTAACAAATGGATTAAATAACAAATAGTCACATTAACATTAAGTAATTATTTTTGCCAAATCAAAGTAAGTACTTAATTTGTAAAAGGGTAATTAACATAGAACACATGAAAAAGTTCCAAACAGCAGAATTTTGTTAAAAAAATACATATATTGGACCAAGTTAAACTGTATAATGTATAATAAGTAAATACATACAAAACAGTTGTTCTCAGACTGTACAAACACCTAAATAAATTCTACTAAGTAATATTCAGCGCCGGTCCGAGAATTCCTGGCGCCCTAGGCGAAATGCTTGAACGGCGCCCTTTAAAAAAAATTCGTGACAAATAAAACTATGTTCTTTCTTTTTCGTGTGGTTAGTGACTAACCTGGTGTCAGAGTTTTAAAGCCGCCCATGGGTCTCTGACTTGGCTTCACATGCTGTCGAGAAATATCTCTCAGGCGCGATCGGTACAACGATCGCGGTCAAACTATAATAGTCAAATCAATTTTGAACAAAACATTATAACATACAACAAGAGAAGCAATAAATTTGAAATCGCGATTTTTTTAGAAATGGAGCGAGTTGAGGCCATCAACTAAACTCGCTTTTGATTTCCAGATGAACCGTACCGATGGTTTCGTAATTATCCATGAGCGCATTTTGGTAGAAAAATTGGTAAAAGATTGGGAGTATTTTCAAGTTGTAGGTAAATAAAAATTAATGTACAGTATTTTTTAATTTCGATGCTGCCGATTGCCGCCCCCCTAATACGAGCGCCCTAGGCCGTCGCCTAGTTCGCCTATATGAACGGAGCGGCCCTGCTAATATTATAAATGAGAAAGTTTAAATGTTTGTTACTCAATCATGCAAAAACGGCTTAACAGATTTGGATGAAATTTGGCACACAGATAGTTTATAACCCAGATTAACACATAGGATACTTTTAATCCTGGTATTACGTTCCCGTGGGATATTTTCCGATATCCAAGCAGGCGAACCGAAGGCTAGTAAATAAATAAATAAAACTCCGTAACAAACTTTACATACAATCTGCCACCATTTATATGCAATAGTGAATTCAAATTTATCCTTTTAAGGTAAATCAGTCATTCGTTACATAATTTTGCATACAAAATAAGTGACAACGGCACACTACCTGATACATAATATGTGTAATAATAAAATATTACATGAGTATAATAATAATGAATAACTAATATTAAAATAATTTATACCTCTACTAGCGACCCACCCCTGCTTTGCACAGTTTTAAAGGCTTGAAAAAACATTGAGATCCTTTATTATAATTATGTAAGTTTAATATTAAGTATTATACCTATAAACCTTCTAGAATAAATTATCTAAATCTGTTGAAAACCACATCAAAAATTTGTTGCCTATTTTAGAAGAACAATGAGGTCACACAGACAGACATGAAAAGCGCCTTAAATTTATAAGTCTATACATACTTATAAATTTCAAAAATGAAATAAAATAAATGAATAATTAATTGATTATAATTTTTAATTTAAAATTGGCTTGTTTACCTTGTCTATATATATCTATATATAGAGAAGGTAAACCAGCCATTTGTTCCATAATTTTGCATTCAAAATTATTGATAATGGGACATTATCTAATACATAACATGTATAACAATAACATATTAACTACAGGAGTAATGATGAATAAATATTATTAATAATAATTTATAACTCAATATGTTACTCAGCTCTCATAGGTCATACTAATTGTGGTTTAGTACACTTTTGTATGATTGTTTATTGTATAATTTAATATTTAAAGTACTGTATACCTACTTTTATAACAATGAATGTTGTGTTGCATTCAATATTCATTTTGCAAGAAACACAGTGGAATATAGTACTGAACAACCGAGACTGACTTCATAAAAGATCATACTAAAATAACATCATGCCTTGTTTCCCCGAAGGGTTAAGCCGAGGTGTACCCATAGTAGGTACAATCAAAGAATTTCATTTCTATACACCGTAGGGAGGGACTATTTCTGCTTGCAGCGCTCGGCCGCTATAGAACCAGAGCAGTAACAGATGTGGTCATCGTGTGCACGGGATTTTGTTTTCAAACTGGTTAGATATAAGTTTCTGTAATGGTACACCCACATTTCTCCACTTATTTTTCAGACCTCATGCTCAGCAATAGCACTTGCGACCACTAGACCAACGAGATTAGTCATAAATGATATTTCTAAATAAACCTGCAAAAGTAATATATAGCAAAAGACCTGAAATTGGAACCAAACATTTTCTTGTTACAGGTTACCTGTATTATACCTACATTCTATGCAAATTTTTCATTTAATATAGGTATTATTATTATTTTGTGTCCCACTGCTGGGCAGAGGCTTCCCCTTTTTCCTTCCAAATCTCTCTGTTTTGTGCGATTTCAGGCTATGCTGGCCCCGCAAAACATAACTAGATCGTCACACCACCTTCGCCATGGTCTACCTCGACGGCGTTGTCCTCCTTCAGACATCCAGTGAGTGACGATCTTTGATGAAAATATATGCATTTTTATTTCTAATTATTAACTAAGTACTGACAGGTAACCCTAATATTAATAGTCAAAGTATGGCTAAAAGTGTAGTTTTAAAAAGTAGCCTTTCAAAAACTTAATTTTTAAATGAATCTTTAACAATTATTGGACTTTCCTAAGATTTACAATAACAGCAACATTGGGTTTTATACTTACTAATCTATGTATATAAAAATGAATCCCTACTTCCCTTGGTCACGGCATCACACTAAAACGGCTGAACCGATTTGGATGAAATTTGGCATAGGGTAGACCATGACCTGGAGAAGGACATAGGATACTTTTTATCCCGACATTCCCATGGGATCGAGACTTAAGCGGGTGAAACCGCGGGGCGCAGCATGTTCATAATATTTCTTTGGTATTTTAATCATTACAGGAATATATGAAGTATTTAAACACCATAAGGAAATACCAAAAGATTGCTGATACATGATGTAAGAAAATGTTTTATAACATTTAATATTTATGCCACCATTCGGGAATCCCCAAGTACTTAAAATACCTAAGTAAGTAATATATATCCACAGGTTACCAAGATTATGTTTTGAATATAAAAGTAAGTTTTTCCTTGCGTTATTCCTTAAAACTTCACAACAGTAAATAATGTAATACACGTCAATACACCTCACACGTCTCTGTTTTTCATATCACATGATAAGAAACAGCAATAGTGCTAGGCTCCAAAACAAATAATATGATGAATAAGTTTTGCTATGACCAAGCAAGTATATTTGTTTTGAATATTTCAATATTGACTATCAAGTATTGATATAGCGATATCAAGTCATGAATATAAAGTTTAATCACATTTTACAACACATGCTTACATTATAAATTATTGACCGATGAATTGCTCCTAAGTCACATTATTATACAGCAAATGACCTTCATTTGTAGTATATTCTGATATGGATTTAAAGAATAACATCAAAACTTGATACTTAAGACTGACAACAAGTTAAAAACCTGACAGATGGCAAACATTACACAAAAAAGGAACGTAATTAATTTATGACGACGTCTTAAGAGTGTGAAGATCAAAACACAGACGTCGCAAAACAAACCAGTATAGCAAGCTAATCTAAGCAACTATTTAACATAACAACTCTAACTCTGTGTGTGCTACAGAATCACATCATGCGCGGCCACCGAGACGTTCACTACATAACATTTTCATACTAACATATTTACTATTGTACACTGATATGCCCAAGTCGCTTTGGCCAGACAATGCAAAACTTCGAGTAATGTGACGTAAGGACCTACAATCGTACCCTAGTGAATTAATATTACCACTAGAGTGATAGGAAATAGTACTGGAGGCTCTAACAATCAGAACAATGGTAGGTACTAGGAAAATCAAACAGAAACATTGACTGAATCATCCCAATACATGCCAACAAAGAATGACAACTTCTACAACGCGATTCATAAATACCACACATACAAAACAGATATTCACCATCTGTATATCATTAAATATACATATTAGCAGGTCACAGTTATAGTTATCAAGTAAAATAGCACATCTAAAAGGAATATTAACAAAATATGCTATTGACGTACCTTCGGTTTATAGAACCACTTTCTTAGTGACTCCATTGGACCTGTCTTGTATAGCAGCCTCATATGAACGGATCACTGCACATCCACACACATTATAAAAATGAAATAGCACCAATATTCACTACGCAAATGAAAACAGAAACTTGATTTTCGTCAATATTTACGTCAAATAACACAAACGGCAGACATGTTGCCACTAGCCGCGTTCCGTTCACGTTACGGAGTGAATGACATGACGAAACTTTATGGGCAAACTGAATGAATGAACGAATAGTGCTGTGCACTACAAATGATACTATACCCATTTAGTAATTTCAATACGATTGGCGATTCTCCATCGTATAAATCACCTTTTTTTTCGTAAATGCGTTTGGTTTTACAAACCACCACCTCGTAAAATAACTGCATTTTTTTTTACCTCAAACTTATTTTATTTTTGAAGAAGTTTTTAATTTTTATCTCCTTTTTGCTTTTGACAGATATCAAGTTTATCAAGAAAATACTAAAAATTTTAATTATAGTTTTACATTTTAAAAAACATTTTACGTTTGCGCTTTGCGCTAAACCTTTTAAACACAGTGACGTTCAGTTAATTATTTGTGCACATTGCATGAATAATCTGTCGTAAGAATAAACCCGTGAACGAGTTCTCTTTCAAAGGATTACACTAAACTTATTTTTTAAGAAACCACAAGATTTTTGAACACCCCATACAAAATGCAGAATATTATTTTTAATAAATTTAGTCGATTATCTAGGTTGGTAACTATTTACATTCATTCATATCTCATTCGATTAAAAATTTATCAGCTGTGTTGATGAATGACAGAATCAGTAAGATCTAAAACGCGGGAAATACAATAATTAATCAAAGTACAACATGCAATTTTGTATTTTGTTTGGTCTTGGAGTTCTTCAAAAATATTTGCCATCGATTTGTCTGAACTGTTTAGTTTTTTACATTATTCAGCGACATAAGTAGGTTTCGATTATTAACACAGTGCTTGTATAAAAGTATCTACCGTCGGTCTGTGTCTAACAAGCCCCCCACGCCCCCCAGTTCTTAGAACTAGGTACCTTGTAACTATGTCCTGTATAGTTGGAATGCTGTACTAAAGTCAGTTGAACTAGAGTTGTTGGAAAAACAAACCGTAACTAATAAAATAAAACTTGAAAGTGCATCTCTGTTCTTGTCTGTTTGGTACCATGGGTAGCACGTAGCACGGTACGGTCCATGGTTAGAATTTTATTTACATCGCCACTATCACAGAACAATATTACTCCTAGCGGAGACCACTACCGCCAGCTCCTTTATTTCGTAGTAGTAGCTAGGTAAAGGGTGGTTTGAGGGTTTCGTAGTACTAAGTGTTACTACCATACGATTTGCTGGGGACTATTATTATCTATTCTATGACCATACGTAGGCCGCATTCCGTGTTACGTTAAAAGTGATAATATCGCGAATCCGACCAAAGTCCAAAGTCACAATTTTTACTCAATAACCCTTATATTTTGTGACTATTAAATTTGGTCGGATACGCGATATAATCACTTTTGGCTTAACTCGGAATGCGGCCGTAGTCTACACCACAAATTGGAGATAGAACTATGATTATTTGGTATATTTAGGTACAGTCTGTAGCAAACCATAAAAATATAGTTCATCCGAAAATAAGCAGTTATAAAGCCGGTAAAGCCCCATGAGGACGAAGTTCTTCTCATATATAATAGTAGTCTATGGAAGTTCCTCTAAAGTTCTAAACATAAGCCACTCATGATATCTCCTTATAGCACCATCTGTGATCATGTGAATGAACTAAGATGACGAGAACGGTAGAGGTTGTATGCGATGTAATGATACCGTGTGAATGTTTCCTCGCCTCATAGCTTGTTTTAAAGTTCTTATGACAGCCACGGGGATTGCGTTGGGAAAAATACGTAGCTACGATTGTAGGTACAGACGCCAGCACATCAAGCTACCCGAAACTGTCAAATTTTCCCAATCAACTTTGAACCTTAGGCATCAACGATAAAGTTGAAAATCTATTAAATAAATTTGACAGATTGTAGTAGCTTGATGTGCTGGCGTCTGTACATTAAAGAAACCGGGATATAAAAAAATATTGAATTATTTCTCGTATCATTAAGTATATTTCTCATTCATGTGGTTAGTGACGAGTTTTTATGCCGCCCATGGACCTCTGAGTTGGCTTCACATGCCGTCGAGCAATATTTCTCAGGCATTTCTTCAGGATGTTTTCCTTCACCGTTTTAGAAGCAAGTGATCATTATACAATACGCACATGAATCCGAAAAGTCTGAAGATTCAAATTATATTGATCTACTTGCATCCACTTATGTTAAGGATGTAGATACCTAGGTCTCGTTAAGTTAGGTTAGAAGTTTTAATCTCGGGTAGGTAACATAATCTCTTCATTATATTAATTGAAAATTCTTTACTTACCTTTGCTGGGATAAAACTATGGCTATATTGCAGTTGAGTTGTAGGTACTATTAGCTAGGTATAGGTACCTACCTACATCTCTGCGCTAACCTTTGGAAAAACAGGCGTAATGTTATGTTATGAATTTTAACAACAAAATGTTTGATTATAAAGATCCAAGTCGTTCTGTGTACCGACCATTTCGTAACTCCAAAAATAGGTAGGTACGTACAGGGCCGTAGCTAAGGGGGGGCATTGTGGGATTGCCCCACAATGGATTGCTCTACCTTAAAAAAAACAATTATTCTAAATATCAATTAATATTAAGCAAAGTACTGTGAAGCTAAATTATGACATCTATACTCCATTTGAAATAAGATTAGACATTTAACTAAACTTTTTTTACAGTCCGTTCAACCGATTTTGACTTCTATTGCGTTGGTGGCATGACAAATGGCAGCTGCAGTAAACAGTTGGTTTGTAACCACTTTTATTGCTTTTAATGCCATCCTTATGCCTACGCAATAGAAGTCAAAATCGGTTGAACGGACTGTACAAAAAGTTTGTTTAAGTGTCTAATCTTATTTCAAACGGAGTATAAACAATTCCGAATTAACCATTAATATTACAACCACAATAAAATAATTCTTTATCCTGAATCTTATTCAAATTCAGTTGTCTAAGAAGACTTTATATTGAGTAAGTATGTTAGGAAATGATTGGAGAAATAATAATTTATATCAGAATAAATTAGTTTTTTATTTTATCTACTAGCGGACCCGACAGACGTTGTCCTGTCAAAACATTGTCCAGCGGACAAAATTGTGAATCTAAACCATTCCCAGATCCCCTTGAACACACACAAAAAATTTCATCAAAATCGGTCCAGTCGTTTGAGAGAAGTTCAGTGACATACACACTCACAGAAGAATTATATACAGTGTGAGTCTTCATAATGTGCACATATCGAAATGAGGAAATCTATGCTTAATTTTAACGACAGAAAAAATATTTAAAAAATCTAAATATTGTTTTTTATACTTTTTATGAAATTAAAAAAAAATTGTAACAAAACTGTGTAACTTTTAAACTGAATCAGCTATCGCGATGAAACAAACTCCATAATGATTGAAAGTAAGTAGCCGTCCACATAAAATTAAAATTGAGAAAAAAACTACCCTCAATTGAAAATAAACATGTTTTTTTAGTAAAAATCTGTATTTTTTTCTTCAATTTTTAATTGTAAAATTTATAAATAAGATAATAATAAAAAGAGAGCAAAAAAAAATTTAAAAAAAAAAAATTTTTTTGTAATTTTTTTTTTTTTTTTTAAAACTAAAAAAAAAAATTACCATTTTTTCCGTCGATAAAATTAAGCATAGACTCCCTCATTTCGATATGTGCACATTATGAAGACTCACACTGTATATAAAGATATATCGCCCCCGACAATTAAGTATTAATTGACACACATTACAAAATATCAGTCAAGAAAGCCAAGAAGACCAGAAGAGATCAACATTTTTACTTCCCACCTACCTGTAACAACAGCTGCATTCAAGTCTAGCTACGGCTCTGGGTACGTAAGTACCACCTAGGTAGGTACTGTAAGCAACTCGCTTGGCTGCGGCACACGGGATCGTGTATAGTGTGATAAATTAAAGACTTTTGAAGAAACAGACTATAATTAAACCAACAGTATAAAGCAAAGGACAATATTACGCGACCGACGCCAGGGGCTCAACTAGTTTTTTCTTACAACAAATGCACACCATACGAAAATCCTAATCTATACATATAATAAAATCGTAGCGAAGTCAAAACTGTACATTGAATATTTTTGAAAAAAAGTAATTGCTACGAGGTCTAGGATCGATTCTAATGTCGAAAATATTTTTTTTAGAATTTTTGTCTGTTTTTCTGTTTGTCTGTATGTATGTTCCAGCATGGCGCAAATTCTACCAGACAGATTCTGTTAAAATTTTGCATAGATATTCCCTGTGTGTCTGGTCAAACTATAGGGTATAAACTATCACGCTATTTACTATGGGGGACGTGCAATATTACATTATGTTGTATTTTTATGTTCTAGCATGACGCAAATTCTACCGGATAGATTCTCTTAAAATTTTGCATAGGTGTTCCCTATAAGTTTGGTCAAACTATAGGGTATAAACTATCACGCTATTTACTATGGGGGACGAGCAATATTATATTATGTTCGTATTTTTTGGAAAAAAACGCGCCAAAATTTTAGGATATTGTAGATGGTTATCGATTTAACTTTTTAAATGATTATCATCGCGCTATACCTTTATGGAACTAAGCAGTCAATCATGAAATATATAGGAACGGCTATTTTAGACAAATTTCAACAAAGCAATTAGCTTAGAGATTGGGCGGTTGCTTTGCAAACATGGGATTGTAAGTTCGATTCCCACATACGGTTTTTTTTTCACATTTTGTTATACGATTATACCGTAGTAGTACCTACAATCTATAGATATAATAAAATCGTAGCGAAGTTAATTTTTTTTAAAGAAAGTTATTGCTACGAGGTCTGGGATCGATTCTTATGCGGAAAATAAAGTTTTTAGAATGTTTGTCTGTATCAACTGTAGGGCATAAACTATCACGCTATTTGCTATGGGGGATGAGCAATATTACATCATGTTCGTATTTTTCTCTGCAAATTGTAAAAGGACGCGCCAAAAGGTTGGGATACTGTAGATAGGTAGTTACCGATTTAACTTTTTAAATGATTATCATCACGCTACCTTTTGTATAGGAACGGCTATTTTAGCTAACTTTCAACAAAGCAAATAAGTAAGCGGTTGGATGAATGATTTGAAGTCCTGAGGGCCTACCACACCAGCTCAAAAGCAGTATTATTTTAATATTACTTTAGTTTACTTCAGTGTGGGAAAGAAATGAAGCTCTACAGGATGTATAGCTCCATCTCTTTCTCCCACTGAAGTAACATTAAAATAATACTACTTTATGAGCTGGTGGTAGGCCGCCCGGGGTAGTAAGTTCGATTTACATCTGTTTTTTTAAACTCTTTTTGTAAAACGTTTTTTTTTTTGGATTGTGTATGTAATAGTTCATCATCATCATCATCATCATCAGCCTATAAATGTTCCCACTGCTGGGACACAGGCCTCCTCTCTGTGAGAGGGAGTGGGCCGTAATCCACCACGCGGGCCCAGTGCGGGTCGGTAGATGTCACATGTCTTTGAACTTTCGGTTCTAGGACATGCCGGTTTCCTCACGATGTTTTCCTTCACCGTTTTGGGAGCAGTGGTGATGAAATAATTTACACAAAGTAAAGCGCCTGTCTGGGTTCGAACCTACGACCTACAACTCGTAAATCGCGGCCGTTACCACTGGGCCACCACTGCCCTCTTAATAATGCCCTCTTAATAGTTCATAGAATGTATTAATTCACAAAAAATGGAAAACTTCGTAAGATATGGGAAACTACTAAGTTACAAGTACTTTACAGTCACAAAACATTCAAGGTTGTATTCTGATCATTTTAGAGCAAAAGACTGTAGGAATAAAATGTTTTTTTACAGATTTTGACAGCAGATTTGTCCTAGCGATTTTAAAATATGTATGTGTGTGGATCTTCTGGAATCGCTGCCACACTGCTTCCTGGTGGCAAAACAGCGCACGTCATGTTTAAGATTCCCATCGATTTAGAGAGCAACGAAACGCCTGTTTGTGGGGTGTCACGCAACAGTAACAAGGGATGTGTGCTTAGGGGATTGCGCTTCGTCGTATGGGATGAATGCATTATGGCAAAAAGGAAAGCAGTGGACACTGTGAACAGAACCCTGCAGGACATCCGCAGAAACCAAGATATGATGGGTGGTGTCACAGTTTTGACAAAAAAAGTGAATACTTCGTTGAAAAGGTCGACTCTATGGTCGAGAGTTCATAAACTGCGCTTGACCATCATCATACGAGCTCGGCTTGGCGGTAATCAAATGCTCAAGAATTCTCCGATGTTCTTCTAAAAGTTGGTGAAAGCACTCTACCAGAGACTCTTGGTAGAGTAGATCCCACTTTAGAAGATCTTATTCGTCTGATATACGGGGATATTAATCAAATACCGTACCAAGAGAATTCTTAGGCGTGTTTCCGTTTTAACTCCGAAGATGATCAAGCTGCAGCGATCAACCACAGTATTCTCTCACAAATTGAAGGGAGTGAAGTGATATACACCTCCATTAATACTGATGTGGAGGAAGATGATGCCAAATATCACCCCGTAGAATTTCTCAATTCACAAATGGCAAGTAGACTTCCAGTTGTATATCTGTGTAACGGAAACCAGCTCAAAGTCATGTCTTTGCAGAGAAACGTCATCGAGGTGGAAATTCTAACAGGTTGTGGCGATGGTGAGACAGTGTTTATAGCGCGTATAAAGTACAAATTCCCCATAATTACCAGTTAAAGCGCGTGCAGTTCTCTGGGAGTGTATGCTTTGCGATCAACAAGTCACAGGGGCCGACACTAAAGGCTGAAGGCTGCGGGTGTCGACCTCAGGATAAGCTGCTTCTCACACGGACAACTGTTACGTCGCTTGCTCCCGAGTCACCATTCCTGACTCTCTGTATATTTTGGCTGCTGAGAATAAAACTACAAACGTAGTATACAGGGAAGTTTTATAAAAATGTGGCTGTTATTGTAGTATATTGTGATGTCTTACGATTTCTATGCGAACAAAGTCGCGGGCAGAAGCTAGTTTAAATATAAAATGTTCGAATGTTCGGATACCATAGAGCGTTCTTGCCAGCCTGCATAATGTGTGAGGTTGAATTCCAATGATAAGTCCTCACAGTACCTACCTAGTACGGCTCTTGAGACATCTTAAAGCCTCGTGAAGACTGGCGCGACGCGACACCGGTAATTGTTCTACCGTGAAGTAGAACAATTATGTACTTAGAATTTGTTTTGTTAGAGTCGCGTCGCACCAGTCTGCACGAGACTTAAATAAACCAGTCAAGAGCGAGTCGGACTCGCGTACCGACGGTTCCGTACGTACCCATTATATCACCATAATAAAATTGGTAAGTAAAATTTTTATTGGTAAAAAAATATATCCAAAAGATTTTCGCGAAAACTTGTATCTGCCAAAATTTACCTTAATTTTCTCCTTTTTTATTTTTCGGGATTTTCTCTTTACTTGTGCTGTAAGACCTTGCTTTTAACCAAAATTGACAATTCTAGGTCAACCGGAAGTACCCTACAGATTTTGGGCTTGGATATAAAAAAAAATAATTAAGTAGTTTAATGCGGGAACATTAAATTGCGTTTATTATAATAAACTTATACTAAATTACACGACAAACTTATATAACATCGCGAGTGTCGCGGAGGATGTCTGTACTGTGTAGGACATAGGTACGTCCTTTCCCGTCGGTGATCGGAACTTCAATCTTTTGCCCGCGACGATGGCGTGCTTTTATATCTGTAGGAATGTAGGTACTCCTAGTAGCGCAATCCTTTTGGTGTTGTAGCCTGACGACGTGATGTCCAACATCCCCCACCCGATCAACGGACCAATAGGCGATTTTCTAAGCTAGCGAGCGATCCCGTAAGTAGGTTAAATAATAGGAGCGAGCGAGATAGAGAGCCGTACTCTTCTAAGCCGTGGTAAGGCTTTTGGAACAACTTTATTTAATTTATTTAGTTTGTTAGAGTTTTCTCGTGTTACATCCTCCCCCTCTAGCCTAACTAAGTGATCCCACAGTTTGGCTAGTCTAAATACCTACGTGGCCTACCCCGTTTACGCTTCTCCCTAACTGGAGGTTCTACCTGACCAGCGAAAGGCGTGAGGTTCGAAACGTGATATTTCCCTACGTTTCTCTCAGTCTGAATATTCTCCAGACCGTAGGTGGTTGGGCTTATTATCTTCCCTATTTTATATGGGCCGTCACGGCGTGAGATAAACTTCGCAGATTGTCCGCGTCCTGCGTCGTTCGGTCCTTGTGTCTTAAGTAAGACGAGGTCACCTACCTTATAGTCTGGTGGCGGCCTTCGTTTCTGATCAGCGTTACCTTTCTGAACAGCCTGTGCCTTCTCGTGAGTGTCCCTGGCCTCATCCAGGGTTTCAGACATCTTCTTCAAATAAGGAGTAATGCTAGGCACGAAATTATCGCATTCTACGACAGCCCTCATATCTGTCGCAGAATCGGAGGGAGCTCGCAGCTCTCTCCCAAAGGTGAGATATGCCGGCGAAAACCCTGTGCTACTGGTAATCGCAGAGTTCATAGCAAACCTAATCGCAGCGAGGTGTAAGTCCCAGGTGGCATGGTCGCTACCTACAAGTATAGCCAATTGGGGTTTGAGGTCCCTGTTCTTGCGCTCTATAGGATTGGCTTCAGGATGGTAATAAGGTGTGAGTGATTGGCTGATCCCCAAAACATGACACACTTGCTGCATCACTTCGCTCACGAACTGCACGCCATTATCACTTATGAGGCGGCGTGGTATACCATACCTGAGGAAAACCTCGTTGATCAGGGTCTGAGCACATTCGACGCTGGTGGCACTCTCTAACGGGAACAATTCCACCCAGCGTGAGCAGACATCTTCGACGATGAGTACCCACCTGTTTTTCCTAGGGGTCTCAACGAGAGGACCGAATAAGTCCACAGAAATTACCTCGAATCTCCTTGACACAGCAGGGGTTTGCAGCAGTCCTGCTGGTTTGCGGTTGTCAGCTTTGTACCTCTGGCAAGGCACACACTCCTTTATATAATTTGTAACATAGGTACGCATGCCAGGCCAGTAATACCTGGCGCGAACGCGGCTTAGCGTGCGCTCTACGCCGAAATGGCCAGCTGTCGGTGCATCGTGAAGGTCAACCATGACTTGCCTGCGTTCGTGCTCGGGCACAACTAGGCAGCAGTCCTCGCCGTCATCGGATTCCAAGCTGTACCTGTATAGAATACCGTCGGATATGGTGTATCCGCGGTCAGACCAAGGTCTCCCCCTAGAGGGTTCGTCGGACTCCATGTCCTCAATGATCTTACATACCTCTGGGTCTAATAGCTGATTGCTGCGGATATCACCACTATTCCTCTTCGGCATATCAATGACTGTCATACATAGCTCACATTTATCCTCGTCCTGCGAGCAAACGGGTCGCGACAGCGTGTCTGCAACGACGTTTGATCGACCGGGTGTGTACTCTATGCTAAGGTCAAACTCTTGTAGTGTTATGGCCCACCTAGCCAGTCGACCGCTGGGCGACCGTTGACTCATCAGCCATCGCAGGGGTTGGTGGTCCGTCCTAACTATCACCTTCGCGGCCTCTACATAGCCGCGGAACTTACCTAGTGCCCACACGACAGCAAGGGCTTCTCGTTCTGTCGTGGAGTAGTTCTTCTCAGCACTGTTGAGAAGTCGACTAGCGTATTCGATAGGTCTCTCATCGTGGCCCTCCCCCTGCATAAGAACAGCCCCGAGGCAATATGCGCTACTGTCAGTGCAGAGAACGAACGGCTTCGACTCATCTGCTTGACGCAATATTGGAGCAGACACAAGAAGAGCCTTAATGCGATCGAAAGCCTCCTGTTGCTCGGCGTCCCATCGCCAAACACTCGACTTCTTCAGGAGGTTCGTGAGGGGTCTCGCGATATCCGCGTAATTATTAATGAAACGTCGGAACCAACTCGACGTTTGTAGGAAGCACTTTAAATGTTTCACGTTCTGAGGGACGTCTATTTTATCGATAGCGGCAGTCTTGTCAGGGTCCACTTGGATTCCACCTGGCATGATGACATGGCCTAGAAATTTGACAGACTCCCTCGCAAAGAAACTCTTTTCCCTATTGACCCTCAGTTTAAACATGGCCAGGCGATCGAAAACTGCTTCCAGATCAGCCAGGTGTCTCTCGAAAGGTCCTGGCGACAGCAGGATCAGATCATCAAGATATGCCAGGAGTTCCACTCCTTTCAGGTTGGAACGGAATCGATCCATCAACCTTTGAAATGTGGCTCCGGAATTCCGCAATCCCATGGGCATCCGCTTAAATCTAAAGGTACCAAGTGGTGTTGTGAACGCCGTCTTATCTTGGTCCTCTGTGCAGACGCTGACCTGATGGTAGCCTGATCGAAGGTCTAAAGTGGTCATATACTCACTGGTTTTGGCTGCGTGTAGGATGTCCTCAATTCGTGGGAGTGGGTACCGGTCCGGCTCGGTCACCGCATTAAGCTTCTGGTAATCAATACATAGTCGTAAACTTCCGTCTTTCTTACCTACAAGTACAACGTTGGAGGCCCAAGGGGACTCGCACTCCTCAATAATGTCATCTTGCAGCAGCTTATCGAGCTCCTTCTGCAAGGCTTCCCTCCTATTCTGTGACATCCTGTATGGTGGACAAGCGATAGGTTCCTGGTGTGGACTCACCTTTATTCGGTGCGTAGCAAATTCTGTAGCCGGTCCGCTGCGCGCGAACTGTGACGCGCGGTCTTCAATAAAGACGTTAAGCGTACGCCGCTGCTCGGGGGTTAACTTAGTACCTTCATCAGGACGCAACGGTACCTCCGTGGATGAGGCTTGCATGATGTTCGCATCCGATGGGCTAAGCGTGTAAGAGTGCACAAAATCATAAAGGTGCCCGGGGCTATCCGAGAATGACCAGATTCCCTGAGCGACATCTATAATCATTCCGGCTCGTACCAAAAAGTCTACACCTAAAAGCGTCCTATTATCACTGCCAGGTAACACTAACAGCTGACACATCACCTTACGATTTTCAATAATAATATCTACCTCGGCTGTCAACAGGTTTCTCCAACCTTGTGTTCCATCAGCCAGGTGTATAAAACGTTTAGTCTCACTAAACTTAACTCCAGAGTCTACCAAGACTCGGTATAACAGCGGGCTCGCGACGCTATGCGACGCGCCGGTATCTACAATCGCCACGCCGCTGCGACCCATAACATTAATATTTACCATCGGGTAGGATTCGCGTGCACTCATATTTGCTTTCTGTACGCACGAAGTGCCACCCGTACTAATGTTATCATTACAACAGAAATCTAAACCTAAATGCACACTATTGAATGAAATCTTATCGTCTAGTTTCGACGATGTCGTCGCGCAAACATCACATTTCGACCTGGCGTAGTAAGGTCGAAATGTGATGTTTGCCACAACCGTAACATCTTAAAACCTTTTGAGTATTTTCGCTTTTCGCGCCTTTATTACTATTGTCTTTATCGCGATTACGACACTCGTCACTAACATGTCCAAATATTTTACAATGACTACAGCGCGGTCTATTCTTATTATTATTACTACGCCCCGTAGTCGACGCTTTCGTGGCAGGGGATGTTGATCGCGTAAGTTTGCGGTCATTGACATTATTACTACTGATAACAGAATTTTTTACCTTATATTCATTGTATGCATCCTCTGCGATCCTCGTTTTACACATAGGGTCGTCTAAACTACGAATGGTATCACGCGGCACTCTTTTTATCACTCGCCTGTGTAACAACCCGTAACAGACGTCGATTTGTACCACTTCATCAAGCTTATACGGTAGCTTGGCTATTAACGCGCGCACTTTACACAAAAATGTCTCAGCACGTTCGTCGTCGCGTTGCTCGGCGGCGTAGATCTCACGCAGGACCTTGTAGGCGGGCTGCGCCCTGCCGTACATAGCGCGGAGGCTGGCGACCGCGTCGGACCACGTAGTCACCGATGCTTTGATGCCACGCCACCATACCGCTGCACCACCTTCCAGCAACATCG
This sequence comes from Agrochola lychnidis, assembly GCA_963680765.1. Taxonomy (NCBI): domain Eukaryota; kingdom Metazoa; phylum Arthropoda; class Insecta; order Lepidoptera; family Noctuidae; genus Agrochola; species Agrochola lychnidis. The sequence goes on along the minus strand of OY796869.1, from coordinate 11,307,135 downwards.
GCAATCCTCGGAGGGCATGCTCGTCTCTTACGGATGCGCACTCCTTGAATATCTCGACGGCATCCAGAAAAGCTTCCAGGACCTCAGCGTCCTGGGATGATCCGTTGAATCGCGCCGTGCACTTTACAAAGTTTGCACTCGAGCTAGAGCTAGCGGCACTTCCGCTGTTCGCGCTCGTCGATGGAGGCACCCTGACTGGGGTGGAAGTACCAAAATCACCGTTGGACGTCATCAACGAATTTATAAGACATCTATTCGCTTCTGCTTGCGTGCGCGTGATCGTCTCGATCAGCGTGGACAGGAACTGTTCTGTGTGGAGCTGGAACGCTGCTGGTTGTTGTGTCGACCTCGTGTCGACACTCACAGGTTCGTCGGCGCGGTCGCGCTCGACAACGTTGGCCTCCGCTTCGGTGAACGTGCTGACGTCGTCATCCTCTTCTCGTCGTTCACGGAGCGCTTCTCCTTGACTTCTCGTTATCGGCATCTTCACGCGTGTGATGATAACGAGTACGGTAGAATGTCCGTGCTTTTCAAACAAGGTAGATACCTACGTACAGTTCGTCACGTAAACACCGGATCACAGTTCGGACTATCACTGGTTACGCGGCGCGCGGTTCGGACCACAAGTATGGGCGCCAGTTTAATGCGGGAACATTAAATTGCGTTTATTATAATAAACTTATACTAAATTACACGACAAACTTATATAACATCGCGAGTGTCGCGGAGGATGTCTGTACTGTGTAGGACATAGGTACGTACTTTCCCGTCGGTGATCGGAACTTCAATCTTTTGCCCGCGACGATGGCGTGCTTTTATATCTGTAGGAATGTAGGTACTCCTAGTAGCGCAATCCTTTCGGTGTTGTAGCCTGACGACGTGATGTCCAACATCCCCCACCCGATCAACGGACCAATAGGCGATTTTCTAAGCTAGCGAGCGATCCCGTAAGTAGGTTAAACAATAGGAGCGAGCGAGATAGAGAGCCGTACTCTTCTAAGCCGTGGTAAGGCTTTTGGAACAACTTTATTTAATTTATTTAGTTTGTTAGAGTTTTCTCGTGTTACAGTAGTTAATTAATTGGATTAAATACCAATTATATTTTTTTTGCGTACCTATATTCTAAAGAAATAAAGAATGTAGGTCGACTGATTGACCCTTTTAAGTAGGGTACCTACTACAATAACTGTCTAGATAAATTAACCTTAGACTGAGCGAGGAGTCGAGGGTCGCACATCATTCAGTTTTTCTCTCAAAGGACTACCGTAGGCTCTGGAGTTAGTTATTAACGGTCGCACATCATTCGGTTTTTTCTCAAAGGACTACCGTAGGCTCTGGAGTTAGTAATTAGGTATTCAACACCCACTGAGTCCAGTCCACGGTGTATCGTTAGTTAGTCAGTGTTGGTTAGTCTTAGAAGGTGTAACATGTAGGTGTAGAGTTGTAGACTATTAGCTAGATGTAATACAAAACATGATGCCTAAAAACAGCAGCTGTGCGGGAAAAATGCTTCTAGTTTCATGATAATTTCACATCTTTGAGAAAATGAAATACCTACCTAGTAATTGAAAGTCACTTTTTGTGTCTGTGTGATTGCGTTATTCTTATAAACTATACTCCGTTTGAAATAAGATTAGACATTTAACTTAACCTTTTTTACAGTCCGTTCAACCGATTTTGACTTCTATTGCGTTGGTGGTATGACAAATGGCAGCTGCAGTAAACAGTTGGTTTGTAACCACTTTTTTTGCTTTTAATGCTATCCTTATGCCTACGGTAAAGAAGTCAAAATCGGTTGAACGGACTGTAAAAAAGGTTTGTTTAAATGTCTAATCTTATTTCAAACGGAGTATAGGTACGTAATATCGTGTAGAACAATCATAATAATTGAATTCCGTACTAATGTATTAGTACTAGTGCTTATACACAAAGGTGTTTAACACAATAAACATTGAATGACATGACAGAATATTACGACATGATACGATATTATCACGATATTTAGGACATTTGATAGGTACTCTGTACTTCGATATTGCCAAGACCGAGCGAAGCGAGCTCGGGACTTGGGGCACCCCGACTCGGACAGGTTAGGTTAGAAGGGGATGGCAGGGTCTTTAGACCTCGCCATACCCTTCGTGGTTATTTTTTTTTAAACCACACTGAAATAGGAGCCCCGCCAATCGGGGCTCCGTCGACTACGCTTACTAAAATAATTACAAATATCGACCACAGATAAATCAATAGTAGGTGAATCGTCCGTTAGTTTAATCTTAGGTTAAATATTGTAGTTGAATAAACCGTAGGTGAATTCTCCTGTATGGATTTCGTTCATTAGTTATCACAAAAATCTGTGAAACGATCGTTAGGTATTTTAAACAGTAGGTCTTTTGACCGTAGTTATCTCGAAAATAGAATAACTTTAGTTGGTATAATACGTAACCCAATGAGGTTATACAATACGTAACTCAATAAACATCTTTGTGTATAACCACCCTTAAACTGACAGTAACTGTCAATTCATAGTTGACTGACACCTCGTACCACAGCAGCTTGATTGTGGTTCAAATTTATTGAGATTATCTATGGAAATCACGACGTTTGGTCGAACCTTAAAACCGGGCGAAGCTCCTGGTGAGCGGGTCGCTAGTATTTAGATAAGTTAATTCGTGAAACTTGTAAGAAGCATTATTTTGTACCCTAGGACCAGATTTAACAAAGCCCTGAGCTGGGTAGGTAATTGCACCTAAGTACCTACTTAGAGTTTCTTATTACTTGAAAACGCATTCGCCCTGTCTGCCGAGACCAAGTTTCAACTATCACGTCTTAAGATAATGTTGATTTAAATTGTGGAAAAGGGTCAATGGAATACAGTTTCTTTGCTATTGAAATTCAGTAATACTTTAAGTATCATTAATTTATTTTCAGACAAAGTCCATTAATTTAAATTAAAACATCTCACATAAAATTCAAATTTAAAATTTAAAGTAATGAAAAGGCAGCGAAGCTTAAAAAAATAAATTTAATAAAAAAAAGGGGTGGCACTCCTGGACTGCCGACAGAAGTGAAAACTTGAACAAGATCGCCTTGGTGGAAGAAAAATACTTGTATAGAACATTGGTCCGTAACCTTATCTAAATAAAGAGCATAATCACTTTTACCAAAAATAACACTTCCGAAACCTTTAAAGTAAAAATACTTGCATTGAACATTGATCCGTAACTTAATATAAATAAAGAGCACAATCGCGTTTACAAAACCTTTAAAGTAAAAATACTTGCATAGAATATTGATTCGTAACGTAATACAAATAAAGAGCACAATCGCGTTTACAAAAATGAGGTGTCGTCATGGTGTCGCGAAATCAATGGTTTAGTCCCATCTCAAAAATGCCCGACGTGCCTAAAGAAGTTTTCACTTCAAAAATCTTAAATTAATTACATTAATATTTATGCACAGACAGGCAACGCACAGCCTAAATCTCTAGGTCAAGAAGCATGATATCTTGGACAAAAGTTCTTTATATAACGAAGGTGAGTACTAAGGAAGGATTTTTGAAAATTCATCCCCTAAAGGGGTTAAAAGGGCATAAAAGTTTTAATGGAAGTTCGTTAAATAACGAACTTCCACTAAACAACCACTGTAGGAAAAGATGAAGTTTGTAGGAAAGGATGAAGGCTGTCGATGTTCTTGTATCGCAAGCATTTTCCGAAAATTCTTGCCATCGCCAATCTTAACAGAACCGAACCCAAAATTGAATCAGTTTATGTAGGTCAATCAATCTGCCTATCCTTTTCCCAACAATGTTGAGATCGGCTCCCAGCCTAACCGGATGCAGCTGAATACCAGTATTTTACATGGAGCGACTGCCTATCTGACCTCCACAACCCAGTAACTGGGTAGTAACATATCCCTTTTTCCTGCTCCCGGTTTTCAGACTTTCGGGCTTCTGACGACTGTCAAAGGTCCACGATTGACAGCCGGGAGATATGTAAAGATGGTCACCCATCCACGGACTAACCCTGGCAAGCGTAGCTTAACCTAATGGATCGACCCGTGCGGCTGTTATTTAAAATATACGTAGGTGTCAAAAGTTGAAGTTTTTGTTATTAATATCTACTGAAATAAAATACAGTAAAAATGAAACTTGAACCTAGAAGTGACGTTTGTAATCTACGCCTAATTATTTCGTAGTACGTAACACCTACTTACCGTTCAGTTTGTCGTCATCTGCCTAACCTTGTCCCCACTATATTGGGGTCGGCTTCCAGTCTAACCGGATGCAGCTGAAATGCTGAATACCAGTATTTTACATTCATCATTTGCTAAATGTAGCCAGATAGAAGCCCGGGAGAGCGCGAGAGAGAGGAGTCAAGAAGATAAAGCTATTTGTTTGATGTGCTGCCGTTTAGTTTGTGAACAACAATACACGGTGATTTTGAATTCACTGTTGACCTTTTAGGGCGTGAAAGTACTCATGATTATAAGCAATTTTCACTATCAAATCAACTCTGAATTATCGAAAAAAATATCAGTTGTTTCATACAAAAATGCAAAATTTACCAAATGAAAATGTATGAAACAGATTTTTTTTGTTTTATAGGCAAGGTGTAAAGCTTCGAGTAGAATCGTTAATTCTGTATAAGATTACGATAACGTTTTCTTACCCTGCATTACATTGTTTGAGTAAGTGGCGTAAGTATTCTAGTGTAGGTATCTATCTACTTCTCTACTTGGAAAAAACTCACGAGAAAATAACATAGGATACGTAAGCATTGATTCGGCGACTGTACCATTCACGACGTCGGTCGGTCAAGACAGAGTCGTGCAACTTTTAGTAGATACTAAAAGTTTTGGGGAACTTGGAACTTGGGGAGATCGGGCATCACCCAACGTTTCAGCCTAGCCTTTTGTTTGCCGAGTGAAAGTAGGCTTCTTTCCTCATTAGATGCATCGGAATTTCATCATACATTCGCTGCGGTTTTCCTCCGGATTGGTACAAGCAACACACACACACATAATATTAACATCACGTCTGTATCCCTGAAGGATTAGGCTAAACATCAATCTATACAATTCCAGTTTATGCTGATCTCGCATCGTATAGGATTTCCATACAATGTGAGGTCAGCTTATACTGGAAATGTACAGCTTGATGTGTAGCCGTGTGTACTTACTGCCATCCTTTAACTAGAATGCCGTTAAGCCCAAAAAGTTATTTCCGAGAAAATGGCAAAAAACAAAAAACGCGGGAATCATTGTTTCTTTTCTGTTTATCCTAAAGAATCCTTTCTGTCCAGAAACTCTTAAAGAAGAAGTGTGGGTTAGACGCTTTCTAGTGATGGAATCATCATAAATTGTGTTACTTAACGGCCTAAAAAAAAATCATATCTCTGAAATTATTTACATTGTTAAAATGTTTCTTAGACAGAAAGATAGAGAATTTTGAACTCTATCACTTTCAATAAAAAAGTGGAAATTGGCCATTTGAAGGTTCACGGCTTTCTAGTTAAAGGACGGCAACCTAGGCAATCTAGGAGAGCAGTGGTGGCCCAGTGGTAACGGCCGCGACTTACGAATTGTAGGTCGTGGGTTCGAACCCAGACAGGCGCTTTACTTTGTGTAAATTATTTCATCACCACTGCTCTCAAAACGGTGAAGGAAAACATCGTGAGGAAACCGGCATGTCCTAGAACCGAAAATTCGATGACATGTGACATCTACCAACCCGCACTGGGCCCGCGTGGTGGATTACGGCCCACTCCCTCTCACAGAGAGGAGGCCTGTGTCCCAGCAGTGGGAACATTATAGGCTGATGATGATAACCTAGGTATACCCACATTTCGCCAGTTCAGGCATATACCTCTATCTCTTTCTCCCACTGAAGTAATATTAAAAAAATACTGTTCATGAGCTGGTGGTAGGCCCCCAGGTCGTAGTCTCGGCGGCAGCGGACAGCAGGGCGGCGTGCGGCGACGACAGCGGCGCTTTCAAATAAATAGTTTTAGTTTTACAAACGTGTACGCCTAGCGCCTAGCTAAACATTTTGTATGTAAGGGTTCCGAATCAGGAAACCGTATGGCCAGCCTAATATGGAACTGTTCCTTAGAACGCCGCTGTCGCCACCGCCCCGCTGCCCGCTGCCGCCAAGAATACGGCTTTTAAGTCCCATTAAAATGTTTATGCAATAACTGAAAACTGCATCAAAATCGGACTAGTCGTTTTGGAGAAAAAGGGCAACATGGATTTGCACAAACATCCTCTCACCCCAAACGCATATACCGTCTTCGTTCCGTCGTGGATAAAAAGTATTATGGTATTTGACTCTGTGTTTATCCTATTCAGAACTTTACTAACATCATTACCAATGATCTGTAGGAGTACAAACAGAAATTCGATGGATTCCTTTTAAAGGGGGAGAGTGTTTATGCTCACCGTATAGGGACATACACCTGATGGTATTTTACTACACCCACACATGCCAACGTGTGGGTGTCGTTTGCATTATGCGAATATGTTTTTAACACACGTTAGGAAAAAATGGGTCGATTATTGTCCTATTTTGTTCTATTACTGGGCTTATATCCACACAGCACTCTACATGTTGTTAAGAGGGTAGGTATATCTTAAAAGTTGGCAACGTCGTAAATAGCTGTCAAATATTTACCTGTTTTGATTAATTTGGCAATATTACTGTATGGAATTAAGAAATTTGGCTAACTGGGGAACTAAAATATTGATTATGAAATGCAATTATTAATATCGTAACACCGAATATTTAGTTTTAGATGTAAAAAAGTATTTAGAAACTTTCCAAATGCCTTTTTTACACCTAAAACGGTTACAACATCAAATTCAGTGTTATAATTGCAATTCATTATTAATATTCTAGTTCGCTAGTAAGCCACATTTCTTATTTCCATGCAGTAATATTGCCAAATTAATCAAAACAGCGAAATTTTTTACATCTATTTGCGACGTAGCCCACTTTCAGAATAAACGCTCTTAACTTCACTCCCTCCATCAATTTATCTATGGTATAAATCTGGTAAATTTTGATAAAAAATATGAAATACAATAGACGTGGATATATTTAGTAACCTGTTCCGCTTAGCTATTTCTAAAGAGCCATAAAAAACTCCTGAAATAAATCGACACGTGTTTCACCTCTCAACGAGGCATCCTCAGGATGACGATGGACTTGTTGCGAACTCGAACACGGCGTGTTGCCACACCGAGCGCTGAGTGCAGACTTTAGTCAGCACTCAGCGCTCGGTGTGGCTCGGTATGGCTCGGTGTGGCGCTCGGTGTGGCGCTCGCTGAGGATGCCTCGTTGAGAGGTGAAACACGTGTCGATTTATTTCAGGAGTTTTTTATGGCTCTTTAGAAATAGCTAAGCGGAACAGGTTACTAAATATATCCACGTCTATTGTATTTTATAATGGATTTCCGCAAGGTCACGCCTGAATCAATTAACTATAAAAAATATGTTTAAATTGTAAATGTTGGTCTAAATCTCAGACCAAATAAAAAACCAAGACATAGCGCTGTCAACAGTGACGTGAAGCCGGTTTCTTAAACATTGTGTGCACTTAGTGAGGTGTAGTTTGATTGTAGTGTCATTGTAAATGGTTTTGCGTGTGAGCGTATATGCACAGAGATGGGGTGTAATTTTGGTATGCTTAAGGGCCGGCGCCCAGTGGCAGTACGGCACGGCAAGGGATTTTTATGCAACAAATAGAAATAAAACTTATATGTATGACAGTCAAATTGAAATTTCAATGATGATGCCTAAGGACGTCGCGGCATGCTTAAGAATACCGCGGCATCGTTGCCGTTGGAATTTAAATTTTATTGTCATGCTGTTAAATTATATTTCTATTCGTCGCATAAAAATCCCTTGCCATGCCGTGCCGCCACTGGGTGCCAGCCCTAACTGTATTGTTCGCAGCTGTCTTGGTTTTTTATTTGGTCTGAAGTCTAAATCTACAATGTTCTACGGTCTTACAGCCCGTGTGTTGTGTGCAACTAGATATTTACTATATCGTGTGGTAGACGCCAAAATAATGACAACAGATTCAACCAATGCGAAGCCTGAGGTTTGCTGCTCCCTTTGAACGTTACAGCGGTATCTATTTCAAATAGACGATTATTTCTCTCGTTTGTCATCGTCTTTGTTTCTTTTTATTGCCGAATTGTTGTTTTCCTTTGACTAGCCTAAAACGATGCTATTTTTGGAGAGCATCAAATAAAACATACCTACCTATAAGTATTTGTTCGTCGGCTGTTTTCCGCTAATCCTATACTATTAAATGAGCGATATTTGTATATATATTTGTAATCACGTTCTCGAAAACGTCTCTTACGATTTCGATGAAAGTTGCAATATATGTGTTTACGGGGGCGAAAAATCGATCTAGCTAGGTCTCATATCTGGGAACATTCGTTTTCTCCGTATTTTCACCCGAGCAGAGTTCGTCGCCCAAAGTTTAGACCAAGATAGCTACCTTAGAATAATGACATGGCAGCATGGAACATAGATAACCTACATTATAAATTCGGGAATTAGTAAATACCTACTATCATGGCAGTATGGAATTAGTATGTAGGTATTATATGAACTATCGTATACTATTAAATGAGCATTCTCTATTTTCACCCGAGCAGAGCTCGGTCGACCAGGTACTAATTAATTATTGGGGGACTACTCTCACTTTTTATTTTATTTTTTAGATGTTACATTAGGCTAAAAGTAATAGCTAGAAATCTACCTTTTAGTAAGTAATAGTGATGTACTACTCAATATTTTACACATATTACTGAGCATAAATATTTATTTATTAATTTATTTAGTAGTAAACATACATTTAAGTTCATGCAAACATAAACTGATTGGAGTTTTCCACCAATCGACCACATGAGAATTATCACAACCTGATTTCGTGAAGCAACAAAGAAATTACAAAGTGTATAGGTATAAGTGCAATAGGTACCTATACTCCATTTGAAATAAGATTAGACATGTAACTAAACCCTTTTTACTCAAAAATGGATGTAATGTGGTCATTATTTTGACAACCTTGTTTGAGCAAAGTCGACCTTGCCGTTCTGTTTCAAGGAGCGGCCGGCAAAGTTTTGCTGGTCGCTCTAATAGGCCGGCAAAACATTGCCGGCCGCTATTTTGACGTTTCAACGTTTTAAAAAATCAAATGCAAAAAGATTTTATTTAAAAAATACAGCTGTTTGTATTTATAGAGATAGGTACAAAAAGATTTTATTCCATATTTGGCTGTATAGTTCCAACTACCATTGTTAAAAAAAAAAAACAAAGAAGTAACAAAAGCACCGTTCAGCGAAAATTTTATTATTATTTAGTGACTTTTTTGCTAAAAATGAGCTCTCAAAGCGAAAATTATTCCGATTCAATGTGTTTAACACCACCAGACATTAAAGATGAAGCTAAATTAGTGGTTGAAAATTTAATACCGCGAAACTCAAACGAAAAATATAAGCTGGCATATGAAAAATTTGTGCAAAGAAAAATCAGTAGGAAATCTAAATCTTTACTTGCTGGTTTTATTTAGATTAGGTACTTGCATTTTTGAGTAAAGCACTATACAAGTCTTGGCCCATTATGACTGCTTCGCTGGTCACGCTATGATAGCCTCGAGCTAGCCTAGCTACGCTCTAGGCCTTCCAGCTTGGCCATCATTGCAGCCCTTGCTGTCCTCGCTGTAAAGGCCTCGACCTACGGCCTCGGCCTTTATCTCAGCTCGTCCATCAAGTGCTGCACGCTGACCGCGCTGTGTCGGCCTGGAGCTGCGCTACGCTGCGCTGTCGGCCATCATCAGCGCGACCAGCAAAGTAGTCATTATAGACCGCGGCAGTAATGTATGTACTATTACAGTCCTTTCAACCGATTTTGACTTCTATTACGTTGGTGCAGCTGCAGTAAACAGTTGGTATTGTAACCACTTTTTTGCTTTTAATGCCATCCTTATGCCTACGGTATAGAACTCAGAATCGGTTGAATGGATTGTAAAAAAGATTTGTTTATGTCTAATCTTATTTCAAATGGAGTATAGTTATCTATAACTAACGAGCGCACATCGGTGACCGATCTGACCGTCTGCGTCGTCCTTAAATCAAAAATGGTGGTGGAAAATGTGTTTGAAATCGATGCAGGTTGTACCTAAAAGTATGTTTTTAGTAATATTATTTCCTATTTTTTTTGTTTTTGTAATAAAACTCATAATGTTGTTAGGTATTATTTTTGCTCCATTATGTACCTACTTAAGTATTTTTTTACTATTTAGAGCAGCCTGTGTATTGACTATACTGAAAGAGCATGCAGTGCCCTCCGTGTCCAGTACAACAACGCGTTCCGGGCGGTGTTGGGGCTGCTCCGTTTCTGTAGCGCGTCAGGGATGTTCGCGATGGCACGCACTGACTGTTTCTACGCTTCTATATGCGTAAGCGGTGTGCGTCCCTGGTGCGCCGGGTGCGGGCCAGCCCGGGGCGTGTTTACGGAAGCAAACACGCCCGAGGCGCTGCAGAAACGGGGCAGCCCCAACACTGCCCTGGGGGCCTACCACCAACTCATAAGTAGTATTATTTTAATATTACTTCAGTGGGAGAAAGAGATGGAGCTATTCGTCCTGTAGAGCTTCATCTCTTTCCCACACTGAAGCAATATTAAAGTAATACTGCTCTATGAGCTGGTGGTAGGCCCCCTGAACGCGTTGTTATATTGGTCACGAAGGGCACTGTAAGCAGCTTGTGAGTAAGATGCTAAGGTAACACGAAATGATGAGATTTGGTGCTGGTACTAAAATCGAATATTCCCATTATGGTTTTTATGCTAAAGGCACTCGACCACCATCAACAGTCTACAACAGTCCTCAGCTGGGCAGAGGGATTCTCCAGTGACTCCAAATAATGACACAGGAAAACTACAAAATAAGAATTTGTCGTATCTTGCAATTCATTGCTTCCTGAACAGACTTATCCTGAATTATACTTAGCAAAAATTTTTTTACTAGGGAGGTAATATAAAATTTCAAATAAATGTTCCAGGAATAATTATGAATATTAAAAGGCAGACCTTTTGCGTCTCACAAAGTGACGAACCAGCCCTTAAGGATTAAAACAACAATAACAGTTAAGGGAATGAGCCGAATTTCAATGTAAATTGATCGACGAATTACCATGTAATTCGCTAGAGAACGAAGATTATTTTTCTACTCTTTTAACTTTTTTTAAATGCAAATGTCACGTGGTTCTTCGCCCACCTCAAATGGAATTAAATTACTGGAATGCTCGCAAACTTCTGTTTCCCTTGGGTTCTTAAATGGAGAAGTTTTTAGTAAGGTATTGTGTTTAAGGTTCTCATTAGCAAAGTTGTAAGTAACTACTTTTTGCGTATGCGCTTGTGGGGATATTAATGTGACTCAATGAACTGTGTAAGAGTTGCTTACACTGTTAGTAGCGGCATTAGGGTAGAGCGCGGTTGGACGATCACCCAGGGCGCCAGGCATAAAGGGGCGCCCAGCATAAAGGGGCGCCCGGCATAAAGGGGCGCCCAACGCGAACCACCGGCTTTTTATTGCTCTATCTTTTCTGTTATTTCACTCTTTCTTTACCCGACTGCGGGAAGCAAGGACAGGGTTATGTTTTTTCCTAACTTTTCTGTACAAGTCGAAAAAGTTTAGGTAAGTACTATTTTTATATGAATGGGCCAAATAAAAGACGTAGCGGTGTGCTAAAAAATTTGGAACACGTTCTTGCACCCTGCGTTCACTGAAGTCTGAATTCTCAAACTTTTCTGCATAAAAGAAATCCTAAATTTTCCGTGGCAGGGTGCTCAAATTTTTGAGCTCGCTTCGCTCGTTTTAGCATCCTGCGTTTTCCTATTCTACAAACTAGAACAAAAGCTAAAATTTGGCCCCTCTACTCTTCAAGAGTAGTGAGGGGCGCCACCGAAATCTCGCCTGGGGCGCCGGTATTGCTAAAACCGGCACTGCACACTGTGGTAAGAATATTAGCCATGCAGTTGGCACGGTGGTATCCCTGAGTATGTGGTGTATGTGAGTCTTTTAGTCTGTATAATACAAGGTCAAATTAAATTTAGTACAGTAGCGAAACTTCGCAAACGTGATAAAAGAAGAAAAAAGAAGATTTGATGTTTTTTTTCTAGGATCAACGACCGCTACTGTAGTTAGGTACTTGAAGTATGAGTTGAGAAAATCTGTTTTTTAAGGTTTCGTACCTCAAAAGCAAATAACGGAACCCTTATAGAATCACTCGTGTGTCTGTCTGTCTGTCACAGTCAATTTGCTTCGAATCTAATGAACCAATTAAGTTGTTTGGTACACATATGTATTTCTGTGACCCAAACACGGACGTGTAACGTAAATAAATTAATTTTGAATACGGGGGTCACTTTTGGGGGTCAAATAAGAAAAAAGAAAAAAGTTTTGCAAACTCTACCGTGTGACATATCAAATGAAAGGGCTTGTTGTGATGATCTTAATTTTTTTTTAATTTTTTTAAATTATCTCCGAAACTACCGAGCCTAACATTTTGAAAAAATACAGAGAATGGTTCTTTACTCATAGATTACAGGAAAAGCTATAAGAAGTCCATGGTCTTTTAAAATAACATAGCAAATCTCTCAATATTGTGCGTGGTCCGATACGCACTTGTTTTATTTGTATCGTGTTTAGAAATCGATACCCATTACGTCTGTGAATATTACACAAAAAAATAAAAACAAGTAACTACACACATTCTCCTCCACATACATCCTCTGTGGTTGAGGATTCCGGGTGCTCCTTCTGCGAAGCGGTAATGCTCGCGAAGGAGGAGGCGGAACGCGTGAGGAAGAGGCAAATTTCGCGCCCTCACGCCCCTAACCGCCGCAGGAGGAGACGCCCTGCAGGCCTAACATGACACACGCGACAATTATTCACTCTCGCGCGACAAATTTTTGTCTATTTCGTAGTTTTATCCGGTTGAAGCTCGCTTCCACTTTCGGCCTGATCATCAATTACCTTGAAAATAATATTTTTTTAATTAAGTTTTAAACTCATTATGAAGTTTTAATAAAATAAAATTTCTAAAGTAATAATGACGATTTGGAATTAATTAAAATTAATAATACCATCAGGTGAGATGCAGGCCAAGAGCTTCCCTGTTGTACTTTAAAAAAAAAACTTTTTTATAACCCCAACATTTCGATACCCATCACGTTTGCAGATTTGCTAGCTAATTTAATTTGACCCTGTATTGTCTTTCTTTCTAGCATATCAGGTATCTATGGTTTTGGATCTTGTCATTTACAAATATGATGATGACAATTTTTTTTGTCTGTCGATTTAAAAAAAATATTGGACACGTATTTTTTCTTGTTTTACGTTATCAAAAGATAACGGCGATACATTGAGTTAAAATGCACTATGACGTCACGAGTATGTAGATTTTATACTTACTTGTGATGTAGCCACCCCCACTCCCCAATTTTAATGTGTTTTATCTAAGTATTTTTTTATTAATATAATAAAGCAAAAAATACGTGTCTAATATTTTTTAATTATCTGACTGGCGGACTAAATAGAATTTCTTTTTTTTTGGACTCAGTTATCATCCCTGTTGCACCATGTCATAGTAATGTGTCTTGTTTCCTTTTTGGTTTAAGATCTAATAAGGCACTGAAAACGCATATTCCCAATATGATTGTTATGATAAAGGCACTCGATCATCACTTACCACCTGTCTAGCGTGATTGCTGTCACCTTACACAGTAATATGTACATTACTTTATGTTTATGTGCTTTTATTTTGTCGTTATTTTTACAATAATCTACAATACCTTCTTCATAATGTAACAATTTAATCATTTCAAAGTGATTTAAAATGGGGGGCAGGGAAGTAACGGATATCCGTATCCGCATCCACAACTGCGGAGCATCCGCATGAATTTTGATATCCGCAAAACATCCGCTTCTTCAAGTTTTGATTTTAAAAGCTCCGCATCCTCATAATTTATATAGGGATGTGACCCTACCTACGTTGTTCGCTCAAATAGTGTTTTTAAACTCGCTCCGAGCTAAATATGCGGGTCAGAGTGTAAGTGACGCGTTTCTATTGCCTGAATTCGCAGTGTCCCTGTCCTATGACAGACGATCGGCCGCACGTGGCAGTGGTGGCATGATTGTGGTGTCAGGTGTCAAAACAACGGCTATTTTTCATACGACATCTGCATCCGCACCCTCATCCGCATCCTCAATAAGGAATTTTCCAATATCCGTATCCTTATCCGCATCCTCAAACCCAATTACCTTGATATCCTCATCCGCATCCTCATCCGTTATACGACATCCGTTACAACCCTGATGGGGGGCCTGGATAACTTAAATTTAAAAATTTGGGACTGTAAACCCTACATAACAGCACAATCTTATATTATATTTCTATTAAATTAGTAGTCACACTAACAATCATACATGTTGTATGTTAAGACAGGTGTTTTAGCCTATTTAACATTGTTCGGATTATGTTAGTTTACATTTAGAATAAGATCTTTTTGTTAATTTGTATTAACCTTTTTTTCTGTTAATAAAGACCTTTAAAAATCAAATCAAATCACTCGATCATCATCATCATCATCAATACATATCAGTCCACTGGGCACAGGGCTAGACATAGGGCTTCTGTAATGACTTCAATCGCACGTCATTTAAGTCGATACTAAAAATACACTAATTACGCCAAAGTTAAATATTAAAGAGTCATAAAAGAGTTAATTCATGGTTACAAAACAGTTTGCGGATGAAAGATTTCGAAAGCAACGATTTGTCAATTAATTTTTAGCCAAAGGAACTAATTGGGGAAATGATAGGTTACTTAAATGTCGAAGCCTCTGAAATTCTTTTGAAGAAACGTCTCTTCCACGAATACTTTTCCGGTGGACCGAAATATTTCTTTTAGCTGTTGAAAAGTTCATCTTTCTTTTTAGCTTATCTTTCTAGTGGGTGGAGTTGATAAAATGGTTGTTTTAAAACATTTTTTTAAATCTTTGTTAGGTACACTGAGTTAAGAGGGTTTATCCTAAAAGTTGGCAACGTCGTTAAATATTTACCTGTTTTGATTAATTTGGCAATTTTACTGTATGGAATTAAGAAATGTGGCTAACTAGGAAACTAAAATATTGATTATGAAATGCTATAATTAATATCGTAACACCAAATATTTAGTTTTAGATGTAAAAAAAGTATTTGGAAACTTTCTAAATGCCATTTTTACACCTAAAACGGTTTCAACATCTAATTCAGTGTTATAATTGCAATTTATAATTAACTAGCTTCTGCCCGCGACTTCGTTCGCATGGAAATCGTAAGACATCACAATATACTACAATAATAGCCATATTTTTATAAAACTTCCCTGTATACTACGTTTGTAGTTTTATTCTCAGCAGCCAAAATATACAGAGAGTCAAGAATGGTGACTCGGGAGCAAGCGATGTAACAGTTGTCCGTGTGAGAAGCAGCTTATCCTGAGGTCGACACCCGCAGCCTTCAGCCTTCAGTGTCGGCCCCTGTGACTTGTTGATTGCAAAGCATACACTCCCAGAGAACTGCACGCGCTTTAACTGGTAATTATGGGGAATTTGTACTTTATACGCGCTATAAACACTGTCTCACCATCGCCACAACCTTTTAGAATTTCCACCTCGATGACGTTTCTCTGCAAAGACATGACTTTGAGCTGGTTTCCGTTACACAGATATACAACCGGAAGTCCACTTGCCATTTGTGAATTGAGAAATTCTACGGGGTGATATTTGGCATCATCTTCATCATCAGTATTAATGGAGGTGTATATCACTTCAATCCCTTCAATTTGTGAGAGAATACCGTGGTTGATCGCTGCAGCTTGATCATCTTCGGAGTTAAAACGGAAACACGCCTAAGAATTCTCTTGGTACGGTATTTGACTGATATCCTCGTATATCAGACGAATAAGATCTTCTAAAGTGGGATCTACTCTACCAAGAGTCTCTGGTCTTTCACCAACTTTTAGAAGAAC
The DNA here is from genome assembly GCA_963680765.1 of Agrochola lychnidis. Classification (NCBI taxonomy): domain Eukaryota; kingdom Metazoa; phylum Arthropoda; class Insecta; order Lepidoptera; family Noctuidae; genus Agrochola; species Agrochola lychnidis. The sequence continues at coordinate 11,291,046 of OY796869.1, read as the reverse complement.
ATCGGAGAATACTTGAGCATTTGAATTACCGCCAAGCCGAGCTCGTATGATGATGGTCAAGCGCAGTTTATGAACTCTCGACCATAGAGTCGACCTTTTCAACGAAGTATTCACTTTTTTTGTCAAAACTGTGACACCACCCATCATATCTTGGTTTCTGCGGATGTCCTGCAGGGTTCTGTTTACAGTTTCCACTGCTTTCCTTTTTGCCATAATGCATTCATCCCATACGACGAAGCGCAATCCCCTAAGCACACATCCCTTGTTACTGTTGCGTGACACCCCACAAACAGGCGTTTCGTTGCTCTCTAAATTGATGGGAATCTTAAATATGACGTGCGCTGTTTAGCCACCAGGAAGCAGTGTGGCAGCGATTCCAGAAGATCCACACACATACATATTTTAAAATCGCTTGGACAAATCTGCTGTCAAAATCTGTAAAAAAAACATTTTATTCCTACAGTCTTTTGCTCTAAAATGATCAGAATACAACCTTGAATGTTTTGTGACTTTAAAGTACTTGTAACTTAGTAGTTTCCCATAGCTTACGAAGTTTTTAATTTTTTGTGAATTAATACATTCTATGAACTATTACATACACAATCCAAAAAAAAAAATCGATTTCCAAAAAGAGTTTAAAAAAACAGATGTAAATCGAACTTACTACCCCGGGCGGCCTACCACCAGCTCATAAAGCAGTATTATTTTAATGTTACTTCAGTGGGAGAAAGAGATGGAGCTATACATCCTGTAGAGCTTCATCTCTTTCCCACACTGAAGTAACATTAAAATAATACTGCTTTTGAGCTGGTGGTAGGCCCTCAGGACTTCAAATCATTCGTCCAACCGCTTACTTATTCGCTTTGTTGAAAGTTAGCTAAAATAGCCGTTCCTATATAAAAGGTAGCGTGATGATAATCATTTAAAAAGTTAAATCGGTAAATACCTATCTACAATATCCCAACCTTTTGGCGCGTCCTTTTACAATTTGCAGAGAAAAATACGAACATGATGTAATATTGCTCATCCCCCATAGCAAATAGCGTGATAGTTTATGCCCTACAGTTGGTATAGACAAACATTCTAAAAACTTTATTTTCCGCATAAGAATTGATCCCATACCTCGTAGCAATAACTTTCTTTAAAAAAAATTAACTTCGCTACGATTTTATTATATCTATAGATTATAGGTACATAATCAAAAAAAAAAAAATCGTATAACAAAATGTGAAAAAAAAGAAAAAAAACCGTCGGTGGGAATCGAACTTACAACCCCATGTTTGCAAAGCAACCGCCCATCCGTTGAGCTAATTGCTTTGTTGAAACTTGACTAAAATAGCCGTTCCTATATATTACATGATTGACTGCTTAGTTCCATAAAGGTATAGCGTGATGATAATCATTTAAAAAGTTTAATCGATAACCATCTACAATATCCTAAAATTTTGGCGCGTTTTTTCCAAAAATACGAACATAATATAATATTGCTCGTCCCCCATAGTAAATAGCGTGATAGTTTATACCCTATAGTTTGACCAGACTTATAGGGAACACCTATGCAAAGTTTTAACAGAATCTATCCGGTAGAATTTGCGTCATGCTAGAACATAAAAATACAACATAATGTAATATTGCTCGTCCCCCATAGTAAATAGCGTGATAGTTTATACCCTATAGTTTGACCAGACACACAGGGAATATCTATGCAAAATTTTAACAGAATCTGTCCGGTAGAATTTGCGCCATGCTGGAACATACATACAGACAAACAGACAAACAGACAAAAATTCTAAAAAAAATATTTTCGGCATTAGAATCGATCCTAGACCTCGTAGCAATTACTTTTTTTCAAAAATATTCAATGTACAGTTTTGACTTCGCTACGATTTTATTATATGTATAGATGTATAGATATTATAATTCGCTAGTTAGCCACATTTCTTATTTCCTTACAGTCATCATAATCGGCCTATAATGTTCCCACTGCTGGGACACAGGCCTCCTCTCTTTGAGAGGGAGTGGGCCGTAATCCACCACGCGGGCCCAGTGCGGGTTGGTAGATGGAAGGTTTTTCTAAGTGAACGAAAGTTATATATACAAAGGGACAATAATATTTGAATTAAATCGACTTACACAGTGGCTATACGATGTGAGGACGACAATACAGCAATAAATGAAAAAAACTGGCAATATTACAAGTTTGAAATAAAAAATGTTTTTTTGAACAATCTTAATAGTAGTGGGCCAACTATGGGTTTTGCCAATAAGCTGACTATACTGCCTAAGGCTGTTTGTCCACCGGGACGTCAACAGGACGTCAACAACGAGATGACGGCGCCGAAGTAGCGATACCTACATGCATGTAAGAGCGGGAGGGCTCGGGGATCTCAAATGATAACGATCAGACATCTTGTAAACACTTTTATCACTCACAGTCAAACCAACAATGATTCAAACAACTTAATTTTATAACGAGATGCACACAGTTCAAAATGCAATTCAATACTGATCGCTCTGCGTTTTTTTTTTTTTTTCGATATGGCATCTCACAGCTGGTTGGGACGGGCTGGATCAAAAAGTTTCGATCATTTTTTTAAACGGGGAATTTAAAGCTACGTGCATAGCTGCAACAACTGCTGGCACCTCGTTTTCGAGCAAGGGTCGACTTTTTAAATACTTAAATTAAGCATAAATTTTGTTAGGTAACAATTATTTTATTTAATTATCGCACTGATTCGTGTTTCCGCTACGTCATCAGCCGTTATGACGTTTGTTTTAGACTGTGGTACTGTTTTTATTTGCCAGCGCTATCATGCATTACTAAGTATGGCCGGGTGTCCACCGCCCCGGGACGTCACGTTCTTTTCGAATAATCTCGTTTCTCGTAAAAGAGGCCCGAACAGACAATGTTGCACTTACTGTGCGTTTGCACTGGCGAAACATTCATAACAAAACATGTTGGAATCTCTATGTTTTGTCAATTTTCCATACAATGTTTTACAGGAACTAGAGATTTCAACATGTTTTGTTGTGATGTTTCGCCAGTGCGAACGCAGTGTTACAAATATACACTGACGACCAATATAAAAAGCCACTTGCAAAGTACCACAAAAATTTAAATATCTCCTAAACCACACAAGTAGCTATTTAGTGGTATGAGGAACAGGGTGGAAAGTTTACTCATCCACCACGGAAAAGGGAGGATCCTCCGACCAGACGGGTATTGTGTTTGGCGGGCAACTGCCCATCGGTTTGAAGTTGAAATCTTGTATGTATGTCGATCGCTCGGTAAACTCTAACTGCGCGATGCAGGATTTGTGTGACGTCATGTCTATGATGCGTAGTTCGTATGTGGCGGTGTAACCGCTACATGAAGTAAAAAAATCTTGAAAACAATTTGAACGGTGTTTTTTATGCGCTATTAACTACACCTGAATGTTGCTTTTTACTTCAAGAAGCTATCTGGCGTGGTTTCGGAAATATTTCATGACTAGCGGACGCCACGCGGTTTCACCCGCGTAGTTCCCGTTCCCGTAGGAGTATGGGGATAAAAAATAGCCTATGTTACTCGCTGATAATGTAGCTTATCATTGCTGAAAGAATTTTTCAAATCGGTCTAGTACTTTTTAAGTTTATTCGTTACATACAAAAAAACTTTAAAAAAAAAAAAAAAAAAACAACCGATTTCCAAAAAAACAAAGTGAAAAATAACTTTAATTTCGGAAGTCGGTGTCTTTGGTTTTGAATTTTCGTTTTTTGCCACCGACTTCCAAAATTAAAGTTATTTTTCACTTTGTAGTGTTTTTTTGGAAATCGGTTGTTTTTTTTTTTTTGTAAAAAGTTTTTTTGTATGTAGTCGGTTGGTTTTTTAGGGTTCCGTTGCCAAATGGCAAAAAACGGAACCCTTATAGATTCGTCATGTCTGTCTGTCTGTCGGTCTGTCTGTCTGTCTGTCTGTCTGTCCGTCCGTATGTCACAGCCACTTTTTTCCGAAACTATAAGAGTTGAAACTTGGTAAGTAGGTGTATTCTGTGAACCGCATTAAGATTTTTACACAAAAATAGAAAAAAAACAAATAATTTTGGAGTTCCCCATACTTAGAACTGAAACTCAAAAAAAATTTTTTCATCAATCCCATACGTGTGGGGTATCTATGGATAGGTCTTCAAAAATGATATTGAGGTTTCTAATATCATTTTTTTCTAAACTGAATAGTTTGCGCGAGAGACACTTCCAAAGTGGTAAAATGTGTGTCCCCCCCCCTGTAACTTCTAAAATAAGAGAATGATAAAACTAAAAAAAAACTTCCACCGAAAATTGGTTTGAACGAGATCTAGCAAGTAGTTTTTTTTTAATACGTCATAAATCGTAAACCGCAATTTACCTTTCATTCAATGTTACTTGCTGCTACGGAACCCTTCATGGGCGAGTACGACTCGCACTTGGCCGCTTTTTTTTGTAAAAAGTTTTTGTTTTCACTTTTTAGTTGTGGTCTTTACCTCACACAAATTCGAATACCACTACTTGCAATGTAAATAACAGTGAGAGGAACTTAACATATCATCCACATACTAAGTGGGAAAAAATACGTATTATTGAAGCTAACTCAAAAACTACCCAAGCAAAGTTATTAAAATTTATATGGGACCACCTCTGAAGTATTACCTACCAAACAAAAAGTAATTATTAAAATCATATGAATTGATTTTAATGATGCTTTTTTTGTTTGGCCGAGTTATCGCGTAACAAACATACAAAAAAAAATACACAGTTGAATTGAGAACCTCCTCCTTTTGGAACATAACATAACACATAACATCACGCCTTGTTTCCCCGAAGGGTTGGGCAGAGGTGTCCCTGTAGCAGCTACACCCACATTTCGCCAGTTAAGTTTAAGTCCCACGTAATAGGGGGTGAGCCTATTGCCATCAACCGGGCACAAATCCAGACTCCGAGCTGCTACTGAGAAATTTCAGATAAAAAAACCCAATAACACTTTGTCCGACCCGGGAATCGAACCCAGGACCTCATGCTCAGCAGTAGCGCTTGCGACCACTAGACCAACGAGGCTCCTTTTGGAAGTCGGTTAAAAATACAAATCTTTCCTCTTTTTAATATTAGTATAGATAAGTTAGTGGCTTTTTTATATTGCTTGTCAGTGTAGTTTAATTATGCTATATCCGTCCTAATATAACTACATTTACTTGCCTTAAATGGGCCATTCACATTTACACACCCATTAAACTACGTGCACCCAAAAGTTGTACTTACCACACTGTGTAAGATAGTACCTACGACAACTTTAAAGTAATTCCCACTTTCTTACGTACTCTCTGAAGGGATATCAACCCCGCCACAGTTATTAATTAATATAACGCGTATAATGTCACTAATTATACTCCGCGGAATGATTAGAAGATTAGAAGCTATCCCTGTAGATCATTAACAACCTCTTCATATTGACGTAGATGATTTTCTAGAAGGGGTAAAAGTGCACTTGAATGGAGCGACACTTCGAAGTTCTGTTTGTGTTCTCTAAGTAAACAGATTGCTGTACTCACACAAACATGATACCCGGGTGATAGATATGCTCTTTTTAACCGACTTCAAAAAAAAGGAGGAGGTTCTCAATTCGTCGGGATATTTTTTTTTTTTATGTATGTTCCCCGATTACTCGAAGGCGAAAAATTCTTTTTTTGTTTGAAAGGGTATACTTTCAAGTTGGTCCCATTGTCATTTGGTCACGATCTGATGATGGGATCTTGGAGAAATTGAGAGAACTCTTCAAATATTAAAGGCACATCTATAGCGATTTGGGTATTTTTGATGAGCAGTTGACATAAGGCTATTGTAACTTAGATAAATTACAAACCAACCCACTAAAAAGCGAAAAAAAAAACTTTTTACAAAAAACACAACCGACTTCCAAACTACAAAGTGAAAAATAACTTTAATTTCGGAAGTCGGTGTCAAAAATAAATACTGATCTGATCCAAAGACACCGACTTCCGAAATTAAAGTTATTTTTCACTTTGTAGTTTGGAAGTCGGTTGTGTTTTTTATAAAAAAGTTTTTTTCTTATTTCCAATTAATTATAACCCCTTCTACTTTCTTCCCCTTTTTCTTATCGCCAACAGTAATTGTACAGGTCTAGTTTATTTTTACAAAAGTGCACATTACTATACAGGGTGGCAGGGACATCCCCCTGCGTTAAAATTTTTCGTCGGTTATTTAAAATAAATCAGCTGTTCCATACATTTTGACCGCGTAGGTATTGCACTTTTCTATAAAACAGCAGTTTTTTTTTTAATAACCGACGAAAAATTTCAATGCAGGGGGTTCAGAATCATGTACTGAATCCATGGTTTCAGATTTCGCGTCGATGTCCCTGCCACCCCGTATATTTTCCTAGCCCCCATGCTAGGAAAATATAAAAAATATGTTGTGTACGTCATTGATCATTTATTTTGTACCAGGGTAAATGCACTCTTAAATTAAATTTTACCCTATGTAATGTATCTGTGTAGTTCTTATCTCTTACTATTTTACAAAGTTTTCAAAAAAAAAAACAGTGTTTATGAGAAAGCCAGTGAATTTTTCACCAACCGTAAGTTAATTCCCCAGAGCAGGCTTTACGTAAAACTAAAAGCTACCTTGCCTTAAAAAATACTTAGATATTTCAAGACAAATGAATGACTATTTTCATTCATTATCTCAACTTTGACCTTAATGCTGAAAAAATAACAATTGTAAACAAATACAGCTTTTCTTCATCGTTTCTAATCATGCTAAATTCGACAGTAGGTCGAATAAAATTACGTAGGCGCAGCTTGGCCGCGAAGCCGCGTAGGCCTGGCGTAGGCTTGGCGTAGTAGCGTAGACCTACATGCGGCGTAGCACCGTAGACCTACGTGCGGCGTAGCACAGTCAACTTTGTGTAGTAAAATTATTATCGGTATGTTTTTTTACAGGGTGTAAAAAGGCTCATCACTTAGCCGATATCTAAGCACTAAAGTACGTAACATTGAGTAAATGTTATTTCTGGGAAACTGACTTTTATTTTTGGTATGAAAAATCGCTGTTTACGACAGCGCGCAATGTAACGCACGCAAAAGCTTTGTGCTTATGGGTGCATTCACGGAACAGAAGTCATGGAGGTATTTCAAGTTAAGTTATATGTGACATTTAAACTTAAATTCGTGAAAAAAATAGTTCTAACTTTGACCATCAATAACTCCGTATCCAGAAGGTTTCTAGGTCAAGTCCAGGACGGAAGTATAAGTGACTTTCGACTTCGTAAAGTGTATTTTTACTCCCGTTACTACTTCCAAACACGTTAGAAAGTATAAACACAAGGCATCTACATACACATCCCATGCCGATTTCGGCTACTTTACTATACACTATTTTCGTGACTATTTTTGTTCCCGACGTCTTCTAGTATAGGTTACGGGCGTGTGCTCTGATATGCCTAATCCTAACTAAAACCTGGACTGTAACCTATCGTGTCTGCACTGTGCACAGAGCGGACATTTTAGAATGCTTTAGACAAAATCAAACTAGTTGCTAATTTAATTTGATATTTTTTTTATAATTTGTCTTTGATTTTACATTCTGTGATTACTTTCTCACACACTGACTTATTATTTGTATTTTTTTTTTTTGGAAAATCGTTTATTTTTACAATGTTTGTTAATATGTGAGCACCATGTTTCTATCACATAATTCATTTATGTATCGTTGCTTCATTTTTAATTATTTTTACCTATTGTGGTATAGTAATTTTATTCTAGGTGCATCGTCTTCACATATAATTATTTATCTAATGTACCGATGCAAAATATTGTAAGGGGAGTTTGTTGCGCCATATCTTCTTCCCAGCTAAAGGCACTAGGAAGTGGTGAAGGGTGGATGTTTTTGGGGGACTGTCTTATGTAATTTTGACGTTCGAAAAGTGTTAATTCTCAGCCTAGTTTGAATAAATGACTTGTTTATGTGAAAAGCAGCCTTCAGTACAGTCCACTACAATGCTATACTGCATCAACATTTGAGTTGCTACACGGTCACCTTGCTAAGAATGCTTATAACGCTTATCTATTGGTAATCTACAGGCCGCCGCACACAAATAAACGCACTTTTACAAAAGAAGTAGAAAACATTATTCAAGCACTACCAGTAAACACCGACATTGTATTAGTAGGCGATTGCAACATTAACTTATTAGAGACTGAACTGGATTCCTCGGCAAACAAATACTTAAATGCGTTAGCGGATTTGGGACTTCACTGTGGCATTCAAGACATAACACGCGAGGCGGTTGTCGGACAGAGGCGAGTGGCGTCATGCATCGATCACGTCTTTATGCGTAGTGTAAGTGGCGGGGCGAGCGACGTTCACGCATACACACTCACTAGTCAGGTAGCCGACCACTATCTAACGGGAATCTCAGCTGTTATTGATAAAGAAATAGACTTAACGTGTGTGAATAAAATGAAATATGACAACAAAGCGGTAAGAGATAAACTTAATAGCATAGATTGGTCATCGCTGCTACTCATACAAGACCCGAACGAATTGTACACAAACATGAACGCAATTTTTGGCGATATTTATAACAGTTCTAAAATACAAAACTCGGTGTATCCTAAACGTAAAACACAGTCTTGGGTTACGGAAAAGTTACGCATACTTATAGAAGATAAAGATATCCTATTTAAACAGTGGAAAAGCGATCCCAAAAATAATAATAAACGACTACAGTACACTAGATGTAGAAATAAAACTCAGAAGCTTATAAATATAGCCAAAAATAATAGTAGGCGGGAAACGATTGCAAGTTGTAAGGGAGATATGAGAAAAATATGGAGTACTATAAATAACTGGCTCGGTAGGTCTAAAATGGGAGTTGACTCTGTAATAGAAAAACACTTATTAAAAAATGAATCATTGCAAACAATTTGTAACAAATTCTGTGAAACCTTTACGAATGAAGTCGATACGATTAAGCATAAATGTCAACATAATTTCTTAGACAGAAAGAGCTATGTTAGTGGTTGTAATGTAAGTTTCCGATTTAAAAAAGTGCTACCTAAAGACGTAAAAACTGTTTTAGAGAAATTAGACTGCAACAAGTCGCCGGGGTCAGATGGTATTAGAATTAAGGATCTAAAACAGATAAAAGAACAAATTAGTCCAGTAATAGCTTATTTTATTAATATTTGTGTTAAAAAATCTCAATATCCGGATGAACTTAAAAAATCTATAGTCAGGCCAATATTTAAACAGGGATCTCATCAAGATTATAGCAATTATAGACCTATAGCAATTCTAAATACGGTAAACAAAATAGTCGAAAAAATTATAGTTAAACAACTAACTCATTTTTTGGAAAGTAATAGTATTTTAAACGATGTCCAACACGGTTTTAGACCCAATAGAAGTACTGCAACTGCGCTGGAGAAATTCACAGACGAAGTCAATAATCGACTTGATAAAAAACAGATAGTTATGGTTATATTTATAGACTTTAAAAAAGCCTTTGATACATTGGACCACGACGGCTTGTTGCAGGCTATGAATGAATGTGGCATAAGGGGCCCCATGAACGCATGGTTTAGCAAGTACTTAGAGAACAGATCACTCAAAGTTTGTGTCAGTGGAACAGAAAGTATACGGGGTGACATTAAATTCGGAGTTCCGACCGGTTCAGTATATGGCCCATTAGGATACATAATGCACGTCAATAGTATGTCTAATGTATTAAAGAAATGTAAGGCGTTTATGTACGCTGATGATACTTGCCTGGTTTATAGTCATAATAATATTGATCTCAATCAACAAACTATGCAAAACGATTTTGACAATGTGGTTCAGTGGGCACATGATAATGGCATTATAATAAATATAAGTAAAACTAAGTGCATGCTTATTCACTCGCCGTATCATAAAAATAAAAATACATTGTTAGTGCAAGTAAAAGGTCATTCGTACGAATGTCTGCATAACAACAAGCAATTTTGTCAGTGTTTATGTTTAGAAACAGTTACCTCTTATAAATACCTAGGACTAATAATAGATAACACGTTCACATGGAATCTACATGTTAATAACGTTTGCAACAAGCTACGCTCCATTTTGGGTAAATTGAAAAATCTTAAATATGTTGTCAGCAGGAAAGTACTGTATACCTTGTATTACGCACTGGCTGACTCAACTATTGGTTATGGCTTGGGAGGATATGGTCTTACATTCCCTACACACTTAAATAAAATTAACGTCTTGCAGTTAAGGTTACTAAAACTACTTATAGATAAAAAAACTAAGAAAACATTAAACAAAAATTATGATAAACTATTCAAAATTTGTAAAGCACTCCCTATCCATCTGAAAAGTAAGTTAAATATCTTGACTGAACAATTTAATAGTCAATACCACAAAGTGGAGCGTAAGCATATGTACCCAACTCGTTTATCTAAGAAGAAGACACTTGCTGTTCCAAAAGTAACAAACTACTTTGGTAAGCGCACAAGAAGGTACGTAGTACCAACGTTAGTTAATGAGCTACCCCCAAAACTGATATCGCATGTCAAGTCTAAGGACCAACTTAAAAGAGTTTTACAAAAACATTATCTATCATTGTGTCCATAGCTATGTCTGTAGCAAACCTCACGTTTGCTATAATGCCTTTTTGTAAAATGTGAGATTTTTTATCTCGATTGTAGGTATATTGTTTTATTTTGTTATTTTGTTTTATAGTTTACTTAGCATAATTAAGTTTTAGCACATAAATTTCAAATCAAAATTTGTAATCCAATGTTAGACGAGAACAACTGCCGACAAACTGTTATGCAGTTTGGCAGATTTTATGTATTTTATTGTAAGTACAGATTTTGAATAAATAAATAAAAATAAAAAAAAATTTGATATTTTTTTTATAATTTGTCTTTGATTTTACATTCTGTGATTACTTTCTCACACACTGACTTATTATTTGTATTTTTTTTTTTGGAAAATCGTTTATTTTTACAATGTTTGTTAATATGTGAGCACCATGTTTCTATCACATAATTCATTTATGTATCGTTGCTTCATTTTTAATTATTTTTACCTATTGTGGTATAGTAATTTTATTCTAGGTGCATCGTCTTCACATATAATTATTTATCTAATGTACCGATGCAAAATATTGTAAGGGGAGTTTGTTGCGCCATATCTTCTTCCCAGCTAAAGGCACTAGGAAGTGGTGAAGGGTGGATGTTTTTGGGGGACTGTCTTATGTAATTTTGACGTTCGAAAAGTGTTAATTCTCAGCCTAGTTTGAATAAATGACTTTTGAATTTGAATTTGTAAAACATTTTGAAAAAGTAACGGTGGAGTTTCTTGCCCATTCTTCTTCATTATAAAACTACTTTTTGGAAGGGGCTACTAGAATCAATTAAACTTTTTTTGGAAATTTTGACGTTCAAAAGTATTAAGTAGTAAGTAGTGACTTATAAGAGCCCATTTGAAATAATTGATTTGACTTTGTGGTAATGGATGATGGAGGGTTGTTTACCCTTGAGGTGATCTCGCCTGCTGTCGAGATCTCTCTTCAGCTGGTTTGTCCATTATACGTGTAAAACTACATGTCTCATTTAGTTTTACATTTGCATCCGTGTCACCCCTATACATATCCCAGAAACAGTCATAATTATAACATCTATGTAATTATCAATTTCATGAGAATAAATAATTATAAGGCAGAGTAGTTCGCTGTGAGTGTATTAATTTGGATCACTTTAATGACGTTAACTAATTATAAAATGTGTGGGTGACGTCAGCAGAACACTTGTGTCAACAAATTAATAATATTAGTTTCGTTGGAAGTCTTGTGTATCGATAAAATAGTAATCAAAATATTGTTAACAACCCTAAATGTTATTCAATCAGGGTGTCTACCAGGGAGTTCTATGTTACGGGGTTTGGTTTCCGCACTTAGTCCGTCAGGTAGACCATTGTGCGTGGGCCATGGCGGCCGTTTGGTGGTTAATCCAACCAGCCCACCTCCCTCCAGAAGTTAATTAAAACTCCCGGTCTGTTCAGAACATCAGTGAAAGATCTGGGTGACCCGAGGGTTTCTGCTCTAATCTGGGTGACGCCTGTGCATTCTAAGAGCACGTGCGCGACGGATTCCTCAGTCTCCATGCACGCCCTGCACAGAAAACTGTCCGTTATGCCTATTGTGTGGAAGTGTTTGTTTAGCAAGCAGTGCCCCGTGATGGTCACCGTCACCAGGCGCAGGCCGTCCCTATCCAAGCGTAATAAACGACTGGTTAGCCTGCTATACAAGGATGAGTTAGCTTCCCTGGACTGCCTGCAGCCCGGTGTCGAGGTCCACCAGTTCTCCGCTTGTGTGTGGGTGAACTCCTGTAGCCACCTGCGTATTTGGTTGAAGGGGATTGGCACGATAGGCTCGGGTCCACAAACTATTACACTACACTATCAGGGGGTTTAACAAAAACAATCTTCTTGCAAGAATGTAGTAAGCTTGTTTTAAAAACGTCTTGTGTCTTATCGAATATCTACGAATAACAGCCGGAACCAACGCGAACGAATAAACGTGGTTTCCGAGGTCTTGTTTGTCTCGGAAGGAGCTTGTGGCTAAGTAATAACCGCCGCACGGGTCGATCGATCAGGTTAAGCTACGCTTGCTACGTGGTCCGTGGATGTGTGACCATCTTTACATACCAAGACCCCTCCGTGCCTCGGAAAGCACGTTAAGCCGTTGGTCCCAGCTGTCATTTGTAGATCTTTGATTGTTGTTACGGGTAGTTAGAAGCCCGAAAGTCTGACAACCAGTCTTACCAAGGGGTATCGTGTTACCTAATAACTAGGTTGAGTAGTTCAGATTGGCAGTCGCTCCATGTAAAATACTGGTATTCAGCTGCATCCGGTTAGACTGGAAGCTGACCCCAACATAGTTGGGAAAAGGCTAGGCAGATGATGAGTTGCTTGCCTCGAAACATAATGGATGAAAGAAGGTAATCCCAACAATCTGGATCGAACTGAACGATCGATGTTATCCATTGACGTCGAAGGCTGCAATCTAGTTGTAACTTTATGCAGCAGGTTATTTTATGACATTAAAACACGGCCGTAATAAAATAATATAAGTTTGGTTTCTTTTAACCTATTGAAACAGGTTGGCAATTTAGTGATTTTTGAAGTGAAAACTTCTTTAAGCGCGTTGGGCATTTTTGATATGGGAAAAACAATTGAACTCGCGACATCGTTACCAACACCTCATTTTTATAAACGCGATTGTGCTCTTTATTTATATTCAAAGTCAAAGTCAAAGTCAAATCATTTATTTCAAATAGGCCCATGTATGGCACTTTTGAACGTCAAAAATTACAAAATAATAAAATTGATTCTAGTCGCCCCTTCCAAAAGGTAGTTTTCGTATGGAGAAGAATGGGCAAGAAACTCCACCGTTACTCTTTTAAAATGTTTTACAATATTGTTTGTATATGTACGTACATTTGTTAAATAATTATTATATGTGAAGACGATGCACCTAGAATAAAATTACTATACCACAATAGGTAAAAAAATTAAAAATGAAGCAACGATAGATAATTTAATTTGTGACAGATACATGGTTCTCACATATTTACAAACATTGTAAAAGTAGACGATTTTCCTAAAATGTTACAATTAATAAGTCAGTGTGTAAGGAAGTAATCACAGAATGTAAAATCAATGTCATACTTAAAACACAAAGTAATAAATTTTACAATTAAATTAGCAACCAGTTTGATTTTGTCTTGATTCTAAATTGTCCTATGGAGCAGGACCAGCATGTTTCCAAGCACTCTTATCTTGGATATAATCCTCTAATTTGTAATATGCTTGTTTATAAAGTGTACTTTTTATATGAATTTTAAATTTTCTTTCATTTAATTGCAATATGTCACAAGGTATTTTGTTGTAACATTTAACACAGTACCCCATAAAAGATGTATGTACTTTAGATAACCTGAAAATGGTTGATCTAGTTTATCTTTATTTCGAGTATTAAAATTATGTCTATCACTTATTTTATTAAAGAGATGTGGATTTTTCCTTACATACATAATATTTTCATAAATGAATTGGCAAGGTACCGTCATAATATTAATCCTTTTAAAAAGTTCCCTGAGAGATTCGCGGCGACGTAGATTATAAATGGCTCTGACAGCTTTCTTTTGCAAAATAAAGATGGATTCAATGTCAGCAGCCCGACCCCACAGTAAAATGCCATATGACATAATGCTGTGGAAGTAGCTAAAATAGACCAAACGCGCGGTTTCTACATCTGTTAACTGTCTTATCTTTCTAACAGCATAAGCGGCCGAGCTTAACCGCCCCGCAAGAGATGTTATATGAGGTCCCCATTGTAATTTCTCGTCTAGCGTGATTCCCAGGAAAACCGTTTGATTAATAAATTCCAGTTTTTCTCCATTCAATATGATGTCACATTCGCTACTTTTAACATTAGGTAATTTAAATCTAATGCATTTGGTTTTTTTTTTATTAAGTACCAGATTATTTACCGTAAACCAATCTTGGACTTGCAGAATAGAGCTATTACGTTACGAATCAATATTCTATGCAAGTATTTTACTTTAAAGGTTTTGGAAGTATTTTTTTAAATTGTTCAAGTTTTCACTTCTGTCGGCACTCCCGGAGTGCCATTGTTTTTTTACCCTTAAACACTTTAATAAATAACAGTAGACAGACTATTTCGATGCTTAAGAAAAGTTTTTTTATGAATCAAATATGAGTTTTATAGTGAAAGTTGTTTAGTATCTAGTTTAGGTCCTTGAGGAATGTATTTGACTAATACACTACCCTGTAAATAGAGTACTACAATATCATTTTATTATTTATCTAAAAAAGCAGTACCCAATTCCACCAATACCTAAGCCGTGTTGAACTGAGAGATAGGTTCCTCATCTTTTTGAGGGAGATTTAAAAAAAAATCTTTTTTCCTGGCAATTCAAATTGAAACCACCAAAAGAACTTACATCATAAATACTCCAGCAAGTCATACCCGATGGCTCTTACAAGTCCAACTGTTTATATACAATGTAGTTTATGATTGCCCCCAACTCGATAATTGGTGCACGGTATTGTGGGGTTTCTTCTGGAAACAGGTGATAATTAACTCCACACACTCGCATTTTGTTTCCCACTCACATTCGATGTTTATGCAATAATTAATTAGTCAAACTATACAGAATTTTGTGCACTACTTGTGTTTTGATGAGGAATGGTTAGTAATGAATGTTGTTTTACAATTCTTTATTTATTTAACCATTTTTGCACATACATAACAGACAAGAAGAAAAGAACAGAAAAATACGTACAAAGGCAATGATTTATTTCTAAGGAAATCTCTACCAGTATACCTGCGGTACATAATGATAGAACCGAAAATTCGAAGACATGTTACATCTACCAACCCGCACTGGGCCCGCGTGGTGGATTACAGCCCACTCCCTCTCACAGAGAGAAGACCTGTGTCCAAGCAGTGGGAACACTTATAGGCTGATGATGATGATAATGATGATACCTGCGATAGGAAAGTAGATAAGAACAGATGTAGACAACGTGTGTAACCACAATAAAAAAAAGAAAAAGAAAATACGTAAATCAAAAAAACAATTCACTAGTTTAAATATTAACTTACAATATGAGAATATACTTACATACGTACTTCTAAAACAAATATCACGACAATATATATAATTACAATGTAATTTAAAATAACTATGCGACTATGACGAAGTGGAAAGATAGGGTTCGTTCACTCTTCTTTTAAATACTGCAACAGTTTGGCAGTCCCTAATGTCAGGCGGAAATGAATTCCACAACCGCACCGCGTGCACAGTGAAGGAGTAGGAGTAGAAGTCGGTCGTAGGAAAAGCATTCTCGCAGATAGGATGGCGTTTTAGGGTTGTGAAGGATGTTAAATAGCAGACATAATATCCGAAAGTTCCTGCGAAGTCGAATAGAGACCCATTTGAGTATCTTGCTTAGAAACATGATCATATTTTTAGGTTAAATTCTTGTAGTGTATTTGTTTAAAAGTTGCACTAGCGGCTCCCTGCTTGAGGTTCATTATCTTGAAGAAAATTCAGTAGTTTTTTTTTTCAAAAACAAAACTACGTACGTCCGAACCATGTCATGTATATTAAAGAAAAACCAAATAACTTAAGTTAAAGTAGGTACCTGGATGTTATTCAGGTACCTACTTCAGGCCTCGACACTTAAGCCTAAACATCTGTTTTAGTTTACTTTATTAAATTAGCTACACAAAAAATGTAACCTCTAAATTAAACAAAAACAATGAGTATACGTGATTTTGATTCTAAACACGTTGTTAAGCAGAGGCCTCACTGCGGACTAAGCTAACTTAATTTAGCTTTATTTACTCACTTTTTTTAAATCCACAACGGGGAAGCTCTTGGCCTGCATTTTGCCTGATGGTAAGTGATGATCAGGCCGAAGGTGGAAGCAAGCTTCACCTGGAATCCTCAACTACAGAGGAACTAGCTGTCTTATCTCTAACTGCGGAAACACAACAATGCTGTTAACATTGTTGCTATGGTGACAGATTTAGATAGCAGGACTTAAAACAAGCCCTACCACCAACCAAACCGTGCAGAAAATTTTGCCCCACTGAGTCTGAGACAGTTGGTCTAACCAGTAGACCATAGAGGCGGTTAAAATATACAATATTGAATAGTAGGTAAGTGTAGATACCATCGTCCAGGTAAGCTGTGAGCTAAGCTAAATGGCGAAACAGTTTTGTGGGGCATAGTTTTAAGTAGGTATAAGACTATTGTAAACTCTTTATATATAAATGATAAAAATGGCAGTGGCACTCCGGGAGTGCCAACAGAAGTGAAAACTTGAACAAGATCACCTTGGTGAAAGAAAAATACAATATATGTATAGAACATTGGTTCGTAACCTTATCTAAATAAAGAGCACAATCGCGTCTACAAAAAAAAAAACTTCCAAAACTTTTAAAGTAAAAATACTTGCATAGAACATTGATCAGTAACGTAATATAAATAAAGAGCACAATAACGTTTACAAAAATAAGGTGTCGGTAACGGTGTCGCGAGTTTAATTGCTTTTCCCATCTCAAAAATGCCCAACGCGCCTAAAGAAGTTTCAACTTCAATAATAATAACTTCTTATTTTTCCTAAATCAATTAAGCTAAATTAGGTTAACTTAGCTTATGGTGTGGCCTGCGCCTTAGACCAAACTTCCATAGTGACTCTAGGTGACTTTTAAATTAAATGTAACTAGGTCAAGCAGGTCAATGACCGCAGAAACGAGGTTAACTACTCATGAAAATTAAATTTAGAAACACCTTTATTTTCTTACTCATAAGATAGCAAGTTGCGTAATGAAAATAGCTGAAAAAAAGTTACGTAAATAGACGAACTGTTGAGTTGCTTAACTGAAAAAATGAAAGAACGTACTGTTCTTACCTCTAGGATTGATGAATGTGTCTCCTATTTGTATATATCGTCAAGCGACTGTTTCGCATAAAAGCCAAAAAAAACGCAAATATTTTTATTTCCTCAATAAAAACTGGTAACGCCCAGCAAAGTGAATCTTCAATGAATACGTCTCGGGTTTTTCACGATTTTCTTCAAACCACTTTACATATGCCGTAGTTAAAACAGATATTTTAATATCTGAAAATAATAATAATACCAGCCTTTTATTGTCCCAGTGCAGGGCAAAGGCCTCTTCTCATACAGAGAAGACACGAGCATTGATCACCACGCTTGTTCAAGACGGATTGGTGATTTCAGACTTATATCAACTACTAGCTGTTGGCCAAGGTTTCGCCCGCGTAGACCCTATTTTTTTAAATGAGTGTAGCCTTACTTACTCCTTATAATATCAGCTATCTGCCAGTGAAAATCCCGTCAAAATCAGTCCAGCCGTTTCAGAGATTAGCCGGAACAAACAGACAGAAAGACAGTCAAGAATGAAAAAAAAAACAGTTTTTTTGTGTTACGTACCGTATAAACTTTCGTATGCATTTAGTAAAAAGCTGTTATTTTGACATTACAAACAGACACTTCAATTTTATTTCAGAACAACATCCATAATTTGTTAACCATGTTAGTAAACATGCAGGTTAGACAAATCATGGACGAGCGAGCAATCCTCCACAATAACATTCAGGAGACTGTTCGAGCTGCCTCGGACACTCTGCAGCAGCGACGCTGCACGCTTACATTTGATTGTTGCAAAGCCCTCAGTGTATGCATCAGCAAACATTCCCGACGCGACGCACTGTAGAAGCGTGGCAGCCCCAACAGCATCCTGAATGCATCATTGTATTAACTCGAAGAATATTGATGACTTTCTGCGTATAACTTATCCAGAGGTTGCAAGTGTCAAATTTCTGACTATACGCTTTAAAATCATTTTCATTTAATTCATGTCTTAAATATAATATACAATCTAACACTAAAATATATATACAGGGTGGCAGGGACATCGACGCGAAAACTGTTACCATGGATTCAGAAAAAAAAATCTGCTGTTTCATAGAAAAGTGAAATAGAAAAGAAATATTTACGCGGTCAAAATGTATGGAACAATAATTTTTTTTTAAATAGCCGACGAAAAATTTCACCACAGAGGGGTTCAGAATCATGTCCTGAATCCATGGTAACAGTTTTCGCGTCGATGTCCCTGCCACCCTGTATATTACATACGTATATAAGAAAAAATCAAATGGAAGAGCTCATTGGGCATCAAAAAATTCGTCCGCATCGCTGTCAGTGGGAAAAGTGTCCAAAATGCTGGCAGCGTTGTATTGCAATGCTGATTCTTTGACTTAAAAATTGGCCGGCCCTCTAGTCACGTGAAGAGTCGACCAACCGCTCGGGGATGTCCCGAAATACTCGATGAGCACTCTAGTGTTGCAATTCCAAACGGCTCAAAAACATTACTACCAATAAGATTGTTATATTTGCGCCGTTTGAGGTTTTCTGCACCTGCAGCAACCGCCCCAGGTCTAAAACGCGTCACTTTCATTTCACACGTGCAACAAACAAACCTACGGACAAGCATGTTGCACCGAACCGCGAATGCTCTTCGTCCCCTTTCTACATCCAGATCATCTTTGATGCCCGCAGTTACAATATGGCCGAGATACTTAAATTGTTGAAAACGATTTAAGATATTACCTGCTAGTTTAATAGGAGGAAAACCTTTCTGAGGAATTTACTCCAAAACTAAGAACTTTACTCTTTTTGGCATTGTATCTTAAATCATGTTCCTCAACATCCCTCTCACAAACATCCAACAGCTTTCGCAAGCCTGAGACTGATGGGCTCAATAGGCCATATGATCGGCGTAGCTGATATTATTAAACGCTACTCCATCTATACACGGTGTTTGGTAAAAGGACTGACAATATTTTTTTGAGGGATTGGAGGTGTCATTTGCTAACCCAAAATTATTTATTATTCGTTTTTAAAAATAATTTAAAAGTTAAAATTTTTCGTACTTTAACACAATTTTAAAACTTAAGGAGCACAAAAGTCATGTTCTAACTTTCACTTTTTAGTGGATTAGTTTGTAATTTGTCTAAGTTACAATAGCTTAATGTCAACTGCTCATCACCTTTTTACAAAATATTGCTTTTCTCGATGTAGGGACTTTAATTTTTGAGGAGTTCACTATCAGATCCACTGCACCATATGAATTGTGACAAGCATCAATTGCTAACCAACCATATTAAAGTAATCGAATCGCAACCCATGAAATACATATTATTGAGTAGTTCCGGTGGTCATCTGTGTCCTTTATCATCAGTTCCACTTTACCAAATGGTGCTTTCCGAGAATAAATACACAAGTTACTATAAAAAACACCCAAATCGCTATAAGTGTGCCTATAATATTTGAAGAGTTCCCTCGATTTCTCAAAGATATCATCATCAGATCGTGACTAAATGACAATGGGACCAATTTGAATATAAACACTTTCCAACAAAAAAAAAAATAATCGGTTCAGCCGTCTTTGAGTAATCGGGGAACATAATATAAAAAAGAAAATCCGACGAACTGAGAACTTCCTCCTTTTTTTGGAAGTCGGTTAAAAATCAATCGTACATAAATGTCATTGCCGATTACATCAAAAATTATTGCGTTCTATTATAACCACAAAAAAGTTGTGACGACATTTCGGGTAATTACAAAAACAAAATATTATCTCATTTACCTATCTTGACACCTAAGACACGAGTTTTATGGTTGAAAACTAGGATATGACGCTCCCTATCTCTAAGAAGATTGTGTCGGTCCTTCTACTGAACACCCTGTATAACAGCCGGCCTGCAAGCTGCAGAGCTCACTAATGACGAGTCCATCTATGTATAGGTTCCGATATTGAAATTGGCTTCAGCCCAACGCACACAGTTCACCTTACCCGGTGACCATACCTGAAGATATTTACAATTTCTACTGGCATATTTGCTTTGCGTAACTTACCCCGTAACTTGTCATACTTCACCATATCAAATGCCTTTGACATACCAAGGAAGCAAGTAAAGACAGGACTCTGGTTATCTACGTAAAAGCTGCCTTTTTAAGGCGATTCGTACACTGCCCCGCATCACGCAGCGTAGTGCGGGGCAGCAGATTTAACATTGTACCAGTTTGTATAGAAAACAGAATCTGCGCGCGCGACGCGCTCCCGCGCGCAGATTGTTTGCCATGGCCGCCCTGCACTGCGTAATGCGGTGCAGTGTGCCAATCGCCTAAGGCACGATATAGCAGTCTCTGTTGATAGTTACTGGCGTGAGCCGAGCAGATTTTTTTTTTTAATCGTTCCTCACACTAGTAATTTCTCCTGCATTGTGGGTGCGTTTACAAACATTTAAAACTTACATACACAAACAGCCAGACCCGGAACAACTACTTGTAGGTCATACAAATATTTGATCCGCACGCAGCGTAGCAGTCAATAGCTAACCTAACCAAAACCTAACCACTGCGCCAACCGTGCCGTAATGCAACGTAATATTCTTCTATAGGAAGGTGTTCAAGAGACTAAAAGTAAAAGTTTTTGATAGTCTTTTGATTTCGATCTATAATTTTCCCACTGGTTGGACAGAGGTGAGAGGGACGCGGACGCCATAGTCCAACACGCGGGCCCAGTGCGCGTTCGTGAATGTCACATGGGTCAAGGAAAATATCGTGAGGAAACCATGTCCTAGAACCTAAAAATCTAAGACAGATCATTATGATAGACTGCCTCATTGATCTATTGGTCGAAAGTGGCACTACTGAGCATGAGGTCCTGGGATCAATTTCCAAGTCGGGGCAAAGTGTTATTCAATTTTTCTGTTAGGAATTTCTCAGTACAAATGAAAATGCCTTATTTAGCTCACCAACTTGTCCGAAAAGTATCTACTTGATGTAAGTTGTTGTAGTATCAAAGATCGGAATTGGGTGTGTGAAAATACCTAAAGTTTGTAGCGAGACATATCATAGAGCTGTTACAACCACTTAAGTTAACCGGTTTTGAATTGTACCGGTTTATTTACGGTTTTTTGTTTTACATGTTCTTTACCTTTGAAAAACCGAACTATAAACATAAGCAAGCTGCTAATACAGTTTTAAAATTTATTTTTGTTTTGAACTTTTCCGGTTCAAATTCGGTTTTTTAGTTCTACTTGTTCTGTACGTCTGAAACACCGAATTTTACACATCTGCAAGCTGTAATACAGTTTTAGATATTTTTGTTATTGTTGTGTGTAGTTTTCGAGGGCTAACCGAAAATGGCTTTATTTTTTAACCGATTTCAAAAAAAGAAGGAGGTCCTCAATTCGACTGTATGTTTTTTTATGTACGTATATGTGTGTATGTTACTCGATTACTCCGTCAATCAATAATCATTTATTACTCGATTACTCCCTCAATCAATAATAATTTATTATTGATTGACGGAGTAATCGAGTAACATACACACATATACGTACATAAAAAAACATGGTTGTAACAGCTCTATGATATGTCTCGCTGCAAACTTTAGGTATTTTCACACACCCAATTCTGATCTCTGATTATAACAGTTCACTTACAAAACGGGGTTATTGGGCTTTTCTATCTGGTATTTCTCAGTAGCAGTCCAGAGTCTGGATTGGTGCCCGGTTGATGACAATAGGCTCGCCCCCTATTACATGGGACTTAAACATTACCAACGTAATGTGGGTGTTCTAAAGGCATATCGCTGTCTATCCCTTCATGGAATACAAGCGTGATGTTATGAAGATATGATAGATATACCTACTCATAATGCTATTCATTTGTCAGGAGGTACCATCGGGGTAATACATATCTAGACAATTTGAAAACAAAATCCCGTACACACGACCCTTTTTTTTTCTTAAGCGGTACTATAGCGGCAGGGCGCTGCAAGCAAGAAGTCCTTACAGTGTACAGATATGCATGACCCGTAGAAATAGTATAATCAGCCTATAATGGTCCCACTGCTGGGACACAGGCCTACTCTCTGTGAGAGGGAGTGGGCCCAGTGTGGGTAGGTAGATGTCACATGTCTTCGAATTTTTGGTTCTAGAACATGCCGGTTTCCTCCCGATTTCTTCCTCACGATGTTTTCCTGCACCGTTTTGAGAGCAGTGATGAAATAATTTGGACAAAGTAAAGCACCTGTCTGGGTTTGAACCTACGACCTACAACTAGTAAGTCGCGGCCGATATCAATGGGCCACTGCTAAAAATAGCCTGCTGTACACACGTAGAAAAAAAAAAAGTGGCACTCCGGGAGTTCCAGAAGTGAAAACTTGAACAAGATCGCCTTGGTGGAAGAAAAATGCTTGTATACAACATTGGTCCGTAACCTTATCTAGATAAAGAACACATCGCGTTTACAAAAAAAAACTTCCAAAACCTTTAAAGTAAAAATACTTGCATAAAGCATTGATTCGTAACACAATATAAATAAAGAGCACAATCGCGTTTAAAAAATGAGGTGTCGGCAACGGTGTAACTGGTCTGGTTTTTTCCCATCTCAAAAATGCCAAACGCGCCTAAAACAGTTTTCATTTCAAAAATTTTATACAAGAAAATAAAATAAAAATTGCGAAAATATGCGTCACATCCTGACTGAAAAAAAATACTGAGGGATCATTTCAGAATGCGTACAATCATTGTTGAACTTACCCCTAATTTTAGTCAGGGACAGAGACCAATTTCCCGTGATTATGTAAATGTAGTATTAGAAAGTCGAAAGGGCATCTTTTTGTTTCTCATTAGTGTGGGAATTCTAAAAATACTTTGTAATGCTTCAAAAAGATTTTCATGCGATATTCCTAAAATAAATAATACGAGCCTATTACTATCCCACTGCAGGGCAAAAGCCTCTTCTCATACGAAGGCACGAGCATTGATCACCACGCTTGCTCAAAACGGTTTGGCGATTTCAGACTACATATAGTTCAGGTTTCCTCACTATGTTTTCCTTTACCAATTTTCCGATAAAATACTAAAATTGTAAATTTAAAAAATAAAATTTCAAAAAAAGAAAAATGTTGATAATAGTGTAGTGTTGTCTTTTGTAGTGATAAAAAATATTATCTATTAAATCCGTTTCATATTAATTTAAAAAATACTTTAGGTAGGTACTTATTAAATGAAATGGTTTTGGAGCGTCGAATATAAATTCCTTGATTAACTACCCACTACATACTCGAATAGTACAGAAGAAGTAAACAAGTGCATAATTATCCCTTAAACCATCTTCTATGTATGCGAATAAATTGAATATTTTCGATTTTAAATGAGTTGAAAAGGAACCCTCGCTGGAGCACTTGTTTGTGGGATTTGGGTTAGATTCCGGTAAAAGTGACTTAAAACTTCAATAGTTATGAACCTAACTACTGAATAAGGGCCAAATACTACAAAACTTTACACGTCTACAACTCTACAAAATTGTCAAATTGTAGAAAAAATTGCTTAACAGAAATTACAAAGTATGGTTTACCATACATATTTACAATTCTTTCACATTTTTAAAAGCGTAAACAAAGCATGAGGAAATGCTGTAGAAATTGTAGAATTGTAATTTACATATTTGAAAAAAAAATCGTTTAATTCAATTGTGTGGCTTAGAGTTTTGTGGTACACACACTTGTGCAATTTAATTTTTGAATGAATGAATATTTATTTGTGAAGTTTTGTGATATAGGGCCCTGGTCCTAAGTCATTCTTGACTTATTATCAGTGGAAGTTGTATATAGTAGTAAGAGATGAGCCTATCTCTTTTCTGTGTGGTATTTCATTTATTTTCTTTTGTAAAAGATACGTTTATAAGTAGTAAGTAGTTAATCACAGATCAAACCGCGATAATATGCGGAAAATTACCTGATTAAGGAGCGTAAACATCGAGGTGTATTTATATCATTCGTTCAACGAAATATGTTAATCATTCCGTTCATTCAACTGTCAGTTTTAAGACGTCAAATTAAAGGAGAATTCCCGAAGGTTCCCGACGTAGCGGGAGGAATATTTTGTTTCGTTTCCTCTTTCGTTTGAACTGAAACAAAAAATGCATTAAGGGAACAAAAACAAACGCAGTTTTTTTACTCAGGGTATTAATTTCTTGTCAACCTTTGCATAATTTAAAGACAGTATTTTTGATGTAAAATGTAAGTGGGAGGTACTTTGACAGACCAAGATATTGATCGAGAATTAAATGAATTTAAAGCTACATTATGTATGATTTTATTTGATTAGTTTGATTATTTTGCACGTATTTTTTTAGCGGTAGTAATCGGACATCGCACCATGTTAGACGAAAATGCATGAATTTATATCTACTCTGATTTACGGAGTTTAAATCTGCAACAGCAGGTTTACGGAAAGAAAATCTTTCCACTTTCCTTCTTTCCAAATTGAGCGTGGAAAGGGTTGAATCAGTCTTTAATACATTATTATTTCACATTTGCGCGCGGTGCGAAATTTACCGCGTACTCGCGACGCGTTCCACAATGGTGTCATAATATGGTGAATATTATTTTAATATTGGGATCTTTCTATATATTACGCTTCGGCTGGGGATTAGTTTAACTACTTCTATGTGAGAGCAACCAGATTTTTTGTAGGTGTTAATATTAAAAGGAAATCTAAAATGTTTACCAGTTTCACTCATTTCTTTACAATTCTAAAAGAGAGAATGGAAAGTAAAATTTTTAACATTTAATTAGGTCATCGTAAAATTAAACTACATAGAAGTTTCTACGTAGGTTGACAAGTTCAAGAACACTACCATAAAGTAAGTTTTGGTCGTTTAAAAAATGAAGCCATGAAAAATTACTACTTCATCACATTACTGATTTAATTTAATTAATGCTTTAGTTAGTTCACTGTCCACTATGACAATAGAAAATTTTCATTCTGTGGACTATTTCAAAGCTGTATTACTTAATTACTGTTTTATATTAAAGTAGTGCATTGACCTTTCAGGAACTACCTACAGGAAATTATCGCTACAAATAAGTTAAGTGGTAAAATAGTATCAGATTTTGAGGGTAGTTAACTGTGACTGTTTACTCTCAAAAATATGCAGATTAAAAAAGTATAGTCGAATACAGGCCACGATTAATAGAATAAAGTAGGTACTGACTGCTATTAGGGTGATGAAGATTTTTTTTTGCAGTTCAACGTTCGTCCCTTGCCCTATATATTTATGATGAGGGCACTACGGCTGTTGAGGTTGTGTGCTCCTAAATCAACCACATCCCAACTTTCCTTATCCTGGCAAAAAAAAATGGCGCAAGCGCTCCCATTAGACGTTACTACGATCAGAACAAGTTAAAATAACATAATAACATTTTCACCCCTATTTAATTCGTGTGTTTTCTGAGTCAGTTGCAACTTGCAATTCATAATTGATGCTTATTGTTTTCTGTTCCTGTATTTTTCTTCTATCTCTAAACACTTCCACGAAAATATGATTTTTAAAACATAAAATAGTTTGAAGTAAAATGACATCTACACTATAATCTATACTAATAAAGAGGAAAGATTTGTATTTTTGTATGTAACGAATAAACTTAAAAACTACTGAACCGATTTAAAAAATTCTTTCACCAGTAGAAATTAGATATTATCACCGGCTTTAATTTATGAAGATATTACGCAAGCGAAGCTGCTGGCGGAAGCTAGTACCTAACTAATAAAACATTCATACATTTTAACACCCTTTCAACATACCATAGACAAAACAACTAAAGTCATAAACATGAAATGTGTAAAATATTCACGGCTAAATTATAACACTGCCAACCTACGGTCATTGTATAACAGCTCCGTTCATATAAAAGGGGGCGACGGACTTCTGAGGATCACAGTCAAGCTGTACCTTCCAAGGAATCGAACGGTCTAAGAGAAGGAATCACCGAAATCATTTTGATTTTGGAACGCCATTTGTTTTTAAATTACATTCCATTCTGTGGAGTTTGTGACGTCAACGTTTTTAATTGGTCACCCGTAATTAAACGGTGAGTTGTTCTTTTTTTCGTATTTTGTATTTCGAAAGAACTATTTTTAGCACTGATTGAATTGTTGGCGGGTTTGTTTTCTTTTTTAAAAACTTTTTTCTATTATTATTAAATCTTTGGTTTTCTATCAATTATTTTGAAGTTTAACGTAAAAGTAAAATCGATAAATTGTACATTACTTTTAGTTCGACTGTTAATTACAATATGCAGCTAAATTATTCAACTAAATAAAAATAATCGAAATGCAAGTTTAATACCACCACTGAATAGTGAAATTGGGCAACCGAATACAATATTTAACATAACATAGTACGACATATTTATAATCCTAAAAATACATAATTGTGCATCATAAAAATTGCATGGAACTTAAACATAACTGTCGAAATGTGTGGGGGTAGTATAGGTACACACGGCTACACATCAAGCTATACATTTCCAGAATAAGCTGACCTCGCATTATACGAAAATCCTATGCAATGCGAGATCAGCATAAACTGGAAATGTATAGCTTGATGTGTAGCCGTGTGTACACCTCTACCCAACCCTTCTGGGAATACAGGCATGATTTTAATGTTATGTGTAAAGTGATACATTTGCAAAAAACAAGTGCATTACATTACATCTAAATGTAATGAAACTGATTTAAATATTTGCATTCCGTAATCTCAGAAATTAATAAACAACAGCATGTAATTTTACCTTAATTTAAAGTATACAAAGTGCATTACTGTCTCGAGGAGCTCGTGGCCAATCTAATAACTGCTGCACGGGTCGATCCATCAGGTTAAGCTACGCTTGCCGGGGTTAGTCCGTGGATGGGTGAACATCTTTACATACCGAGACTCCTCTTTGCCTCGGAAAGCACGTTAAGCCGTTGGTCCCGGCTGTCATTCGCAGATCTTTGACAGTCGTTACGGGTCATCAGAAGCCCGAAAGTCTGACAACCAGTCTTACCAAGGAGTATTGTATTACCCAGTAACTGGGTTGTGGAGGTCAGATAGGCAGTCGCTCC
Source organism: Agrochola lychnidis (assembly GCA_963680765.1). NCBI lineage: Eukaryota > Metazoa > Arthropoda > Insecta > Lepidoptera > Noctuidae > Agrochola > Agrochola lychnidis. Next base: position 11,263,438 of record OY796869.1, on the reverse strand, counting down.
ATGTAAAATACTGGTATTCAGCTGCATCCGGTTAGACTGGAAGCTGCACCCAACATAGTTGGGAAAAGACTAGGGAAATTGAAAGTGCATTACTGTCATTCCCACACAAACAAAACTCTTAATGCAGGCAGTGACTAACATTTACAAATGATTTCCTTACATACTCCTTTTGCCTACTCAAAGTTGTCATAGCAAAATGTGCTCTAAATACAGGCACAACTTTTAGCATTAGCACTAAATCTAATATTCGTGTACATCACCACAAGTTATGTTTAGATTGGAGTGGTCATTTATAAGAGTTAGTACACACGGCTATAAATCAAGCTATACATTTCCAGTATATAAGCTGATCTCGCATTGTATAGGATTTCCGTACAATGAGAGGTCAGCTTATATAGGAAATGTATAGGTAGCTTGATAATTATGTAGCCGTGTGTACCTTCTCTACCCAGACTTGGGACAAATTACTGAGTGAGAACAATGTGTGTAATTACTATACAGGTGTTGCGTACTCGCGTTATTTTTGTCCTTTTTCGATTACCCATCTAAGCCACAGTCAAATTCAAATATGGCTCTTTCTTTCGGTTGAAGAAACAGCCTCTCCCACTAGCAGTTGTACACACGGCTACACATCAAGCTATACATTTCTATTGAAATGAAATGAAATTGTTTATTCTGTAAATAGGATATCGGAATCACTTTTAAACGTGATATAAAAAAATTATTAAAATAAGCTAGATGAGTTCGGCGTTTCCTATCTGACTACTCTGAGAAGAAAGGCCGAAACAAACTCAGAGGTCGCAGTCTCTTTTAAAGTCCAGACATAATCTTGGTCAGGCCATATGAGTCTAAGCTGACCTCGCATTGTACGGAAATCCCATGAAATGCGAGATCAGCATAAACTGGAAATGTATAGCTTGATGTGTAGCCGTGTGTACCTCGTCGTACTTAGTAAACTCGGCGGAACCCAATAACCTATTTTCAGATATAGATAGATAGCTATTGGTGGTAGACAGTACAATTCTATCTTTCATTGAATGTCGTCCCACAATTCCATAAGGTCCTTATTCTCTGACAGATTATTGGGACTTTAAAACCATAGATTTTTCTATCTCCAGTATGATAAAACTGGTGATAAAGGGTTCGGCCGTTAGTGATACTTAGTCGATCTAATCTTTTTTACCTTTATTAAACCAAACCTTTAATAAAAAATAAAAATAAAATATTATTTATGAATAGGCTCGCCCCCTATTACATAGGACTTAAACATAACTGGCGAAATGTGGGTGTACTATAGGTACACCTCTGCCTAACCCTTCGGGGATTACAGGCGCGATGTTATGTTATTTATATATTAGTTATTTATTTATAAAAATTACGTCTTATCTGTAGATATACCTACATTATAAGCAAATAAATGATTTATATTTATAAAAGTTATTAAATCCTACTAAGTAAGGGCAAATAATTTTAACCAAAAACTAAATTACGTAAAGAAAATACTTATTTGCCTTTTTGACGTCACGTGCGTCGCCCACCACGACACATTCTACCAAAGTCCACATTCCACATAGCACATTAGGGGCTAAGATTGCCTGAGCTAATAATAAAAAGCTATACAACATCCATAGTGTTCGCAATACCGTAGTCCGTCCGTTTCCCGGCTAGAAAGAAATATGATCACTTCATTACTACTTGGATGTCCGGAAAAAAATATTGTGGATCCATCTGGGAACTACTTGCACTCGATTCAGAAGGATCAATCAATACAAAAATTTGCTCACAGTTTGTCAAGCTCATGTACTGATTGGGTGACTATTAATTACTAGCTTTTACCTGTGAAAATTATCCCACGAGAACTTACTTCGCGGCAAGGGCGTCGTCAGCTGATGGCCCAGGGAGGGGGGGAGGGGGGCTAGTTAATATATGAAGGATGGAAAAAGTATGATTTGTAGGTACAGTCAAAAGTCAAGAGCACATGAAGCTCTTTACACTTGTAGTGCGAGTCTTACCTCTATGGCGTACAATGGGGCTAAAATCGCTGGTGGACATTTGATTTTTGACAAATCAGTTTCAACTCGGTAGTCCCCGTAAGAGCTGAGAAAAATAATAATTTCCATTTTCAATATATGGATTGGAAACAGACCTTATTTCCCTAAACTATTCAGAACTGTAGAGCTATAAACCATATAGGATAAATTCGTTAGAGATGGGCATAGTTTTTTTAGGGTTAAATAAAACAGAAAATATTGAGATCACAATTAGACTTTTATTTTTAAGAAAATCAGCAACAATCAGTCTTTAGAAAATCAGTATAAAGATATTTTTATAATGTGAGGAACACCCATAAAAAATATTTAAAAAAAAAACATCACTGGCCGTCTCACCCGGTACATACGGTAGTGATGGCCGTAGTGGTACGGGACAGATGGCCGGTACTAGATTTTCCTCTGCCTTATCCCTTTTCTTTGATTTCTGCTTGCTGGAGTTCCTTTTTCTTCTTCTGTCCACATTTAGAGCACATGTCATCAAAAGGTGTACAATTCTCATGTGGGGTACAGATTATAGATCGAACATTGAAGCCAATCTTCATGAGATGGGTTTTATAATATTTTTCGCTACATCCAGCACAATTATCAGCTTCATCTTCTGCGTCTTCTTCACCAGATGTACCTATCACATAATATTGGTTTCTCCTTACTGGTGTTACTTTCAGACTTTTTTTTTATTTTTTTGACAGCTGTTATACTCGTACGGCCATCTCTCTTTTTTGTCCGGGTAAGATGGCCACCTCAATTTTTAAACTTACGAATTACAATTACTTTCCCATTTTGATGTTAAAACGAAGAAAACACCAAACACACTCAAAAAACACAAATAAGTAGTAAAAATATTAGTATTTCCGAATGGTATAAAAACCTACTATAAAATTTCACAAGTACTAAATTCAATTAAGGCCAATTTATTTACTTTTTTACTTATTTTTGCGCAATGTTTTGTTTGGATATTGTTCGTGGTGGCGCACGAAGTGTATTAATTCAAATACAGCGCCACGTTGTGAATAAATGAGCAAAATATACTGATTGGCCAACTCTCCCGTACGGCCATCTCTAACGAATTTACCCTAGGTATTTTGACTGGACCTACCACAAACATAGATACGAATATTACGTCCCTGGCTGGACTCCTGATTACACCCCGTTTAGGAGATATGGAAATGAAATAACAAAAAAAAACAGTGGCACTTCGGGAGTGTCGACAGAAGTGAAAACTTGAAAAAAAATCGGCATCACGGTAGTCAACGCGTTGATGTCTTTTACTCCACGCACTTCGGTAATCAACACGTTGATGTCTTTTACTCCACGGTGTCGGTAAATTGCGTTACAGTGTCGCGAAATCAATGGTTTAGTCAAATCTCTAAAATTCCCAACGCGCCTAAAGAAGTTTTCACTTCAATAAAAATCGTCCAACTAAACAAAATTGGCTTTATAGATATGTAGAACATTTGCCTTGTATTTGACTAAATTTTATTTAATCTCTAGGGGGAGCAGCTGTCCTCTTTGCCCCTCCTTAGCGACGCCCTTGCTACCGGGATAGCAGTACCCTATGTCCTAACCCTGGTCATGGTCTATCTGAGTGCTTAACATCCAAATCCGTTCAAACGTTAAGTCATAAAACAGTTGTGGTGGCATCTATATCGCCATTTGCGAATTACGCATCACACTGACGTCAAACAAAATCCTGCATCGCGCAAGCAAGAATTACCGCGTGACAGGCGTCCCGACATCAATCGTTGGGCAGTAGCTCACCATCCACGACACCCGTCTGGTCGGAGGATCCTCCCTTTTCTATGGAGGATGAGTGAACTTTACAGTTACGTTCGGATTTTTACTATTAGTAAGGATAGTATGGATTGTTATGCAAGTTGATGATAATGACGAAACTTAAAATAGAAGGCTTTGTAATGATCATTGAAAGGCTGTTTCTGATGATGATAATAATAGTCTCGAACTCAATAAATTAAAACGGTGAAGGAAAACATCGTAAGAAACAGCATGTCCTGGAACCAAAAATTCGGAAACATTAGACATCTACCAACCCGTACTGGACCTGCGTGGTGGATTACGGTCCACTCCTCCTCACAGAGATGAGGCCTGTGTCCCAGCAGTGGGAACATTATAAGCTTCTTTAAAGATAGTCTCAATTTTAAAGTTAATTTTCGATAAATTTTCATGAATATATACAAAAACACGGGCGGTTACATGCCTATGAGCGACATTGTATATATATCACTGTCTTGTTAACCGCTCAGGCGCGGTGGGTGGTCTGCGCCGTGACAGATTTACGACCGCACTTGAATAAACAAAAGCATCGGGTTTCATAATAACGTCTAAAGTGTTTTGTTTATGTTTTTTGCTACTCGAATAGATTAGAGATACATTGTAAATGGTTACAGTCTTTGTTATCAACGTTTACTAATCTTTATTACCCGTTTTTTTTGTGTTTTCTATGTTCTAATGTTTTTACGATTTCTAATAAAACTACCGTACCAATTCACACGAAATTTTTCAGGGTACATTATGGATAGATAAGTTATCTAATAAAAGCGTTTTCAGAGACAAAATATTTTTCAAAAAAATTCAAAAAATCTAGGTTTTTGCTGATCTAGAATTTCTAGTGCTTTCATAACTTTCTCCGTACCAAAAAAATATTTTTTATTTGTATTTTTTTGAATTTTTTTTTTAAAACTCTGAAAAATTTAGTATACAAAATAAATAAAATACTTACCGATCAGATCCATACAGAAAACTCAAAAAATATATCAACTTTCACTTTCACGAGAACTTTCTCCTTCACGTTTGTTTACACTTTTTTTGGTTGGGTCAAAATAGGTATAATCTAATGTTATTTAGTGCGAATATTATCTAAAACGATGTAATATTTACTTCAAAATGAAAATATCACCACTTTCCGACGATTTACACACTAAAACCATTAAAAAACGAATTATTACTGCGAACGCGCGCATCCCGGGAGTGACTTTTTACTGTCATTTTGACCGCGCGGGAATGTCATTTTCAACATTTTTTTATAGTGTTGCCCATTTATATTTTTGCTTTTAGTCGATTTATTTGACAAGAATATCTATCTGACCATAGACTGCAAAAAATTTCAAACAAAAATATTGATTACAGCGAATACAAATGGAGTTGTAAGTCGTGTGGTGACTTTGTAGCGTATTGGATACAATGGTCCCCGAACGGTATGAAATCAATGTATGACAGAAGATATAATTATGTAACAATCGTCTTGTTGTAACTGTTCTACTTAGCTTAACTTAATGAAACTCTTCGGTACCTTTAATAATATCAATTGTACTCGTTTGCACCCTTTCTGTCTTCCTGTAATTGTGTAGTATCCTATTGTCTTGTTTAATTGTCTATTTTCTGATTGTCTGTCCTCGGCAACGTTACTTCAAATAGGTAATATGAAGTTGACAGGTTCACAACATCTATTCTTTACGCCATCATCATCATTGGCAGGCCTTGTGGCATCCACTGCTGAGCAAAAATAGGCCTGCTCCTTTTTGCGCCATGCTTCCCTGTACTCTAATTGCGTAACTTATTTTCTTAGTTTCATTTTGACAGTTCAATAACATTCATTGCGTTATTTACGTTGTTGAGCAGGTTTATTTCCAACTTATGAAGCAATGGATTAGCAATCTGTTTCAAATCGAAATAAATTGTGATTGATCGTGTATTACACAATTTGGGTACTCGTAGGTAGGTAGGTCGTAGTCGTCTGATGCGCGAGATCACCAAACTGTTCGGCTGACGACGACTGCTTAGCTTAAAAAAAAAACAGTTTTTGAATAAAATGGGGTTAGCATGTGTATGGTTATATGTGTGATGGGTGTGTAAATGTAGGTGTGTGAATGAACGTTTGTGGATGTAGGTGTGTGAATGTGTGTGTGTACTCCGAGTCTATTCACTAGGTGAGATTACTGATAAGGTTTTCAGTATCATCGTAGCTATAGCTTTCAAGCCAGAGTTACGTTTATGTTACAAAACTGGCTCTGTGCATAGTCTCGACTTAAATCGAAGTATTTTTACAAAAAAAAAACGGAAATTCTTTCCAATATCTACACAAAAGTCATTGTGATATATTCTTTGCATCCAAGAAACAAAAAAATAGATAAGTTTATTGGCTTGTCTGTGCAGAGTCTAATTAAAATAGTTAGCAAACCTTCGCAGACGTGATGTAAATCGACATTTAGAGATAATTTAACAAGAAAGAAATTAGCTAATTAGAAAGTTACACTGTTGCCGTTATATTTCATATTAAAACAAGAAATTTAATGCAGACGAAGTCACGGGCAGAAGTTAGGCATATACGCCTAGCTTCTGCCCATGACTTCGTCTATTAAATAAATATTTAGGCTACAATGAAGCCATTAAGTAAATATTTAGGCTACAATGAAGTCTTATTACCGGGACTCAAAGTTATAGTTTCAGGTTATATAATTGAGTAAACATTAATTAGATTTTCGTGGTAAGTTGCGTAAGATGACGAAGTTTATTTTGAAACGATAAGTAAATACGTCAGCGGAGAGAGTTGAGGACTCTGTCTATGTTGTATTCTATACTCGACAAACCCACTTCTCCTTCTTACCTGACTTCCCATGTTCAACACCTATGCTCTGCCCATAGTAAAAATCTTCGTTCTACCAACAATCGTCTTCTACGATGTCCGTCTCACCACTGTGGTTTTATTCACTCTTCTTTCTTTGTCCAGGCGGTATTTCTTTGGAATGCGCTCCGTCTGAACATCAGGACGGCAACCAGTCGGTTATCTTTTAAAGTGAAGGCACGAACATATTCGTAAGAAGTTGGCAGAATCATTGCAGCGCTGATTTGCTGGATCTGTTTTCTCCTCCACCTATAGTTATTTCTCCTGACAAAGTTTATTCGGTTTATATGTATGTATGTATTCTTTTTTTTGTCTCTGCATCACCCTAAGGTTGACTGGTAAAAAATGCCTCAGGCATTAAATCCGCCTTTGTAAAATTTTTTTTTTTACTTGGCATAAAGTTTTAATAAATAAATAAGTAAATGTTGTTTACGATTTATATCAATTAATCAATCAACTGGAGAGCAGTGGTGGCCCAGTGGTAACGGCCGCGACTTACGAATTGTAGGTCGTAGGTTCGATCCCAGACAGGCGCTTTACTTTGCGTAAATTATTTCATCACCACTGCTCTCAAAACGGGGAAGGAAAACATCGTGAGGAAACCGACATATCCTAGAACCGAAAATTCGAAGACATGTGACATCTACCATCACGTACTGGGCCCGCGTGGTGGATTACAGCGCACTCCCTCTCACAGAGAAGAGGCCTGTGTGAAATGCCCTAACTAATCCTACTTTAAAAAAGAAAGTTAATGAGGATGGATGGCTGTTTGTTACTCCTGCACGCAAAAACGACTGAACGGATTCGGATGAAATTTGGCACACAGATAGTTTATAACCTAGATTTACATAGGATACTTTTTATATCGATATTCTTACGGGATCGAGACTCAAGGCTCGTACAGACCAGCGCGATATCACGGGCGCGACACGGGTCGCGCTGCCTGTTGCGCCCGCGATATCGCGCTGGTCTGTACGAGCCTTTATGTGGGTGAAACCGCGGGGCGCTGCTAGTATTATGAATGTGAAAGTGAGTTTGTTTGTTGCTTAATCATGCAAAAACTACTAAATTTTTCATCCTGGATTACTGACGAAGTCACGCGCAACAGCTAGTAATAAACTATTATTACTTTTGCTATCGACTCGAAAACAAGAACTCTGGCTACCCCTTTGGGGTAAACATCCGTAATGTTAACTGTGTGTTAAATTATGTGTGTGTACCTGTGTATACACCCATAATTTAACATCACGCATGCAACAAAACATTTCCAAAATCAGAAAATCTTTTGTACAGATTCCACCGTACAATGTTTAACAAAAAACGTCGAAAAAAACACGTATCTTGCATGGGACCCCCTTTAATAAAACTTATTTTATTTTTAGTTGTTATAGCAACATGAAAAATACAGAATCTGTGAAAATTTCAACTGTCTACCTATTACGGTTCATGAGATACAGCCCGTTGATAGACAGACGGACGGACGGACAGGGGAGGCTTAGTAATAGGGTTCCGTTTGGCACCCTTCGGGTACGGAAACCAAAAAAAGAAGTCTGTGTGACTAGTTTCCACAACATTCTCACAATATCCTCGCACAACAGTTTTAGTGCTGAAATCCTTGATGAGAGAATCTCTAGTTTCGAATGCAGTCTGTCTGTTAAGTACAGAACAATTTAACTTTCCGCATTCCGATTGTGAGCAGTTGTAGTCGTGAGCAGTGGTAGTCCAATGGTAACAGCCGCGACTTACGAATTGTTGGTCGTGAGTTCGAACCCAGACATGTTTACTTTGTACAATTTATTTCATCACCTCTGCTCTCTAGAGGAGCTCGTGGCTAAGTACTAACAGCCGTACGGGTCGATCCATCAGGTTAAGCTACGCTTGCTGGGGTTGGTCCGTGAATGGGTGACCATGTCTACATACCGAGACTTCTCCGTGCCTCGAAAAGCAAGTTAAGCCGTTGGTCCCGGCTGTCATTCGTGGATCTATGACAGTCGTTACGAGTCGTCAGAAGCCTGAAAGTCTAACAACCAGTCTTACCAAAGGGTATCGTATTACCTAGTTACTGGGTTGTAGAGGTCAGATAGGCAGTCGTTCCATGTAAAATACTGGTATTCAGCTGCATCTGGTTAGACTAGAAGCCGACCCCAATATAGTTGGGAAAAGGCTAGGCAGATTGATTTTGAGCTCTGCTCTCAAGAGCGTAAAAAGATAATCTTAGATTGGCGGTGAAAGGTCACAACTAAGGGTCAAATCATAACACTTGACCCTTAGTGACGTTTTACACGATGAAGTACTCAACTCCAAAATAAGCCAAGAGTATTATAATCCGTGCAATCCACGACGACGCGCCCCACTCCGCGATTACTGTACTGTAAGCTGAACTCTAGTACGGCGCGGAGCGGAGTGGGGCGCGTCTTCGTGGATTGCACGGACTGTATCAATCTACTACAAGAGGAACTTCTTCTGGACATAAGCAGGCAAATTATAACCAGTGTAAATGTCGCAGGGATATTGCCAAACCAGGTGTTGCACGAAACTTTGTCAACCGCCTCCATTTCTCATAATTTAACGGACGTTTTTTTGGTGTTGTTCTAATTTCACGGGAACGCTGTAGTGATTTTATAATAACCCTAGGTATATTATGAGTCAAATTTGTAGTGGGGTCTTCATGCGTTTTGATTGGTCAACGTTTCTTCATCCTCCTTTAAGATCTGCATAATAACGTGTAAAAGTTTATTCATTTTATGATATAAGGCATGACGTTGGAAACGGACCAATCATTGACTGTCTCACAATTTAACGGGCTTGCACATACAGTGAAATTTTGAAAATATTATTGCCTAGCAATATCACTGCGTGGGTCCAGTGAAATTATAATGTCACTGAAATGAGCCCGTTAAATTGTGAGAAATGGATGCGGTTGACAAAGTTTTGTGTAATTATAATTTCACTAGTGAAATTATAATATCACTGGTTTGACAATATCCCTGCGATATATTATATAAGGCGTTTTTATGTCCCGAACTTATCCTAGCCACTCAAAATGTGATTGATTTATCTGGATAGTCGTGGGTAGTATTAGGACTTTCCGAGTTTGACCGTTGATTGGACCTTCTAATTTCCGAACACTGACGAATTACTCTGCAACTAATATAGACAGGGGATCAAGCAGATTATACTTCATCAACATGAGATTATACCACTACAGTTTTTTTTTTTTTCAACGGTATTAGGTACCTATCGCATTTATTGGGTGTACTATGCCAAATCGAATGCCAAATAATCGAATATCAATTGATCGACCACTATAAATCGAACATCTAAATACTCGAACGTTCATAAAATCGAATGGTTAGTAAATCGAACATTCAATATATCGTACACTCAATACATCGAGTGTTCAAAATATCGAATGTTTGTTTGATCGAGCGCTCAACGCATCGCATATTCATTCTATCGAAATATCAATATACTGAATACTTTTTAAATAGAATACAAGAAAAACACAAAATTTACTAATAAATCACATTTTAATCTTTAATAAATTACTTATAGCACGCTCATCACCGATGTTTCCACCTTCACTGTGGTCTGTGTTTCAAAATAATACACTGGGTTTTCCTAGAAGTCAAAACAACATTGAAGGATGGCACAGGAGGTGGAACACGTTGCTTGATAAGCACAAACGGGGTCTTTATGCTACCATAGAATTTTTAGTTAAGGAGCAAGCTATAACAAATAGGACAATTGAAAAGGCCAACGCGGGATTGGGAAGACCTACTCCACAAAAAAGAGGCAAAAGGGATGATAATGCGATTGAAAAAATATTAAATAGTAAAAACAACATGGATTTATTAGAGTTTCTCCGTGCAATTGCAATTCACACAAAATATTAAAATGTACCCATAAAAGATAATAATTAAAGATTAAAATGTGATTTATTAGTAAATTTTGTGTTTTTCTTGTATTCTATTTAAAAAGTATTCATACATAACATAACATCACGCCTTGTTTCCCCGAAGGGTTGGGCAGAGGTGTCCCTGTAGCAGGTACACCCACATTTCGCCAGTTATGTTTAAGTCCCATGTAATAGGGGGCGAGCCTATTGCCATCAACCGGGCACAAATCCAGACTCCGGGCTGCTACTAAGAAATTCCAGATAGAAAAACTCAATAACACTTTGCCCGACCCGGGAATCGAACCCAGGACCTCATGCTCAGCAGTAGCGCTTGCGACCACTAGAAAAAGTATTCAGTATATTGATCATCATCATCATCATCATTTCAGCCGAAAGACGTCCACTGCTGGACATAGGCCTCCCCCAAGCACCGCCACTTCGACCGATTCTGTGCTTTCCGCATCCAGCGGATTCCTGCGGCCTTCACAAGGTCATCGGTCCATCTTGTGGGAGGCCTTCCAACGCTACGTCTTCCGGTACGTGGTCGCCACTCCAGAACCTTTCGACCCCATCGGCCATCCGTTCTGCGAGCAATGTGCCCTGCCCATTGCCACTTAAGTTTGGCAATTCTTCGGGCTATGTCGGTTACCTTGGTTCTCCTGCGGATCTCTTCATTTCTGATTCGATCACGTAGGGAAACTCCAAGCATAGCCCTCTCCATTGCCCTTTGGGTGACTTTTAGCCTTCTGATAAGGCCCATTGTGAGCGACCACGTTTCAGTACCATAGGTCATCACTGGCAACACGCACTGGTCAAAGACTTTCGTCTTGCGACACTGTGGTATGTGGGACGAAAAGATATTGCGTAGCTTCCCGAACGCTGCCCAGCCGAGTCGGATTCGACGATTGACCTCTTTCTCGAAGTTGGACCTACCTAGCTGGACAATTTGTCCTAGGTAAACATACTCGTCCACAACTTCGAGCGTAGCGTCTCCGATCTTCATGGGAGTGGGTGTCACATGGGCATTTGACATGACTTTTGTCTTGTCCATGTTCATTTTAAGACCCACTCTTTCGGAGGCTCTACTGAGGTCATCGAGCATTGTACTGAGTTTCTCCATGGTCTCAGCCATGATAACTATGTCGTCGGCAAACCGAAGGTTAGTGATATACTCGCCATTGATGTTGATGCCTAGCCCTTTCCAATCCAGAACCTTGAAGACATCCTCCAGTGCAGCGGTGAACAGTTTCGGAGAGATAACGTCTCCCTGTCTCACACCTCGCTGCAGAAGGATAGGTTTCGAGGTCTGGTCCTGGAGTCGAACTGACATAGTGGCGTTTTTGTACAAACACTTTAGCACCTCGATGTACCGATAGTCGATCTGGCACCGTTGAAGAGACTGCAGCACAGCCCATGTCTCGATCGAATCGAAGGCTTTCTCGTAGTCCACAAACGCTAAGCAGAGAGGCTGGTTATACTCTTCGGTCTTCTGTATAACCTGCCGCAGCGTATGTATGTGGTCTACGGTGCTAAAGCCTTTACGGAATCCGGCTTGTTCGGGAGGCTGGAAGTCGTCAAACCTGCGCGCGAGACGGTTCGTGATAACTCTTGAAAACAGCTTGTAGACATGGCTCAGAAGTGTGATGGGCCTATAATTCTTAAGCAGGGCATTGTCGCCCTTTTTAAAGAAGAGTACCACCACACCTCTGTTCCATGCCTGTGGCGTTTGACCCTCGAGTATGACGGAATCGAAAAGCTTCTGGAGGGCCTTAAGAACAGGTTTTCCCCCGGCCTTCAGGAGTTCAGCCGTAATTCCGTCATCACCCGGCGCCTTGTTGTTTTTAAGTTGCTTCAGAGCCATCCTAATCTCGTACAAGCGTCAGCTTGTACGAGATTAGGATGGCTCTGAAGTCAGTCCGGGATGTCTTCGGTATAGTGTCGGGTCAATCTAGCTCTTGGGTCGTTTGCTAGATTCGTAACGGGGTTACTGGTTGACGTGTATAACTGTCCATAGAAACTCTCGATCTCTCTCAACAGCTCAGGTTTGGCGGATACGATTCTGCCATTATTGGTCTTCAGTTTCGCAAGCTGGCTCTGTCCAATAGACAGATCTCTAGCAAATACCTTGGAGCCCTTATTCTGCTCTATTGCGTCCTTAATACGGTTCGTATTATAAAGTCGAAGGTCGCTTTTCAAGGACTTAGAGATCTGTCTATTGAGCCGCCGGTATTTAAGCGCATCGTCTGAAGACTGCAGAATCATCTCGCGCCTCTCCTCCATGAGCTGTAAAGTAGCATCAGAGAGCCTCTTGTTTCGATTTGTACGACGGGTCTTGAAAAACTTGGACCCGACCGTATGGACAGTTTCCACGAACCCATCGTTATAATCGTCCACGGAGCTCCCTAGGCACTCGAAACGATTCTGAAGTTCGAGCTGAAAGCTCTCGGGGTTTTGGACTTGGATCGGTGCTGGGCGGAGCGTAGACTTCATCAGTCGAGATCTTTCCAGCTTGATATTCAAGTTCAATGTGCCTCTTACCATACGGTGATCACTTCCGGTTTTCACCGCGTTGATCACAGAGACATCATTGAATACTTGCCTCTTCGTCGACATAATGAAGTCAATCTCATTTTTTGTTGCACCATCAGGGCTCTGCCAGGTCCACTTTCTGTGCTCACGTTTTCTGAAGAAGGAATTCATCATAAAGAGGCCTTCCTTCTCCATAAAACTGGCCAGTAGGTGACCCCTGTGGTTTCGACGTCCAACTCCAAATTGCCCCACTCGCAGCTCATCATCGTTTCGTTTGCCCAGTTTCGCGTTGAAGTCCCCCATGACAACGGTGAAGTGAGTTTTAGAGCCATGCATGGCTCTGGAAATATCCTCATACATGGTCTCCACCTCATCGTCGGGGTGTGACGAGGTCGGGGCGTAAACCTGTACGACCTTCAGCGAATATCTTGCGGATATTCTGAGTATAAGGTACGCCACCCTGGTCGACACACTCTCGATCTTCACCACGTTGCTCACAAGGGACTTATGGACGATAAACCCGACACCACCTTGGGACTGCTGGTCGCCCTCCCGGAAATAGAGCAAGTTCCCGGATTTGAGGATTATCGAGTCCTCGCCCTCTCTTCGGACTTCAGATAGCCCTACTATACCCCATCGTAACTTGCTCAATTCTTCCTCGAGTTCGATGATCTTTTCGTCGGTCCGGAGTGTACGCGTGTTGTATGTTGCCAGGTCCAGTTTCCGGTGGTTATGGTAGCCGGATCTCTTCCGGGGATTCTTCGCACCCCTTGCCTCACCGTGGCCTTGACCGCTACCGTAGCCAAGGGCCGGTGGGCCGCCGGGCACTAGGGGCCGTTTCTTTTTGGTGCTTTTCATTTTTGGGGGGGGGTATGCCATAATCGCCACGCTTGGCAGGCGGGTTGGCGATCGCAGTATGGTGTTAGAAATGCATAGAGAACGCTGCTGCCCATTCTCTAGTAAGTCCCTTAGTCGCCTTTTACGACACCCATGGGAAGAAATAGGGTAGTGCTATTCTTTAAGTCCGGCACCACACGGACCAGTATATTGATATTTCGATAGAATGAATATGCGATGCGTTGAGCGCTCGATCAAACAAACATTCGATATTTTGAACACTCGATGTATTGAGTGTACGATATATTGAATGTTCGATTTACTAACCATTCGATTTTATGAACGTTCGAGTATTTAGATGTTCGATTTATAGTGGTCGATCAATTGATATTCGATTATTTGGCATTCGATTTGGCATAGTACACCCGCATTTATTAGTGGTCTGCCAAGGAACCAATAAGTAAAATACAATAGACGTGGATATATTTAGTAATCTGTTCCGCTTAGCTATTTCTAAAGAGCCATAAAAAAATCCTTAAAGAAATCGACACGTGTTTCACCTCTCCTCAGGATGACGATTGACTTGTTACGAACCCAAACACGGCGTGTTGCCACACCGAACGCTGAACACATAGTGAGCCTTATCGCCCATCGCCGTTCGGGTTCACGACAAGTCAATCGTCATCCTGAGGATGCCTCGTTGAGAGGTGAAACACGTGTCGATTTCTTTCAGGAGTTTTTTATGGCTCTTTAGAAATAGCTAAGTGGAACAGGTTACTAAATATATCCACGTCTATTGTATTTTATAATGGATTTCCGCAAGGTCACGCCTGAATCAATTAACTAACTAGTAAGTATTTAACGTTCAAGCTTCATTCAACTTCGTTACAAGAATTAACAAATCTATTAGGAATTTATTGGCTTCTCTAGATTTTCAGTAGTGACTTTGTTAATCAAGTAGGTAGGTATACAGAGGTATGAGGAACAGGGTGTAAAGTTCACTCATCCTCTATAGAAAAGAGAGGATCCTCCGACCAGACTGGTATTGTGTTTGGTGGTCTACTGCCCGACGATTGATGTTGGGACGTTGTATAAATAGGGTGGCAGGGAGATCGACGCGAAAACTATTACCATGAATTCAGTGCATAATTCTGAACCACCCTGCATTTAAATTTTGTCTGCTCAACAACGTAAATAACTCAATGAATGTTGTTGAACTGTCAAAATGCCATTGTAGTGGTATGTAACCCACACATGCACACAACCTGTGAACCGACGTGCATCGCCCATCTGTGGACTCATGCCCGGTTTCTGAGTCACTTTTAACGGTAGTTTATCTATTCAATAGCGCTATTGGTTCGATAACTCGTGCAAGTGCGTTTCCGAACACCGCAACGTAAGATAAACTCCGTTTAAACTTAGGTTAACTTAACTGACCAATGTGTGCCGTTTATCGGTTCCATAACTATATTTTTGACGTTTCATTTCATAACTACATTAACTTTTAGGTTATTTTAAAGTATATTAATGAAATAAATTGCCAGTGAAAGCTAAATAGGATATTAAAAATTATTAAAAGGAGAAATGAGCGTTCTTCTTCTTTAGCCACTTCGATAAGAAGCGTCTCTCTTTCAGTAAAATTTTTACTGCGTTTTCCAGATTCCATAATGTTATTTAAATAATGAATAAAGCACAAATGATTGGAAAGACAAATAGACTATTAACTTAAAATCAAACGGCAAAGCAAAAATAATACCACGCGAAACAAAAACAATGGAGTGAAACTTAGACAGATGGTGAGATTAGAGAGATGTTTAGTTTAAAAAAAAAATGACAATGATGTCATTCATACAACCGCCCACAAATAAAGACTTATCAAGTTTTTTGACTAAAATCGTGTTAAGCCACTTAACTAATCTCAAAAAAATGTTATAATAAGTAAAACGCGTAAGTATTAAAGACGAATAAAAATAAAAATAATAATTTTAGATGCGATCTCTTATACAGACCCATCTAGCGGCAACTAAGGAACTAGTTATCGGTTTCATAGCTATTGAATGGTTGGTTGCGTGTTCAGAAATGCAGTGAAAGTTAAACGACGTTTATCTTAAGCTTAACTTTATTGAATCAATAGCTATTGAGAGTTTATCTGACGACTTCAGAAACTGGGCATCAGTCAGTCAGACAGCCAGTCAACGAGAGTGTGTCCCAGCGCGTTGGATTCTCAACGCTCGGTTTAACGCCGAGAGTTGAAAATCCAGTGCGCGATGAAATCCCGCCGCGATTTTATTATGTCCGTGCGTACATCGGCTTACAGTAGTATAGAACTTTTGTTAGGGTGTGTTATAGCGCTTGTTACCACTAGACTACCATCCCCTTATTAATAAACGTGGACTAAAGTTATGCCTTAGTTAATTCATTTAGGCGTGACCTTGCGGAAATCTATTATAAAATACGATAGACGTGGATATATTCAGTAACCTGTTCTGCTTAGCTATTTTTAAAGAGCCATAAAAAACTCCTGAAAGAAATCGACACGTGTTTCACCTCTCAACGAGGCATCCTCAGAATGACGATTGACTTGTCGTGAACCCGAACACGGCGTGTTGCCATACCGAGCGTTGATCGCAGACTTATGGCTCTTTAGAAATAGCTAAGAGGAACAGGTTATTAAATATATCCACGTCTATTGTATTTTTTTTTGTTATGCCTTTAACCTTAAAAATGTATGATAAATGTGAAGTTTATCTAGTTGTAAATTTTCTCCACGCTTAGGGGCTAAAGCCTAGAAGTCACTAAAGCACAGGCCACACTGGGGACGAAGCTAAGTTCGTTTAGCTTCGGTCATGCTTCATGCTTTCAGTTACCGCGTGTTTGCATACTTCGGTGCAAGGCCGCGAACTATGAACCGAAGTATGAAAGACGCGGTAGCTATATGAGCGAAGATAAACAAGGGAAGGCTCATCATCAGGCTGCATGTTGCCAGATGAATTTTTGTATTGTATTTTATTTTCAATTATTTAATCTAAGCCCAATTTAATTTAAATATATTTTCAATTATTGAATTTATTTTCAATTATTTAATCTAAGCCCAATTTAATTTAAATATATTTTCAATTATTAAAAAAAAAACAATAGAAATGGATATATTTAGTAACCTGTTCCGCTTAGCTATTTCTAAAGAGTCATAAAAAACCCCTGCAATAAATCGACACGTGTTTCACCTCTCAACGAGGCATCCTCAGGATGACGATAGACTTGTCGCGACCTCGAACACAGCGTGTTGCCACACCAAGCGCCGAGCACACTGTCAGACTGAGCCTTGTCGCTCGTCAAACCCACTTATATATTTCAGGGGTATTTTTTTATGACTCTTTAGAGATAGCTAAGCGGAACAGGTTACTAATTATATCCACGTCTATTGTATTTTATAATGGATTTCCGCAAGGTCACGCCTGAATCAATTAACTATCTTCAATTATTTATTTCAAATTTGTTTTAATTCATTTTCAATTATTTATTTTAAGTCATTTTCAATTATATTAAATCACTTTCAATTATTATTTATTTCGAGTATAATATTAAGATACCTACCTAAATGTATTAATGATCTCGTCATTACCAACACAGTTTTAAGAGAGTGTAATAGGTACTAACAAAGTATGGTCAAAAATAGTTTGAATTAAATAAATTATATTTCATTCATTATTTTAAAGAAACTTACCTTCGTTCTAGTGTGCCTGCGCTTTAGACTTACACTAGAAGTACTTACTGAGATAACTTTCTAAATAAAGCCTTAAAACATGTTTCACATTCAGTTATTTAATACCTTATATTGTTTCATTAATCAAGAGTTAGTTCTACCCCCAAAGGAAAACGAACACGTGAAATATTGGAAATAAATCAAAAACTTTATTTATTTGGTTTTATTATTTTTGTTTAGAGAATTATTTACACTGAGATAGAAAGATAGAATACTTCGTTGCTCTATACGTGGGTCTCAATGCTGAGCAGTCACGCTTGCTGCGTGACTGCTCAGCATTTTATGTGAGACCCAGATTCGGTACCCAAGTCATGCAATGTGAGAGTGAGTTTTGCCTACAGGAGTTTTCAGTAGCAGCCCGGAGTAAGATACGTTCCTTTTAATGGAGAAAGGCTTCCCCTAAGTATTTTATGGAACTTGTAACAAAACCAACGAAAAGAGCACTACCTCTGTCTAGTCCCGGAAGAAATACAGGTGTGTTGTTATTTTATGTTTTATGAAGAAAATTGCGTCCTACTTTTCAAGTAAATTGAATTAAGAGTAAATTCAAGAGTGACGCCTTAGATCAGGTGGCAACGACTCGTAGAAAAGTCATAATCCTTGAAAAAAGAAACGCTGTAATATCTATCAGGCTTTGTGTTGATAAACAAAAGTGAGTAGCGTACCTCTCAAATAACCTGTAAACCTTCAAAGAGTGAACAGGCATCATCTGGGTACAATATTTCTATTTTCTTTTAATGTCCCTCGGGAATCATCGCATTTCCGAATACAAACGAATGCTAATTTCCATCTCCATCAATTATTTAATTTTTTTTAATAAATTAGATTAACATAAAAGAGTATTAACAACTCTATATACTTCCAAGTCGATTGAGAGCGTCCGGTCTGCACCAAGTGCAAAGGGCAACTGATAGAAATCCGACGACTGACGAAACACGAGGTTTGCCGAGGGACATTAAGAACATAAATATTTATACTGTACGTTCGTTCCATCGTTTGCCCATTAGACAAATAAAATTTTGCAGTATCTTAAATTAGAAATATTCTCTTTCCCTATCCCAAAATCTAACCTGTTTCGTGCACCCTCTTTTCAAGATTTCCACTTGAAGCATAGCCAGTAGATATCAATAGTGTATAGTACACTTGGTACGGTCTCAAAGTTGGATCTACATAATGTTGCCTACGCAAAAGAAAGAGGGTAACTTTATATTACACTTTACTATATAGCTACTTACCGCATTTAGATTTAAATGTCATTAGGTTTATTTTAGAAGAAAAGTCTTGTCACAAGTCCCCCCACAAACGTCTCAAATGCTAGTCACAAAAAACTCAAGTAACAAAAAGCCAATCCATCAAATCGGAAGACTCCATTATTGCATTTTCAACCTTTTTCTTCTTGCTTCAAGGTTTCAAATACACTATCGATTATCGAGGTTATATGCACTTTACCCAATGCCCTAGAAGATTTTCCAGCCAGTACTGTGTCTATGGTCTGTGAAATAGCATGCAATAGATATTCTAGTTTATGCGTTGAATAGCCCTCAATGTTGTCGGTTCAATTCTTTTGTTATTTTATAGCAGTTTCTTTTAATATCAGTAACAGTAAGGGGTGTGAGATAATGTTAATTTATTATACTTGACCGTTTTTTGGGTCTAATGGTCGCAGTCCAACTGCTGCAAATAAGGTCCTGCAAAGCTACTTACAACTATTCGAGTCGCTTCCGTGCCGAATCGAACATCCATCAATGATAAAGAGTCCTCTGGATTGAACGTGGTTTACAAATTCGATACTCGATATTTTTGGTCGTTTAAATTAAATAGACGAACGTTATTCTACATAACATAACACCACGACTGTAAGAAGGGTTAAGCAGAAGTGTACTTATAGAACACCCACATTTCGCCAGTTATGTTTAAGTCCCATGTAATAGGGGGTGAGCCTATTGGTATCAACCGAGCACAAATCCAGATTCCGGACTGATACTGAGAAATTCCTAATGGAAAAGCCCAATTACAGTTTACCCAACCTAGAAACGAACCCAGGACTTCATGTTCAGCAGTAATGCTTGCAATCACTAAACCAACGAGGCAGACCGCTATTCTTTCGACAACTATTTGTCGTCGGGGGCAAGGCAAATCAGATAATTGAAAAATGTGTCTTTTTCGACAAGACAGCCCGTCGTATGTGAATAGCTATATTGGGGGTCGATTTCTGGCTGTCATTCGTGGATCTTTGACAGTCGTTACGGGTCGTCAGAAGCCCGAAAGTCCGACTATCAGTCTTACCAAAAGGTATCGTATTACCTAGTTACTGGGTTGTGGAGGTCAGATAGGCAGTCGCGCTGTAAAATACTAGTATTCAGCTGCATCCGGTTAGACTGGAAGTCGACCCCAACATAGTTGGGAAAAGGCTTGGCAGATTGATCCCCAGGTAGGGGAAAGTGTCATTGGGTTTTTGCATTAGGAATTTCTCAGTATCAGTCCGGAGTCTCCAGAGTTTGGTAATCTATCGATGAATATAGATTCGCCCTCTATTTACATGCAGGTACCTTATCACCTCTGCGTACCCCTTTCAGGAATACAGGCGTGATATTATGTATTTTGAATTAGGTCACTTCTAATTGTGGTGTAATCAAAGGATTTTAAAATCGTACTTCCTTTTCGTATCGGATTGTGCGATCTTCTTTGGACAGCTACGGATGTAGAGTTAAAACCGGATTAAGAAAATCTTTGAGGAATCATCGCTGAAATAATCTTTTTCTTTCACAAATTACTTTGGAAAATGACACTGTACAGCAGAGCGTAAAGTTGGGGTTGTATTCTGGTACAATAAAACTAGCATATCACAAAGTTGTATGTGTAAACAAAGTTCAGAAACAGTTGCTAAACATTGGTGAATTCCTGCAACATCAGACAATGTTATACAACTTTTGATTCGTCATAATTTTAGTCGAAATATGTCCACTGGATTTGTCTAGTGGACGTCACATCGTTCGTCATGTCGTGGAGGCCTGTGGGCTACCTGTGGGTCTCCCCTAAGCGTCACATCGACCGGTCCTGTGCTGCATTCATTCAGCGGATTCCTGCGGCTTTCTGCGAACTTTTGACTAACATGAATGAATACGATACTTTAACTGTCGCTGGCAATATTGCAACATTCCATGTTACCAGTAACATGACATGTTTCCCGCAACACAAAAACATGTTGCAGGTTGTGAAAACAATGTTTTTCAACTTTTGTTATCTACTATTCTCAAGTTTTGCTCCGGGGACTGAAATTGTGACCGGTAATAAGCCCCATCACTGGCACTTCAATCAAACAGGAGCTGACATTAAAATCATTCAATGAAACGAATTGAACGGATTTAAAATGGTTTCCATAAAATCAGTTCGCAGCTGTTAACTATAAAATTGTCCAGTAGCTTGCAATAAGGTTCTATGAAAGAGACTTTATTTATTTTTAAGTTACGAACCAATTGTTTAATAAAAATACTGAAACTACAAAGCAAGTAGGTTACCTATGCACATTATGAAAAGGAGGAGGTTATATGTTCGTCGCGTATGTTTTTTTTTTCATGTATGTCCACCGATTTCTCCGTCAATTGTGGACCGATTTTGAAAATTCTTTTTTTGTTTGAAAGGGTGTGCTCTCGAATTGGTCCCATATAAATTTTATTAACTTTGCTTGGATAGTTTTTGAGTTAGCTACAAAATACGTATTTTTTTCCCCACTTAGTATGTAGATGATATGATAAGTTTCTATCACTGGTAGCAGGTAGTGGTATTCGAATGTGTGTGGGATAGGTACCACAACTAAAAAGTGAAAAATAAATAACTTTAATTTCGGAAGTCGGTGGCAAAAAACTAAAATACAAAACCCAAGACACCAACTTCCGAAATTAAAGTTATTTTTCACTTTGTAGTGTTTTTTTTTGGAGGTCGGTTGTTTTTTTTTGTAAAAAGTTTTTCAAAGGTGCGAAACTTTTCAATTAGAAATTACTGACTATGTTTATCTTACAGATTTATATCTGATATTTGATATATTTAGGTAGGTACATTACGCGTTAGTTGCTATGTCATAAACAGAAACTCCTTCCTTATTTTGTGTGCACTAAATAAATGTTTTATCTATCTATCTATCTATCTATCTTATTTTATTCAGTACCTACGATCCCAAAATAGCGCAACGGTATTAATTTAACGTAACTATCCGGTTAACTTTAAAACCAAATTACCAAATTGGTCCTTGCATTTGACTCAATGGAATTATCCCATCGTCCTAACCTTATTGAACTAACTTTAAAACCATGTATCCTATTTTAATTGCCTTAGGGATTAGATCAAACATCCACAAGATACAAAGCTGAAGGATTATTACTTATTCATTATTTATTTATTAAACAACGTTTATAAAAAATCCTAACTTTAATTTCCACTTATTGCACATCTACACCGTGAAATTTGAATCACAGTTTTGCTAGAACAACCGTTGTTCAGACCATGGTCTACTACCATTCTACAGCATCCAATAAAAAAAACATAATTGGTTTTTGAAAAAACACAAAAAAAAAACAAAGTTTAAAATGGCAAGATTATCGTTACTCCCTACAACACAGACACCACGCACGGGACACAGCATTGTTTACAGGGAAATGTACCTCCATAAACGAAATTTAGTAAGCAGTAGATAATTTTAAACTTTGTCTTTTTGTGTTTTTTCAAAAACCATTTTATAAACAATAATAAGTATCTTATCTTAAAAGATGGAAAGCGAATAAAGAAGATTTCTTTACTTCCATCAAATAACTTATATCATAAAAATAAAACAAAAAATAAACTACCAAATCACTTATTTGCTCTCCCACAACAATTTTCAAACCACTTTCCTAAGATCATCGCTTACAAACTCCTGAAAAAGAACTGCTTATTTAACTTGGCAAATTTACCCTTTATTTCCTGTATGTTTCTTATATCAGTAGGCAGTTGGTTGAGAACTT
This sequence comes from Agrochola lychnidis, assembly GCA_963680765.1. Taxonomy (NCBI): domain Eukaryota; kingdom Metazoa; phylum Arthropoda; class Insecta; order Lepidoptera; family Noctuidae; genus Agrochola; species Agrochola lychnidis. Next base: position 11,240,724 of record OY796869.1, on the reverse strand, counting down.
TATGGTACTCTTTTATCAAGCGTTTGGTCGCCAAAATAATTCCTTATTCTAGGTACATCAAATTTACCTGCTAGTTGCGTGGTTATGGGTAACTAGCGAGTGTCGCTTCCAGCTGCCATGACTGTTAACCAGAAGTAGATATTTTTGTTTTAAGCTGATAGGAAGAATTTTACAAATTTTAAATAACTTAATAAAATCATCTTTACATAATTCAGTATGATGCAGTGCTAGTAGTCTCAAGATTTGTTGACCATTTTTTATTTTGTTATGTAAGTACCTGGTACTTGTTGAAAGGCCTACACTGTCTTCCTGTTACTAGACATTGTTATTTAGAAAAAAATTAAAATCCAATTATTAGTAATGGTGGAGTTTCATACCAGCTCTTCTTCTGCTTCTGACGTTTCAAAAGTGCCTATGCAGGTTTATGTGAAATAAAATATTTTGATTTTGATGTAAATTAAAAGATCAGCGTGCCTTTACAAGACCGATCTAGTAAAATTTTGTAAAAATTTATTTAGAGTTTTGTTAATAGTCATACTATTTTGAAAAATATTTATTTATTTATTTATTTATTTATTTATTGGATCTCCAACAGAGGCTACACAATTACATGCAAGATTACAAATACGAGGACAAATACGAGTGTGCGCTTCCAATTATGGGAGACCACATCATTCTCTTATAATCTAGGTAAAAACATTAAAGCTTGACAAAGTGAAATAATAATAATAATAAAATAAATCAAAACATAAAACTCGAAAATAATTATAAAGGAAAGGAAACAAAATTAAATACAAAACAAATTAACAATAAAAACATTTTAAAAAATTGATAATAATAATAACCATAAAAGACAACAGACAAAGATAACAGTAATTAAGTCTTGGATATTATGACTTTAATATTTTTTTTGAACTTTGACATATTGCATGTAATATCCAGTTCATAACGCTTCGATACTTCATTATACTGTCTACAGAGCCTTGGCAAAACGGCGAAGTGTCCGAGGTTTGTTTTGGATCCCGGCACATAGAAGAGGTTATAGTTACATTTACGCGGCAAGCGAGATGGTGCACTTATCTGTAGCTTTCCAAGAAGCTCGCTACAGTCAACAACCCCATTGAACAGTTTGTGTAGAAATGTGAGATCTAGAACCCTTCTTCTATCTGACAACGACGACATTTTATAATGCTGTAGTCTCAAGTCATAGCTACTAAATTTTTTTGCGAGATGGTCTTTATAGCATAGATGGTATAGAAAACGTCTCTGTACACTTTCCAGGCGCTTAATGTAAATGTCATAGTGTGGATTCCATACCGTGCTGTTGTATTCAAGGAGTGGGCGAACTAATGTATTAAATAGATGAATTCTAGTTGAGGCTTTAGAAAATTCTTTGCTATTACGCAAGACAAATCCGAGCACCTTGAACCCTTTTGAGGTAATATTTAGTATATGCCTATCAAATTTCAGTTTTTTGTCAAACACAATTCCCAGGTCACGAACTTCGTCTACTTCTTGTAGTGTTTGCTGGTGCAATGTGTAATTGTGGGTTTGCACTGTTTTATTGCGAGAAAATTGCATACAGTGACATTTAGAAACATTAAGTGACATTTTGTTTACTCTACACCAATCTGCCATTCTATCGAGATCAGCCTGTAACAGTGCGGCATCCAAGTCTGTCACTATTGGTCTCATGATTTTGACGTCATCGGCAAACAGGTAGAAACTTGAGTGCTTGAAACATAACGTAATGTCGTTAATGAAGATGTTAAAGAGGATAGGGCCTAAATGCGAGCCTTGCGGGACTCCTGAAGTTGCTGGAAAGGTGTCAGAGTGGTGACCGTTGATAACCACTCTTGAATTCCTACCAACGAGGTAAGAATGGAACCATTTAAGCAATGATCCCCCTATTCCCAATTGGTTTAATTTTTTGAGAAGTATATCATGGTCAACCTTATCAAATGCTTTACTAAAGTCTGTGTATATAGTGTCTACCGGGATTCTTTTATCAAGAGACTCAGATATGGCTGAGACATAGCACACAAGGTTTGTAGAGGTTGACCTTGAATTGATAAAACCATGTTGGTGGGTTGTAATGCTTTGCTTAACATGTGCATTTAGGCTTTTAGTTACTAACTTTTCTAGTATTTTTCCGAATATGTTTAAAATAGAGATGGGTCGATAGTTGGATACTTGTTGCTTTTCTCCTGATTTAAAAATAGGGACTACTAAAGCTTCCTTCCACCTCTCAGGAAATACACCGTCCGTCATTGACTTGTTGAAAATAAGTTTAAGAGGTATAGTTAGTGCTTTTGCACATCTTTTTATAAATACGGGGGGAATACCGTCACTTCCAGCACCTTTACGCTCATCCAAGGCTCTCAGCGATCGGAATATTTCTTCAGTGCCAAATTCTAGTTTACAGAATCCGGACGGGACAAGACAGCTATCAACGTGGTTTGATGCATTTACAGTCGACGAGGTATTGTAGACTTTTGCAAAGTTCTCTGCAAACAAATTACAAATTTCTTGTCCATTTGATGCTGTCCTGTTCTCGTGACACATTTCTGCTGGGTAAGTACTCTTGTTTTTCTTTTTATTCTTAATAAACGTCCAGAACATTTTTGGGTCCTTTGCAAGTGCTTCTTCCATTCTTACAATATAGTTTTTATAACAAACTTCCATAAATCTACCACACCTTGCACGCAGTGTCTCAAATGAAACAATATCTAGAGGATTTTTATACTTTTTAATTTTAATGCGATATTTATTTTTTTCTTTCAGTAGACGTATAAGATCTCGAGAATACCACTGTGGATATTTATTGGCCAATATTGTTTTCATCGGGACATTTTGTTTGATGACGTCGTGCAGTACCTTGTAAAATACATCGATCATGTTGTCTGTTTCGGGGTGACCTTCAAACTCTTTTTCCCAGTCTACAGAATTTAGTGCTATCGTTATGTTATCGTAGTCAGCTTTAAAGAAATTTGGTTTTATTGTTGGCTTAGCTTGAAGATGGTTTGAGTTAATGGTTAAAAATATAGAAAATTCAAATGATGGGTGCAAGGGATCTTCTGAAATCAATTGACAGGTGCAACGGCTAAGGTTATTTAACGTAGTATTACAGAGGGCCAGATCCAATGTTTTAGATTTAGCATTTGGCAAGTAGTTAAACTGTTCTAAAGCATTTAAAGAAATAAAATCTAGGAAACATTTATTCACCTCGCCATTATTAGTAGGATATGGTTGTGCATGACCTGTGTTTTGCGCATCAATTTTCCAAAGTATGTTACTGAGGTTAAAGTCCCCCAAGATAAGAGTGTGATCACCGTGGTCAAGAGCACCCTGAGCAGAATTAAAGAATACTTTCATGATGTCAGAGGTCACAGGAGGGGGTAAGTAAACGCCGCAGACACGGAATTTATGTGTTTTTGTGCCACGCGGGGCGGTTTCAATATTGATCCACAAGTCCTCACATGAACTCTCCAGATGTGGCAGGCGACACGACTTAAACCTCCTGGAAACCGCTATCAAGACGCCACCACCATCACTGCGCGCACTATATCGACTAGATTCGCGATCTCGTCTGTAAATATCATACCTGTCGTCAAATAATTCGGCGTCGTAAACACTACCATTCAGCCAAGTCTCCGTAAGCACAATTATGTCATAATCTTGTAAGGACGTATTATGGTAAAAAATGTTAAGTTTCGTTTTAAGGCCACGTACATTTTGATAATAAATCCGAAGTGAACTATCGAATTTGACTACTTAACTTACAAAAACTTTCAAAATTTTGCTTAATATTTATCCTAATTTATTTTTACGTTATAGACTTAAGTTGATCTTGGTTCGTGATAACAATGCGTTCGGATTGTTCATTCTTCTTCATGAATATTCTTCCGCTTCGCACCCAAACAAACTTATACCCAAGTGCTTTGCCACGTAGTCGGCTCGCCGCGTGTAGTGCCTTGTTATCTGCCGACAAATGTTCTACCACGTAAATCGGAACTGGGTTTTCAGTGGCGATACCAAGGTGACTCGTATTCAGCTTATTATTGGTATTGTTCTTGTTGTACTTGATAGTAGCAGCGAAAAATGTATCTCGCAGACGTGGGTTGTTGAATTTAACAAGAATAGATCTAGGTCGAGCAGACTGGGTGTCCTTTTTTGCAATCCTGGTACAGTGAGCTATGTCGGCTTCCACGATTTCACTATTAGTGATGTTGCGAAGTTGTAGCACCGTGGTGAGTAAGTTTTCTGAGCGGTTTTCGGGCACATTCTGAATTTCGAGGTTGGTGGCTCTGGAGTTCTGTTCCATAAGGTTTAGGCGGCGACTTATATCGTGGATTGATGTTTGTAACTGTATGTTATCTTTCTCAAGTGCCTGAATTTTGGAAGATTTTTCTTCTAATGCCAATCTCACATCTTCGTACTTTTCGTTAAAAAAGTCAAGGGAAACCCGAAAACCTGCTATTAGCTCGCTTATTTGCTTAAACTGGTTAGCTACAACATCTTTAAGCGCGCTGGCGATCTCTTGCTTTATAATTTCTCTGAGGGAACCTTTTGAGATTCCTAAAATGGTGTCGTCATTAATTAAACTCACAGGGGAGCTGCTCTGTTTTATCTGTTTATTGCGAACAGTTACGTTGGATTCGGTAGGTGAGCTGTGTATTTGCTGAGCTGTTGTTTCATTATCATTATTGGAGCAATCGCCTCGTGCTGCACGGACTGGTGTATCCGTGTTATTTGTCTTTGGTAGTTTGCTCTGACAGTCAGGACATTTCCAAGTCGATTTTTTGGCCGTACCCATTGTTTTGAATTGTTTTTCGGGTACATTAGAGCACAGCAAGTCGTATCGTTGTTTACAATTACAACATTGCAGGTAATCTTTGCTTTGAATTGTATTCATACAACCCGCACATTTGTTGGCCATTATCCTAAATAATTTGTTTCTCAGAATTAGACAAATTACAAAAATTATATCAGAGCGTCAGGCTCGAACTCGCGACACAATCGATTTCGACTGGTAGCGGTAGCCGCTGCGCCACTTGACCGTTGAAGTATAAGTTGAAATTTGAGACCGTATTGCTCGGATTTTAGATTTCAAATATTAAAGAACGTTACAAGACTGACTCATTTGCCACACATTCCACAAATTTTTCACTGTTTACGATGATTGTTTTTAGACACTGTTTTTACAATTTTCTTGCGGCTAATCGTTATATTAGTTTGATTTGGCAAATTATTTGATGATTTAGCACTTTTAAACGTTTAATACGTAGTTGAACTGCACTTCGTACTGTGATTTTAATTTCGATGACTTCCCAGATGCCCGTCACAGAGAGCTTGAATAACACTTTCACTTGATATTAGTCCTAGAACCTTCACGTTAGTCACAAATTTAGGTAAAATTTTTCAGTATTTGTATTTTTAGAGAAATATTTAACACGGAGCTTATCAAACTTAGATGTTCACCTAGTGGCGCCATCTATCGATATCTAAATAAATAAAAAAGTCTTTTATTTCCATATCCTTAAATGACATTGCAAATGTTGTTGGTAGTTAATTGTTAGTAGTTGTACTTATTTTCTAGATATTAGTGCAGATTAGTTATTTTGTAGGTTATGGACCCCTCCTCGGGTGAAGGCCTCCTCCATCTTCTTCCATGTGTCTCTGTCTTTCCCTGCTGTTTCTATTATGTCATCAGCCCACGTAGCCCGTGTAGGTATACGTGTAAATAAATCGTAGTGACACATCCTCAAAATTTTTCACTACTATTTCGAGATAAGGTTCTGGATACATCGCAAGAGGCCATTTATTATTCAGCAACGTTTTAACTGGCTCATTTTTTTTTTCACCGCAACGGAGAAGCTCTTAGCCTGCATCTTACCTGATGTCAAGTGATGATCAGGCCGAAGGTGGAAGCGAGGTTTACCCGGAATTCTTAACCACAGAGGAACTGGCTAATCCTGCCTCTAACTGCCGAAACACAACAATGCTGATAACATTTTTGTTATGGCGAGACTTAGACTCAATTCTAAAAAGTCATTTCTTTGTTCTAGCTAGCCACCACAATGACAACCAATGTGACCGTGCTCCTCATCTTCGTGACCCTGGCCTCAGTAACAGCGCAGACCTTCCAATACTCCCGCGGCTGGACGAACGGCAAGAGGGACGGCCATTTTATGAGGCCTGAACTGAAGGAAATTATCAACAATCTGGAAAAGATTCTTTCACCGTGCCAGAAAACCAAGCTGAAGTTCCTCTTAGAAGGAAAGCCGGTCACTGAAAGGGTTGGTATTAAATCATCCTTGGAGTAGAGTGGCCTTGAGGCCCATTAGCGCCATAAATCACCAAATAAAAAACAGTACAAGGATCTTTTGGCTCGTGGTCAAAATCGGAACTAATGTCGCTATCTTTTTTTTCAATACAATTTCTGTATCAATTTTCACAAATGTTCACCAACAACGCCCCCCTGTCAATGTCATTCAGGCGCCAAACGATCATTGTACCACTTTATTTATATTTAGCGCTAAACTTGTTTAAAACATAACTAACTGCCTCGTTGATCTAGTGGTCCCAAGCGCTACTGCTAAGCATGAGGTCCGAGGTTCGATTCCCAGGTCGGGCAAAGTGTTATTGGGTTTTTACTAACTACAGTCTGGATTTTTGCTCGGTTGATAACAATAGGCTCGCCCCTTATTATATGGGACTTTAACATAACTGGCGAAATGAGGCTGTACTATAGGTACACATCTGCCCTACCTTTCGGGGAAACAAGGCGTGATGTTATACGATGTTATTTAAAACATTATTCTGTCTCTGTCAACTTCAAACAATTGTTAGAAATAGAATGATGTTTTAAATTCTCTTAACGTGATTAATAAATCGTGATTTGTGGTCTTAGACCTTGACTCATTCCTTGGGTTTTACCATAATTTTACCATTTGCAAAACCATTAAAGTCCTGCAAGTGACAGTAAGCTTAATAGTTCATGGTGACAGCACCGTAACATAATTCTTATGAAAAATAGCAACCTCCTTGCAATGGTCATTAATGAGACACAATAGAATTTTGCTATCGATCTCAATGAGTTCTCGTGTCCGTTGAATTCAGGTAAAAAATCGCTTGAAACTTCGCACGCCATTTCATGTTTCGTATCATCTCAGATGGACAGAAATATCCCACATTAGTCATTAATTCATATTCTAAACTTGAACGGGAAAGTATTGTGTAGTTACAAAAGTCAGATTAAAAGTGAAAAGTGAAGGGCATACCGTTTGTCTTAAGCGCGGGCCATACAGAAGGGACGTGAGACGCGACGTCCCTTTCAGGTATCATAATTTTTACAACGCGATCTGGTACAAAAAAATACAGAAAGGACAAGAAGCAGGCGCGTCACTTTTCCGTCTGCGTCCTATTGCTAAAATGTACTAGTGACGAGATGTGGACATGACGCAGACGCAGGGGGGTGCGGAGAGGGCGTGGGGTGATCGCCGATTCGCATGTTATATACCTCTGGAAAAGGTTCTGAAAAAAAAAAAACTCGTATCTTCATTGCTTTGCAACACCGAATGTATCCAGTAATGTCTTCTTCTGAGTCTGCATGGTAAAAGTAACACTAGCGCTAGCACATATTCGTCTTCTGAATAAGACATGTCGCGACGAACTCAAAATGTAAATGTCAAAGCTCAGAACGACTAGATACCGCTGCTGCCCTCTAAACTAAGTGTCAAAGACAGTTGTAGTATGAAGCGTCTCTTCTATAAGAGTAACGGTGGACTTTCTTGCCCATTCTTCTCCATACGAAAACTACTTTTTGGAAGGGGCTACTAAAATCATTTCTATTTTTTGTAAATTTGGACGTTTAATAGTCCCTTTTATTATGTGCCTAATTGAAATAAATTATTTGACTTTGACTTTTATATTATTTGAAAAAGCGCATCCGCATCACAGATATGTATATCAATAGTATGCAGATGGAAAAGCGACGTACCTACGTTTGCCCTTTTGGCCTTTCTGTATCTTTGGTGCCAGTTTCTTGAATACATTTTGTATGAAGAATAATGAAGATACGTGAAAGTGACGTCGCGTCTGCGTCCCGTCCTCGTCTCACATCCTGTCTACGTATCACGTCCCGTCCTCGTCTCACGTCCCTCCTGTGTGGACCGCACTTAAGGCGCCACATTTTCCATAGTGATGTTAGAATAACATAAAATATACTTAGCTAGCTGGCACGCATGAACATACAATGTACGTAAACAACTGTGGAAACCAAACAGAGGGGTTGAAAACGGTGAAAACGATTCGATATCGGAAAATGAATAACGTCACAACCTGAACCTATTCAAGTAACAGCCGATTTTCAACGCTCTGCTTAGCGCCGAGAGTTGAAAATTCAACAGTATAGTTTCAACGTGCTGGGACGAGAGTGCATTTCAGCGCGTTAGATTCTCAACGCTCAGCTTAACACCGAGAGTTGAAAATCCAGGCGCGATAAAATCCCGCCGCGATTTTATTACGGCTGTGCGAACGTCGGCTGACTGAGCCACAGATTAATACAGACGGTTCACTCCGCAAAATCATTTAAATAAAAAGTGACTCTTGCAACGACACAATAAAGTGCAATTCAGGTCGCACAGTGCTAATTACAGTTATAATATTCAGCTAGAAGTTGCCTCTCTTTCTATCGCGTAACTCTTATATCTTCTGACTACGTTACACTCACTGAATTGGCCGGACAAGACGAGCCCGACGCGTACTTGATAGCTGCATTCCTAAAACGCGGAGTGCACCCTGTACAAAGTATTCTGTGGCCAAGCCCTAGCAACCTACCTACCCTAACCTACCTTGGACCTAGAAATCTGAAATTATGCACAGAGTTTTCCTTTATAATGTAGACAAAGGAATAATCAAATTTTTCTAACGGAGTTTCTTCCCCATTCTTCTCCAAACGAAAACGTTTGAAAGGAGCAACTAGAATCAATTCTATTTTCTTGTAAATTTTGACTTACTAAAGTGCCTGTCATGTGCCTATTTGAAATAAATGATTTGAAGTTCCCACGCGCAACTGGGCGGAAGAAGTCGCTGGCGAAGTGTTCTAAATTAATAAATGGAAAAAAAAATTGGGTTTGAGATATCTTTATTTCCCATAAGAAATTTCACTTATATGATAAATATTTAACTAATTAAAAATACATATTATTGATTAACGTACAGTTTTGGCAAAAAATAAATAAATTACAATACAATACACAAAATATTCTAAAAGTGTAGGGTTATTGCTAATAATTTAACACGGCTAAAGGCTCGTGCAGACCAGCGCGATATCGCGGGCGTGACAGGCAGCGCGACCCATGTCACGCGCGCCCGCGATATCGCGCTGGTCTGCACGAGTCTTAAAACGTAAACATACACGGAACGCGCGCAACTAGATGTGGTATGTAATGTATGCTCGCTCTAGGTGCGCTCGCTTTTTTTTTCATTAAACATATGTCATTTTAAGCAATTAAATTACATGCACCTAATTTCTTAGTAAATCTAATATAACTAATATTTTTTTCTAGCTAATGCTGCCCTGTGACATCTTAGACACCGAAGAATCTCCACGAGCACTCACTGAAAGAAACCTCAACGCGTTCATGGATGCTTATTATTGAAAATGTTTTAACTTTAATTTAATAATGTGCCAACAGAAAAGTATGAGATTATTAATATTTTAATTTTATAAGTGATACAAGGACCATATTGATAGATTTTATTGTTGTAGTAATGTTAATTACGTCCGGGTAAGAAATTATTTTTAAGTAATGCATTCATGGCTGGATTGATGCATTACTAAACCAAAGACAATTTGTGTAATTTATTTTTAAATTTCGATTTGTTGCAAAGACTTTTTGTATTTTTATTTGAATTTTTCTGAGATATATCGTTAAGTACCTACTTATTAAAAAGTAAATAATGCAAATTAATATTAACCGTTTACATGTATGTATAGTGATTTCAATATACCTACCTATTTGGCTTACTATTTATTATTGTAATTTGTGCTATTTCAAGGTGCAGTCCTAATAAAAAACTAAAACTATACTGTATAACGATGTTAAAATGTTGACAACAATATTGTATTGTAACTTATATTGAAAATAAAAATGTGAAAAGTGATATCGTTTATTTTTAAACCAATTTCAAAAAGTATCTGTTTCACATTCTGAGGTAGCTAATGCAATTACGTACATCCTTTTCTCCATAGCTCGTTAGGGATGACATTCAAATGCAACTTCTATACATATAATAAAATCGTAGCGATGTCAAAACTGTACATTGAATATTTTTGAAAAAAAGTAATTGCCATGAGGTCTGGGATCGATTCTAATGCCGAAAATATATTTTTTTAGAATTTTTGTCTGTTTGTCTGTATGTATGTTCCAGCATGACGCAAATTCTACCGGACAGATTCTGTTAAAATTTTGCATAGATATTGCCTGTGTGTCTGGTCATGTTATAGGGTATAAATTATCACGCTATTTGCTATGGGGGATGAGCAATATTACTTTATGTCGTATTTGTATGTTCTAACATGACGCGAATTCTACTGGATAGATTCTGTTAAAATTTTTCATGGGTATTCCCTATAAGTCTGATCAAACTGTAGGGCATAAACTATTACGCTATTTACTATGGGGGACGAGCAATATTATATTATGTTCGTATTTTTGGAAAAAAACGCGCCAGAAGATTAGGATACTGTAGATGGTTTTCGATTTAACTTTTTAAATAATTATCATCACGCTATACCTTTATGGAACTGAGCAGTCAATCATGAAATATATAGGAATGGCTATTTTAAATAAATTTCAACGAAGCAATTAACTCAACGGTTAGGCGATTGCTTTGCAAACATGGGGTTGTAAGTTCGATTCCCAACTACGGCTTTTTTTGTTTCTTTTTTTTACGTTTTGTAATACGATTTTTTTTGTTATTAGGTATGTATATAATAAGTTCATAGAATGTATTATAACTACTACAAAGTGAAGCTGGTTTTGTATTTTCGTTATTTGCCACCGACTTCCGAAATTTAAGTTATTTTTCACTTTGAAGTAGTATTTCGGAAGTTGGTTGTTTTTTTTTTTGTATAAAAGTTTTTATTTCTCGCTTTTTAGTGGGTCAATTTGTAATTTGTCTAAGTTATATTAGCCTAATGCCAACTGCTCATCACATTTTACAAAATATTGCTTTTCCCGATGCAGGGACGGTCGGTTAAAAAGGAAAACTTCGTAAGCTGTGGGAAACTGCTACGTTACAAGTACTTTACAGTCACAAAACATTCTGAAGACTAGGAATAAAAGGATTTTTTTACAGATTTTGACAGCAGATTTGTCCTAGCGATTTTAAAATCTGTGTGAATCTTCTGGAATCGTTGCTACACTGCTTTCTGGTGACAAAACAGCGCATGCCATGTTTAAGATTCCCATCGATTTAGAGAGCAACGAAACGCCTGTTTGTGGGGTGGGTCACGCAACAGTAACAAGGGATGTGTGCTTAGGAATTGCGCTTCATCGTATGGGATGAATGCATTATGGCAAAAAGGAAAGCAGTGGAAACTGTAAACAGAACCCTGCAGGACATCCGCAGGAACCAAGACATGATGGGTGGTGTTACAGTCCTGAGTGACAAAATGAATACTTTGTTGAAAAGGTCGACTCTATGGTCGAGAGTTCATAGACTGCGCTTGAACATCATAATGCGAGCTCGGCTTGGCGTGAATTCAAATGCTCAAGAATTCTCCGATGTTCTTCTAAAAGTTGGTTAAGGCACTCTACCAGAGACTTTTGGTAGAGTAGATCCCACTTTAGAAGATCTTATTCGTCTGGTATACGGGGACATCAGTCAAATACCGTACCAAGAGAATTCTTGGGCGTGTTTCCATTTGAACTCCGAAAATGATCAAGCTGCAGCGATCAACCACAGTATTCTCCCACAAATTGAAGGGAGTGAAGTGATATACACCTCCATTAATACTGATGTGGAGGAAGATGATGCCACACATTACCCCGTAGAATTTCTCAATTTGCAAATGGCAAGTGGACTTCCGGTTGTACATCTGTGTAACAAAACCCGGCTCAAAGTCATGTCTTTGCAGAGAAACGTCATCGAGGTGCAAATTCTAACAGTTTGTGGCGATGGTGAGACAGTGTTTATAGCGCGTATACCACTAATTCCCCACAATTACCAGTTCAAGCGCATGCAGTTCTCTGGGAGCGTATGCTTTGCAATCAACAAGTCATAGGGGCCGACACCGAAGACTGAAGGCTGCGGGTGTCAACCTCAGGACAAGCTGCTTCTCACACGGACAACTGTACGTCGCTTGCTCCCGAGTCACCATTCCTGACTCTCTGTATATTTTAACTGCTGAGAATAAAACTACAAATATAGTATATAGGGATGTTTTATAAAAATGTGGCTGTTATTGTAGTATATTGTAGTGTCTTACGACTTCCACGTGAACGAAGTCGCGGGCAGAAGCTAGTAACTCTATAAAAATACATATCAGTAAGTACTTTTTATGCTTCATGATTGGTGATGACAGAATATCGCCAGCGTAATAATTAAGTACACATTTGCGTTAATAAATTGAAACCTAACATAAGCTATTGCTAGCGCAAAGGCTAATTATAATAACTGGTCAGCCTGTTTTAAATAATGCTTAAGTTACCTTCGTTTTGCACCTACAACTTAAACATAACTGGCGAAATGTGGATGTTTAAGACCAATGTGACAGTTAGATAGTTTGAATTTTATTGGAATTTCATTTTACTGGGCGTTTTTGTCAAAAACTCGAAAGTGGTATAGCAATTACGGGGTTGAATATACATTCATAACTAAATGATGAATTCATGAGGATGCACTATTACTACTCCACCTTCCCTTTTATGTTATGTCACTAACCGGAGTATAATATAACTTTATCATAAATAATTATTAATTTAGCTAAATAATGCTCTGTGTAGGAAAGTGATACTGGGAAGTGTAATGTTAATTACAGAAAGCGCCATCTAGTATTCAATGCGAAAACTGTTGAAATAAAAATATTTTAGCGCTCTCTATTTACACATAATAGAACTAAATAGTTTGAACTTTATAAAAGCGCCATCTAATAAAGAACAGCATAACTTCTTCAAACGTTACAGCATCACTTGGCATTTTAGTTTTGCTACTCGACGCTAGATGGCAAATATGCTTTCAAAATGTTTGTTTTCAAGAATGTTTATGCTTTGCTGTAAAAAGTACTGCTTAAATTGCAATAATAATGTAAAAAAAAATATCTTGCAATAATACGATAGGTGCTTTTGCATCTAACTAATGTAATAGAAAACAATTACAGATATGTAACGGAAAAGGAATTTTCTTTCAATAAAAACCTTAAACTGAAACGCAGTAAAGTTTACTATCGCGTGACACCTCAACAGCTAATTTGTGCTTCATCTATCATTCGTAACAAGCATCATTAGACTTTAGTGGGCTACAACTTGTGTGCGGAGCCATTTAAAAGTGAATTAACTTGAACTAACGCTCATCGTAGGTACTTAATGGTTTTCTTTTTTGTATGCAAGTAGATTTAAGTACATAAAAGTAAGAATGACACATATGATATAAAGTGGAGGCTACATTGTTAGACTTTTGCAGTAGGTAGGTACGGTCAGCAACAAAAGTCGAATAATTTAATTTTGTTGTTTATTTATTTATAATTAATTAAACCTAACTTGGTTTTCGTACGTCTTTTTCGGGTGACCACTGAAAATCAGCGGTGTGCTGTGGGTCCCCATAGCACTGCATCACGCTGAGTGGAAGCCTACTTGTCACAGTCATGACGTGCCTACAGCTGCCGACTATTCCTGTTTTGTGCTCGTGATTATATTTAAATCTATTGAGTTTTATTGTATTGTTCTACTCGAGTAATTATCTTTTTTTATGCACGTGTTTCTGTGACAGATAAACTTATTTTTCTTTCTTTTCTTTCTTTCATTAATACTTCAGTTTTTTAAATCCTAATTATTCAGCAAAATATTTATAAAAATGTGTAGGTACCTACTCATTTAAAATTATAATCGTAGGTAAGTTTTAACACTAATAACACTTAGCTATTATCTTTATGAAATGCAGAAAAGCAATGAATAATTTGTTATCAATTTTCATGATAACAATGTGTAAAACTTACAGTGTTAGTCGATTTTTGTTGCTCACTGTGCCTAAGTAGAAATAAAAATACTAATTAGGTACCTATTTGTATAGAAAAATACAGGGAAAATGTTCTGGGGGCCTAAAACGGCCACATTAAACAATTCCTCTAAATGCAATTCATTTTCTGAATTCCCAGCAATTTCTCTATGGTGACATATATTTTAGCTAAATCATATTTAATTCAAGACATCAGATTCTTTTTTGGTGTTAATTATGCCGTATGAAAAATGAAGACCGTAATTTTACCAGAAAATTTTTCTTTACAATTTTTATTAATCAAATGAGATTTTTATTTTTATTTCTACAGTTTAAATGTTATTTCATTAAAATACAAAACTGTCAAACAGACGTATTGCGTAATATGAATTGAACGCAGAAAATATTATGAATTATCAGTTTGTGTGATTCATAATATTATCATATTATGATTCTGCCAAAGCGGCCGTTTTAAGCCCCGTGCTGATCAAATTCAAGTTTTAATTTTCATCATTTATTAGTTAACAATTAACAAAAACGTGTACTTCGGTACCTATCGTTTTCCTTGCCTGAATAAAAATAAGAGCAGCTACCTGTCCTTCACCATAAAAAATTTCGTAAAATTTTAGTAATATAAACATCTTAAAAAACAATTTTATGTTAATTACTTTGATTAGGACAATTTATAAAAGTGGTTAATAGTAAAATCAGTATTATTTACCTACCTATATCTATTTATTCAATCTTCGGCTAACAACTAATGATGAACGATCGTGCAATCGCTAATGAAGCCACTTCCTAATTACAAGCTAGTGCTATATAAAAACAAATTTCTAGATCCATCGAACATACCATCAAGAAGTACATTATACATAATAATATGTATAAAAACCTTACTTATATGTAAGGATGTATAAAAACCCAGCATCAAAACCTATTTAGTATAAAACTACTTAAACCATAATTACTTGCGATCCAATTACGTTGTTCGATGTTATGCGTGATTACAAGCAAATTACAACGATTCGGTCTCAACGAGCAGTAATGATGACGGCTTCAATGTATAGCTGATGAAATTGGTCGTCTGCGTGAAGACTTCGCTCGAGACGTTTAGTTCACTAGTGATGGGGAGGTATCGATAAAATACTAAAACTCAAAGCATTTATTTCAATTTTAAATTATTTATAGCACCTTTTTACTGTCAAGGAGTCGGTCAGTAGCAAGAAAGCTAGTTAAAATAAATATCTAATAAAGCTTTATTTATATTTATTTTGACAGCTTGAGTTTCGCTTTAATTCGTAATAGAGATGAAAGTTTATCTTTTACTAGCTTCTGCCCGCGACTTCGGTCACGTGGAAGTCGTAAGACACCACAATATACTACAAGAACAGCCACATTTTTATAAAACTTCCCTGTTTCTAAGTACGTTTGTAGTTTTGATCTTAACAGCCAAAATATAAAGAGAGTTAGGACTGATAACGCGGGAGCAAGCGACGTACAGTTTGTTTGTTAAAAAAAACGTTGCCCCACACTAGGAATTTCTCCTGTATCGTGGGTGCGATTACAAACATTTAAACTCACATACACAAACAGCCAGACCCGGAACAACTACTGGTAGGTCATACAAATATTTGTTCCGTTCGGGAATCGAACCCGCGACACGCAGCGCAGCAGTCAGCCGCTTAACCACTGCGCCAACCGTGCCGTTATGTCAGTTGTCCGTGTGAGAAGTAGCTTGTCCTGAGGTCGACACGCGCAGCCTTCAGTGTCTGCCCCTGTGACTTGTTGATAATCATCGTATATTATGATGCGTTTGACGCTGGCAGAATAATCGACATCGGATCAGTTGCCTGGACTTTCTCGTGGGTGCAAAAAACGTGATTTTACATACTTTCACATTTCAGATTAAGCTACTTTTGTTTTTATTGTAAATTTTTTACTTGCCAATATTGGCCTGGAATGAACTAACTATTTAAGGACGTGTTTTCATTTGCAAAATATTTTAAAGCAATATCTCCTTAAACTCGTAACTGAAATGATAAACAGAATATTAAAAGACTCAATTGTATTCCTTTATTTCATTTCATACTTCAAAACAAGCATTTTGTTTTTTTTTTCTAAAAAGGTGTGAAGCATTGTAAGACCGGTCAGTATTACGCACGGAAGGGGAAGACCGACCAAGCAAATTAGGGAATCCGAGTAGTATAACACGATTAAACAAATCGATATCGATACTAGATCTGCCGCACTACCCTGTCGATTGTAAGAATGAGATGCCATAGACTTAAATCCGTTTCCCGCCATCGCACAATCTGTACCGCTCACCGACCAATCGCGAGCGCGGAGGGCGTTGCGCGGCCACCAACCGCCGCCGCTGATTGGCCGAAAATATTAAACGGGTTGCTCATAATAAAAAAGAAAAAAAATGTATCGCAGCGTAAACCTTACAATTGAGTGCCACTTTTTGCTCGTGTTAAATTGATGAAAAAAGACTAGGAAAAATTGGTACAGAGATGTAATACAAAATGATTTATTATAGCCGTCTCTCAACTTTTTAACTTATTGGACATTAATGACTTTTGATTTTCCACGTTATTTTTTAAATTCGTTGTTCTTTTTTATTTATAGATATTGTGTTGCCAGTTATTTTGACATCTAATTTGGTAGATTTAATGCAACGTTGGATTGCAAATAACTTTTTATTGTTCCGTTTCAGCGGTGTAAGTGTGTCGTCATTTTTCTGTCAATTTAGCTATCTAATTTTACGGTGCAGTGATTGAAATTAAAGCTGGAAATATTTCATAGAGGGTTTTATTTCTTTTTATGCACTTTTCTGTAACGTCAAATTCTATTAACAGAATAAATGGCACGGTATATTCATGAATATTTAATTCTTGACGAAGGGAATTGATTTTGTCAATCTTAGTTAGTTCTAATGTAAGTTATTATTGAACTGAAAGTCTCGAGAGCTTAATTATTCTTCATTTGGCATTTAGAATTTTCATAAAAGTTAAAGACATACTTTTTTAACTAACAATGATTTTATATAAACGAAATGTTTAAACGACAAAAAATATATTTAAGCAGACATTAGATAATCATTAGGTACCTACTTAACTTTAAGCAACGTTTATAATTTTTTAAATTATTTACATTATATTATTAATTAAATATATGTTTTATTTTATTTAATTCATATTATTACAAAGTTATAGGTACATAGATATAGCATCTGCCAAACTGCAAAGCAATTTGTCGGCAGTAGGTGAGGAGCGGATTGCCCAATCGAATTGTTTTGACGGACTTTGAAATAGCTCATTATAATATTATTATGTTCTTTTAAAGTTAAATTAATTTATAGGTAAGTTACTTAGTTTAGAGTTAGAAAGTTTTTAAAATAGTCTAAATTCCAATGATGATAAAACCCGGAAAAAAATTCGTTGCCGAAATTATATCAGCTACAAAGCCCCGTTCAGATCGATACAATTGACTCTGTTAATGATACAGTGATAGTAGCGTTTATGCTGACACCTTGTCCGCACGACATTCGGTAATTTGGTGGCCGGTCGGTAGCCGGTCGGCGGCCGTTACGGGCCGTCTATTAGGCCACTTACGTTGACTGTCACTGGCACATTGAGGTTGATGCGTTAAATAGTAACTACTAGGGATATTGTTGGCAAATTTTTCGATGTACCAAAAGTTTATCATATCGACTACCAAATTAAATGGTCCGTATATTCAAATATATATATGTATGTATGTCGTGATGGCATGTATGTCGTGATGGTATGTATGTCGTGATGGCATGTATGTAGTGATGGTCCAGTGGTTAAGGCATCGCCTCTCATGCAAGAGGTTGTGGGTTCAAATCCGGGCAAGTACCAATGTGACTTTTTCAATTCATATGTACCTACTTTCTGAGTTTATCTTGGACATTACTAACATCGGTGAAGGAAAAAACAACGTGAGGAAACCTGGACTTCATAGATAATATAAGTCTGAAATTACCAACCTGTCTTGAGCAATCGTGGTGATCAATGCTCGTGCCTTTTCTGTATGAGAAGAGGACAATAATAGGCTGGTATTATAATTTTATTTATATTCAAATAGCAACTGAATGACAGTTTTTTTCTTTGACTGTTGTGGATGGATAATTTACGTAGGGAGTCAATTTGCTTGACAATTTCCCTGACTGTGCATAGACATGTATTTGGGTAAACATTTCAATTCTCGTAATAAAGCAGCACCATAATTGCGAAACACACTTTCAATCACAATCTAAATGATTTTGAAGGATATAGCTAATCCATTGCCTCATATGTTCGAAAAAATTGTCTGCTCAACAGCGTAAATAACACAATGAATGTTGTAGAAATGTCAAAATAATTTAAATAGCTGTCTGATTTGAATCGGAACTAACTTAATTTAGATAAGCAAGGCCTTTTCATATGCCCCAGTGGTGTCACTTTCACCCTACAATTTCCCACATTTTGTTTTAGACCGAATTAACCACTGTAAACTGTAGGTAATCCTGTGTTGTGCTCTTTAAAATTCAGTTAGATGAAGCGACTATTATCACAGAGTGGTTGGTAGCAGCTAGACTAGACTACTCAAGGATTGAGCTAAAAGCTAATGGCGTGCAATTAGATAGACTTATGTCCAGCAGTGGACTGCTATCATCATAATAATTTTAGAGGCATGAGGAACAAGGTGTAAATTAAAAGTTCACTCATCCACCATAGAAAAGGGAGGATCCTCCGACCAGACGGGTGTTGTCTGGCGGGCAACTGCCCAACGGTTGATGTCGGATAGTCATAAATATATGTCGTTCGCGCGTTCTACTTGCGCAATGCAAGATTTGTGTGACGTCATGTCTTTTGATGCCTAGTTCGTATGTGGCGGTGTAACCGCTACAATCATAATCAGCCTATAACGTTCCCACTGCTGGGACACAGACCTCCTCTCTTCAAGAGGAAGTGGGTGGGCACCATGCGGGCCCAGTGCGGGTTGGTAGATGTCACGTCTGAATTTTTGGATCCAGGACATGCCGGTTTTCTCAAGATGTTTTCCTTCACCGGTTTGAGAGCAGTGCTGATGAAATTATTTACGAATCCAGGACCTACAATTCGTAAATCGGGGTCGTTACTTCTGGGCCACGACTACTGTTCTGAACTGTTGTAGGTGATGATAATGATGATGACTTTGAGATCATCATTTACATTATAAGCAAGACCCTGCAGCATTTTTAGAGTCATGTGACGGGTTGTTGAGCTTCCTAAAATAAGGGTGAGCTACTCGATCAGTGATACAATGACTCTTCAAAAACCTTTCAAGACATTGCTATAATTCTAGTAGGTAAATTACCACACTTGTCACCACACCGGTACGAAAACAGTGGTGGCTCAGTGGTATCGCCACCGAACTACGAGTTAGAGGTCGTGGGTTCGAACCTAAGCAGCCGCTTTACTTTGTGTAATTTAATTCCTCACAACTGCTCTCAAAATGGTGAAGGAAAACATCGTGAGGAAACCGACATGTCACATCCACCAACCCGCACCGTGCTCGCGTGGTTGATTACGGCCCACTCCCTTTCGCAGAGAGGAGGCCTGTGTCCCAGCAGTGGTGTGGTAAGTCCTACTTATCTTTAACTTGAATACCATCTTAAAGGTTCAAGAATGTCACTTGAATAATAGAAAATAGGGACAAAAAGTAACGAAACCAGAGACATAACAATTCTCTCTAACATTTGATTACTTGCGCAATTTATTTTGGTGAGATAAGCGTCGCCGTGAACTTGCGCCTAACTTACCACAGCGGATAACTTGAATACAGACGTTGAGGGCTTAAGTCGGTGGCACACTGGGTAAGGGTGACAAAAGTTTCTCATACGAATGTAGCTGGTCACCTCAAAGAGATGTCAGCAGTATTGACTGGGTCCGCTAGGGCCAATGCCTGCCGGGGCTGCGAATAAGGGCCAAAAGGGACATCGTGGCCCCCCGGCAACATGGCAACCGAAGGAACACGGGTGGGTTTTAGTCAGTAAGAGTCTGACACGCCCTCCCGCTCCACTCAGAGCGGGAGAAGTTATTTGACAATTTCCCAAACAAAAAAAAAAGACAACAATTCTCTCTAACATTTGATTACTTGCGCAATTTATTTTGGTGAGATTAGCGTCGCCGTGAACTTGCGCCTAACTTAGCACAGCGGATAACTTGAATACAGACGTTGAGGGGTTAGGTTGGTGGCACACTAGGTGAGGGTGACAAAAGTTTCTCATACGAATGTAGCTGGCTTGTTACGCAGAGAAAGAAGTTATCAGCTTCGAAACAACAAGTTTATTTAGATTTGGAATTTTCTTGTATTACACACGAATTACCTATAAGAGAAATCCTCTGAGGAGGTTTTTAAAAGCAAACAAGTAACTCATTTTTTTTTTCTTAACCAAATCAAAACAACAGGTTGATGATTGGAGCCTCCTTTTAAGCAAAAAATGCCTGTAGGAGACTCCACTCTTCCATAGCAAGATATTTTTATAAAATAGAACAGAATAGAATTACATTGAATCTGCCATCCAAATCTTTCATTGTGTGCTGAATTTTTAACACCGTGCCGCAACTAGTTTTGCAAAAAGTAAATCACTCAGCCAATGGACCGTTGTGAAAAGTAAAAGCTGTAGAGCTGTCATCTTACATTATCTTACAAATATCAATTTTTGAAGTGAATATTCTTTAGACGTGTTGAGCGATTTTTGGTAGGGGGTAAAGTTATGGATTTGGTAGTGCTTTACTATAGAATATAGATGGCGCTAATCCCAGTTTTAAGTTTTCACTTCAGTCGGCACGGCTGCCCCATTTCAAAACCTAGTAAGGGACTCTTTTTACAAAAATAGTTTTATTGCATAATCTTGCCAATCTAATAAGCTAGTGTTTTTGTATTTGGTGGGGCCAAATACAAAAACACTAGCGTTGAAAACTCACTTATGAGCAGATATATTTAAACATCGAAACCTAGTAAGTGCCCCATTCACTGCCTTGTGACCACATTAAAACCTAGTAAGTTACTTTATCCATTTCAAAACCTGGACTTTTCAAAGGCTGACCCTATTTACGTTTTTGCGCTCTCCTGTAAAATTTCGTTTTAAGTCCTTACTAGGTTTTGAAATGGGGCAGCCGTGCGGTAGTCCCCATATCTTTTTTTTTCTTTCTCTTTGTCTAATAGATAGTTTATTTACCTTTTATGTGCGTTTAAATGGGAAAAACAATATTTTTATGACACAAATAGATAAAAGAAAACTTGAGTTTTGCATAAGAAAAAATCATCACGCTACGTCTAAGATGTAATTCCTTTTAATATCACCTGTAAAAAAGGTACAACATTAGGTACCCCAGTACACCACAGACCTAACACGGTATACCCGTACCTCGTATACCAGTCGTCAGTGCGTCGTGGGCGCAGCGATACCGATACGATATAGTGACGACTTTATTCTGCGACGAGCCGTGCGATTTATTGTCGGATGTCGCAGATAGCTAATCTGAAATTGAACGTGTAGGATTCAGATTGAGTTGGGTTTTGAAAGCAATCTCTATGAGGACCTCAAAAGATATTGAGTTTTGTAGTTTGTGTAAATTCTTCCTTATTTGCTATTGTATTATTTTATTGAAGTTCTGTTTTTAACTCTTGGTGCATGATAAGAATTTCTCCTCTAGATATCGGATGTGGGTTTGCGCTTTGCATATCTTACATACACAACGACTAGATTCAGAATAACTATCTGTGGGCTACGCGAATGACAACATAAAATTGATACAGACGTTGTAAAAGCTACGTAGGCCTGGTATATAGTATAACTTTGATAAAAGTAAGTATTCATTTTAAAATAATGGCCTACGGAATCACCCACCAAGAATTGTTCTCATCGAACGGAGTTTTAATTTCGGAATCATTCATCATCTGCCTAGCCATTTCCTAACTATGTTGGGGTCGGCTTCCAGTCTAACCGGATGCAGCTGAATACCAGTATTTTACATGGAGCGACTGCCTATCTGACCTCCACAACCCAGTAACTGGATAATACGATATCCCTTGGTAAGACTAGTTGTCAGACTTTCGGGCTTCTGACGACCCGTAACGACTATCAAAGATCCACGAATGACAGCCGGGATCAACGGCTTAACGTGCTTTCCGAGACACGGAGGAGTCTCGGTATGTAAAGATGGTCACCCATCCACGGACCAACCCTGGCAAGCGTAGCTTAACCTGATGGAACGACCCGTGCGGCTGGTATTACTTAGCCACGAGCTCTTTCGGAATCATTCAACGTACCTATTAACCGAAATATAGGTACATTATTTAAGTCACACTTTGTAATTTTTCTCATTTATTTGGGGTGGTCCATGTGCGATTCCAATATAGGTAATTTCATCAAATAAGTCTTGCACTAACAGCACTATGTCGAATAATACACAGAAACCATTTTTCAAAAAATAATTTTTATTAATGATTTTCCACATTAAAAGTCACCATCATATACCTTAGTATATCTTAAAGACATACATATGTTTCATATAGTACAGTACTTCGGCATAATATGCTAGTGTAGGCGTGGTGCTCAAAGCACATTCATTAATACAGGGCCTGGTTATCGCGCTTTCATTTAAATGCCTTCGACTTGTAAGAGACGATCCACTGCATGGCTCGACGAAAGTACTATGCTGATTAAATATTTATAACTTATATAATAAAACCTCATTTTTGATTGATGGAGATTTAAATATAGTACAGTATTTCTAATGTCCCTCGGGAATCATCGCATTTCGAATACAAACGAACGCTAATTTCCATGTCCACTAATTATTAGATTTATCTTCTATAATAATTTAAATTCAGAACTAAGTATTTTATTGTTGTTTTGTTTTTCATGTGAACTATATAGAGCTGTAAAACTATTTTCCTATCTGTCGTGCCTAACTAAATTACATTAAGTTAAAAGAGTATTAACAACTCTATATACTTCCAAGTCGATTGAGAGCGTCCGGACTGCACCAAGTGCAAAGGGCAACTGATAGAAATCCGACGACTGACGAAACACGAAGTTTGCCGAGGGACATTAAGAACATATTTGTACTGTACCTACCTAAAGTAAAAGAAGCATGGCGACAAATAGGTAATAGAGCTCTTTGTAAAAAAAAAAAATGGGTGGAAACAAGAAAGGCAGACCCATGAGGATAGGTCCCCAAATGTAATACCCATATTGCCATTGGGAACGAGGGTCACCGATAGAAAAATCTCAGGAGGTTTTGTAAAGCAAGGCACGACACTGTACCTCACAATTGTGAAACTGACCATATTGATACACGCGGGAAAGCAAATAAAACAGAAAACTGTGAAGGTCAATTCTGAGAAGATCTAGAAATGGTCTTAAAAGTGCACTAAACATACGTTATTATCAGATTGCAACCATCAATTGCTGAAAATGGTGTTCCGAATAACTAATAGGTGAACAATAAAAGTCCCATAATAAATATGGTAACGGTAAGAATTTTGTGTTTACTTTATAATTTCAACTTTTATAATCTGCACATCAATTCCTAATCCATCACTTCGTATTTTTGAAAAACTCGTTTACTCAACTGCGTAAATAACGCAATTAATGTTGTTGAAATGTCAAAATTAAAGGCTACTGTAAGTGTGTGACGAAATTACCCCGAACTACTACAATAGTTCAAGAAGGTTTTTAAATACAAATTTAATGAAAAGCATGAGGGAGCAGCATCGAACCTGTTAGCCATAGAACAAGAGGCTTCTAATGATATCATTGTAGCCAAATCAGACCTTTCACAGTTATTTTACTTCTGACAGCAGTGATCCAACAGCAACCTTATTTTAACTACAATAAAGATCATTGTTATTTTGGCAGACAGGTAAAACTACTGCGCAAGGACTACCTATGACATCATCATCATCTACAAATTCCTCAACATTTTTTTGAATACATCGGTAGTACTTTCCACAAGCCGACCAAAAGTCCATAATGAAGTTCGAACAGAACATAATATTAAATAGCTTTTAACATTCCACTCGCTATCTTAATGTTCTCCCGAGACATTTATATTTAGTCTCCTACGTGTTCAATGTTTACCTTTCTGCCTCTTTATCTGTGCCTTCTTTTATTTTTTTGTGTCGTGTTTTGGGATCTGTGGCGAAAAAAAGGAACATTGTTTGTTTGCAAGCGGGAATTCGGCGAGAATTTTTTTCGGCTCGAAAGGGTTTCGGAATCTTGAATATGGGTTGTTGGGATTTGGTTGAAAATCTCGAGAAAACCGTTTTAGAAAAGTTGATAGGTGTCAAAACTGTTGTTGTGTGTCCCATATTTTCCTTTGTTGATTTCGTGTTTATTCATAAACTCAAGAATTAAATGCGTCCCCACCTCAAGAGTTTTCAACTTTTCAACAGTATTTACATATCTAGTCAAAAGAATCGTACTTATTACTTATGGAGAAATTTGGTATCTTTTCTTAATCTATAATTATACTTTAAAAATCTTTTAGATTTTTATGTCTATCATTTTAATGATTCTTCTAATCTAGTTCTATTGTTTGAATAGATACGACTATAACTATTTAAGTATCTATTATGTCTATTACCATAATTCAATTTTCATCCATACCAAATTCACAACCAATTTCTCAATCAAAACTAAAGGTTCTACCTAAATTATTGACTACAGAACCCATACTGTCGTGTGCACTTAATACATTCTCAACGATCCAAGTGATTTGTGAGTGCATGCCTCACATATTGAATGTTTTAAAACCTTTTAAGTTGGATACGAGGTTTGATAAAATTGTTATAAACTTGTAATTAATTGAACATATTAAATAGAATCATTTTTTGTCGTTAGATTAGTAGATTTTATGTTCTTTATGATTTTCGTGCGTGTCAATTGTTTTGTGAGTTTTTATAAAATTAATTTAAATCTCATCTTGATCAGCCATTTAGTTTTATTTTGTTTTATTTTCCTAACACATCTTTACATCATACAAATAGGTATACATGTATGTATTACTTATGTATGTATTTTGATCATCGTTGTCTTTTTTTATTCATTATATTTAATAAGTACTGTTTTCCTAATTTTAACTTGTTTCTCAAATAGTTATATTGAATTCCTAAAAACTCGCCTTTGATTTGATTTCTTCATCGTTGACTATGTATTTATAAACGCCTATTTGGTAGCGTTACTTGTTCAGCCAACAAGATTTTATCGATAAAATTTTGCGACTCTATGCTTGGCATACCGAAGCAATTGTGCAGAATAGCGAAGTGCTGTGCTCAATATCGATATGACACTCGTACCTAAACGCGGTGCCCACTTCGATATAATTTTTATGAGATCTCTCATCTTTCTTCTTATGAGGACGCTTACGTTTTGATACTTTTGCAAACTTTTTCTGAATTACTGGTAACTTTGGCAGTTTGACTCATTAGGCGCTAAAGACGTTTTTTTTGGTTTTACTATTATCTTTGCACCTGCTTTTGTCAGATGTTTTTGAGAGAAGAAATCAGAAAGTTTCACATACGATTCTTGTTTAAGAGCATTGGTCACAAGCTTTATTTAACTGGAATCTGATTTGCTTATTTTTCTTTGCCTGACGTTGACCCAACATTCTGATAATCGATATTAAAAACACTTAGGGAGTCAAAATATTTGCTCCAACCCATTTTTACCCACATGGGTAGAACAAGGGATAAACTTCAAAAAGAATTAGCATTTTTTTTCAAGTAATCATATTTCTCTATTTCAATCACTGACTAAGGCCACATTTTATTTGGATTATGGCCCGCTGCCTCTCACAGAGAGACCTGTATCCCAGCTGTGGGAACGTTATAGGCTGATCATGTAAAGGCCTTATTTTGGCATCTTCTTTACACAAATTCTAAAACACCGTACTTACCCAAAAGCAGCAAGTATCAAAACCGCTCACCATACGAAGATCATCCGAAACGCAATAGGAACGTGACCGGTTTGCAAACGGCGCCGTATCCGGATCGCGTGTGCTGTTGTTATTGTTATGTAATTTGTCAGGGACGTTTACGGCTCTGCGGTAACCATTCCTTATGCGATATATGTACTTACATGCCTTTCCAAGTTACGGAAGCTGGTGAATACGGTTTTTTGTTGTATGTTTTTAGTGTTTTTATTTTAATAACATTATTTATAAATTCTATTTTAATTATGCTTCTTCTTCTGCAATCTTCTCAATAACCATTGACTGTGTGTAAATAGAATAAAATTCTGCATCATCAAAGTGATGTTAACTTAAATTTTCACCTAGATTTGCATTTTCTTCTTCAGTCGTGTCGTGCCTACAAGTTTCGTGGGAACAGCTAAATTATTGAGTTGACTTGTACTTTACCAACTTAGGTACATTATGTTGTATCCCAAGTTCAGAGCAAATGTCTTTTATCATAGAAGAGCTATTAGGTTAAATAGCTAACCCTGTTAGCGGGGTTCGAATATTACAATAAAAACTTAATAATTGCAACCTTTTTTTATTATGTTTGCAATAAGTTCAGATCGACATCCGCCATTTTGTTCCTAATCCTATTTATTCCACCAATCCCATCAAATACCTTCCACAGACAGTTACACTAAATATTCTAGAATAGAATACTAATATACGAATTGATATTCAGTTGCAGGTCCGTTGTATGAAATATTGATGAGAACATCGCGATGCAGTGATTTCGATTGGTTCCGTACGTGCCAGCGACCGAGGGGTTTTTCCTGCATTTTATTGGAACCCTGATTTTATATGACCATCGTCTGGTGTGGGAGTTATAAGAAAATGATGTTATTTCAAAT
This sequence comes from Agrochola lychnidis, assembly GCA_963680765.1. Lineage (NCBI taxonomy): Eukaryota > Metazoa > Arthropoda > Insecta > Lepidoptera > Noctuidae > Agrochola > Agrochola lychnidis. Next base: position 11,213,633 of record OY796869.1, on the reverse strand, counting down.
TTTATTTGTACAGACAAATTTATTCTTTGCTGGGATATCTTTGAAATGTCTTCGTGTTTGGGAGGAATGGAATATTGGTATTGAAGTTCTGTTATGTTTATCGAATTTCTTTTGAAGATATAACTTCGAAATCTTTACTGTTGAATTGAAGTTAAGGTTACAATAATGATGTTATTCTAAGAAATTTTTGTGTAGAAATTATAAAGGTTAGGAACCTACTTTTTACCCAACTGCGCGATAGTAAAAACAGAGTTATGTTTTTTTAAAATAATTAAACTGACTGTATGAAATGTAAATAGATCAAACATGATCCACATTTTTGGTACTTAGGACTAAAAACTATTATGTATGACTATAGTCTAAATCAAATCAAATTAAAATTTCTTTATTTAGACAACAAAAATCCATAGTGTTAGTGACACCTCACAGCTAGTGTTGTAAGTAATATTATTATTTTCAGGAACTTTCGGGGTGATGCGATGGATGGTGGCTTTTTAGAGCATGTAAAGTGTATGAGTAGGCATCTGTAGGGTGTTAAGGCTTTGTGTGAGAGATTTTGGTATCACACCAGTGGATGAAAGGACAACGGGGACAATATGAACGGTTTGTGCTTTCCATTGGGTTTTAATTTCTATGGCGAGATCTTGATACTTACTGAGCTTTTCGGATATGGTGATTTGAATGATTATTATTTGAGTTTGAAGCATTTTACACAGAAGATTACCAAAAAGGTACAAGTTTCTCACTTGGACAATACGTCTAAATGGGAGCCTGCCTAAAAGTACCATCAAGCCCTTCAAACCTGTTATTATCAAGACCAAAGATTTTATCTTTTTACGGCCTATCGATATAAAAATAAATAGCCACACGATAGCCGCAGATAATATGATTGTAGCAAAAAACAATACGCAAGCACGTTTATGAGATAGAGATGGTGAAAAAGAACAAACTGCTTTCTACGAAGTCGACTCAAATATCCTACACAAATGGGATTATTTTCTTCACGAATTATGTCTAAGCACCTCAAAGACCGCCATAAGCACAAAAGCATCTTCTGCATGGCTCTGAAAATATTCAATAAAATACCAAATAACATTAAAGATTTAAACTTGACACAATTTAAACGGAAACTAAATATTTTTTTAATTAAAATATGCTGCCATACCATTGACGAATTTTTTCTTGACAAAACTTGACTTAATAATTGTGTTCTGAATTTTCATTATATAATTGTATTCTAAATGTTAAAATGTTTGTTAAATTGTAAGTAATATCGGTTTTAAATTCTTATATTGTTATTAATAGTGTATATGGGTAGTTTTTTGAGTTACCATAACCTAACTACAAGACCTTCTGTATCACCAAAAATCACACAAATAAATACTTTGACTTTGACTTCCGCATTTTGGCTCTCGTTTATACTACCCTGAATGGGTAGGCCAATTATGTTTAATTCATGTAGGTAATAGAGAGCGATCTAACTCTGGAGTGCTAATAAAAATTTCCTAATGGAAAAACTGAATGATTTTCCTATTTTTTTTCTCGGTGTGGCAACACGCAGTGTTCGAGTTTGCGACAGTCAATTGTCATCCTGAGGATGCCTCGTTGAAAGGTGAAGCACGTGTCGATTTGTTTCAGGATTTTTATGGCTCTTTAGAAATAGCTAAGCAGAATAGGTTACTAAATATATCCACGTCTATTGTATTTTTTTATATATTTCCCCGCCCTGGGAATCGAATGTAGATATTGGTTCTTCAGCAGTCGCGATTGCTGCCACTAAGCACCAGAAACTATAGAACGCCACCATACGCCTACGCTCCTTACATACTCCTTTTGCCTCGTTTACGTTCATACATCTGGTCATACACGCACGCCCGTTGCGAGTAGGTACTACGCACCTAACCTTTTTTGAAGAACATCACTAATAAGGTCACTTTGTCCTCCTAGGGCGTCCCGTTCACTTTTGTAAATACCTTAATATGTTTAATAGAAAATAAGAATATTTCCAATAATCGGCATAATATTTGATACAAATTCAAACAAAAATCTTATTCCAAATTTAATATCACCTAATACAACAATAATAACCCAAACATCCTCAAACAGTTAATGCAATAGTTTGCCAAACTGCGGGACATTCGATGATACAATACCAATGTCCAATGTCCCGCTAAGTAATTAACTATAGTGGTTTCTATTAATAGCAGTATTAAATTTAGCTGTATTACTGCACAGCATCACGTACGGCGCTACCCGAATTGGTAGTGGTGGGCTAAAAATATATGGAAGAATGTAGGTGCTTTTGTTAATTTATGTTGGTAAGTATATACTTTTCGGGCTTATTTAGTAGGTAAAGTTAATATTTATTTACGTAACAGATTTTGGAGAATGGTTTTGCTTAGCAGTTGACGATTTCCAATTGATGATGGATAGCTTTTTATTGCTATTTAATAGAATATGTTGTAGTCAGGGACTTGTGGCTTGCATGGGTTACTGTTTGGTGCCATTTAGAATATTTTTGAGTTTTAAAGAAAGAAGATATGTTTATTTGCGCATTAAGGTTTCTGATTGAAAATAAGTAAAGAACAACAATATACTCCAATATCTATGTTCTTCACACACTAAGAATCTGCGTTCTTCTAACAATCTTCTCCTACTTTGTCCTTCTCATACTTCTGACTTTGTTCATTCTTCCTTTCATATTCAGTCCATTTTTCTATGGAACGCGCTACCTCTTGATATGAGGACGACCACCAGTCGGTATGCATTTAAGCGGAAATTGCAGAGTTTTTTTCAAAATAAATAGAGTAGAGTCATCTCAACACCTCTCTCCCTTGAATTTGTATATAATTATGTAAATATATAATATTGATAAAAATTATATTAAATGTATGTATGTGTATTATAAGTTATAACCTACTTATGTACTGTTGTTCCTGCATTTTATTTCTAATGATATATTTTTAATAATTGTTTCTTTGTTCCTCTCAAACAGAGCACCTGCCATCTTATCTCTTCACCACCCTTGGTTGACTGGTAGAGAATGCTTAAGGCATTAAGTCCGCCTTTGTACCTTTTTGTGTGTGAGAAGTATAGGAAGTACTGTAGGATCGGAGGACATCGGTTGTCTGAAAAGTTAAAACCGGTGCAGTAGAAGCTAGCTTTCCTAAAATTGTATCGTCACGGTGGTACGTTTTGTACGCTATTCAGCTATTTCAGTAGACTTTGTTTTTTCACACATTTTCTTTAAAATTAACATAAAATAATAAGAACTAGGTTTAGCTAGTTTGCTTAGTTATGACTTTTTTTCCACAAGTAAAAAATTCTGTACAAAGGCGGACTTAATGCCTGAGACATTTTCTACCGGTCAACCTTAGGGTGATGCAGAGACAAAATATGGCAGATGCAACATAAGTGATAGATAACATAAATAAACAAACAAACAAACAATAAACAATTTTTCTTTCTTTCTTTTCTTTTTTTTCTATATAAACCGAATAACTTTTGTCAGGAGAAATAACGATAGGTAGAGGAGAAAACAAATCTAGCAAATCAGCGCTGCAAAGATTTTGATACTTAATTCTCAAAGCTAAGTATTTCAAACTCGACAAACTGTGACGACAGCATTTTTAATTTTCAGTCGCCCAACAAACGTCAACCTCGACGTGCACAATTCAAAATCGTCCACCTATACAGCACACTCATCTAGCTAACAACGTCACATGATCCGAACACAATTACCGCGCAATTTGGCGCGTGCTGCACAATAGCGGTACAACCGCCGCCGGTCCGAACAACTAACGAGATTAACTGATGCAGAATTATTGATTATTGAGTCAATAGTTTAAGATGATGAGTTGTTTCGGTTTTGTAGTTGGTTAAAGGTTGGTTGGTTAAGTTGACTTTTTCAATTCATATGTACTTTCTGAGTTTATTTTGGATTACTGACATCGGTGAAGGAAAATATCGTGAGGAAACCTGGACTTATATAGGGTTAATAACATAACATACATAACATGACGCCTTGTTTCCCCGAAGGGTTGGGCAGAGGTGTACCTGTAGCAGGTACACCCACATTTCGCCAGTTATGTTAAAGTCCCATGTAATAGGTGGCGAGCCTATTGCCATCAACCGGGCACAAAGCCAGACTCCGGGCTGCTACTGAGAAATTCGAGATAGAAAAACCTTATAACACTTTACCCCGACCCGGGAATCGAACCCAGGACCTTATGCTCAGCAGTAGTGCTTGCGACCACTAGACCAACGAAGCAGTAGGGTATAGGGTTAATATAAGTCTGAAATCACCAACCCATCTTGAGCGCGCGTGGTGATAAATGCTCGTGCCTTCTCTCTATGAGAAGAAGCCTTTGCCCTGCAGTGAGACAATAATAGGCTGGTATTATAAAGGGCGCTGGAGTTGAAGCAAATTAAAAAAAAAAAAAAACTTTTTGTTGCCTAAAGCCTAATTTACACAGTGTTACTTAATTGCCTGTGACATCAATTAACTAACCAAATCAGCCTGTCGCAGTCCACTGCTGTACATAGGTCTCTCCCAGGCTGCACCACAACACCCTGTCCTCCGCCTTCCGTATCCAGCTTGTCCGAGCCACCTTTTTAAGGTCGTCCGTCCATCTATGCTGGTGGGCATCTCACACTACGCTTGCCGATACGCGGTTACAATAAAAGTTGTTACGTCCAAACAGTCATTTGTTGCTTCAATTTTATTATATGCCACAGGAAAGAAAACTTGCATCGTGTAAATGGGGCTTAAGACAAAATAATTTTGGATGCTAATAAGTGTGCTTTCTACAATCTTAAAAGACGTAGAAAAAAATATTTCAAGATTTTACGACTTCATATGAAATGTGCAAAAAAAAAACAACCGACTTCCAAATTTCGGAAGTCGGTGGCAACCAATAGACACCGACTTCCGAATTTAAAATTATTTTTCACTTTTTTGTGTTTTTTTTTGTAAAAGTTTTTATTTTTCTCTTTTTAGTTGTGACACAAATTCGAATACCACCATCTGGTAAGTAAAAAATATCCGGATAGCCTATAAAAGATTCGGCCCAGTATCGTTAATTTGCTCCTAAGAATTGCTGATACAATGCCACTTTGTATATGAAGGAGAGGCGCTCCACTCCGCTCCGCTCCACTCCGCTCCTCTCCGCTCCACTCCACTCCGCTCCACTCCGCTCCTCTCCGCTCCACTCCGCTCGGCTCCACTCCGCTCCGCTACACTCCGCTCTGCTCCACTCCGCTCCACTCCACTTCGCTCCACTCCGCTCAGCTCCGCTCCGCTTCAGTGGAAACACTCCCCACCTTTCACTGCTCTTCTCCGCTCCTCACCGTCCAGCTCCACCTCAATGGAAATACAGTCTTATGCTCCACTCCGCTCCGCTCCACTCCACTCTGCTACACTCCGCTCCTCTCCGCTCCTCTCCGCTCCTCTCCGCTCCTCACCGTCCAGCTCCACCTCAATGGAAATGCAGTCTTATGCTCCACTCCGCTCCGCTCCGCTCCAGTCCTCTCTGCTCCACTCCACTCCGCTCCGCTCCGCTCCTCTCCTCTCCACTCCGCTCCACTCAGCTCCGCTCCGCTCCTCTCCACTCCACTCCGCTCCTCTCCGCTCCGCTCCGCTCATCTCCGCTCCGCTCCACTCCTCTCCGCTCCGCTCCGCTCCGCTTCAGTGGAAACAGTCACCACCTTAAACTGCTCTTCTACGCTCCTCATCGTCCAGCTCCACCTCAATAGAAATGCAGTCTTATGCTCCACTCCGCTCCAGTCCGCTCCGCACCGCTCCACTCCGTTCCACTCCAGTCCGCTCCGCTCCACTCCGCTCCAGTCCGCTCCGCACCGCTCCGCTCAGCTCCACTCAGCTCCGCTCAGCTCCGCTCAGCTCCGCTCAGCTCCGCTCAGCTCCACTCAGCTTCACTCCGCTCCGCTCCACTCCGCTCCACTTCGCTCCGCTACACACCACTCCTCTCCGCTCCGCTCCTTTCCGCTCCACTCCACTCCACTCCGCTCCGCTCCACTTCACTCCACTCCGCTCCGCTCCACTCCGCTCCTCTCCGCTCCTCTCCGCTCCGCTCCTCTCCGCTCCGCTCCTCTCCGCTCCGCTCCTCTCCGCTCCGCTCCTCTCCGCTCCGCTCCTCTCCGCTCCGCTCCTCTCCGCTCCGCTCCTCTCCGCTCCGCTCCTCTCCGCTCCGCTCCTCTCCGCTCCGCTCCTCTCCGCTCCGCTCCTCTCCGCTCCGCTCCTCTCCGCTCCGCTCCTCTCCGCTCCGCTCCTCTCCGCTCCGCTCCTCTCCGCTCCGCTCCGCTCCTCTCCGCTCCGCTCCGCACCGCTCCGCTCCTCTCCGCTCCACTCCGTTCCTCTCCGCTCCACTCCGTTCCTCTCCGCTCCACTCCACTCGTCTCCGCTCCGCTCCGCTCCTGGAGAGGAGCGGAGTGGCTCCTCTCCACTCCACTCCGTTCCTCTCCGCTCCTCTCCGCTCCTCTCTTCTCCGCTCCGCTCCTCTCTTCTCCGCTCCGCTCCTCTCCTCTCCGCTCCGCTCCTCTCCGCTCCGCTCCTCTCCGCTCCGCTCCGCTCCTCTCCGCTCCTCTCCGCACCGCTCCTCTCCGCTCCGTTCCGCTCCACTCCGCTCCGCTCCGCTCCGCTCCGCTCCATTCCACTCCGCTCCACTCCGCTCCGCTCCACTCCGCTCCACTCCGCTCCGCTCCACTCCGGTCTGCTCCACTCCGCTCCTCTCCGCTCCTCTCCGCCCCGCTTCGCTCCGCTTCGCTCCGCTCCACTCCGCTCCTCTCCGCTCCGCTTCAGTGGAAACACCACCTTTCACTGCTCTTCTCCGCTCCTCACCGTCCAGCTCCACCTAAATGGAAATGCAGTCTTATCGGGGATGACTGCCCAGAGGGCCTAGACAAGCGACAATCGCTTTCAAAGCGTTTCGTATACCTACAACGACTTTATACAGGTTTGTCACTGTCGCTGTCTGTCCGTCCGTCTGTCTGTCACCAGGCTGTATCTCAAGAACCGCGATAGCTAGACAGTTAAAATGTTCACAAATTACCTATGTATTTCTGTTGCGCGGATATAGCGGCAACTGTTATAACATATAATAATATATATAGCGGCAACAGAAATACTTAGGTAATTTGTGAAAATTTTAATACTAAAAACAGAATAAAATAAATATTTAAGGGGGCTCAAATACAATAAACGTAATTTTTTTGCCGTTTTTAGGGTTCCGTAGTAAACAAGGAACCCTTATAGTTTCGTCATGTCCGTCTGTCTGTCTGTCTGTCCGCGGTCTAGCTCCGAGACCTTTAGTACTAGAAAACTGTAATTTGGCATAGGTGTTTATTTTAATTACGCCGACAAAGTGGTAAAATAAAATTATGAAAAACTTTTTTTTTTAGGATACCTCTCATACACGTAAAGTGGTGATGTTATTTTTTTTCTTTTTTTAACCCATATTGAGGTGTATCCAATGATCTTTTAAAGGACCTTTCCAATGAAAGGTCCTTTAAAAATATTGTGAGTTTGTGTAAACCATTTTTAGATTTAGGCATCCGTTTGCGAAATATTAAGCTTTAAAGTGCAAATTTTTGTTAGAATCAAGTGTCCCCCCCCCCTGCCGGCTAAATAGTTGGTTTTGGGTGTGAAAAAAATTACAACAGTAGTTTATATAACGAAATTAAAAGGAAAACTATCACAGCTAAGTAGACTCTACAAGTTAACGAGTAATAATCGACCAACTTAACTTTGCAGTTGCAAAAACATGTTTTCCCATACATTCCGTATGGGAGAACATATTTTACAAATTCAAATTCAAATTCAAAATCATTTATTTGCTAATAAGGGTAATTACATAAAGTTGTTAAAAAAAATAGAGCATAGTTAGTTATTACGCCTTGAGGCATGCAAATCTGAAGCTTTAACTGTATCACAACATTATAATACAGTTACTTGCAACAATAATTTATAATTAATATTTACAATTAATAACACAATTTTGGGTAATGTCACAGTGTCCAATTATAATGAAAGATTAGCAAATAATAATGTCACTACAATAATTAAAAATTAAATGTCATGAATGTATTAAATGAGAATGTCAAGATATATTTGTAAATAAATGTTAAATTAAATAATAGATAAATAATTAGTGCATTAACCACATGTCACATCAATCACAATATTTTTGAGAACAATATGTCCTTACATCCTCTATTAAATAATCCTGAATACATAGCAACAACATAGCATAACATTTAAATAGCAAGAATCTTTTCAATTTCTTTTTAAATTCATTGATGGATGAAGTTTCTAGTATAGACTTTGGTAAGTGATTGTATATACGCGGTGCCATACTGGAAATGCTTTTAGTATACAATGCCGTCTTGTTAGATTTGCAACAAATTTTGCAACAACTACAAAGTTAAGTTTGTTTTTGGGATTAATTCATCCCAACTACGGAACCCTTCATTGTGTGTGGTCCGACACGCACTTGGCCGGTTTTTTTTGAAGTCGGTTAATAAATAAACGCATGTTTTAGAAAGTTCTACGCGCGTAGCACCTTGTAGCGATTAGTACTACGCAGCTACGCCGTAGATCGCGACAGAATAGGGTAGTTTCCTAGGTAAAAAAATTAAAATTCTATTTAGTCCGTCTTTCAGATAATAAAAAAATTTTAGACACGTATTTTTTGCTTTATCATATTAATCTAAAATAACTTAGAAAACACGCATTAAAGTTGGGGAGTGGGGGCTCGCTACGTCACAACGTCGTATAAAATCTAGTACGGCGTGACGTCATGCCACATTTTAACTCAATGTATCGCCGTAATCTTCTGATTACGTCAAAAATTAAAAAATACGTGTCCAATATTTTTTTATTTTCTGAAAGACGGACTAAAAAATAAAAAATTGGACACAGGCCTATTGTTCCGAAGCGATGCGATATTACGTCACGATACTTAACACTGCACTATGATTTTGTTATTGTTAGTATAAAGAAGACCTACCTAGCAGAAATAGTCTGATATGAATAGTCTGTCTGGTCTGGTCTGTCTGTTTACATGAGACAATATGGCTATCAATGTATCTCCCATAACTCTGAGTACAAGGCACCAACATCATTCAAATCTGTAAAAAACACAAAGTTAATGGGTAATATCCATATAAAAAATTACCGTTCTTATATGTATAAATCTCAAACACATGTAACCCGTCAATCGCCACACAATCGATTAATCGTTACAATCGTCAAACACGGCATCGATAGCGTGCGACTAATTAATCGCTTCATCTGTCGCATAATGAGTTGATAACCTGTCGCACTGTCGTGGTGTGAACAGAATTATTTATATGACGTCATTTTAATAGTTTTAAGCGTTTGTGAGAGTTTTGAATTATGTGGAGATTGTAGGGCATAGATTTTTAAGTTATCAATCTATCTATTTTTATACTAATAATCGAGCTGAAGTGCTTGTTTGTTTGTTTGTTTGAACGTGCTAATCTCTGAAAGAACTAGTCGAATTAGAAATATCTCTCAGGCATGCCGATTTCCTCACGATGTTTTCCTTCACCGTTTTAGAAGCAAGTGATAATTATACAATACATACATGAATCCGAAAAGTCGGAGGAGCGTGCCTTAGATTCGAACTCGAGACCTATAACTTGGCAGTCTGACGGTCACACCACTAGGCTATCACTGCTTTTTACCCCTACCTGTCTACCCCCCTTATACTCCTTACTGGTTGTCAGACTTTTTGGACTTCTGACTACCCGTAAAGACTGTGAAAGATCAACAAAAGATACCTAGCCAACGTCATAATAATTATGTTGACTGACTATGTAAAACTTAAAATCACTTCAATTAGTAATTCGCTCTATGCTCGTGATTTGTTATGTACTTTGGGTTGTTCTCTGATTACTCTTGTCTTTTATGTATGCACGTGTTTCTGTGACTAATAAACCCATTTTTCTTTCTTTCTTTTTCTTTTCTAATTTTAATAATCAGATACTAATGTACGCTAGTTTTTGTGAAAATAACCAGTTTTTTTAATACTTTTCAAAGTTTATAGTATCCTAAGAATCTACGTCCACATAAATTTTCATACCACTCAAACAACCACCAAACATTTCAATCCCTAAACGAAAATCTAAAAATAGATAATTCTGAACCGTCTGGTCACCACAAACTATCGATTAATGAACTTTGTCTTACAGTTGCCCGTAGGACTGTTGAGCTATTTGCGAGCAATCGTCGGCTAAACTCGATAATTGGGCAAAGTGGACAGAATTAAATATTCATCTTGATTTAGACGCGTGTTAAGTACGTCTTTCCACCGAGGGGTTATTTATGTTAAATGACAATTTGAATATGAAATGCTGTTAGAATAAATAATTATTTATTTTACCGTGGATATTTGTGAAGGTGGTAAATTGATTGGCGACGTTCAACGAATTATACCGTTTATTTGCTACTGTTATTGCTTAGCCACGAACTCCTACTCCTCCGTGTAAAAGATGATTTATTTTCATTTTTTTTTTACATATTAAATAAATTTTTCAATTTTTTTATAAAAATCATTAAAAAAATATATAAAATAGTGGCCCATCGGCATCAAGAACAAGGTTCAAGCTGCTGGTGGTCAGGGCTCTAGAGAGAGGAACCTCCTCACTATGCATGCCGTGTCTAGGAGTACTGCTTTCTGAATCAAGCCCTTGACCCAGCCGCGCAATGAGAGCCTCCTGAGGTGTTGGTCGAGGCTCTCCGCAATTAGGCCATTAACCGTAACGATTATCGGTACAATGATTGCAGAGTCCACGTCCACGATGATTTATTATTATTATATTACTTAGTTTTGTAAAAATTATTTACAGATTGATAAAGTCAAGATAGGCGCATATATCGCATTGGGTTGAAAAAAACCTTTAGTGATAGATATAAATATATAAATCAAAATGATATGGCTAGAAAGGGCAACTGAGACAGCAACTGAAGGGCAACTTAAGGAGCAACTGAGATGACAACTAATAGGGAATTATGGAACAACGTAAAAATAACAACCTCCTTTGTGGTGTAGTGGTTAGACCAACTGTCTCAGACCCAGTGGGAGCAAAATTTTCTTCTCAATTTGGTTGGTGGTAGGGCTTGTTCTAAGTTCGCCTGGCTAGCTACCACCATCTTATCTAAGTCTGTCGCCATAATAACAATGTTAACAACATTGTTGTGTTTCGGCAGTTTGAAGTAAGATAGCCAGTTCCTCTGTGGTTGAGGATTCCGGGTGAAGCTTGCTTCCACCTTCAGCCTGATCATCAGTTACCATCAGGTGAAGTTCAGTCCAAGAACTTCCCCGATGCGGATAAAAAAAAAACCAGCGAGCCTTACAGTGTTGCTTAAAATGTGTAACATCTGACATCTTGGCTGACGTATATAAGGTATATCTATTCATACACGAAAAATCTTAAGAGTTCTTGTACTCATCATTATGAACAACTTTCACTATGGGACTAAACCTGAAATCGCGAAAAAAATAACAGCTGTTCTCTACATTTTGACGAGTTATGCAAACATAAATGTAGGTAACAGCTGATATTTTTTTCGTGTTTGAATAGATCCTACCTTATATATATAAGGTATATCTATTCATACACGAAAAATCTTAAACAATATTCATCATCATCATCGTCGTCATCGCCATCGCTATCGCCATCGCCTTCGCCATCACCATCACCATCGGCTTCGCCATCACCATCGTTATCGTCATCACCATCGCCATCGCCATTGCCATCGCCGTCATCATCATCATCATCACCATCATCATCATCCTGTTTACAACCTTTCGGAAAATGGGTTGGTATCATTTGATGGCCACCGCACGCGCTCATTGGTCAAATCAAATAGCGCGCGCTTCCCCGGCTTCATGTTACACACTTCCGTCCCTTTTCACGAAATCACTCCCACAGATTGCAGGAAAGCGTTACATTACAAAATTGCAAAATCGTCGCTCAGCATCCAATACCACGAATATTAAATTTTTGACGAAAATCAAATTTTGTTTTATTTCATTCTACACGTTCAAATACGTGATCCTGAATTAAAAAATGATTTTCGTCAAAAATGTCACATTCGCGGTATTGGATGCTGAGCGACGATATGATGACATGCTGCGACGACCTCAAATAAATAAATAGGTATAAGAGCAACATTATCTTAATGATGATGACTGTGCCTACAGTAACAATAGAAATGAACTCATCTACTGCACAGCCTCTCGACACGTACAAAGTGGAATCTAACACAGGCACAGAGGCCACGCGACCAATCTCTCACAGCCAGACACTCGTGTCCAGCCCCTTTTTAATTCGTCAAACATAAGTCAGACAGCGATAAAGCCCCCTCACTCGCAGTATTAACTCAATTACCGATGCGATTTTTTGTCGCATTGTCACTAGGGAGGTGGACGAGTTAAAATTATCTGTGGATCTGTAAGTTGTTTTGAAATGAAAGCTTCTTTAGGCGCGTTGGGCTCAATTGAACTCACGAAACCGTTACCGATACCTCATTTTTGTAAACGCGATTGTGTTCTTTATTTATATTACGTTACGGATCAATGTTCTATGGCATATTTTTACCTTAAAGGTTTTGGATGTATTCTTTTTTTTGTAAACGCTTTTGTGCTCTTTATTTAGATAAGGTTACGGACCAATGTTCTATACAAGTATTTTACTTCCACCAAGGCGATCTTGTTTTCACTTCTGTCGGCACTCCCGGAGTGCCAATGTTTTTTATTGAGTTTTCATGGAATTTGTATTCTTCGAATAGTAGCAAAAGTGTTGAATGGTAGAAAATGTGTTCAGCATGTAGGTAGTTTGCAGTCGCCAGCGATAACTTATTTATTCATTGACCCCTTTATTCATAAACGTTGCTTAAAGTTATGATTAGCGAGTATTTAACTATACATTTTTGACGTTTAAACGTCTCTTAACTTTAATCATCGTTTATGAATAAACCCCCTTTTTTTTGTTTGGTGGGAAATTATCAAATAACTTTTCCCGCTCTGGGTGGAGCGGGAGGGCTTGTCAGACTCTTACTGACTAAAACCCACCCGTGTTCCTTCAGTTGCCTGTATGTTGCCAGGGGCCACAGTAACCCTTTCGAACAAACCCGCAACCCCATAGCATAATCAGCCTGAAATGTTTCCACTGCTGTAATCCACCACACGGGCCGAGTGCGGGTTGGTAGATGTCACGTGTCTTCGAATTTTTGGTTCTAGGACATGCCGGTTTCCTCACGATGTTTTCTTTCAGTACCTAAAACGATGCCCCACAAAACCGTTTTCACGGTTTTTCTGTGGGAACGGATCATACAAACGTCCCATTAATGGCCGTTGTAGATTTTACTGTAAGCCTTTGGTACAACAGTATATTATAAACCTAAAAACCGAAAGCAAAAAAAACTGTTAGTAACCAAAGAATCAATGCCTAAGACCTTACACTTGGCAGCAGTAGAATATCAATTTCTACCAAATTAAGGAATTTACCCCTGAAACATCCACCAACATTAAATACCGCTCATCATAAAATAATCATACAACTATAATCTATAAGCCATAACCCTGCAAATGCAGCACCCGGTCGCAATAACCGTAATAAGTGGGACACTAAAACAAAACCGTACTTAACGATGTCCCGATAACAATATAACGGGATGGTCGTAACCCTCGCCCCTTTGCTAACAATTAACTTATTGCAACACTTGGGGGGTTAAATGGAGAGTAAGTTTGGTACATATAGATGTGACAGTCTTTTGTGTGGACTGATGTTGATTTTGCCCTCGCAAAATTGTAAAAATATGAACGCTGATCTGGTTTCATTATGAAAACTTTTACAGTATTTTTCTACTTTACGTTATTTATTTATTCAACCATTTATTTGCATAGAAAATAAAGTAAGACACGAAGAAAGAAAAGTTAAGTACAAAAGTAGTGTCATGCGAAGCCAGAGACAACACATATAACATTACGCGTGTATTTCCCGGAGGGTTAGGGTTAGCTATAAACAAATAAGAGAGAAAAAAAACAAATTCAAAGAATTGTAGGTAGTCGTCCAATATTACTGAACAGTATTTTGCCTTCCGCACCCTCTGTTTAATTTACAGTTAATCCCAACTTTATAGACAGACACTGTCAGATAGCGCCCTATTGAGTTTTAACGCGCTTTTGAGGGTTAAATAACGTGCCCACTTTATCCCGACCCATAATACCCAAACTTTTTCTTTGAATGTCTTTAATAGTGAGAGGTCAAAGTAAAATGGTTATGGGGATAAAATTTATTTGTTTGTGATTGGATTATAATCGATCAAAGGATAAGCATCTTAGTTGGAATGATTGCGGTTTATTGTTAAGTGATTGCTCTGGAAAATAATTATTTTATAATTCGATTTATTTATTATTTTATTAATGAGTGGGGTCTTATGAAATACATAGTCATAAAAATAGTTTTAGTTTGATTAAGTTTGGTGTGTAATAAAAACATGTTTTGGCACTTAGGTAGGTACTAGTATTAAAATGCGGTGTGGTCGAATTTACTTTATTTATAAGTGTCTTATGAGTATCAACAACAGTCAAATGTAACCCCATAGTGAAAACGGGTTAAATATTTTAAAAGTTTATTTTAAATATCACTTTTCAATCAAAACATTTCATTCAATCAGCCTGCCTTTTTTCAACTATGTTGGGGTCGGCTTCCAGTCTAACCGGATGCAGCAGAACAACAGTATTTTACATAGAGCGATTGCCTATCAGACCTTCACAACCCAGTAACTGGGTAATATGATTCCCCTTGGTAAGACTGGTTGTCAGATCTTCGGGCTTCTGATGACCCGTAACGACTGTTAAATGACAGCCGAGACCAACGGTTTAACGTGCTTTCCGAGGCACGGGGGAGTCTCGTATGTAAAGATGGTCACCCATCCACGGACCAACCCCGGCAAGCGTAGCTTAACCTGATGGATCGTTCCATGCGGCTGTTATTGCTTAGCCACGAGCTTAAAACATATTAAAGATGTAAAATAAAACAGTCCCATTTTAGACTTGGCAGCAGTGTTTTACTTTTTGTCCCCATAATTTTCTCGATTCATTCGATTCGATAATTTTATTTACGTAAAATTTTATTTTATTCTTATTCTTCCAAACCACCCAAATATTATTATAACAACACAATGTGTTATTTTATTATGTAACAACAATATTATTACCAACAATAGCGTTGCCTTTTAATATTTATTTGTAAATCAATGAGACGTGAACACAGCGAATAGTTAAAGCACTTGCTTGTAAAACAATCTGTTGTCTAAACAAACAACTGTAACTGCCTGTCTGTCGCTGTGTGATGAATTAAAAAAGTAAGCCAGCAGGGGTGTCAGACGCGTGAATATACAATGTCGCCCATCGGCACGTGACCGTCCGAATTTTTCTGAATATTCACGAAAAATGATCGAAAAATAACTTTAAAAGGTATCTTTAATATTTTTCATGTTACTCAATGTGTTGTGTTTTGATTAGCGTTTGCCATATCTCCGATGTTATTGGCTCGATTTGGATTCTGTTTATTATTTCTAAAAGCTTATGAGTTATTTTATCGGATTAACTAACATTTTAACTATGCAAAAAAACGGAGGAGAAAACATTTTTTTTTTTTAAAGCGTGTTTAAAAAAAATGGGATCTGAATTTATGACAAACTTCTTATACTGCTTAAATTAACAAACAAACTATTTAAATAATACAGGGTAGCAGGGACATCGACGCGAAAACTGTTACCATGGATTCAGAACATGATTCTGAACCCCCCAGCATTGAAATTTTTCACCGGTTATTTTAAAAAACATCAGCTGTTTCAAACATTTTGACCGCGTAGGTATTGCACTTTTCTATAAAACAGTTACTTTTTTTAAAAATAACCTACGAAAAATTTAAACGCCTGAGGGTTCAGAACCATGTACTGAATCCAAGGTAATCATTTTCTCCTCGATCCCTGCCACCCTGTTTTATTTAAATAGTTTGTTTGTTAATTTAAGCAGTATAAGAAGTTTGTCATAAATTCCAAACCAAAAATAAAATAAACTACCGGACGTTACGCGGTTTCACCCGCGTAGTTCCCGTTCCTGTGGGAGTATGGGGATAAAATATAACCTATGTTACTCGCTGGTAATGTAGCTATCTATTGCTGAAAGAATTTTTAGAATCGGTCCAGTAGTTTTTAAGTTTACTCGTTACATACAAAAATACAAATTTTTTCTCTTTATAATATTAGTATAGAAGATAAGTGATATCATGTTTACTCCGTACAGCCCTACCACCCAGCATCGCCCTACACCACTCATAGCCGCGACAATAAAAACGGCGAAGGGGCATGTGCCGTGAGCGCAGTGATCAAATTATCCCATTATATAATAGGCGCGATATGCAAGGACCATCTGATATCATTGTGAGGGTAGTACCAGAATTTTATTATATTTATTATTTACACGTTATTGATTGTTTTGTTTTGGTGATGTTACTTTAAGATATTACTGTAGCGTCACAGTATTTATTATATCTATTGTGGTAGAGTTGTCGAAAATGTTGAGTTACTAGTAAATTGGTAAAATTTATTTGTTAAAGATTGAATAGGATAAAAATCAATTGGTAAACAACTGCAGAAAGAATGACACTTTCAATTAGGAACCAAAGATAAATCTGTATAAGTTAATGCAACTTGCAGTTAATTTACTTTTAACGGTGATTTTGACATTACTATAATCAAAATTTGCCAAATATGATTATGTACTAACACTAGTGTATAAGATGTGTATGTAATTACTAACAAATTGGATTGTATGATCTGAAAATAAAATGATTTGATCGATTTAACGTCGTTTTTGTACGCTCATAAACATTTTATGTAAATTAAACTTAATGAGGAATAATAATTTCTTAAACCATAACTTAAAAACACAAAATCTGAAAATATCTTCCCATTCTATATTATGGCGGTTCGTATTATCAAAATAGCCTACTTATTATTCGAAGGCAATCATAATATTTTTCATGAAGAAGACAAAGAAGACTTCCTTAATAAGTATTTTGATATTGCTAACTCAGGCAGTCATCAAACTCATCAATTATACTTTAGATATCTTCTAATACTAAATCAGAAGACGCATGGTTCTGTCCGTCATTAAAAAAGGTTCAAGTAACCTTTGTTACTAAAATTTTACCCTGTTTAAATTTCAATTACATAAGATTTATAGCACCAATTGCAAAAGTTTAAATTGAAAGCAGATACATAATAAACTCCACCAAAGCAAATGAAATTTCACGACGTATTAACTTTTAATCTAACAAAATTAACGTACCGTGAGAAATTCACAAATATGATACAGATATCAGAGGAGTTGACGCTATGGGACCATCGCCATCACCCTTTGTATGGTGAACAAGATGTTATCCATACATTCTGTACTCGAGTCAAGTGCAAAATTCGCTACTGCACTAACGCATTATATATTATGAGAATCACGCCTTGGTTTCTATGTTAAAACGTCTTTTGTACCTACAACTGATGCAATCGAATTTGCGTTTTGAGCTGAGAGATTCAACGTTGAATTTGCATTGAAAATGAGACATGTGAGAGCAATTACTTCATCCAAATATCAAACATCGTAAATCAAATCTGCAA
Source organism: Agrochola lychnidis (assembly GCA_963680765.1). Taxonomy (NCBI): domain Eukaryota; kingdom Metazoa; phylum Arthropoda; class Insecta; order Lepidoptera; family Noctuidae; genus Agrochola; species Agrochola lychnidis. Next base: position 11,195,905 of record OY796869.1, on the reverse strand, counting down.
CGCCTCCAATTTCAAATTGTATTCCTACAGTCTTAGGGTCTGGTTTAGAATGTTTTTCTATATCAATATCAAATGCCAGTTAACACGGTTAATCCCCATGGGGTACAACAAACCCCAAAGCTTTGCGGGGTACAGATGGAAAGTTTATGAAGGCGCACTTGTTAGCCAAGGGAATTACAAAAACCGTGTTATTGTTTTATATGGAGGGCTGGGAGATTTTATGTGTTAATAAAAAGTGGGTGGAAATTGGCGTCTGAATTGTGATTCTCTTATCTAACGTTTGAGTGATAAATGGGAGTGCTTTGTTTGATGTTTCTGGATGATTTGAATGTTATTTTATTGGTTTATTGATCTTTTGTTTTTATGTCGGTAAGTATTAACCAATTTAAATTTTTACTTTTGCCACTGCACAGTTCTTCACAAGTCGGACCACTTCAGAGCTAAAGTCTTTAAAACTGAATGTTATTGATATTATCCGCCGCATCTAGTAAAATAAAGATTGTCTATAGTGGCTGATAATTTGTCACACTAGCAAATGTGTAATCCGAAACAAAAAGAAATACATAATAAGACAATCCGCTTATTGACGTCAATTCACACAATCATTATCAGATTTTCCTTTCCTTTTAGCACATCCTACACATTTAAAGTTTCATTAATCTGTCATTAAATATCATGTCCATCAAATAGATTACTATCATCACTGGAGCGTGGGACTGCATCAAATTCGTGTGACGATCTCCAAACATTTATAACTTGTCTCTTGAGAATATCATTAGTTGGGGCTGTTTTGTCCCCCATAACTTGGTCTGCCTCTCCCTTCTCTTCTCCTACATTAATGGGAGTATCAGGGATGAATGTTTAACAGGGAGGGGTCATCTTATAGTGGGCAATTTGGGTTGGGCTAGTTGAATTCGCACGGGTTTGCGATTACACGATTAAATAAGTGAGAGGAAATTTTCTGATGTTATTTAGGGTCAAATATTATTTTGGTATCTATCTGTTTGTTTGATAGGAATCTATTTGAAGTTGGAGTAATTGTGAGACTATATTTGTTATTACAATAGTTTTTATTTTTATTTTTTTTGTTAGCCTTCACTGTCCCACCGCTGAGCAAAGGGCTCCCCCAAATCCTTCCAAGTTCGAGGCATCCTTTTCTAGAGTCACTTCGATCTAATCATATTTTCTTTCATGTAGATTTTTTTAAATTATTTTTACTATGATTTGCATGTCCGGAAAAAACACTGAGCGATTAGCCCACCTATTGAATTTTAATTTCATATACATTCTAATTTAATTTCATCTACATTCTAATTTAATTTCATATATAATATATATACCTATAAATATAAAGTTTAAACATAATACTCGTAGAAGATAATTATAAATAAGTTTATTTTTTTTGTTATTTTTTAGTAAGAAATTAAAGGCTTTTTTATTTTTATTATATATTCTAATCCAAAAGAAAAGTTTATCTGTGGACAAAAAGACCAAAATAAAAATGTCTTGGAAAAAAAAACAAAACAAAGAACACGTAAGTATCTATTCTGAGATGAGTCCAAGTAATAACTTATCCGGTTATAAGACAAATAACATTTATCATTAACCTTTTTCACCTTTTCTCTATGAGAGCCACAAATACAACTTTCTAATGACACACATACTGTTACAACAGGACATCAATGTAGGTATAAACAGTGATAACCTTTAGAAACATACACATGGTCGATTTGTCGTTCAACGAACGAGCGTTTAATCGTAGATTTTAATGAATAACTGGCTGGAGTGGCTTAACTCTAGCATTTTTTTTTTCGATATGGCATCTCACAGCTGGTTCCTGAAACCGTGGCTGTTTAACCGGTCAATCCTGTGGTTGCCTTAAGCTACTACACTCAAAGCCTCCAGCCAGGGCACACATAAACTAAGCTAAAAAGCTTAGGATGAACGCTCGCTAAGGGCACCCCCTGTGGGGTACGAGCCTCGGCTTAGGGCATTATCCGGAGGGAGGACATCAAAAGATGGGACGGGCTGGATCAAAAGGTTTTGATCATTATTATTAAACGGGGAATTTAACTCTAGCAGTGGACTGCTGTCTACTAATAAATTTAAAAGGGTCACACAAGACACTGACTTGTCGTCTTTAGATCATTTTCAGCCGAAAGACGTCCACTGCTAAACATAGGCCTCCCCCTCCTGTTCTGTGTTTCCCGTTTCCAGCGGATTCCTGCAGCCTTCATAAGGTCATCGGTTCATCTTGTTGGAGGCCTTCCAACGCTACGTCGTCTTAACACTTCTATAATTTTTGAATATCGTGTGTGCTTAAAAGGGTTGAGTAACGAATCTTCCCAGACCGTCCCATCCTTGATGTCCTCCCTCCGGTTGACGCCTTAAGCCGAGGTTCGTACCCCACAGGGGGTGCCCTTAGCGAGCGTTCACCTAGTGTTAAGGGCCTATTTTGAAAATAAAGAGTAGTTTGATGGGCGTGGCTTATTGCCCCCGCACGCGGGGAGTGGCGGTTCTATATTCGATGGTTGGCCGCCACATCGTCGCGCTGCCACAAACGTATCTGAACCAGCAGCAAAAAGTGGAACTAACGAAATAACTGACCGGAATTTGAAAACGTTAGTTACTTAGCATGGGCTTTGGCTAAGCATTATTCTTGTCACTGTCGCACAACTGTCATACTAAAAGTGCATGATAAAGACGGAAACATATCTAAGAAAAAAGTGCGTGTTAAGTAACGATAATTTATCTCGATCTATGAAATTTTGCATATAGCGAACTATGGAGTAGACAAATAATACAAAATATTTAATTATCAGCAAAAATATTTATTGTTTACAGGGTGACATTCCCACACACAAAATGTATGGGAAAAGTTTTTGCAATTTCTGACTTTTCTAGTAGGTACTCAAACCTCAGTTGGTCCACTAAAGTTTTTTGTTCCATAAAAGAAACAGGATCGATTGGCATCAAAAAAAGTTTTTGTGAAAACTGCCCATTTTCTTGCTGACTGTAATATATTTTCAAAATCTGTGAATGCAGATCAAAATGTCTCAAAAGTTAAAGACAGTCTTCTAAGACCGTTTTCCTGTAGCAACAACGGTTAAGGTAGTTGCCCTTATTGCGCCATCTCAAAAATCCACTTTGTAGACAGATTGTCTAAAACGTAGTGATCCAAAGGTAAATGGGGTAAAGTGGAGGTGCAGGTCACATAACATTTAAATTTTTTAAAGTTGAGATATTCTCAACAGTTTAGAAAATTTCACATTTCAAGAAACTTTACACTTTCACTTGGATTTTTAGACCCTGTGAACAACATTTTTGGCGTAGCGATCAATGACTGAAAGATGTCTTGATACTGTAGATACAAGACTATACCCCATGCCCCATGCCTATAGGCAGATTATGATGGCTTTTGGTAATGACAATACAAGTTGTGAAGGCCTACGCATGTCAACAGCGAAAGTAAAAAAAAGAATTAAAAATAAAACACATGTACCGAAGGTCACGTCTCAATGTGTACAATTTAAATACTAAACGCATTTCAGAGATGTTTTGGTAAAATTAGAGCACAAAGTTTTTTCTCATTAAGCTATCTTTGTGAAATTTTCCTAGTCTAACTATTAATAATTAAGGTACTTTTTAAAGCTATGTGCACGTACCATCGGGGTAATGCATATCTAAGCACTTTGAAAACAAAATCATGTGCAAATTACCCTTTTTTTCGTAGGTCTACCCATGTGTCAAATTTCATCTAAATCTGTTCAGCCATTTTAGCGTGAAAGCGTAACAAAGAAATAAACTCACTTTCGCATTTATAGTATTAGTTGATAATTATGTATTAATAATTAATATAAACTTAATATTATAAAGGCAAAGCTAGTACTAATAATAAAGCTGAAGAGTTTGTTTGAACGCGTTAATCTCTGGAACTATTAGTCGGATTTGAATTTGATTTTGCATTTAAAAGCCTGTTACATACATACATACATAGCATGTTAAAATCATAACCCTCCTCTGGTTTTGCCGTAGTCGGGTAAAAACTCCTTTTTTCACAATTCAAATGTGACTCCATATCTTTTTTGTGATCTATCATTCGTAGTGACAGTACTTGACATATTGATGTACTGTTGACGTATTTCAAACCTAAAAACGAATCATATAATTTAGCCTATTTCTTTAGACAAAAGATTATTATAAGTTGTAGGTATAAAAACAGATGTTCTTAGAAAATAAAATACTTACATAATAATACTTTACAAGGCGGGAATAGATTGTGTTGGTTATGCTTTAGTGAAGGTGGAGAATTCGACTCACTATTATCATCATCTTATTGCTATTGAATTCCTATAAAATGAGTTCATTGATAGCCCTGTGCACTCCAAACCTTGCAGGTAATGTTCAGTTTTGGTTTTATATTTCTTCCTGTATTTATAAATTATTTAAATGTCACCACGAAATCATATCAGAAAAATAATGTTATATTGTTCACATGACTCACAAGAATACACACACACAGTCTAAATACCTATTCAACACTTATTGCATTCAATAATTACTTTAACTTGCTGAAGTACTAACTTTTCTGTAAACAAAATTCTTTAGATCACGTAAATTTGATCGCACCGATTTGCAAAAAAATGACATAGATTCTTCGTCGATGAGCCCCATCGGGCGACTGATCTATGAATGAACGAGAGTGATGACAATACTTTTGATAGGCGAAAGAAGAGATGACGATAATGTGTGTCCGCTCGGACTAAACCAACGTATGTGCCAAGACGAAATAACGTCTTTTGTAAATGAAAAGTATTATTTAAAAAAAAACTGCTTTTCTTAAAACTCGAAACTCTTACTCTCTATGTTTTAAAGTAAATTCCATTGAATAACTCATAAGCGTTGCGCCATGATACTCAAAAAAGATAAAAATAGATAGAACCTTTGCAATTTTTTTGTATCGAGAAAATTTCATTGTATCGTGTATTCCTTTTTCAGGATACTAGATCATATAGTCAAAAATTATACACCAAAATGTTAAATCCTTATTCCAAATACTTTAAAAGTTACACGATAAAGAAAAAGCCCATTTTTTTCAATATATCACCTTAATTAGCATAGTTGAATAACCCTTGGTTGGAGGTTTTAAGTGTAGTAGCTTAAGGCACCCACAGGAAAGCCCAGTTAAGTAGTCATGATCTCGGAGGTCAACTACGAGATGCCATACTTATAAAAAAAAAGAATCTTGTTAATTTTCAAGCGCAGTAAGATTATGATAAGAATTGCTCTGTACCAGCACAACAATCTTAACGGCTTCTGAAAACCCAAAATAAATTATTGAAGTCATTTAAAAAATTGACAAGACCAAAAAGGGACCATGCACCTGAGCCCTTATATCTTAACAACTGAACAGATCTACGTACAGTCGGGTCCACAAGTGTACCGAACTCTATCACCGTTGACACATCGTGAATATTGTAGCACAAGACGGTGCGGGTCAGCCATCATCCGTCAAAGTCCATTTTAACTTAAAATTTACTCTTTATTTCATTTTTTTCTTTCAGGGGGAACATAAAAGCGTTATCGAGTAAGGGTGTTGAAAATAATAGGGGGGACGTAGAATTTTTAACATTGAAAAGTTGACTGATGAAATATTAAATGGTTTTCGTTTTGACTGTACTTTGTTGTGAGTCTAGGCTTTGTATGTCTGTTTTGTGTTTGTGATTTCAGCTTGAGATTAAATTGTTAATGTGATTTTGAGTGTTTTGTCACTACTATATATGTAAGTATAATGATAATCAGCCTATAATGTTCCCACTGCTGGGACACAGGCCTCCTCTCTTCGAGAGGACGTGGGCCGTAATCCACCACGCGGGCTCAGTGCGGGTTGGTAGATGTCACATGTCTTTGAATTTTTGGTTCTAGGACATGCCGGTTTCCTCACGATGTTTTCCTTCACCGTTTTGAGAGCAGTGGTGATGAAATAATTTACACAAAGTAAAGTGCTTGTCTGGGTTCGAACCTACGACCTACAACTCGTAAGTCGCAGCTGTTACCACTGAGCCACCACTGCTCTACTACCTGTCTACTCATTAGTAATTTTTTCAACATCTACATAAACAAGGTCCACAAAACAGCTGATTTCGCAGAGTTGATAGCTAATCAATAAATATTTTTGATTCTTGGGGTCTAAAACGGCCACATTAAGCAATTCCTCTAAAAGCAATTCATTTTCTGAATTCCCAGCAATTCCTCTGTGGTGACACATATTTTAGCTGAATCATATTCAATTCAATTCATATCATTTGGTATAAATATTGCCGCATGAATGAAATGAAGACCGTAATTTTACCGGATAATTTTCCTTTACAGGGTTTATTAATCAAATGAGTTTTTTACTTTTTATTTCTACAGTTTTAAATGTTATTTCAATAATTTTACAAAACTGTCAAACAGATGAATTACGTAATATGAATTGAATGCAGATAATATTATGAATCGTCAATTTGTGACAGTTTGTGTGATTTAATATTATCATAATATGATTCAATATTTCAGAGGTGCTATCTATTTTTCCCGTCATTGTAGATAAAATAAGAATTACTTAGGTACCTTTCTCATGTACCTAGATACGACAATAACACATATTAAAATCAAGGAAGTGCCTCAGCTGCCGGCGCCGTCTCCCGCATTGGCTGCCTTTGGAAAAAAAACGGAAAATTGGGTGGGCAATTTGGCATATCGACGGTAGGAATTTCAAGTGTCGTAAGGGACATTGTATTCCCTGTCCCTTACGACATTTGAAATTTTCACCGTCGATGTGGAGTAGATAGGCAGGATTAATATATTTCCATAATCAATATTTTCCATATTTCGGAAATCAAATACAGCGCCGGCAGCGGAGGCACTACCTAAAATCAATATTAATCACCTACATATTTTAACTCCCAACAACACAGTTCTCATTACCTACATTCGTTCTAAATTGATCGTATCGCAGTGTCGTATGAATTAACAGCGCCGGTCACACAGTGCAAGGCTGTGCACTGTGGTTTGGTAATGAGCTCATGTCAAGCGACAAATTGTGTGCAGAACTACTAAAAGGAATAGAAGGAGCGAGTGTTTTGGTGAAGTTATTTTGGTTTAATTGAACTTTGTGATGACGATGACCTTATTATAGGAGCTCGTGGCTAAGTAATAACAGCCACGCACAGCTACGCTTGCCGGGGTTGGTCCTTAGATGGGTGACCATCTTTTCATACCGAGACTCCTCCGTGCCTCGGAAAGCACGTTTAAGCCGTTGGTCCCGGGCTGTCATTCGTGGATATTTGACAGTCGTTACGGGTTGTCAGAAGCCCGAAAGTCTGACAACCAGTCTTACCAAGGGGTATCGTATTACCCAGTTACTGGGTTGTGGAGGTCAGATAGGCAGTCGCTCCATGTAAAATACTGGTATTCAGCTGCATCTGGTTCGACTGAAAGCCGACCCCAACATAGTTGGGAAAAAGCAAGGCAGATTGATTGATGACGTACCATAACGTCACGTCTGCATTCTCAGAGTGTGTTGCATGGTTTCATCATCATTCATCATTTCAGCCGAAAGACGTCCACTGCTGGACATAGGCCTCCCTCAAGCAACGCAACGTCTTCTGGTACGTGGTCGTCACTTCACTCCACTTTATGGTTTAGTGACGTGCAAGTGCTTATTGCCACCAACCAGACACAAATCCAGGCACATCGACTTCTGAGGATTTCTTACTGGGAAACTCCGTGTTCAGCAATCATCAAAGAAAAAATACCAAATGACTTAACATCAGCCAAGGATATTGGACGAAGCTCGTTAAAAAAAGGGCTTCTTCATCCATCGTAGTTATATCAGCTAGATAATAATAGGTAATACGGGCTGGTATCCGCAACTCCACGTCAAAGTGCGTATTTTGGGTTCGGGTGGGAAATTCGGTTATTCGATCCACCCCAGCTCCTCAAAGAAGGTCAGCAACGCCTTGGTGTCACTGACAATCTCACGAAGGGTACCTGGGTTACCGAAGTACTTGGCCTTGTATGTGGCGACCACCGGGCAGTTTAACAGCACATGAGCTGCTGTCTCGTCGTCCTCCATGCAGGCTCTGCACAGCGGACTGTCTGTGACTCCTATGACAAAGAGGTGTTTATTAAATACACGAAAACGAAAGAACGACGACGAAAGAGACTAGTCTCCACGACACAGGGAATCCTAGTGTGGAGGCTAGTGCTATTTGAATTTGTACTGTTTACTTGAACAATAAAGTTTTTTTTTTTTTAATGACCCATGGCCAGTTATAGCTGCAGCTGTATCAGCTAGATATCGACCGAAGAAATATAACGGATTAACTGCTGTTCTGATTCAAAGTAGGCACATGCGACCTTTTACATACTACACATGGGCACACGACAAATAGGTACATTTTCTGCCAAACCTAATACGACAACGTAATTTCGGCAAACGGAAGCAACTTTTCCATATAATTAGTCCAAAAATACCTACTCTAACCCAATCCTAGCTCCATGCTCCCCTCACCTCAAATTGCACGCCAGCCCGAGATTATATTTGATGCAGTCCTAATCAGTCTTACTTACCAGCTAATTGCTTTCCACTATTGGACTAAATTACTAAATATGTGAGCACGGGCACTTACCTACTTAAGGACGGTAATGAGTAAGTTTTTGAAAGGGTTTATTGAAGTGAAAACTCATTTTTGAGATGGGAAAAACAATTAAACTCACGACACCGTTACTGACACCTCATTTTTGTAAACGTGATTGTGATCTTTATTTATATTACGTTACGGATCAATGTTCTATGCAAGTATTTTTACTTTAAAGTGCCATACATGGGCCTATTTGAAATAAATGATTTGACTTTGACTTTGACTTTGAAAGGTTTTGAAGTATTTTTTTTTTATTGTTCAAGTTTTCACTTCTGGCGGCACTCCCGGAGTTTTAATAATGTTTTAATTTGTTAGGGTTGATTTAGTCTTCGTGGAAATTAGTGCTTTATGTGATCTCACGAGATTTTGTTTGTTATTCTTTTTAGGTTAGGTAGGAGAGATTGTAATACAGGGTGGCAGGGACATCGACGCGAAAACTGTTACCATGGATTCAGAACATGATTCTGAACGCCGCTGCGTTGAAATTTTTTGGTCAGTTATTTTAAAAAAAAATCTGCTGTTTCATAGAAAAGTGCAATACCTACGCGGTCAAAATGTATTTATTGCTGTTGTGAGGAACAGATGTTTAAAAAAAATAAATGAAAAATTTCAACGCACGGGGGATTCAGAATCATGTAATGAATCCATAGTAACAGTTTTCGCGTCGATGTCCCTGCCTAAAAACGATTTTTTATTCTAAAAACAAAGAAAAGAAAAGAAAGAAGAGCAGAGAAGAGAAGAAGAAAAAGAAGTGACAAGATGAAGACAGACTGAGAAGAATGCATGACTGTGTTAAATAAATTAAATGTTTAAGTAGTGTAATTGGCTTCGGCCGTTCTATTTGAAATAAATAAATAAAAAGCCTCAAGTCTCTTAAGAACGTTGTCTGGAAGCTACATCGGGAATACTACCCTGATTCGGGCTTTCTACCAATCTCATCTTATTTACACACGACAGCTTATTCCCAAAAAAAAAAACTTAATAGAACCAACTATCGGTAGTTAGTCGAACTAGTCAAATTATGTTGTCGTGTTACGATATGACATCGCATTAGCTGCGACTCGCAAAGAAGCGCATGTCAAACTTTCATTTGAATAGTAGGGATGTTGTGGATTGCTCCATATTTATTCAACATATTTTTACTTTAATGTTTAATTAATTTATTTATTAGAATTTTTTAGGATTAATGAAAAAAATACAATTAATAGATTTTGAGTCAATATCAATCTTCATACCCTTTTCCTAGTCTAACCGGATGCAGCTGAATACTAGTATTTTACATGAAGCGACTGCCTATCTGACTTCCACAACTCAGTAACTGGGTAATACAATACCCCTTAATAATAAGACTGGTTGTAAAACTTTTAGGCTTCTGACGACCCGTAACGACTGTCAAATATTCACGAATGACAGCCGGAACCAACGGCTTAACATGCTTTCCAAGGCACGGAGGAGTCTCGGTATGTAAAGATGGTCACCCATTCATGGACCAACCCCGGCAAGCGTAGCTTAACCTGATGGATTGATCAGTGCGGCTGTTATTACTTAGCCACAAGCTCCTCTTTAATTAATAGATTTTGAGTAGCATAATGAACTATCATGTTCAAAAGTTTATATTTACCTACGGTTCTAATTTATTTATCGGGATTTCCCCAAGTCATTTCTGACTTAATAGAAATGAAAACGAGTTAGCAAAGTAAGCTCCTGGCTGGAGGCTCTAAGTGTAGAAGCTTATGGCACCCACAGGAAAATCCGGTTAAGCAGCCAAGACCTTAGTGGTCAATCACTGCGAGTAGCCATTGTTAAAAAAAAAAAAAAAAGAGTTAGCAAAGTAATGAGGTCGCAAACTGTTCTGCAACGGCTCAGAACGTAAGTCCCACGACTAGATTGGTTTCTGGAATAGCCCAAAAACTATTATGTCCCTCAGTTTTCACAAGCAGTAAGTAACACTAGTACCTTCAATCAGAATCCGAAGGATTTTGAAGGAAATTGCTTATCCATCGCTTCATATGTTTGAAAATTTGCTTGCTGGACAACGTAAATGACGCAATGAATTTTGTTGAATTGTCAAAATGTAATGTATTGCTATTGTAACTGTGTCGCAATTACCGTGCAGTCTTTATGCACAAGACGTGGTACAACAATTTTCATTTGTTTCACTAAAATAAAAATAAAATAAACGAAAACATTTTTTTTAGAAAGAAAGAAAAAGTATTCATTGAGACTCGCACAGGAAATCACAAATTAAACTAAAACACACTCATTAAAACAAATAAAAAAAATTAAATAAAAAACACTAGCTTACACTGTCGCACTCCTAGGCAAAAACCTCCCTCCACTTCACCTTTCGCGAGTCCGCGCGTCCTCCTTCCAGTTTTGACGGAACTTATCAGCTCGTCCCGCCATCTCCTACGTGGTCTGCCGCGATCCCACCTCACTATCTCAGCGAAAACAACAAAAATAAAAAATACAAAAAACAAATAAAACAAACGAAGCTTAAAACACGCCAATACAAGCCACTGTCACTACATTCTCTAGTAGCACAGTTTGCACGCTACACCTATTATAATGGTCCCATGCTTCGATTCCCGTCAGCCGTGCCCTTGCGACTTTTGTAAACTAATTTGAGACAAAACGTCACGCAATGCAGAAAAAAACAGTTTTAAAGCTTTTTTGAGAGCCCATTATTTTAATACGGCTGTTTTCGATGGATACCGGCAATTTGTATTTGGAGACAAAATTGTATGACAGAATGCCGTTCGAGATTTTGGTGTTATTAATACAATGATGCCTGTAGGAGATGGAGTTTGTTTGTACGGAAATAAAAGGTTTGTTAACCGGTAATATTAGAGTACACTGATGGATATAATTAAAAAACAGTGCCACTCCGGGAGTGCCGAGAGAAGTAAAAACTTGAACAAGATTGCCTTGGTGGAAGAAAAATACTTGTATAGAACATTGGTCCGTAACCTTATCTAGATAAAGAGCACAATCGCGTTTCCAAAAAATAAAAATACTTCTAAAACCTTTAAAGTAAAAATACTTGCATAGAACATTGATCCGTAACGTAATATAATAAAGAGCACAATCGCGTTTACAAAAATGAGGTATCGGTAACGGTGTCGCGAGTTCAATTGATTTTTCCATCTCAAAAATGCTCAACGCGCCTGAAGAAGTTTTCACTTCAAAACAATAGATGATAAGTCGAATTAGCAGGCAATGAAGCCAAATAGTAAATATAATATCCGTTGAGTTCATAGTTAGGGCCTGGTGGAGGCGCCAGTCTAAAATAAAAAGATATTACAGCCAAAATAAGTACTTACACAACACCGATATTTAGGTAATCAAACCTTCATATAGATCATTTTTCTATGCAACACACACACACACATTAAATACACACATAAAAAAACGTACACACATTAAACTGTGGGTCTGTGGTGGATTATTATTAATATCAATAGTTTCAAAGGTAATCGTACAAGCTTTAATGAAAATAATGATACATCATATCGACAATAAGGTGGCTTATAAACGACGCCGAATCATTTTCATCGCTAAACATCGATTATGTGGAGACATCCTTTAAAATATCATTTGGACTAACCTTGATATGCACCCAATACTTTGTAACTCTTAAATTTGATCTGCTATTCCGAATTGTACGAAAATCATTGCTGGTTTTGTTCAGGGTCGTATGATATGCATTGATTTTCAAGCGTCAGTGGATTTGGAAGAATGTCAAAGTTGGTAAAGTGTGAGCGTTTCGTGGTAAAAGAATATTAGGGTTAACAAAAACAATCAGTTTAGTTTTTTTTACGCTTCATAAAACAAAACGTCATAATAATAGCACAGGAGTCACGTTCCATATAATATTTCGTTATTATATCAAACCTTCTTGGTATTAAAATTGTATTAAATTTTTCAAAATGGAGGTCTAATTGTCGTTAAATCGTTCGTTTGAGGACGGAAATGTGGGTATTTTTTGTTTAAAATCGATTTCGTTTAGTAGTTTTGTGGACAATTGTTTTCCGTTTGCAGTGTGTAATTTGGTGGAGCGCCGCTTTTTTATACTTTAAATATGACGAGTAGAGCTACCTCCTGTATTTTGTTTGATTGGTCGGTTTCTTTTAAGTCTAGCAATGATTCTATGATTACAGGCCTCATCTATTTCAGTACGAGTATGCGGAAACTATTGATATTATGAGGTCCTATCATTTATTTTGTAACTACAACTAGAAGTAGGTACTCAAGCGATCACTTGGCGATTGTGGCAATGTGGCTTTTCTTTATAGAGCGATGGACATATTTTCAATTTGTGGGTTCGCTGATTTGATTAGGCTCTTTATTTCAGCATTTTCTTTTATGTTGAATTGTTTTATTGGAATGAACGGTTCATCCGCACTTTTCATTTCATTTTCGATTATTCTGTAGGCTAGTAAACGATGCCACTTGCCAAAATTCAACATCGTTGGATCGGTTCATTTCGTGTTCAGGCGTTTCACTTCGTGTGAAAGATGCCGAATGTATGACAATTTTTTTTTTCTTTACTATTTTGATCTGAAATCAGTCAGTCAACTATGAGCAGATGTGGAGTAAGTAGGGCTTTGTAGAGTCTTAGGCGGAGCATCGCCGTGTCCTCATGGAGGCGATCGGTGGCGGTGATCTCTCGCGTCCGGCCCTGATTCGGGCCATGGTACGGAGCGAGAGGAAATGGGAGGCCGTCACCTCCTTCTGCGAAGCAGTAATGTTCGCGAAAGAAGAGGCAGAACGCGTGAGGAAGAGGCAAAATTCGCGCCCTCACGCCCCTAACCACCGCAGGAGGAGACTCCCTGGGCGTTGGGAGTCGCAGACCGATTCCTGGTCACCGAAGACGCGGGCTTGCGGACGGTGAGCAATGGGTAGCTCGCCGTCCGATAAGGACCAAGCCCGGGTCGACGGCGCGTTGTGTTCCACTCGCGCCTCAAATAGATGTCAGCAGAACTGACGGGGTCCGCTAGGGCCGATGTCTACCGGGGTTGCGAAGAAGTCCGAAAGGGAGATCGTGGCCCCGGCAACATGGCAACTGAAGGAACACGGGTCTTAGTCAGTAAGAGTCTGACACACCTTCCCGCTCCGCCCAGAGCGGGAGAAGTTATTTGATAATTTCCCACCCAAAAAAAGTCGTTTCACTTCGAGTGAAAGATGCCGAATGAACGGCAATTTTTTTTTCTTTACTGTTTTGATCTCATCATCATCATCATCAGCCTATAATTTTCCCACTGCTCGGACACAGGCCTCCTCTCTGTGAGAGGGAGTGGGCCGTAATCCACCACGCGGGCCCAGTGCGGGTTGGTAGATGTCACATGTCTTTGAATTTTCGGATCTAAGACATGCCGGTTTCCTCACGATGTGATGTTTTCCTTCACCGTTTTGAGAGCAGTGGTGATGAAATTACACAGAATAAAGCGCCTGTCTGGGTACGAACCTACGACGTACAACCCGTAAGTCGCTGCCGTTAACACTGGGCTACCACTGTTCCATTGCTCTATTGCACCACTGTATTTTGATCTGCAATCTGTCAATCAACTATGAGCAGATGTGGAGTAACTAGGGCTTTGCAGAGTAACTTTTTCATTAAGAATCCTCTTTATTTGCATTAGACTTGTAAGGCATAGTCCTGCTTGATAGGTCTGTTATTTCAAGCCTTTTAAGTCTTCGTTTGTGGTCAGACTTGGTTAGTGCAACTGCTGGGTATGAATGCTTCTGAATTCTTGTCTTATAGCGTGCAGGAATAGACTTTATCTCCTTTTGCACAGTGTTAATTTTAAAATGTCGTATAACTCTGAGTTTCTGATAAAACATGGGGCATTTAATATGGATTTTAGAATGCTGTTTTGTGCCCTCTTGAGTATGACACTTGCTGTGCCCCAAAGCTGGATCCTGGCTGGCTTTGGAATGGCATTATACAGAAACAGCCATTGTATGTGCCAGGAGCTATTGTAGACTTCTGTGCTTCATGTTAAGTTGATCTCTCTTAGCTTGAATATGAGCTTTCCATGTGAGTTTTCGATCAAGCTTTATACCCAGGTATTTTACAAAATATGTAGGGACGCGTATGCCCAAGTAAGGTTGTCGAACACATTGAAAATTAACGAAAGACCCACACAGAAGTCAACTATTATATTAGACATCACATGGAGAAACTCAAAAATGATAACCCAAAACCCTTTTATCGCGCTACAACCGTTTATTTTTTTTCTCGGTGGTCATTTGGTCTTCCCACAGATTTTTTGGCTTGATGGCCAGGTATTTCTTCTAAGATTTTCTCCATCTATCACCGTGAATTAATTAGTTTTAGCAATAAAATATCACTTAATTTCACCAAATAAACCGAGGCAAACTCTGGGACACGTCCAAACCGCTAACGGACTAAATGTTTGATATTTTCAATATGGCGGACCGAGATATAGATTTGACGTAATGGACTAATTTGGATTAGATTACGTTTGAAAGTAAGGTTGACTAAAATAGTGTTTTATTTGAAAATATAAATTATAAAACGTTTTTAAAGGGGTTTATGCTGCATTTGACTAACAAGTACAATTTTAACAGTTAAAATTTTAAAAAAACCCGACACAACTATTTCTCTTTCCTACTCCATCACCAGACCCTTTTCACAAACTATCTATAACCACTGAGACCAATCCAATGAGCCCAAACACGATACCTGTGCTGTAAGTTGGTAACGGAGTTGGGTATTCTGCAAATTCCAGGTGATTCTGCAGCATCAGTTCAAGGTTACTATGTTCTTCTAATATCATTGAAGTAACAGAATACCAAATTTCAAATCGATCAGACCTGTGGAAGATACTCACATCCGTTTATCAACTAGAAAAGAGCTGATAATCTTCAAACGGCTGAACCGATTTTGATAAAAGATGTCTAAGAACCATCGCTAGAAAACCTGCTTTCAAATAAAAAAACCGCATTCAAATCGGTTCACCCGTTTAAGAGCTACGGTGCCACAGACAGACACACATAGCGGTCAACTTATAACAACCTTTTTTCACGTCGGGAGTTAAAAATTGTTAGGAAATTGACAAGAATTTATCAGTAGACATTTGATACAATTAGTCTGAAAAAAATTATATTGGATTTGCCTATTTTTGAAAACTATGCCTAAGTTGTCTTCAACATTAGTCATTTTTCTTTTGTTTTATTTAAAAAACTCCCTCAGTAGATAAGAGGAAGTTTAGTCGTACTATTCGGGAAGTGATTATTGTGGGTTTGCCTGTTACAATTTATAGCAGCAATTCTAATTTGGGAGTTGTAGTTATACTTACTACTAGGTAGGTACCACGCGGCGTAACGTAAGTTCGACCGATTTTTAATCGGAAAATAACATCATATAGCATTTTGGTTAAAAAAATTGCGACAAGCACAATTAGTATCACCCTTATATGAATAAAGTTAAACTAAATAAAGTCTGACTATTTTCTTAATGTCCCTCGGGAATCATCGCATTTCCGAATACAAACGAATGCCAATTCATATCCATCAATTATTAGATTTGTCGTGTATAATAATTTGAATTCAGAACTAAGCACTTTATCGTTGTTTTGTTTTGATTTCCGTGTGAACTATATAGAGCTGTAAAACTATTTTCGTGTCTACGACTTTAACAGTTTTCCTCCCATTATTAAAATAAATTACATTAAGTTAAAAGAGTTTTAACAACTCTATGAACTTCCAAGTCAATTGAGAGCATCCAGTCTGCACCAAGTGCAAAGGACGACTGATGGAAATCCGACGACTGACGAAACACGAAGTTTACCGAGGGACATAAAGAAAATAGATCCTTCAAAACCATTCAGATTGTGTCTGGAAGTGTGTTGCGCAATTAGAGTGCAGGTTTCACAAGCAGGTTTAAACTACGGGATAGGGTAGGTAGCGTAAATCTTTCCTGTTATCTTTTTAAAATAATGTATTTACACATTGGTAGGTACTGTAATTTTGCATGTGAGCTACATCGTAACAAAACTGCTACGCAAAATCCTTTCTAGGTTGACTGATTACTATATGACGGCACTTCAAAGGAGATTATAAAAACAAACAAAAAACATATGGATATCTCAATATTTTATTAAAACGTCCATCTCGTGTGTAGCCAACGCAATGGGAATTCGACAATTATACAATAATTTACATTTCTAATACATTAACGCAATTTAAGACAGATTTCACAGTGAATTGAGCTACTTTACAAACTATCACTTATTTAATAATATTACCTTTTAATATTTACAAGTGTCTACTTGGAATGCACATTTTAACTTACATTTAAAAGCCGTTAATTTTCTTAAATTTAAATCCGTATTTTAAAACGAGAGATGTTTGTAAAAAGATGTAAAATACAAATAAGATAGGAAATAAGGCGTCGTGATTATTTGATGAAACTTTTTTTTATAGAGCATATTTTCTTACTTTTATTTTTTATTGTAAAAGTTAGATATTGAGATCCGAGTGAAAAATTAAAATAAAATACGCAGAGTATTTTGTATGTATAAACTTATTTAAATATTTACAATATTTTTACAATGTATCTTTATAATATTGCTAACATTTATAAAATATGGAACTGACTGAGCCATTATAATTTTTTCAGGCTGAATAAATTCAGATATGATGACTGAAAATTCATGAAAAGTACGTAAATATGCTTAAATAATGTCCGAGAATTTTTACAAACCTTTTAAACAATATCATGATTGGTTTAAGTACAATCGTGCTCACAATTTATACGACAACAAACCATTTTCAAAATTGCATGGTTTAAAATACCGTTTTTTAAATACGTCTTTTTAAATACTGAATTTAACTCTTCCATTTAATTAGTGTTATGTTGTACAAAACTTCATTTACTATTTCATTATGCAATGTTTTAAATCTATTATTAATTTACAAATTCTTTGCTACATTTCAAATAAGCAGACTTAAAGAATATATTCTATTACACAATATTTATTATAGGAATAACTATAGTTATAATACTGATAAAGTTTATTTACAAAGAATTATATTTATTTATTGCTACTTATTATAACATAATACAAAAGAGCTTCGAATATCAGTAGTTCAGTATTTTTTATTGTAATTAATATGGACTAGAGGCAAATTTCAATAATAAATTGAGTAGATACGAGTATAGGTTACTACAAGAATTTATCGGTATGATAATTTTATTACATTTGATGCTTATCATCTTGCAAAACTAGTTCCAAGACAGACTTTGAATATCAAGCTTATTAAATCATAATAATTGATTTATTCAACTGTCTTGAAGTTTCAAGGTTGAATATAATCAATTTCAGTGGGATAGTAAAACAGCAAAAGTTTAAAATTTGAAACAGATTTTGATTTTTATTGCACTTTTGACAATACCTGTACTGTACTTTTATTTATTAAGGAGCTTTATTTTGACCTGTTATTTTTACCAAGGGCAATAAAGGCATACGTCCATCTTAAGGCTCCCGCAGACAGACGTGATGCGACTCTAGACGAACAATTTCTATGAAAACTTCATGTAAATTGTTCTATCAGAAGCACGTCGCACCATCGCGTCGAGCCTGTCTGCGGGAACCTTAAGATGGATCACTGGTATATGAAATACAAAAGAAAAGAAAAAGATTTTCTAAATCAATAAGCTTGCAAATGCTTTAACAAGCTTACAACTTTCAACACCGCATTTAACATTTCTAGTACAAAAAGCACTTTACACTTCTAGTACATAATTCCTTCACAAAAAATCTAATCTAATTCCGATCAACATATAGGCGAGGCGACTGGTGGGGGGTGAGGGGGCGGGGCGGTCGCCGCTTGCGCATTCATAAAGTTACTTTGATTGCCTGCCCATGGCTGGAGGTTTTGTAAAGCGCTTAAAGCGGTATTTGACGGCTGCCCTTGCGCTGCATTTGCTGAGTTCTGGTAGTGTAAAGCGGAAAGTTGCGCTGAGCCCGGTGGTGCTTCGGGCATGTAGCCCTTGCTTAGAGCTTCGGCTTGAAGGGAGAGCATCAAGCGGTTTGCTGCTTGTCGTTCTGCCTCGCGCTCTTCAGCTGTTTGGCGTCTGTAACAAGAGATTTTGGGTTAGGGGTTTTATTGGTGAACGTAACTAAAGGTTAAGGATTAAGTTGCAGGTAACATGGTCATATTATTTATGTAGGCATACAAGGTATTAAAAATAAAGTCCGCGCCACCACTGAAGTCCTTTTGACGCGGCGCTAGTGTCTATGTTATTGCATAAAATTGCATTAAGGGAACACTAAGCGACTTTTAATGATTTTATACTGAAGATCACGTCTAAACGAGTAGTGATAATGATTTAAAAAAAATATAATGTTAAATTAGAGCATTTTAACCGACTTCAAAAAAAGGAGGAGGTTCTCAGTTCGTCAGGATATGTATATTTTTTTTTAAATTGTATGTTCCCCGATTACTCGAAGACGGCTGGACCGATTTGAAAAATTCTGTTTTTGTTTGAAAGGGTATACTTCCAAGTTGGTCCCATTGTCATTTGGTCACGATCTGATGATGGGATCTTGGAGAAATCGACGGAACTCTTCAAATATTATAGGCACATCTATAGCGATTTGGGTATTTTTGATGAGCAGTTGACATTAGGCTATTGTAACTTAGATAAATTGCAAACTCACCCACTAAAAAGTGAAAAAAAAAACTTTTTTACAAAAAATTTAATATGTGAATATTTCAGATTATATTTAAATTACATAGTATAATTAATTTGTAAAGTTAAGTCTAATGCGGATAAAAAACTGAGAATCACGCAAAAACTACAAAGCGTATTTTCCTGAAACCTTCACCATTTTAAAGATAATTTAATTATGTATCTTTTAGTATACGTGTTTTATTAGAATACCTTTTGTGTTACGTATAATAAAGTAATAATGCGTCTAACTTGGGACAGCGCTCCTTGATCAGCGAGTCCTATTACTGGCTGGACGTACGACGCGTTCGTAAGCTCAGCAGAGAACACGCAAACTAACTACTCAAGGTCACTGGCATATATCGGCGTCTTAAAAAATACAGTTCTTCAATTTTCCACCGGTCTACAGTGCTGGCGCGGACTCTAGGTTTTATACAATGTCAATATAAAGAAAGAAAGAAAAAGTATTTATTAGGGCTCGTACAGGAAGATCACAAATTAAACTAAATACACTCATAGAATCATAATAAAAGTCAAATGAAAATAAAAACAGAAAGTCCTGTACGAGGCCAAAAGGCTTTTATCTCAGCATGAATATCGTCGCCATGGATAGCCTCCTATCATTCACAACAAAATTGTGAGTGATTGAGACGCAGAAAGCATTAGAACAAATGGCGAAAGCTACAATCTTTTAAAATAAAGAGACACCTATTCAGTATTTCTATTTTCCTTAATGTCCCTCGGGAATCATCGCATTTCCGAATACAAACGAATGCCAATTTCCATGTCCATCAATTATTAGATTTATCGTGTATAATAATTTAAATTCAGAACTAAGTACTTTATTTTTGCTTTGTTTTGATTTCAGTGTGAACTATATAGAGCTGTAAAACTATTTTCCTACATTATGTCGTGGGAGGACTTTAGCAGCTTTCCTCCCATTTTTTAAATAAATTATTGAGTTAAAAGAGTATTAACAACTCTATATACTTCTATAATAAGTCGATTAAGAGCGTCCGGTCTGCACCAAGTGCAACTGCAGCAAAGGGCAACTGACAGAAATCTGACGACTAACGAAACAAAAAGTTTGCTGAGGGACATGAAAATAGAAATACTGTACTAGGGTTGTATTAACTTCTCCAAAAGTGTACTACCTATAGTCGGCGCGCGATTGCTAGTCCCCGCCTGAGGTATATGGGCAGTGAGACGGGGGAGGTAGACAAAGGTCAAGCCAACTCAGTCTGCCAATTTTGTCAATAGCGTCCTCCCCTGTCTCTAAATTGCAAGACTCCTATACTAGGGTTATATTAACTTCTCCAAAAGTGTACTACCTATAGTCCGCGCGCGATTGCTAGTCACCGCCTGAGGTATTTGGGCGGTGGGACTGGGGAGACAGACAAAGGCCAAGCTAACTCAGTCTGCTAATTTTGTCAATGGTGCCGTCTCATCGCTCACATACCTCAGGGTGACTAGCAGTCGCGCACAAACTATACAAAAGTTCCGCAGAAGACGAAAATTCCAACCATTAATCAAATCGCCAGATTCTATACGATTTCACATCACTCTCGAACTCTCTTGGTAAAACAATTAACTATTTTTAACAAGTCATCAATAAGTCAGTTTAATTACAGCATTACCACATGTAAACAGCCCAGATCGGTCAATGGACAGCACACTAATGGGCATGCAGAATAATTCACGAATCACGACTCAGTCCAGCTCACTGTAGTAAATATTAAATAATATATGTCTGCGATAACAAGATCCGTGTAGATATGATAGGGTAATATGACTGTTTTGTAGCGTTTGAATGTTGGGAATTGTGTATCGGAGTTATTGTTATTATTTTGCATGATTTATTTATGGCTGAATATGAATATTGGTAATGTCTTGTGGACCAGAGTTATGGATAATGCGAAAGGTTCAAAATCTGATCGGGTGGACTATCACACTTTATATACTCTTAGTTTTACTAGAAAACACGTTAAGCCGATTATCCCGGCTGTCATTCGTAAATCTTTGACAGTCGTTACGGGTAGTTACAGAAGCCCAACAATCTAACAACCAGTCTTACCAAAGGATACCGTGTTACCCAGTAACTGGGTTGTGGAGGTCAGATAGTCCATGTAAAATACTAGTATTTAGCTGCATCTGGTTAGACTAGAAGTCGACCGAGATTACATTCCGAGCACGTCAACAATGTGACGCAGCAATATCACGCAGTATTGCTGCTGTGCTCGGAATGTAATCTCTCTGAATGTAATCATATAAACCTATTGAAAATGTATGGAAACCAGAAGTAAAGCGGCAGAACTGCTGCCGCAGCACTACCGCGTTCAGCGTATTTCGAAATATATTTAGCACTGACGTAAAAAAAACACAATAAGATCCAAAGTTTCAAATGATAAAAGATAGTGATAAAATAAATATTTGCTATCTTCTTTTCTTTTTCTCTTTTTTTTCTGATCATAGTGATCAATGTTTATTTATTGATTTATTTAACCATTTATGTACACACATATATACACAGACAAGACAAAAGGAACAGAAAAATACGTACAAAGGTGATGCTTATTTCTAAGGAAATCTCTTCCAGCATACCTGCGATAGGACAGAGGATAAAAAGAGATGTAGACACACCGTGTGTAAGAGTAGAGAGAAAGTTAAATACATAAAATCAAAACAATTCACTTAATCGAATAAAACAATGTTTGTTTTTTCTCTATTGTAATGTTTGTTTTTTCTCTATTGCCGTCGCCGTAGGTTGAGAAATAGATTATGGTAATAACAACCAAATAAATAAAAATAAATAAATTGTTAATGAATGCTCTTGAGCACGATTTCATCCGACGGAAAGCGATGCATGAGTTTTACGATGCAGATGGAGAGAGCGGATCGAGTAAATGCATATTTTGGGGTAATTATAAATAACATATCATAACTAAAAAATGCATATTTTGGGGCAATTATAAATAATATATCAAAATAAAAAATGCAGATGTTCGGGTAATTATAAATAACATATCAAAACCAGAAAATGCATATTTTCGGGTAATTATAAATAATATATCAAAACCAGAAAATGCATATTTTCGGGTAATTAATAACATATCAAAACCAGAAAATGCATATTTTGGAGTAATTATAAATAACGTATCATAACACACACACATCACACCTGTATTTCCCTAAGGGTTAGGCAGAGGTGCACTTGTACACCCACATTTCGCCAGGGCCAATATAAAATCAAATTAAATCCATTCTTACAGAAGACATAGATTCTCGGAATTAATTAAATACCTACATAGACACAAAATATCGCCAACACAACTAATTATGATCACCGCCCACAGCTCTCAGCGCCCACGTAAATAATACATGAGTTAGATCTGACGACGAGGGCCGTGACGTCAGCGCTGTCAATTAAATACGACTATCTAAATGGTGACAGGCGAATTAGTTTTACGCGTAAGTTAGTGGGCGGGTTTAGTTTAGAGTACTGCTTGAAATAGATGTAGATTCAAAGGATTTTTAATAGACAAACAAAGTCCGTTTAACTAAACAACCAGGCAAAAGTGGCCTTTTGCTTTTTCAGTACTTATTCCAGCAATAAGCAGTGATAGCCTAGTGGTGTGACCGTCCGACTGCCAAATCATAGGTCTCCATAGGGTTTTTAATAGACAAACAAAGTCCGTTTAACTAAACAACCAGGCAAAAGTGGCCTTTTGCTTTCTCAGTACTTATTCCAGCAATAAGCAGTGATAGCCTAGTGGTGTGACCGTCCGACTGCCAAATCATAGGTCTCCATAGGGTTTTTAATAGACAAACAAAGTCCGTTTAACTAAACAACCAGGCAAAAGTGGCCTTTTGCTTTTTCAGTACTTATTCCAGTAATAAGCAGTGATAGCCTAGTGGTGTGACCGTCCGACTGCCAAATCATAGGTCTCCATAGGGTTTTTAATAGACAAACAAAGTCCGTTTAACTAAACAACCAGGCAAAAGTGGCCTTTTGCTTTCTCAGTACTTATTCCAGCAATAAGCAGTGATAGCCTAGTGGTGTGACCGTCCGACTGCCAAATCATAGGTCTCCATAGGGTTTTTAATAGACAAACAAAGTCCGTTTAACTAAACAACCAGGCAAAAGTGGCCTTTTGCTTTTTCAGTACTTATTCCAGTAATAAGCAGTGATAGCCTAGTGGTGTGACCGTCCGACTGCCAAATCATAGGTCTCCATAGGGTTTTTAATAGACAAACAAAGTCCGTTTAACTAAACAACCAGGCAAAAGTGGCCTTTTGCTTTTTCAGTACTTATTCCAGCAATAAGCAGTGATAGCCTAGTAGTGTGACCGTCGGACTACCAAGTCATGTCTCGAGTTCGAACCCAAGGCACGCACCTCGGACTTTTTGGATTCATGTGCGTATTGTATAATTATCACTTGCTTCAAAAACGGTGAAGGAAAACATCGTGAGAAAACCGACCTGAGACGAGGATGATGCCTGAGAGATATTTTTCAACGGCATGTGAACTAACCACAAGAAAAGAAGAAGTACTTATTCCGGGGAAATGGAAGAACACATAACAGGCGAAATGTGGGGTCTCTGTCTAACCCTTCGAGGGTAACAGGCGTGATGT
This sequence comes from Agrochola lychnidis, assembly GCA_963680765.1. Classification (NCBI taxonomy): domain Eukaryota; kingdom Metazoa; phylum Arthropoda; class Insecta; order Lepidoptera; family Noctuidae; genus Agrochola; species Agrochola lychnidis. Next base: position 11,171,883 of record OY796869.1, on the reverse strand, counting down.
TTTATTACTGTACTGATAGGACTAAAAACTTTTCGGCGCCCGGTTTAATGGACCTCCTATGCAGCTCTCTAGAGCGAACATAATAATGGACTTCCTTATATAGTTATCTTTAATTGAAATTCTGACGTCAGAACATAGTTCGTGCTCCACCAATTAATTAAGGGTAATGTATAAACGCACTTTAAAATTTTAGCTTTTAAATTTATTGAATAAACTATATAAAATAATGGTTTGCACTATAAATATGCTTAGCTATAAAATTAATTGAACTTAACTTTAGAACTTTAATTTTGAAGTGAAAACTTCTTTAGGCGCGTTGGGCATTTTTGAGATGGGAAAAAACAGTTGAACTCGCGACACTGTTACCGACACCAGTTTTTGACCATTAAAAAGACACAACAACACATTTTCTTTGGGATTAATGACATTCCAAACATTGTGACATGGCAACGACATGATTGATATTTCCCTTTTTTACCGACTTCAAAAAAGAAAAGTATTTCCTGCACAGTAAAATTGTTCAAGTTTTTGCTTCTGTCGGCACTCCCGGAGTGCCACTGTTTTTTTTTAACCCCAACATGTGGACATGAGGATCGTAGGCCGAAGGCCGGCGGAGCGATGATGATATTTTTGTCGGAAGATAGGGCGGCAGCTTTTTTTTAATACGAGCGTAGTGAGCGCATGTCACAGCCCTATTTTCTACATCTATTGTATATATAAAATTTTCGAGTCACAGTGTTAGTTGCCATACTCCTTCGAAACGGCTTGATCGATTTTTATGAAATTTTATGTTTGTATAAGAATCGGTCGTAATCTATTTTTCATACCCCTAAGTGATAAGGGTGGTCCATCCCAAACATTTATATGCTAAAACAACGTTTGCCGGGTCAGCTAGTTTTAATATATAATTATTTGCGTACTGTTGGTTTTAAGCGTAAGCAATTTTATTTATATGGTCCTTCTAATGTTGACGGCACGGTTGGCGCAGTGGTTAAGCGGCTGACTGCTGCGCTGCGTGTCGCGGGTTCGATTCCCGAACGGAACAAATATTTGTATGACCTACCAGTAGTTGTTCCGGGTCTGGCTGTTTGTGTATGTGAGTTTAAATGTTTGTAATCGCACCCACGATACAGGAGAAATTCCTAGTGTGGGGCAACGTTTTTTAAACTAAAAAAAAAAAAAAAAAAAAAAAATGTGGATACATCTTCATAATGAATAGAGAGTTCGACATAGTTATTAGTGCAAACCATTATTTTTGTAGTGATAACATTAAATTATAGATGTACTAGCTGACCCCGGCAAACGTTGTTTTGCCAATTATTTGTTTGGGGTGGACAACCCTTATCACTTAAGGGTATGAAAAATAGATTGTAGCCGATTCTCAGACCTACTGAATATGCATATAAAATTTGGTAAAATTCAGTAAAGCCGTTTCGGAGGAGTAAGGTAACTAACATTTTGACACGAGAATTTTATATTTAAGATTATTATTTTAAAGTGCTGATACACAATTTTATAGCTGTTTTTATCTTTAAAGTGCTATTAAATACATCCCTTCATTAATTTTCAAGCAACCGTGATATCGAAAGTTGACACGTTTTTACCATATTGCCCCTTTAGTTACTACAAACCGTATTGTAGAAGTTACAAACTTCTTTGTAAAGATCTACGCGGTATTTACGGTAATTCTAACATAATTTTAATCACGAAAATTAACCATGAAGCTTATGAGACTTGAGTCGAAGTTAAGCCTTTGTTTGGGTATCACACAACCGCTTCACAAAGCTTAGTAAACCGCGCTTTGAATGTCATCTGTGTACCTACCAGAATAATTTTGCTCTTTGTTGTAATTAATTTAGACTAGAATAGAATTTATGTGTGCGTGTCATCTGTCCAGCAGTAGACTGATAAAGGATGCTTATGATGTAGATAAAAATCACACCTTTGAGTTTTTATCAGACTATGCAAGGAAACTTACAAATACTGGCCGTTCAATGATGCATAATCAGCCTATTATGTTCCCACTGCTGGGACACAGGCCTCCTCTCTTACAGGGAGTGGGCCGTAATCTACCACGCGAGCCCAGTGCGGTTTGGTGGATGTCACATGTCTACTAATTTTTGGTTCTAGGACATGCCGGTTTCCTCACGATGTTTTCTTTCACTGTGGCCGTTTTGAGAGTAGTGGTGATGAAATAATTTACACAAATTAAAGCAACTGTCAGGGTTCGAACTTACAACCTAAAAGTCGCGGACGTTCTCACTGGGCCATCACTGGTCTCACTGTTCAATGATGGCCGACTTTAAAAGCTAGTGAAACAAAGGACTAAGATTCTAACGCCGCCATTACCAACAAAACGATTCACTTTACTTCTAACTAAAATCATAATACATTGCAGGAAATCAAACAGTTCAAATTTCTCCGCATCTGGCCATATCGCCTACGCATACTCCTTCATATAACTTCAGCAAGTCGCATATAATTTCATTAGCAGATCCAACAGCTTCACTGAGCTCTCTGAGCGAGCAGATGAGCTTAACCAAGTACATTTATAACAGATGCTCTTTTGTTTAAAAAAAAATTAAATTCAATCTTCGAATACTGTCATCCATCCATTATCAATTACACTATGAAGATAGTCGCTCCATCTAGCCTGAGAGCATTCTACATTGTTTATGCCGAAGAGAACTCAATGGTCAGCTATGGGCTCGTGTTGATCGAGGATTAGTCTTAACACTGATTTTTTCTCAGTCTCTGAACTGAAACTTTTACTGGGATCCACAACTAAGTATGCTGAATCATGTTTAAACCATAACACATCTCTTTAAAAACCTTGTGAAATACTTATCGAAATGCAATCACGTAATCAACTTACCGATTTACAACGATTCAAATTCAAAATAATAAAAAAACACAGGTTAGGTGCACGGTTCCAATTGGTCGTTTCCTATAGAGAAGAGTCGGCAAGAAACCCCATGGATACTCTTTTAAAAATAATTGGCTTTTACAATATTTTCAAACAACAGTGTTAATAGGTATGGGAAGACACACTGGAGGAGGATACACTTCAGTTCCAAGTAAAATCACAATCCGTAAGAGGAAATCAAGCAGTCTATGCTTTACCACGCCTACACATTTGCCTCCTTCAAATAACTCAGCTCATATCTCCAGCAAGTCGCATACAATCTCATTAGCAGTTCCAACGGCTTCACTGAGCTCTCTGAGTGAGCAGTTGATCTCCAGAGTCAAGTACACCGTCTGATAACTTCCGAGCCAACCCTCTTAACACGGAGCCTTGCATTTGCATAATTTATTCGTCGACTTGTCGCTAGATTTGTTACGGCGACTAGTCGTGAGATTTGTTTTGGCGACTAGTTTGACGATTAGTCGGATCCTGTAGTTATTGATTGTGATTATTATGGTTTCATTTTGAAAGGAGATTTGAAACTAGCTGGGGCTTTTTGAACTGAAAAGACATCTGGATTGTCTGTTTAGAGAGAATTAGAGAGATGATTGATGGCTTCAATAAAGTCGTTGCATCATAAGAAGAAGAACGATTGTAAGTTCATCATCATCATCATTCCAGCAGAAAGACGTCCACTGCTGGACATAGGCCTTCCCCAAGCACCGCCACTTCGATCTATTCTGTGCTTTCCACATCCAGCGGATTCCTGCGGTCTTCACAAGGCCATCTTGTGGGAGGCCTTCCAACGCTACGTCTTCCGGTACGCGGTCGCCACTCCAGAACCTTTCAGCCCCATCGGCCATACGTTCTGCGAGCAATGTGCCCTGCCCATTGCCACTTAAGTTTGGCAATTCTTCGGGCTATGTCGGTTACCTTGGTTCTCCTGCGGATCTCTTCATTTCTGATTCGATCACGTAGGGAAACTCCAAGCATAGCCCTCTCCATTGCCCTTTGATTGTAATTTATTAGGTACACCTAATTTAGCACGAAAGAGCACTGATTTCCAAGATACGGGTTTTTACCTAGTTTGGAATTCAGAGTTCATATAGTTTTAGCTGTCTACTTACTTACATTATTTGTACCCTAGTTCTTAGGAATATAATAAATTGTATTAGGCTTTATTTTAGGTTTAAAGATATTTATTGTCAAAAAAGACACAAAGTCACTTACATGAGAACAATGCTTAAAATAAAGTGTAAAGTTCGTCACAGACGTCACGTAGCAATTATGATGAAGGTACCCATCCAATGCATTCAGCTTTTCGGAAGGATGTTATTTGTGATCAAATATTCAGCTAATTGTGTTTTGAATGCATTGAATGAGTGTAAATGTTTTAAACATGATAATTAAAATTAATAAATTTTTATTTTATCCAAATAAACGTTTATTAATTTTAATTATCTGTCCTAAATTCATAGTGCTTCATAATTATTGAGCCAATTTAACAATAACAATCAAATTTGTTTTTTGAAATGAATTACAATTACTGTTGATGATATACGTTTTTTAAAGAAATATTTCAAACTTTTCAATTAAATTAAAAGAACAAACACACCACACAAAGTAACCTTCAATATCTGAGCCAGATCGCAGCATTTTGAAACCTTTGATAAAGCACAGCGTCATCCGTTTATTGAACTTCAAGTACATGACAACAACTTCAACACAATCACGTTCATTTGTTTAACAAACAACTACAGTCGCCATATTTTCTCCTTGAACCAGCCAGTAATGACGGATACCACCGCAGTCTGCGACCACAACCAAAACTTGGATGGGTTGCGCAACCGATCGGGTCGTCGTAATTTTAGAATATCCTTAACGAGAGATCAAGATTTGCTGGAAACGACACAGCTTTTGTTATTATTTAGGTACTGTGGTGAGTGTTAACTTTAGTATTTTTGTCTTTATTGTAGCATTTTCTGGGTATCAAATGTTGATGTTTTCTTTCAGCGAATTAAGGCTCCTACAAACAGGCGCGACGAGCGGCGCGACACAAAGGCACCGCTTGTCGCGTATCGCGCCTGTTTGTAGGAGCCTTTAAGTAGGTACTAGGTAGGTATAATTAAGTGAATTGATCAAAAACCGATTACTGTTTTCATATTTATCATCTATCAATAAATATCTAATAGAAACGATAAAGCTTTAAGTTGCACTAAAAGCAGTAGAAAGAAGGTGCTCGGAATAATGATCTTAGATTAGCCAAATAGTACAGAGACGTTATAGGATTGTATAACTTGTTAGACTGCCAACTTTGACAGATTGGAAAGTAAAAGTATTTAAAGTGAAACTTTTATTTCATCGTCTCAAACTTTTTCGTCTGTGTGTTGCATGTCGCGTGACGGTCGGCCGCGGAGTAGGTATAAAGTGAAAGGCGCTCATCAGAGCAGCCAAGGCCAATATGGCGGCGCCTATAGAAGTTTAACTTTTACCGTGGTTTCATAAAACAACACAATCCCTTTTTTTTCCCTTATCAATCCAAAAAATTAAAATCTATGTTCAAAGAATAACTTTCGTAGTCTGATCGTAATTTATTATGAACACGATGACGAATTTAAACTACGTACTTATGTTTTGACTGCACAGATCTTCTCTACCATTTCCATGAAACTATATCGGTGGTAATAAGTAGACAAGTACTTAGATAATACAGCCACAACTTAACTCTTAGCGGCGTTTACTTAAAAGGGGTGAACACACTTTAGCGTTAACGATACGACGCTTTTAAAATATTTATAAGGCGAGTATGAGACTTCTTGAACTTGAGAGTTTGCTGGTTTTAATCATGAGTATTTATGAAGCAGTCAGAAACAGGAATAAAGAAATCCTTACTGAAAATAGCGAATATTCTTACTTACTACATAATATTTTGAAGTATTTACTAGGTATTGACGTCAGCTTTGCCTATGTCTGTAAGAGCTCGTCTTTAAATAATAAAAGCCGCAAATTTTTTATATTTTTGTCAAATTAGACTTGTTACAGCCGTTGGTCCCGGCTGTCATTCGTGGATTTTTGATCGCTCCATGTAAATACTGATATTCAGCCGCATCCGGTTAGACTGGAAGCTGACCCCAACATAGTTCGGAAAAGGCTAGGCAGACAGATTTTTGCCTATGTAATAATTTGTAAGAAACACAACAAATTGGGTAGCACTAAGGTCTGCTATCAAAATTAAAACGGTCAATTTGAAGTTAAATCAGCATTTTCCGAAAAGGGAATTCCTCGATTTTAAACCTTAGTGATTAACACTAAAGATTTAGTTTCATTTAAACGAAACTTTTGTTCATAATCTTTTTGCGGTGCTACCGAATTCATTGTTATCTAAAAGATTTCGATAAGAAAATACCGTATCAAATTCCTTAAAAATATTTGAAACTTCAAAAAACACTTCCAAAGAAAATCTTTTAAGATTCGCTTATTATATGACTTTTTCGAGCTAACTGGCGAAGTGACGATTCCGATTACCTTAATCTTCATTTTACTTAAGTACATAACATTAAATATTCTTAAAAACGCTGGCTAACCATTCAACCATAACATAAAGCCTGGTGCACACTAATGAACACTTAAAACTTCATCATTATTAAGTACGCAGACAAGGATATCGAGACGAAAAATTTTCAATTACGATAAAGCCCTTACATAATTGAGACTCTTAACTTAACAGCGTTCGCGATATCGTGTGGACTCCGCTTAAAAGCTTTATTCATCTATAAAACGTACCCTTCTCAAGTATTCAAATGAAAATATACTTTATTGTCTTTGTATTAAAGTTCATGTTTGGTGTTTTTGTTAATTGGTTTCTTTACATGCAAATTAATGTTGGGCGCATTGAAAAAGTTTAATGGTATCTTAATTAGTCGATATAAGGAGGTTGGTGCTTATTTAGTGGTGGCCAGTATCAAATTTATATCTTCTCTAATAACGTGCAGGGCAAAGTTGGGAATATTTCTTGTTCGCACCACCATTTAAGTCCGGTAGACGTGGCGTTAGTGTCTATGTCATTGCATCAAATTATATTTTAAAAATGTAGTTCCAATATTTTCCGCCGCACTTCAGTGGTGACGCGGACTCTATGTATTTCTTGCAGGAGGACAACTTTGTCTTTGGTTTCTGAGGTTTCTATGAGGATTTTAATTATGATAGGTAATGTTATATAAGTCTACTTCAAAGTTAATATCCTATACTATTAAACGAGCAATATTTGTATATAATAATATATTTGTACTCACGTTCTCGAAATCGGCTCTAACGGTTTCGATGAAAGTTGCAATATATTTAAGGGGGCGAAAAATTGATCTAGTTAGGTCTCATATCTGGGAAAATTCGTTTTCTCCGTAACAAGATAATAAATAATGACATTAGAATAATGACATGGCAGCATGGAATTAGTAAGTACTTACCTACTATCATGGCAACATGGAATAAGTAGGTACTTTAAATGGATTAGTAAGAACTTTCCTATACTATTAAATGAGCATTCTCTATTTTCACCAGAGCAGAGCTCGTTCGGCCAAGTACTATTAATAACATAACAGCACGCTTTGTTTCCCCGAAGGGTTGGGCAGAGGTGTCCCTGTAGCAGGTACACCCACATTTCGCCAGTTATGTTTAAGTCCCATGTAATAGGGGACGAGCCTATTGCCATCAACCGTGCACAAATCCAGACTCCGAGCTGCTACTGAGAAATTTCAGATAGAAAAATCCAATAATATTTTGTCCGACACGGGAATCGCACCTAGGACCTCATGCTCAGCAGTAGCGCTTGCGACCACTAGACCAACGAGGCAGTACTATTAATAATACCAGCTTATTACTTTCCCACAGTCCCACTGCAGGGCAAAGGCCTCTTCTCACATAGAGAAGGTGGGAGCATTGATCAACACGCTTGCTCAAGACAGGTTGGCAATTTCAGACTAATATCTATACATATAATAAAATCGTAGCGATGTCAAAACTGTACATTGAATATTTTTGAAAAAAAGTAATTGCTATGAGGTCTGGGATCGATTCTAATGCCGAAAACATATTTTTTAGAATTTTTGTCTGTTTGTCTGTTTGTCTGTATGTATGTTCCAGCATGGCGCAAATTCTACTGGACAGATTCTGTTAAAATTTTGCATAGATATTCCCTGTGTGTCTGGTCAAATTATAGGGTATAAATTATCACGCTATTTGCTATGGGGGATGAGCAATATTACATTATGTCGTATTTTTATATTCTAGCATGATGCAAATTTTACCGGATAGATTCTGTTCAAATTTTGCATGGGTGTTCCCTATAAGTCTGGTCAAACTGTTTGGTATAAACTATCACGCTATTTACTATGGGGGACGAGCAATATTATATTATGTTCGCATTTTTTGGAAAAAAACGCGCCAAAATTTAAGGATATTGTGACGGTTATCGATTTAACTTTTAGAATGATTATCATCACGCTATATACCTTTATGGAACTGAGCAGTCAATCATGAAAGATATAGGAACGGCTATTTAAAATAATCTTCAACGAAGCAATTAACTCAGCGGTTGGACGATTGCTTTGCAAACATGGGGTTGTAAGTTCGATTCCCAAATACGGTTTTTGTTTTTCTTTTTTTCACATTTTGTTACACGATTTTTTTATTTTTTTATTTGATTATGTCCCTATAATATATTATAATAAAATCGTAGCGAAGTTAAATTTTTTGAAAGAAAGTTATTGCTACGAGGTCTGGAATCGATTCTTATGCGGAAAATATAGTTTTTAGAATGTTTGTCTGTTCCAATTGTAGAGTATAGACTATCACGCTATTTGCTATGGGGGATGAGCAATATTACATTATTTTCTTATTTTTCTCTGCAAATTGTAAAAGAACGCGCCAAAAGGTTGGGATATTGTAGATAGTTACCGATTTAACTTTTTAAATAATTATCATCACGCTACCTTTATGGAACTATGCAGTCAATCATGACATAATTATATAGGATTTAGCTAACTTTCAACAAAGTGAATAAGTAAGCGTTTGGACGAATGATTTGAAGTCCTGGGGTAGTAAGATCGATTTCCATCTGTTTTTTTAAACTATTTTTTTTACATTTTGTAAAACGTTTTTTTTTATTAATTTACAAATGTACAAAACAATTTTAAATTAATTCACAAAAAAAGGAAAACTTCGTAAGCTATGGGAACCTACTACGTCACAAGTACTTTACAGTCACAAAACATTCAAGGTTGTCTTCTGATCATTTTAGAGCTAAAGACTGTAGGAATAAAATTATTTTTACAGATTTTAACAGCAGATTTGTCCCAGCGATTTTAAAATATGTATGTGTGTGGATCTTCTGGAATCGCTGCCACACTGCTTCCTGGTGACAAAACAGCGCACGCCATGTTTAAGATTCCCATCGGTTTAGAGAGCAACGAAACGCCTGTTTGTGGGGTGTCACGCAACAGAACAAGAGATGTGTGCATAGGGATTGCGCTTCATCGTATAGTATGAATGCATTATGGCAAATAGAAAAGCAGTGGAAGCTGTAAACAGAACCCTGGAGGACATCCGCAGGAACCAAGATATGGTGGTGTCACTGTTCTGACAAACAAAGTGAATACTTCGTTGAAAAGGTCGACTCTATGGTCGAGAGTTCATAAATTGCGCTTGACCATCATCACACGAGCTCGGTTTGGCGTGAATTCAAATGCTCAAGAATTCTCCGATGTTCTTCTAAAAGTTGGTGAAGGCACTCTACCAGAGACTCTTGGTAGAGTAGATCCCACTTTAGAAGATCTTATTCGTTCTGATATACGAGGACATCAGTCAAATACCGTACCAAGAGAATTCTTGGGTGTGTTTACATTTTAACTCCGAAAATGATCAAGCTACAGCGATCAACCACAGTATTCTCTCACAAATTGAAGGGAGTGAAGTGATATACACCTCCATTAATGCCACATATTACCCCGTAGAATTTCTCAATTCGCAAATGGCAAGTATCTTTTCCGGTTGTATATCTGTGTAACGGAAACCGGCTCAAAGTCATGTCTTTACAGAGAAACGTCATCGAGACGGAAAGTCTAACAGGTTGTGGTGATGGCGAGACAGTGTTTATAGCGCGTATACCACTAATTCCCCACCATTACCAGTTTAAGCGCGTGCAGTTCCCTGTGAGCGTATGCTTTGCGATCAACAAGTCACAGGGGCCGACATCGAAGGCTGAAGGCTGTGGGTGTCGACCTCAGGACAAGCTGCTTCTCATACGGACAACTGTTACGTCGCTTGCTCCCGAGTCACCATTCCTGACTGTATAATGTGGCTGCTGAGAATAAAACTACAAACGTAGTATACAGGGAAGTTTTATAAAAATGTGGCAATTATTGTAGTATATTGTGATGTTTTACGACTTCCACGTGAACGAAGTCGCGGGCAGAAGCTAGTTAACTATAAAGTCCAGGATTCCTCACTATTTTTCCTTCACCGATCTCAGTAATGACCAAAATAAACTCAGAAAGTACATATGAATTGGAAAAGTTTACAATGGTACACACGGCTACACATCAAGCTATACATTTCCAGTATAAGCTGGCCTCGCATTGTACGGAAATCCTGTACAATGCGAGATCAGCATAAACTGGAAATGTATAGCTTGATGTGTAGCCGTGTGTACTTGTCCGAATTTGAACACGTAGGTAATCTCGGGCATGAGAAACGAAGCCTTAACTATCACGACAGTTAATATAATAGGGAGGATAACAATTTTTTTTTTGTCCCTCAGGTTTATTTATTTGAAAATATTAGACACATATTTTTTCTTTTTTTACGTAATCAAAAGATTACGGCGATACATTGACTTAAAATGTGCCATGACGTCACGAAGTATGTAGATTTTATACTTACTTGTGACGTAGCGACCCCCACTCCCCAACTTTAATGCGTTTTATCTAAGTAATTTTTTATTACTATGATTAAGCAAAAAATACGTGTCTAATATTTTTTTTATTAGGTATCTGAGTGATGGACTAAACAGATTTTTTTTTCGAAGTAAAAACTTTTTCTATAGGCGCGTTGGGCATTTTTAAGACGGGACTAAACCATTGATTTCGCGACACTGTGACGGAATTTACCGACACCGTAGAGTAAAAGACATCAACGCGTTGAAAACCGCGGTGATTGGAGTAAAAGACATCAACGCGTTGATTCTGTCGGCACTCCCGGAGTGCCACTGTTTTTTTTTAACCCTGGCTGCATCTCTTTTGTAATAATTATGTTATTACTCAAAATAGCCACGTTTCGTGGTACTTTGAAACAAGCAACATTGATTTAATGTTTCGTCAATTTATTAACTCGGCCTGCCCTGTTTTTGTTTTAGACCAAGATTGAGCTGCCATTCATAGATCTTTGACAGTAGTCGTTACGGATAGTCAGAAGCCCAAACGTCTGACAACCAATCTTACCAATGGGTATCGTGTTATCCAGTAACTGGGTTGTGGAGGCCAGATAGGCAGTCGGTCCATGTAAAATATTGGTATTCAGTAGGCAGATTGACCAAGATTGCGAAAGGGTTACCGTGGCCCCTGGCAACATACAGGCAACTGAAGGAACACGGGTGGGTTTTAGTCAGTAAGAGTCTGACACGCCCTCCCGCTCCGCCCAGAGCGGGAGAAGTTATTTGATAATTAACCAACCAAAAAAGATTGACTAAGATTGAGTTAGCATATGGCAATGGATTTAAATTTAAAATTAATTCTAACACTAAAATCTGTCCCCCGACTCTTGCTCGAAAACGAGGTGCTAGCAGTTGTTGCAGCTGAGCACGTAGCTTTAAATACCCCGCATAATAATCATGATGAAAACCCAAGTTTGATCCAGCCTGTCCCTTCTTGCTGTCCTCCCACCAGCGATGCCCTAAGCCGAGGTTCGTACCCCACAGGGGGTGCCCTTAGCGAGCATTCGCTTAATTTTAATTTAGAATCGTACAAAAAGCTCTTGGCTGGAGGCTCTAAGTGTAGAAGCTCATGGCACCCACTGGATAATCCGGTTAAGCAGCCAAGACCTTAGCGGACAATAACTGCGAGATGCCCAACAAAAAATAAAATCTGTATCCCTGGGTCAGAAAAAGGCGTCTTTCGGTGTAGCAGAATATATCTGCTTTGTCTTTTCCCAACTATTTTTGAGGTCGGCTTCCAGACTAACCGGATGCAGTTGAATACCAGTATTTTACATGGAGCGACTGTCTGTCTGACCTCCACAACCCAGTTACTGGGTATCATGAATTCATGATACCCCTTGGTAAGTAAACCACAGTAGGATTAATCAGCGAATTTATTTACGTGTTTAATTACCAAAAAAGATAAAGGATACTACATATCAAACACATATGAAACCACATTAATTTATAAGCGAAGAAAGTTCCACAATAATTCACGTTTCATTAAAACTGACATTCAAATGAATATAAAGTTAATTCGTTCGTTGAATTCAAAGTTTAGACTGATATATGACCACCCTGAAGTGGAACCTCTAACAACCAATTTCGCCAGATCTCCCCCACCGCCTTCGATTATGAAGATTCTAATGAGCAAAGGAGAGATCTGGGATGTTTGGAGGGTTCAAATTAGCCTGGTCTGTGTGTAGCACGATAATGAATGATTGAACAAAGCGTTAAGTCTATTATAACGTTGCAAGAACTTTATTAGAACGGTTAATGTACGAGGCGAAGGGAGGTGCCGCGATATCGATAAGGTTTTGTCGATGTTTTTGTGAAGGCTCGATTGAGTAATGCCTAATACTGATAAAGGTATAACAAAAACATTATTTTCATAATAAAAACTAAGATAGATAATGTCTAAGAAGTATATAAGAAAGTTATTGCTTTACAAAAAAAGAAAAAGAATAATTGGCGCACACTTTTCTATTTATCTTTCAATTTGAAAAAGAAACAACAAATTAAATTAATTAAAACAACACTTTTCCATTCTGTATTAATCTCAAAGATAAAATATATTAATTAAAAAGTAATTAAAACGACACAATATCGCAATTAATATTATCGAGTTTTTTTATCGACACGGCACACCACTAGGTACAGCGCCTCGAGATGAGTCCGCGTCTTTATAATTAGATAAAGCGGGTAACAATTAAACTTCCCTTAAATAAGCCAAACGTGGAGGGAAGCAATTAGCATTTTCAGAGTGATTATTTTATAAGTATAACAAGGACGGTGCATTTGCTAGATGCGGCAACGGTAACGGTATAGTTGTATGTGCGTTTGGCAAATGACAATGTGTTCAAAAGAAGCATTGCTAAATCATCATCATCATCATCATTTCAGCCGAAAGTCGTCCACTGCTAGTCTTAGGCCTTCCCCAAGCACCGCACTTCGACCGGTTCTGTGCATTGCTAAATACAAAGTCAAATATCATCAAAGTCATTATATCAGCCCGTGAATGTTTAAACAGCGCGTTTTTTTTAAGTATGCGTTTATTATGAAGTCAATACGTTTAAACTAGCAGACTTACATTTTCTCTTATTTAAACTTTGCCAACAATTGCTGCACAAATAGCTTACTGAACACTACAATGATCAGGATCACATATTAGAAAAGTTACACAAATAAACAAAAGGCCAATTCTCGGACTTAAAAAACGTTCACATTCAAGTCGCAATCTGTCAAACTTGTCAAAAATGTCGGTAAATAGATTGTATTTTTGACAGATTGCGAATGAGATGCGAATGCGAACGTTCTTAAAAATTACGGGAATTACCCCTCTGCTATAAAACGTAGATGTTTTCCTCTCTAAAAGCTCTTCCAGTTTCACCTCTACATCGGTGTTCCCTCATCCCGCCAGCGCGAGCGCGGTCGGTTCTAACAAATTTATGCTAGCTAATTAAGATCTGCTTTATTAATTACTTTGGCCAACTCTCTGCAGTTTTTCCTTTTTTCTTTCTCAAAATCGTGTTTAATAATCTGTTTAGCAGTTATAAATTTTTGGGGTTAAATAAGCTAATTTGACGCTACTTTTTTAATGTTTTTTTAAGGTAGGTAATTAATTTTAAAGTAATTTTATGTCGGCGGTTCGGGCGCTACGTTTTATCGGTAATTTTTCAAGTTCTGTTGAATCACGTAGATCACTAAGTACCTGAACGCAATTTTATTTATTGTATCAATAAAATTGTAATAATTTAATCCATATAGGAGAGGATACTTTACTTACTGATTCTTAATAACAGTCGAAAAAACTAAAATATTCACAATCTACATATTTCGTTTGTGCACTATGTTTCAAAGTTCCATCCTTTAAACATTCTCTTCATTCACACATTTAATTATAAGTAACTTACTTGTTTACTGAATTGTCCGTTATAACAAAAGCATTTTACTTTAAAACGAGCTAAGACTCTAATATAAAGGCGTACTTCAGTTTTATAAAATCACTTACTGAAATTTTCATTACGTCAAAATATGCCTCTAAAATTCTCTAAACTCAAAACACACGAACAATAAAAATGTTCTAACGATAAAACTTTACAACTTTGCCCTCAGCAGTTATCAAAACAGTCAAATAAATCCAGGGAGCGTTTTAAAACTTCAAGATGTTCTCGTAAAAACACCTTGCATAATGTATAGGCTTTTGAATTTGTTATTATTTCGTTCCTTAAATTCTTTGGATCGTAATCATGGTTTTTTGCAGATGGAAGTGACTTTGTTAAATTACCTAACTTGGGATTTGTATGAAGTAAGAAAACTGTGTGTATTGGCATTGTTAATAGATTTACTACCTGTATAATAAACATAAATAAAATAATGTCTAAGAGAAGATATTTACATTGTCAGACCTAATAATGTTATTCATACTTATAATATAGATGACTTCATACTTTTTTATGTTGACGAGTTACTGCATCTTGCAAGTAAGATTTGTGTTTAGCATTACATGCTTGTTACTTATCGTGTTACTAATAACTTGTCTGTCATTGAAATATAGCAACAAAATACGAGTACATTATAGTAGAAGCCTACATGTTTGGCAGGTGACAGTCATTTGCATCATTTGACAGCATCAATACATCTTCTTCCTCCCCTAATCGTATGAGGATATAAGAAAAGACGATGTGCAATAAAAATTAACGACTGACTGTGGAACACATCACTCCCCTTCTTAGACCCTTCGTATCAATCGGCAAACGGATTTGTTTCCTAATTCCTAAGGAGACAACCTACAAGCAGCAATTATACAAGAGACAACCGACATAGCTTCGAAGAAACGCACACGTAATAAAAACAAGCCATTTAGAACTGTATGTGAAGAAAAATAGACCTCATTATCCTTTGCAAATAATGTATTCGCGAAATTAAATCGCAGAGTATAATCTTATAGGAAAAGATACTCTTAGCGGTTCAGATAAGACATTATTTCAAAAAACAGATCTAAACACCCTAATTCGGGGAGTTTTAATATTCACTTATACAAGGGAAAAGAATTACAAGAAGAAAATGAAACAGGGTGAGTAAATAAATAAAGAAAACGAGACGCCTAGGGCGGCCATGTTGGTACGTGGGTAACATTACGTGTTAGATCGTGCAACGATTCCAATTCGATTTGTCGATAGTCGAACACGATTCCAGGGAAATGACCATCGACCTTTAGAATGTGTAA
The DNA here is from genome assembly GCA_963680765.1 of Agrochola lychnidis. Lineage (NCBI taxonomy): Eukaryota > Metazoa > Arthropoda > Insecta > Lepidoptera > Noctuidae > Agrochola > Agrochola lychnidis. Next base: position 11,156,283 of record OY796869.1, on the reverse strand, counting down.
ATAGTTTGAGGAAATTGGCTTACGATGCTTAACTTCTAATAGAAAGAAAACTACGTAATAAGGTTTAAATTGCAAACGACTTTTGAATGCTGAGAACTAAAATTAACTAGAGTGCTGTTCTTACAAATTATAGATAAGTATACCGTCGTAAAATATCGACTAAATGGAAAAGCTACAAATAGATTGAACATGTAAAACAGTATATTGAGTGGCTGTAAAGTAGTTCACAACAGGAAAATAATTTACTTATGCAGTTAAAATTGTATGCTTGGTAATGACTCTATCAATATTCACAAATACTGTTGCAAACTATCTTGATATTTTATTATCATCATCATCATCATCAGCCTATAATGTTCCCACTGCTGGGACACAGGCCTCCTCTCTGTGAGAGGGAGTGGGCCATAATCCACCACGCGGGCCCAGTGCGGGTTGGTAGATGTCACATGTCTTCGAATTTTCGGTTCTAGAACATGCCGGTTTCCTCACGATGTTTTCCTTCACCGTTTTGAGAGCAGTGGTGATGAAATAATTTACACAAAGTAAAGCGCCTGTCTGGGTTCGAACCTACGACCTACAACTCGTAAGTCGCGGCCGTTACCACTGGGCCACCACTGCTGCATATTTTATTATATGTACAAAGAACTACTTAACCCGAACTGTAAACACGATAAAAATCCACGAAAAAATAATTTAAAAGCTACGCGGCATCATTAATTGTAAAATAACTAGTAGTACCCGCTTATCCAAGACGAGTTGCGCATAAAAATAACGTTAAAACGCCGGTAAAAGTCACAAAAATAGGCTATAAACCAAACAAACGGGTACAATACATGTAAAAAGTCGAGCGTTCGTCTTTTCCACCGCAGTTAATAATTGATGCCTCAAACTGCCGAGTTGTGTTGCTCATACAAAATGTATGTCCCTAGCTACCCCATGTTACCGCCTGCTTGATGTTGTGTACATAGCATATGTATAGTTAGTACGTCCACTTAACTGCTTCTCTCTAACCTTTGTTATAGCAATTTGGATCGGTTTGGGGAACGAATTGATTGGGTGTACGCGAGGATATATTGTTACGCTTGTAATTTATTGTATGAGTGGATTTAGATGCGGTATAACGTGATTTTTATTAGTCATACAATTGTTTTCTAAAAATCTTCTAATTATTAATGACATTAAATGCATAAGAGTCTATAAGTAAAAAAAGATTGTCAACATTATTTTGTCTTTTCGAAATTTATAATATCAAAATTAGTTTCTCCACACTCTACAAATCAATATTATAATATTAATGCGTGATAGGTTATTCCTTTATAAATAAACAACGCTTTCTACACTTTAAAAAGAGTGACAAATTACAATTCCAAAACTCTATTAGGTATCGATAATTCAAACTGATACATTATTCATGTACTTAAAAAAACCTACACGATTATACAAGTACAATTAATTTCAAATATAGAAATCGTTACACAAGAATCGACTGTCAATAAAATCGATAGTTTAAATATATTCGTTTGTCACATCCTTATCTGTGTACACAGATAATCAATGAAGGCACAGATCATAATGCATGGAGCCATTGTTTATGGATGAGTTTAAACTATTACTTACGTGAGAGGTGTAATTTATTGTGTTTCATTCATGTATTGTTTTCATTGTTGACAGATGAACGCTGATTGCATGCATATGAATGATTGCATGTTTTATTTAGCACACGTTTAGTTTATGAATTGGTGAAATTAAAATGTTATTTGTCATCGAAGTTTCAGAATGTTTTGGGGCAAATTGCTGACGTGTTCTTGCTATCGAATATTTGAATTTCGAATTTCACAACTGTCATCAACGCAACAAAGCAAAAAACCGGTACAGATTTTTATAAAATACGTATTAGTGCTTAAGAATTAATTTAAATGTTCAATTAAGTTGCTTATAGGAGTCTTATAGGCCTATTTCTTACAAGGACCGGATAAAAAGGAACTTTTAATATATCATACAGGAAATTTTTCAGGTTTCATCTTTAATCATTGTCAAATAATAACGGATTATTATGGGATTCTGTACGGTAGCTCAATATTTGTATTAACGATCAGCATCCTCCGTCGGACCACAGATAATACAAACTCATTTGTCATAGATAAAATGCCACTTCATTTAATTTATGTCTCCTATATCAGTTATAAGGATATTAAGTTGGAATTATAGTGATTTAGATGATTTAAGAGCATCGTTAAATCTCATACTTCTCTAAATATAGACAGAAAGCATCTATGGACTTTATTTTTAACTATTTTTTTTCATTATTGTGAACTCTAAATTATGTATCATAAAAATAAATAGTTCGTGATAAAAAACGTTAAAATGCAAGTTTCTACTAATCTAATCTTATTGCTAAAAAGAAGCAACAAATAAAACTATTTTTAAAGCCACGCCGATGCAGTAATAACCATTTCCCTGAGCATAAAGATTTGTACAGGACAAACTAAATCGCATTCATAGACCAATATAGAGAACCATGGGAGATATGCTACTAGAATATCGAATTTATCGAAACTCATTCCACAAATCTTTTATAAAACAATAAACACGGGCACAAAACAAGAAATTCGATATTCAAAACTGCGAGACAATGCACGAGGTGCGTTCCGAAGTTGTGTTGGTGGCATCACAACCGATTACGTTCTAATGGACAAGCGGTGTTTGTGTTCGATACTGATAACGCATGCTCGATACGCGCGGCGCCATGCCACTGATTTTATTATAATAAAACAAAAAAGACTATTGGCCAGGCACTCACGGCCGATGTTCGTGATCTACTGTCTGATACAGGATTTTATTTCGCCTTTGTAATCGTACTTTGATTTTTCGGAACGTATGTTTGGTAAGTTGGTAGCGTTAGTATTGTTGGTTTGAATTTCGAATAAAGGCTATCAGGCTAGATAGAACCAAAGATTGAATGTAGGCAACAAAGGTGTTTGGTAAATAGTTACTCATATACTTATAACATCGTACACGAAAGGGTCTCCCTCATAGAATTAAATGGTTTCATGTACTGGTAATATGTAATCAATGAAGTATTTCTTACTCGCAAAGCTGCAACGTGCGTAGCCGAAATCCCTTTCTGTTGCTAAAAATAATATCTGCATGCCGAAAACAACCTAGATTATAATTACTTGTTAGAACTTTTAAGAGGTTTTTACTTCTTGGGTTTCACATTTTTTGAGGCAGTTCTCGGAGCTTTTGAAATTCGAACACGCAATGAAGATGGCGCCTAAAAAGAACGGATTAATCCATTCCTATTTTGAAATCTGTCGTACAAAGGGCATTAGTATTCGGATTTGGTCGATTTAGCCGACGTCTCTTTGTATTAACCGGCTAAGTTAATGGTCTCTTATCTCTAGCTCCTTGTTTTTGTCCTGTTGTTTATTATTAAAAGTCGGGTTATCTGCTAACGAGGGGCGACGTGGCTAGAACCAATGATGATAGGATTTGATTCCAGTTTACTTGATTAATTTACCGCCTAATGTTTTTGACGGAGTAAGTAACCGACGGATTTAGTAAAAAGCGATTTTAAACATAAATAATGATAGAATTTAAAGAGCTACGTTTTAAGTAATTTATAGCGTCCGCTTAATAGAATTATTCAAAAGATTCTGTGAACTAGTTTTGCAGCTGAATTTAAATGAAAAAGCTTTTTAATAAAGTGTTCCTTTTCTGGTCTTTTGCAATAAATTACATTTTAAGACGTGTTTACATAATGTAAAACATCTTACAATCGCTTAGTATGACAATGTATTCAAATAAATCTTATTAAATGTAACTCTTAAATTAAAAAACGGAATGTAGTGTTCTAAAATATTTCAAACAATACCACAAAGAAACGATATCGTTTTAAAATACCAACATATAAATACGATGTAAACTGGGCAAAGGAATTTGGGTTCAGCCGCACTTTACCGTGTTTTCGAACGGACATTTGAAATAAAAGACTCATTTAAAAGATTAGGATAAAGTACGTTCAATTTATTATGAGGCTCTCAATATATTTTTAAACTGGGTTAGGGTTAGGTTATGGCCCGATAGGACAGCATTTTTGGCCCGAAAAAAAAATGAGGCACAGGACTATTTTATAAAACTAAGAGTTTTGTGATAATCACCGAATTTTATGGAATGTAAAAACTAGTCAAATGTTTATTAATTTGTTAAAAGCTTTTTTGGACAATTTCTTAATTTTATAGTTACTTAGCAGTTTAAGTTATATTTAAATGACTTATTAGCAAAATTGCAAGAGAAACTTTCTTTAATGTATTTTTTATTTATTTATGTTATACTAGCTGCGCCCCGCGGTTTCACCCACATAAGTATCGATTCCGTGGGCTTATCGTGATAAAAAAGTATCCTATGTTCAGTTGAAAACCAGAGTCAGGCACTAGCTGTCTGGCATTTTTGCTGAACTGGGCCTATTTGGCGCAGCCGCGAGGCACACTTTACTGTTAAATGATTATTTTACACTTTGTTTTTTTTTTCCTTTTTTATTTTTTACTTGGGTTATAATCAGTGATCGGATAATCGGATGCATATTTACCTAAAGTTAATTTTTGGTTAGGAAATTATGGAAGCGGATTCTTAAAACATATATTTTTAAATATAAATCCCGGGATTCCAGAAAATTCGGGAATAAGAAACTAGTCTGTAACATGGTGAGGAAACGTCGTCTTTAGCATATGGTATTTATTTTAAAAAAACAGGGGATTACATAATAATAAGTATTTACTTGAAGTTAATTTTAAGCTCCCCATCAATTTATGACTTTGTTGAGTGTAAGAGGAATAGTAGGTAGTAGGTACCTAAACACGATTTGACTTCTCGTCGATATAGACAGTTAGTTTAGTTTAGTTTTTTGTTTATTTTTATGTACCTACATTCTAAGCAAATAAAAACCTTTTCTATTCTAAAATACTTAAGTATCTCTTAAATGTGTTTCGTCAAAGCCTAAATGTAGTGAATATTTGAAAAACCAAAAATATGTGCTAAAAAAGAGCTACGTCTGCCTACAAACTGCTGTGCAGTTTGGCAGAGGTAATTTATTATGTAAAAAGAAGTATTGCTGCGACTAAACACTTTTTTTCATAACATTTTTTAGGAACCAAATGGTGACATTAGACGAGTGTGAGTGAGAGGCACGCGCGAAAGTTCGGAGAGCCTATGTTCAGACCGGCCACGATTGATCGGCCATATTGTAATTGCGTATTTTCTTTATATTCGACTGCGGCTTTAGGCATTTTGTGGTCAAACATGAGTCTATTTTCTAGACTACATTCAAGCACTAAGAAATAAGTGTTAATGTTTGTGGTAGGAATAATGTCATGCTTCAATTGCCTTTACATTTTATTATGTTCATAAAACATAACGGGCTGTCTATGCCTGGCCATAAATAAAAGTAATTATGTAAGCTATTTTTAAAAATTTGTATGATTTCTGAGCAGTGGCGGCCCAGTGGTAACAGTGGCCGCGACTTACGAGTTATAGGCGCTTTACTTTGTGTAAATTATTTCATCACCACTGCTCTCAAAACAGTGAAGGAAAACATCGTGAGGAAACCGGCATGTTCTAGAACCAAAAATTCGAAGATATGTGTGACATCTACCAACCTGGTGAATTACGGCCCACTCCCTCTCACTGAGAGCAGGCCTGTGTCCCAGCAGTGGGAAAATTATAGGCTGATTATGGTATGATTTCTATGTCCAGCAGTGGACTGCGATAGGCTAAGTTGATTGTTGATATCATAATAAGTTTCAGTAGTTCGGCTTTGTAGGAAAAATATGAAATAGTATGGTGGTATCTTTAGGCCCTGAATTGATCCACAGGTCCGGCAAAATGTTACTGGGCATTCCATTAGTCCTTAATTAGTGGCACAAAGGAAATCATGTAACTACTCGCATGAAAGCACAAATTGTAATGGTTTATTATAGTTAATTGATTCAGCCGTGACTTTGCGAAAATCCATTATAAAATACAATAGACGTGGATATATTTAGTAACCTGTTCCGCTTAGCTATTTCTAAAGAGACATAAAAAACTCCTGTAAAAAATCGACACGTGTTTCACTTTTCAAGGAGGCATCCTCTGCGTTCAGCGCTCGGTGTGGCAACACGCCATGTTCGGGTTCGCGAGAAGTCAATCGTCATCCTGAGGATGCCTGTTGAGAGGTGAAACACGTGTCGATTTCTTTCAGGAGTTTTTTATGGCTCTTTAGAAATAGCTAAGCGGAACAGGTTACTAAATATATACACGTTTATTGTATTTTATGGTTTATTATTCTAAGAGACAATTTTTCAATCGTCAAAAAACCTTTATCCTACCTTTATCTGAAGAATAAATATGGCGGTTTGACATTTTTTTGTATACAAATACTTTCAAATCGCAATCCTTATTTCTCAGGTAAAATCGGGCCTAAATGAAATAATTTAATAGTTCTCAAGAAAATATTAAGGGTTTGAAATCTCTGGTAACAGCTTGGATTGAGGAAATATGGGTGTAAATACCATGATGCTTGCTGTTACCTACGTCAAAAATGTCACGGAAACATGGAATTACGTACTCAATTCTTTATATTTAAATCGAGCGTCAGTCGGTCAATATTCAAACAAAAATCTCAACATTATCTATGGTAAAAGATGACTTCAAAATTTATGGTCAAGCTAATGTTGCCATAAATAAAATGACAGTGTTGCTAGCTAAAAGCACTTACAAAACACGTGTAGTTCCATTGATTGAATGGTTTTAATTAATTTATGTTTATCGGCGATTTCAATATAAGATGGCATGGGAATTGATTAAAATGATCGTTAGAGACTTGTTTCCTATTTGTAACCAGATTATAGTATTAAATGAAGGTTGTAAGTTATTGGAGACACATTATAAAGTGGTATATATTGGTTTTATATTCTATTCAAAGCTTAGTTCGATTATGAAGGTGCGTTAAAAAATTGTGGATTGCAAACTGTTTCAAAAGTATATTTTTTTTTTAGAAAATGATTTAGAACTGTTTTATTATTGACTGCATGCTATAAACAATACCAGAAAGCACTCCGGGAGTACCGACAGAAGTGAAAATTTGAATAAGATCGCCTTGGTGGAAGAAAAATACTTGTATAGAACATTAGTCCGTAATCTAAATAAAGAGCAGAATCGCGTTTACAAAAAAAAAAAAATACTTCCAAAACCTTTAAAGTAAAAATGCTTGCATAGAACATTGATCCGTAACATAATATAAATAAAGAGCATAATCGCGTTTACAAAAATGGGGTGTCGGTAACGGTGTCGCGAGTTCAATTGTTTTTTCCCATCTCAAAAATTTCCACTTTCACTTCAAAAATTATGGACTGCAAACTGTTTCAAAAGTATTTTTTATTTTTAGAAAATTATTTAGAACTGTTTGACGTATTATTGGCTGCATGATATAAACAACACCAGAATAAAAACTCTTCTAAAAAATTGTAAGTATGTACAGCCAGCTTCTTAATACAATGGGAAATTAAAAATAAAGTTTTATTCACGTACCTAATTAAAATGCAGGCGTGTGTACACACGGCTACACATCAAGCTATACATTTCCAGTTTTTGCTGTTTCCAGTTTATACTGGAAATATATAGCTGTAGCCGTGTGTACCTAATTATTTAATTAACAGTGGTGCCGATTCCCTTGTTCACAAACTAAACTAAATTTAAGTTCAGTGCATCTTTTTCTTTCTATTTCATTAAGAAAAGGACAGAAGATAAATTTTAGGTTAGTCCTGTCAAATTAATCAGCGCTTGACGTAAATTGACGTAATTTTAGTAGGCAAGTTTTTAATCACGTCTAAACTTGTATGGAGTAGTGACAGGCGCTGATTTGACAGGACTAAACTAAAATTTATCTTCTGTCCTTTTCTTAATGAAATAGAAAGAAAAAGATGCACTGAACTTAAATTTAGTTTAGTTTGTGAACAAGGGAATCGGCACCAATACCTGCTGTGTCTACGTGCTTTAACAACTGTCTATATGTGTATGTTTTCTTTACTCGCAAACTTAAATTATTAAGAATAAATAACGCTAAGTAAGTCGAATTTCAGTACATGCCAATTTGCCTTCATGAACCACTTTCTTTTGATGATTCCACCACATTAATATAAAGTAACATTTTTACGTTAAACATGCCATTCAGTTTTACGATTTGTAATTAAAACAAATATTCAACTGACCGTATCATGCTCTTCTACTTAACATTTTACTATCCAACACTATTAGGGTGAAAGAAAACACCAGTTTTTGGAGAACCCCAAATGTTAAGGTCATGAAGGAAACCAGGGTTCAAGTAGTTTGGACGTTTGAAACTTGTCTCTGGTTATCTTAATGAGGACAAGCAAGCTAAGAATGTTGACGCCTCCACTAAAATAATGACAAGTATTTTAAGTGAGGATAAATTTTGTAATCGACTGTACATGGTATTTGTTATCAACTAAATCGTTCGAATAAATGTTGAGAACATGCACTTTAGGGAAAATGAAGCTATTTCCATGTAAACTACTTAAATGTATTGGAAGTATTTGATAAATGAAATAAAACATATGTAACTAGAACTTATTTTAATAAAAATGATAGCAACTAAGTACTTATTTATTTTTAAATTATAGTTTAAATTCAATTACTTAAATTCATCGCTGTTTTGATTAATTTGGCAATATTATTGTATGGAAATAAGAAATGTGGCTAACTAGTTCCCTAGAATATTAATAATGAATTGCAATTATAACACTAAATTTGATGTTGTAACAATTTTTGGTGTAAAAAAGGCATTTGGAAAGTTTTCAAATACTTTTTTTACATATAAAACTAAATATTCGGTATTACCTACGATATTAATTATTGCATTTCATTATTAATATTCTAGGGAACTAGTTAGCCACATTTCTTATTTCCATACAGTAATATTGCTAAATTAATTAAAACAGGTAAATATTTGACAGCTATTTACGACGTTGCTCTTAAGTCGCATAGGGCTTTCATCAAGTATAAAACTAGAATATAGATTCCATTTTAGAAGAAAATTACATTTCCAAGTTTAAATAAGACTGGGCTGGACAGATTCACCTCACAGCGGTTATTATATATAACCAGTCTAAAACTACCACAACGGTAATCTACGAAATCAGTGGAAAAGTTTGTGTCTACCACGTACCTAGCGTGGCAGACACAAATAAAAAGGCGGACTGGCGAAAAGCCAAAAGATACAGTGAAAGAAAAGGAATAAGTACCTTTACATTGCAAGGCAGAATAAAACCATTTTAAGATGATAAACTATATCCTTAAGAGTCCACTAGTCGACGGCTCGAACTCGTTGGTGGCGTGGCTAATATGTATGCTATTTTGTACAGTTATAAATTTATTTAGTATTTGTTTATCTAATATTTATTTATTTAGTGTAATAGACGATGATCTATAACGAAAACGAGCGCGTAAAATTTCATGAACAGACCTTTGGGCGTATGTATAGATATTATGAAAAAACTACTGGATGTATCTACTCAAAATATAAAATTATTTGAACTTTAAATAAATTATCTATCCCTGGACGGTTTCTATTTTACCATTTTCATACTACATAAGTTATTTATTTACGCCCAAAGATGAGTTAAAATTAGTGTTGTAATATGGAAGTTTCGATGCTCATAACTTCCAAACCTATTTTTTTTCCAATTCTGCTTCCATAAGGGCTAGATAACAAATTAATATAATTTTTAGTTTTGAATTTATACCGCCAAATAGACGAGTAATCACCATACTACGTTTGTATGGAAGAATGACCGACTAGCGTAACCTTAATAAGGTTCATCGTGGCTAAAATGTCTATATTCCTAGGCCTTAGTTTAGCCTGCCAGTTTATATTGCTCTCAACTCCCTTAAAAAAGAAGACCGACTTCTTAAAAGGCCGGCGACACGGCTCGCAATTACAAATCGAGATGTTTGCAAAATTCAATTCCAAGCACGTTGCGCTAGTGTGAGTGCCTGTCGGAGCGATATACACCTACAGTGAGCAATACTACCACGCACACATTGACAATTATTGCTTGACGCGATAGTACTACTAGATTTCGAAAATTTACGATAAATTTGGATGTGTTCCGTAATACAAAAAATAATTAATGAAAACTTAATGTATTTCCATTTTTTTTTTTTTCGATAATTTGTAACTTGATAACATAAACTATGCTTCTGCGGAAACAATATTACAAATATTGTTGTTTATAATACAGAAAAAACAATATGAAAACATGTCATTTACGCTGTAAAAATGTACGAAATGCAATTTGCTTACACTTCATTTAAAGGTAAGTTTTTGGAAATAAAAAGACGTAGGAGCCTAGATAAATACTGTCTCAATCCGAATATCAACATAATATGGTGGAAATATGCTCAAATTGCAAATTATTTATGTACTACGTTTGTATGGACAATTCATGCGTCGTAACTGTTTCTTCTTCAAACAGATGAGCATCACTGACAGTACTCACCCTATTGAAGATCACAATTAAACATGAGAGCATCATCTAACTCACCTCCACTTCGTCCGTCTATTCTGGAACCACGTCTTGACCTGCGCGTCAGTCATCTTCAAGGTCTTCGCCAGGCTTGCCCTCTCTGCAGACGCCAGGTACTTCTGTTTGTGGAACCGTTTCTCCAGCTCGGCGATTTGCAACCGAGTGAAGGATGTTCGGGGCTTCTTCCGCTTCGGAGGTGTTCGGTTCTGGTAGGGATGACCAATCCGCCTCGTGATTGGGAATGATGCTGGAAAGAGAGGTTGGATTCGAGTTAGTAAAGTAGTGGTTGAATGGTGTGGGAGTTTTTAAGGTCTGGTTGCGATGACATCTAAAACAATATTTATTTAAAAAAATCTTTTCATGATTATTAAAATCAAAAATATCATTTAATATTAATCTTAAATTTAATTAATTAATTTTTACTTTTCCAGAAGTATAGTGATTGCTGGGGTTGTGTCATACTTGAACGATTATGATAATTCCTGAAAAATACCTAGTTTATCTTGAATATTATAGTATATTTTATAATTAAAACTACCTACCTATATCATAATATTCAGGACCATAAAGGTAAGTGAATATAGGTAACAGAGGCTTATTCCAAGAAATAAGCAATCAAAATGCTGAAATAATGAGAATACGAAGCCTTGAATCATCGTTATAATGAAACAATAAAAATCAAATGAATGAAAAGTAATTTAAGAAGCCTATTATTACTTCCATTCATTGTTCCTTTTATGACTCAATGTTTATTAAAAACAAAACCTCAAGAACTAGGTTAAACTGCCTCCATAATAGGTTTTATTCAAATTCTGCTACGTAACGTTTATATCAGACTGAAACCATCAAGCAATTACACCGATTACGACTCTTAACGTACATTTACATCTTATCTTTGTAATTGAAATCACGATTTAATCCTTATGAACAATACAGATCGAGAATTATGAAAAAAATATGTTATGAATAAATAAAAATCTCATTAAAATACACATTCATAGGTTTATGAAATATATACCTATTAAGTTTTGATTACATCGCATAATCAAAGTAAAATTACATGTTCACGATCATTCATGGAAACACACCTTAAAAGATTGACCATACACAAACCGCAAGCTATATTACTTTTAAAAAAGGAAGCGGTAATCGTTACAAATCGTTTCAAAGTAGCTGTTGCACGTTCTCTTTTCAAAATTACATCCAAGATGGCGGGCGTAATCACGTTTTAAAAATTCGAAACTCAATAAATTACTATTTAAATGGCGCGTTCCTATTGGTCGAGCGGTCGGTAATAGCCGGTGTTTTCCGTAATAGATCGATTTGCATTAAATGATCCGTGAGATGAGATCATGTTGTTTATAACTATATTGTTTTCAATGTCATATCCATATTATAGTACAATCAACGTAATAGCGTATTTATGTCCATTTACTTCTATAATTTCGTAGCAATCTGTCTGTCTATTTACTAGACCGTAAATAAACTGGGCATTTATTATAAAAAAACAAGTTTAATTTCGAGCATTAGTTGAAATTGAGTTGCTTTTAAATTATTCGTACAAAAAATACAGGCTTTTGAGTGTGAGTAACAAACAAAGTATTAGGACATCATATAAGTATTCAGGTATTCAACGATTTTTTTTCTAAGAATTATATACTTTTTACTGACCTTTAATTAATTGGCCATTATATTCAGCCCTGTCAAGGTTTTAACACTTTTTTGTGGCATTTAAATACCTATCGACATACACCGCGATAAATTCATTGCACTAAGCACTATATCACTACTGCCCTATTCTGAATTAAAAATACATTCATAAATTCTTTTCAAATATGGAAACGTATTAAACGGCGCACTCTCATTGGTCGGCCGACAGCGTAATGGCCGCCTCACGTGACCGCAAATTATGTAGCAATTGCTGGGGAGTAACTTGGTCGTAGTTTAAGATTGTTAGTGACTTTTGTTCCCCCTGCAATTTAAGTTTAAAGGTAAGGCTTTCGGTTTATTCATTTCCCAGTGCACGAAGTACTTGTGCTTACCTTTTGAATTTAAGAACGTATTTTTGTAGGTGTTGTTAGGCTTTTTATTTGTTGAATCAAAGCATAGAGATTGGTGCCGATTCCCTTGTTCACAAACTAAACTAAATTTAAGTTCAGTGCATCTTTTTCTTTCTATTTCATTAAGAAAAGGACAGAAGATACATTTTAGTTTAGTCCTGTCAAATTAATCGGCGCTTGACGTAAATTGACGTAATTTTAGTTGGCAAGTTTCTAATCGCGTCTAAACTTGTATGGAGTAGTGACAGGCGCTGATTAATTTGACAGGACTAAACTAAAATTTATCTTCTGTCCTTTTCTTAATGAAATAGAAAGAAAAAGATGCACTGAACTTAAATTTAGTTTAGTTTGTGAACAAGGGAATCGGCACCATTGTAAACATAGATCAATGTTTCAGACACTATATTTGCATGTTAACTAAATACCAAACAAATAGTTAATGTTGTGTGGTAAATGACGTGAAATACCCCAAAGTTTTGAGGGCGTAGAGATTTTTAAAACACGTAGCAGGGATTTCGAAGCACTTTGCTACGAAACTTTAAAGAACGTTAAATTCGATATTTATTACAGAATTTTTAAACAGACAGCGTCACAAATTAAGCTGTTATTTACAATCCAATACAAAATAAATTCAAAACTGCCAATACCATTAAAAACACCATCCATCTTAAAACCGCCTTCAATATTCAGCACAACCTAACAATATGACCCACAGCCGCCACACAACTATATAAAAACGATTAGCTACATAGTAAAACGAATTTCCCGTCCGTTGGTATCAGGGTGGAAAAGGGTGCGGTAACAAGATTCCGCGGGTCGTAATCCGGTTAAGGGTGGTATGATTCATGCGTGCGCCCGAAATGGCGTGGTTTGTGTTACGTGAGAGTTGCAGAATAAGGACGTTTTGGGGTGGGTGCACATTTGTAGCGTTTTGGTAAAAATGTGCACCTAGCTTTATTGTTTTTTTTTTTTAAGTCTGAGCTCGTGTCATAATGTTTACGCTACAAGGATTTTGTGGCGCTCGAATGATGTAGACAGGGAGCGTAAACATTTGTGCAATTGTTTTGTGAAATGTCACTTGAAATGTATTATAAAAACAAGGTGGCGGCATTAGTTCCGATTTTGGCCACGCGTCACAATAACCTTGTAGCGGAAATGGAAATGTATAGCTTGATAATGTAGCCGTAAGTACATTATTTTGATTGGGACTTTCTAGTTTATTTCTATTTTGCTGTCTTTTTTTCTTTTTTTAAACTCGTTGCCACCAGATCATGAAAATTTAATTTACGTAAAATATTTTCACAAAAAAAAATTAATACCAACATCGTTCACTTATATAGATTTTCCATAGTAAATTATCGTTTCTTTACAGGAAAATGAAAATAATCCAACTTCTGAAACACAGGTTTTAATAAGTCAGAATTATAATTCAGAATTTTACATTAATATGTCACTGAAAGAAAAGGTAGGTAACTACAAATAAGTAGAGTTTATGTATGGTTGAATAATCTTTTAACCAAACTCCTAAACTAATAATAAAATAAAGAGAAAAGATTTGATTTTTTGTATGTTTGTTTTTTACGCTAAAACGGTTCAACGAATTTGGATGAAATTTTGCACATGGGTAGACCATAATCTTGGTTAGGACATAGAGTACTTTTTATCCCGATATTCCCACGGAATCGACACTTACGTGGGTGAAACTAGTTCATAAGAAAGATGATTCAGAACTAAAGAACCAATTTAATTGTATCCTAAGTGACATCACACTAAGCATTGAAATAAAATCTAGGTATTAGTATAATTGCATCACGTTTTAACTGTCATTTTGACAACTTATTTCAATAAACTGCAAGTTATTATAGCTGTCAATTCCTACGCAATACAAATTACTAATGCATTGGTGTGTCAACTGTCAGTTTAATCAATAATGTAATACATGACTTAAAGGATACCATTTTGTGCGGATAATATCAGCCAGTATCTGTTTTACTGCAGTTTCATAGATCTATATAACGTTATTCTCAGCTTAAAAACTAGGAAGTTGTAAAGGGTGGGCGTTTTTGGGGGACTGTTTTATGTAATTCATCGTTCAAAAAGTGGCGATTCTCAGCCTAATTTTGAATGAATGATTTTTGCCAGTCTTGGTAAAACTCGATACTATTGCGCAAAGAAATCTTGCTCATTAGTACTAACTATTAACTCTAACTAATCATAACTATACATACATTATATACAGGGTGACTGGACCTGGACCCGCCATAGCAAATTTGCATATAGAGGAGGTCATTTATTTATTATTGAACCATACTTTCTCTAGCTAAAGTTTTATAGTTTGGAAGCAATTGCAATTTTTATTCTTTATTGAGATTAAAAAAAAAAATTTTTTGCATTATTTTAGTAGTTTTTTATTATTTGTTGGTAGTCATAAACATTGGTGATTAAAATATCTCGGAACTTCCCTCAAACTAGGGTTAAAAAATAAGATAGAAAGCAATTCAAAAAAAAAAAAACAAAAAAGAAATCTTTGCGATCAAGGGAAAGTAAGGTCTAATAATTAGCAAAATGACCTCCTCTATATGCGAATTTGCTAAGGATATAATATTATAAATGTAAAAGTTTGTGAGGATGGATGGATGGATGTTTGTTACTCTTTCACGCAAAAACTACTAAACGGATTTGGATGAAATTTGGCACACAGATAGTTTTTAACCTAGATTAGCACATAACATGCTCCTTATCCCGATATTCTCACGGAATCGAAACCTATGCGGGTGAAATCGCGGGGTGCAGCTAGTATTATAAATGCGAAAATGAGTTTGTTTGTTACGCTTTCACGCTAAAACGGCTGAACGGATTCGGATGAAATTTGGCACACTGGTAAATCATGACCTGGGTTAGGACATAGGATACTTTTCATCTCGGTAGTACGTTCCCGTGGGATAATTTACGACCTCCACGCGTGCGAGGCCGCGGGCAAAACCTAGTTTTCTATGCATAATATTTTGCTAATTGCGACACTGGGTACGATTACGCTGACCATGATATACAATGTCGCCCATGGGCATGTGACCGCCAGTATTTTTCTGAATATTCATGAAAAATAATCGAAAATTAACTTTAAAAGGTTTATATACTTTTAATTTTATCTTATTTCTATGAACTTTGTGTTTTTTAAATAAATACAGATTTTTTTAGAAAAAAATCGCTTCACTTCCGTTTTTTTTTTTCACAATCGACAAATTTTAATAAAAAATGTGAGTTAATCCAATAAAATAACTCATAAGTTTTTAGTAATAATAAACAGAATCCAAATCGAGCCAATAAAATCGGAGATATGGCAAACGCTACTCAAAAAATAAAAAATAGAATAACATGAAAAATATTAAAGAGATCCCTCCATTTAAAGTTAATTTTCGATAATTTTTCATGAATTTTCAGAAAAATACGGGTGGCGACATTGTATACGTTATTGGTCATGTTAAGGGATCAGCGCACGAACCGTTTCTTAAGTGTGACAAGAATTAATGATCATCACTCTTCCTCATTGCATAATAGCGATTTCGAATCATTAAACCCATGTTTCCTCACTATGTTTTCCTCCACAATAAGCCAATGGTATGCATGTACAGTAGGTACAAACTAGTTTCCTTATTTTACTACAATAAAAGTAGTTAAGTGAATTACCTTTGTCGGTATGTCGTTTTACTCCTATAGACTCTTCTTTTGTAGAACCTTATACAAACTACTGTCCACAGATGGCCCCTTTACTGTTTTACCAGATAACCGCATTGCAAACATATGCGTATCTACATCTATATACAATGCTATATACTAGTTGTAAACACGATGTAACAATGCGGCATTTAGGCAAACAGTTTTATTTTACAGAGAGAAAAACCTAAACTAAGATGTTTCTTTTTGTTTTCAAAAACGTTTACTCCCGTTTCCTAAACGAATTAATATTAAAAAGTGAAGTAAAAAACATTTTCCACAACCATAAAGATTTCCACAATAATTTTCCTCATCAAGACAAAACAATAAAAAATCATAACCCTTAATTTTAAAACGGAAACCCTAATTACGTCAGTTATAAAGGCAGAGAAAAATTAACAAACAAATTAACATTGAAGGGTTTAACCGTCTGGGGCGAACCCTTTATGATATAGCCGTGTAACCCAACCCTACGCGCGCCGGGCAACCCACTCACCGTGAATCACATTTATTTATGCTGTTTTATTGAAACCTACAGTTTTGTTACAGATGTTAAGTGAAAAAGGTAACTATTTGAAACTTTTGTATTCTAGGTATAGGTAATAATATTATTTTATTATTTAAGCCTACCTAATAGAATACTTGGTTACTGGATATAATTACCTAAGTTTTATTGAAACCTACAGTTTTGTTACAGATGTTAAGTGGAAAAGGTAACTATTTGAAACTTTTGTATTCTAGGTATAGGTAATAATATTATTTTAATATATAAACCTACCTAATAGAATACTTGGATAATGGATATAATTACCTAATCAGTTCGGTTGAAAGGTCAAACGTCAAACCTAGGCTAACATAATATTGAGAACAGAATATTGTGATCGATATTGCTTAAATTTTGCTTAACATAGGTATTATTGCTTTTCATCCATAACCTTGTCCGGCTTATTGAAGTCCACTGCTGGGTATACCTACCCTACCGGATATTATTTTTATTTCTCAGCTAGTTTTAGTGATGGTCTGGCAGTTTGAGTAGTTTATGCGGCCTACCCAAATGTCCTTTCTTTGGTATTGTTCGTAGACTTGAGCTCCACGATTACTGACAAATGCTTGCACTAACTGGACATGTCCACTCAAATCTGTGTGGTTCTTTCCTCAAAAGACCTTTTCAGACACTAATCTGTATGGTCCTCATATGGCCTGACCAAGATGTCTGGACTTTAAAAGAGACTGCGACCTCTGAGTTTGTTTCGGCCTTTCTTCTCAGAGTAGTCAGATAGGAAATGCTGAACTCATCTAACTTATTTTGAATAGTTCAAAAACATTACGTGTAAAAATGATTCAGATATCCTATTTACAGAATAAACAATTTCATTTCATTTCATTTCATTACCCTCGTGCCTTAGATTAGTGTACTTTAATTTACCTAGTATTTTCATCCGTATTCGGAGGGTTAAAATACTTTTAAGGGGCCGTTCAAGTATTACGTAAGCAGATTTATTACAATTATTTACCCCCCCCCCTTGTCAGTAAAAGTAAGCAAAGCTCTTACCCCCCCTCCCATGCATACGTAAACATTAGTATATGCATTTTTCTTTTAATGTAAGTATTCTGTTTTTTTTATTGATTCATGAGCAGTAGTTATAATTCTAGAAATAAGAAAATAAGCTGGGCAACCGAAGGAACACGGGTGGGTTTTAGTCAGTAAGAGTCTGACACGCCCTCCCGCTCCACCCAGAGTGGGAGAAGTTATTTGACAATTTCCCATCCAAAAAAAAAAAGGGTAGAGGACTTCAACGCGCATAATATTCATTCAAACAAACTTTATTGACACGGTTTTCAAGATAGAGTAAGAAACAAATATTATAATCTTAACGAGTAAATTTACGAATAAACTTCTTTTAAATTTTTGGTATACATATTATTTATTACCTAAACGTATTCATTATTTGTGGGAATCCCCGAATATGCATTTCGTTTTCAAGCATAGACAATGTGTGGATTGCCATATGTGTAAAAAAGTAAATAATTACTGCTGACGTAATCACCATCTAGACCTCCCCACCCCCCATGTCATCAAAAATAAGCAAAGCATAGACACCCGCCCCCCTATAGTGCTAGATGTATGTAAATATAGATACTGACATACACAACACTTCAGAGAGTTTCTTTCCCTTAAACTGAGACAAATTCTCGCTCATATTTTTCTACAAATCCGCCCCCAAGTGAAAAAGTCAGGACGGGAAGACGAATGCCTGACGCCTAATTGGACGCAGCCGTCACGAGGGATTACATGGAGTCGCTCCATCACTCCTACACTCGCATTTGTCCGCGCCTCCTCCATTTTAATAATAATAAAACCTTATTCAGGTGCAAAGGTAAAACACTAAATACACATTTGCTTAATTCTACGAAAAATTCAATTGTGTTTTAGGTGTGGTATAGTATTTCTAAATAATCACATTAATTATAAAAAGGTATGTAATAAAAAATATATTTATAAAAATAAAAAACACAACTGAAAAGAGAAAAACAAGAATTATAATCTATAGAATTTTGGTATCGCAGGCGGGATAAACCAATAACCTGAAATGATGGTGTAAATTTTGTTTGTCCCGCCTGCAATACCAAAATTCTATAGATTAACGACAAAATAATATTTAAATTGACTCATTACTAGCTTTTATTTGATACCAATCATGTTTTTTTTTAAACCTACCCCTCCCTTTTTTGTATTTGCAGATGCATTTATAAATATTATATAGCCTATGACACTCCCACAGTTAAGATGAATCTAACGACACCTCACATGTTAAAATCCATCAAGCCGTTTAGGCTGTAGCCTAAACGGCTTGATGGATTTTAACATGTATGATTTGTCCAAACACCTACATACCCACATACCCACTACCTACACCTACACCTACCCTACCTAGACCTACATACTCTCGAAAAACATTAGCCTCCTTCTGGAGCAGTCGGGTAAAAAGGTGTTAATAGCACAATAAATCCTACTTGCTAAAATCTTAGTACCTGTCGTTACTTAGCTAAACTTAATTAGTAACAATACAATTTTTATTTAAGTACAACTAATAGTTTCTCTGTCATACTTTGAAGAGCTTCCTTGCGAGTTCTTTTTTAACATACTGTGCATCAAAAATCCAAGTACACAACGAAAAAATTTAACAGGATCCATTATTTACTGATTGAAATGTTCCCGCCATCTGCATTCCAAATGTAACGAGCGAAACGAAAAAAATAAAATGCTCAAATTTTTCGACAATTTTTTGCAAATCAATTTGCACTACGATCATAAATATGCAATTATCGGATCCACTGCAGCGCCGACAATGTGCACCGAGAGTAAACATATCTCAATTACACCGGACAGTGGTGCGAAACGAAAAAATTGGTGGACAAAATCTCATATATATTGTACGCAGCAAGCGAATACCAATTCCCACTAGTTACGTTGTTACGAACGGGAATCGGGGAGGTACGACCTCATGGAAAATTCATGGGTCGAAATGCAATCGGGATACAGGAAAGCAGGTTTAGGTTGCATTTTCAAACGTTGCACTCGTTCGCCGGAACAAAAGGCAGGGTTTATGATGTTGTGTTTTTAGTGCCTTTGTTCTTGTGTCGTATTCCGTGTACGATACGTGTTCGATGTGTTTTGTAACAGTGTTTTTGCCGGTTTTTTTTTTTGTAGTGGCCTGAATGCTTTGTCATTTTGTGTTGAAGTTTTTCATCTAAACTAATATTAAAAGTTTATGTAGTACTTATCGCTAGTAAGTACAGCTAGTATCTATACATATTATAAGTTGAAGTCGCTTTTTGTGTCTGTTTGTGACCGTGTTGTTCTTCTAAACTGTGCGACCGATTTTGATGCGATGTTCACCATCATTAAAAGAAATTATTCTGGAATATTTATGTGTATACAGGCTGTCCGGTAAATAATAGATAACCTAGAAATAGCTTTTAATAGAAATTATGGCCGTTCTAAAAAAAATAGGTATATTCCAAGTAGTATTAGTTGTTTAATTTATTTAAATTTTTGAATTGTTATTATATTTTTATTACGGACGCTTTTAACGTGCACGTCTTTCTACATTGTTCTCACATGTATAAATTCAACACGAATGATGTAACCAATATTTTGTAACAATATTTTGATTTAAAAGAGTGTCCGTGGAGTTTCTTGCCCGTTCTTCTCCATAGGTACCTACTACGCTTTGGAATGGGCAACTAGCTTCATTTTTCTGACTGACCGACCCCTTGACAATTCAAAAGTACCTGTAATTGGTTTATTTGAAATAAATGCTTTGAGTTTGAGTTTGAGTTTGAGTATATAAGATACGATTTATTTTTAAATACTGGACTTTTTCTAGTCACATTATTTACTGCCTCTCTGCCAGCATAGTCAATGTACAATATTACAACAACAAATAACTAATGGAATTCATTCATTTGTGGTCGTGGTGAAGAAAAATGTAAAATTAGTTTTAAAAAAGCTAGTCAAAATCTTATGTACTACTTGGGATATAATTTTTTTGTTTTTTTTTAGAACGGCCGTAGGGTCTGTTATATGATATTTCAAGTTTATCCATTATTTATCGAACACCTTGTGTAACATTTATATTAAACTTATTTTTCTTTTTAATCTCGATGCTCTGTGAAGTCGTCAAACCGTGCGAAGCATATAATAAATAAAGTCATTAATTTTTCAAAGTCACTGTCTATAAAATTATTATTTAAAACATACTATTGTGAAGTATTTATGTGTCATGTCTTGTGTTTACCTTATGTTGGAAATCCTAAATAAATAAATTGTTGGTTAGAAATGTTGCATAGATAAAATCATTGAATATATTATATGCAGTTACGCATTATCGTAATGTACCAGCAATGATAGGTATAATTCAACTAATTTTATATATATTTGCGGAAAATCCCTCTATGTTATTAGCGTAAATTGGTTCTTCAGTTATATTATATTATTATTGCTCAAAGTACACATTACGATTTCAATGCAAATCATATCATATGATTACATAATATTAATATTATCATCTTACATGCATTAAGATATATTATGCAAAGTTAACTTCACACTATCTGTCGTTGGCTAGCTATTGGCGATATTATAAATTGCATAATATAATGCAATACTCAATACTTATTTACATTCCACAACGTGAACTTAGGTGGTAGGATTTACAAAGACATGGTTATTGTGGACCCTATCGGGCACAGCATAGTAGGAGAGAGGAGTATTATTATACTGGTTGGTTGATTGGTTTTTGTAGGGTCTATAAATTGTTATAGTGTGTCTTTAAAAGTCACGGATTTTAAGAAAATTTACAATTAAATTAAAGAGTGATAAATAGATATAAAGAATATAAAGAGTGGTACAAGGTAATCTACAATCGCCTAATTTTACTCTACAAACTAAATCTTTCTTGTTTTCATCCTATCAATCTTCATTTGTCTCTTTTAAGATTTGAAATTCCATGGTAGGCTTAAGAAATAAGGAAACCCTAGTAAATATTTCGACAAAAAGTCGAGGAGTGAAAACTTAAACTGCATGGGTTAATTTTAATAAGCACCAGAAAATCATGAAATCGAGCTTTCCAACACACTTTTATATTCCTTAAAAATTATAATTACAATTATTATTTTTACTTTATATTAAAACAGCTATCCGCCAATTACAGAACTCCAAACATACTGACATGATCGTCAACCATCCGTCAGTGAACACATCACACACAAAACAATATACAGCATACTAAGAGGAAACGGTAAATATGTAATAAAAAATAAATAAAAAACAACTCTTCACCGATATCTAGTGTTATCTCATCTCTTACGCACCTACAAAAAACAAAAGCACGTCACAACATTTTCATAGCGGCCTTATTTTTTCCACGACCTCACAATGATTTGTAACACAAGGAAATACTTCGACAAATGCTCCCACGTTCGTGGGACAGTCACATAGCCCACTGTGTGATTACACGCACGCTCACTCACTCATTTTGTTCATTAAAATTTTGTCTCCGCTGTCGTCAGTTGGACCACTGGGGTTTCGTGTCACAGCCTAATTTCGGATAATCTACCATCCGTTGGTCGGTGAATGGGAATTTTAGACTTGAATCTTGGTAGAGGACATGTGGTAAGATCAAATTAATGCTAAAGGTCGTGGTAGTCAAAATATACTTTTTGATATTCGTGGTAGGTATACACATCAAGCTATATATTTCCAGTTTATGCTGATCTCGTATTGTACGGAAATCCTATGCAGTGCGAGATCAGCATAAACTAGAAATGTGTAGCTTGATGTGTAGATGTGTGTACTATAGTACACGTCATTGAAAGGTAATTGCATACAACTGACATTTGACTGTTAAGGCGAATGTGAGTTATGCGAATTGATAGAGTTGAAAAGACCAAGAACACAAATGAAAATTCTGTGTAGTTGTAGTAGACAACATGTAAATTCTGGTTAGTAGCGACGAATACTGAGATGACGGCTCAAAGAGACGTAGACGATATATGGAAGAAAAATGTCGTGATAAATTGAGATGTGAGCAGAAAGATGATGTTGGTAAGTACTTACCTTCTAAGATAAGCATGGACACATGTCTAGGAAAACATAAATTCTACGGCGTAAAATTGTCAACAGACAGTGAACGAGCGATCAATGATCGTATTCCATTTATGAAAATAAGCCTTTGCGGTACATGACTCCGGAGCCACACCGGCGCCGGACGGCATGGAAATGTGATCGTTGCTTTACTATTAAACTCGGCATCAATGCCAGTGTACACGCGGTTCCAGTGCGGCACATGTACGGTGGGTTGCATCAATTGGGTACCCCAGTTGTATAAACAAAATTATACAACTGGGGTACCCAATTGATGCAGCCCACTGTATACACGGCTACACATCAAGCTATACATATCCAGTTTATGTTGATCTCGCATTGTAAAGGATTTCTGTACAATGCGAGGTCAGCTTATACCGGATTTTCATAGCTTTATGTGTAGCCGTGTGTACGATATTCATTTGTATACACAAACTTGCGGTCCGGCGGCAGTCCGGCTCCGGCGTCATGTACAGGAAGCCTTAGATAATGAAAGGCTGGTAACAAGGAAATGAAATACAGAAATGAAAGGCTACCCAAACCGCCGCAGGAGACGCCCTGGGCGTCGGGAATCGCAGGCCAATTCCCTGCCACCGTAGGCGCGGGGTTCCGGACGATGAGCAATGGGTAGCTCGCCGTCCGATAAGGACCAGGCCCGGGTCGACGGTGCGTTGTGTTCCACGCGCGCCTCAAAGCGATGTCAACATAATAGAATCGGCCTGCCGGGGTTGCGGGTTTATCCGAAAGGGTTACCGTGGCCCCTGGCAACATAGGTACAGGCAACTAAAGGAACATGGGTGGGTTTTACCAGAGCGTGAGAAGTTATTTGATAATTTCAAAACCAAAAAAAACGGCTAGAAACAAATTACTGCTGCATTTTGTGTCCAAAATGATTTTATTTATCGATTGTCAAACATTAAAATGAGAATCTGGCACTTTACAGTCTCGATTGTTCCGAAGAAGTATTCTTTTATTCAACGTTAACATTAATCATCGTAACAAAGAATTGTTTTCTGGTAAACTGTGTATATGAAGAAATTTGTGATTCGGGCCGTAAACGCATTAAAAGCTTGTGAACGTTTGTTTGACATAATTTTCTAGGCTGTTGAAGGAGTCATTTCGTAGGTTAATTTCATGTGGTTAACAGTAAATTTAACTACAGTTTATGTAAAGAAAGACATTGTTGGTTCAGCAGAGCTTGGCATAAGACAAGTAAATTGTTAGATGTGCATTCAAATAACCTGCAAAAGTGGCAATTTGAAATTAATTGTAGCTGACAAACCCGTGGGAGCTGAGCGGCTAATATTTTTACATTTGTCATTCTAACACTGGTGAAATGTAGGGACACCTCTGTCAACCCTTCGAGAAAAACAATGTTTATGTTTGTTATAAAAGCGAAAGTGAGTTTGTTTGTTTGTTTGTTACGCTTTTACGCAAAAACAGCTAAACGGATTTGGATGAAATTTGGCACATGGGTTGACCATGATCTGTACTAGGGCATAGAATACTTTTATCCCAATATTCTCACGGGATCGAGACTTATACGGGTGAAAACGCGGGGCGCAGCTAGTTTTAAGTCAAAGTCAAATCATTTATTTCAAATAGACCCATGTATAGTACTTTTGAACGTCAAAATTTACAAAATAATAAAATTGATTCTAGTCGCCCCTTCCAAAAAGGTAGTTTTCGTATGGAGATGAATGGGCAAGTAATTCCGATTAGAGATAAGAAGAATTAAATACTGAATAAATCTTAAATCCTATATTAAATGTACGAAATCTACCTTTATCACAAAAACACGGTTAGAGCGAGAAGCTAACAGTTTCCAGGATTACAAATTCTAAAATTTTGCTGCACTGGACTTACTAGAGTACCGTTCCGCCAACAAAGAAACGGTATGCACCACTAAACCTTGATTAAGCTTTTGCTATAACAATGATTCAAAATCAGCTATCAAGTAGCAGGTTTTATCTACACCAACATTAATCATTTCAAGTCATATTAAATTGCATATTTGGATCTTACTTTTTCACTCACGATAAATCGTGTGTGACACACTTGATTTGCTCATACACATTTTTATTCGGTGAATAATATATCGAAAATAGCTTTGTTTATTGATAATGATCTTTTAATAAACACTTTAATACGTCAAAATTTTTGAAGGGAAAACTTCTTTAGGCACGTTGGGCATTTTTGAGATGGGACTAAACCAATGATTTCACGACACTGCCACTGTTATGACACCAGCTTTTGACCATTAAAAAGACATCAACGCGTTGATTACCGCGGTGCCGATTTTTTTTCAAGTTTTCGCTTCTATCGACACTCCCGGAGTGCCACTGTTTTCATAGGTCGGTGTAACCTAGCTTTTTCTTAGTTTCTTCTCAGAGGGGTCAGTTTGAGAAGAAACACCGAAACAAACTGTAAGGTCATAGTTCTTTTTAAAGTCCAGACATTAGTGTCTGAGAAGATCTTTTGAGAACAGAACCATACAAATAAGAGAGGACTTATCCAGTCAGTACACGGCTATAGGCTCCCGCAGACAGGTAGGACGCGACGGCTACGGGACACCGGTAGAACAATATCCGTGAAGTTTACATATACATTGTTCCACCAGAACCGTGTCATGTCTTTCTGCGGGAGCCTTTTGTCAGTAAGCGTGTAGCTCAACTCAAAACTTAAGGAGCTCAACGACTTTTAGGAAGTAAACAACCGGGCGGTTCACCCGATGGTAAGTGTCAACGCAATGCCATAGACATTGCAGGTGCATTGCCACTCCAAAGACAAAGCTGAAATGGCTCATGTGCCCGTGTAATAAAACTCACTAAATGTAGATACTGCGATACTTTATTTACTTCTCATTCCTTCACAGATACAATCACCATAGTTATTTCACATCAAATTGGGCTCTCTCGGCCAATTGCCCTCATTTATAAACTACCCCTTCCCCTAAAAAATTTACGGTTGGTAATGTTGCCATTCCTCAAACATAAGAACATTATACACCAGCACGCGTAGTATGATAACGAAACGGGTTTTCTACGGGTTTTGTTGACGGAAGAATAGACAATATGACAGATTGCAATTGTTTCTATTCTTCCGTCGACAAAACCCGTTTCTATTGTGTTCATGCTTAGCGTGCTGTAATTACACCGGCTGCGGCCCGTATACGTTTGACATTCTGATTTGCACACCAATGCAACGGTGCTTGACGGCAGAAATAGATATGGCGGTGTTAGGCGAGCTCCCTCACTACTATAATATTGGCACCCACCTTGTTTCTGTAATTCGACAGAGCAACTTAAGGCAGGTCGACGCTTGGGTTTTAACCTACGACCTTTTTTTTTTGTGTGGGATATTATCAAATAACTTCTCCCGCTCTGGGTGGAGCGGGAGGGCGTGTCAGACTCTTACTGACTAAAACCCACCCGTGTTCCTTCAGTTGCCATGTTACCGGGGGCCACGATTTCCCTTTCGGCCCTTATTCGCAGCCCTTTCGATCCCTATTCGCAGCCCTTAACCTACGACCTAGGCTACGACAGTGAAACCGGGGCCGTTAGCACTGAGCCACCACTGATCTGTAAGGCGACAGAGCAATTTTAAGGCCCTGATTCCATCAAAGCGGAGATATGCGGAGATGTCTGAAGCTGAGACGAGCAGAGATGTTTTCCAGCTAGGGTGTATCCACTGAAGCTGTGCGGAGATGCGTACTGGCTATACTGGAGCGGAGATGTGTGCTGGCTAGAGCAGAACTGTTACGGCGCCGCTCACTGCACGCCCTGCTCACATATCTTCTCGTTTTCGCTGCGTACAGTCGCCAAGTTGCAAGGCACAGCTCACTTCTCCGCTTTGTACCGCCGTCCAGCTCTCGGCGAGGCACGACCCACATCTCCGCTTCGATCGCGCCATACAAATATGATATATCTCCGCTCAGTGGTCCGCACTTGTGATGTAACGAATGTCATATTTTGGACATTCGCGAATGCGAATGCGAATATCTGCTGTCAACATTCGCGAATGCGAATATTCAGTTTTTGTTCAAATTTGGCGCCATTTATAGACAAATGGCGCCAAATTTGAACAAAAACTGAATATTATACGGGACTGCCGCTAAAGTCACCAAGTCATAGGACTTGGTGACTTTAGCGGCAGTCCCGTTCGAACGAAGTGCGTTCCATCTGTTTTTCATTCCGAGAATAGCCGAGTTAATACGAACGCATCCGATTGAAGTGTCATTCCGCTCGCGCCGGTGTTTTCGTAAACAAAACAAGTGAATTTTGAGGTTACAGTGTGAATAGTAATAGTAAATAAATAAATGATACCAAATGATAAAGAGAATACTGATAATGTGATTACGAGGTGAAGTTACTTTTTATTGCATTAAAAAACATATGAAATTAATGGAATTGGATTTTCTTATATTAACCAACTATTATTACCTACTTAAAAAAATTATACACGCAAAAACATTCACAATAATTTCGCGAATGCGAATGCGAATATGCAATAATATGCGAATATTGGCGAATGCGAATGCGAATATTCGTTACATCACTAGTCTGCACTGAAGCTGAGAGGAGACGAGATGTGTGAATAACGAAATTCTATTGGTTGTTTAAAACACATCTCTCCTCTCGTTTCGTCTTCGCTTTGGTGGAGTCCGGGCCTTAGGCAAGTCGAGAGCAAAGATAGCAGCACAATATTATTATTATAAAGTAAATAATTTTTAAAATCTTTTCCAAGAGTGGTGATCAAGGAAATTAGAACAATACTAACAGAGACAGATCACTGTAGTGGCTACAATATAGTCTATTGTTCTATAATCTTGATAAAAGAAATTACAGACCAATTCGTCATGACGATGATTGATTAAAGTATCATAAAAACATTGCAAAAACACATAAACATACATGCAATACCACTTAACATAAACGGGGATTCTTCTAATCTTTCTGAAGCGAAAAATATAAATGGCAATATAATATTTTATGTACTCGGGTCCACGTCTCGGGGGGAGGCGCGGGGAGTTCGCTCACATATATTTACACATTTGAAATATGGCCGGGTTTATAGCATCGCGCGTTATGGATTGGCGATAAAACATATCAACTTGAGGCTTACTTATACTTAAGGTTATGGATCTAGTGCGGCCTTTTTTTGGCGTTTTACTATGGATATAGAAAAGTCTTGTGTTGATCAACAAAAATTAAAGCCTTCTCTTTCGCATTCCTACTTTGATGGGCCCGAATGACCATGTATTTGTAAAACTTGCCACTTTATTTCACATTGTGGAAAGCAAGAAATACAGCATATTGAGTGTTTTACCCGAAAGATTTTGATTTTTGATGGGAAAACTTTACATAAAATTTAAATAATATGACCTGCTAGAAAACCAGTAACTTTTTTAAGTGTAAACTTCTTTAGGTGCCTTGGGCATTTTTGGGATGGGAAAAAACAATTGAACTCGCGACACCGTTACTGACACTTCATTTTTGTAAACGCGATTGTGCTCTTTATATACATTACGTTAAGTTCTATGCAAGTATTTTTACTTTAAAGGTTTTGGAAGTATTTTTTTTTTGTAAACGTAATTGTGTTCTTTATTTAGATAAGATTACGGACTAATGTTCTATACAAGATTTCCTGCACAAGAAAATTGTTCAAGTTTTCACTTCTGTCGGCACTCCCGGAGTGCCACTGTTTTTTTTTACCTTTATATCTACGTTTAACCGCAAATATGTGCCGACTTTGCTTTCTGAACCTTTTTTTTTCAAATAATTCTTTTTTTGTTAGATAATATCATTCGATCTTACTTATTTGTACTGTTCATTTCTTCCTACCCAATATAGTATTATCATTACAGGTCTGATGACAGTTAAGCCCAAATTAATATGCAAAGCGATATGATATCCTTACCAACCGCAATAATTTCAACTCACCGTAAGCAATTACTGAACTAAAGCCAACCGATTAAGAAAACCCCATCTCACCCTCAAGGGGAGGTCGGGCAATTTCACACATGTAAAATAATATACGAAACGTAACCCCTGAACGTATCATCGCATATTGGTTGACGTCAAATTTTCATAACGCCAACGATCCCGCGTCTCCCCGCGGGAAATGCGGGCGAAGAGGCTTGCGAGGGGAGGTTGGGGGATATTAGACATGTGTATTAGTGTATCGATGATTTTGTGGCACGTTTGAAAGGTAAGAATGGTGCTATAAAATTCGGTGGAGTGACGACGAAATAAAATTGTGGTGACGTGTCGTCAAATGTTATGTTTTAGGTAAATTGTAAGTGCAACTGTGAAGTGTGTTTTTATGTTAGTAGATAACTGAATTTTAGGGTATTTCATATGTTATCGCTCACTTTGTAGAAGTTTCACAAGTAAATTAAGCATATCCATAAAAAAATCTTTAAGCCTTTACTTAGAAATAACATTGAAACACAGCTGTTAACACATTTAAATGATAATGTACCAACGACTATAAACGTTTTAATAGACCACGTATTTAAAAAAAAAAAAAACTGGCAAATATTAAAATCACCAATATCCGCCTAATTATTAATTGAAATTCAAAGTAAAATGCCACTTAAAAATAAACTAGAACCTCGCAGGTTTTCCTAAAAATAAACTGTTAACATATTACCTAACTCAGAATTAAAATTAAGTAATAAACACAGCTATAAAACTAAAAACATTGACAAACACTCCACTTAGCTGAAGTTTTATAGGTTTTTTATGCCTCGATAAATGCAGACATATCTTTACTTCTTTGATATCAAGATAAAAATGTGTTTAAATTGTGGCTATCTAATCATTTACTCTTGAGAATGATGGGTAAGACGCTAAACAATCTACTGATATTATTTATTTTGTATAAATAAACTACTTTTGTATAGAAACAAGTTTTTCTAACAGAACAGACAGCTGTGCTGCTGGGGAGTTTGTTGCGCCACTTCTTCTTCCCAGCTAAAGGTACTAGGAAGTGGTGAAGGGTGGGCGTTTTTGGGGGACTGTCTTATGTAATTTTTGACGTTCGAAAAGTGCTGATTCTCAGCCTAGTTTGAATTAATAACTTTTGAATTTGTGACTTGATTTAGTCTTTTTTTCGTATGGTTAGTGACTAACCTGGTGTCAGAGTTTTAAAGCAGCCCATGGGCCTCTGACTTGACTTCACATGCCGTCGAGAAATATCTCTCAGGCATGCCGGTTTCCTCACGATATTTTCCTTCACGGTTTTTGAAGCAAGCCACTTATGTTTATAGGCCCATGTAAGTCTATGCCATCAACCGGCCACAAATGTAAACTCTGGGCTTCCACTGAGAAATTCCAGATTGACAAACCCAATAACACTTTGCCCGACCATGGAATCGAACCCATGATCTTATGCTCAAAAGTAGCGCTTGCGACCACTAGGCCAACAAGGCAGTATAACTTAATCTAATTTGCTTTATTATTATAGTTAATTGATTCAGGCGTGACCTTGCGGAAATCTATTATAAAATACAATATACGTGGATATATTTAGTAACCTCTTCCGCTTAGCAATTTCTAAAGAGACATAAAAAAACTCCTGAAAGAAATCGACACGTGTTTCACCTCTCAACGAGGCATCCTCAGGATGACGATTGACTTGTCGCAAACCCGAATACGGCGTGTTGCCACACCGAGCGCTGACCACGCACTGCGTTCACGACACGAGTCGATTTATTTCAGGATTTTTTTATGGCTCTTTAGAAATAGCAAATCGGAACAGGTTACTAAATATATCCACGTCTATTGTATTTTATTATATTTTTAATTCAACAAAAAACTTCACATCAAAGACTAACTTTCCTCTAAAGACCACTTCAGACACCAATCCACATGGCCTTCACATGATCTGACCAAGATTATGTCTGGACTTTAAAAGAGACCTCTGAGTTTGTTCCGGCCTTTCTTCTCAGAGTAGTCAGATAGGAAACGCCGACCTCATCTAGTTTTAAAATATGATTGACATGTAGAAGTGTTTGTACAAACCTGCTTACAGAAATAAAATCATTTATCATTTAATAAATTGAAATTTTAAAAAAACCTAAAGAGACCTCATTCTCACGGCTACAAGTAACTAGTTACTTATATAATCTTATAAAATAATGACGAATCATAACCCCATCCTCTCAGCAATCACTTTGGGTACCTTGGCCCAATTTAAGTCACAGCGTTCATTAAACAAAATAATGGAATCAAGCTTACTTCGTGCCGACACAATAACTGGGCAAAATTACCATGAATTAATGTTTTAGACTTTTGGAAGGTTGAGTCTGTGGTTAAAACTAGTATCTGAATCATCGCGATTCTGCGTTTTTATTGTTTTCAAGGACAGTGGCGTAATTACGTATAATAGTCATAATGACAATCTCTTTCATTTTGACAGTTCAAAACATCTTCTATTACGTTGAGTTAGATATCTTGTAGTCAACAAGATCTACATTGTGTTCAACTGTATTAATTGAAGAATTTTATTTGTTTTTAACTTTTTGAAGTGAAAACTTCTTTAGGCGCGTTGGGTATTTTTGAGATGGGAAAAACAATTGAACTTGCGACACCGTTACCGACACCTCTTTTTCGTAAACGCGATTGTTCTCTTTATTTATATTACGTTACGGATCAATGTTCTATGCAAGTATTTTTTCTTTAAACATTTTAATGTATTTTTTTTTTGTAAATGCGATTGTGCTTTTTATTTATATACTTTTTTTACTCTCCTATCGCAGGTATGCTGGAAGAGATTTACATAGAAATAAGCATCACCTTTGTACGTATTTTTCTGTTCCTTTCTTCTTGTCTGTTTATATGTGTGTACATAAACTGTTAAATAAATAAATAAGGTTACGGACCAATGTTCTATACAAGTATTTTTCTTCCACCAAGGCGATTTTTTTTAATTATAACCATGCACACTTGCTTTTTACAACTCACTTTAGACATTAGCAGAATAGTCGACATCGGCTTTGCTTTCCATTTATTAAAAATAGAATAGAATAGATATCTTATACACGTGTTCCGCAAAATCGATCACTTAATTAGACGTCCCTACGCCTAATCTTGCGATCGATTTTCCACCTACTTTGAATAATTCGATTGATTTTAAACATTTTTTAAAGTCAAACAAATGTGCAGTAAAAGTGCGTGTGCGTTCTAGGCCTAAAGAAAAAAAAACATGGAAGCGTTCGTTGATGTCTTTCGTATAGGAGCAGTTAAAGTTCATCTTTTTTTTGCTATTAAATTATTTTTTGTTGATTTATAGAAACACATAATATCATAGTTTAAATTTACTAGATTTGATAGCAATTACATTTTTATGTTCACTAGAGATTTTTTTTAAGTGACAATTATTTTGTTAGACCCAAATTTATTTACCTCATCGGAACATAACATCACATAACATAACACAAGCTCATTTATCTATCGCGATTTATTGCAATCGACGTCTTATCAGTGCATCGGCCACATGTATACATCAGTTTTGTCTAGGTAGGGCTGCTCCATCGTCCATTATTTTGTTGGATTTGTCGAATAAATATTGCATGTTACTGCTTCGATCATTTTAACGATGGCTTTTCTCGGTTTAATCTTAATCGCCACAACATCAACGTTTACTTTATAATCCTTTTCCCAGCTCTTTTGAACCCAAACTAACGGGTTCCGCAGCTTCTCAGGATATATGTTACAACCTACAAGTAACACTGGTTGGCTAGACTATCAGTAGATTGATATTTAAGAGTAAGCTCACCTCCATATCTTACTTAGAGATAAGATTAATAAAACCAGTTCTATCAACGATTAACAAGGTCTAGTGTAGATTATGTTTAACTGTTTTATTAATTTTCTACGTGTGCTTCTTTGAGAGCTTTGTTTTTTTTCGATGTACGATGACCGCTGGGCAAAAGTCTCCAAACAATGGGTACCCGAAGATGGAGCGATGGTGGAAAAATCATGCGCGTCGAAAATTAGCAATGCAATAAAATCTCCACGAAATTCTAGAACTCTTCAATGATAAAAAAAATATGTTTTTCTTATAGTAGGACTAAATAGAAAGCTTTTAAACAGAAGCAGTTAAAAACCATTTAATCTTTTTGTAAAATCTTTGATTCAAAAATTTACAGTTATTAATGTCCTCATTACCTTTTTAAGGCGCTGTAGAACGGGATACTTTTACTGCAATTTGTGACTGCAATAATTATTAGCATATTTTTAGTATCACCCAGATATACTTTGCAATGCTTATTCAGCAATATTTTCAGTATGGCCTGGCCACTACTTATAGCCAAAAATGGCAATTAGGTACCATTGCTGCAACATTTTCAAGTGTTGCCAGACTATTGATCAAAATATTGCCGGGTCATAATTTCCTTCGCCAACAATTTTCGCCACAAACCCCAAAAAGGACAAAAAACTGAAACTATTGCAAGGAACAGGCAAAACGGTTAGCAAATATAAAAAGCTATAATAAAACAGCTCGATGGTCACTAATAGATGCAAAAAGTTGGATTAGGTAAAATTGTGCGGTAAAATAATGAGATCTGTAGCGGAAATAGGTCCCCGCCATTACTAGAAAGACCGCGGTGAAACTGATTACTCTCTCTATTGATTTCGCAAAGCGATCACTGTTTTTGTTAAGGTAACTGGCTTGCCTTTCTAAACGGTTGACAATCAACTAAAGTTGTTGCTTCAGAAAAAAAAACGCGTTTTTTTTTATAATGATGCCGTTGAATAACCTTTGTTCAACTGTTTTTGGGCGGTTACGTGGCGTTGTTGGTAAGAACTTTTTGCTTGGAGCTGGAGTTTTGAGATGTTGTATGTTCTATCCGGTGTACCTATGTTAGAACTAGTTACCTAACTACTAGATATCGATGTTTAGAAATCGACTTCTAGCATCAGTTAACGTAGAGGTAGTGGGATTTACTCGTTACATGCATAGGTTTCAGGAGGGACTTGTGGCTAAGAACTAACTAATAACGACCGCATCGGTCCATCGATCAGGTTAAGCTACGCTTGCCGCGGATAGTCAGCGGATGGGTGACCATCTTGATATACCAAGACCCCTCTGTGCTTCGGAAAGCACGTTAAGCCGTTGGTCCCGGCTGTCATTTGTAGATCTTTGACAGTTGTTACGGGTCGTCAAAAGCCCAAAAGTCTGACTACCTGTCTTACCAAGGGGCGTGTTACCAAGTAACTGGGTTGTGAAGGTCAGATAGGCAGTCGCCCCATGTAAAATGCTGGTATTTAGCTGCATCCAGATGATGATTGTTGCGAAAATTACCCAATTGGCCTGTGACCTCCATAATTATAGTCTATGGCACTTATGAAAATCCTCTTTTCAATATCATAATCTTCCTTTAAAATATAGTTGCTTGATAAATAAATTATTATAGGTAGATACAAAACAAAGCCAATGCTAAAGCTTACCTTATCAACTAACATCTTACAACCAATTCGAGTAAAAATAAGTCCGCCTGGCTAGCTTATCTAAGTCTGACCTCTATCTAACCACCATCTTATCTAAGTCTGTCGCTATACCAACAATTTTAACAGTATTGTTATGTTTCGGCAGTTAGAGGTTAGATGGCCAGTTCCTCTGTGGTTGAGGATTCTGGGTGAAGGTCGCTTCCACCTTCAGCCTGATCATCACTTATCATCAGGTGAGGTGTAGGAGAAGAGCATCCGAGTTGGAGTTTAAAAAAATTACCCAATAATCCAATATTTTATTTCACACAATCCTACATATGCACTTATGAAACGTCTTAAGCAAGGTGCACGGTTCCTATTGGTCGCTTTCTAAGGAGAAAAGCCGGCAAGAAATTCCACGGTTACCTACTCTTTTAAAAATAATTGGCTTTTAAAATGTTTTCAAATTACCGTGTTAATAGGTATGGGATGACATTGTGGGCCTGTCAACAAGTACTAGGTACTTAACAAAATAGAAAATAGTCCATAAATCGAATCTTTTTGAATTCTTATTGAATCGTAACTACCAAATAATCTTTAAAAAAGAAAATTGTCAAGAAAAGAGTCTATAACAAAAATCCTACATCAAATCCCCGCGCTCCGTCGGTAAGCAAAGCGTAATAACCGCAAATCGACGGAAACTGTTCCAGACGACACGCTTCAAATAGCTCGGTTATACAACTATTAAACAGCTACGTTACTGAGCACATAACCATGACATAATCACACCTACAATTACAATAAGTACAGTATTTTATGGATCAAGGAGAAAATATTGACGACGTTTAAAGAAAACGATCAGCATGAGATACGTAAAGAAAAAATAGATTTTTTTTCAAAAAATTTTTTTTTTTTTTATAAATAAATGCCTAGTCAAGCCACGAGGAAAGATTTCCATACTGTTTTAAAAACAAATCAATTACCTTTGATCTTAAAATAGTTTCGAAAAATGTCTATAACTTCTACTTAATACTAAATAGGTAGTAACATTTTAGCGATTTGTGTTGCAAACGGGACTAAAATTGTGTGATTAATTATTAGTATATATTTATATTAATGCAAATTATTTCGAAAACAGCAGGCAGTTTTGTTTTCAAGGTTTTTTAATGTAAGTACGTATTATATTAGCCTCTGAATAGCCATATTATTCCTAAAACAACTTAATATTATAGATTAAACTACAACTTACAAATAAAACTAAATACTTTTTATAGTTCTAATTACCATTTTCCAGAATTTGCTGCACTGTAAATTAAACTCTTTGTCAACTACAAAATACAGAAAATAGCTCTACTTGACATTTTCAAATGCAATCTAGAGCACTGATTAATCGACCGCAAACTATTTACCTATACAGTTAATCAAAGATTATGTTAATCTACGTTTAACGACCCTATAATACTCAAATGGTGTAACGACAAAAGTGTTTCAGTGTTTTAAAAAGTCATAAAAACCTTAATAGTGTAATAAAAAAAAACTCATCGGCGCCGACAATTTTTTTTTTCGTTTTTTTGTTTGTCACTCCTTAAGTATTTCCGATGCACGTACGGATCTTTGGATTCCGAGTAGCTATTGTCTCAATTATAGTGTGTAACCCTGTAACCGCTTCCTCTTTGCCGGTGGTCGCAAAAACCCGAGGGTCTTGCACGCGTCGGGCTGTGGATCGGTTTTTTGTGTTTTTGTTTTGAGCGAATTGATTCGACCAAGATGAGGTGAAAAAAATGAAAGTGGAGTTACAGCTTTGGTTTTATCCGTTACAGGAGATATTTTTGTGTTTATTTTTAAAAGAATAACCGTGGAGTTTCTCGTCTGCTCTTCTCCATAGGGAACGACCAATTGGAACCGTGTACGTAGCTTCTGACATTTCATAAGTGCCCATGTAGGTTTATGTGAAATAAAATATTTTAGATTATTGGGAAAAACTAACTGTTCTGAAAAATATTTCAATTGGTTGTAAGATGTTAGTTGATAGAGCAAGCTTTAGGATTGCCTATGTTTTGTATCTATCCTTCATAATTTATTTATCAAGTAACTATATTACAAAGAAAATGGTGAATTTGTTTTTCCACAATCTAGGAAAAAACCAGTTTGAGTGTACCTACCTAGTTAGAATAAAAATATTTTTCGCCAAAATTTAAAATTCCAGCACATTACCCAGGTACCTATTTAGTTTGTTAGTTCTCTAAGATTTTGCGAATAATCATACTAATAAGCTAACAAATAAAAACGACAAACATGTCTAACTTTTTCGTAATCCCAATCTGTATTCACTCGCATAAAAAAGCAAATCGCCAAAGCATCCGGTTCAATAAGAAAAAGTTCCCAACTCCAATTACAGAAACACCAAACGTGCAACTTAACAACCAATTTTCTGTCAGGATGAGTAACACAACAAAAAAAACAGTGTCCCCAACCTGACCGGCGGCCGACGCGACAAATTACAGAACGGGGCGCCTTCAATCTCGCCTCGAACGACCAAAAAAAAAAGGAAAAGAAATAGTTCTCTAGGTGTGTCATCGGTTCGCACGCGAGAGTAATTGGCTCGGAGGCCGTTGGCACCCGATTTGGACCCTTTTTTATAAAACAAAGAAGGAAAAAGATACGTCTCAAATATTACAATTTTCGAAGCGTATTTGTTTTTTTTTTTTTTGGGAATTAGTATTAGATTTTGTTTGGACGGAGAAAACGATAGGTTTGTACTTGTAGCTATTTACTTTTGACTTTTTCATAAAAAAATAAAATAAAACGTTTACTTGCGGTAAACATGACGTAAAGAAAGATTTTAAAAAACACGTAAATAACAAGTAGGTACGTTAATAATAAGTTGTATGTTACATTAATATGGCATGTTTGAAAAAAATAGGTAGTACGTAGGTACTTAATTGAAAAATTTAACATATAATACCATTAAAGAAAGAAAAATAATATATATATTTTGACACCAGATCACGCAACATCAGAAACGCTAAAGGATATATAAAGGTAAATGCATAGGCTAATAATGAGTAGCCAATTACCGAACAAAAAATGTGTTACGGTTAATTAAATAATATGCACTGAAATAATTAGTAAGTATACTAACGGCAGTAATTAATCGATCCAGGTCAACATTATTGATACACAGCAGCATATTAATTAACTAAGAATCTAATATTTATTACAACATATACATTACGGGGAATATATTATGCGACAGTTCAATTTATTTCTTATCAGTATCATTAACCCTTTTAACTGATCTGACATTTGACATTTTGTATATCATAGATTATAATAAATTAACGCTAATGTTACGTCAGTCAGATATCTTGGGACCATTAAACATGCGACAAGATATTGCTATCAATTTTCGCACCGTACTTGACCTTAATTTATAATGTTCTTAAAATTTTCATTCAAATTAATTCTGGCTTCAATAGGAATGTGTTAAAACTGTCAACAAATTTTCGTGCTTTTTAAATTGTTTTTTTTTTTCTAATAATGTCAAAAATCTTACCGTTCAATCTGTCCTTAACAATTTGATGTGCGAATGCCGCCGCTGCTGCTTGTCGCATCGGGTCCATTGTGACACCCCAGGCGCCCAACGCGCCCAGAGCCCTATGAGCAGGCACTCTAACAACCCCAGGGTTACTCGAGAACCCATACCCGCCACCGATACCCAATCCAGGTCTCAATAACAGTCCCGAATTAGGATATAAACCTGGCGTATGCGAAAAGTTCAAAGGCAAACCAGAATTGTCCTTCCCGTCATCTTTAGCACTCTCAGATTCAGTGTCCTGATCACTTCTATCGTCACTTTCCCCGGAATTTCGACGCTTATCTATATCCTCGAATTGTTTCCCTAAAAGCCGAGATATGCTGAAAGGTAAGTTCACCCTCGGTTGAGTGTCAGTCATATGCTCGTTCGGCGAATCACGGTATCTGTCGTGGTAACTGTGTTCTGAATCTCGATCCTCTGATGCTATGCTTCTATCGCAATGACCTGATAGTCGGCTGTCCGAGTCCACGTTGATCTCCTCTTGGTCATCATCAGAGTGCACCGACGACATGTTTACAAAAATTTTGTAACAGTTTATCAAAACACTGACACTAGATTTTAGTCTTCACCTGTACTTTTCGCAGCAAACATTTTTTTAGGAAACACCAATTTAATTTAGACCAATGCTATTTGAAATCCGAAATAAGAATGGAACATACGAACTCGAGTTTCTTATTTGAAAAAAGCTCAGTTGGCGCGCTACGCTCGACCGCACGCGACCGAATCGTTACACAGTGTATCGGCCAAAACGAGCCAATCAGCAGTATCCCCACCGCTTTTCGAAATTCAAACGCGATAGTTTGACCGCACAAACGCCTCAACTATGCCCGTTGAGTGGAACAGTTTCCAACAAAAGCTTAATACGATTTCCAAACATAAAAACTCGTTTGGACTCACTAACTTAAACAGAACGATTCGCTGCGTCCCTTTCGTGGCTCGTCTCGCTTCAATTGAGTCCCCCCATCATACCATTAACAAAGCATTTTTGACTTTAACACTAGCTTCATAAAGTCTATAATCTTGCAGCAAATGTTGGTCTTTGGCACATTTTTAGCAGTCTTGTAACAAGGTAAATACAACTAAGAATATTCGAGCGATAGAGACAGATAGAAACTTTAGCGAAGCCTTCCAGTGTGTTGGAGTGGGCGGGCTATATTTCTGTCAGAGGGCGTGGCCTTTTTCTTGTAACGCGTCGTTTAAATCCAGTTATGGCCTGACAAATGGTGTACATATTAAGGGGGGCAATGTTAGGAAACTATTTTTGAATCTTTTAAGACAGTTAAATTATTTACGTTCGGCGGTCGACCGACCTCCTCTATAGTAGACAATGCACTTTATAATAAAATAGATCCCAAGTTTCATGTTATGGCCATAGATAAGTAAGGATAATGTATTGCTGAAGATAGCTACTTTATAGTATTGTATCCGACAGTTGGAGTGGTAAAGGGTGTTAGATTATGGTTTTGTATGATACGGGAATGCTTATTCCTTTTGCTGTTATGGTTGATCACGGTAAAAGGGATGACGTAATGGAATGTGTATTGAATTCGCAATTTCATAAATATTTGAGTTGAGTTTTTGTGGTACCTACGGACGGTTTTAGAACTGTTTTGAATAAAACGCAAACGTGATTTCGCATTGTGATCATAACTAGCAACACATAACAATTAATGTTATGCAAATCAATCAATAAGAATTAAACAGTTATCGAGGTTGAAATAATAAAATTGACTACGTATCGATTTTCTGTTTTGTAGATTGCAGTCCTTTCCTTCTTAACACTTTTCTTCTCTTAAAACTTAAATACGCACTTTCGTGAAAGTTTATTCTTAAATTTCTGTTTGATTAACAATTACCATTATACATTAATAGTCTTCGGCATTCCAAAATCTAACACCCTTTGTATTTGTAGTTTGACTGATTTCGATTTTTGCACTGGTCCTATGACAGACCCTTGTGGAACTCTACCCTCAACATTCTGTATCTATAAGAAATCTTCCTCCTATATCTATCATTTATAAAAGTTCCTTTCTCTTCCGAAAATACTCTTTCAAGCTGCTAAGAAACAACGGTAGGAATGAGAAACAATGAGTATAAGAATTATTCACTGTCATTTATGCACCTTACAGATATTCCTAATCAAAGGCTGGTATTAAGTCCAAATGGTTCCTGGAACAATGCTTATCTTAAAGAGAGTTCACGAGAACTGATTTAAAAAACTTGATGTCGACGATGACCTAATCATAATCAAGTTTATTAACGCCACTGGTACTAGTGTCTAAATGTTTTTGCCCTTTGCAGTGGTATATAAAAGGTAGCAATAAGGAGTCTTTCGAAGAGCATGGAATATATTCTGTCTCATATGGTGGCAAACGCAACCAACCCTCTTTGATGTTATGAAACGATGAAAATTTTAAATTACATAAGTACCTACATAACATAATATCACACCTGTATTCTCCGAAGGGTAAGGCAGAGGTGATAGTAACAACCACATTTCATCAGTTATGTTTAAGCCCTATGATAAAACGTCTAAAACTTAAACTTCTGGTGCTTTAATCCACTGCTTACTTTGGGTAAAGAACACCTTGTCGCTTAAGGTAAGGCCTCCAGTTCCAAGACGCCTACAGTAGGTTAATTAAATAATTTTGCATCAATGGGAAACAATTTTTTCCATGCGTTAACATTTACATCATGATTCAAATTAGCCGATCTATTTTGTAAATTTTTATCGTGAACACTTAAGTAAAGCGAGTTTGAATTGAGCTGTCAACCCCTATAGCATTAGGTTCAATAACAGACCATTCCATCATAGACCTCGTCCATCGCTTTTCATCAAGCGAGAACGGAGTAAAGAGCAGGACAATTACTCTGTAAAAAAAAAAAATGTGCAATTCACACGTGGTAGAAGTGAAACCTTCAAAAATTTTGGCTTTGAGATAATGAAAATTTTGGGAAGAGGATAATTGTAGGTTTTAGTAATGATCATAATGATACAAAGTTTGATAATTATTTTATTCGTATATATTACATAGATTTATACATAGATTTATTCAGAGCTATTTTAGGTACCTACATCACGCTTTTATCAATAAAAGT
Organism: Agrochola lychnidis; assembly: GCA_963680765.1. Taxonomy (NCBI): domain Eukaryota; kingdom Metazoa; phylum Arthropoda; class Insecta; order Lepidoptera; family Noctuidae; genus Agrochola; species Agrochola lychnidis. Next base: position 11,115,142 of record OY796869.1, on the reverse strand, counting down.
GGAATGTTAAAATGTTAGGTAAAAGTACTGGGTCTTATAATTTTATATCACGCCCTTCATGATCATTATTTTGCTGCGATGTTATTTTAAAACTGAGATATTCATTGAAATCGAATGATGTTAGGGCAATTTTGTTTTAAACTAAATACTTGTGATGAATAATGTATTTATTTGGATAAGGATTAATATCATATTTATAAAAACACCTTCGCAAATAATGCATTATTTTAGAACAAATTTGGTTAGCATAAAAAAGGTTATAGTGAGCCATCCTTAAAAGATAGACATATGCTGGCGCGGACTTGTTTTTTGAACTTTTAAAGGGGAACAATTCTGTCATACATGATTTTTGCGAAACTTTGACCGTTTATGCAGCGCACGCAGCGGAAGCTCTCAAAAGGAAAAATAAAACCCCCCGATTTTGAAACATTCTTCATTGGTGCTCCGCTCCTATTAGTCTTAGCGATTAGATTAGTATTATTGACATATAGCCTCTAACCTTCCTTAATAAATAGGCTATCTAACACTGAAAGAATTTTTCAAATCGGAGAAGTAGTTCCTGAGATTAGCACGTTCAAGCAAACAAACAAACTCTTCAGCTTCAGAGAACTACGAACATAAGAAACACTGTATAATGCTTGCTATCTCATTTTTTCCCACGTTAAATCTTATGAATTTGTGTCTGTCTCTTTTTACTGTCGCTTTTTCGTTTCATCGACTTTCAAATCACAACGATGCTAAAGAAGTTTTCACTTCAAAAATAGGAGTTTGCCAAGCATGGTGGTTGTGGCAGTCTCCCTTTACAGCCGTTGCCGTTTATAGTGCTGGTTCATGCTTACCTGAGACCGTTTTATGTCGAAACTTTATCAGCTTGGATTTTGGAAATGTTGTTGACATTGGAAAATATGTTTCCTTGATCACATATGTGTATATGTGATGTGATCAGCTCCACGTTTGACGATTTAAGTAAACGAAACGCTTTAGATACTTTCTTGATTTGAAATGATCGATTGTGTGTTTTTCTATGTCGGGTGATCGTATGATCGGGTGACCACTGAAACTCAGCGCTGCGCTGTGTGTCCCCATAGCACAGCATCATGCTGAGTGGAAGCCATCTTGTGTGATTATATTGAAATCTATTATTATTATTTTTAAATGTCTTTGACATATCTCGGGACCCTGGGGTCCCGGACCTTTGGAAGGCGTACGAGGGGCCGAAGCCAACTCACAGAGGCCCCTTAAACATTTTTAAGTATTGAGGCACCAACCAACGATTATACCTGTTCGCACTATGCAAGGGCACCCAAGGACAACCCCCGGTTGGTGTAGGACTATTGCAGAATATGGAAACAAAGATATTGGACTATGGGTTTGGGTGGCTTAAGTGGACTGGTTACCTGGAGCTATGGAAGGACTATGGCCCCTGCCTGATCAATGTTTAAATGTACACGGATAAAATGGCAGGGGGTGACTTGCACGCTCAATAATGGGCCCCCGAAAACGGTCGCTAGCACATAGTGTCGTAGCGACAAGGGGGCAACACGTCCTGAGGTGCTTATGAGGAGTGGAGAGGTATTCCACGGCTATCAGGACAATCCCGGAAGTACGGTCAAGATCCCTACCAGCATCTTACTGGAATACTTCCTTCCTCCGAGCACGTTTGCTCTTGCGAATCTCCACTCAAGCCGGCCAATTAAGGCAAGAATGAGGCGGGAGCTCTGTTCCTCGTCAGTGTTCACTCCAGCCGGCCAATAAAGGCAAGCCAGAGGTGAGGAACAAGACTTTTCCCGGGAGATAGGGTTCGTGGGGTCGCTACTGCCCAACAGCTCGCCACATGCTGCCCTGCGGGTTTTTGTATCTCTCTTGGTCTGGCTCCTAATCCCAGACCTGTTCCGGCAAAGTAAACTCTACCGGCACAGGCCTAAAGTTCGGAGCGCGCAAGCCCCACCACGACGTCAACTTAGAGATACGACGGTGGGGTTATTATTATTATTATTTATTTTTAATCTATTGTGTTTTATTTTATTGTTCTACTCGAGTAATTATCTTTTTTTATGCACGTGTTTCTGTGACAAATAAAATAATTTTTCTTTCTTTCTATTAATGGACTCTGCATCATCATCATCTTCATCTTCCTGCCACTATACCATGTTACGTGGGGTCAGCGCAACAAGTTTTCTCTTTCCATTCTTCCCTGTCAACCGTCGCACTATCATTTACTTTCTTCTCTTTCATATTATTCCTCAATGTAAATGGACACTGCATTGACTACTTATAAGTCAGTCTATCAGTAAAAAATTATGTAGTTGTTATCTTTTAGTGGCATGAGGAACAGGGTGTAAAGTTCACTCATCCACCATAGAAAAGGGAGGATCCTCCGACCAGACGGGTGTTGTGTCTGGCGGGCAACTGCCCATCAGTTTGAAGTTGAAATCTTGTATCTATGTCGATCGCTCGGTAAACTCGATACAGGATTTGTGTGATGTCATGTTTATGATGCGTAGTTTGTATGTGGCGGTGTAACCGCTACATCACTACCCTCCCGAGACCGGATGTCGATAGTGGGCTGAATCTTGCGATGCTTCACGGTGCCAGCTGTGGTACCAGTGAGTCGGAACCGGGTGCCACATAGTTCGCGGTGAGTCGGAACTGTCTGTGGTGATTCCCCAATGAGTCGGGGTGATTCCCCAGTGAGTCGGGGTGATTCCCCAGTGAGTCGGGGTGATTCCCCAGTGAGTCGGGGTGATGAGGCTGAGGGTGATGAACAGGAATGCGCGTTCGCTGCATGCTGGTGGTCAGGATACTCGTTGAAGCCGTGGGTGCTGGCTGTGTGACTCGCTTCAAGAAAGCTTGCGCGAGTGATGATGATGATGACGTCACGCCGAAGTATTTGCACGAAGGCTGCGTTGACGTTCATACTCGGGGTCACCAATTTAGTGGTATGAGGAACAAGGTGTAAACTTCACTCATCCACCATAGAAAAGGGAGGATCCTTCGACCACACAGGTGTTGTGTCTGGCGGGCAACTGCCCATCGGTTTGAAGTTGAAATCTTGTATGTATGTCGATCGCTCGGTAAACTCTAATTGCGCGATACAGGATTTGTGTGACGTCATGTCTATGATGCGTAGTTTGTATGTGGCGGTGTAACCGCTACAATCTAATTGGTTAGATGAAAAGTTTATTACCGTAGTTGAAATAGTAGACATCTTAGTTACTTGAAGTAAATTAGGTTTATCATAACAAATTAATATCATTATGTCATTATTTTTAAGATTTCTAATGAACTGTTATAAATTCTGTTGACCTACTAGTAACATAATTATGTTAGAGCTCCTGCCGCCTGTGATAGGATTATCCTAGTATACAGGCATCTAACATTGTAATACCTTCCCACAAATTATTTATAGTAGATTCACATTGTATTTTACCAATTTTGATTCTGAATAAACATTATTAAGTTTTTATTTATTTATGTGTATTTTATTTCAAGTAGAAAATATACTTTTGTGCCAAAATCTGTTTAAATATTTGTGAAAACGTCAACAAATCAATCATCTTCGATGTCTGAAAGTACTTAATTGATTTTCATTTGATTTTCTCGCCAACTTGAATCGCTTTTCGGTTATAGGATCGATCATCGGATTTAATTTTAATAGGTACAGGTAATAATTATAAAGTCTCTGGGAAAACTTAAACTGCTAAAAGGTACCCTGTATTATAAATACATTATAATAATCATGGTTCCCGTAAGTTCTTACCTATATTGCCCAAAATAATTATTAATGATGATGATGATAATATTTATATGTAAATGTACAAGACATTTTAAACGACATTAGTTTTGCAATGTCATGACATCAGTTTCCATTCTTAGCTTGTCATCAAAATTAAGCAGAAATTATTTTTGATTTTAATTGTATTAAGTACCTACAGGGAATGAGTTTCTACGTTTATATTAAAATAAAATGGTTCGTTATCTGCAGAATTTACTTACTTGAAATTACCTTGATGGTCTAGCTAACGAGAGCGAAACCTTTGAGTCCGGCCCCGAGGTCAGGCAAAGATTTACTAGGGTTTGTCTTGAGAAAATTCTGAGTAGCAGCTCGAATTACAGATTTGAGCTTGCAGAGTAAGCAAACTGAAGTGGCAGGCCATGTTTGTCGAAGGACTGTTGGCCAGTGGAGCAGACGAGCCCTGGAGTGGAGACCGCGTATCGGCAAGCGTAGCGTGGGACGCCTACCTCCCAGCTAAAAGGACCGACGACCTTAAGAACGTGGCTGGGACAGACTAAATGCGTATGTCGGAAGACTGTGTTGTGGCGCAGCATGGGAGAAGCCTAAACTGCGACATGCTGAGTTGATTGATTGTTGATAATAATAGCACTAGGCATTTAGAATCGCCTCCTATCACTTATGACTTGTAACGCAAATAATGTAAAAAAAAATATAGCAAAATGTGAGACGTCCTAGCTAGAATATATAAGCTAGAAGATATAATTATAGTGACCTTGTTGGTGATGTTCTTCAGAAAGGTCAGGTGCATAGTACTTGCAACCTGCGTGCGTGTATGACAATGTATGAACGTAAACGAAGTAAAAGGAGTAGGTATGTAAGGATCGTCGGATCAGGTGGTGTTCTGGAGTCTCTGCCTACTCCATAGCTCCATAGAAAGAAGGCGTGAGTTTATATATATATGTATATTATATACTTATTTGCTTTTGAGGGGCTTGTGGCTAAGTAATAATAGCTGCACGGGTCGATCGATCAGGTGAAGCTACGCTTTCCGCGGTTGGTCCGTGGATGGGTGACCATCTTTACATACCAAGTCCCCTCCGTGCCTCGGAAAGCACGTTAAGCCGTTGGTCCCGGCTGTCATTTGTAGATCTTTGACAGTCGTTACGGATAGTTAGAAGCCCAAAAAGTCTGACAACCAGTCTTACCAAGGAGTATCATGTTACCTAGTCACTAGGTTGTGGAGGTCAAATAGGCAATCGCTCCATGTAAAATACTGGTATTCAGCTGCATCCGGTTAGACTGGAAGCCGACCCAACATAGTTGGGAAAAGGCTAGGCAGATAATGATTATATACTTATTTAATTTGCTTGAAATATGGTTTCAACTGGTAATTTATAATATAAAAATCGACTACCTACGAAAATACACCCTGATCTGAATTACAGCGCCATCTAGTAATGGATAGCGAATTTAGTAAATACGACCGGGCATAGCGCCATCTAGAGGCGAGTAGTTGAAAATCCCCACATCACAGGGACCTTTTTGTTCATTCACATTAAAAGTTACGGTTTGATAACAAAGTGCGTGTCGGACTACGCACAGTGAAAGGTTTCATAATTAAGATGAATATTTACGCATGCTCTGTATTGATTTTACAAACCTCAAAAATAAGTTTGTATTCCATACCTATCATGCCTTGGTACCTTCAGAATTCTACTGCGGCAGTTTCTCATCGCTCCGCAGAATAACTGGCTGTCGTGTTCTTCCAAAGTCAATTTGTTTAATTAGCGTAATTCGTAGTCAACGATAAGTTGTTGTTTTTTTTCGTGCCATACACCTTCTTTCCATTTTTAGGGTTCCGTAGTTAACAAGGAACCCTTATAGTTTCGTCATGTCCGTCTGTCTGTCTGTCTGTCTGTCTGTCCGCGGTCTAGCTCCGAGACCCTTAGTACTAGAAAGCTGTAATTTGGCATAGGTAACAAAATTATGAAAAACATTTTTTTTAGGGTACCTCTCATACACGTAAAGTGGTGATGTTTACTTTTTTTATTTTTTTACCCCATGGTGAGGGGTATCATTGGAAAGGTCCTTCAAAAATATTGCGAGTTTGTGAAAACTATTTTTGGATTCAGGGATTCGTTTGCGAAATATTAAGATTTAAAGTGTTAATTTTTGTTAGAGTCAAGTGTGTCCCCCCCCCCTGCCGGCTAAATGGTTGATTTTATGTGTGTGAAAAAAATCACAGCAGTAGTTTATATAACGAAATTAAAAGGAAAACTATCACAACTAAGTAGGCTCTACAGGTTACCGAGTAATAATCGACCAACTTAACTTTGCAGTTGCAAAAACATGTTTTCCCATACATTCCGTATGGGAGAACATATTTTTCAACTACAAAGTTAAGTTTGTTTTTGGGATAAATTCATCCCAACTACGGAACCCTTCATTGTGCGTGGTCCGACACGCACTTGGCCGGTTTTATCGATATAAAATAGTGCCAATAGTCTCCGAGTAAAATGGCTGTTTGACTTCCGGCCGGACGGACAGACGGACATAATGAAGTTATTAAAAGGGTTCTGGTTTAGCCAGTTGGGTACAAACCCAAAAAAAAAAATCCGCTGTAAGTCCTAGCGCCTTTCAGATTTTGATTAGAACAGATTTGCTTACTAAAAAGCCGTGGCCTGTAATCCAGGCGTGCACTTTACTTTGTGCAATTTATTTCATCATCTGCTCTCAAAATGGTAAAAAAAAAATCTTAACGAAATCGGAATTTTCTAGGATCAATGTTTCGAAGACAGATTCCATGCAGTTTCATGATAGCCTGTTCATTGGCATTTGTAGCTTTTTCTTTCTGACTGACCGGCTCCTTGACAATTCAAAAGTGCCTGTAATTGGTTTACCTAATTGAGATAAATGCTGAGTTGGAGTTTCAAAGACATGTTATATAACATGCAACCTTCAGTGGGCCCGCATGTTAGATTACTGCCCACTCCCTCTCGCAGAGTTTGCTGAACCTGTTGCTATGGTAGCACAAAAGTCAAATCTTTCGCATTCGTTTCTTATCATTTAAAAACCGTCCATAAACTCAATCAGGCATGTTATCGAATTGCATTATTATTAGTAACGCCGCACACTAGGCGACTCGCCACAAACAGCAGTCAACATTTAAGCCGTATGCCCGATGGTATTCCCCATCGGCAAAAATTACAAACTTTTACATACAAACTTTCATCCCTTATTTGACCCCATTAGGGGATGAATTTTTAAAAATCCGTCCTTAGGGCTCAACTTCGATATTTTAAATATAAGGAATCCTTTTGCGAAATTTCATGCTTCTATACTCCATTTGAAATAAGATTGGACATAAACACACAAACCTTTTTTCCCGTCCGTTCAACCGATTTTGACTTCTATACCGTACGCATAAGGATGGCATTAAAAGCAAAAACTGGTTACCATACCAACTGTTTACTGCAGCTGCCATTTGTCATGCCACCAACGCAATAGAAGTCAAAATCGGTTGAACGGACTGTGAAAAAGGTTTAGTTAAATGTCTAATCTTATTTCAAATGGAGTATAGAGCCAGCGGTTTAGGCTGTGCGTTGTCTGTTTTGATTGGTTTATGATTTTTATTAAGTACCTAGATTATTGTTCAATCAATGGACCTACGTATACTTTATAGAAGGTAGTCTATGATATCATAAAGAAAGATTCTCTGAACGAGGTTGACTGAATATCAAAGAAATAATAACGGATTATGTGGCAGTGGCAGATAAATATGTCTAGAAATGGGATAACAAGGACTACTGCGATGACGGCTATTAGACATATGTAGAAAAATACATGTTGCACTTGTGATGTGTATTGCCTACAGTCCGCTCGACTCGTCTTGTTCAAGTTCCAAGCTAGGTTCCAAGCTAGTTTCGGCAGTAGCCGAAAAGCCGCGTCTAGTCACCGTTTTTACGCTACTGACCGAGGGAAAATCGATAAAAAGCGACGATCATTAGTGGCGGCGACTAGTGGTCGCTGTTAGTGGCTTAGTTTGTAATGGGTCTTAAAGTTTTGTTAGTCAACGAACACGTGCGTGTTCCTTGTAAATTGATGATTGAAGTTAAAAAAAACTATACCTAAGTTAATAATTTATTATGTAACGTCAGGAAGTCATTTTGGCTATAAAAATGTTGTTTTTAATTAACTTAATTATGTGCGTCATGACCATGACTGCAGCCGGTAAGTTTTTTGACTTACCTACTAGTCACTAGTCGACTTGATGATAGGTTTTCTTAGGAAATAACCCAAGCTTTAATAGCATTACAGCTCAATAAGTAGCACCACGTCACCCCACTCTAAAATGACGTAACTAGCAATACCTACCTACCACTATCATTCATTCCTTTGTCATCGCCTGGACAAATCGGGTACCTACCGGATGATTTAAAATTTAGGTGTACCTAATGAATACCAATGTGGTTTAAGGGACTTGATGATGAATAAATACCGTTCAAGTAGATAATTCTGCGAGTTTTCGATAGTTAATTGATTCAGGCGTGACCTTGCGGAAATCTATTATAAAATACAATAAACTTAGATAAATTTAGTAAACTATTCCTTAAGAGTCATAATAGCCGAACGCGGTCTCTGCGTCCGGCGCTCGGCGTGGCAACACGCCGTGTTCGGGTTCGTGATAAGTCAGTCGTCATCCTGAGGATGCCTCGTTGAGAGGTGAAACACGTGTCGATTTCTTACAGGGATTTTATGACTCTTAAGGAATAGTCAAGCGGAATAGGTTACTAAATATATCTACGTCTAATATATTTTATAGTTTTCGATTCAGGTCTTAGACTGTACCCCTCGTAGGGGTCTAAGGCTTGCTTTGGAGAATCTATTTAACCGAAATCTTGGTTGTTAAACATCAAAGGAATGCAATTTATGATAATCAACCTAACTAACCTGCCCTGACCTTATCCACAAGGTAAATCTGGTGAAGGTTGTAGGATTCAGCTGGACGCCACTTCGTTGTGGCGATGCTTGGGGAGGCCTGTGTCCAGCAGACGCCAGCAGTTATTTCGACTAAACGACAAGGGCGTAGCGAGGTACCTACGGGCAGGGGGGGCAGCTGCCCCACCCTAGAAGATACAGGAATGCTCACAAACCGTAAAGTAATATTATAATCCGTGCAATCCACGAAGACGCGCCCCACTCCGCGATTACTGTACTGTAAGCTGAACTCTAGTACACCGCGGAGCGGAGTGGGGCGCGTTTTCGTGGATTGCACGGACTATACGTAGGTAGCCTATCAATAAACAAAAACAAAGTTGTAGTTGATTCTATTGACAGGCGAATCTTATAAGATTTAGTAAGTACAATCTTATAAAATTGGAATGGTTGAATCTAGATTCGCTTTTTTACGTACGAAACTGTTTTCTCGACACCGCGCCGCGATATATTCTTGGTTTGTCTACGCCTGCCCCCCTCCCCCTTTAACAAAATCCTAGCTACGCTCTTGCTAAATGATGAGGATGAACTCAACAGCCGTCAACAAACAGAATGAGGATCCGCGCTAGGTTGTCCATAGTTAAATAATAATATAATAAAAGCCCTTTATTCAGTCCATTTAAAACTTATGCTACTAAAATAAAAATATTAACAAGTTGTAAATAAAAGTTGAAATAAAATTAAAATAATTCTAAAATTGACATCGGCTGTCTTAGTCTGGGTGCCTATTAGCAAAGGCCTTCTTCATTTCCTTCTATTTTTCTCTATCCATTGCTAATCGAGTCCATAATTTTCCACCTGTATTTTCCAGCTCATCAATTCAGCGTTTTCTCTGCCTACCTCTATTTCGTCGTCCATAGTTTACACTTGTTAAATAAATAATTTCTTCTCTCCAAATATTTCAGTTCCTATAGAAAGCACAATACCTCACAATGTCAATGAGACCTTAAAGCCAGCAAGAAGGATATTAAACGGACGTCAAGTAGGAGATACGAGACCCTACATGGTAGGCCTCCTTTTTATTAATCCCAGTACCCTAATAGCGTTATTACGCTATTAGGGTATTAGCAATCTCAATCAAACAGATTGTGTTGTATTCAACACAATCTGTTTGATTGAGATTGCTAATCCATTGCTTCATAAGTTGGAAAAAAATCTGCTCAACAACGTAAATATCGCAATGAATGTTGTTGAACTGTCAAAATGAAACAAATTAGGCATAATTGTTTACGAAAATAAGTTACGTAATTACGGTACCGGCTAAGCTTTAGTGCTATTCTGTGAAATTGGTTTTGAATGGTTTCAAACCTCACTCAAGACTAGCTATCTAATTGCGTAAACATTTTCGGTAAACTATTAAGACTAATCTATTTCATTTTGACAGTTCAACAACGCTCATTGCGTTATTTACTTTGTTGAGCAGATTATTTTTTCGAACTTATAAAGCAATGTATTAGAAATCTCTTTCAAAATTATTCAGATTGTGATTGATCGTGTATTACGCAATTAGGGTGTAGGTAGGTATAGGTTACATAGTTTGAATGCAAACTCATTTGTTTTAAAGGCAGACAGGCGCGATGCGACGGTACGACACGATTCTTTTAGATTAATTTCCATGAAGTTTTCACAGAAATTGTTCTACTAGAGTCGCATCGTGCCGGAGAGCCTTAAAGATCATCAGGATTTTTTTTTTGTTTATTTGTTTTTGTTCTTATTAAATTACATTTTTAAATATTTCTTAAAATAAAATAATTAAAAAAACATTTAAAAATATAAAAAAGTAGAGTTCCGCCGGTGTCGGGAGCGGGGTCCAAGCTTCCGGTGGTTAGGGCTGCAGAGACAGGAACCTCCTCACAATGCGAGCCGTATCGAGGAGTACTGCCTTCTGAATCAGGCGCTTGATCCAACCGCCTAACGAGAGCCTCGAGAGATGTTGGTCGAGGCTTTCGGCCATCAGGCCATTAGCCGTTACGACAATCGGCACAATGATAGCCGAGCTCACATTCCACATGTCAAAAACCTCATGTGCTAAGTCGAGATATTTTATTTTATTTATTATATTATTATTAATTAGTAAGACACATTAGCAGCTAGTGAGCTGATGCGTGTGTTTCAAATAGCTTAGATGTAGTAACTATGTTACTGGTAAAACCCAAAGTGCGGCTATACCGTGCGGCTATATACGGTTTTAGCCGGCTACAACTAGGTGCGGCCAGTAGCAATTGGTTAAACTTGCCTAAATGGACCCTGGTGTGTTATGTGGTCACAGTTCTAACCTAACTTAACCTACCTTTCAGCCATTTTCATTTGCTACAACTAAATTTAACCAACTGCTACCTGTCGCACGTAGGTGTAGCCGGCTAAAACTAGGCACCTATGACAGGTACACTACTAGATATTTTGAGAATTTCAGAGGAATTTCGGGAATCTTTCGTATAAATAATGAACGGTGATGTTTTGTGCAGGTGTATTTGAGATTAGCTCCGAACACGGACCCCAAGTTTTCGGGATCAAACTGGCTTTGTGGAGGAGTGATCATTCATGAGAGATACATCCTCACGTCTGCAGCCTGCATAGAGGACGCCAAACATTTCTACGTTGTCTCCGGAACACATAAGTATGTAAGGCTATGTATCCAGTGGCTGTTAGAGAACCTAATTCTGGATTAAGGGTGATGCGTTAAGGTAGCCCGCTAAATTCAAATTTTCTTACGTTTGTTTGAAAGTTTGGAATTTTTGCCGATGGGAAATCCCATCGGGCGCACGACTTGCCTATAATATTTTTTAAGTAGGTACAGTCACGAGCACTAATATGTAGGTATACAATTATCAACCTTTTAGAGTTATTGTCTCCTACTGTATTGATTGTAATTATACGTTGTTAGGAATAGGTATAGTATTTTGGAACCCACAGTCCCACACTACATAGGCAGTGGCGTAGCGTGCCTTGGCGGGGCCCCGTATAAAAATTTGTTTGGGGGCCCTTATGAAGGGTAAAGATTTCTCACAAAAGAAAAAAAATTGTTTGCATAAATTAAAATAAATATTTATTCATCATAATTATCTATGTCACTTTTCCAAAATTTTTACAAACAATTCAAATTATTGTGGGATTCCCCCGTTGAAGTAAATGAATCCCGCAGTCCGCGATAACGATAACCGATGTAGGGTGTTGCCAACTTTTGAACGCACGCTTTACGCGGGAAAAAAAGAAATTCCTATTTTTGACTTTTGTCATTTAAGAAATAAAACAAAATTGGGAAGTTTTTATTAATTTTTACTTGCGCATGTCGGGGGCCCCCGTGGCCCGGGGGCCCCGTATAATTGATACAGCAGATACGGCGGTAGCTACGCCCCTGTACATAGGGCTTAATAATATGTCAAGTTGCAATCGTTATTCCACGAGAAAATTATTTTGAATTTTGATAAGTGTATGCATATTTTTGCTCGTAACTGTACACCTTAGAATGAGAATTTCGCCGGATATTTTCCTAGCATGGGACCTACTACATGCCCACTGCACGGGCCTTAATGACTCCGAGCTGCCGGTTTAATTTGTTCTTAAACTTGCAGATGGGTCCCGTTATCAGAAAAAAATAATGAGTGCATTAACAACGGTGCCAAAAAGGCCATATGGAAATGTGTGCCGAAATGTAAGTACGCCCCTTTCATCATAAAACGAAATAACTCAAAATTGTGTTTTTTGGGAAAACGCATTTAAAGTGTCAAAATTCACCCCCTTTTCGCCACCCCCAAACATCGTTATAATTGAAATAATGTCATACACTGTATATAATTCTTGAACTCCTTACCGATGATTTATCATCTAAAATGAAGGTGAATTTTATCAAAACCGGATGGCATTGATACACACAATTCCTTGCACTTATTAGAGCTTAAATTTCGAATGCCATCCGATTTGAACTGTTTTAACAATTTTTTTTGATTTTTGTTTCAAAAGTTGGGCAAAAAGGGTTTTTTGGCGACTTTGAAGGGTTGTTTCTCAGAAACTGCCCAGCAGGATCGGATGGCATATTTTTTTCAAAAATCGCTGGTACGAAAACGGCCCGTGTGTTTCGGATGGCAAAAAAAAATTACTAGATAAATAAGGTATAAACTTCAAAGCAACCGCATTTTCATCCGGTTGACTCGTCAAAAATTTTTCCCTCATATCTCCGCCCCCGTCCACTTGGGGTCCATTCGGACGGTACGGGGGGGTTCGATATCACTTCAAGACCCAGATTACAACTCGCCATCCGGTTGCCTCTCCGATAAAATTTTACGTGCCATTGCCTTGAATATAACAGGTTGTGGCGATGGCGAGACAGTGTTTATACCGCGAATACCACTAATTCCAAAAAATTGCCAGTTTAAGCGCGTGCAGTTCCCTATGAGCGTATGCTTTGTGATCAACAAGTCACAGGGGCCGACACCGAAGGCTGAGGGCTGCGGGTGTCGACCTCAGGACAAGATGCTTCTCACACGGACAACTGTACGTCGCTTGCTCTAGAGTCACCATTCCTGACTCTCTGTATATTTTGGCTGCTGAGAATAAAACTACAACAGAGTATACAGGGAAGTTTTATAAAAATGTGGCTGTTATTGTAGTATATTGTGGTGTCTTACGACTTCCACGCGACCGAAGTCGCGGACAGAAGCTAGTTGTAAATATAATAAAACTTTCTTTCAAATAAGCTTACGTGTTCGACGGTGACGACTTCGACAACATTCGCTGGATGATCGGTGACATAGCTGTTGTAAAAGTGGAAGATAAGTTCAACTTTGAGAAGCGTATCAGGGGCTGCGACTTCGTACCTAAGAAGGTGGATTATAACAACCGTTCCATTGATCTCGAAAAGCAACGTAGTTACGGATCCATTGTTGGTTGGGGATCAATCGATACATTTGGAGATGTAAGAAAGTCACACTTTTAAGTTTTGATAAATTAAATTGTCTTTAAGTACCTATACTCCGTTTGAAATAAGATTAGACATTTAAACAAACCTTTTTTACAGTCCGTTCAACCGATTTTGACTTCTATTGCGTAGGCATAAGGATGGCATTAAAAGCAAAAAAAGTGGTTACAAACCAACTGTTTACTGCAGCTGCCATTTGTCATGCCACCAACGCAATAGAAGTCAAAATCGGTTGAACGGACTGTAAAAAAGGTTTAGTTAAATGTCTAATCTTATTTCAAATGGAGTATAGGTTAAACCACAACTGTCATTAATAATAATCAGTCGTATGAAATGGCTATTTCACGACTTTACGAATTGTGTCCTGTATTATCCGAAGGGACAGGCCTCTGTATCACACATAATATCTGTGTTATAAGCTACCTATCTATTCATATTTGATCAGTTATATAATAAGTCTCATGGCGACGAATTCCCATTAAGAGCGTTTATTCTGAAAGTGGGCAACGTCGCGAATAGATGCCAAATATTTCACTGTTTTGATTTATTTGGCAATATTACTGTATGGAAACAAGAAATGTGGCTAACTAGCGAACTAGAATACTAATAAAAAATTGCAATTGTAACACTGAATTTGATGTTGTAACTGTTTTAGGTGTAAAAAAGGCATTTGGATAGTTTCAAAATATTTTTTTTAACACCTAAAACGGTGTTTTAAATATTCGGTGTTGCGATATTAGTTTTTGCATTTCATAATCAATATTTTAGTTCCCTAGTAAGCCACATTTCTTAATTCCATACAGTAATATTGCCAAATTAAATAAACAAAACAGGTAAATATTTGACAGCTACAATTTACGACGTTGCCAACTTTTAGGATAAACCCTCTTAAAGGGGTCAAAATCCAGGCTCCGACCTGCTACTAAGAATAATTTGCTGATGGAACGACGAAAACTTAACACTTCGTTCAATTCCGGGTGGGAGTCGACGGTGGACCCACAACGCTAAACAGTCTCCCTTTTTTTTTGTTTAAATCTTAATTATCTAACTAATTGTTGTGTCAAATTTTTAGGTAGATCCAGATGCGCCCGTAAGTACACCTACTTACATGCTAATAATTTGTTGTTTTATTTACTAACAGTAGTTAAGAGCGTTCATTCTAAAAGTTGGCAACGTCGCAAATAGCTGTCAAATATTTACGTGTTTTCTTTAAAAAGAGGTTTACATGAAGTCAACGGTGACACATCACAAAGAGCACAAAACGCCTGCATTGTAGGTACCTACCGATTTACCGATATGTGCAAAAAATAAACTACAAGGCTTTTGTAGGTACGTATTGAGTATTTTTTGCAACTACCTATACTCCGTTTGAAATAAGATTAGACATTTAAACAAACCTTTTTACAGTCCGTTCAACCGATTTTGACTTCTATTGCGTAGGCATAAGGATGGCATTAAAAGCAAAAAAAGTGGTTACAAACCAACTGTTTACTGCAGCTGCCATTTGTCATGCCACCAACGCAATAGAAGTCAAAATCGGTTGAACGGACTGTAAAAAAGGTTTAGTTAAAAGTCTAATCTTATTTCAAATGGGGTATACATAATATTATGTAAGTATTGTTTTTTTTTAAATCATAAAAGCAGACGTTTTGGCATAACCGATTTAGATGTTTCGATATTTATCATAGTTAATGACTTTTTGCAGTATTTCTCATTACCAATAGAACGAACAATAGACGTACAATTGTTTGGGCGATTAACACACGGCACCGCGCACCGCCGCGGAAGTGAGAGGTGAGAGCACCCTCAACCGCGCGGTGTACGTGTGTTAGGCATCAACGGATTTATTAGAGGTCAATGCGACATGAGATCCGCTTCACCGCCTACCGCGGCGGTACGCGGTGCCGTGTGTTAATCGCCTAAACCATTGAGTTTGTACATTATTAGACTATTTATTGCAGTGTACGCGGTGGCGCGGCCAGAAAGTATGATTCCTAGCCGCGCCACCTATTGTGTTAACTTTCTCGCGAATCTTGATAGTACATTTTTTTATTATTATGTACCTACAATAATGAACATATTATGTACATTTATTCTTATTAACCTCCATTCAAAATTCGACTGTGGCGCGGCCAGGAAGTACCACGCAGTTTATAGCCTGATTTAACACATAGTATACTTTCTATCCCGATATTTCCACGGGATCAAGACCTATGCGGGTGAAACCGGGAGGCGCTGCTAGTCTTATATTATTTTGACATTTCTTTTGACCATTGACACGCCATTATGAATTTAGGCGATTACAAACTTTTGGCACAATGATAAAGGCATTATATAAGGTTCGCAACCCTCTGGTTGTCGAGGCCGCTAGTTACACTCCCTCTACTGCCCTCTAGTGTCAATCGAACCCGCCGCCCTAAGCGAATCCTTACCGAAACTATGACGAATCATTGAAAATTGGCTCCCTGGTGCAAAGTGCTCTTCCTTCCTCTCATAATACTTGTCCTAATAGAAGTTACGATCCTCAATGAACTCACCGGAGCTGATGGAAGCAGACGTGCAGCTGATCGGCGGTAAGAACTGCAAGAAACGCTGGGAGCCTCGCTACCACTTCGTAATAGATGATCAAATGGTCTGCACCAAGGATATCGCTGATTCTGAGTCAATGAGTAGCTTGTGTCTGGTCAGTATTTCTTTTTAAGGTTCCGTGAAAAACGGAACCCATAAAGGATCACTCGTGTGTCTGTCTGTCTGTCCGTCTGTCATAGCCAAATTTCACCGAATTTAATGTTGAAATTTTGTACACATAATGTATTTCTGTGACCTAAACACGGACGCGTAACGTAAATAAATGTATTTTGAATATGGGGATCACTTTTGGGGATCAGATAAGAAAATAACAATAAAAGTTTTGCAAACTGGACCGTGTGACATATCAAATGAACGGGCTTGTTGCAAGGACCTCAATTCAAACCGAGTCTGCGCTTAGCGCTCGGTGTGGCAACACGCCGTGTTCGGGTTCACAAGTCCATCGTCATCCTGAGGATGTCTCGTTGAGAGGTGAACATGTGTCGATTTCTTCCAAGAGTTTTTTTTATGGCTCTTTAAAAATAGTTAAGCGGAACAGGTTACTAAATATATCCACGACAATTTTTTTTTAAAGTACCTACTGTTTTTAAGTATTTTTGTAAAATAAGTGGTGGTGTGGTAGTGGAAGCTGCTGTGGAGCGTACCTACCCCCGAACCAGAATATTGGATTTGGGCGCCATATTTACGATAATTATTATTGTGTTTTTGATGAAATTGCATGAGTTTAGATAAAATAGTTTAAAAAACTGCACAAAACTTGGTATTACAACACTAGTGTGATAGGTACTGTAACGGTTACACCACCACATACGAACTACGCATCATAGATAAGACGTCACACAAATCCTGCATCGCGCAATTAGAGTTTACCGAGCGATCGACATGGATACAAGATTGTAACTTCAAACCGTTGGGCAGTTGGCCGCCAGACACAACACCCGTCTGGTCGGAGGATCCTCCCTTTTCTATGGTGGATGAGTGAACTTTACACCCTGTTCCTCATACGACTAAAGTACTATTATAAACACTAGTGTTGTAATAATTCCTGTTATGTAACAGTTCCCTAAACTACTATTAATGTTCGAATTTAAGTCTAAATATGTACGCCTTGAGCACATTATTAGTCATGTGCCTTGAGTAAGCACGGTGATCAATGTATGAACATTCGCTTTCGCCATTCGCTATCGAACAGCCGTCTCTGTATGAGAAGAGGCCTTAGGGTTGGACCTCATCTGGCAGCACGGAATCGCCTTTTTCCGTCGCCCTTTCTCTTTCTGTCGCTTAGAACTGCCATTTGCTAGACCGAGACAGAAAGCATAATGCGATAGCACGCGGCGGAATCCTCGAGGCGATCGGCATCACGGACAAAATGCAATGGTCGGCAGGGAGACTCCGGAACGCTGAAGCGCGCGATAGCATGCTAACGCATCCTTTCACCGCCGATCACTTGCTATCGCATGCTGTCTCACTCTATCGTACAATGGCGCACGCGGCCGCTCGTCAGCTCAGTGCAGCCTGTTCATTCATGCCGTGGTCCTATCCATCTCGCGCTTGAAACTAAACTGATCATGAAAGAACGCGGCAGTATGCCACTAGTGATGTGATTCTACCCGGGTAAATTCCTAAAATGGGAATATTCCCGGGAATATTCCCATTGAATCCACCCAATGGGTATTTATTCGGGTATTTATATTTTTATGATCAATATATACATATTTCGCATAAATCGATTTATGAACCTTAAGGCTTTCGATTTCCTTGTACAAAAATAACAACTATAAATGTGTTACACTGTTTTATTCAAGAAACGTTGTTATTTATTCATATAAATAACAAACATACTACAATAATTAAACTAAGCATTAATAAATAACTGATGCGCTTAAGGTGGATGCGCTGTAGCCCGATGAAAATTTCATGAAATCGTCAGTCAATGCACTTACATGAACTTAGATAGTTGTACTTGTACTGCTAATTCTAATGTTTATAATTCTGTAAATCCATATTTGTTACGGGCGCTAACATGAACTTACATAGTTGTACTGCTGATTCTAATATTTATATTTCTGTAAATCCATATGTGTTACGGGCGCTAATAATATTTATATCAACATACAATGTGATACTGACCCGCAAATTGCAAAAAACGTAAGAAAATTTGTATTTCGCGGGCTACCCTAGCGCATCAACCTTAACGGTTAACTTTGAATGACCAAGCAGGTACACGCCGGCGGCGGTGCGTGGTGTTTTTTGATTGGTGCATTTCATTTACCTAGTAAAACAATAGACTCCAATACCGTGGCCACGTTTACTATTCACTTGAGTATCGGAATTTGCGGACGTGCTTAATTCTGGTGTTTTGTGTTGAAACTTGTTTGCTGTGTATTTGGAAAATTCTTACCTAAATTCAACCTGACAATTTTGGCAACGAATAAGGGATTCTGGGTGTACATATTATTATTGTGGTATTGCTGTAAAGTTTAGTGAGGCGATCGAATCGAATTTACGTAAGTACTTACATTTATTCTTTAAATATATTTTATTGATTTTATTTCTATCTCATAATTATGATTCTCTTTTCCTCTTATAGAAAAACATGCCACATTAGTATTTAATTTATAAATAAATTAAAAAATATATATATAAATAAATTTTAATAAATTGTTTTGTAAATATATATATACAATTACATTTTTATATATTTCCTAAAAAAATATTAAAAACATTTAAATATTAATATTGATTAACTTTATTGTTAAAGATATCATCATGCCGAAACAGAAAAAACAAAAAGTTTGGAGACATTACCACAGCTTACCTGACAAATCAGTCAGACAATGCACATTTTGTTCAAAAATGTACCGAGTACCTAATGTTACCAAAATGGGTAATCACTTGATGAAGTGTCCTAAGTGTCCGCTGGTTATAAGAAATGAGTTAACGGAAAGGTGTGAAGAAACATCAAATACATCGAACTCATCAACTACAGAAGGAGAAATAATTGAAAACTCAACACTCAGTGACGCTACTCCTTTGCTCGAATTTACAGAGGAAAGAAAACTACGACTTACAAAATTGCTTTCAAAGGCAATTTATGTTACTGGCTCGCCTCTGTCTATGGTGGAACATCCTCTGTGGAGAGAGTTTTTTAAAGAACTACAGCCTCTGTACGAAAAGTGGCAACACTGCTCGAGTGACATGTCAAAATTTTGTTCCGTATTCATAAATTAGTTTTATTTAATTTTTAAGTGTAATTAAGGTGTAATAATATTTCTAAATATTAAGTAACTGGATTAAAACTCAGGATTATTGTTTTCCTGGAAATTTACAAAGTAAAACACAGTTTTTGGTTACCCACCGTTACCGGTAACCTATCACGAACAGCTGATGTTCGACCTGCGGATTTAAACGGGAAGTATTGTTTACTTTTATTCCTTATCTAGCACACAATCCTCACTTAAGACTCTGTAACACATTCATTGAGTATTAGTATCAAAATTTTTGGTTGATTTGGCACCCTGCACTGGGGCACTCAGTTTGTTTACATAGATAACAAAACTTAGTACCTATTGTGAATTTCAAAGTATTGTAATTCTATTAGTGTTATATTGTTCATAACAACAACAACAACGTTGACTATCCATTTTAAATGTAATCCTTATGCAAAACTAGAATACTATTTTTTATATAGGCATCCTACCCACAGAAGCAAAAGTAAAATCATAAGACAATAGAATCAATGTAACATTGTACTTGATCTAATTAAAATAGTTGCATTTCAACTAGATTCAGCAGCCTACCTCATTTCTCTATAAACCTACACTAACTTTTCCCATTTTTCCTTTCATTTCTAGCTTTCTCTATTTTGTTTGTCTGTCTATTTAGCTCTCACCGTTTCTTTAATTCTACTTTCAGTACTAGTTCCTGAAACTATGCCTGTGATGACCCGCAAGGCTGCTGCTCAGGAATTGGAGCTTAAATTGAGAACGACCGTTCAAGATCTTAAGGCTTCAAACAGTAAATGTGAACAGCTGTTACAGGAAATAGATGATAGTGAGAAGGAAGTCGAGAAGGTTGTTTACAAAAATACAAGCTTAAAACAGGAGCTAGTAGACCTGCATCAACAATACCTAGATGTTGTTGATGAACGGGACAAACTGCGGCTGGTCACGGATGGTTTTAATAACTGCAGTAACTTATATGAGGAGGCTTTGTGTAAGGTTAGGGATCTAGAAGAGGAACTAATTCATGCAAATCTACGAATTACTAAGTTACAGAAACAAAAAAGTTGTACTCGGGCTAAGGAAACTAATAACTTATATGATGAATTATCTAATAGTAATTGTAACCCTCAATCCTTTATAACAATAGATCTTACAGAAGATTCAATATTGAAACATAATAATAGTTGTTATACAGTAAGTCAAAATAAAATAAAAAAATATGCAAAACTAAATAAAATCATAAATAAATGCAATAAATTCAAGAAACAACAAAAACACAATTCCAATAATATTAAACTAAGGAAAGAACGTGTTTTTCTAATAAATAAATTAAAAAACTATCAAATTAAATTAGAAGACAGTAAAAACATTTATCAAATTGACACCCAACGATTACAGTCTGGAATTGAGGTACTTGAAGAGTCACTACATTCACTTTATATTAAATATGTGAGCTCTCAAAAACAAATAAAGGAACATATCCTTGCTGCCAACAAGTTAGTAGAAATGTGTAACAGTGAGGCAGACAGTGTGGTCCCGATGTCTCTTAGCACCGCTCAATGTTCTTGTCAAGGGGCATCCAGCCTTGAGGCTCTTCAACCTGAGGCAACGGAGGACCCGTCCCAGTCTGGAGAGGCTCAGGGCTGTGTCCCTGATCAAGATACACCACATGTTATACAAGCTTCATTTCAAGTAGCACAGACAGATACTTGTTGTAGTAAAGATTGTTATTGTTCTATTATGTTTTCAGATAGTTTAGGGACAGGATTAGGTAAATTATTAAGTAACAACCTGAGGCAATCTTCAGTTAATTATTGTATGCCAGGGAAATCCTACGAAGAGATAATTTCATCAATAACAGGCCGTAAATATGATCCGAAAGCCATTATTTCTGTATTTGTAGGCAATAGTACTAATGTAAAAAAAGATGACATCACTGACAGTGTCACCGAAATCTTGAAGATTAATTGTCAGAAAATAATATTGTGTGCTTTTCCATACTTTGAGCACTTGTCAAGTAGGCAAAATCATAATATACATATGCTAAATAACCATATGCATTTATTAGTTAATCACTATAGTGACAAACTTATATTTTTTGACACCAACACTTTTGTTGAGAAATTAAAGTCGACTAGGGATACTGCGTATCTGCCTATTAGTTTTAGACGTCAAATAGCATGGCTATTAGCTTTTAATATAAACTCAGACATAAGTAGTATGTCGAAGTCTAATGTAATTAGCACCACAAAAATTAGTAATAATACTAATATTAAGGTGGTTAGTAATTTAAACTAGTCAGTAAGACAACAGAAGGTACCAGTAACAATGTTTTTAATCTCACCATCAACAAGGTATCTTCTAGCACTCAATTAGTTAATTGTAAAAAAGGGGCTAAGCAGAATTCCTTGAAATTGTTTCATCAAAATATTCAAGGTTTTTCTTCCAAATATTTAGAAGTTGAATTGCTTTTAGAAAAAACAATGTTTGATATTATTTGTATAACTGAACATTGGTTGAAAGATTATGAAATGTTAATTAATTTTGAGAATTACAGTGTGGGCAGTTGTTTTAACCGAAAATCAATGCTACGTGGAGGTTCACTAATCTTAATTAAAAATTGTATAAAATCTAAGACTCGTAATGACATAGTTGAACTATCGGTGGAACATAGCATTGAACTGTCCTGTGTTGAGCTAGATAAGCATTTTATAGTGTGTGTATACAGACCTCCAAATTATCAAAACTACTCTATATTTGAATCAGTAATGGAAGATGTTTTGGCAAAACTTACAACTGGTAATAAATCAGTAATTATTTGCGGTGATTTTAATATTAATATTTTGGAAAATAATTCAAATAGCAGTAGATTATTAAGTCTCTTCAAATCATTTAATCTGTCAAATGTGTTTTTAGAACCAACGCGAATAACTTCGACTACTGCTACATGTATTGATAACGTCTTTTGTTGCTGCGACTATTTAGGTAAAGCTATTGTAAATTATCTCCCTTCTGATCACAGCGGTCAAACCGTTATTTTTGAGTCCAACACACCAATACTAAAAGTGCAGATACAAACTAGACCAATAACATCGGGTAATTTAATTAAGTTTAATAGCACTTTAATTAGCAAGTTAAGTGCTCAGGGTCTAAATATGTCCAATGGCAATATTTTGTATGAACAATTCTTTTCATTAGTCCAAACAGAGTTCAATAAGTCTTTTAAGAAAAAAACTAAAACTATTTGCCCTAAGTTTTTATTCAGTGACTGGGCAACTAAAGGCATCAGGAAAAGTAGGGAAACATTATTTGAACTGTATGGCCTTAAGCCGTATATTAACACAGAAACTTTTAATAAGTATGTTGCTACTTACTCTAAAACTTTTAAAAATATCTGCAAAGCAGCTAAAGCTTCTTTCATTAGCAACAAGGTTAAATCGGCAGATAATAAAATAAAGACAGTTTGGAAAATTATTAACAATGAAACAAACAAGAACAAAAGACATAATACAGATTACACACTAGACACTTCCGGCGGTCTTATTAGCGACAACATCGATGTTGCTCAAGAATTTGCAACTTTCTTTACCAATATTCCAATTAAAACTACAGAAACTCTAAATTCCTCCCCCTCACTTGCGATTGATTTATTAAAAGCGAATGTTTCAGCCTGCCCTGTGGAATTTAAATTTAAACATATAAACCCTGTGGTCGTTATAAAGGCTTTTAAGCAACTTAAGATCAAAATTACCGAAGATCTGTGGGGCATGTCTACTAAAGTTTGTCAATCAATTATTGAGACAATTGCACCCTATTTAGCTTTAATATTTAATTTGTGTGTAGATCAAGGGATATTCCCGGATTTAATGAAATACAGTAAAGTTATTCCACTTTTCAAATCCGGGGACAGCAAAGACACTAATAATTATAGGCCCGTATCAGTTTTGCCGGTTTTCAGCAAGGTGTTTGAAAAAGTAATGTTAAATCAAATGCTCAATCATTTTAATCGTAATAACATCCTACACGATCAACAGTATGGTTTCACCAAAGGACGTTGCACAACCGACGCCGGTGTCACCTTATTGAAACACATCTTTAATGCATGGGAAGAGGCACAAGATGCAATAGGCATCTTTTGCGACCTATCCAAGGCATTTGATTGCGTGGATCACGAAACACTGCTCTTGAAACTTGAGCATTACGGTCTGGATAAACTTGCGCTGAGCTTAGTAAAATCATATTTGAATGATAGACTGCAGCAAGTTCAAATAAACGGTGTAAATTCATTGGGTTTAAAAGTCAAAATGGGTGTACCACAGGGCTCGATATTGGGTCCATTCCTCTTTTTAGTATATATAAATGATTTACCAAATTTACTGAAAAATCGACCACAAATGGTGTTATTTGCTGATGACACATCACTGATTTTTAAAGTAGACAGACGTGCACAGGAGCTTGACGACGTAAATAACGCTATGGTTACGGTCCATAATTGGTTTACTGTAAATAATTTGGTATTAAATGAGAAGAAAACTAAATGCATAAGATTCGCGTTACCGAATGTTAGAAGTAGTGAATGTCACGTTGTATTGAATAAGGAGACACTAGAATTCGTCGAAAAGACAGTTTTCCTGGGGATAACGCTTGACTCCAAACTACAGTGGGGTCCTCACTTAACATCACTTGCAGGGCGGTTAAGTTCAGCCGCTTACGCTGTTTGGAAAATCCGCCAACTAACAGACGTGGATACCGCGAGACTGGTCTATTTTAGTTATTTTCATAGCATCATGTCTTACGGTATTTTGCTGTGGGGACGGGCTGCAGATATTGATTCTATCTTTATTCTGCAAAAGAGGGCCGTCAGAGCCATCTACAACCTCCGCAGACGCGAATCTCTAAGGGAATTGTTCAAGAAAATTAACATCATGACGGTACCTTGTCAGTATATATATGAAAACATTATGTATGTTCGAAAAAATCTACACCTTTTTAGTAAGATAAGTGACAGGCATAATTTTAACACTAGAAATAGGAATAAATTAGATCAACCACGTTTTAGATTGTCTAAAGTTCACACTTCTTTTATGGGGTACTGTGTAAAATGTTATAATAAAATACCACTCGATATTCTTCAACTAAATGAGAAGAAATTTAAAACATGCATTAAACGCACACTATGTAGACAAGCATTAGGTTTTTTTTTCCGGTTCCGGTGCTTTAACAGTGTAGACGCTGTCAGTGCTCGCCGAAAGAAATATTAAGAAACTCAGTGCAAAATATACAAAAACCATCAAATTGTGCAATAAAAGTGTAACTAAGACGATATAAGAAGAATTAAATAAAAAATTCAGTGTTCTTCGTCAGTATTGCGATAAGAAAATCAGTGAGGAAAATTAAAATAAACATAACCTCAAACAAACATCTGTCAATTATTAAAAAACCATAAACAAAACTAACAACTTATCGGAAGAAATCAGTCAGTGTTGTCAGAACAAAATAAAAATTAATCACCACTGACACATCTGTTGGGCAGCCAACTTAACAAGAAAAATTACGTTCCAATTCAAGCAATCATCAAACGTCTAGTTAATGCATCATTCTAATAACCTTTAATTATGTCCGAAGAAATGTCAATATCCACACTCTACGCCATGATGAAACTAGAAATGCAAAAACAAGCTACTTTGATAACAGATAATACTGAAAAAATTATGATAACGATTGAGGATAAATTAAAACCTCTAATAGAAGAAAACCAAATACTTAAATCGAAAATTGAAGTGCTAAACAAGAAGGTAAATATTTTGGAAAACCTAACCAAGAAGAATAATGTTATATTCCACGGATTCAAAGAAACGGAAACGAATTATACCCAACTATTCGAAAACATTACACAGCTACTTAAAAAAATGAATGTGGAAATCGATAAGTACGACATAAATAAATTACACAGAATTGGAAAACTGACATCAGGAAAAACAAGGCCAGTATTAATCACCCTCACAACATACAACAAAAAAATTGAGATCCTCAAAAATAAAAAGAAAATGCCAGAGTCAACATACATCACCGAAGATTTCTCCAAAGAAACACTACAAATACGCAAGGATTTACAGAAGGAGCTTCAACAAGAGAAAGAAAAGGGTAACGACGTGTACATCAAAAACAACAAAGTTGTAGTGAAAACAAAAGGAAACGAAAAACGGAAAAGAGAGAACTCGTCATCTCCCCTTGCAGCATCGCAACGTCAACACGCAACTGGCGACAATAAAAATATATTAGCACCAGCGAAACTACACAAAACTGATCCATTTGCTTATATGAGATCCAGATCTTACTCTACGACAGAAGTAACTACACCAAAAGCATAGGAATCTCTAGACATCGGTAACCGAGAAAAAGCAATAAACAAAAATATACAACATATCGAAAATAAAAATCTCCCCAAGCCTGGTCCCCGTGGGGTAAGAGACCAAAACCCCCTAGGTTTGATGCCTAAAATGCCTAAAAAGCAAAATACATCAGAACAGAAAACATCAAATATTAATAAGGAAAAAGAACTAGGAGTTACAAATAATAAAGGAAACAATAAGAGAAACAGTATCTATATATCAACTCTTAACACTAGGACTTTAAGAACAGACGAATCATTACAAGAATTGGAATATGCCTTAGAATTTATAAATTGGGACATAATTGGCTTGAGTGAAGTGAGAAGGTTAGGCGAACAAATCGAGCAGCATGAAAAATACATTTTTTATTACTTTGGAACCACACCTGGTTTACATGGAGTTGGCTTTCTTGTCAAAAAGTGCTATAGCGAATATATACAAGCATTCATCGGAATTTCTGAACGAATTGCCCAACTAAATATTAACTTCCCTGGGTATGAAACCATATCAATAATTCAAATATATGCACCTACAGAGATCGCGCCCAAGGATAGAAAGGACATATTTTACAAAGACCTGGAGAAAACTCTTGAAAATGCACACAAAACAGTTTTTCTCATGGGCGATTTCAATGGTCAGATTGGCGAAAGACTACCAAATGAAGATGCAATTCTAGGTCAGTTTGGCATTGGTAAAAGAAATAATAATGGGCAAAGACTAGTGAGCCTGGCACATACATATAACCTCAGAGTCATGAACAGCTTTTTTTAGGAAAAACAAAAATAAGAAATGGACCTGGATATCTCCTGATGGGCAAGTGAAGAATGAGATAGACTTCATACTTTCCAATAAACCTCAATTTTTCAAAGATGTAAATATAATTAATAAATTTAACTTCAATACAAATCATAGAATGGTAAGAGGAGCAATTTACTTGAACAAACCAAAGAAAAAGAGAAAGCACACTAAGAAAGAAATTCAACCAAATCAGGTTCCACTCCCTATCCCAGAGAACTTGCTGATGATGCTGGAGAATGAAGCCACAGCTATTTACCATCTTAAAAATGTACAAGATAAATACAACCTATTAGAAGAAATCCTCCAGAAAATGTCTGGACAATTGTGTATGTTAAAGAACCAAAAGGACAAGATTGGAAACGAAGCAAGATGCCTAATGGAAACTAGGAAAATCCTCCTAGAAAATAGAAAACAGAATAGAAATCAAATAACACAAATATGTAAACAAATTAATGAGAAAATTAGAACACATAGAAAACAGTTAAGAAGCAGGACCATCCAACACCATATTACAAAATCAGGAGGAATTAAAAAAGCCTTAAAAGAGTTGAGGGAGAATACATGTTGGATTCCATGCATTAGAAGTAAAAAATCTGGAAAGAAAGAAACAAAACGACCGGAAATCACAGAAATAGCAACAGACTTCTACAGCAACTTATATGATGACGAATACTACAAAGACACTCAATACCCACCGGAAGACAACGAAGAGACTATTCCCTCAATATTAGAAACTGAAATAAGAAGGGCAATACTGTCCCAAAAAAACAACAAAGCTCCGGGAGATGATCAAATATCAAACGAAATTCTTAAAGGATGCCTAGACTATATTATAAACGCCATTACAAATCTATTTGATGATATACTCGCCACTGAAATCATACCAAAACAATGGACAGCGTCTACCATCATATTGCTCCATAAAAAAGGTGATAAAACCGAAATAAATAATTATCGACCCATCAGCTTGATATCGAATTTATATAAGATATTTTCAAAGGTGGTCCTAAACAGAATTAGCTCAGTACTGGACGAAAATCAGCCAAAAGAACAGGCTGGATTCCGAAGTGACTTTTCAACAATGGATCATATTCATGTCATAAAACAAGTCATAGAAAAAAATAATGAATATGGCAAAATATACTATTTGGCCTTTGTAGACTATAATAAAGCCTTTGACTCTCTGAAACATACACACTTATGGGAAGCTCTAAGCTCTCAAGGAGTACATCCTAAATATATCAGGTTAATAAAAAATATATACAAGGAATCAACAGCAAAAATTCAGACCGAAAGAAAAGGCCTAGCGTTCAAAATAAAAAAGGGAGTACGTCAAGGAGACCCCTTGTCACCAAAGCTATTTTCATCAGTATTAGAACATATATTCAGGAAAATGGATTGGGATACATTTGGAATCAATATAAACGGTGAAAAGTTAAACCACCTAAAATTCGCAGATGACCTAATTTTACTTAGTGAAAACCATGAAAGCTTGGAAGTAATGTTAACGCAATTGGAAAGGGAAAGCAAAATTGTGGGTTTGACTATGAATGTAGACAAAACTAAATTAATGACAAATCATGTAAAAATACCTACCTTACTCAATTCCAACCAAATAGAATATGTTGACCAATACACATATTTAGGTCAAATAATTTCACCAGAAAACCAAATGCAAAAGGAAATAGACACCAGAATAAGCAATGCCTGGAAAAGATTTTGGTCCCTCAAAGAAGTCATGAAGAATCCACAGATATCAATGAAGGACAAGACTAAAGTATACAACTCTTGCATACTGCCATGTTTAACCTACGGATCACAAACCTGGGCCCTCACTAACAAACATGGAGCAGCACTTAGAGTCTGTCAAAATAAAATGGAGAGAAGCATTCTAAACATCAAGCTACGGGACAAAATCAAACTATCAATTATAAGACGTAAGACCAAAGTTACAGATGTCACTTTGACAGTGAAAAAACTTAAATGGAACTGGATAGGCCACATGATAAGAAACAAGAGAAATAAATGGTCTAAAGATGTCACAATGTGGTACCCTCGAGATGGAAAAAGAAGCAAAGGGCGTCAAAGAGCGAGATGGGAGGATGAAGTTAAAAAGACGGCAGGATCGACATGGAGAAGAAAAGCCACAAATAGAAAATTATGGCAAACCCTAGGGGAGGCCTTTGCCAAAGGGCAAGCTGATACTAATGTTACCGATGTCAATGATTAATAATAATTTAACAATAATGAATGAAACCAAAAAATGTACAACAATATTTATTAGAATTTAGATGATAATAATAATATAATTAAATGCATGAAATGTGAATGAATGAATCAATTAAAATTAAATCGGGCAAAACTTGTAATAATGTAAGTAAATAACAATTTGTTTTATATGATGGAAATGTAATTGCATGTACAGTATCAGAAATAAAGGCTACTTGAAAAGAAAAATTGAAATTGAAATGTAGACAAGCATATTATAAGTTGGATGATTATATCGTAGATAAAAATGCTTGGCTTAATGCTGGTCCTGCTCCACAGCCACTTGGGCTCACTAGTTAAAATTTTAATATTTGGAAGAGTTGCTTTCCCTTTTTTTTTTAATTTTGTTTTTGACATTACGAACTTAAATGTTTATTTTTTTTATCTTACCAAGTAAATAAAAATGCTTGGCTCAATGCTGGTCCTGCTCCACAACCACAACTAATTGATTAACATTTGCAAATACTGTTGGAGCTGCTGAAGATTGTAAGACCATCTTTGCATTGTATAAACTCAATCTCTTTTGTATTATATAATTGCATAGCACACTATGTGAGCACTATGTACTAAAGAGTTACTATTTACCGGGTAATATGTCTTGCATTGACTTGAATGTGCCCTGGCGGCTGTGAGTATGTCATGCTCACTCAAATGTTTCGCTGATGGTGGCGCGTGTGTTGGATCATTTAGCTCCCTTCAAAATGGTTGAGCTGAATGGTGCTAATCCATGCGTCATGTTCGTGAACGGGCGCCGTCAGTTGGGACTGGTTATCTCTTAGCTGCCAGGGCTTATTTTTAATTTTTTTGAATTGTTCTTTTTTATCTTTTTATTACGGACGCTTCTCATGTGCACGTCTTTCTACATTGTTCTCACATGTATAATTTCAACATGAATGATGTAACCAATATTTTGTAACAATTTTTTATTTAAAAGAGTGTCCGTGGAGTTTCTTGCCCGTTCTTCTCCATAGGTACCTACTACGCTTTGGAATGGGCAACTAGCTTCATACCTATTTCTGACTGACCGATTCCTTGACAATTCAAAAGTGCCTGTAAATGGTTTAATTGAAATAAATGATTTGAGTTTGAGTTTGAGTTTGATCTACCAACATGAAAAGCTGTTTCCACAACACATTTAGAAACAATTTACAATCAAATGGAACGAGAAATAACTGAAGAATTGAAGTCGACTGACAATTTACATCTTCAGTGCGATGGATGGAGTAACCGACGGAACGAGGGTATTATTTATTTTGTTATTGCAAAACTTGAGTCCGTTTTTGTGAAAAGTTTAGCTACAACTAGCCATCGTCACACTGCCGAATACCTAAGTGAAGAAATTCAAATAGTAATGAGAACCTACGGAACGTATAAATTTGTGACTTTAATAGGAGATAACGCAAAAAACCTACAAAAAGCTTTTGATTTAGTAAAACTGCAACATCTGAACGTAATCACACTTAATTGCGTGGCGCACACATTGAATTTACTGTGTCATGACATAATGAAAGAAGATGCTATACAAGCCTTCATTTCAGTTGCCGTCGACGTAATCAAATCTATTAGAAAAAGTCAAATTCTGAGCGCGTTATTCAAGCAGATTATTGTAGAAAAAGGTTCTGGCGAGCAACTAAAATTGCTCAGCAAGACGCGTTGGGGCAGTTACCTTCATGCTGTGCGTAGTTTGCAAAATAGCAAGGCTGCTCTGCAATGTTTGGCAGTACATGAAGATGCAATAATGATCCCAGTTGATATTAAAGCAAATTTACTAGACGAAGAATTTTAGAAAATGATCGACGAATCTACTGCAATTTTAGAGCCAATAACAGATTACATATTTAAACTAGAAGGAAACGAAGCGTACATAAATGACGTGTACATGTCATTCAAAGATATAAAATCACGTCTGGTCTTTCTGCTTCCTGGTCTTTCTTCTTTGGTTGACAATAATGTTAGGGAGAGGATTTTAAATGCAGTTGATAAACGCAAAGGGAACTGCATAAAGCCTATTCATCTAGCAGCCTATATGCTAGATCCGAAATCTCAAGGCATCGAACTCAACGAAGATGAAGCAATCATTGCCATGGATTTCATTCATGAGAAAGGAAGGCAGTTACACTTGGAAATAATGACAGATTTAGCTAATTATAGAGCAAGAGAAGGTTTGTGGGGAAAATCTTTTGTTTGGACCAGCCTCCAGAAAATGAATCCCTTAAATGAAAATGAAACTTGGTGGAAAGGAATTTGCAAAAACAAACCTCTGAGCAAAGTTGCAGCTTGTCTTTTAACTGCTCCCTGCACCTCGGCTGCAACAGAGCGTACCTTCAGCGTTCATGGAAATATCCACAGCCTTAAACGGAATAGGTTAACAACAGAAAGAGCTGCAAAGCTGGCCTACATATCATATAACTGGAATTTGTTACACAATCCAAAAGACGAAGAAGTAGATGAAGAAGATGAGGAACCCACTTCAAGTCCTTTTATGGTTAGCCCATTGACCATAAACAATATTGAACCTCAACCATCAACTTCTGGAAGAAATACAAGAGAAATAGAGTATTGCGATATAACAAAAACATTCTCCGATGACAGTGATTTAGACAGTGATTAAATTAATCTCAATAACATTTTACATACTTACTATTATAAGAGTATTAAACTTGAAGTGATTTTTGTTACCCATAACCTGATATTTAAACAATAATTTTCATATTTGAACCATCCTGTTGTTGATTAAAGGATTTTGGAGTTGAGTGTTTTTGTTTTTATTCAGTACTTACTAATTCAATCGTCATAGAAATTAATTTACCTACGATTTGGGAACTTTCCCGGGTAAATACCCGTTTTGGGAATATTCCCAGGAATATTCCGGGTGGAATGATGGAAACTTTCCGAGTCGCCCATCACTATATGCCACCCATGCTGCAGCATGCTGACGCGTGCGATCGCCTTTTTTGTCTGCGGAATGTGACAGCGCGCGTTCGCATGCGACAGCATACTGCGGCACGTGGTAGCACAGGCGGAACAAATGCGATTCCGTGCTGCCAGATGAGGTCCAACCATTAGCCTTGCAGGGGGATAATAAAGCTATTTTTTTATTAATTTTTTATTAATTATTCGTCGCCCTTTGCCCAACAGTTAGATGGTACAGGCTGACAGTTCAGCTTGTTTCTGACGACGATTAGCTTAAAATTTTTTCGTTCCCACTTTGTCGACAAAATCGAAAGATTATCATCATTTTATGGTTAAAAGTCCATAAGCCTCAGCTCAAATTCACTACATATATCTCGCTCGCACACTATACCTACTGCTCGCGGACTGAGTGAGAGCGAGACTGAGTGGGGTGCTGGGCGAAAGGGAGGCGACGATAGTTTAGGTAATTTCTTGTTATGGTAAAAATAATGGTAATAAAAAAAAACATAATAGGTATCTGCTTCATATTTAGTGCAGTTATTACGCATAGTTTAGTGATCTAATTTGAAGTATTTTTTTAATACTAGCGCTTTATTGTTCGGTTTGGAGGTAACTTTGTAATTTTATTCTGTCAAGAGAATTTTATGGAATCGAGTTTTCGTCAAACATAGTACACACGGCTACACATCAAGCTATACATTTCCAGTTTATGCTGATCTCGGATTGTATACGATTTCCGTACAATGCGAGGTCAGCTTATACTGGAAATGTATAGCTTGATGTGTAGCCGTGTGTACCTAATTACATTAAAATCTTCAACTTTACCATAATTATATTTATTTCAAAATTAATGCTGCAGTATTTTCCATACATAAGTATAAGGAAGGATCATGCTAAGCAATTTGAGGTACCTATTTTAGACTCTTAAAATGAAAAATCGCACTTTTGAATTAACGCAGACAACAGTTAATAGTGCAGTGGTAAGTAGGTACACACGGCTACACATCAAGCTATACATTTCCAGTTTATACTGACATATACAATGCGAGGTCAGCTTATACTGGTGTAATAAGAACCATCCTGCTCTAAAATATCTAATTTAATTCCAAATATAATTATTTAACCTCAAAATGGATACTAATACCCAAATTAATCTTAAAGTCACTACCCCAATATCATAATCTAAAACTGTTTAATAAAACTACATATTCACAATATTTCAGGGATAAGGAAAATAATATGCCACACCAAGATATTTTGTCTGTCATTTATATTTCTTTGCCAACATCAAATTCAATATTCTACACCATACCATCACATCTCCTATTCCCCACATAATATCACAATTCAATCCGTATTCTAATATTTACCATGAAACTAACAGGTTACCTTAATTTACAGTAGATTTCTAACCAATACCATGCCAATCTATCTTTTTACCGACACAGCCACCAAGTACATCTTACCGTCACGAACGCCCAACCCAGAAGGCCGTTCCCGCGCTACGTTCTGACACATCGAATCTTTGGATGTTGCCAGTACAATATCCAACAATTACGTATTTATAAATTGAAACCTAACACTGGAAATGGCTTGATGTGTAGCCGTGTGTACCTACCTATGTGAACAGCTCCATTTTGATACACTAGTGTCTTACAAACGGGACGACGATTTGTCGTCAATCACATGACTGTGTTGGAACCGTACCTTACGGTTTGAAGGCAAAGATGTCTTGGAAAAACCGGCCAAGTGCGTGTCGGACCACGCACAATGAAGGATTCCGTAGTTGGGATGAATTTATCCCAAAAACAAACTTAACTTGTAGTTGAAAAATATGTTCTCCCATACGGAACGTATGGGAAAACATGTTTTTGCAACTGCAAAGTTAAGTTGGTCAATTATTACTCGTTAACCTGTAGAGCCTACTTAGCTGTGATAGTTTTTCTTTTGATTTCTTTATATAAACTACTGTTGTGATTTTTTTCACACACCCAAAACCAACCATTTAGCCGGCAGGGGGGGGACACTTGACTCTAACAAAAATTAGCACTTTAAAGCTTAATATTTCGCAAACGAATCTCTGAATCCAAAAATGGTTTTCACAAACTCACAATATTTTTGAAGGACCTTTCCAAAAATACCCCTCACCATGGGGTAAAAAAATAAACATCACCACTTTACGTGTATGAGAGGTACCCTAAAAAAAAATGTTTTTCATAATTTTGTTTTACCACTTTGTCGGCATAATTAATATGTATACTTATGCTAAATTACAGCTTTCTAGTACTAAGGGTCTCGGAGCTAGACCGCGGACAGACAGACAGACAGACGGACATGACGAAACTATAATGGTTCCTTGTTTACTACGGAACCCTAAAAAGAAAGAAATTGTTTATCAATTATAGGATCGCGAAGTCAACTGCAAGGAGTTGCAACAAAGTGATAACGACGATGATTATGAAGATGAAGACACGATCAAACCTGATAAAACTGGTCTTAGAAGGATGGTGGTAGAGCCAGGACAGCTGCAGGTTCACGCCGGTGTCAACTTTCGCGACACCAGAAGAAACAATAAAGTTTCTATCGGAGGGTTTTGTCAGGTAACTCATAAATTATCGTGTGGTTGGTGACTAACCTGGTTTCAGAATTTTTATGCCGCCCATAAGCCTCTGACTTGGCTTCACATGCCGTCGAGAAATAACTCTCAGGCATGCTGTTTTCCTCACGATGTTTTCCTTCACCGTTCTTGAAGCAAGTGATAATTAGACAATACGCACATAGGTCCGAAAAGTCAGAGATGCAAACTTTTTTTTTGGGTGGGAAATGATCAAATAACCTGTGTTTCTTCAGTTGCCATGTTGCTGGAGCCACGATATCCCTTTCGGACTTCCCCGCAACCAGTCAGTTCTGCTGAAGTCTCTTTGAGGCACGTGTGCAACACAACGCGCCGTCGACCCGGGCCTGGTCCTTATTGGATGCCAGAAAAGTCAGAGATGCATGCCTTGGGTTCGAACTCGAGACC
This sequence comes from Agrochola lychnidis, assembly GCA_963680765.1. Lineage (NCBI taxonomy): Eukaryota > Metazoa > Arthropoda > Insecta > Lepidoptera > Noctuidae > Agrochola > Agrochola lychnidis. The sequence continues at coordinate 11,080,290 of OY796869.1, read as the reverse complement.
TATATATGACTTGGCAGTCCGACGGTCCAACCACTAGGCTATAATACTCGTATAATAGTAATGCTATAAGTACTTACACGAATCAAGATGAAGTTTGGTCGAAAAACAGTTTTTTTGGGTTCTATCACAAATTGGTCACATGGCTAATGAATCGTGTGTAGAAACATGATAACAGTTTGCACGTCGAAGTCGTCACACCATGTAGATATATTCTAGGACGTTTAAATTATTAATACCTATGGCTTGCTTTTCATACGTAAGTCTGTACCTACTTCAATAATACATTTATTTCTTTTAGAACGACCACGGAGGTCCTCTAATCGTCGGTCAAGGCAAGAGCTCCGTGGTTATAGGAGTAATGTCTGCTAGCCTCACTCGAGAAATCACCAAGAAATGCTACGGCCCCTTTCTCTTTACCAGCGTGTACCGCTACAAGAACCTGATCACCTGTGCCATTGAAAAGGATATTGGGTTCGTACTATTTATGGTCTTTTCCAAAATTATCTGACGATAATGTAAACAAATAGATCAGGAAACGCACCTGTAGATGTCAATTTGTAGTGCCACTAACAAATCGAGTGCTTTGATTTGATTATTTGAGTACCTAAACCCGAAATTCTAATTTTAGTTCACCTAAAGTTCGTTTTTTACTCCCAGAGACTAATTTGACAGGTGCAAATGTCAAACTCCAAATTGAAAAAACAAACAACAATCACTTGAAATGTCAAATTAGTCTCTGGGATTAAAAAATGAACTATATATGTATAATATTTATCATTTGACAATTGAGGTTAATTTTATAAACTCAATTTTCGTCGATGATTTTTCAATTACAATTTAGTACGTAATTTTATTCAAACAATAATATTAATTATTGGAAGAAATTGTGAGATCTAAAGTTGAAAATACAGTTTAATGTGTTACTGTGAGTAATTGCATAAGAATTTATTCTGAACATGGTTTGTTTACATTTCCATCAGAAACTCTTGGAACAGACATGAGTTTCTTGATTAGGACAGTAACTGACATAGCTTGCAGAGTTAGCAAGCTGAAGTGGTAGTGGGTCGGCCATGATTAACGAAGGACCAATATCAATGGGGGTTTTCTTGAAAATTCACTCCACCTCTGGCGCCAATTTGACAAGAGGTCTTTCATTTCGACAAAGAATATAATATATGTAATGACGTTCATCATTCAGTCACGACTACAGAAAATATGGGCACTTTGACATTTTTGACAAGTGCCTGACGTTTCAGTGCTGCCACCTAGTGAACGTCATTTCAGAAAACCCTCATTGGTGTAGACGAATCCTCGAGTAGAAAGCGGGTAACGCCTCCCCGCGAGATGGACCGACGTTCTTGAAAAGGCTGCTGGGATATACTAGATGCGGAAGTGGAAGAACACGGTTTTGAGGCCCATGTTCAGCAGATGACAGCGATTTAGCAGAGTTGTATGGACGAACCGTTCATGACATTATTATTAAGATGAACTAGTATTTTCAACGAAAATGAGGATAGTAGATAGCCCTTTTACATAACATAACGCCTGTTATCCCCGAAGGGTCCTGCAGAGGTACCTAAAGGACACCTACATTTCGCCAGTTATGTTTAAGTCCCATGTAATAGGGGGCGAGCCTATTGCCATCAACCGGGCATAAACCCAGACTCCGGGCTGCTACTGAGAAATTTCTAATGGAAAAACCCAATAACACTTCACCCGACCTGAGAATTGAACGCTCATGCTCAGCAGTAGAGCTTGCGACCATTACACCAACGATGCAGTCCTCTATAGTCCTTTTAATATTACCTTTGTACTCTTTGTACCTACCTACTTACCGGGAGATAGGTAAGCACAAAAGAGTCGATTGCTAAAAGAGAGATCAGCATAAATTATCGTAAAGGAATAGTGTTTTCTGAGGATTAGACATGAAATTGCAAGCAAAAATATATTTTTTACCTATTTAACATATCGTAAGACTCTTATTACCCGATGTTGCTTAAGCGACATTGACGTTCACTACCGTCAAGCCCCGGCCGTCGCTTATAAGCGACAGTTGACCTTGACGCGCGCGCCAAAAAGTGACGTGGCGCTCGCGTCAATGTCAAACCGCAGAGCTTGACACTGACAGTTATAATTTTACAAAAGTGTCGGAACTATATCGGTGGCAACATAAACTAGAACTTAAGACGCAGATATATGACAGTGACCTTGAATGGTTAGCTTGCGTGTTCTGTACTGAGCTCACGCAACGCGTCGTACGTCCAGCCAGTAATAGGACTCGCCCATCAAGGAGCGCTGTCCCAAATTATACGCATTTTTAATTTATTGCACGCAAAACAAAAAATATTTTAATAAAGCAAGTATACTAAAAGATCAATAATTTAATTATCTTTAAAATGGTGAAGTTTTCAGAAAAATACGCTCGATAGATTTTGCGTCATTCTCAGTTTTTATCCGCGTTAGACATAACTTTACAAATTAATTTCACTATGTAATATAAACATAATAAAAAATATGCCTATATTAAAATATTATAAAAATGCTCTAATTTAACATATTTTTTTTCCAAATCACTAACACTACTCGTTTAGACGTCATCTTCAGTATAAAATCATTAAAAGTCGGTTATCGTCCCCTTAAATATTTTTGTTCAATCACAGGGCAACATGCAGAATATTGTTGAGGACATCTAAGACTCCAATGGTTGAAACTAATTTTGATTGGTCCAACAAACAAGATAAGTTTAAACTTGGGTTCCGGTAAGTTGCTATAAATAATCATGACCATTCTCTTGCCCTTAGCCCAATCTACTTTTCTTTCTTTCTTTCAATGTATTTGGGGTCTGCGCAACATGTCTTGTTCTTCCATAGGTACTTCTATAATATGTAAAAAAATCCTGTCGGATCTGAAAGGGGCTAAATAGGTAGTAGGTACTGCAAAAACATTACCAAAAAGTAATAAAAATATTTTTATGATTGAAAATAAAAAAGTTATTGCTATTTAAAATTCACATTTTAGTACCAAAATTACCCCAAATCTATTAAAAATTTTCAAATTTTCAACAGGGGTCAGGGGATAACTCATAAGTTATGACTTGTAGTCACCCGTTAAACAACGACCGCCCGCGCCACATGTAATCCCCGGTAAAATTCCCCATTGAAAATTTCCATATAAACAGACTCTCAGTACGATACTTAACAACACCCTCACGGATTAGACAGGGTTATTTTACATGTTGTAAGTATATTAGTCGTCATCACGCAAGTCACCCCCTTTCAAGCCATATCTTCTTACGCACCATCCATCTATCGTTTCGTAGGTCTTCCCTTACTCTTATAGCCATCCACATTCATTCTCAAAATACAACTACAAGAATCGACCGTGAGTCAACCTTGACCTTGAGCTTAGGCCAGCTCAAGGTCAAGGTTGACTCACGGTCGATTCATATACGGAGTTTTTCAAACTCAAATGAGTTTGAGTTTGAGCATTTATTTCAATAAAACCATTTACAGGCACTTTTGAATTGTCAAAGAGGGTCAGTTAGAAAGTCGAAGCTAGTTGCCCATGCCACAACGCAGATCTCTATGGAGAAGAACGGGCAAGAAACTCCAAGGACACTCTTTTAAATCAAGATATTTTAAATTCCTGTGTACAGTATTCTTGTTGCTTCTTTATGTGAGAAGAATGTAAAAAAATGGAATAAAGAAACAATTCAAAATGTATGATTAAAAATAAGCCCTGAGCAGTCTCAACCGACGGCGTACCCGCGCGGAATTTCAATAGAATAAGCCTACGTACGCACGGACGTAATAAAATCGCGTTGGGATTTTCTCGCGCACTGGATTTTCAACCCTCGGTGTTGAGCCGAGCATTGAGAATCCAACAGAGCATCCCAACGCGTCGAAAAAACTCTGTTCGATTTGCAACTCTCGGCGCTAATTTATGTAGGTTGAAAACCCAGTGCGCAAAATAAAAATCGCCGCGGGAAATATCGCCCGTGCTTATACTGGTTTTGTAACCACTGAAGTGCGACGAATTGTAACTACGTTGTTAAATCAATAAAAGATTTAAAGTAGTTTCCGTTGCTAACATGAGTTTACAACATAACATCATGCCTGTATCCCCCGAAGGGTTAAGCAGAGGTGTAGGTAGGTACCCATAGTAAACCCACATTTCGCCAGTTATGTTTAAGTCCCATGTAGGTTAGGAGGCTAGCCTATTGTCATCAACCGGGTTACGGGTACAATGAGTGCAGATTCGCGGGCTGCTACTGAGAAATACCTGGTAAAACCTAATAACACTTTGTCCGACTTGGGAATCGAACTTTATCTTTATCGATCAGGACTCAGGACCTCATGCTCAGTAATAGCGCTTGCGACCACTAGATCAACAAGGCAGTATTTTCAAGGCAGACATTTTTTAAATAGTATCTAACAGTGGAGTTTCTTGCCGGCTCTTCTCCATATGAAACGACCAATTGGAACCGTGCAACTAGCTTCTGACGTTTCATAAGTGCCCTTGTAGGTTTATGTGAAATAAAATATTTTGAATTTTTTGAGTCTTCCCATAATAATTATAACAAATACTGTTGCACAATTCATGTTTCAAATATCTCGTTTACAGACAAAAAAATGAAGAAATAGCACCAGGGGAGGCAGGGAGGGCTGAAGACGTTCAAGCAAAAGATAGTACCTGAAAAATAACCGACAAAATAGACGAAGTCTCCGCAAAAAAACTGGGCTTCTTTCTAAATCAAACTTCAAATTAAAGTAAAAGAAGAAAACAATCACAATTTGATTATAAATTAAATAAATAAATGATAATTTGTTCTTTTTTTGTGTTGTTGTAGTTTTATTAATTTTAATTAATTATAAGGTACGACTCGGCTGGGCAGCGTTCAGGAAGCTACGCAATACCTTCTCGTCGCACATACCACAGTGTCTCAAGACGAGTCTTTGACCAGTGCGTGTAGCCAGTGATGACCTATGGTACTGAAACGTGGTCGCTTACAATGGGCCTTATCAGAAGGCTAAAAGTCACCCAAAGGGCAATGGAGAGGGCTATGCTTGGAGTTTCCCTACGTGGTCGAATCAGAAATGAAGAGATCCGCAGGAGAACCAAAGTAACCAACATAGCCCGAAGAATTGCCAAACTTAAGTAGCAATGGGCAGGGCACATTGCTCGCAGTACGGATGGCCGATGGGGCCGAAAGGAGGGGCGACCGCGTACCGGAAGACGTAGCGTTGGAAGGCCTCCCACAAGGTGGACCGATGACCTTGTGAAGGCCGCAGGAATCCGCTGGATGCAGAAAGCACAGAATCGGTCGAAGTGGCGGTGCTTGGGGGAGGCCTATGTCCAGCAGTGGACGTCTTTCGGCTGAAATGATGATGATGAAGGTACGTCCTACTGAAGAAGAGAGCCCCACTTGCTTAGACAAGAGGGGGCTGTATTGACAAAACGGCTACGGGGTGCGGATCTGGTACTAAGTCACAAACTATCTCTATCCTGTCCTTTGTACCCCACAACGACCTCTACCAGTGGCGGATTCAGGATTGTCGTTTAGAAGGGGCTTGACCCCGCTGAGAGTAGGTTTTAGTAAAGTAAACACTAAAAAGCACACATTTTATTTTGCCATAACAAGCCTTCTCGGATTGTTATGGCAAAATAAAATGTGTGCTTTTTAGAGATTACTTCGCCGGGGTTGCGGTTTTGTCCTGCCGGGGTTACGGTTTTGTCCGAAAGGGTTACCATGGCCCCTGGCAATACAGGCAACTGAAGGAACACGGGTGGATTTTGGTCAGTAAGAGTCTGACACGCCCTCCCGCTCCACCCAGAGCGCGAGGTTAGTTGATAATTTCCCAACAAAAAATAAATAAAAAAAGGCTCCTTGGATTACTTTTCGCAAATTCGAATCAATGGAAAACATACTCTTGAAAACTAGGTATATTAGGTAATTAGGTAGTGTAAATCTTGATAAAAAGTTTAATTAGAATGATAGATATCAAGTTCACTTTGAGGTTTGTCACGGGAGAACTCAGATGCTTTTGGAGAGCTAAGCCCTTAGCTCCCCCTGGATCCGCTACTGACCTCTACGCTGCCTCAGACATACGCTGTAAAAGCGGCAAGGCTTTGGTTTAGATTGTACGAAAACATGCTACTTATAACAGGACAGTTCACGAAAGCTATAGAATGCAGCAAGATACCTCTCACCTACAGAACTACAGTACGACGGCGTTAGTACGGCACGTCGAGTTAAGAAAAATTGTTAAGTACATCATCACATGGGTACGATGTAGGTACCAGTAAGCCGCACGACACCTGGTACCTTAAAGGCTTGCTACACGGCTGCCAACCGCGTCCCCGACAGAGGTGACCTTGGTTGGCTACAGGCAGAGCTGTTTGAAATTTGGTCGTAAACCACCAACTACACGGTTGTAAATCACCAAGGTCACCTCTGTTGGGACGCGCTTGGCAGCCGTGTAGCAAGCCTTTTAAGAAAAATTTACATCATCACATGGGTACGATGTAGGTACCAGTAAGCCGCACGACACCTGGTAATTTAACCAGTATAAGCTGACCTCCTATTCTAGTGAAATTCTACTACGCTAGGCCAGTTCAAGGTCAAAGTGTTACCACTGACCTACGGTCGACTGTACCATATTAAAGACCGCGTAGGTACTAATAATTTCAGCGAATCAAAAAAAAGACTATTTTCAGGAAATAGTTCAAAAATTGAGAAATGTCATAAAATTGTGCGATAAACCGATAAAGCACCAAGTCGTGCTTGTTCGGAAGCGGCACATATAGGTATCTATGCCATTTCGAACAAATAAAAATCTCAAAGTAATTATAATTATAAAGTTTACTCAGAAGACAAAACCAATTTCTTTCTCATTCAATTAACTTGAACAAAATTAATTAAATCGTACGTAACTTATGATTTTTGGATAACGTATAATTGGCTTCAACAAAGCATAACTTTCGGGAAATTGACCAAAAAATTAACATCTTCAATCTCATTTTGAGATCGAACAAATAAACGATTCGATTCGATCCTTCTTGGATCGGGCCGTGACTGAAAATGACGAATTTTTGCCTGCTCCTGGCTACGAGTTTTCTGATTTTAGGTAAGATCTTGTCAATATTCTTCATTTATTATATTAATCTGATGGTTAATTAAATGATTTTTTTATTATTATTCAGGTCCTGTATTAGCGCACTCGTCAAAAAGAGACAACGAGAATGAAGACACGACTCCGAAGCCACACCATTCGAAGCACCATAAAAAAAGTAACGACACGTCTTTAAACGAAGTGGAGGAAATTTCAGATGATAGTTGGAACTACGAGAACACCACCCACGTAGACGCCAGGAGGATCTTGTTCAGTAAGAGAACTGAGAAAGGGAAAAGGCCGTACATGGTAAATATGAATTAGCGACGAGAACATTGCAAGACGAAGAAAGAATTAAAAAAAAAAAATTGTTTGTCTGTAAAGTCGGTTTACGGATGATAATTTTACGTGATAACGTCATAAGCCGAACGCTTAGGCCGATCGTGCCTCTCTATCGCGCTTTCGCCTACACTCTCGGCTCAGGCGGAACGTGACATTTTTTCGTGCGTGCAGCCGGCGTTCATCGATTTATAAGACGTTATCAGATCACGTAAAAATTTTATTTTTTAAATCTTTTTTTTGAATCGTAACATGGGACAAGGGAGTAAAATACAAAAGTTATTAGTAGACATCAATTTAAGACCGTAGGTATTACCTACTTGCGTATCGCGAAATTTCAAATATCGATGACGTCATCATGCCTGCCTACACCGTGTTCCTACGGTGCTGCCACGTGTCCACATCGGTTACCATGGGACATTGAGATTGGTCTTTGAAACAAATGAACAATATCACAGACCAACAAAAAATTTTTTTTGCTCAATATACTTCTTTAAAATCGCGTTCGCGTTATCGTATCAAGAATTATTATGGTCAAGCTTTTATTGGCTCTGACATTTAGTCCAAATCCTGTCGCGCCTTTATTTATCCCGTGCCTTGGAGAATAGGTAGGTACTTACTAAAGCCTCTAAAGCTGTCGGTCCTGTACCTGATCTCTCTCATGCTTTTACAATATAATGTATCCGGCGTTAATAGGTAGTCTCGTATGAGACTAAAGTTGACGTCCGCACGTAATAAAATCGCGGCGGGATTTTATCGCGCACTGGATTTTCAACGCTCTGCTTAGCACTAAGAGTTGAAAATCCAAGTGTGTTTTTTCAACGCGCTGGAACAAGAGTGCGTCCCAGCGCGTTGGATTCTCAACGCTCGGCTTAATACCGAGAGTTGAAAATCCAGTGCGCAAGAAAATCCCGCTGCGATTTTATTACGTCCGTGCGTACGTCGGCTTACTGTAAAAGTTACGCTTTGTTAACCGTATCTAATAAGAATTCGGTCGGGCGTAGAGAACTATCCGTCTGAATTTGTTCGGATATATCCGGCATTTTTGTCCCCCGTCCGGAGTTTTCGCAGCTTTGTTATTTATCCGGACTTTTCAACTCAAGGTTACTTATTATTTTTTTAAGAAAATTGGAAAGCCTAAATTAGTAGGTAGGTACCTACCGAAAAAATAATGATCAAATAAAATGTCCGGATACATTGCTTAGAAAAATCGTTGGCATTTTTGTCAGGACTTTTGAAGTTTCGAAATGGTACCCTAGTTGGATGGATTTCTGTAAAATTTATTTTTAGCAAAACTTCAAGTGATGTCAAACTAACGTTATTGCCACTACGCAGGTATACCTCCAACTGACAAAAGAATCTGCCAAAGCCCACAAATACCGTGGTTGGTTGTGCGGTGGAGTCATCGTTGACCCCTACTACGTGCTGACATCAGCAGCGTGCGTCGAAGACGCTGACAGATTCTACATTGTCTCTGGCACCACCAAATTCGTTGACAGCTTCGATTATAAGAATGACGAGTGTGTCTGCAAACATCGCCGCAAAGTTGTATGGAAATGTATTCCTAAGAGTAAGTTTTTTATGACTACCTGCATTTGGTAACAAATAATGAACACTTGAGAACTTTGTTCCAAATGATCCAATTATTTTTTCGATTAATACCTTTCAGTTTTTATTATAAAATAGATGCACTTCTAAAAACTATTAAAACTATTTTCTAGACTACAAATTCGACTTCCAAGACAGCATTAAATGGTCATCAAACGACATCGCAATAGTTAAAGTAGACAAAGCATTCAAACTTGGCGTCCAGGAGAAGGGATGTGAATTCGCAGCCGAGTGCATTCAGTATAACAACGTCAGTAGGGACATGGAGAAGCCAGGAACTAAGGGATGGATCGCTGGATGGGGAAGTGGCAATAACTTCAGAGAGGTAAGATTTAAAATTATAGGTTTTATAAAAAAAAGAACGAGTTCATGGGGCATCAAAAAATTCGTCGGCATCGCTGTCAATGGGAAGTGCCCAAAAGGCTGGCAACATTGCCACGTTATAAGTACCTATTAAATATATTTTAATGTTAGCTTCTATATAGTAGTATTCGGTAAGACATCATAACTAACTAGCTGTTTGCCCGCAACTTCAAACGCGTTGATTTCGTATTTTCCGCTACGAACTTTAACACCCCCTTTCAAAGGTAGTTTTGGAAAATTAACTATTACAATTGGTAATAAGTTAGCAATAGAGCCTTCAATATTATTACGGTAGGTACACGGTTTACAACGATACAATTTTAACAGTGATAGCCTAGTGGTGTGGACCGTCGGACTGCCAAGTCATAGGTCTCGAGTTCGAACCCAAGGCACACACCTCTGAGTTTTCGGATTCATCTGCGTATTGTATAATTATCACTTGCTTCAAAAACGGTGAAGGAAAACATCGTGAGGAAAACGGCATGCCTGAGAAATAGTTCTCGACGGCATGAAGCCAAGTTAGAGGCCCATGAGCTGCTTTAAAACTCTGACACCAGGGGGCCTACCACCAGCTCATAAAGCAGTATTATTTTAATATTACTTCAGTGTGGGAAAGAGATGGAGCTATACGTCCTGTATAGCTACATCTCTTTCCCACACCTAGGCCCCCAGGTTAGTCTCTAATCACTCGAAAAGAATACGGTACAATTAATTTAAATTCTTTTCCTAGGGTGTATACCGTCGTCAAGGTCAGCACATACCCAAAAACAGCAAATGCCTCCAAGAAGCCAAAGTGTGCATTATGGACAACGAACAATGCGCAAAGAAATGGGCTCAGAGGTTCAGGGAAATTATCACCCAGTACATGATCTGCACCAAAGATGTCATGAAGAGGCTTAGTGAACTTTGCGAGGTAAGTAGTGAATTTTAGGTAAATTATAAGGCGAGGTAAATTAAAAATCGTGAAAAAATTACGTTATAAAATGATGCTAGACAAAACATCACTAAAAGAATAATGTCGTCATTCTGTAAATTAACCATAATCTCTTCACATCAAACATAAGGAAGTCCGATTCGTGCGATAAGGACAAAACGTCCTCCCTCTCCAAATACTTCGAAAGATACTAGTGTAGTTCATCAATTTCAACATCTTTTTTTTTGCAAATTTTCTACTTGGCATTGTCACTTTTACGGAATTCAATCTCATTTCAAAGAAGGGTTTCTTTCGTTCAAAATAAGATTGAATTATTTAAAAATAAACCAATAAACTATACTACAGTCAATCCGCACTGGGGTCCTGCGTGGTGGATTACAGACCACTCCCATCTCACGGAGAGATCTGTGTAGGAGACCTACCACCAGCTTATAAAGCTGTATTGTTTTAATATTACTTCAGTGGGACAGATGGAGTTATACGTCCTATAGAGCTTCACCTCTTTCCCACACTGAAGTAATATTAAAATAATACTGCTTTATTAGCTGGTGGTAGGCCCGGTCTGTGTCTCAGTAGTGGGAACATTATACGCCGACTATACTGTACCAATTTTTCATTATTTATAGAAAAAATACGCTAACTGCACTGATGTAGAATCCAGACGCCAAACAGATGTAGAAGTTCCAACTAAGACATACAATGTTGACTTGGGTAGACATTTGAAGGACCCTAATGACTACACAGCGAGAAGATCTTCATTGCAAGGAGGTTTCTGTGAGGTTAGTGTACGATTTCTAATTATAGTACTTCCTGTCTTACCTTATGCTGAATTTCGGGTAATTTGTATGCCAGAACGTTTCATACCAATTCTGTTTCAAGTCAGGATATGGAATCAGGATAGGACATAATGTAGTGATAGAGGCAGTAAGTTTATTCAATTTTAGATCGGATGGAGTTTTAGATTAAGAAGTAGAAGATAGATAGATAGATTATGCTTTATTGTACACCAACATTTTACGAAAGCTCTTCTAGAGAACTATTAATATCAGGGTACAACGGCGGTGGTCTTACCGCTAATAAAGACAACCAAGTGCGGGAGCGAATGATTTAATTAGACATACCTACAACTTGTAGGTAACCAGTTTATAGGTAATGTAAACAATATTATTGGTTATTTTCAGAATGACCACGGTGGACCTTTAATAGTGCGATACCAAGGCAAAGAGCGGGTTATTGGTGTCATATCAGCTTGTAAAATTGATCCCAAAACTCACAGCTGTCATGGACCCTTCTTGTATACTTCAATCTATAGAAACCGTCAGTTTATCTCTTGTGCTATTCATAAGGATGTCGAGTAAGTATAAAACGTTTAAAGGTAACAATTCCGTACCCGACCGCAGGAGGCAACTGCAGGCGACGAGTCGCCGCGACACGACTGGTTTCTATGTATTTCCATGAAATACCTTCCGTAGCTAGGGACACGTCGTTGGCAGCTACGGGCGAGTGACAGGCGACACGTGCAGCTCAACTGCAGACCAGTAGTGCCGCCAACGCTCGAGCGATAGTCACGTTTTTCTATCTTATATCTACCGACTGGAATACGGGCAGTTGCCGCCTGCGGTCGGGTTCGGAATCATGACTGTAGCGACATGACGCCGCAACGTGTTGCCGCGACATGACGCTGCGACACGTCGCCTGCAGTTGCCTACTGCGGTCGGGTACGGAATGGTACCTTTATTCTTGTTCAGCTACAGGTTAGTTCTAAAACAGTTTCGAAAGATTGGTTCCCGCAATATCAACGCTGGAAACAATGGTTAGCAACTGTTTTGTGTAGCCAGCTATTTGTGTGTTAGTGTTGTCAGCGACACTGCACCATGGTCCCCACAACACATAAACATGACGCTGAAAAAATGTTGCAACTTTTGTTTCCCATGAATATACTCGTAGGTCTTCAAATTGTTAAAGATATTGTATTTTGCACTTGATAGTTACATAAATATACAATATTTTGCTATGTACAGGGAAAACTGCAGACGAGTGTTCCGGTCAGGTATAACTCACGAAGAATGGTCGGTTTCTTGGGATAATGTAAAGTAAGTATTTTAAAGTTTGTTATTATGTTTTCTATGAAATTCAATATTTAATCTATTGATATTGTTTTCCAGCGACAGCGGCGAAACTAAAACTGATGGTGATAATAGGTGAATAAGAAAGATTTTCTTTTGAAATATTTTGTTAATTATTTAAGTCAGTTATAGGTTTCTAAGAGATAAGCAATTTCAATCTTTTTTCTATTTTTCCAGAGACGAGAAACCCCATGCAGACGCAGCGGCAGAAGGGTTTGCATATAATTATTGGTTTATTATTTTTATGAAGTATAAAAGCGGTAAGCGTTATCAATAATATTTTCTCTGATTGCAGTGCTGATGATAAGTCATCGGACGAGAGGTAAGTTACGGTGACAGCATAAAGCAACGTCTTCCAAATAAAAAAAACAGTATAAATACTAATTATCACTCATTATTCACAGCGGCACAGAGGAAGAAAAAGGCGCCCTGAGACAACTTGAGTATATATAACATATATTTTAACTAAAATTTTACCAATTTGTAATTCAGCACCAAGACATTTTATAAATCATATTTTTTATTACAGCGAAGATAAAGCAAAGAAGGCAAGCAAGGAGAAAAATGAAAAAGCCGTAGAAGACGTAAAAGATTCAGGTTCAGAGCAAGAAGCAGATGATGAAAGCAAAGCAACTACTGAAAAACCAAAGAAAGAAAAAGCAGAAAAACACAAGAAGAAGTCCAAGAAACATAAAGCCAAAGCAGAGAAAGCAGGAAGTAATAGTGAACCCAACGTTGGAGGCAAAAAGGAGCCTGTTTCCTACGAGTCCAGTAAAGATGAAAATGTAAATGAACCAGATAACGAATAGATCCTGGGTCAATATATCATGTAAGATAAATAATAACAATGGCGTTTCATTTTAGAAATTGGTCCTGAAAGGCGTCATAAAAAATATAATCTAAACATTATAAATTAAAGTCTCTTTTCGTGTCTGTCTGTGTGACTGCATAGTTCTTGTAAACTACACTGGATATTGATGAGGTTTTCAAAATCGTTTAGAGGACTTATTTCGGAAGGTCTATGTGTAACTTACATATAAAGAAATATAAATGATTTGTGAAGTCGTAAAACCGTGCGAAGCAGAGTGGGTCGCAATAAAGAAATTAAAGGAAAATTGGCCCTGAGCCCAACTATAGGCTTAAGTCGCAGGCCACGCTGGCGCGACGCGTCTTGCGTTTGCGACGAGAGCGGGAAAAATAATAATACGGGTTGAACGGGGAGCGCCATGTTGACGCGACTGGCGTGCGCGTCAGGCGACCACGAGCAGCGGAGGAATAGTACGAGTTCGCGCGTCCTGCGTATTTATTAAGTTTTGTTGAATTATCCGCGATGCAAAACATAAATGTGGAGGAGTTTATTAGTGAAATATGGAAGGAGTTTATAATGGATATCGGCATAATTCATCGTAAAGTCTACAGTATTCACCAAACTGATGCCTGTTTTTGTTTAAATCATGAACCCCCATTTGTATTTGTAATATATCCTGTACAAAAAAAATACTTCCTTCTAAACATGAGAGTTCCAATTTAGACAAACTCATTTTAAACCCCGCGCAATAAAAGCAGATAAAAACTACGTGTCACGCGGCCGCTTTAACGTGGCGCACTACAGCGGCAAGACGCAGCGTCTTTACTCCTCTCGCCCCCGCAGGTCGCCCCCGCTCACCGCAGTAGCTCTAGCGTGGCCTGCGGCTAAAGCCGACCATCTATGCGCGATTCATTTGTTTGCCAGCCACGCACTCATGCGTAGCACAGCCTTGGGTGGGTCGCAGTATACAATCCCGCCTACATTTTCATACAAAGTGGCGCTAACAATACGTGCCACTAAAGTGTCTGCTAAACGGTTGCCAACCGCGTCCCAACAGTGGTGACCTCGGTGGTTTACAACCGTGTAGTTGGTGGTTTACGACCAAATTTCAAACAGCTCTGCCTGTCGCCAACCAAGTTCACTTCAGTCGGGGACGCGGTTGGAAGCCGTGTTCCCTTTAAGATTAAACTTGACCTACCACGTGGTTTGACTTGCGCAGTAAACGATTTATAAGTCTCTAGCGGTATGAGGTCTGAGCCGGGGCGTCATCGGGGCGGCGGAAAGAGCGCGGGAGGCGCGGTAAAGTCTCAACTTTCGTGGCACGTATTGAGTACACATGTGTAACTGAGCCGTAGGCTGCTGTGGAACAGCTTCTTAACGAATAGGGCACTGGATTTAGAGAGAACGGGATTAATACACATTTTTTCTTGTAAAGAGAGGACGTAACATTTTATTACTGTCAAAAAATCCTAACTTCAAAATTACAAAAGTACATTTTTATACCCCGATAAACGACTTCTTTTTAAACTCACGCGTAGAACTTACCAGCCCAAACAAAATTTTCTAGATTTTAATCGGCCATTTCAATAAGGAACTTAAGATTTATGCAGCACATGAATTCCTTGTTAGTCACGCAATCTTTCTCTGGATTCTTGTAAAGAGTCAATAATGCTTGGTATCTGCCTGCTGTGTTGCTGTTCAGTGGAAAATCGTCGGTATCCAGTATGAACTCTTTGACTGGGTAGTCGCCCTGTATAAAAGAGAACCGATTTAATTGACGGTAGTTTCGAAGATACAAAATAATTAACATAGGTAGGTATTGGTGCCGATTCTCTTGTAGGTACATCAAGCTAAACTAACTAAACTATCACTAAAATTCCTTACTCTTGGCTATGAGAATCTAAAAGCTATTCTGCAACAAAAATTATCTTTTAAAAATAATTTTGACACAACTAAAACGAATTTGACAATCGCGACTCCACGGGGTACTTGTTTAGAGATGTCAGCAGAATTGACGGGGTCCGCTAGGGCCAATGCCTGCCGGGGCTGCGAATACGGGCCGAAAGGGACATCGTGGCCCCCGGCAACAGGGCAACCGAAGGAACACGGGTGGGTTTTAGTCAGTAAGCGTCTGACACGCCCTCCCGCTCCACCCAGAGCATAATTTCCCACCCAAAAAAAACGGGGTAGGTACTTATTTGCTTGCTCAACCCCGTGATTTTTTTTTTAGAGCCGGTTGCGCACAGGTGGTGTAGCCTCGACGTGTTTTATATGGAATTTTTCACTTTTTGTATGGAAAATAAAAATTATTACTTACCAACATGTTGAGTTTTAGGGGTTTCTGAATTTTACAAAGGGAATCGAAATTTTAATTATTTTTGCGATAGGACACACCATTTTCGAGATATGAGCAAAAGAAAAAAAAAATGCAGTAGTGTTTTTGCACCTGAAGTCGACGCGTTGGTAAGAATTTAAAGTTAACAAAAGAAAACTAATTTTATTCCACACGTTTTTAATCGCGACTAGAAATAGATTTAGTTAGACAATCATAATTTTAGGTGAAAAACGTCAAATTCAGAATAGCAAAATTGCTATTTTCACTAAATTAATAGGTACTCAGTGCATCTTAGTGCTGTCAAACTATATAGTTATGTCACTTTAGTCTATTTTAGAATGGGAAATCGTTGTTTGACAGGAATAAACTAAATTTTGGTGATTTTTAGTCTAGTCTAGAGGCATTTGTGACAAGAAGAATCGGCACCAATGAAGGTTTGGGAAAGTCAAATCATAGGAAATTAATTATTTACCAAATTGACTTCCAACGTATATTCAAATCACAACTGAAATGACTATAATACCGCAATTTTTTTGGTGTCAATTTTATAAACAACTAGCTTTTGCCCGCGGCTTCACCCGCGTGGATGTCGGATAATATCCCACAGGAACGTACTACCGAGATTTCATACCTAATAACCTAATAACATAGGAAAAGGTTATTGACTCCTACCACTGCGCCCGAGTTACTACGCGTAATTTTGAAACTGTGATATCTTTTAAACTATTCATTTAAATGATATGATTCACAGGCATATTTTAATCTAAATGAAATGCCCAATTTAAATAACATATTTTTTTGGATAAGGATTAATACTATACCGGTCAAAAAAGCTTCGGAAATAACAATATTTTTTTTATAAAATTCTGAAAGATAAAAATGGTGTGGGTCATCCTTAGAAGATAGACATATGCCATTGCAGACTTTTTTGTTGAACTTTTTAAGATGAACAATACCGTAGAACATAAATTTGATGTATCTTTTTCGGTTAACGCAGCGCACGCCAGTAAAGCTCCCAGTCGGCAAGATTTTTTCGGACTTCTTCAACAATAATCGTCATATTTCAGCCAATTTACACAAAACCGTAATGAATTGTACACTAAAACCTTCCGCATGAATCACTCCGTCCATTGGTGAAAACCATTTGAAAATCCGTTCAGTAGTTTTTGAGTTTATTGCGTTCAGACAGACAGACAGACGCGGCGGGGGACTTAGTTTTATAATATGTAAGGATTAATATATCTTCTTGACTCTACAAAGAAAAGTGTAGACTAAATCTGTACAAAAAAAAAACAGCTTTAAAAGTCTAAAAGTGATGCCCATGCTGTGAATTTATAGTAGACTGGCATTTGCCCGCGGTTTCGCCCGCGTAGAGTTTGGAAAAATACTACCCGGATTAAAAGCATCATAATTATGTCCCTCAGGTCTTATGCCAATTTGATCCAAATCGATTCAGTCGGTAAGATGTAATTGATTATATTAGGAGGAAGTAGGATTCCTATCCTACGTCGTACGTACTAGGATACGTACAGCCTTTTGGAAACAAATATGTTGAGAAGTGTGGAAGAATAGGAAGCTTGCTTGCATACGTACCGCTTCAAAAGGACACTTCTCGGGGATTCCAAAATATTTCAGATACGCATAATAGTCGCTGTCTACGCCCAATTCGACCTCAGCGCAGAGGTCGCATATCTCGTGCGTAAGCATTATTCCGTATTTTCCAGATGCTTCCTTTTGCAGAATTATTTCCATCTGAAAAACAATTAATTTTGTACTGGTAACATTAAACCGAGCGTGTTGCTGGCAACACTTTTATGTCCTTTGATAATAGTTGGCGGAGAGGTAGAGCAACGTTTTGGTACATCCGAGTACCAGTCGTTAGGTTTCTATAACATCAAGTCATGACGTTTTGATGAGGAAATGGGTAAGTAATTTTCTTTGCCCTAACCTATATATTATATAAATATTAAAGGAGCGTTACACACTTTTTCCTTGTTCATCATCATCATTTCAGCCGAAAGACGTCCACTGCTGGACATAGGTCTCCCCCAAGGACCGCCATGGTTCCTTGTTCGGGTCGGCATGATTAGGCTGTGCCGAACAAATAACATGTTTTTTAGGGTTCCGTAGTAAACAAGGAACCCTTATAGTTTCGTCATGTCCGTCTGTCTGTCTGTCTGTCCGCGGTCTAGCTCCGAGACGATCTTAGTACTAGAAAGCTGTAATTTGGCATGGGTATACATATTAATGACGCCGACAAAGTGGTAAAACAAAATTATGAAAAACATTTTTTTTAGAGTACCTCCCCTACACGTAAAGTGGTGATGTTTTTTTTTATCCCATGGTGTGGGGTATCATTGGAAAGGTCCTTTAAAAACATTGAGAATTTGTGAAAACCGTTTTTGGATTCAGGGATCCGTTTGCTAAATATTAAGCTTTAAAGCGCTAATTTTTGTTCCCCCTCTGCCAGCTAAATGGTTGGTTTTGGATGTGTGAAAAAAATCACAGCAGTAGTTTATATAACGAAATTAAAAGGAAAACTATCACAGCTAAGTAGGCTCTACAAGTTAACGAGTAATAATTGACCAACTTAACTTTGTAGTTGCAAAAGCATGTTTTCCCATACATTCCATATGGGAGAACATGTTTATCAACTGCAAAGTTTGTTTTTGGGATAAATTCATCCTAACTACGGAACCTTTCATTGTGCGTGGTACGACACGCACTTGGCCAGTTTCTTTTTTAGGTACTTAGTGCATCTCGTAGGTAGTTGATATCTGAGATCATGACTAAGTACTTAACCGGGCTTTCCTGTGGGTGCCTTAGCTACTACACTTAAAACCTCCAGCCAGGGGTTATTCAACTATGTTAATTACAACTAGGTGAACGCTCGTTAAGGGCACCCCCTGTGGGGTACGAACCTCGGCTTAGGGTGTCAACCGGAGGGAGGACATCAAAGATGGGACGGGCTGGATCAAAGTTTTGATCATGATTATTAGTCGGGGAATATAAAGATACGTGCTCAGCTGCAACAACTGCTGGCACTTCGTTATCGAGCAAAGGTCGGAGGGGGAGTATCATTTACTCGGGGACGCGCTCACGATCGCAAAGGACCTCGGCGGCGAGGTCGGAATGACGGGAGGCGCCTTAGACCAGGGCTGAAACCTTTGAAAATGGTAAAAAGTGAAAAAAAACAGTAGGATGAAACCCATTGGAAAAGGAAGAGAATATAACAAAAATGAAAGGAAAAATAATTTACGGGCGATCTGAGGTCGGGAAGTGGATGGGGGTGCGTTTTTAAGGGTAAAAAACGGTTTATCTCGATTTCCGGCAAAACTACAAGTCCCATGGAAAAGAGTTAAATGCCAAAGTTGCAGGTAATAAAAAGATTTACAACTTTTGCATTTAAAATTTTTTCACATAACCCCAAAATTTATGTGAAAAATTCAAATAACCAAGTTTTTGGCTTTTTATTTTTATTTTCTTCTACGAAATTTGGTGAAAACTTACCTTTTTATGTCCCAAATACACTGTAATTTATTTGATTTAAAATATTTATTTTCTCACCTTATTTTGACTTAATATCAAAAAAGCACCCTAATTTTCAATCGAAATTTCTCGTGTCAAAATATCAGCTTTTTTCAAAAAGTTGGTGAGCTTTTTGTTCGTTGAAATTTCTACTTTCTGACGGTGTAAAAAAAATATACGCATGGCGGGCACTTTTACCGTCAAAATTTAACTTGTACCTACCTACATCTAAATAAAGCTGTAAGGTGCCTACATATTATAGACAATCGGTATTGTCTCTCGATAATTATGTCTTTTGGCAATCAATAAGTCGGATATCCGGCGCGGTCGCGGCCGGATATCCGGCTTAGGCAGTCGCTGGCTATCCGGCATCCGGTATCCGGCCAAATCACTATCCGTTGCAACTCTAGTTAGTAAGTGTTGGTACGACATACCTACTATCTAAATACCAATAAAAAAGATAGTAATCACTTTGACCATATCAAACCTAGCAAAATCTTTGGAACTTACTAGGTTTTTTAATGGTTAATTGTCTTGTCAAATGTAACGCATCAAAATAAAAAAATTAACCAATAAAAACCTAGTAAGCTGTTTTTGCGTTCTCCTGAAAAATTGTTTGAAGCACTTAGGTACCTACTGGGTTTAGATATGGCACCTTAACAACAACAACATTAAAGGCTCACCATCGTAGTAGGTCCGACGTCCTTCAGGAATTTGATATCTCCGTGCATATAGGCAATGGTCTCGTTGTAACGTCCCACGATAACTCCCGAAGTGTCGATGAATGTTTCGCTGACTTCGTCACAGCACTCCATTTGAGAGTCCATGTTCACTATATACTCCTTGGGAAGGAAATTGATTCAAACAATACAGCATTTATTACCTAGTGTTACCAGAAAAAGATTGTGCTTCGGCAATCACCGTGTGAGAGCAGTGGTGGCCAAGTGGTGATGAGACGTGACTTACAAGTTGTAAGTCGTAGATTCGAACGCTGACAGGCGCTTTAAGTACTTTGTGTAAATTATTTCATCACTACTGCTCTCAAAACGGTGAAGGAAAACGGCATGTCGTAGAACCAAAAATTCGAAGACATGTGACATCTAGCAACCCGCACTGGGCCCGCGTGGTGGATTACGGCCCACTCCCTCTGTGTAAAAGTACTCTGTGGAGAGGTTTGTGTCCCAGCAGTGGGAACATTATAGGCTGATTATGCTATGCTTAAGCTAATCACCATGTATTGACTATCTCATTGGTCTTGTGGTCCTAGGGTCGATCCCAGTCAAGGGCGGATCCAGCCTTCGAGTCAGGGGGGGGGTCACACAGTCGGGGTCAGTCAGGACAAGTTCCAATCAGTAGTGGACTAAGCCTGTCGGGGGCCCAGGGGAGCAAAACAAAATAAGGCCGGCGGCGGTCTTCTCAGTTTATGTAGGTATTTCTAGTAACACTTCGCAAAAAAATTATAATGCCAGCAAAAAAAACAAGTAGGTTCAGCACACCGCCTTATGTAGGAGATAAGGTTCTTTTTAAGTAAGGTAATTAATAGGAGTTCCTTTGTCGACTTATGCAGAAAGTTTGAAAATGTAGATTGTAGCGAGCGGAGCGAGGTCGAAAATTTTCATCCTCAGCCTCCAACTCTAAACTGCTTCTTACTTAATATTTATGTTGACCGTGTTTGGGATATCATTAAAAAGTACTTCTCAAGATTTAGGGGGCCGCCAGGACCGGGTTGCTAGCTTCAGATAAACCTACATGGTCACTTATGAAACGTCAGAAGCTAGGAATCGTTTCACTTGGTCGTTTTCTATGGAAAAGAGCCGGCAGAAAACTCGGTCTATAATCATAATTATAATAACAGCAGATAGTCTTATTTTGCATATCGTTCGCATGTGTGGCAATGGCAAACATCCTACGTGGCAATATCATACAAAGTATTTATTTGATTAAATTTATCAATGAGATTAGAAAAAATACCAGTGGTCAACCTAAACGCAGCCCAGGGGGGGTCATGACCCCCATGACCCCCCCGGATCCGCCCTTGATCCCAGTAGGGCTGTTATTTTGAGCTTGCCCTATTACATGGAACTCGAAATTAAATATGGGTGTACTTTACTTCTGTCTACCCCTTCGGGAATACAGGCGTTGTTTTCTGATGCATAAACCCAGTAATAGTTCGTCCGACCCGGGGTTCAAAACTTTGCTCAGCAGTTGCAATTTCATCCAGTAAACCAACTAAGCAGTTTTCATATAATGAGCCTATTGTGTTCCCACAGGCCTCCTCTCGATGAGAGGGTGTGGATTGGTAGATGACACAAATATGTCTTCGACTTTTTGGTTCTAGGACATGTCGGTTTCCTCACGATGTTTTCCTTCACCGTTTAAGAGCAGTGGTGTGAAATAATTTACACAAAAGTAAAGCGCCTGTCTAGGTTCGAACCGTACAATTCCCGTTACCACTGGGCCACCATAGCTCAGCAAGTTTCTTTCATGAAAACTACTAAATAAAAAAGCAAACTTACCAATTCAGGCGGCTCAGCACCACAAAACCGTAGCAAACATATCAGTAGAATAGGAATCATTACGGCAGGTCATCAATATCTTGCAATGCAAAATGAGCTGTATTCAATCCTCGCCTTATTTAATATATTGCTAAAATCGCGTGCACCATCAGATATGAAGGGACATGTCACTTCATTTGTACTGTAGTGATAATATCGCACGGGAAGTGTTTTTTAAACATGTTAATTAAGGTCGAGTATGTTATGGAAACGTATAATTATGTATGGTTGGCTGAAAAGGTTTATTTGTACCTATTGGTTTGTAAGGAAAGGTACGACAGTAAGTGTGATGTTTCAATTTTGTTATTATAAAATGCTAAGTTTCAAAGAGTTTAAATATACAAAGAGGAGTGTATTATGGGTATCAATAAAACAGTAAATCAACTAGAAAAATAGAATTTAATTTACCCTCAACCTCTAAGCGGCGAAATGTTAAAGTACATACAATCACAACATTAAAGTTTTCGAATGTAAACGACTATTATTGAATTATATTCATATAATATCTAGCTACCAGGATCCATTATAGTAATAACAAGAACAAATTCCATAAGCGTCGCAAAATAAAAACCCGAAAATAAAGTGTTTAATTAATTTATTAAAAAAAATACAAAACAAAAAAACGCTCGTCCATGCTTGCTACCCAACGTTATAAAATTACAAAATAAACTAGTAAATAGCGTTATGTATGTGTTAACAAGTTATATACATAAATATATATTTTTTATAGTGCATAAACTTGCAAAGTGAGGAATAACAATAACGTAAGCACAAACACTTGTGCGCGCCAGTGTACATACGCTAACGGTTACGAGACATGCTTGTAAAGATAATCAACAAAGCCATTTAATATTATGCAACCCGATATAACAAAAAATTTCGAAAAATACATCAATAAAGTTCCTCTTTCTATATAAAATACATTTCTTTTACGCTAAAGGAGACCAATGCGGCGCGAACGTCTAGTTCGCTAACTCTAATAGAAATATAGTTTAAATACATCTTATTATGTCAATAATATATTACTTTTCAAGTCTTAAATTACAGATAACCTAATACTGAAAAAGTAACTTTGACATCCACAGAGGGTTCAAAATATTTATACCAACTTCCGCTCACTCGATATGTTAAATGTAAATATATTATTTTCGAGATAAACGTTTAAAATGCTGCGATGTGCAGCCTACGGATCAAAATTACGCCAAATTTTATATAACAAGTTGGATTCAAATCAAACAAAGTTGGCACAAATATACAACTAGATAAAAAACAGAGCCCCAAAATTCGTGATAAAATAAATACTCTTAACACTAATCAAATCCTTCCAAACTAATTTCTAAACAAAGTTCGGGGCTCCGTTCTTACAAGCACCTTACAATATTAAATATAAACTTTTTAGTTCATTCATTACTATATACTAAAAATATAGCTTCTTTTTCTCGTAATATAATTATGGAAGAATGCTTAAAATGTATCTGCATTGAAAAAACGTGGAACCATAAACAAATATAGCAACAACGTTCAATTACTTGCTAACATTAGACTAGAGACAACAAAACATTCATAAAGATATAACTTTCGTTAAGTGTAAATATAGTTCACTCGAGTGGCCGGCCCATACAAACAAGAACTAAAACCATCGAGCGAACACACGTTCGAACAATCGACACAAACTAAAATCGAACCTTCTCGCTTCCACTTCGGTTACAGCGCGCGCGCTGCCTACTGCATCACACAGCAAACAAGAAATACTACAAAAGTGTGATCTCATGACGAGGCAACATTAAGTTTTGTAGCACACTACTTGAATACAAAGTATACACTCCAAGAAGACACTGCGGCGAAACATTCCATAGTGGTGGATGCAACTATACGAACAATGCAGTATGCAGTGCGCGTGCTGGCGTTAACTCGGGCCGGCGCAAAGAAAAATGTACCTTAACGTTAAACAAATTAGTGTCGGAATGCGACAGGGAACCTGTCAGTCCGTGTGCAACCAAGCGATCGACGATACATGCGTGTTTTAGAAATAATTATAAGGTAGTCGTTAACAAAATATCGAGAGATATAGGTTGGTGTCCATCGCGTTTGGGAAGTCAATGAACCTGCAAAGAGATGTTTGTTGTTACTTATTTTGTCTATGTTTAAAGCGAGCGTTATTTTGGGTTTAGCGCTGTTAGTGTTCATACACACGAGCGTCACGTGTCAACGGCAGAGGTAACCGCAGCCGCCGACACCGTGTCGCTCGTGTGTATGAACACTTAGATAACAAAATTAAGTTCGTGACGACGCGATGTTGGTACATGCTATTTGTTTATCTCATATGCGACAGCAGAAGTCGGCACCCTTAATATCCGACAGTAGAAATGTCTTTAAAGCACTCTGATGTCTCCATTTTTCTTCGAGACAGCTACCAACTGGGTGACAATCTAGACTTCTACAAAACTTCTATTTTCTTAATGTTCCTCGGCAAACTTCGTGTTTCGTCAGTCGTCGGATTTCTATCTGTTGCCCTTTGCACTTGATGCAGACCGGACGCTCTCAATCGACTTGAAGTATATAGAGTTATTAATACTCTTTTAAATAATTTATTTAAAAAATGGGAGAAAAGCCGCTTTAGTCGCAGACACGGCAGATAGGAAAATAGTGTTACGAATACAAACGAATGCTAATTTCCATGTCCATCAATTATTAGATTTATCTTGTATAATAATTTGAATTCAGAACTAAGTACTTTATTGTTGTTTTGTTTTGATTTTCGTGTGAACTATATAGAGCTGTAAAACTATTTTCCTATCTGTCGTGTCTGCGACTTAGCAGCTAACCTACCATTTTTAAAATAAATTACATTAAGTTAAAAGAGTATTAACAACTCTATATACTTCCAAGTCGATTGAGAGCGTCCGGTCTGCACCAAGTGCAAAGGGCAACTAATAGAAATCCGACGACTGACGAAACACGAGGTTTGCCGAGGGACATAGTAGTACTGTACCTCAGCCGCAGCGGGCACGTTGCGCGGCGGCGCGGGCTCCACACACAGCAGGCGCGGCTTGTCGTCGCGCGGCTCGTCGCCCGGCGCGGCGCCGCCGCTGCCTCCCAGCGACATCTCCGCCAGGGCGGTGAGAACGCTGTCCATGCTCACAGCTGAACCGCTGTCGCCCTCGCCCTGGACAATACAATACACATTTTTGTCACCAAAGTAAAACACACAAGGACTGCACACAAATACATATCTCCCAGGAAAAGTATGCGCTTCGGAAATCATCGCCTATCTTCGGAAATGCAAACGCGTGATCATGAGATCTGCACTGTTAACCATGGGAAATATTGCCTATTTGTATTAACATGGTTACAAAAATATACATTAACAACTCTATGCAATAGGCTAGTTGACCGTAAGAAAAACTTTATGAATTTGGTATTGAAAAAAAAAAAAACCACTTAGTGATTTTAGATTAATTAATATTTTTGAGAAACTGCGTAAAAATTAAGCTATTGGTCACCAACGCGAATCCGGCGAATCAGAGCGCGACACGTCAGAACTTACAGACGACAGTTTCTAAGTGTAAATAGAAACAAATTTAATACATCAGACAAAGTTTCTTTTGCATTACCAATTTATCCCTGGAAAATAAGTTAAATAAAATGCAAATTGCGAAATAAATCCTACTTAAGATTTATCACCGGGATAATCTTTATTCAGGCATTATAGAGCAAGAGCCCGCGACGATCAAACCTTTGTTATTTTATAAAAGCTGAAAGTTTCTCTGTGTATGTCATGTCCCCAACACAGGTAAGAACGATCCCCGAATATGACGTTTGGATCATGTTGGTTTTGACAGGTATCCTGTGGCAAGATGTATAAAATTGGACTTAAGTTACGTTATAGTTTAAAAGCTGAATTTTATGTTACTTAGTAGTCAGTTTTTTTTTTGACAAATCAAAATTAAATAGCGTTTTAAAAATCTAAAATTTGTTCTGTTAATGTTAATATTTCACAAGGAACATTACTTTGGTTTCTCAAACACTGTCAGTGTCAACT
The DNA here is from genome assembly GCA_963680765.1 of Agrochola lychnidis. Classification (NCBI taxonomy): domain Eukaryota; kingdom Metazoa; phylum Arthropoda; class Insecta; order Lepidoptera; family Noctuidae; genus Agrochola; species Agrochola lychnidis. The sequence continues at coordinate 11,054,540 of OY796869.1, read as the reverse complement.
AAAATCAGATTTAAAAATCAGTGTATAGCCAACCGGCAGCAAGTTCGTCATGCTCCCGTAGATGTCACTGCTTGCGGTAGCGTCGGGGGTCGGGTTGCCTCCTTCCCTCAAATATGGCGAGGGGGGTTATGGCTGATCTTTGCGTTATGCTCGTGAACGGGTGCTGCTTGTGGTGACTGGTCGTCTTGCTGTTCATGGTTTTGTTATTGTACTAGTAATTAACTGTTTATTTATTTTACCTCAATGGTCCTACTTTATCATTTATAACTTCCAATTACAGCTTTAAATAGCTTTATGTAAGCAGGCACGCCCTTTATGCCTGGAGGCTTTTATTTAGATATTTAGTTCTGTTTACGTTTAGTTTTTATTTTTGCTTGAGAATAGTTCTCGATGTTTTTGGTTGGTATATTTGGCGTGTGCTAGCTGACATATGGCCAATAATTTATCATTTAAATTATGTTTTGTGTTGCGTAAAGTAAATTATTTTGCATACTATTGTATAGAATAATTTTTTTTTCTAACTGAACAGACAGCTGTGCTGCTGGGGAGTTTGTTGCGCCACTTCTTCCCAGCTAAAGGCACTAGGAAGTGGTGAAGGGTGAGCGTTTTGGGGGACTGTCTTATGTAATTTTGACATTCGAAAAGTGCTGATTCTCAGCCTAGTTTGAATAAATGACTTTTGAATTTGAATTAAAAAAAAATATCTCTCTTCTAATCCTAGGAGTAGGAACCCCTACAGAGAGAAAACTTCATACAAACGCGCAATTATAGGTGTACTACTACAAAGTGCGGAAGTGCAAAATTTTGAAGTTATGGGAAGTTACACTGTAGCGCGACGTTTGTGCTATTTCGGCAAAACGAAGATTCCCGAAGCGCGTACCTTTTCTGATTTTACTTTCAAGGCCGCGTGCACTTTGGACACGAATTTGTAACGTACGATCGTGGTCGTACGAATTGAGTTTGCACACTGAATATGTTTTTCTCCGCCAAATAGGTAGCGTTCCGGTGATATCGCATTGAACGCACGAAAAATCCCAACAAGTTCGGATTGATTTCAGACGTTGGAATTATACGTTCGTATACGTACGACTAATTTGCACTCAGTCTGTGCGTTCCCTTAGTACTTGGAAGATCGTGATCGTTCGTGCGTGTTCGTATGTGTTCGCACGAGAAAAATTCGTATGAAAACGAGTCCAAAGTGCGCACGGCCTAACTCACTCAATATAGCAAAAACATTAGCAGAGAATCTTCAACTTACCTTTTGCGGACTGGGCTTGAAGAAATGTAAATAACAAAAGCCACGGAATCCCTGAAAAGTTAAGAGAAATTAAAATTGAGATATAAAGCTTAAACAGTAACTCCGAAAGTGAAAACTCAAAGAATAAACCATTACAGGTACTTTAGAATCGTCAAGGGGTCGGTCAGTCGAAAGATGACGTTAGTAGTAGCCCATTCCCAAGCGTAGTAGGTTCCTATCGAGAAGAACGGGGAAGAAACTCCACAGACACTCTTTTAAATCAAAATATTGGTTACATCATTCATGTTGAAATTATACATATGAGAATAATGTAGAAAGACGTGCACGTTAAAAGCAACCGTAACCGTCCATTAAAAAAAAAGAAACAGTATAAGTTGGCCTAGCATTCTATTGAAACTCCGTCGCTAGGCCAGCGCAAGGCCAAACTGTTACGAAGTCGACTGTACTTTGTCTACATTAAGTTCACTATTGGAAACACTTACCTTCCAGACCATGATTTGTGGCTTGACTCCGCGTTCAGACAACGCCTGCTTCAGATCACGAACTCTTGTATTCGGACTGATGTTGGATATCTGGATCAAACAAAATATCCAAGATTAATCTAATCTTTTAAGTTATACTGCTGAAAGAATGTTTTGGAGCTCGAATAACGTTGACAAGGGGCGCTGCGCTGTTGGTAAACATTTGGCAATTGTTTTGTGAAAACTTGAACAAGATCGCCTTGGTGGAAGAAAAATACTTGTATAGAATATTGGTCCGTAACGTTATCTAAATACAGAACACAATCGAGGTTACAAAAAAAAAAAAAACTTCCGAAACCTAGTAAAAATACTTGCATAGAACATTGATCCGTAATGTAATATAAATAAAGAGCGCAATCGCGTTTACAAAACCTTTAAAGTAAAAATACTTGCATAGAACATTGATCCGTAACGTAGTATAAATAAAGAGCACAATCGCGTTTACAAAAGTGAGGTGTCGTCATGTTGTCAAGAAATCAATGATTTAGTCCCATTTTAAAAATGCCCAACGCGCCCTGAGTAGATTTCACTTCAAAAAACATGGCGTTATTATTTCAGATGTTGGTCACGCGTCATAAGAACCTTGTAGCGTTATAAAACTCCTTTTTCTTGCCTTGTCCTCCTCGCCCTCTGTCGTTTTGTAAGGAGAGGACACAGTATAGTTACCTTGACAGAAAAGTCGATGTCAGGCCTTTGTCGTTTGGGGCGGCGTGGCTTGTCGTCCTTGTCCTTGCTGGCAGACTTGTGACTGTTGCGCCGCCGCGCCGAGCGACGAGCCTTACCACCACCCTTGCCTTCCTCGCCCTCTGTCGTGTTTCCCTGTGACATAACATGCAATTATTATGTGCCTACTGATGTTATTTCAAAAGTACAGTTGTGGCGGCATCTACAACTCCACATGCGAACTACGCATAATACTGACGTCTCGCAAAAATCCTGCATCGCGCAAGCAAAGTTCGACGCGCTACTAACATATGTACAACGTCCCGTACGGCCAGAAACCGTTTGGTCGGGGGATGACAAACTTTACACCAGGTTCTTCAAACCTCTACACAGTCGTCGCAAAGCGCTGACATGCATGCTTCATGTGACTTATATATAATTTGAATGCACTATGGAGCAATATTTTATTAACAAATGAATAAAAATAGGTTAATATTTAGCAGCTATTTGCGATGATGGATGGGCACAAGAGCGTAGGGATCGGCACAGGAGCATGGGGATGGGCACAGGAGCGTGGGGATAGGCACAGGAGCGTGGTGATGGGCACAGGAGCGTGAGGATCGGCACGAGAGAGTGGGGATCGGCACAGGAGCGTGGGGATGGGCACAGGAGCGTGGAGATGGGCACAGGAGCGTGGGGATCGGCACAGGAGTGGGGATCGGCACAGGAGCGTGGGGATCGGCACAGGAGCGTGGGGATCGGCACTGGAGCGTGGAGATCGGCACAGGAACGTGGAGATCGGCACAGGAACGTGGGGATCCGCACAGGAACGTGGGGATCGGCACAGGAACGTGGGGATTGGCACAGGAACGTGGGGATTGGCACATGCAAAGAAAGGCCAACCAGTTTAGTGAGTGAAGTCGGGCTGTGGATGATGACACTGATAGTTACCTCTCCCTCACTGTGGCTCTTGTGCGAGCGCGTGCGTCTCCGCAGCCGGCGCGGTCGCTGCGCCGCACGCTCCTCCACGTCCGTGTCCACTTCTTTCAGGGTGCATGCACGACCCGCACTGTGGAATAAGTGAGAATCAGATAGACGATCCATTGGAAAGACACGATAATTTCGCGTAAGTAAGTTGAATGATAAATCTAAACAAGTTTGATAGGACACGTTTGTTTGTAATATTTGTATGTTGTGTTTTTAAAAGCTTTTTAATTACCTTTTTAAATACCATGGTGAAATTTGATATCAAGTTGTTGCTTTATGTAATGTGAATGGATTGCGTAAATAATAAAATCATTGTTGTTACTTTCGTAATCCATTCAAAACCGCTTACGTGATATTTGTTAGTCAAAAAAACCCTGTGAAAATCGAGATAGACTTGTACCTACCTAATAAAAAGTCGAGTAACATTAAAAATGCAATGATAAATAAAATGTGATATAGGCTTCACAATTTACTTTACATTTATTTAACTTCAGAATCTCAGATAATTTTCAAGTTTTGCGAACACAAACTCATTGTCATACATAAAAAGTTTAAATTCCACTGCAACCCTTATTAAGGCCCTTTTTATTACGGTCAATCAAAGATGAACTTAAAGTACAAAACGCTAAAGATGATTCATTAGGAGGCAACACATGTATATTATTATCTAAGATTGTCGAGTATAGGTACTTACAGCATCTCAATCTCGCGCAACTGTCCCAGTATAGGCATGAGTTCGAGACGGCGGTTGGACAGCAGATGCCACAGAATGCCCACTGGTCGCTGGCTCATGCGTTGAGTTGATATCACCTGGGTAAAACACTTTCGTTATTGATCTGAGAGCCGGGTAGTTTCGATTTTGAGTAGGTAGTTACAAAGGGATAATAGAAGAAAAGTATTTGATAAAGTTGAAGTAAAACAACAGGTTTAAACAGACAAAACGCTTTTATTTTATTATACAACCATTTCAAAGCTCCATTACCAATTGAACTATTTGAGTAGTACGACACTTTTTATCAATATTATGGCCTAACAGTGTTGCTAACCAAAAAGTATTTATCATATTACATTAACCTAACAGTATTCAATGGTGATCTGAAAATATTGTCATTCAAAGAAATTGGAAAAGAGCCTTTTGTGCAATTTTAACAAAATAGCTCTCAGACGCAAACCGTTTTTTTTATTATTATTGCTTACTAAAGAAAGGATAATAATAAAGCTTCCGAAAACAACAATTTACTTCCGAAAATCTGTGGTTGACTGTTATACTAAATTTCCAAAAAAATAGTAAACTTCCGAAAAAATAATACAAAGTTTCCGAAAAGTCAATATGTTGTGCTACAAAAGTTAGTGACGGAAACGAATCGCTGCAAAATCGACTCCACGTAGTCTTGTCTGCCCTACCCCAAGAGTGTAATTTAAGGCCGCGTAGGCGCGGAGGGGCGAGGCGGCCCGCTAGCTGAGGAGCAGGTGGTTTTATAACGCTCACCGCCCGCGGCTGAAGCTGCAGCAAGCCGAAGCTGCGGTGGTGAGTGTTAAAACCATCTGCGACGATAAGCTCGCGTGGGACCGCCAGAGCCTCGCAGCGCCGGAGCCGTGACAAAAACCATGCCTGCTGCATATTGCATGCTCGCTTGCATGCTGCATGCATGGTGTATGCTTGTTTGCATGTTTGAAAAATATTACGTCAGCAAAATCTGTATTGATTTTTCGGAATTTTCAGTATTTTATTCGGTCGTTTCAGTATTATATTCGATTGTTTCTTTATTTGTATTCGCATTTAAGCTGTCAGAAAATTAGTATTTATAGCAGTAAATTTCATATCTTGAGTATGCACATATTTAATTTTTTTTCCGGGGCGTTTATTACTACCCCTAAAGAAATACATTCTTGTAGAGACGAACAGTCAAAACTTCAAGGCTATTTTTTAGTGACTCAGTGTTTTGCATGAATAATTCAGAAAACTAATATTTAACCAATCCGTAAATATTTTTCGGATTTCTTTTATTAACCAAAACACAGAGATTCCTTCATACATTTGTAGTGGTCTAGTGTCTGTGGATAAATTCACTCTAAACCACAATACATGAGAGGTTCTAAAGTATTTCTAAAACATTAATATAAATCTAAACATACCTGAGTTGGTGTGATAATGATATCGATGGGGACGTCATGCGGCCCAAACAGATCAGCCGGCAGTGTTTCGAACACCTATAATAGAACAATACAAATTACTATGACGTCAAAAAATAAGAGCGGTAGGTATTTACACCAGTTTACACTAACACTGTGATAACACACTTTCGTTATTTCAATTTATGGAATCTATTAAAAAAAAAAAAATTGAAAATGCAACTGCACTAGTAGGGGGTCGCCTAGTGTTAGTGAAAACGGGCATTATAGTACTATAATTGTAGAAATAAAATACAGGGCTTTATTAATTACTTGGCGATTCTCCACAGACATTACGGGTATTTATTCAATGACAAGTTCTTTTTTGTTTTTATATAAAATCGTAAATCCAATCCGAAATGACGCGCTCCACTACCGCATTACCGTGAGTGTTAAATGCGGTAGTGGGGCGCGTCATTTTAGAGTGGACAAACTATACTCGTGACTCGCGGGCGTTGACCCCGAGATCCACTAAAAAGTGAATTGATAGTTTTGTGTTTATTTGCTACTTGAGACATACACACCCATCAGGTAAAGTGTTTTGCCAACTAATTTAAAAAGACTTGTTAAGGCGAAGACACATTAAGGCGGGTCTACACTAGACGAACCGAGCACGAGCGAAGCACAAGCGGAGCCGTTCTCGGCTTCGTCGTTCGCGGCGTCAAGTGTGGACGTACAACGAACCTACAACGATCACTGTCCTCGAACGTAGTTTGAGTGCGGTGCAAATCTCTTTGTGTTCGTCAAAAAACCGACAACAGGCGGAACGCAGCCGAGCACGAACGAAATGCTCGCAGCGCGCTCGTTCGAGGCTTGTAAGTCGGTCCACACTAGACGAATTGTGTTCGGCTCGTGCTCGGCTCTCCTAGCGTAGACGCAGCTTTAGGGGTAGTGCACGTTCTAAAGGGCGTTATTAATTATCTACGTACGTGTTAATAATGGAACAATATACGAAAGATAACAAATTAATGTTTGTTATAAGTGTTATCTAAATACGACGCCTTCCGGTGCAAGTAACTAAATCACACACACACCATATACCATGGAGAAGTTTATCATACATAGATCAGTTAGGACCATTGCAGACACGACACTTTTAGCATCAGCAATCAGTTATTTGGCGACTACATGAATGCTGCATTGCGTTCTTTAAATTTTTTGCAAAAAATATGAATTTCGAGCTGTATTCCGTAGACGAATGAGGAATCACAGATGCTAACATTTACACCCGTATACAAAGAGTGAATTCAAGAAGTCTTGTAAAAAAACTTGTCAAAAAAAAACAGTGGCACTCCGGAAGTGAAAACTTGGACAATTTTACTGTGCAGGAAATACTTTTAATGAGGTGTCGGTAACGGTGTCGCGAGTTCAATTGTTTTTTCCCATCTTAAAATGCCCAACGCGCCTAAAGAAGTTTTCACTTCAACATGTGTATTAAAATCATCTCATGATGTATCTCAGTATTTCATGATCTTTCATTTAATCTAGTTAACTCGCAGTTAGCGGCTGAAGCTGAAGTGTTGAGGCCTATTAAAGTCTCCGTGCTTGAAAAAAAAACACAATTTTGTCATTTCTTATCTAATTGTGAAAAAGCTTGAAATAATTGAAACATAAGGTCTGTGTGACTATTAAAGTATAGTTTTCGTGGCGCAAAACCATTCGTGTTAGTCACAGCACCTGTTAAAGTTACATGACTTTAACGCTTTCGAAAGAATTGTTCATTTCGCCTTTGTCACTCAATGAAGATATTGTATTTATATCAAATAAAATTTTGATTTTATTTTAAGGATAGCTGGGGCAAATACTTAATTATATTTTCGGTGTTCTTTCATCATGCCGTACCTAAAGACAAACTATGTTCTTAATGTCCCTCGGCAAACCTCGTGTTTCGTCAGTCGTCGGATTTCTATCAGTTGCCCTTTGCACTTGGTGCAGACCGGACGCTCTCAATCGACTTGGAAGTAAGTATATAGAGTTGTTAATACTCGTTAATGTAATTTATTTTAAAAATGGTAGGAAAGCTTCTACTCGCAGGCACGACAGATAGGAAAATAGTTTATAGCTCTATACAGTTCACACGGAAATCTAAACAAAACAACAATAAAGTACTTGGTTCTGAATTCAAATTATTATACACGATAAATCTAATAATCGATGGACATGGAAATTAGCATTCGTTTGTATTCGGAAAACCGATGATATCCGATCCCACATTAAGAACATAGAAATACTGTACTCAGCTATAATTTTGTCACCCTGCATATACTTGCTCAAAAACCCTCTGGGCTCCAGTAGACAAAACATGTAGAATACATGTTTTATACCTTGGTGTATTCGCGAGGTAATGAGTATCGTGTCTGCCATAACCCGTTTGGAAGCACTATTTTGGTCAAAATCGTTTGTGCAATGCAGCTATTTAGTGTATAAACTTCTCCATAATAAGATTTTTACCTGGCAATCGTGCACAGTAGTGGCGACCACTGTGTTAGGCTTGATGGCTTTCATGTGCATCATCAGACCGAACTCCAGGTCGCCATAGCCTATACAATACATATCATAAGATACAGTCTATAGGGAAATTACATCAAGAGAGATTTGATTTTTTACTGAAGCCTGGTAGACTTTTGATGTGTAACATCTTCCCTCTCGGTTTCCTGCAATCTGTGGGAGTGATTTCGTGAAAAGGGACGGTAGTGTGTAACAGGAAGCCGGCGAAGTGCGCGCTATTTGATTTGACCAATGAGCGCGCGCGGTGCTAGAGTTGGCCGTCAGATGGTACCATTTTCCGAGAGGTTGGTATTGTCAGCAAAGATGTCAGATGTTACACATCATTATGCGACGCTCGTTTTTTTATTAGTCTGAATGATGAGAGTGGTTTTTCATTTGCATTTAATTTCACTCGGGCGTCCATCTTCTGTGCTGCATGCGTAGCATGACCACCGTAGAAACGAGTTTTGTCGACGGAAGAATAGACAAAATGGCAGATAAACAATCACAATCTGTCATTTTGTCTATTCTTCCGTCGACAAAACTCGTTTCTACGGTGGTCATGCTACGCGTGCAAGACTGTGTTTTGGTTCAAACCTACACACAGCTAACTATTCATTGAAATAAATAAATACAACAATATTTAAAACAAAACATTTGAATATAATCGCGATTGACTTTTAGAGGTTTTAAATAAATATATAAATTCTACAAATATCAGATAAAATAGATAAACGAAAAAAATTGTTTCAAAATAATGTTACCTCTTCCTTTACCGATGCGGTATCCCTCTTTGGACACGGCGACTGATCCCATGACGACCAAGTCCAGCGAAACGGAATCTTCTATGCCTGATGATAAAAACGTTATTTGAATATTATTCATTTGTACTGCCGACCATGGCTAATACCAATTACAGATTGATGAAACGCAACATGATGTGTAACACACTTTAAAATAAATTCGCCTAGTAATTGTGTCGCATTTCATGTTACATTTAATAAATCAGGACGACAAAGTGTTACATTTGATGTTACGCTTCACCAATCTGTACTCACTCCTATAAGAATCTTGCTCTCAAGTTATTATTGAAGTGAAAACTTCTTTAGGCGCGTTGGGCATTTTTGAGATGGGACTAAACCATTGATTTCACGACACCATGACGACACCTCATTTTTGTAAACGCGATTGTGCTCTTTATTTATTTTGCGTTACGGATCAATGTTCTATGTAAGTATTTTTACTTTAAAGGTTTTGTAAACGCGATTGTGCTCTTTATTTATATTACGTTACGGATCAATGTCAAATGCAAGTATTTTTAATTTAAAGATTTTGTAAACGCGATTATGCTCTTTATTTATATTACGTTACGGATCAATGTTCTATGCAAGTATTTTTACTTTAAAGGTTTTGGAAGTATTATTTTGTGTAAACGCGATTGTGCTCTTTATTTAAATAGGGTTACGGACCAATGTTCTATACAAGTATTTTTCTTCCACCAAGGCGATCTTGTTCAAGTTTTCACTTCTGTCAGCACTCCCGGAGTGCCACCACTTTTTTTACTATATTGACTTTATTTTTTTGACTGACTTTGAATCTATTGGCATCTGTCTAGGGGGTGAAGTTACTTAAACATGAAAAACTAAGTATGGAATCAACTCTAAAAATAGCGAAAAACATACATCTGTTTCATACATTTGGATTAAATGGATATTAGGTAACAAACAGCTGTTTTTTTTTTCCCGTTCCGAATTGTGGGTTTTATAGTAAGTGAAAGGTGTTCATATTCATGAGAACGTTCACCCTCTGGAAAGATGCCAATTGAGTTAAGGTCAGTTTTCAATAACCACTAGCTAGCTTATCTTAATATATATAAATTACGTGTCACGTTGTTTGTCCGCGATGGACTCCTAAACTACTTAACCGATTTTAATCAAATTTGCACGCCGTGTGCAGTTTGATCCAACTTGAAAGATAGGATAGCTTACATCTTAATTTAGGAAAAAAAAAGATGAAGAAACATTATGTTTTTATAAATTATGGTAGGGTGGGTAGGGAGGGTATGGAGGGTAGGTAGGGTAGGTAGGGTAGGCAGGGTAGGGAGGGTAGGGAGGGTAGGGAGGGTAGGCAGGGTAGGTAGGATAGGTAGGGTAGGCAGGGTAGTAAGTGATAAAGATGGTCCACCCCAAACATTTATATGGCAAAACAATGTTTGCAGGGTCAGCTAGTGTAATATATATGAGAAGACCCATTTATTTGCCTTCTTGTCAAGTCAATTCAAAAGTGCCTATAATTGGGTTATTTCAAATAAATGCTTTGAGTATCAGACATCTAAGAATTAGGTAGGTGCTATAATGCATTTAGCAAGGCCGCTATCTCGAAATACCGCCAAAGAACTATGCGTGAAAAATTAGTTCTGAAACCTTTCTTAGAAGGTCAAATATTTTCAAACCACACACATTTACAAGAGAATGTATGTTATTTCATACACATAACTAACGTAGTTTTTATTTTATTTATATAGACTTAATTGTTTCACAGTAGTCAATATTATTATAATATAATTGATTAATAGACATGGGGCATTGCATAGTATACTTATGAGTCAATGCCTCTTTGATAAAAGAACTAATAAACAGATATTTTTTTGCTGGTGCAAGGTCAAACCTGAACAAAAGACCGGTCGTTACTACGCACCTGTTTACTGATGATGTCATACTAGTACTACACTAAGTCTGTTGGCAAGTCTGAGTATAGGATAATCTTTAAGATTTTTGTGGTTTTGCCGAACAGAAATGTGCCACGCCTTCCCTTGAAGATAAAGGCGTATGAGGAGGAGAAAGCAGCATCGTCTTTTCAGACTGCGGTTACGGAATCTGCGTCGCTATCTTCCTGATACCCGCTGCATGACTGCCGTGGTTGAGGTCACATGTTTTTGGAATTATAGAATCGTCCTCAAATAACTTAATTAATAATCGTCTCGCATTAAATGTATGTGAAAGACCTTCACGGGTGGCAATTCAACTGAAAGTCCGGGACACTATGCGCCAGTCCTGCTACAAATTTTCTGTATTTCTACCACGGCATGAATTATTCCCATATAGTTTATAGAAGCCTTCACATAAGTTGGTATAAAGGCTTTCGTGTGTTCTCTCGTAGAGAAGACATGACTTCTATAAACACTAACACAAGGTTCAATTTGAAGTAACTCGTTAATATACTGTTTTCAAGGCATGAACTCACCAATTGGTTTTCCATAGGACTCCATTCCGTTACGCGAGACGGCCTTCCTGATGGCTGCCGGGCCGGTCTCTCCTTCAGGCAGCTCGAGGCGGTTGAGGAACCCCTTCTGCAGACGAGGCACCGGCACGTAGAGGGTCTTTTGTTGCTCCAGGCAGAGCACCCTGGGAAATAAAAGGGTTCTTAGACGTTTTGCACAAAGAGAGCAATTTTGGAACGGCCAAAATCAACCGAAGGAACCAATGCCGCAATCTTGTTTTGTCAATACCATTTCTGTGACAAATGTTAACCAACTTATCATAGAGGCACCAAAAGATTGATATTTCCATCTTCATTGGCATTTTTGACAGCGTTTGGCAGGTTCATCAAAATACCCTTGGTTATTTGCTTGTGGGTAACATTTTGCATGTCGAGAGCATAGTTCAATGCTACAGGGTTCTTTTGGCGGAACACCGCCATCTTGTTATATTAATACAATCTGTGATAATTTCACACAAATGTTTCCCAACGACGCTCCCCTCTCAATGTCATTCAAACGCTAAAAGATCCTTGTAGCATTCTAAAATGATTATTGATATTTGATCATGTACATTGTATATTTAAAATTTTGATCATGTATTTATGTATATTTATTTGTGCTTATTTTTATATATGTAATTATTCCGATTATTAGGCCTATTTTCAATTTGTAATAAGTATATGTATCCTCATATTTGAATATTTTATTACTCCATTTTCGTAATTGCACCTACCACAGTTTGTCTCTGCATCACCCAAAGGTTGACTGGTAGAAAATGCCTATGGCATTAAGTACACCTCTGTACATTTCTGTGCTTGAAGTATTAAATATTTTGATTTTCACTGACATTTTTTAAACTGTTATAAGCAGGTATCGTTATCAAGAAGAGCCTTATTGATTCGTGGGTGTCTAAAAAGGTGAAGGGCAGTTCGAAAAAGTAAAAGTATTTAGTACCTATGTGATATCTACTTATTCCGAGATTCCCTTCTAGCTATCATATTGAGTTTATTAGTATGTAGTGAACTTTTAAACGGATGTTTTTCGAGCATTTTATATTACATATACATAACATCACACCTGTAATCTCCGAAGGGTTAGGCAGAGGTGTGCTTATAGTACACCATTTTGCCAGTAATATTACATTAATCAAAATAATTCGGTTATCGAGCAAAACTAATCGAAGGAGGAACTAGGTTAAATGAACAATTGCATCTAACAAATTGAACTATTTATGACAAAGTATTGAGAGATAGATCTATTGAGGAGAATTGAATCTAGTAGAACAAAGTTACCAAGAATTAAATCAATTGTTTACAACTTGGTTCCACTCTGCACCGAGTCTTCTATAAAGGTTCTTGAGGCGAATCGATTTTGTCGAATTGATTGTTGCGATTTTTATTCAAGTAACTACGAGTATTTCACACAATCAAGCACATTTTTTTAACCCATTTTGACGCATTATTTTTATTAGCCTAACAAGTACATGTCATATCATTAACGAGTCACGATCACGACTCACAACTGCATGCACTAAAATTGTCGTATATCGTGTCGAGTGAACATATAAATTGAGATTATTAAACAACTGTCACCTAGAACAAGAACAGTGCCTGATCTAAGAGTGAAAGTCAACAGTGCATCATATATTATGTATCTGGTTGAAATAGCTAATAGGTTACTGTCTCGAGTGATAAGCATGTCTAGCTCCGCATGTGAACTGTGGTCTTTGAACTTCGGTGAACTGCACGTGACAAAATTGTGTCTGGGAGTGCCCACAGAATGATTGTAACCACACTCGCGAGCAAACGTATGGAATCACTTACTTGTTACTTGTACCGAGCGATCTTTAAAACTAAAGGCTATACTGTAAACTTGAAATTCATGCCACATGCATTTAAATTAAAGCAATTTTTCAAGAGCTTTCCTACTTTGAGTACAGAAGTAAGAAAAAATACCATGTTTCAATTTCTCGATACGCCGCGAGTTGCGCCATATTGATCCCCTATAAAAGCGTTTTTTATCAGTCGGCTATCACACGTTGACCGGTACACATTTCCGCTACTTTCGACCCTTGACCTTGGACGATAATGGATTCACTCAAAGTAGGAAAGCTCTTGAAATATGGGTTTAATAGTTATTTAGTTTTTTAAATCGCTCGGAACAAGTAACAAGTAGGTGATTTCATACTTTTGATGTCAAGTGTATATGGATGAAAATTCTCTTTCAAACTTTTCCTTACTAAAACTCGTGAAGTTATTATGAGTTTTAATAGATATACAATGTCCGAAAACCGACTGTTTTATTGTGTACAAAGTTATATAAATAAATAAAAGTAGCAAGTTACTGAGAACTGTATTTCGACTGTCATAACTACATAAGGTTCCAAATAGAAAAATCATTTAGAAGACTTAAAGTTGAACTAGTCGCGGGCTCGAACTCATTGGTGGGCTTGGTCAAAAAGCACGCTGTGTCACCTGGCATCGTGTCCGACACAGATAGTATCAGTGATGAGCAGTTAGACGCTGGTCTACATGCACAAACTCTAGTTCGCACGCACACAAACACCGTTCAGAACGATTTTAGTAAAACGAGCGCGTAAGAAATTACGAAAAGTCCTTTGGAAGGTGGAGTTTTATAAAAAAAAACTACTGCATAAATCAATTACGAATAAAGTTTATTATAATCTTCGACAATTGAACTTTGTCGGAACGAGCTTTGTTTTGGAGATTTTATACTTCTTTTATTACTTATTTACTCCCAAAGTTGCGTTAAAATTAGCAGGAAAAACGAATCTTTGTTGACTCATAACTTTTTAATTGCTTTTTTTTTACTATTCTGCTTCTGTACAGACAAAATTAATAATAAGACAAAACGATTTTATGTTTTACTTTGGATGTACAATGTGTAACAGTGGAGTAAAACCTCCCGAAATTTGTATGGAAAAAGTATCGGCTGGTTGCGCCTTAAAACTGGTTTAAAAAACCTTAACCTTAAAAGACTGCAACGGTTTGCCACACAGACTTTGATGAAATTTTCTTGAGGTAAACTAAGTATAGATAATGAATTGGAGAGTCGACACTGAAAAAATAAATCCAGCAGGTAAGTACGCCTTGGCCAGTCCAAGGCGTTGAATCACCGGTGTTATACAAAAAGTATAATGTCACTTTTTACCGTACATACCGATTAACCAACGCGTAACATATTCATGCCGTCGATCAAATGATAAAGCAATCATCAGGATATCGTTAAATACCGATTGTGTTAGAGGTAAGTAACCATTTAACAGCTACTTTTAAATAGGAACTGTGATTGCTTCAAACCCCTAAGCGACTTCACTAAATTATTTACTTTTTAAAAACTTTTCAACATTTTTTTAAACCCTGATCAAGTCGGTAAGATCAGTGACCCTGCAGTCAAGGTCCATGCTGGTTGCTTGACCCATAAAACCCAAATATCCATAAGAAAATCGGAACTAACGCGGTCATCTTGTTTTTTTTTTTCAATTTCACAAAACAATTGAAAATATCCTTGTAGCAATGTACAGTATTTCTATTTTCTTAATGTCCCTCGGGAACCATCGCAATGTATAATAATTTGAAGTCAGAACTAAGTAATTATTAAGTATTGTTGTTTTGTTTTTCGTGTAAACTATATAGGAGCTGTAAAATTATTTTCCTATCTGTCGTGCCTGCGACTAGAAGCTTTCGTACCATTTTTAAAATAAATTACATTAAGTTACAGGAGTATTAACAACTCTATATACTTCCAAGTCGATTGAGAGCGTCCGGTCTGCACCAAGTGCAAAGGGCAACTGATAGAAATCCGACGACTGCCGAAACACGAGGTTTGCCGAAGGACATTAAGAACATAGTTGTACAGTACGTTATTGTGGAATTTGACAACCGAAAAGTTAAATAGGCTTTCAACAACCTGGAGATCATCAGGCTTGCAGCATGGTAAGATACTTTTCAGATTTCAGAAGCGTAATTTGCGGAAGTCTACTGAATTGAATATGTTGTCAGCGGGGTAATTCGGTAATACACTTGCAGTAGCAATGGCATTTTTGAAGTGAAAACTTCTTTAGGCGCGTTGGGCATTTTTGAGATGGGGAAAAAACAATTGAACTCGCGACACCGTTACCGACACCTCATTTTTGTAAACGCGATTGTGCTCTTTATTTATATTACATTATGGATCAATGTTCTATGCAAATATTTTTACTTTAATGGTTTTGCAAGTATTTTTTTTTACTTTGATGGGCAGACTAATTTTTCGAACATATATTAATTATGAAGCAGGCGATTAGCAATATCCTTCAAAATCATTCAGAATGTCGTAAAGTGTGCTACGCAATTAGGATGCCGATGTCTATTGACGTAACTGGCTTTTGTTATTCAGTCAACCAATAGCAGCAGGATTTCTCATCGTCTTAGAAAATTGCCTTGAGTAGCCTTTCCAAAACTCGAGTGCTAGCTAGCTGCCAGTCAAGTAAATAGTCAAGCCAGTGTTTCACGACACTAGTTTCATAATGAAAACCCCGGTTTATCGTACTAGATATTACTAGTAATTACGTGAAAGTGGATACGCCTTGTTGAGTAAGATTAACTATCGTATCAACAAACATACGAAATTATTGTACCTTCCAACTGTTGATTTACAATTATGATTTCAGGACGGTTAGTAAAATCAAGCGACATGCCAAAAGTAATAATTTTCTCCTTTCTGTTCTGTATACAGGGTGTCAAGGACATGGACGCGTAAACTGTTTGCCATGAATTCAGCACATGATTCTAAATCCCCCCGCGTAGAAATTGATCGACATTTATTTAAAAAAAATTAAAATAAGCTGTTCCATACATTTTGACCGTGTAGGTATTGCACTTTTGTAGGAAACAGTTGTTTCTAAAAACCGTAAAAAAAAAAAACGAGCTAGGCTTATACTACTATAAGCCTAGCTCGTTTTTTTTTTTTACATCATTTTTTCACATCATAATGTGACTACTCACATTATGATGTGAAACATCTGACATCTCACCTTGGTAATAAACAACATTAAAGGGGCGGGGCCTCGTCAAGGTCGTTTCTGATTGCCAACTCTGGCACCGCGCGCGCTTCCCCGGCTTCCTGATACACACTTCCGTCAGTTTTCACGAAATCACTCCCACAGATATGATTGTTTTATAAATTTTTTAGATTTTGGCTGCAGGAAAGCGAGAAGAAAGATGTTACACATCTAAAATTTACAGTGGGGGTCTAGAATCATGTGCTGAATCCATGGTAACAGTTTGCGCGTCGATGCCCCCGACACCCTGTATTTCTTGCCTTGACAATGATACTCTTTTTCAATTAAACCAACTTATTATTTTTAACATTAGAAGTAATCAACCCGCACATCAGTGGTACTTCTTTATGTCGTAGCAGTAAAGGCGATTTCCTCAGTGCAAGTATTACCTACCACTACACCTTTTGTGACGATAGATATGTTCAAGAAACTTGAGCAAGAAGATCTATATCGTCCTAATAAGATTTCGATCTCGATCCAAGAATCGAGTGAGATTGGTATCGATCAACGTAATCGATCCAACCTGTAGACGTGAAGCCAAAACTAAGAACAAATTATTGAAAATCCTTGAGACATTCTTTACATTTTTATAAATACAGTTAAGTGTAGCTTACATAGTAGGCAATGAGTTATCACACTGATTACAGGGTCAAATTATACAAGAAATTTATTAGGTACATGATTATGTAGTAATGTAGTATCAGCTTAACCAAAGAAATATTCACAGAATTCCTAGAACTTTAAAAACTAATGATACCGCTTATTATTAGGTTTCAGTGATAATTGCATTATATTCATTAATAATTTTTATAAATTGGTTTTCTTTGAAATTCTGATTTCCTGTAATTTTTTTTTCTCTATTTCTCTAAATCCATACTAAATGTTTTACTTGGAACGAAAATTAATCAATTTTAAAGTTCTTATCTTATACCAGCAACATAATAATTGTTTCTGTAACTTATCATTTGCACCATTTCTATTGCGTATTTATAATTGCTGTGACCGGCGCGTACGCAGAAAATATCGCTGCAATTTTTTCAGGATAATAAAAATTTGTCACGGTTATTATGGAAAACAATAATAATTTCTCGTTCAACCCGAACCGAGTAAATCTAAAATTTATAGGTTTTATAAAAAATAACGCTACTTTTATCATTTCCGATTATTCAAACCCGTTTTCAAATTTACAGTTTTCCAATCACATAATATGTAACGAACTAATTATATTTGAAAAAGAAAATCGTAAGTCACACCTTACCGTAACATGCTCATTATAAGAAAATTAAATTAAAGTTAGTAGAACGTATAAATTTTCAGCGGCTTGAAGCGATTTATGTAATAAAGCAGAAAGTTATAAAACATTGAGTAGGTATGGAATGCGTTACCCAAGATATCGGTCACGGGTTGTGTAATCAATGTACTTGGGCATTCTGGTTTTCTACTCGCTTTGTTTTATAACAACACAAACAATATTACAATGTTGGTAAAAAAAATTGTTAGTCCGTCAGATAAATTAATATTGGACATGTATTTTTTTTCTTTTTATACGTAAGTAATCAAAAGATTACGGCGATACATTGAGTTAAAATGAGCTATGACTTTTTTTTTATCTGGTGTATCTCGTAGTTGACCTATGAGGACATGGCTGCTTAGCCGGACTTTCCTGTGGCTGCCTTAAGCTTCTACACTTAAAGCCTCCATCCAGCCAGGGGCATAAACTATTCTAAATTAAAACTAGGCGAACGCTCGCTAAGGGCACCCCGTAGGGTACGAACCTCGGCTTAGGGCGTCGCTGGGGGGAGGACAGCAAAAAGGGACAGGCTGGATCAAACTTAGATTTTCATCGTGATTATTATTCGGGGTATTTAAAGCTACGTGCTCAGCTGCAACAACTGCTGGCACCTCGTTTTCGAGCAAGGGTTAGGGGTGCCATGACGTCACGAGTATGTAATTTTATACTTCTGACGTAGCGACCCCTACTCCCCAACTTTAATGTGTTTTATCCAAGTCATATTTTATTAATATGATGAACCAAAAAAATACGTGTCTAATATATTTTTATTATCTGACTGACGGACTAAATAGAATTTCTTTTTTTTACCCAGGCATCATTCCTATTAAAATGTAATTTATCTAAAGCCCCTCTGAAGTTATGTGTACAATCCGTGCAATCCACGAAGACGCACCCCACTCCGCGATTACTGTACTGTAAGCTGAATCTAGTACGGCGCGGAGCGGAGTGGGGCGCGTCTTCGTGGACTGCACTATCTATACAGTACTCTGCAGTAGCAACTGACAGGTGTCAACGAGACAAAGCAGCTAGTTCTTAATCAGGGAGAATCGGAGAAATACTCCATTAGGAATCGATTACATTTAAAAATGGCAGTGATACTTCAAGAAATTTCGTGAATTTAAATAAATTCAACGGTTAGTGCGATTTTCAAGTAATCCGACTGATAAAATGAGAAATTAAGCATCGTTAGAATAGAATAGAATACTCTTTATTATGTACATCATACGAATTAGATATAGGTCTAGAAATTTTAGACAGGGTGAGACAATGGGCGGTTTTATCGCTAAAACCCATCTTTTAAAGACAACCTTTGGATGGATTTAAAGGGAGAAGGACAAACAATACTGCAGGTAGTCTGTGGAGTACCATTTACATTTGCAATATTTACATATAATATCTACAATAATAATCATGAAACAAGAGCAAAGAACTAAATAATGATGAAGGTTAAGGAGAGAGGAAGGTCGTGAGGTCCTCAATCAATAAAAGGCTACTTCAACTCAATAGATTTCATATTGACAGGTTGAAGGAGTAAAGAGAATGGGTTACGTGTAAATAGGTAAATTCTACACTCCCGAATTATGGTTTTTCTTCTTCTTTTCGTATGGTTAGTGACTAACCAGTACCCTAATTGCGTAATACAACACAATCACAATCTGTTTCGATTTGAAACAGATTGCCAATCCATTACTTCATACGTTGGAAAAAAAATATTTGCTCAACAACGTAAATAACGCAATGAATGTTGTTGAACTGTCAAAATGAAACAAATTAGGCAAAATCGTTTTCGAAAATAAGTTACGCAATTAGGGTACTGATGTCAGACTTTTAAAGCCGCCTATGGGCCTCTGACTTTGCTTCATTTACCGTCAAGAAATATCTCACAGGCATGCCGGTTTCCTCACGATGTTTTCCTTCACCGTTTTTGAAGCAAGTGATAATTATACAATACGCACATGAATCCGAAAAGTCAGAGGCTGTTCGACGGTCACACCACTAGGCTATCACTGTTTTCATTATGGTAGCAGGAAGGTGACCCGGGGTTTGAGTCGGTAGGAGTCAGAGATAACCTTCCAATGTCACCAAAGCACCCAAATGAAAGAAAAAATCCGATGATACAGAGGAGCAACAGATATAAATCTTCAGATTGGATCGCTTATTGTCTCCTAGAACAATATACAGGGTGTCAGGGACATCGACGCGAAAACTGAAACCATGGATTCAGTCATGATAGCAAGGGGTTTCAGAATCATGTACTGAATCCATGGTTTCAGTTCTCGCGTCGATGTCCCTGCCACCCCGTATAAAGAAAACCGTTGCTTGAAAAAGCAGCCAAGTGCGAGTCGTACTCGCCCATGAAGGGTTCCGTAGCAGCAAGTAACATTGAATGAAAGGTAAATTGCGGTTTACGATTTATAACGTATTAAAAAAAAACTACTTGCTAGATCTCGTTCAAACCAATTTTCGGTGGAAGTTTACATAGTAATGTACATCATATATTTTTTTTAGTTTTATCATTCTCTTATTTTAGAAGTTACAGGGGGGGGGGGACACATTTTACCACTTTGGAAGTGTCTCTCGCGCAAACTATTCAGTTTAGAAAAAAATGATATTACAAACCTCAATATCATTTTTAAAGACCTATCCATAGATACCCCACACGTATGGGATTGATGAAAAAAAATTTTTTGCGTTTCAGTTCTAAGTATGGGGAACTCCAAAATTATTTGTTTTTTTTTCTATTTTTGTGTGAAAATCTTAATGCGGTTCACAGAATACATCTACTTACCAAGTTTCAACAGCATAGCTCTTATAGTTTCGGAAAAAAGTGGCTGTGACATACGGACGGACAGACAGACAGACAAGACGAATCTATAAGGGTTCCGTTTTTTGCCTTTGGCAACGGAACCCTAAAAATGACTGTCGAGGAATTCGACAGTTCCATCGGACATAGTGAACAGCTAGTTCGCCGCAATGTCACCATTATTTTGTGGCCGAGTTTCAATCTCGCGCTACAATTGAGAAATTTATTGGCTATTAAAGAAATCCAATCAGAACACAGCTGGCTTGGGATTTTAAACGTTAGTTATAAGTAGTAGTTATTGTTCCCGCTACGACAAATTGGGAAACAAAGAGAAAATTTTCGAGTTTGAACTCCAAATTTCACAGATGCACTACACCAATCTCGAACACTACTTCCTTTTACTAGTTGAATTTACTTTACGCATTGTCCTTGTCCCTTCAAATTCTGTATTGTATGGTACCAAAATGTTCAGCGTACCGACTCCCTAACCCTTTACGTTACCAACGCAGAGGCGTTGAATCTGATGAAAGAAACATACAGTATCGTTATGTGAAATATGGCATTTCTTCATAGCAACAGTGAAAGTAAAGAACATGCTAATGTCATGTCAGAATTATTTTATAATTTATTTTGATCACTTTTTGCCAATTAAAACTGTTAAACCAGCTGAAAACTGGATGTAATTCTTTCAGTTACGACTCGTTTCGGTGAGACACCTCTATTCTAAAATTAGCCCTGTATTATAGAGTTCTGGAATGTGTCCCGTGCTCGCCGGCTAACTCGAATCAACTGAGCACGACGTGAGATAAAGGTAACGTTTTAAATTCGCGAGACTGACTGGTGCGATTCTAAGCTGTGAGCCGTCAATCAACCAGCGGCGTGGAACGCAGCAACTGCACGAAAGGATGATATAAGAGGTACAAATGCGAGCGCTATGTACACTCTAATTCGTGTCGTGCTTGACTTTCTTCGCGTTTTTAAACACTTATATTTTACTTTCTCGATGTCACAATTAAATTAATAATAAATTATATTGCAGTTGGAACGGTAAAGCCCCTATAGCATGGATGATCGATAAAACATAAATTATTCAGTATTCAGTCGATCAATCTACTTGTGATTATCTGATGCCCCTGAACTTACAATCGTCACTTTCTTGGAAATTGACAATGAAACAAACTGCATATTTATTTCGCTTTTCAAGGCCGATAGTAAATTGTTTAAATGTTTTCATTTGATGTTGTTTCAACAGCGCCCAAGTCCGAGTTTCTTAGACTTTCCCAATACGATTGTAAAAAAAAAATCGTAGGTACGTTCTTTATACGGTGTGCTAGGTTTTGGCAAAAATGGTCAATGTTAAAAGCGGTAAAGGCCGATTTGAGGCTAACTGTATCGTTTATACAGTAGCGTCTATCAACCGCTACTGAATGGTCAAAATGAGACTTAAAACCAAGGCTTGAAATATCGTATTTTTGGGAACCGGTACCATTGGCCTTGGTCTGATACCGGTACCAGATGTAGTACCTACCTATACTACATATTATTACTGGTACCAGACATAGTACCTGTACTATTGGTATTTCTAACCAAACAAATATTTATGTAGGTAAGAATGAGAAAACAGATAATTATTATAGTAATTAAAAAGGGTACTTACACTTTGAAGGACAGTACACGAGACACAATAGAAGTTTTATTGTTATGACGCCTATGGGCATATAGTGTCCTTCAATGTGTTAATAGGCATTAGAAAAATAACTTCAAGGTCGCTAACCGTACGAGGTTCCACGTAGAAATATGAGATTTATGGTACGCGCCGGGTACCTGAATTTGGTACCGGTACCCAGGTACCGTAATGGCAATAACCGCTGGAATACCAATACAGAACCTGTACTTTTTTTGGTACCGGTTTCAAGCCATGCTTTTAAAACGGAGAGAACTCCTTGAAATCAGAGTTCTTGGTCTCTGTGCTTTGTCAAAGACTCTTTTTTCAAGTCCTACGATAGCCACTTACCTCACAGCCTCCTGCGGCTTATCAGGGTTGACTTTCACGGTGCTGGCATTTTTGAACACGTCCAGCTCAGCAAGTTTGGCGGCAGCCTCCGGAGCCCCCTTGAAGTTGGGGATTCGGTTGTACACTGGGCGCGGGAACATGGCCAGCCCGTTGGTCTCCAGATGACGCCATACCTTCAGCCGGAACGAATGCTTCGTTATTTCCTCCAGCACCGGTTTCTTGGCTGAAATTTGGTAGACAGTATTTTTATTGCGGGTCACTGAACCTTTTTTATTTTGTTTTGTTAGTGAGTGAACACGGAGCGTAGGATGATTGTTGGCAAGATGTGTCGATGACTAGATGTAGTTTGTGGACTTGGACAAGAGTGACGTAAAATAATCGTAAATTTAACACCAATCCAATCCAACGGGCAATTCCCGTATTTTTACGAACATTCGAATCCAATCTATCAAAAATACCTACAGTTTTGATTTTCTGATATTGATTGACGCTGTGATGAAATTGCGCTGTAAATTAACGTTTTTAGGGTTCCGTAGTAAACATGGAACCCTTATAGTTTCGTCATGTCCGTCTGTCTGTCTGTCTGTCCGCGGTCTAGCTCCGACACCCTTAGTACTAGAAAGCTGTAATTTGGTATAAGTATAGATATTAATTACGCCGACAAAGTGGTAAAACAAAATTATGAAAAACATATTTTTTTAGGGTACCGCTCCTACACGTAAAGTGGTGATGTTTTATTTTTTTTTTAAAATACGAACGATACGTATCATTGGAAAGGTCCTTTAAAAACATTGCAAGTTTGCGGAAACCATTTTTGGATTCCGGGATCCGTTTGCGAAATATTAAGCTTTAAAGTGCTAATTTTTGTTAGAGTCAAGTGTCCCCCCTGCCTGCCAGCTAAATGGTTGATTTTGGATATGTGAAAAAAATCACAGCAGTAGGTTATATAATAAAATTAAAAGGAAAACTATCATAGCTAAGTAGGCTTTACAAGTTAACGAGTAATAATCGACCAACTTAACTTTGCAGTTGTAAAAACATGTTTTCCCATACATTCCGTATGGGAGAACATATTTTTCAACTATAAAGTTAAGTTTGTTTTTGGGATAAATTCATCCCAACTACGGAACCCTTCATTGTGCGTGGTCCGACACGCACTTGGCCGGTTTTCTTTTTAAATACGGGAATTGGCCTTCTGGTCTTTGCCTCCAAGCTTCAGTGGTGTTGCAAACGCTGTCGTTGATTAATATTATTAATGAAGTTACACAAAACTTCGAACTTCTATGAATTAACAATGATAAAAGCCATTTTTACGAACTACTTTGGGCGAAGGGCCATCGTAAGAAAAATGTTTTCAATTGGCGAATATGTCGCGATTTCAAAACTAGGTCACAGCGATAACTAAATGAAAAACAGAATATAATAGTATATTTATAAAACCAATGTATAAGCTAAGGTAAGTGACCGTTATAATCAACAGTTGGTATGTTATTCGTCGAGTAGTAAAACCGTAACTTTCTTAGACGCGTTTTGTAGTAAGTAATATAAACGTTATTGTACCGGTGTTAAAAACTTTATGTGCGACATAGTAATGTTCAGTGAATTACTGATAGTATTTGAAGTTAAGACGTATTATCGATTGTTTCTAAAAAGCAAACGCTATTGATTAATTTATCGATAGTTATAGATAGTGCAATCCACGAAGACGCGCCCCACTCCGCTCCGCGCCGCGCTAGTTCAGCTTACAGTACAGTAATCGCGGAGTGAGGCGCGTCTTCGTGGATTGCACTATCTATATTGTCCACTGCTCAAATCTCGCTAAAGTTCTTGCTTAAGACGTTTGATAAACGGATTGTGGATCTCATTAGTTTTAATTAGCTCAAGATTATGTACACTTGGGAATAATAGCTTTGTCGCATTTACGGTAGTTACAGGAAAAGACGTTGGATAAATCATCATCATCTGCCTAGCCTTTTCCCAACTATGTTGGGGTCGGCTTCCAGCCTAACAGTATTTTACATGGAGCGACTGCCTATCTGACTTCCACAACCTAGTAACTAGGTAACACGATTCCCCTTGGTAAGACTCGTTGTCGCTTTTGGGCTTCTAACTACCCGTAACGACTGTCAAAGATCTACAAATAACAGCCGGGACCAACGGCTTAACGTGCTTTCCGATACACGGAGGTTGGTATGTAAAGATGGTCACCCATCCAACCGCGCCAAGCGTAGCTTAACCTGATCGATCGACCCATGTGGCTGTTATTACTTAGCCACAAGCCCCTCAAAAGTCGATGGATAGATATAGTCCGACAAATATCTTTGTGACATTTCGAACGTCGGGCTAATTCAAAACATTTTAGCAAACTTTAGATCGGCGATTGCAAAGAAGTTGTGTGGCCTGGTAAAGATGCCTTGTCAATGATTCTATTTTTGTTACAAAGTATGTAGTTACCTCTTAGTAAAGATAAATAGTTGATAAGTTACGATGGGGTTGGCATATCCGTATGGATAAAAACCCCTTTTAATAAAAAATCTTGTATGAATTTCATGTTAGTACTTTATCCACGTTCATAGCGATCCGTGTGAGTTCGAGTCACATTATAGATCCCTTGTTAGCCTTAACAATGCGCGGGAGTGGAAAAGGTGTCACCCAATAAAATTTTGTAGACGGTGAATTTATTGAAATTCGAAATAGGAATAATTGTACATTATATGCTTGTTGATGCCAAATAAATATTTGTTGGCCGTGATATTTTATTTTATTTGTCATAGGTTGTATTTATTTTTTGTGGGCGCGTCATGGTCGCTTTGAATGTCTTTAGATTTTTTTAGGTAAGTATTAGCAGATTTTCAACTGTTGGTAAGGTATAATAGTAGTCTATATTTGTTGGGTTGTTACTGGCCAGCTCGAATAAGCTTACGCAGCCGACCTGTGGCCGTCAAATAGATTAATGCGTCACCCTGCAGTCTCTGAATGGACAGTGCGATATTATACGGCTCAGACTTAACATGAACTCATAATATCAGCATATAAACAAAAAAAAAAAAACTTCTAAGAGCTGATTTTCCTAGTCTAAGTTCAATCAGTAATCAGCTCTTAAGTTTTTTTTTGTTTATTCCACGGATGGAATAAAATCGACATCTGCACGCCTAAAATGACAACCATAGAAACGGGTTTTCTACGGGTTTTGTCGACGGAAGAATAGACAAAATGACAGATTGTGATTGTTTATCTATCATTTTGTCTATTCTTCTGTCGACAAAACCCGTTTCTATTGTGGTCATGCTAACTATGCGTTCGCACTGTCGAAACATTTACAACAAAACATGTTGAAATCTCTATGTTCTGTCAATTTTCCATACAAAGTTTGACAGTCACTAGCGATTTCAACATGTTTTGTTGTGAATGTTTCGTCAGTGCAAACGCACAGTAAGCTTGCGGACAGTTTTTGTATGGTAAAACTGTAAAAAATTCAAAATTTATTCATGGAATAAATAAACTTATTGTATAGGTTTAAAAGTTTGGTCGCATTCGCCGTAACAGGAACAAATGAATAGAGATTTTTTGAGCTGCCAATAACCTACCTAAGTCAACATTTTAAATTCGTGGTACTTTTTGCCGAATCTTTTGTAGTAGATCCCTACCATCAGTACAACCTTATTCTAAGCTCAATTTTTTTTAAATATTATTGTTATACTTAGGTGAGATAGCCAATAATGTTTGCGTTCAAGAAAAGTCAGGGCCATTGCCATTTCAAACACTGCTTTCCTCCCAAAGTACTTGTCAACATCACAGACAAATAGACGATGCAAACAAAACGTTTTTTGTCAAAGGCACTCATACTGAGCAATTTGCAATCAAATCCAATACCTACCAACATGGCAACTGCACATATTATAGTTGAAAAAACAAGAAAACAAACTAGTATTTTTATGTCTCTATAAAATTATAGCCATTATGTTTACATCTATATAGAAAGTTTTATTGATCATAGAATATGACTTGTATTGTGCGACCTTGCTTACAGCGGCACAGTTCAGACGAAGTTCAAGTGCAAAAAAAAAGACGACATGTTGCATTATAATTGCCTTTTTAAAACCCATAACTCTCAAACAAAATATAATTTTCTTTACAATTACTATCTATAAATTTTAATCACCCTGTATAATAAAATTATTTGAAAAGAAAATATCGAAAATAAATAAAAACGCCCTGTAGGCATAAAATATTATTCAGGCAGTTTTC
This sequence comes from Agrochola lychnidis, assembly GCA_963680765.1. NCBI lineage: Eukaryota > Metazoa > Arthropoda > Insecta > Lepidoptera > Noctuidae > Agrochola > Agrochola lychnidis. The sequence goes on along the minus strand of OY796869.1, from coordinate 11,027,772 downwards.
CTTTTATTTTCATTTTGAGAATGACCTATTAATAAAATGTCTTTTTCTTATTTAGCCAGTCAGCAGGGTTGAAGCGAGTTCCCAAGCAGAGTGTGCTTGATGTTTTATTAAAACTGTATTTTTTTTGTTTTACCAAAAAAAAAAAAACTTCAATGACTACCAAATAATATGTGCAAGTACCTATATTCACAAACTATGAAAATCAAAGCAAGTTAAACAAACATTAAGCCTGATGACTATATTGTATGCTCAGTAAACAAGTGGCATAGAAAACTTAGTATCCAAGGTGAGGACATTACATGGATGAAATACAACACCTGTGTCACACGCACAGAACATGTTTACTTTAATAGAGTTTTGTTACCAAGATTGAAATACTTGTACAAATGTGGAATGTGATAAGGATTAGGATTTGTTTTGCTTCCTACGTTTTTAGTGAGGTATAGCCACACTATAGTGTTTGTTTCTAGATTTTTTTTTTCATAAATTTATATTTTTTTCTATGGAACATATTTCCCGCTATAATTTTTAATGAATGATTTTTTTTTTGGAGAATGATTTATTCAAAGTGTATCTTAGTTTAGCAAAACGAAAAAAACATTGTGTGTTATGTATGATCAAATATGTGATCATTTTTAATTCCCATGTTGAAGAGCGTCATCAAATTTGATCACATGTAAATTCTGGGTAACTTTTATTGTTTGAAATTATATTGAAATGTCTACTGTTTCAATCAGACAACATCACAAGTGATAAGCAAATGCACAAACTTATAATTATTACTAATAAGTTTGTACACACATTAAGATAAATGCTTAATGATAGATATAACATTCAAGAAATAACAAGTAAATAATCAGGAAAGCTGACAAACTGATAAATAATTCAACCATGACCTATGCAGCCTACACTTAAATAAATTGTCCCCGATAATCTATAACATGTAGGTAGATACAAAAAAATATGCTAAAAAGATTTACTAAGTAAAGAATTCCTTAATTGCACACTCATATCTATAAAGATAGATGAGGCAACTACCTGCATAAGCAGACCTTCAAACCGATGATTCAATGCAAATAGAAAATCTAAAATGACCTCACACATGAACACAGCGAGGGTACCTAGGTTAATTAAATTTTATGTAATTGCTGCAGCGATCCAACTTTCTTGCGTTTTTTTATGTGACATACTGCCGCCAATTGCCAGTACATTGTACTCCGCGGTATTCTACTACTACCTAATAAATCAGTTGCATTTTCACAAAAGAGGTGGGCAGACCAGAAGAATGTGAGTCATGCTTCACACTCCAATTAAGCTACCCACAGTATCAATAATTACAAGCCGAGGAAACAACCCAAATCGCGGTAATCGATGCACGAAACATTCAAACGCAAGTGAAATTACAGCTGCAATCCGATTCTACAATATTTTTTAACAGCAGCGTCGAAGAAACTTCGCAGTTTTCATCATCGATTGTATGCGGGTATTTCGAAATACATGTGCTTCTTTACAAGGAAAACATTTTTCATGCATTTTTACACGAATTTCAACTTGAATTTTCTCTAAATGAGTAAATAAAACAGTGGAATAATGATTGTTATTCCAATATTTTTAACAACAAAATGGAACACTTACTGTTATCCGCGGCCGTTGGCGTACCGTCTCCGTTCTGCATTTTGATAATTTACCGCAATCGGGAGGTCTTCTGCAGGGATTTCGATGATCTAAACGAAAACCATCAAAATTATTTGCAAAATTAATTCCTTCTCCGCCGAACGGAACCGTCACACACAAAAATAGAACGCGAAGTCGCGAATAAAAAACAAATGCCACCAACCTGCCAACAAAAACTTTTTAGAGTTGCGCATATATTACTAATACGTTTTGTTGGATAAATCGACTAAACACATACTTTGTTGATAATGTAAATGTTGTTTAGAATGTCAAATCAGATAAAAACTACGGGACCAATGTGTACTTTATAACAGATATCTGCTTATGTTTGTGGAAAATGAATATTGCTGTTTTGACGGTTCCAAAATACATTTTCCAGCCTATGGCCAGCCTTTACTCTTTCCTGTCTCATCTCTATTCACAGGTTAGCCAATCTTACAACAAAGTAGTATCAGTCAAGTATGTTCTCATTTACGAAATAGTGGAGAATAAAAGAAAAAAAAGAAACAAATGAAAACAATTGTATTGAACCTTATTTTATTTTACCCGCTTTGTCTATCTGGTAGTGCGTAGCAACTCTTCATCATTACTGTTCTCTATTTTTTAGTATCCAACGCGTATTTCTTTCTAGGACATGGAGACGTCATGCTCTTGCTAACATAATTATTAGATAAAACCAACAGCTCTTCAATCACGCTCATTTATTCTAAGGTTACTAACCTTTATAAACATCGTTTACAAAACACGTTGTTTTCCTTTTCACATAATTTACGAGAAAGACACGCAACAGCTGTTGCCCCATATTTCTCCCATTGTCTAAATTAATGTTTTTTTTTCGATTCATGATTTGGTAAAACTGTTGGGGTTTAAGTATAATAAAAATAGAGCGTTAACGTAAACATTTATTAAAAGCATACAATAAATAAATTATCTGATAGTTTGGGACATATGGAGCGGGGTGAGCATCAGCTCGAAAGCGGCGTCTTTAAGATTGGCACCACGGAGATTCGCTTCATGAAGATCACTGCCCGATAAATCACAACACTGAAAAAAAAAACATTTAAGGTTAATTTCTAATTATAAAACAAATGAAGGCTTGTGCAGACCAGCGCGATATCGCGGGCGCGACAGGCAGCGCTACCAGTGTCGCGCCCGCGATGTCGCGCTGGTCTGCACAAGTCTTGAAGGGACAACTGTAGTAAATAGTGTGGCACTGTGTTTATGAAACCAGTTTGATTTGCACATAGAAACTACGCGGTTTTTAGAAATTAACTAACATAAAATTATTCTCAAGGTGTAATGGAGTACCGTGGTGCTTGCAACATTGCGTACACTTTGTAATGGTGGCACTTCACTACGCGTATTTGTCAGAATATTCGCGTCACATAGGTAATACAAAATCGACCTTATTAAAGTTACCTTAATAAACCTTATTATACCTTAATTACCTTTAATAAAGTTGATTTACGATGTAACGCGAATATTCTGACAAATCCGCTGTCCACTGGAGCGGAGAAATGTGCCAATATTAACCAGTAGGAGCGGAGCTCTGAAGTAGAGTTTAGATTCAGGCAGCCTAAAACTTACAAGTCTTAGGCTGCCCGTCCACTGGAGCGGAGTTTGTGCAATCTCTGACTTACAAGTCAGAGAATTATGTCATTTATATGCTATGGCTTGTGTATTGTGTTAGTAAGATCTTCTATAGTACAGGTGACTGTCATGTCATGACACAATTAGAGAGACAGTAATAGCAGCGTGAAAGTTGTTTCGGTCTTGTCAAACAAACAAAAAAACAAACTTTGCAGCTTTATTATATTAGTATAGATACCTCTAAATCAGCCCCCGCGAGGACGGCAGCCCTTAGATCACAGTTCTGTAGGTTGGCATTCTTCAGTGTTGCCACCCTCAAGTTGACGCCCGTCATGTTGCTCCCCTCTAGGTTTGCACCTGTAAACAATTTTACAAGTAAAGATGTACGCTTTTTGTACGGACGTTGGTTTTTTATTCCGAGAAAAACCTTACCAGCACCTAAATAAAAGGGACCAAAAAATGGAACTAGGAACCACTGAAATAATATTTTTAGACCCTTCATTTAGAGAAAAATGATAACACACACATTATACACAAATGTTACAACAAAATACCTTGTGATATATTACAGTTAACTGAAAGGAAATTTAAAACTCATGTTAAAAGTACTCTTTGTAAACAAGCATATCACAAATTAGAGGATTATATCCTAGATAAGAATGCTTGGAAGCATGCTGGTCTAGTTCCATAGGACAATTTAGAGTCTAGACAAAATCAAACTGGTTGCTAATTTAATTGTGTAATTAAATATTATAACTTTTTTTTTCATTCTGTGATTACTTGAACTCACACACTGACTAATTAGTATCACTTGTAATTTTTTTAGGAATATCGTATAGGTACCTACTTTTACAATGCTTGTAAATATGTGAACACCATGTATCCATTACATAATTATTTGTTCTGTCATTGCTTCATTTTTAATTATTTTTACCTATTGTGGTATAGTAATTTTATTCCAGGTGCATCGTCTTCACATATAATTATAAAATTAATGTATACAAAATATTGTAAAACATTTTAAAAGAGTAACGGTGAAGTTTCTTGCCCATTCTTCTCCATACGAAAACTAGCTTTTGGAAGGGGCGTCTAGAATCAATTCTATTTTTTGTTTTTGACGTTCAAAAGTGCCTTTTTGTGCCTAATTGAAATAAATTATTTGAATTTGACTTTGTCTGGGGAGTTTGTTGCGCCACTTCTTCTTCCCAATTAAAGGCACTAGGAAGTGGTGAAGGGTGGGCGTTTTTGGGGGACTGTCTTATGTCATTTTGACGTTATACGTTAGATGACCCCACCTATCCACCGTTTTCGTATGTTCAACGTTCTGCCAAACACCCTGTACATTTTTTTTATTCTTTATTCACACGGATACGTTAACCCCATTGTACCTTATACTCTATTTACACACAACTATACACTTGTAATTATATTATATTTTACTACATTACTTTCCACCACCACTATTATAAATACTATAAAAAAATAAAATATAAAAGAGCCACTGCCCAGACTTCCGCATTAAACCACAAATTATAAGTTTAGTTTTTTCCGATTTAGGGTATGTAAGTTTTATTTTGTAATTTATTTTTTTATGTTTTGTAAATTTTATAAATGCCTTACGGGTGAAACACGTACGTACGAAATATTAATATTGTGACATTCTGCATACTTGCATGTATACGCATGTTTGGACAAATAAAATTATCTTTATAGGACTTATTAGTTTACCTTTTAAGTTGACACCTTCCATCAATGCTCTTGATCCAATTGGATCATCCATGTTACAACCTTTTAAATTGGCACCTGTAATCATAAGCAAAAGTTATAAGTAATCTGGATATTTTATTCTGAAGCCTCGTGCAGACTGGCGCGATGCGACACCGGTAATTGTTCAACTGTGAACTTTTCTTAGATTTTTTTTGTTATGAGTCGCGTCGCGCCAGTCTGCACGAGGCTTAACAATGATGGTTTGAAAAATCGTACCTACTCTATGCGCGCAATATTGCACTACTTGACAAAATAAAGATTCAATGGACTTTTATTATTATATTACTAGCTTTTGCCCGCGGCTTCGCCCTCGTGGACGTCGGACAATATTTCACGGGACCGTACTATCGGGATTGAAGTACCTACCGTATATATTAATCCAGGTTAACAATGTATTAATTCCGTAATAAATTGTTTTCATTTATCTCTATTGGTTTACGCGGCACATGCCAGTAAAGGTACCAGTAGGCATGATCTTTTCCGACATCTTCAAAAATCGTCGTCATATTTGAGCCAATTTACACAAAACTTTAATGAATTATACACCTAAACCTTCCTCATGAATCACTCTGTCCATTGGGTGAAAATCGTGTGAAAATTCGTTCGGTTGTTTTTTGAGTTTAACACGTTCAGACAGACTGGACAGACGCGGGAACCTTTTGGTTACGGCGATATTGAAGGTCAAACATTCAAACTTTTGAAGTGAAAACTTCTTTAGGCGCGTTGAGCGATTTTTGGTAGGGGATAAATTTATGGATTCGCGTCACCGACATGCTCGCGCTGTAGTGCTGACTATAGAAGCTAGATGGCGCTAATGCCAGTTTTAAGTTTTCACTTCTGTCGGCAGACCCTTGACTGCATATTTTTTTGACTGCTTTTTCACTTAAACAAGTTTCAAATGTAATAACCCTTTAAATACAACGTTGCATACACCCATAAGCAAAATGTTTTGTGTACGTTAAAGTGCCCGCTGTCGTAAACAAACACCAAGTTTTCACATCAAAAATAAATATAGTTCCCCAGCAATAATTTTTGCTTCATGTTATTTAGTTGTATGTACAGAAAGCGTATGGTTGTAGGTAATGGTTATGTGATGGGTCTTTTTAGACCCAGTATAATAATGACTAAATATAATTTTATTCTGAAAATAATGGTGACAAAAGAGCTCCTACCCTACATGCAAACAATATTAAGTTACTTGACAAAATAAAGCTTCAAACAGACTGACACAATTACTGTGCAGTGCACAGGACGCGGGACGGCCAGCCCTCGAAGTCAATTACAGTACCCCTGTATTTATCTGTACGATCCTTTACTGAAGCAATCAAACCATTGACTAAATAGAAATAGCTCTAGAACAATAAGTGAATACACTCCCTACAGTCAGATTAGACATAATCATCTGCCCAGGCCTCTTCGCAACTATGTTAGTGTTAGCTTCCAGTCTAACCGTATTTGACATGGAGCAACTGCCTATTTGACCACAACCCAGTTACTGGGTAACACCCGTAACACAATCCCCTTAGTAAGTAAAACAAAAGACTGATAAGCACACTCACCTTCCATATTGGCACATAAAGCTTTAACACCCAGAAGCTGGGCTCCCTCTAAGTTGGCATGTGATAGGTCTGCGCGCTCCAGACAGCAGTGTGATAAGTTAGCACCGTTCAAGTTGCAACGGGACAAGCAAGCATACTGGAACACAGAAAAATAATAATACATGTTTATTATTTATATTTTATCTTTTGACTACGTAAAACATTAGACAGTTATCATGATTATATCCTAGTGTATTCAAAGAAAAAAAATATGATTTTAAAAATTTCAATAAAATTTATAATTATAATAGGCATTTTAATTGAAAAGCTCTGCCATGATGTGAAAAAGCGCAACTAAAATCTCGTATGTGTTGACAATTTTTTTTTTAAAGTCATGTATTTATAAAAAAATCTCTTAAAAGTGATTTTTACACAGTTACACATTACACACACATTCCTAACGACGTAACGACGATTTGTATTTAATCGTACTGATATGGAATATTGTCCACTGCCTTTCTTGCATAGTATTCTCAAGATTAAAATTAGTATTCAATCAGGAATAAGAAACTGGGAACTGGGTGCTAAAGCCAACGTTTTTAAATCGCATCCAGTTTAAAATTTTGATAGTCTGGTGAAGGTCGTCGTTAGTAAATCTGCTAATTAGTCATTTCAGATTCAAATCTGTGTGTCTGGTTGATCAAAATAATAACATTAAAAAACATCCAATAAAAAACCTAGCAAAGGATTAAGCTTTTAAATTAAAAAGCTTTTTTTTCACTTTTTAGTGGGTTGGTTTATAATTAATCTAAGTTACAATAGCCTTATGTCAACTGCTCATCAAAAATACCCAAATCGCTATAGATGTGCCTTTAATATTAGAAGAGTTCCCTCGATTTCTCCAAGATCCCATCATCAGATCGTGACCAATTGACAATGGGACCAACTTGAAAGTATACCTTTTCAAACAAAAAAAGAATTTTTCAAATCGATCCAGCCCTCTTCGAGTAATCGGGGAACATACATAAAAAAAAAAAATATCCTGATGAATTGAGAACCTCCTCCTTTTTTTTGAAGTCGGTTAAAAATTAGCTGTCAGAAAAACACAGCAGTATGTTTAACTTAAAAATAAAACATGAACGTACCTTAAAATTAATATACCTAAGGTCCAGCCTATTAAGGTCAGCTCCCGAGAGGTTAACACCTTGGAACCGTAACTCCCAAGTATTAGGGGTCATTATTATGGAGCGAACAACGTCCATCCGTGTCAAAGCGTGGTTGATACCACAACTGCTCTGTGACTCCTCAATTAGAAGGTTTAATTGTGGTATCATTGAGTCTATACCTGGAATCAGATAAAATGTCTGGATATAGTTTCCATTATCATCATCATTTCAGCCAGAAGACATCCTCTGCTGGACGTATGGTCCTCCAAGCATCATCGCTACATTAACTGGTCCTGTGCTTCTTGCATCCAGTGGAATTTGGTTTAAATAAATATAAATTTCAAAGTGCATTGACTTATTTAGAGGGTAAGCTGCCTCTGGCATAAATTCTCAGAAAGTCTTCAAAAAACTTTGTAGTGGCAGAAATAACATAACATCCCACTTGTAATCCCCTAAAGGTTAAGGCGGTTTAAATAATTACATATAATTATTTATAAAATGACTAGCGACCTGCCCATACTTCGCACGGGTGCAATCTACTTTCCGCGCAACATCTTTATTTTTTTCTTTTTTAAGATAAAAACAAACACAAAAAAAGAATTGGTGAAATCAGTCCAGCCATTTACGTGTGATGCCGTGACCAAGGGAAATAGGAATTCATATTTATAAATATAGATGTAAATAAGTTATGTACTAACGTATTTAATATTAAAACCATTCCTTTTATGATAATGTATGAGTAAGTAGGTAGTGGCTACGTAAATGAGGAAAATATTAATTGAATATCATTGTAATACTAACTAGCTTCTGCCCGCGACTTCGTTCGCATGGAAATCGTAAGACATCACAATATACTACAATAACAGCCACATTTTTATAAAACTTCCCTGTATACTACGTTTGTAGTTTTATTCTCAGCAGCCAAAATATACAGAGAGTCAGGAATGGTGACTCGGGAGCAAGCGACGTAACAGTTGTCCGTGTGAGAAGCAGCTTATCCTGAGGTCGACACCCGCAGCCTTCAGCCTTTAGTGTCGGCCCCTGTGACTTGTTGATCGCAAAGCATACACTCCCAGAGAACTGCACGCGCTTTAACTGGTAATGGTGGGGAATTTGTACTTTATACGCGCTATAAACACTGTCTCACCATCGCCACAACCTGTTAGAATTTCCACCTCGATGACGTTTCTCTGCAAAGACATGACTTTGAGCTGGTTTCCGTTACACAGATATACAACCGGAAGTCCACTTGCCATTTAATGCTGAAATGAACCTTTTTGGCGCAGCCGTGAGGCACACACTATTGTTTTAAAAACACTATTTTTTATTTCCACTGTAATTTGTGTTTTGTGTTTCGCGAACTGTGTCCAAATAAATGTTTTTTCTATCTTTCTTTCTTTTCTTTCTATTTGTAAATTGAGAAATTCTACGGGGTGATATTTGGCATCATCTTCCTCCACATCACTATTAATGGAGGTGTATATCACTTCACTCCCTTCAATTTGTGAGAGAATACTGTGGTTGATCGCTGTAGCTTGATCATCTTCGGAGTTAAAACGGAAACACACCTAAGAATTCTCTTGGTACGGTATTTGACTGATATCCCCGTATATCAGACAAATAAGATCTTCTAAAGTGGGATCTACTCTACCAAGAGTCTCTGGTAGAGTGCTTTCACCAACTTTTAGAAGAACACTGGGGAAAACTTGAGCATTTGAATTACCGCCAAGCCGAGCTCGTATGATGATGGTCAAGCGCAGTTTATGAACTCTCGACCATAGAGTCGACCTTTTCAACGAAGTTTTCACTTTTTTTGTCAAAACTGACACCACCCATCATATCTTGGTTTCTGCGGATGTCCTGCAGGGTTCTGTTTACAGTTTCCACTGCTTTCCTTTTTGCCATAACGCATTCATCCCATACGACGAAGCGCAATCCCCTAAGCACACATCCCTTGTTACTGTTGCGTGACACCCCACAAACAGGTGTTTCGTTGCTCTCTAAATCGATGGGAATCTTAAACATGACGTGCGCTGTTTTGCCACCAGAAAGCAGTGTGGCAGCGATTCCAGAAGATCCACATACATATTATAAAATCGCTAGGACAAATCTGCTGTCAAAATCTGTAAAAAAACATTTTATTCCTACAGTCTTTTACTCTAAAATGATCAGAATACAACCTTGAATGTTTTGTGACTGTAAAGTACTTGTAACTTAGTAGTTTCCCATAGCTTACGAAGTTTTCCATTTTTTGTGAATTAATACATTCTATGAACTATTACATACACAATCCAAAAAAAAATCATTTTACAAAAAGAGTTTAAAAAAACAGATGTAAATCGAACTTACTACCCCGGGCGGCCAACCACCAGCTCATAAAGCAGTATTTTTTTAATGTTACTTCAGTGGGAGAAAGAGATGGAGCTATACATCCTGTAGAGCTTCATCTCTTTCCCACACTGAAGTAAACTAAAGTAATATTAAAATAATACTGCTTTTAAGCTGGTGGTAGGCCCTCAGGACTTCAAATCATTCGTCCAATCGCTTACTTATTCGCTTTGTTGAAAGTTAGCTAAAATAGCCGTTCCTATATAAAAGGTAGCGTGATGATAATCATTTAAAAAGTTAAATCGGTAACTACCTATCTACAATATCCCAACCTTTTGGCGCGTCCTTTTACAATTTGCAGAGAAAAATACGAACATGATGTAATATTGCTCATCCCATATTTCCTATATTTTTTGATTGACTGCTTAGTTCCATAAAGGTATAGCGTGATGATAATCATTTAAAAAGTTAAATCGATAACCATCTACAATATCCTAAAATTTTGGCGCGTTTTTTCCCAAAAATACGAACATAATATAATATTGCTCGTCCCCCATAGTAAATAGCGTGATAGTTTATACCCTATAGTTTGACCAGACTTATAGGGAACACCTATGCAAAATTTTAACAGAATCTATCCGGTAGAATTTGCGTCATGCTAGAACATAAAAATACAACATAATGTAATATTGCTCGTCCCCCATAGTAAATAGCGTGATAGTTTATACCCTATAGTTTGACCAGACACACAGGGAATATCTATGCAAAATTTTAACAGAATCTGTCCGGTAGAATTTGCGTGATGCTGGAACATACATACAGACAAACAGACAAACAGACAAAAATTCTAAAAAAAATATTTTCGGCATTAGAATTGATCCTAGACCTCGTAGCAATTACTTTTTTTCAAAAATATTCAATGTACAGTTTTGACTTCGCTACGATTTTATTATATGTATAGATTAATAAAAGGAACAATAGTTTTCTGTCCTTGGAATTTTCAGTTGTGTAGTGTGGGTGCTAATGTAGACTCAATGTTGTTATTAAACAGTTTAAGATACTTGAAAGTTCAAGTCATCAACTCTTAACCGAAACAAAAAAAATAAAAACAGTATTTCTCCTAACCGAAAACTAATCTGAAGAATTCATAAACAAACAGAACATATTTATCATAGAATGTGGTATAAATATTTTGAGAATCACGAGTAATAAAATGTCATCATCAGTGTAGCCTTTTCCCAACTATGTTGGGGTCAGCTTCTAGCGTAACCGGATGCAGCTGAATACCAGTATTTTACATGGAGCAATTGCCTATCGGAGCTTTACAACCCAGTTACTGCACAACTAATAAAATACACGTACCATAAAACACAGCCTCTTCCATCACACCTTTCGGGTTAACATGCTTATCTATTATCACATCGCCGTGCCTCAAATAATTCAGAATAGGCTCAAAGTACTCTGGGCTACGGTCTATCAAATACGCTCCAACAGAATCTGTAGCACTCGGGGTCATTAAGTACATATTTTTGTCATCAGCAAACATTCGCGCCAACATTGACAAAGGCTCTTTGGCCAACAGGGTGGACCGAGATGTAGTGAAATGCTTCCCACCAACATTCAGAGTAATCCAATCAGCTACAGCCTTGCCTGGTTTAATGCCATCGCCCAGGCCCAAATTTTGCATTGAATTTCCTATATTATCACATTTATTCGACTCCCCGTTGCCGTTAACACATAAATATAACTTGTCATCGTCCCTAAGTACTCTCACATCTACAATTTCACAGCCATTTGACGAATACAATCTTAAGTTTTCTTGACTCTCTTCGAACTGTTTTGATATTTCTGATTTTAGTGCTTCAATCGTGTTTTCCACGGCCACAACTTTTCCATTTTGTTCAGTCTTATTTCTGTAAACGTACACTCGTTTCATAATAGGCGTCTCCTTTGTTCTCTGAATTTTAAATGCTTGGCAAAATCAATAAACAGGAAAAACTTGGGAACTTCGCGAAAAAATCACCAAGTTCGAAATCTTAAAATGTCAAAAAACAACATCTGTCAAAATATTTTTGCTGCAACAGATAATAAAATGAGAAAAAATATTTTGAATAATCGACTAAATACAACAATTGCATTCTGCATGTTTTCTGTTTGACAAAGTATTCATAATTTTCGAAAGATACTCTAAATAAATTTTATTAGTCTACAACTTAGACATGCAATGCAATGCAGTTAACTTTAGGTTTCTATAAATTGTTTTCCATCTGTTAGAGCTGTTGGTTCTCATAAATAAATTTCAATACTGGGTGAGGTTTATTACTTTGGTTCCGAGTTTTTGATAATAGTTGTCACTTAGTTACATAATACACACTTTGAAAAGTCTACCAAAAACACACGGCAATACGGCGCGACGTAGCACCGTGTGCCACAGGTACCTACTTACAGCGCTGATGTATTGATAGATTCATGCATAATAAGATAGGTGGCGCTGTTATTATTGTTGCATGGCCTAGTTTATGTCTTGAATCCCCTTGGTTAGCCGTCAAGGTCCCATGTAGCTTCACTCACGAATATTGGCTACACGAGTTATTCAAACAATGCGAATCTGTTCCCATAAAAAAATGGTTTTCAGCAGAGGCCTTAAGCCAGTAGGTTCGGTTTAGTATCCGTTCTTATCAAGCTACCTTTTAACTACACATACTATAATAAAATCGTATCGAAGTCAAAACTGTACCTACCTACCTACATTGAATATTTATGAAAAAAGAATTTGTTTTGATTTTTTGTTTGTTTGCCTGTAGGTAGGTATGTGTTATGCCTGTTTGTCCGAATGTATGTTCCAGCATCACGCAAAAACTTTTTTAACAAAAAATTCTGTTAAAATTTTGCATAGATAGGTATTGCCTATAAGTCTGGTCAGTCTGTCACGCTATTTGCTATGGGGGACGAGCATTATTGTGTTACTTCGTATTCTTCTACAGTTTACCGCAAATTGTAAAAAGATGAGCCAAAAGGTTAGAATATTGCTTATAGTAACAGATTTAACCTTTTAATTGATTATCATGCCTTAAGGCTGCCCTGTCCGCTGGAGCTGAGCGTAGCAGCGGAGCGGAGAACTGTGCCAATAACCAATAGGAGCGGAGTTTAGATTCTATTGTATTGGCACATTTCTCCGCTACGCTGCCACGTTCCGCTCCGGTGGACAGGTAGCCTTATGAATCTAAGCAGTCAATCATTACATCTATGGTTATAATAAAAATAAATATCTAAAGTTAGGTGACCGAAGAGAAATCTCATGTGTTTATAATCTATTGTTATTTTATTTTAGTGATAGCCTTTTGTCAGGAATAATCTATAAAATACATCAGTGAAAGTATGAGTGTTGTGCCAATACAAAAAAAAAGCTTGCGTTCCCGCATATTATGCAGTATCGCTGGCTTTCATTTATTCACTAAAAACGAAAAACTTACTTCGCAAGCAATGGGTAATTGCTACTGATGGCTGCGGGTGTCAACCTCAAAACTAGTTGCTTCACCAGTCCCGCGTCACCAGTCCTGACTTTCTGTATACAGGGTGGCAGGGGACATCGACGCGAAAACGGTTACCATGGATTCAGTACATGATTCTGAAGCCCCTGCGTTGAAATTTTTCGTCGGTTTTTTTTTTGATAAAAGTCAGCTGTTCCATACATTTTGACAACGTAGGTATTGCACTTTTCTATGAAACAATTGTTTTTATTTTAAATAACCGACGAAAAATTTCAACGCAGGGGGGTTTAGAATCATGTACTGAATCCATGTTAACACTTTTCGCTTTACTACGTAATTACTACATAATGCCTTGGTGGTCGCAAGCGCTACTGCTGAGTATGAGGTCTTGGGTTCGATTCCCGGGTCTGGCAAAGTGTTATTGGGTTTTTCTATCTGGAATTTCTTAGTAGTAGCCCGGAGTATGGATTTGTGCCCGGTTAATAAATGATTTTATTTCTGTAAGTAGTTTTGTACAAACACTTTTACACGTCAATCATATTTTAATTTTTTTAATAACCGACGAAAAATTTGAACGTAGAGGACGTTAAAAATTTTCGTCGGTTATTAAAAAAACAATAATCTGTTCCATACATTTTGACCGAGTAGTTATTGCACTTTAATAACCGACGAAAAATTTCAACGCTGGGTGGCGCAGAATCATGTACTGAATCCATGATAACAGTTTTCGCGTCGATGTCCCTGCCACCCTGTGTTTTGGCTGCTGAAGCCAAAACTACCTTCTTACTAAAGGAGATAGTATACAGGGAAGTTTTATAAAAATGTGACAGTTATTTTAGTACATAGTGGTGTCTTCCGACTTCCATGCGAACAAGTTGCGGCAGAACCCAGTACTTAATGTTAATAAAGTAGGTACTTACCTGCTACTAAAAGTTAACGGTATGCGGCCATCAAACCGGAAGCGGAAAGAGTTAAATGGCACGTAAATATGTGTGGGTAGGTAATGTTTCAACGTTTCCGGTCTGTTTTTTTTTCTTTGCGGTCAGTAAATACTCTAAAAATGTACGACATTCCGAAATATTCACATGTTGTGCATGCAAAAGACGGAGAATGGCAGAAAGATTCACTTTTCTTTTAGGTACACCATTATTTCATAATTTACGCATTTTTGCAGAAAGGTGATGCGGTGAGGTTGTCAAAGGTGTGAACAATTATATATGTAAGTAATTACAAAATGTATGTAAGCGATCTTTTTCCTGTCTCTGACAGGGCACTAAGCCTAGACAGCCCAGAGTCCGGGAAGCCCTGGCCCTAATTATATTTTGTGACCGGACCTAATAAAGAAAGAAAGAAAGAAAGCAAGAAAGAAAAATATTTTATTTGGGACACGCACAGGAAAGAAAGGAAGAAAGAAAGCAAGAAAGAAAGCAAGAAAGAAAAATATTTTATTTGGGACACGCACAGGTAATAGGTACAACAATAAAAAAAACATTAAAAAAACAAAATCATGAAAATATTAATGAAAAAAATTTTACATTATTTAAAACTAATAAAAGTGTGAAAATGGGGCTTGTGGCTAAGTAATAACAGCCGCACGGGTCGATCGATCAGGTTAAGCTACGCTTGCCGCGGTTGGTCCGTGGATGGGTGACCATCTTTAAATATTGAGACTCCTCCGTGTTTCGTTAAGTCCCGGCTGTCATTTGTAGATCTTTGATAGTCGTTACGGGTAGGTAGTTAGAAGCCCAAGTCTAATAACCAAGGGGTTTTACCAAGGGGTATCGTGTTACCTATTAACTAGGTTGTGGAGGTCAGATAGGCAGTCGCTCCATGTAAAGTACTGGTATTCAGCTACAACCGGTTAGACTGGAAGCCGACTTCAACATAGTTGGGAATAAGCTAAGCAGATGATGAAAAGAGTTTAAAAAAAGTGGTGGCACTCCGGGAGTGCCGACAGAAGTGAAAACTTAAACAAGATCGCCTTGGTGGAAGAAAAATACTCGTATAGAACATTGGTCCGTAACCTTTTCTAAATAAAGAGCACAATCGCGTTTACAAAAAATAATACTTCCGAAACCTTTAAAGTAAAAATACTTGCATAGAACATTGATCCGTAACAAAATATAAATAAAGAGCACAATCGCGATTACAAAAATGAGGTGTCGGTAACGGTGTCGCGAGTTCAATTGTTTTTTCCCATCTCAAAAATGCCCAACGCGCCTAAAGAAGTTTTCACTTCAAAAATAAGACCTGTACGAGGCCAAAAAGGATCCTATCTCGGCATGATGCTACGATATTAATTGAATAAGTAAGTAGATGTACCTTATCTTATGAGGATCCTCTTACCATGGTGTACTATAATAATTATCTTTGTTTATCCCCGCTCTCCACAATAACATAAAATACATTACACATATTATCCTCGAAGGGTAGTTATGGCAGAGGTGTACCTACCTCAGCCCAGGCGCGGTCGCAGCCGAAGATTTTGGGGAATATTTTTGTGCATATATATCTCCAGCTCCACATTACTTATGCCATTCAGGGACGCAGTTTTTACATGCGGGGGAGGGGGGTAGTTGCGGGCAAATTAGTCGCAGTCGCAGCACTTTTTGATAGTAGGTATTACAACAGTAGATTATGAGAAGAGCGAGCAAAGCTAGCTTGACAATTTAAACAACCAGTCTTGGATTGGTTACGTTGTGTTAGATATTTTCAATTCTAAGAACTTTTGAACTGAATGCAGATCAAGCGAAATGAGCTCGAAAATTTTGCACACACTCGGATAGGTTAGATTTTCTTTTGATCATTCAAAAAGAACTAGGAATTAGTTGCTTTGTCGACTTTTGAAGAAAAGCTCAAAAATTAAGAGAATGTAGAAGGCAAGAGCGAGCGAAGCGAGCCTGAAAATGTAACCCGTGGCTGTAGTACAGTTTTAAAAGTTAGTAATACAAGTAAATCATTCAGGCTGTCGACAGCGTGAAAGATTTTGGGGGGGTCATGACCCCCCAGGACCCCTTCCCCCTCGGACCGCGCCTGCCTCAGTCCCGGATCGAGGGAGGGCAAGCCGGGGCCCGTGCCCCGAGCATCAGCTTCAGAGAGCAAACTGACAAATTCAAGCGTAGCAGACAAGTGCACCACCCAGCACACAGCAACTTTGCAATAAATGAAACGCGCAGCACATTTATAATCTTTTTATTTTTTCTTTTTACAACAGTTTTGGCGCCCCTGTTGAATTGGTGCATTCTCGATCGATACAATTTGATTATTATGTTGCTGCCAAAATTTTCAATTTGAGAAAATTTTAATTTCGCGGTGGTTAACTTAGCGCATCCCCATAAAAGATTGGCGGGGGGCGGCAGACGGCAGTTTTTGCCCCACCTCAAAAAAAAACTAGATCCGGAGCTGACCTACCTAATAATACCTTTACCCACGTTCCGTCAGCTCACAATGTGTGACGAAATACCTGTCAATAAGCTACGAAGCTAACGAACAGTACTTCACGGCAATAATTATTAATAGTGCCATAAACAGTCAGTTAACTATAGATTGATCGCTCAATCCAGATGGCTGTCGTAAAACACGTCAGTCTATGATCTTGATCCATTGTATTGACGAACGATATGACAACATTGTTACGTTGTGAGTAATACCACAGATGAATACCTACAGATGGTTCACTCCTTATTTTAGTTGAAGCTACAAGTACGCGGCGGGCTCGACTTGTTGGGCCAATTCAGTGAGTGTAACGTAGTCAGAAGATCTTATGAGCCACCACACGCTCAAGCTTCACCACAATTTTGCCTGTGCAGGCCGGTTTGTACATGAAACACTGTGTACAAATCGGCGAATTTTACCAACCACACGCACGGTGTTCCGTGTACAAACCGGCTTGCGCAGGCAAAACTGTGGTGAAGCTTGAGCGTGTGGTAGGTCCATTAGAGTTACGCGTCAAAATGAGAGGCAACTTCTAGGTGAATATAACTGTAGGTAATTAGTGCTGTGCGACCTGAATTGCACTTTATTGTGTCGTAGCAAGAGTCGTTTTTTATTTAAATGATTTTGAGGAGTTAATCATCTGTATTAATTTATGGTAATACGTAGGTTTTCGTCTATGAGATTCTTGGAAATAGATAGATATGCCCCATGATCCGAGCGTTTCGATCCCAAACGGCTCAAAACTGTAGTTACCCATAAGGTTATATTCCTAGTAAGATAGTTATCCCATCATCTGTTACGACGCCTCATTAAGGTGGATAACAATTAAAATTCTATTGTGTCTCGTTAATGACAGTTGAAAGGTTATGAACCAGTTTCATATAATGATATTACGGTATATATCTATATCCCTAGGGATATAACTCTATATCACGGCTATAACCATCTTACTGCGGCATATACATAGGTAGCCATCTATCACCACTTATTTGCATTATCCACGCTAACGACACGAGCGGTTTATCACCTACTTAAACCTATTGTAATACCATAACAAACATTAATAGAATAGATTACAGTAGTTAGTTGTATATTGTAGTAATTCAAGTAGTATGCACTGTGTTACGGAAATAATCGGTCGGCTCGAGCTCGGACTGGCTTGGATATATATCGCGTTCGTGTATTAATTTATAATTTGAGTTAAGTGACAGTGTGTCGTCAAACACAGTGTGAGACGCCTCCCAGCTAGATGGACTGACGATCTGAAGCAACTGGGATAGACTGGAATGATGCGAGGGGAAGGGCAAGAATCTGTTGTTGAGGTGGCGCCTCCCAGCTAGATGGACTGACGATCTGAAGCAACTGGGATAGACTGGAATGATGCAAGGGGAAGGGCAAGAATCTGGTGTTGAGGTGGCGCCTTCCAGCTAGATGGACGGACGATCTGAAGCAACTGGGATAGACTGGAATGATGCGAGGGGAAGGGCAAGAATCTGGTGTTGAGGTGGCGCCTCCCAGCTAGATGGACGGACGATCTGAAACAACTGGGACAGACTAGAATCAGGCGAGGGGAAGGCTAAGAATCTGGTGTTAAGGTGGCGCCCCTCAGCTAGATGGACTGACGATCTGAAGCAACTGGGACAGACTGGAATCAGGCGAGGGGAAGGCTAAGAATCTGGTGTTGAGGTGGCGCCTCCCAGCTAGATGGACGGACGGTCTGAAACAACTGGGACAGACTGGAATGATGTGAGGGGAAGTCCAAGTATCTGGTGTTGAGGTGGCGCCTCTCAGCTAGATGGACCGACGATCTGAAGCAACTGGGACAGACTGGAATGATGCGAGGTGAAGGGCAGAAAACGAGAGCTGAGGCGGTGGATGCCTTTGCCAGCAATGCACTGCGATAGGCTTAGTTGATTGAGTTTTGGGAAATAGTTGTCTATTATCCCTGCACTTTCACCAAGCGGCTATCTACAATTAGCCAGGACAGTCCCTCTGCTTTTTCGGACACATTGTGCGTTCACCTATGGCTTGTATGGTTTATGATACTGGGCCGGGTAGAAGGAAAACGCTCTCAAGGCAGAGCACCGACAAGATGGTCAGACTCGATCAAGAAGGCTGTAGGAGGCAGCATTTTCCAAGTGGTCCACACTGCAAAAGACCACAGGTTGTGATCCTCAGCGTTGAGGGAACAACAAAGAAGAGAAGATCCCTGTACTTTCCATGTGAGTCAGGGAAACACTGTCCTGGATGGTCTCATAGCGGATCCGACTTCAGTTTAGAGGTCAACTAAGGGAGATAACCTAGCGTTTTCTCAGTCACGGGAACGGGAAAGAAACAGGTTGCTAAATCTCCTTGAGAAGGCAGTGGGACATGCCGGAATCCTACTGATAAAATCAGCTGAATAAGTTCATCATCTGTCTAGCCTTTTCCCAACTATGTTGGGGTCAGCTTTCAGTCGAATGGATGCAGCTAAATACCACTATTTTACATGGAGCTACTGCCTATCTGACCTCCACAACCCAGTAACTGGTAATACGATACCCATTGGTAAGACTGGTTGTTAGTTTTTCGGGCTTCTGACGACCCGTAACTACTGTCCACCCACGAAGATCCACAAATGATAGCCGGGACCAACAGCTTAACGTGCTTGCGAGGCATGGAGGAGTCTTGGTATGTAAAGATGGTCACCCATTCACGGACCAATCGCGTCAAGCGGAGCTTAAACTCTGTTCGTTCGACCCGTACGGCTGTTGTTACTTACCCTCAGGCTCCTCAATCAGTTGGAAGTTGCTTCCCCGAAAAACCATAGTAGGTGCAATCACGTTTTTATACAAACATCATCATAACAGACTTCAGACAGCAATTACCAAATTCTAAACAAAATAATGTGCGTTGTTCCGGTTTGAAATTTCAATTCTACCAAGCTTTAAGAATTATGTCAATCATTTTGGACAGATATGAACCGAGAAAGTACTGCCATTGAAGCCTCGAGCCCCAACACAGAGATGATCATGAATTTTATCTAAAATCAACTGTCTTTTTGGTCTAATTCTCCCAATCGCGACTGTGAGCGTGGGGTCCGGATTTTCATTCTCGGGTCTGGTAAACTGATATCAGAACAAATAAAAAACCAACATAGCACTGTCAACAGTGATGTGAAGCCGGTTTCGTAAACATGTGTGTACTTAGTGAGGTGTAGTGTCATTGTAAATGTGTGCGTGTGAGCGTGTATGTAGAGAGTGGAGGTGTAGTTTTGGCATGCTTCACTGTATTGTTCGCAGCGCTCTGTCTTGGTTTTTTATTTGGTCTGAGACTGATATTGGATTTTTAGTTTAGGAAATTCTCAGTAACAATTTCGGATGGGTACTTAGGACTCTAACATAAATGGCAAAATGTGGGTGCATTAATAACTATTCACCAGAAACCAGAATGCAACTCAGCCTCCCATTTTGGGGAATACTTAAAACGCGTGATAATTTATGTTATGTTTCATCGAATACATTAATAATGAGAAATGTAACTACGTGACACTTACATAATTTAGTATTTATGCTAAAATATTCCAATTCCATTGAAGTAAATAGGTAATAGGTACATTACAATAATAATACCTACGTTAATACCTATTCCTCACTGAGCTTGACAAGACGTGTGAATTATGTGTTCATGAGGTATTCACAGGTAATCTCACTCGCGAAACCGAGGAAGACATTATTAGATGAAATAATTTATTGCACTTATTTTTAGGTGTGTTAGAATCTTAATGGTGGCATAGGAATTCGTCTAGACTTGTTACGTCATTGGTAGTGTCTTGTAAACAGCTATTCTGCTTAGTTTGAGTGCCATTCAAACCCCTTGATTACTATTTAAGACGCCGATATATGCCAGCGGCCTTGAGTGGTTAGCTTGCGTGTTCTGTGCTGAGCTCACGCAACGCCTCGTACGTTCAGCCAGCAATAGGACTCGTCCTTCAAGGATTGCTGTTCCAAATTAGACGAATTATTAATTAAATTAAAAGGTATTATAATAAAACTTATACTTACTTAAAGATAAATAATTAAATTATCTTTAAAATGGTGAAGGTTTCAGAAAAATACGCTAGATAGTTAAGGGTACAGCGGATAAAATTGATCTTCCACTGTACCATCAACGGAACAGTCAAGGGTACACAGAAAAACAAGTGGTTTTTGTGTGATTCTCAGTTTTTTATCTGCGTTAGACATAACTTTACAAATTAATTACACTATGTAATATAAACATAATCTAAAATATTCACAGTTAAAGACAGTTAATTGATTCAGGCGTGACCCTGTGGAAGTCCCTATATATTTAGTAACCTATTCCGCTTAGCTATTTCTAAAGAGCCATAAAAAACTCCTGAAAGAAATCGACACGTGTTTCACCTCTCAACGAGGCATCCTGAGGATGACGATGGACTTGTTGCGAACCCGAACACGGCGTGTTTTGTTTTATTGTATTTTACTCACAGATTATGTTATTATGAAAGAGCTCCTATTTAACATATTATTAGTATATTTTTTCCAAATCATTAACACTATTCGTTTAGACGTGATCTTTAGTATAAAATCATTAAAAGTCGCTTAATGTCGCCTTAATAAAGGGTTACTGTCAGCCTGTTAGGTTATAGGACTCCCCCCACGACTTAATATCCGTTTCAAAAGTATTTAATGAATGTGTAAACAAACCCTGTTCAAGTTAAATTCCTACGCAGTCACTCACTAAATGGAATTAGTAACACATTCATCTGTATATTATGTATAGAAGTTTTGACCTTTATAAATTATGTATCACAACTTTTTCCAACGTTTATTGTTTGAATAACATTATTAAATTGTAACTGAAAAATTTTAGAAGAAAATTGAGGTTAAAGTTAAAAGTAAAAATAACCTCAAATGTTAAATAAAAAACATGTACAAGGTGATTTAAAATTAAGAATTTATGTTTTCAAAGCACTCTATTTGTAAGAGGCAGTAAAAGTTGTCATCTACAGATCGGGGTAACGATATCTAACCAATTTGAAAACAAAATCCCGTGCACAGGACCCTTCTTTTTCGTAGGTAAGCGATAGTATAGCGGCGGAGCGCTGCAGGCAAGAATAGTCCTTACAGTGTACAGATATGCATTTCTTCGATAGTACCTACGTTTTTTGATCCATTTGTTTACATTTTCACCATATACTTTCGGTACAGTCCATACAGCTACATATTTTATAGTCGAGGACTATTGCGAGTCTTCAGGCTTATCAGCTATGGATTTCCTTCGCAACCTGTCACTGTTGCTATCTTTAAAGGTTCCCCCGTGCTGTATAGTGAAAACTAAAAAATGGGGTTCATGAAAATGTACCCCACAATTAGTTCTTCTTTTTGCTAGTTTCTTTCTAAAATCACTTTAGGTTTTAGGCAGTTGAGTTCAATCATGAAGCCATGAAGAGAACCAAATTTTTTTTGTCATATCGTTAGGTAATCCCTCGATTGAGCACTGCGTATATAATTTTGTCACGATTCCTAATGAGTACATAATGAGATAGTTGGCACGGCAAGCGACAATCACGTGAATCGGAACTTCTTGTAATTCTGACGCCCCCACTTTGTATGGGAAGGCGGACTTTGTATAGGAAGTTGGACTGTAAGGGCTTCAGCTAAAACCTGACTCTGAGGGGTTTCGCAACAAAAGAAGTTAGTGTCTCAAAAGTCATTAGCAGAGGTCGGAATTAGGTAGAGTTATTTATGTAATTGCATCGAAATGTTGATATTAATATGGATCTTCCCGGGATTTCTAATAGACAATCCCTTGTGACGAACAATATTACAAATAAATAATAATAAAAACCTGAGAAGACAAATAAAACAAAAATAATTAACATAAAATTTTTATTAGTATTACATTCACAATACAAATTATTAATAGTCTTAAGCAAATTCTCATACTTAGACTTCGCCTTTTTAGGGTTCCGTAGTAAACAAGGAACCCTTATAGTTTCGTCATGTCCGTCTGTCTGTCTGTCTGTCCGCGATCTAGCTCCGAGACCCTTAGTACTAGAAAGCTGTAATTTGGCATAAGTATACATATTAATTACGCCAACAAAGTGGTAAAACAAAATTATGAAAAACATTTTTTTTTAGGGTACCTCTCATACACGTAAAGTGGTGATGTTTATTTTTTTATTTTTTACCCCATGATGAGGGGCATAATTGGAAAGGTCCTTCAAAAATATTGTGAGTTTGTGAAAACCATTTTTGGATTCAGGAATTCGTTTACGAAATATTAAGCTTTAAAGTGCTAATTTTTGTTAGAGTCAAGTGTCCCCCCCCCCCCCTGCCGGCTAAATGGTTGGTTTTGGGTATGTGAAAAAAATCACAACAGTAGTTTATATAACGAAATTAAAAGGAAAACTATCACAGCTAAGTAGACTCTACAGGTTAACGAGTAATAATCGACCAACTTAACTTTGCAGTTGCAAAAACATGTTTTCCCATACATTCCGTATGGGAGAACATATTTTTCAACTACAAAGTTAAGTTTGTTTTTAGGATAAATTCATCCCAACTACGGAACCCTTCATTGTGCGTGGTCCGACACGCACTTGGCCGGTTTTTTATAAATACGAAAATACTTTTGCTTCTTGCCTAGACTCGTCAGGTTTTGCTTGAAATTGTGTTAAAGTAAATAACTTTTTATTTAATAGATCACGGGATTTTTCTGCTTTTCACAATTAATCCCGGTATTTGGGGCATATTCACTTTATTTTTTCGTTGTATGAAATCAGTGTAAGTACATAAATAACTCTACCTAATTCCGACCTCTGGTCATTAGATAGGTTTACAGTAGGTAGGTACATTTTACTTAAATAATAATTGAACAGTGACCAAAGAAAATATGGATGAATTGTGTGAGGAATGATATGAAAGAGAAGGGAGTGAATGATATTGTGACCGTTGACAGGGGAGAATGGAGAGAGAAAACGCGTGCGCCGAGCCCACGTAACATGGGACAAGAGCAGGAAGATGATGCTGAACATAATTGAACAGTGACCATACATAAAGTAATTGAGCTTGTTGTTTTTTTTTCTATTGGTGTCGAAAATGGTCACCAATTTAAGGAACACGGAATATCGAACAATCTATTCGAATTCGAAATTACCGTTCCATTTACTAACCGTAGTGGTTAAGAGTAAGACAATATTCCGTCACAATGAACACCGTTGTTGTTTATAGAGGTCTTTGCTTGGATCCAAAAAGGTATATGGAAGACTGTAGACTGATTATTGTGAACATCTTTGCATAACAGAACTATTCCTAACACCCAATAAATACGACTATTAATAAATAACTAATTAGTTCAAATAACAACGTTCATAGTCGCGTTCCAAAAGCGCTTTCACATTCCAAAATATTTTAAACTGGATCGATGTCAATAATTTTGGCTCGGCGCCATGTTTGAAGAGGTAAAGGACAGTTTGCGAAGGCGAACACTCAACTAATAGGCGTTTTAACTGTTAGATAACTTTTATTACCGCATTTAATAGTAAAAACTATTTAGTTTATATCATGTCAGAAGAGAGAATTGATATCTAACAAGAAGTAAAAAAAGCGGCCAAATGCGAGTCGTACTCGCCCATGAAGGGTTCCGTAGCAGCAAGTAACATTGAATGAAAGGTAAATTGCGGTTTACGATTTATGACGTATTAAAAAAAAACTACTTGCTAGATTTCGTTCAAACCAATTTTCGGTGGAAGTTTACATGGAAGTGTACATCATATATTTTTTTTAGTTTTATCATTCTCTTATTTTAGAAGTTACAGGGGGGGGGGACACACATTTTACCACTTTGGAAGTGTCTCTCGCGCAAACTATTCAGTTTAGAAAAAAATGATATTAGAAACCTCAATATCATTTTTGAAGACCTATCCATAGATACCCCACACGTATGGGATTGATGAAAAATTTTTTTTTGAGTTTCAGTTCTAAGTATGGGGAACTCCAAAATTATTTGTTTTTTTTCTATTTTTGTGTGAAAATCTTAATGCGGTTCACAGAATACATCTACTTACCAAGTTTCAACAGCATAGCTCTTATAGTTTCGGAAAAAAATGGCTGTGACATACGGACGGACAGACAGACAGACAGACAGACAGACATGAGGAATCTATAAGGGTTCCGTTTTTTGCCATTTGGCAACGGAACCCTAAAAACGAATGCAACTGAATTCTGTAGAGACGAACTTATGTGAAAGTCAAAAGATTTTAAGACAAACTCAAACTAAAGGCATTTATTTCAATTAAACCATTTATAGGCACTTTTGAATTGACAAAGAGTCGGTCATTTAGTCAGTAAGTTGAAGTTAGTTGGCCATTCCAAAACGTAGATCACTATGAAGAAGAACGTGGAAGAAACTCTAAGGACACTCTTTTAAATTAAGATATTACAAAATCCTGGGTACTTTATTCTAGTGAGAACAATATAAAACAATTCAAAATATAAGGATTAAAGATAAGTGGCAGTTATGAGATGAGCAGTTTCAATGTCACTAGTTGTTGAAAATAAAAACTACCATTTGTGTGAGTGTGATATTCATTTGGCTCTTCGAATAGATTTGGCTAGACTCACTTGGTTCATAAATTATTAGATGTTAATTTCATTGAGAGTGATGAGTCTCTAATGGCAATTAGTTATAACATTATGTCAACGCCAAAACACTGAACATGATTCGTTGCTAGTTTACTACGTTGGTAGATATACTTAGAAGTATATAGACACTCCCGGATCGGGCAATACACTTTGTTGGGTGTTTCCATTTGGGATTTCTCAGCAGTAGCCCAGAGTCCGGATTTGTGCTTGGTTGATAACCATAGGCTCGCCCCTTATTACATGGGACTTAAACATTACTGGTGAAATGTGGGTGTACTATAAGTGCACCTCTGCCCAACCCTACGGGGAATACAGGCGTGATGTTATGTTATGTTTTATAGACACTGTTTTTGAATAATAATATAATAATAATCTATTACCATTCAGTTGTACAAAAACACAAACTAAAAACTATGCAGCGTTAAAACTAAAGGAAAGAGTGTTTAGATGAACTCTGGCACCCGAAGTAAGATTTAACTTGTGTTTAGGGTGCCAGCATCCTCGCCTATAGTTTGAACATATATTGGTATTTTAGAACGAGCACAGTATATTATTCTATTATTCAGACAACTACTCACTAGTAGATGCATATATGATGTGGCGCATTAATGTACCTACGTGGGGGTATGTGTATGTATTAAGAAAGAGAAAAATATGGTGAAAACTAGTGTTTATGTCAGTTTGTGTAAATATAATTATAAATATGACTCTATTAACTACATCAGGTTAAGCGATTGATACATGTAGTAAATCTTCAGTCTTATCGTAACTCAGTGACAATAGCCACTTTGTGACCCTGGTCTTACATCCATTTAGGCACATGGGAGCAATGGTGCATAGCTTATTTATTTTATTATATATATGGTTGGACAGAATATAATAATGACGCTGAGCAAAAGCTGTTCTACAACCGCGAATTGAGCAAACTTCGAAGAATCTACGCTTTTTAGCTGCATTAGGCTTGTATAAAACAGAGGGATGTTTGCGCAGAATGGTGCCAAGAACAAAGAGCTGTCTCACAGTGAGGACCCGACATTCGGTGTAGAGAGCCGAGGTGGGATATCTAAATGGCCTCGAGGTCATAACCTTGAGGACAGCTCTCAGAATAAATTGAAATAAACTTAAAAAGGTAATCAAGAACTATAATTACCCATTGTATTGTGGCGGAATTTATGCCACATGCGAACTACGCATCAAAGACCTGACGTCACACAAGAAACCTGACGTCACAAAAATCCTGCATGATTGCAATCCTGCGCAATTAGAGTTTACCGCGCGAACGACAAAAATGACTATCCGACTTCAACCATTGGGCAGTAGCCCGCCAGACACGACACCCGTCTGGTCGGAGGATCCTCCCTTTTCTATAGAGGATGAGTGAGCTTTACACACTGTTCCTCAAACCACTAAAGTATTAAATTCTTACGCATGATGGAAATAGCCTTGGATCGAATAAAATGACGTGCGATTTGAGAGGCACTACGCTTTAAAATGGGCAACTAGCTTCAGCTAGTTGCCCAGATGAATCTTTCTGACTGACTAACCCCTTGACTATTCACTTAGTAATTGGTTTAGTGAAATAAATGGTTTGAGTTTATAGTTGAGCAACTCCAGAATCTTTTGGCCTGATCTGATCCCTGTAAATGATCAAATTGAATGAGTTTAAAATCACGTTCTAAATCTTTCTGGATGAATCACTGATCCAATTATGAAATTCGTTGCCAAGATGTTAACAGTACAATTATCTTGAAAGTTTGTTTGACGTAACAACTCGTGTAAGAGGATTTTTTTTAATGTATCACTCAATTCAATTTGTGATTATTACTAGACATGATGTTGCTAAATCTTTGATTAGAGTGAAGTGTTTTCTTTAACTAATTGTTACTCATAGATTTTGTTTTAAGAGCGTATGTTGTAGTTTTTAAGTGCGTTGCCACTTTTTAAGTGTGA
The DNA here is from genome assembly GCA_963680765.1 of Agrochola lychnidis. Lineage (NCBI taxonomy): Eukaryota > Metazoa > Arthropoda > Insecta > Lepidoptera > Noctuidae > Agrochola > Agrochola lychnidis. The sequence goes on along the minus strand of OY796869.1, from coordinate 11,000,185 downwards.
ATAATTTGTTAGCGTTGAATTAATCAAATGATCGACTAACCTAAAACATGCGATGTAGGTATCTCATTTGGCTGAATACATGATATTACTTCGTGTGTCTATATTTTTGACCAGATATTAAAAATGGTAGTAACCATTTAAATATCTGGCTAAATCTGAGTGAACCTCGGGTGTGAACGATGTGTTGGTTTACAAAAATCGCGCATAACTAGAAGACACTTATTTCTCATTTTCGTGTGGTTAGTGACTAACCTGGTGTCAGAGTTTTAAGGCCGCCCATGGGCCTCTGACTTGACTTCACATACCGTCGAGAAACATCTCTCAGGCATGCTGGTTTCCCATCGTAGACACATATCCCAACTAATATTATAAATGCAAAAGTGAGTTTGTTTGTTACGCTTTCACGCTAAAACGGCTGAACGGATTTAGATGAAATTTCGCACACGAATAGACCATGACCTGGGTTAAGATATAAGATACTTGTTATTTAGATATTCCCACGGGATCAAGACTTATGCGGGTGAAGCCACGGGGCGCAGCTAGTATTTTATATTCTCCTCCCTTATCTATTCCATTTTAGATATACAGCGTTGGCGTAGCACCTCTTTTCCCACACATCTATACTCCATTTGAAATAAGATTAGACATTTAACAAACCTTTTTTACAGTTCGTTCAACCGATTTTGACTTCTATTACGTTGGTGGCATGACATAGCAGCTGCAGTAAACAGTTGGTATTGTAACCACTTTTTTGCTTTTAATGCCATCCTTATGTCTACGGTATAGAAGTCAAAATCGGTTGAACGGACTGTAAAAAAGGTTTGTTTAAATGTCTAATCTTATTTCAAATGGAGTATAAGTTCAAAGGCAAATAACGTAAAAGATAAGAAAATCAAGTTCCTCTTCACATGATTCATTCTTTATTTATGAGAATAACGATACACCGATGAATTTAATGACGAAGAGAAAATCGTGACAAAATTCAGGCGCCACGCCAAAAATAATACAGAATTTGGTTTGTCATGTTGGTGACAAATCTCCAAGAATAGACTGTATTCTTGATATTTATCTTAGTTAAGAAAATATTTTTTTAATTCATACGAAAGTTTGAATAGCCAGAATCTGTACTTACCCTAATTGCGTAACTTATTTTCGTAAACAATTATGCCTAATTTGTTTCATTTTGACAGTTCAACAACATTCAGGGCGTTATTAACGTTGCCAGGCAGTTTTTTTTTTTCTGACTTATGAAGCAATGGATTAGCAATCTGTTTCAAATCGAAACAGATTGTGATTGTGTTGTATTACGCAATTAGGGTACTGGTTGATAGTTAATAATTTCTTCAAATTATACATACATAATGTACATTATTAAATGATGAATTCTTTCCTGCTTTCAAGAACAAAGATTTTTCTTCAACTTGAGGTTTTCCACGAAATTATATAAAAAGGGTAGCAACCTACAATATTATTATAAGTAGCCGAGATTTCCACGAAAAATCACATAAGACATCGGGCGTAAAAAAGCGGCCAAGGGCGAGTCGGACTCGCACACGAAGGGTTCCGTACCCCGGTACAATATTTGACACTACATCATTATTTTTTACCTTCTTTAACATTTTTATCCCATTTAATTTAAATTTTAAATATTTGTTGCTACCGCGGCCTGTGAAAATTTTAAGTGTTTACCTATTACGGTTCAAAAGATACAGCCCTGTGACAGACGGACGGACAGGTGGACAGCAGACCCTTAGTAATTAGGTCCCGTTGGCACCCTTCTGGTACGGAACCCTAAAAAGGGTAGCAACCTGTAATATTATTATAAGTATCCAAGATTTCCACGAAAAATCACAATAAATAACATCGGGTGTAAAAAAAAAGAAAATAAAGAGCAAATCTCGGTAGTCGGTGAGTCATCCAATCTACATCAGAGACTGTTGACAACATCTTTTGTAGGTACAATGTGTAAGAAATTGGCACTAAAGAAATAAGGTTTTTTGCCTATAAACCCTTGATATCGGTCTACGGATCTAGGCAATAGGCATAGTCTACGAGTAGATTTAACAATAAAGGACAAAAAAGGTGACGTAATAAAACATAGTGGACTGGTTTCTGACGATCTAGAGAAGTAGTCCACTTAAAGCACCCGTCCGAATAGCACCTGCGACTCAGCAGCCTACTGCTGGGATGTATTTATTCTACAGGACGTTATTAAATTAAAAAGTATCGATAAAAATCACTAGAATCTTTATTAATTACACATACTTACGTACATACGAAATTTGTTTTATCGATATCTTTCATTTAATAACGTCCTGTAAAACAAATACATTCCAGCAGTAGGCTGCTGAGTCGCAGGTGCTATTCGGACGGGTACTCTAAGTGGACTACTTCGATCTAGATACCTAAACTTAGTAGTTTTTTTTTAATAACTTTCTTTTGACCTACTTTTAGGTTTACCGTACCCAAAAGGTGCCCCCTATCACTAAGCCATCCCCGGTGTCCGTCCGTCCGTCTGTCTGTCTGTCAGGCTGTATCTCATGAACCGTAACAGGTAGACAGTTAAAATTTTCAAAGATTGTGTAGTTCTTGTCGTTATGACAACAAATAATAAAAATGTAATAATGTTTACAATTCAAAGGGACCATACAAGAAACGTGTTTTTCCCGGAATTTTTTGCTAAATATTGTACGGTGGTAAGGAACCTTTCGTGTACGAGTCCGACTCGCACAAGGCGGGTTTGTTTTATGTAGTTTAGCATCTTCTTAAGATCTGCCTTGCCTTTAGGTATTGAATTTATTTATCTACCTATTGTTTATTACGTTCACAATAGCGGTGTTCGTTTTGAAGTTAAGCAGTTTTTAATAAAAAAAATAAACTGAAAGATAAGTTAAATTAGCCTCTTTTGTTCTTAGGTACCTGTTTGCTGATAAGCAGATTATAAAGTGATATTAAAATTGTTTTATAGCCTTTACCACTTTTAATAACAGAGCGAGAGTATCTAAGTAGCAGCGTTGATATATTATAATGGAAGTAAGATTAAATGGAAACATTTTCCTGATACGAGTAAGTCAGTTGCCATTTCAAGCCAAACACGAGTTTGAAGTGCCGGAAAACTCGCGCGAAGTTTATAACGTACGCTTAAATCTAATTGAAATGGAAGTGAGTGATATTAGTCATGAAGTGAAGCGAACTTTTTCATCAGAATTCGCCCGAGTACCTTCACAAATACACCTCATCCGGCGAAAGCAGATTCAGAGTGTTACGCATAAAAAGTTCACAGAACCAAATCGTATTGGCAATGATTACGACTGAGAGATAACCGACAGACAAGCGCCGATGACACAACGGGAAGCACTCGCTAACTCCTGTTTTATTTATAAAATCAGTGTCCAGTCAGTTCGGGCCCGAGCACGTCTACAGCCAAAACCTCACGCCGCGAAAAATATTCAGTAATGTCAATGAAAGATACAATTTAGACGCCGCCGGCGCTAAAACAAACATTGCGCGAGATCGCACGCGCACCACTGCAGTCGATAAACAGTTTAGTGTTATTAAAAGCTCTATAAACAGTGAAGATGGTCAGTTTGGACGTTCCGCCTAGTTACCCGCCGCCGCCTCCGCCGTCGAGGCCGGTGCGGCCCAAAATCACGTTGCAGATACCGGACTCAACTTTGCTGATGACACCTAGGGGGCCTACGACAGGAAGCTCGGTTTACTGGGGGCAGCCGAGGTATCATGGCAAGCCTCCGGGCACCGCTGCCTCTCACCTCTCTGACCCCCATGGAAACCCTTATTTCAACCCTTTCATGCACATGTATCATAACAAAGCCTCGGAGTTCATGTTCAAACAGTTCGAAGGGTTTAAAGACTTTACTATAAACACGACGAAGCATGGATTAAGTGCTGGTGAAAAGTCCGCGTTCTGGTTCTACAATAGATTAAAGTTGCTCTCAAGAAGGTGGTTCACTCATCTCTGCTTGAGTTTGTGTTTGGTGTTGTACAGTTTTATTGGTGCCGCTGCATTTATGGCTATTGAGGGTGAGTAAAAGATTGTCTCTAATATTCTTTTCTTCTTCTTTTTGAAATTCTTCTAATTCTTCTCTTCTCTCTTTTTTTCTATTCTTTCTTGTCTCTTACTTTAGGATTAATAAAATTATCGGTAAATTTTCAGTCAATTCATAGTGCAACTCCACGAAAAATACTAACTGATCAAGGAGAGTTCATTTATGTAGGTGCTAGTTTTATGATTGGTCAATTATAATAAAATAATAATCCGTTTTGATTAGCACCATTTACAAATTAATTTATGGTCGTTAGCTGGATTAATGCAACACAAAATATCAACATGATTGCAGAATAATTTTACATAATTTTGACACTTCCGATTGCCAGCTTTCCAGCAGCTGCTCACAGCTCTTACCTACAAAGTTTATTTTATCATTCATAATGAATGCGTGCATTTTATTTATTTACTTTTACTTTACTATTACTTGTAATCTGATGATTATTAACACAATTTGGTTACAAAAGCAGCAAAAGCCGGACAACTATATAAACATAGCACAGATATTTGGTTTAAGTGGTTCAGTATCAAAATGTCCTTTGATTAGCGTCGACACCTAATATTTTCAGATCTACAGTAGACCTACTTGTCTGATAATATTGATTGATACAATAAAAACAAATAAATCACCATGACACACATATTTATATTCGCCTGTATTATTCCCATTGCCTGTTGGGAATAGCGTTGCCAGACGTCCCGATTTTAGCGGGACGTCCCGATTTTTTGCCCAAAATTAAATGTCCCGCGCGGGACAGGCTCAGTCCCGATTTTCCGGTTTAGAAAAATAAATAAGTAATTCATAAGTAATGTATACCTTATTCAATATTATATTCCTCTGATGATTTAACTGCCTAACAGGGCAAACTAATAATTATTGGTTATTAGTTTAGCAAAGTAACGTATTTTCATTAAAATACATTTTTTACTGCATTATATCATCATTGTAAACTTAATTTGAAACACAAATAAAAGGATAAATAGTAAAAAATTATATAAATAAATAATAATAAAATTTACGTTTTCTTATTATGTCCCGCTTTCGACAAAAGAATCCCGCTTTTTTACTTAAAATGATTATCTGGCAATGCTGGCTGGGACTCAAGCCACAGCCTCTGTGAGAGGTTGTGGGCCATTGTCTACAAAGCGGGCTCAGTGTGGGCAACAAAGCAACATTTCCAATTAATCTGCCTAGCCTTTTTCCAACTATGTTGGGCTCGGCTTCAGTCTAACCGGATGCAGCTGAATACCAATATTTTACATGGAGCAACTGCCTATCTGACCTTCACAACCCACTAACTGGGTAATACGATACCCCTTGGTAGGATTGGTTGTCAGACTTTCGGGCTTCTAACGACTCGTAACGACTGTCAAAGATCCACGAATGACAGCCAGGACCAATGCCTTAACGAGTCCCGGTATGGAAAGATGGTCACCCATCCACGGAACAACCCCGGCAAGCGTAGCTTAGCCTGATGGATGGACCGTGCGGCTGTTATTACTTTAAATAAATAAATAGTGTTTTATTTCGGGCAAAATACCCATATATACAAAAAATTGAATAAATAAATATTAAAAAACAGTAAAATCATTAAAAATTCTTCAAAAATTATCATTAAAAATGAAAAATTATCACAGTCTTCAAAAACATTTCGTTATTTTTTTAGTTCGCCACGAGCTCCTCCAACAAAGCAACATTTCCATGGTAGGTATAATAATATAGTCCATTCTAAAAGTGTCTGATGTACTGTAAAGTTTCCATTTGATAAAAGTGTAAACAAACACTATTTGGGTTAAAATCTTACGCAATCTAACATGAACAGTGTTTAAATTGGAATAAGTAACATATTCATCTGTATTTAGACGGTTTTAACTTAATAACCTACCACTATTTCCAACAATTATTGTTTGAATAATGTTATAAAATTGTAATTGAAAAGTCATGGAGAAATTGAGGTTATCAAATGAAAAACATCTTACAAAAAAAAACTAAAACCCGACTGCAAAAAAACATACCTGAAAATCGAAAAACAAGCATTATAATAATATAATTTTGGTATTTGGTGGGGCAAATCTATTAACCTGAAATATGGTGTAATTTTTGTTTTAAGTTTCTTAGTTTTTATCATTTCTTTTTCCAAATTACATTTAAACATAATTTGTATTTATTTTAGTAATTACCTTTTAAAACAATTTTTTTTGATACCCTACTCGATAGGTTTGGAAGTTTTTTATTTATTTTAAATATTAATTTTGGCGCCAAAAATCTTTAAAAAAATGGGATATACTCAGTAATACTTGCGCAATAAAGACGAATCTAACGACATATCATTTATCAAAATCGGTTCAGTCGTTTAGTAGTTAAGAGGGAACATAGAGACGGACATACATACAGCTCAAACACGGAGTAAAAATAAGAATTTCGGGATTAAGTATTCAAATAATCAAATCAAAGCATTAAAGTGACACTAAAATTAGCATCTACAGGTACCTATGTTCTGCCGGGGTTGCGAAGAAGTCCGAAAGGGAGGTCGTGGCCCCCGGCAGCATGGCAACTGAAGGAACACGGATGGGTTTTAGTCAACAAGAGTCTGACACGCCCTCCTGCTCCGCCCAGAGCAGGAGAAGTTATTTGATAATTTCACACCCAAGAAAAAAAAGGTACCTATTTTTACCTTTTCATCAGAAACTTTTGAAACAGATTCTATACCTTTCTAATTAACTGTCTTTACTACAACAATAAATTATTATAAACAACTCAGTTCTTTATCTAAAACATCTGAATCGTGGTACAGAAACCAATAAAGGTCAAAATTAATTGAACAGATAAACTAATACAACTTAATGCCAGGACATTTTGGAAACTCACGATCTTAGTTCTGAAACTAATAGATACTGGGTCTTGGTAACTAAGTTAAACAGCTTTCGATCTGTCAATAGAGTCCAAATTAATTTGTCCAAATAGTTTCGTAGAATGTAACTTGAGAAGACACGTGTCGATATGAAATAGATCTTTCTTGATTCTGTTAGCTTAGTATTGGTAGAGTTAGAAACAAATAAATAAAAATGTTTATTTTGTCACAGAAACACGCACACATAAAAAATGGATAGAAACTCACATAGAAAATCAGGTAATTGTGTTGCAACATTAATTTTGACATAAGTAGACCGGGTCATTTTTTTACCGTCTCGAAATTTTTACAGGCTGTTCTACCCATGAATATAAACAACTTTCACTATGGGAACAACTCTGAAATCACGAAAAAAGAAATCTGATGTTTATACAAAAGTTCAATACCTATTTGACCAAAATGTATGAAACAGCTGATTTTTTTTTTGTGATTTCAAATTTGCTCCCATAGTGAAAGTTGTTTATATTCATGAGTAGAACAACCTGTAAAAATTTCGAGACGGTAAAAAAAACATCCGGTATGGTAAAGTTGAGGATTAATGTTAACTACTATGTTTGACGAAAACACGATTCCATAAATTTTCTTGCCAAAAATTATGACAAATCGAACAATAAACCACTACCACTAGTATTAAAAAAATACTTCAAATTATATCATGAAACTGCATAATACTCGTAACTGAACTAAATACAGGGTGGCAGGAACATCGACGCAAAAACTGTTACCATGGATTCAGTCCATGATTCTGAACCCAACTGCGATGACATTTTCCGACGGCTATTAAAAAAAATATCTGCTGTTTCATAGAAAAGTGCAATCCCTACGCGGTCGAAATGGATGGAACAGCTGATTGTTTCTCTGCTGTATAAAGCAGATACTATGTTTTTTTCTTTAATTACTGTTATTTTCACCGAATAAAAAATTACCAAAACTATCGGCACCTTAGAGCCTTCTCCCCGCCGCTCAGTTTCGCTTTCACTTAGTCAGCGAGCAGTAGTGTGCGAGCGAGATAAAGAGTTAATTTGAGCTGAGCTATTATGACAGACCATGATTAAAACTAACTAAGAAAAAAAAACAATGATAAACATAACATCACGCCTGTAGGCGGGTGTGCTCTTAATGGCAGTAGGCTTGCCCCTATCAAATGAGACTATGGTTTTCAATTAGTTTTAATCATGGTCTGGCAGTTTGAGTAATTTAAGCGGCCTACCCAAATGTCCTGTCGTTGGTATTCGTCGAGTCGTTGAGCTCCTTAAGTTTAGAGTTGAGCTGCACGATTACTGACAAATACGTGCACTCTCTGGACGGGTCCACTCAAATATGTGTGGTTCTTTCCCCAAAAGATCATCTACATGGTTTTCACATGATCTGACCAAGATTATGTATGCACTTTTAAATAAACTGTGACCTGTGTTTGTGACTTTGTTTCGACCGTTTCTGAGTAGTCGAATAGAAAACACCGAGCTCATCTAGTTTTTAATAAGATGTGATTGACGTGTGACCAAGTGTTTGTACAAACCTACTTAGAGAAATAAAATCATTTACTAATTTTTAACTAATAATCATTCTGTTTAATTCTTTATTAACTACCGTAGTGCTTAAAAACGGTAATATTTTCCGGAATGCGATGTGTTTTACGACCTCGTTTTTTATCTAGACAATAAAACGTCTGGAATACCTAAGTCCAGAACGATCTCAGTTTTAGATCTCTTCGGAAAAACATAGAATAGACTTATTTAGGTATTGTTGCTTTTTAAAAAAAGCTGGTCCAAATAAATAAATAAAACCACATGCGTAGAATAATTTTTTAATCATATTTGATATTTTTGATTTTTGATAAAATAATCGTTTATTCTGAACCAAATTAAAAAAGAAAAAACTTTGTTCTAAACATGATTCTAAAAGAAATAATTCGCAGTTGAAAGTTACGAAAATGTAGTGCGAAGAAATTTTCGAATAGCGAACCGATATTCGATGCAAAAATCGAATTGTAGGCAGTGGATTACAAGGTTAGCTTGACATAGGATAGGTCGGATTTAAAAAGCAAAGTCTCACATTCGCTGCAATGCAATTTGGTTTGTTGCTGTCGAAATCGGATTAAGTTGTCGTGATTCCAAGTTGAACTTGTTTGTATTTACATTTTAGAGATCTGAGTATTTGGTAGAACTTTACTAAGATTTTTTAGATCATCATCATCATCATTTCAGCCGAAAGACGTCCACTGCTGGACATAGGCCTCCCCCAAGCACCGCCACTTCGACCGATTCTGTGCTTTCCGCATCCAGCGGATTCCTGCGGCCTTCACAAGGTCATCGGTCCATCTTGTGGGAGGCCTTCCAACGCTACGTCTTCCGGTACGTGGTCGCCACTCCAGAACCTTTCGACCCCATCGGCCATCCGTTCTGCGAGCAATGTGCCCTGCCCATTGCCACTTAAGTTTGGCAATTCTTCGGGATTTTTTAGATGGGAAAAAACAATTGAACTCGCGACACCGTTATCGTTGCCTCATTTTTGTAAACACGATTGTGCTCTTTATTTATGTTACGTTACGGATTAATGTTCTATGCAAGTATTTTTACTTTAAAGGTTTGGAAGTTTTTTTTGGAAACGCGATTGTGCTCTTTATTTAGATAAGGTTACGGACCAATGTTCTATACAAGTATTTTTCTTGGCCATAGTAAATGTACTGTCACTACTTCGGCGTCGTCATCTCGTTCTCGTTTACGTCCCGTTCACAGTGCGGTGGACAAACGGCCTAACTGTGTTAACAGCATTGTTGTGTTTCGTAAGATAGCCAGTTCCTCTATGGTTGAGGATTCCCGGAGAAACTCGCTTCCACCTTCGGCCTCACCATTACTTACCACCAGATGACTGAAGGTCAAGAGCTGCCCCTACCATAGTAAAAAGAGTCCCTACTCTCAACTCAACTACATACATTATTTAATACGTCCAGTGCCGGGAGCCCTCCTGGAGGGTTCACCTAGTCGCATATGCACAGCATTATAAACCGTGAAAATGAAATCTGATGTATATTTTAACAATATTTATTAGTACAAGGGTTGGTTTTAAAATCCAAGGATTTTTTTTTTGTTCACTGTTACAAACATTTACAAAAAAATTAAAAGGTTGGAAACTACTTAAATTTTTAAATCGTGTTTTCAAGATATTTACTTTTGATAGAAGCAACTATTTTTCTTCCAACACTCAGCAATATTGCTTGGTTTAAAGCTTATATTTTTATAAGTATTTTGAAGTTTATTAAAAACAAAAACGAACAAACAAAACAACAAAATATAACTCATATTTATTCCTTCCCTTCCTTTCAAGAATCTTTGCAACAGAAACTTCCTCACAATTCGCGTCAAGCTATCGTGTGCACTAAATTAAACTTGACTCTAGTTCAAGAAGCACAAACTTCTTTAGAGCACTTCAGTTTTAATGTTCTGAAAGCCATAGAATTTGAACTACTCTCTAAAGCTAAAGAGGTAAAGAGAGTACTTGGGAACTAAGGAAAGAAAGAAAAACAGGTTTATTTGTCACAAAAACACAAGACAAGACTACATAATAGGTACCAGTTAGTCAGTACGTACCCTATCCAGTCAGCACCCTAATTGCGTAACGTATCTTCGGAAACGATTTTGACAATAATTTGTTTCATTTTGACAGTTCAACAACATTCATTGCGTTATTTACGTTGTTGAGCAGATTTTTTTCCCAACTTATGAAGCAATGGATTAGGAATCTGTTTCAAATCGAAACAGATTGTGATTGATCGTGTATTACGCAATTAGGGTACTGGTTTTGAAGATATGCAATTCGTTTAGATATTTCCCTTGATATCACGACTTTTTAGTGCTAATTTGGTAATCTTTTCTCGATTTGATTGCAAAGATCGTGAATTTATACGAAGGCTGTGTAACAAGTCCTATATGAAAGGGGGGAGCCTTTTGTCACTACTCGGAAATAAAATCCAGACTCTGGGCTTGTACTGAGCAGTTATTACTGAAAAAAAAAAGATTTCGACGAACTGAGAACCTCCTCCTTTTTTTGAAGTCGGTTAATAAAGCCGTCGGCGGCGCGTGCTGTAATCGCAAAAAGTGTCATCATTTTTCTTCCAGACAAAAATTTTCTTATGACAGAAAAACAGCAGCTAAAGCACAAAAAATAATGATTATTTTGTTAGTTCATAATTAACAGTAGGTAAATAATGAGTTTTATAAGTAAAATAAACACAAAACCAGAAGAGATTGTATCTTCTTCTTCTTTTTTTCGTATGGTTAGTGACTAACCTGGTGTCAGAGTTTTAAAGCCGCCCATGTGTCTCTGACTTGGCTTCACGTGCTGTCGAGAAATATCTCTCAGGCATGCCGGTTTCCTCACGATGTTTTCCTTCACCGTGTTTGAAGCAAGTGATAATTATACAATATGCACTTGAATCCGAAAAGTCAGAGGTGCCTTGGTGAGACATTGTATGAAAGTATCGAAAATACATGTCATAATATTGTATGTGTAAGTATCTTCCTCTTCCTAGCCCTCAAGCAAAGGCTTGTAGTCGTTACTCACACATAAAGGTACAATTCCGTAGTCGACCGCAGACGGCAACTGGAGGCAACGCGCATGTTGCCGCCAAACGACTGGTTTCTGTGTATTTCTATGAAGACGACACGCGACGTGTCGCTAGATAAGGAAAGTATTTCATTTATATTCATAGAAACCAGTTGTGCTCGTGGCGACACGTTGCCTGCAGTTGCCGCCTGCGGTTGGTTACGGAATCAAACTACCGTACAACAAATACTGTCTTTATTAAGCAACACGTCGTCTTCATAGAAATAAATAGTGTCCTTATCAAGCGACACGTCGTCTTCATAGAAATACATAGAAACCAGTCGTTTGGCGGCGACACGCCCGTCGCTTCCAGTATTGCCGCCTGCGGAATCAAACTCAAAGCATTTCAATTAAACCATTTACAGGCACTTTTGAATTGTCAAGGAGTCGGTCAGTCAGAAATATGAAGCTAGTTGCCTATTCTAAAGCGTAGATTATACCTATGGAGAAGAACGGGCAAGAAACTCCACGGACACTCTTTTAAATAAAAAAAAATATTACAAAATATTGGTTACATCATTCATGTTGAAATTATACATGTGAGAACAATGTAGAAAGACGCGCACATTCAAAGCGTCCGTAATAAAAAGATAAAACAAAGAACAATCCATAAATTAAAAATAAGTCATGGCAGCTAAGAGATGATCAGTCCCAAATGACGGCGCGCGGCGCCCGTTCACGAACATGACGCATGGATTAGCACCATTCAGCTCAACCATTTTGAAGGGAGCTAAATGATCCAACACACACGCTACCATCAGCGAAACATCTGAGTGAGTATGACATACTCTCAGCCGCTAGGGCACATTCAAGTCAATGCAAGACATATTACCCGGTTAATGGTAGGTAATTCTTTAGTACATAGTGCTCACTCCTGTGAATGGTACCTTAATTCAATTGCCTGCATTCTATCCGAACCGATATTTAAAAAGTTTTTATATCCCGACCACATGATGCGAGGTGAAACTTAAACTTCGAAGCACCTAAACGTGTGGCCACAAGAAAAACGAAACCAAAATAATACAAAACACGAAACAAAAGTCCGATGAAAATTTAAATGTGAAACTTATTCAGGGTTGTGGTGATCTCCGGAAACCACAACCTTTGATGAGGCGGACGTTATGGCCGCAACATGTGGAATAGTAATCGTAAAAGTTTGTGTTCGTGAATTGTAATAAAAGAGAAGCCAACAAATACATTTATTGTTGTTCAGTGTTTTCAGTACAATTCTGTGTTTTTAACCGAGTTTTCGGTAATCTGCTGTAAGAGCTAATGCTAAGCTAAGCTAGAATAACTATAACTTTCAATCTTTATTAATAAAGTCTTTTATTAATAAAGATCTTGTCCACGCTTAGCCAGATCACCCGAACAAAATGACCAATTCCCTTTCTTGTTCTTCATTGGTTAGATGGCGACGGTAGCCAGATTCCAGAAGCACACTTTCTAAAATGCCACGTTAGTTTATAGATATGATGCCACTCAAAACAAAACAGCACAACTGTCATTATTGACAGCGCACACGGTGATAATAATGTAAGGCATGGTCGGCGTTATTGCAAGATGGCGCATGTCATAACATCGTCTATGATGATTCACAGGACATCGATATCGCAGAATTGACGGGGTTCGCTAGGGCCAATGCCTGCCAGGGGTTCGAAGAAAACCGATAGAGACATCGTGGCCCCCGGCAACAGGGCAACCGAAGGAACACGGGTGGGTTTTAGTCAGTAAGAGTCTGACACGCCCTCCCGCTCCGCCCAGAGCGGGAGAAGTTATTTGATAATTTTAATTTCCCACCCAAAAAAAAAGGCATGGTCGGCGTTATTGCAAGATGGCGCATGTCATGACGTCATTTATGATGATTCACAGGACATCGATATCGCGCTCACGCTAATTTGGTACGGGTGTTAGCACGCTCAAATCGATTACAGCGTAGCTCGGAATGCACCCTCAGATCGTTGCCGTTGTTACTTGTTCCATACGTGTTTCTTGCGTGTATGGAACCATCTCGCTCAGCGAAACAGTCTGTATTCTCAAAACTTTCTAACAAGAACGATCTAGACAGGAAAGTTAAACTTACGTCCAAAGTTTAATTCGTTCACGCCATTTTCTCTTAATATAATAAACTTTTAATTTCGAAAGCCTCTTAGTACGCCGATTCAATTTGTTAACAGCTTCGAAACTTTATAAACGTTTTATTAATACTATAGATTGCACAAAACTGCTCTTTTTGTGTTCTAAACTTTACGTGGGGGCGGTTAATAGAATTTGTAATTTATTGTTGAACGAGCAGCGCCCCGCGGTTTCACCAGCATAAGTCTCGATCCCGTGGGAATATCAGGATAAAATGTATCGTATGTATTAATCCAGGATACAAACTATCTGTTTGCCAAATTTCATCCAAATCCGTTTAGTAGTTTTTGCGTGAAAGAGTAACAAACATCCATCCATCCCCACAAACTTTCGCGTTTATAATATTGCTGAATTTTCCAACGCTCAAGTTCATAACTTCAATTACAATTCGTGAGACATACAGATGATCTGTCAAAACCCTATAATCAGACTCATTCCAAGAAGTCATCATCTGCCTAGCCTTTTCCCAACTATGTTGGGGTCGGCTTCCAGTCTAACCGGATGCAGCTGAATACCAGTATTTTACATGGAACGACTGCCTATCTGACCTCCACAACCTAGTGACTAGGTAACACGATACCCCTTGGTAAGACTGGTTGTCAGACTTTTTGGGCTTCTAACTACCCGTAACGACTGTCAAAGATCTACAAATGACAGCCGGGACCAACGGCTTAACGTGCTTTCCGACGCACGGAGGGGACTTGGTATGTAAAGATGGTCACCCATCCACGGTCCAACCGCGGCAAGCGTAGCTTAACCTGATCGATCGACCCGTGCAGCTGTTATTACTTAGCCACAAGCTCCTCATTCCAAGAAGTAAATGATGAATATTATCCAAAAGCGCGGGAAGGTGAAATGTCAACAACATCGTAATTTTAATTTTCGCGCTAATTCTTATGTCAGTGTCAAACTTTCTTTTTAAAGTGGCTTAGTTGACAGGCAGGTTTAAAAAAAAAGTTTTGATAATAATGTTACACGTAGGTATCTAAGTCATTTACTCTAATTCATTTGTTGTTTTGGAATTGGGGCACGTCGGAAGATGTAAATACTTACAATACTCCTTATTTTACCGAAGGAATTTCGTACATTTTAAAAGCATTCAGTTAAAACCATTTAAACAAACTATTTCTCATATGTACACACGGCTACACATCAAGCTATATAAATCCAGTTTATGCTGATCTCGCATTGTATAGGATTTCCGTACAATGCGAGGTCAGCTTATACTGGAAATGTAAATCTTGATGTGTAGCCGTGTACAGTTTTGTAGATATTTATAGTTTCTCAACATTCTTTTTAGATATTGAGTTCGAAAATAAACTGGAGACACTGACAATATTTTTGTGGTAATAAATTATTTTTCCCTTTTGACTAACACCTTCTGAATTCGTGAGTAGTTACATCACCTTACCTTGTCTTTAGTTGTTATTTTTATACGTTTTGTAAACTGTTTACTTTAGTCATGGGAGTATCTCTGCGAACTCGGATAGTTGACAAGTGACAAAACGAGTAAAAAAAAAACGGAAAATGCCGGCCATAGTGTGGTTTCTGACTGGATTCACGAACCGAGGTCGTGAATTTTCATCTGGGAAAACCATAGATATAAGAAATAGGGAAAACAACAGCCCCTGGTTTGGTTATAATCTAGTTATGCATATGTCGCAGGGATATGGTCAACCGCCTCCATTTCTCACAATTTAAGGGGACGATAACTGACTTTTAATGATTTTATACTGAAGATGACGTCTAAACGAGTAGTGTTAGTGATTTGAAAAAAATATGTGTTAAATTAGAGCATTTTTCTAATATTTTAATATAGGCATATTTTTAATTATGTTTATATTATATAGTGAAATTAATTTGTAAAGTAATGTCTAATGCGGATAAAAAACTGAGAATGTCACAAAATCTATCAAGCGTATTTTTCTGAAAACTTCACCATTTTAAAGATAATTAAATTATAATTTTTTTAGTATACGTGTTTCATTAAAATACTTTTTGTTTTACATGTAATAAATTAATAATGAATTTAATTTGGAACAGCGCTCCTTGATGGGCGAGTCCTATTACTGGCTGGACGTACGACGCGTTGCGTGAGCTCAGTACAGAACACGCAAGCTAACCATTCAAGGTCACTGTCATATATACGTCTTAACGGGCTCATTTCAGTGGCATTATAATTCCACTGGACCCACGCAGTGATATTGCAAGGCAGTAATATTTTGTAAATTTCACTGTATGTGCAAGCCCGTTAAATTGTGAGACGGTCAATGATTGGTCCGTTTCCAATGTCATGCCTTACTTATATCATAAAATGAATAAACTTCTACACGTTATTATGCAGATCTTAAAGGCGGATGAAGAAGAGTTGACCAATCAAAACGCACGAAGACTCCACTACAAACTTGACTCATAATATACCTTGGGTTATTATAAAATCACTACAGCGTTCCCGTGAAATTGCAATAACACTAAAAAAAGTCCGTTAATCACACTAATATTATAAAGGCGAAAGTTTGTGAATGTGTGTGTATGTTTGTCTCTTCTTCATGCAAAAACTATTGAACGGATTTGGATGAAATTTGGCACACAGATAGTTTATAAATTGGATTAACACATAGTATACTTTTTATCCCGATATTCCCACGGGATCGAGACTTCTGCGGGTGAAACCGCGGGGCGCAGCTAGTTTGTGATAAATGGATGCGGTTGACAAAGTTTCGTGCAATTATAATTTCACTAGTGAAATTATAATATCGCTGGTTTGACAATATCCCTGCGACACATATACCGACATGAGCAAATACGGTGCGAAAAAAAGGACTCTAAAGCCTGATTTCCACGATACAAGTTTCTTGAACGTTCAAGAGCAATAATCGCAAGCCATACGGCACATTCAATAATTGCATGCAAGTGCAATACTTGCGCTATTTCCATAAAATAGGTAGCATACAATAATTGAACGCTAGTTTTGCCATTCAAAAATGGAATGCGGCTTCTGTTTACATATCAAGGCAATTATTGCAAGGCGATTATTGTGAGGCGATTATTGCGAGGCGATTATTGTAATCAAGTTTTGCCTCGTCTAAACACAGAGTTTTACGGGTTAGTTCCATTTTATGAAGTGTTGATTAAAGTACCTATTGACCGTATTTGCGCTGCCAAATATATCATTCAATTTTATTGAACGTATTCTCAAGATTTTTTGCATGTGTTCACAAGCACTTTCTGGCATTCAATTGAGCTGAAACTTGGCATAAACATCGGTGACTTCGGTGAAATTGTAAAAAATTGTACCATGGAGCGGGTCTGTTATGCAGCCAGAAGTTGGCCATGGGAAGTCCTCAACTATGCAAGATAGCCCCGTTGTGATTGGGTTAATTCGATTAATTGTCTTGACAAGTACTAACTATAGCCGTATTTAAAAGGGGAGGTAAGAAAATTTTCGTGCTAGAATTGCATAAGCAATTTTATTGTATGTGCTGTTTACACCAAGTTTGAAACGTTACCAGTTTTGAACGGTAAACTTGCCCGTATTGAGAAATTATTGTACATACGTGATGATTAGATGGCGCAAGTCAATTGTTGCTTCAATTTTATGGTATGTGCAATAAACTTGCACCGTGTAAATTTGACTTTGACAGCACGTTTAAAGGAAGGCTCTGTTCAATGTTGAAGTGTCACCACTGACTTGCCATTGTTCCGTTGGCCGTACCTCTGCCTTTTTAAGAAGTATGTATTTACAAAAACCGGCCAAGTGCATGTCGGACCACGCACAATGTAGGGTTCCGTAGTTGGGATGAATTTATCCCAAGAACAAACTTAACTTTGTAGTAGAAAAAAACAATTTTTCATACAGAATGTATGGGAGAACATGTTTTACAATCGCAAATCTAAGTTGGTCGATTATTACTCGTTAACTTGTAAAGCTACTCAGCTGTGATAGTTTTCCTTTTAAATTAGTTATATAAGCTACTGCCGTAAATTTTTTCACATACCTAATATCAACCATTTAGCTGGCAGGGGGGGGACACTTGACTCTAACAAAAATTTGCACTTTAAAGCATAATATTTCGCAAACGGGTCTCTGAATTCAAAAATGGTCTTAACACACTCACAATGTTTTTGAAAGACCTTTCCAACGATGCCCCATACCAAGGGATAAAAAACATCCCCACTTTACGTGTAGGGGAGGTACCCTAGAAAAAAATATTTTTCATAATTTTATTTTACCACTTTGTCAGCATGATTAATATGTATACCCATGCCAAATTACAACTTTCTAGTACTAACAGTCTTGGAGCTACACCGCGGACAGACAGACGGACATGGCGAAACAATAAGGGTTCCTTGTTGACTACGGAACCCTGACCCCCGACCCTTGCTCGAAAACGAGGTACCAGCAGTTATTGCAGCTGAGCACGTAGCTTTAAATACCCCGCATAATAATCATGATGAAAATACAAATTTGATCCAGCCTGTCCCTTCTTGCTGTCCTCCCCCAGCGATGCCCTAAGCCGAGGTTCGTACCCCACAGGGGGTGCCCTTAGCGAGCATTCGCTTAATTTTAATCTATACATATAATAAAATCGTAGCGAAGTCAAAACTGTACATTGAATATTTTTGAAAAAAAGTAATTGCTACGAGGTCTAGGATCGATTCTAATGCCGAAAATATTTTTTTTTGAATTTTTGTCTGTTTGTCTGTTTGTCTGTTTGTCTGTATGTATGTTCCAGCATCGCGCAAATTCTACCGGACAGATTCTGTTAAAATTTTGCATAGGTGTTCCCTATACGTCTGGTCAAACTATAGGGTATAAACTATCACGCTATTTACTATGGGGGACGAGCAATATTATATTATGTTCGTATTTTTGGTAAAAAACGCGCCAAAATTGTAGGATATTGTAGATGGTTATCGATTTAACTTTTTAAATGATTATCATCACGCTATACCTTTATGGAACTAAGCAGTCAATCAAAAAATATATAGGAACGGCTATTTTAGACAAGTTTCAACAAAGCAATTAGCTCAGCGGTTGGGCGGTTGCTTTGCAAACGTGGGGTTGTAAGTTCGATTCCCACCTACGGTTTTTTTTCTTTTTTTTCACATTTTGTTAAACGATTATTATTTTTTTTTGATTATGTACCTATAATCTACAGATATAATAAAATCGTAGCGAAGTTAATTTTTTTTAAAGAAAGTTATTGCTACGAGGTATGGGATCGATTCTTATGCGGAAAATAAAGTTTTTAGAATGTTTGTCTGTACCAACTGTAGGGCATAAACTATCACGCTATTTGCTATGGGGGATGAGCAATATTACATCATGTTCGTATTTTTCTCTGCAAATTGTAAAAGGACGCGCCAAAAGGTTGGGATATTGTAGATAGGTAGTTACCGATTTAACTTTTTAAATGATTATCATCACGCTACCTTTTATATAGGAACGGCTATTTTAGCTAACTTTCAACAAAGCGAATAAGTAAGCGGTTGGACGAATGATTTGAAGTCCTGAGGGCCTACCACCAGCTCAAAAGCAGTATTATTTTAATATTACTTTAGTTTACTTCAGTGTGGGAAAGAGATGAAGCTCTACAGGATGTATAGCTCCATCTCTTTCTCCCACTGAAGTAACATTAAAATAATACTGCTTTATGAGCTGGTGGTAGGCCGCCCGGGGTAGTAAGTTCGATTTATATCTGTTTTTTTTTAACTCTTTTTGTAAAACGATTTTTTTTTGGATTGTGTATGTAATAGTTCATAGAATGTATTAATTCACAAAAAATCGAAAACTTCATAAGCTATGGGAAACTACTAAGTTACAAGCACTTTACAGTCACAAAACATTCAAGGTTGTATTCTGATCATTTTAGAGCAAAAGACTGTAGGAATAAAATGTTTTTTTACAGATTTTGACAGCAGATTTGTCCAAGCGATTTTATAATATGTATGTGGATCTTCTGGAATCGCTGCCACACTGCTTCCTGGTGGCAAAACAGCGCACGTCATGTTTAAGATTCCTATCGATTTAGAGAGCAACGAAACACCTGTTTGTGGGGTGTCACGCAACAGTAACAAGGGATGTGTGCTTAGGGGATTGCGCTTCGTCGTATGGGATGAATGCGTTATGGCAAAAAGGAAAGCAGTGGAAACTGTAAACAGAACCCTGCAGGACATCCGCAGAAACCAAGATATGATGGGTGGTGTCACAGTTTTGACAAAAAAAGTGAAAACTTCGTTGAAAAGGTCGACTCTATGGTCGAGAGTTCATAAACTGCGCTTGGCCATCATCATACGAGCTCGGCTTGGCGGTAATTCAAATGCTCAAGAATTCTCCGATGTTCTTCTAAAAGTTGGTGAAAGCACTCTACCAGAGACTCTTGGTAGAGTAGATCCCACTTTAGAAGATCTTATTCGTCTGATATACGGGGATATCAGTCAAATACCGTACCAAGAGAATTCTTAGGTGTGTTTCCGTTTTAACTCCGAAGATGATCAAGCTACAGCGATCAAGCACAGTATTCTCTCACAAATTGAAGGGAGTGAAGTGATATACACCTCCATTAATACTGATGTGGAGGAAGATGATGCCAAATATCACCCCGTAGAATTTCTCAATTTACAAATAGAAAGAAAAGAAAGAAAGAAAGAAAAAACATTTATTTGGACACAGTTCGCGAAACACAAAACACAAATTACAGTGGAAATAAAAAATTGTGTTTTTAAAACAATAGTGTGTGCCTCACGGCTGCGCCAAAAAGTTTCATTTCAGCATTAAATGGCAAGTGGACTTCCGGTTGTATATCTGTGTAACGGAAACCAGCTCAAAGTCATGTCTTTGCAGAGAAACGTCATCGAGGTGGAAATTCTAACAGGTTGTGGCGATGGTGAGACAGTGTTTATAGCGCGTATAAAGTACAAATTCCCCACCATTACCAGTTAAAGCGCGTGCAGTTCTCTGGGAGTGTATGCTTTGCGATCAACAAGTCACAGGGGCCGACACTAAAGGCTGAAGGCTGCGGGTGTCGACCTCAGGATAAGCTGCTTCTCACACGGACAACTGTTACGTCGCTTGCTCCCGAGTCACCATTCCTGACTCTCTGTATATTTTGGCTGCTGAGAATAAAACTACAAACGTAGTATACAGGGAAGTTTTATAAAAATGTGGCTGTTATTGTAGTATATTGTGATGTCTTACGATTTCCATGCGAACGAAGTCGCGGGCAGAAGCTAGTTTAGAATAAGTATAAAGCTACTGGCTGGAGGCTCTAAGTGTAGAAGCTTATGGCACCCACAGGAAAAATCCGGTTAAGCAGCCACGACCTTAGTGGTCAGTACTGCGAGATGCAAATTAAAAAAAAAAACGGGACCCTGAAAAGGATCATAATAAATGTATTCATTTCAGATGGAAGTTCATATAAATGACAGCTTATCGTTCAATTTGCTTTATATGCATAAGTAGGTTATATTATCGGTGTCATTAGCTGCCTAAAAGCTTTAGATATTGGCCTGGCATTCGTTTATCGATAACGTAAACAAAGTTGTATTACTATGGAGCTGTGATTCACATTATAGGTAGATATCGTAACGTGGTATTTAGTTTACTTTCGTATTCTGGCTTATCAGTGGGTTACTTATACGTCATGTTCTATCAGAAAGGTTTGGTCATATTTAAGGGTGTCGTACAGATAATCAAATTGAACAATTTTCTCCATGGGACCAACATAGTAATCGCAAAATAAAAAAATCGACCAAGTGCATGTCGGACCACGCACAATGAAGGGTTCCGTAGTTGGGATGAATTTATCCCAAATACAAACTTAACATTGTAGTTGAAAAACATGTTCTCCCATACATTCCAACTGGAAATGTATTTTTGTACGCACAATATTGAGAGATTTACCATGTTTTTTTAAGACCATAGACTTCTTATAGGTTTTCCTGTAATCTATGAGTAAAGAGCATGCATTTTTTTCAAAATTTTAGTTTCAGTAGTTTCAGAGATAAGAGGGGAATGGTCAATTTACATCGAATTTCTTAAATATCTTTAAAGGTATTAATTTTAAAATAAAAAAATAAAAAAATTTGAGATCCTCGCGACAACCCCTTTCATTTAATATGTCACACGATAAAGTTTGAAACACTTTTTTTTCATTTTTCTTGTTTAGCCCGCAAAAGTGACTCTCATATATAAAATTCATTTATTTACGTTCCACGTTCGTGTTTGGGTCATAGAAATACATATGTGTACCAAACAAACTTAATCGAACCATTAGATTCGGAGCAAATTGATTGTGACAGACGGACAGACAGATCGACAGACAGACAGACACACGAGTGATGCTATAAGAGTTCAGTTTTTTTCTTTTTGAGGTAAAATCCTAAAAAAACCTACTTCAATATCTACTCGACCCAAATGCATGGGAATGCTTATTATTTTTTCGAGATTACAAAGCATGGAGAAAGTTGTACAGTTTGTTGGTTTGTACCACACCTTTTAACATTGAGACATCAGTGTCCAGAGTTCGAACCACGGTCACACATAAAGTCTTTTTGAGGTTGTTTCTGCAAAATCTTACTATTCTAAACTGACTACAACTTAACAATAATCACCTGAGTTAAGTTGAACGTCACATAAAAGATCCACGAAAGATTGACAATAAACAGCTATATTAAATGAATTGCGAAGCATGTAAACAGCAAAAACGCGGCGAATTACTACGTTGTTCCACTTGTAAACATGTTTACCACGTGACATCTTTTTATACGGAAAACAAACACAAAATAACAATGTCGTGGAACTGCCTATCATGTTAAAAACGGATTAAAAATCATGATACTCCCGCCCGATGCCAATCGCTGCCTGCGCTGAACGACACTACAATGTCCATTGAAGATCATATTGAAGACGTTCACAGTATACTAGGCCATACCAGGAGAAGTATCTCCCCTGCGAGCCCAGCAAATGCACAGTTGAACTCACAAATAAGAAATTACATTACTATAAATAAGCCAACTATTATACGAAAATCTTGAAAATAATAACACCGTAATGTTAAACGAAATAAAAGGCACAGTACATAATGAAATAAACAATACAGTAATACACAAACTACAGTCAAAAATTACTCAAACAAAAGAATACACACACACAACAACATACTTCAATAAATACTAAAATAGTAAACGTAAACGATACGGAAACTGGAAATTGTAAACGACAAGCTCAAGAACAAAATAGAAAAGTAACAAAACCAAGGTACACGAAAAAATGACAACACAAAAAGATTTGTTATTTACAGCCTAAATAAGTACTATCGGAACACTGAAAGAGATCTTGAGGATAAAATAATATACGCATTCCAAGACACGCTGAACATTGACCTAACCACACCGCATAGGTAGAAATGGGCTAAAACGTTAAATACAAACAGAGGTCATCAGCAAAAGAATGACGAAGTATATCATAGCACAGGCAAGATTTTTGAAAGGGCAAGGACTTCTTATTTCAGAATATCTCGATTCAGACGCACTAAAAGAACAAAGAAAATATAGAGAAGAACGAAATCTGTCGCGAAGAAACAACGAATATGCGACTGAAAACACATTCATAAGCCACACCTTAAATGCACCACAAACCACATACTACGTTTCAACGCCATCAACTACTCCACAGCGTAAAACTGCGTTGATGTAAGTCATAAACAACCCGAAGACCATACTTTTAGAAGTTAAAATAAAATATTCATAAAAACGTACTAAGTCACAAAAACAAAACCCTTATTCTTGAGAGCCTACTAGATAATGAACCTTGAAATGCAGTCTGCCTTACCGAGTCGGGGATTAGATATATCACCAAAAATAATTAATTACAGTCAGTTTTGCTTTATTATATTTATTTCAACATAATATACATTTTGAATATTTATACTATGTATATATAACTAACTATTATATATATTACTAGCTTCTGCCCGCGACTTCGTTCGCATGGAAATCGTAAGACATCACAATATACTACAATAACAGCCACATTTTTATAAAACTTCCCTGTATACTACGTTTGTAGTTTTATTCTCAGCAGCCAAAATATACAGAGAGTCAGGAATGGTGACTCGGGAGCAAGCGACGTAACAGTTGTCCGTGTGAGAAGCAGCTTATCCTGAGGTCGACACCCGCAGCCTTCAGCCTTTAGTGTCGGCCCCTGTGACTTGTTGATCGCAAAGCATACACTCCCAGAGAACTGCACGCGCTTTAACTGGTAATGGTGGGGAATTTGTACTTTATACGCGCTATAAACACTGTCTCACCATCGCCACAACCTGTTAGAATTTCCACCTGGATGACGTTTCTCTGCAAAGACATGACTTTGAGCTGGTTTCCGTTACACAGATATACAACCGGAAGTCCACTTGCCATTTAATGCTGAAATGAAACTTTTTGGCGCAGCCGTGAGGCACACACTATTGTTTTAAAAACACAATTTTTTATTTCCACTGTAATTTGTGTTTTGTGTTTCGCGAACTGTGTCCAAATAAATGTTTTTTCTTTCTTTCTTTCTTTTCTTTCTATTTGTAAATTGAGAAATTCTACGGGGTGATATTTGGCATCATCTTCCTCCACATCAGTATTAATGGAGGTGTATATCACTTCACTCCCTTCAATTTGTGAGAGAATACTGTGCTTGATCGCTGTAGCTTGATCATCTTCGGAGTTAAAACGGAAACACACCTAAGAATTCTCTTGGTACGGTATTTGACTGATATCCCCGTATATCAGACGAATAAGATCTTCTAAAGTGGGATCTACTCTACCAAGAGTCTCTGGTAGAGTGCTTTCACCAACTTTTAGAAGAACATCGGAGAATTCTTGAGCATTTGAATTACCGCCAAGCCGAGCTCGTATGATGATGGCCAAGCGCAGTTTATGAACTCTCGACCATAGAGTCGACCTTTTCAACGAAGTTTTCACTTTTTTTGTCAAAACTGTGACACCACCCATCATATCTTGGTTTCTGCGGATGTCCTGCAGGGTTCTGTTTACAGTTTCCACTGCTTTCCTTTTTGCCATAACGCATTCATCCCATACGACGAAGCGCAATCCCCTAAGCACACATCCCTTGTTACTGTTGCGTGACACCCCACAAACAGGTGTTTCGTTGCTCTCTAAATCGATAGGAATCTTAAACATGACGTGCGCTGTTTTGCCACCAGGAAGCAGTGTGGCAGCGATTCCAGAAGATCCACATACATATTATAAAATCGCTTGGACAAATCTGCTGTCAAAATCTGTAAAAAAACATTTTATTCCTACAGTCTTTTGCTCTAAAATGATCAGAATACAACCTTGAATGTTTTGTGACTGTAAAGTGCTTGTAACTTAGTAGTTTCCCATAGCTTACGAAGTTTTCGATTTTTTGTGAATTAATACATTCTATGAACTATTACATACACAATCCAAAAAAAAATCGTTTTACAAAAAGAGTTAAAAAAAAACAGATATAAATCGAACTTACTACCCCGGGCGGCCTACCACCAGCTCATAAAGCAGTATTATTTTAATGTTACTTCAGTGGGAGAAAGAGATGGAGCTATACATCCTGTAGAGCTTCATCTCTTTCCCACACTGAAGTAAACTAAAGTAATATTAAAATAATACTGCTTTTGAGCTGGTGGTAGGCCCTCAGGACTTCAAATCATTCGTCCAACCGCTTACTTATTCGCTTTGTTGAAAGTTAGCTAAAATAGCCGTTCCTATATAAAAGGTAGCGTGATGATAATCATTTAAAAAGTTAAATCGGTAACTACCTATCTACAATATCCCAACCTTTTGGCGCGTCCTTTTACAATTTGCAGAGAAAAATACGAACATGATGTAATATTGCTCATCCCCCATAGCAAATAGCGTGATAGTTTATGCCCTACAGTTGGTACAGACAAACATTCTAAAAACTTTATTTTCCGCATAAGAATCGATCCCATACCTCGTAGCAATAACTTTCTTTAAAAAAAATTAACTTCGCTACGATTTTATTATATCTGTAGATTATAGGTACATAATCAAAAAAAAATAATAATCGTTTAACAAAATGTGAAAAAAAAGAAAAAAAACCGTAGGTGGGAATCGAACTTACAACCCCACGTTTGCAAAGCAACCGCCCAACCGCTGAGCTAATTGCTTTGTTGAAACTTGTCTAAAATAGCCGTTCCTATATATTTTTTGATTGACTGCTTAGTTCCATAAAGGTATAGCGTGATGATAATCATTTAAAAAGTTAAATCGATAACCATCTACAATATCCTACAATTTTGGCGCGTTTTTTACCAAAAATACGAACATAATATAATATTGCTCGTCCCCCATAGTAAATAGCGTGATAGTTTATACCCTATAGTTTGACCAGACGTATAGGGAACACCTATGCAAAATTTTAACAGAATCTGTCCGGTAGAATTTGCGCGATGCTGGAACATACATACAGACAAACAGACAAACAGACAAACAGACAAAAATTCAAAAAAAAATATTTTCGGCATTAGAATCGATCCTAGACCTCGTAGCAATTACTTTTTTTCAAAAATATTCAATGTACAGTTTTGACTTCGCTACGATTTTATTATATGTATAGATGTACAAGTATTTAAAGGAAAAAATAAAAAAAAGAGAAGAAGCTCATTGGGCGTCAAAAAATTCGTTCGCATCGCTGTCAGCGGGAAAAGTGCCCAAAAGGCTGGCAGCGTTGCCACGTTGGATGGCAATGCTGATTCTTTGGCCTAAGAAATGGCCAGCCCTCTGGTCACGTAAAGAGTCGACCAACTGCTTGGTGATGTCCCGGAATACTCGGTGAGCACTCGGACCCCACGGCCCTAGTGTTTCAACCCCAAACTACTCAAAAATATAAAAATATTGAACTGCAAAGAACTACCCGACATTACCAATCTATCAATCATTATAATCTAATTAATTAAGTTCTGAGTTGAGCTCCACGATTACTGACAAATGCTTGCACTGACTAGACAGGTCCACTCAAATCTGTGTGGTTCTTTCCTCAAAAGTCCTTTTCAGAGACTAATTAATCTACATGGTGTCCACATGATCTGACCAAGATTTATGTCTGGACTTTAAAAGAGACTGTAACCTGTGAGTTTGTTTCGACCTTTCTTCTCAGAGTAGTCAGATAGGAAACGCCGACTTCACCTCGCTTATTTTTTATTATGACGTGTAATAGTGATTCGGATATCGGATTTACAGAATAAACAATTACATTACATTTCATTTCATAACCGTTCATAATATATTGTGGCATGTTGTGCCATAGAAATTAAGTCACTAAAACTAATTATTATTCTTGTATACAGGTCCGATCGAAATGTAGAACAGTACCCTCATTGCGTAACTCATTTTCGTAAACAATTTTGCCTAATTTGTTTTATTTTGACAGTTCAACAACATTCATTGCGTTATTTACGCTGTTGAACAGATTTTTTTTCCAACTTATGAAGCAATGGATTAGCAATCTGTTTCAAATCGAAATAGATTGTGATTGTGTTGTATTACGCAATTAGGGTACAGTTCTTTAACTTTTTAAATCAACTTACATTAAGTCGGTGTCTTTGGTTTAAAATTTTCGTTTTTTGCCACCGACTTCCGAAATTATTTTTCACTTTGTAATGTTTTTTTGGGAGTCGGTTGTATTTTTTTTTGTAAAAAGTTTTTTTTTTCACTTTTTAGTTGTGGTACCTACCCTACACAAATTCGAATACCACTACCTACTATGTAAATAACAGTGACGGGAACTTATCATATCATCCACATACTAAGTGGGAAAAAATACGTATTATTGAAGCTGACTCAAAAACTACCCAAGCAAACTTAATAAAATTTATATGGGACTACCTCTGAAGTATGACCTACCAAAAAAAAAAAGAATCATCAAAATCAATTCATAATTGGCGGAGTTATCGCGTAACAAACATACAAAAAAAATAACACAGTCGAATTGAGAACCTCCTCCTTTTGGAAGTCGATAAAAAAATATGACTCCACTTTTCTGATGTATGTTTATTTAATGGGACAAAGAAAATTCTAGTAATTATAATGACGCATGAAAATAGTTTGTAGAGATAATGTAATCTAATTGCGTTTAAATCTGAAAAGCTTTCTTATGTAAATATGATATTATGATGCGTTCTCCACAATATTTAGCCATTTACACCGGGGATGAATGACCGTGCTTTTATTTTAAATCTGGAGTAAATAAAATAAAAACAAAAACTTTTTTCACGTGTTTGTCACGCATCGTGACTCAGTAATCATTAGATATTTATTAATAAATAGTTAAAAATACTTTACTATCTTTAAACCGGTATCTAATGCCAATACTTTCATTACAACGTGGGCGAATCACGGCCACAGAAGTTACTAATAAATTTTTCTACGAAATATTCACAGGGCTATTCTCATAATTCATCTTAATATGAATAGTTCATTTAATTCTGTGAATTGAAATGAATCAGAGCTTTTGATGATTTTATTGTTATTTGAAATGATTATGAAAAATAATGAAAAGCACGTCCTGTACTGATGAAAACATTAGAGTAATTTTTCATATTTTTGTTGTTTTTTTCTTATAAATTCATAATTTAACTTGACTAAAAATGACTTCCTCCGGAAACTATATAACACTCGAAACATTACCATCATTCTGGAGCAATCGAGTAAAAATAAAAACGTGTGGCACTCGGAGACTGCCGCGGTAAAGCTATTGCATAGCATTTGTAACCTCCATACTTCCTATTTGTCAACGCTACACTTGGGATGATGACGTGATGACATAAAACAAAAATTGCGTTCCCATGACAACATCACGTTTTCATGGGAACCGTCGTTACATGGTAGGCGGAGTGGGGGGTGTTACGTTTTTTTCGTTACGGAATTTCTTGATTCGGTCGCCGCGCTCAAAGCCCGCGATAAAAGCTATGCAATAGCTTAAAAGTAGAATACCGTGACTCTTCCTGTGGCATTTAAAAGTTAATTAAAAAATGTAAGTACGTTGATTCCGTATATTTATCAACATTTCCCTAATGTCTGGTTAGTCGTCAAACTTTATGACAGCCCACACAGGCACTAAGTTACCCAAACATTTATGACTAACGAGATTTTCCTGCTTAAACGCTGCTCAGGCTGTCCCGCTATTAAAACTATGATGAAGGTTTAAACTAAGTCAGCCTCCTAACTCTCAAGATTCTGTAGTTATTAAAGACCGGTCACGTATGAGCAGTAATTTTACTTAACTGAAAGCACGTTTGGCCATTACTTAAATGCGAAGCTTTCAGGTTTATAAGTCTAAACTTGGTTTTTGTACTTGTTTGACACGGCTCGCAACTACAAATCGAGATGTTTGCAAAATTCAATTCCAAGCACGTTGCGCTAGTGTGAGTGCCTGTCGGAGCAATATACACCTACAGTGAGCAATACTACCACGCACACATTGACAATTATTGCTTGACGCGATAGCACTACTAGCTTTCGAAAATTTATGATAAATTTGGATGTGTTCCGTAATACAAAAAATTATGAATGAAAACTTAATGTATTTCCATTTTTTTTTATAATTTGTAACTTGATAACATAAACTATGCTTTTGCGGAAACAATATTACAAATATTGTTATTTATAATACAGAAAAAACAATATGAAAACATGTCATTTACGCTGTAAAAATGTATGAAATGCAATTCGTTTACACTTCATTTAAAGGTTTTTTCTTATAAACAGTATCCGCTTTTATAACAAGTTGCCAAAGTCTGTGACAGAACTTAGCGATGGGAAGTTCAAAACCCACATCAAACGTGTCTTTATCAAGAAAGCATATTATAAAATTAAAGACTATGTTGAAGATAAGGAAGTTTGGCAATAATTCCTTCTGCACATGTGGCTTCCCTGGTACCTCATTAACGGCATAAATAAGTAAGAGTCTATTAACTGCTCCCAAATTACCATGTTTATTTAATCTTTATTTTTTTTTTGTTTTTACATTCGTCCTTGACATATTTATTATTCTATTATTTGACATTATATACCTACGATTTAATTTCAACTTTTTTTTAGTGACTTTTGTGGACATGATAATTACTCAGATTGATTACAGTTGTAACAGCAATCATATAATTGCGTTTTATTAAAATAGGTTTTTTTTACTTATATTAATTTATTTATTTTTTGTATAGATTCTTTTCTACATATTTTGTGAATGTGAGAACGCTGTAGGCTTAGTGGATTGTAGACCTGTTGACCATTTTCTATTTTGTTAAGTACTTGGTACTTATTGAAAGACCTGCACTGTCCTCCCATACCTAGAAACTTGTTATATGAAAGTATTGTAAAAGCCAATTATTTTTAAAAGAGTAACCGTGGAGTTTCTTGCCGGCTCTTCTCCATAGGAAACGACCAATTGGAACCGTGCACCTAGCTTCTGACGTTTCATAAGTGCCCATGTAGGTTTATGTGAAATAAAATATTTTGATTTTGATTTTGGTAAGTTTTTGGAAATAAAAAGACGTAGGAACCTAGATAAATACTGCCTCAATCCGAATATCAACATAATATGGTGGAAATATGCTCAAATTGCAAATGATTTATGTATTACATTTGTATGGACAATTCATGCGTCGCCGCATTCTTAAGAGCAGAATGCCGAAACACAACTATTCCAAAGAAGTAGAACCTTAAAATCAATTTAAACTTATATTCATCGAAATGGTCTATTGCGATGATTCTTATTCGAATTTTGGATTATGGAATGGAGATTTATTTATCTATCAGTGTGTTGTCCTACCGCAGGGCAAAGGCCTCCCGGGATCTTTTTTCACAAGTCCTCTGCTAATAAAATAAAAGGATCGGAGTTTACTTCCTTAGTAAACGATCTGATGCAACCTGTCCCTTGCTGCCCTCCTTCAGCGACGCCTTAAGCCGAGGTCCGTACCCCACAGGGGGTGCCCTTAGCGTGTACTCGCTTAGTTCATGTTTTATGCCCCGGCTGGAGGCCTCAATTTAAAGGCATCCACAGCATAGCCCGGTTAAGCAGCCGACAACCTCGTAGGTTGATCTGCAACACGCTATTTATAAATAAAAAAATCCTTGGTATTTGTTTTATACCTACCTAGGTACATTATTGTATAAATACCATGTTTTTGTCACATTATTACTTCAATTTCCCTTGCCCTACATACATATAGATAATTCAATGCCACTGTTAAAAATAACCGCGTAGGTAACGCGATCTTGAAAACTAAACGACATTGAGTGAGAGGTATTTATGTATTTATGAAAACTATTCGATTTCATAATCTACTATATTCTTTGAAACTAAAAACTATAGTTAAATTTGTATTAACGACCATAGGAACATTACCTTTAGTCATTGGATACATGAAATGGGCTGCTTTTGTAAAACGACTAAATGTCACGGTGTATAATGTTGTTACTTACCTTGGCGGATGGACCGTAGTACCTAATCCTATCTAGAGTTGATGGTCAACTGGAAGACCATACTGCATAAGATTTTCTAGCTGATCATCAACCCTTAACGCGTAGGTAGGTAGGCGTGGATAGGTCCATCCGCCAAGGTAAGTAACAACATTATACACCGTGACATTTTAGTCGTCACTTGCAAAAGCAGCCCGCTTCATGTATCCATGACTAACACTGAACATTCATTAAAAAAAATTGATAGGTATGTTCAAACAATTTTTTTATTGCTCCTAGATGCATTTTATGTCGGGTACATTGAGTGAGCAGAGCAGTGGTGGTCCAGTGATAACGGCCGCGACTTACGAATTGTACGTCATAGGTTCGAACCCAGACAGGCGCTTTACTTTGTGTAAATTATTTAATCACCACTGCTCTCAAAACGGTGAAGGAAAACATCGTGAGGAAACCGGCATGTCCTAGAACCGAAAATTCGAAGACATGTGACATCTACCAACCTGCACTGGGCCCGCGTGGTGGATTACGGCCCACTCCCTCTCACAGAGAGGAAGCCTGTGTCCCAGCAGTGGGAACATTATAGGCTGATGATGATGATGATGAGATTGAGTGGCCCTTTGTAAGACGACTGAAATGACACGGTGTATATCTTATTTTTTTATAATGAATGTTTAGAAGTCATTGGATACATGAAGTGGGCTGCTTTTGTAAGACGACTAAAATATCACGGTGTATAGAATCGGTCTTTGAAACGACCCACGACAAAACGGGTCATTTTAGCTTTTTTTATTCATGTAGGGTATCTCGTAGCTGACCTCTGACGTCATGACTACTTAACCGGACTGGTCATTTTAGGCGTAAAAATCTGTAGCTTGTCAAATGATTTAAGAAGGAAATCTTAATGCACTTGAATTAAAGCGCTTGTCAAGCAAAGCGAATTTTGGCAGCAAGCCGGGAAATTTATAGAATTATAAATACAAAATTCCTCCTAAAACTAAGGATAACTAAGATTTCCAGTAAATACGTTATGTATTTACTGGAAATCTTACTAACTTATACAGCTTTATTATTTAATTTTCAAATCGTCAAATTTATTTTTTACATGAAATAATGAGGGAAAGTCTGCCAACTAGTCTTACCAAGGGGTATTGTATTACCCAGTAATTGGGTTGTGGAGGTCAGATAGGCAGTCGCTCCATGTAAAATAATGGTATTCCGCTGCATCCGGTTAGCCTGGAAGCCGACTCGAACATAGTTGGGAAAAGGCTAGGCAGATGATGATGATTGAGAGGAAATCTGCCGGTCTGTTCAGAGAAAATCTCACCGTGAAAACTTAGGTGAAGTAAATCTGAAGTGAGTTGTCATTCCGCCTGATGCTAGGGATTGAGACTATTGACAGCTCTTTTCACCAAAGTTCTTACAGTATTTGTATTTTTAACCGACTTCCAAAAAGGAGGAGGTTATATGTTCGTCGCGTATGTTTGTTTTTTTTTTTTTTTTTTATGTATGTCCACCGATTTCTCCGTCAGTTGTGGACCGATTTTGAAAATTCTTTTTTTGTTTGAAAGGATGTGCTCTCGAATTGGTCCCATATAAATTTTATTAACTTTGGTTGGATAGTTTTTGAGTTAGCTACAAGATACGTATTTTTTTCCCACTTAATGTAGATGATATGATAAGTTTCTGTCACTGGTAGCAGGTAGTGGTATTCGAATGTGTGTGGGGTAGGTATCACAACTAAAAAGTGAAAAATAAAAACTTTTTACAAAAAAAAAACAACCGACCTCCAAAAAAAACCCTACAAAGTGAAAAATAACTTTAATTTCGGAAGTCGGTGGCAAAAAACGAAAATACAAAACCCAAGACACCGACTTCCGAAATTAAAGTTATTTTTCACTTTGTAGTGTTTTTTTTGGAGGTCGGTTGTTTTTTTTTTGTAAAAAGTTTTTTCTTAATGTCACTTGGCAAACTTCGAGTTTCGTCAGTCGTCGGATTTCTATCAGTTGTCCTTTGCACTTGGTGCAAACCGGACGCTCTCAATCGACTTGGAAGTATATAGAGTTGTTAATACTCTTTTAACTTAATGTAATTTATTAAAAAGGTAGGAAAGCTGCTAAAGTCGCAGGCACGACAGATAGGAAAATAGTTTAACAGCTCTATATAGTTCACACGGAAATCAAAACAAAACAACAATAAAGTACTAAGTTCTGAATTCAAATTATATACACGATAAATCTAATAATTGATGGACATAGAAATTAGCATTCGTTTGTATTCGGAAATGCGATGATTCCCGAGGGACATTAAGAAAATATAAATATTGTACGATGAGTTTTTCACAGAATAGACCGGCTAGACTTTTACCACCAGTATTAACTTTGCTTTGACCATAAACTTTTCGAGGTATAATTTTGCATAACCTAAACCTTTACTCGGGTTTATTAAAAGGTAGTGGGTAATACGGACTGAAAAAGAAAGAAAACTTGTTTATTCTGCACATTACAAAAAAAAATATTTTTAGTACACATTTTACAAATTAGCCAAAAGCCTAGACAATTCAATTAGACTGGTGTTTGTAACTCCACGTTAATGCGTGTTTTTTTCGCTGGGGTGGATCGAATATCGATTATTCGATCCACCCCAGCTCTTCAAGTAAGGCCAGTAACGCCTTGGTGTTACTAACAATCTCACAGAGGGTACCTGGGTTACCGAAGTGCTTTGCTCTATGTGTGGCGACCACCGGGCAGTTTAGAAGCACATGAGCTGCTGTCTCGTCCTCCGCCCTGGGACGGGCGAAGGGGTCTGTCAAACTCCTACTTATTAAAAACCACCCCAGTGCTCCCTTCCCACACTTCAACCGGGGATCATGAGATCTAGTGCGCTTTCCATGATCCCCGACAGGTGAAGTGGCCCGCTCTTGCGGGCCACTTCATGCCCGCGGGGGGAGTGAGGTGATACTCCTCCTGCGACGTCAAATAGGGGCGCGCGTGGAACACTACGCGCCGACACCTCGGGTCCTGCTAGATTGCTAGATGGAGGCGACGGACGTCCCCGAGTCCACCGATGGACAGTTAAAGCTGCTGTAACTGTACGCAGCTGTTGTTTCGTTAGTCGGAGAAGCTGTTTCGTGAGACGACTATCAATTGTAGGGACTGCTTCCTTGGCCTGCCGGCACTCACCCTGGTCCAACGGTCCCTGGTGCAATTCCTTACCAGAGTGCGTTAGTACCCGAAGGGGAGTTGCGCGACGGGTTCCGGTCCCATTGGTGCCGTGCTCGACACCCTTCTGACAAGTTCGTCAGCTGCGTCGTTGCATAGTGAACCGCTGTGTCCTTTGATCCATTGAATGGTTATGTTATTGAGGCTATCCACCTGGTTGAGGCGCTGGTGGCACTGGTATTTTAGCCTAGAATCAACTGTGTGACTGTTTAACGCTTGCTCGGGTTTATTAATAAGGCAGTGAATGTTGTAGAAAGGTCAACATGTAGTGAGCAAACGAGACCATCAATGTTCAATGAATCATATTTTGTTTTCTGTCTGAGAAGAAGTTTTAGCCCTGTATGTACTGGGACATAATTTACAGGCCGATAAAGTATAGTCTCGTAAAAACGAGAACTTTAGAAGTGCCGAAGATTTAAAGTCTCCACATAAACGCCTCTATAAAAATATGCTAAAATACGACGTTCTCAAACATTCTAGTTATCAACGAAGCCAGAAAAACAAGAAAGCCGACGAAGTTATAGTCTTTATGTTTATTGAGAAGTCAGTATTAGTAATTTATGTATCCTACGCAATGTTTGTGAGCTCATAATGTACTAAACCGATTCTAAACGGTGTCATTTGCTTCATGGTCATTAATTTCTGGAATGCTTCATTATTCATACGGCTTTTTCGAGTGGGGGTAGGCAGAAACTACAGAACGCCATCCAACTGCTACGAATACGCATACTATGGAATTATTGGCTGTACCTACATGATAGATGAGAAATGAGGACTTGAAAACAAAGAAAAAAGTCACTTGACCTCTTGAACGTTTGCGTCACAATTCTCACACAACAGTGCATACTAAGTTAGGACAGTTGTGCAATCTACTTCATCGTCGTTTCGATGGTACGACA
Organism: Agrochola lychnidis; assembly: GCA_963680765.1. Classification (NCBI taxonomy): domain Eukaryota; kingdom Metazoa; phylum Arthropoda; class Insecta; order Lepidoptera; family Noctuidae; genus Agrochola; species Agrochola lychnidis. The sequence goes on along the minus strand of OY796869.1, from coordinate 10,964,862 downwards.
GTGTATTAAATTTTGTTGGTCCAAAACTTGGCCACTTCCACGGCATCGTCGGTGATAATACAGAGATTGCTATGACTGCATTTTTTTGGGGCATTGAGGGCAGGATACGGGGTGGGACATGTTTGCGCCAAATCTCCTACATAAATAAAAATCTCCCAACTTTCCAAGCTAGGACAATACTTCTTCCTCGATTTTAAAGGACAACTTGACAGACCATTATCAATGTCTGTTCCTTTTCTGTAAAGCTACGGTTTCCTCTATATGCGGTTCTGTTATATTATAACGGACGTCATGAAAATCTGTCATTTTCTCCAGTATTTTACAATAAGTCAAAGCCTGTCCCCAAAGATTTAAATCGTTAAATTTGCCCTCACTCAATCACAAGAAAAAGTGTCCATACTGAGAAGAGTCAGCACACTCATTATTAAATAGCGTTTCCATGACAAACAAGTGTAATTAATGCGTCGTTTTGTGTCAGAGATGTCAAAACGAAACAGAAAACCAACTACTCTTTGACCCGGTAGGGCGAATCTAACGATTTAAATCTTTGCCGCTGTCATCATTTTCTTGACAGCCGACATAGCGGCCGTTAAGTTCGGCCATCTTTTTTGGGAAACCGTAGCTTAAGACAAGAAGCTTTAAGCTTGCGGTAGGACTATTATTTCCCGAAGGGTTAAGCAGAAGTTATAGTATGGGTATAGTATAGTCCCGCCACATTTCACCAGTTATGTTTAAATCCCATTTATGAGACTAATATTTATTTATATTGAGGTATCATCGTTTCGGTATGACTGTGCTGTGACACATTGTTTTTGACGAAGTGTGTTCGTGAAAACTGACTGGATTTTTATATTTGCAAGTTGATGACTCACATGTAGTCAATTTATTATTATAAACTATTTTCTCATTACTCGCTGGAAATGTGATTTATTTTTATACGGGATACATAAAACATATATAATATTTGTTGACAGTTCATGTAATGAAGATTTGTCGATTTCTGGCCTTTACTAATCATCGAGCGGGTTTATGAAATAGTTTACATTTCAGAATAATTAGAGACAGTTAATAAAAAAAAACCTTGGCAGGCACTGACGGACGGACGGTCAAAATTTTATAATGCCCTTTTTGACCTTCACTAAGTGACAATGAATCCCTATATAAAAGTGCACTGTTGGATTTTCAACGCTAGGCTCAGCGTTAAGAGTTGAAAATGCAACAGTGCAATTTTATTTAGGAATTCATTTAAGTACCGTCGGTAAAAATGGGCATAAGTGTTATATTTTTTGAAGAGATCCCTCGGTGTGTCCATATGATTCTAAATCTCTAGCTTAGATTTTTTGAAACCTACGAAAAGTTTTAGGTTTGCTGGGTCCTAGAATCAGGTTCTGAATTCATGATAACAATCAATCAATCAATCATTTATTAATTTGCGAATATGGGTACAAAAGAAAAGGTCTTATACAAACAATAGTGTCCATTAGCCATATCCTACCATAAGGCATGCAAATTTACAAAAACACAGGTATCTATGAAACTGGAATTTAACAATAAAAATATATTATTTAAAATATCGTATGGGGTAACATTATTTAAGTTTGTCCTGTAAATATTCAGTGACACAGTAATATGCTTTTTTTAGAAACAGTGTTTTGACATTGTTTTTAAATATATATTTAAATCACTTAAGACGCAGATATATGACAGTGACCTTGAATGGTTAGCTTGCGTGTTCTGTACTGAGCTCACGCAACGCGTCGTACGTCCAGCCAGTAATAGGACTCGCCTATCAAGGAGCGTTGTTCCAAATTAGACGCATTATTAATTTATTACACGTAAAACAAAAGGTATTTTAATAAAACACGTATACTAAAAGATTGATAATTTAATTATCTTTAAAATGGTGAAGTTTTCGGGAAAATACGCTTGATAGATTTTGCGTCATTCTCAGTTTTTTATCCGCGTTAGACATAACTTTACAAATTAATTTCAATATGTAATATAAATATAATCAAAAATATGCCTATATTAATATAAAAAAAACACTCTAAATTAACATATTTTTTTTTCAAATCACTAACACTACTGGTTTAGACGTCATCTTCAGTATAAAATCAGTAAAAGTCAGTTATCGTCCCCTTAACAGTTTGCGCGTCACTGTGCCGTAAACACCTTGTATATTTTTGCAGAAGCAAACTGTCTGCCACTTTCTAATGCATCGCAAACTACATATTTTCTCTCAACTTGTTCTTTTTTGTGTTTTTTATTTTCTTCTATCACATTTTTTTTTTGTTGTACGTTGTCAGTCAGTCAATCATTCAGGGATTTTAAATAGGAGTCGCGGGCTACAGCTGGTCTGATGCATTAAAAACGTGCTATTTCGAATGAAATCCCCTGTGGGTGTCAATCAATCGCCGTAATACCATCGGATAGTCATCGATCCTTATTACAAGCGTAGGATGCGATCAAAATATTTTCTTACTGACAGACGGTGCATTAGCTAGATTACTCTCAGTGCTGTCTTGTAAATTACGTTTATTTTTTACTAAGACCTTCAGTTTTCTGATACATCAAGCTTGTTGCTGGCCGCAAAGTTATTGTAAAGGTGTGTCCAAACATTGAGCAGCAAGACCGCAGCAGCAACACGCGGCGTTTGCAGGGCACTTTTCTGCCGCGTTCTAGTTAGTACTAAACCGACGAATGTTTGCGCGGCAGTACTGCGCGGCACATCCGAGACACGTTGCACACTTTAGTTGGCAATATCAATCTGCCTAGCCTTTAAATACGTCCAGACACAATTAGTGACGAATATTTCCTAAAAATGTTTGTGCGCGGCAGGTAGACAGAAACGTTCGCGCACGGCAGTCGTCCAAACACAGCACAACAGGCCGTCCGTGGCAGCCGCGTACGATTGCCGCTCAATGTTTGGAATTTGGTTAAAATTAACTGCCTCGTTGGTCTAGTGGTCGCAAGTGCGAAGTAGGTACTAGTTTGGGTTTTGTTACTTGGGTTGGGCAAAGTGGCTTCGCATAATCAGCTTATAATGTTCCCACTACTAGGACACAGGCCTCCTCTCATCGAGAGGGAGTGGCCGTAATCCAGTTGGTAGATGTCTCACATCTTCGAAGTTCTGGTTCTAGGTTTCCTCACGATGTTTTTTCTTCACCGCTTTGAGAGCAGTGGTGATGAAATAATTTACACAAAGTAAAGGGCTTGTCAGGTAAATTATCGAATAACTTCTCCCGCTCTGGGCGGAGCGGGAGAGCGTGTCAGACTCTTACTGACTAAAACCCACCCACGTTCCTTCAGTTGCCATGTTGCCAGGGGCTACGGTAACCTTTTCGTACAAACCCGCAACCTACATGGGTCTTAAACACAGGTAATAGGCGAAATGTGGGTGTACTATGGACCTCTATCTATACCTTTGGGGAAGAAGAGCGTGATGTAATAAAGTAAGCTAATCGAACAAGTTTTTTTTTATAGATTCTAGAATATACAAAGTGCATTATATATAGTGAAAGAGCTCCTTGGGAGAGAAGTTGTCAAGAGTTGAGGACTTAATAATTGCACTAAGTTCCTAGTAGATAGGATTCCAATTCCAGGTGTGCACATGAAAGAGATGTCAACACAACTGACGGAGTCCGCTAGGGCTGATGCCTGCCGGGGTCGCGGGAATGTCCGAAAGGGATACCGTGGCCCCTGGTAATATATAGGCAATTGAAGGAACACGGGTGGGTTTTAGTCAGTAAGAGTCTGACACGCTTTCCCCCTCCGCCCAGAGCGGGAGAAGTTATTTGATAATTTCCCACACAAAAAAAAAACAGAAAAGGTGTGCAGATGAAATATCTAAAAAGCCAAGTCTGAATGGATTAAGTAGGCGTCGGTAACAATTTTCCATTTGATAAATTATTTTATGTGCTCGCCTCATAGCACCACCATGCGCACATCATAATAGTCAACCAATAAATTCAAATCTTTATAACGTATCAATCAGCTGATTCCATGTACTAACACAAACATCAGATCATCATCGATCTTCCTTAAAAATTAGGGGCACGTACAAAACATGCACATATGCTGACAGACGCATTGACTGCTAAAACTAAACTACATATAAAGCTGAGCACACATTACAGCGCACTGGAAACAGCCGCGACTTTCGATTTTTAGTTTCGAACCCAAGCAGCCACTTTACTCTATGTATATTATTTCATCACCATTGCTCGTAAAACGGCGAAGGAAAACATTGTGAGGAAACTGGCATATCCTAGAATCAAAAATCGAAGACATGTTGTGACATAGCTACCAACCCACACCGGTCACGCGTGATCAAACTCAAACCATTTATTTCAATTAAACCACTTACAGGCACTTTTGAATTGTCAAAGGTCAGTTAGTCAGAAAGTTGAAGCTAGTTGCCCATTCCAAAACGTAAACCTCTATGGAGAAGAACGGACTAGAAACTCCAAGGACACTCTTTTAAATATAGATATTACAAATGATGAAGTACGGCCCACTCCCTCTCACAACAGAGAAGAGGCTTGTGTCTCAGCAGTGGGAACATTATGGGTAATTCTGTTATGTTTAGCTGCATTACCTACAGTCGCATCGGGCCTCAGGGCATCGCATTTTAATAGAAAAAAGCGCGGTGCGGCCCGCCTGTATGATAGTGTGCGGTGGTTCATACAAAATGTATGAAAGTGTAGCACTAATTGCGTAACATATTTTCGTAAATAATTTTGCCTAATTTGTTTCATTTTGACAGTTCAACAACATTCATCGCGTTGTTTAAGTTGCTGAGCAGATTTTTTTTCCAACTTGTGACGCAATGGATTAGCAATCTGTTTCAAATCGAAACAAATTGTGATAGTGTTGCATTACGAAATTAGGGTACTGGTTTGCAATGCGTTGTGGCCCGCTCAAATCTGCGTCTGCCTTAAAATTAAACTATTAGTTTGGCCTCTAAGCTACACATGTTTAGACTAAAACTATTTTAGTTTTTTTATAGAATGCTTTTACGGAAATGTATATCAAAATAATTGGCAAAACGTTTTTTATTCGGAATTTCTAACTGTATGCGTTTGTTTGGGAATGTCTGTTCGATAGTTAGTCAGTTTATTGAAAAAACGTTCAAATATAAACCCAATGATTGATCGCGAATCAATCATAGAAAAATACAGGTAGATCGAGCTAAAGTTTAATTTCCATTTACATTGAGGCTGCTTTACTACTCGACGAAACAACAAGTTTTATTCATCATCATCATCAGCCTATAAATGTTCCCACTGCTGGGACACAGGCCTCCTCTCTGTGAGAGGGAGTGGGCCGTAATCCACCACGCGGGCCCAGTGCGGGTTGGTAGATGTCACATGTCTTCGAATTTTCGGTTCTAGGACATGCCGGTTTCCTCACGATGTTTTCCTTCACCGTTTTGAGAGTCAACTTCAAGTTTTATTGGATTTATTTAAATAATATATGTGTGGGATTTACAATTTGAATAATTTTCTTTCCAATGCTGGATTAAACCAGCGTGGGGTCTGTAGCAAATTCTACCAAGGGGCCTTTGGTAGAACTCGGTTCCACCAACCAGTCGGTTGACGGTTCGGTTCGGTTCGGATATCAGTGGGATTTACAATTTGAATAATTTTCTTTCCAGTGCAGGATTAAACCAGCGCGGGGTCTGTAGCAAATTATACCTAGCGGCCTTTGGTAGAACTCGGTTCCACCAACCAGTTGGTTGACGGTTCGGTTTGGTTCAGATATCAGTGGGATTTACAATTTGAATAATTTTCTTTCTAGTGCCGGATTAAACCAGCGCGGGGTCTGTAGCAAATTATACCTAGAGGCCTTTGGTAGAACTCGGTTCCACCAACCAGTTGATTGACGGTTCGGTTCGGTTCAGATATCAGTGGGATTTACAATTTGAATAATTTTCTTTCTAGTGCCGGATTAAACCAGCGCGGGGTCTGTAGCAAATTATACCTAGGGGCCTTTGGTAGAACTCGGTTCCACCAACCAGTTAGTTGATGGTTCGGTTCGGTTCAGATATCATTGGGATTTACAATTTGAATAATTTTCTTTCCAGTGCCGGATTAAACCAGCGCGGGGTTTGTAGCAAATTATACCTAGGGGCCTTTGGTAGAACTCGATTCCACCAACCAGTCAGTTCGGTTCGGTTTGGTTATCAGATAAAACACGGTACTCATTTGACTAATGAGTACCGTTCGTTTCTAACAAAATAAGTATGTTCTTTCTTTCTTCAAACAATGCTAATATTTTTCTTATTAGCCTGGTTCCGTTATTTCGGGTTTCTTAACTTTTCTGCGCCATGGTTTTTAGTATTGGGTTATCGGTTCTTGTTATTGGGTTTCTTGAATCCGTGAACCTATTATTATTCCGTCATCTGACCTACTTTTTAATGAAAAGGTCACATTGGAAAAAAATCCGAAAAAAAATCTTCTTGCTACGTTGCTAAGCAACGTAATAGCAGATAAAACAAAACCTGTCAAGGTTGCCATAGATAGTACACCATAAAAATACAAAAATAATGAAATTCCATTTACAATAAACAAATTGTCGCAAAACAACCAAGAAGCATGCAAACAAATAATTAAGTAGTAACTTTATGAAACGGACCAAATTTTCGCACCGAGTTGTAACATAATTTTCTGGAACAATGGCTAGTAAGTTTTCTTTCTTGTTTCTATAATGTTCCATTTAACTTATTAAGTGTATTTGTTAACTTAGTGTTATACAGACGTGTAGAGGAACAGGCGGGACAGAATAAGTAGGCATCCCTTTTAAACAAAAACTTCGAGTCAGAGTGATATATACTCTTAAGGTGATATATTGAAAAAAATGGGCTTTTTCTTTATCGTGTAACTTTCAAAGTATTTGGAATAGGGATTTCAAATTTTGGTGTATGATTTTTGACTATATGATCTAGTATCCGGAAAAAGGAATACACGATACAATGAAATTTTCTCGATACAAAAAATTTGCAAAGGTCTATCTATTTTTATCTTTTTTTGAGTATCATGGCGCAACGCTTATGAGTTATTCAATGGAATTTCCTTTAAAACATAGAGAGTAAGCGTTTCGAGTTTTAAGAAAAGCAGTTTTTTTTTTAATAATACTTTTCATTTACAAAAGACGGCATTTCGTTTTGGCACATACGTTCTTTTATTCCGAGCGGACACACATTATCGTCATCTCTTCTTTCGCCTATATAAAGTATTGTCATCACTCTCGTTCATTCATAGATCAGTCGCCCGATGGGGCTCATCGACGAAGAATCTATGTCCCTTTTTTGCAAATCGGTGCGATCAAATTTACGTGATTTAAAGAATTTTGTTTACAGAAAAAGTTAGTACTTCAGCAAGTTGAAGTAATTATTGAATGCAATTAGTGTTGAATAGGTATTCAGACTGTGTGTGTGTATTCTTGTGAGTCCTGCGAACAATATAACATATTCTTCTATTATGATTTCGTGGTGACATTTAAATTATTTATAAATATAGAAAGAAATATAAAATAAAAACTGAACAGTACCTGCAACGTTTGGAGTGCACAGGGCTATCAATGAACTCATTTTACAGGAATTCAATAGCAATAAGATGATGATAATAGTGAGTCGAATTCTCCACCTTCACTAAAGCACAACCAACACAATCTATTCCCGCTTTTTAATGTATTATTGTGTAAGCATTTTATTTTCTAAGAACATCTATTTTTATACCTACAACTTTTAATAATCTTTTATCTAAAGAAATAGGCTAAATAAAATTCGTTTTTAGGTTTTGAAATACGTCAACAGTACATCAATATGTCAAGTACTGTCACTACGAATCATAGATCACAAAAAAGAAATGGAGTCGCATTTGAATTGTAAAAAAGGAGAGTTTTTACCCGACTACGGCAAAATCAAAGGAGGGTTATGATTTTAACATGTATGTATGTATGTATGTAACAGGCTATCAAATGCAAAATAAAATTCAAGTCAGCTAGTCTGACTTGAATTTTATTTTGCATTTGATAGCCAGATTATGACTTAACCACGTCATGATCTACCCTTTGCCAAATTTCAAATATTATTCTCTCAGAACTCTAAAAAAATCAAGCTTCTAAGTCAACGCAATAAAAAAATACGGCCCTTTATGTGGCATATTTTGATAATCGCAAGTAAATCAAAAACTACAGGGTACTTCCAGTTGACCCAGAATTATGAAATTTTGGCAGGAAGCAAGGTCTCACAGCACAGGTAAAGGAAAAAGTCCCAACATTGATAATAATTTGTAGATTTATCACATAAAAAATATTTTTTTGCGATTACAAACTTCCATTTGAAATTGGAGAATTGACCGTGACGTACACTATCGATGTATGGGAGAACATGTTTCTCAACTACTAAGTTAAGTTTTTTTTGGGATAAATTCATCCCAACTACGGAACCCTTCATTGTGCGTGGTCTGACACGCACGTGGCCAGTTTTTTTTGTATGTTTGTTTGTTACACTTTCATGCAAAAACGGCTGAGCGGATTTGGATAAAATTTCGCACATGGGTAGACCATGACCTGGGTATGTCCTACATAAGATACTTTTTATCCCGATATTCCCAATGGATCGAGACTTACGCGGGTGAAATCGCGGTATACAGCAAGTATTATACAGAATGTCTCAAACGTAGTGGTCCAAAGGCAAATGGGGTAAAGTAGAGGTGGCCACCCATCATTTAAAAAAATAAAGCTCAATAGTTCAGAAGATTTCACTAATTTAACCATTTTCAAGAAACTTTACATTTTCATTTGGATTTTTCGGCCCTGTGAACAACATTTTCGTCGTAGCGAGTTTAAATCGTAACTACGAAAACATAGTGGGAAAATTGTTTATTTATTTATTATTATTATTATTAATTACAACGGTTATACACCGGTTTAAAATGTTATATTTAAGATATTGTGACTATTTTTTATTGTGCTACTGTTTTTATTTTTACTTATCTTTTCTAATTTTTCATTAAACTTTATCGAAACTTTCTAAGCCCAGATTTAAAAAAGTGCACATAGCACATAGCTTTAAAAGTATCTTAATTATTAATAGTTAGACTGGGAAAATTTTACAAAGATAGCTTAATGAAAACCTTTAAAAAAAATGGGTTTCATAACATGGTCGAACTACCCGCAAAACGAGATGTTTCGGTAAAATTAGAGCATAAAGCTCTAATTTTACCGAAACATCTCAGAAAAGCGTTTAGTATTAAAATTTAACATATTTAAACGTGTTCGTGTTCCTTCGGTACATGTGTTTAATTATTAATTCTTTTTTTTTTACTTTCGCTGTTGACCTTCGTAGGCCTTCACAACTTGTGTTGTCATTATCAAAAGCCATCATAGCCCATAATCTGCCTATAGGCATTGGGCATGGGCTTGTATCTACACTATCAAGACATCTTCCAGCCATTGAACTCGCTACGTCAAAAATTTTGTTCACAGGGTCGAAAAATCCAAATGAAAGTAAAAAGTTTCTTGAAAATGGTTAATTTTCTGAACTGTTGAAAATATCCTAACTTTTAAATTTTTAAACAATAGGTGGCCACCTCCACTTAACCCCATTTACCTTTGGATCATTACGTTTGAGACAACCTGTATACAGGTTGGATTTTTGAGATGGGGCAATAAGGACAACTACTATAACCGTTGTTGCTACAGGAAAACAGTCTTAGAAGACTGTCCTTAACTTTTTAAGACATTTTGATCTGCATTCACAGATTCCGAAAAAACTATTAGTCAGCAAGAAAATGGGCAGTTTTCAAAAAACTTTTTTTGATGCCAATCGAACCTGTTTCTTTTATGGAACAAAAAACTTAAGTGGCCAACTCAGAACCAAGTCAGAAATCGCAAAAAACTTTTCCCATACGTTTTGTGTGTGGGAATGTCACTCTGTAAACAATAAATATTTTTGCTGATAATTAAATATTTTGTATTATTTGTCTACTCCATAGTTCGCAAAATTTCATAGACCGAGATAAATTATTGTTACTTAGCACGCGCTTTGTTCTTAGATATGTTTCTGTCTTTATCATGCACTTTTAGTATGACTGTTGTGCGACAGTGACAAGAATAATTCTTAGCCAAAGCCCATGCTAAGTAACTAACGTTTTCAAATTCCGGTCAGTTATTTCGTTAGTTCCACTTTTTGCTACTGGTTCAGATACGTTTGTGGCAGCGCGACGATGTGGCGGCCAACCATCGAATATAGAACCGCCACTCCCCGCGTGCGGGGGCAATAAGCCACGCCCACCAAACTACTATTTATTTTCAATATAGGCCCTTAAGAGTCAGAGGGTCAATTTAAAGTCGAGTAGAGCGGTGGCTCTACCTACTCAGACTTTAAGGCCGCTTTCATATTAGGACGTTAGCAATACGATAGTAGCGCGGCAGTAACAGACGCCTTCACATTGTAAGAACAGTCGCGCAACAGCAGCGCGGCGGCCGCGCCGCAGTTTAAATAAGTGTGGCACACTTCATTTACAAAATGGACTATACCTAATCACGTGCGCTTGCTGTTGGGGCAGATAATAACAATAACTTGGTTTACTTGTATAGCTATAATTATATTTCAACATTCATTTTTATAGTAATAATCTTTATTTCCCTGTTCATAAAAGTTCATATAGTTATAAACATAGAGACAAGAAATATAGCGTTTTGACAAAACGAGGAGGCTGGCGTCCATACTAGGAGACCCTGTGTCACGGATCACCAGGCTCTCACCCCAAATTTAATCTAACTAACATTACAATGGTCAATTTTCAAGCTCTAAACAAATTATTTACTGACGAAGGGAAAAAACAGACATGTTTAAATGTATTAACCAAAAATGACAAGTATTAATAAAAAAACCATTGGCAATAGTCGCATTGACAATCAAATCAAATTGAGTTTGTATTCCGACACTTGCAACACTGGCTCATCGCCGATTGAGCGAAAGCGGTGGTCGTGACGCGCCGGCCGCGCGCTGCCGCCGCGCTTCTGTTTATGATATGAAATATTGACTGCGCGACGGTCGCGTGTCTGTCGCGCGACTGATGCATTGCTGAAGTCTTCTTAATGTGAAAGCGGTCTTATTCTCTTGCTTTTCGGCAGTAATAGATAGGTGTTGACCATACCTACCTATTTCTGTCGGAATTTAATTAATAAATGATTGCTGAAAAGTATTGCTGTGTCTCAGTTTGAAGGGAATATGTAGGTAGGGGTTAATACAGACATGTTATGGTGCTATGGCATGACAGGTGAATCAGACATTTCAGTTTTGTCTCAGAGAGAGTAACGCATCTGGGATGCTTCTGACATTTCGGTGGCTTTGAGACGGCAATGCATCTGCATTTTAGATCTCAATATGTGGCAGACCACATAACAGGAGTAAGTCATCCAAAAAGTGGCATGTCTTGATAACCTTTTTTATTTTTTTTCAGCTTACGAGGAGTACAATATTTGTTTAGGTAAGCGAGCCAAGAAGAGATATTCACGTTGGGAAACATTTCAATTTTGCTATCTTGGCTGTTTTTACGGTTTGGCCAGAATTATACCTGAAATTTTTTACTGTAGCATTTGTTTAGTGTACTGTCTATTCGCGAGTTGTATGTGTTTCATGTTCTGTCCTTAAGAAACCACGATGTCCACCTACATTAGGTTATAATATTATAGTTACGAACTATGATTTATTTTTTCGTAAAAAAACCGAGTTATATATTGATATGTTACATGATTTGGTCCATTTTGTTGAAGATTTTGTTGCCAATGTCTAGAGAACGGTCGACAGAAGTTTTATTGTCGTCCGATGAAAAGTTATCGCCGTTCAATCTAATTGCATTTTGTAAATTTTTGGCTGCTGGTAATTTTGTGAATTCTTTAGTTCAAAAGTCTGCAAATGTTTTATGATATTATAGAAGTTAATTACACATTTAACTACTAGTTATTGATTTTGTTTTATTTTTCATTTTCTATCTTAGTTTTGGAAGAAAAGTGGGAAAATTAAATTTAAATAAAATATAAAGTTTTCTAGGATACGATATGTGAGGAGGCAATACTCAACGGTCAGCACGTAGAAAAGGCCTATAAACATTGTAGAATCCTGTTGAACCTGTATTTAACCTCAACTTTTTAGCACCATTTGTGGTGACTGACAGTTGACATAAGTCATAGTTACCTCATTTTAGAGAGTATTCTATTTGTCTCCGTTACTACTGATGACTGATATTCATCAGATAGTGTTTACATAGGGCGCATTCCGAGTTATGCTAAAAGTGATAATATCGCGAATTCAACCAAATTTAATAGTCACAAAATATATGGGTTATTGAGTTTTAATTGTGACTGGACTTTGGTCGGATTCGCGATATTATCACTTTTGGCGTAAGTCAGAATGCGGCCATAGTCTATGCAAATAAATTCATTCCTTACCTGACTGCAGGAGGCAACTGCAGGCGACGTGTCGCTGCGACACGACTGGTTTCTATAAAATTTCTTCCGTAATTAGCGACATGTCATTGGCAGCTACGGGCGAGTGACAGGCGACACATGCAGCCCGACCGCAGACCAGTAGTGCCGCCAACGCTCGAGCGATAGTCACGTTTTTCTATCTTATATCTACCGACTGGAATACGGGCAGTTGCCGCCTGCAGTCGGGTTCAGAATCATGACTGCAGCGACATGACGCCGCGATGTGTTGTTGTGACATGACGCCGCGACACGTCGCTTGCAGTTGCCTCCTGCGGTCGGGTACGGAATGGTACCATAACCTCAACTTTTTCCACACCATTTGTAGTGATTGATAGTTGACATAAGTCATAGTTACCTCATTTTAGACAGAGTATTCTGTCTACGTTACCTCACTACTGATGACTGATGTTAGTGTTTACACAGTCTATGCAAATAAATGTTTACTTACTTTACTAAAGTGAAGATATTTTCGTCCACGTCACGGCTTCACGATAACACAAGGAAGTAAAACGTATTGAAATATATGAAGACTCTTTTCCGTCCATCAAAACGTTCTAACGTATTTGCTATTTGTATATTCAGCTGTACGTCCTCTCAAGGCCCCGGTGCTGAACGTAGCATTCAGACTATCGTGCGCGCATCCAGCGTGCTAGATGTAATCGAATGAGCTAATTAAATGAGCGCACGTGTTATTACCCGATTGCAGCAAACCCAAAAAAAGTATGTATGTGTCCGTCTCTATGTTCCCTCGTAACTACAAAACGGCTAAACCGATTTCGATGAACGATATATCGTTAGATTTTTGTTTATTGCGCGAGTGTCACTGGGTATATTAAAATCTATACATATAATAAAATCGTAGCGAAGTCAAAACTGTACATTGAATATTTTTGAAAAAAAGTAATTGCTACGAGGTCTAGGATCGATTCTAATGCCGAAAATATTTTTTTTAGAATTTTTGTCTGTTTGTCTGTTTGTCTGTATGTATGTTCCAGCATCGCGCAAATTCTACCGGACAGATTCTGTTAAAATTTTGCATAGATATTCCCTGTGTGTCTGGTCAAACTATAGGGTATAAACTATCACGCTATTTACTATGGGGGACGAGCAATATTACATTATGTTGTATTTTTATGTTCTAGCATGACGCAAATTCTACCGGATAGATTCTGTTAAAATTTTGCATAGGTGTTCCCCATACGTCTGGTCAAACTATAGGGTATAAACTATCACGCTATTTACTATGGGGGACAAGCAATATTATATTATGTTCGTATTTTTGGTAAAAAACGCGCCAAAATTGTAGGATATTGTAGATGGTTATCGATTTAACTTTTTAAATGATTATCATCACGCTATACCTTTATGGAACTAAGCAGTCAATCAAAAAATATATAGGAACGGCTATTTTAGACAAGTTTCAACAAAGCAATTAGCTCAGCGGTTGGGCGGTTGCTTTGCAAACGTGGGGTTGTAAGTTCGATTCCCACCTACGGTTTTTTTTTCTTTTTTTTTTTCACATTTTGTTATACGATTATTATTTTTTTTTGATAATCTACCTATAATCTATAGATATAATAAAATCGTAACGAAGTTAATTTTTTTTAAAGAAAGTTATTGCTAAGAGGTCTGGGATCGATTCTTATGCGGAAAATAAAGTTTTTAGAATGTTTGTCTGTACCAACCGTAGGGCATAAACTATCACGCTATTTGCTATGGGGGATGAGCAATATTACATCATGTTCGTATTTTTCTCTGCAAATTGTAAAAGGACGCGCCAAAAGGTTGGGATATTGTAGATAGGTAGTTACCGATTTAACTTTTTAAATGATTATCATCACGCTACCTTTTATATAGGAACGGCTATTTTAGCTAACTTTCAACAAAGCGAATAAGTAAGCGGTTGGACGAATGATTTGAAGTCCTGAGGGCCTACCACCAGCTCAAAAGCAGTATTATTTTAATATTACTTTAGTTTACTTCAGTGTGGAAAAGAGATGAAGCTCTACAGGATGTATAGCTCCATCTCTTTCTCCCACTGAAGTAACATTAAAAAAATACTGCTTTATGAGCTGGTGGTAGGCCGCCCGGGGTAGTAAGTTCGATTTATATCTGTTTTTTTTAAACTCTTTTTGTAAAACGATTTTTTTTTGGATTGTGTATGTAATAGTTCATAGAATGTATTAGTTCACAAAAAATCGAAAACTTCGTAAGCTATGGGAAACTACTAAGTTACAAGTACTTTACAGTCACAAAACATTCAAGGTTGTATTCTGATCATTTTAGAGCAAAAGACTGTAGGAATAAAATGTTTTTTTACAGATTTTGACAGCAGATTTGTCCTAGCGATTTTATAGTATGTATGTGGATCTTCTGGAATCGCTGCCACACTGCTTCCTGGTGGCAAAACAGCGCACGTCATGTTTAAGATTCATATCGATTTAGAGAGCAACGAAACACCTGTTTGTGGGGTGTCACGCAACAGTAACAAGGGATGTGTGCTTAGGGGATTACGCTTCGTCGTATGGGATGAATGCGTTATGGCAAAAAGGAAAGCAGTGGAAACTGTAAACAGAACCCTGCAGGACATCCGCAGAAACCAAGATATGATGGGTGGTGTCACAGTTTTGACAAAAAAAGTGAAAACTTCGTTGAAAAGGTCGACTCTATGGTCGAGAGTTCATAAACTGCGCTTGGCCATCATCATACGAGCTCGGCTTGGCGGTAATTCAAATGCTCAAGAATTCTCCGATGTTCTTCTAAAAGTTGGTGAAAGCACTCTACCAGAGACTCTTGGTAGAGTAGATCCCACTTTAGAAGATCTTATTCGTCTGATATACGGGGATATCAGTCAAATACCGTACCAAGAGAATTCTTAGGTGTGTTTCCGTTTTAACTCCGAAGATGATCAAGCTACAGCGATCAACCACAGTATTCTCTCACAAATTGAAGGGAGTGAAGTGATATACACCTCCATTAATACTGATGTGGAGGAAGATGATGCCAAATATCACCCCGTAGAATTTCTCAATTTACAAATAGAAAGAAAAGAAAGAAAGAAAGAAAAAACATTTATTTGGACACAGTTCGCGAAACACAAAACACAAATTACAGTGGAAATAAAAAATTGTGTTTTTAAAACAATAGTGTGTGCCTCACGGCTGCGCCAAAAAGTTTCATTTCAGCATTAAATGGCAAGTGGACTTCCGGTTGTATATCTGTGTAACGGAAACCAGCTCAAAGTCATGTCTTTGCAGAGAAACGTCATCGAGGTGGAAATTCTAACAGGTTGTGGCGATGGTGAGACAGTGTTTATAGCGCGTATAAAGTACAAATTCCCCACCATTACCAGTTAAAGCGCGTGCAGTTCTCTGGGAGTGTATGCTTTGCGATCAACAAGTCACAGGGGCCGACACTAAAGGCTGAAGGCTGCGGGTGTCGACCTCAGGATAAGCTGCTTCTCACACGGACAACTGTTACGTCGCTTGCTCCCGAGTCACCATTCCTGACTCTCTGTATATTTTGGCTGCTGAGAATAAAACTACAAACGTAGTATACAGGGAAGTTTTATAAAAATGTGGCTGTTATTGTAGTATATTGTGATGTCTTACGATTTCCATGCGAACGAAGTCGCGGGC
Organism: Agrochola lychnidis; assembly: GCA_963680765.1. Taxonomy (NCBI): domain Eukaryota; kingdom Metazoa; phylum Arthropoda; class Insecta; order Lepidoptera; family Noctuidae; genus Agrochola; species Agrochola lychnidis. The sequence continues at coordinate 10,948,723 of OY796869.1, read as the reverse complement.
AGAAGCTAGTAAAAAATAAACAAAGTGACGGATTTTTGGCGCTAAAACGTACGTTTAAAAATTTAAAAATTATCCAATCCTTTTGAGTGGGGTATCAAAATAAAGGGGTTTAAAAAGTAATTCCAAAAATATAAACAAGTTATTTTTTTTAAAGTAATTTGGAATGAGAAATTATCTCGAACTTTGAAGTGAGTAAGAGGCCATTTTTTTTTCTCTTTTTGGTTATGTATTTTTGCAGTAAGTTTATACATGATCAAGTATGCACACAGAACATTCATACTTAAGAGTAGGCAGTCAAGAGAGCATGCACGACGCACGATCGCTCCCGACGTACGTCCGCGCTATTTACCGTCTATCCGAACGACGTTGCGGTGATGGGGGTGCTCGCTTGATGCAAAATTAGTCGTGCAAATCCAGCAAGCAATTAATAATAAGTATCGACGTACGTCGGAACTATATACTGTTGTTTTTGTTGTGCATCGTTCGTGACCAGCGTGGCGGGATCGTGAATAAGGCGCTTATGGCCTGCGCAAACTGGCGACCGGGTGATCGACGGAAAACTGCGCTGCGATGCTCCAAGCTCGATCACCGAACGTTGAAATATATACCTTATTTCGATTGGACAAGTATTAAATTCAATTGATAAATTTAAAATCCTCTGCCATCCGTCCGCCAGTCTGCGCAGGCCCTAAAGCGTTGTATCGTTTTTGGGGTTCCGTAGTAAACAAGGAACCTTATAGTTTCGTCATGTCCGTTCTGTCTGTCTGTCTGTCCGCGGTCTAGCTCCGAGACCCTTAGTACTAGAAACTTGTAATTTGGCATAGGTATACATATTAATTACGCCGACAAAGTGGTAAAACAAAATTATGAAAATCTTTTTTTAGGGTACCTCCCATACACGTAAAGTGGTGATATTTTAATTTTTATTTTTTATCCCATGATGTGGGGTATCATTGGAAAGGTCTTTCAAAAACATGAGTTTGTGAAAACCATTTTTGGATTCAGGGATCCGAAATATTAAGCTTTAAAGTGCTAATTTTTGTTAGAGTCAAGTGTCTCCCCTGCCAGATAAATGGTTGGTTTTGAATGTGTGAAAAAAATTACAGCAGTAGTTTATATAACGACATTAAGGCTTTACAAGTTAACGAGTAATAATCAACCAACTTAACTTTGCAGTTGCAAAAACATGTTTTCCCATACATTCCGTATGGGAGAATATGTTTATCAACTACAAAGTTAAGTTTGTTTTTGGGATAAATTCATCCCAACTACGGAACCCTTCATTGTGCGTGGTCCGACACGCACTTGGCCGGTTTTTTTTAAGTGTCAAATAAATGTTTTTATTTATTTGTCTGTCCCTCCTACCTGCATGACAATCGCTTTCCATAGCTCAATCATCAATTTCATTGCCAACGAAACCTTCATCAACCCTCAAGGGTAACATAAAACTCGGATCGAGCGACGTGGAGTCGGTACATGTCATCGCAAATGATATCCATCACGTAGAGGAAGCTACAAAAATGTGTTTATTCGCGTATGATTTATGGCCATCAGACATGTTTCCAAGACGTGAACTTGGCTGGCATTGGCATTGATCACTGTCATACTCCCGTTAGGGTTGGGAAAGGATAAATCGATGAGGGTGGCGTTTCTCTAGAGCTTGACTATTTTTTGTACTTTGGCTGCTGGGACCAATCATACGGCTGGGAAAATTCGATGAGAGTTTTTGGTATACACGTGATATTCTCTGCGTTCAGCGCTCGGTGTAGCAACACGCCGTGTTCGGGTTCGCGACAAGTCAATCGTCATCATGAGGATGCCTCGTTGAGAGGTGAAACACGTGTCGATTTATTTCAAAAGTTTTTTGTGGCTTTTTAGAAATATCCACGTTTATTATATTTTACATGATATTATGTTGTGTTTTTTCTATCTCTATTCCATACTAGCTTCTACCTGCCACTTTGTCTGCGTGAAATTTCTTGATCCCTAGACTCCGTCGCATTGCAACGCCTGCCCGCGCTTTTTCTTCGTTTTCGTTTAGCATTTTTTCTGACTTTTATTTATGTTTGTTCGGCTCCTTAGAGTCCTAGCGTCATGTTAATTAGCCTATAGCTTTTTCAAGAATTGGGCTATTAAATGCAAAAAGATTTTTTCGTATCAGACTGGTAGTTTCAGAGATCAGAGCGTTCAAACAAAAAAACAAACTCTTTAGGTATATTATGTAGAATTTATTGATATAAATATTTTATTTTAACCCCGGGTCCACACTCTCCAGGAGGCAAGACGAGATGACGCGAGCGCGATTGTGTGGATGGCGCCCTCACCTCTTCTCGACGTCTCTCGCCTCGCCTCGCGCGCGCTCCGCTCGTTGTCGGGTTTTTGACCGGAGTCAAAGGACGCGAGGCGCGAGGCGTAAAATTGTAAATTGTTTTTGGTCTCTGGCCTTGACATAAGCAATAGACAAAATTTGTCAAACTGATTAGTTTTAGACTAGTGAATACGAGGCTTTTGGCTAATTTGTGAATGTGCATTTTATGAAATATTTTTTTGTAATGTGCCTTTAGTTTGTGCAGAATAATCAATTTTCCAATAAAGGGAATGTTTACAAAAAATAAAGCAGTCTACAGTTAATTTTTTTGCAAATGTAATAAATAATTAAGTAGGTACAGACGCCAGCACATCAAGCTACTACAATCTGTCAAATTTATTTAATAGATTTTCAACTTTATCGCTGATGTTTAAGGTTCAAAGTTGATTGGGAAAATTTGACAGTTTCGGGTAGCTTGATGTGCTGGCGTCTGTACATACACTAATCTGCCACAAAATCGTAGTCCATCCTGTTTGTTGGCTATTTGAGTACCTACTATGAAGCGTACGTGTCTGCAAAGCAAGTCTGGCAGGTAAAGCAAACATGTGTTTAAATATGGGAGCAAAGTGTCTGTGTCTGGCGCTCGTATAACCCCGGGTCCACATTCCAGGAGACAAGACGAGGTGAAGCGGGTGCGATAGTGTCGATGGTGTCTTCGCCTCCTCTCGTCATCTGTCGCCTTGCCTCGTGTGCGCTCCGCTCGGTGTCGAGTTTTTGACCGGAGTTAAAGAACGCGAGGCGCGAGGCGTGGTGGGCAACTGAATAAAACGAGAGTGTGGATGGGTAGCACTCGTGAAGCCTCCGCTTGCCGCGGCTATTTGAAAACAAAAACATTTTAATTTTTTAAGGTTAACTCTATGGACAAAACATTCTGCCTCGGGAAAACAACCATTAAAATTTCAGCGTGTATAGGACGCGCGGCCTTTGACTTCCTCCAAGGTTTCGTGCAACAACGAATCTTGCGCTTCCCGTATTCAACGGATTCCTGCGACTTCCACAATATAAGTATTTTTCGTACAACACATCCCTATTCTTAATCGAACCCAAATATCTGCCCCTTTCACGTATATGACGCGTCTTGTTTTTATACTTTCCCGGTTTGTTCAGGAAGCCATTAGTTAACCGTAAAAACACGATGGAAAATAAAACGGTCGATAAAGCTTAGATAAATAATTGTGTTACATACTTAGGATTGTAGTCTGTCGTCATAAATCAGATGGTAAATGGAACAGCTATTTTAGATTGTGAAAGTCTGAATAAATTTGTTTGAGCAAGAGCAGAACTAATGGAAATTATGATTGTATTGATACGAATGAGAGCAATTTACATGTTGTGAAACTAATTAGTGATAAACAAAATGATTATTACTTAGAAAAAGATTATGTAATGCATTTTTAACAAATTAATGTTACAAAAAAACTTTTTTACAAAAAATACAACCGACTTCCAAACTACAAAGTGAAAAATAACTAACCAAATGACAATGGGACCAACTTGAAGTATACCCTTTCAAACAAAAAAAGATTTTTTCAAATCGGTCCAGCCGTCTTCGAGCAATCGGGGAACATACATAAAAAAATAAAAATAAAATATCCCGACGAATTGAGAACCTCCTCCTTTTTTTGAAGTTGGTTACAAAGTGTCTATATGTATAAAACACATGTATGTAATGTAGGCCAGCCCGTTCCATCCTTGATGTCCTCCCTTCGGTTGACGCCCTAATCTGAGGTTCGTACCCCACAAGGGGTGCCCTTAGCGAGCGTTCACCTAGTTTTAATTAGCATAGTTGAATAATGCCTGGCTGGAGGTTTTAAGTGTAGTAGCTTAAGGCACCCACAGGAAAGCCCGGTTAAGTAGTCATCATCTCAGAGGTCAACTACGAGATGCCCTACATAAAAATAAACATGTAATGTCGGTATCCCGGTATTTCGGACAAAGCGTTGATTTTGACCAAATCCGCTCAACAGTAAGTCGAGCACTCGAACTCGATCTATCAGTATTATGAGACGAAAGAATAATCTTATATTGGTTACATTTTCCGCGAACCCTTCGAATATTCACGTTGTACACAAAAGAAACTTCCACTTAATCCGGATTTTACTAGTTGGAGAGCAATCAACCGAATTGTCCGTAGAGGTTTTATATTGACAGAAAACCTTACCCCGTAGAACAAATGAATAGTAGAAGAGTAACCATTGGCGGTTTTGTACCGCCGGCTTTCACGTTGATTGTGCAAAGCTTGCATTGGACCGGCTTTTAGTAATTTGGACGAGAAAGAATGTCGTGGTAATTGATGGGGTCTTCGTATTTTCTACGGACTTGAATTGAGGACACATTATTGAGGAGGACTGTCAGCCAGTGTCGTAACACAGATAATCGTCGGTATTATTACGCAACTCAGAATAATAATCGCAATGTAAATTTTCTTTGGCCCAATAGACAAAATTGACAGACTTCTACTGCTTGGTTACGAGGCTTTTGGCTACTCTCTATGCAAGCAAAATTGTAAATTGTCTTTGGTTATAAGTCCATGCCATAGACATATGTCCATGCCTTGACACCATGCCTTCACATAAGCAATAGACAAAATTTGTCAAACTGATTAGTTTTAGAATAGTGAATACGAGGCTTTTGGCTAATTTGTGAATGTGCATTTTATGAAATATTTTTTTGTAATGTGCCTTTAGTTTGTGCAGAATAAACAATTTTTCTTTCTTTCTTTCTTATTGATCCAATAAAGGGAACGTTTACAAAAAATAAAGCAGTCTACAGTTAATTTTTTAGCACATGTTATAAATAATTAAGTAGGTACATACACTAACCTACCACAAAATCGTAGTCCATCCTGTTTGTTGGCTATTTGAGTACCTACTATGAAGCGTACGTGTCTGCAAAGCAAGTCTGGCAGGTAAAGCAAACATGTGTTTAAATATGTGAGCAAAGTGTCTGTGTCTGGCGCTCGTATAACCCCGGGTCCACACTCCAGGAGGCAAGACGAGGTGAAGCGGGTGCGATAGTGTCGATGGCGTCTTCTCCTCCTCTCGTCATCTCTCGCCTTGCCTCGTGTGCGCTCCGCTCGGTGTCGGGTTTTTGACCGGAGTTAAAGGACGCGAGGCGCGAGGCGTGGCGGGCAACTGAATAAAACGAGAGTGTAGATGAGTAGCACTCGTGTAGCCTCCGCTTGCTGCGGCTCGTGCAAGGGCCTCTACTAGGCACACTCGCGAGAGTGTGGACCCGGGGTAATATGAAATGCCAGAATTAATATGTATAATTGTATAGTCGACCCTAAACCCGAGTCCACACTCTCCAGGATGCACGACGAGGTAAAGCGAGCGCGATAGTGTGGATGGCGCCCTTTTTTTTTTCTCTCGTTTTGGGGGAGCGGGAGGGCGTGTCAGACTCTTACTGACTAAAAACTAAAACCCACCCGTATTCCTTCGGTTGCCCTGTTGCCGGGTGCCACGATTTCCCTATCGGTTTTCTTCGAACTCCTGGCAGGCATTGGCCCTAGCGTGTCGTTTCTCGCCTTGCCTCACGAGCGCTCCGCTCGGTGTCGGGTTTTTGACCGGAGTCAAAGGACACGAGACACAAGGCATGGTGAGCAACTGTATAACACGAGAGTGTGGATGGGTAGCACTAGTGTAGCCTCCGCTTGCCGCGGCTCATGCAAGGGCCTCCACGAGGCGCACTCGCGAGTGTGTGGACCCGGGGTAAGGTTGAACGTCACTTGCACTTCAGAAAACGTCTACAAGGTCTATTTTTGTCTATGTGACAGTTAATAAATAGTTTTTTTATTGACGTTTCAATATACCGAAAGTGATTAGCCCATGGACTTAACAGTTACTATGTTGACTATACGCATTAACCTTTTTTTTAATACCTATACTCTATTTCAAATAAAATTAGACATTTTTCAAACCTTTTTTACAGTCTGTTCAACTGATTTTGACTTCTATACCGTAGGCATTAAAACCAAAAAAGTGGTTACAATACCAACTGTTTACTGCAGCTGCCATTTGTCATGCTACCAACGCAATAGAAGTCAAAATCGGTTGAACGAACTGTAAAAAGGTTTATTTAAATGTGTAATCTTATTTCAAATGGAGTATTAGTATGAAAGATATACGTTCATACTAAGCCTCGGGATCTCAATAAGCAGGTACAAAAAATAAACAATATGTACATAAGTAGGTAATTATGAATTGTTTTCTTCAGGGATCTCGTTTCTCTTTAGGTTGTTTTCATTTTATTGGTTTCATTACAGCAGATTCTAGGTAAACGGTAATCTCAGTTGTACAATTCTCGGAAAAAATTCTTACCAAATTCTAAAACGACGATATTTGATCTGAATCGACAGGCAACATAATATTTTTAATAAAAGTAGCCTTTTTTTTGGGTGGGAAATTATCAAATAACTTCTCCCGCTCTGGGCGGAGCGGGAGGGCGTGTCAGACTCTTACTGACTAAAACTCACCCGTGTTCCTTCGGTTGCCCTGTTGCCGGGGGTCATGATTTCCCTTTCGGCCCATATTCGCAGCAATAAAAGTAGCCTGGGGTGTTATTATAATATCCCTTAATTTAATAAGACTACATGTGGTAAAATAAAAAAAAAAACAGAAGTCAAAACAAATAATAAAGAAGTCCGAAAGGGAGATCGTGGCCCCCGGCAACAGGGCAACTGAAGGAACACGGGTGGGTTTTAGTCAGTAAGAGTCTGACACGCCCTCCCGCTCCACCCAGAGCGCGAGAAGTTATTTGATAATTTCACATGCAAAAAATAATAAAAAAAGGCTAGGTAAACATCAAAAACCGTTTATTACCAAAAAGATTGTTACAAAATAAATAACGACTGAAAACATTCTCCTTATTATTTCTAATATTTATGTTTAACCCCTCCTTATTGTAATATTTATGTTAATGTTTATCCCCACGATTGCTGGGTTTACTCAGTTTGTCCAAACATTTATTTAAAACCATCAAAACAGGTGAATGAACATCGGGGTTCCCGCGTGTGAGTTTATGAAACAGAAAATGAACTACTTAGATTGTTAGGATTACAATTTACTTTGTGTTTTGTAAATTAAGTGTTTATAATAACATCAGCAGTGACTCAAACTTGACCACAACATCACCAAACACACACCACATTACTGGTTTGTATACCTATATAGGTATGAGGAACAGGGTGTAAAGTTCACTCATCCTCTATAGAAAAGGGAGGATCCTCCGACCAGACGGGTGCTGTGTCTGGTGGGCAACTGCCCAAAGATTGATGTTGGAAAGTTAATATACACATATCGAAATGAGGGAATCTATGCTTGATTTTATCGATGGATAAAATATTAAAAAAATAATCTAAATATACTTATTTATTTTTTATAGAATTAAAAAAAAGTGTAAAAAAACGGCGTAACTTTTAAACTAAATGATCTATGGCGATGAAGCAAACTCTTTGATTGGAAGTAAAGGTGTCCTCATAAAATGAAAATTGTGGAAAAAAATACCGGTCAATTGAAATAAACATGTTTTTTTTGCAAATATCTGTTTGTTTTTCATGATTTTTTATAATAATCGAAAAATTTCTCAATAAGATAGCAAACAGAATAAAATAAAAAATAATTAAAATATTTTTTCCGTCGATAAAATTAAGCATAGATTCCTTCATTTCGATATTAGCACATTATAACAAGCAGCGTTTACCGCGCGATCAGCATACAGGCTGTCAGGGACATCGACGCGAAAACTGAAACCATGGATTCAGTAGGTACATGATTCTGAACCCCCCTGCGTTGGAATTTTTCGTCGGTTATTTTTTAAAAAATCAGCTGTTCCATACATTTTGACCGCGTAGGTATTGCACTTTTCAAACAGCTGTTGAAACAGCTGATTGTTTTACCCTGTATGATGATCGCGCGGTAAACAATGCTTGCGCGATGCAGGGTTTCGCGTGACGTCAGTGTGATACGTGGTTCGCATGTGGCAATGTAGATGCCACTACAACTGAACGCGATCTCTGATTGAGTATTGCTGCTAACTTTTACGAACCCCATTACACACTTCACCGTTAAAAGATTAGCCTAAATTACAGACGATTTGGATCAGTGGATCAATTACCTACTTACACGAATTGTAAATTAGTGAATACTAGCCACCCACTCCTGCTTCGCACGATTTTTACGACTTGACAAAACATCGAGATTTCTTAGTTTTATGTAACTTAAGAATGCGGCGACGCATGAATTGTCCATACAAACGTAATACATACATCATTTGCAATTTGAGCATATTTCCACCATATTATGTTGATATTCGGATTGAGGCAGTATTTATCTAGGCTCTAAGTTTTTGGAAATAAAAAGACGTATCTTTTATTTCCAAACACTTACCTTTAAATGAAGTGTAAGCGAATTGCATTTCGTACATATTTTCAGCGTAAATGACATGTTTTCATATTGTTTTTTCTGTGTTATAAACAACAATATTTGTAATATTGTTATCGCAGAAGCATAGTTTATGTTATTAAGTTACAAATTATCGAAAAAAAAATGGAAATACATTAAGTTTTCATTCATATTTTTTTGTATTACGGAACACATCCAAATTTATCATAAATTTTCGAAAGCTAGTAGTGCTATCGCGTCAAGCAATAAATGTCAATGTGTGCGTGGTAGTATTGCTCACTTGCAAACATCTCGATTTGTAGTTGCGAGGCGTGTCGCCGGCCTCTTAATGTTAAGGTCTTATACATATAAACCTTTCGGATTAAATTCTCTTAACGATGGTGACAACCTCATCAAAATCTGTTACGTGGTTTAGAAGAACAACCCGGACATACAGACAAACACGAAAAGCGACTTTAATTTATAATATGTATTGAAGAGTCTATATTATTTTCGAGATCAGTTTGTTAGCTATAAAAAAACTAGTTTTCCAGACCATTCAAAATCAAAATCAAAATATTTTATTTCACATAAACCTACATGGGCACTTATGAAACGTCAGAAGCTAGGTGCACGGTTCCAATTGATCGCTTCCTTTTCCATTTGAAATGGTTAAGTACTTATAATTAATCACTTTTTATGTGGTGCTTAAGAAGAGGCTCCCTAAATTGTATGTTAATTTGCAATAATATTCTGAAAAAGTCACGCATACAATCAAAATAGAACTTTAGTATATATGATTTATTGGATCTTTTTCTTTCGAAAGACAGTTACGTAATTGGAACATTTTAGCTCGATTCATTTTTATTCGAAAATCATGTCTTTTTTAAAGATTATTTGAAACAAAAACAAGATTACTCGGCTTTTATGTCTAAAATATTTATTGACAATACGGAAATACTTTTAGTTTATTATCCAAATATAAGATATTTTTTCTCTAGATCAATTATTACTTTAGTTATAAACGAAATAAGAATTGAGACTTACGACAGTTAGTTCTGTGCTCGAACACGACAAAAGAGCGCATGGGATATTCAACTTTATTACTGATGTGTTAGCGTTTAGCACATAGTGGAGTGGTGGGGTGCATGGGGGTGGAGTTTGCGTGGAAATTGTCTTCTCTTAAAACTATTCAGATTTTCGGTCTACATTTTCAAGGCAGAAAAACACCGGTAAATCCGTGGATGGGTACCTCTCCGTACCGCAGAAAGCACGTTAAGCCGTTAGTGCCGGTTGTCATTAGCAGATCTTTGACAGTCGTTACGAGTCAGCAGAAGCCCGAAAGTCGACAACCAGTCTTACCAAGGGGTATCATCGTATTACCCAGTAATTGGGTTGTAGAGGTGAGATAGGCAGTCGCTTCATGTAAAATACTGGTATTCAGCTGTTTCCGGTTAGACTGGAAGTCGACCCCAACATAGTTGGAAAAAAGGCTAGGCAGATGATGACAAGCCAGTATTAAAGTCTATTCAGACGTGCCACAACCACACTACATTGACCAAAAATGTCTCCGGGAAGTGGATAGTGTCCATGTATTTATTATGAAAATTTATTTCTAAAAGAAAAACCACATAATTATACAAATTAATAAAATATTAGGGAGTGCCTCCGCTGCCGGCGCCGACTCCCGAATTAGCTGCCGGCGCTGAGTTTGGAAAAAAAAAGCGCAAAACGGGGTTGGCAATTTGGCATAATAGAGCAGATGGGCGGGGTAGGCAGAATAAAAAAAAAACATTTACCTAGTAAAGCATATTTTTTTCCAGTATTATATTTCCATAATCAATGATTGCCATATTCCAGTAATCAATTACTAAGTCCCTGGTACCGAACTAGTTAGATTAGGATAAATATTTTACTCGGAAAACGGTTAGGTTAGGTTAGAACTTTGACCCCTACGACTAGAATATAATATAGAAAAAAATACTTTTGTTAGGGTTAGTTAGTTGGAGTTATGAACACTGAGTTTTAATAAACGCCGCGCCGCCGCCGCCGGTGTCCATTATGGGAGCCGGCGGTGCCGGCCACAGAGTATGTAATGTGCCAGCCGATGTTTTTAATCTCAGCTGCCGGCAGTAATGTCATCCCGGTTCCCAATGGCGTTATTATTGGGAGCCGGCACCGGCAGCGGAGACAATCCCAAAATATTAATAAATTCCAGTTAACAATCACTTAACGCGGCACTCAAAATAGTCCAGACTGTAAAATATGAACCAGATGATCTCGTTTGCACGCTGCATTCTTACCAAGTTAATAGGTTAGTTCTAATTCAGTGTTAGTTTATACGAACTTACATAAATATGTTTGATAATAATGTACATTATTTATTTAGCTTCTTGTATTTCGAACAGAGCGCTTCTTTATACTGACGCCTCTGCATTACTATTTCGCAGCTTGAGTTCACGGTATCATGTATGTATATCGCAGACTTTTATCGTCCTTGCTACTTCTTCCCAGCTAGGGTTACTAAACCTAATAGCCGGACAGACCAGCCAGTTTGGCCGGACATTTGGGTAAAAAGGCCGGACACCCTACATTATTGAGGATTTTGTGTCACTGCCACTTTTCCAAAAACGAAATTTCTATAAAAAAAAATTTTTTTAATCGGGAAATTTATCAATTATTTTTTTTTGGCCGCCTTGTTGTATCCGCCATTTTGAATTAAAAAACCCTTAGAAACTGATTTTTGTTTAAATATTTTTTTTAGAAATTGTTTTTTTTGCTTCATTTCCCGATTTTTAGAGGTTATGGTATTGACTTTTAAGGAAAAGTGGCAGTGACACACCAAAGTGTGTTATCTCAGGAGTGTATAAAAAAAATGACAGCGATACGTCAAAAATTGTGGTGTAGGCAGATTTTTGAACAAAATCAGTCAATTTTTTCCCACCGTGCGGCGTGGCGCATGGGGCGGGGCGGGACTGCGGACTGCGGGACCAACCGACAGGCGACTCACCTTTGCTCGGCCACGCTCGGCGCTCGCTCGTTTGCGAAATGTAAAAAGCCTAACAAAAGCCGGACAAGCCGGACACCATTTATTTTGGCCGGACTCGCAATCAAAAAGCCTAACTATGTCCGGCTTTGTCCGGACGCCTGGCAACCCTATTCCCAGCTAAAGCACTAGGAAGTGGTGAAGGGTGGGCGTTTTGGGGGATTGTCTTATGTAATTTTGACGTTCGAAAAGTGCTGATTCTCAGCCTAGTTTGAATAAATGATCTGACCAGTGATACGTGGACTCGTATGGGAATCGATTTAGAGACGGATGCTTATTATTTATAATATTTATTTATTTACTAAGGCACCAAGTCCTAATACTCTAATCACAAATACATACAATTAATTCAATTCATTACATCATTAAAATAAAATAAGTACATTACAATTCACTATATTATTAAAATAAAATAAGTTCATTACAATTCATAAGATCATTAAAATAAAATATGCACATTATTTTTATTATTCTGTCGCGCTTTTTTTTGCGTTTATTCAATCTCAAAGTTAGTAGGTACCTATAGGATTAATATTTTAGAAAACGAGAAAATTTCCTTGCAATTTTTTTGTTTACAATTCTTTTTCTTATTTTTTCGAGTTGACGTTGCTCAAGTTTTTTTGATTTGTGTTTAGACTCGCTGACTTATTGCAAAAAACACTTTTTATTTACGGCCCTACCCGTCACAACAGAATTCACTCTTTTATTGCTCTTTGAAAAGTTAATGCGTTCGTTGAAAAGTTGATGCGTTCTTTGATAATATAATACAATCACGTCGTCACGTTTCGATGTGACTTAATATGAAGGTGTCTTTATTTACCGCTAAATCATTTGATAGGCTATCAATCATCTATTGTAATATAGCAATTTAATATCGAAGGAATATTTGACACGTCACGTTTCTTTCAAAAGTTAATATCAAATTTACGAGATTTATTTACTGGTGTTCTACGTGTTATTTTCATTTGAAAATATTTTTCTGAGAAAACACTCCGGTATTTTCCCACAAAATTATTTTTACATAAAAATAACACGTCGAATGAAATTGACTTGATATAATAATTATTTAGCTACTGAGTTAGAAAATTAATGTCAGCATTAATTTTCTAAGTAGGTGCCTATTATATCAAGTCGATTTAATTCGAAGTAAATGTAGACATGAAACATACGTACGTAGGTGCTTGACTTATAATATTACTTTTTTTGGTGGTAAATTATCAAATAATTTCTCCCGCTCTGAGCGGAGCGGAACGGCGTGTCAGACTCTTACCGACTAAAGCCCACCCGTGTTCCTTCAGTTGTCTGTGTGTTGCCAGGGGCCACGGTAACCCTTTCGGACTTTCCCGCGACCCTGGCAGGCATCGGCCCTATCGAACCCCGTAAAATATATACATAATTATATCGCTGACTGTTCACACCGCTGGCGATTACTCAGTTCTCGTAGCGACAAAACACAAGAGTTATCAAAGAGAGTACTCGCCAGTGTTGCCACCTTACTTTTTGAAGAGGGACTACTTACAAAGCTGAAAAGGGCTAGAAGGGCTTTTTTTGTGAATAATTATTGATTTTCTTTTACCCTTTAAAGAAAACCAATAATATTCACAAAAAAACTTATGTTGAAAATTATTTTTGGTACTCGTACCATATATTAATGGATAACATGATTTAAAATCAAAATCATCCTCAGGGAAATCTGTGTCTTCAGTACTTGTAGCTATGGAAGTTGAGGGTGGCAGTTGATTGTGTATGTTAGAAAATTGGAAGTAGTGTTTAGATTATTGCTTCCACTCTTTTCTTATTACCTCATGAGATAATTGATGAGAGCATCAGGTTTGTTTTAAACGTTCTAATCCCCATCTAATCGACGTCATTGTTTTTAGTTTAGTTCATGGAACTGAAGACACGTTCCACATCAGCATTTGAATGCGGTAAAGATAAAATGAGTCTGATACGAATTATTTCCTGGACTCTCTGTATTTTAAGATAGTTGCGAATTTTTCTTAACAATTTATCAATTAGGGCTAGTTTGTCCTTTTCGGGCTAAAGGAATGAAAACGGGTTCAATAACTGTAAAAAAGCTAGATCTAGCCCGAAAAGGGCTAAGGTGGCAACACTGGTACTCGCTCAGCGACATTCGCTTGGGCATAACACTCCCTCAGAGAATCACCCTTGGTATAGTGAGTAATCGCTCGTCGTTGTCGCATACTTGCTGCTCGTAGCTCGCAAACTAGTTTTAGTTGCTAGCTCTACTCTCTTCTCGTTAATCGCCGGACAGGTGCCTTTAACGATAATAGCAGCATGGAATTAGTAAGTCCCTACTATCATGACAGTATGGATTTAGTAAGTACCATCCTATACTATTAAATGAGGATTCTCTATTTTCACCAGAGCAGAGCTCGGTCGCCCAGGTACTAACATTTTAATTGCATAAAATCTGAACCTACAAGTAAAATGGTACTAATATTTAACTGCACTGAAATGCCGATATTATAGTGCATCTGTTTAGACTGCAAGCCGACTCCAATTAGGAAAGGGCTTGTAATTGAGCGGGTGAAGCCTCAAGCAAAAGTTGGCTCGAAATAGTCGGCTTCAGTTAATTGTATGTTTAAGTCCAGACAAATTACTGTTCGGAGAAATGTAATTATTTTGTATAGTGTTTAAAACATTGTTCTTTATTTTACTGTTGGATGAAAACAAGTAAACAAAAGTGTTACTTTACTTTTGTTTATGGAGTTCTAGGAACTGTGTTGGAGAGTTGCTTAAAGCTAATGTTTAAATTAAAAAAATACGCCGATAAATTATTATAAACGCTAAGTAAAGACAAGCTTTTTTATTATATTCAAATAAATATTTTTAATGTTTTTTAAAAACATAGACGAAAATTGACCATTTCTCTCACTCATCTCCGAAACTACTGAGCTTATGGAAACTAGTTCATTCTATACTAATAGATTATAAGAAAACTTATAAAGAAGTCTATGGTCTTAAAATAACACGATAAACTCTCAATATTGTGCGTACAAACTTACATTTGTAGTTGGAATGTATGGGAGAACATGTTTTTCAACTACAGTGTTAAAATAGTTAATTGATTCAGGCGTGACCTTGCGGAAATCCATTATAAGATATAATAAACGTGGATATATTTAGTAACCTGTTCCGCTTAGCTATTTCTAAAGAGCCATAAAAAACTCTGAAAGAAATCGACATGTGTTTCACCTGCCAACGAGGCATCCTCAGGATGACGATTGACTTGTCGCGAACTCGAACACGGCGTGTTGCCACACCGAGCGCTGAACGCGTTATCTGTGTCAACGACAAAATAAAAGGTGAAAATATTGTTGTTAAAACATTATTTTCACCTTTTATTTTGTTATCTGTATTTTGTGTTTCACAAACTGTGTCCAAATAAACTTTATTGTTTCTTTCTTTCTTTCTTTATGTGTGTTTGCAGCTTTAGTATTCGTCCCCTAAACACATGCGAATAACGTCACGGTTCAAACATGACTCAAGCCACTCAAACTGATGAATAAACAGTATTTCTTTAGTAACTTATTTCGTTTGACACCTACAGCTTTTGGCAATATATACTGCCAAACTGTCCAGTCTACATCTAGGATTGACGTAGCCGTCTAGCTTTTTTAGTCCATATTTCACTGTTATTACAGAAAGAAACTTTATTATAAGACATTATTTGTCTGAGCTATTTTGGTTACAAAAAACTAGCCAAGTGCGTGTCGGACTACGCACAATGAAGGCTTCCGTAGTTGGGATGAATTCATCCCAAAAACAAACTTAACATTGTAGTTGAAAAACACATTCTCCCATACATCGATATACGTCACGGTCAATTCTCCAACTGCAAATGTAATTTCGTAATCGCAAAAAGAAAAATGTGTGTAAAATCTACAAATTAACTATTTTCGGACTTTTTCCTTTACATGTGCTGTGAGACCTTGTTTCCTGCCAAATTTCATGATTCTAGGTCAACGGGAAGTACCCTGTAGGTTTTGATTTATTTGCGAGTATCAAAATATGTCGCATAAATGGCTGCATTTTATTATTGTGTTGATTTAGAAGCTTGATGTTTTTAGAGCTGCAAGGGACCAATGCCTACGTATTTCGTAATTATTCCAATTTGATACCTCCACGCGTTCTTGAGAAAAAGGGCCTTGACAGACTGATGGACGGACAACGAAGTGATCCTATAAGGGTTTCGTTTTTTTCCTTTTGAATTACGGAACCCTAAAAATACGGTTTTTACAAAATTACGATGCGTTGGTCAGCTATATAAGTTTATTGAGATGAATCATTTTTAAACTATCAGTCATCGAATTATTTTATAAATGCAGCTTCTTGTAGATTTATGATAGTGATTATATAGAGCTCGCCTACGTGTATATTATCTAGTCTCCTTAAGTAGGCGTCTCTCGAATTTAGAAACAGATCAGTACTTACACAAAGAGTGCAAATTATCGATGCTGGAAGAGACATCATCATTAGCTTTAGATACTGCTAATACTGCCCTGCTAAGCCCAAAGGCGGTATCTCTGAGATACGCCCTTTTCGTTTTTTTTTGTACCATTC
Organism: Agrochola lychnidis; assembly: GCA_963680765.1. Classification (NCBI taxonomy): domain Eukaryota; kingdom Metazoa; phylum Arthropoda; class Insecta; order Lepidoptera; family Noctuidae; genus Agrochola; species Agrochola lychnidis. The sequence goes on along the minus strand of OY796869.1, from coordinate 10,932,342 downwards.
AATAGCTTTAACAATTTCCCATCTAATGGTATAAGCGAAATAGCGCTATATAACTTAAAACATTTAAAAAAACCACTAAGAAGTTTTTTATATCTCCATTTTTCCATACATTACAATTTACAAAAAGTCAATTTTCTCAAAACTTACTCCGGTTGAGATACCGCCTTTGTGCTTAGCAGGGCAGTATAGTGGTAGCACTACAGACAATCCACGGGCGGGAAAATCGCGGCATTAATCTCGCCTAGGGATGTAAAACGGTAAAATTATCCTGGTAATATATAATTATACGGTAAAAAAAATATTTTACGTAATTTACGGTATTTTACGTTAAAATATAGTAATTTTCGGTAAAAAAACGTATTAAACGTACTCATACAGTCGTACCCACTAAAACACTAAAACACATACCGAAGTGAGTATGTTTGTGTATCTCATGTTTGTTTTACACACTCACTACTTCACTATTAACGGAATTAAATGAAATTTGCCGGAGTTTGAAGAATTTGAAGCAATATTGGAACTACAAAAAAAAACCAGAAAACTGAGCTTGTGCGACTCATGCGTACATAAAATCCCTAAAACTTAAATCTCAAGTCAAGACTTATGTTATGTTGTTATGAGTTATGAATCACACATGTCATGGATTATAATAATATCATCTATGTGCAGAAGACAGCACAAATTAAAATTTAAAACTTCATAAGTCGCCGGTAATTTTACCGAAATTTATATAAAGGCCCGTAAAATACCCGTATTTTACCAGTGTTTTCCGTAAAATTACGTTATTTTGCAACCCTAGTCTCGCCGTGGCATCAAATTGAATGGAAACTCTATGAGTCAATCTCCACACGGTATATTGTCGGGGCGGTAATGTGATGGCATGGCGTGACTGTCGTCGCAATTCTTACGCCAGTGGATATGGCGACTTAATAAAGTATATCTTGTGAAGCCAAAGAATCGCAAGCCTTCTTTTAGAGAACATGAAATTATGACCTTCCCCTTTTTATATCAATTTTTTTTAATGTGTAACGTCTTTCCTCTCGGTTTCTTGCAAATTAAATCAAACTCTAAATCTAAATAATCAATCAATATGTGGGAATGATTTCGTGAAAAGGGACAGAAGTGTGTAACAGGAAGCCGGGGAAGCGCGCGCTATTTGATTTGACCAATGAGCGTGCGCGGTGCTAGAGTTGGCCTTCAGAAATGACCTTGACGAGGCCCCGCCCCTTTAATGTTGCTTATTACCTTAATGTTGCATAATACCAAGGTGAGATGTAAGATGTTACACATTATATGCGAGTACAGCTCGCTCGTTTTGTTTTGAAGTGAAAACTTCTTTAGGAGCGTTGGGCATTTTTGAGATGGGATTAAAACCATTGATTTCGTGACACTGTGATGACACCTCATGTTTGTAAACGCGATTGTGCTCCTTATTTATATTAAGTTACGGATCAATGTTCTATAAAGGTTTTGGAAGTTTTTTTTTTTGTAAACGCGATTGTGCTCTTTATTTAGATAAGTTTACGGACCAATGTTCTATACAAGTATTTTTCTTCCACCAAGGCGATCTTGTTCAAGTTTTCACTTCTGTCGGCACTCCCGGAGTGCCACCACTTTTTTATTCTGTCGCTAGAGGTATGTTGTAGAGATTTTTTTTAAATTTTCACCTACTTTAATAATGAATGAATGAATGAATGAATGAAATGCACCGATCCCAGCGTGGTTTAACCAGACTCGATAAATCGAATGAACCCCGAGATTTGCACTAGCCGCTGGAGCCTCATGCTTCATGGGATTACAGAGGCCATTGCATATCAAGGAGTAGACCGGGTGGCGCGGGTAATGGTAGGGAAAACGTGCCCTTAGGATAAGGAGGGAATTACGAGCCTACCGGATATGCATCCTTGAGTAAGCAATGGAATAGTGGAGAGACGGGTGATATTTATCTATGGATGGGCATCTTTTTACGACGGCGCCATTAGGCTGGTTCCGTTTCAGGTTTCTTGAAAATCTCGCTAGCAGTCTTCTAGATCTTATCTTGGTCTTCAGCCATGTCCATCCAAAAGTGATTTCCTTGTCGAAGTAAGTCATGTCCTGTTTTAGGATAACATTTCATGTGTAAATAGGGCCGGCTTTCTTGGATTTGGTCTTGTATGTACGGGTGTGGATTGCGGCGACTGTGAACATGTGCGAGATAGCACATCCTGTGTTTCTTAATGATGGTTACGCTTTTTCCGTCTAGCATTTCATGAATTTTCTTTTGTCTTGGTTTATTCCTAGCATGATTAATCAAGTCTCTCATGATAATTCTCTCTACTAGGATGGTTCAAGTCCAGCTTCACTGGTGAATCTTTTGGCGGGGTCAAACTGCTATCTCGTTTTTTTTTTTTTTTTTTTTCGTTCTGATAAGTTGTCAACAGCAGTGTCCAGGGCGCGATCGGCCCGCTCCTCGTTGTTCATGTCCAGCTCCGATGCGGTACAATTACGACTTGTAACTCGCAACTATTCACCTCAGGTTGACACGATATAGTTCTGAGTTATGCACACTATTCGGCACACGTAATTAATAAGAACTCGACAAAAATCCCGATCCGCGTCACCCGAATTATTGTTTTTCTGTTCGCAATATCGTGGGCGCACATATCTAATCACCGTAAGGACTATTTTACCATACTCTGTTATGGCATTCCATAACATATACAAATAGTGAGTAGGCATCATAAAAGTTAAAATACCAATTGCTATTATGCAGCTATGGGTGCACATCTGGCGATGCGCAAAAGGGGCTGAAACCAGATGTGGTCAGCGAGTGCACGGAATTCCGTTTTCAAAGTTGTTGGGTATGCGCGCCCGGGATTGTAAAAACACCACGCACTAAACAAATCTCCCTTGAACTTAGAAACGATTTTGGAACACAGCACATAATATTATTATCATTTATAATTGTCACCCACGTATTATATCTTACATTATTTCGCCTAAAGAACCAATTAAACCTGTAGGGACAAAATAAACTAGTGACTTAAATAAAGGCGGTCTTGCAGTAAGGAGCAAGTCACCGAAATTTGAATATGATTAGCCTGGCCAAGTCTTGTCCCACCGGAGCCCCTCTGCATGTACGTGTGCAATGTATTTCACTAACTCACTTTCACTAAGTCAGTCACCACCACTAAAATAAAACAACAACCTCACTTTAAAAAACTCAGTATCATTAAAAATAATCCACGACCTTAGATGAATGATTGGTGACGAAACCCATCATTCATCTAAGTCCACGACATTGTTACATGGTTACCTCCCCTACACGCAAGGTGGCGATATTCTTCTCTCTATTCCATAGTATCATTAGAAAGGTAATCTGAGGTGAGGAGCTCGTGGCCAAGCAACAACAGCCGCACAGGTCGATCAATCAGGTCAAGCCACGCCCACCGGGGCCGGCCCGTGGATGGGTGAAGACTCTTCCGCGCCTCGGAAAGCACGCCCAGTCGCCGGTCCCGGCCGTCACTCGCGGATCCCCGACAGCCGCCACGGGCCGCCAGACGCCCGAAAGTCCGACATCCAGTCCCACCAAGGGGCATCGCGCCACCCAGCCACCGGGCCGTGGAGGCCAGATAGGCAGTTAAGGTTGTCGTTAAATGTGTAAATAGGACGGCGTATTTTCTTGAATTTGACCTTATACTGCATTGCTGCGTGTAACTGGTGTGGTCGCCGCGTCTGTAAACGTGTGCGAGATAGCACATTCTGTGATTCTTGATGCGATATGTTACTGTTTTTCCGTCTAAGATTTCGCACAAAAGAAACCCCTGCATTTTTGTTTTCCTCTTGGTCTTTTGTTTTTCTTTTGAAGTATTGCCTAACATTATTTTACACGATTATATCTAGTTGTCTTATTTGTAAGAATTTTGTTGCATGGATAGCGAGTTCTCGGCGGACAGACACGTGGTCAAAAGTTAAGCCCATTGTGTTATTTATTTGGTGGGCTTCTTTGTTCATGGACGCTATTTATTACCATTGTTAAACTATTGTTTGGTAGTCAGAATGCCGCATGTGCAGATTTCGTTTCGAGACAGAGATACAAAATTTTGACAGGGTCGTGCGCTGGCTACAATTTATTAGTTACACTCTTTATTTTTCTACAGAATTGTACCTTTTTTTTTTTTTTTGTTGAATGGAGGCTTAACCACTCATGTGCCTTTCGTCACAAACACTCGGGTAAATTATGCAACAAAAAAGGTGGACTTAGACGCGACTGTTTTGTTAGGGTAAATAGTTTAGGGTAGTTTCTAGGAGTTAAGATGATGTTATAATTATCAGCAAGCAAGAGGTTATTGCTCAGGTCAAGCTAAGAAGTTTTATGGAAAATATTTTTGTGCGAAATCAATAGCGACCGACACTGTTAATTTGTTAGAATCATACGTATCGTAAGTCTTCGTATATTATTTTATCATGCCATACTATGTACTTTTACTATGCACATATACCCATAAACCTGAAACTTAAAAATAAAAGTTGATTCTGCGCGTAGCATCAGACCTCCCAGTTAAACACTTTGCCAGTCACTACGCAACTGCAGATTCGCGCCCACGATGTTGTACCTAATAGGTATACCGAATTTTGCCACTGAATTTTAGCCACGTAATCGAGATAGAGCTGAGAATTGAACTCAGTCCTCTTGGTTGCTACACTTACTAGAAACAATTCAAAATCTCTGGAATCTCTGGTATCTGGATCTATCGTTGGAGTTAACCTTGAGTTTGAAATATAGGAATTTGATTTATTGACTGAGTGATTAGTAGGTAGGTAGTTTGTGAAATAGTGGGCTCTGTGCGTCTGTTGACGCAGGTCAGGTCGAGGTGTGTATTTTGCAGAGGTAAGCAACGCCCTGAAAGATAAATATATGGAATGATTTCACCGGATTATCCTGGCTGTCGTTCAGTGGCTCTGCCACCTTCGGCAGACGATTAGACTCTCGTATGCCCAGGAATGCTCGCCTGGGATCGGAAACGCATTAGGCCTAGCACACCTCACTTTTGCACTATATGTATGTATTTATTTGTCGACACATAATGTCACAGCCACATAAAACAAAATAAACATTGTTCAATTTCGTTGACTGTTAATTGACGCGGCGCGGGCGCATGTTGCACCAAACGTAAAAAAAAACTAATGCTCGGACTCAAACCAAAAAAAAAAACGAAAGGGACGCAGAGCGCTCGGGACGTCCTTTCGCTACGACGTCCAGTCAAGCAAAAAAAAAAAAAAAAAAAAAAAAAAAAAAAAAAAAAAAAAAAAAAAAAAAAAAAAAAAAAAAAAAAAAAAAAAAAAACCTCACCTACTTTAATAATGTTAAACAAATTACAACTACAATAAACCATATTCTATTTTATTCTAATGTCAAAGGTGAGTTGCCACAGAAATCCTTCGTAAAATCCTCAATAACACTTCCTGACCTCGAACTGACATAACAATGCAAAAGACCATCTCAAAAATCCTTGATTTTAATCCGACCTTAAAACTGTTACTCAACGAAGCTAGAATAACAAATGTTTCGGAAACCGAATTCCATTCTGCAAACTTTGCATACCTATGCAGACTTTCGTAATACCGCTGCATATTTATGAATTTTCAGCGGTATATATTATCTAAGTACAAGATTTTGACCGCGACTTCGTCCGCGTGGGAGTTGTAAGATACAAACTTATAAAACTTCCTCGGCCCCAGACACAACGTGTCGCATCGCATTACTCGCCCACGCTAATATCTACTTCGTACAATTTGTGTTTTATAAACTATATCAATGTGCTGCCTCTGACTTTTCGTATTCATGTGCGTATTGTATAATTATCACTCGCTTCAAAAACGGTGAAGGAAAACATCGTGAGGAAACCTGAGAGATATATTTCTCGACGGCATGTGAAGCCCATGGGCGGCTTTAGTCAATAACCACATGAAAAGAAGAAGAATTTGCAGCTACAATTAAGTACCCAATGGGTAATAAGTTTTGTGGCTGATACAATATTATGGAACAAAGATTGTAGACAATTAAATGAATTCTTATCGATGTAGGATATCAAAAAAAATGTCACCTGCAACAAATCATTTACCTACAATTTAACGCATTATTTTTTGATAGATTATTATAATCTATCCATGGGAAACCGACAAATTGTGAACTGGTATTTTAGGGGTATGAGGAACAGGGTGTAAAGTTCACTCATCCACCATAGAAAAGGGAGGATCCTCCGACCAGACGGGTGTTGTGTCTGGCGGGCAACTACCCATCGGTTTGAAGTTGAAATCTTGTATCTGTGTCGATCGCTCGGTAAACTCTAACTGCGCGATGCAGGATTTGTGTGACGTCATGTCTTTGATGCGTAGTTCGTATGTGGCGGCGTAACCGCTACATCACTCCCCTCCGGAGACTGGAGGTCGATAGTGGGCTGAATCTTGCGATGCTTCACAGTGCCAGCTGTGGTTCCAGTGAGTCGGAACCGGGTGCCACATAGTTCGCGGTGAGTCGGAACTGTCTGTGGTGATTCCCCAGTGAGTCGGGGTGATGAGGCTGAGGGTGATGACCAGGAATGCGCGCGTTCGCTGCATGCTGGTGGTCAGGATACCCGTTGAAGCTGTGGTGTTGGTAGTGCTGGCTGTGTGACTCGCCTTACGAAAGCTTGCGGGAGTGATGATGATGACGTCACGCCGAAGTATTTGCACGAAGGCTACGTTGACGTTCATACTCGGGGTCACCAATTTAGTGGCATAAGGAACAGGGTGTAAAGTTCACTCATCCACCATAGAAAAGGGAGGATCCTCCGACCAGACGGGTGTTGTGTCTGGCGGGCAACTGCCCATCGGTTTGAAGTTGAAATCTTGTATCTGTGTCGATCGCTCGGTAAACTCTAACTGCGCGATGCAGGATTTGTGTGACGTCATGTCTTTGATGCGTAGTTCGTATGTGGCGGTGTAACCGCTACAGTATCAAACTTGCTTGCGATGTAACGTACCTTGCGCTAATACCAAATAGCCTACCCATCTGCAAGTAACTTGGAAGTAGCGCTCGCCGGCCGCTCCCGCGGCTCCACTCGCTTCGCTCGCTCGGCTCGTGCGCGGTTGGTCACAGTTCTAACTTAACCTAACCAATTTCATAATTTTTGACAGTTTATAATGTAACGGAAATAATACCTATAGATTATAAACTAACGGTTCTCACAATCTTACGGTCTTTTTGAAGCTGACTGTACATCTTCAGGTCACTGACTTTTCGTAATCTTATACTATTAAATAAGCAATATTTGTATAAGTATATTATATATAATTTGTAATCACGTTCTCGAAAACGGCTCTATCGACATCGATGAAAGTTGCAGGTTTACAGGGGCGAAAAATCGATCTAGCTAGGTCTCATATCTGGGAAAATTCATTATCTCTATTTTCACAGCCTCGGGAATGTGATACAACGTTGGTGTACCTGGACGATTATGTTTATCTTTTTTCACTCGAGCCTGCTCGACCAGGTATTTACTAAATTCTGTAATACAACAAAGAAAAACCCATTAATCATATTATGTATTGTAGGCTGAAGCTTTGCCTAAATAATAGATAAAAAAGAAAATAGACAGATTCTCAGTAAGAATCCATTTTTCTCAGCTACCTTGGCTTAACGAAGTTATTTCAATTTGGTTATATCATTGTTTATTTATAGGGGTTTTTCTAGAGATATTTTTTTGTTAGAAAATCGAATGAGCAAAGTTTGTAGACAGTATTTTGGACTTTTAAAACTTTTAAGTCAATTCTGTGTGAAAGTTATTTTGGTATAGCTGTCAAGTTAATATCGTTATTAAAAACAATGTAGATATTGAGTCAGATCGCCGGTGGTTTGGACCCCGTTCCCGCGATACCGGTGGGCTGCAATATTTTATATTTTTTAATAAAAAAATATAATTTATATGTAAATGATGGAATATAGAAAATAATGTAGAAATTATATAAAACGCTTCTGAAGTTGGTATTTGTTGTCCTGGTTTTTCAGTAGTTATCGCTTTACGTTTCATTGAAGACCTCACAGCATGTGGTAAGACTGGACACCGTGTTGGTTTTAGCTGATTAAAATCACATAAGTCCTCGTGAATCAGTCATAAGAGAAATCAGATTTTAATTTCGAAAAAAATGGTTAGATTACGTCGAATCGCTGCATCCGCTGCGCTGTATTTCCGTTACTCAAAGCTTATGCTCAGCAAGAGCTTAGGTTTTCGGTCGGGCAGAGCGTTATATGATATTTTTTCTTAGTAATTCGAGGCAGAAATATCATAACAGAAATATACTCAATCCTTATTACAAAGTTTCGCCATTGATAGCCTAATGGTGTGACCGTCAGACTGCCAACTCATAGGCCTCGACTTCGAATCCAAGGCACGCTGACTTTTCGGATTCATGTGCGTATTGTATAACTTTCACTTGCTTCAAAAACGGTGAAGGAAAACATCGCGAGGAAGCATGCTTGAGGGATATTCCTCGACGGCATGTGAAGCCAAGCCAGAGGCCCATGGGCGGCTTTAATAATCTGACACCAGGTTAGTCACTAACCACACGAAGAGAAGAAAAAGAAGTCATTAAACACGCTCTGTTTACCTCATCAGTAAAAATAGGCGTGATGTACAAATGCAAGTAAAGTTCTACATTAATTCAATTCATTCATATCTTATGTGAATAACACCCATTTTTCTACCGGCCCTCGGAATGCTGTATTATTTGATTACATTAGGACGCGAACGTGAAAACAACGTGGAGCGTTCACATCGGTCGAGTAAGGGGTCTAGTAAGCAGTGCTATTCTAAGGCATTTTTGAACTTTAAACTGGTCAGTTGCCAAAAATTTTAAAGCAAATAAAAGTCGTTCTTAACCCTGTAGCACTCGCTACGTATTTACAAACACGAATACTCGCTACCGGGTAAAAAATACCACAGAATTTAAATAGCATTATCTCAGAAAATATTGCTTTTTAATTTATTAAGATGTACTTAATAGTTTTATTATCTATCTTCTTCTTCTATCTATATATATATATTTATAAAAATGAATCCCTATTTCCCTTGGTTACGGCATCACGCGTGAACGGCTGAACCGATTTCACAATATTTTTTTTGTTTGTTATTGTCCGTAGAAGGTTCTTATGAGAGAAAAAATTAAGAAAGTTGAGCGGAAAGTAGATCGCAACTGTGCGAAGCATGGGCGGGTAGCTAGTAATAAATAAAATGGCAAATTCAAGTTCTAATGTTTATTTATTAAACATCATGATGGTCGAGTAACAAAACTAGCAAAAAATACTTTATAATTCTATAAAAATCGCACACTCGCGTCGCTACCGGGTATTTTTCACCCATACTCACTTTAGACGTCCGTCATAACCAAGCGCCGCGCGCACACAGGCAATCTCGCAGTGTGCGTGTGTGTTAACTATCACTTTGAAGGTACTTATACTCCATTTGAAATAAGATTAGACATTTAAATAAAACTTTTTTACAGTCCGTTCAACCGATTTTGACTTCTATACCGTAGGCATAAGGATGGCATTTAAAGCAAAAAAGTGGTTACAATACCAACTGTTTACTGCAGCTGCCATTTGTCATGCCACCAACGCAATAGAAGTCAAAATCGGTTAAATAAAGTGTAAAAAAGATTTATTTTCCATTTAACCGATTTTGACTTCTATTGTGTTGGTGGCATGACAAATGGCAGCTGCAGTAAACAGTTGGTATTGTAACCACTTTTTTGCTTTAAATGCCATCCTTATGCCTACGGTATAGAAGTCAAAATCTGTTGAACGGACTGTAAAAAAGGTTTGTTTAAATGTCTAATCTTCTTTCAAATGGAGTATAGAATCCAGTGACACCAGAACGCTTAGAAAAGTAATAATTATCATATATTATAGATAATCTGTGGTATTTTTTTCCCAATGGCGAGTGCTGCCGGGTTAAAACAAGTACCTAATGCCAAGGCTGTATTTTGCAAAACGTGTTAAGCCTATGTTATGGCAGAATTTGCTATGGCAGCCATGCTAGCATGGCTACTTGCATACTTTTGTGCAAGTTACAGGCATAAATGATTAATTATTTTATTTAAGTAGGTTTGTATAAACACACCTGATTTTTTTTTTTATATTGTTTCTAGTTTGCAGAGAGATCTAGAAAAAAAAAACGATGTACCTAGCAAATTGTTAATTAATTAATATGTAGTTGCACCGAGTTGCCGTGTCTGGCCATACCGCTGTCAAACCCCGCGATGGTTTGTGTGGTATGTTTAAATTGTAATCATGTAAACTACTTTTGTTTTTCGAACAATAAACAAAAAAAAACCCTAACAATATTTTAAATACTCCAGCTTACGAACTAGAGTACTCTACCGATATGAACGCTCCATAAAGCCGTTCTACGTGACGTAGTCATGTTGTTAGAAAGTATTGCAGTCCATATTGTGATGAAAACGCAAGTTGTTTCATAAGTTCTTGTTATCTGAAGAATATGAAGCAAGGAGCGGTGCGTTGACTGAATACATGATACCGGCTTTAGTTTCTATAAGTTTTTATCCAGTCCGCAAACTTTAATACTTTGACAAAAAGTTTCACTTTAAAAAAAAAAATCTGCTGTTCCCTACATTTTGACGAGTTATGCGAATATAAATGTAGGGAAAAGGTGATTTTTTTTTCGCGATTTCAGGTTTGGTCCCATAGTAAAAGTTGTTCATAATGATGAGTAAAGTCACGTGTTAAAGTTTGCGCACTGGATAAAAACTTACCCTGTATGAAGAACATTGTTTCGACTAATTGGATAATGCTGGAACATCATTTATGTATTTTTATTTTGTCGGTAGGACGAGTTTGTTAACTCAGTAATTAGTATGCTTTTAACCATGACATCCCTTATCTCTTATCAAAGGCTTGTAAACTTCGCTCAAAACATTCCTTAACATCATTCAACATCAGGTCTTCAAAAACAAATCTTAGCTCATCTAGTTTTTATTAAAATTGTATTGACGTGTAAAAGTGTTTGTATAGACCTACTTACAGAAAGTGCTGCCAGTCATCTGGGCACGTTTCCGGATGCCAGCGATGCGGACGAGTTACTTCGACGTCTAAGTGTCCTTTTGTTTTTGAGTTTATTTCTATAGCTGTAAGCCGTTCGCGTAAAGGTATCATTCCGTACCCGACCGCAGGAGGCAACTACAGGCAACGTGTCGCGGCGTCATGTCGCGACAACACGTCACGGCGTCATGTCGCTGCAGTCATGATTCCGAACCCGACCGCAGGCGGCAACTGCCCGTATTCCAGTCAATAGATAAAAGATAGAAAAATGTGACTAACGCTTGAGCGTTGGCGGCACTACTGGTCTGCGGTCGAACTGCACGTGTCGCCTGTCACTCGCTCGTAGCTGCCAACGACATGTCGCTAGCTACGGAAGGTATTTCATAGGGATTCATAGAAACCAGTCGTGTAGCGGCGAAACGTCACCTGCAGTTGCCGCCTGCGGTCTGCTACGGAATGGTACCTTTACTGAGTCCGTGAGGGGTGACAGTTGTCACAAGTTTACGAATCACTGAGCTCTCGCATCACGACACCACACCCCCTCCCGCACCGCGCCGCTACCTCAGGAACGGATTCAGTTAAGGCGAAAGCGTCAGGGTAGCCCACGAAATTCAAATTTTCTTACGTTTTTTACATTTGACAGGTCAGTGTCAGTTTTTATGTTGACAAATATGGCTTTACTCAATTATAATCATAACAATTAGAAAAGGTGCAGGTACAGTTAGCAAATATGTCAAATGTCATGATTTCATGACAAGCAATTTCTCCCTTAAGCGGTCGCTGTAAAGTTAGTGAGATATTTAATTTAGTAACTAGTGTAAATAATAAGATGTGTTAAAAATGTCCAAGATAAACACAAGAAATAAATAAAAAAACTAACAGAAATAAATATAATTTACTTAGCCTTGTATTTTGGGAGACACTCTTTATTACTTGAGTTACACGACGCTTTACTCACGAAACTCTCATAAAATTGTTGTGGGTATAGAAATATAAGCAATCCCGTTGTTATTACCGCTGCATATGTATTAATACCTGCCGCGAATGTTTCCGACGCCTCGCAGGAAGCTTACATCTGGGCCAGCGGGGGCTGTACGTAGGGCTTATTCACGTGGTCATAAGATAAAAGATAAATTCTCAAACAATACCTACAACAAAAAAGTTTTAGCTTACATAGGGTGTTACAATAAACCTTGGATATACAAATGGCAATAATTGTAAATTTTTATTTAAAACTCTGTCTCTATATCCGAAACGTACTTAATCTATGAATTAAAACAAACGCCACGTAACGGTCATGACTATTCATTATTCTAATTTGGATGGATTTCTATGTTTTTCTACTTATCCTATTCTAATTATAACCCGGCAGCACTCGCTACTGGGTAAAAAATACCACAAAGTATACATAGGTTAATTTTTACTACTTTTCTGAGCACTCTGGTGACATGGCAATCTAGGTTCCTTCAAACCGATAGTTAACACATATGTACACTGTGAGCCAGCCTGTTAGCTAGGTTACGACAGACGTATAAAGTGAGTATATGGGTAAAAAATACCCGGTAGCGACACAAGCGGGCGATTTTTATAGAAATATAAAGTTTTTATCCATGATAAGCTCTCATTTGAATAAATAAACATTAGAACTTGAATTATATTTATAAATTAAAGAAAAATATTTTCTTAGATAATGCTAGTTAAATTCTGTGGTATTTTGTAACCGGGAGTGAGTATTCGTGGTTATAAATACCTAGCGAGTGTTGCTGGGTTAAGTAAGTTAAGTTTACTCATCCAAACGTTCTTTGTTTGGATTTACAGAGATAAGATTATGAGTAAAGTAAAGTAAAAATCGTTTATTTCAATATTCAAAATTATAATTTGGAGGTATTGTTGGTCCCAAACTAGGCACAGCATGTATCTTGGGCATTATTAAATAGGTACAACATTTAATAAAAATCAATTCATATAATAAAATTTTATTATAAATGAACCAACTATTTCGCAGCGGATCAATTCTAGTTCTTCATCATCATCATCATTTCAGCCGAAAGACGTCCACTGCTGAACATAGGGCTCCCCCAAGCACCTCCACTTCGACCGATTCTGTGCTTTCCGTATGCAACGGATTCCTGCGGCCTTCACAAGGTCATCGGTCCATCTTGTGGGAGGCCTTCCAAAATTCAAAAAAATTCAAAAGTCATTTATTCAAATTAGGCTGAGAATCAGCACTTTTCGAACGTCAAAATTACATAAGACAGTCCCCCAAAAACGCCCACCCTTCACCACTTCCTAGTGCCTTTAGCTGGGAAGAAGAAGTGGCGCAACAAACTCCCCAGCAGCATAGCTGTCTGTTCAAGTTAGAAAAAAAAAAATTACTCTATACAATAGTATGCAAAAATATTATGCAACACAAAACATTATTTTAATTAAGCATAAATTATTGGCCATATGTCAGCTAGCACACTCCAACGCTACGTCGTCACTCCAGAACCTTTCGACCCCATCGGCCATCCGTTCTGCGAGCAATGTGCCCTGCCCATTGCCACTTAAGTTTGGCAATTCTTCGGGCTGTGTCGGTTACCTTTTTTCTCCTGTTCTAGTTCTTAATAGCAAATAAACCCTTACTTTGAGCCATCATCGATGCCAAATTAATAAAAAATAATGATACAATTCCATCACAAAATTATTATTCTTTCACCACGAATGAGCCCAGCTTTTCAAAGCAGCTTAGAAGTTTAACATTTATCATTCTCATGAATAATAAAATACATATCTCTCTACTTTTAACTTTAGTTATGAATTCAATATCTTACTTAGTCAATAATGCCAACAATGATGAAGGTGGAAAGTTCAAATGATCAATGAAAAGTTTCGATTGAATTAAACTCTTTAATCATTATGATAAAATAAACTTTGACAGTATGTTTTTCATTCTGTTTTGAGTAACACAACAATATTGAATTTTCTTTGTTGTAAAGAATAACACGATGCAACAATAAATAAAAAGGATAATGTGCATTCTTATCGCAGTCGGTGATTTATACTAGATTAGCTTTAGCTTTTGTCGGAGAATATCCCACGGGAACGTACTATCCGCGATTTAAAGTACACTCTATGTTAATTCAGGTTATAAACTATCTGTGTGCCAAATTTCATCCAAATCCGTTCATCTGTTTTTGCGTCAATTCGGAACATACATCCCGACAAACAAACAAGAGGACAAAAATTCTTCGTTACTATGTTATTATTATGACTTTTATTCTGCCTATTAATCAAAGGTTCCTTACGTGCAGCTTTTGGTGTTCTGGAATTGAGATCTAGGCGGCTGTTACTTGATGCTATGACCACTGCATGGTATATGCAACAATAAATTTGACTGTATTGACCTTACAAACAAATTGTGTTACAAGGTACCCAGAAGTGTTATTCGAAGGGGTTGCACGTGCCTCAACTGTTCCATGCAGACATATGCTGGACTAATGCCGGGGAATGTGCACCTCTTCGTCGCCTTGTTGATTCTTACAACACGCATTTTATAGAAATAGATATATTTTGCTTATCTAAGCAATTATTTAAGAAAATGGCTCTGGATATTTTGTTAAGCGAGTAATTTGAGTTAAATTAAGCTCAGCTAACACAGCAATATTGGGGCAGCGATTTTTGTTTTATTTTTATTTTATCACTCAATTCAATTCAATTCATTTATTAATTTTGTGAACATAGGGTAAAAATTGTACAGATGTTTTACAAAGAAATATTGGTCCATACTACGTCCCGCCAGAAGGCATACAAAATTGTTGTGGTAATCATAATGTCGCATTAATAAAATAAAAATATAAAGTCAAGAAAATACATTTCACAATTTCATGCCAAACACTAGGCTTAATAATAATAATAAAATGTCAATAAATTAAGTCGTCACATAAACAAATAGGTACTATTTAGTCACAATTTTGTATACATTAATAAATTAAATAGGAACATTTTAAACAGACAGATGTAAAATTATAAAAATATTATTTAAATTTGTCATTGAGATATTCATTAACAGAATAATACGCCTTGTTAGTTAATAGTTTAAAAAGCTTACGTTTGAACTCATTCATGCTGTTGCTTGGCACACTAGTCTTCAGTACTTCTTTTAAACTTTTGTGTAAACGTGGACAATGGTGTGGGTTAATTATTTCTCTGTAATTTGTAGCATGTAACTGTTTTTTGTCCCCAACAAATAAATAAATAAATAATTAAACTTATCTTTATTCCATGAAGGGGGAGACGCATTTCGCCAGTTATAAAAATTCTCATGCAAAACGGGAGCCTATGATTTCACACTAATCAGTCGTACTTGAGATCAGGCATGTTACGGAGCTTCAGTTTCGGTTCCGAAAGGTCGGAACGACCGATTAATTTTACACCGCCGATTCCGACTTCGGTTTCGATAATTTTGAATCGGAGTTATAACGAAGTTCGAAACGCAGCGATCCATGTGACTAGAGCGCGTACAAACAAGTTTTAACTCGTCGCCAGAGTAATTTTAGTTTATTTTAGACACGCTCGCGTTCGAAATTATTTGTGGATGTTATGATATTTGACTGATTAAATTACTGAGTTATGTTTCAATTGTTTTCAGTTGTATCGTATTACCCCAGTAACTGGGTTGCGGAGGTCAGATAGGCAGTCGCTCCATGTAAAATACGGTATTCAGCTGCATCCGGTTAGACTGGAAGCCGACCCCATCATAGTTGGGAAAAGGCTAGGCAGATGATGGTGTCAAGTAGGTTAAAAAGTTAGGCAGAGATTTCAATTGTTTCATTAAGCCTTCCCATAACACATCTTTCTTCTACTTCCACTCCAGGTCCGGTTACGGTTCCGATTCCGGTTCCGGTTTCAGTAAAATGACTTCCGTAACATCCTTGATTGTGGTCACAAAACGGATCCACGCAAGTAACAGCTAGATCTTTTATAATTCATCTGGTTTCTCACTTTTTTTCCCTAAGAACATCACTATGACTGCGACCTTACTTCTCACCGCGCTGAACGCATGCACTCGCTGCTGGCATAGCTTCATTTATTATCACAGCCTACGCGAGGCAGGTTTAAATTGTACATTCTACATTGTGCTGTGGTTTTGTAGGTTCTTATAGCAATTGTGACGACTTGCGATGGAATGGCGAGGTCGTTTGTAGCGGTTTATTGAGAAATGGCTGTATTTTTATTTTAGTAGTAATTTCGGTCCACTAGAACAATAAAAAACAGTGGTACTCCGGGAGTGCCGACAGAAGTGAAAACTTAAACAATTTTACTGTGCAGTAAATCTTGTATAGAACATTGGTCCGTAACCTTATCTAAATAAAGAGCACAATCGTGTTTACAAAAACGAGGTGTCGGTAACGGTGTCGCGAGTTCAATAAGTTTTCACTACAGAAAAAATCTTCTACATACATCTCTTTACGATAATTTCAGTTAATTAATTTCCGTTTTATACATAGTCCTCTCAAGTTGTAATTGTCACATAAGGGATTTCGCGCACTAGATGACCACGACCACGACCAGTGGTCCCAGCGACCAGGTAAACTATAGAAACCGATTCGAATCGCGCACTCGGTCACAACAGCCAACTTGCCGCAGACCATACAATACCACTAGGCAGCCACGATTCTGGCCAGTCGTGGCCGTCCCCTGGCCATCTAGTGCGCGAGATCGCTTAGTCAGATCATTCGTCAGGCATTTTAAGGTTCTGTCCAATGACGTTCAATTTATATTTTATTAATTGTTTATCAAATTTACCAACCAACTTACAGTCTGACTATTTTCTTAGTGTTCCTCGGGAATCATCGCATTTCCGAATACAAACGAATGCTAATTTCCTCGTCCATCAATTATTAAATTTATCGTGTATAATAATTTGAATTCAGAACTAAGTAAGTACTTTATTGTTGTTTTGTTTTGATTTCCGTGTGAACTTTATAGAGCTGTAAAATTATTTTCGTGCCTGCAACTTTAGCAGCGTTTCTCCCATTTTTAAAATAAATTACTAAATTAAGTTAAAAGAGTATTAACAACTCTATATACTTCCAAGTCGATTGAGAGCGTCCGGTCTGCACCAAGTGCAAAGGGCAACTGATAGAAATCCGACGACTGACGAAACACGAAGTTTGCCGAGTGACATTAAGAAATTAGTTATACTGCAAATTCTCCAATAATTTAAATTGCAACTGCCATTAATAGTTTTTTCAAAATGGGTATAATACGGCAAATTGACGGAGTGTGTCAATTTGACACACTTAGTTCGACCAACTTATCTGTAAAACGAGTTGTGATATTAATAGCTCTATAGCAAAAACAACTCTATTTTCCGTAGAAAAATCGAGTCCAACCATTTCTTGAAAAACTTGGTTGGTCTACAAGGTTAATAAAAATGAAAGCGTATTCAAATTATTGTCAGAATCAATGAAAGCCACTTTAAATAAAACACATTTCATTCTGAATAACATTTTCGAGATACCAAAACAGTCTTTGTTGCCAATTTTGAATTATTATTTCAGGTTCCATTAAAGGTAACAATAGAGATTTTTCTCCTTTTGAACGAAATGGACAAATCTTGTTGCCGAATGAGTTTTAGAGATTAAAATCATAGTCGATGAAAATACTTCTCATGTTGAAAATAAAATGACTGATGAAATATTTCCAATAAAAACATCAGTACTTACCTATTTTTTATCCGGTATAAATCATTGTTGCCCGAGGAAAAATTTCATTAATCTACTTTGTAATACAGTTGAAGCTTTGAATTCGTAGAGTCTACAGCTACGAGAATTTGTAGAGGCATCTGGAGCTACGAGAATTCGTAGAGGGGCTACGGGAATTCGTAGAGGAGCTACGAATATAAGTACAAGTCTAACCTAAGAATTCATGGAACTTGTAGTTCATAGCAGTGCATTCGAAAGAAGTTTCTGTACAATAAACTTTGAGAATTCCGCTTGGTATTGGTTCTTATTTACCAGAAAATTATCGTCTACGAATGTTGTACGTAGTAATCTCTGCTACGAAAACTCGTAGAGGTCTAAGCTACGAATATTTGTAGCAGTCTCGGCTACGACATACGTAGCTTAAGGTTACGAATAAACACAGAAGTTTCCGCTTCAGATTTTATGTAACTAAGAGTCGTAAAAGTTGTTAAGCTTTACAATGTTTACCCTTTCACTGCACTTGCTGCAAATACCTACAAAATCTACCTTTAACTTTTAACCGACTTCAGAAAAGGAAGTTTTGCAGTCAACCCGTTTATGACATTTATGAGATTTTTAAAAAGAGGCTTTTTGGCTATGGCTACTTACTTTGTAAAATATTGTCTGGATCGTATCCTTACTTAGTAATACTTACAGTTAAGTTAGACAGCTGAGTCCGATACTCTGATAAGTTTTGCTTGAATTTGTGATTGTACTTTGAAAGGTTTATGGGGTAGTTTGGACACCAATCAAGCCCTTGACTCGTTTCAAACAATTGAATTTTGTTCAGTAAGTTGATTATCTGATTTTGACATGAAGCACTGTGAAACGCTTTTATTTTAAGACTATAATTCTATTGAAAGCAAGTATACCTACAAAATGAAGATGATGATTTTTATAAGTGTAAATAATTTGGGAGTGCCTCCGCTGCCGGCGCTGGCTCCCAAAAATAACGCCATTCGAAACCGGCCTGACATTACTGCTGGCAGCCGAGATTAAAAACATATTACATACTCTCTGGGAGCCTACCACCAGCTCATAAAGCAGTATTATTTTAATACTAGCTTCTGCCCGCGACTTCGTTCGCATGGAAATCGTAAGACATCACAATATACTACAATAATAGCCATATTTTTATAAAACTTCCCTGTATACTACGTTTGTAGTTTTATTCTCAGCAGCCAAAATATACAGAGAGTCAGGAATGGTGACTCGGGAGCAAGCGACGTAACAGTTGTCCGTGTGAGAAGCAGCTTATCCTGAGGTCGACACCCGCAGCCTTCAGCCTTCAGTGTCGGCCCCTGTGACTTGTTGATCGCAAAGCATACACTCCCAGAGAACTGCACGCGCTTTAACTGGTAATTATGGGGAATTTGTACTTTATACGCGCTATAAACACTGTCTCACCATCGCCACACCCTGTTAGAATTTCCACCTCGATGACGTTTCTCTGCAAAGACATGACTTTGAGCTGGTTTCCGTTACACAGATATACAACCGGAAGTCCACTTGCCATTTGTGAATTGAGAAATTCTACGGGGTGATATTTGGCATCATCTTCCTCCACATCAGTATTAATGGAGGTGTATATCACTTCACTCCCTTCAATTTGTGAGAGAATACTGTGGTTGATCGCTGCAGCTTGATCATCTTCGGAGACGGGTTAAAACGGAAACACGCCTAAGAATTCTCTTGGTACGGTATTTGACTGATATCCTCGTATATCAGACGAATAAGATCTTCTAAAGTGGGATCTACTCTACCAAGAGTCTCTGGTAGAGTGCTGTCACCAACTTTTAGAAGAACATCGGAGAATACTTGAGCATTTGAATTACCGCCAAGCCGAGGTCGTATGATGATGGTCAAGCGCAGTTTATGAACTCTCGACCATAGAGTCGACCTTTTCAACGAAGTATTCACTTTTTTTGTCAAAACTGTGACACCACCCATCATATCTTGGTTTCTGCGGATGTCCTGCAGGGTTCTGTTTACAGTTTCCACTGCTTTTCTTTTTGCCATAATGCATTCATCCCATACGACGAAGCGCAATCCCCTAAGCACACATCCCTTGTTACTGTTGCGTGACACCCCACAAACAGGCGTTTCGTTGTTCTCTAAATCGATGGGAATCTTAAACATGACGTGCGCTGTTTTGCCACCAGGAAGCAGTGTGGCAGCGATTCCAGAAGATCCACATACATATTTTAAAATCGCTTGGACAAATCTGCTGTCAAAATCTGTAAAAAAATCATTTTATTCCTACAGTCTTTTGCTCTAAAATGATCAGAATACAACCTAGAATGTTTTGTGACTGTAAAGTACTTGTAACTTAGTAGTTTCCCATAGCTTACGAAGTTTTCCATTTTTGTGAATTAAAACATTCTATGAACTATTACATACACAATCCAAAAAAAAAAAATCGTTTTACAAAAAGAGTTTAAAAAAAACAGATGTAAATCGAACTTACTACCCCGGGCGGCCTACCACCAGCTCATAAAGCAGTATTATTTTAATGTTACTTCAGTGGGAGAAAGAGATGAAGCTATACATCCTGTAGAGCTTCATCTCTTTCCCACACTGAAGTAAACTAAAGTAATATTAAAATAATACTGCTTTTGAGCTGGTGGTAGGCCCTCAGGACTTCAAATCATTCGTCCAACCGCTTACTTATTCGCTTTGTTGAAAGTTAGCTAAAATAGCCGTTCCTATATAAAAGGTAGCGTGATGATAATCATTTAAAAAGTTAAATCGGTAACTACCTATCTACAATATCCCAACCTTTTGGCCCGTCCTTTTACAATTTGCAGAGAAAAATACGAACATGATGTAATATTGCTCATCCCCCATAGCAAATAGCGTGATAGTTTATGCCCTACAGTTGGTACAGACAAACATTCTAAAAACTTTATTTTCCGCATAAGAATCGATCCCATACCTCGTAGCAATAACTTTCTTTAAAAAAATTAACTTCGCTACGATTTTATTATATCTATAGATTATAGGTACATAATAAAAAAAAAAAAAAATCGTATAACAAAATGTGAAAAAAAAGAAAAAAAACCGTAGGTGGGAATCGAACTTACAACCCCATGTTTGCAAAGCAACCGCCCAACCGTTGAGCTAATTGCTTTGTTGAAACTTGCCTAAAATAGCCGTTCCTATATATTTCATGATTGACTGCTTAGTTCCATAAAGGTATAGCGTGATGATAATCATTTAAAAAGTTTAATCGATAACCATCTACAATATCCTAAAATTTTGGCGCGTTTTTTTCCAAAATTACGAACATCATATAATATTGCTCGTCCCCCATAGTAAATAGCGTGATAGTTTATACCCTATAGTTTGACCAGACTTATAGGGAACACCTATGCAAAATTTTAACGGAATCTATCCGGTAGAATTTGCGTCATGCTAGAACATAAAAATACAACATAATGTAATATTGCTCGTCCCCCATAGTAAATAGCGTGATAGTTTATACCCTATAGTTTGACCAGACACACAGGGAATATCTATGCAAAATTTTAACAGAATCTGTCCGGTAGAATTTGCGCCATGGTGGAACATATATACAGACAAACAGACAAACAGACAAACAGACAAAAATTCTAAAAAAAATATTTTCGGCATTAGAATCGATCCTCGACCTCGTAGCAATTACTTTTTTTCAAAAATATTCAATGTACAGTTTTGACTTCGCTACGATTTTATTATATGTATAGATTACTTCAGTGTGGGAAAGAGATGAAGCTCTACAGGACGTATAGCTCCATCTCTTTCTCCCACTAACTGACTCCCAATGGCCGTGCCGACCAGGGGGCCCCCTGGTCGGCACGGCCAGCTCCCATAATGGGCGGCGCGGCGTTTATGGAAACCCTTCCAGTATTCAGAACTTCAACTAACTATTCCTAATTAAAGTATTTATTTCTATTTATTCGAGTCTTTTGTTGCACTCGCCGGCGGCACGGCTCGCTTCGCTCGCTCGGCTCGTGCGTAGGGGGTCACAGTTCTAATCTAACCAATGCTTTATTATATGTTTTTTAATTATGCCTACCCTGCCTATCTACTCCAATATGCCTAATTGCCAACCTCGTTTTCCGCTTTTTTTTTCCAAACACAGCGCCGGCAGCTAATTCACAAACCGGCGCTGGCAGCCAATTCGGAAGCCGGCACTGGCAGCGGGAGCTTTCCCAAATAATTTAGTTTAGGTTAAAAATAAGATTATGAAACAGTGGAGGCTTAAAGGAAATACAATTTACTTTAGCAAAACCATTTATTAAAATGTTATTCGACAAAAATTACTCCTGAATTAATTGCGTTCGCTCCTTCGGAATCAAATAGAATAGAACCATGAAGCACCTCGTTTAAGGTATCAGCTATATCCTTTATGGCGACAACAATGTACCCATTCATTTCAGAACATCTTGTTCAATAGTGTTCCCTATATCAACAGTTACAGTGTCCACCTGCCTTACATTTCAGTTGCATTGTTAACTAAACAATTGTTGGAGGACATTGCAGAAGTTAACTTACACTTAGGGTACTTAAGGTACTTTCAGTACGATATCTTTCTTCATCTTAAGGTTGCACTAGTCGACGGCTCGAACTCGTTGGTGGCGTGGCTAATATGAATGATAATTAGTGATGATTTATAACGAAAACGAGCGCGTAAATTTTCATGAACAGACCTTTGGACGTATAGATATTATGGAAAAACTACTAGACGTATCTACTCAAAATAAAATTATTTGAATTTTTAAACAAATTATCTATCACTGTACGGTTTCTATTTTGCCATTCTATACTACATAAGTTATTTATTTACGCTCGAAGATGAGCTGAAATTAGTGTTGAAAAGTGGAAGTTTCAACGCTCATAACTTCCAAACCAATTTCTTTATTCCAATTCTGCTTTCATACAGGATTATGTAATGACAAGAAAAATTGATATAATTTTTAACTTTGAACGTCCTTGTCAAACAGATGAGTAATCACCACACTACGTTTGTATGGAAGAATGACCGACTAGCGTAACCTTAATGTTAAGCTTCGGCTCGTTGCCAAGGGCTAAGAAGAACTTGATGACAGTACAGTCAGAAAAATTAATTGTAAAGTAATTAATAATAACATAACATCACACCTTGTTCCTCCGAAGGATTAGGCAGAGGTGTCTCTATAGCACACCCACATTTCGCCAGTTATGTTTAAGTCCCTTATAACGGGGTGAGCCTATTGCCATCAACAGGGTACGAATCCAGACCAATCATTTCTGAACATCGCGTTCAATGATGTTCCCTGTTCCAACGGTAGTTACGGTATATTACTAACATTTCAGATGCATTGTTAACTAAACAATTGTTGGTGGACATTGCATATGTTAACTTACACTTAAGGTGTATTCAGTACGATAATTATTCATCATCTTATCTTTATCTTAAAATTATTCATCATCTTATCTTAATGTTATTCATCATCTTATCTTAAAATGTTATTCATCATCTTATCTTCATCTTAATCTATTCACGAAATAGAGGTAGGCAGAGAAAACGCTGGATTGATGAGCTGGAAAATACAGGGAGAAAATTAGGGACTCGATTAGCAGTAGATAGAAAAAAATTGAAGGAGATTGAGGAGGCCTTTTCTAATAGGCACACAGACTAAGACAGCCGGTGTCAATAATAGAATAGGCCTGTGTCCAAAGAAATTTCTTGTCCGTCTTGTAGATTATTAAAAAATATTGAACACGTATTTTTTGTTTTTGACGTAATCAAAAGATTACGGCGATACATTGAGTTAAAATGTGGCATGACATCACACCTTGCTAGATTTAATACTACGTCACACGTAGCGAGCCCCCCCCAACTTTAAAGCGTGTTTTCTGAGTTATTTTTAATTTATATGATAAAGCAAAAAAATACGTGTCTAATATTTTTTTATTATCTGAAAGACGGACTAAATAGAATTTCTTTTTTTTACTTAGGCAACTACCGTATTATTTTTTTTATAACGTGTTAATCATTTTATTTTAGTAGCATAAGTTTTAAATGGTCTGAATAAAGGGCTTTTATTAATATTATTTTATAACATTGTTTACCTTCGGCTCGTTGCTAAGGGTTGAGAAGAACTTAGTTGTAAGTAGTTAGTAGTTCCAGGCACTTTTTACGTACTTCTTTAATTGAACCTTACCTCCTACCTACTACCTAATCGCCATGTGGAAATACGTGAGGATCTTCCGATTGAGTGATTGCTTTTGCCCTTTTTCATTCCGCTTTGATATTTCACTTCAGTGGTTTCTGTTTGTAATTATTTGAAAAATCAAAAATGGGTTTTTTCTTTTTCTCTAGTATCGGGACAAAATGCACAAAAATAAGTATAAAAATACTGCATACTGTTGTAAAAAAACGTCATTAAGGTACCCTTAGGTACGACACCTATCGCTACTCGTGTAGACTATTTAAATGCACTAAAATGTTACATAAAAACATTATAAACTGCTGCCAAATGGCGTTTATTATGCTTAAAACCAAAACGTGGAAATCTCTGTCATCTCTGTCATGCGCGATCGAGGTCAAGAGCGGCCATAAACGAATGAAAAAAATTATAAGGAGCTCGGTCAATCTACCTGAGACGTTTAACCGTAAATATATAAGTACCAACTTACCTGTTTTCCTCATCTTATTTCAAGCAGCATTTATATAGGGCAGTGGGTCGAACCTTTTATATTTTGAGCGCATTCTTTGTCAACCGTGCGGCATTATGAGCTCCTATTCACATGTCTTAAGGTGTGCGGAAAACAACATTTATGATACGCAGGAAAATGGCCAGAGGGTATGTTGGGTGAGGATTATTTACCCTAACGGTAATTATTAGGAACTGTTGCCATACACTTTTATAACAGGACAATATAATTGTCCAGTATTGTCACTGTTGTACTTTAGCGAAAAGTGAAATGCTATGCGATTTTGTACCTTGTGCGATTACTGATTACTGTCGCCTTGACTTGCCCTACACACCACTTGCTCTTCTAATGATTAAAGTGAGGCCCTTGAAGCTGTAAGCCTGTAGTTTTAATGCGGAATTCGTTGGGTTGAAGACTGCCTACTTGGCAGAATACTCTTCTACGGCGTAACGATGATTTCATAAATTATGTTATAATAGCTCGACCCAATTAAACAAAACATTACCTCATACAGGTTTTTATAATTCCGTCAAATTGGTACCCAATAACACTGCCTGATCTGTAAATCCAACCCCGGCCTCACATTCAGCAGTCGCGCTTTTGACCACTAAACCAATGATAACTAAAACTATATATATTTAGATATAACATAAAAAATAACTACTTACTCAAACCGTTAATATTCATAACTTAAAGAATTAAAGCCAAAATTTTAACTTAAAATAATTATTATTAAAATACTTTAAAAAAATTAAATATTAGAAAAAAAGTAGTAATAAAATAAAAATATATTTGCCAGAATACATAAAAAATATTAACATAAATAAACGCTCTTCCTTGTCTCTCCTACTAAGCACCCGACAGGGTCCTTAATAGGGATGACGCCTGGGTAAATAAAAAAAAAAAAACGATTTAATCCGTCAGTCAGGTAATAAAAAATATTAGACACGTACTTTTTGCTTCATCATATTATTAAAAAATTACTTAGTTAAAATGCATTAAAGTTGGGAGTGGGGGTCGCTACGTCACAAGTATAAAATCTACTTACACGTGACGTCATGGCACATTTTAAGTTAATGTATCGCCGTAATCTTTTGACTAGGTAAAAAAAAAAAATATACAATATTTTACAATAAACTACCTAACGATTTTTTTTGTCCCATTTTTTTAGCCTATTTACCCCTAGCCTGTCTACTGTTTCATCAATATTATGGAATGCAATAAAGAATTGACAATTGAGGTAGTAACGTAGTGGTATTTATAAATTAGCTAATATTATTTTTATTTCGTTTCAGGTCCAAATGAGGCCAAGTATGACCAGAACCTGACGGACGTCCGGAGAGAAGTAGCCAATAGGATACGTGATGTGGTGCAGAATCAAACGTCTTCGCTTGTAAGTACATTATATAGGGTGGCAGGTACCCCTGCCAGCTAAATGGTTGGTTTTGGATACGTGAAAAAATCACAGCAATAGTTTATATAACGAAATTAAAAGAAACACTATCACAGCTAAGTAGGCTCTACAAGTTGACGAGTAATAGATAGAGAGATAGATTTTAATGTATAACTGTTTATTTTCCCGAACAAATAAAATAAAATAAATAAATAATCGACCTACTTATATTTGCAGTTGCAAAAAAATATTTTTCTAAACATTCCGTATAGGAGAACATGTTTTTCAACTACAAAGTTAAGTTTGTTTTTGGGATAAATTCATCCCAACTACGGAACCCTTCACTGTGCGTGGTCCGACACGCACTTGGCCGCTTTTTTTATTTCTCTCTTCACAAAGATTCACATAGTTATAAACGTAGAGACAAGAATTATAGCGTTTTGACAAAAATGCATAAAATATGATCCTTTGCGAGAGGCTGGCGTCCATACCCGAATTTAATCTAATTAACATTACAATGGTCAATTTTCAAACTCTAGTCGAATTATTAATCGATGAAGGAAAAAAAAGAAAACACTACAAGGTGAAAAATAACTTTAATTTCGAAAGTCGGTGGCCAAAAAAACGAAAATTTACACAAAACCGAAGAAACCAATAACTTTTAACCTTAATCGACAGTCAGTAGTTTTGGTGGTACAGAACCCTTAGTACACGAATCTGACTCGCTCTTGGCCTGACAGCTTAGATAATAATAAAAATACAGCTAACTATACACAATGATGACATAAATTGAAACAAATTATTATCACATGTTTAGAGAAAAAAGTACAACACTATTAGGCACAATGCCATACTATAAAACATACTGTTGTATGTTTATCAGCTGCTTTTGCACCTACGCAACTAGTCAGCTGTTGGAAAATAGGTTACTAGTGTAAAAAGTAGACTGTTTTGACGTGCAGAGGTAAAAGCGAGGTGCAAAAATATTACGTTCGATCGCTGACATCAACTGTTGCATGGCAGCCCCGGATCTAGGGGGGGGCAAGCCGGGGCCTGTGTTCGGGGCGCCAACTTCAGGGGGCAACAAATTCAAGCGTAGCAGACAAGTGCACCACCCAGCACACAGCAACTTTGTAATAAGTGAGACGCGCAGCACATTTATAATCTTTCTATTTTTACTTTTTTACAACATTTTTGGCGTCCCTGTTCAATTGGCACGTTATCGATCGATACAATTTGATTAATATGTTGCTGCCAAAATTTTCATTTTGAGAACATTTTAATTTCGCGGGGGCTAACTTAGCGCATCCGCATGAAAGATTGGCGGGGGATGGCAGACGGCAGTTTTTGCCCCGCCTCAAAAAAATTCTAGATCCGGGGCTATTGCATGGCACCTAGATAACAGTCGATTCAAATCGGGTCCTGGGTTTTTCCCTCCGGTTTTTTCAGTATAAGGTTTTCGCCAAGTTTATGTCAATACACTAGCCCTCTTTTATATGTAAAGATCTCCTTGTCGATTTCGAAAACGGTGACCTTTAGAAGTCTCTTAGTGCTTTAATATGACTTGCCAAACCGAAGTTCGTTTTAAACACCCGGTCACAGCCCTCTGTAACATTGCACTTACTCGTACATAACATTACTAGCGAAATGTATAAGGTTATTTCACTGTAGGCTACGCCGATGACATAACCATAATAATAAACGGGACCCACGAGAACACTCTATGCAATCTCATGCGTCAAGCCCTGAAAATAGTAGAGGAGTGGTGCAACGAGCACCAACTCTCAGCGAACCCTACAAAAACCGAACTGATTCTCTTCACTAAAAAGAGGAAATTAACCACACTACAACTACCACGATTCTTTGGAACAACCCTAAGCCTTTCAACTGAAACCAAATACCTGGGCATCTTTTTGGACAAACAACTGAACTGGGCAAAACACACGAACTATATCACTACAAAAGCCAGCATATCCCTGTGGCAGTGCAAGCGACTGCTTGGAAGGAATTGGGGTATTAGCCCCAAGGTCACCCACTGGCTATACACCACAGTCATCCGACCAATTATTACATACGGCTCACTGGTCTGGTGGCCTAGGACAGACCTGAGCACAGCCCAAAGAGATCTCGAAAAACTGCAGCGGCTTGCTTGTGTTGCAATCACCAGCAGTATGAGAACTACACCCACTGCCGCCCTACAGGCAATGCTTGGATTACCGCCTTTGCACCTCATCGTGCGGGAGGAGGCGGCCCTGGCCGCCTTTAGGCTCCATTTATCAGGAACCCTGAGCAAAGACTCCAGGGTTAGGCACACACGTATAAAGGAAGATGCGATCAAACGACAACCAATGATGGCATCACCCTGTGACAAAGCCTCGAAGTCACACCACTTTCAAAGACACTACAACATAATACTTACTGAAGAACAGTGTGACTACTCAGGCCCGAAAGAGCTGAGAGTATACACCGACGGATCAAAGACCAACTCCGGAACCGGAGTTGGAGTCTTCTCACAAGACCTCAACATAAATATATCCCGCCCGCTGGGCATGTTCAACACCGTCTATCAGGCGGAGTGTGTGGGCATCATACAAGCGGCCCATGCCATAGCAGCCAGGAGAGTTACGGACACTCACATACGTATACTCTCCGATAGCGCCTCAGTTCTCCAATCCTTACAGAAAAAATATATTACTTCAAAGTTAACACTAGAATGTCACAAAGCACTAGAACAAGTAACGGTATCTAGCTGCAATACGGTGACACTGCAATGGATAAAAGGACACAGCGGATCGCTGGGTAACGACGCTGCTGACGAACTTGCGAGGAGAGGATCTAGCACAGCAGTCTGTGGACCCGAGCCGATCGTGCCAATTCCATTCAACCAGATACGCAGGTGGCTACAGGAGTTCACCCAAACCCAAGCGGAGAATTGGTGGACCTCGACACCGGGCTGCAGGCAGTCCAAGGAAGCAATGCCATCCTTGGATAGCAGGCTAACGAGGCGTTTATTAAGCCTTGACAGGAATGGCCTGCGCCTGATGACGGGGACCATCACGGGTCACTGCTCGCTAAACAAACACTTCCACACAATAGGCATAACGGACAGTCCTCTGTGCAGGGCGTGCATGGAGGCTGAGGAAACCGTAGCGCACGTACTCTTCGAATGCACAGGTGTTACTAAAATTAGAACAGAAACCCTCGGGTCACCCAGATCTTTCACTGACGTTCTGAACAGACCAGGAGTTTTAATTAACTTCTGGAGGGAGGTGGGCTGGTTGGAATAACCACCAAACGGCCGCCATGGCCCACGCACAATGGTCCACCTGACGGACTAAGTGCGGAAACCAAACCCCATAACATAGAACATAGATGTATACAGGGTCAACACATAGGGTACAGCGGAACTCCGTAGATATACATATGAATATCGATATCCAAACATTATAAAATAAAAAAATAAATAAATTAGATGGTCTTTTTATGAGGTCATAGAGTCGCATCGCAGTTAATGTAGTCAATTGAAACATCAGAAAAAACTGTTTTTTGTTTAAATTTCTCGGACGGGATGGGTGTAGATATCTCAACACGAAAAAACAAAAAAAAAAGGATTTTCTTAACTCATACTTCAAGTACCTAATGCACAACATGACCAGCGCTCGCTGACCTAAAAAAAAAAGCATCAAATTTTTATTTTTTTTGTCTTGTTTAGATTATTATCGATAGTCGATAACCATTGCGTCTACGCAGTTTGCCTAGCTAATTTTTTATTTGAACCTGTATATGTAATACTATGGGTGCATTCCCTCATTTTCCTACTCCTTTGAGAAATACTGCGGGTCTAAAACGGCCACATTAAGCAATCCCTCTAAAAACAATTAATTTTCTGAATTTCTAGCATTTCTATGGTGACACATATTTTAGCATATTATATCATATTCAATTCAATTCATATCAGAATCATTATTGGTGTAAATAGTGCCGCATGAAAAAATATAGACCGTAATTTTACCGGATAATTTTTATAAATCAAACGAGATTTTTATTTTTTATTTCTGCAGTTTAAATGATAATACAAAACTGTCAATATGAATTGAACGTAGATAATAATATGAATAGTCAGTTTGTGACAGTTTGTGTGATTCATATTATTTGGCAGATTCATAATATTGTCATATTATGAATCTGCCAAAGCGGCCGTTTTAGGCCCCCTGGTCTTATTAAAATAATAATTGTGTTTAATTCATATCTCTTTTGTTAACAGAACAGTAACTTCGACCTGTTTCCGTACATAGAAGATTACTTAGCGGAGTATGAAGCCAATTATACGGAGTGCATGAAGCATGTGAATGACAACAATACCAAACACAAGACCTGGACGTTTTGGAACTCCATGTTCTACGCGGGCACTATTTATACCACTATAGGTAAGGAAAATTATGTGAAAGGGGCACATTGTTTGCAGGACAGACGGCTGATGGTGCAGAAAAGTTCTGGAGTGGCGAAGAAGACTATAGTTTGACCAATACCGCGCCTTAGGAATACGCGGCGAGGCGGGGGGCAGTGTTGACCAATGAGCGGTGGGCAGGACGCCGTGCGCCAAGAGCTTTGACGAATTAACGACCTGCACTGCTCCCCTGTCTCGCCGTGCGCCTTCCTAAGGCGCGGTACAGCGGTATTGGTCAAACTATAGTCCTTATGGCAGTGCTTAGAACAGGTCTAGGTGTAGAAGTAGAATCGACCAAATGACAGCCCCGGATCTAGGGAGGGCAACCGGGGCCCGTGCCGTGGGCGCCAACTTCAGTGGGCGACAAGCGTAGCGGACAAGTGCACCACCCAGCACATCGCAATTTTGAAATAAATGCGCAGCACTCACATAATGTATTTATTTCTTTTTTTTACAACATTTTTGGCATCCCTGTTGGATTGGCGCATTATTGATCGATAAAATTTGATTAATATGTTGCTGCCAACAATTTAATTTTAAAAAAAAATTGAATTTCGTGAGTTGCCTTACCGCATCGTCTGCCGTCCCCACCAATCCTTATGGGGTGGCAGACGGCAGCTTTTGCCCCACCTCAAAAAAAATCTAGATCCGGGTGTGCTAAATGATGCGATAAATTATACTGTGAGAAACATTATATGGCTAGTAACAGAGTGAAATCTGATATTAGGGCTGATAGAAATGTATGGAAGAAGAGGACATGCGGAGACGACCCAAAATTAATTAGAATAAGGTTAGTAAGGTAAGGAATACGTTAGGACACCTTATGTCAAGCGCGCGAGATTTTATTGCGTTTTTTTTCTCTTCAGATTTATTTATTTAAGTACAATCGATTAATTACAGTTGAGTACTGCGATTTCTTCAGTATAATCCGACGTCTTGTTAAATTATAGAAGTCTTAAAATTACTAGATAACAGGAAGTTTGTTATATACAGCGGTACTATAGAAAATGATGAGTTTGAAGCGCCTGATAGTTTTCTAAGAGCAGTCATTTGTAAAACGCCGCATAAAAACAAAGCTTTCAGGCGCATGAATCCCATTCATTACTGTTTCAGTAGAAAGTAATAGAAATAATCAAATCAGAATAAAATATTCTCTTATTTTGGCCGCATTTGTTATTAATATGTTCAAAGGTTTAAAAGGAACAAGTTATTTCCTTTTATAAAGGTAGCATAAAACACGACCAAGCGACGCATTCTTTTATATCGGTTCGAACGAGTTTACACAAAGAGGTTTAGACACATTAGGAAATAAATTCTTTATTCTAGCTAAACTCTCTTTACTGGGATCCTTTTATTTCTCTTGTTTTACTACCTGCTGCGTTTTATTTCCTTTTAAACTTTTGTTTCCATTTAGTGTTATTTTTACTGAGGTTTATTCTTATTAATTCCGAGGAATGTGTTTTTAAATCTCAAGCTTTTTCTTGGAAATAAATTAGCTCGGGACGATCTTTAGATGTTTTAATAAATAAGTAAGTTTCTTGGTTAATTCAAGCGAAGTGTTTTTTGGAGTTGCAAAAATGATACACAATTTTTCAACTTAAATGTGTAATGGTAGAAACAATGCGTGATAAAATCTTACGTCAACAACTTCACATCTATCTATTTATACCTCTAACGTATGTAATATGTACAGTAAATATCGAATTCCAATTTAAATTGACCTTTTCAAATCGACATGTTCAAACCAACTAGCGACTAGAGTTTCAACTAAACGTGTCAAATAACGATGGTCGCTTATGTCGACAACATTTTCTAGAGTACGACTGCAAATACGAACTGGACTGAATTTAGGTGTAGTTGTTTTAAATTTGGAACGCCGCCCGGCTGGCTTGGCGCTCTTCCGCTCAGTATCCCGCGTCACAAACGCACGGCGTATCATGAAAACTGTGACAACATTTACCATTCAAAGTTCTACACAAAAGTCTGTGAAAATCGTTCCAATTGCTAGTGCACCTTCACCGTCCAAACTGTGATAATACTACAACGAAAATGAATTGCAATTTCTTATCAACGGGCGTTTGTTTACGTCCGACACTGTGGGGCGGTGAAAATAGATTCTTTTATTAGAAATCTGCTTCGACCCCGTTATAATAAAGAAGTTTTTTTGTTGGGATCGTTAACGAGAGGTAAGTTTACACTTATTCAATTCTTATCGTTGTTGGCTTGCTTGGTCTTATTTGTGTCATAATTATTGGCAGGGGATTGATTATTCACTGCCAAGTTTGATATCGCTCTGACTCTTTTAATCGAGTTCAATTCCCTTAGTCTATTGTGAGCGGTTGTGATATCACAACTTTTTTTTTTCAGTTACGGTGTGTGTGAAAGTTGGTGGTGATGAGTGATAGCGAATCAAAAGAAGAAGAAGAAGTAAAATTGAAATTGTCAATTCCAAAAATTGGAGTAGAATCTGAAACTCAAACAGCTAGTCAACTTGTGATTAAATCGCCTGAAGTAAGACTAAACAAAGCGGAGATCATGGAAGAAGACAGGCAAAATATGTCTATAAGAAAAAGAAGAAATTTGTCTAAAAACCGAGGTCAAGCTGCAAGACAGAGAGAAAAGACACCAGAACCTAGCAGAACTCTAAAGCCTCATGAGGATACCCCAACTTCTGACGATGAGGAATCAAAACCACAATTACCACGCCCAAACTCTAGGGAAATTGAAGCGGATAGTACTTATGAAGAAATGAGACGTTTAGTGCAGGAACAAGCAAATGTCAAAGATCCTGTTTATGATTTAAACACAGATGAACTTCTCGAGCAAAGAGCAATGGCTGCTCAAGAGCGTCGACGTAGAAGTATTTCACCATTTGCTATACCAGATAAAGAAGAACTTGCAAATCTTTTGGAGCGCAAAGGAAGCTTTATAGATCCCACTAATAAACTCTTGTCGACTAATTACGCCCTGACTCCAAAAGACGAAGATACTTCTCGACGTAATTCACTAACAATCGAACCCCCAAAAGAAATAAAACATGTTCTCTCTACTCCTTCTCCTGTCAGCAGTTCTCCAAAAGAGTTATTCCCTTTTTCTTTGCCCAACACCCAAAAAAAGGTAGAAGAAGTCGTTTATCCTGACGAAAAGAAACCAGAAGAAGCTACTAAGAAACTGAAAACACCAGTTAAAAATGAAGAGGTGTTCACGTTTGAAGATAAAGATATTAAAAAAACTGCTAAAACGGCTATAACTAAACCAGAAATACCGGGTGAACTTGTAACAAAAGTGATTCAATTAGAAAGAACGCCGAGCAGGAAAGTGGTAACAGAGAATAAACCAAATGTGGAAGTAAGAGAAAGGATAGTAAGAACTCCCAGCAGGAGATTATCTTCAGATATTAAACCAATTATTGTGAAACAGCAACCTTCTAAACAAGTAAAAGATGAAACACAAAGTCGTCCGCCACCAATCAAACCGGCCCGCAGCAAATCTGCTTCAAGATTTGGGGTCAGTTTTTTCATGAAAATATTTTGTATACTGTTTGTCGCTTTGTTAATTGCACTTTATTTCCAATTGACATAATCCCAAGCCCTGCAATACAATGATCACTATGTAAATAGTTTGCCATAATTTTGTAGAATGAGAGAAGCAATTAATAATTTATCCATAATAACATTTACAGAATAAAACTAGTGAAAGTGAGATGAGTGAGGATCAACATAATGCCAAAGTAGAAGCACCAAAACGTAGAATGATGCCTGTGCCACGACGATACACAAAGAACAAAATGTCACCAAAAGTAAACCGTTCGCAGTCAGTAAATCGCACTGAAGACGGAAGAGAGGTAGATAAAACTGGAACAGGTATGAGTCAGACTAGTCGAGAGATCATGGAGTTGATGGAAAAAGCCCGAGCAAGAAGCTTATCTATGCCTAAAGATGATCCCCGGCTTCCAACTGAATACAAGCCCAGTCACAAAACTTTAAAGACTCCCAATAAGACCCCTACTACCTTGAGGCAGTCTAGATCTCGAGGCGTATCCTGTCCTAAAACTATTCAAATCATTAGTGAAAAAGAAATATTGGCTGGTTTAATGAAGACTCAAAAAACAGATCTGGATCAACGTAGTAGGCAAAGCTCCGGTTATATTGATGCCAGTCAGTCTGAGTATACGTCCAGTTGTTACTCATCATCCCCGAGTGAAAATGAGATTGACTTTGATTTAAAAGAGCGAACAGCGGAGTTGACGCGCAAACTTAATGTACTAAGTCAAGAAGTTGATAGACGTGAAATGATGACGGGTATCATATTAGGAGCAGACGAGAATAATATTCCTAAATTCGAAAGAAGTGAACAAAAGTCAGGGTTAAGGAAAAGATCTGTAGCAGATTCCAAAAACGCGATTAGAAAACAAAGCAAAGAGCTTGCTCTAGAGAAAAAAGCACGGAAGAAATCTCTAGACGATGCCAAAAACAAAAAGGTTGTTAGATCGAGATGGAAATTCATTGCGAATTGGCAAGACTTTAAGCAAGAACAGAAAATTCATTGTGATAAAATTAGAGATTTGCGAAACAAATGTATTTGTGACCTGCTTATATTAATCATAATGTGTGGCCTAGGAGGAATGATGTTTAAAACGCTAGAAGGATCGTTTGAAAACGCTTATAAGTGTAGCACAAGGAATGTCAAAAGAGATTTTATTGAAAATCTTTGGCGAGGAAGTCATAATCTGCGGGAAGAGGATTGGAAGTCGATGGCAAGGAAGAAACTGTTTGAATTTGAGAACCAGCTGCATACGGCACATGAAGCAGGAGTTACTTCCTACAGCGGCCAGAGGTCTTGGAACTTTATGAACTCTTTCGTTTACTGCCTGACGTTAGTCACAACTGTCGGTAAGATTAATACAATACACTTACTCATACACGAAAAAGAACTCTCACGAATTCCACAAGTATTTTTGTATTTACTGTACCTAAGAGCTTCTTTCATACCCCACAGTGTGTTTTTTTAGGGTTATTTTATTAATTTATTAAAACGAATGAACTTGCACTTTTTCTTTTTATTTCATTACACGCAATAAAAAAAAGTATTTATCAAATCTAAGGAATTTATATTTCTCAACAATGTCTACACACGTATAATAATTTTAAGTTCTCAAATTTATATTTTCCAGGTTATGGTCACATAGCTCCGAAGACAACATCTGGCCGAGTAGCGACAATAGTGTATGCTACCATCGGGATCCCTCTGTTCCTGATTCTCTTAGCAGACTTCGGTAAACTCTTCACACGAGTCATCAAATTCTTCTGGTCTTATATCAGAAGGTTCTACTACACAAGGAGTTGCAGGAAAGTTAGAAGAACCGCCATGGGAGCGGAGCAGGTAATATTTTTAAAGTCTAGTCTTGTTTTGAAATAATCTAGATCAGGGATTGGGAATTTATGGTATGCGAGCCATTGAGCGTCACTGTCATTAGCTACAGAACATTCTGGGCACAGCATCAAACAGAAACAAAACAGTACACAAACAGAATAGTTTTACTCAGATATATTATTACTACGTTTTTTTTTAAATGTTATTTCTACACTGTCCTAAAAACATTCACCATCCCTTTTCTAGTTATTAGTAAAAAATATAGTTTATTATACTGTGCTTAATTTTGTGTGGATACCCACACAAAATTAAGATAAATTACATTAAAAAAACAACATTTGCAAAAATCCTTTTAATACTCAGTTTCAAAGTTATACATATAAGAAAACAACGTAAATTCATAAACTAGGAAAAGAATGTAAATTCAATTCTCTCTTACTTGCTATCTCTACAATACTTGGTTTTAGTCGTAATGACGTGGTACACCGCACGCTCCGCCAACGTGCACTACGCATTATAGCGTTTTAGCCGTATTATGTCTAATAAATCCTGTTACTATTACAGGTTAAAAGAGAATTTAAGCTATGTTGACCAAAGCATGATATTGCAGCCTTGCCAATTCGTAATTTATTATGTAACTCATCATCATCAGCTTATAGTAGTCAGCTGCTGGAAATAGGTCTCTACAATCACACGCCATTTCCGCAATCACCTTTTACTTTATTGAAAGCAAAACAGATGTGGACCTAGATAATAATTATCCATTTTTAAAAGGGGTAACTGGTCCGCGGGCCCCGTTCCATTGTAGGCCGAACGACCTTTAACCCTTACTTCCATCCTCGGGTACGCTTATCCAGCTGCTATCTGTTAACAGACCTGTTGTTTGCTAGACACCTCTATTTCAATACTAAACTAAAACAAAAGTAAATAATTATTTGTGCATATATCAGTAATCAGGAAAACGAGCATCAATGAGTAAAGTATTTTTTTATGATAACAAGGTATTTTTTTATAGTCTTTGTTGACGAATTGCCGTTGTACCCAAGAAACAAAGGGTATGTTTTCATGAACAGAAATGAGTAATGATTACGCTCCGGGCCATATGTAGTCTTACGAGTACATTCCCACAAACCTTTGTTTTGTGTTCACCCATCGTTTTATCAAAATTGAGAAAAGTAACATGGAATTTTGTAAAATTTCAGGAAGTAATGAAGGGACTGAATATCGTATACGATGTCGTTCGTCGTCCGTCGCAGATATTCTCCGAAGAAGATATTGAAGTGAGCCCAGATGGCCCGCAACCTCCATCAGTTGAGAGGAAGCCAAGTGACGTGCCACCACCCCTGCCTCCAAAACCTGGTACTTTACAAAGAGAAATCGACCTCGAGACCGATATGGAAACTCCAGCTCCATCAGTTTTTGAAATAGATGATGAGTTCAACTTACCGATCTCCGTCGCTGCCTTCATTCTACTCACCTACATTAACATAGGAGCTTTCGTCTACAGTTTATGGGAGAAGTGGAACTTCTTCGAATCCTTCTACTTTATCTTCATATCGATATCAACGATCGGACTTGGCGATTTAGTTCCCGACCACCCTATGTTTATGATGGCATCTATATTATACTTAGTGTTCGGATTTGCTCTAACTTCTATGTTCATCAACGTTGTTCAAGTGAAGTTGTCTAATACATTCAAACAGGCGAGTGCTAAGCTCGGTGCAACCATTGGCTTGAAGGTTGCCGATGAAGACGGCAGTCTTGTGCCTATAACACCGCCGGCCACAGAAATCGTCCCGGTACATAAACCAAAAAGTACAACAGACGAAAGCAAAAGTAAAGAAACTGACGATAATGATACTAAAAATAGATAAATATGGTTCCGCAACTCACAAATAACTCGAAATGATAATGTTTTAGTTATGCCCCGGTTGATAGCAGCTCTGTATTTATATATAAAGACTCTGTTTTTTTTTTCCATTATGCAAATGGAATAATTCGTGATAACGCAGTGCTGGTAACATAAAGTAGAAACCGTGGTATTATGTAATATCGTTGCTGTAAGCATGTAAAAGGTGATAAATTGTTACTAATTATTAAAAATTAATTAAAACCGTAATGTGTTTGTTGCTGTGTGTGTAAATAAAGATTTTTTACATGTTGTTCATGCTATATCATTTAAGTCTTCTTATACACTACAACACAATAAGTTATCGACTAAATTAAAAATCTTCAGACATCGCACAGCCTAAAAACTACTGGGTCTAAAAGCGTGACATTTTGCAAATGGGTATCCTATACAGTGCGTGAGTCTTTATAATGTGCACATATCGAAATGTATCGAAATGAGGGGAAATCTATGCTTAATTTCATCGACGGAAAAAATACGTTTCTTATTTTTTGTTTGACGTCTTATTGCGAAATTTTACGATTATTGGAAAAATAATTAAAAAAAAAACGATTTTTTCTAAAAAACATGTTTATTTTCAATTGAAGGTAGTTTTTTCCACAATTTTAATTTTATTTGGACGACAAATTACTTCCAATCATTATTTGTTTCCTATTTGTTTCATGGCGATAGATCATTAAGTTTAAAAGTTACATCGTATTGTTACAATTTAAAAAAAACATAAAAAGTTTTAAAATGTTTAGATTTTTTATTCGATATAAAGATTAAAAGAAATTAATTATAAAGATTAATTTAACTTAGATATTGAATTTTCATATAACGAATGAAAATTCATTCTCTAAGTTAAATTAAATAAGGTATGAAAGTTTGTATAATAGTTTATATAACCTATTTAATAAAACTTACAAATTGTTAATTGTAAATTGTGGATGACGCTACAATTTTACAAGTTTCTGTTTAATAAATATTACCTACTAGTTACAAATTTGCTCTGGTGGATACGAAATTGTAAAATTTTACATAATTCTGTTTAATAAACATTTTCACTTTACAAGTGTTAGGTTACATATTTGTAGGGAAAACTACTTTATTGAACACATAATTGTAATTACAACTTTACATATTTTGAAAATTGTAGTACAATTCTGACAGGTGGTCTCACGGTGCGTCAAAACTTTATAATTTTGTGCCTCAACTAAAGAAATTAAAATAGGATTGCAAAAAAATGGTTTTAACAACGAGTAGCGAAAGTAGTGATGTTAGTGATGATAAATATGAGATTGAACGGCAACGGCGATATTTTCGTAAAAGGATAAATTTTACTTTTAATGTGACAGATTTTACGTTTAACGAAAAATTTCAGGTAAGCAAGACTACCGTCGAATATTTGATAGCAAAAATGTACGAATATGTAACGAATAACACATCTTTATTGTCGTATATTAGAGACAGAATAGTAATTTTGTTGTTATTCTCCATGACTTTAGTGATGCACCAAATCAATAACAAACTACCTATTCCATCAAACACTAAAATTCTAAACTCAAGAGTAAGAAATCTACCCTCGTTAATTAAGAATCTGCACCAAAAACTTAAATTTTATGTAAATTGTAACTTACAACTGTATATTTGTAAATACAATATTGTCATCGAAATCTACAGGCGTTTTTTAAACAGTATTTACAATTGTGATGATTGTAAATTACTTTCTTACATAATTGTAAGGTTTATTAAACAGCACATGTAGAAAAATTTAACAAATATGTCAAGTTTTTACAAAATTGTAGGATTCTAATGTTTATTAAACAGGGCCCAGGGTGTAATTTTTGCCGATGAGAAATTCCATCGGACACACTACTTGTAATAATAGAAGAAACTTAGTACTGAACTGGTTTCTACAAAACAGTCCAGTACTTAGAAATGTTACTTATAAAAGAGGCAACAGAAAAGTCTCGGTAAACAACTCATTTTATTTTACAAAAAATGAGAGACAAGCGACAATGTATCTCTACCCCATCGAACGAGTCGAATGAATGGTCGATATTTTTTCCAAGTCATTGTAATCAGAAATGGAAGCGAGTGGAGTATCGTACGTTCAAAAGATTCCAAGAATTTAATTATG
Source organism: Agrochola lychnidis (assembly GCA_963680765.1). NCBI lineage: Eukaryota > Metazoa > Arthropoda > Insecta > Lepidoptera > Noctuidae > Agrochola > Agrochola lychnidis. The sequence continues at coordinate 10,892,612 of OY796869.1, read as the reverse complement.
GCTGCATGTAATCGAGTGGGTTTTATGGTTGAATTGGGTATGGTAATGAGACATTCCCTTTGAAAATGTTTGCTTAGGTTATTTTGTATTTCGAAATTGGTTTTTAGTTTTTAGGGTTCCGTAGCCAAATGGCAAAAAACGGAACCCTTATGGATTCGTCATGTCTGTCTGTCTGTTTGTCTGTCCGTCCGTATGTCGACTTTTTTCCGAAACTATAAGAGCTATGCTGTTGAAACTTGGTAAGTAGATGTATTCTGTGAATCGCATTAAGATTTTAACACAAAAATAGAAAAAAAAAATATTTTGGTGGTTCCCCATACTTAGAACGGAAACTCAAAATATTTTTTTTCATCAAACCCATACGTATGGGCTATCTATGGATAGGTCTTTAAAAATGATATTGAGGTTTCTAATATCATTTTTTTCTAAACTGAATAGTTTGCGCGAGAGACACTTCCAAAGTGGTAAAATGTCTGTCCCCCCCTGTAACTTTTAAAATAAGAGAATGATAAAACTAAAAAAAATATATGATGTACATTACCATGTAAACTTCCACCTAAAATTGGTTTGAACGAGATCTAGCAAGCAGTTTTTTTTTAATACGTCATAAATCGTAAACCGCAATTTACAACAATGTACACATTTTAAAGATACTTTATTAATTAACACATAAATGATCTCTTCTATGTTGACTTTGGACTTTCAATTAATGATTTTGAAGTTGGTTTTGGTGTCTCATTTGGCAGCTCTATGGACTCCACAGTTGTACCACTGGTCACACGCGAACGAAGTCGCAGAAGCTATATTCCGTTTGAAATAAGATTAGACATTTAAACAAACCTTTTTTACAGTCCGTTCAACCGATTTTGACATCTATACCGTAGGCATAAGGATGGCACTAAAAGCAAAAAAAGTGGTTACAAACCAACTGTTTACTGCAGCTGTCATTTATCATGCCACCAACGCAATAGAAGTCAAAATCGGTTGAACGGACTGTAAAAAAGGTTTAGTTAAACGTCTAATCTTATTTCAAACGGAGTATAGTAGCTCATAAGGATAAAAAAATAGTATTGTTTCTTAATCTTTATGAGCTACTAGCTCGTAATTAAACGTATGTTTAATCGTTTCATCAGTAGAGTTCCTGCTGATAACTTTATCCTTTGTTTTCCAAACCAGCTTTGATGAATTATGTCACTGTATTGAATATTGAAAGTTTTCAATAGAATGCTTGTCAATCGATGAATAACATGGTTTGATACTTTCAGATTTTGGTACTGAAGTAAAATTAATTGTGAAATATAGTCTAAAACTTTGGTTTCCTAAGAAAGCAGTGAATGGTCACAAAATAAGGGCTGTCCAGATAGAGAGCGTTTCGAAAGCTACTGGTGAAAATGACAGATTTTCATAACGGCAATATGACGAAACCAAAGCTTTAGCATGTTAAATAAGTACATTAATGTATTCAATCTAAATGTGTTGATATTATGACGGATAATGGCAATACTCCTAACTTTTAAAGTATTTTACATGGTTTTTATTATAATTAGGTACCTAATAACATATTGTACACACGGCTACACATCAAGCTATAAAAAACCAGTTTATGTTGATCTCGCATTGTTTAGGATTTCCGTACAATGCGAGGTCAGTTTATACTGGAAATGTATTGTAATGTATAATGCTTGATGTGTAGCCGTGTGTACAACATTATTTAACATCTATGATTATTTTTTTTTTATTTCGGATAGAATCCAAATACATAATTATGTGTTAGTAACAATCTTCTTAAGATCTATGTTAGTAGGAACATAATCTAATAAAATATTATTTTACAATTTCCCTGTAACTATTCCCACCCAGTGTGCCTGTATGGGATAGTCATGTCGGGATGCAATCATTTGCAAAATGGTGTTGGTGCTACCGCGCAGTCTGTATAATAATGACGCCACTTTCTTACGCACTATAGCGTGGAAACCGTCAACGCGCGCATTTGCGAACATTTGCGATGCACTACAATGCCGCGGCAACCCCAACAGCATTCTGAAAGCATTATTATACTGAATACGCAGGGCGTTGTAGACTAAGTATACATCGATTGTCTTATTTAAAATTGCGCGCTCCTCCACTGAATTTGCGCACACGTGAAAATATATGAACGCAATAAGCTCAAATTTATCACCGCTATTGGTGTCACTGACTGTCGTTGACTGACCAATGACGGTAATCCATTTGAGCGTATGAGCCTCACCATTACAGGATTACGGATACAGGTTGACACCTGTCATGATCGATTCAGATATCATAATTATAATATATTGGTAGAGGTCCATACGCTCAAATGAGTCACCGTCATTGGTCAGTCAACGACAGTCAAGAATAATAAATTATAATTGCGCATAGCAGATATTCTTAGTTCCTTCTCTTAAAAACACGATCTTTTGCGCACTTCTGTAAATATTTCATTTTTCTCTTAACTGTCTGTGTAGGACCTCGTACAATCTCACCAGTGTAACTTTTGATAACATGATTTTCGTAATATGGAACCATAAATGATTCCAGTTTATTTTTGGTGTCTGCTAATTTTTTGAGCGCGTCTTTACACAGTGCGAAACTCCCATTCAAAGTAGTCACATTCACATATGAATCTACACGACGGCAATTTGATTCATGTTTATGTAGATTGGAAAGACAATCATTAAGTAATGTAGTATTAAAAAGTTTTTTTTGTTCTGTATAATGGAACGTGTTTTCAAAAGCGCACGTTTCATCGGTATCATTATAGCTTTGGAAGATTTCGCTAAATTCTTCACTTAAATACTTTTCAAAAAAGTCGCAATAATGCATATCTAAATCACCTTCATCAATTCCTTTTCTTACCGTGTTTATCAATAAGAGATTCAGGATCAAACTTGGCATAGCTATTGGAAGAAGTTCACACTGTGGAGAATTGTGATTGTATCTCGACCAACCAGTTAGAATGATACCTTCGAAATTGTAAAGTCTTTTTTCTCCTCCGAACTTGTAATCTAATATAACCTTCATCCAGCTTAAATTATTCTGAAATCGGTTTTTAATTTTAGGGATTGTTGCTCTTATTCCATCAGCGCCTTTGAATGCGGAAGCTATCCAGATATTTTTAAAACTTTTATGTAGATTATAGAAATATTTATGAGAAAACTTTGGGTGAGCACCGTACTCCCACGCTACTGCTTCAACACCATTTAAAGTAAACGTTTGCGGCTTTTTGATTTCTAGCAGCATGTCACCCCATATAAGAACTTTTGTCATTGGACTTAATTCTTTTACTATAGAAGTTACTTCTTCGACATGGTTGATGAATAAGTCACTGAAAACAAAAATGAAACTATAGTAAATATGTAAGGAAAATCGAATCGCCGCCGCCGGTTTAATTTTTGACGTTAGGCTAAGTATCAAAATCATTATTATGGTCGTACGACCTTCCTATGCAGGGCATTAAGTTCTGTCTGAGTTCACGTTAAACCCGAAAACTGGTATGACTCAACAGATGGACGGGTGGACTTAGAGGTAGATTATTAAAAAAAATGTTTCAGGTGGAAAAAGAAGTCCTTCAACGATTGCTTCATGTCAGCAACATTGATTTTCAACGCTTTCTTGCTTGCAAAAGCTTAGTTTGTGTTTACCCTAAACCTGAGAAGGGGTTATTCACTCATACTTATACATTACTTTTACAAAGGGACGAAGGCAAAGCTGAAACTTATGACTCGTAATGACACCAATATATCCGAACCGTTCAAATCGGAACACAGTGATGTTTGGTTGCAGAATTAGGTAGGTATGGTGTACTTCCCCGGACAAGCTTCATCAGTCAGTCAATTCGATATTACTTTTAATTATAGACTATCAATTTGTTAGAGGAGACATTCAGAAAGTTGACAACGTCGCAAATAGCTGCTGACAAATATTTCGCAGTTTTGATGAATTTATAAATATTACTAAATTCATACTCTTAATTAATATAACTGCATAGAAAGTATTTTATGCAAAGATATATAAGATACCATAGAGAGGCTATCATAAGAAATGTCATAGAAAAACTGTGATCCCATCTCCACTGACGCCATCTAGCATAATGTAGCAAACATAATAGCCAAGTTTGACACAATACACTTTTATTACCGCCTGTGATTACCAAGTACTATACTCCATTTGAAATAAGATTAGATATTTAAACAAACCTTTTTTACCGTCCGTTCAACCGATTTTGACTTCTATACCGTACGCATAAGGATGGCATTAAAAGCAAAAAAGTGGTTACAATACCAACTGTTTACTGCAGCTGCCATTAGTCATGCCACCAACGCAATAGAAGTCAAAATCGGTTGAACGGACTGTGAAAAAGGTTAAGTTAAATGTCTAATCTTATTTCAAATGGAGTATAGATAGTTATATATAAGAAAATTATAATCTAACTAAATACTCGGGAAATTTTAAAATACTAACGAAAATACACCGTAGTTAAATCCAGTCATTTTTATCACTACTAGGTTTGCAATACCACGATACTGTACAGTCTTTTCACAATGTGACATATGAAATGAAATGAAATGAAATTGTTTATTTGTAAATAAACAATTTCATTTCATTTCTATCAGGTATACGGCACGAGACATTATGTAGAACTAAACCACAGTATAAATATGGCCAGTACAGAAACTAATTGGTAAATATTCAAAACGGCACACTCACACAGACGCGCATATTGACGAGACCCCAAGCGATTGTCGCGGTGCTGTGCCGTATCGAGAAGAGAGGTCGCCGCGATATTTTTAAAAATGGAGCGTAGGTAATTCTTTAAACAAATAGGCCTAGTTTCCATACTGTCCATACAAGGTCGTGGGAGATCGACGTAAAAACTGTTACCATAGATTCAGTACATGATTCTAAACCTGTGCTGAAATTTTTCGCAAGATATTTAAAAAAAAAAACGCTGTTCCATACATTTTGACCGCGCAGGTATTGCACTTTTCTATGAAACAGCAGATTTTTTTTATATAACCGACTATTTTAACGCAGTGGGGTTCAGAATCATGTACACACGGCTACATATCAAGCTATAAATTTCCAGTATAAGCTGACCTCGCATTGTACGGAAATCCTACACAATGCGAGATCAGCATAAACTGGAAATTTATAGCTTGATATATAGCCGTGTGCACTAAATCCATGGAAACAGTTCTCGCGTCGATGTCCTGCCACCCTGTATTTATTAACTGAGCGAAATGGGTCATGTGGGCAATATCAAGTACCTAGATTTTGATGTTGTTCGCTTTCCCTCATCTATCGAAAGTAAATGTATTTAAATATCTTTGTAAGTAAGTAATTGAGATGAATGATAAATGTACTCACATGGTTTCTAATTTCCTGTTTTTACATTTTTCACACATATTTATTTTGTATACTTCGTCGCAACCAATATGTATATGCTTCAGTGGTTTGATTCTGGCATGAAGATCAATTACCTGAAATCGAGGTAAAAATAATAATAAAACCATAAAACTTGCTAGGAATGAACAGGGTCAAATTAAATTAGTTGCCTAAACTCAACAGACGTCATGGGTACTAAAACATGTTATAACAAAAAATATTATTAATTGGTATTATTTTAGTGACCGTAGGTTGTGATATTAATTAAAATATCAGTTTGAAAATCAGTTTTATTTTATGTTAGCTTCGTGAAAGTGATGGGTTGTGGACAAATACGACAAAAATAAAAAATCAGGTTCCACACCTCAAAAGAAAAAACGGAACCATCATAGGATCACTCGTATGTGTGTCTGTCTGTCTATCCGCTTGTCACAGCCAATTTGCTCCGAATCTAATGGATCGATTAAGTTGAAATTTGATTCATATATCGCACCCCTAGATGAAGACTCCGGTAACTCAAAAAGTACGCATTTCAAGTTAGTGGCGGTTTCGAATTTCTGACTACACACATAGATATAACTCGCGTTACGATACCTTCAACTGCTGTTAAAAGATAGCGCGAAACGCAGCTTTACTTAATTTGCTTACAGCTGCAAAACTAGATTAATTTGAAAATCTGGATATTTTCCAGGGTTTTAACAGACAAAATAGAAACAAGCTAATTCAACAGTTTTAGAAAACGTTACCTCTATGAATGTCTCAATAGATTTTTGATATCTTTCCTAAATATTCTAAAAATAGTTTTTCGTAATTTCTGAAAAATTTGGTTTTTTTATTTACCGGAGTCTTCATCTAGGGGTGCGATATGTGTGTTTCTGTGATCTAAATATGACACATCAAGTTTAGAAAAAGAGTGTCCGACAGCTTTTATGTGATAAAGATGACGTTCCACAAAGCTGAACCTTTTCAGTCTTATTAAAAAACAAGGCTTCGGGTCGCCAAATTAGACCATTGCTTTGACCTTGAATGAGGGTACAACTATTATTATAGGATTGATTCTAGTGTTGTTTAATATACTGAACAATAATGCATGGTGCCAGCTAGAGTGGTACCCTTTGGCAATTTAAAATATCGAAGGTCAAAGTTCACGAAAGTCGAGAAAGCTGAACCGCCCACACAAATTTTATTGCGAATTAAATGAAATTGGTCCACCTAAATCAAATATTTGTTATTAGATATAATAATATATATGATATAAATTATATACATATACAACACTGAGAGTCTATTGAACTGCTCGCTCTGCTAAGCCTTCTATGTTATGGGGTTTGGTTTCCGCACTTAGTCCGTCAGGTGGACCATTGTGCGTGGGCCATGGCGGCCGTTTGGTGGTTATTCCAACCAGCCCACCTCCCTCCAGAAGTTAATTAAAACTCCTGGTCTGTTCAGAACGTCAGTGAAAGATCTGGGTGACCCGAGGGTTTCTGTTCTAATTTTAGTAACACCTGTGCATTCGAAGAGTACGTGCGCGACGGTTTCCTCAGCCTCCAAGCACGCCCTGTACAGAGGACTGTCCGTTATGCCTATTGTGTGGAAGTGTTTGTTTAGCGAGCAGTGACCCGTGATGGTCCCCGTCATCAGGCGCAGGCCATTCCTGTCAAGGCTTAATAAACGCCTCGTTAGCCTGCTATCCAAGGATGGCATTGCTTCCTTGGACTGCCTGCAGCCCGGTGTCGAGGTCCACCAATTCTCCGCTTGGGTTTGGGTGAACTCCTGTAGCCACCTGCGTATCTGGTTGAATGGAATTGGCACGATCGGCTCGGGTCCACAGACTGCTGTGCTAGATCCTCTTCTCGCAAGTTCGTCAGCAGCGTCGTTACCCAGCGATCCGCTGTGTCCTTTTATCCATTGCAGTGTCACCGTATTGCAGCTAGATACCGTTACTTGTTCTAGTGCATTGTGACATTCTAGTGTTAACTTTAAAGTAATATATTTTTTCTGTAAGGATTGGAGAACTGAGGCGCTATCGGAGAGTATACGTATGTGAGTGTCCGTAACTCTCCTGGCTGCTATGGCGTGGGCCGCTTGTATGATGCCCACACACTCCGCCTGATAGACGGTGTTGAACATGCCCAGCGGGCGGGATATATTTATGTTGAGGTCGTGTGAGAAGACTCCAACTCCGGTTCCGGAGTTGGGCTTTGATCCGTCGGTGTATACTCTCAGCTCTTTCGGGTCTGAGTAGTCACACTGTTCTTCAGTAAGTATTATGTTGTAGTGTCTTTGAAAGTGGTGTGATAAACCATAAAACTAGACATTTTAATTATTATGTAAAATCAACATATACCAGTACTAACTAGAACTAGTAGAACTGCCTCGTTGGTTTAGTGGTACTGCCTCGTTGGTTTAGTGGTCGCAAGCGCTACTGCTGAATATGAGGTCCTGGGTTCGATTCCCGGGTCGAGCAAAGTGTTATTAGGTTTTTCCATTTGGAATTTCTCAGTAGCAGCCCGGAGTCTGGATTTGTGCCCGGTTGATGGCAATAGGCTCGCCCCCTATTACATGGGTCTTATACATAACTGGCGAAATGTGGGTGTACTATAGGTGCAGCTCTGCCTAACCCTTCGGGGATTACAGGCGTGATGTTATGTTATGTTATGTTAACATATACCAGTTTTATAAACACATTGACATTGTTGAAAATTATATTCAAAATGACATGATTACTTTGTAAAGTACTAGGTATATTATTTTAACTATTGTGAATGTGAGGACTATGTGGATATTATTTTTATTTCTCTGCTAGTTTTAGTGACGGTCTGGCAGTTTGAGTAGTTTATGCGGCTTACCCAAATGTCCTTTCTTTGGTATTGTTCGTCGAGTTGAGCTCCGTAAGTTCTGAGTTGAGCTCCACGATTACTGACAAATGCTTGCGCTGACTGGACAGGTCCACTCAAATCTGTGTGGTCCTTTCCTCAAAAGACCTTTTCAGACACTAATCTACATGATCTTCATAAATATGGCCTGACCAAGATTATGTCTAGACTTTAAAAGAGACTGCGACCTCTGAGTTTGTTTCGGCCTTTCTTATCAGAGTAGTCAGATAGGAAACGCCGAACTTATCTAGCTTATTTTTTTTTATTTTAAATATCGTGTAAAAGTGATTCCGATATCCTATTTATAGAATAAACAATTTCATTTCATTTCATTATTAAGTGAAAAAAAAAAAATCGCCCTCCCTTTTTTTTCAATGGGGAATTTCACCGGGTTATTACATGGGGTGCGGGCGGCCGTCGTTTTATGTCTAAAAGTCATAACTTATGACCCCTGTTGAAAATTTTCTAATTTTTAAGGTGATATATTGAAAAAAATGGGCTTTTTCTTTATCGTGTAAGTTTCAAAGTATTTGGAATAGGGATTTCAAATTTTGGTGTATGATTTTTGACTATATGATCTAGTATCCGGAAAAAGGAATACACGATACAATGAAATTTTCTCGATACAAAAAATTTGCAAAGGTCTATCTATTTTAATCTTTTTTTGAGTATCATGGCGCAACGCTTATGAGTTATTCAATGGAATTTACTTTAAAACATAGAGAGTAAGCGTTTCGAGTTTTAAGAAAAGCAGTTTTTTTTTAAATAATACTTTTCATTTACAAAAGACGGCATTTCGTTTTGGCACATACGTTGTTTTATTCCGAGCGGACACACATTATCGTCATCTCTTTTTTCGCCTATCAAAAGTATTGTCATCACTCTCGTTCATTCATAGATCAGTCGCCCGATGGGGCTCATCGACGAAGAATCTATGTCACTTTTTTGCAAATCGGTGCGATCAAATTTACGTGATTTAAAGAATTTTGTTTACAGAAAAAGTTAGTACTTCAGCAAGTTAAAGTAATTATTGAATGCAATTAGTGTTGAATAGGTATTCAGACTGTGTGTGTGTGTATTCTTGTGAGTCCTGCGAACAATATAACATTATTTTTCTATTATGATTTCGTGGTGACATTTAAATTATTTATAAATATAGAAAGAAATATAAAATCAAAACTGAACAGTACCTGCAACGTTTGGAGTGCACAGGGCTATCAATGAACTCATTTTACAGGAATTCAATAGCAATAAGATGATGATAATAGTGAGTCGAATTCTCCACCTTCACTAAAGCACAACCAACACAATCTACTCCCGCTTTTTAATGTATTATTGTGTAAGCATTTCATTTTCTAAGAACATCTATTTTTATACCTTCAACTTTTAATAATCTTTTATCTAAAGAAATAGGCTAAATAAAATTCGTTTTTAGGTTTTGAAATACGTCAACAGTACATCAATATGTCAAGTACCTACTGTCACTACAAATCATAGATCACAAAAAATAAATGGAGTCGCATTTGAATTGTAAAAAAGGAGAGTTTTTACCCGACTACGGCAAAATCAAAGGAGGGTTATGATTTTAACATGTATGTATGTAACAGGCTATCAAATGCAAAATAAAATTCAAGTCAGACTAGTAGTTCCAGAGATTAACGCGTTCAAACAAACAAGAAAACAAACTCTTTAGCTTTATTATTAGGACTAGCTGCACTCCACGATTTCACTCGCATAAGTCCCAATCCCGTGGAATATCGGGATAAAAAGTATCCTATGTCCTAAAGTCTAAACCAATATATCATCACTGTAATATTTTCAACACAATGTATTTTGTTATGAAATAAATTACTTATTATTCCCTCAGAACTCTAAAAAAATCAAGCTTCTAAGTCAACTCAATAAAAAAATACGGCCCTTTATGTGGCATATTTTGATAATCGCAAGTAAATCAAAAACTACAGGTTACTTCCAGTTGACCTAGAATTATGAAATTTTGGCAGGAAGCAAGGTCTCACAGCACAGGTAAAGGAAAAAGTCCGAACATTGATAATAATTTGTAGATTTATCACATATATTTTTTTTTTTGCGATTACATACTTGCATTTGAAATTGGAGAATTGACCGTGACGTACCTATCGATGTATGGGAGAACATGTTTCTCAACTACTAAGTTAAGTTTTTTTTGGGATAAATTCATCCCAACTACGTAACCCTTCATTGTGCGTGGTCTGACACGCACGTGGCCAGTTTATTTTGTATGTTTGTTTGTTACGCTTTCATGCAAAAACGGCTGAGCGGATTTGGATAAAATTTCGCACATGGGTAGACCATGACCTGGGTATGTCCTATATAAGATACTTTTTATCCCGATATTCCCAATGGATCGAGACTTACGCGGGTGAAATCGTGGCATACAGCAAGTATTATACAGGATGTCTCAAATGTAGTGGTCCAAAGGCAAATGGGGTAAAGTAGAGGTGGCCACCCATCATTTAAAAAAAATAAAGTTTCGATATTCTCAATAGTTCAGAAGATTTCACTAATTTAACCATTTTCAAGAAACTTTACATTTTCATTTGGATTTTTCGGCCCTGTGGACAACATTTTCGACGTAGCGAGTTTAAATCGTAAGTACGAAAACATAGTGGGAAAATTGTTTAAAATGTTATATTTAAGATATTGTGACTATTTTTTATTGTGCTACTGTTTGTTTTTCCTTAAATAAATAAATCTGGCTTAAAGATGCCTTGATAGTGTAGGCTGGAAGATTACGTTCCTATTTACGTTTAGTGTGGCTCTGCAGCGCTTCAGATTTTATTTTTACTTATCTTTTTTAATTTTTCATTAAACTTTATCGAAACTTTCTAAGCCCAGATTTAAAAAAGTGCACATAGCACATAGCTTTAAAAGTACCTTAATTATTAATAGTTAGACTGGGAAAATTTTACAAAGATAGCTTAATGAAAACCTTTAAAAAAAATGGGTTTCATAACATGGTCGAACTACCCGCAAAACTTTATGCTCTAATTTTACTGAAACATCTCAGAAAAGCGTTTAGTATTAAAATTTAACATATTTAAACGTGTTCGTGTTCCTTCGGTACATGTGTTTAATTATTAATTCTTTTTTTTTTACTTTCGCTGTTGACCTTCGTAGGCCTTCACAACTTGTGTTGTCATTATCAAAAGCCATCATAGCCCATAATCTACCTATAGGCATTGGGCATGGGCTTGTATCTACACTATCAAGACATCTTCCAGCCATTGAACTCGCTACGTCAAAAATTTTGTTCACAGGGTTGAAAAATCCAAATGAAAGTAAAAAGTTTCTTGAAAATGGTTAATTTTCTGAACTGTTGAGAATATCCTAACTTTTAAATTTTTAAACAATAGGTGGCCACCTCCACTTTACCCCATTTGCCTTTGGATCATTACGTTTGAGACAACCTGTATACAGGTTGGATTTTTGAGATGGGGCAATAAGGGCAACTACCATAACCGTTGTTGCTACAGGAAAACGGTCTTAGAAGACTGTCCTTAACTTTTTAAGACATTTTGATCTGCATTCACAGATTTCGAAAAAAATATTAGTCAGCAAGAAAATGGGCAGTTTTCACAAAAACTTTTTTTGATGCTAATCGAACCTGTTTCTTTTATGGAACAAAAAACTTAAGTGGCCAACTCAGAACCAAGTCAGAAATCGCAAAAAACTTTTCCCATACGTTTTGTGTGTGTGAATGTCACTCTGTAAACAATAAATATTTTTGCTGATAATTAAATATTTTGTATTATTTATCTACTCCATAGTTCGCAAAATTTCATAGACCGAGATAAATTATTGTTACTTAGCACGCGCTTTTTTCTTAGATATGTTTCTGTCTTCATCATGCACTTTTAGTATGACAGTTGTGCGACAGTGACAAGAATAATGCTTAGCCAAAGCCTATGCTAAGTAACTAACGTTTTCAAATTCCGGTCAGTTATTTCGTTAGTTCCACTTTTTGCTACTGGTTCAGATACGTTTGTGGCAGCGCGACGATGTGGCGGCCAACCATCGAATATAGAACCGCCACTCCCCGCGTGCGGGGGCAATAAGCCACACCCACCAAACTACTATTTATTTTCAATATAGGCCCTTAATGAATTTGGGGTCATTTTGGTACTAAAAATGTGAATTTTAAAAAGTACACAACTGCACCTTGCTGTTGAACATGACTTCTAACTTGCACAGCTACATCTTAAACTCTTCAGCAATTCAGGTGGTGCTAATTCTTTATTACTTGGAATTAGAATATGTAAAATAAGAACCTCCCTCGAACAACACAGTTATTTGAAAACACACTCTTTGGTACCCATTCTACTTCCAAGTAACAAAGAATTGACGCCACCTGAATTGCTGAAGAGTTTAAGATGTAGCTGTTCAAGTGAAAAGCCATGTTCAACAGCAAGGTGCAGTTGTGCAGGGTGTGCCCATGCAGGTCTTTCTTGTAAATAATTTTGCGCGTGTGAAGGTGACGATTTATGTGGCAATGTGAAGACTCAGGAAGCTCAATTTTATGACAGTGAGAGTAAACTGCAAAAAAGCGATTCCACATTTGATTCTGCCTGAAATAACATCTTGGTAACACATCTTCTTTAAAAAATATATAGGTAAAACTATATTTGATTTGGGTGGACCGATTTCCCTTAAAAGAGAAAAGATTTGTATTTCAGAGGTATGATGATCAGGTCGGGGTCACCAATTTAAAGGTATAAGGAACAGGATGTAAAGTTCTCCATAGAAAAAGAAGGATCTTCCGACCAGACAGGTGTCCTGACTGGCGGACAACTGCCTAAACGCCCAACGATTGATGTCGGGGAAGTTATATATATGCTGATCGCGCGGTAAACATTGCTTGCGCGATGCAGGATTTTGTGTGACGTCAGGTCTTTGATACGTAGTTTGCATGTGGTGATGTAGATGCCGCCACAGTATTTTTGTTTGTAATGAATAAACTCAAAAACTACAGGACCGATTTTAAAATTCATTCACCAGTAGAATGCTATATTATCATAGAGTAACATAGGCTATAATTTATAAAGATATCACGCAGGTGGAGCCGCTGGCCGAAACTAGTCTATACGTATAATAAAATCGTAGCGATGTCAAAACTGTACATTGAATATTTTTGAAAAAAAGTAATTGCTATGAGGTCTGGGATCGATTCTAATGCCGAAAATATATTTTTTAGAATTTTTGTCTGTTTTTTGTATGTATGTTCCAGCATGGCGCAAATTCTACTGGACAGATTCTGTTAAAATTTTGCATAGATATTCCCTGTGTGTCTGGTCAAGTTATAGGGTATAAATTATCACGCTATTTGCTATGGGGGATGAGCAATATTACATTATGTCGTATTTTTATATTCTAGCATGAAGCAAATTGTACCGGATAGATTCTGTTCAAATTTTGCATAGGTGTTTCCTATAAGTCTGGTCAAACTGCTGGGTATAAACTATCACGCTATTTACTATGGGGGACGAGCAATATTATATTATGTTCGTATTTTTTGGAAAAAAACGCGCCAAAATTTAGGATATTGTGATGGTTATCGATTTAACTTTTAGAATGATTATCATCACGCTATACCTTTATGGAACTGAGCAGTCAATCATGAAATATATAGGAACGGCTATTTAAGATAAACTTCAACGAAACAATTAACTCAGCGGTTGGACGATTGCTTTGCAAACATGGGGTTGTAATTTCGATTCCCGACTACGGTTTTTGTTTTTCTTTTTTTTCACATTTTGTTACACGATTTTTTTTTTTTTGACTATGTCCCTATAATATATTATAATAAAATCGTAGCGAAGTTAAATTTTTTGAAAGAAAGTTATTGCTACGAGGTCTTTTTTAGGGTTCCGTTGCCAAATGGCAAAAAACGGAACCCTTATAGATTCGTCATGTCTGTCTGTCTGTCTGTCTGTCTGTCCGTCCGTATGTCACAGCCACTTTTTTCCGAAACTATAAGAGCTATGCTGTTGAAACTTGGTAAGTAGATGTATTCTGTAAACCGCAATAAGATTTTTATACAAAAATAGAAAAAAAATAAATAATTTTGGAGTTCTCCATACTTAGAACTGAAACTCAAAAAAAATTTTTTCATCAATCCCATACGTGTGGGGTATCTATAGATAGGTCTTCAAAAATGATATTGAGGTTTCTAATATCATTTTTTTCTAAACTGAATAGTTTGCGTGAGAGACACTTCCAAAGTGGTAAAATGTGTGTCCCCCCCCCTGTAACTTCTAAAATAACAGAATGATAAAACTAAAAAAAATATATGATGTAAAGAAAGAAGAAAGAAAGAAAAAGTATTTATTGAGACTCGCACAGGAAATCACAAATTAATAACTAAACACCTTCAATATTATAGAACATTAATAAAAATAATAAAAAAACAAAGTAAAATTAAAATAAAAGCAGAAGGTCCTGTACGAGGCCAAAAGGCTCCTATCTCAGCATAATGCTGCGACACTTAAAAATAAATAAATGTCGCAGCGCTGGTATTCTGATAGGGCCCGATCTGATAGGGTTTACATTACCATGTAAACTTCCACCGAAAATTGGTTTGAACGAGATCTAGCAAGTAGTTTTTTTTTAATACGTCATAAATCGTAAACCGCAATTTACCTTTCATTAAATGTTACTTGCTGCTACGGAACCCTTCATGGGCGAGTACGACTCGCACTTGGCCGCTTTTTTTTTTTGGGGTGGGAAATCATCAAATAACTTCTCCCGCTCTGGGCGGAGCGGGAGGGCGTGTCAGACTCTTACTGACTAAAACCCACCCGTGTTCCTTCAGTTGCCGTGTTGCCAGGGGGGCCACGATTTCCCTATCGGTTTTCTTCGAACCCCCGGCAGGCACTGGCCCTAGCGGACCCCGTCAATTCTGCTGACATCTCTTTGAGGCGCGCGTGGAACACAACGCGCCGTCGACCCGGGCTTGGTCCTTATCGGACGGCGAGTTACCCATTGCTCACCGTCCGCAAGCCCGCGCCTACGGTGGCCGGAAATCTTCCTGTGATTCCCGACGCCCAGGGCGTCTCCTCCTGCGGCGGTTAGGGGCGCGAGGGCGCGAAATTTGCCTCTCGCGCTCCGTCTCCTCTTTCGCGAGCATTACTGCTTCGCAGAAGGAGGTGACGGCCTCCCATTTCCTTTCGCTCCGTAGCATGGCCCGAATCAGGGCCGGACGCGAGAGGTTACCGCCGCCGATCGCTTCCACGAGGACACGGCGATGCCCTGCCCAAGCAGGGCAGATCTCCACCGTATGCTCCACCGTGTCCTCCGGGCGATCCACACAGTGATGACACCCGGGCGTTTCCTCCCGCTTTATCCTGAACAGGTACCTCCCGAAACAGCCGTGTCCGGTGAGCACCTGTGTCAGGCGGAAGGTGAGGACGCCGTGGCGCCTCTCTAGCTACTCCTCAAAGAGGGGTCTTATCGCCATAATTGTGGCGTGCCCAACCAAGATATGATGGGTGGTGTCACTGTTCTGACAAACAAAGTGAATACTTCGTTGAAAAGGTCGACTCTATGGTCGAGAGTTCATTAATTGCGCTTGACCATCATCATACGAGCTCGGTTTGGCGTGAATTCAAATGCTCAAGAATTCTCCGATGTTCTTCTAAAAGTTGGTGAAGGCACTCTACCAGAGACTTTTGGTAGAGTAGATCCCACTTTAGAAGATCTTATTCGTTCTGATATACGAAGACATCAGTCAAATACCGTACCAAGAGAATTCTTGGGTGTGTTTCCATTTTCACTCCGAAAATGATCAAGCTGCAGCGATCAACCACAGTATTCTCTCACAAATTGAAGGGAGTGAAGTGATATACACCTCCATTAATGCCACATATTACCCCGTAGAATTTCTCAATTCGCAAATGGCAAGTATCTTTTCCGGTTGTATATCTGTGTAACGGAAACCGGCTCAAAGTCATGTCTTTACAGAGAAACGTCATCGAGACGGATATTCTAACAGGTTGTGGCGATGGCGAGACATTGTTTATAGCGCGTATACCACTAATTCCCCACCATTACCAGTTTAAGCGCGTGCAGTTCCCTGTGAGCGTATGCTTTGCGATCAACAAGTCACAGGGGCCGACACCGAAGGCTGAAGGCTGCGGGTGTCGACCTCAGGACAAGCTGCTTCTCATACGAACAACTGCAGTGCTATTCTGTAACCAT
The DNA here is from genome assembly GCA_963680765.1 of Agrochola lychnidis. Classification (NCBI taxonomy): domain Eukaryota; kingdom Metazoa; phylum Arthropoda; class Insecta; order Lepidoptera; family Noctuidae; genus Agrochola; species Agrochola lychnidis. Next base: position 10,876,095 of record OY796869.1, on the reverse strand, counting down.
CTCACCGTGTATCTTAGGTGAAGTGAGCGTGGAGTGAGCTGTCAGTTGCTAAGGATTGACACTATTGGCAGCTCACTTCACCTAAGTTATCACGGTGAGATTTTTACAGAATAGCACTACTGTTACGTCGCTTGCTCCCGAGTCACCATTCCTGACTGTATAATTTGGCTGCTGAGAATAAAACTACAAACGTAGTATACAGGGAAGTTATATAAAAATGTGGCTATTATTGTAGTATATTGTGATGTTTTACGACTTCCACGTGAACGAAGTCGCGGGCAGAAGCTAGTTCGCAATAAAATGGGTGGTTCAGCTTTGTTCATCCCCGTGACCTTTGACCTTCGATAGTTTAAATTGCTCAAGGATGCCACTCTGGCACTCCACGGATAATAGTTCTGTATATCAAACAATACTAGAATGAATAATAAAATAAAAGTTGTACCCTCATTCAAGGTTACATGGCTCGGCGATCCGACTAGTTTATCTTTAAACCATGAACCAATTTTAGAATTTTGTCTTTATGCCAAATCCTGCAAAGTCCTCAATACAAAACTGACCACTTAGTACCGGACTAATTTTTCAGTTTTGTATAAAGAACTACTGTATTTCGATCATAGTTACGTTTGCATTACAAACTCTGGCCAAAAGAAAAAACTCGTTTTGTAATGAGACCATAATATAATTATGTAACTCGATCTGTCACATTCGGCTGTATCCATCAATCAACAACCACCAACCAACAACCAATCAACTTAGCCTATCGCAGTCCACTGCTGGAAATAGGCTTCTCCTACGCTGCGCCAAAACATTCTGCCCTCCGCCTTCCGTATCCAGTCTGTCCCAGCCATCTTTTCAAGGTCGTCGATCCATCTAGCTGGGGAGCCTACTACACTACGCTTGCCGATACGCGGTCTCCTCTCCAGGATTCGTCTGCTCCACCGGCCATCAGTCCTTCGCCAAACATGGCCAGCCCACTGCCGCTTGCATAGTCGGTAACTCCTGCGGCTCTCATACGGCTGCGTATCTACTCTTATTTTGTACTTTTTATTAATTAAAGAACATGACCTACTAACTTGTTTCAACATAGTAGTAATTAATTTTCGGCTCAATGGGTTGCTGGGGCATATGTCTGTTTGAACTTTATTTAGCTCCCTGAGGTGTGCGAACTCCTTTAATTTCAAGACAAACTGCATGTGCCCGAAGGTTTGAATCAAAGGTATTATTTCTATGTTTAGAGTACTGGCTTTCTTGATAAACGTTATCAGCTGAAATGTAACATAATAGGGCTGTATTACTTGTTGTAATAGTCTAAACACTACATATTTAAATAAAAATTAAGATAGATCTAACATAATTGTTTTTTCAAACGTCCATTGTACAATGTTACAAAATGTATTGCATAAGCTACCGTTTCCCAGAAGAATGGCGGCCGTTAAACTATAACGCCCGTCATAAAAATCTTTCATTTTCACCTGTTAAGGTGTCAAAAACGCTGAACGCTGAACGGAACGCTGTAGTGATTTTATAATAACCCTAGGTATATTATGAATTTATGAGTCAAGTTTGTAGTGGGGTCTTCGTGCGTTTTGATTGGTCAAGTTTTTTCATCCGCCTTTAAGATCTGCATAATAACATGTAGAAATTTATTCATTTTATGATATAAGTAAAGCATGACATTGGAAACGGACCAATCATTGACCGTCTCACAATTTAACGGGCTTGCACATACAGTGAAATTTACAAAATATTACTGCCTAGCAATATCACTGCGTGGGTCCAGTGAAATTACAATAACACTAAAAAAAGCCCGTTAAATTGTGAGAAATTGAGGCAGTTGACAAAGTTTCGTGCAATTATAATTTCACTAGTGAAATTATTATTACTCGTTCGACAGTATCCCTGCGACATTTAAATACAAGAAAAGCCCTACATTTTGGGTTTTAAATCTTCCTGATTATCAAAAATACAGGTTTCAAATAAAACACCCGTACCCTAATTGCGTAACTCATTTTCGTAAACAATTTCGCGAAATTTGTTTCATTTTGACATTTCAACAACATTCATTGCGTTATTTACGTTGTTGAACAGATTTTTTTTTCCAACTTATGAAGCAATGGATTAGAAATCTGTTTCAAATCGAAACAAATTGTGTCTGTGTTGTATTACGCAATTAGGGTGCTGGTCAATTTTTTATAGGTACTCATGAATATGAACAACTTCAATTATGGAAAAATAAAAATAAATGAGCTGTTCCATACATTATGATCGTGATCGTGTATGTATATTGTATAAGTACACATCACAAGCGGTGGTTCGAAATAGCCGCGTAAATGTATTATTTTTATTGTGCAACGGTAGAAAGGCGTTAATTTTATATGTGTGTGTCATTGCAGGCCATTTTATTGTATTTATTCATTAACATTTTTTTTATTGTGTTTTTATGGATTGTGGTGTGCAATAAAGATTTTTATCCTTATTCTTACATATTATTAAACCAAGTCCCCCGCCGCGTCTGTCCGTCTGTCTGAACGCGATAGACTCAAAAACTACCGAACAGATTTTCAAACGGTTTTCACCAATGAACGGAGTGATTCATGCGAAAAGTTTTAGTGTATAATTTATTACGGTTTTGTGTAAATTAGCTGAAATATGATGATTATTGTTGAAGAAGTCGGAAAAAATCATGCCGACTTGGAGTTTTACTGGCGTGCGCTGCGTTAACCGAAAAAGATACATCAAATTTATGTTCTACGGTATTGTTCATCTTAAAAAGGTCAACAAAAAAGTCTGCAATAACATATGTCTATCTTCTAAGGAAGACCCACAATAACCATTTTATCTTTCAGAATTTGATAAAAATTTAATTGTTATTTTCGAAAAAACATTGACCGGTATAGTATTAATCTTTATCCAAAAAAATATATTATTTAAATTGGGCATTTAATTTAGATTAAAATATGCCTTCAAATCATACAATTTAAATTAATAGTTTAGAAGATATCACAGTTTCAAAATTACGCGTAGCAACGCGGGCGCTGCGGTACTAATCCATTGACCTTTTCCTATGTTATTAGCAGAGGTCGGAATTAGGTAGAGTTATTTATGTACTTGCATCGAAATGTTGACCAACAATATTACAAATAAATAATAATAAAAATCTCAGAGATAGATAAGACAAATAAAAAAAAGATAATTAACATACAATTTTTATTAGTATTAAATTCACAATGCACACGTGTGCGCATTGGAATTTTGTAACTTCGGACATCCGATGTCGTTGACGTACGTCGCGCGTGCAATGGTTTAAATTGTGTAAAAATAAATAACTTTTTATTTAATAGATCACGGGATTTGGGGCATATCCACTTTATTCTTTCCTTGTATGAAATCAGTCTAAGTACATACATAACTCTACTTAATTCCGACCTCTGGTTATTAGGTATGAAATCTCGGTAGTACGTTCCCGTGAGATATTTTCCAACATCCACGCGGGCGAATCCGCGGGCAAAAGCTAGTTATATTATAATTGCACTTTTGTATGTAACTACAGTTTTTATCTCCCTTTGTGATTTTTTTTCATATTCATGAGTATTATAATCCCAAGTCCCAACATAATCAAAACTTACCTCATAGTTTTTGTAAGAATTTTTGGAGCTGACGTTTACAATACTGCCTACGTACGGGAACATGTCTTCATATTCCATAAGGATTGAATTCACTCCGTAGCCACTGAGTATGGGCAGGATAGATACCATGTAAGACGGTTTGGGAGGTGACCCCTTCAAATCAAAATGGACCGTAACATGCTGTAAGTTTACATAAGATTTTTTAACCTGATTGTTCAGACCAGTTCGTATACGTATCAAAAAACTGTACAACAAATACAATGAAATTAAATAAATCAAATATTTAAATCTTCGCCACATTTTCACGATGTTAACTTTTATTCCACGTATTCTATTATCGGTTACTTTTTTTTAATTAATCCACTATCAAGCAGTTTATTACTCATATAGCACTATAAAATTGTGAAGGTTTTACGAGTTAAGCAAGCGGCCGACGTGAAATACGAGGTAAACTGAACGAAGAAGGTTTTGCATGTGTACGGATTCAGTGTGTGCTATTAATTTAATTTACTTTTAGGTATTTTAACGAATGCAAAGCTTTTGCCCGCGGCTTCGCCCGCGTGGATGTCGGAAAATATCCCACGGGAACGTACTACCGAGATTTCATACAATAACAGAGGAAAACGTCATTGACTCCTACCACTGCGCCCGCGTTGCTCTGCGTAATTTTAAAACTGTGATATCTTTTAAACTATTTATTTATATTAGTTGATTTAAAGGCATACTTTAATTTAAACTAAATGCCCAATGTAAGTAACATATTTTTTCTGTATAAGGATTAATACTATAACGGTCAAAAAAGCTTCGGAAATAACAATAATTTTTTATCAAATTCTGAAAAATAAAAACAGTTATTGTGGGTCATCCTTAGAAGATAGACATATGCCATTGCGGACTTTTTTATTGGACTTTTTAAGACGAACAATACCGTAGAACATAAATTTGATGTATCTTTTCCGGTTAACGCAGCGCACGCCAGTAAAGCTCCCAGTCGGCATGTTTTTTTCCGACTTCTTCAACAATAATCATCATATTTCAGCCAATTTACACAAAACCTTAATGAATTATACACTAAAACTTTTCGCATGAATCACTCCGTCCATTGGTGAAAACCGTTTCAAAATCCGTTCAGTAGTTTTTGAGTTTATCGCGTTCAGACAGACAGACAGACAGACGCGGTGGGGGGCTTTGTTTTATAATATGTAAGGATGTAAGAATTTGGCGCAGTCGCTTTCCTGTTAAATTATTATTTTGCATTTTTATTAGTTTCCTTTTTTAGGGTTCCCTACCCAAAGGGTAAAACGGGACCCTATTACTAAGACTCTGCTGTCCGTCCGTCTGTCTGTCCGTCTGTCACCAGGCTGTATCTCATGAACCGTGATAGTTAGACAGTTTTCACAGATGATTTATTTGTGTTGCCGTTATAACAACAAATACTAAAAAAACAGAATAAAATAAATTTTCAAGGGGGCTCCCATACAACAGACATGATTTTTTTGGCATTTTTATAATTAATGGTACGGAACCCTTAGTGCGCGAGTCCGACTCGTGCTTGGCCGGTTTTTTAGGGTTCCGCAGTAAACAAGGAACCCTTATAGTTTCGTCATGTCCGTCTGTCTGTCTGTCTTCTTCACTTCACTTCTATATACATGATTATTGGTTATACGTCGGCAATCCGTTAAGTAAAATGTGTGAAATAAAAATATAAAATGTAACCAATAACCTTGATATACAGGGTTAATGGTTATACGTCGGCAATCCATTAAGAGGATGTAGGAGAGGTCATTTACAACCAAATGACGGCTTGTGACTCCTATGCCAATGTAAATAAAAATCAAAATACTCGATAATGGTTGACATTGTCATAGGGGTATCAGGGATAATTTGGTTGCAAATGACCTGATGATTGCCGACGCATAACTAATAACCCTGCATACTATTATAACTTCCCCTTATATACTTATTTCTTACTTTACCCATTTTCTTTTTTCATTATTTTTTTTCTTCAATACCAACCCCTAAAACCCCATAACCTAATAAACTTTTTTTTTTTCTTTCCTTCTTTCAACTATTATCTTTGCGTAATTCGTGATATCGTGCATTCTTTATCATCTCGGATCCACCTTACACAGAGCAAAAATCTTAAGTGACCAAATGACCATAGATTATAAATATACTACAACAAATTGATCACAAGACGAAAAGGCTTGAAATATTCAACATGTTTGAAACTAACTACTTTTCCAGAAATAAATATTTAACCAGATCTTGTCCACCACAGACAGACAGTCGGTAAGATGTTTATTGAAACAATCCGGGTTTCAATTTACATCCTTACTTAAGAACGCGGTGACGCATGAATTGTCCATACAAACAAAATACCTAAATAATTTGCAATCCGCTGGATGCGAAAGGCACAGAATTGGTCGATGTGGCGATACTTGGGGGAGGCCTATGTCCAGCAGTGGACGTCTTTCAGCTGAAATGATGATGATGATGATGAACAATATTATGTTGCCGATGATATGGGTCCCGAAATAATTTCGGTCATCGAGCGGTATCTTGGCCATCAGGTAAATACATTTTATTTATTTTCGTTTATTCATTTCAATTCTTATTTGATTACATTTTTAAATATTTCTTAAAATAAAAAGGATAAAAAAAACATTTAAAAATATAAAAAAATAGAGTTCCGCCGGTGTCGGGAGCAGGGTCCAAGCTACCGGTGGTTAGGGCTGCAGAGACAGGAACCTCCTCACAATGCGAGCCGTATCGAGGAGTACTGCTTTCTGAATCAGGCACTTGATCCAACCGCCTAACGAGAGCCTCGAGAGATGTTGGTCGAGGCTTTCGGCCATCAGGCCATTTGCCGTTACGATAATCGGCACAATGATAGCCGAGCTTACATTCCACATGTCAACAACCTCGTGTGCTAAGTCGAGATACTTCATTTGTTTCTCTTTCTCAGCTTTCACGAGGTTCTCGTCATGTGGAATGGTAACATTGACTATCATTGCGCGGCGCACTAATCGATCTATCACTACTATATCAGGCTTATTTGCTATAATAGTCCTGTCAGTAATGATAGACCGATCCCAGTACAACGTGACATGGTCATTTTCGAGAATTGGGTCGGGCACATACTTGTAATACGGTACCTCAGAGTCCACTAGTTTATATTTCAAAGCAAGTAGCTGGTGAATAATCCTAGCCACTTGGTTATGTCTGTGCAGGTACTTGCCGTTAGCTAGACGCGAACAACCGGAGATAATATGTCTGATGGACTCACCCGGACGATGGCATGCCCGACACACGTCCACCGTACCGTCCTTCATAATATATCTCCGGTAGTTATTCGTCAAGATAACTTCATCCATAATTGCACAGAAGAAACCTTCGGTTTCCCCGAAAAGGTCACCGAAACGTAGCCAGGATACGGACGCTAAGAAATCTACACCGGGCTCATGAAGAGCCCGATAGAAGCGCCCGTGAAGCGCCTTGCTTTGCCATGCCTCCTTGCGGTCATCTGTAGTAAGTACTACAGGTTTGCACCAGTTCTCTTTAGCCATGGAGAGCGGGGTGAGCCCGTTGTCCACTGCGACCACATCACGGTGCATACCCACATCGGTTTTCAAAAAATATTCCCTGAGGCTGCACACCTCGCGGTTGTGGAGGGTCTTCGCATTTAAAAAGCCTCAACCCCCGCACTTCCGCGGGATGTACAGTCTCATCACCGATGAACGTGGATGATGCATCCGGTTCGCGGTCAGGAGTGTACGGACCCTCCTGTCCAGGGCGTCCAGTTCGGTCTGAGTCCATTTGAGTTCGGTCTGAGTCCACATCAAAACCGGCATGACCCAACCGTTGAACGCGCGCACCTTGTTTCCGCCTGAAAGAAGACTAATTAATACCTTCTTCAGGCGACCAAAGAAGCGCTCTTTCAACGATTGCTTCATGTCAGCAACGTTGATGCCTAACGCTTCCGACATACCCAAATACTTATAGCTTTCAGCTGAGGAGAGGGATCTGAGGTGTATGGAGTCCGAGAGTTGGGTTCCCTCGGATTCCATAATCTCCCGTCGCTTTACATGCATGACTGCACATTTGTCCACACCAAATTCCATCCTGATGGCGCCACTGAATGTTTCTGTTATCTTCAGTAGCTCCATCAGACGCAATTTGTTGGGGGCAAAGAGTTTCAAGTCATCCATGTAGAGAAGGTGAGATATGACCTGACCACCTCTCCTCAACCTATAGCCTAGGCTTGAATCCTCCAGCAGTGTGCTCAGAGGATTCAGGGCTAAGCAAAACCAAAGTGGACTTAAACTGTCGCCTTGAAATATTCCCCGTTTAATCCACACAGGTTCGTCATTCCCCTGGATCTGTCGGCATCCTGGGTAGCGAAGGACCGTCCTCCATTGCCCCATACACGACATCAGGAAGGTGCGCAGAGTTGCATCTATCTAGTACAACTCCAGCACCCTCATGAGCCATGTATGTGGCACCGAGTCGTAGGCCTTCTTATAGTCTATCCAGCATGTTGACAATTCCTTGCGGGATCGACAAACCTGTTGGCTTATGGCCATGTCGATGAGGAGAAGCTCCTTAGTACCGCGGGACCCATTCCTACATCCATTTTGGGAGACTGACATAATTGAATTACTGTCAATGTGTGTGTTAATTTTCGTTCTCAAAATGGATGTAAGAAGTTTATAGACCGTCGACAAACATGTGATCGGTCTATAATTCTTGGGTTCGATCTCCCTTAATTAAGTGTCGCTATTTACACTATATTTTTTAAATTCTTGATTATAGGTCCATCATCGTCGTAACCATTACATTCTCCAATCAAAAAGAGAAAAAGTACGACTTTGTCCGTTGGCGAGAAAACCATAGTGTTAAATGTATTTAAACATACAAAAAATACATGGCCTGAGAATGAATACCGCTCCAATATGGCTATGGTTAATAAGACTGCAGAGATCACTGGAATATGTAAAAGTGCTATTTACAGAATTTTGAGGGAATATAAAGATACCCATGAACTGAAACCCAAAGGGACTACAAAGGACAAATAAGGTATAATCCAAAAATTGGATAGTTTTGACAAGACGGCTATAAGGCAAAAAGTGCATAGATTTTTCATGGAAGGTGATCTGCCTACAATAGATAAAATACATCAGAAAATAAATGAAGATGACACTTTGCCCAACTTTAGCAAAACAACCTTAAGACGTGTTCTTAAACATTTGAAATTTAAGTTCCAAAAAAGAAACAGGAAAAGTCCATTAATAGAACGTCCAGAAATAATTCTGTGGCGAACAAAATATTTAAAAGTAATGGAAGGGTACCGAAATGGAAACCGTAATATCTATTACCTGGATGAAACTTGGGTCAACGCAGGTAAATATCAATTGTCATACTAAAGAGTCACTAATTAACACAATGTGCACCCTCAATTTTTTTCCCTTGTGTTTTGGTGGTTTATTTATCCTTGTTTTAGGTCACACTGTTGCGAAAGCTTGGACCGATACCACTGTGACTTCATCACGCCAAGCATTTCTGGAAGGTTTGTCGACTGGCGCTAAAAACCCAACAGGAAAGGGCAGCAGACTCATTGTAGTACATATTGGCAATGAAAATGGCTTTTTGGACGATTGCCAATGGGTCTTCGTTTGTAAAAAGACTGGTGATTATCACGAAGCTATGGGTGCTGTCCATTTTGAAGAATGGTTCGCGAAAGTCTTGGATAAGCTGCAACCTAATGACGTCGTTGTTATGGATAACGCAAGCTATCATTCCAGGTACCTCAACTTACTTAAAGGGCCAATTTTTTTGTTTTTTTTTTTGTTTTAATTATTCTACATTTTATACATTGACTTTCAGACGATTGGAAAAAATACCCACTTCATCTTGGAGAAAGCAACAGATAATGGACTGGTTGCAAGATAAAGAAATCGCCTTCGACCAACAGGACACAAAAGCACATTTGATGGTAAAAGTCCAATCTGTGAAAAGTTTTTATAAAAAATACGCAGTTGATGAAATGGCGAAAGAGAAAGGCGTATTAGTGTTACGGTTACCGCCTTATCATTGCGAGCTCAATCCAATAGAGCTCGTATGGGCGGACACGAAAAGTTATGTTGCTCGACACAATACAACATTTAAATTAACAGACGTTATAAAATTATTTAATGATGCCTTAAATCAGTACCCTAATTGCGTAATACAACACAATCACAATTTGTTTCGATTTGAAACAGATTTCTAATCCATTGCTTCATAAGTTGGAAAAAAAAATCTGTTCAACAACATAAATAACGCAATGAATGTTGTTGAAATATCAAAATGAAACAAATTTCGCGAAATTGTTTACGAAAATAAGTTACGCAATTAGGGTACAGGTAACACCTGAAAAATGGAAAAATTGTGTCGAGCACGTCAAAAAGGAAGAAGTCAAGATGAAGGGACTCGATCATCAGATAGATAAAACAGCCGATCGCTTTATTATAAATGTAACAGACACTTCAGATAGTGAAAGTTCCGTGAGTGAAAATACGGACACAGATTGCCCTTCTGAATTTTCTACTTAAGGAGACCATTCCGGTTTATAAAAAGTTGGGCCCAAAATGGAAAGTGATAGAGTGACTGTCGTGTGTTCTTATTATTAAAAAAATATTAAATACAAAACTATGTTTCTATGCCTGTGTGCCTATTTGAAATAAATGATTTAACTTCGAATTTGGTTTAAGAGTTTCATTGAGTACTAGTAAGTTACCGTACCTTCCAAAATAAATATGACTGAATTATAGTTTTGGCCAAAAGGTTTGTAACTCATGTCCAGTGAACGCGTCAAGGACGCCCCTTACCGCGATACGTTTGTTTTGATCATGTTAGCAACACTTCCTTTACATTTTTAACCCACTTCTAAAAAGGAGGAGGTTATATGTTCGTCGCGTATGTTTGTTTTTTTTTTTCGTTTTTTTTTATGTATGTCCACCGATTTCTCCGTCAATTGTGGATCGATTTCGAAAATTCTTTTTTTGTTTGAAAGGGTATGCTCTCGAGGTGGTCCCATATAAATTTTATTAACTTTGCTTTGATAGTTTTTGAATTAGCTTCAATAATACGTACTTTTTCCCGCTTAGTATGTGGATGATATGATAAGTTCCTGTCACAGCTGTTATTTACATAGCAGGTAGTGGTTTTCGAATTTGTGTGGGGTAGGTACCACAACTAAAAAGTGAAAAATAAAAACTTTTTACAAAAAAAAACAACCGACTTCCAAAAAACATTACAAAGTGAAAAATAACTTTAATTTCAGAAGTCGGTGGCAAAAAACGAAAATTCAAAACCAAAGACACCGACTTCCGAAATTAAAGTTATTTTTCACTTTGTAATGTTTTTTGGAAGTAGGTTGTTTTTTTTTTGTAAAAAGTTTTTTTTCTCATCGTTTTGAAATATTGGAATACATTGGTAACAGGTGTTAACGACTTTTACATTTTTCTTATCTGGCGGAGACTTAAACAACTTAATTACCTATATTTAGAATGAAATAATTGTGTAAATACCCAATACATACTGTATTCTTTTGTTGGCACAGGAAATTATAGAAATAGAGCAAGAAGTAGTGCAACAACTTTATATACAGTCACCAAGTGTATCAATGAATAAAACTACGTGATGATTTTATACACACAACACAGACAAGTGCTCATTGTTTTGTGCCGGCTTGTAACAATTTAGAATGAAACAAAGTGCTGGAATACTTTTAAAAAATCTGCTACTATTAAATAATAATAATCCATTTAATTCAGGCGACGCAGGCCCATAAATAAATACCTTAACCTAAACATGTATATCGGGAAAATGGACAGTGGGTTGCTGTGCTCACATAATGGCCATTGTGTGGTATTTGGGTTGGGCTCGGTACCGCAAGAGAGCATAGAAGCACCGGCGTCATTTCTGGATGGAATATTATAAGGGATGATGTGGAAAATGAATAAAATCATAAGTCACAACAAGTTGTTTTATTTACATACCTCTCATGACTGATTTCTCATCCACTTAGGCTGCCTGTCCACTGAAGCGGAGACCCCTGTGGAACGGAGATGTGCCAATATATTAACCAATAGAATCTAAACTCTGCTCTAGAGTTTAGATTCTATTGGTTAATATTGGCATGGCTTCGCCACTCCAATGAACAGATAGCCTTAATATCGCTAATACTAGGAACTAAATAACATAGAACTTGTTTGAAAAATATGTACTTACTGCCTAAAAATAGTTGGGATTTCTTCCCAGCTGTTGAAAAATCCTGTGTTTTTGGCGTTCTTTTCTCATAAGCTTGTGAATATTCTTGTACAGATGACTACGTTCTCTCTTTTCTTCCAATGTAAGGTACTTCTTGTTTGTTAGTTCTTGATATAAGGCATTTTATGTTGTCCGTGAATATGTTGGGCTTGGTTACTTTCTCTTGTTTAACGGTGGCCATGCTATTGCACACTGCTTTCTTAATTTTGTTATAGTACGATTCTACATTTTCACCTTGAGAGAAGGCGCTGCAGTGTGACCATTCACATCGGCTCCGTGATTTTATTGTATTTTTTTGTGGAAAGTTCTCCGAAATTCAGTGAAAAGTGAATAAACATAATTCTAAGGACGAATTACAGTAGTAGGTACAATAAAAAATTCAGTGTACAAATGACTTGAAAGTGCAAAAACTAGCTAAAATACTGAGTGACATGTCAACGGACACTCCAATTTTAATATTTTCAGTAGTGCATGAACAGAACATTATTATAATCACAGTGTCATGTGCAAACAAGGTCTAAATACAGTTGCAGATAAAAATAGTTCAATAAAATAAGGAATTAGAAGTGCAAAAACTAGCGTAGTTACCGAGTGACATTCCAACGGTTGTTTCAATTGTTTACAACACAGCACACAATCGGAACTAAACAAAGTCGGTGTTGTGACTATCGCGAGCAATCAAGTCAGTGATAATCAGTGCCATTGTCTTTGAATAGAAACTATCAGCTATTTTGTTTCAATCATCTCAAAGTTTACGACCTAAAAAATCTAGTACCTAACAAAAAAAAACTTAAGTAAGTCATTGTCGAACAAAGGACATCCAGTACATACGGCTACACATTAAGCTATACATTTCCAGTATAAACTGACTTCGCATTGTACGGAAATCCTACACAATGCGAGATCAACATAAATTGGTTTTGTATACCTAGCTTGATGTTGTGTAGCCGTGTGTACAACGCCATCTATCGGCGACAAACGGAACCAGGCAATCTTGAAGTTGACAACTTAAAATAGAAAAGTGTGATCGATTCATTGATCCATTGAACGTAACGTTTCCGTGTACCACCGCCAGAGGCAGCACGAGTACGAACAAAATCGATTGTAAACAAACATCATACTTATTAAAATGGAAGAACTTACAGCCTTGATTAAAAATCTACAAACAAAATTTGAAGAGCAAACAAACGAGATACGAGAAATGAAACAAAGCATAAACAACAACTTAAACATGAAATTTGAAAACTTTGAATTGAGATACAAGGCACTGGAAATTACTATTGAAGAACAAAGCTGACGTATACAGCAACTAGAAAAGTCATTACAGAAAAAAACCTAGTTTTCTTTAGAATCGAAGAAAATGAGCGAAACTATCATGATCTGCAAAACATTATGTTACAAATTATTAAGCAAAAAATGAATATTACATGTATTAAAGACAATATAGAAGAAGTGAAACGTCTAGGAAAGAAACAAGAAGGAAAAACAAGGCCTACTATTGTAACTTTTCTGACTGTGGGGTTGAAAATTGAAATTTTGAAAAATAAAAAAGGCTAGAAGATACATCATAGAACACACACAGACATTCACACACATTAAAGAATTTCCACCTGAAATACTGGAAGAACGCAAAAAACTTAGACCACAGCTGATAGATGAGAGAAACAAGGGGCGGAAAGTTTTCCTGAAGTACAATAAAATCGTAATAGTCCCAGATGAAAAACATAAATATCCTGTAAAAACACCTAACAAAAACATGAACAAACGAAACTTATCAGAATCCCCAGAAATGTATGAAGGCAACCGCACCTCATTTAAAATGGATACCAAGAAACCTTATAAAAAATAAAACTCAAACATTAAACATCATATATGATTAAACAGAATAATAAAGATTCATCTCTAGTCCCAGCAGCCTCTACTAGTACTACGACGGTCGCGCCTCAAGAAAATTGTGCGAATCAACGTTGACAGAAAGCAATCTCTCCACAAGTACCCCCACCACGGCTGGTCACCGCGAGGGCTAAGGACCAAAACCCTCCCCTCCAACCCCTACATATATGTACATATAACGCCAGATCTCTGTTATCAGAGGAAAGACTACTTGATCTCAAAGAAGCCATTTCAAAAATTAAATATGAATTAATAGGATTAGCAGAAATCAGAAGAACTGGCTACAGTATTACAGAAGATGATGAACACATATTTAGCTATTTTGGTGAAACTAAGGGCCAATATGGAGTTGGTTTCCTTATAAAAAGGAAACTAAAAAATAATTTAGAAAGCTCCTACAATCGATACCAAAGAATCCGAAATTAAACATTTTTACGACCATCTTCGGCAAACTCAAAGAAAGTGCTTTAAACGTCTTATAATTATGGGTGATTTTAATGCGCGTGTCGGCCAACGAATTGCCGGCGAAGAAAAAATAATGGTCCAATATAATTACGGAAAAAGAGACAGAAGAGGAGAACTTTTACTCCAATTTTGTTGGGAAAACAACTTATTCGTATCAAACAGTCTATTAAAAAAAAACATAACCTTTGGACATGGACATCACCAAAAAAAAAAACAAGAAGTCAGATTGACTACATACTTACTAACGATAAGAAAACAATGACCAATATTGATACAATAAGTAAACTCTCGTTCCCCAGCGATCACCAAATGCTAAGAAATACCATTTCAATAGCAACCACTAGGAAAAGCCGAGCCCAGTTCGGGAAAATTAACAACAAATTAGCTACAATTAAAGAAAAAGAACAGTTCGTAAAAAGTTTAAATAAAGAATTAAACAACCTACAAATAGGAATATATGAAGGTGAAATAGGAATAGTTAACTACTTTTTAAAATAACTTCCAGTTGTCAGGTTTTGCACAACTCACTACTCTTCTATGAATTATCGAGGTCCTGAGTATACTGAACTGATAGGCACTAAAGAATGAAGCAGCAGGACAGTTTGTTGTACAAAATAACGTTCAAGCATTCGTTTCTTGCTCTTGACACCGATTTAACCAATCTCTAGCTCTTCGAATAGGTAATATAAGATGCTGCCGCAATTGAGTAGAATATCCTGTAGTCCTATTTTATTATACTTAACGAAACTCGAGTATTTTCTGAAATTGTAAGTT
The DNA here is from genome assembly GCA_963680765.1 of Agrochola lychnidis. Lineage (NCBI taxonomy): Eukaryota > Metazoa > Arthropoda > Insecta > Lepidoptera > Noctuidae > Agrochola > Agrochola lychnidis. The sequence continues at coordinate 10,861,024 of OY796869.1, read as the reverse complement.
GTTATTTTATAGGCTTGTGTAGTACATGTACTATGTACTACTATTATTACTAAGTATTTTATCGCTCAGTCATTAATTATTCATTACAATTACAAATGACACATCAATCAAATGTCAAATGTCATTGTCAAAATGACATAATTCGCTTATTGCTGATCCACCATAAATATTTACGTAGTGTTACTCTTCTTGACCGAGATAATTTGAGTAAACAGTTAAACGAAGTAATAGGTATTATACCTATAAAATTAACATCAAGAAACGGTTACTATATTGTAAAGCCATATTTACATATAGTGTACACAGTGCTGGCCCAGGCTCCATACATTTCTGGAACATCTCCTTTATCATAAATTTTCGAAAGCTAGTAGTAGTACTATTGCATCAAGCGATAATTGTCAATGTGTGTGTGGTAGTATTGCTCATTATAGGTGTATATCCCTCCGACAGGCACTCACACTAGCGCAATGTGCTTAGAATTGAATTTTGCAAACATCTCGATTTGTAGTTGCGAGCCGTGTTCGCATTAATCTATGGGTAATTATTATCCAAAACTTTTCTAAATATCAATACAAAAGAAAAAAATTGCCTTAGACATGGGTAGGAAGATGAGTCATGATGAATTGGAAGGCCTATAAATAGTATTAGTACCTAGTAGCTGAAAGAGGGTTCGCAGCTGTGATAAATAACCTATCCCTATGGCATTAAGTCCGCCTGTGAATAAATAGATAGGTTTCCTACGCCACATTTCTGTGAATAAATAGATAGGTTTCCTATGCCGCCGTTTTTTGAAAATTAAAAAAGCTGTTTCCAATTACATCATCAACAGAATGGAAGTGTTCCAAAATATACAAGAAAAATATAAACGGTACCAACAACTATAACTGTACTACCTGTACAAAAGATAAAGAAAATTATTCAGATGATGTATCGTAAGAACAGCTTACCAACACGGATGATATCTGTAACATTTGGACTTGAACCTTCTGGCTCGATGCCAGGATTTGTCAAAGGAAGATTTGGCAGAGCGCGGTATGAACGCATAACCCTGGCCTTGAACTGAAGCCTTTATTACCAAAGCTTTCACGGTTTTAAGACCACAAACGTATCCTAACGACGCACATAATGTGCATGTAACTGAGACGTTTTAGCAAAGAGGTTGCATTCAATTCGAATGGGATTTGGAGTAGAATATTATTGGGCAGTAATTTTCAAGAGGATGCATTTCCATTAAAGGTAATGTATGGTAACGTATAACACGCAAATAAAGCGTCTATGTTACTGTAAATGATGAGATGATGATGATGAGATGACATAAATAATATTATATCAGTACTATTTGTTTCCCTGAACTAAATTTATTACAGTACCTAACTTTATTAGAGGGCTATCCAAAAAATTGGTTGCCTGTAAAGTCGGTATACGGGCGAAAGTTTTACGTGACAACGACTTTGAGTGGTAAAATAATTTTAATGTGAATATTCATTCGTATAGTAGGAAGAAGGATGAAATAATAGTAACAATTTAAAACATTTATTTATACAAAGAATTATATTTAAAACATTAATTTATACAAAGATATCCTATCTATCTAGCCTATCTCTCTCACTCTCTCTCTCTCGCTCTGTCTCTCTCGCTCTTAGGCGGGCTAACTGTGCTCGAGTGGAAGGGACGCGTGCCTTTCACTTTTTATGTCTGTCTCTCTCGCTCTTAGGCGGGCTAACCATGCCCGAGTGGAAGGGACGCGTGCCTCTCACTCGCTCTCATTGTGAGCGCATAACGTGAGCGGAGCGTAACGCAGTTTCTTGAAGTGTCACCCGGCAAACCAATTTATAAGACGTTGTCACGTCAAAAACCGGCCAAGTGCATGTCGGACCACGCACAATGAAGGGTTCCGTAGTTGGGATGAATTTATCCCAAGAACAAACTTAACTTTGTAGTTGAAAAACATGTTCTCCCATACGGAATGTATGGGAGAACATGTTTTTGCAACCGCAAATGTAAGTTGGTCGATTATTACTCGTTAAGTTGGAAAGCCTACTTAGCTGTGATAGTTTTCCTTTTAATTTCGTTATATATGCTACTGCTGTGAATTTTTTCACATCCCCAAAACTAACCATTACGCTTGCAGGGGGGGGACACTTGACTCTAACAAAAATTAGCACTTTAAAGCTTAATATTTCGAAAACGAATCCCTAAATCCAAAAATGGTCTTTGCAAACTCACAATATTTTTGAACGACCTTTCCAACGACACCCCATACTATGGGATTATAGAGAGAAAAAAAAAACATCCTCTCTTTACGTCTAGGAGAGGTTAATTAATTTTATTTTACCGCTTTATCGGCGTGATTAATATGTATACCCATGCCAAATTACAGCTTTCTAGTACTAAGCGTCTCTGAGCTAAGCCGCGGACAGACAGACAGACAGACGGACATGATGAAACTATAAGGGTTCCTTGTTTACTACGGAACCCTAAAAAGGGACGAGTTGTGGCTTTTCTGTATTCTGATCTTTTCTGTGTACAAAATTAGGGCTTTGTTAGATAGTAGTCTTTCGTAAGGCAAAAGAGGCCAGCAATAATAATTTTTATTTTTATTATTTTATCTTAATTTCATCTTTCTGCAATTTCATTTAAAATACCAATACTTATTTTCCAAAAAATACTTCTTGTGTTGGCTTTGATTGCACAAATATTCTCCTACATTGCACCGCAAACTATTGGCTAGAGTCCAGTTATTTTATGGCACAGGACATTTACGAGTGCAATAATGGAATTGTGGCAACACTGTCAAATTTCCCCTGACGCTACGGCAGTAACATACAATATTGAATTTTTAGTTGGCCACATTGCAATTTTATTTTATTGCGCGCCAGTGAGTTAGCCAGGTATTGCAAAAATAAATAGTATGAAGATTTTTATTTACAATTTCTGGCTTGCTGTATCGCCTAAGCAGAAAATTAATTGTGGAAAAAAACAAAATCTACATAATTTTAATGAATAAATTAAGTTAACTCACAACAATATATATGTCGAAAATAAAAGTTATAAACATAACATTACGTGTGTATTCCTCGAGGGGTTAGGTAGAGGTATACCTCTTGTACATCCACATCTCGCTGATTAAAAAATGATCTCCGTATTATTTCTAAATAAAAAACGTGTGGCACTCGGGGACTGCCGCGGTAAAGCTAATGGAATGGTCATGGGAACCGTCATTACATGGTAGGCGGAGTGGGGGTGTTAGGTTTTTTTCGTTACGGAATTTCTTGATTCGGTCGCCGCGCTCAAAGCCCGCGATAAAAGCTATGCAATAGCTTAAAAAAACGTGTGGCACTCGGGGTCTGCCGCGGTAAAGCTATTGCATAGCATTTGTAACCTCCATACTTCCTATTTGTCAACGCTACACTTGGGATGATGACGTGTGACATAAAACAAAAATTACGTTCCCATGACAACATCACGTTGTCATGGGAACCGTCATTACATGGTAGGCGGAATGGGGGGTCTTAGGTTTTTTTCATTACGGAATTTCTTGATTCGGTCGCCGCGCTCAAAGCCCGCGACAAAAGCTATGCAATAGCTTAAAAAAAAAGATGAGACTTTTCAGTTAATCCTAATAATTGAGAGTTTAATTATTTATTTTTAGCCAAAGGTATTTCACTGTAAAAGCTAAGCTAGGGGTTTCAAATACCATTATATTTAGGCGTCCTAAGTGCAAATGTGTAGCCTGTAGATAGCCTAAAGGAATGTGCAGAGGAAGCACTTAGCGACGGTAACTCAAGTTGAGCGGCGATGGTCACTAGCATCTTTGCGACTCCATTTTATATTAAGGCCATGTTCTAATCCGATCCCACATAATGATGCAAAAAAAAAATTGAAATTGAATGAAATTCTATTTAGTCCGTTAGTCAGATAATAAAAAAATATTAGACACGTATTTTTTGCTTTATCATATTAATAAAAAATGACTTAGATAAAACGCATTAAAGTTGGGGAGTGGGGGTCGCTACGTTACAAATAAGTACGTAAAAATTTAAACCAAAAACATGTTGTTTTGTACGTCATAAATGGCAAAACATGCAGATCTACCTGTTATTTTAAGACCTTGCACATCTTATTTGATATATTCTCATGTTTTACAATAAATATACTCTATTCTATTCTATTCTAGCTTTTAGGATACGATCTGGACATGTACCACTAAAAAAATATTACCTTTATAATGAAGAAATCGCTTTCACCTAACTGTATTATTTGTGATAAACCAGAAGATGTCCAACACCTCCTTATCGTATGCTCAACAACGTAATTAATTCAATGAACATGAACTGTCAAAATAAAAGGCATTGCGGTCAATTGCCATTTTATGTGTACCACGCAATTACCTCGCCGTTGAAAAAAAATAGAGGGGCCCTTCCTGTATTTTCAGGAATGTTCGCATTCTAATTTTGTAACAATTTTTTATTTAAAAGAGTGTCCGTGGAGTTTCTTGCCCGTTCTTCTCCACAGGTACCTACTACGCTTTAGAATGGGCAACTAGCTTCATATTTCTGACTGACCGATTCCTTGACCGTTCAAAAATGCCTGTAAATGGTTTAACTGAAATAAATGCTTTGAGTTTGAATTTAAATCTCAATCTGTCAAAAATACCTGTCGTTTCCTTACATTTTGACATATTGACAAGTTTTTGACATTGATTGACGCTGAGATGAGATTGCGACACATTTGATTGAGACAGCAGTGGTGGCCCACAGGTAAACGACCCGACTTACGAGTTGTAGATCGTAATTTCAAATCCAAGCAGGCGCTTTACTTTGTGTAATCCACTGCTCTTAAAATGATTAAAGATTTCATCGTGAGGAAGCCGGTATGTCCTAAAGCTAAAATTAGAAGACATGTGACATCTACCAACACGTACCGGACCCGCGTGGTGGATTACGGCCCACTCCCTCTCACTGAGAGGAGGCCTGTGTCCCAGCAGTGGGATCGTTATAGGCTGATTATGCTGCTGTTTTTATCCTAAGAGGACATTAAAAAAAAAAAAAAAAAATTTTATTGACATATAAAAAGACGTTACATTAATTTGAAGCCCTGACTCCTGAGCTAGGTGGTACCTGTGTTACAGGAATCAGTGTCTTCACCCGTTTTTTGAGTACAAACATTCTATGCTATAAAATTAAAAATAAATTCAAAATGCTCTTGAGTGGTTTGTGTGCGTGTGTGTTTGTTGTGTTTTTGTGTATGTGTGAGCGAGTGAGTGTAAGTGATTGTGCTTGGTGGATTGGACTTTGGGTGTATGTGAGGATTTGTGTGCCTAATTTGTTATTTAATGATCACGAGTATTGTTCTTTAAGTATGTTTTCTGTCTGTAGGTAATCCAGTGTTTGAAGCCATGTGTTTAGTTTTATCTTAGTTTTATTTTTTGTTAGTGGGTTGATGTGGAGAATTTTGTTTACTTTATTATAAATATAAGTAGCTAGGTATAGGCGTTGCCGTCGAGCGGCTGCGGTCCTACACTTGACTGCGCGGCATACATTAGTCATAGTTCTCTTATGTTTTGTTGCGAGATTTACCGGTGTGATTTCATGCTGTTTTATTATAAGATTGAGAAGGTATAATTGTCTCACTGTAAGTACCTGACAACTCTCATACAGGGTTTTTGTAGGGAACCGCCACGACATTTATGTGTAATAGGACCAAAAAAATCTCTCCAAAATACAAAATTCAGTTTTTACAATCAACCGTATTTTCAGCACTAATTACTATGAAATACCAGCAGCCATAATATAACTCAACAGCTATAACTCTTTAGATAAACTTTAACACATTTAGCCGAACCAAAACAATACTAAACAAATAATTATCTTCTAAGTTTGATATTTAGATGCTATTTATCTTAGAAACAAGTCTGCGTTCAAAGTTTTAATTGACCGTATTGTTAACTATTTATAAAGATTTATTTATTTATCTTCGAACATATTAGTATTTATCTATCTATCTAAAATCTAGACACGGAGCACAACGATCTTTTATTACAACCAATTTATCAGTCATCTGGATTCTAGTTTATAGGCACATTCTTATTTATTTATGGAAGGTTCACAGCTAACAATAAGTACACATTATTATTCTGAACATTACGTCAATAATAAAGTACACAGAAAAATAAGAACGGCGAGTGACATTAAATAATATTGATAGTGTGTGCGTGCGTGTATCTGTACGGTGCGTGGGTCTTGAAGCTTCGTGTACCTACGTATGTAGTCAAAAAGTCCACTATAAAATCTTGAAAGTTTTGAATTTCGAATAGGTACCTACTTAGATTTCTTTTTTTATGACCAGATCCGCAGGAATATAGCAAAACCTTCCCCTTAACACGTCATTTACCAGCCAAGATTAGAACGAGCAAGCCGCAAGCTCTAAAATCTAATGCTTGCATCATCCCGCAACACATTAAATTAATGTTTGGATTAGTTGTAGCACTAACTTTTGCTTACTAGAATTTCTCCTGATATTTTTACTTCAGCACCTACTGCGTCGTATGTCGTTAAAAGATGAACATGTTAAACAAACTCGTATTTGGAAAGTTTTTGTTGGATGCGGCGGTTGAAGTTGGTCTATTGAAGCCTTTTTGCAGAATTAATTAGATACTTTTCTACTTTCAAAGGAGTACCTACCTACATACTTACCTTTTCTTGGGGCTCGTGGCAAAATGATAGCAGCCGCACAGGTCGATTGAAGCTTAAACAACGCTTGCCACGTTCGGTTCGTAGATGGGTGACCATCCATTACATATCGAGACTCCTCCAGTGCCTTGGAAAGCACGTTAAGCCGTTGGTTCCAACTGTCATTTGTAGATCTATGAAGCCCAAAAGCCTGACCACCAGTCTTACCGAGGGATATCGTGTTACGGGTTGTGGAGGTCGGATAGGCGGTTGCTCCATGTAAAATAGTGGTATTTAGCTGCTTCAGGTTAGATTGGAAGTCATTCCCAACATAGTAGGCAGATTGAGATGTATGAGGAACTGGGTAGAAAGTTCCTTATCCTTCATCCAAAAGGAAGTTCCTCCGACCAGGCAGGTGTTGTCGGGCTGTTGTACATAATATGTTAATCGCGCGGATAACTCTGCTTGTGCAATGTAATACCTATTTGCGTGACGTCGGGTGTGATTCTCAGTTCGCATGTGGTGTTACGAAGGCCGCCACAGGTTCATCACTTCTTATCTTAAAAGCTTAAAAGCATTTTGCTCCTAAGAGTCAATGTGTCAGTCTACACTTTTTGGAAGGTGATGATGGTGCTGATCTTTAACTGAAAGTAAGGCATGTATTTTGGAGATGGAAACTCAAACTCAAAGCATTTATTTCAATTAAACCATTTACAGGCACTTTTGAATTGTGAAGGAATCGGTCAGTCAGAAATATTGTTGTTCATTCCAAAGCGTAGTAGGTACCTATGTAGAAGAATGGGCAAGAAACTCCACGGATACTCTTTTAAATAAAAAATTGTTACAAAATATTGGTTACATCATTCATGTTGAAATTATACATGTGAGAACAATGTAAAAAGACGTGCACGTTAGAAGCGTCCGTAATAAAAAGATAAAACAAAGAACAATTCACAAATTAAAATTAATTAAAAATAAGCTATAGCAGCTAAGAGATGACCAGTCCCAACTGACGGCGCCCGTTTACGAAAATGACGCATGGATTAGCACCATCCAGCTTGGGACTGCCTGTCATTTGCTTCTATTTAATAACAAAATATTATATTTATTTTAAAACCAGCACATGGTTCGGCTCAACTTAGAAACACATAAATTCTCTATTTTATGGGAAACAAACTTGACACGTACCGCAAAAGGGTCGGGTGCAATAATTTTTCGAATTCTAAAGAAACTAGGAAAATATCCAATTTCTAATCTCATCTCACAACACCAGTGCCAACATCTGGTGAGCATTTAGTCGGGCTCAGGCAGTTCAAACGAAACCTTTTAAAATAATTGAGAAATTGTGCAAAAACAGCCATAAAACTATTCTGTGAAACTGTGGGAAGATGGGCTAAACGTTGTGTTTTTAAGAATTGAGGAGACTGAGGAATGGAGTCGAGGCACTTGATTTTAAACCACGGTAGGATACGGACGTTCGAGTCTAGGCTAGTTAAGTTAGAAGGCATGGTGAATACCAAGAGGCCATGTCCGAGTGGGCTGTCGCAAGATAGCGAGTATTAGTTATTAAGTTAAATATAGTTGGGTTAAAGCCCAGATTAGACTAATTTAGTACGTAATGTAATTTGTGTGTGTATATTGGAGCGACTGGGTGAGTCTTTCATTATAATAACTATCCAAGGCTGGTAATATGTTAAAAGTTCTTGTAACTAAACAGACAGAGACGTATTGCTGGGGAGTTTCTTGCGCCACTTCTTCTCCCCATCTAAAATACTAGGAATTGGAGAAGGGTGGGCGGTTTTGAGCTGTCTATAAGCCTTCAAGAGAGTTAATCCACAACTATATTAATTAATAATTCTTGAATTTTGTATTCTTTGCCTCAGACCAATAATAGGACTTTAAGAGAGATTATCCAAAACTTTATTAGATAAATGATTTTTAAGTTTCGATTCTGAACTCTATTAACTTATGATTTTGAACGTTGTATTTTTTATCTCAGACCAATAATTCGGTCAGGCTGACGTGAACTCGTGTCTTGCAGATATACTTGTTCTGTGAAGCGTGAACTTTTAGGGGTTTGGGCGACCACATCTATCTTATATTCAGTTCCAAGGACTGATAGGGATCATGTTTCCTAAATAGTATGATGTCGACGCAATGTCGCTGGAACTAGCCGCTCCGCTGGTAGACGAGGACCGTCGCACGGTTGCCGCAGGGAAAGCCGCTTCGTCACGTTTATCAGTTCGAAAGAACTGCTAGGGATCGTGTCTCCAAAAGAGCATGATGCCGACACAATGCGTCATTGACAATTGTTGAAATAACTATTACGTTAACGTAAGGGTTACTCACATGTTTATATAACTATATACTTTGCATCCCTCTATTATTTATTAGCTTTCTGAAACCACATCCATTGTATTTTCATAACTATGAATTCCTGTTTTATTTACAGCTATATCCCATTCAATCCTTTCCTTGCCTTATTAATGGGACAAGGTAAGTATCGAACTTCTTATTTGGGGATTAATTTCTTCGGTGGAAGAGTGTCCAGTTCGGAGACGAGCTCTACAGGGCCGTACGGGGTGGAGTGCGGAATCCCTAATGGGGGAACCGACTTAAACACTTATGTTTACATAATTAGGAAAAAGGAAAAATTTATCAGCCAAGGGTAATTTAGGTACAGTCACAAGCTCAACCATTTTGAAGGGAGCGAGACATCTGAGAATAACTCATGTATCCAGATAAAAGCAAAACCTTCAGTAAGTCGTATATTCTAGCTGGATCAAAAACCTGTATGCAGGAAGTCAAAGGTTGTGCATTCACACTATGTTGTAAACTTAACTTTTTATTTTTTTATGACCTCACAGAGAAACCGTAAAAACGGTTTTGTAGTATAAGACTAGACATAGTATAAGACTGCTGCAATATTTCACAAATAAAGAAATAAAATTTCACAAATCTATACATATAATAAAATCGTAGCGAAGTCAAAACTGTACATTGAATATTTTTGAAAAAAAGTAATTGCTACGAGGTCTAGGATCGATTCTAATGCCGAAAATATTTTTTTTAGAATTTTTGTCTGTTTGTCTGTTTGTCTGTATGTATGTTCCAGCATGACGCAAATTCTACTGGACAGATTCTGTTAAAATTTTGCATAGATATTCCCTGTGTGTCTGGTCAAACTATAGGGTATAAACTATCACGCTATTTACTATGGGGGACGAGCAATATTACATTATGTTGTATTTTTATGTTCTAGCATGACGCAAATTCTATCCGATAGATTCTGTTAAAATTTTGCATAGGTGTTCCGTAAAAGTCTGGTCAAACTATAGGGTATAAACTATCACGCTATTTACTATGGGGGACGAGCAATATTATATTATGTTCGTATTTTTGGAAAAAAACGCGCCAAAATTTTAGGATATTGTAGATGGTTATCGATTAAACTTTTTAAATGATTATCATCACGCTATACCTTTATGGAACTAAGCAGTCAATCATGAAATGTATAGGAACGGCTATTTTAGACAAGTTTCAACAAAGCAATTTGCTCAACGGTTGGGCGGTTGCTTTGCAAACATGGGGTTGTAAGTTCGATTCCCACCTACGGTTTTTTCTTTTTTTTCACATTTTGTTATACGATTATTATTATTATTTTTTTGATTATGTACCTATAATCTATAGATATAATAAAATCGTAGCGAAGTTAATTTTTTTTAAAGAAAGTTATTGCTACGAGGTATGGGATCGATTCTTATGCGGAAAATAAAGTTTTTAGAATGTTTGTCTGTACCAACTGTAGGGCATAAACTATCATGCTATTTGCTATGGGGGATGAGCAATATTATATCATGTTCATATTTTTCTCTGCAAATTGTAAAAGGACGCGCCAAAAGGCTGGGATATTGTAGATAGGTAGTTACCGATTTAACTTTTTAAATGATCATCATCACGCTACCTTTTATATAGGAACGGCTATTTTAGTTAACTTTCAAAAAAGCGAATAAGTAAGCGGTTGAAGTCTTGAGGGCCTACCACCAGCTCAAAAGCAGTATTATTTTAATATTACTTTAGTTTACTTCAGTGTGGGAAAGAGATGAAGCTCTACAGGATGTATAGCTCCATCTCTTTCTCCCACTGAAGTAACATTAAAATAATACTGCTTTATGAGCTGGTGGTAGGCCGCCCGGGGTAGTAAGTTCGATTTACATATTTTTTTTTAAACTCTTTTTGTAAAACGATTTTTTTTTTTTTTGGATTATGTCATCATCATCATCATCATCAGCCTATAAATGTTCCCACTGCTGGGACGCAGGCCTCCTCTCTGTGAGAGGGAATGGGCCGTAATCCACCACGCCGGCCCAGTGCGGGTTGGTAGATGTCACATGTCTTCGAATTTTCGGTTCTAAGACATGCCGGTTTCCTCACGATGTTTTCCTTCACCGTTTTGAGAGCAGTGGTGATGAAATAATTTACACAAAGTAAAACGCCTGTCTAGGTTCGAACCTACGACCCAACTCATAAGTCGCGGCCGTTACCACTGTGCCACCACTGTTCTGTGGATTGTGTATGTTCATAGAATGTATTAATTCACAAAAAATGGAAAACTTCGTAAGCTATGGGAAACTACTAAGTTACAAGTACTTTACAGTCACAAAACATTCAAGGTTGTATTCTGATCATTTTAGAGCAAAAGACTGTAGGAATAAAATGTTTTTTTACAGATTTTGACAGCAGATTTGTCCAAGCGATTTTAAAATATGTATGTGTGTGGATCTTCTGGAATCGCTGCCACACTGCTTCCTGGAGGCAAAACAGCGCACGTCATGTTTAAGATTCCCATCGATTTAGAGAGCAACGAACCGCCTGTTGCCGTGGGGTGTCACGCAACAGTAACAAGGGATTTGTGCTTAGGGGATTGCGCTTCGTCGTATGGGATGAATGCATTATGGCAAAAAGGAAAGCAGTGGAAACTGTAAACAGAACCCTGCAGGATATCCGCAGAAACCAAGATATGATGGGTGGTGTCACAGTTTTGACAAAAAAAGTGAATACTTCGTTGAAAAGGTCGACTCTATGGTCGAGAGTTCATAAACTGCGCTTGACCATCATCATACGAGCTCGGCTTGGCGGTAATTCAAATGCTCAAGAATTCTCCGATGTTCTTCTAAAAGTTGGTGAAGGCACTCTACCAGAGACTCTTGGTAGAGTAGATCCCACTTTAGAAGATCTTATTCGTCTGATATACGAGGATATCAGTCAAATACCGTACCAAGAGAATTCTTAGGCGTGTTTCCGTTTTAACTCCGAAGATGATCAAGCTGCAGCGATCAACCACAGTATTCTCTCACAAATTGAAGGGAGTGGAGTGATATACACCTCCATTAATACTGATGTAGAGGAAGATGATGCCAAATATCACCCCGTAGAATTTCTCAATTCACAAATGGCAAGTGGACTTCCGGTTGTATATCTGTGTAACGGAAACCAGCTCAAAGTCATGTCTTTGCAGAGAAACGTCATCGAGGTGGAAATTCTAACAGGTTGTGGCGATGGTGAGACAGTGTTTATAGCGCGTATAAAGTACAAATTCCCCATAATTACCAGTTAAAGCGCGTGCAGTTCTCTGGGAGTGTATGCTTTGCGATCAACAAGTCACAGGGGCCGACACTGAAGGCTGAAGGCTGCGGGTGTCGACCTCAGGATAAGCTGCTTCTCACACGGACAACTGTTACGTCGCTTGCTCCCGAGTCACCATTCCTGACTCTCTGTATATTTTGGCTGCTGAGAATAAAACTACAAACGTAGTATACAGGGAAGTTTCATAAAAATATGGCTATTATTGTAGTATATTGTGATGTCTTACGATTTCCATGCGGACGAAGTCGCAGGCAGAAGCTAGTAAAGAAATAAAACAACAACATCACTTCCAAGCACAAATATTCAAGTGAAAACCTTGAAAAATTCTGAATGCTCAGAAAACTTTTTGAGTTTTCAGAACAAGTTGAAGTTTTATGAAAATACCACGATGTAAAAAAGTTGTTCATACCTGATACTTTATATACCTATTTGTTAAAAGTAATATTATGACAGTTTTTTTAATATTTTAAACTTTTAGTCGAAAATTTTCAACTACATTTAGAGTAGAGAACTCAACAGTCTAAGTTTCTAAGTTGTGTGGTGGAAGGTTGATAGGGCTGCCACGTTACACTACTGCTGAGACCGTGTATTAGGTACCTATGTTATCTTTATAACATCAGCCCGTGCCTCGGAAAGCACATTAAGCCGTTTGCCCCGCGCTTGATTTTTCTCCGGTCGTGTTGGATTACCGTCCCATCGGACTATGAGAGTGGGGGAAGAGAGAGTGCACTTGTGTCTGCGCACACACTTGTGCACTTTAATGTCTCCCGTGCCAAAGGCTGGTCTCTGGAGACATTGGTCGCCATGGCCTAAATTCGTTCTGGAGTACTAGCCCACGTTCGCACGGACGTAAAAATATCGCAGCGCGATTTTATCGTGCATTGGATTTTCAACTCTCAGTGTTGAGTCGAGCGTTAAGAATCCAAAAGAGTGCATCTCAACGCTTTGAAAAGACACAATGTTGGATTTTCAATTCTCAGCGCTAAGCAGAGCGTTGAAAATCCAATGTGCGAAAAAAATCGCCGTGGCATTAGACAAAACTGGCCCACCTAGACACGATATTTTTTTGAACCATTTCACCTCAATTTGGCTGATTGTTGACGTTTCATTACAAAACAAGTTCTAAGAAGTAAATTTTTTATTAAGAACTTTACCAGTCAGAAAAAGATCACTGATTGAAAAGTTTAAGCTTGTACCAAAGTTAAAACTTGTTTTGTAATGAGACGGTTATGGTTCATAAAAACTTTATAAAATTCAAAAATAAATGTAAAAGGTTCAAAATCCCTGCAGAAAGAAAAAATACTAAAATATCGAGTTTACATTTTATATGCGCTGAACGAGTTATTTCAGGGATGGCAACACAGCTGCTATATCTCAAAGTATATAGTTTACATTGCTCCGTAATAACACAAAAACGTAAGTTTGTGTTAAAAAAAAATTTTTATTACCTGTTCTAGTAACTAGCAGCCCTAAAGCTTACCTACGCCGGAACGTCGCCGGTGGCGTGACGTCATGGTCTCACGAGTTACGTCACCAAAGCTAAGTACTTTCCAAGATACTGAGTAACTTCAAATACATTGTATTAATGCATGGCAACAACACATCGCAAATAGAAAAGAAGAGTTTTAAATGTAATTGGATAGCGGTTTCCCTATCAAGAACTTCTCAGTAGCATCGCGGAGTTTGGATTTTGTGCCCGGTTGTTGGCAATAGGATCGCCCCCTATTACATGGGACTTAAACATAACTGGTAAAATATTGGTGTAATATAGATGCAACTCTGCTAACCCTTCGGGGATTTCTAGGCGTGATGTTATGATATGTGGATAGCAGAAAAGCTCACTCACACCCACTTAATCCTGATAGTACAAGTGGTCACAGTCGCCTATGAACATCTGCAAAACGAATGTGGCCCAAAACCGCACAAATAATATAAGATTGTTTGTTCAGTATTCATTTTATCCCGTTTAGATATCGATACTTATCACGTCAGCGGAGTTTAGCTACCTAATTTTATTTGAACCTGTAGTATTAGTTATAACTATGCAGTATTGGTTATAAGTTCAAAATTTTGCATGCCAAATGGTAGAACGTACCTGGAACGAAACATTATTATGCAATTACTCACCTGTATACTTACATCCTATGCAAATAAACAATTTCTATTCCACTCTATTTTGTTCTAAAAGTTATCAGCAAGAAGGATGAGTTTACTTACTTAAATTACAAAAAATATAGTGTAAATGTTCCAAACCGTAGACTTATGGATAAAAAAAAAATTGACAAGCCTTTTGAACGGGTCTGCTGAGTCAGAGTAAGGTTTATAATTTATTTCAACACAAACCAAAATAAACATAAAGAAAAAAGGCCTTTTCAGCACAAATTATTCCGCCTCCGATAAAAGAGATTGACATGTAAAAATGTTCTTTGTGGCTTAGAATTTCAGACGCCTCAATATCTTTTCAAATTCAAATATTATTTGGCTTCATATCTAAGCTACACTTTTTCCACAAAGATTTATATAACAAACTAGATGACCCGGTGAACAGAAAGAGAGAAAAGAACGTGATAAACATTTTCGTTTTTTTCGTATTTTCGGCTATTCCTTTAGGTTTTTCCTTAACCACCCCAGCATTGAGGCGAACAAAAAAGTAAAATCACATCGGTCGACCCATTTTCAAATTTTTGCGAGTCTAACGCACGGCAATTGATTTTTATGAAAAAAACTTGAGGGACATGTCGTAAAACTCATGTCGTGTCGGAAAATTGGGAGAACAGGCGGTAGACGGGTGCAGTTATCGTTATAATATATTATATCTACGGTCAACGGTCTTCCGTGGGTGGCCGATGGGGCCGAAAGGTTCTGGAGTGGCGACCGCGTACCGGAAGAAGAAGCGTTGGAAGGCCTCCTACAAGAAGGACCGATGACGTTGTGAAGGCTGGAAGAATCCGCTGGATGCGGGGACCACAGAACCGATCGAAATGGCAGTGCTTTATCCTATATCTATAAATAAATGTTGAATTTACAAAGAGGTCATGGAATATTTTAAAGCCCAAACATTAAGGAAGAATAGTTACTTCTCCAAAATAAAAATAGTTTTTTCCCATCTCAAAAATGCCCAACGCGCCTAAAGAAGTTTTCACTTCAAAAATCAACCCTCGGTTACATATGTGGGAAGTGACAACACTAATATTTTTTTTCGTAATTATACTTCACCATTATTTAGCGGTGTACAGAATACACCTTTTTTCCAATTTTCATCGATATAAAACTCCAAGTAAAATGACTGTCACATCCGGACAGACGGACATGACGAAATTATAAGAGTTCCATTTTTGTCATTTGGCTACGGAACTTTGAAAAGCATTAGAGTGATCCATCAAATGTACTGATTCTGGAGAACATTTCGAATCAAAATTAAAATCATAATATTTTATTTCACGAAGACCTATATGGGGCACTTATGAAACGCCAGAGCTATGATGAAATGAAATGATGATACGATGATGATTTTATTTTCTTAAATAGGTTAGTACAAACACTTTAACACGTCAATAATATTTTAAAATCTAGATGAGGTCAGTGTTTCCTATCTGAATAATCTAAGAAGAACGGCCGAACAAACTTAGCTAGATGCACAGTTCCAATTGGTCGTTTCCTGTAGTGAGTAAAGAGTGAGTTCTTATTGTGAGTCTGATAATATTCGGCAATAATATCTGGCAAGCACATGAGTGGCGATTTAGCTTAGAGCCAATCAGTACCACTATTGTTTCAACCCAGGTGCAAATGCAAACTCGGGTCAATATCAAGGCGTCAGTTCGAATTACTGACGATAGCGTCGCATTGTTCACCGTAATCGGTCAGTGTGCATTTAACAAGTATATCGTGAATACAATTTATCGGCAATTTGATCTGGTAATTAAGATATCGTATGTATTTATCGACGTCAAGGTGGACCGATGATAACCTTGTGAAGGCGGCAGGAATCCGCTGGATGCAGGAAGCACAGAACCGGTCAAAATGGCGGTGCTTGGGAGCGGCCTATGTCCAGTAGTGGACGTCTAAATGATGATGATGATGTATGACATCACACAAATAGACTAATTAAAAATCCGGAGTCACACATAATCTATTCAATTTATGCCCTAACATGTGTCCTAATCACATTTTATGTAACGTTACATAGCCTTTAACCAGCGGACGATCACCAAAGACGCTTTCAACGATACCTCATTTGTCAAATTATGATCAGTAGTTTAGAAGTTATGAGGTAACAGATGAACATACATACCGGTCAAAATCATAACCCTCCTTTTTGATTCGCCGTAGTCGGGTAATTAAATAAACTACATAGAAATAGTGAGTGATATTAACTAGGAACAGTTTTTCTTAACCACATGTCTTGGATTCCTGCCTACCTCGTTGGTCTAGTGGTCGCAAGCGCTACTACTGAGCATGAGGTCTTGGGTTCAATTCTCAGGTCGGGTAAAGCGTTATTGGGTTTTTCTATCAGGAATTTCTCAGTAGCAACCAGGAGTCTGGATTTGTGCCCGGTTGATGTGCAAAAGGCTCGCCCCTATTAGGCGATTAACACACTGTCACGCACCACGCTGCGTAGCGCGTGAATGCGTGTTTTAACGTTGCTTGTAAGTATCTCCGTTTGTATAGAAAACACGCACAGTCCAACACACAGAAAATGTATCCACGCGCGTTCGTTCAGATCGTTGACACGCAACATGCAGCGTGATGCGGTGCAGTGTGATAATCGCCTTGCACATGGGACTTGAATGTAACTGGCGAAATGTGGGTGAACTATATGTATATCTCTGTCTGCCTTCATCTCAATTTATTTGTGGTCGGCGCAACATGTCTTTTTGTTCCATACTTCTCTCTATTAGTCGTCATCTTGGTATAGTCATTCCCTTTTTAGCCATAAATCATCTTTCATACAGTCCAGCCATCGTTTTTTTTTTACATGACATAGACATGACTACATTGGTTCTCGCCAGGATTTATAATGTTTTTATTGGTGACTTTTGTAATGTTTATCTAATTGTAATCTTCTAATTAATTCTTAATGTATCTTATATTTTTAATTTACATGTATGCATATGGACTTTCTGAAGTTGGAGCTGTTTTTATTATCATACAAACATTACACATAATGGGTCTCCAATCTCAAATTACTTTCCCGCTTTTATTGAGGAAAAAATACAAAATTTCAGCGACGTTTCGGAAAGATTGTTACAAATTAATATGCATTCGGCCATCACCCTTATTCGTTACTGCTGTTTCGGCCCTAAATTAACATATTTTCTTCGCGCTTTCCATTTATGGAAGCACACTCACCTTTTAGAAAAAATGGACCAAATTATCCGACACACATTAACTTCAATTTTAAATGTGGCCATGGACGACCGAGCTTGGGCACAAGCTACTCTTCCCATTCGTATGGGAGGCCTCGGCGTCCGCAAAATTTCGAGTATTAGTCTACCGGCTTTCATATCCTCGGTCCATGGCACTGAGAAATTAATCAGGAAAATTCTAGCCTCCACACTGATTAATTTTGATGTGCCGTGCTTCACCGAGGCTATGAATGCCTGGAGAATCGCTTGCCCGAACTCTGATCTACCCGATTATCCATCTTCTCAAAGACGGTGGGATGAGCCGCTCTGCAGAGTAGTACAGAACAATTTACTTAACACGTCTACTACTACTGCGGAGCGTGCGCGCCTGCTGGCTGTGAGTAAGTGGGAATCGGGTCTGTGGCTTCATGTACTACCGTCGTCAAATATAAGCACTTTGCTCGACAACACCATTTTCTGCCTCGCTGCTTCCCTACGACTAGGAGCTCCATGTTGTTCTCCTCATCGCTGTCACTGTGGCGAAGTTGTCAACAGTCTCGGCCATCACGGCCTGTCTTGCAACCGAAGTGCGGGTCGATTAGCGCGGCATGCGAACATCAACGACATCATCCGACGAGCTCTTGTCACCGCCGGCGTTCCAGCTGTATTAGAACCCAATGGCTTGGTACGCGACGATGGCAAGGGACCGGACGGCATGTCCTTATTTCCATGGAAGGTGGGTAGGCCTTCAGTGTGGGACGCAACCTGTGTCGACACTCTTGCGCCATTCCATCTTCCTGGCTAGGCGTGCTGTGCTGGTGCTGCTGCTGCGGCTGCAGAAAACCTCAAGCGGCGTAAGTATAATAACCTCATTGGTAACTATACTTTCGAGCCGTTTGGGGTTGAAACCCTCGGGCCGTGGGGTCCGAGTGCCCATGGCCTCTTCCGTGACATCTCAAAACGGCTATTTGACACTTCCCGTGACCCAAGGGCTGGTTTTTACCTTGGCCAGAGGCTAAGCATTGCCATACAACGTGGCAATGCGGCCAGTCTCTTGGGTACATTACCAGTCGACAGCGATGCGGATGAATTTTTCGACGCTATATTTTAGTTTGTAAATAGTTCTAGTTAAGTTAGTATATAATTTTGTTATTTCTATCGAATTAGTTATAAGTTATTTACACACTTGTACATAATATGCATATGGACTGGTTCTGAAATAAATGAATTTATTATTGTCATCCTATACTATTAACCTCTCGTATGTCGTAATTACAGAAACAATTAAAAAGCCATTGTGTCTCGCGTGGATCCACGTTCGCATAAGAAAGGTTAAACGAGCAATATTTGTATATATTTGTACTCACGTTCTCGTAAATTGGCTCTAACGATTTTGATGAAAGTTGCAATATACGGGTTTACAGGGGCGAAAAATCGATCTAGCTAGGTCTCATATCTGGGAAAATTCGTTTTCTCTATTTTCACAACCTCGGGAATGTGATACAACGTTGGTATACCTGGACGATATGGTTATTTCTATTTTCACACGAGCTGAGCTCGGTTGAGCAGGTACTATTTACTGGAATGCGGAATGTGAAATACGGATCTTCCTTTTATAAATTAAAAGTAAAAGTCAAATAAAAAAATAATAACTAAAGGGCACTTTTGAACGACAAACATGTTTTTTTGTTTATTTAAAATAGAATGGACTATCCATTGCAACATAATTATATTTAATTTCATTGCATTGTTTAATTATAATTGTTATTACAGCAGAAATTATTCTTACAATGAAAAACATAATCAGATAATTAATTGACACTTTAAAATCGTTTAGCATTTTAAAACAAACGAACAAAAATAAAGAAATGAGAAACGCTGGCATGAAACAATGCAACACAGAATTTTAAAAAGATCTCGTTGCCAAGCGCTTTTTTTAATGCAATATTTGACAGCTAGCCATTTGAAAAAGGAATCGGACTAATTTTGTATTCTCGTATTTAAAAATGCGATTCAAATAATTGGCAAATATTTCTTTCATTCTCTAAATGTTGCCAAGTCCGATGAGGATATAAAGATAGGTACTAGAGTTTCACTCCGCCACACTAATCTACAAAGAAGCCACTAATATAAATAAAAAATAAAATAAGAGCTATTTTGCTACTGTAAAAACTGTATCTAATTATTTTAATAAAATAATGAGTATGTACGCCATCTTTTTAAGGTCGACTATCCTGTCTGCGATTCGCGGTCTCCACTCAAAGACTTTTTCAATGGTCATTAGGCCTTCTACAACTTCAGCTTTGCTAACTCTGCAAGCTATGTCGGTAAATTCCGATGGTTTAAGAGAAGGCTCCCTAAATTGTATGTTGATTTGCATTAATATTCTGAAACAGGCACGCATACAATCAAAATGGAACTTTAGTATATGATTTATTGGACCTTTTTCTTTCCATTTACAAGAAAGTTACGTAATTGTAACATTTTCGCTGGATTAATTTTTTATTCGAAAATCATGTCTTTTTTTAAAGATTATTTAAATAAAATCGAGATTACTCGGTTTTTATACCTATAATAAGTATTCACAATAACAAAAATACTTTATTATCCAGTCACAAGATATTTTTTCTCTAGATCAATTATTATTTTAGTTATACACGAAATAAGCATTGAGACTTACGCCATTTAATTCCGAGTTCGAATACGACCAAAGAGCGCACGCGATATTCAACTTTATTACTGATGTGTTAGCGTTTCGCACATAGTGGAGTGGCGGGGTGCATCGGGGCGGAGCTTGCGTGAAAATTGTCTTTAGAGTGCCTGGTCTTAAAGAAACTCCAAGCATAGCTAACTCTATAGCATGCAGAGTGACCTTGTTCATTTTATTCTGCAGTAAACAATAAAAGTGTTGATTCGTATAAACTGCTAATGGTGACAGAATTAATTTAAAATATTATACTCATTGTCAGTGCTAATGAAAGAGAAAAGATAGTGTTATGTCAACGTACGACATAACTTTTCAGATTCAGCTGTTGTTTATTATTTAGATAAATACGTCGAAAGTATTTTTTCACTGCTCAAAAAGTCCGTCATTGTAGCGTACCAGAGCGGGGAAAAATAGCATATCTTGCTCTAGGGGAAAAAGTAGTTTTTGTATGTAATCAACGAGCCTACAAAAACGAAAATGTCTTTACTCTTATGGAAAACTAGCTTTTTACTACCGCATACCGGGATAAAATGTTTCCTTAAAAATTCAGATTTAACGAATTGTATATTTTTTAACCGACTTCCAAAAAGGAGGAGGTTATATGTTCGTCGCGTATGTTTGTTTTTTTTTTTTATATACGTATACCGATTTCTCCGTCAATTGTGGACCGATTTTGAAAATTATTTCTTTGTTTGAGGTGGTCCCATATAAATTTTATTAACTTTGCTTGGATGGTTTTTGAGTTACCTTCAATAATACGTATTTTTTCCCACTTATTATGTGGATGATATTTTAAGTTCCTTTCACTGATAATTACATAGCAGGTAGTGGTATTCGAATTTGTGTGGGGGTAAATACCACAACTAAAAAGTGAAAAATAAAAACTTTTTATTAAAAAAAAAACAACCGACTTCCAAAAACACTACAAAGTGAAAAATAACTTTAATTTCGGAAGTCGGTGACAAAAAATGAAAATTCAAAACCAAATACACCGACTTCCGAAATTAAAGTTATTTTTCACTTTGTAGTGTTTTTGGAAGTCGGTTGTTTTTTTTTTAATAAAAAGTTTTTTAAATAAAATAATCTATTATTGTATTGGATTATTTTATTTTCTCGCAATCGTAGTGAAAAGTAGAGTGTAACATAAGGCGCTAAAACCCATTATAACTCGGTTACTATTTACTCCTTCGCTAAAGCTTGGGAGTAAAACTACCTCGATAGAATGGGTTGTTTTAGCCCCTCGTATAACAATCTATTACGAGTAAGTATTTGATGTAACACAGTGAGTGAATCATGTATGGTGGTGGCACTGTTATTGATGGCATATGTTACTTACATTAAATATTTTCATAAGCAGTCAGTCATTTAAATGAATAATATGTAAGTATGTCCACAGGCATTATTGGTTAACTTATTTATGTATGGTGATAGAAAAATGATACTTAAAGAAAAACAAACTGACCCCTGACATTCAAATACTTTTGTTCACATTTTCGCTTGTCATCAAGCCGCTGCCACAAGGTCATATCATCCCATTCAAGCTACGGTTCAAGGAAAAATTCTAACGCGATATTCCTAATTACCCACGATCAAGGTCACTTCGCGAGGTCATCAATTTGAGTGTTTTCCCGAACAATGGACGGGTGTCGACCTCCGATACGAATATCTAATGACCCGAAACAGACACGGATTTGGTTGAAAAGCGAAATTTTGTGGAACAATTCCAATTTGGCAAGCGTTGTGTTATTGTGTTGAAGGCAACGGATGCATTGTTATACAGTATGGATGCTCATTATTATGTAAAGCGATTGGCAGGAAATCGGAATCGTATTAAAATAAAATTCAATTTTAATGTAGAGAGAAAATATCTATACATATAATAAAATCGTAGCGAAGTCAAAACTGTACATTGAATATTTTTGAAAAAAAGTAATTGCTACGAGGTCTAGGATCGATTCTAATGCCGAAAATATTTTTTTTAGAATTTTTGTCTGTTTGTCTGTTTGTCTGTATGTATGTTCCAGCATCACGCAAATTCTACCGGACAGATTCTGTTAAAATTTTGCATAGATATTCCCTGTGTGTCTGGTCAAACTATAGGGTATAAACTATCACGCTATTTACTATGGGGGACGAGCAATATTACATTATGTGGTATTTTTATGTTCTAGCATGACGCAAATTCTACCGGATAGATTCTGTTAAAATTTTGCATAGGTGTTCCCTATAAGTCTGGTCAAACTATAGGGTATAAACTATCACGCTATTTACTATGGGGGACGAGCAATATTATATTATGTTCGTATTTTTGGGAAAAAACGCGCCAAAATTTTAGGATATTGTAGATGGTTATCGATTTAACTTTTTAAATGATTATCATCACGCTATACCTTTATGGAACTAAGCAGTCAATCAAAAAATATATAGGAACGGCTATTTTAGACAAGTTTCAACAAAGCAATTAGCTCAGCGGTTGGGCGGTTGCTTTGTAAACGTGGGGTTGTAAGTTCGATTCCCACCTACGGTTTTTTTTTCTTTTTTTTCACATTTTGTTATACGATTATTATTTTTTTTGATAATCTACCTATAATCTATAGATATAATAAAATCGTAACGAAGTTAATTTTTTTTAAAGAAAGTTATTGCTAAGAGGTCTGGGATCGATTCTTATGCGGAAAATAAAGTTTTTAGAATGTTTGTCTGTACCAACCGTAGGGCATAAACTATCACGCTATTTGCTATGGGGGATGAGCAATATTACATCATGTTCGTATTTTTCTCTGCAAATTGTAAAAGGACGCGCCAAAAGGTTGGGATATTGTAGATAGGTAGTTACCGATTTAACTTTTTAAATGATTATCATCACGCTACCTTTTATATAGGAACGGCTATTTTAGCTAACTTTCAACAAAGCGAATAAGTAAGCGATTGGATGAATGATTTGAAGTCCTGAGGGCCTACCACCAGCTTAAAAGCAGTATTATTTTAATATTACTTTAGTTTACTTCAGTGTGGGAAAGAGATGAAGCTCTACAGGATGTATAGCTCCATCTCTTTCTCCCACTGAAGTAACATTAAAAAAATACTGCTTTATGAGCTGGTGGTAGGCCGCCCGGGGTAGTAAGTTCGATTTACATCTGTTTTATTAAACTCTTTTTGTAAAACGTTTTTTTTTTGGATTGTTTATGTAATAGTTCATAGAATGTATTAATTCACAAAAAATAGAAAACTTCGTAAGCTATGGGAAACTACTAAGTTACAAGTACTTTACAGTCACAAAACATTCAAGGTTGTATTCTGATCATTTTAGAGCAAAAGACTGTAGGAATAAAATGTTTTTTTACAGATTTTGACAGCAGATTTGTCCTAGCGATTTTATAATATGTATGTGGATCTTCTGGAATCGCTGCCACACTGCTTCCTGGTGGCAAAACAGCGCACGTCATGTTTAAGATTCCCATCGATTTAGAGAGCAACGAAACACCTGTTTGTGGGGTGTCACGCAACAGTAACAAGGGATGTGTGCTTAGGGGATTGCGCTTCGTCGTATGGGATGAATGCGTTATGGCAAAAAGGAAAGCAGTGGAAACTGTAAACAGAACCCTGCAGGACATCCGCAGAAACCAAGATATGATGGGTGGTGTCACAGTTTTGACAAAAAAAGTGAAAACTTCGTTGAAAAGGTCGACTCTATGGTCGAGAGTTCATAAACTGCGCTTGACCATCATCATACGAGCTCGGCTTGGCGGTAATTCAAATGCTCAAGAATTCTCCGATGTTCTTCTAAAAGTTGGTGAAAGCACTCTACCAGAGACTCTTGGTAGAGTAGATCCCACTTTAGAAGATCTTATTTGTCTGATATACGGGGATATCAGTCAAATACCGTACCAAGAGAATTCTTAGGTGTGTTTCCGTTTTAACTCCGAAGATGATCAAGCTACAGCGATCAACCACAGTATTCTCTCACAAATTGAAGGGAGTGAAGTGATATACACCTCCATTAATAGTGATGTGGAGGAAGATGATGCCAAATATCACCCCGTCATCATCATCATCAGCCTATAATGTTCCCACTGCTGGGACACAGGCCTCCTCTCTGTGAGAGGGAGTGGGCCGTAATCTACCACGCGGGCCCAGTGCGGGTTGGTAGATGTCACATGTCTTCGAATTTTCGGTTCTAGGACATGCCGGTTTCCTCACGATGTTTTCCTTCACCGTTTTAAGAGCAGTGGTGATGAAATAATTTACAGAAAGTAAAGCACCTGTCTGGGTTCGAACCTACGACCTACAACTCGTAAATCGCGGCCGTTACAACTGGGCCACCACTGCTCTTCCCGTAGAATAGTATCACCCCGTAGAATTTCTCAATTTACAAATAGAAAGAAAAGAAAGAAAGATAGAAAAAACATTTATTTGGACACAGTTCGCGAAACACAAAACACAAATTACAGTGGAAATAAAAAATAGTGTTTTTAAAACAATAGTGTGTGCCTCACGGCTGCGCCAAAAAGGTTCATTTCAGCATTAAATGGCAAGTGGACTTCCGGTTGTATATCTGTGTAACGGAAACCAGCTCAAAGTCATGTCTTTGCAGAGAAACGTCATCGAGGTGGAAATTCTAACAGGTTGTGGCGATGGTGAGACAGTGTTTATAGCGCGTATAAAGTACAAATTCCCCACCATTACCAGTTAAAGCGCGTGCAGTTCTCTGGGAGTGTATGCTTTGCGATCAACAAGTCACAGGGGCCGACACTAAAGGCTGAAGGCTGCGGGTGTCGACCTCAGGATAAGCTGCTTCTCACACGGACAACTGTTACGTCGCTTGCTCCCGAGTCACCATTCCTGACTCTCTGTATATTTTGGCTGCTGAGAATAAAACTACAAACGTAGTATACAGGGAAGTTTTATAAAAATGTGGCTGTTATTGTAGTATATTGTGATGTCTTACGATTTCCATGCGAACGAAGTCGCGGGCAGAAGCTAGTTTTCAAATAAGAACATTCGCTAGGTACCGCAATGTTTTGATTTTTCATTCTGGATTTTTTTTAATCAACCCGTAATTTGTTCCAGATTAATGAAAAAAGCTTGCCCCTGCTTGTTTTTGGGTGGGAAATTATCAAATAACTTCTCTCGCTCTGGGCGGAGCGGGAGGGTGTGTCAGACTCTTACTAACTAAAACCCACCCGTGTTCCTTCGATTGCCCTGTTGCCGGTTGCCATGATCTCCCCTTTCGATTTTCTTCGCAACCCTGGCAGGCATCGGCCCTAGTGGACCCCGTCGTCAATTCTGCTAACATCTCTTTGAGGCGCGCGTAGAACACAACGCGCCGTCGACCTGGGCCTGGTCCTTATCGGACGGCGAGCTACCCATTTTGCACCATCCGCAAGCCCGCGCCTACGGCGAATACCCCCCCACTTACATGTTTCATGTGTACTTGCCCCTTACATATGAATTAAATATAACTGGAGAAATGCGGTTACTGCCTACTACTTTGGAAAATACAGACGTGATAATGTGTCTTCAGCAAATAATTTTGACAAAATCAACCTTACTATTCACAAGGCGAATTAATCTGGTATTACTACAAATTATTTCCTATAAATACCTCTTCTAGTTTAAGCACGTGCAGTTTCCTGTGAGCGTATGCTTTGCGATGATTATCAACAAGTCATAGGGGCAGACACTGATGGCTGCGCGTGTCGACCTCAGGACAAGCGTCTTCTCACACGCACAACTGTACGTCGCTTGCTCCCGCGTTACCAGTCCTGACTCTCTTTATATTTTGGCTGTTGAGAACAAAACTACAAACGTACTTAGATACAGGGAAGTTTTATAAAATGTGGCTGTTATTGTAGTATATTGTGGAGTCTTACGACTTGAACGAAGTCGCGGGCAGAAGCTAGTTTCCTATAAACCAGCAAAAGAGCCGGCGGCAAATCTCAATAGAGTTATACTCCTATAGCCGTCCCTCTGTAGCTTAAAACAATCTGCAAATGGACGATAGCAATACAGTGTGATTTTTCATAATGTGCACATATCGAAATGAGGGAATCTATGCTTAATTTTAATGACAGAAAAAATATTTAAAAAAATCTAAATATTTTTTTTATACTTTTTAAGGAATTTAAAAAAAAAATGTAATAAAACTGTGTAACTTTTAAACTGAATCAGCTATCGCGATAAAACAATCTATAATGATTGGAAGTAAGTAGGCGTCCACATAAAATTAAAATTGAGAAAAAAAAACTACCCTCAATTGAAAATAAACATGTATTTTTAGCAAAAATCTGTATTTTTTTCATCAATTTTTACAATGATTGTAACATCTATACATATAATAAAATCGTAGCGAAGTCAAAACTGTACATTGAATATTTTTGAAAAAAAGTAATTGCTACGAGGTCTAGGATCGATTCTAATGCCGAAAATATTTTTTTTAGAATTTTTGTCTGTTTGTCTGTTTGTCTGTATGTATGTTCCAGCATCACGCAAATTCTACCGGACAGATTCTGTTAAAATTTTGCATAGATATTCCCTGTGTGTCTGGTCAAACTATAGGGTATAAACTATCACGCTATTTACTATGGGGGACGAGCAATATTACATTATGTGGTATTTTTATGTTCTAGCATGACGCAAATTCTACCGGATAGATTCTGTTAAAATTTTGCATAGGTGTTCCCTATAAGTCTGGTCAAACTATAGGGTATAAACTATCACGCTATTTACTATGGGGGACGAGCAATATTATATTATGTTCGTATTTTTGGGAAAAAACGCGCCAAAATTTTAGGATATTGTAGATGGTTATCGATTTAACTTTTTAAATGATTATCATCACGCTATACCTTTATGGAACTAAGCAGTCAATCAAAAAATATATAGGAACGGCTATTTTAGACAAGTTTCAACAAAGCAATTAGCTCAGCGGTTGGGCGGTTGCTTTGTAAACGTGGGGTTGTAAGTTCGATTCCCACCTACGGTTTTTTTTTCTTTTTTTTCACATTTTGTTATACGATTATTATTTTTTTTGATAATCTACCTATAATCTATAGATATAATAAAATCGTAACGAAGTTAATTTTTTTTAAAGAAAGTTATTGCTAAGAGGTCTGGGATCGATTCTTATGCGGAAAATAAAGTTTTTAGAATGTTTGTCTGTACCAACCGTAGGGCATAAACTATCACGCTATTTGCTATGGGGGATGAGCAATATTACATCATGTTCGTATTTTTCTCTGCAAATTGTAAAAGGACGCGCCAAAAGGTTGGGATATTGTAGATAGGTAGTTACCGATTTAACTTTTTAAATGATTATCATCACGCTACCTTTTATATAGGAACGGCTATTTTAGCTAACTTTCAACAAAGCGAATAAGTAAGCGATTGGACGAATGATTTGAAGTCCTGAGGGCCTACCACCAGCTTAAAAGCAGTATTATTTTAATATTACTTTAGTTTACTTCAGTGTGGGAAAGAGATGAAGCTCTACAGGATGTATAGCTCCATCTCTTTCTCCCACTGAAGTAACATTAAAAAAATACTGCTTTATGAGCTGGTGGTAGGCCGCCCGGGGTAGTAAGTTCGATTTACATCTGTTTTATTAAACTCTTTTTGTAAAACGTTTTTTTTTTGGATTGTTTATGTAATAGTTCATAGAATGTATTAATTCACAAAAAATAGAAAACTTCGTAAGCTATGGGAAACTACTAAGTTACAAGTACTTTACAGTCACAAAACATTCAAGGTTGTATTCTGATCATTTTAGAGCAAAAGACTGTAGGAATAAAATGTTTTTTTACAGATTTTGACAGCAGATTTGTCCTAGCGATTTTATAATATGTATGTGGATCTTCTGGAATCGCTGCCACACTGCTTCCTGGTGGCAAAACAGCGCACGTCATGTTTAAGATTCCCATCGATTTAGAGAGCAACGAAACACCTGTTTGTGGGGTGTCACGCAACAGTAACAAGGGATGTGTGCTTAGGGGATTGCGCTTCGTCGTATGGGATGAATGCGTTATGGCAAAAAGGAAAGCAGTGGAAACTGTAAACAGAACCCTGCAGGACATCCGCAGAAACCAAGATATGATGGGTGGTGTCACAGTTTTGACAAAAAAAGTGAAAACTTCGTTGAAAAGGTCGACTCTATGGTCGAGAGTTCATAAACTGCGCTTGACCATCATCATACGAGCTCGGCTTGGCGGTAATTCAAATGCTCAAGAATTCTCCGATGTTCTTCTAAAAGTTGGTGAAAGCACTCTACCAGAGACTCTTGGTAGAGTAGATCCCACTTTAGAAGATCTTATTTGTCTGATATACGGGGATATCAGTCAAATACCGTACCAAGAGAATTCTTAGGTGTGTTTCCGTTTTAACTCCGAAGATGATCAAGCTACAGCGATCAACCACAGTATTCTCTCACAAATTGAAGGGAGTGAAGTGATATACACCTCCATTAATAGTGATGTGGAGGAAGATGATGCCAAATATCACCCCGTCATCATCATCATCAGCCTATAATGTTCCCACTGCTGGGACACAGGCCTCCTCTCTGTGAGAGGGAGTGGGCCGTAATCTACCACGCGGGCCCAGTGCGGGTTGGTAGATGTCACATGTCTTCGAATTTTCGGTTCTAGGACATGCCGGTTTCCTCACGATGTTTTCCTTCACCGTTTTAAGAGCAGTGGTGATGAAATAATTTACAGAAAGTAAAGCACCTGTCTGGGTTCGAACCTACGACCTACAACTCGTAAATCGCGGCCGTTACAACTGGGCCACCACTGCTCTTCCCGTAGAATAGTATCACCCCGTAGAATTTCTCAATTTACAAATAGAAAGAAAAGAAAGAAAGATAGAAAAAACATTTATTTGGACACAGTTCGCGAAACACAAAACACAAATTACAGTGGAAATAAAAAATAGTGTTTTTAAAACAATAGTGTGTGCCTCACGGCTGCGCCAAAAAGGTTCATTTCAGCATTAAATGGCAAGTGGACTTCCGGTTGTATATCTGTGTAACGGAAACCAGCTCAAAGTCATGTCTTTGCAGAGAAACGTCATCGAGGTGGAAATTCTAACAGGTTGTGGCGATGGTGAGACAGTGTTTATAGCGCGTATAAAGTACAAATTCCCCACCATTACCAGTTAAAGCGCGTGCAGTTCTCTGGGAGTGTATGCTTTGCGATCAACAAGTCACAGGGGCCGACACTAAAGGCTGAAGGCTGCGGGTGTCGACCTCAGGATAAGCTGCTTCTCACACGGACAACTGTTACGTCGCTTGCTCCCGAGTCACCATTCCTGACTCTCTGTATATTTTGGCTGCTGAGAATAAAACTACAAACGTAGTATACAGGGAAGTTTTATAAAAATGTGGCTGTTATTGTAGTATATTGTGATGTCTTACGATTTCCATGCGAACGAAGTCGCGGGCAGAAGCTAGTTTATAAATAAGATGCCCAAGAGAATAAAAAAAAAAAAATTTTTTTGATACAAAAAAATATTTTTTTTTGATACAAAAAAATTAAAAAGAAAAAACCATTTTTTCCGTCGATAAAATTAAGCATAGATTCCCTCATTTCGATATGTGCACATTATGAAGACTCACACTGTATAGGAAAACCAACAACAAACGACAACGAACTCCGAGTGCCTGTATACAATAAGTAAAAAAAACTCTCTCCGATTCGAAAGGGGCACATAGGTACTGCAATAACATTATCAAAAAGTAATAAAAACTCATTTTTTGTACTATAATTACCGCGAATCCATTCATATCCACAGGGGTCATAAGTTATATGAGTTGTAGACACCCGCTAAATGACGACCGGCCGCGCCCCATGTATAAATTCCCCTTTGAAAAAAGGTCGTATTTTTTTTTTCCTGTAAATTACCACATAAATAGACTTTCAGTACGTTACGTAATAATCATGGATCGGATAAGGGTTTTCTACATGTTGTATTACATTTTACATTACATTACATAGCCGTTATTGTCCCACTGCTGGGCAAAGGCCTGTTGTATACATGTTGTATACAATAAGAAAAAAAAATATGCTTTTAAATTAATATTTTCATGTTGGAAATTCTTAGTAGCCGTCCGAACTCTGGATTTGTGCACAGTTTATAGATGTTATTTCGCTCCCTATTAACTATATGGGGCTTGAAAATGCCTGGTGTAATTTTAGTGCACTTACTATTCACCTTTGCCTTAATCCTTCAGGGAACAGAGTCGTTATGTAATGATGATATATAAATAGGATTAATTTTGCAAAGTCTCTTAGACGCGGGAGGCGCAGAAGTAATCGTCGTGTCGTGGCGATGTTTCTGAGGTCTATGCCTAGCAGTAAGGCTAAGCGTAGGCTGAGACGCAGGTGACGCAGGTCCACGCAGCGCAGGGCAGAGCAGATTTTGTAATGCATGAACTTACTGACAGCTGCGTACGTGCGTCGTAGACATGTGTTTGACCTGCTCTGCGTCTCGTTGTAGAGCTGGCACAGATTTCTGCGCGACGCGTGCAGGTCGTCACTTGTTTTTAACCACTGATTCATAATTATGTTTCAATGGCAGATTGTTTGTACTACCTAGGACGCGAATGTGTCTGTGTAGCTGCATCGCAGCATGCGCTCGCGGCCTATGTCTGCCTCGCCTGCCCTACCCTGAAAAATCTGTACTGTGCTGTGCTGCGTCACCTGCGTCACAGCATACGCTTAGTCTTATGGATGTCTTTCGGCTGAAAGAGCTGATGATGTTGAAGCAAAATCTACAATAATCTAGGTTTTAAGTGTAAGAACTAAAGAGGATGAATTTGAATTAATACATATTTATTTAATAAAACAAGCGCTTCTCGCCATCAAACTGGAAAGTTTGGCGAGTAATACTGTAGAAGCAAAAAATAATGTCTATTATAAAAAAAAAAAAAACAATTACAGGTGTACACGACATTCACATAAAATAAAGCAACCTTCGTAAATTACATGAAATTAAAATAATAATTAAAATGAAAAACAAAATTATAAAAAAAACTGTTTTGAACAAAAAAACTGACTTAAAAACAAACATCAACAAAAATACAAACGTAAAATAAACTAAATTAAATATGACATTGGCCATAATTAATTTGATGTTATATTTTCTTTCTTGTCCTCCATTTTTAAGAAAATCTCAAGTTTTCAATTAGGTAGATTAAAAATCTTCATAAAGATTTAATTATGCGGAGGGTAGTAAAACTTAATGCAAATGCAAACTGAGAATGAAAATTCTATACTTTGTTATTAAAAGCACGTACCAGCACTAAACCGCGCCATTAGAGTACCGGTAGAAAAAACTATCAAAGACTTTGAATAAAGAAGCGAGATGTAACCAAACCCATTTCTGATTTCACAATATGTACAAACTTGGCTTAACTGCAATACAAACGAAGCATGTTTATTATCTTACATATTTCTCTAGATTACTAGCAAATTAATTGCCAAAAAGTAGTTATAGCTATGATTCACACTTGCAGTTATGATTTTCAGTAAATCAGTACATTTTCTAGCCGATTTGCAATATCACCAAAAACTCCCAAGGAAATCGGAGATTTGTAATAACCGTTTATTTATTTAACAGTTTATGTACACACATATAAACAGATAAGAAGAAAGGAACAGAAAAATACGTACAAAGGTAATGCTTATTTCTATAGAAATTTCTTCCAGCATACCTGCGATAGGAAAGTAGTTAAAGAGATGTAGACATCGTGTGTAAGAGTAGAAGAGAAAACAGAATACATAAAATAAAACTTAACTATACAATATTTTAAATATAAACATACAACATAAGAATATACTTAAATACATACTTCTAAAATACATATCACTAAAATACTTAGATAAAATTACTTTATCTATACATATAATAAAATCGTAGCGAAGTCAAAACTGTACATTGAATATTTTTGAAAAAAAGTAATTGCTACGAGGTCTAGGATCGATTCTAATGCCGAAAATATTTTTTTTAGAATTTTTGTCTGTTTGTCTGTATGTATGTTCCAGCATGGCGCAAATTCTACCGGACAGATTCTGTTAAAATTTTGCATAGATATTCCCTGTGTGTCTGGTCAAACTATAGGGTATAAACTATCACGCTATTTACTATGGGGGACCAGCAATATTACATTATGTTGTATTTTTATGTTCTAGCATGACGCAAATTCTACCGGATAGATTCTGTTAAAATTTTGCATAGGTGTTCCCTATAAGTCTGGTCAAACTATAGGGTATAAACTATCACGCTATTTACTATGGGGGACGAGCAATATTATATTATGTTCGTATTTTTGGAAAAAAAACGCGCCAAAATTTTAGGATATTGTAGATGGTTATCGATTAAACTTTTTAAATGATTATCATCACGCTATACCTTTATGGAACTAAACAGTCAATCATGAAATATATAGGAACGGCTATTTTAGACAAGTTTCAACAAAGCAATTAGCTCAACGGTTGGGCTGTTGCTTTGCAAACATGGGGTTGTAAGTTCGATTCCCACCTACGGTTTTTTTTCTTTTTTTTCACATTTTGTTATACGATTTTTTTTTTTTGATTATGTACCTATAATCTATAGATATAATAAAATCGTAGCGAAGTTAATTTTTTTTAAAGAAAGTTATTGCTACGAGGTATGGGATCGATTCTTATGCGGAAAATAAAGTTTTTAGAATGTTTGTCTGTACCAACTGTAGGGCATAAACTATCACGCTATTTGCTATGGGGGATGAGCAATATTACATCATGTTCGTATTTTTCTCTGCAAATTGTAAAAGGACGCGCCAAAAGGTTGGAATATTGTAGATAGGTAGTTACCGATTTAACTTTTTAAATGATTATCATCACGCTACCTTTTATATAGGAACGGCTATTTTAGCTAACTTTCAAAAAAGCGAATAAGTAAGCGGTTGGACGAATGATTTGAAGTCCTGAGGGCCTACCACCAGCTCAAAAGCAGTATTTTTTTAATATTACTTTAGTTTACTTCAGTGTGGGAAAGAGATGAAGCTCTACAGGATGTATAGCTCCATCTCTTTCTCCCACTGAAGTAACATTAAAATAATACTGCTTTATGAGCTGGTGGTAGGCCGCCCGGGGTAGTAAGTTCGATTTACATCTGTTTTTTTTAAACTCTTTTTGTAAAACGATTTTTTTTTTTGGATTGTGTATGTCATAGTTCATAGAATGTATTAATTCACAAAAAATGGAAAACTTCGTAAGCTATGGGAAACTACTAAGTTACAAGTACTTTACAGTCACAAAACATTCAAGGTTGTATTCTGATCATTTTAGAGCTAAAGACTGTAGGAATAAAATGTTTTTTTTACAGATTTTGACAGCAGATTTGTCCAAGCGATTTTAAAATATGTATGTGTGTGGATCTTCTGGAATCGCTGCCACACTGCTTCCTGCACGCGTAGCATGACCACCGTAGAAACGAGTTTTGTCGACGGAAGAGTAGACAAAATGACTGATCACAATCTCTAATTTTGTCTATTCTTCCGTTGACAAAACTATTTGACGAATTTGTTTTTATCGAATTTGTTTTCATCGAATTTGTTTTATCGACTTTATTTTTATCGACTTTGTTTTTATCGACTTTGTTTTTATCGCCTTTGTTCTTATCGACTTTGTTTTTATCGACTTTGTTTTTATCGAAATTGTTTTTATCGACTTTGTTTTTATCGAAATTGTTTTTATCGACTTTGTTTTTAAAGTCGATAAAAACAAAGGCGAAAAAAAAAAATTGTTTTTATCGTATTTGTTTTTATCGAATTTGTTTTTATCGAATTTGTTTTTATCGACTTTGTTTTTATCGACTTTGTTTTTATCGACTTTGTTTTTATCGACTTTGTTTTTATCGCCTTTTTTATCGACTTTGTTTTTAAGGTCGATAAAAACAAAGTCGATAAAAACAAATTCGACAAAAACAATTTTTTTTTATCGACTTTGTTTTTATCGACTTTAAAAACAAAGTCGATAAAAACAATTTCGATAAAAACAAAGTCGATAAAAACAAAGTCGATAAAAACAAAGTTGATAAAAACAAAGTCGATAAAAACAAATTCGATAAAAACAAATTCGATAAAAACAAATTCGATAAAAACAAAGTCGATAAAAACAAATTCGATAAAAACAAATTCGATAAAAATTAATTCGATAAAAACAAATTCGATAAAAACAAATTCGTCAAACAGTTTTGTCGACGGAAGAATAGGCAAAATTAGAGATTGTGATTGTTTATCAGTCATTTTGTCTACTCTTCCGTCGACAAAACTCGTTTCTACGGTGGTCACGCTACGCGTGCTGGTGGCAAAACAGCGCACGTCATGTTTAAGATTCCCATCGATTTAGAGAGCAACGAAACGCCTGTTTGTGGGGTGTCACGCAACAGTAACAAGGGATGTGTGCATAGGGGATTGCGCTTCGTCGTATAGGATGAATGCATTATGGCAAAAAGGAAAGCAGTGGAAACTGTAAACAGAACCCTGCAGGACATCCGCAGAAACCAAGATATGATGGGTGGTGTCACAGTTTTGACAAAAAAAGTGAATACTTCGTTGAAAAGGTCGACTCTATGGTCGAGAGTTCATAAACTGCGCTTGACCATCATCATACGACCTCGGCTTGGCGGTAATTCAAATGCTCAAGTATTCTCCGATGTTCTTCTAAAAGTTGGTGAAAGCACTGTACCAGAGACTCTTGGTAGAGTAGATCCCACTTTAGAAGATCTTATTCGTCTGATATTCGTAGGATATCATTCAAATACCGTACCAAGAGAATTCTTAGGCGTGTTTCCGTTTTAACTCCGAAGATGATCAAGCTGCAGCGATCAACCACAGTATTCTCTCACAAATTGAAGGGAGTGAAGTAATATACACCTCCATTAATACTGATGTGGAGGAAGATGATGCCAAATATCACCCCGTAGAATTTCTCAATTCACAAATGGCAAGTGGACTTCCGGTTGTATATCTGTGTAACGGAAACCAGCTCAAAGTCATGTCTTTGCAGAGAAACGTTATCGAGGTGGAAATTCTAACAGGTTGTGGCGATGGTGAGACAGTGTTTATAGCGCGTATAAAGTACAAATTCCCCATAATTACCAGTTAAAGCGCGTGCAGTTCTCTGGGAATGTATGCTTTGCGATCAACAAGTCACAGGGGCCGACACTGAAGGCTGAAGGCTGCGGGTGTCGACCTCAGGATAAGCTGCTTCTCACACGGACAACTGTTACGTCGCTTGCTCCCGAGTCACCATTCCTGACTCTCTGTATATTTTGGCTGCTGAGAATAAAACTACAAACGTAGTATACAGGGAAGTTTTATAAAAATATGGCTATTATTGTAGTATATTGTGATGTCTTACGATTTCCATGCGAACGAAGTCGCGGGCAGAAGCTAGTACAATAATAAATACATATTATGCAACTATGACGAAGTGGAAAGATAGTGTTCTTTCACTCTTCTTTTAAAAACCGCAACAGTTTGGCAGCCCCGAATGTCAGGCGGAAGTGAATTCCATAACCGAACCGCATGCACACTGAAGGAGTAGGAGTAGAAGTCGATTGAGTGGGGAGGGGATTTAAGGAGATTTCTAAGATGCGACCTGCAAGGTGCATCAGAGGGACGGGCGTAGGAAAAGTGTTCCCGCAGATAGGATGGCGTTTTAGGGTTGTGAAGGATGTTTAATAACAGACACAATATCCGAGAGTTCCTGCGAAGACGAATAGGGAGCCACTTGAGTATCTTGCGAAAGTTGGAAACGTGATCATACTTTTTGAGGTTAAAAACAAAACGAATACAGATGTTTTGCAAACGTTCAAGTTTATTTAAAAGTTCCTCGGTGGCATCCAAATAACAGGCATCAGCGTAGTCTATGATGGGCTGAATGAGAGTTTGAGCACGGGAGATTTTGGTACTCAAAGGCAAGAAGCTCTGGAGGCATTTCATCGAATGGAACGTGTAGTGCACTTTACGACTGACTTGACCAACATGGGCAGTCTACGATAGGTAGGAGTCCATGGTCACCCCCAAGTTTTTAACAGTATTTGCGTATTCAATCTGAACTCCATTCAAACAGAGTGGAGACAGCGACGCAACATCGATTAATTAATTGTGTCTCATTATTCAAGGCTTCGTAGTTTAAATTAGTTTTCCCTGAAAATAAGCGCACCTTATAATGTTACGCTATATTATAGGTAGTACTTACTAATTCCATGGTTACACCATTATACGTACATACGGCTACACATCAAGCTATACAATTCCAGTTTATGCTGATCTCGCATCGTATAAGATTTCTGTACAATGCGAGGTCAGCTTATACTGGAACTGTATAGCTTGATGTGTAGCCGTGTGGACTACCTACTGCGTTTTTAATTGATACTACGTGTATGCCAATTGAAAAGCAGTATTCTGTTAAAATAGTCCGTTTACTTCAATATAAAAATTTCAATCGTGGATTTGTTTTTGTTTGAGGTTTGACACCTCTGGCACACAAGAAAGAGACTGGAAGTCGCAGAAACTTTACTTGATTGTCATAGAAACGCCATTATTATTGTCTGAGCTCACTCTTCTCAGTATGGATACTTTTTCGGGTGAGTTAGTACGGTGAGGACAAATCTAATGATTTAAATCTTTGCTTGAATAAATTCAAACGCAAATCATTTATTTCAAATAGGCCCTTTTATTGCACTTTTGAACGTCAACATTTACAAAATAATAGAATTGATTCTAGTCGGCCCCTTCCAAAAGGTAGTTTTCGTATGGAGAAGAATCAACACTAAAAAAAAACTCAAAGCATTTATTTCAATTAAACCATTTACAGGCACTTTTGAACTGTTGAGGAATCGGTCAGTCAAAAATATGAAGCTAGGTGCCTATTCCAAAGTGTAATACCTACCTAGGTACTTATGGAAAAGAACGGGCAAGAAACTCCACGGACACTCTTTTAAATTAAAATAGTTACAAAATATTGGTTACATCATTCATGTTGAAATTATACATGTAGGAACAATGTAGAAAGACGTGCACGTTAGAAGCGTTCGTTATAAAAGATAATAAAAAGATAAAACAAAGAACAATTTAAAAATTAAAATAAATTAAAAATAAGCCATGGCAGCTAAGAGATGACCAGTCCAGAATGGGCAAGAAACTTCACAAGAATATCACAATATTGCCACGTCTCCGGGTTTCCTATGTCCATGTCTCTCCCCACAGCCTCGTTAACAGGGCGAGCGGGACATTAATCAGGCACTCGTTTGTGCTCAGTCTAGGATTTTACACATTATTCATAGACTAATTTCGGTCATATCTGTTACTTGACAGATCTATACGTCATCCTGACTCGGTTGTTATGACTAGACTTTTAGTTCCAGAAATTTCTTGGATTAAATGAGTTCTATGATCGAGTCATAACTTATTATTTTTTCAGAATAGTTGTGAAAAACCTTAATTGACGGTTTTTTTTGCATTATTCAGTTTTTTGACAGAAAATAAATTAAATTTTGTTGATTTGAGGAATTGAAGTGATCAAAACATTAATAAATAATAAAAAAAGAGTATCCATGGAGTTTCTTGTCCGTTCTTCTCCATAGGAACCTACTACACTTTGGAATGGGCAACTGGGCTTCATCTTTCTGACTGACTGACTCCTTGACAATACGAAAGTGCCTGTAATTAATTGTGCCTGTGTTTGTGTGCTGTAGTATAAGATAGTTCATTGATTCAGGCGTGACCTTGCGCAAATCCATTATAAAATACAATAGACGTGGATATATTTAGTAACCTGTTCCGCTTAGCTATTTCTAAAGAGCCATAAAAAAATCCTGAAATAAATCGACACGTGTTTCACCTCTCAACGAGGCATCCTCAGGATGACGATGGACTTGTTGCGAACTCGAACACGGCGTGTTGCCACACCGAGCGCTGAGTGCAGGTCTGCACTCAGCGCTCGGTGTGGGATGTGCGCATCCATCGAGGCATCCTCAGGAGAGGTGAAACACGTGTCGATTTATTTCAGGAGTTTTTTATGACTCTTTAGAAATAGCTAAGCGGAACAGGTTACTAAATATATCCACGTCTATTGTATTTTTTTGCTGTAGTATAATTATTTATGCATTGAGTTTGAAGATCATGAAGATTTCAACACGAAGAAAGGTATACGATTGAATTATGCAATTCGTGAGTATAAATAAATCATGATTCCATTGTACACATCTGTTTTTGACAGCCATTATTCGGTACGATGGCGATGCCCCGATATTCGGGTCCGATATTTGTTGATATTCGATATCGATACCCGATAGTTGATGGACATAGGAGATATTCGATTTTGAACTGAATATTGAGAATTCAGACCTGTTTGGAAACAGTACTTAAATGAAAATATTTGAATACATGGAGCCTGTTATTGCTTTTTGTTGTTTGAATACTTTTGCAATAAAGTTGGACTACAGAATTTATTGATGTTGGCTGAGTGTACACATTTAATATGTAATAGGTTTATAGGGCAGTGGTGGCCTATTAGCAATAACCCCAACTTACGAGAGGTGGTCGTGGGTTTGAACCCAGGCAAGCATGCACTTTACTTTGTACAATTTTTAGTTATTACAGATATACGAAGTTGTTGAAGTTGTCCTTAGACCAAAATATCGTGACATCTATCAAACAGTATTGGGGTCCACGTAATGATGGCTTAAATCCCAGCTGTGGAAACATTACCGGAACCAATACAAGTCGTATTTTTCAACTTATAAAATACTACCTTTTGCCCGCGGCTTCTCCTCCATAATGGTCAAAAATGATCCCACGGGAACGCACTGACGGCCCTAAGTCGTGGTTTACAAAAATGTGCGAAATTTCATCCAAATCTGTTTAGCCGTTTTAGCGTGAAAACGTAACAAACAAACTAACATTCGCATTTTATCATATTAGATTAAGATTCAAGGAGGTTGCATGGGAAAGCTATGCAGGCAAAACCTCTACAGTACCTATCCTAACGTATCTACTAATGTACATATCTATACATATAATAAAATCGTAGCGAAGTCAAAACTGTACATTGAATATTTTTGAAAAAAAGTAATTGCTACGAGGTCTAGGATCGATTCTAATGCCGAAAATATTTTTTTTAGAATTTTTGTCTGTTTGTCTGTTTGTCTGTATGTATGTTCCAGCATCACGCAAATTCTACCGGACAGATTCTGTTAAAATTTTGCATAGATATTCCCTGTGTGTCTGGTCAAACTATAGGGTATAAACTATCACGCTATTTACTATGGGGGACGAGCAATATTACATTATGTGGTATTTTTATGTTCTAGCATGACGCAAATTCTACCGGATAGATTCTGTTAAAATTTTGCATAGGTGTTCCCTATAAGTCTGGTCAAACTATAGGGTATAAACTATCACGCTATTTACTATGGGG
Source organism: Agrochola lychnidis (assembly GCA_963680765.1). Lineage (NCBI taxonomy): Eukaryota > Metazoa > Arthropoda > Insecta > Lepidoptera > Noctuidae > Agrochola > Agrochola lychnidis. The sequence goes on along the minus strand of OY796869.1, from coordinate 10,821,192 downwards.
GACGAGCAATATTATATTATGTTCGTATTTTTGGGAAAAAACGCGCCAAAATTTTAGGATATTGTAGATGGTTATCGATTTAACTTTTTAAATGATTATCATCACGCTATACCTTTATGGAAATAAGCAGTCAATCAAAAAATATATAGGAACGGCTATTTTAGACAAGTTTCAGCAAAGCAATTAGCTCAGCGGTTGGGCGGTTGCTTTGTAAACGTGGGGTTGTAAGTTCGATTCCCACCTACGGTTTTTTTTTCTTTTTTTTCACATTTTGTTATACGATTATTATTTTTTTTGATAATCTACCTATAATCTATAGATATAATAAAATCGTAACGAAGTTAATTTTTTTTAAAGAAAGTTATTGCTAAGAGGTCTGGGATCGATTCTTATGCGGAAAATAAAGTTTTTAGAATGTTTGTCTGTACCAACCGTAGGGCATAAACTATCACGCTATTTGCTATGGGGGATGAGCAATATTACATCATGTTCGTATTTTTCTCTGCAAATTGTAAAAGGACGCGCCAAAAGGTTGGGATATTGTAGATAGGTAGTTACCGATTTAACTTTTTAAATGATTATCATCACGCTACCTTTTATATAGGAACGGCTATTTTAGCTAACTTTCAACAAAGCGAATAAGTAAGCGATTGGACGAATGATTTGAAGTCCTGAGGGCCTACCACCAGCTTAAAAGCAGTATTATTTTAATATTACTTTAGTTTACTTCAGTGTGGGAAAGAGATGAAGCTCTACAGGATGTATAGCTCCATCTCTTTCTCCCACTGAAGTAACATTAAAAAAATACTGCTTTATGAGCTGGTGGTAGGCCGCCCGGGGTAGTAAGTTCGATTTACATCTGTTTTATTAAACTCTTTTTGTAAAACGTTTTTTTTTTGGATTGTTTATGTAATAGTTCATAGAATGTATTAATTCACAAAAAATAGAAAACTTCGTAAGCTATGGGAAACTACTAAGTTACAAGTACTTTACAGTCACAAAACATTCAAGGTTGTATTCTGATCATTTTAGAGCAAAAGACTGTAGGAATAAAATGTTTTTTTACAGATTTTGACAGCAGATTTGTCCTAGCGATTTTATAATATGTATGTGGATCTTCTGGAATCGCTGCCACACTGCTTCCTGGTGGCAAAACAGCGCACGTCATGTTTAAGATTCCCATCGATTTAGAGAGCAACGAAACACCTGTTTGTGGGGTGTCACGCAACAGTAACAAGGGATGTGTGCTTAGGGGATTGCGCTTCGTCGTATGGGATGAATGCGTTATGGCAAAAAGGAAAGCAGTGGAAACTGTAAACAGAACCCTGCAGGACATCCGCAGAAACCAAGATATGATGGGTGGTGTCACAGTTTTGACAAAAAAAGTGAAAACTTCGTTGAAAAGGTCGACTCTATGGTCGAGAGTTCATAAACTGCGCTTGACCATCATCATACGAGCTCGGCTTGGCGGTAATTCAAATGCTCAAGAATTCTCCGATGTTCTTCTAAAAGTTGGTGAAAGCACTCTACCAGAGACTCTTGGTAGAGTAGATCCCACTTTAGAAGATCTTATTTGTCTGATATACGGGGATATCAGTCAAATACCGTACCAAGAGAATTCTTAGGTGTGTTTCCGTTTTAACTCCGAAGATGATCAAGCTACAGCGATCAACCACAGTATTCTCTCACAAATTGAAGGGAGTGAAGTGATATACACCTCCATTAATAGTGATGTGGAGGAAGATGATGCCAAATATCACCCCGTCATCATCATCATCAGCCTATAATGTTCCCACTGCTGGGACACAGGCCTCCTCTCTGTGAGAGGGAGTGGGCCGTAATCTACCACGCGGGCCCAGTGCGGGTTGGTAGATGTCACATGTCTTCGAATTTTCGGTTCTAGGACATGCCGGTTTCCTCACGATGTTTTCCTTCACCGTTTTAAGAGCAGTGGTGATGAAATAATTTACAGAAAGTAAAGCACCTGTCTGGGTTCGAACCTACGACCTACAACTCGTAAATCGCGGCCGTTACAACTGGGCCACCACTGCTCTTCCCGTAGAATAGTATCACCCCGTAGAATTTCTCAATTTACAAATAGAAAGAAAAGAAAGAAAGATAGAAAAAACATTTATTTGGACACAGTTCGCGAAACACAAAACACAAATTACAGTGGAAATAAAAAATAGTGTTTTTAAAACAATAGTGTGTGCCTCACGGCTGCGCCAAAAAGGTTCATTTCAGCATTAAATGGCAAGTGGACTTCCGGTTGTATATCTGTGTAACGGAAACCAGCTCAAAGTCATGTCTTTGCAGAGAAACGTCATCGAGGTGGAAATTCTAACAGGTTGTGGCGATGGTGAGACAGTGTTTATAGCGCGTATAAAGTACAAATTCCCCACCATTACCAGTTAAAGCGCGTGCAGTTCTCTGGGAGTGTATGCTTTGCGATCAACAAGTCACAGGGGCCGACACTAAAGGCTGAAGGCTGCGGGTGTCGACCTCAGGATAAGCTGCTTCTCACACGGACAACTGTTACGTCGCTTGCTCCCGAGTCACCATTCCTGACTCTCTGTATATTTTGGCTGCTGAGAATAAAACTACAAACGTAGTATACAGGGAAGTTTTATAAAAATGTGGCTGTTATTGTAGTATATTGTGATGTCTTACGATTTCCATGCGAACGAAGTCGCGGGCAGAAGCTAGTGTGTAAATATAGGTAGTTATATTTTTCGAAACGCATTTCATTGTGCTTGATATTTTATTTTCCCCAATGAACATTAGACACACTATTGGTGCGCTTGAGACTAAGTAATAACATCTGCACGGATCAATCCATCAGGTTAAGCTACAATTGCCGGGGTTGGTCCGTGGAAGGGGTGACTATCCTTACATACCGAGACTCCTCCGTGCCTCGGAAAGCACGTTAAATCGTTGGTCCCGGCTGTCATTCGTGAATCTTTGACAGTCGTTACGAGTCCTTAGAAGCCCGAAAGTATGACATACAGTCTTACCAAGGGGTATCGTATTACCCAGTTACTGGGTTGTGGAGGTCAGATAGGCAGTCGCTCCATGTAAAATACTGGTATTCAGCTGCATCCGGTTATACTGGAAGCCGACCCCAACATAGTTGGGAAAAGGCTAGGCAGACTGATTGAATATTAGACACACTATTACTGCAATAAGTGTCACTCTACAGAAACCTTGCCTTTAGTGAAACATCAGCAGTTTTTGCTTATTATCTCTGTTTCATCTGTCGACAATAGCTACAATATTCTTGGCTCACTGCTCCAGCCAGAATGTTAGTGCCAGGGGCGTAGCTACCACTGTATCTAGCGTATCAATTATACGGGGCCCCCGGGCCACGGGGGCCCTCGACGTTTTAAGCAAAAATTAATAAAAAAATCCCAAATTCATTATCAGCTATGAATGATTTAATAAATCAATTTGCCGAAAAAAAGACAAGGAGAGTGTATATTTAATTTGAATTGTTTGTAAAAATTTTGGAAAAAGTGACAGATAGATAATAATGATGAATAAATATTTATTTTAATTTTATGCAAACATTTTTTTTTCTTTTGTGAGAAATCTTTACCCTTCATAAAGGCCCCCAAACAAATTTTTATACGGGGCCCCGCCAAGACACGCTACGCCACTGGTTAGTGCATAATCTGTGAATACTAATGTGAGAGGACATTTGGGAAGGAAGATGATATCATTTGTGTATGCATGTAGTTAGGATTTACGGTTTATAATACAAAGATTCTAAGACAACGGAAATATGATTTATTTAATGTAATATACATAATTACACGTCTGTATTCTCTGTAAGAACAGGAATAGGTGTATAGAACCGCCACATTAACATTGCCAGTGATGGGGAGTTTGTTGCACCACTTTTTCTTCCCAGCTAAAGCTCTAGGAAGTGGAGAAGTGTGGGCGTTTTTGGGGGACTGTATTATGTAATACTGACGTTCGAAAAGTGTTGATTCTCAGTCTACTTTGAATAAATGTCTTTTGAATTTTAATGTATTTGTATAAGTCACATGTAAAGGGGGAAGTGCTTATTATCAGGGCACAAATTTAGACTTCAGGTGGTACTGAAAGAATAATGAAAAATCAGTAATGCTTTTTCCGCCCTCTGAATGGAACTCAGGTACTCATACACCACACTCAGTCACTCGCTTGCCGCAACTAGACCCATAAAGGAGTCAAACAGGTAAATATACAATTTATCCTGATATACAGGGATAACCCTATATATAAATGAACGGATTATCGACATATAACCATTATAACCAAAAATGGTATATGTCGATAATCCGTTATGCAGGAGAGGTTATTTGCAACCAAATGACCCGTCATGACCCTATGCTAATGTCAACCATTTTAAAGTAATTTGACATTTTGTATTTTAAAATGAATGTAATATAAATATAACTGAATTTGACTGCCTCGTTGGTCTAGTGGTCGCAAGCGCTACTGCTGAGCATGAGGTTCTGGGTTCGATTCCCGGGTCGGGCAAAGTGTTATTGGGTTTTTCCATCTGAAATTTGTCAGTTCGGAGTCTGGATTTGTGCCCGGTTGATGGCAATAGGCTCACCCCTATTACATGAGACTTAAACATAACTGGCGAAATGTGGGTGTACCTGCTACAGGGACACCTCTGCCCAACCCTTCGGGGAAATAAGGCGTGATGATGTTATAAATATAAAATGTCAAATGAATTGAAATTTTTTGACATTTGCATAGGAGTCAAAAGGGTCATTTGGTTGCAAATGACCTCTCCTACAACCCTTAGCGGATTACCGACATATATCTCAGGGACCGCTTTCATATTATGGTATTTAGCTATATCCCTAGGGACATAGCTATATCACGGCTATAACCATCTTACTGCAACATATATTTTACTTACGTTCAGGTGTTGGCTAATTTATGGAATGCACTTTTGTACCGATCGTAAAAATCTCGCGATTTCGGAATTGATTTTTAGTACTTTTTGACTATAAAAATGGTAGCTAATGTTGTAAAGTAAGTTGCTAAACTGCCATAGCATTATATATTTATCGACACACAGCTCGGTTCCTTGAGTTTTGTTAAAAATGTTTACAATACATAATTTTTATGTAAACAGCACGAAAGTAACCTTCATAAGAGGGTTGATAAGTAGTTTCCATACCAAGTATCCGATTAGTTGTGCATTCATGGATTTTCTGAAATTATATTAAGCAAAAATAATAATTAAGAAGAGAGAAATTAGGTAAATATGCATACGAATATCCGATCTCTGCTCATGATAGTCCACAGCCCCCTTATTAACCGTTCCTGTGAATCCGTCAGTCACGCTGAACGCTTCAGTGTGCAGTGCCATGCATATGCACAACTTTGATGTGATGCCAACGCCACTGGCCGGTTTATTTTCCAAGAATGCTAATTAAGGGCCTGGCGATGACAGTTCGTCGAATTGTAGTAGATAGCGGTGAAGAATTCGTTTGTTTATTTGTTTTGTTTCTGGAATCCACGCGTGGGGTTTTCTGGTTTGGGGAATTTAAAAAGGATGTTAAAGAAGAGTTAATGGAACTATCACATAAATACTGTCTAAAACTGCGTATCCACACAGCAATGCTGGACAGGACACAACAGATACACACAGGACAGATGCACACATACACACAAGGGCAGGAAAGATGACAGATAGACACATGAAATGACAAGATGATAGAAGGGATGGATGCTACCTGTCGAAAAATGAAACGGCAACAAGGCCTCTATTTGGCAAGCCCAGTAATAAAATTATGTTGCAACTTGGTAGAAGCCTATATTGCCCCCGATAATAAAAAGAAGCATCTAAATTTTTTTCCAGATTTGAGTTATAATATAACTTTATCAGGCAGATGCGCCTTTTTTTTCTGATTCCGGCAATGTATAATAATATGACTCAAATTTGGAAAAAATGTTAGATGTGTCTTTTTTTCTATTGGGGGTAGTATATATATCCAGCAATGGACTGCAATTAAATGATAAATGATTTTATTTCTGTAAGTAGGTTTGTGCAAACACTTTTACGTCAATCATATTTTAAAACTAGATGAGGTCGGCGTTTCCTATCTGACTACTCTGAGAAAAAAGGCCGAAACAAACTCAGAGGTTGCAGTCTCTTTTAAAGTCCAGACACAATCTTGGTCAGGCCATATGAGGACCATGTAGATTAGTGTCTGAAAAGATCTTTTGAGGAAAGAACCACACAGATTTGAGTGGATCTCTCCAGTCAGTGCAAGCATTTGTCAGTCATCGTGGAGCAAAGTTGAAACATAGGTACAGTAGGCTGCACATCAGTGGTAACACTTTGACTTTGAGCTGGCTTAGCGTAGTGCGGAGTTTCTATACAACAAGAGGCTAGCCAGAGGCAGAGGTACTAGTTTTGTACCCATTGACATCCGGCCCATCGTAACTACCCAATATTTTAAAATCACACAAACCAACATATAATTTCTCTCAAAGTACCTACTGCCATAGAGCAGAGCAAGATTATGAACCACTAAAAGAAAAAAAATAACATGGTATCAAATACACGGACAATCTAATAATAGAACGGTTAAAATGATGGAGTTTTCCCTAAAACCTGAGACCCTCGTAACGAGAGCGCTGCGGGAAAAACAGCAGCGAAATATTGTAAGTATTCGATTTTGTATTTACGCTTGGGATTATTATATAGGTTTCTTCAATGGAGGTTGGGTAGGTATGTTAGCCAAAGTTATTTATCTACTTGCCTTCATCTATGGCGTGAAAAGGTAACACAAGGAAAAGGTAACAGTATAATTAGTATGGATTTTAAGAGTACTTTATGAAAATGATAGGTACCTCCTTACTAGGTACTTTTTTATAATTTGAGAACGAATAGGTACAAATAAATAAATCTCATATAAAATTCTCGTGTCACAATGTTAGTTACCTTACTCCTCCGAAACGGCTTTACTGATTTTTACCAAATTTTATATGCATATTCAGTAGGTCTGAGAACCCCTATGTGATAAGGTTTGTCCACCCCAAACAAATAATTGGCAACGTTTGCCGGGGTCAACTAGTAAAACAATAAATGAATGCTTCTCTTCGTCATATTTTAGTAATATTTACGTCAATGTTTGCGGAAGCTCTTATTAAAACTAACAAACTGGGATATATTTCCACCTGCGACCGCAAGCACTGCTGACGGTTTCAAATGTTGGAAAATAACATTGCTTATATTGTCACGTTTCAAGTTTTTATAGGGTTTGGACAGATATGTGTGCAAAGTTGCTTTCAAACTTGACTTACTATTCTCATCGCTTCTTATTGCTTCTGACTTGTTTAAAGGTGGTTTTACACCGGCAAGGCGAGGCAAAAATCAAATCAAAATCAAAAAAATCAAAATCATTTATTTGCATAAATAAGGTACAGAAAGTTCTTATGAAAATATATTGATCTCTTATTATGCCTTTAATTTCGGCGTGCAAATTTTACATAATCAGATATTATTATAAGAATTTAATTAATTACTTGAATAATGCATGCGATTAGTAAATTACATTAAATAAATTCAAATTTGGTACCTACTTAACAATTAATTCATAGATGACATTATACTTATACACTACAAAAATTCACAACTTATAATCTAAAAACTCAAGTACACTATAAAAGCATTTATCAGTGAGTAGTTTTGTTAAATTACGCTTAAATTTTAAAAAAGGAAGTGTCTTTATTGTACTCGGAATTTTATTATACAATTTGATGCACATGATATAGCTGTTGTTGGATGTAAGTGTGAGATTCGTCTTGGGTTGATACAACTTATTAGTATTATGAGATCGAGGGGCATAGTAGCTTGTCGCTTGCGTAAAAAGAATCTTATGCTTATAAACAAATATACATGATTCCAAGATATAGATGCACGGTAAAGTAAGTATCTTATATTTTCTAAAGAAAGGGCGACAAGACTCTATTTGTTTCAGCCCAAATATAGCCCTTAAACACTTTTTTTGCATCACGAATGCTTGATCAATTTCCACACAGCGACCCCAAAGAACGATACCATATCGCAAAATGGAGGAAATATAGCCGTGGTATGCAGTAATTGCGGCATTTCGAGATATCTCGCAGCTGATACGCCTCAGAGGGTAGACAAAACTATTTATTCTACTGCAAATGTCATTTACATGGTTTTTCCAAGAACAAAATTTATCTAAAGATATCCCAAGAAATTTTACTGAGTCAGTTTCTGTCAGGGCGACCCCTTTATATGCCACATTTAAGTTCAGTGGTTTTGTTCGGTATGTATGAAACTGCATAAATTTTGTTTTACTAATATTAACCTTTAAATTGTTAGCTTCAAGCCACTCTATAGACGTTTGGAGAGCCGTGTTTATTTCCTGCTCGTAGGTATTTTTATTGTTGCCTTTTAATATAATAGTAGTATCGTCCGCAAATAGTACACATTTATGGTTCAAAATATTTGGAAAGTCGTTTATGTAAAGCAAGAATAAGGGTGGACCTAAAATACTGCCTTGTGGCACGCCATAACTATTTAACAAAAATGCAGACTGAGATAACTCTCTCGTTTTAGAATGATCATTATAACTTGATATTTCGACCGCCTGTACTCGATCAGTCAGATATGACTCCAGCCAGTCGTACGCTTTTCCTCTGACTCCGTATCTGAAAACTTTTTCTAATAGGCGGTTATGACTGACATGATCAAACGCCTTGCTCATGTCCATAAAGAGCACTGAGACAGGAATTTTGGTATCAATAGAGTCCGTTACTGACTTTATTAATTGAAAGGCTGCTAAAGAGGTGCTTCTGTTTTTACGAAAACCATTTTGTTCGTCATTTATAATTTTGTGTTTTTCAATGAAATTTGATAATTTGTTATGAAATACTTTTTCAAAAATTTTGGAAAATATAGGTATTAGTGTAACGGGCCTGTAATTGTCCATTTGAGTTTTATCCCCTTTTTTATATAATGGTTTCACTATTGCTCTCTTTAATGTGTCGGGAAATATTCCTTGTTCTAGTGAGAGGTTGATAACATATAAAAGTGGTTCCAGAATCAAATTTACAGATAATTTTATAATGTCAGTACGAATTTCATCAAAACCACTCGCTTTGGAATCATTTAGAGACATCACAACTTTTTTTAAATCACTACCGTCTAATGGACACAGAAATATAGAATTGCCGATTGAATCAATATTTTCCATATAATTTAAATTAGAATGTTCTGTACTATTCGGGCTATTCCTGGTAACAGTGTTAATGAAGAAATTGTTAAAATGATTTGCAATAGAGTCAGGATTTACATAATCAATGTTGTTAATAGTAATTTTTAAAATACATGAATTCTTTACATCTGTGTCAGTATGTTTTTTTATCACATTCCACGCGGCCTTACACTTATTTTGAGCTTTATTTATGTAATTTGTATTATTAATTTTCCGTGACGTCAAAATGCATTTTTTCAATAAATTACAATAGTTCTTGTACCTCTTTCTATGAGGTTCATTATTTTTGTGTTTTAGTTTATAGTGGAATTGACTTTTACTTTTACAACTTACTTTTATTCCTTTAGAAAGCCAATTTAATTTATTTAATGCTTTATTAGTAACCTTTACGCGAATTATAGGAAAACATAAGTTATAAAATAGTGAAAATGTGTCGAAAAATTTACGGAATGCTTCGTTTGTTGATGTTTCTTCAAATACGTCATTAAAAGACAAACATGAAATTGATTTTAAAAACTTATCCTTATTTTCATCACTATAATCTCGTTTAAGTTCATACCACCATTTCAGAATCGGCTGCTTCCTCTTTGCAACAGGCCAGGAATAGGATTGAGCTGAGTGGTCTGATAAACCCAAATCGTGTACTTTTGCCCAACCTTTTCCAACACTGGTTGCGATGTGATCAATACAAGTTTGTGTCATTTCTGTTACTCGAGTAGGCGTTAAGATAACATGTTTGATGTTGTACGTATCCAACAGGGAATTATATTCCCTACTTTCCTTAGATTGTTTTAAAATATCTATATTTGTGTCTCCACACACAATAATTTTCTTTCTTGTATTACGACAGAGCGTTCTTAAAAGAGTGTCTAGTTTATTAAGAAAAATTGTAACATTCGATGAAGGTGTTCTATAAAGACAGATCAATATTATACCATATTTAATTAGTTCCAAACTACAGCATTCAAATACACATGTCTCACTTATTTTTTGTGTTTCCTGTATAACTTTAAATTCAATGTCATTTTTTATGAGAATAGTGACGCCCCCTCTTTTAGATGTTTTCCTCGAATAGTATGCTGCTGTCGTGAAGCCTTTAAGGCGAAAGGTCTTTTCAGTCCCTTCAAGCAAGAATGTTTCAGTAAGACATAGGACATCTACGCTAATTTCATGGCGTGGATGGGATGGGCGAGAATTGTTTGTATGACAAAATTTATAACCACGCCCTGCCCATCTTTGGTGTAAAAGGTCTAGATGCACAAGGATGTACGAGGCGAGAATTGATATATTTGTTAGTACAATATTGAACTTTATTGCTGTATGAATAAAGCATTTATTTACTTTGTAAAACGGATATACAAATCTCGCACCGGCCATCGACGACCCACACGGTCTCTCTCCGTCAAGCGCTGACCCGCGCTGGCACGCACCGGCTCGCTCCGACCATGGCGAGACATCTCTGTATACTATACTCTCGGCTGGCCGGCGCGCCAGATACGGTTGGCTAGGCGGCGCGTGATATTGCGAGCCGGCGCGAGGTAGCGCTGGCCATCGCGAGACGGCGCTGTACAGTGCTGGACATCTTTCGGTGTAAAAGGGTAAGCGTGGTTTCAATTCTCGCCCATCCCATCCACGCCTCGCCTCGCCGATAAAACCACCTTAACAGTCTCCAGATAGGCACTCAAAATGGGTTGGTACCATCTGCCGGCCAACTCTAGCACCGCGCGCGTTCACTGGTCAAATCAAATAGCACTCGCTTCCTCGGCTTCCTGCTACACACTTCCGCCCCTTTTCACGATATCACTACCACAGATTGTAGGAAAAATCAATTTCGAACGACAAAATTACATAAGACAGTCCCCCAAAACGCCCACCCTTCACCACTTCCTAGTGCCTTTAACTGGGAAGAAGAAGTGGCGCAATAAACTTTCCAGCAGCACAGCTGTCTGTTCAAGTTAGAAAAAAAAAGATTCTATACAATAGTATGCAAAATAATTGACATTATGCAAAGTGAGAGGAAACATGTTACACATCAAAAACGAGAGGTGTCGTGAGACACCCGGTTGGAACGAAGTTCCTTTCGCTTTTGCACAATTAGTGAATAAGAGCTAGATCGAAAACAGTGTAACATTTTGACCGTCACGACACTTTTGTTACGTAACAAAAGTATAGTGCAGATTCGAGCGTGCAGATTATAACTTGCGAGAATAATATCCGATTTTTTTTTTTTTTTATAGATTGCTTAGGTATTTTAACCGAATTTCTTAGCCGACGTACGCACGGACGTAATAAAATTGCGGCGGGATTTTATTGCACACTGGATTTTCAACTCTCGGTGTTAAGCCGAGCGTTGAGAATCCAACGCGCTGGGACGCACTCTCGTCCCAACGCGTTGACAAAACACACTGTTGGATTTTCAATCTCGGCGCTAAGCAGAGCGTTGAAAATCAAGTGCACGAAAAAAAATCGCCGCGATTTTATTAAGTCCGTGCGTACGTCGGCTTATGGAGTTGGTGAAACAGGCGAAAAATGTTTTAAAACCTGGCGAAAACAAAGAAGTTTTGTAACTCACTTTCATTTAGCCAGTTTTTAGACTCAGAGCACAATTGACATGAAAATAAACAGTTTTTCTCTAACTTACAAAAAGAGCCCTTCACAATTTTTTTGTCAAAATACGTAGTTACATCACCTTCATCACTTTTGACGGTCAAAAAATGTAATGACATAAAAAAAAATATCCCCGAATGTTTGAGTTCTTTTTTTGTACGTCAAGTGATTTGTCTCTGTCTACTGTGACGGGTACTTCGGTTAACATCACACATGATCACATCGGACATGATCAGAACTTAAGTTTCAACTTCATCCATCCGAAAATTTAAAAGCAGCAATATACTTTTTCATTTATTGTTCAATACAACAGTGAAATATTTTAATTTTTTTTCTGTTTTTAATTTTGATGTTATATAATTTAGAATAATTTTCCGACATTTAATATAACTTTTGTCTTTATAATATTATAAACTGTTTGACATTATATTTGAAACTTTTTGACACTTTATTTGAATGTTAACTAATAATTAATAATAAGTAGTTGTATTTTGTTTTTTGTATGTAAATTGCATGTTATGCCTGGATTCAACACAATGTATATTGTTTATGAATAAATTAAATGAATGAATGAATAATATATAATTATCAAGTAATTCTAGGAAAACTGGCAACGGATTTTTTTTTTTCTGAGGTTCTCGATTGCAAAAATAAAATTAATTCGTTTAAAAAATTCGATGTAAATTCTTTGTTCATACTGTCAGTCAAGGTTGCAGCAATCACTGACTGGCTGTTGGCAGGACAAAAGGAATTAATTTCAATACCACCAAGCGATTTTATTGAAATGCTCATCGGAATTCCACTTCATCCCATGCTTCTTTTGTTTGTGTTTTACAAATCGAGCAATACATTATCACTGACAATAAAAGGTAAACATAAAATAATCGAGGAGAAACTGTAGTAATAATTCTTTTAAGCTGCTGAGACGGTAATTTACCGATGGTGTGGGCATCATACAAGCGGTCCACGCCCTGGAAGCCAGGAGGGTTACGGACACCCACATACTTATACTCTCCGACAGTGCCTCAGTTCTCCAATCCTTACGCAAAAAATATATTACCTCGAAGCTAATACTAGAATGTCACAACGCACTAGAACATACAACGGTATCTAGCCGCAACACGGTGACACTACAATGGATAAAAGGGCACAGCGGATCGCTAGGTAACGACGCAGCTGACGAACTTGCTAGACGAGGATCCGGCACGGCAGTATGTGGACCCGAGCCTATCGTACCCATCCCCTTCAATCAAATACGCAGATGGCTACAGGAGTTCACCCACACACAAGCGGGGAACTGGTGGACCTCGACACCGGGCTGCAGGCAGTCTAAGGAAGCTTTGCCATCCTTGGATAGCAGGCTAACCAGGCGCTTATTACGCCTGGATAGGAACGGCCTGCGCCTGGTGACGGGGACCATCACGGGACATTGCTCGCTAAATAGACACTTCCACACAATAGGCATAACGGACAGTCCTCTGTGCAGGGCGTGCATGGAGGCTGAAGAAACCGTAGCGCATGTGCTCTTTGAATGCACAGGCGTCACCCAGATTAGAACAGAAACCCTCGGGTCACCCAGATCCTACACAGATGTTCTGAACAGACTAGGAGATTTAATTAGCTTCTGGAGGGAGGTGGGCTGGTTGGAATAACCACCAAACGGCCGCCATGGCCCACGCACAATGGTCCACTTTACGGACTAAGTGCGGAAACCAAACCCTATAACATAGAACATAGATAGACGGTAATTTAGCCTTTATTTTCAGTTTTACCTCATCTCTTATAAATCGATTTCGTCTGCGAATGGTACGGACTTGCGTACACGGCGATCAGAGTGACTACTGTGTACTTGAAGCAAAACTTAAAACTCGAAACGAGTGTCAGGCCAGACTGGCGCAGTTCGCCCGTTCAGATGTGCCTCTCCATATGTGGCAGCCTTAAGTCCCATATCTGTAGAACGGTTGTTCGTAAACAGGACTATTCCACACGATATAATATGATGCTTTCGTGACAGAAATTACATCTTTCATATATTTTGATGAAGAGACGTGGTCGTCAAATGAATATTTTAATAGGAATGATCGTGTGTATTCGTTTTTTTGGCTATTCAAAAAAAATGGTTTACAAACGTTTATCACGCTTGTATGCTCCGGATGGATAGGCAGAGGTACATCTTTACATAGATACACCAAAATTTCGGTGGGTATGTTAAAAGTGTCAATTTAATGACGAAAGTTTCATTATGAATTACCTCATGGAAAAAATAATAACACTGCCTGACCTGGAGAACAAATTCAGGACTTCACGCTTGGTAGTCGCATTTACGACTTCAGACCAATGAGGAAATATTAATGCAGATGAAGGGAGGCTTGAAGGTGATTAAAAAAATACCTTCTTAATACATGTTTATTGTTCACAATTTATTTAACTTTTACTAAGGCTACACTATCCAACAACGTAGTTAAAAGCCACGGAGTGATTAGTAGAGTTGTGGCTAAAACGACGCGCTGTAATTGGTTATCCTTCTCGATTTATATTCATAAGCCCGGCCACCTCTATCAACGTGTAGATTGGATACAGGAAACACCGCTGCTCAGGTCCCTGTCCCCTTCAACTTAGTTCGTTTAAACTTTAGTGTTAGGATTTTCTCATAGTGTAATAAGAACCATTCTTATTCTCAAATAACTAATTTAATTCCGAATATAATTATTTAACCTCAAAATGGATACTAACACCCAAATTAATCTTAAAGTCGCTATCCCAATATCATAATCTAAAACTGTATAATAAAACTACATATTCACAATATTTCAGGGATAAGGAAAATAATATGCAACACCAAGATATTTTGTCTGTCATTTATATTTCTTTGCCAACATCAAATTCAATATTTTACACCATACCATCACATCTCCTATTCCCCACATAATATCACAATTCAATCCGTATTCTAATATTTACCATGAAACTAATAGGTTACCTTAATTTACAGTAGATTTCCAACCAATACCATGCCAATCTATCTTTTTACCGACACAGCCACTAAGCACATCTTACCATCACGAGCGCCAGACCCAGAAGGCCGTTCCCGCGCTACGTTCTGACACATCGAATCTTTGAATCAGTACAATATCCAACAATTACGTATTTATAAATTGAAACCTAACAATAGGTACCTAATTATTTATTTTTTCTGCCCATTTATATATTCCTGTACCTATTCCCTTTTGGTGGCTTTAGGTGATGACCAAAATAATAAAAATATACTTTTTACAGTACTTGCTCGATAATGTCAAACTACTTATAATGTCATGCAAACCTAACCTAAAGTAGTCATTAAGCCTGAGGTCTAGCCAGGCAATAATAATAAACTGAATTAGGGTCGGTTCACATCTAACGGAAGATGCGTCGGGCGTAACTTTGTTAGTTCCCCGACTCACTAACGCATCATCGGTTGAGTGTGAAAGGTTGAATGTTTTCTCATATAATTGTCTGTTCTGGCGTTACGCGACGGATAATACGCGACGCATGTTCCGTCAGATATGAACCTTCCTTTACACTAAAACCCGCTGCTCATTTGAATTTGGAACCATAAATAAAAGTTCTTAACTTACCTAACTTTTTTTTAAAGTATTTGAAAATCGAATTGCTTTTTATTACCACGCAGATAAGGTAACCATTTCGAAATTTGAAAAATCCTGACATTTGCAAAAAAGTCCGGATATTTAAATTTTTAATTTTATTTTTTCAGTAAAAAAAATTCTTTTTAAAGAAAATCCTCTTTAATCGAAAAGAACAAATGAGAAGGCTGGATATAGTTCGGACGGGTGCCAAAAAGCCGGACATGTCCGGAAAAATCCGGACGGATGGTAACCCTACGCGCAGAAGGTGTGAAAAGTAGAGTATTCTCATCGGGGATAAAGGTGTCTTCGTCTTGGAACTTGAAACTAAGGCCCCTAACATTAGACACTGCTTTACCCCCTTAGTAAATAATCTACAATAATTCCACCATCGCAAAGGAAAATCATTGAAACCCATTGTGGAGTTGAAGATGGCCGTTATATTAGGTGCAGTGTCAGCTTGCTTTTCAACCTGTTATATAAATAAATCAAATGATTTTATTTTAATGTGGATTGAAGACTAAGTTTGTGAAGAATTAGAAGATAACAATAATAATTACTTGCTTACCAATAATTTCTCCTCGTACTTATCAGTTTTGTAGGCTGGTGAAAATATGGGTAAGTAATTCTTATTCCGTCTGTGACTTCGACCGTAGTAACCAAGCGCTGTACAGCGAAATGCAACAGTATGATAGTCTGAAGACTGGTCAAGATGGCGTTCTCAAAATATACGCCACATCAAATTTTATGAGTCGAATATAATTCCACATTTATAGCACGGATATAACGTCTGAAGCAGGTGTGGTTATTATTTATTTATTTATATTTTCATTTTATTTGTACCTACATACCTAGATTTTTCGTCGAATTTCATCAGTAACAGACTGTAGTTTGGATTTGTGCCTGCTTTTTTGAGTCTACTACGTAGAATTTAATCAAATGCGGGTTTACTTTACAGGGAGAGGAGCTCATGGCTAAGTATTAACAGCCACACGGGTCGATCCAACAGGTTAAGCTACGATTTCCGGGGTTGGTCCGTGGATGGGTGACCATCTTTACATACCAAGACCCCTCCCTGCCTCGGAAAGCACGTTAAGCCGTTGGTCTTGGCTGTCATTTGTAGATCTTTGACAGTTGTTACGGGTCGTCAGAAGCCCGAAAGTCTGACAACCAGTCTTACCAAAGGTTCTCGTGTTACCCAGTACCTAACTGGGTTATGGAAGTCAGATAGGCAGTCGCTCCATGTAAAATACTAGTATTCAGTTGCATCCAGTTAGACTGGAAGCCGACCCCACCATAGTTGGGAAAAAGGCTATTTAGGCAGATGTTGGGGGTTTAGTTTACACCTTTGCCTAGCCCTTTGACACCCAACTGCAAACTTGCAAACTTGGACCATGAAGAAGACGACTAATAGAGAAAGTATAAAAGAAAAAAACATGTTGCGATGGCCTCAAATAAATTAGGATAAGAGATGGAGAATGATTATGAATATTATCCGTTTAAGCGCGTGCAGTTCCCTGTGAGCATATGCTTTGTGATCAACAAGTCACAGGGGCCGACACTGAAGGCTGAAGGCTGCGGTTATCGACCTCAGGACAAGCTGCTTCTCATACAGACAACTGTACGTCGCTTGCTCCCGAGTCACCATTCCTGACTCTCTGTATATTTTGGCTGCTGTGAATAAAACTACAGAGTATACAGGGAAGTTTTATAAAAATGTGGTTGTTACTCAAATTCAAAAGTCATTTATTCAAACTAAGCTGAGAATCAGCACTTTTCGAACTTCAAAATTACATAAGACAGTTCCCCAAAAACGCCCACCCTTCACCACTACTAGGAAGTGGTGAAGGGTGGGCGTTTTCGGGGAACCTTTAGCTGGGAAGAAGAAGTAGCGCAACAAACTCCCCAGCAGCACAGCTGTCTGTTGAAGTTAGAAAAAAATGATTCAATACAATAGTATGCAAAACAATTAACATTATTATTATTGTAGTATATTGTGGTGTTTTACGACTTCCACGCGAACGAAGTCACGGGCCGAAGCTAGTTATGATATGTATTGCGAAACTGTCTTCCTATTGAAATGAATTTCTATTGTCTCTTCATTCAAACTCGGTCAGTGCTCGATGCAGTGGTAAATAACATTCGGATGTAGCGCTCAAGTCGTAGTCAAATATTTGCACAGACCCACACTATTTGCTTTCACACACCAGCCTTGTGTTGCGAGCCCTCTCGTCTGCTTGTAATTATATTAAGACAAATAAGTGACAATGAGCTGTAGTATAATGCCGATGGTGCACCGGTAGGGTTGCGAGTAAGGCCAAAAAGGAAATCGTGGCCCCCCGGCAACATGGCAACTGAAGGAACACGGGTGGATTTGAGTCAATAAGAGTCTGACACGCCCTTATTTAACAATTTCGCGTTATTTGACAATTTCCTGACCAAAAAAAAAAGTTACTTTATGCCGATATCAGACTCTACACTCAATGATTTTCAAATTTTTTTTCATTCCTCGTTCACTTGACACTGACAAAATTACTTAGGAATTAATATTAATTTGCTCCTTTAATTTCATTTTTCGATGATTTGGTAGGCGAGTGAAAGATGCCGAGTGCCGAAATTCAAGATCATTGGATCGGATCACTAATGATCTCTTTTTAGGGTTCCGTTGCCAAATGGCAAAAAACGGAACCCTTATAGATTCGTCATGTCTGTCTGTCTGTCTATCTGTCTGTCTGTCTGTCCGTCTGTATGTCACAGCCACTTTTTCCGAAACTATAAGAGCTATGCTGTTGAAAGTTGGTAAGTAGATGTATTCTGTGAACCGCATTAAGATTTTTACACAAAAATAGAAAAAAAACAAATAATTTTGGAGCTCCCCATACTTAGAACTGAAACTCAAAAAAAATTTTTTCATTAATCCCATACGTGTGGGGTATTTATAGATAGGTCTTCAAAAATGATATTGAGGTTTCTAACATAATTTTTTTTTAAACTGAATAGTTTGCGCGAGAGACACTTCCAAAGTGGTAAAATGTGTGTCCCTGTAACTTCTAAAATAAGAGAATGATAAAACTAAAAAAAATATATGATGTACATTACCATGTAAACTTCTACAAAAAATTGGTTTGAACGAGATCTAGCAAGTAGTTTTTTTTTAATACGTCATCAATCGTAAACCGCAATTTACCTTTCATTCAATGTTACTTGCTGCTACGGAACCCTTCATGGGCGAGTACGACTCGCACTTGGCCGCTTTTTTTTATCTGCTGTTAATTATATTGTGTGCTTTTTTGTCTGTGCTAAATAAATGTATTTTCTTTCTTTCTAATTAATTTTTCGCTTTTGATTTATTTAAGTATGTGTTCAGGCGTTTCACTTCGAATGAAAGATGCGGAATGAAAGACAAAAATTAACAAAAACAAAAAAAAAAGGATTGTGTGGTTTTATGAAACCATGGTAAAAGTGAAACTTCTATAGGCGCCGCCATATTGGCCTTGGCTGCTCTGACGAGCGCCTTTCACTTTAGCCCTACTCCGCGGCCGACCGTCACGCGACATGCAACACACAGACGAAAAAGTTTGAGACGATGTAATAAAAGTTTCATTTAAAAAAAAACAAAAACTGAAGCATCTGATCGGGTTTACTTTCCATTAAAAGAAGTGATTACTATTACCTAATTCTTCAATGCAAAAGCAGCGATAATTATTGAGGAATTCGTGGCTTTGGTGAATGTGGCCCGCAACAGTTTTTTCGATGTTCTCGACGCAAATAAAAACATCCGTTTAATAAAAAAAAAAATAAGAATGTCGATGTTAAAATTCCTTGTCCATACCGTCAATCAGCATGCAGCGACAATTGATCGGCTGTTGACGGGACAAAAGGAATTTATTTCAATATACCACCAAGCAATTTTATTGAAACGCTCATTGGAATTCCACTCACTTTGAATTGGTCAATGAGAAGATAAAATGGGAAAGTATAAATCTTTTTATAAGTATCTGCAGTGAATAAGGATAATATATATACAGGATGTTTGGCAGAAAGTTGAACATACGAAAATGGTGGATAGGTGGGGTCATCTACTACTTACTCAGCCCTAATTTATTTGGCCCTGGCGCCCTGGATATTAAAAAATTTTTTTTGTCTTTCTTCTAGTTTCACAACTTTCTTAACTTTAAAGTGTAATTTTTATTTAAAAAATGGGTAAAACAGGCATTTTTTTTTTAAATCTTTAATATTGGCAGATTCTTATGACAGAAAGATGTAAAAAATACTTAAATCCTAATTTCAACCTGCATTAAAAAAAATATCCAGGGGGCCAGGGCCAAATAAATTAGGGCTGAGTAAGTAGCAGATGACCCCACCTATCCACCATTTTCGTATGTTCAACGTTCTGCCAAACACCCTGTATATATGCATTTTGATGTGTAACATCTTTCCTCTCGGTTTGCTGATCTGTGCACAGCACACAGATACCCTAAACATACACCACCACCTACCTATCGCTAACTAGTGAACTAGAATATTAATAATCAATGGCAATTATAACACTGCATTTGATGTTGGAACCGTTTTAGGTGTTGAAATGGCTTTTGGTAAGTTTCCAAATACTTTTTACATATAAAACCAAATATTCTGTGTTACAATATTAATTATTGGATTTAATCAATATTTTAGTTCACAGTAATATTGCCAAATTAATCAAAACAGCGAAATATTTAACATCTATTTGCGACGTTGCCCACTTTCAGATAAAGTGCCGAATAAAAATATTGGCCAATTTATCGATCACCTTTTCACCACAACCAAAACACATGACTTTCCACAACATTGTTGCCGATTCCCTTGTTCACAAACTAAACTAAATTTAAGTTCAGTGCATCTTTTTCTTTCTATTTCATTAAGAAAAGGACAGATGATAAATTTTAGTTTAGTCCTGTCAAATTTATCAGCGTTTGACGTAAATTTACGAAATTTTAGTTGGCAAGTTTTTAATCACGTCTAAACTTGTATGGAGAGTGACAGGCGATGATTAATTTGACAGGACTAAACTAGAATTTATCTTCTGTCCTTTTCTTAATGAAATAGAAAGAAAAAGATGCACTGAACTTAAATTTAGTTTAGTTTGTGAACAAGGGAATCGGCACCATTGTCGGCGGTAGTTCTCCAAAATAGCCCTAAACTCCCATTAAAATGTTTTATCAACCCTTTCCATGGCGGGTCTTATCAGGAGGTCAAATTCTGACCCAATGAAAGACCCAATACCCTGTAATCGGCTCAGAGAAACCGCAGCTTACGCAAACGTGCAACGAAAACAGTAAATGTTAATTTACTTGACAGACAAATGGTTTTAAGTAAAAACGGTTGTGGTCAAACAATTCGGAGTACATTTCTTGTTCTAATGTTTGTTTTAGTCAAACTCAAACTCTAAACTCAAAGCATTTATTTCAATGAATCAAATTACAGGCAGTTTGGAATTGTTAAGGAGTCGGTCCGTAGGAAAGATGAAGCTAGTTACCCATTCCAGCGTAGTAGGTTCCCATGGAGAAGAACGAGCAAGAAACTCTACGGAAACACTTTTCTTCGTGTGTTTACCAAAGCCTCTGTAAACATATTTTTGTTTAGAAGTTTGTTTCAACTGAAACCGACGATTTTTGAAGTGAAAACTTCTTTAAGCGCGTTGGGCATTTATATTACGTTACGGATCAATGTTCTACGCAAGTATTTTTACTTTAAAGGTTTTGCAAGTTTTTTTTTTTGTCAACGCGATTGTGTTCTTTATTTAGAAAAGGTTACGGCCCAATGTTCTATACAAGTATTTTTCTTCCACCAAGGCGATCTTGTTCAAGTTTTCACTTCTCTCGGCACTCTGCAAAGAACCAAACAAAAAACTCCCATGAAAATCTGTCCACTATAATCTTTGTTTTACTTTTTAAGCTTATTGCACTCGACTAAATATATTTCGTAATATTTCTGGAATTCATTGATTGCTTTTCCAGTAAATGAGAATCACAATGGAAACCTTTATTGCTGGTAAACATTTAGAAACTTTTATTTTCAAATAAAATTAATTTAGTCAACTGAGACATTAGTTTATTATTATTATACATAATTATTTATTTATTATACCAATAAACAATATTAACTAACTAGGATTATTAACATTCAGTATTAATTCAAAGGTATCAGATTTAAACACATAATTTCTGGATCTAGACACGCGGCAGCGTGTCGAGCCAAGTACTAGGCAAGACACGGCTGCAGTGTGTTATATTACACGAACCATTTGGAGCCACTTTTGACCCCTTAATAACTCAAAATCTATGTAACATAGACTCATGAAATTTGGTTTATTTATAAAAACCCCTTAGATTAACTAGAACTCCAAATTTCATAAATAAAACTCAAACGGTTATTGAGATATTAACGTATAAAAATCGGCATTTTTATCAACGACCCGTCACTAGACATCAAAAACATTTAACCCATTTCCGGGTGACCTAGAAAGTTGAAAAGAGATTTCCCGAAAGCAGGCCCATGGTATGATACTGTGTCAAAGCTTATTTATCAAAAATTATGTCGTATTTTTTTCAAGTCGTTTTATCAAAATTTATTTCTTCTAGCATTAGAGAACCTAATAAATATTTATTTTGTTGATACTTAAAGAACTACATCCGCCATTCAATCCTAACCTGAATGTTGCCAGATGACAGACTAATCCAATAAAATAATTTGTAATCGATTGAAAATATCGATACTAACCCACATGGAGTAGGTGGAGTATCCACTACACGAGTATGTTTTAAATGCTATTTATTATACTCAAATACTGTAAAATTATGATTTTACAATAAATAAAATATTATATGGTCTGAATATACTCAACAACATAAAAGTGTTTCGAGACAGTAATGTTATTTTATAAACTACCAGTGATCAGAGTAAGTAGATTGATTTGAGGTCAATGAACTGGCACGTATATTAGTATGGATACGCCTCCGGGATTCCGGGATTTTGAAATTATTAAGATTTTTTAAAGAATTTCAAATGTTGTAATGTGTAGAATAAAGAATACATCAATATGAATAAGAAATGTTCAACCCTTTTGCTGTCTGTTTAATAGTATATAGGTGATCGGACTCCAAGAAAAGGATAGATATACTATAAAACAATATAATATATTTTAAATATTTATCTATCGCATTCTATAATTTCTAATGTAGTAGTTTAAAAATCCTTACTTTAACAATATTTGATTCAATCCCGTAAGTACCAAAATGAAATCCCGGAAAAAAGGCTTATCCATGTTATGATTTCTATGACTATTCATGATGCGAGTACGTAAAATCAATCTACCTACTCCGAGCACTGATAATCACCCAATCGATTTCGTCAATCGATTACCAAAATAATTAAACCTGGTAACACTGACACCATGCATAATGTCAAACTGTCAAAAATAATCTGTCAGATCAATGGCATTGTTGGCTGTTTGTTTTACGTTGATTTGAATTTATTTTTCCGTATTTACTTTATACTTATATTACGTTACGATTTAATGCTGTCAATTTAAATTGAAGCCAGAGGAACTATTGCTTATCTTTCCATGGCCCTGGGTAAGTTTATTATGTTCTCTAAATATTTATAAACACCGTCGTATTGTATAACCTCATTGATTTTAGCAGCCTATTAGTAGAAGGCCTATGTTCAGTCAGGGGTACGTCGCGCGTCGTCAGCTGTAAATGTCTATAGTATGATGTAATTATATAGCATAAGTAAGTACACTGAATTTTTTTACACTGGATAAAGTTTGTCATGCTTACTGAGAGAGGCTGCTACCAGAGATGTTTATAGGCAAGCAAGTGATGATAAAAACAGAGCCACCCTAGAGTGTAAAAGATTTACCCATAATAGATCAAAACAATAATCTGGTTAGGGCCAGAATCAAATCGTGACATGTGAGCAGCAGGACTTAGTGTACATAATTATTGATAAGTGAGCAAAATAGGACAAATTGTTTAAGAGACCATCATTGCTTATTACTGTTTTGTGGGAAAGCGTACATCTACCATCTACCGTACCTACGCTGCTTTCATACCATGACTACGTTATGAGAATGAAGCTGAAGCCGTTTTAAATTCTATGAGAAATAAAATGTTTTTAGTATTTAGGTATTGTTGTGTTATTTGTTAAAGTAAACCTTCCTATAGAAGCACTGAAAATGCTGCTGCCAATGAGATTATTCATCTTTAATTAAGAGAGTTGGCTAAAATAATGTTTATGCCATTAAATCTTTCATATTTAGCGCGCAAGATTATTAATTTACCTTTATAAAATTCAAGTCTGTAAATGCGATAATCGCCATTTTGATGACAGTCGAGGTCGAGGCTAAAAAACATAAAAATTGGGGATTGCGAACATCCAAACTCCACCATAAGGACAGCGACTATTACAACATTTAATTATTTGACGAATTCATCCATTTTTCAAGTTAAATAAGTAGTAGTAATGAAGTTTTTGATTTCAAAAGTCGAAGATTCGCGCCAATCGTGCGTGTTTACATTTTAACTTTTCACAATTAACACACATACACATATCTGATACGATTTTAAATGTGACAAATGTGATTAAAAATATTATAAGTAACTAGAAAATGCCCAGATCTTTACTTATTATACGAACACATGTTCAATAACACGTAATATTCATTACTACTACTCAATTTGTGTTAAAAATCGTCGATCATTGTTTTTTTTTTTATTGTAATGATGTGCGAAAACGATTATGCCAAAAGTTTTTTTTTTTTTCAATTTTTATTGTCTCGATTAATTTATAATTATGTCGAATGTCTGAAATCTATACTTGAAAATTAAAATAAAATTGTTTTAAGCATTAAATACAATAAACATTGTTTAAAATAATTATTTATACTTTTCTAGTGTTTAATCGTTTTTAGGACATCTATACATATAATAAAATCGTAGCGAAGTCAAAACTGTACATTGAATATTTTTGAAAAAAAGTAATTGCTACGAGGTCTAGGATCGATTCTAATGCCGAAAATATTTTTTTTAGAATTTTTGTCTGTTTGTCTGTTTGTCTGTATGTATGTTCCAGCATCACGCAAATTCTACCGGACAGATTCTGTTAAAATTTTGCATAGATATTCCCTGTGTGTCTGGTCAAACTATAGGGTATAAACTATCACGCTATTTACTATGGGGGACGAGCAATATTACATTATGTTGTATTTTTATGTTCTAACATGACGCAAATTCTACCAGATAGATTCTGTTAAAATTTTGCATAGGTGTTCCCTATAAGTCTAATCAAACTATAGGGTATAAACTATCACGCTATTTACTATGGGGGACGAGCAATATTATATTATGTTCGTATTTTTGGGAAAAAACGCGCCAAAATTTTAGGATATTGTAGATGGTTATCGATTTAACTTTTTAAATGATTATCATCACGCTATACCTTTATGGAACTAAGCAGTCAATCAAAAAATATATAGGAACGGCTATTTTAGACAAGTTTCAACAAAGCAATTAGCTCAGCGGTTGGGCGGTTGCTTTGTAAACGTGGGGTTGTAAGTTCGATTCCCACCTACGGTTTTTTTTTCTTTTTTTTCACATTTTGTTATACGATTATTATTTTTTTTGATAATCTACCTATAATCTATAGATATAATAAAATCGTAACGAAGTTAATTTTTTTTAAAGAAAGTTATTGCTAAGAGGTCTGGGATCGATTCTTATGCGGAAAATAAAGTTTTAGAATGTTTGTCTGTACCAACCGTAGGGCATAAACTATCACGCTATTTGCTATGGGGGATGAGCAATATTACATCATGTTCGTATTTTTCTCTGCAAATTGTAAAAAGACGCGCCAAAAGGTTGGGATATTGTAGATAGGTAGTTACCGATTTAACTTTTTAAATGATTATCATCACGCTACCTTTTATATAGGAACGGCTATTTTAGCTAACTTTCAACAAAGCGAATAAGTAAGCGATTGGACGAATGATTTGAAGTACTGAGGGCCTACCACCAGCTTAAAAGCAGTATTATTTTAATATTACTTTAGTTTACTTCAGTGTGGGAAAGAGATGAAGCTCTACAGGATGTATAGCTCCATCTCTTTCTCCCACTGAAGTAACATTAAAAAAATACTGCTTTATGAGCTGGTGGTAGACCGCCCGGGGTAGTAAGTTCGATTTACATCTGTTTTTTTAAACTCTTTTTGTAAAACGATTTTTTTTTTGGATTGTGTATGTAATAGTTCATAGAATGTATTAATTCACAAAAAATGGAAAACTTCGTAAGCTATGGGAAACTACTAAGTTACAAGTACTTTACAGTCACAAAACATTCAAGGTTGTATTCTGATCATTTTAGAGCAAAAGACTGTAGGAATAAAATGTTTTTTTACAGATTTTGACAGCAGATTTGTCCTAGCGATTTTATAATATGTATGTGGATCTTCTGGAATCGCTGCCACACTGCTTCCTGGTGGCAAAACAGCGCACGTCATGTTTAAGATTCCCATCGATTTAGAGAGCAACGAAACACCTGTTTGTGGGGTGTCACGCAACAGTAACAAGGGATGTGTGCTTAGGGGATTGCGCTTCGTCGTATGGGATGAATGCGTTATGGCAAAAAGGAAAGCAGTGGAAACTGTAAACAGAACCCTGCAGGACATCCGCAGAAACCAAGATATGATGGGTGGTGTCACAGTTTTGACAAAAAAAGTGAAAACTTCGTTGAAAAGGTCGACTCTATGGTCGAGAGTTCATAAACTGCGCTTGACCATCATCATACGAGCTCGGCTTGGCGGTAATTCAAATGCTCAAGAATTCTCCGATGTTCTTCTAAAAGTTGGTGAAAGCACTCTACCAGAGACTCTTGGTAGAGTAGATCCCACTTTAGAAGATCTTATTTGTCTGATATACGGGGATATCAGTCAAATACCGTACCAAGAGAATTCTTAGGTGTGTTTCCGTTTTAACTCCGAAGATGATCAAGCTACAGCGATCAACCACAGTATTCTCTCACAAATTGAAGGGAGTGAAGTGATATACACCTCCATTAATAGTGATGTGGAGGAAGATGATGTCAAATATCACCCCGTAGAATTTCTCAATTTACAAATAGAAAGAAAAGAAAGAAAGATAGAAAAAACATTTATTTGGACACAGTTCGCGAAACACAAAACACAAATTACAGTGGAAATAAAAAATAGTGTTTTTAAAACAATAGTGTGTGCCTCACGGTTGCGCCAAAAAGGTTCATTTCAGCATTAAATGGCAAGTGGACTTCCGGTTGTATATTTGTGTAACGGAAACCAGCTCAAAGTCATGTCTTTGCAGAGAAACGTCATCGAGGTGGAAATTCTAACAGGTTGTGGCGATGGTGAGACAGTGTTTATAGCGCGTATAAAGTACAAATTCCCCACCATTACCAGTTAAAGCGCGTGCAGTTCTCTGGGAGTGTATGCTTTGCGATCAACAAGTCACAGGGGCCGACACTAAAGGCTGAAGGCTGCGGGTGTCGACCTCAGGATAAGCTGCTTCTCACACGGACAACTGTTACGTCGCTTGCTCCCGAGTCACCATTCCTGACTCTCTGTATATTTTGGCTGCTGAGAATAAAACTACAAACGTAGTATACAGGGAAGTTTTATAAAAATGTGGCTGTTATTGTAGTATATTGTGATGTCTTACGATTTCCATGCGAACGAAGTCGCGGGCAGAAGCTAGTTCAATATAAAACGAGTCAACACATAGAACGAGGATAGATACTTACCTCATTTATTGAATTTCGCGCCGAATTGTTTCTATTTATTTGAATTTAAATTCGGAACGTTGTTCAAAATTATTTTTAATTTATTGGACAATTATTTACTGTGGATTTTATTTTTGATACTTTCTGATATAGAATGCCTAGTATACATTTTTTAGGTAGGCTTAAGAAAATGTTTTTTGGGAATGATGTTAAATTAATTATATAAATTAGTTAGGTATTCCGCAAACACTTTTAAATGACGTCTATATTTTTAAATTGAAACTTTTATTACATCGTCTCAAACTTTTTCGTCTGTGTGTTGCATGTCGCGTGTCGGTCGGCCGCGGAGTAGGGATAAAGTGAAAGGCGATCGTCAGAGCAGCCAAGGCCAATATGGCGGCGCCTATAGTTCGCAGCAGCTGACCGTGTAAAGTTTCACTTTTACCGTGGTTTCATAAAACCAACAATCATTTTTTTTTAGTTGTATGAGTTTGATAGTATTTGTTTTTAATAGGATAATCTTACTCGAGTAATAGAAATTGTTTATTTTTGAGGTAGTTTCAAAACGAAATTTAAAAAAAGCTGCCCAAGTGTATGTCGGACTACGCACAGTGAAGGGTTCCGTAATTGGGATGAATATTTACGCATAAACATTGCATAGTATCAATTTTATCGACTGCAAAAATAAGTTTGTATTTCTCGAAAAAACTATAACAAACAAAGTTAATTCTGCGGTTGTAACCGAAAATAAACTGTATCTCAAAAATTATTGACTTCAAAAGCAAAGTCACTTAGAAACATCTTAACATTTTAATTATGAGATCCAACAATACACGCTTTATATGCATAGATTTTTTTCATCTCTCGGTTATATGTAAGTATGGAGAATGCCACCCCCACTATTATGTTTATCGTAATTTCACTACACCATTGTTTAACGGTGCAAAAAATACACCTTTTTCAAAATTTTCATCGATAGAGTGTAAATAGTCTCCATGTTAAATGACTGTATGACATCCGGACGCACGGACAGACGAACTTGACGAAATTAAGAGGTCCGTTTTTTTACGGATTTTGATTATCAAGTTTACAATTGGCATGAAATTGATGTCTATGAAAATTGATCTACAATATTATTATTATTTGGAATAGCCGCCATCTTAAAATCCAGAATGTCCATCTAATTCGATATCAGCACTATCTCCCGAAAACTATGAAAATGACAGTCATGACGACAAATTTTCAAATGGGGTTAAAAACTGCCACTTGCTCACTTCAGATAGCGCTGATCTCCAGCGTCTTATAATTTGACAGCTACTATACTATACATTTTTGATTCGAATGCCAAAAGTTGATGTAAATTCCTGAATTTCATGACTGAATTCAAAACACCCCGTCGAGTCAACTGATGTGTCACGTGTCAAAATCTTGGTCCCTAATGTTAGGCGGCAGTGAATTCATTTCATTCATTCTCTGATCTCGAAAAACGTTGTTACAAACGTCAGGTTGGTATGTTCAAGGTAGTTGGTAGGTTGGTACTATGCTTGAGACGTTTTTGAATTGATAGATCGTATGACTATTGTTTTAGGGACTATTGTCGTTTAATTTTTTATATAAACTTACGAATAGTTAAGTCCATAGTGAGGTCAAAATGTAAATCCAAGGGGCGGCTGCAACGGCGGCGGTGATCTCTCGCGTCCGGCCCTGGTTCAGGCCATGGTACGGAGCGAGAGGAAATGGCAGGCCGTCACCTCCTTCTGCGAAGCGGTAATGCTCGCGAAGGAGGAGGCGGAACGCGTGAGGTAGAGGCAAAGTTCGCGCCCTCACGCCCCTAACCGCTGCAGGAGGAGACGCCCGGGGCGGGAATCGCGAGCCGATTTCCGGCCACCGTAGGCGCGGGCTTGCGAACGGTGAGCAATGGGTAGCTCGCCGTCCGATAAGGACCAAGCCCGGGTCGACGGCGCGTTGTGTTCCACGCGCGCCTCAAAGAGATGTCAGCAGAAATGACGGGATCCGCTAGGGCCAATGCCTGCCGGGGGTTCGCAGAAAACCGATATGGACATCGTGGCCCCCGGCAACAGGGCAACCGAAGGAACACGGGTGGGTTTTAGTCAGTAAGAGTCTGATACGCCCTCCCGCTCCGCCCAGAGCGGGAGAAGATACTTAAAAAAAAAAAGGGGCGGCTGCAAAAATTAAATAATTAAATCATACGTGAGAAGGAACTTTGTTCCTGACGGGGTCAAAGTCAAAGTCAAATCATTAATTTCAAATAGGCCCATGTATGGCACTTTTGAACGTTAAAAATTACAAAATAATAAAATTGATTCTATTCGCCCCTTCCAAAAGGTAGTTTTCGTATGGAGAAGAATGGGCAAGAAACTCCACCGTTACTCTTTTAAAATGTTTTACAATTGTTTGTATATGTACGTACATTTGTTAAATAATAATTATATGTGAAGACGGTGCACCTAGAATAAAATTACTATACCAATAGGTAAAAAGAATTAAAAATGAAACAACGACAGATAATTTAATATGTGATAGATACATGGTGCTCACATATTTACAAACATTGTAAAAGTAGACAATTTTCCTAAAATTTTACAATTAATAAGTCAGTGTGTGAGGAAGTAATCAAAGAATGTAAAATCAATGTCATAAAACACAAAGTAATAAATTTTACAATTAAATTAGCAAACAGTTTGATTTTGTCTTGATTCTAAATTGTCCTATGGAACAGGACCAGCATGTTTCCAAGCACTCTTATCTTGGATATAATCCTCTAATTTGTAATATGCTTGTTTACAAAGTGTATTTTTAATATGAGTTTTAAATTTTCTTTCATTTAATTGCAAAATGTCACAAGGTATTTTGTTGTAACATTTAACACAGTACCCCATAAAAGATGTATGTACTTAAGATAATCTAAAAAATGGTTGATCTAGTTTATCTTTATTTCTAGTATTAAAATTATGTCTATCACTTATTTTATTAAAGAGATGTGGATTTTTCCTTACATACATAATATTTTCGTAAATGAATTGGCAAGGTACCGTCATAATATCAATCCTTTTAAAAAGTTTCCTGAGAGATTCGCGGCGACGTAGATTATAAATGGCTCTGATAGCTCTCTTTTGCAAAATAAAGATAGATTCAATGTCAGTAGCTCGACCCCACAGTAAAATACCATACGACATAAGGCTCCCCGACTGTACACGTTTTTTTTAATAATAATACTTGCCGCGTCGGCTCAGCGATCTGACATCGTTGCGGAAAATTGTAACAATTGTTACGAAAGAAATACCTACATTCTTACACAATATTGCTACGCATATTTACAAAAAGAATTTAATAGATCACGTTTGATTGACGAATAATAATAATTTCTTTACAAAAAGTAATGATATCCCATCAAAAACATAAATGTGAAAATGGGAGCCAAATTCCATAAATATGGTTGTCGACTTCGCCGACAAAAGAATTGAAATCTAAATGGGTGCCAAGTTCTGTAGATAATCCTGAAATTTATTTATAAGAACATGCAACTTTCTAAAATAAAATTAAAACACAAATTCTTGTTTTTTCTGCTATAACAATGTTTGCTATTTAAAAATATAACTTCTTAAATTTGAACAGTCGAATTATTTACACAAAGCACTTAGGATAAATTGAAGCTCAAGATTTGACTTGGCTAGTTTTTACCAGCAAGCTGAAATTTTAGAGAAAGAAGATATTTTGACCTTACAGTTACAATAAGAAACAGTAACTTGCGCATAACATAAAGAACAAATATATAAATACGCCTAGGTAGACAGTCAAAGCTGTAAACAGTTACAATAAGAAACAGTAACTTGCGCATAACATAAAGAACAAAGATATGAATATTTTACTTTATTTATTTGGCTCACCAACAATTAAGTACACCGATACAAAGATATGAGATACATGCAATAAACTTATAGACTAGTGTACAAATTTCTTACAGGTAAGCACATCATGAATTACTTATTTGATGTTGAGTGCCTACTTAAAATTAAATAATAATAATTAAATATGCCTAGGTAGACAGTCAAAGCTGTAAACTCGATAAAAAAATAGCGTCCAACTGTTAGCCACTTAATGCACGCACACTAAAAAAGTAAAATTACAGCACAATCACGTCATTGTGCTGTAATTTTACTTTTTTAGTGTGTAAGAGTCGTGTCGCGAGTGTAAGACGTAGCTGTTATGCACACCAGCATAAAAAAGTTACCCTGTTTGTTTTAGTTCTTTTGCACCGCGACACTGTAGACAAATATAAAGATGATAAATTGATTAGCCAAATATAAGATAACTTGTATGTAAAAACTAGCCAAGTCTAATCTTGAGCTTCAATTTATCCTAAGTGCTTTGTGTAAATAATTCGACTGTTCAAATTTAAGAAGTTATATTTTTAAATAGCAAACATTGTTATAGCAGAAAAAACAAGAATTTGTGTTTTAATTTTATTTTAGAAAGTTGCATGTTCTTATAAATAAATTTCAGGATTATCTACAGAACTTGGCACCCATTTAGATTTCAATTCTTTTGTCGGCGAAGTCGACAACCATATTTATGGAATTTGGCTCCCATTTTCACATTTATGTTTTTGATGGGATTGACTATTTCATGTGAAGTCGAAAGAGAAAACTCAGTCAGAAGTTTCTAACGCTTGCAAATTATGAACTCGACATGCATGCAAATATTATGTTCGTGTATTCATGCTATGCATTCAACACTTGCCTATTTGCTTTCATTTAAAACATCGTGGGGTAAAATAAATAAGTGCTAGCTTGAAACCACGGAGTAGGACAAAAATGGAGTGCTGGATGGATAAAAGTGGTTTAGGTATGGCGGACAGATAACCTGTGTTTGTAATTTGACAAACAGCCAGATGTTGCTATACTAATTGCAGTTAGACAGAATAATATAGTAAACTTTTGTTTTTCAGTTTTAATGTAGCAACGTAATTTAATATTTGTGTTTGAATAATTAAATGGCAGCCATACCTACACTCTATTTCTGTGCCTGTCAATCAAGGCGAATCAATTGGTTAAATTAGCCATTAACGAAAATGATAAAGGTCTTCTTCTTGACAAGTTTTTCAATCTTTAGTTGTCCATACATGCTTTTGTTTTGTTGACGATGCAATGCAAATAAAGGTATGATTCTGAACAACGCTGCACGCGACAGTGCTGCCGCGTCACTACTGGTCTCTATACATTTTCTATAGGTTTATATGAGATTACATTCCAACCACGGCAGCAATGCTGCGCGACATTGCTGCAACGGCAACGCCGCGCGGCAGTGTTGCCCTGCCGCCGTGGCACCAATAGTGCGATGTTCATCACAGCGATAACACGTGAATGTTGACAACTGTCGAGAATTTAACCACGAACAATAGTGCCGGTAGCGGTGCTCGGAAACACGCGGCAGGCAGTACTGACGCACAGCACTGCCGCATGACCAAGACGATCTGACCAAGATTATGTCTGGACTTTAAAAGAGACTGTGACCTCTGAGTTTGTTTCGGCCTTTCTTCTCAGAGTAGTCAGATAGGAAACGCCGACCTCATCTAGTTTTTAAAATATGATTGACGTGTAAAAGTGTTTGTACAAACCTACTTACAGAAATAAAATCATTTATCATTTATCATGCAGCGTCGTTCGGAATCATACCTTAATGAGTTGTTCTCTCCATTTGCTTAGTACTCTTTGTTACAATTCAAACTTGAGATGCTTGTACGGAATGTTACTGCTCGAGTTGAAGTCAGATTAAATTAGCGTGTTTCACTACGTAAGTAAACGTTCTTTTAGTGAAGGGGACGTTGTTTGTTTGTCGGCTTTCGTGTTGATTTTGACACCTTTTTTTCGTAAATCGTATTTTCTTGACTAAGTAATCAATGTTCTTAATTCTCGATTCTAAACTAAAGTAAATCGATATGAGAGTAAGAAAAATGTTATCTACTCTCTAAATTATACCTTTATCTATAACTTTTACATATTTAATAAAATCGTAGCAAAGTCGAAACTGTACATTAAATATTTTTGAAAAAAAGCTTGTAAAAAGTAATTGCTAAGAGGTATGAGAACGATTCTGATGGCAAAAATATAGTTTTTTATAATTTTTGTCCGTTTGTCTGGATGTATGTTCCGGATTATTCACATTTCACATCATATTATTTCCATTGGGAAATAATATGATGTGAAATGTGAATATTTGATGATGTCCATTTCATATTTATCATCAAATTCAAACCATTTATTTCAATTAAACCATTTATTTACAGGCACTTTTGAATTGTCAAAGAATATGTCAGTTACGTAAATCTCTATGGAGAAGAACGGGCAAGAAACTCCAAGGACACTCTTTTAAATATAGATATTACAAAATTCTGGGTACATTATTCTTGTCATCAACTCATCACTCATTATGAACTCATCCTAATGCATTTTATGTCAGCCGGTTTCTCCGAAGTTGCATCATAACATATTATTCTAGCAGCATCATTGAGCTACGCCACCAAACTGTAATTCATCTTCATTTATTCCGTGTCATCTGTAAACTTTTATATTTTATCGCTCAATAATTTTCAGTAGATCTCTCTCACTTTTCACCTTACAAGCTCTTTTACGCCAATGATTAATATCCATACTTCTTATATTTTATCAGATTCCCGTCGAGAAAGTACGTGACAGGTTTCTCTTACAATGTCTTGCAACTTTAGATGAAATTATGGCAGTTGCTTAATAAAGTGTTTTTTTTTTGTTTTTACCTTTTGTAAACAAATGTGACGGACGGAGATTGCGATTTTGAGAAAATGGGTGCGTTTTTAGGGTTAGTTTGAAGCTGTTTTTATATAATCTGTGTTGTTTACAAAGATCGATATTTTTGTATCTGACTTAAAAAGTGTGTTTGATGTGAAAAGTCGTGATTTTCATTTCGTGTTTGTTTACAAAATAATACAATCAATCTGCCTAGCCTTTTCCCAACTATGTTGGGGTCGGCTTCCAGTCTAACCGAATGCAACTGAATACCAGTATTTTACATGGAGCGACTGCCTATCTGACCTCCACAACCCAATAACTAGATAATACGATGCCCCTCGGTAAGACTGGTTGTCAGATTTCCGGGCTTCTGACGACCCGTAACGACTGTCAAAGATCCACGAAAAACAGCCGGGACCAACAGCTTAACGTGATTTCCGAGGCACGGAGGAGTCTCGGTATGTAGAAATGGTCACCCATCCACGGACCAACCCCGGCAAGCGTAGCTTAACCTGATGGATCACCCCGTGCGGCTGTTAGTACTTAGCCACGAGCTCCTCTTACGTCTCCGTTTACAAAATAATACATGATGAACACTACGCTAGTTGAAACAGAACACTTGTTAGGGCTGACAGCCGATCTATTGTTGAATACACTTATTTATTCATTTAATTGGCAACGATAGAATTTAAGTCTTTGATACTTGACTCTGTTATGGCCGATTAGATACGGTATGTTTCATTGGCTATCATTGAATATCGATGTGGGTCATTGAACTAATTGTGAATTGTTTGGATTGTAGGATTTGCTTATTGACTTAACATTCGGAGAATTTGAATATGTTTACTATATTTACTAGATTAGGTACTCTCAAACACAAATTAAATGATTTGATTGAACATTGTTTTTTACTCCGTACAATCAAATCGCTCGTGTAATACACATATTTATGAAAAGTCACAAAAAAAGCTCAGAAAAAAACTTAAAATCTTTTTAAAAATTTACCAAAAAATAGTGACTTTCCACAACTTTGGTCTATATTTTCGACCTGTTTTAAGCTCTTTATTTAAGTACCTTTAATAGGAAAACACGTGCGGAGGCTGCGGATGTTGTGGTGGCTGCTGCGGTGGATGCTGCTGCCCTTGCATCACGATCTACACCTGCTGTACGAAGATTTGTTAGTGGCACCAAGTTGCGCAACCGCGGTGCAGACGAGCCATGGTGTCTCCGTCAAAGATGGCGCAGCGACGCCTTTTTTTTTTTTTGGCTGGGAAATTATCAAATAACTTCTCCCGCTCTGGGCGTGTCAGACTCTTACTGACTAAAACCCACCCGTGTTCCTTCGGTTGCCCTGTTGCCGGGGGCCACGATGTCCCTATCGGTTTTCTTCGAACAGGCATTGGCCCTAGCGGACCCCGTCAATTCTGCTGACATCTCTTTGTGGCGCGTGTGGAACACAACGCGCCGTCGACCCGGGCTTGGTCCTTATCGGACGGCGAGCTACACATTGCGCACCGTCCGCAAGCCCGCGCCTACGGTAGCCGGAAATCTTGCCGTGACACCTACGAACGAATGCAGTCGCGTGATGTGACACTAGATCATGTGCTTCCTAGGAATGTTGTGGGCAAGCAACTGCTATCGACGGTCTGCCAAATTACATGAAATCAAATTCACCGCCCTTAGCCGTACTATCATGTAACGATATACCGAGATAACGTCGAGAGGCGGTCTGTCCCGGAATGTGTTAACATTTGTCTGTTAATAACACAAAAATATCTACCAGTCTTTCGTTTTCCAGTTTATTTTACACGTAGATATGTAACAAGAAACAGCATAAAAGCGAAAACAAAATAAATATTCCAAGGAGCGTTTAAAATTCTATTTATTTTTCTTGTAAATGCTGCACGTATAAAGAATAAATTTAGAAAATGTCGTCGGTTGATTCATGGACTACAATAAAATTTAATGTTGCTATTTCTTATTTTTAAAGAAATATCTGAAAAGTAAATAGAAAATAATGAATTGATCGTGTTGAGAGAAATGATCGAGAAAATAAAATCTTTTCAAAATGAAAAATTATTTTTTGATATTTTTAGTAAGTGATTGCATTGAGAAAAAGTGAAAGAAAATAATGCTAAAGAACTATGACTTATTATACTTACACCATCATAAGATGAAAACTATTTTTATCTA
Source organism: Agrochola lychnidis (assembly GCA_963680765.1). Lineage (NCBI taxonomy): Eukaryota > Metazoa > Arthropoda > Insecta > Lepidoptera > Noctuidae > Agrochola > Agrochola lychnidis. The sequence goes on along the minus strand of OY796869.1, from coordinate 10,784,935 downwards.
CACAATTTCACACAAAATATTTTATCTCGTAACTGCATTTCATATTACTCGTTAACAAACACTTTCATTAACTGATATTAATCAATTCAAATAATTACATTTAGTAATTAAACTTTATCCTATTAATTTCGAACATAATAATTTAAAATAACTAACTAATAATGCAAAATAAACAAATTATACAAATAAATCGTTGCTCATTCGTTTATCACCTGAAATACAGAATAAATAAGTACAGAAGGTCAACTCCATACGAGCGAAAACAGACGCACGCACACAAATATGGTCCATTCTAAAAGTATCTGTAAAAAATGTACAGAAATGGATCACAACACGTACCTTGTGGATGCCAATTTGTAGTGGCATCTTTCAAATTGAGTGCTTTGATTTGATTATAATTATTTAAATATTTTAAACCAAAATTTTTATTTTAAATCACAATATGTATTGTTTTTGTTTCATGTGACAATGAAAGATATTTAATAACCTCAATTTTTTTTAGATGATTTTTCAATGTTATTTAATAATGTTATTCAAACAGTGGAAAACGTGGTGAGATTTTAAAGTTGGCGCTTTCTTAATACGGATAAATAGTTGCTTATTCCGTTTAGTGGGTGATTGCGTAAGAATTTAACATGAACAGGGTTTGTTGACACTTTCATCACAGACTTTTGGATCTCGATCGAAGCCGAATGCCAGTCGCGAGTGCGCTTACACTCGCTGTACGTGAAGCGTGTCTATGTGTGCGTGCGTTGTCGCTCGCTGTATCGATTCGACCTTCTGTATTTACTATTCTGCGTGTGCCCGTGTATTGTCAATATTCATTATCACTAATCTGATTATTTTGCGCTGTGAAATCGTTTACGTATTAATCGTTTTTAATGTTATTAGTGTCTGCATAGTTTTGTTTTAATAGTTTTTGTAATTAACACAGACTTAATTGTATATTGATCCATCTTATAATAAAAGAAAACTGAAAAATTGTGGATAGAAATAGGAATCTATTATCCTACTTTCTTAATGAAAATAAAACGCTAAAACCAATATGCCTTGTGAAGAGTAAAAGCATCATTCGGAAAACAATTTCTCTTCAAACTAAAAAAAAAAACTCATTTCTTCTTCAAGATTTTAGCACATTTTCACTATTTCAACTATAACCCTGAATTTTCAGACTAACCATCTGTTACCCACATAAAAAAAGCTTTTTACCCAAGACTCATAACTATTACCCTTAACCGACTGTGAAAGTAGGAATAATGTTCAGAAACAAAGAACAAACGACGCTCAATGATGTGCTAGTCTTATTAATAATTCCTGGGTCTGACTAACGGTTTCACTAAGTGTCGGAGTTTTCGCCGCCATCTTGAATTCTTGATGTACGCACTATGCGTAAAACGAATGGTTGGGAACCCTATTTTAGTGATTTGCGGAGAACTACGATTTTGAACTCTGTTTCGGGCGAAAGAAAGACGAGTTTTGGTTGTCAGCTATGCTGTTAAGGCTAAGTCATAATTTTAAGGAACGTTTGCTAACTTTGTCCGTCTTTTATGTTGTGTTAATTTGTTGTGAAGTGACGTAACTTCACTAGGTACAAGACATCTTTTTCGGATTTTGTCAAATGTTTAACCCTTTTTTTATTACATATCTGTGTGTAATATTGTTTACTAAATTGTGGTGTCTGACACACCCACGCAGGCTTTGTCACTAAAGGGAGCTGAAAAGCACTTGTTTTCGACTTTTCCAACAACGTGATGTCTTTTTTTTGCGTAATTTTCATCTAAAGTATTTTTTAAGCCTGTTTTAAAAATATTCATAGACACCTAATACCTAAGGAACGAGATGAATGTTAGGTATTTTGTGATATTTTCTTAAACTATTTTGACGTTCAAAAATATCTAGTTCCACAAAATATTGAAAGCCTAATTTTGCAAAAGAAAATGTTCTTTTATCCTAACCTGCTTTTAATGTTCCTGTCAATGCCTATCTATAAACACGTTGTGATACTTGTTTTCAACAAAAGACTTGTCAAAACCATGTCGTGAATAAAACATGTATCATGTATTGACGTTGTTGTAAATTTTCTTGTTTACTATTTTGTTCACTTTTTAACCGACTTCCAAAAGGAGGAGGTTCTCAATTCGATTGTATGTTGTTTTTTTTTTTTTTTTGTATGTTTGTTACGCGATTACTCCGTCAATTATGAATTGATTTTGATGATTATTTTTTTGTTTGGTAGATCATACTTCAGAGGTGGTCCCATATAAATTTTATTAACTTTGCTTGGGTGGTTTTTGAGTTAGCTTCAATAATACGTATTTTTTCGTCACTTAGTATGTGGATGATATGATAACTTTCTATCACTGTTATTTACATAGCAGGTATTGGTATTTGTGTGGGGTAGGTGTATCACAACTAAAAAGTGAAAAATAAAAACTTTTTACAAAAAAAAAAACAACCGACTTCAAAAAAACACTACAAAGTTAAAAATAACTTTAATTTCGGAAGTCGGTGACAAAGAACGAAAATTCAAAACCAAAGACACCGACTTCCGAAATTAAAGTTATTTTTCACTTTGTAGTGTTTTTTTGAAGTCGGTTGTTTTTTTTTCGTAAAAAGTTTTTTTGTTATTTTTTCACAAGTTTTGTTAACAGCTATACTCCATTTGAAATAAGATTAGACATTTAACTAAACCTTTTTTACAGTCCGTTCAACCGATTTTGACTTTTATTGCGTTGGTGGCATGACAAATGGCAGCTGCAGTAAACAGTTGGTTTGTAACCACTTTTTTTGCTTTTAATGCCATCCTTATGCCTACGCAATAGAAGTCAAAATCGGTTGAACGGACTATAAAAAAGGTTTGTTTAAATGTCTAATCTTATTTCAAATGGAGTATAGTCTTAACAACTTGTTTACTGGTGTAAAAGATAAACGACAACATTGGAAAAAACATGTAGAATACATTTTTTATACATTGGTGTAAACACGGGGTTATTCTTCGTAAAAAGGTCATCTTCAACATAAATAATGCTAATCAGGTAAACCTACAAGTATTTTGTTTTCTTCTTCTTTTCGTGAGGTTAGTGACTAACCTGGTGTCAGAGTTTTAAAGCTGCCTATGGGCCTCTGACTTGGCATCACATGCCGTCGAGAAATATCTGACAGTGTCTGGTAGTGATAGTCTAGTGGTATTATGACCGTCGGACTGCCAAGTCATAGGTCTAGAGTTCGAAGTATTTTGTCTTCATCATCATCATTTCAGCCAAAAGACGTCCACTGCTGGACATAGGCCTCTCCCAAGCACCGCCACTTTGACCGATTCTGTGCTTTCCGCATCCAGCGGATTCCTGTGGCCTTCACAAGGTCATCGGTCCATCTTGTGGGAGGCCTTCCAACGCTACGTCTTCCGATACGTGGTCGTCACTTTAGAACCTTTCGGCCCCATTTGCCATCTGATCTGCGAGCAATGTACCCTGCCCCTTGCCACTTAAGTTTGGCAGTTCTTCGGGCTATGTCGGTTACCTTGGTTCTCCTGCAGATCTCTGGCTGATCTATGTCTTAAAAACAGGAAATCAAGCAGTTTTTTTCGAAATCAAATACAATTGCAAGAATAGTTATTTTTTAATCAAGCACAATTAAAATTTTCCAGGAAAAGGAACATATATTTAAAGAAGACAAAACATTTCTTGTTTTAAACATCAGGTTTATATTTAGCTTTCTGCCTTAATCTAAAAACAAAATACTGCAAAATGAAAACAATTGAATATAAATACGTCCACTATATCTTGAGATCGAATGGTGGCGCTGCTCGCTAAGAAATAATGTAATGTAATGTCTAGTGGTCACCAGCGGTTACTGAGCATGAGGTCCTGAGTTTCATTCTTAGGTCGAGCCAAGTGTTATTTAGTTTTTCTATCTGGAATTTCTCAGTAGCAGCCTGGAGTCTAGATTTGTGCCCGGTTAATGGCAAAAGACTCGCCTCCTATTACATGGGACATAAACATAACTGGCGAAATGTGGGTGAACTATAAGTACACAAGGGGTGATGTTATTTTTATATTAGTTCCCAATGTCGCCTCAGGCCAAATTATACTGGTCGTTTGTTAGCTCGAAGTATCGTTAATCATAATTCATTTACCTAGAATGACTTTGGACTTCTCATTCATTTGAAATGAAATGAAAAGTTGATGAGTCATTTTGAATAACGAAAATAAATCATATTTTTAAGCGAGATTCGAAGTCTTTCGTTTTAGGGTTTGGGCACACACAGTATTAACAGTCACTTTTTTTTGCTCCATCGTGTGTAGATTTCTACCTATATAAAGTTTCACAGTCTTTAGCAATAAATTGAAAAAGATATTTAATATTTAAAGTAATAATAATAGTAATAGAATGTGGAATGTGAGCTCGGTTATCATTGTGCCGATTGTCGTAACGGCTGATGGCCTGATGGCCGAAAGCCTCGACCAACATCTCGCGAGGCTTTCGTTAGGCAGTTGGATCAAGCGCCTGATTCAGAAGGCAGTACTTCTCGATACGGCTCGCATTGTGAGGAGGTTCTTGTCTCTACAGCCCCAACCACCGGTAGCTTGGACCCTGCTCCCGACACCGGCGGACCTCTATTTTTTTATATTTTTAAATGTTTTTTTAATTCTTTTATTTAAGAAATATTTAAAAATGTAACTTAATAAGAACTAGAATGAATAAACGATAAATAGTAATAGTACGTTATTTATTTCTTGCTTAAAAATAAATGGCGAAATGTGAGTGTACTATATTATAGTACTTTGGAGATTACAGGCGTGCTATTCCTTGTGTTCTTTCGGAAAAATGAACATGGTTCAATAGCTAGGCACGCAATTGGTTTCGACGATGTATACGCTAGATTAAATATCTACATACCTACACTCCTATTTAAGGACTGGGTCTGTCATTTCACTGTGTGAGCTAATCTAGCAAAAGTGAGGGCTGCCAGACAATATGACCCACCAGGTTGGAGGATTCTCAATTTGCGTCAAAAGAATATCATGCCTCGTTTCTCAAGATATCAAAGAAACTGAATTTTCCTAAACGAATATATCCTGATAGTATGTGTAAATATCATGGATACTAGATTCAAAGTCAAAATGAGAGAAAGATCTAAGGGTCTTCAAGAAAGTTCTCTCATTTTGAATCGCTAACCTCATGGCCCCGAGCTACACTCTCAAGCGACACGAGTCTTGCGATAGCGATTGTGGAGAAAACAAATGAAAGAAGTTGTTTAGAGAGCATGCCATGAGTCACCGCGATGCGACATGACGCTCGCGCTTTTCGCTGGGCGCAAGTCGCATCGTTCGAGGCTGTGAAGGGGTTCTAAGAGTCGGTTTATTGAGTTCTTCTTTTAAATAATTTTATATTTATTTATTTATAAAAAAGAATAAAACAGAACGACGTAAAAGTTCATTTAAATTATTACCGGTGTGCCTCAGTCCTCATGCTTTGAAGACGTCATTGACTGCTAAGCTCCAAAGCTTTGAAATGACAAGGGAATACTAAATTGTATTAAGTTAGGATAACGTTTTATTCATTGTCTGAATAAATGGGGATTAGTATGTAAATTGATCTGAAAAGGTGTCAAATTGTCAACGTATAATATTCTGTTGAAATGTTCACAGTGATTGTTACTTCTGTAGTGCTATTCTGTAACCATCTCACCGTGTTATCTTAGGTGAAGTGAGCGTGGAGTGAGCTGTCAGTTGCTAAGGATTGACACTATTGGCAGCTCACTTCACCTAAGTTATCACGGTGAGTATTCTTATTCAAATTCATATTTTATTTCACATAAACCTACATGGGCGCTTATGAAACGTTAGAAGCTAGGTGCACGGTTCCAATTGGTCGCTTCCTATGGAGAAGAGAAGGCAAGCAACTCCACGGTTACTCTTTTAAAAATAATTAGCTTTTATAATACTTTCAAATAACAGTGTTACTAGGTATGGTAGGACAGTGTAGGTCTTTCAATAAGTACCAGGTACTTAACAGAATAGAAAAGAATCTGTGCAAAAGATAAATAAAATAATAATTATGCCGTTAATGAGGTACCAGGGAACCCACATATGCTGAAGGAATTATTGCCAAACTTCCTTATCTTCAACGTAGTCTTTAATTTATAATGTTTTCTTGATAAGGACACGTTTGATGTGGGTTTTGAAATTCCCGTCGCTAAGTTCTGAAACCAACTTTGGCAACTTGTTATAAAAGCGGATACTGTTTAAAATACAATAATATAACATCACGCCTATTTTACCCAAAGGATTAGGCAGAGTGGTACCTAATACATCCAAATTTCGTCAGTTGGATAGTAAATAAAATCGGGATGAATAGACTCACCCTTTTTTGAGCGTCCACCGTTACGTAGGACGTTTTCGAAATTCGAAAAAATATCAAAATCTTACAAAATGTTATCAAAAAGTTATTTATTCAGACAAAGACTACTTAATAAAAACTATGCATAAATGCAAATAGCCTAAAAACTAGTTCAAATAAAAGAAAGAAAAATTGTTTATTCTGCACAAACAAAACGCGTTTTAAAAAAGCTCATTAAATACACACTTAAAAAAAGTAGCCAAAAGCCTCGTATTCAAACAGTAGAATTTTGACAATTTTATCTATTGCTTGATGTCAGGGCCAGGGACCAAAGACAATTTACATTGCGTAATCTGTGTTACTAAATAACAACAAACAATGAAAACATATAAAAGGCATTACGTGATCTTTATCAGAAGAGGTCTTATTGTCTCTTATGCGTGGGTATGCGGGTGAGGAGATCAGGAGATGTAGGTAAATAAAAGTTATTTACAAATCTCTGATCACATTAGGGAATTAAAAATAATATAAACGACATTCCCCCGAGTACATGAAGCGCGTGCAACGTCAATCAACTCAGTGCACTGCTAGACCGTGATCACCTTTATCCCAATCGCCATATAAAACCGTCATTAAATTAATCAATGCCGGCTTCGATCCATCTCTTCGATCTAAACTTTTTTTTGACAGACGGCCTCTTTCACAGGACCCGGGGTCATGTCAAGTTGACAGCTGTCATAATCGTTCTAAAATCAACTCCGTAAGTTTGGCGTCGTAAAACATTTAGATGCGCCGTCATATAGAATAATATATTGCTGAGTTGAAAAATTACTACTTTTGTCACAAACAAACGTTTACAAAAATCTAACCTTATTCACCTAGAATAATTTGAAAATAGGTTGAAAATTAATGGCGATACAGCAACGCCATAAAGGTTGGGTGTGTACGTGCGTCACTTCCTCCCTACCACTTTCAGTTGCCTCACATCCGGTGCAACACAAAGGGAGGTACAACCCCTTTTATATTTTACGTTTTTTTGTAACCAGGTCGCATCTCGCCATTATAATATGAGTACCTATTAATAACTGGTAATGTCATTACAAGAATTCACTGAAAATAATAATACCTACTTACACATACTCAAAAGAATATGAAAGGCGATTTATAATTCAAGCTTTTAGGGAATTATACAATTTCTTTCCTTCCGTGATTTAAATACGAATATGGTACTGTGAGCAACTAACTTGGCTGCGGCACTCGGAATCGTGTACAGTGTAATAAATTAAAGAAACTTTTGGAAAAACAGACTATAATTAAACCAACAGTATAAAGCAAAAGACAATATTACGCGACCGGCGCCAGGGGCTCAACTAGTTTTTCTTACAACAAATGCACACCATATAAAAATCCTAATTTAAATATAAAATGTTCGAATGTTCGGATACCATAGAGCGTTCTTGCCAGCCTGCATAATGTGTGAGGTTGAATTCCAATGATAAGTCCTCACAGTACCTATTTCGTGTAGAGATTATTTTATTATTATCTCAGCTAAAAGAGGGCTCGCCCGTGACCTTTAACAGAATTTAGATGATTCTGAGCTGCAGGCCGATTTCCGGCCACTGTAGGCGCGCCCGCGCGCCTCAAAGAGATGTCAGCAGAATTGACGGGGTCCGCTAGGCCCGATGCCTGCCGGGGTTGCAAATAAAACCGAAAGGGAGATCGTGGCCCCCGGCAACATAGCAACTGAAGGAACACGGGTGGGTTTTAGTCAGTAAGAGTCTGACACGCCCTCCCGCTCCACCCAGAGCGGGAGAAGTTATTTGATAATTTCACACCCAAAAAATAAAGTTGATTCTGGGCTGCAACTGAGAATTCGTTATTGAAACCGACCTCGTTGTCGAACCAAGGACCTTACACCCAGCATTTGTGCTTGCAACTACTAAACTAGCCAAACAAATTAAATAGGCATCTGACAACGACATTAGGCTGAGATTTCAGAGTCATAAGCCGACGTTCGCAAAGACGTAATAAAATCGCGGCGGAATTTTATCGCGCACTGGGTTTTCAACTCTCGGTGTTAAGCCGAGCGTTGAGAATTCAACACGCTGGGACGCAACCTCATCCCAGGGCGTTGAAAAACACACTGTTGGATTTTTAACTCTCGGCGCTAAGCAGAGCGTTGAAAATCAAGTGCACGAAAAAAAATCGCTGCGATTTTAGTACGTCCGTGCGAACGTCGGCTCACACACGGCGGTTTACTCATACTACATTCGGTGAGTGTCGTGATGGCCCAGTGGTTAATGCCTTGCCTCATGCACGAGGTTGTGGGTTCAAATCCGGGCAAAAGTACCTATGAGACTTTTTCAATTAATTTGTAATTTCTGACTTTACCTTAGTAATTAGTAGTTACTGACATCGGTGAAGAACTACATTGTAACGAAACCTGGACTTATTGTAGTTAACTAGCTTTTGCCCGCGGTTTCGCCCGCGTGGATGTCGGAAATTATCCCACGAAAACGTACCACCGGGTTATAAAAGAAAGAAAGACAGAAAAGTATTTATTGAGACTCGTACAGGAAATCACAAATTAAACTAAAACATACTCATTAAAACATTGATAAAAAATAAAAAACAATAAAAAATAAAAACAAAAACAAACAAAGTATAAAGGTGTGGTAAGTCTGAGTTAGGACATATTCTAACTCATATGTACTAAATTTCATCCAAATCCGTTCAGCTGTTTTAGCGTGAAAGGGTAACAAACAAACAAACTCACTTTCGCATTTATAATATTAATTAAAAAATATATCTATACTTAATAATATATAAAGCTGAAGAGTTTGTTTGTTTGCTTGAACGCGCTAATCTAAAAATTATTTCAGTGTTAGATAGCCCATTTATCGAGGAAGGCTATAGGCTATATAACATCACGCTAAGACCAATAGGAGCGGAGCACCAATGAAGAATGTGTAAAATCGGGTGTTTTTTTTTCCTTTTGTGAGCTTCCGTTGCGTTAATGGTTTAAGTTTCGTAAAAATCATGTATCACAGAATTATTTCCTTTAAAAGTTCTAAAAAAAAGTCTGCGACAGTATATGTCTATCTTTTAATGTTGGCTAACTATAACCTTTTTATGCTAATCAAATTTGTTCTAAAATAATGCATTATTTGCGAAGGTGTTTTTATAAACATGATATTAATCCTTATCCAAATAAATACGCCCAAAGTAACAATTCCACGCGGACGAAGTCGCGGGCAGAAGCTAGTAAATTATGAACAGGAAAAAAAATTAACCAGTACACAAACTTAAACACGTGACTTTACTCATCTTTATGAACAACTTTTACTATGGGACCAAACATGAAATAGCAAAAAAAAAATCTGCTGTTCCCTACATTTTGACGAGTTATGCGAACATAAATGCGCGATTTCAGGTTTGGTCCCATAGTAAAAGTTGTTCATAATGATGAGTAAAGTTACGTGTTTAAGTTTGCGCACTGGGTAAATTTTTTCCCTGTACAAGTTAGGATATAAGTCTGAAATCACCAACCGTGATCAATGCTCGTGCCTTCGCAGTATAAGAAGTGTCTTTTGCCCTGCAGTGAGACATTAATAGGCTGATATTATAACACATACTACTATTACAAGAGCGAAGATAGCTCGTCAACCTGCCCCCATTCACCAAACAATAGGTATCAGTACAATCCATAGAGCTCACTCACATGACACCGGTCAGGTGAATGTAGTGCGACGAGTCGGTACGTGTGGGAGCGGCGCCGACACGTTCGCGAATGTAACGACGTGTGTTCTGGACTGCTTCGGCCATATGGAGCTAGGAAATTATGGAGAAAGTAGATTTATTTGAAAGAATATCCATAGACCTGCAGGTTGCATGGTCATTTTGGAATTCAAGTCCCTTATATGTCTTTCGAATAGTTATTTCCGAAAATGTGTTTGCAAAACCTGTTAATTGAACCACAGAATGTAAATAGTACACGTGTAGAAGATTCACTCCATAAAAGGTTTATTATATCGATTTTATAGTGATTCTTGCTACGACACAATATAGTGCAATTCAGGTCGCACAGCGCAAATTATCTACAGTTATATTCACCTAGAAGTTGCCTCTCTTTCTATCGCGTAACTCTTAGATCTTCTGACTACGTTACGCCCACTGAATTGGCCCGACAAGTCGAGCCCGCCGCGTACTAGTACTGTAGCTTCGTATCTAAAATGCGGAGTGCTCCTGACCTGCTTGAACTGAGTAATTAATGCTATTATGATATATACCAACCATTTTTTTTTAGTGAAATAAATCCACAGTTGATATCCGTTTGAAATCCGCATGATTCGGCAAGTATTATCGAAGAAACGCTTATCTGTACACTGTAAGGACTATTCTTGCTTGCAGCGCTCGGCCGCTATAGTGTCGCTTACCTACGAAATAAAAGCGTCGTGTACACGGGATTTTGTTTTCAAAGTGGTTAGATATGCGTTACCCCGATTGTACGTACAATTATTTTGTATCCTTGGAAATGAAATCATAAATTATAATAATATGCTGTTAAAATGATATAATTGTGTAATTATAGTTAAATAACGATAGCGAACAGTCCATGTGGTCCATTGTTTTATCTGAATCGTCATTCTGAATTAATTAAATAATACCTTTATAATTTTCCGGTTTAATAACATAATAGATTAAAAGATAAAATGGTTTTCATTGTCAACACATTAATTAGTTGTTGCTACTAATTACTATAAAATAAAATAAATACATCTTTTTAAATTATTTATTTTGATATTTTTTTGTTATGTGAAAAATAACCTAGTGTCTGTAAGAAAAGAGTTTAACTCATACTCGTTGGCAAGTATATTAAGCCAACGTAAAATGAAGAAGTTAGCTAGTATTAATGTAAAACAGCAAATTTCTTAGTCTAAAATCAAAACGAATTTTCTAAAATATTGAATTTAGTCTATGGTCAAATCGAATCGAATCGTTAGTGATTTGATTGGATGTTGTCATTTCAGTCAAACCATGATCAGTACTGAGCAGTTTTCAGAAGCCGAATGTGATTGAATCAAACTCGATTAGATTTTGAACTTGAAGATGTCAGAAATACCAAAACTTGCTGAATTAATATTAATAAAACTTATAAACTCTCATCATTCTGCTGTCTTTTTCTTCCATAATTTTTTACTAGTCTTCATCTTGGTAGTCACCCCCTTTCTAGCCATATCATTTTTCACACAGTCCATCCATCGTTTCTTTGGTATTCCTCTCATCCCCCCACTCTTATAGCCAAACAAAAGAATAGATTTTTTTTTTTATTGCAGAATGGTCCTGCTCTTGACCTTGATCTTGCCTGATGGAAAGCGATGAATGATGAAACGAGCGTACCCAGAAGATGTCTGTACACTCTGGCTTTAAGACGCAGATATATGACAGTGACCTTGAATGGTTAGCTTGCGTGTTCTGTACTGAGCTCACGGAACGCGTCGTACGTCCAGCCAGTAATAGGACTCACCCATCAAGGAGCGCTGTCCCAAATTAGACATATTATTAATTTATTACACGTAAAACAAAAGATATTTTAATAAAATACGTATACTAAAAGATTAGCAATTTAATTATCTTTAAAATGGTGGAGTTTTCTGCAAAATACGCTTGATGAATTTTGCGTCATTCTCAGTTTTTTATCCGCGTTGGACATAACTTTACAAATTAATTTCACTATGTAATATAAACATAATCAAAAATATGTCTATATTATATTATTAAAAAAATGCTCTAATTTAACATATATTTTTTCCAAAACACTAACACTACTCGTTCAGACGTCATCTTCAGTATAAAATCATTAAAAGTCAGCTATCGTCCCCTTAAAGACAGACGGGTTATACGTGAAAGAGAACACAGACGCTGGCAGAGTGTTCCACACTTTGGCTGTGCGCAAAGTTAGTCTTACAGCTTAAATCTTTTACACTCTATTCCATAACATTCGTAGCTCGTGATGTGTATAACCCTAGTACCAACTGGTGTGAACTGGGTCGGGGTAATATACAATACTATCGTCGATCTATAGCCGTTAGATCATATCTATGTGTTAAACGTCTGCCTATTGAAATTCTAAAAGCGTTTCTCTGTAATGAATAGCTGGCAAGGAAGTAGTGGAACATGCAAACCATATGAGGCAGGTATATAAGTAAGTGGCATACCATCGGGGTAACGCACGTCTAAGCATTTTGAAAACAAAATCTTGTGCACACGACCCTATTTTTTCGTAGGTAAGCGATACTATTACAATAATGCAATGAAATATTCGGATTACTTGAGATTACTTTAATAAAATAGTTTTACGGAGTACAAACTTTGTCAGTGATGTTCACAGAGTAGTAAAGGAAACGACAACATGTAAAAAGGCGCGAAGTTTAAAACACAAGAGTCACAGACTATAAATATTTCAACACTCCTACCAAATTCGAGCCTTCTCTTTAAATATACCTAAAGAGTTACATTTACATATTTTAATATTAGTATAATAAAAACAGTTACAATACTACAACACTGTACTATATAAACTATATGTATACTACTACATGTTAACTACAATACAAATTAGTTATCTAGTTTTGACATGCCAATGTTATTTCTTAGAAATCTAAATTTGTCTCTAGGCAGAGCCTTTGTAAAGATATCAGCATACTGATTATCAGTGTGTACATAGTTCAAACTAATAATATTTTCATGGTATTTTTCTTTAACAAAATTGTACTTAACATCTATGTGTTTACATCGTTTATGAAATTCACTATTTTTAATGACATTTATAGCACTTTGATTATCAATGTTTATGCACACAGATTTTTGACTAAATTCACTAATATCACTGAGTAACTGTCTTAACCACATGGCTTCCTTGGTAGCTGCACAGGCGGCCATAAATTCGGCCTCTGTCGTGGATAAGGCCACAGTTTGCTGACGTTGAGATGACCAAGTGACAGCGGCTCCATTTTTAAGGAATACATAGCCAGTTATCGAACGTCTGGTCACTATGTCATTTGCAAAATCAGCATCACTGTATCCAATTAAATCAGTACTGTCAGAGTTAGATGTGTAGCACAATCCATAACTTTTTGTCTCTTTCAGATATTTTAATATCTTCATTACAGCATTCCAGTGGGAGTCATCATACGAATGTAAGTATCGACTCACCTGGCTCACAGCAAACATAATGTCAGGTCTGCTTACAGTAGCTGCATGGATTAGTGATCCTACTGCTTCTCGGTAAGGATAGTTTTTCTTCAGTGCATCATCAGCCTTCTGCAACTTTACATTTGGATCAGCAGGAACACAGTTGGGGTTGGCATCCTGCATGTTGAATTTCCTCAACAACTGATCTATGTATTTGGTCTGATGTACTAAAATACAGTTTTCAAACTTTTCAATTTGCATACCAACAAAATTAGTTAATACAGAACATACTTTTAGTTCAAAGTTTGCTTGCAGATCATTAATTACTTCCATCATGGTAGATTTATCTTTACACAACAAAAGACCATCATCAACATAGAGGCACAGATAACATTTGAAATCATTTATTATTCCAATATAAACACACTGATCTGCTTTACTTTTCTTAAAGCCAAATCTATTAAGGACTGAACTAAATTTTGTGTTCCAACACCTGGGTGCCTGTTTTAGTCCATATAATGATTTAACAAGTTTACATACCATGTTAGAATTGCAGTCTAGTCCTTCAGGTGCTGTCATCAGTATGTTTTCCTTTAACTCACCATACAGAAAAGCAGTGGTTACATCAAACTGAATTATTTCTAAATTTTCTTGAGCTGAAATGGACAATAAAACGCGAATAGAGTCGTACCTTACTGTTGGTGAGAATGTCTCATCATAGTCAATTCCTTCTTTTTGTGCATAACCTTTTGCACACAGTCGAGCTTTGTAACGAGGACCTGTTGGTTCATCTTTAATCCGGAAAACCCATTTGCTTCCAATTGGCTTTGCATTCTGAGGTTTTTCTACCAATATCCAAGTTCCATTTTTATGATGAGATTCCAGTTCTTTCTCTATTGCTATTTTCCATTTTTCAGAATCATCTGATGTGATTGCCTCAGTGTAATTTAGTGGCACAGGAGTATCTTCACTGCAGCACAGGTAACTTTTTTCTTGATTATCTTTAGACTTGTCTTTATTTCTAGGTCTCAGTGTTATGTTTGAGGGAGATGGCATTTTAATGTTTTCAGTTGGTAAGTATTCACTGTCTGTACTGTTATCTGGTTCAGAGTAATCTTTACTGTTTGTGGTTTGTAATGTGTCATTAACATCAAAGCTCTCAGATGAATGCTTGTCAATTGGTACAGATGATGAGTCACTCATTGAGCTGTCTTGTATCAAGTCCACCGGAACATAATTTCTTTTTACTGTAGATTCAAGGAAGACTGCATCTCTACTCTTTATTACTGTTCTGGAACCAGAAATAACAAATCTGAATCCTTTTGTATGATCACAATAGCCAATAAATATTGCTTTCTGTGCTTTTGCATCCCATTTTCTTCTCTTTTCTTTAGGAAGATGAATCATTGCTTCACACCCAAATACTCTTAAGTGATTGACATTTGGTTTCTGTCCAGACCACATCTCTTCTGGTGTCTTGTATTTCAGTGATCGAGTTGGAGTTCTGTTGATAAGATAAGCAGCAGTGTGTACAGATTCAGCCCAGTATTGTTTAGATAAGTTGGCATTAATTAACAGACACTTTGCTTTTTCTACCAATGTTCTGTTCATTCGCTCGGCAACTCCATTTTGTTCAGGAGTGTATGGAGTGGTGGTTTGATGAACTATTCCAGCAGTTTTTAATAACTCAGAAAAATTGGAGTTAACATATTCAAGGCCATTATCAGAGCGAAGACACTTTATTTTGAATTCTAGTTGTTTCTCCACTTGGCTTTTGTATTCTTTGAATTTTTCCAGAGCATCAGATTTCTTCTGTAAAAAGTAAACAAAAACTTTCTTTGAGTAGTCATCAATCAGAGTCATAAAATATTTTGCACCACCCAGCGAACTTGTCTCCATTGGACCGCAGATATCAGAATGTACCAGTTCGAGTAACTTAGAAGTTTTAGTTACACTTTGTTTTAGAGGTAAGCGTGTTTGTTTACCTTGTAAGCATGTTACACATGTTAATTTATCATTTTTCTTTGATAATTTTACACCTTCAGTGTTATCTGCTAATTTTTCCAGATCTTGAAAATTCAAATGGCCCATGCGTTGATGCCAGAGGTAAACATCTTCCTTGTCAACATCAGTTATGTATGCATGTTCACATTTCACATCCAGCCTGTACATATTGTTGACTAAGCTTGCCGTTGCAACAACCACATTATTTTTATTTAATATCACACAGCCTTTACTGTTGAATTTTACCTGACCTCCATTTTTGATGATCTGACTGACCGATAGCAGATTTGTTGCCAGCTCTGGTACATAGAGTACATTTTGAAACAGAATTTTATTGTACTGACCTTTATTATTGCACACATCTAAACTCAACTGTCCAGTACTATGAACTGATAATGACTTGTCATTTGCTACCTTAATTGTCTTGATAAGTGACACTTTCTCATCTTGCAATAAACTCTTATGTTTGGTCATGTGCACTGAAGCGCCTGAGTCTATATACCATGGATCTTCATAAGGGTTCGCTGTAGAAGCTATGAAGGCAGCCGCATAGCTTGAACTCTCATGATTCTTCTTTTTATTAGGATTTGACTTGCACTCAGCAGCAACATGGCCATACCTATTACAGCTGTAGCGGCGGGGTCCCTTTTTAACCTGTTTCTTGAAACCTTTATTCCCTTTATTTTTATAATTTGCTGCAAAAGCAGAGGTGTCACTTTCACACTTTTTGACATCTTGTAGGATTTTTGACTTAACGGAGTCTGCACTTACTTTCATGCCTGAACTTTCGATTGCCATGATCATTGGTTTATATTCTTCAGGTAGACCGGAGAGGAGCAGCGTCCCAAGCCACTCATCATCTACTTTGAAGCCGATATTGCGAAGTTTGTGAGCCGTAGTCATGATCTTACTCACATATTCTTCCACATTTGAACATCCAGCGAGATTTGTTGTACATAAGTCTCGAAGTAATCCCACACGGCGTGTAAGCCCCGAGTCGTCAAATGCGTTTGCCAAGCAGTCCCACACCTCCTTTGCAGACGTTGCATCTTGTATGTGGACGTAGTTTACAGAGTCCACGAGCAAAATAATTTTCGATTTTGCTTTAATGTCACGTTTGGAGTCGACAGCTATGCCGGGTACAGGTTCAACACAGTCCCACAGTTCCTCGTGTTGGAGATATGTTTTGAGTGCGAATCTCCATGTGGAATAGTTTTCCCGACCAGTTAACTTTTCGATCATGACGAGAGGATTGCTTGATGACATTTTTTAAGCTATAATTTGACGAACTGAATGTATTTGCACAGTCTGTAAAACCGGCACTCACTTTGAGGTTGTTTATACCGGCGTGTAATGTTTTTACGTAATACACTATTTTAACACTGTGTCCACATATAACAGGCTTCCTGGGCGCATAACCTATTACAATAATGCAATGAAATATTCGGATTACTTGAGATTACTTTAATAAAATAGTTTTACGGAGTACAAACTTTGTCAGTGATGTTCACAGAGTAGTAAAGGAAACGACAACATGTAAAAAGGCGCGAAGTTTAAAACACAAGAGTCACAGACTATAAATATTTCAACAGATACAATAGCGGCCGAGCGCTGCAAGCAAGAATAGTCCTTACAGTGTACAGATATGCGTTTCTTCGATAGTACCTATTATTCTAGTTGGTAAAAAATAAAAATCAAACGAGCTTTACAGTAGTCGTATATGATGTGTAACATCTAATATCTCACCTTAGTAATAAGCAAACATTAAAGGGCCTCTTCAAGGTCGTTTCTGACGGCCAACTCTAGCACCACGCGCGCTCATTGGTCAAATTAAATAGCGCTGCCCCGGCTTCCTGTTACACACTTCCGTCGCTTTTCACGAAATCACTACCACAGTTTGCAGGAAATCGAGAGAAAAGATATTAGATATTAAAAAAAAAAAATAACGTGTGCGGTCGGGGACGCCGGTCGGGCCGTTAGACGAAGTTCCTTCTCACTTATGATTTAAAACAACAAAACTTTTTCAGTCGCCATCTTGGGTTTACATTTTGACATCACTATCGGCTTTAGCACCCTTGAAAACTATGAAAAAAACACCAATCACGAAAAATCTGACAATTTTTGCAACCGCCTTCTTGTATTTTCATTTTGATCTAATTCAGACTTTCTCTCTCTCCGGCATGCAGTGTACTGGGGCCGATGTGTTTAACTGTGTTAATACTTTTAACTGTGTTAATACTTTTAACTGTGTTAATACTTTTAACTGTGTTAATACTTTTAACTGTGTTAATACTTTTAACTGTGTTAATACTTTTAACTGTGTTAATACTTTTAACTGTGTTAATACTTTTAACTGTGTTAATACTTTTAACTGTGTTAATACTTTTAACTGTGTTAATACTTTTAACTGTGTTAATACTTTTAATTTTATCCCACAACACTGTAATCACTTAACCCTTTTCTTTTGTTTTTTTTTGCCGGCGTTCTTTCTCTCTCTTTTTTTCTCTTTGAATTAGAAGAAGACAGTCGCAAGTATTAACACTTTTTAGCGTGACGATTTTTGAAAGTTTACAAGCCGCGTTAAAGAATTTCGTTCTAATAGCATCACACTAATACAAGGTGTAACATGAAGGGTAGACTAAGGTGTATCGTAGGTGGGTACACTCACATTTTACAAAGTACCGTGTAATATGTTTGTGCTGTATCGCATTGATGGCTTCCATGCCGTCATCCGCAAGAAAACTGTATCTCTGATCTGCAGAATGCGTGGCGGCTGCAACGGAATTCTAAAGACTGTGGCGGATAGGATCTGTTCTCCGTTATGGAGATCCTTTGTTAGCTGGTGTTGTGTTGGGCATGGCTGTATGTCAATAATACCTTAACCAAGTAACGCGCCTGTTGCGCTGCCCGCCATATTGAATAAAGAGTGTGTCTCTAACCGGCGTTTGAGTTCGACGTATCCCTTCCTCTAATAAATACCTCTGACGCGTGTGCAAACCTAACAGTGGCGACGAGAATGAACGGGACTTACGGAATTTTGGCAACTTTCGATCATAATGTTCACAACTGGCGGACGTACAAAGGCCGTATCACGCAATGGTTTATCGCGAACGATATCGACGCGAAAACCGACGAGAAGGGAACGAAAAGGCGCGCCATTTTGTTGAGCGCACTCAACGACGCCACCTTCAAACTTGCTTCAGATTTGTCCTCGCCAAAAGACATACAAAATGTGGCATACGAGGACATAATTCGGCTACTGGATAGCCATTTCATACCCAAGCGTTGCGGTTTCGGAGAGAGATTTAATTTCTACGCAGCGTCGCAGCAGCCCGGCGAAACGCACACACAGTGGGCGGCAAGACTTCGGGGGCTTACAGTGCACTGCGACTTCAGCAACGTAGAAGAAGCGCTTCGGGATAAATTCGTGATGGGTATGCTAGCGGGTCCAGAGCGCGAAAAGCTGTTTGCACGGGACGTGGAGTCCTTGACGTTGGCGAAAGCGGTGGAGTTAGCAGAAAGCGTGCAATGTGCGCGCGCAGGCGCTGCCGCCGCCCTCACAACGTCGGGCTCCTCCACTTCACAGCAGGCTGAGCTATACAAGATAGACAAAGAACAGGATGCTAGCAAAACGGCTAGTTCGTCAGATGAAAATAAGTGTACAGTGTGCGGTGGTAAAAACCACAAGTCATCTCAGTGCCGGTTCAAAAGCTATAAATGTCAAAAGTGCAACTTGAAGGGTCATTTACGGAGGATGTGCAAGAACAAATTGAATTTTGTGACGGCTCAAGAGGCCAGTGAGGGAAGCGAGGGCGATGATGGTAAGTCATTATTTAATATTGGCTCAGCCCGGGGGGAACCTATACCAGAAGTGTCAGCTAATAGGTTACAAAGGTACGCAATGTTTTTATCCGCATACAATTACACAATTGAATACGTACGAAGTGCCGATAACAATGCAGACTTCTTGTCACGGGCCAGTTTACACTATGAACAACCGCGGGTGGGCGCGGAGGGGGACGGCGGCGCTCACGCAGCTGCTGCCGCTGCGCTCATCGACCGTGCGTCATACGTCCACTTTGTAGTAGAGGGTAGCTTGCCAGTAAGCTTAGACGAGTTACGCGATGCAACTGATAACGATGCTACTTTAAAAAAAGTTGTTAATTTAGTCCTTAATGGTTGGCCAACGAAAATAGTAGATTTACGTTTAAAACCGTATCATTTGTGTAAAACCCAATTATCCTATGAGAGTGGATGTTTAATGAGAGGACATAAGGTTGTACTACCGGAAGGATTACGTGATAAAGTGTTAAAAGAATTGCATAATTCACATTTAGGGATTGTCAAAACTAAAGCAGAAGTCAGATCACGCTTTTGGTACCCGGGTATAGATGAGGCTGTGGAGTTGATGATCAATTCGTGTGATATTTGTAAACAGCTGCGGCCCTCTCCGCCACGAGCGCCTCTCGCTCCATGGAAATACCCACCAACGCCGTTCCATCGACTGCACATAGACTTTCTCGGGCCTATCAATAACCTTGTGTTTTTGGTAGTTGTAGATGCACACACTAAGTGGGTGGAAGTTTATGACGTCAGTAACTCGACCTCATCCGCGACAGTAACCGAAAAACTTTATGATTTTATGTCCAAATACGGGTTACCGCATACGATCGTTACTGATAATGGTACAGCGTTTACGTCTTTCGAGTTCAAAAATTTTTGCTCACTAAACGGTATAAATCATTTAACATCACCAGCTTACAATCCAGCTAGTAACGGTCAAGCGGAAAGTTTTGTAAAAATCGTAAAGAAAGGAATAAAATCTAGTATTTTATCATCACACAGTAAAAGAGACTGTAAGTTAAAGCTTTTAAAATACTTATTCGATTATAGAAACTCGGTACACTCTGTCACAGGTTTCTCACCAGCTGAGCTAGTGTTCGGGCGTAAACTCAGAACACGGTTAGATGTTCTTAACCCGACGCCACCGCCGCCTCCGCTCACATCACTTGTAAATAATGTTAAACGTAAACAGTGCTCGCAGATTAAGTTTAGTGGAGGAAACAACCGGCAAGTGTTTAAGCCGGGAGACGAAATTTTATATAAAAAATATTTACATAAAAATAAATATCAATGGTGTATGGGTGTCGTCATAAAAAGACTAGGTTCGGTGTTCTACCTCATTAAAGACAGTGTTACTTCTACCAACGAACGAAAACACAAAAACCAAATGGTTATCAATATAAGGGATCCTCATTCTTGTAACATAGAGGATGATGACTTGACAGCTGGGGTGTATGAGCCTCAACCACAAACGGGGGAAGAAGAGGTTGCTAACAGCCAGGGGATACCGATTTCTAGATGTCCACACAGGCTCTTGCGCAACGTACCAAGGGTGGATTATGCACCCTATTTGTAAATGTATATTTTATATCTTGTTCTATTACTATTTGTTGATTGTGTACTTATTATTAATATTCTTATGGGTGTTGTCAACTAGGGTGGGGAGATGTTGTGTTGGGCATAGGCTGTATGTCAATAATACCTTAACCAAGTAACGCGCCTGTTGCGCCGCCCGCCATATTGAATAAAGAGTGTGTCTCTAACCGGCGTTTGAGTTCGACGTATCCCTTCCTCTAATAAATACCTCTGACGCGTGTGCAAACCTAACAGCTGGGTTTTTTAATTTTATTTGATATTTTACTTTTAATAATTATGAACTGTATTTATCTAGACACGCGGAAGCGTGTCGAGCCAAGGTTCTAGGCAAGACACGGCTGCAGTGTGTTATATTACACGAACCATTTGGAGCCACTTTTGACCCCTTAATAACTCAAAATCTATGTAACATAGACTCATGAAATTTGGTTTATTTATAAAAACCCCTTAGATTAACTAGAACTCCAAATTTCATAAATAAAACTCAAACGGTTATTGAGATATTAACGTATAAAAATCGGCATTTTTATCAACGACCTGCCACTAGACATCAAAAACATTTAACCCATTTCCGGGTGACCTAGAAAGTTGAAAAGAGATTTCCCGAAAGCAGGCCCATGGTATGATACTGTGTCAAAGCTTATTTATCAAAAATTATGTCGTATTTTTTTCAAGTCGTTTTATGAAAATTTATTTCTTCTAGCATTAGAGAACCTAATAAATATTTATTTTGTTGATACTTAAAGAACTACATCCGCCATTCAATCCTAACCTGAATGTTGCCAGATGACAGACTAATCCAATAAAATAATTTGTAATCGATTGAAAATATCGATACTAACCCACATGGAGTAGGTGGAGTATCCACTACACGAGTATGTTTTAAATGCTATTTATTATACTCAAATACTGTAAAATTATGATTTTACAATAAATAAAATATTATATGGTCTGAATATACTCAACAACTTAAAAGTGTTTCGAGGCAGTAATGTTATTTTATAAACTACCAGTGATCAGAGTAAGTAGATTGATTTGAGGTCAATGAACTGGCACGTATATTAGTATGGATACGCCTCCGGGATTCCGGGATTTTGAAATTATTAAGATTTTTTAAGGAATTTCAAATGTTGTAATGTGTAGAATAAAGAATACATCAATATGAATAAGAAATGTTCTACCCTTTTGCTGTCTGTTTAATAGTATATAGGTGATCGGACTCCAAGAAAAGGATAGATATACTATAAAACAATATAATATATTTTAAATATTTATCTATCGCATTCTATAAATTTCTAATGTAGTAGTTTAAAAATCCTTACTTTAACAATATTTGATTCAATCCCGTAAGTACCAAAATGAAATCCCGGAAAAAAGGCTTATCCATGTTATGATTTCTATGACTATTCATGATGCGAGTACGTAAAATCAATCTACCTACTCCGATCACTGATAATCACCCAATCGATTTCGTCAATCGATTACCAAAATAATTAAACCTGGTAACACTGACACCATGCATAATGTCAAACTGTCAAAAAAAATCTGTCAGATCAATGGCATTGTTGGCTGTTTGTTTTACGTTGATTTGAATTTATTTTTCCGTATTTACTTTATACTTATATTACGTTACGATTTAATGCTGTCAATTTAAATTGAAGCCAGAGGAACTATTGCTTATCTTTCCATGGCCCTGGGTAAGTTTATTATGTTCTCTAAATATTTATAAACACCGTCGTATTGTATAACCTCATTGATTTTAGCAGCCTATTAGTAGAAGGCCTATGTTCAGTCAGGGGTACGTCGCGCGTCGTCAGCTGTAAATGTCTATAGTATGATGTAATTATATAGCATAAGTAAATACACTGAATTTTTTTACCTTTTTCAGGTATGACGATGACATGTGTTATTGCAAGACTTGACATTATTGATTATATTATCTACAACTCTATCCCAAGTATTACTTGCTCAGGAAAATCTAAGCATATTATGTTATGTATGTGGCATGTCAATTGCAAGTCACAGAAGTCATCAGGTTAGTGTTTTTAAAATGGCAGAATTTCTATGAGTGATATAATTATTATACAAAAGTAAATAAACAACAATAAGAGTATTTTCTTACTTTCTAGGTTAGGTATACATTTGGATAAAGTTTGTCATGCTTACTGAGAGAGGCTGCTACCAGAGATGTTTATAGGCAAGCAAGTGATGATAAAAACAGAGCCACCCTAGAGTGTAAAAGATTTACCCATAATAGATCAAAACAATAATCTGGTTAGGGCCAGAATCAAATCGTGACATGTGAGCAGCAGGACTTAGTGTACATAATTATTGATAAGTGAGCAAAATAGGACAAATCGTTTAAGAGATCATCATTGCTTATTACTGTTTTGTGGGAAAGCGTACATCTACCATCTACCGTACCTACGCTGCTTTCATACCATGACTACGTTATGAGAATGAAGCTGAAGCCGTTTTAAATTCTATGAGAAATAAAATGTTTTTAGTATTTAGGTATTGTTGTGTTATTTGTTAAAGTAAACCTTCCTATAGAAGCACTGAAAATGCTGCTGCCAATGAGATTATTCGTCTTTAATTAAGAGAGTTGGCTAAAATAATGTTTATGCCATTAAATCTTTCATATTTAGCGCGCAAGATTATTAATTTACCTTTATAAAATTCAAGTCTGTAAATGCGATAATCGCTATTTTGATGACAGTCGAGGTCGAGGCTAAAAAACATAAAAATTGGGGATTGCGAACATACAAACTCCACCATAAGGACAGCGACTATTACAACATTTAATTATTTGACGAATTCATCCATTTTTCAAGTTAAATAAGTAGTAGTAATGAAGTTTTTGATATCAAAAGTCGAAGATTCGCGCCAATTGTGCGTGTTTACATTTTAACTTTTCACAATTAACACACATACACATATCTGATACGACTTTAAATGTGACAAATGTGATTAAAAATATTATAAGTAACTAGAAAATGCCCAGATCTTTACTTATTATACGAACACATGTTCAATAACACGTAATATTCATTACTACTACTCAATTTGTGTTAAAAATCGTTGATCATTGTTTTTTTTTTATTGTAATGATGTGCGAAAACGATTATGCCAAACGTTTTTTTTTTTTTCAATTTTGATTGTCTCGATTAATTTATAATTATGTCGAATGTCTGAAATCTATACTTGAAAATTAAAATAAAATTGTTTTAAGCATTAAATACAATAAACATTGTTTAAAATAATTATTTATACTTTTCTAGTGTTTAATCGTTTTTAGAACATTCAATATAAAACGAGTCAACACATAGAACGAGGATAGATACTTACCTCATTTATTGAATTTCGCGCCGAATTGTTTCTATTTATTTGAATTTAAATTCGGAACGTTGTTCAAAATTATTTTTAATTTTTTGGACAATTATTTACTGTGGATTTTATTTTTGATACTTTCTGATATAGAATGCCTAGTATACATTTTTTAGGTAGGCTTAAGAAAATTTTGTTTGGGAATGATGTTAAATTAATTATATAAATTAGGTAGGTATTCCGCAAACACTTTTAAATGACGTCTATATTTTTAAATTGAAACTTTTATTACATCGTCTCAAACTTTTTCGTCTGTGTGTTGCATGTCGCGTGTCGGTCGGCCGCGGAGTAGGGATAAAGTGAAAGGCGATCGTCAGAGCAGCCAAGGCCAATATGGCGGCGCCTATAGTTCGCAGCAGCTGACCGTGTAAAGTTTCACTTTTACCGTGGTTTCATAAAACCAACAATCATTTTTTTTTTAGTTGTATGAGTTTGATAGTATTTGTTTTTAATAGGATAATCTTACTCGAGTAGGTAATAGAAATTGTTTATTTTTGAGGTAGTTTCAAAACGAAATTTTAAAAAAACTGCCCAAGTGTATGTCGGACTACGCACAGTGAAGGGTTCCGTAATTGGGATGAATATTTACGCATAAACATTGCATAGTATCAATTTTATCGACTGCAAAAATAAGTTTGTATTTCTCGAAAAAACTATAACAAACAAAGTTAATTCTGCGGTTGTAACCGAAAATAAACTGTATCTCAAAAATTATTGATTTCAAAAGCAAAGTCACTTAGAAACATCTTAACATTTTAATTATGAGATCCAACAATACACGCTTTATATGCATAGATTTTTTTCATCTCTCGGTTATTTATGTAAGTATGGAGAATGCCACCTCCACTATTATGTTTATCGTAATTTCACTACACCATTGTTTAACGGTGCAAAAAATACACCTTTTTCAAAATTTTCATCGATAGAGTGTAAATAGTCTCCATGTTAAATGACTGTATGACATCCGGACGCACGGACAGACGAACTTGACGAAATTAAGAGGTCCGTTTTTTTACGGATTTTGATTATCAAGTTTACAATTGGCATGAAGTTGATGTCTATGACAATTGATCTACAATATTATTATTATTTGGAATAGCCGTCATCTTAAAATCCAGAATGTCCATCTAATTCGATATCAGCACTATCTCCCGAAAACTATGAAAATGACAGTCATGACGACAAATTTTCAAATGGGGTTAAAAACTGCCACTTGCTCACTTCAGATGGCGCTGATCTCTAGCGTCTTATAATTTGACAGCTAACTATACATTTTTGATTCGAATGCCAAAAGTTGATGTAAATTCCTGAATTTCATGACTGAATTCAAAACACCCCGTCGAGTCAACTGATGTGTCACGTGTCAAAATCTTGGTCCCTAATGTTAGGCGGCAGTGAATTCATTTCATTCATTCTCTGATCTCGAAAAACGTTGTTACAAACGTCAGGTTGGTATGTTCAAGGTAGTTGGTAGGTTGGTACTATGCTTGAGACGTTTTTGAATTGATAGATCGTATGACTATTGTTTTAGGGACTATTGTCGTTTAATTTTTTATATAAACTTACGAATAGTTAAGTCCATAGTGAGGTCAAAATGTAAATCCAAGGGGCGTCTGCAACGGCGGCGGTGATCTCTCGCGTCCGGCCCTGGTTCAGGCCATGGTACGGAGCGAGAGGAAATGGCAGGCCGTCACCTCCTTCTGCGAAGCGGTAATGCTCGCGAAGGAGGAGGCGGAACGCGTGAGGTAGAGGCAAAGTTCGCGCCCTCACGCCCCTAACCGCTGCAGGAGGAGACGCCCGGGGCGGGAATCGCGAGCCGATTTCCGGCCACCGTAGGCGCGGGCTTGCGAACGGTGAGCAATGGGTAGCTCGCCGTCCGATAAGGACCAAGCCCGGGTCGACGGCGCGTTGTGTTCCACGCGCGCCTCAAAGAGATGTCAGCAGAAATGACGGGATCCGCTAGGGCCAATGCCTGCCGGGGGTTCGCAGAAAACCGATAGGGACATCGTGGCCCCCGGCAACAGGGCAACCGAAGGAACACGGGTGGGTTTTAGTCAGTAAGAGTCTGACACGCCCTCCCGCTCCGCCCAGAGCGGGAGAAGATACTTAAAAAAAAAAAAAAGGGGCGGCTGCAAAAATTAAATAATTAAATCATACGTGAGAAGGAACTTTGTTCCTGACGGGGTCAAAGTCAAATCATTAATTTCAAATAGGCCCATGTATGGCACTTTTGAACGTCAAAAATTACAAAATAATAAAATTGATTCTATTCGCCCCTTCCAAAAGGTAGTTTTCGTATGGAGAAGAATGGGCAAGAAACTCCACCGTTACTCTTTTAAAATGTTTTACAATTGTTTGTATATGTACGTACATTTGTTAAATAATAATTATATGTGAAGACGGTGCACCTAGAATAAAATTACTATACCACAATAGGTAAAAAGAATTAAAAATTAAACAACGACAGATAATTTAATATGTGATAGATACATGGTGCTCACATATTTACAAACATTGTAAAAGTAGACGATTTTCCTAAAATTTTACAATTAATAAGTCAGTGTGTGAGGAAGTAATCACAGAATGTAAAATCAATGTCATAAAACACAAAGTAATAAATTTTACAATTAAATTAGCAAACAGTTTGATTTTGTCATGATTCTAAATTGTCCTATGGAGCAGGACCAGCATGTTTCCAAGCACTCTTATCTTGGATATAATCCTCTAATTTGTAATATGCTTGTTTACAAAGTGTATTTTTAATATGAGTTTTAAATTTTCTTTCATTTAATTGCAAAATGTCACAAGGTATTTTGTTGTAACATTTAACACAATACCCCATAAAAGATGTATGTACTTAAGATAATCTAAAAAATGGTTGATCTAGTTTATCTTTATTTCTAGTATTAAAATTATGTCTATCACTTATTTTATTAAAGAGATGTGGATTTTTCCTTACATACATAATATTTTCATAAATGAATTGGCAAGGTACCGTCATAATATTAATCCTTTTAAAAAGTTTCCTGAGAGATTCGCGGCGACGTAGATTATAAATGGCTCTGATAGCTCTCTTTTGCAAAATAAAGATGGATTCAATGTCAGCAGCCCGACCCCACAGTAAAATACCATACGACATAAGGCTCCCCGACTGTACACGTTTTTTTTTAATAATAATACTTGCCGCGCCGGCTCAGCGATCTGACATCATTGCGGAAAATTGTAACAATTGTTACGAAAGAAATACCTACATTCTTACACAATATTGCTACGCATATTTACAAAAAGAATCTAATAGATCACGTTTGATTGACGAATAATAATAATTTCTTTACAAAAAGTAATGATATCCCATCAAAAACATAAATGTGAAAATGGGAGCCAAATTCCATAAATATGGTTGTCGACTTCGCCGACAAAAGAATTGAAATCTAAATGGGTGCCAAGTTCTGTAGATAATCCTGAAATTTATTTATAAGAACATGCAACTTTCTAAAATAAAATTAAAACACAAATTCTTGTTTTTTCTGCTATAACAATGTTTGCTATTTAAAAATATAACTTCTTAAATTTGAACAGTCGAATTATTTACACAAAGCACTTAGGATAAATTGAAGCTCAAGATTTGACTTGGCTAGTTTTTACCAGCAAGCTGAAATTTTAGAGAAAGAAGATATTTTGACCTTACAGTTACAATAAGAAACAGTAACTTGCGCATAACATAAAGAACAAATATATAAATACGCCTAGGTAGACAGTCAAAGCTGTAAACAGTTACAATAAGAAACAGTAACTTGCGCATAACATAAAGAACAAAAATATGAATATTTTACTTTATTTATTTGGCTCACCAACAATTAAGTACACCGATACAAAGATATGAGATACATGCAATAAACTTATAGACTAGTGTACAAATTTCTTACAGGTAAGCACATCATGAATTACTTATTTGATGTTGAGTGCCTACTTAAAATTAAATAATAATAATTAAATATGCCTAGGTAGACAGTCAAAGCTGTAAACTCGATAAAAAAATAGCGTCCAACTGTTAGCCGCTTAATGCACGCACACTAAAAAAGTAAAATTACAGCACAATGACGTGGCGCGAGTGTAAGACGTAGCTGTAATGCACACCAGCATAAAAAAGTTACCCTGTTTGTTTTAGTTCTTTTGCACCGCGACACTGTAGACAAATATAAAGATGATAAATTGATTAGCCAAATATAAGATAACTTGTATGTAAAAACTAGCCAAGTCAAATCTTGAGCTTCAATTTATCCTAAGTGCTTTGTGTAAATAATTCGACTGTTCAAATTTAAGAAGTTATATTTTTAAATAGCAAACATTGTTATAGCAGAAAAAACAAGAATTTGTGTTTTAATTTTATTTTAGAAAGTTGCATGTTCTTATAAATAAATTTCAGGATTATCTACAGAACTTGGCACCCATTTAGATTTCAATTCTTTTGTCGGCGAAGTCGACAACCATATTTATGGAATTTGGCTCCCATTTTCACATTTATGTTTTTGATGGGATTAAGTTATCTGAATTAAATGTTTATTTTTTAAGTGGACACTTCTTAAGGCGCGTTGGGCATTTTTGAGATGGGAAAAAACAATTGAACTGGCGACACTGTTACCGTTACCGTTACCGACACCTCATTAAAGTACTTCCTGGACAGTAAAATTGTTCAAGTTCTCACTTCTATCGGCACTCCCGGAGTGCCACTGTTTTTTTTTTAAATATAAAGCAAACTTATTTGTCCTCAACTAGACACATAAAAATACGTTTTACAAAAAAAAGTAGTAACTACAATTTGTAGTGTTTTTTTTTGAAGTCGGTTGTTTTTTTTTTTTGTAAAAAGTATTTATTTTTCACTTTTTAGTTGTGATACCTACCCCACACAAATTCGAATACCACTACCTGCTATGTAAATAATAGTGACAGGAAGTTATCATAATATCATCCACATACTAAGTGAGGAAAAAATACGTATTATTGAAGCTAACTCAAAAACTACCCAAGCAAAGTTAATAAAATTTATATGGGACCACCTCTGAAGTATGATCTACCAAACAAAAAAAGAACCATCAAAATCAATTCATAATTGACGGAGTAATCGCGTAACAAACATACAAAAAAAAAAAAACAACATACAGTCGAATTGAGAACCTCCTCCTTTTGGAAGTCGGTTAAAAAAAACTGTTAATTTAAGTGACTACACTACCGGCGATTCTGCCTGCCTAGCCTTTTCCCAACTATGTTGGGGTCGGCTTCCAGTCTAAACGTATGCAGCTGAATACCAGTATTTTATATAAAGTGACTGCCTATCTGACTTCCACAACTCAGTAACTGGGTAATACGATAACCCTTGGTAAAACTGGTTGTCAGACTTTTGGGCTTCTGACGACCCGTAACGACTGTCAAAGATCCACGAATGACAGCCGGGACCAACAGCTTAACGTGCTTTCCGAGGCACGGCTGAGTCTCGGTATGTTGTGATGGTCACCCATCCACAGCCCAACCCCGGCAAGCGTAGCTTAACCTAATGGACCGAGTCGTGTGGCTGTAATTACTTAGCCACCGGCGATTAGTGCCCTAAAAGAAAAAAACATCTTCAAGTTAATTTCTTTTTATTGTTTTATCATGTTTAGATATCTATTGATATTCATTACGTCAGTTTTGCTGGCTAATTTAATTTGACACTGTATATAGCCTCTGAGAATCTCCTAATGTAAAAACCCAATACCTACTACATGGCCAGACCTCGGGATCGAATCATAGTCCAACCCAGGGCAGCAGTGAATAGCTTATCAATCGCGCTGACAATCACCAATCAAACTAGCCACACAGTTTACATTAATTTTGATTGCGAAGAAATACATAAGAAATCGTATTCGATTAAACTGATTCGTCTGATATTCAATAACATTAGTTCTTGCTTTGTAGCTAAGAAATTCCATTCAGAAATAAACATTTCATGTCGTTACGACAAAAATATGATGAAATGAGATCTACAGCTGCACTGAACGTCTTTTATAAAAATAAATAAAAACATTTTATTTCGGACAACTAAGGGCTCTATAAATTGTTAGTAACAGGTTTGCAAAAAACACTATTGTAAGTAACTTAAACTAAAGACGAATTAATGGGAAGACCACCCATCAACTAGACAACGAGAAATGGAAACTATGGTATAAGTCTTCTCACAAATTGCCTTATTATGGCGAAGGAAGTATCTGCCGCCACAGCCTTCGGGATGCTTTTGTGACTGTCTTTTATTCTGCTCAGGAAAGTCGCCGTTTTTCATCAGTATGGGTTACCGCGAACATTTCTGAAGCACTGCAAAAACGATGCAGTCGCAACAGCATCCTAAAAACATTATTGTACTTATTGTTTTATAAATTAAGCCTATTTTTAACCGACTTCCAAAAAGGAGGAGGTTATATATTCGTCGCGTATGTTTGTTTTTTTTTAATGTATTTTCACCGATTTCTCCGTCAATTGTGGACCGATTTTGAAAATTCTTTTTTTGTATGAAAGGGTTTGCTCTCGAATTGGTCCCATATAAATTTTATTAACTTTGCTTGGATAGTTTTTGAGTTAGCTACAAAATACGTATTTTTTTCCCACATACTAAATGTAGATGATATGATAAGTTTCTGTCACTGGTAGCAGGTAGTGGTATTCGAATGTGTGTGGGGTAGGTACCACAACTAAAAAGTGAAAAATAAAAACTTTTTACAAAAAAAACAACCGACCTCCAAAAAAAAAACACTACAAAGTGAAAAATAACTTTAATTTCGGAAGTCGGTGTCTTGGGTTTTGTATTTTCGTGTTTTGCCACCGACTTCCGAAATTAAAATTATTTTTCACTTTGTAGTGTTTTTTTTGGAGGTTGGTTGTTTTTTTTTGTAAAAAGTTTTTTTATCAAAAGATAGAATAACAAAACAAGCATGTACACTCATGTACCAATTAAATTGTCCTAAACAGAACAACACCTTGAAAAATAGGCTCTCATAACGAACCCACCAAAAAATCCTAAAAATACTCTTTTCAAAAATCTGTAATCCAAGATGGCGGCTGTCCGCACGTTATCTTGCCGCGCCGCTTGGCACATTGTAAAGTTTGGAGTTCTGTGCCTCGGGCCAAGCCAAGTTTCTTCATCACTCTAATTACCTGTCTAATGCATTGGGGTTCACCGACCTGTACAGCTTTTGCACAATCTCTTACAAAGTATGACAATACTACGGAGATAATATTTAAATTAAGCTTTGCAAACGGTAATTTGCCTTTGAATTAAAAATGGTAAATTAACTTTTTGTTTTTTCCTTGTTATTTCAAAGTACTTATCTACCTATAAGGCTGAATGAAATTATGGTGGTGAATAAAGAATGCGTTTAGACTGAGCAGGACTAAGCATAATCACTAATCAGCAATTATAATGTTCCCACTGCTGGGACACAGTCCTCAACACTGTGAGAGGGAAAATTATGTACTGTTATTTTCTACTTCAAAGTTATATTTTTCCATGCATCTGTTTTCTCTTCAAACTTCATCCAACCTAGCATATTCCCGACACGTTTCGTAAAACGAATTCAAAACAATGCATCCAGCAATTCGTTGTTTCAAAGTCAACAAATATTTTAAGACCAAACTCGATTTGGGATGCATCTAAAATTGTCTACCGAAAACGAGTTGGTAAGGTAGAAAATACGGATTTTTATGCATTCAAATATGCAGGGAGATGCAATCTGCTGAACATATCTCTTACAACGTGAAGCCTTGAAACTAGGGGTGTCTAACGTTTAATTTCTTATGTGGCTTTTTTGTGAATATTTAAAAATGGTTAGATTAAAAAATAGTAATATATTCGAGTACCTAATATTATACCTAATGATGAAGTGTTTTGTGATTAAGTTAAGGTAGGCTAATTTTACATAAAAAGGCAAGTTGTAAAAAATGGGTATACAGGGTGACTGGTAATTTGACGTATTCCTTCCAGGACGTGATAGTGTGACCCATTTGCAACAATTAAGCACCCTATAAAGCCTAGGCGAAAATTCATGGGATTCGAGAAAACCCAATTTTTTGTAATTTTTGAAAATTTCCCAGAATTCGTCACTAAATATCACTTTTCTCCAAACTCTTAAATTGAATGGCCTTCATTGCTATTTGATCGGATACCTAATACTTTAACAAACCTTTCGATGCAACCAAATTACCCAAAAAATCAAATACTTAAAAGTTAGAGACAGAAGTTTACTAAACATTTTCAAAAAAAAAAATCAACGTACATGAACTTGGACACCAGTTATCTCAAAAATTTACTGAGGCATGAAGCGTACAAATTACGGAGAAGACATCTTCATTTAATCAGCTATCTAACGAGGTACAAAGGTTTAAAAATATTTGGAGGTGCCGATGTAACA
Organism: Agrochola lychnidis; assembly: GCA_963680765.1. Lineage (NCBI taxonomy): Eukaryota > Metazoa > Arthropoda > Insecta > Lepidoptera > Noctuidae > Agrochola > Agrochola lychnidis. The sequence continues at coordinate 10,752,134 of OY796869.1, read as the reverse complement.
GTCGATAATGCTGGCAAAGGTCGAATTTGCGAATTGTTGAAATATTAAAATATGTGTGATAATCGAATTAAGTAACTGGTTTATGCCATTCCACTACTTTCTAACCTCCCAGCAATCCATTCCACGTTAGGCACCCAGGTCGTCATGACCAGGACACAAGTTACAAAGCGGCTTTTGAGTTTTTAACATGCCTGACGTTCTACTCGCTGGTCATGGCTACAATGCAAAGGCCCAGACGGAGATGGCGGGATGAGCTGGACTCCTTTAAGAAAGATCGGTCCTTGGAAGCTCTAGACAGAGAGAGGTGGAAAGAGGGTAGGGAGGCCTTTGCCCAGCAGTGGGACAATAACGGCTAAGAAAAATAAAAAAAGCTAAAGCACACTATAATAAAGTAACAGTATTTTATCTCTGCAGTGACATTGAAATAATTGCCTACGGCCGCTCGGTAGATAAACCTTCCGCGTCCGTGCGTAACTGCCGCGCACGCAATACTGTTGCGTATACACTGAGATTTCGAAGCGCGTCGTTTCGGCCGTTTTCTATGAAGATATAATACTGTTACTTATTTATACTGTGGCTAAAGTCTTTCTGGGATTTCCATGAGGCATGAGTGACCGTTAGTCAATAAAGAGGCATGTGACTATTCGAGTCACATTCAAAGTCAAAAGTAATTTATTCAATTTTCGAACGTCAAAATTACATAAGACAGTCCCCCAAAAACGCTTGTCCTTCACACGCACATTACCAGGTTTAATCGCAGGGTTAGGCAATGAATTGAAGCTTAATTGAAGTTTTATTGATAACAATAAAACTTCTATTGTATCTCGTTCAGAGTCATTCAACCGATTAAGAAAACTTTTCAAAAGTCCAAAAGACATTGTCATTAGAGCTTCAACTACTGTTCGCCTTTTTACGTTAGTGCAAAAAGTTTAATAAAAAAATAAAAAAATCCGCAGAACTCATGATTCCATGACCAACCGACGCATTGAAAATGACTTTATTTCATTAAAGCACTTTAAAATCAGAGGTAAACATCTACCCTTAATAATCATACTATCGAAATCAGAATGGTCATTTTGAAGCCCTAAACTAACTCTCCAGCATCAATTTTTATATTTTTTCGATATCTCTTTTCGTTTTTGAGAAGTTTAAGATTCTTTGAAAAAAGTCCTAAAGGAAACGGTAAAACATTGCCGTTTTTTTTAAACAAAATAAAACATACAAACATTTTACTATATTTTTTTTAAAGTATTGTACCTGTTTCAGTAACGCATCTTTTGATACCATTTTCATTTCTCTATCTTAATAATTGAGGAGGATTTTCTTGAAAACGGGTACACACGGCTACACATCAAGCGATCGAAAAAGCAGTTTCAATGTTAAAACATAGGCAGTCATGGGGGTTTAAGTTTTAAATTTGTTTTCAAAAGTGAAAATTTAAAACTATAACATAACATCATGCCTTCTTTTGCCGAAGGGTTGGGCAGAGGTGTACCTATTGTACACCCACATTTCGACAGTTATGTTTAAGTCCCATGCAATAGGGGGCGAGCCTATTGCCATCAACCGGGCACAAATCCATACTCCGGGTTGCTACTGAGAAATTTCAGATAGAAAAACCCATTAACACTTTGCCCTACCTGGCAATCGAACCCAAAACTTCATGCTCAGCACTAGCACTTGCAACCACTGGACTTCAAACTATATTTATAATTAATATTATAAACAGGTAAATTTCTTCGGGTATTTGTTTGTTTGTTAGTTTGTATGTGAGGGGTAATCTCCGGAACTACCAGTCGGATTTGAAAAATTATTTTTGCATTGGATAGCCCAATTCTTGAAGAAGGTTATATGCTCGCGGATTAAGTCGGGGGCAGAAGCTAGTTTAATTATATATTCACTTTCACTGATGGCCGAGATAAACACGTCATACCTACTCATAGCTGCAGAAATACTGTTTACATTAGCATGTCGGTAACGTGAACCCATAAAATTTTCCCTTTGGTAGGGGAAAATCACCCAACGCGCCTAAAGAAATTTTTATTTCAATAAATAATTAAATATTGCGTGTAGCAACCCTAGCCCTAACGTTCTAGTTCGAAATGGATGGATGCATCTAATGTTTTGCTTTACGTTGGAACGCTGATGGATATTTCCTGTTATTATGCTAATTTGATTCGACTGATGTTAAGGGGATTAAAAAAAAATTAAACTGGAAAGTACTTGCATCTTTTATTTTTGGTTTAAAGTTTTCTATATCTGTAATAAATGTTACGCGTAAGGAGTGATAATGAGGAGTAGCTCGTGAAGTCGTGGCTAAATAATAACTGCCGCACGGGTCGATCCATTAGGTTAAGCTACGGTTGCCGAGGCTGGTCCGTGGATGGGTGACCATCACATACCGAGACTCCTCCGTGCCTCGGAAAGCACGTTAAACCGTTGGTCCCGGCTGTCGTTCGTGGATCTTTGATAGTCGTTACGCTTCGTCAGAAGCCCGAAAGTCTGACAACCGGTCTTACCAAGGGGTATCGTGTTACCCAGTTATTGTAATTGTGGAGGTCAGATTGGCAGTCGCTCCATGTAAAATACTGGTATTTAGCTGCATCCGGTTAGACTGTAAGCCGACCCCAACATGGCTAGGCAGATTGATTGGGCAAGGAGCGATAAAGTTAAACAATTTTAAAACGCGTGTTACGTTTTCGAACTATCATTTTCATCATCATCATAATTTTGAAAATACAATGGTCCAACACCCACGTACAATGGTCCACCTGATGGACTAAGTACGGAAACCAAACCCCATAACATAGAACATAGAATTTTGGCAATTAATTAGTTGAAAAAATAGTAAGGTGCAATTTTAAATGAACTTAAGGTCCTAAGCATAGTAATTTCTTGACTTTCGTACATCGTAAGTTTACAAAAATACTATTAAATAAATCTGATATTTCCATTTTCGCTTGCACTGGCATAGAGAATGCTTATTTTGAGTTTTAACCAGGAAACTATGAGTTCAAAACACAAAAATCAACAATTCTTTTTTCTTTCAATTGATTCTTTGCTACGCACTGTCTACGAGTAGTTTTCGTAGAAGGTGCCGTAGCAAGCGATTGCCTACGAGTCTAAAATGACTCGAACGTAAACCACGTTATTGAAATATGACCCAAATAACGTGCTGTGACTATGAAATATGCACCAAAATGGTAAAATCACAAAATATTTCTCATTATTATTACGAAAATTTGAAACAGGACACAGACCGCAGGCAGAATCAAATTGACACGAAAATATAATAACTGTAAAAGCAAAAGTAAAATCTACTAACTAAATTGAAAATGAACTCACTGTAAAAACTTACAACGTTAATTTAATGAACGTGGCTCGTAACAAAATAATAGTCGCTTCAAAATAATGTTATATTACTTGCGAATTGTGACCGTATTTAATGTGATATTACGTCAGTTGTTTGTTATTTTAAAATCGCTAGGGTCCTCCATCAAGGTTTTTCCCTGATTTTGACCTGACCAGGTTTACTATCTTTCGAGTCCCAGCATAAAGTATAATTTTTATGTCGGTATTGTAGATTTTCTGTGATGAAAATGATATAAAAGGACGATGTTCATTTATGCCCCAAAATCATGTACAGCTAATTCATATTTTTTGTATATTTCAATAGTTTTTTGAAGTGTAAAGAATGAGCTGTTTGCCAGGAAAAGGATTGAAAAAAAAAACTACTCTTTAAATTAAAATAGAAGAATTCTTACAAAATCTAGGTCTAATGTGCTTTCAAATGCACTGTGACTGTGTAGCTTTTGGACATGATCGTTTGGTTAGGACTTTGGTCATGGTACTTTATGTATGCATACATTTCGTATCATTTTACAAATGGAGCATACGAATACTTGTTCTATTTTTAAACGACTTCCAAAAAGGAGGAGGTTATATGTTCGTCGCGTATGTTTGTTTTTTTTTTATGTATGTCCACCGATTTTTCCGTCAATTGTGGACCGATTTTGAAAATTCTTTTTTTGTTTGAAAGGGTGTGCTCTCGAATTGGTCCTATATAAATTTTATTAACTTTGCTTGGATAGTTTTTGAGTTAGCTACAAAATACGTATTTTTTTCCCACTTAGTATGTAGATGATATGATAAGTTTCTGTCACTGGTAGCAGGTAGTGGTATTCGAATGTGTGTGGGGTAGGTACTACAACTAAAAAGTGAAAAATATTTTTTTTTACAAAAAAAAAACAACCGACCTCCAAAAAAAAAAACACTACAAAGTGAAAAATAACTTTAATTTCGGAAGTCGGTGGCAAAAAACGAAAATACAAAACCCAAGACACTGACTTCCGAAATTAAAGTAATTTTTCACTTTGTAGTGTTTTTTTTTGGAGGTCGGTTGTTTTTTGAAGTGAGCATTTTTGAGATGGGAAAAAACAATTGAACTCGCGACACCGTCACCGTTATTTTTGTAAACGCGGTTGTGTTCTTTATTTAGATAAGGACCAATGTTCTATACAAGTATGTTTCTTCCATCAAGGCGATCTTGTTCAAGTTTTCACTTCTATCGGCACTCCCGGAGCGTCACTGTTTTTTTTTGAGTTGCCATGAACTGCAAGAAAATCTCTTTCACTAACATTGTTCATGGATCTATAATTACATGAATTTTTCTGAAACTTAATCCAAGACGATTCCTGATAATTTCAGATTAGTATGTAGTACAGTGAAGTCTTCGTCAGTTTTCAAATTCCTTCCTTTATCAAGTCAGAAAATACATTTTGAAATTACGGGACTGAGCAGACTATTGCATAGAAAACTAGTAGTATATGCAATAACTTGATATCAACCTAAAACCTTTGGCTATTTCATGAAAACCATTTTAAAAAACTATCTGTCAGTGTCACATATTTATTTCGGTCTGTAATGTAAAGAAGATGGCTGAATGTCATTCCGCGGTATTGACATTATAATGCAATATTTATTCGATATTTCAGAATTAGTCTCACATTGGAAGTTGCTCATAATCATAAGTAATTTCTCCTGCAGAAAGGTTAACAATGAATAAAAAATCACCGTGTATAAATTATGTATAATGCTGAGTCGGTAAAGCAGATTTTATAGTGCAATGAGCAGACAAAAATAGCCCTTAAAGTGACGAACATATTTTGGATGTAACCGTACCATACATACATCTAAGGATTTTAAAACCTATTACTATAAGTGTTAATGTGTGTGTTGTGTATAAGGGGCTTGTGGCTAAGTAATAACAGCTGCACGGGTCGATTGATCAGGTTAAGCTACGCTTGCCGCGGTTGGTCCGTGGATGGGTGACCATCTTTACATACCAAGTCCCCTCCGTGCCTCGGAAAGCACGTTAAGCCGTTGGTCCCGGCTGTCATTTGTAGATCTTTGACAGTCGTTACGGGTAGTTAGAAGCCCAAAAAGTCTGACAACCAGTCTTACCAAGGGGTATCGTGTTACCTAGTCACTAGGTTGTGGAGGTCAGATAGGCAGTCGCTCCATGTAAAATACTGGTATTCAGCTGCATCCGGTTAGACTGGAAGCCGACCCCAACATAGTTGGGAAAAGGCTAGGCAGATGATGATGACTATAAGTGTTTGGGCGACCGCGCTCTGCTCTGGTGAAAACAGAGAATGCTCATTTAATAGTATAGGATAGTTCATACTAATTCCATACTGCCATGATAGTAGGTACTTACTAATTCCATGCTGCCATGATCATTATTCTATTGTCATTATTCTCATGTGAATAACATCAATTCTAAAAAACTTTGGGTGACCGCGCTCTGCTCGGGTGAAAATACGGAGAAAACAAATTTTCCCGGATATGAGACCTAACTAATACAAATCTATATATAAATAAATATTGCTCTTTTAATAGTATAGGATGCAAGGGAAGTTTAAATGAATCGTTAATTTCCTCAGAGATGTAGCGTAGAATAGTTTCTCACAAAGATACATTACTTTCACCTGGAAGCCTGCATTTTTCTTACAAATTGCTTGAACTCAGCTCTTGGCGCGCTCAAGTTAAATTATCTCTGGAATTATCATCTGATTTCTTTTCTACTCTTTGTTGGACGTGAAAGATTTCTTTCACGAGCATTTAAACGGTGACTATTAATTTAAGAATTAGGTATGTATTGAAATTTTTCTTTAATAACTTGAGCCAGTGCAACTTTTGCAGTAAATTTTCATGGATAAGTCGCAGCCATTTGGTTAAATTAGCCAGCTAATTGGATGCCTAATCCGTTCATTAAATCCAATTGGATGCTTAGGCCAAAAGTTAATTGAGCTAGACTCATTTAGCGTTTAACAACTTGGCGTATTGAAAGTCAACCCTTTGAAGATGACTGACCAAGATTCAGCCAAGTGATTCAAATGGTGAAAAAAATTCTGCGAGCAACTTGGAAATAGCGCTCGCCGGCCACTGCCGCGGCACCGCTCGGTACGCTCGCTCGGCTCACGCGCGGTTTGGTTACAGTTCTAACCTAACTTAACCTATTTCACCCAGTTTAACTAAATGACTAGACGACATTCAGCCATTTAATTAAACGTTGCGCTCAATAACTTGACTAGTTGTCCTTCAGCTATTTAATTGGTTGCGCCGCGTTTAATGAGCGGCCTAGGCGTCTAATTAGTTGGCTAATTTAACCAGATAGCTGCGATAGATACGTATATCAAAAGGATGATGGAAAATATATAACATAACATAACTTCACGCCTGTATTCCCCGAAAGGTTGGGCAGAGGTGTATCTATACTTCACCAACATTTCACCAGTTATGTTTGAGTCCCATGTAAATGGGGCGAGCCTATTGCTATCAATCGGGCACAAATCCAGACTCCGGGCTGTTACTGTGAAATTCCAGATGGAATAACCCAATAACGTTTTGCCCGACCCGGGAATTGAATCCAGAACCTCATGCTCAGCAGCGACGCTTCCGAACACTAGAGCAAAGCGGCAGTCAATGCATAACATATACTAAAAATGGGGTACTATACTCCATCTATACATATAATAAAATCGTAGCGAAGTCAAAACTGTACATTGAATATTTTTGAAAAAAAGTTATTGCTACGAGGTCTAGGATCGATTCTAATGCCGAAAATATTTTTTTTAGAATTTTTGTCTGTTTGTCTGTTTGTCTGTATGTATGTTCCAGCATGGCGCAAATTCTACCGGACAGATTCTGTTAAAATTTTGCATAGATATTCCCTGTGTATCTGGTCAAACTATAGGGTATAAACTATCACGCTATTTACTATGGGGGACGAGCAATATTACATTATGTTGTATTTTTATGTTCTAGCATGACGCAAATTCTACCGAATACATTCTGTTCGTATTTTTGGAAAAAAACTCCCCAAAATTTTAGGATATTGTAGATGGTTATCGATTAAACTTTTTAAATGATTATCATCACGCTATACCTTTATGGAACTAAGCAGTCAATCATGAAATATATAGAAACGGCTATTTTAGACAAGTTTCAACGAAGCAATTAGCTCAACGGTTGGGCGGTTGCTTTGCAAACATGAGGTTGTAAGTTCGATTCCCACCTACGGTTTTTTTCTTTTTTTTCACATTTTGTTATACGATTATTATTTTTTTTGATTATGTACCTATAATCTATAGATATAATAAAATCGTAGCGAAGTTAATTTTTTTAAAGAAAGTTATTGCTACGAGGTTCTTATGCGGAAAATAAAAGTTTTTAGAATGTTTGTCTGTACCAACTGTAGGGCATAAACTATCACGCTATTTGCTATGGGGGATGAGCAATATTACATCATGTTCGTATTTTTCTCTGCAAATTGTAAAAGGACGTGCCAAAAGGTTGGGATATTGTAGATAGGTAGTTACCGATTTAACTTTTTAAATGATTATCTTCACGCTACCTTTTATATAGGAACGGCTATTTTAGCTAACTTTCAACAAAGCGAATAAGTAAGCGGTTGGACGAATGATTTGAAGTCCTGAGGGCCTACCACCAGCTCAAAAGTTTACTTCAGTGTGGGAAAGAGATGAAGCTCTACAGGATGTATAGCTCCATCTCTTTCTCCCACTGAAGTAACATTAAAATAATACTGCTTTATGAGCTGGTGGTAGGCCGCCCGGGGTAGTAAGTTCGATTTACATCTGTTTTTTTTAAACTCTTTTTGTAAAACGATATATTTTTTTGGATTGTGTATGTAATAGTTCATAGAATGTATTAATTCACAAAAAATGGAAAACTTCGTAAGCTATGGGAAACTACTAAGTTACAAGTACTTTACAGTCACAGAACATTCTAGGTTGTATTCTGATCATTTTAGAACAAAAGACTGTAGGAATAAAATGTTTTTTTTACAGATTTTGACAGCAGATTTGTCCAAGCGATTTTAAAATATGTATGTGTGTGGATCTTCTGGAATCGCTGCCACACTGCTTCCTGGTGGCAAAACAGCGCACGTCATGTTTAAGGTTCCCATCGATTTAGAGAGCAACGAAACGCCTGTTTGTGGGGTGTCACACAACAGTAACAAGGGATGTGTGCTTAGGGGATTGCGCTTCGTCGTATGGGATGAATGCATTATGGCAAAAAGGAAAGCAGTGGAAACTGTAAACAGAACCCTGCAGGACATCCGCAGAAACCAAGATATGATGGGTGGTGTCACAGTTTTGACAAAAAAAGTGAATACTTCGTTGAAAAGGTCGACTCTATGGTCGAGAGTTCATAAACTGCGCTTGACCATCATCATACGAGCTCGGCTTGGCGGTAATTCAAATGCTCAAGTATTCTCCGATGTTCTTCTAAAAGTTGGTGAAAGCACTCTACCAGAGACTCTTGGTAGAGTAGATCCCACTTTAGAAGATCTTATTCGTCTGATATACGAGGATATCAGTCAAATACCGTACCAAGAGAATTCTTAGGCGTGTTTCCGTTTTAACTCCGAAGATGATCAAGCTGCAGCGATCAACCACAGTATTCTCTCACAAATTGAAGGGAGTGAAGTGATTACACCTCCATTAATATTGATGTGGAGGAAGATGATGCCAAATATCACCCCGTAGAATTTCTCAATTCACAAATGGCAAGTGGACTTCCGGTTGTATATCTGTGTAACGGAAACCAGCTCAAAGTCATGTCTTTGCAGAGAAACGTCATCGAGGTGGAAATTCTTACAGGTTGTGGCGATGGTGAGACAGTGTTTATAGCACGTATAAAGTACAAATTCCCCATAATTACCAGTTAAAGCGCGTGCAGTTCTCTGGGAGTGTATGCTTTGCGATCAACAAGTCACAGGGGCCGACACTGAAGGCTGAAGGCTGCGGGTGTCGACCTCAGGATAAGCTGCTTCTCACACGGACAACTGTTACGTCGCTTGCTCCCGAGTCACCATTCCTGACTCTCTGTATATTTTGGCTGCTGAGAATAAAACTACAAACGTAGTATACAGGGAAGTTTTATAAAAATATGGCTATTATTGTAGTATATTGATGTCTTACGATTTCCATGCGAACGAAGTCGCGAGCAGAAGCTAGTTTGAAATAAGATAAGACATTTAAACAAACCTTTTTTTACAGTCCGTTCAACCGATTCTGACTTCTATACCGTAGGCGTAAGGATGGCATTAAAAGCAAAAAAGTGGTTACAATACCAACTGTTTACTGCAGCTGCTATTTGTCATGCCACCAACGCAATAGAAGTCAAAATCAGTCGAACGGACTGTAAAAAAGGTTTAGTTAAAAGGCTAATCTTATTTCAAATGTAGTATAGGTTATTGGGGTAGCTAACGTAGCCTTTTAATTTAATTGAAGATTTTGTGAAGATTATCTAAGTTGAAGATTTAAGTACTGAAGGGTCTACTTTATTCACCTGCAGTCAGCTGCACATATGGAGTAAGCCCAGGTGGCACAGGCGATTATTTCCCTTGGCGTATTTTTTTCGTGTACTAGATTTTCAACGCTCTGCTTAACGCCCTGAGTTGAAAATCCAACAGTGTGTTTTTTCAACACGCAGGGACGAGAGTGCGTCCCAGCGCGTTGGATTCTCAATGCTCGGCTCAACACCAAGAGTTAAAAATCAAGTGCACGATAAAATCCGGCCGCGATATTTTTACGTCCGTGCCACGTGGGTTAAAAGGCAATCGTTTTACTCCGTATTACCGATGAATGCAGATGGTTCACTCTACATTTTAGGTTTGAAGCTACAAGTACGCAGCGCACTCGACTTGTTGGGCCAATTCAGTGAGTGTAACGTAGTCAGAAGATATAAGAGTTATGCGATAGAAAGAGAGACAACTCCTAGGTGAATATAACTGTCGGTAATTAGCGTTGTGCGACCTGAATTGCACTTTACTGTGTCGTAGCAAGAGTCGCTTTTTATTTAAATGATTTTTCGGAGTGAACCATCTATATTAAGCTGTGTCCGTAATATGCAGCTGAACAAGATACAATTGGTATATCAATTGTATCTTGGTCTGGCTAGGCAAAAGATATCGTCACGTGATTATGTATGACATAAGGTATAATTTGCACGTGACTTAAAATTCGTAAACTTGTTTAAAACTGTTGCTTACACGCTTTTAGAAGGCACGTGATTGCGTTTACCCATGGGAGACAGGAGATTTTTAGTATAATCTTAAAGGACAGTGAACTAAGTAGTACGATCAATGCCATAAGAACTATTTATTGTGACTGTCATAGGAAAGTTTCAGATGTTAGAACAAATGCTTTGTTCCCTTGATATCTAGAACTTGGAACAGTTTCCGAGATATATTACTTTTACCTGGGTGCCTGCATTTATCAAATAAATTGCTTGAAGTCGGTGCTAGCGCATTAGAAGGGTGCATATTCAAAGTTGATTATGATTACTTTTTGATGTTTTTTAGTTGAAAGAGAACAGTAAAAAAATACGAATATTATCTTCAAACGTGTTGCATTACAAAATTAAAAAGTAATTTCTTAATGGAGGTAAGTTGACAGACAACATTTTGAAATAGTAGTTGAACAGTAGCGATAATAATCGTCTAATATTCATTAATCATATAAATTTTCATAGTTTCATCTGCCTTGTCTTTCCCAATGTTCCCTATATTGGGGTTGTAAGATAAGTGACAGGCATAATTTTAACACTAGAAATAGGAATAAATTAGATCAACCACGTTTTAGATTGTCTAAAGTTCACACTTCTTTTATGGGGTACTGTGTAAAATGTTATAATAAAATACCACTCAATATTCTTCAACTAAATGAGAAGAAATTTAAAACATGCATTAAACGCACACTATGTAGACAAGCATATTATAAGTTGGATGATTATATCGTAGATAAAAATGCTTGGCTTAATGCTGGTCCTGCTCCACAGCCACTTGGGCTCACTAGTTAAAATTTTAATATTTGGAAGAGTTGCTTTCCCTTTTTTTTTTTAATTTTGTTTTTGAGATTACGAACTTAAATGTTTATTTTTTTATCTTACCAAGTAAATAAAAATGCTTGGCTCAATGCTGGTCCTGCTCCACTACCACAACTAATTGATTAACATTTGCAAATACTGTTGGAGCTGCTGAAGATTGTAAGACCATCTTTGCATTGTATAAACTCAATCTCTTTTGTATTATATAATTGCATAGCACACTATGTGAGCACTATGTACTAGAGAGTTACTATTTACCGGGTAATATGTCTTGCATTGACTTGAATGTGCCCAGGCGGCTGTGAGTATATCATGCTCACTCAAATGTTTCGCTGATGGTGGCGCGTGTGTTGGATCATTTAGCTCCCTTCAAAATGGTTGAGCTGAATGGTGCTAATCCATGCGTCATGTTCGTGAACGGGCGCCGTCAGTTGGGACTGGTTATCTCTTAGCTACCAGGGCTTATTTTTAATTTTTTTGAATTGTTCTTTTTTATCTTTTTATTACGGACGCTTCTCATGTGCACGTCTTTCTACATTGTTCTCACATGTATAATTTCAACATGAATGATGTAACCAATATTTTGTAACAATTTTTTATTTAAAAGAGTGTCCGTGGAGTTTCTTGCCCGTTCTTCTCCATAGGTACCTACTACGCTTTGGAATGGGCAACTAGCTTCATACCTATTTCTGACTGACCGATTCCTTGACAATTCAAAAGTGCCTGTAAATTGTTTAATTGAAATAAATGATTTGAGTTTGAGTTTGAGTTGGCTTCCATTCTAACCGGATGCAGCTGAATACCAATATTTTATATGGAGCGACCCACAGTAGGTAATTAAAGTATAGCTAATACTTACTTGCTCAGCAATATAGCCTGTCTTGTATCTACAACCAACTTCAACTTACTGAGTAAATCTTTGACAATTCAAAAGTGCCTGTAAATGGTTTAATTAATAAAATAAATGGTTTGAGTTTGATCAGCGAACGATGATTTGTTTTGTCAGAGAAGAACTACATAATTTATGTAACAATCCAAAATGAAATCACTTCAACATCTTTCACTTCCCACATTAAAACCTACCTTACAACAAACTCGGGCATCAAATACAAAACATTTAAAGAGCTTCAAAAATATTCAGCGGAGTGCCCGTTGACTCGTAAAGGAGATAGATAAAACGTATAATTTACGAGGCTTTTAGTGCTAATGGCAAAAGGCTTTATTGCGAACCCATCATAAAGTTAAACAGAAGGTGCTGCTCAAGTGGCATATCTCGGGAGACGTAAACTGGGGACTGGTTATCGTTTATGGTTCGGACGAACCGTGGCAGCGTTATGGCTGGGTGATATAGATCATGGGTTGATAGGAGTGGTTGATGAGTCGACTTAATTTTTTTAGGTTATTTACTTCTTGAGATATTGTCATTGTTGTTATTGTATTTCTTCTGTATTGTGTTCTTGGGGAGCTCGTGGCTAAGTAATAACAGCCATACGGGTCGATCTAACAAGTTAAGCTACGCTTGCCAGGGTTGGTCCGTGGATGGGTGACCATCTTTACATACCGAGACTTCTCCGTGCCTCGAAAAGCACGTTAAGCTGTTGGTCCCAGCCCTCATTTATAGATCTTTGACAGTTGTTACGGGTCGTCAGAAGCCCGAAAGTCTGACAACCAGTTTTACCAAGGGGTATCGTGTTACCCAGTATCCAACTGGGTTGTGGAGGTTAGATAGGCAGTCGCTCCATGTAATATACTGGTATTCAGCTGTAACCGGTTAGACTGGAAGCCGACCCCAACATAGTTGGGAAAAAGCAAGGCAGATGATGACTTCTTGAGAAGTTTTAAAGGCTTTTTTATAAAGAGTAAAACATCCTTAGTTTTCCCTGTTCATCTGTGTACCTAAAACGACAGCCTATGATAATATCATATGATAAGGTGGTGAACACGAGGTTTCCTATTACGGAAATAATTAAATGGACACGTAATACAGTCATTACCAAACTTGGCAGGTTATTATGTCTAGATTGGTAATTGCATTTAGTTTTGTTAGTAGACAGGTGGACGCAGTAATACATGCTCTTGATACTGTCATATTTTACGACATTCACAGACTGATTGGTACTCTACCTCTAGCTATTTTACCTAAAGCCTTTTTAGGGTTCCGTTGCCAAATGGCAAAAAACGGAACCCTTATAGATTCGTCATGTCTGTCTGTCTGTCTGTCCGTCCGTATGTCACAGCCATTTTTTTCCGAAACTATGAGAGCTATGCTGTTGAAACTTGGTTAATAGATGTATTCTGTGAACCGCATTAAGATTTTCACACAAAAATAGAAAAAAAACAAATAATTTTGGGGTTCCCCATACTTAGAACTGAAACTCAAATTTTTTTTTCATCAATCCCATACGTGTGGGGTATCTATGGATAGGTCTTTAAAAATGATATTGAGGTTTCTAATATCATTTTTTTCTAAACTGAATAGTTTGCGCGAGAGACACTTCCAAAGTGGTAAAATGTGTGTCCCCCCCCTGTAACTTCTAAAATAAGAAAATGATAAAACTAAAAAAAATATACGATGTACATTACTATGTAAACTTCCACCGAAAATTAGTTTGAACGAGATCTAGCAAGTAGTTTTTTTTTAATAGGTCATAAATCGTAAATTGCAATTTACCTTTCATTCAATGTTACTTGCTGCTACGGAACCCTTCATGGGCGAGTACGACTCGCACTTGGCCGGTTTTTTTAAACTTGTTGCAGACCTTTTAGGCACTTTTGCATTGAAAAACTTTCAATTTTAATATTACCAATTTGAACTAAATAAATCAGTGCAGTTTTTTTCACAATACTAACTTTAAGTCAGTCCAAACACACCATATAAAAAAAGCGGCCAAGTGCGAGTCGTACTCGCCCATGAAGGGTTCCGTAGCAGCAAGTAACATTGAATGAAAGGTAAATTGCGGTTAACGATTTATGACGTATTAAAAAAAAACTACTTGCTAGATCTCGTTCAAACCAATTTTCGGTGGAAGTTTACATGGTAATGTACATCATATATTTTTTTTAGTTTTATCATTGTGCTATTTTAGAAGTTACAGGGGGGGGACACACATTTTACCACTTTGGAAGTGTCTCTCACGCAAACTATTCAGTTTAGAAAAAAATGAAATTAGAAACCTCAATATCATTTTTGAAGACCTATCTATAAATACCCCACACGTATGGGATTGATGAAAAATTTTTTTTTGAGTTTCAGTTCTAAGTATGGGGAACTCCAAAATAATTTGTTTTTTTTCTATTTTTGTGTGAAAATCTTAATGCGGTTCACAGAATACATCTACTTACCAAGTTACAACAGCATTGCTCTTATAGTTTCGGAAAAAAGTGGCTGTGACATACGGACGGACAGACAGACAGACAGACAGCCAGACAGACAGACAGACATGACGAATCTATAAGGGTTCCGTTTTTTGCCATTTGGCAACGGAACCCTAAAAACGTGTGCGGTCGGGGGACCCCCGTCAGGAACGAAGTTCTTTCTCACGTATGATTTAAAAAATAAACAAAGTTTTTGCAGCCGCCATCTTGCATTTACATTTTGACCGCATATCGGCTTTAGCGCCCTCGAAAACTATGGAAACGACATCCATGACGAAAATTTTGAAAATTTCGCAGCCGCCATCTTGGATTTACATGTTGACCAAATTCACACTTTCTCTCTCTCTCTCTCTCTCTCCGGTATGCAGTGTACTCGGGCCGATGTGTACAATTTTATCCCACGACACTGTAATCACTTTAACTTTTTTCTTTTGTTTTTTTATGCCGGTGATCTCTCTCTCTCTTTCTCTTTGAATTAGAAGAAGACAGTCGCAAGTATTAACACTTATTAGCGTGACGATTTCTGAAAATTTACAAGCTGCGTTAAGAATTTTGTTTCAAAAAACCTCCTATATTTTTCAACACATATAACTATATACCACGTTCACTATCCCCAGTCCACATTTTACGGCTGTAACTCATCTAACAACGTTCCGTACTGCTGGGTATTCTCGGCACGTCACTGCGCCGTCAGATCAATCACCCATTTTGATACCCGGTACATTTCCTGGCTAGAGTGTGGCTTTTGGTTACACATTTGGTACCTACTCTTAGGTAGGGTTACCATCTGATTTGTTCGGTTATATCCGGCCGGACTTTGTCCAGGCTTTTCGACTTCAGGGTTGTTTTAAATCCGCCCCTAAGACGACCCACTGACCGAAAAATGTAACAAAGTACAATGCTTAGACATTTTTTCAAATTTGGAAATCGGCTTTTCAGTACTTTTCAAATTTCGAAATGGTAACCCTACTCTAAGGTGAATTAGGCTTTGGGTAGCTTTTGAGATTCGTATTTCCAATCCTTTTCCTGAGAATAAAATAATTCTTTGTCTTATAAGATGTCTAAAGCCAAATTGCTCAAGTAAAGGTCAATGTGGGAGTATTCAAAATCTGTGCTTGATCAAACTTACGTTGAATTTCGGCTATCTATACATATAATAAAATCGTAGCGAAGTCAAAACTGTACATTGAATATTTTTGAAAAAAAGTAATTGCTACGAGGTCTAGGATCGATTCTAATGCCGAAAATATTTTTTTTAGAATTTTTGTCTGTTTGTCTGTATGTATGTTCCAGCATGGCGCAAATTCTACTGGACAGATTCTGTTAAAATTTTGCATAGATATTCTCTGTGTGTCTGGTCAAATTATAGGGTATAAATTATCACGCTATTTGCTATGGGGGATGAGCAATATTACATTATGTCGTATTTTTATGTTCTCACATGACGCAAATTCTACCGGATAGATTCTGTTAAAATTTTGCATAGGTGTTCCCTATAAGTCTGGTCAAACTGTAGGGTATAAACTATCACGCTATTTACTATGGGGGACGAGCAATATTATATTATGTTCGTATTTTTTTTTAAGAACGCGCCAAAATTTTAGGATATTATAGATGGTTATCGATTTAACTTTTTAAATGATTATCATCACGCTATACCTTTATGGAACTAAGCAGTCAATCATGAAATATATAGGAACAGTTATTTTAGATAAGTTTCAGCGAAGCAATTAACTCAGCGGTTGAACGATTGCTTTGCAAACATGGGGTTGTAAGTTCGATTCCTAACTACGGTTTTTTTATTTTTCTTTTTTTCCACATTTTGTTATACGATTTTTTTATTTTTTTACCTATGCATATAATAAAATTGTAGCGAAGTTAAAAATTTTGAAAGAAATGTTTGTTTGTTCCAACTGTAGGGTATAGACTATCACGCTATTTGCTATGGGGGATGACCAATATTACATTATCGTATTTTTCTCTGCAAATTGTAAAAGGACGCGCCAAAAGGTTGGGATATTGGAGATAGTTACCGATTTAACTTTTTAAATGATTATCATCACGCTATACATTTATGGAACTATGCAGTCATACAATTAAATAGGAACGGCTATTTTAGCTAACTTTCAACAAAGCGAATAAGTAAGCGGTTGGACGAATGATTTGAAGTCCTGGCGTAGGAAGTTCGATTTGCATCTGTTTTTTTTTTAAACTCTTTTTTTACATTTTGTAAAACGATTTTTTTGATTATGTATGTAATAAATAGTTCATAGAATGTATTAATTTACAAAAAAAGGAAAACTTCGTAAGCTATAGGAAACTACTACGTTACAAGTACTTTACATTCCCAAAACATTCAATGTTGTATTCTGATCATTTATTCATCTGACTGTAGGAATAAAATGTTTTTTTTACAGATTTTGACAGCAGATTTGTCCAAGCGATTTTAAAATATGTATGTGTGTAGATCTTCTGGAATCGCTGCCATACTGCTTCCTGGTGGCAAAACAGCGCACGTCATGTTCAAGATTCCCATCGATTTAGAGAGCAACGAAACGCCTGTTTGTGGGGTGTCACGCAACAGTAACAAGGGATGTGTGCTTAGGGGATTGCGCTTCGTCGTATGGGATGAATGCATTATGGCAAAAAGGAAAGCAGTGGAAACTGTAAACAGAACCCTGCAGGACATCCGCAGAAACCAAGATATGATGGGTGGTGTCACAGTTTTGACAAAAAAAAGTGAATACTTCGTTGAAAAGGTTGACTCTATGGTCGAGAGTTCATAAACTGCGCTTGACCATCATCATACGAGCTCGGCTTGGCGGTAATTCAAATGCTCAAGTATTCTCCGATGTTCTTCTAAAAGTTAGTGAAAGCACTCTACCAGAGACTCTTGGTAGAGTAGATCCCACTTTAGAAGATCTTATTCGTCTGATATACGAGGATATCAGTCAAATACCGTACCAAGAGAATTCTTAGGCGTGTTTCCGTTTTAACTCCGAAGATGATCAAGCTGCAGAGATCAACCACAGTATTCTCTCACAAATTGAAGGGAGTGAAGTGATATACACCTCCATTAATACTGATGTGGAGGAAGATGATGCCAAATATCACCCCGTAGAATTTCTCAATTCACAAATGGCAAGTGGACTTCCGGTTGTATATCTGTGTAACGGAAACCAGCTCAAAGTCATGTCTTTGCAGAGAAACGTCATCGAGGTGGAAATTCTAACAGGTTGTGGCGATGGTGAGACAGTGTTTATAGCGCGTATAAAGTACAAATTCCCCATAATTACCAGTTAAAGCGCGTGCAGTTCTCTGGGAGTGTATGCTTTGCGATCAACAAGTCACAGGAGCCGACACTGAAGGCTGAAGGCTGCGGGTGTCGATCTCAGGATAAGCTGCTTCTCACACGGACAACTGTTACGTCGCTTGCTCCCGAGTCACCATTCCTGACTCTCTGTATATTTTGGCTGCTGAGAATAAAACTACAAATGTAGTATACAGGGAAGTTTTATAAAAATATGGCTATTATTGTAGTATATTGTGATGTCTTACGATTTCCATGCGAACGAAGTCGCGGGCAGAAGCTAGTCCAAACATAAATTTAGCGGCTGCTACCTACACACAGTCACACATGTTACTATTTTGACAGGTCGCTATATTTTTACAGGATCCCTATACGAAATAATCAAGCTATCATATCGACAACCAAGCCTACGTACCTATAAAATTGTCTCCAGTTCTAAGAAAAGTAATAAAGTTCAATACAATACTAGCAACGTTACATTTCGAAGCACAGGTTAACTCAATTCAGAAGCGAAGTAAAGCAACAAACTTTTGTACTAAATGCAGCGCTTAGGGGCTGTAAACATTTTGCGGAGGTAAAAAAGAAATGAGTTTACGTACGTGGAAGTCTTTCGCGAATTACACATAACAAATATTATGGGATTACCCCTGCAGGTATTTGCTTGACAACATTTTTTGTTTGGTAAATATGGTCAGTGGGTAAATTAACATTTTTATCTCACTTTTTCGTGTAAAAAGGTAATGACAGAAAAGGGTTGTTTTTGCAAGATCTGGTACATAGGCGAATAAAGTAAATTTTTTTTTTGGCAAATGTAGAAAAACCTATT
This sequence comes from Agrochola lychnidis, assembly GCA_963680765.1. NCBI lineage: Eukaryota > Metazoa > Arthropoda > Insecta > Lepidoptera > Noctuidae > Agrochola > Agrochola lychnidis. The sequence goes on along the minus strand of OY796869.1, from coordinate 10,733,205 downwards.
TTAGAGTTTTAATAGGATTGAGTGATTTGTGAGTGGGTAGGGAACTCTTTATAGAATGGGTTTATTATAATATTAGAACGACAAACTCGACCATGACCAGTCTATTTCAAAATTCTAAAGTGTTACAGAATAACAGCATCGCTCTTGTGTAACTTTTTAGAAAAATATGCAGCACTCTATACTTCAAAAAAATACATGTGTACTAAAAAAAATTAAAAAATTGCCTTGTATTTTTATTCCCTTTCAGTGAGCTAAAAAGCAAACAACATAGATTCATCTTCATTAGTCTATCAGTGCAGCATTCATAGCTGTTTCTTTGAATTTCACAAAACTCATGTTGTGAAATAGAATTCACTAGTTATCTATGATGGCCATTTGCAAAAGTCTTTGATAAATAATATGCATAGTGATTATGATGCAAATCTTTTATATTTTTTGGCTTTGAAAGAGAATTTGAATTTTACGTGTAATTTTTTTTTGTGCATTTTTGATTATATCGAGTGAACTTGGTTGTTTAGTTTTATTAATGGTCCGACTCTTTCGACTTGTTGTAGTTTATATCTTTAGACTTATTAGTATTACTTAGTATTATTTATCTATGGTTCACGATTAAATTCAAACAGTCGCTGCTTTTCTGTTTTAAAAAATCCTGCAGTAGTAAAAAAATACATCGAACAATCTTTATATATATAATTCTTCTGTGAGTGTGTATGTCACTGAACTTCTCTCAAACGACTGGACCGATTTTGATGAAATTTTTTGTGTGTGTTCAAGGGGATCTGGGAATGGTTTAGATTCACAATTTTATCTGCTGGACAATGTTTTGACAGGACAACGTCTGTCGGGTCCGCTAGTAATATTATTAGCTTTTGTTTTTTTTTTGTTTATTGAACATTTTTTTTTTCCTTTTTTGCTAATAAAAAGTAATCAAATCTAAAAAAGGAACCACAAAACCGCTACCTCACACAAAACCCGTTGTTTGTTTTGTTAAATTTGTTTCTTTGCTATGTTTATATTTTTCTGGTGTATTACAATAACGAAAACTACCTTTTGGAAGGGGCGACTAAAATCAATTTTATTATTTTATACCTAAATTTGGACGATCAAAAGTGCCATACATGGGCCTATTTGAAATAAATGATTTGACTTTGACTTTGAATAAAATATATGTAAACAGAACCTAAGGGGCAATTCCCGTATTTTCAAGAACGTTCGCATTCAAATCTTACAAATCGACAAAAAAAATTGACATTGCTTGTAGCTACGATGAGATTGTGGCTTCAATTTGAATATTTTTTTGAGTAGATCGATTACTAGCCTTTCAAAGAAGCACCTAAATTCCTAGAAGTCTAAAACAATCCACTGTGGTCTCTATAAATATTTAAAGCATTCAGGTCAACTAGACCGGAGCTCAGAGGGTGTGGCTTAATTTTAGTGCAGCGTCCCTGTTGCATTTTAATCACAGACTTCGAGTTGTCACCCCTTTAAGTACAAACTACAGATTCTGGGACATAATTTTATAGATGGTAGGTAGAACTTGACACTGTCGTAAACCGAGGGTTTATTTTATACAGACTTTTGTATTCAGGTAAAAGGTATTGTAATAGGTTAGGTATTCTCTCTTCCTATTTTTTTGGTTTTTCTTTGTCTCGTAATGTACCTTAAGTAATTTGTCCCAGCTGTTGTTAGAGGTCGACGGCGCGTTGTGTTCCACGCGCGCCTCAAAGAGATGTCAGCACAATTGAAGGGGTCCGATGCCTGCCGCCGGGGTTGCGGGTTTGTCCGAAAGGGCTACCGTGGCAACATACAGGTAACTGAAGGAAAATGGGTGGGTTTTAGTCAGAAAGAGTCTGACACGCCCTCCCGCTCCACCCAGAGCGGGAAAAGTTATTTGATCATTTCCCAAACAAAAAAAAAGGTGTTGTCAGAAGCCCGAAAGTTTCCCGGGTCGACAGCGCGTTGTGTTCCACGCGCGCCTGAAAGAGATGTCAGCAGAATTGACGGGCTCCGCTAGGGCTGATGCCTGCCGGGGTTGCGAATAAAACCGAAAGGGAAATCGTGGCCCCCGGCAACATGGCAACTGAAGGAACACGGTTGCGTTTTAGTCAGTAAGAGTCTGACACGCCCTCCCGCTCCGCCCAGAGCGGGAGAAGTTATTTGATAATTTCCCACCAACAAAAAACAAAGAAGCCCGAAAGTTTGGCAACCAGTCTTACGAAGAAAGAAAGAAAGAAAGAAAGAAAAAACGTTTATTTGCGGTAAACATGACGCAAGAAAAAAAAAAATTATATTACAAAAATGAGAACGGTATCGTGGTTGTAGAGGTCAGATAGGTAGTCGGTCTATGTAAAATATTGGTATTCAGCTGCTGCATCCGGTTAGACTGAAAGCCAACCTCAACATAATTGGAAAAAGGCCGGGCAGATGATGATGATGCATGCATTATTTTTAATTTACACTGTAAAAGTGGCAATTTTTTATCATCTTTAAAGTTACCATTAATTGATTTATAATATAACTAGGTATCTAACTATAGCAGCTTCAAGTTCTATTCAAAAACTTATGCTGCAAATTGAATTCTAAAACTTTTTGTTATAGGTAATAAGTAAGTAAGTCCTCTTGTATAAGAACTCATAAATACAGACTTAACTGTTCTTCCAACAAAACGACCGATTTTCTATTTATAACCAAAAATTGTGATAAGAAGTGTTCAACTTATTATAAACTGTCAAGTGTGTGTCGGCAAAAATAAGTGAGTTCGTTGAAAATCATGTATCTTACTGCCTGATGTTTTACAACACAATTATTTTATGTAGCCAAATAGTTCTCATGAAAATGATAGACTTATACTTACTTACTTAAATAATTAAAATAGTGGCACTCCGGGAGTGGCGACAGAAGTGAAAACTTGAACAATGAAAAAAGTAAAAATAGTTGCATGGAACATTGATCTATAACGTAATATAAATAAAGAGCACAATCGCGTTTACAAAAATGAGGTGTCGGTAACGGTGTTGCGAGTTCAATTATTTTTCTCATCTCAAAAATGCCCAACGCGCCTAAAAAAGTGTTCACTTCAATAATAAATTAAATAATTCGTCAAAGCCATAGGTACAGTCAGGGAAATTCATTGTAAAGCAAATTGACATCCTACATCAATTGAACGTGTTGTGATTTTAATATACGAACAATTTAAGTTGTTGGGCAATTTTCTTAACAATTTATTTCCCTATCTTTAATAAGTGAGCAATAATAAAAAGATTTGAAACGATTTTCTATGAGAAACGATATAGTTATGCTAGAAATATAAGGTTTCCTCCTTCACCCAACACCACAGTTTAACCAATAACTCTAGATTACACTGCACCACTGGGTTTTCTTGCAAAACTTTCGCAGTAGCCGCTTAGATTTACTCCGCTCTTGAGAGCCAAGTTTTCACTCAAGGGAATGCTCTATGAGACTGGTTTATAGAATGGCTAAAGTCTGTTCTCTTTACTAGTCATATTTCATAAACAAATATGGCGGACTGACATTTCGATTTTGAGACAATTTTAGTATATAACATACATACATACAATAAACTCACGCCTTCTTCCCATGGGGTAGGTTTTCAACAAAGATGAAATTCAATTAAATGTAGGTATAGTTTTACATTTCTCTCTAGAGAGCCAAGTTTTCATTCAAGAGAATGCTCTAAGAGACCGGTTTATAGAATGCCTAAAGTGTGTTCTTTTTACTTGTCATATTTTGTAAACAAATATGGCGGACTGACATTTCGATTTTGAGATAATTTTAGTGTTTAACATACATAAACTCACACCTTCTTCCCATGGGGTAGGCAAAACTACAGAACGATCCTTATATACTCCGTTCTTATTTACGTTCAAACACCAGAGGGGCAATTCCTGTAATTTTTAAGAACGTTTGCATTCGCATCTCATTCGTAATCTGTCAAAAATACAATCTATTTAACAATATTTTTGACAAGTTTGACAGATTACGGCTTGAATGTGAACGTTTTTTACCGACTTCTTTACGTACGAGAATTGGCCTTCTGGTCATACACGCATGCTGGTTGTTAAATGGCAATCTAAAGCAGTTTTTGATGTAATTCATACCGTATGTGTTCGTGACAAAGATCAAACCAATAATATCTAACCTAAAGTGTGTATTTGAAGCGAAAACTCGTGATTTCCATACCCTCGTTTGTTTACGAAATAAGACATGTAAGGAAGAATACACTATAGTTTATAGTTTTCATTGTAGTGTTTCGTAAGAGTAATAAATTATCAAAGTTTACAATTTAGACGAGTACGAATTGAGGTAAGTATATGCTTTGTGTTGCAAGTGTTCTCTACGTAGAAGATTTACTAGCTGATGCGCAATTGTTCTAATTTTATCATCTATTTCGTGGAGGTCAAGATCATATTTCGATTGTAAACGAGAATAGATGGAAAACCAATTTTCCTTGAGTAATTACAAACACACATACACTTCAATATATTGCCACCTACTAATCACTATCTGAGTGATTTTTTTTAACGGATTGTAGGAATATCGTGTGTATTTTTAACCGACTGCGGCGGACAACGAAAGGAGGGTAATGTTTTTAACTAGGAATGTTTCCAATATTGCCAGCAGTGATAGCCTAGTGGTGTGACCGCCGGACTGCCATGTTCGAACCCAAGGCACGCTTCTGACTTTTCGGATTCATGTGCGTATTGTATAATTATCATTTGCTTCAAAAATGGTGAAGGAAAACATCGTGAGGAAACCGGCATGCCTGAGAGATATTTCTCGATGGCATATGAGGCCAAGTCAGAGACCCATGGGCGGCTTTAAAACTCTGACACCAGGTTAGTCACTAACTACACGAAAAAGAAGACCAATATTGCTGACATAAAAGTTAAAAAGAAAAAAATAAAACTACAAATGCTTTAAATAAAATGAAAGTTGGATCACCAATCAGCTACTATTTAAAGCTACCTGTCTATTGGAGCGGAGCGAGTCAGCGGAGCGGAGAAATGTGCCAATATTAAAACCAATAGAATCTAAACTCCGCTTCAGAGCTCCGCTCCTATTATTGGTTAATATTGGCACATTTCTCCGCTCCGCTGCCTCGCTCCGCTCCCGTGGACAGGCAGCCTTGGGGCGGTTAATTGAACTTTACGAAAACTGTCTTTTTATTGAAAATCACGTTATGATAACTGTGTAGATCCTTAAGTTCGTGCTAAGGATACATATGTCAATAACAATACCATAAATGGACGATTTTGTAACACAAACAAAGGATACTTAAGACGTTACTGTTCATGTCATACCCACAGTAAAACAATACTGAGACAGCTTTTATTACAATATTAAAGCACAAACACTAACCTGAAATGTATCCGAAACCACTTTGAAATTTCAACCCAGTCGCTTTCAAAACAGGGTTCAAAATTCCTCAGTGAATAAGTTTTAAGTCTTGGATATTATACCGTCAACGACGATGCAGGTAGTTTCGGCAGAGATAATAACATTGCTTGGAGGGTAGACAGACATAAAGGATATGGTGTTTGGAACGGACATTACCTTTCAGACAGAGTTGTAAGCTGAGCGATGGTCGTTTTGCACGGAATACACAATGTCAAAGAAGCAACATTTTATTTATTTTTATTAGTTTTTGTAAAGTAGATATATTTTTCTTCCTAGAATTATTATGAATATGAAGGGAAGTGTCTATTTCAGTATAATTTATGAGCTTTAATCTCATGAATTATACGTAATTCTACATACTTTCAAGAATTTTGCAGAAAAACTCAAACTCAAATATAATGGTTAGGTTACATTTGGCTACATTATGAAATAATCAACACAGTTTACTTGCTCAGATCCCAAATTGCACAATTATACCAGATTGCTTTTGTAATAATTATGTAATAATCACCACACATCAGTGTGTAGTTTAAAAGTTCACTACTGAATATTTTAAATTGCTGTAATGAAAGCATTGTAACTTCATTCATTTTTATCAATTTCTTTTATGGCTTTAGAGCTTACAACTATTACAAAGGCCTTTGAAAATCGTTTTATTTCAATTCAACTACAAGAGATAATATATTGTAAAACTTAAAGAATAGAATATAGAATAGAATTATATTAAATAAATATAATAATATATATTTATTAATTTTTATACCTACACATATTTATATTTTTTATTAAATTCTATTCTATAATTATTATTTATTCGTTATAATAAAATATAATTTGAGACTTCAAAAGTCGTTCTTGAAAATAAAATGGACAAGGATGAAAAAGTGCTGTTAAATATATCTTAAAGGCAGACGTGAAGACTTTACGTACCAAAATCCCTCCGTGCCTCGGAAAGCATGTTTTAAGCCGTTGGTTCCGACTGTCATTCGTGGATCTGTGACAGTCGTTACAGGTCGTCAAAAGCCCGAAAATCTTATAACCAGTCTTAACACTGGGTAACGTATTACCCAGTAAGTGGGTTGTGGAGGTTAGATAGGCAGTCGCTCCGTGTAAAATACTGGTATTTAGCTGCATCCGGTTAGACTGGAAGCCAACCCCAACATAGTTAGGAAAAGCCTTGGAAAATTGATTGGTGGTACCGATAGTAGGTACCTACTTTTCTATTCAATTTAATTCAAAATATTTTCACATAAACCTACATGGGCACTTATGAAACATCAGAAGCTAGGTGCACGGTTCCTATTGGTCGGTTTCTATGGAGAAGAGCTGGCACGAATCTCCACGGTTACTCTTTTAAAAATAATTGGCTTTTACAATATTTTCAAATAACAGTGTTAATAGGTATGGGAGGACAGTGTAGGTCTTTCTACAAGTAAAAAAAAGAAAAGAAAGATTTTTTTTATTCTGCAAAAACAAAACACACATTACAAAAAAAAAAAAACTACATAAAATACACATTTACAAATTAGCCAAAAGCCACTTATTCATTTTCCTAAACTAATAAAAGTTTGACAAATTTCACTCAAGCGGTACTCATGCTTTAAAAAACCGGCCAAGTGCGTGTCGGACCACGCACAATGAAGGGTTCCGTAGTTGGGATGAATTTACCCCAAAAACAAACTTAACTTTGTAGTTGAAAAATATATTCTCCCATACAGAATGTATGGGAAAACATGTTTTTGCAACTGCAAAATTAAGTTGGTCGATTTATTATTAGTTAACTTGTAGAGCACCACCACCTAAATTATCACCTAAATTATTCTCAGCAACGTTAGAACTTGTGTTTCAAAACCTGGAATGGTCAACTTACGGTATTAAGGTAAATGGAGTGATGCTGAACCACCTTCGATTTGCAGATGACCTTATAATAATTTCTGATAACCCGGATCAACTGCAAACTATGCTCAGACAACTTGTAGAGGAAAGCCAAAAAGTAGGTTTGCAGATCAATCTAACAAAAACCAAATTGATGACGAATCGTTCGAAACCACCCATACGGGTCAACAACGATCTAATCGAGTTTGTAGAGGAATACATTTACCTTGGACAGATCATATCTCCTACAAACGATACGTCAAAAGAAGTACACAACAGGGTAAAAGTAGCGTGGAAGCGATATTGGTCCCACAAAAAATCAGTCAATACCGATGACGTTAAAAAGCAAAGTATTTGACTCGTGCATACTTCCTACCATGACTTACGGTTGCCAAACATGGGCTTTAACTAAGCAAAATGCTAAGAAATTACAAACATGCCAACACAACATGGAAAGAAGTTTATTTATTTATTTATTTATTTCATTAACAATTTTTACATTGTATCGAAATGTAACTATTTATAAACTAACACAACATGAAGACATTTAAATTAAAAAGTACATAATAATATATTAAAATTGCAAATCCATGGTTCTGAAGTTTTATCAATAATAAAATTCAATATTTAGGTACATTAACACCACGAAAACGTCAAGAAAGAAAAAAAATAAAATATACAATAACATTTCATTAAATTTGGGTACAATAACACCGATATAAAATGTCAAAAAATTCTATATAATGTCAAATAATAATACTAATAAAAATAAGATGTATTTATACAGTATGCATAATGTTAAGAGAAAAGACAAATTAAGCCTTAAACATATCCGAGGGAAAACGAAAATTGCGGACGTGTCGTGCAAGGTGAAAAGGCTGAAGTGGAAATGGGCGGGCCACCTGATCAGGGACAAAAAGGAGAAATGGGCTAAATTAGTAGCCGAATGGTACCCAAGAGAAGGTAAAAGGAAAAGAGGACGCCCGACACGAAGATGGGACGACGACCTTAAAGCGACAGCCGGGCCAATGTGGAAGAGGAAAACCCATGACCGGGAAATGTGGAAGAATATGGGGGAGGCCTATGCTAAAGCAAAACAATCTTCGGAAACCGATGTCTGAAAAATAACTTTATTTTTATTATCTAAATAATATATGTAACTAGATTGTAAGATTGTTAATAAAGGCTAATATTATTATTATTATAACTTGTAGAGCCTACTTAGTTGTGATAGTTTTCCTTTTAATTTCGTTATATAAACTATTGCTGTGATTTTTTTCACACATCCAAAACCAACCATTTAGCTGGCAGGGGGGGGGGACACTTGACTCTAACAAAAATTAGCAATTTAAAGCTTAATATTTCGCAAACGGATCCTTAAATCCAAAAATGGTTTTCACAAACTCAATGAAGACCGAGATATTTTGGAAGGACCTTTCTAACGATACCCCACACCATGAGTTTAAAAGAGAAAAAAAAACATCACCACTTTACGTGTAGGAGAGGTATCCTAAAAAAAATATTTTTCATAATTTTGTTTTACCACTTTGTCGGCGTAATTAATATGTATACCTATGCCAAATTACAGCTTTCTAGTACTTAGGGTTTCGGAGCTAGACCGCGGACAGACAGACAGACAGACGGACAGACAGACGGACATGACGAAACTATAAAGGTTCCTTGTTTACTACGGAACCCTAAAAATCTAAAATTGATTCTCTCCTATTTACATATTGAATAAATACGAATTTGACGTAATTATTCATGTAAACACACAAATTAAATTCAGATTTTTTTCTTCGTTCAAAGTCAAAATATTGCAAAGTAAATTATGTAAGAGATTTAAAAATTTGGTTGTAAACACACATTTTATAATGATCTAGTTGGTGAGACAAAACAATTATTTTGTTATACAACAATAAAGTAGGAAACGTCAGATTTGTTTGGCTGAAAAATAATAAATACAAAATATCAATTTCGCAACAAATCCAATCTGTGCGCTTATTTAAGTTATTAAAGTTTTTCCAGGCAGTATATATAGAGTATTTTTATTTTTGGATATATAATACACACAATACAATATATAAAAAACCCTGTTGAATCCGAAACGGGCACTGCAATAACATTACTTATGATAAAAAATATATTATTTAAAAAATATAATTTTAGATCCATTAAAAATTATCAAATTTTCAACAGGGGTCATAAGTTATGACTTGCAGACACCCGCGCCCCATGTGATAACACTGTAAAATTTCCCATTGAAAAAAACAGGTGACGAATATTTTTTTCTTTGTTCCTGATAATTACCACACATAAATAGACTCTCAGTACGATAGAAAGAAAGAAAGAAAAAATATTTATTGAGACTTGCACAGGAAATCACAAATTAAACTAAACACCTCTATTAAAAACATTAATAAAAAAATAATAAAAAAAAACAAAGTAAAATTAAAAATAAAAGCAGAGAGTGCTGTACGAGGCCAAAAGGCTAAAGGCGATACCTAACAACACCCTTATGGATCGGACAGAGTTTTTTTTTACATGTTGTATAAAGGAACACCCATAACCCTAGGCCCATTAAATACCTATACAATACCTCTACCACATTATAATATCATTCAAGCGGTACACATGCTACAAAGAATCCAAGATGGATTCTCCCTTATTTACATATCGATTCAATTTGGTCCACCCTGGAATGTTCCCGTATTTTCCATAAATAGCTCGGGGGCGCAAATAAATTGGATTTGCATTAGACAGTGGGTTTATTTAAGCTATTTTTAATTCATTAGGCTTGGTTATTTTAAATTTTATATTTGTAGGACGGGTAAGAGAAGAATGTTTGGGTAAAAATCTTTGTTCCTTGAAAGCTGTCGTGTTAAGTTTCTTAGTCATATGAATGTTTTATTTTTATCCGGGATGATACTTGGATAAAAATAGAAATTCTATTTAGTCCATCAGACAGATAATAAAAAAATATTAGACACGTATTTTTTGCTTTATCATATTAATAAAAAATGACTTAGATAAAACGCATTAAAGTTGGGGAGTGGGGGTCGCTACGTCACAAGTAAGTATAAAATCTACATACTCGTGATGTCATGGCACATTTTAACTAAATATAATAAAATCGTAGCGAAGTCAAAACTGTACATTGAATATTTTTGAAAAAAAGTTATTGCTACGAGGTCTAGGATCGATTCTAATGCCGAAAATATTTTTTTTAGAATTTTTGTCTGTTTGTCTGTATGTATGTTCCAGCATCGCGCAAATTCTACCAGACAGATTCTGTTAAAATTTTGCATAGATATTCCCTGTGTGTCTGGTCAAACTATAGGGTATAAACTATCACGCTATTTACTATGGGGGACGAGCAATATTACATTATGTTGTATTTTTATGTTCTAGCATGACACAAATTCTACCGGATAGATTCTGTTAAAATTTTGCATAGGTGTTCCCTATAAGTCTGGTCAAACTATAGGGTATAAACTATCACGCTATTTACTATGGGGGACGAGCAATATTATATTATGTTCGTATTTTTGGGAAAAAACGCGCCAAAATTTTAGGATATTGTAGATGGTTATCGATTTAACTTTTTAAATGATTATCATCACGCTATACCTTTATGGAACTAAGCAGTCAATCAAAAAATATATAGGAACGGCTATTTTAGACAAGTTTCAACAAAGCAATTAGCTCAGCGGTTGGGCGGTTGCTTTGCAAACGTGGGGTTGTAAGTTCGATTCCCACCTACGGTTTTTTTTCTTTTTTTTTCACATTTTGTTATACGATTATTATTTTTTTTGATAATCTACCTATAATCTATAGATATAATAAAATCGTAACGTAGTCAATTTTTTTTTAAAGAAAGTTATTGCTAAGAGGTCTGGGATCGATTCTTATGCGGAAAATAAAGTTTTTAGAATGTTTGTCTGTACCAACCGTAGGGCATAAACTATCACGCTATTTGCTATGGGGGATGAGCAATATTACATCATGTTCGTATTTTTCTCTGCAAATTGTAAAAGGACGCGCCAAAAGGTTGGGATATTGTAGGTAGGTAGTTACCGATTTAACTTTTTAAATGATTATCATCACGCTACCTTTTATATAGGAACGGCTATTTTAGCTAACTTTCAACAAAGCGAATAAGTAAGCGGTTGGACGAATGATTTGAAGTCCTGAGGGCCTACCACCAGCTCAAAAGCAGTATTATTTTAATATTACTTTAGTTTACTTCAGTGTGGGAAAGAGATGAAGCTCTACAGGATGTATAGCTCTATCTCTTTCTCCCACTGAAGTAACATTAAAATAATACTGCTTTATGAGCTGGTGGTAGGCCGCCCGGGGTAGTAAGTTCGATTTACATCTGTTTTTTTTAAACTCTTTTTGTAAAACGATTTTTTTTTGGATTGTGTATGTAATGTGTGTTGTCAAAAAATGGAAAACTTCGTAAGCTATGGGAAACTACTAAGTTACAAGTACTTTACAGTCACAAAACATTCAAGGTTGTATTCTGATCATTTTAGAGCAAAAGACTGTAGGAATAAAATGTTTTTTTACAGATTTTGACAGCAGATTTGTCCTAGCGATTTTATAATATGTATGTGGATCTTCTGGAATCGCTGCCACACTGCTTCCTGGTGGCAAAACAGCGCACGTCATGTTTAAGATTCCCATCGATTTAGAGAGCAACGAAACACCTGTTTGTGGGGTGTCACGCAACAGTAACAAGGGATGTGTGCTTAGGGGATTGCGCTTCGTCGTATGGGATGAATGCGTTATGGCAAAAAGGAAAGCAGTGGAAACTGTAAACAAAACCCTGCAGGACATCCGCAGAAACCAAGATATGATGGGTGGTGTCACAGTTTTGACAAAAAAAGTGAAAACTTCGTTGAAAAGGTCGACTCTATGGTCGAGAGTTCATAAACTGCGCTTGACCATCATCATACGAGCTCGGCTTGGCGGTAATTCAAATGCTCAAGAATTCTCCGATGTTCTTCTAAAAGTTGGTGAAAGCACTCTACCAGAGACTCTTGGTAGAGTAGATCCCACTTTAGAAGATCTTATTCGTCTGATATACGGGGATATCAGTCAAATACCGTACCAAGAGAATTCTTGGGTGTGTTTCCGTTTTAACTCCGAAGATGATCAAGCTACAGCGATCAACCACAGTATTCTCTCACAAATTGAAGGGAGTGAAGTGATATACACCTCCATTAATACTGATGTGGAGGAAGATGATGCCAAATATCACCCCGTAGAATTTCTCAATTTACAAATAGAAAGAAAAGAAAGAAAGAAAAAACATTTATTTGGACACAGTTCGCGAAACACAAAACACAAATTACAGTGGAAATAAAAAATAGTGTTTTTAAAACAATAGTGTGTGCCTCACGGCTGCGCCAAAAAGGTTCATTTCAGCATTAAATGGCAAGTGGACTTCCGGTTGTATATCTGTGTAACGGAAACCAGCTCAAAGTCATGTTTTTGCAGAGAAACGTCATCGAGGTGGAAATTCTAACAGGTTGTGGCGATGGTGAGACAGTGTTTATAGCGCGTATAAAGTACAAATTCCCCACCATTACCAGTTAAAGCGCGTGCAGTTCTCTGGGAGTGTATGCTTTGCGATCAACAAGTCACAGGGGCCGACACTAAAGGCTGAAGGCTGCGGGTGTCGACCTCAGGATAAGCTGCTTCTCACACGGACAACTGTTACGTCGCTTGCTCCCGAGTCACCATTCCTGACTCTCTGTATATTTTGGCTACTGAGAATAAAACTACAAACGTAGTATACAGGGAAGTTTTATAAAAATGTGGCTGTTATTGTAGTATATTGTGATGTCTTACGATTTCCATGCGAACGAAGTCGCGGGCAGAAGCTAGTTTTAACTAAATGTATCGCCGTTATCTTTTGATTACGTAAAAAAAGAAATAAAAATACGTAGGTATCCAATATTTTTTAATAATCTATCTGACGGATAAAAAAAAAATATTTTTAGTCAAAATATTTACTCAAAATATTAAGATAATTTAATACATACACACATAAACTCACGCCTTCTTCGTACCCCCATGGGGTAGGCAAAACAACAGAACACCACCTGCTACGATCCTTACATACTACTTTTGCTTCGTTTACAGTCATACACGTACGCCTGTTAGCGAGCTATTTTTTTTAATGTTCAGTTATACGGTAAAATTAAATGCTTGAATTTTTCATTGTAAGTGGAAACCTGTTGCTTTACATTTGGATGAAATACAGAGCTTTACAAAGCTTTCGATGTTTTTTGAACGAAATGATTAATCCTTATTTTCACACCTGTGAGGTTTCCCACGGATATTCTTTGTTGTTTTGCACTTCTGAACAAAATACATTTTTTTTTGTTAATTACTTTACAATTTCTTTTTAAGGAATGTATAAGGGTCGTAGCTGGTGGCGTTATGTGGTTTTTGCCTACTCCCATGGGAAGAAGGCGAGACTTTATGTATACAGGGTTATTAGTCATCCGTCGGCAATACGTTAAGGGAATGTAGGAGAGGTCATTTGAAACCAAATTACCCCTGCTGACCCCTATGCCAATGTTAACCATTTTAGAGTAATTGAACATTTTATATTTTAAAATGTATGAAATAAAATATATTAAATGTCAAATGACTCGAATTTTTTTGACATTTGCATACGAGTCAAAAGGCGTCATTTGGTTGTAAATGACCTCTCCTACATCCTTGGATTGCCGACGTATAAACATTAGCCCTGTTTATCAGGGTTACATTTTTATTTCATACATTTTGAAATATAAAATGTCAAATTACTCGAAAATGGTTGACATTGGCATAGTGGTCATCAGGGGTAATTTGGTTGCAAATGACCTCTCCTACATCCCCTTAAAGGATTGCAGACTTATAACCAATAACTCTGTATATGTATGATAAAGCTATTTTATAACGGTATCATGATGAATTTTATAACATTCATAAAAATATTAATAAATCGATGGCCGATTATTATTGCGTTATTACTTGTATCTTTTATTTATTGCTTTGTTGCATTTGATAAAGATAGCTAATAAGCTTCTGCTTCCTTTTTGAAAATGCGATAAAACTTAGGTATTTATTGGTATGATTTAACTACGGGAGGTGTTCAAATAAAAATACCTGTAATTTTATATTATCTTCGGTAGTCAGTAATCTAGTAATCTTATCATCAGTCTGTCTTCTTATCTGCTAAGCTTTGTTTTGTTTTTTATGAGGCGTAATTCTTTCATTTTACTGTCGGTAAGGTAACATAACCAGCTACTGTCGAGCCTTCTACCGAACATACTGAAAAAGATCACCCATTGTGCGCCTTTATATTTTCTAACGTGATTAAATTACTGTGGACTTCCACGTTCACGTCTATAAAATGTATAGAAATATGAGCGCGTAACGTTATCGTGGACGGTTTAAAATCGTGTTCATATATATTTATCGTGTTTATAAATAAAAAAATAAAGTTTAATAAAAACTGTAACCCGACTACGGGAAAATAAAAATGGTCTAAAAAGTACGAAACAAGCAAATATTTCAGACAGAAATCAAGACATAGGTACAAAAATGGTCAAGGTAAAGCCGTGGTCGCATGCCTGTATACCATGTTGGTGCCAGGAACACCTACAAAATTATAATGGCATGCGACGACGGCTTTACCTTGACCATTTTTGTTCCAATGTCTTGATTTCTGTCTGAAATATTTGCTTGTTTCGTACTTTTTAGACCATTTTTATTTTCCCGTAGTCGGGTTACAGTTTTTATTAAACTTTATTTTTTTATTTTATAATTTTCCGTTTTTACACTTGATAAACGTAAATAAGAGTAATACAATAGTTCAGTAATTAACCTATTTTAAATTCCAATAGCAGTGCATAGTGCTTTGGACGAAACCATAGAGCGATTTATTTCGACGTCAACACCATATAACGATATCGAGCTTCGAAGAAATCTAAAATAATAAATATTTTGTTGTACTTGTTTTTCTTCATAAGAGTGGCATTAAAAATCGTTACTATTTATTAAGATTTGATTAACTGCACGTTGGTAACATCTTGCGATACTACGTAGCGCAGTCTCACTTTTGCTTGTTTTTAACGATTTAAACATATTTATTTACTTTGAAAATATAATATTATATACATATTTGTAACGTGCTCGTCAAGACCTTTCTTTTGATACCAAACATGTCATGATCATCCCATTTTAATTTTTTTCGAGGTCAGAAATTTACGTGTAAAGTCCACCAAATTAAATTTAGGGAAAAATTATATAGCCTATGTCACCCGGACCATTATTACGAATCTATTGATACCTCATTCATCAAAATCGGTTTAGTAGTTTAGGCGCTACGGTGGAACACACGTAAAAACAAACATACATACATACATACATAGACTGCTAAAATCATAACCCTTCCTTTTGGCTTTGCCGTAGTCGGGTAAAAAGCTTGGGATTGAACTGCTCGCTCTGCTAAGCCTTGTGATAAAACCATAGAACTAGACATTTTAATTATTATGTAAAATCAACATATACCAGTTGTATAAAACGTTGACATTGTTGGAAAATATAATCAAAATGACATGATTACTTTGTAAAGTATTATATTATTTTAACTATTGTGAATGTGAGGACTATGTGGATATTATTTTTATTTCTCTTCTAGTTTTAGTGATGGTCTGGCAGTTTGAGTAGTTTTTGCGGCCTACACAAATGTCCTTTCTTTGGTATTGCTCGTCGAGTTGAGCTCCTTAAGTTCTAAGTAGAGCTCCACGATTACTGACAAATGCTTGCACTGACTGGACAGGTCCACTCAAATCTGTGTGGTTCTTTCCTCAAAAGACCTTTTCAGACACTAATCTACATGATCCTCATATGGCCTGACCAAGATTATGTCTGGACTTTAAAAGCGACCTCTGAGTTTGTTTCGGCCTTTCTTCTCAGAGTAGTCAGATAGGAAAAGCCGAACTCATTTAGCTTATTTTTAATATTTTTTTATATGACGTGTAAAAGTGATTCCGATATCCTATTTACAGAATAAACAATTTCATTTCATTTCATTTCCATACATTTTACTTCTCTGTGTAATCGTGATGCCGTTAACGTCCACGATATTTTATCGTCACGATGAAAACTGTCTCACATTCACTGCCTCTAATTCTATTGGTCGGTTAGCACGACTCCTCAGCTTGGGCTCCTATGGTTTTGAGATTGATTTCCGGATTGGAAAAAATTGTAATTGGTTTGTCCTTTGGAGCACTCCCCCTTTTACATGAAACTGGACATAAGTGGAGCAAAAGGGCTGTTCTATATCTCTGCTTTTCCCTCAGGATAGTACAGGAAAGATATTACTTAAATCATCATTGCAAGTACTGCAACCTCCAGAACTTTATTAAAACACCGAAAAATATAAATAATAGTTATTTATGCAACTGTTTTAATACCTAATTATATACAGTTGCATACAAAACTTTATCTACACCCGTGATATGAATTCTCTATAAAAGGTTCTGTAACCATTGGGTGTTTGTAATTCAAATTCAAGAATAAAAAAAACCCACGAAATTCAGTACAACTACACGTATGAATGTCGCTTGCTGCAGCACATCACTGCACGTGCGTGCAGCGGGTGCTGCTGTCCCCTACTTAAACGTTGAAACGAGTTGCATAATGAAATTTAGTACAAAATTATAACACTCATTTGCTGATGACACTGGCTGTTTTAATGTTGGCAATAAGTTAACTGTTTCAGAAACTTTTATAGAGGATTTATAACATGGGTAAACATATATTTCTCAATTTTTCGTAATTGTACCTACCACTGGTTGTCTGTGCATCACTCAAAGGTAGTCTGGTAGAAAATGCCTATTACATTAAATCCACCCCTGTACATTTGTCTGTTTAAAGTATTATATAAATCATAGTAAATAAATAAAATGTAGGTAGTCAAATGTTTTACACGTACAAAATGGCGGTGGCGGCGCATCAGAACTTTACCGCCACAGATAACGGTGACAAATGGCGTCCTGTAATGATTTACATTACATGAAATGACGCAAATGTTTCAGTGCTGAAACTTTTGAAATGGAAGCTTTTAGTTTTTTCTGACCTTTTTGTGAATAAATTGTCAGTAGGTACTGTAGAGATCGTAACCTATTTATATTAGTTGTAATGTGGTACCTTTTCTGGTAATTATAATGGCATAAAGTTGAAAAAAGAAATTAGGACTGACATGAAGATGTCAGGAAAAAGAAAATTGCAATAAAATATTTTAAAGTTCACAATAATTACGATATCCTAAATAGAAATAGTTTTTTATTGATTAACGTCCCGGTTAACAATGGTAACGACAAGTCATTATAGTATTTACCAACGGTTGATGTTCCTTTTCTTTTTGTTTATATTCAAAACTAGCTGATCCGACAGACGCAGACGTTGTCCTGCCTAAATTTCAATAATTCGTACAAAATTCCCATGGAAAATGCACTTTCAGTTCTCTCGATTATTACAATTTTCCCGGCAAAAAACAAAAAATTGTCAAATCGATCCAGCCGTTCTGAAGTGATGCGCTTACCAACGAACAGCATTTCATTTTTACCCGACTACGGCAAAGCCAAAAGGAAGGGTTATAATTTTAGCAGTCTATGTATGTATGTTTGTATGTATGTATGTTTGTATGTATGTATGTATGTTTGTTTTTACGTGTGTTCCACCGTAGCGCCTAAACTACTGAACCGATTTTGATGAATAAGGTATCAATAGATTTGTAATAATAGTCCGGGTGACATAGGCTATATAAATTTTTCCCTAAATTTAATTTGGTGGACTTTACACGTAAATTTCTAACCTCGAAAAAAATTAAAATGGGATGATCATGACATGTTTGGTATCAAAAGAAAGGTCTTGACGAGCACATTTCAAATATGTATATAATATTATATTTTCAAAGTAAATAAATATGTTTTAATCGTTCAAAACAAGCAAAAGTGAGACTGCGCTACGTAGTAGGTATCGCAAGATGTTACAAACGTGCAGTTAATCAAATCTTAATAAATAGTAACGATTTGTAATTCCACTCTTATGAAGAAAAACAAGTACAACGAAATATTTATATTTTGGATTTCTTCGAAGCTCGATATCGATATGTTGGCGTTGAAATAAATCGCTCTATGGTTTCGTCCAAAGCACTATGCACTGCTATTGGAATTTAAAATAGGTTAATTACTGAACTATTGTATTACTCTTATTTTCGTTTATCAAGTGTAAAAAACGGAAAAGTATAAAATAAAAAAAATAAAGTTTTTTAAAAAACTGTAACCCGACTATAGGGAAAATAAAAATGATCTAAAAAGTACGAAACAAGCAAATATTTCAGACAGAAATCAAGAGATAGGTACAAAAATGAACAAGGTAAAGCCGTCGTCGCATGCCATTATAATTTCGTAGGTGTTCCTGGCACGAACATGGTATACAGGCATGCGACCACGGCTTTACCTGGACCATTTTTGTACCTATGTCTTGATTTCTGTCTGAAATATTTGCTTGTTTCGTACCTTTTAGATCATTTTTATTTTCCCGTAGTCGGGTTACAGTTTTTTAAAAAACTTTTTTTTTTTATCTAATACCTTTAAACGGGCAATTCTTGAATATATATAATCTGAATCTCGGAAACGGCTCCAACGATTTTCATGAAATTTAGTATGCAGGGGGTTTCGGGGGCAATAAATCGATCTAGCTAGGTTTTATTTTTAGAAAACGACATTTAAAAAAACCGAGCAAAGCTCGGTCATCCAGATATTTATTATAATGTTCACTATTTGTTATGTTCATATTTTCGTTCTTCAAGTAAATATTTCATTTTTCCGGTATTTAAACTGTCTACTCTGGGACAGCGATCAGTGACACGTTTTAAGAATTTAATCATCCTTTTCTGTATTTTTTTACTAATGTTTTACTCTTCCTTGCACTGACATCAACGTAAAATGTACCTACTTATGTCTGTGCTAGATTACAATTTATAATAATCATGAAAATCTTTGTTAGCTTTTTTAACACGAAAAATGGAAACATTAAGAAAAGTTACGGCCATTAACTTGACATTATATTCCATATAAATCAGTTTACAATGTTATTTTTCAACATTAATGCATTTTTATAAACCAGAATTATAATATCAACCACAATATGCAATTTGATCCATCAATCCTCAAGCAGACATTGATATATCCATTTTTTATTCAACATACATCTCATTTGAGTAACACACGCAAATAATTCCTAAAACATGCTATTAATACATCTTCAGAAACTCAAATAGCTATGACATATGTTCCCCAGAACGATTTGCGTACAAAAAACTTGGCAAAATACGTACATTGCACATCAACACTATACATCAAAGTCTAAACTTTACGTAATTATTCACGTAAACACATAAATTAAATTCTGATTTTTTGCTTTGTCCACAGTCAAAATATTTGGTTAAAATTGTGGTTGTATTAAACACACAATTAATTATAATGACAATTGTAATTTATATCTGGTTGTTGAGACAAAACAATTTTCTTAGACAAAAAGTAATAAGGGAGTAAAAGTCAGATAATCTTGGATTAAAATTCATCATTATTATTTCAGCCGAAAGACGTCCACTGCTGGACATAGGCCTCCCCCAAGCACCGCCATTTCGACCGATTCTGTGCTTTCCGCATCCAGCGGATTCCTGCGGCCTTCACAAGGTCATCGGTCCATCTTGTGGGAGGCCTTCCAACGCTACGTCTTCCGGTACGTGGTCGCCACTCCAGAACCTTTTGACCCCATCGGCCATCCATTCTGCGAGCAATATGCCCTGCCCATTGCCACTTAAGATTGGCAATTCTTCGGGCTATGTCGATTACCTTGGTTCTCCTGCGGATCTCTTCATTTCTGATTCGATCACGTAGAGAAACTCCAAGCATAGCCCTCTCCATTGCTCTTTGGGTGACTTTTAGCCTTCTGATAAGGCCCATTGTGAGCGACCACGTTTCAGTACCATAGGTCATCACTGGCAACACGCACTGTCAAAGACTTTCGTCTTGAGACACTGTGGTATGTGCGATGAAAAGATATTGCGTAGCTTCCCGAACGCTGCCCAGCCGAGTCGGATGCGACGATTGACCTCGGCTAAAAATTAAAGTCCACAAAATATCGATTTCGCAATAAACCCAATCCGAGCGGAGATTTAAATGAATAAATTAAGTTTTATTTAATTTAATTTATTTTTGGATATGATTTTAACGAATACGGAGAACAAAAGAAAATATCGAAAAAAGAGGTCAAAACGTAATTGACGAATTTTAAAATATGACAAATGACCATTAGCAAGATCTGGATGAGAGTCGCTCATACCAGGGAAGCATGACTTTAAAGGAGGAAGACCTATACACAGCAATAGGTGAGCAAAGCTGAAAAAAGTTAGCAGTAAAATCCGTTCACCAAGTTAATTTTCCTTCGATTTATCTTACAGAATCTACCACGTACATTCACCAAACCCTTGTTACTATCGCTTGGTGTAATAAAATTTAACTTTCTGTTCTGTCATCAATCTTGTCCCAAATGATTAGGGCAGAGAGACGAATCGCCGTGGTCAGTGAGCCTCGTAGATAAATCCGTCGTAGACCACTAACGTCTCGCGGTATATTTGTCTATGATTTACTGTTGTTACTTTGTAATCTTAGTATTGTTACGGGTTATTTTCTGGATGGTTTGACATGATTTTCTATGGATCATTATCCTTATTCATTCGCATCATTAACATTGAAAGCATTGAAATCATGATTGATTAATGAATCTTTCCACGATAAAAAAAAGAGAACGATTTCAAAAGTCATATTTCTGAAACGTATGTACCCAATCAAATGGGTAACCTAACAATGTTTTATGCTAGTAATCCGAAATAAAAACATCAGAATTTTTAAATCATAGGTTTTTAAACAAACAGTTTGCGTTTTTGTTGATGCTTGTTTTAGTTCAACAAAAACGCAAACAGCCATTAGCTTACTTTCAGTTTTCACAATGTTTGACTTAGTAATTCCATTTGATGAATTTGTTTCTTTTGACCTGAGGGCTGACTCGTTCTCTGACCAAAGATTAGCATTGCCATTAAATGTGACAAGGCTGCCAGTCTTCTGGGCACGTTTCTGGATGAGAGCGATGCGGACGAGTACTATGACGCCTAAGTGTCCTTTTGTATTTATGTATAGTTGTTACTCATTTAATTTTTTATTTTTTACAAAAAAAAAAAGTTGCTACTACTTTGTTTTTTACATTACGTACTGTAATAAAATATTACGATGTTTGGAAATGAGTAAATTAAACTTTGGTTTCTAAAATATTTTTTGAAAACAAACTTATCTCTTTTAATTGGAAGAAAGAATGAATCTTTAGCTTATACAGGATTTTAACGAAGTTTCCAACGTTGTCTGCAAGCAAGACGAAGTTAGCTCAGTTTTTAAGTGAGGATTTTATTTCTTAGAAAGAAAGCGAGGGTAGACGAAACAAAAGGGTTCATACAACAATGCTTTGTTTTGATTGAACTTTTAACATTTTTGCTGTGAAGGTGTCTTTGAAGCTGAATGCTGAATATTATGTATTAAATTTGAGATTACAATTGCGTTTTGGTATTTTTTTTTAAATTGCCTGACATCATGTAAGGAAGTTTGTCTAACATCATGTATGTGAAAATCAATAAATACAGCATGTCCTCTGTGTGTATTATTTAAAAATGACTTAACAAAAAATAAATAAATTGATTTAGAGAATCAATTTTAAAGCCTCTCCTTTAAAACCTAGGCCAGATATTTTTTTGATATTCGAATAGCTCTTGACTAAAAGAGGTGCCATAAAGAATACAAATTAAAAAAAAAAGAATAAGTCAGCGTTTGGCGGGTTAAAGTTAGTGTGAAACATAAAAACTATTTTTTGTAGAAAATATACACGAAAGGATGGTTTAATAAAGGAAATAAATATGGTATAATCAAAAACATTCAGATTTATTTAAACAAAAAATAAATAAAAAATTATTTCGTTTGGTTGTTGGCTGTTAGCCGCGTCGCCATGCCAACAGCCGGTCTTTCACATCAAAAATTTATGACTTGCAAAAATACAGTCTATTGAATGTATTCTTCAGAACAGAATGTGTTATAAACCGTGGCGACCCTTTAAACAGTTGGTGATTTATTGGTACAGTAGGTACAGTGTTCTTGGTCAACGCAAGCCAATGATTTAATGTCCACATCAACCCACTACTCTATCACAATTAATTCACACATTTCAGTCTATAAATCATGTAGAAATAAAATGTAAACTTTAATTTCATACAGCGTTACAATATTTCAGTCCGACAAGCTGACGGCCGAAGCCCTACTAATACTTGCATAACTGTAAACATTTTACGACGCTTCGTACGTTATGAACTTCGTAACAAGTTATAAGCAGAAGCAGGGCGATTTCATAAGCGGAACGGGTTTTTTAATATTATTATGAGTGACTACTGGGTTGCAGAGACATCAACGTGAAAACTGTTACCATGGATTCAATAAATGATTGCCTATTATATGACCCCCCTGCGTTTTAATATTAATCCTCGGTTATTTAAACAAAAATCTGTTGTTTCATAAAAAGTGCAATACCTACGTGGTCAAAATGTGTGGAACAGCAGATTTTTGTAGTGGAAAGTTCTTAAGACGCGTAGGGCATTTTTGAGATGGGAAAAATAATTGAACTCGCGACACCGTTACCGACACCTCATTTTTGTAAACGCGATTGTGCTCTTTATTTATATTACGTCACGGATCAATGTTCTATGCAAGTATTTTAACTTTAAAGGTTTTGGAAGTATTTTTTTTAAATTGTTCATGTTTTTATTTCTGTTGACACTCCCGGAGTGCCACTATTTTTTTTATTTAAGAATTGGTCTTATAGTAAAAAATAACGCATCTATTCCATACCATTTTCATAAGAAATACATTTTGTATGAAGAAGCATATTTTTGTTTCATGTGTCATCCCTTGAGGGGGTGACACATGAAACAAAAATTGCTAATTTGCAAAATTTTTTGCTAAATATTTCAAAGACAGTCCGTATACTTACGATATTTTCTACATTGCAATGATTTGTTGTTCGTTTACCATTTTGGCATTACCAGATTGAGGCAAGAATCACAATACACATACAGGATATAGAGACAAAATAAATGAACTGACCAATGACCACAACAATATTTCAAGCTGAAATATCCACGGTCAAAGACCAGCGTCACTTGCACCTATAGAAATAAACACGTCGCGACGCGTCGTGCGTTATAGTCTTCACACTAAGCTATAAGCGGCAGCGGAGCGAGTTTATAAGCGGGCCAGACACAACTTGGACATCTGACTTAAGCCAGCCGTCCACCGCCACTTAAACTAAGTTAGTTTGGTTTAATTCGCTGGTTTTTCATACATGTGGGTGGACGCACATGTATGAGGAACTGGCGAGCTAAACTGAACTAACCTTAAACTAACTTAGTTTAGCTAGCGGTGGATGGCTCGCTTTACTTTCTGGACCGATATTAAAGGGATGTATATGATTTTGTGTATCGTTAACAGAGTACAGATAGGTAACTCCCATATTCTTAAGAACGTTCGCATTCTAATCCCCGCTCATTTAGGAAAACCATGCCTTGAGATGTCCACACAAAGAAAAGAAAGAAAGAAAATTCGTTTATTAGCGGTAAATATTTTATTTTATTTATTTATTTTTATTTTATTACATTCGAGAAACTTACAGCTAACTTACACAGTGTTCTTAAAATATATAAAATTGAAGGCCATTTACAAGTTTCCACTGATAAAATGAATACAAGACGCAAAGAAATATAAAAAAACACGTAAATAACGAATTGGGGGAAAATATGCGTCAAATCCAGGCAAAACGGCCATCGCTCAGTATAATGCTGCGACCCCATGTGAGACAGAGCTCCAGCGCTGGTTTTCAGCGATAGCCGGCGCTGAACACGTATCAACGCCGCTCACAACTCGCTACCGCTTATAAAACACGCCATACAACAGTACCACGGGCATAATTCAGCTAACACGATTAACTCTGTCGGGAGCAGATGCAAACGAGGCTTCAATGTTTGAACTTAATTACGTGATTGCCATGTCAGTCGGCACAACACTACATGCGGTGACGGTGGCGGTAATTTTAGGTGATTAGCTCTAGTTCGGGAATGAAGGGTAATTAAGATGTTAAAGCACAGAAATTTTTATTTTAGCCTTTAATTTTCATGGTGGCGTAGAAGCAGTGGTGGCCCGGTGGTAACGGCCGCGAGTCACATATTGCAGGTCATAGGTTTGACCCAGACAGGCGCTTTGTATAAATTATTTCATCACCACTGTGGAATTTCATCACTCTCAAAACGGTGAAGGAAAATATCGTGAGGAAACCGGCATGTCCTAGAATCAAAAATTCGAAGACATGTGACATCTACCAACCCGCACTGGGCCCGCGTAGTGGATTACGGCCCACTCCCTCCCTCTCACAGAGAGGAAGCCTGTGTCCCGGCAGTGGGAACGTTGCAAGCTGATTATGCTAGATAAATAAAGAAGGAGAGAAATCAAAACAAAGGACCCACAAAGCCAATATTGTAACCACTTCCAACTTTCTGAAAATATTAGCTCTGTTAAAGCACAAAAGTTGAACTAAGTTGATCAAAAACGGCTGACTAGCCGTGAGGAGCTCCATCGAGGTAGTTTCGAGGCTCTAGCATAACCAAGCGACGAAACGTACCTAACGAAAATTTGAAGTATTTTTAAATCGAAATATATGTGCAATTATCCCACAGGATTTTGGTCAAAATTTTTGCAACAACAACAATTAGTTGAGATTGATTGTTGTGTAGATAATTTAAGTTAAATTTTTACAAGTGGTTGAATGAGTGTAGTTTCGATACATAGATTAAAATAATGTATGAATAAAAATGTTGATGTACGCTGTAACATTTTCAAAAACCCTGAAATTTTACATGCTAAGGTTTATCCTAGCTAAACGTGTTTTTGCAATTATAACTTTTAACACCACTGTATACCATGTACCAGAGCAGTGGTGGCCCAGTGGTGGCCCAGTGGTAACGGCAGCGACTTATGAGTTCTAGGTCGTAGGTTCGAACCCAAACAGGCGCTTTACTTTGTGTAAATTATTACATCACCACTGCTCTCAAAACGGTGAAGGAAAACATCGTGAGGAAACCGGCATGTCCTAGAACCGAAAATTCGAAGACATGTGACATCTACCAACCCGCACTGGACCCGCGTGGTGGATTACGGCCCACTCCCTCTCACAGAGAGGAGGCCTGTGTCCCAGCAGTGGGAACATTAATAGGCTGATGATGATGTATACTATGTTCTATGCAAATGAATGATTTATTATTATCACCCAGAGATAAATTATAAAAATGATTTAAAACAAAGTAATTAATATGTGAGAAACGAGTCAATCAATCTGCCTAGCCTTTTCCCAACTATGTTGGGGTCGGCTACCAATCTAACCGGATGCAATTGAATACCTATATTTTACATGGAGTGACAGCCTATCTGACCTCCACAATACAGTAACTGGGTACTAAGATACCTCTTGGTAAGACTAGTTGTCAGACTTTCGGGCTTCTGACGACCCGTAACGACTATCAAAAATCCACGAAAAACAGCCGGGACCAATGGCTTAACGTGCTTTCCGAGGCACGGAGGATTCTCGGTATGTTAAGATGGTCACCCATCTACGGACCAACCTCGGTAAGTGTAGCTTAACCTGATGTATCGACCCGAGCTGCTCCTCGAGTGCGAAACGAATTTACGTTACGTTGAAGTCGCGCGTTCGTATTAGGCCCGCTGAAGGTGCGACTAAAACTAAGACTAAAGTGAGGAGAAAGTTTCTCCACACTTTAGAGTACTGCTGAAGTTTGTTAGTGAAGATACTCATATAGGTGTCTACCAGCTATCTTTGTCTTGGAAGTTGGTTTATTTAATTCATTTTACTTACAGTAATTAATATTAGTTTATGGAACTGTTAAATGGCAGGGGTTATTAAAATACGACTTGGTTTATAATAGTCTTAGACGAGTGATTTCATACTTGGTTATGTGCAGTTTCATTCACTAATATACTTAATATCTAAACTCATGCAAATTTTTTTGTTTGGTAGGTCATACTTCAGAGGTGGTCCCATATAAATTTAACTAACTTTGCTTGGGTAGTTTTTGAGTAAGGTTCAATAATACGTATTTTTTCCCACTTAGTATGTGGATGATATTTTATGATAAGTTCCTGTCACTGTTATTTACATAGCTGGTATTGGTATTCGTATTGTAACGTTCTTATTTCGAAATGAAAAAAAAAAAAAAACAACCGGCTTCCAAAAAAACACAACAAAGTGAAAAATAACTTTGTTTTCGGAAGTCGGTGGCAAAAAACGAAAATTCAGAACCAAAGACACCGACTTCCGAAATTAAAGTTATTTTTCACTTTGTAGTATTTTTTTTGGAAGTCAGTTGTTTTTTTCTTTTTTTTTCAAAATAAAAACTTTACAAATACGAATGTAGATAAAGGTTGCTTGAATTTGGTGCCTGGTTCTTAAACTTTTTATGATTGTTTCAGCTTTCAGCCACGTTTTAGTACAGTCCGTGCAATCCACGAAGACGCGCCCCACTCCGCGAATACTGTACTGTAAGCTGAATCTAGTACGGCGCGGAGCGGAGTGGGGCGCGTCTTCGTGGATTACACGGACTATACCTACTTACGTAATTTTTATACTTAAACTCAAACTCAAAACTCAAACTCAAATCATTTATTTCAATTAAACCATTTACAGGCACTTTTGAATTGTCAAGGAATCGGTCAGTCAGAAATAGGTATGAAGCTAGTTGCCCATTCCAAAGCGTAGTAGGTACCTATGGAGAAGAACGGGCAAGAAACTCCACGGACACTCTTTTAAATAAAAAATTTTTACAAAATATTGGTTACATCATTCATGTTGAAATTATACATGTGAGAACAATGTAGAAAGACGTGCACATGAGAAGCGTCCGTAATAAAAAGATAAAAAAGAACAATTCAAAAAAATTAAAAATAAGCCCTGGCAGCTAAGAGATAACCAGTCCCAACTGACGGCGCCCGTTCACGAACATGACGCATGGATTAGCACCATTCAGCTCAACCATTTTGAAGGGAGCTAAATGATCCAACACACGCGCCACCATCAGCGAAACATTTGAGTGAGCATGACATACTCACAGCCGCCAGGGCACATTCAAGTCAATGCAAGACATATTACCCGGTAAATAGTAACTCTTTAGTACATAGTGCTCACATAGTGTGCTATGCAATTATATAATACAAAAGAGATTGAGTTTATACAATGCAAAGATGGTCTTACAATCTTCAGCAGCTCCAACAGTATTTGCAAATGTTAATCAATTAGTTGTGGTTGTGGAGCAGGACCAGCATTGAGCCAAGCATTTTTATTTACTTGGTAAGATAAAAAAATAAACATATAAGTTCGTAATGTCAAAAACAAAATTAAAAAAAAAAGGGAAAGCAACTCTTCCAAATATTAAAATTTTAACTAGTGAGCCCAAGTGGCTGTGGAGCAGGACCAGCATATTACAGCTTACTTGGTAAACTTGTTATTTTCAAACGTTTTTAAAGCTATGTTGTCAATAATGTACTGCTTATGACTAGCACAAGTTTTTTTCGTGCCTTCAAACCAAATTGATTGCATTACGCGGCACTTTCGATGCAAAATACACATACACACATTACATTTCGTACTAAAATTGCATTTTATCGGCAGTTTTGAAAGCTAATACTAAATGATAAGTTATGTACATTACATTATCTTGTTTAATAATATTTTATCAGACAGCCATCGCCACTTCAGAGAAAATTCAGTTGTGCGTTGTTACTTATAATAAAGACAGGAGCAGCATTATGTTTCTGATGGTTGTTAAGACATTAATTATTATCTTCTGTAGATCCGCTCCACGGTTTTTACGAGTTGACAAAATATCGAGAATTCTTTATTATATGTAAGTTTAATATTATTAGAGTATTATACAAATAAACCTTCCGGAATACATTCTCCAAGTGATGGTGAAAATCATATCAAAATCAGTTGCGGTGTTTAGAAGAAAAATGCGGTCAAACAGACAGAAATCAAAAGCGAATTTAATAATCAGCTATCACATACATTTGGGTCGAGTAGGTATTGAAGTTTTGTATAATACAGCTGATATATTTTTGGTGATTACGATGTTGGTCCATGGAGAAAATGATCCAGTTTGATAGTCTGTAACCACAACCTTATAATATGACCAAATATTTCTGATACATGCTGTAGATATAAATAAAAGTGATCTTTTAAGCTTTTTGCACAAACGGATAAATCGAAATCGACATGTAAGAATAAAAAATAAAAGAATACAATAGATGTGGATTTATAAAGGAAACTGTTCCGCGTAGCTATTTCTAAAGAGCCATACAAAACCCTGAAAGAAATCGACACGTATTTCACCTCTCAAAGAGGCTTGCTCAGGATGACGATTAACTTGTCACGAACCTGAACACGGCGTGTTGCCACACCGGGCGCTGAACGCAGAGGCGCGCGCGCGCGTTTCTCTGCGTTTAGCGCTAAACGGAATAGGTTACTAATTATATCCACGTATAATGGATTTCCGAAAGTTCACGCCTAAATGAATTAACTTAAGCATACAGGCGCGATGCGACAGCGCGACTCGACTCAAGTAGAAAAATTGCTATGAAAACTCTTGGTTTTTTCATCTAGAATTTTTCAGTAGCAACTCGAACTTGTACTCGGTTGATGGCAATAGGCTCGCCCGCTATTACATGGGACTTAAACATAACTGGCGAAATGTGGGTGTACTATAGGTACACCTCTGCCTAACCCTTCGTGAAATACAGGCGTGATGTTATGTTCTGTTTATCATAAAACAAACAAAACTATATTCGAAAAACAAGCCGAATTTATTTGGCATTTCGCGTACATTTGAAAACTGCGGAAGTGTATTTTGAAGTACAAACACAATTGTATCTCTTGACAGGTGGCAGTTCCGCAATTTATTTCATTTTATCCAATACTGAATATTTCAGTTTTATATCAATTTTGTTTCATTGCTTTTGAATAGAATTTAAATGAAATATTCGGATTTTATATTGGATTGGAACAATCTCGCTTCAAAAATGTTATGATGGAAGAGGAAAACGGCGGCTGGACCACAAAAATGTGAAGCAGGCGGGTGTGTTTGGGGGTGTGTGTGTGGGGGGTGTATGTGCGGGGGTGTGTATGTGGGTGTGTGTGTGTGGGGGGTGTGTGTGTAAAGTTTAGAGTAAACATTGCTAGTGGTTTACTTTAAGGTTCCATTCCTTAGATAGTTAATTGATTCAGGCGTGACCTTGCGGAAATCCATTATAAAAAATACGATAGATGTGGATATATTTAGTAACCTGTTCCGCTTATCTATTTCTAAAGAGCCATAAAAAACTCCTGAAATAAATCGACACATGTTTCACGTGGCGGTGTGTTGCCACACCGAGCGCTGAGTGCACTCAGCGCTCGGTGTGGCAACACGCCGTGTTCGAGTTCGCAACAAGTCCATCGTCATCCTGAGGATGCCTCGTTGAGAGGTGAAACACGTGTCGATTTATTTCAGGAGTTTTTATGGCTCTTTAGAAATAGATAAGCGGAACAGGTTACTAAATATATCCACGTCTATTGTATTTTTTTTTTGTTCCATTCCTTTTCAGTAATCCTTCTTTTCAAAAGTCCTTCTTTTCAGTAATCAATATTCTTCTTTTTTTTACTTTTCATTTTCTAGAACAAATCCCTTTAAGTCAAAAAGAAATTTGAAAATACTGGAAAAAGTCCGAACTGGGGGCCAAAAAGCCGGTCATGTCTGGACAAATCTGGATAGCCAGCTTACTAACTAAGATCCTAATAGTCAAATACGATGCTTCTTGCGAAAAAATAAACTAAATAAGCAAAGAATCTACCAAAATTATCCCAAGTAATTGTACTTGGGATAATTTTGGTAGATTCTTTGCTACCCATACAAAGTTAATACAATTGAAACCATAAACATCAACACACTTACTCGGTACAATCATGACGATTACGATTACGCGTCCCAAAGCGAGTGTACGTCATAAAACGTTTCTACAAATACATTCGCGTACAGAAGTGCTCGCGCCTTGAGTGCTTTATTTCTTTGTAAGAAAACTGCAATAAAGCAGAATTGTGGAACGTTTCGTTGTTTTATAACGATAATACAACGTTGTTTTCTGCAGTATGTTCTTTGTGAAACGTGTTTGGAGATTATGTCTTTATATCACTGCATGATGGCTGGGCAGCGTTCGGGAAGCCACGCAATATCTTCTCGTCCCGCATACCGCAGTGTCTCAAGACGAAAGTCTTTGAGTAGTGCGTGATGTGATGATCTATGGCACTGAAACGTGGTCGCTTACAATGGGCCTTATCAGAGGGCTAAAAGTCTTGTAGACTACTTACACGCATTATTTGAGAAAAGTAGTCTACAACCAGGCATTAATGGACTCACATATGAGTGCCTCGATTTCGCCTCACCCCACATTTTCACGATCGTCCATCAATGCCCCTGTTGCAGGCCGTGGTAGTAATCTATACCTTTTTATTATTGACAACATGAATGTTTACATTTTTTTTTGTGAACTGAACGTTCTTTAAACCCATGGAAAAGTAGGCCTTAGAATTATGTTACAAATTATAAATTTGTTAATTATCATAAATCTTAAATAGTTAGGTATGTTAGTATATAATTTTGTTGTTTTATCAAATTAGTTATAAGTTATTTACACAATTATAAATAAGTTGTTTTCTCATATTGGTCATCATCTACCAAGCCTTTTTCCAACTATGTAGGGGTCGGCTTCCAGTCTAACCGAATGCAGCTGAATATCAGTATTTTACATGGAACGACTGCCTATCTGACCTCCACAACCCAATGATTGGGTAAAACGATACCCCCTGGTTGTCATAATTTCCGGCTTCTGACTGTCCGTAACGACTATCAAAGATCTACAAATGGCTTAACGTGCTTTCTGAGGCGCGGAGGAGTCTCGGTATATAATGAATGGTCACCAATCCAGTGTTGCTTAACCTTGAAGATCGACCACGTGTGGCTGTTATTATTTAGCCACGAGCCCCTGAACTATATATTTTTCCTGATTATGTCCATCGTTCATGTCAGTCTCTAACCTTTCTGCCTATACCTAATCTGAAACAAATAGATCAAAAAACGCTTTTTTTATTTTTGAAGTGAAAACTTCTTTAGGCGCGTTGGGAATTTTTGAGATGAGAAAAAACAATTGAACTCGCGACACTGTTACCGACACCAGCTTTTGATCATTAAAAAGACATCAACGCGCGATACATTTTCTTTGGGATTAATGACATTCCAAATATTGAGACATGACAACGACATGATTGACATTTCCCTTTTTTTACCGACTTCAAAAAAGAAAAGTACTTCCTGCACAATAAAATTGTTCAAGTTTTCACTTCTGTTGGCACTCCCGGAGTGCCACTGTTTTTTTTTTATAATTTTGTGTTCATAGCGGCAATAGAAATACACAATCTGTGAAAATTTCAACTCTCTACCTATTACAGTTCATGAGATACAGCCCAATGACAGACAGACGGACGGTCGGACAGCGGAGGCTTAGTAATAGAGTTCCGTTTGGCGCCCTTCAGGTACGGAACCCTAAAAAACCAAATCACTTCTGTACTCACCTTTACAATAGGTACATCTATACAGATGTTTTCCTATAATAAAACAGGAATGAAATAAGAATTTCACGTGATACTGGAATCGTTGAATCGAGTGAGAGCTCTTTATTGGCTCATAAAAGATTAGTGCCTATCTACTTTTGGCGCCCTTCAGATTATATCAACATGTAGGAATAAAGAGGTGCCGTGTAGAAATAGGATTTTGCAAATAAATAGGATAGTGGGTTAACGAAAGGGGCTCGTGTCTCAATGATAATAGCCTCACTTGTGGATCGAAGGTTAAGCTACAGATTTTTGGTATACTGTGCCATCTGCTGTGCATGTACAATAATTTGTACTCAAACTGATTTTTGAAGTGAAAACTTCGTTATCGCGTTGGGTATTTTTGAGATGGGAAAAAACAATTGAACTCTTGACACCGTTACCGACACCTTATTTTTGTAAACGCAATTGTGCTCTTTATTTAAATTAGGTTACTGATCAATGTTCTATACAAGTATTTTTCTTCCACCAAGGCAATCTTGTTCATGTTTTCATTTCTGTCGACACTCCCGGACTACCACTGTTTTTTTAGGTTTTTTTTAGGGTTCAGTACCTCAAAAAGAAAAAAGGAAACTCTTTAAGGATCACTTCGTTGTCCATCCGTCTCTGTTTGTCAAGACCCTTTTTGAACCCGTATCAAGTTGAAATTAATATTTTATCAAATACGTAGGTCTAATACCGTGGGGTGCGTACAGAAAACCTCCACGCGTGACTGATACCTGCTGGTCCCTTACGGATACGTTCGGGGGGAAGAGCAGTTGTCAGGCCGGTGCACCCTGGGCATGAACAATATACTCTTCGGAAAAGGTTTGGGAGTTTTTCGGAGAGGGTATTGTTTGTGGCTAATTTCTGTGGGCGGGGGAGCAGAATGCTCCTCGACGTTCTTCCGCTTGTCCCTCTGATTTGCAGAGGACACAGTGGGGGAACGAAGGAGGCGGGTCACTCCTGATCGATCGACGTTCGTCGATTGACACTGGACGTGACCCCAGCCGCTGCGGTGCAGGCGCACCAAAGCGGCTATCGTTTCTCCCTCAAGAGCGATCTTGAGGGAGAACTTTCGGCGGGTTCGCTGAGCCAGGTTATCTGGACAGCGGACGGAGGCATGTATAATGCCGCCGCCGGGGGCTTGGCTTAACCGCCCGGCCCAGAGGAAGGACACCTCTAAGATAAAAAACCACCTAATCCTAAGTTTAGAAGCGCGGCGAGAGGATGAGTGGCTGGTGGGGGACCAGTCGTTAGCGTTTCACCTGTAGATACCTGCCGACCTCTACAGTATATAGGCTTATCTAGGTAAAAGGCTCTGCCTAGGTGGACGTTTATATCCTAAATACTCGTGGGAACTGAATGGAAGAATTAAATAAAACAAAAAACAAAATTGACGACAAAGTGCCAATCGTATTGGCGGAGAAGATACCGCTTGCCGGCGACGGCAACAAGAGCCGAGGAGGCTCCAGTCCCTCAGGGGACCTAAGTATGTCCGACCAGGACGTAGGACGTGGGGGCTCCAAGTTCTGGGGCAAAAGATCGCGCGGGTCGGAGCGCACAGGATCGGCGGGGCAATCCTCGGGCGAGGAAAGCCTCCCGGTCGCGAAAGTGCCGACAGTAAGGAGAGGCCGAGGACGAGCGGTAGCGGGAGCTGCTTCCGCTTCGAGGCCGGGGCGGGGCAATCGGGGTCGTCTCAAGCGGCCTGATACGCCGCTAATCAGTCCGGAGAGCGAAACCGGGGTCTCGTCATCCGAGGACTCAACGGAGGAGTCGGAGGTGGTGGTCGCCGCCTCACAGGTGGGCACGAAGGCGCGGCCTGACGTCGCGAAGAGTGCTCAGGGTGGGGTGGTCGCCACCGAACAGGCCGCCGAAATGGCCCGTCCGCTCCGGGAGCGGGCCAAAAACAAGCCGGACCACTGTGGTGGTAAGCCGGACGCCGGTGGCGGCTCTAATTCGGAGCGAGCGGCCAAGTTCGCGGAGGAGGTAGCGGCCGTGATTAGCGAGGTGGCCTTGAAGAGGACGAAGTCCTCTAGAGGCAAGGCTGTATCCGCGGCCACTGCCTCTATCATGGCGGCAGCGGAGGCCCTCCAACCCGGGCCTCCGTCGGACGGTATGTCGCAAATGCGGGCGGAGATCGCCCGCTTGACAGCCGCCATGGAGCTTCTCCAAAAGGAGAATGCGGAGCTCCGAGCGGACTTGGCCGGGCTCCGAGGAGCCGACCCCCGAGAGGTGCCGCAGGAAGGGGAGCGGCATGGGCAGGGACGGCCCGTGTCTGCAGAGGACCGGATCCTCAACCTGGTGCGGCAGGAAATGGCTGCTCTACGGAGCAAGTTTTCCACGTTGGAGGCCATTGTCCTGCGCCCCCCGTTGGCGGCAAGCCAGCCGGCCCCGGGCCAGCTAAGGGCGTTGTCGTACGCCGCCACTGCAGCTGCCACAGCCGGTCCAGCCTCGTCGGGGCCGACCAAAGGTGGGGCGGCTGCACAGGCGGCGAAGGCCCCAGCCAAGGCGGCGGGGGTCCCGGCCAAGGCGTCGGGGGCACCGGCCAAAGCGGCGAGTGCCCCAGTCAAGGCGGCAGGGGCCCCGGCCAGGGTAACCAGGGCCTCGGCTAAGGCGGCGAATCGGCCGCCCCCACCACCTTCTGAATCTCCTCCGGCCGACGCCGGATGGCAAGTAGCCGGGGAGAAGAAGAAGGCTGGCAAGGCGGCAAGGGCGGCCAAAAGGAAGGCGAGGCGGCAGCGGCGCAAGGAGCGAAGCGTCGCGGCTAGGCTCCGCGCCCCGAAGTCCGCAGCTGTAGTGATTACAATACAGCCGGAAGCGGCAAAGAAGGGCGTGTCCTACCAGCAGGTGCTCGCCAAGGTGGATGCGGCGGTGGATCTGAAGGAGACCGCCAATGGCGTTCGGCTGAAGATTACCGCGACTGGGGCCAGGATGCTGGAGATCCCCGGTGCGAACAGCGGCCCGGCAGCGGACGCTCTGGCCAATAGGCTCAGGGCGACCCTGAATCCGGATGAGGCCCGAGTGTCCAGGCCCACCAAACGCGCTGACTTGCGCATCCGGGGCCTGGACGACTGCGTTACGGCGGAAAAGGTGGTGGCCGCGGTCGCCAGGACTGGGGGGTGCTCTGCCGAGGAGGTGAGGGCGGGCACCATCCACCCTGACTCCACGGGGATGCGAGCCGTTACGGTGAGCTGCCCCGTGTCCGCGGCCAAACTGATAGCCGGGGAGGGCCGAAGGCTTCTGGTGGGTTGGGTCTCCGCGCAGGTCAAACTGCTGGAGCCCAGACCTCTGAGGTGCTTCCGCTGCCGGGTGGGCGACCACGTGGGAGCGAAGTGCACCTCGGAGGTAGACTGCAGCGACCACTGCTTCCGCTGTGGTCAGCCTGGTCATAAGGCCGGCTCGTGCAACGCCGCGCCGCACTGCATCATATGTGCGGCGGCTGGCAAGCCGGCCGATCACCGGGCTGGGAGCAAGGCCTGCGCTCCACCCGCCAAAGCCAGAGGCAGGGGCAAGCCCTCCGCCACCGCCGTCACCGCCGCAGCCGCCGCCACTACTGCCGCCGCCGCTGCCGCCTCCACTGTCGTCGTCGCCGCCGTTGCCGCCGCGGCGGTGCCCTCACAGGGGGCTAGGGAGGGGGTTGAAATGGAGTGTCAATAACGGCCCCATTACGCCTCCTCCAGGCGAACATCAACCACTGCGCTGCCGCTCAGGATCTGTTGCTCCAGAGCATGGCGCAGTGGTCGATTAACATCGCCGTGGTCGCTGAGCCGTACTTTGTCCCGCCCAGGGATGACTGGGTGGAGGACCTGAGCGGCTCAGTGACCCTCATTTCGTCGGCCGCCGCTGGTACCCCGTCCCTCGAGTCTGTCAAGAGAGGACGGGGTTGCGTGGCAGCACGGTTCGGGGAGATTGTCGTGGTAGGGGTATACTTCTCCCCGAACCGAACTCTTGCCGAGTTCCACAACTCCCTCGTGGAGTTGAGAGTCGTCGTCGTCGGGTTCGGTTCCCTCCCCGTGTTCGTCCTCGGGGACTTCAATGCCAAAAATCTGGCTTGGGGTTCCCGCTTTACGGACACACGGGGTAGGATGGTGGAGGACTGGACTCTGGAGACGGGCCTGGTCGTCCTAAACCGGGGTTCTGTCCCCACGTGTGTGCGGATGCGGGGCGAATCAGTGGTGGACATTTCGTTCGCTAGCCCCGCTCTGTCGCCGCGTGTAATTGACTGGCGCGTCATAGAGGAGGTGGAGACCTATTCCGATCACCGGTACATCCGGTTTGACGTCTCCGCCCAGACCTCGAGCGCGCCGGTCCGACAGGCCCCGAGTGGTCCGCGGTGGGCGCTGAAGCAGATGGACCGGGAGCTTCTCCTGGAAGCCTCGATCGTGCAGGCCTGGGTGTCATCACCGGACAGGCCTGCCGACATCAACGACGAGGCGGAGTGGTTCCGGGAGGCCATGTCCAATATATGCGACGTGGCAATGCCCCGGGTCCATCCTGGACGTGCTTCGCGCCAGCTGTACTGGTGGTCGCAAGAGCTGGAAGCTCTGCGCAGGGCGTGCGTAGCTGCGCGACGCCGGTACGCCAGGCACCGCAGGCTCCGTATCCGCCCTCCGGATACGGAAGCCATTGAGGCGGAGCTGTACGAGGGGTACAGAGCGGCGAAGACCGCCCTCCAAGCGGAGATCCTGCGGGCCAGGACACTGGCCCGCGAGGAGTTGCTGGAGTCTCTGAACAGAGACCCGTGGGGACGCCCATATAAGATGGTGCGGGAGAAGCTCCGCCCATGGGCTCCCCCGCTGACGCAGAGTCTCCGGCCCCAGCTTGTGGAGGACGTGGTGAGCGCTCTGTTCCCTTCAAGAGGGGAACATACGCCCCCGCCCATGGCTCCGCCTATTGCGGTGCCCGATGCGGACCACACCGCCGACGACGACGACGATGCTCCGGAGGTGACCGAGGTAGAGATGAGAGTGGCGGTACGCAAGATGAGTGCGAAGAATACCACCCCAGGACCCGACGGCATTCCCGGGAAAGCCTGGGTCCTGGCCATGGGGACTCTCGGGCCTCGACTAAGGGGGCTCCTATGCGCATGCATGGAGAGGGGCCAGTTCCCACTTTGTTGGAAGACTGGGAAACTGGTCCTCATCAGGAAGCCGGGGCGCCCGGCGGACTCTCCGTCCGCCTATCGGCCCATTGTGCTGCTCGACGAGGTGGGCAAGCTCTTTGAAAGAGTCATTGCAGACCGCCTCGTCGGGCAGCTGGTGCGGGTGGGGCCGGATCTGGCGGAGAGCCAGTTCGGTTTCCGCAGGGGGCGCTCTACGGTGGACGCCATCATGCGCGTGCGGGCCCTCACGACGGGGGATGCTGTGGCCCGGGGTGGGGTCGTCTTGGCGGTGTCTCTAGACATCGCCAATGCCTTTAACACCCTGCCCTGGAGTTGCATCAGGGAGGCACTTCGGTATCACCGGATGCCGACCTACCTCTGTCGTGTGGTCGAGGCCTATTTGACAGATAGGGCTGTCATCTACCCCGGTCACCAAGGAGAGTGGAACCGGCGAGAGATGTCGTGCGGTGTCCCACAGGGATCGGTCCTGGGGCCGCATCTGTGGGACATCGGATACGACTGGGTGCTGCGCGCCGATCTCCCTACTGGCGTCAGCGTCGTCTGTTACGCTGACGACACGCTGGTCCTGGCGCAGGGGAGGTCGTACCAGGCGGCGGCCGACTTAGCGACACGCGGGGTTGCGACAATCGTCGACAGAATCCGGCAGCTGGGACTCGAGGTGGCCCTGCACAAGTCCGAGGCCATGGGTTTCTATGGTCCTCGTAGTGCGCCACCGCCGGGTTCCCAGGTAATGGCGGGAGGGGTTCACATCGGCGTCGAGTCGACGATGAAGTATCTGGGACTCGTCCTCGACAGCCGGTGGAACTTCGTGGAGCATTTCCGACGTTTGGCTCCCAGACTGGACCGGGCCGGGGCTGCCTTGAAGCGGCTCCTGCCCAATCTGGGAGGTCCAAACGCCTCCTGCCGGAGGCTCTACGTGGGGGTCGTGCGGTCCATGGCCCTTTACGGGGCGCCGGTGTGGGCGCCTTCATTGAGGCGACAGCCAGCCCGCCGGCTTAACGCGTCCCAAAGGGTCATGGCCATCCGGCTGGCCCGAGGATACCGCACGGTCTCCTGCGAGGCGGCGAGCCTCCTTGCCGGAGTACCGCCATGGGATCTGGAGGCAAAGGTCCTCGCGCACATTTGGGAGTGGCGCGAGGAGGCGAAACGCCGGGGCTTAACTCCGATGCCGCAAGAAGTTGCGGCACAGCGGACAGAGCTCCGGCGGGATCTCATGGCGGAATGGAGAGTGCGATTGTCGCAACCCAGCGCTGGGCACGCCGCAATTGCGGCGATAAGACCCCTCTTTGAGGAGTGGCTAGAGAGGCGCCACGGCGTCCTCACCTTCCGCCTGACACAGGTGCTCACCGGACACGGCTGTTTCGGGAGGTACCTGTTCAGGATAAAGCGGGAGGAAACGCCCGGGTGTCATCACTGTGTGGATCGCCCGGAGGACACGGTGGAGCATACGGTGGAGGTCTGCCCGGCTTGGGCAGAGCATCGCCGTGTCCTCGTGGAAGCGATCGGCGGCGGTGATCTCTCGCGTCCGGCCCTGATTCGGGCCATGCTACGGAGCGAGAGGAAATGGCAGGCCGTCACCTCGTTCTGCGAAGCAGTAATGCTCGCGAAGGAGGAGACGGAGCGCGTGAGGGAAAGGCAAATTTCGCGCCCTCGCGCCCCTAACCGCCGCAGCAGGAGACGCCCTGGGCGTCGGGAGTCACGAGAGGATTTCCGGCCACCGTAGGCGCGGGCTTGCGGACGGTGAGCAATGGGTAGCTCGCCGTCCGATAAGGACCAAGCCCGGGTCGACGGCGCGTTGTGTTCCACGCGCGCCTCAAAGAGATGTCAGCAGAATTGACGGGGTCCGCTAGGGCCAATGCCTGCCGGGGGTTCGAAGAAAACCGATAGGGAAATCGTGGCCCCCTGGCAACACGGCAACTGAAGGAACACGGGTGGGTTTTAGTCAGTAAGAGTCTGACACGCCCTCCCGCTCCGCCCAGAGCGGGAGAAGTTATTTGATGATTTCCCACCCAAAAAAAAAAAAAAAAAAAAGGTCTAATACCGTTATATTCCCTTGGAGCTCTAAAAACTAAGTCAACGCAATAAAAAAACTATGGCCATTCATGCGAGATATTTTGATGCATATAGGAAAATGACCGAAAATTGTAAAGTAGTTAACAAATTTTTTTTTGCGATTACATCTTATTTTGGCGAATTGACTGTGACGTATATCGATGTAAGGGCGAAATTTTTTTCAACTACAAAGTTAAGTTTGTTCTTGGGATAACTTCATCCCAACTACGGAACCCTTCATTGTACGTGGTCCGACACGCACTTACCCGGTATAAAGTTACTGGTAACGCAGTTCGTACAAATACTCAGATGCAAATTAAATAAAAATCTTCAGAACTTTAGTCAAAAGATTTTATGCATATATTGAATTCCATTTAAATCCTACACGTAAATCATTACATGAATGCGATGATTCAGCAGACTGTTATAGCAGAAAATCGATGGAAGCAACGGAAATGGAATGACACATGCAAATATTACGTTTGCCAAATGTCGGACTAAAAACTTCTTGTATACCGAGTTGGCTCACCCCGGGTTGAGCCAAAGGTGTGGCACAGGAGTGCCTGACACTCTTAATTAGTGCCGAAGACAGCTTACATTGTGATTTAATTTGGGTATGATGATATCGAATCAAAAAATTCGAAGACGTCATGTGACATCTACCAACCCGCACTGGGCCCGCGAGGTGGATTATGGCCCACTCTCTCTCACCGAGAAGAGGCCTTTATTCCAGCAGTGGGAACATTATAGGCTGATTATGATAATGATATTGGCATAATTGAAAGAAGAGAGTTTATGCTAAAAGATAAACCAATCAGCAAGTAGGAAGTAGAGGTGTGCGCCAACGTATTTTTTATCAGCGGCGGTGTCTGATGTTTATTTTATCGGCAACGGTGCGGCAGCGTCATCGACGTCGTCGACGTGGACGGTGAAAATAAAACTATCATTAAAATCAAACCACTATGACAAAATTCTCTTTTCATCCAAGACGTGTTTGGAAAACTGTGTCAAGTCTTCTTTTTCCCATACTGCAATGTTTGAAAAGTAAGGTATTCAATCAGTACGTCGTACCTTCTATTTAAATTATGCTCATCTTATATATAAAATTCTCGTGTCACAATGTTAGTTACCTTACTCCTCCGAAACGGCTTTACTGATTTTTACCAAATTTTATATGCATATTCAGTAGGTCTGAGAATCGGCTACTATCTATTTTTAATACCCCTAAGTGATAAGGGCTGTCCACCCCAAACAAATAATTGGCAAAACAACGTTTGCCAGGGTCAGCTAGTATATATATATTTTTAATTAATTTGCAAAAACAGCTACGTCGAAATAAACAAATAAGCGTGTATTAAGACATTTCTAGTGTTTAGTTTACTAGTATATTTGCATTATACCTAATTCTAGAATAAAATATTTTAACATTGACGCCGATGACGCCGAAAAAAACATCGGCGGCGGCGGCGCGGGCTTGGCTGAAATTACCGGCGGCGTGCGCCACGCCGATCGGCGTACACCTCTAGTTGGTAGACAGACTGTCCAGGGTCCATTGGATTGGACGTACACTAGCTGCACGTCTCTGGTAAAACTTTGATCTTGAGCTGGTCTAGCGTAGTACGGAGTTTCAAGAGAATAAGAGGTCAGTTTATATTGGTTTTATAACCACTTACGTATGGCTTACCTAACTAAGCATCGTAATTAATGGTGGCTCTTTTAATGCATCTCAAAAGATTTTAAACACATAATAAATATTACCCTGCTTTCTTTCTCTGAAGAAGATATATCCACAAAATTTTAAAACCAAAAAAGATAAGTAAGTACTGCAAACGCCGCCGACTCCATTAAAATCGCAACAAAATCCTAGCAAGAAAATGAAATGTAAACTGGAATACAGTGAAATTGAGTAAGGTGTTAACTTGAAGAATTTACAAGGAAATGAAAGCCATTCCCTCGATCTAGCGCATCTAGTTGCTTCCACTCCACACCGAAATGACTCGTTTAAAAACAGTTTAAAATTTTGCAATTTCACCTGCCTTTTTGCTTGACAGTTCGGCGTTATTAGTCTCAAGTTTATTTAGAGGTATTTATAGAGTGTATTTTGCTAAGAGAACTGGAAAGAGTATTGCTAAAACATAATTAAAGAGTGAGGTGATTTTATAGTGAGGTCAATCGATTTGGTTTTCAGTAAATATTGATGATTCCATGCTTAATATACATATATGAAAGAAAGATAGAAAATTAGATTTATTTGTCACAAAAACACGTGCATACAAAGACAAGAATGGGTAAGCAGAAAACAAAATAGGTATAATTTAGGCAAACATGAGTATAAAACAGAAATATTCGGCAGCTGCACGTCATGACTGTGACAAGAAGGCTTCCACTCAGCATCATGCTGTACTATTGGGGGCTCACAGCACAGTACTGATTTTCAGTGGTCACCCGAAAAAGGCGAACGGAAATCAAGTCAGGTTCAGTAATTTGTAAATAAAATAAATAGGTACCTAACAAAATAAAATAAAATAAACAGTACTTAGAATTATAATAAAACTTATATGATGTTCAAAAAGTATCCTCTTGATTATCATCCTCCATCTTCTTGACTTAATCCTTTATTTTAAGATGTCTTCAAGCTAGGTTGAGCAAATGGATAGATATGATAGAGCTGATGATGGAGTTCAGTAGCGTCCAAATTGGAAAGGCTTATGTTCAGCAGTGGACTGACATAGGCTCATGAATACTTATGATGCTGATGAATCTCCTAGTTGCATTTTATTGATACTTAATATGTCAGGAAGAAGGCAGCTTTTTTACCCGACTACGGCAAAGCTAAAAGGAAGGGTTATGATTTTAGCAGTCTATACT
Organism: Agrochola lychnidis; assembly: GCA_963680765.1. NCBI lineage: Eukaryota > Metazoa > Arthropoda > Insecta > Lepidoptera > Noctuidae > Agrochola > Agrochola lychnidis. The sequence continues at coordinate 10,690,958 of OY796869.1, read as the reverse complement.
AAGGGTGTTCCACCGTAGCGCCTACACTACTGAACCGATTTTGATGAATGAGGACGATTACCTTTACCTTGACCATTTTTGTATCTGTCTTGATTTCTGTATGAAATTCTTTACCTTTAAGATCATTTTTATTTTTCCGTAGTCAGGTTACAGTTTTTTAAACTTAATTTTGGGAATCATAAAATTATTTATTAATTGCAGGATGGGCCTGCTCCAACCAGTCAAGTCTGACAACCAATCTTATCAAAGAGTATCGTGTTACCCAGTAACTGGGTTGTGGAGGTCAGATAGGCAGTTGCTACATGTAAAATGCTGGTATTGGGCTGTGTCCGGTTAAACTGGAAACCCACCGCAACATAGTTGGGAAAACGCTAGGCAGATGATAATGGGCGTGCTCTTGACTTCGATCTCACCAGATGGAAAGTGATGGATGAGGTCCACGATGGAAGGAAGAATAAGCCTAGAAGATGGCTGTTTACTCTTGCCGACGGGTTGTGGGTCAAAATATCATAGATCACAAATCATGTCATAAATCACCAATTATCATCAATATGTCGAGCGGTTTGCGTTGGAGGCGGCCCCTGCTGGCTGTGGCTGGCTCCCGCACCCGTGCCACAAGAAATGCAACTACGTGACGTACTTTTACGCTCCTCAACTCGATCGTACTTACTCAAGATGTGGACTGATTCACTGAAAAATTGCAAAATTATATTTGCGGCTATGTCCACTTCATACACTACCATACAAGTTAACTCATCGACGAAACTAGGCTATGCTGTATTCATTATAAGTTAGTAGTTAAGCATTAGTATCTAATGATAATAATATGTTAAGCAAAAATTTTAGCTGTACGCGTGTATTTCGAAAATGTAACTTGTTAGTACTTCTATTTTCTTAATGTCGCTCGGGAATCATCGCATTTTCGAATACAAACGAATGTAATTTCAATGTCCATCAATTATTTGATTTATCTTGTATAATAATTTGAATTCAGAACTTAGTACTTTATTGTTGTTTTGTTTTGATTTTCGTGTAAAAACTACTGTAATACTATTTTCCTATCTGTCGTGCCTACGACTTTAGCAGCTTTCCTACCGTTTTTTAAATAAATTACATGAATTAATAGAGTATTAACAACTCTATATACTTCCAAGTCGATTGAGAGCGTCCGGTCTGCACCAAGTGCAAAGGGCAACTGATAGAAATCCGACGACTAACACGAGGTTTGCCGAGGGACATTAAGACCATAGTTGTACTGTAGACGCCTTGAGCTGACCTGTGATGTCTACAAAATGTTTAATAAATAAATGTCAATTATGACCACAAACGGTAATAATATCCGAAGCAACCTCGTTGTTGCTACTAAACTATCTATATAATTTAATATTTAATCACATCCCGACATTACAGAGGATGTCGGGAAACCGACAAGATAATTACATATTAACTGTATTGAATAGCTTGTCAGATGCGATCAGTGTATCTGAGTTTATGTTAGCCCATCGGGATAGATAGTGAACAATTATAATTGATGAACTACGCTACTGTTAACTTTGGGATTATTTGGCGAAACTTCACAAGGGATGGATATTGATATCTAAACAAATGAAAAGAAAAAAAAAAATCAAAATCTTTTATTGAATATTTTGATATGTCAACATAACAAATGTTGTTTTGTTTTTAGGTATTCGTAAAAATAGTTAGATTGATTTTATGTTTAACATGAGTTCAGACCAAATAAAAAACAAAGACATAGTGCTGTCAACAGTGACGTGAAGCCGGTCTCGTAAACATGTGTGCACTTAGTGAGGTGTAGTTTGAACGTGCATGGAGCGGTAGTGTAGTCCAAAACTATGCTTATGTCGCTTATGTCTTGGTGTTTTATTTGGTCTGAGAATATAAGTATACAGGGCGTCCCAAAATTATGGGACATGAAGGGAAAGTACCTTAAATATCGTAGATAGGGTATTTTGCTGAAAGAAGACTTTATGTTATTTTTAAAAGTTAGTAATTCTGCATTCAAAGATTTTCTAAAAATTACTTGCCTCGTCTGGGAATCGAACCGACTTAAATGTAAAAAAAAAACACCCCTACTTTTATGATACCAATCGAAAGAATGGCCAAAAAATAATAACTCTTCTTAAGTAACATAGTATTTTAAAAGAAAGGATCAGCGTGAAATTAATAATTTTAATCAAATTAAAAACATACATGAAACTGCCGTAGTCAATTAAGTGGGTATTTTTTTTGTAAATTAATTAACTAAATGCTCAAAATGTGATCCCTCTTGTCTGGTACGAGTAGTACGGTACGAATGGACCGATTAGATGGCCGGCCAGATCCCCGGACCTTATACCATTAGATTTCTTCTTTTGGGGATACATGAAAGATATGTTATACAAAAAGCGATACGAGAACGTGGGCGAGTTACAGAATTGTGCCATATCATATCGAGTATTCACCATAAAATGATAAGAAAATCAACAGGCAGCGGACTCATTAAAAGATTGGCGATCTGCGTAAGACAAGAGGGATCACATTTTGAGCATTTAATTATTTAATTTACAAAAAAATACACACTTAATTGACTACGGCAGTTTCATGTATGTTTTTAATTTGATTAAAATGATTAATTTCACGCTGTTCCTTTCTTTTAAAATACTATGTTACTTAAGAAGAGTTATTATTTTTTGGCCATTCTTTCGATTGGTATCATAAAAGTAGGGGTGTTTTTTTTTTTACATTTAAGTCGGTTCGATTCCCAGACGAGGCAAGTAATTTTTAGAAAATCTTTGAATGCAGAATTACTAACTTTTAAAAATAACATAAAGTCTTCTTTCAGCAAAATACCCTATCTACGATATTTAAGGTACTTTCCCTTCATGTCCCATAATTTTGGGACGCCCTGTATAATGAGTATATGAATGTGTGGTAGCTATAAGAGTAGGGGAAGACCAAAGAAACGTTGGATGGACTGTGTGGAAGATAGTATGGTTAGAAAGGGGATGACTATCGAGATCATGACTAATAGAGAAAGAAGTATAGAACAAAAAGACAAAAAACTCCAAATAAATTAGGACGAGGGCAGGAAAATGGTCAATGATGATTTTATATATAATCATGACGTTTGTGAAGTATCGCTATTTAATAAAAATAACCTTGTAGTTAATTGATTCAGGCGTGAATCCATTATAAAATACAATAGACGTGGATATATTTAGTAACCTGTTCCGCTTAGCTATTTCTAAAGAGCCATAAAAATTCCTGAAAGATATCGACCACGTGTTTCATCTCTCAACGAGGCGTCCTCAGGATGACGATTGACTTGTCGCGAACCCGAACACGGCGTGTTGCCACACCGAACACGCCGTGCCGTGCGGTCTGCACTCAGCGCTCGGTATGGCAACACGCCGTATTCGAGTTCGCAACAAGTCCATCGTCATCCTGAGGATGCCTCGTTGAGAGGTGAAACACGTGTCGATTTATTTCAGGAGTTTTTTATGGCTCTTTAGAAATAGCTAAGCGGAACAGGTTACTAAACATATCCACGTCTATTGTATTTAATAATGGATTTCCGCAAGGTCACGCCTGAATCAATTAACTATCTTGTGGTGGTAAGTTGCCGTGAAACTTACAACCACATGAGACTTTGAAAGTTCGCTTTTAAGGTCAGCAGCGTAGGTATTAATAGTTTCATTTCACTTACACCTTCGTAATTCAAATGTTCCTACAGGCTGTTTAATTATGGGCACGCCACAATTGCGGCGATAAGACCCCTCTTTGAGGAGTGGCTTGAGAGGCGCCACGGCGCCCTCACCTTCCGCCTGACGCAGGTCCTCACCGGACACGACTCCTTCGGGAGGTTCCTGTTCAGGATAAGGCGGGAGGAAACGCCCGGGTGTCACCATTGTGTGGATCGCCTGGAAGATACGGTGGAGGTCTGCCCAGCTTGGGCGGAGCATCGCCGTGTCCTCGTGGAGGCGATCGGCGGCGGTGATCTCTCACATCCGGCCCTGGTTCAGGCCATGGTACGGAGTGAGAGGAAATGGCAGACCGTCACCTCCTTCTGCGAAGCGGTAATGCTCGCGAAGGAGGAGGCGAAACGCGTGAGGGAGAGGCAAATTTCGCGCCCTCACGCCCCTAACCGCCGCAGGAGGAGACGGGGCGGGAATCGCGAGCCGATTTCCGGCCACCGTAGGCGCGGGCTTGCGGACGGTGAGCAATGGGTAGCTCGCCGTCCGATAAGGACCAAGCCCGGGTCGACGGCGCGTTGTGTTTCACGCGCGTCTCAAGGAGATGTCAGCAGAATTGACAGGGTCCGCTAGGGCCAATGCCTGCTGGGACTGCCAATATGGGCCGAAAGGGAAATCGTGGCCCCCGGCAACAGGGTAACCGAAGGAATACGGGTGGGTTTTAGTCAGTAAGAGTCTGACACGCCCTCTCGCTCCACCCAGAGTGGGAGAAGTTATTTGATAATTTGCCACCTAAAAAAAAGACTGTTTAATTAATTTGTTAATTACCATAGGTAGATAGCGATATTTTGGCAAGTAAATGAAAGTGACATAGTAATTTGTTTTCTTAACTACAAGATCGCATCTAAAAATGTAACACACATTGAAACTCATTCACCTAGTTGTTGTGTTACATTTCATGTTAGCATAATCAGCCTATAATGTTCCCAGTGCTGGGACACAGGCCTCCTTTCTTTGAGAGGGAATGGGCTATAATCTACCACGCGGGCCCAGTGCGGGTTGATAGATGTCACATTTCTTCGAATTTTTGGTAGTTTCCTGACGACGTTTTTCTCCACCGTTTTGAGAGCAGTGGTGATGAAATTATTTACACAAAATAAAGCGCCTGCCTGGGTACGAACCCACGACCTTACAATTCGTAAGTCGGGGATGTTATCACTGGGCCACCACTGCTCTAATACTCATTTAATGTTACGTTTCACTTACCAATCTGAAATACAAAAACTATTTACAACTAAGTCAACTGTGTCAACTTATTTCAGGGACTTAGTTACAAAACCAGATCAGTTGCCACTCGGGAACATAACAAATGGTAGTTTAGTTCAGTTCACTGCTTTAGCAGCAGCTACTTTCGCTATAAATCCCTGGGAGTTAAAGCAAGGTCTCCAAAAGTATTTTTCTGCGAAACTGACGCGGAATTTTTAAGCGCTTTTTACGCAAACGACTCTTTAAGCATTGTATGGCTATTAGTACTGTTATGAGCGGAGATTCTAGTAGGTACCTTAAAACTGTATGACGCCTACTTTCAAGTTTAATTTTCAGCAGATTTTCTAGTGTTTATTTTATTTTAGATAGATTTTTGAATTTGTTGTAATTTTAATTGTGTACTTCTCGGGATGTTGAACATAATTCCTAGTGTAGGACAATGTTTAAAAAAAAAAACAGTGGCACTCCGGGAGTGCCGACAGAAATAAAATCTTGAAAAAAAATCGGCATGCGGTAATCAACTCGTTGATGTCTTTACTCCACAAATCGCAGTAATCATCGCGATCAACGTATTTTTAATGGTCAAAAGCTAAAGAAGTTTTCACTTCAAAAAAATTGTACCTTGGTATTCATTGGTTTATCTGACAGATCATTTACTTTGATTTGTGACATCTTATGTAATTTTTCTACATTCACCTATGTATGTAATTTATATGGTGTACGAAACGTATTCTATTTATGTGCCTTTGCCCATCTTTATGGCAAGGTGATAGCGTCTAAATCTACCATAACACAGGTTTTTTATTGTCTCGTGTTATGGCTCATTGTCAACTGCTATAGCCATTAGGAACATTACTTATCAACACTACTTGGTAATAAATCCCAGGACCTCAAACCAACTATGTACTTGTGTTTTTGTCTCTTGAGTTAGCGTGCTCGCGACCCTTGCTCAAAAACGAGGTGTCAGCAGTTGTTGCAGCTGAGCACATAGCTTTAAATACCCCGCATAATAATCATGATGAAAATCTAACTTTGATCCAGCCTGTCCCTTCTTGCTATCCTCCCCTCAGCGACGCCCTAAGGCGAGGGTCGTACCCCACAGGGGGTGACCTTAGCGAGCTTTCGCTTAATTTTAATTTAGAATAGTTTTTTGCCTCTGGCTGGAGGCTTTAAGTGTAGTAGAAGCTTAAGACACCCACAGGAAAGTCCGGTTAAGCAGTCAATATCTTAGTGGTTAAAACTGCGAGATACCCTAGTTAAAAAAAAGCTTTTGTCGGACAGATATTTCTTTGTTTTATGACCTACGTTTTGTAGGACGTGTGCATTGATATATTTGATTTATACTGTCTTATTTATCTCCTACAAAAAATCAGCCGTCGATTGTATGGCGTTTACGAACACTCTTACGATGAAGGTTCACAGATTGATTTTGTGATTTCCTTCTACAACATTCTTTCTATCACTTTTAGAGATACAAATAATATTTTAGAACATTTTTTCTGAAGTGGAACAGTGAATAAAGGCTTAAGGTGGAACTAGTTGATATTTTTCCATACATTTTACTCTACTGTTCGATATTGTACATCCAAACTTAAACATGATACCGTTTTGTCTTTATCGGTACGGAAACAGAATAGTAAAATAAAAAGTCATTAAAAAGTTATGAGGCCACAAAGATTCGTTTTTCTTGCTAATTTTTATGCAACTTTGGGCGTAAATAAGTAATAAAAGAGGTGTAAAATCTCCAAAACAAAGTCGACACCGATAAAGCTCAATTATCGAAAAGTTCAATAAACTTTATTTGTAATAGATTTATGCAGTGGATATTTCATAAAACTCGATTTTCGAAAGGACTTTTCTTTTCGTTCGTTTTACTAAAATAGTTCGGAACAGTGTTTGTGTGCGTGCGAACTAGACGTTGTGCATGTAGACTAGCGACGAAAAAGAGACGGAAAGACATAGTTTTGCCCTACAAAAAGAACAAAACATCACATCGCAGCCAAATTTTTTGTCTTCCTTGGATCATTACTTTATAACAGACTAAATGCGAGACCAAAAATTAATCTCTAAATTATAATTATTGTAATAAAACTCTCAAGGAAGCTCTTCAAAATATGTCCAATGAAGATACAGAGAAACTATTAGATGTACTTAAATAAAATAAATATTGTACTAATTAAGTTCAGCTAAGTAAGGATAGGTACTAAGATTTTAGCAAGTAGGGTTTTTTTGTACTATTTACACCTTTTTACATACCTATTACATGACTAGATTTTAATAATTAATGTCATTATTTAGAAATATTATTATACCTTGCCTCGCCTGAAACAGGATGACCTAGTTCAGGCACATAACATAATTGAATTTTTCGTAGATTTAAGCAAATTTGTATTTAGTGTTTTACCTTTTTACCTAAATAAAGTTTTATTATTATTATTTATTACTAACGTCTAACTACTCATCACTGATACTATCTCTCTCGGACACGATGCCAGGTGAGACAGCGTGCTTTTTGACTAAGCCCACAAGTGAGTTGGAGCCCGCGACTAGTTCAACCTTAACACACTTGGCCTTTCAAATAGGCTATTTCCTTTGGGAATATTCTTATCAGTGAGTGCATTGGGAATATGGGAAATATATTCAGGAAATAAGCATGCAGTCTTCAGATAAAGGGACAGGTACACTTTTATTATGGTATTTTATGTGATCAAAGCGATTCAGAAAAAACAGGCCAATTGCGAGTCGGACTCGTGCACGAAGGGTCCAACCATCACAGTTCATGAGATACAGCCTGGTGACAGACGGACAGACAAACGGACAGCAGAGTCTTAGTACTAGGGTCCCGTTTTACCCTTTGGGTACGGAACCCTAAAAACGGTCTACCTGATGGAAAATGATTTTACACTATAACATAAACTATTACTCATCTCCACCATCTGCCTAGCACTTTCCCAACTATGTTGGGGTCAGCTTCCAGTCTAACCAGATGCAGCGTAATACCAGTATTTTACATGGGATTTCGTATACATTACTGTTACTATCATAATAATATTTTTGTTTGTAAAAAAAATGGTTCTTATGTAAAGAAACCGACGAATCTGTTCTACTTAAGAGTCACTTCAAGTAAGTACTTTTAAAGTAAACTTATTTCCATTTCAGGCCCCACTCAAAATTGTTGTTTCAAAACAACAGTCATTTCGTAAGTCACTGTCTGTATAATATTTACTTAGTGGTCACTGTCAATGTTTTAATGTAATACCTCTTTGTCATAAACAACTGCTTAAATCTGTCTAAGGACGAATTTCCACCAATGAAACTGAATGCGATCAATACATCTAAAAGAAAAAGAAAGAAAAATTGTTTATACTGCACAAAACAAAAAAAAACTCATAAATATACACACTTACAAAGCAGCCAAAAGCCACGTATACAAGCAATAAAAGCACATCTAAACCGCGTTTGGCAGCTGTCAATGTCATCATTGCCACTGACAGCTGTCAAACGTGGTTTAGATGTGCTGATCGCGTTCAGTCTCACAGGTGAAATAAGCAATAAGTAGGTAGTTGAAAAAATGAGGATGGAAGCTACAGATCTACAACGCTCTTCTTTTATTTCCAAAACAGATATCGAAACTTCATCGTCAGAGCTTTTAAAAGCAATTCATTGAATTCTATCTGACCTGCAGTGTAAAAGAGTCTTCATATTTCACGTCCCAGATTCTGCGCTCCCTTTGATTCCTCCGTGGAAATGGAAGCGATTTCGTCCCATTCAACCGGCATGTGTGGGCTATTCAGCAGCGTGCGATCTAAAGTACCCCTCGGAGTAATGTTATAATATTTTAGAATTGCTTGCGTTTGTGTTGTGGCTGGTTTGGTGATGAAAGGGGATATTATGGATAGTTTTTGTTGACTTGTATTCACAAAAGGTGATGGTGGTATTTTAGGATAAAGCTACCGTGAAAAATAACCGATGGTAATTTTTCAATTTTTATTGCAATTGTTTTGAACTAGCTTTTGTCAACGACTTAACAAGAGCAAAAGTATGTGTTTTCGTTACGACAACAGCACATTACATATACCGGACATATTTCTTTGCAGCGCTAGGTTGGAATCTGTCAAATGTTTCACATATTTAGGTCATATATTGACTGAGAAACTTAAAGATGACGAGGACATAGAAAGACAAAGACGTTCGCTCGCTGCTAAGAGCAATATGCTGGCACGACGATTTGCGAAGTGTTCAAATCAAGTGAAAATCACTATGTTTAACGCATACTGCCGGAACCTTTACACCTGTGCCCTATGGTACAAATATACGCAGCGTGCTTACAACACGTTGCGTGTTCAATATAACAACGTATTCAGATGCATACTGGGTCTGCCTTGGCGGTGTAGTGCGTCCGGCATGTTTGCCGAAAACAGAGTAGATGACTTTTACGCAGTCATGAGAAAGTCGCAGGCCTCCTTTATGAACCGAATACATAAATCTGACAATGGAATATTGAGGGCCATATACGAGGTTAATCATTTCTTCGTAAATGGCAATTAATATTCCAGCTAAAATAATACTTTTCTATCAATTTTTGTATTAAAGATTGTTTTATAATAATGTTGTAATAATTTATAAATTGTATTAATTAATTGAATTTGTAATCTGTCGTAAATTTCATATGGTTGTTCCTGAAATAAATTATGTATTTTGAATTTGAATTTAACACTCGTACAGGAGGTTGTATACTCTAAACGGACAGCGAACTAAAACTATCCCCCTTAACAACAATTTTTCTACACAATTAAGTAGACCTTTAAAACTGTATATAAGTTATTTTTATTGGTTGTTATTAGTTTTCGGGTATCAAAACGCCCATCCTCCTTTAAAATAATACTATAGTGACGTCTGCCTATAAAATGGAGATTTAAGCTAAGTCGATGACATGTAAATAATTAAATTAAGTCTAAGCCTAAGTCGAGTTTTAATCGAGATTTAAGTAAAAGCTGCAATTCGCCCTAAAATGTTTAACGTGACCAGACTTTAGCCTAAAGTCAATAAAAAGTAAGTAAAAGAAATAAATTCGATAAAATTAAATTGCGCTACAGTTATGATGACTTAAACGTATTAATTTAAATCATCGCACCATGCATCATCTCCAGATTAATCATATATCATTTAGTGAGGACATTCAAATAAAACGAAGCAGTCGTTTCGCAGTAAATCTTTCAACAGTTGAATAGCTATGAGCTATAATAACTGTTTATCTCTCGTTGTTTTATTTTGCACTAATTTAAGATGAACTAGTGAAATATCTAGATTTTTTTTTATATTGTGTTAGTTATTAATGTATTTTACACATAAATATTCCGGATTAAATTCTTTAAGACTTGTTTCAGAGCTGTCCGTGAGACCCGCACGGGCCGTTCACACACGGGAGACCCGTACGGGAAGCGCCCGCAGTGCTCTGAAACGCAATTAGCATTGTACGGGCTCTACCCGGAGCGGGTCGCGTACGGATCAATCCGCGTCGCTGTGAAACAATCTTCTAGCGCCTCGCGTGTGTCTCGATTTCGGGAGCCCGTACAGGTCTCCCGGACGGCTATGAAACCAGCTTAAATGATGGAAAAAATCACAATCAAAATTTGTTGTGCAGTTTAGAAGAACAACGCGCGTAATATGTATCTATAGTTTCTGATAATAAGACTATTAGATCCTCGTGGTGGATAGTGGGCTTGTGTAGTGGATACTGGGCCTGAGTGGTGGTTTATGGCTCACTCACTCCCACAGAGAGGAAGTCTGTGTGGAAAATTACGTCGATTATGCAATGCATATACGAACAAGACTACAGAACAGGATGCTTTCCATCATCATTAATTTTTTGATTGAAAAAAGAAATTACGGAAATGAGTTTACCTATTTTTGGAATGAGCGCTGTGTTTACCAAAAACAGGACATCCAATTTTTTCTTTAGATGTCTCATATAGTCGGCATGCAAACATATTTTTGCTTCAGTTTGCGAAGATCAGACGGCAGTTTCTTGTATGAAGCTGCATAAAGGCAATAATATAATAAATATGAAGCGGCTTTGTACAATAGGCTAATGAAGAAAGCTGTGCGCTGCAGCTCTCTCTCCCATAATGTCACAATATTATGCTGAGCGATAGCCGACTTGCGTGAACGTGATGCATATTTTCCGATAACTTGTTCTTTTTTTTGTGTATTTTCTTTGCGTCATGTTTACCGCAAATAAATATATTTTCAATCTTTAGAAGAAAATTGCATGCCAGTTTTTTATGTAATCTTAGAAGGCAACTTTCACGTTATCAACGTACCTATGAGAAAGAAATTGTATTTTTTTTTTTGTCTAGATTTACACGATTCATATTAACCTGACATAACTTCACAGCTGTTTTCCCTGAAGGATAGAGGGTGAGCACGTGCAAACTGAACTTTATGTGTAAAATTAAATTAGATTTTCCAAAAACACATAATTATTTGTTTACAAGTTTGGTAACTAAATCGCGAACGCAGTATATCTACAATTAATTACTCTGTGGTACTTTCAACCCAGCAGTCGCGATTGATACATGTTTGTTTGACATCCCTGAACAGGTGCTTAGGGATTCGTTCATAATGTTAGTTAATTGGACAAGTTAAGTGGTTTTGCTAATAAATTGTGTTTCATATTCTATGTTCCGAGTAATTTAATCTATCAGATCAAAGTAACGTGTTTCTGCATTACAAGGGTTGAATGTTACCTATCTCACAACTGAATATTGTTATTTGATTGCCTCATTGGTCTAGTGGTCGCAAGCCCTACTGCTGAGCATGAAGTCCTGGGTTCGATTATTAGGTCGGGCAAAGTGTTATTGGGTTTTCTTTCTGGAATTCTTCAGTGTAGCCCAGAGTCTGGATTTGTGTCCGGTTGATGGCAATAGGTAGGGCTTCTACTACATGGGACTTAAATATAACTGGCGAAATGTGGGTGTAGGTACTATAGGTAAGTACACTCCTTTTTTTGTTTGTTTTTTTTTTGCATGGGAAATTATCAAATAACTTCTTCCGCTCTAGGCGGCGCGGGAGAACAAACAGACTCTTACTGACTCAAACCCACCCATGTTCCTTCAGTTGTTGTATGTTGCCAGGGGCCACGGTAACCCTTTCGGACAAATCCGCAACCCCGGCAGACATCAGCCCTTGCGGACCCCTTCAGTTGTGCTGACATCTCTTTGAGGCGCGCGTGGAACACAACGCTCCGTCGACCCGGGCTTGGTCCTTATTGGACGACGAGCTACCCATTGCTCACCGTCCGCAAGCCCGCGCCTACGGTGGCAGGTAGATACACCCCTTTTTTTTTTTTTTTTTTTTTTTTTTTTTTTTTTTTTTTTTTTTTTTTTTTTTTTTTTTTTTTTGGGTGGGAAATTATCAAATAACTTCTCCCGCTCTGGGCGGAGCGGTAGGGCGTGTCAGACTCTTACTGACTAAACCCACCCGTGTTCCTTCGGTTGCCCTGTTGCCGGGGGCCACGATTTCCCGATCGGTTTTCTTCGAACCCCCGGCAGGCATTGGCCCTAGCGGACCCCGTCAATTCTGCTGACATCTCTTTGAGGCGCGCGTGGAACACAACGCGCCGTCGACCCGGGCTTGGTCCTTATCGGACGGCGAGCTACCCATTGCTCACCGTCCGCAAGCCCGCGCCTACGGTGGCCGGAAATCGGCTCGCGATTCCCGCCCCGGGCGTCTCCTTCTATTGCGGCGGTTAGGGGCGTGAGGGCGCGAAATTTGCCTCTCCCTCACGCGTTCCGCCTCCTCCTTCGCGAGCATTACCGCTTCGCAGAAGGAGGTGACGGCCTGCCATTTCCTCTCGCTCCGTACCATGGCCTGAACCAGGGCCGGTCGCGAGAGATCACCGCCGCCGATCGCCTCTACGAGAACACGGCGTTGCTCCGCCCAAGCCGGGCAGACCTCCACCGTGTCCTCAGGCCGATCCACACAATGGTGACACCCTGGTGTTTCCTCCCGCCTTATCCTGAACAGGAACCTCCCGAAGCAGCCGCGTCCGGTGAGGACCTGCGTCAGGCGGAAGGTGAGAACGCCGTGGCGTCTCTCCAGCCACTCTTCAAAGACGGGTCTTATCGCCACGATTGTGGCGTGCCCAGCGCGGGGTTGCGACAATCGCACCTTCCATGACGCCATGAGATCCCACCGGAGCTCTGTCCGTTGTGCCGCAATTTCTTGCGGCATCGGGGTTAAGCCCCGGCGTTTCGCCTCCTCGCGCCACTCCCAGACGTGCGCGAGGACCTTTGCCTCCAGATCCCATGGCGGTAATCCGAAAAGGAGGCTCGCCGCCTCGCAGGAGACCGTGCGGTATCCTCGGGCCAGCCGGATGGCCATGACCCTCTGGGACGCGTTCAACCGGCGGGCTGGCCGCAGCCTCAATGAACGCGCCCACACCGGTGCCCCGTAAAGGGCGTTTGGATCCCCTAGATTGGGCAGGAGCCGCTTCAATGCAGCCCCGGCCCGCTCGAGTCTGGGAGCCAAACGTCGGAAATGTTCTACGAAGTTCCACCGGCTGTCGAGGACGAGTCCCAGATACTTCATCGTCGACTCGACACCGATGTGAACCCCTCCCGCCATTACCTGGGACCCCGACGGTGGCGCATTCCGAGGACCATGAAAACCCATGGCCTCAGACTTGTGCAGGGCCACCTCGAGTCCCAGCTGCCGGATCCTATCGACGATTGTCGCAACCCCGCGTGTCGCTAAATCGGCCGCCGCCTGGTACGACCCCCCCTGCGCCAGGACAAGCGTGTCGTCAGCGTAACAAACGACGCTGACGCCGCTAGGGAGGTCGGCGCGCAGCACCCAGTCGTATCCGATGTCCCACAGATGCGGCCCCAGGACCGAACCCTGTGGGACACCGCACGACATCTCCTGCCGGTTCCATTCTCCTTGGTGACCGGGGTAGATGACGGCCCTGTCCGTCAGATAGGCCTCGACCACACGACAGAGGTAGGTCGGCATCCGGTGATACCGGAGTGCCTCCCTGATGCAACTCCAGGGCAGGGTGTTGAAGGCATTGGCGATGTCTAGAGACACCGCCAAGACGACCCCACCCCGGGCCACAGCATCCCCCGTCGTGAGGGTCCGCACGCGCATGATGGCGTCCACCGTAGAGCGCCCCCTGCGGAAACCGAACTGGCTCTCCGCCAGATCCGGCCCCACTCGCACCAGCTGCCCGACGAGGCGGTCTGCAATGACTCTTTCAAAGAGCTTGCCCACCTCGTCGAGCAGCACAATGGGCCGATAAGCGGACGGAGAGTCCGCTGGGCGCCCCGGCTTCTTGATGAGGACCAGTTTCCCCGTCTTCCAACGAAGTGGGAACTGGCCCCTCTCCATGCATGCGCTTAGGAGCCCCCTCAGTCGAGGCCCGAGAGCCCCCATGGCCAGGACCCAGGCTTTTCCGGGTATGCCGTCGGGTCCTGGGGCGGTATTCTTCGCATTCATCTTGCGTACCGCCACTCTCATTTCTACCTCAGTCACCTCAGGAGAATCGTCGTCGTCGGTGTGGTCCGCATCGGGCATCGCAGTAGGCGGAGCTATGGGCGGAGCAGTATGATCCCCTCTAGAGGGGAACAGAGCGCTCACCACGTCCCCCACAAGCTGGGGCCGGAGACTCTGCGTCAGCGGGGGAGCCCATGGGCGGAGTTTCTCCCGCACCATCTTGCATGGGCGCCCCCACGGGTCCCTGTTGAGAGTCTCCAGCATCTCCTCGTGGGCCAGCGCCCTGGCCCGCAGGATCTCCGCTTGGAGGGCGGTCTTCGCCGCTCTGTACCCCTCGTACAGCTCCGCCTCAATGGCTTGCGTATCCGGAGGGCGGATACGGAGCCTGCGATGCCTGGCGTACCGGCGTCGCGCAGCAACACACGCCTTGCGCAGAGCCTCCAGCTCTTGCGACCACCAGTACAGCCAGCGCGAAGCATGTCTAGGATGGACCCGGGGCATTGCCATGTCACACACATTGGACATGGCCTCCCGGAACCACTCCGCCTCGTCGTTGATGTCGGCAGGCCTGTCCGGTGATGACACCCAGGCCTGCACGATCGAGGCTTCCAGGAGAAGCTCCCGGTCCAGCTGCTTCAGCGCCCACCGCGGACCACTCGGGGCCTGTCGGACCGGCGCACTCGAGGTCTGGGTGGAGACGTCAAACCGGATGTACCGGTGATCGGAGTAGGTCTCCACCCCCTCCATGACGCGCCAGTCAATGACACGCGGCGACAGAGCGGGGCTGGCGAACGAAATGTCCACCACCGATTCGCCCCGCATCCGCACACACGTGGGGACAGAACCCCGGTTTAGGACGACCAGGCCTGTCTCCAGAGCCCAGTCCTCCACCATCCTGCCCCGTGTGTCCGTATACCGGGAACCCCAAGCCAGATTCTTGGCATTGAAGTCCCCGAGCACGAGCACGGGGAGGGAACCAAACCCGACGACGACGACTCTTAACTCCGCAAGGGAGTTGTGGAACTCGGCAAGAGTTCGGTTCGAGGAGAAGTAAACACCCACCACGACAATCTCCCAACAACACCCCTGCCCTGCACTTCGGAGAGACTTATGGTATGTTATTATCCCGGGAAAAACTAGCTCGAAAAGCGTAGTTTATTTATTTAATAAATAACACCAACAGCATATTGTTAGGTTTCAATTTATTAATACGTAATTGTTGGTTATTGTACTGGCAACACCCAAAGATTTGATATGTCAAAATGGGAGTAATAACGACCTTCTGGGTCTGGCGCTCGTGACGGTAAGATGTGCTTGGTGGCTGTGTCGGTAAAAAGATAGATTGGCATGATATTGGTTGGAAATCTACTGTAAATTAAGGTAACCTATTAGTTTCATGGTAAATTTTAGAATACGGATTGAATTGTGATATTATGTGGGGAATAGGAGATGTGATGGTATGGTGTAGAATATTAAATTTGATGTTGGCTAAGAAATATAAATGACAGACAAAATATCTTGGTGTTGCATATTATTTTCCTTATCCCTGAAATATTGTGAATATGTAGTTTTATTATACAGTTTTAGATTATGATATTGGGGTAGCGACTTTAAGATTCATTCGGGGATTAGTATCTATTTTGAGGTACCCTTACCCTAATTGCGTAATTTGTTTCATTTTGACAGTTCAACAACATTTTTTTTTGAGGTTAAATAGTTATATTCGGAAAGGAAGGTATTACTGCTAATGTATACACAAATTATAGGTGCACATAACATTTAAGGAATAACAACATTGGACAGAAAAAGCTCATAAACTAAAAGTAAGATTTAAAAATCTAAACAAAATACAACTGAATACAAATTAAATTAAGGAGATGAACACAAAATAACACACATAAATCTAATTCAAACACGTAATTCCACCTTAAGATAACTTATGATGAACTAAATGATAATTGTCAAGTATTTTTTTCCGAATACCACCCAAGGAGTCATGAAATATGTCCAGGCTTGAATCTAAATTTTTGTTGAGCATATTGTAATGGTTAAGAGTTCTTACTAGCGGACCATGGGCACCGATATTAGTGCGACAGAATGGAGGACAAAATGTGTTAGGACAGCGCGGGGTCTATTACGTGGAACTGTGATGGGACCTCTGCTAGGAGGTGACTACAATCAATTTTTCCGTTAACAACTTTATGCAAAAATGAAATACCTACTAAGCATTACTCGACGGTCTCGGAGAGAGTCATTTTAAAGAAAGAAAGCCGCTGGTTATATGGGCATCTATGAGAAATACCACAAGTAGTAGTTTGAATATGCTCCGGCATAATTTTTCACAACTATAGTATGCTAATAATCCTATAAGTATTTACTAATACTAGTATTTACATAACAAATACCTATTCTACTTATCAACCGAATAAATATTTGTTTCTAAGTATCGAGATAAGATAAAAATAATTTAATTTCAAACTTGACTGTGTTATTTTCGTCTCTAAAAGATACTTACCTTTTAATACGTTACACGTGGGACTTAGATTTTTTTTACCCGACTACGGCGAAGCAAAAAGGAAGGTTATGATTTTGACCGCTATGTATGTATGTGTGTATTTATGTATTTTCATCTGTTACGTCATAACTTCTAAACTGCCATTTATAATTTGTCAAATGAGGTTTCATTGGAAGCGTCTTGATTGTCCGCTGGTTATAGGCTATGTGACGTCACATTAAATGCAACATGGCGCCCTCTACAGGATATAAAGTCCTGAACGAAAGCCTTTTTTTTAATTGTGCCTTGTTGGGTATTAAATGAAAGGGCTTGACAAGCAAATTACAAATATGTATATATCAATCAATCACTTTATTTCTCGCCACAATATACTTAAACTACTTTACATTGGTCAGATTCGACAAAGATACACAATTCAAATGAGTATAATAATATATTGTGGGAGACTAGTGCCTAAACCAGGCTCATGGCCTGTGTTTCAGGACACCAGGTCACACCATTCACATTTTCATTTTATAAATTATGTACTAAGCGCGCTGACTGAAAGATGCGAGACGAATGTTAGTAGATGTGTAGTATGGGTGTGTAATCGTAGGGGTGTGTGCGTGTGTGTGAGAGAGTGTGTGATTTTATTTTTAGGTCATTATAAGGATGTTTTCAGTATCCTCATATTTTAATTTTTGTAGCCAATCAGTTAGCCTCTTTTTGCATTTATTTTTCGTGAGACCGAAGACATGTAACACCTTATGCGTTTTATTGTATAAGTAGCAACCAAGATAGCAAAAGAAACGCCTTGCAAAAATAGTTTTATGACGTATATGATGGCGCTCCACTGGGTCATATCGACTTTTCCCTTTAGACAGCGTTGGATTGTAAACTAAGAGAGTGTGCTGTTTCAGCAGAATGTTCAATATAAACAGTTGACGCACTGTCAGGACGTTACTTTCTTTGTATAACTGTTCAGTGGGGTAGCGATACGGTCGAAAAGACGACACTTTCAGAATAGCTCTTTGGGTTCTTTCAACTTTTATTAGGGTAGTTTTTGGAACACCACCCCAGGAGGTGATGCAATAGCTTATTAGGGATTGAGCAAGAGCATAGTACACTGATTTCATAATATTTTTATCGACTACAAGTCTCAGCGTTTTGAACACGTATATTAGTTTCCGTAATCTGTTACTAAGAGTGGTTATGTGGTCTTGAAATCTTAGGTTTTTGTCGATTATTATTCCTAGGTACTTTACCTTTTCAGCCTTGGTGAGCTACAATAGTATTAGGTACTGTTTGGGAGGCTCCATTGTTTTTCATTGAAAATGCTATGTAATTGGTCTTGGTTGTATTTAGGGTCAACAGATTGTCGCGTAACCAGTTGGAAACCGTATTAAAGCCTAGTTGTGCACACTCATAAACATCCTCCCACGAGCTCGCGCTAAACAAGAGGGCAGTGTCATCAGTGGAAGTCCTCTGATTCCCAAGATATCATGTTGTCTAACTACAGAAATCTGTTTAAATTGTTAAAAACAAGCAAAAGTGAGACTGCTACGTACGGCGCGGCTGTAAAATTAATAGGTACCCATCTATACATATAATAAAATCGTAGCGAAGTCAAAACTGTACATTGAATATTTTTGAAAAAAAGTAATTGCTACGAGGTCGAGGATCGATTCTAATGCCGAAAATATTTTTTTTAGAATTTTTGTCTGTTTGTCTGTCTGTATGTATGTATGTTCCAGCATGGCGCAAATTCTACCGGACAGATTCTGTTAAAATTTTGCATAGATATTCCCTGTGTGTCTGGTCAAACTATAGGGTATAAACTATCACGCTATTTACTATGGGGGACGAGCAATATTACATTATGTTCGTAATTTTGGAAAAAAACGCGCCAAAATTTTAGGATATTGTAGATGGTTATCGATTAAACTTTTTAAATGATTATCATCACGCTATACCTTTATGGAACTAAGCAGTCAATCATGAAATATATAGGAACGGCTATTTTAGACAAGTCTCAACAAAGCAATTAGCTCAACGGTTGGGCGGTTGCTTTGCAAACATGGGGTTGTAATTTCGATTCCCACCTACGGTTTTTTTTCTTTTTTTTCACATTTTGTTATACGATTTTTTTTTTTTTTGATTATGTACCTATAATCTATAGATATAATAAAATCGTAGCGAAGTTAATTTTTTTAAAGAAAGTTATTGCTACGAGGTATGGGATCGATTCTTATGCGGAAAATAAAGTTTTTAGAATGTTTGTCTGTACCAACTGTAGGGCATAAACTATCACGCTATTTGCTATGGGGGATGAGCAATATTACATCATGTTCGTATTTTTCTCTGCAAATTGTAAAAGGACGCGCCAAAAGGTTGGGATATTGTAGATAGGTAGTTACCGATTTAACTTTTTAAATGATTATCATCACGCTACCTTTTATATAGGAACGGCTATTTTAGCTAACTTTCAACAAAGCGAGTAAGTAAGCGGTTGGACGAATGATTTGAAGTCCTGAGGGCCTACCACCAGCTCAAAAGCAGTATTATTTTAATATTACTTTATTTTACTTCAGTGTGGGAAAGAGATGAAGCTCTACAGGATGTATAGCTCCATCTCTTTCTCCCACTGAAGTAACATTAAAATAATACTGCTTTATGAGCTGGTGGTAGGCCGCCCGGGGTAGTAAGTTCGATTTACATCTGTTTTTTTTAAACTCTTTTTGTAAAACGATTTTTTTTTTTTGGATTGTTTATGTAATAGTTCATAGAATGTTTTAATTCACAAAAAATGGAAAACTTCGTAAGCTATGGGAAACTACTAAGTTACAAGTACTTTACAGTCACAAAACATTCTAGGTTGTATTCTGATCATTTTAGAGCAAAAGACTGTAGGAATAAAATGTTTTTTTTACAGATTTTGACAGCAGATTTGTCCAAGCGATTTTAAAATATGTATGTGTGTGGATCTTCTGGAATCGCTGCCACACCGCTTCCTGGTGGCAAAACAGCGCACGTCATGTTTAAGATTCCCATCGATTTAGAGAGCAACGAAACGCCTGTTTGTGGGGTGTCACGCAACAGTAACAAGGGATGTGTGCTTAGGGGATTGCGCTTCGTCGTATGGGATGAATGCATTATGGCAAAAAGAAAAGCAGTGGAAACTGTAAACAGAACCCTGCAGGACATCCGCAGAAACCAAGATATGATGGGTGGTGTCACAGTTTTGACAAAAAAAGTGAATACTTCGTTGAAAAGGTCGACTCTATGGTCGAGAGTTCATAAACTGCGCTTGACCATCATCATACGACCTCGGCTTGGCGGTAATTCAAATGCTCAAGTATTCTCCGATGTTCTTCTAAAAGTTGGTGAAAGCACTCTACCAGAGACTCTTGGTAGAGTAGATCCCACTTTAGAAGATCTTATTCGTCTGATATACGAGGATATCAGTCAAATACCGTACCAAGAGAATTCTTAGGCGTGTTTCCGTTTTAACTCGTCTCCGAAGATGATCAAGCTGCAGCGATCAACCACAGTATTCTCTCACAAATTGAAGGGAGTGAAGTGATATACACCTCCATTAATACTGATGTGGAGGAAGATGATGCCAAATATCACCCCGTAGAATTTCTCAATTCACAAATGGCAAGTGGACTTCCGGTTGTATATCTGTGTAACGGAAACCAGCTCAAAGTCATGTCTTTGCAGAGAAACGTCATCGAGGTGGAAATTCTAACAGGGTGTGGCGATGGTGAGACAGTGTTTATAGCGCGTATAAAGTACAAATTCCCCATAATTACCAGTTAAAGCGCGTGCAGTTCTCTGGGAGTGTATGCTTTGCGATCAACAAGTCACAGGGGCCGACACTGAAGGCTGAAGGCTGCGGGTGTCGACCTCAGGATAAGCTGCTTCTCACACGGACAACTGTTACGTCGCTTGCTCCCGAGTCACCATTCCTGACTCTCTGTATATTTTGGCTGCTGAGAATAAAACTACAAACGTAGTATACAGGGAAGTTTTATAAAAATATGGCTATTATTGTAGTATATTGTGATGTCTTACGATTTCCATGCGAACGAAGTCGCGGGCAGAAGCTAGTTATACAATAAAATCCAAACAAACAAAATTTAAAGCTACTCTTCAAATATTTTATCACGAAATTAAAGACCTTAAAATAATTTAAATAAAACTACAAAAAAAAGTACCCATGTCTTGATTTCTGTCTGAAATATTTTCTTGTTTCATAGTTTTTAGAGCGTGATTTTTAAGTAGTCGGGTTTTAGTTTTATTTTAGTTCCACAAAATTGACTTGTAGTCTGTTCGTAGTGTGTAGTTTATTCTAAAATAATCTGGAGAGGCAGACCCAACTAGAGCTGGAGTGTAAGACATCCGAACACGATATCGAGGATGAAGCGAAGTGGAATAGAAAGACCAGGAAGCCACCATGACTACCACCGTGTGGGATACATAGCCAAGAAGAGAGAGAGAATATACACAACACCTGTTCAGGTTAAGGCTCCGTGCATGAAAAAATCCCTTTTTCGTCAATAACTTATCTAATTAAAAGAAATAATAAGAAAGCAGAAGAAAGAAGAAGAATTTTCTTATTAAATTATAAGAAAGCTTGAAGTAATTGAAACAAAGTTTGTGTAACTATAAAAACGTGTCAGTCACAGCACCTATTAATAGTTGCATCACTTTTGCACTCTCAAAAATATGGTTTATTTCGCCTTTGATTTACTTATTGAAAATATTATATAAAAATAAAATAAAATTTTGATTTTACAAGGGTAGCTGAAGACTAATGCATGATTTTTTAATTTCTTGATATGGTTTGCAAAATAATAGGAAAAAAAAGTGGTTGTTTCACATTATTTTTCAGCTATATTTTGTATGGAAGTTGAAAAAAGTGGTTCCCTATGTATAAGTAGACCATATAATGATGTTGATGATATTTTTTAATTTTCAAAATCAACATTAGTTTCTTCTAACGAAACGATCACACGTCAATCTCGCGTAAATTTTTGAAAAACTTGTTGCGAATTTCAGTGATTTTCCACAAATTCTTAATTTATTTGAAATTTTTAAATCTCATTCCGCTATGTACAAGACGAAGAATTCGACTTTTCAAATCACAAATAATTTTGTTTAAATTCTGTTTCCTTTTCTCACAACTAATGAAAAAAAATAATCAAAATCAATCGATTTCGTGCACGGCCCCTCAAACTAATTCTACCCACTAAAGGAAATTAGTACCATAATTCATCTGTATTCAGAAGGTTTCAACTTTATATCTTACCACTTTTTTCAACATTTACTGCATGAATAACATTATTAAATTGTATTTGGAAAATCACCGACGAAAATTTAAGTTTTTAAATCAACCTCAATTGTCAAATGAAAAACATCTTCAAGGTGATTTCTCTTTTCTAGCGTTCTCTTTTCTGGCGGACACCGACGGCTTAGCACCTACCTAACATTTCCTTGTACTACATACGTGTATTATTAATTAAATATTTTATACATATTTTACCTTGGCCGTTGGTCCCGGCTGTCATTTGTAGATCTTTGACAGTCGTTACGGATAGTTAGAAGCCCAAAATGTCTGACAACCAGTCTTACCAAGGGGTATCGTGTTACCTAGTCACTAGGTTGTGGAGGTCAGATAGGCAGTCGCTCCATGTAAAATACTGGTATTCAGCTGCATCCGGTTAGACTGGAAGCCGACCCCAACATAGTTGGGAAAAGGCTAGGCAGATGATGATACATATTTTACCTTGTTTTTCTGAGCTCTCACAGTATTCAAATAATAAAAATATCTAAGCACTCAATTTGTAAATGATACTACAAATTGGCATCCACAAGTGCGTTTTCTGATCCATTTTTTTACATTTTCATCAGATGCTTTAGTGTTCCTAAAGCATCTATAATTAAAAACCTGGGAGTTACTTTTCAACTTTAAGGCTCCCAAAGACAGGCGCGATGCGACTCTAGAAGAACAATTTCTGTGAAATCTTTACGAAAATTGTTATACCATAATTGCGTATCATCGTCGCGTTGCGCCTGTCTGCGGAAGCCTAAATTCTCTGATTGCAGAAGAAACGATCGACCAAACATCGCTAGATGCTTCACCTGTCGGTAAATAGTATTCAACTTATTACAAATAGTAAGTAATCTTATTCACATCTTTATCGTGCATCGTCTTCACATAGAATTAATGTATACAAAATATTGTAAAACATTTTAAAAGAGTGAGTTTCTTGCCCATTCTTCTCCATACGAAAACTACTTTTTGGAAGAGGCGACTAGAATCAATTTTTTTTTTTTGTAAATTTTGCCATTCAAAAGTGCCTTTAAGACTGAAATAAATTATTTGACTTTGACTTTGAATAAAAGAGGTATTCGACGTTCACTGGCAAACGGTATGATTTACATAATACCTATATTATACCTACCTACGTGTAAGGTATAATACCGCACCGGAGGTGTTCATAACCAAGATTTATGGGAGAGCTTATGTCCAGGAGCGGACGGCTGCGGCTGATAATATCACGATAGCAATGATGAATATCTTTCGCGTCGATGGGTATACAAACAGAGAATATGAAGCGAGATATTATTTATGAAAATACTCGTGGAAAGTTATGTGAGATGATTCTGAGATGCATCTTCTACGTACATATATTTTCTATTCTATACACATAAATATTTTAGTCACTTCGTGTCTGTCTGTATGACTGCGTTGTACTACTAAACTACGCAATAGATTGCGATGTGGTTATCACCATCATTTAGAGAATTTATTCCGGAAGGTTGATGTGTTTATGTTATGCCCCTGTCACATACTCGTCGAGTGGCATGAGAAGTAGCGAGGAAAGTAGGCAGAGACGTAGTGTGGCAATGTTACTCGTCATGCCGCACGTCATGCTCCTCGTCATGCCCACTGCTCCTTCTTTTGTCGGTTTTTGGGCGCGAGTCAAAAGACGTAGTGCGAAGTGTCGCGATTAATTGCGCGAGTAGAGCAGTGTGTGGGCAGAGAGTGCAACATTGTGGCAGCGCGAGGATCAGAGCGATGAGCAGTGCGAGAAGCATAGTGTGGCAGGGGCATTACGGCTAAAGACGGGTGTGGAAATAAACTTTACATTAGCCTGTTAAACTTCAGTTTATTTTTGAGGAGAGACTTCGTGTTCGACTTGTGCATTTTCAGTAAATGATTTCACCTTTGGTCGGCTAAACTGCACATTAACCTAAACGCAACGGCTAATGAATATACGATCTAATGCATTATGAAGAAAAAAAAACATGAAATAAAAAACTTCGTAAATTTAACTAATATGTTTCCAGGTTACAAACAAAATGATGTTAATGATGATGTTAATGTCCGAAACCGACGATACCCCAACAGGCTACTAAGCGAGTTTCCAAGACTTACTAAATATAATAAAAGCTGCCTTGCAATGTGTGTACGTTTATATAATAAGTTACAAAATAATCTCAAAAATTTAAACACTAGATTATTTAAAAATAAAGTTTACGAATGGTTATGTGTTAAAAGTTTCTATAGTGTTAAAAATTTCATTGACAAAAAATGTTAATGTACAAGTCAAACCTACTGAAAAATTTGCATGCTGATTATTATATTTCGAAGTTTGGACTTAGATATTTGATAGTTTCAAAATATTCTTAAGCTCTAGTATTTCCAGTGTTTTCATTTATCGACTCATTTATAAGACTCTTCAAACTATCAAGCCTCTAACACAGCATTTCCCAAACTATGGATCGCGATCTACTGGTGGGTCGCGAGCAAATATTGAATGGACTTTGAAAAAAAGAGTTTCAGTTATGATTCATATTAAAACTAAATACCGAAATAATTTGGACGTATGGAACTTCTGGCGATGAAAAGTAAAATCAAATCATATCATTTATTTCTTTGCAAAAAATGGGTACAGTACATAGGTGTTTTTATAATAAAGTTCTCCATATTTTAAGAGCAGTGGTGGCCCAGTGGTAACGGCCGCGACTTACGAGTTGTAGGTCGTAGGTTCAAATCCAGACAGGCGCTTTACTTTGTGTAAATTAATTCATCACCACTGCTCTCAAAACGGTGAAGGAAAACATCGTGAGGAAACCGGAATGTCCTAGAACCAAAAATTCGAAAACATGTGACATCTACCAACCCGCACTGGGTCCGCGTGGTGGATTACGTACGGCCCACTCCCTCTCACAGAGAGGAGGCCTGTGTCCCAGCAGTGGGATCATTATAGGCTGATGATGATGATATTTTACCGTCAAAGGTTTACAATTCCAAATAAAAAAATTAAAAATATGCAGATCATTGGAATTACAAAAATTAAATAAAAATGTCAGTGTTGTCACAGCAATCAAATTTAACTAAAATTTAAGTTGATGCTAACGCTATAATGTTAAAAACAAGGAAAAAACTACATCCTTCTAATTGAAATAGCGCACTCCTTGTATTAAATTAAGTAATACAATTTTCTATTGTAACTGAATGTCTTTTCTTATTCAAAAAAAAAAAACAATTTTTTTGCACAAAAATTGTGTTGATACAGTTACGCCCCTTTTTTCTCTTTGACAGCCAAGAGGTAAGTCCCGAATTTGGAAGTTTTTGTTAGGTGGGTCGCGGTCCTGTCAACTTTGGGAACCACTGCTCTAACAGACTGATTGGCGAAGTGGTTTAACAATTAGCTCTTCCACTTCGTGTCGCGGTTTGGCACTCGGATCAAATATTTGTTTAGCTTACAAATAGTTTGTTCGCTGGCTGTTTGAGGTCACATTCGTGTTTGGACCTAAACATATATTATACGCGAGAAGGGAGAAATTCTAGTAGGATAACATATTTAATTGTAGATTTATACAAAATGCCAATGATTGCGATCATTGTACCTATTTATAAGAACCTGCAAGAATACTTGGGCGATTTCCACAAAACTGTAAATTACTTGTTATGTGATTTTCATTTAATTGTTGATGAATGTAACAATGACTAATTACAAGAATCAGCTCACATATTGGAATAACTATCTACATACCTATTACTCATAACCGCGTATGATATGACCCGATGTATAAATTTAAACGAAGCAAAAGGAGAATGTAAGGATGTATGTACTGATGTATGTATGTATACCAAGGCTCGGATACCGGTAAATTTTTGAATCGTTATTATGATGTACTTGATGCAAAAACCTTTACATTCGGTTTCCATCGAATAAACCGATATTTTTAATATATTATTTCGGAATAAACGGATTAGTTAAAACAATAAAAACCGGTTTTTTGTTTAGTTTTTATTCAACGCGGCATCCTCGCAAGTAGTCACAAGTTGCAACGCGTTTACCGATACGCCGCTCGTCGAATAAACCGGTTAATTTAAGTCAAGATAAAGTTCTTAAGGTGATATATTGAAAAAAATGGGCTTTTTCTTTATCGTGTAACTTTCAAAGTATTTGGAATAGGGATTTCAAATTTTGGTGTATGATTTTTGACTATATGATCTAGTATCCGGAAAAAGGAATACACGATACAATGAAATTTTCTCGATACAAAAAATTTGCAAAGGTCTATCTATTTTTATCTTTTTTTGAGTATCATGGCGCAACGCTTATGAGTTATTCAATGGAATTTACTTTAAAACATAGAGAGTAAGCGTTTCGAGTTTTAAGAAAAGCAGTTTTTTTTTAAATAATACTTTTCATTTACAAAAGACGGCATTTCGTTTTGGCACATACGTTGTTTTATTCCGAGCGGACACACATTATCGTCATCTCTTCTTTCGCCTATCAAAAGTATTGTCATCACTCTCGTTCATTCATAGATCAGTCGCCCGATGGGGCTCATCGACGAAGAATCTATGTCACTTTTTTGCAAATCGGTGCGATCAAATTTACGTGATTTAAAGAATTTTGTTTACAGAAAAAGTTAGTACTTCAGCAAGTTAAAGTAATTATTGAATGCAATTAGTGTTGAATAGGTATTCAGACTGTGTGTGTGTATTCTTGTGAGTCCTGCGAACAATATAACATTATTTTTCTATTATGATTTCGTGGTGACATTTAAATTATTTATAAATATAGAAAGAAATATAAAATCAAAACTGAACAGTACCTGCAACGTTTGGAGTGCACAGGGCTATCAATGAACTCATTTTACAGGAATTCAATAGCAATAAGATGATGATAATAGTGAGTCGAATTCTCCACCTTCACTAAAGCACAACCAACACAATCTATTCCCGCTTTTTAGTGTATTATTGTGTAAGCATTTTATTTTCTAAGAACATCTATTTTTATACCTACAACTTTTAATAATCTTTTATCTAAAGAAATAGGCTAAATAAAATTCGTTTTTAGGTTTTGAAATACGTCAACAGTACATCAATATGTCAAGTACTGTCACTACGAATCATAGGTCACAAAAAAGAAATGGAGTCGCATTTGAATTGTAAAAAAGGAGAGTTTTTACCCGACTACGGCAAAATCAAAGGAGGGTTATGATTTTAACATGTATGTATGTATATATGTAACAGGCTATCAAATGCAAAATAAAATTCAAGTCAGACTAGTAGTTCCAGAGATTAACGCGTTCAAACAAACAAGAAAACAAACTCTTCAGCTTTATTATTAGGACTAGCTGCACTCCACGATTTCACCCGCATAAGTCCCAATCCCGTGGAATATCGGGATAAAAAGTATCCTATGTCCTGAAGTCTAAACCAATTTATCATCACTGTAATATTTTCAACACAATGTATTTTGTTATAAATAAATTACTTATGATTATGACTTAACCAGGTCATGGTCTACCCTTTGTCAAATTTCAAATATTATTCCCTCAGAACTCTAAAAAAATCAAGCTTCTAAGTCAACGCAATAAAAAAATACGGCCCTTTATGTGGCATATTTTGATAATCGCAAGTAAATCAAAAACTACAGGGTACTTCCAGTTGACCTAGAATTATGAAATTTTAGCAGGAAGCAAGGTCTTACAGCACAGGTAAAGGAAAAAGTCCGACCATTGATAATAATTTGTAGATTTATCACATAAAAATTTTTTTTTTGCGATTACAAACTTGCATTTGAAATTGGAGAATTGACCGTGACGTACCTATCGATGTATGGGAGAACATGTTTCTCAACTACTAAGTTAAGATTTTTTGGGATAAATTCATCCCAACTACGGAACCCTTCATTGTGCGTGGTCTGACACGCACGTGGCCAGTTTTTTTTGTATGTTTGTTTGTTACGCTTTCATGCAAAAACGGCTGAGCGGATTTGGATAAAATTTCGCACATGGGTAGACCATGACCTGAGTATGTCCTACATAAGATACTTTTTATCCCGATATTATAATAATAATAATAAATTAACGCGCCCCACCGCCGTATCTCTACGTTGACGTCGTGGTGGGGCTTGCGCGCTCCGAACTCTAGGTCTGTGCCGGTAGAGTTTACTTTGCCGGAACAGGTCTGGGATGAGGAGCCAGACCAAGAGAGATACAAAAACCCGCAGGGCAGCATGTGGCGAGCTGATGGGCAGTAGCGACCCCACGGACCCTATCTCCCGGGAGAAGTCTTGTTCCTCACCTCTGGCTTGCCTTCATTGGCTGGCTGGAGTAAACACTGACGAGGAACAGAACTCCCATCTCATTCTTGCCTTAATTGGCCGGCTTGAGTGGAGATTCGCAAGAGCAAACGTGCTCGGAGGAAGGAAGTATTCCAGTAAGTGCTCGTAGGGATCTTGACCATCTTCCGGGCTCTGGGATTGTTCTGAAAGCCGTGGAATACCTCTCCACTCCTCAAGCACCTCAGGACATGTTGCCCCCTTGTCGCTACGACACTTTGTGCTAGCGACCGTTTTC
This sequence comes from Agrochola lychnidis, assembly GCA_963680765.1. Lineage (NCBI taxonomy): Eukaryota > Metazoa > Arthropoda > Insecta > Lepidoptera > Noctuidae > Agrochola > Agrochola lychnidis. The sequence continues at coordinate 10,662,113 of OY796869.1, read as the reverse complement.
GGGGGCCCATTAATGAGTGTGCAAGTCACCCCCTGCCATTTTATCCGTGTGCATTTAAAACATTGATCAGGCAGGGGCCATAGTCTTTCCATAGTTCCAGTTTACCAATCCATTATAGCCACCCAAATCCATAGCCTAATATGTTTTGTTTCCATGTTCTGCAATAGTTCTACACCAACCGAGGGTTGTCCTTGGGTGCACTTGCATGGTGCATACAGGGATAATCGTCGGTTGGTGCCTCAACTCTTATTAATGTCTAAGGGGCCTCTGCGAGTTGGCTTGGGCCCCTCGTACGCCTTCCAAAGGACCGGGATCCATGGTCCCGAGATTTATTAAAATATAGAAAAATAATAATAATAATAATCGTTTATTTATAAAAAGGTGCACATTTACAATAAGTAGGTAACTTAATAATTAAAATAGAGCACAGTTGCTTATTTGCCTGAACTAGGTTAAACCTGTGTTTCAGGCTACGAAGTGCATAAATACTTAATGTAATAAATTAAACTATGAGTATAAAGTATAAACTAAATATAAATTAGGTAAACAAAAGTAAAATAGCATGTTAGCGGTTCTATTTGCAGACAACAAGTAGATCTTCTGTCTGTGCATAATCTATGGTTAGTAAATATTCAAGTATAATTTTTTTACAGCTAAAGTAATTTAATTTATAAATACTAAGTTTTCTATTTAATCTATTATACAGAAATGGGCCTAAGAATGTAAAAAATCTTTCTACAAAGACATGTTTTGAGGTCGCATTAGATGTGCATACTATATCATTCCGTCTTTTGTTAGAATTGTCAGCAATGTAGGTAAGCATGGAGTGCTGTTTTAATACTAAGTGCATAATGAAAAGTTGGCGAACAGTCAGCACGTTGCAGGATTTATATAGCAGATCTGTGGGAAAGAAAAAGGGATGGAAGTTTGCTACCTTTAAAATTGCTCTGTGAGCTCTTTCAAGAGGAAGTAGATAGGATTTTGGTGCGCCACCCCATGAAGTGATGCAGTATTGAGTTATAGATTGACATAGGGCCAAATAAACTTGAGTGATTAATTTTGAATCTGCAAATGTTCGCAGTTTTTTAAAAACATATATTAATTTGCGCACTCTTTTCCCAATGGATCGAGACTTACGCGGGTGAAATCGCGGCATTCAGCAAGTATTATACAGGATGTCTCAAACGTAGTGGTCCAAAGGCAAATGGGGTAAATTAGAGGTGGCCACCCATCATTTAAAAAAATTAAAGTTTCGATATTCTCAATAGTTCAGAAGATTTCACTAATTTAAACATTTTCAAGAAACTCTACATTTTCATTTAATTTTCACTTTAATTTTTCGGCCCTGTGGACAACATTTTCGACGTAGCGAGTTTAAATCGTAAGTACGAAAACATAGTGGGAAAATTGTTTAAAATGTTATATTTAAGATATTGTGACTATTTTTTATTGTGCTACTGTTTGTTTTTCCTTAAATAAATAAATCTGGCTTAAAGATGCCTTGATAGTGTAGGCTGGAAGATTACGTTCCTAGTTACGTTTAGTGTGGCTCTGCAGCACTTCAGATTTTATTTTTACTTATCTTTTCTAATTTTTCATTAAACTTTATCGAAACTTTCTAAGCCCAGATTTAAAAAGTGCACATAGCACATAGCTTTAAAAGTACCTTAATTATTAATAGTTAGACTGGGAAAATTTTACAAAGATAGCTTAATGAAAACCTTTAAAAAAAATGGGTTTCATAACATGGTCGAACTACCCGCAAAACTTTATGCTCTAATTTTACCGAAACATCTCAGAAAAGCGTTTAGTATTAAAATTTAACATATTTAAACGTGTTCGTGTTCCTTCGGTACATGTGTTTAATTATTAATTCTTTTTTTTTTACTTTCGCTGTTGACCTTCGTAGGCCTTCACAACTTGTGTTGTCATTATCAAAAGCCATCATAGCCTGGCTTGTATCTACACTATCAAGACATCTTCCAGCCATTGAACTCGCTACGTCAAAAATTTTGTTCACAGGGTCAAAAAATCCAAATGAAAGTAAAAAGTTTCTTGAAAATGGTTAATTTTCTGAACTGTTGAGAATATCCTAACTTTTAAATTTTTAAACAATAGGTGGCCACCTCCACTTTACCCCATTTGCCTTTGGATCATTACGTTTGAGACAACTTGTATACAGGTTGGATTTTTGAGATGGGGCAATAAGGGCAACTACCATAACCGTTGTTGCTACAGGAAAACGGTCTTAGAAGACTGTCCTTAACTTTTTAAGACATTTTAATCTGCATTCACAGATTTCGAAAAAAAAATTGGTTGCCTGTAAAGTCGGTATACGGGCGAAAGTTTTACGTGACAACGACTTTGAGTGGTAAAATAATTTTAATGTGAATATTCATTCGTATAGTAGGAAGAAGGATGAAATAATAGTAACAATTTAAAACATTTATTTATACAAAGAATTATATTTAAAACATTAATTTATACAAAGAATCTCGCACTGAATTTCATATTAACAAAATTTTATTTTTACGTACGCGTGCCTTTCACTTTTTATGTCTGTCTCTCTCGCTCTTAGGCGGGCTAACCATGCCCGAGTGGAAGGGACGCGTGCCTCTCACTCGCTCTCATTGTGAGCGCATAACGTGAGCGGAGCGTAACGCAGTTTCTTGAAGTGTCACCCGGCAAACCAATTTATAAGACGTTGTCACGTCAAAATATTAGTCAGCAAGAAAATGGGCAGTTTTCACAAAAACTTTTTTTGATGCCAATCGAACCTGTTTCTTTTATGGAACAAAAAACTTAAGTGGCCAACTCAGAACCAAGTCAGAAATCGCAAAAAAAAATCCCATACGTTTTGTGTGTGGGAATGTCACTCTGTAAACAATAAATATTTTTGCTGATAATTAAATATTTTGTATTATTTGTCTACTCCATAGTTCGCAAAATTTCATAGACCGAGATAAATTATTGTTACTTAGCACGCGCTTTTTTCTTAGATATGTTTCTGTCTTTATCATGCACTTTTAGTATGACAGTTGTGCGACAGTGACAAGAATAATTCTTAGCCAAAGCCCATGCTAAGTAACTAACGTTTTCAAATTCCGGTCAGTTATTTCGTTAGTTCCACTTTTTGCTACTGGTTCAGATACATTTGTGGCAGCGCGACGATGTGGCGGCCAACCATCGAATATAGAACCGCCACTCCCCGCGTGCGGGGGCAATAAGCCACGCCCACCAAACTACTATTTATTTTCAATATAGGCCCTTAAAACGTTCACGTTCTTAAGAAAAGTTTGATTCAAAACCGAAATAAAACGCTATTAACCGGTATTTTTTTAACCGGTTCCGAGCTTTGATGTATACCTAAGCCTACTCAATTTTTTTTTCATGTCATTTGCACTTGTTTATAGTCTTCAGAATCAGTATTTCACATTTCCAGAATGTAACAGTCTAATGAAACATATATAAACATACTCTCAAATGCCCATGAAAACTGAAAACATGACAAATATATCGAAGAGAAACTCAAGACAGTTTATTTAGTCGGATTTGTAGAATTGTCATAGTTTATTTCCTGTATTTTATCATTCTGTGCATTTGGCTACAAGCCACAGAGGTAAATACATCACCACGTCGTTGATCCTTATTTATAGGACGTTAAGGTTCATAATGGGCGGTGTAATGGCTTACATTGTGGGAAGTCAACACAAATAAGATTTATTGCCAAGTAACGTTTGGGTGTGGGTTTGCCTACGTTGATATTGATAATAGATGTCTTGAATTAAGTGTTCTGTATTTTACTACTTCTTGAGAATAAATGACTATGTTTTCATCTAGATTTAGATAAGCACTTATACCAGATTTCCAGAACAAAGTCAAAGTCAAATAATTTATTGCAATTAGGCACAAAAAGGCACTTTTGAACGTCACAAACAAAAATAGAATTGATTCTAGTCGCCCCTTCCAAAAGGTAGTTTTCGTATGGAGAAGAATGGGCAAGAAACTCCACCGTTACTCTTTTAAAATGTTTTCCAATATTTTGTATACATTAATTATATAATTATATGTGAAGACGATGCACCTGGAATAAGATTACTATACCACAATAGGTAAAAATAATTAAAAATGAAGCAATGATAGAAAAAATAATTATGTAATGGGTACATGGTGTTCACATATTTACAACATAATATCTCATCATCTGTTACGACGCCTCATTGAGGTGGATAACAATTAAAATTCTATTGTGTCTCGTTAATGACAGTTGAAAGGATATAGATAAAATTTTCAATAAAATTTTCTGCTTATTTCCTATGTTTTTTGTTTTGTAACAATACTGTACAACACATAATATAACATCACAATTGTATTCCCCGAAGGGTAAGCTGACGTTGGCACGGACGTAATAAAATCGCGACAATTTTTTTTCGTGCACTGGATTTACAACGTTCTGCTTAGCGCTGAGAGTTGAAAATCCAACAGTGAGTTTTTTCAACGCGCTGGGACGAGAGTGCGTCCCAGCGTGTTGGATTCTCAACGCTCGGCTTAACACCGAGAGTTGAAAATTCAGTGCGCAATAAAATCCCGCCGCGATTTTATTATGTCCGTACGAACGTCGGCTAAGGCAGCAGTGCACCTATAAGCCACCCACATTTCGCCAAACCATAAAAAAAAACTATTCTATCAATATAATTATAAAAAAAGCTCGAGCTAAGCAATAGGTGCTCGTGGCTATAATAACTATAATAACAGCCGCACGGGTCGATTCATCAGGTTAAGGGGACCATAACTGACTTTTAATGATTTTATACTGAAGATGACGTCTAAACAAGTAGTGTTTGTGATTTGGAAAAATATATGTTAAATTAGAGCATTTTTTTAATATTTAAAATATTAAGAAAATGCTCTAATTCGTCACTATGTAATATAAACTGTTTGTATTACATAGTGAAATTAATTTGTAAAGTTATATCCAACGCGGATAAAAAACTGCAGCAGCGTATTTCTCTGAAAATTTTACCATTTTAAAGATAAATAAATTATTGATCGTTTAGTATATGTGTTTTATTAAGATGCCTTTTGTTTTACATGTAATAAATTAATAAAGCATCTAATTTGGGACAACGCTCCTTGATGGGCGAGTCCTATTACTGGCTGGACGTACGACGCATTGCGTGAGCTCAGCACAGAACACGCAAGCTAACCATTCAAGGTCACTGTCATATATCTGCGTCTTAAGTTACGCTGGCCGGGGTTTAGTCTGTGGATGGGTGACCATCTTTATATACTGAGACACCTCCGTGCCTCGAAAAGCACGTTAAGCCTCGGTCTCGACTGTCATTCCTGGATCTTTGACAGTCGTTACGGATCGTCAGAAGCCCGAAAGTCTGACAACCAGTCTTATCGTATTACCCAGTTATTGGGTAGTGGAGGTCAGATAGGCAGTCGCTCCATGTAAAATACTGGTATTCAGCTGCATCCGGTTAGACTGGAAGCTGACCCCAATATAGTTGGGGAAAGGCTAGGCAGATAGATCTTTGATTAAAAAATCTTCAATATTTTAAGAGGTCAATACTTTTCATGCCGACGGTACACACCACTTTTTAGGCATTATTCGGGATCAGTTGACTTGGGCCAAACTGTCACTGACCCGCTGAAAATGCTTTGCTTCTTCGATAAATGCACTCTTATGTACAGTCACAACTGACGAGGTCCGATAGGGCTGATGCCTGCCGGGGTTGCGGTTTTGTTCGAAAGTGTTACCGTAGCCCCTGGTAATATGGCAACTGAAGGAACACGGGTGAGTTTTAGTCAGTAAGAGTCTGACATACCCTCGAGAAGTTATTTGATAATTTCCAAAAATAAAAAAATGTACAGTTACAAGCATAACACACACACACTTACACTACGCACACACGCACACATACACCCCTACACACACACTACACACTTACACTCACGTAAGATTCACAAGCGATTTTCAATTTTTATGGTGTTCTCGAATGAATATAACCATAATGATCAAATAAGTCTTTCTTTTCTCATAATTGCAGTAGTTACTTCACGAGAAAATTGCCTTTGAATTTTGCATAAGTGTAACGTATTTATGCTTGTGACAGCACTTCCTATGCTTTGGTACAATTTTAGTCTCAAAATTAAACTAATTAGTGACTAATAGTGTACCAAAGCGTCCAACTTTATCCGATGCTGCATTAATTAGTACTGTGTGTAGTTGGCTAGTTTTTGTGGTGACGATCGATTTGTTGGATAATTGTATACGAGGACAAATTAAATTAATTAGATAAACGCCGCAGACGTGATAGGCATTGATATCGAAACATGATAAAACAAAAAAACAATTGATTTGATTATAAAAAATTTGGGGTCAACGACCGATTTAGTGTAGTTACTTGAAACATCAGTTTTAAAAATCTCTTTTTACGGTTCCGTAGCCAAATGGCAAAAAACTGAACCCTTATGGATTCGTCATGACTGTCTGTCCGTCCGTTTGTCACAGCCACTTTTTTCCGAAACTATAAGAACTATGCTGTTGAAACTTGGTAAGTATTTATTTATTTATCACAAACACTGCTATCATTACAGGAAAATTCCTAATGCGGTAGCGTGGTCCTTAATTAAACTATCTTAAATAACATAAAACATACAATATTATTTTTGTGAATTCATTCAGAGAGCAGGAAAATAAATCGATCCTGTCAGCCGTGTCATTCAGTGCGTGCAAGGCGCGCGTCAGTGGCGCTTTGCTGAGCAAGTTGGTTCGTGCGTGTGGCACAGCTAGTAACCGTGGCTTCCGGCGCCGCGATACGTAATTGTCAGGCACATTCAGACAAATAGATGTATTCTGTGAACCGCATTAAGATTTTCACACAAAAATATAAAAAAAACAATAAATTTTGGGGGTTCCCCATACTTCGAAAAGAAACTCAAAACATTTTTTTCATCAAACCCATACATACGTGTGGGGTATTTACGGATAGGTCTTCAAAAATGATATTGAGGTTTCTAATATCATTTTTTTCTTAACTGAATAGTTTGCGCGAGAGACACTTCCAAAGTGGTAAAATGTATGTAACTTCTGAAACCCCCTGTAACTTCTGAAATTAGAGAATGATAAAACTAAAAAAAATATATGATGTACATTACCATATAAACTTCCACAGAAAATTAGTTTGAACGAGATCTAGTAAGTAGTTTTTTTTAATACGTCATAAATCGTAAACTATTATTAAAACATCGATCAAAGTTATAACGAACTACAAGAACTTTTATATAATGTTACTTGCTGCTACGGAACCCTTCATAGGCGAGTCCGACTCGCACTTGGCCGCTTTTTTTCTGTAAACCCCACTGCTTGATATCTAAACACGATAAAACAAAAAAACTGATTTTGTCAACTCAGACTTCAAGTAACTAATAACCAGAGGACGTTCAAACCCTCAAAAAAAAAAACATCAATTCATATTTTGTTTCGTTTTATTACAAGTATTTAAGGCTGGTTTCACAGCTGTCCGGGAGCCCCGTGCGGGCCATAAATGTTGTTACCAGTGATCGGAATAGGCTGGCCTAAACTTCGGAGAACAGAGACAGAAAGTGGAGACTTCCTTACGACTATATTTTTTTTCATGGGATTCGGGAAAAATCTTCAGTAAGTTGAAAATAAGCTTTATTTAAGATGTGTAAAGGCTATTTTTAACTAAACATGCAATTATCAAATTTTCGGGATTTTCACGTAAAATCCCGAAATAAACAATCTAACTTTAATTCATGTATTCGAATTATATTTACGATCCAACTAACCGTTGTATCAAATCATTGAATACATTACGTTTTGTCAATAAGTATATATTTTACTTTTTTATGCAACATGCACAATTTTTTTTAGTCAACAAAAAATTATATGTAAAGCTTATTTTCAACTTTCTGAAGATTTTCCCGAATCCCGGGAAAAAAATATATAGTCGTAAGGAAGTCTCCACTTTCTGTCTCTGTTCTCCGAAGTTTAGGCAAATATAGTCAGCCTATTCAGATCACTGATTATTACAGTGTAAACGAATATTTAAATGATAAATCCCTAAAACTCACAGCAAATGTTTTTTTTTTTTGAATAAGTTAGATTATAAGATAAACGATAAGTCCTCACCTCTATTATTTTTCTTTTGCTGTGCCCGACAGGGTCCACGATTGTTTCATAAGCATATGTTTACCACCTAAGCACATACATTTTGGAATGCAATAAAGTATTGAGTATTGAATAGAAACGCCGGGAGCGGGGACGCTCTAGAAATACATAATATTATAGTGTCCTTATCGGTAATGTTTTTCAGAAAGGTCAGGTGCGTAGTACTCACAACTAGTGATGTGCCGGGTATCCGTATCCGTATCTATATCTACGGATATCCGAGGGAAAAAAGATCTGTATCCGTATCCGTATCCGTTACTTTTTGGCGGATCTTGAACGGATCTTTTATATTAATACATTTCATTACGTATATGAAATTTTAAAGATATGTATCAATGAAATACTATTAACTTCAACCCAAATTGGTAAAAAAAAAACATATTTATTATAATTCAAGTAAAGTACGTACCAGTAAATTAAGTTATAAGGTATTAATTAAACTATCTTTCTAGTGAGATCAAACCTCTAATATTTGTGCTATGCTAATTGAAATAATTATGTGAGATAACACATCAATTAAAACTATGTTGTTTTCAAGAACTTAAAAAAAATATACGTCATAATTAATATTGAGTAATGGTAAATTGTATTTCAAAAGGAGTAAGTAACTTGGCAGCTTTTTCCCCCAAAAGTCAGTTACGATGAGGATCATAATTAATAATTCCTGCTGAACCTGAAGAAAGTTGAGATCTGTATCCGTATTTGCGGATCTAGACCCTAATGATTCGTATCCGAATCCGTAACCGCGGATCACATTTTTGAACGGTCCAGCACATCACTACTCACAACCAGCGTGAAAGTAACGAAGCAACAGTTAGTTAGTCATTTAAATGAGTACCTAGTGTAAATAATTATGTTATACACTGTATATAAGCATTTTAATGTACCTGCATACATACATACATGTATTAATGACTTAAAGTTTAGCCTACGATGTATTTATTTATAGGAAACTCACATGTACAGAAAGTTATCGCTTATAAGTATGAGTCTTATTATTCGTTTCGAAAGAATTGACGACATAATAAATATAGTTTTGAAGGAATTATCACGAACATAAGGTATTTACACAAGGCAGATGTGAGTGGAAACGCCGAGAGGAGACGCCCTAGGGGGACACAAATAATGACCTTATTGGTGATGTTCTTCAGAAAAGTCAGGTGAGTAATACTCGCAACCAGTGTGCGTGCATGTATGAACATATACGAAGCAAAAGGAGTATGTAAGGATCGTAGGAGGTGGCGTTCTGTAGGTTCTGCCTACCCCCATGAGAAGGCGTGAGTTTATGTATGCGTATGCTTTTTTTTTTTTTTTTTTGGGTGGGAAATCATCAAATAACTTCTCCCGCTCTGGGCGGAGCGGGAGGGCGTGTCAGACTCTTACTGACTAAAACCCACCCGTGTTCCTTCAGTTGCCGTGTTGCCAGGGGGCCACGATTTCCCTATCGGTTTTCTTCGAACCCCCGGCAGGCATTGGCCCTAGCGGACCCCGTCAATTCTGCTGACATCTCTTTGAGGCGCGCGTGGAACACAACGCGCCGTCGACCCGGGCTTGGTCCTTATCGGACGGCGAGCTACCCATTGCTCACCGTCCGCAAGCCCGCGCCTACGGTGGCCGGAAATCCTCTCGTGACTCCCGACGCCCAGGGCGTCTCCTGCTGCGGCGGTTAGGGGCGCGTGGGCGCGTAATTTGCCTCTCCCTCACGCGCTCCGTCTCCTCCTTCGCGAGCATTACTGCTTCGCAGAACGAGGTGACGGCCTGCCATTTCCTCTCGCTCCGTAGCATGGCCCGAATCAGGGCCGGACGCGAGAGATCACCGCCGCCGATCGCTTCCACGAGGACACGGCGATGCTCTGCCCAAGCCGGGCAGACCTCCACCGTATGCTCCACCGTGTCCTCCGGGCGATCCACACAGTGATGACACCCGGGCGTTTCCTCCCGCTTTATCCTGAACAGGTACCTCCCGAAACAGCCGTGTCCGGTGAGCACCTGTGTCAGGCGGAAGGTGAGGACGCCGTGGCGCCTCTCTAGCCACTCCTCAAAGAGGGGTCTTATCGCCACAATTGTGGCGTGCCCAGCGCTGGGTTGCGACAATCGCACTCTCCATTCCGCCATGAGATCCCGCCGGAGCTCTGTCCGCTGTGCCGCGACTTCTTGCGGCATCGGAGTTAAGCCCCGGCGTTTCGCCTCCTCGCGCCACTCCCAAATGTGCGCGAGGACCTTTGCCTCCAGATCCCATGGCGGTACTCCGGCAAGGAGGCTCGCCGCCTCGCAGGAGACCGTGCGGTATCCTCGGGCCAGCCGGATGGCCATGACCCTTTGGGACGCGTTAAGCCGGCGGGCTGGCTGCCGCCTCAATGAAGGCGCCCACACCGGCGCCCCGTAAAGGGCCATGGACCGCACGACCCCCGCGTAGAGCCTCCGGCAGGAGGCGTTTGGACCTCCCAGATTGGGCAGGAGCCGCTTCAAGGCAGCCCCGGCCCGGTCCAGTCTGGGAGCCAAACGTCGGAAATGCTCCACGAAGTTCCACCGGCTGTCGAGGACGAGTCCCAGATACTTCATCGTCGACTCGACGCCGATGTGAACCCCTCCCGCCATTACCTGGGAACCCGGCGGTGGCGCACTACGAGGACCATAGAAACCCATGGCCTCGGACTTGTGCAGGGCCACCTCGAGTCCCAGCTGCCGGATTCTGTCGACGATTGTCGCAACCCCGCGCGTATGCTTAGCTTCGTAAAAACAGTTAACAAGAGATAAAAATAAAACTATGATAGTCAACGAGAAAAAAAAGGCAATATCTCCTTAAATAAGTATGTCATCATGACATCGCTAAAATAATACTAGATAATGCCAAATTATATGCTCATTATAATAATAATATTATTTCCGTAGACATCTTAAATTACGATCGCGAACGGTCCAACATTTGAAGCCAAATTGCTTTGTTTATTATTTTAAATGTTTAAATTAATGTTAGAACATTCTAAACACATTTTAATGCTGTACAAATTTATTTTCTTCATTAATTTTATGTAAATTCATTGTATTTACATTTTGACAACTTTTGACATTCACTGTGTAACTCAGAAAATAACTTTCGTAATAACATTCATAACATTAAAATCAAGTTCTAAAAACTATAAAATTTTAACTTTAGTTTAAGAGGGTTTACCTTAAAAGTTGACAACGTCGTAAATAGCTGCCAAATATTTTTCTGTTTTGATTAATTTAGCAATATTACTGTATGGTATTAAAAAATGTGGCTAACTAGGGAACTAAAATATTGATTATTAAATGCAATAATTAATATCGTAATACCGAATATTTAGTCTTAGATGTAAGAAAAGTATTTGGAAAGTTTCCAAATGCCTTTTTTACACCTAAAATTGTTACAACGTCAAATAATTGCAATTCGTTATTAATATTCTAGGGAACTAGTTAGCCAAATTTCTAATTTCCATACAGTAATATTGCCAAATTAATCAAAACAGCGAAATATTCGACATCTATTTGCGACGTTGCCCACTTTCAGAATAAACGCTCTTAAAATGCATCAATTTTCTTTTTTACTTTTAGTATGAGTCTTTTTTTCGTTTAAGTTTTAATATCATACAATCATATTATTTGCTAGCAAAACATGTAAATGATAGAAATAATCATAATAATGATCCAGGAAATGATTCAATCAACGTAGGTGATGCATTCAAAATGTTGTTAACAAATAATGACGTAATTTCTTCCTGGTTTGTATTGACTTTATACAAAATCGTGTTATTAAGATGGTTCAATTGTTTTATGCAAACTTTTTGAAGACTTCACTCAAGAAAAATATAAAGAGTGTGTCATTTTATCATAGATTTAGGGCTAATTTCACCAATGAATCTGAACGCGATCAGCACATCTAAACCAAGTAAAGGAGCTATCCGTGTCAATATTCCATAACAATAATGACACTTAATAGCTTGTTACCTCTATGGCAAACTTGCGAAACTGCAAAAAATATATTTTACAGGGGAGCGTTTCGAAAGCAAACATCAATGATAACTTTTGTTTTTGTAACAGGTATAATGGTACCGTGGTACATTTGGTTTTCAAAATGGTACTTTATTAAATATTATAAAGGGATTGTCAATTATGTACAGACGCCAGCACATCAAGCTACCCGAAACTGTCAAATTTTCCCAATCAACTTTGAACCTTAGACATCGGCGATAAAATTGAAAATCTATTAAATAAATTTGACAGATTGTAGTAGCTTGATGTGCTGGCGTCTGTACAAGGATCAGAAATAAATACACATTCGTTACTTTACATCATCATACATATAGAAGTTAATAGATATTTATTCATACCCTGGCAAACTTACGAAAGTGGTACTTTCGTTACTAAATGATAGATACTAACATAATAAAAATATCCAATTGAAACTTCGGCAAACTTACGAAAGTACAACTTTCGGAAGTTTGCCAGGGTATGAAAAAAGATTTATTACCTTCTTTTATTTGAATTAATTTACTACGCTAAAACACCCTAAATTTCGTAAGTTTACTATGGGTGTATTAACATAAAACGCAGATTCGAACAACTTGAATTCTGTAACCGTCAGAGATTAAAATTCGTAAATTTTCCACGGTGTGTAAGTATCACATTATGTACAGTTTTTCATCAAAATGTCGATTTCACTAAATAATGCAGCAGGGTGGCAGAGACATCGACGCGAAAACTGTTACCATGGATTCAATATATATTTCTGAATCCCACTGTGTTGAAATTTTTGGTCAGTTATTATACACATTACATTTTATACGAATAAATAAAAAATACGGCCAAATGTGCAACCAACAACATTTTTCACGGAATACAAATAAAAATAAACTTTACAAACCATGCTATTTAAAACTTATGAAAGCAAACTTACAAATTACAGTAATTTAATCAGAAAACATTTTTCGTGCTAAATAGTAAAACAAAAGTAAATTTAGCAAACAAAGAAAACTCATCAAGGCATGTAAATCTTAATAGAAATTACTATGTTAATGAGTTAATGACTAAGTGTTTTGAGAACAATATTTTTGAATTTACCAGAAAAAAGAGTAAACATATCATTTTGATGGAATTTCTTGTTGTAGTTATCAATTAGTCGACGCAGAGGTGCCCGCATACCTGCGTTACTGCGACAAAAGGTAACAGCAATGAAACAATGGATTAGCTATAACCTTCAAAATCATTCAGATTGTGATTGAAAGTGTGGTTATGCAAATAGGGTGCAGGTCCACAATTTGGGCGTTGGGAATCACAGGCAGATTTCCGGCTACCGTAGGCGCGGGCTTGCGGACGTTGAGCAATGGGTAGCTCGCCGTCCGATAAGGACCAGGCCCGGGTCGACGGCGCGGTGTGTTCCACGCGCGCCTCAAAGAGATGTCAGCAGAATTGACGGGGTCCGCTAGGGCCAATGCCTGCCGGGGCTGCGAATAAGGACTGAAAGGGAAATCGTGGCCCCCCGGCAACATGGCAACTGAAGGAACACGGGTGGGTTTTAGTCAGTAAGAGTCTGACACGCCTTCCCACTTCACCCAGAGCGGGAGAAGTTATATGATAATTTCCCAACCAAAAAAAAAGTCCAACACAATTATTACGAGAAAATGCGAAAAGGTGGACTGACAATCTTCACGCACAGGGTGGTTGATAGCAACTGGATGTGAGTTGCCGCGGATCGAGTTGAAAATGGCGTGCGATTGGCCCATGTCCAGCAGAAGAATGCTACATGTATTTTTTTCACCAAGCAGTATTCACACGGGCGTAACAGAGAATTTTCCAAAAAGAAAACCTCAAAATATGCAATTCCAAAAAAAATAACAAAATTATAAAAACTAAACCTCACTACGTCGAAAAAGTCAACTAAAAAGGTATAAACAAGACAATATCACAGACAGACAAATAGAAAATCCGGAGTCACACGAAATTTGTTCGATTTATGCCCTAATACCTGTGACTCCGGATTTTTTATTTGTCTTGGATTCGTTTTTTAAGTTGTCGTAGTTGGGTTTTAGTTTTTATAACTTAAAATATATTTAAATTATTTTGGGGTTATAATCTGTATACAGGATGTCAGGGACATCGACGCGAAAACTGAAACCTTTGATTCAGTACATGATTCTGAACCCTCCTGCGTTGAAATTTTTCGTCACTTATTTAAAAACCTACGCGGTCAAAATGTATGGAACAGCAGATTTTTTTTTTAATAAGCGACAAAAAATTTCAACGCACGGGGGTTCAGAATCATGTACTGAATCTATGGTTTCAGTTTTCGCCTCAATGTCCCTGCCACCCCGTAAATATAAATTCTTCTGTAAATGTGTTTGTTACCTAACTCCTCTTAAACGGCTGGACCGATTTGGATGAAATTTTGTGTGTATATTTGAGTGTGTCCTTAGATGGTTTGAAAATACAATTTTACCCGGTAGGTGGCGCTTTTCGGACAGGACAACGTCTGTCGGATCCGCTAGTATATATATATTTTTGAAGTGTGCTATTTAAGCCCTTTCATTTGAGAAACAAGATGTTTTTTTTTGTTTTTGACTTTATGTCCTCTAACAGGCGCCATATTGATTTTATGTGACGTCACAAAGCCTATAACCAGCGGCCAATAAAGACGGTTCCAACGATACCTCATTAAAATTTGTCAAATTATGATGAGTAGTTTAGAAGTTATGAGGGAACAGATGAACAGACATTCATACTGGTCAAAATCATAACCCTCTTTTTTGCTTCTCCGTAGGCGGGTTATAAAAACAAAATAGGTACCTACAAGTTAATAAAATCTAAGTTTCTCGAAGCAAACTTCAAACAACACGTGTTCCCAACCCAATAATAAAAGAACAATATAATTGGCTCTAGTATTTGCCCACAAGGTTTGTTCACATCGAGGTATTTGAACGAACCTTGCGCGCAAATCTGTTAGAAAAAGATTGCAATATTTTCAAAGGTTGCCTTTTCTTTGCTCATAACCCTTCTTTATATTTGTTCAGGACCTCTGGGTTCCTAAACATTTGATAGAAGTCCCTTTACATTCCTTACGTAATAAAAATATTATTTTGACAGCTGAGGCTGACTGAGTACTAAATATTATTTGAACTTCGTTTAATACTCGTTAAGAGCGTTTATTTTAAAAGTGGGCAACGTCGCAAATAGATGTCAAATATTTCGCTGTTTTGATTAATTTGGCAATATTACTGTATGGAAATATGAAATGTGGGTACTAGCGAAATAGAATATTAATAATGAATTGCAATTATAACACTGAATTTGGTGTTGTAACCATTTTAGGTGTAAAAAAGTCATTTGGAAATTTTCCAAATACTTATTTTTTACATCTAAAACTAAATATTCGGTGTTACGATATTAATTATTGCATTTCATAATCAATATTCTAGTTTGCTAGTTAGCCACATTTCTTATTTCCATACAGTAATATTGCCAAATTAATCAAAACAGGTGAATATTTGACAGCTATTTGCGATGTTGCCAACTTTTAGGATAAACGCTCTTAAGTTTATCATTGATGTTAAAGAGCGTTGTCATTAAAGAGGGTTTAAGATTCTGTAGTATTTGTACTACACTGTGTAGTACTTGATGTGTCATACGAAATACGTTTGATTAGCCTTCCCCACACCCTGAGTAGCCACGTAGGTATTTTAATTTAAAAGCCCACAAAAGGAAGAGAAATTAGTCTGGGTCGCTGTCATCGGATACCGCGAAGAGAAATATAATAATAATATTTTAATTTAGTATCTGTGACTATGCTGTATATCCCCTACTTTTTAGATTCGTGCATCTGTTGGGTTTTCCCATCGGTAAAATGACGATCACAAACAAACTTTCAACCCCTATTTCATTCAAGGGGTGAATTTTCAAAAATCCATCCTTAGTGGTCATTTTCGCTGTATAAGGAACTCATGTGCAAAATTTCATGCTTCTAGAACAGAAGTGGTCATCGTTTTTATGGTTCATTAGCTTCAATATCATCAGGGTTGTGCTGTATGCGGCATCAGCTCGTCGTGGACGTGGTACGACAGCGGCTCCTCTGACATCATCTCTCATCAGGAGACAGTTGCCACAAAAATACAATAGACGTGGATATATGTATGTAATAATCTGTTCCGCTTAGCTATTTCTAAAGAGCCATATGTAACGGACGCTCAGGAAAACCACAGCAAATAACTTATTATAGTTTTCACAATGTATAATTTATTTCAGTTCATTATACATTACTGCAAACACTACACTTAAATAACACTGTAAAATAATACACGTTACTTGAGACAACCTTTCAGTTTGACCACTGGCGAACGAATGTGCCACGAGCTATTCGATTTCTACCCACTATAACTCCTATCATTTGACGTCAAGGCGCTCATTTAACGTACAAGTCAATACAACCACTCTTAAACTGTAACACATAAAAACCCTGAAAGAAATCGACACGGGTTTCACCTCTCAACGAGGCATTCTCAGGATGACGATTGACTTGTCGCGAACTCGAACACGGCGTATTTCCACACTAAACGCTGAACGCAGACTGAGTCTTATCGCCCGTCAAACACACACACACAGATACAGCACTCACACAAACAGCAGCCACGCAACCATCGATGCGACGCTTCGCTAGAGTGATAGTAATCAGCCAGTGTCACTCTTATCGGACCTCCTCGGTAGTTCCAGTAACTTCGTAATAAAACGAGGCAGCTCCACTTGCTGCGCCGTCAAATTTAAGTTGATAAACCACCTACCTATCTACAATGCTTCACATACGAACCCCGAAAAGGCCAAGACAATTTCAAAAGATACGTTAAATGATTTACCGTTAATTACCACCGTTTACATACTAACTAGTGTAGTTACAACAAACCCGCTGTGTGACAAACAAAATACAGGGCTGTGCAAATATGTACAAGTTATGAAACTCCTCATTAGGGAGCTTAGGGGTTCAAGGGTTTAGGTGAAACTTCGCAGGTGAAGAAGCAATATAGTTTGAGATGGGTATGTTACTTAAAATGTTTAAGGTAGGGCTAGGTAGCTATGAAATAATTACTGGAACTCAGTTTTGAAACCTTAATCTAAAATAGAAGGTAATAAATCAACGAACTCAGCATATCAAAAGAAAGAAAAATTGTTTTCACTTATCTTGCTCAAAAAGTCTGTCATTGTAGCGTACCAGAGCGGGGAAAAAATACCATATCTTGCTCTAGGGGAAAAATTATTTTTTTTCTGTAAACAATGAGCCTACAAAAACGAAAAAGTCTTAATTCTTATGTAAAACTAGCTTTTTACTACCGAATACCGGGATAAAAAGTTTCCTTAAAAATTCAAATTGAACAAATTGTATATTTTTTTAAATAAAATAAACTATTTAATATTGTATCGAATTATTTTATTTTCTCGCAATCATAGTGAAAAGTAGAGTGTAACACACGGCGCTAAAACCCATTATAACTCGGTTTCTATTTTACTCTCTCGCTACAGCTCGGGAGTAAAACTACCTCGATAGAATGGGTTGTTTTAGCCCCACGTATAACAATCTACTATTATTCTGCACAAATCAGACGCATATTATGAAGTCAAAACCCAAAAGGCGCATTTTTTTTTTGTACAAACAAAGAAGAAGAGAAATTAAAAAGTTTACATTTCAATGCTGGACATAGGCTTCTACACAGTTGCGGACGGTGAGCAATGGGTAGCTCGCCGTCCGATAAGGACCAAGCCCGGGTCGACGGTGCGTTGTGTTCCACGCGCGCCTCAAAGAGATGTCAGCAGAATTGACGGGGTCCGCTAGGGCCAATGCCTGCCGGGGGTTCGAAGAAAACCGATAGGGAAATCGTGGCCCCCTGGCAACACGGCAACTGAAGGAACGCGGGTGGGTTTTAGTCTGTAAGAGTCTGACACGCCCTCCCGCTCCGCCCAGAGCGGGAGAAGTTATTTGATGATTTCCCACCCAAAAAAAAAAAGGCTTCTACACAGTTGCACCAAAACACAAACTTTTCCGTTTCCACAACCAGCCTGCCCTCACCACCTTTTTGAAGCCTTTTGAACCACCCATGCACCTGGGTGGGTGGTCCCACGCTCTTGTCAGATCTAAGAACCATCGTTGATTTTCCAGCAGACATAGAATTTGAGTTAGATTCATAATGATAATAAAGATATACTATTTTGTGATTATTTTCCCTGTGAAAATAATAAAAATAATACATCGGAGATACCAACGTTGATTAAACACAAAGTACATAATCGTAGGTACATTCAGAATTAATTCGTTTTGTTGGTTTGATATTTAACTAATATCTCTCCTTTGTTCACCACCCATCTGTGTAAACAATAGAACGATATCCAATTCAACACACATCAGTTATTTTGAACCACTAACGAACGAATAACAAATAAATTCATACACAAACAACAATAAAGTTTAAAATGGAGAAGTTTTGACAGATAACGATACGCGGTGTTGTTGAAAACAAAACCTTCTTGAGCAAGGAAAATGAAGATATGGAGCGCTAATGTATGATTGAAAGGTGACAGTCATTTGTTACCACATTAATTCCTTCGTCGTTTGGGCTTGGAGCACATTCACGATAAAGTAAGTCATTGCAATATAACTCTTACAGCATTGTGATAAAATATAAATTAGAATGACTGTGCACTCACATCAATCAATCTGCCTAGCCTTTTCTCAACTACGTTGGGGTCGGCTTCCAGTCTAACCGGATGCAGCTGAAAACCAGTATTTTACATGGAGCGACTTCCTATCTGACCTCCACAACCCTGTATCTGGGTAATACAATACCACTTGGTAAGACTGGTTGTCAGACTTTCGGGCTTTTGACGACCCGTAACGACTGTCAAAGATCCACGAATAACAGCCGGGACCAACGGCTTAACGTGCTTTCCGAGGCACGAAGGAGTCTCGGTATGTAAAGATGGTCACCCATCCACGGACCAACCCCCGGCAAGCGTAGTTTAACTTGTCCGATCGACCCGTGCGGCTGTTATTACTTAGCCACGAGCTCCTCTGATTGTGCACTCACATGTGCTACTTTAATCACTGGCTACTTCAAGATTTTGATGTACTGCTCCGAAGCCTCCGAAGAATTTGAGGGAACAGTTCAAGAAAACTTGATACAACATTAGTATGATGGTGAGGCTAATTTTGGTTGGTGCAACTGAACAGGCCAAAATTTAGTTGATCTATCGTTCCTATTCTGTTAGTAATTCTGTCACAGTTTTTGCTCCTCGTATAGGTAAGTACCACTTTGTTAAAGTTCAGTGTGTACTTTGGTATAAGTAGCAAATGCGAGGTAACCTTGCGGAGGTGGAGTGAATCAATTCTTTTTTATTTTGACACCTGTCATTAATAAAATTTACTGTCTGTGTCTGTTCCGCAGATGCATGTGCGGATTACACCAATGAAACTGAACGCGATCTGCACTTCTAAACCACGTTCAGAAACTGTCCGTGTCAATATTCCATAACAATTTTGACACTGACAGCTCTTGAACGCGGTTTAGATGGGCTGAACGCGTTCAGATTCATTGGTGAAATTCGTCCTTAGTCTTCTGTTCTTACAACTTTATGCAGTTATGGATATAAATTTTCACTATTTAATCTATAGGATCAAAGGACATCTCCAAAAATGGTTTTTTATTATTCAATAATTCTAACCAGGATAAGTTAAATATATTTAGATAGACATCCCAAAAACTAGTGGTTTTAACTATATCATAAATTTTTAAAGACCTCCAATCTTGAGAAAAATCGTTTTTTATTTTAGTGAGAATTTACTCCTAAAACGAACAAACGGATAATATAGTAAACATACCCCAAAAAATAGTGAACTTGTCAAAATTGACACATGTTACTGTCAATTGATTGACAGTAATGACAGCGGACATCTCCTTTAATTAAATAGCAAAACGCTGCAGACGTGATGGGTATCGTTATATAAACATGACAAAAAAAAGACTTGATGATATTTTATTGGGTCGGCGATTGCTGGTAGTGTTGTTACTTGAAAATCGAATTGAGAAATTCTGTTTTTTCTTTATCGTGTACACAAAAAAAAAAACTAAACTGATATTTCAAGTAGGGTAGGGCGGGGTAGGTTGAATTTTTCACTTGATCGATCATAGCTCCTTAACGATAA
The DNA here is from genome assembly GCA_963680765.1 of Agrochola lychnidis. NCBI lineage: Eukaryota > Metazoa > Arthropoda > Insecta > Lepidoptera > Noctuidae > Agrochola > Agrochola lychnidis. The sequence goes on along the minus strand of OY796869.1, from coordinate 10,641,714 downwards.
GTCTTAATGGCTTGTTATGCATACTGGTGGGTAAATAGTTTATCCGTTTCCAAAAACGTTTACGTAATTTATTTCTAGCAAATCACATTTAAGAGCTACAGCCGTTTATGTAAAGAAAGTCGGAGATGCTCAATGTACCCCATAGGTCAGTTAAGTTGAGCACGGGTATGGCGCAAATTGAGCAGTTAGAAATGTTATCCAAACTATTGTTTTAATGTTTACTAGACATGAATTAAAATTTCTAGTTTATAATCAGCTTTTTAACTATAGTGTTTTAATTATTTAAATATTGTCTTTTATTTAGATGTGGTCGGTGACCCCAATTTTTTTTCTCATGAAATGAATTCTTTATTGTTTAATCGTGTTTATATATCGATACCTGACACGTCTGCGGAGTTTTCATGTTAATTCAATTTAACCCTGTACGTGCAGAGGCGGCGAAGGGCAAATAAAGCTAAAGTTTTGTTATAAATTAAACCTTACATGTAGTGGGAACGTCCTTTACTATTGGTAACTCGATAAAACTTCACTTAACTTCTAAAGTAATGGACCTATTATCTTAATGGGAAAGACTGCTGAATACAGCTTTTGCCTCAAAAGTTACGATCGACTGTTGGCGTGGCGGCGCCGCGTTGCCACGCCAACAGTGCCAATGCCAAACCAACGCCAACGTCAATGTTGGCGTCGGTAGACTATCCTTTTATGCATATTATATACCTGTACATAATAAATTCGATGTTTCACATCTGCCAGGCGTCCCGCGACAGCTTATTTTTTTTGTTTTTATTTGTGTCTGTCACTTACTTGACATTATCTTTTTAACACGTTTGAATTCTTCTTCATCTTTCACCTTCGGTAGAGTGATAATTATTCGTGGTTCTATAGTTAGCTCTTACTTACTAATGCGTCTCGATTCAATTATTTTTGAGACGTTGCAAAATTTATTGTCATTATGGAGTGCATGACTTTCGTGGTAGATACATACATAAAGTCACGCCTTTTTTCCATGGGAGTAGGCAGAAAATACAGAACGCCACCTGCTACGATTCTTACATACTCCCTTTGCTTCGTTGATGATCATACATACACGCATGCCGGTTGCGAGTACTACGCACCTGACCTTTTTGAAGAACATCACCAATAAGGTCAATATTAATGTCCTCCTAGGGCGTCTCCGGGCTTGCAGATGGTGAGCAATGGGTAGCTCGCCGTCCGATAAGAACTAGGCCCGAGTCGACGGCGCGTTGTGTTCCACGCGCGCCTCAAAGAGATGTCAGCAGAACTGAGAGAGTCCGTAGGGCCAATGCCTGCCGGGGTTGCGAGAAAGTCCGAAAGGGATACCGTAGCCCTCAGCAACATAGCAACTGAAGGAACACGAGTGGGTTTTAGTCAGTAAAAGTCTGACACGCCCCACCCAGAGCGGGAGAAGTTATTTGATAATTTCCCACCAAAAAAACATGGCGTCTCCTTCCAGCGTTTCCACTCACATCTACCTTGTAAATACCTTTTGTTCGTGGTAATTCCTTCAAAACTATATTATATCGTCAATTCTTCCGAAACGAAAAATAAGACTTATAGTTTTAAGCGATAACTATCTCTACATGTGAGTTTTTCATAGTAAATACAGTGTAAGATAAACTTTAAATCGTTAAATACATGAAAGTGTAGTGTGGCTTTAGTTTTCTCAACACGGCTTTAGAAATAATTAGAATAGTATCCACGCTTTGAGAGTTTAGCTGTTAAAAGTTCTTCTACATAATTATAACATGGTCTACACCATGTTATAATTATGTAGAAGAACTTTTAGTTTTTGAGTTAGGTTACTCGTATGCTTCGATCGAGGATATTCATAGGTATTAAAATAATCTTGAATTCTAAGCACTATGCAGGGTCAAGTTAAATCAGCTGGCGAAACTTCAGACGTAATGGGTATCGAAATCTTAACAGGATAAAAATAAAAGTTTTAAACTAAAACCCAACTACGACAAAAGTCATCTAAAAAAGCTATAAACAACACATCACAGACAAATTAAAAATCCTGAGTCACACGTAATACAATGACCTATACAATGTTTGATGACCTCAGTAGAGCCTCCGAAAGAGTGGGTATTAAAATGAACATGGACAAGACAAAGGTCATGTCAAATGCCCATGTGACACCCTCTCTCATGAATATCGGAGACGCTACGTTCGAAGTTGTGGACGAGTATATTTACCTTGGACAAACTGTCCAGCTAGGTAGATCCAACTTCGAGAAAGAGGTCAATCGTCGAATCCGACTCGGCTGGGCAGCGTTCGGGTAGCTCCGCAATATCTTTTCGTCCCACATATCACAGTGTCTCAAGACGAAAGTCTTTGACTAGTGCGTGTTGCCAGTGATGACTTATGGTACTGAAACGTGGCCGCTCATAATCGGCCTTATCAGAAGGCTAAAAGTCACCCAAAGGGTAATGGAGAGGACTATGCTCGGAGTTTCCCTACGTGAACGAATCAGAAATGAAGAGATCCGCAGGAGAACCAAGGTAACAGACATAGCCCGAAGAATTGCCAAACTTAAGTGGCAATGGGCAGGGAAAATTGCTCGCAGAACGGATGGCCGATGGGGCCGAAAGGTTCTGGAGTGGCGACCGCGAACCGGAAGACGTAGCGTTGGAAGGCCTCCCACAAGATGGACCGATGACCTTTCGAAGGCCGCAGGAATTAGCTGGAGGTGGAAAGCACAGAATCGGTCGAAGTGGCGGTTCTTGCGGAAGCCTATGTCCAGCAGTGGACGTCTTTCGGCTGAAATGATGATGATGATGATGATATTTGAAAATAATATGTGCTAACTAAGCCCTGATATTTGATACCCAACATTGCAACATTAAAATATATTTTTTTAGTTAATAGCTTTATGTCCTCTAGATGGCGCCATATTCAATTTAATATAACGTCTTAGCCTATAACCAGCGGACGATCAAGACGCTTGCAACGATACCTCATTTGTCAAATTATCATGAGTAAATTAGAAGTTATCATCTGTTACGACGCCTCATTGAGGTGGATAACAATTAAAATTCTATTGTGTCTCGTTGATGACAGTTGAAAGGTTATGAAGGAACAGATGAACATACATACATACATGCACACCGGTCAAAATCATAACCTTCCTTTTTGGTTCGCCGTAGTCGGGCAAAAATTGAGGAAAACAAAAGGTTCTCTGAACTCATACTTCGAGTGCCTACAGCTAATCATGGGGTCGACGGCCGCTGTGGGTAGTGTTGTTGCTTGATAAGTTTAGAAAATCAGTTCTGTTTTGTTTTATCGTGTTTAGATATTGATATCCATCACGTCACTGAAGTTAAGCCAACTAATTTAATTTGACCCTATAAAGGTACAGTTTTTCTGAATAACATTAATTATTTTGTATTGATTTATAGTACGAAAATCACAAGTAAATTTGTAGTAATAGCAGTGTTAGCCAAGTGGTGTGACCATCGCGTCGGACTGCGAAGTCATAGGTCTCTATACTCCATTTGAAATAAGATTAGACATTTAAACAAACCTTTTTTACAGTCCGTTCTACCGATTCTGACTTCTATACCGTAGGAATAAGTATGGCATTAAAAGCAAAAAAGTGGTAACAATACAACTGTTTACTGCAGCTACTATTTGTCATGCCACCAACGCAATAGAAGTCAAAATCGGTTGAACGGACTGTAAAAAAGGTTTATTTAAATGTCTAATCTTATTTCAAATGGAGTATAGTTTGAACTTAAGGCACGCACCTCCGACTTTTCAGATTCATGTGCGTATTGTATAATTATCACTTGCTTCAAAAACGGTGAAGGAAAACATCGTGAGAAAACCGGCATGCCTGAGAGATATTTCTTGACAATAAGTGAAGCCAAGTCAGAGGCCCATGGGCGGCTTTAAAACTCTGACACTAGGTTAGTCACTAACCACGCGAAAAGAAGAAGACAAGTAAATAAAAATACACTTTCCGTTACATAAGTACTTTCTTTTTCTGTTGCATTGTCTAATGTTGATGTCCATACAAAGTCCTTTTTGTTATTGAGATATCTTTTATCTAGTAAGATCTCAGATCCACTTTGATGATAAATATCGATGTACAAAAATAAAGTCAAACTGTCTACACAAACAACATTTTAACTATTTGTCACTAACCCACCGGTTGGATACCTATTTTTAACCGACTTCCGAAAAGGAGGAGGTTATTTGTTCGTAGCGTATGTTTTTTCTTCGTCAATTGTGGACCGATTTTTTTTTTTTAAACGATATGCTCTCGAGGAGGTTCCTTATAAATTTTATTAACTTTGATTGGATAGTTATTGAGTTAGCTTCAATAATACTTAGTATGGGATTATATGATAAGTTCCTGTCACTGTAATTTACATAGCAGGTAGTGGTATTCGAATTTGTGTAGGGTAGGTACCACAACTAAAATGTGAAAAATAAAAACTTACTACAAAAAAAAAACCAACCGACTTCCAAAAAAAAAAACACTACAAAGTGAAAAGTCTTGGAAGTCGGTTGTTTTTTTTTTTACAGATTACAGAAGACTACGAACCGCTAACCAGTAACGGAGACCCTATTCCTGATCCCGTTGTTGTTGAATTGTATATAAAACAAAAATAATTTCATTTAATGGAAATCGATCGATATCGGTAAGGTAACAATATCTTTATAACTTTACAAACGACACTGACCCTCTACAACCAAGGAGACTGCCAACATAATTGATTCCCGAATTGCACAAGTTTATTATTTTAAGTTCATATTGATTCGAATTTCGGTTGGAATACTAATTTATCATCAGAATTTATACTTTATTTGTATGTTTCTTCAGCTGTTCACCTTTGGGGGTTCTAACCTTCAAGTTTGTTGGTGAGAGTAGATATTATTTTGAGTTTCAAATCGTTATTTTTCAATGTCAATTTTAGTTAGATAAACATTGTAGAAATAATTTCGTGCTGAACAAGTGCATCGATCAATGTCATGAAAATATAATCAGTAATAGATATTATACTGCGGGGTAATTGTAGACCACACTTACAATTGCAGTACCTTTCATTTTGACATTTGAACTTGATTTTTGAGCACTGGCACATACGCCACTTTTGCAGCCAGATAAATGAATACGAATAACGGTGAAGGAAAACATCGTGAGGAAACCGGCATGTCCTAGAACCGAAAATTCGAAGACATGTGACATCTACCAACCCGCACTGGGCCCGCGTGGTGGATTACGGCCCACTCCCTCTCACAGAGAGTAGGCCTGTGTCCTTGCAGTGGGATCATTTATAGACTGATGATGATGATGAAAATGAATACCTGGCTGCAAAAGTGGCGTATCAGTCTGCGCCAGTGCTCAAAAATCAAGTCACATTACCTTCAACTGTCCCACAGTAACGTTGGGGGATACAACTCTACCACACAGACAAAAGGCTCACCTGGAAGACGCATATAAAACAAAGAAGAGAACAACAATATGCCAAATATAAAAACTTGTATTGGTTGATGGATCGTAACTCAGTCCTATCTTTCGACAGCAAACTCTTACTGTAACATTCTCTAATAAAACCTAATGGTCATACGGCATCCAACTATGGGGAGTGGCCAGCAAAAGTAACATAATGTGCCTCCAAAGAGCTCAAAACGACATCTTGAGGAATGTTGTCAATGCACCATAGTTCACACGGAATGAAGAAATCCATGATTATCTCAGCACTCCCACTATTCTTGAGGAAATTAATAAACATTAAAAGCGTTATGCTGATCGTCTAGCCATCCATCCAAATGCTCTGGCTGTGAAATGACTGGACAGAAGCGAATCTGTCAATCGACTTAAGAGAGGTCATGTAATCTAAAGAGGTAGCAAGGGCAATGTACCTGAAACGCCGACTATATTCACGCAACCAAACTGATAATAGTCCAGAAAGGACTGATGGCAGTCGTTTAAAGGAAAAAATATATTATATTGTGTTAGATAAACGTTGTAATTGACTTGACATTGACCAATGACGTGAAAATATAATCGTACTAGATAAATATATTGCGGGGTATTTGCAGACCACTAACAGTGTTTGTTTTATTTACGTTAAATTTTCCAAACATTTATGAAGCAATGGAATGAGATTTTCCATTAAAGAAAGGAAGGAATAGGTTTGTGATAAAAAGTGTGTTACACAATTGGTACCTCTCTGTGTGGCAACTGTAAAATACAGGGTAAAAATATATTAACTTGCAAAACGCCGCAGTTTCAAGATTTGATGATTTTGTGTGGGATCAACCACATCTAGTGTAGTCACTTGAAAATCAGTTAAAAATTCTGTTTTTTTTTGTGTAAACTTTACAGACGCGATTCGTATCCGATATCTTAATACGATAAAACAAATCTTTTGAACTCATAGTTCAAGTAACATCACTCATCATATATATCTTCATCATCATCGTCATTCAAGCGGTCGTTGACCCTGCAAAAAACTTCGAATCTTTTTTTATTTTATCGTGTTTAGATCACATCACAACTGCGGAATTTTGCTAGCTAATTCAATTTGACAATGTATACCTTGCGATAAGGTAGACTAGGCAATTGTTTATGAAGCCCTAGATTTATGTATGTTCACTGTTCACTGTGTTTGTGTTATAAGGGGGGTATAATTTTTTTGAGTAGGAAATTATTAAATAATTTCTTCCGCTCTGGGCGGAGCGGAAGGGTATGTTAGACTCTTACTGACTCGTATTTCTTCAGTTGCCTGTATGTTGCCAGGGGCCACGGTAACCCTTTCGGATAAACCCGCAACTCCGGCAGGCATCGGCTCAATCGGACCCCTTCAGTTGTGCTGACATCTCTTTGAGGCGCGCGTGGAACACAAAGCGCCGTCGACTCTGGCCTGGAAAGGGAGGTATCCTGCGAATGAATTGTTTAATGAAGTTTCATTCTCCTCAATTAATCTGCCTAGCCATCTCCCAACTACGTTGGGGTCGGCTTCTAGTCTAACCGAATGCAGCTGAATACCAGTATTTTACATGAAGCGACTGCCTATCTGACTTCCACAACCCAGTAACTGAGTAATACGATACTCCTTGGTAAGACTGGTTGTCAGACTTTCGGGCTTCTGACGACCCGTAACGACTGTCAAAGATCCACGAATCACAGCTGTGACCAACGGCTTAACGTGCTTTCCGAGGCACGGAGGAGTCTCGGTATGTAAAGATGGTTACCCATCCACGGATAAACCTCGGCAAGCGTAGCTTAACCTGATGGATCGATCCGTGTGGCTGTTATTACTTAGGCATGAGCTCCTCGCCTCGCCTCCTCGCTAAGTTTCATTCTCATAATGGTGTTAAGAATGCGGCGACGCATGAATTGTCCATACAAACGTAGTACATAAATCATTTGCAATTCGAGCATATTTCCACCATGTTATGTTGATATTCGGATTGAGACAGTATTTATCTAGGCTCCTACGTCTTTTTATTTCCAAAAACTTACCTTTAAATGAAGTGTAAGCGAATTGCATTTCGTACATTTTTACAGCGTAAATGACATGTTTTCATATTGCTTATTCTGTATTATAAACAACAATATTTGTAATATTGTTTTCGCAGAAACATAGTTTATGTTATCAAGTTATAAATTATCGAAAAAAAAAAGTGGAAATACATTAAGTTTTCATTCATAATTTTTTGTATTACGGAACATACCTATCCAAATTTATCATAAATTTTCGAAAGCTAGTAGTACTATCGCGTCAAGCAATAATTGTCAATGAGTGCGTGGTAGTATTGCTCACTGTAAGTGTATATCGCTCCGACAGGCACTCATACTAGCGCAACGTGCTTGGAATTGAATTTTGCAAACATCTCGATTTGTAGTTGCGAGCCGTGTCGCCGGCCTCTTAAGTTATAACGAAACACTATTAGGTACTATGGGTACTTTCCTACAGACAAACACAATTATAGCTAAGCTCTAAAAGTTGCCTTATGTTCCAATTATTATTACCATGCGTGTTCTTTACGATCCCTTTAACTTCCTTGCGCCCCTTACAACAGCCGTTTGTAAAGACATACGTACAATATTTATATTTTTTTAGTGTCCCTCGGGAATCATCACATTTCCTAATACAAACGAATGCTAATTTCCATGCCCATCAATTATTAGATTTATCTTGTATAATAATTTGAATTCAGAATTAAGTACTTTATTTACTTAACTATTTATGTACACACACATAATACACAGAGAAGACAAAAGGAACAGAAAAATATGTACAAAGGTGATGCTTATTTCTAAAGAAATCTCTTCCAGCATACCTACGATAGGACAGAGGATAAAAAGAGATGTAGACACCATGTGTAAGAGTAGAGAGAAAGTAAAATACATAAAATCAAAACAATTCACTTAATGAAATAAAACTAATAACATGAAAATATACATACATACAAACATACATCATCTGCCTAGCCTTTTCCCAACTATGTTGGGGTCGGCTTCCAGTCTAACCGGATGCAGCTGAATACCAGTACTTTACATGGAGCGACTGCCTATCTGACCTCCACAACCTAGTGACTAGGTAACACGATACCCCTTGGTAAGACTGGTTGTCAGACTTTTTGGGCTTCTAACTACCCGTAACGACTGTCAAAGATCTACAAATGACAGCCGGGACCAACGGCTTAACGTGCTTTCCGAGGCACGGAGGGGACATGGTATGTAAAGATGGTCACCCATCCACGGACCAACCGCGGCAAGCGTAGCTTAACCTGATCGATCGACCCATGCAGCTGTTATTACTTAGCCACAAGCCCCCTTATACATACAAACATACATACTTATAAAATAAATAACACTAATATAAAGAAACAAAAATATATACATAAAATACAAAATAAATACCAACGCAACTATGACGAAGTGGAAAGGTACTGTTCTTTCACTCTTCTTTTAAATACTGCAACAGTTTGGCAGTCCCTATTTGTTGTTTTGTTTTGATTTTCGTGTGAACTATATAAAGCTGTAAAACTATTTTCCTATCTGTCGTGCCTGCGACTTTAGCAGCTTTCCTACCATTTTTAAAACAAATTACATTAAGTTAAAAGAGTATTAGTATAATCTAATATTAAAGGCTCGTTCAGACCAGCGCGACACGCGACGCGACACAAAGGCACCGCTCATCGCGTGCCGCGTCGCGTGTCGCGCCTGTTTAAATGAGCCTTAAGTCGATTGAGAGCGTCCGGGCTACACCAAGTGCAAAGGGAAACTGATAGAAATCCGACGACTGACGAAACACGAGGTTTGCCGAGGGATATCAAGAACATTTTTGGGTACGTTCCTACAGACAAACCCAAATAGCTAAGTTCTAAAAAGTTGCCTTATGTTCCTATTATTTTATTACCATGCGTGTTCTTTACGATCCCTTCAACTTCCTTGCGCCCCTTATAACAGCCGTTTATAGACATACGTATAGGCATACGGATCGGTACGAGTACTGGGTTACACACGCATCGCTCAAACTATTAGTTGCCAATTACTTTGTAACACGACACCCTCGTAACGTGACGCTACGTTTGAGACACTCCGGGGGAAGGATCGACTGACAACTAGCAACATGCTTACCAAATTGACACGAGCTCCTTTGATATTCGATGATTTGGTGCTCAAATTTTGAAGGTCAGAATTTATTGGTACAGGATGGAGATTCTGTGTTATTATACAGCGTTTGATGTCTGAACTAATATAACATAACACACCTGTTTGTAGGTCGTAGGTTCGAACCCAGACAGGTGCTTTACTTTGTATAAATTATTTCATCACCACGGTGAAGGAAAACATCGTGAGGAAACCGGCATGTTCTAGAACCGAAAATTCGAAGACGTGTGGCATCTACCAACCCACACTGGGCCCGCGTAGTGCATTGCGGCCCATTCCCTCTCACAGAGAGGAGGCCTGTGTCCCAGCAGTGGGAACATTTATAGGCTGATAATGATGATGATGACACCTGTTTCCCCCGAAGGGTTAGGCAGAGGTGTACCTATAGTACCCACACTTCGCCTGTTATGTTTAAGTCCCATAAGGGGCAAGCTTATTGCCATCAATTCTTCAGAATTAATTCAATAAAAGTTAACAATAGCTCCAAAGAATTGCGTCACGATTGCCCATTTGCCCGAATGGTTGTTAGCCCGAGTGGTCGTTTGGCCGACGAACAGTTGGTCGTAAGAACGAGTGTCCGAAGACCGTTTGCTCGAATGGTCGATTGACCGATGAACATTTGACCGAAAAATAGGCTTGTTTTACATGAGAGCTCGGAACTTTATGGGATAAAAATTCACAAGATTGGATGTACAACTTTATTATTAAGTTAAAGTTTATCATAAAGAGAAGAATGGTGTAGACAGGAAAGGAAAGTAGTGATCAGTAAGTACAGTTTTATTCTGCAACTATATCTGTGTCTGGATTCAGGCTATCAAATTCATCCATTCCCTTTTCTCTGTACTGATATTATTATTCTATCAAGCTGTTGGACCAAATACAATTAATTTCCAGTAACCGTTATTTTCTTGAAGTGAAAACTTTTTTAGGCGCGTTGGGCATTTTTGAGATGGGAAAAAACAATTGAACTCGCGACACCGTTACCGACATCTCATTTTTGTAAACGCGATTGTGTTCTTTATTTATTTTACGTTACGGATCAATGTTCTATGAAAGTATTTTTACTTTAAAGGTTTTGGAAGTGTTTTTTTTGTAAACGCGATTGTGTTCTTTATTTAGATGAGGTTACGGACCAATGTTCTATAAAAGTATTTTTTCTTCCACCAAGGCGATCTTGTTCAAGTTTTCACTTCTGTCGGCATTACCGGAGTGCCACATTTTTTTGTACCACACAATGGTGTTGTTTGTATCCATGTTATTTTTTTGTACCATAGCTTTGCTTACACTTTCTGACATTATCTACACTTATGACGTGTGCGAGTCTAAACATAGACATGCAAAAAAAAAGCTAATTATTATTGTCCGTCATTTAATTTTGTATTCATGCAGCATCACAATGACTGTGCAAGTAATAAACAGGTACGACGATTCCAAGTAGTTACCTATTTAATAATTACTGACTGATAAATAACTCTAATAGAACCGGTAAGCTGGCTGGAGAGTCACCGAAATGGAAGACCGAGGTATTACGAGGCGCAACTTGGAAAGGAACTTTGGCGTTCCAACACAGTATCACAGCGAGGTAGATTTAAATGGAGTTTTTTTAGGGTAGATCATTTTAAGTGTTCACTATACATTTTTTGAAGTTTTTTCTGACAATATTTAGTTTGACAATTTAAAAGTATGAGGAACAGGGTGTAAAGTTCACTCATCCTCTATAGAAAAGGGAGGATCCTCCGACCAGATGAGTGTTGTGCCTGGCGGGCAACTGCCTAACGATTGATGTCGGGGAAGTTATATAATAATATATGTTGTTTGCGCGGTAAACTATGTTTACGCGATTCAGGATTTTGTGACGTCAGGTTTTTGATGCGTAGTTTGCATGTATGTAGATGCCGCCATAACAAATTGCAAAATGTTGATTTTTGAAATCCAATATACCATTTTAAAATTATTAATTATATACCATAGCTACCGATGAAAAATTGGTGAGTATTTTCTGTGTTTAAAAATGTCAAAAAACTAAATGAATATTTACAGTCAACACTTAAAATATATTCAAATAAAAACTCCTTAAATCTACCTCATTGCGATACCTACTGTGAAGGAACGCTACAGTTCTATAACCACCAGTAGACTGGGTATGATAAGCTAAGTAGAGTGAAAGGGAGACAACATACAACCTTAGAAACTACTGAAGACAAACACTAATATAAAAGCTATACGTTGTCTTTATTAGAAGAGGTCTTATTGTTTCTTATGCGTGGGTATGCGGGTGAGGAGATCAGATGTAAGTAAATTAAAGTCAATAATATTCTGAATAATCACAAATCTCTGATCACATTAAGGAACGTTTCCCCGAGTACGTGACGCGCGAGCGCACATCAATCAACTCACTGCACTGCAAGGGTAGTCTAGTCAACATGATCACCACTATCCCAGTCGCCATAACACAGTCATTAATTAATCAATGCCGGCTTCGATCCGTCTTCGCGATCCTTCCTTTTGACAGGAGGCCGCCTTCTCAGTACTCGGGGTTACGTCAAGTTGACATCTATCATAATCGTTCTAAAATCAACTCCGTAAGTTTTTGGTATCGTAAACTCTTTAGGCGCGCCGTCAAATATTATAAATGCGAAAGTGAGTTTGTTCGTTTATTTGTTTGTTACGCTTTCACGCTAAAACCGCTGAACGGATTCGGATGAAATTTGGCACAAGGGTAGATGAACTTGGTTAAGACATAGGGTACTTTTTATCCCGTTTTTCCCACGGGATCGAGACATGCGGTTAAAACTGCGGGGTGCAGCTAGTAATTATTAATATTATCCAATGTTATTTTCAAAACTTCTTAGCTGGCTGTTGGGTGATGAAGCAAAATACACCTACAAAATATCTACGTAGTTCAATAAATTAGTAGGTAAGACAACAGACTGTTAATTAATCATAATTAGACTTAGTTAAAGGCGTCTGCATACCTATGTAATAATTAGATGCGTTTGAAAAAGATGCTGTTTTAATTGAAGAATACCATAGAAATCGTCTAGACAAGACTGTGGTCAATTAGAGAAATATGTGAAGTTAATGATGACAATAGTTTGAAAAATGTTATCATGACCATAGATGTATTATTAATATATTTATGATCATGACAGACTGCTGTGACTTAAGGAATTTTATCTTGGTTCAAGGTGGCTGGGACAACCTGAATGCAGAAGACGTACTAGGTTGACCTAAATAGTGCTGATCCATGCGTCATGTTCGTGAACGGGCGCCGTCAGTAGGGACTGGTCATCTCTTAGCTGCCACGGTTTATTTTAATTTTTGAATTGTTTTTGTTTTTATTTTTATTTTTGTTACGGACGCTTTTAACGTGTACGTCTTTCTTCATTGTTCTCAAATGTATAATTTCAACATAAATTATGTAACCAATATTTTGTAACAATATTTTGATTTAAAAGAGTGCCCGTGGAGTTTCTTGCCCGTTCTTCTCCATAGGTACCTATTACGCTTTGGAATGAGCAACTAGCGTCATCTTTCTGACTGACCGACCCTGTAATTGGTGTATTTGAAATAAATTTTTTGAGTTTGAGTACGCCAGGGTGTTGTAGCGCAGCCTGGGAGAGACCTATGTCCAGCATTGGGCTGGGTTCAGTTTATTGATCTAACGTCTATTTATTATATTCAGTGATGTTTTACACATTATGTTGTTGAGTTCAAGCTCATTTTGTTATTTAGGACCTTATTTTAAGAATCAGAATGGATGTTGTCCAAAAACCCAAGGATAAAAAATGACTGTTCTTGTTACGACGCTGGTCAAATATTTAGATGTTTTAGTATTCTCTGACGCTTAAATTATTATTGAAATCTAGAATTCAAGAACATCATCTTCAAATAATGAATTCTGTAACAGCTAATTTAACCCATGTGAGAATCGAACGTCATATAAATATTTTCACAAAATAGATTCAAATCGATTTTTATTTATATGCATTTCTATTCAAGATAAACTGTAAATAGAAATTCGTGTGCAGTTTATTTCTTGTTGATAGAATTCTGTATAGAAAATGAGGGAATAGAAAGTTAAATTATTATAAACAAAAGATAAGAAAGATATAAAAGTGTTAAAATAGTAACCTGTAGCTAAATATAAAAATAAACTATTCCTTACATGAAAATATTTTCAGGCATAAACACAATTCAGACAAAGAATAAATACTTTCAATGAGGATGATGATAATTCAAAAACAGCCGTCAAGTTCGGAAAAGAGGACTCAGACATAAAATCTTTGGCGGTTTTCACACGACGCTGCGCACAGCCGGTGGATTTTGAGGCGGTGCGCCGCGCGGAGACGCGGCGAGCGCGCCTGTCCGCGCGGATGGGCTTCTAGCGGTGCGCTGCGTAGATAGTCGCGGGCGTGCCTTTCCGCGCGGATGGATTCCGATCAGTCGTGTAGTTCGATCACAGAATTTGAAAAGAATGGACTTATCCGCTCTGTGTTGCGGTATCTCGTGTGCCAAGCGCCGCCCTACCACGTGGTTTTCCGCGCGGAGTGGTGGAGGCGGCGTGAGCGCCGCTCGTCCGTACGGTCGGGTGGTGTATAATACGACCGATATAACTTGACAGTTCCGAACTTCGCGCAGAAGGCTGCGCAATAGCATTTTATGAAACAAATGGTGACGTGAGGCGAGTGTGAGTGAGAGAACATGCGTGAAAGTTAATAGTGCCTATGTTTAGAACTGCCAAGTTATATTGGCCGTATTGTACGCGGCGGGATTTTATCGCGCACTGGATTTTTAACTCTCGGTGTTGAGCCGAGTGTTGAGAATCCAACAGAGTACAACCCAGCCCGTCAGTAAAACACACTGTTTGATTTCCAACTCTTGGCGCTAATCAGAGCGTTGAAAATCAAGTGTGCGAAAAGAAATCACCGCAAGAAACATCGCCCATACGTACCTGGGCTTAGGCATCAATGGATTACGTATAAGCTAATGCGACGACGATCCTCTTCACCGCCAGCCGGCCGGGTCGGTGCGCGGCGTCGTCGTGTGAGAATCGTCTTTTGATCTATATATCAACATCCATTTTTTTACAGGGTTAATTTAAATTACCGAGCAAAACTTCGCAGACGCACACGAATGTTTTAATACCTAGTTATGTGCAGTTTCATACACTACTTTATCTACTTTCACACATTGGGATTGAACCTAATACTAAATAAAAGACCAAAGTTAAAGATCAAGAATAAATTAAAAAATCCCACGAAATTCAATACTACTGCTGGTGCAGGCGCCGTTCATTTGTTTTGTAAACAAATGGATGTCGCCTGCACCAGCACAACACCACACATGCGCTACACAGCACACAGCAGGTGCTGCTTAAACGTTCCATCACAAAAGTTGATGGAAACTCCTTGGTTATATTAAATTCTTGGATTAGTCCTGTATCGTAATAGAAAAAAAATATTGTATTATAGCATTATTTTGTTAGAGAAAAAGTGTTATAATATATGATTCTATTTTTAAATTTCGATATTGTGTGTATAAAGTATGTCAATATAAATTCGTTTTGAAGTTTATAATTCGAATATTACGATATGAGAGTAGATAAAAAAGTTTTATAGGTATGTACATAAAATTCGCTAAGTCAATTTAATACTACAAACCTGTGCAAATATTACATTGAATGTCAAATAATACCTAATTAAACATCACATTAAATTGTGTGTTTATTTGTTCAGTTGCTATGTAAGGAAGATAAAACTACTATTTTGGGTTCGCAAAAAATAAGTCTTCATTCTGTGGCAGATGTTCACACGTCATTATTAAATTGAATGAAGTAATAGTAATAAAATTAACAGCATAACATCACGCCTCTCATCCCTGAAAGGTTAGGCAGAATTATCTCTTTTGTATCGTCTAGCTCTAGACGTACCTAAATAAGGTAGGTAATGTAGGTATGCAGTGAGAACTTAACTCAAACTCAAAGCATTTATTTTAATTAAACCATTTACAGCCACTTTTGAATTGTCAATTCCAAAACGTAGATCTCTATGGAGAAGAACGGGCAAGAAACTCCAAGGACACCCTTTTAATTATAGATAATACAAAATCCAGGGTATATTATTCCTGTATTATGTGAGAACAATGTACAAAAAATAATCAAAAGTCATCATCATCTGCCTAGCCTTTTCCCAACTATGTTGGGGTCGGCTTCCAGTCTAACCGGATGCAGCTGAATACCAGTATTTTGTATGGAGCGACTGCCTATCTGACCTCCACAATCTAGTTACTAGATAACACGATACCCTTGGTAAGACTGGTTGTCAGACTTTTTTTGGGCTTCTAACTACCCGCTATGACTGTCAAAGATCTACAAATGACAGCCGGGACCAACGGCTTAACGTGCTTTCCGAATAATCAAAAGTAATTCAAAATATTAAGATTAAAGTTAAGCCCTGGCAGATAAGAGATGACCAGTCTCAACTGACGGCGCCCGTTCACGAACATGACGCGTGGATCAGCACCATCCAGCTCAACTATTTTGTAGGGAACCGAATGATCCAACACACTCCCCACCATAAGCAAGACATTTTCAAAAACGACGCGGCCTTATTTATTTAAATTAGTTGCTTTTAACATTATAAAAACTTAATATGAATTAAGTTTTTATAATGTGAAAAGCAACTAATTTAAATAAATAATAGATAAATGTGGATCTATTATTTATTTAAATTAGTTGCTTTTATAAACGCAACTGCAATTAATCCGACTATTAATAATACATTAAACTTACACCGATTTCAGTGCAGTTGCATTAATAAAGCGATTGAGTAGTTTAGAAAAATGTGGGAAAAATGTACCTAATTAGTACTTCTCTACCTATGGCTTGTATCTGGGTACGCTGGTGTTATTTTCTGTTATTGTGTTTTGTAAAGAAACACCTAATCACAGTATTTAATCGTCATAATAATGTTTTTAAACATAATTTCTACAACCAAGACTAATAACAGCATAAAATTTTTTTTTTTTTGCTGTTATTAGCAGTGATTGGAATAAGCTGACTATAATATTTGCCTAAACCTCGGAGAACAGAGACAGAAAGTGGAGACTTCCTTACGACAAATTTTTTTTCCCGGGATTCGGGAAAAATCTTCAGTAAGTTGAAAATAAGCTTTATATATTTATTTTTTTGTTGACTCAATAAAATTGTGCATGTTGCATAAAAAAAGTAAAATATATACTTATTGACAAAACGTAATGTATTCAATAATTTGATACAACGGTTAGTTGGATCGTAAATATAATTCAAATACAGGAATTAAAGTTAGATTATTAATTTCGGGATTTTACGTGAAAATCCCGAAATTTTTATAATTGCAAGTTTAGTTAAAAATAGCCTTTACACATCTTAAATAAAGCTTATTTTCAACTTACTGAAGATTTTTCCCGAATCCCGGGAAAAAAAATATAGTCGTAAGGAAGTCTTCACTTTCTGTCTCTGTTGTCCGAAGTTTAGGCAAATATAGTCAGCCTATTCTGATTACTGGTTATTAGTCTTGGCCGTGATGGCCCAGTGGCTCATGTACGAGGTTGTGGGTTCAAACCCATGAAAGTACCTACTAATGTGATTTTCTGTAGTACGTACTTTCTAAATTTATCTTGGACATTATTAACATTCGTGAAGGAAAAACATCGTGAGGAAACCTGGACTATAGTTAATATAAGTCTGAAATCGCTCGTGCCTTCTTTGCATGAGAAGAGGCATTTGTCTTCCATTGTAACAGTAATAATCTGTTATTATTATTATTAGTCTTACCTTGAAAAACTGGCCAAGAGCGTGTCGGACCACGCACAATGACGGGTTCCGTAGTTTGGATGAATTTATCCCAAGGAAAAACTTAGCATTGTAGTTGAAAAACATGTTCACCCATACATTTGAACTGCAAATATAAGTTTGCACGCACAGTATTGGAATATTTACCATGTTATTTTAAGACCATAGACTTCTTATAGGTTTTCCTGTAATCTATAAGTAAGAACTATTTTCTGTATTTTTAATTTTTGTATCATTTGTTTCAGAGATAAGGAATGGAATGGGAATGGTCAATTTTCATTTATTTTCTTAAATATCTTTAAAGCATTTATTTTAAAATGATTTTTAAAAAAACTGAAATACTCACAACAAGCCCTTTCATTTGATGCCGAAATGTGACTCATATTCAACATTCATATATTTTCGTTGCACATCCGTGTTTGAGTCACAGAAATTGATATGTGTTCCAAATTTCAACTTTATCGGTCCATTAGATTTGGAGCAAATTGAATGTGACAGACGGACGGACAGACAGACCGACAGATAGACAGACACACGAGTGATCCTATAACGGTTCCGTTTTTTCCTTTTGATGTACGGAACCCTAAAAATGTTCCAGATAGAATCGGTCGGTTCACGTGTCAGTTTTGACAACGAACGTCCAAAAAATAGGTGTGAAGTCACACCCGGACAAAAACTGACCGGATATGATGCAAAACCAATATTTTTAAAACACATTACTGACATTACTTATAATGTCAGCCAGTTATTTCTGTAATGTTTAAACATTTTGCGGTTTGCAAAAGAAAATGTGTCATAACATTTCCTGTGTTATATTTTTAATGTTGCCTATAATTAGTTGGTATTAGATCATGCAGTTTGATTTAGTAATCGATAATTTTATTTTTGTTTTGTTTATTTTGTACATTACTGACATCGATTAAGGAAAACATCGTAACGAAACCTGGACTTATAGTTATTATAAGTCTGAAATCGCCAACTCGTCTTGAGCGCGCGTGGTGATCAATGCTCGTGCCTTCTCTGTATGAGAAGAGGCCTTTACTCAGCAGTGGGACAATAATAGGCAGGTATTATTATCCATAACTCTAAAATACAATAGACGTTGATATATTTAGTAACCTGTTCCGCTTAACTATTCCTAAAGAGCCATAAAAAACCCTGTAAGAAATCGACACGTGTTTCACCTCTCAATGAGGCATCCTCTGGATGATAATTGACTTGTCGCGAACCCGAACATGGCATGTTGTCACACCAAGCACTGGACCGGAGACACAGAGAGAGAAAGGAGACAGAGACATTGTTGTTCAGAGTCTATACGTCCAGCGCACGAAGTGGCAACACGCCGTGTTCGGGTTCGCGAAAGGTCAATCATCATCTTGAGGATACCTGGTTGAGAGGTGAAACACGTGTCAATTTCTTACAGAGATTTTATGGCTCTTTGGGAATAATTTATAACAAATTTCCGCAAGGTCACGCCTGAATCAATTAACTATCCTTAACTCTGTTTAACTCTGTCTGTCTGTCCACGGATAGATCATTGACTTGGTTAGGACATATGATACTTTTGTTCCGGTAGTACGTTGCCGCGGTATAGTTTCTGAGCGCCACGCGGGCTAAGCCGCAATTAAAAGATAGTAATATTTAAAAATGAATTGACAACGTACGAGGAGCTCGTGGCTAAGTACTAACAGTCACATGGGTCGATCCATCAGGTTAAACTACGCTTGCCGGGGTTGGTCCGTGGATGGGTGACCATTTCTACATACCGAGACTCCTCCGTGCCTCGGAAAGCACGTTAAGCCGTTGGTCCCGGCTGTCATTCGTGGATCTTTGACAGTCGTTACGGGTCGTCAGAAGCCCGAAAGTCTGACAACCAGTCTTACCAAGGGGTATCGTATTACCTAGTTATTGGGTTGTGGAGGTTAGATAGGCAGTCGCTTCATGTTAAATACTGGTATTCAGCTGTATCCAGTTAGATTGGAAGCCGACCCCAACATTGTTGGAAAAAGGCTAGGCATAGGGTTGAATATATAATTACGAATTAACTCGGTTCTTTATTCAGGGATACAAGCTGGTTTAAGAATAAAATAGACATAGAGTTTACTACATATTTTAAGACCATGTAAGGACAATACACCCAAATCATAATATTCTAAAGAATCCATCATACAAAGTTCACCAGACCGATTTATAGACGGCCTAAATTACCTATGACTCCACAAGTAAACCTAGATCGATTCAGATATCAAGTCTATTGAAATCGTCAGGCCTTTCAAGCCTGCCATACGAATAATGTTACTCGACCATACACTACAATATCTTTATGATGGTATTGTCTGAATCTTAATAGGGAATCGTGGCAAAGTAATAACAGCCGCACGGGTCGATCAATCAGGTTAAACTACACTTGCTAGTCCGTGACTGAGTGACCATCTTTACATACCGAGACCCCTACGTGTCGTGGAAAGCATGTTAAGCTGTCGGTCCGGGTTGTCATTCGAGAATCTTTGACAGCCGTTACGAGTCGTCAGAAGACTGAAATTCTGACAACCCGTCACTAAAGGGTGTCGTGTTACCCAGTAACTGGCTTATGGAGGTCAGACAGGCAGTCGCTCTATGTAAAATATTGGTATTAGGCTATATCTGGTTAGACTGCAAGGTGAACCCAACGTAGTAGGAAAATACTAGGCAGATTGTTATTTTTACACAGTCATGTAATTTTCGATTTTACACTGCAAAATATAAAGTAAAATTGTTTTCCACCACGAAGTTGTAAGCGTGTGCAAATGGGGGCAACGTTTTGAGCATGACGATCATTGCTGAGTCACGGACGTAATGGATTTTCTATGAAATTACATTTCACAGACGACCGCCCCCAGTTATACATTTATGTTACTAAGTATACACCTCTATTGTAACTTTAAACAGATACGATGACTTTAACAAATACAAAAGCACAGCCGTACCATCTTTTCTCGAAGCCATTTAGGACATTTTCGACCCTCTTTAACTTCGTTGTGGATAAAGCTATAAGCCTGAATTTTCAATGACCAGGGGGCCTAAAACGACCGCTTTGGCAGAATCATAATATGATAATATTATGAATCACACAAACTGTCACAAACTGACAATTCATAATATTATCTGCGTTCAATTCATATTACGCAATTGATCTGTTTGACAGTTTTGTAATATAATTAA
The DNA here is from genome assembly GCA_963680765.1 of Agrochola lychnidis. Classification (NCBI taxonomy): domain Eukaryota; kingdom Metazoa; phylum Arthropoda; class Insecta; order Lepidoptera; family Noctuidae; genus Agrochola; species Agrochola lychnidis. The sequence continues at coordinate 10,621,024 of OY796869.1, read as the reverse complement.
ATATCATTTAAACTGTAGAAATAAAGAATAAAAACTCATTTGATTAATAAAAACAGTAAAGAAAATTTTTCCGGTAAAATTACGGTCTTAATTTTTTCATGCGGCTATTTACACCAAATATGATTCTGATATGAATTGAATTCCCCCAGCTAAAATATTTGTGTTACTATAGAGGAATTGCTTGGAATTCAGAAAATGAATTGCTTTTAGAGGAATTGCTAATGTGGCCGTTTTAGACCCGCAGGAAGGCTTTAGTATAGCTAGGTATATTCTTAAATTACAATCTATTTGAATATATAGTTTAAGAACTATTGCAGGTCAAAGTTCTTTAATTTTGTCACTGACATACTCACAGACTGACTCACTCACTCACTGATCATAAAAATTCTAAGGTACTTCTAGCAGACACTCAAGCTTCAAATTTTGAACACAATTAGCCTATAAAGCAAAGAAAAATTAGTTTTTTGTTTTGTTGCTACCACCATCTTATCTAAATCTGTCACCATAACAACAATGTTAACAGCATTTTTGGGCAAGGTAAGATAGCCAGTTCCTTTTTAGTTGAGGATTTCGGGTGAAGCTCGCTTCCACCTTCGACCTGATCATCACTTACCATCAGGTGATAAGAAAGACAAGAGCATCGCTGTTGTTATATATAAAAAACAGTGGCACTCTGGGAGTGCCGACAGAAGTGAAAACTTGAAAAAAAATCAGCACCGCGGTAATCAACGCGTTGATGTCTTTTACTCCACGGTGTCGGTAAATTCCGTTACAGTGTCACGAAATCAACAGTTTAGTCCCATCTCAAAAATGCCCAACACGCCTAAAGAAGTTTTCACTTCAAAAATATTTCAACTAATAAATACCCTAAAAGCTCTTCAAAAACTTAAATTTTATACCTTTAAGATTTATAATCTACTAGCCCTTTGTCGTTTTCGTGTCAATGAATAAATTGAGAGAGTAATAAAATAGACTTAAGCTACATAACAGTAAAAGGAATCAGTGACTGAGGCAGTGTCTAAAACCCATCTAAAACGGATCAACATGATTGCTCTTCAATCATATAACTTTTTCTCAGACATGCTTGGAAATTCGAACATTATTTTGACAACTTTTTTCGAGATAAATCGTAATTGCGGTACTGGTTGAATACATGCGAGCGCCCGGCCGGTAATCATCGTCATCATCATTTCAGCCGACAGACGTCCACTGCTGGACATAGGCCTCCCCCAAGCACCTCCACTTCGACCGATTCTGTGCTTTCCGCATCCAGCGGATTCCTGCAGCCTTCACAAGGTCATCGGTCCATCTTGTGGGAGGCCTTCCAACGCTACGTCTTCCGGTACGCGGTCGCCACTCCAGAACCTTTCGGCCCTATCGGCCATCCATTCTGCGAGCAATGTGCCCTGCCCATTGCCACTTAAGTTTGGCAATTCTTCGGGCTATGTCGGTTACCTTGGTTCTCCTGCGGATCTCTTCGGCCGGTAATGTTTGTATGAAAATCCATATCTGTCATGTTTAGCGGCCAAATAAATTACTATGATAAAAACTTTTTACAAAAAAATAAAACCGTCTTCCAAAAAAAACACTACAAAGAGAAAAATAATTTCGGAAGTCGGTGTCTTTGGTTTAGAATTTTCGTTTTTTGCCACAGACTTCCGAAATTATTTTTCACTTTGTAGTGTTTTTTTTGGAAGACGGTTTTATTTTTTTGTAAAAAGTTTTTATTTTTAACATTTTAGTTGTGGTACCTACCCCAAACAAATTCGAATACCACTACCTGCTATGTAAATAACAGTGACAGGAACTTATCATATCATCCACATACTAAGTGGGAAAAAATACGTATTATTGAAGCTAACTCAAAAACTACTTAAGCAAACTTAATAAAATTTATATGGGACCACCTCTGAAGTATGACCTACCAAACAAAAAGAGAATCATCAAAATCAATTCATAATTGGCGGAGTAATCGCGTAACAAACATACAAAAAAAAAAACATACTGTCGAATTGAGAGAGAACCTCCTCCTTTTGGAAGTCGGTTAAAAACTAATAGTATTGTCATGTTATTAAAAAAATGGAAAGTACTTTTTACTACAACACATGACAATCAAGTAGGTAACTTATCAAAGATTTTATTTACATTGCGATTTGGCTTGCAAATAGAGCTGTTTAAAGTAAAGAAGAAACAAATGAATGTATACAAATATACACAAAAAATTTCGTGGTTCGTCATTGATTCTAGAATTTATAATTCATTTACTGAATTTGATCCTATATACAGCCCGCGCATTATTTGAGAAAAGTACTATACAAGCCTTGGTCGCAACCAGGCATTGATAGACTCACGTGTCTCCGAGCTGCTACAAAGTAATTCCAGACGAAAAAACCCAATCATAATTTGCTCAACCCGGGAATCGAACTCAGCTTCTCATCAGTAGCGACCACTAGACTAACGAGGCAGGAAAAGAAGAATTATCTCTAATGTACCGAAAACGCTTATCAAACGGAATAAAACCTTTTGATTTCAAAAGTCGGTATATTTGTTTCTTTGCATGGTCTCTTGGTTTCAATTAAAATTTAATTAGGTACGTATCACAACTTGTTTGTTCATATTTCAGTTCACCATCCTAACTGAACTTGTTTGTAGCCAACCGAATTAATCGTGCAGTTTTTATGAAGTCCACCGAATGGGTTGCTCTAACGATTTGCGTACTAGAAACATTAAACGCGACTGACCCACCACCCACCGTTGAATGTTGAATTGCTCTGTTAAACCAACAATATGAAGCAGCCTGAAGGTAGTACGAACAGGCAAAGCGTCTGTCATGCTCAACATTTAGGCACAACCGGCGGACATGACACGACCATGCATGATCGGTCGTTTTCCGTTCTGCCCATGATTGCATAGGTTTAACCCCTGTCACTTAAACCCTGAACATTTCCTTCAACTGCTGTAATTGTTTGTTAAACAGAATAATACATAATTACACTGACGAGCATTATAAAAAGCCACTAACTTATCATGAAATATATTCTAATAGTCCTCTTAAAGTAAAAAAAGCAACACTCAAGTGAATTTAATAGCGCATAGAAACTATTTTCAAGTTTTTTTTACTTCATGTAGCTTCTTCTTTTCGTGTGGTTAGTGACTAACCTGGTGTCAGAGTTATAAAGTCGCCCATGGGCCTCGACTTGGCTTCACATGCCGTCGAGAAATATCTCTCAGGCATCCGGTTTCCTCACGATGTTTTCCTATACCATTTTTGAAACAAGTGATAATTATACAATACGTACATGAATCCGAAAAGTCAGAGGTTGGGTTCGAACTCGAGACCTATGACTTGGCAGTCTGACGATCACACCACTAGGCTATCACTGCTATGTAGCAAACTTGTGTGGTTTAGGAGTTTAGGAGTTATATGCTTTTTTTTTTTTTTTTGGCAGTTTGCAAGTGGCTTTTTTATATTGCTCGTTAGTGTATTTTTATTAAAATTATGTTACAAAATTAATTTCATGTGTATTTTAAACTTGCGACCTGCCTATACTTTGCATGTGTGCAATCTACTAATGTGGCAACATGTCAAAACATTGAGATTTCTGTGGTAAATTTAAGTTAAATATTAATGTATTATACACAAAACCTTCCGGAATAAATACTCTAAATGTTGGTGAAAACCACATCAAAATACATTGTCCAGTTCAGAAGAACTAAGCGGTCACACAGACTAAAAAAGCAATTTAGTTTTTGAAGTGAAAACTTCTTTAGGCGCGTTGGGCATTTTGAGATGGGAAAAACAATTGAACGACACCTTATTTTTGTAAAAGCGATTATGCTCTTTATATTACATTGTGGATCAATGTTCTATGCAAGTATTTTTACTTTAAAGGTTTTGGAAGTTTTTTTTTTTGTAAACGCGATGTGCTCTTTATTTAGATAAGGTTACGGACCAATGTTCTATACAAGTATTTTTTTTCACCAAGACGATCTTGTTCAAGTTTTCATTTCTGTCGGCACTCCGGAGTGCCCTAGATTTTTTTTTTACACAAAATTTATTTAGAGATAAATAAAATATACAAGGATAAATTGCCTATGGCTACACCAAAATACTATAGGTAGGTAGCACTAACTTGCGTGCCGTGTCGTTCTAATTTACTAGAAAAGTGACGGAATAATGTAAATGACCGATCTCGTCAGATTTTCATGATCTACACAGAGTGTTCCGATCGTAAAACCGTCACGACTGTTAAATTACAGTTCGACGATAAATTTTATTTGTTTCTCTACGATCGAAATATATATTCAGTATTATTTCGTTTGATTAAAACCCAGGACTTGAACTAAATAAGGATTACATGGCAATTTTAAGAGAATGTATGGTGTTTCGTATTGAATTAGCAATGAGTAGGTATGTAAGGTGCCAGTATCTTTGCGACTCCTACACGAAATTAGAAACTTGAAGCTTAAAATGCCAATGCATTTCACAACTTTCTTCGATAAATCCTCTTCTGTCCAGGCCGCTCATTTGTGGAATGCATTGCCAGTCTAAATAAAATGCGCGCAATCGTTACCGGTATTTAAAAGACTCGTGAAGGAACATTACTTGTTGTTGTGATCTTAACTTGTTCTCGTAGCTGTAATATTCTGTAGTCGTCATGTATTTTCGTTGCTTATATAAATATTCTTATAAGTTTAGTATGTATGTATTTATGTATGTATTGTATTTTGCACCAATAACAACTCCATTTTTATGTCCACACAATCACTTTCCATTCCAAGGTTGCCTGGAAGAGATCGCAGAAAGCGATAAGGCCTCCCATTGTATTTTCTGGTGTATAATAAAGTATATAAATAAATAAGAGGAAGTTTGAAAGTGACTAAGAACTTACGAGGAAATTAGTATGGGCATGTCATGTGGAGGATGAGGAGCATTTCGTGAGGAAGGTTTTTAGTGTGAATGTGAATAATTAGATGTAGGAGAAGGCCAAAGAAACGATTAATGAATTGTCTGATAAGGCTAGAATGGGGTTGAATACTCAGATAACGTCTGATAGAGATATTATTAACGAAGATGACATGCACCAACTCCAAACAAAGGATTAGGGTAGGAGAATGATGACGTTAGTTTTCTCAATCCAATGAACTTAAATAAAATATCAGTGTTTTGTGTTTTTAAGAAATATAATAAAAATAACGGTTATTAATGACTGAAACTTTCAGCGCATCAATTTATATTATTCGGTTTATCTCACCGACACTTTGACGGCGCCTTTTAAAATATTATTTCTCAATGTATTTTTTTATATCACTCCAGGGGTGGCCAATTAAGGGTGTCGCGTTAAATTCGGAGACCGTTTACTAGGGTTCAAGTTATTTTTAATTAACTCAAGAATTGCTTCGTAGCTAAAATTAATGTAACATTTTTGCGAAAGGTCAATTGTATTTTTTATTGTTGGGACAAGTCCTTAAAATGATTCTAATTTAAAATTACTGGGAACTAATTAAAAGTTCCAAGTTATGTCTTTCATGACACCTACGTAGAGCTAGTTTGTTTTGGCTGAAAATTAATAAAACCTGAATTTGATACAGAAACTATTCGATCATTGAGTACAATCGTCATTTTTCTTTTTTTTTAACTAGGGCATCTCGCAGTTAACCTATGAGATCATGGCTGCTTAACCGGGTTTTCCTGTGCCTGCCTTAAGCTTCTACACTCAAAGCCTCCAGCAAGAGGCAAAAACTATTCTAAATGAAAACTAGGCGAACGCTCGCTAAAGGCACCCCCTGTGGGGTACGAACCTCGGCTTAGGACAGCAACAAGGGACAGGCTGGATCAAACTTTAGATTTTCATCTTGATTATTATGCGGGGTATTTAAAGCTCTGTGCTCAGCTGCAACAACTGCTGGCACCTCGTTTTCGAGCAAGGGTCGGGGGGGAGTATCTTTTACTCGGGGACGCGATCGCGAAGAATTTTGGCGGCGGGGTCGGAATGACGGGTGTCGTCTGTATTTGTGCACTGTACTGGTGGCCCTATTCTTCTCCTGGAGGAATGTTATGAGGTCATCTGGATCGGAGAGTCGTACAATCATCGTCTTCCATATTTTCTTTTTGCTTGTACATAAAATATGTATATGGACGCCCCCCAGCTAGATGGACCGACGACCTTTTAAGAAAGTGGCTGAGACAGACTGGATGCAGATGGTGGAGGACAGGGTGCTGTGGCGTAGCTTGGAAGAGGCCTATATCCAGCAGTGAACTGCGATAAGCTGAGTCGAAAAAATATGTATAAAAAAAATTAAGTGTTGGCTTGTTTGTGTTAATAAATAAGAATATATATGTAAATGTTCAAAAAAGGAGATTTTCATGAATTATTTGCATTTGAAGTAATCATTGCGCAGTAACATTGAAATCAAACACAAAATTCAGTTACAATAACAAGGAAATTTACAGGAATTCGAAGTGAATTATTCTGAATTTTCAGTAGGTAGATATAAATAGCCTATACCAACGTAATAAGGAATGCATTGATTCAAAATTATACAATACGTTTACGTACTAGAGCCAAAATTAATTCTGCATTGACTGATATCCGATATAAGGACGGCTCGTACTGTAGGAGGGAAGCGAAAATCACGAAAACTGCAAAAAAAAATGTGTTTGTAAAAAATTGCTAACGATTTATAGAAATAATTGTTATTTTCTATTTGCTAGATTAAATAGTTTATTTCAAGTAGGCCATTAAAAGGCACTATTGAACGTCACCATTTACAAGAAAATATAATTAATTGCAGAACCCATTAAATTATTACCTTATTTAGTGTTTGGGTCGCCAAGACACAGGGTCAGTGTTGCCAGCTGGTTATTGTCAAAAGTTGCCTGAAATGAATAAAAAAGTAACTTTTTGGCGTGAAAAATAACCTTTTATATTTTTTTCCAGTTTCCAAAGACAGTTGTTGGTTTAAACTTCATTTTAGAAAAGTTTTTGTAAAAAAAAAGATGTAGGAGCCTAGATAAACAGTGTCTAAATCCAAATAACAACATAATATGGTGGAAATATGCCCAAATTGCAAATGATTTAGGTATTACGTTTGTATGGACAGTTCATGCGTCGCTGTGTTCTTAAAATTATGTTCTACAAATTCCTCAAAATAACCTAAAAATAACCTTTCGAGTCGTGTAACCTAGAAGTAACCTAAAGGAGTTAAAAATCACCTAAAAGGTTACAAAAGTAACCTTCTGGCAACGCTGCACAGGGTGTGCCTAGTTTGGGACCCGCTGTTAACTGTCAAGGGGATAATTATAATATTAGTGAATCTAGAATAGAATAGAATAGAATTATTTATTTGTCAAACATAGGTAAAGAGTCAAGGTCTTATAATAATTATATGTTGCGCTATGTATTGCCGAGTAAAGAAGCTACATTCGTTGATAGTTATACGATTGTATAAGAGTTACTGTATACACGTACCGCGCTAGAAGATTTTAATCGTTTACATTTCGCGTATTTTCGACGTGAGTAAATTAAACAGTACCTATTGATTGTTATTTTCAACGTTTATGTGGTGAAAATATTTATACTCAGACAATATTCGCAGTTCATACAAACTGAATATTGTGTAGACTATACCACTTTCATAGGACATGTAGCAAAACATTCATTGTATTTGAAAAAACGTTTTTATCTACTCTCATAGCATAATATTCGAATTATAAACTTCAAAACGAGTTTATATTGACATACTTTATAAACACAATACCGAAATTTAAAAATAGAATCACATTATAACACTTTTTCTCTAACAAAAGAATACTATAAAACAATTTTTTTTTATTACGATACAGGGCAAATCCAAGAACTTAATATCACCAAGGAGTTTCCATCAACTTTTATAACGGAACGTTTAAGCGGGGGACAGCAGCACCCGCTGCAGCGCATGTGCGGTGATGTGCTGGTGCAGGTGACATTCAAATGTTGCGTTGTACTGAATTTCGTGCGATTTTTTTTTTTGTTCTTTTATTTAGTAGGTTCAATCCTAACGTATGAGAGTAGATAAAGTAGTGCATAAAACTGCACATAACTAGGTATTAAACACGAGTGTGATACTATTAAAAACCTCGCCTATGGCTCGGTTTTTAAACACACTTGCATAATGAGGGGTATTAAAACATGAGTGTTTTAATACCCCTCATTATGCAAGTTTCATAAACTACTATTTTTTAACAGCGTGTACCTATTCTAAAATCTGCTGGAACTGCTCTAGCACTTCGAATTCTGAATTAGTGATGGGATTGTCTCAAAACAATAAGTTGAAACAAAAGAACATCATGTTTCAGACACCATCATTATGGTGACCGATCATACGTTGATTGTGTGTGTGATTAATGTTTTTAAGTAAAGACTTCTTTAGGCGCGTTGGGCATTTTTGAGATGGGACTAAACCATTGATTTCGCGACACTGTTACGACACCAGCTTTTGACCATTAAAAAGACATCAACGCGTTGATTAACGCGGTGTGTGGAGTAAAAGACATCAACGTATTGATTACTGCGGTGCCGATTTTTTTTCAAGTTTTCACTTCTGTCGGCATTCCCGGAGTGCCACTGTTTTTTTTTGTGGTAGTTTTCTTGCAATCTGTTCCATGCAAACATGCAGTATGAGGTTAGGGATTTATCAATTGTCTTGAAGAGCCAGTCTAACGACGGGCGCCCTAAATATTCTCTATAAATCTCTAGGGGACTTTCTTTTTAGCCTTTTGAATGTTGAATTACTATTAATTAAGTGCGTAGTCAGTAAGTTTGGATGATTGTCTAGTCTGACACCCAGTATAATTTGGTTGTTACATATGTCTTAGTATGTACGTGGTTGCTTGTCGTATTGGTATACGACGCACTACGCAGAGATGCGCAGTTACTTTTGTCCGTAGGGCACTAACACACAGCTCTCAAATAAAAGAAAAACAATAGGTAACTTCATTACTCGTTTCATCGCAACTTTTACGACATTAGTTCAAGCTGTTGTGCAAAAGATAAGCCAGTTATTTCGCTCATAGAAACTTTGCATGCAGTCAAAAACAACGGCCAAAAATTTCTGCTGACTTAGAACAAAAATGAGTACTTACTTTCAGTGCTGCATAGTTTGTTGTGATACTGCAATACGTTGAATATATTCAAAACAAAGTGTCACAATGTCAGCACAATTCAGCTTTACAAACTTGCTGAAATCGTGGTCTTGACAGAGTGCAACAATTTCGTTACTTAATTGTTTCGTCGAGCGTAAACTCCCAAGTGCTTTTCCACTGAAACTGTGTTTCAATTTAATTGGTTTAGGCTTGAGGGCTAAACAGATTGATGAAGCAAATAAATGACTCGTTAAAGTGATGCGATACTTGGATTGAGTCTTTACAATAATATTTTATTGTTAAAGTGAAACTTTTATTACATCGTCTCAAATTTTTTCGTCTATGTGTTGCATGTCGCGTGACGGTCGGCCGCGGAGTAGGGATAAAGTGAAAGGCGCTCGTCAGAGCAGCCAAGGCCAATATGGCGGCGCCTATAGAAGTTTCACTTTTACCGTGGTTTCATAAAACCACACAATCCTTTTTAAAGTGAAACTTTTATTACATCGTCTCAAACTTTTTCGTCTGTGTGTTGCATGTCGCGTGACGGTCGGCCACGGAGTAGGGATAAAGTGAAAGGCGCTCGTCAGAGCAGCCAAGGCCAATATGGCGGCGCCTATAGAAGTTTCACTTTTACCGTGGTTTCATAAAACCACACAATCCTTTTTTTTTGTTGTTATGAATTTGGGTGCTGTGAATCTCAAATGTCCATTCTTAGGGAGGAAATTTTCTTCTTGTTAAGTTACTGGAATACCTATAGGCCCCCGTAGTTTTTTAGATTCTGACATTACAATTAGATATAAATTATAATCACACTATGGACCATGATTATAATAGAATATAATATGAAATAGAATAAGGAAAATTTTATACTTATCATTTGATTTCCATCTAGATTGATGACCTTAACCGTCTTTTCCTTCTAGATGGATGGCTGGATAATACTGGACGCAGAAGGTGGAATACCAGGTGTGGCCAACTTTAGTGAGGCCTTTATCCAGCTGCAGAATTTGATAGACTGTATTAAGATTTCTAATCCATTTGCAGTACTCTGAGATAACGCAGTAACCACTTACAAACTCCTCGCTAATCGCTCACAAATGCACCTTGCTCTACCCCACTAAGTATTTGTTGATCTTGGAGCGAGCTACAACTGATTGAAGGAGATTGATGTACACACTAACACACACAAACACACCCCCACACACACGATCCTATAATAACCCCAGACACGTGAATGAATCAGTCTGTTACATTTTAAACACTATATGTAAATGTTTTTGATAAATTAAATTTGGTAAAATATACAGACGGTTACCACAAGCTAATGTGATGTTTTTAGACTGAGTTAGATATAATATCGTCATGGCTAGTAGGTAGTGTCTGTACATCTTGTACGAGCCTAATGTTATAACACTCTCCAACTGCTGCTCTGCGATGCAAAACAATGGGCTCTTTTCATTGAAGATAATGAATGAATACTTCAAGACTTTTTAGCCGACTTCCAAAAAGGAGGAGGTTATATGTTCGTCGCGTATGTTTGTTTTTTTTTTTTTTTTTATTATGTATGTCCACCGATTTCTCCGCCAATTGTGGACCGATTTTGAAAATTCTTTTTTTGTTTGAAAGGGTGTGCTCTCGAATTGGTCCCATATAAATTTTATTAACTTTGCTTGGATAGTTTTTGAGTTAGCTACAAAATACGTATTTTTTTTCCCACTTAGCATGTAGATGATATGGTAAGTTTCTGTCATTGGTAGCAGATAGTGGTATTCGAATGTGTGTGGGGTAGATACCACAACTAAAAAGTGAAAAATAAAAACTTTTTACAAAAAAAAAAAAACAACCGACCTCCAAAAAGAACACTACAAAGTGAAAAATAACTTTAATTTCGGAAGTCGGTGGCAAAAAACGAAAATATTACCCAAGACACCGACTTCCGAAATTAAAGTTATTTTTCACTTTGTAGTGTTCTTTTTGGAGGTCGGTTGTTTTTTTTTTTTTTCTTCGCGATGTTTTTATCCACTGTAAATCAATATTGTTCAAAATGAACTTGCAAAAGCCACTGTCTTGTCAAGTTTGCAGTTTTGTACAGGCGTAGATGGATTTTAGCTTTCATACAATGAAGCTCTAAAGATGGTCACATTTTTAGAGGTATGAGGAACGGGGTGTAAAGTTCACTCATCCTCTATAAACAAATGAGGATCTTCCGACTAGATGGGTGTCGTGTCTGGCGGGAAACTGCTCAACGATTTATGTCGGGGACGTTATATTTGCTATATGCTGTTCGCTCGGTAAACTTTAATTGCGTGATGCAGGATTTTGTGTGACGTCAGGTCTTTGATGCGTAATTCGCATGTGGCGATGTAGATGCCGATGGCGGCATCTCAAGGATTTAGCTTTTGGTTGTGACTTGTCCACGTTATCGTTACTCATACACAAAATAAGCCACCACATATATATAATATTGCCTCCATAGACTTAAGTTTAACCTCCTTTAGATTTTTGATGTGTAACATCTTTTCTCTCGTTTTCCCAGCAATCAAAATCAAAATCTTATAAAATCTAAATAATCAAATCTGTAGGAGTGATTTCGTCATAGGGAGACGGGGAAGCGCGCGCTATTTGATTTATTCAATGAGCGTGCGCGGTGCTAGAGTTGGCCGTCAGAAACGACCTTGACAACTTCCTGCCCTTTTAATGTTGTTTATTACAAAGGTGAGATATGAGATGTTACACATCATATTATGCGACTACTGTAAGACCCGCTTGTTTTTTTAATTCGGATTTATTATTCTTGCTATTAGTTTGCCGTCAATACTTCATTATGTTCAGAGCTGTAACGACATGGATTTACTAGCGCCTAATCGCTGTTACTAAGAACGGATAATGAGAATCATCATTTCAGCCGAAAGACGTCCACTGCTGGACATAAGCCTCCCCAAGCACCTCCACTTCAACCTATTCTGTGCTTTCCGCATCCAGCGGATTCCTGCGGCCTTCACAAGGTCATCGGTCCATTTTGTGGGAGGCCTTCCAACGCTACATCTTCCGGTACGCGGTCGCCACTCCAGAACCTTTCGGCCCCATCGACAATCCGTTCTGCAAGCAATGTGCCCTGCCCATTGCCACTCAAGTTTGGCAATTCTTTGGGCTATGTCGGTTACCTTGGTTCTCCTGCGGATCTCTTCATTTCTGATTCGACCACGTAGGGAAACTCCAAGCATAGCCCTCTCCATTGCCCTTTTGGTGAATTTTAGCCTTCTGATAAGGCCCATTAAGAGCGACTACGTATGAACGGATAATAAGGATTGGTAATTAGTCAGAGGATTTTCAGATTTGTCGAAATGCCCAGTTACTAAATGTATTATTAGTTCCGTGTCTAATATAGGTTAATACTCAACACAAACAGATGTGCATTGATAATATTTTGTTGATAAGGATAACACTTAAAACGGTCCGCTTGATAAGGGTTATACCAATGCGTTTTTTCGTGACAATATATCCGTTGCACAGCTGTTACCTAAGGCTAGAATCGCATTGCCGGTACGCAAACAAAGGACATAAAAAATTATAACGTTGATATTTTTTGTCACAAACACAAGTAGTTGTAACTAGGAATCACATTAGTTTAATTAGAACGCTTTTGAACGCGCGTTGTAAGTTGCATTGAGAAAGTCGCGCCATCGCGCGTTGTAGGTGTATGGTCTATTTTAAAAGTAACTGATGAAAATGTAAACAAAGGATCAGAAAATGTACTGTAATGTATGGCTATCAATTTGAAGTGTCACTTAGAAATTGAAATACCGATTTGAGATTGAAATACAGGTGAATTTAATGAATATTACCATATTCCTTTAATGAATAATTTCATTTTTAATAGCACACATATCAACGCGGAAAGGGATCGTCACCATATCGCCGCGGTTCGTGAGCTTGTCCCGAGGCGAGGCGATTATGTTACGAGTCCGATTAGTGTGCGTTGCAGTATGGAGTTTCATACAAAGAATACTGAATGGCTCGTGTTGATACGGTAACGATTCCTTTCCGAGTTGATATGTTTGCTGTTTCCTTTATCCTGAACAGGGGTTTGTTTACACGTTTATTTGATACTTTTAGAACAGACTATTAGTTTCGTTATTTAGTTATGACACTACACCAGCATTCCTAGCAATGGCTTCATTCAATTAAAGAATTATCTGCGGTATTTCATAGAATAAATATTTCATGTATCAATTTAGCTCCATTAATCATTATTTCTCAACGGCATATGAAGCCAAGTCAGAGGCCCATGCATGGGCGGCATAAAAACTCTGACACCAGGTTGGTCACTAACCCTGCTGGGGTTGCAAGGAAGTCCGAAAGGGAGATCGTGGCCTCCGGCAACATGGCAACTGAAAAAACACGGGTGGGTTTTAGTAAGTAAGAGTCTGATATGTCTTCCCGTTCCGTCCAGAGTGGGAGAAGTTATTTGATAACGTCACACCCAAAAAAAAAAGTTTAGTCACTAACCACACGAAAATGTAAGTAATTCAAAAAACAGTCAAAGAAGAAATAATCAGTGTCACTGTGAGTAGGTATAACAACTCCAAATCAAGACAAATCATTCGGAATTAATGTTAAAGTAAAATGAAGACCGAAATACACGATCCATGTTACGCGTACTCATTGGCCGCATTGATCAAAGGTGAATGGGCACGCATCAATTTGTCGCGTCAATGGACGCGTAAGGTGTTACAAATCTGTTTCCAGCTGAAAGCGGTTTCTGAACGTGAACCTCTCGAAATCAATGCAATTAACGATGTAAAGATTTTATTTGAGGGCACAAGGAGGTGTTGTAGTTAGAAATGATGCCATCTCCAGAATCCGTACAAAACATTTAATAGAAATGAATTATATTTATTTCTGTATTTTTTTTTTTTGTAGTGCTACAGAAACGTGGCAACGAAAAATAAAAAATCGGGGATGTTTGCGCTGTTTCATATTGACGGTTTTCATGCTATCATTCGCAAGAGAACGGTTTCCCTGATCTGTCAGAATGCTTGGCAGCCGCAACGAAATTTTGAAAACAATAGCCGATAGGATCTCATCCCCGCTTTGGAGGTCACTTGTTAAGTCAGTCATCTGACTTACTTCGACTAATTCTAACTTTTATTTTCATCTATCACCTATCTTTTGTGACGCTGGAAATTTTATAAAAACTTTATTCTTACTCTTCCGACACTGCTATCATAAATACACCAAAAATAAATCAATTTCTCTGCCTCAGAAAAACAGTAAAATACATCTCATCGGAACAGTAACAAACTCTTCCTAGAATACATAAATTTTACAGCAAATAAATCTATAAAAGTCGGGTAGGTACACAAAAAAGTAGTTTTTATGAAAAAGTGTTCCTGAGAGTTAGAACTTCAGCAAAGATCGGCGCCTATCAGTCTTCTATAAATGCTTTGGAGGCACCATAAATTTAGATAGACACCTACTACTGAAATCATATTCACAAAAAACTCACTTTCGAAACTAATTTGCGCTAAGAGCCAATTTTCCTACATGAATAGGACTCGTTAGATGAAAATTGTCGCGAGATTTCATTGAATAGTAGTAGGAGCCACGTCGTTTTTCAGGACCGAGTATAAATTTTTATGGCTCTAGGTAAGCAGCGGAATGTCGGAAGAAATAACCGTTTATCAGTCTGTTTGCGATTCGATTTCGGCTTGTGAAAATGGCGAACTTGAACTTGAAATATGAATGGACCGTTTCGTAAATAGGAATAGAGGAACACGTCACTTGCGCCCTTGGAAATGGTTTTTGCTGTGCCCAAATGTATGGTAAGATAGCAAAAACTGGATTTTTTAATCAATAATGTTCGCATAGATTTTAAGCCTGCTTGTGCTTGTTTAGCATAATTATGTTGATTGCAATCGACTATATATTCTGTTTTAAATTAATGTTCATTATTTTTGGTCGAGTTATTTATTTCTATAAATTCCTTTCAAAAAGCTTATTAATGATAGTTTTTGAAAAAATTACAGCAAACTATTTATATTCATTAACTCCATTACATTTTAGAAACATTCTAACATCAAAAATAATGAGTTTAATGGTCTTGCAAAACTAATTGTTAGTTGCTCATTAGTTTATCTTAATTATTACAGAATCGTTGACTTAAGGTTCGTTGAAGTTTAGTTTTTGGCATAAAGCTTAATGACTTTAAAATTTAAAATGAACTGAAATATAATTTGGGTTTCTGGACGACAAAGTAACATAACAAAATGATCAAACATTAAGTAATTCACACGCTTAGTAAACGAGATAATTATAGTACTAATACTACTAATGAGTAGAATCCCCTTAAACAAGCACAACAAAAAAACAAACAAAAACAAAATATTTATTTCAATTACAAAAAGGCATTTACATACATATGATCGGAGATCACCTTTTAAGCAAGGAATTGCTTGTGTTAGGAGACTCCGCGCTTCCACTTATCATCATCTTATGTAATTGAGCAGTGTAGACAATGTAAACATGCAGTAAAATAAAATAAATTAAATGGGTAACTTAAAATTAAACAATTGAAAGGGAATTGGAAGGAACAACAGATTAATTAATATAGAGAAAGGTACTGATGGTAACGGCCCCGACTTCGAGTTGTAGGTCGTGGGTTCGAACCTAGGCAGGCGCTCTACTTGGTGTAAATAATTTCATCACACACTGCTCCCAAAACGGTGGAGGAAAACATCGTGAGAAAATCGGCATGTCCTAGAACCGAAAATTCGAAGATTTGTGACATCTACCAATCCGCACTGGGCCCACGTGGTGGATTACGGCCCACTCCCTCTCATAGAGAGGAGGCTTGTGCCCCAGCAGTGGAAACATTATAGGCAGTTCAGCCCTAGCATATTAATGCTAGATAAAAATCTAATACATTATAACATAATGGCAAATAATTTAATTTATTGTTCTGTCTCGTAATGTTAATTTCTTTGCATACCTATTATAGTTAAGAACCAAGTTTTTCTAACTGAACAGACAGCTGTGCTGCTAAAGAGTTTGTTGCGCCACTTCTTCTTCACAGCTAAATCACTAGAAAGTGGTGAAGGGCGGGCGTTTTGGGGGACTGTCGTATGTAATTTTGACGTTCGAAAAGTGCTGATTCTCAGCCTAATTTGAATAAATTAATTTTGATTTTAATGTTTTTTAGTCGTATTTCGGAAATATCTTAGGACATACGGATATGTTTCTGGAATGAGTCGGATAACGCATTGAATGGAATTTTTCGTGAATAATAAAAGATTTGTTTTTCGGTTAATTTAATTCTCTTGAATTTTCATTCATCTATACTCCATTTGAAATAAGATTAGACATTTAAACAAAACTTTTTTAAAGTTTGTTCAACCGATTTTGACTTCTATACCGTATAAATGTCTGATCTTATTTCAAAACGAGTGTAGGTTATTTATTCCAAGTTTGCAGATACAAGACGGTTTTTATGAGAAATTATCGCTGTAATACTAATAAAACAGAGTCACATTCAACGGTTTCAAAATACACAAAAAACTTGTTTTATCATTAGACCAAATTGTTCTGTCTTTGACATACAAAATTGTTTTGTTTCTGCTGCGGACAATGTCTTAATAGTTTATATGTCCGTAGTTCGTATTTTTACCTCCTGTAGTTTCGGGATTTTGTCTAGCTTTCATATTATTTACTGTTCGAAAATTGGCAGTACTAAATTACTGATGGTCAACCTTGGAATCGCGAGATTAGAAACAATAAAAACATGCAATAAGCTGAGACAACGAGATTTTTTTTCAACAATTGGTAGGTATTGTATCGCAAATATATCGTATCATATGCGTACACACGACCACATTTCAAACTATAATGCTGACCTTTTTTTTTTTTGCGTGGGAAAATATCAAATAACTTCTCCCGCTCTGAGTGGAGCGGGAGGGCGTGTCAGACTTTTACTGACTAAAACCCACCCGTGTTCCTTCGGTTGCCCTGTTGCCGGGGGCCATGATTTCCCTATCGGTTTTCTTCGAACCCCCGGCAGGCATTGGCCCTAGCGGACCCCGTCAATTCTGCTGACACCTCTTTGAGGCGCGCGTGGAACACAACGCGCCGTCGACCCGGGCTTGGTCCTTATCGCGGAACCTATACAAGGCGAGGTCAATTTATACTGGAACTATAACCTGATATTATGTAGTCGTGTGTTCTAAAGACACAATATAAATCGCCATAGGTTTTTGTAGATAGATAAGATTTCAATCCTAAATCTCTATAGCAACATACAATATCTATAATATACATTTCTAATAAATCGTTTTACTTATCTTGAGTCAACGATAAAAACGATAAATTACTGTAAATATACGAATGCCCTTAGCTCGAGTTTTCATTTGGTCTATAAAAAAATGTCGCGTAATTTTACAACCTGTAGGAAGAATTTATTTTTTGCTGCCTGAGTATTATTACTAGAGATAGTAAAATTTTATGGGAAGACTTATGACTCGACAGATAATTTTCATTCTAAAACATACGCGTCTATGATATTTCAACAGATGAATCGTTATTCTAAGTGTGGTAGGTATAATTTATATATATATACTATTCTAATTCTATTACTCTTTTCAGCCTTTTCTCTACGTCTGTTTCGATTTAATGAATTAGGTCAGACTACTTAGCACAGGACGAGTATGTTTACCTAAGACAAACTGTCCAGCTAGGTAGGTCCAACTTCGATAAAGGAGGTCAATCGTCGAATCCGACTCGGCTGGGCAGCATTCGGGAAGCTACGCAATATCTTTTCGTCCCACATACCACAGTGTCTCAAGACGAAAGTCTTTGTCCAGTGCGTGTTGCCAGTGATGACCTATGGTACTGAAACGTGGTCGCTCACAATGGGCCTTATCAGAAGGCTAAAAGTTACCCAAAGGAGAGAGAGAGCTATGCTTGGAGTTTCCCTACGTGATCGAATTAGAAATGAAGAGATCCGCAGGAGAACCAAGGTAACCGACATAGCCCGAAGAATTGCCAAACTTAAGTGACAATGGGCAGGGCACATTGCTCGCAGAACGGATGGCCGATGGGGTCGAAAGGTTCTGGAGTGGCGACCATGTACCGGAAGACGTAGCGTTGGAAGGCCTACCACAAGATGAACCGATGACCTTGTGAAGGCCGCAGGAATCCGCTGGATGCGGAAAGCACAGAATCGGTCGAAGTGGCGGTGCTTGGGGGAGGCCTATGTCCAGCAGTGGACGTCTTTCGGCTGAAATGATGATGTTGATGACTTAGCACAGTCAATGAATTAGCTCAGACTACTTACCAGTCAATGAATTGGCTCAGACTACTCAGCTCGTGGCTAAGTAATAACAGTCGCACGGGGCGATCTATGAGGTTAAGCTACGCTTGCCGGGATTGGTCCGCGGATGGGTAATTATCTTTACATACATTGGTATGGAGAAGTATTGACTTCTCCGTGCCTGGGAAAGCATGTTAAGCTGTTGGTCCCGACTGTCATTCGTGGATCTTGGACAGTCGTTAAAGTCTGACAACCAGTCTTAAGCATAAGCAATCGCTCCATGAAACGGCTAAGCAGATTTACTTAGCACGATCCACTGCTGGACACAGGTCTCTACCAAGTTTTGCCTTAACACCTGGTTCTTCACCGTACATTCTGTCTGCCTCAGCTGCCTTTTGTCTTCGATTCATCTAGCAGGAACTGTCTTAAGCTACACTTGCGATTCGCGGTCTTGTCTCAAGAACTCATTTGATTTATTGGGGATCGATCGTTCAAATATATATAGACATGACAAAACCGCTGCCACTTCAGTTTGAAAAAAAAAGTCACTTTTATAGGTACTACTTTTTCAACAAACAAACCGCTGTCCCCGGCAAATAAAATGGTAATGTGTTATTACCATAGTTTTAACTTTATTATATATTCGATATTTAGAGGTCCGATTACACTCTGTCAATTTTTTTCATTCCTTTCCTGCGATTATTTCAAAAGTTACAAGATTTTAAGGTGTATTATAATGAATATAAAAATCACTTGAACAATCCCGCTATATACGAGTATATTAGTTAATACAATGCACAAAAAATGCACAAAAAACTGTCTATTATTTTTCCTGTAAAATTTAGTATTTACGATTACGATTTTATTTGCCGGGGCTATCGAAACATTTTTGCTATCTCTTGTTTTAATGTCGTTATAAAACTGAAGCGGGTTATTCTAAGTTACAGACGACACGTCTATTAAACATTCATAATTAATTTCATGTACAACAATAATAAAAATCACGGACTCATCAAAATAATTTACTATCATAGGCCACAGACATTGACCTGTATAATTCATTTAATCAACGTTGCGTGTTCACAGTTAAATTCGAATTCATTGGACTGATACATTCATTTTTCATGTTTACAGAATTCCGTGGTCAGATTGGAAAAACTAAACTTGATTATGTTGAGCTAGCTTTGTAGGTGAATAATCAATTAACAAATATTTTTAAACTATTGATTTCAATAATAAAATATGGAGATAGGGGTCGTTTTCAAAATGTGTGTACTTACATTTTTTTTTGTGTTATCGTGACACAAAAGTAACAGATATGAAGAGTAAGAGCAGTGTCACAATGAAGTCGACGAATCTAATAAAAATTTTTTCTTGTACTTCCTTCCAATTTTGTGGATGTTTTGATTTTAAAGGCTCTTGGTAACGTCTTTGTCGTTCAGCGAGCGCTAACAGCATCTTTCCTAAAACGGAATTACTATTCACATTTAAGTGAATATACTGTGACAAGCCCTAAGTGTCACGTGACACAAAAATAGTAACACAATGGTCACACAATTGAACAAAATTAACGTTTCCCTAGCCTTAAAAAAATAATATTTTTGTTATTTCACCCTCGAATTACTCCTGAAACATGCACATGACTTTATTATAGGATTAATTACACTGACTGCTGCACTATAAAGTATATAATATATGTATATAGTACTTACCAAATTCACGTAATTTGGCACTTTTTAACACAATTTCTTAAAGTCCTTTTTACGACGCGCACGAATCGAAACGCTCAGTTACTAAAAAAAATGGCGCAGCCGAAAGAAACTAGCACCCTCTCGTTGTACCTATTTTGACGCACAGATTTCCCATACTAAAAGAGATAATTAAATTTTTGTTAAATTATTAAAGTGCCAAACAAAAAAAAAGTTGTTCACAAAAAAGTTCAACATGTTTTTTCTTCAATTTTTACTATGGAACTAAATCTGTAGGGCCATTCCCTGCACTATACTATACGAGTTTGAAAAATACTGTTTCCAGTATGTTTTAGTTAAAGAATAACAGTAATCCAATTATAGTAACTTTTTATGCCAGTAAAAATTAATTATAAAACTCTATAGTCTTCTCGTCTTTTTAATTTATTTTAACTTTTTAATTAAAATATTAAATTTTATTTTTAATTAAGAGACAGTTTGTATTTCATCCAATCTTTCATACATCATCATCATCATCATCTGCCTAGCCTTTTCCCAACTATGTTGGGGTCGGCTTCCAGTCTAACCGGATGCAGCTGAATACTAGTATTTTACATGGAGCGACTGCCTATCTGACCTCCACAACCTAGTGACTAGGTAACACGATACCCCTTGGTAAGACTGGTTGTCAGACTTTTGGGCTTCTCTAACTACCCGTAACGACTGTCAAAGATCTACAAATGACAGCCGGGACCAACGGCTTAACGTGCTTTCCGAGGCACGGAGGGGACTTGGTATGTAAAGATGGTCACCCATCCACGGACCAACCGCGGTAAGCGTAGATTAACCTGATCGATCGACCCGTGCAGCTGTTATTACTTAGCAACAAGTCATCAATTAAATGACTAATGATTATGCTACCTTATTACAGTTATTATCTTATACTGTGAAACTAGGCTCTATAGGGTTATTCTCCACATAACTACAGTATGCGAAATAAAGTTTTTTTTCGACAGTACTAGTATTAGCTTACTGAAATAGGTATCACTAATATTAACTGGTTTTATTAGTGGTTTCTATTCTCGCAAAAACAGTGACATTAAATAATACATTATTTTAGATGCCTAATTAACGAATGTAAAAAGAAGCATAACAAAGCCGAAAGGAGATATTATTGAAGGTCAAAGTTTCAACTTTTATTTACTTTTTTCACGAAAACAAGTTTTAAATGTTATCAGCTTCTGTATTCTCCGTAACTAGAAGGTTCTTAATGTTTGTTACGTAATTCCAAATATGGCAAGCTATTGCGAGAGGCATATCTGTACATACTGGACTATGGACTATGAATTGAGTCATAGACTCCCCATCATTGTAAATTTTTTGTACTGGACTATGGTCCAGTACAAAAAATTCACTATGACGGGGAGTCTATGACTCTCGGCTAAACTCTCGGTATAATAGCTAAACGCAATATCTCTTACAGAAAACCATTGAATTGAAGCCATAAAGTCTGATAACCAGCCTTGGCAAGGGGTATCGTGTTACCCAGTAACTGGATTGTGGAGGTCAGTTATGCAGTCGCTGCATATGAAATACTGGTATATAGCTGCATCCGGTTAGACTAGAAGCCGACCCCAACATAGTTGGGAAAAGGCTAGGCAGATAATGATATACCATGGAATGTTGGTGATTATCTAATTTATTGTTACTGAATCATTGGCATAAAAACTTTTTACAAAAAAAAAAACAACTTACTTCAAAAAAAAAAAAGCACTTGTTACAAAGTGAAAAATAACTTTAATTTCGGAAGTCGGTGTCTTTGGTTTTGAATTTTCGTTCTTTGTCACCGACTTCCGAAATTAAAGTAATTTTTCACTTTTTAGTGTTTTTTTTTTTTAAAGTTTTTTGTAATAAGTTTTTATACCGTGCGTATAAGTACGTTAATGTGTTATACCGATTATAAAAACAAAAAAACTTTAAAACACGGTTATCTCGAAACTAGTTTTTTGCACTTAATGATTCTCGCTCTAAAACGACGAATTATGAACGTTTATGTTTTTTTATGGGCTGGACACATCACACGTTACACAGATAAAAGGTGAACCATAGAAACTACGCGATGGAAAGGTCCACAGGGAAAGAGGAATGCTGGTAGACCCATGAGACGGTGGGCTGATGACATTATCCAAGTGTCAGGAAACGACTGGATAACTACAGGCAAGGACAGGGATTCGTGGAAAAAGCTGGAGGAGGCCTTTACCCAAAAAGGGGTCCATATTTCAACAAAAGACTAACCATACTAACAGTATACAATAAGTAAATTTACTAATACCCTACTAACAGCATCTAAAATGGAACGCTGAAATATGGAATAAATGGCTTTTTTATTTATTTATTTTATTTATTATGTTTTTTTATTTTTACTATCATCACTGTAATATTTTCAACTCAATGTATTTTGTTATGAAATAAATAACTTATGACTTCCACGTGAACGAAGTCGCGGGCACAAGCTAGTAGTACCTAATAAAATAATTTGACATAAGTAAATAGACAATTAAGTAATTACCAGCAATCTGCAAGGCCTTAGATGGAATCAGAATGTTATCATAAATATTAGTTTCAAAAGTTATTAGTGTAATGCTTGTTTTGTCTGCTACTCCCTCATATTAATTAAATTTATTGACAGTGTTCGACAGCTCTATAATTCGGCCCAATTCTTCAATCAACGATTAAGCGTGATTAGTTTTCCCTTTGGAATATAATTTCAATAGTTTTAATCAGGCGTTATAGAAAAGCATTTGACTTGGTAAGCTGATATCAGACGCTTAACTCGAGTGAAGCGTTCATTTTTACCCGACTGCCCCAGAAGAAAGATAATGTTTTTCGAGAGCATGTATGTATGTAGGTATGTCTATTTCTTGGGCACACTCTGTAACTTAAACGGCTTGATGGATTTTAACATATGAGATGCCTTTGGATTCGTCTTAATTGTGGGAGCGATATAAGCTATACAATATTTATATACTGCATCAGCAAATACAAAAAAAAATGAGGGAAGGTGTTTTTAAAATGAATTACTAGAATATTGGTATCAAATAAAAGCTACTAATGAGTCAATTCCAAATACATAAATTAATAAAACTTGAAAAAAATAAAAAACGTGTGGAACTCGGGGACTGCCGCGGTAAAGCTATTGCATAGCATTTGTAACCTCCATGACAACATCACGTTGTCATGGGAACCGTCATTACATGGTAAGCGGAGTGGGGGGTGTTAGGTTTTATTTTCGTTACGTTATGGAATTTCTTGATTCGGTCGCCATGCTCAAAGCCCGCGATAAAAGCTATGCAATAGCTTAAAAAAACAAAAACCTAATTGTAAAATCAACTAACTGAAAAGAGAAGAACAAGCACTGAACTTTGTTTTTTGTAAGGTTTTGCAGGCGGGGATAAACCAATAACCTGGTGTAACTTTTGCTTATGCCTGCAATACCTTACAAAAAACAAAGTTCAGTGCTTGTTCTTCCCTTTTCAGTTATTTGTTTTTGCAGTCGGGTTTTTACATGGAAATGTTTGTCTGCTCATTTCATTTTTCAATCACACGAAGCGCCAGTTAAAGATGCCGAATACCCAAGTTCAACTTCGTTGGATAGGTTTACTATAAAATTCATCCTGAAGAAAAGACATTAGAAGGAACAAAAGTGAAGCATCCGATTTCAACAGTACGTCTCACATTGCACTGTCCTGGGGACTCTCAACTTTATAGTTTTAGAAATCATTTCATTTGAAAACAGTTCGAAAGTCGATGACTTTGATTTGGTTAATTTTGTTTCTGTAACCGACTTTCGAACTTCCGAAAGTCAAAGAATTTACGATTAACAATTTTTTTGGATTATAGCTTAAAAAAAAAACAAAATCAAACTGATACGTTTTCAAGAAAAAACTTTTATATTAAAAAAAAAAATCATCTACGTTAGTAGAAAATATTTTGTTTATTTTAGTTGAATTGGTCGCTCTTTTTATGGTGATTAAAAAAATTCAAATAAAATTGTACTATTATAAAAATATACAGAACCCTCATCATATGCTCAGAAGTCAAATGTTCCGAACATTAACGCTTTCTGTTATTTATAATGAACATGACTGATTTTATTTTGATAATAGGAGCAAACTGTGACTTAATATCCCTATCGCATGTTCATTGTTGTCGTTTGGTCAACGCTTAATTGAGTACTTTCACAAAAACTTCCCTTGGTAATCACTTCTCTGATTCGTCGATTTACAGTTTCAAAATTGCGAAAATAATCCTAAAATTCAGGGTCTACGTTTATACTGAAAGTGGGCAACGTCGTAAACAGCTGTCAAATAATTCGCTGTTTTAATTAATTTGGCAATATTACTGTATGGAATTAAGAAATATGGCTAACTAGTGAACTTAAGTAAGTTATATTAATAATGAATTGCAAATTATAACACTGAATTTGATGTTCTAATAGTTTTAGGTTTAAAGGCGTTTGGAAAGTTTCCAAATGCTTTTTTACATCTTAAACTAAATATTTGATGTTACGATATTAAATTGCATTTCATAATTAATATTTTAGTTCACTAGCTGGCTATATTTCATATTTCAATACAGTTACCAAATTAATCAAAACAGCTAAATATTTAATATCTATTTGCGACGTTGCCCACTTTATTATTATTCATATCTTTCTCATTATGGCAAGAAAATCGATACAGATGCGACGATTTATAATAACATTAATTAATTCATTACATGAACGGTATCAAAATACATTGAAATTACGTGATGTTACTTTCCCGCCAAAAACTATTCTTTCACAGCGTCTCCAAATATGACGTTCTAATATTCAAATTCAAACAAGTAAAGGTCTCGATTCTATTCTGCCATGCATATAACAATTTATAGGAGAGTTGATGGAAAACCTTTGTAAAGCTTAGATTACACAAGTTTTGCGATTTTCTACACAGGTTGCTATATAGCAACTGATTATTCTATCTCTCCACATTCAAATGAAACTCAAAAATGGAAAACGGTTCACACGGTAAAATGTATTCTGACAACTTTTTCCATTTTTGTTTTAATTAGATATCGTCCGTACCGTGCCGGACAGAGGTCACTCAAGCGGAGTATTTTAGCAGATTTTTGGTGGAAGCTGCTTAATTATATTTGAATTTGGAATGGTTGTAATAATCTTTCGATATTCATAACAATTTATTTTTACTAAGTAGACAGACAGTAGAGTTCTCAATATAATTTAAAAAATCTAATCTTGTTATGAACGTTATTAATCTAATAATCATTCAAATCATCATTGAAATTAGTGAATTGGTTTTTTTTTTTTCTTCTTTGATTTATGTTTTTTTTTCTCTTCTACGGTTACACACGTTGTCTACATCTCTATATATATACTTTCCTGTCGCAGGTATGCGGGACGAGATTTTTTTAGAAATAAGCATTGCCTTTGTACGTATTTTTCTGTTCCTTTCTTCTTGTCTGTTTATAAATAAAATAAATAGATAGATAGATAAAACATTTATTTAGTGCACACAAAAGACACACATAAATAAAAAAGAACAAAAGAACTCCACTAAACCTAAATATATTAACACAACAAATAAAATTAGAAGAAATAAACGAATTTAAACTTTTAGGCCTAACATTAGACTCAAACCTAAATTGGAAGAAACATGTAGAAAGTACAAGAGCAAAATTGTCCCAATTTATTTATGCACTAAGCATATTGAAATGCAACACAGATTATAAAACCGCCTTAACTGCCTATTATGCGTACGCCTACTCCTGGCTGAATTATGGTATTATTCTGTGGGGGGACAGTACTGACTTTTTGGACCTTTTCATTCAGCAAAAGAAATGTATCAGAATATTGATGAACATAGGCCAACGAGAGAGTTGTAGGCCACACTTTATTAAACATCAAATTCTCACACTACCAGCTATATATATACTGCAAAGTTGTATATTCGTTAGGAAAAATAGGCACCTCTTCAAATCTAATATCGAGCTAAATGAAAACTATAACCGACGGAACAAGAATCGACTAATACTACCCATCACAAACATAAAATTTATCGGGAAAAGCCCACATTCAAGACTAGCTAATATATTTAATAAGCTACCGGAAAGTTTAAAATCCCTACCAAATGACTCAATTTTCTTGACGCAGTTGAAATCTCTGTTAATAAAGAAAGGCTACTATACCGTTGAGGAATTTAAAGTTGACAGATTGTGAATCAATTGACCTCGTAATAATAAGCTTCACGTAAATGTGAAAATAATAATAAATTACTTTACTATATTACTATAATGTTATGCTTACTAATAATGACTAAAATAAATGAACAAAGTAATAAAAATGATTTCAATGAAATAAAATGTAATAATGAATGAATTAATGTTTTTTGAAATGTAATGAATTGTTATAATTAGAATCAATATTATATAATTATGTAATCATTTGATATGTAAACATTTGCAGTGCCCTTACAGGGTACATGTCTTAATACTGTGTCATGAAATTTTAATGCATGCCTACTAATCAGTGTTTTACATGTTAGCAAATAAATAAATAAATAAATAAATAAATAAATAAAATAATAATCATGATTTAAAATCTTTTGATACTTATTACGTTAATAAGGTAATAAAACCTTGTGTAGGTACCTAACTTCTTGTTTTAAAGACTAGTACCTGGTCGACCGAGCTCTGCTCGGGTGAAAATAGATAAACATATCGTCCAGGTATACCAACTTTGTATTACATTCCCGAGGCTGTGAAAATAGAAAAAACAAATTTTTCCATATATAAGACCTAGCTAGATCGATTTTTCGCCTCCGTAAACCCCCATATTGCAACTTTCATCGAAATCGTTAGAGCCGATTTCGAGAACGTGAGTACAAACAAATATACAAATATTGCTCGTTTAATAATATAGGATATATACTATATTCACCTTCTATAAATTCCTATATATGTATCTATCTAGAAACTTATGGGCTTAATTAGGAGAATTAGTAAAGTTCATTAACTCTGTAGGTGTCGAAGGTAAAATTTTCGCAAAATTAATTCAAGACTTAAACTTATAGTTAAATAAATTAAAGCAATTAGAGATATAATTAAGTGTTAGCAACTTAATTAAATTTTAGAGATTCATTGTAATGAGATATTGCCAATATAATAAAGAACATTATTTACAAAACAAATGACTGAAATTCTTAACTTTGTGCAGCAATTAGTAAAACAAAATTAAATTTTTGATAGACTAGCAAACTCACATTCGACATTCAAAATCAGAATTAATTTTGAAATATTAATTTTAATTTTAATTTCGAATGTCACTGATGAAAAATCGATGAGACATTATCGCTGAAAGTAATTAGATAAAAAGAGCGAAAATATCATCGAATTCGAGTTGAGAGCTACAGGTGAAGAACGGTCGGCACGCGTACTCTACATTGGCGTTAGTTGGCCCGCGAACACTGTCTCGAACGGACGTCCCGCGGCCCGTCTCACGAATACACCGACATGTACACGAACACGAAGAATATAAGTGATTGTAAATAAAAAAAAACAACGTGAAGTGCTGTGGTCAAGACAGTGTAACAAAAAAATTGTAGAACATAGTTTTTTTCGTTGTTTTAGTATAGTTATCTTATCTTTCTAGTGCGTCAGACGAACAAATTCGAAAGAATTGACTTTGATAAGATTTAATAATAATAAATTAAAATAAAATAGTTTTTATTAATAACACTGTAAGTGTGATCAGTTATAATATTAGTGAGTTATTGAACGAATTTGTGGACAACTTTGTGGACAAAGAAATTATGTGGTTTGCTGAAAAAATGTGAGTAATAAGATTAATCTTTATAAATATTTCTCCGGAGGTCACATTGGATGCAAAAATTAATAAACGGAAAATATTTAATAAAAACTAAGAACAAAAATTCTAACGAAGTGGAATAGGTAAAATAAAATTCAAATATCAAGTAGCAACTGCGCATCTTTGTAAAATGGTGCTTTAAATTTTAATTCAAGCTCATTTTCATTTTAAAATTAATCTAACTTCTAAAATAATCGTTTAATTTCGTGAACAATCCATAATATTTCGTAAATATTTTTATAAACACCTCATTAAGAAATGCGCAACTTTCTTCAGCATCATCATTACCTACAATCACCTGTTATCATAATCATGCTTCCAAATACAAAATTCATGACGTATCTATTGTAGTAGAACTGCAAATACTGGAACAGACGACGATTGCTTTCGCACATATTTGTTAAAGATTTAAGCAAAGTTTGTCCCTTTTGACGCATTCGATACATCTAATCGCAAGAATTTTAAGAACAGTTATCATTGGAGGCGTATCTAGTAAAATTCCATTCTTGAAGTTCAATGGTATGTGAGGTCATGGTAGTTTTTGTGATGTAATGTACTTACCTTAAGAAATGTCGTCATAGCTACATAAAAAAAGCGCTGAGGCAGCGCTAATACAGCGGCGCAAATGGTGTTCGAATCGATAATTTTAAGAACAGATATTTTTGAGTATAGTGTCCCTCAAGGGTAAGACTTAGGGGTTGCTTTGTTAAAATTATTTTATTTTTAAATGAACAAATTAAAAGATTAGCTTATAATTATATAATTTAAAAATTTAATAATTTATTTTTCAATCCATCGCTTTAAAGAGGATGATTTTGAGAGTATTTTAGGAAACTATATTTATTAGAAATGCAAGGTAAATTGTTTTCAGTTTTAAGTAAACCTTACAATGTTGAGTTACATGTTGGAGTAGGTATATTATTCAATACTGTCTCGTCAAGTCCTACAGATTTTTTATCTAATGACGCATTATTCAAGTTGCCAATCTTATTCAAATACGAGAGAAAATCTAAGAAGACGTTGTCAAACAAACTTCAATTTATATTTAGTTAAAGATGCTCAAACATTGTTATTATGTCTTCAGTACTTTTTAGGTCTCAATTCGTGTATCTTTATGATGTTATTTTGTATTTATCGTTATCATTATTTTTATCTTTAAAGTCTTCGTGTTCTTGATTAAAGTATTGTAGGTACTATTTTGTTGTTGTTGCTGCAATGATTAATCCTTATTTTTTGGGGTGAAACAAAATGATAAGGTGTATAAAATTTTAGCTTCTGAAGTTCCTTGCCCGATAATTCAATTATTTATCAACCCATTTTCTTTCGAATAAAGACCGGACGTCCATTAGCGTTCGATAACTTCAAGCGTCACTGTCATTTGCTTTTAATAACTTTATAGAATTATCGAACATTTCAGAGTTTACGAAGTAAGTGTTCATTTTGATGGATTAGTAATAAGTTTTTCAGGAAAAATTGGGTACCTAGCTAGACTGTCTGACAACCAGTCTTATGTTAGGAGTAACGTATTATCGTAGTACTAATAGTATTTCAATACGCAGTCGCTCCATGAAAAATAATAGTATTAAGATGCATTCGGGTAGGCTGGAAGCCGATCTCAAAATAGTTTGGAAAAAAACTAGGCAGCTGACGACTAGAAGTGTTTTTTTTTCATTCAAACTCGGCTCGGAATGGCATTCTAGCGTTTCTTTGGCTCAGATAATACAACTGCAAAATTATACTAAAACATGAAACATCTGTTTTTAATCTGTGCTAAATAAATGTATTTTGTTTCTTTCTTTCTTTCCTTCTTTCTTTTTATCTACTTTCCTATCGCAGGTATACTGGAAGAGATTTCTTTATAAATAAGCAATCATCTTTGTACGTATTTTTCTGCTCCTTTCTTTTTGTCTGCATATGTGTGCACATAAACGGTTAAGCATTATTTCTAATAATCAAGGTAAATTCTTAGTGTACTGAATATAGCGAAATACTCTTGAAATCTTTTGTCGTATCGGTCTAAAGGAAGTCCTTATGCACAGTCGTGCGTGCGTGCGTGTGACGAAGTAGGTAATTGTTGGAGTGATAGAATACTTGGAATAGTAAAGTGGTCTCTATTATCATCTTCTATTCTATATCTTGTAGTACTTACCTTTCCTCGTTTAAATCTTGCAACGTAGTTTCTGCGATAGTATTAGCTGATAATGCACTTATCTCTAAATAGTAGATACAAAACAAAGTCGTTTGTGTATTTTGCTTAGTATAGTCAGCCTATAATGTTTCCACTGCTGAGACATAGGCCTCCTCTCTGTGAGAGAGAGAGTGGGCTATAATCCACAACGTGGGCCCAGTGCGGGTTGATGGATGTCACATGTCTTCAAATTTTTGGTTCTAAGACATGTCAGTGTCCTCACGTTTTCCTTCACCGTTTTAAAAGCAGTGGTGATGAAATTAACTACACAAAGTAAAGTGACTACCTGGTTTCGAACTCACTACCTTACAACTCGTTACTTGGGGCTGATACCACTAGGCCAATACTACTCTGCACTGCTGTATTTTGCTTACTTCTTCTAAATTACTTGGTTGATACAGATTTTGAAAAAAAAAAGTTTACCTGGGTTAAGGCCTTGCAGGTTGCTGGTTATTACTTAATTGTCTACTTCCCTATATTAGATTTTTTTATTAGGTATATCATCATCTGCCTAGCCTTTTCCAACTATGTTGGAGTCGGCTTCCAGTCTAACCGGATACAGCTGAATACCAGTATTTTAGATGGAGCAACTGCCTTTTTTTTTTTTTTTTTTTGGGTGGGAAATCATCAAATAACTTCTCCCGCTCTGGGTGGAGCGGGAGGGCGTGTCAGACTCTTACTGACTAAAACCCACCCGTGTTCCTTCAGTTGCCGTATTGCCAGGGGGCCACGATTTCCCTATCGGTTTTCTTCGAACCCCCGGATGGAGCAACTGCCTGTGACCACAACCCAGTTACATTTATTAGGTACTTACATATTGTAGGTAATTGGCAAAAAGCAAATTGTAGCTCCAATTTGAGGTTTAATTAAAAGTACACGCCATTTCAAACTTCAGCTCGGTTACAACTGCAACAAAATATTAAACGTAAATGAAACGTTTAGTGAAGTTGAGTTAGAAAGAATTCGAACTACTGACGGAAGCTAGACAAACGTGTTCTTTTAAAAATATGTATGTATTATAGAACAGAATATTTTATGTAGTTTAATTTAAAGAAAACAATCTAAAATATATCTTATGTTAACATAATATCAAGCCTTGTATCCCAAAAGGGTTGGGGTATAGACATACAACGACAACTGAAAAAAAAAAAATTGGTTATAACTGGTTAGCAACACTGCTTATTTAGCCAATTCAATGCTAATTCCAATACGTACTAAATTAAACTTGATCTTTTTTCTGTTCACCCACGTCATTTGACGAAAATTATAGATTCGAGTTCAGATTGGAAATAGCTATTTTGTGAGGATGACGATCCGAAATCTATACGCATGCGCATCATAACAACACGCCTGTAATCCCCGAAGGCAGAGCTGTATCTAAATATAGTAAATCCACAAATCACCATTGTTATGTTTAAGTCCCATGTCATCGGGGGCGAGCCTATTTACATCAACCGGACACAAATTCAGACTCCGGACTGCTACTGAGAAATTCCAGTAGAAAAACCTAAATTATATTATAGTTAGGTATATTGTATATACTAAACAATCATAAACACAAAAGGTACTGATAAAGATAAAATATCTCATAAAAGTATGACATACTAAAGTGCAATGATGCAGCTAATCCCATATCGATTTAGAAAAGAGAGCTTTCATCAGATCAGATGCCTATTGAGCTGCGCCAGATATTAGTTTCAATCAAGAGAAAATAAAAAATGTAGGTCAAATGTAACCGATTCCAATCCTTATATAACTTACGTACATTTTAACACATATCTAGCTATATCTATTATTTTAACACATACGTGAATACTAAAACATAATATAGGAAATTGCCACATATAACACTTATAAAACACCCACATTTCGCCAGTTATGTTTAAGACCCATGCCATAGGGGGCGAGCCTATTGCCATCAACCGGGCACAAATCCAAATTCGGGGCTAAAAATCCTATAACACTTTGCCCGGGAATCCAACCCGGGACCTCATGCTCAGCAGTAGCGCTTACGACCACTAGACTAATGAGGAGGAAACAGCAGGCAGATAAAACAGAAACTCGTAAAAATAAATATAAATAAAAGATGATTACATATCAAAACATTCGATCTTTTCCAAGAAAATGTTATCCGTTTCTTTCAGTTCGTGAGTTTGTAAAGAAACACGGAATTTTGAGTTAGTTATAACAAGAAATCTCTCCATCACATGTAAAAAAATAAAAAAACATACTACGTAATAAGTTTTATTCGATCGAGCTAAAAATATACGGTAACACAAAAATGTAACATGTAATCAATCAAATATTGTTGCTATGACAAGTTTTGTCTTTTCAAGTTTTCCATCAACGAGGCATTCGATTTTAACACATAACTAGCTATACTCATTATTTCAACAATGATCCATAAATATCATAATACAATAAAGGAAATTTCTACATCCATCTAAACAATTTGAAACAAACACACTTTAGACTCCATCTCGGTCTCCAAGAACCGGTAGTAACATCAAACTGTTGTAGGCATAACCATGAAAACCCATTAATCCATTATGAAGTTCAGTCATCAAAACAGTACAGTTACATTCAGTCATTAGTCAAACAAATGATGATAATAGAACCACGGTTGTCACCATTTATAGTCAATTCGACACATCATATTGGAATTCGTATTTTTAGGGTTCCGAACTGAAAAGGAAAACGGAACCTTTCTGAGATCACTTTTTTGTTCGTCTGTCACTGAGAGTTATCTCGACGATTTCTATGCAACGCAGGAATTTTAATTTAACCACAATGTCTCAATGATGCGCACACAGACTGCCAGTAAAATATTTAAAAGCTAGCGCACGTTTATTAAATTTTTAATAAAAAAAAACAGAAAAACAAAAAATTCAGTAATTACGGCAGAACAGCGACCGTCCTATAGACTCAGAGTAGTTTGGTAAGGAACCCAAATTCTGCGACATCGACATGCTCTTGGTCAGTTTTTATCATGTAAATACATAATTAGCACCTTTGTTGAGGAGATTTCAATACAATTATAACGTCTACATGATGATAATTAGTTTGGAAATACATCGCAATATGTGTGAGAAAATTATTTCATGCTCTCTGTCCCTTTGTAGATGTCACAGAACAGATAATCTTTTATCTGTTCTGTGGTAGATGTTCTGAGAAAATTGAATGCTCTTTACGTCATCATCTTGTTAGGTACTACATCATTGTTCTATATGAGGGGCAATTTATTTTAAACTGTTCACACATAAATCGTTACAATGCTGAAGGTTTTCTTGGGAAACATTTTTATTCTAACACTTTGCTACCATTACTTTCAAAATCTATTTTTGAACATTTCTAACATAGATATTGTAGATATCCCTAACAATTACTTTAATGTTCAACATGCAATTCATTGGCATTGCTTAATTTTTATTTTTTTGCTCATTATTTAGGTATTAAAGTAACTTTATTCTAGGTGCATCGTCTTCACATAATTATAATGATATAATTAATGTATACAAAATATTGTAAAAAAATTAAAAGATTAACGGAGGAGTTTCTTGCCCATTCTCAAACAAAACTATCTTTTGAAAGGGGCAACTAGAATCAATTCTATTTTCTTGTTCAAAATAAAAATAAGTGCCTATATGAAATAAATGATTTGACTTTGACTTTAGCTATTACTTAATACGAACTTAATAATAATGCAGTGATAATCTTAAAAATCTATATTGGTTCGTCGTCAACCGCATCGTCGCATAATTTCAAATCAAACGCTATTAATATCCTGCAAAAAAATTACAAATTTTCCGTATGCAACGTTAAGAGAATAAATTTATTACCCAATAAATCAGCGGTCTTGAATTATTGCTACATTAATTTGACAGTTCAATAGCTCTAAAAACATTATAACAGCATTCTTTCAAGACTACCTGCTTAACCTTTTCCCAAGTTGGGTTGGCTTCTAGTCTAACCGGATGTAGCTGAGTACTAGTATTTTACATGGAGCGACTGCCTTTCCGATCACCACAACTCAGTAAGTGGGTAAAGTATTCTTTCAAGACTAAAAAGGGTAAAACCTTTTGAGTTAGTTTAGTGCAATGTGAGTGAATTTAAACTAGTGCAAGTAATGACTAAAGAACACGTGAACTAAGTGCCTTCCCCTTGACATAAAGTGAATAACAAAGACGTTATTCGATGATTTCTTAATTTTATAGTTACTCAGCAGTTCAAGTTATATTTAAATTACTCAACGAAAAGGCTAGATTGTGATGCGATTAAAGTATCACTAATCGTGGTAATTAAAGGAAAAAAAATACGAATTCTTTTAAATGTCAAAATAATGATAGCTTTAGTTTTTGTAACATATAATGCAGTCTAGTCTACCAGATTCTAGTCATTTTTCGTTATAGTCTATAAGAGCTAAAAGAACCCTATTACAGTCAATTTCTTCTTGATTATCAGTTTGTAGATTTACGAAGATATTTTTTTATCAAAAAGACTAGTTTTTGCGCTTTTATCATTACTTTAACGATAAGTGATGTCCAAGCGGCTGGAGCGTGTGAAAAATTGACCACGATAAATTATGTATTGCGCGAAATGCTGCAATAATCGTAATGTGGTTTTAATGGAAATGTGGTAAAACTTACAACTTCTTCTACGTTAGTTTCGATTGACTTATGCGTACATTTGTGTGTATAAATAAACTATAATAATATAATTATAGCAGTATTATATTATCGCATCGTTTTCTGTCGATTTAAAAACAATGACTTGAGTATTTTTGGTCTACCTGCACGCGTAGCATGACCACCGTAGAAATGAGTTTTGTCGACGGAAGAATAGACAAAATGACAGATAAACAATCACAATCTGTCATTTTGTCTATTATTCCGTCGACAAAACTCGTTTCTACGGTGGTCATGCTACGCGTGCTGTACATTATATCTATTTCAGTTTCAGACTTTCCGTATAGATATTTTTGGAAATTGTAATTACTTGTTCCTTACGTAAATTTTTGTGGGTTGATGAATTCATACATAGTCATTATATCTACCTACCTACTCATATTGTACTGGTGTAAAA
The DNA here is from genome assembly GCA_963680765.1 of Agrochola lychnidis. Taxonomy (NCBI): domain Eukaryota; kingdom Metazoa; phylum Arthropoda; class Insecta; order Lepidoptera; family Noctuidae; genus Agrochola; species Agrochola lychnidis. Next base: position 10,585,714 of record OY796869.1, on the reverse strand, counting down.
TGAGGAAATAAGATCAACCGTGACATCTGACCCAAAACTAAAGACAGACGATAAATTTGAAGTAAATAAAAATATGTAGTAATGTTTTAAAGGCAACAAAGCACAAAGTTACTACAAAATATAATACAACAATGGTTCCTTTTACTAGAAAATTTAGAGCCTCAATTGAAACCCCGAAAGAAAAAGATATACCACGTTGACTGACAAAGAATAATTTAAAAGAGATGACCAAATAAAAGTAGCTTCTTTTAGGACACAAAGTGTCTGGTGACGTGACCCTGATTATAATTGAATATTAATTTTATGCCTCAGACAGAGCTGTCAGGTTGAAACGGAAACTATTTATAATTTATTTAAACAACTGTTCAATGAGTTGCTATTTTGTTTTGTATATATTTCTTGGTCGTCATTGGTCCTTTTTTCCGCGACTTTATCTGCGAAGATTTTGTTTTTTTTTCTCCACAAATTTTAACACTCCATTTCATCCTAATAGGGGTTTTAAAAAAAATGTTGTCTTCATGCTTTCTAGGGTTCAAATTATGTCTGAAAATCAAAATCTGTTTAATGGTTTAGCTGTAAAAAGTAACAAAAAAATTGTCAAACATTTTTCACATTTATTAAAGACATATATAACATCACGGCTTATTTCCCTAAGGGTTTTGCAGAGGTGTATCTATAGTACACATTTCGCCAGTTATGTTAAAAGAGTACCTATAAACAGCATCTTCTTATTTAGTTTTACCTGAACAAATAAGTGTGCATTTGGAATATTTTAATCCTTCGGGAAAAATTTATAAAAACCAAATTCAAACGGTACCAGTAATTATTGCCTCTAAAGCAAACAAGAATTTAATGAAGGATTCATTTGAATATTATTTTCTGACAGGCATCAGATATTCAGTTACAGGTAATTGTTAAACAATTTGTAAATAAAAGCCACTTGATATAGCCCTTCAAAATTTAACATTGAATTTCCTTTTTCATAAAACGTTAATTTATTGAAATAAACATAATCTTGGGATATCTCAAATCTCTTCAGAGATTAGGTGACACCTCTTGCTCTGAAATATTTAATCTGTACAAAAATGTTGATGCAGTTATTTTGTGTGTGTGGTGTGGCTAAGTAATGACAGCCGCACGGGTCGATCTATCAGGTTAAGCTATGCTTGCCGCGGTTGGTCCGTGGATGGGTGACCATCTTCACATACCAAGACCCCTCCGTGCCTCGGAAAGCACGTTAAGCCGTTGGTCCCGGCTGTCATTTGTAGATCTTTGACAGTTGTTACGGGTCGTCAGAAGCCCAAAAGTCTGACAACCAGTCTTACCAAGGGGTATTGTATTACCCAGTAACTGGGTTGTGGAGGTCCGATAGGCAGTCGCTCCATGTAAAATACTGGTATTCAGCTGCATCCAGTTAGACTGGAAGCCGACCCCAACATAGTTGGGAAAAGGCTAGGCAGATGATGATGATATAAAAAATAAATCTAGATGTTTTGTCAAGCCAAAAAAACTGTGCCAAGCAGAGGCGGATCACTAGCGGCAATATATTTTACTTCGCCTCTTAACAATCTCGGCACAAATTCTAGTTAATTTTAAAATGAAAGGAATATTTTCAAAACCTTAGGGAGCCGTAGTTCACTACTCATCCAGTAAGCAGATATTACTTTTTATATTACTATATATAAAAAGTAATATCTACTTTCTCGGTCAAAAAGAACGCTAATTTAAGCCAATTCAGTAATGTCTTGAAACTGAAAAGATTCTAGTTTTCATTTCAATTCTTTATTTTTAAGATTCCTCAAAAGCATTGAATATTTGCGTAAAAATTACGGTTTATTAAAATGTCTGTCGCTTTTGCGATGTTTTTCTTTTAAAAAGAAAGGTGCCTATTATTTACCAGGCCATCTTGTTTAGTAGAATTAATTAATCTCCTCACGGGATTTCTATAAGTCTTTAAACATATTTACCTGCTCTCACTCTCAACTCAACCATTCCTAATTTTTAAACAAAAAAACACAAAAACAAAAAACACAAAAATATCAACATTAAAATCTTAAGATTTTCGTTGATAAAATTGTTCAAACATTTTGAAATATTTGAGTGAATTTTACGTTGCAAAGACATTTTTGTTTCAAAATTCACGACGCTACTTAAATTCCACCCGCACCCGTATTGAGGAAGAATATGAAATGCATACTCTATCCACTTTAAAGATTTTTCTGCATTGTTTGAAATATTTTTGAGATCGAAAACTTATCATCTCAGCTTTATGTATGAACACGTCTGCAGACCTCTAGTGGGTTACAATATTTTATGACTCGATTTTATTCGAAACTAGCTTCTGCCCGCGACTTCGTTCGCGTGGAAGTCGTAAAACATCACAATATACTACAATAATAGCCACATTTTTATAAAACTTCCCTGTATACTACATTTGTAGTTTTATTCTCAGCAGCCAAAATATACAGTCAGGAATGGTGACTCGGGAGCAAGCGACGTAACAGTTGTTCGTATGAGAAGCAGCTTGTCCTGAAGTCGACACCCGCAGCCTTCAGTCTTCGATGTTGGCCCCTGTGACTTGTTGATCACAAAGCGTACGCTCACAGGGAACTGCACGCGCTTAAACTGGTAATGGTGGGGAATTAGTGGTATACGCGATATAAACACTGTCTCGCCATCGCCACAACCTGTTAGAATTTCCGTCTCGATGACGTTTCTCTGTAAAGACATGACTTTGAGCCGGTTTCCGTTACACAGATATACAACCGGAAAAGATACTTGCCATTTGCGAATTGAGAAATTCTACGGGGTAATATGTGGCATTAATGGAGGTGTATATCACTTCACTCCCTTCAATTTGTGAGAGAATACTGTGGTTGATCGCTGCAGCTTGATCATTTTCGGAGTTAAAATGGACACACACCCACAAGAATTCTCTTGGTACGGTATTTGACTGATGTTCTCGTATATCAGAATGAATAAGATCTTCTAAAGTGGGATCTACTCTACCAAGAGTCTCTGGTAAAGTGCCTTCACCAACTTTTAGAAGAACATCGGAGAATTCTTGAGCATTTGAATTCACGCCAAACCGAGCTCATATGATGATGGTCAAGCGCAGTTTATGAATTCTCGACCATAGAGTCGACCTTTTCAACGAAGTATTCACTTTGTTTGTCAGAACTGTGACACCACCCATCATATCTTTGTTCCTGCGGATGTCCTCCAGGGTTCTGTTTACAGCTTCCACTGCTTTTCTATTTGCCATAATGCATTCATACTATACGATGAAGCGCAATCCCTATGCACACATCTCTTGTTCTGTTGCGTGACACCCCACAAACAGGCGTTTCGTTGCTCTCTAAAATCGATGGGAATCTTAAACATGGCGTGCGGTGTTTTGTCACCAGGAAGCAGTGTGGCAGCGATTCCAGAAGATCCACACACATACATATTTTAAAATCGTTAGGACAAATCTGCTGTCAAAATCTGTAAAAAATCATTTTATTCCTACAGTCTTTAGTTCGAAATAATTATGCAATTGTATACTTTTTGAACATTTATATATCACAAACAGTATGATCATAAAAGGCTTGTCGATAATAAATATGCGCAAATACACGTGTAGAGTAATCGGCGGTTTGCTCATAAATTTTCCAAAACTATTAACATTAATAGCACCTCTGTTGGCTTTAACCAATGGGCTACTCCAGGTATTTATAAAAGTAGAGCGACACTATACGAGTTATATGGTTTGAAAAAATATAGGTTTGATAATCCTTTCTTAGAGTATGTCAAAAATTATTCAAAATTATTTAAAAATATTTGTGTTTTTGCAAAATCAAAATTTTTAGGCGATACAATTAAAAATTCAAATAATAAAGTAAAAACCACTTGGAAAATTATTAACAATGAAACGGGTAAGTCGGTTAAACAAGAAAAACAACTCGAGATTATGGTCGACAATAAATTAGTTAATATAGCAGCCGACGTAGCTGAGGCATTTAATGAATTTTTTGCCAACATACCTATAACTACGACTCGCTCCTTAAATTCGTCCCCGTCTAAAGCTGAAAACCTTTTGCATAGCAGTGTGCCTAAATGTAGTAGCTTATTTAGCTTCGAGCATGTAACACCTCGTGATGTAGTTAATGTTTTTAACACACTTAAGTCTAAAAACACTGGTGATTACTGGGGTATCTCCATTAAACTATTAAGTAATATAATAGACATAGTAGCTCCATATTTAGCTGTAACTTTTAATAAATGTGTTGATTTAGGAACTTTTCCTGACCTCATGAAGAGTAGTAAAGTCATACCATTATTTAAATCGGGTAACAAAAATGACGTTGGCAATTTCAGGCCTATTTCTATCTTACCTGCATTCAGTAAAATATTTGAAAAGTTAATACTCAAGCAGTTGCTAAGACATTTTAATTTAAACAGACTTCTTCATGATGAACAATATGGTTTCACAAAAGGTCGTTCGACTACAGATGCAGGTGTTGCTCTGATGAAACACATATTTAACGCATGGGAGAACTCGCAAAATGCTATTGGAGTTTTCTGTGATCTCTCCAAAGCCTTTGATTGCGTGCACCATGACACACTTTTGCGTAAACTACGTCATTACGGTGTCCAAAACGAAGCTCTTAAAGTAATAAATTCTTATTTGCATAATAGGGTCCAATGTGTAGATGTTAATGGTGTGAAATCTTCCGGGCTACCAGTTCAGTTAGGTGTACCTCAAGGCTCAATACTGGGTCCATTCTTATTCTTAGTGTATATAAATGACTTACCTTTTTATTTAAAGGATATCTGTAACGTTGTACTGTTTGCAGATGATACCTCTCTTATTTTTAAAGTAGACAGGAATAGACAAGATTTTGACGACGTAAACAGTGCACTCTCAATGGTTACGGATTGGTTTACGACAAATAACCTAGTTCTCAATGCCAAGAAAACGAAATGTGTAAAGTTCGCTCTACCAAATGTTAGAAATCTAGGACCCAACATCGTCTTAGATAAAGAGGTGCTTGAAACTGTGAACTCGGCAGTTTTTCTGGGCATAACAGTAGATGCCAAACTTCAGTGGGGCCCACATATATCAAGCCTAGCGGGGAGGCTCAGTTCGGCCGCCTACGCTGTCAGGAAAGTAAGACAATACACTGACATTGATACAGCTCGGTTAGTCTATTTTAGTTATTTCCATAGCGTTATGTCCTATGGTATTCTGCTGTGGGGCAAAGCCGCTGACATTCAAAATATATTTGTTCTTCAAAAACGAGCTGTTCGAGCAATTTACCAGCTACGTGCCAGAGTTTCTCTAAGAGATTTTTTTAAAGATGTTGGTATTCTCACGGTGGCATCACAATTCATTTTCGCCAACATCTTATATATTAGGCAAAATATACACTTATACACTAAAAACAGTGATATTCACAATGTTAACACTAGAAATAAGGACAAACTACGAGCTCCCTTTCACCGGCTTCATAAGGTTCATAACTCATTTGTTGGGCTTGGTATAACCTTTTATAACAAGCTACCCTCTTCTATGCTAGATTTGCCTTTTAATGCGTTTAAAAATAAAGTAAAATCCAACCTTTGTTCAAAGGCATACTATTGTATCAACGACTACTTAAATGATAAGAATAGTTGGTCGCTGTGATTAACTCAAGACAATGTTTATGTTCTTTCTCCAGATTTAACTTACCTACTGACAGTTTATATAAGTTTATATAATTTTTTTTATTTTATTTGACTTTATGAGTCAATTTTTTAATTATTTTTTTACGAGTCTATTTATTTTTATTTTATTGTTGACATAATCTACTCATTACAATGTTTTTGTTATGAGTTTGTATTGCAATTTGTGGTTGGCTAGTGACCTCGACAATTGATTATATTATTTTTTACCTGAGCAACCGGCAGCAACTTCGTCATGCTCCCTTAGATGTCAATGCTTGCGGTAGCGTCGGGAGTCGGGTTGCCTCCTTCCCTCAAATATGGCGAGGGGGGTAATGGCTGATCTTTGCGTTATGCTCGTGAACGGGTGCTGCTTGTGGTGACTGGTCGTCTTGCTGATCATGGTTTTGTTATTGTTACTAGTAATTAACTGTACATTTATTTTACCTCGATGGTCCTAGTTTATCATTTATAACTTCCAATTTACAGCTTTATGTAAGCGGGCACGCCCTTTATGCCTGGAGGCTTTTATTTAGATATTTAGTTCTTTTTACGTTTATTTTTTATTTTTAAATTCTGCTTGAGTATAGTTCTCGATGTTTTTGGTTGGTATATCGGCGTGTGCTAGCTAACATATGGCCAATAATTTATACTTAATTAAAATAATGTTTTGTGTTGCATAATAATTTTGCATACTATTGTATAGAGTCATTTGTATTTTTTTCTAACTTGAACAGACAGCTGTGCTGCTGGGGAGTTTGTTGCGCCACTTCTTCTTCCCAGCTAAAGGCACTAGGAAGTGGTGAAGGGTGGGCGTTTTTGGGGGACTGTCTTATGTAATTTTGACGTTCGAAAAGTGCTGGTTCTCAGCCTAATTTGAATAAATGACTTTTGAATTTTTGAATTTTTTGAATTAAGATTAATGTGATCATTAACCACTATACCAAACTAATAGGTATATGAAATTCTGCTAGCGCTCACGGAAACTAATATTATGACACTGAATTATATGAAGCTGTATTACAAACTTGTATGATCGCCAGACGCTGAATACCGTCTGGGGACGCAATCAAATAATCGCTTTCTACTGATCTGTTATCTACAATATTCGTGTTTTGTTCATTTTCAGTCAACATAATAATTTTATACGGAGTATTTTTTGCTAAAATTATTTTAGCTTAGTGTTGGCGGTAGCTTGGTTGAGGTGTACGAGCAATTTTATCTGCACATCCTCAACATTGATTATTCCGATACAAATAAAGATCTATAACATCCATCCAGTGTAATAGATGCTGTAATAGTCAGCAGCACGGTCATCTAAATAGAGGAAGAGTCAATTGATCTGTTAAGATCTCGCAAATTGAAACAACGACATAACTGCGTTTGAGTTGCGCGTTTCCATCAATACTGTGTACTGTGTTTAGTGCAGTCACGCTATGAACACGATAATAATGAACAGATAGTAATCGCTAAAATACCATTTTATTGCGTTTTATGGGTGTAGTAATAACAGTATGACACTGCTTGAAACAGATTTTAACATTTGATTAAAGCGACATTTTGGCAGTGAATCGTGAGATATTATTGGTATTGGTAGCGTCAATATGACAACAAAATCAGTAGATAACATAATTATGGTATCGATTGATATAAGCAACAGAGACAATGAAAATAATTAACAATTTAATGGAACAGGCGTAATGTATGTTAGAGAGGGTCCAGAATTTAAAAGTTGTAGTAACCCTACCCCTATTTTGTTTAAACTATTTAGATTAGTCACACTAGCCACATACCAAAGTTAATCTACAAACAAAGTTTTGGGGAAATTATTAATTGAAAGTGGAATAACACGATGAGTAACTCTTTGATTAAGAGATTATGGTAATAAAAGCAATTATAACTAATTCCTATGTGAAGGTAATCCTTTGTCTTTTATCATACATCGTGACAGATAAACAATTAATAATATTATTACACCAAGAACAGATATTTCCAACAGGAAATATTTCTATAGAGTATAATGACTTTATATCATAAAAACATTATCTAAGACACTTTTATCTTGAGATAAAAGTGTTGATTTAATCGTATCCAATGGTAAGTGCTGTTTTCTAATATCTATTTGTATATCTTCTAATTATACTGATTATATCTTAATGTCTGTTTTTATAATAATGATCGAGTCGATAGTATTGTGTTATGTTTGGTGTAACATTTAGAATTCTGTAAAGCAAATAAATCATCTCTAATTTTGTGTCAACTATTTTGGTTCACAACCTTTAAATGTGGCCTTAATTTATAATTACAGGTATTTTTGGATTAAACATTTTGTTGGCAATCTAAATGCTGAGTTACTCAAAGTACCACAGTTGCCTTGAAAGATTAATTTGAGTGACACTTCCTTCTGAGTAATCTTTGAGAAAATCTGTTATGAAATTGTTTTGTTTTTGTTAGGTGTCATTAGCATTGCTGTGGTTGGTTTCATCTGGGTTTCTTAACTATATTTAGAGTCTCGCTACGTTACAGTCATATTTAGTTTATCTATGAAGGCATTGCTATAGACAAAGAATACTTCATTTATGTAAATAAAGTAATAAGAAAAATTTAATCGTCTTTAGGCGCGTTGAGCGATTTTCGGTAGGGTATATACTTATGAATTTACGTCACTGACATGCTGAATAGGCACCTATAGAAGCGCATCTAGGCAGCAATGACGAATGAGCGGCGGGATGCCGTGACCGTTGACGAATCAGCGGACTGCACTGCCCCCGTCTCGCCACGTACATACCTAAGGCGCAGTACAGCGTACAGTCGTCATGGTCAAACTATAGCAGTAAGTTTGAAGGTCGCGAGTGCGTGCTCCTGAGAATTTTATTGAAAACTAAGTGTTTTTGTGTGTAATCGTCAGTAAGTGGATAAATATTCATTTGTAAACACACAGCCCTTCATTTTTTGATTAATAAATAAACCATATGAAACGATGACAAGAATTTACTAAGCCTTAATAATATCTTTCGTTAAACTTATAACTCGCATGTAATTCATCAGATGTTTTATTTAAATATCATAAACAAACATCCTTTGATGCCTCATATTAGTTTATTACTCTTTTAACAGATTCAATCCCATTTCTGTTTAGGTTATGAATATCAAATAGCTTTTTATACAAATAAATTGATTTTTATTACTGTTAACGATGATTTATTGCAAATTAAAATGTGTTTGTGTTTCTTAAGTTGCTTCTGTAAAGGTCAGATACGGTCTAGATTATTAAGTTGATAGCTTGGATACCATTAGAATCTATACATATAATAAAATCGTAGCGAAGTCAAAACTGTACATTGAATATTTTTGAAAAAAAGTAATTGCTACGAGGTCTAGGATCGATTCTAATGCCGAAAATATTTTTTTTAGAATTTTTGTCTGTTTGTCTGTTTGTCTGTATGTATGTTCCAGCATCGCGCAAATTCTACCGGACAGATTCTGTTAAAATTTTGCATAGATATTCCCTGTGTGTCTGGTCAAACTATAGGGTATAAACTATCACGCTATTTACTATGGGGGACGAGCAATATTACATTATGTTGTATTTTTATGTTCTAGCATGACGCAAATTCTACGGGATAGATTCTGTTAAAATTTTGCATAGGTGTTCCCTATAAGTCTGGTCAAACTATAGGGTATAAACTATCACGCTATTTACTATGGGGGACGAGCAATATTATATTATGTTCGTATTTTTGGGAAAAAACGCGCCAAAATTTTAGGATATTGTAGATGGTTATCGATTTAACTTTTTAAATGATTATCATCACGCTATACCTTTATGGAACTAAGCAGTCAATCAAAAAATATATAGGAACGGCTATTTTAGACAAGTTTCAACAAAGCAATTAGCTCAGCGGTTGGGCGGTTGCTTTGCAAACGTGGGGTTGTAAGTTCGATTCCCACCTACGGTTTTTTTTCTTTTTTTTTCACATTTTGTTATACGATTATTATTTTTTTTGATAATCTACCTATAATCTATAGATATAATAAAATCGTAACGAAGTCAATTTTTTTAAAGAAAGTTATTGCTAAGAGGTCTGGGATCGATTCTTATGCGGAAAATAAAGTTTTTAGAATGTTTGTCTGTACCAACCGTAGGGCATAAACTATCACGCTATTTGCTATGGGGGATGAGCAATATTACATCATGTTCGTATTTTTCTCTGCAAATTGTAAAAGGACGCGCCAAAAGGTTGGGATATTGTAGGTAGGTAGTTACCGATTTAACTTTTTAAATGATTATCATCACGCTACCTTTTATATAGGAACGGCTATTTTAGCTAACTTTCAACAAAGCGAATAAGTAAGCGGTTGGACGAATGATTTGAAGTCCTGAGGGCCTACCACCAGCTCAAAAGTAGTATTATTTTAATATTACTTTAGTTTACTTCAGTGTGGGAAAGAGATGAAGCTCTACAGGATGTATAGCTCCATCTCTTTCTCCCACTGAAGTAACATTAAAATAATACTGCTTTATGAGCTGGTGGTAGGCCGCCCGGGGTAGTAAGTTCGATTTACATCTGTTTTTTTTAAACTCTTTTTGTAAAACGATTTTTTTTTGGATTGTGTATGTAATAGTTCATAGAATGTATTAATTCACAAAAAATGGAAAACTTCGTAAGCTATGGGAAACTACTAAGTTACAAGTACTTTACAGTCACAAAACATTCAAGGTTGTATTCTGATCATTTTAGAGCAAAAGACTGTAGGAATAAAATGTTTTTTTACAGATTTTGACAGCAGATTTGTCCTAGCGATTTTATAATATGTATGTGGATCTTCTGGAATCGCTGCCACACTGCTTCCTGGTGGCAAAACAGCGCACGTCATGTTTAAGATTCCCATCGATTTAGAGAGCAACGAAACACCTGTTTGTGGGGTGTCACGCAACAGTAACAAGGGATGTGTGCTTAGGGGATTGCGCTTCGTCGTATGGGATGAATGCGTTATGGCAAAAAGGAAAGCAGTGGAAACTGTAAACAGAACCCTGCAGGACATCCGCAGAAACCAAGATATGATGGGTGGTGTCACAGTTTTGACAAAAAAAGTGAAAACTTCGTTGAAAAGGTCGACTCTATGGTCGAGAGTTCATAAACTGCGCTTGACCATCATCATACGAGCTCGGCTTGGCGGTAATTCAAATGCTCAAGAATTCTCCGATGTTCTTCTAGAAGTTGGTGAAAGCACTCTACCAGAGACTCTTGGTAGAGTAGATCCCACTTTAGAAGATCTTATTCGTCTGATATACGGGGATATCAGTCAAATACCGTACCAAGAGAATTCTTAGGTGTGTTTCCGTTTTAACTCCGAAGATGATCAAGCTACAGCGATCAACCACAGTATTCTCTCACAAATTGAAGGGAGTGAAGTGATATACACCTCCATTAATACTGATGTGGAGGAAGATGATGCCAAATATCACCCCGTAGAATTTCTCAATTTACAAATAGAAAGAAAAGAAAGAAAGAAAAAACATTTATTTGGACACAGTTCGCGAAACACAAAACACAAATTACAGTGGAAATAAAAAATAGTGTTTTTAAAACAATAGTGTGTGCCTCACGGCTGCGCCAAAAAGGTTCATTTCAGCATTAAATGGCAAGTGGACTTCCGGTTGTATATCTGTGTAACGGAAACCAGCTCAAAGTCATGTCTTTGCAGAGAAACGTCATCGAGGTGGAAATTCTAACAGGTTGTGGCGATGGTGAGACAGTGTTTATAGCGCGTATAAAGTACAAATTCCCCACCATTACCAGTTAAAGCGCGTGCAGTTCTCTGGGAGTGTATGCTTTGCGATCAACAAATCACAGGGGCCGACACTAAAGGCTGAAGGCTGCGGGTGTCGACCTCAGGATAAGCTGCTTCTCACATGGACAACTGTTACGTCGCTTGCTCCCGAGTCACCATTCCTGACTCTCTGTATATTTTGGCTACTGAGAATAAAACTACAAACGTAGTATACAGGGAAGTTTTATAAAAATGTGGCTGTTATTGTAGTATATTGTGATGTCTTACGATTTCCATGCGAACGAAGTCGCGGGCAGAAGCTAGTCTGTTATAATTATAACATTACTAGCTGCGCCCCGTGGTTTCACCCGTATAAGTCTTGATCTCGTAGGAATATTGGGATAAAAAGTATTATATGCCCTTATCCAGGTCATGGTCTAGGTATATGCAAAATTTCGTCTAAATCCGTTCAGCCGTTTTAGCGTGAAAGCGTAACAAACAAACTCACTTTCATATTTATAACATTAGTAAGGGCCTGCGCTCACTGGCGGCATGGCACTTCAAGGGATTTTTATGCGACGAATAGGCATATTACTTATATGTATGACAATAGAATTGAAATTTCAGTGATGATGCCTAAAGACGTCGTGGCATGGCAAGTATTACGCGGCATCGTAGCCGCTGAAATTTCAATTATATTGTCATATATTAAGTTATGTTTCTATTCGTGGCATAAAAATCCTTTGCCGTGCCGTACCGCCAGAGGGCGCAGGCCCTAAGGGTATTTATTTTATTTCCTAAGCAATTTTTCAATATTAGCTTATCTGGGATTACCTAGTCCAGAGTTTTATCAATGCATATTGCTGATGAATATTTGAGCATTGTTTAGAAAGCTAAAAATAAAAATATATATTTGTATTGTTTTGTTTCCAAGAACATATTAATTTTATCCTTCATCTTTTTCAAAGCCTTCTTTTCGTATTTATGGTTAAAGGCATGGCTGTGATTTCACAATAAGTTTCCAAATAGACAAGTATTCTTCTCTTTGGTTTTCAGTAGTAAAAACCGAAACATCTTCAGTATTCCTTTAGTCAGATTTCTCGTTAAGTCCAAGTTTATATTTTTCATTACGCTTGAAATGATCACGATAACGAAGCTGTGAATCTTTAAGATGTTCTCAGAGATTCATATATTTATTTTCTGTGTATTAAACAGCTTTGGCTTTTGTATGACCTTAAGAGGGTAACGAACGAGGTCTGGACTTATTCAAAGGATGTTCTTCTTGCACCACTTAGTAGGACTCTAGATATTTCTGTCTCAAAGCAGATTATATTTTACTCGTTCTTGTAGGTAATTATTTACAATTTATAACAACAGCAAAACAATTAGATATTTCACAAAGCTTTGTAAAAATATCAAGATTAAGCAATGTTCCTTTTTTATTTTTAATTAACCGTAGTCTTTGGCTCTAAAAACAGAACTGTGTTTTCTTTCTTTTCTCAAGATTAGGCATGTATTTTCACTTTTAACTGCTAAATAAGTTTTAAAACACAAAAGTACACAAATCTACCAATCATCGCGCAAGAAATTCTCATTCGATTAATAATTCAAATATGTAGGAAACTATGCTAATATGGACTCGAACCGGATACTTGGATACTAGATAATATTTAATTATCGTGTTTAGATATCATTGTGTATTCAAATGTCATAAAGTAAGCAGTGTAAGGTTCAATTTACACTATAGTGCCGAGTGGACTATATTTGTTTACTGTACATATACCTAACGGAAACAATGAAAATCTTCATACTGTGAATGACAAGATAAGGAAAATACTGTCAAATCAATCAACCGTAGGAAAACAGTCATTTATTTATTACTGGCTGCGCCCCGCGGTTTCACCCGCATAAGTTTCGATCTCGTGGGAATATCGAGATGAAAAGTATCCTATATGTTAATCCAGGTTATAAACTATCTGTGTGCCAAATTTCATCCAAATACATCCAGCTGTTTGAGCGTGAAGAAGAGACAAACGTACACACACACTCACAAACTTTCGCCTTTATAATATTAGTGTAATTTCTAACAAAAGACACAACACAATGCATGGCACAAATATAATGGCAGACATCAGGCATTAAGGTGACTACAACCGAGTTTTAATGATTTTATACTGAAGATCACGTCTAAACGAGTAGAGTTAATGATTTGGAAAAAATATGTGTTAAACTAGAACATTTTCTTAATAAATTAATATAGGAATATTAAAGATTATGTTTACCGTGAAATTAATTTGTAAAGTTATGTTTTAACACGGATAAAAAACTGAGAATCTATCTAGCGTATTTTTCTGAAACCTTCACCATTTTAAAGATAATTTAATTATTGATTTTTTAGTACACGTGTTTTATTAAAATCCCTTTTGTTTTATGTATAATAAATTAATAATGTGTCTAATTTGGGACAGCGCTCCTTGATGGGCGAGTCCTATTACTAGCTGGACATACGACGCATTGCGTGAGCTCTGCACAGAACAGTCAAGGTCACTGGCACATATCTGCGTCTTAAGTGTACTGCTTCCCTTATAGGAGACCACAGCGTGCCCAATAAAGTTATCAACTATGATAATAAAGTTAAAATATTAATAGTTTAGAAATTGAAACAATTTTGGTAACAAGATAAGGGTATATTTATATATTTAATTGATAATTTCCTTATACAACATGTTTCGAAATTAACGCACACCACCAAACACCCGAATTAGAATATTATGTTATAATCATAATACGTAACCTGAACTTTTACTATTAAGTTTAAAACATTGTCTATTTGTTAAATTATATGTTATACTGATTCTGGGAGAAAATTGCTGTCACATTACAAATCTACACACGCACACTCGCACACGTTTTAGGGTCTAGCGTATCAGGTATTTCGTCCATTTTGGTTTGTTTTGGTGAGTCAGTGAAAGTGTGACTGTAATTTACTTAGATTTAATTATTTTTATAAAAATATCCTATTAAAAATAACAAAAATCTATTCAGTAAACGATTCTGAACAAACTACTTTCATAATGTGTATTAATTCAGTTATACATTGTATAGGCGGACTTTTTAGGGGATGAAAGTATACTCATGAATATGACCGATTTTTAGTATGGTATCAACTCGGATATCGACGCCTTAAGTGCAAAAGAAGTAACTTTTCAGGAGGAAGAAAAAACTGCGTTCTGTAAAATTTTTGTACAGTGTCTTTTAGGTTTTTTTTTAAAATTAATTAATATGGAAATTTAACCCACTTTTATATCCAGAACTGCGAACATAAAAGACGCCGTACCAAATTTTACGCAATTTTACGCACGCAATTTTTTTCTTCCTCCTAAAAAGTTACTTCTTTTACACTTCCTAGATTTTCTAAAGCGTGGTTATAGACAAACAGTTTCAAACATTATTTTTTTGCCTATTTCCTGTCACACCTATGCAATAAGATTATCTGCCAAATATTTGGTAAACTTTGCAATAGTTGTAAATATATCCAGAACGGAAACATCATTTTGGGTATTTTAAAATTCAAGGATTTTTTATTTTTTATTGTTCAACGATACATTGTCTTGACCTTCAAACAGCTCGAATGGTCGATGATTTGCTATTTAAATTTATTATTACACAAATCCACATTTGAAAGTGGATTAGACTGAGTCTATTATTGTTTTATGGTCTGTGTTATTTCTAAAACAGTAACTTCTGATATTATTCGAATATCACCGTAGCCAGCAAATGTATATATTTAATTTATTTTATATCATCATCATCATCATCCTATAAATGTTCCCACTGCTGGGACACAGGCCTCCTCTCTGTGAGAGGGAGTGGGCCGTAATCCACCACGCGGGCCCAGTGCGGGTTGGTAGATGTCACATGTCTTCGAATTTTCGGTTCTAGGACATGCCGGTTTCCTCACGATGTTTTCCTTCACCGTTTTGAGAGCAGTGGTGATGAAATAATTTACACAAAGTAAAGCGCCTGTCTGGGTTCGAACCTACGACTTACAACTCGTAAGTCGCGGCCGTTACCACTGGGCCACCACTGCTCTATTATTTATATTCTATTATTTATTTATATTTTTATTTTATATGGTCACAGATAATATAATACAACACATGGTTGATAGACGTTATGAAAGCCGCAGGAATCCGCTTGACCAGAGAAACACAGAACCAGTCGAAGTGGCGGTGCTTGCTTTGTCCGCCAGTGAACGTCTTTCGGCTGAAATGATGATGATGATGATGTTGAGTTAAGAGAATCATTCACCATCATTTTTGTATTTGAGTGTTTTTGTGTTGTCCAGTAATAAAACTACCACTCTTCCGAAAAAATCATAGCTTACAGCTTAGTCTAGTTCTAGATAGTATGCATCTTGCAATATACAATCAAAATAATATATATAGACCTCTGTCTAACCCTTCGGGAAATACAGGTGTCTGTTATCTCATGCCTAACTGTCCTACTGCCTAACTGGTCCTATACTGCACGCAATAGAAACGGGTTTTGTCGACGGAAGAATATACAAAATGACAGCACGCGTAGCATGACCACCGTAGAAACGAGTTTTGTCGACGGAAGAGTAGACAAAATGACAGATAAACAATCACAATCTGTCATTTTGTCTATTCTTCCGTCGACAAAACTCGTTTCTACGGTGGTCATGCTACGCGTGCTGATAGACAATCAGTCTATTCTTCCGTCGACAAAACCCGTAGAAAACCCGTTTCTATGGTTGTCATGCTACGTGTGTTGGACATAGGCCTTTTCTAAGTTGCGTTTCTTCGCCTTCCGCATCTAGTTCATCACAATGAGTATTTTTATTTTATGATTGTTTTTATCAATATATTCTTTATCTATACAACACAGTTCGTCCTCAAGGTGGCGCTACTTTACATTAATGAATTCTTTGAATAAATTATTAGTTTTACACTTACCTTTGGCCTCTTGTTTTTATATATGATTGATTATTCAATATGCATGATTGTCTGATTTGAATTTACGTTAGTACTAGTTGTATGTTATTTTAAAACAATGAATCAATTTAAATAATTGTAATAATGTTATGGCTTTGAAAGACAAAATAAAATATCCGAAATGAAATATCAGACCTGTGAAAGACATCCATTCATCAACTAGAAAAGAGCTGCTAATCTTCTAACGGGTGAACCGATTTTGATAAAACACACCTAAGAACCATCGCTAGAAAACCTGCTGACAAATAAAAAAAACCGAATTCAAATCGGTTCACCCGTTTAAGAGCTACGGCGGCGGTACCACAGTCAGACACACAGACACACACATAGCGCTCAAATTAATAACATCCCTCTTTTTGTGTCGGAGTTAAAAACGATTCTAATACCGTCCTCTACTTTATACTTTGAATGACAAAATAAAAGCAAATTCAGGACCCAAATATGGTAAAATCTATTAGAATTCAATATCGTTTTATCATTTTCCGATATCATAGACCTAATCTTAAAATCTGAAGCCTTGAAAGAGCTGTGACGCTTCATAATATTCAAATCCCTATCGCACTTGTATCGATTTACATCAAGTATGAAATAAACGTGTTTTCCCATGTTTGATTCACATCTCAGTGATAAGACTTTGCTACCTATCACTGGTTTGATTTTGATAAAACGCTGATTTTGTTCTTGATGATTGATGACAGTCATTCGTAAATGTCGTCAATGAATGATCAATGTATACAGGGTGTCCGGTAAAGAATGGATAACCTTGGAATAGCATTTATTAGACCCTAGGGCCGTTCTAAAAAATACAAAAAAAAATATATATCCCAAGTAGTACCTAAGATTTTGAACTAACTTTACCTTACTTTACCTTATTTAACATTTTTCTTTATCACGACCACAAATTAATGAATTCCATTGGTTATTTGTTGTTGTAACATTTTAACTATGTTGGAGTCGGCTTCTAGTCCAACCGGATGCAGCTGAATACCAGTATTTTACATGGAGTGATTGCCTATACGATACCCCTTGGTAAGACTGGTTGTCAGACTTTCGGGCTTCTGAGGACCCGTAACGACTGTCAAAGATCCACGAGGGACCAACGGCTTAACGTGCATTCCGAGGCACGGAGGAGTCTTGATGTAGAAATGGTCACCCATCCACTTACCAACCCCGGCAAGCGTGGCTTAACCTGATGGATCGCCCCATGCGGTTGTTAGTACTTAGCCACGAGCTCCTCGAGCCGACAGAGAAGCAGTAAATAATGTGACTAGAAATTGCAAAGTATTAAAAAAAAACGTATTTTTTATGTACTACTTGAGATACATACGAGTAGTTTTATTGTATTTTTTTTAGAACGGCAATAATGTCTATTAAATGCTATTTCTAGGTTATCCATTAATTACCGTACATCCTGTATATCAATATGTAAGTCATACATTTTAAGTGTCATTTTAAAAGCGCAACGGATGGCAAAACCAGGGCAGACCTGGGCCTCCAGGACCACTGAAAAATGTCGTGTTGTGATAAAAATCCTATCAACCATAGCTTGGTTGATTATTTTTACCGTGGCACCTACTACTCTCGAGGGGCTTGTAGCTAAATCGATTCGTGGATAGATGACCATCCAATACATATTTTCGAGACCCCCTCCATGCCTCGGAAAGCACGTTAAACTGTTGGTCCCGCGGCTGTCCTTCATAGTTCTTTGACAGTTGTTACGGGTAGACAGAAGCCTAAAAGTCTGACGACCAGTTTTCCCAAGGGGTGGTACCTGGGTTATGGAGGACAAATAGGCAGTCGCCCCATGTAAAATACCTGTATGCAACTGCATCCGGTTAGACTGAAAGCCAACTCCAATTTAGTTGAGAAAAGGCTAGGTAGATTGACGTATTGATTGTACAACTCTCATCTTGAGCCGATACAAAAGTACTTATTAGAATAGAATAGTTCTTTATTTGCACAGAAAGTAGGTACAAGTTACAGATGTTAAGTTTAAAATGATCCTTATACTAACTACCTTAGCTAAGGCATGCAAACAGTTTAAGCTATAATAATAAAGACTCACTTAATATAAATCATTAACACATTCAATACAATTTTACCATGTCAAGATGAAATTCAGTAAATAATTTGAAATAAGCAATACAATACATAATGTCAAGTTTAATAAAATGGGTTGTCAAGTTTAACAATACAGTTAAATTAAAATGATTTAGTACAAGTCAGGAGTACAGAGATGTCATATTATCAATTTAAATTATTATTGTGGTATTCATATAGCTGTTTATTGATTGATTGCTGCTCTCGTTTTAACTTGGCCACCCTTTTTTATTCAAAGTGGTTGACTGTGAATCAAAAAAATCCACAAATTATGTTGTTATCTTTAACAATTTATCTACAGCTGAGCTTATCATTTAATCTTAATAATAATAAAAATATTATTGTAAATGCTCAATTTGAAACAATTCATTATTGTTATCATTACAGTACCTACATACCTGCAGAATATTACAAAACTAAGTATATTTTTCTTATCATCTCCTTAATCATTACATCAGACCATAGTCTGATGGGCATATTGTTCTAAAATGTATAAAATAAACAAATAAAAAACACATTAGTATAACACGACAATTACAAATATAGCGCTCGTGAGAATCTCAAGTTTATCAAGGTCAAGTGCAGAAGCAAATCAATTGATGATTCACGGTCCACAAATTACAAAGTCTCTAATCTTTGCAGTATACGGTGGCGCTAGTTGCTTCGACAAATGTATACGCAACTGTGAAATTCAGTACATTACAATTTAGTTCCTTATTCTGCCGTGTGTGAAAATAAATTGGTAATTTTACATTTCAATCTGAAGTGTGTTTTTGTTCATAACAGTGTTGTAGTTGTAATTACGTGGATATAGTCTCAAAAGGTCATCCTTAGACGTGTTTTTTCACACAAAATATTTATCTATGTTCATATTTTATTGATCTTATCTAAAGGTAATAATGTATTGTAACATATTCAATTTGTTAATAATAGCTTCGAGATAATGGTCAAAGGTTAGACTATGTAGAATAGAAAAATATATTACTTATTAGTCAATCAAGGACGGATGGGACAGCCCATTATTTTTATATCCAAGTAGGTAATATCGTTTTATACGTCACTCTATGAGAGCTATAGTCTTATCTGATTATTACTGAGCCATAAACCAAAATATGTGTACGCAGACAGATTAGTACACATATGACATTGTTTAGCACTTTTGCCTGTGACATACTCGTCAATAGTTTACGAGTATGTCAACCGCTCAATAGTTTAGCGGTTAGCACTTGACATATTTTTTTTTTGTCCACGACTTCGTCTGCAATCCAGGATGAAAAATAGCCTATGTCCTTTTCCAGATCATGGTCTACCCATGTGTCTTTCATCCAAATCTGTTCAGCTGTTTTAGCGTTAAAGAGTAACCAATAAACAAACTCAAATTCGCATTTATAATATTAGTCAGGATTAGGATTTATCCTTTATTAAAAATAACCAGGTCCTTAATAATTAATTACAATCGAGCCTAAAAGCCTAATTTAGCCTAATCTTACTTATTTTTTAAAAGCTTTTATTTAACTTGCAATGTATGTATTAGTGATGTAACGAATATTCGCATTCGGATTCGCGAAATTAACGCGAATGTTTTTGCGTGTATAATTTTTTTAAGTAGGTAATAATAGTTGGTTAATGGTTGGTTGGGTTGGCTCGTGGCTAAGTACTAACAGCCGCACGGGTCGATCCATCAGGTTACGCTACGCTTGCCGGGGTTGGTCCGTGGATGGGTGACCATTTCTACATACCAAGACTCCTCCGTGCCTCGGAAAGCACGTTAAGCCGTTGGTCCTGGCTGTCATTCGTGGATCTTTGACAGTCGTTACGAGTCGTCAGAAGCCCGAAAGTTTGACAACCAGTCTTACCAAGGGGTATCGTATTACCTAGTTACTGGGTTGTGGATGTCAGATAGGCAGTCGCTCCATGTAAAATACTGGTATTCAGCTGCATCCGGTTAGACTGAAAGCCAACCCTAACATAGTTGGGAAAAGGCTAGGTAGATTGAATAATAGTTGGTTAATATAAGAAAATTAACTACAGAATTAACATTGTGTAGTACAAATTCACACTGTAACCTCAAAATTCACTTGTTTTGTTTACGAAAACACCGGCGCGAGCGGAATGACACTTCAATCGGATGCGTTCGTATTAACTCGGCTATTCTCGGAACGTAAAACACACGGAACAGACTTCGTTCGAACGGGACTGCCGCTAAAGTCACCAAGCCATAGACAAATGGCGACAAATTTAAACAAAAACTGAATATTTGCATTCGCATTCGCGAATGTTGGCAGCAGATATTCGCATTCGCATTCGCGAATGTCCAAAATATGACATTCGTTACATCACTAGTATGTATTTATGTTCTGGTGGAATCTTGCTACTAAAAGCTAATCGCGAGGTTTGCGTTTAAAAAAAAATTAAACTTATTAGCAGATTAAGTTACAAAATTAAATAGGTAGGTACTAGTTTATTTACACAAGTAAATCGCGCGACATGCTTTTATGATCATATAAATTGTGTATAATTAGGTTATAAGTTGATAGTTAAAATTTTATTTTCTTCTTTTTAGAGCATTTAAATAAAAGCTTTTTTTAAAAAGGTCTTTTTCTTTTAATTTTTTACGTGATGATCATTTTATAACTTAGAATAGTGCTGATTGTACTTTACCCAAGTTCGTTCCACTTTCTTAGAGTCTGATATAATAATATAAACACTTAGTTCATGTGTATCACTGTCACTATTATTTCTACACTTTTACGATACACGAACTCAATAAACTGACACAATAATGTCTACAGGGAACATTACTTTTGTTTATTCATAGTAGAATGCTTTGAGGTTTCCTACGGGATTTTAAAGTGACACTCAATTTAAGTTTTTGGACATGAAGTAATAAAGTTTGTTATTGATAAAGTGCAGTGTTTAAATTGTGTGGCAATTTTTTTGATTATTAATAAATTTAATTTTGATTTATTTTGTATCTTTGAAACTTATCGGTTATCGTTTGAAAATTCATAAGATCAGAAGACCCTTTATATTTTGCTTATATCGATTTATTAACAAACGCGACATACACCATAAAGTGCTTAGTAACTATACTTAAAATAAACATATGAATTAGGAACTATGCCGTATCATAAAAAGCTTTTTAAGACTGCTATTCCGCACCTACAAAGTTAACTAAAAAGTTTAAAAGCATTCCTCTTTACTACACTATCGTTGCACAATACAAAAACGACAACAAACTTGTTACACTACAAAGTTTCTTTCATATCTTCAGACATTCTTATCCTTATCTGCATCAGACTTTCCTGCAAAATCTTCACAAACAATGTGTCAACAACCTTGCATCTTTTTGTGCATCTGTCTACACTGCACCTCCCTATTTGCACGTGATAAACTCAACAACACGAATCGATTTTGCATTTGAAACAGTTCTCACACTCTCAGTAATTCACTGCATCTTCCTTGAGACGTTTTGCATAATAATTGTCAGTGTCATGTGACCGTGGTGATGATTTAAATAATGTTGTGAGGTTACATAAGTATTGAAGTTTGTATGGGTCCATTTTAATTTTAATTCTTACGTAAGTAGATATTCAGGCAGTCGCTCTTAATAAAATACTGGTATTCAGCTGCTTTCCAGTTAGATTGGAAGTCGACCATGATTGGGAAAAGGCAGGTAGAGATTTGACATGAGTGGATAGTTAACATAGATCAAATTCATAGCATTACGCTGTAAGTACAGACTGATCACAGCGCGATCCTATCCAACGTGTAACTAAAATGGTGTTATGTATTGAATTTTTTGTATGGAAACAAATCTGAAGTATACCTACCGAACAAATATTAACTACTCCATATGCACGTTCATAATGCATTTAAATTTATATTAAAATACTATTTATTATGAATATTACGTACGAAGTCGACAAAATGAAGAGCAGTTTTTTATTCAGTGGGTAATTTGATCGTCATTATTACTTGCTGAATATATTCTGTTCCCTACATTTTCAGGTCCATCATCATTTTAATGACACCTTGTTTATTGTCATTTATTAAAAAAATTGTCGATAGGGGTCTGACATAACCCTACATTCTCACCAAACGAAGGGTATCCTCATATGAGGAGGGTTAGAATCACCACTTTTTAAGCTAGGGTTTCCTAAGATTGCGGTGGCCGCCACATAGCGTCCGTAATTTACCGTCGAATTAGGCCACTGAAACTTTATTAATTTTCTGAAAGTAAGTTGGTGTGTTTTCCTAGAGAGCGTTTTGTGATAGCGTAAAGTCAAACCCCGGTGTCTTCATTTCCATGACGGTCGTTATTATGGCCGTCATGTTGCGGCCACCGCTCTTTTATGAACGTAATATAATTATAGTAGACATGCGTCAGATTTACTTGTTAGTTATTATTGTTTATTTTGTTTTGTTACATGTTTAATAAAAAAAATCACTGAACCTGACTTGATTTCCGTATATCTTTTTTTTTTCGGGTGACCACTGAAAATCAGCGCTGTGCTGTGGGTCCCCATAGCACTGCATCATGCTGAGTGGAAGCCTTCTTGTCACAGTCATGTCGTGCAGCTGCCGCCTAAGTAACTTTTGTTCTATGCTCGTGATTTGTTATGTACTTTGTGTAGTTCTCTGATTACTCTTGTCTTTTATGTATGCACGTATTTCTGTGACAATTAATTAAGGGATAGATGCGACGTCGATTCTAAAGGAGCGCAATTTTATAAAGCTTTGCCTCCGTTAGACATCTACTCCTTTCTTACTTCGTGATACATTGTAGAAAACTTTAATATTAAGGTGGAGCAAACTTGCTTCTTGGTTTAACGAGAGCAGTATTTAATTTCTGAACGTTGTCTCTTGTTCCTTGTCCTCATATTGCATACGTTTTAGTACGGAAAACTTTTTAATACGTTTCCTTTATGCTGGAAATAAAAAGCAAGCGACAGCTGCGTTGTAAGAAAGAATAAACTTGTGCTAAGGTTTTTTTGAAGTGAAAACTTCTTTAGGCGCGTTGGGCATTTTTGAGTTAGAAAATAAAATTGAACTCGCGACACCGTTACCGACACCTCATTTTTGTAAACACCAATTGTGCTCTTTATTTATATTAAGTTACGGATCAATGTTCTATGCAAGTATTTTTACTTTCAAGGTTTTCAGAGTTTTTATTTTTTTGTAAACGCGATTGTGCTCTTTATTTAGATAAGGTTACGGACTAATATCCTATACAAGTATTTTTCTTCCTTCTTCCACCAAGGCGATCTTGTTCAAATTTTCACTTCTGTCGGCCCTCCCGGAATGCCACTAATTTTTACCAAATACAGTCCGGCCTTTGAGAAAATGCGTTACTGACACCTGTCAGTTGGACAATTTCTAGTAATAATAAGGATTTAATTCGAAAAACATATAATCGTTAGTATGAACGGCCGGACTGTACATAACATCACGCCTGTAATCCCCGAAAGGTTAGGCAGAGGTGTACTTACTGTACACCTTTATTTTGTCAGTTATGTCTAATCGTGTAAGTCCTATGTAGGTAACAGAGACTCTAGGTTTTTACCAACTATTTGCAAAGAATAATAAAATTCTTATTAGAGTAGAGGGGTTATGCGCACTTCGTCCCGCGTTCGCAGTTGGTCTCATTCGCGGTTTGTCCCATTCGCGGTTGGTCCCAAAGAGTAGTAATATGGAATCGAGTCTGCCTTTGAAAACATCTTTTTGTTTGTGTGTAAATAATTAAATTAATAAATCACGTAGGTAGATGATTTAGGTATAAGGTTTTCTTACAAAGCCTGTACCTTGCCTTTACCTACACCGCATTTTGAATAAGAAGAATAAAAGAAATAGGTATATAAGCAAAAAATGTACAAAAGATGCTGAGATCAAGTATTATTGCAATCAACGAGTCCTTTATGGCATTTTATAATGACTTTAAGGCTCCGAAAGAAACCTTTTTTCGTCAATAACTTGTCTAATATTGTAAGAAAGCTTGAAATAATTGAAACATTAAGTCTGTCTAAGTATAAAAGTACAGTTTTCGTGGTGCTAGACCATTGGTGTCAGTCACAGCACCTGTTAATAGTTGCATCACTTTTGCGCTCTCGAAAATATGGTTTATTTCGCCTTTGATTTACTTAATGAAGATATATAGTATAAATCATAAAATAAAAATTTTAATTTATTTCAGGAATAGCTGAAGACTAACGTGTGATTTTTAAATTTCTTGATGTGGTTTGCTAAATAATAAAAAAATACATTACTGACAGTGTTTAAAAAAATGGTTATAACAAAAAAAAAATCTGCTATATTTTGAATGGAAGTTGAAAAAAGTGGTTCCCCTGTGTACAAGTGGACCATATAAAGATGTTGATGATATTTTTTAATTTTCAAAATCAAAATTAGTTTCTTCTAACGAAACAATCAAACGTCACTCTCGCGTCAATTTTTGGAAAACTTGTTGCGAATTTTAGTGATTTTCCACGAATCCTTAATTTATTTGAAAAATCCCTTTCCGCTATGTATAAGAAAAAGAATTCGACTTTTTAAATCACAAATAATTTTGTTTAAATTCTGTTTCCCAACTAATGAACAAAATTGATCAAAATCCGCCGATTTCATGCACGGCCATTTAAGGGGAAAACCATTGAATTACAAAATGACACTGATTTTAACAAATATTTGGCCGAGTTTAACAAGGTGTCAATTGTCAGTAGGATGTTAGATCAAACATACTAATTAGATGCTAATTGACGTATTTTACGGATACAAACTAGGCAACTAAAAGTACTGTGGTTTTAAAGGTGTTAAATGAATGAAAAGGCTTTTATATTTTGTTGTTTACACAGTTTAATATACCACTATTTTTTCTGCAATAAAATAAAACATACAATAATACCAAACCTATTTTGTTTTTTTCTTTAGCACCTAAATTAATGCAAAAATATCGGGTTTTGATTCCTATATTAAGAAAACCTTAGTTTAGTGACATTTCGTGGGGCTATATGTATATATTTGTTGGTCTACAGGGAACCCTTCAATAGGCTTTTGTCATGAATCTAATTTTAAATTAGATAATTGGAAGACAGATCAATAAGTACCCACACACATGACTGTGGGTTGACGATCCCAGGCAAAAAAATATATATTAGAAATTGAGCCTGAAGTTTGATAATTCGATTTCTAAACGAATTAACATAAATCATTAATATTCTTCCTGCGGCCTTCACTAGGTCATCGGTCCACCTTGTGGGAGGCCTCCCAACGCTACGTCTTCCGGTACGTGGTCGCCACTCCAGAACCTTTCGGCTCCATTGTAAGCATTGGGCCCTTTTTTTTTGGATGGGTAATTGTCAAATAATTTGTCCCGCTCTGGGTGGAGCAGGAGGGCGTATCAGACTCTTACTGACTAAAACCCACCCGTGTTCCTTCAGTTGCCTGTATTGCCAGGGACCACAGTAACCCTTTTGGACAAAACCGCAACCCCGGCAGGCATTGGCCCTATCGGACCCCGTCAGTTCTGCTGACATCTCTTTGAGGCGCGCGTGGAACACAACGAGCCGTCGACCCGGGCTTGGTCCTTATCGGACGGCGAGCTACCCATTGCTCACCGTCCGCAAGCCCGCGCCTACGGTGGCCGGAAATCGGCCTGCGACTCCCGACGCCCAGGGCGTCTCCTCCTGCTTCGCAGAGGAGGTGACACCCTCCCATGCCCTCTCGCTCCGTACCATGGCCTGTAATGGGCCCTGCCCACAGAAGCACAGAACCGGTCGAAGTAGCGGTGCTTGAGGGACGCTTATGGGAAATGATGATGATGATTAATATTCTTTGCTAACACTGTTAGGAAAGCACTTCCAGGGTTATTTTTGAATTTTTTGTTTGCTAGGCGACACTTGACTGTTATGTACCTTTGATATCACATGCAATATGTATTTAATAAAACCAAATTCCACTGCGTTTATTTTAATACTAGCTTCTGCCCGCGACTTCGTTCGCATGGAAATCGTAAGACATCACAATATACTACAATAACAGCCACATTTTTATAAAACTTCCCTGTATACTACGTTTGTAGTTTTATTCTCAGCAGCCAAAATATACAGAGAGTCAGGAATGGTGACTCGGGAGCAAGCGACGTAACAGTTGTCCGTGTGAGAAGCAGCTTATCCTGAGGTCGACACCCGCAGCCTTCAGCCTTCAGTGTCGGCCCCTGTGACTTGTTGATCGCAAAGCATACACTCCCAGAGAACTGCACGCGCTTTAACTGGTAATTATGGGGAATTTGTACTTTATACGCGCTATAAACACTGTCTCACCATCGCCACAACCTGTTAGAATTTCCACCTCGATGACGTTTCTCTGCAAAGACATGACTTTGAGCTGGTTTCCGTTACACAGATATACAACCGGAAGTCCACTTGCCATTTAATGCTGAAATGAACCTTTTTGGCGCAGCCGTGAGGCACACACTATTGTTTTAAAAACACTATTTTTTATTTCCACTGTAATTTGTGTTTTGTGTTTCGCGAACTGTGTCCAAATAAATGTTTTTTCTATCTTTCTTTCTTTTCTTTCTATTTGTAAATTGAGAAATTCTACGGGGTGATATTTGGCATCATCTTCCTCCACATCACTATTAATGGAGGTGTATATCACTTCACTCCCTTCAATTTGTGAGAGAATACTGTGGTTGATCGCTGTAGCTTGATCATCTTCGGAGTTAAAACGGAAACACACCTAAGAATTCTCTTGGTACGGTATTTGACTGATATCCCCGTATATCAGACAAATAAGATCTTCTAAAGTGAGATCTACTCTACCAAGAGTCTCTGGTAGAGTGCTTTCACCAACTTTTAGAAGAACACTGGGGAAAACTTGAGCATTTGAATTACCGCCAAGCCGAGCTCGTATGATGATGGTCAAGCGCAGTTTATGAACTCTCGACCATAGAGTCTTTTCAACGAAGTTTTCACTTTTTTTGTCAAAACTGACACCACCCATCATATCTTGGTTTCTGCGGATGTCCTGCAGGGTTCTGTTTACAGTTTCCACTGCTTTCCTTTTTGCCATAACGCATTCATCCCATACGACGAAGCGCAATCCCCTAAGCACACATCCCTTGTTACTGTTGCGTGACACCCCACAAACAGGTGTTTCGTTGCTCTCTAAATCGATGGGAATCTTAAACATGACGTGCGCTGTTTTGCCACCAGGAAGCAGTGTGGCAGCGATTCCAGAAGATCCACATACATATTATAAAATCGCTAGGACAAATCTGCTGTCAAAATCTGTAAAAAAACATTTTATTCCTACAGTCTTTTACTCTAAAATGATCAGAATACAACCTTGAATGTTTTGTGACTGTAAAGTACTTGTAACTTTGTAGTTTCCCATAGCTTACGAAGTTTTCCATTTTTTGTGAATTAATACATTCTATGAACTATTACATACACAATCCAAAAAAAAATCGTTTTACAAAAAGAGTTTAAAAAAACAGATGTAAATCGAACTTACTACCCCGGGCGGCCTACCACCAGCTCATAAAGCAGTATTTTTTTAATGTTACTTCAGTGGGAGAAAGAGATGGAGCTATACATCCTGTAGAGCTTCATCTCTTTCCCACTCAAACTCAAACTCAAAACTCAAAGCATTTATTTCAAATAAACCAATTACAGGTACTTTTGAATTGTCAAGGGGTCGGTCAGTCAGAAAAATGAAGCTAGTTGCCCATTCCAAAGCGTAGTAGGTACCTATGGAGAAGAACAGGCAAGAAACTCCACGGACACTCTTTTAAATCAAAATATTGTTACAAAATATTGGTTACATCATTCGTGTTGAATTTATACATGTGAGAACAATGTAGAAAGACGTGCACGTTAAAAGCGTCCGTAATAAAAATATAATAACAATTCAAAAATTTAAATAAATTAAAATAAAATAAACCGTGGCAGCTAAGAGATGACCAGTCCCTACTGACGGCGCCCGTTCACGAACATGACGCATGGATCAGCACCATTTAGCTCAACCATTTTGAAGGGAACTTAATGATCCAACACACACGCCACCATCAGCGAGACATTTGAGTGAGCATGACATACTCTCAGCTGCCAGAGCACATTCAAGTCAATGAAAGACGTACCCAGTAAATGGTAGCTTTATGGAATGTACAACATGGTCACAGTGCTCACACATGTGATATGCAATTATACAATACAAAGAGATTGAATTTATACAAGGAAAAGATAGTTTTACAATCTTCAGCAGCTGCAACAATATTTTCGAATGCTAATCAATTAGTTTATGCGCCCTTGTGGAGCTGGACCAGCGCTGAGCCAAGCATTTTTATCAGCGATGTAATCCCCCAACTTATAATATGCTTGGCAGCATAGTGTGCGTTTTATACATGATTTAAATTTCGTTTCGTTCAGTTGGAGTATGACCCACACTGAAGTAAACTAAAGTAATATTAAAATAATACTGCTTTTAAGCTGGTGGTAGGCCCTCAGGACTTCAAATCATTCGTCCAATCGCTTACTTATTCGCTTTGTTGAAAGTTAGCTAAAATAGCCGTTCCTATATAAAAGGTAGCGTGATGATAATCATTTAAAAAGTTAAATCGGTAACTACCTATCTACAATATCCCAACCTTTTGGCGCGTCCTTTTACAATTTGCAGAGAAAAATACGAACATGATGTAATATTGCTCATCCCCCATAGCAAATAGCGTGACAGTTTATGCCCTACGGTTGGTACAGACAAACATTCTAAAAACTTTATTTTCCGCATAAGAATCGATCCCAGACCTCTTAGCAATAACTTTCTTTAAAAAAAATTAACTTCGTTACGATTTTATTATATCTATAGATTATAGGTAGATTATCAAAAAAAATAGTAATCGTATAACAAAATGTGAAAAAAAGAAAAAAAAACCGTAGGTGGGAATCGAACTTGCAACCCCACGTTTACAAAGCAACCGCCCAACCGCTGAGCTAATTGCTTTGTTGAAACTTGTCTAAAATAGCCGTTCCTATATATTTTTTGATTGACTGCTTAGTTCCATAAAGGTATAGCGTGATGATAATCATTTAAAAAGTTAAATCGATAACCATCTACAATATCCTAAAATTTTGGCGCGTTTTTTCCCAAAAATACGAACATAATATAATATTGCTCGTCCCCCATAGTAAATAGCGTGATAGTTTATACCCTATAGTTTGACCAGACTTATAGGGAACACCTATGCAAAATTTTAACAGAATCTATCCGGTAGAATTTGCGTCATGCTAGAACATAAAAATACAACATAATGTAATATTGCTCGTCCCCCATAGTAAATAGCGTGATAGTTTATACCCTATAGTTTGACCAGACACACAGGGAATATCTATGCAAAATTTTAACAGAATCTGTCCGGTAGAATTTGCGTGATGCTGGAACATACATACAGACAAACAGACAAACAGACAAACAGACAAACAGACAAAAATTCTAAAAAAAATATTTTCGGCATTAGAATCGATCCTAGACCTCGTAGCAATTACTTTTTTTCAAAAATATTCAATGTACAGTTTTGACTTCGCTACTTCGCTACGATTTTATTATATGTATAGATTATTTTTGAATTTGTTGGTTATAACTGTTATGTACCTTTGATATCGCACGCAATATATCCTTACATATTATAGAACAAAGTCCACCGCCGCGTCTGTCTGTCTGTCTGTCTGAACGCGATAAATTCAAAAACTACTGAACGGATTTTCAAACGGTTTTCACCAATCGACGAAGTGATTCTTGCGGAAGGTTTTAGTGTATAATTCATTAAGGTTTTGTGTAAATTGGCTGAAATTTGACGATTATTTTTGAAGAAGTCGGAAAATATCATACTGACTGGGAGCTTTACTGGCGTGCGCTGCCTAAACCGAAAAAGATACATCAAATTTATGTTCTACAGTATTGTTCGTCTTAAAAATTTCAACAAAAAGTCCGCAATGTCATATGTCTATCCTCTAAAGATAACGCACAATAACCATTTTTATCTTTTAGAATTTGATAAAAAATGTATTGTCATTTCCGAAGCTTTTATGACAGGTATAGTATTAATTCTTATCCACTAAAATATGTTATTAAAATTGGGCATTTAATTTAGATTAAAATATCCTTAACATTATATCATTTAAATGAATAGTTTAAAAGATATCACAGTTTCAAAATTATGCGTAGCAACGCGGGCGCAGCGGTAGGAGACAACGACAATTTCCTCGGTTATTAGGTATGAAATCTATGTAGTACGTTCCCCTGGGATATTTTCCGACATCCACGCGGGCGAAGTCACGGGCAAAAGATAGTATTTTATAAAAACTAAATTCCACTGCGTTTACTTTAATAAACACTAAGTTATTTTTATACATCTTACTAAGATGTTCATTAGCCGCACAAACATGGAATGTTTTTTCAAGCTCTTCAATGACGCACTAAGAACTTTTTACACCTAAACACACATACACTATAATCGTCTTGCACTTAATCGCACAAATCCGTCGCTAAGTAGCAGAATAAGGTTATTTAAAGGTTTCTGAACTCAAACTAAGTAATTAAGTAGTTAACAAATAAAACGCCATTTTTATCGTCAAAATGTAGGCATGCCAATAAACTTTATTTTGGCAATAAAGATAGCAGTAAGACCTAGAACCGAACCGATAAGATCTTCAGTTCAACAATCATTGATTAAAATAATTGATAGCGATTTGAATGAATGAATAAAAGTCTATGAAACTGAAGGAAACTTCAACAAAGTTTAAATAAAGGCTTATCGAATTTCAAACGTTTAAAAGGCTTATTCCAGTCCATTGGTCAGGTCTGCGTATTGAATGATTTTCTCTATTTATGTTGAATTTTTGAAGAGGTATATTAAGAACACTGAGGAAATTATTATGATATAAGGAAAGGAAACGAAGGAATTTGACGGTGGATTTTTGCCTATTAATAACTTCAAACAAATCTATAGGTAAGTCAATAGTTTCATAATGAGTTTGCATAATATATTAAAGTCACAAAAGGTTGCAAGTAAATAGTGTACTGTTTATACCAAATTAGCTCTTTCCTGAGTTCAATTTAGGCACCTAATCGAATAACCAACTTTTATTTTTCGTAAGCGTTTAGCATGATGATAAAAACCAATCATGATAAAAATCAAAATGTAAGAACAGCAACTTCCATTATATCTCTATGAGTATTTTCATTTTAACGTAAAAATCCACAAAGTAATCAATATTATTACCCAATTCCTAAATTACTTAACAAGTACCTACTACGATCAATTATCAGAAATAGTTCTATATAATAACCCACAAGAAAAGCGAATTATATAATAAACCTTTTGTTCCAAGCCCGATTATCAAGCATAAAATTATAATTTATAGCCAAAGTTCAGTAGCTCCGTAGTTTTTATAATGTCTACGTCAGAGTCTATAAAGTATAAACATGGCTGGTTTATAGTCCATCCTGTGGATGCCGTGTTTTGAGACTGGGGAAGTATCGTAAATTATAGCCTACATTAGCCTGGTATGGTTTCGTAATTAGCGCAGATTTCTTCGGTATCCGGCAATGTGAGGAATTTTGTAAAAACAAATATGACTTTTACAAACATTTTGACGGTATTCTGACTATAAAACAAGTCTTGCAACACATTTTCACGTATATCTAGCATTTGTTACGATTTAGAGGTTGGTTGTCTGTGCTAAATAAATGTATTTTCTTTCTTTCTTTCTTTTCTTTCAAAAGTGCGTGCAAAGATGGCCTTAAGCTAAATATCGAAATCGCCCATCAGTCTGTTTCCTGGCGATCCATAAAGCTTGGTTCCCACGAAAGCGGTTCCGTCATATTATAACAGCCGTCATGACAATCTGTCATTGTCACCAGTATTTGACATTAGTTGCCAAAATCGCCCTGTATTTGGAAAGCCGTTACGATTATTGTGTGACCGTTCACCACTTTTTCAGGAAAAATCTTATGTATTAATTATGAGCTTTAGGAAGTGGTGAAAGGTGGGCGTTTTGGGGACTGTCTTATGTAATTTTGATGTTCGAAAAGTGCTGATTCTCAACCTATTTTGGGGTCGCAGCATTGCCGTTCAAATGTATCTTGTTGACTGTTTCTTGTCTGTGCATGGCCGTTTTCCGTGTGTAGTGGTATGTTACCCACACATGCACACAACCTGCGAACTCAACTACTTAAGACGTGTGCCGCCCGTCTGTGGGCCAGTCAATCTGAGTTCTAACACGATACGACACACAAGCAGTTACTACCTGCGTCCCGCGTCATCTCGCGTCACATTATTATAATTACTTATTCGTATTAATGTTTTATAAATCGTGTTTAGTTATAGTAACTCCATTATTAAATTCAGTGTGTTTAAACTAAATGAACATTTCATTTATTTTACTTATAGAACCTATAACACACCCTAATAAAAGTTCTATACGTGGATGTGATTCATATTTTCCTCCAACTTGTTCTTTTTTGTGTTTGCGCAAATAAACGTGTTTTCTTTCGTTCTTTCTATAAACCATTCCTCTGCATCAATAAGATTTTTAATACATAGACATTACTTCACTTCTAAAACCCGAAGCAAGCAATAAGATTCTTGATTTACTAGCTTTGAAAGAAAACTTGAAAGGCTAAGCTTGACATAGCAACAATATTTAATTGATTACAACATGTAACATTTTTGTGTTACCATTTATTTTTAGCTTAATCGAATAAAACGTAGGGTAGTAAGTATGTTTAGATGTGATGGAGAGATTCTTGTTATATCTAACTCAAATTCCTTGTTTCTTTACAAAATCACGAACTGAAAGAAACGGATAACGTTTTCTTGGAAAAGATCGAATGTTTTGAAGTGTAATCATCTTTTATTTGTAACTGCCTGCTGCTACTTCCCCATTGGTTTAGTGGTCGTATCTGCTACTTGTGAGCATGAGGTCTTCGGATTTTTAATCTGGTATTTCTCAGTAGCAGCCCGGAGTCTAAATTAGTGCCCAGTTGATGACAATAGGCTCGCCTATTCCATGGGACTTAAACATAACTGGCGAAATGTGGGTGTACTATAGGTACACCTCTGCCTAACCCTTCGGGGAACACAGGCGTGATGTTATGTTATGTTATTTTTATCTTTCGCAATCAGTTTCTATTTCATAGCAAAAACTTTGTCTTCTGGAATATTTTATTGTTATTAATGGTTATAGGTACTTAAACATCTAACAGACATTTAAATTAATGACAATAATTTGTTTTGTAAAATGCTCTGCAAATTAATTGTGAGATGCAAAATGATTTAGCATCATTGTAGTGTAGTACTTTTCAAGAGAATGAAGATGTATTTTTTGATCTCCACATTTTACTGCAAAATGATTTAGAATCATTATAGTGTTATACTTTTCAAGAGAATGAAGATGTATCTTTTTACCCGACTACAGCGAAGCAAAAAGGAGGGTTATGATTTTGACCGGTATGTATCATCTGTTACCGCATAACTTCTAAACTAGCGATTATAATTTGACAAATGAGGTAGCATTGAAAGCGTCTCGATTGTCCGGCTATAGGCTATGTGAATGTAACGACATTAAATGCAATATGGCGCCCTCTGGAGGACAAAGTCATAAACTGAAAAAATTACTGCCTTGTTAGATATTAAATGAAAGGGCTTGACAAGCACATTACAAATATGTACACATAACATATTGTCTATGTAAATAAACATGTTTAAATTGTTAAAAACAAGCAAAAGTGAGACTGTGCTACGTACGGCGCAGCTGTAAAATTAATACCTATTATACAATAAAACCCAAACAAAACAATTTGAAGCTGCTCTGCAAATACTTTATCACGAAACTACAACCCCAAAATAACTTAAATAAAAAGTAAGTTCAAAAACTAAAATCCGACTACTGAAAAATCACGCTCTAAAATGTATGAAACAAGAAAATATTTCAGACAAAAGGTTTCTGGACGTACCTACTTTTTATTATCTCCATATTTTACTATACCTACCTGATTTACCTACTCAAAGTAGCAACAGAATCCTTTGTAGAAATGTACTTATTAAGTATTTATTTACAACATGATCTTAAAGAAATCGCACTTCATTCTTTCTTTTCTTCTTTTTGATAGGTCCAAGTTGGAGCAAAATAAAAGCAATGACTTAATATGAATGGTCTGCTATTTTGTTGAAAATAAAAAAAGTGGACTCTGTTTTCACGAAAAGTATATTTAAAGGTATAAAATTTATGACATTAAGTCGAAAAAAGAATATCGGTTAGGTGACCAACTCCTGAGTTAATGCACATCTGTGCTCGATTTACGGCATCTTGAATTGTTGCTCGCAATACATCTGGCTCCAAATGGGTGATTTCTTCATCAATGTTGGCTTTCAAGACATGCAAGGTTTGTGTTTTGTTGTGCTAAACGCGATTTTTTAAAAAAGCCCAAATGAAGACGTCTGGCGCCGTCAGATCTGGCTATCAGACCAAAACGGAAGATAATACTGCCCGGACATTGGTGTTTTAAAATCTCCATCGTTGCCCAAAAAGACAGCTAAATATATTAGGTACATCATTCTTCATTACAATGTATCCCAACTAATAATAAATGCGAAAGTGAGTTTGTTTGTTTGTTACGCTTTTACGTTAAAAGGGCTATACGGATTTAGACGTTTGATAAAAGGACATAGGCTACTTTTTATTCTGCATCACAGACGAAGTCGCGAACAACAGCTACTGATGTGTAAACGTTAAAACAAAATAGCAACTAACTACGCACACACCCCAGGTGCACCTATTTAATTCAAAACAACCATTGTCTTATCATATGAACCAATGACGCACTTGACAAGTTAGACGTAGATTGGTCTTTTGTACTTAATAATAGGCAATAACGTAAATAATCTATAGAGTTACTAATCTTAAGAACTAATTGCTAACTATAAAGCGTGAGAATTCTGTACGTAATACGACTTTAATGTATTGTCTATTATTTTTCAATTTTCTGTATAAAATTATCCGTGAAAGTCATGACTAGAGATCGGATATTCGGATGCACATTTACCTAAAGTTAATATTTGGCTAAGAAACTATGGAAGGGGTGTACTATGCCAAATCGAATGCCAAATAATCGAATATCAATTGATCGACCACTATAAATCGAACATCTAAATACTCGAACGTTCTTAAAATCGAATCTATACATATAATAAAATCGTAGCGAAGTCAAAACTGTACATTGAATATTTTTGAAAAAAAGTAATTGCTACGAGGTCTAGGATCGATTCTAATGCCGAAAATATTTTTTTTAGAATTTTTGTCTGTTTGTCTGTTTGTCTTTATGTATGTTCCAGCATGGCGCAAATTCTACCGGATAGATTCTGTTAAAATTTTGCATAGATATTCCCTGTGTGTCTGGTCAAACTATAGGGTATAAACTATCACGCTATTTACTATGGGGGACGAGCAATATTACATTATGTTGTATTTTTATGTTCTAGCATGACGCAAATTCTACCGGATAGATTCTGTTAAAATTTTGCATAGGTGTTCCCTATAAGTCTGGTCAAACTATAGGGTATAAACTATCACGCTATTAACTATGGGGGACGAGCAATATTATATTATGTTCGTATTTTTGGAAAAAAACGCGCCAAAATTTTAGGATATTGTAGATGGTTATCGATTAAACGTTTTAAATGATTATCATCACGCTATACCTTTATGGAACTAAGCAGTCAATCATGAAATATATAGGAACGGCTATTTTAGACAAGTTTCAACAAAGCAATTAGCTCAACGGTTGGGTGGTTGCTTTGCAAACATGGGGTTGTAAGTTCGATTCCCACCTACGGTTTCTTTTTTCTTTTTTACCCGACTACGGCAAAGCCAAAAGGAAGGGTTATGATTTTAGCAGTCTATGTATGTATGTTTATATGTTTGTATGTTTGTATGTATGTATGTATGTATGTTTGCTTTTACGTGTGTTCCACCATAGCGCCTAAACTACTGAACCGATTTTGATGAATGAGGTATCAATAGATTCATAATAATAGTCCGGGTGACATAGGCTATATAAATTTTCCCTAAATTTAATATGGTGGATTTTACACGTAAATTTCTAACCTCGAAAAAAATTAAAATGATATGATCATAACATGTTTGGTACCAAAAGAAAGGTCTTGACGAGCACATTACAAATATGTAAATAATGTTATACTTTCAAAGTAAATAAATATGTTTAAATTGTTAAAAACAAGCAAAAGTGAGGCTGCTACGTTGTATCGCAAGATGATACCAACGTGCAGTTAATCAAATCTTAATAAATAAAAACGGTTTGTAATTCCATCCTCAATTCCTCTATGAAGAAAAACAAGTACACACGGCTACACATCAAGCTATATATTTCCAGTTTAAGCTGATCTGGCATTGTAAAGGATTTCCGTACAATGCGAGGTCAGCTAATACTGGAAATTTATAGCTTGATGTGTAGCACTGTGTACAACGAAATATTAATATTTATACACGGGGCACTCAGAAAATTTTGCAATAGGTAATAAAAAATAATATACTACAGGTTATATTTTATTCATTAAATCTTTTCAAATAACTCTCCATTGGCGTCTATACACAGTTTCATGCGTCTTAACCAATTTTCATTACACATTTTCCAGTCCACATCAGACACCTCTTTAATCTCTGTTTTCCCTTGAGTTGATTTTTTATTTTGGGGAACAAAAATGACAAATCCATGATTCATCACCCGTAATGAAATCGTAAACGCGCCGAGACGAGCCTGCTT
This sequence comes from Agrochola lychnidis, assembly GCA_963680765.1. Taxonomy (NCBI): domain Eukaryota; kingdom Metazoa; phylum Arthropoda; class Insecta; order Lepidoptera; family Noctuidae; genus Agrochola; species Agrochola lychnidis. Next base: position 10,548,296 of record OY796869.1, on the reverse strand, counting down.
CAAATTTTGCTATCATGTCTCGGCACCATTCTACCCGAACCTCCTTCTGCGTTAGATTGTGTGGTAATCAGTGTGAAACTATCTTCTTTACCTGAAGATGCCCGTGTAGAATTTCATGTACACTTCCCGATCTAATCTGCAGTATATGCTGAATCTCTTCATATGTAATTCGCCTATTCACTTAAATTTAATTTTTCACAGCCAGCACGTTTTCTTATGTAACAGCCGTCATAGATTCGTTGAACCAGCGGAAAACAGTCGCTTTAGAAGGGCTTTTGTCTATGAACATCATTCGAAGTCTTTTAAATGATTCTTTTGGTTTTAGTCGACATTTGAAATCGTACAAAATCATCGCGCGAAAATGTTCTCGTTGTAAATTCAATTTTCAGTGAGACGTTGCGCGCGGCGTTGTTGTTACGTTTAGCAAGTGTAAAAACGGAAAAGTATTAAATAAAAAATAAAGTTTAATAAAAAACTGTAACCCGACCACGGGAAAATAAAAATGATCTAAAAAGTACGAAACAAGCAAATATTTCAGACAGAAATCAAGACATAGGTACAAAAATGGTCAAGGTAAAGCCGTCGTCGCATGCCATTATAATTTTGTAGGTGTTCCTGGCACCCACATGGTATACAGGCATGCGACCACGGCTTTACCTTGACCATTTTTGTACCTATGTCTTGATTTCTGTCTGAAATATTTGCTTGTTTCGTACTTTTTAGATCATTTTTATTTTCCCGTGGTCGGGTTACAGTTTTTTATTAAACTTTATTTTTTTTTCACATTTTGTTATACGATTATTATTATTTTTTTGATTATGTACCTATAATCTATAGATATAATAAAATCGTAGCGAAGTTAATTTTTAAAAGAAAGTTATTGCTACGAGGTCTGGGATCGATTCTTATGCGGAAAATAAAGTTTTTAGAATGTTTGTCTGTACCAACTGTAGGGCATAAACTATCACGCTATTTGCTATGGGGGATGAGCAATATTACATCATGTTCGTATTTTTCTCTGCAAATTGTAAAAGGACGCGCCAAAAGGTTGGGATATTGTAGATAGGTAGTTACCGATTTAACTTTTTAAATGATTATCATCACGCTACCTTTTATATAGGAACGGCTATTTTAGCTAACTTTCAACAAAGCGAATAAGTAAGCGGTTGGACGAATGATTTGAAGTCTTGAGGGCCTGCCACCAGCTCAAAAGCAGTATTATTTTAATATTACTTTAGTTTACTTCAGTGTGGGAAAGAGATGAAGCTCTACAGGATGTATAGCTCCATCTCTTTCTCCCACTGAAGTAACATTAAAATAATACTGCTTTATGAGCTGGTGGTAGGCCGCCCGGGGTAGTAAGTTCGATTTACGTCTGTTTTTTTAAACTCTTTTTGTAAAACAATTTTTTTTTTTGGATTGTGTATGTAATAGTTCATAGAGTGTATTAATTCACAAAAAATGGAAAACTTCGTAAGCTATGGGAAACTGCTAAGTTACAAGTACTTTACAGTCACAAAACATTCAAGGTTGTATTATGATCATTTTAGAGCAAAAGACTGTAGGAATAAAATGTTTTTTTTACAGATTTTGACAGCAGATTTGTCCATGAGATTTTAAAATATGTATGTGTGTGGATCTTCTGGAATCGCTGCCACACTGTTTCCTGGTGGCAAAACAGCGCACGTCATGTTTAAGATTCCCATCGATTTAGAGAGCAACGAAACGCCTGTTTGTGGGGTGTCACGCAACAGTAACAAGGGATGTGTGCTTAGGGGATTGCGCTTCGTCGTATGGGATGAATGCATTATGGCAAAAAGGAAAGCAGTGGAAACTGTAAACAGAACCCTGCAGGACATCCGCATAAACCAAGATATGGTGGGTGGTGTCACAGTTTTGACAAAAAAAGTGAATACTTCGTTGAAAAGGTCGACTCTATGGTCGAGATTTCATAAACTGCGCTTGACCATCATCATACGAGCTCGGCTTGGCGGTAATTCAAATGCTCAAGTATTCTCTGATGTTCTTCTAAAAGTTGGTGAAAGCACTCTACCAGAGACTCTTGGTAGAGTAGATCCCACTTTAGAAGATCTTATTCGTCTGATATACGAGGATATCAGTCAAATACCGTACCAAGAGAATTCTTAGGCGTGTTTCCGTTTTAACTCCGAAGATGATCAAGCTGCAGCGATCAACCACAGTATTCTCTCACAAATTGAAGGGAGTGAAGTGATATACACCTCCATTAATACTGATGTGGTGGAAGATGATGCCAAATATCATCCCGTAGAATTTCTCAATTCACAAATGGCAAGTGGACTTCCGGTTGTATATCTGTGTAACGGAAACCAGCTCAAGGTCATGTCTTTGCAGAGAAACGTCATCGAGGTGGAAATTCTAACAGGTTGTGGCGATGGTGAGACAGTGTTTATAGCGCGTATACCTACCACAAATTCCCCATAATTACCAGTTAAAGCGCGTGCAGTTCTCTGGGAGTGTATGCTTTGCGATCAACAAGTCACAGGGGCCGACACTGAAGGCTGAAGGCTGCGGTTGTCGACCTCAGGATAAGCTGCTTCTCACACGGACAACTGTTACGTCGCTTGCTCCCGAGTCACCATTCCTGACTCTCTGTATATTTTGGCTGCTAAGAATAAAACTACAAACGTAGTATACAGGGAAGTTTTATGAAAATATGGCTATTATTGTAGTATATTGTGATGTCTTACGATTTCCATGCGAACGAAGTCGCGGGCAGAAGCTAGTAGTTAATAAATCGAACATTCAAAGTGGCAATCTATCCTGAACCCGAGCGGGAGGTTTCATGACTACTTACACCTTTTATGTACCTACCTTTTTGTAATTTATGTCTGCACTAACATAGCTTATAAGATAATTCATGTGACTAACAATTATGGACTTTGTCTGAATTAATAAATAAATAATAATACATCGAGTGCATATTCATTCTATCGAAATATCAATATACTGAATACTTTTTATATAGAACTAGCTTTGCCCGCGGCTTCGCCCGCGTGGATGTCGGAAAATATCCCACAGGAACATGCTATTGGAATTCAGAGTATCCTATGTCCTAACCCAGCTTATGGCCTATCCGTGTGCATTTTATCTAAAAACGTTCAGCCGTTACGGCATGAAAAGGCAACAGGCAGAATTATAAATCTGTTTTGGGTTCTTAATAAATGAAAAATTAACTAAATCCCGGAATTCCATAACATCCGGGAATGCACAACTAAACAGATATATGGTATGGAAATGACTTATCAGCCCTCTTATGAAGGTTACTTTTGCAATGTTAACATAAAAATGTATATACCCACTAAACATTTTTTTACGAAACTCAAGACACCGATTTGTTTGTCGCTATGTGCTATGCCAATTTGGCAACCTACTTTACAACATTAGCTAGCATTTCTATAGATATAAAGTACTAAATTTATCAATTCCAGAGTCGCGAGATTTTTGCGATCGATACAAAAGTGCATTCCATATTAGCCAACACCTACACTTTAGGTAAATATGCATCCGATTATCCGATCACTGGTAATGACGCTCTTATGTTGTTTTTCACAATGTAATTTTTCCATAATGTCTATCCATAAATAACTTTATTAGCAATCAACAAGCATCGTCATCATCATCATCAGTCGATAGCGACTCTGAAACTGCACACTATTTAAATCGATGCTTGGTTAGTCTCATTCAGCTGCCACCAGCCACCCTGATCAACATCCATTGCTAGAGTATTCCCAAGATCGTTTTAGTTAATATTATAGTCATAAATAATCAGTATACATCGTATTACCCAGTAACTGGGTTGTGGAGGTCAGATAGCAAATACTGGTATTCAGCTGCATCCGGTTAGACTGGAAGCCGACCCCAACATAGTTGGAAAAAGGCTAGGCATATGATGATGGTCATGAATAATCACCACAACTGACAGACGAACGGGTGATCTCACTTTTTTTGCTGTCAGGAGGGGACTACCTACCAATCTTTTTTGCCCTATCGCCTTTTTCGAAAACCATTGGTGAACAAGATGATGCCGAGCTAACTTTTTCTTGATTTTTGTGCGCATTCGCCCCACACCAAAACAATGTCAAAACAAGTGTAAAACTGTTTTATTAAAAAAGAGTTTCTTTGGTATTGCTCCAAATATTTTTAATAAAATACCAGATTTTATTAAATGTATGCCTCTAAAGAAATTTAAAAAGTCTCTTCAGGGGTTATTGCTGGAGAAGTGCTATTACAGCGTAGATGAATTTTTAAATGATATTTTGCTTGTACAGATTTCTGATTGTGCTTTTTGATTTGTTTTTTTCTGTCTGTCTTACTCCAATTAAATTTTGATATTGTGATTATGAATTGAATTTAGACTTTAATATTGTAATTTTGAATTAAAAATACATTTTGACTTTGCAATTTGTTTTTTATTTTTATTTTATTGTTTTAATATTGCAACTAATTTTGTACGCCATACATGGCAAAAAATGTAGCCACCTCATATCAATTATAAGACCTTTATGTACTGTTTTTTTACAAAATAAATATTATCTTATCTTATCTTACCAAAAATTCCTTGTTCACCCCATGTTTTAATCTTTCATTTAATTGTATAGTTTTTTTTTTAATATCTAACCAGTCGATCTTCGTAACGATTGGGTAATAACATCTCACCCTGACCTCGAGCGAGCATCTACATAATAATACAGATTACAATCCCAAGCTCATAGGAAGTTCAATATTTGCACCAAACTTCTTAGATTAATATGTACAGTCACGTAATAATAATAATCGAGTAGACAGTGCAAGTATTGTTGGTTTTATAATCAAGTTTTATTAACCGTTTAATGCAGTTTCTTTTTCTTAATAAAGCCAGCCCGTCCCATCCTTGCTGTCCTCCCTCCAGTTGACGCCCTAAGCCGAGGTTCGTACCCCACAGGGGGTGCTCTTAGCGAGAGTTCACCTAGTTTTAATTAGCATAGTTGAATAACCCCTGGCCAGAGGTTTTAAGTGTAGTAGCTTAAGGCACCCACAGGAAAGCCCGGTTAAGTAGTCATGATCTCAGAGGTCAACTACGAGATGCACTACCTACAAAAAAAAATCTTAATAAAGGCGTTGGTTAATAGGAAGCTTCTGCTTATGAGATTCAAATGATCAAGTATAGAGAACTCAAGTACGTATTTAGATACCTATAAATAGATTTGTGTGTGTTTTGTATGTATTGGTATTTATAGTCTTTTTTCTTTTTCGTGCAGTTAGTAAGCTTTTATGCCGCCCTTGGGCTTCCGACTTGGATTCACATGCCGTCGAGAAATATCTCTCGGGTATGGCCTCCCCACGATGGTATCCTTCATCGTTTTTGAAGTAAATAATAATTATACTATACGCACATGAATCCGTAAAGTTATAAACACAAAATACAGGGTGGCAGGGACATCGACGCGAAAACTGTTACCGCGGGAGGGCGTATCAGACTCTTACTGACTAAAACCCACCCGTGTTCCTTCGGTTGCCCTGTTGCCGGGGGGTCACGATTTCCCTATCAGTTTTCTTCACATCCCGTTCAGGCATCGGCCATAGCGGACCCCGTCAATTCTGCTGACATTTCTTTGAGACGCGCGTGGAACACAGCGCGCCGTCGACCCGAGGCCTGGTCCTTATCGGACGGCGAGCTACCCATTGCTGTAAATTATTCAGGTATTTCTAGTACCTAATAACACATGAGTTCACATGACACACGGGGCACTTAAAAGACAATAGTGGTCATTCGTTGCAATGCAACACAAAATAATTTGTCATAGCTGGCATCTTTTTCAGACGCTCAACCCGCATAGCATAATCACTTCTATATCTACTCTACGAAGAATAGATATTCTTTTTCTTAATTTTTGACATCGAAAACTTGACATCACTTTTTAGAAAGAGTAACCGTGGAGTTTCCTGCCGGCTTTTCTCCATAGGAAGCGACCAATTGGAACCGTGCACCTAGCTTCTGACGTTTCATAAGTGCCCTTGTAGGTGTGTTTTTTTAAGTTTTAGAATCTTTCTACAATCTATTATTTTGTGTTCCGTTTTTACGATGGTCCTGCTGAACTTGCTGATTCCTACAACTTTCGATATATTAATGTCAAAACTGTGTTATCTGTAAGAGAAGTCGGGTCTGTTAATATTATTATAACCGGTAGTCAATTATGGACATAAAATATCAAGGTTAATCACAAAAGTAGGCTGTGGCAAAGTTCAAAGATAAGTGACCTGACATAATTAGATGAACGAATTTGCAGACAAATCGTCTACAGATTAGGTTAGATGTTTGTATAATACCTAGATCGACAGTTTATTTATTCAGGTTAGCCAACAATTGATTACACAATACATTTAAAATAATTTCCTTAACAGTACATTTATAAGGGCAACTTACTTACAGGCTAACTCAACATGCACCATTTAAAGCTCGTGACGCGACGCGACACAAAGGCACCGCTCATCGCGCGACGAGCGGTGTCTTTATGTCGCGTTGCGTGTCGCGCCTGTTTGAAACAGCCTTTACATCATAATATAAAGCCAAAAAAAGGTTATTTACAATTGAAGTTATTCAATCATCAACATTTGATTATTATTATTAAATTAAATAATTATTATATAACAGTTCTAAGTCAGTCTGGCAGACTGTCCGAGGCACAGAGAGCACTCAATTTTCTATTAAGCAATAGAAAATTCTCACCCAACTTCAGATTACCTACAGGTTGACCTCAGTGACCGCAATATGGCTCTCCTTGGTTAATGATAGATCCGTTATATTGTCTTTCATCAATATTAAATTATCATCGAGTCATCAACGGCCAGACATAAAAAGCTGATTTTTTTTTCATTAATTTCCGAAAGTAGCTAGTAAGTCAAGGAAAGCGGAATAATGAAAATGGATCGACATGGATGAGCAGTTATTAAAATAACTTATGCTCTGACCTTCTAAAGTTCTCACTATTCAAGTTTCAAAACTTTGACGTTGAATTAATAAAATTATTCTTTTCTCTTCTTTTTCTATCGCATTTATTTATTCTCTTGTTTAAGATTATTTTAGTAGCAAATTGAATTTTAGAACTTTAAAGTTCTAGTTAAAAGTTAGTTTAAAGTTTTTTCTAAGTATATTTTAAATTGAAAGATTCATAATAAATTCTTCGTCCAATATGCAAGTAAATACAAATTAAAAAAAGAAGCTTTTTAATTCATTTTTTTTTTTATAAAAAACAACGTGTGGCACTCGGGGACTGCCGCGGTAAAGCTATTGCATAGCATTTGTAACCTCCATACTTCCTATTTGTCAACGCTACACTTGGGATGATAACGTGATGACATAAAAAAAATACGTTCCCATGACAACATCACGTTTCCCATGACAACATCACGTTGTCATGGGAACCGTCATTACATAGTAGGTGGAGTGGGGGGTGTTAGGTTTTATTTTCGTTACGAAATTTCTTGATTCGGTCGCCGCGCTCAAAGCCGGCAATAAAAGCTATGCTATTTGTCGAAATATTTTTTTAAGCTATTGCTTAAAAAAATATTTCGATAAATGCAACGTTATCATTCTATATTTTAACTAATGTTTGAGAAAAAAGAAACGTGACTTAAAAATATATCGATCTATTTTTAAACCAATGTTATGTCTAAATCATCCGTATACCAAAAAAATGTTTACTTTAAATTATCATTTAGTAAACGGCGGCGCCTGCGTCAGAATATAAAATGTTATGCAGTTTCGATAATGAACGCGTCATTCAACCGATATTAAGGAGTTGCGCACCACTTCACATCTTAGCCTAAACTTGTAATAAGCAGACGTATGTGAGTAATGCAGAAGGTAAGGGTGGGTCGTTACGTGATTTTCGCGAAACGTAACGTAACTAGTGACTTCGAGGACGTCACCGGTTTTGAAAACTAGTGATTTTAGGAACTAGTTATTTTTCAAATTCTATTCGTTGATTTCGTTTCGCAAATAACTGTAATACTTCGAGTATTACAGTTATTTGCGAAACGAAAATATAAATTATTACCTACGTAATACGTAATACATATTAAGTTTTTGGACCGAATAAGTTTTGTAGTTACATATCGTCGCTCGGCATCCAATATTGCGATTGTGACATTTTTGACGAAAATCAGATTTTTATTTAATTTCATTCTATACGTTCAAATACGTGATCCTGCATTTAAAAATATTTTTGTCAAAAATGACACATTCGCGGTATTGGATGCCGAGCGACGATATGCAATTACTTTATTAACGTAATACTAAAGTTATTACGCGCGAAAAAATAACTAGTTACAAAAATCACGTGTTTATGTGTGACTCGAAACTAGTTATTCGGTTACATGCCCCGTAGCCAGTTATTGTAACTAGTGACGTTAAATAACGCCCATGCCTAGCAGAAGGTCATTCAGAAGCAATATCAGTTAAAATGAATCATTATTATCAACAGTGTAAGTAGTATTAAAAGGGGCTCTTCAAAATTTAAGTACGTTCGACGACTGACGATGAATGACTTGACTGTCTCTTTTAGTACTAACCAATGGTGAAGAGTTATTTTAGTATAGCAGTACCTGAGCTACCGAGCTCTGATCTGGTGAAAATAGAGAATGCTCATTTAAAAGTATAGAATAGTTCATACTAATTCCATGTATAGTACATACTTATTCTATGCTGCCATAATTGTAGGTAGGTATTTACTAGTTCCATGCCGCCATGTCATTATTCTAAGGTAGCCATCTTGTTCTAAACTTTAGTTAACTGGTCGGGTGAAAATACGGAGAAAACGAATTTTCCCAGATATGAGACCCAGCTAGATCAATTTTTCGCCCCCAAAAACCTCTATATTGCAACTTTCATCGAAATTGTTAGGGCCGTTTTCGAGAACGTGCATGATTACAAATATTGCTCACGAGGAAGAAAGCAGTTTCATTTTTATTTTTTATTAATTATTTATTTATTTTATAATTGAATACTAGTAATCACTGCTGATATAGAACTACCCACTTTTACTATGCTATTGGTGTCATGTTTACCTACTTGGTATGAAAATTTTAATTAGGTCATCATCAGCCTATAGCAGTCCACTGCTGGACATAGGCCTCTCCAATTGCACGCCATTCAGCTCAATTCTCGGCAATTCTCATCCAGCTGCTACCAGCCATCCTTCGAAGATCGTCACTCCACCTAGCCTGAGGGCGTCCTACCTTACGTTTGCCAATTCGCGGTCTCCACTCAAGAACACGTGTACCCCAACGATCATCGGTTCTACGGCTGATATGGCCGGCCCACTGCCACTTCAGCTTGCTAATTCTGTGAGCTATGTCGATAACTTTGGTTCTCTGCCGAATCACTTCGTTCCGGATTCGATCCCTCATAGAGACGTAATTAGGTAATTACATTAAAATGTGTTAAAAAAACTAGCTAGCTAGGAGCTCGTGGCTAAGTAATAACAGCCGCACTGGTCGATCCATCAGGTTAAGCTACGCTTGCCGGGGTTGGACTGGAAGCCGACCCCAACATAGTTGGGAAAAGGCTAGGCAAATGATGATGACATTAAAATGTTTTAAACATTGTTACTTATTTTCTACTGCCTCATTGATCTAGTGGTCGCAAGTTCAACTGCTGAGCAAGAGATCCTGGGTTCGATTCGCAGGTCGGGCAAAGTGTTATTGAGATTTCCATCAGGAATTTCTCAGTAACAGCTCGGAGTCTGGATTTGTGCCCGGTTGATGGCAATAGGCTCGCCCCCTATTACGTGGGACTTAAACATAATTGGCGAAATGTGGGTTTACTTTAAATACACCTCTGCTCAAACAGGTGTGTGTTATGTTACTTCAACTTCCGAATTTATAGTATTAATTAGGATAAGTTCAGGTTTCCTCACGATGTTTTCCTTCACCGATGTCAGTAATGTCCAAGATAAATTCAGAAAGTACACACGGCTACACATCAAGCTATACATTTCCAGTTTCTGCAAATCTCGTATTGTATAGGATTTCCGTACAATGCGAGGTCAGCTTATAATGGAAATGCTACACATAGCATGATGTGTAGCCGTGTGTACATACATATGAATTTGGAGTCACATTGGTACTTGCCCGGATTTGAACTCACAACCTGGTACATGAGACGCGAGGTTCATCACGATATTTTAATAATGGATAATGTTGTAAATCGGGATTCACGCAAAATCCGAATAAATCCAATAAAAGATTAATTATTCATGGCTGAGTAGTTCTCAGTTTCTATGAAGAATATTCACACTGATAAATGAGCTATCGACTGACACCGACCGAGATCGTTAATATCGATAGATGTTCCCATTTCTCATCTTATATGAGAATAATAGAATTAATACATACTAAATCTCACAAATTGATCGCCTGGCCTTGGCATATTTGGTTTGAATCTGCATTTGCATATATAATTATGAATGGCGCTCGTATGTATAATATTATGTAGACTGCATGTTTGAATGCTTCATTTTACATAACTTCAAACCCTGCCTGTGAACTTCGAAGGGTGTGGTAGATGTGAACAGTACACCTGTATTTCACTAGTTATCCTGTCTTCTATTACCTTCATGAAACTTCATGAAGGTAATAGAAGAAGAGCTTGTTGTCATGGACACCAATCCAAGGTTCTACTGAGAATTTTGCAATGAAAAACCCTCTAGAATACTTTTAACCCGGGATTAAACTCCGGGCCACTAGTTAAGAGCAATAAGATAGTCTTTGCTCAAAGATCTAGCGAGTCTTTCCACACACCAAAAGCGATTGGCATTTCTTTGAAAATATACAGGGTCAAATTAAATTATCTATCGAAACTTCATAGGCGTGATGGCATATTTAAACACTATAAAACAAAAAAACCCGGCCAAGGGTGCCGTAGTTGGAATGAATTTATCTAAAAAACAACATAACATTCTAGTTGAAAAACATGTTTTACTATACACCGATGGAAGTAGTCCACTTAGAGCACCCATCCGAATAGCACCTGCGACTCAGCAGCCTACTGCTGGGATGTATTTGTTTTAGAGGACGTTATTAAATGAAAGATATCGATAAAAATTACTAGAATGTTCATTAATTACACATACTTACGTACATACGAAATTTGTTTTATCGATATATTTCATTTAATAACGTCCTGTAAAACAAATACATCATAGCAGTAAGCTTCCACCGATGTACGTCACAGTCAATTCTCCAACTGCAAATGTAAGTCTGTAATGACAAAAAAAATATGTGTGAAAAAACTACAAATTAACGAATTTCGGACTTTTTCCTTTACATGTGCTGTGAGACCTTGCTTCCTGCCAAATTTCATGATTCTAGGTCAACGGGAAGTGCCTACGGGATGTCACATAAATGGCCGTATTTTTTATTGCGTTGACAGAAGCTTGATTTTTTAGAGGTCCAAGGGACCATAGACTTACCACGTATTTGAATTTATTTTCAACTTGATACCTCCACGCGTTCCTGAGAAAAAGGGTCTTGATAGACTGACAGACAGACAGACAGACGGACAGACGGACAACGAAGTGATCCTATAAGTGTTCTGTTTCGTCCTTTTGAGGTACAGAACCCTCATAAAAAATTAATTACTTACTTCAAGTAACTGCAAGCGGTCGTCGACCCCAAGAAAAACAACAACAAAACTTTCTATTTTGTTTCATCATGCTCAGATATAGATACCTACCACGTCCCTGTATATTTTATTAAGGTCTCAAGTAACCCTCAAAAAATCAAGACCCCTATCAAATTAGTCTTTCACATTAGAGGTCTATAAGGACTCTTAGTCCTATAGATATAAGCCAAGATTGTCTTGAGAGTGTCGCGAATGACCCTTGATGTGTCCGCGACGGAATTTGCACCACTTATCTCGGATCTCGACGTTCTATATTGTTTGATAGCACATCTTCGGACAGTCAATGTCTTCTTAGATTTATGTGGTAGACATAAATCTATATTGTGTAGGTACCCTAGATCATTTTTGGCAGACTCTTTCGTATGAAAATAGGATGCTATAATATGGACGTAGGAGAATATAGACTTTGCATGCTGTGAGTGGTTATTTCATTATTCAGGTATCAGCGTGTTTTAGACGACCTCCTTTCTTTACCTCTTGTGATTTTTATGTAAAAATTACTGTGGAAATATTGACTATTAAGGCCGTTTCCTCACTGGTCGGTACGTCAGCGGTGCGGGATCAGCATGCTCGGTATACTCGGTACCGAAAGCTTACCGAGCGCCTATATTTTAATGAACGTTTCCTGATTGGCTCGGTAAACGTGGGAGCGGGGCGAGATCGTTTCGATTTACTGCGTCTCGGTAGGAACATCCAGTGCGGTACCCGCTCACGTCACACGTTTTACAGCCTCCTCGGTATACTCGATACCGAAAGCTTACCGAGTGCCTATATTTAAATTATACCCAAAACATAACGTCAGGTCTCCGGCTGGCCCGAGGATACCGCACGGTCTCCTGCGAGGCGGCGAGTCTCCTTGCCGGAGTACCGCCATGGGATCTGGAGGCAAAGGTCCTCGCGCACATTTGGGAGTGGCGCGAGGAGGCGAAACGCCGGGGCTTAACTCCGATGCCGCAAGAAGTCGCGGCACAGCGGACAGAGCTCCGGCGGGATCTCATGGCGGAATGGAGAGTGCGATTGTCGCAACCCAGCGCTGGGCACGCCACAATTGCGGCGATAAGACCCCTCTTTGAGAAGTGGCTAGAGAGGCGCCACGGCGTCCTCACCTTCCGCCTGACACAGGTGCTCACCGGACACGGCTGTTTCGGGAGGTACCTGTTCAGGACAAAGCGGGAGGAAACGCCCGGGTGTCATCACAGTGTGGATCGCCCGGAGGACACGGTGGAGCATACGGTGGAGATCTGCCCGGCCTGGATGCCTCGTGGCTCGTGCCTCGTGGAAGCGATCGGCGGCGGTGACCTCTCGCGTCCGGCCCTGATTCGGGCCATGCTACGGAGCGAGAGGAAATGGGAGGCCGTCACCTCCTTCTGCGAAGCAGTAATGCTCGCGAAGGAGGAGACGGAGCGCGTGAGGGAGAGGAAAATTTCGCGCCCTCGCGCCCTAACCGCCGCAGGAGGAGACGCCCTGGGCGTCGGGAATCACAAGAAGATTTCCGGCCACCGTAGGCGCGGGCTTGCGGACGGTGAGCAATGGGCAGCTTGCCGTCCGATAAGGACCAAGCCCGGGTCGACGGCGCGTTGTGTTCCACGCGCGCCTCAAAGAGATGTCAGCAGAATTGACGGGGTCCGCTAGGGCCAATGCCTGCCGGGGGTTCGAAGAAAACCGATAGGGAAATCGTGGCCCCCTGGCAACACGGCAACTGAAGGAACACGGGTGGGTTTTAGTCAGTAAGAGTCTGACACGCCCTCCCGCTCCGCCCAGAGCGGGAGAAGTTATTTGATGATTTCCCACCCAAAAAAAAAAAAAAAGGTCCGTAAAGCAAAGCAGTGCGGTATCGTTTCGGTATACAGAGCATACTATACCCCACTGCTGCTTACCGACCAATGAGGAAAAATGAAAGCAGTGCGGTATCGTTTCGGTATACCGAGCAAACTATACCGAAACGATACCGTGCCGACAAATGAGGAAACGGCCTTAATTGTACAAATTCTACAAGCACATCTTCACGACAGTAAATTATTTGTTAGTATTGGATGCGGAAAGGTCTGACTTCTGAACCAGGAATTTGTAGATAACGTGTGTCTTAGGAGGCAGTGACCCGACGGCAACGTAACAAAACTGTACAAGCCTCTTAATTTTTCGGTCGCCTACATAAGCATTTCAAACAATTTCCAACATCGTCCCCAAAAATAGCTTCCTTAATTGGACCCTCTTCAAAAACCATTAAAGAACAAAAGCCCTTAAACACAGTATCTATTTACGCCCCATTCAAGTAATACTTTCCGCTATTCAAACCTCAATCGATACTCCTGTCTTGTTTCCTGCGTACCAACCGATTAGTTCCTTTTTTCTTTGCAGTGTTTCTCAAAATCAAGTTCACGTACCCCGCCAAGAGTATATCTGTTAGATGTAGAGCGTACATGACTCGATCAACTTTATGACGGATGAAAAACCTATTTTCACAGCTGATATAGATTCATGGTAAAAAATTTAAAAACAAGATATTGACTTGATTCTGAGTCAGAATAAAATTACAAGTCACACTGAGCAAAATTGCCACAATATATGCGAAAAGAAACAAGCATTGATCACATTCATTTAAAAATCTTTATATTAGCACTTCTTGCTTCTTGAGGGGCTTGTGGCTAAGTAATAACAGCTGCACGGGTCGATCGATCAGGTTAAGCTACGCTTGCCGCGGTTGGTCCGTGGATGGGTGACCATCTTTACATACCAAGTCCCCTCCATGCCTCGGAAAGCACGTTAAGCCGTTGGTCCCGGCTGTCATTTGTAGATCTTTGACAGTCGTTACGGGTAGTTAGAAGCCCAAAAGTCTGACAACCAGTCTTACCAAGGGGTATCGTGTTACCTATTCACTAGGTTGTGGAGGTCAGATAGGCAGTCGCTCCATGAAAAATACTTGTATTCAGCTGCATCCGGTTAGACTGGAAGCCGACCCCAACATAGTTGGGAAAAGGCTAGGCAGATGATGATATTAGCACTTCTTGATTGATATAACAAAAAGAAACCGGCCAAGTACTTGTCGGACCAAGCATAATGTTGGATTCCGTAGTTGGAATGAATTTATCCGAATAAAAAACTTAACATTTTAGTTGAAAGACATGTTCTCTTCCATATATCGATATACGCCACGGTCAATTCTCCAACTGCAAATGTAAGTTAATAACCGCAAAAAAGGGTCTTGACAGACTGACAGACAGATAGACGGACGGACAGACGGACAACGAAGTGATCCTATAAGAGTTCCGTTTTTATCCGTTTGAGGTACGGAAACCTAAAAAAACACAATATTCTTGTTATAAGACGACTGAGTAAGTACCTACGCACCCCGCATTCGACGTCTGGGAAATTGAATAGTGGGACGTGCGACTATGTGTTTGAGAAATACTGTTCTATTGTTTACCGTAGTGTCTCGTTCCATGATCATATTTTACGTCATCATCGAATCTGCTCTTGACCGTGGTTTATTTTAGATTCTGGTGGTATTTGTGGGTTCGGTTCGCTTTGTTTGGGTTTCAAAGAATGCAGTGCTTTGATCTGGTGCAAAATTTTGATGTGTGGTGTTAAGTCCTGGGATATTGTTTGTATTTGTATTTTAGCTACATTTACATGACTCGCTAAGATTACATCAGAAAATCAAACTATTTGGCGTTAATAAGTTTTGTGCTTCTACTTATTATTTTCTACACACGTATTCCCTCACATGTTGGGTCACTACAAAATTTCACACATTACTTAGAGGCGTTGTGTCACATCGCAACAGTAAATGCATTGTGTGACGTTCTGTCACATTACGCCATGCGTTTTACCGTGCACCGTGACACTACGCCTTTAGGCGGTAGGCGGTAGTAGACCTCGACAGGCAGATTGTCGTATTGTTTTATGTAGACGTCGAGAGGCATTCTGTCTATCAACGTATTAATAACAATTTTAAATTTACTGACAGACAATGCACAGTTTCGGTTTAGAAATAATCATTAAATTTTGCGCAAGAGTTCTTTTTTTATCGAAAGCGAAGGATTTTTGAAAATTCGCACCCAAAATAGGTTAAATAGGGGATGACAGTTTGTATGGAAGTTCGTCATTTTTGTCGATGGGAAATCCCTCCTACACAAGGTTTATCGTTCAAAAAATTTATTATTAGATGAAAGATTGGGATGTCGTTCACCACATAAAATACTGCCCAACGATTTTGATTGCAAAAGTTTTAGTAAAGTAGAGCTATTATGGATGCCAAGCAGAAATATTTTTTTTGTAAATCATCTATTTGGGAAAATGATTAATTTATTTTCTTTCTAAAATCTAGGAAGAGAACTATGATCTACGCGCCGACACTGAAAGCCACAGTAATAAACTTACAATCTTACTTGCAATAATATCTGATACTTTACTCGTACATAACTCTTCACAGACTAAAATTATGAGTGAATGCAGTTTTTCTTTGAGGAAAATTGTTTTATGCGATTTGGCAGTTCGTCTCTACAGTAGTGACGTCATCGATGTTCGCTTTTGTTTTATTTGAAGTCCAATAAAATTGCTTTTCTATGTGTCTTTTGTTTTTAGAAAGAATAGCAAATAGATTTTCAAGAACATGCATTTTGATTTAAAGCTACATGTTCTTCAAATCACGAGTTTTGTACCACGAACAAAATCAAAATACCGCTGTCAGATTCAGATTGATAAATGATGAATGTAAAATAAATCCGACTACGAATAAAACGTACAGAGAAGTAGTACAATGCATCATTGTGATGAATAGCCCAGCACACTTTTCAAATCAATACAAATCCAAAATCACCATATTTGATGAAATTGACACAATAGATAAGGCTGCAAAAGACTAACTTACATACATTTGTACGTACAGCCCTAGCTTGTGAGATTCAGAACGTTTGAACCTCAATGTTCAGAACCCTCCAGGCCGTATATTCGGGTAAAGAAAAAAAATACAATATTCCAATTTCAAATATGAATTCATCGAATCAAAAGGAGTCTGTTTAACCTGAGGCGGGAACCAACCTTCGTATATTAACCTCCTTTTATAACCCTCCTCAACATCGAAGAAAATTAAAAACGTAACAACATGGCAAAGATTTTCAATCATTGAGGTATGCTTCCCAAAATATTAATTCAATGCAGGATATTAAACATTTTTTTCGATTCCTGTTTCATTTTCGACATCGTCTTCGGGTTTGAATTTGCATAACACGTATCAAGTATCTTTTCTCGAAAGGAGAATGCAGAGATATATATACGCAAATTTCGCCAGTCATGCTTAAGACGCAGATATATGACAGTGACCTTGAATGGTTAGCTTGCGTGTTCTGTACTGAGCTCACGGAACGCGTCGTACGTCCAGCCAGTAATAGGACTCGCCCATCAAGGAGCACTGTCCCAAATTAGACGCGTTATTAATGTATTACACGTAAAACAAAAGGTATTTTAATAAAACACGTATACTAAAAGATCAGTAATTTAATTATCTTTAATATGGTGAAGTTTTCAGAAAAATATGCTTGATGGATTTTGCGTCATTCTCAGTTTTTTATCCGTGTTAGGCATAAATTTACAAATTAATTTCACTATGTTATATAAACATCATCAAAAATATGCCTATATTAAAATATTAAAAAAAATGCTCTAATTTAACATATATTTTTTCCAAATCACTAACACTACTCGTTCAAACGTCATCTTCAGTATAAAATCATTAAAAGTCAGCTATCGTCCCCTTAAGTGTCATGTGATGGGGCCGGGCTAATAATATTATTGCCATCAATCGGGTACAAATGAGTAATGAGTTTCGGCGACAGGTGACAAGTAACAATCCGACGATTTTACAAGTTTTTAACCCCCGACGCAAAAACGGGGGTGTTATAAGTTTAACCGCTATGTGTGTCTGTCAGTGGCACCGTAGCTCTTAAACGGATGAACCGATTTAAAAGTTTTTTTTTATTTGAATGCAGGTTTTCTAGCGATGGCTCTTGGACATGTGTTATCAAAATCAATTCAGCCGTTTGAAGATGATCAGCTCTTTTTCTAGTTGATGAATGGATGTGATTATCTTCCACAGGTTTTCCAACTCCCTTACCAGGTATCGTGTTTGGGCTCATTGAATAGGTTATAGTGATGAAGTAGGAAAGAGAAATAAGGAAATGTTTGTGTAAGGGGATTTTTTAATTTTAACTGTTAAAATTGGACCCTGTTAAGCAGAATAGATCCAACCAACAATTTTTATGAAATTGAGATTGGGTACATGACAAGAATCTACACATCGAGTTTTATATTTGCACAAAAGATCCTGGCGGTCTGATGACATTGCCCTAACAAAAACTACTAGATGATTATAACTTGGCCTGAAATTTTTGTTTACACTTTTAAACTTCAAATCGCATTTACTCAAAACTAACAAAATGTTGGTTGGATCTATTCTGCTTAACAGGGTCCAATTGTACTTGTGTTAATTGTTTTAGTGCTTTATTAACAGTTATATTAAATAGGCCCCTTGGAAATCCCCTTGTTCATCAGTCACGATTACGACCACAAGACCAATTACGTAGTCAAAATCTGCATATTTTTTACATACACACGTCGTATTAACGTATGTAACATTGACATACAGTAACAATGTAATCGTTAAATATAATGGTGTCAACGTGACAGGAATAAGTACTGAAGTCAATTATCGCCCGATCGCATTGATAGCTGCTGAGGCCTTAAATGCCTCGTAAAATGTTGGTACTATGGTTTCCCTTCCAAAAGTATTTGCGGATCATTTTCTTTTTTGTCTTTGTTTGAGCATTGATAAGGTTTTAATGCCATCTTTTATGTATAAGGGATTATATTCTATTTGAAAAGAGTCTTGGGTGGAATAGAACGTCTTAATAAGTATTTCTTTTTAGAATATTGCCTTTGGAATGTTAAGTAATTTTAGTTTTTCATATCCACTTCATTATTCTACCCATATTACCTATTATTACGTAGTGTAAAAATTTAGTTGTACTAAATATTTTAAATAACAATATCATTGTGAAATAACACATGACATCACGCCTGTATTCCCCGAAATGTTAGGCAGAGGTGTACCAATAGTACACCCACATTTCGTCAACACACACACACAATCACACACACACCCTCATACACGCACACACACCCCCCCTCATACACACACACACACGTCACATTTTCTTTTTTTGTGCATATTAAATAAATTTTTATTCCACATAACTACTAGCCGTGTTTTCAGTGTTAATAAATTCTGTACTACTAATAACAAATTTATGAACGATTAATAATATAGTAAGAAACTCAACCTGTTGCACAAATAATCTCCGAAAATTCCACAATCTTTGAGCCCACTTACTTTATACGAAAATCTAGACCTCTCACCCCAGTAGAACGTTGCCTTAGTGAATATTAGATAAGTACCAAATTCATGAGATTTCGCTGAGTCTACCCCTTTCCGTCGGCCTATAAATTTTTATTAAGCCCAATTATTGTTGGAGGTCACCGCTGAGGATTGCCGACGAATCAAGATAAGTGCGCTATTGTACTGATTTTTAATAATATTTAACTTTGGAACTTCCTTAAGTTAAAGTGGCGTTAGGTAGGTACTTATGCTCTTGAATATTGTAAAACCTGCTTGCACCACAAATCACTGATAACGTTAAGATTTCCACAGACAGACGCGACGCGATGGTGCGACACAATGCTGTTAGAACAATTTTCATTAATTTTTCAAAGATATTTTTCTACTAGAGTCGCGTCGCGTTGTCGTGTCGCGCTTTAAGCGTTAGCGTAAAATTTGTAATTTATGGTGCAAGCGGGCCTAAGTTTAGTCAGTGTTAATGAAAACTTCGAAATATTGAAAAATGTTATTAACAGAGTACATATCGGAAAAGGTGATGCAAATTCCACAAGGTCAGGTCCAATTGAAAACCAGTGTCAGGCACTTATAGTTGTCTGGCATTTTTGCTGAACTGGGCCTTTCTGGCGCAGCCGTGAGGCACACTCCCCTGCTAATTTCTTACATCGCACTTTACAATTTTTTATTTGATTTTTATTTTTAATTTTTTATCTGCTGTCTAATTATATTGTGTGCTTTTTGGTCTGTGCTTAATAAATTTATTTTCTTTCTTTCTTTCACAATAACTACTTAATCATCGAACCTAACCTGAAGGGTTGGAAAAATTGTTTTGAACTGCATCAAATAACCGATAACTCTTATAAAAAGCACGCATATTGGAGTGTAATTCAGTTCCACGGAAAATATTTCCCGGAACCGTAACTTAGCCTTTTAAAAATACTTCATCATTATCAGCTTATAATGTTCCCACTGCTGGGACACAGGCCTCCTCTCAGCGAGAGGGAGTGGGCCGTAATCCATCCACCACGCGGGCCCAGTGCGGGTTGGTAGATGTCACAATGTCTTCGAATTTTTTGGTTCTAGGACATGCCGATTTCCTCACGATGTTTTCCTTCACCTTTTTGAGAGCAGTAGTGATGAAATTAAATACACAAAGTAAAGCCTGTCTGGGTTCGAACCCACGACCTACAACTCGTAAGTCGGGGCCGTTACCACTAGGCTACCAAATCAATCTACCTAGACTTTTCCCAACTATGTTGGGGTCGGCTTCCAGTCTAACCGGATGCAGCTGAATACCAGTATTTTACATAGAACGACTGCCTATCTGACCTCCACAACCCAGTAACTGGGTAATACAATACCCCTTGGTAAGACTGGTTGTCAGACTTTCGGGCTTCTGACGACCCGTAACGACTGTCAAAGATCTACGAATGACAGCCGGGACCAACGACTTAACGTGCTTTTCGAGGCACGGAGGAGTCTTGGTATGTAAAGATAGTCACCCATCCACGGACGAACCTCGGCAAACGTAGCTTAACCTGTATTACTTAGCCACGAGCTCCTCCACTGGGCCACCACTGTACAAAAATACTTATCTTCTTTAAAAGTCAAGCCAGGATTAATCAAACCAATAAAAGTAATTACCACCAAAAATTTGAGCAGATAAGGAACCGAAAAATAATAAATTTACCTTGTAAATACGAAACCAGCATGAATATGTTAATAGACTACTGAATATTAATTGATAAGAGATTGGTATAATTTATTAGTTAAGTTACTTAATTAGATTAGCGGTCAAAGTATTAAGGAAATAAATGGTAAGGAGAGAAATTAGAAAATCCTTAGAGTTTTTAGGGTTCCGTAGTAAACAAGGAACCCTTACAGTTTCGTCATATCCGTCTGTCTGTCTGTCTGTCTGTCTGTCCGCGGTCTAGCTCCGAGACCCTTAGTACTAGAAAGTTGTAATTTGGCATAGGTATACATATTAATTACGCCGACAAAGTGGTAAAACAAAATTATGAAAAACATTTTTTTTAGGGTACCTCTCATACACGTAAAGTGGTAATGTTTTTTATTTTTTTTACCCCATGGTGTGGGGTATCATTAGAAAGGTCCTTCAAAAATATTGTGAGTTTATGAAAACCATTTTTGGATTCAGGGATTCGTTTGCGAAATATTAAGCTTTAAAGTGCTAATTTTTGTTAGAGTCAAGTGTCCCCCCCCCCCCTGCCGGCTAAATGGTTGGTTTTGGGCGTGTGAAAAAAATCACAACAGTAGCTTATATAACGAAATTAAAAGGAAAACTATCACAGCTAAGTAAGATCTACAGGTTAACGAGTAATAATCGACCAACTTAACTTTGTAGTTGCAAAAACATGTTTTCCCATACATTCCGTATGGGAACATATTTTTCAACTACAAAGTTAAGTTTGTTTTTGGGATAAATTCATCCCAACTACGGAACCCTTCATTGTGCGTGGTCCGACACGCACTTGGCCGGTTTTATTGGATAGTGCATTTAAAATACAATAGACGTAGATATATTTAGTAACCTGTTCCGCTTAGCTAATTCTAAAGAGCCGAGAACGCTGTCTGCGTTCAGCGCTCGGTGTGGCTCACTTTTGTTCTTGCTATATATAAATGACTTACCACGCAACATTGAACACCCAATGGTCTTATTCGCTGACGACAGCACCGCACTAATTAAATGTACAGACATCAATAAATACGAACAGGACATAAATCATACTCTTAAAGACATTGTAAATTGGCTTGACGAAAATAATTTAGTAATTAACCTGCAAAAAACGAATATAATGCATTTTTATCAACGCACATCGGTACCAAATGTAAATATAGAATGTAATAACAGTAATATAGACCAAGTACAAGTAGCAAAATTTTTAGGTATACTTATAGACAGTCAGTTGACTTGGAAACCCCAAGCAGAAGACGTTTGTAAAAAATTGAGCGTATCCGCGTATGTTTTATATAATTTAGCGAAAAAGGTCAACATCTCAACAACAGTAGTTGCATACCATGGTCTGGTCGCGTCTACTTTAAGATACGGAATAATATTTTGGGGAAACTGTACTTTACGAGAACAGGTGTTCAAGGCCCAGAAACGTTGCTTAAGGGCAATACTTAATATGAAAGTGACAGATAGTTGCGTTCCTGTGTTTAAGTCCCTCAAACTATTAACTTTCCCGGCTATGTACATTTTAGAAGTCGCAATTTTCGTTAAATGTAACATAAACATGTTCACTGCAGTGTCAAAAGATAGAAAGAGACCTATAAGAAGTCAGTATAAATACCTACTTCATGTTGAGAGCTGTAATACCGCATTGCAAAAAAAAAGTATTATTAGTATGGGTCCAATAATATACAATAAAATACCTAACATGATTAAAAATGACACAATTCAAAACTTTAAAAACAAACTGTCATCATTATTAATTGTAAAATGTTATTATTCTGTGAACGACTTTCTTAATGATAATGACTTATGTACTGAATAATTTAATGTAATTTTTTTTGTTTTTTTGTTTTTTGACATACCTACCTAATTATGACATTGTTTCAATTTATTTAAGTTTTTTCTTATTGTGTTTATTTAAAATTCCTATTGTGTTTATTGTATTACAAATAATTATGTAAATTAAAGTTTTATTAAATAAATGTAGGTACCTGGTGCCGACTATTGTTCATGTGTAATGCTACCTTAAAACAGTTTATCTATATCATAATTGTTATTCATTTCATATTAATTCACTTGTGTTATATAATGTTGCATGCCTAATATAAGGTAGATTGTACAAGGATCATCCATATTTTAACTGTTACATCTTATTTACTGTACCTGCAATCTATGCAAATAAATTTTTACTTTACTTACTTTACTTTACACGCAGTGTTCGCGTTCGCGACAAGTCAATCGTCATCCTGAGGATGCCTCGTTGAGAGGTGAAACACGTGTCGATTTCTTTTAGAGTTTTTTATGGCTCTTTAGAAATAGCTAAGCGGGACAGGTTACTAAATATATCCACGTCTTTTATATTTGTGTATAATGGATATCCGCAAGGTCACGCCTGAATCAATTGACTATCTTATAGTGTATCTACAAATATTATAAACAAGCTTTTGCCCTTGTGGATGTCGGAAATTATCCCACGGGAACATACTACCAGGATAATAAGTATCCTATGTGTTAATCCAGGTTATAAACTATCTGTGTGCCAAATTTCATTCAAATCCATTCAGTATTTTTTGCGTGATTGAGTAGGTAACAAACATCCTAACACATTTTCACATTTATAATATTAACTAGCTTCTGCCCGCGACTTCGTTCGCATGGAAATCGTAAGACATCACAATATACTACAATAACAGCCACATTTTTATAAAACTTCCCTGTATACTACGTTTGTAGTTTTATTCTCAGCAGCCAAAATATACAGAGAGTCAGGAATGGTGACTCGGGAGCAAGCGACGTAATAGTTGTCCGTGTGAGAAGCAGCTTATCCTGAGGTCGACACCCGCAGCCTTCAGCCTTCAGTGTCGGCCCCTGTGACTTGTTGATCGCAAAGCATACACTCCCAGAGAACTGCACGCGCTTTAACTGGTAATTATGGGGAATTTGTATTTTATACGCGCTATAAACACTGTTTCACCATCGCCACAACCTGTTACAATTTCCACCTCGATGACGTTTCTCTGCAAAGACATGACTTTGAGCTGGTTTCCGTTACACAGATATACAACCGGAAGTCCACTTACCATTTGTGAATTGAGAAATTCTACGGGGTGATATTTGGCATCATCTTCCTCCACATCAGTATTACTGGAGGTGTATATCACTTCACTCCCTTCAATTTGTGAGAGAATACTGTGGTTGATCGCTGCAGCTTGATCATCTTCGGAGTTAAAACGGAAACACGCCTAAGAATTCTCTTGGTACGGTATTTAACTGATATCCCCGTATATCAGACGAATAAGATCTTCTAGCCGAGCTCGTATGATGATGGTCAAGCGCAGTTTATGAACTCTCGACCATAGAGTCGACCTTTTCACTTTTTTTGTCAAAACTGTGACACCACCCATCATATCTTGGTTTCTGCGGATGTCCTGCAGGGTTCTGTTTACAGTTTCCACTGCTTTCCTTTTTGCCATAATGCATTCATCCCATACGACGAAGCGCAATCCCCTAAGCACACATCCCTTGTTACTGTTGCGTGACACCCCACAAACAGGCGTTTCGTTGCTCTCTAAATCGATGGGAATCTTAAACATGACGTGCGCTGTTTTGCCACCAGGAAGCAGTGTGGCAGCGATTCCAGAAGATCCACACACATACATATTTTAAAATCGCTAGGACAAATCTGCTGTCAAAATCTGTAAAAAAAACATTTTATTCCTACAGTTTTTTGCTCTAAAATGATCAGAAAACAACCTTGAATGTTTTGTGACTGTAAAGTACTTGTAACTTAGTAGTTTCCCATAGCTTACGAAGTTTTCCATTTTTTGTGAATTAATACATTCTATGAACTATTACATACATAATCCAAAAAAAAAATCGTTTTACAAAAAGATTTAAAAAAAAACAGATGTAAATCGAACTTACTACCCCAGGCGGCCTACCACCAGCTCATAAAGTAGTATTATTTTAATGTTACTTCAGTGGGAGAAAGAGATGGAGCTATACATCCTGTAGAGCTTCATCTCTTTCCCACACTGAAGTAAACTAAAGTAATATTAAAATAATACTGCTTTTGAGCTGGTGGTAGGCCCTCAGGACTTCAAATCATTCGTCCAACCGCTTACTTATTCGCTTTGTTGAAAGTTAGCTAAAATAGCCGTTCCTATATAAAAGGTAGCGTGATGATAATCATTTAAAAAGTTAAATCGGTAACTACCTATCTACAATATCCCAACCTTTTGGCGCGTCCTTTTACAATTTGCAGAGAAAAATACTAACATGATGATTGCTCATCCCCCATAGCAAATAGCGTGATAGTTTATGCCCTACGGTTGGTACAGACAAACATTCTAAAAACTTTATTTTCCGCATAAGAATCGATCCCAGACCTCGTAGCAATAACTTTCTTTAAAAAAAAATAACTTCGTTACGATTTTATTATATCTATAGATTATAGGTACATAATCAAAAAAAAATAATAATCGTATAACAAAATGTGAAAAAAAAGAAAAAAAAACCGTAGATGGGAATCGAACTTACAACCCCATGTTTGCAAAGCAACCGCCCAACCGTTGAACTAATTGCTTTGTTGAAACTTGTCTAAAATAGCCGTTCCTATATATTTCATGATTGACTGCTTAGTTCCATAAAGGTATAGCGTGATGATAATCATTTAAGAAGTTAAATCGATAACCATCTACAATATCCTAAAATTTTGGCGCGTTTTTTTCCAAAAATACGAACATAATATAATATTGCTCGTCCCCCATAGTAAATAGCGTGATAGTTTATACCCTATAGTTTGACCAGACTTATATGGAACACCTATGCAAAATTTTAACAGAATCTATCCGGTAGAATTTGCGTCATGCTAGAACTTAAAAATACAACATAATGTAATATTGCTCGTCCCCCATAGTAAATAGCGTGATAGTTTATACCCTATAGTTTGACCAGACACACAGGGAATATCTATGCAAAATTTTAACAGAATCTGTCCAGTAGAATTTGCGCCAATTCTCATGTTAGTATTAAGTGAACATATGCATGCTAAGTACAATTCTGGCAAAACATGTAAGATCTTTATTGTAAATTATTGTAACACCATGTATACCATGTTTTATGCAAATAAATACTTACTTACTTACTTACTTACATACAGACAAACAGACAAACAGACAAAAATTCTAAAAAAAATATTTTCGGCATTAGAATCGATCCTAGACCTCGTAGCAATTACTTTTTTTCAAAAATATTAAATGTACAGTTTTGACTTCGCTACGATTTTATTATATGTATAGATAGGATTATCTATACATATTAAAACTGCCTCGTTGGTCTAGTGGTCGCAAGCGCTATTGCTAATAATGAGGTCCTAGGTTCGATATCCACGTCGGGTAAAGTTATGATGCTACAGAAAAACTTGTGGAAATTTAACATCTCGGAAAACACACCGACACGACACACAACACAACACGCAACACAACACAACACAACACACAACACAACACACAACACAACACACAATACAACACACAACACACCCTCACCTTCTCTTGCTTAACATTAGGTACTCACGCACACGGCACTTATCTCAAAATGTATTATTTTATAAATTTCTTTACTTTTAAATATTTATTAAAACATCTTTGTTATGTATTCGTCTTGGAACAACCTACCCTCTCACTAGGAGTCGGGCGTTGGTAGCAGCGCCACAGTTTTAACTATTGCAGCTATCATCGTTTAACATTTTTGCCTTTGTATGTATTTGTTTTTTGTTTCCAATAAATTTTATTTATTTATTTTATTTTTTAAAGCGGTATTAGAATTTTTCCATCAGGATTTTTTTTGTAGCAGCTCGGAGTCTGGATTTGTGCCCGGTTGATGGCAATAAGCTCGCCTCCTATTACTTGGGACTTTTAAACATACATAACTGGCGAAATGTTTATGTACTACAGGTACAATTCTACCTAACCTTTCGGGATTTAGAAGCGTGATGTTATGCCATGTTATTATAAACTTAAGTCGTTTTTCGTATGTGTCTGTTTGGCCGCTGACGATACACCATTATATATGTATAGATGGGTAAATTAGTTAATGTTTGAAAGTTTCTATTAGGTTTTCTAACGCAGTTAGTCAGGCCGTCTGTGGTTTGGATAGAAGCATTTAGCTAACTGGTATTATAACTTTTGTGGCCAAAGTTATAAAAGTTAGATCTTGCCAATTATTTTAACGTCGACGAATCTTCATGAATTCGTAATTTGATGACATTATTATTTTGGCGTTCTTTTATAATTTATTTTTTAAGAGCATTGTCATGCGTATTATAGCTGCAATAAAAACAAGATGTTTTTCTTCATAAAATCGAAGATGATAATGATGGTCTTTTAATTATTTACTTTTGTTGCTATAGTTTAAGATCTAACTGAAGTAGAATTGATTGATTGATATATTGATAGCTGCATTCTAGCAACAAAAATATTAAGATTAACATTCACAAAACTAGTACTGATTCACAAAACTGTATCAAAAACTATCTAAAGAATCGTTGTTAAAAAAATACCATATTTAAACTATTGCAGTACAACACAAACGGAATTGAAGCAATTGACAAATACCATTTTCAACAAAAAAAAAGTTTATTCCAATTCATTTCACAATATTATACAACAATACAAAATTTTCATTTAAACAGAAATACAGGCTGTTTATTTATACAGTGCTCAGTTTGTTAGAACAATTGATTTGATTGCAGTTCCAGTTTATAGACTATCAATTTATTGAGGTCGGCCATTGTAAAAAGATCTATATCTATCTTACACACATTAAAAGTGTCTAGGGATCAAGTACGTTTTAGAGTAACGCTTAAAATTTCTTCTTTAAATACTACTGTTTTTAATTTATCGTCAAATGACGTCACTGAAAAGTTATTTATGAAAATAAACTTTTTGACACCGTAAGGTCAAACCCCGCTGCCATCATTTTCTTGACAGCCGTTACGTGGCGGTCACCACTTTTGTATGAAACATAAAAATAACATACCCCTTGGTATAGTCTCTTAAGGCGCCGGTAACCACTTATTTCGAACACATAAAACCCCCTTAGTTACAAGCTCATAAAATATTTTATACGTACATTATTGATGACATCATTTACGTCCCTTCCTCCATAATGTTTCCCATAACTATGTGGTTCACGGTTAACATACAGTAATATGATTAGTCTCCCAAGCTAATACAGTTAATATAATAATGTATAATATAGTTTTTATATAATAAAACACTACACTTTGACCCCGGATGTGTTTTTGTTATATGATTGCGTTTGCCGTACTTTAGAGTGGACTACCGGTAAATACTTTATATCAGTATGATTAAAATTGGTATTTTACATATAAAAGACAAACTGAATTCATTTCTATACAGCTCACTTAGGCTGCCTGTCCACTGGAGCGGAGCGAGGCAGCGGAGCGGAGAAATGTGCTAATATTAACCAATAGGAGCGGAACTCTGAAGCGGAGTTTAGATTCTATTGGTAAATAACATTTCTCTGCTCCGCTGCCTCGTTCTGCTCCAGTGGACAGGCAGCCTTATACCACTATGTATATAAAAACAAAAGTTAATTAATTAATGACGCTACGCTCAAACGGGATTGATTGGTACGATATTTTTAACCGACTTCAAAAAGGAGGAGGATAGTATAGTTATTTTTATGGGTACATAAATTACATAAAATTACATAAGATAGTCTCCCAAAACGCCCCACCCTCGTAAATTGAAGGGCTTCATGGGTGATTGATAGTGCCATACACGAAGACGCGCCCCACTCCGTTCCACTCCGTAGTAAAAGTACAGCTTACAGTATAGTAATCGCGGAGCGGAGCGCGTTTTTGTGAATGGCACCTGTAATAATCAGAGGTCGGAATTAGGTAGAGTTATTTATGTACTTACACTGAATTCAAACAACGAAAGAATAAAGTGGATAATGCTCCAAATCCCGGGATTAATTTTGAAGAGCTGAAAAATCCCGTGATCTATTAAATAAAAAGTTGTTTACTTTTACACAATTTAAACCGCTGCACGCGCGACGTTGCCTGATTTACATCAACGACATCGGATGTCCGAAGTTGCAAAATTCCAATGCGCACACGTGTGTATTGTGAATTGAATACTTATAAAAATGTTATGTTAATTATTCTTTGTTTTGTTTGTCTTATCTATCTCTGAGGTTTTAATTTTTATTTATTTGTAATATGTTGATCACACGGGATTGTCTATTAGAAATCCCGGGAAGATCCATATTAATATCAACATTTCGATGCAAGTACATAAATAACTCTACCTAATTCCGACCTCTAGCAGTAATAAAACTAATTAGTTAAACTAAAGACTTTGGATCACGCGTCAACATTCCACTGTTCACTCGGTTAAAAACAATAATGCAGTATGAAACTGCCCTGTGATCACAAAATAATAGGTACTAACAGCAATATTGTTACCTCCGATTGGGGAAAACGGTACGGTATTCGTTTTCCCAAATTGAAAAGAAGTTTGAATAATTTCACACAATAGCCCTGTGTCCAAATTTTTGTTTTGTCCGTCTTGTAGATTATTAAAAAATATTGAAAACGTATTTTTTTCTTTTTTAACGTAATCTAAAGATTACGGCGATACATTGAGTTAAAATATGGCATGACGTCACGCCTTGCTAGATTTAATACTACGTTGTGACGTAGCGAGCCCCCACTCCCCAACTTTAATGCGTTTTCTAAGTTATTTTTGATTAATATGACAAAGCAAAAAATACGTGTCTAATATTTTTTTAATATCTGAAAGACGGACTAAATAGAATTTCTATTTTTTTACCTATGCAACTAGGTACCGTATTATTTAAATTTCAAGTTTGTCAAGTACGAATTTATGTTAGGAAATATACATATTATATATACACACAGTTCATCCATAATATACGTCCATTTAACAATGAAAGATATTGGACTAGATCGAGGCTTCTTGGCGCCCCTCCCTTTATAAAACACAATGGTTACATGTATGTAACACTTGTATGTAACTATGTATGTTAATCGTTATTTCAAGGCCAAATTGATTTTCCTTTGAATCTGGGAAACGGGGCTTGAAGACGTTCAGTTTTGAATTATGATGTCCATTGATTACCTAACGATCTTGTGGTAATAATTTATATTGCTGAGTCGATCGGTTTTCTGACTTCTGTTCACTATTTGTGAAATGCCTTCTATGAGAGTTCCATAGCCTACGTTCGAAAATTAAACATGTGCTATAGAGAAAGTTCCTTAGTTTTAGAATAAAAATTTGAAAAAATCATCAAGTCCATTGATGCTCAAAATATAGGTTTTTTTATGACAATGGTTTGTACCTTTGTCATAAAAAAACCTATATTTTAGATTTTTGAGTTGTGTGCAATTTGCATTGATCATAAGAGACCATCAATGACTTGAAAAATCTTATTCTCACTCTACCATAGCATACTTATACCAAAAACCACGTAATCACTTGAAAAACAAGTTGAATTCAGCCATTTTAAAACCAAAGGGGTTATCTGTTCTATGTTAGCCTTAAGGCTCACGCAAATAGGCCCGACGCGACTCAAATAAAACAATTTCTAAGAAAACTTCACGGTAGAACAATTACCGGTGTCGCGTCGCGCCGACACCGGTAATTGGTACCTCTGCCTAACCCTTCGAAGATTACAGGTATGTGGATCGTCATCCTCACAAAATAACTATTTCCAATCTAAACTTGAATCTATAATTTTAGCCAAATACGTTAAATAGACTAAAGTGCAATTTAGTGCGTATTTGAATTAACATTGAATTGGCCAAATACCTATGCAGTGTTGTTAACCAGTTGTATCTAACCAATTTTTTGAAGTGAAAACTTCTTTAGGCGCGTTAGGCATTTTTGAGGTGGGAAAAATTAATTGAACTTGCAACACCGTTACCGACACCTCATTTTTGTAAACGCGATTGTGCTCTTTATTTATATTACGTTATGGATCAATGTTCTATGCAAGTAATTTTACTTTATAGATTTTGGCAGTACATTTTTTTTTGTAAACGCGATTGTGCTCTTTATTTAGATAAGGTTACGGACCAATGCTATTCTATACAAGTATTTTTCTTCCACCAAGGCGATCTTGTTCAAGTTTTCACTTCTGTCAGCACTCCCGGAGTGCCACTGGTTTTTTCAGTAATCGGCTTGTAGCTAAGTAATAACAGCCGCACGGGTCGATCGATCAGGTTAAGCTACGCTTGCCGCGGTTGTTTCGTGGATGGGTGACCATCTTTACATACCAAGACCCCTACGTGCCTCGGAAAGCACATTAAGCCGTTGGTCCCGGCTGTCATTCGTGGATCCTTGACAGTCGTTACGGGTCGTCAGAAGCCCAAAAAGTCTGATAACCAGTCTTACCAAGGGGTATCGTGTTACCTAGTCACTAGGTTGTGGAGGTCAGATAGGCAGTCGTTCCATGTAAAATACTGGTATTCAGCTGCATCCGGTTAGACTGGAAGCCGACCCCAACATAGTTGGGAAAAGGCTAGGCAGATGATGATGTACTTTCTGAGTTTATCTTGAACATTATTGATATCGATGAAGGAAAACATTGTGAGGAAGCCTGAACTTACAGTTAATATAAGTCTGAAGTCGACAACCCGTCTTGAGCAAACGAATGCTCGTGTCTTCTCTGTATGAGAAGAGGCCTTTGCCTTGCAGTTGGATAATAGGCTTATATTACTATTTGCATAAACGGAAATAAAGTCTGACAACCAGTCTTACCAAAGGGGAATCGTATTACCTAGTAACTGGGTTGTGGAGGTCAGATAGACAGTCGCTCCAGATAGACTGGAAGCTGACCCTAAAATAGTTGGCAAAAGGCTAGGCAGTTCGATCGTTTCATCCCGTTAGCGACGAGACTTTAGAAGAAGTGTTTAGAAAGGTCCTAAAATCTTAGTTATAACAAGCTAGGTGAGGTATACCTGTAGATAAATTTTAAGGTCTTTTTAGGGTTCCGTAGTAAACAAGGAACCCTTATAGTTTCGTCATGTCCGTCTGTCTGTCTGTCTGTCTGTCCGCGGTCTAGCTTCGAGACCCTTAGTACTAGAAAGCTGTAATTTGGCATAGGTATACATATTAATTACGCCAACAAAGTGGTAAAACAAAATTACGAAAAACATTTTTTTTTAGGGTACCTCTCATACACGTAAAGTGGTGATGTTTATTTTTTTACCCCATGGTGAGGGGTATCATTGGAAAGGTCCTTCAAAAATATTGGAAGTTTGTAAAAACCATTTTTGGATTCAGGGATTCGTTTGCGAAATATTAAGCTTTAAAGTGCTAATTTTTGTTAGAGTCAAGTGTCCCCCCCCCCTGCCGGCTAAATGGTTGGTTTCGGGTATGTGAAAAAAATCACAACAGTAGTTTATATAACTAAATTAAAAGGGAAACTATC
Source organism: Agrochola lychnidis (assembly GCA_963680765.1). Lineage (NCBI taxonomy): Eukaryota > Metazoa > Arthropoda > Insecta > Lepidoptera > Noctuidae > Agrochola > Agrochola lychnidis. The sequence continues at coordinate 10,516,019 of OY796869.1, read as the reverse complement.
ACAGCTAAGTAGGCTCTACAGGTTAACGAGTAATAATCGACCAACTTAACTTTGCAGTTGCAAAAAACATGTTTTCCCATACATTCCGTATGGGAGAACATATTTTTCAACTACAAAGTTAAGTTTGTTTTTGGGATAAATTCATCCCAACTACGGAACCCTTCATTGTGCGTGGCCGTTTTTTTTATCTCTTTTTTGTTAATGTTTTATTATTGGTAGTAGTGGTAGTACAAACCTTTCTAGTACTGTGGCAATTGAATAACCTATTTTTCTTCACTTTCAGATCAGCATGGACACATTCTTCTCAAACTCATCTGTAACCAACGTTTTGTTTAAATCAAGAACATAACCGTATGTATCATTTAATTATTTTTATTTTGCATAGAAATATTATTATAAAAAAGTCCAAACGTGCACGCCTCATATACAGAAACATGTTTACGATAAATTTTACGGCAAAAAATCTAAGAAAATTCATTAACTTTTGTTAATATCTTTGAACGAGTTTCATAACGAAAATCAGCAGGGCTCATCTGAAAGAATAAAATTTAGATTAATTCACTGTGTGTGACGACGTGAATCATGACGACAAAGCGACACAATTCCCAACGGAAAACATTACATGTAATTTTTTATTTAATTTTTTGTTTTATATATATCAAGGTATAATACATTTTTAGATTGATATCAATCTAAAAATGTATTATTCCTCTAAATGTCAAGTTCATAAAACTTCCCTGCTGATATGAATACCACGTATAATATTGTGAGTATAGAATCGATTTTATGTTGGAAAATTTTGACAAGGCAACATATCGAGAGTACTCTCACACGCTGAAGCGTTGTGAGGCGTACAAAAGAGTTTTTCTGGCTCCTATTAAAGAAAATATTGTGTTTATTTTTAGTGCGAATGTTATTTTACTCTGTTTTCTATGTCTTCACAGCTTATTTTTCCGAAACGATTGTGGGTTTTATCATGAAACTCTGTGAAAGAGAATTAAGTTCTTATTTCCCAGAAAAACAAAACCACAGTGAGACGGGCGTAAAATAATATTTATTCTTTAGCTGTTTCGACAGAAGATTAAAAAAAAAACCAAAAAAAGGACGTTCATTATTCCCGAATTTGGAATTTTTCCGGGAAACTTTTTAAATTTTTCTTTAGAAACCAAATTCAAAATAATACGAAAATTAAAAAATAAATAGCTAAATCGGTCTAGTCGTTCTCAAGTGATGAGCAACGAACAGCATTTGATTAAAAATATACAACGTATACTCGAGAACGCTTCATCAGTTTATCGTAGAGGTCAAGTTTAATAATAAATAATTAATCATTTTCAATTTTTTGCTATCAAACGTGTACCTTTATTAAAAATCAACGTTAAAAGGTGTCGGCTGTGGTCGATAACCGTAATTTTACCGCGTATCATTAACCGTTTGTTTTGACGACCGTCCATAGGCAAATAACTGTTGGTGCTTTTTTATTAAAGGCAAAATTACTACTTATGAATATGACTAGGTACATAAGCCGCAGGCAATAAAACTATGAATAGGTTATTAAAAATGTACTGCATGGTGTTCGACTGAATTTAGTTTTATGAAATACTAGCAGCGCCCTGCGGTTTTACCCGCATAAGTCTCCATCCCGTGGGAATATCGGGATGAAAACTATTCTATGTAATACAATAGATGTGGATATATTTAGTAACCTGTTCCGCTTAGCTATTTCTAAAGAACCATAAAAAAACTCCTGAAATAAATCGACACGTGTTTCACCTCTCAACGAGGCATCCTCAGGATGACGGTGGACTTGTTGCGAACCCGAACACGGCGTGTTGCCACACCGAGCGCTGAGCACAGACCACGCAAGCCTTTTTTTTTTGGGTGGGAAATTATGGGTGGAGCGGGAGGGCGTGTCAGACTCTTACTGACTAAAACCCACCCGTGTTCCTTCGGTTGCCCTGTTGCCGGGGGTCACGATGTCCCTATCGGTTTTCTTCGAACCTCCGGCAGGCATTGGCCCTAGACCACGCACGCCTGAATCAATTAACTAGTATTCTATGTATTAATCAAGGTTATAAATTAATCCAAGATAAGAGTGCTTGGAAACATGCTGGTCCTGCTCCATAGGACAATTTAGAATCAAGACAAAATCAAACTGGTTGCTAATGTAATTGTAAAATTTATTACTTTGTGTTTTATGACATTGATTTTACATTCTGTAATTACTTCCTTACACACTGACTTATTAATTGTAAAATTTTAGGAAAATCATCTACTTTTACAATGTTTGTAAATATGTGAGAACCATGTATCTATCACAAATTAAATTATCTCTCGTTGCTTCATTTTTAATTGTTTTTACCTATTGTGGTATAGTAATTTTATTCTAGGTGCATCGTCTTCACATATAATAATTATTTAACAAATGTACGTACATATACAAACAATATTATAAAACATTTTGAAAGAGTAACGGTGGAGTTTCTTGCCCATTCTTCTCCATACGAAAACTACCTTTTGGAAGGGGCGACTAGAATCAATTTTATTATTTTGTAATTTTTGACGTTCAAAAGTGCCATACATGGGCCTATTTGAAATAAATGATTTGACTTTGACTTTGACTTTGACTTTGATTATCTGTGTGTCAAATTTCATCAAAATTCATTCTGTAGTTTTTGCGTAAAAGAGTAAAAAACATCCATCTATCCTTATCCTCACAAACTTTCACGTATATAAACCTTCAACAGTCCTTAAGGAGACACAATAGAATTTTAATTGTTATCGATCTCCAGGAGGGCACCGGACTGTTAAGAGGTATTATTATCATCATCATCATCATCATTTCAGCCGAAAGACGTCCATTGCTGAACATAGGCCTCCCCCAAGTACCTCCACTTCGACCGATTCTGTGTTTTCCGCATCCAGCGGATTCCTGCGGCCTTCACAAGCCAACCTTAAGTGGCAATGTGCAGGGCACATTGCTCGCAGAACGGATGGCCGATGGGGCCGAAAGGTTCTGAAGTGGCGACCGCGTACTGGAAGACGTAGCGTTGGAAGGCCTCCCACAAGATGGACCGATGACCTTGTGAAGGCCGCAGGGTATTATTATGATATATATTATTATATTAGTAAGACGTCGGAAAATAACTACTTACTCTCTCGTTGGTGGAGTGGGCGCAAGCGCTACTGCTGAGCATGAGGTCTTAAGTTCGATTCCCGGGTGTGGCAAAGTGTTTTTGAGTTTTTTCGTCAGGAATTTCTCAGTAGTAGCCAGAAGTCTGGATTTGCGCCAGGTTGATAGAAATAGGCTCGCCCCCTGTCAACATGGGACTTAAATATAACTGTCGAAATGCAGGTGTACTAGATACCGCCGAAACAGATGGACCGATTTTGATGAAACTTTCACTGGCAGATAGCTGCTGTTTTAAAGAGTAACGTGGGTGAAGCCAATCAATTTTACAAAAACTAGGTACTAGTTGTACCAAACTGCCTAACCTGATTAATATTAGATTTGAAGATTAAATCGGATAGTACTGAAAATAACTACAAAACATCAACTTTGCATGTCATGGTCTGTTTATTAGTGTATAATAGGCTAGTATAATTACTGTCCTCTATCAACCTTCCTATTTTGTTACAGTCTACTTCAAAAACATGTGTGTGTCGACAAGAATTCGATCGAATCCGAGTTCCATAATACTGTATCAATATGTAGTTCTAATTAAGTATGCAATGTGAACTTTGTAGGTATATATTAAAACAATTTAATTGTCCTTGGATGGGTGACCATCTTTACATACCAAGACCCCTCCGTGCCTTAGAAAGCACGTTAAGCCGTTAGTCCCGGCTGTCATTTGTAGATCTTTGACAGTTGTTACGGGTCGTCAGAAGCCCGAAAGTCTGACAATCAGTCTTACCAAACTTATTCATATTACCCAGTAACTGGGTTGTGGAGGTCCGATAGGCAGTCGCTCCATGTAAAATACTGGTATTCGGCTGCATCCGGTTAGACTGGAAGCCGACCCCAACATACTTGGGAAAAGGCTAGGCAGATGTTGATTGAAAAAATTGAATGGAACAAATATTGCAGATAGTCAAAAAACAGTGGCACTCCGGGAGTGCCGACAGAAGTGAAAACTTGAACAATTTAAAAAAATACTTCCAAAACCTTTAAAGTAAAAATACTTGCATCGAACATTGATCCGTAACATAATATAAATAAAGAGCACAATCGCGTTTACAAAAATGAGGTGTCGGTAACGGTGTCGCAAGCTCAATTTTTTTTGCCATCTCAAAAATGCCCAACGCGTCTAAGGAAATTTTCACTTCAAAAATCTAAATTTAATTTACTTATAAAACGTCAGACGCTAGGTGCATGGTTCCAATTGGTCGTTTCCTATGGAGAAGAGCCGACAAAAAACTCCACGGATACTCTTTTAACAACACGAATTGTTGTTAAAAAACTTACAATCAAATTAATTCTTATCGTAGTACACATCTTTTTGGGATTGACTGTACCATCATGAGAACCAACATCTGGTTCAAAGGTTGGTCGGGAACAACCAATCATAAATCGATTCCTGAATGCAAAATTGATGAGTGTTTAGAATACTAATTTATCTTCATTGCTTGAAATTAGTGTGAATGTTTTAAAAAGCCCTTCGGGGATTCCAGGCGTGGTGTTATGTTATTGTTGTTTTAAAAAAATTGGGCGGTTATGGGTTTTTCCGTATTTTTTGTTTTATTTGGATCACGATTCAAAGCCAAATTTATGAACGTAAACAAACTTCGGTTTTTCAAAGCTTTGTGGACAAACAAAGATTTTACAAAATATTTTCACTAGCAGGTATTTAGGTAATGTATAGAAAAAACTAAAGATATGTGTCGGTACCAAATTTTATTTTATTGAATGGTATTGCTTTCCAATAGAGCAGTGGTGGCCCAGTGGTAACGGCCGCGACTTACGAGTTGTAGGTCGTAGGTTCGAACCCAGACAGGCGCTTTACTTTGTGTAAATTATTTCATCACCATTGCTCTCCAAACGGTGAGGAAAACATCGTGGGGAAACCGGCATGTCCTAGAACCGAAAATTCGAAGACATGTGACATCTACCAACCCGCACTGGGCCCGCGTGGTGGATTACGGCCCACTCCCTCTCACCGAGAGGAGGCCTGTGTCCCAGCAATGGGAACATTTATAGGCTGATGATAATGATGATTGTTTTCCAATTAAAATGACTTCGATAAATGAACACATATAAATGTAACACACCATAATAAAAATCAAAACGCATTTTAATGCAACGCACACAGAAAATTCACTACTGCGAATAATACAAATATCAGGATGTTATCAGGCAATTTTTCTCTCATGCCTATTGTTTTTTTTTTTTAATATTGCAGAGAAAACACACTCACATTGGCAATAAGGTTGTCAATCCTCTGTATAAAAATAGAAAAAGCTGTGACGTAAACAAAGAGCCAACTGCCAATGAACGAACAGTTATTAATTACATCACTGGTTTTGTTTTTATTAATGTACGGTCACTTGATCCGCCATCGCCAATCTTTCACTATTCACGTTATAGTGTTTGATATTATTCGGAATTTGAATTAAGATTTAAGAACAAAGAGAATTTGAATTTGGAATTGACTGTTATTTTTTTTTTTAATTTAGATACCTATCTATTGTGAATTTTATAAAAAAAGGATTTTATTCGATGCCGATGGATGAAAAGTGTGCATGTAAAAAATTTACTCAGCCTTTGGCTTTGCAAAAGTTTTAATCGGAACTCGAAAAAGCATCCATAAAACAAAGAAAAAGCAGTTCCGTCCTCCTTCATTATTAAAGAATCGTAACTCGGAAGTTAGTTCGAGTGTCCATGCCGTTATAGGTCCGTGAAGACAGTCGTAAAATTAAAAGCACTTAATAATTGAAGTAAACGGCACTTCGAACTTCTGCCAAAGTTCAGAAGTTTAGTCGGTACCAGTTAATAAACTATTTGGCGCAAAAAGCGAAGTTGGCCGGACGAACCGGAGCGATTTACGCCGAGTCACTTCACTCCCACTCTCGGGTATATTTTACAAGTATACTTGAGGTACTTATGAAGTCCTTGCTAGGTTTTTGAGGGTACTTTGTAAAAGGAACCTAGAATAAAATATATTGTTGTGTAGAGCCAGGTTTTTACAGAATAAGTTTTATGTAAAACACAATAAATAATTATCTTTCTTTATTTCTAAAATAGGTAATGTATTTTAGAAGTGCCCTGGAGATAAAATACAAAGGTTATTTCAAAAGTCGTTTTGATGTTAGACATTGGTCTGACTAGATTGGATCGCAAACTCGCAAAGAAGAAATTAAAGAAATATACCATTTTATAACAAAGGTTATTCTGTTATGTTACCTTGTAGGCCTAATTAAACAAAAGATAGTAAATAGATACTCGAGTTTAGTTATAAGTATTGCAAAGCTCAACAGAAGAAATAAAACCGAACTATCTTATCAACCAACTAAACAGTCTTCGACAAACTCATTAGTCAAATATCAATATTATGACGACTAAGATTTCTTATGAGAGCCAATACTTTCTGTGTATGCAAACTGTCTCAATACACTTTTCTTAATCCTAAAACTCCTATCCTCTTTCAGTCCACGAAGCTTCCTAGAATGCTTCCAAAACTTGCTCAGAAGTAGGATGCCTTCATCATCATCATATCGACTGATAACAATATGATGAAGGCATCTTACATAACAAGTTAAACTTGGAAAACATTAAAAACTACAGTAAATGATTAACTTTCAATGTCCTTTTAGTTTTTAGTGAAAATACTTCGGAAATAAATCTTTGAAATATAGTTTGTATTTTGAATTAAACTTGATATCTTGCTCAATGACTGAAACCCCGACCCCTGTGCACACGCGCAGGGGTCGGGGTTTCGGTAATTACAAATGTCGATGAGTGCGAGCGTAGATATACAATGTATATCTACTATGCGTAGATATACTTTGTATATCTACGCATAGTAGATATCGCACTCATCGACATTATGTACAGACAAAGCCGCAGTCTATAGCCCAAAGAGCCGCATGCGGCTCACGAGCCGTTATTTGCCGACCACTGAACTAACACATAACATTACATCACGCCTTTATCCCCCGAAGGGTTAAGCAGAGGTATACCTATAATACATCTACATTTCGGCGTTTATGTTAAGTCCCATGTAATAGGGGGCGAGCTCATTGCCATCAACCGGGCACAAATCCAGACTCCGGCGGGCTGCTACTGAGAAATGTCAGATGGAAAAACTCAATAACACTTTTGCCCGACCCGGGAGTCGAACCGAGAACCTCACCCGTGACTACTAGAACAATGAGGCAGCCCAACCGAACTAACCAACTACTTTATTAAATTACGCTGAAAAAATTACCTCTCTCTTCCAAAGTGGCCATCGAAAGCTCTCATCAATCTAAAAAAATCAAACATAATGCTTTTAGCCATCCATTCCTTTGTTTAAACTTGACAGTGAAAGGTTCAAGGCCACATAGTCGATTTTCTCGGCTATTCCCCCAAATGGGGATGACATAGCAATAATAAAATTACGTTTTAACATCCCCCAAGTTTGAACAGAGAACCATCCGCATAACTTAGATAGTTTCAAAGTTTTTACGATCTCTTGGGGGTCACAAATAATAATTGAAAAATTTCATTGCTCGAGTTCAGGCTAAATTATATAACTTTATGATTTTGAAACCGACTTAGGTAGAGCTTGCTCGTAAAAAAGATATGGCTGTCCAGTGGTTTAGTTATTTGCCTTCTTTTGCTTGTTTAAATATTTTGAAATGTTAAGTTTGTAAGTCCTCCAAAAGTGAAATGTTGAAGTTCATATAAACGCACCATAAAATAAAAAAATATTATCGCACTCTAAAACCCTTGAGTTACTTGACCTGTTTACATATTTTTTCCTAAAGTACAACAGAAATGAAAAGGTATATTCCCCAAATCGTCATTTTTATACCAACACAATGCGTTACATTTTCAAAGGCCCCAACGAATTTGATGGGGGCCTTTCACATAAATGACGGAACTCGGTAACATCCGTGGTTGGGGACTGATGGCAATAAGCTTTATTTTGCTCTTTTTCATGGAAATAAAAGGTGTTGCTTCCTCAAAACGTGTATCCCTTTGAATAACATTATTTTATACGTTTCCATTTGCAATATCGTGAAACCTTTTATTTTTTTATGTTTAATTACGAAAACCACAGTATAAAATTACATATTTCAAAGACTTTTCGCTGCTTAAGTATGTTTTTTATATTCAGTCACGTTAATTCAAAGCATGCATTATTCAACTATGAGAATTTCAAATTTCTGACTGAAATTCCAGCAGTTTGCAATAAAAATATTTAGCACGTTATAAAATGTTTTAATGTTGAATTTAGATGCGACGTCTTTTAAATGTTAGGAGCAGTATTCTGAAATAATTTCAAGTACACACGGCTACACATCAAGCGAGATCAGCATAAACTGGAACTGTATAGCTTGATGTGTAGCCGTGTGTACCTAAGTTTGAAATGGTTATGGATAGGCAAAGGTGTACCCATAGTAGGTACACCAACATTTCGTCAGTTATGTTTAAGTCCCATGTAATCCCCTATTACATGGGACTTAAACATAACTACGCGCTCGGTATGACCACAATAGAAACGGGTTTTGTCGACGGACGAATAGACGAAATGACAGATTGTGATTGTTTATCTGTCATTCTGTCTATTCTTCCGTCGAAAGCCCGTTTCTACGGTTGTCATCCTACGCGTGTTTGTGAACTTATTGCCACTAACCGGGCACAAATCCAGACTCCGGGCTGCTACTGAGAAATTCCTAATGGAAAAACCCACTAAACACGTTGCCAGACGAACCCAGTACCTTATGCTATGCAATAGCGCTTGCGACCACTAGACAAACGAGGCAATCTCAGAATGATATTTAAAAGTATATTTTAAAAAGATATTTTAATGAATTTCTTAAGATATCTGAAGCTTGATACATTTCTTGGATGGCTACCAATCACAGAAGCGAATGTCTTTATTTCTATATTTATTTTTATTTATCCCGAATTCCCGACACTTTTAATTTTTTTCTCTCTTTATGAACGTGACTACTAACGTGATATATATTTCTAAATGTTTTTTTATTTTATTTCGAAAGTTCTGTTCGTTTGAATAATAAAGTTAAATATTTAGAAAGAAATATACAGGGTGTAAAAAGACCCATCACACAGCTGTTATTTACGCATTATGTACATCTAACTAAGTAACATTGAGTAAAAATTATTTCAGGGAACTGACTTTTATTTTTGAAATGAAAAATCGCTGTTTACCGCAACGCGTAAAATATTGTGCTGGTGGATGCATGCAACAGTAGGTACTGGAGTTGTGGAGGCATTTAAAGTTAAGTTATATGAAAACTTGTTTTAAAAAAAAGTAAATTTAGTTGGACCTTGGCCTTTTAAATATCTCCGTAACCAGATGGTTCCCAGGTATGGTTTGGTAGAAAAAAAATATCACAACGACGGGACGAACAACTTAAGTCTCGACTTTGTTAAGCGTCTTTTTACACCCATTATTTATGTAGATAGGCTTCGATTTGTTTTATCAGGAAGTTCTTTTGCTTTAAACAACTTATTACTTTTTCACCGGTAGCCCGCGAAATTCTTACTAATATTATAATATTAATAATTTGCATGTCAGTATCAGGTTGTATGTTGATCAAAATATGAGTCGCGACTGTAACAAATAATATAGTATTTACACTATTATAACTATTAAAATCATAAATACAACTATTTCATGAAATCGTGACATTTTAGGTCAATTCATAGAGAGTTGTATCGATGAGTTTAATGATTCTAATTCTATAAATACACATTTGTCACAGTCGCTAATCGTATTTATATCAACATACTACCTGACACTGACCTGCAAATTGCAAAAACGTAAGAAAATTTGAATAACGCGTGCTACCTCGACGCATTCCCCTTAACTTGTAATACAATAAGGACTGGTGTAAACCGAATCGGTCTGATTACAAAACAAGGTTTTCCATTTGACTCGGTTTATGGTTCTACCAACCCCCATGGGAAGTAGGCGTTAGTTTATTTATGTATGTATGTAGGGTTTAAACCATCGAGCCAGTTTTTTTTAATTATGAATTTATCTGTTATTATTGAAATCTTATTCCTAGTTGTACTAAATTGTCAGTTTTATATAAAGATCTTTACAGTATTCGGAATAAGGTCAGAAAAATGAATGGTCCTAAGGTTTAAACCTGTTGGGTCTGAAGATAAACCTGTTTTGTAATAAGACGGAATTAGATTTTCTTGTAATCACTGCAGTTGCCGGTGCTAAATTAAATTCTTCCGGCAATTTTAAATCCGTTTGAGATAAATAATCCCTCTTGGTAGAAGATTCGTTAATTGAAATTCTCTGAGAGACTAAACTATTACCTTTTTTAATCCATGTTACTATTGGTTTATTTGGATTTAAGGTGTTAGTATTTTTTGTAGCAAAAAAAAATCCAAATTGTTATCTACGTAACTGAACTGAAATTGGAAACAAATTAAATCGGTTACAAATCAAAGTTTTTTTTCATGATCACTGTCTTTATTGAAATTTTTTTTTTTTTTTTTCATTACTTTTAATTGATATTATAGCCCGGGTAGCCCCTACTTATTTTCGACTCCCAAACTAACTCCAATACAAGAACAAATGAAATATCTCCACCATAGGCAGTCCTTTTTTGTTTATGTTCCGGGGTGGAAAATCTTCATGGATGTGCTCCGCCCTTTTTTTTTTTGGGTGGAAAATTATTTAATAACTTCTCCCGCTCTGGGTGGAGCGAGAGGGTGCGTCAGACTCTTACTGACTAAAACCCACCCGTGTTCCTTCAGTTGCCTGTAAGTTGACAGGGGCCACGGTAACCCTTTCGGACAAACTCGCAACCCCGGCAGGCATCGGCCCTAGCGGCCCCTTCAGTTGTGCTGACATCTCTTTGAAGGCGCGTGGAACACAACGCGCCGTCGACCCGGGCCTGGTCCTTATCGGACGGCGAGCTATCCATTGCATGTCCACTGCCCTGGGGCGGGCGAAGGGGTCAGTCAGACTACTACTGACTAAAAACCACCCCGGCCGTCCTTTCCCACATTTGGACCGGGGACCATAAGATCTTGTGCAAGACCCGACCAATTCTTATTCTTAAAGACTTAAGAAATTCCTTTAAAGAAAATCACAAACTAAACATTCCTCTATAAAATTTATATTTTAAATTTTCCACTAAACTCAGTATTTAATATACTAAATGGGTATACCACAGCGGAGTGAACCAAATTTACCGGCACCTCCACGCCATGAGATGAGCGTCTTGAAGATTTAATATTCGAAGCTTCACTAAAATGAACTGAAGCGATTTGCCTTTATATTGGATGGGATCGTTGGCAGACTAAATTCGTTTACCTGTCTTAAGAATAAACTAAATCAAGAAGTTATTGGTTTGGGCTTTCGAGAAATCTGTTGCATTTGAAGATGCAATAGGGTGCAGCAACGAATTGCTAAAGCCTTGTGTATAGATTAAGAATTAATTTGCTTGAGTTATGTACTGCTATTTCCAATGAAGATGATTCAAACCATTTTCTTTTAGTTTTAAAAGCTTTGGTCAGATGACAGGCATAAGCGCGTGTTGTGCTAAATATAATGAATGCAAAAGTAACTCTGTCTGTTTCGTATTTACGCCTTAACAGCTAAACGGATGACGATCAAATTTGTCCCACGGGTTTACTATGACGTAGGTCACTCCAATTGAAATAAGATTAGACATTTAACTAAACCTATTTTACAGTCCGTTCAATCGATTTTGACTTCTATTACGTCGGTGGTACGACAAATGGCAGCTGCAGTAAACAGTTGGTATTGTAACCACTTTTTTGCTTTTAATGCCATCCTTATACCTACGGTATAGAAGCCCAGCAGTGGGAAAGAATAGGTAGGTAAATAATAATAAACAGTAACCTTAATATTATAGGGGAAGTTTTCAAAATTCGTAATTTTTTTCATATCTCTTACTAGCTGTGCCTCGCGATTTCACACGCATACGTCTCGATCCCATGGGAATACCTATCGGGATAAAAAGTATTCTATGTCCTAACCCAGGTCATGGTCTACCCATGTGCTAAATATCATCCAAATCCATAGAGCCATTTTAGCGTGAAAGCGTAACAAGCAAACATACAAAAAATCCAATCTTTTATAATTATCGTGCGCTTAACGCGCGCTTAAAGCCTATCATTTAAACGTAGTTTAATTGTAACAAGGCGTTAAATGGCCCATATTTAACTTCAAAACTACGATTATCATAGTAAAATTGACTGTGAGACAGAATTCCTGTCAACCTCGACAAACTTTTATTTTTCAACGCAATTTTTCTACAAACAAAAAACTTTTCTCTTTTCTCTGAGTCACAATCCAATCATCGAAAATAGGATCGAAGTGTTGATTGTTAATTATGTCTGTCTGTCACAGATGTTCGCATTCTATTTGCTTTTTGAAAAAGTTTATCACATCTTTGCCAACATTACGAAGCGCAAGCTATTTCAGTCATTAAATGAAGGTCAAATGTTTGCAATTAGCAGTTTTAGGGTTACTCGCTGCTACCCAGAAACCATGCGCGTGATTACAAATGCTGTCTCATTCTTGTAGTAGCTTTAATATTAATAAAACCAGCCTGTTACCGTCCCCTTTTTTTTGGGTGGGGAATTATCAAATAACTTCTCCCGCACTGGACGAACCGAGAGGGCGTATCAGACTCTTACTGACTAAAGCCCACCCGTGTTCCTTCAATTGCCTGTATGTTGCCAGAGGCCACGGTATCCCTTCCTGACTTTCCCGCGACCCCGGCAGGCATTGGCCCTAGCGAACCCCGTCAGTTGTGCTGACATCTCTTTGAGGCGCGCGTGGAAAACAAAGGCAACCCGGGCCTGGTCATTAACGGACGGCGAGCTACCGTTGGCCCGTTGCTTACCGTCCGCAAGCCCGCGTCTACGGTGGCCGGGAATCAGCCTGCGATTCCCGACACCCAGGGCATCTTACTGTCCCCCTGTTGGGCAAACACCTCTTCTCATAGAGAGAAGGCACGAGCATTGATCACCACGCTTTCTCAAGACCGGTTCGTGATTTCAGACTTATATTAACTACTAGCTGCGCCCCGCAGTTTCACCCGCATAAGTCTCGATCTCGTGGGGATATCGGGATAAAAAGTATACTATGTCCTAACCCAGGTCATGGTCTATCTATGTGCCAAATGTCATTCAAATCCGTTCAGCCGTTTTAGCGTGAAAGCGTAACAAACAAACAAACATACCAAAAATCAAATCTTTTCTCTTTATAATTTACTAGCTGACCCGTGCCCACTTCGTTGGGCGGTAAACATTTTAACTTATGATGAAATTATGAGTGTAGTTCGGTTAGTACTGAGTGCTATGATTTATTTCCTGACTGCCAAAAGAAGGGTTTTGTTTTTATTGCATATAAATCAGAAAGACGCTGCGCACGTTCAGCGCTAGATTCCCGAGCACGGGCCTGCGATGTTCTCGCGCTTTGGCTAGCGAGCCTCTGCGAGCGCTCAGCGCTAGATTCCCGAGCACGGGCCTGCGATGTTCTCACAGTTTAGCTAGCGAGCCGCTGCGAGCGCTCACCGCTAGACTCCCTATTCCTTGTTGCAGAGACATGCTACCTTAAATCACTGAGACGCTGCGCACGTTCAGCGCTAGATTCCCGAGCACGGACCTGCGATGTTCTCCAGCTTTGGCTAGCAAGCCGCTGTGAACGCTCGGAGCTAGATTCCCCAGCGCGTGCTTGCGAAATATTTTCTCTATTCCTCGAGAGGCGCTGATGATTTTCAAGAGCAGACTCTTCCGTACGGTGTACTCGAGCTGCTCTTGTCTCACCGCGATTCAGAAAAATGACGTAATTGCACAACGCCATCTATGGGTAAATGGATAAAACGTCCGTACAAAGCATGTTCTAATGCGGTTCGAGAATGGACGGCGGCATTTTGCGATTTAGTAATTTTATATTATCTTCGAAACTATTTAACCAATTGACATACTGTTTTGGGCAAATCATATCTCTATGATGTTCTTGTGATCATAATAATATTTTTTTCAATAAGGTTTAATATTTTGTTGTTTAAAAAATCGTCCAAAGGTAAGTACGTCGAAAAATACTTTTTTTAACACGTAAAAGCTACTATATCTGCTAAAATATAAAAGATAAAAATATGGTGTCGCGGACTTTTTTGTAGAACTATTTAGAGCGGACCAGGTTGCTATACATTGTTTTCAATTATATACAACTGTTAAGGCAGCGCATGCAAATAACTCTGTTGTAAGAGCAATTTTTTTCCGCCTTGCTAGACAAAAATTGAGATAGTTCGGCTAATATGCATGATATCTTTATAATTTATAGCCTATAGCACTCACGAATAATGTGGCTTTCTACCAGTGAAACAATTTTTAAAATTGGTTCATTACTTCCGGAGATTACCCCCTACATACAAACTTACAAACTTACAAACATACAAACTTACAAACAAATTTTACCTCTTTATAATATTAGTATAGATATAGAAGTATAGATATAGATAATAGTATAGATAATAATACTAGCTGCGCCCCGCGGTTTCACCCGCATAAGTCTCGATCCCGTGGGGAAAAAAGTATCCTATGTTTTTTGCCAGGGCATCATCTATATATGTGCCAAATTTCATCCAAATTCGTTCAGCCGTTTTAGCGTGAAGGCGTAATAAAAAAACTTACTTTCGCATTTATAATATTAAGGATTAGTTTAGATAAGTCTAGGTTTCCTTCACCAATGTCAGTAATGTCTAAGATAAACTCAGAAACTACATAAGAATTTAAAAAGTCACATTGGTATGTGCCCGGATTCGAACCCACAACTTCAAAGTAGTACTTAGCAACTTTAGAAAGATTTTATTTAATTCCCAAACACTTTCCCAGTTCAATTCTAGTTGGGTCTAATTTTCGTCTTCAAAAATTGTTTCTTTTTCAATTATTTCTTGTATTATCTTAGGCCACCAAAACGAAAACTATGTTAAAAACGACCCAGTTCTTACGTTTTTTTAACATTATTTGCCTTGTCCTTCAACCATGTCTATATTGGTTCGGTTCAGTCTTGAAGCAAATCTCTCTGACTTACTTTTTCAGTTACATTTTTCTTTGATGTTGTTTTAATAATATACAGACAGAAAACCGTTTATTCAGTAATAAATAAAAATACAATAAATAAAAATGTTTATTTCAATTGCAAAAGGCATTTAGACACAATATAATTTTATTGGAGATCACCTTTTAAGCAAGGAATTGCTTGTGTTAGGAGACTCCGCGCTTCCACTTGTCATTATCTTATGCAATTGAATCTAAACAATGTAAACATGCAGAAAAATAAATAAAAGGGGAACTTAAAATTATACAGTAAGTATTTTTTATATTTATTGTTCAATACTGAATAAACCTCGTCTTCAGTTCTCCACAACATTATTCAGACCAACTCTCTTATTAGCAACCCGTACCTGACCACTTGTAAAGCTGATTTATTTTATTACGTGCTCATTAGTTATGCGCACACGCTACAGCGGAAAGACCACTCGAACTTTATTAGAGACCAGCACGATACAAGCGTAGAATTGCAGAAATTTTATTAATAGTTGCGCTGGGTAACAATGTTGTAGATTCTTTTATAACTATGGGAGTGTCACATTATAAAACGCTCTGTTTAATTAATGTTTTTTTTAACATTACAGGATTTGAGAGCAGTGGTGGTCCAGTGGTAACTGCCGCGACTTACGAGTTGTAGGTCGTAGGTTCGAAAACTGACAGCCAAATATATTTTTTTTTTTTTTCATTTTATTTATATTTTTGGTTTCACGAACTGTGTCCAAATAAATATTTTTTCTTTCTTTCTTTTTCTTTCTAAATAATTTCATCACCACTACTCTCAAAACGGTGAAGGAAAACATTGTGAGGAAACGGCATGTCCAAGAACCAAAAATTCGAAGACTTGTGACATCTAACAACCCGCAGTGGGACCGCGTGGTGGATTACGGCCCACTCCCTCTCACAAAGTGGAGGCCTCAGTCCCAGCAGTGGGAACATTATAGGCTGATTATGCGATGTACAGATTTTGCTACGTTTTATTAATACCTAACTTTATTTTATGATTCCAACTGGGAATGACCCAGTGCGTTATTAAAATGTTTTTGAAGGGTCACATTGTAACATATCGGCCAATGTCAGTTCAATTAAACATTCGCTCGAAACTAATAAGTATGGTACTTAACTTTTAATAAAAGCATCGCCCATCCATTATTTTCGAACAACATTTTATTTCATAATGATATCTTTGATCTCAATTTACAAAAAATATGTTTTTCAGACAATATCGAAAAAATAACCCACGATTTTATTCGTTCCAGCCTAAATTCTTTATTCGTTTAAATCCCTATGCTAAAATATTTTAGCATATCTCCCTAACCTGACCTCATTACCCTCTATCGGTGAATAGAAGAATAGTAAAAAGGTCTCATTATATAACCAAATTTCTTTATATTATGAAGAAAAATCGATATCGAACAACGGCCTTTTAGATAAAAGAAAATTTTATCGTATCTATAAAGATTAAGGTCATATATAACTAGGCGCGTGTGTCTTACAGCGCCATTTTAATGGCCCAGCCGTAAAGTTTTGCAGGCGTTGCTCAACTTTTGATGGTTGGCTTTAATTTATTATGGCATGGTATTTAATTGATCCCCAAATAAATACCGTTTTGATTTCCTAAAAATACTAATTGAACTTCTTTTTATACTCACTGATCGTGTTTTCGTTTTGTGACGTGCCCTAGCCTAGATTGCGATCAACTTCAATGTAACTGAACCTAGTAGTTTGTCACAGGTCTAACTTAACCTTACCCATTTGGTTGGAGTCCTGTAGCTTAGTTACTGCTACCAACTTTACTGTAACGGTACATGCAGTTTTTAAAATTCCCAGAAAGTTAAAAGAAGATCATTGCGTAAAAAAGGCGATCATAATTAGAAGATCAAAAAGGTTTTAAGAGGAAGAATTAAATATTTTCTATTTATTGAAGTGAAAACTTCTTTAGGCGCGTTGGGTATTTTTGAGATGGGTAAAAACAATTGAACTCGCAACACTGTTACCGACACCAGCTTTTGACCATTAAAAAGACATCAACGCGCGATAAATTTTCTTTAGGATTAATGAAATTCCAAACATTGAGACATGACAACGACATGATTGACATTTCCCTTTTTTTACCGACTTCAAAAAAGGAGAGTATTTCCTGCACAGTAAAATTGTTCAAGTTTTCACTTGTGTCGGCACTCCCGGAGTGCCACTGTTTATTCTGACTTTTATCAACCGATTATGAGATCAAATAGCATCGGTTTACAGATTATTGAGTCGTGTAACTGCTAACTATGTGCTTCGGCGAATAGTTTTACTTTTACTGTTTAGTTGGCTTTTAAGGCAACTTTGTTAATAACATAAGCGGAATTTTATGGCTCCTGTTGGAGTACATTATTGTATTAAATTGTTGTTTTGCTTTTTGGTTTTGAGCTGAACGCTATGTCTATTATACAGCTTTGTATTTCATTTTCAGTTTATTGTTTTAATTTCAGTGGTTGAAAGTTCTTTTGTTTAATCAAAATTGGTTGATGAATCTGTTATACCTACTGTTTTCTAGTTAACAATGGAAAAAGTAAAACATAAATTGACTTTTGCTGAAATAAAAGATCTATAACCGTAAATATTCATTTAGGTATATTAGAGTAAGATAATATTTATATAATATTAAATAAGGTTCACGGGATATATTTTGTAATAAGCGGCATCCTGGCCAATATTTAGTAATAATCATATTCGGAATCGCCAGAAATTGTGCGAATTTGGTAAAGGAAAACAATATAGACCTCTTTTTCGTAAAAATATTGATACTTTTTATGTTTTTGACGTGATAACGTCCTATAAATCTATGAACGCCGGCTGCATGCGTGAAAAATTGTCACGTTCCGCCTGAGCCGAGCGTGCAAGCGAGAGCGCAGAACAAGAGATAGAGAGGCACGATCGGCTTAAGCGTTCGGCTTGTGACGCATATATCTTCTTATGACGTTATCACGTAAAATTATCGTCCGTAAACCGACTTTACAGACAACCAATTAAAAAAAAAATTGAACTTTGAAATACTCTCCTGTAAAATTCCAAAAATGACGCTTAATTCAAATAGTCCGTGAACCCTCGTTATTTAAATGTGTATTTAAAAAAAAAACGGAAAGGATCATAGGGAAATTAAAAACTACGTCCGCATTGCTGTCAATAGGAAAAGTGCCCAAATGCTGCCACAAAGCCACGTTGTATGACAATACTGATTATTTGATCAAAAAATGTAACCGTTTATGTTGCCATATCCTAAAAATTTCCGTCTAATTAGGTTTTGTTTTATAGAACAATTTCAATTTCCATTATTTTCTACTAGAGAATTCAATAATACAACAATAATAAAAGTTGTAATTCCAGAACTACTGATGTTCCTTTAAGTTATTTTCAACATAGGTTCTCCTTTAACTTACAATCGAAAGTCACATTAAGACATAGCTTCAAGTCAAGTACCTTCCAATTTAAACTTCTGTGCTGCATAGTTCTCTTCCTATTGTGGATCTTGTTAGCAACTATAATTATTGTGTTGGAGTGAATTAATGTTCGTGTAAGGTATTCATTATTAGTAGTTGGTTTACAGAAATTTGCAATGTCGCTATACGCTGTGTCTGTGAATCAAAGTTTGTCAATTGTTATTTGGTTATAGATGTTGGTTCAACGAAATTGATTCATTTTAGTTGAAAGGTACAGGAATGAGCATGGTGGTATTGAAGGCGCTTTGCAGATGGAGCAACTTTAGTTGAGGCAACTATCAACTTTAAAAAAGTTTCCTTTAAAAGTTGCCAGTTGCTACAGCCAAATAGCCCGGTTTACGGTTGCCGCAATTTTATGGCAATCTGTGAGCAATTTTTATTAGAGTTGCTCAATCTACACTAATTAGTGTGATGATGGATTCGAAGAAGCAGCACTTATTCTTATTATAATACGTCGCCGCCGTCGACGGCGACTACAACTAAACCAGCAACTTTACACAACCGATACAAATTCGACAGTTGCTAGTTGTGGCAATTAGAAACTAATTTTGTCATCGATTGCAGCAACTGAAAATTTTGTCTATCACCAGAACACGCAACTTGAGTTGCTACGTGTGCGCAGTTCCATTGATATATATGTAAACAGCTAGTTGCCAGTTGCCAGTTGCTGCAATAGTTGCTCCATCCACAAAGCACCGAAATGTTCGCTTTGGTTACTTCTCTTAAGTTGAAAGGCATAAGTGAACCATGTTTTATAACCCTTAGGCTGAAGAGATTTAATATTTTAATATTTTCGGTAAACTATCTAATTTCTTGTATCAAAAATTGTGGAAGTCATAATACTAGAAAATTATTAATGTGGTTGCGCTGTGTTTGTTTTTACGAGTTGTACTCAAGTTCGGATTATAGGAATATCTGTATTTTCTGTCAAAATATTTATTTGTCTACTAATTTAAAGCTAGCAATCATCATCATCATCAGCCTATAATGTTCCCACTGCTGGGACACAGACCTTCTCTCTTTGAGAGGGAGTGGGCCGTAATCCACCACGCGGGCCCAGTGCGGGTTGGTAGATGTCACATGTCTTCGAATTTTCAGTTCTAGGACATGCCTGTTTCCTCACGATGTTTTCCTTCACCGTTTTGAGAGCAGTGGTGATGATAATTTACACAAAGTAAAGCGCCTGTCTGGGTTCGAACCTACGACCTACAACTCGTAAGTCGCGGCCGTTACCACTGGGCCACCACTGCTAGCAATAATGTTAGTCTATCCAACGGTATGATTAGGTTTCACATTTATTATTTACCTTGAAAAAACTAGGCTGAACAGCGGTTATAGCGGGACAATTAGCTATATGTAGTAAGTTCATAATCATTGATAAGAAAAAATACAGTTACCTATAATTACTGTAAGAAGTAGGTCATATTTTATAAAGAATGATTGCGGTTAATAAAACAAGTCATTAATTTAATATTTTTTATTTACTAAGGCATTAACTATAGTTAATGGTAATAAATGACTGTGCAATACTTAAAAGGCAGGGAATTTAAAAAAGAGCTAATTACAATTCTATTTTACAGTCAACTTTTATTAGTTAAATAAATCGTTGGGTTCATAATTAAAGGGCCTTTTTTATTACAGTAATAGTTTTTGAAATTACTTAGTTCTGAATTAGAACTCTGTTCTTGTAATTTAATGTTAATAAGTACATAGTGGGAGTAAATAATTTAAAATAAATTAAAAGTTTAAATAAATATTTAATCTTTAAGGAGGCGTAAACGTCATCTTTGATGACACTTTAAAAAAAGCTAGCTTTATTTGTTTGTGGATTAACGACGTGTGGTGTGACATCACACCTCGTTCCTTCTGCACATGTACACTTCAACGAAAGGGGAGAAAATTAAGTTTTATTTGTTGAGCATTTGTTGCTTTGGTTTAGCCTGTTAGAATAAAAATGTATATTTCCGGTACAGCTTACAGAAGGTACTGGCAATAGCTACAACTAAATTGATTCACTTAAGAACGCGGCGACACATGAATTGTCCATACAAACGTAATACCTAAATCATTTGCAATTTGGGCATATTTCTACCATATTATGTTGTTATTCGGATTTAGACAGTGTTTGTCTAGGATCCTACATCTTTTTTTTTTTCAAAAACTTTTCTAAAATTAATTTTAAGTGAATTTAATTTTGCACATTTTTACAGCGTAAATAACATGTCTTCATATTGTTTTTCTGTATTCAAACAACAATATTTATAATATTGTTTCTGCAGAAGCATAGCTTATATTATCAAGTTACAAATTATCGAAAAAAAAAAATGGATAAATATTATGTTTTCATTCATCATTTTTGGTATCACGGAACACATCCAAATTTATCATACATTTTCGAAAGCTAATAGTGCTATCGCGTCAAGCAATAATTGTCAATGTGTGCGTGGTAGTATTGCTCACTGTAGGTGTATATCGCTCCGACAGGCACTCACACTAGCGCAACGTGCTTGGAATTTAATTTTGCAAACATCTCGATTTGTAGTTGCAAGCTGTGTTCGCAGGCTTCTTAAATTAAAAGGTGCAGAAATGACGTTCGATTTTCAGTAATTCAGTTGTTTACATGATTCATTTTGGTTGATTAATCCAAATTTATATGCATTTAAGTGAACGGTGTAGTATATACCTATCTTCATAATCGGTAAGGTGCACATACTTAATTATCACTTGTTTTGAACTAAGAGTTATTTATTGTTCTATCCTCAATAAACCCATATCCTCAATAAACCCATAAATTACTAACGGTATAGAAGAGGTACTATCTGCATCAATGATAATGAAGTGTGTATCAGTCACTGCAGTAATTTATTGAATGAAAAAGTCATCTACTTCACAAAGTCGAGGACTTGACATTACACAGAAAAATCGAGCTTCAGGATTTTGAACTTATTTAAGTATTCCAACGTAGGTGTTCCAAAAAAGAGTCTATTTAATATTAAGGGGTTTAACAATTAATCGTAACTACCCACGTAATAGCAGTAGTGGCCAAGTGGTACCGGCCGCGACTTACCGAGTTTGTAGGTCGTAAGTTCGAACCCAGACAGGTGCTTTACTTTGTGTAAATTATTTCGTCACCACTGCTCTCAAAACGGTGAAGGAAAACATCGTGAGGAAACCGACATGTCCTAGAACTGAAAATTCGAAGAGGTGTGACATCTACCAACCCGCACTGGGCCCGCGTGGTGGATTACGGCCCACTCCCTTTCACAGAGAGGAGGCCTGTGTCCCAGCAGTGGGAACATTTATAGGCTGATGATGATGATGATGCTTATGCCATTCTCGCAAAAGGAAATATTGGGCAAAACTGCTTATACTTAAACTGGCAAAGAAATGCCTGATTTTGAGAAAAATAAGAAGATTTTGATAGACCACCTACATTTTCATTTATCAGATGTCGAACCCGCAAAGTTTTAAATCTTGCATGGAAATGTATGTGTATTTTCCTAACTTAAAGTTTGGTTCAACTGATATCAGACGCTTTACTCAAGAAGAATGGTTCACTCGAGTGAGTTCATTCCACGTTCACACGACACCAACAAATTACATAGTAATGAACGTTCATCTGCTCATTTCATTTTATTTTTTCATCATCCGGTAGGCGAGCGCACGATGCCGAGTACCGAAATCCAAGATCGTTTCTATTCACTAATGAATTCATTTTTCTTTTTTAATTCATTTTGCGTTCAGGCGTTTCATTTCGAGTGAAAGATGCCTATTGAAAGACAAAAATTAACAAAAAGTGAAGCGTTTGATATCTACTATACTGCCCTGCTAAGCACAAAGGCGGTATCTCAACCGGAGTAAGTTTTGAGAAAATTGACTTTTTGTAAATTGTAATGTATGGAAAAATGGAGATATAAAAAACTTCTTAGTGGTTTTTTGAAATGTTTTAAGTTATATAGCGCTATTTCGCTTATACCATTAGATGGGAAATTGTTAAAGCTATTGAATGGTACAAAAAAAACGAAAAGGGCGTATCTCAGAGATACCGCCTTTGGGCTTAGCAGGGCAGTTTAGATTGTTATTAACGCACAGCTGATTTTAGATAATCGAAGAGTTCTAGATACACAAAATAGGTACTCTCACCTAAAACAGAAACATTTCAATTTAAAATTTTCCAATCAACGTTCAGTAATCTCTTTGTAATTATAAACTATTGATTGGAGTGACAAAGTTCGTCGTCTGGTTTATGAGCCTTTGAAGTTTTGTTTTTCAATAAAAATGGTGTTTGGTCGTTGAAACATCACGCTTATAATGTCTTAAAGGGATAGGCAAATGTGTTAAGTACATTAATATTTCACCTGCTATGTTTAGGAGCCATGAAATAGTAACCTATTGCCACTGACCTGATACAAAAATACAATTTTATTTAGCGAAACACATAATACTGGCACTCAAGACAAAATCAAACTGGTTGCTAATTTAATTGTAAAATTTATTACTTTGTGTTTTAAGTATGACATTGATTTTACATTCTGTGATTACTTCCTTACACACTGACTTATTAATTGTAAAATTTTAGGAAAATCGTCTACTTTTACAATGTTTGTAAATATGTGAGAACCAAGTATCTATCACAAATTAAATTATCTATCGTTGCTTCATTTTTAATTCTTTTTAACCGACTTCCAAAAAGGAGGAGGTTATATGTTCGTCGCGTATGTTTGTTTTTTTTTTTTTTTTTTTATGTATGTCCACCGATTTCTCCGTCAATTGTGGACCGATTTTGAAAATTCTTTTTTTGTTTGAAAGGGTGTGCTCTGGAATTGGTCCCATATAAATTTTATTAACTTTGCTTGGATAGTTTTTGAGTTAGCTACAAAAAACGTATTTT
Organism: Agrochola lychnidis; assembly: GCA_963680765.1. Lineage (NCBI taxonomy): Eukaryota > Metazoa > Arthropoda > Insecta > Lepidoptera > Noctuidae > Agrochola > Agrochola lychnidis. The sequence goes on along the minus strand of OY796869.1, from coordinate 10,492,360 downwards.
TTTCCCACTTAATATGTAGATGATATGATAAGTTTCTGTCACTGGTAGCAGGTAGTGGTATTTGAATGTGTGTGGGGTAGGTACTAAAAACTAAAAAGTGACAAATAAAAACTTTTTACAAAAAAAAAAACAACCGACCTCCAAAAAAAAAACACTACAAAGTGAAAAATAACTTTAATTTCGGAAGTCGGTGGCAAAAAACGAAAATACAAAACTCAAGACACCGACTTCCGAAATTAAAGTTATTTTTCACTTTGTAGTGTTTTTTTTTTGGAGGTCGGTTGTTTTTTTTTTTGTAAAAAGTTTTTTACCTATTGTGGTATAGTAATTTTATTCTAGGTGCATCGTCTTCACATATAATAATTATTTAACAAATGTACGTACATATTCAAACAATATTGTAAAACATTTTAAAAGAGTAACGGTGGAGTTTCTTGCCCATTCTTCTCCATACGAAAACTACCTTTTGGAAGGGGCGACTAGAATCAATTTTATTATTTTGTAATTTTTGACGTTCAAAAGTGCCATACATGGGCCTATTTGAAATAAATGATTTGACTTTGACTTTGACTTCTAATTCACTTCATTAGTGCTTAAATAAGTGAAATAAAGTATTGTGCATAATCTCCTTTGCTTTCATTCAAAATTTCTTAGAACGAAAACATTTCTGTGAAAGGAAACACCAGTATGAAAAGTGCTAATGAGATATCTCCTTATTTATATACCAGAACATACTATGCTTAAGGCATTAAGTCCGCCTTTGTACCTTTTTGTGTGTGAAAAGTTTAAATAAATAAATACTCAACTATTTAATCACATGAACCAATTCAGAACACATAATAATTCACAATTCATAATTGTTGCGGATAACTCAACTCACCTCTTTGAAGTAGATTTCGTTCCGTTGATGAGCAGAATTTTTTATTAAAGTAACAGATGATTTGCCCTGACAAAGAATTTACTATAATGTATGACATCCGCGTTAGTCAGTTGTTATTTTTCATGTCACATAGCATTTTTAAATATTCATCTCTAAAGAGTTCTTAACCTACACTTGATGCTATGCAACCTTTAACAATAATTCAAACAACGGTCTGGAAAATATTGCGTCACTCTTTCCATATTTACAAACATTCACACAGAAATATCTTAATCGATGTTTCCCTAAACCAACAATAAAATGGCGTCATTCAAAAGACAGTTTGACAGCTGTCAAAAGTGTTTGAAAATCGAAATCGAATCGAATAATAAAAAGGTTGGCCGAAAACTCTTGCTCGTAGAACAACATTCAAACGATTGTCATTATGTCTATCATTATCGGCTTTCAATCGACGCCACGTTGACACGATCGAACAGATAACATAAGTCATATTCTGACAGTTTAATAGTATCGAAGATTTTTTTTTTTTTTCCCTAACACGTTTTCTATTTGCTTTTATTTTAAAGCATATTGTTGACTAAATAACTAAATCCAGTTTAGGAGGCATTTGCCCTGCAAGTGGGATACAATAGTCTCATTATAATAATTATTATTTCATTATTAAACAAGCGTGGTGACCAAGTCAATCATTCCATTTCTGTATGAGAAGTAGCCTTATCTTGATATATGGCAAAAAAAATTAAATGTGATCTTAAAAATTTACTCACAAATAAATTTGAGACGATTTTGAGTCGGTTCTAACAATTAATAGTGTATTAAAGTGTTACATACTAAAAGGTAGCGACAGAAATTGAAAACACATTAACTTGAGAAGATACTATCAAGTAATAAACAAATTAGCAGTGCTTATAGGTAATTCGATTCTGAAATACCTAATTGTTTGATTAATAATAACAATCAGTATAAATATGCTGATGTAAACATACCTACTTAAATTAACGTCAGTCAATATTGTTATGTAATCAAAGCAGACTTCCATACTCGAATCATAATCATTTGCCAAAAAAATTGGTTGTCTGTAAAGTAGGTTTACGGACGACAATTTTACGTGATAACATCACAAGCCGAACGTTTAGGCCAATCGTGCCTCTCTATCGCTTGTTCCGCGCTCTCGCTTGCACGCTCGGCTCAAGCGGAACGTGACATTTTTTTGTGCGTGCAGCCGGTGTTCATCGATTTATAAGACGATATCACGTCAAAAACAATGTAAGATCACCAATAAGAATGCTCTGCGCGATCGTCACGATAACTTTTCTAAAGCCTTGTATACACTAGCAGATAATTTTCAAGCAATACGTATCACTACCAACAACGAAAACGAACGAAAACGTTCTATTTTCATTGTTTTCGATGTCATCAGACAAGTAGAGCGTGTGCTCCTAGTGAGGCTTTATTATCTAAAAAAGAAAACACACTAATCATATAGAACCGCAAATAATCAAAAAAGCGTAAAGGGAAAGATAAAGACACTCATATATCAAACGCAGGTAATATACCGCACGTACTGCCTTATCACAAAACGTTATCTCCCCGATATGCCACTAACATGATCGCGACTACTGAAGCTTATTAAAGCCGATAACATAACAAGCGTCACATGTTAATTAATATATTCCAATGCTTCACTGAGTAATACGTAGATTAAATTCGTATTTCATGGAGGAAATGGACTCATTTCCGTCGTACCACAAACCAAGGTTCTGGAATAAACTGCCAAAGAGCAATAGTAATTCGAAATTCGAACGGTATCGGAATTTGAATCCTTGATGATTTGGTTTTAAAACTAATGAATTTGCTGTCAAACTATGTGCGGTGAGTTGAGTGAGGTTTGAAGGGAACTTTGCAGCTTAGCCCTACATTTTAGTAAAGACTAAGACTATAGTGATGAAATCCAGCTCTTTAATAGATGGTGAGTGGACCTCACTTAGAATATTTCAACGAAACATAACGCACCTAGTTCTACAAATCCAAAATTCTCAGTATCTCTCGCAACAATGGTCTTGTCCATTAGGAGATCTCGTGCACTAGACAGCCACGTCCACAACTAGTGGTCACAGCGACCAGGTAAACTATAGAAACCGATAGTAATCGCGCACTTGGTCGCAACGGTAAACTAGCCAACCAAAGCGGAGTCTAGTGTGCGAGATCCCTAACCCTTCGTATATCGAACGTGAATCCACGCGAGATACAATGACTTTTTAATTGTTTCTGCATACGAAACAATTAAAAAGTAAACAAATTAAGTAAACCTCCATTCTAAACAAATTATGCGAAGTTCAAACCAAACAATTCTGCAGAAATTATTGTATGGATCCCGATGAAGGAAAATATAATTTCAGTCCACTTCTGATTAATGGAATAGGTTGCATTGTATCTAGAAGAATTATTGTTCATATTGTTGATCAAATAAAACATTTCATAACTGTCACTGATGCATCACTATATGATGGCCTTAGTAGTAGAAGCAGATGCGGCGATATAACGTTTAAAATACAATGCTAGCGGATGTCATACAAAGAGTTGAAGGTCTATAGTATAGTTTTGTGTCTGTGGTTTTGTGTAATTTGTTTCACCTTACTGAAGGACAATGTCAATGCCATGCGAACTTCTTGTAGATATTTTTATATTTTTTTGAACAAACGATTACGCTTTCAATCTTCATGACCATAGTAAACCTTAATATTAACATTTTCCTTTAAAATTGTTTGGACTACCTCATCCTTCTAATTATTATTCGGGATAATTATTTTCTATGACATGCAGCATGCTTGATCGCCCATAAAATTTTCTTCTTCTAATTTGTTTTAATTGTTCTCTCTCATTCTTGTTTTTGAATCTCTCTTTCTCTACCATACCGCGGGCGTATAATACCGATAGTATTATTAATTAAGCCTATACTAATTTAAAATCTATCCAATACGATAATTAATCACTTTGACACTTTGTGGGCTCATTTGCGACCTGAATTTGGTTTTGATTAAAGTTTGACACTAATTATCTACAATTCCAATCATCGAAACCACACAGTCAACAAATTAATTCAGTTTTCATCTCCATACATAAAATGAATGTTTCATAAAGCATCATTTAAAGAGTATGGTATGGTGTGTATTAATGACAACTTTTCCAAATAGTTGCACATTTTCTGTCCAAAAATATATACCCTTCGCAACATTCTCTTTCATTATCTGTGACGTAACTCAGTAGTTTATTTTCTTTGATCTTCCATTACTAGAGCGCCTTTAATCATTATAACTGTAATCCCTAATTAGAAATGTGTCTCTTAACTCGTAATCTCTTGAACTGTGTTTATTATTCAGACCATGTCGCTCAGTTTGGGTTGCTCTGGTCCTTTGGTCATATTAAATAGGCTTGTAATATGAGCAACACTATTTTATTCAACAAGTGGGCATTTCTTGTGCCCAATCCTTGCGAAAGCCGACCTGAATATTAAAGGAAGAACCTTTAAGTTGGGACGGATGAAATACTTAACATGCTTCAATGTATAAACACTTCTGAGGTGGCATTTGACAGACATTTGTCTAATGAAGTCTTTATAAATCAATGAGTGTGTAATCGGCAAACACGTGTAGGTTTTGTGTTAAAGATGAAAATTATCTAATTAGTCATACACCTCACAATTTTCTTCAACCACTCAACCAAAACTGTACAGACGCGAATTATTATTGAGTACCGTGTCATTATTGAAAACAAAATTACTGGACCACATTTAGCTAACAGAAACAAAGATAACAATAATGAAGGTCATGGATGTAATAAAATATTTGATAAACTCTATTTAAATATCTTCAATACACAATTTACGGATATTATTAACATAATAATATATAGTTCTTAACAAACTAATTCGTGACAATATTATAAATGATATGCCTAACGCTACAGCTGCTTCCGGAAATCGATAAGGAGTGTAAAAATTCTCGATTGTCATTTGTTCAATAAATGTTTGTTTGATGATTAGAACGTGAAGTACTTGTGAATCAGCTGATTGGTAGCCAACTTTAAATCTTTTACAAGTTGTAACATAAATGCTTGGTATTATTTTATGATTACTTTTATCAGATTATTTTCTTTAATAAATTTAACAATGTCTTTTTTGTTTTTTTTTCATTGATTAAAACATTGTTACCATTTTTAAATTGGGAAACATTGTCGATGGAATAGTGTTTACAACCAGAAACACAAAGATAATCATAACAATTTCAAGGTAGAGCTAGTAATATAGGTAAATTTTCAATAATAAATTTTACTTGTAGGTCAATGTCGTAAAGGAGCATTTGGCAATAAGTATAGTGAAGTAGACAAACAAACATGAGACTCTGCAGTTTCCACCAAAGTATTGTGAAAACATCATTGAATTGTACGGCCACGCGTTATCAGATAAACAAGGTCAAAGTTAAGGAGGAAGTGGTCATAAGCTGGTAAAGGAAACGGTTATGCAATCCGATACGGTATAATATGACAGTGTCTACGTCGAGTGTCCATTAGCATATTGTTGTGACTATACACAATACGAGGATAGAAAATACATGGTACAAATGACTGAAATAGTTTACAACAGTGATGTGAAGCTTCGTAAACATGTGTGCACTTAGTGAGGTGTAGTTTGAATGTAGTGTCATTGTAAATGGTTGTAAAGGTATGCGTGTAAGTATGTATTTGTGAATACAGGAGGATATTTGTGAGTGGAGGGGTCGTTTTGGCATGCTTCACTATATTGTTCGCAGCGCTCTGTCTTGGTTTTTTATTTGGTCTGAGGTTTACAATAGCACGCGTGTTTGATCAGATGAATGTTCGTAGATGAAGCTAAAGAAGTATATAAGAATAGTAGCAGATGGTGTTCTGTATTTTCTGCCTACCCTCATGGGAAAGAGGCGTGAGTTTATGTTTGGTGTTTTTGTCAGTTTAGAAGATTTTTTATGTCTTCCGTCTTTTGTTTTTCCTTGTTTTGCTAGTTTTTCTTCTCATACATTATGCATCATCATATAAAGTAGTGTGGTATGAAATCTGGCTTCCAGCTGGTTTTGAAATTCTAATCTCATGCTTTGAATTTCACGTAAACATTTTTTTTATACCACGAATTTTATTAAAATTGTTTCACATTTTAAACCAAGCAACTATTTTCTACTATAAAGATAAAGGAACCAACTTCAACTGCAATGCCCACAAAACTTAAGATTACATTTTGACCAAACAAAAGTTGGGATGAACAATAAATTAGGAGTCGAAAGAGAAAGTTTCTAACAAGGATTCTTGCTAAACAAACATGAATGATTTAGATGCTGCTTCAAAACTTGGTAACAAAGACTGACCGAGCGTGTAGCTAGCAATTTTAGTGGCGCAACTTTCTGTGACGATTAATTTGATACAAAAAGTTGGCGATGAAATGTTTCTGGTTGAGGTTTCGTTGATCTTTTGTTTTTCTTTTGTCTTATTATACAGAAATAGCTAAGAGGAGCTTGTGGCTAAGTAGTAACAGCCGCACGGATCAATCCATCAAATTAAGCTACGCTTGCCGTGGTTGGTCCGTGGATGGGTGACCATCTTTACATACCGAGACTACTCCGTGCCTCGGAAAGCACGTTAAGCCGTTGATCCCGGCTGTCATTCGTGAATCTTTGACAGTCGTCAGAAGTCCGAAAGTCTGACAACCAGTCTTACCTATGGGCATCGTATTACCCAGTTACTATGTTGTGGAGGTCAGATAGGCAGTCGCTCCATGTAAAATACGAGTATTTAGCTGCATCCGGTTAGACTGGAAGCCGACCCCAATAGTTGGGAAAAGGCAAGTCAGATTAATTGATACAAAAATAGCTAAAAGGGCTTTCTGTTCTGGCCATCTTTTTTCATCCATTAGTTATTATTACCAACAACTTTAATTCTTTTAATGAAAAAAATGGCTAGTCAAAATGTTTATGTATCTTGACATGCACGGTTAGCTATATTTTACTTTGTCTTTCTTATAATAATTTTCCCGTTTGTCTTACATTGCCATAATGAATACGAAAATAGCTTCTGCTTCAAAAACATTAACCAGTCAGCAAGGTTGCTGGTGGGTCTGACTGTGCCCATGGTTTTGACGTTCTATGTTATTTTCACTGCTTCGTTTTACTCTTTCTTGGCGTGTAGCTTTTTTATTTGTTTACTTAGGAATTCAATAATGGAATTTAATGGAACCAGCACATCTAAACCTAGGTCAACAGCTGCCAGTATCATCATTGTTGTGCAATTTTCACTCCTGAACGCATTTTAGATGTGCTGATTGCATTCAGTACACAACTTCTAAGGGCTTTCGCCCTTAGAAGTTGTGCGTAGTCTCTGAAAACAAAAGATTGTAAATGATGATTAAGTTTTATCTTTGCGGTGCCCTCGGCTTACATTTTCGTGTTGGGTTAAAAGGCCGTAACTTTGAGCTTTTGGACGCGCAGCCAAAAGAATTCCGCTATAAAGTTTATGTGGGTATTAAAAATGCCTTCTTTTGGCTAAACCGCGGAGACTGAAAAGAACATATTTTTTGGGACAGGAAAGTTGTTTTTTTGTTCTGGACTTAATTAAGAATTTAGTTACTTATTAAAAAATAAATATTTTTTTATGCATAACAGGATAAGCAGAAAACACGAATTTTGACATTAGTGTTTTGGACCGGCTTATTCCGCGTTTCCAACGATCAGTCGTTGAGCCTCCAATGACACTATTTCGACTTGAATCGTATAGCTAACTCGCCTAGTGATAACTTTTTTCATTGTAAATAACCAGATCATATTTCTTTAGCATGCTCATCACTATGATACTATGACGTCATGATACGGTAGCTCAGTAGTCGTCAGAGAAATTATTTGCATAGCTGTGCAAATAATATTTTCACGTTTATCTTATTGATATAGTTTCTTTCATAGGATTTCGTGGTTCTTTTACAATAATAATAGTACCTACCTAAACATAAAGAGATTGGCACATGATATATATTTCAGCTTTGCTTCCATGCATTACATAACGAAACCCTACCGTGCCTCAGAAAGCACGTTAAGCCGTTGGTCCCGGCTATCATTCGTAGCACTTTGACAGTCGTTTCGTGTAGGCAGAAGCCCAAGTGTCTGACAACCACTCTTACCAAGGGGTATCGTGTTACTCAGTAACTGGGATGTGGAGGTCAGATCGGCAGTTGCTCCATGTAAAACAAAAGTATTCAGCTGCATCTGGTTATACTGGAAGGCGACCCCAACATATTTGGGAAATAGGCAGATTGATTGCAGATGTCCATCGGCGTAGATGGACACTTAGGTACCTACCATGATGTCCATCGGCGGAGGTGGACACTTAGGTACCTATCATGATGTCCATCGGCGGAGGTGGACCTTAGGTACCTATCATGATGTTTATTGGCGGAGGTGGACACTTAGGTACCTACTATGATGTCCATTAGCGGAGGTGGACACTTACGTACCTACCATGGTGTCCATTGGCGGAGGTGGACACTTAGCTACTTACCATTTAAAGCTATTAGCTTGTTTGCCACCCATATAACATAGCAATATTATTTAAATGGTCCTCTCATGGAGTGTGTCTATTTCTTGTCATGATAATAATTGAATAGTAAAACGTTTGTATTGTTTCGGCCTGTCATCACGTCTCGTTTCGCTACATTACTTTTCTTACTCATCAAGAAACCAACGAGCCTTGAATATTATATTATCCTAAATGATTTTCGACATAATTGTAAAGGTTCTTATCGTTCTTGCTGTAATAATAATATTGTTATGTAGTTCTGTTTTACTAGTATTCAGTTGCATCCCGTTAGACTGGAAGCTGACCCCAACATAGTAGGGAAAAGGTTAGTTTTTTCTGTCATAGATTTTTGTCTATAAATTTTATTTGAAGCATTGTTACAGATTGGGTGGAAAATTACTTTACTAGGTACAACGATTGAAAATAAAAGGATCACAGAAATATGTTGACTTTTATTTTTTTTCTATAAAGACGTAGATTTTTTTTTGTTTTTTTTTATATTTGCTTTCTCTATTTATTTATTTTTTTGTTTAAGTTTTTGAATATTGTGTGTCTTAAGAGGCCGGCGACACCGCTCGCAACTACAAATCGAGATGTTTGCAAAATTCAATTCCAAGCAAGTTGCGCTAGTGTGAGTGCCTGTCGGAGCGATATACACCTACAGTGAGCAATACTACCATGCAAACATTGACAATTATTGCTTGACGCGATAGCACTACTAGCTTTTGAAAATTTATGATAAATATGGATGTGTTCCGTAATACAAAAAATTATGAATTAAAACATTTTTTTCATTTCCATTTTTTTTTTCGATAATTTGTAACATTGATAACATAAACTATGCTTTTGCGGAAACAATATTAAAAATATTGTTGTTTATAATATAGAAAAAACAATATGAAAACATATCATTTACGCTGTAAAAATGTACGAAATGCAATTCGCTTACACTTCATTTAAAGGTAAGTTTTTGGAAATAAAAAGACGTAGGAGCCTAGATAAATACTGTCTCAATCCAAATATCAACATGATATGGTGGAAATATGCCCAAATTGTAAATGATTTATGTATTACGTTTGTATGGACAATTCATGCGTCGCCGCATTCTTAATATGGGTCAAATAAATACAGTTTTATTTTCTTTCTTTCTCTTCTTGCTTTTATATTTTTATGTACATTCTCATTGAAAGAAATTCAAAAGCCAGTCACCAATCATTATTTATTATCTTAATCCGTGGCTTAACGTACCTAAACCGTTAAAAACCTGTCAAGCAAAGGTATGCCTGCTCTTGACAAAAAAATTAAGTTCTATTAATATTTGTTTTTATAAACAAACAAGAATAGGCTTAATAATAACATTAGTAAATCATTCTTTCTTTAAGGCTTACGCAGACAGGCGCGACGCAACTCCGGTAGAACTATTTCCATGTAGTTTTCATAGAAATTGTTCTACTAGAGTCGCGTTGCGTCGTCGCGTCGCGCCTGTCTGCGGGAGTCTTAATTAGTTATTCGTTTTTCTAAGTGGCATGGTAAAAAACTGTGTAGATTAATTACCATTTCATATTTTTTTCTTCTTGTAATTTGTCAAACGGCTGATTTTGATACTGATTTATATCAAGTGGAATTTATTTATCGGCCTTCGTTACAGAAAAGAACCGTTTTTAACATATTTTATCGATTTATCTTTTGATCCATAAAGTTGTAGAATTTACTTGATTGTAGTATCTAACTATTAATCACAACGAAAAATAGTTGTTTATAAGCTATTGTAGTAATCATGCTAAAACGGCTGAACAGATTTGGATGAAAGGCACATTTTCAGACAAAAAAGGAAACCATAGGCAAGGCAAAGTTGATAATAACAAGAATAATTACTTTGCTTAAACTAATGTTAGTAAAAAGTAAATAATAGAAACTAGACACACTATCTACTCCTGCACAGTAGGCTCATCGGTCTCACAACACATGGAGTTCAGTGAACCTACTGAGCAGAACAGTATCGGTTGTCTCGCCAATCACCCTAGGCTCCCCCGTACTCTTTGCAGCACCGACGCAATTTTTTTACACATAATTGCGTAAACCATGACTAGAATTGGCACATAGGATAATTTATGTCCCGATATTCCCACGGGATCGAGACTTATGCGGGTGAAACCGCCGGGCGCAGCTAGTGTAGTAATAAAGTAGTTTACCGCTACAAACCGTAAAAAACGTAAAGGTACAATTTACCTATTTATTTAAAAAAAATATTGAATATCTAATCTCAATTATGAGACCACACAATTCCATAACGAAGTCTCTTGTTTCCGAGAAAAACTCACACCTCGATTTCCGAAGTAATTCTAAGAAAAAAATTGCTACAGTTACAAAGAAAAACATTTAAAAGCATCGTTAGTTTGCTCAGATTTTCATTAGTTAAGGAATATTTTGGCCCCGATCTGAGATCGCCTGACAGGTGACCCAAAATAACGACTTTGCTAATTGAGTGGAATGTAAAAAATAGTATTCGGGTCATGTCAGTTAGGAATTCTGTTTCTAAAATAGTTTTTTTTGTAAGTAAACTATTTTCTTTTCTTAACAATAAAGGCGGATTTCTCAGAAAGTCCGTATGTATATTTGAGAGTTTCGCATTCTCCTTTGATGCAAGACGTTATGTATTTGTATTGTTAAATCGAATAAGCGTGTCAATTACACAAGAATTCACACGGTTATTCAAAAGCGCTGGAAGTGACGCTGCTGTCACTGTCAAGTGACAGTTCGCCAGTGATGTACCTACGACCCTGCTTGTAGGGTTGGGGTTCGATATACGATATTCAGAACTCCGGTTATCGGTATGTATCTGCATTTAGATACAACTATGACAGACATCAAAGAGGTCAATCGTCGAATCCGACTCGGCTGGGTAGCGTTCGGGAAGCTATGCAATATCTTTTCGTCCCACATACCTGTCTCAAGACGTCTCAAGACGAAAGTCTTTGACCAGTGCGTGTTGCCAGTGATGACCTATGGTACTGAAACGTGGTCGCTCACAATGGGCCTTATCAGAAGGCTAAAAGACTCCCAAAGGGCAATGGAGAAGACTATGCTTGGAGTTTCCCTACGTGATCGAATCAGAAATGAAGAGATCCGCAGGAGAACCAAGGTAACCGACATAGCCCGAAGAATTGCCAAACTTAAGTGGCAATGGGCAGGGCACATTGCTCGTAGAACGGATGGCCGATGGAGCCGAAAGGTTCTGGAGTGGCGACCGCGTACCGGAAGACGTAGCGTTGGAAGGCCTCCCACAAGATGGACCGATGACCTTGTGAAGGCCGGAGGAATCCGCTGGATGCGGAAAGCACAGAATCGGTCGAAGTGGAGGTGCTTGGGGGAAGCCTATGTCCAGCAGTGGACGTCTTTCGGCTGAAATGATGATGATGATGACAGACATAAAGGGATAGCATGGTCTTCGGTACAAATAGTCTATTCGTACTAAACTTGCCCCATTCAATTTATCGTGTCGCCATCGACCAATCTTCTTGAGTTCTTAATTATAACAACACCGTGTAAGCATCTTTGGGAATAGTCTTATTTGTTGCCTTGTGAGAAACACTTCATAATAACGTTACGTAGATTCATATGCGTTCCTGCTAGGGGTACAATTTTATAGATTTAAATACACTTCTTCTTCGATGTATCGATTATTCCAAATTATATGAGTTTTGACCGGAATTCAGTCACGCAATAATCTTTCATTGTGCAGGCGTGCACAATGAAACACGACAAAAGATTTGGCATCGTTTGAGGTGGAGCTCCACTTTTTCTTCCCAGCTAAAGCACTAGGAAGTCGTGAAGGGCGGGCGTTATAGAGTACTGTCTTGTGTAATTTTTACGTTCAAAAGGTGTTGATTCTCAGCCTAATTTGAGTCGGTTAATACAATCTAATTGTAACATTCATACTTGCAATGTCCACGAATTCTGAAACAATACATTTTGAGGTAAACAAATCTATATATCGCAAAAAAACAAACGCGTGATGGGTTCTTTCAAACTACTCAACCACTAGAAAAAGCCATAGTGAACGAAAACCTATCCTGGTTTTCTCTTCTAATCATTGTCCAGAACTCCTAGAACGAAAAGTAACCAACTAAAAACGACAAAAACACAACAACTAGTAACTATATCAAGTTTTACTCCTGCAAAAAAGCTCTGAATATAAAAATAAGCAATTTTTTTTTCTATCTTCTCTGTGTTTAACTAAAAACATGTTCTTAATCTTTATGCAAATCAAGGCGTATTTCCATTATATTGCGTGACGAAAAATGGCAGTATTATCGTACCGTGAAATAAGTTATGTAAAGTGTATTTAATAATAAAGTTGTGCCCTAGCCGAGTTAATGAATAAAGAAAGAAATCGTTTTAGAGGTCAGACAGTCACTAAGCGGTAGACTCGATACTTTTTGGAACAGAAAATATGAGCGACGAAAGAAAACTGAAAAGATTAATTATCTGTTTGTACATTATTATTTATTAGTCATACATTCTATATCTATACATATTATATCATAAATTAAAGTCACTTTTCGTGTCTGTCTGTGTGTAGCAGGCTGCGTTCAAACTCAAAGCATTTATTTCAATTAAACCATTTACAGGCACTTTTGAACTGTCAAGGGGTCGGTCAGTCAGAAAGATGAAGCTGGGTTGCCCATTCCAAAGCGTAGTAGGTAGGTTCCTATGGAGATGAACGGGCAAGAAACTCCACAGACACTCTTTTAAATCCTAACTTTGTTACAAAATATTAGTTACATCATTCATGTTGAAATTACACATGTGAGAACAATGTAGAAAGACGTGCATGTTAAAAGCATCCGTAATAAAAAGATGAAAACAATTCAAAAATTAAAATAAGCCGTGGTAGCTAAGAGATAACCAGTCCCTACTGACGGCGCCCGTTCACGAACATGACGCATGGATCAGCACCAGCATTGTTTTTAATATCTATGAAACGGATTTTGACGGGGTTTTCTCTATCATTTAGGTAATTATTCTGGATGGTTTATGTGTATAATACCTAATAGGGAATGACTACAAACTTTACTTAGTGTAATTTATTTCATCATCACTACTACAGTGAAGGAAAACATCACGCGGAAACCGGAATTTTAAAAAACCGGCCAAGTGCGTGTCGGACCACGCACAATGAAGGGTTCCGTAGTTGGGCTAAATTTATCCCAAAAACAAACTTAACTTTGTAGTTGATAAACATGTTTTCCCATACGGAATGTATGGGAAAACATGTTTTTGCAACTGAAAAGTTAAGTTGGTCGATTATTACTCGATAACTAGTAAAGCCTACTTAGCTGTGATAGTTTTTCTTTTAATTTCGTCATATAAACTACTGCTGTGATTTTTTTCACATATCCAAAACCAACCTATGTCAAATTACAGCTTTCTAGTACTAAGGGTCTCGGAGCTAGACCACGGACAGACAGACAGACAGACGGACATGACGAAACTATAAGGGTTCCTTGTTTACTACGGAACCCTAAAAAATGGAAGACATGTGACATCTGCTTGCACTGACTGGACAGGTCCACTCAAATCTATGTGGTTCTTTCATCAAAAGACCTTTTCAGACACTAATCTACATGGTCCTCATATTTCCTGACCAAGATTATGTCTGGACTTTAAAAGAGACTGCGACCTCTGAGTTTGTTTCGGTCTTTCTTCTCTGAGTAGTTAGTTAGGAAACGCCGAACTCTTTTATATGACGTATAAAAGTGATTCCGATATCCTATTTACAGAATAAACAATTTCATTTCAATTTCATTTCATCTACCAACTCACACTGGGTCCGCGTGGTGAATTACAGCCTACTCCCTCTAACAGAGATTTCTTATAGAGGAGACTTGTGTCTCAGCACTGGGAACATTATTAATTACGCTATGCTATGTACAACAATTATAGGTAGGTCCTTATGAGTAGGCACATTCTACACGTACCTAAGTGTTTGTCAGCATACGTCTCATCAATAAAAAAACAATGCATTATCTTCACATTTATAAAATTAATTCCACGTTCGGTAAACCCAAGTCAAGCTTATGTAATAAAAGCAACAGTAGCTATAATAAAATCATAAAATATTTATCTATTTGAGGGATTCACACAAAGCAGTATCATTGCGATAACTGTCGGCCAGTACCTAAAGAACGAATTTTAATAGGCGCTATAGTACAGATGGTCCACTCCGCAAAATCATTTAAATAAAAAAACTTTTTACAAAAAAAAAAAAACAACCGACTTCCCGAGTCGGTGGCAAAAAACGAAAATATAAAATCCAAGACACCGACTTCCGAAATTAAAGTTATTTTTCACTTTGTAGTGTTTTTTTTTTTTTTCGGAAGTTTTTGTAAACTTTTTGACTATTTTTCACTTTTTAGTTGTGGTACATACCCCACACACATTCGAATACCTCTACCTGCTACCAGTGACAGGAACTTATCATATCATCTACATACTAAGTGGGAAAAAAATACGTATTTTGTAGCTAACTCAAATACTACCCAAGCAAAGTTAATAAAATTTATATGGGACCAATTTAAAAGCATACCCTTTCAAACAAAAGAAGAATTTTCAAAATCGGTCCACAAATGACGGAGAAATCGGCGGACATACATAAAAAAAAACAGATACGCTACGAACATATAACTTCCTCCTTTTTGGAAGTCGGTTAAAAAGCGACTCTTGACATTACACAATAAAGTGCAATTCAGGTCGCACAGCACTAATTACCTACAGTTATATTCACCTAGAACTTGCCTCTCTTTCTATCGCGTAACTCTTATATCTTCTGACTACGTTTCGTCTACTGAATTCGACAAGACGAGCCCGCCGCGTACCTACTTGTAGCTTCATACCTAAAATGCTGAGTGAACCATCTGTAATTCATCTGTGGCTATAGTATAGTTACCAAAAGTAACTATAAACTCCAGTATATCTTGATCCCTCCTTTTTTACCACGAAAACGGTTCTTATAAATTGTTTTAAGTGTCTTGCATAATTTGATTTGAATTAATAAGAGTTTTTTATCCTCTGTCATCTCTACAATTTATTATGTCAACGTTCAAGGTAAAAATATGTAGATATTTAACCTTTCAACGGTCATTAATGCGACACAATAGAATTTTAATTGTTATCGATCTCAATGAGTTCTCGTGACCGTTGAACTCTTAACTGACAGATTTATTTATAATCGACCTATACACCGTTTGAAATAAGATTAGACATTTAAACAAACCTTTTTTACAGTCCGTTCAACCGATTTTGACTTCTATACCGTAGGCATAAGGATGGCATTAAAAGCAAAAAAAGTGGTTACAAACCAACTGTTTACTGCAGCTGCCATTTGTCATGCGACCAACGCAATAGAAGTCAAAATCGGTTGAACGGACTGTAAAAAAGGTTTAGTTAAATGTCTAATCTTATTTCAAACGGAGTATAGTAATTGTTTTACCACGTTTGACAACAAAGGTTTTCATAAAAATTCATGCCACTAGTTGACGCTACTTTGACAAGAGGTCTTCTATTTCGACAATTAATATAAAATATATGATGACGATCATCATTCGTTTCATTCGTTCATTCGTTCATCATTCAGTCACGACTAAAGACCATATAAGCGCTTTGACACTTTTGACAGGTGCCCGGATCTGACGTCTTAGTGCTGTCACCTAGTGAATGTGATTTCAGAAAACCCTCATTCCCTGTAATTGGAAACTTTACGACAGTTTAATTAAACTATCTAATTGTTACAATGTAGTACCAAGAGACCTTTTCGGTCTGCGAGCTACCCATTGCTCACTGTCTACAAGCCCGCGCTTACGGACGGCAGGAAATCGGCTTGCTATTGGAAACCTTATTGTTTTATGACGTGCAAATGACATTGCACCTTATACTACTACTATTAGGTACTAAAAGTGAGCACATGTTTTTTGTATTTATAATTATCACATGTGCTGACATAATGTGTATGTTTATGTATATTACGCAAGTGAGACCGTTCGTGACAGTTGACCCTGAATAAAAAGTCACGGTCAAGCCGTCGCCGTCGTTAGAATTGATTAGAAGTTTAAATTGGTCCTATGCCAATACACTATTTGTAAGATACTAGCTTCTGCCCGCGACTTCGTCCGTGTGAAATTTCTTATTTTAACATATAATCCTTTGACACTCGGTGCCAGAAGTTGTTGCAGCTGAGCACGTAGCTTTAAATACCCCGCTTAATAATCATGATGAAAATCTAACTTTGATCCAGCCTGTTCCTTCTTGCTGTCCTCCCCCCAGCGATGCCCTAAGCCGAGGTTCGTACCCCACAGGGGGTGCCCTTAGCGAGCGCTCGCTTAACTTTAATTTAGAATCGTTTTTGCTCCCGGCTAGAGGCTCTAAGTGTAGTAGCTTAAGGCATCCACGGGAAAGTCCGGTTAAGCAGCCAAGATCTTAGTGGTCAAAACTACGAGAGGCCATAGTAAAAAAACTCTGCAATCGTGCTGTAGCTTATCATTAGCGAAAGAATTATCTGCTATTTAAATTTAAAAAAAGTAAAGATCACTTCCAACTTACAAAGAAAAATATCTGTCAGGCATGTCCAGATTAAAAACCAAAATTGAAAATTTGAATAATGTCAAACTTTGCATAACTAAGTTTAGTCATTAGCAGCTTTTGTTTAAATTTAAATTAATTAAGTAGTTGTTTACACAACGACTTAGTTCAAATTGTTTATCTACCGCTAACCTTTAGAAAATGCCCAAAGTGGTATTGTTTTCTTTTGTTTTCAGCACAATATTTACATAAAACATCTGCCTGTAGACTTTGAAAGGGTTAAAACATAGATAGTGTATTTTATATTTCCATTGGTTAAAGTAAAGTTTATTAATTATTGGTTTTTATTTGGTACAACTTTTTTTTTTAAGCTGTTGCATAGCTTTTATCGCGGGCTTTGAGCGCGGCGACCGAATTAAGAAATTCCGTAACGTAACGAAAATAAAACCTAACACCCCCCACTCCACCTACTATGTAATGACGGTTCCCATGACAACGTGATGTTGTCATGGGAACGTAATTTTTGTTTTATGTCATCACGTCATCATCCCAAGTGTAGCGTTGACAAATAGGAAGTATGGAGGTTACAAATGCTATGCAATAGCTTTACCGCTGCAGTCCCCGAGTGCCACACGTGTTTTTTTTTGTATAACGCTATATCACGCCCGTTTGCCCCGAATGGTTAGGCAGAGGTACATCTATACGGGGCGTTGTGTTCAACACGCGCTTCAAAGAGATGTCAGCACAACTGACGGGGTCCGCTAGGGCCGATGCCTGCTGGGGTCGCGGGAAAGTCAGAAAGGGATACCGTGGCCCCTGGCAACAAACAGGCAACTGAAGGAACACGGGTAGGTTTTATTCAGTAAGAGTCTGACACGACCTCCCGCTCCGCCCAGAGCGGGAGAAGTTATTTAATAATTTCCAAACCAAAAAAAAGGTGCACCTATAGCCACATTTTGCCAGTTATGTAATTGTGTTTTGTTAAGGATTTAGCCCTAAATCAATGTTAACTGAAACTTCTAAAACAAAACAGTTAATAAACAAAGAAAAGTATTAAACCGAAAAAAAATAAAGTTTAATAAAAAACTGTAACCCGACCACGGGAAAATAAAAATGATCTAAAAAGTACGAAACAAGCAAATATTTCAGACAGAAATCAAGACATAGGTACAAAAATGGTCAAGGTAAAGCCGTGGTCGCATGCCTGTATACCATGTTGGTGCCAGGAACACCTACAAAATTATAATGGCATGCGACGACGGCTTTACCTTGACCATTTTTGTACCTATGTCTTGATTTCTGTCTGAAATATTTGCTTGTTTCGTACTTTTTAGATCATTTTTATTTTCCCGTGGTCGGGTTACAGTTTTTTATTAAACTTTATTTTTTATTTTATACTTTTCCGTTTTTACACCTGCTAAACGTAAATAAGAGTAATTCAATAGGTCAGTAATTAACCTATTTTAAATTCCAATAGCAGTGCATAGTGCTTTAGACGAAACCATAGCGCGATTTATTTCGACGCCAACACCATACTCAGAAAGTTTTGCGACTAACAGTTTTTGTCTATGGGACACTGGCTAGCTTTGATGTCGATTAAAACTATGACTATTTATTTAAAAAATAAAACACAATATTCCAAATTCGAAATTCCCGCCACATTTTTTTACGAGCAAAATCAAAATACTCTGTCTCACTGAAAATTGAATTTACAACGAGAACATTTTCGCGCGATGATTTTGTACGATTTCAAATGTCGACTAAAACCAGAAGAATCATTTGAAAGACTTCGAATGATGTTTATAGACAAAAGCCCTTCTAAAGCGACTGTTTTCCGCTGGTTCAACGAATTTAAGCGTGGTCAAGTAACTTTGGCGGACGAAGAAAGAAGTGGCCGTCATAGGGCTATGACGGCTGTTATATAAGAAAACGTGCTGGCTGTGAAAAATTAAATTTAAGTGATTCAGCATATACTGCAGGTTGGATCGGGAAGTGTACATGAAATTCTACACGGGCATCTTCAGGTAAGGAAGATAGTTTCACACTGGTTACCACACAATCTAACGCAGAAGGAGGTTCGGGTAGAATGGTGCCGAGACATGATAGCAAAATTTGAAGCAGGCTCGTCTCGGCGCGTTTACGATTTCATTACGGGTGATGAAACATGGATTTGTCATTTTTGTTCCCCAAAATAAAAATCAACTCAAGAAAGAGGTGTCTGATGTGGACTGGAAAATGTGTAATGAAAATTGGTTAAGACGCATGAAACAGTGTATAGACGCCAATGGAGAGTTATTTGAAAAGATTTAATAAAAAAAAATATAACCTGTAGTATATTTTTTTTATTACCTATCGCAAAATTTTCTGAGTGCCCCGTGTATAAATATTAATATTTCGTTGTACACAGGGCTACACATCAAGCTATAAATTTCCAGTATTAGCTGACCTCGCATTGTACGGCAATCCTTTACAATGCCAGATCAGCTTAAACTGGAAATGTATAGCTTGATGTGTAGCCGTGTGTACTTGTTTTTCTTCATAGAGGAATTGAGGATGGAATTACAAACCGTTTTTATTTATTAAGATTTGATTAACTGCACGTTGGTATCATCTTGCGATACAACGTAGCACAGTCTCACTTTTGCTTGTTTTTAACAATTTAACATCTTTATTTACTTTGAAAGTGTAACATTATTTACATATTTGTAATCTGCTTGTCAAAACCTTTCTTTTGGTACCAAACATGTCATGATCATATCATTTTAATTTTTTTCGAGGTAAGAAATTTACGTGTAAAATCCACCATATTAAATTTAGGGAAAATTTATATAGCCTATGTCACCCGGACTATTATTACAAATCTATTGATACCTCATTCATCAAAATCGGTTCAGTAGTTTAGGCGCTACGGTGGAACACACGTAAAAGCAAACATACATACATACATACATACAAACATACAAACATATAAACATACATACATAGACTGCTAAAATCATAACCCTTCCTTTTGGCTTTGCCGTAGTCGGGTAAAAAAAAGCAATTTCTTCTAACAATAGATTTACTTTACCAAAACCAAATAAAAGAAATTAAAGTTAGAGTCAACAGAATTACTCTTTGAATTTATAATTTAAAAAGGCTTATTTAGTTATAACTTCTTTTAATCTCCTTCGATAACAGAAAAAAGTTGGTTAAATGAAGTACATTGTGTTATGTCCTCAGGGGTTGGATGTTCACATGTGGCCCAACCTTTGAAGTGATATGGGATTAAAATTATACCGTATGCCCCATTACTTTTTGACCCACGGCTTTATCTTCATGAAAAAGCTATTTAGCACTTAGATTGCTGAAAAGCCTAATACAGGAAAATGAACACCTAGAATTCAAATTATTTTTGACCTTTTGTATATTTTGCGTATTTTCCCTTTTTTGACTTACTTAAATCTAGTAATTGCGTGATTCAACAACAATCTATGGAAGATGTAAAAAAAATATTGGCAACGAAATGTGCGAAAAAATAACTGATTTAGTTTTTTGTGTAACAAACTTTTATCTAATAAATATTTTTTATCTTTTACTGATAGGTAAACAGATAAAGAGATTAGTACAATTGACGCGCTCTGCGTTCAGCGCTCGGTGTGGCAACACGCCCTGTTCGGGTTCGCGACAAGTCAAACTTCATCCTGAGGATGCCTTGTTGAGAGATGAAACACGTGTCGATTTCTTTCAGGAGTTTTTTATGGCTCTTTAGAAATAGCTAAACGGAACAGGTCACTAAATTTATCCACGTCTATTGTATTTTATAATAGATTTCCACAAGGTCCAGCTGAATCAATTAACTAAATGGATTGACTGTGTGAAAGATAATATTATGGTTAAAACTTTTTACAAAAAAAAAACAACCGACTTCAAAAAAAACACTACAAAGTGCACTTTTCAGTTGTGGTACTTACCCCACACAAATTCGAATACCACTACCTACTATGTAAATAACAGTGACAGGAAGTTATCATATCATCCACATTCTAAGTGGGGAAAAAATACGTATTATTGTAGCTAACTCAAAAACCACCCAAGCAAAGTTAATAAAATTTATATGTGACCAACTTCAGAGAAAAAAAAAACAAACAAACATACGCTACGAAAATATAACCTCCTCCTTTTTGGAAGTCGGTTAAAAAGGGAGGACTACTGAGATGACTAATAGAGAAGTATGGAAGAAAAATAGTTGCACCGTCCTCAAGTAAATCAGGATGAAGACAGAAGAATGGCGATAACGACATAACACCTAACGTATTAACATCTTTCCTGGTAACCCCTATAGTTTCGCTAAAAGCGTCGAAAGTGGATTCACAAAAGAGTTCATCGACCTTGCGACCTTTCTGCCTCACTTTGATTTATGCTTGCTCATAAAAGTTGCCATGAAACGTGCCACGTCATAGGAGAATGAGATATGTACGGTGTCTTGTTAAAATGAAGTCGATTTATTATCAAGGGTTGATCATCTAAATGGAATATGACTACTCATGTAAGAAAGAAAAAGTACCTATTTATTGAGACAAACTAAACTGAAACACGCTCATTAAAAAATAAAAAGTAAAGTAAAATTAAAATAAAAGCAAAAAGTCCTATACGAAGCCAAAAAGCCTATCTCAGCATATGCTGCGATATTTAAAAAAATAAATGTCACAGCGCTGGTATTCTGATAGTGCTCGATATACATATACTGATTTACTCATAATTTTTTAAACATGATTTTGCAATCCAAAAAAATAGCTGTCAAGTTAAATAAGCACTCTCATTAGATCATTCTCAACAGCCAACTCTTCACATAATTGGACAAAAAAACTCTCCATTTATCCCCATTTTCAAACCACCATAATGAGTTTAACCTTCCAAAAACAGCGACGTTGCACCTTTATTTCTAAAATACGTCAAAAAATTCGGCTGAATCATGGCGCATTATCAATCAAAATCTTGTGACGCGGTAGCTGGTTCACGCTGATGGATCTGACCTAAATATTACTAATAGCTATTACGACTACATGGCATTTTAGTGAAGTAATGGGCTGTAAGGTTGGTGACGATTGGTGTACCTATTAAAGCTCTTTGTATAGAAATAGTAAAATAGAAAAAAAAAACAAGTACAGGTTAAAACCAGTTCACAGGTTAACACCAAGTTAAGACGACATGTGAAGATGCAAAAGCAGTGGTGGCCCAGTTCCGACTTACGAGGTTCTAACCCAAGCAGGCACTTAACTTTGTGTAAATTATTTCGTCACCACTGCTCTCAAAACGGTGAAGGAAAACATCGTGAGGAAACCGACATGTCCTGGAACCAGAAAATCGAAGACATGTGACATCCGCCAACCCGCTTTGGACCCGCGTGATAGATCATGGCCACTCATTCACGGAGAGGAGGCTGGGAACATTATGGGCTGATTATAAAACGACTTGAGTAGCTTAAAATATTACCCACAGCTAGGTTACAAAGTATTATTTTCCAGTGTGCCCCAAACTATACAGTTAGCCTGTATATCTTGCTTGGTTAGTCCTGTTGATTATTGGTTTTATTTGTACGATTTTCGGGGCTGTTTTTGGTAGTCAACGTTTCAAGTTATCTATCACTTATTTTGCACCTGCCATGTTTTGTCTCTGCATCACCCTAAGATTGGACTGGTAGGAAATACCTCGGGCATTAAGTCCGCCTTTGTACAGTATTTTTTGACTTGTGCATAAAGTTTTAATAAATAAATAAAAGGACAAATTTTTCAATAGATAAATCTGAAGAATAAATGTGATACATACATTTGATATATTTTCTATACAAAAGTAGTGAAATCCCAACATTGATTCCTTAGATCAAAATTATCTACATAACTATTGAAAAATCAGCCCTTAGTCAATTTTATACGAAAGACTATTGAGCTTGGTTTAGTAAAGCATTGTGTTATTTGGGTTACCATTTATACATTTTCTTTTTTAACCGACTTCAAAAAAAGAAGGTGTCTCAATTCGACAGTATTTATATTATATATGTCTCAATTCGACAGTATTTATATTATATACTAGCGGACCCGACAGACGTTGTCCTGTCAAAACATTGTCCAGCGGACAAAATTGTGAATCTAAATCATTCCCAGATCCCCTTGAACACACACAAAAAATTTCATCAAAATCGGTCTAGTCGTTTGAGAGAAGTTCAGTGACATACACACTCACAGAAGAATTATATATATGTAGGATCAGGAGTGCCGAGAGGTATTTCGTCAGGGTTTGGAGTTCCCATTTTATTGGGATAAACAAGAGTGTATAAACAATTACAGGGTATTTACTGTAGTAGGTGCTAGTTACACTATAATAAGGTAAAACACAATACACAAAGGGTAATTAGTAACAAGATAAAGTAGGTAAATAGGTAGTAATAATCGAACAGACTTTTAAGGTCTTATAGTTCGTATAGTGGCCAAGCCACCCAATGACAATGACAAAGTGTATTGCTCGCTATCAGCAAGCCAATACAGCTATGTGAATATACAGCAGTGCTGTACCAGGTAAACCGACAGTTTTGTCGGGAGCAGGGGCTCTTTATAGATTCGCATCCGAAGATCGACTGACGACTCCAATACTATGGATCGACTCCAATACTATGGATCGACTCCAATACTATGGATCGACTCCAATACTATGGATCGACTCCAATACTATGGATCGACTCCAATACTATGGATCGACTGACTCGCCTACAGAGTGCACGCTCTTTTATAAGACGATGCCCCCACCTTATAATCCCACTACGACAACTCTGTCCGATGACGCGCGGTAGTGCGTCACGTGTTTACTTGATACAAAACACTAAAATGTGGTAAATCTAATAAGACTTACATTATAAAGTAATCAAATAATACAATAATAATTGTCGTAAATAAACAATAGTGAATTGACAACGTAAATCATTTAAAAATTAAAGTAACATGTCATTAATTGTTTTGAACAAAATCATTGGTTACAGTTATCCTAATAAGTTGCCAAAATCAATTAGTGAGTACACCGAGTACTTAATAAATTATGTCTGATTTATTAGACAATAATTGATAGTAAAAATCACATAAATTAATAATAAGAAAAACAAATCATACCAAACTCTGTTGACTACCCACAATTTTAATTAAAAACCATCTCCGACACGGCCAGAACTGACGTTCTACACGGCCTCGTGTAATCCTGAGAAAAAAAATCACTTGGTGAATATCGATCGGCCTTTCTGACAAACAAAAGCCATAACAGAAGGTATGTTGAAAAGAAAAATCCTGAATTAGTCAAATCAAATTATTATCAAAAGCAGTTGCATGGCAACCATTCAAAATGACCATACTGCTGCAGACAATAGCTCAATTAAAGTAGAGACATAGTCTCCCAGCCAAAATCACACCATGGGATTTGACAAGTAATTTGGAGTCGAATAGACAACCCGCATAGGCGTCAACATAGACAACCCGCATAAGCGTCAAGTTCAACATCCAAATCCAGGAGTCAACATAGACATCCAAATACATAGCTCAATTAAAGTAGAGACATAGTCTCCCAGCCGAAATCACACCATGGGATTCGACAAGTAATTTGGAGTCGAATAGACAACCCGCATAGGCGTCAACATAGACAACCCGCATAAGCGTCAAGTTCAACATCCAAATCCAGGAGTCAACATAGACATCCAAATGAGCATCAAGATGAACAAGAGTCAACATAGACATCTTGTCAATTCAGCTATAGTATGCGAGTCAGCAGGTGAATCATCATCAGTGTCAACATTGACATCATCATTAAAGTAACTGGACATTCAGGCAATTTTCGTACACAATACACAATCATGGGCATATTTGTAAATTCTATTGGTATTCAAAGATATTAACAAATATCTATCACCATAAAATTTTAGGATCTTGTTTCATCCCTCATTAGCAACAAGTACAAAGTCTCCATATCGGGCTTTATCATATTCAGCTTTTAGTTATACCCAGGTTTGATGGGTCACCATCACAAATGCATTAATTACAGCACGTTAGAAAACAATAGGAGCATTTCGTAAACCAAATGGCATAGCCAAATATTCAAATTAGCCATCGGCTGTAACAAAGACAGTGGCGGCAACAGTTTCCGAAACGTTATAACGAGAGAGGAAGAGACTCTTAAAGTCTGTCCAGGTAACAAGATTGAGCATAGGAATCAGGTAGGTCTGGATCAAAATCGGGCAAGCGAATTACAATAGACGGAACGAGTGCGTCTTAACTGCTTCAATTAACTGAGCCATATTATTGTTCTGAAGCTCTAACATTACTCGCCATGGATCACCAACACCTTACGATTCCTGGGCTAAACCTAATCCCACTTCTGATGTAGGATCAGGAGTGCCGAGAGGTATTTCGTCAGGGTTTGGAGTTCCCATTTTATTGGGATAAACAAGAGTGTATAAACAATTACAGGGTATTTACTGTAGTAGGTGCTAGTTACACTATAATAAGGTAAAACACAATACACAAAGGGTAATTAGTAACAAGATAAAGTAGGTAAATAGGTAGTAATAATCGAACAGACTTTTAAGGTCTTATAGTTCGTATAGTGGCCAAGCCACCCAATGACAATGACAAAGTGTATTGCTCGCTATCAGCAAGCCAATACAGCTATGTGAATATACAGCAGTGCTGTACCAGGTAAACCGACAGTTTTGTCGGGAGCAGGGGCTCTTTATAGATTCGCATCCGAAGATCGACTGACGACTCCAATACTATGGATCGACTCCAATACTATGGATCGACTCCAATACTATGGATCGACTCCAATACTATGGATCGACTCCAATACTATGGATCGACTCCAATACTATGGATCGACTCCAATACTATGGATCGACTGACTCGCCTACAGAGTGCACGCTCTTTTATAAGACGATGCCCCCACCTTATAATCCCACTACGACAACTCTGTCCGATGACGCGCGGTAGTGCGTCACGTGTTTACTTGATACAAAACACTAAAATGTGGTAAATCTAATAAGACTTACATTATAAAGTAATCAAATAATACAATAATAATTGTCGTAAATAAACAATAGTGAATTGACAACGTAAATCATTTAAAAATTAAAGTAACATGTCATTAATTGTTTTGAACAAAATCATTGGTTACAGTTATCCTAATAAGTTGCCAAAATGAATTAGTGAGTACACCGAGTACTTAATAAATTATGTCTGATTTATTAGACAATAATTGATAGTAAAAATCGGGGGAGGGGCTTGTGGCTAAGTAATAACAGCTGCACGGCTCGATCGATCAGGTTAAGCTACGCTTGCCGCGGTTGGTCCGTGGATGGGTGACCATCTTTACATACCAAGTCCCCTCCGTGCCTCGGAAAGTACGTTAAGCCGTTGGTCCCGGCTGTCATTTGTAGATCTTTGACAGTCGTTACGGGTAGTTAGAAGCCCAAAAAGTCTGACAACCAGTCTTACCAAGGGGTATCGTGTTACCTAGTCACTAGGTTGTGGAGGTCAGATAGGCAGTCGCTCCATGTGAAATACTGGTATTCAGCTGCATCCGGTTAGACTGGAAGCCGACCCCAACATAGTTGGGAAAAGGCTAGGCAGATGATGATGAATTGATAGTAAAAATCACATAAATTAATAATAAGAAAAACAAATCATACCAAACTCTGTTGACTACCCACAATTTTAATTAAAAACCATCTCCGACATATATAATAAAGATGTGTGTTCGCGGATAACTTTGTCGTTTATGAACCGATTTTGATGATTCTTTTTTTGTTGGAAAGGAGATATCCCAAGGGTGGTGTCATGATAAGGAAACCAGAATCTGATGATGGCATCCCTGAGAAATCGAGGGAACTCTTCAAATGTTATAGCCAATAACGAAAATACAAAACCAAAGACACCGACTTCCGAAATTTAAGTTATTTTTCACTTTGTAGTAGTTTTTTGGAAGTCGGTTGTTTTTTTTTTTGTAAAAAAGTTTTTATATTATTATACTGTCATTTTATTTTAAACCAACGGTCCATTGAATTCTTAATTTTTGGTTTTGGTATTTTTTTATCTATTTGAAACCTTGCTTCAAAAATAGTTCAATATTAGCAGCGATTTAGAATTCAAAATAACACAATACACTTTCTTTTTCATAGAATGATCTATTGTAAGATCAGGGTTCAAAATTCAACAGACACAAATGAAAATGAACAACACAATAAAATTTATTCAGAATGCTCTTTCCATTTATCTAGTCACTGTTATTAATATTACTACTTTACGCTCCAAAAGATCCACAACGATCTTATACTCCATTGCTTTTATTTATCAAAAATAAATGGCTTCTGATCTTCAAAGACTTTCATTAATATATTTTAGCCCTCGTTACATTAGATAGCTTTAAAGCTTGTTACAATTCAACCACTCGCATTTTGTGTATGAATTTCAACACATCATTTTTAATGCATAATTTGAGTGATGCTAGTATATTATCGCAATTGCTGAGCACAAGTAAAGTGATAGTGGGTTTTTTCATTGGAATTTCTCAGTAGCAGCCCGGAGTATGCATTTGTGCCTGGTTGATCGCAATAGGCTCGCACCTATTACATGGGACTTAAAAAATACACCTCTGCCTAACCCTTCAGAGGTTACAGGCGTAATGTTATGTGTAGTAAAATATCAAAAGTGGTAGTAAACATTTTGTTATTACTTTTATTAGTATCGTTTCTCTTGGGATTGGTACTAAAATTGTAATGATGTGTTTGTCATTACACCCGAATTTATTATGCTAATAACAACATACCTACTAAGGCTAGCGATCTATCGGTTTTTGTTACAGGCATTGGGATAATGAGGTGTCCATTCGCCTGACGACGGCGAAGCAAAAAGGAAGGTTATGATTTTGACCGGTATATTTGTATGCATGTATGAATGTTCATCTGTTACCTCATAGCTTCTTAACTACTGATCATAATTTGACAAATGAGATATCGTTGGAAGCATCTTAATCGTCCGCTGGTTATATGATATTAGACTATGTGATATTAATTCATGAATTTCAAAATATGTTTTTATTTATATATGCTATGTTTGGTATCAAATGAAAGGGCCTGACGAACACATAAAAAAAAACCTCAAAATAATTTAAATAAAAATAAAAGTTATGAAAACTAAAACCCAACTACGACAAAAGTCAACTAAATAAAAAGGTATAAAACAAGACATCACAAACAGCCAGACAGACTAATAAAATATCCGGAGTCACACGTGTTAGAGCATAAATCGAATAGATTACGCATGACTCCGTATTTTTAATTAGTCTGTCTGCCTATGATGTCTTGTTTATACCTTTTTGACTTTTTTGTCGTAGTTGGGTTTTAGTTTTATTTGTATTCATAGCTAAATAAACCAATGGGGTTTTGTCGTATCTTATGGAAACTTATTCATGTCTTCATCATCATCATCATCTGCTTATCCTTTTCCCAACTATGATGGGGTGGGCTGGATATAGCTGGAACCTTTTCATGTAGATACCCTTAAAGCAGTATAGGTAGGGTATTTTATTGATGTCTACAAAGAGTGGTCCTATTCGAGAAAAGATTTCAGTACAATAGACTACAGCGGAGCGATATACGAAGAACACACGTAGCATCGCTTGCACCCTGCTATATAGGTACGATGCATACGTGACAAAAATGATTCCAGAGGTATTAGGAATGTATGTTGAATATCGAGGATTTCTGTGTACAAAACTGTCGTCAATACGTCAAAGCAAGATTCTGTACCAAAGGACCGTCTGGTATTTGCGTTTGTTGAAGCGTGCGGTATGACTGTAGAGTTTTTATATTTAAATATGTTTTTTTCTACACACACATTGTATTTTTGGGTTATCTATGTGCGTGTTTATTGAAAGTTTTATGTGGATTTTTATATCAATCTACCTAGCCTTTTCCCAACTATGTTGGGGTCGGCTTCCAGTCTAACCGGATGCAGCTGAATACCAGTATTTTACATGAAGCGACTGCCTATCTGACCTCCACAACCCAGTAACTGGGTATTACGATACCCCTTGGTAAGACTGGTGTCAGACTTTCGGGCTTCTGACGACTCGTATCGACTGTCATAGATCCACAAATGACAGCCGGGACCAACGGTTTAACGTGCTTTCCGAGGCACGGAGGAGTCTCGGTATGTAAAGATGGTCACCCATCCACGAACCAACCCCGGCAAGCGTAGCTTAA
Source organism: Agrochola lychnidis (assembly GCA_963680765.1). Taxonomy (NCBI): domain Eukaryota; kingdom Metazoa; phylum Arthropoda; class Insecta; order Lepidoptera; family Noctuidae; genus Agrochola; species Agrochola lychnidis. The sequence goes on along the minus strand of OY796869.1, from coordinate 10,463,042 downwards.
CCTGGTGGATCGATCCGTGCGGCTGTTATAACTTAGCCACGTGCTCCTCCCGCTTACGTGGATTTTTTTATCTGGACATTAAAAGATTTCATCTAGCGAACTCATCTAGCTTATTTTTTATATTTTGATTATTGTGACGTGTAAAAGTGATTCCGATATCCAAGTTACCGAATAAAGTATTTAATTTAATTTCATAACAAAAAGTGCTCTACCACAAAAAATAATTTATCGTTCTACTATTGTAATAATAAACCAGTGATTTTAATAAGCTTTCATTATGATTTTAAATCAGTTTGGCAAGTTACAGTTAACGACACAGTTTCAGGAAAGTTTTATAAATGAAACTTGCCATTTCACTACTCACTTATAACTTGTAACAAATGATTGAAGAGCAGGGATTTAATAAATTAGTTTCCACGATATTAATGATTTAAAAAAAATCATGGACAAAAATGCTTTCCAGGAACTGATGTGAGGAGGTCATTTATTTAAGTAAAAACTTCTTTAGGGTCGTTGGGCATTTCTGAGATGGGATTAAGCGATTGATTTCGCGACACCATGACGACACCTCATTTTCGTAATAACGATTGTGCTCTTTATTTATATTACGTTACGGATCAATGTTCTATGCAAGTATTTTTACTTTAACGGTTTTGTAAACGCGATTGTGCTCTTTATTTATATTACGTTACGGATCAATGTTCTGTGCTAGTATTTTTACTTTAAAGGTTTCGGAAGTATTATTTTTTGTAAATGCGATTGTGCTCTTTGTTTAGATAAGGTTACGGACCAATGTTCTATATAAGTATTTTTCTTCCACCAAGGCGATCTTGTTCAAGTTTTCACTTCTGTTGGCACTCCCGGCGTGCCACCACTTTTTAACCGACTTCCAAAAAGGAGGAGGTTATATGTTCGTCGCGTATGTTTGTTTTTTTTTTTAATTTTTTTTTTTTTTTTATTTATGTCCACCGATTTCTCCGTCAATTGTGGACGGATTTTGAAAATTCTTTTTTGTTTGAAAGGGTGTGCTCTCGAATTGGTCCCATATAAATTTTATTAACTTTGCTTGGATAGTTTTTGAGTTAGCTACAAAATACGTATTTTTTTCCCACTTAGTATGTAGATGATATGATAAGTTTCTGTCACTGGTAGCAGGTAGTGGTATTCGAATGTGTGTGGGGTAGGTAGCACAACTAAAAAGTGAAAAATAAAAACTTTTTACAAAAAAAAAACAAACATTTTTAATTTTTTTGCTTTCTAGAATCTAGATAGTAAGTCACGTTTAGCATATCGTACAACATGTTACTCACAAGTCGCATATATATTACTACTACGTCATCGAATACTCATTCATGCGTATATTTGCTAAGCGCCAATATTATATTGCGTTGACGTGACGTACAAAGCTAATTTAAGCAATGATGGCAAACTACTTGTCTTGTTTTCGTAATTACTGAATATTGAATCGATGACTCTGGTAATATCACTACTTACGAGTATATTCATGAATAAACTTGCATTAATTAGCTCGGAGTATGGATTTGTGCTCGGTCGATTGCAATAAGTTTGTCCCCTATTACATGGAACTTAAACATAACTTGGACTGCCTCGTTGGTCTAGTGGTCGCAAGCGCTACTGCTAAGCATGAGGTCCTGGGTTCGATTCCCGGGTCGGGCAAGTGTTATTGGGTTTTTCTATCTGGAATTTCTCAGTAGCAGCCCGGAGTCTGGGTTTGTACCCGGTTGATGGCAATAGGCTCGCCCCCTATTACATGGGACTTAAAACATAACTGGCGAAATGTGGGTGTACCTGCTACAGGGTCACCTCTGCCCAACCCTTCGGGGAAAAAAGGCGTGATGTTATGTTATGTTAAACATAACTAGCAAAATGTGGATGTACTATTTATATTATGTACTATAAGCACTCCTCGTCCTACTACTTGTTACTCAATAACAAGATCGATGAAGTGATTATTCTAGCTCGCTGTTCATTGCAGGGTCTGAAAGCGGTTACGGTTAAAGCTCAAAAATATACCGGTACCGGTTTAAGATAAAGGTTGAGCTATACCGATACCTACCTCTATAAATAAAGTTTGGGCTAAACCGTTATTTAACCTTTACACGATTTCGGTACCGAAAAACATGCGAAACGGCATTGCGCGGGTGCTTACACAGTCGTGTCCTTCCGATCGGAAATAAAAACCAATTCTGAGTTACAATCAGCAAGTGAACGACAGACAGAGTGTGGCGGCGGTGCTTCAAAGAAAACCCCTATTTATAAAGGTTATGGTAGTGCTATTGAAATATTTATAAAGGTTATATATAGTACTTCTACCGAAATATACCGGTATGCATTTCCAACCTCAAAATTCCGCTACTAAAAAAGGAACGGTATCAAAATATTTCGGTAACCCTGATTTAACGGTATGACGTCATACTGAAATTTAAAGGTACCCTAATTTTTGGGTAATTCATTCCCTGGTTCATTGTTTGCTCCGGACTGGCTGCGGTGGTCGCGAGCCTGTACCTCGCGGTACCGCCATGCGCCAGTGCGTACCCATACTGCTTGATATGCTCGTGAAACTGAGATTGCTGAGGAGCTCGAGGTTGCACCAATGGGGCGGGCAATAAAGATACTCAACAGCGTCTCTCAGCAAGTGGATATCTTTACATGTTCATTGGCGGAATTCCAGAGGGTGACACTTAACATATTGTCCTCTGAATGACTTGCCGGTACTCAAATTTGTTACTTGGGGTCGTATCAGTAAAATGCTTGTTTAGAAATAAAGTCGTATAATTTAAATAATTTAATAATTTTAATTACTCTTACTTCTTTTTTGCCTTATAAATTCGTGATAGCGTTTATCAAACGGATTTCTACTACATTAAATTAAACCATCGTTTAGTTTATAATATTTTTTTGATTAAAAAAAATCAACTTAAGCCTCAACAATACAAATAAAACTAATAAATTGTACTTACTACGGCTTAATTTACTAATAAATTGTACTTACACTATTCTCTATCTGAGGGATTATGGGAACAAAAGTAAAAATTAGGAACGCTCGTATTTTTGGCATCAAAAATGGGTCATTTGCCGCGCGGTGAATATTTAATTATGATAATGCTTTAATTTATTGCAAATAATTCAATTAATCGGATTACCCCTGACACAAAGTGTCCGAGTTTCACCCGGACACTATTTAAAAAGCCCGCCCGGACGCTTCCCGGACGCCCTCCAGACTAGGACATATCCGGGGCAACCCGGACGGATGACAACCCTATCTAGGTGGATTTTGAGTTTAGTTGAGCCACGCAAATGACTTCCTTCATTTCACTGTATAGCTGATTTATGAAAGATAGTTTCGATCCCATGATGTCAGTGATGTCAACTGATCAAACACGGATGTTCATATTTACTTTTTGTTGCAAGGCAGTGCTAAAGTATTGATATTTAAAGTGCTAGGTAACCTTACCGTACCTACTTACTACGTATTTACATACTCTTATAAATACTATTGTTTGACATTTAAAGAATCTCTTAAAATATTTGCAAACTTGTATTAATGATTTTTGAGTGGTTACTAATGTTTTTTAGGAAACTTAACCTCTCAAGCCCCAGATTGCAACAAAAAATTTGCAAACTGTAGACCTCAGTATTTTAGCCGAAAGACGTCCACTGTTGGACATAGGCCTTCCCCAAGCAACCCTCCTCTTCAGTCAAAGTACTTGAGGGAGGCCTATGTTTAGAACTCCTTAATAAAATTAATAATATCTTTGTATTTTCTAATTATTGTTTGCTAACTTTACTAAAGTAAACTGCCATATTTAACTAATCTAGGGTGACTTACTGAATAACTAGTAGTAGTCTATAATAACATTCAACGAATTTTGCCAATCAACTATGGCTTGGGAACGTAACGTGTCACCTATCACAATCAGTTAATTGTCGGCGTAATATAGCATGGTATTTCGGACTACAATGGCAAAATAATGGTTTTGATGAATTTCAAATTAATATTTTTTTTAAAGCACAAAGGCTTTAAAAAAATTATTAATTATGAAAACCTTCAGAAAAAAGAAACGAAGAACGCAAAGAAAATATCCACCGTAGAAATTGACATCCTTGCAACAAGCTCTTTCATTTGACATATCACACAGTACAGTTCACAAAATAATTTTTTTATTTGCCCAGAAGTGACCCCCTTAATCAAAATTTATTTATTTACATTACACGTCCATGTTTGAGTCACATAAATACATATGTGTACCAAATTTCTACTTTATCGGTCCATTAAATTTGGAGCAAATTGGCTGTGACAGACGGACAGACAGACAGACACACGAGTGATCCTATAAGGGTTCCGTTTTTTCCTTTTTAGGTACGGAACCGTAAAAACATGAACACATAAAATAACAAGTTGGGAGAAAATATTATGCGTCACATCTACGCAAAACGGCCACCGATCAGCATAATATCTTTATTTGCTGTGGCTCTATGCGAGACATAGCCACAGCAAATAAAGATACTCTATTTAATTCCAATATTTTCACCTACCATCTGCCTAGCCTTTTCCTAACTATGTTGGGGTCTGCTTCCAGTCTAACCGGATGCAGCTGAATACCAGTATTTTACATGGAGGGACTGCCTATCTGACCTCCGCAAACTAGTTACTGAATAATGCGATACCCATCCGCCCTTTTATAAGCCCATTTTTCTTGGCAAGGTAAAAGTACCTAACTACATGTCAAGCGTCTTTCCCAAAAATAGAATATGAATAATAAATATTTCGATTATTCCCTGCGTCCATCCATTAGGAGGACGCCGGAATATTTGGGGTCATAAATATCGCGCTTGGCCAAACGATATAACGAGTTTCGTGCAACGTTATTATTCATTAATATTATATTGTGTACAAGTAATGTAAATTGATGTGTTTTATTTAACGACAGCCTATTTAAGGTAATTTAAGTAAAGTCGAATGTCGTTAAAGCCCAGTGCCCAGGCTTCGCCTCTCTTACACAGAGGTTGTAGGTTCAAGTACCAATTACTTTTCAGTTCATTATACTTTCTGAATTTATTTTGAACATGACTGACATCGGTGAAGGAAAACATTGTGCGATACCCTGAACTTATAGTTAATATTAAAATATTAATAAAATATTAATATTATGAAGAGAAGAGATTAGATTTTTGTATTTTTGTTTGTTACGCTTTCACGCTAAAACGGCTAAACCAATTTGGATGAAATTTGGCACATGGGTATACCATGACCTGGGTTAGGACATAAGATACTTTTTATCTCGATATTCCCACGGGATCGAGACTTATGCGAGTGAAACCGCAGGGTGCAGCTAGTAGTTAATATAAGTCTGAAATCGACCCGTCCTGAGCAAGCGTGGCGAATTGGTGATCAATGCTCGTGCCTTCTCTATATGAGAAGAGGTGTTTGACCAGCAGTGGGAGAGTTATAGGCTGGTATTATAACATAACATAACATCACGCCTTGTTTCCCCGAAGGGTTGGGCAGAGGTGTCCCTGTAGCAGGTACACCCACATTTCGCCAGTTATGTTTAAGTCCCATGTAATAGGGGGCGAGCCTATTGCCATCAACCGGGCACAAATCCAGACTCCGAGCTGCTACTGAGAAACTTCAGATAGAAAAACCCAATAACACTTTGCCCGACCCGGGAATCGAACCCAGGACCTCATGCTCAGCAGTAGCGCTTGCGACCACTAGACCAACGAGGCAGTCTATATGAGAAGAGGTGTTTGACCAGCAGTGGGAGAGTTATAGGCTGGTATTATAAGTGAAGTCGTAATTTCTTCATGTTTATTTGTATGTCAATTCCTTAATGTATTCATTTTAATAAACAATGTTCTTTTCATTTATTCATGGCCTTAATTAAATATTATTATAATACACACGATACGGCTAAATAGAAATGAAAATCGCAAAGCGTATATTTTTAAGACCGCTAATTTGCGCTAAAAAAGAAAAAGTTCTTGGTCTAAACGTATCTCATTTCCCGCAGGCCAATAGGTTTTGTGTCAAAACACGGCCATTACGAGGCTGTTTTTGTCACTTTTTTGTCCAAGTGTAACCTAAAAGTGGTGTGCCGACTTGGCAAAAACTTGGCTGAGTCTGATTAGGCGTTTGCCAAGTTTCAATTAAGTTTCTTTTAGGCAGCTGAAAAGGCTGTGTTTTTATTATATTCGGGAAAACCTAATTGGTCTTGTTTTTGGTAACGTAAAATGACATTCAATGGATAAGAATCATGAGGTTTTTAGGGTTCCGTAGTAGGCAAGGAACCCTTATAGTTTCGTCATGTCCGTCTGTCTGTCTGTCTGTCTGTCTGTCCGCGGTCTAGCTCCAAGACCCTTAGTACTAGAAAGTTGTAATTTGGCATAGGTATACATATTAATTACGCCGACAAAGTGGTAAAACAAAATTATAAAAAACATTTTTTTTAGGGTACCTCTCATACACGTAAAGTGGTAATGTTTATTTTTTAATTTTTTTTCCCCATGGTGAGGGGTATCATTGGAAAGGTTCTTCAAAAATATTGAGAGTTTGTAAAAACCATTTTTGGATTCAGGGATTTGTTTGCAAAATATTAAGCTTTAAAGTGCTAATTTTTGTTAGAGTCAAGTGTCCCCCCCCCCTGCCGGCTAAATGGTTGGTTTTGGGTGTGTGAAAAAAATCACAATAGTAGCTGATATAACAAAATTAAAAGGAAAACTATCACAGCTAAGTAGGCTTTACAGGTTAACGAGTAATAATCGACCAACTTAACTTTGCAGTGGCAAAAACATGTTTTCCCATACATTCCGTATGGGAGAACATATTTTTCAACTACAAAGTTAAGTTTGTTTTTGGGATAAATTCATCCCAACTACGGAACCCTTCATTGTGCGTGATCCGACACGCACTTGGCCGGTTTTTTTTATAGATGTTATACGTTCTTTTGTCGTAAGTATTTCGTATGTTGGTGTTAATGATGGTGACCGTCTTTGGTTACATATGTGACGTGGGCCTATAATTGTCAGTAATAATAACCAAATTAAGCCATTATTAAGCTCATTAGATTGATGTTTCTTGAAATAATCACTGAAGGTCGAATATTCAAACACAATTCAATTTTAAGTAGCCGGTAAAATTATCCTGCTGTCTCTTTTACTCTAAAATATATTTAAGTGACAGAATACCTTTTGAGCACGTCTCAAAGTTAAGTAGCATTTGAGGATTTGAAGGAAAGTAATTTTTTTATGTATCCTCACAACCACTCATAATATTATTTTCTCATCAGCTTTTGTTTTTTTATTGTAAATCTATCTACAATTAATTATTTGTGTCGTGATGGCTCAGTGGCTAAGGCCTCGCCTCTCATGCACGAAGTTGTTTCAATTCATATGTAGGTACTTCCTGAATATATCTTGGACATTACTGACATCGATGAAAGAAAACGTTATGATAGTAATTATTTAATTAAAGAAGAGCTCGTGGCTAAGTAATAACAGCCGCACAGGTCGATTCATCCGGTTAAGCTATGCTTGCCAGGGTTGGTCTGTGGAGACTCCTCCGTGCCTCGGAAAGCACGTTAAGCCTTTGGTCCCGGCTGTCATTCGTGGATCTTTGACAGTCGTTACGGGTCGTCAGAAGCCCGAAAGTCTGACAACCAGTCTTACCAAGGGGTATCGTATTAACCAGTTACTGGGTTGTGGAGGCCAGATAGCCAGCCGCTTCATGTAAAATACTGGTATTCAGCTGCATCCGGTTAGACTGGAAGCCGACTCTAATATAGTTGGGAAAAGGCTAGACATATTGATTAAAGTCTAAAAACGCTAACCCGTCTTAAGCAAGCGTGGTGATCAATACTCGTGCCTTCTCTGTATGAGAAGAGGCCTTTGCCCTGCAGTGGATCAATAATAGTCTGGTATTATTATTTTATCTAACATTATAGAAATTGTTACTAATCTTTAGACTCAGTCACAGTAAAAATAAGTAACAGTAATTATTTCTTCATAGAAAACGCCAGTTAAACGACGCGCTTCGAAATCTCAGTGTATATCAGTACACAACAGTATTGAGTGCGCGGCAGACGTTCGGATGCGGAAAGTTTATCTATCGAACGACCGCAGGTAATTATTTCTAGGTCACAGCCGAGACATAATACTGATACTTTATTGTACTGTGATTTAGTCTTATAAAGAACTGCGATCTGTAAGTAGGTCTGTGTAATTTCCTGCGTTCAATTGTTTCTCAAGGTTGTAATCCTCGGCTCTACCTCCTCAGGATATCAAATAAGTAATAGAAATGTGCTAGACATCTAATAGTTATAGAAAAGTAATGCTAAGAAGATTTCTTCATTATCTTTGAGATCTTATTGAATTCGAAGATTAATTAAGTAATATAGATTTTACTGTGTCCGACTAATATGATTAATGTGTAAGCTTGGATGTTTGTATCTTTGTTAGTCAATCATGTTTTAACGGCTGAATGGATTTGGATAAATATTGGCACATAGGTAGACTGCAATCTGGACTAAAATAAAGGATACTTTTTATCCAGGTTTAGTAGGTACGACACAACTTAGATGTAGCATCGGCAAAATTCGTAAAACCGATCACCATTCGAACTGAGTGCGCCTTCAAAATCATCAATATTTATTACTACTGTAGGTGAAAATGATCTTTACGCAAACGCAATAACTTGTAAAGTCATTTAACCAAATACGTTGTAAAATTGAAATTAATGAATGCAAATTTTCAAATTCATGCTACATCTAAGTTGTGTCGTAAATACTGTTCATGTTGAAGTTTACCTAGGATGCGAGTGAAGCCGCGGGCAACAGCTGGTAACTTTATAAATGGGAAAAGTATAATTTATAATTGAATTTTTGCTCTAATAATATTAAATTATCCCAATATATTAGACTATAAGCACCTACGCCATTTGCAAAATTATCCTCATCGTTCGTAATAAAATAACTTTTGAAGACTCTTTTGATCCTCATTTTAATCAAGCACCCATGAATTAATTATGAGACCTTAATTAGATTTAATTAACATGAAGAAAATCTTTGTAGAATGTTCAATATTACTGAAATACATGTTGAATCAATTAAGGTTCGAAATGGAAAGAAAACAGAGTATATTGAGTACATTTCCTACGATTCGATAAAGTCAATTGAAGGGAGAGATTTATTGTAACTTAATTCGGGGATTCTAAGCAATTCTGTAGGAAAATGTCGTGGTAAGAAAGAATATTGATTTACTGGGTACCCGGTTTTTTGTTAGCAGCCGGTTTTTTACTCCATTGTATGGTCGGTTTTTTCATGAACAAAATCTAGCAAAAAAGGGTCCTGTTTTTGGAAACAATTTGAAATTCGTACGTCTAACCTACAAAAGCGTAGGTAATTATTTATTTTGTAACGTACAGAATAAATTAAATATCCTTACAAATGCGAAAGTGAGTTTTTGTTTGTTTGTGACGTTTTCACGCTAAAATCTTTTATCCCGATATTCTTACGGGATCAACACTTTTGCGGATGAAACCGCGGGGTGCAGCTAGTATTTTATAAAGAAGCCGGACATAAAAAAATAAAATTGTAGCCACACAGACAGTGTCTTCAACAGACACTGCCAATATGGCTACAATTTTATTTTTAATTAGGTTTTTAACCTGTAAAGGGCCGTATATTATTAGGGACCTATATTTTTCCTTACCTGACCATTATAATTATAAAATTGAATTCTTCATCCACTGCCTGTAAAATATTTTGCAAAAAAAAACAAGATTTTCAATTTCTCTTACGAAACTTTTGACAACCAACTGATCCTAATCGATAGAACTTGATAAACTACAGCAGTTGATTGATGGCTACATTATTTCAGTAGGCATTTAGATGAGAACATCGAAGGACAAGGCCGGTTCTGTTGTTATTTGTGTCTCATCAACGACGTAAAGCAACTAATATTAGCTCATGTAAACGGAAATAGCTTTAAATTATGAGTAAACTAGCTGTGCCCCGCAGTTTCACGCGCATAAGTCTCGATCCCGTGGGAAAAAAAAAAGAATCCTATTTTCTTTTCCAGGGCATCATCTATATATGTGCCAAATTTCATCCAAATCCGTTCAGCCGTTTTAGCGTGAAGGCGTAACAAACAAACTTACTTTCGCATTTATAATATTAAGGATGATCGATCTGTTGATGTTTTGTTTGTTTAAGAGTCTACTTAGCATCATCCTCCGTTACATCGAAATTAGGGCAGCATTAATTTTGAAATAAAAATTATGGTAAAGTTAAGGATCAATTAAACACAATTCTATAAAATTTTCACGATAGAAAAAATTTCCAGTTACCTCCAAACTGAAAAATAAATCGCTGGTATTCAAAAAATACTTTAAATTAGGTAATGAACTTTGCATAATAAATGAACTAACTATAGCTATAACAGATACTATGTTTATTTTTTTACATTGAGTTTTTCTATCTGGAATTTCTCAGTAGCAGCCCGGAGTCTGGATTTGTGCCCGGTTGATGGCAATAGGCTCGCCCCTTATTACATGGGACTTAAAAAAATAACTGGCGAAATGTGGGTGTACCTGCTACAGGGAGACCTCTGCCCAACCCTTCGGGGAAACAAGGTGTGATGTTATGTTTATGTTGTGTTTTTATTACCATTATTTTCACCGTAAAAAGCAATTACCTAAACTATTGGCGCCTTGGAGCCTTCTCCCCGCTGATTCGTCTCGCTCTCACTCAGTTCGTGAGCAGTATCATGCGAGCGAGATAAGGAATGAATTTGAGCTGAGGTATTACGGTCTCATAACAATTCTGTAACTATGAGATGTTAGAATAGTTCTTTTCTCCGGTCGAAAGAGCAATCAGTCGCCAACCCGCCTTGAGTAAGGGTTGTGATCGATGCTCGTGCCTTCTCTGTAAGAGGAACCTTAGCCTTGCAGAAAGAAGGACAATAATATGTTGTTATTATAATAACAATGGTAATGGAGGTAACGGCCTCACCTCTGCCACGAAAAAAGAAGTAATTATAATAACATAATCCGCCTATAATGTTCACACTGCTGGGACACAGGCCTCCTCTTTTCAAGAGGGAGTGGACTATCATCTACCACGCGGGCCCAATGCGGGTAGGTAGATGTTAATGGCTTCAATTTTTTAGTTCTAGGACATGCCGGTTTCCTCACGATATTTTCCTTCACCGTTTTGAGAGTAGTGGTGATGAAATAATTTACACAAAATAAAGCGCCTGTCTGGGTTCGAACCTGACCTGTAACTTGTAAGTCGCGGCCGTTACCACTGGCCCACCACTGTTCTCTACACAAGAATTTATAATAATTGAACAATATCCCTAAGTTTTTCATTCATTCATTCATCTACATCGTAATAACAAAAATAATATTAATGATATGTTCACTAAATGATCAAAATAGTTCTAAGAATGCACCTCCTCACGTTTTCCTATTTTAGATCAAGTAGGTTAATAAAATATATTTAATTTCCAGGTAGGAGTCAGTAAATTACTCTTGATTAATTACTTTAGGAGCGTGTTTTGATGAATACTTGCCAGAATATTTCTCTTGAATGAATTAATTTAATATTCTAATAAATTTGTTAATCACTTGGCCGGAATTACGCTGGAGTATAAGGTTGTTAGGAGTTCAGGATCGTTTTGAGTACTATTTTAAGATGCTTAAGTGACTATTAAATATGAGATATGGGTCTGTTAGATGAAAATATGTCGCTCACCGAGGCGCAAATGTTTCACCCTGGAGTTTGCCAAAGAGCAATAGAGTGTCGCATTCTGAGTATAAAAAGAACAGAATACGGAACACTACACTGCTCTCCAAAACGGGGATCATAAACGTAGGCAAGAAGGCTGCTGACTTGGATACTTCTACTACAATAACAAAACAGCAGTTGAATGCGTTCGGATGGGTCACGTCAGCGGCATGCATATTGTTAGGTAAAATTCTTCACGCAAAAGTTCAAGGCAAGTAATGATAGACCTGGTAGCTCAGCAAGCAATGGAGTTCATTCAATATTACCTGGTAGAGCCTTGCAACCTTAGCCATTGGCGCCTTTAGTTAAATTATTCATTAGAGAGGATTATTATCCTGAAACCACGGTAAAACATAATTATCATAATTTAGGCTTGTTACTACTTCAATTATGAAACAATACTTGTTATTTAGCTTTCGGATTGAGTGAATTGACGTTATAAATTAAACCAGACAATAATCATTAAACAATGCTAAAAATATAATATCCTAACTTATCGAAAAATTCCTCCGCATCGCTGTCGACTGACACCCAAGATACTGGCAGCATTGCCACGTTGTATGGCAAAGCTTAGCCTCTAGCCAAGGTAAAAGCCAGCCTTTGGGTCACGAGAAGTGTTAACCAGTCATTTAGAGATTTCATTGAACAGACCATGAGTACTCGGACCCCACGGCCCGAGGGATTCAACCCCAAACGGCTCGTAAATGTAATTACCGATGGTCATTATTCTTACGCCGCTTGATAAACATTGCTTAGTTTATGTACATCGTTTTCAAGGTAAAATAATTCGTAGTAACAGATAGGAAAGTAACTACATAATAATAAAATTGTTAGAAGTGTCAGAACGCAGTCACACGTGTGAATCTCTCTATGTAATACAATTTATACATTATTTTATAGTGTGACATGTTTCGTATCCTATCATATCATATTTATACTATTAAATGAGCGACAAGGCGAAATTATTGGCGAAAAAATTTGGGCGAAAAATCGATCTATCTAGGGGTCTCATATCTGGGAAAATTCGTTTTCTCTATTTTCACCCGAGCAAAACTCGGTTGCCCAGGTACATAAAATTAATCAGCTTAGTAGCTTGATGTTAATAACTTGCTAGAATGGTGTAAAATTAAGGTACAATTATGGACCCTGTAGGATACTGCAAAAAGTAAAAAATAAAATTCTAAAATAGGAATATGAAACTATTAACAATTTTTAGATATTAATATAATGGTTTTCATTAAACGTGGTAATACTACCAGTATTTTGGGCACGTTTCCGGATGATGGCGATGCGCACGAGTACATCGATTCCTTGTGCCGAGTTTCCTTTTGTTTTTGTGATTATTTGTACAGTTAGTTATTATTTTAATTCAGTACCTCGTGTAAAAAGTTAGTTCTATTATGTTTATAACAATTTTAATGTACATGAAATACATAAATATAATTATATCACTCTGTATGGTTTCATTCGTATTCAAATCATGAGAGAAACAGCTTCCAATAAAACCAGATGTGAGTAAAAAGCTTTCTCAACAGATCGCCAGAGCTTCACAATCAAATTGAATGAAGTGTAATGAAAGAAAAGGATCATATTTTTCTAAAGTTTCTAAGACACACGGCTATAGAAAATTTCATTTCGATTGCGAAAATAAAATATCTGCTTTTCAACGCTAGCAAGAAAAATATCTATTGGAAATATGAGACTCGTTGGTAATATTGAAATTGAAAAGAAAGTGGTAGGTAATATTTTTCTAAAACTCGAATAAAGTGTATCTGCGTGGTTTCGAAGTTTTTCTTTGAGGTTTTATCAGGTGAAAAACTGTATTTTCATAGTTCCGTAGTTAGGAATCCTCTTGAAAAATGCTCGTCGTTGAATTTTTTTTGGAATTATTTCGTGTCCATACGTAAATTTATGTGAAGTAAGGCTTGAGGTAACGTAAAGACTTTATTGGTCAAATAAAATAGATACTTTCATCTTCAGTCATCTTTGTGGTCTAGTGGTTAGACCACCTATCTCAGTCCCAGAGGTCCCGGGTTCGATTCCCAGTGGGGGCAAAATTTTCTGCTCGGTTTGGTTGGTGATAGGGCTTGTTTTAAACCCACCTGGTTAGCTACCACCATCTTATCTGTCTGTCGCCATAACAGCAATGTTAACGGCATTGTTGTGTTTCGGCAGTTAGAGGTAAGATAGCCAGTTCCTCTGTGGTTGAGGATTCTGGGTGAAGATCGCTTCCACCTTCAGTCTGATCATCACTTGAGATGAAGCCCCGTTGCGGTTAAAAAAAAAAACATGAAATGTACAATATTCACCCATTTCAACCACCCTTGTATTTTTGCCAAATGGACAATCAGTCAAGCCATACCTTCGGTATACGATATTAGATTAACCTTGAGGCAACTGACTTTCAACATTCACACATAAACTCACGCCTTTCACAATCTGCTGAACGCCACTTTATGTGATCATTAGAATCATTAATATATCTCTCTAAGTAGGCCTCTCTGGGTAGGCCTCTGGTGTGGGATGCGACCTGTGTCGACACCCTTGCGCCATCTCATGTTCCTAGCACGGCGGCCTGTGCTGGCGCCGCTGCTGCGGCTGCTGAGACCCTCAAGCGGCGCAAATACTGTAACCTTATTGGTAACTACAGTTTTGAGCCGTTTGGGGTCGAAACGCTCGGATCATGGGGCCCGAGTGCGCGTCTCCTTTTTAAGGACATTTCTCGTCGACTGGTCGACGCTTCACGTGACCAGAGGGCTGGCTCGTTCTTTGGCCAAAGAATTAGCATTGCCATTCAACGTGGCAATGCTGCCAGTCTTCTGGGCACGTTTCTGGATGACAGCGATGTGGACGAATACTTCGACGCCTAAGTGTCGTTTTGTTTTTATTATTTTTATTTATACAGATAGTTAGTTAGTCTTTTAATTTAGTACCTAATGTAAATAGTTAGCTGAATAAAAATAAAGATTCTCTAAGTTAGATTTGTTCTGTAAGAATAAATCTCTTATGGAAAAGTTTTTATGGAACAAAATAATCTAACTTAAAGAGATGTATTAATGATTCTAACGATTATACTTCTGTAAATATATAGTCAAGAATCATATTTTGATCAAGATACAACCTGACACTGACTTGCAAATTGCAAAAACCGAAGGAAATTTTGAATTTCGCGTGCTACAACTGCGGATCCACCTTAATTAATAACATTTATAGATATCGTACTTCCACTGTGCGAATTATTTGCCAATAGACCTCATTTAATAGTTCTATGGTTTTTATCAATAGGTCACGAGGGCCAAAGTGTCAATTTAATATATTTCAACGCCGCGGTTATTATGGAGTGCCGAATTATTTGAACATCACAAATAAATTGATATTATTACACAGAGAGCTGGTTCTTATAAAGATTCTTTTGGAAAATAAATAAAATAATTCATGAATTATTTTGGAAACTTGAGCTTATTTTGACAAATTATTTAAAAAAGTTGAAACAATTGTAATGTAGATTTGTAGTTTATCTGCGAACGACTAGTTTTTTAAAGGTTGTTTTTATGGAAAGTCGACAAAACTGTTAATTCCATTAGCTTTAACAAGCCTGATTTATATTTCAGATCAACTAGTAAAAATTTTTTTTTTTAAGACATTTTAATACATGATCATTTTTCTTCTGTTACAGGTAGCACCGACACCACATTTACAGAAAATATTAGGTGAGAATAAGAAATATTATATTGTAACGCTACCCTTAAATTACCCGGGTACCTATTTGCATTGTATAAAAAAGGAAAGATTTAAATCGTTAGATTTGTCCGTACTGTAAAGAGTGTGGTCACACATCTCGCATGGAACGATAAATCATACGATTTTCAGGATGAGTGAATGAGACAATACTATACAAATGTCATTGTTAACGTAACAGAAACGTGACCATCTTATGACGCGGTCGGGCGAATCAATTTAAATCTTTGGATTTATGTGGGTATCTTCACAACTTTAAATTGATTATAACATAAACCGTTCGATTCACCAAATACATAAAATAAACTGTCATTTTGGACTTTAGGCTGTAAATTGAATTGCAGCAATCGTACCTACCAGCATTCGTTGTATTTATTGCTTCCTGAACTGAAAATGACGATTTTACAATGAACCCTTAATTGAAATGCTGACTCCAACACACGTAATTACCTAAGTCCACCTACAAACTTACGGTCCAGGTTAAACATTAAATATGTCCCACCGATATAGTTGAGATGTCATCTAGTAGACGTGTTCAATCAAACCCTACGACCCTTGACATCTCGACCTTGCCAATGGTTTAGTTAACAAACTTCCCTGGATCTAAACTTAGTTGACTTGTCGAAGCCAGGGTTCGAATATAAATTAAGGTGACAAGATTGTAATTAAATGTATCTATAGTTTGTTTCAAAAGTATCTAATAAAAATGTAAACAAACCCTGTTTAGTTTCAATTCTTACTCAATCACTCACTAAAGGGAATTAGTGATGCATTCATCTGTATTTCAAAGGTTTCAACTTTATATCTCACCACTTTTTGCAACAATAATTGTTTGAATAACATGGTTAAATTGTAATTGAAAAATCATCGACGAAAATTGACGTTAACAAATAAAATTCAATTAATCAATGTCATTCATGTTATTATAACAATTGAGGTTAATTTTCTAACGACAATTTTCGTAAATGATTTTTCAAAAATTCAAAAACCACTTTAAGTTGATTTAAATTTAGAATTCGAGTTGAGTATTCAAATAATCATAACAAAGCACTCTAAGTGACATGCAAGTGTCACTACAAATTGACATCTACAGGTACGTTATCTGATTCAGTTGTTTACATTTTCCATCTGGTACTTTTGGAACAGACCATAATTTAGATTTGTGTTAAAACGAAAGATCTATCTATCACACAGGAACATGCTACGATTTCTATATATAGTCATAACGGTTAAAACAGTCACCAATCACTAACCTAACCTTTTTTTTTTGTTGCGGGGTGGAAAATCCTCATGGATATCCTCCGCCCTGGGGCGGGCGAAAGGGTCTGTCAGACTCGTACTGACTAAAAACCACCCCGGCGTTCCTTTCCCACACTTGGACCGGGGATCATGAGATCTAGTGCGCTGGCCCGCTTTTACTGGCCACTTCATGCTCGCGGTGAGGTGTGAGACTCCCCCCGCTACCGCTAACCTAACCTAACCCAACATTGGCCACCAACAAAGCCAGTAATTCCGCACGAATTACCTCTTGTAGTTTTTCTCAGACCCATTTCCCAAAAAAGGTACACATTTATGTACATACAAAGCTACATTTAGCATGACCTTGTTCAACCTTAGAGGCTGTAAGGAAAATCTAGATGTTTTTTGTATTTATAACATTTTCTTCAGGCACATTTTCCATTATGACTTGAGATGAATATTTGAGGGAATACTGAAAATTATGTACAGGCACGTTGAATATTATGTCGAAGTATTTTAAGGTAGATGTTTAGAGTGATATTTAGATAGGATATCTATTAATGGGCTGGTTTTTAATTACCAGCGGGAATGATTAAACTCGAGAGGATTCTGATATTGGGCTTATTCTTGTGAAAAATATCGTATTTTTGAAACCGGTCGCCACAGTAAACTACTATGGGAGGAATTTACCGAATGACTTGGGCATTACCGAACTTTGGTTACCAAAATTTTTATGTATAAAACAGTAAAAACAGTAAAACAATCACATTCATAATGTAACTTTCTCACTAACGTAGAAATAGCTCAAGTGAACAAGTGCTCCCAAAGTAGTTTGTTGGGGTCTAAAGGTAGGTACCTATGTACTTTTAGACCCCCCTAGTACCCTGTGAATCCAAAACACTGTATCTGCAGATACAGTGTTTTGGATTAACAACGTTCATTCGATTTCTTTTAACCTGTTCCATGCTATAGCATTCATAGTCTTTTTACTTTGTATGAAAAATACTGAGATATAAGAAGGCAAATTACACTGTATCTACTTAAAACTCAAGCTTAAAACAGAAAAACACGGCAACTGAAGATGCAGTGTATTGTCAAAATAATCTTCGCGCGTTGCAAGATACAGTGTTTTGTCAAAACAAAGTAGAAGAGCTAGCGCGACGCGGATGCGCCAATCAGAGCGAGGCCGGGCGATCGATCTCAATGATTATTGGTTGATCTGTTGTTGTTGACAAATGTTTACGCGCCGCGCTGTGATAGACAGATTTTGTTTGTTTCCGGAGTAGGTAATAGGCGAATTTATTAATGTGATTATTTATAAGTTCTTATGCAATACAGCCGATCGGAAAAAATTAAGAGCAATTTGGGTTTTTTGTGAGAAATTTCTGTCAAAAACGAAGTACGGGGGGGGGGGGGGGTTTGGCAATCTTCTTTGTGCACCCTCTTCCAAAAACAAAGTACTCCATGACGGGGGCAAACTTCTTTTCTTCGGCCAGTCCTTTCTAAAAACGAAGTACACCATGACGGGAGGGGTAGACTTCTTTGATCACCCCCTTCCAAAAACGAAGTACTCCATGACGGGAGAGGCAAACTTCTTTGATCACTTCCTTCCAAAAACGAAGTACTCTATGACGGAGATGGGCAAACTTCTTTGGTCACCCCCTTCTAAAAACGAAGTACTCCGTGACGGGTGGGCAAACTTCTTTTCTTTGGCCACTCCTTTCTAAAACGAAGTACTCTATGACAAGAGGGGCAAAATTCTTTGATCACCCCCTTCCAAAAACAAAGTACTCCATGACGAAAGGGGCAAACTTCGATGATCACCCCCTGTCAAAAACGAAGTACTCCATGACGGGCGGAGCAAACTTTTTTTCTTTGGCCACTTCCTTCCAAAAACGAAGTACTCCATGACGGGAGGGGCAAACTTCTTTGATCACCCCCTGTCAAAAACGAAGTACTCCATGACGGGAGGGGCAAACTTCATTGATCACCCCCTTCCAAAAACGAATTACTCCATGACGGGGATGGGCAAACTTCTTTGGTCACCCCCTTCCAAAAACGAAGTACTCGAAAACGGGGGGCAAACTTCTTTTCTTTGGCCACTCCGTTTAAAAAACGAAGTACTCCATGACGGGGATGGGCAAACTTCTTTGGTCACCCCCTTCCAAAAACGAAGTACTCGAACACGGGGGGCAAACTTCTTTTCTTTGGCCACTCCGTTTAAAAAACGAAGTACTCCATGACGAGGATGGGCAAACTTCTTTGGTCACCCCCTTCCAAAAACGAAGTACTCGAAGACAAGAGCAAACTTCTTTTCTTTGGCCACTCCGTTCCAAAAACAAAGTACTCCATGACGGGTGGGCAAACTTCTTTTTTTGGCCACTCCCTTCTAAAACGAAGTACTCTATGACAGGAGGGGCAAAATTCTTTGATCAGCCCCTTCCAAAAACGAAGTAGGTACTCCATGACGGGAGGGGCAAACTTCTTTGATCAACCCCTTCCAAAAACGAAGTACTCCATGACGGGAAGGGCAAACTTCATTGATCACCCCTTCCAAAAACGAATTACTCCATGGCGTAGATGGTAAAATTCTTGGTTCCTTTTGTTTTTAGGGGGACTTTTGGCCCCCTCTGTCCCCCACTTCCGTGGTCCCTGTGTAAGACTGATTTTGTAACTGTTAATCTATAATAAAATTTTGAATAAAATATAAAAGTTGATCATTCAAGTTGGTCATTTAATAAACTCATTTCATTTTTTTGCAATTCCCAATGCATTTTGATCTATCAATTTACTCCCATCTAATAAAAATACTGACTATAATTATTTACTACCTATCATCATACATATCTAGGCCCTGTTTTATCAAGTCAATACACTGTAACTCTAAATACAGTGTATTGCCTTAACAATTTCTTCTATCTCTTCTGATGACTATTACGGCAAAACAAGTTATCCCTGATAATTCATCATGTATATTGTACATATATATAAAACATACTAGGCTTGATAATTCATAAAATTACCTTTAACTTGATACCAAACACTAAATACTTTCCAAAAGTAGTTTTAGAGTAATCGTCGAAAAACAGAAAAAAATGTATTTGCTCGTTTTCTCAAAATCAACTTTTCGTAGTTACAGTGTATTGGATTCACAGGGTACCCTACAAAGTTGATAAAAGTTGAGATAAAAATGGCACTAAAATGACTCATACTAGAACACAATATCATAAACCTTAGATATATCTTGATTAAAGAAATGACAGTGAAGCGGTTTGAAAACAACCTTTGTGAAGTGTGATAATAAGGTCAAGACGTAATGGTATCGATTATACTGCTATATACAAACGATGTATCGATTTGTCCTTGATAGACAAGGCAGGGTGGCGTGTTTACAAATGGAAATATTTAACAGAGCCTATACAAACTTATGAACCTTCTAATAGAAAGAAAAGAAAGAAAGAAAAATAAGTCTATTTGTCACAGAAACACGTGCATAAATAAAAGAAGAGAACAATAAAAGAAAACAATATATTTAAATGTAATCAGGAGCACAAAACAGAAATATGCGGCAGCTGCTGGCACGTCATGACTGTGACAAGAAGGCTTCCACTCAGCATGATGCAGTGCTATGGGGACCCACAGCACAGCGCTAATTTTCAGTGGTCACCCGAAAAAGACATACGGAAATCAAGTTAGGTTTAATTAATTAAATATAAATAGATAATAAAATAAAACAAAATGCACTAATGATGTACGCTTCTTAAAATAATTGAAACTCTTTATAACTTTCTGGTCTTTTCTCACATTTGTTCGCAGTAACTAAGTTGGGTAAGGTTAGGTTAGAACTGTTACCAATCGCGCTACATCCAAATTGGTCGCATTTACTTGGCTATTTAATATTTTTAGGATCCCAAAAAAAAATTATTATTTGAGGTTCACAAAAAGAGACGCAATCATTATATTAGAGTGTTAAATAATATTTTAGGAGCATAAAGTGGGAATTGTTTGAGGTTCAATTATCTGTATGCCGTTCACAAAGTTATCGCATTAAGAATGCTTTGCACATAATCGTTTCATTTCTTTGGATGTCGAGCATTTTACAGCAGCCAAGACTTTTATTGCAAACTATCTTCTGCCCGCGACTTCGTTTATGTGGAAGTCGATAAAATATTGCTCATATTACTCGCTGATAATGTAGCTTTCTATATGCGAAAGAATTTTTTTAATTGGTCAAGTAATTTTTGTATTTATTCATTACAAAAAAACAAAAAAATATACAAACACAAAAAATCTAATATTTTCTCTTTATAATATTATTACTTATAATATTACTTATTTATAATATTAGAATAGCTTCTGCTCGTGATCTTATCTGTATGAAAGAAAATAAATATATCCTATGGCACTCAGTAATAGTGTAGCTTAATATACAGGCTGAAATATAATTCATTGGAAATATTCTAACCACGTATTCTAACCATGATACCTACTTCTTCATTTAGGCCAACAAAATAGAAAAAAAAATATAACGTTACTTAAATTTTTTACATACAAAATAATTTTTTTCTTTATCATACGTATATTTTTTTTCTATATTGTTAGCCTTTTTTTTGGGTGGGAAGTTATCAAATAACTTCTCCTGCTCTGGGTGGAGCGGGAGGGCGTGTCAGACTCTTACTGACTAAAACCCACCCGTGTTCCTTCGGTTGCCCTGTTGCCGGGGGCCACGATTTCCCTATCGGTTTTCTTCGAACCCCCGGCAAGCACTGGCCGTAGCGGACCCCGTCAAATCTGCTGACATCTCTTTGAGGCGCGCGTGGAACACAACGCGCCGTCGACCCGGGCTTGGTCCTTATCGGACGGCGAGCTACCCATTGCATGTCCACTGCCCTTGGGCGGGCGAAGGGGTCAGTCAGACTCCTACTGAAGCAAGCCCGCGCCTACGGTGGCCGGAAATCGGGTCGCGATTCCCGCCCCGGGCGTCTCCTCCTGCGGCGGTTAGGGGCGCGAGGGCGCGAACTTTGCCTCTCCCTCACGCGTTCCGCCTCCTCCTTCACGAGCATTACCGCTTCGCAGAAGGAGGTGACGGCCTGCCATTTCCTCTCGCTCCGTACCATGTCCTGAACCAGGGCCGGACGCGAGAGATCAACGCCGCCGATCGCCTCTACGAGGACACGGCGTTGCTCCGCCCAACCGCCACCGTATGCTCCACCGTGTCCTCAGGCCGATCCACACAATGGTGACACCCGGGTGTTTCCTCCCGCCTTATCCTGAACAGGAATACCTGAGGAGGCCTTAATGTGAAATAATTTTTGTAATTAGATCAGAACTTCCAGAGATTACCTCTTATCAAACAAACAATTTACATCTTAACAATATTAGGGTACATATATATATATATATATATATATATATCCTTTATAGGATAGGAGTTACACATGAAATGGTTTGTTTTCTGTGAAAATAAAGTAACTTTACTTATTATTTATGGTGTTAACGCTTCTATAACGATGCCGCAATCATAAACACAATAACATTTCCGGTTTGTCTTGCCTGTTTACGTTCCGGCGATGCAAAATTCTATAGTAGCAGAATTGATTGAATTTATGCATAATACATATTTTTCTCAAACATGCTTGGAAATTAGAGAATAAATGCTGTTTTGGTCAAATATATGCGAGTGCCCAGTCGGCAATGTTTGTATGAAAATCCGTATCTGTCGTGTTATTTAAAAATGGAACGAACTTTTTACTTTAACACATAGGTAGCCAAGGAGGTTACTTTCGAAGATTTTATTTAAATTTCGATTGAGTTTGCAAATAGAGTTGTTTAAAGTATAAAAATTTATTGGCGCGTGAAAAATGGCCGTTGTTGGTCATTATTTCTGGAATTTATAATTAATTTACTTAGTTTGAATTTCCGCGCATTCCGCAGGAATCCGCTGGATGCGGAAAGCACAGAATCGGTCGAAGCTTGGGGGAGGCCTATGTCCAGCAGTGGACGTCTTTCGGCTGAAATGATGATGATGATGATGATTTGAGAAAAGTACCATACAAGCCTTCTTGGCCGCTTCCAGGCATTGATGGACTCACGTATGTGTGCCTCGACTTTGCCTCGGCCCACATTTTCGCGATCGTCAGTCAAAGCCCGTATTACAGGCCGCGATAGTAATGTATCATTTTTACAATTTTATTTAACTTGTATGACTATTGTAAATAAATGGTAATGTTCTACGCTCTGCTATTCGAAGCTCGTAAATCTCTTGGTATCGGCAACTTGACACTACACGAAACTGAGTTTCGGTCTGGCTTTGAGAGTATTTGCTATACGAGGTGGAAAGAAAACAGCTAGGATATCGGAAACTATAAGGATAGTAAACCACGTTTATGTTCTCCGGCACTATGCTTTTTAATGTATTTCTACCGAAAGTGAAGTAAACTTACGAATCGCATATTATGTTTCTACCTTCTACATCAGTGGTTCCTAACCTTTTCAATATTGTTACCCCTGTGACCTATTAGGAAAACTGATTTTACCCCGACCTTAAAATGTTATCAATACAAACAAGACAAGCTTATAATTCTTACGTATTTTATATTTAAATTAAACAATGAATTAAGTAAAAATTGTTAGTGTGATGGTATTGTTTTGCATTCACAAGTTTTTTTATGTTAGGTTTAGTTTCGTTTAAAGCGCATCTTAAGTCATGTTCCACATTGAATTAGTTTCTGGCCTTTGTTTTCAGTGTAACCGAAGTTGAAAAACCACAATCACATCTATAGGTGGTTGCAAAGGGTACTTATAAGCATTTTTAAAGCTCTGTTAGCTATTAACAGGATATACTAGTTCTTTGTTACCCCCACAAAATAGCGTTTTAACGTGGAGTTGCGGATACCAGCCCGTATTACCTTACCCCCACAAAATAGCTGATTTACCCCCGCGGGGGTAATTACCCCCAGGTTCGGAACCCAGGTTCTACATCCTATAATATTAAATAAGCAATATTTTTATTTATTTGTAATCACATTCTCGAAAACGGCTCTAACTTCGATGAAAGTTGCAATGTAGGGGTTTACGGGGGTGAAAAATCGATCTAGCTAGGTCTTATATCTGGGAACATTCGTTTTCTCTATTTTCACAGCCTCGGGAATGTGATACAACGTTGGTATACCTGGACGATATGTTTATCTATTTTCACCCGAGCAGACCTCGGTCGACCAGCTACTGTACCTAATATAGGTAAAATTGTTGGTTTCTTGCCAATACAGGGTCAAATTAAATTAATTAGCGAAACTATACAGATGTGATGGGTCGATAACTAAACATGATAAAACAAAAAGAAAAGATTTGATGATATTGTTTTTGGGGTCAACTACCGCTGGTATGTTCGATACAATAACGCATTCAGGGTGCTGATGGGGTTGCTTCGATACTGCAGCGCATCAGGGATGTTTGCTGAAGCACGCGTTGACTACTTCTACACTGTGATGCGGAAGCGGTGCGTAGCCCTGGTTAGTAGGCTGCGGGGCAGCACCAACTGCATCCTGTCTATGATAGCAAGCAGGCTAGATTGTGCGTTTGTGAACCACGCTGCAAGGTATCGGCTGGGCCTGTCACCTTGCAGCAGTGATGTCACAAATTGTTTCTGTGTTAATGTTTTACTAACGTATTTTGTAAGTTACTAACACTATGAGTCTTGTTGCTTGAATGATTAAATGAAATTAATTATTATGTAGTATAGTTACTTGACGTATGTGTTTAAATAATCGGGTTTTTAGCACCCCAAAATATGTAGTTGGGAAAAGGCTCGGCAGATAATGATTAACAGGTTTTGATTCCAAAAACTCTTTTAACTCATTCATTTTTCACTTTTAACTTCACTATCAGAAGCAGACACCGTAATGACCACAGTCAAGATAGCAGACGTTTGCTAATCTTAGCTCTTTTGTTAATCTTATTTTTATTGAATTTTACATTATTTTATTTTAATTCTATTTTAATTTTATTTGTAAATGTGTCTGCCTATTCTAATAATAATATGAGTCTATGTTACTCGAAGTAAAATTATTTGAATTTGAATTTGCTCTGGATTTACGTGTTTATCCTTCCTAAATAGCTTTAGAGTTGTTTAGCTCCATCAAATATACAAAAAACCTTTCATTTTAATGTTGTTTAAGAAAAAGAAACGTTTAGAAGACCGAGTTCTACATCTCTTTTTATTTGTGAAATTTTCTTTGCTCTTTATTCAAATGCTAAATTATGAGTGTTTATTCGGAAAGTGGGCAATGTCGCAAATAGCTGTCAAATATTTCGCTTTTTTATTAATTCGGTAATATTACTGCATGGAAATATGAAATATCGGTAACTAGTGAACAAAAATATTTCGTTTTTGATGTAAAAAAAGTATAACGAAACTTCCCAAAAGCGTTTTTTACACCTTATACAGTTACAAAACCAAATTCAGTGTTATCATTCATTATTTATTAATTAACTAATATTATAAAGAGTTAAAATTTGTTTATTTGTATGTTTGTTTGTAAGTTTGTATGTAGAGGGTAATCTCTGGAACTACCAGTCGGATTTGAAAAATTCTTTTTACATTGGATAGCCCAATTCTTGAGGGAGGTTAAAGTCGCGGACTGAAGCTAATTATTAATATTTAAGGTCACTTGTTAGCGATATTTCATATTTTCAAATGAATCAAAACTGGTAATTTTAGAA
This sequence comes from Agrochola lychnidis, assembly GCA_963680765.1. Taxonomy (NCBI): domain Eukaryota; kingdom Metazoa; phylum Arthropoda; class Insecta; order Lepidoptera; family Noctuidae; genus Agrochola; species Agrochola lychnidis. The sequence continues at coordinate 10,437,537 of OY796869.1, read as the reverse complement.
TGAACGCTCTTAAATCCATTGCAAAAACCCTTACCTCTGGTTTTTGACCCTATCGAATTAAATACTGATTTTAATCTGAAACTATCCTATTTATTTCGAAGCCTATTATTAATGTATATCAATATTATTTCAGTCAACCAATCACAGCAGTGAGTGTTAACGTAAGATTTGACAACGGTTTGTAATGATAAATAAGCATTTCAGAAATAGGTTGTCAGTATCGCGTTGTCATCATGAATATATACGCACCTCTATGGTACCTCCTACCTCCTATATTTCGAGACATGACTTCACATACTATAACAAAATTAAAATTAAAAGCTTTCTCTATGTTGACAAGTTGCTTATTCATAGTAACTTGTACCCACCGTCAGGTGCTCCACATTGTTTCTCAAAAACTATAATACACAATATTTATACCTATACCTACCTACATTACAGGAGCAAAAAATAGATCACAGACAGCTAATTGAAATTTCATTAGCGGTTTGTGACTTTGTGCTCGTTACTGGCACATGAGAAAATAATATGTAGCTAAGATCGAGTTTCATACTACTCAATAATTCAATACTGCATGTAAAAACGAACGTTGTAATAGGGAGATTATTACACCCATAACGATCGACATCAATGACGAAGATCGATCAATAATTCAATACTGTATGGGGGTACACGCTGCCAGTAAAAACGAACTTTGTAATGGGGAGATTATTACACCCATTACGATCGACATCGATGACGAAGATCGATGATAAGTATCGCTCAACACCGTTTACAGACCATTCAAAGTCGATGAGTATTGCACCAAATCTATCAATATTCTAAAATATTGATCGAAGATCGATGGAATAAATCGGGTTTAGATCAAAATTGGTATAAAGTTGATCTTCTTTTTTCTTAGTGTGATTGTCTAAAGTGTTCCGAGTACCTACAAGCAACATTATTTGATCGTCATGAGCGACCTACCTACGCGATCGATGTTGTGACAGTATATTTCAGAAATCCCCACCGACAAATCCCCACCAGTAGGGATTGTTATTTCTTTCCAGAAATCCCCACTAGTTAAAAGGTAGGTTAGAACTGTGACCCTCTACGCACGAGCCGATCGAGCGAAGCGAGCAGTGCCGCGGCAGCAGCCAGCGAGTGCCAAAAACGACTAGAATATTAGAAAAAAGGCTGAGTTTATTTAACTAGTGGGGATTTCTGGAATAAACCATTTTATCGATCATAAATGTGTAAAAGAACTGGAACCCCATATTAACTGTAGCCGTATTTCAGTGTACGTACCTACCTGTCGCAGCTAGATCGAATGAAGCTCGGTCTCTGTTGGATATCTATCCAGTTTCGCGTTGTTGGCGGTGGGTAGAGTAAATTTTAAAACTGTCTGTTGCGCTGTCTATACAAGCTGAAATGTTTGTTTCTATTAGCCACATAGTTGTTTAGACGGCGCATATTATTAATAACGTTTTGTTTTCATTGGGTTTTTGAATGAGAGTCAGAATTATTGGGGATATTAACTGGTGAGGTAAGATAATCGTTTTTAAAGTGAAAACTTCTTTGGGCGCGTTGGGCATTTTTGAGATCATTTGGCAATTGAACTCACGACAATGTTACCGACAACTCATTTTTGTAAACGTAATTGTGCTCTTTATTTATATTACGTTACGGATCAATGTTCTATGCAAGTATTTTTACTATTGTTTTTTTTTTTGTAAACGCGATTGTGCTCTTTATTTAGATAAGGTTAAGGATCAATGTTCTATGCAAGTATTTTTCTTCCACCAAGGCAATCTTGTTCAAATTTTCACTTCTGTCGGCACTCCCGCAGAGTGCCACTATTTTTTTTTTTTTAGTTGAGTTGATATTGTAATCATAATTTTATTACTAAGAGCTTTCGATGTACATAAATAAATCGGATTGAATTTGCCCAAGTTATTGAGCGACTGGGTCTTTTAGGATTGTTCAAAGATAATCTTTTATTGGAGTACAGGATTGTCCTTTTTTCTTCGAAAACTTTTCGACCGGCTTTAAGACAACCCAGATTTTCGAACTAAAAGATAGAATCTGTCTAACAAATTCGGCTCTGTTCCAGCCTTTTGAAAACTGTGTAAAAGTAGTAAAAGTTAGGAATTTACACGGAGGCACTTTGGATATCTATATATATATAATTAAATAGTAACGAAGATTTTTTGTCCATTTGTCCGTTTATTTAAATGAAATTTGGCACACAGATAGTTCATAACCTGGATACATACTACCAGGATTACAAGTACCCTGGATAATACATAGGGTACTTGTAATCCTGGTAGTACGTTCCCGTGGAATTTTTTGAATTTTTAAGCTATTGCATAACTTTTATCGCGGGCTTTGAGCGCGGCGACCCAATCAAGAAATTCCGTAACGAAAATAAAACCTCACACCCCCCACTCCGCCTACCATGTAATGACGGATGATGACATAAAACAAAAATTCCGTTCCCATGACAACATGTGGGAACGTAATTTTTGTTTAATGTCATCATCCGGCATCATCCCAAGTGTAGCGTTGACATATAGGAAGTATGGATGTTACAAATGCTACGCAATAGCTTTACCGCGGCAGTCTCCGAGTGCCACACGTTTTTTTTTTTTTAAATTCTACGTTGGCGAAGCCGCGGGCAAAAGCTAGTTTAGAATAATTAAGTGTAAGAGAGTAACAAAATTGCTGGCTACCAACCTATCTCTCCCTATATATCTAGTTACGTCATGTCCGATAAGTAAGTAAGTACCTACCTAAGGACCTAAGGTAATTCCATTACTTACCTCCAACCCAAAATCTGTACCCACCATTATCCATAAATTAGTACCAACACAAAGTAATAATAAACAGCTCCTAGATTTCCCGCTCAATAATGAAACTCAGGCGTAAATCTCCTACCCTTTTCCTCCAGTTTATTCATGTTCCCGCCATGCTTCGGGCGGCCATTACTGCGGAACCACTTATCGGCAGGTAACCCATTTGCGAGACTAGGCGCGGAATATTTTAATACTTCATTTGCAACAAGTGTTGTTAGTGTCCTCGTAGCTTTATTTAATAGTGATTTAAAGGGGAATTTGGTAGTTTAGGAATATAAGGTTTTCAAATTCTTGGTTTGATTTTGTTAACAAGTAGCTGTTGCTCGCGACTTCGTCTACGATCCAGGATGAAAAGTAGCCTATGTCTTTTTCCAGATCATGGTCTACCCATGTGCCAAATTTCATCCAAATCCGTTTAGTTGTTTTAGCGTGAAAGCGTAACAAATAAACAAACTCACTTTTGCATTTATAATACAGTGTGAGTCTTCATAATGTGCACATATCGAAATCTATACTTAATTTAAACGACAGAAAAAATATTTAAAAAAATCGAAATATTTTTTTATAATTTTTATGGAATTAAAAATTTTTTAACAAAACTGTATAACTTTTAAACTGAATCAGCTATCGCGATGAAACAAACTCCATAATGATTGGAAGTGCCTGTCCACATAAAATTAAAATTGAGAAAAAAAAATACCCTCTGAAAATAAACATATTTTTTTAGTAAAAATCTGTATTTTTTCATCAAATTTTACAATAATTGTAAAATTTATAAATAAGATGCCCAAGAGAATATTTTTTTTTGATATATATAAATAAAAAAAAAAATAAAAAAAAAAATTGACCATTTTTTCCGTCGATAAAATTAAGCACAGATCCCTCATTTCGATTATGTGCACATTATGAAGACTCACACTGTATTAGACTACAACTGAACTTAAAGTTTAAAATACCGATGTACTGTATTCATAAAGTTTAAAATTACGATTTACGTGAGTCAGAATGTACGCTATGATGAATTACTTAATGGAGAATGTTAATGATTGCGATGTACGGAACTTCGAAAGTGTGCTATGACGAATTACTTAATTGAGAATGTTCATCAGTGCGATGTATGGAAAGTTCGAAATCTTGCTATGACGAATGACTAAATTCCGAATTTTTACTATCGACATTCTGAGCGAGTATTTCGCTTTATAAAGATAACTAATAAAAATTTTGGAAGAGGTTAATTAAATTCAGTGCATGTTAATTTTTTGTAACTAGCTAGGTACTATGATTATAGCTGAGAATTTCTGAGTTGCTCTTTAGATTTCACTGACTGACGATAAAAAGAAACTTTGTTAGGAAACCTGAGGGCCAAGACAAATGGCAATCGCTTTCAAAGCGTTTTGAATTTCTACAATTGATTTCAACAGTGTTTTCGGTAGCGTATGTCAATCCCATTTTTAACCCCCGACGCAAAAAGAGGGGTGTTATAAACTGCTATGTGTGTGTGTCTGTCTATTGCACCCACATCAAACGTGTCCTTATCAAAAAAGTATATTATAAGATTAAAGACTACGTTGAAGACAAGAAAGTCTGGCAATAATTCCTTCTGCACATGTGGCTTCCCTGGTACCTCATTAACGGCATAACAATGTAAATGTCTATTAACTGCCCCCAAATTACGATGATTATCTTATTTTACTTTTTTTTTACCTACTTCATTGACATAATCTTTTCAGTATTTGACATAATATACCTACAATTTTCTATATTTTTTTTTTTTTTTTAATCAAATTAGATTTGTTACAGCTGACTACAGCTGTATCATGCCACTAGGCAATCATGTCATTTGGTTTAAATAGGTCCTTATTTTTATTATTTTGTTTATCTTTTATATAGATTCTTTTCTTTTAGATTTTGTGAATGTGAGAACGTTGTATGCTGTAGACTTGTGGACCATTTTCTATTTTACTAAGTACCTGGTACTTGTTGATAGGCCTACACTGTCCTCCCATACCTATTAACACTGTAATTTGAAAACATTGTAGAAACAATTTATTTTGAAAAGAGTAACCGTGGAGTTTCTTGCCGGCTCTTCTCCATAGGAAGCGACCAATTGGAACCGTGCACCTAGCTTCTGACGTTTCATAAGTGCCCTTGTAGGTTTATGTGAAATAAAATATTTTGATTTTGATTTAGCTCTTAAACGGGCGAACCAAATTGAATGCGGTTTTTTTATTTGAAAGCAGGTTTTCCAGCAATGGTTTTTGGACATGTTTTATCAAAGTCGGTTCAGCCATTTGAAGAATATTCTAGTTGATGAATGGATGTGAGTATCTTCCATAGGTCTGATCGATTTGAAATTTAGTTTAATTTTGATTTCAATGATAGAAGATAGAAGAACATAGTAAACTTGAACTGATGATGCTGCAGCATCACCTGGAATTTGCAGGAAACCTAACTCCCTTACCAGCTTATAGCACGGTATCATGTTTTGGCTCACTGGAATGTTCTCAATGGGTAGGTTATAGATAGATGGTGAACAGGGTCTGGTGATGAAATAGGAAAGTTGTTGACTTTCAATCATGATAGAATGTCATTTTGTCTAGACCCTCTTGATTTAATAATGGTCTAAAATTGCCAATCAAGAACAAGTGTGGTGATGAAGGCTCCCACATAAGCGCAACGCGACTCTACCAGAACAATTTCTATGAAAACTTCATGAAAATTGTTCTACAAGAATCGCATCGCATCGTCGCGTCGTGCCTGCCTGGGAGCCTTTTGATTTCACCATTGCAGTGGGAACATCATAAGCTAGCATAAGCCTTATTATGCTGGCTTGGTTTCAATTCACAGATATGGAGTTTGGAGCTGGAATCCCAACTCTCGGTTTCGTATTAGTTCCGGTCTGTATTTGAGATCTTTGGTTTGATTTTCATGACGTAGAATGAAAGAGTTTTTTGATACTTTGAAAATTATAACGTCAGAAAAGAAATGCTTGAAGTATCGAACACAAGAAATTGTAAACTCAAATTGATGTTTTCTAGCCTTTCACGACGTCACATACAAACATTCTTATACTTATTTTGCACCAAACCAACAGAATATATCACACGGACCTACAATTTCCCTCGATATTATTTTACAACCGTCATTTTCTTCGCAACAGTTCGAGCCGAAGAAAACTAGCTCTGAACGAGTTTCGTTCAACAAATGACGATCGGTTACCGACTGTTTCCGACCGTGGCCATTCTTTATTTATGTTGTGTGTTAGGGTGCTAGTATATTGAGCGGACAAACAGTACAGAAAATAGAAAGAGAATGTTTCTGGATTGTAGATAATTTTTCCGCTTGAATCAAACGCGTATTTCGAAGTGTTGATACTCTTTTAGTAAAAACAAATGTACCTACGCACATAGGTGCCTGATCGATTCGTGACTCGTGAGCGAGTGAATACAGTCATCGAAGTATCAGAGGCCCTAGTGTGAGTTTCTTTTAACCGTCTCGACTTTACGCATCGACCGCGTTCGGCGCTCCGATTGGCCTTTCATTAGTGAAGGCCAGTGAAAGGCCAATCGGAGCGCCGAACGCGGTCGATGCGTCACCGGCAAATGGCAGGCCGTCACCTCCTTCTGCGAAGCGGTAATGCTCGCGAAGGAGGAGGCGGAACGCGTGCAGGAGAGCCAAACTTCGCGCTCTCACGCCCCTAACTGCCGCAGGAGGAGGCGTCGGGAATCGCAAGCCGATTTACGGCCACCGATTTTAGGCGCGGGCTTGCGGATGGTAAGCAATGGATAGCTCACCGTTCGATAAGGACCAGGCCCGGGTCGATGGCGCGTTTTGTTCCACGCGCGCTTCACAGAGATGTCAGCAGAATTGACGGGGTCCGCTAGGGCCGATACCTGCCGAGGTTGCGAATAAGGCAGAACACGGGTGGGTTTTAGTCAATAAGAGTCTGACACGCCCTCCCGCTTCGCCCAGAGCGGGAGAAGTTATTTGATCATTTACAACCCAAAAAAAGGGCCTCTGAGCCACATAAAAATAGTAATGTTTCGTTAAAATGACGATTTAACCACTATCGATTCGATATCGATTTTGTTGACTAGAATTTTTTTTTTTTCGCCTGTATGGGCAAATTCCACCAATAATACTACACATTTAGCACTTCTGGACCGCGTTCAAAAGCTGTCAATGTAAAAATTGTTGTAGAATATTAACACTGACAGTTCTTGGACAAGGTTTAGAAGTACTGATCGCGTTTAGTTTCATATTGGTGAAATTCGCACTAAATATACTATTGTCATAGAAGTCGAATCAATGGATACGCCAAAAAGCTTCTATTTAAACAAAAACACTACAAAGTGAAAAATAACTTTAATTTCGGAAGTCGGTGTCTTTGGTTTTCAATTTTCGTTCTTTGTCACCGACTTCCGAAATTAAAGTTATTTTTCACTTTGTAGTGACTTTTTTTTTTGAAGTCGGTTGTTTTTTTTTTTTTTGTAAAAAGTGTTTATTTTTCACTTTTTAGTTGTGGTACCTACCCCACACAAATTCGAATACCACTACCTGCTATGTAAATAACAGTGACAGGAAGTTATCATAATATCATCCACATACTATGTGGGAAAAAATACGTATTATTGAAGCTAACTCAAAAACTACCCAAGCAAAGTTAATAAAATTTATATGGGACTACTTCTGAAGTATGATCTACCAAACAAAAAAAGAATCATCAAAATCAATTCATAATTGGCGGAGTAATCGCGTAACAAACATACAAAAAAAAAAAAACATACAGTCGAATTGAGAACCTCCTCCTTTTGGAAGTCGGTTAAAAATATACAGGCATTTTTTAATTCCAGCTGTAAATTCCTGCTCGGAAAAGAAACCGTAGTAGCAGATGGAGGATGATCGAATAGAAAGAAAGCATTTTTTATACGAAACGAATATGTGTATCTAAACATTATTAAATTTTTAATTAAAATAAAAAATAAAAACTAGGAAAGAGTACAATGTACCTGCTCTGTTAGGGCCTTATCATACTGGTGATTTTCGAGCGTGTTTCCATTGAGGCGATTGTTTAACGCGCTCGCTGCGTGTGCGTAGCGACCACGCCACGTATTCGCCGCGTTTGCCTAACAAGAGCGATTGACGTGAGTGTACAATAAAAAGTGAGACAAGCGTGTGTGAAAACGCGAAGAACACGTCGTATAGTCGTGGCTAGCTTGCTTCGCGGCCGCGCAGAGCACGTTCATAAATCACCTGGCTGGAAACCCGCTGGTAAATCGTCAGCGTAATAGAGCTCGTGGAAACAGACCTTAACCATACCTTCAATAGTTTATTGAAAACTAATTGAAAACCACGTAGTGCTTTGTTTTATGTCAGAAACAACAGTTTATCTAGATTTATACCAACCAACCAATTAATTTAACTAATTAACTACGCTTAAGAGAAATGTGGAGATAAACCATTTAATTGGTATTCGTGAAGAGAGCAAAATGAATTCGTATTCATTTCAATGTTAAGATTTTTAATTTAAAATACAGAATTTCTGAGTAATTTATTTACTGAGACAGTTAAAATATTAAATTGTGTTTCAATTTAAATGAAATTCTATATAATTTGCTTGAACATGAAATTATGTAGTGTTACTATTTTTAATTAACTTAGCAAATTGTTTTATGAGGTGTGCACTTAAATTTAAGAGCTAATGGGATTGTGTGGATTGTAATGAATGGTGGAAGCATCCATACTATATATCGTCACTGGAAAAGCAAAATACTTAACCGCCATATAAATAACGTGGCGGTTAAGTAATTTTGCCTTTATAATTAATAATAATGTAAATGCGAAAGTAACTCTGTCTGTTTATCTGTTACCTTTTTACGCCATAAAGGTTGAACGGATTGCAATGAAATTTAACACACAGGTTGATCATATCCTGAATAAGGACATAGGATTTCCCGTAAGATAATTTCTGACCGTGACGTGAGCGAAGCCGCGGGCAAAGATTGGTATTAAATATTTTATAACTTCATAATTAATGAATAGTACATAAACTAATAATAATAACCTTATAAAGTTACTTGCTTCTGCCCGCGGTTTCGTCCCTACAAAACCGTCAATACTAAAAAAAAAAATTCAAATCCACATTACATACAAACTTACAAACAAACAAATTTTACCTCTTTATTATTATTAATTAATTAATAGTAAATAGTATAGATGACCAAAACTCTTACCCAGAGGCCACGAGCTACACGCTCAAGCGACATGCGTCTTGTGACAGCGCGAGCGAAGAAAAGTAATTAAAGAAGTTTAGAGTATGTCACGAGTCACCACAACGCGACTTGCGGAGCTACGACGACGTACGGAAACACCCGAAAGCGCGCGTGTCGCTTGACTCAAATGTCGTTGCAAGTCGCATCGTCCGAGGCCGTGAACCACCTAAAGCCAAAACTATTTTTTTTTTGTACCGAACCTTAAAATTTTAAGTTTTCTTTCATCACTTTTCACACTCTCAGTATTTTACAATAACCAATATAAATCGGAGAGTACTGTGCACACTGTTATACTACTTTCAATTACTTACACACACAATTCAATGATGTGTATGGATGTATTTACAATACGCATACACACCTACGTGAATGTGTTGTATTTATTTTTAAACCATATTTCAACATTGGCTTCCCAGCCGTAAAGACAGACTGTTTGATATTATTAGTATCGCTTGATTGAAAACGTTACGTTGTAAGTGATTTTTAAAAAGCAGATTTGCGTTAAACTAAATAGATTGGATATTGAAAAGATTTGTTGTGATTATCTGTTGAAGTGTAGAGAGGAATTTTGGGTTTTATACAGAGTAACTTTTTTTAGTGGCAAATTTTTACAGGGTGGAATTATTCATGAATTTTAACAACTTTTAGTATGGAACCAATACTGAAATAGCGAAAAAAAATCCGCATTTTCATACAAAAAAATACATAATTATTTAGCTATTTTAGAGTTAGTTCTAAGTCAAAGTTGTTCATATTTTTTTTTAGTAAATTTACCCGTTGAAAGATAGCCAATGATTAATTAATTAAAAATTATCCTGTGGTTATGTATGATTGCTGTTCGTAATAAATTGATTCATAACCCTATTGATAAAAAAGACTTGACATTCAACCGCTTTATAAATAGTCTGTCCTTGTCATTCACATGACAATAAAATGGATAAGCTAAATACAAAATACCATTCGTTATTTGACATTTAACTATGGGTAAGTCGATGGTAAGAGGGTATTATTATATATCTATCCCGATAATTTTCGTACATTCTAAATAAAGAGTAGTGTTAGGCCGACCATAGGTTTTGTTAATCAATTGACTCGCTATAGTGGATAACCTATATTTGATTTAATTTTTATTTGTAGACTGGGAACTTCATTAGTTAGATACGCCAAGTTTAATAAATTGTCGTATTAAAGTCACCCTGTATATTCCATTTTCGTTTCATGCACACACGTCAGTCACGTAAACGTCAAGTCGCCGATCAGTCACGTCAATTTCGAGGGACGTGTGTGAACAGATAGTCAGTCAGTCATAGCAATGCCTGTTTTGCTCGTAGCAATACAAGTTTTGACTTGTCGGTGACGCGAATTCGACTGAGACTGGCCGGTAGTGACGTGTGACTGATGTGTGTAGACAACGCCCTACAACTTCTTAGTAACTATATTTTTTAACGTGACTGATCGGCGACCTAACGTTGACGTGACTGAAGTGTGTGCATGTACCTTTAATCCCCGAATTTTCAAGTGACAAATTATTTTAACTTTCTAATAGGTTTGCTAGTCTTTATGTTGCTACAATATTAATTGAAGTGACAACTAGACAGCATGAAACTTAACGATGACTAACAATATTGAGTTGTACCTATTTCAGAATTTTGCTGTAAGCAAAACCTACAACGAAACTATAAATCAAAACTAAATTGTCACGACCTTATATACAGAAACAAACTCGTGAAACTAACAAAACACGCGTCCACATTAATTACAGTTAAAAACAGCGATATATCAATTAAAACAGTTTCAAGTTCGATCGAACTGTTGACTCTAACAACAATGAAGGACTTCGCCAAGTTGTACAAATGTGTTGGTTTATTTTCAATTAAGTCCTTGACCAGATGATGTAAGGAGACTTTGAGGTTATAAGTCTGTCGTGGACGAAGCAATTCTTTTTCACCGTATCACTAATTCCATTTATTTTTATTATTATTTGGTCTTTTACATTTCGTGGGACCCTGAGGTCCCGGACCTTTGGAAGCCAACTCGCAGAGGCTCGTTAGACGTCTTAATGTAATGAGGCACCAACCGACGATTTTCCCTATATGCACTATGCAAGTGCACGCAAGGACAACCCCCGGTTGGTGTAGGACTATTGAGGATATGGAAACGAATATAAAATTGAATTTTGGGTTTGGGTGCCTAAAGTGGACTGGTTACCTGGAACTATGGAAAGAGCCTGTCTGATCAATATTTTATAGGTACATGGAAAAAATGGCAGGGGGTGACTTGCACACTCAATAATGGGCCCCCAGAAACTGTCGCTAGCACATAGTGACGTAGCGACAAGGAGGCAACATGTCCTGAAGTGCTTGAGGAGTGGAGAGGTATTTCACGGCTTTCAGAACAATCCCAGAGCCCGGAAAATGGTCAACGCGCACTTACTGGAATACTTCCTTCCCCCGAGCACGTTTGGTCTTGCGAATCTCCACTCAAGCCGTCCAATTAAGGCAAGAATGAGGTGTGAGCGCCGTTCCTCGTCAGTGTTCACTCTAGCTGGTCAATAAAGGCAAGCCAGAGGTGAGGAACAAGAGGAGTTTTCCCGGGAGATAGGGTCCGTGGGGTCGCTACTGCCTAATAGCTGCCCTGCGGGTTTTTGTATCTCTCTTGGTCTTGCTACTCATCCGAAACCTGTTCCAGCAAAGTAAACTCTATCGGCACAGACCTAGACTTCGGAGAGCGCAAGACCCACCACGACGTCAGCGTAGAGATACGGCGGTGGGGTTATTATTATTTTATTATACCGTAAACTGAAGTGTCTGTTTGTAATGTCAAAATAACAATAAAATAACATTGTCTGTGACGTTGACGACGCAATTACAATGTTATACCTAGATTCCTTACTAACGAGGAGAGCAATGGTGCCCCGTGGTATCAGCCCCAAATAAGTAGCCCCCTAAAATTTACTAAGCTATCTACTTTAGTAGATTTACGTTTTTGTACGATTAACTGCCAAACAATAAATCAATATCAGGTACGGGGAAAACCCTAAAACTCTTGCGCACGTCCATTATCTAACCCGAAGTGAATCCGGCGCGGTTTTTATTCCGCATCGACCTGCCGTGCTAAAAATAACATCGTTTCTGGAAGAATGCCTGTAATGATCTACGGCCGTTTATTTACGTTCGGCAATATGAACAGACCGCTCTAGGTAATGGAAGATGAGCGGTTTGGTCCATGTTACAAGCTGTAGCAGGGAGATAGATGCAATTATTTTAAATTACTTTCTTCAAAAAAAATACAATAGTCGTGGATATATTTAGTAACCTATTCCGCTTAGCTATTTCTAAAGAGCCATAAAAACTCTAAAAGAAATCGACACGTGTTTCACCTCTCAACGAGGCATCCTCAGGATGACGATTGACTTGTCGCGAACTCGAACACGGTGTGGCATCCTGAGGATGCCTCGTTTAGAGGTGATATACGTCTCGATTTCTTTCAGGGTTTTTTATAGCCCTTAAGAAATAGCTAATCGAAATAGGTTACTAAATATATCCACGCCTATTGTATTTTATAATGGATTTTCGCAAGGTCACGCCTGAATCAATTAACTATCTTGCTTTCTTCACTTATTATCCTAATTTAAATAATCTTTGAAAATATTATAAATTATTATTATCTGTAAGTACAGGGTGTTAGGAATATTAATTTGCGCGTCGATGCTCCTTACACCGTGTATTTTTATATTATAAGTAGGTATGTGTTTACTTCAGTGTGTCTTTGAGAGGTGTTTGTTGATTCACTTGGAAAAATATTGGTACTGAACGATGTGTCGTTTGATCTCGAGATTAGAATATGTAACCTCATGCGCATTGCGTATATTTAACAAATTCCAAAAAATATTCTCAGCAAAACACAAACACGAGAACCTATGACTGGCTAGAGTGCTGCTTCTGCTGCAAAAAAAAAATGCTAATAACTAATAGTTAAAATTCTAAAGTTATTATGTCACCTCGTTTATACAGGGTGACTGGATCCAGATCCAGTCACCCTGTATTTGTATTTTTTTATATGCGAATTTGCTATGGCGAGTCCAGACTCGCCATAGCAAATTCGCATATAGAGGAGGTCATTTACTAATTATTGAACCTACTTTCTCTAGCTAAAGCTTTATAGTTTGGGAGATATGTAAATTTTTATACTTTATTGAGATTTTTCCAAAATTTGACCATCAAACATTCATACCTTTTTTTGTTTTTTTATTATTTGCTGGTAGTCATAAACATTGGTGATTAAAATACCTCGGAACTTCCCTCAAACTAGAGTAAAAAAATAAAATAGTACATTTTTTTTAAATACAAACAAAAAATTTTTACGATCACAAGGAAGTAAGGTCTAATAATAATTAGCAAATGACCTCCTCTATATGCTAATTTGCTATGGTGGGTCCAGATCCAGTCACCCTGTATACTTATGTTAACTCGATTTAAATGTATACGTACTTGGAATGGCGACTAAAAATATGTCAATATTTACGTATACTCAGTCGCCTTCGCTAATGGCTTGCATCGATGTGTTCGTACGATCGCGTTCGAAATTTGTATTGGCTCTTGATTTATTTTCATAAAATGTGCAGTGACGTGCAGCATCACCGCCCTTGGTGTTTGTTTAGTGAAGTATTTGTTTGTGATGATACAGGAATGTACCATTGTATAGTTAAAAATAATGCATAAGTAGGTACAGTAGGTCGCGCGTCAGCTGGCTTTAATACTACGTGTGTTATTTGTAGACAAAGTTTCAATACAACCTGAGGCCAGCTTAGACCACTGACGTGCAGCATACTGTACCTACCGAAATTTTAATATTTTTAGGTGTATATTTTCCTTTTTTTTCTTTTTGTTTCAAATTTTTTATTATATATTATTTATTATTACATATTAATTTTAAAAAATGTTTCTGCTAAACACAGACTTTTCACTAACAGAAAATATGTTTAAGATAAAATAATACATAGATGAGTCAGATCAGTCCTGAATTAAAAACTCAGTTTTAAATAAATTGTACATTTCGAAATCTTTTTTAAAACATGCCTCTTGGATATGTCTAACAATATGACGGTAACACAGACACACTTTAACAGAAGTAATTTATAAAAATGTCGAAACCCGGGAAAGATATTTATCAGTTTTGTTTACATTGAGTTTTCGCTTAAAATAGTTTTTTGATACGAGTATACGAGATTAGATCCTGAATGTGATGGCTAGGTAAACATCTGGAACTGCTGCCAGCATTTGCAGAAATGCTCAAGGAAATTTCACATGTCAACGGTATTTATGTCAAACTAAATTTGCCCGCGGTTTCTTATTCATAGTTTTCCACTCACCAAATACAGATATTATTACAGAATAAAGTACTTATCTAAGCAGCGTACGTCAGTTTTTTAACTGGACTTGCTGCCTCACAATTGTGTTTTTTATTATTATTTTAAATCTGTCAGGGCTAGACTCGAAATAGCAGTGAAATGATCATAAAAATCCATTGAAATGCTCTCTCGTGATGTGGTAACAAACAAACAGGTTTCGATTGAATTCAAATCTGGTCTGTCATTTAATACACAGATTATTCTATTTCATTATGCCTTTAATTTTTTTTTTTAGATGGACGTGGATGAGAATTTATTAATAAAACTAGACCGACCGAACTTGGCTTGAGTTTGGCTTGGCCGACACACTACCGTGTGTCTAGATAAAAATTAAAGTAGGTAACTCACGCTGTCAATCACGAAGCTTAATGTACTTTGTATTAAATTTTAATTTAATATTATATTATCGTTACTATTTCATTAAATATAATTATATCATCATATGTTTCGTGTGAACTGACGTGTAATATTTCAAGTCGTAACTGGCTTTGAAGTTCTTCTCGTGTCCATCAAATGTTCTGCTTCTTGTATTTTAATATTATATTAATATTCTGAAGTGATTGAATAGATAATCAAGCTATAAGTTAATTATATTTTATAAGTGTTGAAAATTATGATTTGCCGGGAATTTAACACTTTATTTTAAAACAATGTTGAGTTAAAGAGTAGTACGAAAATATTAAAAGACCTTTTGAATTATTTAAGAGAACGAATAACACTACCGTGTAAATTTGTCGATCAATTAGTTTAGCAAGATTCAATAGACAATAGTTAACATAATAATCCTCAAATACTAGAATCTTTGGGATTGCTCGTTCTAAACAGTAGGCTGCGACAAGGGCCGAGAGAGAGGCTGTTTAAAGTCCCGGTAGCTCGTACAAACCTGTTAAAGTTTGCATCGGTGGGGCGGGCAATAAAGATACTCAACAGCGTCTCTCTGCAAGTGGATATCTTTACATGCTCATTGGCGGAATGCCAGAGGGTGACACTTAACATATTGTCCTCTGTATGACTTGTGCCACACAGTGGACATTGTGACTACATTGCTGTATTGGGTTGAACCTGTTAAAACAAATGTATGTTTGAATAGTAAATAAATAAATAAATAATCAGCATACCTATAATGTTCCCACTGCTGGGACACAGGCCTCTTCAAGAGGGAGTGGGCTATAATCTACCACGCGGGCCCAGTGCCGGTTGGTAGATATCACATCTCTTCGAATTTTTGGTTCTAGGACATGCCGGTTTCCTTACGATATTTTCCTTGAAAGCAGTAGTGATGAAATTATTTACACAAAGTAAAGCGCCTGCCTGGGTTCAAACCCACAACCTACAACTCGTAAATCGGGGCCGTTACCACTGGGCCACCACTGCTCTCTTATAGTATGTAATAGTTATGTTCACAAAAAAGTTACAAGTGTTTTTGGTAACACTAGTTTAGGCGATTGCTATCAAAAGCATAAAGGAAAATAACTCTATTACGTTTGCGAGATAAAATGTTAAAAGTAAACAAGTCACTCAGTGACCTTTAATTTTATGCCATTGCTAATTGCATTCTCCTGCAATTCATCAATCAACTGGAGCATAAGAAAACAAAAAGTATTTTCGTATCGCTTCAAAAGTTTATTGAACCACAACTAAATATAAAAACAACAATAAAAGCAATGCACTTCTCACATGAAGTAAACAGACAAAACATTTAAACATCCTTTCATTCATAAAATTAAAAAACAAAAGCAAAGCACTCATGAACTCAAATGCTCACATAAACTTGCAACTGTTATTCCACTACAATTCTCAATCTTAAAACAAAGGTATAAAGCTCAAATCCAACGGGCATTAAAGTTACAGGTAATTTTATGCCGTAGTAAATTGTACGATATATCTCCATACAATTTGGACGCAGATGTAATGCAGAATTATGTTGTAAAATAACAGACCGATAGAGGCGGAATTATACTGACCGTATGATACAAAAGTGAAATATACCGTCTGAATGTATAAGCTATATTCACACGATATATTTCACTTTACACAGCTTGAAATATGAAGTTAATTTGTCAAATTGGCCCGTAAAATTTCAAAAATCGGAGTGCAAAAAGCGTGGTTACAAATGCTCTCACGTCAAAATGGGAAGTGTAAAAACATATTTTATTATTGATTCAATCTATGTATGGTTTGACAGTTTCTACAATATATTAGATAGGTAGATACTTACCTAGTATAACTTCAACCAGATTATTAAGCATCATCTTTTCATCTTCATTATGTTTTCTAAAAAAATACAATAGACGTGGATATATTTAGTAACCTGTTCCGCTTAGCTATTTCTAAAGAGCCATAAAAACATCTGCATTCAGCGCTCGGTGTGGCAACACGCCGTGTTCGAGTTTGCGACAAGTCAATCGTCATCCTGAGGATGCCTCATTGAGAGGTGAAACACGTGTTGATTTCTTTCAGGGTTTTTTTATAGCTCTTTAGAAATAGCTAAGCGGAACAGGTTACTAAATATATCAACGTCTATTTTATTTTATAATGGATTTCCGCAAGGTCACGCCTGAATCAATTAACTACTATTTCTTTTACTATTTTTACTTTTGAACTTTTTTCTTTTATTTTGGATCGTCAGAAACTTAAAAGTCTGACAACCAGTCTCACTAAGGGGTATCGTATTACCCAGTAACTGGGTTGTGGAGGTCAGATAGGCAGTCACTCCATGTAAAATACTGGTATTCAGCTCATCCAGTTAGACTGGAAGCCGACCCCAACATAGTTGGGAAAGATTATTGAAACAGTATAATCTAATTAAATGCATAAAATTTGAGGAATGCATGTATGCTTTGCATGCCACTATGATTTGTAAAAGTCATCATTTATTACCAGGTTTTTTATAGCACAAGTCGATATTTTCACTTCTTTGTTATTCTTTACTCGCTATATCGCTGCCTCGGGACATAAAGACCATTGCTGGCAGTATGAATACAAGTCTCATACGACGCGAACTTCAATAATGAGAATGTCTTAAGACTTAGAAGCTAAGCTTGGCATCTTCAATAGTAATTAATGCTGACATCGCTTTGACACTTCTGTACATTTTCATAAAAAAGCATCATCTTGTCTTGTTTTAGAAATCAGAAGATTTATAACCTGACGACTGAGTCTTAACATGGTATATATGTATACCTGTGGTATTTTAAGGCATAGAAATGTTATGTATTGCATCATAATCTATAATTCAAAGGAACACTCTCTGGCCATGACAACATAAGTTTTTGTGGGAGATAATGGATGAAATCATATTACAAAAAACTATTTACAAAAAAAAAACTAAAAAAAAACACAAGATTGAAAGACATCTTCAATTTCGGAAGTCGGTGTTTTGGTTTTATATTTTCGTTTTTTGCCACCGACTTCCAAAATTGAAGTTATTTTTCACTTTTTTGTGTTTTTTTAAGTAGTTTTTTTTTTTTGTAAAAATGAATATTTTTCATTTTTTTGTTGTAATACCTACCCCACACAAATTCGAATACCACTACCTGCTATATGTAAATAACAGTGACAGAAACTATAACATCATCCATATAGACTAAGTGGGAAAAATACGTATTATTGAAGCTCACTCAAAAACCACCTAAGCAAAGTTAGTAAAATTTATATGGGACTACCTCTGAAGTATCAAACAAAAAAAGAATCATCAAAATCAATTCATAATTGGCGGAGTCATCGCGTAACAAATATACAAAAACAAAAACAGTGGCACTCCGGGAGTGCCGACAGAAGTGACTACTACTAGTAATAAAAATAAAGAGCACAATCGCGTTTAAAAAATGAGGTGTCAGTAACGGTGTCGCGAGTTCAATTGTTTTTTCCCATCTCAAAAATGCCCAACGCGCCTAAAGAAGTTCTTACTTAAAAAAAAACATACCGTCGAATTGAGAACCCTTTTTAAAAGTCGGTTAAAAAGTAGGTACAGATTTCTTGAAAAAGTATCGAAGCGCATTTCCCCACTAATTAGATACAAACACAACACAGAAACATTTCACTGTACAAAAATTAAAAAGAACACATTAAAGGGATTGCATAAACACAAAAGGTGGATGCAGAAACAAAACAAGGAAATCCTCAAACATACTTCAAAACGGTTATCTCCACCGTTTCATAAAATCTGCTGACAGTAATTGTGTACGCTTGCTTATAAAATGCTTCTGAAATGCTCTGAAACGAGCAAACATTATTTATTTACGCGGACGTATTGTTGTAGATCTTTCAGAATTCCTGAGACTCTCGATTGTGCATATTTAATGAGGGTAGGCAGATAAAGGAGATATTTATAAAAGATGGAATATGATGTAATCTTTTTCAGAGCATAGCTTGTGTTTGGATGAAAAAGAAACGGTTATAATTGGGGACATGTCGTTAAAAATGTATCGGTATTCTTAGCATTCGCTATTATATTTACTCATTGTTGTGATTTTTCTTTGATTTAAGATATTTTGGTACATGGCCTTAATTATGTTTTGTGGTTAACATCCTCTCCTTCAAGCTTAAAAATTTTAAGACAATTGAATAAAAAAGTGATTTTGTTCAACCTAATTGTTTTTTTCCCCGTCAAATAATAATTAGGTACGTATCAAAATGACACTTAATTTCCCTGCTCATCTAAAAACCTTAAATAAACATTTAAAAACACCTCTCATTCACATTCAATCATTCTTCCATTCAATCTCCAACAAAGACCAAATAAACGTCAAAACCAATCTCTCACAACTTCAACAAAATGATTGCTAAGATTCATAGGTACAATAAAATGAATAAAATATATTTATTTGCTTAAAAACATGGTACATTACGGTCTTTTAATAGACTTACTCTTAGATGAATCGCTATGAACTGGTAATACTGGCATACAAATGTTTAAACATGCTAAATAGAAAAACTTAACGCATGAATTTGTTAAAACTATAAATAACATGTCTAATAAAATAACACTGGTTATTAGGGTTTCGTATCTATTATAAGATACTATAGTGAAAACGCAGTAGTCTTATAATATCTGTTACTTTTAGTAGTCTTAAAATATTTTTTTGATAAAAAAATGTGTGATTCTTCATAATATGCACATATCGAAATGAGGGAATATATGCTTAATTTTACTGACGGAAAAAAAATAAAAAAAAGGTTTTTTTATTTTTTTGTAAAAAAAATTTTTTTTTTCTTCTCTTTGGCATCTTATTAATTAATTTTAAAATTATTGTAAAAATTGATGAAAAAAATTCATATTTTTGATAAAAAAACATGTTTATTTTCAATTGAGAGTAGTTTTTTTTTCTCAATTTTAATTTAATGTGGACACCTAATTACTTCCATTCATTATGGAGTTTATTTCATCGCGATACATGATTTAGTTTAAAAATTACAGTTTTATATTTTTATTCCATTAAAAGTATTAAAAAAAGATTTAGATTTTTTAAATAATTTTTCTGTCTTTAAAATTAAGCATAGATTCCCTCATTTCGATATCTGCACATTATGAAGAATCACACTGTACTGTCGAAATGCAGTGTATTTGAGCAAATCATACAAATTGTAGCAAGTAGGCTACTATTAATTTAAGTCATGCCTGACGGTTGATGGTGAGGCTAGGACGGAAAATTTCATTTCGCCGAGGCTTGTATATGAGACCCATTACGGACGGGTCATGTGTCCATTTGCCGTGAAATGCATGTGGGATAGCTGGGTTTTGAGAAATATTTTTGCTTTTAATTCATGATAACTGCTTTTTGCTATTGGTAGTTCTCTTTACCTACTAGCTGATTGACTACACAACCTTCTTAATTAATTACCTAAAGAAACATCAAATTGGAAGATCATAAACGTACTATCTACTTGTAAACGTGCGATGAGTAAGATTTTTTCGAAACTCTTTCCCAGATCTGCTGAAATAAAGCCAGGAGTTTTTTATGTGACAGAAATTGTACGTAACAAGGCATCGACTAGAAAATAAATCAAAACTTATAATCTTGCTCATTAATAAATTCCAATGTAGTGAAAACCATAGCTATACAGGCTGTATCAGAAAAGTGTGGTCAAATAGAAAAAAATATCAGCCGTTCCATTTGGATCGAGTAGGTATAGAAGTTTTGTACGGGACAGCTAACAAATTTTTCTCGATTACCATGTTGGTCCCATGGAGAAAGTTGTTCAGTTTGATAGTTTGTACCACACCCTTTTCACATTTAACGTCACTATCGGCTTTAACAGCCTCGAAAACCATGAAAAAGACACCCATGATGAAAAATTAGAAAATGTTTGCAGCCGCCACTTTGATTTACTTTTTGACCTCACTATCTGCTGTAGCACCCTCCAAAACCACACCTTTCTGATAGGGTGTATTAGAAAGGTGTATTGGAAAGTACACCATCATCCGTCGCTAAGAGATAATTTTGGTATTCAACCTTATTACCGTCCTATTGCTGGGCTAACGGTCTCCTTAGTAAACTCAATATTTCTCTTTCTATTGCCTTTTTTGGATACTCTGTCCTAAACGAATCCAAGTCCTCACACCGTTTCTTCTTCGTTTTAAATACCTACTCCTACAGAAATCCTCTTTCGCAATACATCACATTTTTACCTACGAACGTAAAACTCTCAATAAGTGCTCTATAACAAAAACTAGTGCTGTAAACAAAATAAATCTCTCAGACAATAACCACGTGGCACTTTCAGTGTAGTGTTGAATTTCTATGTGCGTTTACTAGCCATTTATTCACGGCACTCGTAAACAATTAGTTGGGAAATGTTGAGAAGTATGTAGTTATGAATTAAATGGTGAAAAATTATGCGTGTTACGATGGTGGATTTTATTTGGGAAGTTGCGACATAAAGTCCGCGCCACCACTGAAATCCATTTCACACGGTGCTAGTGTCTATGGCATAAAATCAAATTGCATTAAAAAAAACACAATTTTCCGCTGGCATTCTTTCGTGGCGTGCACTCTAGTATGCTTTTACATTAGGGTTGAAATTGCATTAGGAATGTTGGTGAAAGATTTGGTGGTCATCATTTTGAAGTAATGTTCTTTGGACGAGTTTTTTCAGTGAAACTGAACGCGATCAACGCATCTATACCACTTTAAAGAGCTGTCAGTGTTCTTTTGTGGAATCACAGAGGTCTTGAACGCCGTTTAAATCTGGTAATCGCTTTCATTTGTGAAATTCGCCCTTGCTGATTTTCGTTGTGTTTATGAACGGGCGCCAGTAGGGACTGGTGTGCCACGACTTATTTTAATTTAATTATTTAATTGTTTTTCTTTTTATTACGGACTCTTTTAACGTTCTGCGTCGTTCTCTCATGTATAATTTCAACATGAACCATATTTTGATTTAAAAAAGTGTCCGTAGGGTTTTTTGCCCGTTCTTCTCCATAGGTAGAGGTACCTATTCTACTACGCTTTGGAATGAGCAACTAGTTTCATCTTTATGACTGATCGATCCCTTGACAATACAAAAGTCAGGCACTTTTGTATTGTCAAGACTTTATTTGAAATAAATGGTTTGAGTTCTAATTCGATAGACAAAATCGGTAGGTATGGAATCATCAACCTAGTTTTTTCTAACCATGGTCCTCTATCCAAGGTCAGGCAGTCGCTCAATGTAAAATACTGGTATTCAGCATGCAGTTAGATGGTAAGTTGACCCCAGTAAAGTTGGGAAAAGGCCAAGCAGATGGTGATGGTCTCCTACCCACGGACAGCTTACCTTGACTTAACTAGTATCAGTATTTGTCAACCACAAATTCTGAAATATGTTGGAATACCTGCTACCAAATAAAATTTATTCTGTAACAAATGGAAATTCAAGTAGCCACTTAATCCCAGTCAGACAGTGAGTGATTGACACTTTGTGTTCTCTGAAGCAGTCACGCGTAGGTGACACTTTCCTAGATGGAGTGAAAGTAATTTTAATTGACATCTTATATTCTGGGAAATGTGACGAATAATTATTTATAGGTAAGTATATGCTGCTCAACACAAACAAACACATTACAATACGCCTGTTTTCCCGAAGAGTTAGGCAGAGGTATACTCATCTCCTTCAGTTTAAAGGTATGATTCCGAACAACGCTGCACGCGGCAGTGCTGCCGCGTCACTCTTGTTGTGGGATGCGTCACTAGGTACTGTTGTGGGATGCGTCACTAGGTACTGTTGTGGGACGCGTCACTATTGTTGTGGGACGCATCACTACTGTTGTGGGACGCGTCACTACTGATGTGGGACGCGTCACTACTGTTGTGGGACGCGTAATATTAACTATGCCGTCGTTATACATCTATGAAACGTCAATGTTCGTCAAAAATAATTTACATAAATTTGCTCGAGTAACTAGTCAGCGCCGTTGTGATCGGTTACAAACAGTCGGATCTAGTACTGCACTATACAGAAACAGTATTTTTGTAATGGCTCCAAAGGTCTATAATAAATTACCGAAATGTATAAGGAGTGAAGATAATGTCCGCAAATTCAAAAGTAAATTGTATTTATTTCTAATAGATAAGACGTATTACTCTATCGAAGAATTTTTAAATGATAAAATATGACATTGCCAGCCCTTTAATTTAATTAACCATTGATATGCGTGTAAAAATAAAAAATTAATTATAATTGATTAATTAATTATTAATAATACATTTAATTGACATTATTTACAATTATGATGAAATATGACATTACTAGCCCTTTAATATAATTAACCATTGACATGCATGTAAAAATAAATTATAATTGATTGATTAATTATTTATTAATACATTTAATTGACATTATTTACTCGAACGTGACTTTGTATTGTATAAATTCAGAATTATTGCTAAAACCTAATATATTTGTACACCAATTTCATTGGTAGGACATAGAGCTCGACTAAAATGTATACATAAGACCTTTATTGTAATACCTGTGTTCACAAATAAAGATTGATTGATTGATTGATTGATTGATTGTCACTATTATTGTAGGACGCGTCACTACTGTTGCGGGACGCGTCACTACTGCTGTGGGACGCGTCACTACTGGTCGCCATTCATTTTCTATAGATTTATATGAGATTATATTCCGATCACGGTAGCAATGTGACACAGCAATCTGGCGCATCATTGCTGCCGTGCTCAATATGCTGAGCGATGACCGTTTTGCGTGGATGTGATGCATATTTTTCCCCAAATTGTTTTTTTTGTGTTTTCTTTCTGCGTCATATTTATGAAGTCCAAATAATAAAAATAAAAAATATTTTCTTTGCTTACTAGTAGGTAGGTAGAGATAGTTTTTGAATCTAATATGTGATGAAACTAGCAAAAGGATCATCTGATTCCAAGCTGTTTATTACAAAATGCAATATCTCGTCAAACACGTCAACTTGGGACACGTCACGTGGACGTGCCTTACGTTTTATTGCATTGCATCCGTGTCACATAGCAACAAAGTTGACATGTCTCATATATATTGCTGCAATTTCACCGGCGTATCAACTTACATACGGAGGTACCAGTGGAACACGGCAATACTTTGTGGCGTAAATAGTTGATACTTTCTCGGTAAAACTATTTGTACTCGGACACACTAAGGATGTTCGACTACCCTACTACTTTGGAGCAAGGTAAATTAGATTCCGAGTTAACCGCTCTCTTTCAAATTTCAAGACGTAAAGACATATCAGAGTTGTACAGGTATTTGACAAAATACATACCTACTGTTTTAAAATCACAATAGACTGTGACACCAAATCATAATAGACTGTGTTTGAGACACACGATCAATCACAATTTGTTTCGATTTGAAACAGATTGCTAATCCATTGCTTCATAAGTTGGAAAAAAAAATCTGCTCAACAACGTAAATAACGCAATGAATGTTGTTGAACTGTTAAAATGAAACAAATTAGTCATAAATTGTTTACGAAAATAAGTTACGCAATTAGGGTATTGGTACGCATGGGCGATTTTTTATCGCGCTCTTGATTTTTAACCCTGGTGTTGAGTATATTATTATATTATAGTATTGAAGATCCAACAAAGAGCATCCCAGTGCGTCAAAAAATACACTATTGGATTTGCAACTCCCGGCTCTAAATAAATAAAAATCATTTATTTCAGACAAAAAAGTCCATGGGCAAGGCAAGGTTGTTAGTAACAATAATTTTGCTTATGACTAATGTTTGTAACTAAAAAGTAAAAAGAAGAAACTAGACACACCGTCTACCCTTGTACAGTAGGCTCATCGGTCTCGCAACACATGGAGATCAGTAAACCTACTGAGTAGAACAGTATCGGTTCTCTCGCCAATTATCCTAGGCTCCCCCGTATTCGTCACACCACCAACTCAACTTGCTAAACAGCGGTGCGTTGAAAATCCATTGCGAGATTTCAAATCACTCATTTTTTACGACATGCCAGTGTCATCTGAAAGTTTCTGCCAGCCACATTTTTTCAGAGAATTTTGACGTAAAAATAGCTCAGTACTTAATCCACATGTCAGCAACATTGATGGACAGCCAATGTGTACAGTGGGCCCGGCCGGTCCACACCATTTGTCACACATGACGTATCCTGTCCCTCCCAACGCGTTGAATTTATTATCGAAGCAACCTTTTTGAAATAATTTTCTTCGAATTTCTGTTTGTGGAATTTTGGACGGTACGGGGCGAAATTCTGTTGTGTCAAATGGATTTGCAGTGTTGCGCGTAGGATCGGTTTCATGAAAAAATAGGTGTTGTATATGTTTAGATATCGATATTATTATTATTATTTCATCATCTGTTACGACGCCTCATTGAGGTGGATAACAATTAAAATTCTACTGTGTCTCGTTAATGACAGTTGAAAGGTTAACTGAGATTAAAGTGATTTAAGAATCAAAACCTCTTACAACTTATAAAAGGTTGTGTTTTGTTATGCTTGTTTTGTTATTCAAATTCAATCATTTTATTTCAGACCGTGTTAGTAAAAACTTAGCCTATGTTAGTAAACTCAATAACTTAAAAATACAATCATCATTCTACATGGACATGTGCACGCACATGTCTGCTAGCCCAGAGCCTGATAAATGGTCCATCAACCTTGTCCGCCAGTGCAGCTAAAATACTGTTAGGGCTACCCCTGAATCGCCGCAATATCTAAGCACACCGCTTGCGCATAATGGCATGAAAGTCTTCTATTCGCGAAAGTCATCTGTTATGCTTGTTATGCTTAATGCACCATGTTTTATCGTTTTTTTAATTGTAAGTTTATTAAACGTTTTTATAACTTAACTAGCTTTTACCCACGACTTCGTCCGTGTGGAATTCTATACATCAATTTTATTTATTTGTATAGTTTCCTAAAACAACAGTAGCCTAAGTTACTCCTTATAACAAAAGCTATCTGCCAGTGAAAGTACCGTCAAAATTGGTCCAGCCGTTTCGCAGATTAGCCGGCACACAGACAGACAGACAAAAAAAATAAAAACTGTGTTTTTTTCGTATGTACCGTATATACTTTCATATGCATTTAGTAAAAAGCTGTTATTTTGATATTACAAACAGACACTTCAATTTCATTTATTTGTATAGATTTTAGTTCTATCTTCAGCAGCACATGCAAACATACGAAAACCACAAAATATTGCAAACATTCCGAACATTTTACCCACATATTTCGTAAAATTCCCTTAACAAAAAGGTGTGTACCTCCTGCAGCGTGGCCACAGGCTATTTACGTATGGCTGGCCACGGAAGCGGCCAGAGGCGATAGTCTGACAACCGCTAGGGTTGTCTATGAGCCTATGATTTGTGGTAAAATTTTAGGGGAACAAATTTTTTGGTAACGTGATTTTATAAGATTTTGCATAAGGTAGTAAGCGTTTGAAACTACTGGGGAACGTAACGATTGAGAAAAAAGCAAAGTAGATTCTGGTAGGTATAAAACGTAATTTCCAACCATAGAGTAAATTAAATTTACATTATATATTGTAAAGACTGCTTTGTTCTTACTGGGCTCATGTCAGGTGCTGGACCTTTAAAGTAGTAATAACAGGGTGGCGATTTAGTCGTCTACATCCATCAAGGGGGTGATTTTAACCGTCATACTAAACAACTTTCGCTGTGAAACTGATTAATTACGTCGAAAAAAAAACTTTTCATACATGCATCGAAATTGTCTACGGTTTAATAGAAATTGTTTTTTTTTTTTTTAAGAATCGGATATGTGATGAGTGTTGTAGCGAAAGTTGTTTAGTATGGCGGGTAGAATCACCCCCTTGACGGATGTAGGTGAATAATTAATTGATGAAATATTTGAATTTGAGTCTCTTCCAAAAAAAGCGTTATTTTTTTTTTGTGTAAATTGAATACTGTTACTACTATTATGTTCATAATGATGTAGACTTTATAAAATAGTTTAATTTAATGTGTTTTCATTTTAGATTATTTAAATTATCATCATTAATAAAATACCAACATTCAATTCCGCTCATTTAATAGTGAATTGGCTAATTAATCAATATTTCTAATTTATTTTCGAATTATGTCGATAGCAAGAAAATGTTGAATGCAAATAATGAAGCAATTGTTTATTTGAATATTATGTTAATAGTTTATTAACTACACGGTCTGATCTAACTCTAGTACCTGACATCTAAATAGTTTGCTGAATAATTACCTAATTAAAATTACGAAACACATTTGTAAATAGGTAACTAATTAAATTCAGGAACTAAATGAATACTTATTCTACATTCAATGTACTTTCGCACTCAATTTCCAGGTTTTCTTTCGTAAAAGTTCTTTCATTGAGATTATGAGCAAACATAGAAATATAAATAATATTTATTTGTATAAAACATCTGTATATATAAAATGGTAAACTGACTGACTGACTGACTGACTGACTGGGTGATATATCAACGCACAGCTCAAACCACTGAACGGATTGGGCTGAAATTTGGCACACAGGTAGATAATATGACGTAGGCATCCACTAAGAAAGGGTTTTTGGAAAATCGACCTTTAAGGGGGTGAAAAGGGGGGATTTTGTTTGTATGAAATTTTTTATTCCTTGAGTTAATAAACTTGAAACTTGGCACGAATACTTATCTATGTAAATTATAAAGTTTGCCATTTTTAGTTTTTCTAAACTACCCCCTAAGGGAGGATTGGGGGGTGTCATAGTTTGTATGGAAGAATTTTAACGCGCGGTCTGATTAACTCAAAACTCAGTATTTATACTTAAGACTGAAAACAAATAAAAACGTGTGTCAAGGTTTTTTGAAAATCTACCCCTGACGGGGTGAAAAGAGGTATTTATTTTTACAGGGGAGGATTTTACTGTTTGGCTTGATTAACTTGAAAATTTGTATAAATAATCTATGTCAAATAATGGAAACGTCACAATAGACTTTTCAAAAATTATTATCACGCTATTTGCTATGGGGGATGAGCAATATTGCATTATGTTCGTATTCTTCTATAGTTTACCGCAAACTGTAAAAAGACTATCCAAAAGGTTAGAATATTGCAGATAATTACGGATTTAACCTTTTAAAACATTATCATCACGCTATACCTTTATGGAGCTAAGTAGTCAATTATAACATATACAGGGTGGATGTTGATATGGGGCAATAAGGGCAGGTACCTTAACCGTTGTCGCTACAAGAAAACGGTCTTAGAAGACTGTCCTTAACTTTTTGATCTGCATTCACAGATTTTGAAAAAATTGTACAGTCAGCAAGAACATGGGTAATTTTCACAAAAACTTTTTTGATGCCTGTCGATCCTATTTCTTATTACTAGCGTCAAAAAAATATATCGGGCCAACGGAGGGCGAATTTTTGAATTTTCTCGTACTCAAGTACGAGAAAATTCAAAAATTGCAAAAAACTTTCCATACTTTTCGTAGAAAATGAGCCTGAGAGGAGATAGAACAACACGAAATATTATCCGCAACGATCAAAATCCGTAGTGCGAGCATAGCCTAAGTTTTTAATACCTATCTATTTCAACTTGATACCTCCACGCGTTTCTGAGAAAAAGTGTCTTGACAGGCAACGATGTCATCCTTTAAGGGTTTCCATTTTTCATTTTGAGATACGGAACCCTAAAACAGATTTATTACCTATCTATCTATTTGTTACCTTTTTCATGCCGTAACGGCTGAACAGATTTAGATGAATGGTATACGGATAGGCCATGACCGGGATTAGGACATTTGATAAGTACTCTGAATATCGGTAGTACGTTCCTGTGGGATATTTTCCGACCTTTGCGCGTGCGAAGCCGCGGGCAAAAGCTAGTGTTATATAAACTTGTTTTAAAAAGACATTATAGAATATACATGTTTTACTTGTATGCAAATTAGGAAAAAAAACAAAAAAAATGTTTCCCGTCAATAAATTATTTTATTAAGCTGCAAAAATTATTAGTATTTTTTAAACAATATAAGATCTAAAGTTTTATATAAACACTAGCTTTTGCCCGCGGCTTCGCACGCGCAAAGGTCGGAAAATATCCCACAGGAACGTACTACCGATATTCAGAGTACTTATCAAATGTCCTAATCCCGGTCATGGCCTATCCGTATACCATTCATCTAAATCTGTTCAGCCGTTACGGCATGAAAAAGGTAACAAATAGATAGATAGGTAATAAATCTGTTTTAGGGTTCCGTATCTCAAAATGAAAAATGGAAACCCTTAAAGGATGACATCGTTGCCTGTCAAGACACTTTTTCTCAGAAACGCGTGGAGGTATCAAGTTGAAATAGATAGGTATTAAAAACTTAGGCTATGCTCGCACTACGGATTTTGATCGTTGCGGATAATATTTCGTGTTGTTCTATCTCCTCTCAGGCTCATTTTCTACGAAAAGTATGGAAAGTTTTTTGCAATTTTTGAATTTTCTCGTACTTGAGTACGAGAAAATTCAAAAATTCGCCCTCCGTTGGCCCGATATATTTTTTTGACGCTAGTAATAAGAAATAGGATCGACAGGCATCAAAAAAGTTTTTGTGAAAATTACCCATGTTCTTGCTGACTGTACAATTTTTTCAAAATCTGTGAATGCAGATCAAAAAGTTAAGGACAGTCTTCTAAGACCGTTTTCTTGTAGCGACAACGGTTAAGGTACCTGCCCTTATTGCCCCATATCAACATCCACCCTGTATATGTTATAATTGACTACTTAGCTCCATAAAGGTATAGCGTGATGATAATGTTTTAAAAGGTTAAATCCGTAATTATCTGCAATATTCTAACCTTTTGGATAGTCTTTTTACAGTTTGCGGTAAACTATAGAAGAATACGAACATAATGCAATATTGCTCATCCCCCATAGCAAATAGCGTGATAATAATTTTTGAAAAGTCTATTGTGACGTTTCCATTATTTGACATAGATTATTTATACAAATTTTCAAGTTAATCAAGCCAAACAGTAAAATCCTCCCCTGTAAAAATAAATACCTCTTTTCACCCCGTCAGGGGTAGATTTTCAAAAAACCTTGACACACGTTTTTATTTGTTTTCAGTCTTAAGTATAAATACTGAGTTTTGAGTTAATCAGACCGCGCGTTAAAATTCTTCCATACAAACTATGACACCCCCCAATCCTCCCTTAGGGGGTAGTTTAGAAAAACTAAAAATGGCAAACTTTATAATTTACATAGATAAGTATTCGTGCCAAGTTTCAAGTTTATTAACTCAAGGAATAAAAAATTTCATACAAACAAAATCCCCCCTTTTCACCCCCTTAAAGGTCGATTTTCCAAAAACCCTTTCTTAGTGGATGCCTACGTCATATTATCTACCTGTGTGCCAAATTTCAGCCCAATCCGTTCAGTGGTTTGAGCTGTGCGTTGATATATCACCCAGTCAGTCAGTCAGTCAGTCAGTCAGTTTACCATTTTATATATACAGATAAACTTATCCAACACTGAAAAGAAACTAGATTTACCCAAACATTAAATTTTAAATTAAAAACCAACATGTACGGTAGACTGTACATCAGTGGCAACAAAAACCAGTATAAGCTGACCTCGCATTCTATCGAAACTATGTACTACACTAGGTCAGCGCAAGATCTAAGTGTTCCCACTGACCTGAACAAAACGAACATAAACTAATTCAATCACCAATAAAAACATCACAACATACCATAGCTCCTAATTTACATGCAATCTAAATCCACGTGACAGCCCTACCTGACATTGACATTGCATCTATAATGACGTCTGACGAGGACAAATGACATTTTAATTGCAATGGCGTCGTCTTACGCCGTCCGATGTCCAGGGACGCCCAAATTATTTACGGTACAGTAGATATAAAGTGGGCAATTTTGTTATGATTTTTTTTTTAATAATAATTTAGGATGTCACAGTGCTCAGTGGCTCATGCCATCTCCTCTGATAAAATACAATAGACGTGGATGTTTTTAGTAACCTGTTCCGTTTAGCTATTTCGTGGATGGGTGACCGTGCCTCAGAAAGCACATGAAGCCCCGGCTGTCATTTGTAGATCTTTGACAGTCGTTACGGGTAGTTAGAAGCCCAAAGGTCTGACAACCAGTCTTACCACGGGCTATCGTGTTACCAATACTCCATAGGTTTAGGTAGTTAAATAAAGGTAAACAAATCGTAAAAAGGGTTTTTATAGATGACACTTTCATGTTCAGAAATACGATAAAACCAAATTAAATTATTTTTTTGTTTTTACAATAGTTTCCTCTTTTATTAATGTATGTTAAACTTTATCATTTATTCTTATACTACTATTCGTAGATGTAACTGCTTGAGCACAATTTTTTGTTAGATTTATGATGTTATTATCATATTTTGTAATCTGTCTATTGTAAAGAGCCCATTCTCTGAACGTCAGCGAATTATAACGTTGCTAAATTGAAGAGTACAACTAAAACGTAGCATGACAACTGAAGTGGCAGATATTACGTTTAGTCGGTTACTTGACAGCTGTCTTATCACGTGGTATTTTTTGTTTACCTTTATTTAACTACCTAAACCTATGGAGTATAGTAACTAAGTTGTGGAGGTCAGATAGGCAGTCGCTCCATTTAAAATACGGGCATTCAGCTGCATCTGCAGGGCTAACATGACAAGCGCGAGAACGCTCTTTTTCTCGTTTTATCGTAATTTGTCTACGATTCTGACGTCATTCTAATCCCTAACATGACCGCAAACGACGAGTAAACTAAAAAAAGGCACTTTGACATTCTTTTATCGCGCGACGATAAACTGATGTTGCAAATTATTAAAAACAAATTATTTTTATGATAGCAACATCGGCTTGAAGTTCTGTTTCATTCATTCCATTTTATGCATGGAATTATGTACTTTATTGAATAAACGTCTCTCTCTCTTAATTATTATTATTATATTTTTTAATTTTTTTTTGGTCTGTGCTAAATAAATGTATTTTCTTTCTTCTTTCTTTCTTTCTTTAACTATGTATGATTACTTTTTATTATTTATTTATTTAATTATTTATGATTCGTTTTTTATTATTTATTTATTTAATTATTTATGATTAGTTTTTTATTATATAGTTATTTATGATTAGTTTTTTAATATTTATTTATTTATGATTAGTTTTCGACTGAAAGCCGACCCCAACATGTTGGGAAAAGGCTAGGCAGATGATGATGGATGTCACAGTGCTCAGTGGCAGTTTATTCAATGTCAATGTCAATGCCAACCAGCTGTCACGAGGATTATAATAATACTAGTGACCCGCCCCTGCTTTGCACGGTTTATTTATGTTCTGGAAGGATTATGATGATACTACTGATATACCAGATTACTTGTGGTTTATAATCCTTATGTAATTAAACAAACGCACGAGGTATGGAGTATCTTAAAACAAATCTTCATCTAGTTTAATAGAACCTGGTGGAAAATGAAGACAAGGTTTCATATTTCAGCTGCCTACACTTTTAAATTCATTTTCGATTCATTTATGAAGCGGCACGAACATTACTTTGAATATTTTACCATTATTATCTAGACCTGTTCCAGGATGCCTGAACAAACTTCTTATAAAAGATGACAAAAAATAATATAAGTATGAAAAATCTTTAAAACTTTGTCTCCAGAGTTTGACCCATTAGTTAGACCTTCAATAGTTTGTCTCAGGGAATGCAACAATGTATATACAGCATGTACCAGGAATATGTGCTCATATTTAAGAGTGTGATACAAACCATCAAACTGAACAACTTTCTTCATGGGATCAATACCATAATCACGAAAAAATTATCAACTGTCCACAAAACTTCAATACCTAATCGACCCAGGTCAAATCAAATGAAATGAAATCATTTATTACTTTGCAAACATGGGTAATTATTACATTGATGTTTTATTAAGAAAGTCCTCCAAGTTCTACCGTCACATGGGCATGCAAATAATGTTAATTTATACAAATTTAAAGACATTATAATTTAAAATAATTATCAATC
This sequence comes from Agrochola lychnidis, assembly GCA_963680765.1. NCBI lineage: Eukaryota > Metazoa > Arthropoda > Insecta > Lepidoptera > Noctuidae > Agrochola > Agrochola lychnidis. The sequence continues at coordinate 10,404,523 of OY796869.1, read as the reverse complement.
AGGAAAATTTATGTTAAATCGTTTGAATTACAGTAAATATCAAATTAATACAAAAATGTCAACAAGGTTGCAGTAATAAAAAAAAATGGATTGTTAGCATGTCAATCAGTCAGTGATTCATTAGTAAGGAAGTCGTGATTGCGTGGTTGGTCCCATGGAGAAAGTTGTTCAGTTAGATGGTTTGAACCCCCCTTTAAATACGACCACACCTTTCTGAAACATGCTGTATATAAAAAACACTTTATATCGTCTAAATCAAACAATAGCAACACAAATCAATGTTGAACATCTACAACAGGAAACGATAGTTCTCATTGTAAAATATGTGCTCACAAATAAATAATAGTTCGCGGAATAAATGAACGTAAACGTACACCCACAGACTTTTCGCCATTATTACGACAGACGGCCATTCAAATAAAACGAAGCGGATGTCTCTAATTTAATGGGAAAAAATACAATAAAACTTTAAAGATGTCGTTACTTTGTTTGGCTGACTGACAAGTCATAAATTGGTGGTAATTATTTAATTCAATATTGATTCCGCTCGTTTTGAAGATACATCCTAGCCCCGGAAAAAGAAAATTTTGTATAAAATGATCGCATCGCTTTGTTATAGTGGACCTCGTTATTGTTATACCACATAAGGTTGAATGTCACCTGCACATCAGAAAATCTCAAGATTGTTCATGTGACAGTTAAGGCCCGTTCACACATACCATAACACAACCACACCACATCGCAGCAACAAAATGTGGGCAAGCACGTGTGAATAGCGTCGCTGTAGCACCTTTTTGCAGTTGCGTTGTGGAAACTACAAATTCAAATCGAATGGTCGGCGGAACGTTGTGTTTGCGATGTGGCCAGCCTCTAGTGTGCTGTCTCGCTGGTGGTTGCGTTGTGGCTGCGACGTGGTCGGTACCGCCAACAAGGTTGATTTTGACGGCAACGTGTGGTCCGTGTGAATAAACTATTAATTTTCAGCGCCCGACCGCATGTTTTCGTTCTGGTATGATTATGGTTGTGGTAGGTGAGAACGGGCCTTTAGATAGGTTCAACTTTGGTGAGGTTTCAATTTTGTGATAATAATTGTTATCAAAAGTCATACAGCCATTACGAAATCGACTATACCTACGTGACAAATTAAATCTCTTTTTTATTCTACAAAAATAGTGTTTTTTATGTTTAAGTTTTCACTTCAAAATAGTTTCGTAATAAAAAAACTGTTTTGAAGATTTTTATATTGGGTTACATAAATGTATGGACGAATTAAAACTATGAATCTCTATGATAAATGACCAAGAGCCACAATTCATACATTTGTTATTGAGCTACACTTACATAGCAATAAGATAATTTTTTATTGATGTTTACATTACATTTTTTAGGTCAAATGATTACATAAATCATTTTGATGGTTGACACAGTCACGTGGGAATTAATTGATTTTAAGGCCACTGACACACTTACGTTTTTGTTCTGCCTTCTATAAACATCGCGTTTCTTCGTTTCCATAAAACAATTAAATATGTAAAGCGGTTCAAGAACGCTTATTTAAAATATATAACACAACTAACTATTAACAGTAAGTACTAAATTAAAATTTAATGACTCACTCATTAACTATACAAATAATTACAAAAACAAAATGACGCTTTGGCGTCAAAGTACTCGTTCGAATCGCTGTCATTCGGAAACGTACCCAGAAGACTGGCACGTAATATGTAAATTATATTGTGTACATTATTATGATCTTGGGGGAGAAGCCCATGACCAGTAAAGGACGTCTTTCAGCTGAAATGATGATGTACACAGCATTAATATTTTGCACGTGAAAATGTTTTTTTTGTCATATTTCAATGGCTTAAATCATCGTCTTATTTTATTGTAAAATTACAAATATTAAACACACGCTAAGTGCAAACATACACTTAATTTTAAAATAAATCTTTTATAGATTACAGTATTGTTTTTTAGTGCTTCGCTTATCATGTTACATTCTTAAAATAATTTTAAATATAACTGATAATACTTTTATTATCAGCTGAGTTAAATGGTCCGTTAATTCATACAAGAGAACGAATTGACCTAGACTTGGTTTTTACCAAAATTTTTTAGTAACACAAGTGCACTACGTTCTTTTTGGGGTTCGCCGCAGTCAAGTGAAATTTCATTATATTTCGATGCATTATTATAATACCACCTAAGACCAATTAATTAGAAACATGACACCTACTCGTAAATCCTACTTAATAATAATAAACGCAAAAGTTTGTGATGATGGATGGATGGATGTTACTCTTTCACGCAAAAACTGCTGAACGGATTTGGATGAAATTTGGCACACAGATAGTTTATAACCTGGATAACACATAGCACTTTTTATCCCCATATTCCGATGGGATAGAGACTTATGCGGGTTAAACCGCAGGGCGCTGCTAGTTAACATGTAATTATTGTATCAACAGACCAGCTGAGTAGTCCATACTGGGTCAAATTAAATTAGTAAGCAAAACTCTGCAGACATAATGGATATCGATATCTAATCACAATAAAACAAAAAAAAAATACAGATTTCTCAACTCATAAGTATATTATAGTATATTTCTCATCTTCAAAAAGGATCATAAAATCATTTTTATTTTAAACTAACTTCCGCCAGCAGCTTCGCCCGCGTCATATCTTTATAAATTATAGCCTATGTTACTCAGAGATAATATAGCATTCTACTGGTGAAAGAATTTTTTAAATAGGTGCAGTAGTTTTAGGGTTTATCCGTTACAAACAAACACAAAAATCAATCTTTTCTCTTTGTAATATTAGTCTGGATAAATAAATAAATAAAAATCTTTATTGCAGACTACATGATCCATAAAAAAGACGATAAAAAACGAGTAAGTGTATTGTTTAAAATATCGTACCCATCATGTCTGCGGAGTATTGCTAACTAATTTCAATTTGACCCTGTATAGGCGTCCTAGATATTTTCCTATAGCTCGCATAGCTGTTTGAAGTGCCAAGCATTTTAATATCAGAATACTCAATACTTGGAATGTGAAGATAAAAATAAACGCTGTATAAGAATCTTTAGCAGCGTATTTTTTGTCGAGAAATTAAGATGGTTATTCATCACTATAATATTTGAACGATGCTTCAGCCATTTCTTGCGATATTTGTCTATTTTCCTGTCGCGATTTAAAAATAGTAAATTATTTTACAAAATTGTTGAAGTCCTTTCAGCAAACCTCTACTGCCTATAGCTGATTTTCCGAATGTGACTATAGATTAACTGAGTGCTAAAACTAAAATTATAGTCACCAAAAATGTATTTGACTAAACGCTTACCAAAATTTACCTATTTTACTACCAAAAAGGATAGAAGCACTAAGGTAAACATAACCTAACCTCATTTTGGGGTCAATTTATTTTATTTGTGTCTAGAATCAATTTTTTGGATCGCAGTTCAATCTAAATTAGAATTTAAATTAAACAATTTGAATAGAGGAGCTCGTAGCTAAGTAATAACAGCCGCATGGGTCGATCTATCAGGTTAAGCTATACTGGCCGGGGTTGGTCCGTAGATGGGTGACCATCTTTACATACAGACTCCTCCGTACCTCGGAAAGCACGTTAAACCGTTGGTTTCGGCTGTCATTCCTGGATCTTTGACAGTCGTTACGGGTCGTCAGAAGCCCGAAAGTCTTACAACCAGTCTTACCAAGGAGGAGGAGTATCGTATTACCCAGTTACTGGGTTGTAGAGGTCAGATAAGCAGTCGCTCCATGTAAAATACTGGTATTCAGCTGCATTCAGTTAGACTCGAAGCTGACCCCAACATAGTAGGGAAAAGCAAGGCAAATTGAGTACAATGCAAATTGTACTGCGATCCAAAATGATTTACCCTACGGCACGGTTTATCTCCCAGATACAAAGGTACAACATCTGTCTCATGGTTCACCGTAAAACGCAATACCCGTACCTTGTTCTTAATTACATAACCTCTAGAGTTAACTAAACAGAACCCAAATTCGGAGTATCATACATAACCGTCCCTTCATAAACCAGGGGCCGCCATCTTGAATTTCAAGACCCTTTTGTAACAACAAACTCTAAACAATCATTTTATAGATAAGGTTGAAACGTCAAAACTTACAGGTTAAAGTACTTATAATTGGGTCAGGGGACCACAAGTACACGAGACTTGGCAGAATGTAACGATGTTGCCAGCCCCAAAATAAAGGCAGCTACAATACGGAGAAAGCCTTAAAGTTTATGTTGTAAGTTTTTGTCTTATAAAGTTCATGACATTTAGACAGAAAACTACTGAATTATACTAATATAAAAGTAAGAAAAAAAAAAGCTATTGCATAAAATTTGTAACCTCCATACTCCCTATTTGTCAACGCTACACTTGGGATGATGACGTGATGACATAAAACAAAAATTACGTTCTCATGACAACATCACGTTTCCCATGACAACATCACGTTGTCATGGGAACCGTCATTACATGGTAGGCGGAGTGGAGGGTGTTAGGTTTTATTTTCGTTACGTTACGGAATTTCTTGATTCGGTCGCCGCGCTTAAAGCCCGCGATAAAAGCTACGCAATAGCTTAAAAACATTTATTTGGACACGGTTCGTGAAACAAAATACAAATTAAAAATGAAAATAAAGTTTAAACAACAATAGTGTATGCCTCACGGCTGCGCCAAAAAGGTTCATTTCAGCATTAATGCCAGACAGATGCTGTCTGACACTAATTTTCTAATGAACCCTTAAGTTCGGTTATTAGATACTTCAGCATAGCTATTCACAATCATTCGACAGGCTTTCATGTCGAAAATGACACATTTTGATTTCCAAATTTGCCTTGCTCCGCACAGTAAATAGTTTGCTGTCGGAAGTATAGGTCGATCTATTTGATTTGAGGGACAAATTTTTGGGTTTCTGATTTTTGAACAGCATTTGGAGGACTCCTTCAATAACATTAATTGCTACTCGATTAGGCACGGAAACGTATCGATTGGTTGTAAATAGACATGCAAGATCAAAAATGGCCGATTTTCCGTGTAAATTTTGAAAACATACTCCGTACTGATCACATCCTATTAAAGATTTCAAAAAAAAATCAAAATCAAAATATTTTATTTCACATAAACCTACATGGGCACTTATGAAACGTCAGAAGCTAGGTGCACGGTTCCAATTGGTCGTTTCCTATGGAGAAGAGCCGGCAAGAAACTCCACGGTTACTCTTTTAAAAATAATTGGCTTTTACAATACTTTCATATAACAGTGTTTCTAGGTATGGGAGGACAGTGTAGGTCTTTCAATAAGTACCAAGTACTTAACAAAATAGAAAATGGTTAACAGGTCTACAATCCACTAGGCCTACAGTGTTCTCACATTCACAAAATATGTAGAAAAGAATCTATACAAAAAATAAATAAATTAATAAAAGTAAAAAAAACCTATTCTAATAAAACGCAATTATATGATTGCTGTTACAACTGTAACCAATCTGAGTAATTATCATGTCCACAAGTCACTAAAAAAAAAAAAGTTGAAATTAAATCGTAGGTATATAATGTCAAATAATAGAATAATAAATATGTCAAGGACGAATGTAAAAAAAAAAAAAAAAATTAAATAAACATGGTAATTTGGGAGCAGTTAATAGACTCTTACTTATTTATGCCGTTAATGAGGTACCAGGGAAGCCACATGTGCAGAAGGAATTATTGCCAAACTTCCTTATCTTCAACATAGTCTTTAATTTTATAATATGCTTTCTTGATAAGGACACGTTTGATGTGGGTTTTGAACTTCCCATCGCTAAGTTCTGTCACAGACTTTGGCAACTTGTTATAAAAGCGGATACTGTTTATAAGAAATGACTTGCTTGTTTTAGTTAATCTAAATTTGGGTATCACAATTTCATGTCGACTACGTGTATTTATATTATGGAAATCGCTTCTTATTTTGAAAAGTCTTAAGTTTTTGCGAACATACATAATACTTTCTAAGATATAAAGTGAAGGCAAAGTCAGTATATCAATTTCTTTAAATTTGTCTCTAAGGGACTCGCGAGGGCCCATTTTATAGATCGCGCGGATTGCCCTCTTTTGTAAAATGAAATGATTTATTTATTTAATGATTTATTTCAGTTAACAAGGCTCGAACTATTATTATATGCCTACCATAGTACACACGGCTACACATCAAGCTATACATTTCCAGTTTATGCTGATCTCGCACTGTTTAGGATTTCCGTACAATGCGAGGTCAGCTTATACTGGAAATGTAAAGCTTGATGTGTAGCCGTGTGTACCACTACATACCTACTGGCCAATTAATAGTTTTTATGCAACTCAAACTGCTTTATTTGTTCACAGTATTGTTAGTACGGTTATAAATAACACAATAGCGACAGCCAACACTACAAGACTAATCATTTCCTGTATTTGTCTTTTCTAATTATCTATTTTAATGCAGCATCTGAGACAATCTGTTGTTTTGGTGTCATAGATTTTCCTCGTCGAATTTGTTGTGATAATTATAATAAATTATTCAACGTCTATGGGCTTTGTGCCAGAGTTTGGTATCCAATTTAGTCGTATAGAAGAATGCTTTAAGACAGCGTATACTAAATGCGTTCAATTCTTGATTTTATATCACTCAGAAATATCCAAAGATTTAAATCGTTAGATTAGCCCTCACCGTGCTAAGTCACGCGAAAAGATGTCCATACTGAGATGAGTGAGCTCACACAATAATAATGGCGTTCCCATGACCATCAAGTCAAATCTCTGCGACATTCTATGTGTCAGAGGACTTTCGACGTGGTAGGGCGAATCTACGATTGAAATCTTTGGAAATACCATTCCGTATTCAGTACTGGTAGCAAGATTTATAGTAAAAGAAAATATTCGTTAAAGGCTTACTACCTACTACCAAGGCTTAGGCTAGACCAAATTTCTAGCACACTTGGGTCCCGCCTAGGAAGATAAGTAGCCGTTATATTTTATTCGCTCGCAGGAAAAGTTCATTTCACTAAAAGGGAAAAGTTTACAGAAAAATCCGTCTGAGTTAAGACGTGGAAATATTTACGTATTCTTTTGTTTTTATATTTTTTATGCTCGTCCGTTATTGAAATACTTTCTAAGGCGATTTTGTAGAAGGCACGGTTTTTATACAGTACGGCGCCGTATAAACCGCACCATAGAAAAAAATTGTCCGTCAACAAACTTCCATAGTTATCCATACAACACTATGGTAGGTACTAAAAACTACGTTTTTCACGGCAAGAAAAACGTGTGTGTACAAAAGGCCTTACTCTTGTAATTCTTACCTTTCTAATACCTCTTCATAGGCTTAGCCATTTATTTGAATGAGTACCTAAGTGTCTGCTTAAAATCCAGTCGTGAGTAAGCTGACAAAAAAAAAACAATTCATGAAAAGATTTTTTTTTGCATTTTTATACAGAGTGTATATTTACTACGATTACTTTTGAGTGAAAACAGTGTTATTAAGATAAATGACATTTTAAATAAAATTACGACTAACGAAGAGTAAAAGGGCTCTATAGTATGGTAAGTACATGTTTATAATAGGAAACGTAGAATCGATTGATCGATTTAAATTTCTTTGATCAGCGAAATGTACAGTCATATCGCCGTGACTGTAAATGACAAAATGTTAAGCCTATTATTTATTTACTAAACATCACAATTATTCCATCTAAATATCTTCCCTCGTCCTGTCTGTTCCGAGGAAAATCTTCTAAGATGGCAACACAATGCCAGAGGTCAAAAATCCTCAGGGGTACCCGAGATTATTAACTAATTAACCCGCCGAAACGAGCTCCTTAATAATACATTTAGCATCCCTTCGGTGATATAAGTACGAAAAATAAGGGTACATTGTGAATAATTGTGAATAAAGGAAACGTTGTGAATAAGGGTACCTACATTGTGAAAATGTTTTGTTATAGATATTAATTGAATTATTCTGGTTATTCATTTTTAAATTATGGTTTTAGGGTTCCAGCCTTACCATAAACGGAACCTTTTAAGTGCACGTTTATGTTCGTCTGCAACATGGATGTTTTATCGATATCCATGCAGCGTAGGAATTTGAATTTTGACATAATATTAGGTCTCGGTGACGCACATACAGATTGCTAGTCAAAGCCAATTGTTATTTTTTTTTGTTATGTTTTTAAGGGGACCGATTAAAAATTATAGGCAGTAATGGGGAATGCCGTCATAAGTGAAAACTTAAAACTGGTATTAGCGTCATCTATATTCTATAGCACAACACTACGGCATAAGCATGTTGATGACGCGAATCCATAAGTTTATCCCTTACCAAAAATCGCTCAATGCGACCATAACAGTTTTCACTTAAAATAATCTCTGATTACTTAACTTATGCGTTACCTTGCGTACGATTCTTAAGTGCTGAATGAGTAATAGTGACGTTCTAAATCGAGGGGCCGACTACTGATGATTGCAACTCCACGGCTACGTCACTTCAGCCATCAGTCACTCGCCAGAATCAGCGCGAAATTCCTAAAAATAATAGAAACACACACCTTTTTTATTTCAAAACATTGACGTAACATGAGTTATGAACACTCTGAAAACTCGATATATTATGTAAATGCTCATTTCGATAACACCCACGTTTTCTTCAAGTTATAAATACTTTGATAAATGGTCTGGATACTTCAGCAAGCGGATTGAATAGGTCTCTCTTATGAGACCTAAAGATCGGTCTGAAAGTGGTCTTGTGAGAATTATACCCGATCGTGAAATGTACTTATGTTTATAGATGAGTATGTTTAGGTAATTTCGGTGCTGGGATAAGACCGTATGAATCAAATTCTGCGCAATTTTACTGTCGGACGAATGCTATCAGCATTTAAAAATATTGTCAAATGAGCCAGGAATTTGATACTTACGATCTTATCCCAGCGCCGAACTTACCCCAACGTACTCTAGGTATATTATATATTTGGGTTTTTTTCTCCTAATAAAGACACAAAGGGTAGGTTTTCTCGTAAAAGTCGGGGCTTGAGTGCCTATGTCTTGTTTCCATTCATTCATGTGAAGTCTGGGGAGTACCGCAAATATTGATAGAAAAATGGATGGGTAGGTACTAAATCTATACTCGTGAATACATATTTTATATTAAGTTATACCTACATAAAGTCAAATTGAGGGGTGATGAAGTAGGCAGACTGTCACACCGTGTCTTAACTTTGTGGTTGTCAAAATTGTGATTTATTTTAATTTCGCTATTATGATATTGTCAATACATGCCGCACTAAAATTAGGTTATACTTTGGTAAAGCTGCTTCTGTAAGTAGGTAGACAATTTACGATACCTAATATCTTAGCCCAATATCCTTTCTGTCTTTTATAGAAATGTCAAGGACACTAAACATTGAAGACGAAATAGACACCTAAACCACTAACAGTATTATCTAATATCCACAAACAACACCAGAAAGTAACCGCAATTAATACTGAAACAATTTCCCAGAAAATAATACAGAAAAAACGAACTAGCCTTACACACAGTTCGTCCATCCATCAACGGTGTAACAAAAACCTTCTCTTATTAGGCTCGCCTAGCTGTCAGGCCGTCCGTCCCGTCCGTCGTTCAGTTTTATTGGATTGTCAGGCTTATTGGAAGGTGGCGAAGGATAGGCCATTAATTTGTTACGGAATTACATGTACCAACGTGTGGAACGTAAATTGGAAGGCCCGGTTTGACGTTGATTGTTTGGTCCGTGAGTGCTTCGGTGTGTAAGGCGGTCGATTAGTTTTTGTGGAGGAAATTACTTGGTAATGGGTGGCTATTGATTGCAGGTAGTATCTGATAGAAGATTTTTCCGGTTATTGAGAAAGCAATTCATATTCAAAGTTTGAATGGTGTTTCTTTCGTCTAGATACTTTTTCGAAAACAGTATTGTAGTAGTACCTACTGTGATTGAAAGAATTTTACTAGATACAAGTTTTTATTATTACCAGAGGTGTGACATTTATTTTTAAATGTCACACCGCTGGTAATAATGAGAGTTTTGTCCAAGTAGTATCGAACTCGAGCAGACCTATTACTTATTTATGAACTCTTCAAGTGGCATTAGAAAACACAAATAAATGTGTCCCGATTGATTCAACTGTAATATTCAAGAATCCACTTCGTTAATATTTAAAAACTTTAAATTTCATTTTTTTTTTTAAACTTCCACAAAACCTAAATTAGCTCATCCCTATTTTAAACAACCGAGTCACAGCCTAAAAATATCGAAGTATGAAATGTTTAAAGAAAGTTTTGTTTGTCATCACTAGGATTGACAGCCCGGAACCCGCCCACGTCCACCAACCGTGGGCGGGTGTCGGGCTGTTAAAACACGTAAAAACTTTTTCGTCAAACATCCGACTGAAACGAATCAAAATCTCTTTAGGCATTATTTGAAACCATAAATAAATGTGTCTCTTAATTCATGTCCTAAGAAGTATTCAAAATTCTACTCAACAAATATTTAAAAACGTTAAAGCTTATTCATCTAAAAAACTTCTACAACTGTCACAAAATTAAAATAAGCGCAACCCTATTTCAAAAAGAAATACCGAAAGAAAGTTTTATTCGTGATCACTAGGGTTGACAGGTCGACACCCGCTCTCCAGCTAAAAACACAGTAAAAACTTTTTCGTCGCAACGTATGAAACATCTGGCTGAATTGAATAAAAATTCTATTCAGTTATCTGTCGTACAGAGTACAATCAATTTATTTATATTGATAGGTTTTTTATAGTGCTGCAGTGTTTTGTTTTATGGACGAAATCTAGTATACCAATACATACGTATTGGTATACTGGGTTTTGTCATCATATGACCTATCAATAGGAAAGTGAATTGTCGCATAGGTAGGTCTATTTTATGATGAAAATGTTGATGTTTTATCTAGGTATTACGGTATTCTACACTAATAATATAAAGAGAAAAGATTTTATTTTTGTTTGTAATGAATAAACTCAAAAACTGCTGGACAGATTTTTAAAATTCTTTCACAAAAAAAAATACCTGTAGAGTGATATATTATCTCTCACTAAGGCTAGTAAAGCATAATTTTATCTATTATATTATATTATATATTAAAGATATCACGCGGACAAAGCCGCTGGTGGAAACTAAACTAATACAATGGTAAACTTTTTTAGTTCTGACAGTAATTTGGTACTTACTTAATTGGTTCTTAAGATTGTTCCGTCTTTGCTTCCAGTTCAACACATTCCAGAAATAGATAAAAAATCTTTAATTAAATTGAATCACATTATAACCTTTCTTTAAAAAACACTATTTAGTTCCCTTTGTAAGCAGGCACCTTCAACGTTTTCCCAACTTACATCTGAAGGGCAATTCCTGTATTTTTCAAAACGTTCGCATTCTAATCTAAGTACAGTACGACACAACTTAGATGTAGCATCGGAAAAATTCGTAAAACCGATTACCGTCCGAACTGAGTGCTCTTTTAAAATCATCAATCTTTAGTACTGCTTTAGGTGAAAATTATCTTTACACAAACGCAATAACTTGTAAAGTCATATAACCAAAAACATTCGTAAAATTGAAATGAATGGATGCATCAAATTTATGTTATGTGTCGTACTGTATCAATCTGTCAAAAATACTTATTTACTTACATTTTTGACAAGTTTTTGACATTGATTGTCGCTGAGATGAGATTGTGGCTACATTTTGTTTTCAATTACGGGAATTCGGCCTTCTGAAAATACTAAAATTAACTACATTTTCATCATCTTAATGTTGGTACTATTTTAATAACGAACCTCATTACACAAACAAAATCTTATCTACACCCACTTCATCATGAAGAATTTGCTTCTGAAAGTTATTAAACACGACCACTTACCGTAATCATTATGTTGGTATAATATAAATAAAATTGATTTATCTGCTATGTACAGTAATAATTGAGTAATTTATGAAATGGCTGTTTTGTAATTATGATAACATTTATAATCTAACTATACTTTACTACTAACAGCCTGTGCACACGATGCTTTGCTGCGGCGCCGGAGCGGTGTCGCTGCAGCGTCCTACATACAAATATCCATGGTATGCCACACGGTGCGTTCGTGCACGTGCGGTGCCTTCGAGATGAGGCGGGGAGGGGTGTACGCGTTGCGACAGCGCAGCGGCACCGCTTAGTTGTTTGTGCGTTGTCAAAAACACAGATGAAAATGTACGCGCTTTGCGGTGCGGCGCCACTGCGGCGTTTCAACGTTACGGCGCCGTACCGCCCGTGTGATCGCCAATGCAGCGAAATCTTTGCGGTACGGCGCCACAACGCATCGTGTGCACAGGCTCTAACTACTAAATTGCTGTTGTAGTTAAGGGCCTAGTTCTACTAGAGCTAAGCTAGTTTTATAAGGGAAAGTAATTTTTATTAGCAGATAAAACGATTTTAATATTTCAATATTATTCCAGTAACAAAGTAAGTCTGATATATTTATAAATAGGATATAAATATACAGCATATATCAGAAAAGTGTGGTCAAATTTGACCATCAAACTGAACAACTTTATCCATGGGACCAACATCGTAATTGCGAAAAAAAAGCAACTATCCCATACAAAACTTCAATAAATATTCGCCCCAAATGCATGGGACGGTTGATTATATATTTTTGTTGTATACACTCTCTTAAAACTAATTTAACTAGCTAACAGAGTAAGTAGCTATGTTTGTGACATAATTAAACACTTAAGTCTAGGCAAAGATTTGTGAAATGATAAGTGCCAAAACCCCATTTTAAAGGAAATCATCCAATAAATAAAAGTCATACAAATAAAAATTCAAACGCAATTCCACTAACGCCATCAATGTCTGTCACATAAAAATTTAATATTACCAACAAAAATTCTGCGGTATCGTCCCAAAAATGTTCACTTTTTTATTATTGAAATTCACAATAACGCCTTCAAAACATCTACAATGAAATGTTGAATAATTTAATACTACGAAACGAGCCAGGGTTGCTCACGCGGTTCCCAAATCCGGCTTTACAGCCAAAATCCCTGTATTTTCTATTCGCCTGGCTTTTATTCGTGTATTGAATAACCCGTGTGTCGTGGGCTCTATAGAAAATTCATACTTCCATTACCTGATGCATAAATGTACTGAGAATTTCAATTTTGGTTATACTACAAGCCTGTATGGCCCAGTGCAGGGCAAAAACCTCTTCTCGCACAGAGAAGGCACGAGCATTGGTCACCACACGCTTGCTCAGACGGGTTGGCGAATTCAAACTTCATCATCATCATCTGCCTAACATTCTCCCAACTACATTGAGGTCGGCATCCAGTCTAACCGGATGTAGCCAAAATGAATGGTGAATTCAGACTTATAAACTATAAATCCCATCCTCACGATGTTTTCCTTCACCAATACGATTGTAGCAATTAACATTGTCGGATCTACATTTTTGCGATTTTGAAATTATTGCTTTAAAGGTCTTAGAATAAATTATAAATTAAAAAATCGCAAAAATGTAGATTCGACAATGTTAATTGCTACAGTCGAATATCAGTAATGTCCGTTATCCTATACTATTAAATGAGCAATATTTGTATATACATATATATTTGTAACCACGTCTCACGATTTCGATGAAAGTTGCAATAAAGGGGTTTATGGGGACCAAAAATCGATCTAACTAGGTCTCATATCTGGAAAAATTCGCTTTCTCCGTATTTTCACCCGAACAGAGCTCGGTCGCCCAAAGCTTAGAACAAGATGGCTGAATGACATGACAGCATGGAATTAGTAAGTACCCACTATCATGGCAGCATGGAATTAGTATGAACTATCTTATACTATTAAATGAGTGCCTATTCTCTATTTTGACCGAGCAGAGCTCGGTCGCCTAGGTACTAACCTCTGAAAGTACATGATATGGATTGAAAAAGTCCCATTGGTACTTGTCTTAACCAAAATTATTTGGTTAAGAATTAGACATTTAGGATTAGCATTGAAAACTTTTAGATAAACCATCATTTGAATTTCAGCGAACTAATAATGAATTAAATTAGATTTTCTGTCAGTGCTTTTACTCGTTTGATGAATTGGACTATTTCAAAAGAAGCTTTATCTAATACGAATAATTTGAATTCAATGTCTAGATTCTATAATGAGTAATGTAAATAGTTTGTACTATGTAGATACAGCATTAATACCTCATACCTACGCAAGATTTCAAAGCAATTTTCTCCTAAAGTATGAATATAAATTTTATACGATTTATTTCAGGGTTAAGCAAAGCTTGCCGAGGTCCGTGGAAGATGGACCATCCAATACATACCGAGACTCCTCCGTGCCTCGGAAAGCACGTTAAGCCGTTGGTCCCGGCTGTCATTCGTGGATCTTTGACAGTCATCACGGGTTGTCAGAAGCCCAAACAGTCTGATAACCAGTCTTACCAAGAAGTATCGTGTTACCCAGTAACTGGGTTGTGAAGGTCAGATAGGCAGTCGCTCCATGTAAAATACTCGTATTTAGCTGCATCCAGTTAGCTTGGAAGCCGACCCCAACATAGGAAAAGCCTAGGCAGATTGAATTGACTCATTACGAATTAAGTATGATTAACAGGAGTAAAGTTGAGTAATACTGAATACTGAATCCGAAGGGTTCTCTAAGATAGCCCGCGAAATTCAAATTTTCTTGCGTTTTTTGCAATTTGCGGGACATTTTTAATTTTTTATGTTGATCAAAATAAGATTCGCGACCGTAACATGGCTGATGTATTTACAAAATTGCAAAAATTAAAATCATTAATACAACGCTCTAAGTTCAAATTACTCTGATCATTAAATATTAAAATGATTGTGATACTTAATATAATGTGATATAAATTAGAAGAATAGATAGATATAAGTAATATAAAATGTATGAATAATGATAATTAATATAATGTAATTTTATTTTATAATGTAAAATTTACAACTGGAATTTTGAGCATTTATATGTTTTATTTTATTTTTTGTATTAAATTTTTGAGAGCAGTGGTGGCCCAGTGGTAACGACCGCGACTTACGAGTTGTAGGTTGTAGGTTCGAACCCAGACAGGCGCTTTACTTTGTGTAAATTATTTCATCACCACTGCTCTCAAAACGGTGAAGGAAAACATCGTGAGGAAACCGGCATGTCCTAGAACCGAAAATTCGAAGACATGTGACATCTACCAACCCGCACTGGGCCCGCGTGGTGGATTACGGCCCACTCCCTCTCAAAGAGAGGAGGCCTGCGTCCCAGCAGTGGGAACATTTATAGGCTGATGATGCTGATGATGATGATTAAATTTTTAAAACCATTAAATTGCAATGCCTTAACAGGCAACTAAGTTCTAAGAACCTGTCCACTGTTAACATCTTCAAAATTCTGTACACTTACTTCGCAATAATTTGAATTTTATTGACTATTTCATGAAATCATGACATTTGAAGTTGATTGTAATTATTGTAATTACATATTCGCTTCGGTCGCGAATCTTAATTTGATCAACACACAATCTGATACTGGCCAGCGAATTGCAAAAAACCTAAGAAAAATTGAATTTCGCGAGCTACCCTGGTGCTTTCGCCAGAAGGTAAATTAAGCGTAATAACGCGATAAAACGTAACGACAACAATAAATAGTTCTTTTAAGTAAAATTCTGGTTTACTTCAGATACAGTTTCATTGCAAAGATCTGCTAAGAGCTGCCATTCAAAGGATCCTTTGAACTAGCAAGATTATATAGACAATTAAAAAAGATAAGACAATACTCGTACTTTTAAAGATTCTAAATCTCACTCAATTATAATTAGATAAACCATGACCGAAGCACAAATTCAATGCAAGAAGTAAATAATACCAACACCCGTAATACGTAACACGTTTTCAATCACAATTCGAAAGAATTTGAAGGAAATTCGTAATCCACTGTTTCTTAAAATTTGTCTACCTAAATAACGCAATGAATATTGTTGAATTGTCAAAATGATTGACATTGCGATTATAAAGTGAAGAAAGTACAATTGGACCCTGTTAAGCTGAAATAGATCCAACCAACATTTTGTTAGTTTTGAGTAAATGCGATTTAGAAGTGTAAACAAAAATATCAGGCCAAGTTATAATCATCTGGTAGTTTTTGTTAGGGCAATGTCGTCAGACCGCCAGGATCTTTTGTGCATATATAAAACTCGATGTGTGGATTCTCGTCATGTGCGTAACTCTTTTTCTTAAAAATTGTTGGTTTCATCTATTCTGCTTAACAGGGTCCAATTATCCCGCAAATTCAAAGCAAAAAATAAAGCACAAACAAACAAAACAATATAAAATACCATAATTATACAAGGTCATTGGAGGATGTAGGAGAGGTCATTTGTAACCAAATGACCCCTTATGACTCCTATGCAAATGTCAACAATTTTCGAGTAATTTGACATTTTAAAATGAATATAATAAAAATATAAAATGTCAAATTACTCGAAAATGGTTGGCATTTGCAAAACACCACATTCCTAAAACATTAAATTCTCTTGTGCCTAAGTGGACCTTAGCGTTCTGAAGTCACAATTGTAACCTAACCTAACCTACCTTTCAGCAATTTTCATTTGCTACTTCATTTTTAGCGAAGGGGTTACGGCTACACTTAAGTTAGCCGGTTAGAGATGAAAGAAATTAGCCTTTCCTCAAAAATAAATTCAATTTAGCCGGCTAATGTTAAGTTTATTTCCACACCCGTATTTAGCCGTATCATACAGTGTGAGTCTTTATAATGTCCACATATAGAAATGAGGGAATCTATGTTTAATATTATCGACGGTTTTTTTTTATCGTTTTTTTGTGAAATTTTACGATTATTGGAAAAATTTCTTTAAAAAAAACAGATTTATGCTAAAAAACCATGTTTATTTTCAACTAGCTTCTGCCCGCGACTTCGTTCGCATGGAAATCGTAAGACATCACAATATACTACAATAACAGCCACATTTTTATAAAACTTCCCTGTATACTACGTTTGTAGTTTTATTCTCAGCAGCCAAAATATACAGAGAGTCAGGAATGGTGACTCGGGAGCAAGCGACGTAACAGTTGTCCGTGTGAGAAGCAGCTTATCCTGAGGTCGACACCCGCAGCCTTCAGCCTTCAGTGTCGGCCCC
The DNA here is from genome assembly GCA_963680765.1 of Agrochola lychnidis. NCBI lineage: Eukaryota > Metazoa > Arthropoda > Insecta > Lepidoptera > Noctuidae > Agrochola > Agrochola lychnidis. Next base: position 10,387,281 of record OY796869.1, on the reverse strand, counting down.
TGTGACTTGTTGATCGCAAAGCATACACTCCCAGAGAACTGCACGCGCTTTAACTGGTAATGGTGGGGAATTTGTACTTTATACGCGCTATAAACACTGTCTCACCATCGCCACAACCTGTTAGAATTTCCACCTCGATGACGTTTCTCTGCAAAGACATGACTTTGAGCTGGTTTCCGTTACACAGATATACAACCGGAAGTCCACTTGCCATTTAATGCTGAAATGAACCTTTTTGGCGCAGCCGTGAGGCACACACTATTGTTTTAAAAACACTATTTTTTATTTCCACTGTAATTTGTGTTTTGTGTTTCGCGAACTGTGTCCAAATAAATGTTTTTTCTTTCTTTCTTTCTTTTCTTTCCATTTGTAAATTGAGAAATTCTACGGGGTGATATTTGGCATCATCTTCCTCCACATCAGTATTAATGGAGGTGTATATCACTTCACTCCCTTCAATTTGTAAGAGAATACTGTGGTTGATCGCTGTAGCTTGATCATCTTCGGAGTTAAAACGGAAACACACCTAGGCATTCTCTTGGTACGGTATTTGACTGATATCCCCGTATATCAGACGAATAAGATCTTCTAAAGTGGGATCTACTCTACCAAGAGTCTCTGGTAGAGTGCTTTCACCAACTTTTAGAAGAACATCGGAGAATTCTTGAGCATTTGAATTACCGCCAAGCCGAGCTCGTATGATGATGGTCAAGCGCAGTTTATGAACTCTCGACCATAGAGTCGACCTTTTCAACGAAGTTTTCACTTTTTTTGTCAAAACTGTGACACCACCCATCATATCTTGGTTTCTGCGGATGTCCTTTTTTTTTTTTTTTTTGGGTGGGAAATCATCAAATAACTTCTCCCGCTCTGGGCGGAGCGGGAGGGCGTGTCAGACTCTTACTGACTAAAACCCACCCGTGTTCCTTCAGTTGCCGTGTTGCCAGGGGGCCACGATGTCCCTATCGGTTCTCTTCGAACCCCCGGCAGGCATTGGCCCTAGCGGACCCCGTCAATTCTGCTGACATCTCTTTGAGGCGCGCGTGGAACACAACGCGCCGTCGACCCGGGCTTGGTCCTTATCGGACGGCGAGCTACCCATTGCTCACCGTCCGCAAGCCCGCGCCTACGGTGGCCGGAAATCTTCACGTGATTCCCGACGCCCAGGGCGTCTCCTGCTGCGGCGGTTAGGGGCACGAGGGCGCGAAATTTACCTCTCCCTCACGCGCTCCGTCTCCTCCTTCGCGAGCATTACTGCTTCGCAGAACGAGGTGACGGCCTGCCATTTCCTCTCGCTCCGTAGCATGGCCCGAATCAGGGCCGGACGCGAGAGATCACCGCCGCCGATCGCTTCCACGAGGACACGGCGATGCTCTGCCCAAGCCGGGCAGACCTCCACCGTATGCTCCACCGTGTCCTCCGGGCGATCCACACAGTGATGACACCCGGGCGTTTCCTCCCGCTTTATCCTCAACAGGTACCTCCCGAAACAGCCGTGTCCGGTGAGCACCTGTGTCAGGCGGAAGGTGAGGACGCCGTGGCGCCTCTCTAGCCACTCCTCAAAGAGGGGTCTTATCGCCGCAATTGTGGCGTGCCCAGCGCTGGGTTGCGACAATCGCACTCTCCATTCCGCCATGAGATCCCGCCGGAGCTCTGTCCGCTGTGCCGCAACTTCTTGCGGCATCGGAGTTAAGCCCCGGCGTTTCGCCTCCTCGCGCCACTCCCAAATGTGCGCGAGGACCTTTGCCTCCAGATCCCATGGCGGTACTCCGGCAAGGAGGCTCGCCGCCTCGCAGGAGACCGTGCGGTATCCTCGGGCCAGCCGGATGGCCATGACCCTTTGGGACGCGTTAAGCCGGCGGGCTGGCTGCCGCCTCAATGATTCTGCGGATGTCCTGCAGGGTTCTGTTTACAGTTTCCACTGCTTTCCTTTTTGCCATAACGCATTCATCCCATACGACGAAGCGCAATCCCCTAAGCACACATCCCTTGTTACTGTTGCGTGACACCCCACAAACAGGTGTTTCGTTGCTCTCTAAATCGATGGGAATCTTAAACATGACGTGCGCTGTTTTGCCACCAGGAAGCAGTGTGGCAGCGATTCCAGAAGATCCACATACATATTATAAAATCGCTAGGACAAATCTGCTGTCAAAATCTGTAAAAAAACATTTTATTCCTACAGTCTTTTGCTCTAAAATGATCAGAATACAACCTTGAATGTTTTGTGACTGTAAAGTACTTGTAACTTAGTAGTTTCCCATAGCTTACGAAGTTTTCCATTTTTTGTGAATTAATACATTCTATGAACTATTACATACACAATCCAAAAAAAAATCGTTTTACAAAAAGAGTTTAAAAAAAACAGATGTAAATCGAACTTACTACCCCGGGCGGCCTACCACCAGCTCATAAAGCAGTATTATTTTAATGTTACTTCAGTGGGAGAAAGAGATGGAGCTATACATCCTGTAGAGCTTCATCTCTTTCCCACACTAAAGTAAACTAAAGTAATATTAAAATAATACTGCTTTTGAGCTGGTGGTAGGCCCTCAGGACTTCAAATCATTCGTCCAACCGCTTACTTATTCGCTTTGTTGAAAGTTAGCTAAAATAGCCGTTCCTATATAAAAGGTAGCGTGATGATAATCATTTAAAAAGTTAAATCGGTAACTACCTACCTACAATATCCCAACCTTTTGGCGCGTCCTTTTACAATTTGCAGAGAAAAATACGAACATGATGTAATATTGCTCATCCCCCATAGCAAATAGCGTGATAGTTTATGCCCTATGGTTGGTACAGACAAACATTCTAAAAACTTTATTTTCCGCATAAGAATCGATCCCAGACCTCTTAGCAATAACTTTCTTTAAAAAAAATTGACTTCGTTACGATTTTATTATATCTATAGATTATAGGTAGATTATCAAAAAAAATAATAATCGTATGACAAAATGTGAAAAAAAAAGAAAAAAAACCGTAGGTGGGAATCGAACGTAGAACCCCACGTTTGCAAAGCAACCGCCCAACCGCTGAGCTAATTGCTTTGTTGAAACTTGTCTAAAATAGCCGTTCCTATATATTTTTTGATTGACTGCTTAGTTCCATAAAGGTATAGCGTGATGATAATCATTTAAAAAGTTAAATCGATAACCATCTACAATATCCTAAAATTTTGGCGCGTTTTTTCCCAAAAATACGAACATAATATAATATTGCTCGTCCCCCATAGTAAATAGCGTGATAGTTTATACCCTATAGTTTGACCAGACTTATAGGGAACACCTATGCAAAATTTTAACAGAATCTATCCGGTAGAATTTGCGTCATGCTAGAACATAAAAATACAACATAATGTAATATTGCTCGTCCCCCATAGTAAATAGCGTGATAGTTTATACCCTATAGTTTGACCAGACACACAGGGAATATCTATGCAAAATTTTAACAGAATCTGTCCGGTAGAATTTGCGCGATGCTGGAACATACATACAGACAAACAGACAAACAGACAAAAATTCTAAAAAAAATATTTTCGGCATTAGAATCGATCCTAGACCTCGTAGCAATTACTTTTTTTCAAAAATATTCAATGTACAGTTTTGACTTCGCTACGATTTTATTATATGTATAGATTGAGGGTAGGTTTTTCCACAATTTTCATTTTATAAGGACGCTTAATTACTTCCAATCATTATGGAGTTTGTTTCATCGCGATAGATCATTTAGTTTAAAAGTTACACCATCTTGTTATAATTAATTTTTAAATTCAATAAAAAAGTTTTTTTTTAAATATTTTTTCTGTCGACAAAATTAAGCATAGATTTCAATATGTGCACATTATAAAGACTCACATTGTAATATAAACCCATACTTATACTGGGAACAAGTTTTAATAAAGAAAATAATCTTCTCTTTAATATTAGAAGTGCGTACGATAAAGAATTGTCAAGAAAGATCAAAAGCTTACCCTGAATGCATTGTGAAGGCCCCTAATTCAATGAGTCTTCTCCATTTCGAACAAATTGTTTCTCGTTACTGTCTTAAAGGCGTGTGCAGACTTCCCGACTGTGACGCTGATTGATTGACGACGATCCGCAGGGAAGTGGGCAGACTCTTTTGTAACAGTAATTGCAATTCGGGTAACGATTGATAATAATGTGTGGTGGTTGAGATTTACGAGTATAAGCATTTAAATGACTTTTATTTTTAGTTGTGTGCGAATTTAGAGAATAGAAGTATGTGAATCACCACTCAATACATTATTCATTCATTTATCTGTACATATTATAAATTATAGTCGCTTTTCGGGTCTGTCATTGTGTTATTTGAAACCACGCAACAGATTTTGATGCGGGTTTCACCATCATTTAAAGAATTTGTTCCAAAAGATTAATGTGTATGATACATTCATATAAAACTTACATAGAACAATCTTCTTACCAAGAGATATCGTATTACCCAGTTACTGGGTTGTGGAGGTTGGTTTCTGTTTTGTGCTCGTGATTTATTATGTACTTTTTGTTGTTCTCTGATTACTCTGGTCTTTCATGTATCGATACATATAATTATTGTTTCTGTAACAAATAAACCTATTTTTCTTTCTTTTCTTTTCTTTTTCTTAGATAGGCAGTCGTCCCATGTAAAAGTTAAATTTCGCAACAATAGCGTATCGTGTTACTCAATAACTTGGCTGTGGAGGTCAGGTCAGATCAGTCGCTTCATGTAAAAGACTAGTATTCAGCTGCATCCGGTTAGACTGGAAGCTGACCCCAATATTGTTGGGAAAAAGCTATAAGTATGTAGGCAGAACAATGAAATCTCGATGTATTGGAAAGTCGTAAAAACCGTGCCGAGCAGGGGCAACTCGATCGTTAATTTATAAAGATACACCAACAGCTTCTGTATATTATAATTATTTTTATATTTTAAGTACTACAGGTTTTCTGAGCCATTCGAATATTATCTCCTACTTTCTTAGTAACAGTCAAGTTTTGAATATGTTAAAATAGAATATTTCTTGTCCTACTTAAATATTATAAATTATACGTTACATTATATCCTACAAATAATATTAAAAATACGAAAGTTTGTGAGGGTGGATGGATGTTTGTTACTCTTTCACGCAAAACCTACTGAACGGATATGGATGAAATTTTCCACACAGATGGTTTATAACTCGGATTAAGACATAGGATACTTTTCATTCCAATATTCCTACGGAATCGAGACTTATGCGAATGAAACCGCGGGGCGCTGCTAGTAATTTATTATTGCTACTGGTAGATTACAAATACAAAATTCAAAATGTGTCTCTGTAACATACCCCTAGGGTGTATAATAATAAGAAAATTATCATATTCACTAGCTACTAGGTATATTTTGTTTCCTACCCTTTGTTATCTGTTATTGCTTTCGAAAGCTAAGAGACAAAAATAACTCTAACAGAGAAAGCTTCGGCTAATTGCTAAGCTTCAAAATCAATATCGTATAGGTAAAGTTATAAAGGTTTTGCAAACCAATTCCATTAGGGTCACCATAATAAATCATTTTCTCAATGTTTTATGAAAATAATAAATCAAGTTCCATTTCTAAATTGGCTTCGAAAAAAATTTTTATGGCGGTGTATAAAATATTATGCTGTACAATAACGTGTGGCTAAATCACCCTTTTTGTGTCATGGGATATCATAAAAGACATTAAGGGATACACTTCTAAGGAACGGAAACTACTTAATTTCACGTATGTATTCCCCGGAGGATTAGGCAGAGGTGCACCTATAGGTCACCCACATTTCGCCAGTTATGTTTTAGTCCCATGTAATACGGGGCGAGCCTATTGCCATCAACTACCTGAGTAATTCCAGATCGAAACACCCTCTTTGCTCGTCCGGGACCCAGGATCTCATGCTCAGCAGTAGCACGTGCGACCACTAGACCAACGAGGCAATCTTGAATGGAAACTGTGATTACGATTACGAATATGTGCTTACGAATCTGTAATTACGAATATGTGATTATGAATCTGAGATTACGAACCTATGATTACGAATCTGTGATTACGAATCTGTGATTACAAATATGTGATTACGAATCTGTGATTTTGTCTTTTTCAGAGCCATCTCCTGTAGCATTGCGCGTTAATGACCTGAAATATAATAGTCTTCTTCTTAGGATATCGATTCGACCTCAGCAACGCTAACACCATTTGCTAACGTAGACATTAGGTACTCAAGTGTACAGGTGGCAGGGCATGCGATGAAAAATGGAAGATGACCCATGGTCTGCGGGGAGACGCCTAATATGCATTGAGGATTGGAACCATCCGAGAAACCCCACCTGTCGAGATTGTCTTTGCTGCAGCCGACCTGAGTGCGGAGTTTAAAGTTTTCCAAGTCGGCCACGGCAACGTGTCTCCAGGTGAAAGGCTCTCTGATGGCTAGGCGGAAATATCCTATACTATTAAACGAGCAATATTTGTTTATATATAAATTTGGACTCACGTTCTCGAAATCGGTTCTAACGATTTCAGAGAAAGTTGCAATATAGGGGTTTATGGGGGTGAAAAATCGATCTAGCTAGGTCTCATAGCTGGTAAAATTCGTCTTCTCCGTATTTTCACCCGAGCAGAGCTCGGTCGCCCAAAGTTGATGAACAAGATGGCTACCTTAGAATAATGACATGGCCGCATGGAATAAGTAGGTTACTATAAATGGATTAGTACGAACTATCCTATACTATTAAATGAGCATTCTCTATTTTCACCAGAGCAGAACTCGGTTACCCAGGTACTAATAGTGAAACAAGCATTTTTGGATAAATTTTATTTATTATAGTCGATGCAAATCGCTCGCGCGTCGTTGGCATAAAGTTTATGAAAAACGTGCTCGTAAATTGCAACAACTATAAAATTTAATTGACAGCGATGCGAGTGAATATATTGATGCTTTTTATCTTTGTTAAGACTATTTAATTTGTAGTGAGACTTAATAAAATACTAACGAAGTCAAAAATGTACATTGAATATTTAAAAAAATGTAATTGCTACGACGTGTGGGAACGAGTCTGATGCCAAAAATATAGTTTGAGAATTTTTATCCGTTTATTTTTTCGTTTTTTTGTTTAAGTCTGAATGTATGTTCTGGTTTGGCCCAAAAATGGCTAAATGGATTTGTGGCATACAGATAGTTTATAACCTAGATTAACACATAGAGTGTTTTTAATCCCGGTAGTAATGTTCCCGTGGGATATTTTCAGACATCCACGCTGGCAAAGCCTAGGGCAAAAACTATTTAACAATAGAACTACTGAAGAAACGCATATCCAAGCAGTTTGAAAACAAAATCCCGTGCACACGACCCTTTTTTTCGTAGGTAAGCGTCACTATATCAGCCGAACGCTGCAAGCAGAAATAGTCCTTACGGTGTATAGATATGCGTTTCTTCGATGGTACTTACTGTAATAAAAACAACCGACCTCCAAAAAAAATACTACAAAGTGAAAAATAACTTTAATTTCGGAAGTCGGTGTCTTGTGTTTTGTATTTTCGTTTTTTGCCACCGACTTCCGAAATTAAAGTTATTTTTCACTTTGTAGTGTTTTTTTTGGAGGTCGGTTGTTTTTTTTTTGTAAAAAGTTTTTATTTTTCACTTTTTAGTTGTGATACCTACCCCACACAAATTCGAATACCACTACCTGCTATGTAAATAACAGTGACAGGAAGTTATCATAATATCATCCACATACTAAGTGAGGCAAAAATACGTATTATTGAAGCTAACTCAAAAACTACCCAAGCAAAGTTAATAAAATTTATATGGGACCACCTCTGAAGTATGATCTATCAAACAAAAAAGAACCATCAAAATCAATTCATAAATGACGGAGTAATAGCGTAACAAACATACAAAAAAAAAACAACATACAATCGAATTGAGAACCTCCTCCTTTTGGAAGTCGGTTAAAAAATTTTACTGCTGTAATTTGTATCGAAAAACCCCGCAACGTTTTAAAGTCTGAACCAAACTTTAAAATAAGCATTTTCAATTCTCCTTTTCAGGAAGGTCTTTATTTACTTAGAATAAATTACCCCGTCTTTAATGAACACTTTTTAAAGAGACAGTTTTGCTTGTAATTAACTTGAACTTAGAATAAGTAGGAACAAAGATCAACCGTTTTAACATTTACGTATTCCTGAGTATTTCGTTACTAATTAGATGATAATGATGTCTTCAATCGATTTTAATTAGTAAACTTTTAAATGTTTAAAAATTAATGCGAAATAATAAAGTGAAAGAATATATTACTTTGATAAGAATTTATTTCGAGTAGCTCTTAAGTCTGTCAACGATGGCGTATCGTGTTACTCAGTAACTTGGCTGTGGAGGTCAGGTCAGTTGCTTTATGTAAAAGACTTAGTATTCAGCTGCATCCGGTTAGACTGGAAGCCGAGTCCAACATAGTTAGAAAAAAGTAGGCAGATGATGAGACTTTGATAAGATTTGTGATTGCTTTTTATTTAAATTCTAGACTGTGGCGCAATTTTTTTTTTCGAGGGTTTTTTTTGTATTCTTCTTGAAAGACAAAAAATTTTTTTTTTTATTTATTCTGCACAAACTAAACGCATATAGCAAAAACAAAACGTGTGGCACTCGGGGACTGCCGCGGTAAAGCTATTGCATAGCATTTGTAACCTCCATACTTTATATTTGTCAACGCTACACTTGGGATGATGACGTGATGACATAAAACAAAAATTACGAACCGTCATTACATGGTAGACGGAGTGGGGGGTGTTAGGTTTTATTTTCGTTAGATTACGGAATTTCTTGATTCGGTCACCGCGCTCGAAGCCCCCGATAAAAGCTATGCAATAGCTTAAAAAATACTTATAATACACGCACATGCATACACGCTTGCTTGCGTGCGTAAGAGCGCTAAAAAAAGTAAAAATTCGCCGCCGCCGTGCCTGTGCTATGTGTAAGGGTGCATACAAATGCGGCGTGTCTTGATACCGCGGCGGCGAAAAACGCTGCCGTTGCGGTATCTTTACGGTTACCTTTAATTAGTTAGAGCGTTTACACAAACGCTCTAACTAATTAAAGGTAAAAAAAAACTGTAACACATAGTCAGTTTGTGACAAAGTAACCCATTCGATATTTTAATCTTCTAAGAGACACAGGCAGAACCGTGGGGAAAAACTTGTTTTCTACCAAGCAAAGTGATATAGATAGTGGAATGGCCTGAAATAACATTTTTCTCATAAATCAACTCAATGGGTGCTCGATTTTATCAGGTCACTGCTTTTCAAAGGTAATTTTTGACCTAATTTCTGACTGCTTCTGAATAGACCATCAAATCGAATGACAATAGAGGCTAAAATAGACCAGCTATTTTGTTAGTAGATGTTAGGTTAGGTTAGTAATATTGTGTGTAAATGTAAACGTAAATTAATTTACGTTACTATTAAACGGTAAAGGGTTAATACTTCATAAGCGTAGAGTAAATGTTCCACTTCTATTCATACATGGGACTTGACTGGAAAGTGAACAGTTCTAGTCTTCTCACAAATTCGTCTTTAGTTTTAAGTTACTAACAATAGTGGTTTAAGTGCATACATCTTACTAACAATTTATGGATCTTTTTACTATCTGAAATAAAATGATTTTATTTTATTTATTAATACTATTAAATGAGCAATATTTATATATAATATATTTGTAATCACGTTCTCGAAAACGGCTCTAATAATTTCAACAAAAGTTGCCATATAGGAATTATTAGGTTACAAAGGTCAAAGAAATTGGTACAATCATATTGCCAGAAATTCCGTAAACATTCTAAAATTACATTTTTATCTAGAACCAAGGTGACAGTACAAATAGTGCTAACCGTTTCTTACGAGAAAATAATACGGGTACGGTCAACATAAACACGAAGTATTATGACCCGAGAGGCTTGCCATTACCGCAGCGGACCTTCCCGAGGGTCTGACCTGACTCTGAACTGAACTTAAACCTTTCTAATCTTCAGAGGGCAGTTACTGTGTCCTTACTAAATAGATTATAAAGAAAATGATGTCGGTTTTATTACATTGAAAAAGTTGACTTTTTTCTTATTGATCTTGCTGTTGCCGTTTATTGCTCGGCATTGCCGAGATGTCGTATTTTATCACGATTGCCAAAAATTGCGCAGTTAATTGTCCGTGTTTGTGTATCTTATTGTCATACACATGAACGGCACGCGTCCACGGCAGAAGTAATTGCAGCCGTCGACAATGTGCAGCTCGTATATTTGTCGACGGCAGGTACTCAAATAACCGAGCGGCACGTTGTCAACGGCTGCCATCGGCACGTCAACAATTGCAGTTGCCTCTGCCGTTGACGCGTGCCGTTCGTGTTTATGAGCACTAAGATACACAAACACGGACAATTAACTGCGCAATTCTTGGCAATCAAGATAAAATACGACATCTCGACAATGTCGAGCACTTAGGGAACGAACTATTGTGAGTGAGTGACACTCCGCACACAATTGCATAGGATTTGATCATCATCATCATCATCATCAGCCTATAAATGTTCCCACTGCTGGGACACAGGCCTCCTCTCTGTGAGAGGGAGTGGGGCCGTAATCCACCACGCGGGCCCAGTGCGGGTTGGTAGATATCACATGTCTTCGAATTTCCGATTCTAGGACATGCCGGTTTCCTCACGATGTTTTCCTTCACCGTTTTGAGAGCAGTAGTTATGAAATAATTTACACAAGTAAAGCGCCTGTCTGGGTTCGAACCTACGACCTACAACTCGTAAGTCGCAGCCGTTACCACTGGGCCACCACTGCTTGATTTGAGGATTTGATATATGCAAACAATTGGAGACTTTTGCTTTTCATCGTCATCATCACCATCATCATCATCATCATTGACAGCCTTTTCCCTTTTGTGCCATATTTACTTCCCTGATCTGTACGTGTACACTTTTATAAACTTTAGAACCATTACATTTTCTGCTTATAATCCCAACACCACAATTTAGCTGACCACTGTTAAAATCAACAACAATTCCCTTTTCAGCGATTTTAATCCAGACCTCCGGAACTTTTGCAGTTTCAAATCAAGCTCGTAACGACTAGAAATATAACACCACAAAGCGTGAATACAAAACTTTTGGCATAAAAAATTCAAATAAAGTAATTGAGAAATTAGTACAGTTAAGTTCAAAAGGGAAACTGACCGCATTATTAATTGTAAAATGCTATTATTCTGTGAATCACTTTCTAATGACACTGACATATGTATTGAATAATTTAATGTCATTTAATTTGATATACCAAAATATGACATTGGTTCGATGTATTTAATTTTAATCCTTAATTATTTACAAAATAAAAATAGATATTATATACTTATTTAACTAGAACTATTTACAAACAAAAATATAGCATCAAAAAATTCATCCGCATCGCTGTCGACTGGTAATGTACCCAAGAGACTGGCCGCATTGCCACGTTGTATGGCAATGCTTAGCCTCTGGCCAAGGTAAAAACCAGCCCTTGGGTCACGGGAAGTGTCCAATAGCCGTTTTGAGATGTCACGGAAGAGGCCATGGGCACTCGGACCCCACGGCCCGAGGGTTTCAACCCCAAACGGCTCGAAAGTATAGTTACCAATGAGGTTATTATACTTACGCCGCTTGAGGTTTTCTGCAGCCGCAGCAGCAGCACCAGCACAGCACGCCGAGCTAGGAAGATAGGAAGTTCAAAATAACGTCATAATGAAAAAAAAAACCGGCCAAGTGCGAGTCGTACTCGCCCATAAAGGGTTCCGTAGCAGCAAGTAACATTGAATGAAAGGTAAATTGCGGTTTACGATTTATGACGTATTAAAAAAAAACTAGTTGTTAGATCTCGTTCAAACCAATTTTCGGTGGAAGTTTATATAGTAATGTGCATCATATATTTTTTTTAGTTTTATCATTCTCTTATTTTAGAAGTTACAGGGGGGGGGACACACATTTTACCACTTTGGAAGTGTCTCTCGCGCAAACTATTCAGTTTAGAAAAAAATGATATTAGAAACCTCAATATCATTTTTGAAGACCTATCCATAGATACCCCACACGTATGGGATTGATGAAAAAAAATTTTTTGAGTTTCAGTTCTAAGTATGGGGAACTCCAAAATTATTTGTTTTTTTTCTATTTTTATGTGAAAATCTTAATGCGGTTTACAGAATACATCTACTTACCAAGTTTCAACAGCGTAGCTCTTATAGTTTCGGAAAAAAGTGGCTGTGACATACGGACGGACAGACAGACAGACAGACAGACAGACAGACAGACAGACAGACAGACAGACAGACAGACATGACGAATCTATAAGGGTTCCGTTTTTTGCCATTTGGCAACGGAACCCTAAAAAGCAAATCAACGTTTTAAAAGTCAACGTTTGTTGCCTTCACAATATATATCTATGTATGTAGGTAGGTCTAGTCAAGTATGTTATGATATAGAAGGTGCATTCTTTTCCACAAAAGCACATGAAGACTTATGAATATACAAACACATCTGAAAACTATGACGCAAGAATAATTCCTTCAACCTTTGTGAACAAAAATAATACGAATACACAAGATAATTGAACACAAAACAACATGGTACAAAAAAGTAATGTTTTCATAATATAATTAGGGAAATATTTTAGATAATAATAAAATCCATCTGTAACTTGCTTGTTTCCACGAACATAATTCGCCTCGGGAAGAGAAACCTCAACATTGTCTGTCGGAACACCAAACATGGGTTTGTAACTTTGTTTGTCGAAAAACGGTATACTGCATAACAAGGCTGTCAAAGTTGTAACCACAATAGGAGCTTTATACGACAAGAAGTTACTGTTGAGAGTTACAAGCGGTCTATTGCTGAATATCAAACCAGCTTATGTCTGTAACTTTGACCGCATGGTTGCGTCTTTCATCTGTTTCTACGTACGGTCAACCTCAAAAAAAATCGAAGATCGACAAGAATTCATTTGACAGTATTCAATTTGTTCTCCTTAGTACAGTATTTTTATTTACTTAATGTTCCTCGGGTATCATCGCATTTCCGAATACAAACGAATGTTAATTTCCATGTCCATCAATTATTAGATTTATCGTATATAATAATTTGAATTCAGAACTAAGTACTTTATTGTTGTTTTGATTTTCGTGGGAACTATATAGAGCTGTAAAACTATTTTCCTATCTGTCGTACCTGTGACTTTGGCAGCTTTTCTACCATTTTTAAAATAAATTACGTTAATTTAAAAGAGTATGTAATCACTCTATATACTTCCAAGTCGATTGAGAGCGTCCGGTCTGCATCAAGCGCAAAGGGCAACTGATAGAAATCCGACGACTGACGAAACACGAGGTTTGCCGAGAGACATTAAGAACATAGTTTGTCTGTACTGTATCAATCAGTGGTTATTAATTTACCCAATGTGTAATTTTGTTTTGTGGCTACACAATCAATCTACCTAGACTTTTCCCAACTATGTTGGGGTCAGCTTCCAGTATAACCAGATGCAGTTGAATAACAGTATTTTACATGGAGCGACTGTCTATCTGACCTCCACAACCTAGTCATTGGGTAGCACGATACCCCTTGGTAAGACTGGTTGTCAGACTTTTGGGCTTCTAAATACCCGTAACGACTATCAAAGATCTACGAATTGTTGTTCCGTTGTTGAAAATCCTCATGGATGTCCTCCGCCCTGGGGCGGGCGAAGGGGTCTGTCAGACTCCTACTGACTAAAAACCACCCCGGTGTTCCCTTCCCACACTTGGACCGGGGATCATGAGATCTAGTGCGCCTTCCATGATCCCCGACTGGTGCCGGCCCACTTTTGCGGGCCAGTTCATGCCCACGGGGGGAGTGAGGTGTGAGACTCCCCCCGCGACGTCAAAAATAGGGGCGCGCGTGGAACACTACGCGCCGTGGAACACTACGCGCCAACGAATGACCTGAACCAGCGGCTTAACATACTTTTCGGGGCACGGAGGGTTCTCGATATGTAATGGATAGTCATCCACGAATCGACCGACCTTCGATCGACCTGTGCGGCTGTTATTATTTAGCCACGAGCTCCTTGTGGCCACTTATTGATAGAATAATTATGGTACAAATGTAGACAATTAAATTAATTATTGTCGATGTTATTGTCGTTCTTGTTGTTTATTGTTATTGTCATCTTTTTAAGGCTGATTGTACCAAAACAACTGTTTTCTTGTACTTTTTCTTCATACTGTTAAAGTATCAAATGTCTTACAGAAGCTTTTTGTTGCGGACGGTAAACATTTCAGTAAGTTTCAGAAACTCGGTTTCAGTGTCAAATTGTTCTGCTTCCGAATATCAAAAACAAATAATTTCCTATTAAATGAAAACTTTGTAGGTATTCAATTTTCTTAATTAAAACTTATTTTCCTTCGTTTTAAAATATTTGTATTGTAATTATTACGAGTTGAAAGGGATACCAAAATACACGAATAGCTAGGTATGTGTGTTAGAAAAGCGTAGTTTTTAACCCCCGACGCAAAAAGAAGGGTGTTATAAGTTTTACCGCTATGTGTGTATGTCTGTAGCATCGTAGCTCTTAAACGGGTGAACCGATTTGAATGCCGTTTTTTTTATTTAAAAGCAGGTTTTCTAGCGATTGTTCTTAAACACGTTTTATCAAAATCGATTCAGCCGTTTGAAGATTATCAGCTCTTTTCTAGTTGATGAATGTATGTTAGTATCTTCCACAGGTTTGGTCGATTTGAAATTTGGTATTCTGTTACTTTAATGTTATTAAAAGAACATAGTGACCTTGAGCTGCAGCATCACCTGGAATTTGCAGGATACCCAACTCCTTTACCAACTTACAGCACAGGTATCGTGTTTGGGTTCATTGGAATGGTCTCAATGAATAGGTTATAGATAGATGGTGAACAGGGTCGGGTGATGGAGTAGGAAAGAGAAATAAGGAACTGTATGTGTCGCGGATTTTTTAAATTTGAACTGTTATAATTATACTTCTACTTTTAGCTTCACACTTCAATGAAAGAAAAGGGAGTGAATGATAGCGTGACGGTTGACAGGGGTGAATGGAAGAAAAAAACGAGTGCGCCAACTCCACGTAACATGGGACAACGTCAGGACGATGATGGTGATGACAGTGGAAAGTAGTTCGTAACTCATAAACTCAATAACATCGGGAGCAGTGGTGGCCCACGACTTAGAAGTTATAGGTCGTAGGTGCGAACACTGACAGGCGCTTTAATTTGTGTAAATTATTTGGTCACCACTGCTCTCAAAACGGTGAAAGAAAACATCGTGAGGAAACCGGCATGTTCTAGAAACAAAAATTCGAAGACATGATTGTGACATCTCTAACAACCAGCACTGGGCCCGTGTGGTGGAGGCCAACTCCCTCTCACAGAGAGGAGGGGCCCAGCAGTGGGAACATTATAGGCTGATTATGCATAAGCAGTAACATAATAGGTAGTTTCTTGAAAAATATAAACCATTTAAATATGTTTTATAATATCTACAATAATAAATAAAATAGGATGAAATTTAAAGCACATATAAGCGGAACTTTTATAGTTTCGTTTTAAAACGAAATATCGTTGGAATAAAATGGAAACGTATTTGGAGAAAAATTGGAATTGAAAATTTAAAAACGAATCGTTTCCACCAGCAGACTTGTTTTATTATTATTTGCTCGTAGATTCAATTAGGATTCACTCACTATTTGTAATGCACGCTGGAATTCCATACGGTATTAAAGTAAATTCTATCAATTAGTACAAAACTGTTCTTGTTTTTGCGTCCAGACAGTGAAAAATAAACGCTATTGTAAAGAAAAATTCTTGATCATTTTCTTAAACATAAGTTACAATTTTTTATTTTATTTGGAAGCTATGGTTCACATCTTACCTTCCATTTGGTTTTGTTTTTTGAAGTGAAAATTTCTTTAGTACGCGTTGGGCATTTTTGAGCTGGGACTAAACCATTGTTTTCGCGACACTGTGACGACACCGACCACTAAAAAGACATCAACGCGTTGATTACCGCAGTGCGTGGAGTAAAACACATCAACACGTTGATTACCGCGGTGCCGATTTTTTTTTTCAAGTTTTCACTTCTTTCAGCACTCCCGGAGTGTCACTGTTTTTTTGTTTTTTTACATTTACAATACAGAGAAATAAAACACTAGTAAAGCTCCTTGAACCTTTTCAAATGAGCTTAGTTAGTATGTGCTCTTCCGGGGAAGTATCATAGATAGGTGATATTTTAGAGGTATGAGGAACAGGGTGTAAAGTTCACTCACCTGTATAGAAAAGGGAGAATCCTCCAACCAGACGGGTGTCGTGTCTGACGGGCAACTGCCCAACGATTGATATCGGATATTCTTTATATATTTCGTTTGCGCGGTAAACTTTAATGATGCAGGATTTGTGTGACGTCAGGTATTTGATGCGTAGTTCGCATGTAGCGATGTAGACGCCGCCACAATATCAGCCACAGACCATCACTGCTATATTGCGGTTTGACCCAAATGAGTAGATATACTAATATAACAACGGGTTCCCCCTTGATATTGTAGGCACCTATTTAATTCAGCGGTTACCACTTTTCATCAAGTAGACTACTAGGTAGTAGGTAACCACCTCTGTGATCTAGTGTTTAGACCACCTGTCTCAGACCCTGGGGTCCAGGGATTCGATTCCCAGTGGAAGCAAAATTTTCTGCTCGGTTTGGTTGGTGGTAGGGCTTGTTCCAAGTCCACCTAGCTAGCTACCACCATCTTATCTAAATCTGTCGCCATAGTAATAATGTTAACAGCATTGTTGTTTCGGCAGTTAGAAGTAAGATAGCCAGTTCCTCTGTGGTTGAGGATTCCGGGTGAAGCTTGCTTCCACCTTCAGCCTGATCACCACTTACCATCAGGTGAGATGCAGGCCAAGAGCTTCCCCGTTGTGGAAGAAGAAGAAAAAAATAGTACTAGCCAAAGTAGATACTTACCTACTAGATAGTTAATTGATTCAGGCGTGACCTTGTGGAAATCCATTATAAAATACAATAGACGTGGATATATTTAGTAACCTGTTCCGCTTAGCTATTTCTCAAGAGACATAAAAAACCCTGAAAGAAATCGACATGTGTTTCACCTCTCAACGAGGCATCCTCAGGATGACGATTGACTTGTCGTGAACTCGAACACGGCGTGTTGCCACACCGAGTGCTGAATGCAGACTGCGTTTTTTATGGCTCTTTCTTCTCTTTAAAAAATAAAAAATTATCATCTGCCCAGTCTTTTTCCAACAATGTTGGGGTTGGCATCCAGTCTAACCAAATGCAGCTGAATACTAGTATTTTACAAGGAGCGACTGCCTATCATTGATCTCCACAACCCAGTCACTGGGTAACACGATAACCCTTGGTAAGACTGGTTGTCAGACTTTCGGGCTACCGATACCCGACTACGATAGCTACTTAAAAAATATACGACCAAAATCTACATCAGACTTAAACCACAGCCACAAAGTAACACAGAATATGTAAAATTTTAATAAAATATCGTATGTAAATGTACGATTGCATACTAAAATGTAATATGAAGTGAAATCGAGTCGGTAGACTTTATATTAGCAATTGAAATGGGCTGCGAGCTTTTCAGGATTCAGCCAGAAAACTGCGGCCCTGGCACGAACGCGCGACGTAAACGTACCTTAAGTAAGTCGGAGCCGTTAGCACTGGGCCACCACTGCTCACTAAAATTGCTTTATTTAGTGCAGAATGAATTTTAAACATCGTTCTATTTCTGTCAATCGTTTTAAGATGACAGAGACAGAATGATGTTTCAAATTGCGTTAAATGCATTTATTTTTGTTGCAAGCGGGCCTTACAGTCAGGCCGTTGAGAGAATGCGTTCTTGACACCTGTCAGTTTTATACTAACGAATATGTGTTTTGCGAATTTGGTCCTTAATACTATTCTATTCTATTTTTTTTTATGGCAAGCAAAGCCGATGTCGACCATTCTGCCAATGTCTAAGTGAATTGGAAAAGCAAGTGTGTATTGCATAAAAAAAATAAAAAAATAATACAATTGAACTGTAAAACTTGTGGGGGAACTACTGGACTAAAACAAACAAAAAGATAAAATTACATAAATATTACAATGATTATTAGAACATTAAACACACATAAATACCACATCCACGCAGACAGAATATTTTGGGAAATAAATTATAATTTCATATTATTGTGACGCATGAAAATCATCAGCGCCACAAGCAGTTCTGGAGAGAAATATGTTAAAAGGGAGGGGAAGTCCTTAATACTAGGTACTAGAAATTGTCCAACTGACAGGTGTCAGGAACACATTCTGTCGACGGCTGGACTGTAGTATAACTATGAAGTAAATATTATACCTACATACTTTTCAATTTTAAAATCGTTCCGATTTTCGTTACATTTTCTCCGCGCGTTCGAGCAATACCCACTGAAGAGCCTTCTGTTCTGCCCGACCGTAATTTATATATTGATCGAAGGCTTTTTCCTTTTGTTTTTTTGCCTTTTGTGTAATATTTTGGGAGTAAGCGGCTATTTGGGTAGGTATGTAAGCAGTAAAAAAGTAATGGTAGTGTTGGCTTAGTTGTCAGAAAAGTGTTTTAGAGATAAAATAGGGTTTGACTTTTTGTCCATTTATTACCTACCTACAAATTGTACCTAAGTATTGAAAATATAAAACTGTGTTAATATTGTGATGTTTTTAATTTTTCTGACCTACCTTATATTATATTTTTTATCTTTTCCAAGGCGTTCTCGTTAACCCGCAATAGAGCGTCCATCCATATATGTAAATAAAAATATTACTATTCAAAAACATTTTTTGTTTTTTAATAATAAAATATTAACAAAAAATATTAAATTAATTTGTAAAAGAAACACTCTGTACACGAGCACTTGTCTTTCAACGTGGAAGTACGGCCGGTTTGGGCAATGCCAATACGCTAGGTACTATTCCGCGCTACTATTTTGTTTTTAAACAGGACGTTTCGAATTTATTGTCATATAATAAAAATAAAAAAAATTGGATATTTTTTCTTATTTTTATGTAGATATTTTTATTTTTATCTATTAATGATATAGATTACCGAGTTTAAGGGAGTGCCCTCTATTATTTAACGTACTGTACTTTATTTATTATTTTTATACTTTTTATATTATGTTATACTGTACTTACTTAGTTTTTCTAAACTACGCAATGTACTTTAATGCGGTTTTCTTCATCATTTATAGAATCTATTTGTATAATACATTAATATTTAACAAAGATATACCACATCAGCAAATTGCATCCGCGACATCTTATAAAGTAGACATCTCACGCCTGCAGGCCATCTTGAGAGACAGTAGCAAGATGTTACAGTATCCAGGCTAAATTCTGATTTAAATACAAATTGGAAATTCTACTTAATTAAATACAAATAATATTCTCGTAATAATAATGTAATGCTTTTGACTTCTTGATTTGCAACTTCAGACGGACTTACCGAATCTTGAAAAGATAAGGAAAAAGTAAGCGTATCCAAAAGGTTTTAGATCTTACATACACATGAGTGTGTCGGGATAAGAACGCTTAAAATACTTATCCTTTGGTGATTTATCTTCTAAAATTCTCGTGTCATAGTGTTATTTGCCATGCTCCTCCGAAACGGCTTGATCGATTTTTATGAAATTATATATGTATATTTGGTAAGGGGCTTGTGGCTAAGTAATAACAGCTGCACGGATCGATCGATCAGGTTAAGCTACGCTTGCCGCGGTTGGTCCGTGGATGGGTGACCATCTTTACATACCAAGTCCCCTCCGTGCCTCGGAAAGCACGTTAAGCCGTTGGTCCCGGCTGTCATTTGTAGATCTTTGACAGTCGTTACGGGTAGTTAGAAGCCCAAAAAAGTCTGACAACCAGTCTTACCAAGGGGTATCGTGTTACCTAGTCACTAGGTTGTGGAGGTCAGATAGGCAGTCGCTCCTTGTAAAATACTGGTATTCAGCTGCATCCGGTTAGACTGGAAGCCGACCCCAACATAGTTGGGAAAAGGCTAGGCAGATGATGATTTGGTAAGTCTGAGAATCGGTCTCAATCTATTTTTCATACTCCTAAGTGATAAGGGTGACCACCTCAAACATAAATAATTTATATGGCAAAACAACGTTTGCCGGGTCAGCTAGTTTACTATATATATATCCTACTTACTTACCTATCTATCTATCGCTAAACAGCCCCCTATATCTTAAGTTTGTGGACTATGAGAACAGCTACCGACATTTTGTTTCAGAATGTTGGTAGATTGCTATATCCGCGATCCGTGAGATATTAGTTGGATTCCGAAGTTTTTTTGAAGTGAAAATTTCTTTAGGCGCGTTGGGCATTTGTGAAATGGGACTAAACCATTGATTTCGCGCCACCATGACGACACTTTATTTTTGTAAACGCGATTGTGCTCTTTATTTATATTACGTTACGGATCAATGTTCTATGCAAGTATTTTTACTTTAAAAGTTTTGTAAATGCAATTGTGCTCTTTATTTATATTACGTTACGGATCAATGTTCTATGCAAGTATTTTTTTTACTTTAAAGGTTTTGTAAACGCTATTGTGCTCTTTATTTAGATAATGTTACGGACCAATGTTCTATTCAAGTATTATTCTTCCACCAAGGCGACCTTGTTCAAGTTTTGTCGGCACTAACGGAGTGCCACCATTTTTTTTTTTTCTATATTAATCAGAACTAAGGTTCTTAGAAATAGATTACAGTGTAGCTTTAATAGACTTATAAGCAATTTAACTCTAACTTAATATTTTACGAGACAGAATAAGTTATAACTAAGAACAGAGTCAATTTGCACTTTTCGGTAAACAATTTCGTAGCACTTTCTTAGGATCTGATAATTGATTCATTAAGTAGTATGGTAAATATTAACTTTCAATCAGATATAGAAA
Organism: Agrochola lychnidis; assembly: GCA_963680765.1. Classification (NCBI taxonomy): domain Eukaryota; kingdom Metazoa; phylum Arthropoda; class Insecta; order Lepidoptera; family Noctuidae; genus Agrochola; species Agrochola lychnidis. Next base: position 10,366,237 of record OY796869.1, on the reverse strand, counting down.
GGCCAGACATAATAATAATCATACCAGCCTATTTTTATCTCACTGCAGGGCAAAGGCTTCTTCTCATACAGACATAATCAATCTTAGCTTATAACATAATGTCGTATTTTAAAGATCCTTTCTTTTAGTAATCGTTTATAAACGCTAAGGATAGTTACGATGTTTATTCAAACCAAGAACCTATCTAATAAAAGACAAGACCTTTTCAATTTCGATATTCCAAAACCTATCAAATCATTCAAATTTAGAACACAAAAAAAAAATCCGCATGTTAGACTCTGAAATCGTCAACTTCTGCCCAGCCAGTAATACCTAAGTTAAATCCAGAGACTATCATGTTGTCATCGAATCTAAGCAGTACAGAATCCTCACCCCGCTTGTCTATGAATTATGCAAAGCCGTATATTGAGACTTCGGAGCGGTTTCGATAACAAACTGAATATAATAAGTTTTGTTTGATCAATACAATAATCAACTCGGTATACCCAAGTATACCGAGTTGATTATTGTATTGGCACTTGCTTATTAGGAGTCAGTTGGTAGTAATTGGGTTAGTTTTGCGTTGAATAATACAAACTTTTCCTTAACGATCGTAGTTTGTTGCTAGGGAAAAAAAAAAGCTTTGCCGAATAATTATTAAAGACCCGTAAAAAGAAAGTGGAATCACAAAGTGAACGGTAAAAACAAATTATTCTGTTTTTGACGTTCTTGATTGCTAAGCTTTTTGATGTTCGTTTTATATCCACGTCGGTTAAGTTAACCGACCGAGTTAGTCTTAACTACCTCGGAGGACTAGTGGTCGTAAGTGCTAGTGCTGAGCATGAGATCCTGAGTTCGATTCCCGTGTTCGGCAAAGTGTTATTGGGTTTTCCCATCTGGAATTTCTAAATAGCAGCCCGGAGTCTAGATTAGTGCCGGTTGATGGCATTAGGCTCGCCCCCTATTACATGGGACTTAAAAACATAACTGGCGAAATGTGAGTGTAGGTACTTAAGGAACCTACACCTCTGTCTTAACCTTCAGGGAATACTAGCGTGATTTTATGTTATCGTTTAAGTTAAACTATTAGAAAATACAATAGACGTGGATATATGTAGTAACCTGTTCCGCTTAGCTATTTTTAAAGAGCCATAAAAAACCCTGAAAGAAACCGGCACGTGTTTCACCTCTCAACGAGGCATCCTCAGGATGACACACCAAAACGTCGTGTTCGAGTTCGCGACAAGTCAATCGTCATCCTGAGGATGCCTCGTTGAGAGATAAAACACGTGTCGATTTCTTTTAAGGTTTTTTATGGCTCTTTAGAAATAGCTAAGCGGAATAGGCTACTAATATCCACGTCTATTATATTTTTTAATGGATTTCTGCAAGGTCACGCCTGAATCAATTAACATCTTAAACTATTAGAATTATTTAGGTAGAGAAACAAAATCAAAATTAAATGGTTGCTATAAATAAAACAGTATAAGACCGTAAATGGCATCCGAATACGACTTTTCATCTTCAGTTTCCACCTGATTCTATTTTCCACTCCAATGAAGCCACTCCTGACATCTGCTGTTTTACAATTTTCTTAGTAAACTATCTTTCTGAATAATGCATGGTACTTTAATGTTTATGTACTTTCTAGTTTATCCTGGACATTACTGACATCAGTGAAGCAAAACATAGTGAGGAAACCTGGACTTATTTATTTTATTTAAACTAATATTATAAAGAGAAAAGATTTGTTTTTTTGTATTTTTGTTTGTAATGAATAAACTCAAAAAGTACTGGACCGATTTTAAAAATTCTTTCACGAGTAGAATGCTATACAGTGTGATTCTTCATAATATGCACATATCGAAATGAGGGAATCTATGCTTAATTTTATTGACGAAAAAAATATTTAAAAAATCTAAATATTTTTTTTTAAATAATTTTTATGGAATTAAAAAAAATGGAACAAAACTGTGTAACTTTTAAACTAAATCATCTATCGCGATGAAACAAACTCCATAATGATTGAAAGTAATAAGGCGTCCACATAAAATGAAAATTGAGAAAAAACTACCCTCAATTGAAAATAAACATGTTTTTTTAGCAAAAATCTGTATTTTTTTCATTGATTTTTACAATTATTGTAAAATATATAAATAAGATGCGAAGAGAAAAAAGAAACTAAAAATATAAAAAAAACATTTTTTTTTTCGTCGATAAAATTAAGCATAGATTCCCTCATTTCGATATGTGCACATTATGAAGAATCACACTGTATTATCACTGAGTAACATAGGCTATAAATTTATAAAAATATCACGCGGGTGTAGGCGCTGCCTAGCTGGCGGAAGCTAGTGGTCTATAAAGTTGGATCGAATGACCACTATACCTTATCACTGTTATTTCACTGGAAACTTAATTGTGGCTTCAAATAAACCCACAGAATGTATGTGTGTCAAGTTATGGCCTGTGTGTCAAGTTTAATACGTTGAGTCTCTAACTCGATTTTGCAACACATTTCAAATGCAACTACGTTAAACGCTGTTTGCTGTGTCTGTTTGCAGCTCGAATTTTGAATGAATGTTAAAGTGTTTATAAAATTAACAAATTTGTTTTTCTGTTTCAGGTACGGAACAATAATATAAATTCATAATTGGCGAAAGGTAAATAAGCCATTTATTTTTTAAGTTTTGGTATTAGCAAAGAGGTCGATAGCCCACAAATGATGAAAGCAGTTACCGCTACCTAAGACTGGCAAGGGGTTTGTCGATTCGTTTTTTACGTAGATATAATATAAAATATAATAACATCACGGCTGTATTGAACGAAAGATTTGGCAGAGGAGTAAAGCAACCATACCTTTGATATAAAGTCAAAATGTCTAATGTACCAGTAAAACTGGAGCACCCTAACTTGAGTAGCTTTCAGATTTCAGCTGGCAACCCTCAAGTACCCTGAATGTAAACGATAGTTTAAATTAACTCTAACTAAAGTTAACGAACCCTAGTAACATTTGAAGAGGATCTTTGAACCCGAACTGTACATACTTTAGGTTTTCCACTAAAAGGTTAAACTTGGATTAACATGTTCACCCTAATGATGATAACTATCTTCAAGATTAAGGGTTTAATAGCTAATGATTTGGAAATTAATTGTATTAGGTACCTACATGAGTGGAGTTAGCCCACGTTAGCACGGACGTAATAAAATCGCGGCGATTTTTTTCGTGCACTTGAATTTCAACGCTCTGTTTAGCGCCGAGAGTTGAAAATATAAGTGTGTGTTTTTTCAACGTCCAAAACGAGTGCGTTCCAGTGCGTTAGATTCTCAACGCTTGGCTTAACACTGGGAGTTGAAAATCCAATGCGGGATAAAATCCCGCCGCGATTTTATTACGTCGGCTTAATTTCTACGACACACCTGGGACAAGATGTCAAACGCACACATGTCATAAATACCTACACAAAGTGACGTGTAGTGTCGCGGTCACAAGCTATATACGTAAGCATAGGTAGAGTTTGTAAGGTCTTTGACCCACGATAAGTATCCGTCCTACCTAGCAGTTTTCTTTGTGAGTTGGATACTTATGTCGGGTCATCGACTGTACATCATAACACTTAAAAAAACATTATTATAAGAATAAAGAACAATTTTAAAACAACGGGCTATGTAGAACAATGATAAAATAATAGACATATAGAGCAAACTAGGCATTGTCACGGAAATTTATTGTTAACCTTGTAGCGGTTACATCGCCACATACGAACTACGCATCAAAAAGACATGGCGTTACACAAATCCTGCATCGCACAATTAAAGTTTACCGCGCGAACGTCTTATATAAGACTATCCGACTTCAACCGTTAGGCAGTTGCCCGCCAGACACAACACCCGTTTGGTCGGAGGATCCTCCCTTTTCTATGGTGGATGAGTGAACTTTACACCCTGTTACTCATGCCTCTAAAACCTAATTGTAAATAACTAAATAATTTTATGTTTATTTATCTCCACAAATTACATACTTATACTAGTTATACTCAAAGTTGACAGGTATTTTGTAAAAATTTCGTAATTTGTGAGAAATCTAGAGTACTCCAGTCCCCCTTCCCCCCTTTATAACACATAGTAAGGGTTGTCAACGTGGTACAAATTAATATTGGCACCCTACGTCAATTTACCGTGTGGTGCCAATCAATCCATACAAATTTCTAAGAATGACTACTGTGATTTGGATGTCATCATCATCATAATTTCAGCCGAAAGACGTCCACTGCTGAACATAGGCCTCCCCCAACCACCACCACTTCGACCGGTTCTGTGCTTCTCGCATCCAGCAAATTCCTGCGGCCTTTACCAGGTCGTCGGTCCACCTTGTGGGAGGCCTTCCAACACTACGTCTTCCGGTACGCGGTCGCCATTCCAGAACTTTTCGACCCCATCAGCCATCTGTTCTGTGAGCAATGTGCCTTGACCTCTGCCACTTAAGTTTGGCATTTTGCAAGATAAATGGACAATTTAGGTTAGCAGTCATTTTACTTGTCAATTTATTTCCCCAACTTTACATTTTCATTACAATGTCTAAGGGCTGCCGTAAAAAGTAATTTTCTTTTATCGTTAATAATAAAATAACATAGGGACATTTTTATTCGAGATCTCACATGTTTCTCAAAGCGATTTGATCGCTGTACTGACTCCAAAATCAACACCCTTTTACAGCTGTCCGACTGAACCCTATTTGAATTGAACGATAGACCGAATGAACGTTTAAGCTGAGCAAATTTTAGACTCCTTTGTACCAACTGACGAACACCGATCCATTTGACAAAGCAGTACCTCCTAACGGCAAATCATTCACGGTTTTGCGAACATTTACGGACTTGTAATGTTTCAATTTGCATAAAAACCTTTCATAAAGCATTCATCCTACCATTATCACACATAAAGCCAAATTAATACAAGCAGTATAAAAAGAAACATGTTTCCAATATGAAATCGATACCTTAAGGCTTTTGTTCGAAAAAAGGGATACATTTTGTTGAAATTATTTTTTCATCCAGCCTGTATTTTATTGCTTATTCGTTGTCCAATCAATGCGGGATTCGAAACAAAAAACTGTTATCATAAACATGAATATTCATAACCGTTTATTTAGACTCGATTTTTGGTATTTCGATACGGATTCGATGAATATAGACTGAATTAACAGCTTTTGATCCAGTATAAATAAATATCATCGAATTATTTTTGTTCATTCGCAGCCAGCTCGTTTGCATTCTACGGTTTGAAATAGGAATGTTCTGAATTCTTTCACTGCTAGTAAAGCTATTTAATTCTGAGCCAAAACAAGTACAAAACATAGCTAGACAAATTTTCTGAACGGCTTCGTTTTTTTTTTTGCGCGTCAGGTAAATCTAGATTAAAAGTCAATAATAGTTGCAAACTACGAATCTTCGTATCTACATCATCTTCTAGCTTTTGAAAGGAAGACAGAAAGAAATATAGGTTTATTTGACATAGAAACACGTGCATTCAAAATAATAATTTAACTCAAAAAATAAACATAAAACAAAATAGATCTATAAATCACGAGCACAGAATAGAAATAGTCGGCAGCTGCACGTCGTGACTATGACAAAAAGGCTTCAACTCAGCATGAATTTCATAATTACAACTGAAAACTAAAAATCAAGTCAAAGTCTTTCTTCTGTAGGTACACCACAATATTGTAAACAAAATAATACTTACATCAAAATTCCTTAATGAAAGGACCAGCGAAGAATCTTGTTCACTCAACAGAGTTCTATCATAAGACGTCAATAATACAAATTGTAAGTACAGTCTACAATACAAAAAATAGGTTTTTGCTATACAAAATTACATGCTTAAATCCTGAAAGAGGTATTCAACATTGTACAAGAGTGCTAAGGATATTGTAATGAGAAGGTACATTAAAATAATTGGGGCTTCTCGACGTAAGTACGGTTAATTCTATAGCTGCGAAGGTTTTTGTTAAGGCACTGATAAAATGTGTAATGTGGGCTTGGAAATTCCGTTAAATTCACGTTGATAAAAATGAAACTCAATGCATTCTTATTAGCGTGTCGGTGGGAATCTTAATGGAGTCAGCCCAGAATTCGGCTTTGTGTTTGGTGCCATCAGTAGCGTCCATCAATTCCTGCAACGTGCAGATGACTGGACATGCAGGAGACGATATTAAGTGTACTATCGGCGAAGGACGCGGAGTCGTCTATGAATCTCCACCTGAACAGGTTTTCCTTGCTTCGGCCAACCAAGGTCTGAAGTCTGTTTAAAGACTTCCAGGTTAGCCTAGGCACCTCGTGTCCAGCTAGGAGATTCTCAGCAGGATGCATTTGTTCTTCTTCTATTGCGTCCTCTTCAATTACTGAAGGTAGGCCATCAACTCCAAAAAAATCTCCTTGTCCTTTGTGAGGTAGAACAGCTCAGTAGCACACGTGACTCCTCTCCATTCGAGATGACGAATGATTCTCAACCAAGACTTGCATTTACTCAACGATATAGATAACCGTAGTACCATATTAGAAGTAAGTAACGATTACTGACAAATGCTTACACTGACTGGACAAGTCCACTTAAATCTGTGTGGTTCTTTCCTCAAAAGACCATTTCAGACACTGATCTATATGGTCCTCACATGATCTGCCCAAGATTATGTCTGGATTTTCAAAGAGACTTTGACCCCCGAGTGTGTTTCGTCATTTCATCTCAAAAGTCAGATAGGAAATGTCGACTCCATCTAACTTTTTTTTATAACATAATCATCTAGCAGAGGTTTGCCTATAGTCTCTCTCTAAACTCTTTACACCGAAGTCCCATGTAATAGAGCAGCGCTTATTGCCATCAACCGGGCATAATTCCAGACTCCGAACTGCGGGCGGTTTTTTTGAATGACGTTTAAAGTGATTCCTAAATCCTATTTGCAGAATAAACTTTTTTTTTAAATTTAATTTCAATACTTAAAACTGAATAGCCCAAAAATGTATTTCAAAAACTGTAAATCTACCGCTTAATTCGCACAAGTTACAAGTTTGTCGCCTTTTTCTACTTTTTCGACCCGGGGTCATTATGTGTAGTCAGCTCCTTAAATCCAAGTGTATGTGCGGCCATAAAAGTTAGGAAAGTTGGCACCGTTTCCCTTTGTTAGATTTGTCGAAAAGATTTTTACTTTTACGTGATTATGCTATTACCATTATTACATTACTGGTCCTGAGAGGCAAAAATGTTGGTCCTTTGGGAATGTTACAGGAACATTATGCCATTATACTACAGCGAATGTTTTATTAATTGTTTTATTCAGAACATAATACCTATACCTGAAATTTGTCAGTAGCAGCTCGGAGTCTGGATTTGTGCCCGGGTGATGGAAATAGGCTCGCCCCCTATTACATGGGACTTAAACATAACTGGCGAAATGTGGGTGTACCTGCTACAGGGATACCTCTGCCCAACCCTTCGGGAAAACAAGGCGTGATGTTGTGTGATAATACCTAAAGTTTTGTTTTTCATTTCATTCTAGAATTTTTGTGATTAATGTAATTTTAGTAACATCACCACATATGTAATTTTACATCTTTAATATGTACCTAATGTGCATTTTAATTGTGCAGAATAAACAGTTTTTTTTTCTATCAGATGTATTTAAAAATATTTTGGCAGCCTCGTTGGTCTCGTTGGCCTCGTTGGTCTAGTGGTCGCAAGAGCTACTGCTGAGCATGAGGTCCTGGGTTCGATTCCCGGGTCAGGCAAAGTGTTATTGGGTTTTTCTATCTGGAATTTCTCAGTAACAGCCCGGAGTCTGGATTTGTGCCCGGTTGATGGCAATAGGCTCGCCCCCTATTACATGGAACTTAAAACATAACTGGCGAAATGCGGGTATACCTACTACAGGTACACCTCTGCCCATCCCTTCGGGGAAACAGGGCGTGATGTTATTTTGTATGTCATCATCATCATCATCATCATCATCAGCCTATAAATGTTCCCACTACTGGGACACAGGCCTCCTCTCTGTGAGAGGGAGTGGGCCGTAATCCAGCACGCGGGCCCTGTGCGGGTTGGTAGATGTCACATGTCTTCGAATTTTCGGTTCTATGACATGCCGGTTTCCTCACGATGTTTTCCTTCACCGTTCTGAGAGCAGTGGTGATGAAATAATTTACACAAAGTAAAGCGCCTGTCTGGGTTCGAACCTACGACCTACAACTCGTAAGTCGCGGCCGATAATATTTTGTATGTATTTAAAAAAAAAATGAAGAGTTCAATCCAGTCACTTTTCACGCAACCCCTAATATTAGAACCAGTAGGCGGAGATAACGCTAATAATGATAACGATATCCATTATCATTTCAATTGGAACATCGATAACAATTGATTTAATTAATTTAATATTGGATGTGCAAGCTTAGTTATCTTCTGACCTTGCTTCAAGTGCTTCATTAGAACAGTTTGTAGGCAAAATATTTTTACGAGGAAAGTGTGGGTATACTGGCTATAGTGCTTTTTTATTGTTCTCGATTTTGTTAGACTGTGGTTTTTTTTATCTATACATTTTAGTTATATATGATAATATCTGACGCTAATAGTCACACAAATATTTTTATTATTATTTTGTTTGCCTAGCCGTATGAGTTCAATAAGTAAAATAATGTGACATTAAAATCGGCTACTCATCAAAGTACTTGAAACAGGTTAAAAAGGTCAAATTAATTTTGAGGTGACATGAAATTCTCAATACATCATCAGTTTTATTATTAATCCTGGACTAAAATTAAATTAATGGCATAATATAGGTAAGAGAGTGCTGCAGTAGACCTTCTTTTAGAGAAAGCCTACTACAGCACTGACGAATTTCTGAATGATAAATTAATCTAATTCTCATAATTGTGTATGATAGACATTAAATTGACTAATTGTATCATTATGAGTTGTTTACTCTATTCTGTAGTACATTTTAATTTTTAAATTCTAATTTGGACTATTAATTATTTGAATGATAGATAAATTTATAATTATTTGATTAAATGTAATAACCTACCTACTTATATTTAAATTTAATTGTAACATCTTGCATGCCATGTGTGTGTATTGGACAAATAAATGATCTTTATCTTTATCACTTCTATACCAAACGATTTCTAAAATCAAAAGGCAAAAAGCAATGACGTACCTAAGCAAACATAAAACAAGCAATTTATAAATAATAAAATCATTTCAAATAGAACTGTTTGAACACAGAACATAATTAATGATTTTCTTCCCTCTACCTTTTATTCAACCGTCTTATATTCCTAGATATATTTATCTTTATGACTACAAGGCACAGCCGTCCATTGCTTGCAGACATCGCCATACTAACCCCATTCCTCTTATGTCCACTCCCACAGCGAGAACTTAGCTGTAGACTGTTTTATTATTATATTCAAGAAAATACATACATACATAACATCACGCCTTGTTTCCCCGAAGGGTTGGGCAGAGGTGTACCTGTAGTAGGTACACCCACATTCCGCCAGTTATGTTTAAGTCCCATGTAATAGGGGGTGAGCCTATTGCCATCAACCGGGCACAAATCCAGACTCCGGGCTGCTACTGAGAAATTCCAGATAGAAAAACCCAATAACACTACCCGACCCGGGAATCGAACCCAGGACCTCATGCTCAGCAGTAGCGCTTGCGACCACTAGACCAACGAGGCAGTCAAGAAAATACATACATACATACATAAACTCACGCCTTCTTCCCATGGGGGTAGGCAGAAACTACAGAACGCCACCTGCTACGATCCTTACATAGTCCTTTTGCCTCGTTTACGTTCATACATCTGGTCATACACGCACGCCGATTGCGAGTACTACGCACCTGGCCTTTCTGAAGAACATCACCAATAAGGTCAAGAAAATATTGTATGAATAAAGCTCAACCGAATGTTTTCAGAACAATGGGACCAAAAAATTTGTACTGTGTGAACTGAGCTATAGCTGTTTTTTTTTTTTTAAATAAAACATTGCGCTTGAAACTAAACGCATTCATTTGTTACTGGGCTAATTCTAATTTTGAATAATATCATTGGTTCAGACTGTTAGCACTGATTAAGTTTGTGTCGGAAAATACTGACAAAAAATACCACCAAACGCAGTGGTTATTTTTATACTCTAACACTACACTATTCCATTCCGGAGCCTAACAAGTTTTGGAGTAAGTGATCCAGGGTGAGTTGATAGATATTCATCATCGTCATCCTCATTTCAGCCGAAAGACGTCCACTGCTGGACATAGGCCTCCCCCAAGCACCGCCACTTCGACCGATTCTGTGCTTTCCGCTTTTTGTGCTTCTTATTTTAGATATGATACAGAAAATACTTAGACATTTTTTTATCAATATTCAATGTAAGGTTAATAATTTATAAGGACTCGGAATGATAATTACACTTACTAAATATGTTCGCGATGTAACAAAAGAATAAGATTTTTCTTGGACTATTATTAGGTCAGATTGAAATACAGAGCGTTTGAAGTTAACAAATGGGTATAATTATTGTCTTTACAATGTTGTATACACAATTTAGTTACTAGAAAACGGTTAAGTTGAAGAAATCGTAGACTGTTGTTTAATTGACGGAGGAAGGAAGTGAAGTGATCGCCATGTTGCGTTGCACCGCGCTAGTGTTGTCCGCTCGCTAGAGCTGTGCCTAGTCGGTTACGGTTCGTTTAGTACTTTAGTCAATTAGCTGAGCGGGGCGCGAACATAAAATATATTTAAGAAAAACAGTATAAAAAGGTCCTGTACGAGACCAAAAGAATAACATGTAAAATCATTAGAATTTATTTATTTAGGTTAACCAACAATTGCTTACACCTATACATTTACCATTACATTTCTAACTTAATTACTAGGGTAACATTTACAAGTGCAACAATTAATTATAAGTTAACACCACATGCACAAAAAATAAAAACGGCTTTAAACAACATACTTATAAAGTTAATATACATACAAAAAATAAAATTAAAATAATATAAAGAAGATTAACAACTCATTCAATCAAAATTACTGATTCAGATGATTCAAAAATGAAAATTTATGAATAAAATTAAAATGATTATGAATAAATAATAAAATTAAATGAAAAGAATAAACGGATTACAAGTGAAAATAATTGAGAACATGTATAAAATTAAATTAAATTTACATTGGATTATTTACAAAAGCTCGTACAAATTTATTAATATTGTCGTGGTGAACATCTACTATGTCACTGCGGCCATTGATGGTTTTGCACAATCTAGGTATTGGAGAATTCGCACCAAGCACAGACTTTCGAAGTGGTGGACATAGGGGTGTTATTTTATTCCTAGGATATCTAGAGGGCGCATGGAACCTAATAAATAAGCTTTACTAAACTGGGGCAGTCGATCTTATTGTGCAACAGTTTGTAAACAAATAAGGCATCGGTTATATCTCTGCGCATAGATAACGATTGCATTTTGAAATGACATAGGCGGGCTTTGTAGGAGGGCAGACGCTTAGATTTCCCCTCACTAAAGGCTAATAATAAATAATTTAAAGCATTGTATCCCGCATTATGCTTTTCACAACCATTCTGTACAAAACTATACAAAATTCACCTGACGCTGTATTTACTAATTAAATGCCGTCGTCAACATTTTTTCAGCACAATTAAAAAGCTAAGAGCTTGTTATTTGTTCAGCGGGACCGCTAGCAAACCGGTGGTTTCATTATAAAGTTAGAAAAATCCGCTCATGAGTGCGAAATATTTTATTATCCTGTCCCTCCGTGGCCTGTTTAATACTGGCATATGAGAATACGAGCCCAGTGTTTCCGTCTGAATATGAGAATAGAGGCTGATTCCATTTTTAAATTGCTATAATATTTAAAAGATTAAATTTTATATGGGTATACCTTGTTGAACAAGCTAAATGGGGGTCTGAAATTTTAAAAGGGTTAATTATAGGGTAGCATTCTAAATTAAATCCGGCTGGTCAAAACAAAGGTTGAGTGTTTTGAAGCAACATAGGAAACGCCTATGTCCAGCAGTAGACTGCAAGAGGCTACGTTGATTGAATTAAATTCCACAGTTTTTTTCTTTATTTTAATACTAGCAGCGCCCCGCGGTTTCACCCACATTAATCTCGATCCCGTGGGAATATTGGAATAAAAAGTATTCTATGTGTTAATCCAGATTATAAACTATCTGTGTGTCTTATAAATAAATAATAATAAATAAATACATTTCATTCAAATCCGTTCATGCGTTCTTGCGTGAAAGAGTAACGAACATCCATCCATCCATCCTCACAAACTTTCGCGTTAATAAAAATTATGAAAAATTATAAAAATAATAATTAAAGTAGGAAATAGGATATATATAGTAGGATACATACATAACATCGCGCCTTGTTTCCCCGAAGGGTTAGGCAGAGGTGTACCCACAGTAAGTACACCCACATTACGCTAGTTATGTTTAAGTCCCATGTAATAGGGGGCGGGGGGGGCTATTGCCATCAACAGTGCACAAATCCAGACTCCGAGTTGCTACTGAGAAATTCCAGATGGAAAACCCAAAAACACTTTGCCCGCAGTTTTTTTATTTTCGTAGGCTCTATTCAAGGGCAAAAAAAGTTAATTACTTGTTGAAAAGAAGGCGTATATTACGACTTCAGTACTACCTTAAATAAAATAAAAAAACGTGTGGCACTCGGGGACTGCCGCGGTAAAGCTATTGCATAGCATTTGTAACCTCCATACTTCCTATTTGTCAACGCTACACTTGGGATGATGACGTGATGACATAAAACAAAAATTACGTTCCCATGACAACGTGATGTTGTCATGGGAACCGTCATTACATGGTAGGCGGAGTGGGGGGTGTTAGGTTTTTTTCGTTACGGAATTTCTTGATTCGGTCGCCGCGCTCAAAGCCCGCGATAAAAGCTATGCAATAGCTTAAAAATAAAGTAAGTAGGTGCAAATCATTATGTTTGAGTCATAAAACAAAAGAGTAAGACATGCAAAATATTATGAAATGGCAAAACAAAAAGTAAAGAGAGCAAAATATTAATAGCATACGATTGTCCCTTAGAGGCGAAACACGCTCAGGGCTATTTCAATGGGTTTTCCTATAAACCTCTTTTTGTTATGGTCCTTTTCCCCACAGTTCTATCTATTATTTAACAAATCTTTTTATAGGGAGAGTTCTATTTACATTTGCGACCTTTTTAGCATTAGTTCTACACTGTATGAGACTATTCAGTTTTGACAAACGTTTTGTGTGATTTCCTGTTCCAAATAGCCCGCCCACTCCCAAACCCACAGACCTCCTTACAAGTGGATTAAAAAAAATTGGTATTGTACAAAATGTACAAAACGTTCCTCTTCCCTGTTGGTAAAAACTTACTCCTTGATTATGCGACGTTTTTGGGGTGACCTCAAGAAGTCAACAGAATGTGCAGCCTCCTGTTGTGTTCTAATAACATCATTATCATCATCATCAGCCTATAAATGTTCCCACTGCTGGGACACAGGCCTCCTCTCGGTGAGAGGGACTGTGCCCTAATCCACCACGCGGGCCCAGTGCGGGTTGGTAGATGTCACATATCTTCGAATTTTCGGTTCTAAGACATGCCGGTTTCCTCACGATGTTTTCCTTCACCGTTTTGAGAGCAGTGGTGATGAAATAATTTACACAAAGTAAAGCGCCTGTCTGGGTTCGGACCTACGACCTACAACTCTTAAGTCGCGGCCGTTACCACTGGGCTCTAATAACATCAAACTGCAATTACTCACATTTGCCCATTAGCTGGTTGAACATGGAGTAAAAGAAAAAATTACATCACAAAAGATGATATAATTTTTCTTCTACTCCATGTTCAATACAGATGATAATTATTATATTAACGAACTTATCTTAAACAACGTTTCAAGTTCCTTCATGACACACATAACAGATATCTGAGATCATCGGAAAATTTGAGACTAGAGATGCCGATACATTCCAACGGCTTTTATGACAAATCTTTTATAGTTCAAGTAGTACGGTTATGGAATACTTTACCCGTGTCGATAAGGCGTGCTCAATCTTTGTCCACTTTTAAAATTCTGGTGAAATAACACTTCCTCTTTCCTTAAACATCATCATTACATAATTGTATGTAGGTATATCTGTTATTTATCTAATGTATATATTTATAGGTAAGGTAAGGTAAGTATATACTTTATGTATCTGTTGTATCTGTAAATGGTACACCTGCAGTATTATCTCTCCTTTACCATTTAAATCCATCCAAAGGTTGTCTGTAAAAGATCACTTTTAGCAATAAGACCGCCCATTGTGTCACCCAATGTAGAATTTCTAAATTTATGTCTGTTACTTTTATGGTGTACATAATAAAGAATATTCTATCTATTTATATTAACGACGTAAATTGGTTAACTATACCACCGATGTTATTAACAATGTCTTCCATAATCTCCAGATATAAATTACAACGTTATTCGCGTTGTACATTCTCGCGATAAACCCTTTGAAACGGTAACTGGAACGCCAACAATGAGCTCGATCCACAATCCTTTGCCTCCTTTAAGACAAAACTTGTCTGGAGCTTGCAGACTGGCTCAAAGGATTAACAGTGGCTTAGTTATGAAGATAAGTATAAAATACAGTAGGTAGATACTTACAGTATTAGACAATTTAGAACTTTTAGAAAAGGAAAGTTCTAGATTGGTCCTTCATGTAGATTATTGGTCCTTAGACTTGAGACATATTAAGACGCAGATATATGACAGTGACCTTGAGTGGTTAACTTGCGTGTTCTGTACTGAGCTCACGCAACGCGTCGTACGTCCAGCCAGTAATAGGACTCGCCCATCAAAGAGCGCTGTCCCAAATTAGACGCATTTGTAATTTATTATACGTAAAATAAAAAGTATTTTAATAAAACACGTATACTCAAAGATCAATAATTAAATTACCTTTAAAATGGTGAAGGTTTCAGAAAAATACGCTTGATAGATTTTGCGTCATTCTCAGTTTTTTATCCGCGTTAGACATAACTTTACAAATTTATTTCACTATGTAATATAAACATGGTCCAAAATATGGCTATATAAAAATATTAAAAAAATGCTCTAATTTAACAAGTATTTTTTTCAAATCATTAACACTACTTGTTTAGACGTCATCTTCAGTATAAAATCATTAAAAGTCAGTTATCGTCCCCTTAAGTCTAAACGCTTTCCAAATCGTAACAACTAGATCATTACGGAGAGTTTCTTCTAATTTTTTGAGAAGTTCAAAGACAATCACAATCATTTCCGTGTACATTAAGAAGCCATCTTGATTCAATACCACCGCTCATTTAATATAGACAACCCAAAATAAAAATTCTCCCCTAGCAATAAAAGCAATAATTTGGGCACAAAATGTGGACATTATGCGTTGGTCATAAATCTGTGACCAAGATTTACATCCAAGTCCTGCCAACGCCCTTCTTCGCAGAACCATAACGGTTATAGCAAATAGATGGATATAATTTGTTTGTCTATACAAGTTTCTAAAACAGTACATGCATTAATTTTGGCATCAATGTGATCTTGTCCTATCATTTTGATTTATGATTTATTTACCTCTCCCTCTGTTATCCTGTACCTCGTAATGTATAGTAATTATTCTATGATTTAAGATGTCTGGATAATGTCTTATATTCTCTTGTTTCCACACGAGTTCAAGTCGTTATATTCTGGAGGCTGCCAAAGGAAGAAGGAGGCCAAATTGAACAGTCCAAACTACTAACTATGACCTGAACAAATGCATAAACAAAACTATTTCTTTTAGCGATTTTTTCAGGTAGATAGTGGTCGCTTTAGCCAACGTTTGTAAGCGACGAGTCTTAAATGTGAATGTGAAATATAATAGACGTGGATATATTTAGTAACCTGTTCCGCTTAGCTATTTCTAAAGAGCCATAAAAAACTCCAGAAAGAAATCGACACGTATTTCACCTCTCAACGAGGCATCCTCAGGATGACGATTGACTTGTCGCGGATGCTTGTTGAGGATGCCTCGAAACACGTGTCAATTTCTTTCAGGAGTTTTTATGGCTCTTTAGAAATAGCTAAGCGGAACAGGTTACTAAATATATCCACGTCTATTGTATTTTATAATGGATTTCCGCAAGGTCACGCCTGAATCAATTAACTATGTGAGTGTGATGCAAAATCTGATAATAAAACTAATGATGCCTTTATCTGGAATTGGCGTTTTCGATCAATCTAGTTCTTTGGCCTTTAAGACGAAAGTCTTATGATTTCATCCTCGACCTGAGTGTTTCACAGATTGCATCTGCCATACCATACTGACCCTTATAACGTGCCTTAAAAGATTGACAGTTTTACCCTTTTTGGCGTGAGCCTTGTAATCTTCATAAAATGGCTTCGAATTTCGGGTCGAATGTTGTTCCCTTTCATTAGCTAAATTATTCTATGAAAAGCTCGTCAAAGCTTCAAATTAGACACAACCCATTACCGCTCCTCTAAAATAAACCGACACCTGTGTACCTACTACCTAGGTACTATAGGTTCTCGGATTCATAATAACTTTGGGACCTTAATTATCCTCTATCCGACCCGACATCTCAGCGACGTGTGAGGCTTTAAGCCCAGTTCCTATATATAAACGAAACGTTATACAGGATGGCCCTCGACGCGAAAACTATTACCATGGATTCAGAACATGATTCTGAACTACCCTGAGTTGAAATTTTTCGTCGGTTATTTTAAAAATATTCTGCTGTTTCATACATTTTGACCGCGTAGGTATTGCACTTTTCTATGAAACAGCTGATTGACCCCTGCCACCCTTTTTTTTTATTGTGGGTAATTAACAAATAACTTCTTCCGCTCTGGGCGGAGCGGGAGGGCGTGTCACTCTTACTGACTAAAACCCACCCGTGTTCCTTCAGTTGCCTGTATGTTGCCAAGGGCCACGGTATCCCTTTCGGACATTCCCGCGACCCCGGCAGGCATCGGCCGTAACGGACCCCGTCAGTTCTGCTGACATCTCTGAGGCGCGCGTGGAATACAACGCGTCGTTGACCCGGGCCTAGTCCTTATTTGACGGCGAACTGCCCATCTCTATATTTATGACTAGTCGGTAAAACCAAGTTACCGATTAAAGTAGCCACCTACTGAGGCCAAATATTATATGAAATTATCACCGTAAAGAAGAAGACATCTTCAAAAATTGTTTCTGTATATTGTAACATTTGAACAAAATGATGTATGTATTTGTAGATGTTATTAAATATCAGATTTAAGGGTTTTTGCCTTGAGGATAATCTTTCGTCATTGTTTAGTGAACACAAACGAATCGCAACTGTAACAAACGGTCAGTAGCTTATGGGAACCGAGGATTAATCCTTCATTCCAACGTTATGACCGACCCAACCGTAATCCGGGCCGACTCCGCATTATTCATATAAAGCATGCCCCTAATTCCATATTCACTTTCCATTTTTGCGTGTAAAACAATGAAGATTTATAATGTAAGTAGGGAGAAATATACTGGGTGAAACGGAAAGTATTTTACTTACTTAAAAAGTTACATAAGAAGGGTTTTAATGCTTGATTGTGAATTAATCTTTGTTTTACTGTTATGTCTCCAAAGAGATATTTAATCTGAATGCGGAATTTGGATTTTATACTGTTTTTAAGTTTTTAGGTGCATGTCTTACTGGTTTTTATCTTCCTTTCGAGTTACATACAAATCTTCAGTATTTCTTTTTTCCTAATGTCTCTCGGGAATCATCGCATTTCCGAATACAAACGAATGCTTACTTCCATGACCATCAATTATTAGATTTATCGTGTATTATAATTTGAATTCAGAACTAAGTTCTTTATTCTGTTTTGTTTTGATTCCTATGTAAACTATATAGAGCTATAAAACTATTGTACTATCTTCTCGTGCCTGCAACTTAGCAGCTTTCCTCCTATTTTTAAAATAAATTACAATAAGTAAAAGAGTATTAACAACTCTAAACACTTCCAAGTCGAGCGTCCGGTCTGCACCAAATGCAACGGATAGAAATACGACGACTGACGAAACACGAAGTTTGCCGAGAAACATTAAGAAAATAGAAATTCTGTACATATGCGTATGTTGTGTACATATTGTGTTATATGAGTTGCGTCTAGTAAGTTCCAACTCTAAGTTCTTGTATATTTTAAGATTCTAATTAGGTAACCTTTCAAGCTGTTAAAAGACAAAGGACCCGGAAGCTTTTTATAGCCTTAAGAACGACCAAAGCCTAAAGACCAAGAACAGCTATCTAATTGCGTAAACGATTACGACTAATCTGTTTCATTTTGATAGTTCAACAATTTTAATTGCATTATTTACGTTTTTGAGCTAATTTTTTTGTCCAACTTATGAAGCAATGGATTAGCAATCTGTTTCAAAGCGATTAAGATTCTAATTGATCGTGTACGCAATTAGGGTACAGGTCCTTTCTCACTTTCATAAAGGAACACCATGTAGGTATCATAAGTAATCCTTGTTCGTTACAAAATGGCAATATTTATGTTACGATCATTTTCCGTGCCTCCAGGTGCGAGAGCGTTTTAGTGAAGTCTCGTTAAGTGGGCTGGCTCTTATATGCTTCATATATTATCTTTTTTTCAACTAAAGCTCGCTTGTTCGATCGAGCGATTCTTCTTTTTAGCTTGTACCTATATTATTCTTCTAGTGCTTTTCCAAAATAAAAAATGAACTGGCCCAGTGCGTATCAGACTACGGACAATGAAAGGTTTCGTAGTTGGGATGAATTTATCCCAAGAACAAACTTAAAATTATAGTTGAAAAAAATATTCTCCCATAAATTCCAACTGCAAATGTAAATTTGTACGCACAATATTGAGAGATTTACCATGTTATTTTGAGACTACATACTAATAGGTTTTCCTGTAATCTATGAGTAATTCTCTGTATTATTTTTTAAATTTTAGGCTCAGTAGTTTCGGAGATAAGGCTGGACAAGTCCGCTCAAATCTGCGTGATTATTTCCCCAATAGACCATTTCAGACACTAATCTACATGATCCTCATATGGACTGACCAAGATTATGTCTGGACTTTAAAAGAGACTGCGACCTCTGAGTTTATTTCGGCTTTTCTTCTCTGAGTAGTCACATAGGAAACGCCGACATCTAGCTTATATTTAATATGACGTGTAAAAGTGATTTCTATATCCTATTTACAAAATAAACAATTTCATTTCATTTCCCAATCCACGCCTTGAGAAATGAAAGGAAATGAGGACAGGGAGGACAACCAGTACCCTAATTGCTTAACTTATTTTCGTAAACAATTTTGCCTAATTTGTTTCATTTTGACAGTTCAACAACATTCATTGCGTTATTTACGTTGTTGAGCAGATTTTGTTTTACAACATAAGAAGCAATGGATTAGCAATCTGTTTCAAATCGAAACAAATTGTGATTGTGTTGTATTACGCAATTATTATTACGCAATTACTCCCTCTCACAGAGAGGAGGCCTGTGTCCCAGCAGTGGGAACATTTATAGGCTGATGATGATGATGATGACACAATTAGGGTACAGGTGTTGAGGCACACCTCAACACCCTGTTGTCCTCCTTAAACATCCAATCTTTCCCAGCCTCCTTTTAAAGTTAACCAACAACGTGAGATTGCCTATTCTTTGAACAGACGACTAAATTGATTCAAAAATAAAAATAAAACCTTCATTTATTTTTATACAAAGCTTTAATTTTATTTGTATTTAAATACTATTTCAGCCTTTTCCATAAGGAAACCCCTACATATTTAATCAATAAATCTCTTAAACTACAAAACACAAGCAAAACCTAATTAGCCCAAACTAATGCCGTTTTTAATTATTCATGAAGAGGCACAAAGGGTTAGGTAGACAGCTATATAAAGAGGCACCAGTCAGCTGATACGGGTTGGACACGGGGGGAGTGTGGTGGACACGCCGGCAGTGTGCTGGACACGCCAACGATAAATCATAAAGAATGCCCTTCAAGTGTGCCCTTTTTGAACAGACACAGGCCTTCCACCTAAATATGGATGTGGGGACTTTTGATGTCGGAGATTGCAAAGAAACTGGGTTACAATTGTTTGTTGAGTTGGTTTATAAGTAATGATGTGATGTGTTCTTTGGGGATAAGTTTTTTTTAACAGATAAAAAGATAATCTGTCAAACATAAAAATGAATTATTGCGGTCACGACGCTGTCTGCTTGCTAGATTTCTGAGGGAATATTTAATACTGTTATTTTAATCTTTAATAAAACGTATTTCTATAAGATTCATGAAAGTTTATTAAAAATATCACAACGAAGAATAACTTACACAGCAGGTCCCATATCTCTGTATTTTTTTGTTTGTTTTGCAATTTAATGTAACTTGTATTTTTTTTTTGCGTTTTTCGCAGTACAGTGATATACGCGTTTATTCTGGTGCAGTTGAAAAGTTTCTGATAATGGAATAGATGATTAAGTTTTTGTTCTGGATAATATTTATATCATCAAGGTCAGAATTATAACATTATGTTACGGTATATCGTGTGTATGTAACTTTGTAAACACAAAATATAAAAATCTGGAAAAAAATTTGGTGATGTATTTTGACCTATACTTATCGAATATAGATTAACATCAAAACCACCGCAATAGCACTTACGCGTTTATTCTGCGGGGGTTTTAGTCTACCCGAAATCTCACAGCTTAGGGAATAGACCTAGGTATCTCGCAGATTAAACTTAGCCAGCCTTATAAACTAACCAAGCTAATCTTCCTGTTAAATAATCTATGACATATTACTGGTCCTTCGGGAGCGGCTTAGTAGTGCGCCACTTAGGAACATTTATTATGCAGAACATGAAGTAACATAGGACACCTGATAAGGAAAATCAATTAGGATTAATGGTTAGGTAATTGTTAGTAAATGAGAAATTTTCGACAGGCAGTTACGTTACTGGCTGAAACTAATTTATTAGTTTTGTGTCATGATTACAAATAACTAATTAATATTTGATTTAAAAGCTTTACATTAGTTTGCTTTCTTCGTATGTTACCAATTACTTCGCATTGTCTAAAAGCTCTTTCTGGCATCCGATTGAACTGAAACTCAAAGCAAAAAATTTGATACCATGGAGCTGATATTACCCAGTTACTGGTTGTGGAGGAAAGATAGGCTGTCGCTCCATGTAAAATACTGGTAGTCAGCTGCATCTAGCTAGACTGGAAGCCGACCCCAACATAGTTGGGAAAAGGCTAGGCAGATTGATTGACTCATGTAGTCAAAGAAGCGTTTGTTTGAAAAGCCTACTTGTAAAATATGTACACGGTGAGGGCAAGGTCAAGAGCATGCCTATTATTATTAATTTACATAAAAATACGGCGTCGACGCAAGCGAAAAATACTCGTATTTTAGGAAAACTGATAGAATTTGAACGGTGAATTCTGAACGGTGAAGGAAAACATCGTGAGGAAACCGGCATGTCCTAGAACCAAAAATTCGAAGACATGTGACATCTACCAACCCGCACTGGGCCCGCGTGGTGGATTACGGCCCACTCCCTCTCACTGAGAGGAGGCCTGTGTCCTAGCAGTGGGAACATTGTAGGCTGATGATGATGATGATGATAGAATTTAGACTATAGAAATAAATACGTGTATTAAAATAATATTCAGCTGTTTATACCTATCATATATCATATATTTTCAAAAGTGGAGATCCAAAAACTCCCGCAAATTATCGTCCAATTTCTCTGCTGACAGCCCTCTCAAAAATCCTTGAGAAAGTTGTCAACAAGAGACTACTTGCATACCTAGAAAAAAATAAACTACTGTCAGACAATCAATATGGATTTCGGGTTGGCAGGTCCACGGAGGATGCAGTTACTAACTTAGCCGACTTTATAACTCTGAATCTAGGTCATGGACGGGCATGTACTGGCATCTTCCTGGACCTTGCAAAAGCCTTCGATACGATCTCCAGGAAAATTTTGATTAAGAAAATGTCACTTCTGGGAGTTCGTGGCGTTGCCTTGGACTGGTTTGTCTCATATCTCTGTGAAAGAACGCAAAGAGTCGTGTTAGGTAAATATTGTAGTGACCCAACCACAGTACATTTTGGTGTTCCCCAAGGAAGCGTGCTGGGTCCCACTTTATTTATTATTTATATAAATGGATTATGCAGCATGAACCTCCCACAAGCTAAGATGTTCACATATGCTGATGACACCGCGATCATTTTTCATGGGAAAACTTGGGATGAAGTGCAATGCGCGGTTGAAGGCGGAGTAAAGGCCGTTGCGAACTGGCTACAACATAATCTTTTGACATTGAATATAGAAAAAACCAAGGCAATCAACTTTGCTATTTCCGAACGTTCTTCCCCTAAGAAAGTATCTTGCTTACGGCTGCACTCCTGTTTTAGTTCCAACCAGTGTTCTTGCCCTTACATCAAACAAACTGACTCTATTAAATATCTAGGAGTTATAGTAGATAACAGATTGACATGGTCCGCACACCTGAGCGCTTTAAAGGGCAGGATTAGAACAATGCTGCGCATATTTAAGCAATTAGGCAAGATTGCTGATGATTCTGTCCTGAAGATGATTTACTTTTCACTCTGTCAATCCGTTCTTAATTACTGCATAGTAGCGTGGGGCGGTGCGGGCAAGACCTCACTAATTAAAGTAGAACGAGCTCAGCGTGCTCTACTAAAAGTTGCCTATGGACGACCTTACCGGTACCCCACGAATAAACTCTATACTGAAGTGGGAGTTCTTAGGGTTAGACAACTATATATACTATCTGTTACCTTACGATTTCATAAAACCGCCTTAAGCACTTGTATAATTTCAAGTCGAAGGGTAAACTGGGATAAAATCCGATGCAGTAAAACAATCGGCAGGAGGTCTTATGGTTATATGGGTCCACACATATATGCGAAGCTCAATAATCTACACAAAATACTAAAATTAACACAAAAAAAATGCAGAGTGACGGTAACAAACTGGCTTCTTACACTGGACTACGACATGACAGAAAGTTTCCTAGCTTAAGTAAAAACTCACAGTGTACACATTGTCAATTCACAAATACACGTGCACTCAATATCACACAGACACTCTTACAACACCAACAAAACTAACACAAATCACAGCACCATGCATACACTCTTTTTATATCTATTCTAAGTTTTAGAAATGTACCTTTTTATTTAAAATTGTTAACGGAACGAAGGAGCCTAGATCTCACAACACAGGGAATCCTAGTGTGAGGTCTAGGAATACAATCCACTTGAATGTAAACTTTGATAAATAAATTTATTCTTTATTCTATTCTATTCTTTATTCTTTATCAAGAATTCTAGCTCAACGGAATTTAATAACTCACCAATCGATCTTTCAAGGCCTTTCAAGTTTGTATTGTTATGTACCCACATATCATAAGTACCCGCTTCGGAGAAACGGCGATACATCGTTAGAAAGTCTCGTAAGTCCTTGTATTACTGCGCGGTGATAAATTAGTGATAGATGACATTCCACTGGAAATGAAAAATGTGTATGTCACTTAGTCTTGAAGATTACGTCCGTAAGTACGACGTACGTAAATTTTACTGAAATTACACATAACATCACGCCTTGTTTCCCCGAAGGGTTGGGTAGAGGTGTCCCTGTAGCAGGTACACCCACATTTCGCCAGTTATGTTTAAGTCCCATGTAATAGGGGGCGAGCCTATTGCTATCAACCGGGCACAAGTCTAGACTCCGGGCTGCTACTGAGAAATTTCAGATTTAGAAAAACCCAATAACACTTTGCCCGACCCGGGAATCGAACTCAGGTCCTCATGCTCAGCAGTAGTGCTTGCGACCATTAGACCAACGAGGCAGTCACTGAAAAGAACAACAGTCACAGTCAACAGTCAATCAGTTACTGAAAATATGTCTAGTTTTTGGAACGAAGTTCCATGTAGGTCGGCTATAGGAAATCATATTATGAGTTTTGATAGGTTTATTTAGAAAATTTAAAGTAGTAGTCACAAAAAAATATCTGGCTAGCAGAAGAGTTTTCACTAGTCAATGAAAATATCGGATTGAAGATAAAATCTTGTAGATGATTGTTAAAAAAATTTAATATCACTAAAAACGTGCAAACAGCACTGCCGTATTTTGATAATTTCAAGAAGTCACCTAAACTTAAATAAAGACATTTTTTGAGTTCTTAACTCTAGACCCTTAACGCTGCTTGCGGTAGGAGTTGACTGGTAGAAATCGTCAAGTGGTGGGTAGTGCTGTGGGTCCCCCATAGCACTGCATCATGCTGAGTGGAAGCCTTCTTGTCACAGTCATGTCGTGCAGCTGCAGCTGCCGCCTAAGTAATTTCTGTTCTATGCTCGTGATTTGTTATGTACTTTGTGTTGTTCTCTGATTACTCTTGTCTTTTATGTATGCACGTGTTTCTGTGACAAATATACCTATTTTTCTTTCTTTTTTTCTTCTTTTTTAAGGAGTAAGGAGAAGCATTATGCCCCCTTCGATGCGACTTACTCTCTCTCTCTCTCTGCTTCTTTCTGTTATAATTATACGAGTGTGTGTGTGCGTGCGAATATCGCGTAAGGAACTTCGTTTCCTGACGCGACCCACGATCGCACACGTCATTTTTCCAAGCAAACGTAGTGAACTAGTGGGGCATTTAAAAGCAATTTTATGCAGTTAAAATCACGATTACAAATCGCTTATTTAGCTCAAGTTTCCATTCATTTTGGAGCAAGAATTTAATTCTGTCTAAATGGTCACACTTTAGTGACCAAGTGGATTTTCACACTAATATTAAAATGCGAAAGTGAGTTTGTTTGATTGTTACGCTTTCACGCTAAAACGGCTTAACGAATTTAAATGAAATTTGGCACATGGGTGAGATGATGACCTAAGTTAGGATATAGAATACTTTTTATCTTGGTAGTACTCCGGTCCCGTGGGATAATTTTCGACCTCCACGCGGGTGAAGCCGTGGGCAAAAGCTAGTTTACAATAGGTATCTCACTCCGAAAAGTACAGCCAAAATCGGTGGTAAGAAAGAACAAGAAGAATGAAAATACATTTATTTCTTCTTCTTCTTCGTATCACTCTTGACAGAGCGGTCGTGGTCACAATGAACTATGTCCAATCGCAGGTGTAGTCGTTGCCCGCCTCACGATCTCCCTCCATCTGGTTCTCTTACATGACAGTCTAGCGCATTCATTAACAGGGCCTCCAACCGCGGATTTTATTTGATCGGTCCACCTCATTGGTGACATTTATTTAGCACAAACAAAACACTTTGACCTTAAGCTAGCCAAGCGTAGTTCGGAGTTTCAATAGAATAAAAGTTTAGCCTAAACAAACGGTTTAGGCGAAACTCTTATTCTATTGAAACAAACTATTTGTACCATTATTAAAGTGAAAACTTCTTTAGGCGCGTTGGGCATTTTTGAGATAGGACTAAACCATTGATTTCGCGACACCATGACGACAACTCATTTTTGTAAACGCGATTGTACTCTTTATTTATATAAAGTTACGGATCAATGTTCTATGCAAGTATTTTTACTTTAAAGGTTTTGTAAACGTGATTGTGCTCTTTATTTAGATAAGGTTACGGACCAATGTTCTATTCAACTATTTTTCTTCCACCAAGGCGATGTTGTTCAAGTTTTCACTTCTGTCGGTACTCCCGGAGTGCCACTGCCATTTTTTTCTTCTTCATCTTCTTGAATCGACGAACATTCGTCTCGGTGCCTACCTAGATAGTTTTCACCCAGCATGTGGCCAAATATTGACATGATTTATTAAAATATCAGGTCGATGCTCCCTTGACATAAAACATTAAAGATATAAACAAGAAAATCAACGCTTCATTAACTAAGTTTGTTCATTTATTTCCAACACTTGAACTGTGTTGAAAGCATTTCCATTTGTTGATTGAGTAACATTTCATGTACTCGTCGTTCTTCACAATCTTCAAAGAATGTACGGTTAGGATAAAAATTACTAGGTATTTTACCTACTACATATTTATGAAAGAATAAAAGACACATAAAATAAAATAGAAGGCAAAAAAAACTCGTTTTTCACATAATATATATATTTAGTTTAGGACTATATTCATTTAGACATATTGGTGCCGATTCTCTTGTCACAAATGCCTCTAAACTAGATTAAAAATCACCAAAATTTAGTTTATTCCTGTCAAACGACGATTTCCCATTCTGAAATAGACTAAAGTGAAACAACTTAACTATATTTTAGTTTGACAGCACTAAGATGGCACTGAGATATTAATTTAGTGAAAATGGCAATTTTGCTATTCTGAATTCGACGTTTTTCACCAAAAATTTTGATTGTCTAACTAAATCTGAGTATTTCTAATCGCGATTGAAAACGTGTGGAATAAAATATTGGTTGTCATGAACTTTAAATTAACACCAACACCTCGACTTCAAATGCAAAAACAGTACTGTATATAAATATTTTTTTCTTTTGCTTATATCTCGAAATGGTGTGTTTAAACCTCTTTTTGACCCCTTGAGACTCGCAAATGTGACATGACGCATTTTTCTCGTTTCACATGACGTAACTCCTAAAACCGGACCGGACATGACATGTCAACTGTCACCTCAGTACCTTCAACATTTAACACACCTGATATGTAGTTTTTTTCCCTGTAAAAAAGTAAGGAAATGTCTCAGGTATACAGGAAAATGTTTGTTTGTAATGTTTTAGTCAAACAAACGTACGGCCTGCGGCAATAAGATAAAAATAATGGCGGTTTTTTGCGTCCACATTACGATGAAATTACAGCATGAGCAAAATGTTGGGTTTGTTATGTTGGTACTCATAATTGGAAATGTTTTTGAATTCGGAACGCTGTTCTTTGAATTGTCATTGTTGCCAACGAATGCAATTCAAGTTAGTTTCTCACACGAATAATTTTGTGTTGTGATGTGTCGTAAAAAGTGAAAGAATAATTTAATCATTGACTTTGCTGTTCAAATATTTCACGTTTTTGTTAGCCTGAGGCAGAAGATGCTGTTAGGCTAATTGGTACCCCGCTATAAAGGGCAAAGGTCTCTGACTTTTACCTCTAATGAATTATGATTAGTATGCATATTCATCATTATGATTTGCTAAATTCGAAATCATAAATAATTTCTACTTCGACAACTTACTATAAAACTAATACATTTAAAGCACCTATCTTATTACAACTATAGATTTTCAGTCTAGACATAAAAATGTCCTAGATAAAAATCGGTAGTAATAAATCATTCCAGATTTTTCTGTATGTCTTGGCAGAACTATAATAAAGATTACACTTTTTCTACCCGAACTATTTTTAGAATGATTGGAACTTTTATGCGATCTAGTTTCAATTATGAAGAAAGTAAAAAAAAATCTAATTTATAAATTTAATAAAATTATTTCAAAAGAAAACCTTTCGGCTACTTTCACCACAAGCTAAGTGCCACACAGGAAATCAATTAACCTTTTTCGAACGTCCATTGTTTAAAAAAACAATGGCTTTTATTTCCAGACAAAAAACTGAGGGTGATAAATCAATTCCCCTTATAATGGAACCAATTGACAATGATCTACACTAGAAAAGGTATAGGTAGTGGATACCCCTATACCTAATAGGGATAGCTAACCTTTTAGCGAATGTGTCTCTGATTTTTGAGGACTTTTCTATCTTCATATTTTTAACAGACTTCTAAAAGGAGTTCTCAATACGACTGTATGTTTTTTTTTTTGTATATATATTGTCTACGTGATTACTCCGCCAATTATGAATTGAGTTTGATGATTCTTTTTGTTTTAGTAGGTCAGTTCAGTTCACTTCAGAGGTGGTCCCATATAAATGTTATAAACTTTGCTTGGGTAGTTTTTGAGTTAGCTTCAATACTATTTTTCCCTCTTAGTCTAAATGAATGATGTTATAGTTCCTTCACTTTTATTTATATAAAGCAGGTAGTGATATTCGAATTTGTGTGGGGTAGGTATCACAACTAAAAAGGTTTCTTTTTTTTTTCAAAAAACAGAAATACACAAAATTTTAAAAACTAACTTCAATTTCAGAAGTCGGTGGCAAAAAACGAAAATACTGAACCTAAGACACCGTCTTCCGAAATTGAAGTTATTTTTCACTATTTTGTGTATTTTTTTGAAGTCAGTTTTTTATGTATAATAAACCGTTTCATGAACCAAAATAATGGTGCTGTCTCTTGACTGACGCCCGCTTTCTGAAAACTTTTTCAAATTAAGCTGATGGCAATCCTTACTATAGTTTGATCGTGATCGTATGTGCACGGTGATACAGGGAGGCAGAGCAGGCGCTCATTCGTCAACACTCACGGGGATCCGCCGATAATTCGTCAGCGCTACCCCCCGCCTCGCCGTTCATTCCTAAAGCGTGGTTTTACAGTCGTCTTGGTCAAACTATAACACAAAAGTAGTTATTAAGAACATGAAAGATTTTTAGGGTTCCGTTAAAAAACGGAACCCTTATAGATTCGTCATGTCTGTCTGTCTGTCTGTCTGTCTGTCTGTCTGTCCGTCCGTATGTCACAGCCACTTTTTTCCGAAACTATAAGAGCTATGCTGTTGAAACTTGGTAAGTAGATGTATTCTGTGAACCGCATTAAGATTTTCACACAAAACTAGAAAAAAAACAAATAATTTTGGAGTTCCCCATACTTAGAACTGAAACTCAAAAAATTTTTTTTCATCAATCCCATACGTGTGGGGTATCTATGGATAGGTCTTCAAAAATGATATTGAGGTTTCTAATATCATTTTTTTCTAAACTGAATAGTTTGCGTGAGAGACACTTCCAAAGTGGTAAAATGTGTGTCCCCCCCCCCTGTAACTTCTAAAATAAGAGAATAATAAAACTAAAAAAAATATATGATGTACATTACTATGTAAACTTCCACCGAAAATTGGTTTGAACGAGATCTAGCAAGTAGTTTTTTTTTAATACGTCATAAATCGTAAACTTATCGTTACTTGCTGCTACGGAACCCTTCATGGGCGAGTACGACTCGCACTTGGCCGCTTTTTTGGAGTTTGTCGTTAGTCTGACATTAGACACGCGTTATTGAACAATTGTCTAAGATTTTGTGGTTACACCCTATCTTCATACGTAGCCCTGCCCTAACTAAAGCTGGACTCACACATTCTGAATTCCTATCTGAATTCAGGGTCGGAATTCATATTATTAATTAAGAAAGCCCGGAATTGCATACAATTTAATTATACTTCATACACATTCTGATTTTATCAGATTATTATTTTCTCTAAATTGTATGCAATTCCGGGCTTTCTTAATTAATAATATAAATTCCGACTCAGAATTCAAAGAGGAATTCAGAATGTGTGAGTCCAGCCTTACCGTACCTTCAACGGTACAACAGCCATCATACAAATTAATCTGCATGGTCCTCATATGACCTGATCAAGATTATGTCTGGACTTTAAAAGAGACTTGTGACCTCGAGTTGGTTTCAGTCTTTCTTTTCAAAGTCGTCAGATAGGAAACACCGAAATCATCAAGTTTTAAAACATAAGTTATTTTTGAATTGATGTTTTTAACCAATTTACAGAAATAAATATAATTTATAAGGGCAGCTACAAATCACTGTACAGGTACACATAAATACATAATGCATGAACAGATGTTTCAGTGACAAATGTGGTACAAATAATATCTCTCCTGGAACGTTTTAATTTCAGTAATTTATAGACAATTTGTATCAAATTAGCGTAATGATATGGTCTGAATTTGTGTATGTAATAGATTGTAGAGTTATTCATGCCCATTGTTTATATAAAGATTCCTAACTGGTGTAATATAAAATTTCATAGGGATCGGCCCAATATCTTAATTTAGCACAAATGCGTCTTTAAAAAAATTAGGAGGAGGTCGTGGCTAAGTAATAACAGATTTTGACAGGACTAAACTAAAATGTATCTTCTGTCCTTTTCGTAATGAAATAGAAAGAAAAAGATGCACTGAACTTAAATATAGTTTGTGAACAAGGGAATCGGCACCATTATGTGATATGAAAATCACTATTCTGTAAAGATTTTACTCCTTTGCATGTTGATAGGTACTTTAAGCTGGTAATGTATATAAAATACTTGTCTTCGGTCGAAATGATGATTGTAATCACTATTGTCACTCGGCTCATGAGAATATAGAAAAGAACAAAATTCTAGAAGCTAGAACCAAAGATAAAATAGAGTAGTGTCATATATTTTCTAGAATTTGCACAATAATCTATATTTATTCCATAGGCCTCTCCTATTATTAATATTTTTGATAAAATAGAGTAGTATCATACATATTCTAGAATTTGCACAATAATCTATATTTATTCTATTATTAAAGCTGAAGAATTTGTTTGTTTGAACACGCTAATCTCTGGAACCACTAGTCAGATTTGGAAAATATCTTTTTGCATTTTATAGCCCAATTCTTGAGGAAGGCTATTTAACATCACGCTACGACCCTAAGGAGCCGAGCGAAAAGAAAAAATACTCAGACAAAAAACAGTGGCACTCCGAGATTGCTGACAGAAGTAAAAACTTGAACAATACCGCCTTGGTGGGAGAAGAATACTTATATAGAACATTGGTCCATAACCTTATCTAAATAAAGAGCACAATCGAGTTTACAAAAAAAAAAACTTCCAAAACCTTTAAAATAAAAATACTTGCATAGAACATTGATCCGTAACGTAATATAAATAAAGAGCACAATCACGTTTATAAAAATGAGGTGTCGGTAACGGTGTCGCGAGTTCAATTGTTTTTTCCCATCTCAAAAATGCCCAACGCACCTAAAGAAGATTTCACTTCAATAAAGTTAAGCGAAGTAATTAATAAAGCGGGCGGGGGATATTTTCACGCAGACGAAGTCGCGGGCAGAAACTAGAGTAGTTTTTATTACCGTGCGGAGTAGAAGTCCTTTGATCCAGTGTTACTAGCTAGGTATTTGGAGTTTTACGCCCGAATAATTCTTTATGGTTTAATTCATTTGCTTAGTTTTAACGACTTAACTCTTTTCCTGATGTTAATTAAAATAAACCCCAGAAAAAAAAAACCGCCACCAAAACTGGACGACCACATTTTTATATCACATTAAAACCATTGTTGGTTGTAAAAATAATAATTAAAATGGCGTTCTAAGCTACAATTTCTTACGTCACTATAGCCATTAAAGGAGCCAGTACCTACCTACATTACTGCTTACTCCTTATGATGGCTATCATTCGGGTTAATTGTTTACTAGCCTTATGGGTCGTAATGGGCCGTTTGTCATTTGTTTTTAGATAAGATTAGTACGACAGTAATCCAAACATACGTTTGTGTTGTTACTACTAATAGAATTTATTATTTTTATGGTGTCATAAATCTTCTGAGTCTAATTTACGACAGGACAATTGAAGTAGATACATTATGTACGTACTTAACTCTAGAATTAATCCATCTTGGATTATGATTAGATCGTTGGGGTGAATACGAGGTACATAGACTACTCCAAGTTACCATTATAATTATCCCTAATTTAGACATAAGCATAATCAGGCTATAATGTTCCCACTGCTGGGACACAGACCTCCTTTCAGCAACAAGGAGTGAACAGTAATCCACCACGCCGCACAGTGGGAAAAAAATGACTTTATTTGTTCAAAAATCTGCCTACACCACAATTTTTGACGTATCGCTGCCATTTTTTTTTTTTATGTGTGTCACTGCCACTTTTCCTTAAAAGTCAAAACCATAACCTCAAAAAATCGGGAAATGAAGCTAAAACAATTAAATTTTTTTTTTTTTACAAAAATCGGTTTTCAGGGGTTTTTCAGGTCCTTGGTCATGAATTTATTGTCTGTTTATAAAAGATCAAAATGGTGGATACAAAAACGCGGCCCAAAAAAAAAATTTTTGATAAATTTCCCAATTTTTAAAAGATAATTTAAAAAAAAATCGATTTTGGAAAAGTGGCAGTGACACACCGAAGTGTGTTATCTCAGGAGTGTATAAAAAAAATGGCAGCGATACGTCAAAAATTGTGGTGTAGGCAGATTTGTGAACAAAAAACGTCATTTTTTCCCACTGTGCACCGGCCCAGTGCATGTTGGTAAATATCACAAAATCAATCAATCTGCCTAGCTTTTTCCCAACTATGTTGGGATCGGCTTCCAATCTATCTGGCGCTGACTTTACATGACGCGACTGCTTGTCTGAACTCCACAACCCAGTAACTGGGAGATACGATACCCCTTGGTAAGACTGTAAGGGTTTCGGGCTTTTGACGACCTGTAACCACTGTCAAAGATTCACGAATGACAGCCGGGACCAACGGCTTAACATGCTTTCCTAGGCACGGAGGAGTCTTGGTATGTTAAGATGGTCTTCCATCCGCGGACCAACTCCGGCAAGCGTTGGTGAATATCACATGTCTTCGAATTTTTTATTCTAGGACATGCTGGTTTCCTAACGATGTTTTCCTTCACCATTTTTGAGAGCAGTGATGGTGGTGAGTTTAGATATAGGTATGATAGCACACGAACGAAAACAGATCCATAACAAACAAAATTTAAAACCATTTTAATTTCCTCTTGACATCAATAATGACCACCATCGTAATAAGAACCACTTGCCCCTTCAATTAAAATATGATCAATATTCCCGTTTATCAATATCCTCTTCTACTGATTAAATTTAAGCGTAACGAGCTATATCCAATTTTTGAACAATAATTAAGAAGCAACTGTTCACTTCACGAATCACACGAAATTAAAATTTATCCAATTTTATCCTAATTGCGTTATTATAGTTTAACATCTACTGATAGACGCTTCGATTAATTTAATTAATTTTAACGAACTGCATAGCTATTCACAATCGTTCGACACGCTGTCATTTCGAAAATGACATATTTTTGATTACCTGTTTTGCGTTGCTCCCAGTTGCTAATAGCTGACGGAAGCAAGCTTGTTTTTTTTTTGTTTCGTTGTTTCTTTTGTTGCAAATTTTCGGGTATCAGATTTGTGAACAGCAGTTAGAGGACTCAATCTGTGAAAATTTCAACTGTCTATCTATTTTGGTTCATGAGATACAGCCCGCTGACAGACAGACGGACGGACGAACAGGAAAGACTTAGTAATAGGTTTCGTTTGCCATGGATATCCTTCGGATACGGAACCCTAAAAAGGACCCTCAGGTACCGTCGTTACCTCATTCGTAGGCGCATTTATCGAACTTTAAAATTTGTATGCTTTGAGTTTTTTTAATAAAACATTACACGTACATTGTACGTATTTTTCTGTTCCTTTCTTCTTGTCTGTTTATATGTGTGTAAATAAACTATTAAATAAATAAATGTCAAGACACAGGTAACAGTGTTTATACCCAGTCAAATACTTCACAAATCTAAAGCATTTCTCGAAGTTTTGAATTATATAAATTTGCTTTGTTTTTAGGGTTCCGTACCTCAAAAGGAAAAAATAAAACCCCTATAGTATCACTCGTGTGTATCTCTGTCTGTCTGTCTGTCACAGCCAATTTACTCCGAATCTAATGGACTGATTAAGTTGAAATTTGGTACACAACTATGTACCTATTTCTGTGACCCAAAGACGGACGTGTAACGTAAATTAATTAATTTTGAATATTGGCTCCATATTCAAAATTAATTTATTTGCGAAAATTTATTAATTTATTCACTTTTAGGGACAATCAAGAAGATTAAAAAACAAAGTTTTGCAAACTATACCGTGTCACATATTAAATGAAAGGCCTTGTTGCGAGGATTTCAATTTTTTTTTTCATAATTTTAAAATAAAAAGTTTAAAGATATTTAAGAAAAATAGATGTACCCCTTATCTCCGAAACTACTGAGCCTAAAACTTTGAAAAAAATACAGAGAATGGTTCTTTACCCATAGATTACAGGAAAACCTATACCTTAAAAGTCTATGGTTTTAAAATAACATGGTAAATCTCTCAACATTGTGCGTAAAAACTTATATTTGCAGTTGGAATGTATGAAAGAAAATGTTTTTCAACTACAATGGTAAGTTTGTTCTTGTTCTTGAGATAAATTCATCCCAACTACGGAACCCTTCATTGTACGTAGTCCGACATGCACATGTTTTTGGATGGCCCACTCATAAAGTTACTAATAACTAGAGACCGGATTATATGCATTTGCATATTTAAGCCATCCTCAGCAGTAACAGCATATTTTACCTAAGATCTCGTTATGATGCATATTATCTGTACATTTACAATGTTTTTCCGAGTGCAGTGCACTGACTCTGCGTTCCGAAATGCGCTAAAAGTGATAATATCGCGAATTTTCCACTTATAAAAATGATCGAAGACACAATCTTACCACTAAACATTTGGAACAATACTTGATTGTTTACGTTTACAAAAAAAAAAATGTATTAATGTCATGTAATGTTACTGTACCTATTATCGCCTATCAAAGGATAATTTACTAATTATATTCTGATTTTGAAGAAAAAATATTTAAACTTACTTTTTTCTTTGTTCGGGTTCCTTAATTTTATCATTTAATTTCGCATATTCTGCCAATTTTCATGCATATAACAAGCTTTTTGTGTTGCATATAATCCGGACTCTATTTATAACTTTAATTTATATTATATTATATTTATTTGCATGTTATACGTTACCATACAAAAGCTTTAATGAAAATGCATCCTCTTGAAAATTACTGCCCAATAATATTCTACTCCAAATCCCATTCGAACAGAATGCAGCCTCTTTGCTAAAACGTCTCAGTTACAAGCACATTATGTGAGTCGTTAGGATACGTTTGTGGTCTTGAAAGCTTTGGATAATGGCTTCAGTTCAAGGCCAGGGTAATACGGTCATACCACGCTTTGCCAAATCTTCCTTTGAGAAATCCTGGCATCGAGCCAGAAGGTTCAAGTTCAAAGGGTACAGATATAATCCGTGTTCGTAAGCTGTTCTGTTTTTCTCGTCTATGCCATGGTGTGGGTTGTCATTGGAAAGGTCGTTTAAAAATTTGTGAGTGTGTGAAAACCATTTTTGGATTCAGGGATCCGTTTGCGAAATATTAACTTTTAAAGTAATAATTTTTGCTAGTCAAGTTAGTTTTTTTTTTGTTGATAAATTATCAAATAACTTCTTCTGCTCTGGGTGGAGCAGAAGGGCATGTCAGACTCTAACTGACTAAAACCCACCCGTGTTCCTTCAGTTGCCATGTTGCCGGGGGGCCACGATGTCCCTTTCGGCCTTATTTGCAACCCTGGCAGGCATCGGCCCTAGCGGACCCTCTCAATTCTGCTGAAATCTCTTTGAGGCGCGCGTGGACCACAACGCCCCCCTGCACAAGTCCCCCCTGCCAGCTAAATGTTTGGTTTTGGATATATGTGAAAAAATTTACGACAGTAATAACGAAGTTAAAACGAAAACTATCACAGCAAAGTAGGCTCGATAAGTTAACGAGTAATAATCGTCCGACTTAAATTTGCAGTTGCATAAACATGTTATCCTATACATTCCGTATGAGAGACCATGTTTTTGAACTACGCACTTGGCCGGCTTTTTTTTTTAAATAAAAAACATTATAAAAAGGCCACCACAGAGGTAACAATGTATTTTATCCTGACAAATATATTCTTACCTGACCATATGTACATCTCAGACTAAATAAAAAACTATGACAGAGCGCTGTCAAACAGTGAAGTGAAGCCGGTTTTGTAAACATGTGCGCACTTAGTGAGGTGTAGTTTGATTGTCATCATCTGCCTAGCCGTCTCCCAAATATGTTGGGGTCGGCTTCCAGTCTAACCAGCTGCAGCTGAATACCAGTGTTTTACATGGAGCGACTGCCTTCTAACCTCCCAACCCAGGGTAATGCGTACCCTATGGCAAGACTGATTGTAAGACTTTTGGGCTTCTCCCAAAAGTCTCGAAACGACTGTCAAAAATCTTCGTAAGACAGCCTGGACCAACTGTTTAACGTGCTTTGTATAAATGAGTGGTCACCCATCCAAGAGCCGACCTCTACAAGCGGTGCTTAACATTGAAGATTTACAATAATACAACAAAATATCAAAGATGAAACATTAAAATCAACCACACAAACGAAACACCATTGTCTACAATCACAAAATTCACAAAGCGGCATAAAATTATCATGTTCATAATTCTATTTAAAAGCAAAATGTGGGTTATAATTTCCCCAGTAAAATAGCTTTACCCGATCCCACATTGTTTGAGCAATATGCGCTTCATATCACAAGAGTAAATACTAAACAGAGAACAAACTTTTTAAAGCAATGTTAATACTTATACCGCTCTCATTTGAATGTTCTCTTCTAGAAAACTATCAAAATGATGTAACTCGAGTTGTCTTGTGGTGGGGGCAAAATTTTCTGCTTGGTTTGGTTAGTGGTATAGTGCTTGTTCCCAGTCTGCCTGGCTAGATGACACCATCTTATCTAAGTCTGTCGCCATTACAACAACGATAACAGCATTGTTGTTTCGTCAGTTAGAGGTAAGATAGCCAGTTCCTCTGTGGTTGAGGATTCCGGATGAAGGTCGCTTCCACCTTCGGCCTGATCATCACTTACTATGAGAGATGAAGGCCAAAAGCTTCCCAGTTGTAGGTAAACAGAAAAAAATATGTATACATTTCACAACCAAATAAAATGAATCCTAAAAAAAATTACACAAAAGATTGATTATTTTCCATATTACCTAATGTCAGTCAATTGGATTTGTAACAACGTTTTCTTCGCTAAAATATGCATAGTAAATACAATTATTATTGTTATTTACCACATTACTAAAATATTTTTTTATACCTGCACTATTTAAAGATTTGAATAAAATCTGCAGGTGGGTCGCATCTGTGAGACATCACGCACACATATCCGTACCATAGTACCCACTATGGTTCGGTTATGTGTGCGTGATAAGCCAATCGTATATATAGTCCTTTTGTAAGGCAAAATTATCTACGTATTAAAGTTATTGAACGCAAGTCAAGAGATCTGATTGGCAGTTCAATCAACCAATGACAACAGTTTACGGGTGCTTGACTATTTGTTAGCAAACTTTTGTGTTGATATTCGTTACAGAAACCAAGCATAAGTCTCTGTAGTCTACATACTCCAGCCCTCAATATGAAGCCGTGACGCGGCGCTTCAGTTAATGGGTTTCAGTTTAAATGTGCTGTTTCACGCCAGCAAGACAATTAAGCTCGAGGCATAGCTATTGTATTGATATCTGTAGGTAGTGTGGGTGCCATTAACGCAGAGGTTCACAGAAACGTGGAATGATTTATTTATGATTTTCTAGATCGTATTGTTAAGACTCTGAACAGACAAGATTGTCTCGATATGTTTGACTGAAACTTCTTAGGTAACGATTCGAGAATTGAGAGTAAAATTTGACACACATGAACTTGAGAAAGAGGAAATATTTAAACTCTCTCTCTCTTTGTTTAAATCTCTCATATTCTTTAAATTATAAAGAAAGTTTCACTTTTTTTATATTTTTTCTTTTCTCTGTCAGACAGTTTTGTCTCTATCTTTATTCTAAGTTTTATATTTCGAAAAAAAAATTACATTGTTTTAAAACCAAAATACAACAGAAGGCATATTTTTTCCTCTTTTAATGTTTAGGTAGATACCGAATAGCACGCACCATTGCGTTGTTGATAGTATCACGGATTTATTTACAACTCATACCTCCAAAATTCGCCAAATTCCTTGATTTATATGTATGTATTATTACGTCTTGTCACCGAAGTACGTGGCAGGCGTTCTGAAGTCGTATATTACCTACCTTCTTCAATTTTTGCAGGAGATTTTTCCATCATGGTTGACACTTCATTTGTTTATTTAAATCAAATCGAAAGTATAATCAACTCTGAGAGGTGCCACAAAAAATATATATATATCGCCGCCCCCGCAGAATAAACGCGTAAGTGCTATTGAGGCGGTTTTGATGTTAATCCATATTCGTTATGTATAGGTCAAAATACATCACCTCAATTTTTTCCAGATTTTTACATCAATTATTTACGAAGTTACATACACACGATATACCGTAACATAATGTTGTAATTCCAACCTTGATGATATAAAAACATAACTACCTATTACATTATCAGATTTTTTTCGACTGCACCAGAATAAACGCGTAATAGCCCATTAACGGTATCACTGTACTGCGAAAAACGCAAGTAATATTACATTGCAAAATAAGAAAAAACAATAGTTGATAAGAAAAAATAACTCAAAGTAACATTAACGTTAAAAAAATACTAAAACATTTCTGCAAAATGTTTTTTTATCAATGATTCAAAAACAGTACCTGTTTAACACTTAACATTAATTAGATTATCTAAAAAAAAAAAAACTTTAAAACGACGTAAAAAACAAACTTCTATTCGGTGTAGTCATAAAGTTATGGATCAATTTAGGTTTTTTATTTTTCCTGTAAAATTGACTTTTTAAACTTGCGCGTTTATTCTGCGGGGGCGGCGATATATATTTATATAAATCCGTGAAATTTCGCGGGTATTCTAGTTAGGAATAAAAGAAAAAAGCTTGAGGTGCTACTAACTAAAATTTAAAAAGTAATTATATAATTTATAATTATATTATAAATTATATATAAAATTTATGTTTTGCATTGCACCAAGTAAATAATTTATCTATTATCTGAATGTCCTGTTTATTATATACTTACCTAAATGTAAACTATGATGTGATGTGCCATAAAAATAAAATAAATAAATACGAATATCTGCTCCCGAAATTATAATATATATAAAATTGACGTAGATATTTATTCTGATACAACAGAATAAATATCTACGTCAATCTTATAGCGAAATCAAATGGGTCATATTTATTTACTTCGTATATTGCCACTTTCATCTTCAGCTACTCAAAGTCCCGGATTCTTGCAATAAATATTTAAATGAGAAATAGTTAAATAAAGATAGTCCGGGTATCATTGCTTTCAATTCGGGTTATTCCCAAGAGTAATAATATAATACTCAAACATAGCGTATATTTATGTGTTGTTGTCCAAAATCTTGCTATTATTATTCATTGGATACGTTATTATGATCTCTTAAGTCGAGGTTGATACAAAATAAGTGTATGAATTTTTTGTCGAGTTTTATGAAAAAATGCTTCAAATCTGTTTCTTTTCTTTTCAGATCGGAAATTTTCTTCACCAATCAACGACACTAATGAAGCAATCCGCAGACGGGATATTGAAGTAGCAGCCGTTCGCGCCACCTTCCGCGCGCAATAAAACAACATACCCTTGCTGACACCGCCAGAGACTACACTCAGACAAAAACAAACCCTATCACAACGGCACAAAGACCACAGTCCCCCAACATCCCGCAGTCAAATGGCTCTGCTCCGAATTGAAAACACAATCCGAGCAATACGTCAATTAAAGCCTATTCTCAATTGTAATCAAGCGCGCCATTCTAAGACCAAAAAGCTTCGCGACGAGGTCGTATTTCAGACTTGATTTGTTAAGCAATTTAGGCAACGTAGCTTAACAAAGGGAGAAGCAAAACCAATGTATGGTTACGTCAGGATAACGAACAAATTAATCGTCACCCAAACCAGGGATTCGTATGGCGACTCAAAGTCATAACTCCTACTGTTCACTGCCTAACTTTGTTGCTTTACCTTCGTGTCTTCTCGTACTGGCGTCTATTCTGTTGCAACCGGCGCTTGCCTCGGTTGAACAAGAATCAACCCTAAGTCCAGAGTTCAACGTAAGCAACCCAAACTCCACGCTAAACTGGACGTTTCTAGACGACAACTCCACATTGAAGCACGGTCACATAAAGCATTCAAAATATTCCATACCTACCACTATTTTCATGGTCACAGTATTTATGATAGTCATAGTCGGAACTATAATAGGAAACGTACTAGTTTGTGTTGCAGTGCGTTTAGTTAGAAAGTTGAGACGGCCTAGTAATTACTTGATAGTGTCGTTGGCAGTGAGCGACTTGTGCGTGGCGTGTATAGTGATGCCAGTGGCCACCGTGTATGATATTATGGGAACGTGGCCTTTCGGACCGGTCATATGCGACTTTTGGGTGTCAAGCGACGTTTTATCCTGTACTGCTAGCATCCTCAACTTATGTATGATCTCTGTGGATCGATACTATGCCATAACGAAACCTCTAGAGTATGGTGTGAAAAGAACGCCTCGAAGAATGCTCTTCTGTGTCTTCATTGTATGGGTAGGCGCAGCATTCATATCCCTCCCGCCGGTCCTGATCTTAGGTAATGAGAAGACTGATACCTCCTGTTCTGTTTCACAAAATCAGGCGTACCAAATCTATGCGACATTTGGTTCGTTCTACATCCCGTTGACTGTAATGGTCGTGGTCTATTATAAGATATTTAGAGCTGCTAGGAAGATTGTGAAAGATGAGAAACGTGCTCAATCGCATTTGGAGACGCATTGTTACTTGGAGATAAATGTGAAGAATGGTGGAGCGGCGGAGGCGAAGCTCTTGGGCAACCAGCCAGCGCAGCCTCCCCCCAGAGGATCCACAGCTAGTACCAATACAACGGTGAGCTTAATCCTATAATTGATTGTTACTTCTTTTGTTTCATGTGCGTCTTCAATTACTAAGGGTTGACATATCAACTTTAATATTTCTCCTTTGCAATGCAGAAAAGATCAAATATTGTAGGCAATTTAAATTTTCTAATAAGTCCGTAATGTATAGCAAGGCTTCTCAGCTATGTTCTTTTGCTCTAAATTGTTTGCTGAATAATTTAAACATGCACTCTTGAGCAACATCCGGGATTAAAGAAAAAGGGCTTTTGGCAGATAAATACGGAAGCTATCTTGGTGTCTGCAGTATGAGGAATCTTTTTCTTATTAAAACCCCTTTGAGTCATCCATAAATATTTTAAGAATGTTTCATCCCGGATTTATCTAGTTTCAAGTAATCGTTCGTCGTATGTCACTTTGAATTTATTCACCCTACTTGGTATGCGGTAATTAAGTCTTCCAAACTTCTTTAAACTTATAACAATGTTTCTCTGAATTTCCCGATAGAAAAAAATGATTTCTCGACATAGCCGTCAGCTCATGCTGTCTATTAAACATGAAAATGTGCATTGTTAACAGATTAATTTTTGTTACAGTATAGCGTAGAAAAAACTGAAAGCACAATTGGGAGGTGCTTCAGCGGCCAAAGAAAGTCGAACGAGTCCCAGTGTCCGATGTTGCAACAACCAAAGACTCCTACAAAGCCTATTCACACCATAAACCGGTCTCCAACACAGCTGGTGCCCGGGAAACTAACAGTTAAGGAAAGGCAGAGACAGCCCTCAGAGAGCAGTCAGAAGAATACGACAAACAGAATTCGATCGTCGCTCTCAAATTTTGCTCATAAAAGCCATATCGCCAAAGACTTACTGCACCCACAGAACGCAGTGCATCAGAAGAAGCTACGGTTCCAACTAGCCAAAGAGCGCAAAGCGTCCACAACCCTTGGCATAATCATGTCAGCATTTGTCATCTGTTGGCTACCATTCTTCGTGTTAGCCCTGCTCCGACCGTTTGTCAAAGAAGATGCGATCCCTGACGCAGTGAGTGCACTCTTCCTCTGGCTGGGCTATCTAAACAGTTTGCTCAACCCGGTCATATACGCGACTCTGAACCGAGACTTCAGAAAGCCGTTTCAAGAGATCCTCTTCTTCAGATGTGGCAATCTGAACCACATGATGCGTGAGGAGTTCTACCACAGTCAGTACGGTGATCCTGATCAACACTACTGTGTGAATAATACTACCAAAATGCATAACTATGAGGAGGGTGTCGAAATTGTTTCTGCCATCGATAGAGAGGAGACACGAGCTTCGGAGAGTTTTCTATGATCGTCAATGCCAGAGGTCGATACCAGAGACCTAGATACTGTGATCTAATTAAGACTTTTTTATATAGAACCGCGGTCTAACAGTGTTGATTTTGTCGATTTCATTCGTTTTAATAACTTGCGTATTATAAAAGGCTGTTTCTACCCAACTAGTCGTTACTTACTCGTATGTAAATGTACTCGAGGTTTCGTTTGATGATGTAAAATACATAATAGTAAGCCATTTTATATCTGCAATCAGAGAGTGTGACACGTGTTTTAGATTAAATAGTAGCTATTGTAAATATTAATAATTATTTAATAATGCGATGACAGTGACGTTGCGTTGTGTCATTATTGTTATCTGTCAAGTGTAAATTAATTGTAAAAATACATTTTGATTCGGTGTTCTAGAAACATTTTCTCTTTGCAAATATAAATGGACCTCAAGTAAGTTGTACGATTTTATTCTTAAGTAGATATCGTAAGTCACATGGTACATTACGTCACTTTATAAATAAATAGAATAATAATGGGATGTGAATGTATTATTATTATTTAATTTTGGAATGACCAAAGAGGTATAATATTAACTTGAAACGCGAGGTTTTATAAGTATAAGATGTTGTGAATTTGATAAAATTTAATAATAGAAGTGTATTATAGTGTTAAAATAATAAATGATGTTTATGACATTAAGTTAGTCAGAAGTATTAATCCATGTGATAGTAGATATAGAATTCTATTCTTGATTAGGTTTCATAACTTGTTTTGTATATGTCTTTTATTTTTATTTGTTTATCAGGTATATTTTCATTTAATATAATTATGTATAATTTCATGTAAATATAAAGAAGCAAAGCATCTTTCAGAACTACATGTGGTTGAAGTTAAAAAATAATAATAGGCACTGCCAGATTAATAATAATTAAACAATATTATAAAGTGTTATAGCCATAGGATTGTAGAAATACATTTTTCTTTATACCTTCAAGTGCATAGTCACTGAGCTAGACTAACGTCAGCCTGTCTTATGTCGTTATTAACTTTATCTTATTATGAATAGAGCTCACAATGCCTTGTATAACTTTGACAGAAACTGTGGTTCAGAGTTGCCTTCTTATGATATTCATTTTCTTCTTCAAAATTTATTAAGAGTAAACTATTCTACTATTTTATGTGTTATAAAGTATATATTCGTTAATACGTTATTATATTTTATTAACTTCTATTTCAAATTAGATTAACTTAGAACAAAAGTCAGTGTTGTAAATATTGTTAATAATACTAATGACATTATGATTATGATTAATAATAAAACGGTTAATAAGTATACATAATAAGTGAATATATTGCAGAAACCGTGTGGGGAAACTACGCTTGGAAAAAATAATTTGACAGTTCAATTGATGTTTTTATTAATAACGTACATACTAAAATTTCTTTGGTGTAGTTTCTTTCCATTTGTGAATATTGTGGTTGTTAATAAATAGATGTATTATTAATAAATGATTGACCACAAATTTCTCAGTACTTCTAGGTCTAAAATTCATTTTGTAAATCTTATCGTTAGGATTAATGCCATAATCTGCCAGCAAAATATATTTTCAATATCTATGTTGTTTTAAAAGTTACATTTTGTTCGTTATTAGACGTTGAAGTATTTTTACAGTTTCAGTAAATGGGTAACATAACTAGCAAATCGCAGATGCAAAATATTTATTTTCCATCTGCGATTTTGAGAAATATGTCTTAATCCATACTTAATACATATATTCAACGTTTTAGAAAGTGGGACGGTTAAGTCATAAATGACATTTTTTGTAAAATCATTGTAGATTTCAGAAAGTCTTCTCTAATTTTTCATTTCATAAAAATGTTAATGGTAATTTCTGTGTGTCAGATTTCTATCATTTTAATCAGAGAAATATCCACTCGTTGCAACATCGTTGCAAATTGTTCTGGCTAGTACTTATACCACTAAAACACGAGTTGGTCAGGCCAAGTCTCTGATCAGTGAACCGGTTGATTGACGAAAACCAAAACGTCGTTTCCTAAAGTTAACATGAGATTTTTTTCTCTCTCTCTCCTCTTTTCTTCATCTACAATCGGCTTTATCAGCCATAGTCAGATAATCTAGTAAAATGAAATAAAAATTTTGAAGTATTCCGCTGAAAAATCTCTCAAATTAACATGAAAATTGACAAAAGGCTTTCATAAATCTGTATAACAATCGGGTCAAGAGGTCTGGTACATACAAAGATAATTATAAAGAACCCTGCAGGCGGGGTTCCTTTATTGTCTCGTGATTGTAAACATCTTCTTTCAGCCTTATTTTCATCTTAAACCAAATTGTAGAACAGTTTCTGAGCTCAGCGTTGGTAAAAGTAAAACGCAAATCGGTAAGATTTCTAGCGAGGCTCACAACGCTTTTAAGACATAGATAATGTAGTAGACAATACCAGAAGGTAATACATCTTCTAGTAGTGTCTACTCCATTATCTCTATCCATATCCACTTCACCTTTTCCACAATTATTCTGCGACATAATAATATCATTAATGACTTAATATCCAACTTTCA
Source organism: Agrochola lychnidis (assembly GCA_963680765.1). Taxonomy (NCBI): domain Eukaryota; kingdom Metazoa; phylum Arthropoda; class Insecta; order Lepidoptera; family Noctuidae; genus Agrochola; species Agrochola lychnidis. Next base: position 10,321,598 of record OY796869.1, on the reverse strand, counting down.
ATAACAGTTGTATACCATATTCCAAAGTTTACATTTACCTCTATAAATTGTAAATAATTAAAGTTTAATTTAAATAGAGCTCTTTAAGTACAAAGCACCGTTACGTTTGTTAATTCAAGATTTATTTGTGTTTCTTATTTTCATTTATATAATGTATTTATTCTGTCGATAATCTTATGTGAGGTAGAGGTTACAACATTGAATGTATAAAAATTGAAAGTGTAAATAGAATGTGTACATTCCTTGTTGTGGCACTATCGATATAGTTTATGTACACATTTGTGAATGTTGGCTATTGTAAAGTATGTATATTGAAGAACTAGCTATTACTTTTTGTGTAGACCTAGCTCTTGTGTTTTCAAAGTCAACTTCATAAATAAACAACTTCAGAAAAGCATTTGACAACCCTAACATCAAAAATTATTGTAATGTCAGTTATATCATCTATTGAGGAAGGTGTTATACATATTTCCATGTTTAATAAAGCGATCAAAAGCTATATAATTATAATATAGTTTAAATTATATCAAAACACAAAGAAGGCCTTAGTAATGATGGTATGCCACAGGGGTCGATCTTCAGCCCGTTACATTATTCTTTGTTTTACCCATAAATAAATCCTCAAAAACGTATTTCCAATTTCAATATATATGTATGCCTCATGGTATGCAAAAAATTGCCTCAATTCACAATTGTGTACATTTTTAGCATTGACGTATGTAACAATGTACATTAATAATGTATGGAAAACTTTCATAGTAGCGAAACGAATGGAATTCTTATCTTTTGGCATTGTTGTATTTTTCTTATGTAGGGGTCCTAAAAGCGACGAAATAAAAATTAGATTCGATATTGTTTTGTTTTATTTTATCCTTCAAAAATACTCACTACCTACATAACATATTTTCAATTTTTGAGAAACCAATGAGTTATACCAATCTATTAATTAATTTAAACATTACCTATATAAACTAGCTCTTCAAACGCCTGGAACACATACATAAATTCAGGCCTTCTTCCCATGGGGGTAGGCAAAAACTATAGAACGGCACCTGCTACGACCCTTATATACTACACGACTAACAAAAGGAAATGCGGGGAGGCCTTAATATTATAGTGATGTTCTTCAGAAAAGTAAGGTGCGTAGTACTCGCAACCGGCATGCGTGTATGACCAGATGTATGAATGTAAACGAAGTAAAAGAAGTACGAAACGATCGTAGTAGGTGGCGTTCTGTACTTCCTGGGTAATAAGCGAAATTAGAATCTTGACCAGCACTGGAAAACCATCGTGCAGTCACTGTTTGCCGTTAGTCAGCATCGTTTTACATAAACAGTTTCTTTCAATTATGGTCAAAAGAATGGTTTTTTTTTTTAAGTTAAATAGCAACAAGCGATTAGCAACAACACCAACTTTTAAAATGGGTAAATAATGAATGCTTGCGTCATTAACTCATTCATTATCAAAAACAACAGATCTTTGGCAATGACTTTCCGACCTTTACCTACGTTTATTTCTTAATACATAATTATACGAAACTGAGTTCATTGACCCAAGCCAGCTGCCTAATTTAGTCATTAGTAACACAGAAATATGCGTTGGCAAGTCGAGCAGTACGCCTCTAAAGTTGACGACCAAGCCACACTATTAATAGATAAACATTTTTGACATATGTTTTTTTGTGAATCAGTTCGAGTATGAATGGATATAAGAGAAGGGGAAGATCAAAGAAATGATGAACGGAATGTGTGAAAGATGATATCGCTAGAAAGGAAACAACTACCAAAATAACAAATAATAAAGAATAATGGAAGAAAAGGACATACGCCGACCGGTAATGAAGTGGGATAAGTCCAGGAGAATAATAATGATGAATGATGATAGTACCTAGGTTCTAGCTTTTGCGGCTTCGCCCTCGTGACTGTCAAAAATTATTCAACGGCAACGTACTACCACCAGGATAAAAGTATTCTTTGTCCTAATTCGGGTCATGATCTACCCGTGGCATACCTGCGATGGATGGTGGTGGTGGTGATGTGTTGATGTGTAACGTTTAAAATAATAACAAAAGTTCTAATGATCACATAACATAATGTCATTTAATATACTTTCTTTTTTTATATAACGATGAAATTATACAATGAATTTTTGATATAATTTAATTTTACCTAATTTTATATGGTATAATGAACATTTTCAATAATGTTCTGCCTAGCCTTTTCCCAACTATTTTGGGGCCGGCTTCCAGTCTAACCGGATGCAGCTGAATACCAGTATTTTACATGGAGCGACTGCCTATCTGACCTCCACAACCCAGTAACTGGGTAATACAATACTCTTTGGTAAGACTGGTTGTCACACTTTCGGGCTTCTGACAACCTGTAACGACTATCAAAGATCCACGAATGACAGCCGGGACCAACGGCTTAACGTGCTTTCCGAGGCACGGAGGAGTCTCGGTATGTAGAAATGGTCACCCATCCACGGACCAACCCCGGCAAGCGTAGCTTAACCTGATAGATCGACCCGAGCGGCTGTTAGTAGGTACTTAGCCACGAGCTCCTCATTAATGCACATTTGAATTAATGTTCAATTAGTATAATATTCAGTTAAAATTTATAAGTAACGTTTAATATAACTTGGAAACGTCGTCATTTGGGTTAGGTTAGGTTAGAACAGTGACCATGAACAGTGACCTGTAGTGCTATTCTGTAACCATCTCACCGTGTTATCTTAGGTGAAGTGAGCGTGGAGTGAGCTGTCAGTTGCTAAGGATTGACACTATTGGCAGCTCACTTCACCTAAGTTATCACGGTGAGATTTTTACAGAATAGTACTACAGATCCCTTGTATTGTTGGTGAATAATTTGGGTTAGATGAGGTTATAACACTATGATGTTTCCTGATATTTACTTATTCATTACAGAGTTTTGGCTGAAAACATGAAAATTAGGTCAACTGAACGTTATAAAAAAGAGCATTAGGTACGAATATACAAATTGAAAATTATATGAACTGAACGATAAACTAAATGTTATTGGAGCAAAAGAAATGTAACACTAGATCAAATGAAATTATGTTATTTGTTTTTATAGCATATGAAAATGATTTCAAGTGATATTAGACTAACTGTTAATTTGCCATACACACCCGATGGAGGGGCGGGTATAGATGACCAAAAAAGGTAATCCTTCCTTTTGGGTTCTCCGTAGTCAGGTAACAAAAGCATATCGACCGCATCGCACCATCAAGACATCTGTGGCGGTACCGTTTGCTGTGGTACCATTTACCAATAAGAGAATAATAATCTGATCAACGCTGTTACCTACATTAAAAGAAAAATTCTAGAGATACGACATAAAATCTGATCCTTATAGATATTGTTATTTTATATTTAGTCATAAAATATTGACAGTAACATAATATTACGACAGATAGGAATCAAATTGACGATTGTTTTTTTTTTGTTTTCCGTTTCCTTTCCAAAAGTTCGTTCAACTTTGTTCAGAAAGATTCAATGAAGAGGTCTGTTCGTGTAATATTTTGAGATTTCTATATAGATACTAATTTGTTCGTTATCTACAGCCGCTATATTCGCATAATTTTTCCAAAAGAAATCATGACCTGTGAGTAATTCGTGTCAGCTTTTTTTGTCAGCCTTTTGAGATGAGTTCAGCCGATTCACCAGTGAGTCACGAAGAATTGGATTTTGATGGGGATATATTTTTAACTGATCCTCTAAAATCTTATAAACCTCCCAATGGTGAACACTTTTTTTTAAATTAATGAACCTCGAAAAAGTTTTTGTGCTAATGATGCGCATTTTTGAAGTGAAAACTTCGTTAGGCGCATTGGACATTTTTGAGATGGGAAAAACAATTGAACGCGCGACACCGTTACCGACACCTCATTTTTGTGAACGCGATTATGCTCTTTATTTATATTACGTTACGGGTCAATATTCTATGCAAGTATTTTTACTTTAAAGGTTTTGGAAGTATTTTTTTTTTTGTAACCGCGATTGTGCTCTTTATTTAGATAAGGTTACGTACCAATGTTCTATAAAAGTATTTTTCTTTCACCAAGGCGATCTTGTTCAAGTTTTCACTTCTGTCACCTTTTTTTTTCTAACAATAAGCTTTTTCTCACAGTTGTTTGCAGTATGTAAGCTTGTATTCCGATCAAACGGGTTAGCTTAGGTTGAACTTCGACCAACGACGCGCGAACGAAGAAGCAAGCGAAGCGAGCGATGCCGCGGCAGCGGCCGTCGAGCGCTACATCCTAGTTTGACACAGTTACTTGGTCATTAAGTATTTTTAGGATCTAAAAATAGGAATTATTTGGATTTCACAATAAGACTTGCAATCATTATAATAGTAATTAGAGGTCCGATTAAATATTTGCTATTTTGATGTGTCTCATTATCTTGGGTTTGATAGATAGGAAAGGCTGTAAGATAGGAAAAAGCCTAAAAGAATGTTGACTTGAGTGCCTTCAAAAGGTATGCTAACAATAAAAAATAAAGTTTAATAAAAAACTGTAACCCGACTACGGGAAAATAAAAATGATCTAAAAAGTACGAAACAAGCAAATATTTCAGACAAAAATCAAGACATAGGTACAAAAATGGTCAAGGTAAAGCCGTCGTCGCATGCCATTATAATTTTGTAAGTGTTCTTGGCACCCACATGGCATACAGGCATGCGACCACGGCTTTACCTTAACCATTTTTGTACCTATGTCTTGATTTTTGTCTGAAATATTTGCTTGTTTCGTACTTTTTAGATCATTTTTATTTTCCCGTAGTCGGGTTACAGTTTTTTATTAAACTTTATTTTTTATTTTATACTTTTCCGTTTTTACGCTTCCTAAACGTTCCGACAACGTAAATAAGATTAATGCAATAGGTCAGTAATTAACCTATTTTAAATTCCAATAGCAGTGCATAGTGCTTTAGACGAAACCATAGCGCGATTTATTTCGACGCCAACACCATACTCAGAAAGTTTAACGACTAACAGTTTTTGTTTATGGGACACTGGCTAGTTTTGATAACGATTAAAACTATGACTCTTTATTTAAAAAACAAAACACAACATTCCAAATTCGAAATTCCCTCCACATTTTTTTAAAAGCAAAATCAAAATACTCTGTCTCACTGAAAATTTAATTTACAACGGGAACATATAATATTCGCGTGATGATTTTGTACGATTTCAAATGTCGACTAAAACCAGAAGAATCGTTTGAAAGACTTCGAATGGTGTTCATAGAAAAAAGCCCTTCTAAAGCGACTGTTTTCCGCTGGTTCAACGAATTTAAGTGTGGTCAAGTAACTTTGGCGGACGAATAAAGAAGTGGCCGTCATAGGGCTATGACGGCTGTTACATAAGAAAACGTGAATTACATATGAAGAGATTCAGCATACACTGCAGATTGGATCGGGAAGTGTGCATGAAATTCTACACGGGCATCTTCGGGTAAGGAAGATAGTTTCACGGTGGGTACCGCACAATCCAACGCAGGCTCAGAAGGAGGTTTGGGTAGAATGGTGCCGAGACATGATAGCAAAATTTGAAGCAGGCTCGTCTCGGCGCGTTTATGATTTCATTACGGGTGAAAATCATGAATTTATCATTTTTGTTCCCCAAAATAAAAAATCAACTCTAGGGAAAACAGTTTTCATCACCGGAAGATGCACTGGCTGCATTTGATACCGCACAATCTAACGCAGGCTCAGAAGGAGGTTTTGGTAGAACGTACCGAGACATGATAGCAAAATGTGAAGCAGGCTCGTCTCGGCGCGTTTACGATTTCATTACGGGTGAAAATCATGATTATTTGTTCCCTAAAATAAAAAAATCAACTCAAGGGAAAACAGTTTTCATCACCGGAAGATGCACTGGCTGCATTTGAGAAGGGGATTAAAGGTTCGGAGGTGTCTGATGTGGACTGGAAAATGTGTAATGAAAATTGGTTTAGACGCATGAAACTGTGTATAGACGCAAATGGAGAGTTATTTGAAAAGATTTAATAAAAAACATAACCTGTAGTATATTTTTTTAATACCTATTGCAAAATTTTCTGAGTGCCCCATGTATATCGATATCGAGCTTCGAAGAAATCCAAAATACAAATATTTCGTTGTACTTGTTTTTCTTCATAAAAGTAGAATTACAAATCGTTGCTATTTATTAAGATTTGATTACCTGCACGTTGGTTTCATCTTGCGATACTTCGTAGCACAGTCTCATTTTTGCTTGTTTTAACAATTTAAACATATTTATTTACTTTGAAAGTATAACATTATACACATATTTGTAATGTGCTTGTCAAGACCTTTCTTTTGATACCAAACATGTCATGATCACCTCATTTTAATTTTTTTTGAGGTTAGAAATTTACGTGTAAAGTCCACCATATTAAATTAAGGGAAAATTTATATAGCCTATGTCACCCGGACCATTATTACAAATCTATTGATACCTCATTCATCAAAATCGGTTAAGTAGTTTAGGCGCTACGGTGGAACACACGTACAAGCAAACATACATACAAACATATAAAAATACATACATAGACTGCTAAAATCATAACCCTTCCTTTTGGCTTTGCCGTAGTCGGGTAAAAATAGAAATCATTTACCATGTTATGGAATTCATTAACTGATATATAAGCTAACAGCTTTTAAATAATAATGTTAAATACCGGTATACAAAAAAACCGGCCAAGTGTAAGTTGGCCTCGCACACAAACGGATCCGTATCACCGTACAATATTTAGCAAATGAATGAAAATACTAAACAAAGAATATTTTTCATCTTACATTTTAATAAAAATTGCAAAGATTTTGTAATTCATATAATGAAACTGTGAATTACCACCCCACATGCCAGGATAAGATGTTTTTTTTTTTTTTCTAAATCAAAAGTTTATTTTATGGGGACCCCGTTTCATTTTTATCTTTATTTAATTTTGATTATTTTTTCATATAGCGGCAATAAAAATACACAATCTGTGAAAATTTCAACTGTCTACCTATTACGGTTCATAAGATACAGCTCGCTGGCAGACAGACGGAAGGACGGACGGACGAACGGACAGATAGCGGAGGCAAAGGAACCCTTCAGGTACGGAACCCTAAAAAGGAGGGGAAAGAAAAATAGGGCATCAAAAAATTCGTCCGCAGCGCTGTCAACAGGAAAAGTGCCCAAAAGGCTGGCAGTATTGTCACGTTGTATGGCAATGCCTGCTAGGGCCAATGCCTGCCGGAGCTGCGAATATGGGTCGAAAGGGAAATCGTGGCCCCCGGCAACAGGGCAACCGAAGGAACACGGGTGGATTTTAGTCAGTAAGAGTCTGACACGCCCTCCCGCTCCACCTAGAGTGGGAGAAGTTATTTGGTAATTTTGAGTAAAAAAAAGGTACTAAATCGAAGCGTCGGCATAAAATTTACTTATTAATTATAATTATCAATATAATTTAAACTCAAGTCAAAGTCAAATATTTTTAGTCACTTTTGAATGTCAAGACTTTATAAAAAAATATAATTGATTCTAGTCGTCTCTTCCAAAAGGTAGTTTTCGAATGGAGAAGAATGGGCAAGAAACTCCAACGTTACTCTTTTAAAATGTTTTGTAAACATTAGTTTTATAATTATATGTAAAGACGATGCACCTAGAATAAAATTACTATATCACAATAGCTAAAAAGAAATAAAAATGAAGCATTGACAGATCAAGAAATTCTCTTTATTATCTAAAATGGCTATGAAAGCCATTTTTAGATAATGAGGACATTTTTTTAGAATTAGGTTTTTAAATATAATTGATCGTGGCCATTTCCAACAATTATTAAGGAATAATGAATTCCATAATAATTATTGGAAATGGCCCGCACCGTCATCGCTTGTTTGTTCAAAAATAAAATTAGCGATCTAATGACACTGACGAATTTTACCTTGAGTTTTTCTATCGCATGATGTCATTAGCTAGTAAAGAGAAATTAGGAGAAGGCCAAGTAATGAGCAACAAGTTTTTCTGCTGTACCTACATCTATACTAGTCCTAACTAATATTATAAATGCAAAAATGAGTTTGTTTGTTACGCTTTCACGCTAAAACGGCCAAACGGAATTGGATGAAATTTGGATCATGAGTAAACCATGACCTGCATCAGGAGATAGGATACTTTTTATCCCGATATTCCCACGGAATCAAGACTTATGAGGGTGAAACCGCGGGGCACAGCAAGTTTTGAATAAAAAGAGAAGTTTCTGAGTTTGTAAGTCGTGATCTCCGAAAATTCATTCTCTAATGGGAAAATACAATACCCTATGACACACAACACTAGAATTTTCACGCGGATGAAATTGCGGACAGAAGTTAGTTTAAAATATTAGCATTTAGGTACGATGAAGGAGCGAAAATTTTGGGCAGTTTTTATTAATTCCTTTCACACTTAACGGGCGCATTATGGTGGTTACAGTTCATTCATTGGCTGTATATTAAGGTGAGCATCGGGAAGGTTCCTAGCCTGTGTTGCAAGTAGCCGTGTTTGTATCGCAATATTACTCAATAAATGAATACTATACTCCATTTGAAATAAGATTAGATATTTAAATAAAACTTTTTACAGTCCGTTCAACCGATTTTGACTTTTATTGCGTTGGTGACAAATGGCAGCTGCAGTTAACACTTGGTATTATAATCACTTTTTTGCTTTTAATGTCATCCTTATGCCTTATGCCTATGGTATAGAAATCAAAATTGGTTGAACGGACTGTAAAAAGGTTTTAATAAATGTCTAATCTTATTAGTATTACAAATGGAGTGTATATATAGTTAGATATAAAAAAAACTATTATTTTTAAGCTATATCTTCCTATTTATAACAGTAAACAAACCGAACAAAAGTGTTATATTGTGCATCACTGTCAACCTGGACAAAGTGGACAATACACACAAACACATAACACGTTGTGTTGTACCTATCTTAGTGGTCTTCCAGCTACTCAAAAGATCCTCGAACCTTCAACAATTGAGATGTCGGCCGCAGCAGAGCAAAGGTAAGTCGTACTCTTTGGTGGATTTGGTCAATTCGGGTGAACGAGTAGTTTCGTTTCTATAGAAGTAGGTACCTATTTCTCTAGTATTTTTTACTCCTATTCCACAATATTATCCAAGTCAATCAAACCCAAATCTATTTTTTCATAACTTTAAAATATTTATTCCAAAATAATGTGCGTACTTCCCACATTATTTATCAAAAATAAAATACCAATCTACAAAACCTCACAAACTTGAATCATTTCCTTATTTTTCGAACAAATAACGTATTATGCTCGAATATCTGCTCGTAAACACTCATGCTCATTCGAGCATGCTCATCCCGATCGGGTTTCAGTATTTTATTTCGTGTAAGGTAGCGAATTTTCTTGTATTCTATGTAAATGAAAATTAAAGAACAATTTTGCAAAGGAAATCGCTGTTGTCGATAATCTTATTCTGAGATTCGAAATCATGTGTCGTAATGGATGGATTATATTAATATTACCGCCTCAAACAGTCTCTTAGGATTTTTCTGACGTCGAAACCAATTTTTAGGGTTCCGTAACCAAATGGTTCCAACGGGACCCCGTCCGTCTGTCACAGGGCTGTATCTTTTGAACCTTGAGAGAGAGGGCATGAGAACACGTTACTTCCTTCTGCGAAGCAGTAATGCTCGCGAAGGAGGAGGCGGAACGCGCGAAGGAGGAGGCGGAACGCGTGAGGAAGAGGCAAAAATAACGTATTTTTTTAACTTTCTTATTTACCGCCCGAAAATTACCCCCGTATTCAAAATTCATTTATTTACGTTACATGTCCGTCTTTGGGTCACAAGAATACATAACCAAATTTCAACTTAATCGGTCCAGTAGATTCGAAGCAAATTGGCTGTGACAGACACACACGAGTAGGTAATCCTATTAAGGGTTCAGTTTTTCATTCGGACGTACAGAACCCTAAAAATACATTGGCGAGCAACGAGCAGCAATGCGCGACGGCGATAAGCGATTACTGCTGGTATGCGTATGTACTTACCAAGGGTGAGTCTCTTTGCGAGTGTTCTGCCCGCCAAGCGAGCATCGCTGATTGAGTACTCTAGCTCTATATTCAAGGCAATGGCACATAAAATTTTATCGGAGAGGCAACCGGATGGCGAATGGTAATCTGGGTATTGAAGTGATACCGAACTGATCTTGAAGTGATATCAATGCCCTCTGGTTTTGATAAAATTAACCCTCATTTTCGGTGATAAATCATCAGTCTTTTCAAGAATTGTATACATTACTTCAATTATAATAATGTTGGGGGATGGCAACCGAATGGTATTGACACACACAAATTCCTTGCACATAATATGCCATGTCAAAAAAAATGTTTTGCCCCCATCCCCCATATCTCCGCCACCGTCCATTTGGAGTCCATTCGGACGGTACGGCGGGTTCGGTATCACTTCAATACCCAGATTACCACTCGCCATCCGGTTGCCTCTCCGATTCAATTTTACGTGCCATTGCTTTAACCGCTCAGGCCTGGCTTGACACCGCTTGACTCCAAATTAGAGACATGGCAGTACCGCAAATACCGTCAAGCCCCGATGTCACCGAACGTCATTGTCAAACCGCGGGGCTTGACAGTTATCACTTTATAAAAGTTAAAGTTTCGGGGCTGGACAGGGTTTTACCGGTCTACTAGCTTGTTTGATAGCTCTTGTCACTGCGACAAACGAGTACTCACCCGTGGTGTGAACAGTGAGCAATAACCTATTAATATATGTATCTCTTTCACTTACATGGAAACTACAATGTTTTGTACGTTTCTTGAGCGAGAAAATGGTTGATAGCCAGTCGCCTACTCATCAACGGTGGGACAGGCGAATGCTGGGCGGGATGCGAAACAAGATTGCACGTGTCTGTTGTTCAAATGAAAGTCACGCGACTATTCGTACCAGTGTGAACGCCTGCAAACAAGTGTTGGATTTATTAATACATAATTGTTGGATATTGTAGGTACTGGCAACACCCAAAGATTTGATATGTGAAAATGGGAGTAATAACGACCTCCTGGGTCTGGCGCTCGTGACAGTAAGATGTGCTAGATTTACTGTAAATTAAAGTAACCTATTAGTTTAATGGTAAATATTAGAATACGATCAAATAGTGATATTATGTGAGGAATAGGAGATGTGATGGTATGGTGTAGAATATTGAATTTGATGTTGGCAAAGAAATATAAATGACTGACAAAATATCTTGGTGTTTCATATTATTTTCCTTATCCCTGAAATATTGTAAATATGTAGTTTTATTAAACAGTTTTAGATTGTGATATTGGGGTAACGACTTTAAGGCTCATTCGGGGATTGGTATCTATTTTGAGGTTAAATAATTATATTCGAAATTAAGTTAGTAATTTTAGAGTAAGGATGGTTCTTATTACACAAGTTAATTGACACGATCGGTGCGAGCGAATTTTATCCTGCATCCCGCTCAGGATTCGCCTCAGCTTGGCCAGAGCTACTTTGACGTTTTTGCACAACTTTGGTCTTCGTTAAGCCTAATAATATATTCATAATCTACTATTTGTACAACAATAATCGCTGTCGCTTACGCCTTTGTCCGTAGTATTGCTCCGCTGCCAGATCGCGCGTTACCTAATGATTTTTAAACTCGCTTTCATCGCCTCGCTATTGGCAAATTGGCTTCAATGACAATGACCTCAACACCGTGGCCTTTACGGAAGACTATGTAGCCATGTCACGTGGTATTAAAATGTGGGAAAAGTAATAAATTGACTCTAGAATAGATGAAATCCAATTTATCATTGCTACAGGTAATTTACAAAAATAAAGCTGGTCAAAAAAAATATCCCTGTAACATACCCGTATATGACAGTTTACAATAGTATGAAATAAATAAACGGTTCCTATTTCTATAGTTCTACCTATTAGCGATATCTTTTTTTCTTTAAATAATATGGTTAAGTAAATACCTACTTAAAACAGGTTTACAAATATAATATATCACCGACGAAAACACTTTTTCATGCAAACGTCAAAATCTCAAATTAGATTTTTTCGACGTATTTATTTACCTCGCGTTGATAAAAATAACCATTTTAACTTATTACCTTGCCTTTTTATTTGTTACCTTGTCAAAGGTGCTTCAGAAAACATCAACCTGCAACTTTTTATATGACGTCAGGCAATGAGTATATAGATAGTGCAATCCACGAAGACGCGCCCCACTCCGCGATTACTGTACTGTAAGCTGTAGTTCAGTACGGAGCGGAGCGGAGTCGGGCGCGTCTTCGTGGATTGCACTATCTATAGTCGACCTCGATTTTGTCTTGTCACCCTAAGGTTGAATGTCACTTGCACGTCAAAAAACTACAAGGTATACAATATGTAACAAAAGGGGCACATAGGTACTGCAATAACATTAACAAAAAATAGTAAAAAATCTTATTATTATTGAAAATATAAAAGTTATTGAAAATATAAAACAGATTGAATTTTTACAATGCAAAGATAGTTTTTGCAATCTTCAGCAGCTCCAATAATATTTTGTTACAAGGTTAATCTTTTTAGACTTGTTAGACTGCCTCGTTAGTCTATTGGTTGCAAGCGCTACTGCTGAGGTCGAGGATTCGATTCCCAGATCAGGCAAAGTGGTATTGGGTTTTTCCATCAGGAATTTCTCAGTAACTCAAACTCAAACTCAAACTCAAAGCATTTATTTCAAATAAACCAATTACAGGTACTTTTGAATTGTCAAGGGGTCGGTCAGTCAGAAAAATGAAGCTAGTTGCCCATTCCAAAGCGTAGTAGGTACCTATGGAGAAGAACAGGCAAGAAACTCCACGGACACTCTTTTAAATCAAAATATTGTTACAAAATATTGGTTACATCATTCGTGTTGAATTTATACATGTGAGAACAATGTAGAAAGACGTGCACGTTAAAAGCGTCCGTAATAAAAATATAATAACATTTCAAAAATTTAAATAAATTAAAATAAACCGTGGCAGCTAAGAGATGACCAGTCCCTACTGACGGCGCCCGTTCACGAACATGACGCATGGATCAGCACCATTTAGCTCAACCATTTTGAAGGGAACTTAATGATCCAACACACACGCCACCATCAGCGAGACATTTGAGTGAGCATGACATACTCTCAGCTGCCAGAGCACATTCAAGTCAATGAAAGACGTACCCAGTAAATGGTAGCTTTATGGAATGTACAACATGGTCACAGTGCTCACACATGTGATATGCAATTATACAATACAAAGAGATTGAATTTATACAAGGAAAAGATAGTTTTTAACAGCCCGGAGTCTGGATTTGTGCCCGGTTGATGGCAATAGGCTCGCCCCCTATTACATGGGACTTGAACATAACTGGCGAAATGTGGGTGCACCTACCTATGGGTACTCCTCTGCCCAACCCTTCGGGGAAACAAGCCGTGATCTTATGTTTATGTTAATCTTTTTATGAAACTCTTCATATTTATTTCACTTCGTTTTCTGACGAATGGCACTGACACGAGTCGGAAATCATCTTACACACGTGTATCATACAACGTTTTACTAAGCATTGTGCGAAGAAATAAAATAAACCGGCCAAATGCGTGTCGGACTACGCACAATGAAGGGTTCTGTAGTTGAAATGAATTTATTTATCCCAAGAACAAACTTAACATTATAGTTGAAAAACATGTTCTCCCATACATTCCAACTACAAAAATGTAGGTTTGTGAGTACAATATTGAGTTACGATGTTATTTTAAGACCATAGACTTCTTATAGATTTTCCTGTAATCTATGAGTAAAGAACCATTCTCTGTATTTTTTCTAAATTTTAAGCTCCGTAGTTTCGGAGATAAGGGAATGGTCAATTTTCATATATTTTCTTAAATATCATATAATATAAGACCGCCCATTGTGTCACCCAATGTAAAATTTCTAAATTAATGTCTGTAATTTTTATGGTGTACATAATAAAGAATATTCTATCTATCTATCTTAAAAAGTATTTATTTTAAAATTATACAAAAAATATGTTTAAGATCCTCGCAGCAAGCCTTTTCATTTGATAATGTCACACGGTACTGTTAGCAAAACTTTTTTTTTAACTTTCTTGTTTGCCCCCCAAAGTGACCCCCCTATTTTCAAAATTCATTTATTTACGTTGCACGTCCGTATTTGGATCACAGAAATACATATATGTATCAAATTTCGACTTAATCGGTCCATTAGATTTGGAGCAAAATGGCTATGATAGACGGACTGACAGACACACGAGTGATCCTTATGAAATATAAACAATATTCATCATCATCATCGTCATCGCCATCGTCACCGTCATCTCTGTCATCATCATCATCATCATCATCATCATTTCTTACTCTTATTGAGCTATAAGGTCACACACAACGCACACTCAACCAACCACCATTACAAAACTTGTCAGTCATGCGATGACGTACATATACGCCTGTAAACATTATCTGCAATCATTTCCATAACGATGCTGTTATGCTAAACTTTGCTATTATAAATAAATAAGGCGCACTGTGACGTCCATGATGAGTATCGTGTTCTTTTGTTTGTTATGAGATTAATTTTGCGGAAAACATTATTTTGAAGTGGTAATAGCCTTGTATCATGGACTGGCGAGTGAAATGGTCGTGAGTCGATTCCCAGTCATTACACTGTTTAGGTGAACCGTATTCCGAACGTATCAGAATTGAAGTTTTTAGAGGGATTTAAACAAATTCTAGCAATGAGCAGTTAGATTGTACCTAAACTGGAAAAGTCAGTCAGTTTACGCTCTGATTTTTTTTTTCTTAATAAATAATAATAATTGTTTTTTTAATATTTTTCTTTTTCTTTTATTTTTTATAAAATATTTAAAAATGTAAACGATATTAATAAATGAAATAAAGGAGATAATAATAATAATAAAATCTTTATTGCAGACCACATGGTCCATAAAAAATTCGATGAAAAAAAATTACATAAAAATAATAAAATATGAATAGACTGCCGCAATGAAAAGTGAGCATTGTTTTTCATAGTTTTGTTAGAAGCATTAGCAGTAAGTTTTAATACTTACTAGCGACCCGCCCCGGCTTCACACGGGTATAAACCGGGTTATTATACATATAAACCTTCCTCTTCAATCACTCTATCTATTAAAAAAAAGCGCATCAAAATCCGTTGCGTAGTTTTAAAGATTTAAGCATACATAGGGATATAGGGACAGAGAAAGCGACTTTGTTTTATACTATGTAGTGATTCTCGATATAACCTCATTAGTTGCCTTTTACCATGTCCACTGAAAGAACAATTACCAAAATCCTTGGGGTTACCTACTTACCTTCTAAACCGCGTTCTTGATTGTCAATATTCCACAACAATGATGACGTCTTGAACGTGATTTAGAAGTACTGATCGCATTTAGTTAAAGGGTGAAATTCGCACTAAGTGTCCATTGATCATCACCACTAGTCTGTAGAAGCCGATGGCTGGACCTCCAAACCTGACCTCTCCAAACGTACACAGAAAGAAAGAATATGTTCCTATCTACACTAATACACCTACTAATAACAATATTATAAAGAGGTAAAATTTGTTTGTTTGTTATTTTGTATGTAGGGGGTAATCTCCGGAACTACCAGTCGGATTTGAAAAATTATTTTTGCTTTGGATAGCCCAATTCTTTAAGAAGGTTATAGGCTCGTGGACGAAATCGCGGGCAGAAGGTATATATATTTTTGGCAAGAGTTCATGAAACATAAAATACAAATTTAATAAAAAGTGAAATGTTTTAACCAACAAAAGGGATGATAAAAAAAAAACTATTTACTCCGTCTTTCAGATAATAAAACAATATTGACACATATTTTTTTGCTTAATCATAATCAAAAATAACTTAGAAAACACGCATTAGAGTTGGGAAGTGAGGGTCGTTACGTCATAATTCAGTGTAAAATATAGCAAGGCGTGACGTCATGCTACATTTTGGGTCGAGTCACACTGGAATGGCAGCGATGCGGCAAGCACTTTCAGTGTGACCAGTATCGCTTGAAAAGCTTGAAAAGGTCGCGAGGCCGCCCGCGGCGACGCGAGCGGCCGCGCGCCACACGCTTCTTCTCCATACGAAAACTACCTTTTGGAAGGGGCGACTAGAATCAATTCTATTTTTTGTTTTTGACGTTCAAAAGTGCCTTTTTGTGCCTAATTGAAATAAATTATTTGACTTTGACTTTGACTTTGACTTCTTGTCGGCTGGCGTCCCCGCCGGCCGCTGCTCGCCACTGCCATTCCGGTGTGACTCGGCCCTTTAACTCAATGTATCTTTTGATTACGTCGAAAAAGAAAAAATGCGTGTCCAATATTTTTTATTAATCTACCTGCTGGACAAAAACAATATTGGACACAGGCCTATTATTATTAGTGGTCCATGTCAGCATTATTGCCCGACAGATGCTGTCTGATGCTGGTTTTCTAATGAAATTTTGGGGACAAGTGACAGACAAGTATCAACCAGTTAGATCGAATAACTCGATCCTCTGTTATAACTATCATCTAGCTGTCAATATCTTTCATTATTCTCACCACACATGATTTTGAGGGGCTTGTGGCTAAGTAATAACAGCTGCACGGGTCGATCGACCAGGTTAAGCTACGCTTGCCGCGGTTGGTCTGTGGATGGGTGACCATCTTTACATACCAAGATCCCTCCGTGCCTTGGAAAGTACGTTAAGCCGTTGGTCCCGGCTGTCATTTGTAGATCTTTGACAGTCATTACGGGTAGTTAGAAGCCCGAAAGTCTGACAACCAGTCTTACCAAGGGGTATCGTGTTACTTAGTAACTAGGTTCTGGAGGTCAGATAGGCAGTCGCTTCATGTAAAATACTGGTATTCAGCTGCATCCGGTTAGACTGGAAGCCGAACCCAACATAATTGGGAAAAGGCAGATGATAATTATGATTTTTTAGGGTTCCGTAGTAAACAAGGAACCCTTATAGTTTCGTCATGTCCGTCTGTCTGTCTGTCTGTCTATCTGTCTGTCCGCGGTCTAGCTCCGAGACCCTTAGTACTAGAAAGCTGTAATTTGGCATAGGTATACATATTAATTACGCCGACAAAGTGGTAATACAAAATGATGAAAAACATTTTTTTTTTGGTATCTCTCATACACGTAAAGTGGTGATGTTTATTTTTTTATTTTTTTACCCCATGGTGAGGGGTATCATTGGAAAGGTCCTTTTAAAATTTGTGAAAACTATTTTTGGATTCAGGGATTCGTTTGCGAAATATTAAGCTTTAGAGTACTAATTTTTGTTAGAGTCAAGTGTCCCCCCCCCCCTGCCGGCTAAATGGTTGGTTTTGGGTGTGTGAAAAAATCACAACAGTAGTTTATATAACGAAATTAAAAGGAAAACTATCACAGCTAAGTAGGCTAGTAGGTAACGAGTAATAATCAACCAACTTAACTTTGCAGTTGTAAAAACATGTTTTCCCATACATTCCGTATGGGAGAACATATTTTTCAACTACAAAGTTAAGTTTGCTTTTGGTATAAATTCATTCCAACTACGGAACCCTTCATTGTGTGTGGTCTGACACGCACTTGGCCGGTTTTTTTCTGTATGAGTACCTACCAGCTTACGAACAATAAATCAATTAAAACAATACTCCCACCATTACACTAGACCCTTTACAAAGTTCAAGACACATAGTCCTCCGAAGTTTCAAGTGACACACTAGTTTCAAACGTCGTGATAGTACCTCTGGGACTGACAATATGTACTTATAAGTGTGACGTATTGAGGGACTAACCCTCATACATTTTGTGAACTTTGATCGTATAAATTTATTAGCATAGAACGTCATGTTGTTGTTTTGGTTGGTTTAGGGGCGAAGGTTGACGAAATAACATAATCTACTCTCTTTACAGCTCTTATAGGTAGAAATTAACAATTTAGGTATAGTTCACGGGATTGGCAGTTTATTAGAAGTATTTCAGATAGATTAGAAATGAAGAGATCTGCAGGAGAACCAAGGTAACCGACATAGCCTGAAGAATTGCCAAACTTAAGTGGTAATGGGCAGGGCACATTGCTCGCAGAACGGATGGCCGACAGGGTCGAAAGGTTCTGGAGTGGCGACCACGTACCGGATGACGTAACGTTGGAAGGCCTGCCACAAGATGGACCGATGACCTTGTGAAGGCCGCAGGAACCCGCTGGATGCGGAAAGCACAGAATCGGTCGAAGTGGCGGTGCTTGGGAGAGGCCTATGTCCAGCAGTGGACGTCTTTTGGTTGAAATAATGATGATGGTGATGATTCCAGTTAGAGCACTGATTTGAACGGCACTTGAACGAACAAAACGCACATAAACAAATTTTTGAAGTGAAAACTTCTTTAGGCGCGTTGGGCATTTTTGAGATGGGAAAAAACAATTGAACTTGCGACACTGTTACCGACACCTCATTTTTGTACACGCGATTGTGCTCTCTATTTAGATAATGTTACGGACCAACGTTCTATACAAGTATTTTTCTTTCACCAAGGCGATCTTGTTCAAGTTTTCACTTTTATCGGCACTCCCGGAGTGCCACTGTTTTGCACTGGTTCACTTATGCCCTTGACATGTACCGTCTTGATAGAACATTTATAATGTAGTTCAAACTCCCGACAGGATCGCTTCTGGCAACAGAATGAAAAACTTAGGGCAAAAAATATAAAAGCCCGATTAAAGAGAGTGTTGAATATTTTAGCATTTTTCCTGTCTTACATGTGCGCATAAATATAAGTAAGTACATGAAAGGTATGGAAAAAGAAGAAAATTTACGGTGTTTATTTGAAAGATTGGGTAAAAGCGACCTCGAATTTTGAATCATTCGTTTTACATCAAATACTACTCCAATCAATCTGTCTCGCCTTTTCCCAACTATATTGGGGTCGGCTTCCTGTCTCACCGAATGCAGCTGCATACCATTATTTCACAAAGAGCAACTGCCTATCTGACCTCCACAACCCAGTTACTAGGTAACACAATACCTCTTGGTAAGACTAGTTGTCAGGCTTTTGGTCTTCTGACTACCCGTAACGACTGTCAAAGATCAAAGATCTACGAATGACACCCGGGACCAATGGCTCGTGGTGTTTATCCTAAAAGTTGGCAACGTCGCAAATAGCTGTTAAATATTTACCTGTTTTGATTAATTTGGCAATATTACTGTATGGAAATATGATATGTGGCTAACTAGCGAACTTAAAATATTGGTTATGAAATGCAATAATTAATATCGTAACACCGAATATTTAAGTTTTAGATATAAAAAAAAGTATTTGGAAACTTTCCAAATGCCTTTTTTACACCTAAAATGGCTACAACATCAAAATCAGTGTTATAATTGCAATTCATTATTAATATTCTAGTTCGCTAGTTAGCCACATTTCATATTTCCATACAGTAATATTGCCAAATTAATCAAAACAGCGAAATATTTGACATCTGTTTGCGACGTTGCCAACTTTCAGAATAAACACTCTTTACGTCGTGATATGTAATGATTGGTCACCCATCCACGAACCGACCCGGCAAGCGTAACATAATCCTTCGATCGACCCGTACGGCTATTCTCATTTAGCCACGAGTGAAATACTACCTGCAAATGATTTTCTATTTATTTTTCAAACTCAAATAATTTATTTCGGAAAAAATATCCATATTGTGTTAATATAAGTACTTACAAAAATATGTTAGTATAACTTAAATCGAAAACAATATTACAATAAAACCAAAAAATTAATGATGATTTTGATTTTAATTTTAGTTAAATTAAAATCATCATTCATTTTTTGGTTCAGTTAAATTAAAATCAAAATTACAATCAAAATTTCAAGTAAAATCAAAATTACATTAAATTACAATCAAAATTAAATTGCAATCAAAATTAAATTAAATTACAATCAAAATTAAATTACAATCAAAATTAAATTAAATTACAATCAAAACAAAATTAAAACAACATCAAATTAGAATTAAAATAACATTAAATTACAGTGAAAACAAAATTAAAACAACATCAAATCAGAATCAAAATAACATTAAATTAAAATCAAATTAAAAATATATCAAAGTTACGTCAAAATTAAATTTAACTAAAACATGAACATAACTTATCTTCTACATCAAAATCAATACAAATATCTATCCTCAGCACCGGGCCCGCAGCTATGTCTACTGGACCAGTGCATCAGAAAAGGGCAGTCTGGCCTCTCCACAATAACCTTCAGGATGCTATTGGAGCTTCCACGTATCCTACGCATTAGGGATGCCTTTCTTTTGCACATGATAGCCTCAAAACTATCTATGCCAGCCTTGGCAAACATGCCCGACGCACTACAGAACCGCGGAAGCCCCAGCAACACCCGAAAAGCATGATTATACTGAACACGGAGGGCGTTGTAGGCTCTTTGCGTATACCTGACCCACAGGCTGCAGGTGTAAAACGTCTGGCAGTATGCTTTAAACAGCGTAATTTTCACGTCTTTAGTACACCTAGCAAACATGCGGCATTTTGGGGCTGTTTCCTAAATATTTCGCGTACAAAATCTAGTGTCCAAAAAATTTCATCGTTCCCATAGAACATAAAAGCGAGTAGCAAAAAAAATACAAACCTTTATTGTAGTAAGTTAGGGCAGCGCCGAAAGAAAGTAAATAATTGCCTTTACCGTTGAAACCGTTTATTACTCGCTGTGACGAAAATACTATGATGGTAAAGCCTTTTCACACGATACAATAATGTTAATACTTTTTAAAAGTAATATTTTTAATATTTCTTGAATGGCAGTTCACTGCTGGAAATATACCTCTTACTCTTAAATAGAGCACCACTGCTGGACATTATAGGTCTCTTAAATAGCACACCACTGTTGGACATAGGTCTCTTTAAAAACGCGCGTCTGATGGACATAGGTCTCTTAAATAGCACACTACTATTGGACATAGGTCTCCTTATAATCGCGCGTTGGATAGACATAGGTCTCTTAAATAGCACAATACTGTTGGACATAAGTCTTCTTAAAATCACGCGTCTGATGGACATAGATCTCCTGAAAAATGCGCATCTGATGGACATAGGTCTCTTAAATAGCACATCACTGTTGGACCTAGACCTCTTAAATAGCGCGCCACTGCTGGAAATAGGCCCCTTAAATAGCACACCACTGCTGGACATAGGTCTCATAAATAACACACCTATGTTAGACATAGGTCTTTTTAAAAACGCGCCACTACTGGACCTAGGTCTTTTAGTAAATAGCGTACCACTACTGGGTATTGGCTCCTTTAATGGCGTATCTTTATGCTCCAATTTAAGCCACTCTAATCCAGTCATTAAATATTTGATTGATGATTATTTTATACAATAAATTAATTATTTAATCCAGGTGACCCAATTTCAACAAGTCTTTTTAGGTCAAAGGCTTACCACGGGTAAATCAAGGGTCCTTGAACCGTCCTTGATACATTGATGGGTTAGTATTTACCTTTAAAATAATTTTTAGATACCTACTTCAAACAATTTTAAAGTTTGGTCCAGCCGAATATAATTGTATTGGCCGTAGATCTTTGACAGACATTATGGGAAGTCAGGAGCTCAAAAGTCGGACAAGTAGTTTCACCAAGGGGTATCGTGTTGTCCAGTAACTGGGCTGTGTAGGTCAGATAGCAGTCGTTCCATGTAAAATTCTGATATTCTGCTGAATCCGGTTAGAGTAGGAAAAAGACTAGGCAGATTGACTGTCGTGTGCTGTGCTTCGTGGCTGTGCCCAATATAATTGATTGCATTTACCGTTTTTAAGTAGGTATTCATGTTTTGCTTTTTCGTTGTTTAATTTATTCATTCGTTTAGAGGGGCTTGTGGCTAAGTAATAACAGCCGCACGGGTCGATCGATCAGGTAAAGCTACGCGTGCCGCAGTTGGCCCGTGGATGGGTGACCATCGTTACATACCAAGACCCCTCATTTGTAGATCTTTGACAGTCGTTACGGGTTAGTTAGAAGCCCAAAAGTCTGACAACCAGTCTTACCAAGGGGTATCGTGTTACCTAATAACTAGGTTGTGGAGGTTAGATAGGCAGTCGCTCCATGTAAAATACTGGTATTCAGCTGCATCCGGTTATTCATATTCATATTCATTTATTTGCATTCCACAAGGTAAAAAAGATGTTAACAAAAGGCTTAAAGCTAAGAGCCGTTGTAGACCCTGTCAGGGCACAGCAAAATTCATTTTTAGATCTAGATAGGTACATAGCTAATACTTAAGTTAAAAATACAAGTAACAGAAAACAAAAAATTAAAACAAAACCATACATGAAAACTGAATTATCACATTCGCATAAAAGTCAATAACAATAACATAAACAATTCTATTTTTGGTAAGTAGGTAACTATTTTCTTAAAATACTATTATTGCGTTTATATGTATAAAGTTATATTTACTTAGGTACTTAATATTATTACAAACATTTAATAAGAGATCATATTTTAAGGTTACAATAAAGAGATAAGTTTTACTCTCAGAGTAGTCAGATAGGAAAAGCCGAACTCATCTAGCTTATTTTTAATATTTTTTATATGACGTGTAAAAGTGATTCCGATATCCTATTTACAGAATAAACAATTTCATTTCATTTCATTTCATTTCATTTCATTTCATTTCATTTCACTCATATTTGGTTAGACTGGAAGCCGACCCCAACATAGTTGGGAAAAAGCTAGGCAGATTTATTCATTCGTTTAGTTCTATCATGTCAATCTCCATGCCTTTTTTTTTGTATGAAAAGGCTGTTATGCTAATAGACGTATCTCGCTGAAACGATAGTCGCGTGGACTGTCCCAACTTTAGCTTTGACTCATTTTTTTAGTCTAGTCTACTTCGACAATAGCGTTTTGACATGCACTAAACCTTTCGTGGTTACTTCACATTAAGCACGACAAGAATATTTGGTGAATTATTATTGTTTTAGTTGGTTCAGGGAGCTGTGGTGGCCCAGTTGAAACGGCTGCGTCTTACGAGTTGTAGGTTGTAGGTTCGAACCCAGGCAGGTACTTTACTTTGTGTAACGATATATGAAAACAGTATGTATGTTCGAAAAAATCTACACCTTTTTAGTAAGATAAGTGACAGGCATAATTTTAACACTAGAAATAGGAGTAAATTAGATCAACCACGTTTTAGATTGTCTAAAGTTCACATTTCTTTTATGGGGTACTGTGTAAAATGTTAAAATAAAATACCACTCGATATTCTTCAACTAAATGAGAAGACATTTAAAACATGCATTAAACGCACACTATGTAGACAAGCATATTATAAGTTGGATGATTATGTCGTAGATAAAAATGCTTGGCTTAATGCTGGTCCTGCTCCACAGCCACTTGGGCTCACTAGTTAAAATTTTAATATTTGGAAGAGTTGCTTTCCCTTTTTTTTATTTTGTTTTTGACATTACGAACTTAAATGTTTATTTTTTTATTTTACCAAGTAAATTGTTTAATGCTCCAATTAGATAATAATGATTTTCTTACTTTTTGGTAGTAAAATTCTATTAATTTCTTAAATTCATTGCAAACTATAGTTTTGTATAAATTGGAAGCATTTTTTTGATTTTTTGTAAATGTGAGTACCATGGAGCCGTTTATTATGTTATTAAGACGTATGTTGACTTGAAAGAGCATGGCAGTTGAGAGAATGTCAAGCTCACTAAAATGTCTCGCTGATGGTGGCGAGTGTGTTGGATCATTCGGTTCCCTACAAAATGGTTGAGCTGGATGGTGTGATCCACGCGTCATGTTCGTGAACGGGCGCCGTCAGTTGAGACTGGTCATCTCTTATCTACCAGGGCTTATTTTTAATCTTATATTTTCAATTGCTTTGATTATTTTTTGTACATTGTTCTCACATATAGAAGCAACCAGAATAATGTACCCAGAATTTTGCAATATCTATATTTAAAAGAGTGGCCTTGGAGTTTCTTGCCCGTTCTTCTCCATAGAGATCTACGTTTTGGGATGGGCAACTAGCTTCAACTTTCTGACTAACTGACCGATTTTTTGACAGTTCAAAAGTGCCTATAAATGGTTTAATTGAAATAAATACTTTGAGTTTGAGTTTGAGTTTTGAGTTTGTAAATTATTTCATCATCACTGCTCTCGGTGAAAAAAAACATCGTAAGGAAACCGGCATGACCTAAAACTTAAAAGTCGAAGACATGTGACATCTACCAACCTGCACTGGGCCCGCGTGGTGAATTACGGCCCATTCCCTTTCACAGAGAGGAGGCCTGTGTCCCAGCAGTGGGAATGTTATTGACTGATTATGCTAGTTTTATTATGACTTTATTTTGAGACCAGCTTACTAAGGAATGGCAAATACGCAGATGATGACTATGGATTGCGTATAAAATAATCTTGTACCTACTAAAAAAAATTCAGTCGTAGAACATGTTATAACATAACATCACGCCGTGTTTCCCCGAAGGGTTGGGCAGAGGTGTACCTGTAGTAGGTACACCCTCATTTCGCCAGTTATGTTTAAGTCCCATGTAATAGGGGGCAAGCCTGTTGCCATCAACTGGGCTCAAATCCAGACTCCGGGCTGCTGCTGAGAAATTCCAGATAGGAAAACCCAATAACACTTTGCCCGACCCGGGAAACGAACCCAGGACCTCATGCTCAGTAGTAGCCCTTGCAACCACTAGACCAACGATGTTATGTACGTAATTAACTAGTTACGCATTGAAAAACTAATTTAATTGAATATCTTAATTTCTAAGAGAAATCTAAACATCAGGAAACCCGATTTGATCTGGATTTGTGCCCGGTTGATGGCAATAGGCTCGCCCCCTATTACATGGGACTTAAACATAACTGGTGCAATGTGGATGTACCTGCCACAAGGACACCTCTGCCCAACCCTTCGGGGAAACAAGGGGTGATATTATGTTATGTTGTGTAGGAAACCCGATCAAAAATAGAGAAATCTCCCCATAATTGATTACCGGGACTAGATTGTTTTCATTTCCTTTTTTTCCAATACTTGCCATATACTGATTATTCCACATTTATTACCCAAACCATGCTAAATAGGCATATGTAAGATAAAAGTTTCATATTAATCCCTTCAAGACAACATGTATATAAGTACACAAATTACAAAGTGGGAATGCAACAGACGAACATAATTATTCGCACTCCGTGTTCTCGAACACGTAGAGTGTACTTATATACGTACGTATTCGGATCAACACAAGAGCTATCAAGCATCAACAGCACTCGAATCCAACTGCCAGAGGGTTGTTTTTGTTTACGTTATACGTTGTAATACTATTGAAGTTTCTACATCATCTGTGAACTGTTGAATAATCGTATCATACTCATTCTCTTATCCGAATTTTAGATCGTTGCAGGATGTTTTCTTATGCATACCTCTCTGTTGTGGTGCAGGTGGGCCGGGGTCGCGGGAAAGTCAGACAGGGACACCATGGCCCCCGGCAACAGGGCAACCGAAGGAACACGGGTGGGTTTTAGTCAGTAAGAGTCTGACACGCCTTCCCGCTCCACCCAGAGTGGGAGAAGTTATTTGATAATTTCCCACCCAAAAAAAAAAAGGTAACTGAAAATTAAAAACCGGCCAAGTGCGTCTTGGACCACGCACAATAAAGGGTTCTATAGTTGGGATGCATTTATCCCAAAAACAAACTTAACTTTGTAGTTGAAAAACATGTTCTCCCATACGAAATGTATGGTAAAACATGTTTTTGCAACTGCAAATAAAAGTTGGTCGATTATTACTCGTTAACTTGTAGAGCCTACTTAGCTGTGATAGTTTTCCTTTTAATTTCGTTATATAAATTACTGCTGTGATTTTTTCACACATCCAAAACTAACCATTTAGCTGGCAGGACTTACTCTAACAAAAATTAGCACTTTAAAGCTTAATGTTTCGCAAACGGATCCCTGAATCCAAAAATGGTTTTCACATACTCACAATGTTTTTAAAGGACCTTTCCAATGATACCCCACACCACGGGACAGAAAAAAAAAACATCACTACTTTACGTGTAAGGAAGGAACCGCAAAAAAAAAATTTTTTTTTTCATAATTTAGTTTTACCACTTTGTCGGCGTTATTAATATGTATACCCATGCCAAATTAGATCTTTCTATTACTAAATTTCTCTGAACTAAGCCGCGGACAGACAAACAGACGGACATGACGAAACTTTATGGTTTCCTTGTTTACTACGGAACCCTAAAAACCGAAAACCGAAAAAGTATTTTCGTAATGATGAGTTCAATGAATGATGTAAAAACTTCGAAACAAGCTTCATTTTGTCGAGTTATCTTTATTGTACATAATTCTTCTGTAAATGTCTTTGTCACCTAACTCCTCCTAAACGGCTGGACCGATATGGATGATATTTTGTGTGTATGTCTGAGTGGGTCCCTAGATGGTTTGAAAATACAATTGGACCCGGTAGGGGGTGCTGTTCGGACAAGACAACGTCTGTCGGGTCCGCTAGTCTATAAATAGATACATAATTCTTCTGTAAATGTGTTTGTCACCTAACTCCTCATAACGGCTGGACCGATTTGGATGATATTTTGTGTGTATATTTGAATGGGTCCCTAAATGGTTTGAAAATACAATTAGACCCGGTAGGTGGCACTGTTCGGACAGGACAACCTCTGTCGGGTCCGCTAGTGTGAATATTAATTTATGGATCAGCTGATCTTTTTTCGCAATTTCAGGGTGGCTTAAGAACCTAATATTAACTTAGAATGTACGCATGAAATATCAATTCCAATTAAATAAAAAACGATAAACGCCTCAATTAAACCAACTTTAATTGATGTTATAATTATCGTTTCGCTGAACTGCTGAAAAAAAAAATATATAGAGCCTCAAAAAACGGTTATTATTCCAGTGAATTATGGCGTATATTATATAGCCGACAAAGATAATAATTTTCGTCCTATAATACCGCTGGATGCGGGAGGCACAGAACCGGTCGAAGTGGTGGTGTTTTGGGAGAGGCCTATGTCCAGCAGTGGACGTCTTTCGGCTGAAATGATGAATACCGAAGAATAGAAAGTACGTACTGTCATAATCAAAAAAGAAATATCTAGTTTCAAGAATAAACACCCATTTTTTTTAAAGTGAAACTTTTATGACATCGTCTCAAACTTTTTCGTCTGTGTGTTGCATGTCGCGTGACGGTCGGCCGTGGAGTAGGGATAAAGTGAAAGGCGCTCGTCAGAGCAGCCAAGGCCAATATGGCGCCTATAGTTCGCTTAAAAGTTTCACTTTTACCGTGATTTCATAAAACCACACAATCCTTTTTTTTTGGGTAGGTTCCACCTACTTTGGTGTGCTACGCGGAGCAACAGCGGTCATTGCCCTTTCCATCATCACCGTTTCCAATATCTCTTCGTAGGAACCCAAACAATAAAATTAAGTATGGTTTTTCGTTATTGGAACATGTTGAAAATCAAGATAGATATTGATTCAGGACGTTAATGGACTTTATTTCAGTTTTTTAAATTAATAATTCTAGAAAATGTAGGTGGGTCAATGACCGCTATTGCCGCGCTAAAGCGATTCGGGTATATAAAACTTGCTTTGTATTTAAATTATTTTGAGGTTATAATTTCGTGACAAAATATTTGCAGAGCAGCTTTAATTTTTTATTTTGTATGGGTTTCTTTGTATATTAATAGGTATTTATTTTACAGCCGCGCCGTACGTAGCACAGTCTCACTTATGCTTGTTTTTAACAATTTAAACATATTTATGTACTTAGACAATATGATATATTTACATATTTGTAATGTGCTCGTCAAGCCCTTTCATTTGATATCCAACATTACACAATTTAAAAAAAAAACTTTTTCAGTTCTTAACTTTATATCCTCTAGAGGGCGCCATATTGCATTTAATGTGACGTCACATAGCCTAAAACCAACGAACAATCAAAACACTTCCAATGATACCTTATTTGTCAAATTATAATCGATAGTTTAGAATTTATGAGGTAACAGATGAACATACATACATACATACATTCCGATCAAAATCATAACCCTCCTTTTTGCTTCGCCGTAGTCGGGTAAAAAGATTTGGCTATTTCAGTTTTTATGCCTTTAATTACCACCGTTGGCTTGATCAGAATATAAAATGAAAAGCATTGATACAATTCAATTTTCTTTAAAGGTGAAAGGGAGAGAAATTCAACTTTTTTGATCCGAAATTGATTAGTTCGGCTATCCGATCACAGTATAAAATTAAATTGTCTGATTGGATCATTTGATCCAGACACTTATTTTAAGCTAGGCAATATTATTTCAATGAAGCACTATGATCCTTTTTATTATTGCAAGTTCAGAACAAAACGTAGTACATTCTACCAAAATTAATACTTAGCAGTGATTTGAATTTCAAATGAAAGCTTATTAAGGCAATGTGAACCTATTATTATAATAATATAACCTATTATAATTACTATAGTAATTCGAGAAACCTACAATTGTTTGTTGATACTTTTATTATTGTTTAAACATTAATACCTTAATATTAGTGTCCAAGTAAATAGAACTAACTATATACAGAGGAAAAAATAAAATAAAATATAAGAACAAATCATTGGGCATCAAAAAATTCATCCGAATCGCTGTCAGTGGGAAAGATGCCCAATATAATTAATTTTAATAGCTAATTAGTTCAATTGTTCGTAGTTTCAATAACTTTTGGATTACGTATATGAGTTCATAAATATAGAGGTTGATTTTTAAATCGCGCGTGTGTATGAAGAATAATTTATTTTCCTTTTTTTGTCATAATTCCCCATGGCAAGACAATGCAAGATAATGCAAAAAAAAATCCCCATAACTGGTTTCAACCAAACAGCAGAGTGGGTGGCAAATAAAATACAGTATGATTCTTTATAATGTGCACATATTGAAATGAGGGAATCTATGCTTAATTTTATCGACCGAAAAAATATGTTTTTTTTTTTGCTTTTTTATTTTTTTAATATAATTTTTTTCTCTTTGGCATCTTATTGATACATTTTACAATTATTGTAAAAATTGATTTAAAAAAATACAGATTTTTGTTAAAAAAACATGTTTATTTTCAATTGAGGGTAGTTTTTTTTTTTCACAATTTTTATTTTATGAGGACGTCTAATTACTTCCAATCATTATAGAGTTTGTTTCATCGCGATATATGATTAAGTTACACCGTTTTGTTACAATTTTTTTTAAATTCCATAAAAAGAATAAAAAAAATATTTAGATTTTTATAAATATTTTTTCAGTCGTTAAAATTAAGCATAGATGTGCACATATCGAAATGAGGGACATTTGTGCACATTATAAAGATCTTCAAAATTTTGATTCTAGAACATGCCTGTTTCTTTACGATGTTTTCCTTCACCGTTTTGAGAGCAGTGGTGATAAGATTATTTACACAAAGTAAAGCGCCTGCTTGGGTTCGACCTACAACTCGCAAGTCAGGACCGTTACCACTGGGCCGCCACTGACAGACTGCTAGAACCTACGATTGATGAGTTATAGAACCTCTATGAGTAATCAATATGTAGCCGTTAGTCTCATGTACGAGCAGTGGTGGCCCAGTGGTAACGGTTGCGACTTACGAGTTGTAGGTCGTAGGTTCGAACCCAGACAAGCGCTTTACTTTGTGTAAATTATTTCATCGCCACTGCTGTTAAAACGGTGAAGGAAAACATTGTGAGGAAACCGGCATATCCCAGAACCGAAAATTCGAAGACATGTGACATCTACCAACCCGCACTGGGCCCGTGTAGTGGATTACGGCCCACTCCCTCTCACAGAGAGGAGGCCTGTGTCCCAGCAGTGAGAACATTTATAGGCTGATGATGATGATGATGATGACTCTCGCAGTCAGTCAACTTGGCTGACTACCTGAATATTTTATCACGGTAAGGCCTATTCTCGTATAGCTTATGCTGATACGACATGATATGCATTCTTCTTCTTCTCGTGTCGACGGTACTTTGATTTGAACTACCTACATTTTATTATTTTGAGCCCAGTATGTGGCCACGTTGATTTCGGCATCAGTAGCATCCTTTGTGTCATCAACGGTGCAAGTGAACGGATACTTAGGAGACTCCAGCTAAGCTCTAGCGGGACATGGTCCGATCTACAGCAGGTAAATATGCGTGGCCTGCGGGCGGTGAAATTGGGGGCTGTGTCGTCGCCCGAACAGTCAGCTCCAAAGAGGTGAAATGGGGTTTTTTTTATGTTAAGCATCTCGTTACTAATCTCTGAGGTCATGACTACTTAACAGGGCTATCCTGTGGCTGCCTTAAGCTACTAACTTAAAGCTTCCAGCTAGGGGCGTTAAATAACTTATATACTAGGCAAGCGCTCGCTAAAAGCATCCCCTGTGGGGTACGAACCTCGGCCTAGGGCATCGCTGGGGGGAGGACAACAAGATAGGACAGGCTGGATCAAACATGGGTAATTATTATTGTCAGAGGAATTTAAAGCTACTGGCTCAGCTTTGACGCGGGCTGGCGCAATCGCCAAGCAAGAGTCGGGGAGAGTATTATTTACTCGGGGTCGCGATCACGGAGGACCTCGGCGGCGAGGTCGGAATGACGGAGCAGCACGCAGTGTTTCATACGCGCCTTTATAGGAGGACATGTCTTGTGGTTGTGGGATCGGCCGCACTTGGTGATGGGGCCCGCTAGGCATGGTGGGCTGATACCAGTCAGGGGTGCGGCAAATGTACAAGTATGTCCCGGGCCCCAAATCATGCTGGCAGTAGGAACAGTGGGTGGGTTTAGTTGGAAGGAGTTCGACTAAACGGTTCGAATTCAGGGACACTGGGTGGGGACAGTCATAGGTCTGCATAAATAAATAATTTTGTAAAAAAAATAACAATACTAACCTATTTATTTAAGCACCATTGTTACTAACACCAATATACTAACAAAATTATGGACCTTAGTCTGAAATAAACTTTTATTTAATTTAATTTAATAACCCTTCATTCTCTCAAGATGGAGGATATCCTTACTGTAGATACGCATACTGAACTACATTTAGAGCAATCGTACGACTCTAAAATCGTTCGCTTCGTCGTATTAAACTCGATAATATTTAAATGTATAACTCAGTTAGATACATCATTTCGACTAAATTAGTCTTACATAAAGGAAATTACTTTGTGAAGTAATGTTGAGTTAGCAAGTACGTTAGAGAAGTCATAAGTTATATTACTTCTACCCAACTGGAAATTGATTATGGGATATATTTTATGGGGAAATGTTAGATGTTTTCGTAGTTGCGTTGTGATTGGAGGATAAGGTTTTTTAAAACTAGTTTTATTAAAAATGAAAAATAATAAAACTTTTGTCTAAACCAATACTATAAAGAGAAAAGATTTGATTTTATCCAACTACGACAACGCCAAAAAGAAGGGTTATGATTTAAGCACTCTATTTATGTATGTTTGTATTCACGTGTGTTCCACCGTAGCGCCTAAACTACTGAACCGAGTTTAATGAATGAGGTATCAATAGATTCGTAATAATGATCCGCGTGACATAGGCTATATAAATTTTCCCATATTTTTTAATGTTTGTTTGTACTATAAAAATCAATCAACCTAGCCTTTTCCCAACTATGTTGGGGTCGGCTTCCAGTCTAACCGGATGCAGCTGAATACCAGTATTTTACATGGAGCGACTGCCTATCTGATCTCCACAACCCAGTAACTGGGTATTACGATACCCCTTGGTAAGACTGGTTGTCAGACTTTCAGGCTTCTGACGACTCGTAACGACTGTCAAAGATCCACGAATGACAGCCGGGACCAACGGCTTAACGTGCTTTCCGAGGCATGGAGGAGTCTCGGTATGTAAAGATGGTCACCCATCCACGGATCAACCCTGGCAAGTGTAGCTTAACCTGATGGATCGAACCGTGCAGCTGTTATTACTTAGCTACGAACTCCGTAATAAATGGAGAGACAATACTGTAGGTAGTCAGTGGTGTACCATTTACATATACAACAGATACACAGATACATAAAGCATATAATTACCTATATAAGCTAGTATCTCTTATACAGTTGTAAATTCATCATAAATATTATTATGCCTAAGCTTCTTCCAACTATGTTGGGGTCGGCTTCCAGTGTAACCGGATGCAGCTGAAAACCAGTATTTCACATGAAGCGACTGCTTATCTGACCTCCACACCTACCTCTACCCTTTAACAGGGTACCCTTTGGTAAGATTGGTTGTCAGACTTTCGGGCTTCTGACTACCCGTATACAAATATGTAAGATAACCCTGTCCGATTCGAAAGGGGCACATAGGTATTGCAATAACATTACCAAAAAGTTTTTTTATTTATTTAACCATTTATGTACACACATATATACACAGACAAGACAAAAGGAACAGAAAAATACGTACAAAGGTGATGCTTATTTCTAGAGAAATCTCTTCCAGCATACCTGCGATAGGACAGAGGATAAAAAGAGATGTAGACACCGTGTGTAAGAGTAGAGAGAAAGTGAAATGTATAAAATCAAAACAATTCACTTAATTATTGTTAAAAATCAAAATGTTATTGCTTTATAAAATTCACATGTTTAATACCAAAATTACCCCGTTTTCAACTCAGGGGTCATAGGTTATGACTTGTAGACACCCGCTAAACGACGGCCACCCACACCCCATGTTATAACCCGGTAAAATTGGCCATTTATTTTTTTTTCTTTTTTCCCGAAAATTTCCGCGTAAATAGACTTTCAGAACGATACCTTAACAACACCCTCACGACAGGGACAAGGACAGGGGGACAGGGTACTTAAGAACGATACCTTAACAACACCCTCACGACAGGGACAAGGACAAGGGGACAGGGTACTTAAGAACGATACCTTAACAACACCCTCACGACAGGGACAAGGACAGGGGGACAGGGTACTTAAGCTATTGCATAGCTTTTATCGCGGGCTTTGAGCGCGGCGACCGAATCAAGAAATTCCGTAACGAAAATAAAACCTAACACCCCCCACTCCGCCTACCATGTAATGACGGTTCCCATGACAACGTGATGTTGTCATGGGAACGTAATTTTTGTTTTATGTCATCACGTCATCATCCCAAGTGTAGCGTTGACAAATAGGAAGTATGGAGGTTACAAATGCTATGCAGTAGCTTTACCGCGGTAGTCTCCGAGTGCCACACGTTTTTTTCTACATGTTGTATAATATGTATAAAAGTAACAAATTAAAAGTAGCATTCATAAAAACAATAAAATGTACAATTACCGATGACGTTAGAAACATTTCCGGTTAATAATTTTCACACGAGGAAATCTTAACCTAGTTTCTTCATAGGACTAACCCGGACTTGTTTGTACTAGGAATTACTTCACACAATTAATTATCTACGTAAGACAAGGCAGTGATCATAATGAAATTAATACCTGCAGACACAATTAGAGACTATTAAAGAGCAAAAAGTATGTAATAGTGGTTGTAATATGCTATAATTAATTATAAGTATTAGGGTTCCGTACCTCAAAATGAAAAAACCGAACCCTAATAGGATCACTCGTGTGTCTGTCTGTCCGTCTGTCACAGCTGTCATTTGTTCCGAATCTACTTGATCAATTTAGTTGAAATTTGGTTCACATATGAATTTCTGAGACCCAAACACGGACGTGTACCGTACATAAATTAATTTTGAATATGGGGGTGACTTTTCAGGGGCCAATATTGGAAAATATTTTGAAAAAACTTTTGCAAACTGTACCGTGTGACATATCAAATGAAAGGGCTTGTTGTAAGAATTTGAAATACATTCTTTTCGTAATTTTAAAATAAATACTTTTAATGACATTTTAAAAAATAGATGAAAATTGACCTCCCTTATCTTCGAAACAAATGAGTTTAACATTTTGAAAAAAATACGGAGAACGGGTTTTTACTCATACGTTACAGGAAAGTTTATAAGATGTCTATGGTCTTAAAATAACATGGTAAATCGCTCAATATTAAGTGTACAAACTTACATTTGCAGTTGGAATGTATAGGAGAAAAAAAAGACAGTGGCACTCCGGGAGTGCCGACAGAAGTGAAAACTAGAACAATTTTATGTGCAGGAAATACTTTTAATGAGGTGTCGGTAACAGTGTCGCGAGTTCAATTGTTTTTTCCCATCTCAAAAATGCCCAACGCGTCTAAAGAAATTTTTACTTCAACATGTTTTTGTCAACTATAATGTTAAGTTTCTTCTTGGGATAAATTCATCCCAACTGCGGAACTCATTGTGCGTGGTCTAATACGTACTTGGCCAGTTTTTTTCTTGTCCACCTTGGGTTAATCGACGATCTACAATGAACGCCTACAAATCGTGAGAAAATTAATGACAAACTTATTACCACGATTGTCTATCAAATAGATTCGTAACTTTATACTCTTGAGACACTTTAATCGACCTCCTTTTTATCCGTAAGTCGCTTTGCTCCCTTGCCACAATAGTTTTATGGAGTTTCGAGTGATAAATTAAGCACGTTAAGCCGTTGGTCTCGGTTGTCATTTGTAGATCTTACGGTCTGATCTGACAGTCGTTACGGTTTGTCAGAAGCCCAAAAAAATTCTGACAACCAGTTTTACCAAAGTGTACCGGGTTTTTTCTTGTGTTTTCCTCTTTATTTGTTTTGGGGTTTTTATCTAAATAGATATGTCAACTCCATCGCTTAGTACCCAGTTCTGTTGTGAAAGTCAGAAAGGCATGTAAAATACTGGTATTCAGCTGCGCCCAGTTAGACTGGAAGCCGATCCCAACATATGTAGTTGTGAAAAATCTATATAGGCAAATTGAATTCGAATGAAAAATTGTATAGCCTTTTTTATAAAAGTCTCAACACTGTTTTCCACTAACTAACTGAACAATAAATTCAAGTCTGTGCATCGAACTCGTAAGTACCTGACGCTAGTGTTACCTCACTACTATCAATATTTTTAGAGTAGCAGTGTAAGTTTTATGTAGGTACCCTGTATAACCTACGACCGATGCTTAGTCAATCAGCCCCGCTCCCGACCCCCACCTTGCTGATTGGCTAATATTTTTTCCACGCCATTTTGTGAACTATTCTTCAAATTTTCGTTACGATGCGATATACAGCATGTATCACAAATGTCTGACCACACCTTTATTTTAGGGTGTGGTACGGTATAGACCATCAAACTTAATTGTATCATATCGATTTTATTATTAATTGCTACTAATTTGTTATTTAAATATTAACACGTCTATTAATACATTTATACATATCTATTATTTTTTTATTTAAATATTTACACACTATAAAACTGATTTACATCCGTAAGACGTACTCGTAACATAAGGTTCAGTTGAAAACCAGCGACAGGCACTAGTTGTCTGGCATTTATCCTGAACTGGGCCTGTTTGTCGCAGCCGTGAGCCACACAATACTGTTTTAAGCTTTATCTGTTTTTGTTTTTGCTTTTTTAGGGTTCCGTACCTCAAAAGGAAAAAACGGAACCCTTATAGGATCACTCGTGTGTCTGTCTGTCTGTCCGTCTGTCTGTCTGTCTGTCTGTCCGTCTGTCACAGCCAATTTACTCCGAATCTAATGGACCGATTAAGTTGAAATTTGATACACATATGTATTTTTGTGACCCAAATACGAATGTGTAACGTAAATAAATTAATTTTGAATATAGGGGTCACTTTTGGGGGGCAAACTAGAAAATTAAAAAAAAAAGTTACGCTAACAGTACCATGTGACATATAAAATGAAAGGACTTATTGCGAGGATCTTAAATATATTTTTTATATAATTTTAAAATAAATACTTTTAAAGATATTTAAGAAATTCAATGAAAATTGACCATTCCCCCCCCCCTTATCTCCGAAACTACTGGACCAAAAATTTTCAAAAAAAATACATAGTATGGCTCTTTACTCATAGATTACAGGAAAACCTATAAGAAGTCTATGGTCTTAATATAACACAGTAAATCTCTCAATATTGTGCGTACAAACTTACATTTCGTCGCTCGGCATCCAATAGGCCCACCTCTCTAGCTACTATAATATCAACAATATCAAAAGTGTTTGACAGTCTGCTTAAAATAAAAATAAAACTGCATGAAATAAAACTGTAAATGTTCATGACAACCAATTCGGGTTTCGGCGTGGTTTGTCAATAGAAAGTGCAGTGTGATTTATGCTACCTTCCTCGACTTATTCAAGACTTTTGATCTGGTTGCTTATGACATATTGTGGAGAAAGATAGAGAAGGATAGGTTGCCAATGGAGCTTAAAAACATTTTAAATATTGGTACCTATGGTAACCAGATCAATAGTGTACGATGGGCTGGAACTTTTTCCAGGTCATACTGGTTGGAATGCGGGGTGAGGCAGGATTGGCGAGCTCAGCAGCACCAGAGTGGGTTGCTATACAGTGTGAGCCATTTCAGAGATTCAGATTATAATAATTTATACAAAAATTGCTCGTTTAAAGGTGTTAGATTTTTATTATTATTATATTAATACCGCGAATGTGATTTTTTTACGAAAATCAGATTTTTCATTCTGCACGTTCAAATAAGTGATCCTGCAAAATGTTAAGTTTGTTCTTGGGATAAATAAATTCATCTCAACTACGGAACCCTTTATTGTGCGTAGTCCGACACGCACTTGGCCGGTTTTTTTTTAAACTGTCTGCCTTAACCTGGGTCAAAAAAGAAAATGTTTTTTTTCTTTCTTTCTTTCTAAACTGAACAACTTTTTCCATTGGTCTAACATCTCTTCATGATTTTGGTCCCATGGAGAAAATTGTTCAGTTTGGGCCACACCTTTCTGATGCATGCTGTAAAAGAAGCTCGAGTCTGCTTCCAACTCAACTGATTACTATTCCAAGCTCTATACAGTCCAGTATCCTACAACTTCAACTATTAAAGTAATCGATGTTGTCAATAACCATGTCGTGTTTAGCCGTAATATACAACATGTGACGTCACAACCGTTACCAGGAAGCGAGTGACATGTTGTGGAGTCCGTGACCTGACTTCTGACTTCTGAGAACTGATAGGTGTTGACTTCGAACCTATGTGAGTACCTTTTGTTTTGATATTGTGTGGTCGCCGGATAATAATAACCCATCAAAAATATAACATATAAAAATAAACAGTGGTACTCCGGGAGTGTCGACAGAAGTGAAAACTAGAAAAAAAGGATTGTGTGGTTTTATGAAACCACGGTAAAAGTGAAACTTTTAAGCGAACTATAGGCGCTGCCATATTGGCCTTGGCTGCTCTGACGAGCGCCTTTCACTTTATCCCTACTCCGCGGCCGACCGTCACGCGACATGCAACACACAGACGAAAAAGTTTGAGACAATGTAATAAAAGTTTCACTTTAATATCGGTACCGCGGTAATCAACGCGTTGATGTCTTTTACTCCACGGTGTCGGTAAATTCCGTTACAGTGTCGCGAAATCAGTGGTTTAGTCCCATGTCAAAAATGAAAGAACATTTCACTTAAAAAAATGCAAGTCTCGGAACGCATTTCTTCTACCGCAAAAAGGTGTGAGATCTAATGTAAAACCAAGTCTGTTAATTTTTTCAGTACTTATCTATGGGAGCATCTAGTCATAAATTGTTACCTAATTAGTTAACAAACAACATTTTAAAGTTACTGTATCAATATTAGACATCTTTATTTCTTTAACAAATAGACAGATTTCATAACATTATTTAAAATTAGAAGTTACTCAAAAGTGAAATAGTTAATTTATTAAGATACATTTATCTTACTTAAACACTATTATTAACTTAGAACAGAAATAATTAAAGTCTTAAACATACTGATAAATTGTATGTCATTTACAGAAAATAGTTTGTACGTATTAATTACACTATTATGATTCTGACAGAGTAATGTAGGTTGAAGTCTGGTAATAACTCTAATTCGTCAAGTGGTTTTTTCAGCTCGTTTTTGTTCAGACTTATCAAATTTTAGTTTTGTTTTCATTCGTCAAGGCATTTAATGGCTCTAACTGCAGTGCTATTCTGTAAAAATCTCACCGTGAACGTTAAGGTGAAGTGAGCTTGAAGTGAGCTGTCATTCCACCAAATACTAGGGATTGACAATGTTGACAGCTCACTTTCAAGCTCACTTAACCTAAGCGTTCACGGTGAGATTTTTACAGAATAGCACTGCTGGTCGTCTATAAAAGGTTTAAACTCACGTTACAACTCAGACGTTATAGATAATATTAAGTCTGAAATCACCAACTCGTCTTGAGCGCGCGTGGTGATCAATGCTCGTGCCTTTTCTGTATGAGAAGAGGCCTTATCCCTGCAGTGGAACAATAATAGGCTAGTATTATAAAATCTTTTATGATGTGCAATTTACCTACCATTTACCTGATACTTAAATTATTCATTTTGAAAAACTTAGTCGCGGTTAGATGTGTTCTTGAGCACAAGCTTTGCCAGGTTAAAACCTAAATTATGTACTGATGTCAGATTCAAAATGAGGTTAATCCCATACTAACACTATTGACAAAAAGTGAAGGAGTGGGAGGCATCTCCGTATGTTGTTTGATTAGATTAGCCAGTCTTCTCGTTACATGCTGAAAATTTCTGAAACCCAGGCCTCTGCAATGGGTTAAGTTTTTTTTTAATCGTTGTTTTTTTTATTTATTTACTTTGTTTTTATTAATGATTTTCTGAGTGTGTTTTAGTTTAAGGGGGAAACGTCAGGGTAGCCCGCGTTCAAATTTTCTTACGTTTTTTGCATACAACTCCATAAGTTAGCAAAGGTGTCAAATGTCATGATTTCATGAAATTAGCTCATTTGACACCTTTGCTAACTTATGGAATTGTATTGCTGATTGTTATGATTATAATTGAGTAAAGCCATATTTGTTACGGCCGCGAATCATATTTAGATCAACATACAATATGAAACTGACCTGCAAATTGCAAAAAAACGTAAGAAAATTTGAATTTCGCGACCTACCCTGACGCTTTCGCCTTAATTTGTAAATTCCTGTGCAAAGTTCAATAAATACTTTTTCTTTCTTTTTCATCTAGTCAGCAAAACGGCATGTCCTAGATTACGGCCCACCTCGTCTCACCGAGACGAGGTAGTGGGAACATTATAGGCTAATTATGCAGCAAAACTGACCCATTATTTTAAAAAAATCTCTTAATTATTCATTCATAATGTTACCTAACAGTTTAAGTCATTCAATTAACAGTGTGAAAAGGTGATTGCTTAATTTGTTCAGCAAACGTTTAAACCGACAGCAAGTTAATATTAATTTGCATCTATTGTTACAAAATTCAGGGGTGCCATTACAAAATTAACATGCTATATTTCTTTTTGGCCGTTTCACTCATTTTTTTGCAAGTTATTCATGAATCTGAAAAGACCCGGACGCGGTTTTTTTCGTTTAAAATTCAACGATTTTTTATCCGGACCTTCAAAAATTTCTAAATCCTACAT
The DNA here is from genome assembly GCA_963680765.1 of Agrochola lychnidis. NCBI lineage: Eukaryota > Metazoa > Arthropoda > Insecta > Lepidoptera > Noctuidae > Agrochola > Agrochola lychnidis. Next base: position 10,281,906 of record OY796869.1, on the reverse strand, counting down.
AAATGAATGGTAAACAAATATAATTTATATTCATTTTTGGTGTTACCTGTACCTACCTTTTTAAATTAAAATATGACAGATAGGTATGTTCAAGTATAAAAGTGTGTTGAATTTTTTTACTGCGTGTACGAAACTCATATTTCAAATTGGCATTTCAACTGAAAGTATTGTAAAATTTTACTCAGAATCTCTATTACCAGATGCCAATATATTTGGTTTAGTATGCACTAAACCGAAAAGATTTTTTACAGTAAAATCATATCTTTTTAATTGAGGAGTAATTTTTCAAAACGGCTTATTTCAAAAGGGCTCATTTTTGCAAGAAAAAAATCTATGAATGTCATCATCATTGTCATGTTAAAAACTAGCCTCTAGTCCAAAATCCAATACAAAAAGTAAGTACATATTTTCCTAAGGAAACTTGCTGACAAAAATCTCATTTTCATATAGAAGTACACATTTCCAGTACCTATAATGGTTTACATGGTTTCCCTTCTGACTGCCAACCCTGAATGTGATGTGTTTGCGGATGAATGGAGTAAAATAAACGTATATGTCTGGTGTTCTGTGAGAGAAAGTATGCTAGGGAGTCCACTGTTCCATGTTAGTTTTAAATTAAATTATCATCAGGTTGTAATTGTTTCTATGTTAATTAATGTAATTGGTGTTGTACCGTTTTAATTAACTATAAATAAAATGGTTTTCTCCATTACTGAAAAATTGTTTATCATGGAAATAAGCCCCTTTGAAAAATCACTCCTCAATTAAAGACTACCTTATTGGTCTCACAAATTATTGGCTCACAAACGCTGAGCTTGAGGCCCTGGGTTCGATTTCCAGGTAAGGCAAACTTGCTGGGCACGTTACGGCTGCTTCGGGAGGTTCCTGTTCAGAATAAGGCGGGAGGAAACACCCGGGTGTCACCATTGTGTGGATCGGCCTGAGGACACGGTGGAGCATACGGTGGAGGTCTGCCCGGCTTGGGCGGAGCAACGCCGTGTTCTCGTAGAGGCGATCGGCGGCGGTGATCTCTCGCGTCCGGCCCTGGTTCAGGCCATGGTACGGAGCGAGAGGAAATGGCAGGCCGTCACCTCCTTCTGCGAAGCGGTAATGCTCGCGAAGGAGGAGGCGGAACGCGTGAGGGAGAGGCAAATTTCGCGCCCTCACGCCCCTAACCGCCGCAGGAGACGCCCGGGGCGGGAATCGCAAGCCGATTTCCGGCCACCGTAGGCGCGGGCTTGCGGACAGTGAGCAATGGGTAGCTCGCCGTCCGATAAGGACCAAGCCCGGGTCGACGGCGCGTTGTGTTCCACGCGCGCCTCAAAGAGATGTCAGCAGAATTGACGGGGTCTGCTAGGGCCAATGCCTGCCGGGGGTTCGAAGAAAACCGATCGGGAAATCGTGGCCCCCGGCAACAGGGCAACCGAAGGAACACGGGTGGGTTTTAGTCAGTAAGAGTCTGACACGCCCTCCCGCTCCGCCCAGAGCGGGAGAAGTTATTTGATAATTTCCCACCCAAAAAAAAAAAAAAAAGGTAAGGCAAACTTTTACTGGGTTTTAACATTAGATGGTGAAGGGTAGGCGTTTTTGGGGGACTGTCTTATGTAATTTTGACGTTCGAAAAGTGCTGATTCTCAGCCTAGTTTGAATAAATGACTTTTGAATTTGAGGCATTTCTCAGTAACAGCCCGGAGTCTGAATTTGTGCCCGGTTGATGGCAATAGGCTCGCCCCCTATTACATGGGACTTAAACATAACTGGCGAAATGTGGGTGTACCTACTACAGATACACCTCTGCCCAACCCTTCGGGGAAAGAACGCGTGATGTTATGTGTGTTATCATTTTAATTAATTTTAAAATTAAAATTAATTATTAAATTAAAACATTGAACTGGTTCAAACGGCTACACATCAAGCTATACATTTTCAGTTTATGCTGATCTCGCATTGAATAGGAATTTCATACAATGCGAGGTCAGCTTATACTGGAAATATATAGTTTTATGTGTAGCCGTGTGTACCAACACTTTTCAATAATAACTCTTAAGTATAAAGTATCTTTTTTTGGTTTTTAATGTAAAAATAATTTGTGAATATTATCTTTATGATTTACTAATCAAACACTGTTTTTTTTTTTTTGGGGGTTGGGGCTAGTAATCTGTGTGACAGGTTTTCCTAGTGCAGCTACCAGTCTCCCACAAAGGATTTATCAGATATTATAATCTTTATATTTTTTAGGCGCTTTTGGAAAGTTTTGTGGAAGAGAAATAAATGTTTATTTATTACTAGCTTCTGCCCGCGACTTCGTTCGCATGGAAATCGTAAGACATCACAATATACTACAATAATAGCCATATTTTTATAAAACTTCCCTGTATACTACGTTTGTAGTTTTATTCTCAGCAGCCAAAATATACAGAGAGTCAGGAATGGTGACTCGGGAGCAAGCGACGTAACAGTTGTCCGTGTGAGAAGCAGCTTATCCTGAGGTCGACACCCGCAGCCTTCAGCCTTCAGTGTCGGCCCCTGTGACTTGTTGATCGCAAAGCATACGGGGGAATTTGTACTTTATACGCGCTATAAACACTGTCTCACCATCGCCACAACCTGTTAGAATTTCCACCTCGATGGCGTTTCTCTGCAAAGACATGACTTTGAGCTGGTTTCTGTTACACAGATATACAACCGGAAGTCCACTTGCCATTTGTGAATTGAGAAATTCTACGGGGTGATATTTGGCATCATCTTCCTCCACATCAGTATTAATGGAGGTTATTATCAATTCACTCCCTTCAATTTGTGAGAGAATACTGTGGTTGATCGCTGCAGCTTGATCATCTTCGGAGTTAAAACGGAAACACGCCTAAGAATTCTCTTGGTACGGTATTTGACTGATATCCTCGTATATCAGACGAATAAGATCTTCTAAAGTGGGATCTACTCTACCAAGAGTCTCTGGTAGAGTGCTTTCACCAACTTTTAGAAGAACATCGGAGAATACTTGAGCATTTGAATTACCGCCAAGCCGAGGTCGTATGATGATGGTCAAGCGCAGTTTATGAACTCTCGACAATAGAGTCGACCTTTTCAACGAAGTATTCACTTTTTTTGTCAAAACTGTGACACCACCCATCATATCTTGGTTTCTGCGGATGTCCTGCAGGGTTCTGTTTACAGTTTCCACTGCTTTCCTTTTTGCCATAATGCATTCATCCCATACGACGAAGCGCAATCCCCTAAGCACACATCCCTTGTTACTGTTGCGTGACACCCCACAAACAGGCGTTTCGTTGCTCTCTAAATCGATGGGAATCTTAAGCATGACGTGCGCTGTTCTGCCACCAGGAAGCAGTGTGGCAGCGATTCCAGAAGATCCACACACATACATATTTTAAAATCGCTTGGACAAATCTGCTGTCAAAATCTGTAAAAAAAAACATTTTATTCCTACAGTCTTTTGCTCTAAAATGATCAGAATACAACCTTGAATGTTTTGTGACTGTAAAGTACTTGTAACTTAGTAGTTTCCCATAGCTTACGAAGTTTTCCATTTTTTGTGAATTAATACATTCTATGAACTATTACATACACAATCCAAAAAAAAATCGTTTTACAAAAAGAGTTTAAAAAAAACAGATGTAAATCGAACTTACTACCCCGGGCGGCCTACCACCAGCTCATAAAGCAGTATTATTTTAATGTTACTTCAGTGGGAGAAAGAGATGGAGCTATACATCCTGTAGAGCTTCATCTCTTTCCCACACTGAAGTAAACTAAAGTAATATTAAAATAATACTGCTTTTGAGCTGGTGGTAGGCCCTCAGGACTTCAAATCATTCGTCCAACCGCTTACTTATTCGCTTTGTTGAAAGTTAGCTAAAATAGCCGTTCCTAAATAAAAGGTAGCGTGATGAAAATCATTTAAAAAGTTAAATCGGTAACTACCTATCTACAATATCCCAACCTTTTGGCGCGTCCTTTTACAATTTGCAGAGAAAAATACGAACATGATGTAATATTGCTCTTCCCCCATAGCAAATAGCGTGATAGTTTATGCCCTACAGTTGGTACAGACAAACATTCTAAAAACTTTATTTTCCGCATAAGAATCGATCCCATACCTCGTAGCAATAACTTTCTTTAAAAAAAAATAACTTCGCTACGATTTTATTATATCTATAGATTATAGGTACATAATCAAAAAAAAATAATAATCGTATAACAAAATGTGAAAAAAAAGAAAAAAATCGTAGGTGGGAATCGAACTTACAACCCCATGTTTGCAAAGCAACCGCCCAACCGTTGAGCTAATCGCTTCGTTGAAATTGGTCTAAAATAGCCGTTCCTATATATTTCATGATTGACTGCTTAGTTCCATAAAGGTATAGCGTGATGATAATCATTTAAAAAGTTTAATCGATAACCATCTACAATATCCTAAAATTTTGGCGCGTTTTTTTCCAAAAATACGAACATAATATAATATTGCTCGTCCCCCATAGTAAATAGCGTGATAGTTTATACCCTATAGTTTGACCAGACTTATAGGGAACACCTATGCAAAATTTTAACAGAATCTATCCCGTAAAATTTGCGTCATGCTAGAACATAAAAATACAACATCTATACATATAATAAAATCGTAGCGAAGTCAAAACTGTACATTGAATATTTTTGAAAAAAAGTTATTGCTACGAGGTCTAGGATCGATTCTAATGCCGAAAATATTTTTTTTAGAATTTTTGTCCGTTTGTCTGTTTGTCTGTATGTATGTTCCAGCATGGCGCAAATTCTACCGGACAGATTCTGTTAAAATTTTGCATAGATATTCCCTGTGTGTCTGGTCAAACTATAGGGTATAAACTATCACGCTATTTACTATGGGGGACGAGCAATATTACATTATGTTGTATTTTTATGTTCTAGCATGACGCAAATTCTACCAAATAGATGCTGTTAAAATTTTGCATAGGTGTTCCCTATAAGTCTGGTCAAACTATAGGGTATAAACTATCACGCTATTTACTATGGGGGACGAGCAATATTATATTATGTTCGTATTTTCAGAAAAAAACTCCCCAAAATTTTAGGATATTGTAGATGGTTATCGATTAAACTTTTTAAATGATTATCATCACGCTATACCTTTATGGAACTAAGCAGTCAATCATGAAATATATAGGAACGGCTATTTTAGACAAGTTTCAACGAAGCAATTAGCTCAACGGTTGGGCGGTTGCTTTGCAAACATGAGGTTGTAAGTTCGACTCCCACCTACGGTTTTTTTCTTTTTTTTCACATTTTGTTATACGATTATTATTTTTTTTGATTATGTACCTATAATGTATAGATATAATAAAATCGTAGCGAAGTTAATTTTTTTAAAGAAAGTTATTGCTACGAGGTCTGGGATCGATTCTTATGCGGAAAATAAAGTTTTTAGAATGTTTGTCTGTACCAACTGTAGGGCATAAACTATCACGCTATTTGCTATGGGGGATGAGCAATATTACATCATGTTCGTATTTTTCTCTGCAAATTGTAAAAGGACGCGCCAAAAGGTTGGGATATTGTAGATAGGTAGTTACCGATTTAACTTTTGAAATGATTATCATCACGCTACCTTTTATATAGGAACGGCTATTTTAGCTAACTTTCAACAAAGCGAATAAGTAAGCGGTTGGACGAATGATTTGGAGTCCTGAGGGCCTACCACCAGCTTAAAAGCAGTATTATTTTAATATTACTTTAGTTTACTTCAGTGTGGGAAAGAGATGAAGCTCTACAGGATGTATAGCTCCATCTCTTTCTCCCACTGAAGTAACATTAAAATAATACTGCTTTATGAACTGGTGGTAGGCCGCCCGGGGTAGTAAGTTCGATTTACATCTGTTTTTTTAAACTCTTTTTGTAAAACGATTTTATTTTTTGGATTGTGTATGTAATAGTTGATAGAATGTATTAATTCACAAAAAATGGAAAACTTCGTAAGCTTTGGGAAACTACTAAGTTACAAGTACTTTACAGTCACGAAACATTCAAGGTTGTATTCTGATCATTTTAGAGCAAAAGACTGTAGGAATAAAATGTTTTTTTTACAGATTTTGACAGCAGATTTGTCCAAGCGATTTTAAAATATGTATGTGTGTGGATCTTCTGGAATCGCTGCCACACTGCTTCCTGGTGGCAAAACAGCGCACGTCATGTTTAAGATTCCCATCGATTTAGAGAGCAACGAAACGCCTGTTTGTGGGGTGTCACACAACAGTAACAAGGGATGTGTGCTTAGGGGATTACGCTTCGTCGTATGGGATGAATGCATTATGGCAAAAAGGAAAGCAGTGGAAACTGTAAACAGAACCCTGCAGGACATCCGCAGAAACCAAGATATGATGGGTGGTGTCACAGTTTTGACAAAAAAAGTGAAAACTTCGTTGAAAAGGTCGACTCTATGGTCGAGAGTTCATAAACTGCGCTTGACCATCATCATACGAGCTCGGCTTGGCGGTAATTCAAATGCTCAAGTATTCTCCGATGTTCTTCTAAAAGTTGGTGAAAGCACTCTACCAGAGACTCTTGGTAGAGTAGATCCCACTTTAGAAGATCTTATTCGTCCGATATACGAGGATATCAGTCAAATACCGTACCAAGAGAATTCTTAGGCGTGTTTCCGTTTTAACTCCGAAGATAATCAAGCTGCAGCGATCAACCACAGTATTCTCTCACAAATTGAAGGGAGTGAAGTGATATACACCTCCATTAATACTGATGTGGAGGAAGATGATGCCAAATATCACCCCGTAGAATTTCTCAATTCACAAATGGCAAGTGGACTTCCGGTTGTATATCTGTGTAATGGAAACCAGCTCAAAGTCATGTCTTTGCAGAGAAACGTCATCGAGGTGGAAATTCTAACAGGTTGTGGCGATGGTGAGACAGTGTTTATAGCACGTATAAAGTACAAATTCCCCATAATTACCAGTTAAAGCGCGTGCAGTTCTCTGGGAGTGTATGCTTTGCGATCAACAAGTCACAGGGGCCGACACTGAAGGCTGAAGGCTGCGGGTGTCGACCTCAGGATAAGCTGCTTCTCACACGGACAATTGTTACGTCGCTTGCTCCCGAGTCACCATTCCTGACTCTCTGTATATTTTGGCTGCTGAGAATAAAACTACAAACGTAGTATACAGGGAAGTTTTATAAAAAATATGGCTATTATTGTAGTATATTGTGATGTCTTACGATTTCCATGCGAACGAAGTCGCGGGCAGAAGCTAGTATTAAAATAATACTGCTTTTAAGCTGGTGGTAGGCCCTCAGGACTCCAAATCATTCGTCCAACCGCTTACTTATTCGCTTTGTTGAAAGTTAGCTAAAATAGCCGTTCCTATATAAAAGGTAGCGTGATGATAATCATTTCAAAAGTTAAATCGGTAACTACCTATCTACAATATCCCAACCTTTTGGCGCGTCCTTTTACAATTTGCAGAGAAAAATACGAACATGATGTAATATTGCTCATCCCCCATAGCAAATAGCGTGATAGTTTATGCCCTACAGTTGGTACAGACAAACATTCTAAAAACTTTATTTTCCGCATAAGAATCGATCCCAGACCTCGTAGCAATAACTTTCTTTAAAAAAATTAACTTCGCTACGATTTTATTATATCTATACATTATAGGTACATAATCAAAAAAAATAATAATCGTAACAAAATGTGAAAAAAAAGAAAAAAACCGTAGGTGGGAGTCGAACTTACAACCTCATGTTTGCAAAGCAACCGCCCAACCGTTGAGCTAATTGCTTCGTTGAAACTTGTCTAAAATAGCCGTTCCTATATATTTCATGATTGACTGCTTAGTTCCATAAAGGTATAGCGTGATGATAATCATTTAAAAAGTTTAATCGATAACCATCTACAATATCCTAAAATTTTGGGGAGTTTTTTTCCAAAAATACGAACATAATATAATATTGCTCGTCCCCCATAGTAAATAGCGTGATAGTTTATACCCTATAGTTTGACCAGACTTATAGGGAACACCTATGCAAAATTTTAACAGCATCTATTTGGTAGAATTTGCGTCATGCTAGAACATAAAAATACAACATAATGTAATATTGCTCGTCCCCCATAGTAAATAGCGTGATAGTTTATACCCTATAGTTTGACCAGACACACAGGGAATATCTATGCAAAATTTTAACAGAATCTGTCCGGTAGAATTTGCGCCATGCTGGAACATACATACAGACAAACAGACAAACAGACAAACGGACAAAAATTCTAAAAAAAATATTTTCGGCATTAGAATCGATCCTAGACCTCGTAGCAATAACTTTTTTTCAAAAATATTCAATGTACAGTTTTGACTTCGCTACGATTTTATTATATGTATAGATTTTTAATTATGCGAGTTTAAGCGAGAGCAGTGCTGGCCCAGTGGTAACGGCCGCGACTTACGAGTTGTACGTCATAGGTTCGTACCCAGACAGGCGCTTTACTTTGTGTAAATTATTTCATCACCACTGCTCTCAAAACGGTGAAAGAAAACATCGTGAGGAAACCGGCATGTTCTAGAACCAAAAACTCGAAGACATGTGACATCTACCAACCCGCACTGGGCTCGCGTGGTGGATTACGGCCCACTCCCTCTCACAGACAGGAGGCTTGTGTCCCAGCAGTGGGAACATTATAGGCTGATGATGATGATGACCTATGCGATTTTATTTTACACAGACAGGTAAAGTAAGGACTCGTTTAGACGGTACAGCTACAGTACAGATTGAACGCTGAAGCGCTGCCGCCGCGCCGTCTTCGCTTGATTTTGCCATATCACTCTACATTTTTAGTAATACATTGCTGGCCACGTACATCACACGTGTAGCATGATGAACATGTTGAGTTTAACTAAAAAAAGAAGTTAGTGCTTGTAATATATGGACAGAAAGTGGAAAAATAAAAGTAAGAAGTCAAATAGAAGGTTTGGGCGCGGCGGCGGCGTGGCAGCGGGCTGACAACGTTGCATACACACAGCTTAGCGGCGCAGCGGCGCGGCGTGGTGGCGATGGCAGCGAAGGCGCGGCGATGGCATCGTCGCCCTGAGCACTAACGATGTAGAAGGATAGATCGAATACTCTTTAAAAAGATGAACGTTTGCATGTAGCACAATTCAAAACCACTCCTTGCCTAAACCATCATAATCTGCCTAGCCTTTTCCAACGAGGTTGTTTTTTTTTCCTTCAAGTTTAACCTGATAGAGCTGAATACCAGTCCCTAGTCACCATATTTTGTGTATTTTTTTCTAAAATATTATCATACTAGCTGCGCCCGCGGTTTCACCCACATAAGTCTCGATTCCATGGGAATGTCAGGATAAAAAGTATCCTATGTTCTAATCCAGGTCAAGGTCTATCCATGTGCCAAATTTTATCCAAATCCGGTCAGCCGTTTTAGGTTGAAAGCATAACAAACAAACATACATAAATCAAATCTTTTCTCTTTACAATATTAGTTTAGATTTAGATATCATCACACACATCCTTCCGGAAACAATATGCATGTACATTAAGTAGGTTATGGTACCTACTTCGAGTCTTCACATAATCTTAGAAGCCACTAACGGCACCTGTTCACGAATATGACGCATTTATTGATTTAACACTCCATTAACAACCAGCGGCACCACCGCCATCAGTAGGCATTTGAGTGAACATAACATTCTCCCAACAGCCAATCAAAGAAGAGAATGGATGGAACTAAACATGGTAGGTGTACCTCTTGTCAAGAGAAAGTGAAGCAATTTGACATTGTGCGATTACTGACAAAATAATTGCAATATTAGATAAATAATCGGTAGCAAGGCAACCATCTTCTTGTTTTCGTTTCGACGGTACATCTGTTTATACTGTTTGAGCCAGGTAGGCGGCCACATTTATTGCGGCGTCAGAAGCGTTGTTCAGATCGTCAAGGGTGCCAGTGAACGGACAGTCGGTTCAGGAGCACCGCACTCAAACTTACGGTTAATGGAAGTGCTCAGGTGCGGTTCGGACAAGTGCTGTTGAAATCAGTGCTCTGAGTGGAATACCTCTAATTTACTATTCATTTGTTTCTTTACGATTCGTTGCACACCGAACACTTCATTCAAATTCCAGTGCTTGCTCTTAGACCTAAAAAACAACTCGATCGAAGCTGTTGCTGATTTAATGGCTTCTACCGATATTGCTTGGACCACTGATAAAATGTATTGTGTTTAACACCGATTGCTGTCACTACCAGTAACTATATGTATACGATACCTTTTCAAAACGGTTCATTTGAAAATCAGTGTTAGACTACAACGTCTACGTCTGGCATTTTTGTGATTGCTTCGTTGGTCATGGTGATGAACATGAGGTCCTGGGTTCGATTCCCAGGTCGGGCAAAGTGTTATTGGGTTTTCCTATCTGAAATTTCTCAGTAGAAGCTCAGAGTCTGGATTTGTGCCCGGTTGATGGCAATAGGCTCGCCCCCTATTACATGGGACTTAAACATAACTGGCGAAATGTGGATGTACCTGCTACAAGGACACCTCTGCCCAACCGTTCGGGGAAACAAGGGGTGATGATGTTATGTTATGTACCTACTACACACATATATACACAGACAAGACAAAAGGAACAGAAAAATACGTACAAAGGTGATGCTTATTTCTAAAGAAATCTCTTCCAGCATACCTGCGATAGGACAGAGTATAAAAAGAGATGTAGACACTGTGTGTAAGATATTTGTTGATGTGATATATACTCACGATATGGAACATCCGTCGTACTGAGCAACTTCTACACAAAAATCTACAAGTCACTAAGATGACATCAATGTATGGCTGGATGCTGTATAATGTGTTTGTATCCAATTGACATAATTACTTAGTCGCCCCTTACGTACGATACCCGCGGGAGAAACGAGGTGGCCTACAAATTGTCATTGAGAACGGACCGATGACATGACGTTCCCATTCTTTTGTTTAAATAACTAGAAAGAGGTTAGTTACAAGCATTGACTATATAGTCCAGTACCCAGAAGAATATGCCCTTCAATAATGGGGTTGATGCCTAAGTACAAAAAAGAAATTCTATTTAATACGTCTTTCAGATAATAAAAAATATTAGACACGTATTTTTTGCTTTATCATATTAATAAAAAATGACTTAGATAACACGCATTAAAGTTTGGGAGTGGGGGTTCGCTACGTCACTACGTCACAACTCAGTATAAAATCTAGCAAGGCGTGACGTCATTCCACATTTTAACTCAATTTATCGCCGTTATCTTTTAATTACGTCAAAAAAGAAAAAATACGTGTCCAATAGTTTTTATTAATCTACCAGCCGGCAAAAAAAAAAATTGGACACAGGCCTATTCTAAAGTTTTTTAGTTTCGCTGAGTGGACAACTTTACTAAATTCATTTCTATGTACAAAAATGATAACAGTTTACGAGTTATGCAATAGCGATAAAGTAGGTATTTCCTAATATTTCGTGTTATAACAATATATATTTTGACATTATGAAATTGCTTTTTCTATGAACTTAGAACAAATTCAACGAGAAGTTTTAACCTCGTAGGCTTAATAACTCCGTTGAGACAGCGTCGCCGTGCAGTGAAAACCTCGTAATTACATAAACGTTATTTTACAAAGAAAGTTGTAGTAAAACAGTCTAAAAATGGCCGCCATTGACGTTCTCGGAGGTTCTCATTATCACCAATAATAATGAAAAATATTTATTTGTCCCAAAACAGTTACATGGATATGAGACATCCCCAGTAAGTAATTGATAATACTTGTGTTGGGGCTATCTCGCTCTTTCTCTTATTTAATGTGACAATATTGAGATGAAATTTTAAAAAAGGTGACTAAAAATTAACTTTAGGAAGAAAAGATAACAGTAAATGACTTATAAACTAATTTGCAGCTCTTTGTGTAACTGTAGTTGTATGCCTATGCGAAACTGTATGAGCGTCTCATTTTTACAATAACAAGACATTAGAAGCATCTTAGAGCTGTGCAAATATGTATTACTTACCTACTAGGTTTTCTACCAACAAATAAATAAAATGAAAAACAATTAATTTTACTTTTTAAGATTTTCACTGTACGGCGGCCATAGATTGATAGATCAACATAGCTTGGCTTGAATGTCACTAAAAGAATAGCACTCGATACATTTATCAATTCAGTCTATACCACCACCACCACTGCCATTGGCACTACTGCTGCTGCTGTCCACTGCTGTTCATAGCCCTCTTTCATGGTGCACGTTTTCCAAGGCATATTTTGCTAATGTTCATCGGTTTTAGATACTTCACTCTGATAAAGCTTTGATGCGTTAATTTAAAAAAAAACGTTTACCATGGATAGACATTTTACTAATTTATACGTCCGATGAATCTTCTGATGAAAACAAACGAAAATGCGAAAAAAGTTTGCAACTTCTTTCCCTTCTCCTTTTAACTGTCACCGAATTTAGTTATAGAAATATCTAGCCATACTACATCTGATAGCACATATTAAAACGAGATGTTGAACGAATGTAGCAGGGATGTTAAGGAGCTCCGTAACCGTAACCGAAACTATCGGATATCCGAAATGAAAATCTATCCGTAACCGTAACCGAATTCGTTATAAACGTTTCGGATAATTTCGGATTGGGGCGGTCTAAATGAGACACATTATGACAGGTTTTTGCGCACGTCACTTGCATGTTTGTTTATTATTGTTATACATATCGACGGTTGAAAGGCTAATTGATCTAAGTGACATTTTGTAAAACTTGCAGGAGGATGGATTGCTTGTTAAGTAAATACAAGTCTATCAAACAGTTGTTTTTTTATGTTTTTTTTTTTTTTTTTCAAAAAAATTACTATGGTCCTTCCAGGAGGACGAATCATAAAATTACAGGAGCAAGTTTTACAAAATGTCGATTAGATCAATTAGCCTTTCAACCGTCGATATATAGTCATTACTAGTCAGTCATTGCAGGATAATATTATAACATTACAATTTCTTAAAAATCTAATCATCCGTAACCGAAACTAACGGACAATTCGAAATATACATATATCCGTAACCGTATCCAAAACCGGTATAATTTCATTTCTATATCCGTATCCGTATCCAGATTTGAAATTTCATATCCATAACATCCCTGGAATGTATGCGCCGATACATACATTCATTCATTCAACATCCCGTTTTAATATGTGCTACGTCACTCAGGAAATGACGTCGTAATAAACAGAAACTCAACGCTCATTTGTCTGCTGGTTATGCCATCGATCTTTTGTTTTTAAACCCCGACGCAAAAAGAGGGTTTTTTTGTAATATGTGTGTTATGACGGGGTCCGCTAGGGCCGATGCCTGCCGAGGTTGCGGGGAAGTCCGAAAGGGAAACCGTGGCCCCCGGCAACATGGCAACTGAAAAAACACGGGTAGTTTCTAGTCAGTAAGAGTCTGACACGCCCTCCCGCTCCGCCCAGAGTGGGAGAAGTTATTTAATAATTTCCCACCCAAAAAAAAAGGTGTGTCATAAGTTTGACCGCTATGTGTGTGTCTGTCTGTGGCACCGTAGCTCTTAAACGGGTGAACCGATTTGAATGCGGTTTTTTTAGTTAAAAGCAGGCTGTCTAGCTCATTGGAATGGTCTATGAATAGGTAATAGATAGATGGTGAACAGAGTCTGGTGATGGAGTTGGAAAGAGAAATGAGGAATTCTTTTAAAATTGTGCATGTTGAGGACAGTATTAAATAACATAATATACGGTAGTCTCCCCTATTAGAGCAGAAGTGTATTATAGTTACACCCAGTTAGGTTTAAGTCCTATGTAATAGAGGGCGCGCCATCAACCAGGCACAAATCCAGACTGCAAAATTCGTAATGAAAAAACGCAGTAACACTTTGCTCGACCCGGGACTCGAACCCAGGCCCACATGCTCAGCATCACGCTTGCGACCACCAGGACAACGAAGAATTCAGTATTATTAAATAAGTATCACGAAAACGGAGAATGATTTATTATTGCTCTCGTGGTCGTGATAAATGTTGAAATGATGGGCATGTTAACACGGAAATGATAAGGTTTATGGGAAAATATTTGTTGAATCGTGTGGTGTGGATGTTGTTTGAGTTTTTCTGTTCTTGGAAAATTATCAATTTTAATTTTATTATTTTATGAACTTTATGGTAGATGCAGTTAATGAACTGCTGCAGCAGCAGTGATAGCCTAGTGGTGTGACCGTCGAACTGCCAAGTCATAGGTCTCGAGTTCGAACCCAAGGCACGCACCTCTGACTTTTCGGATTCATGTGCGTATTGTATTGTTATCACTTGCTTCAAAAACGGTGAAGGAAAACATCGTGAGGAAATCGGTATGCCTGAGAGATATTTCTCGACGGTATGTGAAGCCAAGTCAGAGGCCCATTGGCGGCTTTGAAGTGTAACAATATATTATGTACGAGTATACTCCTTTACTTTAGTATGTAGGTAAACTCCTTTATAACTGAGGTATGCTGAGTTTGCACTATATCTCATACTAGCTGCGCCCCGCGGTTTCACCCGCATAAGTCTCGATCCCGTGGGAAAAAAAAAAGTATCCTATATTCTTTTCCAGGGCCTCATCTATATATGTGCCAAATTTCATCTAAATCCGTTCAGCCGTTTTAGCGTGAAGGCGTAACAAACAAACTTATTAAGGATGCGTTTATTCTATAACTAGCTTCTGCCCGCGACTTCGTTCGCATGGAAATCGTAAGACATCACAATATACTACAATAATAGCCATATTTTTACAAAACTTCCCTGTATACTACGTTTGTAGTTTTATTCTCAGCAGCCAAAATATACAGAGAGTCAGGAATGGTGACTCGGGAGCAAGCGACGTAACAGTTGTCCGTGTGAGAAGCAGCTTATCCTGAGGTCGACACCCGCAGCCTTCAGCCTTCAGTGTCGGCCCCTGTGACTTGTTGATCGCAAAGCATACACTCCCAGAGAACTGCACGCGCTTTAACTGGTAATTATGGGGAATTTGTTCTTTATACGCGCTATAAACACTGTCTCACCATCGCCACAACCTGTTAGAATTTCCACCTCGATGACGTTTCTCTGCAAAGACATGACTTTGAGCTGGTTTCCGTTACACAGATATACAACCGGAAGTCCACTTGCCATTTGTGAATTGAGAAATTCTACGGGGTGATATTTGGCATCATCTTCCTCCACATCAGTATTAATGGAGGTGTATATCACTTCACTCCCTTCAATTTGTGAGAGAAAACTGTGGTTGATCGCTGCAGCTTGATCAACTTCGGAGTTAAAACGGAAACACGCCTAAGAATTCTCTTGGTACGGTATTTGACTGATATCCTCGTATATCAGACGAATAAGATCTTCTAAAATGGAATCTACTCTACCAAGAGTCTCTGGTAGAGTGCTTTCACCAACTTTTAGAAGAACATCGGAGAATACTTGAGCATTTGAATTACCGCCAAGCCGAGCTCGTATGATGATGGTCAAGCGCAGTTTATGAACTCTCGACCATAGAGTCGACCTTTTCAACGAAGTATTCACTTTTTTTGTCAAAACTGTGACACCACCCATCATATCTTGGTTTCTGCGGATGTCCTGCAGGGTTCTGTTTACAGTTTCCACTGCTTTCCTTTTTGCCATAATGCATTCATCCCATACGACGAAGCGCAATCCCCTAAGCACACATCCCTTCCCAACCAGCAAAGTAGTCCTGGAATGCGATTTTATAATGCTATGTGGACTTATATAGCTCCGATGATGGTTTTGGTATATGCTACTGCGCTTTTAACAGCATTAATGAATGCCGTTTTTACTTCAGTACGATTAATCCTATAATTTGAACTTATATCGGTATATAGGATCATAAATCGTGGCTCCTACTGGATTAAGAGTCCTATAAAAGCTAGGAACAAAACTAATTGCACTCAGGAGTAATTAATCCGGTAACTCAGACTTATATGCGCCTATAAGATAACATCTTAGGAGCATTTAAATCTTAAGACTCCTCGAGGAGCATCTACCAGGAATATATACACTGAGGCGCAATCACTCTTGTTATTTATACTTATAACCTCATATAAGCTAATATTTTATGGCCAATATAAGTAAATTCAAGTTAAACTACTGAAAAGCATTTATATTTCTGGTCTGGTTTTACATTACCTTAGAAGTGTATTTTATATCCGCGTTTCAAAGATAATAAAATCACTAAGATTATAACAGCACGCAGTAAGATAAAATGTTCCCTATATAGTTTTATCGTATACCATTATAACCTTAGATACACTTATATAGGCATTCCATAGTAGTTTTATAATCTAAGTAATCTCAAACAATCCTGGTTAAAACTCTTATAAGGTCACTTTTGCTTGAAACGACCAATCTATACATATAATAAAATCGTAGCGAAGTCAAAACTGTACATTGAATATTTTTGAAAAAAAGTTATTGCTACGAGGTCTAGGATCGATTCTAATGCCGAAAATATTTTTTTTAGAATTTTTGTCCGTTTGTCTGTTTGTCTGTATGTATGTTCCAGCATGGCGCAAATTCTACCGGACAGATTCTGTTAAAATTTTGCATAGATATTCCCTGTGTGTCTGGTCAAACTATAGGGTATAAACTATCACGCTATTTACTATGGGGGACGAGCAATATTACATTATGTTGTATTTTTATGTTCTAGCATGACGCAAATTCTACCAAATAGATGCTGTTAAAATTTTGCATAGGTGTTCCCTATAAGTCTGGTCAAACTATAGGGTATAAACTATCACGCTATTTACTATGGGGGACGAGCAATATTATATTATGTTCGTATTTTTGGAAAAAAACTCCCCAAAATTTTAGGATATTGTAGATGGTTATCGATTAAACTTTTTAAATGATTATCATCACGCTATACCTTTATGGAACTAAGCAGTCAATCATGAAATATATAGGAACGGCTATTTTAGACAAGTTTCAACGAAGCAATTAGCTCAACGGTTGGGCGGTTGCTTTGCAAACATGAGGTTGTAAGTTCGACTCCCACCTACGGTTTTTTTCTTTTTTTTCACATTTTGTTATACGATTATTATTTTTTTTGATTATGTACCTATAATGTATAGATATAATAAAATCGTAGCGAAGTTAATTTTTTTAAAGAAAGTTGTTGCTACGAGGTCTGGGATCGATTCTTATGCGGAAAATAAAGTTTTTAGAATGTTTGTCTGTACCAACTGTAGGGCATAAACTATCACGCTATTTGCTATGGGGGATGAGCAATATTACATCATGTTCGTATTTTTCTCTGCAAATTGTAAAAGGACGCGCCAAAAGGTTGGGATATTGTAGATAGGTAGTTACCGATTTAACTTTTGAAATGATTATCATCACGCTACCTTTTATATAGGAACGGCTATTTTAGCTAACTTTCAACAAAGCGAATAAGTAAGCGGTTGGACGAATGATTTGGAGTCCTGAGGGCCTACCACCAGCTTAAAAGCAGTATTATTTTAATATTACTTTAGTTTACTTCAGTGTGGGAAAGAGATGAAGCTCTACAGGATGTATAGCTCCATCTCTTTCTCCCACTGAAGTAACATTAAAATAATACTGCTTTATGAACTGGTGGTAGGCCGCCCGGGGTAGTAAGTTCGATTTACATCTGTTTTTTTAAACTCTTTTTGTAAAACGATTTTATTTTTTGGATTGTGTATGTAATAGTTGATAGAATGTATTAATTCACAAAAAATGGAAAACTTCGTAAGCTTTGGGAAACTACTAAGTTACAAGTACTTTACAGTCACGAAACATTCAAGGTTGTATTCTGATCATTTTAGAGCAAAAGACTGTAGGAATAAAATGTTTTTTTTACAGATTTTGACAGCAGATTTGTCCAAGCGATTTTAAAATATGTATGTGTGTGGATCTTCTGGAATCGCTGCCACACTGCTTCCTGGTGGCAAAACAGCGCACGTCATGTTTAAGATTCCCATCGATTTAGAGAGCAACGAAACGCCTGTTTGTGGGGTGTCACACAACAGTAACAAGGGATGTGTGCTTAGGGGATTACGCTTCGTCGTATGGGATGAATGCATTATGGCAAAAAGGAAAGCAGTGGAAACTGTAAACAGAACCCTGCAGGACATCCGCAGAAACCAAGATATGATGGGTGGTGTCACAGTTTTGACAAAAAAAGTGAAAACTTCGTTGAAAAGGTCGACTCTATGGTCGAGAGTTCATAAACTGCGCTTGACCATCATCATACGAGCTCGGCTTGGCGGTAATTCAAATGCTCAAGTATTCTCCGATGTTCTTCTAAAAGTTGGTGAAAGCACTCTACCAGAGACTCTTGGTAGAGTAGATCCCACTTTAGAAGATCTTATTCGTCCGATATACGAGGATATCAGTCAAATACCGTACCAAGAGAATTCTTAGGCGTGTTTCCGTTTTAACTCCGAAGATAATCAAGCTGCAGCGATCAACCACAGTATTCTCTCACAAATTGAAGGGAGTGAAGTGATATACACCTCCATTAATACTGATGTGGAGGAAGATGATGCCAAATATCACCCCGTAGAATTTCTCAATTCACAAATGGCAAGTGGACTTCCGGTTGTATATCTGTGTAATGGAAACCAGCTCAAAGTCATGTCTTTGCAGAGAAACGTCATCGAGGTGGAAATTCTAACAGGTTGTGGCGATGGTGAGACAGTGTTTATAGCACGTATAAAGTACAAATTCCCCATAATTACCAGTTAAAGCGCGTGCAGTTCTCTGGGAGTGTATGCTTTGCGATCAACAAGTCACAGGGGCCGACACTGAAGGCTGAAGGCTGCGGGTGTCGACCTCAGGATAAGCTGCTTCTCACACGGACAATTGTTACGTCGCTTGCTCCCGAGTCACCATTCCTGACTCTCTGTATATTTTGGCTGCTGAGAATAAAACTACAAACGTAGTATACAGGGAAGTTTTATAAAAAATATGGCTATTATTGTAGTATATTGTGATGTCTTACGATTTCCATGCGAACGAAGTCGCGGGCAGAAGCTAGTATAGGCTAAAACACGCTTTATATAGTTACGCAAATTCTATTATAGGATTTGACATCAGCCATTAAGATTGCAACTGTTTTTGTCTACGATATTGATAATGGATTTAAATAAGTGGAAGCGGTTAAAAAAAGTGGTTCTTATAAAAGAAAAGTTTAAAAAAACTACCAAGATATGTTAACCGCAGTGAGCACTGATGTATTAAATTTAACTGGCGAAGAGCGCATCGTGAAATCTGGTGAGGGTTCCGGACAAGATAACTGTAGTACTACTTTAGATGGAAGAGGTTCGGACTACGAAAGTTATAATGAAAAATCATTGAGCGATTCTGAAAGCGATAATGAGACAGAACTTTCAGATTACAACAAAAATTTAGAACTGCGTTATTCTATTAAAAACTGGGCTTTAAACTTCAATATTTCTCATGCTGCATTAAACTCTTTACTTGAAGTTATAAATGTGAGAATAAACGATGTTTTGCCTAAAGATGCACGAACACTACTAGATACAAATAAAGAAAACCTACACATTACTATTTCGCCCCCAGGGCACTATTGGCACAATGGTCTGACCAAATGTTTGAAAAGAATTTTTGAAAATGTTTCCTGTCTACCAAAGGAGGTTTCTCTGAATATTAATATTGATGGATTACCAGTCTTCGGCAGTTCGCGATACCAGTTTTGGCGTATATTATGTACCATCTTCGAAATACCAAATTTGGCACCGTTTGAGAAAAACGGCTGTGACAGACGGGACGGACAGACACCGAGGTGATCACATAAGTATTCTGTTTTTCCTTTTTGGTACTGAACACTAATAACAAAACTTAAATTGAAACTACTGAAATAAATAAAACTTAATACTGGTACCTACTTATAATAAAAAAATATTCACAAAAATTTCAACTAAGCACGAGACTACGTCCTCACTGTTCAACAGTTTCATTCATACTGCTCGCTCGCTCTAACCTAACATAACACCAAATTAAAAGCGTGCGCGCGGTAATTCCCCGTATTGTGTCGTAGATAGATCCTTAAGATTTTATTTATTATTGCTCATATATCAGATACTTGAAGTCTTTTCAACTTATACTGAATATTATGCTAGTTTCTAATAAATAACTAGGTAAAAATATAAGTAAGTATAGGTACTTTCATTTTTACTCACATAAAACTAGGTAATTATAAATATTGTGTTACGTAGTACATATTTAGTTAGGTACTAGTTACAAATTTCACACTCGTCTCTCGGGTAGTGATCATAAACTGCGTAGGTAGAACAATTATCACACCAAAACCAATCTTGATTCAGCAATGATTTGATGTCGTCTCGATTCTTGGTAAAATGAAAATCTCTAGTGTTAGTAGAAACCATGACTTGACAACCGGGACATGTCTCCGATAGCAAGAAATGTGTAACACTCCAAGGCCATTTTAAGTTCTTTAGAGATCGGAAATCAATTTTTGTTAAAAATCGATCGATATCCAGAAATATCACCATACTTTTATTTCGATCGTTGGCAACCTGAATATAATAATTAGATATTAATTATAACATAACCATTAAATTAAATAAAAACAATGTTTAAACTAATGTTTAACCTAGCACGCACAACAAACCCTTACAATATTCCTATAATATGCTAATCTATGAATATCAATAGAGTTTGTTTTTATCTGGGCAATGTGGAACCCTAATTGGTAACAATATATAATAATATGGCGAATCTTCTTCGGTTTTAACACTCGCCAATATAGAACCAATGTTACTTATATTGGCGCTAAGTCACACTTGGCAATGCTCACCAAAAAAAATGGTAACTGTTCATGATATTTTCATATTAAAATAAATAATATTAAAATGTAAATAAGTAAATTACAAGAAGCGCTTTAAATTTTTAATTAAAACCATGATAGAATTTTCAGAAAATTCACATTCCCCTACGAATATACACCAGACTAACAACAATAAGCTTTTGATTTTCTACTATGGTTGACATTTATTATTATTAAATTAAACTTAAGTAATATTTACATAAATACTATACTTACCCTTATTCAAAAAGTTTAAACAATTCCTGGACCGACACAACACAATTCGACTGTTCACTAAATGTGAGCTTAAAGAAGCATTGCGAGGCGCGTATTCATCTCAAATTTTCCTATAATTTACTTATATTGGCATTTGCAGGACTACTTGCATTGCCGTAATTCTATTACAGGAGCAATATAGGCGTAAACGGCATTGAAGCGGTCTATTATAAACACGATATAAGTAAAAGTTTACTTATAAAGTGGGCCCTTTTCCGGACTTATATGCGGATATAAGTCTCATATAGTCCTAGGGAAATGATCTCCTGGAGATAGTTTAAAAACTACTTTTTGTTGGTTGGGTTGTTACTGTTGCGTGACACCCCACAAACAGGCGTTTCGTTGCTCTCTAAATCGATGGGAATCTTAAACATGACGTTCGCTGTTTTGCCACCAGGAAGCAGTGTGGCAGCGATTCCAGAAGATCCACACACATACATATTTTAAAATCGCTTGGACAAATCTGCTGTCAAAATCTGTAAAAAAAAGCATTTTATTCCTACAGTATTTTGCTCTAAAATGATCAGAATACAACCTTGAATGTTTTGTGACTGTAAAGTACTTGTAACTTAGTAGTTTCCCAAAGCTTACGAAGTTTTCCATTTTTTGTGAATTAATACATTCTATGAACTATTACATACACAATCCAAAAAAAAAAAATCGTTTTACAAAAAAAGTTTAAAAAAAACAGATGTAAATCGAAATTACTACCCCGGACAGCCTACCACCAGCTCATAAAGCAGTATTATTTTTATGTTACTTCAGTGGGAGAAAGAGATGGAGCTATACATCCTGTAGAGCTTCATCTCTTTCCCACACTGAAGTAAACTAAAGTAATATTAAAATAATACTGCTTTTAAGCTGGTGGTAGGCCTTCAGGACTTCAAATCATTCGTCCAACCGCTTACTTATTCGCTTTGTTGAAAGTTAGCTAAAATAGCCGTTCCCATATAAAAGGTAGCGTGATGATAATCATTTAAAAAGTTAAATCGGTAACTACCTATCTACAACATCCTAACCTTTTGGCGCGTCCTTTTACAATTTGCAGAGAAAAATACGAACATGATGTAATATTGCTCATCCCCCATAGCAAATAGCGTGATAGTTTATGCCCTACAGTTGGTACAGACAAACATTCTAAAAACTTTATTTTCCGCATAAGAATCGATCCCAGACCTCGTAGCAATAACTTTCTTTAAAAAAAATAACTTCGCTACGATTTTATTATATCTATAGATTACAGGTACATAATCAAAAAAAAAAAAAAAATCGTAGAACAAAATGTGAAAAAAAAAAAAAACCGTAGGTGGGAATCGAACTTACAACCCCATGTTTGCAAAGCAACCGCCCAACCGTTGAGCTAATTGCTCTGTTGAAACTCGTCTAAAATAGCCATTCCTATATATTTCATGATTGACTGCTTAGTTCCATAAAGGTATAGCGTGATGATAATCATTTAAAAAGTTTAATCGATAACCATCTACAATATCCTAAAATTTTGGCGCATTTTTTTCCAAAAATACGAACATAATATAATATTGCTCGTCCCCCATAGTAAATAGCGTGATAGTTTATACCCTATAGTTTGACCAGACTTATAGGGAACACCTATGCAAAATTTTAACAGAATCTATCCGGTAGAATTTGCGTCATGCTAGAACATAAAAATACAACATAATGTAATATTGCTCGTCCCCCATAGTAAATAGCGTGATAGTTTATACCCTATAGTTTGACCAGACACACAGGGAATATCTATGCAAAATGTTAACAGAATCTGTCCGGTAGAATTTGCGCCATGCTGGAACATACATACAGACAAACAGACAAACAGACAAAAATTCTAAAAAAAATATTTTCGGCATTAGAATCGATCCTAGACCTCGTAGCAATAACTTTTTTTCAAAAATATTCAATGTACAGTTTTGACTTCGCTACGATTTTATTATATGTATAGATTATTCATGCTTTCAATAAATAGTACTTAACAAATGTGGTTGTTTACTTTGCAACCACCCTTTAGGAACCCCAACATTACATGGCGACCCTGCCTCGGGACTCTGCCAAGGGGATCGTTAGTAGTTACGTACCTCAATAGTACATAGTAATGTGTCGGTCAACTGTGGATAAGGAAGAAGTTTTCCTCAGCCAAAACGCGGCTGGAGGCAACAATGACGCCACACTGAAAGAAATCGGAGGCCACGTGGAATGGCTTAGCATTGTAATGTACATTGTGCTGGCCATTGTTGTTGGTAAAACTCTGACATCAGGGACAATAGCGCACCTTTCTATCAGTGAAAGAATTTTCAGAATCGCATCAATACTTCCGCAGATTACCCCCTACATACAAACTCACAAATTTTACCTCTTTATAATATTAGTATTGAAATTGTAAACTTACAAATATTGTTGCCGAAATAAGTTAGAAAATGTTGGCTACGTCGTAGCAAGCTACGAATTGCTACGAGATTCAGTTACAAGGTAAACAAAATCAATATTTTCTCTAACATCTATTGTTGTTATTGTTGTTGTATTGTCTGTTTAGTTGTTTACAGTAAATAACTCCGGGGAATTAATATTATATGAACACTGAGTGTTAAAATAATATTAATTCCCATCCCATAATATTTGCACCTTTTTTTTGGGTTGCATACTATCAAATAACTTCTCCCGCTGGAGCGGGAGGGCGTGTCAGACTCTTACTGACTAAAACTCACCCGTGTTCCTTCAGTTGCCATGTTGCCAGGAGCCACGGTATCCCTTTCGGACTTTTCCGCAACCACGGACACTATTTTTAGTTCTTAGTTTAATCTATCTCGTAAAATATTAAGTTAGAGTTAACTTTTTTACTAGCCTATTAGGCTAGATTGTAATCCATTATCAAGAAGTTTAGTTATTATTAATAACATCATCATCAGCCTATAATAATGTTCCCACTGCTGGGACACAGTCCTCCTCTCTTTGAGAGGGAGTGGGCCGTAATCTACCACGCGGGCCCAGTGCGGGTTGGTAGTTGTCACATGTCTTCGGATTTTCGGTTCTAGGACATGCCGGTTTCCTCATATATTATTAATATAGAAAAAAAAAAATGCACCTAACTAGTTCATGGACACAACACGGTGCATCGTAAATCAAGAATCTCCTAAGAGACTATAAAGGATTCTCGCGCCTAATATATGGCCCAGACGTGCAATATAACTCTTAGTAAACTTCGTAAATAGTTGCAAGTATCGCCTATGTTCATAGCAGCTTTGGAAAATAGGTTTTTGATATATGTTGTTCTCTACAACAATAAGACATAACTTGTTAAATAATTGTTTATATTAGGGAGTAGTTTTGTTTGCATTTACCTGAATACATTCTGCAGGTTTTAATTTGCAAATCTTAAAGTTTTCAGACATTTTTTTTTTAAATTGCCATGTCGTATTTTTTTGTAATTTTTGCATATATAGTCCGTGCAATCCACGACGACGCACCCCACTCTGCGATTACTGTACTGTAAGCTGAACTCTAGTACGGCGCGGAGTGGAGTGGGGCGCGTCTTCGTGGATTGCACGGACTATATTATGATACCTACACGGGTTTTACAAAACCCCTCAATTAATTTACGTGATTCTTATCAATTCTATGTTCGCTCTCTGGAGTTGATGGTACCATCATCTGACGAAAACGTTAAGAACGTTGATCACTTGAATCTTCGTCTTTCGGTTTAGGTTTTCGTAAGTTGACCGTAAAGGTAGTCTCTAAACACATAAAAAAGTTAAAACCTAAGCTTAATATTACATCAAACTAACATATTCAAGAGCGTTGAGATGCAAAATTATCTTAAGTAAAGTATTACGGAACTATTTCTTCGCACGGAGTTCGAGTTTCCCGAGGAAGCTCGCTTATGATATAGATAGCGAGTTTTCCATTACAAGTTTTCCTCTCTGTATTAAAAAATAGAACAACAAAACTGTGGAGCGTCGCGCTGTTGTTTTATAAATGATGACATTATGTCAAGTTATGCCAATGAAAGTTGTGGTGGACTGAAGATTAATTTTCTTAGAAATGAGAAGGGTCTGAAACTAAGAATTTGAGAATCTTGTGGTTATATTAACCCCGTAAGTTATGTACATAAATTTTAAAAGTGAAGGAACGAGCATTGGTCGTCATGTTTGCTCTCTATGTTGTCAATTTCAGGCTAACATTTTAAGCCTACGTTTTTATACGATCTTGTCTATCACAAAAGCTTAGAATACCTTCTTTGAAGATTTAGTTCCTTTGATTTTCTTTTTCGCAATGTATCTAATATGAGTGGTCATCGAATATTTTGGGACGTCACCAAGTGGTTGGTCAACACGTCACGTGACCAGGGGGCTAGCCTATTTTTAGGCCAAAGAATCAGCTTTGCCATTCAACGTGGTAATGCTGCCAGTCTTTTGGGCACTTTTCCCATTGACAGCGATGCGGAAGATTTTTTTAATGCATGAGCTCTTCACTTTTTTATATTTGTACATATTATATATATTTTAGTGTTAGTTTGTAAATTGTACTTCAGATTTTTCAAAATAAATAAAAACTACTCTTACCTGTATGAATAACAAAATCAATCATTTTATTCAAACGCCAGTTAAACAACCACATAGTGATCTTTTTATTCACCTCTCTGCCGACAAAAGCCGAACATTGTCGAGTGACTCAACAACGCACCATAAGCCAACTGAAATTAAGTACAGTATTCTATATTCAAATCCTTGGCTGTCGATTACACTGTAACAAATTGCAACTTAAACCTGTGTAATTTAGATAGATTTGAGGCAACTTGGGTTACAATTACAATTACTTGGGTTACAACAATTTAGGTTAACTAAAGAATGACTAGTAGGTACTATTGAAAAAGTTATAAAAAGATTGATTTGTAACGCAAACTGAACTTTCTGTGTGATTATAAAAGTTATCTTTCTAAAAACATATGTTTGTTTACTTGTTTGGAAACCAAATTGCGAACGCAGTATAGCTACGTGTAACGGAGCGTGGCGGAAGCTTTACTTATCATAATGTTATAACAGGCAGTTGTAAAGCCACGGATTTAGGCCGTCTGCACACTCCGAAACTGGTTGCTAACGTTCCAAGGTTAAAGATTAGTACTTTCGTGTGGAAAATTATAACGGCTTGATTTAAAATGTAAATGGCGTTGTTTTGAGACCCCTTATTATTGTTTTATGAGCTCAGGCCTTATTATAAAATGTAACATTTGGTATTTTTTGCTTCTATTATAAATAGTTAATGTTACTACCAAGTTTGTTCGAAATTAGTAATTAGCATAATATTTACGAGTAAATCTAAATTTGGTCTAATATTTATGACTAGTGCCTACATGAGATCGAATTCGTAGGTCGAGGCCGTTACCTACTAGGCCACTACAGCTGTGTCCCAGCAGTGGAAACGTCGGCTTATTATACTTATTACCAAGCATTCTATGTTTATGTATGGTGTATAGTTCTCTTGATGTACAATAAATGGTCACCTATGGACAGATTCGCATGTCTTGCCGAGTCCAATCCACAACGAAGGGTCGCTTCTCGAAGTTGTGAAGGATTACGTCTACCTAGGGCAAGTCATCCAGCTAAGTAGGCACAATTTTGAGAAAGAAGTCGATAGTTTTCCATGCCCAGTTTGGTTGGGCAGCGTTTGGAAAACTTCGTTCTTATCGCCAATCCCATAGTGTTTGAAGACTGAGGTTTTCAACTAGTGCGTCCTGCCCGTTATGACGTACAGTGCCGAAACGTGGACACTGACAGTCGGCCTGGTTCACAAATTCAAAGTCGCTCAGCGCGCTACTGAGCGAGCTAAATATGAAGGATAAGATCAGAAATGAAACTATACACGTTTTCACGACGCGATTTATGCCCGCAGCGTGCGCGATTGTGTCGTGTGTGTTGCGGTCCCGTTACTGCGACGGACGCGGCTGAAAACTGCTTCATGAGTTCTTATCCTTTTTTTTTTGGGTGGGAAATTATCAAATAACTATTCCCGCTCTGGGCGGAGCGGGAGGGCGTGTCAGACTCGTGTCAGACTCTTACTGACTAAAACCCACCCGTGTTCCTTCGGTTGCCCTGTTGCCGGGGGCCACGATTTCCCTATCGGTTTTCTTCGAACCCCCGGCAGACATTGGCCCTAGCGGACCCCGTCAATTCTGCTGACATCTCTTTGAGGCGCACGTGGAACACAATGCACCGTCGACCCGGGCTTGGTCCTTATCGGACGGCGAGCTACCCATTGCTCACCGTCCGCAAGCCCGCGCCTACGGTGGCCGGAAATTGGCTCGCGATTCCCGCCCCGGGCGTCTCCTTCTATTGTGGCGGTTAGGGGCGTGAGGGCGCGAAATTTGCCTCTCCCTCACGCGTTCCGCTTCCTCCTTCGCGAGCATTACCGGTTCGCAGAAGGAGGTGACGGCCTGCCATTTCCTCTCGCTCCGGACCAGGGCCGGACGCGAGAGATCACCGCCGCCGATCGCCTCTACGAGGACACGGCGTTGCTCCGCCCAAATGAGTTCTTAGCCTTAATGGCATATTCGATAAGTCGACTTTCGAGACAGCATCATCATCTGCCTAGCCTTTTCCCAACTATGATGGAGTCGATTGGTCAGTCTAACTGGATGCAGTTGAATACCAGTATTTACATGGAGCGAATGATTAACTGACCTCCACTACACAGTAACTAGACTAATTCACCCTTTTGTCAAAAATAGTTTGCCTATTATTGTTATTACTAGTTGACCGAGGTCTGCTTGGGTGAAAATAAGGGTTGCTCATTTAATAGTATAGGATAATTCATACTAATTCTATGTATAGTACATACAGATTCCAAGTTGCCATCTAAACTTTGAGTGACCGAGCTCTGCTCGGATGAAAATACGGAGAAAACGAGTTTTCACAGATATGAGCTCTAACTAGATGGATTTTTCACTCCCGTAACTCCTATACCTATTGCAACTTTCATCGAAATCGTTAGAGCTGTTTTAAAGAACGTAATTAATGCAATGCAAATACAGCTCAATACAACGCGGTCAAAATGTATGGAACAGCTGATTTTTTTTTTTAAATAACCGACGATAAATTTCAACGCGCAAATGCCTTTTTTACACCTAAAATTGTTACAACATCAAATTCAGTGTTACAATTGAAATTCATTATTAATATTCTAGTTCGCTAGTTAGCCACATTTCTTATTTCCATACAGTAATATTGCCAAATTAATCAAAACAGCGAAATATTTGACATCTATTTGTGACGTTGCCCACTTTCAGAATAAACGCTCTTGATTACTGACAACATTTTCGGGTTTTGAGTTCATGAACAGCCTTTCGAGGACTCTTTTGATAACATTAATTGATGTTCGATTCGGTACGGAAGTGTATCGATATTTGAATGGACGATCATCTGAAAATGTTGATTACTTTGGACTTTGTCACATTAAACTCGTTCGCTGATGCGTCACTTTTTTGACGTCGGCATTTCCTGATTCACACGAAAACAGAAACTCTGTTATCCCCTTGACTATCACGAGCTTTCCTGGAGATCGATAACAATTAAAATTCTATTGTGTCTCATTAATGACAGTTGAGCTCTTAAGTTATTAAAACTCAAACAAATATAAACATAGAATCTGACTATTAGAGTGTTTTTTTTTTAGAATTACAAAATCTACACCAACTGTTCAATTAAAAGAAATGTCCATAATAATTATATTGCAAGAACAAAAATTATAACATAATTGGTCAGGTTATCATGTTGAGAGAAGAATTTTACCAATGTGATTTTAGGCAATAGGCTTGCCCCCTGTTACATGGGACTTAAAAGATAACTGGTGAAATGTGGGTGTGTCTGCTACAGGGACACCTCTGCCCAACCCTTCGGGGAAACAAGGCGTGATTGACTTGAATTGACTTTCAACTTAAATTGTCCGTATATTCAAATCACAACCGTCATCATCATCATCAGCCTATAAATGTTCCCATTGCTGGGACACAGGCGTCGTCTCTGTGAGAGGGAGTGGGCCGTAATCCACCACGCGGGCCCAGTGCGGATTGGTAGATGTCACTGAATTTTCGGTTCTAGGACATGCCGGTTTCCTCACGATGTTTTCCTTCACCGTTTTGAGAGCAGTGATGATGAAATAATTTACACAAAGTAAAGCGCCTGTCTGGGTTCGAACCTATGACCTACAACTCGTAAGTCGCGACCGTTACCACTGGGCCATCACTGGTCTCATCACCAATCACAACCGTATTTCATATCAAATGGCTAGAACACTGTCATTCTGTAACTGTACGCTCTAGGCCATCAAAATCATAAATAGACTTACGGCTACATGTACCACTGTGCCTAATAGCTGGACAGTAATTGGAACCTCTCAGGCACCTGCCTTAATTGGTTCAGATTAGTAACGCTTGCCTACCAATAGGCTCGACCAATCACAGCTTGAGTGGAGTGGCTAGAGGGATTTAGTGGATGATGACAGTCACCAGTTGTGTTAGTACTTAAGTGCAGATAGACTCGAGAAGGCAGTAATCATCGATTTCGAAAGCCTATTATAGGGATGTCACTGTGAGGTCTTAAGTTTGGAAAAATTATCGTTTAAGAAGTCGTTCAAGTTATAGTAACATTTATAAACTAAAAAGCTCTTTAGACTTTTCTTAAATAAGGCAGTATTCATTGCCCTTATTTCTTTAGGTAACTTATTGAAAATTACAGGAGCCATGTGATACACACTTTTGTGCATTAAAGCGGTATGTTTTCGGCGGACACAGAGGCGAAATGCGTCACGTTGTTGCCTATTATTCGCTTCTGAGGCTAATGTAAATATTTTTTATTGGTCTTAACAAATACTAAGACCTCATATATAAATGGGCTTGGGAGAGTTAGAAAAAAACAAACATAGCCTTTATGCACCGTTTTTGTATTTTAAAAATTAAACCAATATCAGTCGAATTTCCCCAAAACATCAAACCACACCTCAGAACTGAAGCAACTAAACCATGATATGCAGTTAATGTATTAATATTTGCATCACTGCGGGCCCTATCAGAATACCAGCGCTGCGACATTTATTTTTAAATGTACAGGACTTTCTGCTTTTATTTTAATTTTACTTTGTTTTTTATTGTTTTTTATTTATGTTTTTATGAGTGTGTTTTATTTTAATTTGTGATTTTCTGTGCAAGTCTCAATAAATACTTTTACTTTCTTTATTTACTTTCTGCCTACCCCCATGGAAAGGAGGCGTGAGTTTAGTTTTGTATGTCTGCGAAACTATATTT
Organism: Agrochola lychnidis; assembly: GCA_963680765.1. NCBI lineage: Eukaryota > Metazoa > Arthropoda > Insecta > Lepidoptera > Noctuidae > Agrochola > Agrochola lychnidis. The sequence continues at coordinate 10,251,409 of OY796869.1, read as the reverse complement.
CAATCTATACCTGTTCCACGTAATCACGAAACAGCCAATCTAACACTTTCCCTTCAAAATATTCTAATCTAACCAATTCTATTTTAAGCCAGGAACAAATTAAAGGTTAATTCTTCGGGTCGGCGCGGTAAAATTGTAACAAAGGGCCTACGGTAAAGAGGGTCAAAGAATTGTGTCAGTTCTGTCAACAGTAGGTACTTACACGTAATTTAACTTAGGTATAGCGGATTACAAGAAGGGCGTGTATAATTACTTAATTATGTTTTAAATAGTACCTGAGCAACCGCGCTCTGCTCTGGTGAAAATAGAGAATGCTCATTTAATATGTATATGATCATCATCATCAGCCTATAGCAGTCCACTGCTGGACATAGGCCTCTCCAATTGCACGCCATTCAGCTCGATTCTCGGCAACTCTCATCCAGCTGCTACCAGCCACCCTTCGAAGATCGTCACTCCACCTAGCCTGAGGGCGTCCTACCTTACGTTTGCCAATTCGCGGTCTCCACTCAAGAACACGTATACCCCAACGGTCATCGGTTCTACGGCTGATATGGCCGGCCCACTGCCACTTCAGCTTGCTAATTCTGTGAGCTATGTCGATAACTTTGGTTCTCTGCCGGATCACTTCGTTCCGGATTCGATCCCTCAGAGAGACTCCAAGCATAGCCCGCTCCATGGCTCGCTGAGCAACCTTAAATTTATGGACCAGCCGTACCGTGAGTGTCCACGTTTCGGCTCCGTAAGTCATAACAGGCAGGACGCACTGATTGAAGACCTTCGTCTTTAGGCTCTGTGGAATACGCGACGAGAAGACTCGACGAAGTTTCCCAAACGCTGCCCAGCCCAGCTGAATTCTTCTGTTAGCCTCCCTCTCAAAGTTGTTCTTACCAAACTGCAGAGTTTGCCCGAGGTAAACGTATTCTCGAACAACCTCGAGAGCACCGCCATTGACAGCAATCGGCCCCGGAGTGACGTGTTCGTTGAACATAACCTGGGTTTTGTCCAAGTTCATCCGGAGACCAATGCGCACAGAAGAATTAACTAGGCCGTCCAGCATCTGCTGCAAGTCATGCAGCGATTCGGCCAGTATGACGATGTCATCTGCAAATCTCAAGTGTGAGATGTATTCGCCGTTGGTGTTAATGCCACGCCCTTCCCAGTTCAGCGTCTTAAACACATCCTCCAATGCGTTAGAGAACAATTTCGGGGATATGACATCCCCTTGTCTCACCCCTCGACGCAGGGGGATATGTTCAGTACGCTGATCCTGAATTTGGACGGTCATTGTCGCGTTTTCATACAGACATCTCAGCACTTGGATGTATCGCCAGTCGACTTGGCATCGCTGCAGAGACTCCAAAACAGACCAGGTCTCGACAGAGTCAAAAGCCTTCTCATAGTCCACAAACGCAAGACACAGTGGCCGATTATACTCATCGGACTTCTGTATAATTTGTCGCACTGTGTGAATGTGGTCTATGGTGCTGTATCCTCCTCGAAACCCAGCCTGCTCCGGTGGCTGAAACTCGTCGAGTCTTCTCGCTAGACGATTCGTAACGACTCTTGAAAACAACTTATATACGTGGCTAAGGAGCGAAATGGGTCTGTAATTCTTTAAAAGAGTCTTGTCACCTTTCTTAAAGAAGAGAACGACCACACTCTCTCGCCACGCTTCTGGAGTTCTCCCAGAGAACAGGACAGAGTTGAAGAGCTCCCGAAGCTCTTTCAGTACAGGACTTCCTCCAGCTTTCAGGAGCTCGGTCGTTATCCCGTCCTCACCAGGGGCTTTTCCATTTTTAAGCTGTTTAAGAGCCGCCTCGATTTCGTCTTGGCTGACTTCTGGCAGGTCTTCCGTGAAATGGCGGGTTAAGGTGGCTCTGGAATCCTCATTTTCGGGATCAGGTCGAGATGCGTGCGATGCGTACAACTGGCCGTAGAAGTTTTCTACTTCCAAAAGGATCTCCGGCTTCGAAACGACGATATCCCCACTGGGTTTGGTCAACTTCGTCAGGTGGCTCCTCCCGAGTGACTGGACGAACACCTTCGACCCCCGATTTTGCTCAATCGCTTTCTCTATAGAGCGCGTATTGGAGCGTCGGAGGTCGCGTCGTACCAGTGTTCTTATGTTGTTGTTGAGTGCCCGTTGTTCTGACGAAGTGATAGGTGGGTTTTCACGTCGTTCCGTCATAAGCTCCAGAGTCTCCTTTGAAAGTTTTGACTTCTTGCCCGTACGCCGCATTTTACAAAAACGCGTGCCTTCCTCCCTGAGGATTTCCGCCACTTGGTCGAGTGCCTGGTCAACGTCATTTGTATGATATGTCATTTTCATGTATATGATAGTTCATACTAATTCCATGCTGCCATGTCATTATTCTAAGGTAGCTATCTTGTTCTAAACTTTGAGCGACCGAGCTTTGTTCGGGTGAAAATACGGAGTTAACGAATTTTCATTAGACCTAGCTAGATCGATTTTCCACTCCCGTAAACCCATATTGCGACTTTCATCGAAATCGTCAGAGCCGTTTTCGAGAACATGATTACAAATATACAGGATGTTTGGCAGAACGTTGAACATACGAAAATGGTGGATAGGTGGGGTCATCTGCTACTTACTCAGCCCTAATTTATTTGGCCCTGGCGCACTAGTTTTTTTTTTTTAATGCAGGTTGAAATTAGGATTTAAGTATTTTTTACATCTTTCTGTTATAAGAATCTCCCAATACTAAAGATTTAAAAAAAAATGCCTGTTTTACCCATTTTTTTAATAAAAATTACACTTTAAAGTTAAGAAAGTTGTGAAACTAGAAGAAAGCAAAAAAATAATTTTTAATATCCAGGGCGCCAGGGCCAAATAAATTAGGGCTGAGTAAGTAGCAGATGACCCCACCTACCCACCATTTTCGTATGTTCAACGTTCTGCCAAACAGTCTGTATATAAATACAAATATTGTTCGTTTAATAGTATAGGATATGTAAAAACATACTTACGCCCTTTGACACATACCACACACTTTCAGGTCCACATTTTCAGTAGCCTACGAACGATTCGCCCTACTACTATGTCATGGTCACACAGATGTCTCGCTGATGGTGGCGCGTGTACTGGATCATTTAGCTCCCTTCAAAATGGTTGAGCTGAATGGTGCTAATCCATGCGTCATGTTCGTAAACGGGCGCCGTCAGTTGGGACTGGCCATCTCTTAGTTGCCACGGCTTATTTTTAATTGATTTAAAAAAAATATATTGTTCTTTGTTTTATCTTTTTATTACGGACGCTTTTAACGTGCACGTCTTTCGACATTGTTCTCACATGTATAATTTCAACATGAATGATGTAACCAAAATTTTGTAACAATTTTTTATTTAAAAGAGTGTCCGTGGAGTGTCTTGCCCGTTCTTCTCCATAGGTACCTACTACGCTTTGGAATGGGCAACTAGCTTCATATTTCTGACTGACCGATTCCTTGACAGTTCGAAAGTGCTTGTAAATGGTTTAATTGAAATACATGCTTTGAGTTTGACTAGAAGTTTGACATTTCCAACTTGGAGACTACCTCAACATACCTACCTGTAGAAGTAGTTTAATAACGGTGTAGATAAAAGAACCACAAAACTAAAATTACAATATGTTGCCTTAACTGAAAACACTGTGAATATGGGTTTAGGTATTTAGGTTAAAATATTTAAGCCACTTCGCTAGAAAGATTGCTAATACAAGGACAACGTCTGTCAAAATCTGTCACTACTAATAAAACAAATTAATTCATGAATATATGTATAAACAGGGCTGCCAATTCAGATGGTTATAAGTTTTTTCTCAAACATGCTTGGAAATTCGAACATTATTTTGACAACCTTCTTCGAGATAAATTGAAATTGCTGTACTGGTCAAAAACAAGCGAGCGGCCGGCCGGCAATATTACTATGAAAATCCATATCTGTCGTATTATTTAAAAATGGAACTAGCTTTTTACTTCAACACATGGCAACCAAGTAGGTAATTTATCAAAGATTGTATTTAAATTTCGAACTGAATTGGTGAATAGAGCTGTTTAGAGTAATGAAGAAACAAATGAACATATTAGCGCGTGAAAATTTATCTTTGTTCGTCATTGATTCTGGAATTTATAATTAATTTACTCAGTTTGAATTTCCGCGTATTTTTTGAGAAAAGTACTATACAAGCCTTGGCCACAACCAAGCATTGACGGACTCACGTATGTGTGCCTCGGCTTCACCTCGGCCCACATTTTCGTTCATCGTTTCATCGTCCATCAATGCCCTAATTGCTGACCGCGACAGTAATGTTTTAGACCACATTCTAATTTGACGCCAAATTTTGCACTTGTTTAAAATGCGGCAAATTCGTTATTCACAGTCCATAGGACCATGACCACCACAATACTTTCAGTTATTTTATACTTAAGTTCTTAAACGAATTTTAAAACGACCATATTAATAATGCTCGCGAAGGAGGAGGTGAAACGCGTGAGGGAGAGGCAAATTTCGCGCCCTCACGCCCCTAACCGCTGCAGGAGGAGACGCCCGGGGCGGGAATCGCGAGCCGATTTCCGGCCACCGTAGGTGCAAGTTAGCGGACGGTGAGCAAAAAAAAAAGGATTTCGCGATATGTCCTAACTTTTTTCTATGGGGTTGTCTAATGGGACGTGTCGTGGTCAATATTGAATATGAAAACCAGAACATTTAAGACTTTGTTAATGGGATACCTTTTGTTTTTTTTTTTGTGGGAAATTAATAACTTCTCCCGCTCGGGGCGGAGCGAGAGAGCGTAAATTTAGTGAAAAACACTATGAAAAGCGTATTTTTAAGTACAAAACGGAGAAAATTTGGTAGATCTTATTTACCGTGTAAAATTGTCAAGCTTGAGTAACATAATTATAGAAAAATATTCGGTAATTATCGTTTATAATAAAAATAATCTCAATTTAAAATTATATACCACCGAAATGGCTACTCTGTAATATGCACGTCAATTTTAATCGCAATTATACACTTTCCTACTATTTCACCGACAAATAAAAACAATTGTTTTCTAGAAAACAAGGCATTTCTACACCAATTATCCGTCATCGCGTGCTCAAAAACTATAAAACAAATATATTTGGTACATAAAAGAGCAGTAAGCTATATTTTTCTGTATAAGTAAAGCAGTGTTATAAATATGTATTTTCATAATATTAGTACAGTTTTCCCCAGAAAAGCATGCGCTTCAGGATTCATCGACGATTATGAGATCTAATATAGAGCTGTTACAACCGTGGAAGTACTTGACTATTTTGTGTTACAATGTTTACAAAATTACAGATCAACAACTCTAAGCAATTCCAAAAAACTTTTCATACTTTTGCGAGATAAATGCGATGCGACCGGAGTAGTTAACCTGACTGAGAGAAAACAGTACAAATGCGATAGGTACTATAAAACTTAGAAGCATTACCTCCGTGAGGGATTCCTCTGTGACGCAAAGTTCGTGCTAATTCGGAAACACGAAGATTACCGAAGCGCATACCTTTTCTGGTTTACTTGTATTTTAGATTTCATAAACGGTCAATGATACATATCTACGACCAATCAGTCAAGCGTTTGACCCAAAACGTAGCACAAACTAATATTAGTACGATTTAATTAACATTTGTATAAACCTTTGCGATAACATCTGAACAGAAAACACGCTACCACCTGTATTTTTGTCGTTGCTTTTTAGCCGAATACGCATAAAATGCTTCCTTTTTTACATACAAATTACTAAACGTTTAGTAGATTGTTATACGAGGGGCTTAAATAACCCATTGTAACGAGGTAGTTTTACTCCCGAGCTCTAGCGAGGGAGTAAATAGAAACCGAGTTATAATGGGTTTTAGCGCCGTGTGTTACACTCTACTTTTCACTACGATTGCGAGAAAATAAAATAATCCAATACAATATTAAATAGTTTATTTTATTTCTCCTCATCGCTGTCACTGTGGCGAAGTTGTCAACAGTCTCGGCCATCACGGCCTGTCTTGCAGCCGAAGTGCAGGCCGCTTAGCGCGGCACGCAAACATCAACGACATCATCCGACGAGCTCTTGTCACCGCCGGCGTTCCAGCTGTATTAGAACCCAATGGCCTGGCACGCGACGATGGCAAGAGACCGGACGGCATGTCCTTATTTCCATGGAAGGTGGGTAGGCCTTTAGTGTGGGACGCAACCTGTGTCGACACTCTTGCGCCATCCCATCTTCCTAGCTCTGCGTGCTGTGCTGGTGCTGCTGCTGCGGCTGCAGAAAACCTCAAGCGGCGTAAGTATAATAACCTCATTGGTAACTATACTTTCGAGCCGTTTGGGGTTGAAACCCTCGGGCCGTGGGGTCCGAGTGCCCATGGCCTCTTCCGTGACATCTCAAAACGGCTATTTGACACTTCCCGTGACCCAAGGGCTGGTTTTTACCTTGGCCAGAGGCTAAGCATTGCCATACAACGACAGTCGACCAGTCGACAGCGATGCGGATGAATTTTTCGACGCTATATTTTAGTTTGTAAATAGTTCTAGTTAAGTTAGTATATAATATCTATTTTTATTTTGTAAATAATTAATTAACTTTAATATTATATTTTTATTTAAATGTTCAATTTGTAGAATTCTGGATATTTAACGAGATGTTTTTTTCCAGCAACTTAATTTCAGTCCTCTGTGAAGATGTTCGCACTAGACGGTGACATTTTCACCATTGTAAATTATATGACGGTCACCAATTCAATTCGTAATTAGAGAAAAATTCTAATGATTTCGCGCCAATATCTTTTTTATTTCTTCTGTAGCCGCAACGCAATGCACGCATTCTACCGAAGAGATAGCTGCATTTAGTTCTATTTTCAAAAATAAAATGTTCTTGTTTTTTTGTGAACCAGTAATAAGTCGAGTCCATAATCATGATTATTCTATATAAGAATAAAGACTTTCGTTTTTCAAGGCTCGTTGGAAAAGACAAAAATTAAAAAGAAATTACTTTTTCCCTAGAGGAAGAAATGCTATTTTTTCCCCGCTCTGGTACGCTACAATGACGGCTTTTTTGAGCAAGAGAAGTGACAAAAATATTTTGTGCGAACAGTGATGTGGTGGATATATGACCTTGTAATTGCTGGTAGTACGATTGGTCAGAGCACTCGTTATCCCGATTTTCCTCTATAGAGTTGAGATGTGGACAATCGGAGCAAGAGAAAAACACAGGATAGACGCTTTCGAAATGTGGCACTGGAGGCGGATGCTCCGAATTCCATGGAGAACCAAACGCACAAATGTGTCTATCCTTTCCTAACTCGACATAGATTTTCTACAGTTTGCCTACAGCGTATTTTAACCTATTTCGGCCACATAATGCGAAGAGGAGGCCTTGAAAAGCTGGTCATTGTTGACAATACCGAAGGAAAGAGAGCACGAGGCCGGTCGCCAACACGAAGGTCCGACCAAGTAAAAGAAGCTACGTCCTCAAGCAAATTTCAGCAGGTGGTGGTGGCAACTTTGGACCGGAGTCGATGGAGGCAGATTGTCCGTTTAAAAGGGTCCAGTGACCACGATCCTCAGTAATGAAGAACCGATTGAAGAAGTACGAGTACGAGAGCAGTAGTGGGCCAGTGGTAATGGTCGCAACTTACGAGTTCGAACCCTGACTGGCGCTTTACTTTGTGTAAATAATCTTATCACCACTGCTCTCAAAACGGTGAGAGAAAACATCGGGGGGAAACCGGCATGTCCTAGAACTAAAAATTCGAAGACATATGACATCTACCCACCCACACTGGGCCCGCGTGGTGGATTACAGCCCACTCTCTCCCACAGAAAAGAGGCCTGTGTCCGAGCAGTGGGAACATTATGGGCTGATTATGTATTTTGCAATTTTTTTATATGGCAACCCGCAACGGTGCGTTTTAAAGAAGATGTAGAAACAACTTTTTGTTTTAATTTTGTTTAGATGGTTTGGTCATTTTGAGAGGATGAATGAAAAGCGACTTATAAAAAGATATTTACAACGTAGATGTGAGTGAAAACGCTGGGAGGGGAAACCCCTAGAACGAAATACTGTCTACCCCCATGGGAAGAAGGCGTGTGTGTAAGTGTGTGTGTAATTGCTTTATCTGCTCTGGGGCTGCCTTGGTTTTGCAGTGCATCGGGCATGTTTGCGGAAGCGCGAATAGATGACTTTCATGCCATCATGCGCAAGCGGTGTGCATCGATGTTGCGGCGATTCAGGGGTAGCCCTAACAGTATTTTAGCTGCACTGGCGGACTCGACCATTTATCACGCTCTAGGTTAGCATACATGTCCGTGCACAGGTCCATGTAGCCAATTAATGAATAATTATTGTATTTTTAAGTTATCGAGTTTATTTTCATATGCTAAGTTCATATTAACACTATATGGATCCCTTGGTCTGATTTTTTTTATTGAATTTGAATTTATCACCCTCTAAGATTGAATGTAAAATTGAAACCAATTTTACAGGGGTCCATACACTATCAGTAATAATGACATTAATATGACTGTCTTTCCTTCCAAATATTGACGTAATACTATTCAAATATTTAGATCACATCATCATTCCAACCACCACACTGTCAGTAGTAGGTACTAATGACATTACTTGAATGTAATGTCATTATTATTGATAGTGTCTGGACCCCTTATAGTCAATAACTTCGTACCTTAGTGAAGTTTCAAATTACTAGGAATTTTTGTCAAACGTGGTGGAGCCGAGAGGTCGACTATTTTACGACAAAAGAAAAGTAATATTTACCTAATTATAATTAGTTAATTGATTCAGGCGTAACCTAGCGGAAATCCATTATAAAATACAATAGACGTGGATAAATTTAGTAACCTGTACCCTAATTGCGTAACACATTTTCGTAAACAATTTCGCGTTTGTTTCATTTGACATTTCAACAACATTCATTGCGTTATTTACGTTGTTGAACAGATTTTTTTTTTTCCAACTTATGAAGCAATGGATTAGAAATCTGTTTCAAATCGAAACAAATTGTGATTGTGTTGTAATACGCAATTAGGGTGCTGTTCCGCTTAGCTATTTTTAAAGATCCATAAAAAACTCCTGAAAGAAATCGACACATGTTTCACCTCTCAACGAGGCATCCTCAGGATAACGATTGATTTGTCGCGAACCCGAACACGGTGTGTTGCCACACCGAGCGCTGAACGCAGAGTGAGCCTTATCGCAGTAGCATCTTTAGTATATAAGTGGGTTTGACGGGCGATAAGGTTTATAATTGACAGGCTTCATTCAGAAGAATTAATCAGTTAAAAAAAAAACAAAATTATCATCCTCTGTGAAATTAAAAATCGTAATTTTATACGCATCCGATGGTAGGTATTTAGCTGTGAGAACGTACGTATTGAGATGGTGAGAAGTCGTCAATCCGTTTCAATAAAAATTAAGACTTAGTTTTATAAATGGGGTGTACTATAGGTACACCTCTGCCTAACCCTTCGGGGATTACAAGCGTGATACAGTTATGGTAATTTTATAAAGGTTTAAAAAACTTTTTACAAAAAATACAACCGACTTCAAAGTTAAAGTTGTTTTTCACTTTATAGTTTGGAAGTCGGTTGTATTTTTGTAAAAAAAATAATATATATAAATAATAATTTTTTTTTTTTACTTTTTAGTGGGTTGGTTTGTAATTTATCTAAGTTACAATAGCCTAATGTTAACTGCTCATCACCTTTTACAAAAGATTGCTTTTCCCGAAGCAGGGACTTTAATTGTTAAGGAGCTCTCCAGATACTTCACCATCAGCTCATCTGCACCATATGAATTGTGACGAGTATCAATTGCTTACCAACCATATTCATCATAATCATCATCATTTCAGCCGAAAGACGTCCACTGCTAAACATAGGCCTTCCCCAAGCATCGCCACTTCGACCGATTCTGTGCTTTCCGCATCCAGCGGATTCCTGCGGCCTTCACAAGGTCATCGGTCCATCTTGTGGGAGGCCTTCCAACGCTACGTCTTCCGGTACGCGGTCGCCACTCCAGAACCTTTCGGCCCCATCTGCCATCCGTTCTGCGAGCAATGTGCCCTGTCCATTGCCACTTAAGTTTAGCAATTCTTCGGGCTATGTCGGTTACCTTGTTAAACCAACCATATTAAAGTTATCGAATCGCAACCCGTGAAATACATATTATTAAGTAGTTCCAGTGGCCATCTATGTCCTTCATCATCAGTTCCACTTTACCAAATAGTCCTTTCCGAGAGCAAATGCACGAGTTACTATAAAAAATACCCAAATCGTTATAGGTGTGCCTATAATATTTGAAGAGTTCCCTCGATTTCTCCAAGATCCCATCATCAGATCGTGACCATGAAACCAACTCGAAAGTATATTCTTTCAAACAAAAAAAGATTTTTCAAATCGGTCAAGCAATCTTTGAGTAGTAAAAAAAAGATTCCGACCAACTGAGAACCTCGTTCTTTTTATGAAGTCAGTTAAAAATAATTATGTGGTCAAACGCGTTAATGGAACTAGTAACACAATTAGACCTACTACTACTATTTTCCGACAGTAAACTATGCATTGTTTGTTTATCTTTGAGCGTTGCCATTTGTCTCTGCCATCAAAGCGATCGTGCCACAGCGAAAATACATTGTTGAAACAGATTTTTCTTTCATTATCTTTTGTTTCAAACACATTGTCAGGTTTTGTCGATTTTTTTTAGTAGTTTTCTCTAATCTTTACCATCTTTACACACCAAGACTCCTCCGTGCCTCGGAAAGCACGTTAAGCCGTTGGTCCCGGCTGTCATTTGTAGATCTTTGACAGTCGTTACGGGTAGTTAGAAGCCCAAAAGTCTGACCACCAGTCTTACCAAGAGGTATCGTGTTACCTAGTAACTAGGTTGTGGAGGTCAGATAGGCAGTCGCTCCATGTAAAATACTGGCATTCAGCTGCTAACCCCAACATAGTTGGGAAAAGGCTAGGCAAATGAGGCAGTCGTCTCTAATCTTGACGTTGGTAGACCGACTGCTTTTTTGCAAACTAAGAAAATATTAAACCTAATAATTATTTTCCTCTTATATCACTAGTACATAGTAGTCATATCGCAGCTTTTGCTCATAAATAGTTACCAAACGGTCGTGATGGGAACCGTGACGGGATGGAAATAAAACATTTTGTTTTAGTTTTATCGTGTTAGATATCGATTTTTTAACTGATATTTCAAGTGACTACACCAAATGCGGTCGATGACCCACAAAAAACTTCATCGAATTAATTAATTTTTGTTTTATCATGTTTATTATTTATTTATTAAAATCTCACTCACAACTATATCATTACAGCAGTGCCATTCTGTTAAAATCTCACCGTGAACGCTAAGGTGAAGTGAACTTGAAGTGAGCTGTCATTCCACCATATACTAAGGATTGACACTGTTGACAACTCACTTTCAAGGTCACTTCACCTAAGCTTTCACGGTGAAATTTTTACAGAATAGCACAATACCCAATGCGACAGTGCGGTCATTTACAAATTTATAGAAAATTATTTACAATTTAAATATATTTTTTACACATCAATAACCATCGGCTTCGCTAGCATGACATCTTTATAAATTATTATAGCCTACGTTACTAATGTATTCTATACGCTAAAATAACTTGTAACATAATAGGAACTTTTACGCAATACAACGTTACCGTTTAGATATCGATACATTTGCGGAATTTTGCTAGCTAATTTAATTTGACCCTATGTAGTTACTAATAATTAGAAATGCAAAAGTAGTTCTGTTTGTCTGCTGCCTGGGATCTGGAGAAGGATACTTTTTTCACTACTGCAAGGAGAATACTTTTCATCCTGGACAAGGTATAAAAAACTAGCTGACCCGGCAAACGTTGTTTTGCCATATAAATTATTTATGTTTGGGGTGGACCACTCTTATCATTTAGGGGTATGAAAAATAGATTAAAACCTATTCTCAGACCTACCGAATATACATATTATATTTCATAAAATCGATCAAGCCGTTTCAGAGGAGTATGGCAACTAACATTGTGACACGAGAATTTTATATATATAGATTATGAAATACATACAAAGAAGGCAAAGTAACGGCAACAGCTAGTTTTTTTGTACCATTTACCTAACTATGTATTAAAGTAAGTAAGTATAATTTATTTTACCAATGTTTGCAAACACGTTAATTCTTTTGACAATTCTCTTTTGATATTAATTCGGGTTCAGTTCTCACAAAATTATTTCGATAGTTTTCTTTTCAAAATACAAAACGAAAATAATATTACCTAAACTAACAAATAATAGTGCTATGAAATATTTCCACGAAAACGTTGCCGATTATCCGAAACGCTTTTTGCATGTCAAGAGCCTGTCGCTGTAAGTCAGACTAACTTAATATTACCATTTTAACACTCCAGTCACAAACTTCAAAGTAACGAAAGAAATAAACATTGTTGTGTCAAATAAACAGAGACGTTCGCCATTTATTATGACAAATGGAATTCAGCTTTATGGGTCCGAGCGATTTCTCGAGCCAAGGAATAGACAAAATGGAGTGTTCACATTTATACGTTAATTTTGGCAAAAAAATCATTAACCGCCAATCAATAACCGCCCGGGCAGACAGCCCGCTAGTGTGGGCGCTTACAAACCGGACCCGTTCTGTTTTAGTTATTAAGTACTAACATAGGCTAAACTTTTTTGTTACTAACACTATAGACCACTGTAGTCTGCAGTAATAATAATAAATAAAATAAATAAATAAATTAAGCATAATTTTGGCTTGCTATTCATCATTCTCCTACAATTATCCCAATTTATTTGAGGTTGACGCACTTCCATACCAAGGCACGAATGAGGGTTCTTTCTTATCGTGACTCATGAAAAGTCTAAAATAAAATAATACCTTTTTTCTGACTAAAGTCTTTGAGGAGAGCGCAATGACACTGACAAAGAACATCATGGTGAGTATGATCAGTTTACTTCAATTACGTCGTGCCCCCACGCTGTGCACAAAGCTATGTAGCCCTATAATGGAGCATCAATTTATTACAGTCGGGTCACAGTATATATCCCGGCTTACTCCAGCCGTCTGTCTTGCAATGCCAAAGAGTCCTGAAACTGCTCGGTTCTCTCACATGTTAGACCTCCATTTCTTCTTTCTCCATGTCTCACACAGACAGCCATCTTCTGACGTCTCACCCAAATTCCCTAGGCAATGTCGATCTATTAAGGTAGCTGGAAGGCACCTCAATTGGCTCCATAAAATTTATAGCCCCGATATTAAACGTTACAATTGGAATAAAATAAACTCGTCATCAAACGAGGACAATCAATTTCTTCCATTTAATTTAGAAGGAACAAGGCCTCGCCGTGAAAGTTTAATCGTAAACATACTGTCTGTCTAGACTAAAATTAGACAACTACAAATTACTAAAGTTAGTTAGCAGTAGCTTGAATTTGGTGTTCGGAACTAAACGTTCGGTTAATGAAAGCACCTACATTATTTCTCTAGAGCTGAGGAAGGGTAAACTTACTGCAATATTCGCTTTGTGCGCAATTTTTTTCCCATTTTTAGCATTCTGTACCTCAAAACAGAGCAGTGGTGGCCCAGTGGTGGCCCAGTGGTAACGGCCACGACTTGCGAGTTGTAGGTCATAGTTCGAACCCAGACAGGCGCTTTACTTTGCGTAAATTATTTCATCACCACTGCTCTCAAAACGGTGAAGGAAAACATCGTGAGGAAACCGGCATGTCCTAGAACCGAAAATTCGAAGACATGTGACATCTACCAACCCGCACTGGGCCCGCGTGGTAGATTACGGCCCACTCCCTCTCACAGAGAGGAGGCCTGTGTCCCAGCAGTGGGAACATTTATAGGCTGATGATGATGATGATGATGATGTACCTCAAAAGGAAAAAACTGAACCCTTATAGGATCACTTCGTTGTCCATCCGTCAGTCTGGCAAGACCCTTTTTCTCAGGAACGCATGGAGGTATCAAGTTAAAATTAATATCAAATTCGTAGTTTCCCGTTGATCTAGAATCATAAGGTCTCACAGCACAAGTAAAGCAAAAAGTCTGAAAATCGTAAATTCTTAGTTTTATCACATATAAAAATATTTTTTGCTATTACAAACTTACATTTACAGTTGGAGAATTGACTGTGACGTATATCGATGTATGGGAGAACATTTTTTTCAACTACAAAGTTTGTTTATGGAATAAATCTATCCCAAATATGGAACCCTTAATTGTGCGTGGTCTGACACGCACTTAGCCGGTTTTCTTTTTTGCTAAAGCTAGACAGACTCCGGTGGTTTGTTTCACAACTTACGAATAATACCACAGTTTCAGTTATCTTACCTGGCAGACGATTTGAAACAAAGTTTGTTCAAGTTCTTAACTTATTTGGTGCTTAGAAACAAGATCTGGTTTAACCTCGTTTCTTTCCTATAGTTAACCTAAATCAACCCAACATACAACATGTCAAAATAAACTTTCTACTCCAAAATTTGCTGTTTCCATTTTCGTCACACCGACGCGACGCGACGTCTATTTTAAAACTGCTATCTCCATGTCATGACGAACGTCTAATATGTCAACAACCTTGAACCCTCGCCTTTGTGGTACGTTCAAGGCTCCCTGGTCGTTGACAAATGGTTCATGGGAAACAAAAGACAAAGGAAATGTTTTCAGCTTTCGTGATGAATGTGTGTGATGGTGACTATCTTTTTTATGTGCGTGTGTGAGACTATGTGCCTGTATATTAGCTTTTGAGTATGAAAAATACAAGCTGTAGAGAAGTATCTACCCTTGACAATATAATGTATTAGCATGAGAGGAAAAAATATAAAAAGAAGAAAGAAAAATTGTTTGTTTTGCACAAATAAGACGCAAATTATAAAGTAAATACATAAAAACAAAGTAACCAAAAGCCAAGTATTCGACAAATACAAAAATAAATAAAATCTAGAAAGGAACGAAATCTTCAAATACGGGAAACGTTCGTAGACACTCTTAATTTATGGAATACTAGCTGCGCCCTGCGGTTTCACCCACGTAAGTCTCGATCCCGTGGGAATATCGGGATAAAAAGTATTTTATGTGTTAATCCTGGTTATAAACTATCTGTGTGTCAAATTTTATCCAAATCCGTTTAGTAGTTTTTGCGTGAAAGAGTAACAAACATCCATCCATCCTCACAAACTTTCACATTTATAATATTAGTAGGATAGGATAGAATAGTAGGATTGCCTGTTTTATGACAGAAAATAGCAACAGTTGTGCTCAATATTTTAAGACCATGATGAACAAAATCAAGTATGAACTTTTGAATTTCAATACAGCAAACAAACCCGGCTGACCCTAGATGCAAAACTGTGCTGGAAAGAGCGTGTCAAAAAAAAAATTGCGAGAGAAATATATTGGCTACTTGGTAGACAGTCGCCATTGTCAAAATCTAACAATTTTTTATACAAGCTTAGATTTTGTTTACCCTAAACCTCTTAAGGGGTCATTGTACTCATCATTATGAACAACATCAAAAATCTGCTGTTGCCTTCATTTATGTTGGCATATATCGTCAAAATGTAGGGAACAGCTAATTCTTTTTCGTGATTTCAGCGTTTGTCCTTGGCTTCCAGTCTAACCGGATGCATCTAAATACCGTATTTTATATAGAGCGACTGCCTATCTGACCTCCACAACCCAGTAACTGGATAATACACCCCTTGGTAAGACTGGTTGTCAGACTTTCGGGCTTCTGACGACACGTAACGACTGTCAAAGATCCACGAATGACAGCTGGGACCAACGGCTTTTAGTGCTTTCCGAGGTACGGAGGAGTCTCGGTACGATCAGATGGTCACCCATCTACAGACCAACCCCGGCAAGCGCAGCTTAACCTGATGGATCGAACCGTGCGGCTGTTATTACTTAGCTACGAACTCCGTAATAGTATTATTCGAATATTAAAAGTTGATAACAGATAATATATCCTAGATACCTCGCTTGTTGAAAAATGCAAATGAAAAATACTGTGTTACATGACATTATCGTCGACGACTTACAACTAAGAGCTAACTCTGATCTATGAAGTTTATCATTATTAGCATGTCTCATCAACACTCCCAAACTCAAACTTAAACTCAAAGCATTTATTTCAAATAAACCAATTACAGGCACTTTTGAATTGTCAAGGCGTCGGTCAGACAGAAAGATGAAGATAGTTGCCCATTCCAAACCGTAGTAGGTACCTATGGAAAAGAACGGGCAAGAAACTCCAAGGACACTCTTTTAAATCAAAATATGGTTGCAAAATATTGGTTACACCATTCATGTTGAAGTTATACATGTGAGAACGATACAGAACGTTAAAAGCGTCCGTAATAAAAATAAAACAATTCAAAATTAAAGCCGTGGCAGCTAAAAGATGATCAAAGTTCTAACTCTCTCAAAATTATCGATTTTCGAATTAATTTTACGTAACGATACGCCAACAGGAACTGCTACATACATACAACGTTAGGGCTGCCACAAACAAATTAATACTCACCAACCCCTACGCCTAACTTTGCTAACGAGAAACCGTCCTTCACTTAGGGTCATCAACTCTGTAAGAAACTTGTTACTCAAGTTTGTCGACCTAAATGGCAGTGTGGTAGCCCTAGAGACGTATTATACGTATAACTTAGTATCTCATTCGTTAAGGAAAGTGATACTTGAGGGACATCGAAGCCGCTAGATAAATTGGTATAGCAGAGAGTAATATGAGACACTTGTCCATTAGCAGATAAAGTATTTTACGGAGGAATCCTTTTACTGAATTACATTGGCAAACAACTCAATCTATCGCCATGATGGATATCATTGGGTTGTCATATCTTGTTTCTTGTCCTTTCACCAATCTAGCTTAGGTTTTAGTTTTACCTATCCGGTTTACATCAGAAAATATTTGAAAAAATGGGTGAGGAAAACTTTCTTTCTTTACAGTAATTTATTTTTCTTCTATGGCTGGCGGTTTTTATAAATCCAATAATATGTGACTATTTGGTATGGATTTAATTAAAATACATTTAATTTCAACTTTTTATCGGTTGTTACAATCGCAAAGTTAGTAACGCGCCTTTTTAATTAGAAAATTCAAAATTCAAATTCAAAAGTCATTTA
Organism: Agrochola lychnidis; assembly: GCA_963680765.1. Classification (NCBI taxonomy): domain Eukaryota; kingdom Metazoa; phylum Arthropoda; class Insecta; order Lepidoptera; family Noctuidae; genus Agrochola; species Agrochola lychnidis. Next base: position 10,234,197 of record OY796869.1, on the reverse strand, counting down.
TTCAAACTAGGCTGAGAATCAGCACTTTTCGAACGTCAAAATTACATAAGACAGTCCCCCAAAAACGCCCACCTTTCACCACTTCCTAGTGCCTTTAGCTGGGAAGAAGAAGTGGCGCAACAAACTCCCCAGCAGCACAGCTGTCTGTTCAAGTTAGAAAAAATTATTCTATACAATAGTATTCAAAATACTTACATTATGCAACACAAAACATAATTCAAATGATAAATTATAGGCCATATGCCAGCTAACACATGCCAATATACCAGCCAAAAACATCGAGAACTATATCATCATCTGCCTAGCCTTTTCCCAACTATGTTGGGGTCGGCTTCCAGTCTAACCGGATGCAGCTGAATACCAGTATTTTACATGGAGCGACTGCCTATCTGACCTCCACAACCTAGTGACTAGGTAACACGATACCCCTTGGTAAGACTGGTTGTCAGACTTTTTGGGCTTCTAACTACCCGTAACGACTGTCAAAGATCTACAAATGACAGCCGGGACCAACGGCTTAACGTGCTTTCCGAGGCACGGAGGGGACTTGGTATGTAAAGATGGTCACCCATCCACGGACCAACCGCGGCAAGCGTAGCTTAACCTGATCGATCGACCCGTGCAGCTGTTATTACTTAGCCACAAGCCCCTCAAGAACTATACTCAAGCAATATTTAAAAAAAATAAAAACTAAACGTAAAAAGAACTAAATATCTATATAAAAGCCTCCAGACATAAAGGGCGTGCCCACTTACATAAAGCTGTAATTGGCAGTTATAAATGATAAACTAGGACCATCGGAGTAAATGAACAGTTAATTACTAGTAACAATAACAAAACCATGATCAGCAAGACGACCAAGCAGCACACGTCCGAGCATGACGAACTTGCTGGTTGCTCAGGCAAAAAAAATAATATGATCAATTGTCGAGGTCGCTAGCTAACCACAAATTGCAATACAACTCATAACAAAAACATTGTAATGAGTAGATTATGTCAACAATAAAATAAAATTAAAAATAAAAAACTCATATAAAATGACAGTAGGTAAGCTAATTCTGGAGAAAGAACATAAACATTGTCTTGAGTTAATCACAGCGACCAACAATTCTTATCATTTAAGTAATCGTTGATACAATAGTATGCCTTTGAACAAAGGTTGGATTTTACTTTAGTTTTAAATGCATTAAAAGGCAAATCTAAAAAAGAAGAGGGTAGCTTGTTATAAAAAGTTATACCAAGCCCAACAAATGAGTTATGAACCTTATGAAGCCGGTGAAAGGGAGCTCGTAGTTTGTACTTAGAAAAATTGAAATAAAACAGTTTTTTTAAGTGAAGACTTCTATAGGCTCGTTGGGCATTTTTGATATGGGAGTAAACTATTGATTTCGCGACACTATTACGAAGCCAGTTATTGACCATTAAAAAGACATCAACGCGGTGATTACCGCGGTGCGTGGAGTAAAAGACATCAACGCATTGATCACCACGATGCCGTTTTTTTTATGTTTTCACTTCTGTCGGCATATGTATAACATAACCGAAACTATTAACAAAACAAAATTATAACAGATAAAACAAACAAAATTAAAATAATATCTTAACATTAGTCAGTACGTGAACCATGCAGCAGTGGTTTACGTACTGACAGTCGAAACGTTCAGCGAAAGCGTTCAGGATACTGTTGCGGTTGGCCCGCACCCTACGCACCAGGGATGTGACCGCTTGCGCATGATTATATGAAAACAATCCACACGCGCCTCGGCGAACATCCCCGACGCGCTACAGAAGCGAGGCAGCCCCAAGAGCACCCTGAACGCGTTGTTATATCGGACGCGTAGAGCGCTGTACTGTTTCTGCGTTTAACCCATCCACGGCAGTGTTGTTATCGTAAAAATCTGAGCTGCCGTATGTCATATTCTGGTTTGCCGTATTTTAAGAGAAAAAATGCTAAATTGCCGTATTTAATAAAAAAATGTCTATTTCTCATTCGTCCATAAAGGTTTTTATCGTTTCTATTACTTTAGATTCATGTTTATCTAGAGTGTACTTATCCTTGCTTCTCGCACATGTCGCGTGACATCTAGACAGTTAAATAAATAAATAATAAAAATAAAATATAAAAATAAATAATTTGATTTGATTTGATTTGTCATCGAATTTTTGAAGGTCATTTTCAGTTTTGACAGTTCGTGGTAGTTTCTGAGTTAGTGACAACATTGACGAAAAATTTTATCTAATATTGTGGCGCATAGCCTCTTCAAGTGACAGATATTTGAGATTCATTTACTAAGCTAGTGAAAAAATGTTTCATTTAACCTTTTGTCAATTGCCGTATTTTGTGTAATTATCGAATAACGTATGCCGTATTTTCCGAAAAAAAATCGTGAATTGCCGTATAATACGGCAATTGCTGTATCAATAACAACGCTGATCCACGGACTGCCAGTATAAAAGGAGCCCTATTTTGACGCCCCTCGAACACCGAGCAAATAAATTTTCGCGTAAAAAAATGTAGCTGAACTTTGTTTCTGAACGAGCACGTGGATTCCCAACCGTAACGTTAACAAAAACGTACAGTAAATTACAAGAACCCAGAGAACGTCACCTATATAATTAACGATCTCTCCCCAGCGGTCAGTCGTCAGAGTGTCAACGTGTCACGATAAGTCCTATTGTTTTCCGACATCGTTTGTCAGTGACAGTCCCAGGGACCTTCGACCTGTTGATAATGGCATCACTTTGGTTTAATCGGGGCTGTTCTGTCATAGCCATTGAGCTTGTCAGTTCTGAAGAGTTCAGGCAGTTTGTCTATGATAGTATTGAGTTTCTGGTTTCGTCTTAGTTATTTTGTATCTAGCTTTAATACGAAAAGCATAGACAAGACTCTTTTAAAAAACGCTAAGTTAGGCTTTTATGTAAACATTAAAAAAAACAAAGATCAAAAATAATTTGGAAGTTGGAGTTATTGCCAGCTAGCCAGCTGATTTTAGACTTCTTAGTGAAGAGGTCTAAAATCAGTTGGCTGGCTAGATACTCAGTACCGTATCTTTAGATATTAGGTCGTCTCAAAATATTGACATAAAAAAGCTAATAGTCATAACTTCATAAGCCATAACATTATACAACATGTTAAAAAAACCTTGTCCAAGGTTTTTTTACAATTACCACATATATATACCCTCAGTACGATTACTGAGAGTATATATATGTGGTAATTGTCAGGAAAAAAGATAAAAAAATCCTCACTTATTTTTTCAATGGGGTATTATGCCGGCCGGGTTATTGTGGTGATGAAATAGTTTACACAAAGTAAAGCACCTGTCTGGGTTCGAACCTACGACCTACAACTCGTAAGTCGCGGCCGTTACCACTGGGCCACCACTGCTCTTAACATTATATTATCTAAAAGAAAAAAGTATTTAATAGAACTCTTACAGGAAGTTAATTTACACAAACTTAATAAAATGGCACAAATAAAAAAAAAAAATGTACTTGGCCAAAAAGCATGGTCTTAAACTTACCTAAAAAAACATCATAAATATGAGTCGGTGTAAAGGATGTTTTACTTCATGACATTTAACATTATTATCTCCGTCCAGCACATTTTAGCAGACTTAATTTTCTTTACCGTCGTCCGTCGGTCTTTTATAAAGAAAACTCTTTGGAACAGGCAAACTGGGTTGACTTTGTAGTGTGTCCTACTTATTTGTAGGCAAAGACACGTTTATCATGCAAATACATTAACACCTTCGCAGACATTTTGCGAACACAATTTTTGAAGTGAAACTTCTTAGTCATATACGAAAATTGAGAGTAAAATTTCAAGGACGCGTAACGTTAAAGACACATTTCGTTACATGAAAGAGAAGAAAAATATTAACTCTCTCTTTCTCTCACACTAAATCTCTCTTATTCTTTATTTATTAAGAAGTTTCACTTCTATCACGTGTATACACAAATTAATTTTATTTTACAGTTTCGTTGGAAATAAAATTAAATACTTTTGTATTGCTTTTCTTTAATAGTAGGTAAAAGACAAATGACAGATGTTTGCAGTGTCTTAAATAATTCGTCACCTTTAGTTTAGGTACCTTTTTTAGGGTTCCGTTAAAAAACGGAACCCTTATAGATTCGTCATGTCTGTCTGTCTGTCTGTCTGTCTGTCTGTCTGTCTGTCCGTTCGTATGTCACAGCCACTTTTTTCCGAAACTATAAGAGCTATGCTGTTGAAATTTGGTAAGTAGATGTATTCTGTGAACCGCATTAAGATTTTCACACAAAAATAGAAAAAAAACAAATAATTTTGGAGTTCCCCATACTTAGAACTGAAACTCAATATTTTTTTTTTCATCAATCCCATACGTGTGGGGTATCTATGGATAGGTCTTCAAAAATAATATTGAGGTTTCTAATATCATTTTTTTCTAAACTTAATAGTTTGTGCGAGATATACTTCCAAAGTGGTAAAATGTGTGTGTCCCCCCTGTAACTTCTAAAATAAGAGAATGATAAAACTAAAAAAATATATAATGTACATTATACTATGTAAACTTCCACCGAAAATTGGTTTGAACGAGATCTAGCAAGTAGTTTTTTTTTAATACGTCATAAATCGTAAACTTATCGTTACTTGCTGCTACGGAACCCTTCATGGGCGAGTACGACTCGCACTTGGCCGCTTTTTTTTATTAATTATCGAAAAGAACAGCTCCTGAATAGCATAGCATAAGCGTAATAAGCAATATAAATTTATCTTAAAAAACCGACTTTTTATTTATGACGAACATCCACCACCAACACACCCACATAACACAACACAACACACCATCTTTACCACACACACCAACTACAACTACACACCAACACCTACTTTTCTTCTTACTACTTTTAGTTCTTAAACAAATTAATGAGCTAGTTTGCTAGCTAAGTAAACACGGACTCTAATTTATAAACAAACTGTTATTCGTAAGTTATTAAAGATTCTTTGAACACCCTTTAGTCTATATTTTTAATTAACAAGCTGTTGATATTCTACGTAAAATACTTACGAATAATCGTAGTCCAAACTATTTTGGAGTATCCAAAGTGTCCATACAGCTGCACTTCTGAGGACCTAAAACACCACAAATGCAGCGATTGGGCCCAACTCATCTAAATTTATATAATATACTAGCTGACCCCAGCAAACGTTGTTTTGCCAATTATTTGTTTGGGGTGGACAACCTTTATCACTTAGGGGTATGAAAAATAGATAGTAGCCGATTCTCAGACCTACTGAATATGCATATAAAATTTGGTAAAAATCAGTAAAGCCGTTTCGGAGGAGTAAGGTAACTAACATTGTGACACGAGAATTTTATATATAAGATTTACCGTAGCCTTGAAAAGAAAAAGAAATTTTTATGTACTTGTGAACCTATTTTATTTATAATTGTCAATGGTTTTTTTTTCGGAACGAAGTTCTTTAACGCGGCTTGTAAACTTTCAGAAATCGTCACGATAAAATGTGTTAATACTCCTCTAATTCATTGAGAAAGAAAGAGAGAGAGAGGGAACGCCGGCAGATAAAAACAAAAGAAAAGAGTAAAGTGATTACAGTATCGTGGGATAAAATTGTACACATCGGCCCGAGTACACTGCATGAAAGAGAGAGAAAGTGTGAATTTGGTCAAAATGAAAATCCAAGATGGCGGCTCTGAAATTTTTCAAATTTTACGTCATAGATATCGTTTTCATGGTTTTCAAGGGTGCAAAAGCTGAAAGTGGGGTCAAAATGAAAATCCAAGATGACGGCTGTGAAAATTTTCAAATATTTCATCATGGGTATCGTTTTTATGGTTTTCGAGTGTCTTAAAGCCGATAGTGGGGTCGAAATGTAAATCAAAGATGACGGCTCTGAAATTTTTTACAAATTTCGTTTAAACGGAGCACTTGCCATCTAATCTCTTCACCACCCTTGGTTGATTGGTAGAGAATACCTAAGGCATTAAATCTGCCTTTGTACCTTATTGTGTGCGAGCAGTTTAAATAAATAAATAAGTAGAAGTTCTTCGTCCGAAAATAATTTACTTATGTACCGTAACTGAATCTGTGGTAATCAGAACTTTACAATCTAGTAAGCTCTTCAAAATTAGGAGTCACGTACTCCATACAACCCGTCCATATTGTAATTGAAATCGTTCTGTCCCTTTCTTACTCCCCAGTTAGAAAGAGACCGAAGGTAGCTTTAAGTAAATTAAAATTAAAAAAATATAATAAAAAATAAAATTAAGTAAAGTAACGAGTTTTGATTACTTTGGGTAAGTTACTATTAAGTAACAGTCTGTATAGGGATAGCATTTTGTGAATTTGTTGAAACTGATCCTTTGAAGGCTTTGACTTCTGAAAAACTTGTTTCGAATAATAATTAAAATATTTTAAGTCTTACTTTCAATCGGTGTTTGGTGATATTTCTCGACGGCATGTGAAGCCAAGTCAGTGGCTCATGGGTGGCTTAAAAACTCGGACACCAGTACCCTAATTACGTAATACACGATCAATCACAATTTGTTTCACAGATTACACACATTGCTAATCCATTGCTTCATAAGTTGGAAAAAAATCTGCTCAGCAACGTAAATAATGCAATGAATGATGGCTGACCTCTGAGGTCATGACTATTTATCCGGGCTCTCCTGTAACTGCCTTAAGCTTCTACACTCAAAGCCTCCAGCCAGGGTAAAAAACTACGCTAATTTAAACTAGGCGAGCGCTTGCTAAGGGCACCCCCTGTGGGGTACGAACCTCGACTTAGGGCGTCGCTGAGGGGAGGACATTAAAGATGGGATGGGCTGGTAGATTAGACAGGCATTACGAGCGCATATTTATAAACAACCTTTAATTAAGATTTGCGTACCAAATACCAGGATACGTTCTTATTCTTAAAAGTGGCCCACCATGGCTTAACATTTTTAGCTTGTTTTTTGAACTTTGCTATCCCTGACATGCCTGCTGGAGGACCTACTGGACGTCGTTTATTTCTTTCCTAAAATGACTCTAGTTATTATCTTCATCTGCCTAGCCTTTTCCCAACTATGTTGGAGTCGGCTTCCAGTCTAACCAGATGCAGCTGGATACCAGTATTTCACATGGAGCGACTGCCTATCTGACTTCCACAACCCAGTAACTGGGTAACACGATACCCCTAGGTAAGACTGGTTGTCAGACTTTCGGGCTTTTGACGACTGTCAAACATTTGTAAATGACAGCCGGGACCAACGGCTTTACATGCTTTCTGAGGCACGGAGTCTGGGTATGTAAAGATGGCCACCCATCCACGGAACAACTGTGGCTTAACCTAATCGATCGACCCGTACGGCTGTTATTACTTAGCCACAAGCTCCTCTAGTTAATTGTCTCACGTGGTGATAAACACTAATACCTACCTATAAGTAAAGAGGCCAAGAACTTCATCATCATCATCAGCTTACAGCAGTCCACTACTGGACATAGGCATCTCCAATTGCACGCCATTCCGCTCGATTCTCGGCAACTGTCATCGAGTTGCTACCAGCCACCCTGCGAAGATCGTCGCTCCACCTAGCCTGAAGGCGTCCTACCTTACGTTTGCCGATTCGCACACGTCGTAAGAACACGTCTCAGGTCTAAGAACTTCCCCGTAGGAATTTAAAAAAAAAAACAGTGGCACTCCGGGCATGCCGACAGAAATGAAAACTTGAAAAAAAATCGGCACCGCTGCAATCAACGCGTTGATGTCTTTTTAATGGTCAAAAGCTGGTGTCGTTACAGTGTCGCAAAATCAATGGTTTAGTCCCATCTCAAAAATGCCCAACGCGCCTAAAGAAGTTTTCACTTCAAAAATTCAATTATAAAAAATGTGACACCCTACTACTTACTCGTGAAATTCGGGCAAGATTTTTATACATTTGAGTACCTAAACTACGTTTCATTAATTTTGAAATCTCTTATTTCACCTTATTATAATCTCCTAAAACTAAAAGAAAATTTTGTAGCACCCTTAATGTACTCCTAAAGAAAATGAAGGAGAAAATTCTCGAACAAAAATAGTAAGTATCTAGCTCATCTATGACGCAGGCAGTACATTATCATAATGATACTTTGTAATATTTGGCGTTTACGTCAAATTGTGTGGAAGATATGACGCATCGCTACATTGAAGACTGAAAGTTTCTTGAAAGACTTTGTATGAACTTAATGCGATGGTTGAAAGGTAGATTTTATTCTTTACTAGCTACCCGACCTGCTTCATACAGGTGCAATGTCAAAAATATCGGTATTTCTGTGCAATATCTAACCACTAGACCAATATCAGTGACCAGATGTAATGAATGTAAACGAGGCAAAAGGAGTATGTAAGGATCGTAGCAGGTGGCGTTCTATAGTTTCTGGCTATCCCCTTGAGAAGAAAGCGTGAGTATATAATAATAATAATAATAACCCCACCGCCGTATCTCTACGTTGACGTCGTGTTGGGGCTTGCGCGCTCCGAACTCTAGGTCTGTGCCGGTAGAGTTTACTTTGCCGGAACAGGTCTGGGATGAGGAGCCAGACCAAGAGAGGTACAAAACCCGCAGGGCAACATGTAGCAACCTGTTGGGTAGTAGCGACCCCACGGATTCTATCTCCCAGGAGAAGTCTTGTTCCTCACCTCTGGCTTGCCTTTATTGGCCGGCTGAAGTGAACACTGACGAGGAACAGAGCTTCCACCTCATTTTTGCCTTTATTGGCTGGCTTGAGTGGAGATTCGCAAGAGCAAACGTGCTCGGAGGAAGGAAGTATTCCAGTAAGATGCTGGTAGGGATCTTGACCGTACTTCCGGGATTGTCCTGATAGCCGTGGAATACCTCTCCACTCCTCATAAGCACCTCAGGACATGTTGCCCTCTTGTCGCTACGACACTGTGCTAGCGACCGTTTTCGGGGACCCATTATTGAGTGTGCAAGTCACATATGAACATTGATCAGGCAGGGGCCATAGTCCTTCCATAGTTCCAGGTGACTAGTCCACTTTGGCAACCTAAACCCATAGTCCGATATCTTTGTTTCCATATCTTACAATAGTCCTACACCAGCCGGGGGTTGTCCTCAGCTGCACTTGCATGGTGCAGGCAGGGATAGTCGTCGGTTGCTATCTCATTTCATTAAAAACGTCTAAGGGGCCTCTGCGAGTTGGCTTCGGCCCCTCGTAAGCCTTCCAAAGGTCCGGGACCCTAGGGTCCCGAGAAGTGTCAAAGACGTAGTAAATAATAATAATATTTATTCAAAGAATTACAAGGCATAAAAAAATATTACAGATTTGCTTAAATGTAAATTATATTCCTAAGACTTACGTGCCTGAACTATGTAATCCTGTGTTTCAGGCGAGAAGAGCTAAAATAGACTTATAAATAAATAAATTATCTGCAGGTTGACAATAAATCACTAATTATATGTTGAGTAGCTTAAATCTTAGTTTCTAAATTTGATAAATACTTAACGTAGGTGAAATTTGAACATACTTATTCACTTTAACATAGTTAGTAAATTCTCTGTATCTTCGTAAGACATACTTTGGAGAGCATCCTTGAGAATACTCTTACAATTTATGTAGTTCAGGGAATAAATGTTTGCTTTCGAATTTAGTCTATTATAGAGAAGAGGACCGAGGTACAGGTAAAATTTAGATACAAAAGCAGGTTTTGATGTATTTTGTGGACAAACTATATCTTTACGCCTTTTATTAGTACACGCAGTGCTGTAAGGTAGAGCTGCGTGTTGTTTTAATACAATATGTATGTGTATCTAAGTAAAATTTAATGTCATAAATATTTTCCTAAAATTGAATTCATTTTCAAAGAAAAACCTAATAACACCTTGTTAGATCCTGGATTTTACGCAGGAAAACAACGTGTTTTAAGAGATAATCGTTAGGGTTTTATAATAGGATACATCGAAAATACTTGTTATAACTTAACAAAGTTAAACTGATCAACAGAACAGTTTTAAAACTTAACCCACGAATAGCTGCTGTCGCATTCAATATTCTCATGAATTTATAAAAAAATTGTTTAACAATATTAATTTCCCTTGAGATGGTTATGCTGTAGATGTAAGAAATAATTTTTAAATAATAACCAAGTAATCTTGTTTCTTCAAATTAGATTTGAATTTTAAAGTTTAAGCATGAAAAAGAAAGTACTTTGTACCCAAGGGTGTGTAACAAAAACTTGAAAATAAATTTAATTACGATACCCTAAGGCTGGTTTTACGGTCACCAAATTGATCGGTCAGGGTCGCACTTCAAAGAGATATCAGCAGAACTGATGGGGTCTGGTAGGGACAATGCCTGCCAGGGTTGCGGTTTTGTCCGAATTACCGTGGCCCCTGACAATACAGGCAACTGAAGGAACACGGGTGGGTTTTTTGTCAGTAAGAGTCTGACACGCAGTCCCGCTCCACCTAGAGCGGGGGAAGATATTTGATAATTTCCCACCAAAAAAAAAAGGTCGCATGAATCTATCTTTTTGCGAGTAATCTTTGCCATAGGATAATTACCTCCTTTCTAGAGAGGTAACTTATTTCATCACTGCTGATCTCAAAACGGTGAAGAAAAACATCGTGATGAAACCGACATTTGCAGACAGACAACCAGAAATTTGAAGACACGTGAGACATCGACCAACTCACACTGAGCCCGCGTGGTGGATTACGATCTTCTAGTAGAAAGCATGTGTCCCAACAATGGGAACATAATAGGCTGATTATACTAGAGAAGTTTCAGTCTTCGTGTAAGCTGCAATTTTCCACGAATAGCAATACTTTTCCTTTAAATATGTACTATACAGGGTAGCAGGGACGCGAAAACTGATACCATGGATACAGTATATGATTCTGAATGCACCTGCGTTAAAATTTTTCGTCGGTTATTAAAAAAAAATCTGCTGTTTCATACAAAAGTGCAATACCTTGGCAAAGTGCTTAACCAAAACTTGGGGATCTTTATTGATAAAAACTTTTCTTGGACTGCCCAGCTACAGGAAGTTAGCCGCAAATTATTTGCATCCGCTGCATCTTTGAGGAGATTACGTAATTTTCTACCGACTGCAAGATTTCGCTTGCACAATCGCTACTTCTTCCCATCCTTGACTATGCTGATGCCAGCTATCTTGATCTAACCCAAGACCACCTCAATAAACTTGAGCGGCTTCAAAATGTTTGTATAAGGTTCATATTCGGTTGGCGCAAATATGAGCATGTTTCCGAATTTCGTGTGAAGCTCAAGTGGTTACCAATTCGCCTTCGCCGGAATATTCATATTCTTTCCCTTTTGTATAATGTTCTTTTTTCCCCTTCCACCCCTCTCTATCTCAAGAAACGTTTCCAGTTTCTTTGCGACTCCCACACGAAACTTTTAAGGTCATCAGATAACTTAAAGCTTAAAATGCCTATGCATTCCACAACTTTCCTCGACAAGTCCTTTACTGTCCAGGCCGCTCGTTTGTGGAATGCATTGCCTGTTCAAATAAAACGTGCGCAATCGTTCATCATCATCATCATTTCAGCAGAAAGACGTCCACTGCTGGACATAGGCCTCCCCCAAGCACCTCCACTTCACCCGATTCTGTACTTTCCGCAACCAGCGGATTCCTGCGGCCTTCACAAGGTCATCGGTCCATCTTGTGGGAGACCTTCCAACGCTACGTCTTCCCGTACGTGGTCGCCACTCCAGAACTTTTCGACCCCATCGGCCATCCGTTCTGCGAGCAATGTGCCCTGCCCATTGCCACTTAAGTTTGACAATTTTTCGGGCTATGTTGGTTACCTTGGTTCTCCTGCGGATCTCTTCATTTCTGATTCAATCACGTAGGGAAACTCCAAGCATAGCCCTCTCCATTGCCCTTTGGGTGACTTTTAGCCTTCTGATAAAGCCCATTATGAGCGACCACGTTTCAGTACTATAGGTCATCACTGGCAACACGCACTGGTAAAAGACTTTCGTCTTGAGATACTGTGGTATGTGGGACGTAAAGATATTCCCGAACGCTGCCCAGCCGAGTCGGATTCAACGATTGGCCTCTTTCTTGAAGTTGGATCTACCTAGCTGGACAGTTTGTCCTAGGTAAACATACTTGTCCACAACTTCGAGCGTAGCGTCTCTGATTTTCATGAGAGTGGGTGTCACATGGGCATTTGACATGACCTTTGTCTTGTCCATGTTAATTTTAAGACTCACTCTTTCGGAGGCTCTACTGAGGTCATCGAGCATTGTACTGAGGTCCTCCATGGTCTCAGCCATGATGACTATGTCGTCGGCATACCGAAGTTTACTGATATACTCGCCATTGATGTTGATGCCTAGCTCTTTCCAATTCAGAACCTTGAAGACATCCTCCAGTGCAGCGGTGAACAGTTTCGGAGAGATAACGTCTCCCAGTCTCACACCTCGCTGCAGAAGGATAGGTTTCGAGGTGTGGTCCTGGAGTTGAACTGACATAGTGGCGTTTTTGTACAGACACTTAAGCACCTCTATGTACCGATAGTCGATCTGGCACCGTTGAAGAAACTGCAGCACAGCCCATGTCTGTCAAGGCTTTCTCGAAGTCCACAAACGCTAAGCAGAGAGGCAGGTTATACTCTTCGGTCTTCTGTATGACCTGCCGCAGCGTATGTATGTGGTCTACGGTGCTAAAGCCTTTACGGAATTCGGCTTGTTCGGGAGGCTGGAAGTCGTCAAACCTGCGCGCAATCGTTACTTGTATTTAAAAGACTCGTAAAGGAACATTACTTGTCGTTGTGATCTTGTTCTCATAACTGTAATTATCTATAGTCTTCATTTATTTTTGTTGCATATATGTATGTATTTATGTATATATTATTTAAGATATATATATATCTGTGTATCTATTCTAGTATATAATATACTTATTATTTGCATCAACGACAGCCCCATTTTATGTCCAAGCAAATCACTATCCATTTCAAGGTAGCCTGGAAGAGATCGCGGAAAGCGATAAGGCCGCCCATTGTATATTTTGTAGTGTTTGATTTATTTTTTGTTATGTATTTTTGTGGTGTACAATAAAGTATATTTAATAAATAAATAAAATACCTACGCGGTCCAGTATAACAATGCTTTCAGGATGCTGTTGAGGCTGCCTCGTTACTGTAGCGCGTCAGAAATGTTTGCGCAAGCCCGCACCGACGGCTTTTATGCAATTATACGCAAAAAAACGGCGTCGCTACTGAGGAGAATGAGGGGCAGTCGGAACAGCATCCTGAAAACTGTAGCCGAGAGCTTCGGCTCTCCGATTGTCCAGCAGTTTGTGCGGAGGTTGATTTTTACTAACACTAGGCAATAAGTAATTTTTTGTATGTTACTAACACTATATGGATATTATTATGTGTCCGAAATAAAACAATTTGAATTTTGAATTTGAATTTGAAAATGTATGCAACAACTGTTTTTTTTTTTAATTACTGATGAAAAATTTCAACGAAGGGGCTTCAGAATCATGTACTGAATCCATGGTAACAGTTTTCGCGTCGATGTCCCTGCCACCCTGTAAATATCCCTGTAAGATTATTAGCTCGTATAGGTAGTCTGATTACCTGCTCGGTAATGGGAATAGGCTCACTCCCCTATGATGTGGGACTTAAATATAACTGGTGAAATTCCTATACACCCTTCTTTTGGGGAATAAAACAGTGACAAAAAAAAAATTGTAGGCACATACTGGTTGCTGCTAGACTAACAAACAATCACTATATCGTGTGTATTTTTAAATTGTTACTGGAACTTGAAATATTCTAGGTACTGCACAAAAACAAATGTCAATATTTCCTCGATCGATAAAGCTCGATGCGCGACGGAATCCGCTCGCGCCGCGCGCCGATTATGTGTACGTATGGAAAAACTGGTGCTAATATTCTCGAGACTTCTTAATCATAAAAACAAGCGACGAGCGCCCCTCACGCCACGCGGGATTCGCCTCGATTTGAAAAGTCCTTATTACAAGTAGGATACCCAATATCTGCAGAATGTTTATTTTCTGCGTTTTCGGACATCAGCGGGTAAACACTGATTGGTCGATAATACCCGGCGATGTAACATTGGTTCTATATTTTGATTGTATTGTATTCATTCGTATCCTCGTATTGGGGTCCAAGCTAAAAGCGATATTATTTTTAAAGGAAATTAAATTGTAGTTAATGTTCATGTTTTGTTTAGGTACACCTAAAAACAAAAGACGGAAATTAAAGGCATAACTAATTTCATACTCTTATAGGGTCTCTGCGTCCAGCGCTCAGTGTGGCAACACGCCGTGTTCGGGTTCACGAAAAGTCAATCATCATCCTAAGGATGCCTCGTTGAGAGGTGAAACACGTGTCGATTTCTTTCAGGGTTTTTTAAGGCTCTTTAGAAATAACTAAGCAGAACAGGTTACCAAATATTTAAACGTTTATTGTATTACATAAGTAGATACCTACCCTAAACTTTTTAAATTCAAAAACTTGGGGCCCTGTGTCCTCGACGCTACTCAAAAATCACCAATGAGTATCCAGAATATGATAGCACAGTATTTCAATGGAGGTCCGTTCCCCGACGCGACTTACTAACGCGTTAATGTTAACTATATATAATTTGCGATTAATTAAGTCGTGTACGGTCCGCAATTGAAATACTGGTTAGGCTACTCATTTATAGTTTTTTTTTTTATTTGGTCCACCAACAGCAGTACATATAATTTTTTTAAATAGAACAATAATATAATAAAGGTACTGGTATGTATGCCTATTATAGGTATACACTGCATTAATCACAAAACAACTTCGTAATAAACTAGAAAAAACTTATGAAAACATAAAATACAGTTAGTAAACAAAATCCTACTATCCTACTTATATTATAAATGTGAAAGTTTGTGTGTTTAGATGTTTGTTACACAATTACGCAAAAATAGCTAAACGGATTTGGATGGAATTTGGCACACAGATAGTTTGTAACCTGTATTGATATATTGGATTCTTTTTATCCAGGTAGTATGTTCCCGGGGGTTAATTTCCGACATCCACGCGGGTGAAGCCGCGGGCGAAAGCTAGTTCATAATAAATGGATACTAAAACTCAATTAACTAAATCTACTCTAAATTATAATTATATTGTTTCACTATATATTTTACTCTGTGTGTACATAAATAAAAAAAATGGTTTGAGTTTGTAACATGTTACTTTTGAGCAGCGCCATAGACGATGCTTGGCTCTTAAAGTCAAAAAACATATTTACATTTTTACATAACCATGCATAGAGTTGTAAATATTACACAATCTTTTGTCCCCATTCTGTTCCGAGATTGATTGATTTTTAAATGACTTTATTAACAGAAAGGTTAATACAAGTTAACAAAAAGATGTTATTTGAAATTTAAACTAACATAATCAGGGGGCCTACCACAAGCTCATAAAGCAGTATTATTTTAATATTACTTCAGTGTGGGAAAGAGATGAAGCTCTACAGGACGTATAGCTCCATCTCTTTCTCCGACTGAAGTAAGATTAAAATAATACTGCTTTTGAGCTGGTGGTAGGCCCCCAGAGCAATGTTAAATAATAAATTACCTCTTTTAACATACAAGATCTATGATTGTTAATGTAACTACTAATTTAATAGATACATAATAATATTATGCTGTTGTGTAGGTTAAATTTATGTTATCCAGGCCCCCATCTTTTCCTGATTCTTGTTCCGAGAAACTTCGGAATACTCTTCTAATTCACCACCTCTTCTAACTTGCACCCTATGATTCGAAGAAACTGTAGTAACAGATAAACACGTGAGCTATTCCGTCGGCACATGTTGAGCTGTCGATGCCTCCACCACAGTATAAATAAGTACAGTATTCTATATGGCCAATAATTTATTATTTAAATTATGTTTTGTGTTGCGTAATGTAAATTAACTATTGTATAGAATAATTTTTTTCTAACTTGAACAGACAGCTGTGCTGCTGGAAAGTTTGTTGCGCCACTTCTTCTTCCTAGCTAAAGAAACTAGGATGTGGTGAAGCGTGGGCGTTTTTGGGGGAATGTCTTATGTAATTTTGACGTTCGAAAAGTGCTGATTCTCAGTCTAGTTTGAATAAATGACTTCTGAATTGTGATTTTTTTGAATTTCATAGAAAACGGCTGAAACGACGCACTTCGTAATCTTAGTGTATACAATACGAGATACGCAACAGTATCAAGTGCGCGGCAGTTACGCATGGACGTGAAAGCTTTACCTACCGAGCGGCCGTAGGTAATTATTTCAAGGTCAATGTCGAAATATAATACTGCTACTTATTTATTCTGTGCCTCCACCAAGACCTCTCCATGCTACGGAGATATTCGGTTCGAAGCATATCACGTTCATACGTCTGTAGCTTGAGGAATCCCGGAACTGCGGTGGATAATTGAATGGCATTGTACTAGGGAAATAAGATAGTTAATTGATTCAGACGTGACCTTGCGGAAAGTGGTTATATTTAGTAACCTGTTCCGCTTAGCTATTTCTAAATAGTCATAAAATACCCCTGAATTAAATTGACACGTGTTTCACCGCGAACTTGTCTTGTTGCTCGGCGCTTGGTGTGGCAACACGCCGTGTACGAGTTCGCGACAAGTATATCGTCATCCTGAGGATGTCTCGGTGAGAGGTGAAACACGTGTCGATTTATTTCAGGGGTACTTTTTTGACTCTTTAGAAATAGCTAAGCGAAACAGGTTACTAAATATATCCACTTTCACTTACAGGTTTATTTTAACGAAATTTATCCATTGTTTTAATTTCTCGTATCTGTACGAAATAGGTTTTATGAGAAAATCGAGCTTCTGATGACCCTTAACTATTGTCAAAGATCCACGAATGAAAGCCGGGACAAACGACTTAACGTCCTTTCCGAAGCAGGGAGTAAGTAGTCTCAGTATGTATAGATGGTCATCCATCCACGGACGAACCACGGCAAGCGTAGCTTAACCTGATCGATCGACCCGTACGGCTATTATTACTTAGCCACGAGCCATGACCTACATGAGCTTGTGAAGGCCGCAAAAATCCGCTGGATGCAAGAAGCAATAGGACCGGTTGATTTAGCTACGATTAGGGGAGGCCTATCTCCAGCTCTGCAGCAGTGGACGTCTTTCGGCTGAAATGATGATGATGATGACGTCAGCTATAATTGATGACGATTGATTCTAATCAAAATCTGTTGTCGTCCAGCATTTTCCACAATCAAATTATATGTAATATAATATAATGGAATAGATTAAGGTTGAAGATCATGAACAAGATTTTTTGGTGCTTCTGTCTGTGGGGCTAAGTAAATGGGTGTATTTTACTTTGATTGTTTCATACTACGCTGTTTCGTTTGTTGACTAATTTCTACTTATCTTTCTAAATGATGCACTTTTCTAAATCGTTGTTTTTTCATAAAAATATGAATACTCATTTGTTTTCTTAACTATCCGACTAGTACAAGAAATACGCTAATTTATAAAGGCTATAGAAATGTAAAATAATTCGGTAAGAAGTAAAATGAATTCTGAATTTCATCATTTTTATGCCGGGAAACGAAACACTCTACCAGCAAAAGAAAGTTTAGTGTGATTTTGGATTTCATCATTAAGTAGGGCTTTTTTTTTGGTTGGGAAATTATCAAATAACTTCACTAAGGCGTGTCAGACTCTTATTGACTAAAACCCACCCGTGTTCCTTCAGTTGCCTGTATGTTGCCAGGGGCCACGGTATCCCTTTCGGACTTTCTCGCAACCCCGGCAAGCATCGGCCCTAGTGGACCCTGTCAGTTCTGCTATCATCTCTTTGAGGCGCGCGTGGAACACAACGCGCCGTCGACCCGGGCCTGGTCCTTATCGGACGGTGAGCTACCTATTGCTCACCGTCCACAAGCCCGCGCCAACGGTGGCCGGGAATCGGTCTGCGATTCCCAGCGCCCAGGATCATTACGTAGAGCTGAGTCGGCGGCAGTAGTGTGAAACTAGTGTTATAATCCGGTCAGACATAGCTTCATAGATTTGAACACTTACACTGATGGGATGGCGAAGTGCACAAACTAAAATAATTGTTCTAGCTTTACACACACAGGTATTGCGTATTTGACGCTCTGTCGACGTTTATAATAATACTAGCTTCTGCCCGCGACTTCGTTCGCATGGAAATCGTAAGACATCACAATATACTACAATAATAGCCATATTTTTATAAAACTTCCCTGTATACTACGTTTGTAGTTTTATTCTCAGCAGCCAAAATATACAGAGAGTCAGGAATGGTGACTCGGGAGCAAGCGACGTAACAGTTGTCCGTGTGAGAAGCAGCTTATCCTGAGGTCGACACCCGCAGCCTTCAGCCTTTAGTGTCGGCCCCTGTGACTTGTTGTTGATCGCAAAGCATACACTCCCAGAGAACTGCACGCGCTTTAACTGGTAATGGTGGGGAATTTGTACTTTATACGCGCTATAAACACTGTCTCACCATCGCCACAACCTGTTAGAATTTCCACCTCGATGACGTTTCTCTGCAAAGACATGACTTTGAGCTGGTTTCCGTTACACAAATATACAACCGGAAGTCCACTTGCCATTTAATGCTGAAATGAACCTTTTTGGCGCAGCCGTGAGGCACACACTATTGTTTTAAAAACACTATTTTTTATTTCCACTGTAATTTGTGTTTTGTGTTTCGCGAACTGTGTCCAAATAAATGTTTTTTCTATCTTTCTTTCTTTTCTTTCTATTTGTAAATTGAGAAATTCTACGGGGTGATATTTGACATCATCTTCCTCCACATCACTATTAATGGAGGTGTATATCACTTCACTCCCTTCAATTTGTGAGAGAATACTGTGGTTGATCGCTGTAGCTTGATCATCTTCGGAGTTAAAACGGAAACACACCTAAGAATTCTCTTGGTACGGTATTTGACTGATATCCCCGTATATCAGACAAATAAGATCTTCTAAAGTGGGATCTACTCTACCAAGAGTCTCTGGTAGAGTGCTTTCACCAACTTTTAGAAGAACATCGGAGAATTCTTGAGCATTTGAATTACCGCCAAGCCGAGCTCGTATGATGATGGTCAAGCGCAGTTTATGAACTCTCGACCATAGAGTCGACCTTTTCAACGAAGTTTTCACTTTTTTTGTCAAAACTGTGACACCACCCATCATATCTTGGTTTCTGCGGATGTCCTGCAGGGTTCTGTTTACAGTTTCCACTGCTTTCCTTTTTGCCATAACGCATTCATCCCATACGACGAAGCGCAATCCCCTAAGCACACATCCCTTGTTACTGTTGCGTGACACCCCACAAACAGGTGTTTCGTTGCTCTCTAAATCGATGGGAATCTTAAACATGACGTGCGCTGTTTTGCCACCAGGAAGCAGTGTGGCAGCGATTCCAGAAGATCCACATACATATTATAAAATCGCTAGGACAAATCTGCTGTCAAAATCTGTAAAAAAACATTTTATTCCTACAGTCTTTTGCTCTAAAATGATCAGAATACAACCTAGAATGTTTTGTGACTGTAAAGTACTTGTAACTTAGTAGTTTCCCATAGCTTACGAAGTTTTCCATTTTTTGTGAATTAATACATTCTATGAACTATTACATACACAATCCAAAAAAAAATCGTTTTACAAAAAGAGTTTAAAAAAACAGATGTAAATCGAACTTACTACCCCGGGCGGTCTACCACCAGCTCATAAAGCAGTATTTTTTTAATGTTACTTCAGTGGGAGAAAGAGATGGAGCTATACATCCTGTAGAGCTTCATCTCTTTCCCACACTGAAGTAAACTAAAGTAATATTAAAATAATACTGCTTTTAAGCTGGTGGTAGGCCCTCAGGACTTCAAATCATTCGTCCAATCGCTTACTTATTCGCTTTGTTGAAAGTTAGCTAAAATAGCCGTTCCTATATAAAAGGTAGCGTGATGATAATCATTTAAAAAGTTAAATCGGTAACTACCTATCTACAATATCCCAACCTTTTGGCGCGTCTTTTTACAATTTGCAGAGAAAAATACGAACATGATGTAATATTGCTCATCCCCCATAGCAAATAGCGTGATAGTTTATGCCCTACGGTTGGTACAGACAAACATTCTAAAAACTTTATTTTCCGCATAAGAATCGATCCCAGACCTCTTAGCAATAACTTTCTTTAAAAAAAATTAACTTCGTTACGATTTTATTATATCTATAGATTATAGGTAGATTATCAAAAAAAATAATAATCGTATAACAAAATGTGAAAAAAAAAAAAAACCGTAGGTGGGAATCGAACTTACAACCCCACGTTTACAAAGCAACCGCCCAACCGCTGAGAAACTGTTGAAACTTGTCTAAAATAGCCGTTCCTATATATTTTTTGATTGACTGCTTAGTTCCATAAAGGTATAGCGTGATGATAATCATTTAAAAAGTTAAATCGATAACCATCTACAATATCCTAAAATTTTGGCGCGTTTTTTCCCAAAAATACGAACATAATATAATATTGCTCGTCCCCCATAGTAAATAGCGTGATAGTTTATACCCTATAGTTTGACCAGACTTATAGGGAACACCTATGCAAAATTTTAACAGAATCTATCCGGTAGAATTTGCGTCATGCTAGAACATAAAAATACAACATAATGTAATATTGCTCGTCCCCCATAGTAAATAGCGTGATAGTTTATACCCTATAGTTTGACCAGACACACAGGGAATATCTATGCAAAATTTTAACAGAATCTGTCCGGTAGAATTTGCGTGATGCTGGAACATACATACAGACAAACAGACAAACAGACAAAAATTCTAAAAAAAATATTTTCGGCATTAGAATCGATCCTAGACCTCGTAGCAATTACTTTTTTTCAAAAATATTCAATGTACAGTTTTGACTTCGCTACGATTTTATTATATGTATAGATGAAGTGAAGCATCTTCAACGAAGTAATGTTATACAATTTCATCAATCAATATTTGTACTCAATTTAATTACTATCCAATCATGATAATTAATTTCTTCAGCACTGTAATAAGATAAATTTTATCATCAACTATAGTTGATTAATTATAATTATACAAATTAGCAGACATGCATTAGGTATGTTTATATATATGTAGCTGTTGCCCGCGACTCCGTCTGCGATCCAAGATGAAAAGTAGCCTATGTCCTTTTCCAGGTTGTGGTCTACCCATGTGCCAAATTTCATCTAAATCCGTTCAGCCGTTTTAGCGTGACGGCGTAATAAACAAACTCACTTTCGCATTTATAAGATTAGTTAGGATTTATAGTCCATTCCTACATTCCTACATGTCCTACATTCTACAAGGTGTAGGTAATACCACGCGCGCCTCAAAGAGATGTCAGTAGAATTGACGGGGTCCGCTAGGGTCGATGCCTGCCGGAGTTGCGAAGAAAACCAAAAGGGATACCGTGGCCCACGGCAACAGGGCAACCGAAGGAACACGGGTGGGTTTTAGTCAGTAAGAGTCTGACACGCCCCTCCTGCTCTGCCCAAAGCGCGAGAAATTATTTGATAATTTCCCACCCAAAAAAAAGGTGTACCTAGATGATAGAAATAACCAAAAACCTGAAAAAGAGTCATTATATCCATCATAATGAACAACTTTTACTAACTGAAAAACCTTCAAATCGCGAAAAAAACGTTTATGTTTGCAAAAGTCGACAAAATGTTTGGAACAGCAGATTTTTTAATTCCAATTTTAGATTTGGTCCCTCATTAAAAGTTGTTCATAATGAAGAGTACAATTAACCCTCTGAATAGGTACTTAATATTATATGCCAGCTTGTTTTTATCTCACTGTAGAGCAAACACCTCTTCTCATATAGAGAAGACACTAGCATTGATCACCACGCTTGCTCAAGACGGGTTGGCGATTTCAGACAATAGGTACTTATCCTACTTAGGATAACTCTCAATAGATCCACCTTTAACCCGTCAAACGAAGATAGAAGCCGTTTGCATGGAAGCGTTAAACGGTTTTCACGACTACAGCTATGGTTTAATTGGAATACAATTAACTCTTTCTTTTAAATCGAAATAAAATGCAAAATTGCTTCTTATATATAATAAAATATATATTTTTTTTAATACAAATCAAATGTTTTATTTAAACTATAATCCTGATATAAATTCAATGTAATGTACATTTTGATTTCATTCATGATCAATCTGCCTAGCCTTTTCCCAACTATGTTGGAGTCGGCTTCCAGTTTAACCGAATGCAGCTGATTTTACATGGAGCGACTGCCTATCTGACCTCCACAACCCAGTTACTGTGGTACCACGATACCCCTTGGTAAGCCTGGTTGTCAGACTTTCCGGCTTCTGATGACCCACAACGACTGTCAAAGATCCAAGAATGACAGCCGGGACCAACGGCTTAACATGATTTCCGAGGCACGGAGCTCGGTATGTTAAGATGATCACCCTCGGTATGTTAATATCGTCACCCATCCACGGACTGACCGTGGCAAGCGTAGCTTAACCTGATCTATCGACCCGTTCGGCTGTTATTACTTAGCCACGAGCGATTGATTTCATTCATGATTCATGATATAGTCCAAATGAATAAGATTAAAATAAAATAAAAATCTAATACAGCGTGGCAGGGATAGCGAAAACTATCACCATGGATTTAGTTCATGATTCGGAACGATACAGCCCTGTGTTGAAATTTTTCGTCAGTCATTTAAAAAAAATCTGCTGTTTCACAGAAAAGTGCAATACCTACGCGGTCAAAACCTATGGAACAGCAGATTTTTTTTTTTTTTTTTTTCAAAAACCCGACGAATAATTTCAACGCAGAATCATGTACTGAATCCATGGTAGCAGTTTTCGCATCGATGCCACCCTGTATACATTTGAGTCGAGTCGGTATTAAAGTTTTGTATGGGTGTTTTGTATGTTTTTCGCGATGTTGGTGCCATGGAGAAACTTGTTCAGTTTGATGGTCTTGTACCACACCCTTTTTGACCAAACCTTTATGATACACTCAGTATATTTATGGTCGTTTCGAGTGTAAAAATGCTGGTTCCTACGAAATTTGTCGGATTAACCTAGAATAAATCCCAATGACATCATTGAAACTACATTAAAAGCTTACAAATCGTTTCGTTTATCCTGTACGGCGTAATGCGGTGGACAGTCGACCGCGGCTAATCCGGGCACTGACGTCATTGGCCTGCCCGCCAAATTGCCCAGAAAACCGTCTGACCACAGGCACACATGGCCAATGTTTTCGCTTATAGACATTGTATTGTGAATTTATTGGTTCTGTCGTTTGTGTGTCCTTTGTTTAGTTTAAACAAACTGGAGCGGAATTTTGTGTTAGATTGTTTTATGAAACAGATATCTGCCGTTTATAGATCGATTATATTAGAATTATAATGCCAGCCTTTTATTATCCCACTGAAGGGCAAAGGTCTCTTCACATAAAGAGAAAGCGTTGGTCACCACGTTTGTTCAAGGCGGGTTGGTGATTTCCGACCCCTCAGGTTTCCTATCAATGTTTTCCATCACCGAGGCAAATGGCAGTAATGTCTAAGATAAACTCAGAAAGTACATGAGCAGTACTTTTATAAAATACAATAGACGTTGAGTCCGAGCTCTCTGCGTCCAGTGCTCGGCGTGGCAAAACGCCGTGTTCGGATTTGCAACAAGTCAATCGTCATCCTGAGGATGCCTCGTTGAGGGGTGAAACACGTGTCGATTTCTTACAAGGTTTATTCAGACTCTTTAGAAATAGTTAAGCGGAATAGGTTACTGAATACATCAACGTCTATTGTAATTTATAATGGATTTCCGCAAGGTCACGCCTGAATCAATGAACTAGTACTTTTATACTCTTCTACCTTCATATATTTTTCTCTTTTAAGTGTTTTGTGTGTAATAAACAAATAAATAGAATAGTTTTTTTAATTGTTAATAATTTCAGTGTGTGTGTGTGTGTGCATCGTAGGGAATCTCCTTAAATGAAAAAAGAACAAACACTGATCATCACATTTACTAGTACTGCCTTGGCAATTTCAGACAATAATTCAAGTACAGTTTTCCACCAATGAGTGGTGTATGCTGAGACGCAGGTGACGCAGCACAGCACAGCACAGTATAGATTTTGCAGGGTAGGGCCGGCGCGGCAGACATAGGCCGCGAGCGTAGGCTGCAACGCAGCTACATAGACACATTCGCGTCCTAGCTAGTACAAACAATCTGCCATTGAAACAAAATTATGAATCAGTGGTAAAAAAAAAAGTGACGACCTGCATGCGTCGCGCATAAATCTGTACCGGCTCTACAACGAGATGCAGAGCAGGACAGACACATGTCTGCGTCGCACGTGCCTGCGCCGCAGCGTACGCAGCTGTCATTACGTTCATGCATTACAAAATCTGCGCTGCGTGGTCCTGCGACACCTGCGTCTCAGCGTATGCTTAGCCTCAAAACTAAACCTAAGTTACACTGGGTACGAAACCTTAAAAATTCTGAACATGTTTTGATGTATCGTGCTACCAGGATTTTTTGGCGCGTACATGACATTGACAGGGGGGCGTTGTTGGTAAGCATTTGTGAAATTGTCACAGAAATCGTATTGAATAAACAAGATTGCGGCGTTAGTTCCAAATTTGGCCACGCACCATTGTAAAATTAAGTGACATTTTGGGTACAAAACCTTGAAAACATAATTTTGACGTAATGTATTTTGACAGTCGAATGAGCACGTAGCATAAAATCATTCATCCGCGCATTAATAATATACATAGTTCTACCAGCAATCAATTCTGAGTGTGTATTGCAGCGTAATATTTGTTAGGTATACAACAAAACGTATGGGATTAGCAGATAACAGTGCATTAGGCATTAACGGGTTGTCAGCTCAGCGCTAATTGGAGATATTACAACCCATTTCCATTTAGTTTACACACAGATAGGATTCGCTCAGCTTATTGTTGTAAGCTCGTGGCCGTGTATCGGTTTTGTTCATACACGTAGAATAAGTTCATAAAAAAAGTGAAATAAAAAAAAATAAGTCACTCGTTTCCGAATCCTCCAAACAAAATAAAATATAAAATAAACTTATCTTTGTACCTTCTCTATACAGAAAATTTATACATGGCCAGTAACAACCTCGGGGCTTTAAACCCACAAAGGGTCGCAAGCGGCTACATGTCACATGTCATTTTTGTTCGTATTTCAAACGTAAAGTAACTGGCCGGTCCAGATTACGTCACGTTGTGAAATATTACTGTTGTATTTTTTTATTATAATTATTCTGAGAAATCATATCTAGCTAGTACCCCACGACACAGGGAATCCTAGTGTGGGGTCCAGGGAATTTGTAAAAAACTAGCACCTAAGGCTCCTATGTAATTTGTTACTCGTTTTTATTTTTATTGTACCGTGTTTTTGTGAACTGAATAAAGCTTTTTTACTTTTACTTTTTTTTTACTTTTTTTAGTACCTACTTAGGAAGTTTTATTTTCCGACCTGACATTTAGGCCCGTATTACAGAACGTCACTCAATACTCAAGCATTACTTAAAACCAGATTCAACCAATCAAATGGCTTGAATCTAGTTTTAAGTAATGCTGTTCTGTAATACGGGCCTTAGACTTACCACAGTGACATTAAAAAGTTAGAAAAACGATTACTTATACAGTAAATCGCACATCGGTGGGAACACCTGGACAATTGCCAACGCCTTTATGTCGTGGTAGTAAGGATGAATTTCGTAGTGCAAGTGTTACCACTGATTTACGGTTGACTGTACACAATGTAAAATAGGAGC
Source organism: Agrochola lychnidis (assembly GCA_963680765.1). Taxonomy (NCBI): domain Eukaryota; kingdom Metazoa; phylum Arthropoda; class Insecta; order Lepidoptera; family Noctuidae; genus Agrochola; species Agrochola lychnidis. The sequence continues at coordinate 10,208,336 of OY796869.1, read as the reverse complement.
TTGTGACTAAGTAATAACAGCCGCACGGGTCGATCCGACAGGTTAAGCTACGCTTGCCGGGGTTGGTCCGTGGATAGGTGACCATCTTTACATACCGAGACTTGCGTGCCTCGGAAAGCACGTTAAACCGTTGGTCCCGGCTGTCATTCGTAGACCTTTGACAGTCGTTACGGGTCGTCAGAAGCCCAAAAGTCTGACAACCAGTCTTACCAAGGGGTATCGTATTACCCAGTTACTGAGTTGTGGAGGTTAGATGCAGTCGCTCCATGTAAAATAGGTACTGGTATTCAGCTGCATCCGGTTAAACTGGAAGCCGACCCCAACATAGTTGGGAAAAGGCTAGGCAGATTGATTTGCAATGTAAAATCAACAAAACCAATTTTCTAGACATTTCCTTTCAAAAATATGGCAGAAAAACCAGAGAGCTAAATTTCAATACACCCAAAATAACCCATTCATGATCAATATTTCTTAACCAAAGCCAAAATGCTCAAACAAAATAGGGTAAGGGCGTTCATTATTCGACGCTTATAAGTTTTTGTGATGAAATTGTCCACAAAAACCCGCGTTTCGTCCGCCTACTGTTGGGTCTACCGCAATTTTCTATTAGTGTCCCAAATGGGCGAAAAACGTGTCAATTTTCCTTGTCCCCTCGAAAAGGGGAAAAATGTTCCACTGTTCATTTGGGAACAAATGTATTGGAAGTTGGGACTTTAGAAATATAAAACAATCAGTGGACACAGTTTCGGGTTATATTGAATGGCAGGATAAGTTTTTGAGTTATATGAATGAGTTCAACATAATTAAAACTTTTTACAAAAAAAAACTACCGACCTCCAAAAAAAACACTACAAAGTGAAAAATAACTTTAATTTCGGAAGTCGGTGTCTTGGGTTTTGTATTTTCGTTTTTTGCCACCGACTTCCGAAATTAAAGTTATTTTTCACTTTGTAGTGTTTTTTTTGGAGGTCGGTTGTTTTTTTTTTGTAAAAAGTTTTTATTTTTCACTTTTTAGTTGTGGTACCTACCCCACACACATTCGAATACCACTACCTGCTACCAGTGACAGAAACTTATCATATCATCTACATACTAAGTAGGAAAAAAATACGTATTTTGTAGCTAACTCAAAAACTATCCAAGCAAAGTTAATAAAATTTATATGGGACCAATTCGAGAGCACACCCTTTCAAACAAAAAAAGAATTTTTAAAATCGGACCACAATTGACGGAGAAATCGGTGGACATACAAAAAAAAAACATACGCGACGAACATTATAACCTCCTCCTTTTTGGAAGTCGGTTAAAAATACAAGTTTACTTGTGGTGTTGTGTGTACACACTTTTCTGATACACCTTGTATAGGTATAAATTGTAAGTACAAAGATTATGTCTGAGCCAGGCACAGCTACTATAAGTATACTCGTTATTTTGGACGGACGACTTCATTCCGACCTCGCCGCCGAGGTCCTTTGCGATCGCGACCGAATCCTCGAGTAAATGAAACCCTCCCGACCCTTGCTCGAAAATGAGGTGCCAGCAGTTGTTGCAGCTGAGCACGTAGCTTTAAATACCCGGAGTAATAATCATGTTGAAAATCTTAGGTTGATCCAGCCTGTCCCTTCTTGCTGTCTTCTCCCCAGCCATGCCCTAAGCCGAGGTTCGTACCCCACATTAAAATTAAGCGAGTGCTCGCTAAGGGCACCTCCCTTAGCGAGCTCGCTTAATTTTAATTTTAATAGTTTATATGCTCCTGGCTGGAGGCTCTAAGTGTAGAAACTTAAGGCACCCACAGGAAATGTCCGGTCTAGCAGCTAAGACCTTAGTGGTCAAAACTGCGAGAGGCCATAGTTAAAAAAAAAAGAAAAGGATGGACGACTATCTATGTTGCGGCACAGTGAGAGCCACTGAGAACAAAGACGCCTGGGCGGCCACTACTTAACTGTCAAAAAATGTGTCACCGTTTGAAATGACGTAAAGAAACTTTAGCCCAGGTTCGGAAGAACGTATTTTTATCGCGGCGATTTTTTTTCGAGCACCGGATTTTTGACGCTCTGCTTAGCGCCGAGAATGGAAAATCCAATAGTATTTTCATGACGCGCTGGAATGCGCTCTGTTGGATTTTCAATACTTCGGCTCAATACCGAGAGTTGAAAATCAAGTGCACGAAAAAAGAAGTCGCCACTAATAAACATGCGTCCGGCTTAGAAAGCGCTCCGTGACAGAAGTAGTGCGCTCTTCGCACTTTTAGCGCAACGAATTTTATTTGTTCTACCGTCTCTAGACGCTACTGGCTCGGCGATTCCAAGCTCTGTGGCCACACCTAAGGGATTAGGAACGTCAGTCAGGCGGATATTGTTGTCTGTCTACCTGTCATAATCCCTTAGCAATAAACGTCGTAGGATGACAATCCTACGACGCTTAGTGCTTGTTCACGTACAACACGTGGTTGCGGGGCGGCGCGGTGGCGAGCGCGGGCGTGGTGGCGAGCACGGTGGTCTTGGCAAGTTCGTGTTCACATTTTGGCCGCCAAGCGCTTGTGCGGGTGCGCAAGTTCAAACTGGTTGATCTTACCTGACGCTGTGCATGAATCTCGCGCGCATTTGCTAGGTCAACGTGAACCCCCCTCTTTGAGGAGTAGCTTGAGAGGCGCCACGGCGTCCTCACCTTCCGCCTGACGGAGGTCCTCACCGGACACGACTGTTTCAGGAGGTTCCTATTCAGGATAAGGCGGGAGGAAACGCCCGGGTGTCACCACTGTGTGGATCGCTCGGAGGACACGGTGGAGCATACGGTGAAGGTCTGCCCGGCTTGGGCGGAGCATTACCATGTCCTCGTGGAGGCGATCGGCGGAAGTGATCTCTCGCATCCGGCCCTGATTCGGGCCATGGTACGGAGCGAGAAGAAATGGGAAGCCGTCAACTCTTTTTGCGAAGCAGAAATGCTCGCGAAGGAGGAGGCGAAACGCGTGAGGGAGAGGAAAAATTCGCGCCCTCACGCCCCTAACCGCCGCAGGAGGAGACGCCCTGGGCGGGAATCGCAAGCCGATTTCCAGACACTGTAGGTGCGGGCTTGCGGATGGTGAGCAATGGGTAGCTCGCCACCCGATAAGGACCAGGCCCGGGTTGATGGCGCGTTGTGTTCCACGCGCGCCTCAAAGAGATGTCGGCAGAATTGACGGGGTCTAATAGGGCCGATGCCTGCCGGGGTTGCGAATAAGGCCGAAAGGGAAATCGTGGCCCCCGGCAACATAGCAACTGAAGGAACACGGGTGGGTTTTAGTCAGTAAGAGTCTGACACGCCCTCCCGCTCAAAAAAATACACATAATGTTAAATAAGTGAATTTTTTATGTAACTTAATCTGTGAATACTTTACATTATATTTATACTAGCTTCTGCCCGCGACTTCGTTCGCATGGAAATCGTAAGACATCACAATATACTACAATAATAGCCACATTTTTATAAAACTTCCCTGTATACTACGTTTGTAGTTTTATTCTCAGCAGCCAAAATATACAGAGAGTCAGGAATGGTGACTCGGGAGCAAGCGACGTAACAGTTGTCCGTTTGAGAAGCAGCTTATCCTGAGGTCGACACCCGCAGCCTTCAGCCTTCAGTGTCGGCCCCTGTAACTTGTTGATCGTAAAGCATACACTCGCAGAGAACTGCACGCGCTTTAACTGGTAATTATGGGGAATTTGTACTTTATACGCGCTATAAACACTGTCTCACCATCGCCACAACCTGTTAGAATTTCCACCTCGATGACGTTTCTCTGTAAAGACATGACTTTGAGCTGATTTCCGTTACACAGATATACAACCGGAAGTCCACTTGCCATTTGTGAATTGAGAAATTCTACGGGGTGAAAGAAAGAAAAGAAAGAAAGAAAGAAAAATGCGTTTATTGGCATTACAGCAAAAAAAATACACCTTATAACTATAAAAACAAAAAACAATGATTTAATGCCAAAAGGGCCTCAGCTCAGCATATTGTCAGATGACAACACAAAGTGTACCACCTGACGCTGATTTTCAGCTGCAACCCACGAGTGCCATACGCTAGAATAATAAACAGGAAAGTGTGTGTGTGTGTGTGTGTGTGTGTGTGGGTGATATTTGGCATCATCTTCCTCCACATCAGTATTAATGGAGGTGTATATCACTTCACTCCCTTCAATTTGTGAGAGAATACTGTGGTTGATCGCTGCAGCTTGATCATCTTCGGAGTTAAAACGGAAACACGCCTAAGAATTCTCTTGGTACGGTATTTGACTGATATCCCCGTATATCAGACGAATAAGATCTTCTAAAGTGGGATCTACTCTACCAAGAGTCTCTGGTAGAGTGCTTTCACCAACTTTTAGAAGAACATCGGAGAATTCTTGAGCATTTGAATTACCGCCAAGCCGAGCTCGTATGATGATGGTCAAGCGCAGTTTATGAACTCTCGACCATAGAGTCGACCTTTTCAACGAAGTATTCACTTTTTTTGTCAAAACTGTGACACCACCATATCTTGGTTTCTGCGGATGTCCTGCAGGGTTCTGTTTACAGTTTCCACTGCTTTCCTTTTTGCCATAATGCATTCATCCCATACGACGAAACGCAATCCCCTAAGCACACATCCCTTGTTACTGTTGCGTGACACACCACAAACAGGCGTTTCGTTGCTCTCTAAATCGATGGGAATCTTAAACATGACGTGCGCTGTTTTGCCACCAGGAAGTAGTGTGGCAGCGATTCCAAAAGATCCTCACACATACATATTTTAAAATCGCTTGGACAAATCTGCTATCAAAATCTGTAAAAGAAACATTTTATTCCTACAGTCTTTTACTCTAAAATGATCAGAATACAACCTTGAATGTTTTGTGACTGTAAAGTACTTGTAACTTAGTAGTTTCCCATAGCTTACGAAGTTTTCCATTTTTTGTGAATTAATACATTCTATGAACTATTACATACACAATCCAAAAAAAAAATCGTTTTACAAAAAGAGTTTAAAAAAAACAGATGAAAATCGAACTTACTATCCAGGGCGGCCTACCACCAGCTCATAAAGCAGTATTATTTTAATGTTACTTCAGTGGGAGAAAGAGATGGAGCTATACATCTTGTAGAGCTTCATCTCTTTCCCACACTGAAGTAAACTAAAGTAATATTAAAATAATACTGCTTTTGAGCTGGTGGTAGGCCCTCAGGACTCCAACCGCTTACTTATTCGCTTTCTTTGAAAGTTAGCTAAAATAGCCGTTCCTATATAAAAGGTAGCGTGATGATAATCATGGCGCGTCCTTTTACAATTTGCAGAGAAAAATACGAACATGATGTAATATTGCTCATCCCCCATAGCAAATAGCGTGATAGTTTATGCCCTACAGTTGGTACTTGGTACAGACAAACTCAAACTCAAAACATTTATTTCAATTAAACCATTTACAGGCACTTTTGAATTGTCAAGGAATCGGTCAGTCAGAAATAGGTATGAAGCTAGTTGCCCATTCCAAAGCGTAGTAGGTACCTATGGAGAAGAACGGGCAAGAAACTCCACGGACACTCTTTTATATAAAAAATTGTTACAAAATATTGGTTACATCAATCATGTTGAAATTATACATGTGAGAACAATGTAGAAAGACGTGCACATGAGAAGCATCCGTAATAAAAAGATAAAAAAGAACAATTCAAAAATAAATTAAAAATAAGCCCTGGCAGCTAAGAGATGACCAGTCCCAACTGACGGCGCCCGTTCACGAACATGACGCATGGATTAGCACCATTCAGCTCAACCATTTTGAAGGGAGCTAAATGATCCAACACACGCGCCACCATCAGCGAAACATTTGAGTGAGCATGACATACTCACAGCCGCCAGGGCACATTCAAGTCAATGCAAGACATATTACCCGGTAAATGGTAACTCTTTAGTACATAGTGCTCACATAGTGTGCTATGCAATTATATAATACAAAAGAGATTGAGTTTATACAATGCAAAGATGGTCTTACAATCTTCAGCAGCTCCAACAGTATTAGCAAATGTTAATCAATTAGTTGTGGTTGTGGAGCAGGACCAGCATTGAGCCAAGCATTTTTATCAGTGATGTAATCCCCCAACGTATAATATGCCTGCCTGCATAGTGTGCGTTTTATACAAGATTTGAATTTCGTCTCATTCAGTTGAAGTATGTGGGGAGGAATTTTATTGTAACATTTTAAACAGTATCCCATGAAAGATGAATCTACTTTAGCCAGTCTGAAACCTGGTTGAACTAATAAGTCCCTATTTCTAGTACTATAATTATGTCTATCACCTCTTTTGCTAAAAAGATGTAAATTCTTTCTTACGTACATGATGTTTTTATAGATATATTGACAAGGTACCGTCATGATGTTAATATCCTTAAACAGTTTCCTTAGAGAATCGCGCCTGCGGAGACAATATATGGCTCTGATCGCTCTTTTCTGGAGAATAAAAATAAAAACTTTTTACAAAAAAAAAACCACCGACCTCCAAAAAAACACTACAAAGTGAAAAATAACTTTAATTTCGGAAGTCGGTGTCTTGGGTTTTGTATTTTCGTTTTTTGCCACCGACTTCCGAAATTAAAGTTATTTTTCACTTTGTAGTGTTTTTTTTGGAGGTCGGTGGTTTTTTTTTTGTAAAAAGTTTTTATTTTTCACTTTTTAGTTGTGGTACCTACCCCACACACATTCGAATACCACTATCTGCTACCAATGACAGAAACTTAACATATCATCTACATACTAATTGGGAAAAAAATACGTATTTTGTAGCTAACTCAAAAACTATCCAAGCAAAGTTAATAAAATTTATATGGGACCAATTCGAGAGCACATCCTTTCAAACAAAAAAAGAATTTTCAAAATCGGTCCACAATTGACGGAGAAATCGGTGGACATACATAAAAAAAAAATGCTCCTCCTTTTTGGAAGTCGGTTAAAAAATAGACTCGATGTCTGCAGCCCGTCCCCACAGTAAAATACCGTAGGACATGATACTATGAAAGTAGCTGAAATATACTAGCCTCGCGGTATCTACATCAGTAAACTGACGGATTTTTCTGACAGCATATGCTGCTGAACTTAGCCGTCCTGCAAGAGATGTTAAATGAGGACCCCATTGCAGCCTTGAGTCGAGCGTGATCCCTAGGAAAATAGTTTTATCAACGAATTCTAGTTTCTCTTGATTCAATACTATCTCACAATCACTACTTTTGACAGTTGGTAAAGAAAATTTTATGCACTTAGTTTTTTTTCCATTTAATACTAAATTATTAGCAGTGAACCAATTTTGGACCTGCAGTAGGGCGTTATTTACGTCGTTAAAATTTGTAGCACGTCTATCTACCTTAAAAATTAAAGAAGTATCGTCAGCAAATAACACCATTTGTGGTTGATTTTTTAATAAATGGAGTAGATCATTAATGTATACTAAGAAGAGGAATGGACCCAATATCGAGCCTTGTGGCACACCTAATTTTACTTTTAAACCTAGTGAATTGATACCGTTTATTTGAACTTGCTGTTGTCTATCATTTAAATAAGATTTTACTAAATTTAGTGCAAGTTTTCCAAGTCCGTAATGCTCTAGTTTCAAGAGTAAGGTTTCGTGATCGACGCAATCAAATGCTTTGGAGAGGTCACAAAAGATCCCTATGGCATCTTGGGCCTCTTCCCACGCGTTAAAAATGTGTTTTAATAGGGTTACACCAGCGTCGGTTGTACAACGTCCTTTGGTGAAACCATACTGTTGATCGCATTTGATTAAGCATTACTTTTTCAAACACCTTGCTGAATACCGGCAACACGGATACGGGTCTATAATTATTGGTGTCTTTACTGTCCCCGGATTTGAAAAGTGGTATTACCTTACTGTATTTCATTAAATCCGGGAAGACTTCTTGATCCACACACAAATTAAATATTAAGGCTAAGTAAGGCGCTATGGTCTCAATTATGAAGGTACAGACTTTAATGGACATCCCCCAAAGATCTTCGGTCAATTTGATCTTGATTTGTTTAAAAGCTTTTATTACCGTTACGGGGTTAATATGCTTAAAGTTAAATTCAATCGGGCATGCTGAAACGTTGGCCCTTAATAAATCAAAAGAGAGTGAGGGCGAGGAGTTTAAGGTTTCAGTAGTTTTAAGTGGGATACTGGTAAAGAAATTTACAAATTCTTGAGCAACTTCTTCGCTATCGCAAATGAGACCACCACATGACGTCTTCAGTGTATAATCAGAATTATGCTTTTTGTTTCTGTTCGTTTCATTATTGATAATTTTCCAAACCGTCTGTATTTTATTGTCTGCTGATTTTACCTTGTTGCTAATGTATAAGGCTTTAGCTGCCTTACAAGTGTTCTTAAAAGTTCTAGAGTAAGTAGCAACATACTTATTAAAAGTTTCCGTGTTAATATAAGGCTTAAGGCCATACAGCTCGAAAAGTCTATCCCTACTTTTCCTGAGTCCTGTAGTTGCCCAGTCACTAAATAAAAACTTAGGGCTGATAGTTTTAGTGTTCTTCTTAAAACAATTATTGAACTCGGATTGGACTAACGAAAAGAATTCTTTATACAAAATATTAACATTGTTCATTGTAAGGACCTGATTACTTAACTTACAAACTAAAGTGCTATTATATTTATTTAAATTAACAGCTGTTATTGGTCTGAATTTGATCTGCACTTTTTGTAATGGTATGTTAGACTCAAAAGTTACGGATTGACCACTGTGATCCGAAGGGAGATAATTAACTATGGCTTTATCTACATAGTCGCAGCAACAAAACACATTATCAATACATGTAGCAGTAGATGTAGTTATTCGGGTCGGTTCCACAAACACATGTGACAAATTGAATGATTTGAACAAATTTAAAAATCTACCGGTATTTGAATTATTTTCTAAAATATTAATGTTGTAATAAATCAGTAATTATTTGTGGTGACTTACCACAAATAATTACTGATTTATTACAAGTTGCAAGTTTTGCCAAAACATCTTCCATTACTGACTCAAATATAGAGTAGTTTTGATAATTTGGGGGTCTGTAAACGCACACTATAACATGCTTATCTAGCTCAACACAAGACAGTTCAATGCTATGTTCAACCGACAGTTCAACTATGTCATTACGGGTTTTTGATTTAATACAACTTTTAATTAAGATTAATGAACCTCCACGCAGCATTGATTTTCGGTTAAAACAACTGGCCACACTATAATTCTCATAGTTAATTAACATTTCATAATCTTTTAACCAATGCTCAGTTAAACATATAATGTCAAACATTGTTTTTTCTAAAAATAATTCAATTTCCAATTGTTTGGAAGAAAAACCTTGAATATTTTGATGTAATAATTTCAAGGATTTCTGCTTAGCCCCTTTTGTACAATTAACTATGTTAGTGCTAGAAAATACCTTTTTGTTATTAAGTTTAATTATACTGTTATTGGTACCTTCTGTTGTCTTACAAACTAGTTTAAACTAATTGTGCTAACCACCTTAACATTAGTACTATTACTAATTGTGGTACTAATTCTATAAGACTTCGACATACTAATTATATCTGGGTTAATATTAAAAGCTAATAGCCTAGCTATTTGACGTCTAAAACTAATGGGCAGATACACAGTATCCCTAGTCGACCTGAGCTTATCAACAAAAATGTTGGTGTCAAAAAATATAAACTTGTCACTATGGTGACTAACTAAGAAATGCATGTAATTATTTAACATGTGAATGTAGTTGTTTTGTCTGTTTGACAAGTGCTCAAAATATGGAAAAGCACACAAAATTATTTTCTTACAATTTAACTTCAATAGTTCGGTGACACTATCAGTAATATCATCTTTATTAACATTAAAACTATTACCTATTAATACAGTAACAATGGCATTAGGATTATATTCCTTCCTAGTTATTGAAGACATTATTTGTTTGTAGGAATTCTGAGGCCTACAATAGTTTTCAGAAGAATGACTCAGGTTGTCACTAAGTAATTTTCCTAACCCTTTTCCAAAACTATCAGAAAACATAATGGAGCGGTAACAAACTTTACCATTACAAGGGGGAGAACTAATTTCTGTCTGAACTACTTGCAATGGATCTTGTTTAACATCTGGTAAATCTTTATGCGGAATAGAGATCTGAGCACTACCTGACTGGTACGGGTCCTCCGTTGCCTCAGGTTGGAGAGTGCCAAGATTGGATTTCCTATGCAATGATGATAGAGGGCTGCTGGGAGTCAGCAGGTCCACTTTAACTACATTAGAATTGCACATTTCAACTAACTCATTTGCAGCAAGGATGTGCTCCTGAATTTGTTTTTCAGACCTCACATACTTAGTGTAGAGTGACTGTAGTGATGCTTCTAGAACCTGAATTTCAGACTGTAACTGTTGAGTGTCAAACTCATAAATGTTCTTACTGTCTTCTAATTTAATTTTATAGTTATTTAATTTATTTATCAGAAAACCACGTTCCTTCCTTAGTTTAATATTATTGGAACTGTGTTTTTGTTGTTTTCTATATTTATTGCATTTATTAATGATTTTATTTAGCTTTGCATATTTCTTAATTTTATTTTGACTTACTTTATAACTACTATTATTATATTTCATTATCGAAAACATTCTAAAAACTTTATTTTCCGCATAAGAATCGATCCCAGACCTCGTAGCAATAACTTTCTTTAACAAAAATTAACTTCGCTACGATTTTATTATATCTATAGATTATAGGTACATAATCAAAAAAAATAATAATCGTATAACAAAATGTGAAAAAAAAGAAAAAAAAACCGTAGGAGGGAATCGAACTTACAAGCCCATGTTTGCAAAGCAACCGCCCAACCGCTGAGCTAATTGCTTTGTTGAAACTTGTCTAAAATAGCCGTTCCTATATATTTCATGATTGACTGCTTAGTTCCATAAAGGTATAGCGTGATGATAATCATTTAAAAAGTTTAATCGATAACCATCTACAATATCCTAAAATTTTGGCGCGTTTTTTTCCAAAAATACGAACATAATATAATATTGCTCGTCCCCCATAGTAAATAGCGTGATAGTTTATACCCTATAGTTTGACCAGACTTATAGGGAACACCTATGCAAAATTTTAACAGAATCTATCCGGTAGAATTTGCGTCATGCTAGAACATAAAAATACAACATAATGTAATATTGCTCGTCCCCCATAGTAAATAGCGTGATAGTTTATATCCCATAGTTTGACCAGACACACAGGGAATATCTATGCAAAATTTTAACAGAATCTGTCCGGTAGAATTTGCGCCATGCTGGAACATACATACAGACAAACAGACAAACAGACAAAAATTCTAAAAAAAATATTTTCGGCATTAGAATCGATCCTAGACCTCGTAGCAATTACTTTTTTTCAAAAATATTCAATGTACAGTTTTGACTTCGCTACGATTTTATTATATGTATAGATTTCTAAGTGTACCTAATTAATTTGTAAAGTTATGTCTAACGCGGATAAGAAACTGAGAATCACGTAAAAGTATCAAGCGTATTTTTCTGAAAACTTCACCATTTTAAAAATTATTTATTTATTTATCTTTTAGTATACGTGTTTTTTTAAATACCTTTTGTTTTATTCATAATAATGCGTCTAATTAGGGACAGTGCTCCTTGATGGGCGAGTCCTATTACTGGCTGGACGTACAACGCGTTGCGTGAGCTCAGCACAGAACACGCAAACTAACCACTTAAGGCCATTGGCATTTAGTCGCGTCTTAACGTGAACAAGCACTTAAGTAAAAATGGGCTGACTGTATTTATCCTTGGGTACAATACGGCCGACTTAGGACTGTGGAGTATCGTGTCACCCAGTAACTGACTTTTGAAGTTAGGATAGGCAGTCTCTCCAGGTAAAATCAGCATTTAGCTGCACCGGGTTAGACTGGAAGCCGACACCAACATTATTGGGAAAAAACTGGGCAGGTGATAGTGAATTAGAACCTTGGCATACTGAGCCGCCTAAGTAATTTCTGTTCTATGCTCGTGATTTGCTATGTACTTTGTGTTGTTCTCTGATTACTCTTGTCTTTTATGTATGCACGTATTTCTGAGACAAATAAACCTATTTTTCTTTCTTTCTTTCTTTTCATATTTAAGTTCTTTGTCCAGGCGGTATTTCTTAGGAATGCGCTCTTTTTTTTTTGGGTTGGAAATTATCAAATAACTTCTCTCACTCTGGGCGGAGCGGGAGGGCGTGTCAGACACTTACTGACTAAAACCCACCTGTGTTCCTTCAGTTGCCCTTTTGCCGGAGGCCAAGATTTCCCTTTCGGTATTCTTCGTAACCCCGGCAGACATCGGAAATGTTCCACGAAGTTCCACCAGCTGTCGGAGACGAGTCCCAAATACTTCATCGTCGACTCGATGCCGATGTGAACTCCTCCCACCGTTATCTGGAAAACCGACGGTGGCGCATTACAAGGACCATGGAATGCGCTCCCTCTGAACATATTCGTAAAAAGTTGCCAGAATCTTTGCAGCGCTGATTTGCTGGATTTGTTTTCTCCTCTACCTATCGTTTATTTCTCGTGACAAAGTTTATTCTGTTATATGTATGTATGTGTCTATGTATTAGTATATTTTCATTTTCAAGTTATCTATCACTTATGTTGCACCTGCCATGTTTTTTCTCTGCATCACCCTAAGGTTGACTGGTAGAAAATACCTCAGGCTAATGCCTGAGGTATTTTTAGTCCGCCTTTGTACAGTATTTTTTACTTTTGCATAAAGTTTTAATAAATAAATACCTATCATGCAATAAAAATCTTGGAATATCATACTTCGTGTTCACACGAAGTATGATATTCCAAGATTTCATTTCATTTCATTTCAATTAAATGAAACGAAATTGTTTATTCTGTTAATAGGATACTGGAACCACATACACGAATTAAAAAAAATAAGCTAGATGGAGTCAACTCTTTATCTATCTAACTATCTCAGGAGAAAAGAAATTGCGGACGGTGAGCAAATAGGTAGCTCGCCGTCCGATAAGGACCAGGCCCGGGTCGACGGCGCGTTGCGTTCCACGCGCGCCTCAAAGAGATGTCAGCACAATTGTCGGGGTCCGCTAGGGCCGATGCCTGCCGGGGTTGCGAAGAATATCGAAAGGGAAATCGTGGCCCCCGGCAACATGGCGAACGAAGGAACACGGGTGGGTTTTAGTCAATAAAAGTCTGACACGCCCTCCCGCTCCACCCAGAGCGGGAGAAGTTATTTGATAATTTCCCACCCAAAAAAAAAGGGGGAGAATAAATGGCGAAACAAACACAAGAGTCAGTCTCTTTTAAAATCCAGACATTATCATTTAAATATCAAAAATATCGTGTAGGAAAATGAAGGGTAGCATCCGGAGTGGCCTATTAAAGAAAGTACCAGAAACAATTTGAGTTAACCTGTCCCAGCAGATGTCACTTCAAAACCTAAATTATTAACCAAAGCATAGTCAAACCTGGTTAAGTCAGAACTGGGTAAGCGAGAAAACTTTGTAAATGAGAGTAAGTGCCAGGTTCCGTCATTTCACCTTCTTAAATAAGTGAGATACTGAAACCTCAATAAGAGAAAGTCGTTTTTGCCTCGTGTACCTCTATAACTGAGACTACTACTTGCCGGTACCTCTATAAGCAACAATTGACCGTAATTTAACATCTGCTATTTATGTCATACTAAAATTTCATGGAACTAACATTGTTTTTGTTCCTCTCAACCTTTCCCAACCAGCCTCAACCGCTACAAGTGTGAAAGGCCACACCTGTACCTCTATAAGCTAAAAACTCGAGTTAGTGAGAAACTTATTTAAGCAAAAAAGAGATTCCCGCTTATCCAGGTTCGACCTACCTGACACTTCTTACAGAAACATAATCCTTCCTTCAATAAAATATCCATTTAAAAGCACTCGTTCACAGCCATACATACATACAGAGCTATATACGATGGAGCAATATTTTCTCTCCGGTACAACCGTCGCCTCGAACATATCGAGCCAACGACTGGAAAATGTTATTTCTTACCTCAAACCGAACTATCGTGTCACCCCGTGTTCACCGTGCGTTGTTTATTGTGGAAACATACAGGGGATTATGCTGCTTTTTGTATGATTTTTATGCCCTTTACAACATGTAAAAAAACCCTGCCGATCCATGAGGGTGTTGTCAGGTATCGTACTGAGAGTCATTTATGTGGTAATTTTCAGGAAAAATAATTTTCATTGGGGAATTTTACCGGGTTTATTACATGGGGCGCGGGCAGCCGTCGTTTAGCGGATGTTTAAGTCACCTATGACCCCTGTTGAATACTTGCTAATTTTGAATGGATTTGGTGTAATTTTGGTACTAAAAAAGTGATTTTTAAATAGCAATAACTTTTTATTTTCGATAATAATAAGATGTTTATTACTTTTATGTAATGTTATTGCAGTAACTATGTGCCCCTTTCGGATCGGACGGGGTTTTTTTGAAATGAAAACTTCTTTGGGTGCGTTGGGTATTTTTGAGATGATACTGATACCTCATTTTTGTAAACGCGATTGTGCTCTTTATTTATATTACGTTACGGATCAATGTTCTATGCAAGTATTTTTACTTTAAAGGTTTTGGAAGTATTTTTTTTATTGTTCATGTTTTTACTTCTGTCGGCACTCCCGAAGTGCCATTTTTTTTTTACATATTGTACACATGATAATCTTTTCACTTTATGAACTAAATGTTTGGTGAGATTTACAATTTATATGAATGACTTGCTGTTGCTGCCGGTTTCGCTAGCATGGAACAATTATTTTTCTAAAATATTCATATAAAACTAACCAAAGGAAGAAAATAAAAGTAAGCATAATTACTATTTATAACCTCAGCTATCTGTCAGTGAAAGTCCCGTCAAAATCAGTCCAGCCATTTCGGAGGATAGCCGAAACAAACGGACAGGTACAAAAATTCAAAAAATGCTTTTTGTTATAAATACCGTATATTATTATACTGTCCAATGCATTTAGTAAAAAGCTGTTATTTTGACATTACAAACAGATACTTCAATGTTATTTATTTGTAGTATGTATAGATTAAGTATATCTGGTTTATGATGTTACATTTGGCATTACGATGTGGATTTTTGATGCTAAACCATAATAGTCTTCTATCTTCATAACTTACATAACAGCATCGCGCTTGTATTACCCGAACATCACACACACTACACTTTTATTTCACTTTTATTTCTTTCACTTTCTACAGTTTTAACCAAAAAGGAGGAGGTCTAATGTTCGTCTGTTTGTTTTTTTAATGCATGTCCATCGATATTTTCGTCAATTCTGGACCTCAACTTTACAAATTTGACACGCTGTAACTTTAGAGTCCTCCACCATTAGAATAGCTGACGCTCAGATCTCAAGCACTAAGGACAAATTATTATTGTTATGATTTTCAGCCCGTATAAAATAACTTCAACTGAATGAGACGACATTCAAATCGTGTTAAAACATCGCTGATAAAAATGCTTGCTTGGCTGAATGCTGGTCCTGCTCCACAACCACAACTACCTAATTGATTAACATTTGAAAATACTGTTGGAGCTGCTGAAGATTGTAAGACCATCTTTGCATTGTATAAACTCAATCTCCTTTGTTATATAATTGCATAGCACAGGTGTGAGCACTATGTGACCATCTTTACATACCAAGACCCCTCCTCCATCTTTTGTTAGCTGTGTACTTGAACAATCGACCAATCTATTTGGTATGTAGACAGTTTACTTGCAACTTAGTTCTTTTATACAATATTGGAAGTGAGCACAATTATTCTTGGAATAGTGTATTCTTTTACATCGTATACGACCAAGAGTACAGTTTACATAGATTTTGAGTCTCTTCCACCGATGTCGCACGTTGCAGTTTATGCGTGATCGTCCATCCTAAAGTCCCGTATATTTCCTTCAAATAATAAATAATAGATAAGTAGATAACAACACATCTATAGGCGGATAACACCGTCTGCTCAGTGTTTACAATCAATATTTACGTATGACTGGGTCGCCATCGTGCATCGACGCGACGAATCGATTCAACGTACGTTTACGTTTCAGTTACACCAGTGGGCCAAGCACAAACGCGTAGAGTAAACGTAACGTTACCAAACTCGAGCGATTTTTAAACGGAAATGCAACAAGCACAATTAGGATCACCCACAGATATGTATCTAAAACTATTGTATAAGCACAATTAATATTACCCATAGATATGAAAAAAAGGATTGTGTGGTTTTATGAAACCACGGTAAAAGTGAAACTTCTATAGGCGCCGCCATATTGGCCTTGGCTGCTCTATCCCTACTCCGCGGCCGACCGTCACGCGATATGCAACACACAGACGAAAAAGTTTGAGACGATGTAATAAAAGTTTCACTTTAATAAACTCTTAAAACTAAAAAAAAAAAATTACGAAATGAGTATTTTTTCAACTTTAAAATCGCTCGAATTTACTTTACGTTTAGTTCGTGCTAGGCTCTGTGTTACTCGCGGGCTTGCGGACGGTGAACAACGGGTAGCTCGCCGTCCGATAAGGACCAAGCCCGGGTCGACGGCGCGTTGTGTTCCACGCGCGCCTCAAAGAGATGTCAGCACAACTAAAGGGGTTCGCTAGGGCTGATGCTTGCCGGGATTGCGGGTTTGTCCGATAGGTTTACCGTGGCCCCTGGCAATATACAGGCAACTGAAGAAACACGGGTAGGTTTTAATCAGTAAGAGTCTGACACGCTCTCCCACTCCCCCCAGAGCGGGAGAAGTTATTTGATAATTTCCCAACAAACAAAAAAAAGCCCTGTGTTATTAAACGTATTACTGACTAGCGTTGCAACACATTTGAATGACTTTCAGCGGACTCGGTAACACGTTACTCAATTAAAATGTGGTTTGAAAGGAATAAATGAAACGTAAAAAATAAAAATAAATCACTCGCAGTTTACTTTCCTGCGTTACTTTGTTTCTAATAAAAATAAAGTCGATGGCCCATCTGATCGGAATTTTGGTGACACCTAAGGTACTAATCCTAAACCAGGGCAGGCACTATAAAATTAAAGCTGAAAATATTCCTGTGTCTACAATTTCACCTGCACCCTTTAGCTTTAGCTCGGCGTAGGCCGTGCGCACTGCGAGCTCGCAGATTTTTGTAATCCGATGTGAATTCGAAACTCAGCTGAATAAGTGCTACCCGACCTTTCACAACAACATTCTGATTAAGAAGACATGTGACACTCATCTACCCGCACTGGGCCCGTGTGGTAGATTAGTGCCCATTCTCTCTCACAGAGAGGAGGTTAATCCGATCCAGCCTGTCCCTTGCTGTTCCCCACCAGCGACGCCCTAAGCCGAGGTCCGTACCCCACAGGGAGTGCCCTTACTTAGCGTGTAGTCGCTTAGTTTCTAAGTTTATGCCCTAGCTGGAGGCTTTAATTTATTGAGGCAGCCACAGGAAAGTCCGGTTAAGCAGCCGACAACCTCCTAGGATGACCTGCAAGACGCCATACTAAACTAAAAATAAAATAACAGAGAGGAGGCCTGAGTGATGAGTCCCTGCAATGGGAACGTTATACACTGAGTATGCTATGTTTATGCTGTAGCTTTATATAAAGGCTGGGTAAAAAATCGTAGATCAAATGAAACAGGGCGATAGTTAGGGTTATTTGCAGTAAAAAATATCTGCGTGTCAGAGCCCTAACTTGATCTCCTTAAAAGTTATGACTATTTGAGCGTTTTTTTTTTTTCAAGAAATTACCAAATGTTTTAATAATAGCCAATTTAAACAATAAATGGTGTTTAGTTGATTCTAGGAAATGTATCGTCACTACAAAAGTGCTTTTATGACAGTGGCTTATGAGTATACTTTTTAAGTCTCATGAAAAATTATTTGTAAAGTATTTATATTTTTTTTTATTCATATTTTTTACTGCAAATAACCCCAACTACCACCCTGTTTCATTTGATCCACGATTTTTTACCCACCCTGTATAGACACGTATTTACATAATTTAAAAACTAACAGTTTTAAAATAATAATAATAAGTATCTAAGTCTCCTTGAGCGCTATAAAATGTTTATAAACCACATATTTCTAAATTTACTTTTAGAAAGCAGACGCTGAATTTACATACAGTCTCACTTGGTAATATTTAGAATAAGCAACCAAGAATATTATTTTATCGCACTGGATAAAGTTTGAGGTGTGAAGACTTAATTTTAACTTATCTATATGACGGAGGAGAGTATGTTTCTTTTTCGTTATTATCAGCCATATTTTAACAACTGTGGGCGTACTGTGGGTAGTGTTGGTTATTGCACAATAGAAAAACCGTTTGCTGCTCAGATAATAATAAAAAATAGCACACATGCGTCTCAGTTCCAACAATTACAGTGGCACTCCGGGAGTGCCGACAGAAGTGAAAACTGGAAAAAAGTCGGCACCGTGGTAATCAATGCGTTGATGTCTTTTACTCCACGCACCGCGGTAATCAACGCGTTGATGTCTTTTAGTCAAATTCAAATAATTTATTTTCTCTTCACAAACAATGACATCTTATAATTTAGACAGACTTGAAAACTGTGACAATTGTTTGTGAGAGACTGGTGTCTGCACTAGGAATACCTGTATCGCAGATCACCAGGGTCCCACCACACGGTATGTAAACATAATCAATTAGTAAATGTGAAGGGATAGGGCATAACATAACATATAGACTCAGAAATTTAAACAATATAAAACAAACAAAGAAAAAAAAAAAATAAGAATAAAATGCAAAAAAAAAAAAAATTGCTTGAACTATTAAGTGTCGGGAAGTTAGAGGGATGGACTATTTTGGTTAGTAATTCCTCAGTTGAATTATAATCCAAACTAAGAAGCCATTCAACCAGAGCACTCTTACAGGCCTTTTTTGTTACGTGATAGATCGTGGTAATACGATTTATTTTATTATATAAATGGGAACCTAAAAAAGTATAAAATCTTTGAGAGAAGCTCGTTCTGAGGCCTTTAGCAGTTTTGCAGACTGAATATTTTCTGCGTTTTCCTGATATAGAGAGGGGATCAAATATTGTGGAGGAGTGCTTCTTTAGAACAGTGTATATAACAAAAACTTGCCTCACTGACAATACTTTAAAGTGTTTGTATAGATCTACTGTAGGATACAAGTATGGTAGAAAACAGGCCACCTTTAGTACCACCCGTTGGGCTCTTTCCAATGTTAAAATGTTCGATTTGGGAGCACCACCCCATGATGTTATGCAGTATGTCAGAAGAGATTGACACATTGCATAATATACCCACCTAATAACCTCTCAGAGGGGCTTCTGGCTAAGTAATAACAGCTGCACGGGTCGATCGATCAGGTTAAGCTACGCTTGCCGCGGTTGGTCCGTGGATGGGTGACCATCTTTACATACCAAGTCCCCTCCGTGCCTCGGAAAGCACGTTAAGCCGTTGGTCCCGGCTGTCATTTGTAGATCTTTGACAGTCGTTACGGGTAGTTAGAAGCCCAAAAAGTCTGACAACCAGTCTTACCAAGGGGTATCGTGTTACCTAGTCACTAGGTTGTGGAGGTCAGATAGGCAGTCGCTCCATGTAAAATACTGGTATTCAGCTGCATCCGGTTAGACTGGAAGCCGACCCCAACATAGTTGGGAAAAGGCTAGGCAGATGATGACCCACCTAATAACCTCTACGTCAGCTACGTGGCGAAATTTTTTAAAAAGAAAGATTAATTTGCGAATTCTTGAGGTGAGGCTGTCTATATGTGATTAGAAGCTTAAATTATTATCAATTATGATTCCAAGATACTTAATGGAAGTAGACCGGGACAGAAGCAGGCGTCAGAATTAAGGTCAATGCAAGAGTGCGCTTTAATGTGGAAATGGGATGACAATTCATTGCCTTTATTAGTGAGAGAGAAAGCTATATACTTGGTCTTTTCAACGTTAAGGGTAAGGATATTATTTTTTAACCAGGCTAGGACCGTATCAAAACCTTTCTGTGCGTAATGGTAGACATCCCCCCATGAGTCTGCTGTGAAAAGTAGTGCCGTATCATCGACAAAAGATATGATTTTACCATGGGATAGTTGTAGCTTACAGAGATCATTAATATAGGCAAGGAAGAGGGAGGGCCCGATCACACTTCCCTGAGGTACACCGAAAGTGACCGGTAAATCATCACTAACATAGTTTCCTATTTTAACCCTCTGAAACCGATCAGATAAGTAATCCCGGAAGAGTGTTAATGGTAGACCCCTGATTCCCATGTTTTCCAGCTTGTTTAGTAGGTTGGGTACAGAGACTGTGTCAAACGCTTTGGCCAGGTCAAGGAATATGACAAGTACCTTCTTTTTGCTATCAAGACCGTGAACAAGATGGTCTGTCAGCTCATGAACAGCGTCGGCACAGGATTTTCCAGCCCTGAATCCAAATTGACCCTCCGAAATGAGGTTATTGCTTTCAAGGTATTCGGTAAGTCTGCTGTTCATGAGGCGTTCTAATAATTTAAAAAGAGTAGGTAGAATGGAGATCGGTCTATAATTGTTGACACAGCCTCTGTCCCCAGCCTTGTGGATAGGATGAACGAGTGATTTTTTTAAAGGTAATGGATAGGTGCTTGTGTCAAATGCTAGATTAAATAAGTGGGTGAGTGGGGGAACCAAATAGTTCTTGTAATGCTTAAGGAACCGAGCAGAAATGGGGTCAACACTTTCAGAGCAGGTGTTTTTAAGGTTACAAATGAGGGAGTCTACCTCCCTTTCATCTGTGGGAAGAAAAGCCATTGAATGCGGATGAGCGACTGAAAAGCTGGTAGCGGTAGGTACATATTGATTCAATATCTTCGCAGCGAGGGATTTACCAATACTGGAAAAGAAGTAGTTTATCTCATTGACTGACTTAAGGGGGTTTTCAACTTGTACAAGTTCCTGGGCGGGCGGCTTAGGTTTGTCTGTGTCGGTAATTTTTCTAGTCTTTTAGTCCACGGTGTCGGTAAATTCGGTAGCAGTGTCGCGAAATCAATGGTTTAGTCACATCTTAAATAAGCCCAACGCGCCTAAAGAAGTTTTTACTTCAATAAAAGATTGAAGATTTCTTTTACAGACTTCTCTTTCCCGAACTATGCATTGTTTATGAGAGACATCATAACGAAAACTTTAACCGTTATTCTAAACTCCCCAGCGTATATATATTTTCATTTTGTTTTTGTCTCCAATCTTCATTCATACATTAAAGCCTGATTTAGACGATGCGATTAAGTTTATGTAAAGCTCTCAATCGATCGCGTACCCAAGCAGTCCGCTGTAAACACAATTTATCGAAGTGGTGGATTACTGACCCATCCAACACTCAGTGCGAGTGCGGTGCTTCTGATCAGACCATATCTCACTTGATGGAGTGTCCTAAGTGCCCGTTCACCTACAACTTGGATGACTTACAGAATGTCACTGATGCCGCAATCAACGTGGCCGCCTACTGGACTTAATCAATAAATAAAAAACCCGTCAAGAGCGAGTCGGACTCGTGTACGAAGGATTTCATAAAATATATCTATATTATCTATAAAAACGGCAAAAAAATCATGTCTGTTAACCCCCTTAAATATTTATTTTGTTCTGTTTTTTTTTTTGTACTTGTTGTTATAGCGGCAACAGAAATACTTCATCTGTGAAAATTTCAATTGTCTAACTATCACGGTTCATGAGATATAGCCTGGTGACAGACGGACAGACAGCGGAATCTTAGTAATAGGGTCCCGTTTTACCCTTTGGGTACGGAACCCTAAAAAAACAACGAAGAAGAGTATCGTCTACATGAAAAAAAGAAAATCCGAGCAATTTAATCGTTTGTGGTATGCCAAAAGTTGAAGAAACAATAAAAGTTGCAGCGTCTAAACAGTGTTCAGACGATGAAAGTCATTTGTTGCTTCAATTTTATTGTATGCCACAGGCAAGAAATTTGGACCGTGGAAATAAGGCTTTATTGGCAGGTAACATGGATAAAGTTAAAAAAAACGTGTGGCACTCGGGGGGACTGCCGCGGTAAAGCTATTGCATAGCATTTGTAACCTCCATACTTCCTATTTGTCAACGCTACACTTGGGATGATGACGTGATGACATAAAACAAAAATTACGTCATTACATGGTAGGCGGAGTGGGGGGTGTTAGGTTTTTTTCGTTACGGAATTTCTTGATTCGTTCGCCGCGCTCAAAGTCCGCGATAAAAGCTATGCAATAGCTTAAAAATTCGACAGCGACCGCTATTCCGGATAGATTGTCTAACAAATAAAGGAGTTGGGTACAATCCTGTAATCCGATTATTCCTATACAGTAAATCCAAAAAGGTTATTTTTGTTTGCATGTGGCAATACCACCAGACTGCTGAAATGATTTGAAGAAAATTATGTAAAAAAATGATCTACTCTCATAGCGTAATATTCGAATTACATACATACATAAACTTACGCCTTCTTCCCATGGGGGTAGGCAGAAACTACAGAATGCCACCTGCTACGATCCTTTCATACTCCTTTTGCGTCGTTTACATTCATTACATCTGGTCACTGATATTGGTCTAGTGGTTAGATATTGCACAGGAATATCGATATTTTTGACATTGCACCTGTATGAAGTAGGTCGGGTAGCTAGTAAAGAATAAAGTCTATCTTTCAACCATCGCATTAAGTTCGTACAAAGTCTTTCAAGAAACTTTCAGTCTTCAATAGTCCTTTTGCCTCGTTTACGTTCATACATCTGGTCATACACGCACGCCGGTTGCGAGTACTACGCACCTCGAATCGAAATATAAACTTCAAAACGAGTTTATATTGACATACTTTATAAACACAATACCGAAATTTAAAAATAGAATCATATTATCACACTTTTTCTGTAACAAATCTATCCTTAAAATCGTGAAACTTCTTTAAGTTTGAGGTTGCCACATGTTAATCCAGATTATGAACTATATGTGTACCGAATTTCAACCAAATCCGTTAAAACGTTAACCGCCGTTTTAGCGTGAAATTAAGAGGGTTTATCCTAAAAGTTGGCAACGTCCTAAATAGCTGTCAAATATTTACCTGTTTTGATTAATTTGGCTAGCTAGGAAACTAAAATATTGATTATGAAATGCAATAATTAATATCGTATAACAACGAATATTAAGTTTTAGATGTAAAAAAAGTATTTGGAAACTTTTCAAATACCCTTTTTACAATGAAAATAAAGTTGGCACCCCCACTTTCGAAAAATGAAAATCCGAAACTGTGATAATTTCGAGCTAATTAAGGACAATTTAGGACTGCAAGAAAAAAATTTCAGACCAACCCCCCCTTCGAGATATTCAAAATTTTCAATGGGGGTGCTACCTAGTAATTAAGTTAGCACCCCCACGGCATTTAAATGTTCACTAAGAAAGTTTTATATATGTCATAATTTCGAGCTCATTAAGGACTACAAATGCCGCATCAACCCACCCCCCATGTACAACCCCCCACTCCCCTATCCGTAAAAAACATGAAAAAATCAAATCTAAAAAATAAATTCTCACCACTATAATTCCTAGCATAGAATTGTAGACTGCCAAGTACAAAAATAAAAACATCCCTTAAGCCACCCCTTGACCAAACTTTCCGAAAATAACATCTAATTTATACGAAAATTTCTCTTCTTCATACATAAACTGTAAATCAATTATTAATGTATTATTACAACTACTACTTGCAACATCCCCAAAAAACTACCCCTTGACTGATGCTTAGTTCAAAATGTTAAACGTACTTCAAAAAATTATTAAAACTCCAAACCGTGCAGATGAAAATCTAAAACGGTAAAAATTTCGAGCTAATTAAGGACTATTTCGGACTACAAGAAAAAAAATTCAGACTAACTCCCCCTTCGAGATATTCAAAATTTTCAATGGGGTTGCTAACTAGCCACAGCATTTATGTTAATGTACACTAAAAAAGTTTTATGTATGTCATAATTTCGAGCTCATTAAGGACTATTTTGGACTGCAAGAAAAAAATTTCAGACTAACGCCCCCTTCGAGATATTCAAAATTTTCAATGGGGTTGCTAACTAGCCACAGCATTTATGTAAATGTACACTAAAAAAGTTTTCTGTATGTCATAATTTCAAGCTCATTAAGGACTATTTTGGACTGCAAGAAAAAAAATTCAGATCAGCCCCCCCTTCGAGATATTCAAAATTTTCAATGCTAACTAGTTATTATGTTAGCACCCCCACAGCATTTATATGTACACTAAAAAAGTTTTATGTATGTCATAATTTCGAGCTCATTAAGGACTATTTTGGACTGCAAGAAAAAAAATTCAGACCAACCCCCCCTTCGAGATATTCAAAATTTTCAATGGGGTTGCTAACTAGTAATTAAGTTAGCACCCCCACAGCATTTATATGTACACTAAAAAAGTTTTATGTATGTCATAATTTCGAGCTCATTAAGGACTATTTTGGACTGCAAGAAAAAAAATTCAGACCAACCCCCCCTTCGAGATATTCAAAATTTTCAATGGGGTTGCTAACTAGTAATTAAGTTAGCACCCCCACAGCATTTAAATGTACACTAAAAAAGTTTTATGTATGTCATAATTTCGAGTTCATTAAGGACTATTTTGGACTGCAAGAAAAAAGTTTCAGACTAACCCCCCCTTCCGAGATATTCAAAATTTTCAGTGGCGTTGCTAACTAGCCACAGCATTTATGTAAATATACACTAAACAAGTTTTATGTATGTCATAATTTCGAGCTCATTAGGGACTATTTTGGACTGCAAGAAAAAAAAATCATACTAACCCCCCCTTCGAGATATTCAAAATTTTCAATGGGGTTGCTAACTAGTAATTAAGTTAGCACCCCCACAGCATTTAAATGTACACTAAAAAAGTTTTATGTATGTCATAATTTCGAGCTCATTAAGGACTATTTTGGACTGCAAGAAAAAAGTTTCAGACTAACCCCCCCTTCGAGATATTCAAAATTTTCAATGGGGTTGCTAACTAGCCACAGCATTTATGTAAATGTACACTAAAAAACTTTTATGTATGTCATAATTTCGAGCTCATTAAGGACTATTTTGGACTGCAAGAAAAAAAATTCAGACTAACGGCCCATTCGAGATATTTAAAATTTTCAATGGGGTTGCTAACTAGCCACAGCATTTATGTAAATATACACTAAAAAAAGTTTTATGTATGTCATAATTTCGAGCTCATTAAGGACTATTTTGGACTACGAGAAAAAAATTCAGACTAACCCCCCCTTCGAGATATTCAAAATTTTCAATGGGGTTGCTAACTAGCCACAGCATTTATGTAAATGTACACTAAAAAACTTTTATGTATGTCATAATTTCGAGCTCATTAAGGACTATTTTGGACTGCAAGAAAAAAAATTCAGACCACCCCCCCCTTCGAGATATTCAAAATTTTCAATGGGGTTGCTAACTAGTAATTAAGTTAGCACCCCCACAGCATTTAAATGTACACTAAAAAAGTTTTATGTATGTCATAATTTCGAGTTCATTAAGGACTATTTTGGACTGCAAG
This sequence comes from Agrochola lychnidis, assembly GCA_963680765.1. NCBI lineage: Eukaryota > Metazoa > Arthropoda > Insecta > Lepidoptera > Noctuidae > Agrochola > Agrochola lychnidis. Next base: position 10,182,677 of record OY796869.1, on the reverse strand, counting down.
AAAAAAGTTTCAGACTAACCCCCCCTTCCGAGATATTCAAAATTTTCAATGGCGTTGCTAACTAGCCACAGCATTTATGTAAATATACACTAAACAAGTTTTATGTATGTCATAATTTCGAGCTCATTAGGGACTATTTTGGACTGCAAGAAAAAAAAATCATACTCACCCCCCCTTCGAGATATTCAAAATTTTCAATGGGGTTGCTAACTAGTAATTAAGTTAGCACCCCCACAGCATTTAAATGTACACTAAAAAAGTTTTATGTATGTCATAATTTCGAGCTCATTAAGGACTATTTTGGACTGCAAGAAAAAAGTTTCAGACTAACCCCCCCTTCGAGATATTCAAAATTTTCAATGGGGTTGCTAACTAGCCACAGCATTTATGTAAATGTACACTAAAAAACTTTTATGTATGTCATAATTTCGAGCTCATTAAGGACTATTTTGGACTGCAAGAAAAAAAATTCAAACTAACGGCCCATTCGAGATATTTAAAATTTTCAATGGGGTTGCTAACTAGCCACAGCATTTATGTAAATATACACTAAAAAAAGTTTTATGTATGTCATAATTTCGAGCTCATTAAGGACTATTTTGGACTACAAGAAAAAAAATTCAGACTAACTCCCCCTTCGAGATATTCAAAATTTTCAATGGGGTTGCTAACTAGCCACAGCATTTATGTAAATGTACACTAAAAAACTTTTATGTATGTCATAATTTCGAGCTCATTAAGGACTATTTTGGACTGCAAGAAAAAAAATTCAGACTAACCCCTCCTTCGAGATATTCAAAATTTTCAATGGCGTTGCTAACTAGCACAGCATTTATGTAAATGTACACCAAAAAGGTTTTATGTATGTCATAATTTTGAGCTCATTAAGGACTACAAATGCCGCATCAACCCACCCCCCATGTCCAACCCCCCACCCCCCTATCCGTAAAAAACATGAAAAAATCAAATCTAAAAAATAAATTCTCACCACTATAGTTCCCAGCATAGAATTGTAGACTGCCAAGTACAAAAATAAAAACATCCCTTAAACCACCCCTTGATCAAACTTCCCGAAAATAACATCTAATTTATAGGAAAATTTCTCTTCTTCATACATAAACTGTAAATCAATTATTAATGTATTATTAATGTTATTAACTACTACTTGCAACATCCCAAAAAAACTACCCCTTGACTGATGCTTAGTTCAAAATGTTAAACGTAGGTACTTCAAAAAGTTATTAAAACTGCAAACGTGCAGTCTTTAAGTAGTTTGAAATTCTAAATATATTAATGAAAATTTTTAAACAATAAATACGTCGTCCTTTATTAATCCGAAATGTGCAAAGCGAGAAAAAAAATTTACGGATAGGTGGGGGGTTGTACATGGGGGGTGGGTTGATGCGGCATTTGTAGTCCTTAATGAGCTCGACATTATGACATACATAAAACTTTTTTAGTGTACATTTAAATAAATGCTGTGGCTAGTTAGCAACCCTTTGAAAATTCTGAATATCTCGAAGGGGGTGTTGGTCTGATTTTTTTTTCTTGCAGTCCAAAATAGTCCTTAATGAGCTCGAAATTATGACATACATAAAACTTTTTTAGTGAACATTTAAATGCCGTGGGGGTGCTAACTTAATTACTAGTTAGCACCCCCATTGAAAATTTTGAATATCTCGAAGGGGGGGTTGGTCTGAATTTTTTTTCTTGCAGACCTAAATTGTCCTTAATTAGCTCGAAATTATCACCGTTTTAGATTTTCATTTTTCGAAAGTGGGGGTGCCAACTTTATTTTCATCTTTTTACACCTAAAACGGTTACAACATAAAATTCAGTGTTATAATTGCAATTCATTATTAATATTCTAGTTCTTTAGTTAGCCGCATTTTATTTATTTATTTAACCATTTATGTACATATATACATAAACAAGACAAAAGGAACAGGAAAATACGTACAAAGATGATGCTTATTTCTAAAGAAATCTCTTCCAGCATACCTGCTATAGGACAGAGGATAAAAAGAGATGTAGACACCGTGTGTAAGAGTAGAGAGAAAGTAAACTACATAAAATCAAAACAATTCACTTAATAAAATAAAACAAATAATATGAGAATATACTTACTTACATACATAATTCTAAAATAATAGCTATATCACTATCATCATCATCATCAGCCTATAAATGTTCCCACTGCTGGGACACAGGTCTCCTCTCTGTGAGAGGGAGTGGGCCGTAATCCACCACGCGGGCCCAGTGTGGGTTGGTAGATGTCACATGTCTTCGAATTTTCGGTTCTAGGACATGCCGGTTTCCTCACGATGTTTTCGTTCACCGTTTTGAGAGATATCTATATCACTAAGATATTATCAATTATAATATTAAAAAAAATATATATAAAAATACAAAATAATACCTACGCAACTATGACGAAGTGGAAAGATAGTGTTCTTTCACTCTTCTTTTAAATACTGCAACAGTTTGGCAGTCCCTAATGTCAGGCAGAAGTTAATTCCACAACCGCACCGCGTGCACAGTGAAGGAGTAGGAGCAGAAGTCGGTTGAGTGAGGAGGGGACTTAAGGAGGTTTCTAAGATGCGACCTGCAAGGCACATCAGAAGGACGGGCGTAGGAAAAGCGCTCCCGCAGATAGGAAGGAGTTTTAGGATTGTGAAGAAGGTTAAATAGCAGACACAATATCCGAGAGTTCCTGCGAAGTCGAATAGGGAGCCACTTGAGTATCTTGCAAAAGTTAGAAACATAATCATACTTTTTAAGGTCTTAAGGATTTCTTATTTCCATACAGTAATATTGCAAAATTAATCCTAACAGCGAAATATTTGACATCTATTTGCGACGTTGCCACTTGACGCTCGGCACCGGTCACGGACGGTTGTGTGTGCTTGCGCGCTCTCCCGCTCATGACTCATTGCTCTGAGTCATATATTCGTTGCATTCCGTAACGATTTTCGTAGTCGCTCGACTACATCCGATCTCCGATCGTTTATCGATCGGGCATAGATCCACAAAAAAGGCCTTTTTCAAGGCTATCTTATTTCTTTAACAAGAGATTCTCGGTCTGTAAATTCACTAGGCCCCTTCCGGGCAAAACCACAGTTTCGTGGTCACTCGGTGGATACCATACGGTGCCAACGAAGCCGAGTGGGGTGTTGACCCAACACACCCGCCGATCCCCTTCAGGGTAAGGCAGTGAATTGGCCGGGTCCCAGTGTTTGGCCTTGGGGGATCTCCTAGTCAACACGTGGTGACAGTTTTGCCTCCACAGCAACTCACCTAGCGTGGTCGGGTATCTTCATACCCTTCACACTAGACTGGTTAGGACCCCGTTGCACATTAAGATAGGCAACGGGCCAAATCAAGCTTAGGGCTCACCGATAGGCACTCATCCTCCCTGTCTTACCCGACAGGGAGGGATTGTACACATCCCCGGCATTCCCACCGGGGAGACAGGCATAGTTAGGCCATTCCCTCCCCCCCCCCCCCGCCATTATGGCTACCAAAGTGATTGATCTCGAGCTTCTCTCGAAACAATTAACCCTCTTTCTCGAGTATATACTCGAGTCAGAGCCTTCCCTCCGCGGGAAATATAAGGCTCAGCTCTCCAACCTCTTGAGCATCTCAAGGGGCGAGAACCCCCACCAAGATGTCAGCGTCGCTACTTTCAGCGACGCTCTTGACACCCCTCCGACTGTAGAGTCGCCCAGACCCCCCGCTGCTTCTTCAAAGCAACCCTCCTACCCCTCTGGCTCGGAGGAGGAAGACGAGCCAAAGTCCGCTGCTTCCTCTACCTCTTCCTCCCCCTCCGACGACGGCTTCATAGCCGTCCAAGGAAAGGGAAGAAAGAGGAAGAACAGGAAGCAGACCTCTGCGCAGGCCAGTAAGGTCGCCGCAATAGAGGACTCAGACTCCTCTTCATCCACCGTCACCATCAAACCAGCTGTGGTTAAACAGCGTGCTACCGTCGCGACTTGCGCTACCGTAGCTTCCCCCTCCCCCTCCACCGCCCCACCGATCTCGTTTACGTCCTCCGCGAAGGCCTCCCCCGCGCCCCTCGCCCCCCGTACCGCGTCATCCTCCACAAAGGATCCCCCCGCGTCCCCCGCCACCCCGACCGCATCATCCACCGCGATGGATTGCCCCGCGCCCCCCGCGAAAAAGATTCCCCCCCCCACCCCCCCTGTTCGTACAGGACAAGGGGAAGTGGACGGACATCTCGAAATGGTGCGCTGATCAAAAGATCAGCTTCACCAGCGCCCGAAATACCCAGCAGGGTATAAAAGTTCTAGTCCCTACGTCGCGCGACTATAGGGAACTAACCCGTCTACTGAGAGCGAGAGGTGTGTCATACCACACCTACTCTCTCCCAGAAGAGAAACAAGTTCGCGTTGTAATAAAACGCATCCCTAGGGAAATCCTCCCCTCTGAAATTCTCGCCGACCTTCAGTCGCAGAAAGTCCCGGTTGACGAGGTCCATCGTATGCACCGCTCCAGAGGCGGTGACCTCTACGACATGGTCCTCGTTATCTGTCCGCCCGTTGAGGGCTACCATCCGATTTTCCAAATTCGTTCCCTGTGTCATCTCACAGGGTTCGAAATTGAAAAACCAATTAAGAGTGGCATTGTCGGACAATGCCACAGGTGCCAGTTATACGGCCACTCACAGCGGAATTGCCATGCTACACCCAGGTGCGTAAAGTGCCTGGGAGAGCATAGCACTTCCGATTGCCCCCGTCCCAAGGACCGTACCCTATGTACCGCACCTCCTAGCTGCGTTTTATGCGGCAAAGAGGGCCACCCGGCTAACTACCGGGGTTGTTCTAAAGCCCCTAAGGCCTCTTCTCCCAAGCTGGGGAAGCGCTCCGGCGCCCGCCAGCAAAGGGAAACTCCCTCCTCATCCTCTTATAGGATCCCCTCCGCCCTTATTCCCCAACGACTAAGCCCTCAGAGGCCTAGTCCGTGGAATTATCTCCACCACCAGCAGTCTTTCCCTGCCTTGGTGCCCTCTTACGGTCATTTCCCCCCCCCGCCGCCCCCCCATCTCCTCCCCCCCCACCTTAGGGACCCCCGCTTCCGTGGCACCGCGCCACCCGCGCCCTCCGCGCGTCCCGCGCACTCTGCGCCCCCCGCGCCCGCCGCGCCCCCCGCTAAACCCGCGCCTGCTCCCCAAGCTCCGCGTCCCCCGACTGCCGGTCCCGCGACCGAGCAGATGTCAGGTGTTGCCTCGTTCAACATAATCACATCAAATTTCGCGTGTTTTGCCTCCCCGCGTGCAAAGGAAATGGCAAAACTCATCGTCGCCGCCCAAGGCAATATCATTAGGATTCAATCCATTTATAATGCGTATCCGGACATTACGCAAGCCCTAGAATCCCTCGCCCAAACCCCTAAATCTTTCAATGGATAACGAGGCCTTAGCTAGATTCAAACCCCGATCCCTAACAATAGGTTACTTCAACGCCAACGGCATAAAATCCCAAAGGGAAGAAATAGGGCTCTTCCTCCGCGATCATCAAATAGACGTTCTCTTAATACAAGAGACTTTCCTAAAGCCTTGCCATCGTGATCCGTCACTCGCCAACTACCGGATAGTTCGCAATGACAGGTCGCGATGTCACAAGGGTGGCACCCTGATCTATTATAGAAAGCAGCTTCACTGCATCCCACTAGACCCTCCCCCCCTCTCGGTATTAGAAGTCTCCGCCTGCCGTCTAGGCATGTCAGGTCACGAGCCGATCACTCTCGTATCGGTCTATAATCCCCCCGGTAACACCACGGGGCATTACCATCACCAACGCCTCTCAAACGACCTCTCGATTCTACTCGCTATGAGTAACTCGCTCATTATAGCGGGCGATCTAAATGCCAAACATCCCTCTTGGAACAGTTCGGTAACCAATCTCAGAGGTCAACACCTGTTCGACCTCTCAAACTCTCTGACCTTTGACGTCATCGCTCCCATGACTCCCACCCATTTTCCGCTGACGAACCCAAATCATGCCCCCGATATCTTAGACGTGGCGCTCCTTAAGAACGTCAACCTAAAGTTAGATTCAATAGAAACGGTACAAGAGCTAGACTCTGATCACCGCCCGGTAGTCATGAGACTACACCCCCGCATAGGTCTTTCCGACCCGAACGCCCCCCCTATCACTAAGAGGATCACGGACTGGAAGAAAGTAAGCACACAGCTGAAATCCAACACGTCCCCTCAATTAGACTCTATCCCCGACCTTTTCGACTCGGTCGCCGACACCACGGCCGCGATCGACTCACTCACTAATCACGTACAAACCGTCCTGAACGATTGTTCAAGGGAAGTTCCAGCGACGGACGACCGTCGCTGGAAATTGCCGGACGACGTGCGTGCATTACTGACTGAGAAGAACGCGGCCATACGTGCCTACGATAGCTTTCCCTGTAACGCCAACAAAGCCCATATGCGCTATTTACAGAGATCTGTAAAGACACGTATAGCGGAGCTGAGGGACGCGAGCTGGGGAAAGTTACTCGGCGAACTTGAGCCCACCCATCAGGCCTTCTGGGAGCTCCAGAGGAAACTCAGGTCTCCCCAGGTCTCAGCCATGCCCCCCCTGACCCGTCCCGATAAATCCATCGCATTTGACGATGCCGAAAAGGCTGAATGCCTCGCAGACAGCCTCGAGGCCCAATGCACTCCCAGTTCCCTACCTGTAGACAAAGCTCACCTGAAAAAGGTCGACGCCGAAGTCGAACGTAGAGCCTCCCTCCCTCCCGTCGATGACCCTGATTGTCCACTGCCCCCCGTCCTCCCGGACGAGGTGCACGACATCATCAAGGGTCTTAAAGTCCGCAAAGCCCCCGGTTCAGATGGCATCACCAATAGGGTGATCCAACTATTCCCTGCCCACCTAATAATGCTTTTGACCACCATCTTCAATGGTGCCTTAAGCAACAATATCTTCCCCCAGTCATGGAAGGAGGCCACGGTCATCGGTATCCCAAAGCCCGGCAAGCCCAAAACCGAGGCCTCTAGCTACCGTCCCATCAGTCTGCTCAAGGTTCTCGGAAAAATCTATGAGAGGCTTATTTATAAGCGCCTCAGAGATTTCGCCGAGACCAAGGGCCTCATCCCCAACGAACAGTTCGGCTTTCGAACTGAGCACTCTAGCGTGCATCAGGCCCACCGCATCGTAGAATCCATAAGCGCTGGTTTCCAGCGCGGGACTATGACCGGTGCAGTATTCTTCGACGTAGCGAAAGCGTTCGATAAAGTCTGGCACAACGGCTTAATATACAAGCTGTACCAACTCGGCGTGCCAGATCGTCTCGTACTCATCTTACGAGACTTTTTATCGAATCGCGTCTTCCGTTATCGTATCGAAGGAGCGTTATCCACTCCCCGTCCCATCCGCGCAGGTGTCCCCCAGGGCTCTGTGGTGTCCCCCCTCATTTTTACGCTATACACGAGCGATATCCCAAAAGGTTGCGGTAGGTCGCAGTTGGGTCTGTTCGCAGACGACACTGCCATCTACTTCAGCTCTAGATCCCCCGACATCATTCGCCTAAATCTCCAACGCGCAGTCAATAGACTGGCAGCTTGGTTTACAAAATGGCGGATAGAAGTCAACCCCGATAAAAGCCAAGCGGTTCTCTTTACGAAGCCGCGTTCAAGGCTCAAAAACCCCCTCCCCCGACCAATCACCATGTTCGGTAAGCCGATCCCTTGGGAGAAGCGAGCTAAATATCTCGGTGTCGTTCTAGACCATCATTTGACTTTCGCAGAGCACATAAAGATGGTTCGTTCGCGAGCCTCTTTCGCTCTCGGTAGACTCTTCTATCTGGTGAATGCACGTAGCAAATTGTCACTTAGGTGCAAATTGCGCGTTTACACGGCGTGCATTCGACCGATCATGACCTATGCGGGTGCCGTCTTCGCTCATGCGAAACCCCGTCACATCCATAGAATGCAAACAGTGCAAAATAAATTCCTCCGTAGGGCCACAGGTTCCCCCTGGTTCGTCAGGAACGAGGCACTCCACCTCGACCTAAAGATACCCACAATCCATCAGTTTCTAAAACGCCTTTCCAAGCGTTTCTTTGAGTCCGCGGCCAAACATCGCAACCCTCTGGTTGTCGAGGCCGCCAGTTATGTCCCGAGTAAAATCAGCCATGTTCGCCGTCCAAGGCATATCCTCGTAGATCCCGATGACCCCATAACCCTCCTCCAGGAGAGCAATAGGGAAACAAGTACAGTGTACAAAAACAGACGCCTCCCGTCATACCGACCTCGCCGCCGAGGTCCTTTGCGATCTCGACCGCCGCGCCCCCGAGTAAATAATACTCCCCCCCGACCCTTGCTCGAAAACGAGGTGCCAGCAGTTGTTGCAGCTGTGCACGTAGCTTTAAATTCCCCGACTAATAATAATGATCAAAACCTTTTGATCCAGCCCGTCCCATCTTTTGATGTCCTCCCTCCGGATAACGCCCTAAGCCGAGGCTCGAACCCCGCAGGGGGTGCCCTTAGTGAGCGTTCATCCTTAAATTTTTAGCTTAGTATTTGTGCCCTGGCTGGAGGCTTTGAGTGTAGTAGCTTAAGGCAACCACAGGATTGACCGGTTAAACAGCTACGGTTTTCGGAACCAGCTGTGAGATGCCCAACAGAAAAAAAAAAAAAAAAAAAAAAAATGCGACGTTGCCCACTTTCATAATAAACGCTCTTAACAAACAAACTCACTTTCGTATTTATATTAATAGTTAATTTTTGTATTGATATTTTAATAAATTGCGACCGCCCGAAACCTACTTTAATTCAATGAATGATGAGAAAAAATGCAAAACCTTTTTCATGCAAATTAATTACATATACATCAATCAAATAATTTCCATCAAAAATAAGCATAGCGTACTCTTAACCATGGGAATTTCTAAATGGGAAATCAAGACAGATTACCCTTTATTCCTTAACAACAGAACGTTTCAAACAATGTGATATGTACCTCATGATAATTAAATCTTGTACAATAGCTGCAAACATTACAATTAAAACCCTTTTAGGGATAATAATACTGCGCATATCTTCAATTTCAGCAAGGGTCGTTTACACTATATAAAGAGCACATCTGGTACATACAAATTATATTAGGTACCTATGCGGCATGTGAACTGCCGAATTAAGCACGTAGCAAGAGTAGCAATTGCTACGGGCCCCGCGCACAAGGGGGCCCCGCGTATCCAAACCTCTGTCTGAGCGTAAATTTTTGAGTGAAACTTATTAAGAATATTGAATTAACTTGATGTCACAAAAACGTCTATGTATGTAACACCTTTTCCAACTAAGACAATCCACGTCTATCAATCAGTAATATTTTTTTTTACATATTTCTAAAAGTCGATGGCAAATAAACGTATTGAGTACTGTTTTTTTTTTACCACTTTATACTTAAGAACCCATATCAGATCAAGGGCCCCTCGATATAATTTGCTGTGGGACCCGCGTTTCTTTAATCTGACACTGGTCATGCGCTATGCTTTTATTTTTTCTGAGAATGTGGAATATGCTTAGATTGAAGAAGGTGTACTTGGTGCAAACGAATATGGAACCAGAACCAGAACAAATAAAGCATTATTTTCTTGACCTTATTTGAGCTGTGGTGGCCCAGTAGTAAAGGCCGTTAGTAGTAAATTATTACATCACCACAGCTCTCAAAACGGTAAAAAGAAAAACATCGTGAGGTAACCGATATGTCCTAGAACCAAGCATTCGTAGACACGTGATATCTACCAACCCGCACTGGGCCCGCGTGGTGGATTACGGCCTCTCGCAGAAAGGAGGCTTATGTCCCAACAGTGGGAGTGGGGCAGTTTTTTTTTTGTCTAAATTTGCATGCAGGAATATGCATTAAATCGTTAAAGTCCACTTAGAACTTCATTCAAGTGAGCGCTCACTATTCGAAAGCGCACTCATTTGTTTTTAAAAGCAAATCATCGCAGATTCAAACTTCGATATCATTCGAATTTCGAAGTGATCACAGACCGAGTGAATAAAGTAGAGAGAGTGATAAAAGATAGAAAGGAAAGAAAAGAGAAAGAAGATGAAGCTGTTGGTAGTGGAGTGTGTGTCTGTGTTATAGTGAGTGAGTAAATAATAGTTATTTATGCAACTGTTGTATAATAAGTTAATTAATAATAGTGATTTATGCACTCATGTGGTACTATTATCACACTCGCGTTTAAACCCACATTCGTGTTTGAATACCTAATTATATACAGTTTCATACAAGACTTTATCTACACCCATAATATGAATCCTCTGTAAAAAGTTCTGAAATCATTGGATGTTTGTAATTCAAGATCAAGAATTAAAAAATCCCACTCATTCAGTACAACTGCACGTATGAATGTCGCCTGCAGCAGCACATCACCGCACATGCGTGCAGCGGGTGCTGCTGTCCCCCGCTTAAACTTTGAAACGAGTTGCATAATGAAATTTAGTACAACATTATAACACTCATTTGGATGATATTATGGTTAGTATGACACTGGCTGTTTTAATGTTGGCAATAAGCTGTTTCTGAAACTTTTATAGAGGTTTTATAGCATGGGTGTAGATAAAGTATGATTAATTTCCTGTGATGATTACAATTAAGTTCTACGATCGCTCATTGTAGCAATCAAAGAACGGCAGATGTTTACGAAATAGATTAGTTGCCCTCCCAAAATCTTCCCATCTACACACAATACAGACCTCAACACATAATGTTATTAGTTGACAGGGAGATTGTACCCATAATCTTGTGTAATCCCTTTCTTGCCTTTTCACATTGATGAGAAACCCACCCGTAGTCAGAAACCAGATTGTTACGCCTGAAATATTTACTGTCTTATATAGGAATAGTTTAGAAATTGTTTAAATCGTTACTAGTGTCATTTTACTATAAGCGGAACTAATATAATTTGGTTTTAAAAACAAATACCAACTTCTCGTTGCAGATCTCTAATAAAAACAATGAACTAACTATTCAACAACCAATTTGTTCGTCTGTTGCGTTTGAAATTCGAATAAAATTGAAAGTCGTTGCAATATTTAAATTCACAACAGTTCCATTCCAATTTCAAATAATCTACGTATTCAGAATTAATTCGTCACTTCTGCATATTTTTGTTAACACAATTATAGTTTCGCAACCACTTTGAATTTACAATTTGTTACAATTCTATCGGGGTTTAAGGGCTAACTAAAATCTATTCTAAGGATTCGAACTAACAAACTGTACCTTCAATTTAGAATTGAAATTGCATTGTTATTCCGAATTCGGAATAATTTCGGCTTCTGCGGTTTGTACTAAAACCGATAGGTAGTTTACATAGGATTTGCTTCAAGTTTCTAGCTTGTTGAACCCGTGTAGAGTGTACTCTAATAATAATCATCCAAGACATATTATGGTATCTGCCTCGTTGATCTGGTGGTCGTAAGCGCTACAGTTACTGCTTAGATAGATAGATAGAAGATAGAATATTCTTTATTATGTACACCATAAAAATTACAGACATTAATATAGAAATTAGCATGAAGTTGTGGGGGCATCTATATCGCCAAATACGAACTACACATCAAAGACCTGACGTCACTTAAAATCCTGCATCGCGCAATTAAAGTTTACCGCGCGATCGACATATACAAGATTTTGACTTCAACCGTTGGGCGCCAGACACAACACCCGTCTGGTCCGAGGATCCTCCCTTTTCTATAGAAGATGAGTGAACTTTACACCCTGTGTCGCGAATGCGAAGTAATATAGTCTATGGGCACAGATAATAACTAGTTAAGACGTGACGTGAGGTAGGAGAAAGAGGGGGTGGCGCGCGGGGATTGACAGCGCGCGCGGGGATTGACAGCGCGCGCGCTCCCGACTCACTTGGGCCTGATGGTCGGAGCTAGCAGGACATTGGTAAGCGAACTTGTTATTTCTCAGTGCATGTGTCTGCAGATTTACCAGATATTCATTCTACATTGATTTCATAATGTTGTCATGTGTGTGTATTATTTTAACAGCGATCAGATTCAGAAATGATACCAAATCAGACCAGCATTCAGATGCGAGGCTCGGGGTGGCTATAAGGGGAGGTTGGAGGCCACTTTGGGGGAACAACCCCAATATCATTGCGATAATAATTCAGATTCAGTACCTAACGGTAATTCAGTTGAAATCAGTTTGTATAATTACAGTGGTCGTGAGATCTCAATCAAATCGTACCTAGGCTTATATTTGAGATATAAGTATTTTAGATTCAGATATTCGTCACTAAAAGGTATATGGCGACACCCTGTTCCTCATGCCTCTAAAAGGTCTTGGGTTCGACTGCCAGGTCAGGCAAAGTGTTATTAAGTTTTTCTATCTTGAATTTTTTTGTAGCAGCTTGGAGTACCCGGTTGGTGGCAATTGGCTCGCCCCCTATAACATAGGACTTCAAAATAACTGGCGAAATGTGGGTGTACTGTAGGTACACCTCTGCCCAACCCTTCGGGAAAACAAGGCGTGATGTTATGTTATATTGCAGCTACCTAAAAATGTGCTCGTTTGATATTGGTCCTTGGGTTCGGTCTTTTTTCCTCGTTTTTACACGAATGAAATTTAAAGATAAACTTAACTTTAATTGGTAAGATTGATCAAGGCTACCTAGACTTACCAACTCAAATATAATCTCGCATTTTTGAAAGTGGACCGATGTCCTTGTGAAGGCCACAGGAATCCGCTGGATGCAAAAAGCACAGAACCGGTCGATGTGGCGATGCTTGGGGGAGGCCTATGTCCAGCAGTGGACGTCTTTCGGCTGAAATGATGATGCCGATGTTTTGAATAAGTCTAAGATAAAATTAATTAATAAACTACATAGTTTGTAGATTAAAATCAATATTTAAATTCAGTTATCTCCTACTAAAAGCAGTTTCAGACTGCACGAATAAAAACAAATATCATTTATAATTCAATTTAAAACTGTGCTGACTATTAATCAAATTCATTTTACCGTGAACAATCCTTTTATTCCGAAATATCAACAAATATAAAAGTAAATATTTTTTTTATTCCGCTGCTGACGCGAATTATGTAAACTGCAGACGATGGATCGAAAAAAAACCAAAGTTACTTTAAACTAATTTAATTTTAAAAGTAAATTACAATAATTAATGTGGTGAAACCTATTCGATGCTAGAATATGGAATGCCAAAATTACTCATTAAAATAACTAAAGCTAAATGTTGAATTTCGCTGCGTCGGCGGCTCGTGGCTGGATTGAGGTCGTCGATGCAGTTTTTATGCGCTCGGCGTAAACTGAAGGAATTGCAGGGTCGGCGATATTCGTTAGGGATCCGTACTTAACACCTCCACCCGAAGATCAGCAACTATTTTTGATCATGTTAAGAGAAAATGTTGCTGGGACTTCATCTCGTTTCTTGGTATCTCTGGTCACATCTTCATATGTATGTATCTTAGAATTTTGCTGCTTTTCCTTGTCTACTCTGAGGTTCCAGCATTTGTATCTGCGGCTTATTACCAGAATAATAAGTATGGTTGCGCACAGTACGATGATGTAGAATGGTATGGTTGTATGATATAGGACAACCGGCTGAGTCTTATCGATCTGAATAGGGCTTTCCATTAATATCTTGTTCTGGATGCTGTGAAGTTCTTCCAAGTTAACTGAATTGAGACCGATGATGTGCGTGGAATCAACTGTTTGGTTCATCTCGTTATAAGGGATCTTTAACAACTTTAGTGGCTGTCCTTTTATCTCGTTGTTGTCGTTAATAATTGTGAATTCTGTCGTTTGCAAGTAGCAATCCATGGGGATGGTGACGAGGTAACTTCCTTGTAGAATATTAAAGTCTTTTCTACCGCAGGATAATTGTACTTTTGTCGGTTGGGGCAATGAGAGAACGTAGTGTTGATCATCCAGTTGTTCTACTGCTTCTTTGGAGAGTGAAATTTTGGTGAATTGGCAGGTGTCTTCTAGACCTTGGTTGATGATGAGCTCTTGGATACAATCGGGCTTCGTCCGGATCTGGTGACTTGTCTTCTTTTCACAGAGATGGATGCTACTATACTTCGGGCATTCAGCCTCTATGTACACGAATGATTTCTCGTTTGTTGCTATATAGGGAGTGGGAGGAATAAGGGCGAGTTGTTTCTTATTAGGTACAATAGATAGTTTGTATAATTCGTAAAAGTCTTTAGAGACTATGGGGAAACTGTATACTATTACTATTCTTTTCTCAATAAAGTAGGAACCTGGTTTTATTAGATCATAATATTCTCGTAACTCTAAATTTAAAATTTGATCTTGATTGTATATTGATTTTAACCTATCTATCATAGACCTTAACACTTCTATATCAATCATGGAATGATGAGTACTGGACGCGCGTATAAAAGCCATTATATTTTCTAACCTAATTATCTCTAACATTAAATCTTCTACATTATTAGTTATGATTCCTAAGATTTGAGCAAACTTTGCAAATTTTATTAAGCTGTAATCTCTATAAGCACTTTTCTCTAGAAGTTGTTCTAACGTTGCATTGACTTTTTCCTGATTTTTTGTTATTTCGTCTAAGATGGTACTATGTTGGGACATCCATTCTTTACTAAGGCTGATGTGGTTATTGACTTCTGAAACTATTTTATTTTCGTTGTTTTGTAAGGTTTTAATGGCTTCGTCATACTTTAGGGCATCTAGGTAATCTAAGTTGCCAGTAACACTTTTTATTACTGACCCAAGGCTATCTACAAGGCCTCTTTTGACTCTAACAGGTTCCAAAGATTTTACTTGTTGTAGTACTTTACTAAGCTTGTTAGTGAGATAGTCAATCTGATATTCATAAAGCATGTAGGTCTCATTAGTAAGTTTAGTTCTAAAAGTCTCAAGTTGCGTCTGTACTGAATTTATTTTATCTTCAATGTCGGTTAGTTTTATATACTGTATGAATGAGTGGTAATGTGTAGTTAGTCTGGTCTGTCCTAATCTGTATGGTAACAGTCCTGGTCCATCAGCTAAAGTCTCAAGTCTTATCTCTTGAGGGTGTGTCGCATGGATTGTCAGTAGCAGCAGGATCCTGTAACAATTGACTCGCTTTAGGTACACGTTTCAGCCGCGATTTGGCGACGGGGCCGCGTTTCTTCGAGGTATGTATGTGTATAGGCAAATCGGCTAGTACTGTATCCTGTGTGTAACGTGGTGCAGCTTTTTGGCGACTGGCAAAAGGGTTTTTAATGAAAATTTGTTGCTGTGGGGCATATTCTATTTCGGCCTCGCGAGTTTTATTCCTATTGTCAATTAAGGCTGTACGATTTGCAAGAGATGACTCGTTAATGATTTCATAAACTTGTTTCATTTGCTGTCTATGATTCTGCGCATATTGTTGTAAGATGTGCTCAGTCAAGTCTATGTCGATTGGGTCCCTGGGGTCAAAATGTCCAGTCAATAGGTCAAAAGGTCTGCACTTAGTAAAACTATGGATAGAACTGTTATATGCTATGATGGCATATTTCATAAGATTGATTATTGGTTCGTCTTTATTTTGCAGTTTAAGAATTCTAATGTGCTCCAATAACGTTGAGTGAAAACGTTCGATATTACCATTATCATTTGGACTATGAGGTAGAATTTTATGGTGAATTATCTTATGAAGTCGTGTAAATTCGGAGAAAAGCTGATTTGTAAATTCAGTGCCATTATCAGTGATGATAGTCATAGGTAGTCCATGGTGAGTACAGAAACGTAGTAGTGCCTGTATAATGCTAATAGCGGTACCGTCTCGCAAATGATATGCTTGACCATATTTTGTGAAGACATCAATGAAAGTTATGTATTTTTCGTTCTGAACTGTAAATAGGTCCATGTGAATTATTTCAAGTGGTTTGGTAGCTGGAGACACTATGTTGAATTGGGGTCTAATTGGGTTCCTGTCGTATTTAGCTTGACCACAGATGGTACACTCATTAATAAACTTGGTGATTTGTTCTTTCATTTTTGGCCAATAATATTTTCGTGAGAGAGCTAAATGACATTCATTAATCCCACGATGGTTCGTCTTTCCGTCATGATAGTGTCGGATAATGTCTTGTTGTCGGAGGTATTCTTTAACATTCTCGAGTTCTGTCTTAGCTAATACTAGGTTAAGTGAGGAACTTCTAAATTTGTCTTGTATGATAGGTACTATTGAATACATAGCTAACGGTGGATTAATTAATATTGCTGTTTTAACCTTAGGGTTGACGTATTCTTTGATAGCATTGATAACGTCGCTCTCTAAGTTAGATTCTGAAATTTGGACTGCAATTCGCGTATGATTTTCAAAAGGTTTAGTTACTGTCGGTCGGCGTTTTATGTCACCAACTATGGTAAAATTAATCTGTCGATGAAATTTATTAAGAGGTTCATCTGTGATGGGGACTTCTAATATGGGATGTTCATTACTGGTGTGTACGGTGTCCGTCGAGGAGTTTGTTGGAGGAAGTGGTGCCTCTGATGGGTTGTTAATCATTGAGCTGAGATCCTTAATACTTTCGATTAATGAGTTGATCTCTTCTGTTTCCTCATTGTAGATTTCTACACGGGAAAGAGCATCAGCATTGGTATTGAATTTTCCTTTCTTGTACACTACGGTAAAGTCATATTCGCTTAGTCTTAGTCGCCATCTGGTCAGTCGTGAGTTTGGTTCTCTCAAATTCATCATCCACTGGAGGGGTTTGTGGTCAGTCAGTACCTTAAATTTTCTACCGAAAAGATAAGGTCTAAAGTACTTCGTGGCCCAGACTATGGCAAGCAACTCTTTCTCAATGGTACTATAGTTAAGCTCACTTTCATTAAGTGTGCGAGAGGCGTAACAGACGGGTTTGTCGGACCCTATTGGTCCCTGAGATAACACTGCTCCAATAGCGACATTCGAAGCGTCTGTTGTGAGATTAAATTCCTTTTTGAAGTCTGGGTATTGTAGAATAGGGTCATTCGTTAGCAAGGTCTTGCAACTTTCAAAGGCATTGACATATTCCGGGCTTAGGGTAATTTTACTACCTTTCTTTAGGCATAGAGTAAGAGGTTTGGTGATGCGGGCAAAGTCCGGGATGAATTTCCGGTAGTAACCTAGAAGGCCTAAGAATTGTTTGATTTCCTTAGGGGTCTTTGGGATTGGATATTTTTGGACTGCGGAAATTTTGTCGGGGTTCGGCTTAATGCCGTCTCTGCTGATGATATGTCCCAGATAAGCAGTTTCAAGCTTCAGAAATTCGGACTTATCCATCTGAATTTTGAAGTTGGACTCTCTCAGTCTTTGGAAAACTTTTTCCAAATTATTCATGTGCTCTTGAAGAGAGGTACTGTAAACGATAATATCGTCCAGATAAACAAGACATATGTTATTTTGGAGACCTCTAAGAACATTGTCCATAACTCGTTGGAAGGTGGACGGTGAGTTTTTGAGTCCCATGGGCATTCGAAGGAATTCAAAATGCCCGTGTTCCACATTAAATGCGGTTTTTGATATATCCTGAGGGTCCATTTCGACTTGATAGAAGCCACTTGCCAAATCTAAGGTCGTAAAGTATTGGCAGTTTCCTAGTTTATCAAGGACATCATTGATATTTGGTATGGGGTATTTGTCGTCTATCGTTTTTTCATTCAATTTGCGAAAATCAACTACGAGACGCCATTTCTGCTTTCCAGAAGCGTCCATTTTTTTTGGCACAACCCAAATGGGCGAGCTCCATGCAGAATCGGAAGGTCTTATGATGCCTTGCTGTAGCATTTTGGAAATTTGGTCTCTAACTTCTTCCCGATGAACGAAAGGGTATCGATAGCTTTTAGTATATGCGGGAATTTCATCTGTTGTTCTAATACAATGTTTTATTTTGTTAGTAAATGTCAATGGTTCTCCGTCAATGTAGAATACATCCGTATAACGAGAGCAAAGTGTTAAAAGGTTGGCTTTTTCCTCTTCATTAAGGTGGTCCGTACGCAATCGCGATAAAACGTCATCTACGCGATTCGGTTGTTTGACTTGCGTGCACGTAACATTGAACAGTTCTGCACAGGTTGGCTGGTCTAGCGAAAATATTACGTCATTCAATGATGGATTTTCTACCTCTACATATCCACGACTATTAACTACGGTGGTAAAGCACTCGTGAATAGTACAATTGCAATAGACTTGTTCGCTTACAAAAACATCGCCATCCGGGGCATTAATAGGTATTCTAACTAATTTAGAGCTTTGTGCAGGGATGATATCCTCATATAAGTTGACGTTGCGTGAATTATATACTTTGATCTGGTTCGTAGCAGTTCGCGTTATTAACTGGAAATCCTTTAAATCTATTTTAGCCTCCCAATTAGATAATAGGTCTAATCCTATAAGGCCATCAAAGTAATCGTGGAAACGGTATACGAATAATTTTATGCTGTCGACCTCATTGAATTCATTAAAACACGGTAGCGTTATGGAATAATCATTTTTACTAACACCGTGTACATTTGTAACTTCGAAAGGGTCATAGTTAAGGGGGTAATCGGGGAAAAACTTTTTCACAGCCTCGGGGCTAATAAATGATTGGTTAGCGCCAGTGTCAATTAAAAATTTTAAAGGAGGGCAAGAAATTTCTATGTAGGGTAACTGTCTTTGGGTCTGTAAGTTGAGGTCTATTTTTGCTCTATGGACGTCTGGTCCGACTGAAAATTTTGGTTCTGATTTGCACGGCTAGGGCCTGGTTGAGGTTCTGTCTCACTTGTTACCTGATTATCACAAGTCACATTACAGTCAGTCATATTAGTGTTATAGTCGCTGTCATAGAAATTGTAATAGTCATTACAGTCCGTGTAGTAGTCATATCCTGGCTCATAGTAATAATCTGCGCAATAATAAGAACCATCAGGTGAAGCAAGTTCATTAAGGTTTAGCTCGCGCGTCTTAAAATAATTATTCTGTGGTGGGTTCCCGTTTCTTTGCCAATCATGCCCTGGCATCATGGGTAACGTTTTCGGAACGAAATGCTGAACACCGCTCATGGGTTTCGGTCCCGAATTTTGTGGTGGATTATTCCTGTATGGTAACCTAAAAACGTTACTTTGAGGATGGTAGTTTGGTAATGGTGCACGGAACATTTGTTGCGTTCGAGTAGGCATGCGATTTTGATATTGGTTAGGCATATTGAATTTAAAGGCCTGAGGTTGAGGTTGGTAGCCACGTTGTCCTACTGGAGTAGGCCAGTTAGGTACTGGGGGTCGCGGACCATTTAATGCGTTAAATGGCGTAGCAGGCATATTATAAGGTTTAAATATTTTAGGTGCACTTTGAGCTGACTGAGCCCTTGGGACATCATTACGTTGCTGCAGGTATATAATATTTAATTCTTCCTGTACGAACTCTAAAGCTTTCTCTATGGTTTCCGGACGCATGCACCGTATACGTGAACCTAAGGGTTCTTTTAATCCCCGTACAAATGCTTGCATGGTAACTTTCTTATAAAGCGTCCGCTTCGCTTCGATAGTCGTTTGTAAAGTCTCGTGTAATGTCACATAAGTCATTATTGTACTAAATAACGTTTGGCATTGATCGTAAAATTCCTGAGGGGTTCTATTACCCTGCGTGGCCAACGAGAGGTCATTGTATAGAGCCGTTTCGTCTCTCTGGTCTGAGAAGTTATTAATTAGAGCTGATCTAATACCTGCCCAAGTTTCAGGAATGCCATTCGAATTGATAGTAGATGCGGCAGGCCCTGTGATTTTGTTTAAAATGCCATTTAGAAGGCACAGATTCCCTAGCTCACTGCCTGGCTCGGGGCTTGCATACTGAGATACTATCCGGTCACAGATATTAATAAACCTGGTCAATATATTGGGGTTTCCGTCAAAATCGGGTACAAGGCGTAAGCCCTTAAAAATTACGTCGGGATCGTATGGCATTTTAGGTTCAAATAAACTATTCAAATTAAAATCTAATTCACTATCTAAATCTCTGTTAATATCTAGTATATGTCGGCGCGCCTGTCGCGATGCAGGTTCCCGGGGATAAGATGCTTCGTGATGAAAAATCTTGGACATAAAAGTAACTAGGAATAGAAAGGAAGCAACACGAGAAAGATTCTAGTGTACTCACATATATTTCATCTCTGGTTCTTCTCCGTGAATCGATGTCTGGATTCTCCACCGGCTCCGCAGCTTTACTGTAGATTCAGGATACTCGTGACGTGACTTGATAGCCGCTCGGGTGACTCGCGATCGTGGTTATCGATGTGAGATGACTCTAACGCGCTTCGCGAACCGGCCCGCGAGTATCCTACCGACTGCGCCAATTATGTAAACTGCAGACGATGGATCGAAAAAAAACCAAAGTTACTTTAAACTAATTTAATTTTAAAAGTAAATTACAATAATTAATGTGGTGAAACCTATTCGATGCTAGAATATGGAATGCCAAAATTACTCATTAAAATAACTAAAGCTAAATGTTGAATTTCGCTGCGTCGGCGGCTCGTGGCTGGATTGAGGTCGTCGATGCAGTTTTTATGCGCTCGGCGTAAACTGAAGGAATTGCAGGGTCGGCGATATTCGTTAGGGATCCGTACTTAACACGCGAGTTTTACCGGAAAACGATACATTTTTGTATTCAAATAAAGCTTATCCAACATTCAATAATCATACAAGTTTTTACAATACCTTTGCTTGCATAGTTACCTAGAATCGAATGAAAGGAGGAATTTATTTACAACTAGCTTCTGCCCGCGACTTCATTCACGTGGAAGTCGTAAGACACCACAATATACCATAATAACAGCCACATTTTTATAAAACATCCCTGTAAACTACATTTGTAGTTTTATTCTCAGCAGTCAAAATATACAGAGAGTCAGGAATGGTGACTCGGGAGCAAGCGACGTACAGCTGTCCGTGTGAGAAGCAGCTTCTCCTGAGGTTGACACCCGCAGCCTTCAGTCTTCGGTGTCGGCCCCTGTGACTTGTTGATCACAAAGCAAGCAAACAGAAAGAAAACTTAAAACTCATAATAAAAGTACTCTTTGTAAACAAGCATATTACAAATTAGATGATTATATCCTAGATAAGATTGCTTGGAAGCATGCTGGTCTAGCTCCATAGGACAATTTAGAGTCTAGACTAAATAAAGCTGGTTGCTAATTAAATTGTATAATTAATTATTATAACATTTATTTTACATTCTGTGATTACTTGAACTCACACACTGACTTATTAGTATTACTTGTAAATTTTATGAATATCGTACAGGTGCCTACTTTTACAATGCTTGTAAATATGTGAACAGCATGTATCCATTACATAGTCTTTTTTTTTGTCATTGCTTCATTTTTAATTATTTTTACCTATTGTGGTATAGTAATCTTATTCCAGGTGCATCGTCTTCACATATAATTATATAATTAATGTATACAAAATATTGTAAAACATAAGAGTAACGGTGGAGTTTCTTGCCCATTCTTCTCCATACGAAAACTACCTTTTGGAAGGGGCGACTAGAATCAATTCTATTTTTTGTAAATTTTGACCTTCAAAAGTGCCTTTTTGTGCCTAATTGAAATAAACTATTTGACTTTGACTTTGAATAAGAAACGATAATATTATCAAATATTAATTATTTTACCTGCAACCAATTAGCAAGACTGGCTTCAAGTGACGGCATACCATTGCACGTACACCCATTTTATACAGATTGCATGAGACATATACGCGAACATTGTTTTTTGAACTGGAGGGAACACTTTGATCAGAGGTCTGTGGAGAAGGGGGTGTGGTATAAAACGATACAAGGAGAACCATGGAAAACGCCATGGTTCGATTCAAGTTTTTTAGGCAGATCAGAAATTGTGACAGCTCTCAGACTTCGTTCTGGACATATCCCCTTAAATAAGTTCGCATTCTTAACGAAAAAAGTTCCTTCTCCCAACTGCACAGAGTGTGGGAAAGTGGAAGATGTTCTTCACATCATGGTGGAGTGTGCCCGGAACGAAGATCTCAGAGCTGAGTTATTGACATACTTTGGTGTTGATGTTAGAGAGGTGGGAAGATGCAATAACATTCTAGCATTCCCCTTGTCAGAGACAGCGAGGCTACTATATAAACTTGTGCGGATTGGTGTTCGTAGAAGATATAAAAATCGTTAGTCATATAAGAGAATTGTATTAGCTTTATAAAATGGTGTTATAATTATAAGAAAGGCTTACGGAGCGACTTAGGTCTTGTTGACCAAGCTCCTTAAATAAAGATTTAAAAAAAAAAACTTTACTGTTAGGTATAAAATATTAATGGTCTGTACACCCTTGAATATGACCACACCTTTCTGGTCCTGTACATAGGGTGACTGCTAATTAGTGATCGATACTTCAACACTAACGTAACTTTACTCATCATTATGAACAACTTTTACAATGGGATCAAACTTAAAATCGCGAAAAAAGCTTTTCCCTACATTTATATTCGCATAACTCGGCAAAATTTAGGGAACAGCTGATTTTTTTCCCAATATATGTGTTACGGCTAAAACCCAAAGTGCGGCAATACCTAGTTTTAGCCAGTTACAACTAGGTGCGGCCGGTAGCAGTTAGTTAAACTTGCCTAAATGGACCATGACACTCGCCGGCTGCTGCCGCGGCAGTGCTCGCTTCGCTCGCTCGACTCGTGCGGTGTTTTATGTAGTCACAATTCTAACCTAACCTACCTTTCAGCCATTTTCATTTGATACAACTAAATTTAATCAACTGCTTCTGGCCGCACCTAGTTGTAGCCGGCTAAAACTAGGTGTAGCCGCACTTTGGGTTTTAGCCGTGACATATGTATAACTAGCTGCGCCCCGCGGTTTCACCCGCATAAGTCTCGATCCCGTGGGAAAAAAAAAGTATCCTATGTTCTTTTCCAGGGCATCATCTGTATATGTGCCAAATTTCATCCAAATCCGTTCAGCCGTTTTAGCGTGAAGGCGTAACAAACAAACTTACTTTCGCATTTATAATATTAAGGATGTATATTTTTTATATACTATACAAATAAAAAACACAATCAAAACACATTGACTATAACAAACTATAGGTAGGTACATTTATTACTCCAACGTTGTGTTAATAATATAACTTTGGGACTACAATTTCACAAACGATTGGGTCGGTTAATTTCGTAACGATGAGAATATATGTTATTTGTTTTTAATTTTCCCGAACGAAATAGTTTATATTTATTTTTCGAAGTCAATGTTATTTCCTGATAAAAATAAAAGATTTTTTTTTCCGTGAATATTTCAGTGGCCGAGAGCTTATAGGCTTCAGAGGAATCTTTTTTCAGTAGTAGGTAAGTACTAACTATTTACTACTGAAAACCCGGCCAAGTGCGTGTCGGACCACGCACAATGAAGGGTGAATTGGTTTGGGATGAATTTATTCCAAGAACAAACTTAATATTGCAGTTGAAAACCATGTTCTCCTATACATTCCAACTGCGAATGTAAGTTTGTACGTACAATATTGAGAGATTTACCATGTTATTTTAAGACCATAGACGTCTTATAGATTTTCCTGGAATCTATGAGTAAAGAGCTATCCTCTGTATATTTTTTTTTTCAAAAGTTTTGGCTCCCTTGTTTCGGAGATAAAGGGGGGAGAATGGTAAATTTTCATCTATTTTCTTAGATATCTTTTAAAGAATTTATTTTAAAATTATTAAACAAACCCTTTCATTTGATACACCACACGGTCTAATTTGCAAAACTTTTTTTAACACATAACATAACATCACGCCTTATTTCCCCGAAAATTTGGACAGAAGTCTCCCTGTAGCAGGTACACCCACATTTCGCCAGTTATGTTTAAGTCCCACGTAATAGGGGACGAGCCTATTGCCATCAACCGGGCACAAATCCAGACTCCGGGCTGCTACTGAGAAATTTCAGATGGAAAAACCCAATAACACTGCCCGACCCGGGAATCGTACTCAGGACCTCATGCTCAGCAGTAGAGCTTACGACCACTAAACCAACGAGGCAGTCACTTTAAATCGAACTTTTTTATTTAATTTTCCAAATTGCCCTCGTAACATGATTCATGTATTTACGTTACACGTCCGAGGTCTAGGGTCAAAGAAATACATAAAATGTACCAAATTTAAACTAGATTGGTCTAGTA
The DNA here is from genome assembly GCA_963680765.1 of Agrochola lychnidis. NCBI lineage: Eukaryota > Metazoa > Arthropoda > Insecta > Lepidoptera > Noctuidae > Agrochola > Agrochola lychnidis. Next base: position 10,158,480 of record OY796869.1, on the reverse strand, counting down.
GATGCGGAGCAAATTGGCTGTGACAGACGGACAGCCAGCCAGACAGCCAGCCAGACAGCAAGCCAGACAGACACGAGTATTCCTGTAAGGGTTCTGTTTTTTTTCTTTTAAAGTAACGAACCCTGAAAAAAATACATAAGCCTCCTGAAGCTACTTAATTTTTCATTCCGGGACTATACTTCGTCCAAAAATAAAGGTCCTAACTGACATAACAATCTGTACCATAACAAGTACTTACATAATACATCCCACTGAATTGTAAAGGAGCGAACAGATTATGGTACAAAAGCGGTCGGATATTATTGCTGGTAATACATGCCTACTTGACCGGAAATTACGTACCCTCCCACACAATGGGACACAAATTGACAGTAGACAGGTTTCAGGCGGAATTACCCGATTGTGAAAGAAGAATAAAGGCATATTCAGATTTATGCGATATCGTTGTCGTACTCGGTATCGATACTGCACCATAATTGCGTTCTATTTTGACAGTTCAACAACATTCAGTGCGTTGTTAACGTTGTTGAGCAGACAAAAGACATGTCCTAAAATGGTTTTTTATCATTCAATAATTCTAACCAGGATAAGTTAATTATATTTGAATAGACATCCCAAAAACGAATGGTTCTAACTATATCATACATTTTTAAAGAACTCCAATTTTGAGAAAAGTCTTTTTTATTTTAGTAAGAATTTACTCCTAAAACGAACAAACCTTTCTAATGATCTAGGATAATAATTATAGTGAACACACCCCATAAAATAGTAAACTTGTCAAAATTCACACATGTTACTATCATCACTGTCAAGTGATTAACAGTAATGACAGTACTATGTGTCAATTTATATCTTATTTGTCATAGTTGCCCTCAACAAATAAAATAAGTGTACTTTAAATAGTTTATAATTTATCTCATAAATGGAGGGGTCTAAAAATATTGTTTCAGTGGTTCCTAGTTCCATATTTTGTCGTTTTTATATAGATGTAGTTTGATGCTGGTTAGATTTTTCTCGGAATAAAAATCCAACGTCCCTACAAAAAGCGGACATCTCCTTTTTCAAACATTATGAAGCAATGGAATTTCCTTCAAAATGATTCAGATAATGATTGATCGTGTGTTTACGCACTATGGGTGCTGGACCATCTTCTGATTAGTCACTTTGGAACAGTATCGCTAGAAGGCGTAAAGGATCGTCATTATAAAGAATAAATATACTTAATGTTAAACTCCAAGTAGTTACTGCAATACCAACACTATATTTTTACCTCTGGTTATGTGTGCTTGAGGTAAAAATATAGTGTTGGTGATGACGATCCTTTACATCTTCTAGCGACACTGTTCCAAAGTGATTTTTACCTCAAGCATACATAACCAGCGGACGATAAGCAATGGGTAGCTCGCTGTCCGATAAGGACCAAGCCCGGGTCGACGGCGCGTTGTGTTCCACGTGCGCCTCAAAGAGATGTCAGCAGAATTGACGGGGTCCGCTAGGGCCAATGCTTTGCGTAATGCGTAGTTGCGTATGATTGGCTGACGACCGGTTTCTGATTGATCCTTGGCGCCGTGCAAGCCTCACGAGTGTGATAACAGGCATATTCGATGACCTGTATCCGAATGCGTCATGTCTACGTGCGTACACAAACCCCCCAGCTAGGCTGTGTTGAATGCCTGCCGGGGCTGCGAATAAGGGCCGAAAGGACATCGTGGCCCCCGGCAACAAGGCAACCGAAGGAACATGGGTGGGTTTTAGTCAGTAAGAGTCTGACACGCCCTCCCGCTACACCCAGAGCGGGAGAAGTTATTTTTTAATAATATCCCATTCAAAAAAAAAAGCATACATAACCAAAATAAAAATCAACATCAAAATTCCGAGGTAAAACCTATTTTCAAAGGATTTCCGTTACTAATTTCTTGATAAAAGAATGAAATAAAATCGTGGAACGTATCAACTGTCGATATCGTTAGGATCGCGTGACTACCCTCACTTAGATGTAACTTGAGGTAACTGTGGCAGTAACCGTACGTAAACATGACAGTTTATCGCTACACCGATTTGAACTATGAAACACATTCTCTGATAAGTTTTGATTACGAGTAGGGAAAATAGACAAGACATCAAATATATAATACAGGATAGTCCAAATAGTGACGTCATAAAAAATACTAGATTCCTCATATCCAGAAGTATCCGAAAATATCCCATGCATATATGGGATATTTTCTATTTTCACCCGAGCAGAGCTCGGTCGACCAGGTACTCTTGAATGAATGATAGGAATATGATTATTTTATGTCATCATCTGCCTAGCCTTTTCCCAACTATGTTGGGGTCGGCTTCCAGTCTAACCGGATGCAGCTGAATACCAGTATTTTACATGGAGCGACTGCCTATCTGACCTCCACGACCTAGTTACTAGGTAACACGATACCCTTTGGTAAGACTGGTTGTCAGACTTTTTGGGCTTCTAGCTACCCGTAACGACTGTCAAAGATCTACAAATGACAGCCGGGACCAACGGCTTAACGTGCTTTCCGAGGCACGAGGTCTTGGTATGTAAAGATGGTCACCCATCCACAGACCAACCGCGGCAAGCGTAGCTTAACCTGATCGATCGACCCGTGCAGCTGTTGCTACTATGTTGTTTATGTCTGAAAGAATATTTGATAACAATGAAAATTGCAAAATAATAAAATGAATGAGCAGTGTAAAAATAAAGATAGGATATTTTTTGAAGCGGTTCCCATAATATTTTCATGTTTTTAAAACTAATTATATGTAATACACGGGGTATTTTCGGATAACCCCCGGCATGAGGAATCTATTTTTTTATGACGTCACTATTTGGACCACCTGTATATTCCCATTCCGATTTCGGCTACGGAGACTATTTCTATTTTTGACGTTTTTTGTTCGTCTATAGGTTACGAGCGTGTAGCATGTCTTGGCTGTGAAGGTCATGTACACGTTAGAACACCATTTTGGTAATGACATTGTATGTTGGAAGTGGTTTACTCTCGAGATGATCTCGCCTGCTGTCGAGATCACTCTTTCACTGGTCTTCAAAGGCTGTCTTCTAAGATGTGACAGATAGTTTCGAACTTAGCGAAGTTTCAATTTAGCGGAAGTAATAACGAGCAATGGTGGCCCAGTGGTAAGAGCAGTGGTGGCCCAGTGGTAACGGCCACGACTTACGAGTTGTAGGTCGTAGGTTCGAACCCAGACAGGCGCTTTACTTTGTGTAAATTATTTCATCACCACTGCTCTCAAAACGGTGAAGGAAAACATCGTGAGGAAACCGGCATGTCCTAGAACCGAAAATTCGATGACATGTGACATCTACCAACCCGCACTGGGCCCGCGTGGTGGATTATGGCCCACTCCCTCTTACAAAGAGGAGGCCTGTGTCCCAGCAGTGGGAACGTTTATAGGCTGATGATGATGATGAATAACGAGCTCGACTATACAAAAAATTTACGATCCTTATATACTCCTTTCGCCTCGTTATACATCTCCATTTCAATGTAAAATCTGTTTTTAGGGTTACGGACCTCAAAAGAAAACAAGTTAAATAAAAGCTTGTAAAAACGGAACCCTTATAGGATCACTCGTGTGTCTGTTTGTCCGTCCGTCACCGCCAATTTTCTCCGAATCGAATGGCCCAATTAAGTTGAAATTTGGTACATTATCAATTTCTGTGACCGGACCAGGACACGGACGTATAACGAAAATAAACGAATTTTGAATATTGGGGTCACTTTTCGGGATCAAATAAAAAAATAAAAATAATAGTTTTGCTAAATAAGCGATTTTGTTTGTCATTCTACACGGTACAGCCGTGTAGAATGACAAACAAAATCGCTTATTTTGAGTGTGACATATCAAATGAAAGCGCTTGTTGCGAGGATCTCAAATTTATTTTATTTATAATTACATTTTTTTAATAAGCATTGCCTTTGTACGTATTTTTCTGTTCCTTTCTTCTTGTCTGTTTATATATATGTGTGCATAAATAGTTAAATATATAAATACATAAAAAGATATTTAAGAAAATAGATTAAAATTGACCATCTCCAAAATTACTATCATAAAAAAAAATTAAAATACAGAAAATAGTTTTATATTTATAGATAACAGGGAAACCTATAAAAAGTATATGGTCTTAAAATAACATGGTTAACCTCCCAATATTTTACGTACAAAGTTACATTTGCAATTGAAATGTATAGGAGAACATATTTTTTAACTACAATGTTACGTTTGTACTTGTAATGAATTCATCCCAACTACGGAACCCTTCATTGTGCGTGGTCCGACACGAACTTGGCCGATTTTTTTAAATTAACTTGATTCGACGATTTTAATATCTGAATGTAAGTCCTCGCCTGCCGGTTACAAGCTGAACCTTTGAATGAGTAATGAGAAAGCTGCGCCAACTCCCAATTAAACTGCTGGCTAACTTTTCTCTATTCAAATATTAAAAAGGCAATTCAAAGTTTTCAGTAAAAAAAGCATTGTTTTCGATCTGACGAGAAAAATGAAAATCGTTGTCATAATAACAACGATAATAATATCCATTTTAGAATATTGCACACGATTTAAACATAACAATAACTTCGCGCCTGTAATCTTGAAAGCTATAGGCAGAGGCGTACCTGTAGAACACCCACATTTCGCCAGTTATATTAAGTCCCATGTAATAGACGTGGATATATTTAGTAACCTGTTCCGCTAGCTATAAAAAACCCTGAAAGAAATCGACACGTGTTTCACCTCTCAACGAGGCATCCTCAGGATGACGACTGACTTTGAGGAGTGGCTGGAGAGACGCCACGGCGTTCTCACCTTCCACCTGACGCAGGTCCTCACCGGACACGGCTGCTTCGGGAGGTTCCTGTTCGGGATAAGGCGGGAGGAAACACCCGGGTGTCACCATTGTGTGGATCGGCCTGAGGACACGGTGGGGCATACGGTGGAGGTCTGCCCGGCTTGGGCGGAGCAACGCCGTGTTCTCGTAGAGGCGATCGGCGGCGGTGATCTCTCGCGTCCGGCCCTGGTTCAGGCCATGGTACGGAGCGAGAGGAAATGGCAGGCCGTCACCTCCTTCTGCGAAACGGTAATGCTCGCGAAGGAGGAGGCGGAACGCGTGAGGGAGAGGCAAACTTCGCGCCCTCACGCCCCTAACCGCCGCAGGAGGAGACGCCCGGGGCGGGAGTCGCGAAACCGAATACGGCGTTGCAACACCGAGCGCTGAACACAGAGCTTTGAACTTTTTTGGTAATGTTATTGTAGTATCTTTGTGCCTTTTTCGGATTGGACAGAGTATTTGTAATACACTGTATCTTTATTTCAAAATTAATGATGCAGTATTTTCGATATAACGGAAGATGCATGTTAAGCAATTTGAGATATTATAGACTAAGAGTAGAAACAAACAGATGTGCTGCTGGGGAGTTTGTTTGCGCCACTTCTTCCCAGATATAGCACTAGTAAGTGGTGAAGGGCGGGCAGGCTTATATAAATTTGACATTGATAAAGTGCTAATTCTCAGCCTAATTTGAATAAAATGACTTTTAATTTTATTTACTTCGCCCACAATTTTTTTTCTGACAAAACTTCAGTCCTCAACGTCTCATTAGAAACAGGTACCTACCCAGGCCCGCCGCTACTGACAATGCCAACCCTTCTTTACCCTACTAGGCTTTTAGAGCGGAATTTGATGTTGGTTAAGTTGTTATGAAAGTGTATAAAAAAAACCGGCCATATGCGTGTCGGTCTATTCATTACAGAGGCTTACCCTCTGAGAGATTACCTATCTAAGGACAGACTTTTCAATAATTAGATAACTTTTACCTGAAGAATAAATGTGATGTTTTGATAAAATGTCCAAACAAAAACTGATAAAATTTATTCGTCGGATATAAGATAACTGGCGATTGAAAAACCGGCCCTAGCTGGTTTGAACCTGCAAATGTTAGCTTTAATTTTCTATATTGAATAATGTGTTCAATAAGGAGATTTCTAAATTTCCTGCCCCCATGAAAGTGCCGCCCTTGTGCGGTGCACGCCCTGCACGCCCGCACTCAGCGGGCCTGTACCTACCCCGTCATTCATCATCATCATTTCAGCCGAAAGACGTCCACTGCTAGACATAGACCTCCCCCAAGCACCGCCACTTCATCCGGTTCTGTGCTTCCCGCATCCAGTGGATTCCTGCCGCCTTCACAAGGACATCGGTCCACCTTATGGGAGGCCTTCCAACGGTACATCTTCCAGTACGTGGTCGCCACTCCAGAACCTGTTCGAATCCTTAATCGGCCATCTGTTCTGCGAGCAATGTGCCCTGCCCATTGCCACCATCTATCCCATTATGCACAAAAGTAAAATCGAACTTAAATACATCTTTACATATTATAAAACAAAGTCCCCCGCCGCGTCTGTCTGTCTGTCTGAACGCGATAAACTAAAAACTACCGAACGGATTTTCAAACAGTTTTTACCAATGGACGGAATGATTCATGCGGAAGGTTTTGTGTAAATTGGCTGTGTAATATGACGATTATTGTTGAAGAAGTCGGAAAAAAACATACCGACTGGGAGCTTTACTGGCGTGCGCTGCGTTAACCGAAAAAGATACATCAAATTTATGTTCTACGGTATTGTTCATCTTAAAAAGTTCAACAAAAAAAACTGCAATGGCATATATCTATCTTTTAAGGATGACCCACAATAACCATTTTTGTCTTGCAGAATTTGATAAAAATTTAATTGTTATTTCCGAAGCTTCTTTGACCGGTATAGTATTAATCCTTATCCAAAAAAAAATATGTTATTTAAATTAGGCATTTAATTTAGATTAAAATATGCCTTGACATTATAAAATTTAAATGAACAGTTTCAAAATTACGCGGAGCACGCGGGCGCAGCGGTAGGAGTCAATGACGTTTTCCTCTGTTATTAGGTACTAGCTTCTGCCCGCGACTTCGTTCGCATGGAAATCGTAAGACATCACAATATACTACAATAATAGCCACATTTTTATAAAACTTCCCTGTATACTACGTTTGTAGTTTTATTCTCAGCAGCCAAAATATACAGAGAGTCAGGAATGGTGACTCGGGAGCAAGCGACGTAACAGTTGTCCGTGTGAGAAGCAGCTTATCCTGAGGTCGACACCCGCAGCCTTCAGCCTTCAGTGTCGGCCCCTGTAACTTGTTGATCGCAAAGCATACACTCCCAGAGAACTGCACGCGCTTTAACTGGTAATTATGGGGAATTTGTACTTTATACGCGCTATAAGCACTGTCTCACCATCGCCACAACCTGTTAGAATTTCCACCTCGATGACGTTTCTCTGCAAAGACATGACTTTGAGCTGGTTTCCGTTACACAGATATACAACCGGAAGTCCACTTGCCATTTGTGAATTGAGAAATTCTACGGGGTGATATTTGGCATCATCTTCCTCCACATCAGTATTAATGGAGGTGTATATCACTTCACTCCCTTCAATTTGTGAGAGAATACTGTGGTTGATCGCTGCAGCTTGATCATCTTCGGAGTTAAAACGGAAACACGCCTAAGAATTCTCTTGGTACGGTATTTGACTGATATCCCCGTATATCAGACGAATAAGATCTTCTAAAGTGGGATCTACTCTACCAAGAGTCTCTGGTAGAGTGCTGTCACCAACTTTTAGAAGACCATCGGAGAATTCTTGAGCATTTGAATTACCGCCAAGCCGAGCTCGTATGATGATGGTCAAGCGCAGTTTATGAACTCTCGACCATAGAGTCGACCTTTTCAACGAAGTATTCACTTTTTTTATCAAAACTGTGACACCACCCATCATATCTTGGTTTCTGCGGATGTCCTGCAGGGTTCTGTTTACAGTTTCCACTGCTTTCCTTTTTGCCATAATGCATTCATCCCATACGACGAAGCGCAATCCCCTAAGCACACATCCCTTGTTACTGTTGCGTGACACACCACAAACAGGCGTTTCGTTGCTCTCTAAATCGATGGACGACACAACACAACGTAAACATGACGTGCGCTGTTTTGCCACCAGGAAGTAATGTGGCAGCGATTCCAAAAGATCCACACACATACATATTTAAAATCGCTAGGACAAATCTGCTGTCAAAATCTGTAAAAGAAACATTTTATTCCTAGTCTTTTGCTCTAAAATGATCAGAATACAACCTTGAATGTTTTGTGACTGTAAAGTACTTGTAACTTAGTAATTTCCCATAGCTTACGAAGTTTTCCATTTTTTGTGAATTAATACGTTCTATGAACTATTACATACACAATCCAAAAAAAAAAAATCGTTTTACAAAAAGAGTTTTAAAAACAGATGTAAATCGAACTTGCTACCCCGGGCGGCCTACCACCAGCTCATAAAGCAGTATTATTTTAATGTTACTTCAGTGGGAGAAAGAGATGGACCTATACATCCTGTAGAGCTTCATCTCTTTCCCACACTGAAGTAAACTAAAGTAATATTAAAATAATACTGCTTTTAAGCTGGTGGTAGGCCCTCAGGACTCCAACCGCTTACTTATTCGCTTTGTTGAAAGTTAGCTAAAATAGCCGTTCCTATATAAAAGGTAGCGTGACGATAATCATTTAAAAAGTTAAATCGGTAACTACCTATCTACAATATCCCAACCTTCTGGCGCGTCCTTTTACAATTTGCAGAGAAAAATACGAACATGATGTAATATTGCTCATCCCCCATAGCAAATAGCGTGATAGTTTATGCCCTACAGTTGGTACAGACAAACATTCTAAAAACTTTATTTTTCGCATAAGAATCGATCCCAGACCTCGTAGCAATAACTTTCTTTAAAAAAAATTAACTTCGCTACGATTTTATTATATCTATAGATTATAGGTACATAATCAAAAAAAAAAAAAAATCGAATAACAAAATGTGAAAAAAAAGAAAAAAAAAAGCCGTAGGTGGAAATCGAACTTACAACCCCATGTTTGCACAGCAACCGCCCAACCGTTGACCTAATTGCTTTGTTGAAACTTGTCTAAAATAGCCGTTCCTATGTATTTCATGATTGACTGCTTAGTTCCATAAAGGTATAGCGTGATGATAATCATTTAAAAAGTTAAATCGATAACCATCTACAATATCCTAAAATTTTGGTGCGTTTTTTTCCAAAAATACGAACATAATATAATATTGCTCGTCCTCCATAGTAAATAGCGTGATAGTTTATACCCTATAGTTTGACCAGACTTATAGGGAACACCTATGCAAAATTTTAACAGAATCTATCCGGTAGAATTTGTGTCATGCTAGAACATAAAAATACAACATAATGTAATATTGCTCGTCCCCCATAGTAAATAGCGTGATAGTTTATACCCTATAGTTTGACCAGACACACAGGGAATATCTATGCAAAATTTTAACAGAATCTGTCCGGTAGAATTTGCGCCATGCTGGAACATACATACAGACAAACAGACAAACAGACAAAAATTCTAAAAAAAATATTTTCGGCATTAGAATCGATCCTAGACCTCGTAGCAATTACTTTTTTTCAAAAATATTCAATGTACAGTTTTGACTTCGCTACGATTTTATTATATGTATAGATGAAATCTCGGTAGTAGTACGTTCCCGTGGGATATTTTCTAACATCCACGCGGGCGAAGCCACGGGCAAGAGCTAGTTAGTATTTAAGTTCGATTTATCTATTAGCTTATTATTATTACTGGCATTCAAGTATTCTAGAAATACGTCTAAGTATTCCACTTCAGTATCCCAGACATATAAATTCCATTTCGAACATACTCAACGTTTAGATATGGCCTGGATATCTGCCAAAGCCGAACAATAATTGTCTACAGGCAGTCTAAGCGATAACGGCTATCTGTACTAGATAAATGGAAAGAATACTATTTATTGCATAACAAATAAAGGAAAAACAAGAAAATGTTTCAGACAGAAATCAGGACATCCTCGACTACGGTGAAGCAAAAACAAGGGTTCTCACGCCCCTAACCGCCGCAGGAGGAGACGCCCGGGGCGGGAATCGCGAGCCGATTTCCGGCCACCGTAGGCGCGGGCTTGCGGTCGGTGAGCAATGGGTAGCTCGCCTTCCGATAAGGACCAAGCCCGGGTCGACGTTCCACACGCGCCTCAAAGAGATGTCAGCAGAATTGACGGGGTCCGCTAGGGCCAATGCCTGCCGGGGGTTCGAAGAAAACCCCCGGCAACAGGGCAACCGAAGGAACACGGGTGGGTTTTAGTCAGTAAGAGTCTGACAAGCCCTCCCGCTCCACCCAGAGCGGGAGAAGTTATTTGATAATTTCCCATCCAAAAAACAAATAAAAAAGGGTTATGATTTTGACCGGTATGTATGTATGTATGTTTATCTGTTACCTCATAACTTCTAAACTACCGATCATAATTTGACAAATGAGATATCATTGGAAGCATCTTGATCGTCCGCTGGGTATAAGCTATGTGACGTCACATTAAATGCAACATGGCGCTTTTTAGAGGACATAAAGTCATGAACTAAAAAACAAAACCCTGCCATGGATATCAAACGAAAGGGCTTGGATGAGCACAAATGTACATATGTTACATTGTATAAGTAAATAAATATGTTTAAATTGTTAAAAACAAGCAGAAGTGAGACTGTGCAACGTACGGCGCGGCTGTAAAATTAATACCTATTTATTATACAATAAGAACCGAACACAAAAAAATTAAAGCTGCTCTGCAAATATTTTATCCTGAAATTATAACCCCAAAATAATTTAAATAAAAAGTAAGTTCAAAAACTAAAACCCGACTTCTGAAAAATCACGCTCTAAAAAAAGATCAAGCTAAAGCCGTGGTCGCTTGCCTGTACACCTACAAAATTATAATGGCATGTGACCACGACTTTACCTTGACCATTTTTAGGGTTCCGTAGTAAACAAGGAACCCTTATAGTTTCGTCATGTCCGTCTGTCTGTCTGTCTGTCCGCGGTCTAGCTCCGAGACCCTTAGTACTAGAAAGCTGTAATTTGGCATAAATATACATATTAATTACGCCGACAAAGTGGTAAAACAAAATAAACAAAATGGTGAGGGGTATCATTGGAAAGGTCCTTCAAAAATATTGTGAGCTTGTGAAAACTATATTTGGATTCAGGGATTCGTTTGCGAAATATTAAGCTTTAAAGTGCTAATTTTTGTTACAGTCAAGTGTCCCCCCCCCTGCCGGCTAAATGGTTGGTTTTGGGTGTGTGAAAAAAATCACAACAGTAGTTTATATAACGAAATTAAAAGGAAAACTATCACAGCTAAGTAGACTCTACAGGTTAACGAGTAATAATCAACCAACTTGACTTTGCAGTTGCAAAAACATGTTTTCCTATACATTCCGTATGGGAGAACATATTTTTCAACTACAAAGTTAAGTTTGTTTTTGAGACAAATTCAACCCAACTACGGAACCCTTCATTGTGCGTAGTCCGACACGCACTTGGCCGGTTTTTTTTTGTACCTATGTCTTGATTTCTGTCTGAAATATTTTCTTGTTTCATACTTTTTAGAGCGTGTTTTTTGTAGTCGTGTTTTAGTTTTTGAACTTACTTTTTTTTCAGATTTAGGGTAAACAAAAACTAAGCTTGTATACCTTTGCGTACAACCGTCACTTAAAAAAGCATGTAGATTTAATTACAGTCGATGGCACCAACACCTACGTCTGTTTAACACTTCGTTACACTAAACCGTAGATTAACATGTCAACACCAATTCAATGCATTTAAATGTTCACATTTGTACGCGTATGGGACGTCGTAACCGTACGTTAACCGCGAGTTAAGCCGCCTTGCCGAAATTGGGTTATCTGTTTACTGAGGTATATCGTGACTATGGGTTTATACTTGGATGATTAGTACTGAATGTATGTGATTAAGGAGATTAGGTGAAGAGAGTGTGTTACATGAGGCATAACGTGTTGGTTACGGAAATGTTCTAAGTTTAATTTAACCTTAGTTTAGGAATCTAGAATATTTTTAGTCCATATAAAGCAGTATTGTAATTATTATTGCTTTATCACCACCAAATGTCACTTGTACGTCATCAAACGACAAGGTTTATTTACAATTATGATAGTTTTAGCCTTAGTGAAATTTCAAATTATTGGGAATTGTTTTCAAAAGTGATAAAGCAATTGTGAGGTCCACTATACTTCATCGAAAAGTAGGTTGTTGGTTTATTTTTAGAACTAATGAGATTTTTTTTTAATGGAATGATATATAGAGATTTATGAACATTAATATTTATTTAAATCGTCTTATTTTAATCTGTGTTGAATTGTTTGACAAAACATAAAACTATTACCGATTTTTAGAGTTCCGTACCTCAAAAAGAAAAACGGAACAGATCACTCTTGTGTCTGTCTGTCACAGCCAATTTGCTCTGAATCTAATGGACTGATTAAGTTGAATTTTGGTACACAACTATGTACATTTCTGTGACCCAAACACGGACGTGTAACGTAAATAAATGAATTTTAAATATGGGGTCACTTTTGGGATAGTTTTGCAAACTTTACTGTGTGACATATAAAATAAAAGGGCTTGTTGCGAGGATCTTAATTTTTTTGTTAAATAATTTTTAGTGAGGGGCTTGTGGCTAAATAATAACAGCCGCACGGGTCGATCGATCAGGTTAAGCTACGCTTGCCGCGGTTGGTCCGTGGATGGGTGACCATCTTTACATACCGAGACCCCTCCGTGCCTCGGAAAGCACGTTAAGCCGTTGGTCCCGGTTGTCAGTTGTAGATCTTTGACAGTCGTTACGGGTCGTTAGAAGCCCAAAAGTCTGACAACCAGTCTTACCAAGGGGTATCGTGTTACCTAGTTACTAGGTTGTGGAGGTCAGATAGGCAGTCGCTCCATGTAAAATACTGGTATTCAGCTGCATCCGGTTAGACTGGAAGCCGACCCCAACTTAGTAGGGAAAAGGCTAGGCAGATGATGAATTTTTAGTGAATACATTTAAAGATATTTTAGAAAAATAGATGAAAATTAACATTCACCCCCCTTATCTGCAAAACTACTGAACCTAAAATTTAAAAAAAAAATACAGAGAAAGTTTCTTTACTCATAGATTACAGGAAAATGTTTAAGAAGTCTATGGTCTTAAAATAACATGATAAATCTCTCAATATTCTGCGTACAAACTCACATTTGCAGTTGGAATGTATGGAAGAACATGTTTTTCAACTACAATGTTAAGTTTGTTCTTGGGAAAATTCCCCCTTCATTGTGCGTGGTTCGACACGCACTGGGCCGATTTTTTAAAAAATACTTATTAAATGATACGTTATCCCAGTAAAGAATTTTAGTTTTTTTTTTTTTTGTAATAATGACTCAAATACAAAAAAAATAACTAGTAATGATGTAATGAAAAAACCTAAAAGAAATCCTAACTAATGTTATAAATGCGAAAGTGAGTTTGTTTGTTTGTTTGTTACGCTTTTACGCTAAAACGGCTGAACGGATTTAGATGAAATTTGGCACATGGGTAGACCATGATCTTTTATCCCGATATTCTCACAATATTGAGACTTATGTGGGTGAATCCGTGGGGCGCAGCTAGTATGAAATATTTCTTTCCAAAAACATCAATCAATCTGCCTAGCCTTTTCCCAACTATTTTGGGGTCGGCTTCCAGTCTAACCGGATGCAGCTGAATATCAGTACTATTTTACACTAGCTTCTGCCCGCGACTTCGTTCGCATGGAAATCGTAAGACATCACAATATACTACAATAATAGCCACATTTTTATAAAACTTCCCTGTATACTACGTTTGTAGTTTTATTCTCAGCAGCCAAAATATACAGAGAGTCAGGAATGGTGACTCGGGAGCAAGCGACGTAACAGTTGTCCGTGTGAGAAGCAGCTTATCCTGAGGTCGACACCCGCAGCCTTCAGCCTTCAGTGTCGGCCCCTGTAACTTGTTGATCGCAAAGCATACACTCCCAGAGAACTGCACGCGCTTTAACTGGTAATTATGGGGAATTTGTACTTTATACGCGCTATAAGCACTGTCTCACCATCGCCACAACCTGTTAGAATTTCCACCTCGATGACGTTTCTCTGCAAAGACATGACTTTGAGCTGGTTTCCGTTACACAGATATACAACCGGAAGTCCACTTGCCATTTGTGAATTGAGAAATTCTACGGGGTGATATTTGGCATCATCTTCCTCCACATCAGTATTAATGGAGGTGTATATCACTTCACTCCCTTCAATTTGTGAGAGAATACTGTGGTTGATCGCTGCAGCTTGATCATCTTCGGAGTTAAAACGGAAACACGCCTAAGAATTCTCTTGGTACGGTATTTGACTGATATCCCCGTATATCAGACGAATAAGATCTTCTAAAGTGGGATCTACTCTACCAAGAGTCTCTGGTAGAGTGCTTTCACCAACTTTTAGAAGACCATCGGAGAATTCTTGAGCATTTGAATTACCGCCAAGCCGAGCTCGTATGATGATGGTCAAGCGCAGTTTATGAACTCTCGACCATAGAGTCGACCTTTTCAACGAAGTATTCACTTTTTTTATCAAAACTGTGACACCACCCATCATATCTTGGTTTCTGCGGATGTCCTGCAGGGTTCTGTTTACAGTTTCCACTGCTTTCCTTTTTGCCATAATGCATTCATCCCATACGACGAAGCGCAATCCCCTAAGCACACATCCCTTGTTACTGTTGCGTGACACACCACAAACAGGCGTTTCGTTGCTCTCTAAATCGATGGACGACACAACACAACGTAAACATGACGTGCGCTGTTTTGCCACCAGGAAGTAATGTGGCAGCGATTCCAAAAGATCCACACACATACATATTTAAAATCGCTAGGACAAATCTGCTGTCAAAATCTGTAAAAGAAACATTTTATTCCTAGTCTTTTGCTCTAAAATGATCAGAATACAACCTTGAATGTTTTGTGACTGTAAAGTACTTGTAACTTAGTAATTTCCCATAGCTTACGAAGTTTTCCATTTTTTGTGAATTAATACGTTCTATGAACTATTACATACACAATCCAAAAAAAAAAAATCGTTTTACAAAAAGAGTTTTAAAAACAGATGTAAATCGAACTTGCTACCCCGGGCGGCCTACCACCAGCTCATAAAGCAGTATTATTTTAATGTTACTTCAGTGGGAGAAAGAGATGGACCTATACATCCTGTAGAGCTTCATCTCTTTCCCACACTGAAGTAAACTAAAGTAATATTAAAATAATACTGCTTTTAAGCTGGTGGTAGGCCCTCAGGACTCCAACCGCTTACTTATTCGCTTTGTTGAAAGTTAGCTAAAATAGCCGTTCCTATATAAAAGGTAGCGTGACGATAATCATTTAAAAAGTTAAATCGGTAACTACCTATCTACAATATCCCAACCTTCTGGCGCGTCCTTTTACAATTTGCAGAGAAAAATACGAACATGATGTAATATTGCTCATCCCCCATAGCAAATAGCGTGATAGTTTATGCCCTACAGTTGGTACAGACAAACATTCTAAAAACTTTATTTTTCGCATAAGAATCGATCCCAGACCTCGTAGCAATAACTTTCTTTAAAAAAAATTAACTTCGCTACGATTTTATTATATCTATAGATTATAGGTACATAATCAAAAAAAAAAAAAAATCGAATAACAAAATGTGAAAAAAAAGAAAAAAAAAAGCCGTAGGTGGAAATCGAACTTACAACCCCATGTTTGCACAGCAACCGCCCAACCGTTGACCTAATTGCTTTGTTGAAACTTGTCTAAAATAGCCGTTCCTATGTATTTCATGATTGACTGCTTAGTTCCATAAAGGTATAGCGTGATGATAATCATTTAAAAAGTTAAATCGATAACCATCTACAATATCCTAAAATTTTGGTGCGTTTTTTTCCAAAAATACGAACATAATATAATATTGCTCGTCCTCCATAGTAAATAGCGTGATAGTTTATACCCTATAGTTTGACCAGACTTATAGGGAACACCTATGCAAAATTTTAACAGAATCTATCCGGTAGAATTTGTGTCATGCTAGAACATAAAAATACAACATAATGTAATATTGCTCGTCCCCCATAGTAAATAGCGTGATAGTTTATACCCTATAGTTTGACCAGACACACAGGGAATATCTATGCAAAATTTTAACAGAATCTGTCCGGTAGAATTTGCGCCATGCTGGAACATACATACAGACAAACAGACAAACAGACAAACAGACAAAAATTCTAAAAAAAATATTTTCGGCATTAGAATCGATCCTAGACCTCGTAGCAATTACTTTTTTTCAAAAATATTCAATGTACAGTTTTGACTTCGCTACGATTTTATTATATGTATAGATGAAATCTCGGTAGTAGTACGTTCCCGTGGGATATTTTCTAACATCCACGCGGGCGAAGCCACGGGCAAGAGCTAGTTAGTATTTAAGTTCGATTTATCTATTAGCTTATTATTATTACTGGCATTCAAGTATTCTAGAAATACGTCTAAGTATTCCACTTCAGTATCCCAGACATATAAATTCCATTTCGAACATACTCAACGTTTAGATATGGCCTGGATATCTGCCAAAGCCGAACAATAATTGTCTACAGGCAGTCTAAGCGATAACGGCTATCTGTACTAGATAAATGGAAAGAATACTATTTATTGCATAACAAATAAAGGAAAAACAAGAAAATGTTTCAGACAGAAATCAGGACATCCTCGACTACGGTGAAGCAAAAACAAGGGTTCTCACGCCCCTAACCGCCGCAGGAGGAGACGCCCGGGGCGGGAATCGCGAGCCGATTTCCGGCCACCGTAGGCGCGGGCTTGCGGTCGGTGAGCAATGGGTAGCTCGCCTTCCGATAAGGACCAAGCCCGGGTCGACGTTCCACACGCGCCTCAAAGAGATGTCAGCAGAATTGACGGGGTCCGCTAGGGCCAATGCCTGCCGGGGGTTCGAAGAAAACCCCCGGCAACAGGGCAACCGAAGGAACACGGGTGGGTTTTAGTCAGTAAGAGTCTGACAAGCCCTCCCGCTCCACCCAGAGCGGGAGAAGTTATTTGATAATTTCCCATCCAAAAAACAAATAAAAAAGGGTTATGATTTTGACCGGTATGTATGTATGTATGTTTATCTGTTACCTCATAACTTCTAAACTACCGATCATAATTTGACAAATGAGATATCATTGGAAGCATCTTGATCGTCCGCTGGGTATAAGCTATGTGACGTCACATTAAATGCAACATGGCGCTTTTTAGAGGACATAAAGTCATGAACTAAAAAACAAAACCCTGCCATGGATATCAAACGAAAGGGCTTGGATGAGCACAAATGTACATATGTTACATTGTATAAGTAAATAAATATGTTTAAATTGTTAAAAACAAGCAGAAGTGAGACTGTGCAACGTACGGCGCGGCTGTAAAATTAATACCTATTTATTATACAATAAGAACCGAACACAAAAAAATTAAAGCTGCTCTGCAAATATTTTATCCTGAAATTATAACCCCAAAATAATTTAAATAAAAAGTAAGTTCAAAAACTAAAACCCGACTTCTGAAAAATCACGCTCTAAAAAAAGATCAAGCTAAAGCCGTGGTCGCTTGCCTGTACACCTACAAAATTATAATGGCATGTGACCACGACTTTACCTTGACCATTTTTAGGGTTCCGTAGTAAACAAGGAACCCTTATAGTTTCGTCATGTCCGTCTGTCTGTCTGTCTGTCCGCGGTCTAGCTCCGAGACCCTTAGTACTAGAAAGCTGTAATTTGGCATAAATATACATATTAATTACGCCGACAAAGTGGTAAAACAAAATAAACAAAATGGTGAGGGGTATCATTGGAAAGGTCCTTCAAAAATATTGTGAGCTTGTGAAAACTATATTTGGATTCAGGGATTCGTTTGCGAAATATTAAGCTTTAAAGTGCTAATTTTTGTTACAGTCAAGTGTCCCCCCCCCTGCCGGCTAAATGGTTGGTTTTGGGTGTGTGAAAAAAATCACAACAGTAGTTTATATAACGAAATTAAAAGGAAAACTATCACAGCTAAGTAGACTCTACAGGTTAACGAGTAATAATCAACCAACTTGACTTTGCAGTTGCAAAAACATGTTTTCCTATACATTCCGTATGGGAGAACATATTTTTCAACTACAAAGTTAAGTTTGTTTTTGAGACAAATTCAACCCAACTACGGAACCCTTCATTGTGCGTAGTCCGACACGCACTTGGCCGGTTTTTTTTTGTACCTATGTCTTGATTTCTGTCTGAAATATTTTCTTGTTTCATACTTTTTAGAGCGTGTTTTTTGTAGTCGTGTTTTAGTTTTTGAACTTACTTTTTTTTCAGATTTAGGGTAAACAAAAACTAAGCTTGTATACCTTTGCGTACAACCGTCACTTAAAAAAGCATGTAGATTTAATTACAGTCGATGGCACCAACACCTACGTCTGTTTAACACTTCGTTACACTAAACCGTAGATTAACATGTCAACACCAATTCAATGCATTTAAATGTTCACATTTGTACGCGTATGGGACGTCGTAACCGTACGTTAACCGCGAGTTAAGCCGCCTTGCCGAAATTGGGTTATCTGTTTACTGAGGTATATCGTGACTATGGGTTTATACTTGGATGATTAGTACTGAATGTATGTGATTAAGGAGATTAGGTGAAGAGAGTGTGTTACATGAGGCATAACGTGTTGGTTACGGAAATGTTCTAAGTTTAATTTAACCTTAGTTTAGGAATCTAGAATATTTTTAGTCCATATAAAGCAGTATTGTAATTATTATTGCTTTATCACCACCAAATGTCACTTGTACGTCATCAAACGACAAGGTTTATTTACAATTATGATAGTTTTAGCCTTAGTGAAATTTCAAATTATTGGGAATTGTTTTCAAAAGTGATAAAGCAATTGTGAGGTCCACTATACTTCATCGAAAAGTAGGTTGTTGGTTTATTTTTAGAACTAATGAGATTTTTTTTTAATGGAATGATATATAGAGATTTATGAACATTAATATTTATTTAAATCGTCTTATTTTAATCTGTGTTGAATTGTTTGACAAAACATAAAACTATTACCGATTTTTAGAGTTCCGTACCTCAAAAAGAAAAACGGAACAGATCACTCTTGTGTCTGTCTGTCACAGCCAATTTGCTCTGAATCTAATGGACTGATTAAGTTGAATTTTGGTACACAACTATGTACATTTCTGTGACCCAAACACGGACGTGTAACGTAAATAAATGAATTTTAAATATGGGGTCACTTTTGGGATAGTTTTGCAAACTTTACTGTGTGACATATAAAATAAAAGGGCTTGTTGCGAGGATCTTAATTTTTTTGTTAAATAATTTTTAGTGAGGGGCTTGTGGCTAAATAATAACAGCCGCACGGGTCGATCGATCAGGTTAAGCTACGCTTGCCGCGGTTGGTCCGTGGATGGGTGACCATCTTTACATACCGAGACCCCTCCGTGCCTCGGAAAGCACGTTAAGCCGTTGGTCCCGGTTGTCAGTTGTAGATCTTTGACAGTCGTTACGGGTCGTTAGAAGCCCAAAAGTCTGACAACCAGTCTTACCAAGGGGTATCGTGTTACCTAGTTACTAGGTTGTGGAGGTCAGATAGGCAGTCGCTCCATGTAAAATACTGGTATTCAGCTGCATCCGGTTAGACTGGAAGCCGACCCCAACTTAGTAGGGAAAAGGCTAGGCAGATGATGAATTTTTAGTGAATACATTTAAAGATATTTTAGAAAAATAGATGAAAATTAACATTCACCCCCCTTATCTGCAAAACTACTGAACCTAAAATTTAAAAAAAAAATACAGAGAAAGTTTCTTTACTCATAGATTACAGGAAAATGTTTAAGAAGTCTATGGTCTTAAAATAACATGATAAATCTCTCAATATTCTGCGTACAAACTCACATTTGCAGTTGGAATGTATGGAAGAACATGTTTTTCAACTACAATGTTAAGTTTGTTCTTGGGAAAATTCCCCCTTCATTGTGCGTGGTTCGACACGCACTGGGCCGATTTTTTAAAAAATACTTATTAAATGATACGTTATCCCAGTAAAGAATTTTAGTTTTTTTTTTTTTTGTAATAATGACTCAAATACAAAAAAAATAACTAGTAATGATGTAATGAAAAAACCTAAAAGAAATCCTAACTAATGTTATAAATGCGAAAGTGAGTTTGTTTGTTTGTTTGTTACGCTTTTACGCTAAAACGGCTGAACGGATTTAGATGAAATTTGGCACATGGGTAGACCATGATCTTTTATCCCGATATTCTCACAATATTGAGACTTATGTGGGTGAATCCGTGGGGCGCAGCTAGTATGAAATATTTCTTTCCAAAAACATCAATCAATCTGCCTAGCCTTTTCCCAACTATTTTGGGGTCGGCTTCCAGTCTAACCGGATGCAGCTGAATATCAGTACTATTTTACACTAGCTTCTGCCCGCGACTTCGTTCGCATGGAAATCGTAAGACATCACAATATACTACAATAATAGCCACATTTTTATAAAACTTCCCTGTATACTACGTTTGTAGTTTTATTCTCAGCAGCCAAAATATACAGAGAGTCAGGAATGGTGACTCGGGAGCAAGCGACGTAACAGTTGTCCGTGTGAGAAGCAGCTTATCCTGAGGTCGACACCCGCAGCCTTCAGCCTTCAGTGTCGGCCCCTGTAACTTGTTGATCGCAAAGCATACACTCCCAGAGAACTGCACGCGCTTTAACTGGTAATTATGGGGAATTTGTACTTTATACGCGCTATAAGCACTGTCTCACCATCGCCACAACCTGTTAGAATTTCCACCTCGATGACGTTTCTCTGCAAAGACATGACTTTGAGCTGGTTTCCGTTACACAGATATACAACCGGAAGTCCACTTGCCATTTGTGAATTGAGAAATTCTACGGGGTGATATTTGGCATCATCTTCCTCCACATCAGTATTAATGGAGGTGTATATCACTTCACTCCCTTCAATTTGTGAGAGAATACTGTGGTTGATCGCTGCAGCTTGATCATCTTCGGAGTTAAAACGGAAACACGCCTAAGAATTCTCTTGGTACGGTATTTGACTGATATCCCCGTATATCAGACGAATAAGATCTTCTAAAGTGGGATCTACTCTACCAAGAGTCTCTGGTAGAGTGCTTTCACCAACTTTTAGAAGACCATCGGAGAATTCTTGAGCATTTGAATTACCGCCAAGCCGAGCTCGTATGATGATGGTCAAGCGCAGTTTATGAACTCTCGACCATAGAGTCGACCTTTTCAACGAAGTATTCACTTTTTTTATCAAAACTGTGACACCACCCATCATATCTTGGTTTCTGCGGATGTCCTGCAGGGTTCTGTTTACAGTTTCCACTGCTTTCCTTTTTGCCATAATGCATTCATCCCATACGACGAAGCGCAATCCCCTAAGCACACATCCCTTGTTACTGTTGCGTGACACACCACAAACAGGCGTTTCGTTGCTCTCTAAATCGATGGACGACACAACACAACGTAAACATGACGTGCGCTGTTTTGCCACCAGGAAGTAATGTGGCAGCGATTCCAAAAGATCCACACACATACATATTTAAAATAGCTAGGACAAATCTGCTGTCAAAATCTGTAAAAGAAACATTTTATTCCTAGTCTTTTGCTCTAAAATGATCAGAATACAACCTTGAATGTTTTGTGACTGTAAAGTACTTGTAACTTAGTAATTTCCCATAGCTTACGAAGTTTTCCATTTTTTGTGAATTAATACGTTCTATGAACTATTACATACACAATCCAAAAAAAAAAAATCGTTTTACAAAAAGAGTTTTAAAAACAGATGTAAATCGAACTTGCTACCCCGGGCGGCCTACCACCAGCTCATAAAGCAGTATTATTTTAATGTTACTTCAGTGGGAGAAAGAGATGGACCTATACATCCTGTAGAGCTTCATCTCTTTCCCACACTGAAGTAAACTAAAGTAATATTAAAATAATACTGCTTTTAAGCTGGTGGTAGGCCCTCAGGACTCCAACCGCTTACTTATTCGCTTTGTTGAAAGTTAGCTAAAATAGCCGTTCCTATATAAAAGGTAGCGTGACGATAATCATTTAAAAAGTTAAATCGGTAACTACCTATCTACAATATCCCAACCTTCTGGCGCGTCCTTTTACAATTTGCAGAGAAAAATACGAACATGATGTAATATTGCTCATCCCCCATAGCAAATAGCGTGATAGTTTATGCCCTACAGTTGGTACAGACAAACATTCTAAAAACTTTATTTTTCGCATAAGAATCGATCCCAGACCTCGTAGCAATAACTTTCTTTAAAAAAAATTAACTTCGCTACGATTTTATTATATCTATAGATTATAGGTACATAATCAAAAAAAAAAAAAATCGAATAACAAAATGTGAAAAAAAAGAAAAAAAAAAGCCGTAGGTGGAAATCGAACTTACAACCCCATGTTTGCACAGCAACCGCCCAACCGTTGACCTAATTGCTTTGTTGAAACTTGTCTAAAATAGCCGTTCCTATGTATTTCATGATTGACTGCTTAGTTCCATAAAGGTATAGCGTGATGATAATCATTTAAAAAGTTAAATCGATAACCATCTACAATATCCTAAAATTTTGGTGCGTTTTTTTCCAAAAATACGAACATAATATAATATTGCTCGTCCTCCATAGTAAATAGCGTGATAGTTTATACCCTATAGTTTGACCAGACTTATAGGGAACACCTATGCAAAATTTTAACAGAATCTATCCGGTAGAATTTGTGTCATGCTAGAACATAAAAATACAACATAATGTAATATTGCTCGTCCCCCATAGTAAATAGCGTGATAGTTTATACCCTATAGTTTGACCAGACACACAGGGAATATCTATGCAAAATTTTAACAGAATCTGTCCGGTAGAATTTGCGCCATGCTGGAACATACATACAGACAAACAGACAAACAGACAAAAATTCTAAAAAAAATATTTTCGGCATTAGAATCGATCCTAGACCTCGTAGCAATTACTTTTTTTCAAAAATATTCAATGTACAGTTTTGACTTCGCTACGATTTTATTATATGTATAGATGAAGCGACTGCCTATCTGACCTCCACAACCCAGTAACTAGGTAATACGATAAGGTAAGACTGGTTGTCCCCTTGGTAAGACTGCATGGTTGTCACACTTTCGGGCTTCTGACGAACCATAACGACTGTCAAAGATCTACGAATGAAAGCCGAGACCATCGGCCTATCGTGCTTTCCGAGGCACGAAGGAGTCTCGGTATGTAGAAATGGTCACTGATCCACGGACCAACCCGGCAAGCGTAGCTTAACCTGATGGATCGACCTGTGTGGCTGTTATTACTTAGCCACGAGCTCCTCCAAATACATACCTACTTCCTTAGATTATTATAAAACAAAGTCCCCGCTGCGTCTGTCTGTCTTGTCTGTCTGAACGCGATAAAGTCAAAAACTACCGAACGGATTTTCAAACCGTTTTACCAATGGACGGAATGATTCATGCGGAAGGTTTTAGTGTATAATTTATTAGGGTTTTGTGTAAATTGGCTGAAATTTGACGATTATTGTGGAAGAAGTTGGAAAAAATCAAACCGACTGGGAGCTTTACTGGCGTACGCTGCCTAAACTGAAAAAGATACATCAAATTTATGTTCTATTGTTCATTTTAAAAAGTTTGACAAAAATCCGCGATGGCATATGTCTATCTTCTAAGGATGATGCACAATATCCATTTTTATCTTTCAGAATTTGATTAAAAAAAAATATTGTTATTTCCGAAGCTTTTTTGACCTGTATAGTATTAATCCTTATCCAATGAAATATGGTATTTAAATTAGGCATTTAATTTAAATTAAAATATGCCGTGACATCATATCATTTAAATGAATAGTTTAAAAGATATCACAGTTTCAAAATTACGCGTAGCAACGCGGGCGCAGCGGTAGGAGTCAATGACAATTTCCCCGGTTATTACTTTAGGTATGAAATCTCGGTAGTACGTTCCCGTGGGATATTTTCCGACATCCACGCGGGCGAAGCCGTGGGCAAAAGCTAGTGTATTTATATAAAAAGTACCGCTACTTGTCTTATACCGCAATACTTACCCAAATTACATATTCAACCTTACTTTACAAATCTGCTAAAAATATCTTGAACTCGCTTAAAGCGAAAACAAGCGCCGTTTAATGTAAAAAGAGACCACCAACTTAGAAAATTCCCTTGTCCCGAAAATGTTGACTTTTAATTAAGATGATAAAACACAAAGAAATTGGGACCTTATTATTATAAGCACAGGTTTCATAGTAGAGTGTTGGGGGTTGTTTTCTTAACCGGCCTTTAGGGATGGTATAAAGTGATCGCGGAAGATTATTCCCATCTCGGCGGTTTGTGGTCAGCTGTACACAAATGGAGGAAACGACTAGAGGTAGCCCTAACTATTTTTTAAATAATACTATTCATAGCAGTTATAACATCACGCCTATTTTCACAAGGGAAAGCAGAGGTGTACTAATAGTACACCCATATTTCGCCAGTGATGTTTAAGTCCCATGTAATAGGGGAGGAGCCCATTGCCATCAACCGGGCACAAATACAGAATCCGAGCTGCTATTGAAAAATTCCTGATGGAAATCCCAATAACGCTTTGCCCGACCTGGGAATTGAAACAGGGACCTCATGCTTATCAGTAGCTCTTGCGATCACTAGACCAAGGAGGTTGTCAATAATTCATTACTATGCGTTCGCACTGGCGAAACATTCACAACGAAACATGTTAGAATCTCTATTTTCTGTAAATTTTCCATACAAAGTTTGACAGGCACTAGAGATTTCAACATGTTTTGTTGTGATGTTTCGCCAGTGCGAACGCATAGTAACACAGTCAACTGCACTTTGGTGGCAACACTTTAACCTTGAGCTGACCTAGCGTAGTACGTAGTTTCAATAGACTAAGTGCTCGGCGACACGACGCCGTCGTCGCCGCGCCTTCACCGCGCTGCCACCGCGCCTCCGCCGCGCCTTAGGCCGCGGACTCGAAGTTAGCGGGCAGCAGGGCGACGGACGGCGGCAGCGGCGCGACAGCGGCGCGTTCAAATGCATAGATTTATATGTAAATGGCCTCGAAGGCAGCGGCGCGGGAAGCGAACGGTTCCATATAAAACTATGCAATGCCGCGCCGCCGCCGCCCTGCTGCCTGCTGACGTCGAGACAAGTATAGTTTGCAAAACTTTTTTTGAATTTTCTTATTTGCCCCCCATAAATGCAGTTTAGTTGCAGTTTCAGAGATAAAGGGGGGGAGAATGGTCAATATTCATCTTTTTTCTTAGAAATCTTTTAAAGTATTTATTTTAAAATTATTATTCTAACCCTTTCATTTGATACGTCACACGGTCTAAATTACAAAAAAAAAATTTTTATTTGCCCCCGTAACGTGACCCCCATATTCAAAATTCATTTATTTACGTTACACGTCCGTTTTTGGGTCACAGAAATAGGTATATAATGTGTGCCAAATTTCAACTTAATCGGTCAATTAGATTCGGAGCAAATTGGCTGTGACAGACGGACAGACACACGAGTGATCCTATAAGGGTTCCATCTTTTCCATTTTGAGGCACGGAACTCTAAAAATATGACATGAAAAAAAACAGTGCCGACAGAAATGAAAACTTGAACAATTTTACTACGCAGGAAATATTTTTAATGAGGTGTCGGTAACGGTGTCGCGAGTTCATATCTCAAAAAGGCCCAACGCGCCACTTAAAATTAAATCTCTTAGGGATTGCAGGTCACAGCTGTAGTTAGATAGATACATAACAAGCTTAATATCGGCCAGTTTAGGCCAAAAGGTTAAAGGGCCGAAACCAGGTCGTCGAATGTTCCGGCTCACGGCCCCCGTCAACAGTAAACAAATTACTGGATTGTAGTTCAATGCAGCACAGACCTAATATCGGATGAATCATATTGAACGCTGTATTTTTGTGAACTTTGTAGGTGCTTTGTAGGCAGTGAGGCAGTGTTGTTTTAGAGTTAATTTACAGAGATAAATTCGTTGCGCTGAAAGAGCATTGACCGCTTCCTTCTGTCTCGGAACGCTATTCAAAGCCTTCAGTAATTTGTATCGTATTGCGAGAAAACGGTGACACGCCTAATTTAATTTAAATTTTG
The DNA here is from genome assembly GCA_963680765.1 of Agrochola lychnidis. Lineage (NCBI taxonomy): Eukaryota > Metazoa > Arthropoda > Insecta > Lepidoptera > Noctuidae > Agrochola > Agrochola lychnidis. Next base: position 10,132,191 of record OY796869.1, on the reverse strand, counting down.
AAATTGATTTTTTGAAGTGAAAACTTCTTTAAGTGCGTTGGGCATTTTTGAGATGGGACTAAACCATTGATTTCGCGACACCATGACGACACCTCATTTTTGTAAACGCGATTGTGCTCTTTATTTAGATAAGGTTACGGACCAATGTTCTATACAAGTATTTTTCTTCCACCAAGGCGATCTTGTTCGAGTTTTCACTTCCGTCGGCACACCCGGAGTGTCACTGCCATTTTTTTTTTGTATTGTTTGTCTAGTGCAAATAATTTTTGTACGTATGGCATACAAAAATTATTGTTTTATTATTAATGGCTAAACATGTAGCCACCTCACATTAATTATAAGACTTTCTTCATACTGTACTCATGTTTTATAAAATAAATAAACTAGCTTCTGCCCGCGACTTCGTTCGCATGGAAATCGTAAGACATCACAATATACTACAATATCAGCCACATTTTTATAAAACTTCCCTGTATACTACGTTTGTAGTTTTATTCTCAGCAGCCAAAATATACAGAGAGTCAGGAATGGTGACTCGGGAGCAAGCGACGTAACAGTTGTCCGTGTGAGAAGCAGCTTATCCTGAGGTCGACACCCGCAGCCTTCAGCCTTTAGTGTCGGCCCCTGTAACTTGTTGATCGCAAAGCATACACTCCCAGAGAACTGCACGCGCTTTAACTGGTAATGGTGGGGAATTTGTACTTTATACGCGCTATAAACACTGTCTCACCATCGCCACAACCTGTTAGAATTTCCACCTCGATGACGTTTCTCTGCAAAGACATGACTTTGAGCTGGTTTCCGTTACACAGATATACAACCGGAAGTCCACTTGCCATTTAATGCTGAAATGAACCTTTTTGGCGCAGCCGTGAGGCACACACTGTTGTTTTAAAAACACTATTTTTTATTTCCACTGTAATTTGTGTTTTGTGTTTCGCGAACTGTGTCCAAATAAATGTTTTTTCTTTCTATTTGTAAATAGAGAAATTCTACGGGGTGATATTTGGCATCATCTTCCTCCACATCAGTATTAATGGAGGTGTATATCACTTCACTCCCTTCAATTTGTGAGAGAATACTGTGGTTGATCGCTGTAGCTTGATCATCTTCGGAGTTAAAACGGAAACACACCTAAGAATTCTCTTGGTACGGTATTTGACTGATATCCCCGTATATCAGACGAATAAGATCGTCTTAAGTGGGATCTACTCTACCAAGAGTCTCTGGTAGAGTGCTTTCACCAACTTTTAGAAGAACATCGGAGAATTCTTGAGCATTTGAATTACCGCCAAGCCGAGCTCGTATGATGATGGTCAAGCGCAGTTTATGAACTCTCGACCATAGAGTCGACCTTTTCAACGAAGTTTTCACTTTTTTTGTCAAAACTGTGACACCACCCATCATATCTTGGTTTCTGCGGATGTCCTGCAGGGTTCTGTTTACAGTTTCCACTGCTTTCCTTTTTGCCATAACGCATTCATCCCATACGACGAAGCGCAATCCCCTAAGCACACATCCCTTGTTACTGTTGCGTGACACCCCACAAACAGGCGTTTCGTTGCTCTCTAAATCGATGGGAATCTTAAACATGACGTGCGCTGTTTTGCCACCAGGAAGCAGTGTGGCAGCGATTCCAGAAGATCCACATACATATTATAAAATCGCTAGGACAAATCTGCTGTCAAAATCTGTAAAAAAACATTTTATTCCTACAGTCTTTTGCTCTAAAATGATCAGAATACAACCTTGAATGTTTTGTGACTGTAAAGTACTTGTAACTTAGTAGTTTCCCATAGCTTACGAAGTTTTCGATTTTTTGTGAATTAATACATTCTATGAACTATTACATACACAATCCAAAAAAAAATCGTTTTACAAAAAGAGTTTAAAAAAAACAGATGTAAATCGAACTTACTACCCCGGGCGGCCTACCACCAGCTCATAAAGCAGTATTTTTTTAATGTTACTTTAGTGGGAGAAAGAGATGGAGCTATACATCCTGTAGAGCTTCATCTCTTTCCCACACTGAAGTAAACTAAAGTAATATTAAAATAATACTGCTTTTGAGCTGGTGGTAGGCCCTCAGGACTTCAAATCATTCGTCCAACCGCTTACTTATTTGCTTTGTTGAAAGTTAGTTAAAATAGCCGTTCCTATATAAAAGGTAGCGTGATGATAATCATTTAAAAAGTTAAATCGGTAACTACCTACCTACAATATCCCAACCTTTTGGCGCGTCCTTTTACAATTTGCAGAGAAAAATACGAACATGATGTAATATTGCTCATCCCCCATAGCAAATAGCGTGATAGTTTATGCCCTACGGTTGGTACAGACAAACATTCTAATAACTTTATTTTCCGCATAAGAATCGATCCCAGACCTCTTAGCAATAACTTTCTTTAAAAAAAATTAACTTCGTTACGATTTTATTATATAATAAAAAAATAATAATCGTATAACAAAATGTGAAAAAAAAAGAAAAAAAACCGTAGGTGGGAATCGAACTTACAAACCCACGTTTGCAAAGCAACCGCCCAACCGCTGAGCTAATTGCTTTGTTGAAACTTGTCTAAAATAGCCGTTCCTATATATTTTTTGATTGACTGCTTAGTTCCATAAAGGTATAGCGTGATGATAATCATTTAAAAAGTTAAATCGATAACCATCTACAATATCCTACAATTTTGGCGCGTTTTTTACCAAAAATACGAACATAATATAATATTGCTCGTCCCGCATAGTAAATAGCGTGATAGTTTATACCCTATAGTTTGACCAGACTTATAGGGAACACCTATGCAAAATTTTAACAGAATCTATCCGGTAGAATTTGCGTCATGCTAGAACATAAAAATACAACATAATGTAATATTGCTCGTCCCCCATAGTAAATAGCGTGATAGTTTATACCCTATAGTTTGACCAGACACACAGGGAATATCTATGCAAAATTTTAACAGAATCTGTCTGGTAGAATTTGCGCGATGCTGGAACATACATACAGACAAACAGACAAACAGACAAAAATTCTAAAAAAAATATTTTCGGCATTAGAATCGATCCTAGACCTCGTAGCAATTACTTTTTTTCAAAAATATTCAATGTACAGTTTTGACTTCGCTACGATTTTATTATATGTATAGATATTATCTCATTTTTATCTTTATTTTGTATGGCATGTGTTGATATTGTCACATCTCATAGCAGCTGTGTTAAATGTTTTAGGAATAAATTATTTACAAATTAAAAATAGATAAAAAAATCGATCAGAAACAACACTAAAATCAGCAGAGATCTATGCTTTCATAAAAGCTCATATTTTGATCCCAGAGGAAGCTAGAGGTTTTATTAATTATTAATAATTAGGTTCATTTGAAATTCAGCGTCAGACAACATCTGTCTCGTATTAAAATTAATCTATTTGGTGAAATTAATCTATTTGATGCGGCCTTGAAGCACACATGGTCCTGTGGCGGCATCTCCAACCCCACATGCGAGCTACGCATCAAAGACCTGACGTCAAATAAATCCTGCATCACGCAAGCAGGGCATATATACAACGTTAGTTTTTGTTTATACTAAACCTCTTAAGGGGTCATTGTACTCATCATTATGAACAACTTTCACTATGGGACCAACGCTGAAATCGCGAAAAAAAATCAGCTGTTCCCTATATTTTGACGAGATATGCGAACATAAATGTAGGGAACAGCTGATTTTTTTTTCGCGATTTCATCGTTGGTCCCATAGTGAAAGTTGTTCATAATGATGAGTACAATGACCCCTTAAGAGGTTTAGTAGTTTAGTATAAACAAAAACTAAGCTTGTATAACTTTCCGACATCAATCTTCGAGCAGTTGCTAAGTAATAACAGCTGCACGGGTCGATCGATCAGGTTAAGCTACGCTTGCCGCGGTTGGTCCGTGGATGGGTGACCATCTTTACATACCAAGTCCCCTCCGTGCCTCGGAAAGCACGTTAAGCCGTTGGTCCCGGCTGTCATTTGTAGATCTTTGACAGTCGTTACGGGTAGTTAGAAGCCCAAAAAGTCTGACAACCAGTCTTACCAAGGGGTATCGTGTTACCTAGTCACTAGGTTGTGGAGGTCAGATAGGCAGTCGCTCCATGTAAAATACTGGTATTCAGCTGCATCCGGTTAGACTGGAAGCCGACCCTAACATAGTTGGGAAAAGGCTAGGCAGATGATGATCAATCTTCGAGCAGTTGCCTACGAGACACAACACCCGTCTGGTTGGAAGAACCTCCCTTTTCTATGGAAGATGAGTGAATGTTATACCCTATTCTTCACACCTCTGTATGGTGCACAACATTTTCTTCGCTAAGCATGGTGATAATGTCCTCCAATCAAAACAAATAACCGTCTGGAACAAAATCAATGCAGCTAGTTCAAAACAATGTAGTACCGCCAATCTCAATCATTTAACTTATAAAATCAGCATTTAAAATACCGTCATTATTTTAAACACCCTTTAATATTCAACACTGGTTTTTACGTTTCATTACCCAACCGTTTGCCGTCACTGACAGGCAGAAATATTCATGAAAAATTAAGTCACGCATTTTCCAATATTTTTAGGTATTTGTATTTAAAGTATGTAATTTATTGTATGTAAAGTATAAATTCATACCAGCTGTTTACATTTCAAACTGTTTACGTTTTTAGGGTTCCGTGGTCAATAAGGAACCCTTATAATCTCGCCATGTCCGTCTGTCTGTCTTGTAAGCTCAAAGACTCTTAGTACTAGAAAGGTTTAATTTGGCATGGGTATACATATTAATCACGCCGACAAAGTGGTAAAACAAAATGTCAGTCTCAATCTCTTTTTCCTTTTAAGCGTACGTCCCTCTCTTTTTCCTTTTAGTCCATCTCTTAATATGGGGTATCGTTGGAAAGGTCGTTCAAAAATATTGTAAGTGGGTGAAAACCATTTTTGAATTCAGGGATCTGTTTGCGAAATATTAAGCTTTAAAGTGAAATATTTTCTTAGAGGAAAGTGTGTGTCCCTGCCAGCTAAATGGTTGTTTTAGGATAGAAAAATCACGGCAGTAGTATATATAACGAAGTTAAAAGAAAAACTATCACAGCTAAGTAGGCTCTATGTTATAGGGTTTGGTTTCCGCACTTAGTCCGTAAAGTGGACCATTGTGCGTGGGCCATGGCGGCCGTTTGGTGGTTATTCCAACCAGCCCACCTCCCTCCAGAAGCTAATTAAATCTCCTAGTCTGTTCAGAACATCTGTGTAGGATCTGGGTGACCCGAGGGTTTCTGTTCTAATCTGGGTGACGGCTGTGCATTCAAAGAGCACATGCGCTACGGTTTCTTCAGCCTCCATGCACGCCCTGCACAGAGGACTATCCGTTATGCCTATTGTGTGGAAGTGTCTATTTAGCGAGCAATGTCCCGTGATGGTCCCCGTCACTAGACGCAGGCCGTTCCTATCCAGGCGTAATAAGCGCCTGGTTAGCCTGCTATCCAAGGATGGCAAAGTTTCCTTAGACTGCCTGCAGCTCGGTGTCGAGGTCCACCAGTTCCCCGTTTGTGTGTGGGTGAACTCCTGTAGTCATCTGCGTATTTGGCTGAAGGGGATGGGTACGATAGGCTCGGGTCCACATACTACCGTGCCGGCTAAGTAGGCTCTACAAGTTAACCAGTAATAATCAACCAACTTACATTTTCTGTTGGAATGTATGGGAAAACATACATATTTTACAACTACAATGTTAAGTTTGTTCTTAGGATAAATTCATCCCAATTACGGAACCCTTCATTGTGCGTGGTCCGACAGGCACTTGTACGTTTTTATTTAATTCTGTTGTTTTGATAATATAGATCCTTATTTTTCAAACTCATGTAAATACCTACATCTATACATACAAATAAATAAATAAAAATAGAAGTTTCTGTTTGTAATTTCAAAATAACAGCTTTATACTAAATGAATCTAGGAATTCTAACGAGATTTATTTATTGGAGAAACATATATTTTTATACAAAAGGTAGAATATAAAGCAAAAGCCTGGCTTTCACGTCAATTTCTTTTGACGTAATGATTGATACTCTCATTCATTCGGTTAGTATTCTTCTATTGGCATAGGTAAAACATTATTTTTATTTAGCTAAGGATAAACAGCGTGTATCAGAAATGTGTGGTTCGACCAAAAATAATCAGCTATCCCATATGAGCTCGAATAGGTATTGAAATTTTGTATGGAATATCTGATTATTTTTTCGTGATTACGACGTTGGACCGATGGAGAAAGTTGTTCAATTTGATGGTATATACCACAGCCTGTAATATGACCACGCGTTTCTGAAACACCCTCTATTGTTATTTGTCTGAGTTATAACTGAAAACAGGCGAAGAAGACGCACACAGTCAGGCGACAGGCGAGGGAGCAGGCGTGGTGTCATTTGGTGCCCACAGATTTGCTCGATTATTGACAATCGATATTTGTGATCTAACAAAATTGAGTAAATGTGTAAGCAACAGACAAGACTACAGGCTGCGTTCTATTTAAAAACGGGTAGTGTTTAAACGCAAATAAAAAAAAAACACTCGGGGACTGCCGCGGTAAAGCTATTGCATAGCATTTGTAACCTCCATACTTCCTATTTGTCAACGCTACACTTGGGATGATGACATAAAACAAAAATTACGATTTACGAAACGTAATTTTTGTTTTATGTCATCATCCGTCATTACATGGTAGGCGGAGTGGGGCGTGTTAGGTTTTTTTCGTTACGGAATTTCTTGATTCGGTCGCCGCGCTCAAAGCGATAAAAACTATGCAATAGCTTAAAAATAAAAAACTTTTTGTATCCAAAAATAATCCGAATTCCAATCAAAATTACTCATTGCACAGCAAAATATAACTAAATAAGTAATAATATTATATTCTATTCGTTTTTGGCACTCGCCGGCCGCTGCCGCGGCACTGCTCGCTTCGCTCGCTCGGCTCGTGCATAGGGGGTCACAGTTTGACGGGGTCCGCGAAGGCCGATGCCTGCCGGAGTTGTAAAGAACTCCGAAAGGGAGATCGTGGCCCCCGGCAACATAGCAACTGAAGGAACACGGACGGATTTTAGTCAGTAAGAGTCTGACACGCCCACCCACTCCGCCCAGAGCGGGAGAAGTTATTTGATAAATTCCCGCCCAAAAAAAAAAGGGGGGTCACAGTTCCAACTAATTGTTGAAAAATTTATTCAAAATGACATGATTACTTTGTAAAGTATTATATTATTTTAATTATTGTGAATGTGAGGACTATGTGGATATTATTTTTATTTTTCTGCTAGTTTTAGTGACGGTCTGGCAGTTTGAGTAGTTTATGTGGCCTACCCAAATGTCCTTTATTTGGTATTGTTCGTCGAGTTGAGCTCCACGATTACTGACAAATGCTTGCACTGACTGGACAGGTCCACTCAAATCTGTGTGGTTCTTTCCTCAAAAGACCCTTTCAGATACTAATCTACATGGTCCTCATATGGCCTGACCAAGATTATGTCTGGACTTTAAAAGAGACTGTGACCTCTGAGTTTGTTTCGGCCTTTCTTTTCAGAGTAGTCAGATAGGAAACGCTGACCTGATCTAGTTTTAAAACTTAATTAATTTAAGAAATGTAAAAGTGATTTTATAACCAGCTACTTACAGAAATAAATAATTAATAATTCGTTTTTTGATCCAAAGTGACCTTCGACAAAAAAAGGTAATTCCCGCATTCTATTCAAAAGCGATCGTCGCGCGAATACACGATCGTTCGTAATTGTCAAGTAAAGTGGCAGTTGTCATAGTTTAATGCTGGGGCCGCATCTGCATCTATCGTGACAAAGCACGGCGTGCCGAAGCTTCGTATGTTTTTCTCGCTAAAATATCAGTATCAGTCTTACCAAGGGGTATCGTGTTACCTTGCTAACTGGGTTGTGGAGGACAGACAGGCAGTCGCTCCGTGTAAAATACTGATATTCATCTGCATCCGGTTAGACTGGAAGCCAACCCCAACATAGTTGAGAAAAGGCTGGGCAGATAATGATGATTTCATCAATATCTTGAGTCTTACTTACTACTTACTCTCTGTCTTTAGAAATCGCTTTTTTTCTTCAAATTGGCATCATAATCTAAACGCACAATTTCCCAAACGCAGTCATTTTGTTTTGTTTTGAATACGCAAAATTTCCAAAAGAAATAAATAAAATTGAACGAAATACTACAACTTTAATTGATTCCCCGTATATTGTGGTTATTGAACCATGTAAGGCCCGACTACAACATTCAATCAAAACTGTGGGCGCCATGCCTCAACTGCATTGGGACGTAGGCGAATTATTTTGCCACTTCAAAAATTCGCGCGAAATTTTATTTAAAACTAGCAACACCCCGCGGTTTCACCCACATAAATCTCGATCCCGTGCAAATATCGGGATAAAATTATCCTAAATGTTAATTTAAATTATAAAGTATCTGTGTGCCAAATTTCATCCAAATCCGTTCAGTAGTTTTTGCGTGAAAGAGTAACAAACATCCATCCATCCTCACAAACTTTCGCGTTTATAATATTATTATTCCATGCGTCATGTTCGTGAACGGGCGCCGTCAGTTAGGACTGGTCATCTCTTAGTCGCCACGGCTTATTTTTTATTCAAAGTCAAAGTCAAAGTCAAATCATTTATTTCAAATAGGCCCATGTATGGCACTTTTGAACGTCAAAAATTACAAAATAATAAAATTGATTCTAGTCGCCCCTTCCAAAAGGTAGTTTTCGTATGGAGAAGAATGGGCAAGAAACTCCACCGTTACTCTTTTAAAATGTTTTACAATTGTTTGTATATGTACGTACATTTGTTAAATAATTATTATATGTGAAGACGATGCACCTAGAATAAAATTACTATACCACAATAGGTAAAAACAATTAAAAATGAAGCAACGAGAGATAATTTAATTTGTGATAGATACATGGTTCTCACATATTTACAAACATTGTAAAAGTAGATGATTTTCCTAAAATTTTACAATTAATAAGTCAGTGTGTAAGGAAGTAATTACAGAATGTAAAATCAATGTCATAAAACACAAAGTAATAAATTTTACAATTACATTAGCAACCAGTTTGATTTTGTCTTGATTCTAAATTGTCCTATGGAGCAGGACCAGCATGTTTCCAAGCACTCTTATCTTGGATATAATCCTCTAATTTGTAAATTCATTTTAATTGTTCTTTGTCTTTTATTTATTTATTACGGACGCTTCTAACGTGCACGCCTTTCTCTACATTGTTCTCACATGTATAATTTCAACATGAATGATGTAACCTGTTAACGCCATAACTTACTCATTTTTATATTTCATGCCTAATTACTGGCAACTCTAATTGGTATCTGTGCTACACAAGATTCCTTCCGCTTCATTCTTTGTTCCGATTCCTCTCTCTCCTTTCCGCAACCCTGGTGGTATCTGAGCGAGAGCGAAACGGAAGATTTGTCATGGCGCATACGCCGCCACTATAAAGAAACCGCAGTTTCTCAATCGACATCGCCGCTTGTGGGTCAAAATCAACCCAAAGTCGAAAAGGACTCATATTTCACCGCGAAGAACGAAGATTGTGATTAAACTGTGCAAGTGTGTGTCTGTGTGTTGTGGGAAGTGCAGATCCTCATCCGTACGTGATATCCTGGACGGGCGCCCGCCACGTGGCTAAGGAAACTTCTCACCGTGTCTCAGCCATAGCTAACCAAGCAGGTACCATTTCAGTATTTCCCATATCGCCAAACCACCTACTTGTGTCACAGAACCGCCCTGATACAGTCCACTAAAGAAATTTCGATTTCACCCTAAGGCTTACGCCGCCGCAACATTTTGTAAAAAAAAAAAAAATTGAAAAGAGTGTCCGTAGAGTTTCTTGCCCGTTCTTCTCCATAGGTACCTACTACGCTTTGGAATGGGCAACTAGCTTCATATTTCTGACTGACCGATTCCTTGACAATTCAAAAGTGCCTGTAAATAGATTAATTAAAATAAATGCTTTGAGTTTGAGTTATTAGTACGATAGGATAGTAGGATGATACTTTACTTTAGCTTTGCGTGACGTATATATAATTGTCACATTTTTGTCCTTCGACTCGTGATTTAAAAAGAAAAATAGCCGAAAGATTTAAAAACTGTTAAGAATTTTATGATGTATTTTTACTGCGAATTTTTAGGTGGGGTTACTAACTACTGAAATGAAACAATCGCAACCGTCAATTGAAAGGCCTAGCGATTTTTATTCGTGCGGCTTATTTTCAGTAGAAGTACAGCGTGAAGTTTAAATCACCAGTGCGTGTAGATGCGTAAGATACCTTGTGTTACAAAATTGCGATAAAAATGTCGCTTGATTTTTATCGCAGTGCGGGCTAGGCCTAAAATACTAGCTTCTGCCCGCGACTCTCCTTGTTTAAACACAATGTAGGTAATTATTATTTCTTATAACAGTCGGCAATACTGTAGTTTACCATTTTTGAAAGAATTTTCGGAATCGGATCATTAATTCTGAAGACTAACCCCCTACATTTTAAAAAATACACTGACGAGCAATATCATCATCTGCCTAGCCTTTTCCCAACTATACTGGGGTCGGCTTCCAGTCTAACCGGATGCAGCTGAATACCAGTATTTTATATGGAGCAACTGCCTATCTGATCTCCACAACCTAGTTACTAGGTAACACGATACTCTTTGGTAAGACTGGTTGTCAGACTTTTGGGCTTCTAACTACCCAGCCATATTTATCCTTCAGATAAAAGTTCTACTTCTATTTGAAGAACAAATATGTCGGTTTTACATACACTGACGAGCAATATAAAAAAGCCAATAACTTATCATTAAATATTTGCAAATCCACGCAAAATAGCTTCTTGAAGTAAAAAGCAACATTGTGTATTTAATAGCGCATAAAAAACATCTACAAAACTGTTTTCAAGATTTTTTTTACTTCATGTAGCTAACTTGTGTGGTTTAGGAGATATTTCGATTTTTGCCACTTTTCAAGTGGCTTTTTTATATTGCGCGTCAGTGTATGTAAAATCGACCTATTTGTTCTTCAAATAGAAGTAGAACTTTTATCTGAAGGATAAATATGGCCGTTGGATAATCTCCCCTTAAGCTGTTATCTCAAAATTTAACTGAAATGTAATATAAATTCCTTTTTCATTAATTGAAGAGGCACCCAATAAGTATAACGTCTACAACGTGGATGATTGGTACTTACATCTTACAAGAACTCGCCTTCCACAATAATACTTTAATTTTCTCCTTCATATAATTTGGGAACAAAATGGAAGACGACGAGACAGTTTTATTGAAAAAGTCGAATCTGAACGATAAGGGTGGCACTATGAGACAGTACCCGAAGTTGACCCGAGAAATCACTTCGAGTTTTGAATTCATCTGACATTTTTCCTATATAAAAACCTGTCAGATGAATTTTATTCCACGGACAAAAGTTTATCTACCGTTGGTAAAATCAGTTCTAAGTAGTTTGTTGTATTATCTTATTACGAAATGGAAGCACGACAGTCGAAAACACGCCTGCTCCGAAAGAATCAAGCGATATAGGCTTTATATACCTAGTAGGTAAGGTATCTATTTGTAAATCACATAAATACTCAGAGGTCGCAGCAAATAAGTTCCTTCATAAACCTAAATCTTTATTCGTTTTTCTAGTTTTATAATAATAAAATTAAAATAATTTTAGTTATCTTTACAAACTTCTACAATATTTAATTTTACAAAGAGGGCTCCTTTTAAATATAAAAAATACCTGTGCTAGGAGACCTCGCTCTTCTAAAACTAAAAACAATAACAGTGTAGAAGTGTTTAAAAAGAAAATCAACTTATATCTAGGACGGTGTGGGGGTGTGTGTGTGTGAGTGAGTGTGTTTTATGTAAGGGAGGGTGTGGAGGTGGGTGTGTGTATGTGTGTGGGGGTGTGTGTGTATATGTGTGTGAGTGAGTGAGTGTCACTTATTTTCAAATTATCGTAAAAGAGTTTCAATGGCATAGCTGTTGCGTTTTAGCCAGTCTATTAATGAAAAAAAGGAAGTGGCTTTAACACTTACACTCCAAGTGTACCCCAGCCAAACCCTCATTTCCATTCATCTCAGTATAATATCAGAGTTATTTCTACTTACTGCAAAGATACCTACTCACTTGATTAAAGTTCACACAGTATCGGATCGTGGGAGATGGAAATATTGCCAGTGAAATCAGAAAGTTAATACAGGTAAATCCACAGGTTTTACCGACCAACGGGTACGGATTACTCTTGGTACAGACGCAACTAGTAGGACATTCAGAAGATCGACTCTATATGCCGAAAGAAAATGCACACACATAATTATACAGGTTGGTTTTTTTTTTGACGGGGCAGTAATTAAGTACTAATTTAGAAAAACAGTGTGAAAGCAGTTGGCAATCTATATCTATACCATACTATACAATACTAAACTACATAAATAATTTATAAAATAATAATCCTTAATATTATAAATGCGAAAGTAAGTTTGTTTGTTACGCCTTCACGCTAAAACGGCTGAACGGATTTGGATGAAATTTGGCACATATATAGATGATGCCCTGGAAAAGAACATAGGATACTTTTTTTTTTACCACGGGATCGAGACTTATGCGGGTGAAACCGCGGGGCGCAGCTAGTAATATTATAAACGTGAAAGTTTGTGAGGATGGATGTTTGTTACACTTTCACGCAAAAACTACTAAACGGATTTGGATGAAATTTGGCACACAGATAGTTTATAACCTGGAATAACACATAGGATATTTCTATCCCGATATTTTCACGGGATCGAGACTTATGCGGGTGAAACCGCGGAGCGCTGCTATTTACTCATAAAGTTAAGAACAGTCTCCATAGAATGTTTTCTTGTAGCTACAACGGTTTTAAGGTAGGTACCTGTCCTTATTGTCCCGTCTCAAAAATACACGCTTGACGTACAGCGAGTGCAAGCGCACTTGCGACTGACATTCGTTTGGGTTAGTTTAAGATCTCCATACGTACAATCATGAGCACTAATATGCATACACTGAGCAACTTTTAAGAGTGATTGAAGAAGGTTGACTGACTGAAAATGCTTGACATTAAGTCCGCCTCTGTACATTTCTATGCTTGAAGTATTAAATAAACTAATTAATTAATTTTCTCCTACTGTTTTGATTGTAATTTTAAATTGTTACGGACATAATAATGTATACTTTTAATTTAATTAATTTATATCAAATTTAATTTAATTTAATTTATAATTCTACTTTTTACTTTTTATTTATAATTTTTAAAATAATATTATATATTTTTTTAAAAATTTTAATTCATTATGACATAATATTGATAATCAAGTTAATGCTTGGTTTTACTGTATTGTATTCGTATAAGTTTAAACTTTTATAATGGCATGTATATTGTTTTTTTTTTTCTTTATTCTTAATCTAATTTAAATTATGTATTCAGAGCACTAAGTACTCGATAATGTGTAAGCTGTGGTTACCTGTAATTGAGTGTGCGTTACAGGATAATGTAATAAAACTAAGTTTTTAGGGTTCCGTTGCCAAATGGCAAAAAACGGAACCCTTATAGATTCGTCATGTCTGTCTGTCTGTCTGTCTGTCTGTCTATCTGTCTGTCTGTCTGTCTGTCTGTCTGTCTGTCTGTCCGTCCGTATGTCACAGCCACTTTTTTCCGAAACTATAAGAGCTACGCTGTTGAAACTTGGTAAGTAGATGTATTCTGTGAACCGCATTAAGATTTTCACATAAAAATAGAAAAAAAACAAATAATTTTGGAGTTCCCCATACTTAGAACTGAAACTCAAAAAAATTTTTTTCATCAATCCCATACGTGTGGGGTATCTATGGATAGGTCTTCAAAAATGATATATATATATATATATATGATATATATATGAGGTTTCTAATATCATTTTTTTCTAAACTGAATAGTTTGCGCGAGAGACACTTCCAAAGTGGTAAAATGTGTGTCCCCCCCCCTGTAACTTCTAAAATAAGAGAATGATAAAACTAAAAAAAATATATGATGTACATTACCATGTAAACTTCCACCGAAAATTGGTTTGAACGAGATCGAACAACTAGTTTTTTTTTAATACGTCATAAATCGTAAACCGCAATTTACCTTTCATTCAATGTTACTTGCTGCTACGGAACCCTTTATGGGCGAGTACGACTCGCACTTGGCCGGTTTTTTTACTATTGTAAAAGATAATTTGTAATGTAACTCGTTGGTAATCCTTAAATAAATAAATAGTATTTTGGAACCCACAATACTATGAAATCGGTCTTATCTCAAAGTTACGCTCACCCCCTGTTACATGGGACTTAAAAACATAACTGGCGAAATGATGGTGTAATAGGTACACCTCTGCCCAACTCTTCGGGGAAACAAGGCGTGATGTGTTATGTTATGTTACAATCGCTATTCTACGAGAAATTTATTATTTTGATTCTGCTAATTGCATACACAGTGCTGCTCGTGACTGTACGCGTCTATACAGTGAAAATTTAATTCGTTTTAATCTGCTTAAGGGGTCATTGTACTCATCTTTATGAAAAACTTTCACTATGAAACCAACCCTGAAATCGCGAATTTTTGAAGTGAAAACTTTTTTGGAGCGTTGAGCATTTTTGAGTTTTTGAGATGGAAAAAAACAATTTAACTCGCGACACCGTTACCGACACCTCATTTTTGTAAACGCGATTGTGCTCTTTATTAATATTACGTTACGGATCTATTTTCTATACAAGTATTTTTCTTCCTTCAAAGCGATCTTGTTCAAGTTTTCACTTCTGTCACCACTCCCGGAGTGCCACTGTTTTTTTTTTTTATTCAGCATTGTATATACCGCGCCTGTTGTGTATTTCACACGTTGTACGAAACCGACCTTCTGCACCTATCTATCTTGTTCTACTGAGCTCTCATTTCTTTCAGAATTGTACGCAAGTGTACAGTATAGATACTTTTCTGTTCGGATGTGATCTTTCCCTTCATTCAAGCGTGATTTCAGCTTATTGAAGAGGTCTGCATTGCTCTAAGAAATGAGTCTTGGCGTTAGGAGCGATTGCTTCAATACAGACACTATGGATCCCAGAGTGGGCTGGTCGTCTTGCTGACCATGATTTTGTAATTGTTATTAGTAATTAACTGTTTATTTATTTTTACTTTGATATCCTAGTTTATAACTTATGACTTCGAGATACAGCTTTGTTAGCTATATGTAAGCGGCCACGCCCTTTATGCCTGAAGGCTTTTTTTTTTCGGATATTGAGTTGTGTTTACGTTTTTAGTTTTTATTTTTCGCTTGAGTGTAGATTTCAATGTGTGATTTCGTGTGCTTGCTGACATTATAGCAAATAATTTAATTTAATGTTTTTTGTTGCGTAATGTAAATTATTTTGCATACTATTGTATAGAATCAAGTTTTTCTAATTGAACTGACAGCTGTGCTGCTGGGGAGTTTGTGACGCCATATCTTCTTCCCGCTAAAGCACTAGTAAGTGATGAAGGGTGGGCGTTTTGGGGGATTGTCTTATGTAATTTTGACGTTTGAAAAGTGCTGATTCTCAGTCTAGTTTAAATACATGACTATAAATTTTTTAAATTTTTAAATTTTGGATACGGATCCAATATCATCTTTACAAAATAAAAACCAGCCAAGTGCTTGTCGGAATACTTACAGTGAAGGGTTCCGTAGTCTGGATAATTATTTACGCATGCACAATATTAATTTTATTGTCAGCAAATTAAAATAAGTTTGTATTTCATAATATTTCTCAAAGAAACTGTTAAAAACAAAATTATTTCTGCGGTTGCAAAAAATTGTTTTAAGTTGTACTAGCTTTTTCAGAAATTTCCATCGTGGGTAAAAGTAGTTGAAAAGTTAGAGGGGTAACGCTTTTTTTGACACTTAGAAGAGCATAATCTCATCAAATATTTTTTTTAAATCCCTTAGAAACATCATAACATTTTTTTAAATTTTAGAATTCAACATTACCGATACTTCATTTGGTCAAATCCAACCTAATCAAAATAATTCCCATACGTACAAAATCCGCCGTACTTCTCAACTGCATCTAAATTCTGCTCCAATAATAAAACAATACTCAGAAACAAGTTTACAAGCGCCTTTAAAATAAACAATTGAAAGCTACATTTTCTGATTTTCAAAGAAAAACTTATGTTTCACGGCATCTTAAAACTGTAGCAAGCTCATTTAAAAGTACCTTAAAGTAACTAGGCACAATTTTAAAAAGCTTTGTTAACACTGAAACGTGGGAACGAGCTGAAACTTTCCGTGTAAGGCTTTGAAACTGTAGAAAATAAATATTTTCCGTATATTCTTTTGAACTGCAACCGAATTTGATTATGGTGCTTTACAGCGACAGCGATTTTATTGGAAGTTGAGTTGGTTTTTACCTGACTGCGGCGGAGCCCAAAAGAAGGCAATCTTCTTATTAGTAGTTATTTAATACTAGCTTCTGCCCGCGACTTCGTTCGCATGGAAATCGTAAGACAGCACAATATACTACAATAATAGCCATATTTTTATAAAACTTCCCTGTATACTACGTTTGTAGTTTTATTCTCAGCAGCCAAAATATACAGAGAGTCAGGAATGGTGACTCGGGAGCAAGCGACGTAACAGTTGTCCGTGTGAGAAGCAGCTTATCCTGAGGTCGACACCCGCAGCCTTCAGCCTTCAGTGTCGGCCCCTGTGACTTGTTGATCGCAAAGCATACACTCCCAGAGAACTGCACGCGCTTTAACTGGTAATTATGGGGAATTTGTACTTTATACGCGCTATAAGCACTGTCTCACCATCGCCACAACCTGTTAGAATTTCCACCTCGATGACGTTTCTCTGCAAAGACATGACTTTGAGCTGGTTTCCGTTACACAGATATACAACCGGAAGTCCACTTGCCATTTGTGAATTGAGAAATTCTACGGGGTGATATTTGGCATCATCTTCCTCCATATCAGTATTAATGGAGGTGTATATCACTTCACTCCCTTCAATTTGTGAGAGAATACTGTGGTTGATCGCTGCAGCTTGATCATCTTCGAAGTTAAAACGGAAACACGCCTAAGAATTCTCTTGGTACGGTATTTGACTGATATCTTCGTATATCAGACGAATAAGATCTTCTAAAGTGGGATCTACTCTACCAAGAGTCTCTGGTAGAGTGCTTTCACCAACTTTTAGAAGAACATCGGAGAATACTTGAGCATTTGAATTACCGCCAAGTCGAGGTCGTATGATGATGGTCAAGCGCAGTTTATGAACTCTCGACCATAGAGTCGACCTTTTCAACGAAGTATTCACTTTTTTTTGTCAAAACTGTGACACCACCCATCATATCTTGGTTTCTGCGGATGTCCTGCAGGGTTCTGTTTACAGTTTCCACAGCTTTCCTTTTTGCCATAATGCATTCATCCCATACGACGAAGCGCAATCCCCTAAGCACACATCCCTTGTTACTGTTGCGTGACACCCCAAAAACAGGCGTTTCGTTGCTCTCTAAATCGATGGGAATCTTAAACATGACGTGCGCTGTTTTGCCACCAGGAAGCAGTGTGGCAGCGATTCCAGAAGATCCACACACATACATATTTTAAAATCGCTTGGACAAATCTGCTGTCAAAATCTGTAAAAAAAACATTTTATTCCTACAGTCTTTTGCTCTAAAATGATCAGAATACAACCTTGAATGTTTTGTGACTGTAAAGTACTTGTAACTTAGTAGTTTCCCATAGCTTACGAAGTTTTCCATTTTTTGTGAATTAATACATTCTATGAACTATTACATACACAATCCAAAAAAAAAATCGTTTTACAAAAACAGTTTAAAAAAAAACAGATGTAAATCGAACTTACTACCCCGGGCGGCCTACCACCAGCTCATAAAGCAGTATTATTTTAATGTTACTTCAGTGGGAGAAAGAGATGGAGCTATACATCCTGTAGAGCTTCATCTCTTTCCCACACTGAAGTAAACTAAAGTAATATTAAAATAAAACTGCTTTTGAGCTGGTGGTAGGCCCTCAGGACTTCAAATCATTCGTCCAACCGCTTACTTATTCGCTTTGTTGAAAGTTATCTAAAATAGCCGTTCCTATATAAAAGGTAGCGTGATGATAATCATTTAAAAAGTTAAATCGGTAACTACCTATCTACAATATCCCAACCTTTTGGCGCGTCCTTTTACAATTTGCAGAGAAAAATACGAACATGATGTAATATTGCTCATCCCCCATAGCAAATAGCGTGATAGTTTATGCCCTACAGTTGGTACAGACAAACATTCTAAAAACTTTATTTTCCGCATAAGAATCGATCCCAGACCTCGTAGCAATAAATTTCTTTAAAAAAATTAACTTCGTTACGATTTTATTATATCTATAAATTATAGGTACATAATCAAAAAAAATAATAATCGTATAACAAAATGTGAAAAAAAAGAAAAAACCGTAGGTGCGAATCGAACTTACAACCCCATGTTTGTAAAGCAACAGCCCATCCGCTGAACTAATTGCTTTGTTGAATCTTGTCCAAAATAGCCGTTCCTATATATTTCATGATTGACTGCTTAGTTCCATAAAGGTATAGCGTGATGATAATCATTTAAAAAGTTAAATCGATAACCATCTACAATATCCTAAAATTTTGGCGCGTTTTTTTCCAAAAATACGAACATAATATAATATTGCTCATCCCCCATAGTAAATAGCGTGATAGTTTATACCCTTTAGTTTGACCAGACTTATAGGGAACACCTATGCAAAATTTTAACAGAATCTATCCGGTAGAATTTGCGGCATGCTAGAACATAAAAATACAACATAATGTAATATTGCTCGTCCCCCATAGTAAATAGCGTGATAGTTTATACCCTATAGTTTGACCAGACACACAGGGAATATCTATGCAAAATTTTAACAGAATCTGTCCGGTAGAATTTGCGCCATGCTGGAACATACATACAGACAAACAGACAAACAGACAAAAATTCTAAAAAAAATATTTTCTACATTAGAATCGATCCTCGACCTCGTAGCAATTACTTTTTTTCAAAAATATTCAATGTACAGTTTTGACTTCGCTACGATTTTATTATATGTATAGATGTGTGTGTGTTTGTGTTTTTTATCTTATTAAGGTAACCAAACTTTCTAAATTTTTGTTATAAATACTAAAAAATATAATGATTCTTATATTTTATCTTTGAATAGGTACAGTGGGCTGCATCAAAATTTCATCGTCATTTCATCGCTGCATCATTAAAATTATAATACAACTGGGGTATCCAATTGATGCAACCCACTATACCTATGCTTTCCGTACCTGACTGAAAAGGGAAATTTCGCTATAGTTCATTACGTTTTTTACGTTTCGCTGAAGAACTTTTGTATGTCTGTGTGCGTAGACATAATTCTTGTAGGTATGTATTAAAATAACTGTTAAGCATACTTTCTGCAGGCTAACCGAACTTTAGTACCTACTAGCGACGCGCCCCTGCTTGGCACAATTTTTACGACTTTAAAGAACATTGATTATTCTTTAATATAATATATTCTAATATATATATATTATAATATATTATTTATCTTTAATATATTAATTCAATATTAATGTAGGTATGTGGAAATAAAATTCAGCACTCAACTAAATAAAGCTGTATTTAAAAATATAAAACAGTAAAGTAAAAAATGCTACCTAATTAGCTTATCATCGGCCCCAAAAAAAAAAAACTATCTAGCTACTCCAAAATTAAAAATAAATACAGCCGGACTGCCTCCGACTCCAACATAGTTGGGAAAAGGCTAGGCAGATTGATTTTTTTGGCACCCATTAGGAAAAACAACAAAAAAAGATAAAGCCTCCTACTCAACTATTCTCTACATGTACACACGGCTACACATCAAGCTATACATTTCCAGTATAAGCTGACCTCACATTGTACGGAAATCCTATACAATGCGAGATCAGCATAAACTGTTATAACTTGATGTGTAGCCGTGTGTACATACAAACCTTTCGAAATAAATTATTTGAATGAAAGTGTAGAAAATGTACAATGAAATTGGGATAATTTTGGTACAAAAAATGTGAATTTTAAATAACAATATCTTTTTATTTTCACAAAAAATTAATTAATTACATTTTGGTACCTATGCGCCCCTTTCAAATCATACAGGGTTTTTCTTACATACTGTAGAGTATAGATGATATAAAAATACACCAAAGCATTGAGACCGGGTCACCGAAAAACTTAAAAAAAAAAATGTGTTTATAATCTTAAATCTAGATACAATTAAGTTGCCGGGGCTTCCCAGAAAGTAATCCGAAGATACTTGTGATGGGATAAACCGAGCACACTAGCGCACTTAGCACAGCATAATCAGCCTATAATGTTCCCACTGCTGGGACACAGACCTCCTCTCTTCAAGGGGGAGTGGGCTATAATCTATCACCAAATGGAATAAATTATAACCCTACACCTAACTCCTGTACCATTCTTACCCTCACGCATACACCCTGATTCATTCGTGTACACATTCACACACCCTCAATCTCACTCTCACTCACACACTCGCATGTCTGCGTTGTTGCATGTTTAGCTTTAATTCTCTCTTTTTTAAATATTATTTCGTAGTAAGTACCTACATTTGTATAAATTAAATGATACTTATTCAAGTTATGGAAGAGCGGAGTCTTCTAACACAGGCTTATTTGCTTACCAATCACTAGTTGTTAAAGTTTACTACTTGTTGAAATAGTAAACTATTTTTTTTTTTTCATTTTTCATCACGCGGGCCCAGTGCGGATTGGTAGATCCCACAAGTGTCTTCAAAATTTTGGTTCTAGGACAAGCTGGTTTCCACACGATGTTTTCATTCGCCGTTTTGAGAGCAGTGGTGATGAAATTATTTACACGAAGCAAAGCGCCTGCCTGGGTTCAACCAAAAGACATTTAAATGCAAAATGTTTATAATTTTCTTTGTTAATTTAGATTGAAAAAGTTTGTTGACAACTTTTAAATGGAGGACGGTACACAGATAAACATTTACTTCAGGTCAGTTCCGATTATTTAGAACAAGTTTAGAAGTTATTTGTCGCATAAATAATTTGTTTACTTTAAGAAATGAGGTTTTGAATCTGTTTGTGTCTTAGTTAATTTGAAGGTTTTGATTTAAAAAAAATCTCCTACTCAAATAACCTACGTATATTAATGACCACAGGGAAGTATGGCAGAGCAAAGAGCTTCACGGGCGCTTTTACCGGGCCTTACATGGGCCCGATCTAGACTTGTTAGCGTCGTATCCTAGTTGCGATGCGGTGATGTCTTTGGGGAAACTGAAGGTTTTGTCTTTGCGATTATGGACGAAGTTATGATGGCGAACAACTACCGGAAATATGTGATGGACGGCACGGTTGACATTTGTCAAGCATGCCACCGTCCCGGAGAATCAATCCGACACATTATATCTGGCTGTTCTCGTCTGGCTAACGGAGACTACTTGCATAGGGACAACCTTATAGCCAGGATTATCCACCAGCAACTTGCTCTGAAATACTGTCTTGTGGGATCGGAAGTACCGAACTATAGATATGTGCCCGACCCAGTCCTCGAAAATGGCAATATCACGTTGTATTGGGATCGATCTATCATCACTGACAGGACTATTGTTGCCAATAAGCCAGACATAGTGGTGATTGATCGATTAGAGCGTCGCACAATGATTATTGATATAGCGGTCCCGCATAACGAGAACCTCGTGAAAGCTGAAAAAGATAAACAGATGTATTTTGACCTGGCTCGCGAGGTTGTCGACATGTAGGATGTGGATATTAATTGGAGCAATCATTGTGCCGATAGTGTGATCACTGAAAATCAGCGCTGTGCTGTGGGTCCCCATAGTACTGCATCATGCTGAGTGTAAGCCTTCTTGTCACAGTCATGACGTGCAGCTGCCGACTAATTTCTGTTTTATGCTCGTGATTTATTATGTACTTTTGTTGTTTTTAGGCTTCCGTAGTAAACAAGGAACCCTTATAGTTTTGTCATGTCCGTCTGTCTGTCTGTCTATCTGTCTGTCTGTCTGTCTGTCTGTCCGCGGTCTAGCTCCTAGACCCTTAGTACTAGAAAGCTGTAATTTGGCATAGGTATACACATATTAATTACGCCGACAAAGTGGTGAAACAAAATTATGAAAAACATTTTTTTTTAGGGTACCTCTCATACACGTAAAGTGGTAATGTTTATTTTTTTACCCCATGGTGAGGGGTATCATTGGAAAGGTCCTTCAAAAATATTGCGAGTTTGTGAAAATCATTTTTGGATTCAAGGATTCGTTTGCGAAATATTAAGCTTTAAAGTGCTAATTTTTGTTAGAGTCAAGTGTCCCCCCCCCCCTGCCGGCTAAATGGTTAATTTGGGTGTGTGAAAAAAATCACAACAGTAGCTGATATAACGAAATTAAAAGGAAAACTATCACAGCTAAGTAGGCTCTACAGGTTAACGAGTAATAATCGACCAACTTAACTTTACAGTTGCAAAAACATGTTTTCCCATACATTCCGTATGGGAGAACATATTTTTCAACTACAAAGTTAAGTTTGTTTTTAGGATAAATTCATCCCAACTACGGAACCCTTCATTTTGCGTGGTCCGACACGCACTTGGCCGGTTTTTTTGTTTACTCTTGTCTTTTATGTATGCACGTGTTTCTGTGTCAAATAAACCTATTTTTCTTTCTTTCTTTTCTTTCTTCTATAGTCGTGACTGCCAATGGCATAATAGCCAAGAGCCTCGACCAACACCTGAGGAGGCTCTCGTTAAGCAGCTGGATCAAGGGCTTGATCCAGAAAGCAGTACTCCTGGACACGGCGCGTATTGTTAAGAGGTTCCTCTCTCAGGAGCCCTGACCACCGGTAGCTTGGACCCCGTTCCCGACACCAGTGGCCTACTATTTTAATATTTTTAAATGTTTTTGTTTTTATAAGAATATTTAAAATGTAAATAATATGTTCAAAAATAAAAACTTATGCAATTATTTAAAATCTGTTAGCAAAATGCTATATAAATCAGCATTCTAATAAAGTCAAAATAATATATAATAATACTAGCTGCACCCCGCGGTTTCACCCACATAAGTCTCGATCCCACAGGGACAAAAAAAAAGTATCCTATGTTCTTTTCCAGGGCATCATCTATATATGTGCCAAATTTCATTTAAATCCGTTCAGCCGTTTTAGCGTGAAGGCGTAACAAACAAACTTACTTTCGCATTTATAATATTAAAGAAGGATAGGGGCCTAGGGGTATAAATAATCGTATAAGTAATCGGACTTATACCCCTTTTTACTAGGGCCACAGATATAATCCTAGCCTATTACTGTTCCACTGTAGCGCAAAGACTACATACATAAGACTTCTCATACAGAGAATGCACGAGCATTGATCACCACGCTTGTTCTAGACGGATTGGCGATTTCAGACTTATATTACCTATAGGTCCAGGTTTCCCTTCGATGTTTTCCTTCACCGATATTAGTAATGGCTAAGATAAAGTCAGAAAGTAACTAATAATGCTGAAGCACCAGTAACTAAGACTTATAATTTATCGATGGAACTTGAGTCACTCAATTAGTAAGACGACGTATTTTTGCGCTAATGACTGTATCTATTAATCGCGTCCTGCTAGTAAGAAAAGTTGTTAAATTAATTCTCTAAATGTAAGCAAACACTGTTGACTGTAACTTAGTAAATAATTTACTTAATGCTCCTACAAGACTCCTAAGTAAATTATTTACTAAGCTACAGTCAACAGTGTTTGTTGTGCGGTGTACTTTGTAGTTTGGAAGTCGGTTGTATTTTTTGTAAAAAAGTTTTTATTTAGTGGGTCAATTTGTAATTTATTTAAGTCACATTAGCCTAATGCCAACTGCTCATCACCTTTTACAAAATATTGCTTTTCCCGATTCAGGGACGTTCATCGTTGAAGAGTTCTCCTGGTACTTCACCATCAGCTCCACTTAAAAGCAGCATAAATTGCATTGCAACCATATTAAAATAATCGAATCGCAATCCGTGAAATACATATTATTGAGTAGTTCCGGTGGCTATTTGTGGTCTTCATCATCAGTTCCACTTAACTAAATGGTGCTTTCCAAGAGCAACTGCACGAGTTACTATAAAAAATCCCCAAATCGCTATAGGTTTGCCTGTAATATTTGAAGAGTTCCCTCGATTTCTCTAGGATGCCATCATCAGATCCTAGTTTCATTATTATGGGTACCATTGTACCCTTGGAATATCTTCTTTCCAACAAAAAAAGAATCATCAAAATCAGTTCATAAACAACGAAGTTATCCGCGAACACACGTGAAAAAAAAAATATATATAAATACGGTCGAATTGAGTAACCTCCTTTTTTTGAAGTTGGTTAAAAAATCACCCAAAAAGGCCAATGGCACTTTTTGGGTGATTTTTAGCCTTCTAACAAAATTACCCACCAATATCACCCAAAAAGGGCAATGAAGAGCCATTGCTCTCCATTACCCTTTTTGGGTGATTTTGGTGGCTATGCTTAGAATTTCCCTACGTGATCAAATCAGAAATGAAGAATTAGAATTTTATTTATTTGTGAGAATGTAGTTTTACATAGTATGATGTTAATATTTTTGTTAGTTCTATACATTCTACCACAAAGTATATGGTGTACAAATATTCAATTGTCAATCTTAAACTAAGTACAATATTAATTTTAAGATTTGTGATTTACAATAGGTCCATTAAAAATTAGTATTATTATAATTAGGTAATCGTTACTTTAAAATGTCAAAATTAAGTCCATGTCATCTTGAATTTTTACAATAATCCATATATTCGCCAATGTCATCTCTCACTCAATCTCACTCTTGAACATGGGAATGGTAATTCCTTAAGTGAATTTTAAAAGAGTAATGGTGGAGTTTCTTGCCCATTCTTCTCCATACGAAAACTACCTTTTTGGAAGGGGTGACTAGAATCAATTCAATTTTTTGTTTTTGATGTTCAAAAGTGCCTTTTTGTGCCAAATTGAAAAAAAATATTTGACTTTGACTTTGAATTAGATAACTTGTCATACACCTGAATGGCAGTAGTAACATACAAATTCCTCCTAAACATTTGTAATCTACATTGACGTCCATTTAGTTCGTATTTATACTTTTTTCTGACTTCTGATTGCATGCGAAAATAATGTGGATATTGTTTAACTAGCATACATAGTTCTTTGATGTACATGCAGGGTAAAGGTAATATGTGTAGTTTTTTAAATAACGGCTTACAGCTGTCCAAAAACCAGATGCGCGATATTGCCCTAACACACTTTTTTGTACTCGAAATGCCATTAAAACTTCAACGGAGTTGCCCCATAATGTCAGACCATATGATAGCACAGACTATACGTATCCGTGATATGCAGTGACTGCTGCGTCTACGGATACTGCTGATCGCAGACGTTATATTGTGTATACAAATTTGTCTAGCTTATGGCATACCTACGTAATTGATATGCAATTTCCAGTTACAGTTTTGGTCTACTATTATCCCCAAGAAATTTGTCTTTACTACTTGTTCTAGGTTGTGTCTTCATATTTTATACTAGAATCTGAAAGTTTGATTTATAAGTTTGAAATTGAATTATTTTTGTTTCATTTTTAAATTGTTGTTATTAAGCCAAATTATTGTCTTTGATTGCTTCATTAATTTCCTGTTCCAATTTATTTTTGTCATTACTTTTTGAAATAAGATAAGATTGTTTCGTGGTGTGTTGCATTGGAAAGGTCATTAATATATATCAGAAATAAAAACGATCCCACCACGCTGCCTCGGGGTACTCCTACTGCATTCGTTTTAAAATTAGATTTATATTCTACTCTGTTTCCACCAATGACTTTGATATTTGGACAGAGAACCAAGGTAACCGACATAGCTATAAGAATTGCCAAACTTAAGTGGCAGTGGGCAAGGCACATTGCTCGCAAAACATACGTATGGCCGATAGGACAGCAAGGTTCTGGAGTGGCGACCACGTACCGGAAGACGTACTGTTGGAAGGCCTCCCACAAGGTGGACTGTTGACCTTGTGAAGGCCACAGGAATCCGCTGGATGCGGAAAGCACAGACCCGGTCGAAGTGGCGGTGCTTGGGGGAGGCCTATGTTTGGACGTCTTTCTACTGATATAATGATGATGATGATGATGAATTGTAGAATAAAGCAGGAACATAAAGAACAACAGTTTCACAATTCGGAAAATAAAATAAAATTTTATTTAAATCCAATTATTTTCCATCTTTTTCTTTTCGTGGCAATGACTTACTCTTCTGTTTGCATGATTTAATAATTTTCCAGATAAGGGTACCATGTCCAGTTATCAAAATAGCATTTGCCATAGCCGACGGTTCGCCAATACCCTGAAAATAATTATAAACACAGATCACCTTGTTTTTAGCAAAAATAATGGAAAATGCTCATAAGGCCGTTTGTCTACTGCCACCGTCAACAGGACGTCAACGAGAACGAGATGACAGCGTCGAAGTAGCAATACATACTTTTATCCTATTTCATTTATGACCGCGTGTCTGCCACACGTCTGTCACCCGAGCCCCGAATTTTCGAGTAGTTCCTCGCGACCGCTAGAACTCAGCCCGAAATTGTGACGGGCTGATATGCCATGATTTGGAACTTTTTGTGTAAAATGGCCAATGTTTGAAAAGCTGTATCTCGGATTCTTTTGGACCGACAAAGCTACGCTCAAATTATAGCAAATTTTGTATATTTTAAAATATAAGAAATTACTTACATTGCTTACGTTACTTGCACCTTTTAGAAGTTATAAGCCAAAAACTTAAAGAAGTTCGAAAATTTCGAGCATGATGTAGTTAGGTTACAGGTCTTTCGAAGCTGCAAACTTGATTTTACACTACTGGATCTATCCCAGAAAATCAGTACAGTGTAATTTTTTGCAACTTACAAGTTTTAAATAACTGCAGTGCTATTCTGTAAAAATCTCACCGTGAACGATTAGGTGAAGTGAGCTTGAAAGTGAGTCAATCCCTAGTATATGGTTGAATGACAGTTCACTTCAAGCTCACTTCACCTTAACGTTCACGATGAGATTTTAACAGAATATCACTGCTGTAGTGCTATTCTGTAAAAACCTCACCGTGATAACTTAGGTGAAGTGAGCTGCCAATAGTGTCAATCCTTAGCAACGGACAGCTCACACCACACTTACTTCACCTAAGATACACGGTGAGATGGTTACAGAATAGCACTACTGGCCTAATTAATACTAACCGCCGAGTTCGGTCGCGGTGGACAAACGATCGCCATCACCGAGACGTCACGTTCGAATAATCTCGTTTTTTGTGACGTCCCGTTGACGGTGGTGGTGGGCATACGGCCTTTAAACGACGTTGAAGACGCGGCGATTCCGTACTCTTTGAATAAAACATTGCAATCTTTACGTAAGCTACTAAAAAAAATATGGCAACTTAAATTGTTTTTCCATTGGCATTGTTATCCTTATACATGCTGGTTTGGAAAGAATATTTTCATATTCTTCCTTCTTTTCCTCCGAAATAATAAATACTTACGATATCCGATTCTACAATTTTCTAAATATCCATCGCAATACGAGTTCTTCGTTCTGAAGTAGCTTATCATACCACCATAGTGTAAACAAACGGGCATAGGAGCAATTCTGGAAAAAATTAAAAAAACCATAAAGAAACGAAAACAACCAAACCAACTAATATTTTTTTGGAAAGTTTGTATAAAAATGTTTGCGCACTGCAGCACACTGCATCCGATCCAAATCCGAGATAGGACGGCCTGATCAAAACGTCTTAATATTTTTTAAATTTGGATGTACGAGGTGTTAGGATCTTGCGCGCATCTTACAAATACATAGTACAGCGGGCACTTCGGACCACTATTTCTCGAATTCGGTTCAGATATGACCGATTTCACTTTAGTTTAGTGCGGTCTTGTACCGGAACTTCGCCACTGCCTCCGCAAATGCGGAACTTCCGCAAGAGATCGTACCTCCTCTGCCACCCGACTCTGTAATGTTTTTGCGCAGTTGTAACGGAGGTACATCTTGTCATTGCGTACGACTCTACGCGACTCATAATCTATAGATCATCATGGAAGGACCAGCTATTTGACCTCCACAACCCAGTGACTGGGTAACACGAAACCCATTGCTTGTCAGCCTTTGGGCTTCTGACTACCCTCAACGACTATTTTAGATGTAAATACGAATGATGGCCGGGACCAACGGCTTAACTACCTTTCCGAGGCACAAAGGGTCCCACCCATCCACAGACGATTCGATTCGATTGACCTGTGCGGCTGTAGATCGTCGCGTAGTCCTCGTCGTTGGCGACTGCACTTCCGAGACGCATCAAAGTGAGTGTGTGGTGGGAAAGCAGGTAGATTTATTTTCTTTAACAAATGTTTTATTCGTCTATTTTATTTATTTTTCCACATTCGACTCCGTCTCTGTTAATTTGCTTTAGCAGAACTTGGCTGCTAGGGATGTAATGGAGGCCATCTTAGGAGAGAGGAAGGTAGAAAAATAAAATGTTTTTTAATGATAAAAGCCGGCCAAGTGCGTGTCGGATCACGCACAATGAAAGGTTCTGTAGTTGGGATGAATTTTTCTCAAGAACAAACTTAACATTATAGTTGAAAAACATGTTCTCTCATACGGAATGTATGGGAGAACATGTTTATGCAACTGCAATTATAAGTTGGTCGATTATTACTCGTTAACTTGTCGAGTCTACTTTACTGTGATAGTTTTCCTTTTAACTCCGTTATATACACTACTGTCGTGAACCACATATCCAAAACCAACCATTTAGCTGGCAGGGGGTAACTTGACTCCGGGGTTGCGAAGAAGTCCGAAAGAGATATCGTGGCCCCCGGCAACGTGGCAACTGAAGGAATGCGGGTGGGTTTTAGTTTCAGTAAGAGTCTGACACGTCCTTCCACTCCACCCAGAGCGGGAGAAGTTATTTGATAATTTCCCACCCAAAAAAAAATGTGTGACTTGACTCTAACACAAATTATAACTTTTAAACTTAATATTTCGCAAACGGATCCCTGAATCCAAAAATGGTTTTCTCACACTCACAAATTTTTAAACGACCTTTCCAACGACACCCACACCTTGGCATAGACGAGAAAAAAAATCACCCCTACTTTATGTGTGATGAATGAGGTATATGGTAAGGTACCCTAAAAATAAGAAGGAAGTAAACTCATCGTAACAACCGTTTACGCTGAGTACGCAGTCGCCAACCTATGTAATAACGTGCAACCTAGCAATAAGATCAATTACATGTTATTCCATAAAATTGTTTATGAAGTCAGTTCTTATATCGGCCTTCAAATTAATACACTGTTTTTCTGTAATTAAAATA
Source organism: Agrochola lychnidis (assembly GCA_963680765.1). NCBI lineage: Eukaryota > Metazoa > Arthropoda > Insecta > Lepidoptera > Noctuidae > Agrochola > Agrochola lychnidis. The sequence goes on along the minus strand of OY796869.1, from coordinate 10,102,615 downwards.
ATTATAATAAATAAAGTTTTTTTTAACTAAATTCCCGATCGCCAAAACATAACTAAGGCGATTCGCACACTGCACCGAATTACGCAGCGTGGTGCGGGGCGGCCATAGCAAAATGAACGCGCGTGGATGCATTTTCTGTGTGTTGGACTGTGCGTGTTTTCTATACAAACGGATATACTTACAAGCAACGCAGTCACGCAACATGCAGCGTGGTGCGTGGCAGTGTGCCAATCGCCTTAGTCGGTGGCAAAAAACGAAAACACAAAACCACACCGACATCCAAAATTAACCTTTTAAGTACTGCAATTTTTTTTTCACTTCGTAGTGTTTTTTTAATTCTCCGTTACAACTTCGTTAAAAAATATGTTCTTTTAGAAAAAAAACCCATTAAAAAAGAAAGAACGAAGAAAATTTTACATGACTCGGCACACAAAAATAACACAAGAACAAAAAAAATAGTTACAGTTTTTATTTTTCACTTTTTTGCTGTGGTACTTACCGTAAAGTATCTAACAATGACAGGAAGTTATTATAACATCATTTAACACTAAGTGGGAAAAAACGTATTATTGAAGCTAACTCTAAAAGTACTCAAGAAAAGTTAATAAAACTTATATGGGACCACCTTGAGAGCATACCCTTTCAAACAATAAAAATAATTATACAAATCCGTTTATATATCAATCAATCATTTTTTGACTGAATTATACCCGATCATACATTAAAACAAAACATCTGAATTGAGAACCTCCCCTTTTTTGAAGTCGGTAATAAAACAGTATAAATTGTATGCCTCATAGCTGCGTCAAATAAACCCAGTTCAGCATAAATGCCAGACAACAGACTAGTACCAAACGCTGGTTTTGAACTGAACGTTATATTATGAGGATGTCTAACGGATATAGATCAGTTTAATAGTGTATGTAAATACTTATCTTCTTACTTACATTCTTACTTTAAACCTCAAACATTCATCGATATTTAAACAAACCACCCACCATACAGTTCACTTACATGCTTGACAAGCATTTGGTGTAATCTTCATAACATAGATCGAGTTCAGATGTGTGCATCCACTGATGGTTTGTATAATGATAATTCATGGTGCTATAAGTTCCTATATCCAAATTTAAAGCATCTTGTACTAGAGAATCAGGCAAATCCGTGACTTTTTCGGTCGAATACGGTTTCGCCAGGCTGTCTTCCTCCGCTAGAATTTTTTTATATTAAAATTACAAATTACAATGAAATTTTAAGTCATAATTCTATATTTTTTAAGGAACTAAATTAACCCCGAAGTTAAGTAACCTCCGAAGAGTTAGGCACAGGTGTACCTATTTCGCCCGTTATGTTTAAGTCCCATGTAATAAGGGGCATATTGCTATCAACCGAGCACAAATCCAGACTCTGGGCTTTGAGAAATTCCTGATGGAAAAACCCACTAACACTTTGCCAAACCTGGGAATCGAACCCAGGACCTTTCACTCTTGCGACCTCTTGACCAACGAGGCAGTCCACCAAAATAAACTTTTCGATTTCCAAAAAAAAACACCAAAATAAATTTGAAGCGCAAGTCCAATTTAGTCCAAAGACAAGCACTTACTTGTCGTGGGTACTTCTTCATCATCTTGCCTGAGTGATAACTGTGATAAGTCTAGACAATTAATTGGCACCAATAATAGTATAATGCATAAAATGTTATACATAAACTTATATATTTCTATCATTACTGGTTTTTAATTATTCTTCGTTAAATAAAACCTCTCTAATACTGTTTAAAAGTGAGAAATCAGCTCACAACATCAATCCTTTTATACCCCAATAAAAAGTTACGTACATAAGAAGTACTCATTAAGTGTAATTAACACTGCCTATTTGCGATAACCATAATGATATCCGAGTTATTGTGATTTGATTTTATTAATGGATATTATGTCTCTTTTCACCTTGTCTTTTTGCCCCTTTTCCTTGCATAGGTTATCGCAAAAATGGGGTCGTCTTATAATCCATCTACATAGTCGTTACCCGCGACTTCGTCTACGTGTGTTTTATATTTCCTATTTTTTTATACAAAATCCATGATGAAATGCCTATGTCCCAGGCTACCTATCTGTCAAACATAACGATCGGTTCAGTAGTTTAGGCGTGAAAAGGTAATAGAAAGACAGACAGACTTTCTTCCGCATTTATAATAATAATAATAACTATGCGTTGTACTGGGATCGATCTATCATTACTGACAGGAATGTTGTTGCCAATAAGCCTGATATAGTGGTGATAGATCGATTAGCACGCCACGCAATGATTGTCAATGTAATTATTATGCAATAATTGAGATATGTAATATGCAATAATGGCGAGGTTCTCGCCATTCCACATGACGAGAACCTCGTGAAAGCAGATCAGTGACAGCTCGGCTCGAGCCAACTGGACCCGAATAATAATACCAGATATTTCACTACCGATTACGGTGATTTGTACGGTTAGGCAAAAACCGATATTTTAAAATAAATTATTACGATTATTTTTTTCCGAACATTTTGGTTTTTTATTTACATACAAAACAGGAAAACATAATCATCTACAACGCCTATTTCAATTATGATACCTATGTAATTGTAATAAGCCTAAATTCATTAGTTTTTAAATTATCTGGACCAAAAAAGACAAGCGTTCCTTTGCTAAGAAAATGACACACATCGGTTATCTGATGACAAAAGAAAAAAAAAATATCTCACTCTTGCACATCAAATTTACAATAGTCTAGAACATATAAGACAAGAAGGCAATTTCTGCAAATCTGATTTCTGCTTAAGTGGAAAAGTGTTTACATAAATAAACAGTCTTTATTGCAGAACAAGTTCATAGCATAGAAAAGGGAGAGAGGAGTCTCCAAGACATTATAAAAGTGTTGAAGGAGACCGACCTGGACGACATGCTGACTTTCGTGGCGAAGGATTTGCACAAGCTCCTCCGTCACATTTAACCACGTTGATGTCACCAGGCTGCTACGAGACATCACAACCTTAAGATCAAGCCTGGTCGAAATGCAGTTGAAGTTGGAAGCATCACAATCCACCATCAGTGGTCTGCGTATTGAGGTAGCAGATTTATGCAAGACGGTATGTAGGTCACACAAGCCAGCTACCAGCGTCAACACACGTCACGGCGCATTCAATGCATCGCAGCTAAGTTTCGAGTCAGAAAAGTCGGACAAGCCGATGAAGAAGGCTTCATTCGCGTGAAGAAGAAGAACAAGAAGAAGAAGCCTGCTTGTCGCAATCAGTGCGGTACCGCATTGACTGGTCCTGACAAGATGCTACGTCCTGCTATTCCATCGACGCAGCTGTACGTGTCGCGTTTACATCACACCTCGAAAGTAGAAGAGGTCGTGGAGTACATCAGGATGAAGACCAAGTTCACACTGAGAGTCGAGAAGTTGGAATCGTGCCATAAGATTAACTTCAAATCTTTTGTGGTGCGGGATCTGACTCATCACCGACGCTTTCATGAAGGAGGAATTTTGACCGACGGGTGTTGTGTACGCAGAAGGCTACATGACCACGACTCAGCGCAATATGTCGCTGACCCAACGTAGTAACTAGATTTTGTAGTGATGTTTTACTATGTATTAGTTTATTTTTTTGAGAGGCTTGTGGCTAAGTAATGACAGCCGCACGGGTCGATCTGTCAGGTTAAGCTACGCTTGCCGGGATTGGTTTGTGGATGGGTGACCATCTTTACATACCAAGACCCCTCCGTGCCTCGGAAGGCACGTTAAGCCGTTGGTCCCGGCTGTTATTTGTAGATCTTTGACAGTTGTTACGGGTCGTCAGAAGCCCAAAAGTCTTACCAAGGGGTATCGTATGACCTAGTAACTGGGTTGTGGAGGTCCGATAGGCAGTCGTTCCATATAAAATACTGGTATTACGCTGCATCCTGTTAAACTGGAAGCCGACCCCAACCTAGTTGGGAAAAGGCTTGGCAGGTGATGAGTTTTGAATTCTACCCTAAATTCCAATACCAAAAACTGACTCCTTAGTTAATTTTTTTTTAAACTGTTTTGTGTATTTTGTCTATGGGCCATAATTGCCTGAAAATAAAGCAATTATTATTCAAAATTCAAATAATTTATTTCGGAAAAAATATCCATATTGTGTTAGCATGAGAACTTACAAAAATATGTTAGTAGAATTAAACTCGAAAAACAACATTACAATAAAAACCAAAAAATTAATAAATTCAGATCAAAATTACAATGAACATAATAATTAAATTAAATTATAATCAAAATTAAATCAAATTAGAATTAAAATAACATTAATACAGTCAAAACAAAATTAAAACAACATCAAATCAAAATTTAAATAACATTGAACTAAAATTAAATCAAAATCAAATTAAAGTATGTATATCAAAATTATGTCAAAATTAAATTAAAATTGAAACATGAACATAACTTATCTTCTATATCAAAATCAATTTGTTATGTGGGTACATATATATTTATAATTAATATACATGTAGGGTAGACTAGTTCTTAGACTGCTGCGTCAGTCCAATATATGAGCTTGTTCGTATCGGTTGCGTTATTCCATCTCCAACCCCCCCCTTCGGTTATAACAGTTGGCGACGAGGACAAAGTACGAGTTACGCGTACTTATCGTATTTAAAAATGACGAAAGTATCTGCTACAGTTTCGGTCGGCACATTAACAGTGTTTAACCATGAACATCAAGAATGGCAATTGTACAAAGAACGACTGAACAGTGGTTTCTTGCAAACGAAATTGGGGTAGATGTGGATAAAGCCGGTATTAAACGTCGAGCTATTCTGCTGAGCAACTGTTCGGAATCAAGTTACAGATTGATTCGCGATTTAGCTATACCGCAGCAGGTCGGTACCTTGAGCTATGATGAAGTAGTTGCTTTATTGGATGGACATTTTAAGCTAAAGAAGTGCACGTTCGCGGAAAGATACAAATTCCACAGTGCCACGCAACATGTCGGCGAAGGATTGCCAGAATGGGCGGCACGAGTACGTGGTTTTGCAATACACTGCGGGTTCGTGGCGTCAAATCTTGATGAACAGCTTCGCGACCGTTTTGTGCTGGGTATGGCACCAGGACCAGAGAGAGATAAATTATTTACCAAGGCGATGTCGGAGTTGTCGCTCAGTAAGGCCCTGGAAATAGCTGAAGGCGTACGCAGTGCACGTATGGGGGCACAAGAAACAACTCAGCAAGTGGACATGGGTACAACACTTCAAGTGATGAAGATGGACACGGCAGCACAGCATGGCACAGCTTGCGGCAGAAGCCCGCAGCGGCGCGGGCGTGGGGCAGCAACACGCACAGCTAGCGGCGAGCGTGCTCAAAACGTCAGCGGCTGCACAGCCTGCGGCTACGCAGGCCATCAGGCATCAACGTGTCGGTTTGTGCGGTATAAGTGCAAAAAGTGCGGCGTTCAAGGACATCTTAAGCGAATGTGTAAACAAAATGTAAAAAAACAACATTATGTCGAGTGCTGTGGGGATGAAGACGATGATGGTAAGCACGTGTGCTATAATATCCGCACCATCCGCGGTGAACCGATGCGGGAATCTGTTTGTGTCAATGGTATCAATCTTACTTTTGAAATAGATACGGGTTCACCAGTTACCGTTATTTCTGAGCAAATGTATCTTAAACACTTTGAAAACATAACGTTGGAAGTCAGTGATGTTATTTTGCATAGTTACAACGGCGATAAGTTACACATTGTAGGTAAAATAAATCTCATGTTCACATATAACAACAAATCATTCACATTAAGAGTATATGTTGTACGGAATGGAAGGCCACCCTTATTAGGCAGAGATTTTTTTTCTCGGTTTAACTTACAAATATGTTCTGTGAATAACTGCAACGATTTTTTATCAGGAAATTCTTCAAAATACCCACATTTGTTTGGAAGTAAATTAGGTTGTTTTAAGGGCGTTAAGGTAGATTTACCATTAAAATCAGACGCTAAGCCGATTTTTTTTAAGGCTAGACCGTTACCATTTGCTCTTCGCGAAAGCGTTGAAAAAGAGTTAAACCGTCTTGTAGGTTTAGGTGTGATAGTACCAGTAAAATACGCGGAGTATGCAAGTCCGGTAGTGCCTGTTTTAAAGCGAGATGGTTCCATACGCCTCTGTGCCGACTACTCCGTGACTATCAATAAGCAGCTACTTGTCGATAAATATCCATTACCTAGGTATGACGAGCTGTTTACTAAGTTACACGGCGGCAAGTATTTCAGTAAATTAGACCTTTCGCATGCATATAATCAGTTATGTCTTAATGAGAAGTCACAAATGCTCACTTGCATAAACACACATAAAGGATTATATAAGTTTACTCGCTTAGTATTTGGTCTGGCTAGTGCGCCAGCCATTTTTCAGCGTAACATGGAAGCGCTTCTATCAGGATTAGATGGTACTCTGTTGTTTCTTGATGATATTTTAGTGTGCGGGGCGGACAAAAATCAGATGATGAGTAGGTTAAATGAAGTTTTCAGTAGGTTACAGGAAGCGGGCCTAGTTTTAAACATAGACAAATGCACTTTCTTCCAAGAATCCGTTACCTACCTGGGGTTTGTCATTGACCGTAATGGTATACATAAATCTCCGGAGAAAATTAAAGCTATTCTGCAAAGTAAAATTCCTACCAATCCGTCAGAATTAAAATCATTTTTAGGAATGGTTAACTATTACCGAAACTTTATTAAAAATGCTTCATCAATTTTAAGTCCACTGCATGATTTGCTAAAAAAAAATGAGCCTTGGTCATGGACCAAGAAACATGACGAAGCAGTGTCGTTCATTAAACGCGAGTTAGTTTCTGAAACCACCTTAGCGCATTTTAATCCGGAAGCTTTGTTAATTTTAACGGTTGATGCGTCACCGAGCGGGCTAGGCGCCGTTTTATCACAGGTCGAAGGTGGTATAGAAAAACCTATCTCGTACATGTCACGTTCACTTAATGCAGCAGAAAAACGCTACAGCCAAATCCAAAAAGAGGCTACTGCTATAATATTTGGAATTAGGAAATTCCATCAATACTTATATGGTCGAATCAAACCTTTTATTTTAAGAACTGACCATAAACCTTTGGTTTCAATTTTTAATCCGGACAAGGGAATTCCCGAGATATCAGCAAATCGTTTACAGCGTTATGCTATTTTTCTGTCCGCATACAATTATAATATAGAATATGTAAGCAGTGTTCATAATTGTGCAGATTTCCTAAGTCGATCGGTAGCAGAAGTTTTAAAAACGACCGACACACACTCAGCACGTGATGAGTCACTAGTCGATAAATCTAGTTATGTGCGTTTTGTTTATGAAGGTGAAAGATTTTTGTCGCTGACGGATATCAAGGATTCAGTTAAGCTAGATAAGGTTATAACAACCGTCATAGACTATTTGACAAATGGTTGGCCAAATAAAATTAAAGAACCATTAGTTAAGGATTATTATAGCCACCGCTTGGAATTATCGGTAGAAAATGGTTGTCTAATGAGGGGTCACAGATTAGTGATTCCTAGAAGTCTGCGATACAAAGTGTTAAACGAGTTACACTCAGGTCACTTAGGAATCACAAAAGTGAAAGAAGAGGCACGCAATAGATTTTGGTGGCCGGGTATGTCTGTCGCCATTGAACAGCACATCGGCGCGTGCGCAGTGTGTGCATCGCAGCGCGCCGCGCCCCCTCGCGCCCCCCTCACACCATGGCCTTTCCCTGCGCAGCCGTGGCATCGTGTACATATTGATTTTTTAGGCCCGATTAGCGGCAGAACATTTTTAATTATAGTGGACGCGTATTCAAAATGGGTGGAAGTATTTGATGTTTCATCGGGTGGTACTTCACGAGTAGTAATAGAAAAACTATGCGAAGTAATGTCACGATTTGGTTTATTTCATACGATTTGCTCGGATAACGGCACTTCTTTTGTATCGCATGAATTTAAACAGTTTTGTATTCGGAATAATATCACTCATTTAACTTCACCAACATATAATCCGGCTAGCAATGGACAAGCGGAGAGTTATGTTAAGATTATTAAAAAAGCAATAAAATCATTCTTGTTATCAGGTTCATGTTTAAGAGATTTAAATATTAAAATATCAGAATTTTTGCTAAACTATAGGAATTCCAAACATTCGACCACAAACAGATCACCCGCTGAAGTTTTGTTCGGTCATAAGTTGAGATGTAGATTGGATCTCCTGACACCGACCACCACGACGCCATCCGACGCAGCACTCGACACAGTTGTTAAAGTCAAACAGTGTTCGCAGATTGACAATTATCGTGGTAATCGTAACGTTTCGTTCAGTGTGGGTGACCAAGTCTTAGTGAAACTTTATAAACAGCAAAAACATTATTGGTCACGTGGCGTTATTATTAGAAATATTGGCAAAACAGTGCATTTAGTAAAACTGAGTGAATCGGATCATACGGTCAAAAGACACACTAACCAGTTACTGAAATACAGAGGGAGGGAAGATGGGCCATGTGAAGAAATCATTCCTGCATTCGTAATGCCATCACATTCGACGAGCTCCGGGCAGCTGCAATCTGAATACTCGGTAGAAGAACTACCAGTTGAGGCAGAACCGCCTGCATCTATGCACGGTGACCATTCCGCTGAAAAGGAAGAGACTTCGGCAGCCCCCTCTATAGAACCTGAGCCAGACACTCGGTCAAAACGTACTAGAACTGTGGTAGATTATAAGAAGTTTTTCTGACTAAAGGTGGAGGGATGTTATGTGGGTACATATATATTTATAATTAATATACATGTAGGGTAGACTAGTTCTTAGACTGCTGCGTCAGTCCAATATATGAGCTTGTTCGTATCGGTTGCGTTATTCCATCTCCAACCCCCCCCTTCGGTTATAACACAATTCAAATCATTCATCACTCATCATCATCATTTCATTATTATTATTTTTTTCATTTTATTATCTCTTTTATTTCATTTAAAAACTTTTAAATTACATTTTGAAATATTAGAATATAAAAATTTAAAAACATATAATTTTTCTTGTATAGTTTTGTTTTTGAAACTCTTATATTTTATGATTTTAGCTGCAGATTATAAACAAAAATAAACTTGACGTGTCTTTATTTGTAGCTGTTACTGCCATATTAAAACATTCTTGATATTTATCCTGTTTGTTATTGTGATTATTTTGTGTAGCTATTCGTACGAATTTGATTATTTTGAACCTGTGAACCCTTTTGGTGGCTGTTATCTGTTTTATTCCTATCTAAAGCTTCAAGCACATCAGCGCGATCTATCAAAACTTGTTTAAAGTTTTCTAAGGTTGGAATATCGTTAACAAGCTAGTTTCTAAATTCCTTCCATTTTTATTTTCTAAATTCCTTTCATTGTCTAATTTTGAGGTTGAATTAAATATGACACACATATCCCAATTAATCTTTCTTTCGTTGGTCTATCCATACCTACAGAAATGTTAGGGATGTCAGGAAAGGATTTGCTCTTACCTTCTCTTATCTTCGTTTGGTCCAAACCCACCTTAACTCACTCATTCATCACACACCCACACGACACACGTATACAATACACCACACATGTTTAAATTTAATGCATGTAACTTTATTACAATATGTTAAGTTGAATTTATTGTACTGGAATAACATTCGATTATTGTCACTTCGCTAATCTTACCGACCGATGTTACGTAAGTGCCCACATAGTACCTACTATGTATTAGAGCAGTGGTGGCCCAGTGGTAACGGCCGCGACTTAAGAGTTGTAGGTCGTAGGTTCGAACCCAGACAAGCGCTTTACTTTGTGTAAATTATTTCATCACCACTGCTCTCAAAAAGGTGAAGGAAAACATCGTAAGGAAACCGGCATGTCCTAGAACCGAAAATTCGAAGACATATGACATCTACCAACCCGCACTGGGGCCGCGTGGTGGATTACGGCTCTCCCTCTCACAGAGAGGAGGCCTGTGTCCCAGCAGTGGGAACATTATAGTCTGATGATAATGATGATGATGTATTAGAGTTGTAAGACGAAGGAGACTAGTCTCCACGACACAGGGAATCCTAGTGTTTATATTGTCTGTGCTAGTGTGGAGTGCTATTTGAATTTGTACTGCTTACTTGAACAATAAAGTTTTTCAATTTTTTTATATTTTTTATTTATATCTGTTGGCATTCCTAGACTATCAACAAAAAAACTTTAAAAAAAAAAACAACCGACTTCTAAAAAACACTACAAATTGAAAAATAACTTTAATTTCGGAAGTCGGTGTCTTTGGTTTTGAATTTTCGTTTTTTGTCACCGACTTCCGAAATTAAAGTTATTTTTCACTTTGTAGTGTTTTTTTTTTTGAAGTCGGTTGTTTTTTTTTTGTAAAAGTTTTTATTTTTCATTTTTTAGTTGTGGTACCTACCCCACACAAATTAGAAAACCACTAGCTGCTATGTAAATAACAGTGACAGGAATTTATCATATCATCCACATACTAAGTGGGAAAAAGTACGTATTATTGAAGCTAACTCAAAAACTATCGAAGCCAAGTTAATAAAATTTATATGGGACTACTTCGAGAGCATACCCTTTCAAACAAAAAAAGAAATTTCAAAATCGGTCCACAATTGACGGAGAAATCGGTGGACATACATAAAAAAAAAAACATACGCGACGAACATATAACCTCCTCCTTTTTGGAAGTTGATTAAAAAGTCGTAATGACATTACAGTTTCCCTAAACGTATGTTAAACAATGAATCAGAAGTCTTTTACTATCGTTACGATCACACAACAACCTCCAAGCTTCCTTGTAATTTTCAGATGATACTTCAAGATTTGAAATTATGAGTGCCGCGTCTCCGTCAAGGTAAGACTTTAGATAATGAAATTTATGTTTCGGCGAGAGTTGCTTATTATGATCAACTAAGCTTAAAAAAGAGTCTCTGAACTCGAGCCACCTAAAATATGCACCGCCAAGCTTTGCAATTTGTACACGTAGCTACCTGATACCACGGTCATGAGGTTCTAATCCGGATTCATGACAGTCATGACTACATGATTGCATACAGCTGTCCAACAAACCCTTTACAATGGCAAGTCCACTCACCATACCAGCTTCAGTTTTGTCCCGCTCCTCGAGCTCTTTAATTCCCGTAGACGATAATTTATCTAAAAAGTTTTAATCTTGGTAATTTGACCTTTAATTGAGCTACGCCTGACAGTAAATTAGCATAATTTCTTTGAATCGGCTTCCTGCGACATTTTTTAAACTACAATTTAGTCAAAGCAAAATATGCAATTTATATAGGTACGTACCTATATAGACTATGAAACAGAGTAACTCAACTACGTTTCAGCATAAAAACAATAATTTATTTATGAAGGAATCGTCATCCGCCGACCAGGAATCCAGATCCACACTGCCAAGCACACACACAAAAAATTAATACAAATGATTATAAACTAGCTTGTGCCCACGACTTAGTTCGCGTGGAAATCGTAAGACACCACAATATACTAAAATAACAGTCACATTTTGCAACAGCTCGTCCTGCAGATCCACACCCGCAGCCTAGCAATATAGGGCCATGTGGGTGCCAGGAACACCTACAAAATTATAATGTCATGCAACGACGGCTTTACCTTGACCATTTTTGTACATGTCTTGATTTCTGTCTGAAATGTTTTCTTGTTTTGTACTTTTTAGATCACTTTTATTTTTCCGGAGTCGGGTTGTAGTTTTTTTAAACGAAAATTTTTATAACAAACTTTTAAGAAAATATTAAAGTTCTACGTTTAAGTGAGTTTAATTCCCTTAGATACCTTAACCCGGTGTGTCAAATAAAAGTGATATTTAGTCATGCATATACTTTAATAGTAGCTGTGCCCCGCGGTTTCCCGCAGAAGCCTCGATCCCGTGGGAATATCGAGATAAAAGTATCCTATGTGTTAATCCAGGTTATAAACTAAATGTGTGCCAAATATCCAAATTCGTTAGGTAGTTTTTGCGTGAAAGAGTAACAAACATCCATCCATCCTCACAAACTTTCACATTTATAATATTAGTAGGATAGTACCTGGGCAACCGAGCTCTGCACTGGTGAAAATAGAGAATGCTTATTTGATAATATAGGCTAGTACCTACTAATTCCATACTGCCATTATTTATTTATAACAATCTTACCTACACTATCATTACAGATCTATGATCCAATGCGACAGAGTGGCCTTACTAACTAAATCCTAAATCTACACCTTATACCTAGTTAAAAAATATCTTAATCTAAATAACTTATTACATATAGTGTAACTTTTGCGAATTCACTCAAGTTGCACCACAATACATCAACCCTCCCGTGAACCTCATTCACCACGCGTATGGCTCTAGTGAGAGGAGTTCTTGCCAGTAGGTTGGTCCTGGCTGCAGGTACAGCGAGCAGGGGCGGGCGTTGCCGCCTCCACACGTACCGGTCGGGCACGTACAGCTGTAGGCGTCGCAGCACTCCCGGGTTATGCGCCACGCCACGTAGTAGTTTTACTACATACGCTACGAGCAAAAACTCCCGTCGTACTCTTAGAGTGTTATAATAATAATAATAATAACCCCACCGCCGTATCTCTACGTTGACGTCGTGGTGGGGCTTGCGCGCTCCGAACTCCGGCCTGTGCCGGTAGAGTTTACTTTGCTGGAACAGGTCGGGATGAGGAGCCAGACCAAGAGAGATACAAAAACCCGCAGGGCAGCATGTGGCGAGCTGTTGGGCAGTAGCGACCCCACGGACCCTATCTCCCTGGAGAAGTCTTGTTCCTCACCTCTGGCTTGCCTTTATTGGCCGACTGGAGTGAACACTGACGAGGAACGGAGCTCCCACCTCATTCTTGCCTTAATTGGCCGGCTTGAGTGGAGATTCGCAAGAGCAAACGTGCTCGGGGGAAGGAAGTATTTCAGTAAGTGCTCGTAGGGATCTTGACCATCTTCCGGGCTCTGGGATTGTTCTGAAAGCCGTGGAATACCTCTCCACTCCTCAAGCACCTCAGGACATGTTGCCCCTTTGTCGCTACGACACTTTGTGCTAGCGACCGTTTTCGGGGGCCCATTATTGAGTGTGCAGGTCACCCCCTGCCATTTTATCCGTGTACATATAAAACATTGATTAGGCAGGGGCCATAGTACTTCCATAGTTCCAGGTCACCAGTCAACTTAAGCCACCCAAACCTATAGTCCAATAGATTTGTTTCCATATTCTGCAATAGTCCTATACCAACCGGGGGTTGTCCTTGGGTGCACTTGCATAGTGCATACAGGGTTAATCGTCGGTTGGTGCCTCATTCCAAATAAAATTGTCTAAGGGGCCTCTGCGAGTTGGCTTCGGCCCCTCGTACGCCTTCCAAAAGTCCGGGACCCCAGGGTCCCGAGAAATGTAAAACAACATAATAATAATAATCCATTTAATTCAGGCGACAGAGGCCCATAAATAAATACCTTAACCTAAACATACATATTTTTTTAAATTATAAACAAATCTTGTGTTAGTAAATAAGGCTTAGACTATGTTAGTAGCACTTCACTATGCACTAGCTTGACTTACCCTACCATGCCCAGAACAAATAGTGTAGGGTACATCAATGGGTATAATGGATATACCCCATTCAGCTTGTAATCCAAGTGTCGCGTGAACTTATTTTGGATACGTTCCAACATAATACCATATTTCGCCTCATGAGGAGCCCAAATGAATGCGCTATGTTCGAGGTGACTTCTGACTAATGCGTCATATAGTACCCTTAGTGTCGTGATGTTGGGACTGTAATCCTTGGGACTGCCTGAATACGAAACCTAGGTTTCTGTATGCCTTCTTACATTTCTTATTGAAATGCCCACGGAAAGTTAGTTCCTGAAAGAAGACTACCCTTAAGTCTCGTACCTGAGACACTCGTTGCATCGGCACATCCTCAACCTTGTACTGATAACTCAAGGGAGTTCGCGCGCGAGTGAACGACATCACCGAACATTTAGCAACATTAAAATGCAGTTTGTTGTCATTGCTCCATTCGACCACTCTGTCAATGTCTTCCTGTAGGCGTTCACAATCCGAATGATCCCGAACCTCGAGCAGCAATTTCAGGTCATCCGCAAACAATAAACAAGTCCCATGTCTGACGACTTCCGGCAAGTCATTTATCATTACAATAAACTCAAGAGGCCCTACATTGCTGCCCTGGCTCACGCCCGATCTCGTGTAATACGGTTGAGATATACAGCCATTGTAGTCAACATATTGCTGGCGATCCTTCATATAGCTAGCGAAGAACTGTAGCAAAGGTAGTGTACATCCAATTTTCGCGAGCTTCCTTAACAAGATGTCATTATCCACTGTATCGAACGCCTTTTTAAAATCGATGTACGCAGCATCTACCTGCACCCCCGAGTCTACTGCCGGCACCACCTGTACCATAAAGTTAATAAGGTTTGTAGCAGTGCTGCGTCAAGGTCGGAACCCATATTGCGCATCTGACAGACGCTCACGCATTTGTTCCTGAACGGAGCGCTGAATAGCCGACTCGAGTACTTTAGCAGGCGTGGAGAGTACAGTATACTATTATAGTAGGTACTTACTAATTCCATACTGCCATGATCATTATTCGTGTCATTATTCATTATTTTGTTCTAAACTTTGGGCGACCGAGCACTGGTCGGGTGAAAATACGGAGAAAACGAATTTTCCCAGATATGAGACCTAGCTAGATCGATTTTTTGCCCCCATAAACCCTTATATTGCAACTTTCATATACATACAAATGTTTCTCTTTAATAGTATAGGATAAATCCCACACGAAACCAAGATAAAAAAAAAACACAGGACTGGGTATTTCTTTACCGAAATCCAAAATTAACCATATAAAGTGCGTTACTTTAATTGTAAGAGCGCTGAAAGGGATGAAAGTTGGAAAAGCTGCAGGGTACGACAGAGTGTCTGGTGAAATGTTGAAGGGCGGTGATGGGTAGTAGCAAGCCTGTTGTGCCGAATCTTTAATATGTGTTGGAGATATAGCCGTGTGCCGGATGATTGTACCAAGAAACAGAACCCTGCAGGACATCCACAGGAACCAAGGCATGATGGGTGGTGTTACAGTCCTGAGTGACAAAATGAATACTTCGTTGAAAAGGTCGACTCTATGGTCGAGAGTTCATAGACTGCGCTTGACCATCATCATGCGAGCTCGGCTTGGCGGGAAATCAAATGCTCAAGAATTCTCCGATGTTCTTCTAAAAGTTGGTTAAGACACTCTACCAGAGACTCTTGGTAGAGTAGATCCCACTTTAGAAGATCTTATTCGTCTGTTATACGGGGACATCAGTCAAATACCGTACCAAGAGAATTCTTGGGCGTGTTTCCATTTTAACTCCGAAAATGATCAAGCTTCAGCGTATTCTCTCACAAATTGAAGGGAGTGAAGTGATATACACCTCCATTAATACTGATGTGGAGGAAGATGATGCCACACATTACCCCGTAGAATTTCTCAATTCGCAAATGGTAAGTGGACTTCCGGTTGTACATCTGTGTAACGGAACCCGGCTCAAAGTCATGTCTTTGCAGAGAAACGTCATCAAGGTGGAAATTCTAACAGGTTGTGGCGATGGTGAGACAGTGTTTATAGCGTGTATACCACTAATTCCCCACAATTACCAGTTCAAGCGCATGCAGTTTTCTGGGAGCGTATGCTTTGCGATCAACAAGTCACAGGGGCCGACATCGAAGGCTGAAGGCTGCGGGTGTCAACCTCAGGACAAGCTGCTTCTCACACGGACAACTGTACGGCGCTTGCTCCCGAGTCACCATTCCAGACTCTCTGTATATTTTGACAGCTGAGAATAAAACTACAAATGTAGTATACAGGGAAATTTTATAAAAATGTGGCTGTTATTGTAGTATATTGTAGTGTCTTACGACTTCCACGTGAACGAAGTCGCGGGCAGAAGCTAGTAACGAATAAGTCATTAAAAACACTTAAAACTAATAAAGTCATGAGTACATCCGTACAAACAATATTTACTAAAAATAATATATGATCTTACAAAGCGCTTCCAACGATACGTCATTTGTCAAATTATAACGAGTAGTTTAGAAGTTACGAGGGAACAGAGGAACATACATCAAAACAATCAAAATTCTGAAGTTCCGAAATTTTAGTCTATACGTCTTCGTATCTTCAAGATAAGTCTACGATAAGAGGTGCGATGTCTGCCAACTCGATAAATAAATTATAGAGTTTTTTACGTAAAAAGGAAAGTCATGTAAATGTATGGGAAAAATATAATTCAAGACTGAAAGTCAACGAAAAGTGAAGAGGCAGCTAATAGCCTGTAAATATTTTATTTTCGAAAACGTTTTTACTGAAGATATCATAAACGATAGGATCTGAAGGGGTATAATGATTTTTAGCCTTCCAAATCTTCCAAATATCCTGCCGGCCTGTTCCCTAAAAAAAAAAACCGGTCAAGTGCGTGTCGGACTACGCACAATGAAGGGTGAGTTTAAATTTGAGATTAAATTATTTATCCCAAGTGGACACGCCAACAATAATTCAGTTTTGAAAAGTATCAGAACCAACCTTCGATAATAGCGGACGTGTTAACTACAGTGAATCGGCAGTGATAAAAATCGAGGCGGAAAAGAGGGGAAAAGAAGGGACATGCAGCACTCACCTGGGGCATGCCAGCGGGATTCAATCTCCTTCGACTATCATACAGCAGAGTATCACTACGCGGGTTGCGAGACCAATATTTGATTATAGTTTTAGTTCTTATTACACTGGGTAATCAAACACAAGGGTGCGTTTGGCGGAGCGGGAGTATATTGAATTTTGCAGAGAAAGGCCCGAGATGATCCTCGTGTCCCCGCGGTTGGTCAGACGAAAAGGCTCGTCATGCGGTGCGGGGTGGTTCGAGAGATCCGTTAAACACGTGCGTCCATGTGCAATTTCTTCGTCGAACTGACAGCTGTCAGTCCTCATCCTCTCGTTCTCATGTTCACTTTGTGAATGATGCTAAAGCGCTGCATGTGCAGGTTGGGGAAAGGAGCAGGAAATACAAACTGCCTCATACTATAAGAGTGAATCTATCAAATCAGTGTTGGCGTTACCACCAAGAACAAACTTAACATTGTAGTTGTAAAACATGTCTCCCACACATTCCAACTGCAAATGTAAGTTTGTACGCACAATATTGAGAGATTTACCATGTTATTTTAAGACCATAAACTTCTTATAGGTTTTCCTGTAATCTATGGGTAAAGAACCAATCTCTGTATTTTTTTCAAAATGTTAGGCTCAGTAGTTTCGGAGATAAGGGGGCGGGAATGGCCAATTTTCATAAAATTTCTTAAATATCTTATTTTAAAATTATATTTAAAAAAAAATTAAGATTCTCGCAACAAGCCCTTTCATTTGATATGTCACATGGTACAGTTAGCAAAACTTTTATTTTTTTATTTTCTTGTTTGCCCCCAAAAGTGACCCCTATATTCAAAATTCATTTATTTACGTTACACGTTCGTGTTTGGGTCACAGAAATACAAATGTGTACCAAATTTCAACACTAGGTGTGTTGAAATTTGGTACACATTTGTATTTCGATCCATTAGATTCGGAACAAATTGCCTGTGACAGACGGACAGACAGACAGACACACCAGTGATCCTATAAGGGTTCCGTTTTTTCCTTTTGTTTTGAATGAGCTGTTATTCTGATGCTAGACACTATTGGCAGTTCACTTTAAATTCATTTCACCTATTTTTCACGGTAAGATTTATACGGAACAGATCCGCTGACTTTTCGTTCTATTTATTTTGTCTCAAAGAAATGTAGTTACTAGCAATTTATATTTCAAAGTTTTTAATATAAAGTATGGTGATTTCAGTTAATTTCCAAGAGCTGAGAGACGCACTCTAGTGGCCGCTGAAGGGATTAAGGCGCCAGCGTGATTGATAACGGACACAGCGGCTAGAAACGCAATGAGCCGCGCTGGGGCCCTTCATTTGTTTCATTCAGGTGCGGATTTAGTGACAAGCGAAGTCTTAAATTTAATGTAAAATAAAAGCAAGTCTCTTTTCGTATCTATCTGTGTGACCACTTAGTTCTTCTAAACTAAACATTGGATTTTGATGTGGTTTTCACCACCATTTAAACACACGTGCATACAAAAAGATAACGTAATATAAGTTTCATGGGTATACAAAAGCAATATTTAATCTCGCCGTTGCTGTGCAAAGCAGAGGTGGGTCGTTGTAACTGGGTTGTTAAGATCAGACAGGCAATCGCTTCATGTAAAATACAAGTCATCACGTCACGTCACGTCACTGGAAGCCAACCCGAAACAAAAGTAGTTCGGAAAAAGCTTGGCAGATGCTGACATTTCACCAGTGACTCACAAAGTCCATTGCATAAATTCAGACTCATTCAGGCTACTTCCGATACAGCCGGGGTTGGAAAGTCCGAAAGGAATGCCGTGGCCTCTGGCAACATACAAGCAACCGAAGGAACACGGGTGGGTTTTAGTCAGTACGAGTCTGACACGCCCTCCCGCTCCACCCAGAGCGGAAGAAGTTATTTGATAATTTCTCGTCCAAAAGAAAAGGCTACTTCTGAGAAATTCCTAATGGAAAAACCCAATAACACCTTGCCTGACCTGGGGATTTAACCCAGTTCCAACTATCAGTCGCGTTTGTAACTACAAAATCAACAACGGAGTCTTGTTAAAATAAGTTAAAAATTCATAATGGGGAATATTTAATTGATAATTTAAAAACTGATCTTCTAATGATGGTCGCCTTTTTACTCAATTATCTTCGTTTAACTTTCTGGTCTTTGTAAAACTATCTGTACCTTTTAGTTTGGGCACAGTAACTGAACTAGGGCACCTCGACCAAATGGGTTACATTAGAACTGTGACCAATCACGCGCGAGCCGATTGAGCTAAGCGAGTGGAGCCGCGGGAGCGGCTGGCAAGCGCTACATCAGACTTGGTGGCAGTTAATAGACATCACAAGTATACAGGGTGGCATAGACATCGACACGAAAACGGTTACCATAAATTCAATACATGATTCTGATTCCCGTGCCTTGAAATTTTTCGTCGGTTATTTAAAAAAGAATCTGCTGTTTAATAGAAAAGTGCAATACCTACGCGGTCAAAATGTATGGAACAGGTTTAAAAAAAAATGCCGATATTTTTTTTTCAGAATCACATACTGAATCCATGGTAACAGTTTTCGCGTCGATTTCCTTGCCACCCTGTATTAAAGTATCGATGACATTCTAAATAAATTGTGTGTTTATGATTTTATTATCAACTTACATACCTCAAATTGTAATTTTGTTAATACTAAACTAATAATCTCTATCCTGTAATAAATGTAAATGTGCCTTATATTTGCACGCCACACTTGGCAGAATGTAATGATACCACTTACTAATCTTAAGACCATAAAATGTACCATATTATTATTCTGACTACATAGATTATTATGATTATTATTTTTGAGGAAATCGAAATGGGAATTATTTGGGTATCGATTAATCGCTTTTTCCAAGCTACATATCCCTATCCTTATGTTGTAATGGATTATGTAGCGACTGCTGTTGAAACACCAATACGTATGTATATTGCACCAAACCGACCGACCAGCTCGATATGGAAATTGAGATTTATTTCATACGATATTCCTTTAAAAATTGCTAATTTAAATAACAGATGAAAGAAGGGCTTGACAGATTATTTTTTGGGATATTTTTTGTCCAATTTATGTGTTTTGTTAACATGGGTATGAGTGAAAATTGGGATATGGAAATAGGATTTATTGGACCAGCCGCGTTCTGAATGTGTCAAATATGAGCCAGTACCCTAATTGCGTAATACAGATTGCTAATCCATTGCTTCATAAGTTGGAAAAAAAATCTGCTCTACAACGTAAATAACGCAATGAATGTTGTTGAACTGTCAAAATGAAACAAATTGGGCAGTTTACGAAAATAAGTTACGCAATTAGGGTACCGGTTTTAACCGATTTTATTGATAAAATTGGCTCATTCAATTTAACGCCGATTCACAAAACTTTCTTTATGACTGGCCTTAAATAAACAATCGCTTGCGTGTGCCTCACTTTAACTAGGTATAGAGTTCAGGTAAAAATTCAGATTACTTTGAGCGGGGTCAAATATGTTCCTAGAATAATTCATAAACTTACAATTTAATAAACTGCAGTAAATTGCAGCTCAAGAGAATGCATATACAAGGCGCAAAAACGTTGCATTAGAGCGATGTGTGATTTGAAGACCACAGACAGTTGTGAACCAAAGTTTAAGTCCCTAAATGTGCTTACATTTCCATCTTTGTATATTCTGGAAATGGCCTTATTTGTAAAGACCAATAAAAACCTATTTCCCACGATGTCAGAAACTAGAAAACGACGTATCAGAAACCAATACAAAAATGTGTTACAAATCGAGTCCTGTAACACAGCTCTATTGAGAAAAAGTGTTATTTGTATGGGTCCTACTATATACAATAAATTGCCAGATGTAATGAAAAATGATACAATCAAAAACTTTAAAAAGAAATTAGTGGCCTTCCTAATAGAAAAATGTTATTATTCGATCAATGATTTTTTAATGGACAATGGGACCATTTATTTTTTAATTTTATTCTATAATCTATACATATAATAAAATCGTAGCGAAGTCAAAACTGTACATTGAATATTTTTGAAAAAAAGTAATTGCTACGAGGTCTAGGATCGATTCTAATGCCGAAAATATTTTTTTTAGAATTTTTGTCTGTTTGTCTGTTTGTCTGTATGTATGTTCCAGCATCGCGCAAATTCTACCGGACAGATTCTGTTAAAATTTTGCATAGATATTCCCTGTGTGTCTGGTCAAACTATAGGGTATAAACTATCACGCTATTTACTATGGGGGACGAGCAATATTACATTATGTTGTATTTTTATGTTCTAGCATGACGCAAATTCTACCGGATAGATTCTGTTAAAATTTTGCATAGGTGTTCCCTATAAGTCTGGTCAAACTATAGGGTATAAACTATCACGCTATTTACTATGGGGGACGAGCAATATTATATTATGTTCGTATTTTTGGGAAAAAACGCGCCAAAATTTTAGGATATTGTAGATGGTTATCGATTTAACTTTTTAAATGATTATCATCACGCTATACCTTTATGGAACTAAGCAGTCAATCAAAAAATATATAGGAACGGCTATTTTAGACAAGTTTCAACAAAGCAATTAGCTCAGCGGTTGAGCGGTTGCTTTGCAAACGTGGGGTTGTAAGTTCGATTCCCACCTACGGTTTTTTTTTCTTTTTTTTTCACATTTTGTTATACGATTTTTTTTTTTTTTGATAATCTACCTATAATCTATAGATATAATAAAATCGTAACGAAGTTATTTTTTTTTAAAGAAAGTTATTGCTAAGAGGTCTGGGATCGATTCTTATGTGGAAAATAAAGTTTTTAGAATGTTTGTCTGTACCAACCGTAGGGCATAAATTATCACGCTATTTGCTATGGGGGATGAGCAATATTACATCATGTTCGTATTTTTCTCTGCAAATTGTAAAAGGACGCGCCAAAAGGTTGGGATATTGTAGATAGGTAGTTACCGATTTAACTTTTTAAATGATTATCATCACGCTACCTTTTATATAGGAACGGCTATTTTAGCTAACTTTCAACAAAGCGAATAAGTAAGCGGTTGGACGAATGATTTGAAGTCCTGAGGGCCTACCACCAGCTCAAAAGCAGTATTATTTTAATATTACTTTAGTTTACTTCAGTGTGGGAAAGAGATGAAGCTCTACAGGATGTATAGCTCCATCTCTTTCTCCCACTGAAGTAACATTAAAATAATACTGCTTTATGAGCTGGTGGTAGGCCGCCCGGGGTAGTAAGTTCGATTTACATCTGTTTTTTTTTAAACTCTTTTTGTGAAACGATTTTTTTTTGGATTGTGTATGTAATAGTTCATAGAATGTATTAATTCACAAAAAATGGAAAACTTCGTAAGCTATGGGAAACTACTAAGTTACAAGTACTTTACAGTCACAAAACATTCAAGGTTGTATTCTGATCATTTTAGAGCAAAAGACTGTAGGAATAAAATGTTTTTTTACAGTTTTGACAGCAGATTTGTCCTAGCGATTTTATAATATGTATGTGGATCTTCTGGAATCGCTGCCACACTGCTTCCTGGTGGCAAAACAGCGCACGTCATGTTTAAGATTCCCATCGATTTAGAGAGCAACGAAACACCTGTTTGTGGGGTGTCACGCAACAGTAACAAGGGATGTGTGCTTAGGGGATTGCGCTTCGTCGTATGGGATGAATGCGTTATGGCAAAAAGGAAAGCAGTGGAAACTGTAAACAGAACCCTGCAGGACATCCGCAGAAACCAAGATATGATGGGTGGTGTCACAGTTTTGACAAAAAAAGTGAAAACTTCGTTGAAAAGGTCGACTCTATGGTCGAGAGTTCATAAACTGCGCTTGACCATCATCATACGAGCTCGGCTTGGCGGTAATTCAAATGCTCAAGAATTCTCCGATGTTCTTCTAAAAGTTGGTGAAAGCACTCTACCAGAGACTTTTGGTAGAGTAGATCCCACTTTAGAAGATCTTATTCGTCTGATATACGGGGATATCAGTCAAATACCGTACCAAGAGAATTCTTAGGTGTGTTTCCGTTTTAACTCCGAAGATGATCAAGCTACAGCGATCAACCACAGTATTCTCTCACAAATTGAAGGGAGTGAAGTGATATACACCTCCATTAATACTGATGTGGAGGAAGATGATGCCAAATATCACCCCGTAGAATTTCTCAATTTACAAATAGAAAGAAAAGAAAGAAAGAAAGAAAAAACATTTATTTGGACACATTTCTCGAAACACAAAACACAAATTACAGTGGAAATAAAAAATAGTGTTTTTAAAACAATGGTGTGTGCCTCACGGCTGCGCCAAAAAGGTTCATTTCAGCATTAAATGGCAAGTGGACTTCCGGTTGTATATCTGTGTAACGGAAACCAGCTCAAAGTCATGTCTTTGCAGAGAAACGTCATCGAGGTGGAAATTCTAACAGGTTGTGGCGATGGTGATACAGTGTTTATAGCGCGTATAAAGTACAAATTCCCCACCATTACCAGTTAAAGCGCGTGCAGTTCTCTGAGAGTGTATGCTTTGCGATCAACAAGTCACAGGGGCCGACACTAAAGGCTGAAGGCTGCGGGTGTCGACCTCAGGATAAGCTGCTTCTCACACGGACAACTGTTACGTCGCTTGCTCCCGAGTCACCATTCCTGACTCTCTGTATATTTTGGCTGCTGAGAATAAAACTACAAACGTAGTATACTGGGAAGTTTTATAAAAATGTGGCTGTTATTGTAGTATATTGTGATGTCTTACGATTTCCATGCGAACGAAGTCGCGGGCAGAAGCTAGTAACTAATAACATTTTAATTTGACATTTCCAATATTAATTAATGTATGTATAATTGTAATAATTCTAACTGTGCCATTTTAATTTGTAATTTATATTTTAAATAGCTTCATAAGAATGTTTATAATTTTTGCGTGCCTATTTCCAGGCAGAATGTACATGGCTCACTCCTATCTACTCCACCTGTATTTTATGTAACCTACATTCATTGCAAATAAATGATTGATTGAAAAAAAACATTTAATTCAGACAACAAAGACCCATAACATTAATACCTTATAGTATAGACTATCATATCCTATACTATTAAATGAGCAATATTTGTGTATAAATATATTTGTAATCACGTTCTCGAAAACGGCTCTAACGATTTCGATGAAAGTTGCAATACAGGGGCGAAAAATCGATCTAGCTAGGTCTCATAGCTGGGAAAATTCGTTTTGTCCGTGTTTTCACCCGAACAGAGCTCGGTCGCCCAAAGTTTAGAACAAGATGAAAACCTTAGAACAATGACAAGGCAGCATGGAACAAGTAAGTACCACTATCATGGCAGCATGGAATTAGTAAGTAAGTACTATATATGGAATTAGTATGAACTTTCCCATACTATTAAATGAGCATTCTCTATTGTCACCAGAGCAGAGCTCGGTCACCCAGGTACTATTTATAAAACTATAAAAACGCCACAAACATTGATACTTTCGTTTGTCAGAAGAAGCAGCCTATATCTAACGGTTAACTATCATGAGCAAACCAAATTAAACATAATATAAATAGCATTAATAACATAACATTCACCAAAATTCTTTAACCGAACCAATTGAAACCAAAACAATCTCCTATTCTGATTACAAAAATAAAGCAGCTCCTGAATTTAATTCGCGCGGTTTACATTCAGTGTACGGCATTGCTATATGCGCAAATTTTAAATCTCCAGTAGAGATGCCGCGAATAGTTGTTATAGCGAATAGTCGAATACCGATTAATCGCCATTCCCTATGGCGAATAGTCGAATACTCGCCATTATTACTCGAAAAAAACTAATATTAAAAAGGTTTATTTATTCTCAAATAATAGTATAGTTTATTTCTTTTCTGAGACAGGTTTGATTTATGAAACAAAGCGAAACCGACTTGATCCCAATCGTGCCAGAAAAACTAGTTTTTCTGCCTCTTTTGGACTTTAAATATTAAATTATTAACTAAAAAGCCAAACTAATTAACTTCAACATGACAGATTTTTGGCTAACTTTTTATATTAATGATAAATAATACAAGAGTGTTTTGTTTTTAAAGATTAATAAAAGTTTTATTATTTTTAAGTCTATAGTTTTTCTGTTCGTTAAAAGTCAATTTTCATTTAGAGACAACTATTCGCCGAATGCCGAATAATAAACACTATTATTCGGTATTCGACGAATAACCAAAAAATATCGAGTAATGCCGAATACCAAATAATAGCGAGTATTCGCGGCATCTCTAATCTCCAGTGCGTGTAACTACATAAAACAACATGTGTAATGCTGGGGCCGCATCTGCATCTATCGAGACGAACCAATGCGTGCCGAAGCTTCGTATGTTTTTCTCGTTAAAAAGTTATCGCGCTAATGCGCAATAAAGTTAGCGCGCTAAAACCCTATTATGTACCCGGGCGATAAGTGCTACGCAGCCCGAACTATTGCGACGATAGTCGATTATGGTTGGTCACATCTGCGTGTATCGTATCACTATGCGAAGCTTCGTCACGATAGACGCAGAGGCGGCCCCAGTATAAAGCAGCGGCCGCATCTGCGTCATCTGCGTCTGCACCCACCCGTGGCAGTACATAATAAGCATGGCGCGTGGTCAGACATGCTCGTGGCTAAGTAATAACAGCCGCACGGGACGATTCATCAGGTTAAGCTACGCTTGCTGGGGTTGGTCTGTGGATGGGTAACCATCTTTACATACCGAAACTCCTCGTGCTTCGGAAAGCACGTAAAGCCGTTGACCCCGGCTGTCATTCGTGGATCTTTGACAGTTGTTACGGGTCGTCAAAAGCCCGAAAGTCAACCAGTCTTACCCAATTATTGGGTTGTAGAGGTCAGAGCGGCAATCGCTCCATATAAAATACTGGTATTCAGCTTCATCCGGTTAGAATGGAAGCTGACCCCAGTATAGTTGGGAAAAGGCTAGGCACATTTTGCGTGGTCGGACTAGCGTTGGTCATTTCGATTGTTGTTTCCGGGCTGCATAAACGCTCTGTCAAAATAATGGAGAGCCATTTTGGATTGTTGCATGTTAATTCGTTAAAATTATGAAGCCGCTAATGTGACCACCAATTTAGCACGATAACTTTTTAGCGAGCAAAACATACGAAACTTCTGCACGCATTGCTCTGTCACGATAGACGCAGATGCAGCCAGGGCAATACAGAATTGCGATAAAAATTTCGCGCGATTTTTTATCGCAGTGCGTTCTAAGCCTAACTGCTATAAGTGCAAGAAAACTATCATAACACTGTATAATGTATATACTCCTGAGCATGGATTCAATTTGCAGATCTAGCAAAGCGTTATTGGGTTTTCATATCAGGAATTTCTCAGTACCAGCCGACAGCCCGGAGAATACGCTCGCACCCTATTCCATAGGAATTAAGACCAGGCACTCCAAAGACAATTTCCACGCAAACTCCGCCCCCAAGCAACTCACCACTCCACTATGTGGTAAACGCTAACACATCAGTAATAAAGTTGAATATTGCGTGCGCTCTTTAGTCGTGTTCGAGCGCGGAACTAAATGTCGTAAGTCTCAATTCTTATTTCGTTTATAACTAAAGTAATAATTGGTCTAGAGAAAAAATATCTTATATCTGGATAATAAACTATATTTTCTTACTGTCAATGATGCCGATTCCCTTGTTCACAAAATAAACTAAATTTAAGTTCAGTGCATCTTTTTCTTTCTATTTCATTAAGAAAAGGACAGAAGATAAATTTTAGTTTAGTCCTGTCAAATTAATCAGCGCCTGTCACTCTCCATACAAGTTTAGACGTGATTAAAAACTTGCCGACTAAAATTACGTCAAGCGCTGATTAATTTGACAGGACTAAACTAAAATTTATCTTCTGTCCTTTTCTTAATTAAATAGAGAGAAAAAGATGCATTGAACTTAAATTTAGTTTAGTTTGTGAACAAGAGAATCGGCACCAATAATTAATATAGACATACGCTTGTATGTCTAAATCTTGTTTTTGTTTCAAATAATCTTTAAAAAGGATATGATTTTCAAATAAAAAATTAATCGAGCGAAAATGTTCCAATTAAAAAACTGTCTGTGTATATGGAAAGAAAAAAATCCAACAAATCATATACGTTATATAAGTTCCATTTGATCCATATGTGTGACTTTTTCAGAATATTAATGCAAATTAACATACAATTTAGGGAGCCTCCTCTTAAACATAGCTGGTGAAATGTGGGTATAGGTAGGTACTGTGAGCACCACGCTTGGCTTCGGTACCCGGGACCGGGACAGTGTGAAAATCAAATAACTTTTAAGGAGAGCAAGATTATATTTAAACCATTGGTACAATATTATAAGCACACACTCACTTATCAAATAACTTCTCCCGCTCTGGGCGGAGCGGGAGGGCGTGTCAGACTCTTACTGGCTAAAACCCACCCGTGTTCCTTTGGTTGTCGCCGTTGCCGGGGGCCACGATTTCCCGATCGGTTTTCTTCGAACCCCCGGCAGGCATTGGCCCTAGCGGACCCCGTCAATTCTGCTGACATCTCTTTGAGGCGCGCGTGGAACACAACGCGCCGTCGACCCGGGCTTGGTCCTTATCGGATGGCGAGCTACCCATTGCTCACCGTCCGCAAGCCTGCGCCTACGGTGGCCGGAAATTGGCTCACGATTCCCGCCCCGGGCGTCTCCTCCTGCGGTGGTTAGGGGCGTGAGGGCGCGAAATTTGCCTCTCTCTCACGCGTTCCGCCTCCTCCTTCGCGAGCATTACCGCTTCGCAGAAGGAGGTGACGGCCTGACATTTCCTCTCGCTCCGTACCATGGCCTGAACCAAGGCCGGACGCGAGAGATCACCGCCGCCGATCGCCTCTACGAGAACACGGCGTTGCTCCGCCCAAGCTGGGCAGACCTCCACCGTATGCTCCACCGTGTCCTCAGGCCGATCCACACAATGGTGACACCCGGGTGTTTCCTCCCGCCTTATCCTGAACAGGAACCTCCCGAAGCAGCCGTGTCCGGTGAGGACCTGCGTCAGGCGGAAGGTGCGAACGCCGTGGCGTCTCTCCAGCCACTCCTCAAAGACGGGTCTTATCGCCGCGATTGTGGCGTGCCCAACGCCGTGACGCCTGAGGGCAGACTCTCATTTTTTTATCAACAAGTGAAAACCATATAAAAAATCCTTATTTAAATAAATCTTGTCAGATTGTTCGGATGACGTACAGCGTTCTTGCCAGCCTGTACAGCATGAAGTTGCAACATCTCATAATAAAACCTCACAGTACTATAGATACACCTCTGCATAACCCATAAAACAGGCCTGATGTCATGTTATGTTATGTAATACTGAATGTATATTTTTGAAGCGATCCCACCGAATCGATTGTGCAGGCTCATCCATTGTTCTTAAGGCGACGACAAACGACTTTTAATGATTTTATACTGCAGATCACATCTAAACGAGTAGTTTTAATGATTTAGAAATAATGTATGTTAAATTAAAGCATTTTCTTAATAATTTAATTCAGGAATATTTTAGATTATGTTAAATTACATAGTGAAATTAATTTGTAAAATTTATGTCTAATGCGGATAAAAAACTGAAAAATCTATCAAGCGTATTTTTCTGAAACCTTCACCAATTTAAAGATAATTTAATTATTGATCTTTTAGTATACGTGCCTTATTAAAGTACTTTTTGATTTATGTAAAATAAATTAATAATGCGTCTAATTTGGGACAGCGCTCCTTAATGGGCAAGTCCTAGTACAGAACACGCAAGCTAACCACTCAAGGTCACTGGCATATATCTGCGTCTTAAATAGATCGCTCTGGTAACCGGTTACACAGTGATACCTTCATATTGACTGCCTCGTTGGTGTAGTGGTCG
This sequence comes from Agrochola lychnidis, assembly GCA_963680765.1. Lineage (NCBI taxonomy): Eukaryota > Metazoa > Arthropoda > Insecta > Lepidoptera > Noctuidae > Agrochola > Agrochola lychnidis. The sequence goes on along the minus strand of OY796869.1, from coordinate 10,073,949 downwards.
CAAGAGCTACTGCTGAGCATGAGGTCCTGGGTTCCATGCCCAAGTCGAGCAAAGTGTTATTGGGTATCTATCTGGAATTTCTCAGTAGCAGCCCGTAGTCTGGATTAGTGCCCGGTTGATAACAATAACTTCGCCTCTTTAATATGAAACTTAAGCATAACTGAAGGAATGTCGGTGTGGGGACTAAAGGTACATACCTCTGCTTAACCATTCGAAGAAAAAAGGCGTTATGTTATATAACATTGTATATTTTTGAAGCGATCCCACCGAATCGATTGTGCAGGCACAATCCGTTGGCCTTAAAATAGATCGCTCCGGTAACCCATTTACAGAGTGATACCTTCGTATTGTTAGAATTGATTTACTCTTACTACTAGGTATATTAAGAGGGCGCCCAATGATGCACTAGCGCCACTGCTTTAAAAAAATATTATCCCGTCATTGAGAAGGAATTATGAATAACGGCTAGAATTTTCTAATACCTTCTATAAAGTTTCATATAGACACGACGCAACAAAATACGATCTAGAGGAATGTGGCCGCTTTTTAACCGACTTCCGAAAAGGAGGAGGTTATATGTTCGTCGCGTATGTTTGTTTTTTTTTTATGTATGTCCACCGATTTCTCCGTCAATTGTGGACCGATTTTGAAAATTATTTTTTTGTTTGAAAGGGTGTGCTCTCGAATTGGTCCCATATAAATTTTATTAACTTTGCTTGGATAGTTTTTGAGTTAGCTACAAAATACGTATTTTTTTCCCACTTAGTATGTAGATGATATGTTAAGTTTCTGTCATTGGTAGCAGATAGTGGTATTCGAATGTGTGTGGGGTAGGTACCACAACTAAAAAGTGAAAAATAACTTTAATTTCGGAAGTCGGTGGCAAAAAACGAAAATACAAAACCCAAGACACCGACTTCCGAAATTAAAGTTATTTTTCACTTTGTAGTGTTTTTTTTGGAGGTCGGTTGTTTTTTTTTTTGTAAAAAGTTTTTCTTTAGATCGAATTAGAGAGAAGAAATATGAAACTATATAAAAGGTTATAGAAAATTCTAGATACACTTACCGGGGGTCCTTACTAACCGTTATTCATAATTCCTTCTCAGTCACGAGATAATATTTTTTGAAAGCAGTGGCGCTAGTGGACCATTGGGCGCCCCATGAGCAGTTTGTCTTTAACGTCGACAAGTATTTTAGTAATCATGGGGGCTGCCAAATAGCCTCCACCAGTGGCGCTTCTCAAATATAAGGTACATGATTTTAGAAAGAAAAAGCGTTCAAATTTTTCACTAGTTTAAAAAGAATCATGGTTTTTAGGGTTCCGTTGTCAAATAGCAAAAAACGGAACCCTTATAGATTCGTCATGTCTGTCTGTCTGTCTATCTGTCTGTCTGTCTATCTGTCTGTCCGTCCGTATGTCACAGCCACTTTTTTCCGAAACTATAAGAGCTATGCTGTTGAAACTTGGTAAGTAGATGTATTCTGTGAACCGCATTAAGATTTTCACACAAAAATAGAAAAAAACAAATAATTTTGGAGTTCCCCATACTTAGAACTTAAACTCAAAAAAAAAATTTTCATCAATCCCATACGTATGGGGTATATATGGATAGGTCTTCAAAAATGATATTGAGGTTTCTAATATCATTTTTTTCTAAACTGAATAGTTTGAGCGAGAGACACTTCCAAAGTGGTAAAATGTGTGTCCCCCCCCCTGTAACTTCTAAAATAAGAGAATGATAAAACTAAAAAAAATATATGATGTACATTACCATGTAAACTTCCACCGAAAATTGGTTTGAACGAGATCTAGCAAGTAATTTTTTTTTTTAATACGTCATAAATCGTAAACCGCAATTTACCTTTCATTCAATGTTACTTGCTGCTACGGAACCCTTCATGGGCGAGTACGACTCGCACTTGGCCGCTTTTTTTATCTGCGTCTATCGTGACGAAGCTTCGCACAGTGATACGATATACGCAGATCTGATCAACCATTATCGGCTATCGTCGCAATAATTCGGGCTGCGTAGTTCTTATCGCCCGGGTGGTGGTACGTCAAAGGGTTTTACTGCGCTAATTAGCATAGTGCGTGGTCGGACTAGCATTGTTCATTTTAACTGTTGTTTCCGGACTGAGTAGACGAGTATTCTTTTTAGTTTTCAATAAGTGCATGAAGTAATAATTAACACACATGTAAAAGTATTGTAAATCGTCGTCCATTGTCAAAACAATGCAGACTCTCCTCTCTGGTCAAATGCCATCTGGAACGGCACGATTATTGTACGATAATTCGTTAAAATGATGAAGCCGCTAATGTGACCACCGCATTCGCGCGGTAACTTTTTAGCGAGCAAAACATACGAAGCTTCGGCACGCATTGCTTCGTCACGATAGACGCAGATGCGGCCCCAGCAAAAGGATTTATTTTTTAGTTGAGCCTAAAACGCGAAAAAAATATCGGCTTCTCCATATAATTCCGTAACTCGACAAAATATAGCGACAGCAGATTTTTTTTTTTCATTCATAATACTGAAAGGGTACATAGCAAAAGTTGTTCATAAGAATGAGTAGGTACTAAAGGGGTCAATCCCATTTTCAGATTTTCAATTAGATCTTGTATCTAAAATCGTGACGTTTCTTTGTCCAATTATCTCCAACACCTTATGTAAAGCCCGTACTAGACGTTACCGTCGCTAGTTCACTGCGGCCCGTTCGATCTCGCTTGATTAAGAAATGCCTGCATGTCTAGCGCTGCATGTGTGAGCCCCGCATTGCTCCCACTGAATCTATTGAAATGGGGACAAAAGGCCTCCAATACGAAGATGTTATTTCTGAGAACGCTTTTAGTATGAAGATCTTTTCGTTTTTTTTTTTTTGTGTCGTATCTTTATTTTTTGAAGTGAAAACTTCTTTAGGCGCGTTGGGCATTTTTGTTTGTTGTTGCTCGCGCAAGTTTTAATAATAAGTTTTTTTTTATAATAGTCCGAACGCAGTTTTGAGCTATATTCCTTCCTTCCCAATTCCCGTACAACGGAACGAAAAGGACGCTCATCGCACGCACCAATCAGAGGCTGCTGCCGCTGTGGCGGGAGCCAATCGCATCTCCTTTGATTTCAGTTTGCTTCTCAAATTTTGGACTCTTGTCAGTGACCGCTCACCGCAACCGCTCGCTCCCGCGCGCGCCGCGCGCGCTCTGCACCGCCCGCAAAAAATGGCCGATACCATTCTGACATTTTAACACTCAATAATTGCACCACAGTGACTTGAATCAGTGAACACCAGGATAGCCAGAGCTGTCCTTGAGTCAACGTGTTTCGTCCAGAAGATTCCCAAGTAAGTCCATCCATCCCTATTCCTTATTCATACCTGTGTGTAGCTCAATTTTGTGTCGGCTAATATTCCACACCACGTAAATTATTTTCCCGCGTATGGTCCTTCGAAGTCTCGTCAACTTACACACCAGTTGTTATACACTTGTTTTTATAGGTACCTAGTCATTCGTCTTCTACTCGTATTGGCACGAACTATGATAGAAATAGAATAGATCATCGTCATCATCACCTGCTCGCCTTTGTCAATTTTGTTGAGGTCGGTTTCCAGCGCGTTGGGCATTTTTGAGATGGGACTAAACCATTGATTTCGCGACACCATGACAATACCATCAAGTTCTATACAAGCATTTTTACTTTAAAGGTTTTGTAAACGCGATTGTGCTCTTTATTTATATTACGTTACGGATCAATGTTCTATGCAAGTATTTTTACTTTAAAGGTTTCTGAAGTATTATTTTTTGTAAACGCGATTGTGCTCTTTATTTTGATAAGGTTACGGACCAATGTTCTATACAAGTATTTTTCTTCCACCAAGGCGATCTTGTTCAAGTTTTACCACCCATTACGATCGTTTTTACTCAACTGCCAAAAATTAAGTACTGCTGGGGAGTTTGTTGCGCCACTTCTTCTTCCCAGCTAAAACACTAGGAAATGGTGAAGGGTGGGTGTTTTGGGGGACTGTCTTATGTAATTTTGACGTTCGAAAAGTGCTGATTCTCAGCCTAGTTTGAATAAATGACTTTAGAATTTGAATTTAAGGGTATTGTTTTTCGAGTATACATACGTATCCTATACTATTAAACGAGCAATATTTGTAAATACATTCGTAATCACGTTCTCGAAAATGGCTCTAACGATTTCGATGAAAGCTTCAAAATAGGGAGCTCTGCTCTGCCAGCTCTGCTCTGCGAGCTCTGCTCTGCGAGCTCTGCTCTGGTGAAAATACGGAGAAAACCAATTTTCCCAGATATGATATTACCCTTTATTGCAACTTTCATCGAAATCGTTACAGCCGTTTTCAAGAAAGTGAATACAAATCTATATACAAACAAATATATATACAAATATTGCTCGTTTAATAGTATAGGATTAATCCAGGTATAAACTATTTGTGTGCGAATCCGCTTAACTGTTATTGTATCAATCCGGAGCATACATCCAGACGAACATACAAACTGACGAACATTCTAAAAACTATATTTTCGGCATCAGACTAGTCCCACACTCGCAGCAATATTACTTTTTAAGCTATTGCATAGCTTTTATCGCGGGCTTTGAGCGCGGCGACCGAATCAAGAAATTCCGTAACATAATGAAAATAAAACTTAACACCCCCCACTCCGCCCATCATGTAATGACGGTAAAACATCACGTTTCCCATTACAACGTGATGTTGTCATGGAGGTTACAAATGCTATGCAATAGCTTTACTGCGGCAGTCCCCGAGTGCCACACGTTTTTTTTTTTTCAAAAATATTCATTACACTGTTTTGACTCCATTACTGTTTTATTATAGGTATGTAGATATAGGTATCCTATGTCTGAATTAAATTAAAAGTTGAAATATTTTGGACGCCATGTTATTCAAGCTATTTTAAGCCTCTTGCAGACTGGCACGACGCGACTCTAACAAAACAATTTCTAAGAAAATTTCGCGGTAGAACGATGACCGGTGTCGCGTCACGCCAAACTGCACAAGGTTTTAATCTTTTTGAGAACCAATGTAGCTACTAATAAATCATCTACAGTAGACTATACTCGCACTATTTGCGACAAAATAAACCATAAAACAATTTCATCACTTTTTACCTATAAAAAAACCGGACAAGTGCGAGTCGGACTCGCACACGAAGGGTTCCGTACCGTATTAAGATCGAGCAAAAGAAGTCTCAAAAAAAATAATCTTGTATTACCTCCTTTAAGTATTAACTTTATTTAAAGAAATACACACTCTAAAAACAACTGTCACCAACAACTCAACTCAACTAACAACTGACTGTCAACTATCAACTGTTGTACGACCCCGACCCAGGTTAAATCTGATCAAGGTCGACAGGTCCGCGATACGCGGAGTCAGTTTAAAACAATAATTCATACCATACGATAGAATAAGTACAATAGTGATACTTACCAACTTCCACTGGCGAGTGTATGTATTAATGCGAGTATAGTGTAATGTGTTATGCATGTAAATGTGTACAAACGGGCCTCCAAGACGCTGTAAGGCTGCTTCCAGCGCGATGGCACCTTTTAGCAATAGCCCAAAAATTCCCCACCAAGTCGCGGCAAGGCTTGTGAGCCGTTCAAAACGCCAACGAGAAGACTTATTACACCAGAGGCCTGGTATATGGTAGGGTTCAAAGTAACCTCAAACGATTTTCAACAATTCGACAAATAACCCGTTCCACGGATCTCAAATGGGGTTACGACAAAAGTTAAGATTGGATTACTCAAAATTATGTCCACAAAATAAAGATTGAAATAGATTAAACAATCTCCAAGCTCAAACAAGGTTCATCACGTTTTACATCGTGCCAACACGAACCGGAACAATAATCAACTAAATGTCAAAATCAAAGTGACAGCTGCTGTCCACAGACTTCAACTGACAAATAAGGCCGCGTTCAGAAACGCGGGCTTGGGACGGAACAACTGTGTATTACGGTTCATGAGATACAGCCCGCTGACAGACAGAAGAACAGCAGAGGCTAAGTAATAGGATTCCGTTTGGCATCCGTCGGGTACGGAACCCTATAAAGTATCAAAATGTTTACCGCTCTCCATCAAAGGTAAAAACTATATATCATTTCAAGGTATATTGTCACGGCCTTGTACCTTCCCAAAAACACATCCTCTCTTAAATTCTCTGGATAAATTCAGTTGAGGAATAAACAAAAACTAATCTCTTAACTCTAGCCATAGAATAAGAACATTGTAGTAGAAGGGAGTCTCAAGCTCTAAACACAATTTAAATGTTTATTTCGTAAATTGGGTGGATCGGGCGTAGGAAACGTTCAACGTAGTCAGATTTGACAAAAAAAAAAAACAAGTATTTTGGCGAGCCCAGCACGCTTAGCTTGACTACAACAGAAACGGGTTTTGTCGACGGAAGAACAGATAAAATGACCGCAATCATAATCTGTAATTTTGTCTATTCTTCCGTCGACAAAACCCGTAGAAAACCCTTTGTCATGCTGCGCGTGCTGGTCGTACCGGGTAGTGAGGAGCAATGGAGTGCTCTCAACTAGAAAATTCATGCAGACGCAGTGCTATAGTTGAACGTCGGATATACGGAATCTTTATCGTTTTAGAATACACAGCCAGCGCTCCTGCTTCGCACTTCTACAACTTGACAAAACATCGAGATATCCATAGGTATTATGTAAACTTAATGTTAATGTATTATGCATATAAACCTTCCGGAATACATTCTAGATCAGGGATGTCCAGACAACGGCCCGCGGCTTGTTTTCATGCGGCCCGCGACGCACGTTTTAATCAGAAAATAGTTTTGTACATAAATAGTTTGGATAATAGAATCTTTGTCAAAACTTATAATCAATATTTGGTATAATTTCTGCGGCCCTCCAGCTTTTGTAATAAATTTAATTAGCCCGCGAAGGTATGTATTTTGGACAGCCCTGATCTAGATGATGGTGAAATTCGCATTAAAATACGTTGCGTAGTTTAAAAGAACACCATGGTCATACAGACACGAAAAACGACTTTAGTTGAATTCTTGGAATGTATAAATTTATCTGCCTAGCTATCTCTATATTAGAGATGCCGCGGATAGTTGTTACAGCGAATAGTCAAATACCGATTAATCGCCATTCCCTATGGCGAATAGTCGAATACTCGCTATTATTACTCTAAAAAAGGAAAATAAAAAGGTTGATTTATTCTCAAATAATAATAAATATAGTTTATTTATTTTCTGAGGCAGGTTTGATTTATGAAGCAACCAACTTGATCCCAATTGTGCCAGAAAAACTAGTTTTTCAGCACCACAATCTGGACTTTAAATATTAAATTATTAACTAAAAAGCTTAACTAATTAACTTCAACGTGAATGATTTCTGGCTAACTTTTTTTATTAGTGATAAATAATACTAAGTGTGTTTTGGTTTTTAAGATTAATAAAAGTTTAATTATTTTTAAGTCTATAGTTTTTCTGTTCATTAAAAGTTTATTTTTATTTAGAGACAACTATTCGCCAATAATAGACACTATTATTCGGTATTGGACGAATAACCAAAAAAATTCTAATAATGCCGAATACCGAATAAATAAATTGCGAGTATTTGCGGCATCTCTACTCTATATATCTTAATAACTGTGCCCCGCGGTTTCACCCACGTAAGTCTCGATTTTGTGGGAATATTGGAATAAAAAGTATTCTAAGTGTTAATCCAGGTTATAAACTATCGGTGTGCCAAATTTTATCCAAATGGGTCCAGCCGTTTGAGCGTGAAGAAGAGACAAACATACACACACACAAAAACTTTCGCCTTTATAATATTAGTAGGATGGTGTGATGTGATTAGCCTTGCTAAGTACCGCGGGAATTCTTACTCAAAAATAATTCCATGTGATCATTTTGTTGGTAGCGGCTGCGCACGCACAAAGGAAAGTACGCTTCTATTCGATTTTTTATTCTATGTTCGAGCCTAAAGTATTTTCAACGGAGACCTGTCATAAGTATGACAAATGCTTTCAAGAGATGCCACTTGACCAACAACAGTCTTGAGAAACTGTTACCAGCGCCCTCTACTGGCGATCCATCAATCATTGGAAATTTCCACATTTTTTCACTACTTATTCTTGGTGATGTTTGTGTGACCTTTAATATTTGAAACTATGTAGTGTATTTTTCCAAACTCCTGCAGCAAATCTGTACTGTTTTACCATACTTGTGACAAGAGGTCAATCGGCAAACTCTACTTTAACCCAACATCACAGGTTGGCCTTATTTTGGCACCAAACTTATGAAGACGGGGGAGACGGGGGATGCCTCGTAGGATGATTTAAATAAAAACGGTCGAGAGCGAGTCGGACTCGCGCCCTGAGGGTTCCGTATCATTTTAAGTTTTCATCGCCGAGACCTTTATTCGTCAGAGAATTTTAACACTGTACACTGCCATGTAGAAAATTGCAGTTTTAAGTCATGTGTACCACTTGCTTTAAGTATTAATCCTTTCAGACCGTGACATACTGACCGCACGTTTCACCGTTTTGTTATTTTTGATCGCTGAGCAATAAAGAAAGAAGAAAGAAAATACGTTTATTTGCGGTAAATATGACGCAAAGAAAGAACAAAACACTAAAATAACAGTTTGGGGGAAAATATGCGTTACATCCACGCAAAACGGCCATCGCTCAGCATAATACTGCGACCGTATGCGACCTCAGCGCTGGTTTTCAGCGACAGCCGGCGTTGACGTGATGACGTCAACCGCTGCAGCATATAGTGAATTAACAAAATAAGGAATCAAAAATAAAATAAATACAATACTTAGTCCTAATTTGAGATTAGAGATGCCTGCATTCCACCGGCTTTTATGACAAATCTTTTAAGGTTCAAGCAGTACGGTTATGGAATACCTTGCCCGTGTCTATAACGCGTGCTCAATCTTTGTCCACTTTTAAAATTCTGGTAAAAAAACACTTTCTCTCTCCTTAAACATCGTCATTACATATAGTTCCTTGCTCTTGTTTCATGTTTATAATTTTATGTATATCTATCTAATATATATATTTATATAGGTAATTATATGCTTTATGTATCTGTGTATTCTGTTGTATATGTAAATGGTACACTACTGACTACCTGCAGTATTGTGTCTCCTTTTCCATTTAAATCCATCCAAAGGTTGTCTGTAAAAGATCGCTTTTAGCGATAAGACCGCCCATTGTGTCAACCAATGTAAAATTTCTATATTAATGTCTGTAATTTTTATGGTGTACATAATAAAGAATATTCTATCTATCTATCTATCTATCTATCCTAAATGTTCATAAAAATATAATATTTAAATTGGCAACATTTCGTTCCGTCGGCGACTCACGCACTGCAGACTGAATGCAATCTGTGCACGTAGCAATTATAACACTAAATTTGATGTTGTAACCATTTTAGGTGTCAAAAAAGCATTTGGAAAGTTTCGGAATACTTTTTTTACATCTAAAACTAAATATTCGGTGTTACGATGTTAATTATTGCATTTCATAATCAATATTTTAGTCCACCAGTTAACCGTATTTCTTGTTTCCAAACAGTAATATCGCCAAAATAATCAAAACAGCGAAATATTTCACAACTATTTGCGAAGTTGCCCAATTTCTGTATAAACGCTCCTTGTCGAAATCGTGCAAAGGACTGAAGGTTTTGGCCCTAACCTAACGTCAGCCACCATTTTGATTTTTTTTTTTCAAATCGCGGTGCACAATAAATGTCATATATTTGGATAGGAGACACATATACAAACATAAAACGTGTTATGATATAACATCGTAAAGCGTCACGTTTCTGAGATATTCAAAGATAAAAATACATAACAAATGTAGTAAAGTTTTTTTTTGTACATTCCCTTCTTTTTAAGCTATTGCATAGCTTTGAGCGTGGCGACCGAATCAAGAAATCCCGTAACGTAACGAAAATAAAACCTAACACCCCCCACCCCGCCTACAATGTAATGACGGTTCCCATGACAACGTGATGTTGTCATGGGAAAGGTGATGTTGTTATGGAGGTTACAAATGCTATGCAATAGCTTTACCGCGGCAGTCCCCGAGTGCCACACGTTTTTTTTTTTTTTTTTAATATCTTTAACATGAAATAATTTAATACACCTAGTGGATAAAATATAAAATCAAAACAAACAAAAAAAATAAATAATAATATCATCCAAGAAGGCAGCGGGAGGCTGAATAGGATGTTTTTGATGTCACGCCCATGCCATGTACCATATACACGTCTGGGAGCAACATCCAACCGTTCGTTTTCCTACAAATTACAATAGTAGCCAACTTGTTTATTTCTACCTTGCAAAGTATAAAATAAATTCGATTGTTTTGGTGTTTTGAGTGGATTCAAGCCAAGGATCAGCAACGACAATGTTGTATTGACTCCTTTTCTCCTTTTGTTTCTTCAAGGTTCAAGTTTTCGACTTATATTTCGGTGAATAACTCCGAAACCTGACGCTTTAGTATATTATGTTACATGACATTTTTTGTTTGTATAAGTGTCCTCTAACTAAATATATAACTTTCGTTGCGCACCGCGATTCTGAAAAAAATTGAAATAGCGGCTGACGTTAGGGCCACCCTCCGCACAAAAACCTTCAAACCCCTATCTGTAAAATGCACCTTTTTTAAAAGTAATAGGATCCGATTCATTTTTCTTCTCAGCGTTAAAGGAAAAAATAAAAAGGTAAATGGAATCGACTGCTTATCGACTAGTGCTGGTCAACAAAAGGAAATGGATTACTTCACTCCAGCTTTAAAAGATTGGCTCGAGTACTTTTACAATTAAACTAGTGCTACTCTTTTGAAATCTTTTATTTCTTTCCTTCTTTCTTTATTTTAAATAAAAGATACTCACTGTGAAAGGTTTTTGTCTGAAAGATCTTTTAACCGACTTCAATAAAGCAGAAAGTTATGCATTTGGCGATATGCATTTTTTTCGAGTACTTCCACTTTGCCCCACCAAACCGCGCTACTGGTGCGGAGGGGCAAAATGGAATTAAATTTTGCAGTGGAATCTGCCTCACTGGTTCGACTTGGTGGGGCAGGATTCCACTAGTTTTAAATCTTGTGGATTGTGCCCCATTAGGGTTGGCACCTAAGAATTAGTGTAGGTGCTCGTATTTTATATTTGTTTGGAAAAGAAAGAAATGTATATCTATGTTAAAATGTAACTAGGACTGGTAACGTTAGACTTAGTACATACCTAGGCAGTGTATTTAAATAAAAGTACAAAAGTAATTGTTTGGTAATTTTTATTTAGGTAAGTACTATTTGTTTCTGGAAGGAATCGGTTTGTGAATCACAGATTAATAATAACACGATATGTAACAAAAAAAAGAGTACTTCCACTTTGCCCCACCAAGCCGCCCCACTGGTGGGGCAAAATGGAAGTACTCTTTTTTTCATATAAGTGTGTGTATATTTCTCCGTGCTTACTTGGCCGATTAACGTGATTCTTTTTCATGTTGTATAAGAAGCCCGTACGGTGGTCCAATATAAAGTTTATTAACTTTGCTTGCGCAGTTTTTTTGTTGAGTCGGCATGAAAAATATGTATTTAATCCAGTTTGTGGTTTTTGATGATGTATAACTTCCAGTCACTGTTTTTTTTACGTAACAATTAACTAGGTACCACAACCAATGAATTGATTTTCTTTTTAACCGACTTCCAAAAAGGAGGAGGTTATATGTTCGTCGCGTATGTTTGTTTTTTTTTATGTATGTCCACCGATTCCTCCGTCAATTGTGGATTGATTTGGAAAATTATTTTTTTGTTTGAAAGGCTCACGAGGTGGTCCCATATAAATTGTATTAACTTTGCTTCGATAGTTTTTGAGTTAGCTTCAATACTTTTTCCTACTTAGTATGTGGATGATATGATAAGTTCGTGTCACTGCTATTTACATAGCAGGTTGTGATTTTCGAACTTGTGTGGGGTAGGTACCACAGCTAAAAAGTGAAAAAAAAAACAACCAAAAAAAAAATAAAAACTTTTTACAAAAATAAAACAACCGACTTCCAAAAAACACTAAAAAGTGAAAAATAAATTTATTCGGAAGTTGGTGACAAAAAACGAAAATTTAAAACCAAAGACACCGACTTCCGAAATTAAAGTTATTTTTCATTTTGTAGTGTTTTTTGGAAGTCGGTTGTTTTTTTTTTGTAAAAAGTTTTTTTTTTTTTTTGTACAAAAGATTATGTGGCGGAGTGATTCCATTAAGCTTTTGGTAACTAGTTCGATTCTTACATTTTCAAGTTTGTTATTGCTATTTTAATCCTGATTGGCAGCTAGTTATACCGATTATATATTGCCTGAACTATCTTCTATAGATATTGTTACAAATCAAGAATGCTTTGAGCAGCATAATTTTGTAGTTGGAACTTACAATATACAGACTTACCTAAGTTTGTAGATACAACAATCTATTTATAGCATTATTATAATAAAGTAAGCATTTACGCTGATTAACAGACAGCACCTGGTCGACCAAGCTCTGCTCTGGTGAAAATAGAGAATGCTCATTTAATAGTATAGGATAGTTCATACTATTCCATTCTGCCGTGATATTAGGTACTTACTAATTCCATGCTGCCATGATAGTAGGTACTACCAGCTACCCATTGCTTACCGTCCGCAAGCCCGCGCCTACGGTGGCCGGAAATCGGCCTGGGATTCCCGACGCCCAGGGCGCCTCCTGCGACAGTTAGGCTTCTGCCTCGAATCTTGCGGACAGCGGGGCAGCGGCGGCGGCAGCGCAGGAGCGACGCGTTCAAATGCATAGATTTATATGTAACTGGCCTCGAAAGCAGCGGCGCGGGGAGCTAGCGGTTCCATATAAAACTATGCGTTGCCGCGCCGCGCCGCCGCCGCCCCGCTGCCCGCAAGATTCGAGACAGAGGCCTTGGGCGTGAGGGCGCGAAATTTGCCTCTCCCTCAGGCGTTTCGCCTCCTCCTTCGCGAGCATTACTGCTTCGCAGAAAGAGGTGACGGCCTCCTATGCCCTCTCACTCCGTAACATGGCCTGAACCAGGGCCGGACGTGAGAGATCACCGCTGCCGATCGCCTCCACGAGGACATGGCGATGCTCCGCCCAAGCCGGGCAGACCTCCACCGTGTCCTCCGTGCGATCCACACAATGGTGACACCCGAGCGTTTCCTCCCACCTTATCATGAACAGGAACCTCCCAAAACAACCGTGTCCGGTGAGGAGCCCCCATAAACCCCTATATTGCAACTTTCATCGAAATCGTTAGAGCCGTTTTCGAAAAAATTAATTAAATAAATTTAAAAAAATATATTTTTAATTATGAGCTTAATATGTTTTATGATTTTGTGAGAAGCCCGAAATTCTGACAACCAGTCTTACAAGGGGTATATCGTATTACCCAGTAACTAAGTTGTAGAGGTCAGATAGGCAGTCGCTCCATATAAAATACTACTCAGCTGCATCCAGTCAGCCTGGAAGCCGACCGCAACATAGTTGGGAAAAGCCTATAGGCAAATAAAGAACAGACATAATTATCAGCATCGGTTTCTAAGATCAAATTTAAGGCAACTGGACCAATGAAGCAATAACATAAACATCACGACTATTTTCCTTGAAGGGTTAGGTAAAGTTATGCAGTACACCCTAATTTCGCTTGTTATTTTTAAGTCCCATGTAATAGACATAGAAAGATTATAGTTTGACCGATACCGCTGCACCACGCTTAAGGAACGCGCGGCAAGGCGGGGGGTGGGGGACGGGACTGATGACGAATGAACAGCCTGCACTATCTCCCCGTCTTGCCGCGAGGCACAATGCACAATAAATCTACACGTACAAACAGCTCCATTAAGTACTTACCCTTCCAAAAGACATGTGCATTCGGATCCGTGATAGGCCCAAGTTACTTTTAGTATTTAGCAAAAACATTTTATTTCAATAATATATTATTTTAGGGAAAACATTTTCGTAAAGTTATTCACTGGATAGTTCGTTAAACTGCCGGTATGAGTATGGCGACGTTAAGTGATATGATGGTTCGAGTCCAAGTTGAAACATTGAATTCTTTTGTAAGTATTCTTTAGATTATCTGTAACAAATTCAATGTTGTAGCAGTGAAACATTTTAAAACTTGAGGGGTAAGAACATCCTGACGCTGTGTGTACATTTATAGAATTACAAAATGGAATTTAAGAATTAAAATTACGTTTAGAAATCTGTGTGGGTAAGTATAATTCATTCCATATGTAGGTAATTCCAGACATTAAAAGTGCAATGTTCTACAGCACCATAATCACGAGGTCCCCGAGAATGGCGTAACTTTTCACCTTATTAACTCCCTTTGGTCTTGACTAATTTGCCTAGGAAACGCCCTAACAACTCTTAAGAGGCCGGTGATGACGTGACGCGAATTAAAGAACCGTAGGGAACCGAAATGTTTTACGTAGCACCGAAGCTCATTTAATACCGAAGAGGCTTAAAAGGCCTTTGATATCTTTGTTTGAATTTTTAAGGTAGACTTAGTTATCGGTAAAAAAGGTTTTATGTTTAGATACGTACGACCTTTTTTCGTTGATAGTATGAACCGTGTGTTCTTTTTTAAGTGAAAACTTCTTTAGGCGTATTGGGCATTTTTGAAATGGGACTAAACCATTGATTTCGCGACACTGTTACCGAGTTTACCGACACCGTGGAGTAAAAGACATCAACACATTGATTACAGCGGTGCCGATTTTTTTAAGTTTTCACTTCTGTCGGCACTTCCGGAGTGGCACTGTTTTTTATTTTATTCACTACGGCATTGGAATCATTATTATATTATTTCAAACCTCTCCGTGCCTTAGAAAGCACGACATTCGTGGATCTTTGACAGTCGTTACGGGTACCTACTCAGAAGCTCAAAAGTCTGATTTCCAATCTTACCAAGGGGTATCGTGTTACCGAGTAACTGGGCTGTGGCGGTCAGACTTGTAAAAATTATTTCAGCTGCATCCGGTTAGACTGGAAGCCAACCCCAAGAAAGTTGGGAAAAGGTTAGGTAGATTGATTGTCGATGATTATTATTGTATTAAGTGTTTGTGTGTGTTTTAATAGCTGAAGTATGCAATGACTCCAGAAAAACTTGGCGAAATAAAATGTTGAACGTAAAAAAAATGCACACCATGTCTTATATTTCTACAAATCTGACAAGATATCAAAGCTACACTTACCCGATTTATAATAAACATTCTTTTCAAGACATCTTAAGCAAAAAAATCGCTTACTATTAATCACAGGGCCTTTTAAGCCGAAAAGGTTTTAAGGAACATTCAAAATCTTCTTGGAATCTATATGGGCTTTGAAAACGACAAATCTGGGGTAAAATATTTGTCGTGTGAAAGCTTAAGAGGGCCGGGATGAAGCACTCAGATTCAACGAGGACTATTTATAAAGATTACTGAAGCAACGTATATCGACTTAAGACTAAATACACTGGAAATTCGTTTAAAAAGTAACCTTTTTGTATGAAAATTTGGAAGTTGTAGATTTTTATATTTCGACTACATACATACTTAAAAGAAATAAAAAAACCGGCCAAGTGCGTGTCGGACCACGCACAATGAAGGGTTCCGTAGTTGGGATGAATTTATCCCAAAAACAAACTTAACTTTGTAGTTGAAAAATATGTTCTCCGATACGGAATGTATGGGAAAACATGTTTTTGCAACTGCAAAGTTAAGTTGGTCGATTATTACTCGTTAACCTGTAGAATCTACTTAGCTGTGATAGTTTTCCTTTTAATTTCGTTATATAAACTATTGTTGTGATTTTTTTCACATACCCAAAACCAACCATTTAGCCGGCAGGGGGGGGGACACTTGACTCTAACAAAAATCTGCACTTTAAAGCTTAATATTTCGCAAACGAATCCCTGAATCCAAAAATAATTTTTTCAAACTCACAATATTTTTGAAGGACCTTTCCAATGATACCCCTCACCATGGGGTAAAAAAATAAAAAAATAAACATCACCACTTTACGTGTATGAGAGGTACCCTAAAAAAAAATGTGTTTTTCATAATTTTGTTTTACCACTTTGTCGGCGTAATTAATATGTATACCTATGCCAAATTACAGCTTTCTAGTACTAAGGGTCTCGGAGCTAGAACGTGGACAGACAGACAGACAGACGGACATGACGAAACTATAAGGGTTCCTTGTTTACTACGGAACTCTAAAAAGAAAGCAAGTAAAGACACGCAAAGAAAGAGAAAAAAAAACACGTAAATAACAATTCGGGGGAAAATATGCGTCACATCCACGCAAAACGGCCATCGCTCAGCATAATGCTGCGACCCCATGCGAGACAGAGCCCCAGCGCTGGTTTTCAGCAACAGCCGGAACTTAATTCCGGATATTAATATTCACAAATAATCCTTATGTTCGCTTACATAAATCGAAACAAGAATTTTAATAATAATCTGTATACGTAATTAATCATACAACCAGCTGTTACACAAATATTCCTTCCGACATAATTCTCAAAATGATGATGATAATTTATTTGCACAAATTTATTTTAATTACTTGACTATAGATACATACACACATTGCAGTATAAAACGAATTATTTGTTATTATGTCTTTGACATTTCTCGGGACCCTGGGGTCCCGGACCTTTGGAAGGCGTACGAGGGGCCGAAGCCAACTCGCAGAGGCCCCTTAGACATTTTTAAGTATTGAGGCACCAACCGACGATTATCCCTGTTCGCACTATGCAAGGGCACCCACGGACAACCCCCGGTTGGTGTAGGACTATTGCAGAATATGGAAACAAAGATATTGGAGTATGGGTTTGGGTGGCTTAAGTGGACTGGTTACTTGGAGCTATGGAAGGACTATGGCCCCTGCCTGATCAATGTTTAAATGTACACGGATAAAATGGCAGGGGGTGACTTGCACGCTCAATAATGGGCCCCCGAAAACGGTCGCTAACACATAGTGTCGTAGCGCCAAGGGGGCAACACGTCCTGAGGTGCTTATGAGGAGTGGAGAGGTATTCCACGGCTATCAGGACAATCCCGGAAGTACGGTCAAGATCCCTACCAGCATCTTACTGGAATACTTCCTTCCTCCGAGCACGTTTGCTCTTGCGAATCTCCACTCAAGCCGGCCAATTAAGGCAAGAATGAGGCGGGAGCTCTGTTCCTCGTCAGTGTTCACTCCAGCCGGCCAATAAAGGCAAGCCAGAGGTGAGGAACAAAACTTCTCCCGGGAGATACGGTCCGTGGGGTCGCTACTGCCCAACAGCTCGCCACATGCTGCCCTGCGGGTCATTATTATCTTACACTAATTTATTTTATATATGTATAGACACACACATATTGTCACACAGTGTCTCAAGACGAAAGTCTTTGACCAGTGCATGTTGCCAGTGATGACCTATGGTACTGAAACGTGGTCGCTCACAATGGGCCTTATCAGAAGGCTAAAAGTCACCCAAAGGGCAATGGAGAGGGCTATACTTGGAGTTTCCCTACGTGATCGAATCAGAAATGAAGAAATCCGCAGGAGAACCAAGGTAACCGACATAGCCCGAAGAATTGCCAAACTTAGTAGTGGCAATGGGCAGGGCACATTGCTCGCAGAACGGATGGCCGATGGGGTCGAAAGTTTCTGGAGTGGCGACCACGTACCGGAAGACGTAGCGTTGGAAGGCCTCCCACAAGATGAACCGATGACCTTGTGAAGGCCGCAGGAATCCGCTGGATGCGGAAAGCACAGAATCGGTCGAAGTGGCGGTGCGTGGGGGAGGCCTATGTCGAGCAGTGGACGTCTTTCGGCTGAAATAATGATGATGGTGACACACATATTGCAGTAGGTATAAAACTGATTTACATCTGTCACCTCACACTTCAGGATCAGTTGAAAACCAGCGTCAGGCACTAGTTGTCTGGCATTTTTTGCTGAACTGGGCCTATTTAGCGCAGCCGTGAGGCATACTTTCCTATTAAATTATTATTTTACACTTTGTTTTGTTTCCTCTTTTATTTACATTTTTACTTGTTGTGTTGTGTGCCTTTTTGTCTGTGCTAAATAAATATATTTTCTTTCTTTCATTCTTTATTTGTTGAAAAGTATACAGCAATTTGGTGATACTTAAATTTTGAACATCTGTGTCTGAACTTGACATAAAATATCTCTTTTACAGACATCTGCGCTCTTCCCCTGTTGTAGGCGAAATATAATTATGAATATTACGTTACTACCGCGGCCTGCAAAAGGGGCATTGATGGACGAACGTGAAAATGTGGGACGAGGCGAAGCCGAGGCAAACGTACGTGAGTCCATCAATGCCTGGTTGCAGCCAAGGCTTGTATAGTAGTTTTCTAAAATACATACATACATAACATAATCAGCCTATAATGTTCCCACTGCTGGGACACAGGCCTCCTCTCTGTGAGAGGGAGTGGGCCGTAATCCACCACGCGGGCCCAGTGCGGGTTTTCTAAAATAATGCACAGAAATTCAAACTTAGTAAATAAATTCCAGAATCAATGACGAAAAACGATAATTTTTCACACAGGAATATTTTAATTTATGTCTTTTTTACTTAAACAAATCTATGCAAGCCAAATCGAAATTAAAATAAAATCTTTGATAAGTTATTGCCTTGGTTGCCATGTTTCAAAGTAAAAAGTTCGTTCCATTTTTAAATAACACGACAGATATGAGTTTTCATAGTTGTTTATTCGGCCGCTAAACACGACAGATGGATTTTCATAATAACATTGCCGGCCACCTACTTTCACGATTTAACCAGTAGGTACAGCATTTTCGAATTTCCAAGCCGAATTTTCATAGTGATTTATTTGAATAAATCACTATATTTAACAATGGAACGAACTTTTTACTTCGACCCATGGCAACCAAGGATGTAACTTATCAAAGATTAACTGTTCATTTATTTTACCCCGATGGTCCTAGTTTATCATTTATAACTGCCAATTACAGCTTTATGTAAGCGGGCACGCCCTTTATGTCTGGAGGCTTTTATTTAGATACCTATTTAGTTCTTTTTACGTTTAGTTTTTTTTTTAATATTGCTTTAGTATAGTTCTCGATGTTTTTGGTTGGTATATTGGCGTGTGCTAGCTGGCATATGGCCTATAATTTATCATTTGAATTATGTTTTGTGTTGCATAATGTAAGTTATTTTGCATACTATTGTATAGAATCATTTTTCTAACTTGAACAGACAGCTGTGCTGCTGGGGAGTTTGTTGCGCCACTTCTTCTTCCCAGCTAAAGGCACTAGGAAGTGGTGAAGGGTGGACGTTTTTGGGGGACTGTCTTATGTAATTTTGACGTTCGAAAAGTGCTGATTCTCAGCCTAGTTTGAATAAATGACTTTTGAATTTGAATTTGTATTTGATTTTAATTAAATTTCGAACTGGTTTAGCAAATAGAGTTGTTTAAAGTAAAGCAACAAAAGAACATACTGGCGCGTGAAAATTTTATTTGTTCGTCATTGATTCTGGAATTTATAATAGTTTGAATTTCCGCGTATTGTTTAAGAAAAGTACTATACAAGCCTTGGCCGCAACCAGGCGTTGATGGACTCACGTATGTGTGCCTCGGCTTCGCCTCGTCCCACATTTTCACAATCGTCCATTAATGCCCTAATTACTGGCCGCGACAGTAATGTACTATTTTGACCTCCATATATGTATATCCTCTATAATTTATTATACAAATCCTATGAACATAATATTGAACCAATATACAAATGTTGATTTGTGTAAACAGCCCCACAATAATTTAATGATTACTACTAAGTACCGCTGAATTTAATTACGTCCTCATGTTTACTGAGTCATGAATTTGGTTACAGGTTAATTGTTACCCACTCACCACCACTATTCAACCTTTTAGACGAAATAGTTGAGGAAATCAATTAAATTAATAATTCTAATAAGTGATTTTGGTTGATTGAAAGAATAAGAGCATTTCCATTGAACGTTGCAATACGAACTAAGCACGTCAGTGGCTGTCACGGTCGTTTTTTACTTGTGATATGCAACGCCAAAATTTTATTTCTTCCGTTTTTATTTTAGTTATCACACATAATTTGTGCAAATAGGAACTGACGGCCCATGACAGTCGTACGCAAATCATTGCACGAATATTATTTGTACAGTCGACCGCACATCCGTGATACCACTTTGACCTTGAGCTGGCCTAGCGTAGTACGGAGTTACAATAGAAAAAGAGACCAGCTTATACTGGTTTAGTTACTACTGACTGCCGCGCGTGCGATAACAGCAGTAAGTATCATTTTCGTCCAAATTGAGTTAAACATATATTTGGAATCAGCGCAATGAGCTGTACAATTGGATCTGACTGCCATTTTACTATCTTAACGGGAACCTTTATTGTCAATAAGGACAACGGCAATACGTCGATTGTGCGATAAGAACTTACGGCGGCAAGATTGTAAGTGCGGTATCATCATTCATGTACACAGTACTGTGGTTATAATAAGCAATTGATGCTAAAGTTATTAAACTCATAATAGATATAAAATAGTTTTTGTCATTTAAAAGTATTGTTATAGAAACACATATTTAATGATAACACAATGAAACAATACTTTACTGAGGCTACATATTTCAAAAATCAGAATTAAAATAAGTTAATAATACGTAAATATACACTCACATGCAGGCACAGACACACACATGCACACGTACTCAAACCTACACGCACATACACAAACTCTCACTCACATACACAACACATTAAATAACCACCTACACTTTTCATGTAACTTTGCCTTATGTACCATCAACAATGTTTCACTTGTAACAGAATGTCAATTATTTACTGTACCCATATGGTTGAACCCTATCTCTTAAGACACAGGCTAGAGCTAGTTTAAGAGATAATAATGCCGATTCTCTTGTCACAAATGCCTCTAAACTAAACTAAAAATCACCAAAATTTAGTTTATTCCTGTCAAACGACCATTTCCCATTCCGAAATAGACTAAAGTGACACAACTTAACTATATTTTAGTTTGACAGCACTAAGATGGCACTGAGTTATTAGTTTAGTGAAAATGGCAATTTTGCTATTCTGAATTTGATGTTTTTAACCTAAAATTTAGATTTTCTAACTAAATATGACTATTTTTAATCGCGACTAAAAACATGTGGTATAAAATTGGTTGTCATGAACTAAAATTCACACCAACACCTCGACTTCAGATGAAAAAACAGTACTGAATATTTTTTTTCTTTTGCTTATATCTCGAAAACGGTGTGTCCAATCGCAAAAATAATGAAAATTTCGACACCCTTTATAAAACTTTTAAACCCCTAACACTCTACATGTAGGTAATTTTTTTCTTATTTTCCATACAAAAAGTGAAAAATCCATATAAAACACGTCGAGGCTGCCCCCCCTGCGCGCCTCCGGCTCTAAAAAGATTCACGTGGTTAGGTATCACGTGTGGAGTCGCGATTGTCAAATTCGATTTAGATGTGTCAAAATTATTTTTAAATTTAGAGAATTTATTTTGCAGAATAGCTTTGAGATTCTCATAGTCAAAAGTAAGGAATTTTAGTGATAGTTTAGTTAGTTTAGTTCGGTGTACAAGAGAATCGGCACCAGAGTCTGTATAATTGTGCTTATAGTGTGACAAATGTAAATTTATAATTTGTCTACAATGTATACAGTGCAAAAGAGAAAGAGGAGCTCGTAGCTAAGTAATAACAACCGCACGGGTCGATCCATCAGGTTAAGCTACGCTTGCCGAGGTTGGTCCGTGGATGGGTGACCATCTTTACATGTCAAGACTCCTCCGTGCCTCGGAAAGCACGTTAAGCCGTTGGTTCCGGTTGTCATTCGTGGATCTTTGACAGTCGTTACGGATCGTCAGACGCCCGAAAGTCTGACAACCAGTCTTACCAAAGGGTATCGTATTACCCAGTTACTGGGTTGTGGAAGTCAGATAGGCAGTCGCTCCATGTAAAATACTGGTATTCAGCTGCATCCGGTTAGACTGGAAGCCGACCCCAACAAGGTTGGGAAAAGGCTAGGCAGGCAGGTGTACAGTGCAAAATAAAAAAACAAATCAGAAAAGGTAAAAATCTGACAAAAAACTTTGCACGCCAATAGCTCGAAACTATGCAACACGTACTTACTGCCATTATCGTCTCTAACCGCTACTAATGGCACGGCAACAGGCGCGCCGATTCCGTGTTTAGTGATCTACATCATTCAGCCGTGTACTGCTGGACCCAAGCCTCCCGTAAGCGTTGCCTCAACGAACGATCCTGCAACGTAAAACGACTATATTATTTTATCTACACCCATCCTATAAAACCTCTATAAAAGTTTCTGAAACAGTTAGCTTATTGGCAACATTATAACAGCCAGTGTCATAGTAACCATTACATCATCCAAACGAGTGTTATAATGTTGTACTAAATTTCATTATGCAACTCGTTTCAACGTTTAAACGGGGGACAGCAGCACCCGCTGCACGCATGTATGTGTGATGTGCTGCTGCAGGCGACATTCATACGTGCAGTTGTACTGAATTTCGTAGGACTGTTTTTATTCTTGATCTTGAATTACAAACACCCAATGGTTGCAGAAACTTTTATATAGGATTCATATTATGGGTGTATGTAGATAATAGTTATTATATAACAATTGCTTAAATAACTATTTACTGTTTCTCAAACATGCTCGGAAATTAGAGCATTATTTTGACAACCTTCTTCGAGATAAATCGAAAATGCTGTACTGATCGATACACGCGAGCGCCCTGTCAGCAATGTTTGTATGAAAATCCATGTATTTTATCGTGTTTAGCGGCCGAATATAATAAATTACTATGAAAACTAATTTCTGCCGTGTTATTTAGAAATGGAACGAACTTTTTACTTCAACACATGGCAATCAAAGAGGTTGATTTGGCTTGCAAATAGAGCTGTTTAAAATAAAGAAGAAACAAATGAACAAATCGGCGCGTGAAAATTTTTCGTGGTTCGTCATTGATTCTGGAATTTATTATTAACTAGCTGCGCCCCGCGGTTTCACCCGCATAAGTCTCGATCCCGTGGGAAAAAAAAAAGTATCCTATGTTCTTTTCCAGGGCATCATCTATATATGTGCCAAATTTCATCCAAATCCGTTCAGCCGTTTTAGCGTGAAGGCGTAACAAACAAACTTACTTTCGCATTTATAATATTAAGGATTAAGGATTTACTTAGTTGGAATTTCCACAAATTATCATTATAAACAACTTTTACTATGGGACCAAACCAGACATCGTGAAAAAAAAATCAGCTGTTCCCTACATTTTGACGAGTTATGCGAACATAAAATATAGGGAACAGCTGATTTCTTAATTTTAAATTCAAAAAAACTTTTTACAAAAAAAAAAACAACCAACTTCAAAAAAAACACTACAAAGTGAAAAATAACTTTAATTTCGGAAGTCGGTGTCTTTGGTTTTGAATTTTCGTTCTTTGTCACCGACTTCCGAAATTAAAGTTATTTTTCACTTTGTAGTGTTTTTTTTTTAAGTCGGTTGTTTTTTTTTTTTGTAAAAAGTTTTTATTTTTCACTTTTTAGTTGTGGTAGCTACCCCACACAAATTCGATTACCACTACCTGCTATGTAAATAACAGTGACAGGAATTATCATATCATCCACATACTAAGTGGGAAAAAATACGTATTATTGAAGCTAACTCAAAAACTACTCAAGCAATTAATAAAATTTAAATGGGACCACCTCTGAAATATGATCTACCAAACAAAAAAAGAATCATCAAAATCAATTTATAATTGGCGGAGTAATCGCGTAACAAACATACAAAAAAAAAAAAACACCCTCCTCCTTTTGGAAGTCGGTTAAAAAGTACGGTGGAGTTGCTTGCCCATTCTTCTCCATACGAAACTACCTTTTGGAATGCCTTCAATTATATGTTTTTTGTAAATTTTGACGTTCCAAAGCGCCTTTTATGTGTCTATTTGAAATAAATTATTTTACTTTGACTTTGACCTCAGTGTGGCCAGAGCTTGACTTTGATAACAGAGTTTGTATTATTGCTTTTATTTGTTCACATAAACCTGTTTTCATTTGAAAGATAACTGAATTTAAATTACGTAAAAGTTCTGCTGCCATCTTTAATTAGTACTTATTAGACTCGTACATGTTAAATACCTTTTTCATGTACTCTTAACGTAAGTAAGGCTTAGTTGAATTAACAGCCTCATGTGAGAACATTTTAGCGGAGAATTTAATTATCTAGGTTCCATTCTGTAGGTACGCACTAATTAGATCAATTTCTAGTCATGTCTGACCTTGCTGATTAAAATTAAGAAGTTATATTGAATTAGTCATAGTATTGTCTTTCGTGTGCTTTTCATAGTAATATTAAATTAAGAATATGTTACAACATAGCTCTTAATACCAAACTAACCTAAACTACAAAACTAAAATCTACACTAATAACAAAAAGAGAAAAATTCGACTTTTGTACGTTTGTTTGTAATGAATAAACTCAAGAAATACTTAACCGATTTAAAAAATTCTTTCAACTTTTGAAAGTTACATTATCAACGAGTAACATGGGTAGTATTTTAGTTTTCAAAAAAAAATTTGATCCCCAGGAAAAGTGCAATAAGAAAGAAAGAAAAATATTTTATTTGAGACACGCACAGGAAATACAAACAGTAATAAAACTTCTTTTTTTTCGAATACGCGAAAAGAAAAAATAATAATAATAACGACCAGTGCGAGGCCAAAAAGGCTCCTATCTCAGCATATGCTGCGATGTTTAAAAAATAAATACCGCAGCGCTGGTATTCTGATAAGGTTTACTGTGATGCCTCGGACACACCTACGGACACATACATCCCATTATGGGATTTCAAAATATATAAACAATATTTTTTTATAAAAAATTAAAACTAAAAATAATGTAACCCAAGGTATCAAAAATTTCCTATAAAGGTCATTATTTGGCATGCGCTGCGAAAACTATTGATGATACATCAAGAAATGTACTACTTGTTTGGTAGACAGGATTTCCAGGTTAGGGAAGGGTACACTCACTGCCAGTTCCGCAGACTCACGAGACTGATCAGAGATGCCTAAAGGTGTCTTGGCTACAGTGAGGGGTAATGAGACAAGAATATAAAATTCAAATCTGATTTATTGATAAATATTTTACAGCTTATATACTATAATTACTTAACACACACTATTACATAAATTCTTAGTGTTCTATATGTTAGTTTTCAATTTATTAATACGTAATTGTTGGATATTATACTGGCAACACCCAAAGATTTGATATGTGAAAATGGGAGTTATAACGACCTTCTGGGTCTGGCGCTCGTGTCGGTAAGATGTGCGTAGTGGATGTGTCGGTAAAAAGATAGATGAGGTATTCCATGAAGCACACCCAAACGAAGCACACCCAGACGAAGCACACCTAAAGTATTCCACTTAGCACACCCGTAGGTGGGCTTCAAATAAAAATTTAATATAATTAATTTCCTATTCCACGAAGCACACCTACGAATATCACTCGCATAGTGCGGGGACTAAGAAATAAAAATGTCGATAGGAGAAAATATTTATTATTTAAAAGACTAACTTAAATATCTAACATCTTTCAGTTTCATTATAATAATGTGATACAATACTTGTCATTTTCATAGTGTTCATATATAAATCCAGCAGCAGGACTAAGTAGTAGTAATTTTAACCCATCTATCAATAACGTACTTAGCCGGAAGGGGACACAAGTGTTAGTGAACACAAGATTTATAAAAACGGTAATTCCTTGTGGCGGTGTATTAAAAAAGGGTGTAATGGCTTACTCATATTAAGTAGCATGGAAGAAGTTGTTAAAATAAAGGAACATAAATGTGCCTCAAACGTTTTGGAGCATACATCTATCTCTATGAAAAACTATATTTACAATGTTTTTGATTTTTGTCCAAGTTTTTATTGTAATTATGAAAAAATCTGTGATTTTTTATGTTAGAGTATTTTTATTAAAGTAAAGTAAAGTAAAGTAAAAATTTATTTGCATAGATTGCAGGTACAGTAAATAAGATGTAACAGTTAAAATATGGGTGATCCTTGTACAATCTACCTTATATTAGGCATGCAACATTATATAACACGAGTGAATTAATATAAAATGAATAGCAATTATGATATAGATAAACTGTTTTAAGGTAGCATTACACATGCACAATAGTCGGCACCAGGTACCTACATTCATTTAATAAAACTTCAATTTACATAATTATTTGTAATACAATAAACACAATAGGAATTTTAAATAAACACAATAGGAATTAAGTTAAATAAATTAAAACAATGTCATAATTAGGTAGGTATGTCAAAAATATTACATTAAATTATTCAGTACATAAGTCATTATCATTAAGAAAGTCGTTCACAGAATAATAACATTTTACAATTAATAATGATGTCAGTTTGTTTTTAAAGTTTTGAATTGTGTCATTTTTAATTATGTTAGGTATTTTATTGTATATTATTGGGCCCATACTAATAGTACTTTTTTTTTGCAATGCGGCTCTCAACATGAAGTAGGTATTTATACTGACTTCTTATAGGTCTCTTTCTATCTTTTGACACTGCAGTGAACATGTTTATGTTACATTTAACAAAAATTGCTACTTCTAAAATGTACATAGCCGGGAAAATTAATAGTTTGAGGGACTTAAACACAGGAACGCAACTATCTGTCACTTTCATATTACGTATTGCCCTTAAGCAACGTTTCTGGGCCTTGAACACCTGTTCTCGTAAAGTACAGTTTCCCCAAAATATTATTCCGTATCTTAAAGTAGACGCGACCAGACCATGGTATGCAACTACTGTTGTTGAGATGTTGACCTTTTTCGCTAAATTATATAAAACATACGCGGATACGCTCAATTTTTTACAAACCTCTTCTGCTTGGGGTTTCCAGGTCAACTGACTGTCTATAAGTATACCTAAAAATTTTGCTACTTGTACTTGGTCTATATTACTGTTATTACATTCTATATTTACATTTGGTACCGATGTGCGTTGATAAAAAGGCATTACATTCGTTCGTATTATTCACTAAACAGGTAGCTATAAGAAAACTTCAACATAGATCTCTATGGAAAACTATATTTACAATGTTTTTGATATTTGTCCAAGTTTTTATTGCATAATTATGAAACAATCAGTGATTTTATTAAGAACACAAAAAAGGAACATAATAGAAAAATAGTTAAAAAATAAAATTATTTTTTTTTTTGGAAAGATAATTATGAAACAATCTGTGATTTTAAATAGTAAGATTACAAAAATGACAAATATTGTGTCACATTATTATAATGAAACTGAATGATGTTAGAAATGAATGATGTTAGAAATTTAAGTTAGTCTTTAAATAATAAATATTTTCTTCTATCGACATTTTTATTTCTTAGTCCCCGCACTATGCGAGTGATATTCGTAGGTGTGCTTCGTGGAATAGGAAATTAATTATTTTAATTTTTTATTTGAAGCCCACCTACGGGTGTGCTAAGTGGAATACTTTAGGTGTGCTTCGTCTGGGTGTGCTTCGTTTGGGTGTGCTTCATGGAATACCTCAGATAGATTGGCATGGTATTGGTTGGAGATTTATTGTAAATTAAAGTAACCTATTAGTTTAATGGTAAATATTAGAATAGGATTAAATAGTGATATTATGTGGGGAATGGGAGATGTGATGGTATGGTGTAGAATATTGAATTTGATGTTGGCAAAGAAATATAAATGACTGACAAAATATCTTGGTGTGGCATATTATTTTCCTTATCCCTGAAATATTATGAATATGTAGTTTTATTAAACAGTTTTAGATTATGATATTGGGGTAACGACTTTAATATTAATTTGGGTATTAGTATCTATTTTTAGGTTAAACAATTATATTCGGAATTAAATTAGTTATTTTAGAGTAAAATGGTTCTTATTTCATATACGTGTGAGATGCAACCAAATCAATATTTAAACTGGGCCGCGCGTGAGCCGGGCCGAGTGCCGAATCAATGTCCAAAGGTAACATTGAATTGTGTTTATCATGTAAAGTACTCATCATTACCCACAAAAAATTCCGCGAGGTATATATCCTAACTACTATAGTTAAGTCACAATAATAGTTTTTTGTTCAAATAAGTCAATAAAAACACGGGTAGAATTGAAAAATGATGACATTCGTATCATGATATTAATCCATATCCAACTTGGATTAACACTTAGGATTTACTACTTTTTAATCCCGTAGAACGTTCCCGTGTGATATTTTCCGACATCTACCCAAGCGATGCCGCGGGCAAAAGCCAGTAATTAATAAACTATAATTGCCAAACTTAAGTAACGTTGCTCACAGAACAGATGGCTGACGGGGCCGACAGGTGGACCGATGAACTTATGAAAGCCGCAGGAATCCGCTGGATGCAAGAAGCACAGAACCGGTTCAAGTGACGGTGCTTGGGGGAGACCTATGTCCAGCAGTGGACGTCTTTCGGCTGAAATAATGATGATGATGATGTTGGTAACTCTATAATTATGTAATTATTTGTGATGGTTCGTTTCATGCTTCTACACATTATTTATAAAGTAAGGTTGAACACGGTACGACTGCCCATCTGACCTCCACAACCCAGTTACTGGGTAACACAATACCCCTTGGTAAGACTGGTTGTCAGACTTTTGAAGTTCTGACTACACGTAACGACTGTCAAAGATCTACGGATGACAACCGGGACCAACGGCTTACCGTGCTTTCAAAGGCACGGAGGGGTCTCGATATGTAATGGATGGTCACCCATCTACAAACCGAAAGCGGCAAGCGTAGCTTAACCTTCGATCGACCCGTGCGACTATTTACATTTTAAAATACAACTAGCTGCGCCCCGCGGTTTCACCCGCATAAGTCTTGATCCCGTGGGAATATCGAGATAAAAAGTATTCTATGTGTTATTCCAGGTTATAAACTATACTAGCTGACCCTGCAAACGTTGTTTTGCCATATAAATGTTTGGGGTGGACCATCTTTATCACTTACTACCCTACCTACCCTGCCTACCCTGCCTACCCTGCCTACCCTACCTACCCTGCCTACCCTGCCTACCCTGCCTACCCTGCCTACCCTGCCTACCCTGCCTACCCTGCCTACCCTGCCTACCCTACCTATCCTATCTTTCAAGTTGAATCAAAATGCACACGGTGTGCAAATTTGATTAAAATCGGTTGAGTAGTTTAGGAGTCCATCGCGGACAAACAACGTGACACGTAATTTATATATATTAAGAAGATAAGATAGACATATTTAGTAACCTATTCCGCCGAGCGCCAGACACAGAGACTCCGCAAGTTCTCTTTTTCGAAGTCCGGCGTAGTAACACGCCGTGGTCGGGTTTGCGACAACTCAATCGTCATCCTGAGGATACCTCTTTGAAAGGTGAAACATGTGTCGATTTCTTATAGGCTTTATTATGACTCTTTAGGAATAGCTAAGCGGAACAGGTTACTAAATATATCCACGTCTATTGTATTTTATAATGGATTCACGCAAGGTCACGCCTGAATCAATTAACTATTATCATTTTGCCACAAGCCTCACGAAATCATCAAACAGACCATCAATTTCAAATATTCTGCAACTCCTAGAATTTCTCTGTTCATACTGCGTTGTGTTTTGGATAGACAGATGTCAAGTGCCTTACTAACGGCCGTCAGTTAATTTTGCGGTCAGTCAGGTTCAGGTCTGGACAACCCTTACTTTGAGCAGCTGATCCTTTGTGAGGCTGACAGCGTAAATATGATATCAAACGGACGCTGATATTTTTGTTGGCATTATGCTCACCTAAAGTAAATGCCTTACTGTGGTAGTGTGCTTTCGATTATAATGTTTCAATACTTTAATTTCGGAAGTCGGTGTCTTGTGTTTTGTATTTTCGTTTTTTGCCACCGACTTCCGAAATTAAAGTTATTTTTCACTTTGTAGTGTTTTTTTGGAGGTCGGTTGTTTTTTTTTTTTTGTAAAATGTTTTTATTTTTCACTTTTTAATTGTGGTACCTACCCCACACACATTCGAATACCACTACCTGCTACCAGTGACAGAAACTTATCATATCATCTACATACTAAGTGGGAAAAAAATACGTATTTTGTAGCTAACTCAGAAACTATCAAAGCAAAGTTAATAAAATTTATATGGGACCAATTCGAGAGCACACCCTTTCATAGAAAAAAATAATTTTCAAAATGGGTCCACAATTGACGGAGAAATCGGTGGACATATACATAAAAAAAAAACAAACATACGCGACGAACATATAACCTCCTCCTTTTTGGAAATCGGTTAAAAATGAAAAATCATTGACGCAAAATTGACGTAATCTTTAAAGGTCATAGCACATATCAACTCGGAAAGGGATCGTCACCGTATCAACTCGAGCCATTCAGTATTCTTTGTATGAAACTCCCTACTGCAACGCACACTAATCGGAATCGTAACGTAATCGCCTCGCCTCGGGACAAGCTCACGAACTGCGGTGCGGTGCTGATCAACTCGCAGTTTTCGCGCTTACGGCTCGTCGTCCCCGCGCTTACGTCTTACCCTTTTTTTTTAGGTAGGACATCTCGTAGTTGACCTCTGAGATCATGACTAATTAACCGGGCTTTCCTGTGGGTGCCTTAAGCTACTACACTTAAAACCTCCAGCCAAGGGTTATTCAACTATGCTAATTAAAACTAGGTGAACGCTCGCTAAGGGCACCCCCTGTGGGGTACGAACCTCGGCTTAGGGCGTCAACCGGAGGGAGGACATCAAGGATGGGACGGGCTGGTTACATCTCTCCGTACCCGAGCTTACGTCTCTTCGTCAACCCTTGCCCCTCTCACCTCTCCCGCGGCCTGCCTGCAGCATACTATTGCCGCGCGCGCTTACGGCGTGCCGTGAGCGCGGATACGTTTTAGGTGATTTAAAATTAGAATTTCGCGTTTACATATTCAAATAACAAAATCTTAGGCTCCGCGCAAACGAACCACCGACCACAGCTACCAGTGAGTGGCTGTCGGCTCTTGCTACACTATTGAGTACTGTAATAGCGGGGGGCTACCACCGGCCACACGTATGCAACGAATCCATACAAAACGTATGAAAAAGCATAAGAACTGCTTGTCGCCGGGCTACCGGTGGCTGACCCTATTTAAGTATTGGGGCGCGTCATTTCAACTTAGATGAGCTCTACCTACACAACTACTTACAGCAAAGCCTTTTTCCCGATGAAGTAACGAAGTCCCAGTAGGTGCTAACTAGATATTACAGATTACCGTTTGACCTACATTCAGTTAAACTGTTGTGCACAGTGTACAGTCAGCCTCAAAAAGATGTATACAACAACGAGAATTCACTGCTGACTGTACCTACTAAAGACTTAACACTTTCGACTCCACCCACTTTTCATAGAGCTCACCACATATTGGAAGTGAACCCTCCGGGAGGGTTACTGGCATTCCGTTTGCGCAAAAATATCTATCGCGGACGGTCAACGGCATTTAACCATGTTATAAAATACTGTAAAACGAAGTAACATAGTGTTTTCTGTGGGTCTTCTCGCTATAAGTAGTTTCCAACCTTTAAATTTTTTTGTGAATATTTTTGTCACCACGAACAAAAAAAAATTTCTTGGATTTTAAAACCAACGTATTATATACTAATTAATCTTGTTAAAATATACATCAGGTTTTATTTTCACGGTTAATAATGCTGTATTCGCTAAGAAAAACCTGCATTTAAAATGAGCCCTCCGCGAGGACTCCCGGCATCCCATATGCGACTAGGTGAACCCTCCAGGAAGGCTCTTGGCACTGAAAGTGTTAAGACTAAGGGGATACATAACATATTTTTTTTTCTTAGCCGTTATTGTCCCACTGCTGGGCAAAGGCCTCCCTACCCTCTTTCCACCTCTCTCTGTCTAGAGCTTCCAAGAACCAATCTTTCTTAAAGGAGTCCAGCTCATCCCGCCATCTCCGTCTGGGCCTGCCGCGATGTCGTTTGCCATGAAGCGGGACCCACTGGGTCGTAAGTTTGGCCCATTGATCGTTTGACATGCGACATAACATATTGACAGTCGCATATATGTATGTATGTGATAAACGGATTTATGTTTTTTTTTAAATATACATACATACATACATAAACTTACGCCTTGTTCCCATGGGGGTAGGCAGAAACTACAGAACGCCACCTGCTACGATCCTTACATAGTCCTTTTGCCTCGTTTACGTTCATACTTTCGTTCGTTCTTTTAAATATTATTTTCCAAACACAGCGGCAAGCGACATTCGTCATCGATAATTTAAAAATATCGTACTTTGCAATTGCACTTTTGTATGAAACAGTTTTTTTTTTTTTAAATAACCGATGAGTTTCTACATCTAGAATCATGTGCCGAATGACGCGCCCCACTATCGCATTACCGTGTGCGTAAAATGCGGTACCTAGTGGGGCTCATCATTTCAGAAAGGACGAGCTATAACAGTTTTCGCGTCGATGTCCCGACATCCCCCGCCCCGACCCTCAAGCCAGCCCGCGCCGCTGAGCATGTAGCTTTAAATTCCCCAATAATAATAAATCCGATCCAGCCTGTCCCTTGCTGTCCTCCACCAGCGACGCCCTAAGCCGAGGTCCGTACCCCACAGGGTGTGCCCTTAGCGTGTAGTCGCTTAGTTTTTAAGTTGTATGCCCTAGCTGAAGGCCTTAATTTATTGAGGCAGCCACATGAAAGTCCGGTTAAGCAGCCGACAACCTCCTAGGTTGACCTGCAAGATGCCATACAAAAAAACCGGCCAAGTGCGAGTCGTACTCGCCCATGAAGGGTTCCGTAGCAGCAAGTAACATTGAATGAAAGGTAAATTGCGGTTTACGATTTATGACGTATTAAAAAAAAACTACTTGTTAGATCTCGTTCAAACCAATTTTCTGTGGAAGTTTACATGGTAATGTACATCATATATTTTTTTTAGTTTTATCATTCTCTTATTTTAGAAGTTACAGGGGGGGGGACACACATTTTACCACTTTGGAAGTGTCTCTCGCGCAAACTATTCAGTTTAGAAAAAAATGATATTAGAAACCTCAATATTATTTTTGAAGACCTATCCATAGATACCCCACACGTATGGGATTGATGAAAAAATTTTTTTTGAGTTTCAGTTCTAAGTATGGGGAACTCCAAAATTATTTGTTTTTTTTCTATTTTTATGTGAAAATCTTAATGCGGTTTACAGAATACATCTACTTACCAAGTTTCAACAGCGTAGCTCTTATAGTTTCGGAAAAAAGTGGCTGTGACATACGGACGGACAGACAGACAGACAGACAGACAGATAGACAGACAGACAGACAGACAGACAGACAGACATGACGAATCTATAAGGGTTCCGTTTTTTGCCATTTGGCAACGGAACCCTAAAAAAAGTCCTGACATCCTGTATGTGTGACCTTCACCTCTGAGTTTGTTGCGGCATTTCTTCTCAGAGATCAGTCAGCTAGGAAATGCTGGCGCCATCTGCTTTTAAATATTTACCAAAAAATTTACGTGTTATAGTGTCTTAAAAGATCTACTAACAGAAATAAACTTAATTTCGTTTCAATAAAGAAAGTCTTTTAAATCCTATAGTACTAAAATAGAATTTTAAATGAAAGGCCTGTCAGTAAAAGTATCTAATAGTCTATCATTACGGCTCAAACAAAGTGGCAATTTTCGTAACGAAAATAGAGAAAATTGTTCACAAAATAAAAACATAATGGTTTTCTATTTCGTTACATTTACTTTCACCTTTATTTTTTTGTACGTTTGTTTTAGTATCACGAAATAAGTTTAAAAAGATATAGAGGTTAGTCTTTATTATTTTTGTTTCACATCTAACAGTTTCTGTGAATGACTGACGACCGAATGACTAACTGAACATTTTTAAAATTCGAAAGATATTCGTTTTGACAGTTTTTTTAAGGTTTTGTACCTCAAAGGGAAAAAACGGAACCCTTATAGGATCAATTGTGTGTCTAGGTGTCTGTCTGTGTCACAGCCAATTTGCTCCGAATCTAATGGAACGATTAAGGTACACATGTGTATTTCTATGACCCAGATATGGTCGTGTAACGTAAATAAATGAATTTTGAATATGAGGGTCACTTTTAGGGACAAAGTTTGGCGCTCAGAATTCTACTTTAGAATCCCTTGCTACACTCAGGATTTTACTTTAGAATCCTTCGCTCCGCCCTGGATTCAAAGAACCATTCTCGCCTTTAAAATTGTTGTTTGCTCCCTAGGCAAAAATCCACTATTTGATCACAATTAAGGTCTTATTTTAAACCATGTTTAAAGAAACTTTGATGTAATGTCGGGTACAGATTAATGGAACGTAACATGAAATGTAACTGTAACCGTTACATTGCAAACCAAGTTCTAACCAGGAAGTATAAGTTGTTAATTTTTTATGAAGGACTTTATTTAATTCAGAATAAAGTTCACAATACAAAAACTGGCTTCAAGGTTAAGACTTAAAATATATATTATTGTGTAATTAGAGCAGTAATGCCCGTTTTCACTAACACCTAAATGCAATACCTAAATAAAACCACGCTGTGGGATTTTCAACGCTCAGCTTAGTGCCGAAAGTAACAAAACGAACTGCGCTCTTATATATAGGCATTCATTTAGGTTAATAAAAATGTGCATAAATGTCTTGGCAACAACATTAAGAGGCAGATCAACATGGATCGTTAAATCCTTCCGAGCCTTGCTTACATCGTAAAAGATTACCTCCTGAGGAGCGATGCATTCCTCCGGGATTCCAGGATAATGATCTTGAGGGATTTGTTTACGTCACGTAGATACCCAAGTAATATCTATTCGAAAAGTATCTATTGAAAGTATAAACGAAACCTTGCACAGGTTAAATTCCTACGCTAATAATAACTAACTCACTAAAGGGAATTAACTTTATTTCTCACCACATTTTCCAATAATAGGGATGATGCCTCGGTCAAAAAAAGAAATTCTATTTAGTTCATCAGTCAGATAATAAAAAATATTAGACACGTATTTTTTGCTTTATCATATTAACAAAGCATCATATAGACATCGCATTAAAGTTGAGGAGCGGGGGTCGCTACGTCACAAGTAAGTATAAAATCTACATACTTACTCGTGATGTCATGGCACATTTTAACTCAATGTATCGCCGTAATCTTTTGACAAAGTAAAAAAGAAAAAATACGTGTCCAATATTTTTTTAATAATCTACATGACGGACAAAATAAAAAATTTTTGGTCATCATCCCTATTATTGTTTGAATAACATTATAAGGTTATAAGTGAAAAAACATGGACGAAAAATTCAGATTATATAAAATTAACCTCGATAATTTGTCAAATAAAAAAATATCTTTAAGGTGATTTTTTGAGCTTAAAATAATATTCTAATTATCCAATCGTGGCACTGCAAGTTGGATCCACACATATACTCATACGTATACGTTTTCTGATCCATTTATTTACATTTTCATCAGATACTTTTAGAACAGACTATACACACCACGTCACAATTTCTAGTACATATATTCTGACCTCGACTTGTATAGGCTTTCCAAGCAATGAGAGGTCAGATTATACTGGATTTTTTGGTACTAATGTTTACCTGAACCTTTCTTTCACCTTTAGTCGACCTATAAGAGATCGATTTGCTAAAGAGAATATCTATAAGCCGTTATCAATGACTTGGAAATAATTTGTATCCATTGTGTGATAATTTATTATTTTACTAGCTTCTGCCCGCGACTTCGTTCGCATGGAAATCGTAAGACATCACAATATACTACAATAACAGCCACATTTTTATAAAACTTCCCTGTATACTACGTTTGTAGTTTTATTCTCAGCAGCCAAAATATACAGAGAATCAGGAATGGTGACTCGGGAGCAAGCGACGTAACAGTTGTCCGTGTGAGAAGCAGCTTATCCTGAGGTCGACACCCGCAGCCTTCAGCCTTTAGTGTCGGCCCCTGTGACTTGTTGATCGCAAAGCATACACTCCCAGAGAACTGCACGCGCTTTAACTGGTAATGGTGGGGAATTTGTACTTTATACGCGCTATAAACACTGTCTCACCATCGCCACAACCTGTTAGAATTTCCACCTCGATGACGTTTCGCTGCAAAGACATGACTTTGAGCTGGTTTCCGTTACACAGATATACAACCGGAAGTCCACTTGCCATTTAATGCTGAAATGAACCTTTTTGGCGCAGCCGTGAGGCACACCACACTATTGTTTTAAAAACACTATTTTTTATTTCCACTGTAATTTGTGTTTTGTTTTTCGCGAACTGTGTCCAAATAAATGTTTTTTCTATCTTTCTTTCTTTTCTTTCTATTTGTAAATTGAGAAATTCTACGGGGTGATATTTGGCATCATCTTCCTCCACATCACTATTAATGGAGGTGTATATCACTTCACTCCCTTCAATTTGTGAGAGAATACTGTGGTTGATCGCTGTAGCTTGATCATCTTCGGAGTTAAAACGGAAACACACCTAAGAATTCTCTTGGTACGGTATTTGACTGATATCCCCGTATATCAGACAAATAAGATCTTCTAAAGTGGGATCTACTCTACCAAGAGTCTCTGGTAGAGTGCTTTCACCAACTTTTAGAAGAACACTGGGGAAAACTTGAGCATTTGAATTACCGCCAAGCCGAGCTCGTATGATGATGGTCAAGCGCAGTTTATGAACTCTCGACCATAGAGTCGACCTTTTCAACGAAGTTTTCACTTTTTTTGTCAAAACCGACACCACCCATCATATCTTGGTTTCTGCGGATGTCCTGCAGGGTTCTGTTTACAGTTTCCACTGCTTTCCTTTTTGCCATAACGCATTCATCCCATACGACGAAGCGCAATCCCCTAAGCACACATCCCTTGTTACTGTTGCGTGACACCCCACAAACAGGTGTTTCGTTGCTCTCTAAATCGATGGGAATCTTAAACATGACGTGCGCTGTTTTGCCACCAGAAAGCAGTGTGGCAGCGATTCCAGAAGATCCACATACATATTATAAAATCGCTAGGACAAATCTGCTGTCAAAATCTGTAAAAAAACATTTTATTCCTACAGTCTTTTACTCTAAAATGATCAGAATACAACCTTGAATTTTTTGTGACTGTAAAGTACTTGTAACTTAGTAGTTTCCCATAGCTTACGAAGTTTTCCATTTTTTGTGAATTAATACATTCTATGAACTATTACATACACAATCCAAAAAAAAATCGTTTTACAAAAAGAGTTTAAAAAAACAGATGTAAATCGAACTTACTACCCCGGGCGGCCTACCACCAGCTCATAAAGCAGTATTTTTTTAATGTTACTTCAGTGGGAGAAAGAGATGGAGCTATACATCCTGTAGAGCTTCATCTCTTTCCCACACTGAAGTAAACTAAAGTAATATTAAAATAATACTGCTTTTAAGCTGGTGGTAGGCCCTCAGGACTTCAAATCATTCGTCCAATCGCTTACTTATTCGCTTTGTTGAAAGTTAGCTAAAATAGCCGTTCCTATATAAAAGGTAGCGTGATGATAATCATTTAAAAAGTTAAATCGGTAACTACCTATCTACAATATCCCAACCTTTTGGCGCGTCCTTTTACAATTTGCAGAGAAAAATACGAACATGATGTAATATTGCTCATCCCCCATAGCAAATAGCGTGACAGTTTATGCCCTACGGTTGGTACAGACAAACATTCTAAAAACTTTATTTTCCGCATAAGAATCGATCCCAGACCTCTTAGCAATAACTTTCTTTAAAAAATTAACTTCGTTACGATTTTATTATATCTATATATTATAGGTAGATTATCAAAAAAAATAGTAATCGTATAACAAAATGTGAAAAAAAGAAAAAAAAACCGTAGGTGGGAATCGAACTTACAACCCCACGTTTACAAAGCAACCGCCCAACCGCTGAGCTAATTGCTTTGTTGAAACTTGTCTAAAATAGCCGTTCCTATATATTTTTTGATTGACTGCTTAGTTCCATAAAGGTATAGCGTGATGATAATCATTTAAAAAGTTAAATCGATAACCATCTACAATATCCTAAAATTTTTGGCGCGTTTTTTCCCAAAAATACGAACATAATATAATATTGCTCGTCCCCCATAGTAAATAGCGTGATAGTTTATACCCTATAGTTTGACCAGACTTATAGGGAACACCTATGCAAAATTTTAACAGAATCTATCCGGTAGAATTTGCGTCATGCTAGAACATAAAAATACAACATAATGTAATATTGCTCGTCCCCCATAGTAAATAGCGTGATAGTTTATACCCTATAGTTTGACCAGACACACAGGGAATATCTATGCAAAATTTTAACAGAATCTGTCCGGTAGAATTTGCGTGATGCTGGAACATACATACAGACAAACAGACAAACAGACAAAAATTCTAAAAAAAATATTTTCGGCATTAGAATCGATCCTAGACCTCGTAGCAATTACTTTTTTTCAAAAATATTCAATGTACAGTTTTGACTTCGCTACGATTTTAATATATTACTAGCTTCTGCCCGCGACTTCGTTCGCATGGAAATCGTAAGACATCACAATATACTACAATAACAGCCACATTTTTATAAAACTTCCCTGTATACTACGTTTGTAGTTTTATTCTCAGCAGCCAAAATATACAGAGAGTCAGGAATGGTGACTCGGGAGCAAGCGACGTAACAGTTGTCCGTGTGAGAAGCAGCTTATCCTGAGGTCGACACCCGCAGCCTTCAGCCTTTAGTGTCGGCCCCTGTGACTTGTTGATCGCAAAGCATACACTCCCAGAGAACTGCACGCGCTTTAACTGGTAATGGTGGGAAATTTGTACTTTATACGCGCTATAAACACTGTCTCACCATCGCCACAACCTGTTAGAATTTCCACCTCGATGACGTTTCTCTGCAAAGACATGACTTTGAGCTGGTTTCCGTTACACAGATATACAACCGGAAGTCCACTTGCCATTTAATGCTGAAATGAACCTTTTTGGCGCAGCCGTGAGGCACACACTATTGTTTTAAAAACACTATTTTTTATTTCCACTGTAATTTGTGTTTTGTGTTTCGCGAACTGTGTCCAAATAAATGTTTTTTCTATCTTTCTTTCTTTTCTTTCTATTTGTAAATTGAGAAATTCTACGGGGTGATATTTGGCATCATCTTCCTCCACATCACTATTAATGGAGGTGTATATCACTTCACTCCCTTCAATTTGTGAGAGAATACTGTGGTTGATCGCTGGAGCTTGATCATCTTCGGAGTTAAAACGGAAACACACCTAAGAATTCTCTTGGTACGGTATTTGACTGATATCCCCGTATATCAGACAAATAAGATCTTCTAAAGTGGGATCTACTCTACCAAGAGTCTCTGGTAGAGTGCTTTCACCAACTTTTAGAAGAACACTGGGGAAAACTTGAGCATTTGAATTACCGCCAAGCCGAGCTCGTATGATGATGGTCAAGCGCAGTTTATGAACTCTCGACCATAGAGTCGACCTTTTCAACGAAGTTTTCACTTTTTTTGTCAAAACTGACACCACCCATCATATCTTGGTTTCTGCGGATGTCCTGCAGGGTTCTGTTTACAGTTTCCACTGCTTTCCTTTTTGCCATAACGCATTCATCCCATACGACGAAGCGCAATCCCCTAAGCACACATCCCTTGTTACTGTTGCGTGACACCCCACAAACAGGTGTTTCGTTGCTCTCTAAATCGATGGGAATCTTAAACATGACGTGCGCTGTTTTGCCACCAGGAAGCAGTGTGGCAGCGATTCCAGAAGATCCACATACATATTATAAAATCGCTAGGACAAATCTGCTGTCAAAATCTGTAAAAAAACATTTTATTCCTACAGTCTTTTGCTCTAAAATGATCAGAATACAACCTTGAATGTTTTGTGACTGTAAAGTACTTGTAACTTAGTAGTTTCCCATAGCTTACGAAGTTTTCCATTTTTTGTGAATTAATACATTCTATGAACTATTACATACACAATCCAAAAAAAAAATCGTTTTACAAAAAGAGTTTAAAAAAACAGATGTAAATCGAACTTACTACCCCGGGCGGCCTACCACCAGCTCATAAAGCAGTATTTTTTTAATGTTACTTCAGTGGGAGAAAGAGATGGAGCTATACATCCTGTAGAGCTTCATCTCTTTCCCACACTGAAGTAAACTAAAGTAATATTAAAATAATACTGCTTTTAAGCTGGTGGTAGGCCCTCAGGACTTCAAATCATTCGTCCAATCGCTTACTTATTCGCTTTGTTGAAAGTTAGCTAAAATAGCCGTTCCTATATAAAAGGTAGCGTGATGATAATCATTTAAAAAGTTAAATCGGTAACTACCTATCTACAATATCCCAACCTTTTGGCGCGTCCTTTTACAATTTGCAGAGAAAAATACGAACATGATGTAATATTGCTCATCCCCCATAGCAAATAGCGTGACAGTTTATGCCCTACGGTTGGTACAGACAAACATTCTAAAAACTTTATTTTCCGCATAAGAATCGATCCCAGACCTCTTAGCTTTAGACTTTCT
The DNA here is from genome assembly GCA_963680765.1 of Agrochola lychnidis. Lineage (NCBI taxonomy): Eukaryota > Metazoa > Arthropoda > Insecta > Lepidoptera > Noctuidae > Agrochola > Agrochola lychnidis. The sequence continues at coordinate 10,033,143 of OY796869.1, read as the reverse complement.
TTAAAAAAAATTAACTTCGTTACGATTTTATTATATCTATAGATTATAGGTAGATTATCAAAAAAAATAGTAATCGTATAACAAAATGTGAAAAAAAGAAAAAAAAACCGTAGGTGGGAATCGAACTTACAACCCCACGTTTACAAAGCAACCGCCCAACCGCTGAGCTAATTGCTTTGTTGAAACTTGTCTAAAATAGCCGTTCCTATATATTTTTTGATTGACTGCTTAGTTCCATAAAGGTATAGCGTGATGATAATCATTTAAAAAGTTAAATCGATAACCATCTACAATATCCTAAAATTTTGGCGCGTTTTTTCCCAAAAATACGAACATAATATAATATTGCTCGTCCCCCATAGTAAATAGCGTGATAGTTTATACCCTATAGTTTGACCAGACTTATAGGGAACACCTATGCAAAATTTTAACAGAATCTATCCGGTAGAATTTGCGTCATGCTAGAACATAAAAATACAACATAATGTAATATTGCTCGTCCCCCATAGTAAATAGCGTGATAGTTTATACCCTATAGTTTGACCAGACACACAGGGAATATCTATGCAAAATTTTAACAGAATCTGTCCGGTAGAATTTGCGTGATGCTGGAACATACATACAGACAAACAGACAAACAGACAAAAATTCTAAAAAAAATATTTTCGGCATTAGAATCGATCCTAGACCTCGTAGCAATTACTTTTTTTCAAAAATATTCAATGTACAGTTTTGACTTCGCTACGATTTTATTATATGTATAGATTTATGTGAGCAACATGCCTTGCCCTTGCTAGATATTTCAGAAAAAAGTAATAATTAATTGGCGATGTGGCGCGTGGAGCCTTTGAAGCTCTAAAAAAGTCAAGCTTATAAGTCAACACAATAAGAAATACGGCCATTTATACGACATATTTTGATACTCGCAAATAAAGCAAAACCTATGGGATACTTTCCATTGACGTTGTTATAAAAGAATAAAAGCAAGGTCTTATAGCACAAGTATAGGAAAAACTCCGAAAATCGTTAATTTGTAGTTTAACCTCATAAAAAAATTGCGAAAACAAACTAACATTTGCAGTTAGAGAATTGATCGTGACGTATACCGATGTATGGGAGAACATATTTTTCAACTAAAATGTTAAGTTTGTTTTTGGGATAAATTCATCCTAACTACGGAACCGTTCATTAAGGGGACGATAACCGACTTTTAATGATTTTATACTGAAGATGACGTCTAAACGAGTAATGTTAGTGATTTGAAAAAAATATATGTTTAATTAAAGCATTTTCTTAATATCTTAATATAGGCATATTTTTTATTATGTTTATATTATACTAGCTTCTGCCCGCGACTTCGTTCGCATGGAAATCGTAAGACATCACAATATACTACAATAATAGCCATATTTTTATAAAACTTCTCTGTATACTACGTTTGTAGTTTTATTCTCAGCAGCCAAAATATACAGAGAGTCAGGAATGGTGACTCGGGAGCAAGCGACGTAACAGTTGTCCGTGTGAGAAGCAGCTTATCCTGAGGTCGACACCCGCAGCCTTCAGCCTTCAGTGTCGGCCCCTGTGACTTGTTGATCGCAAAGCATACACTCCCAGAGAACTGCACGCGCTTTAACTGGTAATTATGGGGAATTTGTACTTTATACGTGCTATAAACACTGTCTCACCATCGCCACAACCTGTTAGAATTTCCACCTCGATGACGTTTCTCTGCAAAGACATGACTTTGAGCTGGTTTCCGTTACACAGATATACAACCGGAAGTCCACTTGCCATTTGTGAATTGAGAAATTCTACGGGGTGATATTTGGCATCATCTTCCTCCACATCAGTATTAATAGAGGTGTAATCACTTCACTCCCTTCAATTTGTGAGAGAATACTGTGGTTGATCGCTGCAGCTTGATCATCTACGGAGTTAAAACGGAAACACGCCTAAGAATTCTCTTGGTACGGTATTTGACTGATATCCTCGTATATCAGACGAATAAGATCTTCTAAAGTGGGATCTACTCTACCAAGAGTCTCTGGTAGAGTGCTTTCACCAACTTTTAGAAGAACATCGGAGAATACTTGAGCATTTGAATTACCGCCAAGCCGAGCTCGTATGATGATGGTCAAGCGCAGTTTATGAACTCTCGACCATAGAGTCGACCTTTTCAACGAAGTATTCACTTTTTTTGTCAAAACTGTGACACCACCCATCATATCTTGGTTTCTGCGGATGTCCTGCAGGGTTCTGTTTACAGTTTCCACTGCTTTCCTTTTTGCCATAATGCATTCATCCCATACGACGAAGCGCAATCCCCTAAGCACACATCCCTTGTTACTGTTGTGTGACACCCCACAAACAGGCGTTTCGTTGCTCTCTAAATCGATGGGAATCTTAAACATGACGCGCGCTGTTTTGCCACCAGGAAGCAGTGTGGCAGCGATTCCAGAAGATCCACACACATACATATTTTAAAATCGCTTGGACAAATCTGCTGTCAAAATCTGTAAAAAAAACATTTTATTCCTACAGTCTTTTGTTCTAAAATGATCAGAATACAACCTAGAATGTTCTGTGACTGTAAAGTACTTGTAACTTAGTAGTTTCCCATAGCTTACGAAGTTTTCCATTTTTTGTGAATTAATACATTCTTTGGTCCTTGGAAGCTCTAGACAGAGAGAGGTGGAAAGAGAGTAGAGAGGCCTTTGCCCAGCAGTGGGACAATAACGGCTATGTAATGTAATGTAAAAAATACATTCTATGAACTATTACATACACAATCCAAAAAAATATATCGTTTTACAAAAAGAGTTTAAAAAAAACAGATGTAAATCGAACTTACTACCCCGGGCGGCCTACCACCAGCTCATAAAGCAGTATTATTTTAATGTTACTTCAGTGGGAGAAAGAGATGGAGCTATACATCCTGTAGAGCTTCATCTCTTTCCCACACTGAAGTAAACTAAAGTAATATTAAAATAATACTGCTTTTGAGCTGGTGGTAGGCCCTCAGGACTTCAAATCATTCGTCCAACCGCTTACTTATTCGCTTTGTTGAAAGTTAGCTAAAATAGCCGTTCCTATATAAAAGGTAGCGTGATGATAATCATTTAAAAAGTTAAATCGGTAACTACCTATCTACAATATCCCAACCTTTTGGCACGTCCTTTTACAATTTGCAGAGAAAAATACGAACATGATGTAATATTGCTCATCCCCCATAGCAAATAGCGTGATAGTTTATGCCCTACAGTTGGTACAGACAAACATTCTAAAAACTTTATTTTCCGCATAAGAACCTCGTAGCAATAACTTTCTTTAAAAAAATTAACTTCGCTACGATTTTATTATATCTATAGATTATAGGTACATAATCAAAAAAAATAATAATCGTATAACAAAATGTGAAAAAAAAGAAAAAACCCGTAGGTGGGAATCGAACTTACAACCTTATGTTTGCAAAGCAACCGCCCAACCGTTGAGCTAATTGCTTCGTTGAAACTTGTCTAAAATAGCCGTTTCTATATATTTCATGATTGACTGCTTAGTTCCATAAAGGTATCGCGTGATGATAATCTTTTAAAAAGTTTAATCGATAACCATCTACAATATCCTAAAATTTTGGGGAGTTTTTTTCCAAAAATACGAACATAATATAATACTGCTCGTCCCCCATAGTAAATAGCGTGATAGTTTATACCCTATAGTTTGACCAGACTTATAGGGAACACCTATGCAAAATTTTAACAGAATCTATTCGGTAGAATTTGCGTCATGCTAGAACATAAAAATACAACATAATGTAATATTGCTCGTCCCCCATAGTAAATAGCGTGATAGTTTATACCCTATAGTTTGACCAGACACACAGGGAATATCTATGCAAAATTTTAACAGAATCTGTCCGGTAGAATTTGCGCGATGCTGGAACATACATACAGACAAACAGACAAAAATTCTAAAAAAAATATTTTCGGCATTAGAATCGATCCTAGACCTCGTAGCAATAACTTTTTTTCAAAAATATTCAATGTACAGTTTTGACTTCGCTACGATTTTATTATATGTATAGACTAGCTTCTGCCCGCGACTTCGTTCACGTGGAAGTCGTAAAACATCACAATATACTACAATAATAGCCACATTTTTATAAAACTTCCCTGTATACTACGTTTGTAGTTTTATTCTCAGCAGCCAAATTATATAGTCAGGAATGGTGACTCGGGAGCAAGCGAAGTAACAGTTGTCCGTATGAGAAGCAGCTTGTCCTGAGGTCGACACCCGCAGCCTTCAGCCTTCGATGTCGGCCCCTGTGACTTGTTGATCGCAAAGCATACGCTCACAGGGAACTGCACGCGCTTAAACTGGTAATGGTGGGGAATTAGTGGTATACGCGCTATAAACACTGTCTCGCCATCACCACAACCTGTTAGAATTTCAGTCTCGATGACGTTTCTCTGTAAAGACATGACTTTGAGCCGGTTTCCGTTACACAGATATACAACCGGAAAAGATACTTGCCATTTGCGAATTGAGAAATTCTACGGGGTAATATGTGGCATTAATGGAGGTGTATATCACTTCACTCCCTTCAATTTGTGAGAGAATACTGTGGTTGATCGCTGTAGCTTGATCATTTTCGGAGTTAAAATGGAAACACACCCAAGAATTCTCTTGGTACGGTATTTGACTGATGTCCTCGTATATCAGAACGAATAAGATCTTCTAAAGTGGGATCTACTCTACCAAGAGTCTCTGGTAGAGTGCCTTCACCAACTTTTAGAAGAACATCGGAAAATTCTTGAGCATTTGAATTCACGCCAAACCGAGCTCGTATGATGATGGTCAAGCGCAATTTATGAACTCTCGACCATAGAGTCGACCTTTTCAACGAAGTATTCACTTTGTTTGTCAGAACAGTGACACCACCCATCATATCTTGGTTCCTGCGGATGTCCTTCAGGGTTCTGTTTACAGCTTCCACTGCTTTTCTATTTGCCATAATGCATTCATACTATACGATGAAGCGCAATCCCTATGCACACATCTCTTGTTCTGTTGCGTTACACCCCACAAACAGGCGTTTCGTTGCTCTCTAAATCGATGGGAATCTTAAACATGACGTGCGCCATTTTGTCACCAGGAAGCAGTGTGGCAGCGATTCCAGAAGATCCACACACATACATATTTTAAAATCGCTGGGACAAATCTGCTGTCAAAATCTGTAAAAATAATTTTATTCCTACAGTCTTTAGCTCTAAAATGATCAGAATACAACCTTGAATGTTTTGTGACTATAAAGTACTTGTTCCCATAGCTTACGAAGTTTTCATTTTTTTGTGAATTAATTTAAAATTGTTTTGTAAATTTGTAAATTAATAAAAAAAAAAACGTTTTACAAAATGTAAAAAAATAGTTTAAAAAACAGATGGAAATCGATCTTACTACCCCAGGACTTCAAATCATTCGTCCAACCGCTTACTTATTCACTTTGTTGAAAGTTAGCTAAATCCTATATAGTTATGTCATGATTGACTGCTTAGTTCCATAAATGTATAGCTTGATGATAATCATTTAAAAAGTTAAATCGGTAACTATCTACAATATCCCAACCTTTTGGCGCGTTCTTTTACAATTTGCAGAGAAAAATAAGAAAATAATGTAATATTGCTCATCCCCCATAATAAATAGCGTGATAGTCTATACCCTACAATTGGAACAGACAAACATTCTAAAAACTATATTTTCCGCATAAGAATCGATCCCAGACCTCGTAGCAATAACTTTCTTTCAAAAAATTTAACTTCGCTACGATTTTATTATAATATATTACAGGGACATAACCAAACAAAAAAAAAAATCGTGTAACAAAATGTGAAAAAAAGAAAAACAAAAACCGTAGTTGGGAATCGAACTTACAACCCCACGTTTGCAAAGCAATCGTCCAACCGCTGAGTTAATTGCTTCTTTGAAGTTTATTTTAAATAGCCGTTCCTATATATTTCATGATTGACTGCTCAGTTCCATAAAGGTATAGCGTGATGATAATCATTCTAAAAGTTAAATCGATAACCATCACAATATCCAAAAATTTTGGCGCGTTTTTTTCCAAAAAATGCGAACATAATATAATATTGCTCGTCCCCCATAGTAAATAGCGTGATAATTTATACCCAACAGTTTGACCAGACTTATAGGGAACACCTATGCAAAATTTGAACAGAATCTATCCGGTAGAATTTGCATCATGCTAGAATATAAAAATACGACATAATGTAATATTGCTCATCCCCCATAGCAAATAGCGTGATAATTTATACCCTATAATTTGACCAGACACACAGGGAATATCTATGCAAAATTTTAACAGAATCTGTCCAGTAGAATTTGCGCCATGCTGGAACATACATACAGACAAACAGACAAACAGACAAAAATTCTAAAAAAATATATTTTCGGCATTAGAATCGATCCCAGACCTCATAGTAATTACTTTTTTTCAAAAATATTCAATGTACAGTTTTGACATCGCTACGATTTTATTATATGTATAGATAGTGAAATTAATTTGTAAAGTTATGTCTAACGCGTCAATCGTATTTTTCTGAAAAATTCACCATTTAAAAGATAATTAAATTATTGATCTTTTAGTATACGTGTTTTATACCTTTTGTTTTACGTGTAATAAATTAATAATGCGTGTAATTTGGGACAGCGCTCCTTGATGGGCGAGTCCTATTACTGGCTGGACTTACGACGCGTTGCGTGAGCTCAGTACAGAACACGCAAGCTAACCATTCAAGGTCACTGTCATATATCTGCGTCTTAAATGTGTGGTTTGACACGCACTTGGCCGGTTTTTTATTTATGTAACTTTAAGGTATCGTATTACTCAATAACCAGTACCCTAATTGCGTAAATTATGTTCATAAACGATTATAACTAATTTGTTTCATTTTGACAGTTCAACAACATTCATTGCGTTATTTACGTTGTTGAGCAGATTTTTTTTTTCCAACTTATGAAGCAATAGATTAGCAATCTGTTTCAAATCGAAACAGATTGTGATTGATTGTGTATAACACAATTAGGGTACTGGTTGTGGAGGTCAGATAGGCAGTTGCTCCATGTAAAATACTGGTATACAGCTGCATCCGGATACACTGAAAGCCGATCCCAACATAATATGTATTTGGGAAAAGGCTATAGGCAGATGATGAACAGATCGACGGCCACCACGTAAAGTATCGAAACTGCAAAACCTCTACTTTACAGGAGAGCGATTCTAAGTTTAGATTTAGATTTTTGTCGAACATGAAATTCGAAAATTTTATATTACCGATGTATCTAAATTGGAAAATTTTACCGTTTTATATTGTCTACTATAGTTTTTGATAATTATTATACTTTTTTAATATTACACATTCGATAGTTCACTTGGTTACTGCTGGTTACTTTTTTACCGAATATGCCAATTTCGATTTTGTTCAATTGAAAAACAATTGAGGGTATAAAATTAGTACATAATTTTTATATAAAATCATACATCTTTATCTCTACTTGCTATTAGTGCAATAAAACGAAAATAGCTTTTTTGTAATTTCGATAGTATATGTGGGGGCCGTCGAGATATATCAACATTGGTTTCTAAGATCAAGATTAAGACAACTTCACCCATGAAGCAATAACATAAACATAACGTACTTGGAAAACTACGCTCACATAGTTGGGAAAAGACTGGGCAGAGGATTATGATATTACTTTAAGATAAATCACAATCACAAATATTTTTTACATCATAACTTTTCTTGTTGAACCTTCAATAAAAAAACTTTTTATAAAAAAACAACCGACTTCCAAAAAAACACTACAAAGTGAAAAATAACTTTAATTTCGGAAGTCGGTGGTGTTCTTGTATTTGAATCAAAGGAGACGTTTCATTTTTGTATGGGACTCCGGCCATAACATGTACACTTTAGAAAACCTGGGAAACGAATCCCTAAATACAATAAAGACTGTTTTTTTCCATAATATCTAATACTTTTTGGGCACAAAATAAAAACAGAAAATATTTGACGTTTGTCAGGAGAAATACGACCATCGACAGCTAGCCATTTTCGTCCAGAAGTACCTACAAATCTACAATCCACAAAAGTAGTTTTTTATTTTTATGATGAATCACACTTTCTAATTAATCAGAAAAGTTATATAAGATAGCTATCTTAATATAGTACAGAAATACATGCCTTTCATATTTATTTAAATGACGTCTACGTGATATTATTATGTTAAAATGTAACATGATTTCTGGACGAAAGCAGTATGCGAGTAAAACGATGCCATGATGAATAGAATATGGCAATAATTTTTTAAATTATTATTTTTTGTGCCGAAGTAATCAGGGGAATAAACAGGAAAGAATATTTTTCCTCAATTCGTGGAATTTTTTCCTTTTTTTACATTAACGTACACTTTATGGCCGAAAATGAAACATCTCCTTTGTAGTATTTTTTTTGGAAGTCGGTTGTTTATTTTTTAAGTTTTTTTTTTAATTTTTTAGCTGTGGTACCTACACCACACAAATTCGAATACCACTACCTGCTATGTAAATAACAGTGACAGGAACTTATCATATCATCCGCATATTAAGTGGGAAAAAAATATCCAAGAAAAGTTAATAAAATTGATATGGGACTACTTCGAAAGCATACCCTTTCAAACGAAAAAATAATTTTCAAAATCGGTCCACAATTGACGGAGAAACCGGTGAAAATAATAAAAAAAAGAAAAAAAAACATGCATACATACGCTACGAACATAAATATAACCTCCTCTTTTTTGGAAGTCGGTTAAAAAGAGTGATAACGGAAAAGGAAGTTTGGTACCAATAATGACATTCTATTTTCCAGTAGGTAACATAATTTTTTCAAAACCTCATTTACGGTGAGATCAATCGAACCGATCTCATAGTGTATTAGTACCTTAGGCGTTCTCACATTAATTTTATCAATTTGATAAGTAATTAGTCGTCACTTTAGCAGCTGTTTACACGCATCGACTAACTTAATATTAGTTATTACAGCACAGTCCCGACAAACGCGAATTTTAGTTTCAAAACGTGCCCATAAATTGTAGTTAGCGGAATATTCTATTGTTGTATTAACTAGGTTTAAGTAACGTTAACTGAATCAGGCTGTATGGTAAACCGCTGCTAAACTTCGACAGTAGCAGTTCAAACAATAACGAGAAGTACTTAACTTGATTATTCATACATACAATGTGTGACGTCATAATTTAAGTGAAAATGTCGGTGAGCACTGGGTAGTAAATCTATTAAACATACAATAGACGTGGATATTTATTTAATAACTTTTTCCACTTAGCTATTTCTAAAGAGCCATTAAAAACTCTAAAAGAAATCGACACGTATTTCACCTCTCAACGAGGCATACTCAGGATGACGATTGACTTGTAGCGAACCAGAACACGGCGTGTTGCCACACCGAGTGCAAAACGCAGAGTGACACACATCTATACATATAATAAAATCGTAGCGAAGTCAAAACTGTACATTGAATATTTTTGAAAAAAAGTAATTGCTACGAGGTCTAGGATCGATTCTAATGCCGAAAATATATTTTTTTGAATTTTTGTCTGTTTGTCTGTATGTATGTTCCAGCATCACGCAAATTCTACCGGACAGATTCTGTTAAAATTTTGCATAGATATTCCCTGTGTGTCTGGTCAAACTATAGGGTATAAACTATCACGCTATTTACTATGGGGGACGAGCAATATTACATTATGTTGTATTTTTATGTTCTAGCATGACGCAAATTCTACCGGATAGATTTTGTTAAAATTTTGCATAGGTGTTCCCTATAAGTCTGGTCAAACTATAGGGTATAAACTATCACGCTATTTACTATGGGGGACGAGCAATATTATATTATGTTCGTATTTTTGGGAAAAAACGCGCCAAAATTTTAGGATATTGTAGATGGTTATCGATTTAACTTTTTAAATGATTATCATCACGCTATACCTTTATGGAACTAAGCAGTCAATCAAAAAATATATAGGAACGGCTATTTTAGACAAGTTTCAACAAAGCAATTAGCTCAGCGGTTGGGCGGTTGCTTTGTAAACGTGGGGTTGTAAGTTCGATTCCCACCTACGGTTTTTTTTCTTTTTTTTTCACATTTTGTTATACGATTATTATTTTTTTTGATAATCTACCTATAATCTGTAGATATAATAAAATCGTAACGAAGTTAATTTTTTTTAAAGAAAGTTATTGCTAAGAGGTCTGGGATCGATTCTTATGCGGAAAATAAAGTTTTTAGAATGTTTGTCTGTACCAACCGTAGGGCATAAACTATCACGCTATTTGCTATGGGGGATGAGCAATATTACATCATGTTCGTATTTTTCTCTGCAAATTGTAAAAGGACGCGCCAAAAGGTTGGGATATTGTAGATAGGTAGTTACCGATTTAACTTTTTAAATGATTATCATCACGCTACCTTTTATATAGGAACGGCTATTTTATCTAACTTTCAACAAAGCGAATAAGTAAGCGATTGGACGAATGATTTGAAGTCCTGAGGGCCTACCACCAGCTTAAAAGCAGTATTATTTTAATATTACTTTAGTTTACTTCAGTGTGGGAAAGAGATGAAGCTCTACAGGATGTATAGCTCCATCTCTTTCTCCCACTGAAGTAACATTAAAAAAATACTGCTTTATGAGCTGGTGGTAGGCCGCCCGGGGTAGTAAGTTCGATTTACATCTGTTTTTTTAAACTCTTTTTGTAAAACGATTTTTTTTTGGATTGTGTATGTAATAGTTCATAGAATGTATTAATTCACAAAAAATGGAAAACTTCGTAAGCTATGGGAAACTACTAAGTTACAAGTACTTTACAGTCACAAAACATTCAAGGTTGTATTCTGATCATTTTAGAGCAAAAGACTGTAGGAATAAAATGTTTTTTTACAGATTTTGACAGCAGATTTGTCCTAGCGATTTTATAATATGTATGTGGATCTTCTGGAATCGCTGCCACACTGCTTCCTGGTGGCAAAACAGCGCACGTCATGTTTAAGATTCCCATCGATTTAGAGAGCAACGAAACACCTGTTTGTGGGGTGTCACGCAACAGTAACAAGGGATGTGTGCTTAGGGGATTGCGCTTCGTCGTATGGGATGAATGCGTTATGGCAAAAAGGAAAGCAGTGGAAACTGTAAACAGAACCCTGCAGGACATCCGCAGAAACCAAGATATGATGGGTGGTGTCACAGTTTTGACAAAAAAAGTGAAAACTTCGTTGAAAAGGTCGACTCTATGGTCGAGAGTTCATAAACTGCGCTTGACCATCATCATACGAGCTCGGCTTGGCGGTAATTCAAATGCTCAAGAATTCTCCGATGTTCTTCTAAAAGTTGGTGAAAACACTCTACCAGAGACTCTTGGTAGAGTAGATCCCACTTTAGAAGATCTTATTTGTCTGATATACGGGGATATCAGTCAAATACCGTACCAAGAGAATTCTTAGGTGTGTTTCCGTTTTAACTCCGAAGATGATCAAGCTACAGCGATCAACCACAGTATTCTCTCACAAATTGAAGGGAGTGAAGTGATATACACCTCCATTAATAGTGATGTGGAGGAAGATGATGCCAAATATCACCCCGTAGAATTTCTCAATTTACAAATAGAAAGAAAAGAAAGAAAGATAGAAAAAACATTTATTTGGACACAGTTCGCGAAATACAAAACACAAATTACAGTGGAAATAAAAAATAGTGTTTTTAAAACAATAGTGTGTGCCTCACGGCTGCGCCAAAAAGGTTCATTTCAGCATTAAATGGCAAGTGGACTTCCGGTTGTATATCTGTGTAACGGAAACCAGCTCAAAGTCATGTCTTTGCAGAGAAACGTCATCGAGGTGGAAATTCTAACAGGTTGTGGCGATGGTGAGACAGTGTTTATAGCGCGTATAAAGTACAAATTCCCCACCATTACCAGTTAAAGCGCGTGCAGTTCTCTGGGAGTGTATGCTTTGCGATCAACAAGTCACAGGGGCCGACACTAAAGGCTGAAGGCTGCGGGTGTCGACCTCAGGATAAGCTGCTTCTCACACGGACAACTGTTACGTCGCTTGCTCCAGAGTCACCATTCCTGACTCTCTGTATATTTTGGCTGCTGAGAATAAAACTACAAACGTAGTATACAGGGAAGTTTTATAAAAATGTGGCTGTTATTGTAGTATATTGTGATGTCTTACGATTTCCATGCGAACGAAGTCGCGGGCAGAAGCTAGTATTAAATAATTTCTTTGGGAGGAGGAGATACCTATTAACCTTTTGAACGCCAGCCAAAGTTTACCTAAAACACTTATTATGTCAATCTAATCTCAAGTGCTTTTGATTTTTGGGTAGGCCTTCGGAAAAACGGAGAATTCGTCAATAAAGAGCCATTAACACGGCATGTATTATACCTTCCCGGGTTCCTTGGGAGCTGTTTTACTTGTAAAAATAGATAGTAGCATTTTTTCTTAAGTTCCGCGGGGGGACGCGCGACTTGCTAAGGGTTAAGTATTGTTGCTGAGTGGTTTTCATATTATTAATTTCTAAATATTATAAAACAAAGTCGCTTTTCGCGTTTGTCTGTATGTTCGCGTTGTTCTTCTAAAATACGCAACGGATTTTGATGAGGTTTTCATCATAATTTACATAATGTATTCCGGAAGGTTTATGTGTATAATACATTAATATTAAACTTATAGATAACTCATTATTTGTCACGATGCCTCATTGAGGTGGATAACAATTAAAATTCTATTGTGTCTCATTAATGACAGTTGAAAGGATAATTTAATTAAGGAATCTCGATAATTTATCAAGTCATTAAACCTTACGAAGCAGGGGTGGGTCGCTAGTAACAGAATCTATACATATAATAAAATCGTAGCGAAGTCAAAACTGTACATTGAATATTTTTGAAAAAAAGTAATTGCTACGAGGTCTAGGATCGATTCTAATGCCGAAAATATTTTTTTTAGAATTTTTGTCTGTTTGTCTGTATGTATGTTCCAGCATCACGCAAATTCTACCGGACAGATTCTGTTAAAATTTTGCATAGATATTCCCTGTGTGTCTGGTCAAACTATAGGGTATAAACTATCACGCTATTTACTATGGGGGACGAGCAATATTACATTATGTTGTATTTTTATGTTCTAGCATGACGCAAATTCTACCGGATAGATTCTGTTAAAATTTTGCATAGGTGTTCCCTATAAGTCTGGTCAAACTATAGGGTATAAACTATCACGCTATTTACTATGGGGGACGAGCAATATTATATTATGTTCGTATTTTTGGGAAAAAACGCGCCAAAATTTTAGGATATTGTAGATGGTTATCGATTTAACTTTTTAAATGATTATCATCACGCTATACCTTTATGGAACTAAGCAGTCAATCAAAAAATATATAGGAACGGCTATTTTAGACAAGTTTCAACAAAGCAATTAGCTCAGCGGTTGGGCGGTTGCTTTGTAAACGTGGGGTTGTAAGTTCGATTCCCACCTACGGTTTTTTTTCTTTTTTTTCACATTTTGTTATACGATTTTTTTTTTTTTTGATAATCTACCTATAATCTATAGATATAATAAAATCGTAACGAAGTTATTTTTTTTTAAAGAAAGTTATTGCTAAGAGGTCTGGGATCGATTCTTATGCGGAAAATAAAGTTTTTAGAATGTTTGTCTGTACCAACCGTAGGGCATAAACTATCACGCTATTTGCTATGGGGGATGAGCAATATTACATCATGTTCGTATTTTTCTCTGCAAATTGTAAAAGGACGCGCCAAAAGGTTGGGATATTGTAGATAGGTAGTTACCGATTTAACTTTTTAAATGATTATCATCACGCTACCTAATGCTAAGTAATGAATTTCAAAACTCCTTCGGTAGTGCTGGCTTTTTTTATGTCTATCGCTGAAGGAACGCTTCTTTGGTCGCCTGACGAAGGTATTAATAAGTCTTCTCTCAGGCGGAAACAAGGTGCGCGCCTTCAACGGTTGGATCATGTCGGTTTTGATGTACTCTTTCAGTATACTCAAATGGACTCAGACCGAACTCGATGCCCTGGATAGAAGGGTTCGTACACTGTTGACCGCAAACCGGATGCATCACCCACGATCATCGGTGATGAGATTGTACATCCCGCGGAAGTGCGGGGGTCGAGGCTTCTTAAATGCGAAAACCCTCCACAACCGCAAGGTGTGCAATCTCAGAGAATATTTACTTAAAACCGAAGTGGGTATGCACCGTGATGTGGTAGCAGTGGACAAGGGGCTTACTACGCTCTCCATAACTAAAGAGAACTGGCACAAACCTGTGGTACTTAATACAGATGACCACAAGGAGCTATGGCAAAGCAAGGAACTTCATGGGCGCTTCTATCGCACTCTTCATGAGCCCGGTGTAGATTTTCTAGCGTCCGTATCCTGGCTACGTTTTGGTGACCTTTTCGGTGAAACTGAAGGTTTTGTCTGTACAATTATGGACGAAGTTATCTTGACGAATAACTACCGGAGACATATTATGAAAGACGGGACGGTTGACGTGTGTCGGGTATGCCACCGGCCGGGTGAGTCCATCAGACATATCATCTCGGGTTATTCTCGTCTGGCTAACGGCGAGTACTTGCACAGACACAACCAAGTGGCCAGGATTATCCACCAACAGCTTGCTTTGAAATATAAACTTGTAGATTCTGAGGTACCATATTACAAGTAGGTATGTGCCCGACCCAGTTCTCGAAAATGACCATGCCACGTTGTACTGGAATCGGTCTATCATTACTGACGGGACTATTGTTGCCAATAAGGCTGATATGGTGATAGATCGATTAGCGCGCCGCGCAATGATAGTCGACGCTACCATTCCACATGACGAGAACCTAGTGAAAGCTGAGAAAGAGCAACAAATAAAAAATCTCGACTTAGCACACGAGGTTGTCAACATGTGGAGTGTGAGCTCAGCTACCATTGTGCCGATTGTCGTAACGACCAACGACCTGATGGCCGAAAGCCTCGACCAACATCTCTTGAGGCTCTCGTTAGGCGGTTGGATCAAGGGCCTGATCCAGAAAGATATTATACTTATTACTCCTCAATACGGCTCGCATTGTGAGGAGGTTCCTGTCTCTGCAGCCCTAACCACTGGTAGCTTGAACCCTGCTCCCGACACCGGCGAACCTCTATTTTTAAATGTTTTTTTTTTTAATTTTGTTTATTTTAAAAAAATATTTAAAAATGTAAATTTCGGAAGTCGGTGGCAAAAAATTAAAATACTGATCCAAATACACCAACTTCCGAAATTGAAGTTATTTTTCACTTTGTAGTTTGGAAGTCGGTTGTATTTTTGTAAAAAACTTTTTTTCTTTTTTGTTGATTAAAATCGGTATAATGGTACATGTAACATGAAATACAGAAACTTCAAATTCCTAACTTGCGATAGAGTTCGTACAAAAATAGTTTAAAACTGTCAACTTTTACACCCCCTATTTTTCTACATTTTTGAAGGTTAAAAAAATTCAAAATGTATTTTGTACTCTACTCGATGAGCTCTAGACAATGGTATCCCACATGCCAAGGTGAGAAAAAATAGTTTATTGTATGGGAACCTGCTTTAATTTTTAACATTATTTAATTTTTATTATTCTTTTTATTTTTCATTAGACAAAAATCAGTTCCCATCTTTAATATTATAAATGCGAAAGTAAGTTTGTTTGTTACGCCTTCACGCTAAAACGGCTGAACGGATTTGGATGAAATTTGGCACATATATAGATGATGCCCTGGAAAAGAACATAGGATACTTTTTTTTTTCCCACGGGATCGAGACTTATGCGGGTGAAACCGCGGGGCGCAGCTAGTTAATCAATAATTAATAGTAGCTCTTGTGGTTTCATGAACTATTTGCAATATTGGTCCAGATCTCACGAACACACTACGGCTCTATAGCAGCTAGTTGGGCAAGACTAATGACATTAAAATTCAAAAGCCACAATTAGACTATGCTAACTAGAACTGTGGCTGAGAATTTAATAACAGAACAGTCGGTCTATTCTGTTTTCTCTCAGTGAAAACTTACTTGAAGTGAGCTTGAAGTGAGCTGTCATTACACCTGTTGCTAGGGACTGACACTATTAACAGCTTACTTCATCGTAAGGTACCATTCCGTACCCGACCGCAGGAGGCAACTGCAGACAACGTGTCGCTGCGACACGACTGGTTTCTATGAATTTCTATGAAATACCTTCGGTAGCTAGCGACACGTCGTTGGCAGCTACGGGCGAGTGACAGGCGACACGACCAGTAGTGCCGCTAATACTCAAGCGATAGTCACGTTTTTCTATCTTCTATCTATCAACTGGAATACGGGCAGTTGCCGCCTGCAGTCGGGTTCGGAATCATGACTGCAGTGACATGACGCCGCGACGTGTTGCCGCGATATGACGCCACGACACGTCACCTGCAGTTGCCTCCTGCGGTCGAGTACGGAATGGTACCTTTAGTTTTCACGGTGGGATTTTTACGGAATAGATTGACTGCTTTATAACTTAAGTTGTTATGACGGTAATGGCATGGCAGTTAATTATAAGACATTAATTACCATTAGAAATTACTAGCGGCCCGTTTTACAAGGGTGCAATGTACGAGTACCTACTGACGTGGCAACATGACAAAACATCGAGATTTTTGTGCTTTATCTAAGTATTAATTATATTTATACACAAACTTTACGCAATAAATTCTCAATACTGAATTTTTAAATAACTGATCTTGAAAACTTCATCAGTCCATTTTGTACTTTAGAAGAACTAAGCGGTTACACAGACAGATACGAAACGCGGCAAGCTAATGAACACACTGCGACTGCTTTATGTTCCGAAACATACATTTTTAATTAAAAAATAAACAGGTAAAAAGTCATAAAAAGAGTTTTAAATACCGCACAAATGGCTTCACGGACAGAATTGTTAAATAATATTTTATGCCTACATAAAGAACCTACGGTTGCTTTGTTTATCACGATTTTGGGAGCCAGCAGTTTTTATTTTGCGAGGTCCATACTTTAATATTACTACTTGTAATATTTTATTTTAACAATATTTTGGGAGCAAACAGTTTTTATTTTGCGAGGACTATACTTTAATATTACTACTTGTAATATTTTATTTTAACAATATTTTGGGAGGCTACAGTTTTTATTTTGCGAGGACCACGCTTTATTATTAATGTTTGTATCATAATTGAATGAAAAAGTATCGTAGCAAAACAGGAATAAAGCAAAAATTGAGCATTTCTAGAAAGAAAAGAAAAGAAAGAAAATTTGTTTTTTCCGCACATTGCAAAAATATAAATCTTTATATATATAATTCTTCTGGACGTGTGTTTGTCACCTAACTCCTACTAAACGGCTGGACCGATTTGAATGAAATTTTGTGTGTATATTTGAGTGGGTCCCTGAATAGTTTGCAAATACAATTGGACCCGGTAGGTGGCGCTGTTCGGACAGGACAACGTCTGTCAGGTCCACTAGTATCTGTACAAAACACAATCTACACATTCTTTAGATCTCTAGTAATAAATTGAATTGCATGTATTATTACAATATATATTTTTACCTCTAATACATATGTTTCATGCTGAATTATATTCGAATTCAATGTGAATTGTTACTGAATAAATAAATTGAATAGAAATTCAATTGAATCTCTATCAATTTAGCCCATTATTCCACAGGGTAATTGCGTATCACACTTACAAATCAATGCTTTTCATTTTGACAGTTCAACTACATTCATTGCGTTATGAACGAAGTAGAGCAGACGAATTTTTCAAATTTGTAAAGCAATGTATTACCCATTTCCGTCAAACTTTCGGATGTTGGCAATTAGAGTGCTGGTATATTTACTTTGTGCTGTGTGCCTGTTGAGCATAAGAAATATGCCTATCCTATTAAATGAGTGTAATTCGAAGTAGTTTTAACTGTAATTTTTTTAATATGCCTTGAAAGTTGAAAAAATATTTGGAAAATCCAAAATTGCACGCCTCATGATACTCATTCAAAAACAGATAAAATATTTAAACGACTTTTCATGAAGTATGTTTTGACTGCTTTTTTACCGATCAATATGGGTAAAATTTCTCACCTCACAATCTTTACGTACTGTCAAAGACTATTTAGGTTTGCTTTGTTGGTTGCTAGGCAACGGAAAAGGAACCAAGTTGGAAATATTTAATTAGAGATATTATATTAGTAAGTTTTTTATTAATTATAATTAAACTACTTTGAACAAAAGAGCCATTTTCAATAGAGTTACAGTCGTTACGGGTCGTCAGAAGCCCGAAAGTCTGACAACCAGTCTTACTAAGGGGTATCGTATTATCCAGTTACTGGGTTGTGGAGGTCAGATAGGCAGTTGCTCCATGTGAAATACTGGTATTCAGCTGCATCCGGTTAGACTGGAAGCCGACCCCAATATAGTTGGGAAAAGGCTAGGTAGATTGTTTTTTTTTTTTTTCATTAGAGTTCCTCCTATGGCTGAAACGAATCTATTAAAAAAAATTACTCAATTAATTGATTTTCTCGCAAGCTACAATGTTTTGAGCTTTGTTTTTTTTTTTTTACTATTTTGATGTTTATTTTTGTTTCTGCTGCATTAAATCAATTTTTGAAAAGTACAGTATTAATCTCCATTAAATTATCTATATAATGGTATTTATGGTGTCAGGGACATCGACGCGAAAACTGAAACTATGGATTCAGTATATGATTCTGAACTCCCCTGCGTTGAAATTTTTCGCCGGTTATTTTTTTTTAAATCTGCTGTTTCATAGAAAAGTGCAATACCTACGCGGTCAAAATGTATGGAACAGCTGATTTTTTTTTTATAACCGACGAAGCATTTCAACATAGGGGGGGTTTAGAATCATGTACTGAATCCATGGTTTCAGTTTTCGCGTCGATGTATGCCACCCCGTATAAATTAAGTAGGTTCTGTGTACTAGTAGGAGTGTAACAATAAAAAAAAATTACAAAAAAAACAACCAACCTCCATAAAAAAAACACTACAAAGTGAAAAATAACTTTAATTTCGGAAGTCGGTGTCTTTGGTTTTGAATTTTCGTTCTTTGTCACCGACTTCCGAAATTAAAGTTATTTTTCACTTTGTAGTGTTTTTCTGAAGTCGTTTTTTTTTTTTGTAAAAAGTTTTTATTTTTCACTTTTTAGTTGTGGTACCTACCCCACACACATTCGAATACCACTACCTGCTACCAGTGACAGAAACTTATCATATCATCTACATATTAAGTGGGAAAAAAATACGTATTTTGTAGCTAACTCAAAAACTATCCAAGCAAAGTTAATAAAATTTATATGGGACCAATTCGAGAGCACACCCTTTCAAACAAAATCGGTCCATAATTGACGGAGAAATCGGTGGACATACATAAAAAAAAAAAACATACGCGACGAACATATATAACCTCCTCCTTTTTGGAAGTCGGTTAACAACAGTTGCAGAAAGGAGACACAACAAATTGCAGAAAAGAGACACAGCACTCTCCAATGCTTCACATAATGGGTCGTGCAATAAAAAGTAAGAGACAGCCAGAGTGTTCCGATAAAATTCTACTTTGTCATGTTTTATTGATCTTGTAAATGGGTCAGGGGTTCAAAAAGAGAGTTTGACAACTAAACTTGTAAGTATACCTTTGACCAATCCCTTTATATGCTCTCTTGACCCACAATCGGGAGGAATCAAATCTGATTACAAGAATTCCGAGTTTGATGTTAAAAAGTATTATAACATGTAGGGCAGACAACAAAGAAAATAACAAAGTTTTGAGTGTTACAGAAGACTTGTAAATGGTCCTCTTAATCTAGATTGAGAGTAGTTAGGTAGATATTAAGAGGTTTATTTATAAACGTTGCTTAAAGTTAAGTAATGATTAGTGACTGTTAAACCATACATCTTTGACGTTTGAACGTCACTTAACTTTAAGCAACCTTTATTTAAAAAACCGGCCAAGTGCGTGTCGGACCACGCACAATGAAGGGTTCCGTAGTTGGGATGAATTTATCCCAAAACAAACTTAACTTTGTGGTTGAAAAATATGTTCTCCCATAAGGAATGTATGGGAAAACATGTTTTTGCAACTGCAATTTCGTTATATAAACTACTGTTTTAATTTTTTTCACACACCCAAAACCAACCATTTAGCCGGCAGGGGGGGGGGGGGGGGGGGGGGGACACTTGACTCTAACAAAAATTAGCACTTTAAAGCTTAATATTTCGCAAACAAATCCCTGAATCCAAAAATGGTTTTCACAAACTCATCATTTTTTTGTATGACCTTTCCAATGATATCCCACACTATGGGATAAAAAAATAAAAAATAAAACATCACCACTTTACGTGTCCATACACGTAAAGTGGTGATGTTTTATTTTTTAGGTTTCCCTAAAAAAAAATGTTTTTCATAATTTTGTTTTACCACTTTTTCGGCGTAATTAATATGTATACTTATGTCAAATTACAGCTTACTAGTACTAAGGGTCTCGGAGCTAGACCGCGGACAGACAGACATACAGACAGACAGACAGACGGACATGACGAAACTATAAGGGTTCCTTGTTTACTACGGAACCCTAAAAAAACCCTTTAGGGGTTTAAAAGTTCAGGTCATATTTTATTGCAAACTAAACCTTACTTGCTGTTAAAAAGGCTTTGTTTGTTTTAAGCCAAACCGTTATATTTATTCCTCAAATTATAGTTATCTGACGATTGAAAAATCAACCCTTAGTCATTAAAATCGCTAGAAATGATCTTCATAACTCATCATCTGTTACGATGCCTCATTGAGGTGGATAACAATTAAAATTCTATTGTGTCTCGTTAATGACAGATAAAGTTTTATCCTACTTAAATCAAATTAAAAATCGAACTTTCTGATAGGATTCAAGGATTCATCTAAACTAACAATATAAAGAGAAAAGATTTGATTTTTTGTATGCTTGTTTGTAATAACTCAAAAACGACTGAACTGATATTATCACTGAGTAACATAGGCTATAATTTAAAAAGATATCACACGAGCGAAGCCGCTTCCGGAAGCTAGTGTCTGATATAGGGCTCTACAAAATTTATTTTGTCTATCAACTACAAGCATTTTGCAATGTTAGATCTTTCCTTCTTTTTGATCCAATTTTCGTAGATACAAAATACAATACAATAAACAAATTATAAATAAAAACAATAGGTACAAATTCTGATTTTAGGAACGAGCAAAATTACATTGTAAGCCTGGGATCGTGTGTACCAAATTACAACTCCAATAAGCTTGTAATTACAAAAGTCCCATTGTTATCTTTAATTATAGAGACCGCTATAAATCACCATTTAGATAATAAGTTCTCTTTATAATCACCAAACCCCAAGAGTCAAAAGGGATGTAAGAATTAATGGTTATTAATAATTTTGTTATTATTTACTTTCAACATTATTGTCGGTTAAGTTTTTTTTGTGTCGAAGATTTAAAATAAAAAAATATGTATTAATGACCTACAAATTATACCATGCATAACATGCATAATCAACCTATAATGTTCCCACTGCTGGGACACAGGCCTCCTCTCTTTGAGAGGACTACTCTCCCTTAGCTGTAATCTACCACGCGGGCCCAGTGCGGGTTGGTAGACGTCATATGACTTCGAATTTTGGGTTCTAGTATACACGACTACACATCAAGCTATACATTTCCAGTATAAGCTGACCTTGCATTGTACGAAAATCCTATTAAATGTGAGATCAGCATAAACTGGGAATGTATAACTTGATGTGTAGCCGTGTGTACATGCCAGTTTGCTCACGATGTTTTCCTTCACCGTTTTGAGAGCAGTGGTGATGAATTTATTAACACAAAGTGCCTGCTTGGATTCGAACTCGCGATCTACAACTCGTAAGTCGAGGCCGTTACTACTGGGCCACTACTTGCTCTCACTGTCATTCTTATATTCAAATGTCATTTATTCAAACAAGGCTGAGAATCAGCACTTTTCGAACGTCAAAATTACATAAGACAGTCCCCCAAAAACGCCCACCCTTCACCACTTCCTAGTGCCTTTAGCTGGGAAGAAGAAGTGGCGCAACAAACTCCCCAGCAACACAGCTGTCTGTTCAAGTTAGAAAAAAAAAGATTCTATACAATAGTATGCGAAGTAACTTACATTATGCAACACAAAACATAATTTAAATGATTAAAAGAAACATCCAGCTTTTAACATAGAATACATTCTGAGCACTTTACCGTAGTGTGTACAGTAGTGCTATTCTGTAAAAATCTCACCGTGATAACTTAAGTGAAGTGAGCTGCCAATAGTGTCAATCCTTAGCAACTGACAGCTCACTCCACGCTCACTTCACCTAAGATAACACGGTGAGATGGTTACAGAACAGCACTACTGGTGGCTCGGTGGTTGTCATTTCAGAGTCCCAATTGCAAAAACTACAGTATATTAGTTTGTTTTTATAAAAACCCTAAAACTCTACTGTATTCTTTAATCGTTTCTTTTCTCAATAACAATATATCACAAGCTATGAAGCAAACAGCTTAAAAGCTCATATATTTTTTAAACCTAAAATCAATGCCCAAAATTACATTTTTTGTTTGCGATGTAGCTTTAGAAGTTTGTAGGTAAGTACTTTAGTGGTTCAGCCTAAACAAACAGTTCAATATTTACCTTTAATTTAAGAACCTGTAAACTTTCAAGTACCTTAGAAGAATAACCTAGAAAAGTAACGAGTGAATCGTTTTCCATGTACAGACGCCAGCACATCAAGCTACTACAATCTGTCAAATTTATTTAATAGATTTTCAACTTTATCGCTGAAATCTAAGGTTCAAAGTTGATTGGGAAAATTTGACAGTTTCGGGTAGCTTGATGTGCTGGCGTCTGTACCCACTTGATATTTAAAACGAATTCTGCTAAATGATTCAATTTTGATTAGTAGGTGTGGCAGTGATAGCCTACTGGTGTGATCGTTGGACTGCCAAGTCATAGGTCTCGAGTTCGAACCCAAGACGTACTTCTGATCCTCGCGCACATCTGGGAGTGGCGCGAGGAGGTGAAATGCCGGGGCTAAACTCCGCTGCCGCGAGAAATCACGGCACAGCGGACAAAGCTCCGGCGGGATCTCATGGCGTCATGGAGAGTGTGATTGTCGCAACCCAGCGCTGGGCACGCCACAATTGCGGCGATAAATCTCCTCTTTGAGGAGTGGCTAGAGAGGCGCCACGGCGTCCTCACCTTCCGCCTGACGCAGGTCCTCACCGGACACGGTTGCTTTGGGAGGTTCCTGTTCCGGATAAGGCGGGAGAAAACGCCCGGGTGTCACTATTATGTGGATCGCCCGGAGGACACGGTGGATGTCTGCCCGGCTTGGACGGAGCATCGCCGTGTCCTCGTGAAGGCGATCGGCGGCGGTGATTTCTCGCGTGCGGCCCTGATTCAGGCCATGGTACGGAGCGAGGGTCATGGGAGGCCGTCACCTCTTTCTGTGAAGCAGTAATGCTCGCGAAGGAGGAGGCGGAACGCGTGAGGGAGAGGCAAATTTCGCGCCCTCACGCCGCTAGGAGACGTCCTGGGCGTCGGGAGTCACAGGCCGATTTCCGGCCACCGTAGGCGCGGGCTTACGGACGGTGAGCAATGGGTAGCTTACCGTCGGATAAGGCAGGCCCGTTTTAGTCAGTAAGAAATTCAAAATTCAAAAGTCATTTATTCAAACTAGGCTGAGAATCAGCACTTTTCGAATGTCAAAATTACATAAGACAGTCCCCCAAAACGCCCACCCTTCACCACTTCCTAGTGCCTTTAGCTGGGAAGAAGAAGTGGCGCAACAAACTCCCCAGCAGCACAGCTGTCTGTTCAAGTTAGAAAAAATGATTCTGAGACGCCCTCTAAGAGTCTGACACGCCCTCCCGCTCCACCTAGAGTGGGAGTTATTTGATAATAACTCAACCAAAAAAAAGACGTACCTCTGATATTTCGGATTTATGGCGGCATCTCCATCGCCACATGCGAACTACGTATCAAAGACTTGACGACACACAAATCCTGCATCCCACAATTAGAGTTTACCGCGCGATCGTCATATATACAAGATCCCGACTTCAACCGATGGGCAGTTGCCCGCCAGACACAACACCCGTCTGGTCGGAAGATCCTCCCTTTTCTATAGAGGATGAGTGAACTTTACACCCTGTTCCTCATACCTCTAAAGATTCATGTGCGAATTGTATAATTATCACTTCCTTCAAAAACGGTGAAGGAAAACATCGTGAGGAACCTGGCATGCCTGAGAGATATTTCTCGACGGCATGTGAAGCCAAGTCAGACTTTAAAAACACCAGGTTAGTCACTAACCACACGAAAAAGAAGATAAAGTATGTAATACATATTTGAAACAATAAGAAATACAATATTACTTTATAAAAAATAGAATATATAGAATTAGAATTGCCTCCAACAAAGAGCCTATTAAATATTAACAATTCACTCAAAATTTACTTTACTCTGAAAGCCACATTCTGAAAGCGTTTGCCCACATATAAAACTTTTAAATAATCCTCTGTTTTTAACTTTTATGTTTTGAAACAAACACGCTTAGTTTTATTACCGACCCTGAACCTGAAAAGGGGTCTTTGTACTCATGAAAATGAGAAAAAATAAAACGCCGCTTTCCCATACATTTTATCGATTTATGTGAACACAAAAGTAAGGAATAGCAGATATTTTTTTTCGCGAATTCTGGCTTGGTCCTATAGTAAAAGCTGTTCATAGTGATGAGTAAAATGATTCAATTTAGGACCGTGTATTCCCGTTGTCTCCGTAATTTTGTCCCGTTAAAGGGGACAAAGGGAATTTAATAAAATAATTAAAATTACTTCCCGTTGTCCCCGTACGCTGTCTTCATTAATCTTGCAATTCAGGCGCAAGTTGCAAGGAGATGGTAGTTTTTCGTCAATAATTATGGACCACAAAATGACATCCAAAAACTTAAAAAAACATATTATTTTGTTACTTATTTTTGCTCAAACCTCAATGAAAAAGACGAAAAACTTCCAGGTAAAAAAATATTATTATTCTCCGAAACTATATTCCGAAGGAATTTGTAGTTTGTTTCCTGATTTATATTTAAGAAACAGTTATACAAATTAAGAATACCTTTAGAATATTTTCAGGACCATTTGTACGGAATTAAATATTCTTGTCTTATATTAATTTTATGAAAAAATCTGTGACAACCAAACTAAACCAACCTGAACTAGACCAAACCTGTGAAAACCTGTGTGTGTGTGTGTTTGACAATTTAATTAATAATTTTTATCTTAAATGGGATTTTTTTTTTAAATTTATTGTTTCTAAAAGTATCAACTTTACCGTACCGTATGGAAGAAAAATACGTTTAGTTGCGCCGACCTCAAATAAATTGGGATAGGGGCAAGAGAGAATGATTTCAGGTTCACAAATCTCCATCGGTTTAAGACCAGGCACTCCAAAGAGAAATTCCACGCAAAACTCCACCCCCATGCACCCCACCACTGCACTATGTGCTAAACGCTAACTCATCAGTAATAAAGTTGAATATCGCGTGCGCTCTTTGGTCGTGTTCGAGCACGGAACTAAATGTCGTAAGTCTCAATTCTTATTTCGTTCATAACTAAAGTAATAATGGATCAGGAGAAAAAATTTCTTATTTGGATAATAAACTGTATTTTCTTACTGTCAATAATAAATTATTTTAGACATAAAAGCCGAGTAATCTTGTTTTTGTTTCAAATAATCTTTAAAAAGTCATGATTTTCGAATAAAACCGGCCAAGTGCGTGTCGGACCACGCACAATGAAGGGTTCCGTAGTTGGGATGAATTAATCCCAAAAACAAACTTAACTTTGTAGTTGAAAAATATGTTCTCCCATACGGAATGTATGGGAAAACATGTTTTTGCAACTGCAAAGTTAAGTTGGTCGATTATTACTCGTTAACTTGTAAAGCCTACTTAGCTGTGATAGTTTTCCTTTTAATTTCGCTATATAAACTACTGTTGTGATTTTTTTCACACGCCCAAAACCAACCATTTAGCCGGCAGGGGGGGGAGGACACTTGACTCTAACAAAAATTAGCATTTTAAACCTTAATATTTCGCAAACGGATCCCTGAATCCAAAAATGGTTTGCACAAAGTCGTAATGTTAATGTGTGTGTGTGGTAATGGTAATGTGTTGTGAAAGGACCTTTCCAATGATACCCCTCACTATGGGGTAAAAAAAGAAAAAAAATAACATCACCACTTTACGTGTATGAGAGGTACCCTAAAAAATATATTTTTCATAATTTTATTTTACCACTTTGTCGGCGTAATTAAAATATATACTTATGCCAAATTACAGTTTTCTAGTACTAAGGGTCTCGGAGCTAGACCGCGGACAGACAGACAGACAGACAGACAGACAGACGGACATGACGAAACTATAAGGGTTCCTTGTTCCTACGGAACCCTAAAAATGAATCGAGCGAAAATGTTACAGTTACGTAACTCTCTTATTATATGGAAAGAAAAAGATCCAATAAATCATATAGATACCAAAGTTCCATCTTGATTGTATGCGTGACTTTTTCAGAATATAACAAACAATTTATGGAACCTCCTCTTAAAAATATAATACAAACAACGTATTAATAATGAAGTTCAAATCGACGGCCCCCACGTATACTATCGAAATTACAAAAAAGCCATTTTCGTTTTATTGCACTAATAGCAAGTAGAGATAAAGATGTATGATTTTATATAAAAATTATGTACTAATTTTATACCCTCAATTGTTTTTCAATTGAACAAAATCGAAATTGGCATATTCGGTAAAAAAGTAACCAGCAGTAACCAAGTAAACTATCGAATGTGTAATATTAGAAAAAGAATAATAATTATCAAAAACTATAGTAGACAGTAAAAAACGGTAAAATTTTCCACTTTAGATACATCGGTAATATAAAATTTTCGAATTCCATGTTCGACAAAAATTTAAATCTAAACTTAGAATCGCTCTCCTGTAAAGTAGAGGTTTTGCAGTTTCGATACTTTACGTGGTGGCCGTCGAAATAAGACAATATTTAACTAAGAATTCTGGATTCAAGTATTTATTTATTCATTTAAACTTCTCGCACACAATAAGGTACCTACAAAGGCGGACTAGGCAGAAATATTTTCGGTTACAACCGAACGCACTAAAAGTTTTAGAATTATAATTAAGTGTTGATTTTCTTCAACAAATAATTTCTCGGTATTTTCTTGGTATTATTGTTTAGTATCTTGTTGTTTATTTATTGGCAGGTTTATCAATAAAGAACTTTTAACAACTGTTTTGTTTTGTATGTTTTGTAACCTTACAATAGCCGAAGAATTTACGAAGTTTGTTGGTTTGTCCAGGATGGCAAAAACTCTTACAAATAAGGCTCTTCTCTCATTATGACGATTGCATGTTCTGGCATATGTATACCTTGACACAGATTAATACGATGGTTCACTCCACAGTTCAGGTATGAAGCTACAAGTACGCGGCGGGCTCGACTTGTCGGGCCAATGAAGTGAGTGTAACGTAGTCAGAAGATATAAGAGTTACGCGATAGAAAGAGAGGCAACTTCTAGCTGAATATAACTGTAGGCAATTAGCGCTGTGCAACCAGAATTGCACTGTATTGTGTCGTCGTCGTTGCTCAGCGAGCCATGGAGCGGGCTATGCTTGAAGTCTCTCTGAGGGATCGAATCCGGAACAAGATGATCCGGCAGAGAACCCAAGTTATCGACATAGCTCACAGAATAAGCAAGCTGATGTGGCAGTGGGCCGGCCATATCAGCCATAGAACCGATGACCGTTGGGGTAAACGTGTTCTTGAGTGGAGACCGCGAATCAGTAAACGTAAGGTAGGATGCCCTCAGGCTAGGACGATCTTCGCAGGGTGGCTGGTAGCGGCTGGATGAGAGTTGCCGAGAATCGAGCTGAATGGCGTGCAATAGGAGAGGCCTATGTCCAGCAGTGAACTGCTTTATTTAAATGATTTTACGGGTATGTGACGTTGATTACAATGGCGGCACTGTTATGATGGTTTGTGACGTTTACACGTTTTTATAATCATCATTATCATTAAAGACACTTAAGATGGGCAGGGCGTGGATATAAATTTTGCCATACAAAGGATAGTGGGCAAAAATATATGAGAGCTGGTCCCACTACCGCCACAGTTAAAACCACTGTAGTTTTGAAGACATAACTTTTCCCTTTACTCAGGCTAAGGCGCATCAAAATCTGTCCCGGGGTTATTCAGTTCCGACAATGTTAGTTTAGGTTTATTTTATTTTACCGCTTAGTCGCCGTGATTAATATGATACCTATTCCAAATTACAGCTTCATATTACCAAGAGTCTCTGAGCTAAGCTGCAGATAGAAAAAAATACTTTAGATACACGTAGCTCGGTTCCTCCGGGATAAATTTTGATGGTGTCATAATAAAAAAGATTCAGTGTTATTTGCTTTTTTAAGTAATTCATACTTAGTGGCTGGCGGAACTGGGACCAGTATCGCCCACCATCCTTTAACCACCTTTAAGGTGGTTTTACACCGGCAAGGCAAGGCGTGGGTGGGATGGGCGAGAATTGAAATTTGTCGCTGGTATAATTTGTTTGCCACTTACACCAAATGAAAATCAAAGTGTGTAAGTGTGTATAATCCCTTTTATTAATATGCATAAAACCTGAGTCTTTTATACAAGTAGATAATTGCGCTCGCGCTCTAAAACAAAGCGCTCTTTAATTTTTTGAGTTATAATTTATGATAGGATTGACTAACGTGAGCAAGACCTGCCTATAGTATAATAAAATATCGTACAATACTAATTTTACACAATACAATGAATAAAATTATAACTCGCTTAAACTTTTTCAATTATTGCACATTCTTCAATACTAACCGTAAAAGGTCAAAAACATTGCGCAATTCGTGATAATGCGCAGTAATATTATGGTAGGACCCGACCCGGCCGGCCGTATGTCCATTCATTTTAGAGCTATCAATCTATTGCTAAAAATATTTCATTATAAATTCAAGCAATTCAGTCAGCATACACTCTAATAATAACATTTTCTTGATCATTGGGTATAGTCATAAATATTAATGGATTCGATATTTTCGTGTTGGTCCGATGAAGCTTTATCAAATGTCGATACCATTTTATTGAGTATTACTCGATTCTTATTGAAACCGACGTAATATTCCGTAAATATTTATTTAAGAGGCGTGTGAAAAATGTTCAGAAATTTTTGGTAAGTGCTTCAACGACTGTCTTTGTTCAGATAATATTGGAAGGATTTAAATAAAACAATTTTACCGGTAATACTGTTATTACTGTTTGCTTCTTATTTTTACGGTGTTTAAGTTTTTTACAGCGAAAAGGAACAAATTTTTTTTTAATTCCGTGGAAAACTACTTTACACAACGCTTGCCGTCGTGGTTAATTAGAATTTGTTTCGTGTTACAAACATAACTTTACAACTTAACATAATTATTTTATCTGTAATTATCATAAATTATTATGATAGTTACAGTTCATTTATTCGGTGGTCCCCAAATTAGTAAGTTACCTATGACTTTCTAGTCCATATGCAATTTCAATAAAATATATCTATACATATAATAAAATCGTAGCGATGTCAAAACTGTACATTGAATATTTTTGAAAAAAAGTAATTTCTATGAGGTCTGGGATCGATTCTAATGCCGAAAATATATTTTTTAGAATTTTTGTCTGTTTGTCTGTCTGTCTGTATGTATGTTCCAGCATGACGCAAATTCTACTGGACAGATTCTGTTAAAATTTTGCATAGATATTCCCTGTGTGTCTGGTCAAGCTATAGGGTATAAATTATCACGCTATTTGCTATGGGGGATGAGCAATATTACATTATGTCGTATTTTTATATTCTAGCATGATGCAAATTCTACCGGATAGATTCTGTTCAAATTTTGCATAGGTGTTCCCTATAAGTCTAGTCAAACTGTTGGGTATAAACTATCACGCTATTTACTATGGGGGACGAGCAATATTATATTATGTTCGTATTTTTTGGAAAAAAACGCGACAATATTTTAGGATATTGTGATGGTTATCGATTTAACTTTTAGAATGATTATCATCACGCTATACCTTTATGGAACTGTGCAGTCAATCATGAAATATATAGGAACGGCTATTTAAGACAAACTTCAATGAAGCAATTAACTCAGCGGTTGGACGATTGCTTTGTAAACATGGGGTTGTAAGTTCGATTCCCAACTAATGTTTTTGTTTTTCTTTGTTTTCACATTTTATTACACGATTTTTTTTTTTTTTTTATTATGTCCCTATTATTATAATAAAATCGTAGCGAAGTTAAATTTTTTGAAAGAAAGTTATTGCTACGAGGTCTGGGATTGATTCTTATGCGGAAAATATAGTTTTTAGAATGTTTGTCTGTTCCCATTGTAGGGTATAGACTATCACGCTATTTGCTATGGGGGATGAGCAATATTACATTATTTTCTTATTTTCCTCTGCAAATTGTAAAAGAACGCGCCAAAAGGTTGGGATATTGTAGATAGTTACCGATTTAACTTTTTAAATGATTATCATCACGCTACCTTTATGGAACTATACAGTCAATCATGACATAATTATATAGGAACGGCTATTTTAGCTAACTTTCAACAAAGTGAATAAGTAAGCGGTTGGACGAATGATTTGAAATCCTGGGGTAGTAAGATCGATTTCCATCTGTTTTTTAAACTATTTTTTTACATTTTGTAAAACGTTTTTTTTATTAATGTACAAATGTACAAAACAATTTTAAATTAATTCACAAAAAAGGAAAACTTCGTAAGCTATGGGAACCTACTACATCACAAGTACTTTACAGTCACAAAACATTCAAGGTTGCATTCTGATCATTTTAGAGCTAAAGACTGTAGGAATAAAATTATTTTTACAGATTTTGACAGCAGATTTGTCCCAGCGATTTTAAAATATGTATGTGTGTGGATCTTCGGGAATCGCTGCCACACTGCTTCCTGGTGACAAAACAGCGCACGCCATGTTTAAAATTTCCATCGATTTAGAGAGCAACGAAACGCCTGTTTGTGGGGTGTCACGCAACAGAACAAGAGATGTGTGCATAGGGATTGCGCTTCATCGTATAGTATGAATGCATTATGGCAAATAGAAAAGCAGTGGAAGCTGTAAACAGAACCCTGGAGGACATCCGCAGGAACCAAGATATGATGGGTGGTGTCACTGTTCTGACAAACAAAGTGAATACTTCGTTGAAAAGGTCGACTCTATGGTCGAGAGTTCATAAATTGCGCTTGACCATCATCATACGAGCTCGGTTTGGCGTGAATTCAAATGCTCAAGAATTCTCCGATGTTCTTCTAAAAGTTGGTGAAGGCACTTTACCAGAGACTCTTGGTAGAGTAGATCCCACTTTAGAAGATCTTATTCGTTCTGATATACGAGGACATCAGTCAAATACCGTACCAAGAGAATTCTTGGGTGTGTTTCCATTTTAACTCCGAAAATGATCAAGCTGCAGCGGTCAACCACAGTATTCTCTCACAAATTGAAGGGAGTGAAGTGATATACACCCCCATTAATGCCACATATTACCCCGTAGAATTTCTCAATTCGCAAATGGGTAGTATCTTTTCCGGTTGTATATCTGTGTAACGGAAACCGGCTCAAAGTCATGTCTTTACAGAGAAACGTCATCGAGACGGATATTCTAACAGGTTGTGGCGATGGCGAGACAGTGTGTATAGCGCGTATACCACTAATTCCCCACCATTACCAGTTTAAGCGCGTGCAGTTCCCTGTGAGCGTATGCTTTGCGATCAACAAGTCACAGGGGCCGACACCGAAGGCTGAAGGCTGCGGGTGTCGACCTCAAGACAAGCTGCTTCTCATACGGACAACTGTTACGTCGCTTGCTCCCGAGTCACCATTCCTGACTGTATAATTTGGCTGCTGAGAATAAAACTACAAACGTAGTATACAGAGAAGTTTTATAAAAATGTGGCTATTATTGTAGTATATTGTGATGTTTGCTGATGATGATGATGATGATTGTGATGTTTTACGACTTCCACGTGAACGAAGTCGCGGGCAGAAGCTAGTAGGTAACAAATTACTGGAAAACGTAAAACAAGAAACCAAAACCAATATATTTTTAAATAAATTAAATAACTCCTAATGAATAAAAGTTATTACACAACAGACGAAAATTTTTTTTTTAGTTAGCCTACACTGTCCCACTGCTGAGCAAAGGCCTCCCCCAAATCCTTCCATGCATTCTTTTCCAAGGCCACCTCCATCCACCCCTTGCGGTACGCGTCTAGGTCGTCTCGCCACCTGTTCCTGGGCCGACCTCGGCGCCGCCGTCCATCCTCAGGCACCCACCGTGTGGAGACTGTTGTCCAACGGTCACGATGCATGCGGCTGACATGACCCGCCCAATCCCATTTTAGCTTGGCAGCTTTTTTGCCTATGTCTAAGATCGACGAATATCTAACGGAAAATTTAATAACAAAAATAACCGATTAATCAGATAAGTAAAACAGTAAAAATAAATGAGTTAAAATATATGAACACTGTAAGTATTAATTTAAATATATTAAATACACTAATAACAACACAAAAAATTTAAGCGAATAATTAAATAAGCAATAATAATAAATAATTTATTACCAAAAAAAAAAGAATAAATTGACCTACACATATTAATTCAGAGAATAAATAAATGAGTAATAACATAAATATAATAACTAATACTGTTGTAAAAAAAAAGATATATAGGAAATAATTTAAATATTTAGTAATAAACTTCCTCTCTCCTACTTATTTAAAAAAAAACTGTGCCCGACAGGGTACATAAATGTTTCTATTTATTTGTTCTTACCACGTATGTGTACATTATGGATTGCAAAAAAGATAAATTGTAAAGAAAATTTTAAAAAAATGATATTGACGATAAGACCTACTGAAAGATTCCAGTTAGGTAATTTGTTGTATGTAAAGACAATTTTGAAACAGATTTTTAAAATCCAAACCAGCTGAATCCTTAAATTCATACACGCTAGATCCTTTTCATCGGCGTAGCTGTGAAATAATTAAAAGCTCTGCATTGTACACACGGCTACACATCAAGCTATGTATTTCCAGTGTAAGTTGACCTCGCATTGTACTGAAATCCTATACAATGCGAGACCAGCATAAACTAGAAATGTATAGCTTGATGTGTAGCCTTGTGTACTAATCAACAAGTTGACGCTAAAGCAGTGTTTGCAAGTAACACTCCTGCATGACACTTCTCCATTGTACAGAATGCAATTAGTTACCTTACTCCTTTAAGCTTAGAGATGTTTATTCATTAATTTATGTCGTAATTTGAAGAGTTAAGTTATAATAAGATACTTTGGAAATATGAAGAAAACATGATATAGGGTGTCTCAGTAAGAACTTGAATTTTAATTACTTAAAAATATATATCAAATAAATGTTTTATTCCACTGTGCTAAAAAAAATCTGCAATAAATTTTCTATCAGGACTATGATTGTATACTAAGCATTTTAGGCCTAATCGACCATAACATTATGTCACATTACATTACATAAAACGCTACTCAAATCCACCCTGTAATATGAAAATAGACTACGTACTACCAAAACAAACAACAAGCAGTCCACAACATTATCTCAAATCGATCATAACTAAATTGTATTGGACAGTAATCCATACAATCTACATATTACAACGGACACAATGCGTGCGTCCCGAGTGACCTATAATGAACAACTGCACGACAAGCCGATATTAATGGGATTATCTTATTGAGGGTAGACACGACGAACACTGGAAGTCTTGAGGGTAGTTGTTAAATTATTATTGTAGGTGAATTTGATGAAGTTTGGGACTGGGTTTATTATCCGAGTCTTATTCCCGAGTGTATTAAAACCTTAAGTTAGATAGATCGGTACTTGAATGTTCTAAATTGTACACAGCTCATATACAATATCTTAAATTTAATAGGAGACTCCTTTTTTTTGGGTGGGAATTTTACCTATTAAATAAATTGCTTAGATATGCATTTTTCGATAGTATAAGACAGTTACGTAATTGTAACATTTTGCGCTCCATTCATTTTTTATTCGAAAATCAAGTCTTTTTTAAAGATTACTCAAATAAAATCAAAATTATTCGGCTTTTTATGTCTAGTATTCACAGTAAGAAAATATAGTTTATTACCCAGCCACAAGATATTTTTTCTCTCTAGATCAATTATTACGTTAGTTATAAACGAAATGAGAATTGAGACTTACGCTATGTAGTTTCGTAATCTGTGGTTTCGTGCTCGAACACGATCAAAGAGCGCACGCGATGTTCAACTTTATTACTGATGTGTTAGCGTTTAGTACATAGTGCAGTGGCGGGGTGCATGGGGGCGGAGCTTGCGTGGAAATTGTCTTTAGAGTGCCTGCCTGGTCTTAAGGAGTAGGTAGGTTCGGTCTTATCGCTGTTAGCGATGTCTACAAGACAACCTTTTGACTTAGTTCAACCAACAGCCTGGAAATCAATTTTAATCGATATCTATCTTATACATAATGTAATTAAAGTCGCTTTTCGTGTCTGCGTGTGACCGCGTTATTCTTCTTACTAACAGATTTAGATGCGGTTTTCACATCTAAATCTGTTAAATAATGAATTTAATATTGTAAAATAATAATAACAAATAATTCGTTTTATACTGCAGTGTGTATGGCATCTATAACACGACATAACATCATCAATAACATAACATCACGCCCGTAATCCCGAAGGGTTAGGCAGAGGTAACAATACAATAATAACTTCACTAATAATACTCACCCACCCACTGGGATCCCACGCCATAACTAGAGAGCTAACCCAGAGATAAAATATCAGTTGTACGATTTCTTATTTGTTGGGATTTGATTAGATATCTGATAATCAACGTAATACGTGATACCTAGGCTTTAGACGTGCTTCTCGGTGAACAAAAATAATAACCATAAAACCAAAGAATTGACTGTGTAGCAGATCGGGAATTAATAGTCCCGTAGCGGTTACACCGCCACATACGAACTACGCATCATAGACATGACGTCACACAAATCCTGCATCGCGCAATTCGAGTTTACTTACCGAGCGATCGACATACATACAAGATTTCAACTTCAAACCGATGGGCAGTTGCCCGCCAGACACAACACCCGTCTGGTCGGAGTGAACTTTACACCCTGTTCCTCATACCCCTAAAGTCCATAGCAATAGTCTTGTGCGCGAGCGTAAGCTGGAATTAACAATCAAACAATCACGTCATATCAAATACAATAGACGTGGATATATTTAGTAATTTGTTCCGCTTAGCTATTAAAAAGATCCATAAAAACTCCTGAAAGAAATCGACACCTCTCAACGAGACATCCTCAGGATGACGATTGACTTGTCGCGAACCCGAACACGACGTGTTGCCACATCGAGCGCTGAACGCAGAGTGCTACGTCATATCAATTATATCATTCTCTAACAGTAACTAAGCAACTCCCAAAACTAACAATTTAGTGCCAGCATTCGATCAACGTAACCAATCGACTAAATCTATTGGCAATTTACGACACGCAATGCAATTCACACCGTGTCCTGTCAACTTAATTGCTGTTAAAGCTTATTCCACTTGACTGTCGTCTAAATATTGATCATCATCATTTCAGTCGAAAGATGTCCAGTGCTGGACGTAGGCTTCCCCCAAGCCTCGCTATATCGACCGATTCTCGCATTCAGTGGATTTCTACGGTCTTCACAAGGTCTCTGAATTCGGACAAGTTTAATCACATTGAGCCAATTAGCCTCCTAAAAAGTAACCTAATTAGAAAGAAGGAAGGTCTCGATACAGCCATCTCCGTCGCACTTTAATCTGCAGGCCGATTTAGGGCCGATTTTTCAATCCTCAGATAAATCGTTAAATAGTTATCTAGCGTATAAAATTATCTGGCTGTTTATCAGGCGAATAAATATTTTCAATTTTTCAATCGTATAATAACTGAAGTATAGTTATCTGGGGTCTTTGTTAACCAACTTCACACTATCATGTGCAAGCGAGATGAACAGATACAGTATTCAACGTGTTAGATAAGAAAAGAAACAAAACGAATGTTTAGATAGTTTTTGTTTAGATCCACAGATGGTCAGCCACAAAAGGCAACCTTTTTTTTGTTATTGTTTGTAGCTAAGTTAATAGGAGTGGGCACGTATTTACCTAAAATGGATCAGTTATAAAAAAAATTGCTGTTTGTTAACTGTTTTCGACTTGGTACTAAAAGTTGAGCCTAGTGGTTTAAAATAGTTAAATAATGTCGTCCCGAAAACGTAAGTAAATTAATATGTTTCGAGACAGTTAAAAAAAATATCGTCAATTGAATCAAGAACATCCATGTTTTCAACAATACAATGGCACGAAAACACGCAGAGGCAAAGCAAATTAAAACCCCAAACAAAACAAACGTCAAAACATCATTTATTCCCTAGAATAAGGTACTAACTGAAGCTTGCAGGGACAGTTAACTTTATTCCTCCGTTTCAGGCTTTATTCGTCAGATACTGACTACCTGACTATTGAAAAATCCAGAATCATGCTATCTGTGAAATAAACGCTATTCGATTCTTTATCTGAGTTTTTCTTAATAGAGTAATTCAGTGAAGTGTTTTAACACTTTAAGGAACACTAATTGCCCATCGGCGTTTTACCAATAAAACTTATATTGTGTCTCTTTCAGAGTCCTTGAATGCATTAAATATGGAAATTATGTATTTACTGGATATGTCCTACAAGGATGACTAAATTCAGACGACTCAACTCAGTCAAGTGGTCCATAACTAACTGAGTTGGCTCAGTTGCTCAGTAGTACAATGGTTCAGTTGATCACTGGAAACACTGACATTGCTTAGAGTACAATGTCGTCTTTGTTAGCCATTAGGTATTATTGGTTTCGTAAGCTCATGTTGTGGATTAATTTAATTGGAGTGTTTGTAATAATTATTGGATATAGAAAATGTACCATCGTTTAGTAAAGAAATACCCGCTACAAACGCTTTCAAAATTGCCCTACGGTTATGGGGCGTATATCACGCCCTATTTCGCTTCCAAGACTTCAATAAATGCAGTTTTTATTCAACTTTAGCGGCGTCATTTTGAACCTTAACTGTGCAAGTTATACAACGGGTGAAACTAGACGTGGAACTACCGAAAATTTAAGTAAGCATAAGTTGAGGAGACTAAAATGTACCAGTGTCGGGTCGGGTTAACATGAACAACTTAATAAGCAAATTCAAAGTCAAAAACGTTTATTGCGAACTAAGTGTACAATGTTGGTGTTACGGTATGTTAGTACTTATTAGTATTTAGCTTATTTATATTAGACTTAGCAGTATTTTACAAGCATTGCAATATTGCAATTATCATTCGCCTGCCCTCATCATCCTAAATTAGCATGCATTAAACATTATTATTACTTATTTTCTTTTATATTAGCACAATTAAATAGATTAATAATAGTTATGTCAAAATTAAATGTCAATAATAATAAATTTAATACTTGACAATTATTCAGCAATATTAATGTCATCCTTTTCAAATAGTACAAATTATAATTTTATATAAAGTCAAATAGGATAAGCTAAATCTCATTGTTTGTATAGGACAGATCGTCACTTTTGTACATGAGAGAAAATCGTTATTTTAAGCTAGATTCTAAATATTCTTTTACCGAATAGAAACAGTATAGATAATGCCATGTACGAAGACGCGCTCCTCGCCTTTTTTTTTTGTTTGGCATCTTGCAGGTCATCCTAGGAGGTTGTCGGCTGCTTAACCGGACTTTCCTGTGGCTGCCTCAATAAATTAAGGCCTCCAGCCAGGACATAAAACTTAGAAACTAAGTGATTACACGCTAAGGGCACCCTCTGTGGGATACGGGCCTCGGATTAGGGCGTCGATGGTGGAGGACAGCAAGGGACAGGCTGGATCGGATTAAGCGCCTCTCTCCGCTCCGTTCCGTAAAGTACAGCTTACAGTGCTGCAATCGCGGAGTTACAGTGCTGCAATCGCGGAGTGGGGCACGTCTTCGTGGATGGCACTATCTGTAGCACTGTATAAGTTAGCTGTAAGTTTTCCGAATAAAACAAAATAAACTCTAGGTCGTCGCATTAATTCGGGCCAAGACGAGATATTAAGATCACATCTGTGGACGACGCACGTCTCAATATCGGTTCAACATTAAAAATATTTTATATCATATAAAGCTACGTTGATTAAATTAAGGATTTTAGTGCCATCTGTCGGCAATGCAAAATTTATTAATTGTAATAAATTACAATGTTGCAAGGTGCGAGTGGTCCCGGCCTCAATATTTTGTTGTTGGCAATTTTGTTAATTAACTGTCTTCAAGCACAACACTGCTTAGAGGTCGCTTTAATATAATTGATAACTTTAAAAAATCTTGTAAAGTTCATAGTTTTTTCGAAGTCCTGAACCACCCGCACCCTCCAAATTGATTCTGGAAGACGTACGGTTTTTTATTTCGCCTCCATCCTTAACAAATGGTCTTCGAGCACGGATGTGATTGTGAAGACGTCTTCGACTCGTGAGTTGAAAAAATGGCGGACCGGTCACAAACGCCGACAGTGCAGACGCGTCGTATGCGAAAGGAACAACTGGAATGTCTTAAATTGGATAGTGCACCTATGAAGATTAACGAACGGACTCTTCCCCGTGGCAGCGATTGTCCCATAACGTCACGGGAACAAACGATGACGCCGGCGACATTAAAACAGTCACCGCGTGCTACCGTACCGCAATCTACGTGCGCTTCGAAAACTACAATACGTTCTAAGAAATCAACAGCTTCTTCTATAGCACAGCGTAAACAGCTTGAACTGCAGGCTGCTGAAGCAAAAGCGAAGATTCAATTGGAATTAATTGATAAGAAGTTAGAAGCAGACCTTGCCCTTGTCGACGCCAATGATGAAAACCACGCCGACATCGAGGGAATTCATGATGAAGACCAAGGCACGAACTGTTCTGTTTCCCTGCCGGAGCAACAGAAACACGATGATGTGGAGAAGTGGCTGGACCATGGCTGTTCTGCTGCTCAGCCTTCTCAAGACAGTATCCAACAGCTGGCACACACTTTAAAAAATATGATGAAACACACAGCCACACAGCACGAAGATCGTCTGCTCAGCCGGCTTGCTACACCGCGCGAACTGCCTATATTTAGTGGTGACTGCATAGAATGGCTGCATTTTAAAAATGCCTATGAAGACTCAACCCGTGTGTGTCGGTTCAGTGACTCTGAAAACTTGTGCAGACTCCGTCGAGCACTACGAGGTGAGGCCAAAGAAGCTGTAACTGACCTGCTGATCGGCAACACACCGCCGTTAGCAGTACTAAATGCATTGGAACTGAGATTTGGTCGAGCTGATACGATTGTTTACAATATAACGACGCAGTTGAAAAAGTTACCATCGTTACATAGTTATTATCAGCACGAAATAAGCTACTTCGCTGTGAAGGTGAACAATTGCGTGGCAACAATACGCGCACTACACCAACATGACTACCTACGAAGCCCTGAGCTCGCTGCAGCCGTTGTATCAAAATTGCCGAGCACGCTGATAGGTAAATGGACAGACTTCGCTTATAATCATCTAGGAGAAGGCACATCAAAGCTGGAGTTGCTAGCTACATTTTTGAAAACTGAGGCAGAGATGTTATCAATCGTCGGATGCACTCTGCCACGAGAAATAAAGAAAATTGACACAGGCATTACTCGAACAGCTGATGACAAGGCTCGACACCGCTCTGTGTTTACTTCCGTCGCTGTCGAAGACAATGATGACAAAAAGAAATGTTTGTTTTGTGCGAAAGAGATTCACACCCTACCAGAATGTCGTGTATTCAAACGTGCGATGAGAAGAGACAGATGGAGATTCGTCAAAAAGCACAGACTATGCTATTGTTGTTTATTAACTAAACAACACAGTAGCAAAGAGTGCCCTGCGCCTGTATGTGATGTCAACAGCTGTGGTATGGCTCATCACCGCCTTTTGCACTGGACGAAACCTACAACGACGTCACAATCAGCTGATGCACCGCAGAAAACCCAGGATGGCTCGGAACAAGATTTACCTACTACTCCCGACGCATCGATAACGCACGTCGCACGCGACGATGACGTCATTCACGCATCTACGAACTCGACGACGGACGACTTCGCGCTGCTAAAAGTAATTCCCGTAAAAGTGCGCGGACCTAACGGTGTAGTGAGTACATACGCTTTATTGGACGAGGGAGCTGCAGTGTCAATAATCGACTCGGAACTATCGGACAATTTAGGCTTAAAAAGTGAAAATTCTTGCCCTATAAAGTTTACTGACGCGTTCGGTTTAGAACGTTATCAATCGGAAGTGCCAAAAGTGAAATTACAAATTTCTGGACAGGACAATGCTTTATATGACATTAATTTACGGAAATGTGATAAGTTAAAATTAAGTGCTCAAAATATGTCACTTGTAAACAAAGTTCAATGTGCCCACTTAGCTCATATAAAACCATTAATTGAAGCGCATAATGTAGTGCCGCGTATATTGTTAGGTCAGGATAATTATTTTATAATAGCTCCGCTCGAGATCATTGACGGGGGAAGGAACTCGCTGTATGGATCACGCTGCAGGCTGGGATGGACTATCCATGGCTACCATAAAGGTCGCACTCACTCTTCGGTAAGTGAACTTAATGTCTTCCATCTCGCTCGCTCTTCTGATAGTGATGACACACATGTGATTAATGAACTTAATGACCTGATAAAAAATTCATTTAATCTTGATTCCATTGGAATATCGACCTTATCTCGTGAGAATAAAGATCATGTCAGATGTATTGATATTGTTGATAAAACTGCACGTCAAGTGGGTACTCAGTGGGAGGTAGGTCTACCTTTTAAAAAAGACAATTTTGGTATGCCCGACTCGTATAGTAATGCCCTATCACGTCAACAAATGTTGTTACGCAAATTTCATAAAAATAGTGACTACGCGAGTAGGTATAAACAGGAAATTACTAAGTTGTTTGACAGTGGTTATGCACGAGAATTACAGAACGATGAATTACTCTCCGCTAATCACGTTTGGTATCTGCCGCACTTCGGTGTGCAAAATGTAAACAAACCAGGAAAACTGAGGCTAGTATGGGATGCTGCCGCAAAGGTTAATAATGTTTGTTTAAATGATTATTTATTGACTGGCCCTGATTTGTACAATTCTTTGTTCGGAATTATGCTTAGATTTCGCGAAAATCAGTTCGTAATCGTAGGCGACATACGCGATATGTTTTTACGAATAAAGATACGGACAGAAGACCAAAATGTATTTCGATTTTTATGGCAAGAGTGTACAGGTAGTCCGATTAAGCATTGTGTCATGCAAAGCCTTATCTTTGGCGGAACGATGTCACCTTTTATTGCGCAGCATATAAGGAATAAGAACGCGCTAAAATATAAAAACATTAATTCGGAAGCCGCTGACGTAATAGTAAAAGATCATTACATGGATGATTGTTTACATTCAACTAGCGACGAGAGTAACGCGATTAGATTAGTGAACGATATAACGTCCATTCATAGGAAAGGTGGGTTTGAGATAAGAAGTTGGTCGAGTAATAGCAAACGAGTTTTAGATTCTATACCTACGGATGCGTTAGCACACAGCGCTATACAGTTTAAAGATGGCGTAAACAACACAACTGAGCGCACTTTAGGATTAACATGGCATCACGCGGATGATTCGTTCGGTTTTAGGATTAATTTGAACCGTATACCTAAAGATATTTTAGAAGGAACCGTACCACCTACGAAGGCAAAAATGCTTAGCATTATTATGTCAGTTTATGATATTCACGGATTTTTAGCACCGTTTTTGATAAAAGTAAAATAATTTTACAAGACGTACATAGATCTAGTGTCGACTGGAAGTGCCAGATTCAACACGCCGAGCAGATCAAGTGGGTAAAATGGCTTGGTGAATTAAAACAATTAGAATTGTTACGAATACCGCGTTGGTTTTTTAATGCAGGTACGTGGACTCAGTGCTACTCAACTACTGTAGGTACACAAGACGTCAACACGATTGTAGATACACAGATGCATATATTTTGTGACGCTTCCATTAAAGCTTATGCCGCGGTTGTTTATTGGCGTTTGACACGGCTAGACGGGAACGTACTCGTGTGTTTTGCAGCCGCAAAGAGCAGAGTGACCCCACTCCGCCCTATATCAATACCTAGATTAGAACTACAAGGCGCACTGATAGCTTCACGACTTGCTGATATTGTTCAGCGAGAACATTCAAGTTTAAAGACCGATAAACGATTTTTTTGGACTGATTCACACACGGTTCTCCAGTGGATTCGTAGCGACCCTCGGAACTATAAACCCTTCGTTGCTCATCGTCTGGGTGAAATTGACGAACTAACTAAGTTATCGGAATGGCGATACGTACCGACAAAACTAAATGTAGCTGATATAGCTACTAAAGAAGAAGCGCCACCGCTTATGTACGACAATATTTGGTTTCAAGGACCTGGATTCTTACGGCAGCCAGAGAATACATGGCCTAAGGATCTCAGGTCTACCAAGTCATCGGATGACGCAGTAAGTGAGAAAAAGAGCATTAACGTGATGACGTCACAGGTTACCTGTCAACATTCGTTACCTCATGAAGACAATTTCTCGTCTTGGACGCGACTCGTTCGAGTTACCGCTCGAATGCTATTATTTATAAAACGCTGTCGACGTATGGACACTCAATTTAATGTTAAACTATTATACGAAGCGGAAAACATTTTAATTAAAAGGTGTCAACAAGACTCGTTCGCGCAAGACATTGAAGCACTCAAACAAAATAAGCCCTTAATGTCTTCTAGTCGCTTGTTATGTCTGACGCCCTATATTGACTCTGAAGGTA
The DNA here is from genome assembly GCA_963680765.1 of Agrochola lychnidis. Taxonomy (NCBI): domain Eukaryota; kingdom Metazoa; phylum Arthropoda; class Insecta; order Lepidoptera; family Noctuidae; genus Agrochola; species Agrochola lychnidis. The sequence goes on along the minus strand of OY796869.1, from coordinate 9,989,863 downwards.
TTTTGCGAGTTCAAGGTCGAATTGACAAAGTTAAAAATGTTGAACAGTCTGCAATGAGACCTGCCATACTTGATGGTCAGCACAAGCTGACACGGCTGTTGGTAGATTACTACCACAGAAAAGCGCTTCATGGAGCGCACGAACTGGTCGTAAATGAATTACGGCAGCGATACTGGATCATAAAAATACGGCCGACCGTACGCGCTGTAGCTTCGCGTTGTTTATTCTGCCGGTACCTTCGCGCAGCGCCGCAGCCGCAGCGCATGGCTGACCTTCCCGCCGCGCGCTTGCAGCACCACCGCAGACCGTTTACATTTACGGGAGTCGACTTCTTCGGCCCCATGGAGGTTACAATAGGCCGAAGGAGAGAAAAGAGATACGGTGTCATTTTTACTTGTTTGACGATACGCGCAATTCATTTAGAGTTAACCGATAATTTAACTGCTGACTCGGCCATTATGGCGCTTAGGCGGATGATATCTCGTCGCTAGTTGAATGTAAACAATCATCCATGTAATGATCTTTTACTATTACGTCAGCGGCTTCCGAATTAATGTTTTTATATTTTAGCGCGTTCTTATTCCTTATATGCTGCGCAATAAAAGGTGACATCGTTCCGCCAAAGATAAGGCTTTGCATGACACAATGCTTAATTGGACTACCTGTACACTCTTGCCATAAAAATCGAAATACATTTTGGTCTTCTGTCCGTATCTTTATTCGTAAAAACATATCGCGTATGTCGCCTACGATTACGAACTGATTTTCGCGAAATCTAAGCATAATTCCGAACAAAGAATTGTACAAATCAGGGCCAGTCAATAAATAATCATTTAAACAAACATTATTAACCTTTGCGGCAGCATCCCATACTAGCCTCAGTTTTCCTGGTTTGTTTACATTTTGCACACCGAAGTGCGGCAGATACCAAACGTGATTAGCGGAGAGTAATTCATCGTTCTGTAATTCTCGTGCATAACCACTGTCAAACAACTTAGTAATTTCCTGTTTATACCTACTCGCGTAGTCACTATTTTTATGAAATTTGCGTAACAACATTTGTTGACGTGATAGGGCATTACTATACGAGTCGGGCATACCAAAATTGTCTTTTTTAAAAGGTAGATCTACCTCCCACTGAGTACCCACTTGACGTGCAGTTTTATCAACAATATCAATACATCTGACATGATCTTTATTCTCACGAGATAAGGTCGATATTCCAATGGAATCAAGATTAAATGAATTTTTTATCAGGTCATTAAGTTCATTAATCACATGTGTGTCATCACTATCAGAAGAGCGAGCGAGATGGAAGACATTAAGTTCACTTACCGAAGAGTGAGTGCGACCTTTATGGTAGCCATGGATAGTCCATCCCAGCCTGCAGCGTGATCCATACAGCGAGTTCCTTCCCCCGTCAATGATCTCGAGCGGAGCTATTATAAAATAATTATCCTGACCTAACAATATACGCGGCACTACATTATGCGCTTCAATTAATGGTTTTATATGAGCTAAGTGGGCACATTGAACTTTGTTTACAAGTGACATATTTTGAGCACTTAATTTTAACTTATCACATTTCCGTAAATTAATGTCATATAAAGCATTGTCCTGTCCAGAAATTTGTAATTTCACTTTTGAAAAATTTATTAATTGTAATAAATTACAATGTTGCAAGGTGCGAGTGGTCCCGGCCTCAATATTTTGTTGTTGGCAATTTTGTTAATTAACTGTCTTCAAGCACAACACTGCTTAGAGGTCGCTTTAATATAATTGATAACTTTAAAAAATCTTGTAAAGTTCATAGTTTTTTCGAAGTCCTGAACCACCCGCACCCTCCAAATTGATTCTGGAAGACGTACGGTTTTTTATTTCGCCTCCATCTTTAACAAATGGTCTTCGAGCACGGATGTGATTGTGAAGTCTTCGACTCGTGAGTTGAAAAAATGGCGGACCGGTCACAAACGCCGACAGTGCAGACGCGTCGTATGCGAAAGGAACAACTGGAATGTCTTAAATTGGATAGTGCACCTATGAAGATTAACGAACGGACTCTTCCCCGTGGCAGCGATTGTCCCATAACGTCACGGGAACAAACGATGACGCCGGCGACATTAAAACAGTCACCGCGTGCTACCGTACCGCAATCTACGTGCGCTTCGAAAACTACAATACGTTCTAAGAAATCAACAGCTTCTTCTATAGCACGGCGTAAACAGCTTGAACTGCAGGCTGCTGAAGCAAAAGCGAAGATTCAATTGGAATTAATTGATAAGAAGTTAGAAGCCGACCTTGCCCTTGTCGACGCCAATGATGAAAACCACGCCGACATCGAGGGAATTCATGATGAAGACCAAGGCACGAACTGTTCTGTTTCCCTGCCGGAGCAACAGAAACACGATGATGTGGAGAAGTGGCTGGACCATGGCTGTTCTCCTGCTCAGCTTTCTCAAGACAGTATCCAACAGCTGGCACACACTTTAAAAAATATGATGAAACAGACAGCCACACAGCACGAAGATCGTCTGCTCAGCCGGCTTGCTACACCGCGCGAACTGCCTATATTTAGTGGTGACTGCATAGAATGGCTGCATTTTAAAAATGCCTATGAAGACTCAACCCGTGTGTGTCGGTTCAGTGACTCTGAAAACTTGTGCAGACTCCGTCGAGCACTACGAGGTGAGGCCAAAGAAGCTGTAACTGACCTGCTGATCGGCAACACACCGCCGTTAGCAGTACTAAATGCATTGGAACTGAGATTTGGTCGAGCTGATACGATTGTTTACAATATAACGACGCAGTTGAAAAAGTTACCATCGTTACATAGTTATTATCAGCACGAAATAAGCTACTTCGCTGTGAAGGTGAACAATTGCGTGGCAACAATACGCGCACTACACCAACATGACTACCTACGAAGCCCTGAGCTCGCTGCAGCCGTTGTATCAAAATTGCCGAGCACGCTGATAGGTAAATGGACAGACTTCGCTTATAATCATCTAGGAGAAGGCACATCAAAGCTGGAGTTGCTAGCTACATTTTTGAAAACTGAGGCAGAGATGTTATCAATCGTCGGATGCACTCTGCCACGAGAAATAAAGAAAATTGACACAGGCATTACTCGAACAGCTGATGACAAGGCTCGACACCGCTCTGTGTTTACTTCCGTCGCTGTCGAAGACAATGATGACAAAAAGAAATGTTTGTTTTGTGCGAAAGAGATTCACACCCTACCAGAATGTCGTGTATTCAAACGTGCGATGAGAAGAGACAGATGGAGATTCGTCAAAAAGCACAGACTATGCTATTGTTGTTTATTAACTAAACAACACAGTAGCAAAGAGTGCCCTGCGCCTGTATGTGATGTCAACAGCTGTGGTATGGCTCATCACCGCCTTTTGCACTGGACGAAACCTACAACGACGTCACAATCAGCTGATGCACCGCAGAAAACCCAGGATGGCTCGGAACAAGATTTACCTACTACTCCCGACGCATCGATAACGCACGTCGCACGCGACGATGACGTCATTCACGCATCTACGAACTCGACGACGGACGACTTCGCGCTGCTAAAAGTAATTCCCGTAAAAGTGCGCGGACCTAACGGTGTAGTGAGTACATACGCTTTATTGGACGAGGGAGCTGCAGTGTCAATAATCGACTCGGAACTATCGGACAATTTAGGCTTAAAAAGTGAAAATTCTTGCCCTATAAAGTTTACTGACGCGTTCGGTTTAGAACTTTATCAATCGGAAGTGCCAAAAGTGAAATTACAAATTTCTGGACAGGACAATGCTTTATATGACATTAATTTACGGAAATGTGATAAGTTAAAATTAAGTGCTCAAAATATGTCACTTGTAAACAAAGTTCAATGTGCCCACTTAGCTCATATAAAACCATTAATTGAAGCGCATAATGTAGTGCCGTGTATATTGTTAGGTCAGGATAATTATTTTATAATAGCTCCGCTCGAGATCATTGACGGGGGAAGGAACTCGCTGTATGGATCACGCTGCAGGCTGGGATGGACTATCCATGGCTACCATAAAGGTCGCACTCACTCTTCGGTAAGTGAACTTAATGTCTTCCATCTCGCTCGCTCTTCTGATAGTGATGACACACATGTGATTAATGAACTTAATGACCTGATAAAAAATTCATTTAATCTTGATTCCATTGGAATATCGACCTTATCTCGTGAGAATAAAGATCATGTCAGATGTATTGATATTGTTGATAAAACTGCACGTCAAGTGGGTACTCAGTGGGAGGTAGGTCTACCTTTTAAAAAAGACAATTTTGGTATGCCCGACTCGTATAGTAATGCCCTATCACGTCAACAAATGTTGTTACGCAAATTTCATAAAAATAGTGACTACGCGAGTAGGTATAAACAGGAAATTACTAAGTTGTTTGACAGTGGTTATGCACGAGAATTACAGAACGATGAATTACTCTCCGCTAATCACGTTTGGTATCTGCCGCACTTCGGTGTGCAAAATGTAAACAAACCAGGAAAACTGAGGCTAGTATGGGATGCTGCCGCAAAGGTTAATAATGTTTGTTTAAATGATTATTTATTGACTGGCCCTGATTTGTACAATTCTTTGTTCGGAATTATGCTTAGATTTCGCGAAAATCAGTTCGTAATCGTAGGCGACATACGCGATATGTTTTTACGAATAAAGATACGGCCAGAAGACCAAAATGTATTTCGATTTTTATGGCAAGAGTGTACAGGTAGTCCGATTAAGCATTGTGTCATGCAAAGCCTTATCTTTGGCGGAACGATGTCACCTTTTATTGCGCAGCATATAAGGAATAAGAACGCGCTAAAATATAAAAACATTAATTCGGAAGCCGCTGACGTAATAGTAAAAGATCATTACATGGATGATTGTTTACATTCAACTAGCGACGAGAGTAACGCGATTAGATTAGTGAACGATATAACGTCCATTCATAGGAAAGGTGGGTTTGAGATAAGAAGTTGGTCGAGTAATAGCAAACGAGTTTTAGATTCTATACCTACGGATGCGTTAGCACACAGCGCTATACAGTTTAAAGATGGCGTAAACAACACAACTGAGCGCACTTTAGGATTAACATGGCATCACGCGGATGATTCGTTCGGTTTTAGGTATAATTTGAACCGTATACCTAAAGATATTTTAGAAGGAACCGTACCACCTACGAAGGCAAAAATGCTTAGCATTATTATGTCAGTTTATGATATTCACGGATTTTTAGCACCGTTTTTGATAAAAGTAAAATAATTTTACAAGACGTACATAGATCTAGTGTCGACTGGAAGTGCCAGATTCAACACGCCGAGCAGATCAAGTGGGTAAAATGGCTTGGTGAATTAAAACAATTAGAATTGTTACGAATACCGCGTTGGTTTTTTAATGCAGGTACGTGGACTCAGTGCTACTCAACTACTGTAGGTACACAAGACGTCAACACGATTGTAGATACACAGATGCATATATTTTGTGACGCTTCCATTAAAGCTTATGCCGCGGTTGTTTATTGGCGTTTGACACGGCTAGACGGGAACGTACTCGTGTGTTTTGCAGCCGCAAAGAGCAGAGTGACCCCACTCCGCCCTATATCAATACCTAGATTAGAACTACAAGGCGCACTGATAGCTTCACGACTTGCTGATATTGTTCAGCGAGAACATTCAAGTTTAAAGACCGATAAACGCTTTTTTTGGACTGATTCACACACGGTTCTCCAGTGGATTCGTAGCGACCCTCGGAACTATAAACCCTTCGTTGCTCATCGTCTGGGTGAAATTGACGAACTAACTAAGTTATCGGAATGGCGATACGTACCGACAAAACTAAATGTAGCTGATATAGCTACTAAAGAAGAAGCGCCACCGCTTATGTACGACAATATTTGGTTTCAAGGACCTGGATTCTTACGGCAGCCAGAGAATACATGGCCTAAGGATCTCAGGTCTACCAAGTCATCGGATGACGCAGTAATTGAGAAAAAGAACATTAACGTGATGACGTCACAGGTTACCTGTCAACATTCGTTACCTCATGAAGACAATTTCTCGTCTTGGACGCGACTCGTTCGAGTTACCGCTCGAATGCTATTATTTATAAAACGCTGTCGACGTATGGACACTCAATTTAATGTTAAACTATTATACGAAGCGGAAAACATTTTAATTAAAAGGTGTCAACAAGACTCGTTCGCGCAAGACATTGAAGCACTCAAACAAAATAAGCCCTTAATGTCTTCTAGTCGCTTGTTATGTCTGACGCCCTATATTGACTCTGAAGGTATTTTGCGAGTTCAAGGTCGAATTGACAAAGTTAAAAATGTTGAACAGTCTGCAATGAGACCTGCCATACTTGATGGTCAGCACAAGCTGACACGGCTGTTGGTAGATTACTACCACAGAAAAGCGCTTCATGGAGCGCACGAACTGGTCGTAAATGAATTACGGCAGCGATACTGGATCATAAAAATACGGCCGACCGTACGCGCTGTAGCTTCGCGTTGTTTATTCTGCCGGTACCTTCGCGCAGCGCCGCAGCCGCAGCGCATGGCTGACCTTCCCGCCGCGCGCTTGCAGCACCACCGCAGACCGTTTACATTTACGGGAGTCGACTTCTTCGGCCCCATGGAGGTTACAATAGGCCGAAGGAGAGAAAAGAGATACGGTGTCATTTTTACTTGTTTGACGATACGCGCAATTCATTTAGAGTTAACCGATAATTTAACTGCTGACTCGGCCATTATGGCGCTTAGGCGGATGATATCTCGTCGCGGTACGCCCAGCGTTATTTACTCTGATAACGGGACAAACCTAAAAGGTGCCGATAATGAATTAAAACGTAGTTTATTAGAACTCAATCGGAGTAAACTTCAGGAAGACGGCACTGTAAGAGGTATAGAGTGGAGATTTATTCCTCCTGGTGCGCCTGAGATGGGAGGCGCCTGGGAACGAATGATAAGGACAGTAAAGACAGCATTGAAGGTCGTACTTAAGGAACGCACTCCACGTGCGGAGACGTTAGCTACATTGTTTGCGGAAGTAGAAGCATTGGTAAATGGCCGTCCTATAACTTATGTATCTTGTGAACCTGACTTTCCTGAAGCCCTAACACCCAATCATTTTTTAATCGGTACATCGTCTAACGGCCCCGCTTTCGGTATATATAATAATGACGATCTATGCTTACGTAAGCAATGGCGCATAGCGCAACGTTTAACCGATGCGTTCTGGGGGCGGTGGATAAAGGAATATTTACCTACTTTGTTACCTAGATATAAGTGGAATAAAGAGCAGAGAGCGTTGCGAAATGGAGACTACGTTCTTTTGGTTGAACAAAATTTGGAACGAGGTTCTTGGCGTCACGGAGTGGTGTGTGTGACTCATGGCGGCGATGATGGTCGCATCAGAGTGGTTGATGTGCGCACACGCACTGGGGTGATTCGGCGTCCGGTGACGCGCGTCGCCCTACTCTTTCCAGCGGAATGCTAGTGCTGAACTAAACTTGTTTTGTTAATTTATTTAATTTCTTTGTTAATTTGTTTATTTTGTTTAAATCAGCTCAGCACTAGGGGGCGGATTGTGGACGACGCACGTCTCAATATCGGTTCAACATTAAAAATATTTTATATCATATAAAGCTACGTTGATTAAATTAAGGATTTTAGTGCCATCTGTCGGCAATGCAAAATTTATTAATTGTAATAAATTACAATGTTGCAAGGTGCGAGTGGTCCCGGCCTCAATATTTTGTTGTTGGCAATTTTGTTAATTAACTGTCTTCAAGCACAACACTGCTTAGAGGTCGCTTTAATATAATTGATAACTTTAAAAAATCTTGTAAAGTTCATAGTTTTTTCGAAGTCCTGAACCACCCGCACCCTCCAAATTGATTCTGGAAGACGTACGGTTTTTTATTTCGCCTCCATCCTTAACAACATCGATAAAATACACCACGTAAACACAAATAGTCATGTCTCATTCCAAGACGGACTAATTTTGACAAAATTTTGTCGCCCTCCACATTTTAGTCTGTCTAAAGACTAATACGTAACTTGTGTGACTAAAATGTACGGCAAAAGACGAATAGCTAACGATGTATGAAGTAAACATAACATAAGACCACGCCTGTTTTACCTGAAGGGCAGAGGCGACCTATATTAGATACACCCACATTTCGCCAATTATGTTTAAGTCCCATGTAAAAGGGGCGAGCTTATTGCCATCAAACGGGGTACAAATCCAGACTCCGGGCTGTAACTGAGAAATTCCAGATGAAAAAACCCAATAATACTTTGCCTGGCCCGGGCAACGAACCCAGGACCTCATCTTCAGCACTAGCGCTTGCAACCACTAGAACAACGAGGCATGTTTAAAATAAATTAAATGAATGAGATACAATGATTGCACAGGGTAACAATAGCTGCGGTATTCTGAGATAGAAATGGCAATACAAAAGCAATTGTATTCCAATCTCATGTAGTTTGATCTAAATTTAAATGGTACGTATTGGAAATATTTTCTTGTTGTACTAAGCATGTTTTAAGAAAAGAAAATCCTTTTTTAACCGACTTCCAAAAGGAGGAGGTTCTCAATTCGACAGTATATTTTTTTTTGTATGTTTTTCGATTACTCTGCCAATTATGAATCGATTTTGATGATTATTTTTTGTTTGGTAACTTTGCTTGGGTTCTTTTTGAGTTAGTTTCAATAATAGGTGTTTTTCCCACAATCTATATGGATGTTAATGATGATGATGTGTAATGATGTTATAATAAGTTCCTGTCACTGTTATTTACATAGCAGGTGGTATTCGAATTCGTGTGGACAATAAAACAAAAAAAAATTAAAAAAAACTATAATTTTTTTTTTTCAATATCCCCCTATGATTTCATGGACTTACACTTGTGTTTTTTAAATAAATACAATTTTTTTAGAACAAAACATCTTCACCTCCGTTTTTTTTTTTCATACTCGACATTTTTAGCAAAAAAAATTATAGTTAATCCGATGAAATAACTCAGCTTTTAAAATAATAAACAGAATCCAAATCCAGTCAATAACATTGGAAATATGGCAAATCCAGTTAAAAAAATAAAAAAATGAATAAACTGAAAAAAACTAAAGATAAACCCAACGAACGAACTAAAGTCAATTTTCGATAATTTCTCATGAACATTTAGTAAAATAGGGGCGGTCCCATGTCCATGGGCGTATTGTGTATGTCACCGTATAATTATGAACTTCGTTAGTTTATAATCTATCGGTATTATTTCCGTTAAATTATAAACTGTCGAAAAATTGTGAACTGCAACGAACCATATACAATTTAACGCATTATTTTTCGCTAGTTTATAATCTTTCCATGGGAAACAGACAAATTGTGAACTGGTGCTTGCGACGTAACGCACCTTGCGCTAATATTAAATAGCCTGCCCGGCTGCGAGCAACTTGGAAGTAGCGCTCGCCGGCCGCTGCCGCGGCACCGCTCGCTTCGCTCGCGCGGCTCGCGCGCGGTTGGTTACAGTTCTAACCTAACCTAACCCATTTCACCCAGTTCACAATTTTTCAATAGTTTATAATCTAACGGAAATAATTCCGACAGATTATAAACTAACGGTTCTCACAATCTTACGGTCATATATATATATGTACGTGTACAAACATAAAGACCTGCTTCACCGATTGCCTTTACAGATTAATAAAATTCTTAGTATTTTTTGCTCAGTTAAATAAATAGGTACCGCAAGTTTTATGAGTTTCACTTAATATTGAAAGTTCACTCACTCTGCAATTTGTGAAAAAAAAAACATTAATAAAAATACTGCCAAAGTAAAATTATTACAAAAACTTCATGAAAAATACTTATGGAACAATTTTTCAATTAAAATTAAACAGTTAAAAGACCTTTGATGACAAAGTGCAGATCAAATTTATGACAACATAAATTTTTTAACGTTTCAAAAGTGTATTTCATTATTACTTTAGAAATTAGTTTTAACTAAAATTAATGAGACACTTTAATTTACTTGTTTCAATGTTAATTAAATTAGCGAGAACTTGATTCACACCTAAAGAATAAATTAATCACAATAATTTTGGTGATTTCAGATACTTCGTTGTTTTTACTTTGATATATTCCAGAAAGATCTAAAGAGAATTTACGAACAGGTAATACATATTAGTTTAATTAAATTTTTGAACAAAAACTTTACGAAATGATCTGCAAAATAACTTAATGGAAACCTATCCTTTGAGCGCCTTAAGTTCTGAGTTGAGTTACACGATTCACATGCGTGCACTGACTAGACAGGTCCACTCAAATCTGTGTGGCTCTTTTCTCAAAATACCATCTCAGACGCTAATCTGCATGGTCCTCACATGATATGACCAAGAAAATGTCTGGACTTTAAAAGAGACTGTGATCTCTGAGTACGTTTCGCGTACGTTTCTTCTCAGAGTAGTCAGAAACACCGACTTCATACAGTTTAAAATATTTTTGCCGCGTGTAAAAGTATGTAAACCTACATATAGAAATAAATATAATATATAATTTATTAGAAGCTGGAGGGAGAGGCTAGGATAAGTCTAATTATTCTTTTCATTTTGAAAATGATCTTTTTTTAGGGTTCTGTACCTCAAAAAGAAAAAACGGAACCTTTATAGGATCACTTCGTTGTCCGTCCGTCAGTCTGTCAAGACCCTTTTTCGCTGGAACGCGTGGAGATATCAAGTTAAAATTAATATCAAATACTTTAATATATATTATTTATTAATATAAAAATACGGCCATTTATGCGACATATTTTGATACGCGCAAATAAATCAAAACCTACAGGGTACTTCCCGTTGACCTAGAATCATGAAATTTGGCAAGAAGCAAGGTCTCATAGCACATGTAAAGGAAAAAACATTGATAATAATTTGTAGTTTTATCACATAAAAATATTTTTTGCGAGTACAAATTTATATTTGCAGTTGCAGGATTGACCGTGACGTATCGATATACGTCACGGTCAATCCTGCAACTGCAAATGTAAATTTGAATATGTTCAATATGATAATATATGTTTTTAAATATGTTCTCTCATACATCGATATGTACGAGAGAACATATTTTTCAACTTGCTAAGTTTGTGTTTGGGATAAATTCATCCCAACTACGAAACCCTTCATTGTGCGTAGTCCGACACGCACTTGGCCGGTTTTTAGGGTTGGTGGCAAAATACGGAACCCTTATAGATTCGTCATGTCTGTCTGTCTGTCCGTCCGTATGTCACAGCCACTTTTTTCCGAAACTATAAGAGCTACGCTGTTGAAACTTGGTAAGTAAATTCTATAAACCGCATTAAGACTTTTACATAAAAATAGAAAAAAAAACAAATAATTTTGGAGTTCCCCATACTTAGAACTGAAACTCAAAAAAATTTTTTTCATCAATCCCATACGTGTGGGGTATTTATGGATAGGTCTTTAAAAATGATATTGAGGTTTCTAATCTCATTTTTTTCTAAACTGAATAGTTTGCGCGAGAGACACTTCCAAAGTGGTAAAATGTGTCCCCCCCCCTGTAACTTCTAAAATAAGAGAATGATAAAACTAAAAAAATATATGATGTACATTACCATGTAAACTTCCACCGAAAATTGGTTTGAACGACATCTAGCAAGTAGTTTTTTTTAATACGTCATAAATCGTAAACCGCAATTTACCTTTCATTCAATGTTACTTGCTGCTACGGAACCCTTCATGGACGAGTACGACTCGCACTTGGCCACTTTTTTACTCTCCTGAACGATGAAAAAATGAAATCAAATCCAAAAAGATACCTTTAACTTTATAGAAACCCGCTACCCTCCATAAGTTTCTAAACCCTCTCTAATGCCTTATTATAAGCGTTATTATTCCGCTCCCGTCCAAAAGTTTGTATCTTCACTGGGCTACGTGGCCAGAAATATAATAAGACTGTCTGCAGAGACTTATTGTTAAGGCACACTTCACACGTATGAATAGGAGGCAATAAAAAAATGGTTACAGTATAAATACGCTTTATTCTTTGGTTTATCTTTTTTGTACTGAAAATGGTGATGTGATTGTTTTACGCAACTTGGGTGTTAAGAGGGCGTCGAAAAGTTGGCAAACTTGCAAATAATTGTAACATTTTTGCAAAATTTTTTACACTTTTTTGTACTGCAGAGCGATTTTTCATAATTTAATTTAGTAATATTGACAGTAATTTATGAGTCTTAGAAAACGAAGCAGATTTAGTACTTTTTAACCGCTGTTCTATATTGTTTAGAAACTACTATAATTGATTTATTTTTATGAAACATAACTAAGTTCTCCCTAACTAACCAGAAACCTGTCAAAATATGTAGACTGACGAGCAAAGAGGCTCTGATTCTAAAGTATGAATTTCGATTTAAAACTGTGAGATTTCTCAAAACTTTTTTAGAATCTCGAAGCGATAATATATAATTCCGGGTGAAAGGTAATGTGCAATATAACACAACTAGGTGAATTCATTTCAACTTGTATTAGGTACATTTCATGTACCGTTTTACCAATCTGTACCTTGATACGACTTACAATCTGTTCCATTTAAACTTTTTAATTTTGAAGTGTTTTACAAACACATCTACATGTAACTAAATCAACCAACTCTTAAAAGTTACTTCGCCGTCACAAAATTATCGTCATACAAAATCTTCTACGATAACAATTTCATCTTACGTTCGTCTCGACAAGTTTGATTCCATTTCCCTCGAGTTTTATATTCAGATACCAACTTTCAAAAACTCAATAAAATCGACAATCGAACACTAAATTTAGAGCAAAAGTTTGCGAAGCACACTTCGACGAAAAAGAAAAAGATAAAAGCGGACAAGTGCGAGTTGGACTCGCATACAGAGGATGAGGAGAGAGAGATTCCGTACACCTTACAATATTACCTTATTATATTACTTTTTGTTACATTATAATTAATAATATCTTAGTGTTATTTATTTTAGAAGTATGTATGATTGTATATATGTATGTAAGTAAGTATATTCTCATATTATTTGTTTTATTTTACTATTAAGTGAATTGTTTTGATTTTATGTATTTTACTTTCTCTCAACTCTTACACCCGGTGTCTACATCTCTTTTTATCCTCTGTCCTATCGCAGGTATGCTAAAGAGAGTTTTTTAGAAATAAGCATCACCTTTGTACGTATTTTTCTGTTCCTTTTGTCTTGTCTGTGTATATATGTGTGTACATAAATGGTTAAATAAATAAATATTTAACACTATATATTATTTGTATATATTACATAATTGTCATTTTTAAAAACGCCGAAAAATACACGTTTCTTGAATGATGGGGATGACCCTTTTATTTTTAACTTTATTTTATTTTTATTATTTGTGGTATACCGGCCATAGTAATACACATTCTGTAAAAATTACAAGTGTCTACCTATTACGGTTAAAAAAATACAGCCCTGTGACGGATGGCCCCTCCATCTGTCACAGGGCTGTATTTTTTTAGGGGCGGATGGACAGCGGAGCCGTAGTAATAAGGTATTTGGTAGCACCCTTTGGGTGCGGAACCCTAAACTAGAGAAAGTATGTGTTACGAAAGATAGGAAAAGTTTTTCAGGACTTGTGTTATTCCACACATGTGCTCAAATAGATTTCTAAGGACCTATCATTTTGATATAAGTTTTTTTTTGCAATGTATCATAACATTTGAATTGATTCCCTCGTCGTCTTTTGTTTTTTGTGCTTGGCTTTTAGGAAAGTATTCGGGAGTAAATGTCTTGGGATTTGAATAGGGTAATGGAAAATATGATTCTTACTGTTTTGGGAAAAACACATATAATAGCTGAGATAGGAAACTGGTGGTCATACAGTCTTTCCAATATAATTCCCAACTGTTGTAGGTAATTATTGGAAAAGATAACGTGAGAACCATTTTGTACAACTAAAGCTTAATAGTGTTAGTTTAGTTATAGTTTAGGTAGATAGGTAGAAGATAGATAGTGTCATAGTGCTGGGTAAGTGCCCAGCACTATATCGAACAGGGGCAGCACTAGCGCCACCATATTGATTTGGTGTGTATGTAAAAATAGTAGCAATGCTGTACGAACGTTGTTTTCTTAAATAAAGAATCTATAATTAAGAATGCGGCGTCGCATGAATTGTCCATACAAACGTAGTACATAAATCATTTGCAATTTGAGCATATTTCCACCATATTATGTTGATATTCGGATTGAAACAGTATTTATAAAAAAAGTATTTATATAAAAAGACGTAGGAGCCTAGGCTCCTACGTCTTTTTATTTCCAAAAACTTACCTTTAAATGAAGTGTAAGCGAATTGCATTTCGTACATTTTTACAGCGTAAATGACATGTTTGCATATTGTTTTTTCTGTATTATAAACAACAATATTTGCAATATTGTTTCCGCAGAAGCATAGTTTATGTTGTCAAATTACAAATTATCGAAAAAAAAAAATGGAAATACATTAAGTTTTAATTCATAATTTTTTGTATTACGGAACACATCTAAATTTATCATAAATTTTCGAAAGCTAGTAGTACTATCGCGTCAAGCAATAATTGTCAATGTGAGCGTGGTAGTATTGCTCAATGTAGGTGTATATCGCTCCGACAGGCACTCACACTAGCGCAACGTGCTTGGAATTGAATTTTGCAAACATCTCGATTTGTAGTTGCGAGCCGTGTCGCCGGCCTCTTAATATTGGTATTAACTAAGTACCATGTTACTATTAACAGATAGAATACTCTTTATTATGTACTATCGAAGAAACGCATATCTAAGCAATTTGAAAACAAAATCCCATGCACACGACCCTTTTGTTCGTAGGTAAGCGATACCATAGCGGCTGAGCGCTGTAAGCAGAAATAATCCTTACGGTGTATAATATGCTTTTCTTCGATAGTACACCATAGAAATTACAGATATAGTTTTAACTGGTTATAAGACAGTTTAGGCAGATTATATTTTATTTATTTCCCGTTTTGTGATAGGTATTAAATACTGATTTTAAATGACAACTTGTAGTATTTTTTAATTTAATATTTTTACTTATATTTAGGAAAGAGATAACTAAGGAACAGATTTTTTACGATATTTTTTGACGATAAACTCAAAGTTAATCAACTAAAAAAAGTCTTGATAATCACCTAAACCTCTTCACTCAAATATTAAGATGTATGGCTTCCTTGTCCCATATCTCATTCATACTGTCATAGTTAATTCCTTGAGGATGGCCCGGAGTGGCTTCCGGCAACGCTGGCTGCCGGCTTCCTTATTAATGTCCACTAGTTCTGACCCCGACCCCGTTTTATCAAGTTTCTGAAAATACCTACTTATATATACAGGGTGTTTGGCAGAACGTTGAACATACGAAAATGGTGGATAGGTGGGGTCATCTGCTACTTACTCAGCCCTAATTTATTTAGCCCTGGCCCACTGGATATTTTTTTTTAATGCAGGTTGAAATTAGGATTTAAGTATTTTTTACATCTTTCTGTTATAAGAATCTGCCAATATTCAAGATTTAAAAAAAATGCCTGTTTTACCCATTTTTTTAATAAAAATTACACTTTAAAGTTAAGAAAGTTGTGAAACTAGAAGAAAGCAAAAAAAAATTTTAATATCCAGGGCGCCTGGGCCAAATAAATTAGGGCTGAGTAAGTAGCAGATGACCCCACTTATCCACTATTTTCGTATGTTCAACGTTCTGCCAAACAACCTGTATATTTCTTTTTTTGATCTACATTTACAAATAAATTAAATTGAAGTCTGTTTGTAGTGTCAAAATAACAGCTTTTTACTAAATGCACATGAAAGTATATACGATACTTATACCTACATAAAATCGATTAAAAAACAAAATTGTCTGTTTGTTTGTTCCGGCTCATCTCAATCTCAATCTCCTAAACAGCTGGACTGATTTTGACGGGACTTTCTCTGGTAGATAGCCAGTTATGGATAAAGGTATATCTATAGGTGGGAGTCTTGTTGGTATACCAAAATTAAATTTAGTTTTGGTTAGCCGCATATTTTATACTGTACCCATTTTGAATATTTTGGTTTTTTATTACTGTTGTGTTAAAAGAAAGACACATTTTGTTTTATTTGATACACAATATTTTTATAATTTTCTTTCGTTTTATTTATTTATTTTCTTTTCCTTTATTGGGACATAAAACAGTTATACATTACAATTTAAGTGTAACAGAATAACTTAAAAACTAATTAAACGTGAAATAATGGTTTTTAGGGTTCCGTTGCCAAATGGCAAAAAACGGAACCCTTATAGATTCGTCATGTCTGTCTGTCTGTCTGCCTGTCTGTCTGTCTGTCTGTCTATCTGTCTGTCTGTCTGTCTGTCCGTCCGTATGTCACAGCCACTTTTTTCCGAAACTATAAGAGCTACGCTGTTGAAACTTGGTAAGTAGATGTATTCTGTAAACCGCATTAAGATTTTTACATAAAAATAGAAAAAAAAACAAATAATTTTGGAGTTCCCCATACTTAGAACTGAAACTCAAAAAAATTTTTTTCATCAATCCCATACGTGTGGGGTATTTATGGATAGGTCTTCAAAAATGATATTGAGGTTTCTAACATCATTTTTTTCTAAACTGAATAGTTTGCGTGAGAGACACTTCCAAAGTGGTAAAATGTGTGTCCCCCCCCCTGTAACTTCTAAAATAAGAGAATGATAAAACTAAAAAAATATATGATGTACATTACCATGTAAACTTCCACCGAAAATTGGTTTGAACGAGATCTAACAAGTAGTTTTTTTTTAATACGTCATAAATCGTAAACCGCAATTTACCTTTCATTCAATGTTACTTGCTGCTACGGAACCCTTCATGGGCGAGTACGACTCGCGCTTGGCCGGTTTTTTAGATACTTCGTTTAATGCGTACGTTGTAAGAAGTACAGTGTATTTTGGCATAATAGGTATAAGATGGCTCTATCTGTATATACTTTATTGACCAAAAGATACATAGTAAAACTTTTAATTAAGTATATAAATTTATTATTATTTTTTTTTGAAGATTGTTTTTTTTTTTAATTGTTCTATTGAATCTTTAAAATAGTCTTTGTATTTTCTGTGGTTAAATAACCAGAGAAAATACAAAGACTATTTTAAAGATTCAATAGCCATCTTTTTATATGAGATTGATGGAGTTTTCAGACAGAATAAAAACAAAAACTCTACAAAATATAATATATTAATAAAAATTAAGAAACTACTTCGTTATTTTTTCAAATGTTCCAAATACACTTTTAAACACCATCTTTAATAAAAAAAGTATGTTTTTAGTACTTATAACAGAACACTATTATTTTAGTAAATGAATTTACTTTTTTCGTTTCCCTCGGTTTATTAGTACAGCACTTGGAGCGAAGTGAAGCGCTCTTCGTAAACGCTCTCTCTGGTGTCCGGTTGCGTTTACAAAGACAGGCGCCGTCAGGAAGAACAAATGAGTACTAAGAACTATACTCGAGAAAGATATTTAGATTTCTGTTGCAGTGAAATATAAGTATTAGATAAACGTAAAAGCATTATAATGAATACTAGGAAATCAGGATTGACATGAATATAGAAATGAACATGGTTAAGAAATCTCTGTTGTAATGTTAGCTCAGTTTCTAATGCGTAGTACCGGGAAACGGTAATGCTTTGGAATTTTACTGTTTGATGGGCGATTTGTTTACGTAAAATAAATTACATCATCATCATCATCATCAGCCTATAAATGTTCCCACTGCTGGGACACAGGCTTCGTCTCTGTGAGAGGGCGTGGGCCGTAATCCACCACGCGGGCCCAGTGATGGTTGGTAGATGTCTCATGTCTTCGAATTTTTCGGTTCTAGGACATGCCGGTTTCCTCACGATGTTTTCCTTCACCGTTTTGAGAGCAGTGGTGATGAAATAATTTACACAAAGTAAAGCGCCTGTCTGGGTTCAAACCTATGACCTACAACTCGTAAGTCGCGGCCGTTACCACTGGACCACCACTGCTCTTCTTAAATAAATTACAAAAAAATATAAATGTACGTAGGTACCATCGGAGTAACTCGTATCTAAACAATTTGAAAACAAAATCCTGTGCACATGACTCTTTTTTTCGTAGGTAAGCGATACTATAGCGGCCGAGCGCTGCAAGCAAGAATAGTCCTTACAGTGTACACTGTAAGGACTACTCTTGCTTGCAGCGCTCGGCCGAATCTTGAAGCAGTGTACTATCGAAGAAACGCATATCTGTACAGATATGCTTCAAGATTTTTTGGCGCTCGAATGACGTTGACAGGAGGTTATTAGTAAACATGTGTGCAATTGGTAAAATGTCACTTGAAATGTATTAAAATAATAAGATGGCGGTGTAAGTGCCAATGAGGGTTTTCACGAAAATTCACACCACCAGTTGACGTCACTTTGACAAGAGGTCTTCCATTTCGACAATGAATATAAATAAAAATTATGATGACGTTCATCATTCGTATCATTCATTCGTTCATCATTCAATCACGACTAAAGAAAATATAGGCGCTTTGATACTTTTGACAGATGCCCGAACCTGACGTCTCAGTGCTACTACCTAGTGAACGTCATTTCAAATAAAAAAAAAAACAAAAAAAATTGGTATAAATAGACGAATAGTTCTTTGCGAAAGAGCTCGTCTGGAGAAGTATGTACCTACAACTACATAAACATTAAACAAGTGTCAGGACTCAACATTAGGAAGTTAGGCAATTTAGAACGACATCAAACGGTACTTAATCTCCGGAACAAACCTCATTTTAGCTTCCCAAAACCATATGAAGTGTTCAAAGCAGAATACCATATTTGATGAATATTTTGTAGCATGTTTTATTACATCCGACTGAGTATACAATGAGTGGGTAAAAGCATTTATTAAGGGTCCGTGCACGAAATCGACTGATTTTGATCAATTTTGTTCATTAGTTGTGAGAAAGGGAAACAGAAGTTAAAAAAAAAATTGCAATGCAAACACTTTTTTCCAATATATTTTTCGATTGTCCATTGACCATGGATGGAGCAACTTTTGCTTGTAATACATACCTATACTAATAATATGAGAAATTTAAAAAATCTCACCGTGATAAGGTGAAGTGAGCTTGAAGTGAGCTGTCATTCCACCAGGTGCTAGGGATTGACACCAGAGTTACGGAAGTCGTTTTTCCGGAACCGGAATCGGAGATTTTAAATTTGATTGATCGGAACCGGAACTGGAGCCAAAGGTGGAAGTGGAAGAAAGATGTGTTATGGGAAGGCTTAATGAAACAATTTAAATATAATTCAGTCTCTTTAATCAGTCAAATATTAGCGATAACATCCACAAACAAAACAATAAACTGAGACTTCGAGCGCGAGCGTTTATTAAATAAACTAAAAATTACACTGGCGATGAGTTAAAACTTGTTTGTACGCTCTCTAGTCACGTGCATCGCTGCGTTTCGAACTTCGGTATAACTCCGAATCAAAATTATTGGAACCGAAGTCGGAATCGGAGGTGTAAAATTAATCGGATATTCCAGCTTTTCGGAACCGGAACCGAAGCTCCGTACACATCCCTGATTGACACTATTGACAGCTCACTTCAAGCGCACTTCATCCAATGTGATCATGGTCTAAGTTCCGACCTAAAGACCACCTTCACCCATCTGTTTAATGGATGAAAAGTGTCTTATATCAGTATGTTACAAAATATATTGCGAGTGGGTTGGATAAAATATTCCTGGCCAGACGGGTTTATCCTAAAAGTTGGCAACGTCGTAAATAGCTGTCAAATATTTACCTGTTTTGATTAATTTGGCAATATTACTGTATGGAATTAAGAAATGTGGCTAACAAGGGAACTAAAATATTTATGTAATTAACACCGAATATTAAGTTTTAGATGTAAAAAAGTACTGGGAAACTTTCCAAATGCCTTTTTTACACCTAAAACGATAAAATACAATACAATAGAATATATATATATTTTTTTTATATATATATACCTCTTTTGATTAATTTGGCAATAATACTGTATGGAATTAAGAAATGTGGCTAACTAGGGAAACTAAAATATTTATATAATTAATATCATAACACCGAATATTAAGTTTTAGATGTAAAAAAGTATTGGGAAACTTTCCAAATGCCTTTTTTACACCTAAAACAATAAAATACAATAGAAGTGGATATATTTAGTAACCTGTTCCGCTTAGCTATTTCTAAAGAGTCATAAAATACCCCTGAAATAAATTAGATTAAAAGAGATAATAATTAGTTAATTAGTTTAATTAGATTTATTTCAGGGGTATTTTATGACTCTTTAGAAATAGCTAAGCGGAACAGGTTACTAAATATATCCACTTCTATTGTATTTTATATTGGATTTTTGCAAGGTCACGCATGAATCAATTAACTAACCTAAAACGATTACAACATCAAATTCAATGTTATAATTGCAATTCATTATTAATATTCTAATTCACTAGTTAGCCACATTTCTTATTTCCATACAGTAACATGACCAAATTAATCAAAACAGCGAAATATTTGACATCTATTTGCGACGTTGCCCACTTTCAGAATAAATGCTCTTAATTAAAAATTGACTTTTTTATTGCACTCATTCGTTTAACGATTAGTAACAAATGTTTCTCTTAAAAAGCACTATCTATTGATATATTTTAAGTATCACTTACGGCTATTGGGCGTCGAGAACATTCCTAAACTTAGGTGGCTAAGTAGACACTTATTTCGGTCACTAACTCCGAATTGCCTAACAATTGACAAAAGTCGAGTTAGTAGCAAAGGTTATCCATGAAAAGCTCCTTTCATTGGTGTATCTTGCAATCTTTTCTGGCCAGGAATTTTTTAGCCAACCCACTCGCGATATATCTTCTAAGATACTTTTGATTTAAAATACTAGGTGAAGGTCTTTCCTACATCGGATCCTCAACTATCACGGTGAGATTTTTTACTAACTAATCATAAACCAACTAAACCCACAAAGGCAATATCTAAATTCCCTCCGATACCTCTTAATCAAATGCCTCAAGTCCAACAGATAAGAGGGGAGATAACGCTAAACTCAAACAGCTGTGCAATGAAAACTAATAACTCTTGGGAACGGACGCTAAGTCCCATAGTCTGTCTGTATTGAGAGAAAAAGTTTCTCGTGATAAAGAAATATCCCTAGCCATTGGCTTGGATAATTCCTTTGGGGATGAATAAGACAAGCTGTGCACTGTGCAGGTAAAAGTATTGTTTTTGACAGTAGAGGGAGCGTATTAGTTGTAGAAGAATTTGTAACTTTTTCGAGTAGTATGTTATCATTCTAGTAGCTAGTCCAAGTCAATTTGAAGGAATTTCCTCAAATCAGAACAATTACCTCAAAAATGCAGTCCAAATGGCATATTATTATGACTATATTCCATCTGTAGACTTGGCTATGATGGGTATTAACCAGTCGTATCGGGAACGTGGACCCACGCGAGACACAATGGTTTTTTAATTGTTTATGTAATTGCGACATTTTAGAGGTTAATTAAGACAAGTTGTTTTAACTAAAGAAGCTTGCGTCAGCTCTTGTATTTCTACTTTCCAGGTATATATTTCTTTCTGTTTGTCACCGTATGATCATTCTATGTATTATTCATACTCATAGGTTCCCCAGTACAATTACACAGAAACTTCGACACCGATAAATGCAGCATATTTGACAAACGGTTATGGCGTTTTCAACAAACTTTATCTATTAAAACTATCTGTTCTTAAGAGTTATTAAACTGTTGATTAGTTATTAGAATTAATTATAATTTAAGTTGCCCGTATTAAGGTTCGTGATCATAGAAGGTTAGTTACAGTTAAGGTTCGTTGTTCTAGATTTGTGAAAAGAACCTTCATCATTTCAGCCGAAAGACTTCCACTGCTGGACATAGGCCTCCCCCAAGCACCGCTACTTCGACCGATTCTGTGCTTACTGCATCCAGCGGATTCCAGCGGCCTTCACAAGGTCATCGGTCCATCTTGTGGGAGGCCTTCCAAAAAACCCTCCAAAAATCCCCCCCAAAAATGACAAGCACCAGAAAAGAACCTTACTTCGAGCATATTGCACCTCATTTTACACGTGCAGCCTGTGGGTAGATTACACTCAAAAATCATATCATACTTCGCCCTTACTTCAGGTTAGATAGGCAGTCGCTCCATGTAAAATACTGGTATTTAGCTGCATCCGGTTAGACTGGAAGCCGACCCCAACATAGTTGGGAAAAGGCTAGGCAAATGATGATAAAATGATGATTCACAGAATTTGGTCGCCAAACATAACATCGTAGTACCGTTTACATTTCAGCAGTGCAATATAACTAAACCAGGTATTATGCCTGATGTTCCGTGTATGGCCATGAAACTTGCGGCAGCGTCTAGAATACCAACTATGTTTTTATAAAGATCGAGAATATTAAAAAAGGCAAAATATCTAAACTAATATCATAAAGAAGTAAAATTATTTGTTCATATTATGTTTGTAAAAGGAAATACTGATCCGATTACAATTTTTTAAAGTAAAAACTTCTTTAGGCGCGTTGAGTATTTTTGAGATGGGAAATAACAATTGAACTCGCGACACCGTTACCGACACCTCATTTTTGTAAACGCGATTGTGCTCTTTATTCATATTACGTTACGGATCAATGTTCTATGCAAGTATTTTTACTTTAAAGGTTTTGGAAGTATTTTATTTTTGTAAACGCGATTGTGCTCTTTATTTAGATAAGGTTATGGACCAATGTTCTATACAAGTATTTTTCTTCCACCAAGGCGATCTTGTTCAAGTTTTCACTTCTGTCAGCACACCCGGAGTGCCACTGTTTTTTAACAGACTTCAAAAAACGGAGGAGGTTCTCAATTCGACTGTTTCTTTTTTTTTCATGTTTGTTACCTCAGAACTTTCTTCTGAGTGAACCAATTTTGATGATTCTTTTTTTATTTGAAAGCTGGTGCTTTCCATGTGGTCCCATATAAATTTTATTAACTTTGCTTGGTTGCAATAGCTAGATTATAAACTTATTTATTAACTGCCTCGTTGGTCTAGTGGTCGGCAAGCGCTACTGCTGAGCATGAGGTCCTGGGTTCGATTCCCGGGTCGGGCAAAGTGTTATTGGGTTTTTCCATCTGGAATTTCTTAGTAGCAGTTCGGAGTCTCGATTTGGGCCCGGATGATGTTAATAGGCTCGCCCCCTATTATATGGTACCTAAACTTAACTGGCATTTGCATGTAAAATATGCACACCTCTGCGTAACCCCGTGGGGAATACAGGCGTGATTTTTAGGTTACGTAATAATGTTCTATTTATAAACTTATATTTAACATGGCAAATAGCCATAAAAAAAATAAAAAATATTACCCTATCACTCAGTAGGTATATAATCCCTTAACACCCTTCCAACAATTTGTTTTTGTTCTAATTTTATTCCATTAATATTTGTTCCTGATTTTTGTATGAATCCAAATTTATTCTAATTTCATTTTAATTTAATGAAAGTATTTATTTGCTTTATTAATTCTAATTAATTTTTCTAATTAAATTTTTTAAGCTTAATTTTAAGTAAGATAATCATCTTTTGCTGCATATACTTGCTAACAGTAACGCAAATGGAAGATGTCACTGGCTCCTGAAATACAGGTACTCTAACTTAGCTCTGGAGCCAGGGTCTCAATTTTTTCTGTAATCTTTGTATGGCAATAAAGAATTTATTTATTTATTAACAATATTGTCTTCAATTACTAAGCAAACAAAAAAATCCAATCCAAGGCTCATCCAAGATTATTGGGAGTGGCCCACAAACTTCAATGGGGAATTGTTTGGGAATCAGTTCCAAGATATAAACTTAGGCTGCCTGTCCATTGACGCGGAGCGTAGCAGCGGAGCGAGGGAGTAATACGGAGTGGAGTTGCAGACTGTGTCTGTCCATCGATGCGAAGCGAAGTAGCGCGAAGCGGAGTTCACGCGTCGAGTAATTTGAGCGGGCTGAAAGAAAGAAAGAAAAACATTTATTTGGACACAGTTCGTGAAACACAAATAACACAGTGAAAATAAAAAAATATGTTTTTAAAAACAATAGTGTGTGGCTGCAATGCCCCGCGGCTGGTATTTTTCTGCTTCTCCGCTTCCCAGTTTTGTATGAATTTAGAATTTTGGAAATCCCTGTCCACTGAAGCGGAGCGGAGATTTTACGCAATTCCATTGGTTCCATTGGTTCTGCCTCGTTGGTCTAGTGGTCGCAAACGCTACTGCTGCGCATAAGGTCCTGGATTCGATTCCCGGGTCGGGCAAGTGTTATTTGGTTTTTCTATCTGAAATTTCTCAGTAGCAGCCCGGAGTCTGGATTTGTGCCCGGTTGATGGTAATAGGCTCGCCCCCATTACATGGGACTTAAAACATAACTGGCGAAATGTGGGTGTACCTGCTACAGGGTCACCTCTGCCCAACCCTTCGGGGAAACAAGGCGTGATGTTATGTTATGTTGTCCATTGGTTAATATTGGCACAGCTCCGCTCCGCTCCTCTCCTCTCCGCTCCAGTGGACAGTCAGCCTTACTGTCTAGTTTGGGGCTCACTGGCAACTAACACTACTTATGAAACTTAGCTGTAAAGCTGTACAAAGATGTTTCGGCGCGTGGCAAATAACGCCGCCATCTTGTTTTTCCAATACATTTCGCAATACAATAATTGCACAAATGTCTACCTACAGCGCTCCCCTGGCAACGTCATTCGAACGCCAAAAGATTTTTGTAGCATTCCCAGTAATATTTTAAGGCACTTTTGACATCTCAATATGTGTCGTCTTATATAATTTTGACGTTCGAAAAGTGCTGATTCTCAGCCTAGTTTGAATAAATGACTTTGAATTTTGAATTTTGTGTAACATGTGGATATCTTTAAAGAAGAGCCGCTGGTTTAGTGGCCCTACAAAACACCATCTTCCCGCTTTAAACGTTTATTCTCATGCACCTGTTTTGTCCAAACCATTTACTTGCAGAGATTCCACGAACGCCAAATATTTTTACGACTACGTATAAAATTCTGTTCATTTAAAATTCGCTGTGACAATATCATACATTTATGTTTAAGTTAAAATTTAAAAGGTAATATTTTTGATATGAAACATCTAATTCGGCCAGCAGCCAATATCCAAACGAAATTTAAATAAATATATATTTTTTTTTTTTTTATTGGAACATTTTGTTTTTGATTATGGCAATTAACCAATCTTTCATGGATATTTTCATACAAAACAGTTTCGATCCAGGTGTCCCGCGAATAAATTCTTTTTTTACTACATTTTGCATTTTTTTATTTTATTAAATTTTACTTACACAATAGGTACCTGTAATTGTAATCATTTATTTATCTATAGTTGCATTTAAAAAAAAAAATATTTTCTGTATTTTTTCCCTGTATTTTTATCATTTTGTAATTTTACGGATTAATTTTTTGTCTGAAATTTTAAACTATGTTTTAATGGTCTTAGATCCCCACCGGATCGACCTGCAACCATCTGTTTAATGAATGAAAAGTATTTTATATCAAATTTAGTATGTTAAAAAATATATGGCGAGTGGGTAGGCAAAACAATTCATGGCCAGACTATGAATAATAAAAAATCCAAAAACGACTTGTACGTGTACTTTTCACACCCGAGAGAACAGTAGCAAAGGAGTATAATTTATGTTTTAAGCTTAATTGAATTTTCTGGCTAAAACTTCTTAGTTTAGAATTGTGTTACCTGAATAAAAGAAGATGTTTATGAAATACAAATAAAAGCCCTATTTATTATTCTATTTTAATTAAGGACTTTTATAACCGCAATGCGTATGACAGTCCCATCATACTCTAAACAAATAATAACAAAAAACACACTACTATGGATTACATTTGAGCCATAAACCTGAACAGAGTCTTCGCATCATCACCATTTGGTTGAGACAGAATTCTATGAAATGTGCCTATATCAAGTTGGCTCAACTTCAAGACCCCAAACACATTATTTCTATCAGATATCGAATATTTTAAATTAATCACAGTCACCAGACCAAACTTAACTCTAAAAATATAGCACCCACTTATTTGACAAGTACCTTAGCTTCGACAGAGGGAATCAAGTGGAGTACGGTTCATCCCTCTCACGGCCTCATTAAACATTAATATGTACTAATGAATTAACGAAGTACATTTTCATGAAGAAGATGTTTTTGAATTATTTACTAAGACTGGGTATTAGATTTCTGAATGAAGACTTGAAGTTTTCCAATACAGACCTTAGTGCTGAAGCATTAGGCTCTAAGTTTAAGAACGACAACGTTACATTCAAGAAACCTTTTCACAAAAAGACACAAAATATCATTACAAATTGTATCATTGTTCGATCTTCAAGGTGTTATTGAAATAATCCTTATCCTCATCATTATTAACAACTTTTACTATGAGACCAACCCTTTTTTTTTTGTGGTTGGGAAATTATCAAATAACTTCTGCCGCTCTGGGTGGAGCGGGAGGGCGTGTCAGACTCTTACTGACTATAACCCAACCGTACTCCTTCAGTTGCCAGAGGCCACGGTATCTATTTCGGACTTTTCCGCAACCCCGGCAGGATGAGACCAACCCTGAAATCAGACAAATATATCAGCTGCTACGTACATTTATGTTCACATAACTCGGCAAAACTTAAGTTTTTCTTTTCTTCTATAGTTCTATTACATCTTGTATTAAGAGGCCTAAAGATACTGATGTAACATAATTAAAAGATCCACATTTTTTTTTTTTTTTTTTTTTTTTTTTTCTGTTGGGCATCTCACAGCTGGTTCCGAAAACCGTAGCTGTTTAACCGGTCAATCCTGTGGTTGCCTTAAGCTACTACACTCAAAGCCTCCAGCCAGGGCACAAATACTAAGCTAAAAATTTTAAGGATGAACGCTCACTAAGGGCACCCCCTGCGGGGTTCGAGCCTCGGCTTAGGGCGTTATCCGGAGGGAGGACATCAAAAGATGGGACGGGCTGGATCAAAAGGTTTTGATCATTATTATTAGTCGGGGAATTTAAAGCTACGTGCACAGCTGCAACAACTGCTGGCACCTCGTTTTCGAGCAAGGGTCGGGGGGGAGTATTATTTACTCGGGGGCGCGGCGGTCGAGATCGCAAAGGACCTCGGCGGCGAGGTCGGTATGACGGGAGGCGTCTGTTTTTGTACACTGTACTTGTTTCCCTATTGCTCTCCTGGAGGAGGGTTATGGGGTCATCGGGATCTACGAGGATATGCCTTGGACGGCGAACATGGCTGATTTTACTCGGGACATAACTGGCGGCCTCGACAACCAGAGGGTTGCGATGTTTGGCCGCGGACTCAAAGAAACGCTTGGAAAGGCGTTTTAGAAACTGATGGATTGTGGGAATCTTTAGGTCGAGGTGGAGTGCCTCGTTCCTGACGAACCAGGGGGAACCTGTGGCCCTACGGAGGAATTTATTTTGCACTGTTTGCATTCTATGGATGTGACGGGGTTTCGCATGAGCGAAGACGGCACCCGCATAGGTCATGATCGGTCGAATGCACGCCGTGTAAACGCGCAATTTGCACCTAAGTGACAATTTGCTACGTGCATTCACCAGATAGAAGAGTCTACCGAGAGCGAAAGAGGCTCGCGAACGAACCATCTTTATGTGCTCTGCGAAAGTCAAATGATGGTCTAGAACGACACCGAGATATTTAGCTCGCTTCTCCCAAGGGATCGGCTTGCCGAACATGGTGATTGGTCGGGGGAGGGGGTTTTTGAGCCTTGAACGCGGCTTCGTAAAGAGAACCGCTTGGCTTTTATCGGGGTTGACTTCTATCCGCCATTTTGTAAACCAAGCTGCCAGTCTATTGACTGCGCGTTGGAGATTTAGGCGAATGATGTCGGGGGATCTAGAGCTGAAGTAGATGGCAGTGTCGTCTGCGAACAGACCCAACTGCGACCTACCGCAACCTTTTGGGATATCGCTCGTGTATAGCGTAAAAATGAGGGGGGACACCACAGAGCCCTGGGGGACACCTGCGCGGATGGGACGGGGAGTGGATAACGCTCCTTCGATACGATAACGGAAGACGCGATTCGATAAAAAGTCTCGTAAGATGAGTACGAGACGATCTGGCACGCCGAGTTGGTACAGCTTGTATATTAAGCCGTTGTGCCAGACTTTATCGAACGCTTTCGCTACGTCGAAGAATACTGCACCGGTCATAGTCCCGCGCTGGAAACCAGCGCTTATGGATTCTACGATGCGGTGGGCCTGATGCACGCTAGAGTGCTCAGTTCGAAAGCCGAACTGTTCGTTGGGGATGAGGCCCTTGGTCTCGGCGAAATCTCTGAGGCGCTTATAAATAAGCCTCTCATAGATTTTTCCGAGAACCTTGAGCAGACTGATGGGACGGTAGCTAGAGGCCTCGGTTTTGGGCTTGCCGGGCTTAGGGATACCGATAACCGTGGCCTCCTTCCATGACTGGGGGAAGATATTGTTGCTTAAGGCACCATTGAAGATGGTGGTCAAAAGCATTATTAGGTGGGCAGGGAATAGTTGGATCACCCTATTGGTGATGCCATCTGAACCGGGGGCTTTGCGGACTTTAAGACCCTTGATGATGTCGTGCACCTCGTCCGGGAGGACGGGGGGCAGTGGACAATCAGGGTCATCGACGGGAGGGAGGGAGGCTCTACGTTCGACTTCGGCGTCGACCTTTTTCAGGTGAGCTTTGTCTACAGGTAGGGAACTGGGAGTGCATTGGGCCTCGAGGCTGTCTGCGAGGCATTCAGCCTTTTCGGCATCGTCAAATGCGATGGATTTATCGGGACGTGTCAGGGGGGGCATGGCTGAGACCTGGGGAGACCTGAGTTTCCTCTGGAGCTCCCAGAAGGCCTGATGGGTGGGCTCAAGTTCGCCGAGTAACTTTCCCCAGCTCGCGTCCCGCAGCTCCGCTATACGTGTCTTTACAGATCTCTGTAAATAGCGCATATGGGCTTTGTTGGCGTTACAGGGAAAGCTATCGTAGGCACGTATGGCCGCGTTCTTCTCAGTCAGTAATGCACGCACGTCGTCCGGCAATTTCCAGCGACGGTCGTCCGTCGCTGGAACTTCCCTTGAACAATCGTTCAGGACGGTTTGTACGTGATTAGTGAGTGAGTCGATCGCGGCCGTGGTGTCGGCGACCGAGTCGAAAAGGTCGGGGATAGAGTCTAATTGAGGGGACGTGTTGGATTTCAGCTGTGTGCTTACTTTCTTCCAGTCCGTGATCCTCTTAGTGATAGGGGGGGCGTTCGGGTCGGAAAGACCTATGCGGGGGTGTAGTCTCATGACTACCGGGCGGTGATCAGAGTCTAGCTCTTGTACCGTTTCTATTGAATCTAACTTTAGGTTGACGTTCTTAAGGAGCGCCACGTCTAAGATATCGGGGGCATGATTTGGGTTCATCAGCGAAAAATGGGTGGGAGTCATGGGAGCGATGACGTCAAAGGTCAGAGAGTTTGAGAGGTCGAACAGGTGTTGACCTCTAAGATTGGTTACCGAACTGTTCCAAGAGGGATGTTTGGCATTTAGATCGCCCGCTATAATGAGCGAGTTACTCATAGCGAGTAGAATCGAGAGGTCGTTTGAGAGGCGTTGGTGATGGTAATGCCCCGTGGTGTTACCGGGGGGATTATAGACCGATACGAGAGTGATCGGCTCGTGACCTGACATGCCTAGACGGCAGGCGGAGACTTCTAATACCGAGAGGGGGGGAGGGTCTAGTGGGATGCAGTGAAGCTGCTTTCTATAATAGATCAGGGTGCCACCCTTGTGACATCGCGACCTGTCATTGCGAACTATCCGGTAGTTGGCGAGTGACGGATCACGATGGCAAGGCTTTAGGAAAGTCTCTTGTATTAAGAGAACGTCTATTTGATGATCGCGGAGGAAGAGCCCTATTTCTTCCCTTTGGGATTTTATGCCGTTGGCGTTGAAGTAACCTATTGTTAGGGATCGGGGTTTGAATCTAGCTAAGGCCTCGTTATCCATTGAAAGATTTAGGGGTTTGGGCGAGGGATTCTAGGGCTTGCGTAATGTCCGGATACGCATTATAAATGGATTGAATCCTAATGATATTGCCTTGGGCGGCGACGATGAGTTTTGCCATTTCCTTTGCACGCGGGGAGGCAAAACACGCGAAATTTGATGTGATTATGTTGAACGAGGTAACACCTGACATCTGCTCGGTCGCGGGACCGGCAGTCGGGGGACGCGGAGCTTGGGGAGCAGGCGCGGGTTTAGCGGGGGGCGCGGTGCCACGGAAGCGGGGGTCCCTAAGGTGGGGGGGGAGGAGATGGGGGGGCGGCGGGGGGGGGAAATGACCGTAAGAGGGCACCAAGGCAGGGAAAGACTGCTGGTGGTGGAGATAATTCCACGGACTAGGCCTCTGAGGGCTTAGTCGTTGGGGCATAAGGGCGGAGGGAATCCTATAAGAGGATGAGGAGGGAGTTTCCCTTTGCTGGCGGGCGCCGGAGCGCTTCCCCAGCTTGGGAGAAGAGGCCTTAGGGGCTTTAGAACAACCCCGGTAGTTAGCCGGGTGGCCCTCTTTGCCGCATAAAACGCAGCTAGGAGGTACGGTACATAGGGTACGGTCCTTGGGACGGGGGCAAAAAGATCCACAGACTTGAATCTGAACTTTAAACATATTCCTGCCCATCCACCATTCATTAAATCCTCCAATACCATTAGAAACGGAGCAACAGCTTATCCTTAGCAATTTTAATCTTAGTTCAAACACTAACCGGTTAATTCTAAATCCTTTGTAATCACTTATTAACACTCGACCCCTAAGTAAATAATTATGCTCAAAGCAAAATTTATTAATCAAGATTCAACATTGCACCATAATACCTTCGTAGCACTCTACTGCGTAGCCACGTTGCTACGAGAGCGCTACGACGTAGCCTGCGTAGCGAAAAGCTGATTTATATTATGTTGCTAAAATAAGGCTATTTATTTCGTGTAAAGGCTGTGTAGGTATGCCATTATTCTGAGAATATGCTAGTCACGTTCTTGTAATAGCGTTGTTTTAATATAAGCAACATAATTATATTTAATGTGTACACGTAAATTCAAACACTGTTTGACATGACATTCTACGATTAACATTTTTTATAATATTAGTTGGTAAGATTTAATGTGTTAAGTGTTTACCTTGCACTTTGAAATGCTTTAGAGCTATTTGCAGGAAAGGGCAAATTACCATAATACATTATTATTTGCACAAAAGAATAATAATTTAAAGTTCGTAAGGCTGGTAATTGATTTTAACTCATCGAAATAATGTAACTTCTGCATGCAAAATCTAGATCTAAGATCTAACTAAACTGCGTTCTATCCCACTGCAGGGCAAAGTACAGAATTGTGTGGAAAAGGGAGATGGGGGGCCCTCTCCCTTTTCTCAGTTCTTTCGGTAGGAGTCAAGCTTGTCGCGCCATCTTCGTCTCGGCCCACCGCGATGTCGTCGTGCGTTTAGTGGGACCCAATCGGTTATTCAGTTATTCGGCCCATTTGTTATCTGACATGCGGCAAACATATCCTGCCCAGTCCCTATTAAGCTTAGCGGCTTTCTGGGTAATGTCCGTGATCATGGCTTTTGATCGGAGTGTTGCCTACCTAGCCTTTTCCCAACTATGTTAAGATCGGCTTCCAGTCTAACCGGATTCAGCTGAATACCAGTATTTTACATGGAGCGACTGCCTATCTGACCTCCACAACCCAGTAACCAGGTAATACGATACCCCTTGGTAAGACTGGTTGTCAGACTCGGGTTTCTGACGACCCATAACGACTGTCAAAGATCCACGAATGACACAACCGGGACCAACAGCTTAACGTACATTCCGAGGCACGGAGGAGTCTCGGTATGTAGAAATAGTCACCCATCCATGGACCAACCCCGGCAAGTGTAGCTTAACCTGATGGATCGACCCGTGCGGCTGTTAGTACTTAGCCACGAGCTTCTCTGTGTTGTGTACCTAATACGGTCCAAAATTCGGACTTCCAGAATACTGCACTCCATGGCTCGCAGGCAAATCAATCTTGGACCTCTGCTGAAGTGTCAAAGACCATGTTTCGGCACAGTAGATAATAACTATAAAAAAAACAATTATAAAAGTGACATCCTGTTTAGCTACAGGCGGTTTCATAATTCCATAACAACTCTGCGACATTTTGCTCAAACGACTCAAAGTTGGCACGATTAATATCAGTATGGAAGTTGTCAGAAACAGCTGCGGTACTGATAATAATGATCTGGAGTTTCAGCGTCCTTATCAGTAAGAGATAAGGGGCAGTAACATTTTTTATTTCTATTTGATGGGGGTCGGTGCGATAGCAAGTTGAATTTGAAAATGTTGAGGTAGATTATCGTATCGAGCCAGGTGGTTTGGGTAAGCGACAAAATTAAGAGGGCCTTTAATAAATTGTTGTAATAGATAACTGTGAAGAGGGTAAGCAGAATAATTCCATAAATGGCCAATACAGTGTGATTCTTCATAATATGCACATATTGAAATGAGGGAATCTATGCTTAATTTTAACGGCAGAAAAAATGTTTAAAAATCTGTTTTTTTTTTAAATACTTTTTATGGAATTAAAAAAAAACTAACAAAACTGTGTAACTTTTAAACTAAATCATTTATCGCAATGAAACAAACTCCATTATGATTGGAAGTAATTAAGCGTCCACATAAAATGAAAGTAGAGAAAAAAAACTACCCTCAATTGAAAATAAACTTTTTTTTACAAAAATCTGTATTTTTTTCATTAATTTTTACAATAATTGTAAAATTTATAAATGAGATGCCAAAGAGAAAAAAAAAAATTTTTTTTCCAAAAAAAACAAATAAGAAATTGAATATTTTTTCCGTCGAAAAATTAAGCACAGATTCCTTCATTTCGATATGTGCACATTATGAAGAATCACACTGTATAACACATTCTGTATGGCTGATTAAGCCAACCGAAATGTGCTTAATATTTATTAGGACAGCACGTTTTTTTTTTTTTTTTCATATTATGAACTTGTACCGACTTCTATCCTATACTATTAAACGAGCAATATTTGTACCTATATATATTTGTTTGTATATAGATTTCTACTCACGTTCTCGAAATCGGCTCTTTATATTGCAAATTTCGAAGAAAGTTGTAATATTAGGGGTTTACGGGGGCAAAAAATCGATCTAGCTAGGTCTCATATCTGGGAAAATTCGTTTTCTCTATTTTCACTGCTGCTGTTGTTGTTGTTGTTGTTGTTGTTGTATGTATTTAAAAACAATATTGTACGCACAAGATCTCAAAGGAACAATAATTATGAAAAGATTTGTAGTGCTCACTTGTAATAACTATTATGGTCGAAGAAGTAGACGTTTTTTAGTTCCAAGTATTTTTAATAACCTTCCAGTCGATATAGACAGTTATGTTACAAAAACCTCTTTTAAAAATAAAATACATAAGTACCTCTTAAATGTGTTTTGTCAAAGCCTAAATGTAGTGAATATTTGAAAAAACAAAAATATGTGCTAAAAAGGAGCTATGTCTGCCAACACACTGCTGTGCAGTTTGGCAGAGGTAATTTAATATGTAAAAACAAGTATTGTTGTGAATAAACACTTTTTTTTTTAAATCTATTTTCACCCGAGCAGAGCTCGGTCGACCAGGTACTAGCTACTTACTGACACAAAGTAAATTCCTTTGGTATACTGCAACTGGTAAGACTAGAAGCCGACCCCAACATTGTTGGGGAAAGACTAGGCAGATGATGACATTGGCTTCTTTTTGATAGGTTTTTAGAAACTTTTATACATGTTTCGACCTACTTTACTAGTTTAAAGAAATTTCGAAAGTTAGACGAACGTATGTAATAAGTTTTCTCTCAAAAATCTTATGTTATTAACTACACCGTTTCACAATTGTCTTTATTTGTTGATATTTGTTACAAAAGTAGTTAATTCTACAATCGGCATTTTGTTTTTGTTGTCATTTGCCAATGTTGCAACAGTAATTACTCAATATTGTCTTTGGTCCGTGGCCTTTTTTTTTTTTTTTTTGGGGTGGGAAATTATCAAATAACTTCTCCCGCTCTGGGCGGAGCAGGAGGGCGTGTCAGACTCTTACTGACTAAAACCCACCCGTGTTCCTTCGGTTGCCCTGTTGTTGCCGGGGGCCACGATTTCCCGATCGGTTTTCTTCGAACCCCCGGCAGGCATTGGCCCTAGCGGACCCCGTCAATTCTGCTGACATCTCTTTGAGGCGTGCGTGGAACACAACGCGCCGTCGACCCGGGCTTGGTCCTTATCGGACGGCGAGCTACCCATTGCTCACCGTCCGCAAGCCCGCGCCTACGGTGGCCGGAAATCGGCTCGCGATTCCCGCCCCGGGCGTCTCCTCCTGCGGCGGTTAGGGGCGTGAGGGCGCGAAGTTTGCCTCACCCTCACGCGTTCCGCCTCCTCCTTCGCGAGCATTACCGCTTCGCAGAAGGAGGTGATGGCCTGCCATTTCCTCTCGCTCCGTACCATGGCCTGAACCAGGGCCGGACGCGAGAGATCACCGCCGCCGATCGCCTCTACGAGAACACGGCGTTGCTCCGCCCAAGCCGGGCAAACCTCCACCGTATGCTCCACCGTGTCCTCAGGCCGATCCACACAATGGTGACACCCGGGTGTATCCTCCCGCCTTATCCTGAACAGGAACCTCCCGAAGCAGCCGTGTCCGGTGAGGACCTGCGTCAGGCGGAAGGTGAGAACGCCGTGGCGTCTCTCCAGCCACTCCTCAAAGACGGGTCTTATCGCCGCGATTGTGGCGTGCCCTTGGTCCGTGGCCTTGACATCAACCAATAAACCAGTGTTATAATTACTATGAACAATACTGACAAACTTTTTTACTGATTAAATACGTGGCTTTTGGCTACTTTTGTTTTGTGTGTATAGTTCCGATTCTCTTGTCACAAATGTCTAGACTAAAAAGTAGGTCAAAATCACGCCCAAAGGAGTCGGTTACAAACAAACATACATACAGGTGAAACTAATAAAAAGCGTGTAAAAATCACCATTTATTCCTGTCAAACGACGATTTCCCATTTTGAAATAGACTAAAGTGACACAACTTAACTATATTTTAGTTTGACAGCACTAAGATGGTACTGAGATATTAATTTAGTGAAAATGGCAATTTTGCTATTCTGAATTTGACGTTTTTCACCTAAAATTTAGATTTTCTAACTAAATCTGACTATTTTTAATCGCGACTAAAAACGTGTGGAATAAAATTGGTTGTCATGAACTTTAAATTCACACCAACACCTCGACTTCAGATGCAAAAACAGTACTGAATATTTTTTTTCTTTTTCATATATCTCGAAAACGGTGTGTCCTTTTTAAAACCTTTAAACCCCTCACATGTAGGTGATAATTTTTCTTATTTTCCATACAAAAAGTGAAAAATTCCATATAAAACACGTCGAGGCTGCCCCACCTGCGCGTCTCCGGCTCTGAAAAGATTCACGTGGTTAGATATCACGTGTGGAGTCGCGATTATCAAATTCGATTTAGATGTGTCAAATTTATTTTTAAATTTAGCGAATTTATTTTGCAGAATAGCTTTGAGATTCTCATAGTCAAAAAAGTAAGGAATTTTAGTGATAGTTTAGTAAGTTTAGTTCGGTGTACAAGAGAATCGGCACCATTGTCTAGTTTTTTTTAAATGTGCGTTTTTTTTTGTGTAGAATAAACAAGTTTTCTTTCTTTAAAAAATGATACCCAACAAATAGTGAATACCTACCTACTGACTGCTATCGATAAGTATCGGTCCTATCTAAAGGCTTTTAAGCCATGACCGTTGTGCGACCCCTGTCAAGGGGCTAGGTTATTAATGTGGGCCCAGTTTGTGTTGCGTTCAACGATTATCGAATTTACATTATTTAGTTGAAGTAAATTGTGGTTTATGACCCCAGGGCAAATCAACTTAACAGGATTCTGAGATTTGAAATTGTTTGTTTCAATTATAAGGTCGATTTGAGAAATGTTAAGAAGAATTAAATTGAGACAAAAATAAATTGAATTGAAAGGAAAGGAGGTTTTAGGACACAATATTTTGAAACTTTTGTTGATTTATGGTAGACTAGCCGCTGCCCGCGGCCTCGCCCGCGTGGACCCTAATTATTTTTCTAAAATAAAAGCCCAGCCTTAGTTACTCCTTATAACGTCAGCTATCTTCCAGTGAAAGTCCCGTCAAAATCGGACCAGCCGTTTCGGAGATTAGCCGGAACAAACAGACAGATAATTTTTTTGTGTTTTCTTTGTATCGTATTACTTTCATATGAATTTAGTAAAAATCTGTTATTTTGACATTTCAAATAGACACTTCAATTTTATTTATTTGTATGTATGTATACCGGGTGATTTTTTTTACCGTCTCGAAATTTTTACAGGCTGTTCTACCCCTGAATATAAACAACTTTCACTATGGGAGCAACTTTGAAATCACGAAATAGATCATCCGGTATAGATTAACAGTTAAGATTTATCTGAAGAATGGCAGAACACAATCACATATGTTTTGAGCCATCGTTTCCTCCGATATCATTCGTTTTTTCCGATTATCAAATAAACTTGATAAAAAAAAATTAAAAAAATTTTGACCGCTTGTATTGATGTTACTTAAGGTGTTTGTTGTTTTTTTTGTCTGTAGAGTTTTGCTAGCTAATTTAATTTGACCCTGTATTTCATCATCATCATCATCAGCCTACAAATGTTCCCACTACTGGGACACAGGCCTCCTCTCTGTGAGACGGAGTGGGCCGTAATCCACCACGCGGGCCCAGTGCGGGTTGGTAGATGTCACATGTCTTCGAATTTACCCCCACCCTGTATTTATAGTTAAATATTTATTAAAAAAATTAAGGAAACGATGACACGAAACATAATTATGTGATTGTTCTGCCTTTCTTCAGATAAATCCGTATGACGCTTTGTCCCACACGAACGTATATTGTACAGACGCCAGCACATCAAGCTACCCGAAACTGTCTAATTTTCCCAATCAACTTTGAACCTTACTTTTCAGCGATAAAGTTGAAAATCCATTAAATAAATTTGACAGATTGTAGTAATCTGATTTATTTATTTATTTATAGTTAATTAAAACGGCACAACACCAATTACATTAATTGCTGGCGTCTGTACTCTAGTCATGCATGTTCATCTTGCATCCTTCTACACTGTTCATACTGGAAACTGTGACAACGCTTGCATGAAATCTCCATACCAAATATAACATAACCACACGTATACTCAACCGCATATCTATACAACCATATTTTATTATAATTATATTTATTATTATTATAAATGCGAAAGTGTGTGTTTGTATATTTTATGTAACAATTTCACGCTAAAACGGCTGAACAGATATAGATTAAATGTAGACCATGACCTGGGTTAGGACATAGGGTACTTTTTATACCGATATTCCTACGGGATCGAGACTTATGCGGGTGAAACCATGGGGTGCAGCTAGTAATCTTATAAATGTACTATACTAAATAATACAGCGATCTAACATTTAAAGCCAAGAATTTCTAAGAATGATCAGGCTGATTTTCTAATCAAGCTTTTCCTGGGAATATTGACTCGAATATTCGAAAGCTACATCGAAATTTCATCCAATAGTTACCTTTTCACGCCTTAACGTCTGAACGGATTTTGATGAAATTTGACACACAAATTACGTTAGCTGCAATCGGAGGATTAAAAAAACTAAAAATGATTTAACTAAATTTAATTCCTAAACTAATATTTACAAACTTAAACCTATGAATGATGATTCTAGTTCGAAGTGGGAAATTAGAATGATCATCCTTACAATTTATTGAACAACCATAACTTGCGGAATCGATTGTCGTCATAGGTGCATCAGCGATTATAGAAACTAATAAGGTCAGCGCGTATGCAACATCAGCGACCTTCATCTCGTAGTAGTGCTATGTAATTAAGTTCCGGAATCGTTTGACGTCATAGGTGCATCAGCGATTATAGAAATGAATACAGTCAGCGTGGATGCAACATCAGCGACCTTGATATAGTAGCGCTATGTAATTCACATATAAATATAAAAATATAAAAACTTTATTGTTCAAATAAGCAGTACAAATTCAAATAGCACTAGCTTCCACACTAGGATTCCCTGTGTCGTGCAGACTAGAAATAAAAACATATAAACCATGAACTGGGTTAGGACATAGAATACCTTTTTCTCGGTAGTATGTCTCTAAGGTATAACTTCCGAACCCTATGAGGGCGAAGCCTAAAGCATTTTTTTTAACATTGACCGTGCCTTTATTTCTTGGCAATAAGGGTGGTTTTTGTCGAGCAAATGGAGTAACACGTGCGGTTACCTGACGTCAGTTTCGTTTGAGAATTTATCGAAGCTAACCACAGGGGCCCGTGTTGGGAACTAACCGGAGGCTGGAAAAGGGTACCTACATGAGGATGAGTTTTCAATTATTCATGACCTTAAAGTTCTTGTTTAAATAGAAGACAACATAGCCTAACCCTTTGGCAATGTACTACATATATGGGCCCAATACAATAGTTTGAATACATTTCATAACATGTGTGGTAGGTATCATGTAGGTACACATTTACAAGACAATGGATATACAAGTACAAACGTTTTTGAAGTGGAAACTTCTTTAGGCGCGTTGGGCATTTTTGAGATGGGACTAAATCATTGATTTCGCGACACTGTGACGACACCAGCTTTTGACCATTAAAAAGACATCAACGCGTTGATTACCGCGGTGCGTGGAGTAAAAGACATCAACGAATTGATTACCGCGGCACCGTTTTTTTTTTCAAGTTTTCACTTTTGTCGGCACTCCCGGAA
This sequence comes from Agrochola lychnidis, assembly GCA_963680765.1. Taxonomy (NCBI): domain Eukaryota; kingdom Metazoa; phylum Arthropoda; class Insecta; order Lepidoptera; family Noctuidae; genus Agrochola; species Agrochola lychnidis. The sequence goes on along the minus strand of OY796869.1, from coordinate 9,950,792 downwards.
TGCTAGTGTTTTTCATGTTTTCACAATCATTAAGGGTAGTCAGAAGCCCAAAAGTCTGATAACCAGTCTTACCAATGTGTATCGTATTACCCAGTATCTGGGTTGTGAAGCTCCGATAGGCAGTCGCTCCATATAAAATACTGGTATTCAACTGCATCCAGTTAGACTGGAAATCGACCCCAAGATAGTTGGAAAAAGCTAGGCAAATTTTTATGACTTCATGTAAGTACAAATATGCAGCTGCGACCGGTTTAACTATTCGACACTATACCAAAAAAAAAAATTAAAAATACGTGTGGCACTCGGAGACTGCCGCGGTAAAGCTATTGCATAGCATTTGTAACCTCCATACTTCCTATTTGTCAACGCTACACTTGGGATATGACGTGATGACATAAAACAAAAATTACGTTCCCATGACAACGTGATGACCGGGGTTCCAAGTAAACTGACTACCTAATGAAAGAAGAACATAGGTGGCACAAACAATTTCATTTTAAAATCTAAATACAAACTAACACCTTAATAACTACAAATCTTCATCGGAAACGAAAAACTAACAAAATCTTTAACGGAAAATTAACCATAACAATTAAAAACAAAATAAAAGTAAACAACATGCAATAAAATATCTTTGAACAAATACAAAAAGTAATCCCTGTGGCCGGGATCGAACCTGAGGACAAGAAACGTCGATCCACCGTTGTGCTTCGAGATCGATCGGTTTCTTATTGACCGTGGCGAAATGTTGAACCGTCATTACATGGTAGGCGGAGTGGGGGGTGTTAGGTTTTTATTTTTGTTACGTTACGGAATTTCGTGATTCGGTCGCCGCGCTCAAAACCCGCGATAAAAGCTAAGCAATAGCTTAATAAAACTATTTTATTCTCAGACAACCAAGGCCCATAGTAATAGTTACAAAAGCTTAAAAAGTTACAGAAGTAAAAGTGAAAAAATAATTTCTATTCATCTACCCGCACCTCCAACCTTCACCACCACCACCTCCACCTACTTTTCCTCCTTTAAGCCCATAATTTATAGTTCAACTATCTTTTGCCCGCGGCTTCGCCCGCGTGGTGGTCGGAAATTATCCCACGAGTTCGTATTACCGAGATGAAAAGTCCTAATCCAAGTCATGGTTTACCCATGTGCCAAATTTCATCCAAATCCGTTCACCCGTTTTAGCGTAAAAGCATAACAAACAAACTCACTTTCGCATTTATAATATTAATTGAAATAATATTATTTAATAGCTTAATGCGTTTCTGTGGTAGCGGTGTAAATCAACATGTCTGTATGTATAATGTATATCCATTTCCGCGTACGGAAGACGGATATTGCACGTCGATGTTGAACGTCACTGAAATGCTGTAATATTAAAAGGACATTTATTTGAAGCGTTTACATTTTCTCATTTTATATTTTGACTAGCGACCCGCCCCTGTAGAGATTTCTTTAATAAAATTATGTAAATTTTATATTAATTTATTATACATGTAAACCTTCCGGCAAAAAATTACTATACTGCCCTGCTAAGCCCAAAGGCGGTATCTCTGAGATACGCCCTTTTCTTTTTTTTTGTACCATTCAATAGCTTTAACAATTTCCCATCTAATGGTATAAGCGAAATAGCGCTATATAACTTAAAACATTTCAAAAAACCACTAAGAAGTTTTTTATATCTCCATTTTTCCATACATTACAATTTACAAAAAGTCAATTTTCTCAAAACTTACTCCGGTTGAGATACCGCCTTTGTGCTTAGCAGGGCAGTATAATAGTCAAAATATCAGCATATCCATCAATCACACGTACTTTTTATTTTATTTTTTCATACTTTCCTCATAAACTCTTCATGGCAATCTGATTATGTTTACGACTTTAAATATGGCTAATAAATATTCACAGTTTATATAAGGGGATCAAATGTAATCCGAGATACAGGTTCACCACCTAGTTCGGATGCAGATAGTCCTAAACTTTGTATATTACAAACTTTATATTTGACAATGACAATATACAGTAAATAATGGCTTATTTACTGTATATTGTCATTGTCAAATATTCAATTTTTGTAATACGTGTTCTTATTTTGGTGAATAAATTAAATTAAATTAAATCGTAGTTTAGCCGACCCCAACATAGTTGGAAAAAGGCTAGGCAGATGATGATGAGTTTAGAAAAAAAACGCGGTAACACAAACAGACACGAAAAGTGACTTTATTTTATATTATTATATGTATGGATGTCCCATCTGACATCCTCGGATGGATGCCTAAAACCTGTTTTAATAAACAATTTTCGTTTAAACGTCATTGTTTGTTAACGTTCAATTAATCATGAATTCTTAACATCACGTTTTTTCACGATACATCCGTATTTGGACATTTGCTACACAGATCTAGACTCCAAGCCGGTACTAAGAACTACTTAATAAAAAACGTGGGCGGACAGTGGACCCCCGTCAGGAACAAAGTTCCTTCTCACGTGTGATTGAAAACAAAAACAAAAACAAAAAAATTTGACACTTGAAACTTACAGACTTTTTTTCGAAGTTTCTTTCAGACTATTTTACCCATCCACAGACACATTTTTATACAGAGCTGTGCTAGATAGCTCTGTATTTAAAATGTGTATTAAATTCACACTTTCTCAGAAAGAGACAGAGAGAGAGAAAGTAGCATGGAGAGAGTGTAACACCACAAGCTGCGTTAAAGAACTTCGTTCTAAGAATTCAATAACCTCTACGTGAACTTAGGATTGAATTCATGATCAACTAAGGATTAGCTCAACAGTCGCACTTGTTGTGCGCGACTAGTCGCAAGCAGACCCACGGGGCAAATAAATAACATTATTTCTAAAAAACATTTGAAAAATGTAATGAAAAAAAGTGCTTCAAAACGAACTTCCAAGAAATATTATATTCATTTCACTTAAAAAACTTTACTGCAAAGTGTCCCATAAATAGTATTTTAAACTGTTCATGTTTACCATTTTAACTAAAATAATATTTTTTAATGTACGAAAAATATTTATAGCCTAATGGATGTTTACTTTTGTCATCAGACTTTTAGTAAAACTTTCACGATTTCGAGTTTTAATTTTTCAGTACATATCATGAACCCATTTGTAAAAAAAATATCTTAAAAATTTAGAGTAAATATATAAATTCATTTCGCATTTAAAATTCATTAAAATCACTACCATATTTCTTTCTAAGTATAATGTTTTAAGTGTTTGCAAGTTGGTATTATTTCAAACAGAGTCATCCTTCTAAAATCTTTCAAAAAATAAACAATAGCTTTCAAAGCTTTTCATCCCCAAATCGCTTCAAGCAAAACCATTTGTTTTTGTTTCCAATTGTTCCCAAGCTTGTTATATATACCGTCCAAACCTCAGCCGACCATTACACGCAAAATAAGTAAACAGAAAATGAAACTTCGTAAACAAATTAAGGGACCTAGCACACTACACGACTATGACCAGAGAGCCGAAACAACGTGACATTCTAACAGCAATAACGAAGATGAAAAATCAAAAATATGTAAGACTGACTTATGCTACCTAAAAGCTTATGTCAATCCTGATGAGAATCGTTGTAGAAATACTATACGCTTGAAAGTGATTGCCGCGTGTCTAGACTGACGAGTTAAATAATAGAAACCGAATGCACATCTCGAAATTGACCGCAACGTGCAACTGGAAGCTCGACCGGCCGAGCAGTTGCGGCCAAACTTTGTATTCTTAAGGACCTCAAGCACTACGTCCGGGACGGAAGTTTGGCCGCAACTAGTCGGATGACCGGTTGTGCGGCCAAAATTTCTTCTTAGTCGGAGCTTCTGCGGCTTAGATTGCGGCCGCGACCACGACTTTTCGAGATCGTAACCCCGTATTGCGTGGTCTCTTATTATGAACGTCCGCATTTTTGTCGGAGTTTCCGCGTCCTAATATGCGACCACGTCCACGGCCAGTCGTAGTGTGCGGGGTCCCTAAGGCTTGTAAATGACAAATTATATTTATTTTGTAAATAGCTTATAAACAACACTTTTACACATTTTTTTTAACTTATTGAGGTCGGTGTCTCTTTGCCTAATACTCTGAAAAAAAACACCGAAATACACTAGGAGATCAAAGTCTCTTTTTAAGTCCATACAATTACATTGTAATGGTCTGATCCTATGAGGACCATGTGGGGTAATGTCTGAGGTTGGTCTCTTGATGAAAGTACCAAACAAGTTTGAATGGACCTGACCTGCACTCATGCAGTAGTAGTTTATGCGGCGGGTTTGAGTAGTTTATGCGGCCTACCCAAATGTCCTTTCTTTGGTATTGTTCGTCGAGTTGAGCTCTTTATGTTCTGAGTTGAGCTCCACGATTACTGACAAATGCTTGCACTGACTGGACAGGTCCATTCAAATCTGTGTGGTTCTTTCCTCAAAAGACCTTTTCAGACACTAATCTACATGGTCCTCATATGGCCTGACCAAGAATATGTCTGGACTTTAAAAGAGACTACGACCTCTGAGTTTGTTTCGGCCTTTCTTCTCAAAGTAGTCAGATAGGAAACGTCGAACTCATCTAGCTTATTTTTAATATGTTTTTTATATGACGTGTAAAAGTGATTCCGATATCCTATTTACAGAATAAACAATTTCATTTCATTTTTGTGTCAGTTATCGTGTAGCTGAACTCAGAACATAACTGGAGAGTAAGGCAGAAGTGCACCAAGAGTACTCTTACATTTCATCAGTTATATGATTTAAGTCCCATGTAACAGGGGGCAAGCCTATTGCCATCAACCAGGCATAAATCCAGAATCCGGGCTGCTACTGAGAAATTCACTTTGCCCGACCTGGGAATCGAACCAAAGACCTCATGCTGAGCAGTAAGTAGGTCTTGCGACCACTGGACCAACGGGAAGTCCTTTGTAATATAAGAAGTGCGTCTAATTAAGACTTAACTCCGTAAGACCATAACCACTTATTTTTCACGTGCTTCGAAACAAAACAGTTAAAAGTTTTAATGAGTTCCTCTTAAACTGTTTACACTTGGACGAGATAAAAAGAAAAGTCGTCCGTTCGGTGCTCACTTTTGTCATTTTGGTGAAAGCTCGGGATTAAGGTAGTTAGAGTGGTATCCTTCGAGTTTTGGGTACCGCGTGCAACTGGTGTTTTGATGCAACTACACTCCATTTAAATTAACATTTTGTATAGTCCGTTCAACCAATTTTGACTTTTATTGCGTTGGTGGCATGACAAATGGCAGCTGCAGTAAACAGTTGGTATTGTAAGCACTTTTTAGGGTTCCGTTGCCAAATGGCAAAAAACGGAACCCTTATAGATTCGTCATGTCTGTCTGTCTGTCTGTCTGTCTGTCTGTCTGTCCGTCCGTATGTCACAGCCTCTTTTTTCCGAAACTATAAGAGCTACGCTGTTGAAACTTGGTAAGTAGATGTATTCTGTAAACCGCATTAAGATTTTCACATAAAAATAGAAAAAAAAACAAATAATTTTGGAGTTCCCCATACTTAGAACTGAAACTCAAAAAAATTTTTTTCATCTATCCCATACGTGTGGGGTATCTATGGATAGGTCTTCAAAAATGACATGGAGGTTTCTAATATAATTTTTTTCTAAACTGAATAGTTTGTGCGAGAGACACTTCCAAAGTGGTAAAATGTGTGTCCCCCTGTAACTTCTAAAATAAGAGAATGATAAAACTAAAAAAAATATGTGATGTACATTACCATGTAAACTTCCACCGAAAATTGGTTTGAACGAGATCTAACTAGTAGTTTTTTTTTAATACGTCATAAATCGTAAACCGCAATTTACCTTTCATTCAATGTTACTTGCTGCTACGGAACCCTTCATGGGCGAGTAAAACTCGCGCTTGGCCGGTTTTTTGCTTTTAATGCCATCCTTATGCCTACGGTATAGAAGTCAAAATCGGTTGATAGGACTGTAAAAAAGGTTTGTTTAAATGTCTAATCTTATTTCAAATGAAGTTTAGAGACACTTAAATGCGCGTAGATAGCGTTATAAAAGATGACGATAATAAATTATATTTTACCAAACATAGCTGTGTAATTTCTAGTGTTTAAGAGGAACTTGAGTGATATGGTATTTAAATTTAATTCGACTTTATATTGTGTGTACTGCGGTAAAAGTAAGACGCAATGCTAGCAAAACTATAAATTACTTGCTGCGTCCCCGCGGTTTCACCCGCATAAGTCTCGATCCTGAAGAAATATTGGAATAAAAAGTATCTTATAATCCTAATCCAGGTCATGGTCTACCAGCCGGGGTTGCGGAAAAGTCCGAAAGGGATACCGTGGCCCCTGGCAACATGGCAACTGAAGGTGTGTTTTAGTTAGCCGAGTCTAACACGCCACAAAAAAAGTCGTGGTCTACCCATGTGCCAAATTTCATCCAAATCTGTTCAGTCGTTTTAGCGTGAAAGCGTAACAAATAAATATACAAACAAACACACTTTCGCATTTATAATATTAGATTACGATAATGTCTGTGATTGGCTAGTTTTTACATACTTTTATTTAACTTGCCTTGTTCTTTGTATGATGACTTCTGCACAGACTTCTGTTCCTGAGCTCAGTCATAGCCAGTTCATTTCGTAAAACAAAATCTACTAAATACCTGCCCAATCCTTCGGAGAATACATGTCTAGCTAATGTTATATACACGTACAAAAACCACATACCACCACACCACATATGAAAACCAGCGCTGGGACTCTGTCTCGCATAAGGTCGCAGCATTATGCTGAGCGATGGCCGTTTTGCGTGAATGTCACGCATATTTTCCCCCAACTTGTTCGTTATATGTTCGTCGCGTATGTTTGTTTTTTTTTTTTTATGTATGTCCACCGATTTCTCCGTCAATTGTGGACCGATTTTGAAAATTATTTGTTTGTTTGAAAGGGTATGCTCTCGAATTGGTCCCATATAAATTTTATTAACTTTGATAGTTTTGAGTTAGCTACAAAATACGTATTTTTTTCCCACTTAGTATGTAGATGATATTATAAGTTTCTGTCACTGGTAGCAGGTAGTGGTATTTGAATGTGTGTGGGGTAGGTACCACAACTAAAAAGTGAAAAACAAAAACTTTTTACGTGTCTTGTGTTTTGTATTTTCGTTTTTTGCCACCGACTTCCGAAATTAAAGTTATTTTTCACTTTATAGTGTTTTTTTTGGAGGTCGGTTGTTTTTTTTTTTGTAAAAAGTTTTTTGTTTTGTGTTCTTTCTTTGCATCATGTTTTACCGCAAATAAACGTATTTTCTTTCTTTCTTTATGTACAATCTACAAATACATCCCTGCACAACCTTTCCACCAATATTTGCCCTCGGGTCTAGCCAACTAATTTCAGAATTTTCATTAGTTTACATCTAGATACACGTGTCTTTAACAAACTCCAAATTAAGTCCAAACTTCACTACTTAAGACCCAGGCTTAAGTACTGAAGCTTAGATTTAATTTATTAAGACTAAGTAATTTTCACACACGTAGGTACCTACTTTTATTCCCTTTGTCAACATTTTAGGTGATATTAAAAAAATCTACCTCTGTAAATGGATAAAAAGTTTAAAGAGTTGAATAACCTTTGTCCGTGGATGTGGGGGTAGAAAAACATTCTTTGTTATACCGTTCAAATAGTCATATCCAAATGGGAGCAAAATTGAACTCGCAACTTTTTATTTCATCCTTTATTAAGGTACATTCACGATCGATGTAAACCATTAGTAAGTCATCGCAATGTAACGCTTATCTCGGTAAGGTAAGGTACTAATTAGAATAATTGTCGAGAGTTTTATCGATCTCACGGCAATTATTCTAATTTATGCTTTATCAATCAATAAATTATTATTTTTTTATCAGATCATACAATCCAATTTGTTAGTAATTACATACACATCTTAAACACTATAGTGTTAGTACATAATAATATTTGGCAAACTTTGGTCATAATTACTAGTAATGTCAAAACAATCAATAATAATGTCAAAATCATAACCATAAAGTCAAAATCATAATTTGAATGTCAAAATCACAACTTTAATGTCAAAATCACCATTAAAAATGTCAACATCACTAATAAGACAACCAAATATGCAATAATTAAAATTAACATCATTTCAAGGCACGATTTGACGGTGATACCAAAATCCCGGTTATAATAATGTGATTAGAGTTTAAAAGTTTTCATATTTATTGCTAAAAACGTTGAATTACATCATAGTATCTTTAGAGAACAATAAATATTTTTTTAGTTCGTGATGATGATATCTCACTCTTATCTGCAAGGTTAATCCCTCAATGTATCACCATTTTAGAGCTGAACATTGATCTTAGAAACGAAAGAAATGCTCTTAAACCCATATTCTATGTTTCAGCATAAACGTCGATTTAATTAACCAAGCCAGTGACATCAAAATCAGTCCCAAGGGTTTAAAAAAACAATAATGTAAGTGATTGAGGTCTCCTCCTGGACCTAATTACGTTACTCACTCAAACCATTTTTCGAAGCGTCGAATATCGTTCTAAGCAATGAAAGGCACCCAATTATTATAAATGATAGGCCATCGACCAAAATTGCTCCTAATAGCCAATCCTACGTAAATAGCCGACCCCAATATGCCAGAATGACGCTAATTCCGAGGAATTATTTTAGATATAGCAATTATGTGTACCTTACAGATGAAGTGCTTTGCCATAGAATAAGAAAACCTTTCAAAAAGTCGTTTCTTAGGATGTGCACGGAGAGGGCGTGTGCGAATGGGCGCCGTCAGTAGAGACTGGTCATCTCTTGGCTACCACGGCTTATTTTAATGTTTGAATTGTTTTATCTTTTTATTACGGACGCTTTAAACGGGCACGTCTTTCTACATTGTGCTTGCATGTATAATTTCAACATGAATGATGATGGTAACTAATATTTTGTAACAATATTTTGATTTTAAAAGTGTGTCCGTAGAGTTTCTTGCCCGTTCTTCTCCATAGGAACCTACTACGCTTTGGAATGGGCAACTAGCTTCATCTTTCTGACTGACCGACCTGACAGTTCAAAAGTGCCTGAAATTGGTTTATTTTAAATAAATACTTTAAGTTTTTTGAGGTTAGCCACGCATTTGTGCGTAGCATGGCAGTGACGTAGACGATCCCCCCTACATTTCCATACAAAACGATTTGCGGCGCAAATAAAGTGACAATTCGGACAGTATTGAAAATATCTTACCATAAGAATTCATTCTTATGGCTATGTTCTTTAGTACTGGGTGGTAAAATTTCCTATCGGTGCTTGATGCAGGCTCTTGTATTGAATTATGTGTAATCTCTAAAGAATTATATTTTCCTAAAGAAACGTTACGTAAACATTGATTTGAAATTAATCTACAAATCTCAAACATGTTAATATAAACTATGAATTTGTATGTCCAATATTTACAAAAAAATAAATAATATCTTTATGTTGCATAAAATATGGTACATAAAAGATCTTAATCTTCTTCTATCTATATCTATAAAATTCTCGTGTCATGTTAGTTACCATAATCCTCCAAAACGGCCTCCTTCTTCATAATGTTCGCATATCGAAATGAGAAACAACAATGAAAACAGAAAAAATATTTAAAAAATCGAAATATATTTTTTATACTTTTTATGGAATTAAAAAAAAATTGTAACAAAACGGTGTAACTTTTAACTAAATCATCTATCGCGATGAAACAAACTCCATATGATTGGAAATAATTAGGCGTCCTCATGAATTGAAAATTGAGAAATAACTACCCTCAATTGAAAAAAACATGTTTTTTAGCAAAAATCTGTATGTTTTTTCATAAATTTTTACAATAATTGTAAAATTTATCAATAAGATACCAAAGAGATTATTTTATATTAAAAAAAAAAAACAAAAAAAAAAAATATATTTTTCCGTCGATAAAATTAAGCATAGATTCCCGGGATCATTTCGACATGTGCACATTATAAAGAATCACACTGTATAGATTTGGTAGGTCTGAGAATCGGTCGTAATCTATTTTTCATACCCCTAAGTGATAAGGATGGTCCACCCCAATCATTTATAGTGCAAAATAACGTTTACCGGGTCAGCTAGTTTAATATAAAAGACACAGAATATATTAAATCTAAACATTAGAAATATAACCAGACTTCATTATCGTTTGTACCTATATGTCACCGTATAATTATGAACTTCGTTAGTTTATAATCTATCGGTATTATTTCCGTTAAATTATAAACTGTCGAAAAATTGTGAACTGCAACGAACCATTTACAATTAAACGCATTATTTTTCGCTAGTTTATAATCTTTCCATGGGAAACCGACAAATTGTGAACTGGTATCAAACTCGCTTGCGACGTAACGCACCTTGCGCTAATACTAAATAGCCAGCCTAGCTGCGAGCAACTTGGAAGTAGCTCTCGCCGGCCGCTGCCGCGCCCCCGCTCGCTCCGCTCGCTCGGCTCGCGCACGGTTTGTCTCAGTTCTAACCTAACCTAACCCATTTCACCCAATTCACAATTTTTTGACAGTTTATAATCTAACGGAAATAATACCGATAGATTATAAACTAACGGTTCTCACAATCTTACGGTGATATACCTATTCACCAACTACAAACATTCTCTTCTTTCCCTTCGTTTGTTCAATCCTTCTATTCCAATAAATTTGTTCGAACATCGGTACAACCCGGCTCGAACAACTAAGTCTTCACAATGACCCCTTGACTCACAACTATATTGGCACAAACCTTCGCGTACGAATTAGACAAGTCACAAATCACGCTTGTGTTCCAACGATGTATGTTCTTCTGCACCAGTGATACCTTTGTAAGGCTTATGTTATTCATACGTAAAGGTTGCACAGACAATTGCTAGTCGAATTCTAGTAACAATGTTGTAGAAAAAACTTGTGAAAATGTGATATCGATTTGTAATATGTAGTTTACTCATGTTTTGTACAAGTGTATGTTGTGCACATTAGTGCGTTAAGACGGAATAAACCATTAAGAGTGAGCATTACTTACTCAGGCATATAAGTAATGTCGTCATAACGTGAAATATGTGTAGGTACAGTCTGACTATTTTCTTAATGTCCGTCGGGAATCATCGCATTTCCGAATACAAACGAATACTAATTTCCATGTCCATCAATTATTAGATTAATCGTGTATAATAATTTGAATTCAGAACTAAGTACTTTATTGTTGTTTTGTTTTGATTTCCTTGTAAACTACATAGAGCTGTAAAACTATTTCGTGTCTGCGACTTTAGCAGCTTTCCTCCCATTTTTAAAATAAATTTCATTAAGTTAAAACAGTATTAACAACTGTATATATTTCCAAGTCGATTGAGAGCGTCCGGTTTGCACTAAGTGCAAAGGGCAACTGATAGAAATCCGACGACTGACAAAACACGAAGTTTGCCGAGGAACATTAAGAAAATAGTTATAATGTACACTTACGTAATTTGAGGCAAAACTTCTTTCCCGTTTTGTGTGAACACTAGCTATATGAGAATAGATCAGCCGTGGTAAAATTATGTCACCATCAGTATGTCAAAATTCATCATCATCAATCTACAACAGTCCACAGTTGCACATAGGCCTCTTCAATTGCACGTCATTCAGCTCGATTCTCAGCAACTATCATCCAACTGCTACCAGCCACCCTGCGAATCGTCGCTCCACCTAGCCTGACGGCGTCCTAATTCGCGGTCGCCACTCAAGAACACGTTTACCTCAACGGTCATCGGTTCTATGGCTAATTGTCAAAATTAATTAGCATTAAAATTATATTTCTCTGCTACTCCGTTCTCTTCTTCTCATTACTGAAGGTCGTGTCTCTGAAAGGTCTTCGTGGCTTTGTGTATGATGTTTTTCCACATCGTTCGGTTCTCCGCTTCTCTCAGGGCGGTCGCATCAGAGTTGGATACTCTGTTGCGACTGCCCTGTGAGGGCGGTTACTTGGTCTGACCAGCGGTTAGGTGACCGGCCTCCATTTTTCCTATCTACCTTACCCATCACAACTAGCTTTTCAAGGTTATCCGGCTCCCGTCGGGCAATGCTACTCCGTTAACAAGTGTATATTATTCTCACAACATAACCTCAAAACAAATTTCAGGACATACTGTATAACATACCCAATTCAAGGGTCAAAACAAGAATTTCATATTCATAACCCCGCAGTACGATTACTTGAACCTCCACATAAACATTCATAGTCCGTCCAAACATTTGAACCAATATTGGAACAACACAACACACATCTATTGTTTAATCCTAGAGGATTGGAATCCAATCTGGATGTTGGTAACAAAGAAGCACTCGTCCACAATAGTCTCTTGGTACACAATACGGAGACAGACAGATTTGGACCACGGTTCTGTAACGTTTGGTAATACCTTAATTTGCATAGTACTATACGGTGATACTGTTTAAAATTATACGAATTATGAAACGTAAGAGTTGAATGTCGAAAGTTCCTGGGACGGAAACTTTGGAAACCAGTTCCGAGAAAGGTTTAATATTCGTAGTGAATTAACATAAAACCAGTAAAATATAATAGACCTGGATACATTTAGTAACCTGTTCTGCTTAGCTATTTCTAAAGAGCCATAAAAAACCCTGAAAGAAATCGACACTTGTTTCACCTCTCAACGAGGCGTCCTCAGGATGACGATTGACTTGTCACGAACCCGAACACGGCGTGTTGCCACACCGAGCGCTGAACGCAAAGCGCGCACTGCGTTCAGCGCTCGGTTACACATAGCTAATATAGTACATTGACATTTCACCAGTTATGTTTAAGTCCATGAAGGCGATCAGCAAATCGCCATCAACTGAGTACTAATCCAGACTGCGGGCTGATACTGAGAAAATTGTAGTAAAAAGAAAAAATAACACTTTCCTTCTTAGGTATCGAACATAGAAATGAGGGCGCACAGTAATTCGTAATTATTTAGGTTATTATATGTAAGATGAAAGGCAAAAGCGAAAATAAATAAAGCAATAAATATTTTTTAGCACTCAAGCTGATTCTACTAATCCTCCTGTCATTACAGGTTATCCTCTTGGTTCACCCACGTCAAGGAACACACTAGTTTAATCTTCATCCATTTGTGGAAAAAGTACTAAAACTAAAAACACAACATCATCATCTACCTAGCCTTTTTCCAACTATGTTGGAATCGGCTTCCAGTCTAACCGAATGCAGCTGAATACCAGTATTTTACATGGAGCGACTGCCTATCTGACCTCCACAACCTAGTTACTAGGTAACACGATACCCCTTGGTAAGACTGGTTGTCAGACTTTTGGGCTTCTAACTACCCGTAACGACTGTCAAAGATCTACAAATGGCAGCCGGTTCCAACGGCTTAACGTGCTTTCCGAGGCACGGAGGATCTTGGTATGTAAAGATGGTCACCCATCCACAGACCAACCGAGGCAAGCGTAGCTTAACTTGATCGATCGACCCGAAACTAAAAACACAACATAAGTGCTTTTATTAAAAAAACTTGAAAATAATAAGAACGAGAAAGTACATATGTATATTGTCACAAAATAACTGTACTAGTAAATAGGATTAACTGAAACGAAATTGAATTTCAAGCTAAATCTTTCAGAAAAATAAAATTAAATAAAATAAGCAACAGGCATTCGTTTGCGCGAAACAAAATAAAGAGAACGCCACACTATTTTTGTTGAACAATGCTCCCCACATTTATTATTATTTTATCTTTGCGAAGAATAACTTATACCTAATATTTTTCGACGAGTACCTTGTTATTTCACTCGGTTCTAAGACATATTTATCTAATAGAAAAGACGTTTACTCTTCACAAACGCTCAATCATAAAGACAATATTTTAGTAATCCATCCTGCTTTCCCTTAACTTCTTGGTATTGCCATAGAAAAAAATCACTGAACAAGGAGTTTTTAAAGCGGAATGAAATGAAAAAACCTTTACCTTCGGAACCACAATAAAATATTGCATTAATTCATCATATCGCCGTTTTAGCAAAAACCCGCTGTACATAAATTATTTAAATTAAAAATAAAGCAACAGGTGACCCTTGTAAGCCCTTTAAAATATCGTAAACCCTAAAAAATAAATTTGAAAACGTTACGAATGGTAGAATCTAGATCAACGGTTTTTATGTCTGTCTGGCTTTGACAATAAATTGCTAACAAGGGACTGGGTGTGAGTTCAGTTTACGTTGATAAATTTTTAGTATCTCGAATTTGAGCTGCCTCCGATTTATTATTATCAATAAGGCTAGGTTATCGTGGGTGAATGGCGTATGTGAATTCTAAGGGTCTTTCAATATTGAGCATAAAACATTTTTAATATTTTTAGAAGCTGAAAGAATTTTTATTTAAATACTCCGAGGTGAAAAAAATATATAAATATTTACATATAAAATGTTTTTTTTTTTTAATTTATTATTATTTTTAAAGTGAAACTTTTATGACATCGTCTCAAACTTTTTCGTCTGTGTGCTGCATGTCGCGTGACGGTCGGCCGCGGAGTAGGGATAAAGTGAAAGGCGCTCGTCAGAGCAGCCAAGGCCAATATGGCGGCGCCTTTAGAAGTTTCACTTTTACCGTGGTTTCATAAAACCACACAATCCTTTTTTTATTTATATTTTAAATAAAATATTTTTCTTTGTTTTCTTTCTTTCTTTAATTGTAATTTTAAATTCGGTCTAGTAATTTCGTAGATGATCCCCGAGCGCGTTCATCAGTAAATAAACCTTTATTTACTGGTGAACGCGCCCAAATAGTAATAAAAATCACTAGCATAAGCGTATTAACATTATCGAACACGCCATACTGAAGTATTAATCAGAAATAGAGACTATAAAAACCATGTTATTGCTCCTACAACATAAAACATCGCTTGAAGCGGCTTCGATATACATTTTCCTCGGCATTTCCCACAATTTATAGGCAGGGGCTGTAAAGTCGGTACACAAATAATAATATATTGCCGTGTAGCAAATAAGGGCGTTTGGTTTTATGATAGCAAGCAAATTACAACAGTCGACCGTGGTGCACGGAAAACGGTAATCAAACCAGCGCCGCTCGGTCCTAGAGGGTGTGGTACACGTTATAAGAGACAGCGGTTTTAAAAATAGAATTATAGTGGTATGAGGAACAGGGTGTAAAGTTCACTCATCCTCCATAGAAAAGGGAGGATCCTCCGATCAGACGGATTTTGTGTGTGGTGGGCAACTGCCTGACGATTGATGTCGAGTCGTTGTGTAAACTCTTCTTGCGCGATGCAGGATTTTGCGTCACGTCAGTGTGTTGCGTAGTTCGTTGTAGATAATTCCACAGTATCTTTTGAGTTTTTGTTGAAGGAAACAAATGATTCCTGAATAAGACGTACTGTACCCGTCCGAAAATATTGCACATTGACTTTTAGAAATAGTTGCTGCGATCAACAATCGACCTCTGAGAACTGTGTTAGTGGTGAATAGGTCCTATAACACTTAGTTGCACACATAGTATCTATACATATAATAAAATCGTAGCGAAGTCAAAACTGTACATTGAATATTTTTGAAAAAAAGTTATTGCTACGAGGTCTAGGATCGATTCTAATGCCGAAAATATTTTTTTTAGAATTTTTGTCTGTTTGTCTGTTTGTCTGTTTGTCTGTATGTATGTTCCAGCATGGCGCAAATTCTACTGGACAGATTCTGTTAAAATTTTGCATAGATATTCCCTGTGTGTCTGGTCAAACTATAGGGTATAAACTATCACGCTATTTACTATGGGGGACGAGCAATATTACATTATGTTGTATTTTTATGTTCTAGCATGACGCAAATTCTACCGGATAGATTCTGTTAAAATTTTGCATAGGTGTTCCATATAAGTCTGGTCAAACTATAGGGTATAAACTATCACGCTATTTACTATGGGGGACGAGCAATATTATATTATGTTCGTATTTTTGGAAAAAAACGCGCCAAAATTTTAGGATATTGTAGATGGTTATCGATTTAACTTCTTAAATGATTATCATCACGCTATACCTTTATGGAACTAAGCAGTCAATCATGAAATATATAGTAACGGCTATTTTAGACAAGTTTCAACAAAGCAATTAGTTCAACGGTTGGGCGGTTGCTTTGCAAACATGGGGTTGTAAGTTCGATTCCATAATTAATATCTATTTTCATTTTATTTTATTTTTATTTTGTCAATAATTCAACTAACGTTAAATAAAACTTCCTGTAATCATTAAATTCTCTGCTAGTGCTGTGCACTTCTGTAAGTGACGAGTTCACAATACCTATATAACTGTATGTGATTTTTGTGTGTGTATGTTTAAGTGAGCAAGTCGTTGAGGTGCCAAATAAATAAATAAATAAATTAATTCCCATCTACGGTTTTTTTTTCTTTTTTTTCACATTTTGTTATACGATTATTATTTTTTTTTGATTATGTACCTATAATCTATAGATATAATAAAATCGTAACGAAGTTATTTTTTTTTAAAGAAAGTTATTGCTACGAGGTCTAGGATCGATTCTTATGCGGAAAATAAAGTTTTTAGAATGTTTGTCTGTACCAACCGTAGGGCATAAACTATCACGCTATTTGCTATGGGGGATGAGCAATCATCATGTTAGTATTTTTCTCTGCAAATTGTAAAAGGACGCGCCAAAAGGTTGGGATATTGTAGATAGGTAGTTACCGATTTAACTTTTTAAATGATTATCATCACGCTACCTTTTATATAGGAACGGCTATTTTAGCTAACTTTCAACAAAGCGAATAAGTAAGCGGTTGGACGAATGATTTGAAGTCCTGAGGGCCTACCACCAGCTCAAAAGCAGTATTATTTTAATATTACTTTAGTTTACTTCAGTGTGGGAAAGAGATGAAGCTCTACAGGATGTATAGCTCCATCTCTTTCTCCCACTGAAGTAACATTAAAATAATACTACTTTATGAGCTGGTGGTAGGCCGCCTGGGGTAGTAAGTTCGATTTACAACTGTTTTTTTTTTAATCTTTTTGTAAAACGATTTTTTTTTTTGGATTATGTATGTAATAGTTCATAGAATGTTTTAATTCACAAAAAATGGAAAACTTCGTAAGCTATGGGAAACTACTAAGTTACAAGTACTTTACAGTCACAAAACATTCAAGGTTGTTTTCTGATCATTTTAGAGCAAAAAACTGTAGGAATAAAATGTTTTTTTTACAGATTTTGACAGCAGATTTGTCCTAGCGATTTTAAAATATGTATGTGTGTGGATCTTCTGGAATCGCTGCCACACTGCTTCCTGGTGGCAAAACAGCGCACGTCATGTTTAAGATTCCCATCGATTTAGAGAGCAACGAAACGCCTGTTTGTGGGGGTGTCACGCAACAGTAACAAGGGATGTGTGCTTAGGGGATTGCGCTTCGTCGTATGGGATGAATGCATTATGGCAAAAAGGAAAGCAGTGGAAACTGTAAACAGAACCCTGCAGGACATCCGCAGAAACCAAGATATGATGGGTGGTGTCACAGTTTTGACAAAAAAAGTGAATACTTCGTTGAAAAGGTCGACTCTATGGTCGAGAGTTCATAAACTGCGCTTGACCATCATCATACGAGCTCGGCTTGGCGGTAATTCAAATGCTCAAGAATTCTTCGATGTTCTTCTAAAAGTTGGTGAAAGCACTTCACCAGAGACTCTTGGTAGAGTAGATCCCACTTTAGAAGATCTTATTCGTCTGATATACGGGGATATCAGTTAAATACCGTACCAAGAGAATTCTTAGGCGTGTTTCCGTTTTAACTCCGAAGATGATCAAGCTGCAGCGATCAACCACAGTATTCTCTCACAAATTGAAGGGAGTGAAGTGATATACACCTCCAGTAATACTGATGTGGAGGAAGATGATGCCAAATATCACCCCGTAGAATTTCTCAATTCACAAATGGTAAGTGGACTTCCGGTTGTATATCTGTGTAACGAAAACCAGCTCAAAGTCATGTCTTTGCAGAGAAACGTCATCGAGGTGGAAATTCTAACAGGTTGTGGCGATGGTGAGACAGTGTTTATAGCGCGTATAAAATACAAATTCCCCATAATTACCAGTTAAAGCGCGTGCAGTTCTCTGGGAGTGTATGCTTTGCGATCAACAAGTCACAGGGGCCGACACTGAAGGCTGAAGGCTGCGGGTGTCGACCTCAGGATAAGCTGCTTCTCACACGGACAACTGTTACGTCGCTTGCTCCCGAGTCACCATTCCTGACTCTCTGTATATTTTGGCTGCTGAGAATAAAACTACAAACGTAGTATACAGGGAAGTTTTATAAAAATGTGGCTGTTATTGTAGTATATTGTGATGTCTTACGATTTCCATGCGAACGAAGTCGCGGGCAGAAGCTAGTTTATAAAATAAAGTCGCTTTTCGTGTGTGTCTGTGTGACGGCTTAGATATACAACAATGGATTTTGATGCGGTGTTCACTATAATTTGGATAATTTATTCCAAAAGGATAAATAACTATTAATATTTAACTTAGAAACAGCACAGAAATCCCGATGTTTTGACAAATCTCCACATCAGTTCATTTCACCCGCGCAAAGTCGGGGCAGGTTACGACTTACGTAATAAATTAAAATGGCTCTTGCGATAAAAATATACAGTCAAGGGACTGATTGGATACTCTATGCAGTACGCAGTCAGACCCGCTAAAATTGGCTAATTTTTAGCTCAAGAAAGCCATATCACAAAGTTCGTACAAATACAAGCAAAGATCATAAAACCAACAAAGTAAAAAGCTTATAACTTAAAACTCGTGCTCACTACATGGTTGTTGCAGCGCTGTCTGCAATGCGGGGAATTATGGCCCTCGGTCAAAGTAAGTACGGACTTATTCGATCCGATCACGATGTAATCTGCCTCCAAATTGCTAGAGTCGTGAAAAACAACACTTGGGCTGAAAACATTGAAGTAAAGTTGTAATTAAGGAACTGTTTTAATGATAATTTATTAAATTTTTGAATGTTTGGGAATGATTTTATTGAGCATCGACAAAAAATAAGCTGATTTATAATTGCGCGCCTCTGCACTATTTCAATAGTGTAGGGGCGCGCAAATTAAAATTAGAATCCGCGCCACGACCAAAGTCCGACGGAAAATTGTCTTTTTTATTTTTTGTGCAATTTCATGCAATGACATAGACACTAGCGCCGCGTCTATAGAGCTTGAGTGGTGGCGCGGACTCTAGACAATCTATTACATATGTCATAATCATTTTACAGCTTAGCTTTTAAACACAACTGTATTTTGAATTGCTTTTGAGTTCTATTTTATTAACCGACTTCCAAAAAGGAGGAGGTTATATGTTCGTCGCGTATGTTTGTTTTTTTTTTATGTGTGTCCACCGATTTCTCCGTCAATTGTGGACCGATTTTGAAAATTCTTTTTTTGTTTGAAAGGGTGTGCTCTCGAATTGGTCCCATATAAATTTTATTAACTTTGCTTGGATAGTTTTTGAGTTAGCTACAAAATACGTATTTTTTCCCCACTTAGTATATAGATGATATGTTAAGTTTCTGTCATTGGTAGCAGGTAGTGGTATTCGAATGTGTGTGGGGTAGGTACCACAACTAAAAAGTGAAAAATAAAAACTTTTTACAAAAAAAAAACAACCGACCTCCAAAAAAAACACTACAAAGTGAAAAATAACTTTAATTTCGGAAGTCGGTGGCAAAAAACGAAAATACAAAACCCAAGACACCGACTTCCGAAATTAAAGTTATTTTTCACTTTGTAGTGTTTTTTTTGGAGGTCGGTTGTTTTTTTTTGTAAAAAGTTTTTCACTGGCATAGTCACAGTCAAATAATTAAGATATTTAGATTTTTGGTTAGGTAGATATAAAGTAATTTTAAAGATAGGGTTATTAGTTGAAGTGAACTTCAACGAAATGCTGGATCTTTTTCAACCAAGCAGATCTTTTACTTTTTCCTGCTATTTATAAATAAACCTGCCTAAATCGAGGTTCAGTTATAGGTTAGGTAGGTTCAGGTAGGGAATTCTTCAAAGTATTCCTCAATATAAACACAAATTTTACTCAACAAAATTAAATAGCAATAAATTAAAGTCCACCCAAATTTGATTTCGGTGGCAAATACAAAAGAAAATTCCCTCAAATCATAACGGAAGATGGAAACATTCTCAAAATAAATTGAAAGTAGGTAATTTAATTTACGAAGAAAAATGTAACCGTTATTTATTCACAAAATACAGTTACAAAGAGGTAAATAAATTTATTTTACCGTGAAGGGTAATCTTTGCTTCGAGATCTTTCTTCTTACTCGTGTGTTTAGTGAATGATGAGATTAAATACGCTTACGTTCCTACATTTCTTTTGTTACATTAAGAATTTCTTAGTGAAAGTAAATATAAGATTGGTTCGCTCAGTTATTGCTTAGGGTATTTGCTAAAGTACCGTTCATGTTTAATAAGAAACCCAAGTTTACAATTTAATATTCTATATAAACATAATACTTTGTTACATTGGGAAAAATAAATTGCTATTATTTTTTCCGCCAGATTAGTTTACCACCAGTATAGTGTA
Organism: Agrochola lychnidis; assembly: GCA_963680765.1. Taxonomy (NCBI): domain Eukaryota; kingdom Metazoa; phylum Arthropoda; class Insecta; order Lepidoptera; family Noctuidae; genus Agrochola; species Agrochola lychnidis. The sequence continues at coordinate 9,930,149 of OY796869.1, read as the reverse complement.
TAAATTGGAGCGAATTTCACTAATGAAACTGACCGCGATAATTACATCGAACGGTACAAGGCTAGGATCTATTGGCGCGTGGCCAAAATGGGAACTAATGCCGCCATCTTAGTTTTTCAATACAACTTCTGTGACAATTGCACAAAATGTTTACCACCAACGCCCCCCTGTCAATGTCATGCAGGCGCCAAAAGATCATATACTAGCAGTAAACTGCAATATTCCACAATTATTATGACACTGACAGTAGTGTTCAGTTATATTGGTTAAATTTGCCCGAATTCACACAACATTCCGGTTGTAAACTAATCTGGCGACTATACCACCCCAATTAGCCACCGGTATGAGATGTAATGTATAAATATTAACGATTATACCCGCGGCAAACCACAAGGCAAATGGTCCTGTGCCGTCGGAATAATATGTAGGTGATAAGTAGTAAAAAGGAGTACCTACCTACCAATAAATAAAATAAAATAAAAAGCTTTATTAATTCCTTACAACTACAACAATGAGGTTTTTACACTAGAGTATAAGACACTATTATAATTATAAGTATGTTAGTGTGTTAGTAGTGAAATAAAATCTTTATATACGTATTTGTTAGTATTGTGTGTTAGTATCTTCAATGTTTGTTTCCTCTATGTAAGGACTGCCTGAAGCGGTAAAAGCCTCCTCCAAATGTTTCCATTCGTCCCGTAGTCTGGCTGTTCTTGCCCAAAATTTGCCAGATATTCTTTCAATACTGTCCACCCACCTTTTGAAAGGTCTGCCTCTCTTTCTTTTCTTGTTTCTGGGGATCCAGTTTGTCACGACTTGGGCCCATCTTTGTGGTTCCAGCCTCTGAATGTGGCCTGCCCATTTCCATTTTAGTTTAAGTACCTGCTTAATCACATCCTTCGATTTTGTTACTTTCCTAATCAAAGTAGTTTTCACTCTGTCTTTTAGTTTTACGTTCATAAAACTACGTTCAAGTCCTCTTTGACACGTTCTTATCTTGTTTTGTTGAATTTTTGTTAGTGACCAAGTTTGGCACGTGTAAGTGAGGCATGGTATTAAGCAGATACTCATCGCTTTTGATTTCAGACTAGGCGGAAACGAACTTTTAAAAATTTCCTTCATGGCCCAGTATTTGTTCCGCTCAGTTGTTCAGTTGTTGTTACCTACCAATAGTTTAAAATTATTCATAGGTTTATTCGTAGTTTACAATCGCATAACAAAATCAAGCTATGATGCTTATAGCCCAAGGTGGAGACAAAATAAATCATAATAACATACCTACATACAAATAAATAAAATTGAAGTCTCTTTTTGTAATGTCAAAATAACAGCTTTTTTTACTAAATGCATATGAAAGTTTACGGTAGGTAGTTATAACTTTTTTTTCTTGTCTGTATGTTTGATTGTTCCGGGTAATCTCCGAAATGGCTAGACCGATTTTGACGCAACTTTCACTGGCAGATTGCTGATGTTATAAGGAGTAACTTAGGCTAATTTTATTTTCGAAAAAGAATTAGGGCCCATGCGGGCGAAGCTGCGAGCAGTAGCTATTTCAAGATAAAGACTGTGTTGGTTCTGTGTTTCTGCTCAGAGTACTCAGATAGGAAACACCGACCCCGTCTAGTTAAAAAAAAAAAATTGACGTGTAAAAGTGTTTGGAAAAATCTACTTAAAAGAATAAATATCGTTTATCATAAACAAAATCTCCAAGCTCCATTAAAGAAAGTATCACGTTACAATCCTCTGAATAAAAGGTGTTTCTTTCACGAAATCCTTATTTTCTTTCCATCAAACATAACGAGGAAAACCTTCTCGATTCGTCCTAATAAAAACGATGATGGAGCCAAAGTATTGTCAAACAAAACACTTGTAACCATTCAAATGATGGAGTGGCACTCTCATTTTAATTTAGTGCAGAAAAACCATTTTTTAGGAACCCGCATCAAAAGGATGAAAACGGCAATTTACAAAGCCTACGCACCGCCTGCTCGTCGGTTTGTTTGTCTATTCATTGTAATTTTTAGAACAGAATAGAATAGTACAGAATAGAATAGTACAGAATAGAACAGAATAGAATAGAACAGAATAGAATAGAACAGAATAGAATAGATTAGAATGATTTATTTGTAAAACATAGGTAAAAGGTCAAGGTCTTACATAATAATTATATGTTGCGCTATGTTTTGTCATTGATGACATACAAATATTAATGTGATTACACAAAATAAAGAAAAAAAATTTACCATGGACAAGAAACAAAAATTTCGAAACAAAACAAAATACATGCATGCAATACATTGATCCAATGATCATTCATTGATCATTGATCCAGCATATGTGTAGCCGCTATCATGGCAAATAATAAAAACGGGCCAAGTGCCTGTCGGACCACGCACAATGAAGGATTCCGTAGTTGGGATGAATTTAACCCGAGAACAAACTTAACATTGTAGTTGAAAAATATGTTCTCCCGTACATTCCAACTGTAAATTTAAGTGTGTATGCACAATATTGAGAGATTTACCATGTTATTTTAAGAACATAGACTTCTTATAGGTTTTCTCTATGAGTAAAGAACCAACCTTTATTATTTTTTTAATATTAAATTAAAAACCTATTGCCAGTTTTATGACCAGTTGTCACAAAACTAGACTGCGGCCTGCTACTGAGAATTTATTAAATATACAATACAATATACATTTCTATACTTAAATATATATAAAAAGAAAAATAACATCTCTTTAGAAATAAGCATCACCTTTGTACTAATTTTTCTGTTCCTTTTGTCTTGTATGTGTGTACATAAATGGTTAAACAAATAAACAAATGTAAATACAACCTTATTTTTTGTCTACCCTAAAGCCGAAAAGGGTTCATTGTACTCATGACGGGGGTCATTATGAACAACATAAAATGTGCAAAATCAAAGCAATTTTTTTCTATGTTAGCCACTGATTGGGAAGATCACATACATGTATTTTTTGTACACATAAAATGTACAATAATCTGGGATAGGTTGCTTTTGCACCGGGGCTGGGGCAATTTTGCGCATTGTCCTTTGAATTTTTTATAAATGCCACTATTTACCGATGTTACCAAATTTTCAATATTAGCGCTTATTACTAAGTTACCTAGCTTATTTTTCTGATTCATTGTTTTATGCATGTGGTGTTTATCTATAAGTAACTGATGTACTGTTATTTTACTTACAAAAATGTACCATATGTTTGTATCAATGCAATCAATTAGTGAACGTAATTAAAAAAATTAAAATACAAGTCTCTGTCATTTTTTAAAAATTTTAGGCTCATTAGTTTCAGAGATAGGGGTAGGGGAATGGTAAATTTTCATTAATTTTCTTAATTTTCATAAATATCTTTAAAATATATATCTTTTTATCTTTTTCTTTTTTCTTTCCTCGTTGGTCTAGTGGTCGCAAGCGCTACTGCTGAGCATGAGGTCCTGGGTTCGATTCTCGGGTCGGGCAAAGTGTTATTGGGTTTTTCTATCTGAAATTTCTCAGTATCAGCTCGGAGTTTGGATTTGTGCCCGGTTGATGGCAATAGGCTCGCCCCCTATTACATGGGACTTGAACATAACTGGCGAAATGTGGGTGTACCTGCTACAGGGACACCTCTGCCCAACCCCTCGGGGAAACAAGGCGTGATGTTATGTTATCTTTAAAAGTATTTATTTTAAAATTATAAAATATACTTGAGATCCTCACAACAAGCCCTTTCTTTAGATATGTCGCACGGTACAGTTCGCAATTTTTTTTTTTTTAATTTTCCAATTAGTCCCCGAAAAAAGACCGTTATGTTGAAAATTCATTTATTTACTTTACACGTCCGTGTTTAGGTCACATAAAATTATGTGTAACAAATTTCAACTAAATTGGTTCAGTAGATTCAGAGTAAATTGGCTGTGACAAACGGACAGCCAGCCAGACAAACAAATCCTATAAGGGTTCCGTTTTTCCTTTTGAGAAACGGAACCCTAAAAAGAAAAACTAAAAATAAACTTAGACAGTATACACCTATTTAGTTTCGATGGTAACCTTAAGTTCGCGAGTCCGACTCGCATTTTCCCCGTTTTCATATATGATAATTTAGACACGAAAATGTAACTGCTATCTATACATATAATAAAATCGTAGCGAAGTCAAAACTGTACATTGAATATTTTTGAAAAAAAGTAATTGCTACGAGGTCTAGGATCGATTCTAATGCCGAAAATATTTTTTTTAGAATTTTTGTCTGTTTGTCTGTTTGTCTGTATGTATGTTCCAGCATGGCGCAAATTCTACCGGACAGATTCTGTTAAAATTTTGCATAGATATTCCCTGTGTGTCTGGTCAAACTATAGGGTATAAACTATCACGCTATTTACTATGGGGGACGAGCAATATTACATTATGTTGTATTTTTATGTTCTAGCATGACGCAAATTCTACCGGATAGATTCTGTTAAAATTTTGCATAGGTGTTCCCTATAAGTCTGGTCAAACTATAGGGTATAAACTATCACGCTATTTACTATGGGGGACGAGCAATATTATATTATGTTCGTATTTTTGGAAAAAAACGCGCCAAAATTTTAGGATATTGTAGATGGTTATCGATTAAACTTTTTAAATGATTATCATCACGCTATACCTTTATGGAACTAAGCAGTCAATCATGAAATATATAGGAACGGCTATTTTAGACAAGTTTCAACAAAGCAATTAGCTCAACGGTTGGGCGGTTGCTTTGCAAACATGGGGTTGTAAGTTCGATTCCCACCTACGGATTTTTTTCTTTTTTTTTCACATTTTGTTATACGATTTTTTTTTTTTTTTGATTATGTACCTTTAATCTATAGATATAATAAAATCGTAGCGAAGTTGATTTTTTTTAAAGAAAGTTATTGCTACGAGGTATGGGATCGATTCTTATGCGGAAAATAAAGTTTTTAGAATGTTTGTCTGTACCAACCGTAGGGCATAAACTATCACGCTATTTGCTATGGGGGATGAGCAATATTACATCATGTTCGTATTTTTCTCTGCAAATTGTAAAAGGACGCGCCAAAAGGTTGGGATATTGTAGATAGGTAGTTACCGATTTAACTTTTTAAATGATTATCATCACGCTACCTTTTATATAGGAACGGCTATTTTAGCTAACTTTCAACAAAGCGAATAAGTAAGCGGTTGGACGAATGATTTGAAGTCCTGAGGGCCTACCACCAGCTTAAAAGCAGTATTATTTTAATATTACTTTAGTTTACTTCAGTGTGGGAAAGAGATGAAGCTCTACAGGATGTATAGCTCGATCTCTTTCTCCCACTGAAGTAACATTAAAAAAATACTGCTTTATGAGCTGGTGGTAGGCCGCCCGGGGTAGTAAGTTTGCTCTTTTTGCAAAAAAAATGAAAAACTTCGTAAGCTATGGGAAACTACTAAGTTATAAGTACTTTACAGTCACAAAACATTCTAGGTTGTAGTCTGATCATTTTAGAGCAAAAGACTGTAGGAATAAAATGTTTTTTTTACAGATTTTGACAGCAGATTTGTCCAAGCGATTTAAAAAAATGTATGTGTGTGGATCTTCTGGAATCGCTGCCACACTGCTTCCTGGTGGCAAAACAGCGCACGTCATGTTTAAGATTCCCATCGATTTAGAGAGCAACGAAACACCTGTTTGTGGTGTGTCACGCAACAGTAACAAGGGATGTGTGCTTAGGGGATTGCGCTTCGTCGTATGGGATGAATGCATTATGGCAAAAAGGAAAGCAGTGGAAACTGTAAACAGAACCCTGCAGGACATCCGCAGAAACCAAGATATGATTGGTGGTATCACAGTTTTGACAAAAAAAGTGAATACTTCGTTGAAAAGGTCGACTCTATGGTCGAGAGTTCATAAACTGCGCTTGACCATCATCATACGAGCTCGGCTTGGCGGTAATTCAAATGCTCAAGAATTCTCCGATGTTCTTCTAAAAGTTGGTGAAAGCACTCTACCAGAGACTCTTGGTAGATCCCATTTTAGAAGATCTTATTCGTCTGATATACGAGGATATCAGTCAAATACCGTACCAAGAGAATTCTTAGGCGTGTTTCCGTTTTAACTCCGAAGATGATCAAGCTGCAGCGATTAACCACAGTATTCTCTCACAAATTGAAGGGAGTGAAGTGATATACACCTCCATTAACACTGATGTGGAGGAAGATGATGCCAAATATCACCCCGTAGAATTTCTCAATTCACAAATGGCAAGTGGACTTCTGGTTGTATATCTGTGTAACGGAAACCAGCTCAAAGTCATGTCTTTGCAGAGAAACGTCATCGAGGTGGAAATTCTAACAGGTTGTGGCGATGGTGAGACAGTGTTTATAGCGCGTATAAAGTACAAATTCCCCATAATTACCAGTTAAAGCGCGTGCAGTTCTCTGGGAGTGTATGCTTTGCGATCAACAAGTCACAGGGGCCGACACTGAAGGCTGAAGGCTGCGGGTGTCGACCTCAGGATAAGCTGCTTCTCACACGGACAACTGTTACGTCGCTTGCTCCCGAGTCACCATTCCTGACTCTCTGTATATTTTGGCTGCTGAGAATAAAACTACAAACGTAGTATACAGGGAAGTTTTATAAAAATATATCTATTATTGTAGTATATTGTGATGTCTTACGATTTCCATGCGAACGAAGTCACGGGCAGAAGCTAGTTAATATTAAAATTAGTACAACAATGGTACAACTTTTAACGTTATCGGCCGCTGTCAAAAGTTTTCCTTTATTATTGATATATTTTCGGTCCCGCATTAAATTTTGAAAATAGAAAGACCTTTATGCCCGGGTTACACGAACCTAATTTTTGAAGCTAGGACAGCAAGATAGTGCTAGCAAGCTAGTCACTCTGGCCTCGTGTATCTCAGAACTATCCTCATTTTTAGGATAGTAAGCTAGTGAGAAAGTTTAATAGGATGGGGTTCTACTTTTGAGCTAGTAGTGTCCCCCACCACCGATTTTACTATCCTGGCTTATGTTAGTACATAAGCCAGGGTAGTAAAATTGGTGGGTAAAACGGCCACATGAGGCTAGTGCCTCATGTGGCCGTTCGAAGCTAATATTCAAGCGGATCATTTTACTCTACGGACTAAGATACTGCAATAAAAAAAATAAATTAAATAAAAAAAAAAAAAAAAATAAAAAAAAAAAAAAATTAAATTAAATTAAATTTTCCTAGCATTGTATAAACAGCTCTGTGCCAAGTCAGGATTGTAAAACCAAGATATTATTTGCTTGCTATCCCAGCTTCAAAAACTAGCCTTGGCGTTGCCGTTGAGGCATTGAGCCGTTGACGCGTGCCGCTCGTGTGTATGAGCACTTACCCGGGCATTACATTTATAAATAGAAAACAAATGAATGACGGAATTTATTTAAATGTCTGTTTCGGTTCGAAAATGCCTTTTTATTAGAAATTTGAACGATTCTGAAATGAACTTGTGGCGACATCTACATCGCCACATGCGAACTACGTATCAAAGACCTGACGTCACATAAAATTCTGACGTCACACAAATCCTGCATCGCGCAATAAGAGTTTACCGCGCGGATACCATATACAATATGTAAAAAACCGTGTCTGACCCAAAAGGGGCACATTGGTACAGCAATAAAATTACAAAAAGTGTTTATTTTATTTTATTCTCATTTCAAATAAAATAGTTAAAAATTTTCAACACGGGTCATAAGTCATGACTTGTGGACACCCACTAAACGACGGTCTCCTGCGCCCCTTATAATCACCCTATAAAATACCCGATTGAAAAAAATGCGGCTATTTTTTTTTCTTTTTCCTAAAAATTATCTCATAAATAGACTCTCCGTACGATACCTAATAACACCCTTGTAGCGGAGCTACTTCTTCAATTAATTATTTATTTAAATTATAAGATGTATTTATTAAAATAAGTCAGTATTGTATAAACAAAAAGTAATATTTACACTTAAATTATACATCATCCAACTATATGTACCTAAATCTTATATATGTATATAGCTAAAAACTTAATAACAACCTAACATTATATAACTTTCGCTTTAGTACAAATTAAAAATTAATACATCTGTACAAACAGATAATGTTGTTAGTAGATATTTTTTATGTAGTTTTGTGGAATGCGGACCGGTTACCAGAGCGGGCGCTTGCGCCTTGTCTATCTATCTCTTTCACACTCGCGGCACTCGCTCGCAGACATCAGTCGAGAATCGCCACCGGTCGCAAGTGCATGTTGCCCTCTCCCGTACCCGGTAAACGTTCGGCAATACTATCCCGTAGTCGTATTAACTTTATCCAGTGTCTTGGTGAAGTCTTATGCCTAGACGTGCTTATATTTTAACTGTGCCTATCGCTTTCTTTCTGTGCTCTTCATTTCGCCTTCTATTGTGTATCTGTGTCCTGTGAACCTTAAACTTTGGACAATATATTTCTTCTTTTCCGTAAGCTGTGTTTGCTTATTTATTGCACCCTACACTGCTTCATTGGTGACCCCGACGAACACGAAAAAAATGCCGAAAGAGACCGAGCCTAACGACACACAAAATGGCGGCGACAACGTGCCGCCTAGCACATCCCATGACATCCAGCGAGTTGGCATACGGGTACCTCCTTTTTACCCGGAGAAACCGGCTTTGTGGTTTCACCAGCTAGAAAGTCAATTTTTTCTGGCCAACATAACGGCCGATACCACCAAATTCCATCATGCTATGGGGCAGTTGGATCCCATTTACGCATCGGAGGTGGAGGACATCATAGCTGGCCCCCCAGCACCCAATAAGTACGAGCGACTTAAGTCGGAACTCATAAAGAGACTCTCTGCGTCCAAGGAGAAGAAGATCCTGCAGCTGGTCACGCGTGAGGAATTGGGCGACCGAAAGCCGTCCCAGTTCTTGCGCCATATCCAGCATCTTGCAGGACCAGATGTGCCGGAGGACTTTTTGCGCACCATGTGGTCCAGCCGCCTGCCGAATAATATCCAGACTATAGTAGCCTCGCAGTCGAAGGCTACTCTGGACGAGGTCGCAGAGCTGGCTGATCGCATCCACGACATCGCAGCTCCCAGCCCGCACGTAGCGGCAGCCTCAACATCAGGTGGTTCTCCAGAGTTAAGCTGTCAAGTAGCGGAACTCACACGCCAGGTGCAGAAGCTGACGACCAAGTTAGACAGGATGTCACGGTCGAAGTCACGGAGATTCAGATCCGAAAGTCGTGATCGCAGCCACTCCCGTTCGAGCCGCTCCCAGTCTAACTACCGGAAATACCCATTGTGTTGGTACCACGCAAAGTTCGGTGAGAAGGCAAGTAGCTGTACAAAACCGTGTGATTACAAGCCTAAGGGAAAAGAATAGGGCAGTCTGTCATGGCGACCGACGCCTGCCCAAATCCCGGTCGCTTGTTTATAACTGACCAGCGGACAAAAGTGCAGTTTTTAATAGATACTGGCAGTGATATTTGTGTTTTTCCTCGAACATTAGCGAAAGGTAAACAAAGCCAAACGAACTATCAACTGTTTGCAGCTAACGGGTCAGTAATAAATACCTATGGATATGCCCATTTAGTTCTTAATATAAACTTGCGCCGCGACTTCGCTTGGCGATTTATTATAGCAGACGTAACACGGCCTATAATAGGTGTAGATTTTTTATCGCATTATAATTTAATTGTAGATGTACGTAACAAATGTTTATTAGATAGTAATACTATGCTCACCACCGCGGCTTCGGTCGCGAGTTTTTCTGACGATGTATCTTCGGTGAAGGTAACGTTGGGAGACAAAAATAATTCAGTGTACCATGCTATACTAGCAAAGTACCCAGACATTACTCGACCCTCAGGTATGCACCGTACACCTAAACATAACATAATGCACCACATACGAACTACACCAGGACCACCAGTATATAGCACACCACGCAGGTTAGCGCCAGATAGGTTGAAGGTTGCTAAAGCAGAATTTGAAGCCATGTTACAGATAGGTACGTGTCGGCCATCAGAATCACCATGGGCCTCTCCGCTTCATCTTGCTCTTAAGCGGGACAACAGCTGGCGCCCGTGTGGTGATTTCCGGATGCTTAACGCCAGGACGGTCCCAGACAGGTACCCCATACGTCATATCCAGGACTTTTCCCACAACCTTGCAGGATGCACCGTCTTCTCGACAATAGACCTGGTGAAGGCGTATAATCAGATTCGCGTCAATCCCAGTGACATCGAGAAGACCGCCATAACAACGCCGTTCGGCTTATACGAATTCCCATTCATGACGTTTGGACTTCGTAATGCCGGACAAACGTTTCAACGTTTCGTTGACGAAATGCTGCGCGGCCTAGATTTTGCCTACCCTTACGTAGATGACATTTTGGTCTTCTCAAAAGACCAGGAGACCCACATAGACCACCTACACCAAATTTTCACCAGGTTGGCGGAGTATGGCATGGTCATTAATACAGCAAAGTGCGTGTTTGGAGCCTCAGAGGTAACATTCTTGGGTTACAGCATTTCAGTGAATGGCACCAAGCCCTTGCCAGACAAAGTACTGGCTATCAGCAATTTCCCCGTCCCAAAAACCGTAAGAGAGCTGCGTAGGTTCCTCGGAATGATTAATTTTTACCGTAGATTCATTCCCGACGCTGCCACACACCAAACGCCGTTGAACGCTCTATTGACAGGATCCGTGAAAGGTTCCCATCCCGTAAATTTCACGTCACGAGAACAGGAAGCCTTCGAGGCGTGCAAACGGGGTCTGTCTCAAGCTGCCATGCTTGCCCACCCAGACTGCGAAGCAAAACTTGCTTTGGTTACAGACGCTTCGGACGTAGCTATGGGTGGCGTGCTCCAGCAGTTCAAGGACAATACGTGGCAACCTCTAGCGTTTTTCTCACGAAAGCTGATTCCCTCGCAGACCAAATATTCCCCATATGATCGCGAGCTCTTGGCGATCTATGAGGCGGTCAAGCACTTCCGTCATATGATCGAGGCACGTGACTTTGTGATATACACCGATCACAAGCCAATTACATTCGCATTTCATTCCAGGAAAGAGAACTGCTCTCCCAGGCAATTTCGCCACTTAGATTATATTTCACAGTTCTGTACTGACATTCGGCATATTTCAGGGAAGGATAATGTGGTAGCAGATACTTTATCTCGTATCGATGAGATCGTATTACCTCTCGATCAGCAAAATCTAGCTACCGCACAAAACACCGACCCAGAACTGAAACAACTGTTGAATGGCAATAACTCACTACACTTGCAGAAGGTCAAATTACCAGGCACACATTTAGAGTTGTTTTGCGATGTAAGTGGCACTACACCTCGACCATATGTGACGAAGGAGTTACGTCGACAGGTTTTTGAGAGCCTTCACTCTCTCAGCCATCCCGGTGCCAACGCCAGTATCCGACTGATCACCGACCGCTATGTATGGCCTAGTATCAGGAAGGATTGTAGGGAATGGGCGCGCACTTGCCTAGCATGCCAACGGGCAAAGGTTCATAGACATGTATCAGCACCGTTGGGCACGTACAAGCTTCCGTGCGCTAGGTTCAGGGACCTACATATTGACCTTGTTGGACCCCTACCACTATCGCAGGGATACCGGTATTGCCTCACAGCAATCGATCGTTTTACTCGATGGCCTGAGGCAATACCTTTACAAGATATTACCGCCGAGACGGTAGCAAAAGCCCTACTTAGCGGGTGGATATCCCGTTTCGGCTGCCCCATGAACGTCGTTACAGACCGTGGGGGGCAATTTGAATCGGCCTTGTTTTGCCACTTATCGCAAATAGCTGGTTTCCAACATAAAAGGACGACGGCCTATCATCCAGCCTCTAATGGGCTCATAGAGAGGTTTCATCGGCAGCTCAAAGCCGCTATAACCTGTCACGCTGATAGCAGCTGGGTCGAGTCCCTTCCCCTGGTATTATTAGGTGTACGTAGTACCTTCAAAGAGGACATTAAGTCAACGCCAGCTGAACTGGTGTATGGGGAATCACTACGTTTACCAGGAGACTTTCTCAGCCCAGAGGACCAAGGAGACCCTGACGTCACTAGTTACATTGCGCGTCTACGGAGCTTCGCAAATAATTTGCAACCTACTCCAGCGTCACGTCATAGTGGACGTCGCTCACCCTTCGTTTATAAGGATTTGGCCACATCAACACATGTTTTCCTTCGTGACGACACTGTGGCCGGATCATTGAAGCCTGCCTACACTGGTCCTTATGAGGTCATACAACGTGGAGACAAAGCTTTCAAGCTAATAGTCAAAGGTAAGATGGTCACCGTATCGATCGACAGAATAAAACCTGCCTACATACTGCGTGATCCAGACACCACAACACATTCAAGACAACTCCCACTACCTCATACTTCTACTCACACACACGCCCCAATCACTAACTCACCACAAAATTTCACTCACACCCCCGCTCGGAACACAAATGATGATTTACCGGACGCCGGAGAAAGCATGGTCAGAGTAACACGATCGGGCCGCAGAGTGAGGTTCCCAGACTATTATCGCCCGTAGGACGGTCTCTGGAGGGGGGTGGTGTAGCGGAGCTACTTCTTCAATTAATTATTTATTTAAATTATAAGATGTATTTATTAAAATAAGTCAGTATTGTATAAACAAAAAGTAATATTTACACTTAAATTATACATCATCCAACTATATGTACCTAAATCTTATATATGTATATAGCTAAAAACTTAATAACAACCTAACATTATATAACTTTCGCTTTAGTACAAATTAAAAATTAATACATCTGTACAAACAGATAATGTTGTTAGTAGATATTTTTTATGTAGTTTTGTGGAATGCGGACCGGTTACCAGAGCGGGCGCTTGCGCCTTGTCTATCTATCTCTTTCACACTCGCGGCACTCGCTCGCAGACATCAGTCGAGAATCGCCACCGGTCGCAAGTGCATGTTGCCCTCTCCCGTACCCGGTAAACGTTCGGCAATACTATCCCGTAGTCGTATTAACTTTATCCAGTGTCTTGGTGAAGTCTTATGCCTAGACGTGCTTATATTTTAACTGTGCCTATCGCTTTCTTTCTGTGCTCTTCATTTCGCCTTCTATTGTGTATCTGTGTCCTGTGAACCTTAAACTTTGGACAATATATTTCTTCTTTTCCGTAAGCTGTGTTTGCTTATTTATTGCACCCTACACTGCTTCACCCTCACGGATCCAACAGGTTTTTTTTTACATATTATAGGTATATAACTTCCCCGACATCAACCGTCGGGCAGTTGCCCATCAGACACAATACCCGTTTGGTCGGAGGATCCTCCCTTTTCTATAGAGGATGAGTGAACTTTACACCCTGTTCCTCATATCTCTAAAAAGTGTAAAACAATTGACGGTAGAATTTATGTACTTGTCTGTCTTTCTGTTGCTAGGCGTAAATATATTTTGTCTAGATTTTTATTTGCAGACAAACTTCAGCCTTGCGTTCCACCTTGGAGAACACTGCTCTCAAAACAGTAAAGAGAAACCTGGCGAGAGAACTGGCATGTCCTAGAAACAAAAATTCAAAGACATGTGACATTCACAAATCCGCACTGGGGCCGCGTGGACACGCCATTCCTTCTCACAGAGGAGGCCTGTATCCCAGCAGTGGGATTATTATAGACTGATGCTTATTTTTTTTATTATTATTCATTTACTTCGAACAGAATCCATATCTGTGTTAGTAACAATTTTCTTAAGATCTATGTTAGTAGGTACATAATCTTATAAAGTACTAGCTTCTGCCCGCGACTTCGTTCGCATGGAAATCGTAAGACATCACAATATACTACAATAATAGCCATATTTTTATAAAACTTCCCTGTATACTACGTTTGTAGTTTTATTCTCAGCAGCCAAAATATACAGAGAGTCAGGAATGGTGACTCGGGAGCAAGCGACGTAACAGTTGTCCGTGTGAGAAGCAGCTTATCCTGAGGTCGACACCCGCAGCCTTCAGCCTTCAGTGTCGGCCCCTGTGACTTGTTGATCGCAAAGCATACACTCCCAGAGAACTGCACGCGCTTTAACTGGTAATTATGGGGAATTTGTACTTTATACGTGCTATAAACACTGTCTCACCATCGCCACAACCTGTTAGAATTTCCACCTCGATGACGTTTCTCTGCAAAGACATGACTTTGAGCTGGTTTCCGTTACACAGATATACAACCGGAAGTCCACTTGCCATTTGTGAATTGAGAAATTCTACGGGGTGATATTTGGCATCATCTTCCTCCACATCAGTATTAATGGAGGTGTAATCACTTCACTCCCTTCAATTTGTGAGAGAATACTGTGGTTGATCGCTGCAGCTTGATCATCTTCGGAGTTAAAACGGAAACACGCCTAAGAATTCTCTTGGTACGGTATTTGACTGATATCCTCGTATATCAGACGAATAAGATCTTCTAAAGTGGGATCTACTCTACCAAGAGTCTCTGGTAGAGTGCTTTCACCAACTTTTAGAAGAACATCGGAGAATACTTGAGCATTTGAATTACCGCCAAGCCGAGCTCGTATGATGATGGTCAAGCGCAGTTTATGAACTCTCGACCATAGAGTCGACCTTTTCAACGAAGTATTCACTTTTTTTGTCAAAACTGTGACACCACCCATCATATCTTGGTTTCTGCGGATGTCCTGCAGGGTTCTGTTTACAGTTTCCATTGCTTTCCTTTTTGCCATAATGCATTCATCCCATACGACGAAGCGCAATCCCCTAAGCACACATCCCTTGTTACTGTTGTGTGACACCCCACAAACAGGCGTTTCGTTGCTCTCTAAATCGATGGGAATCTTAAACATGACGTGCGCTGTTTTGCCACCAGGAAGCAGTGTGGCAGCGATTCCAGAAGATCCACACACATACATATTTTAAAATCGCTTGGACAAATCTGCTGTCAAAATCTGTAAAAAAAAACATTTTATTCCTACAGTCTTTTGTTCTAAAATGATCAGAATACAACCTAGAATGTTCTGTGACTGTAAAGTACTTGTAACTTAGTAGTTTCCCATAGCTTACGAAGTTTTCCATTTTTTGTGAATTAATACATTCTATGAACTATTACATACACAATCCAAAAAAATATATCGTTTTACAAAAAGAGTTTGAAAAAAACAGATGTAAATCGAACTTACTACCCCGGGCGGCCTACCACCAGCTCACAAAGCAGTATTATTTTAATGTTACTTCAGTGGGAGAAAGAGATGGAGCTATACATCCTGTAGAGCTTCATCTCTTTCCCACACTGAAGTAAACTAAAGTAATACCGTTAAGGGACCGTTGTTGCCAATTGGCAACAAGACTCCACACGACATACAACTCGCAATCGTTTTCGCTGTAATCAATATTTTTGTTTGAAATTTTTTGCAGTCTATGGTCAGATAGATATTCCTGTCAAATAAATCGACTAAAAGCAAAAATATAAATGGGCAACACTATAAAAAAATGTTGAAAATGACATTCCCGCGCGGTCAAAATGACAGTAAAAACGTCACTCCCGGGATGCGCGCGTTCGCAGTAATAATTCGTTTTTTAATGGTTTTAGTGTGTAAATCGTCGGAAAGTGGTGATATTTTCATTTTGAAGTAAATATTACATCGTTTTAGATAATATTCGCACTAAATAACGTTAGATTATACCTATTTTGACCCAACCAAAAAAAGTGTAAACAAACGTGAAGGAGAAAGTTCTCGTGAAAGTGAAAGTTGATATATTTTGTGAGTTTTCTGTATGGATCTGATCGGTAAGTGTTTTATTTATTATATAGAATAAATATTTCAGCGTTTTAGAAAAAAATTAGACAAAAATATAAATAAAAAATATTTTTTTGGTACGGAGAAAGTTATGAAAGCACTAGAAATTCTAGATCAGCAAAAACCTAGATTTTTTGAAATTTTTTGAAAAAAATTTTGTCTCTGAAAACGCTTTTATTAGATAACTTATCTATCCATAATGTACCCTGAAAAATTTCGTGTGAATTGGTACGGTAGTTTTATTAGAAATCGTAAAAACATTAGAACATGGAAAACAAAAAAAAAACGGGTAATAAAGATTAGTAAACGTTGATAACAAAGACTGTAACCATTTACAATGTATCTCTAATCTATTCGAGTAGCAAAAAACATAAACAAAACACTATAGACGTTATTATGAAACCCGATGCTTTTGTTTATTCAAGTGCGGTCGTAAATCTGTCACGGCGCGGACCACCCGCGGTCCCTGATCGGTTAAAATAATACTGCTTTTGAGCTGGTGGTAGGCCCTCAGGACTTCAAATCATTCGTCCAACCGCTTACTTATTCGCTTTGTTGAAAGTTAGCTAAAATAGCCGTTCCTATATAAAAGGTAGCGTGATGATAATCATTTAAAAAGTTAAATCGGTAACTACCTATCTACAATATCCCAACCTTTTGGCACGTCCTTTTACAATTTGCAGAGAAAAATACGAACATGATGTAATATTGCTCATCCCCCATAGCAAATAGCGTGATAGTTTATGCCCTACAGTTGGTACAGACAAACATTCTAAAAACTTTATTTTCCGCATAAGAACCTCGTAGCAATAACTTTCTTTAAAAAAATTAACTTCGCTACGATTTTATTATATCTATAGATTATAGGTACATAATCAAAAAAAAATAATAATCGTATAACAAAATGTGAAAAAAAAGAAAAAAACCGTAGGTGGGAATCGAACTTACAACCTCATGTTTGCAAAGCAACCGCCCAACCGTTGAGCTAATTGCTTCGTTGAAACTTGTCTAAAATAGCCGTTTCTATTTATTTCATGATTGACTGCTTAGTTCCATAAAGGTATCGCGTGATGATAATCATTTAAAAAGTTTAATCGATAACCATCTACAATATCCTAAAATTTTGGGGAGTTTTTTTCCAAAAATACGAACATAATATAATACTGCTCGTCCCCCATAGTAAATAGCGTGATAGTTTATACCCTATAGTTTGACCAGACTTATAGGGAACACCTATGCAAAATTTTAACAGAATCTATTCGGTAGAATTTGCGTCATGCTAGAACATAAAAATACAACATAATGTAATATTGCTCGTCCCCCATAGTAAATAGCGTGATAGTTTATACCCTATAGTTTGACCAGACACACAGGGAATATCTATGCAAAATTTTAACAGAATCTGTCCGGTAGAATTTGCGCCATGCTGGAACATACATACAGACAAACAGACAAAAATTCTAAAAAAAATATTTTCGGCATTAGAATCGATCCTAGACCTCGTAGCAATAACTTTTTTCAAAAATATTCAATGTACAGTTTTGACTTCGCTACGATTTTATTATATGTATAGATTATTTTACAATTCCCCTGTAACTATTCCCACCCAGTGTGCCTGTATGGGACAGTCATGTCGGGATGCAATCATTTGCAAAATGGTGTTGGTGCTACCGCGCAGTCTGTATAATAATGACGCCATTTTCAACCCCAACAGCATTCTGAAAGCATTATTATACTGATTACGCAGTGCGTTGCAGGCACGTTGCGTATACCGAACCCACAGGCCGCCCGAGTAAAAAGATTGGCAATATGCCCTTAAAAGTGTACTTCTTTAGTACATCGAGCGAACCTATGGGCCAGCACATTGCTCCTTACCTTATGCCTTGGAGCTGAGTTTTAGGGAAAATCTGTTTATCAGTCTGTCAATTGTGTCGTGTGAATGTTTGTCCGTTAATTAATTGCATCGAGATGAATTGAACCATCAGATAGGCTTTCTTTGTAGTCGATTTCTAGTCTAGTACTTAAATATAAATATCTTATGCCTGAGTAGCTATTGATAACCACAATATTTAATAAATCCCTTATCCATGTAAATTCTTCTAAAGAGCTTTCTACGATATATAACACATATTATGGAAACTTCTCATGTACACCTTTATCGTATCAAATCATTTAAATGTCGTCGGAGCATCTCAGGGATTCCTATCGCTCAAGGCAGCTCTATTAACTTTGTTATCATAAATAGCACTTTGAAGACATGCCTTATAATTATATACAGTGTAAGTCTTTATAATGTGCACATATCGAAATGGGGGAATCTATGCTTAATTTTATCGATGGAAAAAATGTAAAAAAAATGTTTTATTTTTATTTTTTGTTCTGGCGTCTTATTGAGAAAATTTACGATTATTGTAAAGAAAAGATTTTTTGATATTTTTTTTAAATTCCTTATCCTTCCTATTAGATTATTTTGAATATTTTTTCCGTCGATAAAATTAAGCATAGATCCCTCTTCCGTCTTTATAATATGTGCATATTATAAAGACTCACACTGTATACATGTAGTGATAAAAATGACCCACTTTAAATTATTTTATGATGTACACCTCAATTTCCAGCAACCTCAAAACAGAATAAGTACCCTCCTAAAAACTTGTTAATTGTTTATTACATAACATCACGCCTGTAATACCCGAAGGGTTAGGCAGAGGTATATCCATAGTACACCCACATTTCGGGGTCGAGCCTATTCACATCAACCGGGCCCAAATCCAGACTCCGGGCTGCTACTGAGAAATTCATGGTGGAAAACTGAATAACACTTTGCCCGACCGAAGGACCTCATGCTCAGCAGTGATGGGGTTAATTGTTTTTATCATTAAATTCAACTTAGTTCCAACACCAACAAAGTTCACATTTACCTGAGAAAATAATAAGAATATTTCTATTGAATTTAATAATATAGCTAACATAGTTTAGTTATATTGCAGGCAGCTTTATAATATCAGTTACAAGAATACCGGGTAACTATGCCAACGATACTCTTATAGTTTAAATTAATTGATGTGCAACATTTTGTTATGCAGCACGAGTTAAATTTTATTTTACAAAGTATTTTATTTAATCATTTCAAATGAATTCTGTTTATATTTAGGGAAGATTTTGACATAACACAGAAGCCAACCTTTTGCAACAATAAACCCATAAAAATTTAAACTTAAATACTTCTTTCACCCTTTACCTAATTATTGAGTTTAATGGCAAAACTTTTAACATAAACAAAGGTACGACCTAAAGAAGAAAAACCGCTCCAACACCGCATTTTGAACGTAAAACGCGATTGATCGGAATCACGGCGAAACTTTGCGGCCAGGCTTGGCAAGTAAAAAAAAGTTGGGTTCAAAATGGCGGCAGTTTAATGCCCACTCAAACAAAGCGCGAAGTCTAATGGAAGCCACTGAATTTTAATCCAGATCGAGCGACCTCGATCGACCGCGGCCTCTAGGTGAGAGTGCAACAGTTGAAATAATTTTTAATCTTGATTTTGTGATGATCGGGGATTTTAGGCTTTATTTATAGACTTCTAAAGACTTCTTTATAAATAAAAAAAGTTATAAAAACTAAAACCCAACTACGACAAAAAGTCAACTAAATAAAAAATTGGTTGTCTGTAAAGTCGGTTTACGGACGATAATTTTACGTGATAACGTCACAAGCCGAACGCTTAGGCCGATCGTGCCTCTCTATCGCCTGTTCCACGCTCTCGCTTGCACGCTCGGCTCAGGCGGAACGTGACACTTTTTCGTACGTGCAGCCGGCATAAGACGTTATCACGACAAAAGTTATAAACAAGACATCATAGAAAGACAAATTCAAAATCCGAAGTCGCACGTGTTCACACGGGCATAAATTAAACAGATTACGTGTGACTCTAGAGGGCGCCATATTCAATTTAATGTGACGTCTCATGTAACCAGCGGACAGTCATGATGCTTGCAACGATACCTCATTTATCAAATTATGATGAGTAGTTTAGAAGTTATGAGAGAACAGATGAACATAAATACATACATATCGGTTAAAATCATAACCCTATTTTTGCTTCGCCGTAGTCGAGTGAAAAAGTAATTGCTAACAGGTATGGGAACGAGTCTGATACGTCTTGTCAAAAACATATCCTGTATAAAACATATTGACGTTGTTTCAGACAAATGTATATTACAGACACAAGGACACAGGGACACAGGGTAGCTCATAAAATTGACTTGTTTTCTTGTTCTACGACTTTACTTTGGCGACCTCTAGGGTGTTATGTTATAATTATTTTAAATTTAGCTGTTATGTTTATTTAGCTAATTGTGAATTTAGTTTAGAATATTATAGTTATGTAGTTTTTATTTAGTTTAGTTGATATTTAGTAACTTTTAAGTTAATGTAGACTTAATTATCGCAAATAGACTTAATTAATTATTAAGGTGTTGTTGTAATAAATAAATAAATATTGTTAACTATTTTATTCATTTTAAAATATTTGACAAATTTTGTACAAAACTAGTCTTTACGACTTGTAAAATACAATAGACGTGGATATGTTTAGTAACCTCTTCTGCTTAGCTATAGCATACCTGGTTAGCTTCTGCTTTTTTTTATAATGGACTTTCGCAAGGTCACGCCTGGATCAATTAATTATATTTTACAACTTGTTTTAGGTGTAAACAATAAACGAAACTAGTAGACATAACTTGTAGGATAACATGTTTTAAAACTTTGGTCTAAACGCGGGGTTAGTATAATCTGCATACCACAACAGGTACAAGAAAAAATCAACGATAGGATAGCAATAATAAATAATCTTCAAAAAGCTTTACCGATTTTCTTTAATCATAGCTAAGAAAACTCTCGACTAAGTAAAACTGAAAAAAAAAATCGGTTCAGCCATTTGGGAGCTACGATGCCACAGACAGGCACACAGATATACATGTTAAACTTATAACACCCCTCTAGTTTTGTCGGGATTAAAAGTATTGCTACGCCATCGCTCTTTTCATAGCCCAATCTTATGGCGAAAAGTTCGCATCCCAGGACTTATCGTACAAAGTCAGAACTCTGATTCCTTCATAATAAATCCGGAAAATAATCCAAGCGCAGGGAATAAAACAAACATTTGTTACTAGATGTACCCGCGGTTTTACCCAAACTGTTTTATTCACAAGTCTGTTTAAAACCTACGTTTTGTTGGGGTTCCGTACGCATAGGGTACCAACGAGACCCTAAGGCTCTGCTGTCTGTCCATTCGTTCGTCAGTTACAGAGCTGTATCTTGTGAACCTTAATAGGTAGATACTTGAAATGTTCACTAAGTGTGTACTTATACTATGGCCGCGATAACAACAAACAATAAAAACAAAGTAAAAAATTAAAGGGGGCACAAGAAACGTGTTAAAGAAATATGAAGTGTTAAATGTATGTGCGAGTCCGACTCGCTCTTGGCCGCTTTTTCTTATATATGTGTTAGCCTAGGTTCGCACGGGCGATTATTTCCAGCGGCGATTTTTTCCATTGGCGATTTTTATCCATTGGCGATTTTTTCCGGCGACGATTTTTCCAGCGGCGATTTTTTCCAGTGGCGATTTTTCCAGCGGCGATTTTTTCCAAACGGCGATTTTTTCCAGCGGAGATTTTTTTTTTGCGCTCTGGTTTTTCAACGCTCTGCTTAGCGCCGAGAGTAATATTGTTGAAAATCCAGTGCGCGATAAATCCCACCACGATATTTTTACGTCTGTGCGAACGTGGGCTTTTAGTTAGTTGTTTGACTAAACAGATTAGAACGGAATTTGACACAGATTTAGATTGTGACTTGCGGTAATTGCATCATCATCATCATTTGAGCCGAAAGACGTCCACTGCTGGACATAGGCCTCCCCAAGCACCGCCACTTCGACCGATTCTGTGCTTTCCGCATCCAGCGGATTCCTGCGGCCTTCACAAGGTCATCGGTCCATCTTGTTGGAGGCCTTCCAACGCTACGTCTTCGGTAATCGCAAAACACTTAAATGGCAATGTCTTTCATTTTGACGGTTCTACAACATTTTTTGAGTCATTTATGTTGTTTAGCAGACGAATTTCTCAAACATACAGGGTGGCAGGGACATCGACGCGCAACTTGTTCCATGGCTTCAGTATATGATTCTGAACCCAGCGTAAACATTTTTGTCGGTTTAAAAAAAATGCTATTAATTTTGACCGCGTAGGTTTTGCATTGCACTTTTCTGTGAAACAGCAATTTTTTTTATGATAAAATTCAAAAGTCATTTATTCAAACTAGGCTGAGAATCAGCACTTTTCGAACGTCAAAATTACATAAGACAGTCCCCAAAAACGCCCACCCTTCACCACTTCCTAGTGCCTTTAGCTGGGAAGAAGAAGCGGCGCAACAAACTCCCCAGCAGGATAAAATACTGGTATTCAGCTGCATCCGGTAAAACTGGAAACCAACCCCAACATAGTTGGGAAAAGGCTTTTATTTGTTAGATAGTTAGTTGCAACAGCTAGTTGTAACATAATTATGTTCCCACTGTAGCCGCACTGAAATTTCTGTTTGAAAACAAGGCAAACCGGACGAATTAACTGAATACTGAAAGCTTGATACTCTCTGATTATTAAACTAGGTATGAAATCTCATGTCAGTTTGTTGTTGATTAGTTTGACCAAAATAATAACAAACACTGGTTTAATTAGGTCAGAGATTAGATTAAAGAAAAGAAAGAAAGAAAGAAAAACATTTATTTGGACACAGTTCGTGAAACACAAAACACAAATAACACAGTGAAAATAAAAATAAAATAATGTTTTAAAAATAATAGTGTGTGCCTCACGGCTGCGCCAAAAAGGTTCATTTCAGCATTAATGCCAAACAGATACTGTCTGACGCTGGTTTTCTAATGAACCCTTAAGGACAAGTGACGGAAAGTACAAACAGTTTCAACATACCTAATACATAATTTGTATACTTAAAAAACTAAATAAATAAATAAGCACGTAATCAAATATTAGATAAAAACAAAAAACATACGAATACAACAAAAACAGTCCCAGCAAAAATCTGTTCTTAGCGAGCTATGTAGAATCCATGCACCGATACACTCACAAAGCGCTACAAGCCGCCGACCACATCGGACAGATACACCGACAGTTTTACGAGAAGAAAAAATTACTATATGTTGTTTGAACAAAAACTATTAAAAGTTATTAATAACAATAAAAACCATCCACATACCCAATATATAAATATTTATTTCATATAACATAGGTACAAACAAACATACAAACACAATAACATATCAAATTAGCCTGTAGTGTGCGGTCAAACAGATATTGTTTCAAGACATCTAGCTGTATCTACCTACCGAAGATCAACTAAAGAGTCCATGTAAGACGCATTTTTTTAAAATTAAAATTGAATTAATTAAAAAAAATTGAATTCAACATACACGTTGTCTAAAAATGCTGTGGACCCCGGGATCGCGAAATTTTTCTACCATAAAAAAAATAGTGGCAATAGACACATAACCAGTGAAATATGTGTATACTTTATTTACACTTCAGCCACTTCATAATACAAAAAAACACCAAAGAAAAGAAAAGAATGAAAGAAAAAGAAAATGCTCAGATGCTGAGATAAGAAATGTTTTCTTAACTAAGCATGCTTAATTTTTGTCAACTGTACATGTACAGGAGGTCGTGGCTAAGTAATAACAGCCGCACGGGTCGATCCATCAGGTTAAACTACGCTTGCCGGGGCTGGTCCGTGGATGGGTGAACATTTTTACATACCAAAACTCCTTCGTGCCTCGGAAAGCACGTTAAGCCTTTGGTCTTGGCTGTCATTCGTGGATCTTCGACAATCGTTACGGGTCGTCAGAACTCCGAAAGTCTGACAACCAGTCTTACCAAGGGGTATCGTATTACCCAGTTAAGGTTGTGGAGGTCAGATAGGCAGTCGCTCCATGTAAAATACTGGTATTCGTCGGCATCCGGTTAAACTGGAAGCCGACCCCAAAATAGTTGGGAAAAGGCTAGGCAGATTGGGCCACTTCATAATAGAATTGTTCTTATTTTGTTATTTTATCAAAAAAGAACTCGTAAATCGGCAAACATCATCTGCCTAGCCTTTTCCCAACTATGTTGGGGTCGGCTTCCAGTCTAAACGGATGCAGCTGAATACCAGTATTTTACATGGAGCGACTGCCTATCTGACCTCCACAACCTAGTGACTAGGTAACACGATACCCCTTGGTAAGACTGGTTGTCAGACTTTTTGGGCTTCTAACTACCCGTAACGACTGTCAAAGATCTACAAATGACAGCCGGGACCAACGGCTTAACGTGCTTTCCGAGGCACGGAGGGGACTTGGTATGTAAAGATGGTCACCCATCCACGGACCAACCGCGGCAAGCGTAGCTTAACCTGATCGATCGACCCGTGCAGCTGTTATTACTTAGCCACAAGCCCCTCTCTCTCGTAACTCGACTCGTAAATCGGCAAACAACCGGGAAAAAAAACATGTCTCAGAAATCTGGGAACAATCGGCAAAAACCATTATCCTCCTCATCCTCCTACCTTTATCCCCATTTATTTTGGAATCGGCGCAGCATATTTTATCTCTTAGTTACCCCATTTCTAGCCATATCATCTTTCAAATTCATACTCAAAACCTTCCACACAATATGTTTCTTAATAATCGATGAAAATACAAAATTAAAAAAAATACCTACGTATCGAGTTCATAAACTCATCTTTTTTATATGTCGTATAAAATGAGTAAATATTTAAAAGACCTCTAAAAACCAGCAATGACTACAAAAAATAAGCTAAGTAACTCCGGAAGAGGGCTAGTTAAAACAAGTTCGTATAGAATTAGCTATGCTAATGTTAGCGGCATTTGAGTCGAGCTGACCTGTTTATGTAAAGTACTGGTTACTATATACATACAGTACAAATATGTTCTTAATGTCCCTCGGCAAACTTCGTATTTCGTCAGTCGTCGGATTTCTATCAGTTGCTTCTTGGTGCAGACCGGACGCTCTCAATCGACTTGGAAGTATATAGAGTTGTTAATACGCTTTTAACTTAATGTAATTTATTTAAAAAGTGGGAGGAAATCCGCTAAAGTCGCAGGCACGACAGATAGGAAAATAGTTTTACAGCTCTATATAGTTCACACGGAAATCAAAACAAAACAACAATAAAGTAGGTACTCAGTTCTGAATTCAAATTATTATACTCGATAAATCTAATAATTGATGAACATGGAAATTAGCATTCGTTTGTATTCGGAAATACGATGATACCCGAGCGACATTAAGAAAATAGAAATACTGCATGTGCTATGCAGCTTAGACTAGATTCGGGCCAGGGTCGCCTTTTTTGTTACACAAGGTAAAGATTGGCCGGAGAACGGCAGCTTTAATATCAGGGTTAATTTTGTATGGATTTTAGTGCAAAGTAAATAGAGAAAAGATGGTACGATTACTGGGGTTTTGCATTTTTATTTTAGTACATTTTATAAAGAAAGAATAAGACTTAGTGTTAGTTTTATCGGGGTTGATCGAGTAGATAGTTTCGGAAACGACCGAAGCCTAATAATATTGTAGACTGGTCATATCGAAAATAAAATAAGTCAAGTCGTAGGTATGTACTAATTTATTACTTTTTTAACCGACTTCCAAAAGGAGGAGGTTCTCAATTCGACTGTATGTTTTTTTTTTTTTGTATGTTTGTTACGCGATTACTCCGTCAATTATTAATTGATTTTGATGATTCTTTTTTTGCTTGGTAGATCATACTTTAGAGGTGGTCCCATATAAATTTTATTAACTTTGCTTGGGTAGTTTTTGAGTTAGCTTCAATAATACGTATTGTTTCCTCACTTAGTATGTGGATGATATTATGATAACTTCCTGTCACTGTTATTTACATAGCAGGTAGTGGTATTCGAATTTGTGTGGGGTAGGTATCACAACTAAAAAGTGAAAAATAAAAACTTTTTACAAAAAAAAACAACCGACTTCAAAAAAAACACTACAAAGTGAAAAATAACTTTAATTTCGGAAGTCGGTGACAAAGAACGAAAATTAAAAAGTAAAGACACCGACTTCCGAAATTAAAGTTATTTTTCACTTTGTAGTGTTTTTTTTTAAGTCGGTTGTTTTTTTCTTGAAAAATATTTCATTCCAGAATATCACCATCACTTTATCATCCAGTTTCAATTAAAAAAAAATATATTAACAAGAATGTAAATTTAATAACCTTTATTACAGCCACTAGTAATTTAACTTTACAGTTTTTATCACAACTAACTATTTACACTAGGTACTAAATTAAAAGACTAACCATCTGTATAAATAAAAACAAAACGACAGTTAGGCGTCGAAGTATTCGTCCGCATCGCAGCCATCCAGAAACGTGCCCAGAAGACTGGCAGCATTGCCACGTTCAATGGCAATGCTAATTCTTCGGCCAAAGAACGAGCCAGCCCTCTGGTCACGTGAAGAGTCGACCAGTCGACGAGTAATTTCCTTAAAAAGGAGACGCGCACTCGGGCCCCATGACCTGAGCGTTTCGACCCCAAACGGCTCAAAACTATAGTTACCCATAAAGTTACAGTATTTACGCCACTTGAGGGTCAACATGAGATGGCGCAAGGGTGTCGACACAGGTTACGTCCCACACCAGAAGCCTACCCACCTTCCAAGTCAACAACGTCATCCCGTCTGGTCTGTAAATACATATTTGCGTCAAGAATTTCATCCTTGACAATATCCAAAGAGCCCAATAAATACTTTAACAAGGACATCATTCAAAGTAAACTTTGTTAATAAGCGGCCTTTTTCCACTTCATCTCTTAATTATCACCGTAACTGAAAGTCTGGAGTTTGACGAAGTTTCCTAACTTCGATACAAAGTTGGAACATCTTCGTACATCTAAGAAATATTTATGGATAGACAACAACCTTTCGAGCTATAATCTTATCTTATATACATATAATAAAATTGTAGAAAAGTGGTGTCTATACAATGGAAATATATAAAAAAAGTAGCAGGGTTTGTTATTATATCGATGCCGAATCCGAAATTGTAATTATTATTTTTTTTTGTCTGTTTGTCGGTTTGTCTTTTTGTCTGTGTGTTTGTGCACGCTAATATCAGAAACGGCTTATTTGATTTGGATGCGGTTTTCACTAATATATTGTAGTAAGCTTCACTTAACATTTAGTGTTTATTTCATGTCAATCGGTTCATAAATAAAAAAGTTATGTCAATTTAAAGAATCACGGCGAACATTTGTTAAGGTATTCTATCAGAGTACGTACACGCCTCGCGCCTGCGCGTCCGTGGCTATATAAAGCGCGCTGAGAGCCGCTCCGCTGCCCCAGTCCGTCCCATCTTTTGATGTCCTCCCTCCGGATAACGCCCTAAGCCGAGGCTCGTACCCCACAGGGGGTGCCCTTAGCGAGCGTTTATCCTTAGCTCTTTAGCTTAGTTTATGTGTGCCCTGGCTGGACGCTTTGAGTGTAGTAGCTTGCAACCACAGGATTGACCGGTTAAATAGCCACGGTTTCAGAACCAGCTGTGAGATGACCAACCTAAAAAAAAAAAACGCTCCGCTGCCATAAGAATTCAGTTATTCGTAGCGAACGCACGTATCCTGGAGAGTATAGGCGAATGGTTTGACTTGAGTTAACCTTGCTTTATTTTTTTTTATTTATTAAACAAGGGACACCAACGAGTAACGACATATTTATAAGGATGGTAAAATTAGGTAATCACGAGTCTTTAATATTGTGTAAATATTTGAAAAATCCAAACGCCTCATAACGCTCATTCAAAAATAGAAAAATAAACAATTTATTTAAACGACTTTTCATGAAGTATGTTTTGGCTGCTTTTCTACCCATCTATCCGGGTAAAATTTCTCACCTCGCAAACTTTACGTACTGTCAAAGACTATTTAGGTTTGCTTTGTTGGTTGCTAGGCAACGGAAGAGGGTTGAAGTTTTTTTTTTTTTTTTTTTTTTCGTCAGGAGTGGGAAATCCTCATGGACGCCCAGACTGCCTCACAGATGAGCCAGCCTGGGCAGTGCCGGACTCTTACCGGCTAAAACCACACTCCTGCCTTACAATATTTTACCACAGACTTTGCGTCCGTGCCTTTTTTTACTACTTTACGTTTTGCCTCATGAGCTCCACGTACAAGTGGTGACTCCAGAGTACAACATTCACATGCTTATTTATAAATTCTTATCAACTAGTGTGAGTCCATCACATATTATATATATATTTTTTTTTTTTTTTTTTTTTTTTTTTTTTTTTTTTTTTTTTTTTTCCTATTCTGCCTAACGTTTTTCCACCTTAAAAACTTTCCCTTGGTGCCCACCTGGCATCCCTAACCCGACGTATGTATTGAGTCCGCTCCACTCGACACCATTTTAGGGGATGGAGTGGTCCAACACACACGCCACCATCAAAGTGATGCCAGTCGTGCACCACCAACTCGTCTCATTCATAATTATATAATACAATTTTTACATACATGGTAAATCAACTGCGGGTTTCCCACCGCAAATCCGAAAACTGCGGCCAGGCATTTTTTTGTTTCTTTCTTTTTTTTTTTTTTTTGTATCATCTTTCAGAGCTGTCGTCCAGTCCACTGGGACCCATTGCGTCAAAAGCACCGTCAGTTATTGCTGTGGAAGGCGTATCAGTGCGTCAACGACTTCCATGTCCCGATGCCGCATGGCCATCTTTAGGTTACTATTGACGATGTCCATGGTAGACGCTTCCAGTGCTCGCCTCACAAAACGTCCAATGATGTCGTCGGCGTTGTCGGCGTAGTACGTACAGCTGGCTGTGTGTCTGGATACGGCCACTACCGCATGGGGGACGCTGCTGTGAATCCTGGTGTTATAGGACCTTGCCTTGACGATTATTACTGACTCGCTGGTGAGACCCTGAGCTTCGTGTATCGTCAACACGCTCGACCCAGTACCCACTCCATATCCTTGGTCAATGAGGGTCTTTTTATCCTCCTGTGTGTGGACCAAGAAAAGTGTGTTGGGGAGGGTCCTGGGTATATTGGCGCCCGTGAACTTCTTCAGCTGCAGGGAGTGGATCTGCTTCCTTGACGAGTAGATGCCGGGATAAACTTCTCCGAGGGCGTACGCGACATCCATCGGGTTCCGGTGCGTACAGGACAACTCTTGGCAGATGGTCGCCACAGAGTTCGGACGGGCGTAGGAAAGGGGAAATAGGTTTTCCCTGTCCAGATAGGGCAGTTGGTTGATGTCGCCGATGAGAACCACCTCACTAGCACCTGACAACCGCACCAGCATCACTATAGCCCCAAAATGGTTCATTAGAGCCTCGTCCACAAGAATGCGCTGACATTTGTGAGACCCTGTGAACCCATTCGATAGTGTTGAGGCCATAGTGCGCACCTTGGTTCTGTTGTCTTTACCAATTTGAGGCGCTAGCTTCTGCCGCAGATCTTTTGCGGCTTCGGTTGTAGTGGTTACGATGACATCGTTTTCCCTATTAAAGTTTTTAATAACCCATGTCGTCTTGCCGCATCCCGGAACGCCGTTTACCCAATTTATTTTTGGCAATGCCCAGCTACTGCTTCGACCTATGGTCCTCGAGATTGCTTCCGCTTGTTCGAGGATCTTGTCTACCAGCATAATTTTGGTACACCGGGCTATTACCACTATTGGGTCACATTCGGGTGTCACGAAGGTAATGCGGCCAGTCCGCGAAGTTTCTGACTCATTCAACAGTACGAAGCCATCCATTGCATTGTATGCAGCCATGTACTGGCCAGTCATTTCTCCCTTGATGACTTGGGAGGTGGCGTTATTGTATATGGCTGCTTCGGCCTCCTCAAGTCTCACCCTAAGCAAACCTTCAATCTCTAATTGGTACGACTGCATAATTTTCTGGCAGGTCATGAGATTGACGGCTTTTGTTGCTTTTGTAATTGCTTGGAACTCAAGAAAGGCGTTTTCAACATGGTCTCCAGGCTCCGTTACCGTCCTGAGTTTTGGCGGGCTGACCTGCCCTCTGTCGGCCCTCGTTGGTATTGGTCGCTGCTCCTTTGGTGGATTTGGAGTGACCCTCGTAAACTCCCGCACTGCGGCCACCTGGCTACTTTAATGTGGCTTAACGGGCTTGTTTTTGTTTGCTCCCAGCAACTTACCGAGAAAACTTGAGACCGTCTTCAGTCTTTCCCTGGCCTTAATCTTCTCTTTTGAACGGCCACTTTTTCCCTCTGAAGCGGCTTTCTCGGCGGTAAGCTTCTGTTGCAGTCGCTCTGAGCCGCAAGGCGTGGTCGGGGCTGAGATAGAGGATGCCTGATGATCAGACGTGGTCTGTTCCGGTTCCATAACCTTAAGAGGGTTGAAGTTGGAAATATATAGATATTATATTAGTTAGTTTTTTATTCATTATAATTAAACTACTTTGAATAAAAGAGCAATTTTCAGTAGGTTTCTTCATATGGCAGAAAAAAATCGATAAAAAAAATTTACTCGTTTAATTGATTTTCTCGCAAGCTACAATGTTTTCAGGTTTCATACATTGATTGACAGGATTTTTTTAAAACAATTTTGATGCATTCGTTTCTGCTGCATTAAAGCAATTTTCGAAAAGTACAGTAATCTCCATGAAATTATCTATACAATTAAGTAGGTTCTTTGTATTAGTAGGAGTGTAACAATAAAAAAAGTTGCAGAAAGGAGGCAAAACAAATTTTTCGATCGCAGAGCACTCTCAAATACTTGGCATTATGAGTCGTGCAATACATCACTTATTAAAATGCACAACCTTCTTATTAAAAGGTGAACAACTATGCTTTTTTTTTCTGTATTTCTTTGTTAAAGGTTTGGGTGCCAATGGAAATAAATCATTTCAGATATGTCTTTAGGAGGCGACGTACCTGTGGCTAAACCCTTTACAAATGTTCGTAGACGTCGGTTACCACTAATGATCAAGGTCATATGTAATTTAACTGACAAAATGTCATGACACATTTTCACATCAGGTACTGTTTCACAATGCAGAAAACCTATGAAAGAACTTGTAAAATTGTTGTATTGTCGCCGGTTACCTGCCGCTTGTATCAAACAGCCTCTAAGTATCCATTTTGTTATTTACCATACAATTAATATAAATTTTCCTTCGTCTCCATAACAGCTACGCCGTAGACTGCTACGCGGCTACGGCGTAGCAAAGGAATTATAGAACTCAAGTTACAAAATCCATTTTCAAAATGATTTACTCACAATTGAATACCCAATCGATTCCTTCAATCTGCCACCTGTGTAGGCTTGAGTTACTACGGTATAGTAACAAGAATTCTTGAACAATTGAATTACCGAGAGGCGGGGAAAATCTCACTTGTTATACAATAATGGATTTCAATTTGTTTTCTCAATGTAGACTACGATTGGTATTATGTACATGAACGAGCTAAAATATTAATGAAATCCGCGATACATCTTCACTGGATTATAACTTAAATTGTTCAGAGGTATCAAATTGTGGTATTTCAAGTTTTAATATTGGAAAACGTTTTAATACATATTCATTTTATGAAATACAGATATTATGGTAACTTAATATTAATCCATGTTTGGTTAAGCTCCAATGTTGGAAAAAAATTGGATTGGATTTGTAAGGTGTCGTAAGTCTTAGGGGTCGGGCTTGCGGACGGTGAGCAATGGGTAGCTCGCCGTCCGATAAGGACTAGGACCAACTGAACCAGTTTCTCCATGGAACCAACATCGTTATCGCGAAAAAATTATCAGCTATCCCATACAAAACTTCAATACCTACGTGACTCAAATGTATGGGCTATGGCTGATTATTTTTTGATGCTATATTGCAATACATACACTTCTTCCAGGAAGGGCCAGGGACAGGACAGGGGGGGGCAGGGTGGTTTCCAGAGAGGATTTCTTTCAGGGTTTTTTAGCTCTTTAGAAATAGCTAAGCGGAACAGGTTACTAAATATATCCACGTCTATTGTATTTTATACATACACTTGTATCGGATCTCGCGTATCCTGTTGTCTGCAGGTTACAGGAACCGATGGAAGCCACAGAAAGTACCATACTCGCAGAAAAACGTGGTCTTCTGCATCGGACCATTTAGATAGCCATCGGCACGCTAAGAAGACGATTGCTATGCGTAAAACATGTTAATGATAGCATCTTCATTTACAACCAATAGCTATAAAGTACCTGGGCAACCGAGCTCTGCTCTGGTGGTTCATAATATTTCCATGAATAGTACATACTAATTCCATGCTGCTATGATAGTAGGTACTTACTAATTCCACGCTGCCATGTCATTATTCTAAGGTAGCCATCTTGTTCTTAACTTTGGGTGACTGAGCTCTGCTCGAGTGAAAACAAATTGTCAAATATATTTTTTTAGCTAAATCGATTTTGCGCCCCCATAAACCCCTATTGCAACTTTCATCGAAATCGTTAGAACCGTTTTCGAAAACGAGATTACAAACACATTAACATAACATCACGCCTTGTTTCCTAGAAGGGTTGGGCAGAGGTGCTGTATAGCAGGTACACCCACATTTCGCCAGTTATGTTCAAGTCCCATGTAATATGGGCAAGCCTAATGCCATCAACCGGGCACAAATCCAAACTCCGAGCTGTAACTGAGAAATTTCAGATACAAATACGACGAGATTACAAACACATAAATATTGCTCATTTAATAGTATAGGATAGGATATACAACTTAATTCTTCAGAAAACTTTCATGGTCTTAACAAAATGAGGCAATAAACCCGCAAACAAAGAAACAAAAGAATCTCGTATCTAAACAACAGTAAACTGAGCAACAAACAAGTCAATCAGATGTTCAGTGAAACAACTTGTAACAACAAGCACTAACTCTTAGCACAAACGTTAAGGATTTAACGCGATTCCACCAAATACTACTCGTATAATTAAGCCGAGAACACCGCACGGCGGAAAACACGGAGTAAGCACGAATGGAGTGATAATGTCAGTGAATCAGTACAGACTTTGATAAAGAGCGTTACGTAAAGAGCGTTTAACTCGATGGTATCCAAAACTGTCCTATATTTGGAACGATAGACTGATTATCGACCTTTGTAGGTTTATGCATAGCTGATTCGTATCTACTAGATATCTTTAAATCTTTATTGGAACAAAAACAAATTTTACAAATTAATTGATTGCGTACGTAAATAGCTACATTAGTTACAAAACTGTGTCGCAGCTGTAGCGGTTACAACGCCACATACGAAATACGCATCATAGACATGACGCCACACAAATCCTACATCGCTCAATTAGAGTTTACCGAGCGATCGACATAGATACAAGATTTATATTTCAAAACGTTGGGCAGTTGCCCGCCAGACACAACACCCGTCTGGTCGGAGGATCCTCCCTTTTCTATGGTGGATGAGTGAACTTTACACCCTGTTCCTCATGCCACTAAATTGGTGACCCCGACGTGATTTACTCACCTACAAGAAGAACACGACAGCGTTCCAGATTCAAGAGACGAAAATACAGTAGAGGTTAAAAAGAACAATAACAAAAAATTAAAATTGTAAAAACTAAATCTGTTAAAATTAAAATTGTAAAAAAAAAACAAGCGACTTCAAAAAAAACACTACAAAGTGAAAAATAACTTTAATTTCGGAAGTCGGTGTCTTTGGTTTTGAATTTTCGTTCTTTGTGACCGACTTCCGAAATTAAAGTTATTTTTCACTTTGTAGTGTTTTTTATGAAGTCGGTTGTTTTTTTTTTTGTAAAAAGTTTTTATTTTTCACTTTTTAGTTGTAATACCTACCCCACACAAATTCGAATACCACTACCTGCTATGTAAATAACAGTGACAAGAAGTTATCATAATATCATCCACATACTAAGCGAGGTAAAAATACGTATTATTGAAGCTAACTCAAAAACTACTCAAGTAAAGTTAATAAAATTTATATGGAACCACCTCTGAAGTATGGTCTACCAAACAAAAAAAGAATCATCAAAATCAATTCATAATTGAAGGAGTAATCGCGTAACAAACATACAAAAAAAAAAAAACAACATACAGTCGAATTGAGAACCTCCTCCTTTTGGAAGTCGGTTAAAAACGAAATGGACAAGTGGTTAATGTTTTGCATGTGGGAGTGTTGTGACATTGAGAGACCACATGAAATAATATTGATTTTGGCACAGTCGCAGGAAAGGTATTGAGCTACGTGAGGCAACTTGCAGCCAACAGCCTACATGTCAATTGCCTGTGCCAGAGCCACATTATTTACTTACGCAATACGCCCTAGGGCCCCAGCCTTGCCTCATAAAATGACGTAAATTAGCAAAGCCAAGTATTTGATCAACACTCCATTTCCATAACTTCGCAATGTACACTCGTTTTAGACGCCAGATTATCCCTATGAAGGGAGATTTGCTCAATTCCTCCCGAGCAGAGTTATTTGAGCGCTGAAATGTGCCCACCGGCTGACGGTGGAGCTTAATTCTTGGAGGCTCTTTTTATGTTAGCGGCAATATTGCCTGGTTGGGATTTTGGCAGCATTGCTGTGGCGTTTAGAGGCTTTGGGGAACTGGTAATTAGCCTGTATATGCAATGTATGTGACACTACCACAAATTATTACGTTACGTGTAATTAAACAAGTATGTACAAGCTTTGAAATTAATTGTTAATCCAAACCAAATGCGTGGTCGTGCTCAATAATAACATCAATTAATAAAATATTTGCTTATGTGCCTTGCCAAATATTTGTCTACTTTGTCACATGTCATGTCAACTCACGTGTTGTCATAGAGTTGTCAATACGACTGAGTCGTGACAATGAGTTAAACCTTTATCATTTCAAAAAAATTACTACCACTTATTTTAAGATTCTTCCTTTATAGATTTTATTATAATTTTACAGCACTTTCGAACTTCAACCCTCGATTTAATCTTTAATGACCAGGCGATTATACAGGCTTCAATAATATAAGTCAAGATTATCCTAATCTAATCTAAAAGCCGCCATCTTGGTCTTTGTTTTACACGATAATTGCGTCAATTACATTGAAGATTGAATTCTGAACAATTAAGTTATTACAGGAGTACTATTACAGTATTACACTACCTGATATTGGTGACCTATTGTTTTTAGGTTTACACGAGTTGGTAACTCAGCAATAATTGAGCAATTGCTTTTATTACTGGATTCAATTTAAGGTTTTATCTTCTATTTGTAATAGTGTTTTGTACACCACTATATTTTCCCTACGACTTTGTATGGTAAAAACTATGAAACCTAATTCATATAAATATCCTTTTTACCAGATTCTAGGAGATAGATCACTCTACATTTGTGGCTAATTATATCCAAATTTGTCGAGAGGTTGTGATGTCATTGATAAACAAACAATCATTCACGTATTAAATTGTTAGAATATATTGCTATGTCCTTAGATTAATCCAGCATAATCTTCGCTCACATTAAAAATAAACTACACCAATTGACCCAGTTTTTTTTTCTAGTTACAGATACCTAATTAGTTCCCGTAGGATCCTCCGGCTCTTAAGTGGTATGTACGGTGCATAGGCACTACAAATTGTTTATGCTCTACTCATTCGTTTTAAACTCTTTGCGTTACAAGCTGAAACTCTGCATTCGACGGCTCAAGAGCGCTGGCGGTACGATAGGTTTCTTTTTAATAGTTTATCATTTGTAGTTCATGGTGTACTGTGTGTTGTGTTTTTTGCTAATTACTTATGAATTAACAATGATATGGTATGCCTTTTAGAAATAAGAATTTAATTTGTAAAAAGGTTTTTGGAACGAAGATCTTTCGAAGTCACGCTAAAAAGTGTTAATACCTGCGATTATCTTCTTCTAATTTAAAGAGCAAGAAAGAGAGAGAGAGAGAGAACGCCGGCAGAAAAAAAACAAAAGAAAAGAGTAAAGTGATTAGTTTCGTGGGATAAAATTGTACACATCAGCCCGAATACACTACTTTTTGAAGGTGCTAAAGCCGATAGTGAGGTCAAAATGTAAATCCAAGACGACGGCCGCGAAAAATCTCATATTTTTCATTATGGGTGTCGTTTTCATAGTTTTCGAGGTTGCTAAATCCGAAAGTGACATTAAAATATAAATCCAGAAGGGCAGCTGAGAAATTTTTCACCATGAGTATCGTTTTCATAGATTTCAAATGTGCTAAAGTCGATAGCGAGGTCAAAATGTAAATCCAAGATGGCGGCTACAGAGTTTTTATTTTTTTTATTTAAATTATACATAAGAAGGAATTTCGTTCTTGACGGGGGTCCCCCGACCACACACGGTTTTTTTTTACAGAATCTTTGTTTTTTTTTTTTTCAATATTTACTTACAGTCAAGTTAATAAAGATACTTATTAAAGCATTAAAAAGAGCCCCAGCAGAAATCCTTTGTTGTTACCTGCAACGGTATGTCCCAATTAGATATCCCAAAGCGGAATTCAACTACGCTTATTCACTGATTTATCAATAAGAAGGTACTTCCAAATAATTTTAACTTTAGTGAAGTTTGACTACGAGTTTCGCGCGGCTAGCATAATATAGTGAGACTTGTAATTAGTGACATGTGACACGAGTACATTTTCACGAGTTATGCTGAAGTTCTAAAGTACAGGCCTAGGCTTAGTTTAGACTTCAGATCTCCCACAAATTATAAAATTTTGTTAAAATATTTTTCAACTTATTATCTATATAAATGTAATTTGTGGGGATAAATAAACATAATTTTTTTTAAGCCTTTGCATAGCTTTTATCGCGGGCTTTGAGCGCGGCGACCGAATCAAGAAATTACGTAACGAAAAAATCCTAACACCCCCCACTCCGCCTACCATGTAATGACGGTTCCCATGACAACGTGATGTTGTCATGGGAACGTAATTTTTGTTATATGTCATCACGTCATCATCCCAAGTGTAGCGTTGACAAATAGAAAGTATGGAGGTTACAAATGATATGCAATAGCTTTACCGCGGCAGTCCTCGAGTGCCACACGTTTTTTTTATTTTATAAATGTAGGGAACAGCTGCGTTTTTCTCGCGATTTCAGGTTTGGTCCCATAGTAAAAGTTGTTCA
The DNA here is from genome assembly GCA_963680765.1 of Agrochola lychnidis. Classification (NCBI taxonomy): domain Eukaryota; kingdom Metazoa; phylum Arthropoda; class Insecta; order Lepidoptera; family Noctuidae; genus Agrochola; species Agrochola lychnidis. The sequence goes on along the minus strand of OY796869.1, from coordinate 9,893,117 downwards.
TAATGATGAGTAAAGTCACGTGTTGAAGTATCGATCACTAATTGCCAGTCACCTTATAGAACGTCCCGACTTCAAACACCAGATACAACATCCGTCTGGTCAGAGGATCTTCCCTTTTCTATAGAGGACGAATGAACTTTAAACCCTGTTTCTCATAGCTCTATAAAACATCAAAAGAGTCCCATAATTACCTTGTGTGGTAGTTATGGGTGAGGATTCGAAAGAAGCTTACCACAAACTCCAGTCCACTGCCTCGCGCTTCAATGGGCTCGGCGTACCCCGTAGTCCGAATCCTGCTAAACTTCACCACACATATATTCCACAGGCGTTAGTTAATGTTATTGTTCGTATCTTGCTGGGATTTTCACACGAAATCAACGAAGGACCATTTTCTTTTAGAAAAGTTTAAATCGCGCGGAGCACGTTATTTTACGAGTCACAACCAATTAGTGTCGGGAAAAGACGCGGAAGTGTGGCGCCACTGTGCTTGTCCGATGACCAATCGGATTTCTTAGCGAATTGGCGATGAGAAAGCAGATCACTTAATCAAATTAACCCCCTTTTAATTACACATTAATGCCAAGCTACTTGTAGTGGAGTGAAAAAAACTATCCTAAAAAATCTAATGCAGTAGGTATATAATACCCACTTTAAATGGAACGGTACGTAACATACTTTGCAACCTCAGTTAGACTCATTTAACATAAAATCCACGCTTATAACGCTATTATCCTCAAGAAAACTTTAAATAAGTACTGTAGGTACAGCAATATACAAATAAGTTAAAGTCTTCAGGAAACTTTGATAAAGCAATTCCGAATGTCTAATTAAGCTATAAATGTCGACTCCTCTCTTCGCTGGGAATTAATGTTCTGAAACTTTCATGTAATGGAACAGAATATCAAAATTTTGCATACCAAAGACTTGTTTATTTATTCTTGACTAGCGAATTGCCCGTGACTTTGTGCGCATGGATTACATCGCATATCACCCTTACAAAGGCTATTTTTTTTTATTTTTAAGCTATTGCATAGCTTTTATCGCGGGCTTTGAGCGCGGCGACCGAATCAAGAAATTCCGTAACGTAACGAAAATAAAACCTAACACCCCCCACCTCGGCCTACCATGTAATGACGGTTCCCATGACAACGTGATGTTGTCATGGAGGTTACAAATGCTATGCAATAGCTTTACCGCGGCAGTCCCCGAGTACCACACGTTTTTTTTTTTAAACGACGTCCCTAATGCTTCATTGCGCGTTGGTCTAGTGGTCGCAAGCGCATATTGAGCATGAGGTCCTTCGATTCCCATACCAGGCAAAGTGTTATTGGGTTTTTTCATCGGGAATTTCTCAGTAGCAGCCTGGAGTCTTGATTTATGCCCGGTTGATGGCAATAGGCTCGCCCTCTATGGGACTTAATATATCTGGCGAAATGTGGATGTACTCTAGATACATCTCTGCCTAACCCGACGGTAAATAGAGGCGTGATGTTATGTTATGTTATTTAAAAAGGTTCAAGCTATCTTCACATCAAGTTTCATCTAAATCGGTACAGCGGTTTAGCCGTGGTAACGACACAAACAAACAGACAGACAAAGACAGTTTCACAATCATAATAATTATTATGGATGGGTTCCTTATAGATACATCAAATTCAAATTCAAATTCAAATTCAAATTCATTTATTTAGCTCACACAAAGTTCATAAATATACAACCTAAATAGCATGGTATGAAATTAACACTAACAAAAAACTTAGAATTAGACAGCGGGTCCCAAACTAGGCACAGCCTGTATCTTGGTGACCCAAACACTACACAAAGTTAACAACTTTAATGCGTTCTGCTAGCGCAATATTATTATTCATAGTTCTTATTAAATTTACAATAATTTAAGTACAAAAAACAAATAACATAAATTATACATACAAAAACAGTTAAGGTGAGTAAGTGTGTGGTGTGAGTGTAAGTGAGGGTATGTATTCCTTCAGAGAGTGTGTATTAACATGTGCAGCAAAGTAAACTTTCTGTTTCCTCATAAGTCCGGCCCAGCAACCATTCTTTTAATTTAGTTTTGGCCTCAGAGTAGTTATTCGGTACAGTGAACGTTTTGCTTATAGCATTAAACACCCGTCTGGGTAAATACGACGAAAACCGGGTCGCAAAGAGGGTTTTTGTTTTTGGAAGGGGGAATCTTTCAGCTATTTTCCTACCCCTCTTACTGCTGCTAGAACGTTCTATGTTGACTTTTATAAGGTTTAGAAGTGACCCTAGGATGAATAGCTGACGTACACGTAAAACCCCAGATTCTAAATATAATTCGTCAGTAGAGAAACGCCGCGGCTTACCCAGAAGTACCTTGAGGACAGCCCGCTGGGCCCGTTCCAGTTCCAGCATGCTTGTCTTGGCGGCACTGCCCCAGACACTTATACAGTATTGTAGGACAGATTGGCATAGCGAGATGTAAACTTGTAAACAAATGTTCTTAGGAGCAGTGACTCGTAAGAGTTTCGCAATGTAAATGAACTTGCGAGTCTTTTTTGCGAGTGTTCGAATTTGTGCTTTGAAAGACAGGTTCTGATCAATTATGACGCCTAAATATCTTGTGGTTTCTACTCTGACAATTTCGTTGCAGGTGCAATCGCTAGCGGAGATGGCTGCTACTGTTAAGCCATTGCATTTGCTGTTGTGTACTTTTAGTGTGTCGATGTTTGGTCTACTAGATCGAGTGATATGAAAGGTCAAGAAATTCGTTTTTTTCAAGTTCAATGTTAAGAGGTTTTGCTCGAGCCATGCTGCTATGATACTCATCCCTTTTTCAGATGCATTCAGAGTCTCTTCCCAAGTAGCTCCATGAAAAATAATAGCAGTATCATCAGCGTAGCAGATGACTTCCGACTGTGCAATGTTAAGCCTCAGAATGTCGTCCATGTACATGATGAAGAGGGTAGGTCCCAAAATACTTCCCTGAGGCACCCCGAAGACAACCGGTAGACTCCCGCTGACGCTATCCCCAATTTTGACGAGTTGATGTCTCCCAGACAAGTAACTGCTGAACCAATCCAAAGACAGGCCTCTGACACCAAAGGATTCTAGTTTCTTAAGCAGTGTAGGAATTGACACTGTGTCGAAAGCCTTGGCTAGGTCTAGAAAGACACCAGTTGAACGGCGGCCTTTGTCGATGTTTGAAGAGATTATGTCAGTCAGTAGACTCACGGCTTGCTCAGTAGACTTCCCTCGCCGAAAGCCAAACTGCCGCTCTGAGAGTAAAGAGTTTTCCTCTAGAAAGCTTACGAGGCGGTTGTTTATGAGTTTTTCTAGGATTTTAGATGTCACGGAAAGCAATGAAATTGGCCTGTAGTTATCAGGAGTATCCTTGGCACCACTTTTGTAAATGGGCGTGATAACAGCAGTTTTCCAGCAAGTAGGAACGGTTCCAGTTTCCATGCTTAGATTACATATGTATTTCAGGGGTTCCAGTATGTGTTTCTTTATGTATTTAAGGAGCAGAGGCCGAAATTCATCGAGACCTGGAGCGCTGTCGTCTTTGAGATTGTCTATGATGTTACCAATTTCTTGATGGTCAGTAGGATGTAGAAACAGTGAGTCTTTAGGTGGGTTTTTATGTTGAGGACCAAGGCACTGTTCGTTCCCAGTTGTCGCCAGCCCGTTTAAGATGTTGTTTGCAAGGTTCTGACCAACTGAGATAAAGTACTCGTTACATTTGTCGATAGAGATAATGTCGTTTCCTTTATATTTCAGCAATTCTTGGTTATCGCTGGTTCGTTTAGGAACTTGGCATATTTCTTTAATAGTCCGCCAGAGTTTTTTTGGTTCTTTACTATTACTTTCTAATTCATTCCTGTCATGATCAGCTTTGCGCTGACGCAGAATGTCATTACAGTAGTTTCTGTACCTTGAGTAGATAATTTTTAGGACATCATTTTTTGGTTGCTGTTTTGTTTGAGCGTGAAGAATATCTCGATGACGGATGCATCTAATAAGGCCTGGCGTAATCCAGGGCTTTAAATTAAATTTTGAACGACTGATTTTAATTTTTGAGGTGTGTTTGTTTATGATGTCTGACAGGGTCCTATTAAAAAGAAGTACTGCATCATCAATATTTGTTGTGGAGGTAACGTCAGCCCAGTCGAGCTGCCCTAATTCTTCAACCACCATGGAGTAGTCAGTTTTAATTTTAAATCTGTTTTTATTTTTGGCTTTAGGATTAGAGTAGTTGATTCCGAGCAGCACTAAGTGGTGATCCGTTACCGAGGCTTCACAGACGATTCCCTGTGCGGTAGTGCCTTTGAGTTTAATATAGCCATGGTCTAGACAGGCTTTCCCCCGAGTAGGGTGAGTAATAGCTGGCAATAGCCCATGTTCAGCCATCAAACATTGATATGTCGCATGGACGGCATTCGGTGAGTCATTTAGTATGTCAATGTTAATATCACCCGCCACAATGACACATGATTCGTTTTTTAGTTTGTCTAAGGAATCGTCTAAAGAATTTAAAAAACGTTCGATGTTGGTGAATGAAGGTGAGCGGTATATACCAAGGACTGTAATTTTATTGTGAAGCTCAATCTGTAGACAATTAGCATCGTCAAATTCTGGTTCGGAAACTGACACGTTCCAGAGATCCTTAACGTAAACAGTAACCCCGCCACTCCTGTTTATTTTTTTGGTGGTATGGTAGCTCTTGTAACCGGGCAATTGGTAAATGACGGAGTTTTCATTTAACCAGCATTCTGTTAAGACAATTATATCAGGTTGAAAGTCAAGCCGGCATAACGATGCTTGCAGGCTGAGGAAGTTTTTTTGCAAGCTTCTGATATTTAAGTGTAATACCCTGAAGTTATGTTCCAGAAGTAAGTTCCCGCACAACTCAAGTTTCTCGACAGTGCGGCATGATATGCTCAACGTCTCGTCTATTTCGGTTAGCAGATCGGTTTTATCCATTATCAATAATTTTATTGAGAGTAAGTGCTGACAGGGGAATAATTAAAGCCGCAGATTTGCTTGGAGGTATTTGCCTAACACGCCTGTCCGAGAAGTGCAGAGAGTAATGGAACACAGAAGAGGTTTGTAATTTAATGTTAGTTCGAAGTGTATTTGTGTGTGTTTTATGTGTTTTTATTTGATTGTGTAGTGAGAAACGGTATTTGCGACACGAGAGTTGATTTTGTCGGAGTGTTGTGAATTTTTTATCTATTATTTTACATAAGAAAAGAACTATACATTTACAAAAAAACATAATTAACAATGAAAATAGAAATAAAAAGTTAGTTTCAGGTATCGAGTATGAGACTAGGGTTAATCTGCGTACCGAGAAAAAGATCAAGTTCCATAATACTCTTGATTGCAATGGCTGGTTGCCCCTCAATCTTACGGATAAGTATACGCCCGTTGTTTGTCCAGCAGTATTTGTGACCCGCGCTCTGTGCCCGGGCGCGAGCTTCACGAAATAAGATGCGGTTATCCTTTGTTAGATGCTCGTTAACAAAGATTTTACGCACAGGTCCTTAGATGTCAATGTCCTTGGAAGAGAGATTGCGCCTAGTTTTGGATGCCTTTATTAACTCATCTCGTTTTGCTCTTCTTAGTAATTTGACGATAACTGGCCTAGGAAACTTTGAGTCGGTCACAGAGGATTTCTTTAGGCCGGCCCGAGCTGTCCAGTCGATATCGTCCACAGTCAACTGAACACCAAGCTTAGACGAAGTTAACAGGACGATGTGTTGAAGGTTTTCGGAGGGAAGTTCTTCAATGCCCATGATCTCAATCTCATTACGCATTGCTGACTGCATTTGATTGTTTAATTGATCCTTCAAATTGCAAATTGTTTCATTTAAAATAACAACTTGCGAATTGCTTTGCTCGAGGGATTTAATCCTTACCTCATAACTGTCTAGGCGGGCGTTGCATTTGTTAACACCGTCGAGCAAAGAACTCAGTGATGTTTTGACTTCGTCCATGTCCGATCGCATAAGCCGAATCTCAGATACAAGCTCAGCAAAAGACACTAAGTTTTCGGCGACATCTCTAGCGGGTGAACCGATGGCCATGCGTTTGTAGCCGCGTGATTGGGTGTTTATGTTCGAGATATCGAGCTCAGCGCTCGTAGTCGCTGGACGAGCAGGGGTGTTGCTGTTATCAGTGCGAGGTGTCTTAGCCCGACAGGAAGGACACAGCCATAAATCAGTTTGCTTATTAGTGTCGATTAAGGTTACATTAACACATATTTTATGATAGTTAGCGTTGCAATTGGAACATTTAATGAGTCTATCGGTCGTTATGTTCTGTTTACAAGCTTCGCACAGCGAACTCATCGTGCCGTCTGTGTTAAGTTTTTTAAAACGTTGATTTGGTTTGCATGTGAGCGCGAGCGTGGTGGGCGCGTGATGTGCGTGCGAGCAGGGTAGCAGCTGCCCGTATGGCGGTGGAGTGACAGCGACAGATATAGTGTGATGTGGTAGTGCGGCGCGCGCGCGCTCGGTGACTCACCCGTACCGGTCAGCTGTTCAAAGTTTATGTTTTGCACCAACTTTAAAACTGTTGTATCTTCAACAATTGCAGTTATAATATGGATTCACTGACACTGTTTTATAGAACTGGAGTTCAGCTTTACACTGGTATAACTTTTAGGTATAGTAATGCACTTTTTACTAGGATTGTGAATTAAAAACTCAGAGCGTGAAAATAAACGTGCGCTAGCAAAAGTAGGTACCTCACTCTCCACATCAGCTCGAGTTTCGTCCATTAAACAATTACAATTGCTAACTTTGCTAATAATCCTTCTTGTAGCAAAGTGTTGTATAATTCACTTCATACGCTTCAGCGACGTGTCGAATAAATTTTACAGCGGATGTGTTATCTTTGGGGTAGGCAGATGTATAGCTTCGATATCGACACATGATGAAGTCGTCATATTTAGATGATTTTGTAAAGGTATGTAAATATTTTTTCTTGATTACGTAAATATTCGTTCCTTCTGTGTATAAAAAAACTTTGCCCTGAAAAGGAAAAATAACAAGCTCATATTTAATTTATAACACTTTTAGCACAACTATCAAACAAACATAATAAAACATCGTGAGGAAACCCACATGCCGAAAAATCTTGACTGCATGTGAAGCCAAGTCAGAGGCCCATAGGTGACTTTAAAACTCTGACACCAGTAACCACTTTAACCAGCAATCACTAACCACTTTAAGAAGAAGAAGAGCCACAAATATCGTTTTGAAAATTTGTCTTAGACGAGGACCCTACCCCTGTTACGAACGATTTTTACGACTTGGCATCGAGATTTCTTTATCTTTAAGTTTAATAATAAACTATACTTAACTATAGATATGTGCCCGACCCAGTCCTCGAAAACGGCAATATCACGTTGGATTGGGATCGATCTATCATCACTGACGGGACTATTGTTGCCAATAAGCCAGACATAGTGGTGATAGATCGATTAGAGCGTCGCACAATGATTATTGATATAGCGGTCCCGCATAACGAGAACCTCGTGAAAGCTGAAAAAGATAAACAGATTAAGTATCTTGACCTGGCTCACGAGGTTGTCGACCTGTGGGATGCGGATACAGCAATCATTGTGCCGATAGTCGTGACGGCCAATGGCATAATAGCCAAGAGCCTCGACCAACAGCTGAGGAGGCTCTCGTTAGGCAGCTGGATCAAGGGCTTGATCCAGAAAGCGGTACTCCTGGACACGGCGCGTATTGTTAGGAGGTTCCTCTCTCAGGAGCCCTGACCACCGGTAGCTTGGACCCTGTTCCCGATACCGGTGGGCTACTATTTTTTATATTTTTAAATGTTTTTTTTTTTCATATGAATATTTAAAAATGTAAATAATATGTTTAGAAACGAAATAAAGGAACAATAACTATACTTAATATTATTAAGAGGTAAAATTTGTTTGTTTCTAAGTTTTATGTAGGGGGTAATCTCTGGAACTGCCAGTCGGATTTAAAAAATATTTTTGCATTGGTTAGCCCAATTCTTGAGGAAGGTTATAGGCTCGGACGAAGTCGCGGGCAGAAGCTAGTGTATTATACACATAAACCAGAATTAATGGTCTAACTCTAAATTATAGTGAATTCTACATCAAAATCCATTACGTAGTTTAGAAGAACAACGTGATCACACATACAGACACGAAAAGCAACGAACACAATGTGTCTGAAAAAAACGTGCACAAAAAAGCTATAGTTTCTTTCAAGATATCCTTTACAACTTCAGATACAAATACTAACCACCTCATTCCTTACCAATACTAACACATATACATTTAAGTACACACATAGGTACATACAGTACAAATATGTTCTTAATATCCCTCGGCAAACCTCGTGTTTCGTCAGTCGTCGGATTTCTGTCAGTTGCCCTTTGCACTTGGTGCAGACCGGAGGCTCTCAATTGACTTGGAAGTATATAGAGTTGTTAATACTCTTTTAACTTAATGTATTGTATTAAAAAACTGGGAGGAAAGCCGCTGAAGTCGCAGGCACGACGGATAGGTAAATAGTTTTACAGCTCCATATAGTTCACACGGAAATAAAATAAAAACAACAATAAAGTACTTAGTTCTGAATTCAAATTATTATACACGATAAATCTAATAATTGATGGACATGAAAATTAGCATTCGTTTGTATTCGGAAATCCGATGATACCCGAGGTACCTCGGGTGCTATGAAAGCTACTTTAAGAAAATAGAAATACTGTGTAAAGGTAGATACATCTAGTATGTTGGTACCATTAGCAAAATTCCCCAAGCTTGTGTTACAAGTAGTTTGTGTCGTGTTAACCATTCCACAGTGAGTTAAGATTTCTGTACGGTAGTTTGTACAAGTGTGCGCCAGAATGTGGGTCTTTGTTTAGCTAAACCAGACATTTGAAAACAATTGAATGTGGTAGGTATGTAGCTTGTAATGTGACTTCGCATACTTGCTTTGTCAACGTTTTTGAGTGCGTTTAGAGGAAAAATACACAAAGGTTTTGAAAAGAGTTGGAAACATAAACGTGTTAATTATCTTAACAGTTTCGTATTTTTCTTCTTTCAACGACGTTTTGCTGTTTTTCTTTTAAAAAGAAATCGCTAGTAGATAGTCTAGAAATAAATCTGATAATGAGTAATAAAAAATAATAAGTAAAAATCAAAGGAAAACCTGATGATTTCAGAATATTCTGAGAACTAAACTGTTTTAAAAAAAAAATTACACGGCCATTTTTTTTTTCAGATATTTTACCTGTTATATAAATCTTTATTAATATAATATCGGGAATAAAACAATATGTACGTAAATAACAACTTATACCTAATTAATTAATAAAAATAAAAGAATTATATAGGTACTAACTTCACTAAAACTATTCACAAACAAAATAAGGCGTCGAAAAATTCATCCGCATCGCTGTCGACTGGTAATGTACCCAAGAGACTGGCCGCATTGCCACGTTTATATATAGCTACGCCGATTATATTAATATATTATATTAACGATCAAATGATAATATTTTCGTTAAGTCATTTACGATCACTTTATTGTCTATGCAGTGTTTTTCAGAGTAACAAAAAAAAAATCAACCGACTTCCAAAAAAACACTACAAAGCGAAAAATAACTTTAATTTTGAAAGTCGGTGGCAAAAAACGAAAATTCAAAACCAAAGACATTGACTTCCGAAATTAAAGTTATTTTTCGCTTTGTAGTGTTTTTTTGGAAGTCGATTGATTTTTTATGGTATTTTTTTTTTCTCTTTTTAGTTGTGGTCTACCCCGCACAAATTCAAATACCACTACCGGCTATGTAAATAATAATTACAGGAACTTATCATATCATCCACATACTAAGCGGGAAAAAAACACGTATTATTGAACTCAACTCAAAAACTATCCAAGCAAAATAAATAAAATCTATATGGGACCACTTTGAGAGTATATATACCCTTACCAAAAAAATATTTTCAAAATAGGTCCATAATCGACGGAAAAATCGGTGGGCATACATAAAAAAAATCTTCGATCGAAAATCATTTACCTTTTCTTTCATTGCTTTTAACGATAAGACAGCCGTTTGTACCGTTTTACTTGTCCAGTCTGACATGACGCTTTTTTTTTTACTAGGGTTCTCGCAGCGTTGACCACTAAGGTCTTGGCTGCTTGACCAGACTTTCCTGTGACTGCCTTAAGCTTCTACACTTAAAGCCTCCAGCCAGGGGCATAAACTATTTTAAATTAAAACTAGGCGAACGCTCGCTAAGGGCACCCCCTGTGGGGTACGAACCTCGGCTTAGGGCGTCGCTGGGGGGAGGACAGCAAAGAGGGACAGGCTGGATCAAACTTAGATTTTCATCTTGATTATTATTCGGGGTATTTAAAGCTACGTGCTCAGCTGTCGTGTCTACGTGCGCAGCACCTCGTTTTCGAGCAAGGGTCGGGGGGAGTCTCATTTACTCGGGGACGCGGTCGCGATCGCAAAGGACCTCGGCGGCGAGGTCGGAATGACGGGATGCATCTGTGTTTGTGCACTGTACTGGTGGCAGTATTCTTCTCCTGGAGGAGTGTTATGGGTCATCTGGGTCGGAAAGGATACATAACGCGCCCCACTGCCGCATTTTATACTATTTTTTACCGTACACGGCGTCGCGGGTTGTACGTAAAATGCGTTAGTGGGGCGCGTCATTTCAGAGTGGACAAGCTATACTTTGTATGTTTTATTATGATATTCTTCCTTACAGTGTGTAAAATAAAGAGTACTATCTCATCATGTGCCTAGCCGTTTCCTAACTATTTCGGACTAGACAACCAGACTAACCGGACGCTGCTGAATTGTTAATTGTTCTGGGATTTATTCACAACGAACAATATTTGTATATATATTTGTTGGTTCATAGATTAGTACTCACGTTCTCAAAATCGGCTCTATCAATTTCGATGAAAGTTGCAATATAGGGGTTTACAGGGGCGAAAAATAGATCTAGCTAGGTCTCATATCAGCGAAAATTCGTTTTCTCCGTATTTTAACCCGAGCTGAACTCAGTCGCCCAAAGATGACATGACATGACAATAATGATATTAGAATAATGACATAGCAGCATGGAATTAGTAAGCACTTACTACCATGGCAGCATGGAGTAGGTACTATACATGGATTAGTATTAGTATACTCTAGCTCTGCTCGGATGAGCATTCTATATTTTCACCCGAGCAGAGCTCGGTCGCCCAAGTACTATCTATTTAGTTTAGATCAATGCTAATACATTATAAATTATCTGTGTGTGAAGAGGATATTCCTTGCAGTAGGACAAATGGGCAGGTAGGTATTTTTCTTATCATTCTATTTTCAAATAGTTCCTTCCAAAATAAACTGAATAGTAAAAAAATAGGCATAATACACATGGTAGGGCCGCCATACTTTAAGCTCAGAGCGCGTATTACGTGGCGGCCACAAGCATCGTCTGCTCGTTAAAACACTCCTAACTAATTTGTTCAACAGATGTGAATATGTGGGGGCTTCACGACTGTGGGTAATAAGCTTTATTTTTGTTCGCTGTCAACCCACGTTGTGTCAAGTGACGTCATTATTTAGTAATGAGAAAATAATTGTATGTTTGAGTTTGGACTTATGAAAATTTTATGTTTAAAATGTATGCTATAAAAGCATTATAATTGTCCTGCAAGGAAATATTACACTTTTGTTCTAACCAAACTCTATGCATGATTGCTTTAATTAGTGTCATTTGAATAAAATAAATGTGTGTGTGCGTGTGTGTGTGTGTGTATGTGTGGGTGTGTGTGTGTGTGGGTGTGTGTGTAATGTAGGTGTCTTTAGGTACACCTCTGCCTAAGCCTTCGGGGATTATATAGGCGTGTGTTATGATGATATGTGTTTTGAATAAAATATGATTATTAATAATTGGCCAACTGCAAAGCTACATGACATCAGGTCCTATTCTTTTCATGCACAGAAGAAAGCACTGCATGTACTCTCGTTTTCTGACCAATAACACATACAAGACAAACACAACATAAAAGACATCAGGACAAAAAAACCAGCCAAGTGCGTGTCAGACCACGCACAATGAAGGGTTACAGAACCCTTCATTGTGCGTGGTCTGACACGCACTTGGCACTTGGTTGGGATGGATTTATCCGAAATACAAACTTGACACTGTAGTTGAAAAACATGTTCTCCCATACATTCCTACTGCAAATGTAAGTTTGTATGCACAATATTGAGAGATTTACCATGTTATTTTAAGACCATAGACTTCTTATAGGTTTTCCTGTAATCTATGAGTAAAGAACCCTTTTCCGTTTTTTTTTTTTTTCAAATTTTTTAGCTCAATAGTTTTGGCGACAAGGGGGAATAGTCAAATTTCATTTATTTTCTTAAATATCTTTAATAATATTTAAAAAAAATTATGTTCTCGCAACAAGCCCTTTCATTTGATATGTCACACGGTACAATTTTTTATTTTCTCATTTGCCCCCCAAATGTGACTCCCATATTCAAAATTATTTTATTTGCGTTACACGTTCGTATTTGGGTCACAGAAATACATATGTGTGCCTAATTTCAACATAATCGGTCCATTAGATTCGGAGCAAATTGGCTGTGACAGACGGACAGACACACGAGTGATCCTATAAGGGTTTCGTTTCTCCTTTTGACGTACGGAACCCTAAAAATAATAAGAAAGAAAGAAAGAAAAAGTATTTATTGAGACTCGCACAGGAAATCACAAATTAAACTAAACACCTTCAATAAGAACATTAATAAAAATAATTAAAAAAACAATACAAAAAAAACAAAGTAAAATTAAAATAAAAGCAGAAGGTCCTGTACGAGGCCAAAAGGCTCCTATCTCAGCATTAGCTGCGACATTTAAAAATAAATAAATGTCGCAGCGCTGGTATTCTGATAGGGCCCTAAGGGTCTAATAATAATCCTTTTAGTAAATTGCTTTCGATGGCTAACTTAGTACTTACTTCAAGTCCTACAAACGTCGATAACTGCAACTTCAATATAACATACTTATTGCTCGGCGCAAACTTTCAACATCAAGTGTAAGCACTTGAAGTTGAAAGTTTGTGCAGAGCAAAAGTCTTTCAAAACCATGAGAAGGATGCCTATCGTAGGCGGAAGTAAACAAAATTATAATATGTTTTCGAACTAGCTAGTAAAACCGCTTGCAAGTGGTAACGACTTGTGCAAGTTTAAGGGTAAACTTGTGCAAGTATGACACTAATACATTATGCATGTAATTGAAAGTGTTATGGAGTGTCTGCTTGTCTTCATTTTAACCGACTTCCAAAAAGCAGGAGGTTATATGTTCGTAGCGTATGTTTGTTTTTTTTTTGTGTATGTCCACCGATTTCTCCGTCATTTGTGGACCGATTTTGAAAATTTAATTTTTTGTTTGAAAGGGTATGCTCACAAATTGGTCCCATATAAATTTTATTAACTTTGCTTGGGTAGTTTTTGAGTTAGCTACAAAATACGTATTTTTTCCCTCTTAGTATGTAGATGATATGATAAGTTTCTATCACTGGTAGCAGGTAGTGGTATTCGAATGTGTGTGGGCTACCGACTTCCAAAAAAAGTCGGTGTCTTGGGTTTTGTATTTTCGTTTTTTGCCACCGACTTCCGAAATTAAAGTTAATTTTCGCTTTGTAGTGTTTTTTTTGGAAGTCAGTTGTTTTTTTTTTTAGCCATAGAATATTCTTTTTATCTATTTTGTAAACTAAATGTGATTAGGAATCCTATGAATATGAATTGCAAAAGTTAGTAAACGTTTCCGCTCTAAATCCCTATTAATGTTTTTTTTAGGGTTCCGTACCTCAAAAGGAAAAACGGAACCCTTATAGGATCACTCGTGTGTCTGTCTGGCTGGCTGTCCGTCTGTCACAGCCATTTTGTACTTGACCAATTTAGTTGAAATTTGGTACACATATTAATTTCTGTGACCCAAACACAGACGTGTAACGTAAATAAGTGAATTTTGAATATAGGGACACTTTTCGGGAGCAATGTGGAAAATTTTAAAAATTTAATGCAACCTGTGTCGTGTGATATCAAATGAAAAGGCTTGTTGTGAGGATCTCATTTATATATTTTATTTTATTTTAAAATAACCACTTTCAATGATATTTAAGAAAATTGATGAAAATTACCTTATCTCCGAAACTACTGGTCCTAAAATAAAATATAGCAAAAGGTTTCCCTCATAGATTACAGGAAAACCTATAAGAAGTCTATGGTCTTAAAACAACATGGTAAATCAAAATCGAATGTTTAAGAGAACATGTTTTTCAACTTCAATGTTAAGTTTGATCTTGGGATAAATTCATCCCAACTACGAAACCTTCCATTGTGCGTGGTCCGACACGCACTTGGCCGGTTTTTTTTTTTTAAAACAACATTTCATATTTTGTTCTTGTAGTAATAACGATAATCGCCGAAATAATATGCATTGGGTGTACTGTGATTGAAAATACAATATTGTTTTCTTCTACTAAACCAGTCTTTTCTAACACAAAATCTCTTTGAAACACTACTAACATTTATTAAAGAACTAAACCAATATAACACCAAATAAAATAGCTTAACACGAAATTCCCGTACAGCAATCATAACATACAGTTCAAGGAACCCATCTCGATTCATCGAGTATTCATTCGATTTGATGCAATTCATGGAATCAAGAGAATCCCAACTCGATCGGCTCGTAATTCTATAGTAGCCATCAACTGTTCCCAGCCCGGAGAAGCTGTAAATCGATACTGATCTTGTATGAATAATAAGATACCTGGAATTGTACAGTGCTTGTATACAGCATATCAACGTCCTTTGTTTAAAGTTTCAACTTAAACAAAACTCGTTAATTTTAGAAGTAAGTTTTCCTCGACTTTCTAATGAATGAGCAGTAAATTTGGAAGAATAAAACGCTATTGTGACAATGGTGCCGATTCCCTTGTTCACAAACTAAACTAAATTTAAGTTCAGCGCATCTTTTTCTTTCTATTTCATTAAGAAAAGGACAGAAGATAAATTTTAGTTTAGTCCTGTCAAATTAATCAGCGCTTGACGTAAATTGACGTAATTTTAGTCGGCAAGTTTTTAATCACGTCTAAACTTGTATGGAGAGTGACAGGCGCTGATTAATTTGACAGGACTAAACTAAAATTTATCTTCTGTCCTTTTCTTAATGAAATAGAAAGAAAAAGATGCACTGAACTTAAATTTAGTTTAGTTTGTGAACAAGGGAATCGGCACCAATATTGTGTTTAAGTCTTGTTGATATGCTCTTCTATAGGTTGTGAAGTCAAACAAAGAATTGGTACCTATAAAGCGTCGGTACCTATAAGCGTAAATAAAAAAAACTTTTTTACAAAAAATACAACCGACTTCCAAACTACAAAGTGAAAAAGAAGTCGGTAGTTTTTTGACACCGACTTCCGAAATTAAAGTTATTTTAGTGGGTTGGTTTGTAACTTATCTAAGTTACAATAGCCTAATGTCAACTGCTCATCAAAAATACACAAATCGCTATAGATGTTCCTATAATATTTGAAGAGTTCCCTCGATTTCTCCAAGGTCGCATCATCAGATCGTGACCAAATGACAATGGGACGAACTTGAAAGTATACCCTTTCAAACAAAAAAAGAATTTTTCAAATCGGTCCAGCCGTCTTCCAGTAATCGGGGAACATACATAAAAAATAAATATTCCGTCGAACTGAGAACCTCCACCTTTTTTTTTGAAGTCGGTTAAAAATATAAAACATGGTTAATCCGCGTAGCATCTTGCAACGCTCCGAGTGCAGCGAAGCTACGCAGCTACGGCGTAGCTATGCTCTACGCTACACTAAGCTTTTTATACCATAATATTCAACCAATCTTGTTTTTAGGGTTCCGTACCTCAAAAGGAAAAAAAGGAACCCTTATAGGATCACTCGTGTGTCTGTCTGTCTGTCTGTCTGGCTGTCTGTCTGTCTGTCTGTCTGTCTGTCTGTCCGTCTGTCACAGCCAATTTACTCCGAATCTAATGGACCGATTAAGTTGAAATTTGGTAAACATATGTATTTCTGTAACCCGAACACGAATGTGTAACGAAAATAAATGAATTTTAAATATAGGGGTCACTTTTAGGGGGCAAAAAAGAAAATTAAAAAAAAATGTTTTACTAACAGTACCGTGTGACATATCAAATGAAAGGACTTGTTATGAGGATCATAAACATATTTTTTATATCATTTTAAAATAAACACTTTTAAAGATATTTAAGAAATTCAATGAAAATTGACCATTCCCCCCCCCTTATCTCCGAAACTACTGGACCAAAATTTTTGAAAAAAATACATAGTATGGCTCTTTACTCATAGATAACAGGAAAACCTATAAGAAGTCCATGGTCTTAAAATAACATGGTAAATCTCTCAATATTGTGCGCGCAAACTTACATTTCGTCGCTCGGCATCCAATAGGCCCATCTCTCTAGCTATTATAATATCAACAACAAAATATCAAAAGTGTTTGACAGTCTGCTTAATACACAACTAAAAAATAAAACTGTAAATGTTCATGACAACCAATTCGGGTTTCGGCGTGGTTTGTCAACAGAAAGTGCAGTGTTGTGTCTTAAGCATACTGTCACATACTATACACAGCGTGGGACGCAGATTTATGTTAGCTTCCTCGACTTATTCAAGGCTTTCGATCTGGTTGCTTATGACGTATTGCGGAGAAAGATGGAGAAGGATAGATTGCCAACGGAGCTTATAAACATCTTTAAATATTGGTATGGTAACAAGATCAATAGTGTATGATGGGCTGGAACTTTTTCCAGGCCATACAGGTTGGAATGCGGGGTGAGGCAGGGAGGGTTGAGCTCACCCTCGCTTTTCGAGCGAGCTGATTGGCGAGCTCAACAACACCAGAGTAGGTAACTATATAGATGGTATTTGTGTAAATAATATTAGCTATGCAGACGATATGGTGCTTCTGAGCGGGTCAATCTGTGGTCTCAGAAAGTTGGTCACCAAATGTGAGCAGTATGCCAAAATACATGGTTTGATGTATAACTCCAATAAGTCGGAGATCATGGTCTTTGAGGCTTGGGGTAGACCAGGTTATGTACCACCTGTATTACTCAATGAGACTCCACTACAAATAGAATTTACGTTTAAATATCTTGGTCATATATTGACCCCTGACCTCAATGACGGACTCGATATTGGCGGGAACGAAGGGTGTTGTCGTTACCCTTCGAACATGCTGGCTCGCAGGTTTGCACGCTGCTCACTTAAAAAGTCAAAATTACTCTGTTTTGAGCTTATTGTACAACGTTTTACACGTGCAGCCTATGGGCTAGATATACCCAAAGGTCGTGCAACACCCTTCGTATCCAATACAACAACGCTTTCAGGGTAGCTATTGGTGGGGCTGCCCCGTTTTTGTTGCGCATCGGGAATGTTCGCAGACGCACATATTAATTGCTTTTACGCAACGATGCGAATGAGGTGTGCATCCCTGTTGCGCAGAGTGCGGGCCAGCTTCAACAATATCCTAAAAATGATCACTAGCAGGCTGGATTGCCAAATCACTGCAGTGCCATCTCCCATGGGGTGAAATAAATTTAAACTAGATTACGTGGGGCACTCGGAAAGTTTTGCGATACTAGAAAAAAATAAACTACAGGTTATATATTTTTTATTATATCTTTAATACACAGTTTCATACGTCTAAACCAATTTTCATAACACATTTTCCAGTCCACATCAAACACCTCTTCAATCTCCTTCTCAAATGCAGCCAGTGCAGCTTCCGGTGATGAAAACTGTTTTCCTTTGAGTTGGTTTTTTATTTTGGGGAACAAGAAATAGTCGCACGGAGCCAAATCGGGACTGTAAGGAGGATGACCTATAAATTTGACCGGTGTGCTGTCCAAATATTCCCTTGTTTTGAGCGCCGAGTGAGTCAGCGCGTTGTCATGGTGAAGCAGTAGCCCACGGAGGCCAGTGTTCGGTCGCTTGCTGCTTGCAGCAGTAAAAACTTCTGGCAAACATTTGGTAACATACCATTTAGTATTGATGCTCCTTTGATCTCGAAAGGGTACTGACACCAGATAAACCGTCAAAGAAAAAAAACTTGCGATCAAAATTTTGCCTGCACTTGGTTGCACACTGGCTCGTTTCACTTAGGTAGGCGTTGGTTCATTTTGAAACAGCGACATGGTCGACTGACGCTTCATTTCTGGATCATTCTGATAAAACCAAGATTCGTCAGCCGTAATGATATCTTAAACGTGCCGAGACGAGCCTGCTTCAAATTTTTTATCATGTCTCGGCACCATTCTATCCGAACCTCCTTCTGAGCCTGCGTTGGATTTTGCGTTACCAGCGTGAAACTATCTTCCTTACCCGAAGATGTCCATGTAGAATTTCATGCACACTTCCCGGTCTAATCTGCAGTATATGGTGAACCATTTCATATGTAATTCGCATATTCTCTTGAATTAAATGTTCACAGCCAGCACGTTTTGTTATGTAACAGCCGTCATAGGGCGGCCACTTCTTTCTTCGTCCGCCAAAATTACTTGACCACGCATAAATTCGTTGAACCAACAGTCGCTTTAGAAGGGCTTTTTTCTATGAACACCATTTGACGTCTTTCAAACAATTCTTCTGGTTTAAGTCGACATTTGAAATCGTACAAAATCATCGCGCGAAAATTTTCTCGTTGTAAATCCACTTTTCAGTAAGACAGAGTATTTTGATTTTGCTCCTAAAAAAATGTGGAGGGAATTTAGAATGTTATGTTTTTTTTTGTAATAAATAGTCATATTTTTTATCGATATCAAAACCAGCCAGTATCCCATAGACAAAAACTGTTAGTCGCAAAACTTTCTGAGTGACCTGGTAAAATAAGTTAACATAGTTCATAATGTTAGCTTTTGTTATTATTTAATTTAATGAAGTTCTAAATATTATTTATTTGTATAATCATGTATTTGCAGTTTTAATATTTTATTTTGTAAAGTTGTAACCATGTGCCCAAGTGAAATTGCATTTATTATTAGTTGTTAAACTGACTTTTTCCGTTTGACAGCAACTAGCTGTCAAACGGTAGACTATGTGTAGTCTCACTTGGGAACATGGCAGTCGAGCTTGAACACTCACAGAGTGCAGATGTATTTTCGTGTATTTAAAAGTGTTATCAAAGTGGTATTAAACGGATTATATAAAGCTATACATACTTTGCTTTTTCTTTGCAACATAATGGATTACAATAAGTTTACTAACACAATGAGTCCTTGTTACTTGAATAAAGAAAAATATCGTGACCATTTTTCTTTTTCAACGACGTTTTCTAAAAATTAAACCTAGCTAGATCGATTTATCGCTCCCGAAACGCCCTGCGTACTAAAGTTCATAAAAATTCTTTGAGTCGTTTCCGAGATTCAGATTATATATATACATATATACAAGAATTGCTCGTTTAAAGGTGTTAGATTTATATTATTTTTATATTAATACCGCGAATGTGAAATTTTTAACGAACATTAGATTTTTGTTTTATTTCATTCTACACAATCAAATAAGTGATCTTGCAATTAAAAAAAAAAAAACTTAAAAAAATGTCATATTCGCGGTATTGGATGCCGAGCGACGATTTGTAGTTGGAATGTATGGGAGAACATGTTTTTCAACTACAATGTTAAGTTTGTTCTTGGGATAAATAAATTCATCTCAACTACGGAACCCTTCATTGTGCGTAGTCCGACACGCACTTGGCCGGTTTTTTTTTTTTGTTAAATTATTCTGTCTGTCTGTCATTGCTCTGTTGAGGTAGTGTTTGTAATTAGTCATTATTAGTAATTAGTTAGATCTTGTCCAAACACAAACCAATTACTTGGATTTCTAAAGACTTGAACTTACTTTGAAGATTTTTGTAACTATTTTATCATAATTTGTGTACTAAGAATTTTGAAGTCCACAATTGAAAAGGATCTTTGTAATGAAGGCTTTCCTATAGAGCAGATGAGATTAATTTAAAATTGCTCGACGAAACAGGAATATTAAGTATGGCCGATGAATGTTTGCCTTATTTCGTTCTGGAAAATTTACATCAATTCCCCGAAAGGCTCGTTAAATAAATTAAAATTAATTTTTCATTTCGTTAATATAAATTGAGGAAATGAAACAAATTGTCAATTAAAGGAAGTGTGTATGCAAATTGGTGTGTGAAACATTCTGATTCGTCTGATCTATACATATAATAAAATCGTAGCGATGTCAAAACTGTACATCGAATATTTTTGAAAAAAAGTAATTGCTACGAGGTCGGGGATCGATTCTAATGCCGAAAATATTTTTTTTAGAATTTTTGTCTGTTTGTCTGTTTGTCTGTATGTATGTTCCAGCATGGCGCAAATTCTACCGGACAGATTCTGATAAAATTTTACATAGATATTCCCTGTGTGTCTGGTCAAACTATAGGGTATAAACTATCACGCTATTTACTATGGGGGACGAGCAATATTACATTATTTCGTATTTGTATGTTCCAGCATGACGCAAATTCTACCGGATAGATTCTGTTAAAATTTTACATAGGTATTCCCTATAAGTCTGGTCAAACTATAGGGTATAAACTATCACGCTATTTACTATGGGGGACGAGCTATATTATATTATGTTCATATTTTTGGAAAAAAACGCGCCGAAATATTAGGATATTGCAGATGATTATCGATTTAACTTTTTAAATGATTATCATCACGCTATACCTTTATGGAACTAAGCAGTCAATCGTGAAATATATAGGAATGGCTATTTTAGGGAATTTTCAACGAAGCAATTAACTCAGCGGTTGGACGGTTGCTTTGCAAACATGGGGTTGTAAGTTCGATTCCCAACTGCGGTTTTTTGTTTTTCTTTTTTTTTCACATTTTGTACTACTATTTTTTTTTGTTGATTATGTATCCATACATATAATAAAATCATAGCGAAGTTAAAATTGTACATTGAATATTTTGAAAGAAAGTTATTGCTACGAGGTCTGGGATCGATTCTTATGCAGAAAATTTAGTTTTCAAAATGTTTGTCTATTTCAACTGTAGGGTATAGACTATCGCGCTATTTTCTATGGGGATGAGCAATATTACATTATATCGTATTTGTATGTTCTAACGTGACGCAAATTCTACCGGATAGATTATGTTAAATTTTTGCATAGGTATTCCCTATAAGTCTGGTCAAATTGTAGGGTATAAACGATCACGCTATTTACTATGGGGGACGAGCAATATTATATTATGTTCGTATTTTTGGAAAAAAACGCGCCAAAAGATTAGGATACTGTAGATGGTTTTTGATTTAACTTTTTAAATGATTATCATCACACTATACCTTTATGGAACTAAGCAGTCAATCATGAAATATATAGGAACGGCTATTTTAGGTAAATTTCAACGAAGCAATTAAGTCAGCGGTTGGACGATTGCTTTTTAAACATGGAGTTGTAAGATCGATTCCCAAGTATGGTTTATTTTTGTTTTTTTTTTTTAGTCGATTGTTTTTTTTTTTTGTAAAAAGTTTTTATTTCTCGCTATTTAGTGGGTCAATTTGTAATTTGTCTAAGTTATATTAGCTTAATGCCAACTGCTCATCACCTTTTACAAAATATGGCTTTTCCCGATGCAGGGACGTTCATCATTGAAAGTTCTCCTGGTACTTCACCATCAACTCCACTTCTCCATATGCATTGTGACGAGCATAAATTGCATTGCAACCTATTAAAGTAATCAAATCGCAACCCGTGAAATACTTATTATTTAGTAGTTCCGGTGGCTATTTGTGGTCCTCATCATCAGTTCCACTTAACCAAATAGTGCTTTCCAAGAGCAACTGCACGAGTTACTATAAAAAATACCCAAATTGCCATAGGTTTGCCTATAATATTTGAAGAGTTCCCTCTATTTCTCTGGGATGCCATCATCAAATCCTGGTTTCCTTATCATGGTACCACTTTTGAAATATTTCTTTTCCAACAAAAAAAGAATCATCAAAATCGGTTCATAAACGACGAATTTATCCGCGAACACACATAAAAAAATATATATATACGGTCGAATTGAGAAACCTCCTTTTTTTGAAGTTGGTTAAAAAGAAAAACTTCGTAAGCTATGGGAAACTGCTACGTTACAAGTACTTTACAGTCACAAAACATTCAAGGTTGTGTTCTGATCATTTTAGAGCTGAAGACTATAGGAATAAAAGGAATTTTACAGATTTTGACAGCAGATTTGTCCTAGCGATTTTAAAATCTGTGTGTGGATCTTCTGGAATCGTTGCCACACTGCTTTCTGGTGACAAAACAGCGCACGCCATGTTTAAGATTCCCATCAATTTAAAGAGCAACGAAACGCCTGTTTGTGGGGTGTCACGCAACAGTAACAAGGGATGTGTGCTTAGGGATTGCGCTTCATCGTATGGGATGAATGCATTATGGCAAAAAGGAAAGCAGTGGAAGCTGTAAACAGAACCCTGCAGGACATCCGCAGGAACCAAGACATGATGGGTGGTGTTACAGTCCTGACTGACAAAGTGAATACTTCGTTGAAAAAGTCGACTCTACGGTCGAGAGTTCATAGACTGCGCTTGACCATCATCATACGAGCTCGGCTTGGCGGGAATTCAAATGCTCAAGAATTCTCCGATGTTCTTCTAAAAGTTGTTCGAGGCACTCTACCAGAGACTCTTGGTAAAGTAGATCCCACTTAAGAAGATCTTATTCGTCTGGTATACGGGGACATCAGTCAAATACCGTACCAAGAGAATTCTTGGGCGTGTTTCCATTTTAACTCCGAAAATGATCAAGCTGCAGCGATCAACCACAGTATTCTTTCACAAATTGAGTGAAGTGATATACACCTCCATTAATACTGATGTGAATGAAGATGATGCCGCACATTACCCCGTAGAATTTCTCAATTCGCAAATGGCAAGTGGACTTCCGGTTGTACATCTGTGTAACGGAACCCGGCTCAAAGTCACGTCTTTGCAGAGAAACGTCATCGAGGTGGAAATTCTAACAGGTTATAGCGATGGTAAGACAGTGTTTATAGCGCGTATACCACTAATTCCCCAAAATTATCAGTTCAAGCGCATGCAGTTCTCTGCGAACGTATGCTTTGCGATCAACAAGTCACAGGATCTGACACCGAAGGCTGAAAGCTGCGGGTGTCAACCTCAGAACAAGCTGCTTCTCACACGGACAACTGTACGTCGCTTGCTCCCAAGTCACCATTCCTGACTCTGCATATTTTGACTGCTGAGAATAAAACTACAAATGTAGTAGGTATACAGGGATGTTTTATAAAAATGTGGCTGTTATTGTAGTATATTGTGGTATCTTACGACTTCCACGTGAACGAAGTCGCGGGCAGAAGCTAGTATAATTATAAAGGGTATTATCATTTGAGATGTGAGTAGGGTTCCGTCTTGTTTGTTTTAAAACAATAAAGAATGAAGGGAAAGAACGAACGATATCAACAATAACTTTGTCCGCGTGAAATATCTTGTTTTAACACAAAAAATATCCTATGGATGGCGGGCAGCAGCTGGGTGAGAGTTGCCGAAAATCGAGCTGAATGGCGTGCAATTGAAGAGGCATATGTCCAGAAATGTACTACTTTAGGCTGATGATGATACCCTATAACACTCAGTAATACTGCAGCTTCCCATTAGTGAAAGAATTTTCGGAATCGAATCAGTAGTTCCGAAGATTACCCCCTACATACATACTCACAACTTTTGCATGTTTATAATATTAATTAATAATAAGTTCCATTTACACGGTGCAAATTTCTGTAACGTTCAAGTGCAATAATCGCATGCCATAAAGCACGTTCAATTATTGCCACTCAAGAATTGCATGCAAGTGTAAGCACGCGTGCGATTTCCATAAAATGGCAACAATAATTGAATGCAAGTTTTGTCATTCAATAATCGTGAAGTGTAACAATATACCTATTATGCGACTTCTGTTTACACCAAGGCAATTATTGCATGCAAGTTTTATTTCGCCTAAATACAAAGTTGCACGTCCTTGTACGTACAAGTGAAAAAAGGATTGCCCGTATTTGCGCTGCTTCATTCAATTTAATTGAACATCTTCTCACTTTTTTTGAAGGAAAGACTTCTTTAGGCGCGTTGGGCATTTTTGAGATTGAATCACAAATCGAAAGGCTACATTTATCTATACAAGAAATTGATTTTATAGGTATGTAAAAATCTCACATTAACTTATTTACATGACGTGTACAATATTTTATTGAAGTGAAAACTTGGGCATCGTTGGGCATTTTTGAGATGCCATTGATTTCGCGACACCGTTACCGACACCTCATTTTTGTAAACGCAATTGTGCTCTTTATTTATATTATGTTACGGATCAATGTTCTATGCAAGTATTTTTCATTCACCACGGCGATCTTGTTCAAGTTTTCAATTCTGTCGGCACTCCCGGAGTGCCACTGTTTTTTTATAACTTGTTTCGTCCGCTCATGTTTGAATGTAAGAACATTTTCAAGCCAGAATTAAATGCGATTTTATTATGCGTGTTTACACCTATACCAGTTTGGAACGGCAACTAACTTGCCCTTATCGTGTAACAATTAGATAATTGCCTAGGTAAAAAAAAAAACTAGTCCGTCTTTCAGATAATAAAAAAATATTAGACACTTATTTTTTGCTTTATCATATTAATAAAAAATAACTTAAAAAACCCGCATTAAAGTGGGGGCTCGCTACGTCACAACGTTGTATTAAATCTAGCAAGGCGTGACGTCATGCCACATTTTAACTCAATGCATCGCCGTAATTTTTTGATAACGACAAAAAGAAAAAATACGTGTTCAATATTTTTTAATAATCTACAAGAAGGACAATTTTTTTTTAACACAGTCCTTTTTTACCTGTTGTTTAGATAGTGCCAGTCAGTTGTTGCTTAAATTTTGCATGCCACAGGCAATAAACTTACACCGTATAATTTGGGTTTTAGTATACGCTTTGATTCTAAAGGCATACCACACTGGCTGTAGGTACAGTTTGCGAACCCCGAACCATAAAGTAAAAACAAAAGCCTACCACAATAATAACCATTAAAAATAATATGCCTCCGTAACAGTATACCTCTTACCCTCAATAAAGATCTGATGTTAAGGTACAGCAAACCGTCGCCACATCCTTCTCATGTTTACAACCGACGTCAAAAGTATAGCCGACGTGCCGTGAAAATACAACAGCCTATAGACGAACGTGATAGGAATGATAAGGTCTTATCTTTTTGTATTATAATCCTTATCACGTTGACTGTGAATAGACACCTTTACGAGTGCGAAGGAGTGACAGATGGAACGTGGGTGGTGACGAAAAATGTAGAAAATTCTATTACATTTTCTCATTGATAGATTAATTATCAATGAGAAAATGTAATAGAATTTTCAACCTTTTTATACCTAATTTGCTGTCACATGTCATATTAGATGTTGTGACTGGTTGGTGACAAAAATAGTAACATGTACAAAGTATTTATATTATAATATCAGACTCTAAGAAAGTGGAACGGACGACTGTACTACTGAACTTCGAAGTTTAAAATACCGATGTACTGTATACAAGTTTAAAATTACGATTAACGTGAGTCAGAATGTACGCTACGATGAATTACTTTATGGAGAATGTTCATAATCGCGATGTACAGGACTTCGAAAGTTTGCTATGACGAATTACTTAATTGCACTTCTGTAAAGTACAATCAACACTATTCTAATTTATAAAATAATTATTACTTAAAAAATTAAGTTAGGTTAAAATTGCTTATTAGTCTTATAGGATAGATTGTAATTAATTATTAAGAACCTGGTTCTTTTTAATAAAGGAAAAAAATTAAAATAATGTACACATGTAAATAAGTTAATGTGAGATTTTTAGATATGAAATCGATTTCTTGTATTAATGTAGCCTTCCGATTTGTGATTCAAATTAATTTGCAATTGCCATGCGGGAAAATTGTCTGGAAGTGACGCCTGAGCTGCCTCCGACGACGTGGTGGAAGTGGCAAAGTTTTGGGCCAACAAGTTCTGAAACAGTCTTGCTAGCGACATGAAGAAGAAGGAAAACTCGATGAGCTATTATGACGTAATATTTGTATGAACTAGAAGATCGCACAAGCTCATTTTTGAGCGAACGACACTTTTCTGGCATATGAAATTCTCTAAGAGTCTTTTTTTTTTTCTTTTCTACTTATAGGTCGTTTGTGTACCGCACCGTGAATAGTACGTCAACGAGAACAAGATGATGGCGCCGAAGTAGCAATTGTACCACCGCGGTAACGCATATCTAAGCATTTTGAAACACGACCCTTTTTAACCGATTTAAAAAAAAGGAGGAGGTTCTCAATTCGACGGTATTTTTTTTTGTTTTTTACTTCAGAACTTTCTACTGGGTGAACTGATTTTGATGATTCTTTTTTTATTTGAAAGCTGGTACTTCCCGTGTGGTCCCATATAAATTTTATTAACTTTGCTTGGATGGTTATTGAGTTGGGTTCAATAATACGTATTTTTTTCCTACTTTGTATTTTTTTCGTCGGTAAGCGATACTATAGCGGCTTAGCGCTGCAAGCAAGAATAGTCCTTACAGCGTTTCTTCGATAGTACATTTAAACAATCGGAGCCCTCAATATCGTCAGCTGTTTCTTAGACCAATGTTTACAAGATCGTTGTCAAAAGTGTCATGAAAATAGAAAACTAACAAAACGTGTTGGGAATAGTAAGGGACACTCGATACGATCCATCTTTATCATTTTACGCACGCACTCTGGTTCTAGCGTAACAATAGGCCTTCTCCCGTGAGTGGTTATAGGTGTCACATCCTCCTAATATACATATACTCCGTGACATTTTAGTCGTCTTACAAAAACAGCCCACTGCATGTATCCAATGACTACTAAATATTCATGTAGGATGTTAATTAGGATTATAATTTTAAGAAATGAGTAAAGAGAACATGAATGCAGCGATGAGTGAATGAAAGAATATGTGTGGGAGAGAGAGGAAAAAGGAAACAGAGAATATGGCGAGCGAGCTATAAGATGTAAAGACGTTTAAACATTTGTAAGAAGTTATTAAATAATTAAAAAAGTAATTCAAGTTAATAAGATTTTATTTCGGTCATCCACCACCCCCTACATTCATTTAAAAAATAAATAAATATTGTAACAATTTTTTAATAGCTCCTAGAGATATTCTACGTCGGATGCATTGAGTGGCCCTTTGTAAGACGACTAAAATATCACGGTGTATATATTTTATTTTTATGAATGTTTAGTAGTCATTGAACACATGAAGTGGGCTGCTTTTGTAAGACGACTAAAATATCACGGTGTATATATTTTATTTTTATGAATGTTTAGTAGTCATTGAACACATGAAGTGGGCTGCTTTTGTAAGACGACTAAAATATCACGGTGTATATATTTTATTTTTATGAATGTTTAGTAGTCATTGAACACATGAAGTGGGCTGCTTTTGTAAGACGACTAAAATATCACGGTGTATATATTTTATTTTTATGAATTTTTAGTAGTCATTGAACACATGAAGTGGGCTGCTTTTGTAAGACGACTAAAATATCACGGTGTATATATTTTATTTTTATGAATTTTTAGTAGTCATTGAACACATGAAGTGGGCTGCTTTTGTAAGACGACTAAAATATCACGGTGTATATATTTTATTTTTATGAATGTTTAGTAGTCATTGAACACATGAAGTGGGCTGCTTTTGTAAGACGACTAAAATATCACGGTGTATATATTTTATTTTTATGAATGTTTAGTAGTCATTGAACACATGAAGTGGGCTGCTTTTGTAAGACGACTAAAATGTCACGGTGTATATACATACCTGCGGTAGTGAATCTATTCATCCTTCACGTAAACATGTGGATTATTGTGTATGTGTGGATTTTGTGAAGTGGATTATTTTCATAAATATAACTTCCTGGAAAAGGATAATGGGGATTGAGGAGTGAGGTACCTATATTTATTTATTTATAGTTAATTAAAACGCTACAACACCAATTACATTTATTAACATAGAAACATTAAAAAAATAATATTGACAATTTTGTTGTGTATAATTTAATTAAAACTAACATGGGACAGTGGACGGGTTACATACTTTCTCTCACAGAACACCAGTCACGCATAATTTTATTCGATTCATCCGCAAACACACATTAAAAAAATAGTAATACATTAAAATAGCCCACAGCAGTAACTATAGTCAGTGTGTGTTACGGTCAGCCTCGCTACTTCCTTACTGACTTCCTTGCATTTTTGGTAAACATATTGCTTTCCCGCTTTTCTATAAAAAGCACCTTTCGCACCGATACAAGAGACGTCAATCGTACGCCAACAACATAATTGTTCCTCATCATCTCTTTAAGACAAAGCCGGGAAACATTGTCTGAAGCAACAAAAACAGTTGCGAGCGTATTAAATCGGGTACTTGCAAACTCCCGCCCCCAGACACGCATCGCATTTGAGCCTCACTTTGAGCGCTCTGTGTTCTTTACTGAGCTTTATAATTAAAGAACGTTTTTCTCCCCTACGATGGTTGCTTTTTGATGTTTTTTGTATGTTTTTTTCTCTTATGGGGCACGTTTTATCACTCTTTTAAATGTCGGGTCACGGTATTATCAAATCCTACTTCCTACTTATTATAAAGAAAACACTCTTTTCTTGCTAATACTTTTAATCCACACTACTGTACTATTTCATAATCAAACGACAACTAACTATGCATTACATTTTACCATTTAAAACGACTTTTTCCCCACCCAGAAATAACGATGATATAATAACCGTAATTTCTAAGTGTTGCCAAAGTAAAACAATACGTTCAGTTGCCATAATGAAATTACATTTAGAAGTTTCTGATAATATTAAAATTTGTATTTTGACAGTGTTGCCACAGTGGGTATTATAAATCGATATAAAAATAATACATTTTTCAAATTAAATCAAAGTAATCACGACATTATAATATATATAACATAATATATTTAGAGCAGTGTGGCCCAGTGGTAACGGCCGCGACTTACGAGTTGTAGGTCGTAGGTTCGAACCCAGACAGGCGCTTTACTTTGTGTAAATTATTTCATCACCACTGCTCTCAAAACGGTGAAGGAAAACATCGTGAGGAAACTGGCATGTCCTAGAACCGAAAATTCGAAGACATGTGACATCTACCAACCCGCACTGGGCCCGCGTGGTGGATTACGGCCCACTCCCTCTCACAGAGAGGAGGCCTGTGTCCCAGCAGTGGGAACATTTATAGGCTGATGATAATGATGAATATATTTATATTATAAACGCAAAAGTTTGTGAAGATGGATGGATATTTGTTACTCTTTCACGCAAAAACTACTAAACGGATTTAGATGAAATTTGGCACATATATAGTTTATAACCTGGATTAACACATCAAATACTTTTTATCCTGATATTTCCACGGGATCGAGGCTTATGCGGGTGAAACCGCGGGGCGCTGCTAGTCAAATATATAATAAGCTCTTGAAAGCCTTAGGTATGTCAATCCTGTCGAAAGTCGGTCTAGAAATATGAAACTGTTTGAAAGCGATTGCCAGTCTAGGCCCTTTGGGCTCCAAAAACTATTTCATGTCAGGATAATCTTGCCATAATATTCTAGTGATCATTGTGTAATAAGAACCATCCTTTCTCTAAAATAACTAATTTAATTCCGAATATAATTATTTAACCTCAAAATAGATATTAATCCCCAAATGAATCTTAAAGTCGTTACCCCAATATCATAATTGGGGTAACGACTATGTCTAAAACTATTTAATAAAACTACATATTTACAATATTTTAGGGATAAAGAAAATAATATTAAACACCAAGATATTTTGTCATTCATTTATATTTCTTTGCCAACATCAAATTCAATATTCTACACCATACCATCACATCTCCAATAGGAGATGATAATATCACTATTTAATCAGTATTCTAATATTTACCATAAAACTAATAGGTTACCTGAATTTACAGTAGATCTCCAACCAATACCATGCCAATCTATCTTTTTACCGACACAACCACTAAGCACGTCTTACCGTCACGAGCGCCCGACCCAGAAAAAGGCTATTCCGCCATTTTGACATATCGAATCTATTGGTGTTGCCAGTACAATATCCAACAATAATGTATTAATAAATTGAAACCTAAAAATTGGTGCAAAGGCCTCTTCTCATACAGAAAAGAAATAGCACGTTAGCTCAAATTGTTTGATTTCTGACCAAAATGGAGTTTTTTTTCCTTTACTGCAGGTAACTAAGAAACGAATAATAATAACTCATGAAGAAAAGTGTGAAACTGAATTTCAAAAGGATCCAACAAACAAAAACAACCAAATCCACCTAACAATATTAACAACACAACCACAAAATTTCACATCTAACCCCAAGGAACTCCTCTAATTTGCACCCACACAGCACAAATGCCAAATATACAAAGAAAATCACGAGATCATTTAGCCAGGCTGTGACAAAAAGGGGGTAACCACAGAAATTAGGGTTCTTCACAAACATACGATGTAGCTAACGGTCGGGTAAACGTTACGCAATCCACTGAGGTTTCGAGTTACAAATTCACTCATAATTTGATACAGGCTTTGTTGGCTGTTTTGTGGTGGAAATGCTTTCGTTTGATTTGACTTCTGGTTATATTTGATGAAGCGTATATTTAGTTGTTGAACTTAAGTCAAACCTTGAGCGAAACTGACATCAATGAACAAAGAAAGGCAATTTAATTGAGACTTTATCAAATCTTTTCCTTAATTACTCTTTATTTATATTACTCTAATGATCAATGTTCTATGCAAGTATTTTTACTTTAAAGGTTTAAGGAAGTATTTTTTTTTTTGTAAACGCGATTGTGCTCTTTATTTAGATAAGTTTACGGACCAATGTTCCATACAAGATTTCCTGCACAGTAAAATTGTTCAAGTTTTCACTTCTGTTGGCACTCCTGGGGAGCAACTGTTTTTTTTTTTGTATGTTTGTTTGTTACACTTTCACGCTAAACCGGCTGAAAGGATTGGCACATAGGTAGACCATGAGCTGAATTAGGACACAGGATACTTTTTATTCCGATATTCCTACGGGATCGAGATTTATGTGGGTGAAACCGCGGGGCGCAGCTCGTAGCTTATAAAGACGGAAAATGCTGCATAAAACAAAACAATGTTAGGTACATTTCTATAAGATCTTTAACGGCCTTCTGAACGATTCTATTACTAAAGAGTGTAGTAGATAGCTGCTCGTTCAGTGTAATGGTTATTTTTATTACCCTATTTGGTCTAAACAGTGTATTGCTTATTTAAACTCACATTTATTTTGTTAAGCAACGATCACATGTGCCGACAGAAAGTGGTGCTTAATTTTGATTTTTGAAGTGAAAACTTCTTTAGACAGGTTGGGTATTTTTGAGAAGGGATTAAACCATTGATTTCACGACACTGTGACGGAATTTACCGACACCGTAGAGTAAAAGACATCAACGCGTTGATTACCGTGGTGCCGATTTTTTTTTTCAATTTTTCACATCTGTCGGCACTCCGAGAGTGCCACTGTTTTTTTATCACTTAATGGAAAAATAGGGGTAGTTACGTTTAATTTCGTTCTCTAGTTTCTGCCTAGCCCTATGAGAAGAAAGCGTGAGAAATAGGGGTGTTGTAAATAATATGGTACAGTTGTCGGTAGTAACACTTTGACCTTGAGACCTTGAGCTGGTCCAGCGTAGGATGGAGTTTCAATAGAATTAGAGACAGGCTGACTGTCCACTCGAGCGGAGAGGAGAGGAGAGGAGCGGAGCGGAGCTGTGCCAATATCAACCAGTGGAGTTGCATAAAATCTCCGCTCCGCTTCAGTGGACAGGGATTTGCGAACTAGCTTAAAAATTCATACAAAACCGGGAAGTGGAGCAAGGAAACGGAGCAGGATAGCGGAGCGTAAGAAAACTGGCCGTGGGGTATTGCAGCCCGCTAAAATTACTCGGCGTGTGAACTTGGCCTAGCTCCGCACAGTCCGCAACTCCGCTCCGCACTACCTCGCTCCACATCAATGGACAGACACAGTCCGCAACTCCGCTCCGCATTATTCACTCGCTCCGCTCTGCTGCCACGCTCTGCGTCAATGACTGTCCACTGAAGCGAAGCGAGACAGCGGAGCGGAGAAATGTGCCAATATTAACCAATAGGAATGGAACTCTGAAGCGGAGTTTAGATTCTATTGGTTATTATTGGCACATTTCTCCGCTCCGCTACTTCGCTCTGCTCCAATATACAGGCAACCTTATACAGCTTTAACAAAGATTTGTCCTTGGCAGCTCTGAGAGAGTAGGAAGGCCTTTGCCCAGCAGTGGGACAATAAATGCTGATGAAAAAATAAACGAATTTGGTACCACTGATGTTCGGTCGACTGCACCCGTGACTGTAACTTGATGTTAAAATCTATATTCAGGTACCATCGCGGAAAGCCATAACTAACCACCATAACGACTATTCTTGCTTGCAGCGCTCAGCCGCTATAGAACCGAGGCGAGATGTGGTCATCGTGTGTACGGGATTTTGTTTTCAAAATGGTTAATTATGGGTTTCTGCAAAAGTGTCCATTCCAAAACTCCAGTCGCACAATTACCCTTTTATGTGTATTCACTCAAGGAAAGCAGTGGTAGCCCAGTGGTAACGGCCGCGGCTTACGAGTTGTTGGTCTTAAGTTCGAACCGAGACAGGCGCTTTACTTTGTGTAAATTATTTCATCACCACTGCTCTCAAAACGGTGAAGGAAAACATCGTGAGGAAACCGGTATGTTCTAGAACCGAAAATTCGAAGACATGTGACATCTATCAACCAGCACTGAGGCCGCGTGGTGGCTTACGGCCCACTCCCTCTCACCGAGAGCAGGCCTGTGTCCCAGCAGTGGGGACATTTAGGCTGAATATGATATTCGCGCAGTGTCTATCGTGGAAGTGTCCTGCTACCACTAATATGGCACTTGAAGTTTTAGAAAAGTTAGTTGTGGTGTAGTGTTGGCTCTATCACTCATACCTCTTTGACAATCTCCTTCTAGGTACTTTAGACAACAAACCCCAACACAAAGGTGACCGAAAGTGGGTGGTAAGATGCGTGGGTAGTCCAATGGAAGGTCGTTGACATTACCACTCCTGTCGGAAACTCGCAGACAAAATTGGGACGAAATAGGTTAGAATGACAGAAAAGGCTTAACTACAGTGGGTGGACAAAGGCTGTGGATCTTTTCTTTTTCGTGTGGTTCGTGACTAACCTGGTGTCAGAGTTTCTAGGTTTTTATACCGCCCATGGGCCTCTGACTTGCCGTCGAGAAATATCTCTATGCTCGTTCCTCACGATGTTTTTCCTTTACTGATTTTGAAGCAAGTGATAATTATACAATACGCACATGAATCTGAAAAGTCAGAGGTGCGTGCCTTGGGTTGGAACTCGAGACCTATGACTTGGCAGTCTGACGGTCACACAACTAACGCTGTGGACGATAACGATAAAAATATAAGTAAAGAAACTTTTAAATATATTTTGGTCCTTTATTCAGTCAGTCTTTATACAAACAAAATTGATTGTCAACTGTTTTTCAATAACGCTTATTACATACAAGTTAGATCACTGTTAAGTCATACAGGGTGGCAGGGACATCAACGTGAAAACTATTACCGTGGATTCAGGATATGATTCTGAACCCCGGGGCGTTGTAAAATTTTTCGTCGGTTATTTAAAAAAAAACAGCTGTTTCATAGAAAAGTGCAATACCTAAGCGGTCAAAATGTATGGAACAGCTGATTTTTTTTAAAAATAACTGACGAAAAATTTTAACGCAGGGGCATTCAGTATCATGTCCTGAATCCATGGTAACAGTTTTCGCGTCGATGTCCCTGCCATCCTGTATAATTTTATCTGCATAAATATTTTTTCGGAAAATATTACGTCACTTCTAATTAGGAATTATTCTAAGTGCCCCTATAAATGCTCAATTAATTATTAAACATAATACCTTAAGCTGATATGACACGAGCATGCAACCGAGTTTCGAATATATCTCTCCCAAAAGCGATGTTAAGAGATAATTAATACGAGGTATACAGCCACTGTAAGCCTGCAGTATATTATCTATTTTACACTCTAAGTGGTTGTTAAATAAATAATTTCACACTTTACCTGGACATGTGCATTAAGGTGGTTTTATACCGGCGAGGAGAGGCGTGGATGGGGTGGGCGAGAATTGAAATCACGCTTACCGTTTTACACCGAAAGATGTCCAGCACTGCCTCGCGCCGGCTCGCGATGTCTCGCGCTAGCTCGCGTCGTCTCGCGCTATAATGCGCCGCCTGGCCAACCGTGTCTGGCGCACCGGCCAGCCGAGAATATAGTATGCAGAGATGTCTCGCGAACGTCGGAGCGTGCCAGCGCGTACCAGCGCGTGCCAGCGCGAGACATCGCGAGACTTCTCGAGACAGCGCTTGACAGAGAGAGACGGTGCGGGTCCTCGATAGCCGGTGCGAGATTTGTATATTCGTTTTACAAAGTAAGTAAATACTCTATTCATACAGCAATAAAGTTCAATATTGTACTAACAAATATTTCAATTCTCGCCTCGCACATCCTCGCGCATTTAGACCTTTTATACCAAAGATGGGCAGGGCGTGGATAGAAAAATTGCCACACAAATTTAAATTCTCGCCCATCCCATCCACGCTTCGCCTCGCCGGCGTAAAACCACCTTTACACAAAAGCTTTGCAAAACTCGCCTTTACGAAAAAACTAAACCCAAAGAGAACTGCTTCGTGTATCAGGAAAAAAGTATCCAATATTTTAATATAGGTTCAAGTCTATTTGTACGTCGAATTTCATTCAAATCCGTTGAGCCGTTAATAAAGAGTGATCGAGTAACAAACATAAAAACTTTTATATTTAAAACCTTCTAGTACGATTTTAATGCAACTTCCGTGTCTCGCCGACAAATGGGCTTTGTATAATTAAGTGCGAACTCATTAACGTAATTATAAAGAGCTCGTAAATTAAAAAATATGGGACTTTGTGTCATTTTGGCTATAAAAGTTAATCAAACAATGAACTTGAACGAGGTTGTTGACCTTCAAGTAATTCAAATTCAAAACATTTATTTCAGACGTAGTCCATATACTGTTAGTAACACAAAAAACCTTACAAAAACAAAGCCACAGGAAAAAATAAAAACAAAACAAAAATAAAAACCACAAAGTGACACCGCACAGGAGTGCCGGTTTATGCCAAGCCCTGGACACGTCCACCCACAGTGTGTAGTCGCATCCAGTGCCGCCACATCGGCGAGTCCCAGCGGCCCACAAACACGCTCAGAAGGCTGTTCGAACTGGCCCGCATGCGCCTCATAAGAGACGCACAACGCTTCCGCATGATGGCATAAAAACCATCCACGGTTTTAACCGCAAACATTGCTGAAGCGCTGCAGTAACACGGCAGCCCAAACTGTACAAAAAATATAAATAAGTAATAAAATAGTTATCTTACCTCACTTATATAATAACAGTTGGGTAAAGAAATAAATACCTTTTGATCCGAAT
The DNA here is from genome assembly GCA_963680765.1 of Agrochola lychnidis. Lineage (NCBI taxonomy): Eukaryota > Metazoa > Arthropoda > Insecta > Lepidoptera > Noctuidae > Agrochola > Agrochola lychnidis. The sequence goes on along the minus strand of OY796869.1, from coordinate 9,857,341 downwards.
ATGAAAGACTAGCAACACTAATCTTTTAAGACCTCTAAGCTGTTCAGAATGCAATTCAAACGTAGTTTATAAAACTTAGATTGCGTTAAATATGCTCCGTTCGCGATTCAATTTCCAAACATGTAAACAAATACATATTTTTGGAAATAGTAGATTGTTATACGAGGGGCTAAAATAACCCATTGTAACGAGGTAGTTTTACTCCCGAGCTCCAGCGAGGGAGTAAATAGAAACCGAGTTATAATGGGTTTTAGCGCCGTGTGTTACACTCTACTTTTCACTACGATTGCGAGAAAATAAAATAATCCAATACAATATTAAATCGTTTATTTTATTTAAATGTACAATTTGTACAATTCTAGATATTTAACGGGATGTTTTTTCCGGCAACTTAATTTCAGTCCACTGTGAAGATATTCTCACTAGATGATGACATTTTCACTGTTGTAAATTATATTACGGTCACCAATTCAATTCGTAATTACTGAAAAATTCTAAAGATTTCGCGCCAATGCCTTTTTTATTTCTTTTGTAGCCGCAACGCAATGCACGCATTCTACCGAAGAGATAGCCGCATTTAGTTCCATTTTCAAAAATAAAATGTTCTTCCTTTTTTGTGAATCAGTAATAAGTCGAGTCCATAATCATGATTATTCTACATAAGAATAAAGACTTTTCGTTTTTCAAAGCTCGTTGGAACAGACAAAAATTAAAAAGAAATACTTTTTCCCCTAGAGCAAGAAATGCTATTTTTTCCCCGTTCTGGTACTCTACAATGACGGCCTTTTTGAGCAAGAGGAGTGAAAAAGCAATTATAATACTCACACATATTGCCCTCCAAATTCAAAAATTCTTATGATTTTTTCAATTGTTCTCGTCATTCTGAATTTACACTATTATAAAGTTAATTCATTCAAGTAGAAATAACATCAATTTGAAACAAAGATTAGAACAGACTTCAGATTAATGTATTAGCCCCAGTGTTCTTTATCCCCTATTATTAATAAAGAACAAGTTTATTAATCGTTTATACAATGCATCATACAACTATTGGCTCAAAACAATCATAATACCAACTCCTGTAACCCAGGCCTTGTAATAGTCACAATTAAAGATTGTTGGAGGACCCTCCTCAAGTATCAGGAGCATGATTTACTGTCTACGCAACCAAATTAATCAGATAAATAAACAGGAAAAAATAGTAAAGGAATTCTATGACCTTTCCTACTGTATTATCATCCATCCAAGTTTATTTTCTCGTCTACAACAGAATTTATTTTTTATCCATCATTTTTCCGAAGAGTGCCTAAGTTACCTTCATATTCTCTGTTGCTTATGTACTTAAAGAATTTCCCAGCCGCAAATAAGTGTGTACAGTAGCTTACAAAATGTTCAAATGTAACTTAATATATTCAACATTTTTATATGATGGTAAACAAAGACCTCTTCACTTTCGGCTTTCAGACTTCTTAACATAATTCCTGTGTAAATACTTTTAGTCAAGTTTGCAGAAATATTCACTTCAATTTAGTTATTCTTTGGCTGTACACAATGGTCTACTTTGGCATAATATTATGAGTAGCTGAAACTCTATTGAGTTGGAAAACATCTAAGGAAGAAAACACAAAAGTTTAATTTATCGGTTGGCGTATAATAGGATTCGTAAAAGAGGCTTTATGAATAACAAAGATAGGGTGCAATTCTGCATACTCAAACTAAAATCTTGTTTTCACCTTGCCCTTGAAGAAACGTTGACCCATCGCAATTATTCTCCATAACACATGAGAACGTCCAAACCATTACTCGTTAAAACAAACAATGTATCTAATAAGACGCACACGAAACAAGCTGAAATAAATCTTAGTAGAAATGCAATAAGATCTAACCATAAAATAAATTGATACAGAAGGTTAGCTCTGTCATGGGGTCTCAACTCGAACAAATTATAATTAATTTTGTAAAAAAAATCATAGATGGCAGCATAGGTAACAATGATGAAATTAACAATCACTAAAAAGCGATAAACGACAGATTTTGGCATAAGTAAGATTAGCAAAAATCAAAACTTCCTTGTTCAATGCTGATTTATAAAATTAAACTCATAAATCGTGTATTTTCAACAAAAAAGGTAAATTAAACCTTTTACTTCAATTCGAACTCATAGAATGATAAAGTTGATCACTTTGTTCAGAGCTCTGTGCAATAGATGGCGTTTTACTCAATTTGTCATCACATGATACGTTTAGTAGGAAAATGAAAATCAAACAATTTTTGAAGTGAAAACTTCTTTAGGAACGTTGGGCATATTTGAGATGGGAAAAACAATTGAACTCGCGACACCGTTACCGACATCTCATATTTGTAAACGCGATTCTGCTCTTTATTTATATTTTGTTACGGATCAAAGTTCTATGCAAGTTTTTTACTTTAAAGGTTTTGGAAGTTTTTTTTTTAAACGCACTTGTGAACTTTATCAAGATTGGATTACGGACCAATGTTCTGTACAAGTATTTTTATTCCACCAAGATCTTTTTCAAGTTTTCACTTCTGTCGGCACTCCCGGAGTGCCACTGTTTTTTTTTTTAAATCTATTACCTACTTTACATAGTGGAAATATAATAACTCTAATAAATCTATTACTTAACATGTTTTTGGCAAGTACCTACCTATTTCATTATATTTTTTTCATTTTACCTTTCTAAAACTTTCTATAAAAACCGGCCAAGTGCGAGACGCGCAAGGACTCGCGCACGAAGGGTTCCGTATCATTATCTATAAAAACGGCAAAAAATTACGTTTGTTGTATAGCCCCCTTAAATATTTATTTTATTGTTTTTTTAGTATTTGTTGTTACAGCTGCAACAGAAATACATTATCTGTGAAAATTTTAACTGTCTAACTATCACGGTTCATGAGATACAGGCTGGTGACAGACGGACAGACAGACGAACGGACAGCAGAGTCTTAGTAATATGGTCCCGTTTTACCCTTTGGGTACGGAACCTTAAAAAGGATTGCACGAAACGTTTTAAAAGTAGAAAGGTAGGCAATGGTGCCGATTCTTTTGTACACCGAACTAAACTAACTAAACTATCACTAAAATTCCTACTTTTGACCATGAGAATCTCAAAGCTATTCTGCAAAATAAATTCTCTAAATTTAAAAAATAATTTTGACACATCTAAATCGAATTTGACAATCGCGACTCCACACGTGATACCTAACCACGTGAATCTTTTTAGAGCCGGAGGCACGTAGGGGGCAGCCTCGACGTGTTTTATATGAATTTTTTCACTTTTTGTATGGAAAATAAGAAAAAATATTACCTACATGTAGAGTGTTAGGGGTTTAAAGGTTCTATGAAGGGTGTTGAAATTTTCATTATTTTTGTGATTGGACACACCGTTTTCGAGATATAAGCAAAAGAAAAAAAAAATCAACACTGTTTTTGCATCTGAAGTCGAGGTGTTGGTGTGGGAAATGGTGCCGATTCTCTTGTTTGCCCGCGAAATTCAAATTTTCTTACGTTTTTTTGTATTTTACAGGTCAGTGTTAGGTTCTATGTTGATTAAAATATGATTCGCGGCCGTAACAAATATGGCTTTACTCAATTATAATCATTACAATCAGCAATACAACTCCATAAGTTAACCTGCACCTTTGTATTGTCCCCTGCCAGCTAAACGGTTGGTTTATTTGAAAAAAAAAATCCTAGCAGTAGTATTTATAATGAAATTAAAAGGAAAACTATCACAGCTAAGTAGGCTCTATAAGTTAACGAGTAATAATCAACCAACCTAAATTTGCGGTTGCAAAAACATGTTCTCCCATACATTCCGTATAAGAGAACATGTTTTTCAACTGCAAAGTTAAGTTTGTTCTTGGGATAAATTCATCCCAACTACGGAACCCTTCATTGTGCGTGGTTCGACACGCACTTGGCCGGTTTTTATTTGATGTTTCTAAAAACATTTAGCCGACGTTCACACGGACGTAATAAACCCGCGGCGGGATTTTGTTGGGCACTGGATTTTCAACTCTCGGTGTTAAGCCGAGCGTTGAGAATCCAACACGTTGAGACGAAATCTCGTCCCAGCGCGTTGAAAAAACACACTGTTGGATTTTCAACTCTCGGCGCTAAGCAGAGCGTTGAAATTCCAGTGCGCGATAAAATATTCATCATCATCATTTCAGCCGAAAGACGTCCACTGCTGGACATAGGCCTCCCCCAAGCACCGCCACTTCGACCGATTCTGTGCTTTCCGCATCCAGCGGATTCCTGCGGCCTTCACAAGGTCATCGGTCCATCTTGTGGGAGGCCTTCCAACGCTACGTCTTCCGGTACGTGGTCGCCACTCCAGAACCTTTCGACCCCATCGGCCATCCGTTCTGCGAGCAATGTGCCCTGCCCATTGCCACTTAAGTTTGGCAATTCTTCGGGCTATGTCGGTTACCTTGGTTCTCCTGCGGATCTCTTCATTTCTGATTCGATCACGTAGGGAAACTCCAAGCATAGCCCTCTCCATTGCCCTTTGGGTGACTTTTAGCCTTCTGATAAGGCCCATTGTGAGCGACCACGTTTCAGTACCATAGGTCATCACTGGCAACACGCACTGGTCAAAGACTTTCGTCTTGAGACACTGTGGTATGTGGGACGAAAAGATATTGCGTAGCTTCCCGAACGCTGCCCAGCCGAGTCGGATTCGACGATTGACCTCTTTCTCGAAGTTGGACCTACCTAGCTGGACAATTTGTCCTAGGTAAACATACTCGTCCACAACTTCGAGCGTAGCGTCTCCGATCTTCATGGGAGTGGGTGTCACATGGGCATTTGACATGACTTTTGTCTTGTCCATGTTCATTTTAAGACCCACTCTTTCGGAGGCTCTACTGAGGTCATCGAGCATTGTACTGAGTTTCTCCATGGTCTCAGCCATGACAACTATGTCGTCGGCAAACCGAAGGTTAGTGATATACTCGCCATTGATGTTGATGCCTAGCCCTTTCCAATCCAGAACCTTGAAGACATCCTCCAGTGCAGCGGTGAACAGTTTCGGAGAGATAACGTCTCCCTGTCTCACACCTCGCTGCAGAAGGATAGGTTTCGAGGTCTGGTCCTGGAGTCGAACTGACATAGTGGCGTTTTTGTACAAACACTTTAGCACCTCGATGTACCGATAGTCGATCTGGCACCGTTGAAGAGACTGCAGCACAGCCCATGTCTCGATCGAATCGAAGGCTTTCTCGTAGTCCACAAACGCTAAGCAGAGAGGCTGGTTATACTCTTCGGTCTTCTGTATAACCTGCCGCAGCGTATGTATGTGGTCTACGGTGCTAAAGCCTTTACGGAATCCGGCTTGTTCGGGAGGCTGGAAGTCGTCAAACCTGCGCTCGAGACGGTTCGTGATAACTCTTGAAAACAGCTTGTAGACATGGCTCAGAAGAGTGATGGGCCTATAATTCTTAGGCAGGGCATTGTCGCCCTTTTTAAAGAAGAGTACCACCACACCTCTGTTCCATGCCTGTGGCGTTTGACCCTCGAGTATGACGGAATCGAAAAGCTTCTGGAGGGCCTTAAGAACAGGTTTTCCCCCGGCCTTCAGGAGTTCAGCCGTAATTCCGTCATCACCCGGCGCCTTGTTGTTTTTAAGTTGCTTCAGAGCCATCCTAATCTCGTACAAGCTGACGTCCGGGATGTCTTCGGTATAGTGTCGGGTCAATCTAGCTCTTGGGTCGTTTGCTAGATTCGTAACGGGGTTACTGGTTGACGTGTATAACTGTCCATAGAAACTCTCGATTTCTCTCAACAGCTCAGGTTTGGCGGATACGACTCTGCCATTATTGGTCTTCAGTTTCGCAAGCTGACTCTGTCCAATAGACAGATCTCTAGCAAATACCTTGGAGCCCTTATTCTGCTCTATTGCGTCCTTAATACGGTTCGTATTATAGAGTCGAAGGTCGCTTTTCAAGGACTTAGAGATCTGTCTATTGAGCCGCCGGTATTTAAGCGCATCGTCTGAAGACTGCAGAATCATCTCGCGCCTCTCCTCCATGAGCTGCAAAGTAGCATCAGAGAGCCTCTTGTTTCGATTTGTACGACGGGTCTTGAAAAACTTGGACCCGACCGTATGGACAGTTTCCACGAACCCATCGTTATAATCGTCCACGGAGCTCCCTAGGCACTCGAAACGATTCTGAAGTTCGAGCTGAAAGCTCTCGGGGTTTTGGACTTGGATCGGTGCTGGGCGGAGCGTAGACTTCATCAGTCGAGATCTTTCCAGCTTGATATTCAAGTTCAATGTGCCTCTTACCATACGGTGATCACTTCCGGTTTTCACCGCGTTGATCACAGAGACATCATTGAATACTTGCCTCTTCGTCGACATAATGAAGTCAATCTCATTTTTTGTTGCACCATCAGGGCTCTGCCAGGTCCACTTTCTGTGCTCACGTTTTCTGAAGAAGGAATTCATCATAAAGAGGCCTTCCTTCTCCATAAAACTGGCCAGTAGGTGACCCCTGTGGTTTCGACGTCCAACTCCAAATTGCCCCACTCGCAGCTCATCATCGTTTCGTTTGCCCAGTTTCGCGTTGAAGTCCCCCATGACAACGGTGAAGTGAGTTTTAGAGCCATGCATGGCTCTGGAAATATCCTCATACATGGTCTCCACCTCATCGTCGGGGTGTGACGAGGTCGGGGCGTAAACCTGTACGACCTTCAGCGAATATCTTGCGGATATTCTGAGTATAAGGTACGCCACCCTGGTCGACACACTCTCGATCTTCACCACGCTGCTCACAAGGGACTTATGGACGATAAACCCGACACCACCTTGGGACTGCTGGTCGCCCTCCCGGAAATAGAGCAAGTTCCCGGATTTGAGGATTATCGAGTCCTCGCCCTCTCTTCGGACTTCAGATAACCCTACTATACCCCATCGTAACTTGCTCAATTCTTCCTCGAGTTCGATGATCTTTTCGTCGGTCCGGAGTGTACGCGTGTTGTATGTTGCCAGGTCCAGTTTCCGGTGGTTATGGTAGCCGGATCTCTTCCGGGGATTCTTCGCACCCCTTGCCTCACCGTGGCCTTGACCGCTACCGTAGCCAAGGGCCGAAAAATATTGCCGCTATTTTATTACGTCCGTGCGTACGTCGGCTTACTGTCAAAATGAGTTCGGACGATGAAGGCGTGATTTCAGTTTTAGGGTTTTAGCAATACTAGATTTAGTAACGAGGAGAAGAAAATCGAGATTTAAGCATTGAAATGCTAAAATACACAGACATTCGCTGTAGTTTGAAAATTGCTAGCTGAGTCAGACAAATGAAACTATTCCGCCAACTCGAGATATTTTTTTGTTGTTGTATTGTTATTACGTTATTACACTTGTCCTTGAACCGTCGCATCGTGCGATGTGCGATGTTGAGAATCTTAAGTATCTACGTCGACTCCTAGATGGCGTTGTAAAAGTCGCTTATGCTGCCATCTGTTAATAAAATGGAGGAAAAAAAAAACAGCCAGTTCAATAGCCAGATTTAGGGAGGTTCATTTCTTTGTATGGGATTGGGTATCTGTACGTAGTATTATATTATCTGTGGCTCTGTACAGCGAGTGAGAACAGTCGCACGCACACACAGGCACGTTTGTATAGCATAATCATTCTATAATGTTCCCACTGCTGAGATACAGGCCATGTGGCTTATGATCTATCACGCGGGCCCAGTGCGGGTTGGTACAGTCACATGTCTTCGAATGTTTCGTTTTATGACATGCCGGTTTCCTCACGATGTTTTCGTTCACCGTTTTGAGAGCAGTGGTAATGAAATTATTTACACAAAGTAAAGCGCCTGCTTGGGTTCGAACCCACGTCCTACAACAACTCGTAAGTCGGGGCCGTTACCATTGAGCCACTAGCTCATATGTATAGCGATCTCAAAAGGCTGATTTACATTTGCATTCGTCAAGTAGCAATTTTAGTCCCTTGAAGAAAAATGACACCTTTTGGATGACGTTTGCACACTTATCTATAACTGTACAAGGACCTATTGCTAGGACCTATTGCTTAAACTTTTGGCCCAAATCGGAACGAACGCCACAATAGTAACCCAGTGGTATAGGCCCCGACTTACAAGTTGTAGGTCGTGATCTCGAACCCAGGCAGGCTCTTTACTTTATGTTTTTAATTTCATCACCACTGCTCTCAAAATGGTGAAGGAAAGCATGGTGAGGACCAAAAATTCGAAGACATATGACATCCAGCAACTCGCACTGGGCCCGCGTGATGGATTATAGCCCACTCTATCTCACAGAGCAGAGGCTTGTGCTCCAGCAGTGGGAACATTATAGGCTGATTATTCCGCCATCTGGTTTTTTCAATACATTTCACAAAACAATCGCGCCATTAGATCCATGTAGCACGTTAGCTGCTTGAACTAAACTCACTATAGCCAGTGTAAATATAAATCAGGCAAAAACGAATGCCAGTTACTTGTGCGCTTGCACGCACTGTAAGTAGACGCGTGTCTATGTGTGCGTGCGTTTTCTCTCGTAGTATAGAGTTAACCTTCTGTACCTATTTATTCTGTGACATAACTGTGGGCACTCGATCGCATTTGAGAAACATTTTTACGACTTCACGAGTTTTCGGGCAAAATTATTATCTCGTATTTACGGTGTGAATTGTTCGGTTAGTGGAGATTCGTTTTATGATGCCCATGATGCCCGAAATGCCCAGTGGATGGAAAAAAGGGGAGTTTTATGGGCAAACACTTTCGGCCTCAGGATGGTTTTATTACGGGAATCGTAAATTCCAGTGGGCACTGAAGTTTATTTCTTGATTTGTTGTTGATTTGGACAGCGCGGATAAATAATTCTGTAGTCTGAAAATTATTAGATTGTCGTACTTAAAAAAAAACCGGCCAAGTGCGTGTCGGACCACGCACAATGAAGGGTTCCGTAGTTGGGATAAATTTATCCCAAAAACAAACTTAACTTTGTAGTTGATAAACATGTTCTCCCATACGGAATGTATGGGAAAACATGTTTTTGCAACTGCAAAGTTAAGTTGGTCGATTATTACTCGATAACTAGTAAAGTCTACTTAGCTGTGACAGTTTTTCTTTTAATTTCGTTATATAAACTACTGCGGTGATTTTTTTCACATATCCAAAACCAACCATTTAGCTGGCAGGGGGGGGACACTTGACTCTAACAAAAATTTGCACTTTAAAGCTTAATATTTTGCAAACGAATCCCTGAATCCAAAAATAGTTTTACAAACTCATAATGTTTTTGTAAGACCTTTCCAATGATACCCCACACTATGGGATAAAAAAATAAAAAATAAAACATCACCACTTTACGTGTATGGGAGGTACCCTAAAAAAAAATGTTTTTCATAATTTTGTTTTACCACTTTGTCGGCGTAATTAATATGTATACCTGTACTAAATTACAGTTTTCTAGTACTAAGGGTCTCGGAGCTAGACCGCGGACAGACAGACAGACAGACGGACATGACGAAACTATAAGGGTTCCTTGTTTACTACGGAACCCTAAAAAGCCCCTTCAATATACTTACGTATGACGCCGTCACTCCGGCCGTGTATTATGCATACGAAGACTTGCACATACCTACTTGTTAAACAATGTTCATTACTAAATAAGTTAAGTTATGTCAACGCAAAATTTAATAATTAAAGTATGTTTATAAGTTCGTAAAGGTGACATAGCCTATGGAACAGATAGAATAAAATCATTTATAAACAGCTTTGTAACAACATATGTGTGAATAAAGACCTTGAAATATCAAATCAATATACGTAGGTATATGTCGACGGCCCCCACGTATACTATCGAAATTACAAAAAAGCCATTTTTGTTTTATTGCACTAATAGCAAGTAGAGATAAAGATGTATGATTTTATATAAAAATTATGTACTAATTTTTATACCCTCAATTGTTTTTCAATTGAACAAAATAGAAATTGGCATATTTGGTAAAAAGTAACCAGCAGTAACCAAGTAAACTATTGAATGTGTAATATTAGAAAAAGTATAATAATTATCAAAAACTATAGTAGACAGTATAAAACGGTCAAATTTTCCACTTTAAATACATCGGTAATATAAGATTTTTGAATTTCAAGTTCGACAAAAATCTAAATCTTAACTTAGAATCGCTCTAATGTAAAGTAGAGGTTTTGCAGTTTCGATACTTTACGTGGTGGCCGTCGATATGTATGTAGCTTTTCATTCTTTGTCCTCTTTCTGCGATTTTATAATAAACCTAGTCATAATTGTTTTTAACACCTATTTATTTAACTGCCTACATTTACAAAGACCTCCGAAAAAGGGCCATACTTCTAAATCATCATTCCCATATCACACCATCTGAACAAGAACAACACAGTCTATTTATAGCATACAATCTGTCAACAAAACGCGATCTTCTCTACCGTCGTCTGACGTAGATCCTTCGTACTTCAGAACATAACACCTCCATATAAGAGGTGCTACAGACTTGTTCGGGTCATCAGCAAATCAATATTATAATGTTCGGCAAAAAGCCGTTCGGTTTGGCTCCAATTCTCCCGACCAGAATATGATTCAGCGCGGGTAGATGCTGAACGAAGTTTGCCAATCGGCACGAGCCGAATGATAGCAGATTATGAGAGCAATTGCCTCGGATCTGCTTTGTTGTTCTACAAATACTAGAATGGAATGTGCCGACCCGAACCACTGTGTAGCACCTCTAACGTCATTGTCAAGCACTTACCTTTACGTCGAAACTTGATAGAACGTCGGGAATAGAACAAATATTGACGTGACATGACGTTATGTGAACAATAGAGATGTGTTTGGTTTTTAACCCTTTTCAGTGTAAGTAAAGCGATAGTTGGAATTGAATTATGTTACTTTATTTTAAGTGCAGCTTATGCTCGTGGGTACACATAAATACATATAAGTATTATGCATATTCTGTTCGTTAGCTCCACACATAATAATACCAGCCTGTTATTTTTTCACTGCAAGGCACATACTCCTCTCCCCTCCTCTCCTTTCCTCTCCTCTTTCAAAGAAGTTACGAGCATTGATTACCACGCTAACTTTTCAGACAATTTCCTTACGATTCGATTTCCTTTCGATATCTTCATTCAAAAAGAGAAACCATTGACGTATGAAAAATCTAAAATTTTAATCTAAAATCTTCCTAAAAACTTAAAACAATGAAATTATATTAAAAAATTCCAAGAAATACTTCCACCGCCTTATTTTTGCTGCCAAAAACCAAGAGAGTAAATAGGTACTTAGGTACATTAAAGATATCAACATCAAACAAAATAAATGAACAGCCAAAACCTTAATATTCGATATTTATAGGCACGTACAAAATCTCTCTGTAAGTGCCGCGAGCTCGACAAAGGGAAACCTAAAAAATTGTTATCCTTTACCGTTTGCCGATCGTCAAATACACAAAGGATGTCAAAGCGGGCACAACTGGTAACGTTAGGGTTATGTACAAGGCTGGCTTTTTGCCTCGGAATAAAATAGTAGCTTTTTAAATGTTTTTCAAATCACGCATGGGTGTAAGAGTAGGGGAAAACCAAAGAAACGATGAATGGACTATGTGAAAGATTAAATGGCTAGAAAGGAAGTACTTTGCTTATGAACCCCACACTAGGACGAGCCTATCTCGTGGAGTCCTTGGGTGGTATTATCATATGAAATAGCTTATTACTAGAGATGGGTCAAATGTAGTTTGAACCGAATCCGAACTTCGGTTAAATTTCGCGCAGTTTCTCGACGTCGTGACTTGTTTACGCATTTACTTCAATTATTGCTAGATGTACTCTGCCCACACACCGCGCTTCCACCGCGTGGCTTAGTAAGAAGAACAGATTTCAAGACTAATTCTTATTAGTTTTGAAATCTGTTTTTCTTATTAAGTTCTTCTTAGAACTGATTTAATTTAAGGTTTACATTTTCAATGTTCCTAACTAAAATAAATGGCCATGAGAGAGTAAAAGACAATTTTATTTTACAATTATGCTATTCGAATTCTAATTAATTTCAGTCAAAATATTGCAAGTAGGTATTATTTTTCTTGTGCCGAATGTTCGGCATCTGAACCGAATTTTGGCCGAATGCCGAAGTTCGGTTCAAGCTGCCGAAGTTCGGTTGAACCGAATGTGAACCGAATTTCAGCCTATCCTTGCTTATTACATAATTAATTATTGTAACAATCGAAAAGCACATGAAAAACAAACTTTATACATAGCAATAACACTTTTTCATTTGAATTGAATTACTCCAAAAAGTATCAACAAAATATGTTAAAAAAATATCTTGTCTCTTTTCAAGTATAAATAAAATTGTACTATGAATAAATGATTTAAAAAATTCAAAAGGAAAAGCCAACTGTTTTTATTTTCACAACAGAAAAAATATCAAATGCTGAAAAATAAATCTTAATACTAAAAAGATTACTCACGGGTTGCACGCAGATACAGTAACGAAAAGATAGCTGACGGGGTTTGGGGGTCTATTCTGTCTGTCATCAACATAAAAGTAAGGTGAGAGTTTGTTACTTTTACAATGCTTGCAAATATGTGTGATATCACATAATTATTTTTTATCTGTCATTGGTTCAAAGCTTATGCATAATCAGCCAATAATGTTCCCACTACTGGGACACAAGCCTCCTCTCTTCGAGAGGGAAGGCTGTAAGCTACCACGCGGGCCTAGTGCGGGTTGGTAGATGTCACACGTCTTCGAATTTTTGGTTCTGGAACATGCCGGTTTCCTCATGATGTTTCCCTTCACCGTTTCGAGAGCAACTTTGGAATTTAAGAACAAAGCAAAGTACATTAGTAATTTTTGCACCCATATTTAACTCGATTCCTTTTCTAAACTTTCACTTCTCTTGCTAACACCTGCCTTGGCTACCCTTTCACCACTGACTCCATGTTATTCACCATCGTTTCATATCGAATACTTTCAGAATAACTATCGTCACCGGCGGAACTTTTACCGGATGTCATGGAGGGACCGCATGTGGCCATAGGCGCCGGCTCCGCTTCTTCCGGCTCAAAAGCTGTCCACATGTGACGTCAGACTACACTTTTTTTATGTATAGCTTGCGGTAAATGATACTTTTAATAGAAGAATATGGACGGATAGAATGTGCTTCACTGTATGGTAAAAGTAGGATCAAACTCAAACTCAAAGCATTTATTTCAAATAAACCAATTACAGACAGTTTTGAATTGTCAAGGGGTCGTCCGAAAGGGAGACCGTGGCCCCTGGCAACATACACAACTGAAGGAACACGGGTGGGTTTTAGTCAGTAAGAGTCTGACACCCCCTCCCGCTCCACCCAGAGCGAAAGAAGTTATTTGACAAGAAGCCAGTTGCCCATTCCAAAGCGTAGTAGGTTCCTATGGAGAAGAACGGGCAAGAAACTCCAGGGACTGTCTTGTAAATAAAAATATTGGTAACATCATTTATGTTGAAATTATACATGTGAGACCAATGTAGAAAGACGTACACGTTAAAAGCGTCCGTAATAAAAAACAATTAAAATAAGCCGTGGCAGCTAATAAATGACCAGTCCCTACTGACGGCGCCCGTTCACGAACATGACGTTGGATCAGTAACATTCAGCTCAACCATTTTGAAGGGAACTTAACAACGATCCGCTACTTACTTTTGAATTTTAGAAGTGGTAGTATTAGGTACTCAGTGGAAGTTTTAGGAGATTTAACCTTTGCATCGAGGGCTGAACAAAATACACTCTCAGTTATGTAGTTTTGAGAATATCCAACCTTTCGTCATCTCTTTTCACTGCCAAAATATCGTTTTTAGTGTTTCTGAGCTTCAATCTTCAATAGGTATGTGTGTACGTATCTATTATTTATGACACAACTTAGACTGCATACAGAACAGTGATGTCCCAGTGATATTTCATCACCACTGCTCTCAACACGGTGAAGGAAAACATCGTGCGAAAACCGGCATGTCCTAGAACCAAAGATTCGAAGACATGTGACATCCACCAACCCGCACTGGGCCCGCGAGGTACGCGCGTGGTGCCGTGTGCTCCTCTCACAGAGAGGAGGCCTGTATCTCAGCAGGAACATTATAATCTTATTGATTGCTCATGCTTAGATTGCATACGACAATATTGTCAAGCCTACACACCATCACTTGAGCTTATCAACTAGAATGGTATGAAAAGAGGTTTTTTTTATCAATTCAATCAATTGATGCCTAGCCTTTTCCCCAACTATGTTGGGGTTGGCTTCCAGTCTAACTACAGTATTTTACATGGATTGATTGCCTATTTGATCTCCATAACCCAGTTACTGGGTAGCACGATACCCGTTGGTAAGACTGGTTGTCAGAATTTCGGGCGTCTATCGAACTGCAAATAAATTATGTTGAATCGAAATTAATTAAAGAAATGAAAACAAAATAAATTAAATCAAATAATGGTCACCCTTCCACGGACCAGCCCCGGTAAGCGTAGCTTAACCTGATCGATCGACCCGTGCGGCTGTAATAACTTAGCCACGATTAATCAGATGTGGATCAAAATCTCCTAAAAAAAACCCTTCTCAAAAATAAATCGTTCCAACAAAATCTGGTTTTATTTAACTGCTCTGCGTCATGGCGACTCGCAAAAAGTACAAAATAGGTAATGAAAGAATTTTAATTAAGCTTCAATAATGAAAAGAAGGAATATACGATGGCACGTTAATTATCCTGCTATTATTTATTTTAACCGCAGTTTCCACATTTTACCTACATATTGGAATTATGTTACACTCACTGGGTTCTGCCCGTGACTTCTGTCCGCGTGGCAGCCCCGGATCTAGGGGGGGCAAGCCGAGGCCCGTGCCTCGGGCGCCAACTTCAGGGGGCGACAAATTCAAGCGTAGCAGACAAGTGCACTACCCAGCACACAGCAACTCTGCAATAAATGAGACTCGCAGCACATTTATAATCTGTCTATTTTTTTTCTTTTTTAACAGTTTTGGCGCCCCAGTTGGAATTGGCGCATTATCGATCGATACAATTTGATTAATATGTTGCTGCCAAAATTTTAGTTTTCAGAAAATTTTAATTTCGCGGGGTCTAACTTAGCGCATGGATAAAAGATTGGCGGGGGGCAGCAGACGGCAGTTTTTGCCCCGCCTCAAAAAAATTCTAGATCCGGGGCTGCCACGTGGAAGTCAACTATACCATAAAACATTATCCTAGTGCACCCGGCAATATAGTGTAGCTTCCTATGGGTGAAAGAATGTTTGTAATCGGACCAATACTTCTATCGATTACCTCTTCAAACAAACAAACAATTAATATTAATCATAATACCTCCTCCTCCTTTCCTCCTCCTCCTTTCCTCCTCCTCCTCCCCCCCTTCCTCCTCCGCTTTATAATTCATATTATAAAGAGGTAACATTATTACTATTTATTAGCATTGCCATTCAACTTGGCTATGCTGCCACGTTTCCGGATAACAGCGATGTCGACGAGTACCTACTTCGACGCCTTTTTAGGGTTCCGTAGTAAACAAGGAACCCTTATAGTTTCGTCATGTCCGTCTGTCTGTCTGTCTGTCTGTCTGTCCGCGGTCTAGCTCCGAGACCCTTAGTACTAGAAAGCTGTAATTTGACATAGGTATACATATTAATTATGCCGACAAAGTGGTAAAACAAAATTATCAAAAACATTTTTTTAGGGTACCTCCCGTACACGTAAAGTGGTGATGTTTTATTTTTTTATCCCATAGTGTGGGGTATCATTGGAAAGGTCTTACAAAAACATTATGAGTTTGTGAAAACTATTTTTGGATTCAGGGATCCGTTTGCAAAATATTAAGCTTTAAAATGCTAATTTTTGTTAGTCAAGTGTCCCCCCCCCCTGCCAGCTAAATGGTTGGTTTTGGATGTGTGAAAAAAATCACAGCAGTAGTTTATATAACGAAATTAAAAGGAAAACTATCACAGCTAAGTAGGCTTTACTAGTTATCCAGTAATAATCGATCAACTTAACTTTGCAGTTGCAAAAACATGTTTTCCTATACATTCCGTATGGGAGAACATGTTTATCAACTACAAAGTTAAGTTTTTTTTTGGGATAAATTCATCCCAACTACGGAACCCTTCATTGTGCGTGGTCCGACATGCACTTGGCCGGTTTTGTATATATTTGTCTAGTTAGCCATTTAATTTAGTACCTAATGTAAATAGTTAGTTGAGTTAAATATTTAAAAAAAATATAATTACATGGTTCAGATTTCCGAAAGGTAACGTAAATTATCGTCACTGTTACCTTGGCACAAAAATAAGCTACGTTTCAAATATTCACCAAACTTCTAAAATACAAGACATGTTTTTGAACTTTTGAACAACATGTTTTGAATCCGTACGATAAACTTTTTCGCCGGAACAAGTTTGCAACGTAAGTAAATCCTATAAGTGTGATGTTCCGACCGCTCTGCAATTTTCCGCGTCACTGTACCGAAATCCAAGTCTTCCATCTTGCAAGTCCCAAGTTGGAATATCTTTTACATTTTCTTCGCGATATATCTCTATAAAATTAGACTATCTGTTCCCGTCTGGAGATTGTGAGATACATACAGCTTTCAATAGTCGAAATGCTTAGCTATAAATAAGGAATGCTTAGTTCTGACGTTATTCAATATTTAGCAGATTTCGCAAATGTATGGGTCCACTGTTTTTGATTCTAAGCAATATGAGAATAAAATGAACCCGATACAATGATTGTAGAAGACTGGAGACATGAGCTGAAGCTAAGCTGAAGCATTATAGCTTAGTGCTGTGATTTATTGAGAGCCTTAATTTAATAAATGGACTTTATAAGACAGGCTCAAAACAAGTAAGAATGGTGGTGCTTTACAGTAACAAAAAATCGTTATCTCATCTGCCTAGCCTTTTCTCAACTATGTTGAGGCCAGCTTCCAGTCTAACCGGATGCAGCTGAAAACCAGTATTTTACATGGAGTGACTGCTTATCTGACCTCCACAATCCAGTTACTAGGTAATACGATACCCCTTGGTAACACTGGTTGTCAGACTTTCGGGCTTCTGACGACCTGTAACGACTGCCAAAGATCCACGAATAACAGCCGGGACTAACGGCACGTGCTTTCCGAGGCACGGAGGAGTCTTGGTATGTAAAGATGGTCATCAATCCACGGACCAACCGCGGCAAGCGTAGCTTAACGGCTGTTATTACTTAGCCACAAGCCTTTGCAGAGAGAATGATAATAATAATTATTGGCAAGCTCTACATCAACTCAATCAAAACTACATCTACACATTCATTCCTGATAACCAAAGTAAGTATCTTTAAAAAAAACAGTGGCACTCCGGGACTGCCAACAGAAGTGAAAACTTGAACAAGATCGCCTTGGTGGAAGAAAAATACTTGTATAGAACATTGGTTCATAATCTTATCTAAACAAAGAGCACAATCACAAAAATGTGGTGTCGGTAACGGTGTCGCGAGTTCAATTGCTTTTTCCCATTTCAAAAATGCCCAACGCGCCTTAAGAAGTTTTCACTTCAAAAAACAATCATTACAATAGGCTCACTGCGAGCTTAAAGCTTCAATCGCAATGAATATTCAAGAAATCAATACATAACATCAATGTGATCAACCTCCATTTTCTTTTTAATAAAAAAAAAGATAAGCCTCCTCGGATTTCACAATCGAGAGGCATTTAATTAAATTGATTCCTACAATACTGTTCACTTAGGCGTGGAGAATATTCGATATTCTATAATCAAAAATCGGAATTGTACCGTAAAAACGATACAATATAATTAATTGTGGTTAGGGTTGCCACTTTATATAAAATGCATTTGATTTAAAAGAGTGTCCGTGGAGCTTCTTGCCCGTTCTTCTCCATAGGAACCTACTACACTTTGGAATGGGCAACTAACTTCATCTTTCTGACTGACCGACTCCTTGACAATTCAAAATTGACTGTAATTGGTTTAATTGAAATGAATGCTTTGAGTTGGTGATTTTTCAAGATCATTGCTGTGGAACTTTCGATATCGTGTTCGGCGCAGTGTAGTGTAGGTTACTACTACAAATATTTTTCAGGACAAAATTATTTTTATTCTTGTGTGATTGTATTTCATGTATTAATCTTTCCTATTTTGCCATTGTGCTGTTATTTTAAGCTGCGTCCACATTAGAGATGGGCTGAATGATGATTTTTCTGTATCAATGACTGCATGACAATGACAAAAAATATCGATGACGGGAACAATGACAAAACCATCAATGATTTTAATTTGAGAATATGATACTCGTTACTTCAAATGAGTGCTGAAATGATTGCGGAACGGCTTTGTGAAATTATTAGGCATTGTAGGCATTGGTCGTACTTGTCCACCTTAAGGGTTAGGTCCTCTAAGTTCGATTGCGAAATTAAATTAATTTTTCTTTGTTTGTGACAATCATGGCAGTGTATTTAAAATAGTATTGATTAATAATCAAGGAAATCACCAATATGTTTCCATTAGCGATATTGGCTGTTTTTTTTTGTATTTCATGGTAATCTGGCGTTCTTGCAAGTAAATAATAGTGTCCTATTTATCAAAATTTACAAGTCTACACGTTCACAAGCTACACAGTACAAGGAAGTTTTTACAAGTACATGTAAATTACGTTTATCAAAAAAAATCTAGTGTTTATAAGATTTAACGCTTGTAGATTCTACTTGTAAGTTCTAAAATCAAAAAGGTATGCCGCCATATTCGTTTTCTCAAACATGTTTGGTAATTCGAACATTATTTTGACAACCTTCTTCGAGATAAATCGAAAATGCTGGACTGGTAAAAAACAAACGAGTAGGCGGCCAGCAATGTTAGGTACCTACTATAAAAATCCATATCTGCCGTGTTTAGCGGCCAAATAAATTACTATGAAAACTCGTATCAGTCGTGTTATTTAAAAATGGAACGAACTTTTTACTTCGACCCACTACAACCAAGGAGGTAATTTATCACTGATTTTATTTAAATTTAGAACTGAGTTAACAAATAGAGCTGTCTAAAGAAGAAACAAATGAATCACATCTAAATGGCTACCTACGCAAAATGTTAATTCAATGTTCCAATTTTTCAGCTTTAAGACGAAACCTTTCGTTAAATTCATAGGTAATCTCCATGACCGTAGTCAATTCTTCTTTTATAAATATGTTCTCGGTTCCGTTAATAATATTTTCTTCATCGCTTGAATCACTTGAATAGGTACCTTTAAAAAAAAAGATTTTTAAAAATTGACTGTGGTACTAAGCGCGACACACTCGTAAACTTGTAAGACGGAATGTAGAGTCGCGACACTCTCAGGATTTGTCATGATTTTCTACAAGTTGTAACTTACAAAGGATTTTTTGATGAACAAAATCACGAATACAAGTGTAAAAATATACTTGTGAAATAAATAACGACACTTGTAACCCGTAATTTACACGTGTAGTTTTGATAAACACATATTTGTAATAATGAGTTTTTATTATCACAAAGTACTAACTGTTGAAATGTCGAAAATGTGAACGCAGCTTTGTGTTTTGTACTAAATAAATATGTTTTTATTTTACTTTTAATTAAGCATTTTTATTTATTTATTAAAACTTTATGCACAAGTAAAAAATACTGTACAAAGGCGGACTTAATGCCTAAGGCATTTTCTACCAGTCAACCTTAGGGTGATGCAGAGACAAAACATGGCAGGTGCAACATAAATGACAGATAACTTGAAAATTAATACATACTAATACATAGATACATAAATACATACATATAAACCGAATAAACTTTGTCAGGAGAAATAACGATAGGTAGAGGAGAAAACAAATCCAGCAAATCAGCGCTGCAAAGATTTTGCCAACTTTTCACGAATATGTTCACGTGCTTTCACTTTGAAAGATAACCGACTGGTTGCCATCCTGATGTTCAGAGGGAGCGCATTCCAAAGAAATACCGCCTGGACAAAGAAAGAAGAGTGAATAAAACCGGAGCGGTGAGAAGGACAATCAGCCAGCAGTCAGATAAAACCGTGTTTGTACAACCCCAAACTAACAATTCTTTGAAAACCTTTTGAAAGAGACGTTTGTCTGGTTTTTGAGTCTGAGTGCGTGACTTAGGTACTGATACAATAAATTCTTTTGCTAATATTGGTGGAATTAATCTGGACGGCTTTAAAAAGAAAACAACCGACTTCCAAAAAAACACTACTAAGTGAAATATAACTTTAATTTCGGAAATCGGGATCTGTATTTTAGTTTTTTGCCACCGACTTCCGAAATTAAAGTTACTTTTTACTTTGTAGTGGTCTGTAGGAAATTATCTATATCTAGTATAGAAAATAGTTTTTTTTTTTGTAAAAATGTTTTTATTTTTCACTTTTAGCTATGGTACCTACCCCTCACCAATTCATATACCACTACTTGCTATGAAAAACAACAGTGACATGAAGAAACATCATCAAGATAAAGTGGATTAAATACGTATTATTATCGTAAGTATCTAAAAAACCACCCAAGCAAAGTTAATAAAATTAATATGGAACCACCGCGCAAGCTTTTTCTACCAAATAAAAGAAGAGTTTTCATAATCGCTTCACAATTGACGAAAATTTGATGAATATACATTATAAAAAAAATATACAGACGAACTGATTTATAACCTACTTCTTTTTTTGAAGTCGGCTAAAAATAAGACTGCCTCGTTGGTCTAGTGGTCGCAAGCACTACTGCTGAGCGTGAGGTCCTCGTTTCGATTTCCAGGTAGGGTAAAGTATAATTTGGTTTTTACCCGACTACGGCAAAGCCAAAAGGAAGGGTTATGATTTTAGCAGTCTATGTATGTATGTTTATATGTTTGTATGTTTGTATGTATGTATGTATGTATGTATGTTTGCTTTTACGTGTGTTCCACCGTAGCGCCTAAACGACTGAACCGATTTTGATGAATGAGGTATCAATACATTTGTAATAATAGTCCGGGTGACATAGGCTATATAAATTTTCCCTAAATTTAATATGGTGGACTTTACACGTAAATTTCTAACCCCAAAAAAAATTAAAATGAGATGATCATGACATGTTTGGTATCAAAAGAAAGGTCTTGACGATCACATTACAAATATGTGTTTAATGTTATACTTTCAAAGTAAATAATATGTTTAAATTGTTAAAACAAGCAAAAGTGAAACTGCGCTACGAAGTATCGCAAGATGCAACCAACGTGCAGTTAATCAAATCTTAATAAATAGTAACGATTATATTTGTATTTTGGATTTCTTCGAAGCACATGTCTGTCGATGTACATGGGGCACTCAGAAAATTTTGCGATAGGTATTAAAAAAAAATATACTACAGGTTATGTTTTATTATTAAATCTTTTCAAATAACTCTCCATTGGCGTCTATCACAGTTTCATGCGTCTAAACCAATTTTCATTACACATTTTCCAGTACGCATCAGACACCTCCCACCTTTAATCCCTTTCTCAAATGCAGCCAGTGCATCTTCCGGTGATGAAAACTGTTTTCCCTTGAGTTGATTTTTTATTTTGGGGAACAAAAATGATAAATTCATGGTTTTCACCCGTAATGAAATCATAAACGCGTCGAGACGAGCCTGCTTCAAATTTTGCTATCATGTCTCGGCACCGTTATACCCGAACCTCCTTTTGAGCCTGCGTTAGATTGTGCGGTACCCAGCATGAAACTCTTACCCGAAGATACCCATGTAGAATTTCATGTACACTTCCCGATCCAATCTGCAGTATGTGCTGAATCTCTTCATATGTAATTCACCTATTCTCTTAAATTAAATTTTTCACAGCCAGCACGTTTTCTTATGTAACAGCCGACATAGCCCTATGACGGCCACTTCTTTATTCGTCCGCCAAAGTTGCTTGACCACACTTAAATTCGTTGTACTAGCAGAAAACAGTCGCTTTAGAAGGGCTTTTGTCTATGAACACCATTCGAAGTCCTTCAAATGATTCTTCTGGTTTTAGTCGACATTTGAAATCGTACAAAATCATCACGCGAAAATGTTCTCGTTGTAAATAAAATTTTCAGTGAGACAGAGTATTTTGATTTTGCTCATAACAAATGTGGAGGGAATTTCGAATTTGGAATGTTGAGTTTTTTTTTAAATAAAGAGTCATAGTTTTAATCGTTATC
The DNA here is from genome assembly GCA_963680765.1 of Agrochola lychnidis. Taxonomy (NCBI): domain Eukaryota; kingdom Metazoa; phylum Arthropoda; class Insecta; order Lepidoptera; family Noctuidae; genus Agrochola; species Agrochola lychnidis. The sequence goes on along the minus strand of OY796869.1, from coordinate 9,835,101 downwards.
AAAACTAGCCAGTGTCCCATAGACAAAAACTGTTAGTCGTAAAATTTTCTGAGTATGGTGTTGGCGTCGAAATAAATCGCGCTATGGTTTCGTCTAAAGCACTATGCACTGCTATTGGAATTTAAAATAGGTTAATTACTGACCTATTGCATTACTCTTATTTACGTTGTCGGAACGTTTAGCAAGCGTAAAAACGGAAAAGTATAAAATAAAAAATAAAGTTTAATAAAAAACTGTAACCCGACTACGGGAAAATAAAAATGATCTAAAAAGTACGAAACAAGCAAATATTTCAGACAGAAATCAAGACATAGGTACAAAAATGGTCAAGGTAAAGCCGTGGTCGCATGCCTGTATGCCATGTGGGTGCCAGGAACACTTACAAAATTATAATGGCTTGCGACGACGGCTTTACCTTGACCATTTTTGTACCTATGTCTTGATTTCTGTCTGAAATATTTGCTTGTTTCGTACTTTTTAGATCATTTTTATTTTCCCGTAGTCGGGTTACAGTTTTTTATTAAACTTTATTTTTTTTACATCACAACTACTCAGTATTAGCCCGGAGTTCGGATTTGTGAATAGGCTTGCCCCCTATTACATGGAACTTAAATATAACTGGCGAAATGTGGGTGTAGTATAGGTACACCTCTGCCTAACCCTTCGGGGATTACAGGCGTGATGTTATGTTATGTTTAAATTAACATTATTTCACGATGTTATGTTATATTTATGTCACGATAAAAATAAGATTATTTCAGTCTGGCAACCCTATTAGCGCCACACCTCAGGCAATGACGATAAAATTCGCGCGATATTATCGATATAATAAATACGGTTAATTGATGTAGGCAATTAATTTTAGTGGGTAGATACCGTATCTATTTCACTGTACAAATAAATAAACGTAATTAGGGGAGGTCAACCACTCGTTGGCCCAGCGGTAACAAGCGGCAGACAAGCGCTTTACTTTGTGTAAATTATTTCATCACGACTGCTCTCAAAAGCGTGAAGGAAAACATCGTGAGGAAACCAGCATGTCCAAGAACCAAAAATTCGAAGACATGAGACATCTGCCAACCCGCACTGGGCCCGCGTGGTGGGATTATGTCTCACTCCTTCTCATCGAGAGGAGGCCTGTAGTGTCCCAACAGTGGGAACATTATGGGTTGATTATGCTTATGCTAACCACTCGTACTCGTTCCAATATACTTAACACAGTACCAAAATACTGTGTAATTTTACGTATACAAAATCGTTCACATAAAATGATAGATTTTGTGCCAAACAGACGTTTTTAATCTATTAAAGATCTTCACACGTTGGAGGACCTCGTTGAAGCATAAAACTCTGGCCACATTGAGGCAAATCTCGCGCGGGATCCGGGACAAAACTTGCTCGCGCCGATTGTGTCAACTAGTATGGGAAGAGGCCAGACGGAATGACCACAATGCCTTGAAAGTTAGGTAGGCCTTTGGTGTGGGACGCAACCTGTGTCGACACCCTCGCACCATCCCATCTTCCTAGCACGGCGAGTTGTGCTGGGGCGGCTGCTGCAGGTGCAGAAAACATCAAACGGCGCAAATATAACAACCTTACCGATAGCCATATTTTTGAACCATTTGGGGTTGAAACACTAGGGCCATGGGGTCCGCGTGCTCATCGATTATTCCGGGATATCGCCAAGCGGTTGGTCAACTCTTCACGTGAACAAAGGGTTGGCAACTTTTAGGCCAAAGAATTAGCATTGCCATACAACGTGGCAATGCTGCCAGCCTTTTGGGCACCTTTCCTACTGACAGCGATTCGGATGAATTTTTTGATGCCCAATGATTTGTTCCTATATTTTTTATTTTTTTTCTTCTGTATATAGTTAGTTCTATTTACTTGGACACTAATATTAAGGTATTAATGTTTAAACAATAATAAAAATTGACATTACTTGTATGTAGGTATTCAAACTTGCGCATAATCGCGTGACTTCCAAGTTCGTCGCGTCCCGCTTCCCGCCCGGGATTGGCCTCAGTGTAGTCAGAGGTTAAAGATTACCCTGAGACTGTAATACCTTCACAATGGAATTTAAAAACAAAGAAAGATCTTGTGAATTCTTGGCTGAACTAGGAGCTTCTCGAATTCGAGCTCACGACTCCTATGATCACTTTCCTTTGCTTCTCATAATTCTGGATTCTGCTGGAGGGGCTTGTAGCTAAGTAATAAGTGGGTCCGTGGATGTGTGACCATCTTTAATACCAAAATCCCTCCGTGCCTCGGAAAGCACGTTAAGCCGTTGGTCCCGGCTGTCAATCGTGGATCTTTGACAGTCGTTACGGGTCACCAGAAGCCCGAAAGTCTGACAACCAGTCTTACCAAGGGGTATCGTATTACCCAGTTACTGGGTTTTGGAGGTTAGATAGGCAGTCGCTCCATGTAAAATATTGGTATTCAGCTGAACCATGTTAGACTAGAAGCCGACCCCAACATATTTGATAAAAGGCTTGGTAGGTGATGAGTTTTGAATTCTGCCCTAAATTCCAATACCAAAAACGGACTCGTACGAATATATACCCCGAATGGCCACGGCCCCTGGACCCCCAGGCATAAAGTTATCAAACAAGTGTTAACGAACTCCATAAAATATAACGCAATTAATTATACTACGCTGACTTCGTAAAAGGTTACACATTTAATTTTTGTAATATCATTAATATGATGCCGGGCCTCCAAAGGAACGCCAAATTAAAATATTTCCCGAACAGGCTCTACTTCAAACGAATTACTCAGAGATCATGAACCTAAATATGGCAAAAATTGCTCGGGGTTACGTTGATAAATTATTATCACGTATCACAGTTTGGTACTCGGAGGAGCTCGTGGCTAAGTACTAACAGCCGCACGGGTCGATTCATCAGGTTTAGCTACGCTTGCCGGGGTTAGTTCGTGGATGGGTGACCATTTCTACATACCGAGACTCCTCCATGCCTCGGAAAGCACGTAAAGCCGTTGTCAGAAGCCCGAAAGTCTTTGATGTTTGATGTTTATAAAACACGAAAACATGGCGAGGCGGACCCGGCTTTAGTCAGTGTTGCAGTGCGAAAAAGGATGATAAGTACCCTAATTGCGTAACTTATTTTCGTAAACAATTATGCTTAATTTGTTTTATTTTGACAGTTCAACAACATTTATTGCGTTATTTACGTTTTTGAGCAGATTTTTTTTTCCAACTTATGAAGCAATGGATTAGCAATCTGTATCGAATCGAAACAGATTGTGTTGTAGATAGATAGATAGAATATTACGCAATTAGGGTACCGTACATTATGTCGATTTTAAATGAATGTATGATGAATATTACTGGAAGATATATTACAGTCACAATTAACTTAAATATTTACATTATGTAAACTAAAAAAGTATAACTATTTACTCATGTCCTAAAGATTTCTTTATCGCACTTTATCCATTCTTCTCATATTGAAGTCGGTTTAAAATGCCTGAATAGGCAATTTCGGTCCAGAATATTTATTTATTTTATTTTATTTCAGATTTTCCATTGAGCTCATGTTAAATTCATTCGCGATTAACTTGGGACACTTCACTTTAGCTCGACCATTTTTCTCTAAAATACCTTTTTTTATATAAATTGCGTTCTGTAGTACATTTATTATTAAAGTATGTTTGAATACAAACGAAAATAATAATGTTTTTGTAAAAAGCGGTCAAGTGCGAGTCATTCATTATTAAACTATGTTTGAATACGATCTAAAATATTAATGTTTTTGTAAAAAGCGGTTAAGTGAGAGTCGGACCCACACACGAAGGGGTTACCACCGTATATTTAACAAATTCAAATTCTAAAAACGCCGTTTCTTGTATGGGCAGCCACTTTAATTTTTAACTTTATATTATGTTTATTATGTCTTGTTATAGCGGCCATAGTAATAGTACAGATTCTGTGAAAATTTCAAGCATCTACCTATATACCTAACGGTTAACAAAATTCACCCACAAAATATCGCAGACGGATGGTCAGCGCAGCCTTAATAATAGGGTCCCGTTGGCAGCTTGTGGGTACGGAACCCAAAAAGTAAATAGATCAGAACGAAATTACACTTGGGATCTGTACGTTTATTTACTTATATTAGTAAGAATGGTCATACCTATCTTTTCTTATATTAATTCAAAATGATTCTTTTATTTTGTCATCATTGTATTCCCCTATGGTAGTGTTACTCAAAGTGTGCTCCGCGGAGCCCCTTGGCTCCGCAAAGCCTCTGTGGGGGCTCCGCGAAAATAATGGATCATTGTGACTAGTATTTTTGCGCAGGGGCTTTGCAGAGCCCAGCTTCCTCAAGAACTAATTTTAGATTTGGCAGCATTTGCTTAGTCACGTGTCTATGCAGGATACAATGGAACTACAACTAGGCGCTTTATTTTTTCTTTGTGATACTGCTCCTACGTCAAAAAAAAACTTGAACCCAGTAGGACAAGTTATGTAACATCTGCAAAAACAGCGATTAAGCAAATGCCGCCAAATCTAAAATTAGTTCTTGACGAAGCGGTAAAAATAATGAATTTCGTCAAAACTTGTCCACTGCAATCCCGATTGTTTTCAATACTGTGTGAAGATTATAACAGCGAACATAAAATACTACCGCTCCATGCAGAAGTGAGATGGTTATCTTGGCGGAAATTTTTAACAAAGCTATTTGAACCTAGACCAGAGTTAGAAACTGTACGAAATAGGATTCTCAACTCAACTTATGCAGCTATGAAAACAAAAGACTGCAATTTAAGAGTGGATGCCAAACCTGATATGCGACTTCAACCCTCTTCAATCAAGCCTGACATTAAACAATTGATAACAAGTAAAAAACTTTATCATACCCCACATTAGATGCAAATGTTTATGTCAAGTATTATGATTATTAAATGAAGAACAGTTAAAATCAGTTTTTTTATTATTTTAGGACTCCGCTTTTAGATAGGCAGTCGCTCCATGTAAAATACTGATATTCAGCTGCATCCGGTTAGACTGGAAGTCGACTTCAACATGGTTGGAAAAAGGCTAGGCAGATGATGATTATTTTAGGACTCCGACAAAAATTTAGGTTTTCAAAAGGGTTCCATTGCCAAAAAAGTTTGAGAACCGCTGCCCTATGGAATACATTCATTGTTTGCCTTTAGAGGTAAGGCCCCAATATAAGGTTCGTAAGGGGTGGAGCCTCACAAATCTTATATTGGATTTAAATATTTATTTATCTATTTACTTTACCGAACCAAAATCGAACTACATACATAGTATGGGCAACAATATTGGTCTCGAAAGGCTAGGACTTGAGAGGAAATAATAACAAAGTGTTATAAAACTGCTACAACTTACCTTACCATATTAACAATTACCTTTGATGTACCGTAACCTTTACCTTCGGTGCACCATTATTACCATTACCTTTTTACCATACCACAACATTTGCCAAAAAATGTCAAAGACCAATTACGCGTCCGTGACCTCGACGCGACAATCGATCAAAAAGGTTTTCAAAATCGGTAACCCGCCATTACCTTACTTTGACAGCTGTCCAAAAAAGAATCCCACGACTTGAGTCGTTTCGGTGTTGCCAGCACAACTAGTTGATTACAAATAATCGAATACCAAAAAAAAAAAAACAGTGGCACTCCAGAAGTACCGAGAGAAGTGAAAACTTAAAAAAAAATCGGCTCCGTGGTAATCAACGCGTTGATGTCTTTTTAATGGTCAAAAGCTGGTGTCGTCCCAGTGTCGCGAAATCAATGGTTTAGTCCCATCTCAAAAATGCCCAACGCGCCTAAAGAAGTTTTCACTTCAAAATTATATTAATCCTTGATCACAATAATTTGCGTCAAATAGTCGAATTATAAATCAAAACCTAACAAAAGTGACACAATACAATTAACGTTTATCTCTTCCAATGATATTTTTAAGTAGGTACATTTATTATTCTGTACCAAAATTATCCAACGTGGCACACTTATTTATGAAGCCCACGTACTAATTGGTATTCAGACAACGTTAACTTGGATTAACTTGACACACTTGTAGATATAAAATGTAAATGTTTTAACAAAATGTAATAAAATTAAATATTATATTTTACCTTTTCCGGCCGACCCGCAGCGAAAATGAGCTGAGACTGGGAAAATTTAGGAGCTTCGATAGAAATACTTTTCTGATAAAATTAACATTCAATTCTACTAGGCATGTTGATTTGGTAAGAGCGTTATCACACTAGCGATTTGCCAGCGTGTTTTCAGCGAGTCGATTTGTGAGCTTGCCGCGACCAAGCGTCGTGTTCTTCGCGTTTTCACAATATTGTACACTCGCTTGTCTTGGTCTCTCTTGTAAACTCACGTCAATTGCTCTCGTTCCGAAAACGCGGGGAACACGTTGCGCATATGTGGCGCTCCCTATGCACACCCGTCGAGCGTGTTAAACAATCGCCTCGCCGGTAACACGCTGATAAATCGTCAGTGTGATATGGCCCTAAAGCTGTCTTCTGACAGCTCGAACTATATGAGAATTAGTAGCTTAAGGCGTGGAAAAAATAATACTATTATTAGTATTATTGTCGGCCAGGTGGTAGTGAGGCCGAGGCTTGAAAATTTTGGGACCATCGAGTGCACCCTTGGCAGTCACCAAGGGTATGGACCGATAACCTTGTGAAGGCCGCAGGAATCCGCTGAATACGGAAAGCACAGAATCGATCAAAGTGGCGGTGCTTGAGGGAGGCCTAGGCTGAAATGATGATGATGATGACTAATCTGACAGTTAAAAAAAACTGGCCTTTCACATCAGAAAAGCCAGTTCTTCTTTAGCAGTTGAAGCGGCTATTGGAAGGTCTCTCTTCTTTTTCCTTTTACTTCACACGCCTGTATCATATTTAATAAGAGGTACCTATAATACCTATAATCAAACTCTATTTCCATCTACAATGTACACCGCAAACTACTTAATATTATATAAAAAGCATATCAACCATTTCTCACTAAAACTTAGTGTGAAACAACTCAAGTTGGGGCGTGTGCCAGAACGATAACAACGTTATACGGAGCTTGTCTACCGTCGGCCTGTGATTAATTATAAGCAGAGAGGCGAGAGGAACCGACGTCACAATTAACCCGTTAGCTACGATATTCGGGGTCTCAGGCACCTGTCCCACCGCCGACGAAGAAGCGACTAGCTATCGACTATTTTATCGCTCAAGAATTGCTTCATGCTCAAGAAACACAATAGACGTAAGTCCCGTGTTTGTAAAAAGGATAAATATATTATCGCTGACTGTTCATTTCGGACCATATAAGGAACACAACACTGCAAGCCAAAACCAAGGTCACGGACGTTACCCAGAAAGCCGCTAAGCTTAAGTGGAACTGGGCCGGACATGTCTGCCGCATGTCAGATGACAAATGGGCTAAAAGAACTACTGATTGGGTCCCACTAAACGCACGACGACATCGCGGCAGGCCGAGACATAGATGGCGGGACGAGCTTGACTCCTACCGAAAGGACTGGCCGATACTAGCAATAGATAGAATTGTGTGGAAAAGAGAGATGGAGGCCTTTGCCCTGCAGCGGGACAACACAGGCTAGTTAGATTAGATTAGACTGTTCATTACGCCGCGCACCGGCGAGTACAGTAACACCCTGCTTTACGCGACCCCGTTAGACGCGGTTTCGGTTCTACGCGAATTTAAAATTTCGCGCTATAATGCAAAAACGCAAACAAACTGCTACACAAAAAACATTAGAAAAATATTTATCATGTAATTCTAAGGATTAAATGAGTAAAACTTTTCTGTAACAATTAATAAGCTGATTCTGTTTCATTTTTGCAATAAAAGCACTTTAATTATTTATGTGGGTTTATAAGTTCATCATACCCCGTTATACGCGAATTTCGCTTCACTCGATTTTGGCCAGAACGCATCCCTCGCTTAAAGCGGGGTATTATATATACAAGAGCTATCAAACAGAGTACTCGCTCAGCGACGCTCGCTTGATGGACAGAAAACTCGCTGAAAGACTCACACTTGGTACATATGCATCGCATAATCAGCCTATAATATTCCAACTGCTGGGACACAGGCCTCCTCTCTGTGAGAGGGAGTGGGCCAGAATCCACCACACGGGCCCAGTACGGGTTGGCGGATGTCGCATGTCTTAAAATGTAAGAAACAATTCTAGGTGACGGTTTCTTTCCGATGTTTTCCTTCACCGTTTTGAGAACAATGGTGATGAAATAATTTATACAAAGTTTGTCGCAGTCGTTACTACTGGGCCACCACTGCTCGCATACCAGCGAGTAATCGCTCGTCTCCGTCGAGTATCTACTCGCTACTCTTTGCTTGCTAACTCTACCCGCTTCTCGGGTGTGGCAGGCGGTGGGACAGGTGCATTACACACTCAACTAACACGCGTTTTGTGACAGTAACTATGTAGAAAACAAATGACAGAATTTTTTGGAGCATGCCACGAGTCACCGTGACGCGACTTGCGGAGTGACGACGCGACGGACTTCACCGCGCGCGTCTCTCTCGACGCAAGTCGCATCTTTCGAGGCCGTGAACCATAAGGGTATTGTTAGGTATCGTACTGAGAGTCTATTTATGTGGTAATTTTCATAAAAATCGAAAAAAAAAAATCGACTCATTTTTATTAAATGGGGAATTTTACCGGGTTATTACATGGGGTGATGGGGGCGTGGCCATCGTTTAGCGGGTGTCTACAAGTCATAACTTATGACCCCTGTTAAAAAGCAATTTTTTTAATGAATGGGGTAATTTTTGTACAAAAATTTAGTTTTTTTATTATTATTACTTTTAGGTAATATTATTGCAGTACCTATGAGTCCCTTTCGGATCAAACAGGGTTTTTTATATATTGTATAGGTACAGTACTTATAACAAAAAAACAATTCTAATTTTTTTGTCTTACTGTCTGTTTGTTCCGGCTAATCTTTGAAACGGCTGGACCGATTTTGACAAGACTTTCATTGGCAGATAGCTGATGTTATAAGGAGTAACTTAGGCTAGGTACTTTTATTTTAGAAAATAATTAGGGTCCACACACGCGGTGGAAGCCGCGGACAGCAGCAAGTCCACAATATTCAACTACCGCAAACAAAAGCAATGTCTTCTAAACAAAACATCATTACACCCACTTTCGTGAACAAATCTTATGTCAAAAACCTTTGTTAAAGCTCAAAAGATAATAATGTGTATACACATCAGCTCGCTTCCTTACGCATGTCATTTTATATTCAGGCGCGTCTCGACGTGTGCCTTAATTACGTGGAAGTAACCTATTTCCTCTCACATTCGATGTTTTCTTTGAAGTAGGTTATGTTGTTAAAAGGGTGTTGGGGTAAATGACATCGTGTTTAAGAAAGTATTATACACTGACGAGCAATATAAAAAGCCACTTGCAAACTGACAAAAAAATCTAAATAACATAAAAATATCAACCGACTTTTTTGGTAGTCGGTTGATTTTTAGGGTTCCGTAGTAAACAAGGAACCCTTATAGTTTCGTCATGTCCGTCTGTCTGTCTGTCTGTCTGTCCGCGGTCTAGCTCCGAGATCCTTAGTACTAGAAAACTGTAATTTGGCATAGGTATATATTTTAATTACGCCGACAAAGTGGTAAAGTAAATTATGAAAAACATTTTTTTTTAGGGTACCTCTCATACACGTAAAGTAGTGATGTAATTTTTTTCCTTTTTTTAACCCATAGTGAGGTGTATCATTGGAAAGGTCCTTTAAAAACATTGTGAGTTTGTGTAAATCATTTTTAGATTCAGGGATCCGTTTGCGAAATATTAAGCTTTAAAGTGCTAATTTTTGTTAGAGTCAAATGTCCCCCCCCCCTAGACAGAGGAAAAAAGAGGAGAGGTAGAGGTTTTAGACATGTGAAAAAATTCACGGCAGTAGCTTGTATAACGAATTTAAAAGAAAAACTATCACAGCTGTGTAGGCTGTACAAGTTAACGAGTAATAATTGACCAACTTAGATTTGCGGTTGTAAAACATTTTCTCCCATACATTCTGTATGAAATAAATTTTTTTTCAACTACAAAGTTAAGTTTGTTCTTCGAATAAATTCATTCCAACTACGGAACCCTACATTGTGCGTGGTTCGACATGCACTTGGCCGATTTTTTTGTAATTTTTTTTTATTTTTCAAATTTTTAGTTGTGGTCCCTACCACACAAATTCGAATACCACTACCTGCTATGTAAATAACAGTGACAGGAACTTAAGATATCATCCATATACCTACTAAAAAAATACGTATTATTGAACCCAACTCAAAAACTATACAAGCAAAGTTAATAAAATTTATATGGGACCACACGGGAAGCACCCGCTTTCAAATAAAAAAAGAATCATCAAATTCGGTTCACCCAGTCGAAAGTTCTGAGGTAAGAAACACAAAAAAAAAATACAGTCAAATTGAGAACCTCCTCCTTTTTTTTTAAGTCGGTTAAAAATTCTTAAAAAAGTTTTATTGGTGTTTTTTATGCGCTATTAAATACACTTGAATGTTACTTTTTACTTCAAAAAGCCATTTTGCGTGGTTTCGGAAATGTTGAATGATAAGTTAGTGGCTTTTTATATTGCTCGTCAGTGTTTTATGTGTTACAAAGGGTTAGGCAGAGGTGTACGACGTGTACGTATTTTGCCAGTTATGTTTAAATCCCATGTTATAGGGGCATCAAATGGGCACAGTCCAAACTTCAGGCTGCTACTCTGATGAAGGGGTCTGCTAGGGCCGATGCCTGCCGGGGTTGCAGGTTTGTCTAAAAGGGTTACCGTGGCCCCAAGCAACATACAGGCAACTGAAGGAACACGGGTAGGTTTTAATCAGTAAGCTGACGCGACGTTCGGCGAGATTTTATCGTACACTGAATTTTCCACTCTCGGTGTTAAGCCGAGCGTTGAGAATCCAACGCGCTGGTACGCACTCTCGTCCCAGCGCGTTGAAAAAACACTGTTGGATTTTCAACTCTCGGCGCTAAGCAGAGCGTTGAAAATAAAGTACACGAAAAAAAATTGCAGCGATTTTATTACGTCCGTGCGAACGTCGGCTAAGAGTCTAACATCAACAGCCCTCCCGCTCCACCCAGAGTGGGAGAAGTTATTTGATAATTACCCACCCAAAAAAAAGGCTGCTACTCTGATATTCCTGATTGAAAAATCTGATAACCATTACGTTAATCTAATCAAGAATAAATTATCACGTAGCAATGACCTAACGCCTGAAGGCTTCAAATTCCGATTCTAAGGCGACACTTGCAGGGTGCAATAACTTGCCTGTTCCATTCTGTATTTTTTTTCTATATGTGGACTTTCTAAATGAATCAAAGACCAATTCAGACACCAATCTACATGGTCTTCACATGATCTGACCAAGATTATGTCTGGACTTTAAAAGAGACTGTGACCTCTGAGTTTGTTTCGGCCTTTCTTCTCAGAGTAGTCAGATAGGAAACGCTGACCTCATCTAGTTTTTAAAATATGATTGACGTGTAAAAGTGTTTGTACAAACCTACTTACAAAAATAAAATCATTTATCTTTTAAAGACACTGTTACTGACCATATCAAACATGATAAGGCATAGAGAATCGTCATGACAATATGTGTCATTCATCACAATATCTTATTTTCTTCTCCATATCTTTTTGCACGACTCATAATGCGAAGAGTGCTCTGCGATCGAAAATTTTGTTTTGCCTCCTTTCTGCAACTGTTTTATTGTTACACTCCTGCTCGTACACAGAATCTACTTAATTTTTATACCATTGTATAGATAATTTTGGTAATGAAGATTAATTACTGCCTCATTGGTCTAGTGGTCGTAAGTGCTACTGCTGAGCATGAGGTCCTGGGTTCGATTCCCGGGTTGAGCAGTGTTATTGGGTTTTTCTATCTGAAATTTCTCAGTTGCAGCTCGGAGTCTGGATTTGTGCCCGGTTGATGGCAATAGGCTCGCCCTCTATTACATGGGACTTAAACATAACAGGCGAAATGTGGGTGTACTATAGGTAAGTACACCTCTGCCTAACCCTTTCAAAAATTTATTTAAGAGCGTTTATCCTAAAAGTTGACAACGTCGCAAATAGCTGTCAAATATTTACATGTTTTGATTCATTTACTATATGGAAATATGAAATGTGGCTTACTAGCGAACTGTGTACCGGCCAACGTGTGATAGCCAACTGATAAAAAATGCTTTTATAGGGGATCAATATGGCGCAACTCGCGGCGTAGGTATCGAGAAATTTAAACATGTATTTTTCTTACTCCTCCATTGAGTGGAGGAGTAAGAAAAATACATGTAGTAGGAAAGCTCTTGAAATATGGGTTTAATTTAAATGCATGTGGCACGTATTTCAAGTTTACAGCCTTTAAAATGGTAGCATTTACATTAATTGTCATCAGTTATTTAGTTTTTTAAATCGCTCGGCACAAGTAACAATTTGGTGATTCCATACTTTTGCTCGCAAGTGTATAATTATATATTTGCACCTTTGACCCTCTTCCATTGCCTAGCAACCAACCAATCTAACCTAAATAGTCTTTGACAGTACGTAAAGATTGCGAGGTGAGAAATTTTACCCGTATTGATGGGTAAAAAAGCAGTCAAAACATACTTCATGAAAAATCTTTTAAATATTTTTCTGTTTTTGAATGAACGTTATGAGGCGTACACTTTTTGATTTCTCTACTTTTTTTTGTATATTAGCACCTTTTAGCTATTTCCTGATATTTATGTAATTAGTTATGGTCTAAGCTCCAACCTAGAGACGACTTTCACGCATCTGCTTAATGGATGAAAAATATATACCACCACTAGGTTGGCAAAAAAAATCGTCACACCAATAACTATAACCTGCCATTATTCTACGATTTTTAAGGTGAAGATCACTCAATGTAAGGTATAAGACATCATTTTATCCCGGAAAAACTGTTTACAAAGTAAATATAACCTACAGTCAACTCAACTCCATTAAATTAAGTTTTGCAGTTGGTAAGCACTTTATCTGCACACAATGCACGAGATTTCAGGGCTTTCAGCATTTTGTCTAGCTGGATATAATAAATCCACTGGTTCAATTTGCGTTGAGATAAACTTTAAAGTTCACTGAATATAATGTTATTCAGGCTTTTAAAGATTTAAATAGAGCCTCGTATTGTTTTGCTTACAAAAGATAAACCAACCTAATCTGATTAACTAGAAATTCACTTAGCACATCATGTTTCTATTAACATAAGCCAGGTTGGTTTTATTGTTCATTTTAAATAGCTTTCTTGAATATCTTAATGAATCCGAGCACTATATAGGTATCTGATTGTTCATCATTTTAATCCACTTGCTGTTTTCACGTGAAATCCAACCGAAGTGCATAACTTTATGTTCCACCTGCTAGAGTTTATCACCAATTAGTTTTATAGAAGCTAAAATAAAAAACAATATTGTAATATATTTGATTTGAATTTTAGTTATAAATTTTACTGTTTACTTCGGTCCGAATCCGGATCGCGGTCCGCCATTTGGAGACTCCTAAATTAGTGTCCAAAACGTCCGTTCTCCTGCACTCTTGACAATCTGAACAACATCTCTGACTCTGCAATTAGTGTGGCTACATTCTGGGCCCAAACAGTACAAGAAACACAGATGTGCCATTGAAACAAAAACAAAAATCATAAATTCTTTACAATTTCAGAACGATACCTACCTATACAAAAAGCTTAGGTACTTAGGTCCTGAAAAAGTCAACACGGTTTCTTTATGTTTCGATTAACTCGAAAAAAGAAGCGTAGCAAACAATTTCATATAAAAGAAAAGATATCCCCGTATGTAGTCAGTTTTATAAATCCCGAGGATTTCCTAACTCTCATGACTAGGATTCTCACATACACACCTATATTTTTTTTACGCTAGCAAAACATATTCTGCGTAAAGTTTCTTGTTTTCTTTATAGATTTGGAGGAAAAAGAAAATATTAGCGATGTTTTTCTGCTAATACTAAATCTATGTAGAATAGAAACACCGATAACTTATTGGTTGTTTTTCGTATTTTTACCGAGTATTTTTTTGATAATAATCTGTTAATCCGGTAGATGACCAAGGCCATATATGTTACTCATTTTTGTGATAGTTAAAGAAAGTAGAAATAAAGATATTAGGTAGGTATTGTATTCTTTGTACTATAAAAAAACCGTGGCAATCCGGGAGTGCCGACGAGTGAAAACTTGAACGTTAAAAAAAATACTTCCAAAACCTTTACAATAAAAATATTTGCATAGAACATTGATCCGTAACGTTATATAAATAAAGACCACAATCGCGTTTACAAAAATGAGGTGTCGGTAACGGTGTCGCGAGTTTAATTGTTTTTTCCCATCTCAAAAATGCCCAACGCGCCTAAAGAAGTTTTCACTTCAAAAACCCATAATGCCCGTTTGGCCCATAATGTTGTTAGTAGAACGACTTACAAACTATTATTATTTGATAATTAATTTAATTATTTGCTGCCCTCTGGGGCCCTGGGCACACGCACTTGTGCTTGAACCCAGTGCCCCAAAAGGGGGCTGTCCAGCTTGTGGCTGAGAACGCTCAGGATGGTGTTGGCGCTCCCACGCGTGCGGATCATCAGCGAAGCGATGCGGTGCCGCAGCACAGTGAGAAAGCCGTCTGTGTGCGCGTGCGCAAACATCGCAGACGCACTACAGCAGCGTGGGAGCCCCACCAGCACCATGAACGCGTTATTATATTGTATTCGGAGAGCGTTGATGGCCCGCTGCGTCACAGTCCCATAAAAATATATGAAAATAAATATGCAGCAACAAATCATAATCATTCTCCTTCCAGCCCTTATCTCCATTTATTTGGGGCAGAATGACATTTTTTTTATGTAGCACATATGACTGTTGGAAAAGGAAAAATCGGCCTAGTGCGTCGGACCACGCACAAAGAAGGGTTACGTACTTGGGATGAATTTATCCCGAAAACAAACTTAAATTTGTAGTTGAAAAACATGTTCTAACGGTCAATTCTAAAATCTAAGTTCGTAATCGTAATTTAAAAAAATGTGATAAAACTATAAATGAACGATTATCGAACTTTTTCCTTTACTTTTGTACGGTACGTACCCTGTAGGTTTTGATTTATTTGCGAGTATCAAAATATGTCACATTAATGGCGGTATTTTGTTAATCCGTTGACTTAGAAGTTTGATTTTTTAGAGATCCCAGGAACCATAAGATCTACGTATATGATATTGAGTCTCAACTTGACACCTCGACGCGTTGTTGAAAAAATAGGTCTTGATAGACTGATGAACGGACAACGAAGTGATCCTGAAAGGGTTCCGTTTTTTTTTCGTTTTAAAATGAGAGAGTTGCTTGCATAAAGGCTACTTTCATTTCTTTTACAGAAGTTGTTTTGCGCTGAAATATGGAAACTGCCGCTTTGCGTTATCAACAACTATAGATAATTTTATTGATATCATTCGACAGAAGCTTCCCAGTAACTGTTAATTTATATACCAACATTAATCCCAACTCTTACATAGGTAAGAGCCTTAACATAACTGATACGCGCAACGTCCTCATATTTTATCACTATCAGCGGCTACACGCACCTGTCAAGGTACAACAAGTACCAAAATAGGCACTTAAGTACCCACCACTCAACAATCCACCTTAAATTGAAGAATATAGGGTGGAATTTATATTGGAGGGTCTGATAGAAGTAGCAAAGTTAATGGCTGACACGGAGAAATGTCGAAAAACAGATTGTAAGAAATTTATCAGTGCCCTCGTTCTCGTGTGTGGGTTGCTTTGGGTTGCCAGCGATCACTCAAATGGTTACGTGGTTACAGCTGCGATTATGGTAATGGGGTTCATATTTTTAATGGGGATGTTAATTATGGGGGTTAAATATAAAGAAGGCAAGATCATTAGAAAAAAAGTCAAAGGAAAAAAGGTTTGTGACTCCCCAAAAAGAAATACTTTAATTCAGCTGGAAACATGAAGGAATTATGGATCTGAATATGACTTACTGTGTTTTTCGGGTGACCACTAAAAATCAGCGCTGTGATGTGGGTCCCCATAGTACTGCATCATGCTGAGTGGAAGCCTTCTTGTCACAGTCATGACGTGCAGCTGCCGAATATTTATGTTTTGTGATCGTGATTAAGTATATTTTATTTAAATCTATTGACTTTTATTTAATTGTTCTACTCCAGTAATTATCTTTTTTAGGGTTCCGTTAAAAAACGGAACCCTTATAGATTCGTCATGTCTGTCTGTCTGTCTGTCTGTCCGTCCGTATGTCACAGCCACTTTTTTCCGAAACTATAAGAGCTATGCTGTTGAAATTTGGTAAGTAGATGTATTCTGTGAACCGCATTAAGATTTTCACACAAAAATAGAAAAAAAACAAATAATTATGGAGTTCCCCATACTAAGAACTGAAACTCAAAATTTTTTTTTTATCAATCCCATACGTGTGGGGTATCTATGGATAAGTCTTCAAAAATGATATTGAGGTTTCTAATATCATTTTTTTCTAAACTGAATAGTTTGTGCGAGAGACACTTCCAAAGTGGTAAAATGTGTGTGTCCCCCCTGTAACTTCTAAAATAAGAGAATGATAAAACTAAAAAAAATATATAATGTACATTACTATGTAAACTTCCACCGAAAATTGGTTTGAACGAGATCTAGCAAGTAGTTTTTTTTTAATACGTCATAAATCGTAAACTTATCGTTACTTGCTGCTACCTTCATGGGCGAGTACGACTCGCACTTGGCCGCTTTTTTTATGCACGTGTTTCTGTGACATATAAACTTATATTTTCTTTCTTTTCTTTCTTTCTAATGAATCTATTGCAAACGAAACGCAGAAACCGAAGCAATCAATCGTAGCACTGATTAGGTCGTAGTCGTAAATGAATGCTTTTCTATTCGTAGACGAAACACAACAGGAGTTCGCCATACAGCAGTGAAGCAATTTCCATTCTACTCTATCAAGCGCTCATTTCTTTAGCTATATAAGTTTGTATCTTTGCTTTTTCCTTCAGTTGGTTATCGTATACGTTCTTGTCAGTTTTTCTCTTTTCTCTATTGTATCAAACCTTCCTAATATTGAACAAAATCCTTCTTAAAATAAACCGGCTTTGTGCCTCTCATAACCTCGAAACCCAATGCAAAACCAAAACATTTATTTCCCATCGCAGCCATCTTTTGCAAGATATTTCAACCCCACTAAGCCCCAGTCAGCCCCATTGAGATCATAATCCTGTAGCTGTTAGAACAATCTCGGGGAGGGTAGTGTAGGTAGCTATACCCCCGAGGGTAGAATGGCTGCTAAATAATTACAGATCATCCGGATTCACTCGCGGTGGTGGTATTGATCGATTGGAGTTGAGATTGAAACATAAATGTGGATGATACAATACGTTCATATTATTTAGTAATTTTTTTAGTAAAAACTTCTTTAAGCACGTTTAGCTATTTTTGGTAGGGGGTAAACTTATTTTATTGATTCGCGTGACCGCACGCCGTAGTGCTGTAAACTAAAATATAGATGGCGCTAATACCAATTTTAAGTTTTCAGTTGTGTCTGTTGGCAGTCCCCATGAGTGGTTAGGCTTTTGAAGTGAAAACTTTAGGTGCGATGGGCATTTTTGAGATGGGAACAACAATTGAACTCGCGACACCGTTACCGACACCTCATTTTTAACCGACTTCCAAAAAGGAGGAGGTTACATGTTTGTCGCGTATGTTTGTTTTTTTTTTATGTTTTTTATGTATGTCCACCGATTTCTCCGTCAATTGTGGACCGATTTTGGAAATTCTTTTTTGTTTGAAAGGGTGTGCTCTCGAATTGGTCCCATATAAATTTTATTAACTTTGATTGGATAGTTTTAGAGTTAGCTACAAAATACGTATTTTTTTCCCACTTAGTATGTAGATGATATGATAAGTTTCTGTCACTGGTAGCAGGTAGTGGTATTCGAATGTGTGTGGGGTAGGTACTACAACTAAAAAGTGAAAAATAAAAACTTTTTTTTCACTTTGTAGTGTTTTTTTTTTGGAGGTCGGTTGTTTTTTTTTTTTGTAAAAAGTTTTTATTTTTCACTTTTTTTGTAAACGCAATTGTGCTCTTTATTTATATTACGTTACGGATCAATGTTCTATGCAACTATTTTTACTTTAAAGGTTTTGGAACTATTTTTTTATGTAAACGCGATTGTGCTCTTTATTTAGATAAGGTTACGGACCAATGTTCAATACAAGTATTTTTCTTCCACCAAGGCGATCTTGTTCAAGTTTTCACTTCTGTTGGCACTCCCGGAGTGCCACTGTTGACCAGAAGAAAATCATACTGCAATTTCCGCCATTTTGTTTGCTAAAGGGCGATTACATATAGCATTTTTGACTGAATGTTATGGTATAGATACTCTGCAACGAAGTGGTTAAGACGATCCGGTTAATGTGTGTAACTGTGTCATCAAAGATCTAGATAATTTAGGGAATTTGAATGAAAAGTTAATTTTCTATTCTATTAAAATCATCAAAATGCCTGTTAATTTCAGTTATTCTCGATGTTGTAAAGGGCATTTACGATCACAGCCATTTACGGGATTACAAACACGTTTAGAATGAACCATCACAACCCATTCACCCCCAAAATAACGACAAATCCCATTCAATACAAAACAAATGAATCAAACTGCTATCGTTTCTAAAAACAGTTACGGAATCTAAATTATTTCCCTTCTGAACTTCGCAGTAACAGAACAGTTCCAAAATGATCCCAAAACAATAGCAGGATGAATATTTACGGTTTATTCATGAGTCGACGAGCGAATTTAACTGCGGACTGGCGATAAGGTTGAACCGGATATGGACACAATACTGGTCTTCACATTATGTTTTAGGTTGTGGGCATGAAACCAGCGGCGAGGAGCTATGGCCGAGCGGGGCAGTAGCGATGGAACACTTTTGTACCGCCGCCCGTCGTCGTCGCCACCGCGCATCGCCCAGCTCGGCCATTTCTCCTCGCCGCTGGTTTCGTGCCCGTAGCCTTAGGGACAAAAGGTTTGTACACGGATTATAGTCAAATCGGAGAAACAATATGATTTGACGATTTTACTGTGTTCCGCTTTTGAATGTTTTGTGTTCGAGATTTAAATGTTTTGCTTTATGGATTGTGTTTCATGCCAATAACCTTACTACCAATTACTACCGCTAGAGGGCACCACTGCACTAGATTATAAAAAGTTTATAATAAAAAGGATAAAGTTCTTAAAAAATTAAACCGTACTATCGCATTAGATCATGAAACCTGTAAAAATAAGGAGAATAAATAATGTAAATAGAAAAACATAAAGTTTAGGCCTCTTCTGTTATTTATGGTTATAAAAAATTTAATATCTATGGTTAGGTGACTGTTCCTTTCAACTGTCATTAACGAGACACAATAGAATTTTAATTGTTATCCACCTCAATGAGTCGTCGTAACAGATGATGAGTTATGAGAAATCCGGTGTGTTAACAATCTACTGATATTTTTTTAGTGAAAACCGTTTGTCAAGAATAATCTGAAATAATGCATCGGTCAGTGAATCAGTTGTGCCATTAGGTAGTATATGCAGGAACGAAGGCGTTAATTAATTCACTAAAAATAAATAACTTTGCAAGCAATGGTGGATAAGTTGCAACGTTGCAAGCACTTTACAGTCACAAAACATGAAAGGTTGTGTTCTGATAATTTTAGAGCTTATAGAGGCATGAGGAACAGGGTGTAAAGTTTACTCATCCTTTATAGAAAAGGGAGGATCCTCCGACCAGATGGTCTGGTGCGGTCGCGGTCGTAACAAATATGGCTTTACTCAATTATAATCATTACAACCAGCAATAGTGATTAAGAAGAAGATAAAGGTGTCAAACGTCATGATTTCATGAAATCATGACATTTGACACCTTTGCTAACTTATGGAGTGGTATTGCTGATTGTAATGATTATAATTGAGTGAAGCCATATTTGTTACGCTCGCGAATCATATTTTAATCAACATAAAACCTAACACTGACCTGCAAAATACAAAAAACCTAAGAAAATTTGAATTTCGCGGGCTACCCTGATGCTTCTTAAAGCAATTACTAGGTCGACTATAACTACTGACGTCATTCAAATCCACTACCACTTTTCTATCAGGGTAATCTTTTAAAGACGGCATGAGGTATTCAACCTTTGGGTGATTTATATTGGTGACAAATATAAAAAAAGAAAAAAAGTGAGTTTTCTTTTTCAGAATATTATTTTTTCATAACGTGTTCATATTTTTTCGCCATATATTTACCACACGTGTGCCCTTTTCACACCCAGTTATGGAATATGAAAATGATGATGGTGTTACTTCCTTCATTTCGTGGGTTATATCGGTTATATCGCAATTTAAATGTGCTACATAAGTAACTCTGAAGCAAGAAAAAATACATGTATTCGAGGTTAAGAATTTTCTTAGCTTGTGATGTAAAAATAATAGGTACCTACGTAGGTAATAAAGTAAGTAAATTCTCTAGAGGGAAAACATTTTTCATGGAAAAACAACAAAGCAGTGGATTGTATTATAACAAATGCGTTTTGCGTGGATGTGACGCATATTTACCCTCAACTTGTTCTTTTCATGTTTGTGTTCTTTATTTGCGTCATGATTACCGCAAATAAACGTTTTTTTTTTCTTTCGAATATTTAAAGAGTGAATGACTGTACAGACGCCAGCACATCAAGCTACCCAAAACTGTCAAATTTTCCCAATCAACTTTGAACCTTATTACTCAGCGATAAAGTTGAAAATCTATTAAATAAATTTGACAGATTGTAGTAGCTTGAAGTGCTGGCATCTGTACAAACAATATAAAAGGCACATCACTAAAAAGAGAGATTTAATTGTGAAAATCCTTTAATCAGCTTTAAAATAGGGCATTTAATACGTTCATTAACCTCGTGTCCTAATAAAAGCTATCGTCGCGTTCATTTTATTCGGCGAACCCGAACACATCTTCCCGCCGTCAAATTTCACCGCCACCGCCTTCCGGTTTACCGAACAATTATGTGACAAATGAATGCGACGATCGCTTCTATGAGGACACGACCTTTACTTGTTTCGAATTTTAAAAACACACGCTTTCCGTTGAAATTGGACTCTGCCAGCTTTAGTTAAAAACCATAAATCAATCTTTTCCACCTACAAAAATATTATCCATTTATAAAACTGACGGCGAATAAATCGGGTAGGTACGGTGTTGTTCGGATACGATTCCAAATGTACGTATGATTCGAAAAGCTTTACCAATGTGACAATCGATCAATCCGGTATATTTAGAGCACATTGAAAATGTATGGAGGCAATGTTTTTTAAATGGGTTTGAAATAAATACGTAAGTAAACTTCTACTTACATACACCCCATTATGGTTTAAAAATTTATTGGGTAGGCCACATACATGGAGTGTAGGAAGAAGTTTTAAATTTTAGAATAGATTTTTAAACTTATTTCACAATTTTGCTTAGTTCAACATTAACTTATTCTTTAGACGACTACAACAGACTGAAAATTCAATTTCCTTGCCAAGATATCCAAATTCAATTTGCAATAAACGTCTATGGAAAAGCAATACTTTTTTGGAATTCGAACAGGGAGTTTGACAGTCAATTAAGCATGGCCGCGTTGCGTTCGGAAACAGCGTTACAATCTGGCAGCGCGGTCGGAAGCATTAAAAAACTAACAAAGTAGGTATAACGAAATGGAATATCTGAGCGAAGCGATCTCTGGGGTTTTACTGCCCGACTGTTCGACCAAGCACGTAAAGCTACTTTCATATCGGAATATCGAATATTGTTTTGAATACAGAAACCAATACGACTTGGCTTAAACAACTATGAAACATAAAACTTTTAGAACAGAACTTGTTTTGGCATAAATTACAATGAGAACCTACTTTAATAAAACCCTAGGTACTTACCTTCTCTGTTGTGTCAATTCGATACAAATGAATTAGTAACTCAAATAATTTTATTGTTTTCGTAGACTTTGATGCCAAAGGAGTGACAATGGCTGAAACTGAAACCAAAATATCTAGGATCAGTCTTTAACAAGTACTTAGAAACAAGATTCACAAGTTATTGCTAAGTTTACTTTAAGAAATTCCCATTATTAAATGCTATCAGAAACGCCGAAGACTCAGATAGACTTAAAGCTTTATCTATACATACAAATAATCAAAATTGAAGTGTCTGTTTGTAATGTCAAAATAAGAGCTTTTTACTAAATGCATTACGCACATGCGTGTCTCTAAATGTGGGTTGATCAAGATAGCACACAAATGGAAATGATTGATTGCTGGGAACTTCATATGGCATAAATACCGTCTATGGTACACTTATAACAAAAAACAATTATTCATTTTTTTGTCTGTCTGTCTATTTGCTAGTCTCTGAACTGAACGGGACGTTCACGTTATAGGGAGCAACTTAGCCTACTTTTATTTTAGCAAAATAATTTAGGTCCACGTGGGCGAAACCGTGGGCAGCAGCTTGGTTATCTTTCATAATGCTTTTTTAAAGCAATCCTTTGAACAAACCTGAGTAAGTTCCGAGTGATCAATCATTTCCATTTGTGTGTTATCTTGATCAACCCACATTTAGGGACACGCATGTGTGTATGTTTGTGCGTTTATAGAGTTGTCATTATTTATACTTGACTAAGTATTATAATAATTATAGGAACTTACTAATTCGTAAATATAACTGTGCTGGGTAGTTTTAAAGTGTCGACTATCACTTGGCTAATAAGTGGGTACGTAGTGTAGGTACCTACATAAAGATACAACTTTATTGAAACTAGGGTTTCACCTTTGCCAAGTTTATATTCCAACAAAAAAACGCACCATTTTTTTTTTTACTAGTCCAACTCTCAGTTTTGACCACTAAGGTCATGGCTGCTTAACCGGACTTTCCCGTGGGTGCCTTAAGCTGCTACACTTAAAGCCTCCAGCCAGGGGCAAAAACTATTATAAATTAAAATTAAGCGAACGCTCGCTAAGGGCACCCCCTGTGGGGTACGAACCTCGGCTTAGAGCGTCGCTGGGGGGAGAACAGCAAGAAAGGACCGACTGGATCAAAGTTAGATTTTCATCATGATTATTATGCGGGGTATTTAAAGCTACGTGCTCAGCTGCAACAACTGCTGGCACCTCGTTATCGAGTAAGGGTCGGGGAGAGTATCATTTACTCGAGGACTCCTTTGCAATCGCGACTGGCTATCGCAAAGGACCTCGGCGGCGAGGTCGGAATGACGGGAGGCGTCTGTGTTTGTACCCCTATTCTTCTCCTAGAGGAGTGTTATGGGGTCATCTAGGTCGGAGAGGAAAAACGCGACCACAAAAGTAAGTGAGTAAATACTTACCTCAACAAAATTTAATTTAAAAATAAAACGTTTTTATTTTAAAAAATCTTGATCATATTTCTTATTAACCTCTTATGAGTCAACTGTGTAAGCGCTCAAATGTGATCAAGTCCCCGTCGCGTCGTCGCCGACTCATAAACTCGATTTACATCAGGCTTGCATAAAAATATTTCAAGAAATATTAGCTATTAGCTTCTCTCGTATATAAACTCGTATAATTTCAAGATGGAATTTTTATTACAGTCGGCCGCTTTCGGCAGACTCAAGTGATAATGTACCCACTCTGAATATATAGGTTAGTTCAAATCGTCCCCTAACTCCATTATTTTTCATTCAACGGCTTAAAGAGAACAAAAAATTGGTCGGGAATTTCTTGGAACGCAAAATATTTTACCCTTTCTTAGAAGCGAAGTTTTTACACATATCTAGAAAGCTTTTTTAGTATTTTCATATTATCTGGTAATCAAATTGAGATACCTACTACTGATTAACTGATGTTTGTCGTTTGACAGGTAATTAGGGCACCTAACTAAATTAATTAAGAGTAAAAAATCTTTTTAAATTTCATAAGTAGATAACAAAGAAAAGCAGTTCGCGTTCAATAAAAAAAAACAATTTGGTGTCAAATGAATTCTTTGCAAGACCAAATTTCGGAGTTCCTCAAAAATAATATTTGTTCCGTTTCGAATTCATGAATAATTCTTTGTAGGTGCCCATGTAATAAGCTTTCGAGAAAACGTTTTCTTTATCTGGTCTACAGTAAAATATATTCAATCCAAATCCAATAACCTGATTTTCTTTTTGCCCTTTGTATCTACCATAACAGAAAGTTACTGTGCCACGAATCTGCACAAATGTTTCAGAGTAAAAACTAATGTGATTCCGGGATCACCAACTTATTTACAAAAGATGTGTCAAATTTGTCAATCCCGCTACCTGTATGCTGGCGGCTGACGTAATCGGATTACCAACACGAGTTATGCTACAACATAAATCGGATTACCGAACGGCTGCGTTTTAACCAGATTTTCTTAGCTTGACGGTAAAAAATATATTTCCTGGCGATTTATTTAACAGCAACTTTATTACGGCGCGGGCTTGACGTATCGCTTAATTAATCAATGGTACCCTCAGTGTTGCGCTGCAATCTTTCGTCTTCGAGACGATCGATCCCTACGTTTTACATAAATAAATCGGGTGCCTTTGAATCGAGTGTCGAACGAGTCATTAGCTAATCGGATTGTCTGTGATACCGACAAAAGTCAAGTGATTGGCTATCGAAAAGCTTTGTTACCTTACCTTTGCTCTTTGTTTCGTAAAAACCTTTATTTTTCCGGAATTAAAAGCCGAATTCTAGTCAACACTACGAGTTTAAGCAAGCTTTCTATTTTGGTTTTATTTGATATGTATCTCTGTCGGTTTATAATTCAAGTTTTTATAACAGGAAGTCCAACACCTCTTATCAACCTACTATCAAACCACGAACGTAAATTTTAATAAATCCAACACTTCAGTGACGTCACACCCCTAAACAAAAATGACGCGGTCATTGTTATACGCAGGAAGGCATTTAAGGGCTCACACTGACCCATAAAAGTCAAATTTTATATTGGGTCGCGTGGAAAATAGTGGGATTTATTGTCGAAAGTAAGTAAGGTGAAAAATTGGGTAGCTTTACCCACTGATTGTATAATAAAGATTGTCTACGTAAACGTTTGTTCGTTAAACACAATACAAATGGTGATCAAAACCCAGGTTTATTTTCTCAAGTGGAATTAAATGAAATTGTTTATTATGTAAATAGGATATCACTTTCACACGTCTAAAAAACATAATCTAGATGGAGTACATGGAACAGTAGAGGATATGATGCAAGCAGTCCTATACCTACATTAATGTATATATTATATATGAAAAATATAATATCTAACAGCATAAACAAACTAAACATACTTCTAAAGGTACAAAAGTAATTGCAATAATAAATCTAGACAATACTGAACAACAAGACAGTTGTAACAATAGAACTCGATAGAGCCTACAAAAGTAATAAAGTTATCAAGTGGCTGCTGCCATGAAAGTGAATTTATTGATATAACTTAGTAGTTATCGCCACCTGTGCCTCGGGGATTTATTCAACAAAATGTTTTCGTTGATAACCAATACTTTTTCAAGATGTGCCGTTGTCTCGTCGTGAAATAAATTGAAGCCTCTCATTTCCACCACCTTTGGGTGTTTAATTGAAAAATATGTTGCGTGATGTCGTGCCTTAACTTTAATTTATTTCATTTTGACTAAAACGCTTCTAAAAAAAATCCCTGGAAATTGAGAAGACTGGCTCTTGTGATACAGGAACTCCTAGTAGGTACCTAAAAGAGCCAGCGTTACATAGATGTTTGTGTCTTGAATTAATAATAAAACAATTATTATTTAATTAACTTTGACTGCCTCGTGGGTCTACTGGTCGCAAGCGCTACTGCTGAGCTTGAGGTCCTGGGTTCGATTCCCAGGTCGGGCAAAGTGTTATTGGGTTTTTCTATCTGGAATTTCTCAGTAGCAGCCTGGAGTCTGGATTTGTGCCCGGTTGACGGCAATAGGCTCGCCCCCTATTACATGGGACTTAAACATAACTGGCGAAATGTGGGTGTACCTACTACAGGTACACCTCTGCCCAACCCTTCGGAGAAACAAGGCGTGATGTTATGTATGTATGTTATTAAATTATGAAAATGAATCATCAAAATAAAAATGGTGAAGAAGATTGCAGATTTTTCCAATGATCATTATGGCTTTTCCCACTCTTGGGAAAGGCCTTGTTATTAAACATCTAAAAAATATCGGTTCATTTGTAACTTTGGTAATGCGTTGTTGGGCGCCATATAGGCAAAGATTCAGCATCTCCTAAAATAAAGGACTAGTTAATTCAGACGCAATTATAATGTGCAATTCATTTTACTAGCAATAACTTAAACAGGGGCCCGTGTCGGGCGCCAAAACTAATAAGTAATTGTAAAATAAATTCAAGGATATTATGATAAGTCAACAAGTTTCTCAAAACTAACTGATAAATTCAGTCAGATGAGAAATAATTTACGTATTCGTTTCAATATTTTGTCCCATGTTGGGCGCCAAAGTAAAAAAGATGTTTATTTTTCAACTGCAGGAAAAATCAAGAGATAAGAAGAATAGTAGGTATAAGATACGTAAGAAGTAAGGTACATATCAACTTTTAAACCTGCCGCTAGGTGCTTAACACAATGCCGTGTCGGGCGCCAAAACTAAAAAGTAAATAGAAAAGTCACTGAGTAAAAAGATTCAAAGATATGTGAAGTCAACAAGATTCTCAAAGCTATCGCTAAGTGATAAATTCAGTAAGAGAAGAAATAAACAACGTATTCGTTTCAACATCTATCCTTCGTTGGGCGCCAAAGCAAAAAAAGATGTTTTATTTTTCAACTGCAGGAAAACTCACGAGAAAATAGAAAAATATGTATAAGACAAGTTGGAAATGAGGTAAAATAACAATGTTACCGTTGTCGCTAGGTTCTTTACATAGTCCCGCGTTGGGCGGCAATAGAAAACCTTCCATGTTTTTAACAGAATATTCGAAGAAAAAATGAGGATTTATGATAATGTTATAAAATTGTTAATGTTAACCTTCACTAACATGAGAGATTGTAAAGGATTTTCAAGCTGCTTAATTTTATTCTTATCCATAAAATTTGACTTTATATACAGAGAAAGGTTTTTACTTTATATCTACTTTTATGCTGCCATCATTTTACCGCTTAACATTAGTATTCTATCTTGATTTTTTTAATAATGTTCAACATTTTGACAGTTACCAGCTCGAAAACTTACACGCACCAAAGTAAGGGACGTTAATTTTACCCTCAATTTATCTCAATAACCTTGGCAAGGGATCCCAAAACATCGGAGCTCGGGTTTCATGAAACAGACGGCCTGCTGTGAACATCATACATAAGTAAATAGCTAATAAAGCTCCGACGGGCCACATGTGCCATAGAGACCCTATTCAAAGAGATTGTGTACTTTTATACTTTGTATAAGTAGGAACAGAAATAGAACTGGGTTCTACGGACATGCCTATGTGCGTGTGACCTTTGAGGATATTTATCTACCTACACGGTTTGTTTGTATTGTAGCGGCATCTACAACGCCACATGCGAACTACGTATAACACTGACGTCACGAAAAATCCTACATCGCGCAAGCATAGTTTACTGCGCGACGAGTACCGCCTCAGTACT
The DNA here is from genome assembly GCA_963680765.1 of Agrochola lychnidis. Taxonomy (NCBI): domain Eukaryota; kingdom Metazoa; phylum Arthropoda; class Insecta; order Lepidoptera; family Noctuidae; genus Agrochola; species Agrochola lychnidis. Next base: position 9,807,309 of record OY796869.1, on the reverse strand, counting down.
TTTAGAAGCTTCACTCTGTCTTGTATGCTTGAGTTAATTTAGAAGACAACTGAGTAGATTTTCCTTTTTATTGTAGACTAGCTTTTTCCCGCAGCTTCGCTCGCGTGGACGTCGGAAATTATCCCATGGAAACGCACTACCTATTATAAACTACATTTCTGCCTCATCCAAATCCTATTAGCAGCATAACATAATGATTGAATACTATCGTGAATTCATGCAAGCCTAGTACTTTTGTTACGTTACTGCTCAGAAATTGTACACAATGTCTAATGATTGAAATACTGTTCATGCAAGCCTGGTACTTTTTGTGCCAAGTTTCAAGTAGGTATAATAAGATTTTTCATACAAACTTTGCCCCCCTTTTTCACCCCCTTAGGGGTAGAATTTCGGAAAATCCTTTCTTATCGGATGCCTTCGTCATACAAAGAACACACCCTCCAAGTTTCAGGTATCTACGATCAGCGGTTTAGGCTGTGCGTTCATCCGTCAGTCAGTCATTCAGGACAAAGCATTTTATATGTATAGATTTTTTCGGGGCGTAGGAAGTGTCTGGAAATATCTAGCAGCCCTTAGAATTAAATGTGGACTATATTATCACTCTAGTGTTAGTAGTCGTTTTATAAGACGTTTTACACCGCACTCCTGGGCTCCCGCAATGTAGGTGTACTTTTTAATTAACCGACTTCCAAAAATGAGGAGGAAATGTTCGTCGCGTATGTTTTTTTTTTAAATATTTCCACCGATTTCTACGTCAATTGAGGACCGATTTTAAAAATTCTTTTTTTGTTTGAAAGGGTATGCTTTCGAGGTGGTCCCATATAAATTTTATTAACTTTGCTTTGATAGTTTTTGAGTTAGCTTCAATAATACGTACTTTTTCCCACTTAGTATGTGGATGATATGATAAGTTCCTGTTACTGTTATTTACATAGCAGGTAGTGGTTTTCGAATTTGTGTGGGGTAGGTACCACAACTAAAAAATGAAAAATAAAAACTTTTTACAAAAAAAAAAAAACAACCGACTTCCAAAAAACACTACAAGGTGAAAAATAACTTTAATTTCGGAAGTCGGTGACAAAAAACGAAAATTCAAAACCAAAGACACCGACTTCCGAAATTAAAGTTATTTTTCACTTTGTAGTGTTTTTTGGAAGTCGGTTGTTTTTTTTTTGTAAAAAGTTTTTATGGAAAAACATCCTTTAAGTAGAGAAAATCTCATCTCGAAAATGCGGCGTAAACATGCAACGTTTGAACTGTGATGGGATTGTGGGATGGATCAGATGAACCGAGTAATTGATTAATGAACCACGCTAGTAAGTACGCTTGCAAGCCTGCGGCGTACTCCTATCTTTATTAGTTTCCTTTTTATAGCTAACTGAAGTAGTAACTTGTTTTCCGGACGCATTACGAGGAGATTTTTTTCGATGTATTTTATAGAGCAATGCTCTGCTCTTTTGTTTTTGTAACAAAATTTTCTGCTAGTAAACTTAGTGAATTCGTGTTCGTGGTTTCTTGGCATTTTTATGACAATTTAGGTAACTGGGTGTATTTTGACGTGAGAACATTTCGTAACTTAATTTGTACAAGGACTATTTTTGTGTCATTATATTGTAACGAATAGCAAACCATAATTGTAGGAGGAAGGCGCCGATGTCTGTCACACAGTTAATACTAGCACAGACATCGTCGTTAACTCTATCTTTAAAATGCTCTAAACTCTATACATTGTGTTTTTGTTTAGGATAGATAAGTTGTATCAAACTTTATTGTTAATAAATATATTATAAAATATTATACCACAGAAGTACAGATTAAGTGTTTTTAGCTAACGGGAAGAAGTGTTAACCATAAATTAATTATTTTTCCACGTTACGTGTGCAGATTTCTTATTTCGCAGATTACACCGTGATCTAAGCTATGGGGGGCATCATAAACAAAAGAAGCCTACCCCATGCAGGGTAAACATAAACTGCCAACACAAATAACTCATTTCGCCGCTATACTTAATGCTTAAGCGTTGTTTTAACGTTGCATAATAACAAATACAGCCTTGTATTAGCGGGTATGACAATAAACTGGCGTATATTACGCCGTCAGTCGCACAACGAGCTATTAAACGCACGACATGTCGCTTTATGACTATTTCTTGTATAATATCCGTACTACGGGGGGTATACATAATGGCCGGGTATGAACAAACATGTACAATTATAAAAGGATGGCAAGGTCCGTCATTAACACGTACATATTGAGAAAGTTTTGTGATACACACGCTGTGTCAAAGACTTATTGATGCTACGACGCCTACGAAGCTACGGCGTAGTCGCGTAGAGGGTAGTATGTGTAGACCCTCGTAGCACACTGGAGTTTTTTTATTGCACACTGAATTTTCAATGCACTACTTAGCGCCGAGAGTTGAAAATCCATAGCAGGTGGCATTTATTTTTATTGATAAAGACCGCCACGTTGAAAATCGCCCGTGCGTACTTGAACTTAGACTGAAGCCTTATTAATAGAGATCGTATGCATGAAGTATCTACGTAACAAAACAGACAACGATGTGAACACTATTCTAGACTTGCTTTTACAAATGCATGAATAGTTTATTGAAACACGTTTTCTTTTCTCCTTTCAGAACAGAAAGTGCATATTGAAGTCGCATAAGTTGGTCGCTGCTGGGGAGTTTGTTGCGCCACTTCTTCCCAGCGAAAGGCACTAGGAAGTGGTGAAGGGTGGGCGTTTTGGGGGACTGTCTTATGTAATTTTGACTTTCGAAAAGTGCTGATTCTCAGCCTAGTTTGAATAAATGACTTTTGAATTTTGAATTTTGTTGCTATTGCTGAGAGCATAATTTATTTCGATTTAGCAAAAAATTCTAATTCAAAACATGGTAAGTCAGGACAATGAAGAAGTAGTCTCTAGGTCTGACTCTTCGTAGAAAAGAGGGTAGGTACCTACTACCCAGGCAACTAATAAGGTAGATAGATAAAAAACCGACCAAAAGCGTGTCGGACTACGCACAATGAAGGGTTCCGTAGCAAATACAAACTTAACATAATAGTTGAAATACATGTTCTCCCATACATTCCAACGGCAAATGTAAGTTTTTACGCACAATATTGAGAGATTTACCATGTTATTTTAAGACCATAGACTTCTTATAGGTTTTCCTGTAACCTATGAGTGAAGAACCATATTTAGAAGAACCAAACGTATTTTTTTTTCAAAATTTTAGGCTCAGTAGTTTCGGAGATAAGGGGGAATGGTCAATTTTCATCGAATTTCTTAAATATCTTTAAAAAAAATATTTTTAAATTGTATAAAAAATACGTTTAAGATCCTTGCAACAAGCCCTTTTATTTGATATGTCACACGGTACTGTAAGTAAAACTTTTTTTTTAATTTTCTTGTTTGCCCCCCAAAAGTGACCATAGGGGTCACTTTTGGGGGGCAAACAAGAAAATTAAAAAAAAAGTTTTACTTACAGTACCGTGTAACATTAAATAAATGAATTTTGAATATAGGATTCAAAATTCATTTATTTAATGTTACATGTTCGTGTTTGGGTCACAGAAATACATATGTGTATCAAATTTCAACTTAATCGATCCATTAGATTCGGAGCAAATTAGCTGTGACAGATGGACAGACAGGCACACGAGTGATCCTACAAGGGTTCTGTTTTTTTTACTTTTGCGGTACGGAACCCTAAAAAGATGAAATTGTACCAAAATAAAATACAGAGATCTTAAAACCTTATAGGTATAGATACCTTATGAGCGTTAAAATATGCTAGAAGTAATTAACACTATCTCTATCTCACAATATTAATTAGAGAGGATGGACAGAAAGCAATAATTTTACGAAATGGAGCAAAATTGCAAATGAATAGCGACATGGAGCGAAGATAAAAAGAAAAACAGGCAAAGGTATTATGAATTTACGACTTTTTATTCCTCTTCGCTACTAGAAACAGAATGTAGCCGACGTCCAATGAAATGACTTTTTTATTTGAAAATGCAACGGAATTATCGGATCGAGAGAGCATTTGAAAGATCTCGACGGCCACATTGTGTTTATGGAAATTTTATTGAATTTAAAATGGAGTTCTGCATGTAGATATCGGATGAAGAAGATTCGAAACAGGTGAAATGGACAAAGAGATAATGAAACATTGAATAATATGAGATGAAAGAACAAAAAGAAGTTACTTAGGTACAGACATTTAATTACGTTTTTATGTTAGACCATATTAGCCTAAAACGGTAGACAGGCTTGAGCTGCCTCCCAAATAAATGTATGTTTTACCTTACTTTCCATTATCCAACTTTAAATTAGAAGTCTTTTAAATATGTTTTATTTGTGAAGGTATTTTTATATCTAAGTAGGTAGGTAAGCATAAAATAAGAGCAGTGGCCCAGTGGTAACGACCCCGACTTACAAGCTGTAGGGCATGGGTTCGAACACAGGCAGGCGCTTTACTTTGTGTAAATAATTTCATCACCAATGCTCTCAAAACGGTGAAGGAAAACATCGTGAGAAAACCGGTATGTCCTAGAGCCAAAAATTCGAAGTCATGTGAAATCTACCGTCCCGCACTGGGCACGCGTGGGCCATTCCCTCTCGAAGAGAGGAGGCCTGTGTCCCAGCAGTGGGAAAATTATAAGCTGATTATGCTAAGCATGAAATCGGAAAAGTATTTTGGAAGCACCTGGGTAAGTAGGTAGGACCAATGTATTTAAATTTCATATTTTTTTTCAATAAATTCCGGGCTAGGGTGCCTGACCACACGAAATCCTGAAACAGTTAACGGAATAGGACGTATAAGTAGGTACAAAAATAACTATCAGAATTGACGCACAAATTCCTTGGAACTACGAAAAATAATAAACAGGTCGAACAATGCGTAAGATACCTAGCTACACGCCGCCTATTATAAAATATTATCCGCCAACACATTCCAAGTAGGTATCCATTGTTCCTTGAACACACAGTCTTGGCGCACAATGCGGGTAGATATAATAGGTATGGATCGACCTGGGGGCCTACCACCAGCTCATAAAGCAGTATTATTTTAATATTACTTCAGTGTGGGAAAGAGATGAAGCTCTACAGGACGTATAGCTCCATCTCTTTCTCCCACTGAAGTAATATTAAAATAATACTGCTTTTTGAGCTGGTGGTAGGCCCCCTGGGCATGGCGGAAATACTTCGTATGTAGGTATATACGATCTTTACAGCTGTGGGCATTGTGGCCCGATATCTAGCTGGGTACCTACTGCGTTAATAATAAAAAAGTAAGTTCAAAAACTAAAACCCGACTACTGAAAAATCACGCTCTAAAAAGTATGAAACAAGAAAATATTTCAGACAGAAATCAAGACATAGGTACAAAAAACCGGCCAAGTGCGTGTCGGACCACGCACAATGAAGGGTTCCGTAGCTGGGATGAACTTATCCCAAAAACAAACTTAACTTTGCAGTTGATAAACATGTTCTCCAATACGAAATGTATGGGAAAACATGCTTTTGCAACTGCAAAGTTAAGTTGGTCGATTATTACTCGTTAATTTGTAAAGCCTACTTAGCTGTGATAGTTTTCCTTTTAATTTCGTTATATAAGCTACTACTGTGATTTTTTTCACACACCCAAAACCAACCATTTAGCCGGCAGGGGGGGGACACTTGACTCTAACAAAAATTAGCACTTTAAAGCTTAATATTTCGCAAACGAATCCCTGAATCCAAAAATGGTTTTCGCAAACTCATAATATTTTTGAAGGAACTTTCCAATAATACCCCTCACTATGGGGTAAAAAAATAAAAAAATAAACATCACCACTACGTGATGAGAGATACCCTAAAAAAAAAATGTTTTTATAATTTTGTTTTACCACTTTGTCGGCGTAATTAATATGTATACCTATGTCAAATTACAGCTTTCTAGTACTAAGGGTCTCGGAGCTAGACCGCGGACAGACAGACAGACAGACAGACAGACGGACGGACATGACGAAACTATAAGGGTTCCTTGTTTACTACGGAACCCTAAAAATGGTCAAGGTAAAGTCGCGGTCGCATGCCTGTGCACCTACAAAATTATAATGGCATGCGACCATGTAGTAGGGTAAGCAACCAAGCACCAATTCGTCCGGTTTTTCTGCCGGGGCTGCGAAGAAGTCCGAAAGGGAGATCGTGGCCCCCGGCAACATGGCAACCGAAGGAACACGGGCCCTCCCGCTCCACCCAGAGCGGGAGAAGTTATTTGTTAATTTCCAACACAAAAAAAAAAGTAGTCCAGTTTTAGCTTTTGAACTTACTTTGTGAATGTCAGGTTGGCGGGTGTATTTTTCAGAAATGGTCGAAATATATCTCAAAATTTAGTACCTAATTGGTACCAAATTGTACCACTTGTGAAATAATTTGTACCTCGTGGGATCGCAAGTTATTGCAATAGTTTCATACACCCGCCATTCTGACGTCAGCTTGGCGGGTGTATTTTTGTGTAGCCAAGATTACTGAGAAGTTGGATATAAAACATATGGATATTTAGTACCTAATTGGTACCTCTCTAAACATACCTCAAGTCAGTGAAATCTCATTGGAATTCGACGAAAAATGAAAAATTCACTTTCCAATATACAGGCTGTTACAATATTTTGCTTATTTGACACAAAGAGTAAGAGAGCCTACGACCAAAACCATGTCGCATCGTTTTACGACGAAAACCGTCTAAAATCGTTAGTTTATACGGTTCTTAGCCCAAGTCGGTGGGTAGTACTAATCAGAAACGTCGCAATTTGCGACGTTTCTGGGTCAGACGGTTTTACCACAATATGTCTGATATTAAAAACGTACATTGGATTCGTTATTTTATTATGAAAAAAAATAGTTTTCAGACATTTTGCGCGTCACATGTGGCCTGAGCGACACTAAAAAATACATGTTACGTTTAACAAAAATTGCAATTTCTAAAATATATATTGCCGGAAATGTTAACAGCTTTAGGGACTTAAACACTGGAAAACAGCTATCAGTCGATTTCATATTTACCATCGACCTCAAACAACGTTTTTGGGCTTTGAATACCTGTTCCCACAGGCAAGAATTTCCCCAGAAAAATATACCGTATCTCAGAATGGAAGCTACGAGACCATGGTATGCAATCAATCTTGTGGTGATGTTAACTTTCTTAGTCAAATTGAATAGGACATAAGTGGTTATGCTAAATTTTTCATATACCTCTTTTTTCTACTTGAGGTTTCCACGTCATTTGACTGTCAATTACTATGCTTAGAAATTTTGCTTTTTGTAGTTGGTCTATTTTAGTTCTAATAAATTCAATTTTTAAATTTGGTAATTATGTCCGCTGATAAAAATATATTATGTTAGTCTTTCCTAAATTAATTACTAATTTATTGTCGTCATGCCAATTCAGAACGTCCACGAGTGTATTATTTATGTCCTGTTCATATTTATTTGAAACAGAACAACTGATTATAGCAGGTCAAGGTCAAGGTAAGCTCTTTATTAATCGTACGTAGGTAAATACTTACGCCGCAATACGATTTTTAATCATTTCTGATTTTGGTAAAGTTGAGTAACGTGATACACATAATTTGTCTGATATAATTGCTATGTTACCGATAGGAAAAAAAAATCAATACATTCAAAATGGATTCAACACATAAGTTGCTAACATTTACTTCTGAAAAATCATTAATTCGACCAATGTTCACTTGAAAACAAGATTTTCAGACTAGGCAAATTATTTTATTTTCGCAAATGCTCTCCTGGGTACGTGTGACGCTAATGATGTCTGAAAATTGTGTTTTCGTTATCTAAAACATTTAAATTCAGAATAACCAAAAGATTTTATACGGTTTTGGTCGTAAAACGATGAGGTAAAAATTTTGGTCATGAGCTCTCGTCGAATACCAGTAGAGGAAACCGGGGATACTTGAATATAGGGATATTTAGCATCAGGTGGAATGACAGCTCACTTCACCTGCGTGAAAAAAAGAACAAAAGAAGAATAGGGTCAGTTGGTGATGGTAAGTTATTTTTGTTTTTTCAGGTATTGTTTATAGGTACTTAAGAAATACTTTTTTCTGGTCTTCTAGTTTAATAGTAGTTTTACGACCACGTTTCATTTTAATTTAGATGAACATTATTTCATATTTGGAAGAATATAGGAAAGAAAGAGGCAGGTCGGTTATCTGCAAACAGATGTCAAAATTATGGCCACTTCGATCATGGTAAATGTAAATAAATATATAAGATAATCTATGATTGCCATCCATGATTTACTTTGTAACGTGAACTAGAAACAGGTAAAAAAAAAGAAAATACGTAATATACGAATATACCTACACCTTTTTCAAATAAATTTTCATGTCATGTGTTTTCAGGCAACTAAACGACATGCCAGCCGGCCGGTCTCAAACTTAAAGCATTTATTTCAAATAAACCAATTACAGGTACTTTTGAATTGTCAAGGGGTCGGGCAGTCAGAAAGATGAAGCTAGTTGCCCATTCCAAAGCGTAGTAGGTATCTATGGAGAAGAACGGGCAAGAAACTGGAGTATCGTTTACTCCATCCGGTCTATTTAGTAAAATCTCACCGTGTAAAAACGGTGTAGGTGAAGTGAGCTTTAAGTAAGCTGTCAATCTCTAGCATCACATGGAATGTCATATCGGTTGATGCTAGGGGTTGACACTATTGACAGCTCACTTCACCTTATTTTACACGGTGAGATTTTTACAGAATAGATCGGCTGCTGCGGTCTATTCTGTAAAAAAATGAGCCGTCGCGGGACGACTGGCAGATGTGAAAAATCGAAATTATTATGTACATAATCCATCTGCATATGCATAAAAGGATAGTTTACGACAGGAAATAAACATGGCAACTGTTGGCGTGGCGATGCGTCGGCGACGCGTCGCCACGCCAACAGTTGGGCTGATCCGCCGCTATAGATGTGTCACATCAAAAACTCACCGTGAAAACGCAGGTGAAGCGAGCTGTCATTCCACCTGATGCTAAGTATTCCTATAGTCAAGTGTCTCCGGTTTCCTCTACTTGTGTCAAACAAGCAAAATATTGTAACAGCCTGTATATGGGAAAGTGATTTTTTCATTTTTTGTCGAATTCCAATGAGATTTCACTGACTTGAGGTATGTTTAGAGAGGTACCAATTAGGTACTAAATATCCATATATGTTTTATATCCAACTTCTCAGTAATCTTGGCTACACAAAAATACACCCGCCAAGCTGACGTCAGAATGGCGGGTGTATGAAACTATTGCAATAACTTGCGATCCCACGAGGTACAAATTATTTCACAAGTGGTACAATTTGGTACTAAATTTTGAGATATATTTCGACCATTTCTGAAAAATACACCCGCCAACCTGACATTCACACTTACTTTTTATTTAAATTATTATGGGGTTATAATTTCGTGATAAAGTATTTGCAGAGCAGCTTTATTTCTTTTTTGTTCGAGTTTTATTGTATAGTAGGTATTAATTTTACAGCCGCGCCGTAGGTACTTGCAACCAACATGGCTAAATTAAACAAAAATGTTCAGTTCATGATTTTATGGACTCCAGAGAGGGCGCCATATTACATTTAATATGATGTCACATAGCCTAATAACCAGCGGACGATCAAGACGCTTCTAATGATACCTCATTTGTTAACGTGCTCGACTGCTCAGAGGAAGGAATACCTCTCCACTCCTCAAGCACCTCAACACGCGTAGCATGACCACCGTAGAAACGAGTTTTGTCGACGGAAGTATAGACAAAATGACATATAAACAATCACAATCCGTCATTTTGTCTATTCTTCCGTCGACAAAACTCGTTTCTACGGTGGTCATGCTACGCGTGCTGAAAGTGTTGCCCTCTTGCTTGACGCTATGACACTATGTGCTAGCGACACTTATTGGGGGCCCATTATTGAGGGTGTAATTTTATCTGTGTATTTTATATAAAACACTAGCTTCTGCCCGCGACTTCGTCCGGTAGCCTATAACCTTCCTCAAGAATTGGGCTATACAATGCAAAACGAATTTTTCAAATCTGACTGGTAGTTCCGGAGATTACCCCCTACATACAAACAAAATGTTACCTCTTTATAATATTACTAGCTGCGCCCCGCGGTTTCACCCACATAAGTCTCGATCCCGTGAGAAAAAAAAAGAAGTATCCTATGTTCTTTTTCAGGGCATCATCTATATATGTGCCAAATTTCATCCAAATCCGTTCAGCCGTTTTAGCGTGAAGGCGTAACAAACAAACTTACTTTCGCATTTATAATATTAAGGATCACTAAATTGTAGTTTAAACAAAACAAATCCAAAAGCCAAAAGAAAGTGTTTTCGTATTGGACTATCAATACGTTCATAAACTGCCCTCAGAATGCTGTTGCCACTGCCACAGCTCCTCTGCATCAGGGAGGCAACCCTTTTGCGCAGGATAGCGAAATAATCGTCTGTACGAGCCTCAGTAAATATGCCTGATGCACTGCTGAATTGGGGCAGCCGCAACTGTGTTGTTCACGGAGGATGTCATAGGTTCTCCAGGTATACTTGAACCACTGGCTGCACGTGTAAAAGTACTGGCAGTAGGTCTTAAAAAGCAGCACGTTTACTTCTCTAGTATAACGTGCAAACCTGCGGGCCAGCATGTTGCCCCGGATTGCCGATGACCTTCTGTCTCTCTCTCTCTCCATGTCAGCATCATCATTCAGATGTCCAGTCATAATACACAAACATAAACTCACGCCTTCTTCCCAAGGGGGACGGCAGAAACAACAGAACGCCACCTGCCACGATCCTTTCATTCTCCTATTGCCTCGTTTACGTACATACATCTGGTCATACACGCACGCCGGTTGTAAGTACTACGCACCTGGTTTTTCTGAAGAACATTACCAATAAAGTCAGTATTATAATATATCCTCCTAGGGCGTCCTCTCCCGGCGTTTCCAGTCACATCTGCCTTGTAAATATATTTACATTTTCTCCAGTCATAATATGTCCCAAAATACTAGAGGAATAAACACCACATGTTCAGTCTCTTTCGTGTTATAGAGGTATGAGATAAGGAACAGGGTGTTTAGTTCACTCATCCTCCATAGAAAAGGGAGGATCCTCTGAGCAGACGGGCGTTGTGTCCGGTGGGGAACTGCCCGACAATTAATGTCGGACACTCATCGCGCTGTAAACATTGCTTACGCGATGCAGGATTTTTGCGTGGTCTGTGTGATGCGTAGTTCGTATGTGGCGTAGTAGATGTCGCCACACACAGTGTTACATAAAAGACCGTGCAGGTAAGCATAAGTTTCACAGGTAGTCAACAATGTTCTTAAAGCTGATTGAGTTGCTGAGTAAAGCCAGCGCCGGCCCAAGAATTCCTGGCGCCCTAGGCGAAAGGCTGGAACGACGCCCTTTTAAGAAAATTCGTGACAAAATAAAACTATGTTCTTTATTTTTCGTGTGGTTAGTGACCTGGTGTCAGAGTTTTAAAGCCGCCCATGGGCCTCTGACTTGGCTTCACATTCCGTCGAGAAATATCTCTCGGCCGCGATCGGTACAACGATCGCGGTCAAACTATAATAGTCTAATCAATTTTGAACAAAACATTATAACATACAACAAGAGAAGCAATAAAGAAATCGCGATTTTTTTTAGCAATGCAGCTTGTTGAGGCTATCAACTAAACTCGCTTTTGATTTCCGTACCGATGGTTTCGTAAATGTCCATGAGCGCATTTTGGTAGAAAAATTAGTAAAAGATTGGGAGTATTTTCAAGTTGTAAGTAAATAAAAATTAATGTAGAGTATTATTTTTTAATTTCGATGCTGCCGATTGCTCCCCCTAATACGAGCGCCCTAGGCCGTGTCGCCTAGTTCGCCTATATGAACGGGCCGGCCCTGAGTAAAGCCATATCAACTGCATAACTTATGCTGTTCACACATTGTGCATTATTATAACAACTCGGGTGTCAGCCAGCTTTTCAATAAGTTCGTTTACATACAGGTTGAAGAGGGCAGGTGAGGTTAGTCGCTCCTGAGTTCTTATGATGTCTCTCCTTTTATTAACTGACTTCAAAAAGGAGGAGGTTATATGTTCGTCTGTATGTTTTTTTCGCGCTGTATTATTATCAACTTTGGTCGAAAATCCAACAGCGTGCTTTTAGGCATTAATGTAGGTCAGTGTTCATGAAAATAGGCATTATAAATGAAGCCTAATTTCGGGGCGTAGGTACATGATACCTTAGTATCTAAGTCCGGTTTCACTTTTAAACTAGTATCTAATACCTACCTACAATATAATTATATTTACAAACTAGCTTCTGCCCGCGACTTCGTTCGCATGGAAATCGTAAGACATCACAATATACTACAATAACAGCCACATTTTTATAAAACTTCCCTGTATACTACGTTTGTAGTTTTATTCTCAGCAGCCAAAATATACAGAGAGTCAGGAATGGTGACTCGGGAGCAAGCGACGTAACAGTTGTCCGTGTGAGAAGCAGCTTATCCTGAGGTCGACACCCGCAGCCTTCAGCCTTTAGTGTCGGCCCCTGTGACTTGTTGATCGCAAAGCATACACTCCCAGAGAACTGCACGCGCTTTAACTGGTAATGGTGGGGAATTTGTACTTTATACGCGCTATAAACACTGTCTCACCATCGCCACAACCTGTTAGAATTTCCACCTCGATGACGTTTCTCTGCAAAGACATGACTTTGAGCTGGTTTCCGTTACACAAATATACAACCGGAAGTCCACTTGCCATTTAATGCTGAAATGAACCTTTTTGGCGCAGCCGTGAGGCACACACTATTGTTTTAAAAACACTATTTTTTATTTCCACTGTAATTTGTGTTTTGTGTTTCGCGAACTGTGTCCAAATAAATGTTTTTTCTATCTTTCTTTCTTTTCTTTCTATTTGTAAATTGAGAAATTCTACGGGGTGATATTTGGCATCATCTTCCTCCACATCACTATTAATGGAGGTGTATATCACTTCACTCCCTTCAATTTGTGAGAGAATACTGTGGTTGATCGCTGTAGCCTGATTATCTTCGGAGTTAAAACGGAAACACACCTAAGAATTCTCTTGGTACGGTATTTGACTGATATCCCCGTATATCAGACGAATAAGATCTTCTAAAGTGGGATCTACTCTACCAAGAGTCTCTGGTAGAGTGCTTTCACCAACTTTTAGAAGAACATCGGAGAATTCTTGAGCATTTGAATTACCGCCAAGCCGAGCTCGTATGATGATGGTCAAGCGCAGTTTATGAACTCTCGACCATAGAGTCGACCTTTTCAACGAAGTTTTCACTTGTTTTGTCAAAACTGTGACACCACCCATCATATCTTGGTTTCTGCGGATGTCCTGCAGGGTTCTGTTTACAGTTTCCACTGCTTTCCTTTTTGCCATAACGCATTCATCCCATACGACGAAGCACAATCCCCTAAGCACACATCCCTTGTTACTGTTGCGTGACACCCCACAAACAGGTGTTTCGTTGCTTTCTAAATCGATGGGAATCTTAAACATGACGTGCGCTGTTTTGCCACCAGGAAGCAGTGTGGCAGCGATTCCAGAAGATCCACATACATATTATAAAATCGCTAGGACAAATCTGCTGTCAAAATCTGTAAAAAAACATTTTATTCCTACAGTCTTTTGCTCTAAAATGATCAGAATACAACCTTGAATGTTTTGTGACTGTAAAGTACTTGTAACTTAGTAGTTTCCCATAGCTTACGAAGTTTTCCATTTTTTGTGAATTAATACATTCTATGAACTATTACATACACAATCCAAAAAAAAATCGTTTCACAAAAAGAGTTTAAAAAAACAGATGTAAATCGAACTTACTACCCCGGGCGGCCTACCACCAGCTCATAAAGCAGTATTTTTTTAATGTTACTTCAGTGGGAGAAAGAGATGGAGCTATACATCCTGTAGAGCTTCATCTCTTTCCCACACTGAAGTAAACTAAAGTAATATTAAAATAATACTGCTTTTGAGCTGGTGGTAGGCCCTCAGGACTTCAAATCATTCGTCCAATTGCTTACTTATTCGCTTTGTTGAAAGTTAGCTAAAATAGCCGTTCCTATATAAAAGGTAGCGTGATGATAATCATTTAAAAAGTTAAATCGGTAACTACCTATCTACAATATCCCAACCTTTTGGCGCGTCCTTTTACAATTTGCAGAGAAAAATACGAACATGATGTAATATTGCTCATCCCCCATAGCAAATAGCGTGATAGTTTATGCCCTACGGTTGGTACAGAGAAACATTCTAAAAACTTTATTTTCCGCATAAGAATCGATCCCAGACCTCTTAGCAATAACTTTCTTTAAAAAAAATTAACTTCGTTACGATTTTATTATATCTATAGATTATAGGTAGATTATCAAAAAAAATAATAATCGTATTACAAAATGTGAAAAAAAAGAAAAAAAAACCGTAGGTGGGAATCGAACTTACAACCCCACGTTTGCAAAGCAACCGCCCAACCGCTGAGCTAATTGCTTTGTTGAAACTTGTCTAAAATAGCCGTTCCTATATATTTTTTGATTGACTGCTTAGTTCCATAAAGGTATAGCGTGATGATAATCATTTAAAAAGTTAAATCGATAACCATCTACAATATCCTAAAATTTTGGCGCGTTTTTTCCCAAAAATACGAACATAATATAATATTGCTCATCCCCCATAGTAAATAGCGTGATAGTTTATACCCTATAGTTTGACCAGACTTATAGGGAACACCTATGCAAAATTTTAACAGAATCTATCCGGTAGAATTTGCGTCATGCTAGAACATAAAAATACAACATAATGTAATATTGCTCGTCCCCCATAGTAAATAGCGTGATAGTTTATACCCTATAGTTTGACCAGACACACAGGGAATATCTATGCAAAATTTTAACAGAATCTGTCCGGTAGAATTTGCGCGATGCTGGAACATACATACAGACAAACAGACAAACAGACAAACAGACAAAAATTCTAAAAAAAATATTTTCGGCATTAGAATCGATCCTAAACCTCGTAGCAATTACTTTTTTTCAAAAATATTCAATGTACAGTTTTGACTTCGCTACGATTTTATTATATGTATAGATGAAATATCCAGGTTGGTTACCTACACATCACCTAGGTATTATCACCAACCCAACCGTGATCCTCTTTAATCGAAAAGTGTCGACAAAGAATTCCAATAACGACACGTCCAATTTACCGTGCGCCCTAACAAAAACTCTTTATAAGAATGTAGAACACGAAAATAATGTTAGCGGGCGCTTGATGAATAACAATGATTAATGACATCGGATAATGGCGCCTGGGTGCTCCACTGAAGTGCTTTCTTTGAGGCTGATAAACAATTTAACCAAGTTAGGCACAGTTAGCTATAAGTACCTACCTACTTTTTAGTGAATCGTTCTAGGTGTCATTTAGCTCTTCTTTATAACATGTTTTTTAGGGTTCCGTAGTCAACAAGGAACCCTTATAGTTTCGACATGTGTCTGTCTGTCCGCGGCTTAGCTCAGACTCTTAGTACTAGAAAACTGTTATTTGGCATGGGTCATGGTATTTGGCATAAGTACATATTAATCACGCCGACCAAATGGTAAAATAAAATCATGTTTTTTTTTTAATCGCCTACCTACCTCCCGTACACTACACGTAAAGTGGGGATGCCTTTTTTTCTCATCTAGCCGTCTCGTGTCGTTGGAAAGATCGTTCAAAAATATTGTGAGTGTGTGAAACCCATTTTTTGATTCTGGGATCCGTTTGCGAAATTAAGCTTTAAAATGCAAATTTTGAATAGAATCAAGTATCCCTTCCCCCTGCCAGCTAAATGGTTGGTTTTGGATTTGTGAAAAAATTCGGTACAGACTTGTCTTTACCCGGAACCCGCGTCTATATGCATAACATGGTACATTTTACAAGTCATAAGATTGTGTAAAAGGGAGCCATGCAAATAAAATGATTACTGCTTGAAGTATTCTTAATACAAATAAAACTATATTTTGATATTAAGAACATCGTTTTTATTGCCTTATAAAGAAGAATATGGGACCTAAAATAGTAATATTGAAAAACATTAAAGGTACTGATGTAACTCCTGTTACATTAATTGTCTCAAAAAAACAATTATTTAACTAGTTTAAATCCATATCAATTTGGCTCCACACTTTGGCTAGTATTAAAAACATGCCCTTATATCTAACACAAATATAGCAGAACCAAGTAAAAATATATATTTTCAAAATGAAATTAATTCTGTTGGCTTTAACATCAAAGTATATTTGGAAATATTATGCAATGATATCTAAATTGTCACTATTATGGCATATACAGTGTTAGGACTTAACAGTATTACTCTTCAATCTCATAGAATCCTAGTAATTATTATAAACTCATTCATCCAATTCGTACATTCTCCCAAAGTGTGGCAGTACATTTTAGTATTACGCATAATTATAACTTCTCAGTCAATAAGAAGTACCCTATTCTTGTCAACTCTCACATTGGGAGCACTCCTCAATTTCTTTATAAACTTATCTGCTATGCGGTCATCTACTTCTCTGCCAGTTGCTTCACTGTACTCCCCCAAAACCTTCTTCTGTAGACGTTTGAAAGGTACTTCATTGCCTTTCTTCTCCAAAACAGATAGAATTACTGCATGCCAGTTGAATTTGTCGCCGCTGACTGCTAACTCTCCAATTTTAGCAACATTTTGGTCATGAAGGCAGATACTTTCTTCTGCTTCTTCTTCCTCAGTCTTGCTTTTCTTCTTTTGTGTCTTTCCTGTAGTTGCTACAACAGGTTCAGCAGGCTCTGCCCCATTTTCAATGACTTCTTGATTACTATTAACACTATTAACAGTATCCTGTCTCTTGCGTTTTTTGTTTTTACCATTTTTACCTTCAGTAATATTTTCATCACCATTCATTGATTCAGTCCTATTCTTCTTCTTTTTACCTTTCTTGCTTTCTGTTTCTTCTTCTATTTCTTCAGGAAGTGGTGCTGCAGCACTCTGTAGCTCAGCTTCATATTTTTTGTGTTTCTTCTCTTCTTTTCTTTGTTTTTTGGAGAGCTTCTTCTTGCCAACTACCTCTGCTTCACCATTGTGTTCCACCTCACCATTCTGTTCTGCATCCCCGTCCTGTTCTGCCGCATCATCTCCTGTACCATTCTCTTCAGATTTCTCATCGGTCTCCTCAATAGTACCATTTTGTGGTTTTTCATCTTCATTAACAGATTCATCTTTCTTTTGATTTTGATTCCTATTATTGGCATTAGATAAGGCAGTCAGTTTTACAGAGATCAAGTCCCAAGCTTGGTCAATGTCTTTTGGATTAGTCTTTTGTCCACAAACATTCTTAACAAAGTTAACGAATTTGGGTTTCTTGCGTGGGGTGTTATTGTGTTTGGTGATGGTCTCAATAATCCTGAGTACATTTCTTGGTGCACTCTGTTGTTCATCTAGAACGGACGTTAACATTTCCACCCATGCAGTCTGTTTCTTCTCACCCTTTTTCTCTTTGGAAACAAAACCTTTTCCAGAGTAGCGTTCCTCTTCTGTTATACATTTTATGTGTGATTCATAGTCCTTACCACTGGAAACAAAAAACATAGTTGCTTTAATTTAATACACTCAACAATTAAGATGGATTAGATAAAACCTCAGAAGCATTAAGATGGTCTACAGAACAGAATATCAAAACACAAACTGAACAGTTTGTTGTCAACAGCTATAGTATTTTGTCACGTTGCCAAAGGAGGCATACTTTACAGATAATATTAGCTTGTTTATGCCAATATTATAAGAATAATGTCAATGACATAGTTAAATTAACAAACACAATGAACTTTCCACAAAGAATTGTATTGTAGAAGAGATAAGACGACGACGTGACGATTATGTTGAATACTTTGTCAATAGTAACTATTAATACGTAATTAGATTCTTGATTGACAACAACATGGTATCATTGGCATAGTTCTATTTATAACACAACTAATAGACAAACTATTTGATGAAACCTCTTTGTTTACATTTAAAATCCTGTCGCGTAAATAAATAACATGCGGTAAATTAGCAGTAGATACTCACTGAAAGTCCTTAAAACAATCCATACAAGACAAATTGGGACTCCTATTTCTGCATGCTATCATATAATGTTTCTCGACCTTAGGCTTTGTCACAGACTCCCCGCAATGACCACACGTAAATACGACCATTGCAATATTTAGATAAAACACGTGTTTTTAGAACAAATTGTTTTGAATACAAATATTATAACCTGCAAAGAAAATGGGCGTGTTAATAATTGGAATAAATATAAATGTCTATATATCAATGGGGCGCCAACAATACTATTACTGAATTATACCAACGTACTTTAAATCAACTTAATTTGGGAAAATTGAAAATTTGCTACAATTTTGTGAAACTTTTCTCAAAATTGTCAAACTACCAAATGTCAAAATGTTGCTGTTTTTCAATGTTGTTATCGTAAAAATCTGATCTGCCGTATGTCACAGTCTGGTTTGCCGTATTTTACGGGAAAATGTCTAATCTAATCTAACTAGCCTGTATTGTCCCGCTGCAGGGCAAAGGCCTCCCTCTCCCTTTTCCACACAACTCTGAATGTATGTAGAAAATGTCTAAATTTCCGTATTTAAGAATCTATTCCACATTTGTTTCTTCTCCATATAGGTTTCTTATCGTTTCTATTACTTTAGATTCATGTCTATCTAATCCTTGCTTCTCGGACATGTCGCAAGACACCTTAAACTTGGTAATTTCTTCCTTGATTTTGAATCAGTTGTCATCGATTTAAGGTCAAGTAGTTTCTGGGTTAGAGGTAACATTGACGAAACCTTTTCTATGAATGTGGCATACAGCCTTTTCAGGTGACAGATATTTGAGTTTCATTTTCGTTTCATTCAAAAAGCTAGTGAAAAACGTTTCGTTTAACCTATAGTCTATTGTCGTATTCTGTGATATGGCAATGAGAGGCCTGCCATATGCCGTATTTTCCGAAAAAAAATCGTGGAATGCCGTATAATACGGCAATTGCCGTATCAATAACAACACTGCTGTTTTTTGGATTTGACTTAAAAAAAACTGTACGATCCACGCCATGAAAAATATTGAAGAGTTGATATTATAGCATTTATTTGTTTATTATGTTTAAAATTAAAAATAATGTAAATTAAAATAAAACAACAACGCTACAAAAAAAAATATGTAGGATTCGGACTGCACTCGATGCGTAGCCCCGTAGCATAGGTACTTAGGTAGCCGAGCCGAGCCGTTGCGGAGTTTAGTCAATGTTATATTTCAGGGAACGATTACAAGTCCATTCTGCTGGTAAATATCGATTGTCGTTCAGTCAACACTTTTTTTCCCCTAAGTATGTATGGTAACCTCGTAGAGTATACAGTGTGAGTCTTTATAATCTGCACATACTGAATCGAGGGAATCTTTGCTTAATTATATCGACGGAAAAAATGATAAAAAAATTCTAAATATTTTATTGAAATTTTTAATGGATTTTTTATTTATTTTTTCGCTTCTGTGACTCCAGTGTATACAAAACGGTGTAACTTTTTAACTCGATGTTTTATCACGATGAAACAAACTCCATAATGATTGGAAGTAATTAGGTGTCCGCATTAAATGAAAATTGTGTAAAAAACTGCCACCAATTAAAAATTAACACGTTTTTTCCGCAAAAATCTGATTTTTTTTCATCAATTTTTGCAATAATCGTAAAATTTCTTAATAAGATGCCCCGATTACCTTCATTTTTTATTACTTTAAATTATTCTTCATCGTATTAGCTATCCAATAGTAAAAATTGCAAGGGTTTAACTCAATCCCATCATTTCTTATCAACAGCCAAAGAAAGGCCTAGAGCACGGCTACGCACTAATTGTTTAGCAGGTAGACGTCCTTTTTTGTTGAGAATGTGCGCGGGTCGGGGTGCGGGGAGGTAGGGCCAGCTGAAGGGACCAGAAGGGATGACAGACAGGCAGTCGCTCCGAATTATTCGCCGCTGCTACATGTGTTTCGTTACTTTCATTCACTGCTACCTGAGTTTCGTGACTTTCGTTCGCTGCTACGTGATGCCGCGCTTAAGTGAATTCTCCCCGGCACACATTGTCGACATTCATTTTTACTATGGGATGGGACGAGGAAGTGCCAGAGCTGCGCGCGCAGCTTACATAGCTGCGTTTCCTAACAGGCAACCAGTGCCATCTGCCCGCAACTTCCAGGAAGTTCACAGAAGATTGTCGATCACTGGACTTGAATCAAATAGAGATCGTCGCGAGCCGCCTCAAATAATTATTGATGTGGTTCTGGAACAAGCAGTACTGAGCGATTTGTTTGCTGATCCATCCATAAGTACTAGACGACTGGCTCTTCGTCACGGAATATCACAAAAATCAGCGTGGCGTATTTTAAAAGAAAGAAGGATTGCACCCTTACCACTACCAAAGAGTGCAACATCTACATGAAGACGTAGATTGGCGTCCAAGGTGTGTGATGTCCACCTGGATTCAAAGAAATACCAGAGCAAACCCAAACTTTCCGAAAACCATACTATGGATGGACGAATCAACATTTACCAGAGATGGTTTTACTAACTGTAGAAATTTACACAGATGGTGCCCTGGAGGTCAAAACCCGAAATTGAAACGTTCATCGACTTTTCAAGTAAGATTTTCAATAAATGTTTGGGCTGGTCTTATCGATAACATGTTGATTGGACCAGTCATACTGCCGAGAACTTTGAACAGTGAAAGATTTTTAAGTTTGTTGACTGACGATCTACCTGAGTTATTGGAAGATGTACCACTGTCTTTGCGTCGAAGGATGTTTCTGCAGATGGACGGATGCCCTGCCCATTATGCCACAAATGTGAGATCATTTTTAAACGAAAATTATCGTGATAAATGGATTGGACGACTAGGACCTGTAGGGTGGCCTGCGCGTTCACCCGATTTAACGCCCCTTGATTACTTCCTGTGGGGGACCATGAAGCAACGCGTCTACAGTACTCCCATCAACAGTGAGGTCGATTTGCGTGATCGCATAATTAACTGTGCAAATGATATTCGCAATGATCCCGAAATGATAAGGAGAGCGACACAACAAATTTTAGTTCGCGCGGCTTTGTGCCTACAACAACGAGGTGGACATTTTGAGAACCTAATGCATTAAATTTTCTTTAAAATAATAAATGTTTTAATTGAACTCTTTTTCATTCATTGAACCCAAATAAATCATCCTTAAGAGAACAAAAATAGCGCGTTCGAAGTGCCATCTTTAACACTTGATAGAAAGTGTTTTGTCTGAGCTAAAAGCATACAATTTTTATTATTAGGTAGCTAATACGATGAGGAATAATTTAAAGTAATAAAAAATGAAGGTAATCGGGGCATCTTATTGAGAAATTTTACGATTATTGCAAAAATTGATGAAAAAAAATCAGATTTTTGAGGGAAAAACGTGTTTATTTTTAATTGGTGGCAGTTCTTTTACACAATTTTCATTTAATGCGGACACCTAATTACTTCCAATCATTATGGAGTTTGTTTCATCGTGATAAAACATCGAGTTAAAAAGTTACACCGCTTTGTATACACTGGAGTCACAGAAACGAAAAAATAAATAAAAAATCCATTAAAAATGTCAATAAAATATTTAGAATTTTTTTATCATTTTTTCCGTCGATAAAATTAAGCAAAGATTCCCTCGATTCAGTATGTGCAGATTATAAAGACTCACACTGTATTTCCTGTCTCAATTAAAGTTACATGCTCTGTGGTCTCAGAGACGATATATTGTTCTATCATGGTAACACTGATGTGCATCAATCAAATTGGTTTTGTCTGTTTGCGGCTGGGGTGTGTCCAAAACTTAATCATTCTAACGAAAATTAAGTATGAAATAGTGCTTAGCTGACAGAAAAGTCCATAAATATTGTCAGATATGGATATTTACTTTATTTTAGCACTTCTACCCATTCTTATTGGTAAGTTAATTCACATAAAAAAATTCGTCACAAAGTTTCGATAACTATTTATTTATTCTTGATAGTAGTAGTGAATAACATCAGGATTTTCAATTGAATGGAAGTTGAATAACTAATAATTACCAATTCACATTTAATGTAACAGTGTAAAATAATAAACACCGATACTTCAAGACAGTATCCACGCTCTGTTCTTAGAGTAAAAGTATTTTTTAACCAATTATAGAATAGTCAGCTTAGTTTTGATCAGCTCTTGTACTATGCTACTTCTCAAGTAAGTTCTCAAGATATTTTTAGTGCTAATTTTAATGACTGGATACCAAAACCTCTTTTATCTTTGAAACCTTATTAGTTACCCATTTGTCTTCATAATATTTAATTATAATTTCATGTTGGAATAGGGCGACCACAGTAAAAATTTCTCTTAAAAGTATATTGAACATATTTTGGTGGTGAAACTTCTTGAAGAACCTCTTTTTACATTATTTTATTTATTTTCCAGGTACAACAACAGCCAGTATCTACGGCAGTGAGAATGTAATCAATGGCATAGGTAAAATACCTAAAGTGGAAGGACAGGACATGATAACTTGGTGCACCACATCACTTCTAGAGACTGAGAAGTGTGAGAAACTGTCCAAGTCCGTTCTACAGGACAAGGGACTGTTTGGAAAGGATTTTATTGAGCTGCAGTGTAAGAGGGTGAGTGTTCATTGTTTTTAAAGAATATAAACAGGGACAAATTGGTCCATATCCCCTTGGCTCTTAAGAGCTCTCCTGGAGATTGATAATTATTAAAATTCTATTGTGTCTCATTAATGAGCTCATAAAAAACCGGCCAAGTGCGAGTCGGACTCGCGCACGAAGGGTTCCGTACCATTATCTAATTACTAGATCTCGTTCAAACCAATTTTTGGTGGAAGTTTACATGGTAATGTACATCATATATATTTTTTAGTTTTATCATTCTCTTATTTTAAAAGTTACAGGGGGGGACACATTTTACCACTTTGGAAGTGTCTCTCGCGCAAACTATTCAGTTTAGAAAAAAATGAAACTGGAAACCTCAATATCATTTTTGAAGACCTATCCATAGATACCCCACACGAATGGGTTTGATGAAAAAAAAATTTGAGTTTCAGTTCAAAGTATGGGGGACCCCCAAAATTTATTGTTTTTTTTTCTATTTTTGTGTGAAAATCTTAATGCGGTTCACAGAATACATCTACTTACCAAGTTTCAACAGTATAGTTCTTATAGTTTGTGGCTAAGTAACAACAGCTGCATGGGTCAATCGATCAGGTTAAGCTACGCTTGCCGCGGTTGGTCTGTGGATGGGTGACCATCTTTACATACCAAGAATCCGCCGTGCCTCGGAAAGCACGTTAAGCCGTTGGTCCCGGCTGTCATTTGTAGATCTTTGACAGTCGTTACGGGTAGTTAGAAGCCCAAAAAGTCTGACAACCAATTCTTACCAAAGGGTATCGTGTTACCTAGTAACTAGGTTGTGGAAGTCAGATAGGCAGTCGCTCCATGTAAAATACTGGTATTCAACTGCATCCGGTTAGACTGGAAGCTGACCCCAACATAGTTGGGAAAAGGCTAAGCAGATGATGAGTTCTTATAGTTTCGGAAAAAAGTGGCTGTGACATACGGACGGACAGACAGACAAACATGACGAATCCATAAGGGTTCCGCTATTTGCCATTCGGCTACGGAACCCTAAAAAGGGTGCTGTAGTGCTTAAAATTGTAAACAACAGCAGTTTATATTTTTGAATATTTCACTATTCATTTTGTAATGTTTTTCTTCAAAGTCAAAGTTCAAAAAGGCACTTTTGAACGTCAAAAACAAAAAATAGAATTGATTCTAGTCGCCCTTTCCAAAAGGTAGTTTTCGTATGGAGAAGAATGGGCAAGAAACTCCACCGAATCAGAATGTCCAATCCTAAAGTTCAGACTTAATTTCACGTTCCTACAAATTGATTGTTCTGGAATAGAATAATCCAAAAATGACTTATTCTAGCTAGATTGCCTTCTACTGCTATTTAATACTTACTCATTTACAATTTTTGCAGGCTTTTGACACAGAAGAATGTATGACTTGGGTGGACCGAGGTGAAGCATCGTTACTTGGTCTTGATGCTGGTGAAGTGTATGTTGCAGGCAGATACCACTCTCTAGTGCCTATTCTTCAGGAGGTATGATTATAAATAATTTTATTCTAATTTCATAGACACAATACAGAAAACAGATTAAATTCTTTTGCATTTCATATGTTTATTGCATTATTGTCACTAAACTATGAGAGAGGACATTGGTGCCGATTCCCTTGTTCACAAACTAAACTAAATTTAAGTTCAGTGCATCTTTTTCTTTCTATTTCATTAAGAAAAGGACATAAGATAAATTTTAGTTTAGTCCTGTCAAATTAATCAGCGCCTGTCAGTCTCCATACAAGTTTAGACGTGATTAAAAACTTGCCAACTAAAATTACGTCAATTTACGTCAAGCGCTTATTCATTTGACAGGACTAAACTAAAATTTATCTTCTGTCCTTTTCTTAATGAAATAGAAAGAAAAAGATGCACTGAACTTAAATTTAGTTTAGTTTGTGAACAAGGGAATCGGCACCACTGATTTCTGTAATACTGGTCCTTGAACCTAGCTCAGAAATCATTATTAAAAGTTGGCTATAATCAATTCAAAGCCTAAATTACATGCAATGGCGTTATTTGTTTGGGAAAATTAAATCTGTATTCTCTATTTCTATCAACAGTTATACGGGCGTGGGGAACCCTACCAATACTCCATCGCGGTAGTCCGCAAAGGTGCCCTACCTAACATACAGCCTGGTTATGGACTCAGGGCATTGCGAGGGACGAAGGCCTGCTTTCCGGGCGTCGGAGCGCTAGCGGGATGGGTGATGCCGATACATGTTGTAAGTGTTCAGACATTTAAAGACTTACAAATAATAAGATAGTCTTCAAAGAGTCGAAAGTCGAATCTTTTAATTCAATAAGGCACATAAAGGGTACTTTGGAATGTCAAAATTTACAAGAAAATCGAATTGATTTTAGCTGCCCCTCCAAAAGGTAGTTTCGTATGGAGAAGAATGAGGAAGAAACTCTTTTAAAATGTGTTACAATATTTAAAATTATACAGTATGTTAACTAACGAAGGGTGTTCCCGTTAACCTGCAAAAGTATAGCATCCATTCAAGCTAAAAAAAAAAACAAAATGTTTTTTATTTTTTTTACCCAACTACAGCGAAGCAAAAAGGAGGGGTATGATTTTGACACATAAGTATATGTAGGTTCATCTTTTGAATTTGACTCCAGATTTTGAATTTCTCTGTCTGTGATGTTTTGTTTATACATTTTTAGTTTGTTTTTTGTCATAGTTTTGTTTTAGTTTCTTACTATAACTAAATACTAAAACGTTTTTACAGCTAATGCAAGAAGGAGGCCTCAAAATAACAGACTGCAATAACCACGTCAAATCTGCGATAGAGTTCTTTGGCGACTCTTGTGCTCCTAACTCACTGAAAAACATGTACAATCCTATTGGTGATAACTCTGACAAGTAAGTATAATATTCCATGTTTTTCTTGGCTCCATTTAATAACAATCATCATCCATAACCCTCTACCAATCCGCACTGGGCACGCGTGTTGGATTACGGCCCACTCCCTCTAACAGACAGGATGCCTACGTCCCAGCAGTGGGAACGTTATAGGCTGATTATTCTGAACCTATTCGCAACTTTTGGGTTTCAGTGTAACAATATGAGGTTGCATATCAATATTTTAGAGTTAATGCTAAGACATAATTGAGTATTTGTCGATAAAATAATATTAGCACTGCCAGGAAATTGGTACTTTTAAGAAAATTACCCCTCAACGAAAATTCAGGCTTTGTAGCCTATAGTCCCACATTCTCAATTTTTTTTCAGGCCTGCCACTTTATTGATCTATTTTTTCATTTATTTCAGACCACCATAACTGATGTTTTTTTTTTATTCTGTGCATTTTTTTTGACGTGATAACGTCTTATAAATCGATGAACGACGGCTGCACGCACGAAAAAGTGTCACATTCCGCCTGAGCCGAGCGTGCAAGAGAGCGCACAACAAACGATAGAGAGGCACGATCGGCCTAAGCGTTCGGCTTGTGACGTAATTACGTAAAATTATCGTCCGTAAACCGACTTTACAGACAGCCAATTTTTTTGCTTAAAAGAAAAAAATGAGTTAGTATTGTTGGATTGACAACTCTGTGAAGAAACACCGAAAAAAATTCAGAGAAAATAATCTCTTTTAAAGTCCAGACATTGGTTTGCATGCCTAAGACCATCTCGAGATTCTAATCAACATGGTCCTCCCATGTTGATTATACTCTGAGATAGTCTTAGGCCCGTACACCGTAGATATTATACCTAGTTATTTAAATGTAGGCAATTTAAATAACTATAATTTCTTCACAAAAACCTTTCTTTCTCAGGCTATGCAAGCTATGCACCGGTGGTGCAGGCATCCGCTGCACTCTCGCAGACCCCTACGCGGGCTACGAAGGGGCCCTACGTTGTCTGATTGCAAACAATTCGGGCGACATCGCCTTTGTTCGCGACACGACTATCCAACATGCTCTACTATCGCATCAGATACTTGGTTAGTACAATAATAATTGCAGGTATAATTGAAAAGAAAGAAAGGAACATTTAATTGACACAAAAACACAATTAACATAATATATAATTTATTTCTCAGTACATGGTACACGCATACAGTGCGGCCAACGCACCTGCGCGTTTTTCGGACTTTTACCATGTGCTGTCGACGCGTATGCGCGCCTGTGTAATTTACATAACTTTCTTGGAGTGCGGCGCGCCGCACCTGTGCGTTCATTGTGCATCCCTATTGTTTCGAAAACATCGTAAAATAAGGGTCGGTAAAGGTCTACACACCTATTTCGATTGTTACATACGTTATTCGGTTGTTACATAGTAATATGTTACGCGTGTCAGGGTGGATTAATATTAGTTCGTGGTGTACCCACCACAACTCGCTTTCCGAGTCGTGTCTACATAAACGTAGCTATTGTTGACATTTATTTGAGAGCGTGCAATAAAAAAAATTGCCTAGAAATAATATAATTTATACCATTCCCCCTCTAAAAAGCTTATTTTATTCACTGTAAACAGTGAATAAATAGTACATTACTGCCGCGATCTATAATGACTACTTTGCTGGTCGTGCTGATGATGGCCGACAGCGCAGCGTAGCGCAGCTTCAGGCCGACACAGCGCGGTCAGCGTGCAGCACTTGATGGACGAGCTGAGATAAAGGCCGAGGCCGTAGGTCGAGGCCTTTACAGCGAGGACAGCAAGGGCTGCAATGGCCAAGCCGGAAGGCCTAGAGCGTAGCTAGGCTAGCTCGAGGCAATCATAGCGTGACCAGCGAAGCAGTCATAGTGGGCCAAGGCTTGTATAGTGCTTTACTTAAAAATGCAAGTACCTAATCTAAATTAAACCAGCGAGTAAAGATTTAGATTTCCTACTGATTTTCCACTGCACAAATTTTTCATATGCAAGCTTATATTTTTCCTTTGAGTTTCGCGGTATTAAATTTTCAACCACTAATTTAGCTTCATCTTTAATGTCTGGCGGTGTTAAACACATTGAATCGGAAGAATTTTCGCTTTGAGAGCTCATTTTTAGCAAAAAAGTCACTAAATAAAAATAAAATTTTCGCTGAACCGCGCTTTTGTTACTTCTTTGTTTTTTTTTTTTTAACAATGGTGGTTGGAACTATACAGCCAAATATGGAATAAAATCTTTTTGTACCTATCTCTATAAATACAAACAGCTGTGTTTTAAATAAAATCTTTTTGCATTTGATTTTTTAAAACGTTAAAACGTCAAAATAGCGGCCGGCAATGTTTTGCTGGCCTGTTAGAGCGACCAGCAAAACTTTGCCGGCCGCTCCTTGAAACAGAACGGCAAGGTCGACTTTGCTCAAACAAGGTTGTCAAAATAATGACCACATTACATGCATTTTTGAATAAAAGCACTTTTAATCACTATTTTGGTGTTTGAATTTAGAACACCAATATATTCGACCTCGATCTCAATGCTATACAACCTCCGTACGATTAATTTAACCTTCCTTTTTTTGAACGAAGTTCTTCAACGCGGTTTCAACTTTCAGAAATCGTCACGCTAATTGTGACTGTCTTCTTCTAATTCAAAGAGAAAGAGAGAGAACGCTGGCAGAAAAAACAAAAGAGAAAAGTAAAGTGATTACTGTGTTGTGGAATAAAATTGTACACATCGGCCCGAGTACACCGTATGCCGTACGAGTCTCGAGAGAGAGAGAAAGTGTGAATTAGGTCAAAATGAAAATCCAAGATGGCGGCTCAGATTTTTTTAAAATTTTTCTTCTTGGGTATCGTTTTCATGGTTTTCGAGGGTGTTAAAGCCGATAGTGGGGTCGAAATGTAAATCCAAGATGGCGGTTCTGAATTTTTTTAAATTTTTCATCATGGATATCGTTTTCTTGGTTTTCGAGGGTGTTAAAGCCGATAGTGGGGTCGAAATGTAAATTCAAGATGGTGGCTCTGAATTTTTTTAAATTTTTCGTCATGGGTATCGTTTTCATGGTTTTCGAGGGTGTTAAAGCCGATAGTGGGGTCGAAATGTAAATTCAAGATGGTGGCTCTGAATTTTTTTAAATTTTTCGTCATGGGTATCGTTTTCATGGTTTTCGAGGGTGTTAAAGCCGATAGTGGGGTCGAAATGTAAATACAAGATGGCCGCTCAACATTTTTTTTAATTTTTCATCATGGGTGTCGTTTTCATAGTTTTCGAGGGCGCTAACGCCGATATCAGGTCAAAATGTAAATGCAAGATGGCGACTGCAAAAACTTTATTTTTGTTTTAAATCATACGTGAGAAAGAACTTCGTTTCTGACGGGGGTCCCACGACCGCACATGTTTTTCTTAATTAAATGTCTATTTTCGCTTAAATCTTTCTTTTTCTCGTAGTCATGGTATAAAGTATAGTATGCAACTCTTGAATAAAACGGATTTATATCGAGGGCCATGAATCACTCGCGTCGCTCAGGATTCTAACACTTGAATCACTCGCTATGCTCGTGATTCAATCATCATGAATCGCTCCCTACGGTCGTGATTCAATCGTTAGAATCCTTCACTTGCTCGTAATTCATCTGTGGCCCTCGCTTTAAATCCGTCCTTTATTCACTAATTGCATAATATACTATTATTTGATGGGTTTTGTTTTTTTGCCCACGCCTTTCCCTTTAGGCGTGGGTAAATCTTGCTGAAAACACGGCCGTTTGGCGGGCCGGTCGTCAATTATGACGGCTCTCTTAGCTGCCCGCAACAAAGCCGTCAAATTTGACGCGGCACCGCCGCTGCTCCCGCCGGCGCCACTTCCCCCGGCCCCGCCGCTGCCGCTGGCGCCGGCGCCACTTCCCCCGGCCCCGCCGCTGCCGCTGGCGCCGGCGCCACTTCCCCCGGCCCCGCCGCTGCCGCTGGCGCCGGCGCCACTTCCCCCGGCCCCGCCGCTGCCGCTGGCGCCGGCGCCACTTCCCCCGGCCCCGCCGCTGCCGCTGGCGCCGGCGCCACTTCCCCCGGCCCCGCCGCTGCCGCTGGCGCCGGCGCCACTTCCCCCGGCCCCGCCGCTGCCGCTGGCGCCGGCGCCACTTCCCCCGGCCCCGCCGCTGCCGCTGGCGCCGGCGCCACTTCCCCCGGCCCCGCCGCTGCCGCTGGCGCCGGCGCCACTTCCCCCGGCCCCGCCGCTGCCGCTGGCGCCGGCGCCACTTCCCCCGGCCCCGCCGCTGCCGCTGGCGCCGGCGCCACTTCCTCCGGCCCCGCCGCTCCCCCCGGGCCCGCCGTAGTCAGCGGCAGTCGGAGGCAGTGACTCCGACGGGACCCAATCGCTGGGATTTGTATCCTCGTCTTGTCTAACAAAAAATGTATAAAGATGTTTGTAAACGCACCCACAATACAGGAGAAATTCCTAACGTTATCTTAAAAAAAAAAATAGGACCTATTGGTTCAATAATTATCTACGGCAATAATAACTTCAAAGAAAACTACTTAAATACGCTTATAAAACATATTACAGCTAAACCTTTATTTTGTAGTTACAAAAATTATGAATACTTACAGAAACCCTTCAAATTCCATTTTGAATCGGATTCCGATCAGCTCAACTTTTGTATTACAAACGACAAACTATCTTTTTATTTTGTGGCCATTCAATATCAGGCTAAAGTCATCAGACCGTACTGCCTAGTTTTACGCGAATTGTTTTATTTGAAAATAATATGATTAGGTATCCTATGAATCTCAAATTCTCTTTATGCAATTTGCAGGTCACTAGCAGGTTGTATGTTGATCTTAATATGATTCGCGGCCGCATCAAATATTATCTATAGAACTATAATTATAAAAATCATCAATACAACTCAAGTTCATAAAAATGTGAATTTAGCGGGCTACCTTAGCGCTTCCCCCTTAATATTTTGTAAAATAATACAGTACGGCTGATGTATCTTGGCGAACGAACTTGCCTGTTATCAGCCTTACCTGTTGAAAGTCATTACTTTATGTCAGTGAGTGTGATGGAAATAAGAAACAAAGGGTAATGACAATAAAAAAAAAACTTGAGGAAAAGTTCATAGTTTATTGGGGGAGCCCTGATGTGTCGTTTGGACAAGAACAATCACCAGGGCTCCCCATAATTAATTCGCTCTTGGAGCCACTGGAGCCAGACGCTGCGAGGCGGTGGTTCTGGAACTTCCGCTGCTGGTGTAGGCCGGGGACCGCTCCTGCAAATTATGATTTGTAAATAAAAAAGAAAACTTCTGAACATGAACCTACATTGAAAACCAAAATGTAACAAATATTTTGTTCCTTACCTGTGGTCCCTCCCATAGTTTCTGACAGGTACCACAGGTATTTTGTTTACCGGTGGTCTGTCCGAGAAATATAATGCTGCTGAATTAAAATGGTAGTTGGGATCCCATAGGCCCTGAAAGGTGAATTAAAATTGTACCTAAATCAAGTCTTAATCTAATGTCTACCACCTAAATAGATACATTGTGGAATGCAATAAAGTATTGAGGATAAATAAACTATTTGCCCATAAACACATATAAAAAGTATTGCATCCTTTTAAATAATGCCTTTGACTGTGTTAAGACTTGACTTAGGTATAATTTTAATTAATCAGGCAGCATTGTATTTCTCAGAGGGACGGACATTCCAGGGACTACAGGAGAAACTACAATTTTAATTCGGTGGCATTGTATTTCTCAGAGGGACCATGGGTAAAAAAAAATACCTGTGGTACCTTTCAGGGACTACGGCAGAGACCACGTATGTTCTTGGAAGGTCATTTATGTGCAGTTAAGTAAGTATGTACTCACAGCATATGCATATATTCGCCGTCTTCGGGCCTGTACACCAGCAGCGGGTGCAAATGTTGCTCCAATCGCCGCATGCGCTCCCGCATGTCGGCGATTGGACTTAAAATCTGCCTTATCTGTCAAAGTAATACAAATAATGAAATCATTTTTCTTCATTATATTTTATGGTAAGTACGCGTAGCGTTTCGAGTGACCATAAAAATGTAGTGTATTTTTATTATTGCGTTATTATCTTGAACCTAATAGCCTAAAACTAGGTATTGAATTATGTGGCACTAAACAATCAATAACTGTATATACCTCGTCCACCGCCTCCAGCACCGACTGCAGCGCATTCGGCGTGGCGTGTGTCTGGTGCAGCTGCTTCACAGTTCCTTAAATCGGTCTGAAATGAAAAAAACATTTAAAATAATAATAAGTACATATTCAATACACTACATTAAATTGCTTGCATGAAAATAATATTCATTCAATGTTGATACTTACTCATCTGTGGAAGCTGCTGGTGTAATCTGCACCAGACCCACAACAAAATGCACGGCGAATGGCCTGGCTCCAATGGCTCATCTTAGATCTTAGGTGTAATTATATTTTTAAGAAAGATTATCGATACCGATTCGATTTCGTACCGCAACGTATGCAACGTTTCGAAATTGAAATGTGTCAGTGTCATATGTAAAACGTAGGTAGATAGCTCAAAATTTTGAACGAGTGAATGAATGACAAAACAAAATAATGTTACCAGTTTATTGTTTTTTGATAATACTATGTTATTATGGTTTTTATTATTTTATTAGATAGGTAATTTAAAATTATATGATAAAAAAATGATTCCATGGAAACGATGCATCATCATGATTTTGTATTGATTTATTATTCAGACTGCGTATGATAACAAAATGTTCCGACATCCTTTTGTCTTATGGCTTAAACTTTTAATTTAGAACACAATAGATTTATGCACTATTGTACTCGGTACTAGGAATTTCATACTGAAGCCAGATGCTGCGCCGGTGATAAGACATTTTAAATAAAAAGGTTCCGGCTACGGCGAACCACTTTTATTTAAAATGTCTTTTATGTTTATTGGACTACTAATCTATGCAGATTGTCTTAAATATTTTTTTACAACCAAAATTTAATATTTTAAGTCACTTCTGCTTTGCTTTCGTGGTGAACAGACGTACTCTCCGTGCTCCCCCTTTCGATAGTCTCTCTTGCGTTTTATATTATGACCATTGCTTTCTTTCTGGACCTCTGATTTGCCCCGTGATTACTTTGGCTTGTGATACTGGACTCTGAAAATACCTCGTGACTACCTTGGCTTGTGATTTTGGACTCTGGAAATACCTTCTGATCATTTGGTGTATCGTACTGAACTCCGTGGTTTACCTTGACAAGAATTTTGTGTGTGAAGTGTGGTGAATCTTCGTGATCTTTCAGGCTGTACATGGTAAGTACCAACAGTTATTACTATGAGCTATCTTTTACTTAATTTACTTGAGCTATCATTCAAAAATATGGTATCCATATCCAATATTTTTGTAGCTGACGCCAACTCGTCGTAATACTTCGACATTGATATTTATTTATTTAATTACATGCCATGTTTCCTTTGCCATTACAGATAATAAAATCGAATGCGACAAAGTAACTTAAAATATACTTATCTATACCTTACATGCTACACAGTACGTGGCCCTTGTGAACGCACTCAGTGTACAGGTGAATATGTCTATGGCATCCGCCACCGCGTTGACGCGTGATGACTGAGTCCAGCTATAGATGGCATGTTTATCTATAGGTATCCAAATTTCGATACATTTCGATGTACCTATAGAATTTTTTTAACACCACGACGAAATGCGTATATTGTAATATTCTACTATATAGTTGAACATTACAATATACGCATTTCGCGGTAAATATTAATTAGTTTTATCCTAGTATAGTGTAGTATTAGTTTTTTTTTTAGTTTTAAGTATATTTTTTGTATGTTCTAATAAATGTTTTGACTGTAAATTGGTTTTATTCTAGTATAGTGTAGTATTAGTTTTTTTTTTAGTTTTAGGTATCTTTTTTGTATTTCCGTGTTTGTTTGATAAATAAACCTATTTTTCTTTCTTTCTTTCTACTACTTACCTACTACCAAAAAAAACACTCATAAATTATGTATGGATCTGATATTATTTCTCTACTAGATAATTCATAAAATCTTATACCAATAAATGGCAACACTAAGTATGTGTTCATGTTCAATTTCATTCATTCATTCACTCTATACGTTTTGTACGAATAACAAACGATGTGCAAAAGCAAATTCAAAAGAGAAAAAAATAACAGGTAACGCTTGATCCGTGAGGTTACATTATGGCCTAGTAAGTTCACAAAAAAATGTTACAAAAACAACTGCCGTGTGAAACAGATACCTTTAGATGTAGCGTAATAATTATAGAATTGTTTTATGACTGTCATAAAACTCGAACATTTTCAAACGCACATAAGCGTCGTGCCGCACTTGGACAAATTATTAGACGCCGCACCACGCCGCACTAATGCGTCCTGCCGCACTGGGTGGACTTTCTTCAACCGCGCAGACGCGTTCATAGCACCACAGGAAAAATTTTTTTAACGCGGATACGCGTTTGCCGCACTCAGTGAGTTAAATAGTTCGCATTTGCATAAAGTTCGCAATTAATTCAACATAGAATGCGTTAAAATCTTAATATTAATACAGTTTCATATATACTACCGTTACCGGTGTAGAAATATTAAAATTCAAGTACAATTTATTCATTAAAAATTATAAATTAGTTTGAAATAAAAATAGGTATTTTTTATACAATGTCAATTAAAAAAAAATCTTATTATTATTTAGAAATTAAATGTCAAAATATACCAATTATATAATGTCTAAGGGTAACAACAAAAACAAAATTAAAATATAAAGTCAGTAAACGCAAATAATTGACAAAATGTAATGTCAAAATTTATAATTAAAAAGTTCGTTAACTGAATAGAAACAATACATAGTCAATGTAGACAAGAATTTCTCGATTTATGGACGAGAAATTCTTGACTGTGCTTTGTCTCGAATTCTATATTTGATTGATGTTCTGTACAAGTAAAGAGAGTCCATTCTCAGGACTTGGCCTCTGGACCCTGATCGCTGTCGCTATAAAGCGTTTGTTCAAAAATTGAATAACACATAGAAGGCCATGATGCGTGACAAGAGTTTGCCGTGGCATTCAAAATTCAAAAGTCATTTATTCAAACTAGGCTGAGAATCAGCACTTTTCGAACGTCAAAATTACATAAGACAGTCCCCAAAAACGCCCACCCTTCACCACTTCCTAGTGTGCACCTTCTAAATAAGTGATCGCTAAATAATTAGTATTCGTGTCTCTGTAGGTGGAGTAACAGAGGACCAGTTCGAGCTGATCTGTCGCGACGGCTCGCGGCGTCCGGTCACAGACTCTGAGAACTGCAACTGGGGCCGCGTGCCCGCTGACGCTATAGTCACCAGCAGTGCCGTGTCTAGGGAACAGAGGAAGAAGTAAGTCACTGATGTTTGGAAAGATCTTAATACTGGCTGAATTTGGTGATGAGAGGCGATAAAACGCATGCATATACAGAGTTATCGGGACGTTGTATACAGGTTGTCTGGATCTGGATCCGCCATAGCAAATTCGCATATAGAGGAGGTCATTTTCTAATTATTAAACCTTACTTTCCGTAACTAAAGTTTTATAGTTTAGGAGATATGTCAATTTGATAGTAAAGTTTTTTTTGTATTTAATAAAAACGTACTATCTTATTTTTCGACCCTAGTTTGAGGGAAATTCCGAGGTATTTTAATCACCAATGTTTATGACTACCATCAAATAATAAAAAAACTACTAAAATATTGCAAAAAAAGTTCTGGAAGGTCAAATTTTGGTAAAATCTCAGTAAAGTATAAAAATTTATATATCTCCCAAAATATAAAACTTTACCTAGGGAAAGTATGGTTCAATAATTAGTAAATGACCTCCTCTATATGCGAATTTGCTCTGGCGGGTCCAGATCCAGTCACCCTGTATAACCCATCATCTGTTACGACGCCTCATTAAGGTGGATAACAATTAAAATTCTATTGTGTCTCGTTAATGACAGTTGAAAGGATAAGTAAGTCAAGCGGTAAACCCTGCTTGCGCGATGCAGGATTTTGTGTGACGTCAGTGTGATGCGTAGTTTTCATGTAGCGATGTAGATGCTGCTACACATCTCTGCTGTCTCCGGGACATAATAGCAATAGCCTTTTGTAAATAAACTAATTGTTATTCTGAACTAGGGACCCACCTACCCCTACATCTCACCGTTTTTACGATTTGGCAAACATCGAGATTTTCATATTGATGTGAAACATCTATTGGCGCGCCTTGGGGGTAAGACCGACTCGTATGCCGTTACGGCAAACGGCATGACACTCTCTTATGCCATGTCCCCTTCACAGCTGCTCTTTTCGATGTTCCACATCTGCCGGGCGCTCGTGACGACCATACACAAAAACCTTCTGAAATAAATTATCTATGTAAATTATGTTGAAAACCGTGTGTAGTTTAAAAGAACTGAGCATTCACACAGACAGACACGAATAGCGACTTTATTTTATACCATTTATAGAATATACATTACCCGGATGTTAATATGGTTCAACGATTTTTAGAAAAAGTTCGGCTTTTTAAATTTTGGTTCTGTCAATAAAGCTCCTTATACACGGTTCATGTTTCTGGAACGTTCGAGAGAAATAATCGCATGTCATAACATAATGCACGTTTGTGGCGTCATCTACATCGCCACATGCGAACTACGCATCAAAGACCTGACGTCACACAAATCCTGCATCGCGCAAACAGAGTTTACCGCGCGATCAGCACATACAACGTTAGTTTTTGTTTACACTAAACCTCTTAAGGGGTCATTGTACTCATCATTATGAACAACTTTCATTATGGGACCAACGCTGAAATCACGAAAAAAAATCAGCTGTTCCCTACATTTATGTTCGCATAACTCGTCAAAATGTAGGGAACAGGTGATTTTTTTTTTCATTTGTTTTGTTGTTGATTTGTTGGGCATTTTTGAGATGGAAAAAACAATTGAACTCGCGACACCGTTACCGCCACCTCATTTTTGTAAACGTGATTGTGCTCTTTATTTATAATACGTTACGGATCAATGTTCTATGCAAGTATTTTTACTTTAAAGGTTTTAGAAGTTTTTCTTGTTTGTAAACGCGATTGTGCTCTTTATTTAGATAACGTTACGGACCAATGTTCTATACAAGTATTTTTCTTCCACCAAGGCGATCTTTTTCAAGTTTTCACTTCTGCACTCCCGGAGTGCAACTATTTTTTATTCTTCTTTTTTTTTGCTCTTTTAGTGAGAATCAAATCCTGCTACGAAATACTATGGGAAATATCTAGGGAGAAAATAGTGGTAGAACCATAATTTGTCTTAATTTTATACACAATAATTTTTTACAAACTAATCTTTCTCTTACAGATACCAAAACTTCTTGCAAGTGATATTCCAGCTATATGGCGAGCCGAACCCTCTAAACCGCAACTATAACATGACGAATGCGTTCCAATCCGGCGCCCCGTACAATCCGTACTCGACTACTGAGCCATCGCGCTTTCCTTTTGACTCGTTCAACAGAGATAAGTTTAGTAATAACAACTTAAATAGCAGGCGGAATGATTATGAGGAGGATATGAATAATAAGTGAGTATATTTGATTTGGTTTAATATTTTGACACTTTACATGCTTTTTACAAATCTTTTCGCTGTCCCCGGCGAATAAAATCACATTATATTTTTTTTTTTTTTTTTTTTTTTTTTTTCACTTTTTAGTTGTGATTCCTACCCCACACACATTCGAATACCACTACCTGCTACCAGTGACAGAAACTTATCATATCATCTACATACTAAGTGGGAAAAAAAATACGTTTTTTGTAGCTAACTCAAAAACTATCAAAGCAAAGTTAATAAAATAAAATTACTCTTTGTTATTGATAATTATATAATAAAATTGTAACTAATCTTAAATGTAACTATAGCTACACTATTGTATTAGGTAAGCCTGTGATGATAGTGTATGTTTTTATAAATAAATAAATAATAAATAAAATTTATATGGGACCAATTCGAGAGCACACCCTTTCAAACAAAAAAAGAATTTTCAAAATCGGTCCACAATTGACGGAGAAATCGGTGGACATACATAAAAAAAAAAAAAAAAACATACGCGACGAACATATAACCTCCTCCTTTTTGGAAGTCGGTTAAAAACCAAATTTTACAGGAAAAATAAAAAAAGTTTTTTTTTTTAATCTTATTAATTAATATACATAGCGGAATTTTCCAAATACCAAAAGAAAAATGACTTTTTACATTCATTACAATATACCTTAAAATCTCGTAACTTCTGAAATAACCGTAGGAAACATTGACATAAATGACAAAAATTGACAGAGTGTAATCGGACCTCTAAATATCGAATATGCAATAAAGTTAGAACTATCGTAATAGCACATTATCATTTTATTCGTCGGGGATAGCATTGTATAAATAATCTGAGAGGAGCTTGTGGCTAAGTAATAACAGTCACACGGGTCGATCCATCAGGTTAAGCTTGTCAAGGTTAAATAAATAAATAAATATTCTTTATTTCACCAAAAGCCATCACAGTACAAGAACCAAAGAACTAAGAGCATATTATAAGGCTTATAACTAGGACACAATAATTTAAATTCCCTGACTCCTAAACTAGGTGTATGTGCCTGTATCTTAGGAGTCGGTGAGTCTCCGTAACAAACAAGACAAAGCCATAATATAATAAATCGGGGCGACAAACCCGTGCGAGTTTCAAAGCAGTACTGCCTCCTAATGTACACGGAAATGGAAATACGCGTCTCGGCTGTCTTTCGCGGATCTTTGACAGTCGTTACGAGTCGTCAAAAGCCCGAAAGTCTGACAACCAGTCTTACCGACAGGTATCTTATTACCCAGTTACTGGGTTTTGGAGGTCAGATAGGCAGTCGCTCCATGTAAAGTACTGGTATTCAGATGCATCCGGTTAGACTGGAAGCCGACCCCAACATAGTTGGGAAAAGGCTAGGCAGATTGATTACCTAATCCCCGAATTTTCAAACGACACAACTGTAAAACGAACGCCGTTCTGTCGCTGCAATACACTTTAAAACTACAAAGAAATCGTTTAAAATTGAGTTGCGTTTCATGTTTTGGTCGTAAAGCCCGTATACACCTGGAACAATGTTGAGCAAACTTGCTGTAAAATTGTTTCCAGAAACATTTCGTGTTGCGAGATGTATACCATAAAACTTTTTACAAAAAAAAACAACCGACCTCCAAAAAAAAACACTACAAAGTGAAAAATAACTTTAATTTCGGAAGTCGGTGTCTTGGGTTTTGTATTTACGTTTTTTGCCACCGACTTCCGAAATTAAAGTTATTTTTCACTTTGTAGTGTTTTTTTTTTGGAGGTTGGTTGTTTTTTTTGTAAAAAGTTTTTATTTTTCACTTTTTAGTTGTGATACCTACCCCACACACATTCGAATACCACTACCTGCTACCAATGACAGAAACTTAACATATCATCTACATACTAAGTGGGAAAAAAATACGTATTTTGTAGCTAACTCAAAAACTATCCAAGCAAAGTTAATAAAATTTATATGGGACCAATTCGAGAGCACACCCTTTCAAACAAAAAAAGAATTTTCAAAATCGGTCCACAATTGACGGAGAAATCGGTGGACATACATAAAAAACAAAAAAAACAAACATACGCGACGAACATATAACCTCCTCCTTTTTGGAAGTCGGTTAAAAATCGAAACATTCGCATAAACCCAGCAACATTGCTTCCCGGTACACAAACATGTTGCACAACTTTGTTTCTCGGTGAAAACGCGGCATCAGATTGAGAAACATCCCTACTTCATCCACTCTACGTAGGAAATCGCATAATTAAATTATTTAAAAACGCCTATACCACATTTGAAATAAGATTAGACATTTAAATAAACCTTTTTTACAGTCCATTCAACAAATTTTGACTTCTGTTGCGTTGGTGGCATGACAAATGGCAGCTGCAGTAAACAGTTGGTATTGGAACCACTTTTTGCTTTTGATGTCATCCTTATGCCTACGGTATAGAAGTCAGAATCGGTTGAAAGGACTGTAAAAAAGGTTTGTTTAAATGTCTAATCTTATTTCAAATGGAAAATAAATGTTACATCATATAATTATCTTTTACAGAGCAAGTACTATGCCGCCTTTCAAGATTCGTGTGGACTCAGCAGGACAACCTATTGAAGCACTCTTCAGACTGTTCAGATCTAATGAAACCACAGATTTGTTATTGCAGGTAAGTTGCATCAATAAGGTCGTATTTAGAATAAATCTAATCAAATGCACGCAGTTTGAATCCAATCTAATCTAGATTACAATCTATTACAAACCATTTATACTGCGTTCGCAGTTTTGTTTCCAAACATGTAAATTAGTTTTTTGGAAAATCAACTTTAGGTAATATTCCATTGATCTTTTTGATCTTATTATTACTAATTTATTTGAATTTATTATTAACTTATTGATTTTATTGTTATTTTTATTATCACCTTAATTATGAATAGGCAAACTATGTCAGTGCTGTGCACACCTTTAAGTGACAAGTTCGCTGTAATTTGTAAGTTATAATAATGATATGCTCTCTATGCCAGTCTATGGCGAAACATGTAAGATCGTAACTATATTATAAGACCTTAATGTACCATGTTTCAAAGCAAATAAATATATTCTATTCTATTCTATTCTAAATGTTTTGTGATCTAGTCGTTGAAGTGCCATAATAAATAAATAAATAAAATTCCCCCATAAAATTCAGTTTATGCTACAATTTCAATAATTTTATGACTTTTTCAACAGTCGGCAACAACAAACAGTCGTTTTGAAATGAACTTTATTGAAACTAGTAACAATTAGAAACATCAATCTGAAAGTATTTGAATAATAGACTTTACGCAAAAGCAGTAGATTATGGAATCCATGTTTTTTTACAACAGAGCCTGATGAAAAATTCTTCAGCTGGTATTCAAACCAAAAATAACTTCCAAATCTTCTCCCCAGGACGCAACAGTAAACTTCCGCGTACTAAAAGAAGAGGAACAAGCAGCCAAACACATCCTAAACAATGAATTTGTAGGAGGACAGGCAGAGAACGCGGTGCTGGCTATCAGAGACTGTCCCATCAAGCGAGCCACGTTGTGTGTCACCAGTGATCAGGAGATGGACAAGTGTCTTAAAATGAGGGTAAGATCTAGTTTGTAGAACACCCATAGGTTTAGCTATTTAGTATTTACATCAAATATCCCGAATGATACAATCCAATGAGGTCTCGGTCCCGGGTCAGTCTATACTTCATAAAAATTGCCAAGTGCGTATCGTCCGATACGTACTTGGCGCACAATGAAGGGTTCCGTAGTTGGGATGAATTTATTCCAAATCCAATCTTAATGTAGTTGAAAAAAAAAATCTCCCATACATCGATTACGCCACGATTAATTCTCCAACTACAAATGTTAGTTTGTAATCACAATTTTTTTATTTGATAGAACCGCAAAATAACGATTTTCGGACTTTTCCTTTACTTGTGCTGTGAGACCTTTCTTCTTGCCACATGAATCTAGGTCAACGGGAAGTACCATAAAGGTTTTATTTGCGAGCATCAAAATATATCGCATAAATGACCGTATTTTTTTATTGAGTTGACTTAGACGCTTGATTTTTTTAGAGCTTCAAGGGACCAACTTCAACTTAATACCTCTATGCGTTCCTGAAAAAAAGGGTTTTGACAGATAGGCAGACGGACAACAAAGTGATCCTATACGAGTTCCGTTTTTTTCCTTTTGAGGTACGGAACCCTAAATAACACGTAGGGATCCGTACCATATTAAGATCGAGCAAAAAACGCCGAAAAAAACACGTTTTTTGTATGGAGACCCCCTTTAATTATTAACTTTATTTAATATTTATTATTTACTAGCTGACCCGGCAAACTTCGTTCCGCCTAACCGTCAATGAATGTGCATAACCATACCTACCTACCGAGATATCAAAAAAGCCGATCCACACAAAATGTATGAGAACGTGAATTTTCTTCATTTTTTTCGTTAGTTTTTCCATATTTTCTCACCGTTTAAACCTTCGCTGGACTACGACAAACATTTCATAACCAAAATCAGCTACATCGGCCCAGCCGTTCTCGAGTTTTAGCGAGACTACCGAACAGCAATTGATTTTTATTTATATAGATTGTTATAGCGGCAATAGAAATACACAATCTGTAAAAATTTCAACTGTCTACCTATTACGGTTCATGAGATACAGCCCGCTGTCTGACAGACGGACAGCGGAGGCTTTGTAATAGGGTTCCGTTTAGCACCCTTCGGGTACGGAACTCTAAAAAGTCACATTTTGCCAAGTCAATTGAAAGTCACATTTCCTACGAAATGTAAAGAAAAATGTTTTTTTGCGTTTACTGACTTTTTAGATCTCTATCCTCAGTCTGTCAGATCGTTTTTTGGTCCTTATAAGAAACAGGATCGATTTCTTGCCGACTGTATTTTTTTTTTCAAAAGCTGGGATTTGGCATCAACTTTTCTCAAAAAAAAAAGGACCGTCACCTAAAACACTTTTTCTGTACTTACTGCCCCGTCTCAAAATTGTGACCAGTTCAGCAATGAGTTTTTGTTCGTGATCATTTATCTAGACTGTCTAGAGTATTCTTGATCGAATAACGCGGCAGGCCCAGGAGGTGGCGCGACGAACCCATCTTTTTAGGGTTCCGTAGTAAACAAGGAACCCTTATAGTTTCGTCATGTCCGTCTGTCTGTCTGTCCGCGGTCTAGCTCCGAGACCCTTAGTACTAGAAAGCTGTAATTTAGCATAGGTATACATATTAAT
Source organism: Agrochola lychnidis (assembly GCA_963680765.1). Taxonomy (NCBI): domain Eukaryota; kingdom Metazoa; phylum Arthropoda; class Insecta; order Lepidoptera; family Noctuidae; genus Agrochola; species Agrochola lychnidis. Next base: position 9,764,707 of record OY796869.1, on the reverse strand, counting down.
TACGCCGACAAAGTGGTAAAACAAAATTATGAAAAACATTTTTTTTAGGGTACCTCTCATACACGTAAAGTGGTGATGTTTATTTTTTTATTTTTTTACCCCATGGTGAGGGGTATCATTGGAAAGGTCCTTCAAAAATATTGTGAGTTTGTGAAAACCATTTTTGGATTCAGGGATTCGTTTGCGAAATATTAAGCTTTAAAGTGCTAATTTTTGTTAGAGTCAAGTGTCCCCCCCCCCCTGCCGGCTAAATGGTTGGTTTTGGGTGTGTGAAAAAAATCACAACAGTAGTTTATATAACGAAATTAAAAGGAAAACTATCACAGCTAAGTAGGCTCTACAGGTTAACGAGTAATAATCAACCAACTTTACAGTTGCAAAAACATGTTTTCCCATACATTCCGTATGGGAGAACATATTTTTCAACTACAAAGTTTGTTTTTGTGATAAATTCATCCCAACTACGGAACCCTTCATTGTGCGTGGTACGACACGCACTTGGCCGGTTTTTTCATAGGGATTGGTCACAAACAGTAGTAGGGTAAATGGAAGGAGGGAAGGAGACCTTCGCCCTGCAGTGGGACAAACTGGGCTGATGATAATTCTTGATCGAAGTAAGCCATCATAACTTGTGGTTGTTTTTTTTTTTTAGGTTTTCCGTACCTGAACTGTCTGTCTGTTTTAACATTTAAACTTTATGTACCAACTTGTTTGCATTCCAGGTGGCATTAAAAGCAGCCTTCTTGTCGCCCACGCTGGTGTGCTGGCGCGGCCACAGCACGCGCCACTGCGAGCGCGCCATCGCGGACGGCGCGGCCGACTTCGCGCTGCTCGACGCGGCCGACATGCTGCACGCCGCCCACACGCACCGCCTGGTGCCCTTCATGCAGGAGGTAATTTATTTATTTATTTTATTTTTTGGAAAACTTACAGCTAAACAGACACAATAAGTAATAGTTGTGAACAAAATATGGCCAATTACAAGTTTCCACATGTAGTTTAAACCTAAATTATATGAACACGACAAAAAAAATTGACAATAAGTCTATACACAACAAAAACAGAAAAAAGACTATTTACGCTCGAAGAAGCCATTAGATAAAATTTTCTTTAATTTAGCAACACTTGTATTGAAAATGTCGATATCAGCTTCCTGGCAGGTTGCGTTGTACATGCGACTGGCTCTTATCATCTACGAGTTCCGTCTGTACGTAGTGGCTACCACTGGGGTGTGCAATAAATGAGGTCTACTCAAGAACACAGACGGCACTCGCAGCTCGATTTTGTGTAACAACTCTGTAACACCAGTTGTTCCATTGGCAATCTTGAAAAGAAACACAAGATCTGATATTTTTCGCCTTACGTAAAGTGGAAGGATATGAATTTTTTTGCAACGGTAGGTATAATTCGTTGAAAACGTTTTAGACCGATACTGTTATAACAAACATACAGGGTAAAATTTTATCCAGTGCGCAAACTTAAACACGTGACTTTACTCATCATTATGAACAACTTTTACTATGGGACCGAACCTAAAATCGCGAAAAAAAAGTCTGCTGTTGCCTACATTTTAACGAGTTATGCGAACATAAATATGTAGGGAAAAGCAGTTTTTTTTTCCTTTGTAGCTCAACCATAAAAGTTATGCGCTTCAGTAATCTCCGTATTTCACGAATCAGCACAAAACCTTCTAAGTTTTGTACTGCCGCGCTTTGTAGTGCAACTATCATTGCGCATTTGTATATTAGTTTTTTCTCTATACCGATCTACGCCGGTCGCAGATCGTCATATGTTATTCAGAAATTCAGAAAAGTTTTCTTGAAGTTGCTTAGTTGTTACTATATTTTTTAATCATGGTATAGTTCAAAATAGACAAGTACTTTCACGGTTGTAACAGCGCTAAATTCATCTCTTCATTGAGTGTGCGTATTCCCGACGATAGACGATTCCCTAAGCGTAAACTTTTCTTGTGATATCTGTACCTATCCACGTAAATCTAAAGTCAAGGATATTCGATCGAATTCGTAATTTGGTTATCCGGCAGAGAACCAAAGAAGTCGACCCACTGAAAAAGCAAGCTGAAGTGCAATTGATCGACCCGATAAATATTAAACCATAATAACGTTCAAAAAGTTGTATTGGCCAAAAATTTGTTTAGACGCCTATAATGTAAATTGCTATAAATTGCTTTCCCTAGTTTAAAATAATTAATTGATTCAGGCGTGACCTTGCGGAAATCCATGATAAAATACAATAGACGTGGATATATTTAGTAACCTGTTCCGCTTAGCTATTTCTAAAGAGCCATAAAAAACCCTGAAAGAAATCGACACGTGTTTCACCTCTCAACGAGGCATCCTCAGGATGACGATTGACTTGTCACGGCGTGTTGCCACACCAAGCGCTGAACGCAAAGACGCTCCGCGTATTTTTTTTCCCTGGTTTAAAAACTAGTAGAATTAAGTCGTTAAGGAACAGAAATATTAATTCCTGTAACCTTGTGTCCAAGAATTCTGTTTAGTGTAATTGTCAAAAAGTATTTCAAAACCTTGTCACCGTTTTTAGATATACTCAAGTGGAGACAACTGGTACTACGCAGTGGCTGTAGCAAAGGAACAAGACCCAGACACGGATCTCACGTACTTACGTGGCAAGAATACCTGTCACACTGGGTTAGGAAGAGCCGCTGGATGGGTGTTCCCGCTTGCTTACCTTATATCTAATGGATGGATCAGGTAAAGTTCGATATACCGATTAGTTTCTAGAACGAAAATCTAAAAAAATTTTAAGGGAGTGCCTCCGCTGCCGGCGCCGGCAGCCAATACGGGAGCCGGTGCCGGCAGCGGACGCACTCCCTTAAATTTTTGTTGGTTGCTAAAGTGGCTGCCGGCGCAGAGTTTGGTAAAAAAAAAGCGGATAATGGAGTTGACAATTTGGCATATTGGAGTAGATAGCCATAATTAAAAAACGAACTAGTTAGATTAGGTTAAATATTTTTACTTGCAAAAAAGTTTAGGTTAGAACTGTGACCCTCTACGACTAGAATATATAGAAAAAAATACTTTAGTTAGAGTTGCAAGTTTTGAACGCCCGCGCCGCGCCGCCGGTGTCCATTATGGGAGCCACAGTATGTAATGCAGCCAATGTTTTTAATCTCGGCTGCCGGCAGTAATGTCATGCCGGTTCCCAGTGACGTTATTTTTGGGAGGCACTCCCAAAATTTAATTCAGTGTAAAAGGTTCATTTTTAAGATTGAGATAATGTTTAAAATTTTTGATGATAAAAAAACAATTATTTGATCATCCTGCATGAACATCAAAGTTCGCGAAGCGACTTACCCCCACAATAACCCCCGTATTGACTACACCGTGCTTAAATAAATATGTGTCGTACTTCTATTAGTTTTTATTTTACGTATACGTTGTCCCACTGGTGGACATAGGTCTGCCCATATCTTTCCAGTTTTCTTTGTGTTGCTACTCCGTTATTTTTTAAATCGTTTTTTTTTTAAAGTGAAAACTTCTTTAAGCGCGTTGGGCATTTTTGAGACGGGAAAAAACAATTGAACTGGCGACACCGTTACCGACACCTCGTTTTTGTAAACGCGATTGTGCTCTTTATTTATATTACGTTACGGATCAATGTTCTATGCAAGTATTTTTACTTCAAAGGTTTCGGAAGTTTTTTTTTTTGTAATCGCGGTTGTGCTCTTTATTTAGATAAGGTTACGGTCTATACAAGTATTTTCTTCCACCAAGGCGATCTTGTTCAAGTTTTCACTTCTGTCGGCACTCCCGGAGTACCACTGTTTTTAGGGTTCCGTTGCCAAATGGCAAAAAACGGAACCCTTATAGATTCGTCATGTCTGTCTGTCCGTCCGTATGTCACAGCCAATTTTTTCCGAAACTATAAGAGCTACGCTGTTGAAACTTGGTAAGTAGATGTATTCTGTGAACCACATTAAGATTTTTACATAAAAATAGAAAAAGAACAAATAATTTTGGAGTTCCCCATACTTAGAACTGAAACTCAAAAAAAATTTTTTCATCAATCCCGTATGTGTGGGGTATCTATGGATAGGTCTTCAAAAATGATATTGAGGTTTCTAATATCATTTTTTTCTAAACTGAATAGTTTGCGCGAGAGACACTTCCAAAGTGGTAAAATGTGTGTGTCCCCCCCCCTGTAACTTCTAAAATAAGAGAATGATAAAACTAAAAAAAATATATGATGTACATTACTATGTAAACTTCCACCGAAAATTGGTTTGAACGAGATCTAGCAAGTAGTTTTTTTTTTAATACGTCATAAATCGTAAACCGCAATTTCCCTTTCATTCAATATTACTTGCTGCTACGGAACCCTTCATAGGCGAGTACGACTCGCACTTGGCCGCTTTTTTTGTTAATAGCAATATCTTTCCATCTACAGGTCATACAGTTGCGACGGCGCACACGCTGCGGCCGAATACTTCACGAAATCCTGCGCGCCCGGCGCTCTCAGCTCTGAATACGTTGACTCCGGTACAGTTCCGCACGATAATTTGTGCCATCTGTGTCATGGTGCTTCCTTCAGGTAATTACTATCATAATGTTACAATATATTCTCATCTTTTAGAGGATCATTTTTTATCTTAATAACACAGCCTACCAGAAAACTTTCAAAATCAAGTCGAAATCTCATCTCAGCGACAATCATGACATTGATAGTCGCATGTAGATAGATATTAGAGGTTTTTTTAACAGCTTGAGACAGATTTGAATGCGCACGTTCTTAAAAATACGAGAATTGACCCTCAGAATTATATATTCTGGGAAACAGCTAAGTTTCAAAATAATATTATTGACTTCTAGCCTCGTTAACTTCCAAAGCCCAATAACAACTACATATATAATTGTTGCCGTAAGTACAAAAGATATCAAATTGAAGTTGAGTTTCGAAAAACGCAACCGTTTTTTGCAACAATGCAACCGCTTTTTCTTGTACTTTACAACGACGTCTTGATAAAAAAGAAACCCATATAGTTTCGCCGTCTGTCTGTGTATCCGCGGTTTAACTCAAAAAGCTGTATTTTTATTTATCCTAATACACTTTCTTTTGTCAATAGACGCTGCCGCCGTGACGCAAGTGAAGACTACTTCGGTCACGTAGGTGCAGTACGATGCATGGTAGAAGGGGGCGGCGATGTCGCCTTCGTGCGTCACTCGGCTCCTGCCGAAGTTTCGGCGGGAAGACGTCGCGAATGGTGGGCGAGAGATCTACTGCCTGATGACTTGCAGTTACTTTGTCCTGACGGTAAGATAAATAACGTTATTCTTCTTGGATGCGTTTCCACTTCCACTGAGGTGCAGACGAGCGGAGCGAAGGAGTCGACAATTATTACAAACGAGACTGTGATTGGTCGATTCCGCTTCCTCTCCTCTCTGCTCTACTCGTCTCTGCTTCAGTGGAAACGCACCTTAATGGTACCACTACGAGAAAAAGGGGCCATCCGCAATCCAACACGCAAGCCCAGTGCGGGTTGTATTCACACATTATTTGTTTCTTTTCTCCTCTACCTATCGTTATTTCTCCTGACAAAGTTTATTTGGTTTATACAGTGTGAGTCTTCATAATGTGCACATATCGAAATGAGGGAGTCTATGCTTAATTTTATCGACGGAAAAAATGGTAATTTTTTTTTTTAGTTTAAAAAAAAAAAAAAAATTTACAAAAAAATTTTTATTAAAATAATTTTTTTTTGCTCTCTTTTTATTATTATCTTATTTATAAATTTTACAATTAAAAATTGAAGAAAAAAATACAGATTTTTACTAAAAAAACATGTTTATTTTCAATTGAGGGTAGTTTTTTTCTCAATTTTAATTTTATGTGGACGGCTACTTACTTTCAATCATTATGGAGTTTGTTTCATCGCGATAGCTGATTCAGTTTAAAAGTTACACAGTTTTGTTACAATTTTTTTTTTAATTTCATAAAAAGTATAAAAAACAATATTTAATTTTTTAAATATTTTTTCTGTCGTTAAAATTAAGCATAGATTTCCTCATTTCGATATGTGCACATTATGAAGACTCACACTGTATGTATGATGTATTAGTATGAGATATATTCTTTTTCAATTTAACTATCCCTCAAGTTGCACCTGCCATGTTTTGTCTCTGCATCACCCTAAGGTTGACTGGTAGAAAATGCCTCAGGCATTAAGTCCGCCTTTGTACAGTATTTTTTTTACTTGTGGATAAAGTTTCAATAAATAAAAAATATAAATTATAATTATAAAAGGTACTTAGTACTTCTCAATTAATCAATGCCCATACAAAAGCATTTATCAAGTTCAACAAAACGACAACTACCTAACTTACAGGTACTATTTCGATAAACCACAAAGCAGCCACTGGCGAGACCGTGCACTAGCGGCCGGCCACATCGCAAACACAACGTTGCTTCGACGCGACGGCACTGTCAAAGCCGGAGTCGACCTGTCTCTCTACAAACACTAGCCACAACGCAACCACACTGCAACTATTAGCGACAACGCAACCACATCTAAATTTTGTAGTTACCACAACGCAACTCAATCTGCCTAGCCTTTTCCCAAGTATATTGGGGTCGGCTTCCAGTCTAACCGGATGCAGCTGAATACCAGTATTTTACATGGAGCGACTGCCTATCTGACCTCCATAACCCAGTAACTGGGTAATACGATACCCTTGGTAAGACTGGTTGACAGACTTTCGGGGTTCTGACGACCCGTAACGACTGTCAAAGATCCACGAATGACAGCCGGAACTAACGGCTTAACGTGCTTTCCGAGGCACGGAGGAGTCTCGGTATGTAGAAATGGTCACCCATCCACGGACCAACCCCGGCAAGCGTAGCTGAACCTGACAGATCGATCCGAGCGGCTGTTAGTATTTACCACAACGCAACTGCAGCGACATTATTCCCGCGTAACCACTGCTTGCCCACATTTTGGCGCTGCGACGTGGTGTTGTGGTACGTGTGATCGGGCCCTTACTGTCCTTAAATGTCACAAGCTATCATCACTTTATCACCAAAATTAATAAAACCTTTATCCTCAGGTACCCGCGCAAAGATGCATGAATACAAGCACTGCAACCTAGGCAAGGTTCCCGGGTCAGTACTAATGGGCAGACCGAACCATACCGAGTTGGATACCTTCTCCAATCTTATGGTGTATGCTCAACAGTTCTATGGGGCTGTTACTACTGATGAGTTCAGGTAAATAGAACTTTATTTTGATAGCTTTGACTTGATAGATATTACCCATCGAAATAAGCCCAGGACTCTTGTTGTAAGGGTCCTGTTTGTCAAACCCAACCCTTTCTGCTGTTTATATGGTTGACTCTTGAACCTTTTTCTCCCTCATCATACTTTTCCCGACCCAGTTCTTTAAAAGGCCAGTCAGAGGAATATTGTACACCCACTTTTCTTATGTCCAAGTCCTATGTAATAGAAGGCAAACCGTTTGCCAATAATCGAGCACAAATCCTGACTCTGAGTCTCTACAGGCTATAACAGTAGTGCATAATGTTGACATTTCGGGGCGCAATTGCAAAACCGAGGAAGGTTTTGGCCACGACCACCTATATTGACAGTAAAAAGTAATCTAAACCGTTCCAGGCAGTTTTACAAAATATACACTAAACTAAAACCTTATTTTTGCAGTTTCTCCATGTTCTACTCACTACCTCCATACTCCGACTTAATATTCAGCGACGTAGCAGTACGTCTAAAGCCTTTGCCACACAGCAAGCGATCAGCAGAAATAGTCGCCGGTCCTGCGCTTATTCGAGCGGCAAGAATTGTGTCCTGCGATGCCCCTCAAGCGTCGTACTATGTCGCTTCAGACCCTGACTTTTTATCCCACGCTTATAGCCACGGTGTGGTCGGGCATTTACTAGCGATAGCTCTATTTGTAGCTGCGTTGTTGAGATAATTTACTTTTGTTACATGGAGTAATGAAGAAATGGAATGTTTATTTGCGGCCTACCAATGTGATAGTAATATAATAAACTCTCTAGCAGAGATATTTGCATCTAGCGCCAATAACACTACACATTATGACGCCTATTATTAAATAACAAAATATCGGGTAAACGGAGGTAAATAGTACACTAATACGTATTATTATAATAGGCAGCACTATAGTAACTAGCACAACGGCACTATTTAAATGTGCTACTCACAAATTTAAAATAAGTGAATCTCTGCAGACATATCAAAAGTGCTGTTTAGTGTTGGCACTCCATTCTTTCACTAGCCCATGTTAGTTTGTAAGCAATTTAATTTTGTAAGAAGATCCACTCCTGAGTGACTTAATTTAGATCTGAACTATGATATTATATCTGACCTGATATAGAATAAGTATTTTTTGTGTAATGTAATGTTGCAGCTTTTAAAAATTTACATCCGTCCAAATGTGTGCCTAGATTTACCTAGATATTATTATTAAGCGTTTATTTTCTACTGTCCAAGTGAATCTTAGATTTATGTACATTTTTATTAAATCAAATATTTTTAACAAAATACATTTTTTTATTTACAACTCTTACAATAATCGTTTATGGTGATAACATTCAAATCCTTTAGGTAGTACATCAAAATCGTTAAAAATAATTCTCAAATCAGTTCGTCGACACACTTCCCTGATCGATTTACGTTCACATTCGCCATTTGTATCGATTCTTCTTGCATGTTCCCGCCACTTTCCAAATATACAATTAGATTTCGCCAATTCATCGTTTATAAATGGTACCAGCCCAGTACATTTTGGTGTTAATTTTGCACATAAGTAAAGAGCTTTCCATGATAAATGTCTAAAATGATTGATACAATAGATAAACATAAAATCTCTGGGCTTATTCTTCATTAACATTTCTATCATAGAATTACTCAATTTCACAGATACCCTCTTCTTATAGAGTGATAAAAAATTCTTCATTTCTTGCTCATTGCATAGTACGGCCAATATGGTGCACAATTTGTTAGCTGACAAACAAAAAGTGGTAAATATATGCCTCCATATTAGATCTTCATTATTATAGTTGAAGTTAAAAATGTGGCTGTTAATTTGAATCCCTGATTGGCCAATCCGGCTCTCAATAAACTTATGTATTTCAGAAAACCCACTTGTGAATGCAATTTTGTAGCACATTTGTCCAGCAAATATGTTACTGGATCGGCTAACTTGCATTGTAGATGTGTTGTAACAATATCCAAGGAAAAATATATCTTCACTTTGCTTTATACTCTCATGTGGAAAATTTACCACAGTTTTTTCATAATTCACATTTCTATAATTAGACAATGCTTCCAAGAATGATGAAGCGTCGGCTAAAGAATCTGTGATGTACAAATAATCATCAACAACTCTGATAAATAATTTAACTTGATTTTCAGTTGTTTTCAGATGCTCAGAAAAGTACAATTCATCCAAATATGTGTAATACAGTTCGGATAGTGCCGGAGAGTATTTGTAGCCTTGAACCAATCCTTCTTTCCATTCATAAACTGTAGATCCAGCACGAATTAAGATTGGCTTTCGCAACTCTGCTACTAAATCTTGGTATTGCTGGGCAATTTTTTTCTTCATATTCATACACTTTTCAGCCTTTTGGCAATTCATATGTTTCTCTGATAATATTTTTGATAATTTATCTCTATTTATAGAACCAAAGGCATTACTGAGATCCGTTTTAATAAAGTAAAGCTTAGGATTATTTGCAGCTTGCCATTTAGCATGCAAAATTTTGTACTGGTTTTCAAGTTTTATAAGCGGCTTGCCAGTCAGTACTCTCAAAAATCTAAATCTGTCTTTAATTTTATATTTTTCAGAAATACTTAGTGTGTCACTTTTGTAACAAACTATTGGCCTGCAATCGTTATTTGGCTTCAATGTTAGATATAACTTTGGAATGTCTTTTTTTAACATTTTCAATTTCCTGCGATCAACAAGACTGTGGTTCCTCTTTGATTTTTTATCCAGTGAATAGGGTTCAAACTTCTGCATCACTTTAGTGAATATCATTTTGGAAACTTGTCTGTCATAAAAACTCTGCCACTGATTTTTCCAAAAATAATAAAGTTTGTTTTCATTTGCATCCAGTTTGCATGTGGTAACATAAAAGTTTAAACAGATCATTGATGAAAGCACATATTTCAATATCCATAGTGCAATTTTCAACAGTATACTTCTTGCACAAATATTCGGAAGACTTTTCCAGGGTACTATTTCCAAGTCCCATCTTGCTATCATTTTTTCAAGTATAAAATGTTGGCGTTTCATGCTGAAAACAGCAGTCCGAACTAAATTTTTGAATATTTTACTATTTTGATTACTTCCAAAGAAGTTTCTTGGACATATTTCGCATAACGCTTTCCAAGTATTATTAAAAATAAGTTCTTTATTTACTGGGTGCAAGTGTGGAATATCATCCACAGGATAGAAGTTCTTGAAGTCTAGTTTTGATTTATTCTTCAGGTTTGTTAAAATAGTGGATAAAATAATTATAAAATCAGGCGGCAAGTCACTCACCAAGGTTATATCTTCAAAGATAAGTTTATTGAAACTTACTTCATTTTCGTTTTTCAAATTGTTCCATTTTATTAAGTTTCCAAATGACCTCACATTTTGTTTATTTGTGAAATATTGGGATAAACAAACCGGGTTATCCATAGCGTCGTTTAAATAAAAGTTTATTCTTAGTGTGTTTGTATTAATTATTGAAGAAAAAAGACAGTATATTAGAATGTACTCTGTGAAAAAAGATCTCAAATCTGTTTCTGCGTTGTATTTTGAATTTTTTGAAATTTCCGGCGACTTGTTACGACATGTTTGCGCGTGAATGAATGAATTACGTTCGGTTTTATTCGAAGTTTTGAATTTATTGCATGAATGAATAAAACACCATAGTAAAAGTAACACTCACTTCTTATAATCAATCATGGTTTTGAAAAACCAATAGGATAAAACTAATTAGGTAGGTACTAAAAATAAATCATCTTAATCTTTATTAACAAATAACCAATAAACGAAACGGAGCGTAACTTCATTTTTCGCGCCAAAATATTAGCATTTGCTTGCTTTGATTGGCCAACATCCTTTACAAATACAAAAATAACAATTTTTTTCTTATCAGTAATGTTTAAGTTTTTATAATCTCAACGTGCTAATAGAGTAATAGACCGTAACATTTTGACATTCATTTTCTTATCAAATTGATGTTTTGTCATAAAGCTGACTATACACTGCGAGTACTAACAAAAGTTAACAACGAAACGAGGTTACCGAAAACAGAATTCCAAATCTGGCAGAGGCTTAATTATTATTTTATTTACCATTTTGCTATTTGCAAACGAATAAAACTGTTAATAACTTGCGGTTATTAGCAAATCAAAAACATTGACCTCATACAGACTATTGTACAGACGCCAGCACATCAAGCTACTACAATCTGTCAAATTTATTTACTAGATTTTCAACTTTATCGCTGATGTCTAAGGTTCAAAGTTGATTAGGAAATTTTGACAGTTTCGGGTAGCTTGATGTGCTGGCGTCTGTACATACTCCCTCCTGGGACAGCCGGGTAGGGATGTGAGATTAATGGGAAATAATCGATTTTAATAAAAATCGATTTTTCTTTATTCAAAATTAATCGATTTGTCAAAAATCGATTTTATTAGAAATAAATAATCGATTTCTGCGAATAAATCGATTTTTTTGTATTATTTAAAAAAACATGCTTTTCAAATTCCAATAATAAACCTAAGAGATTCATAATAACATTTTTTCAGATAAAAAATAAAATAAAATTATATGAATAAAAAAATAACCAATTCAAAACTAAAAATCAAAGGTTCCTTTAAAATTTCAAGGCAAGGAATTAGGAAACCAAATAGCATTATTGAAACAAATTTTAGTTCTTTTAAACGTTTTATTTATTATAATAAAAATTAAATGATGAGCATCCCAACAAAATGACAAACTTATTGTCTCAAAAACTAAAATATAAATCAAATAAAAAATAAATGCCTACAGATGGCGCCGTTTTTATTTAATCAACTTATACGTATGAACTTAATTCGAGATTTTTCATCCAACGCATAGACGGCGCTGTTTATAAAATTGAAACTTACTACTAGATTTTTTCATCCGTCTCATAGATACAAGCTGTTTCTGAAAATCGATTAAAACACGTAATTTATATAATCGATTTACTAAAAATCGATTAATATGAATATAAAATTCGACAATAAAAAATCGATTATTAGAAAATAATAATCGATTAAAATAAAAATCGATTATTTTTTAACATCCCTACAGCCGGGTAAAAACAGCTGTTCTTTCCGTGGAGGTAGATTAGATGATCTTTGTTTTCCTGTCAAAAATCTAATTGACATCTGACAGTTGTTAAAATATGTAAACAATGTTTCTGCCAAAAGTTATTTTATGTTTCGATAAGTGGAAAAGTACCATAATAATAATCGTAAGATACATTATCGGACAGTATACTTGATTGCGCCTATTTTGTAATACAAATTGGCATTTCAAGTTGGAAGAAGAACGACAAGAGACAGTGTTTAAAAATGTCTAAACAAGTGGTCAGTGATATGATGAAAACTTTTGCAAGTAGCGTGCAAGCGGTACTTCCAGAAAATCTCATTAAAAAGTTTGTGAAATACAATACTACGAGTCAGCAGTTAAGTATAGATGGAGAAAATATCAACTTACGTAATAGAAATGTACATTTGATCGGGAGCGGGAAAGCCGTGCAAAATATGGCCAAAGAAGTTGAAAATATCTTGAGTTCTAAAATTAAACATGGAATCATAAGCATTCCCGCTGGAAGTTTAAGTCATAAATCAACGAATTCAAATATATTTTATCATGAAGGAGCACTGAACAACCTTCCTGATGCCAATGCTCTGCGCACAGCTGAAAAAATTAGAGAACATATTACCAAGCTTGGAAATGATGATTTACTCTTGGTGTTACTATCTGGTGGGGGTTCTGCTCTCATGCCTTTACCTAAACCTCCTATTACACTAGCCTCAAAAACTACACTAATAAAGAAGTTAGCAAATGCAGGTGCAGACATCAAGGAACTCAATACTGTCAGAAAAAGAATTTCAGATCTGAAAGGAGGCCAGTTAGGAATAAAAGCACAACCAGCTCAAGTTATTTCGTTAGTATTGTCCGATATTGTTGGAGACCCATTGGACTTAATAGCCAGTGGACCTACTACTGAAAATGAAGATGACCCATCTCAAGCAATTAATATAATTAAGAAATTCAAACTAATGGACCAACTTCCAGAATCAATCAAAACAGTTCTGAGTGACACTAGTAAAAGAGAGGAATTTCCAAGAAAAAATGTAAAAAATTGTGTAATAGGATCAAACAAAATAAGTATAGCTGCTGCTTTAGAAGAAGCAAGAAAATTAAATTATTTACCTATCCCTCTGTCTGATATAGTCACAGGAGAAGTGAAAGAGATTGCTTCTGAATATGCTAAACTGACAAAACATTTTTGTGATTATTTAAAAGGAAAATTCAGTTCAGATGATCTAAAACAGCAAATTCAGTCTTGCAATGTTCCAGGGATTAATTCAAAAGTCCTAGAAAATTTGTGTATAGATCCACCAGATAAAGACCTATGTATAATACTTGGTGGAGAAATAACAGTAAATGTAAAGGGTTCAGGAAAAGGAGGAAGAAATCAACAACTGGCTTTAGAGTTTTCAGATTCTCTACATAATGCAAAAGATGATTTTGAAAACTTTGATATTTACTTCCTAAGTGCTGGGACTGATGGAATTGATGGCCCAACTGATGCTGCTGGTGCTATAGGGTATCTAGATTTAATTTCAGATGCTAAAAAAGAAAATTTGGACCCCCATAAGTACTTGGCTGAAAATGATAGTTACAATTTTTACAAGAAATTCCAAAATGGCAATTTCCATGTTATTACTGGCCATACACATACTAATGTGATGGACATTCATTTGATAATTATAAGGAGAAATAAATAAACTTTTCTCAATAAAATTAATCATTTGTTTTATTATATCATGAAGATGGTTTCAAAAACAGGCTGAGTTTGTCTTTCTTTAGTTCTTTTCCTTTGAGTTTGGCTGAAGCTAGAACAGCCTTCTGGCATAGACCTGCAAACTTGTCCTTTTTCTTTTTATTGTTGTTTATTACTTTAGGTTTCTGCTTGGTGGCCAGAGCATTATTTTTATTTTGCAATGAAAACACATCTAGTGCATTGGCATAAACATTGATTTCTTTCTTTTTTACTGGATGAGTCTTCTTTGTCTCCAGCTTTTGTAAAGTATTGGTTTTGGACACTTCAGTTTCAATTATTTTTGTTTTGTCATTTTGTCCCGTGTTGTTAGGTTTTATGGCTTGTTTCTGTGGCTTTATTGAAGTTGTAACTGTGCTTTGTTTACAGAATGTACAGATTTGCTCCTAAAACAAGAAAAATATTATAAAACGATATTTGGTTACTCTAAGTTTATATTTGGTAATTCTATTCTAAATGTTTTACTACAAGAGTGTAAGGATACTCACAACATTGTTACTGCGTAACAAGTCTTGTTTACTTCTTACATATTCTTTCTTGCTTTCTTTTGTTTTGCGAGATTTCAATCTGTGCTTTTGCCTTTTAGTTAATTTGATAGACTTTACCTGTAAGAAAAGACACATTTAAGAACCTACCTGTTATTTCAAACCAGATGGAAAATTGTAGGTATGTAAGCCAATAGGTAAAAAACGTAAAATAATTATCTTACATTTATCTCAGTGTTCTTTTTCCATTCAATACAACAGTTTGGACATCTTATCTTGGGAGAAAAGTATTTATCTGGAAGGCCATATCCTCTTGTGATATCTTTACAGCGCATTCTGGAATGTAAATACAATTTAATTTTAATTATAATATAAAGATTATAAAATTACATAAGAAGCCTCACGAACGTATCGTATTTTTGTTACTTACAAATAATAACTCTTCAGTAAAGTTTTAGTTTCGTCATTTTCTGAACCAGATACAGCTGCAGCAATGTTAAACAAAAAACCAACTTGGGCTTCCGTCATTATAAAGCCTGATATATCACGGTTTGGTATTGTTATTAGATAGGGTATGGCTCTCTGAAATTCCACCACAAACTTTTCTAATTTGAGGTTATAATGGTTCAGTAATTAATTCTGTGATTAATAACAGGTTACGTACTAGCGTTGTGTTTTTATTTGTGAAAATCTCAATCGTATATCTCAACTGCTCACTAATAAATTAACTTATGATAGCGGTAATATACATTGAACCGTGATGAACCACGTTTGTTTACATTTTACGTTATCAACAATAACTGACATATTAGTTTTCGTTCATTAAAATAAACAAGTTGTGAAGCTTGTTTTGCAAAGAACGAAGTAAAACATGGATATGTGATTAATCAATCTTTACCTGCTTTCCTCTGTCAGAAACACTTTACTTTCATCTTCCCATTTCAGCTTTCTTTCTATAGATTCGTTATTATTTATTTCACTGTTTAGGATCTCCAGAATTTCCTGACGACTAAAGACAACTCCCGCCAAAATGCCAAATGACGTTTGTCAAAATTGAAAAATGCGGTTCATTGAGTTCTTCACGCGATTCGCGCAATTTTGGTAAAAGTTATCTTTTAAGTATCCTTAACATTTATAGTAGGAGTTAATTATTCCCAATATACTCGTTAGTTCATAATCCTTAAAAAAAAACAGTCGCTTTAGCAGGTCTATGTATGGCGGACTAACCGACGCGCTCGAGAACAAGTGAAGTGATATCTGTTTATTGTAATTAACGTGTTTCTTTGTGTGTATTGAATATGTGTTAAGTATTATAAAACGTTCTCTTCGTGAAGTGCATTAATTTAAGATATTCGTGATCATTGAGTACCTTTATCTTTAAAAAATGGATGTCGCCGACACCTACGCCACACAAAGCCAAGTCAAAGATGAGGTTGGAGTTCGTTGCCAGAAGCTTTTTCAGGATTTCTTAGAAGAGTAAGTACATCTCTGTGTTTACTTTTATTAATCTAATAGTTTCACTTATAATTTCAACTACTTTCTTTGTTTACAATAACATAGAGGTTATAATGAAACTTCGTTTTATTCACACAGGTTCAAAGAAGACAATGAATTAAAATACGAGAAAAACGCCAAAGAGCTCCTCAAACCCGAACTAAGCACTCTAGAAGTCAGTTTTGATGATATTGAAAAATACAACCAAAATCTTGCAACCACAATAATTGAAGAATATTATCGAATATACCCATTTTTGAACCATGCTATATTGAATTATGTCTTGAGCCTTGCTGACAGTGGTATGAAGAAAGATTTGCAGGACAAGGAGTGTTATGTTTCGTTTGTTGATGTGCCGACAAGACATAAAGTTAGGGAGCTGACTACGGCAAAGATTGGCACGTTAATAAGAATCTCAGGACAGATTGTGAGAACCCACCCGGTGCATCCCGAGCTGGTCTTGGGCTATTTTGTCTGTTTGGATTGTCAAACAGTTATTAAAAATGTTGAACAGCAATTTAAGGTCGGTTTATAATTGAATTACTACAGCATGTTACAACAAATCAGTAAAAACTTGATAGACCATTATTATAAAACTTATTTTTCATCATGTTCAAATTGAAGTACTGAAACAATTTTCTGTTAATTATTTAAAACAACAACCTATAATTGCTTGAATTTCCTTAAAAATCCTCCTAAAAATATTTTAAAACATGATTTGTTTTATATGATTCCAGTACACAATCCCAGCAATCTGTCGTAACCCAGTGTGTGCGAACAGACGTCGCTTCATGCTGGATACAGACAAGTCTGTGTTTGTTGACTTCCAAAAAGTCCGAATTCAAGAGACACAAGCTGAGCTGCCCAGAGGCTGCATCCCTCGTTCCCTTGAAGTTATATTGAGAGCTGAAGCTGTTGAGTCTGTGCAGGTAATAATGAAGACAAGCATTAGAAACAAACATTAATCACTTTTGATAATTTTAGTACATTTCCAAGTTTGTCAGATTAACAGAAATTGCTAATTTGTGTAAGTTTCGTGTGTCGATTGTTAACCCAAAATCTTAATAAACCAAAAATTTCCATAATTCTAGCAAAAGCACAGTCCAAGTAATCCATTAATTTTAATTGAATAAAAATCAGAAATGACAATCTTATTAATTTCATACTCTTCATAAATCTACTATTTTACTGTCCGCTTTCAGGCTGGTGACCGCTACGACTTCACCGGAACCCTCATAGTAGTTCCAGACGTAGGCTCCCTATCATTACCAGGAGCTAAGGCTGAGCTTACCACCAGAACAAGACAAGGCAATGAAGGACAGATGGAGGGCATTAAGGGCCTGAAGGCTTTGGGAGTCAGAGAACTGCATTATAAGTAAGTTCTTTTAAACAATGGCTTTCTCTTTAGATTAGTGTTTGCAAGGAAAATTACTGAAAGTGAAATCCTGACTTGGATTCCCAGGTGTGGCAAACGTTATTGCATTAGTAAATTATAACTAATATTATCACATCACACACCACAGACAGATACATCTCCCATTACAAATGTGGATGTAGGTACTTATGATTCACTAAGTTTTTTGTACAGTTAATTAAAAAATAACAATGCATTTGGTTCTGGCTTTAATTCAATGACTGCCGTAAGTATGCTTTATTAATTTCACCCACAATATGGTCCAGTTACTTATCACTATTATTGGTGTAAAATTGATCCATTGTAACAATTACGGCTCATAATCAAGTAATGGGCTTTTATGTGCATGCTGCTTAATAATCCAAGAAATATGAGTACAGTCACAAGCAATAATATGTATACACTTAGCAAAATTAAAAAGCGATTTTCTCGTGAAATAATGACTGCAACTTTGAGATAAGACCTATTTCATATAAGTATGGGTTCCAAAATACTATGTTCATTACAACATAATATTACAATCAACACAGTAGGAGAAAATCACTTTTTAAAGTTGCTAAGTGTATACATATTATTGCTTGTGACTGTACTTGTAAGGTGTACAGGATATAAAAAAACGAGTAAGCCTTACAGTAGTTATATATGATGTGTCATCTTAGCTGACATATACGGGGTGTCAGGGACATCGACGCGAAAACTGAAACCACGGATTCAGTACATGATTCTGAACCCTGAAATTTTTCGTCGATTATTTATAGAAAAATAAGCTGTTCCATACATTTTGACCGAGTAGGTATCGCACTTTTCTATGAAATAGCTGTTTTTTTTTTAATAACCGACGAAAAATTTCAAGCAGCAGGGTTCAGAATCATGTACTGAATCCATGGTTTCAGTTTTCGCGTCGATGTCCCTGACACCCCGTATATGTCAGCTAAGATGACACATCATATACAACTACTGTAAGGCTTACTCGTTTTTTCCTGACACTCTGTTTATGATATTAACAATATTCATCATCATCATCACCATCATCGGCAACGTCATCATCATCCTGTTAACAACCTCTCGGAAAATGTGTTGGTACCATCTGACGGCCAACTCTAGCATCGACCGCGCTCATTGGTCAAATCAAATAGTGCGCGCTCCCCCAGCTTCCTGTTACACACTTCCGTCCCTTTTCACGAAATCACTCCCACAGAAAGCGAGAGGAAAGATGTTACACATTCAAAAACATGTATGTATTCCTCAAAGCAGAGCTAGAGGAGTATTATTAGTAGGCCACACATATTTAGCAAGTTATTTAAATGTTTATAAGTGAAAATGTATGTATTTGTATATTTTGCCACCTATTTGATACAAAGGACTAATCCCCTCCTAATTATTCTAATTCCATCCTAATTAAATAACCCAATATATACTGTTACAATGGAGTTTTCTATTTTACTTCACTTTACCTAATGATAATACCTTTGTCCACAGAACAGCTTTCTTAGCATGCAGTGTGCAAGCAATATCGCGAAGGTTTGGAACTGCTGACATGGCGACTGATGACCTGACCAGCGAGGATATGAGGAAGCAGATGACTGACAAAGAGTGGGACAAGGTATGTCAAATAAGAAAGCTTAATAAATAGGCCCTATGCAAGAATATCGTCAGTTGTAACTGGTTTTTCTCTCCTTGGAACTTTGCTATAGTCCGCGCGCGATTTCTAGTGACCACCGTGAGGTATGTGAGCAGTGAGACGGGCGAGGTAGACAAAGGCTAAGCTAACTCTAGTCTGCTATGTCATGGCGCCCGCGGGCGGCCTTCCCCCGTCTCACCGCATACATACCGCATACCCCAGTCGGTGACTAGCAGTCGCGCACAGACAATATCAAGAAATCTTTATTTATTTAACAACTCATGTGCAGACAAAAAACTAAATTAAAAATTGCACCTAGTTTTTTTTTTAACGATATATTGCTTTGTTGATCATTCATAAAATTAAAATAAATAAAAAATATTGGATAAAACAATGTCCATACGACCACACGACCTCAGAGAGAGCACTTTTGACGAAACATTTGGCCTTCACAGGCATCTTTCATTGTGAAGTCTTCAAAACGTGCCTTCAAGCAACCTTCTAATAAAAATATCTCCTTATAACCAGGTATACGAGATGTCCCGCGATCGTAATCTCTACAACAATCTGATCACAAGTCTGTTTCCGAGCATTCACGGTAACAATGAAGTGAAGAGAGGAATACTGCTCATGATGTTTGGGGGAGTAGCTAAGACTACTATTGAAGGTAAGTTTATAGTTATCTAATTACAAGTTTAATATACACTGGAGTATCTTCAGATAATAGATCATATGATCATAATTATGTATGTATACTTTGAAGATTTTTCAGTTTTTTTTTTTTTTTACCCAGATAATGTTGTCTGGAGGGTTTAAAAAATGTCAAAGATATGCAAAGTAGGCTTCTACTGATAGGAATTAGATCTTTGAAATACGATTTTTATTTATAACTGCAGTTGTATGTATTACTTCTCTCATGGACGCATATGCATTATAGAATGTTTCAATGCATGATATAATTGTTTTGTTGTCAGTTATCAAACCTCAGAGGATGGACGTCAGACTTGACTATAATTATAGGCGACCCCTTTTCTTTCGTCCAATTGAGATTTTTGATGCAACCTGTACATTGACATGATAAACTGAATATATCTATTTCCATTTTTTTGTACATAACTCTTATTATTTTTTCGTACATACTTATTACCCAACCCTTCCACCAGGCACAACTCTCCGAGGCGACTTGAACGTGTGCATCGTAGGCGACCCTAGTACCGCCAAGTCTCAACTGTTGAAACAAGTGAGCGAGATAACTCCGCGCGCCGTGTACACTAGCGGCAAAGCTTCTTCTGCCGCCGGTCTCACCGCTGCCGTTGTTAAGGTACATTATATTATCATCTACTAGCTTTTGCCCGCGGTTTCGGCCGCGTGGTCGTCGGAAAATATCCCAAGGGAACGTACTACCGGGATTACATACCTAATAGCCGAGGAAAAGATCATTGACTTCTTCCGCTGCTCCCGCGTCAACCATAATTATGTAGTTATGCTTAATTTTGAATCTGTAATATCTTTTAAACTATTAATTTAAATTATATGATGTCGAGGCATATTTTAATCTAAATTAAATGCCTAATTTAAATAACATATTTGATTGAATGGGGATTAATATAATACTGGTCAAAAATAGGCGCAGCGAGACCAATCATTTGTCAAAGTTCGGACCTAACAATGAATTTTTATCAAATTCTGAAAGATAATAATGGTTACTGCAGGTCATCCTTAGAAGATAGACTATAAAATTAAATAATGATTCCATTGCGGACTTTTTGTTGAACTTTTTAAGATGAACAATCCTGTAGAGCATAAATATGGAACTTTCACGATTTCCGCGGCGCACGCCAATAAAGCTCCCAGTCGGATTTTTTTTTCCGACACCTTCAACAATAATCGTCAAATTTCAGCCAATTTACACAAAACCTTAATTAATTATACACAAAAACCTTCCGCATGGATCACTCTGTCCAATGGTGGAAACCGTTTGAAACTCCATTCAGTAGTTTTTGAGTTTGGGGGACCTTCTTTTATTATATGTAAGGATACAAAACTGAACAGTTCTGTCCCCGATAGAAAAAAAAACGCATCTACCAGTTTTTCCAGATTTGAGTTACATATCAGGCAGATGCGCCTCTTTTTTCTGATTCCGGCAATGTATATAATTCACTCTGGAAAAAAAAAATTTGATGCGTCTTTTTTAATATCGGGGGCAGAGTTCGTTTATTTTTTTGAACGCTCTAATCACTGGAATTACCAGTCGGATTTGAAAAATTCTTTTTGCATTTGATAACCCAATTCTTGAGGAAGGTTATAGGCTATTTGACATCATGCTAGGGCCCTTAGGAGCCGAGCAAAAAGAAAAAAAGTAAGAAGAAACGCTAAGCAAAAACGAAATAATGGCGCGGACGGGCGAAGCCACACGATGGGGTGGGTCGGGGAACAAAGAATTTTACGCGGACGAAGTCGCAGGCTGAAGCTAGTGTTATATAAACTGAGAGTACACAATAGACAGAACTTGCACTTAATTTGATTAAACAATACCAAATATTGTGCACAGGACGAAGAATCATTCGACTTCGTAATAGAAGCGGGCGCGCTGATGTTGGCTGATAATGGCGTGTGCTGCATCGACGAGTTCGATAAGATGGACCTCGTCGACCAGGTGGCCATCCACGAGGCTATGGAGCAGCAGACCATATCTATTGCTAAGGTATGTATGTAGTCACTGAAGCTAAAATTCCTCTTATTGGTTACACCATGAAGTTGAACAAAGTTGATCTTAATCTTATTGTATAATGTATAGGTATGTATGTGTGTGTCTATCTATTCTATTCTACAGTTGTCCCAGCAGCACGGGTAGCATGTAGGGTTGCAAAATTACGTAATTTTACGGAAAACGCTGGTAAAATACGGGTATTTTACGGTCATTTATATAAACTACGGTAAAATTACCAGTGACTTATGAAGTTTTGAATTTTAATTTGTGCTGTCCTCTGCTCTGCCTCTGCAAATAGATGATATTATTATAATCCATGACATGGTGTGATTCATATCTTGAATTTTTGACTTGAGAATTAAAAGATTTAGGGATTTTTAGTACACATAACTCGCACGAGCCCACAAATTTCATTTAAATCCATTTATGTGTTAATAGTGAAGTAGTGACATACACATGATACACACAAACATACTCACTTTCGTATTTGTAGTGTTTTAGTGGGTACGACTGTATGAGTACATTTATTACGTTTTTTTTACCGAAAATTACCATATTTTACCGTAAATAACGTAAAATATATTTTTTTACCTTATTATACCAGGGTTATTTTACCATTTTACATCCCTAGTAGCATGACAGAGAATAGACAAAATGACAGTATCACAATCTGTCATTTTGTCTATTCTTCCGTCAACAAAACCCGTTTCATGCTACGCGTGCTGAAGTCTAAATAAAATTTCAGCAAGTCAAATGATTTGCAATTTTTTTATTGATTTGCTGAGTTTTTATTTTGATTTCTGGTGAGACAACCGTAGCCCAAACGTGCTGATACTATCAAATAATAATGAGCATCAGCATTTTTTGCACATCAAAAGTTACAAAAAACGCCCGCCCAGCAGCCAACACGTCCTATTGTTTTAATTACAGAAGAAGTGGCGCTAAAAACTTCCAAGCCTTTTCATATACGTAAGTCCGTCTTACGTAGTATTGTCTACGAGCATCAAAGCCAGATTAGCGAAACCTTTGGAGAATAGTAGAAAAAAAAACTCAGTTATTCACTAAAGGCTGAGCCCTCATTTAGCTGCTAACTATTGTCTTATTAAATACAATACCGCAGAGAAACTTGCACTCTGCGTTCAGCGCTCGTTGTGGCAACACGCCGTGTTCGCGACAAATCAATCGTCATCCTGAGGACGCCTCGTTGAGAGGTGAAACACGTGTCGATTTCTTTCAGGGTTTTTTTATAGCTCTTTGGAAATAGCTAAGCGGAACAGGTTACTAAATGTATCCACGTCTATTGTATTTTATAATGAATTTCCGAAAGATCATGCCTGAATCAATTAACTATTGTCTTATTCTTATAATCATCTTTGTTCTAGGCCGGAGTGAGAGCAACTCTAAACGCGCGTACGTCAATCCTTGCTGCTGCCAACCCAATCGGAGGTCGCTACGACAGAGCGAAGTCTCTACAACAGAATGTAGCGCTTAGCGCACCCATCATGTCCAGATTCGACCTGTTCTTCATACTAATAGGTGTGTAGGTACTCTAATATCAGTAACAGCAGGTACAACCCAATCGGCAGCTGCTTTTATGGAGCAGTCTCTACTACAGAACGTGGTGCTTAGCAGGGGCGAAATGTCCATATAAGCCGATTCCTACAGGCTTCCCTTCAGAAATTCGGAACACAACCACTCTATCGTCATTAAATAATCATACTATAAGTATTTGATACACCATAAAATTAAAATACCCATTACAAAACGCCTACATACATTAAAAATTGTCTTAATAACCCAACAACAAAACACTGCGCTAAAAGAACTCGTAGGCGCGTCCGGCTTATGCTAAATTCAATTTCCTTACAAAATAAAGTCCATCATGACGTCACTTCGGTCACGTGACACCGCGGTTTCTATGAACCGGGTAAGCCGGTATGTAACCTGTGCAATGAGCAGCATGGCTTTCGCGAAAAAAGATCAGTCAATACTAACTTACTTACACTAGTTAATTATATCTCTACTAGTCTTGATCGCAGACGCCAGGTAGACGTTCTTTACTTTGATTTCCAAAAGGCGTTCGACAGAGTCAACAATGACGTCTTGCTATCAAAGCTCAGTGCCATAGGTGTTGCTCCGGGGCTTCTACGGCTTCTTGCAGATTATTTGCGGGACCGACAACAATTTGTCAGATTAGGTTTTTACGAATCACTCCCATACCACACTCGCTCAGGTGTGAGTCAAGGTTCGGTAATCGGCCCTCTCCTTTTCATTTTGATGATTAATGACCTCCCTGGTGTAATTGCGAATGCCAGATCCCTCTTATATGCTGATGACTTAAAACTATTTTATGAAATAAAATCTGAGCTCGATTGTCAAGCTCTGCAATCAGACATTGATTCAGTATATAAGTGGAGTTTAGAAAATAAAATGGAATTTAATAAATCAAAATGCTACGTGATGTCTTTCGGTCGGATGCGGCACCCAGTCAACTTTCAATACAAACTGAATGGAGATACAATTACAAGAACTGATTCCATGAAAGACCTGGGAGTCATATTCGACCGTAAGCTCACTTTTCACGACCACATCACATCCATTGCGAAGGAGTCCTTCAGGCGCCTTGGCTTTGTTTTAAGGAACTGTCGTGACTTCCATAATCCCCACGTTATCAAACTTGTTTTTGGGGCACTGGTCCGTAGCAAACTTGAGTCTAGTGCGTGCGTATGGAATCCTTTTGAGAAGCAGTATGCGTTAGCTTTAGAAAGGGTTCAAAAAGCATTTCTTAGATATCTTTACAAGCACTTGTACGGATTTTATCCTCTCTTATATCCCACTAAATTCCTGTTGGGTTGCCTAAGTTATAATTCCCTAGAAGTAAGACGGTCGCGCGATCAGATGACTGTAATATTTAAAATTCTTAGAGGGATTATAGATGTTCCTGATCTGCATAATAAAATCTGCAAACTATTTGTCCCAGATAATTACTGTCGTGGCAGGAAACACCGCTTACTGGCTGTTCCAACTTGCCGTACTGTTGCACACTCCAAGTCACCTATTCCTCGGACATTAGCCGCTATTAACGCTCTCCTGAACTCAAACACAGATCTTGATATGTTTGCGAATGAATGGAAGATGATACTGTCAGAATGTTTGAATTTTTGTGAGAAGAATGCATGACTGTGTTAAATAAATTATACGTTTAAGTAGTGTAACTGGCTTCGGCCGTTCTATTTAAAAATAAATAATAATAATAATAGGTGACTTTTCGGGGAAACCGAAGGTTTCGTCTGTGCAATTATGGACGAAGTTATCTTGACGAATAACTACCGGAGACATATTATGAAGGACGGTACGGTTGACGTGTGTCGGGCATGCCATCGTCCGGGTGAGTCCATCAGACATATTATCTCTGGTTGCTCGCGTCTAGCTAACGGCGAGTACTTGCACAGACATAACCAAGTGGCTAGGATTATTCACCAGCAACTTGCTTTGAAATATAAACTTGTGGACTCTGAGGTACCGTATTACAAGTATGTGCCCGACCCAGTTCTCGAAAATGACCATGTCACGTTGTACTGGGATCGGTCTATCATTACTGACAGGACTATTGTAGCAAATAAGCCTGATATAGTAGTGATAGATCGATTAGCGCGCCGCGCAATGATAGTCGATGTTACCATTCCACATGACGAGAACCTCGTGAAAGCTGAGAAAGAGAAACAAATAAAATATCTCGACTTAGCACACGAGGTTGTTGACATGTGGAATGTGAGCTCGGCTATCATTGTGCCGATTGTCGTAACGGCTAATGGCCTGATGGCCGAAAGCCTCGACCAACATCTCTCGAGGCTTTCGTTAGGCGGTTGGATCAAGCGCCTGATTCAGAAGGCAGTACTCCTCGATACGGCTCGCATTGTGAGGAGGTTCCTGTCTCTGCAGCCCTAACCACCGGTAGCTTGGACCCTGCTCCCGACACCGGCGGACCTCTATTTTTTATATTTTTAAATGTTTTTTTTAATTCTTTTATTTTAAGAAATATTTAAAAATGTAACCTAATAGGAACCAAGATGAATAAACGAAAATAATAATAGTAACGAGTTATTGTAGGCACATAGTAGCAGAAACGTGCGCGCGGGAGCGAGAAGGAATTATTACTATTGCACCACCTCTTTCTGGCACACGCATTTTATTCGGTAGTTTTCGTTGAATTTCGTAATACGTTCGGCTAGGAGTTGAAGGAGTTCGGAGTTCGTAAACATTTCATTATTCGTATGACAATGGTGCCGATTCTCTTGTTCACAAACTAAACTAAATTTAAGTTCAGTGCATCTTTTTCTTTCTATTTCATTAAGAAAAGGACAGAAGATAAATTTTAGTTTAGTCCTGTCAAATTAATCAGCGTTTGACGTAAATTGACGAAATTTTAGTCGGCAAGGTTTTAATCACGTCTAAACTTATATGGAGAGTGACAGACGATGATTAATTTGACAGGACTAAACTAAAATTTATCTTCTGTCCTTTTCTTAATGAAATAGAAAGAAAAAGATGCACTGAACTTAAATTTAGTTAAGTTTGTGAACAAGGGAATCGGCACCAGTGTGTGGTTGTTTTTTGACGTAATCGCATTAGAACCATATTAATTGCATTTTGTTCGCTCAGTATTAATTGAATTCATTCGTTTATCATTACTACTAGTATTAATATTTGTTTGTAGTTATAGGACAGTGATTAACATGGTATTTTGAGAATGATTAACATGGTGTTTTGTGTGTTGTGAATGTAAAGTACGTTGTAATTAGGTATTTGGGGTAAGTAGATAGTTTAGATAAGCTGAAATTACTTATTTACAAGTAGATTTGAAAACTAATTAGTACGATCTTATTAGGATGGCGGCATTCATAGTTTTAGAATGTCGTTTGACGATTACTTTGTGAAGAAACATACTTTTCAAGGTTAAGTTTTGAAAATACGTGCTCGCCCAGATGTGACTATAAATAACAAACGCCGCGATGGTTTTTTCAAACATTTTTCTTCCACCAAAGCGATCTTGTTCAAGTTTTCACTTCTGTCGGCACTCCCGAGTGCCACTGTTTTCTTTTTTTAATGTTCTTACACTGACTATGCTTGATAAACGTTCTCTCTTTCTTACAGACGAGTGCAACGAGATGGTAGATTATGCTATAGCCAGGAAGATTGTGGACCTGCATTGTAATAAGGAAGAGACATACGATTGTGTCTACACGAGGGAAGATCTGCTGAGATACATCGCGTTCTCGAGATCTTTCAAGCCTATTATTACTGAGGTGAGTTTATTATCTAGTAACTAGTAGACCTTATTTTAAAAACTATGTATGAACTTCTTTTTTCGGAGAAGTGACCCAAGAAATTTAATTCTTGTAATAGAAACTTGAGGATTGCTTGCTGTACTTAAGTATCCAGTATTAGTAAGTATTCCTTGATTTCCTCAAGATGTTTCAGCACTTTGGTTTGTTATTTCCAGAAAACTAACTTTACATGGGGCGCTCAGAAATTTTGCGATATTAACCCTTCAGAACCGATGCGTAGAGATTTTTTTTCTCACGCATTTTATAAAACATTTTGTTTTTTTCTCAAAATTTCAAATGAAATGACCACTTGAAAAATTTTTTACCTTCACAAAATTTCTTGCTTGTTTTACAGAATAGTGAATAATTTTTAATAAAAAAAATTTTAAGCTCCAAATGTAAAACAAAAGAAAATATTTATCAACAGCTTGTACTTTACGCCACATAATTGTGACTTTCAGGTAAAAATGGTCACTTGGTGGTGATTACGTAACGTTTTACTAGGGGGAGGGGGGTAAAGAAAAACGTTATGGCGCGTTAAATGGGGGGAGGCGGGGTCAAAAATCTCCAAAAATTGCGTTACGTAATAGTTGAACGCTCCCTAAAATAAAAAAATACTCAGTAGTATATTTTTTTTAAAACAATGTTACATAACGCGTAGTTCAAACCCTCCCCTCCCACTCCAGCACGCGTAGCATGACCACCGTAGAAACGAGTTTTGTCGACGGAAGAGTAGACAAAATGACAGATTGTGATTGTTTATCTGTCATTTTGTCTACTCTTCCGTCGACAAAACTCATTTCTACGGTGGTCATGCTACGCGTGCTGTAACGCATCGTAACGTTTCAGATGACCCCACCCTCCCCCTAAATTGCGTTACGTAATACTTGAACGCTCCCTTATTACATATTTACATACACAGTTTTATATGTCGAAACCAATTTTCATACTTAACACATTTTCCAGTCCGCATCAGACAAAATCTGTTAGTCGCAAAACTTTGTGAGTGACCTGGTATTAAACTTAAATACATTTTGCTCCAACACTTGTAAATCTTACATTACATTAACCTGAATTTCTGTGATAAATGAATAATTTATATCTTAGACAAATAAATGTCTAGATCACAACTTTATTAGAATTGGATAGTAAAAAACCAACATTCTGGCTCTAAATTTCTTATTGTTTCGGTATTTTTTTATATTGTTGCTTTTAGGCATTTCTTACACAAACGCCCTGATTTAGAACAGCTATCTGTCTTTCCAAACCCTTCCCTCGAACAAAACGAGTTGTCTACCCACTTTACCAACCAAGTCATATACAAGTCACTTACACAAGCTATGCTAAACTTGTAGAACTTTCATCCTCTATTTAACCCCTTTTGGGAGTAACTTTTCAAAAATCATCTCTTAGTACTTAACTTCTTTATAAAAGGAATTCTTGTGGATAAATTCATGCTTCTAGACCCAAAATTTTAGGCTGAGTGTTATCTGTCAATGAATTGAAGATTATTATTAAGTAGATTATCAAGTTATGTTCGTACTTAACATTCCCATACTGCCCCAGGACGCCGGCAAGCTCCTGGTAGAATACTACACAGTCCTGCGCCAGCGCGACGGCGGCGGCGCGGGCGGCGGCGGCGCCTGGCGCATCACCGTGCGGCAGCTGGAGTCCATGGTGCGCCTCGCCGAGGCCATGGCCAAGATGCACTGCAGCGGACAGGTCACGCCTCAGCACGTGCACGAGGCCTACAGGTACACTTGACATCACACTACGGCAGCTGGAGTCCATGGTGCGCCTCGCCGAGGCCATGGCCAAGATGCACTGCAGCGGACAGGTCACGCCTCAGCACGTGCACGAGGCCTACAGGTACACTTGACATCACACTACGGCAGCTGGAGTCCATGGTGCGCCTCGCCGAGGCCATGGCCAAGATGCACTGCAGCGGACAGGTCACGCCTCAGCACGTGCACGAGGCCTACAGGTACACTTGACATCACACTACGGCAGCTGGAGTCCATGGTGCGCCTCGCCGAGGCCATGGCCAAGATGCACTGCAGCGGACAGGTCACGCCTCAGCACGTGCACGAGGCCTACAGGTACACTTGACATCACACTACGGCAGCTGGAGTCCATGGTGCGCCTCGCCGAGGCCATGGCCAAGATGCACTGCAGCGGACAGGTCACGCCTCAGCACGTGCACGAGGCCTACAGGTACACTTGACATCACACTACGGCAGCTGGAGTCCATGGTGCGCCTCGCCGAGGCCATGGCCAAGATGCACTGCAGCGGACAGGTCACGCCTCAGCACGTGCACGAGGCCTACAGGTACACTTGACATCACACTACGGCAGCTGGAGTCCATGGTGCGCCTCGCCGAGGCCATGGCCAAGATGCACTGCAGCGGACAGGTCACGCCTCAGCACGTGCACGAGGCCTACAGGTACACTTGACATCACACTACGGCAGCTGGAGTCCATGGTGCGCCTCGCCGAGGCCATGGCCAAGATGCACTGCAGCGGACAGGTCACGCCTCAGCACGTGCACGAGGCCTACAGGTACACTTGACATCACACTACGGCAGCTGGAGTCCATGGTGCGCCTCGCCGAGGCCATGGCCAAGATGCACTGCAGCGGACAGGTCACGCCTCAGCACGTGCACGAGGCCTACAGGTACACTTGACATCACACTACGGCAGCTGGAGTCCATGGTGCGCCTCGCCGAGGCCATGGCCAAGATGCACTGCAGCGGACAGGTCACGCCTCAGCACGTGCACGAGGCCTACAGGTACACTTGACATCACACTACGGCAGCTGGAGTCCATGGTGCGCCTCGCCGAGGCCATGGCCAAGATGCACTGCAGCGGACAGGTCACGCCTCAGCACGTGCACGAGGCCTACAGGTACACTTGACATCACACTACGGCAGCTGGAGTCCATGGTGCGCCTCGCCGAGGCCATGGCCAAGATGCACTGCAGCGGACAGGTCACGCCTCAGCACGTGCACGAGGCCTACAGGTACACTTGACATCACACTACGGCAGCTGGAGTCCATGGTGCGCCTCGCCGAGGCCATGGCCAAGATGCACTGCAGCGGACAGGTCACGCCTCAGCACGTGCACGAGGCCTACAGGTACACTTGACATCACACTACGGCAGCTGGAGTCCATGGTGCGCCTCGCCGAGGCCATGGCCAAGATGCACTGCAGCGGACAGGTCACGCCTCAGCACGTGCACGAGGCCTACAGGTACACTTGACATCACACTACGGCAGCTGGAGTCCATGGTGCGCCTCGCCGAGGCCATGGCCAAGATGCACTGCAGCGGACAGGTCACGCCTCAGCACGTGCACGAGGCCTACAGGTACACTTGACATCACACTACGGCAGCTGGAGTCCATGGTGCGCCTCGCCGAGGCCATGGCCAAGATGCACTGCAGCGGACAGGTCACGCCTCAGCACGTGCACGAGGCCTACAGGTACACTTGACATCACACTACGGCAGCTGGAGTCCATGGTGCGCCTCGCCGAGGCCATGGCCAAGATGCACTGCAGCGGACAGGTCACGCCTCAGCACGTGCACGAGGCCTACAGGTACACTTGACATCACACTACGGCAGCTGGAGTCCATGGTGCGCCTCGCCGAGGCCATGGCCAAGATGCACTGCAGCGGACAGGTCACGCCTCAGCACGTGCACGAGGCCTACAGGTACACTTGACATCACACTACGGCAGCTGGAGTCCATGGTGCGCCTCGCCGAGGCCATGGCCAAGATGCACTGCAGCGGACAGGTCACGCCTCAGCACGTGCACGAGGCCTACAGGTACACTTGACATCACACTACGGCAGCTGGAGTCCATGGTGCGCCTCGCCGAGGCCATGGCCAAGATGCACTGCAGCGGACAGGTCACGCCTCAGCACGTGCACGAGGCCTACAGGTACACTTGACATCACACTACGGCAGCTGGAGTCCATGGTGCGCCTCGCCGAGGCCATGGCCAAGATGCACTGCAGCGGACAGGTCACGCCTCAGCACGTGCACGAGGCCTACAGGTACACTTGACATCACACTACGGCAGCTGGAGTCCATGGTGCGCCTCGCCGAGGCCATGGCCAAGATGCACTGCAGCGGACAGGTCACGCCTCAGCACGTGCACGAGGCCTACAGGTACACTTACTGACATTTAGCCTGTATTTCTGAAGAAATAGGAGTATTGGCCTTCAATAGGGCACGATTCCAAACACCGTTCTGCTACTGAGAATTTCCTAACGTATGATTACACGAATTTGGCCGACCTGGCAATCGAACTCAGAACCAGGTCACACTGTACTCGTCCAAATATTCGCATTATTTACCCTAAACAAAACACACTCATCTTTTCTAATAAGTATAAGATTTGTTTTGTATTTGAAAAATAACGCAAAAATATGTATGTGTTAGCGTATACATACATATTTTTGCGTTATTTAGATCGTTAGGTATCAAGATCCTATCTTGCAGGCGGTAATTTTTGTTAAAATCGGTTCAGTAGTTGAAATTTCAACATGTAACAAACAAACACACTTTTAAATATTTACACTGGATTGTTGTTACATTTCAGATTGCTGAACAAGTCTATCATCAGAGTAGAACAGCCTGACATCCACTTGGATGAAGACGATCCTCAGTATGAACCCAGCATGGATGTAGACCAGGAAATTCCTAATGGCGGGACTAGCGGTGGTAAGTTTGATGTGTTTACTTTTTTATATCATTAGCCAGGCAGGTGACTACGAAAGAAAAGTCAACAAAAAAAATAAAGGGAGAGAGAGCCGAAAAGTTTACTGCTGTTGGTTATAGTAGACCTTCAATTTCTAATTGGGGTAAATCGTTATTATGAACTAAAAAGAGGAATGGACCCAATATCGAACCTTGAGGAACGCCCATTGCCATTTCAGATCCTAATGAGTTTACGCCGTTTAACTGAACTTCAAACTTTCTATCTTTCAGGTATGATCTACTAAGTAAATCAAGAGCTGTATTCCTAATCCCATAGTGCTCTAGTTTTAGCAGAAGTGTCTGTTATCATGTTCCTGAATGACGTATGCTTCACACATTGTCATAATTCTTTCTTTTCTTTTTATTCATCCAATAATATGAAAATTCCATTGAGTTTGCATATGCATATTACATACACAATGCAATTTGTTTGCTATCGTGGAATAAAAGTTACCACCATAGTTCAACTATTAATTTTAAATCCATCTTTCCAGATGCCCCAGTAAACGGCGACTCGGCTCCTAAAAAGAAACTGACGCTGTCGTTCGAAGAGTACAAATCATTGAGCGATATGTTAGTCGTGTTCATGAGGAAAGAAGAAGTGGAAGCTGAAACTAGAGGTATGTTACATAATATGCCATAATGTATCAATACATAACTAATTAACTACACATCAGTCGAACGCACGTCAAGCTGTTGGTCCTACTCCTACGCTTTATCACTCTCCGGTCGTGTCGGATTGCTATCCCATCAGATTATGAGAGTCAGTAGCAGATCCAAGGGGGGGCTAAGGGGCTCAACCCACTCATTCTGCCACTCACGCTGCCCGGTTTAGCCTCCATGTATATTCACCACCGAGATATCTCTGGTAGTCTACAACCTAACGAAGTCATTGAAGAATTTGCGAAAAGTAATCCGAATTGGTATGTGTTAAGCAAATTAAAATATTGTGTGCTTTTTTAGTGTTTAGTTTGCTAAAACCTACCCTCAGTCGGGTCAAGCCCCCCCCAACGACAATCCTGAATCCACCACTGAGGAGAATGATGGAAGAGTGAGTGCACCTGTGTCGCGCCTACACTTGTGCAGTATAATATATCCCGCGTAGATGGGCAGTCTCCGTTGAGATTTGCCGCTATGGCCAAATTCCGTCTGGAGGACTATTTTTTTTAAATATAGTGCATTGTGCATACGTCAACAGCATGTCTCTATGGTAAAAATTTGACATTGAAATTGTGTCTTTATTTCGCAGCAGAAAGAGCCATTTTTGTGTTTCCGCTGTGCTGTTGACTTTATACGCATTGTGCCAATTATTATGCTTGATGTATTTATGATTGTTTATTTATGGTTTTACTCACATATAGCGTAATAAAGAAAAACTCCTGACATTGTTATGTAGTCGTATAATTAGGAATTCTGCTTGGGTTCGAAAGTAAACGGGAACTCCCCGAATTCCCACAACCAAATAAACTCGTCTCCCGAAAATTGCTATTTAAAATTATATCAACATAAGAAATTTATATTAAATATTTTCCAGGAGAAGAAAGTGCTGGCATGCGCAAGAGTGCGGTCGTGAGCTGGTACCTTGAACAGCTGGTTGCACAGGGTCAGATCGAGAATGAAGACGAACTACTCGAGAGAAAGACCTTGGTGGAAAAGGTCATTGACAGGCTCATGTACCATGTAAGTTTAAAATTTAAGAATGTCACATACACATCATGCCCGTAATCCTCAAAGAGTTAAGCAGAGGTGTACCTATACATATAATAAAATAGTACACCCACATTTTGGCAGTCCCATGTAATAACGGCCGAGCCTATTGCCATCAACCGTACATAAATCCAGACTCCGGAATGCTGCTGAGAAATTACTGATGGAAAACCTAATAACACTTCCTGAACTGGAAATTGAACCCAGAACTTCATGTTCAGCAGTAGCGCTTGCGACCACTAAACTACCGAAGCCTAAGAATATTTATTTCAATAAACCCATTTACAAGTTCTTTTGCCAAGTGGAAGTTAGTTACCGCATTAAGAGTAATAAGTGATTCTTCTTAAATAAAGTACAGCTGGGTGTATCTAACGATACGCCTCTTGATTTTGTTCTTCTATTTCTGTGGCATATGGGACTGACTGCAATATTTGTTTCTGCTTTCAGGATCAAGTAATAATCCCTCTTTCAACGACGGGCCTCAAAGCATCACAGAAATCATCAGATCAAGAAGTAGAAGACGATCCTCTACTAGTAGTTCATCCAAACTATGTTGTCGATACATAGACATTCCGTGATTAAGCTCATCTTTTTTAATAAAGTTTTTTTTAATCAAATATTGTTTAACTTTTTTGTATTGCCATATAATTAACCTCTATCATTGACATCGAGACTCAACTATGATAGCATATTCCAAAGCTTGTCATGATCGGTTTCTTGAAACTCTTGAAATTTTTGTATGGATAGACTAATGAAAGAATGCTCCATCCCTATTCACGCAAAAAGAATTTGGTCAATTAGTGATGGAATGTTTTTGACCTTAATAATGTCTATAGTCTGACCGGTTTCTCACGAGA
Organism: Agrochola lychnidis; assembly: GCA_963680765.1. Classification (NCBI taxonomy): domain Eukaryota; kingdom Metazoa; phylum Arthropoda; class Insecta; order Lepidoptera; family Noctuidae; genus Agrochola; species Agrochola lychnidis. Next base: position 9,730,221 of record OY796869.1, on the reverse strand, counting down.
AACGGGTCGAGATTTTGTTAAGTGTGCGTGCGGCGACGCATAGATACTATGGCCCCACACGTACAAGCCGTGCGCGGTGCGTTTGTATGAAGATAGCTTACTACCTCTCCTTATACTATGGTCTTGTCCTTACATATCTGCCAGCAGCAACCCGACAGGACCCTTGATGTAACGAGAATAAAGATCACTGATTTTGAGTCAATGATACAAAAAAAAAAAACTGAAGGCACTGTATGTCTTAGTCTGTATACAAACCAACGAAAACCATTTATCCTCATAAAAACAGGGCGAGCTGGGTTTTCTGTGGGAATATTCTAGAATAAGTAATAGCACCGGCATATGTAGAGCACACCACGCCACACAATCGCCAAAGGCATTAGTTTATATGTAGGTCTTTGTAGATTCAAGTTGTCAATTATTTTATTAAAACGCAAGCATTATATAAATGATAGATATTTTAATATCATTACTTACACACATTTACAGCATTAGCATTATAAACAACGTTCAGAGATACAAAGATGATATTAAACATTTTTTTGTAAATTCAACAAAGAAGTTTTTCTATCTTCTCAGCAGTATCAGTATTAATTTTCTCCTCAACAGCAATCACAACGTTCTTAGCTGCATTTTCATCCAGATCAATTACTTCTGTGACATCTACATTTTTAAATTTCTTTATACATTTAACATTAATTGTAACTTCAGGAGCAGTTGGCAATATAGGTGGTCGGATAAAAACAGAATCTGTTCTTGGTAGTTTAGAAACAGTATTCTCATTAGGCACTTCATTAGATAAGATCATTGGCCATGTGAACAAAACATAGAAACGTTCAAGAGCCTGATCTAAGAGCTCCTTCAATAATATGTTACGCCTGCAAAGTACATGTAGGTTTATAGATTCACTGTATGGACCAGTTGCAATCATACATGCCATTATGGCTCTAGCACCAGTAATGGTTGCCAGTTGTGGAGGGAACACATACTTTCGCTGATTTAACATTCGTATGCCTTGAAAAAGCGTAGGAGTTCCCCAAACATTAGGAGCATTTCTAACTGTTATAGTTTGGTTGGAGGGCTTCCGAGAATAGGATTTCACTTTAACTAAAGAAACATCTTGACTACTATCTCCTAAAGACGGATAATCTTCTTCGTAGTTGCTGTCAATATAAGCAGACTCGTCTAGACGTGCATTTAAAAATATTAAATTTTTGCGCAGGTTTGTAATGTTTAAGTCTGCAAATGAGACAACATGGTCAGGACCTAAAACTAAATGATCTTCTGGAGTGGTTTTCTTTGATTCTATTTCTTTTTCTTTTACAATACAATTCACAAGATACACAACAATAGCATCATTCAAATCTTTGTGAGTAGACTCTTCAGTAATCCTCTTTTTCTTAGCCCTCTTTTGGACTGTTGTAATTAAAGAATTTTTTAAATTCTCTACTGCCTCTATCAAGTTTCCACTGGCTTCTCCATGATTCAAACGTCGCGCGCCTCGTCTCGGTGCATGTTCCAAATCTAAATTGGGATGTTTTTTCATCCATTTAACTAAGGTAACATATCTAGATCTAACTTTTGTTCTGGTTATGTTTGGAAAAAATTGGGCAGCTGTTGAAAAGTTCATGTTAGGCTCTTGGTTGGCCATCAATTGAATAAGTTTCTTGTCATCTTCAACGGTCCATACAGTTGACACTCTCATTCTGTTCAAGACTTGATATCTGGCACGTATCTGGACCATAGATCGGCCAGGTAAATAAGAAGTCATCCTCCTAAAATTCTCTCCAAATCTTTGCACACAATTAAGAATAACCGCATCTTCCTCAGGGAGGAACCTGCCTTTCCTTTGTTCGATGAGTCTCAAATACTTATTATAGATTTGGATTTTTGTTCGGTTTTCCATTGCTGCAGCTATCTTTCCCCATGGAATGTAAAAGTCTTCTTTGAAATATTCTATCAATCTTTTAAGGTATGTTATCTCCTCATTAGACCATTTCTTTCCAGTAAAAGAACTGGTCATATTTGTCCGATAGTATACAAAACACTGATACCCTGTCCTGCCAGTATTTAGTTTGAGAGCAATTTTATCCCAATCCTGTTTACCATACTGGCAAGCAACTCTCTGTAATGCTGCATGTTCAGTTTTGCTCCAACTATTTTTGCTAATTGAAGGATGAAAGAATAATTTCCAGAATGATTGATACTCTTGTGCTGTGTGCCTCCTATTTAATTTGTTTGCTAACATGTCCCAATCATACTCCCTGTCTATCGGAAGAGCTACTTTAAACAAAGGCAATTTATTTACTCCATCAATTTCCTTTCTAATAGCCATTATTTCTCTTTCCACTTTTTTAGATTTATTTTGGCGTTGTAAGGCAGATATTTTACCAAAAAGTTCATTTTTTTTTATATCTATTGACATTTTGTGCATCATGTTAACAAATTGAGACTTGTCTCTCACTGTCCAGCCAGGTGCTGAAATGACTAAGGAGAAGTCATACATCTGAGATTTTGCCAATTTAGCATCATCATTATCTGGAGCCGGGAAGTTCTGTTTGTCTTTAAAGTAAGGTCTACCGCAATTGATGTAGCGGAAAGTTTCATTTTTATCATTCTGTATACCAGCGCTACCTTGTACCACTTTCAGCTTCTCCCGGCACTCATTCAGACGTGAGGCGAAATCTCTCTCCAGTCTCTTCATTTTTTCTTCTAATAATTTGTTTGCCGACAAAGCTAGATTTATTTGAGCTTTCGCTGCTGATGATTCACTACTTCTTTTATTTAAACTGTGTGTTTGTTGGGTCATCGTGTGGTTATGCGACTTCCCCGCACTGAGTAAGGCTTCGTCATCGTCTAACAGCTTAAGACGATGGCTCATGTTCTCAGCTTCAAATATCGAATCGTCATCACTGTAAAGTTCTGAGTCGGTCTCAGAATCCAACTCAATGTCGTCAATTTCCATGGTGCTTCTATTTTCTGTTCTGAACTACTTAAGATCTTTAATGTAGTCAATGAAATCACTCAGGCGACAGCGATTGTCTAGACTATTGTCTAAAAGTTGGTTTGGACTAGAGAGTACAGGAATCTAAAGAGTGAAATTTTACGGAATGTTTGTCACTTCAGCAAATTAGCCAGGTTAGAGATATGAAAGTGATTCGAGATAATTTACTTCTACATCAACTCGCCAATCTATGCTTAGAAAACAATAGAGACGATTGAAAACAAATCTTCACAGTACATAACTGTCATAGAGGAAAGTAATTGATAACTGTCAACTGTCAGCAGTGTTGCCAACTCCAAAAGTTCAAATTATCGAGACTCCATGTCTAAATTATGGCTTTTTGGCATCGATTTACATCGAAGGATACGCCTTACCGCGTCAAAAGATGACCACATTTGTGCATGAGTTGTCATCTGTCACACAATGACGTAGAGAATTGTCGCTGTACGGTCAGCATACTCGTTTTGAAAAGAATACTTAATTTTAAAAGGAGGTGCTTTTGTAAAAATAAAATATTTGTTTTTATAATGTTGTGTCTAGTAGAACATATCATCATTAAAATTATTAAAACAATGGTGCCGATTCCCTTGTTCACAAACTAAACTAAATTTAAGTTCAGTGCATCTTTTTCTTTCTATTTCATTAAGAAAAGGACAGAAGATAAATTTTAGTTTAGTCCTGTCAAATTAATCAGCGCTTGACGTAAATTGACGTAATTTTAGTCGGCAAGTTTTTAATCACGTCTAAACTTGTATGGAGAGTGACAGGCGATGATTAATTTGACAGGACTAAACTAAAATTTATCTTCTGTCCTTTTCTTAATGAAATAGAAAGAAAAAGATGCACTGAACTTAAATTTAGTTTAGTTTGTGAACAAGGGAATCGGCACCACTGGCTGTTTCGCATAGACTAAGTTTATTTCAACATTAGTTCACATAGTTAATACAAGATTGCTCTGCTGGTTCCACAGATACATTATTTTGTTACCATCTTAAAATGGTAGCAGAGCGTGGTTCCGATCCACGGACCTCTAATCAAATGCGGTGAACAAATGCGGCTGTATTTGGTTGGCAACCATTCATCGTCTCTTTGTTCTTCTTGGATTATTTGAATCCATTTTTTTTTAACACATGTTTCTTGTGGGAACTTAATAGTTAAATACAAATAGTGATTCATCATCAGTACATCTATTTAATATTTTAAATCCGAAAGTAACTGTCCGTCTGTTACCTTTTCACGCCTTAAGGTTGAAAGACAAAATTTTGTACTGCGCCTTTATTCACGCTACTTTCCCTGGATTCTTTCGACGTGCTTGAATAGGTGGAATCTCCATTTCCTCACACTCATAGTCTGACGGGATGGCGGAGAGAGATCAGGCGAAGGGCCCACGCTGTGCTTTCGAAGCAAGTCGCGTTTTATAATAATTGTTTAAGTAATTTTGTATTCGAAAACATAGTTTCAAAGAAAAGTTAATCTAAAAAAAGAAAGACATTAAAAAATCCGGCAGTTAAAATATTTTAAATCATAATGGCATGTAACCTCCATACTTCCTAATTCACATTTCAAACCCTATCGTTCGTTGTCATGGGAACGTAATTTTTGTTACTTGTCATCTTCCGTCATAATATTTATTTTAGAAATCGTAATAAATTTGAAAAAAAATATTTACGCATGAAAAGTAATACCTTCAGTTTTATATGAATTTTTGGAGTTGTTGATACTTTTCCTGAAGGCACAAGAAGGCATCTTTGTACAGCTATGTGTATTAAAAACGAGAAAGTTGCTCCGATGTGTTACGAACTGTGACGAATGAGGAAATGATTCGCAAATGAGCCACGTCGCACAATTTAGGGAGTGACAGTTTTCGCGCGACGTAAGTATGGCGAGGGCGAATCCTTGATTTACATCAATGCTTTTTGGGCAAAATTATCGTACAAAAAAAATCCAAATAAAAAAAACTATCAAAAGACAATGAATAATTTTATACTAGAGTCAAAGGAGAAGTATATGTCAGCCAAGTTTCATCATTAGTGGCGCTAGCAAGCAGCACAAACCGTAGCTATGTTTTGTCATCATTTTTAGTTGATATTTTTGTGTTTTCACTGTAAATAAAAAACTAGAGAGGGAAAGAGAGAGAGATACTTGTTGATGTTGTCATAATTGACATTGAAATGTTTTTGATTTTTTTCTGCGCATAGCTTTGTCTCAAAAATAGGTTTTGTTAACGGAACTTGTTTTTTCAGCAAATCGCAAAGTTATCGTACATTAGACGTTCATTATCGTACATCGTACAGACGCCAGCACATCAAGCTACCCGAAACTGTAAAATTTTCCCAATCAACTTTGAACCTTATTCATCAGAAAAAAAGTTGAAAATCTATTAAATAAATTTGATAGATTGTAGTAGCCTGATGTGCTGGCATCTGTACCATTGGCCAAATTATCGTACGCCCTCTTAAATGATAAATGATTTTATTTCTGTAAGTAGGTTTACTACAAACACTTTTACACGTCAGTCTTAATTTAAAAATTAGATGAGGTCCGCGTTTCCTATCTGACTACTCTGAGAAGAAAGGCCGAAACAAACTCGGAGATCACAGACTCTTTTAAAAGTCCAAACATAATCTTGGTCAGATCATATGAAGGCCATGTGGATTGGAGTCTGAAGTGGTCTTTTGAGGAAAGCAACAGAGGGCCTGTCCAGCAGGGATGTAACGGATATCCGTACCCGCATCCGCATAAATTTTGATATCCGCAAAACATCCGCTTCCTCAAGTTTTGATTTTAAAAGCTCCGCATCCTCATCCGCATCCTCATAATTTCTATGGGGATGTGACCCTACCTACGTTGTTCGCTCAAATAGTGTTTTTTTTTCAAACTCGCTTCGAGCTAAATGTGCGGGCCGGAGTGTGAGTGACACGTTCCTATTGCCTGAATTCGTAGTGTCCCTGTCCTATGAGTATGGCAGACGATCGGCCGCACGTAACAGTGGTGGTGTCAGATGTCAAAACACTCAAAACAAAGGCTATTTTTAACCGACTTCTAAAAGGTGGAGATTATCAATTCGGATGTTTATATTTTTTTTTTAATGTATGTTCGGGCAGAACTCCGTCATTTATAAATGGATATGCAAAATTCTTTTTTTGTTTGAAAGGGTATGCTCTCAAAGTGGTCCCATTGTCATCTGGTCAGGATCTGATGATGGGAACCTGGACAAATCGAGGAAACTCATCAAATATAGCACAACTATAGCTATTTAGGTATTTTTTATAGTAACTCGTGCAGTTGCTCTTGGAAAGCACCATTTGGTGAAGTGGAACTGATAATGAAGACCATAGATGGCCATCGGGATTATTCAATAATAAGTATTTAACGGGTTGCGATTCGATTACTTTAATATGGTTGTCAAGCAATTTATGCTCGTCACAATGCATATGGATAAGTGAAGCTGATGGTGAAGTACCAGGAGAACTCCTCAACGATTAACGTCCTTGCATCGGGAAAAGCAATATTTTGTAAAAGGAGATGAGCAGTTGGCATAAGGCTAATGTAACATAGAAAAATTACAAATTGAACCACTGAAAAGCGAGAAATAAAAACTGTTTTACAAAAAAAAAACACAACCGACTTCCAAAAAACCATTACAAAATGAAATCAAATCAAATAACAAATAAAATAACTTAAATTTCGGAAGTCGATGGCAAATAACGAAAATACAAAACCAAAGACACCGACTTCCGAAATTTAAGTTATTTTTCATTTTTTAGTGGTTTTTTGGAAGTCGGTTGTATTTTTTTTTTTGTAAAAAAGTTTTTTCATACGACATCTGCATCCGCACCCTCATCCGCATCCTCAATAAGGAATTTTCCTATATCCGTATCCTCATCCGCATCCTCATCCGTTATACGACATTCGTTACAACCCTGCTGTCCAGTCAGTGCACGCATTTATCAGTAATCGTGTAGCTGTCAGTAATCGCACACTGACTGTCAGACAGTCACTTGCACCACAGATAATATAATACTACGTACTTGTACGCACTTGCACGTCACTTAATGCTTCTTGCTTGATTTTGACGAGATCATGGAATGGCAGAACTAGACACAGCTAGGCATGAGACGTATTTACTAAAACAGGTATGCGCACTAGGTATTTTTCTGGACTAGGCTGCACCTAGTATGACGCATAAAGTACGAAATACAACGAGTATTTTCTATCAAAGCGAAAATTATACAAATAGTGACTATAATTTTTACTATTTATTTATGATGATAATATACATCATATAGTTTTCGTGATTAAAATACCTGGCTTTACAAAAACTATCCTGATTTTATATTTTTCCGAAAACGTATCCGTAGACGTCGTACGGGATGCGATTTATTGAGTCCGTATTGAAGTATTTGGCGAAGTACGTTCATAACGTACGGTTATCGAGTATAGGATATAGGTAGGAGTATAGGTACAGACGCCAGCACATCAAGCTACCCGAAACTGTCAAATTTTCCCAATCAACTTTAAACCTTATGCTTTAGCGGTAAAGTTGAAAATCTATTAAAGAAATTTGACAGATTATAGTAGCTTGATGTGCTGGCGTCTGTACCTATTCCAGTCTATTCATATCCTAATAAACATAATTAAATGCACGTAAAATAAAAATCAAATGGCGTCACGGGACGCCTGGCAGATGTGTAACATCGAAATTAATATTTACAGGTAATATGCATAAAAGGATAGTTTACGACAGGAAATAAATATGATGTAGCGTAAATGTGACGTGTATCTGTTGGCGTGGCGACGGGTCGCCACGCGCGTCACCAACAGTCAGCCTGACCCGTCGCTATAGATGTTTCACATCAATATAATAAATAAAATTCCATAAATACAGTCAATTTATTCATTTAGTTTGATGCATGAGGATGTCTCACAATCAAAACGCGGTGGAAAGTACTATGCTATATGAATATGAAAGAAAACACCATACGAAACATTCCACCGTACGCGAGTCTATCTGAATTTAAGTAACTTCATAGATACTCGGAACAGGTATTATGACTAAGTATTTTTCAATGGACTAAGTATTTTTCGATACTGGTACTAGGAGTGCCAAGTACGGCACGCCTCTAACCACAGTGTATGTAATTTTGACTTTGACCAGAGATTTACATATTATTATAAGACCTTAGATATATTGCAGACTTGTTCAGTTTTGATTTCTACTTTGCTCACCTGCGTTTGGCACTGGCGAAACATTTTTATGTTGAAATCTCTATTTTCTGTCAATGTTTCACACAAGTTTGACGGGAAATAAAGATTTAAACATCTTCCAAGTGAATGTTTCGCCAGTGTAAACATGGTGGAAACGCATAGTTATGTCAAATATTTTCTTACCTTGCAACGTTGATTCTGTCACTGTCATTGTAGGTAAATCTACTGCTATTGTCAATGTCAATTTATTTTTGTTTTGTAAACAAAGACACCGGGCCCATTTATTTGTTTGAATTAAAAACTCAAGTTTTGCTACAAATAGAGATTATGGGAGAACCGGGTATTATAAAAAAGCTAAGTGAAGAAGTGGTTAACCGGATAGCCGCTGGAGAAATTGTTCAGAGGCCCTCAAATGCTTTAAAAGAGTTAATTGAAAACAGGTTATCCTTGCATACATTGTCTAATCTAATTTTTCAAATAAAATGCTAAACTGTTCTATTCTATAAACTTGTTGATGTTTTCATTTACAGTTTGGATGCTAAAGCCACCAATATTGTGATAACTGTTAAAGCCGGCGGGTTAAAGTATTTGCAGGTAAGTATTTATATTTAATCCAAATCTATTAACCCTTACATGTTTTAATAATATAGTTTTGGTATGAGAGCACACTATAACAATTTTATAACATTCAGATTCAAGATAACGGTACGGGTATTAGAAGTGAAGACCTGGAGATAGTCTGTGAGAGATTCACGACGTCCAAACTTCGTGATTACGAGGATCTGAAAGAGATATGTACATATGGTTTTAGAGGTGAAGCCCTGGCTAGTATCAGTCACATTGCTCATCTTACTATACTCACTAAGACTGCTGCTGCTAAATGCGCTTACAAGTATGTTAAACTTTATATTTATTACTTAGTAATTGTGTAAATAGTAGCTGTAATTGTAATTTCCATGACAATAAAGAGAGAAGAAACCATTAGCCCATTTTGGGTTAAAAAATGTAGAACACAAAACATAATTTCTTATTATTAACATATTTTACACAATACAATTTCCAGGGCATCCTACGAAAATGGAAAACTTAAGGGTCCAATGAAACCATGTGCAGGCAACAATGGTACCCAAATAACAGTTGAAGATCTGTTCTACAATGTGATAGCCCGTAAGAAGTCTCTTCGAAGCCCTACAGAGGAGTACACACATATAATGGAAGTGGTTGGAGGGTATGCAATACACAATAGCCATGTTGGGTTCACTTTGAAAAAGTTTGGAGAGAACACTGACTTGAAAACACCTGCTAATTCTTCTGTCATTGAGAATGTTCGGATTGTGAGTATAAATTGAAAATAAGTGAGTGTCTACATGTGGTAACGTGACTGTCTACATGTGGTCGTGTAAAACTAAACACATTGCAAAAATGCGCTAAAGCACATTAGAAGCCACGGCGGGCTGATTCAAATTTCGAATTTGGATTGTTTTTACTCCAGTGCAATGGAATAATTTTAAAATTGAAATATTTCCGAGTTTTTGTGGGTCGTCACACTCGTCAACATACACTAAAAGCTCGCGCACATTTGGGCGGGCTACGCCGCTTCGCAAAGCTTGTAAAAAACCTCTTGCAAGTTGCAATATTTAAGTACATGTTGTATGAACAGTACAAACAAAACAGTAGCCGCAAAAATACGCCTGGCAAGCGGTAGAGCTAGTGCAGCATGCACTGGTGCGGCCGCACTGGGCCTCACCGTAACTTCCAAATATTGAAGGAATTTTCTTCCAATTATTAAAGGATACCTATCTAAATATTCCCAGATCCATGGCAACGCAATAGCTCGCGAATTAATGGAGATAGAGCTACAGGAGCCGACACTAAAGCTGTCTCTACGCGGATGTATCACCAACGTCAACTACTCACATAAGAAGGGCACCATACTGCTGTTCATCAATCATAGGCTCGTGGACTCACTGTGTAAGACCTCTCTAATAACTGAAGTTTTGAAGGGAAGACTATTTTCTACGAATGGTTAATTAAGGCTATGATAGGCTTGCTAGGCGGAACGTCGCTACATGGCACGGAAAAGCATTAACATTTGAATGGCGTAGCCTTCCGCAGCATCTCGCAGTATGTTCAAATCCCCTTATGACGATATCAACGAAATGTGAGTCCTATGTTACGAAAATAAGATTCAAAATTATTTCCGCTTACGAAAATTCTTTACCATGCCATGCCACGCGGGCCGTACAGCCTGGCGAGTGCCGGCCTGTACAAGTGTTATGCATCCACATTTCGTGTTGGTTACAATTTCCCATGTAATAGCGTACCTACTTTTTGCCTCAAACTAGTAACAAATCCGAGGGTCACACCCTCACTCGATGGACTAATGCCTATTTTCACCTTCACTAAGTGACACTTCAATGAATCCCTGAATAAATGTGCACTGTTGGATTTTCAACACTAGGCTCAGTGCTAAGAGTTCAAAATCTAACAGTGCACTTTTATTTAGGGATTCATTTAAGTGTTACTTAGTGAAGGTGAAAACGGGTATAAGAACCTTAAAATCATAGTTGAGACAGACTGGGTGCGAAGGCGGAGAACCGGATGTTTTGAAGCAAATCGGGAGAGGCATAGGCCTCTTCCAATTTGCGTCAAAACATCCGGTCATCTGGACATCGGTCCAACTGAGGACTGCAATAAAACTGGAAAGTCATGTTTGTCTCCTTTGTGTATATTATTTAATAGTTATTTGTGTTTTCTTTTCAGCTATCAAAAAAGCTGTCGATTCTATTTACTCGACATATTTGCCGAAAAATTCACACGCATTCGTCTATCTCAGTCTTGAATTAGGTAAGTTTAACTTATTATTGTTTTCTTAGAAAACAGTGTATTTGAAATTGTGCTTTTTATCTGGTATATTTACTTCGTGTTTGTAATAATCCCTTGACACATGGCGAATATGTTTTTCTTTTTTTACAGATCCAAGAAACGTAGATGTAAACGTGCATCCAACTAAACATGAGGTGCAGTTTCTGTACGAAGAGCAAATCATAGAGAAGATCAAATCTTGCATAGAGAGCAAGCTGTTGAGCTGTAACTCTACCAGAGTTATGTATACGCAGGTATAATCCGCGCAATCCACGAAGACGCGCCCCACTCCGCTCCGCGCCGTACCTACAGTACAGTAATCGCGGAGTGGGGCGCGTCTTCGTGGATTGCACGGACTGTACGTTCCTATATTCACTTTCAATTATTATTATATAAGTAGATCCATATCTTTAGCTATTACTAAAACGAAAGTAATTTTAAACAACCATTTTAAGATTTTCCAAAACTATGTTATATTCGTCAAAACTTCGAAAATTTAAAACAAATATATGTTAATAGACTTTAGGTTCTTAATAGCCCAGGATAACCGATAATTACGAATTCAATCTGCCTAGCCTTTTCCCAACTATGTTGGGGTCGACTTCCAGTCTAACCGGATGCAGCTGAATACCAGTATTTTATATGGAGCGACTGCCTATCTGACCTCCACAACCCACTAACTGGGTAATACGATACCCCTTGGTAAGACTGGTTGTCAGACTTTCGGGCTTCTGACGGCCCGTAACGACTGTCGAAGATACACAAATGACAGTCGGGACCAACGGCTTAACGTGCTTTCTGAGGCACGGAGGAATCTTGGTATGTAAAGATGGTCACCCATCCACGGACCAACCCTGGCAAGCGCAGCTTAACCTGATGGATTGATCCGTGCGACTGTTATTACTTTAGCCATAAGCTCCTCACGATATACGAATACGAATTATCCATCACTTATTTGAGTAATTTAGAATATTCTCTCAGCACTCTTTTGGCATAAGCCAATAACCATCGTCCATCCTGTTTGATTCTAAATAAGTATGTTTTTACATTCCAGGCACGTTTACCAGGCGCTACGATGGTCGAAGAAATCGTTAAAAAGACGACTGATGCCGCCAAAGCAAACCCTAGCTACATGGTCAGAGTCAACTCGGACGTACAGAAAATAGAAAAATTCTTTCCCACAGTCACTAAACCTAACGAAACTGTAGTTAACGAGACTGATATGCATTTAGATGAGGAGAAAAATGAGGAAAATGCCACTTCAGTACCTAAAATAGTCATTGATACTGCACAAGATGACGAAATTTTAGAAAATTCGTTAGCTGAAGAACCCAAAAAGGAAAATAAAGAAAAATATAAAACTCACACGGCTTTAGACCAAGCTAACTTAAGTTATATAGATCCAAAGGAATCGTTTAAAACAAGAACATTTAAGTATGAGAGAATAGAAACTAAGTTGACTAGTGTAAAACAATTAAGATTGGATGTAGAAAATAAGTGTAATACGAATTTGAGGGAAATATTAGCGAATTTGATCTTTATCGCTTGTATAGATAATCATAAGTCTCTTATACAACATTCTACGAAGTTGTATTTGTGTGATACTACTCGATTTGCGTAAGTATCAAGCAGTTTTAACATAAACAATATTACGCCTAGTTTCCCCGAAGGGTTTGGCAGAGGTGTACCTATACATACCTACACCCACATTTCGCCAGTTATGTTTAAGTCCCATGTAATAGGGGGCGAGCCTAGTGCCATCAACCGGGCACAAATCCAAGCTGCTACTGAGAAATTCCAAAAAAAAAACTGGCGCTCCGGGAGTGCCGACAGAAGTGAAAACTTGAAAAAAAAAACTTCCAAAACCTTTAAAGTAAAAATACTTGTATAGAACATTGATCCGTAACGTAATATAAATAAAGAGCACAATCGCGTTTACAAAAATGAGGTGTCGGTGACGGTGTCGCGAGTTAAATTGTTTTTGCGCACAGCAGCTTGACCGCAGGCGTCTTCCGCAACACGCGATCGTAGCCGAAAGTATGCTGCGACGCGCGATCGGCTCCGTTCGCCTGTAGCCAACAATACTACATCAACACAAACAATTTAAAAAAAAAAAATTAGAACACGTCAACACGTAGGAATTAAACTATTTGACTAGGCGCAGAAACGGATACGTTCGCAAGCGTCGACATCCCGCCGGACGCGATCGGCTGTCGTCGGATCCGTTCGTATCCTTTCCGATCTGATGCGATGCGAGCCGTTTGGTGGAAATCATCCTTAAGTCGCCATAGAGTTTTTTTAGGCTACTGAATATAGACGGTTTTACAAAGAGGTTTTATTCCTTTTTCAGGGAAGAACTATTTTACGAGACAATGCTGTATGACTTTCAGAACTTTGGTCTAATTAAGTTGTCCAGTCCACTGCCTTTAGAAGAGTTGCTTGTGCTCGGACTTAACTCACAGGAGAATGAGTGGGATCCGGAATTAGGTGCGTAACTTACATGATAATTCACGCTCTAAAAGGTGAAAGATAAAGAACCATAATAATTATTTGGAAAAACTTCTTACGAGACTGTATGCTTGCTGAATGTGCTAACGCATACAGTCGACGCATGCATAGTGTAGTAGGCGAAGAAAATTACTTCTCTTTTATCTCTTTCGAGTTTAAATTTTTAAAGATTTTGAACACACTGCAAAGTGAAAAACTGTAATTTAAATCAGTGTTTTTCAACCTTACTCAAAAAAAAACGCGACCCTACCCCTCCACTGTTTATAATCTGTATTTTATTATAATACGTACAAAATTATTTGTTATTTTTTACAATTACGTATCGTCTAATTACATAAATAAGCACCTATAACAGACATATTACATCGCCAAACCACGGAAAAGCGATACGATGGATTTGTGAGGACTGCGTATGCCACTCGCCTTTTAATTAAATCCTAAGTATATTTTAAGTAAATTTTTATGTTGTACGGTATAATTGACGGATTTATGAGGGTCATGGCTACGAGGAGTTTCCCAGTAAAGTAATTAAGTTTTTAAATGCAGCTATTAATAGATGAGGTAAGTTTGGGAACCAACCCAAAAGAAAACTGCTGGAATTATCTAAAGCAACAAAACAAAGTTTTTTTTTTGCTTTTACTGAGGCTTCACGACCCCCTTATAAAGGCTTTGCGACCCCCCAGGGGGTCGCGACCCACACGCTGAAAAACACTGATTTAAATCATTGAAATAAAACTAATTTATTCAAATTAACCTGACAGTGACAATCAGCACTTTTTGCGAAACGCTCGTCCTTCAACAGTTCCTACTATTATAGCTGAGAACAAGCATCATCTGGGCACGCTCAATCCATCGTAGACCTCATCCATTGCTTTCCGTCAGGTGAGATCGAGGCCACAAGCAGACCCATCTGGCAATAAAACAAAAGGGTTAACAAGGGTTCCGTACCGCATTTAGATCGAGCAAAAAACGCCGAAAAAACACAATCAGTGAAAATTTCAACCATCTACTTATTAAGGTTTATGAGATACAGCCCGCTGACAGACAGACGGACGGACGGAAAGTGGAGGAACCCTAAAAAAGAGGAAGTGGCGCAATAAACTCCCCAGCTATGTCAGCATCCATTATGAATGTTTCAGGTGACGTGAGAGACATGGCGCAACAAATGGCAGAGTTATTGATGAACAAGCGCAATATGTTATACGAATACTTCTCACTGGAAATTAATGGCAGCGGGGAACTGTTGTCCTTACCATTACTGTTAGGTATGTATCAAATCAGAAATGAAGAGATCCGCAGGAGAACCAAGGTAACCGACATAGCCCGACGAATTGCCAAACTTAAGTGGCAGGGCACATTGCTCGCAGAACGGATGACCGATGGGGCCGAAAGGTTCTGGAGTGGCGACCGCGTACCGGAAGACGTAGCGTTGGAAGGCCTCCCACAAGATGGACCGATGACCTTGTGAAGGCCGCAGGAATCCGCTGGATGCGGAAAGCACTGAATCGGTCGAAGTGGAGGTGCTTGGGGGAAGCCTATGTCCAGCAGTGGACGTCTTTCGGCTGAAATGATGTATCAAATTATTATTTGTAGGGTCTACCAAAATCTTTTGCTTGCATTTGATATAATTCAATAAAAAGCTTTTCACTTTAACTTTTCGTCTTTCCTTATTATATTTTTTTCATATAAAAAATTCACTATAAACCTGACCCCCAAATAAGGTAATACAGTCAAACAAACTATTATTTGGTAAAAAACATGTAAAAGAATTACCTACTTAGCACACTCACAACATTGTTCAGAAGTGGTTGCTAATTACCTTCCTAGCAGTATACCAAATACCTTGTTGGACTGTACGTTCCTGGTGACGCTTGTGAAGTCATACAGTTTCATCGTGAGTTGGATTGAGAAAAAAAAACGTTTACTTTATTTTTAATAATAACTTATTTTCTATTTACAACTGCCAGAAAAACTTACTTCGCCAGCGTTTGAGCACCTCTGCTATCAGCGACTCGCTACCCTTGACAATTGTGTTTGCTGTGTACATACATATTCTCAGTTCCGGACACCGCACCGAATCGAAAGCACTGAACTTCTAGAATTCTAAGCTCTCTGTTCTCTTCTTAAACGCTCTCTCACTGCTAAGAATCGTGACTCTGCTTCAAATTGTTTGAATGCTAAGCTAATAGAGTCTTTTACACCATACAAACTATAGTGTTTTCTTGTTACAGACGGCCACACACCTTTCATGGGCGCTCTCCCTACCTACCTCGTACGCCTAGTCACTGAAGTGAACTGGGACAACGAAAAGAACTGCTTCGACACCTTCAGCCGACAGACAGCCATATTCTACTCACAACCAAACCCAGATACCAACTCAGAAAGCGTGAAGGCAGAACAATGGAGGCAGGAACATGTTCTGTTCCCAGCTATAAGACGGAACTTCCTGCCGCCAACGAGTTTTGTTCATAATGGCGCTGTGTTGCAGATTGCTAGTCTAAATGATCTGTATAAAGTATTTGAAAGATGTTGATTGGTCATTGTTAAGAGTAATAAAATGGTTATGATAGTTTCCATAAATGTTTCATCATCATCATTTCAGCCGAAAGACGTCCACTGCTGACCTTAGGCCTCCCCCAAGCACCTCCACTTCGACCGATTCTGTGCTTTCCTCATCCAGCGGATTCCTGCGGCCGTCATAAGGTCATCGGTCCATCTTGTGGGAGGCCTTCCAACGCTACGTCTTCCGGTACGCGGTCGTCACTCCAGAACCTTTCGGCCCCATCGGCCATCCGTTCTGCGAGCAATGTGCCCTGCCCATTGCCACTACTAAGTTTGGCAATTCTTCGGGCTATGTCGGTTACCTTGGTTCTCCTGCGGTATTAAATGTTTACCTATAAGTTAAAATTATCACAAATAATTGGTCCGTACATATTAAAATAATTATAAACACAATATTAGTAAGAACACAAAAAAATAAACAATTGTTTTTTACTCGCCCTTAGAAATAGGGGGAGCAGTGGTGGCCCAGTGGTAACGGCCGCGACTTACGAGAAGTAGGTCGTGGGTTCAAACCCAAGCAAGCATTTTAATTTGTGTAAATTATTTCATTACCACTCTCAAAACGGCGAAGAAAAACATCGTGAGGAAACCGGCATGTCCTAGAACACAAAAATCGAAGACACCTGATATCCACTAACCCGCACTGGGCCCGTGTGGTGGATTACGGCCCACTCCCTCTCACAGAGAGGCGGCCTGTGTCCCAGCAGTGGGAACATTATAGGCTGATTATATGCAAATGCTTAGAAATAGTTCGGACAAGCTCGATAGATGGCGTTGCTCTGTTTAAATGCGCGCTATGGTTTCGTTACCACGATTTAGTTAGGCTGCGGAGTCCAACGTTTTAGCTATACATTCAGACAAACAGACAAAGTAGGAAAACTAGCTCTGCCCGCGGATTTCATCCGTAAGATATTTTTGAAAAGTTGAAGTCTGTGGACTTGCGACTTTGTAGTTGTTACAATAAATACCATAGCAAATAGAAACTGTTAATTACTAAAATAGTATATTTTATTGTTCCTCAAGTTTAGTTATTAAAACCGTGTTTAATTTGCGTCAAATAATTAAACACTGACCAGCTGTTTAGTAAATATAGTATACTAATTATGTTTTATTTTTTATTACAAAACGGTTTGACTACTGGTTAATTTATTTATTTTAAATAGTTAATTAAAACGGTACTACATTAATTATAATAGAAAAATATTAACATAGACTTTTTTGTATTTCGTTTAATTAACGGCCGAACCCAATAGCCTATTTTCAGTAAAAGACAGATCGCTATTAATGGTAGACAGTACATACAATTATATCTGTCATTCCATAAGATTTCGTATTCTCCGACAGATTATCGGTACGTTAACACCATAGATAGATAGGTTTTATTATCTCCAGTGTGCCAAAACTGGTGATAGATAGGTTATTGGATTCGATCGTAAAACTAACATGGAACAGTTGACAGCCTTGCATACTTTCTCACACAGAACACCAGCCAACGATACGCATATTTTTAGGTACGCCATTCATCCGCAAACACATCACATTCAGGGTTGGCAGTCAGAAGGGCGTTGAGCATCTTCAAAGTACGACACACTGAGGATTTAGTTCTGGCGACAATTTTGGATAACCTCTGACTGAGCGTAACCGTGACCTTAGTCTTATTGAAGTGAAAACTTCTTTAGGAGCGTTGGGCATTTTTGAGATGGGACTAAACCATTGATTTCGCGACACCATGACACCTCATTTTTGTAAACGAGATTTTGGTCTTTATTTATATTACGTTACGGATCAATGTTCTATGCAAGTATTTTTACTGTAAAGGTTTCGGAAGTGTTTTTTTGTAAACGCGATTGTGCTCTTTATTTAGATAAGGTTACGGACCAATGTTCTATAAAAGTATTTTTATTCCACCAAAGCGATCTTGTTCAAGTTTTCACTTCTGTCGGCACTCCCGGAGTACCACTGCCATTTTTTTTTATTGTTGTATTTATATTGCATGAAGCTGTGTTAACATTATTACTGTTCTTTCAGCAGCGTAATTTTGCAAAATGACATGAAAATCTCTAAACCGCTTATTACACTGAGTTTTGTTGTGTATGAATTTAATTCAGACAAATGTAATCGTAATTTGCGTACCTACATTAATTAGTATGCAACTTACGATTGCATACACAACTCAAAAAAGGGATTCCAAGTCATCCATATTAATAAATACATTTAAAAAATCAGCTGTTCCCTACATTAACTCCTCAAAATGTAGGGAACAGCTCATTTTTTTTTGCGATTTCAGGTTTGTGCCCATAGTAAAAGTTGATCATAATGATGAGTAAAGTCACGTATTTAAGTTTGCGCACTGGTTAAAAAAAAATCCTGTATGTATCCGAAAAACAAGACGTCCTAACTAGGTCAAAAATGATGAAATTTTCACTGTAAGTGCAGATTAATGGCCGACTTTTAAAGGGACAACAAGTTGAAATATCGTGCTCCTAGTACTTGTAAGATTGAAATCTATTGTCTTTCTGTGATCCTAGCAATTGTTTGGATAAAATGACTGTATACACTACAAATTGAATAAAAGGATCAAAAAGGGATAAAATTAATAGAAATATTACGAATTAATGTTATGTATTAAAAATATTCGTATTAATTAAATTACAAGGCAAATGATACATTGCGCTTTATAAACCGATTGATTACATTCTTAAATATATTTCACTATTATAAACACACTACATGCGTTCTTACACACAATATTAATATACATATAACTATTTTGTAAAACAATATAAGAGAAAAATGGAGTGTAATTCATCCACTCTTACTAAGAAAATTGACATTTGAGTTTATCTTGAACATTACTGACATCGATGAAGGAAAAAAACCATGAGGAAACCTGATATAAGTCTGAAATCACCAACCCGTCTTGACTAATGCTCGTGCCTTCTCTGTATGAGAAGAGGCATTTGCCCTGCAGTGGGACAGTAACGGTTCATGTACATGACGCCGGAGCCGCACCGGCGCCTGACCGCAAGATGAAAAAAAAAATAGATCATAATACCTAATAATTTTAGAACGATGCTTGTCAGATTTCATATTTATCTCAAATCTACTTAAGTATTTTATGTATATTATCGAAATTTCCTCTGGATTAGAATACCGTTTTGTTTGACAAATATAACAAAAACAAGATTTTTATGTTTTTATCCGAATGCGTAGTGCTTGAAGTTGCATTTGTTTTTAATAATAAATATAAATAGATCACTCATTTGTTAGTCACATAATATCAAGAACGCAAATCATCGCAATAACAAATGCGTTTTTAAATGCATTATTCTAACGACTATTTACATTATTGTGAACACACAATATAAAACAAAGAATATAAATGTGATTTAAAAATTTTTTTTTTTAGAAGTTCAATTTTTATAGTAAATTCTATCTTATTCCTAGCGTTAGCTATTAAAAAATCTCAATGGCCTGACATTATCGACCCAATACATTAAAAATGGAAGAGAATTTGTATAAAATAATCGTTTTTGTGGCAATCGTGTACCGCGACAGTCATATTATTTTTAAAACGGACCCCCAATAAAACTAATTCATGATCTCTGAACTAAAGGCTCGCACAAAAAATTTAATTTTTTAAAAGCTCTTTTTAAATTGAACAGGAAGAATTAAGTTTAAATTAAAGCTATTACATTCATAGGTATCAAAATAAATACAAAAGACAACAGTACCACCGGGGTAACGCATATCCAACCAATTTGAGAAAAATAAACCCGTGCACACGACCCTTTTTTTCGTAGGTAAGCTATAGATACTATAGCGGCCGAGCGCTTCAAGCAAGAATAGTCCTTACAGTGTACAGATATGCGTTTCTTCGATAGTACATACAAACGGTCAACGTAATACTGATCGCAATGGTTTCACAATATCACTTTTAACAATCGACAAGATTTTTTTTTTTAAATATATTGCTTCAATTATTGCTATTATCATCGAACTTGGAAGATGTATTGGTAATCGCAGTTTGTAACAATTTATAATCTCATCAGGGGATACTACTGTACAGTATAACTATTTTCTTAATGTTTCTCGGAAAACTTCGTGTTTCGTCAGTCGTCGGATTTCTATCAGTTGCCCTTTGCACTTGGTGCAGATCGGACGCTCTCAATCGACTTGGAAGTATGTAGAGTTGTTAATACTCTTTTAACCTAATGTAATTTATTTAAAAAATTGGAGGAAAGCTGCTAAAGTCGTAGGCACGAAAATAGTTAACTGGATTTTCCAAAGGACATTTCGCAATTTTTCACGCGGTCGTTTTACTAAAATAGTTCGGAATGGTGTTTGTGTGCGTGCGAACTAGACGTTGTGCATGTAGACTAGCGTCTTACTGTTCATCACTAATTCTATCTCTGTCGGACTCGATGCTAGGTGACACAGCGTGCTTTTTGGCCACGCCCACCAGTGAGTTCGAGCTCGTGATTAGTTCAACCTTAAGACAATTACCTATAAAGCCCGGAGAACGAATTCACATGACAGCCGAGATATCGATCTCGGCTGTTTTCTCCAAAGGACTAGGCAGAGCTGTACAACGAACGAACGTTAGAGGTCGATTTATGACCAATTAAATAGTCACAATACATAAAACTTACTACGATTCACCATTGCATTTGAGAAGAGGTAGATCAAAGACATGAATAGATTTTGCTAAAGATGACTGTGACCGTGAAATGATGGCTGATTGAGATTTATGGAAGATTATCACCTCAAATAAATTGAGAAAAGGGCAGTCTTACCAGGGGGCCTACCACAAGCTCATAAAGCAGTATTATTTTAATATTACTTCAGTGTGGGAAAGAGATGAAGCTCTACAGGACGTATAGCTCCAGCTCTTTCTCTCACTGTAGTAATATTAAAATAATACTGTTTTTGAGCTGGTGGTAGGCCCCCTGGACGTATCGTGTTACCCAGTAGTTACTGGGTACAACCCAGTTGGGTTGTGGAAGTCAGACAGGCAGTCGCTCCATGTAAAATACTGGTATTCAGCTGCATCTGGTTAGACTGGAAACTGACCTCAACATAGTTGGGAAAAGGCTAGGCAGCTGATGATGAAGGCTGCCTAGCCGCCTATCGGAGAAGAATGGCTTGAGAAAACGGTCAAGTTTAGAGAAAAAGGATTGCACAGTGGCCCTAATACAGTTAAAAAACAATCACGAAGCCGTCATCTACGAAGAAACATATATCTATACACCGTAAGGACTATTTCTGCTTGCAGCGCTCAGCTGCTGTAGAAAGCGGTCGTTAAACAGATGTGGTCATCGTGTTCACGGGATTTTGTTTTCAAATTGCTTAGATATGCGTTTCTTCGATAGTACATAAAACAAAGGATTATTAAAAAAAAAGCTTTTTTTTTGGTTTGAAAAATTGCTGTTTGCGGTAGCGCACGCAAAAATTGTGCTGATGGATGCAAAAAAAAATATTACTTCGACCTTCAATATCTCCGTAACCAGAAGGTTCCCTGTACCCTTATTACGTAACACATTTTTGTAAACGATGAAGACTAATCCGTTTCATTTTGACAGTTCAACAACATTCATTGCGTTATTTACGTTGTTGAGCAGATTTTTTTTCCAACTTATGAAGCAATGGATTAGCAATCTGTTTCAAAACGATTCAGATTCTGGTACAGGTTCAATTAGGGTACAGGTATGGTTCAATAAATAAAAAAACACACTGTCGGGAAGAACAAGTGACTCTCGGGTTCGTTAAGCGTTTTTTAACACCCGTTATAGTAATACTAATCACAACATAATGTGTTAGTCGTCATTATAAGTAATGTAAGCGTTGAGATAGTCTCCGGGCGCGTCGTATGCAGTTATCTTGTGGGGCGGCGGCAAGGTTAGCGGGGTCGACATTCCCGCAGTTTCTAACTCCTGGAACAAGTTATTATGTTTTGTTAATCAGTTGAAATCTGTGACTATTTAAATATATCTTTCTAGCTTTAGACCGCGGCTTCACCCACGTGGAGTTCGAAAAATACATCATTTTGAGTTATCGTAGCTACAGGAAAGTATTATCTTCCGAATTCCCATTCGGGATGCCGTGGCTAAGTAGTCGCACGAGTCGATCCATCAGGTTAAACTACGCTTGCCAGGGTTGGTCTGTGCATAGGTGACCATCTTTACATACCGAGACTCCTCCGTGCCTCGGAAAGCACGTTAAGCCGTTGGTCCCGGCTGTCATTCGTGGATCTTTGACAGTCGTTACGGGCCATCAGAAGTCCGTAAATCTGACAACCAGTCTTATTAAGGGGTATCGTATTACCCAGTTACTGGGTTGTGGAGGTCAGATAGGCATTCACTCCAAATAAACTACTAGTATTCAACTGCATCCAGTTAGACTGGAAGCCGACCCTACCCTAGGCAGATTGATTGATATTGATAACGAATATCCTGTCCTAATCCAGATCATGGTCTACCGATGGCCGGTCTCGTATTGGTGTCGTTACAAACATTATTAACTTGACCGTCTTCTCAATAACTGCATTCGATTCGTTTTCAATCTGCGTAAATATGATCATGTCTCTGCGCATCGGTCGCTTCTAAAGTGGTTGCCCATACGCCAGCGCAGAGAGCAAAGGGCGCTGATCACCTTGTTTTCGTTTCTTGCCTCTCCCACTTCCCCTAGTTATCTAGCCCCGCACTTTCAGTACATTTGTGACAACTCTCACAATCGCGTTCTTCAATGTCCCACTCACCGCACAGACTTCATACACTCTTCCTTCTTCGTTCTGAAGCAGCAAAATTCGATCTAGAGGAATGTGGCCGCTTTTCTTTAGATCGAATTTCGTTGTTTCGTGTCTCAATATGAAACTTTCTAAAAGGTATTAGAAAATTCTAGACACACTTAAAGAGGGTCCTTACTAGCCGTTATTCAAAATTCCTTCTCAGTCACGAAATAGTATTTTTTTTAAGGAGTGGCGCCCTCTTAACCTTTATCAAGACCATCAAGGTCATCAAGACATTAACGTCAACATCACGAAATAAAACGATGAGATCAATTTACCTTGCGTCGCTTGCGATTCTTCTTATTCCAGGGCGCGTAGGGTATCTTGAGGTGGACAGTCTGTATGTGAAGCTTGACGGCGCTGCTTTGCGTGAAGCGACGGTTGCAGTGCTGACACTGATACCGTTTCTCACCCGTGTGGACCTGTAACAATGTTAAAAATCGTTATTAATTTATTAATGAACCAATTTTAACACTTTCACTGTCCCAAGCTAATTGGTAATTCTATCACGATACGTTACGTCCAATATATTGCATTGTAATGTTTTATAAGGTCAAATCCTTATTCTACAATAGCGGAAATTCGTCTATCACCCTCAGATAACCATTAAATAATTATAATTTTCAAAAATGCATTACATACAATGCACGGACGTAAGAGGTTCACTTCCAGCTAATAGTGTTGTATGGCACAGAAACTGACCCCTCCGGGCGACCGCGGTCCTTAAAAGGTTAAAGGGGCTTGTTGATGGTAGAGCTAGAAATGTGGGACTGTGCCTGGCAGTGTGGGATTGAGCTAGAAAAGTTGGTCAGGGGCTGAACAAGTGGAAATGGGGCTGGAAATATTAGAGTGGGGCTGGATACGTAGAACGTGGGACAGGGTCGAACGTAGGAATAAAGCTACTAACGTGGGACGGGAAATGTTGAACTAGAGCTTGGTATAAGGGTCAGTGACTGCGTCCACAAATGTTATACTTACGACTAGATGTCTGTCTCTATTGCTAGGCATGTTGAACCGACGGTCGCAGTGCGGACATCCGTACGGCTTCTCATTAGTGTGTGTTCGCATGTGGACTATGAGGTTCGCGTATTGCTGAAAAGAACAGAATAATATCAATCATAAGTCTACATGAACGAAATAAATCGTAATGTAAGAGTAATAAGACGTATTAGCTATAGTTTGACCGAGACCGCCACACCGACCGCTCAAGGCGTCCCTGCACTCATTCATTGACACTCACGGCGCTCCACCACTCATTTGTCAACCAACGCTCACGGCGTCCCGCCACTCATTCGTCAACGCTCACGACGTCCCGCCACTCATTCGTCAACGTTCACGGCGTCCCGCCACTCATTTGTCAACGCTCACGGCGTCCCGCCTCTCATTTGTCAACGCTCACGGCGTCCCGCCACTCATTCGTCAACACTTACGGCGTCCCACCACTCATGCGTCAACGCTCACGGCGTCCCGCCACTCATTCGTCAACACTTACGGCGTCCCACCACTCATGCGTCAACGCTCACGGCGTCCCGCCACTCATTCGTCAACACTTACGGCGTCCCACCACTCATGCGTCAACGCTCACGGCGTCCCGCCACTCATTCGTCAACACTTACGGCGTCCCACCACTCATGCGTCAACGCTCACGGCGTCCCGCCACTCATTCGTCAACACTTACGGCGTCCCACCACCCATGCGTCAACGCTCACGGCGTCCCGCCACTCATTCGTCAACACTTACGGCGTCCCACCACTCATGCGTCAACGCTCACGGCGTCCCGCCACTCATTCGTCAACACTTACGGCGTCCCACCACTCATGCGTCAACGCTCACGGCGTCCCGCCACTCATTCGTCAACACTTACGGCGTCCCACCACTCATGCGTCAACGCTTACGGCGTCTCGCCACTATTCGTCAACGCTCATGGCGTCCCGGTCAAACTATAGTTAAGCCCTTAAACGACACACTAGTCAGCGAGATTGACAAAAAGCTTAGCTAATCCAGAAGTTTCATAGTGGGCATACTGACTGGCCAGGGAACGTCAGACGTATTAGTATCGTCAAACTAGCCTGTATTGTCCCACTGCAGGGTAAAGGCCTCCCTCTCCCTTTTCCACACAATTCTGTCTATTGCTAGTGTCGGCCAGTCCTTTCGGTAGGAGTCAAGCTCGTCCCGCCATCTTCGTCTCGGCCTGTCGCGATGTCGTCGTGCGTTTAGTGGGACCTAATCAGTAGTTCTTTTAGCCCATGTGTCATCGTCACTCATGGGTTTTGTTATATTAGCGTTTATGTGGACGCTATTTCTCACCCTCTTGTCGTAATGCCATCTTTTCTTGCATCAATAGGACTGTCTAAACAGACGGACAGTATTTGAACTGCACGCTAGGTGCAAGAGACCTGCGTAGTCGGTTGGCAGTTTCGATGCAGTTTATCAACAATACAAAAACTGCAATTTTGTAGCTGGTGTGCAGTCCAAATACTTTACAGTTTCCGTTTCGCAAAATTCAAAAGTATTTTTCTCGTGAAATAAAAATTGAAACTTTGAGAAAAGACCATAAAATATAAAACTGTAGGAGAAAATCGCTTTTAAATCTTGCGTAAGTGTAACGATGCTCGTGAATGTAACAACGCGGACACTGATGGTGAAACACTTTTCAACCTTATTACTAAGAGCATAAGGTTGAAAGTGGTCAACCGCCATCGTCCGTGTTTGTACGTAGAGTATACAGGTCGGGGCACGAGTCGTGAGCACAGCTCACGCATGTTACAATTTCGGCCAATGACAGTAGCCGAATGACACGCGAGAGATCCAATAGGCGACGAGCATCGACTGACGAACCAATCGCGTGCAGCTCGGCGCCCCCCGGCTTCTTCATCCCGCCAAACAGACCGAAAAATTAGCTGACCTCGTATTTTACCGAAATCCTATACAATGTGAGATCAGTATAAACTGGAAATGTATAGCTTGATGTGTAGCCGTGTGTACTGTAAATAGTATATTAGTATTATATACCCTGGTGGTGTGTCCGCAGACGTCGCACATGTATCGCTTGAGGTACTCGGTGTCCGGGTGTTCCGACTCGTAGTGTTTGCGGGCTTGCACGTCGTTTGATAGGAACTTGCCGCACTGGAACAAAGTCATGCAACTTAAATCATACAGGAGAATTAAAGTCAATGGTTTAGTGTTTTTAACTGTTCTTTTCTGAATCTTCAAATAAAAGTGTCCTCTCCTAGATAGTAACCGATGCTAAATCCGAACAAACCTGATATTTTCGAATTGAAAACTGTGAACTTACAATAGGGTAGTTGCGTAGGTAAAAAAAAAAACTATTTAGTCCGTCTTTCAGATAATAAAAAAATATTAGACATGTATTTTTTGCTTTATCAAATTAATCAAAAATAACTTAGAAAACACGCATTAAAGTTGGGGAGTGGGGGCTCGCTACGTCACAACGTCGTATAAAATCTAGCAAGGCGTGACGTCATGCCACATTTTAACTCTATGTATCGCCGTAATATTTTGATTACGTCAAAAAAGAAAAAATACGATCAGATTTCCCTTCAAACTAAGCTTAGAACAGGTAAAATATCGAGTGTCTAGCTAAATCTGCTCTAGAGGTAAAGTTTAAAGTTTGTTTGTCGGAGGAAATCTCTGAAAGTATTGACCCAATTATGTTTTATAGCATAGTTGACATCCACGCGGACGAAGTCATGTGCAGAAGCTAGTGTTTTAAAAAAGTAAGTATAGTTACCACTTCACAAGTGCTGGAGGTGGTGAGTCCATTGTTGACGATCTCGGAACACGCGCCACGACGCGGCCGGCCGCGCGCTCGCGGCTCCTCCGTCTTACTGCGGCGAGACGGCTTAATCGATCTGTAATTAAAGTTTATATATCCATAAAAAAGAATGACTGTCATGATTGTCATCATAAACAAGGCTGCTAATAAATCCTGATGGAAAAACCCAAATGCCCCGGGTTGGGTTAAATTTCAAACCCAGCACAATAATCGGAGAATTTTGAAGGATATTGCTAATCCTTTGCATCATAGGTTTGAAAAATTCGTCTGCTCGACATCGTAAATAACGCAATTAATATTGTCGAATTGTCAAAATGAAAGGCATTGAAATTGTTACTGTGTTATGATATTTTTATCTCATAAAGCGACGCGTGCTTTACTTGTGGTTACCAAGTGAAAAAGGAATTTGTGTGTAAGCGCAGAAGCTCTCTGTACCGTCCAAGACAATGGTGAAGTTGGATATTTGTGAGTGTCATGTGCTGACGCTACTCGTATTCACGCATACATTCAGTGTGTTTGTATACTTGGCTAGCACAAGTAAAGTGCTCGTCGCTTCGAGAGTTAAAAATACTGTACGCAATAACCACGGAAGTCGACTCGAAAGAGACTGTCACGGATATGAGTGACAAAGACAACGCTCTTTTTCTCAAACTTGATGTGCCGACCGATGAGGTTTTTGGTCACGCTGAACAGTCCGTGACATCACTGAAGTCCTTTTGACGTGGCGCTAGTGTCTATGTCATTACATCACATTGCATTAAAAAAAATGTAGTTCCACAATCTTCCGTTGACTTTCTTACGTGGCGCGCACTCTATTGTTTGTTTTTAGTTTTGTGCGTTAATTTTCTTTCATTCTTTCTTTTCATATTGACCGCCAGGTTCTGTAGTAGGGCTTTCGCACACTGGTGGACACGCACGGGAGAGCATCGAGGAGGATTTCTCTACCCGTCAGCGCACAAGAAAAATCCTCTGGGAATCCGCGAGCGTCCGCCAGCTTACCGGAGCATCCGCCGAGTAGCCACCGCTCGCCGGAATTTGATTATTCCACTAGCGACTAGGCAGTCGAAAAATTGCTTTTGATAGTGTGGTAGACTCCAGCGCATGCCGCCGTGGTATCCGCCAGCGTGCTCTTCGATAATGCAGAGAAAACTGCGCTGCGATGCTGCAAGGTCGACCACCGAGCATTGAAATATATACCTTATTTCGATTGGATAAGTATTAAATTCAATTGATAAATTTAAAATCCTCTGCCGTTCCGTCCACCAATCTGCGCAGGCCAGTTTGGTGTACTTACAGGTTGGTAGTAGCATGTTTGTAGGAGCTGCCGAGATGCGTGGTGAAGGCTGCGAACGACATGAACTGTATCTCACAATCTGCGCAGTAGTGAGGGTCAGCCGTGTTCAACACCATCTTATTGCTTTCTTCTATCTCCTGCAAAATAAGAGAAAAAGTGATTTCTCTTAGCTTTTTAGATAAACAAATAAGGCCATGTTTTGTAAGGGTTTTATGCTAATGCCTTATTTGCACAACGACAGAAGTCGCAATAAAATATCTAGAACATTTCTGTTCCTTTTTGATACTGTGTCGGCGGCTCATGACGATTATTCTATTAAAATGTTTGTCAGTCGAAAAGTGCATATTTTATCCTCTGCGTAATTAGAACTTTGGTTGCGCCTACAATTAATTACTGGACAAAAACTACAAAAAATATAGTTACTAATATTATAGTGTAAATTAGAGATGTAACGCCCTCCGTTACATCTCCGGCCGGAGTCGGGTTTTAAATTTGATTGATCGATGTCGGAACCGGGAGCGGAAGTAGAAGAAAGATGTGTTGACAAAACGATAAACTGAGACTTAAAGCGCGAGCGTGTAAAAAAAATTACCCGGGCATCAAGTTAAGGCTGGCCGTATACGTACGTTTTCCTGATTCGGAAACCTGAATGCTTGCCTTCAAACTGGAAACTGGCTGCACACGTCTGTACATTTTCCAAACGAAAAAAAATAAAAAAATACTAACGTTCGTTTCGGAAACAAAAAAAAAAACGAACGTCTACGCTAGTACACACGGAATTCCGAATCAGAAATCCTGATCAGGAAACCGTATACGACCAGCCTTAAACTTGTTTTGTATATTCTCTAGTCACGTGCATCGCTGCGTTTCGATCTTCGGTATAAACTCCGATTCAAAAATATGTAAGCCGAAGTAGGAGTCGGAGCCTAGGTGCAAAATTAATCGGAAGTTTCGACCTTTCGGAGCCGGAATCGAAGGTCCGCAACAACTCTGGTGTAAATATGCAAGCATAATAAAATGTACAAATCAAGGGCAACCTTACCTCTTCAGTATGTGCAATTTGTTTGTGGCAATATAGCCCCGAATCGCTCACAAAACTGTGTCCGCAAATAGTGCACAGACACATGGACGGATGCTTTATTCTTATGTGAGTTAGACGGGTTGATGCCTTCCTGTAACGTATTTAATGAAAATTAATAAATCGTATAATTTTTTAAGGTCGTGGTTAAAAAATTGTGTTTTAATCTTGTATCGGTGCGAACTATATGGGAAAATCTAATACACTAGATATTAGATTTTCAAATAATAATAATTATGTGGCGCCATCTACATCGCCGCATGCGAACTACGCATCAAAGACCTGACGTCACACAAATTCTGCATCGCGCAATTAGAGTTTACCGCGCGAACGACATAATATATATGACTATCCGACATCAATCGTTGGGCAGTTGCCCGTCACACACGAAACCCTTCTGGTCGGAGGATCCTCCCTTTTCTATAGAGAATGAGTGAACTTTACACCCTGTTCCACATTCCTCTAAAATTAAAAGGGGCTGATTACCCAGGATGCGCCTAAATAAATGTAGCATACATTTTTAAAGAGTTTTGAGTTGATCTACACTGAGCAGCAAAACGCTCAAGCAGTTTTAGAGACTTAATAATGAACTAAAGCACACCTAAAATAGAGTTGAAATTAGCATGCACGAGATAATTCTCGATGTTCATGCTATTTCCAACCCTATTTCAGTTGTGATTAAGTTCATTATTTATTTCTGATAATGTGTTGTATAACTTACATGAATTCCCTCTTGCAATGAGGACACTCGTATGTAACATTTTTATGCCATCTATAATGCATATGGGCTTGACCTCTGGAAAAAATAAACAGCTGAATTGAGAATTTATGATTTTTTTTCTTAGGCGGTATTGCCAACTGCCGGCAGTATAACGATCGGTTCAGTGGTTTAGGCGTGAAAGGAGATGTTTCATTTTCGGCCATAAAGTGTACGTTAATGAAGAAAAAGGAAAAAATTCCACGAATTGAGGAAAAATATTCTTTCCTGTTTATTCCCCTGATTACTTCGGCACAAAAAAATAATAGTTTAACAAATTATTGCCATATTCTATTCATCATGGCGGCGTTTTACTTGCATACTGCTTTCGTCCAGAAATCATGTTACATTTTAACATAATAATATCACGTAGATGTTATTTAAATAAATATGAAAGGCATGTATTTCTGTACTATAATAAGATAGCTAACGGATACAACTTTTTTGATTAATTAGAAAGTCTGATTCATCATTTAAAAAAAAAATTGCTTTTGTGGATTGTAGATTTGTAGGTACTTCTGGACGAAAATGGCTAGCTGTCGATGGTTGTATTTCTCCTGACAAACGTCAAACATTTTCGGTTTTTATTTTGTGCCCAAAAAGTAATAGATATTATGGAAAAAAACAGTCTTTATTGTATTCAGGGGTTCGTTGCCCAGGTTTTCTAAAGTGTACATGTTATGGCCGGAGTCCCATACAAAAATGAAACGTCTCCTTTCAAGTAACAGAAAGACAGTTACTTTCGCATTTTAAGAATACGGCGACGCATGAATTGTCCATACAAACGTAGTACATAAATCATTTGCAATTTGAGCATATGTCCACAATATAATGTTGATATTCGGATTGAGATAGTATTTATCTAGGCTCCTACGTCTTTTTATTTCCAAAAACTTACCTTTAAATGAAGTGTAAGCGAATTGCATTTCGTACATTTTTACAGCGTAAATGACATATTTTCATATTGTTTTTTCTGTATTATAAACAACAATATTTGTAATATTGTTTCCGCAGAAGCATAGTTTATGTTATCAAGTTACAAATTATCGAAAAAAAAAAAATGGAAATACATTAAGTTTTCATTCATAATTTTTTGTATTACGGAACACATCCAAATTTATCATACATTTTCGAAAGCTAGTAGTACTATCGCGTCAAGCAATAATTGTCAATGTGTGCGTGGTAGTATTGCTCACTGTAGGTGTATATCGCTCCGACAGGCACTCACACTAGCGCAACGTGCTTGGAATTGAATTTTGCAAACATCTCGATTTGTAAGTTGCGAGCCGTGTCGCCGGCCTCTTAATATTAGTATGGATTCTAAAGTGCACAACAAAGGTTTTCACCGTTTACATTAAAATCAAACCTACCATAATCAGCCTATAATGTTCCCACTGCTGAGACACAGGCCGCCTCTCGGTGAGAGGGAGAGGGCCGTAATCCACCGCGCGGGCCCAGTGCGGGTTGGTAGATGTCACATGTCTTCGAATTATTGGTTCTAAACAATGCCGGTTTCTTCACTATGTTTTCCTTCACCGTTTTGAGAGCAGTGGTGATGAAATAATTTACACAAAGTAAAGCGCCTGTCTGGGTTCGATCCTACGACCTACGACTCTTAAGCCACGGCCGTTACCACTGGGCCACCAAATAAATCTTGATGATTTGTCAAGTCGTAAAAACCGTGCGAACCGTGCGGATTGCTAGTAATAAAATAAATAAAATAGAAAATAATTACCTATTACAGCACACATAGCTGCATAACTGACAGGAGTATTTGAACAAGTGTGTGATGTTCATATGTTTGTAGAGTTTCCTCTGATCTTTGAAGTGGATCTTGCAGATGTCACACTGTAAAGGACCGGATTGTGCCTAAAAATATGAATACAACAAAATATTTATAAAACATTATTTTGTGTAAAACATTAACCAATACTATCAATGTACAGTTAAACCAGAAAAGGTATGCGCTTCGGTAATCTTCGTGTTTCCAAATTAACACGAACGTCGCGCCACCGAGTAACCCCCACAGAGGCAAAGCTTCTAAGTTTTATTCTGCCGCGCTTTGTAGTAATGCACATTATGGCGCGTTAGTATGAAGTTTTCTCTCTATCATATGGGCTACCTACTCCGGTCGCAGATCGGTTCGAATAGCAATTGTTATTCTACGATTTTGTAATTATGGTAATATAATAAGCAAGTGCTTCCATGGTTATATCAGCTCTAAATTAGATCTCATCATCACGAGTTCGTATTTCCGAAGAAAGACGATGATTCCCGAAGCACATACTTTTCTTGGGATATCTGTAATTCCTATCATAGGTGCGTTATTTTCTTCCGTGCGGATATCGAACTAGCGATTGCTGCGCAAAATCGGGCACCAATGCAGCATTACAAAGTTTAGTGTCAAAAAATACTATGGTAGGCATTTGGTATCTTGATGAATAGTACATAGGAATAAAGGGCCCTCACACGTGACTATTCTAAAGTAACGTGTGATAAGCACGTCCTGAGCAGTCTACCCGACTACCACTTTAACTGATTCAAAATCAAAAGTCATTTATTCAAACTAGGCTGAAAATCAGCACTTTTAGAAAGTCAAAATTCCATAAGACAGTTTCCCAAAACGCCCTCCGTTCATCACTTCCTAGTGCTGGGAAGAAGAAGTGCAACAAAATCCCCAGCTGCACATCTGACGGTTCAGTTAGAAAAACTTGATTCTATACAATAGTATGCAAAATAATTTACTTTACTCAACACAAAACATTAAGTTAAATTATTTGCCATATGTCAGCTAGCACACGCCAATATACCAACAAAAAACATCGAGAACTATACTCAAGCAGAAAGTAAAGACTTTATACCATAGCAGGAGCTCTAACTTATTCAAAGACATTTCATGCTATGAACGCGAAATTGAAACGAATAAAGCATATACTCACAGGATCATGTTTCTTCATATGCTTGTTATACGTCACCATAACTCTAAACCCTCGGTAGCACAGATCACACTGATACCTCGCTTCCTGATAATTCCTTGACTGCTGTCTTTCCTGAACCAACCGGTACTGTTCTTCGTGGCCAATAGGAGAGTAGATGAGGAAGTCATCGGGTAATTTCCTATTCTTTTTAACAGGTTTTATTGTCACCACTCCTTTGACACGCTTGCCTCCTCGTGTCTGCAGCCATTTCGGTCTAGATTCGTACCAGTTTGCGTTCTTTTTGCTACCGTTTTGTAAATGTGTCCAGATGTAGTGCTGTTTTGCTGATGATCTGAAAGTTTAAGTTTTATGTATCTGGTCATTTTGTTCCTCTTTTAATAGGTAATACGGGCTGGTATCCGCAACTCCACGTCAAAGCGCGTATTTTGCGTACGGGTGGGAAAATCGATTATTCGGTCCACCCCAGCTCCTCAAAGAAGGCCAGCAACGCCTTGGTGTCACTGACAATCTCATGTAGGGTACCTGGGTTACCAAAGTACTTGGCCCTGTATGTGGCGACCACCGGGCAGTTTAACAGCACATGAACTGCTGTCTCGTCGTCCTCCATGCAGGCTATGCACAGCGGACTGTCTGTGACTCCTCTTTTAATACCTTATGGCCATTTTCACTACCATCAAATAAAAGCGTGTCATGCAGTTGGATTTTCAACGATCGATTAAGCGCCGATAGTACAAAATCTAACAGCGTGCTTTTATTTCGGCATTCATTTATGTGCTACCTAGTGTAAATAATAATAAACAAAAACATTTATTTGACACCTAAAATACAAGTTACAAACAAGTAGGTCGTAATAATATAACACACAAATGTATAGCCAAGAATCTGATCCTAACCCCCAAACTAGGCCTGGACCTGTATTTTGGGGGCCAGCGTTCAGCCATGGACTCTATTATTGCTCTTACAACATTGTGGAGAAGTGTCGCTACATAGACAGTCAAGTGTCATGTGATAAAACATATTTGGTTAAATTTATCAGTTAAAACATAGGTAAAACTTATTAACTACAAAAACACAGTAAAACAACAGAGTTATGTGTATGTCTCTGCGTGTGAATGTGTGTCTGTGTGAGAGAGAGGGGGTAAGGGTGTGTATGAGTGTCTGTTTATGTTAGTATAAGTACAAATGGGCAATAGATTTTATACAAAATACTAGGAGCGCACCGCGGTTTCACCCGAATAAGTAGCGATCCCGTGGGAATATCAACTGTGTGCCAAATTTAATCCAAATCCGTTCAGTAGGTTTTGCGTGAAAGAGTAACAAACATCCATCCATCCATCCTCACAAACTTTCGTATTTATAATATACAAAATATTTAACTATGTATTTACTTACCGATCAAAACTGACTTCAGTACATTTCCTACACAAGTACTTAAACAGATGTTTATCAGTCATGTGTGTCTTCAGTAAAAACTCAGTTTTATAGTAGTACTGGCAGAGGCCACAGTGGTAGTTGCCGCTCACATGCTGAAACAAATGGAAAATAATATTTTATGGGTGTCAAAATATTATTTGAAAACTATTAACAATTTTAGTGAAAACTTCTTTAGGCGCGTTGGGCATTTTTGAGATGGGAAAAAACAATTGAACTCGCGACACCGTTACCGACACCTCATTTTTGTAAACGCGATTGTGCTCTTTATTTATATTACGTTACGGATCAATGTTCTATGCAAGTATTTTTACTTTAAAGGTTTTGAAGTATTTTTTTTTTGTAAATGCGATTGTGCTCTTTATTTAGATAAGGTTACAGAGCAATGTTTTATACAAGTATTTTTCTTCCACCAAGGCGATTTAGTTCAAGTTTTCACTTCTGTCGTGTACTCCCGAGTGCCAGTTTTTTTAAAAAAAATAATATAAAGAGAAAAAAAATATTTTTAATATGTTTGTTTGTGTAATAAACTCAAAAACTACTGGACCAATTTAAAAATTCTTTCACCAGTAGAATGCTATATTATTACTGAGTAACCGAGGCTATAATTTATAAATATATCATGCGGGCCAAGACGCTGGCGAAAGCTGGTAATTTATAATTAGGTATTTTCTAGCTATATCTTTTATGATGCACCTGGCACGTTATGTCTCTGCATCACCAAGGTTGGTTGGCACTCGTACTTATTAAAATAAATAAAATATTTTGAGATATAATTAGAGGTAATGTGATGAAACTGGAGAGAACAAGACATTGTGATAACTACCAGCCCACTAAGAGCATGCAGAGTAGACTACAGCCCACTTTCTCTCACAGAGGCCTAGAACTGAATAAGCTAATTATGTTATGAAAGGGTTAATTGAGTAAGATTATAGGAAAACCCATGGCTTAAAAATAAAATGGCCATCACAGGACGCCCGGCAGATGTGAAACATGGTTATCATGGTCATTTATGGTTACTGAAAGAATTTATAATTAAAGAAAATAAATAAATAAATATAGAGTAAAAATAATTATATGTTCTGACGGGCACGACGGATGACGGGGTCATATCGTTTGCCGTCATGGCATACGAGTTTTCACATCAAAATCAAAGAAGAGTCAAGGTAGAAAATAGGGCTCACCTTATCATGCATCCGTAAGTGTATCTTCATTCGTTCTGCATTATTATAAGCCTTATTGCATATCTCACAATGGTATTTTCCCTGAGTGAACATTTTGTACACCTCAATCGCTGCCTTAGCTTCTTTCACAGAAATTGGGATCAATGTGGCATACTCTTCGTCCATATCTGTCCCATCTACAGACGTATTCTCAACATTAAGTGACAATGACAAGTCGGGGAATTTATCAATATCCTGATCACTATCAAAGTTCTCATTGTCCAAAAATGAATCTGGTATTTCAGTGTCTTCTGTTGTGCCGCACTCAAAGCCACCAGACTCATCTTTGGAAACTTCATACTCAACCGGCACTTCCTCCTGTTCCGTTTCATCAATGTCTGTTTTGATTTTTTCTTCAGTGAATTCCAATTCGCTGGGATTGGTTATTCTATCAAAAGTCAAATCAGAAGTGAGCGTACTGCAGTGAAATACAGATATATTAAGTCTGGAGGAGTTACACCAGTCAATGCGGTTTTGTCTTTTCCACTGGAACGTTACTTTATCATAATGAGTTTTATCTAAACTCATGAATGATAGAGGCGGCGTGATACCAAGAAGGCTGCAGTTTAAGTCTTCCAGATTTGTTAGGCTAATCTGTAAAATGGAAATGGTCATAATTATATACTAGATACCATTATTTTATCACATATTTTAGAATCAGAAGCATGAAGTCTAGAATTGTGCCCAGTTGAAGGCAATAGGCTTACCTCAAATCGTATGTTTAAGTCCCATGTAAGAACTTAAACATAATTGGCAAAATGTGGGTGTACTATATATACTGAATTCAAACCATTTATTTCAAATAAACCAATTACAGGCACTTTTGAATTTTCAAGGGGTTGGTCAGTCAGAAAGATAGAGCTAATTGCCCATTCCAAAGTTTCCTATGGAGAAAAACGGGCAAGAAGCTCCATGGAGTTTCTTGCCCATTCTTCTCTTTTAAATCAAATGACTATAAGTACACCACTGCCTAAACCTTTGAATTTTTATATTTTAAAATACTTTTTTAAACAGTTTTTACTGTTTTAACTGTTGCCAATTAATTTACCTCTTTGTTTCTGCTTAAAATTTCTTTCAAAGTGTAATGAGCTCGATGGCATCTATCGCGAAATCTTTTAAATTTTCGCACGACAGCTGCACACTGAAAACATAAATAATCCGGCATGCCATCCCCGTGGGAAGTCTGTAAATAACAAAAGTTATATATATTAAAACCAGCGGGATATTAAACCTTAATATTTAAAGAAAGATATTGATAAACCGAATATAAACAATGCATACCTGAATACCAGAAATCAAATGGAATTCATGTCGTAATTTACCACTGTTCATGCTAAATAATTTAACATTCGTGCTGAAACACACCATACACGCTTTGAGATTATACATTTTGCAAATATTTATCTCATTGTCTCTTTAAAAAACTAATTTTCTAAATAATTACGGCTCCAAGCATTTTGACTGAGTTGACATTTGACAAAGAAACTAGCAGTGGTGTCTGACAGACAAGACTGACGTTTTCACCAGGGTTGCCAGTAAAGTTAATGTTATGTCGCGGTTACCAACGAGACACAATAGAATCCACCTCAATGAGGCATCGTAACAGATAATGAGTTATCTATTCACAACCATTCTACAGTCGAAAATGACACATTTTCGGTTAGAGTCTATCTATTGAAAGCTGAGTGAAAAGAGCGGCAAATTTAAAAAAAACGTTGGGTGTCCCCGGATCAACTATGGAAAAACGTCTGAAAAATGAATATTTTGATGCAGAATTTTTATTTTTGTTTTTACAGATGAATAAGAAATCATAAAACAAAAAACTGTGTGGATAAGCTTTTATGATCATAAGGTTGTAAGTCACATCATCATCATAATTTCAGTCGAAAGACGTCCACTGCTGGACCACAGATAATATAATACTACTGGACATAGGCCTCCCCCACGCACCGCTTCTTCGATCGATTCTGTGCTTCCCGCATACAACGGATTCATGCGGCCTTCACAAGGTCATTGATCCACCTTGTGGACATTCTGAGTATAAGGTACGCCACCCTGCACGCGTAGCATAACCACCGTAGAAACGGGTTTTGTCGACGGAAGAATAGACAAAATAACAGATTGTGATTGTTTGTCATTTTGTCTATTCTTCCGTCGACAAAACTCGTTTCTACGGTGGTCATGCTACGCGTGGTGGTCGACACACTCTTGATCTTCAGCACGTTACTCACAAAGGACATATGGACGATAAACCCGACACCACCTTGGGACTGCTGCTCGCCCTCCCGAAAATAGAACAAGTTCCCGTATTTGAGGATTATCGAGTCCTCCCCCTATCTTCGGACTTCATATAACCCTAATATAATACCCCATTGTAACCTGCTCAATTCTTCTTCGAGTTCGCTGAACTTCTCGTCGGTCCGGAGTGTACGCGTGTTGTATGTTGCCAGGTTCAGTTTCCTGTAATTGTGGTAGCCGGATCTCTTCCGAGGATTCTTTGCACTCCTTGCCTCATGCCTAATCGTGACCTTGACCGCTACCGTAGCCAAGGGTATGTGCGTGTGGTGTCAGGGCCACTTTGTTAAAACTCTTTGAAAATGTGCTTAGGATTTAGTGAACATTCCCAAAGAATTGTGAAAGTTGGAATCAGATTTTGTGAAAGTCAAATAACCGAGTTATAGACTGTAAAGTTGGGCCCTCAGTTCTCACATAGAGGATTGAGGGCCCACCTGAACCTGATAAACTATGGACACTACTGAAAAAGTCTTTATGCCAAAATCTAAGCTAATGCCAAACAAAATTTGTGAAAACAAGATATTATCGCAAAACACTGTCCTACTTTGTATTTCTTCGTACAAAATGGGCCCTCAATTCTCATACACGTAAAAGTTTACTACGCAAATAAAATGAAATCATTAACTTACAGCTACTGTTTGAAATCCAATATGCTACTAAATAAATTGTGAAAATTTGTGAAAGCAAGAACAGGTCACCACTTTTTGTTGTTTGAAAGTTATGACCTTGATAAAATTCGGGCCCTCAGTCCTCCATTTATTTTGTTTTCGTTTTATTACGCTTATCGTAGGAAAGATAAGACAAACACAAAATTGTCTCTTTTTGTGAAAAAAATTGTGCAACAAATTCGATACCTACCAGAAAGAAATTAAAATACCCTTTATTGTATAAGAAAATCGAGTTTTGTTTTTACTCTCTGAATTAGGAAATAGGGTGACCACAATTTCTTTTAGATTGCAGTAGAGATTAGTAAATGTAGTGTCATAGGTTTTAATAAACTTTCTTTGATTTTTCGCACAGCATTTGAAATTACTATTAATTAATACATGACATTTGTAATGACCAATACCTACTATCAGCGAAAGGTAGAGGCTTGAATTCAATTGCTTCGATAAGTTCGTACACCTTTGATTTTATTCTTAGAGTGTGTGGTATATCCTGCAGGCAATACTCACAAGTACCGTTTAAATGTAATTCGTAGTTGATTGCTACTTTAGAACCACAAGTAAGACAAGACTTTAATGATTCGTCAAAACAAATTGCGTCTTCCAAACACTCGATCCCAAAAACGGATAAATTAACCGAATTGAGTGGAAAGAAAGCAAATTGTCTTTCTATTGGAATAGATGTGCAGTAACTGTTAATGCATCGTTTTGTAAATAAGGTACTGTAAAAATGGTTCAATAGAACTGTTTCAAGATAATTAGCTATTTTACATTGCTTTGGCAATCAACGATAATGACGATATTTGATACTAGTTCTGATTTTTTACCCGACTACGGCAAAGCCAAAAGGAAGGGTTATGATTTTAGCAGTCTATGTATGTATGTTTGTATGTTTATATGTTTGTATGTATGTATGTATGTATGTTTGCTTTTACGTGTGTTCCACCGTAGCGCCTAAACTACTGAACCGATTTTGATGAATGAGGTATCAATAGATTTGTAATAATAGTCCGGGTGATATAGGCTATATAAATTTTCCCTAAATTTAATATGGTGGATTTTACACGTAAATTTCTAACCTCGAAAAAAATTAAAATGAGATTATCATGACATGTTTGGTACCAAAAGAAAGGTCTTGACGAGCACATTACAAATATGTAAATAATGTTATACTTTCAAAGTAAATAAATATGTTTAAATTGTTAAAAACAAGCAAAAGTGAGACTCTGCTACGTTGTATCGCAAGATGATACCAACGTGCAGTTAATCAAATCTTAATAAAAAGTAACAGTTTGTAATTCCATCCTCAATTCCTATATGAAGAAAAATAAGTACACACGGCTACACATCAAGCTTTACTTACATTTCCAGTTTAAGCAGTTTCCAGTTTAAGCTGATCTGGCATTGTTAAGGATTTCCGTACAATGCGAGGTCAGCTAATACTGGAAATTTATAGCTTGATGTGTAGCCCTGTGTACAACGAAATATTAATATTTATACATGGGGCACTCAGAAAATTTTGCGATAGGTAATAAAAAAAAAATATACTACAGGTTATATTTTTTTTATTAAATATTTTCAAATAACTCTCCATTGGCGTCTATACACAGTTTCATGCGTCTTAACTAATTTTCATTACACATTTTCCAGTCTGCATAGGTTGTGGAGGTCAGATAGGCAGTCGCTCCATGTAAAATACTGGTATTCAGCTGCATCCGGTTAGACTGGAAGCCGACCCCAACATAGTTGGGAAAAGGCTAGGCAGATGATGATTTTCCAGTCCGCATCAGACACCTCTTTAATCCCTGTTTTCCCTTGAGTTGATTATTTTTTTTGGGAAACGAAAATGACAAATTCATGATTAATCACCCGTAATGAAATCGTAAACGCGCCGAGACGAGCCTGCTTCAAATTTTGTTATCATGTCTCGGCACCATTCTACCCGAACCTCCTGAGCCTGCGTTAGATTGTGCGGTAACCAGCGTGAAACTATGTATCTTCCTTACCTGAAGATGCCCGTGTAGAATTTCATGTACACTTCCCGATCCAATCTGCAGTATATGCTGAATCTCTTCATATGTAATTCGCCTATTCTCTTAAATTTAATTTTTCACAGCCAGCACGTTTTCTTATGTAACAGCCGTCATAGCCCTATGACGGCCACTTCTTTCTTCGTCCGCCAAAGTTACTTGACCACGCTTAAATTCGTTGAACCAGCGGAAAACAGTCGCTTTAGAAGGGCTTTTGTCTATGAACATCAGTCGTCAAGTCTTTCAAATGATTCTTCTGGTTTTAGTCGACATTTGAAATCGTACAAAATCATCGCGTGAAAATGTTCTCGTTGTAAAATCAATTTTCAGTGAGACAGAGTACTTTGATTTTGCTTGTAAAAAAATGTGGCGGGAATTTCGAATTCGGAATATTGTGTTTTTTTTAAAATAAATAGTCATAGTTTTAATCGACATCAAAACTAGCCAGTGTCCCATAGACAAAAACTGTTAGTCGCAAAACTTTCTGAGTATGGTGTTGGCGTCTAAATAAATCGCGCTTTGGTTTCGTCTAAAGCACTATGCACTGCTATTGGAATTTAAAATAGGTTAATTACTGACCTATTGAATTACTCTTATTTACGTTGTTGTAACGTTTAGCAAGTGTAAAAACGGAAAAGTATAAAATAAAAATTAAGTTTAATAAAAAACTGTAACCCGACCACGGGAAAATAAAAATGATCTAAAAAGTACGAAACAAGTAAATATTTCAGACAGAAATCAAGACATGGGTACAAAAATGGTCAAGGTAAAGCCGTCGTCGCATGCCATTATAATTTTGTAGGTGTTCCTAGCACCCACATGGCATAGGTACAGGCATGCGACCACGGCTTTACCTTGACCATTTTTGTACCCATGTCTTGATTTCTGTCTGAAATATTTACTTGTTTCGTACTTTTTAGATCATTTTTATTTTCCCGTGGTCGGGTTACAGTTTTTTATTAAACTTAATTTTTATTTATAAAATGCTTAACGACTACATCTGCTCAGATTTTGTTTTGATTTTGTTTTTGTTTTTTGATTTTGCTTTTTTTTTTGTTTTTTTGTGGATCGTAACTTGTTATTGCACGTCCTAAACATTTAAGGTACTCTGAGACAGGGATGTAACGGATATCCGTATCCGCATCCGCAACTGCGGAGCATCCGCATAAATTTTGATATCCGCTAAACATCCGCATCCTCAACTTTTGATTTTAAAAGCTCCGCATCCTCATAATTTCTATGGGGATGTGACCCTCGTTGTTCGCACAAATAGTGAATTATTAATCCTGAGTTACGCGTTCCTATTGGCTGAATTTGCAATGTCCTTGTCCTATGACAGACGATCGGCCAGACGTGGCAGTGGTGGCACGACTGTGGTGTCACATGTCACAATTTGAATTACTGGATGCTGGGTGGCGTGTTATTATTTATTTTTTGTTTGCTCGTAGAAGTTTTTTGCAGGCGAATGAATAAGGTTAAAAACTGCCACTTGCTCACTTCAGATGGCGCTGATCTCCAGCGTCTTATAATTTGACACCTAGCTATACATTTTTTGTAAACAAGCGACTTCTTTTACGCTTATTTAATTATTGCGCCCAGTTGCGCAGTTGTTTATCTACTGCAAACATACGGGGCCCCGTGTATTTGACAAAGATGTTATAAGAAGAAAACTGTGGGAGAAAGCTTTCCGAAAAAAATTCGAATCCGATATTTCGTCGAGACAATGTGCTATCCTTTAAAACTTTTATGGGAGAAAGTGGTTTATAGGTGATGCTCCCAAGAGAACTAAGTCTGTTTTCATTACATACCTGTGATGTTTTATTATGTAAATTATATGTGTGTTGATATTATCGTATTAGATCAGTACTAGAAGTGCTATCAAGCCAAGCCCAAGTTGGTTTTCAACTCTGTTAGTTCGGTTAGTTCTATCGTACGCTTCCAGTCTTTAACAAAAAATGAATTTAAAGTCAACAAACACAAAATAAATTATAAAACGTTCATAATTTATTGACTTTTCCACTAAAGCTGCTTTTTACCCATGGTAGACGCTTCCCCTGTCCTTACCTCGTCTATTAATAGTGCTATACTCCAAGTCTCATACATATTTATCTAGTTTTCGTATAATTTGTGATCGACACAAAAGTAAACAAACACAACAATGGCGGTTTATAAAGACGTACAACTGTGCTGCCATTTGCTATGAGCTTTCAGTTTTTAACCTCATTACGCTACGGTAACCTACCAAATGATTACCTATAATACAAAGCCAAGGGTAGGTGGACCACCGGGCACTAGGGGCCATTTCTTTTTGGTGCTTGTCATTTTTGGGAAGGTATGCCATAATCGCCATGCTTGGCAGGCGGGTTGGCGATCGCAGTATGGTGTTATAAATGTATAGAGAACGTTGCTGCCCATTCTCTACTAAGTCCCTTAGTCGCCTTTTGCGACACCCATGGGAAGAAATTATTAAGTAAGTAAGTAAGTTTATTTATAAAAAAATTGTCCTCTTTCATAAACTCTGAAATATTATAAGTTCTTTCAATGGATAAACTGCTTAATTTGCATAGAGCAGATATACTCAATGTTCTCCATGATTTGGACAACTTATTACAAATGGTCGGTGTTCAATGTCACCTTTGGACATTGACTCAGCACTCGGCCCGGCTCACGCGGTGGTGAGGGTGGATGTAGGTACAGTCGGAGCCATGTAAAAGATGCTCTTGCGCAGAAGAGCTGTTTTGGTGCCATGAACACAGAGTTTGGAATTATCACGTCTATTCCTTGGGACAACATTTGACAAATGTTGAAATAAATTACGATTAGTTTCAATGAACATTATTGTTTCCGAAATTTATAATGTCAATATGTTATGCTCTTTAAAATAAGATTTACAGCTATCTATTGTTTGCAGTCTAAACATCGATCATATTTTTTGGGCCCTAAACGCTATTGCATTGTCTGTAGGTACTATTCCCCCAGAAAATAACTCCGTACCACCTAAGAATTGATTCAGGTAATCAGTGCATCTAATAGTAATCTCTTTATATCTTCATATCGCGTAATGTTATTTTAATCCAGATTTGTACACCTTAAAAGGGTAGGATGATAGGTATATGATAGGGATATGTAACTGCTTTTTATTTGTTTGTAAATTTACTAGTTTACGAGTAAATCTATTTTTTCTGATTCTTAAAAACAATGAATTACATCGATATTGGCGCCGATTCTCTTGTTCACAAACTAAACTAAATTTAAGTTCAGTGCATCTTTTTCTTTCTATTTCATTAAGAAAAGGACAGAAGATAAATTTTAGTTTAGTCCTGTCAAATTAATCAGCGCTTGACGTAAATTGACGTAATTTTAGTCGGCAAGTTTTTAATCACGTCTAAGCTTGTATGGAGTAGGTAGTGACAGGCGCTGATTAATTTGACAGGACTAAACAAAAATTTATCTTTTGTCCTTTTCTTAATGAAATTGAAAGAAAAAGATGCACTGTAGTTTACTTTGTGAACAAGGGAATCGACACCATTTGTTGATGAATCGAAATACTTATGTTTGAACAAATTTGAACAAATTAAGGCCTATAACTGCTATTTT
This sequence comes from Agrochola lychnidis, assembly GCA_963680765.1. NCBI lineage: Eukaryota > Metazoa > Arthropoda > Insecta > Lepidoptera > Noctuidae > Agrochola > Agrochola lychnidis. Next base: position 9,686,185 of record OY796869.1, on the reverse strand, counting down.
TTTCAAATTTCTGCGACGAACAGTTTTCGAGATTTTGAAAATCCCAAAACGTTACCCCAGCAAAATCTTGAATATCTGAAAAACTATAAGATGCACAAATTTTGCTATTGGTATACATTTACAACTCATCAAAAGCTATCTTTTCATGTAGGTACTTGGTTCCAGGGTAAAATGCCTTTTTTGAAAAACATTTTGCTGGGGTAACGTTACTCCAGCAAAATCAGTTTTTCTCGAATAACTTCAAAAATACAACTTGAACAAATTTTGCTATACTTGAATAAATTGCAACTAACTATGAACTAATTATCTGTAATACTTACTCTCATTTCTCTAAGGCGCAACATTTTGCTGTGGTTACGCATACAGTTGAACATTAGATATTTTAGCTGTATGTGTACAGACGCCAGCACATCAAGCTACTCGAAACTGTCAAATTTTCCCAATCAACTTTGAACCTTAAACATCAGCGATAAAGTTGAAAATCTATTAAATAAATTTGACAGATTGTAGTAGCTTGATGTGCTGGCGTCTGTACATTGTCTAAAATGCATTAGGTACAATAGTCTTTTTTAAATTAATTATTAAATTTTTGTTATTTAACCAGTTTATGATAGATATAAGCGAATTATTAATGTTTGTTTATTGTCAAAATGAAACACTTTTATGTTTGTTGTTTTATAAAACTTAGAAGAAGGTCTGATACCTAAAGTTAAATAAATACCCGATCACACGTACCACAACCACACCACATCACAGCCACAAAATGTGGGCAAGTAGTGGTTACGTGTACAAGAAGAAGCTGCAGCGACACTATTCATGTTGCAGCAGCTTCTTGTGCAGTGGCGGGGCAAGATCAAAATTTGATTTGGGCGAGGTATTTTTGCGAGGCCCTCTAGGGGCGCAAGACGACGAAAAAGAAAAACATTTGAACAGTCGTAAATTTTTTAGGTATAGGTCGAGTTATAGGATAGGCCGTTCAAAAATATTGCGGGTCTGTGAAAACCAAATTTCTATTCAGGGATCCGTTTGCGTAATATTAGCTTTAACACGTTCAGTGCCGGGAACCCTCCTGGAGGGCTCGTGTCAATATATTTATCGTTTTAGGACGAGCACATTTTTTTCGACGCGTTCACGTCTTTTATGTAATGCATAAACTTTCGTGGTGCGAGGCCCCTCGGACCGCGAGGCCGTAGGCGGTGGCCCACGTCGTCCACGCGTTACGCCGCCTCTGTTCTTGTAGTTGCGTTGTGGTAACGTTTGATTTGATTTTTATTAAAATAATAAGCTTCTAACAAACTAGACGTTCTCAATTACTTGAAGTTATTTTGGTCACAGAATGCCAAAAATCACAAGCAACAAACTAAGTAACTACCGGTCAACTGCCCTAACTTTGCCTCACGTCCTATGTTTGCCTATATTGAAAACGATGAAATATCTTTTTCATTTTAATTGTATGGCAATCGAAGCTTTAATACATTTTTAAAATAATAAAATTTCGATTGCCATACCAGTAAAATGAAAAAGATATTTCATCGTTTTCAATATAGGCAAACATAGGACGTGAGGCAAAGTTAGGGCAGTTGACGGTACTAGATTTTGGCCGCATTCAGAGTTAAGCTAAAAGTGATTATATCGCGTATCCGACCAAATTTAATAGTCACAAAATATAAGGTTTATTGAGTAATAATTGTGACTTTGGACTTTGGTCGGATTCGCGATATTATCACTTTTAACGTAACACGGAATGCGGCCTTTGTTTTCAAATTAAACAAAATTAATACCTACGCGTATTTGTTTGAAATTCGAAGTTTTTTTGTATATTATCGGTCCAGTCTTCGTTGTTCCGGCCAGTCTATCCATCATAAAAAAACCGGCCAAGTGCGTGTCGGACTACGCACAATGAAGGGTTTCTTAGTTGGGATGAATTTATCCCAAAAACAAACTTAACATTGTAGTTGAAAAATATGTTCCCCCATACGGAATGTATGGTAAAACATGTTTTTGCAACTGCAAAGTTAAGTTGGTCGATTATTACTCGTTAACTTGTAGAGCCTACTTAGCTGTGATAGTTTTTCTTTTAATTTCGTTATATAAACTACTGTTGTGATTTTTTTCACACACCCAAACCCAACCATTAAGCCGGTAGGGGGGGGGGGGACACTTGATTCTAACAAAAATTAGCACTTTAAAGCTTAATATTTCGCAAACGGATCCCTGAATCCAAAAATGGTTTTCACAAACTCACAATGTTTTTGAAGGACCTTTCCAATGATACCCCTCGCCATGGGAAAAAAAAAACAAAAAAAAAACATCACCACTTTACGTGTATGAGAGGCACCCTAAAAAATTTTTTTATTCATAATTTTGTTTTACCACTTTGTCGGCGTAATTAATATGTATACCTATGCCAAATTACAGCTTTCTAGTACGAAGGGTCTCGGTGCTAGACCGCGGACAGACAGACAGACAGACGGACATGACGAAACTATAAGGGCCTATGCACACCACGTTTTTTAAACGCGCCGTAGTTGGGATGAATTTATCCCAAGGACAAACTTTTAGGGGTTCACTCATCCACGATAGAAAAGGGAGGATCCTCCGACCGGGTGTTTTGTCTGGCGGGCAACTGCCCCTCGGTTTGAAGTTGAAATCTTGTATGTATATCGATCGCTCGGTAAACTCTAACTGCGCGATGCAGGATTTGTGTGACGTCATGTCTATGATGCGTAGTTCGTATGTGGCGCTACATCACTCCCCTCCGGAGACCGGAGGTCGATAGTGGGCTAAATCTTGCGATGCTTCACGGTGCCAGCTGTGGTTCCAGTGAGTCGGAACCGGGTGCCACATAGTTAGCGGTGAGTTGGAACTGTCTGTGGTGATTCCCCAGTGAGTCGGGCTGATTGCGGTGATTCCCCAGTGAGTCGGGGTGATGAGGCTGACAGCTTTGATTCCCCAGTGAGTCGGGGTGATGAGGTTGACAGCATTGATTCCCCAGTGAGTCGGGGTGATGAGGCTGAGGGTGATGACCAGGAATACGCGTTCGCTGCATGCTGGTGGTCAGGATACCCGTTGAAGCCGGCTGTGTGAGTCGCCTCACGAAAGCTTGCGGGAGTGATGATGATGATGATGATGATGACGTTACGCCGAAGTATTTGCACGAAGGCTGCGTTGACGTTCATACTCGGGGTCACCAATTTAGTGGCATAAGGAACAGGGTGTAAAGTTCACTCATCCACAATAGAAAAGGGAGGATCCTCCGACCAGACGGGTGTTGTCTGGCGGGCAGCTGCCCATCGGTTTGCAGTTGAAATCTTGTATGTCGATCGCTCGGTAAACTCTAACTGCGCGATGCAGGATTTCTGTGACATCATGTCTATGATGCGTAGTTCGTATGTGGCGGTGTAACCGCTACAAATTTAACATTTTAGTTGAAAAACATGTTTTCCCATACATTCCAACTGTAAATGTAAGTTTGTACGTACAATATTGAGAGATTTAACATGTTATTTTAAGATCAGAGACTTCTTATAAGTTTTCCTGTAATTTATGAGTGAAAAACAATTTTCTGTATTTTTTCAAAATTTTAGACTCAGTAGTTTCGGAGTAATGGTAAATTTTCATCAATTTTCTTATCTATCTTAAATAATTTATTTTAAAATTATAAAAAAATATACTTGAGATCTTCACAATAAGTCCTTTCATTTGATATGTCACACAGTACAGTTTGCAAAACTTATTTTTTTTTTTAAATTTTACTCTTTGCCCCCGAAAAGTGTCCCACATATTCAAAATTCATATATTAAAGTTACATGTTCGTGTTTGGATCACAGAAGTACGTATGTGTACCAAATTTTAACTTAATCGGTTTATTAGATTCGGAGTAAATTGGCTGTGACGGACGGACAAACAGACACGAGTGATCCTTAATGAGTTCCGTTTTTTTTCCTTTTAAGGTACGGAACCCTAGAAAGCATCTCATTCCTTAAGAAATGCATGGGAAAAGTTTTTGTGACTTCTGACTTTTCTAGTACTAGGTTTTTATCTATAAAGATCGATTGGCAGTTGAATAAGTTTTTTCGAAAACTGTCCACTTTCTTGCTGACTGTATTTTTTTTTTTCTGAATCAGTGAATTTAGATTAAAATATCTCAAAAAGGTTAGGTTGTAGCTACAGCAGTTAAAGTACCTGCCCTTACAGCCCCATCACAAAAAGTCCACCCCTATTTGGTTTAGACCAGTCTATGGAACGGGGACTTCATGTTTTTTAATCTGAATGTGAATCTTAACAACTAACACGATTCTTATACTGTGTAGGTGCAAATGTATAAATTCCGCTGTCGCTTGGATACTGGTGCGTTGACACAAAACAGAGTTTCATTAAAAACACTGGGCGCCATTATGCACCTAAAACTTTACAAAATTTAATGAATCGTTCATAACGTCAAATATGGGTTTCATAATACAGAAACTTTTTCTTGAATGTCGGTTAAAAAGTAGTATGTACTTAAAGACTACGCGATCGTAGCATGCTAGCTACGCCGTAGCCATTTGTAGGATAATGCGAGCTACGCCGTAGCCATTGTCAATGCATAGGCCGTAACCTTTGGCCGTAGCGAAGTGCGATGCTACGCCGTAGTAGTGCGATCTACTGCGACAGACGTAGAGAAATTCGGCAAAGTCGCAATTCCACCGCTGCCCCACTGCTACGCTTAGCTGGTGAATTCCTTATGTATTTTTTATTCTTACTCATGGAATATGCTTTACTTCTAGTGTTGATCCAAGCCAATAAGATACAAGACTTACTAACCTTTGAAGGCGTCTGCGCAGACATACGACCTATCTTTACCACTGCTCACTTTTGTAGGTATGTCCGCACTGTCTTATACAGAATTACAGAATAGCAGTGAAGTTATCTTATTAGATAATACAGCGGTTAATACAAGTTGATGATCGAAGTTGTTTGTTAATATAACAAATTCTTTTAATCTATCCATATGAATAAAAATATAAACAAATTAATTGCTGCATGTATGAAAGATCATCACTTGAAACTTAAGTTAGTAAGGTGAGTGGGGGGCAAGATGAAAAACGGGGTAACACAAAAAGTCGTCCATAGCGCCAGATTCTGTGCAGTTTTAGCAGTGATGGCAACATTGTTAAGACCGCTATTTTGTTACGTCGCACACCTCAGTCACACACACATACCTTAGTGAGTGGTTTGTGTGAAAAATGCAAATGTCTGCACATGGACTTTTACGCAAGTTAATCGAGTTTTTTAATCTTACCCCGTGTCCTGTAACTTTAATTACGTGGTAGGTATGAGTGTTTTATTGGAATATCTACTTATTATTTGTAATTCTTAGTTGTGTTATAACATCTAAATATGGCTATTTTTCTTATTTTAGGATTTATTTCAATTTTCCGTCTTTACCCATCAATATTTGACGGGGTAAGATGAACATTTAAAAGACAAAGATGAAAGAAAGATGCGAAATTTTGTTTTGTATCTTCATAGTAGGATAAAGTAAAGGGTAAAGGATTTATTTGACTGATTCTGATGTTTTATTGTCAGTATAACCTTATCCAATTAAAGGGGAAAGTTTGAGAACATCTACTTTCAATGTTCCCCCGGTGGGGTAAGATATATAGATTTTTTTTAAATCGTTTTATCTTTGTTAACTAAAGGTATTCAGACACTACAGACAGTTGAGAGTTTTAAGGGCACTTCAAACTTTAGACTAACGAACACCAACAACGTCTGATAATCATTTGAACGATTTTAGAAACTATTTCGATCTTTCCCCATCACCCTTTCATCTTCCCCCTGTTTCAGTTTCATGATAAAAACATTTTACTTAATTTTTTTTCTGCTTTCTAACAGATTTAGCAGGATGTTATCAATGTGATGGAAAAATACACTTTTTGCTCTTTACTCACTACAAAGATTTTTTGCATATACTAATATGTACTGTTCTACAAGACTTCAAATACAACACTGCTCATCTCATCAAAAAATCGTTCGATCTTGCCCCCACTCACCTTAACAAATAAAAAAGCATATTTTAAACAAAATAAGTAGCGTAATAATTACCACGAAATAACAACCCTTGATAGTTAATAATATTATATTTTAGTTCACTAACCAAAAAAGGTACAGAATGTTAAAAGTCTTGTTTCTTATTGCGATTGTTCAATGAACGTTATTTAAGTGGTTTCAAATGTGGTAACTTAATATGCAAGGGCGTCCCCAAGAGGGGACAAAGGGGGCAGCTGCCCCTCCCTAGGGAATTTTTGAATCTCTAGAGATTCAAAAATTCAAATTCAAATTTTCTATCTATAAAGCCAATTTTTTTTTATTTGGACGACTTTATCTCATCGTATCTCCTAAACGGGGTCTAATACGGGGTCCTGGGACGTAATATTCGTATCTGTATGCTGGTGGTAGGCCCAGTCATTATTCCTATTCATTATGTTTCAGCTCTACAGTTCTGAATAGTTTTGGGTAAAACGACGTTTCCAATTCATACATTGAATATGGAAATGATTATTTTTCTCAGTTCCTATCGGGACTACCGAGTTGCAACTGATTTGTCAAAAATAAAATGTCCACCAGCTTCGATTTTGGCTCCATTGTGCGCTGTAAAGGATATAAGACTCGCACAGTCGCACTACAAGTGTAAAGCTTCATGTGCTCTTCACTTTTGACTGTACCTACAAATCATACTTTTCCCATCCTCCATATATCAACTTGCTCCCTGGGCCATCGGCTGGCGACGCCCTTGCTAATATCTACTATACATACTTAATAATTATATACTTAACTTACCGATACATGGGTAATTTTTATTCGGAAACCTCGGGACCGGAGCCGGAATTTTTTAAGCACCCTGCCTCGGTCCGGTTGTTTTTATGACCGTTCATACAGAAATAGAACCTCGAAAATTTTAGCCCGCCCTTCTAGGGTAGGCTAGGTATTTCTTTTGCTCATCATCCTAGCCCTGGATCTAGAGGGGGCAAGCCGGGCCCATGCCCCGGGCGCCAACTTCAGGGGGCGACAAATTCAAACGTAGCAGACAAGTGCACCACCCAGCTCACCGCAACTTTGCAATAAATGAGACGCGCAGCACATTTATAATCATTCTATTTTTTTCTTTTTTACAACAGTTTTGGCGCCCCTGTTGAATTGGCGCAATTATCGATCGATACAATTTGATTAATATGTTGCTGTCAACATTTTCATTTTGAGAAAATTTTCATTTCGCGGGGGCTAACTAAGCGCATCTCCATAAAAGATTGGCGGGGGGCGGCAGACGGCAGTTTTTGTCCCGCCTCAAAAAAATCTAGATCCGGGGCTGCATCATCCATATAGGCAAGTACTATGTTGACTGCGTAAAAGTTTAAGAATTAAGAAAATGTAGGATGTAGGCATGAGCGAGCGAACAAAATATAGTATTTCAGCATACTTTTGTAGATGGTACATCATCATCTGCCTAGCCTTTTCCCAACTATGTTGGGGTCGGCTTCCAGTCTAACCGGATGCAGCCGAATACCAGTATTTTACACTCCGCCTATATTTTACTTCCACAACCCAGTTACTGGGTAATACGATACCCCTTGGTAAGACGACTGGTTGTCAGACTTTCGGGCTTTTGATTACCCGTAACAACTGTCAAAGATTTGCAAATGACAGCCGGGGTGCTTTCCGAGGTACGGAGGGGGTTTTGGTATGTAAAGATGGTCACACATCCACGAACTAACTCCGGCAAGCGTAGCTTCACCTGATAGATCGACCTGTGCGACTGTTATTACTTAGCCACAAACCCTCTCAAAGCCACTTTTGTAGATAATATACAATACAATACTCTAGAGTAGGTACGGTTGGTAACCCTAGACTAAGCAGACATTTCTTACATACATTACTAACTTTAAGCAACATTTATAAATAAGGGGGAAAATCTGCATAGTGCATATTACTTACTGTGAATCGAGGAATTTAATTGAAACAGCATCTTTGAACTCAATAGTGATTTATTTGTCTTAATAGCTGGCATGATTTGCAAGCTCTTTTTTTACGCCGTTTTATTTACGTCTTGTTTACTGCGTCTGAATATTTAGATTTTTTTTTTACAAGGTGTAATTAAGTTTTCGATGTATTTATGTTCATAAATTATCGTTCATAAATTATTTTACAAGGTGTAATTAAGTTTTCGATGTATTTATGTTCATAAATACATTGAAAACTTAATTACACCTTGTAAAAAAAAAATCTAAATATTCAGACGCAGTAAACAAGACGTAAACAAAACGGCTGGCTTACTACAAAACATCTTGGAATTCAGCAACGAAAGTGCGTAATACACAATCTGAATCATTTTGAAAGAGATTGTCAATCCATTGCTTCTAAAGTTCGAAAAAAAATATCTGCTCAACAACATTTACGAAAATGTGTTACGCGATTAGATAGCATAATCGAATCGAATTTGATTCAAATTGACACAAATTCCAAAAAAAATATTCAGAAACTTATTCGAAGATTTTCGGGAGCAAGCCAACTTTACATAATAATCAAGTTGTAGATGTTACAGAATATCGGATAAACAACTGCAGTAAGGAGAAATGATGGCAAAAAGTCTTAAAATCTAACCATCACAACTTAGCATCTCTCTTGAAAGATAGGCTCAAATACATAGCCTAGTTTCTAGACCAGAACGCGTAGATGACAACCATACAAACGAGTCCTCTACGGGTTTTGTCGACGGAAGAATAGACAAAATGACAGATTGTGATTGTTTATCTGTCATTTTGTCTATTCTTCCGTCGACAAAACCCGTTTCTATTGTGGTCATGCTAAGCGTACATAGGGAGGCGAAAATGAGCAATCATCAAAACATCAAAAAAGAACCACTTTTGATCTAAAGCAGTACAGACCCACTTTAGCCTTTGGTTTCGTAAAGCGAGTACATACGACACGGCAGTGCTTGGGTCGACACATTTAATACTACATCGGTAAAGTTCGATTCACTTGCTGTCACAGTCCCTTGTTGTAGATCACTGTGGTCGCCTTGGGAGATAACATAAATGCCGCTGTCTGAAAAGTTAAATAAGTTAAAAGTTGTAAAAATTACCGGAGAGCTGCGGGTTTTCTACTCTTTATTATGTACACAAAATTAGACATTTTTCATAGAATGATTTTTCAATGGGCAGTCTCGTCGCTTACTGTGCACTGGCGAAACATTCACGTACAGTACAAATATTTTCTTGATGTCCCTCGGCAAACCTCGTGTTTCGTCAGTCGTCGGATTTCTATCAGTTGCCCTTTACACTTGGTGCAGACCGGACGCTCTCAATCGACTTGGAAGTATATAAAGTTGTTAATACTTTTTTAACTAAATGTAATTTATTTTAAAAAAATTAGAAAAGCTGCTTAAGTCGCAGGCACGACAGATAGGAAAATAGTTTTACAGCTCTATTACAGGTCACACGAAAATCAAAACAACAACAAAGTACTTAGTTCTGAATTCAAATTATCACACAAGATAAATCGAATAATTGATGGACATAGAAATTAGCATTCGTTTGTATTTGGAAATGCGATGATTCCCGAGGGACATTAAGAAAATAGAAATACTGTAGAAACATGTTAAAATCTCTGTTTTCTGTCAATATATCGACTCGCGTTCGCATTGTCACACAACTTGTTGACGTTTCATATCACTTGGCATGTTTTACAGAACATGTTGTCCACTAACGGCCGAACCCAATAAACTATTTTTAGTAAAAGACAGATCTATCGTTATTGATTGTAGACAGTATAATTCTATTGCATGTCGTCCCACAATTCCGTAAGGTCCTTATTCTCTGACAGATTATTGGGACGTTAAAACCATAGATAGAGAGATTTTTCTATCTCCAGTATGCCAAAACTGGTGATAGATAGGTTCTTGCATGAGTTCGGTGGTAAATGTTTTGAAGTTTATCGTATCATTTGGAAAACACTAAACACTAGTTTTTGACAGGTTTCGGAACACAAACAAACAACAGTGCCAATATAAACGTGACAAATCTCTCCACAAAACACGTTTATTGAATACTAGCTTCTGCCCGCGACTTCGTCCGCGAGCCTTCCTCAAGAATTGGGCTATCCAACGCAAAAACGAAATTTTCAAATCCGACTGGCAGTTCCAAAGATGACCCCTACATACAAACTTACAAACAATAAAATTTTACGTTTTCATAATATAAATATGTCGGATCCGTACCCTAATTGCGAAATACAGCACAATCACAATCTGTTCCGATTTGAAACAGATTGCTAATCCATTGCTTCATAAGTTGGAAAAAAAAAATCTGCTCAACAACGCAAATAACGCAGAGAATGTTGTTGAACTGTCAAAATTAAACAAATTGGTCAAAATTGTTTTCGAAAATAAGTTACGCAATTAGGGTACAGGTCATTAGTACGGACACGAAACGAATCACAAGCGCGTGTTAGATATTTAATTTTGAGGTTAGTATAATCTATACTTCTATACTAATATATAAAGCTGAAGAGTTTGTTTGTTTGTTTGTTTGTTTGCTTGAACGCGCTAATCTCAGAAACTACAGATCCGATTTGAAAAATTCTTTCAGTGTTAGATAGCCCATTTATCGAAGAAGGCTATACCTAGGCTATATATCATCACGCTAAGACCAATAGGAGCGGAGCACCAATGAAGAATGTTTCAAAATCGGGATTAATTTTTTCCTTTTGAGAGCTTCCGCTGCGTGCGCTGCGTAAACAGTTAAAGTTTCGCAAAAATCATGTATGGCAGAATTGTTCCCCTTTAAAAGTTCTAAAAAAAAGTCCGCGACAGCATATGTCTATCTTTTAAGATTGGCTCACTCTAACCTTTTTTATGCTAACCAAATTTGTTCAAAAGTAATGCGTTATTTACGAAGGTGTTTTTATAAACATGACATTAATCCTTATCCAAATAAATACGTTATTCATCACAAGTATTTAATTTAAAACAAAATTGCCGTTTCCATCATTCGATTTCAATAAATATCTTAGGAGATATCGCAGTTTTAAAATAACATCGCAGCAAAATAATGATCAAGTACTGCGCGCGATTTCCAGTGAAGGTATCGTTTGGGGTAACAATTAATAAGGCCCAGGGGCAAACATTTAAGCACGTAGGAATAGATTTACGCCTAGAGTGTTTTTCGCACGGGAAACTATATGTTGCCCTATCGAGATCTGGTTCTTTTTTTCGTGCTCTTGATTTTCAACGCTCTGTTTAGCGCCGAGAGTTGAAAATCCAATAGTGTGTTTTTTCAACGAGCTGGGACGAGAGTGCGTTCCAGCGCGTTGGATTTTCAACGCTCGGCTTAACACCGAGAGTTGAAAATACAGTGCGCGATAAAATCCCGCTGCGATTTTATTACGTCCGTGCAAACGTCGGCTTACTGATTAAAGCGTGATGTAGGTACCTAAAATAGCTAACATAGGTACGCGTTATTAAAAAAAAAAAACACCTTTATTTAAACGAAGTCGCGGATTAAAGATAGCGTTAGCCCAAAGTAGCTACTCCACGCGGACGAAGTCGCGGGCAGAAGCTAGTATTAAAATATTGTTTGTTTGATACTGACATCTGTCACATTTACGAAGCTTGGAACTAATGTAAAAGTATCTAATTTGACTAGGTATTGTGTTTACCTAAAAATAATACTTAACTTGTAAAACTCATTTAGTTTTACTAATATAAATTATTACCTGTATTAGAAGTGGTGGCCCAGTGGTAACAGCCGCGACTTACGAGTTGTAGGTCGTAGGTTCGAACCCAGACATGCGCTTTACTTTGTGTAAATTATTTCATCACCACTGCTCTCAAAACGGTGAAGGAAAACATCGTGAGGAAACCGGCATGTCCTAGAACCGAAAATTCGAAGACATGTGACATCTACCAACCCGCACTGGGCCCGCGTGGTGGATTAAGGCCCACTCCCTCTCACAGAGAGGAGGCCTGTGTCCCAGCAGTGGGAACATTTATAGGTTGATGATGATGATGATGATGATGATGATTAGAAGTTATTAAGCCAAAATGTATGACGATCTGTGATTTATTCAAAATGGCGGTAGATGTATAACGTAGTGACGTTTGGTAGGATATAAAAAGGATTGTAATGGCGTTATCGAGTCAGTTGCTCAGTAGATGTTCAGTTGGTTGGTCCTAGTGCCGTTGTTGTGTGGAATAGATGGACCAGGTGCCATGTAAGTTAAGTAATTTGTATTTATACAGCAATTATTGCTTATTATGATTATGTTGTTGTGTATAGTATATTATTGCCAGTATTGCTATTATTCAAGACATTTAATTAAACTGTTTTCGAGATAACGATAATTTATAGAAATATAAGAAATGTATTGATAGAATACTGTTATACTGTTTCCATGGAGTTTCTTGTCCTTCTTCTCCATGAAGACCTAGTTTTGCGAACGGACAATTAGCTTTCTGATTAAATACTGACAAGTCTAATTAAATAAATGTCTAGCCTTGTCTTACTGTGGTTTAATTCATGAAATCCTTTATCTAAGTAATCATTCTGACATTCAAAGCTTGCTAATTTGGGTAATACCTATATACATTTACAGTGCCCACCGCACTTTCTAACACGCGCCACTGGCGACATCAAGAGAGATCTACCTAGGCCAAAAAAGGCGCGCTTCTACAGAGTCGTGATGTTTTAAGGCCACGGCGATGAGGACATTCAGCCTTTGGTCGCATTAGAGTCAAGACGTCGCGGAAATGTTCTCGATTCGTGGTGCTCAGTTATTGTGTTAGTTGTAATTTGTGATCATTTTATTAATTGGTGATTTTAATAAACGCCGTCGCACCCAGTGTGTGTATAATTTTAATTTAGCCAGTGTGATTCATCTGATAGTAAATTATAATGTGATCGGAACTGCAAACTGTTTTTCTATTGCGCATTAACCAACACTACCCACACTACGCCCACAGAGTAGTTAAAATATCGCTGATAATAACGAGAGTCACATACCAGTCTCCGACAAATACATAATTAATTATATACAAGGTGGCAGGAACATCGACACGAAAACTGTTACCATGGATTCAGTACATGATTCTGAACCCTCTATGTTGGCAGGGGTCACGGTCACCCTTTCGAACAAACCCGCAGCCCCCCCCCTATCGGACCCCTTCTTTTTTTATGTTTTTTTGCGTCATGTTTACCGTAAATAAACGTATTTTCTTTCTTTTTTCAATTGTGATGACATCTCTTTGAGGCGCGCGTGGAACACAACGCGCTGCCGACCTGGGCCTGGTCCTTATCGGACGGCGAGTTAGTCATTGCTCACCGTCTGCAAGCCCGCGCCTACGGTGGCCGGCAATTGGTCTACGATTCCCGACGACCAGGGCGTGTCCTGCGGTGGTTAGGGGTGAAAAGGCGCAAAATTTGCCTCTCCCTCACGCGTTCCGCCTCCTCCTTCGCGAGCATTACTGCTTCGCAGAAGGAGGTGACGGCCTCCCATGCCCTCTCGCTCCGTACCATGGCCTGAACCAGGGCTGGACGCGAGAGATCACCGCCACCGATCGCCTCCACGAGGACATGGCGATGCTCCGCCCAAGCTGGGCAGATCTCCACCGTATGCTCCAACGTGTCCTCCGGGCGATTCACACAATGGTGACACCCGGGCGTTTCTTCCCGCCTTATCCGGAACAGGAACCTCCCGAAGCTACCGTGTCCGGTGAGGACCTGCGTCAGGCGGAAGGTGAGGACACCGTGGCGCCTCTCTAGCGACTCCTCAAAGAGGGGTCTTATCGCCGCAATTGTGGCGTGCCCAGCGCTGGGTTGCGAGAATCGCACTTTCCATGACGCCATGAGATCCCACCAGAGCTCTGTCGCCACAACCAGATGTGCGCGAGGACTTTTGACTTTAAAAAACAAATGATAACGGTGAACGAGTAAGGGAATGAGTGATTCATTAGTGTAGTAAATGAATGAAGGAAAGGTTAGGAATGTAACTGTGAACGGAAGGAACGATTTCAAGCAAAGATCGATGTAATGTTTTAGAAGGTTAAGAACGAGTGAACTAGATGGCGTTGTCATAACCATAAACATAAGCCGTAAGGTTGCAAGTTTTAAATGGATAATTTCTAAGATAACCCAACTTAATTTCTTATTCGATACGATACCTGCCAAAAAGAGTTTACTCATTGAGTAAAAGTATTGAATGCAAAGTATCGAGTACAAAAGTATCGGTATCGAATGGAAATGTACTCGATACCACAAAGTATTGATCCTTTTTTCGTGTCCCTACTTGCCCCTGCCTTTGGCCTTGGCAGATGGAGCGCAAACCTTGCTCCCAACCCAGTGACCGACCGGTTTGCCAGCCGCCACACATACGACGTAGTGCGACATGACGTTGCACGAGCCGGCCTTGTGACCAGGCTGACCACAGCGGAAGCAGTGGTCGCTGCAGTCCACCACTGAGGTGCATTTAGCTCTCACGTGGTTGCCCACCTGGCAGCGGAAGCACCTCAGAGGTCTGGGTTCCAGCAGTTTGGCCTACGCGGAGACCCAGCCCACCAATAATCTTCGGCCCTCCCCAGCTATTTTCTTTGCCACCGAGACGGGGCAGCTCACCCTAACGGGTAACGACTCGCATCCCCGTGAAGTCAGGACGGATGGTGCATGCCCTCACCTGCTTGGCAGAGCATCCCCCAATCCTAGCGACAACAGCCACCACCTGTCCCTCCGTCACAGAGTCGTCCAGGCCCAAGATGCGCATGTCAGCGCATTTGGTGGACCTGGACACTCGGGCCTCGTCCGCATTTAGGGACGCTCTAAGTCTTTCGGCCAGAGCGTCGGCAGTCGGGCCACTGGCCGCATCAGGGATCTCTAGCATCCGGGCCCCAGTCGCAGTGACCTTTACCCGGAGGCCATTGGCGGCGCCGATCTCTTCGAGGTCCACCACCTCCCCCACCTTGTTGAGCACGTCGCGGTAGGACACGTCCTTCTTCTCAGCTTCCGGCTTTAGTGTGATCACTACAGCTGCGGACTTCGGGGCGCGGAGCCTAGCCGTGACGCTTCGCTCCTTGCGCCGCTGCCGCCTCGCCTTTTTTTTATCCGTCCTTGCTGCCTAACCCGCCTTCCTCTTCTCCCCGGCCACTTGCCATTCGGCACCAGCCGGAGGAGATTTAGGAGGCAGAGGCTGGCGTTTCGCCGCCAGGGCCGTAGTCCTCGCCGTACACGTTTACTGTTTTCTGGTACAAACGCATAGTAAAAGCCATCTTAAGTAAGACAACCTTTAGGTGGATTAAAGAGAGGAGAGGCAATTAATACTACAGTTAGTCTTTTTTTTGGGGTGGGAAATAATCAAATAACTTCTCCCACGCGCTCCGCCCAGAGTGGGAGAAGTTATATTTATATCATTAATTTAAGTTATTATTAGTTATATCATTAACTGTTACTGTTTTATTCAAACAATCACTAAACAGCTTCTTCTTCAGTTTTAATAACTTTTTTGTAACCAATAATCTTACGAAGATACTTGTTACAGTATTTACACTTGTCAGACATTATTACCAAATAATTATAATAGTAATAATAATTTAGTTTAACAGTCACTAATTTCAAACTCTTGAAATAAAAACGACAAAAATCCAAGTCGTAAGCTACCTTCTAGAGCAATAACAATGACTAGGCGACGTTAGTAAGCTATAATAGTTATTTATGCAACTGTTGTATAATAAGGGGTATTAAAACACGTATGTGGGTTTAATAGTATCTTTAATAGTATCACATGAGTGTTTTAATACCTTATTATAACAGTTGCTTACAAGACTTTTTCTACACCCATGATATGAATCCTTTATAAAAGTTTCTGAAACAGAAACACTTTTAACACGTCCCGACTTGTTTGGTACAATTTTGCGCGCATAGGTAGTGATGTTTATACCCATGCATTACAAGGCGCGAATCACATTTTTTTATTCGAAGTGCAATTTTTTTCTTACGCAATTTTTATGAGTAATAGTGCATATAAAGGAGCATAACATATATTATTTTCGTGATTATAAGTTTCAGAGAACACAAAAAAAAAAAAATGATGACTTACTTATTTTTTTTTATATAAAAGTTATTCTAAAATTTTTAAAACACATATGATATACTCTGTAATGTATTCTAAAGCCTCGCATTGGTTTTATTCCTCTAGCTTAACTAGTTTCTGAGATATATAACTTTAAATAATAGTCATACGGTTATTTTTTCCCATATCTCAAGGTCAAAGCAAAAGCTGATCGTAAAACTTCTTCGATCAACAATGTTGATCGAAGTAAAACTTACATAAATTGTGTTTACTCATCAAGTCGATTTCGATACAGGTTTCCATTTGGGGGCCGACTCGTCATATTTATCCGGCTATACCCTTTATTTAATAGATTTTCAACTTTATCGCTAAAGTGTTATAAGGTTCAAAGTTGATTGGGAAAATTTGACAGTTTCGGGTAGCTTGATTTGCTGGCGTCTGTACTTAGAAATTTTGCCGATTTTTATGACAGTTTGACAATCGAGATTTACTAAAATAATTACTACTCTCCTTGACTCGAAATACTTTGCCACCTTAAAGTGTTGAATTGCATTTAATGCAAATGACACAATATGATGATTAGAGTTTAGTCTCCAAATTAGTTTGCGGTTCCTAAAGTATTTCCTTCCATAGTACGGAATCCTCAGTGCAAGACTACAACTCGCACTCCCTCCTGTTTTTTTTTTTGTCGGATTAACTAAACCAATTAACAGAACATTTGAATTTTACCTTTAGTTCCGGCTCCAGAGAACTGATGCTCATAGGGACTTGCTGTTTGAAGATGGCACAACCCAATGGCGTCGCGAAGGTAACACAAAGACACACCAGTGATATTTGAAAGGGAATTACACCCAACGGGTAGTGGCAGAACAGCTTTCGCTCAACCGCCAAGTTCGTTATAATTGGCACCAGGGCTAAAACATAGATAGAATATATAGATAGAATATTATTTATAAAAACACAGTATTTAATGTGTTAAAAAAATCCTCGTAGGTCCGAAGCACCTGGGCAATTAGTCTCACTTCCGCGGGCACTTTAAGGGGATGCGTTATGTTAGCCCACGAAATTCATCCTTTCCTTTTTTGCAATTTGCAGGTCAGGTTCAGGGCTTTTGATCTGGGTTTTCTACGATATGTTATGGAAGAAACTAGAAGCTATAAGTTTGTCTATCGAGCTTATATCTTCAAGCATTGGTATGGAAACCGCTACCCTAATTGCTTAATTTATTTTCGTAGTATAAACATTAATGCCTAATTTGTTTCATTTTGACAGTTCAATAACATTCATTGCGTTATTTACGTTGTTGAGCAGTTTTTTTCCAACTTATGAAGCAATGGATTAGCAATTATTGTTTTGTATAACGCAATTAGGGTACCGGTTAACAATATTCGGTGGGCTGGTGTGCTGTTGGAGCCATATCAATTGGAGTGAGGAACGGGGGGGTTAACCTCCCCGAATATTCTCGATCAGTAACCATCGATCACTAATAATTCTTTATTAGTGATCGATGTCAGTAACACGTTTTCGTCGACACTGTTGACAATCGGGAAAAAAGTTCATTCGTTCAGTGTTGACACGAACGGGATTTTTTTCTCGATCGTACATAAATATGCTTAGTTCAAGAGGTTGAGAAAAGTGGTTTTATATCCACACTTTTTAAAAATTAGGTAAGTATTTTTAATGAGAGAGACCTGCGATACAAAATTGAAAGTCCTTATTTAGCATTTTCTTAACTAATTGTATAAGTATAAAAAGATTGTTATTGTAAATACCTGCTGCTAAAATATATACTGATTGTAACGTAAAAAAGTACATTTTTTATTTTGATGTAAATGTTTTGCGTTAACTAACTACTGATCGGGAATATTTATACCTGCCCTCTTCAATTTGTTTCTGAATGCCCTGATTGAGGTGCTTAGCAATCAATCTGTCGGTTTTCACATGGGCGGTGTCGGTCTGTCATAATTTAAGGTTATGCTAGACGGTCATTCTTCCATACAAACGTAGTATGGTGATTACTCGTCTGTTTGACGGTTTACGTTCAAAACTAAAAATTATATTATCAATTTGTCTTGTCATTATCTAGCCCTGTATGGAAGCAGAATTGGAAAAATAATATTGGTTTGGAAGTTATGAGCATCGAAACTTCCATATTTCAACACTAATTTTAACTCGTCTTTGGGCGTAGAAACCGTACAGGTTTGGATTTTTATTTTTTTGTGGATTTGTCGTTTTCAAAATTTATGTACATTTTGTTGTTATTATGTGTCCACCAACTTGTTGGCAAAATAAAAATAAAATACAGTTCGAAATGTAAACATATAAATCAACATTCAGGCTAATTAGTAATAAAATTGTAAGTATAGATTTTTTTTCATGGAAAATGGTTTTATTGCTTTAAAAAACTAAATTTAATTCCTGTCATTTATTTATTTGATTTACACGGCTTAAGGTACCAATTACATAAATCAAAGTATATTTAAGTACAAACATAACACATAAACGAATAACAACAATTAAATACAATTATTATCACAAAAATGCAGGCACATAACCATTAGATTGTCGAATTTATCATCGAACAGATCGCAGTCCGGGTTGGCTTCCACGAGCTTATTTAGTGCGGTCAACACGCGCGGTAGGGGAGACGCAGCACGGGCTGCTGTCCGACACGAAGGCACGCTTAGCAGTCGATGTTTTCTGCCACGGAGATAATTATTCGGTGTGTATAGTCGAATCAGCTCATTATGGATATCAGGCGCATCCGTCATACCCTTCCACACCTTGAGCATAACGCCTACCTGGCCACATGCCCTTCTGGTCTCCAGCTTATGATATCCCAGACACCCTAAGAGGAACTTTGTAGGATAGAGGTAGGGATAGTAACCGAGAGTTCTTCTGTAAAGAAAACGCAGGAATGCTTTTTGCACTTTTTCTAGAAGAAGTGCATACTTTGCTTCGTGCGGATTCCATACAGAAGAACTAGCTTCTAACTTGGTTCAGACAAGTGTGCTGTAAAAGAGCCTTATCACATGCTCGTTGCGAAAATCGCGGGCATTTCGGAGAAAAAACCTAAGCCTTTTAAAAGATTCTTTGGCAACCGTAGAAATGTGATCATGAAAAGTAAGCTTCTGGTCAAATGTGACACCTGAGTCCTTCATGTTCGTTGATCTAGTTATTTTAATACCATTCATTTTGTATTCAAAATCAATCGGGTGTCGCATTCGACCAAAGGTCATTACATAACATTTGGAAGAATTGAACTCCATTTTATTTTGAACTCCCCATTCATGTATGGTGTTTATATCGTTTTGCATAACTTCGCAATCCGATACGGTGTTGACAGCAGTATAAAGTTTGAGGTCATCTGCGTAAAGGAGACACTCAGCAAATTTTGCAACAGCTGGTAAGTCATTTACCATAAGTAGAAATAGTAGAGGCCCGAGTATTGACCCTTGACTTACACCAGAGCGTGTATGGTAGGGACGAGATAGGTAGATACCCAGCCTTACAAACTGCTGGCGGTCCCGGAGATAGTCAGCTAAAAATCGAAGTAAGTTTGGACAGACACCAATGGCGCTGAGTTTCTGAAGCAAGATATCATTATTAACTCTGTCGATTGCTTTACAAAAATCAAAATAAAGTACATCCACTGGAATCAACAGACCTCTTGCGTCTAAAACCGTGCTGGCTGTTACTCAGAATTTTTTCAACCTGGGAGTAAATAAGTTTATAAAGAACATTTTCGAATATCTTGGCTGGAGATGACAATATAGCGATAGGTCGATAATCTTCAACAGTTGATTTATTGGCCGTCTTAGGTATGGGCGTCACTCGTGAGATTTTCCAGTGGCATGGATATGATGGCCTGTCTTTAATGACAAATTAAAAATGTGACATAGAGGAGCGGAAAATAGTTCTTTTAAATGTTTCAAAATAAAAGGCGGAATACTGTCAGGTCCTATGAAACTTCTGGGTTTTAATTTATCGATACCATACTGGACATCATCGACAGTGAATTGGAAAATATTTATGTAATTACTATTGGAATCGGTTTCGTGATTATTGACACATGCTGGATTTAATTGTGGCATTTCAGGCAGAAACACGCTGCAAAAAATTTGGCTAAAGCTTCAGCAGCTGCTGCTCCTGAGAAACAGTCGCCACTATAGCTAACGCTAGGCTCAAAACCCCCTTTCGATCGTAAGCTGTTAACGTGTCGCTAAAATTCAAGTGGGTTAGGTTTAAAGATATTTATTTCCCATAAGAACTAAATAACAGTTCACTTATAATGAGATACAGAGTTACTTTTAAATAATAATATATAATATTTGCCTCTGGGGCGTTGGTGACATTATAGGGTACATACATGTTTTTTTAGTTTCCTCTTAAATATACTAATACTATCACATCTCTTTATATTTTCCGGCAAATCATTGAATAGTCGTGTTCCCTCCACTAATACTGTTTTTCTACCGTAATTAGTCCGTGCTCGTGCAGTTATTAGTTGGAATTTGTTTTTACTTCTTGTGTTGTAGGTTACTGCTTTTTTATGTAGTTGTATGTTTGATTGTACGGAGTTCGTGGTGATTTTTTTAATGAGAATGCAGGTGTAATATGTGTAAATTTGTTTGATATTTAGTAGTTTAGTTTTTTAATCGTATAATTTTTTTGTTGGATATAGATAGTGGTAGTGGAATAATACTTTAATGATTTTGTTTTGTATTCTTTGTAATGAGTTTAGATTAGATTTAGCGGCTGATCCCACACTTCGATTAGGTATTCAAGGTTCGATTTTACTAGGGAGTTATACATAATTAGTCGTACTTTTTTCAGGATACATTTTGAAATTTTTCGTAACGGTCCTAATAGCGATATTAATTTCGTTTTAATATGATCGATGTGCAGTTTCCAAGTAAGTTTGCCATCTACCCACAGTCCGAGATATTTTTCGTGATTAGACCGCTTAAATTTTTCGCGGCGAAAATCATAACTGATGTTTTTGAGGTTAGGTGTCCGGTCAGCCCTATTTTATCAATGTTATTTATGTAAATTAGAAATAGTAATGAGCTAATAATTGAGCCTTGTGGACAGCCGTATGTCATGTTTTGTATCGAGCTGATGAAACTATCTATCTTAACGACTTGTTTTCTATTTTGCAAATATGAAGTGAACATACTGAGGGCGCTGCCTGAAATACCTAAGTTGTATAATTTCTGTAGTAGCATTTGATGGGTTGGTTTGCTTTTAATATTATTTTCAATGCGCCTTATATACAAACTGTAGACTTCTGCAGTACGTCTTAATTTGTTTCCCATACAAAATTGCTATGTCCACAGTCGCGCGTATTTCAAAAATGCAACAAATAATAAATAATGCACTCACTATGTAACCAGTACCCTAATTGCATAACTTATTTTCGTAAACAATTTTGCCTAATTTGTTTCAATTTGACAGTTCAACAACATCCATTGCGTTATTTACGTTGTTGAGCAGATTTTTTTTCCAACTATCGAAACAGATTGTGATAGTGTTGTATTACGCAATTAGGGTACTGATTCAATAATGTTTTGTCAGGTGAAGTAAGTTATTATAAATATACTATAAAACAATTTAGATTTAATAAACCATTTATTTATTTGCTTATAAACACTTGTCTCATATTCCATTCCATTGTGTGATTCCTTTTTGTAACGTTGATCTATACTAATTATAATACAATATTATCACTACATAGTATAAAACAAAGTCGCTTTCTCTGTCCCTATATCCCTATGTATGCTTAAATCTTTAAAACTACGCAACGGATTTTGATGCGGTTTTTTTTATAGATAGAGTGATTGAAGAGGAAGGTTTATATGTATAATAACCCGGATTATACCCGTGCGAAGCCGGGGCGGGTCGCTAGTATTAAATATAATAATATAAAGAGAAAAGATTTGTATTTTTGTATGTAACGAATAAACTTAAAAACGCTGTATCTACGTTGACGTCGTGGTGGGGCTTGCGCGCTCCGAACTCTAGGTCTGTGCCGGTAGAATTTACCGGAACAGGTCTGGGATGAGGAGCCAGACCAAGAGAGATACAAAAACCCGCAGGGCAGCATGTGGCGAGCTGTTAGGCAGTAGCGACCCCACGGACCCTATCTCCCGGGAGAAGTCTTGTTCCTCACCTCTGACATAAATTTAGATATCCGCAAAACATCCGCATCCTCAACTTTTGATTTTAAAAGCTCCGCATCCTCATAATTTCTATGGGCATGTGACCATACAACCGGTGTAAGCCAGGTTGATTTCTATCTTTTAAAGATTAAAATCTTTTAGTACGAAAGGATTAAATATTTAAATTAAATTTATATTTCTACGTTGTTCGCACAAATAATGAATTTTTGAAAACTCGCGCCGAGCTAAATGCTGATAAGTGAGTTACGCGTTCCTATTGGCTAAATTCGCAATGTACTTGTCCTATGACAGACGATCAATCAGCCGCACGTGGCAGTGGTGGCACGACTGTCGTGTCACATGTCACAATTTGACTTACTGGGTGCCGGGTGGCGTGTTTGCTCGTAGAAGTGAAGTTTTTTACTGGCGAATTACGCTACGGTAACCTACCAAATGATTACCTACAACCTATAATACAAATATACACAAAAAAACACAAGGGCTATTTTTTGTACGACATCCGCAACCGCACCCTTATCCGCATCCTCAATAAGAAATTTTCCAATATCCGCATCCTCAAACCCGATTATCTCGATATCCTTATCCGCATCCTCATCCGTTATATGACATCCGTTACAACCCTGCTATACTATAGGGAATAAACGCTATTCGATTTTTTATCTGAGGATTGGAAAATCGGCCCAAAATGCACAAATAATTAAGTTATACGTACTCATGGAGGGCATAGCCATGAAGATTCGAGATATGCACACGAATAAGATTCCTGTGCGCGCTGCTTTCTTGGAGTTGCCAACTTTCAACCCCTCCGGAGTGAATACAGGCGTTCCGTTTCTTAACTCACTGCAAGAAACATCAGACACAGCTACACTACATTTGGAAAAGGCATAAGTACTTAATATCGAAAAACAAACTACCTATCAGATCAAATAAATCTATAATATAGAACCCATACGGTACTGACAGGGAAATTAATTGTTTGTCAAATTTACACACTACGTCAATTTGCCGTGATAGCCATTTCATACAACTGTCAAAGAACAGTGACAGTTGTGATTGAAATTTACGGACAAACAGTCGTTTGAATGTTATTATGTTATTAATATATTTATTTTTTCTCATCACAATGATTTAGCGTTTTGACAAAAATGCATAAAATATGATCCTTTGTGAGAGACTGGCGTCCATACTCGGAAGAGTATGGACGCCAGTCTCTCACAAAGGATCATATTTTAACCACCCTGTGCGATAGATCATCAGGCTCTCACCCTGATTATTTATTACCTATTATTTTTCTCTGATTTTGTATCACAGTCAAAATTATAGTGATCTTTATTCTCATTGCTATTAGGTTGCTACAGTCTATTCACATTACAAAATGGTGAGTCATCGGCCTAGCCCCGCTCCCCGACCAGTCGGGTCGCAACAAATTAGAAAGCTGACCATTGACGGCAGATCCTCGTACGAAACGCTTGTGTCTTTAATTAACTAAGTACCTAATTAACATTTGCTATAGCAAATGACATTAGAAGAACAACGCGGTCACACAGTCAGATACAAAAACCGACTTAAATATGTATGTACAGATATATACCTATATTTATCCATATATGAAGCAATATATACACGGTAATTCATGTCTTGCTATTGAGCAGTTTAGCTTACCTGCTTCTCATTATAGGGATATTAATGAAATTAGCGCTGATCACGGCTGCGAAGGGTACCAGCCGCGCGAAAACTGGGTTTTTCATGCCCTAGAAATCAGTATAAACAATTAAAAAGGGTAGTACTAAACGCCCTGGAAAAAAATTAAAATATGTGTATTCTCAAAATATGAAATTTACTGCTATAAATACTAATTTTTCGACAACTTATATGCGAATATAAGTAAAGAAACGACCGAATAAAATACTGAAAATTCCGAAAAATCAATACAGAATTTGCTGACGTAATATTTTTCAAACATGCAAACAAGCATACACCATGCATGCAGCATGTAAGCGAGTATGCAATATGCAGCAGGTATGGTTTCTGTCACGGCTCCGGCGGTCCCACGCGAGCTTATCGTCGCAGATGGTTTTATAACGCTCGCCGCCCGCGGCTGAGGCTGGCCGGCTCCGCCAGCCAGCAAGCCGAAGCTGCGGTGGTGCTAGAGCGTGCAAAACCGGAAGGTCTTCAAAACCGGTTTTGAATTGCGGTTTTGAGGGCCAAATACCGGAAACCGGTGTTAGCCCCGATTTCGGCTAAATTTTTATAGTTTTTATTTAGAAGAATTTTAACACGAAAACAATATTCTTAGATACCCACAAATGAAACAAATTTTATCATATACCTTTTTTAATCAACCAGTTTGGATAACATGAACTTAAAATAATATAAAGATTAACTAACTGAGATCAAATCAACAACAAATAAGTTTGTGGGACCTTTAGTAGGTACCTAACAATTCTGTTATAAAGAATAATATATACTAGTCAAAACAAAATAAGGGCCACCACGTTTTTACAGTATTCTCATTAATTCTTGAGGTTTAAGGTTTTATTAATGATTCGATTGGATAAATTAATTGATTTTTATTGTAGACAGCATAAAATAGTGATGGAAACAATAAAAAAAAAATGTGTTTACTCCACTTTTTCTAAAAATTAACATTTTTGCAACAATAATCAGAGACAAAAAAAAATTGTTAAAAAAAATCATAAAATGATGGTTGATTTGTGACTTTCCTCAGTATGTGGTATACCCTTCTCGTTTGCTTATGCACTTTTGAAGCCTGAAAGGTACACTCTCCACCAGGTGTACCACTGTTTATTGAGGAATATGTTCCCAGCTTGATTTCAGAATGTTTATTAGCTGTCTTTCATTGTGTACGGGTTGGTTTGTGCTTCGAACACTGCGTTTCAATAAATCCCACATGTGTTCAATGGGATTGAGATCCGGACTGTTTGCAGGCCAGGGCAACACCTGTATACCAGCCTTCTCTAGGGCTTCTCTGGTGGCTCTAGCTGTATGAGCGCGAGCATTATCGTGCATCAGATGGAATCTTGCGCCGATTATCTATGCATATGAGACCACATGGGGTCTTCTGGACCTCCTCGATGTAACGTTGAGCTGTTATTGTGCCTTCGTTTAGAATTACCAGCTCGGTTCTGCCTGACATAGAGTTTTCTCCTCATACCATAACATTGGTCACTTTCATGGATACAAGCATCCGAAAATCGTTCACCTTCACGCCTCCGAACCCTAATGCGACGGTTATCACTAAAAAATTACACTTTGCACTCATCTGTAAACAATACTGTGCTCCAATCATTCATATCCCATGCCAGATGCTGCCTTGCGAACGATAATCGATTTGCACGATGAGCACTTGTTAATGGTATCCGCACTACGCGTCTCCTGGAGAACTGCTGGTCCTTGTGTAAACGATTTCTAATGGTTTGATCACTAACGCGTGTACCGGTCGCCTGCCGCAAACGGTTTTGTAAGGAGCGGCCTGTGATGCAGCGTTCTCTGCGCGCGGTCAAGCGCACGTAGCGGTCCTCCTGTGCGGTAGTTGCTCGAACTCTGCCAGATCCCCGTCTCCTGGTTAGTCTCCCAGTCTCTTGAAATCGATTCCAAGCATTCTGGATCGCTCGCCGGGAAAAACCCAGCTGCAACGCCACAGAACGCTGCGAATGGCCTTCTTGCTACAACTTCAGCATCTGATGTTAATGATAACGATGGCACGGACCGCTCGGAGAAAACTACGGGGATGGTATTAGAGTCCTTGGGCTTATATTTTAGCTGCTGCAATAAGTTTGTAATAGTATCAGATATGTCAGCACCATTGGGTTTGGGAAACGTATCATCGTCATCGTGTGTGGAGAAGTCTTCCCAATCATGCAAATAGCGCAAGACACCTGCTAACAGGAGATGCCTTTGCTTGATACGACTTCTCAAGTTCATCGCTAGTTTGAAGCTCAAAACACTGTTTGTTCATCAAGTTTCCTGATCATGAATTTTAATGTTGTGTCAGCTGTGTGAAGAGTAGCATCAAGGCTTGTGCAGACCAGCCGACACGCGACGCGACAAAAAGGCACCGCTCGTCGCTCGTCGCGCGACGAGCGGTGCCTTTGTATCGCGTCGCGTGTCGCGACTGTTTGAAAGAGCCTTCACGTCGGCACAAGGACAGGACAGCGAGTTTGATAACATTCAAGCTGTTGTGAATTTTATAGATTGTGTTCGGAATCTAAATTGAATATTTCTTGAGTTCGTTCGAAAAAAGTTGATTTAAATCAAAATGTAATTCAATAACGGGAAAACCGGAGTTAACCCCGGTTTTGTCTCTCAACCCCGGTTTTAAAAAATCGGTAAATTTTGTCCGGTTTCCGGTTTTTTGGGTTTGCACGCCCTAGGTGGTGCTCCTCAGCTCGCAGGCCGCCTCACCCCTCCGCACTAACGCGGGCTTAAATTACACTCTAGAGTAGAGTCGGTTTTGCAGGGATTTGTTTCTGTCACTAACTTTTGTAGCACAACATATTAACGTTTCGGAAACTTAGTATTTTTTCGAAAGTTTAGTATTTTTTTTGGTTTAGTATTACAGTCAACCATAGATTTTCGGAAGTAATTTTTTTTTCGGAAGCTTTATTATTATTCAATAAAAAAATACCGAACCCCTGACCGATACAGTTATTTAAAAGCTACGAATAATTTTATTATTCGTAGTTTAAAAGGATCTTTTGGCGCCGGAGTAACATTGACAGGGTAAACATTTGTGAAATTTTCCACAGAAACATTGACAAAACAAGATGGCGGCCTTAGTTCTGAATTTGCCCACGCACCAAAAGAACCTGTAGCATTGAAGACCGGTAGACGTCATTCGCCAATATTTCGGATGTGAATCGCACAGAACGGTAGGCCACGGTATGTCAATGGTAACAAAACCGGCACCCTAATTGCGTAACACACGATCAATCATAATTTTGAATCATTTTAAAGGATATGAATCCATTGCTTCACATGTTCGAAAATTTTGTCATATCGACTTTTCCCTTTGGACAGCGTTGGATTGTAAACTAACAGTTGACGCACTGTCAGGACGTTACTTTCTTTGTATAACTGTTCAGTGGGGTAGCGATACGGTCGAAAAGACGACACATTCAGAATAGCTCTTTGGGTTCTTTCAACTTCTATTAGGGTAGTTTTTGGAGCACCACCCCAGGAGGTGATGCAGTAGCTTATTAGGGATTGAGCAAGAACAGAGTATACTGATTTCATAATATTTTTATCGACTACAAGTCTCAGCGTTTTGAACACGTATATTAGTTTCCGTAATCTGTTACTAAGAGTGGTTATGTAGTCTTGAAATCTTAGGTTTTTGTCGATTATTATTCCTAGGTACTTTACCTTTTCAGCCTTTGTGAGTGACTCGCAGTTACAACTACGGGTAAGTGGGTTTGTGCAAGAGTGAGCTAACATAGTATTAGGTAACGTTTGGGAGGTTCCATTGTTTTTCATTGAAAATGCTATGTAATTGGTCTTGGTTGTATTTAGGGTCAACAGATTGTCGCGTAACCAGTTGGATACCGTATTAAAGCCTAGTTGTGCACACTCATAAACATCCTCCCACGAGCTCGCGCTGAACAAGAGGGCAGTGTCATCAGCAAAGCTAATGATTTTGCCATTGGGGATAGAGACCCAGAGCGTACCCAGATCATTGATATAAATGAGAAAAAGTGAAGGTCCGAGGATACTACCTTGAGGCGTGCCGTAGTTAATTATTTGTTTCTCACTAATGAATTCATCTATCTTTACTCTCTGGGTACGCTCACTCAGGTAGATACTGCAGTACAGTCAGCCTCAAGAGGATGTAGCTGTCTATAATTTGTGTTCCATAAGACTGTATCAATATGTAGAGTACCCAAAGTGTAATTTTTTTTATGGCTATATATTATACAATATTATGAAACAAAGATAGACAGTTAAATTAATTCTTTTCGATGCAGAATGTATATCAAAATGAAAAAGATTAAGGATGACTGTACCAAGGGCATAAATTCTAGAATACTGCAGTGTTTTTCATGCTTACCTTAACTTTACTCCTGAGGTACAGGGCGGTACCTACGGCCCCTCCGCAAGCCGCGCAATAAGATATAAGTATTTGCCTGTCAACATCGAAAAACTATAGTTTCATATAAAGTAATAAACTACTGTTACATAATAAAATAGTACACCTACACTCCCGGACCACAGAGTAAAGAAATGGAACAGAAAGTAAGCTTCATACGAGTACAACAGCGCTATGATAGGTACTCTACTACAAGCATGAGCCGCGTGTGTGCGTGCCACTGACGTCTGCATCGCGTACGAAGAGAAACCGGTTTATACGGGCTCGGCCAGTTGAATGCTTAGGGCTGCGTGTATGCGTCGCGTCGCGCGTCATGTTTGTTTACGTTTTACGTTTTGACATGAAGAAAACATAATAGTGTTTTATCTGCCCTCGGCCCGTGTACCTCTGTCCGCGTCGCACAGTGGGTCGAAACTATGATTTTAGTGACTTAGGGCTCAACTTTGCTTTTTTACTTTTTTCTTCATGTGGATGGATAGAGCTCATTAACCTCAACAATAATTGTTGTGATGTATTTTTTCCTAAACTTTATACTTTGGGTAGAAAAATGTGTTTTGTTATTTTTTTGTATGGAGCGGATCAAATAACCTTAAATTCCTGCTAAGTAGCGTGTGATCCCGCGTTGAAACTTTATTTTTCATATACCTTGTCTAGTCTATTATCATTTGATGCTATTAACGTGTGCATAAAGTTGCAACTCTGCCAAATAAATGGATCGAAAAAAATGAAAAAATATATCGAATAAAAAGCTACATTTTTTACTTTCGTAAGTTCTTTTAAGTTAAATTTGATATGGAATAGTAAGTAAAAGCACGTAATAATACACATAGTTACTTAACAACTAACAACAATACATTTAAAAGGTCCCTAATTAGCTTAAATTTACTAATATATGTAGTATTAGTAAATTTGTAAATTTAAGCTAATCACACTAATCATAATACATTTAAAAGGTCCCTAATTAGCTCAAATTTACTAATATATGTAGTATTAGTAAATTTAAAGCTAATCACACTAATCATAATACATTTAAAAGGTCCCTAATTAGCTTAAATTTACTAATATATGTAGTATTAGTAAATTTAAAGCTAATCACACTAATCATAATACATTTAAAAGGTCCCTAATTAGCTTAAATTTACTAATATATGTAGTAGTAGTAAATTTAAGCTAATTAGGGATCTATGAATTTCAATTTCTTTGTTTTAATGACTTTAACATGTTTATGAAATGTTATTTTAAGTTAGATTTAATACTGAATAGTAAGTAAAGATAGGTACATAATAATACAAATTAGTAAAGGTAAACTAACATTACTACAACTAACACAAGCAAACTAAAAACTAACTATAAACAACATCAAACATTACTATTTCCTTTCAATTATGAGTTTGACATTTATAAACTAATAAAAAAAACAAGAAACTTACAAACTACCAAAAAATCTTATTCACTATCGCTATGACTATCTTGTAAATTATCTACATCAATAAAATCTATATCGGATTCTGTGGGAAAAATCAGCAGAAGCTCTTTGACTTTTGGAGAGAGAACCATTATATTTTGTTTCACCATTCGAGGTCTTAGACTTGTGATCTTTGAATCAGAAGACAAAAGAAGATTGTGTATAATATCCTCATTTGTCGCCGTTCTACTTACCTTTCTAGAATGACTCTCTCTATATTTCCGGAAATCTTTATTACGAGCTTCCGCTGCCTCTTCCGACAGTTTACCTATAGGTATGGCACCAAAGTGCTTAATTATATCACTCCCATGTACTAACAATTTATGTATACTGGAAGGCATATAATACCAGGGATATAAGTGAACGTACAATTGTGCAGTATCTCTACAAAATTCGGAAAACTTAGAAAGATCCACGCTCTCTCCAGATGCAACCGTCTGAAGAATCACATGAAACCTTTCTATTAAATCTTTATCTATTCCTGTTATGCGAGCTGTTGTTTCTGCATCCCTAAAAAATCTTCTGGCAGTATTGCCATCATTGGTTGTGCCTACTCCTTGCTTGACTACGTCAATAAGTAAACCGCATTCTTTCTTAAACGCTTGCTGTATAGCGCTCTTTCTGAGTGACATTTTTTCTTTGTCATCGCCCCTGCAACTCCATTTTTTGAAGTCCAAACGATAAGCTGCAAACAAAAAGAAATATCACTTAAATAAAAATCTCACAAGTAACTATATAACGTGAAAAAAATTATGAACTAATAAAATTATATTTACCGATATGAAGTAAGCACTCCATGCTTCTTATCCAGGCATGTAAAGATGACATTCCATACTGGAACACTTCTTCGTTGTTCTCTTTTTGAGCAAGTGACTCTAAATTGTTCATCTCTGACGGTTTTGCTTTGCAGATATCACAGACAGCTGAAGATGTGTCTGACAAATATGACGATATTTTGCCGTCTATCATCGTCAAGTGCAATTGATGCTTAACTTCAACTTGATTGAACTTGATTGGCTGAAGTCTTTCTATTTCTTCGGTTATGCTAGCTTTTATAGTTACCACTGTTGACTGCGTTTCTTTGGTAAATTTGAACATTATCGGACGGCAATAGAAAGTTGATGAGGGTCGATCGTTTTCCCAAACAATTGTTCCATCACATTGTTGAAGCCTTATAGGAACTAGACTGGCCATGAAGATAGTTGAGTCATCAAACTCTGCTTCAGTCTTTTGTTTATAATTACTTTGACCTGAGGCTCCATCAAAACCCCATTTGCTTATTAGCAGTAACTCAGTTGGCGAATCCAAATCTAAAGTAATCACTTCTAAAAGCCTAGATACCGTCAAGTTGAGTAAAGCTTGCAGTTTAATAGCAGCTCCTTCTTCAGTTATAATTATGTCTTCTTTCCCTGGATAACATTTTGCCTTCGCTTGTTTTATTTTATAATAAGAAGGGTATAAATCAGACCTATTTTCACTTGCTGCTTCTCTTAGGCTTATATACTGCCACTTACTTAATTTAAGTAAAACTAATAAAGACAGTGCCTTATCGGGTGAATATGTACTACTTTTCGGTTTACTTGTACTTAAACACTCTTTAACTTTTTCTAGATCTTCGGGGTGATTTAGTAAATGGTTCATAATTTTTCCTACATCCTCATTTCCGGTGTTTCTTAAACTAGCAATTGTAGTAGCTTTAAGTTCATCCGGGGATAACGAAAGCGATTGGTTAATTTGATCAACGCGTCTTCGTTTTTGCCTGGAGCCCAATTCCTCGAAAGGTTTTCGAGGTGTAAATGTAGATGTCGAAGCTTCTGTAGTAGATGGTGGTAGATTTTCGACATCTTCAGTATTACAAATCTCGAGCCTTTCCTGTTCAGTGTTCACAGCTTCAGGTATCATTCCTTCGGGCCAGTTTATTGCACGTTCCAACCAATCACCATTTTTTCTTACAAACTGTGCTAACGTGCGACTACTTCGTTCCCATCTTGCACTTATATTTGAACAAAAGCGCGTACAGAATTTTTGGAGCTCAACACTGTTCTCTTCGGTCACGTTTATTTTATGTTGTAGGAATTGAAAGAATTTTTGACTATCCGACAGTGACTTGACCTGCTCTCTTAAAATCATAAATAAATCTAAATTGTTAACTAAATTATCCATTATAACGAAAAAGGGACGATCAGAATCACGAGATGTTAGTAGTAGTACGAATAAACGAACACTAGTTAGTATATAATAAATTATGGTCATTTTATACTTCCAGAATCCAGTGACAAACAATGTTTACTAATTTTTCTACTACCCTCATTAACTAATTATCCTAATTAATATTACAGTAATGACTAAAAGTGAAAAACATTGTTTTTTTATAAGGTAAAAGGTTAAGCTAATTACAGTAATTAAACACACAAATAGAAATTAATTGATTTCATATCCACATTTTTAAATAAAGGTCCCTAATTAGCTTAAATTTACTAATATATGTAGTATTAGTAAATTTAAGCTAATTAGGGACCTTTTAAATGTATTGTTGTTAGTTGCTAAGTAATTATGTGTATTATTACGTGCTTTTACTTACTATTCCATATCAAATTTAACTTAAAATAACTTACGAAAGTAAAAAATGAAGCTTTTTATTCTATGTATTTTTTCATTTTTTTCGATCCATTTATTTGGCAGAGTTGCAACTTTATGCATTTGTTTATAGCATCAAATGATAATAGACCAGACAAGGTATATGAAAAATAAAGTTTCAACGCGGGATCACACGCTAATTAGCAGGAATTTAAGTTTATTTGAGCCGCTCCATACAAAAAAATAACAAAACACATTTTTCTACCCAAAGTATAAAGTTTAGGAAAAAATACATCAGAACAATTATTATTGAGGTTAATAAGCTCTACCCATCCGCATAAAAAAAAAAGTGAAAAAGCAAAGTTGAGCCCTAAGTCACTAAAATCATAGTTTCGACCCACTGTGCGTCGCCTGCGCTCGTGCATTTACTCGATAAAATGTTACTTACATTAATACGCTTGTTGGTTTTTTTTAAATCAGTATCCTAATTACGTAATACACGATCAATCACAATTTGTTTCGATTTGAAACAGATTGCTAATCCATGGCTTCATAAGTTGGAAAAAAAATCTGCTCAACAACGTAAATAACGCAATGAATGTTGTTGAACTGTCAAAATGAAACAAATTAGTCATAATCGTTTACGAAAATAAGTAACGCAATTAGGATACAGGTTGCCGGATTACCGCCATGGGATCTGGAGGCAAAGGTCCTCGCGCACATCTGGGAGTGGCGCGAGGAGGCGAAACGCCGGGGCTTAGCTCCGATGCCGCAAGAAATTGCGGCACAGCGGACAGAGCTCCGTCGGGATCTCATGGCGTCATGGAGAGTACGATTGTCGCAACCCCGCGCTGGGCACGCCACAATTGCGGCGATAAGACCCCTCTTTGAGGAGTGGCTTGAGAGACGCCACGGCGTCCTCACCTTCCACCTGACGCAGGTCCTCACCGGACACGGCTGCTTCGGGAGGTTCCTGTTCAGGATTAGGCGGGAGGAAACACCCGGGTGTCACCATTGTGTGGATCGGCCTGAGGACACGGTGGAGCATACGGTGGAGGTCTGCCCGGCTTGGGCAGAGCAACGCCGTGTCCTCGTAGAGGCGATCGGCGGCGGTGATCTCTCGCGTCCGGCCCTGGTTCAGGCCATGGTACGGAGCGAGAGGAAATGGCAGGCCGTCACCTCCTTCTGCGAAGCGGTAATGCTCGCGAAGGAGGAGGCGGAACGCGTGAGGGAGAGGCAAATTTCGCGTCCTCACGCCCCTAACCGCCGCAATAGGAGGAGACGCCCGGGGCGGGAATCGCGAGCCGATTTCCGGCCACCGTAGGCGCGGGCTTGCGGACGGTGAGCAATGGGTAGCTCGCCGTCCGATAAGGACCAAGCCCGGGTCGACGGCGCGTTGTGTTCCACGCGCGCCTCAAAGAGATGTCAGCAGAATTGACGGGGTCCGCTAGGGTCAGTGCCTGCCGGGGGTTCGAAGAAAACCGATAGGGAAATCGTGGCCCCCGGCAACAGGGCAACCGAAGGAACACGGGTGGGTTTTAGTCAGTAAGAGACACGCCTCCCGCTCCACCCAGAGCGGGAGAAGTTATTTGATAATTTCCTAACCAAAAAAAAAAAAAAAGGGTACAGGTTGTAACAAAACATCAAACGTCGTGTTCGAAGTGCCGTTCGATAAAATTTATAAACGACGAATGCTCGATGTTCTGTTACAAGTCAATGCTCACGTTAACAGTTGAAACCTGTGCCTTAATTGCGTAACTTATTTTTGTAAACAATTACTTATGACTAATTTGTTTCATTCTGACAGTTCTACAACATTCATTGCGGTATTTACGTTGTTGAGCAGATTTTTTTTTTCCAACTTATGAAGCCATGGATTAGCAATCTGTTTCAAATTAAAACAAATTGTAATTGATCATGTATTACACAATTAGAGTACTGGACCTGAAAATAATGATTATTTCAGGAATAAAGAAAAAGAACTGACAATCACTTACTTCTTGGTGATAGGTGCGTCACCTGAACGATTCGTATAATTAACCATGGCGTTAAACGACTGATTCAACCACTGCCAGAATATGGTAGCTGGCTTTGTCTTGTAGAATGTTATCATGCCTGAGAATAGCAAAAAATTCATACAAAAAAAAATATACATAAATCAGTGTCGACGTCGTGACAAAGTTGAAAAAGAAAGTTGAAGTTGTTTTTGGTTAGCCTGTGCTATGCTATCCCATTCCTGGGCAAAGGCCTTCCTCTACTCCTTAATTCCATCGTTCGCGAGCCCGCTCATTCTCCTTTCAGTTTTGACGGAATCTGTCCAGGTTCTGGTTCATTCCGCAAATTCCATTGCAACCTTTAGAATACCTACATAATGCTGAAGTAGATAGTTGTGTAGTTAAGTCACAAGACTAAAAAGGAGCAGGTGATACGTGCTCACGCTGGGAAGTTTTCTGCGGGGGGGACGGGGTAGGTTTTCTGCGGTCGTTAATATAATTCACTTTGTCATTTATTTACGAAATCAAATAATTGTTTATTTATAAAATAAATTTAGATTCTATTATATGGTTAACTTAAGATTCATAAGTAATTTTTTAAATTTCTTAGAAGTGTTTCTAAGTATTAGAAAAAAATACTTATTTGTCTTGAAGTTTTTAGAAATTTACGTTATTTCAACATTTTTTTTTTCTGCTATATTTTGTATGGAAGTTGAAAAAAGTGGGTCAGCCACATGCAAATAAACCATATAATGATGTTGATGAAATTTTTAAATTTACAAAATCAAACGGCGTTTCTTGTAACAAAACGATCAAACGTTAGTCTCGCGTCATTTTTTTAAAAACTTTTTACGAATATTAGTGATTTTCCATGAATACTTAATTTATTTCAAAATCCCTTTCAGTCACATGCAAAACAAAGAACTCGAGTTTTCAAATCACAAATAATTTTGTTTAAGTTCTTTTTCCCTTTCTCACAACGAATGAACAAAATTGATCAAAATCAGTCGACTTCGTGCACATAGAATGTAAAACTATTAGGTTTGTAGGTAAGGTATTCGACTGGGTTTTTTTTAATTATATTTTCTCCAAAAATAGAAAATCGATATTTCAGTTTACATTTACTCACATCCTGTCATAATAGTGTTCATAGGCGCTTGCGCAGCCATGCGTCCGATCTTGATCATCTTCTCACCAGTGTCGGGGTGAAATGCACTGTCAACGAGATATTTGGTCGCCCACAGTTTATCTTCGTCATAACCGGAGGGCATTATTTTTGTTCTCCTGTTAACATGACAAAAAAACGAATTTAGTTTAGGAACTTCATTCGGCCATATTACAAACAATGTTTATCTTTAGATCCAGGCTTTAACTATCGAGCCATTTTTGGATTTCGAACTTTATACCGATAAAGTTAAAGTTCAAATGTCAAAAACTCTAGAAGAGCGGTTGTCGCTACGTAGAATCAGCAATTTACCGGCGGGCGAATGACGTCACTGTAACGTTATTTTTGAAAGTAAGTTAGTGTTTTTTCTTAGAAAGCGTTTTTTGAAACCGTAAACCCCGCCGCCCAAAGATTTACATCTCATCATTTTCTTGACAGCCGTCACTACGGCCGTTATGTAGCGGCCACCGCTCATAAAGGAAATGCTTTTTAGTACAGTTATTTGTTTATTTAGTTTTATTTATTTAGTATTTATTTATTTAGTATTTATTTATCTAGTTTTTATTTATTCAGTGAAACAGACGATGATTTATAACGAAAACGAGCGCGTAAAATTTCATGACCAGACCTTTGGGCGTTTAGATATTATGGAAAAACTACTGGATGTATCTACTCAAAATATAATTATTTGAACTTTTGAATAAGTTATCTACCCTATCTTTCTATTTTGCCATTTTCATACTACATAAGTTATTTATTTACGACCAAAGGTGAGTAAAAATTTGTGTTGAAATATGGAAGTTTCGACGCCCATAACTTCTAAACCAATACTTTTTCCCAATTCTGCTTTCATACAGGGCTAGACAATGACAAGACAAATTGATATAATTTTTAGTTTTGAACGTACACCGTCAAACAGACGAGTAATCACCATACTACGTTTGTATGGAAGAATGACCGACTAGTACACCCTTAAGTGGTCATAACTTTATTTTTGTCGAAATACTGGCTCGAAGGTTTGGTCTAGGACAAAAGTGAGAATTACAAAACATATTCTAACTTTTATCCTAACCCAAATCAATGAGACGGTTTTGATTTAGTTGGTAATCCTCCACGAGAGATGGCTAGGCCACATGATGCGTTGTGTGTGGTTCGTAGAAGCACCGCACGTACGCTACGGCGGTAAATGGCCATAAGAATAAAACTACGGCGGCGGCGGCGCGGCGGCGCGGCGGCGGCGGCGGTGTCGCGTCACAGCGCTGAATTTCGACAATTTGCCGTGCCGCTCCGTCGTCACATCGTAATTTGACTTAATTTGTTCGCACAAGCTTCATCATCTGCCTAGCCTTTTCCCAACTATGTTGGGGTCGGCTTGCAGTCTAACCGGATGCAGCTGAATACCAGTATTTTACATGGAGCGACTGCCTATCGGACCTCCACAACCCAGTTACTGGGTAATACGATACCCCTTGGTAAGACTGGTTGTCAGATTTTCGGGCTTCTGACGACCCGTAACAACTGTCAAAGATCTACAAATGACAGCCGGGACCAACGGCTTAACGTGCTTTCCGAGGCACGCAGGGGTTTTGATATGTAAAGATGGTCACCCATCCACGGACCAACCGCGGCAAGCGTAGCTTAACACACAACAGCGCGGCGGCTTTTTGCTCGCACAAGCTTACTATTACTATACTCCGTTTGAAATAAGATTAGACATTTAAACAAACCTTTTTTACAGTCCGTTCAACCGATTTTGACTTCTATACCGTAGGCATAAGGATGGCATTAAAAGCAAAAAAAGTGGTTACAAACCAACTGTTTACTGCAGCTGTCATTTGTCGTGCTACCAACGCAATAGAAGTCAAAATCGATTGAACGGACTGTAAAAAAGGTTTAGTTAAATGTCTAATCTTATTTCAAACGGAGTATAGTTACTTTAGCTTGTGCGGACAGGGAACATTATAAGTTGGTATAATCCAACAGAAGCTCAACCTGTCAACATGGGAAGGGCACCTTCATATCGCGTCAGTAACCTCACGCTATCGGGAGTCTCAAGCCTCCTTCAGGTTTTGTCCACGAGCGTGGCCTTCAAGGGAGTGCGGCTGCAAGGCTAGGTTATACTACTATAATAAGTATTAAAAGTATTCCGTGTATTTCGGTCCACGTATTTTTTACGCACGGACAGTCGTTTCAGTGCCTCGGGAAGCACGTAATCAGGGCTGCCAGTAGAGTTAATTTGTCCTGAATTCCTGATTTGTTGGCTAATGCCCTGTTTCTTGCTAACACTACGCGAGGCTTTAATAAAGGGTAGTAATAAACGCCCCGGAAAAAAATATTTTCCGACAACTTACCTATATGCGAATACAAATAAAGAAACGACCGAATAAAATACTGAAAATTCCGAAAAATCAATACAGAATTAGCTGACGTAATATTTTTCAAACATGGAAACAGCATACACCATGCATGCAGCATGCAAGTGAGCATGCAATATGCAGCAGGCATGGTTTCGCAGATGGTTTAACGCTCACCACCGCAGCTTCGGCTTGCTGGCCGGCGAGCATTATAAAACCAGCTGCTCCTCAGCTCGCGGGCCGCCTCGCCCCTCCGCGCCTACGCGGGCTTAAATTACACTCTAGGGGTAGGGCAGACAAGACTACGTGGATTCGGTTTTGCAGCGATTCGTTTCTGTCACTAACTTTTGTAGCACAACATATTGACTTTTCGGAAGTTTAGTTTTTTTTTTGGAAATTAACTATTACAGTCAACCACAGATTTTCGGAAGTTAATTTTTTTTTCGGAAGCTTTATTATTATCCTTTAATAAATGCCTTAATGAAAGCGCGTTGTTGGATTTCAACGTTCTCTTTTATTTGGGCACTAGCTTTTGCCCGCGGCTTCGCCCGCGTGGAAGTAGGAAATTATCCCACGGGTACGTAGGTACTACCGGAATAAAAAGTATCTATTGTGTTAATCCAGGTTATAAGCTATCTGTGTTTTTGCCTAAGCCCTTTTTGCGTGATTGGGAGTAACAAACATCCAAACATACAAACTTTCACATTTATAATATTAAATGAAATGTACGAACCTGTAGTTATCCACGATACTCTTAGCCTTGTCCAGATCTTGGTCGCTAGTGAGGAAGTTTATTGGGTTGGTGAGCAGTATAAAGTGCTTGGCGCGGCCCCAGTATGTGTTCTGGTCCCATCGAGGTCGGTCCAAGTTTATCATGCCAAATTTGGGCAGCGCTCGCGGCGGCGGCGCCTTCGACGGCGGCGGCGGCGGCTTTGCCATAGTTATTTACGCTACAAAAAAAAAAAAAAACTCGAAATTACATGTCTGGCAAATCAATGATGATATAATTTAACTTTAAGGAAAGTGTCAAATGCTTATGACCACTATTTATAAGTTTTCAATTATTAGGAAATTGGTTAAAATTATAAATAGTAACTAGTTATACATAATTATACCCAATGAGTGTAGCCTCAATAGATTTCAACTATTTCCAGTTTCGACGGGACGATATTATCGTGGACGTCCATAAAATGTATGGAAATACGTGCACGTTATAACGTTATCGTGGACGGAAATTTATAAGCGTCCACATACATTGTATACTTTATTAACATTGATTTTAACAATAAAGGGTGGGTGAAGATAGAAGTACCTTCCACCTACCTACCTCACCAGATCTGCCACCACTTACCACTAGACCACCTTCTAAACAGATTTGTAAGCGTGTAATCCGTTATTTAAATTTATAGTTAACATCTACAAGGAAATCATTCTATAACACATTTTTATTTTGTAAATACACCGAAATTTAATTTCGAATTTCAAAAGTGACATTCAGACTCGTGTTTTTCTTACTATAGATAATAATCTTCTATGATAGATAGATCTATGATAGAACTGAGAATCGTAAGAGGTTTTATAGTTATTTATAATAAAATAAGTAAATAATAAAATTCATTTATTTCAGGTAAATAACACCCATTACCAAAACATAAATTAATATTAATTTTAGAGATAAAATCAAACAAGATCAAATACAATTAAACTAAAACAAATAAAATCAAATAAATAATGTCAAATAAAGTAAAATTAAATCAATTAAAATCAAATAAACAATGTCAAATAAAGTAAAATTAAATCAATTAAAATCAAATAAATAATGTCAAATAAAGTAAAATCAATTATGCAACTGTTGTTTTAATACCTAATTATAACAGTTGCATACAAGACTTTATCTACACCCATGATATGAATACGCTATAACATTTTCTGAAACCATTGGGTGTTTGTAATTCAA
Source organism: Agrochola lychnidis (assembly GCA_963680765.1). Taxonomy (NCBI): domain Eukaryota; kingdom Metazoa; phylum Arthropoda; class Insecta; order Lepidoptera; family Noctuidae; genus Agrochola; species Agrochola lychnidis. The sequence continues at coordinate 9,646,290 of OY796869.1, read as the reverse complement.
GATCAAGAATAAAAAAAAACTTTTTACAAAAAAAACAACCGACTTCCAAAAAAACACCACAAAGTGAAAAATAACTTTAATTTCGGAAGTCGGTGTCTTTGGTTTTGAATTTTCGTTTTTTGCCACCGACTTCCGAAATTAAAGTTATTTTTCACTTTGTAGTTTTTTTGGAAGTCGGTTGTTTTTTTTTGTAAAAAGTTTTTATTTTTCACTTTTTAGTTGTGGTATTTACCCCACACAAATTCGAATACCACTACTTGCTATGTAACTAACAGTGAGAGGAACTTAACATATCATCCACATAATAAGTGGGAAAAAATCCGTATTATTGAAGCTAACTCAAAAACTAACCAAGCAAAGTTATTAAAATTTATATGGGACCACCTCTGAAGTATTACCTACCAAACAAAAACAGAATCATTAAAATCAATTCATAATTGGCCGAGTTATCGCGTAACAAACATACAAAAAAAAAAAACATACTGTTGAATTGAGAACCTCCTCCTTTTGGAAGTCGGTTAAAACTTGCCACGAAATGTACAACTGAACGTATAAATGTCGCCTGCAGCAGCACATCACACACACATGCGTGCAGCGGGTGCTGCTGTCCCCCGTTTGTACGTTGAAACGAGTTGCATAATGAAATTTAGTACAACATTATAACACTCGTTTGGATGATGTAATGGTTACTATGACACTGGCTGTTATAATGTTGCCAATAAGCTGTTTCAGAAACTTTTATAGAGGTTTTATAGCACGGGTGTAGTTTTTTTTTTTTTTTCCAATATCATCTTGCGATCGGCTTGAGAAGCCCTTAGCAGATATGTTATGGGAGTTTATTGACAGGAGAGAACTGTTCCTCCAGTGAGGAAGCTGTCTCTTATTAAATTAGGAATTGTTAGTGAACAAGGTCCCATATGTGTTGTCTTTTGAGCATTCTGTGGTTTATTGGTTCACATAACGCTGTTGCTAGGGTGTTAGTATGAGCTTTTATACGGTCTTTGTATGCTTTTGCTCTGTGTTCGACTTCCTCCTTAACTGTTTTCATTTCTGTATAGTCATGCAGTTCACTGGTTCTGATAAATAGGGGTACATTGGTTATTATTTTGAGTGCCTTATTCTGGAACCGTTGTAAAATCATCAGCCCACATTAGAGTTTTTTGCTGATCCCCATAACTCTATGCCATATGTCCAAACCGGCTTGATTATAGCTTTATAAACGAGTATCTTATTTTCCATGGTGACATGCGACCTTCTGCCTATTAGCCAGTTTAGGTTTCTGAGCCGTATGTTTAGCTCGTCGCGTTTTTTTTGGATATGAGGCTTCCATGTTTGCCTCCTATCAAGATGCATGCCTAGGTATTTTGCTGAATCTTGATGGGGTAAAGCGTCGTTTCCAAGTTTAAGTGGGGGGCAGTTATCCTTTCTCAGAGTAAAAGTGACATGCACCGATTTGTTGGAGCTGGCCCTGATGCGCCACTTTTCCATCCATTTGCCGACTTTGTTCAAGTGATTCTGTAGATTTAAAGACGCTACGCTGGGGTTTTCATGGTTGCAAAGTGCAGCGGTGTCATCAGCGAATGTGGCAGATAGAATATCATCCGTTGTGGGTATATCTGCAGTGTATAAAAGGTACAGAGTAGGGCCCAAAACGGAACCTTGTGGTACCCCGGCTTTTATATCCTGAAAGGCAGAGTAGCTGTCATTTATTTTAACTCTAAATATTCTATCCTCCAAATAAGATTTTAAAAGCAGGTAAAAGTTATGTGGAAGTCGGTTCTTTATTTTGAAAAGCAGGCCCAAGTGCCAAACCTTATCAAATGCTTGTTGTACATCTAGAAAGACAGCAGAGCAGTACTGTTTTTCTCGAGAGCTTCTCTTATTTTGTTGACAACTCGGTGAACTTGTTCTATAGTCGAATGGCCAGTTCTGAAACCAAACTGATGTTGAGGAATGAGATCGTTTTCGTTAAGTATTCGTGTTAGCCTTCGCAAGACGATCTTCTCAAACAATTTCGATAATGTTGGTAATAGACTAATTGGTCTGTAAGAAGACACAAGATGCGGGGGTTTGCCAGGCTTCAGAATCATGATTATCTCTGATGTTTTCCATATCATTGGAACATGTCCAATCCTAATTACACTATTAAAAAGGTGCGTTATACCGACTATTGCTTTTTTAGGTATTTGTCGTAGAATTTCAGCTGTTATCAGGCAAAATCCAGGAGCCTTGTTTAACTCTAGACCTTTTATTTCTCTTTGGACTTCGCGGGGTGAGCAGCTTTGCATTGGGAGACATAGTTGCAAATCAGTTTCTAGATAGTCTTGTATTTCTTTTTCAGTTTCTATATCACCGACATTCGTAGTGAAGATTTCATGCAAGAATTGTCCAAACGCCTCAGCCCGTTCTTCGTCAGTTCTAGCCCAAGTGTTGTTACTCTTTTTGATGGGGTGTTGTGCAACCTGAGGCGCCTCCTTACTACATTTTACAGTGTTCCAGAGTGAATACTCGTTTTTAGCTTCGGGATTCAAGTTTGCTAACTTATTCTGTAGGGTTTCTTCTTCGATATCTTTGAGGTACTGTTTTAGGTCAGCGGCTGCTTTGTTAAACGCCCTTTTGTCTTTGGAATGTCGACTACAATGCCACACTCTTCTGAGTCTTCTCTTCTCTAGGATCTTTGTTTTTATATCCTTGGGTACGTTCCTACTACCTTGTTTTAATGTGGTAACCGGGGTACATTTCCACGCGGCTATTTGTATTAGGTTTGTTAATGTTGTTGCATATTCTTCAATGTCATCCTTTGTTTTAAGTGTCACCTTCAAGTTGAGGTTTTCGTCTATGTAGTCCCTGAAAGCATCCCAATCGGTTTTTTTGGTGTATAGTCGCTCTTTTACTGGTCTTTCAATTATGGTGGTACTTATTGTGGTTATTACTGGCGTGTGGTCTGAACTGCTGTCTAGACAAGTCTCAACATTTAAGTAATGGTTTGGCAATCCTTTATACACAAAGAAGTCCAGAAGATCTGGTGTTTTATTTGGATCTGTAGGCCAATACGAGGGTTCACCTGTACTTAGTACACATAGTTTGTTTTTGTTTATACTTTTTTTCAATTCTCGGCCTCTGGGTAGAGTAAGTCGTGATCCCCAGTGTACGTTTTTGGCGTTCCAGTCACCTCCACATACGAATCTATGTCCAAGGGTTCTGAAATAATTTGTAAACGCTTCTTCCTTTATAGTGTGCTTAGGTGGATAGTATACAGCTGATAATGTTATAAATCCCCGCTTATCTTGTACCGTTATTGTAGTTGCTTGTATTGGTTCTGTTTTATACTCCTGAAGAATCTCGTGCTTGATATGTTTTTTGATAATTACAGCTGTGCCTGCATGAGCAGTTCCGTCCGGGTGAGATGTCGCATATATGCTGTAATTTTGTAACGTTGTGTTGTGATTTGGTATTAAGTGTGCCTCAGATACAAGGAGTACGTCAATATTTTCATATTCCAAAAAAGTTTGTATGTCATATTTGTGTTTAATTAACCCGTTTGTATTTCACGTTGCTACTTTCAGAGTGGTCATTTCAATGGACAAGTTTGTTGATTACTGTTGTGAGAAGGTTCATCATTTGTTCTAATAATTTATCTAGCTTTACAGCTTGTTGTGTGAGTAGGATTTCTAAGTTATTATCATATGCTGTGGGTAGCGTTTTTATAGCATCTGAATAGGACTTTGTGCCTATGAAATTTTGGTTCGCATGTCTGGATTTCTCGAACGGTTGGAATACCAACCGTTCGAGAAATCCAGACATCTCAGAAATCTAAAAATCATGATCTATCTATCAGAAATCTTACCACAGAATCACACCAACAACAATAGTTGTTGGTGTGATTCTGTGGTAAGATTTGGCTGTCGTACACTATTTGGTTTATTTTGTGTGGTAGTGATATATGTAGGGACCTTTGTTGACTTTTGTCTACCTGTTTTTCTAGATAGTATTTCTATGTACACTTCACACCCTTTGTAGTTAGCAGAGTGTGCACCTTCACATAACGCACAGGTGGCGGGGGTGTTTCGGTCCTTTTTAGGACAATCGGATGTTTTGTGATCTTGTGCACACTTTACACAGCGGTATGGCCGCATGCAGTAATTTTTAGAATGCCCGTATTGTTGACACCTCTGGCATTGTGGTATTGTGTTTATTTTCTTAGGCTCTTCAATTATAACAATTTGATTGTTAATAGATTTTATTGTTTTAGCAGCATAGTTGTTTGGGCCAGCCACGAGATTAACAAAGAATGTCGACGTTGGTTTCTTTTCTGGACCATATTTTACATTAATAATTTCTCCTTGTACTTTATTTCCAGTTTTTTCGACTTCTTCTATGATAGCACTGTGCGGAGTTGAATGATGGAGTTTTTTTACTACTAGACGGCAGCAACGTTGGTCCTTTATATTAAAAGTGTGGCCTATAAGTCCATTTTCACGGACTAGGGTAATAATTTTCTTATATGCTTCTATGTCTATAGAATTGATTCTTAATTGATTTTTGTTTACAATTTTTAGGAAGAAATCGTCTTTATCAGCAACAGTGTTAACCAATTCAGTTAATTTATTGATGTCTTCAATGCCATATAAGATAATCGGTGGAGGTTTGTTTGGGCGTTTCTCTTTGGGTTCAGGTTCATCTTCTGTCAGGTCAATCTGTAGGCCATCGTACCTATTGGTAGTTTTGATTGTTTCTGGAGATGGCGACTGTGATAACTTCTTTCGCTTGTTGGCTCTAGCTGTTGGAACTCTTTGCCATTCAGGAGGACAAGGTGTGTTATTAGTAGGTGTCTGACTTTTCTGTTCTTCTTGTGTTGGGGGGAGCTGTGTTGGTAGATTTAAGCTGTGGTCTATTTCCAAGGGATTGACTTCTTTGTCTACTCATAAACAAGCTAGGGTGGAAGGCTTGCTGTACATATTTCTTGCTGCCAGTAGTATTCACTACCATAGAAGCCTGGTCGCCTACTTCCATGGAGTCTTCGGTAATCAATTTCTCACCCACCGGCCTGAATACCGGCGGGCGCCGGGTGTTAGCCGGATCGCACGACAAAAACTCGCTCTTATTATTCGACATTTCATAAAAGGGGGGGGTTGGGAGATAATCTCATAGCACTTTCCCAAGGCACTATGGCCACTCTTTTAGAAGGTATTTAGTTCTTCTAGGCCAGTGGAGACCAGTTAGCGGGTTTCTAAACCGCCGCCCGTGGCTCGGCGTTGTTGCTCATTTAGCACCACCCGGGGGATACGTGTAGGGTGGGCCTAGGAGAAGGTGGTAAATCCTACGGACGCGAGCAACTTCACCCCCCAAGGGTGTAGATAAAATCATTTATGGAGTTAGACCTTAAAATACGCACCTATAATGGCAATTGAGTCAAAATCTCTATTAGATTTTAGTGTCCGGTGCACGTTTACGCCACTGTGCTTTCCCCAATTGACCTCAATTATTTAATCGTTGTGGTAGGTAAATTAACAAAATAATGTAGGTAAGTATACTCCGTTTGAAATAAGATTAGACATTTAAACAAACCTTTTTTACAGTCCGTTCAACCGATTTTGACTTCTATACCGTAGGCATAAGGATGGCATTAAAAGCAAAAAAAGTGGTTACAAACCAACTGTTTACTGCAGCTGTCATTTGTCATGCCGGGTTCCCTATCCATTTGCATAAAATTTTAAGACCTAATATAACTTAGCATAATTTGTTTGGCATAATTATATTTTCGCATAATATAATTACGCATAACAGCTTACGCATAATTTTTTTAAGCATAATTTCTCTAACCATAATAATGATTAAGCATAATATTCTAAAGCATAAATTTATCAAGCATAATATTCTAAAGCATAACTTTATTAAGTATAACATTCTAAAGCATAACTTTATTAAGGATAACATTCACAAGTATTAATTTATTTACGCATAATGATATTAAACATGCAGCATGCAAGCAAGCATACAGCATGCAAGCAAGCATGCAGCAGGCATGGTTTCTGTCACGGCTCCGGCGATGCGGGCCTCCGGCGGCCCCACGCGTGCTAATCGTCGCAGACGGCTTTCGCTCACCACCGCAGCTTCGGCTTTCGTTCGATTTGTTTTATCGACTTTGTTTTTTATCGACTTTGATTTATCGACTTTGTTTTTATCGACTTTGTTTTTATCGACTTTGTTTTTATCGACTTTGGTTTTATCGACTGTTTTTATCGACTGTTTTTATAACTGTTTTTATCGACTTTGTTTTTATCGACTTTGTTATTTATCGACTTTGTTTTATCGACTTTGGTTTTATCGACTTTTTTATCGACTTTGTTTTTATCGTCTTTGTTTTTTATCGATTTTGTTTTTATCGACTTTGTTTTATCGACTTTGTTTTTATCGACTTTGTTCTATCGACTTTGTTTTTGTATCGACTTTTTTTATTTATCGACTTTGTTTTATCGACTTTGTTTTTATCGACTTTGTTTTATCGACTTTGTTCTATCGACTTTGTTCTATCGACTTTGTTCTATCGACTTTGTTTTTATCGACTTTGTTTTTATCGACTTTGTTTTTTAGCGACTTTGTTCTATAGACTTTGTTTTTATCGACTTTGTTGTATCGACTTTGTTCTATCGACTTTGTTGTTATCGACTGTTTTTATCGACTTTGTTTTTATCGACTTTGTTATTTATCGACTTTGTTTTATCGACTTTGGTTTTATCGACTTTAATTATCGACTTTGTTTTTATCGACTTTGTTTTTATCGACTTTGTTTTTATCGACTTTGTTTTTATCGACTTTGTTTTTTATCGATTTTGTTTTTTATCGACTTTGTTTTTTATCGACTTTGTTTTTTATCGACTTTGTTTTATCGACTTTGTTTTTATCGACTTTGTTCTATCGACTTTGTTTTTGTATCGACTTTTTTTATTTATCGACTTTGTTTTATCGACTTTGTTTTTATCGACTTTGTTTTTTATCGACTTTGTTTTTTATCGACTTTGTTTTTATCGACTTTGTTTTTATCGACTTTGTTCTATTGACTTTGTTTTTGTATCGACTTTTTTTATTTATCGACTTTGTTTTATCGACTTTGTTTTATCGACTTTGGTTTTATCGACTTTTTTTTTATCGACTTTGTTTTTATCGACTTTGTTTTTTATCGATTTTGTTTTTTATCGACTTTGTTTTATTGACTTTGTTTTTATCGACTTTGTTCTATCGACTTTGTTTTTGTATCGACTTTTTTTATTTATCGACTTTGTTTTATCGACTTTGTTTTTATCGACTTTGTTTTTTATCGACTTTGTTTTTTATCGACTTTGTTTTTATCGACTTTGTTTTTATCGACTTTGTTTTTATCGACTTTTTTTTTATCGACTTTGTTTTTATCGACTTTGTTTTTTATCGATTTTGTTTTTTATCGACTTTGTTTTTTATCGACTTTGTTTTATTGACTTTGTTTTTATCGACTTTGTTCTATCGACTTTGTTTTTGTATCGACTTTTTTTATTTATCGACTTTGTTTTATCGACTTTGTTTTTATCGACTTTGTTTTTTATCGACTTTGTTTTTTATCGACTTTGTTTTTATCGACTTTGTTTTTATCGACTTTGTTTTTATCGACTGTTTTTTATCGATTTTGTTTTTTATCGACTTTGTTTTTTATCGACTTGGTTTTTTATCGACTTTGTTTTTGTATCGACTTTTTTTATTTATCGACTTTGTTTTATCGACTTTGGTTTTATCGACTTTTTTTTATCGACTTTGTTTTTTATCGACTTTGTTTCTATCGACTTTGTTTTTATCGACTTTGGTTTTATCGACTGTTTTTATCGACTGTTTTTATCGACTTTGTTTTATCGACTTTGTTCTATCGACTTTGTTCTATCGACTTTGTTCTATCGACTTTGTTTTATCGACTTTGTTTCATCGACATTGTTTTTATCGACTTTGTTTTTATCGACTGTTTTTATCGACTTTGTTTTTTATCGACTTTGTTTTATCGACTGTTTTTATCGACTTTGTTTTTATCGACTTTGTTTTATCGACTTTGTTTTATCGACTTTGTTCTATCGACTTTGTTCTATCGACTTTGTTCTATCGACTTTGTTTTATCGACTTTGTTCTATCGACTTTGTTCTATCGACTTTGTTTTTATCGACTTTGTTTTATCGACTTTGGTTTTATCGACATTTTTTATCGACTTTATTTTTATCGTCTTTGTTTTTATCGACTTTGTTTTTATCGACTTTGTTGTTATCGACTGTTTTTATCGACTTTGTTTTTTATCGACTTTGTTTTATCGACTGTTTTTATCGACTTTGTTTTTATCGACTTTGTTTTATCGACTTTGTTTTATCGACTTTGTTCTATCGACTTTGTTCTATCGACTTTGTTCTATCGACTTTGTTTTATCGACTTTGTTCTATCGACTTTGTTCTATCGACTTTGTTTTTATCGACTTTGTTTTATCGACTTTGGTTTTATCGACATTTTTTATCGACTTTATTTTTATCGTCTTTGTTTTTATCGACTTTGTTTTTATCGACTTTGTTGTTATCGACTTTGTTTTATCGACTTTGTTTTATCGACTTTGTTTTTATCGACTTTGTTTTTTATCGATTTTGTTTTTTATCGACTTTGTTTTTTATCGACTTTGTTCTATTGACTTTGTTTTTGTATCGACTTTTTTTATTTATCGACTTTGTTTTATCGACTTTGTTTTATCGACTTTGGTTTTATCGACTTTTTTTTTATCGACTTTGTTTTTATCGACTTTGTTTTTTATCGATTTTGTTTTTTATCGACTTTGTTTTATTGACTTTGTTTTTATCGACTTTGTTCTATCGACTTTGTTTTTTTATCGACTTTTTTTATTTATCGACTTTGTTTTATCGACTTTGTTTTTATCGACTTTGTTTTTTATCGACTTTGTTTTTATCGATTTTGTTTTTATCGACTTTGTTTTTATCGACTTTTTTTTTATCGACTTTGTTTTTATCGACTTTGTTTTTTATCGATTTTGTTTTTTATCGACTTTGTTTTTTATCGACTTTGTTTTATTGACTTTGTTTTTATCGACTTTGTTCTATCGACTTTGTTTTTGTATCGACTTTTTTTATTTATCGACTTTGTTTTATCGACTTTGTTTTTATCGACTTTGTTTTTTATCGACTTTGTTTTTATCGACTTTGTTTTTATCGACTTTGTTTTTATCGACTGTTTTTTATCGATTTTGTTTTTTATCGACTTTGTTTTTTATCGACTTGGTTTTTTATCGACTTTGTTTTTGTATCGACTTTTTTTATTTATCGACTTTGTTTTATCGACTTTGGTTTTATCGACTTTTTTTTATCGACTTTGTTTTTTATCGACTTTGTTTCTATCGACTTTGTTTTTATCGACTTTGGTTTTATCGACTGTTTTTATCGACTGTTTTTATCGACTTTGTTTTATCGACTTTGTTCTATCGACTTTGTTCTATCGACTTTGTTCTATCGACTTTGTTTTATCGACTTTGTTTCATCGACATTGTTTTTATCGACTTTGTTTTTATCGACTGTTTTTATCGACTTTGTTTTTTATCGACTTTGTTTTATCGACTGTTTTTATCGACTTTGTTTTTATCGACTTTGTTTTATCGACTTTGTTTTATCGACTTTGTTCTATCGACTTTGTTCTATCGACTTTGTTCTATCGACTTTGTTTTATTTACTTTGTTCTATCGACTTTGTTCTATCGACTTTGTTTTTATCGACTTTGTTTTATCGACTTTGGTTTTATCGACATTTTTTATCGACTTTATTTTTATCGTCTTTGTTTTTATCGACTTTGTTTTTATCGACTTTGTTGTTATCGACTTTGTTTTATCGACTTTGTTTTATCGACTTTGTTTTATCGACTTTGTTTCATCGACATTGTTTTTATCGACTTTGTTTTTATTGACTGTTTTTATCGACTTTGTTTTTTATCGACTTTGTTTTATCGACTGTTTTTATCGACTTTGTTTTTATCGACTTTGTTTTATCGACTTTGGTTTTATCGACTTTTTTTTTATCGACTTTGTTTTTATCGACTTTGTTTTTTATCGATTTTGTTTTTTATCGACTTTGTTTTTTATCGACTTTGTTTTTGTATCGACTTTGTTTTTTATCGACTTTGTTTTTATCGACTTTGTTTTTATCGACTTTGTTTTTATCGACTTTGTTTTTATCGACTTTGTTTTTATCGACTTTGTTTTTTATCGATTTTGTTTTTTATCGACTTTGTTTTTTATCGACTTTGTTTTATTGACTTTGTTTTTATCGACTTTGTTCTATCGACTTTGTTTTTGTATCGACTTTTTTTATTTATCGACTTTGTTTTATCGACTTTGGTTTAATCGACTTTTTTTTTTGGACTTTGTTTTTTATCGACTTTGTTTTTATAGACTTTGGTTTTATCGACTTTTTTTTATCGACTTTGTTTTTATCGACTTTGTTTTATCGACTTTGTTCTATCGACTTTGTTCTATCGACTTTGATTTTATCGACTTTGTTTTTTATCGACTTTGTTTTATCGACTTTGTTTTTATCGACTTTGTTTTATCGACTTTGTTCTATCGACTTTGTTCTATCGACTTTGTTTTTATCGACTTTGTTTTATCGACTTTGTTTTAATCGACTTTGTTTTTATCGACTTTGGTTTTATCGACTGTTTTTATCGACTGTTTTTATAACTGTTTTTATCGACTTTGTTTTTATCGACTTTGTTTTATCGACTTTGGTTTTATCGACTTTTTTATCGACTTTGTTTTTATCGTCTTTGTTTTTTTTCGATTTTGTTTTTATCGACTTTGTTTTATCGACTTTGTTTTTATCGACTTTGTTCTATCGACTTTGTTTTTGTATCGACTTTTTTTATTTATCGACTTTGTTTTATCGACTTTGTTTTTATCGACTTTGTTTTATCGACTTTGTTCTATCGACTTTGTTCTATCGACTTTGTTCTATCGACTTTGTTCTATCGACTTTGTTTTTATCGACTTTGTTTTTATCGACTTTGTTTTTAGCGACTTTGTTCTATAGACTTTGTTTTATCGACTTTGTTCTATCGACTTTGTTCTATCAACTTTGTTGTAATCGACTGTTTTTATCGACTTTGTTTTTATCGACTTTGTTATTTATCGACTTTGTTTTATCGACTTTGGTTTTATCGACTTTTTTTATCGACTTTGTTTTTATCGACTTTGTTTTTTATCGACTTTGTTGTAATCGACTGTTTTTATCGACTTTGTTTTTATCGACTTTGTTATTTATCGACTTTGTTCTATCGACTTTGTTCTATCGACTTTGTTGTAATCGACTGTTTTTATCGACTTTGTTTTTATCGACTTTGTTATTTATCGACTTTGTTTTATCGACTTTGGTTTTATCGACTTTTTTTATCGACTTTGTTTTTATCGACTTTGTTTTTATCGACTTAGTTTTTATCGACTTTGTTTTTATCGACTTTGTTTTTTATCGATTTTGTTTTTTATCGACTTTGTTTTTTATCGACTTTGTTTTTTATCGACTTTGTTTTATCGACTGTTTTTATCGACTTTGTTCTATAGACTTTGTTTTTGTATCGACTTTTTTATTTATCGACTTTGTTTTATCGACTTTGTTTTTATCGACTTTGTTTTATCGACTTTGTTCTATCGACTTTGTTCTATCGACTTTGTTCTATCGACTTTGTTCTATCGACTTTGTTTTTATCGACTTTGTTTTTATCGACTTTGTTTTTAGCGACTTTGTTCTATAGACTTTGTTTTATCGACTTTGTTCTATCGACTTTGTTCTATCAACTTTGTTGTAATCGACTGTTTTTATCGACTTTGTTTTTATCGACTTTGTTATTTATCGACTTTGTTTTATCGACTTTGTTTTTATCGACTTTGGTTTTATCGACTGTTTTTATCGACTGTTTTTATAACTGTTTTTATCGACTTTGTTTTTATCGACTTTGTTATTTATCGACTTTGTTTTATCGACTTTGGTTTTATCGACTTTTTTATCGACTATGTTTTTATCGTCTTTGTTTTTTATCGATTTTGTTTTTATCGACTTTGTTTTATCGACTTTGTTTTTATCGACTTTGTTCTATCGACTTTGTTTTTATCGACTTTGTTCTATCGACTTTGTTTTTGTATCGACTTTTTTTATTTATCGACTTTGTTTTATCGACTTTGTTTTTATCGACTTTGTTTTTTATCGACTTTGTTTTTTATCGACTTTGTTTTATCGACTTTGTTCTATCGACTTTGTTCTATCGACTTTGTTCTATCGATTTTGTTTTATCGACTTTGTTCTATCGACTTTGTTCTATCGACTTTGTTTTTATCGACTTTGTTTTATCGACTTTGGTTTTATCGACATTTTTTATCGACTTTATTTTTATCGTCTTTGTTTTTATCGACTTTGTTTTTATCGACTTTGTTGTTATCGACTTTGTTTTATCGACTTTGTTTTATCGACTTTGTTTCATCGACATTGTTTTTATCGACTTTGTTTTTATCGACTGTTTTTATCGACTTTGTTTTTTATCGACTTTGTTTTATCGACTGTTTTTATCGACTTTGTTTTTATCGACTTTGTTTTATCGACTTTGGTTTTATCGACTTTTTTTTTATCGACTTTATTTTTATCGACTTTGTTTTTTATCGACTTTGTTTTATCGACTTTGTTTTATTCGACTTTGTTCTATCGACTTTGTTTTTGTATCGACTTTTTTTATTTATCGACTTTGTTTTATCGACTTTGTTTTTATCGACTTTGTTTTTTATCGACTTTGTTTTATTCGACTTTGTTCTATCGACTTTGTTTTTGTACCGACTTTTTTTATTTATCGACTTTGTTTTATCGACTTTGTTTTTATCGATTTTGTTTTTTATCGACTTTGTTTTTTATCGACTTTGTTTTATCGACTTTGTTCTATCGACTTTGTTCTATCGACTTTGTTCTATCGACTTTGTTTTATCGACTTTGTTCTATCGACTTTGTTCTATCGACTTTGTTTTTATCGACTTTGTTTTATCGACTTTGGTTTTATCGACATTTTTTATCGACTTTATTTTTATCGTCTTTGTTTTTATCGACTTTGTTGTTATCGACTTTGTTGTTATCGACTTTGTTTTATCGACTTTGTTTTATCGACTTTGTTTCATCGACATTGTTTTTATCGACTTTGTTTTTATCGACTGTTTTTATCGACTTTGTTTTTTATCGACTTTGTTTTATCGACTGTTTTTATCGACTTTGTTTTTATCGACTTTGTTTTATCGACTTTGGTTTTATCGACTTTTTTTTTATCGACTTTGTTTTTATCGACTTTGTTTTTTATCGATTTTGTTTTTTATCGACTTTGTTTTATCGACTGTTTTTATCGACTTTGTTTTTATCGACTTTGTTTTATCGACTTTGGTTTTATCGACTTTTTTTTTATCGACTTCATTTTTATCGACTTTGTTTTTTATCGACTTTGTTTTATCGTCTTTGTTTTATTCGACTTTGTTCTATCGACTTTGTTTTTGTATCGACTTTTTTTATTTATCGACTTTGTTTTATCGACTTTGTTTTTATCGACTTTGTTTTTTATCGACTTTGTTTTTTATCGACTTTGTTTTATCGACTTTGTTCTATCGACTTTGTTCTATCGACTTTGTTCTATAGACTTTGTTTTATCGACTTTGTTCTATCGACTTTGTTCTATCGACTTTGTTTTTATCGACTTTGTTTTATCGACTTTGGTTTTATCGACATTTTTTATCGACTTTATTTTTATCGTCTTTGTTTTTATCGACTTTGTTTTTATCGACTTTGTTTTATCGACTTTGTTTTATCGACTTTGTTTCATCGACATTGTTTTTATCGACTTTGTTTTATCGACTGTTTTTATCGACTTTGTTTTTATCGACTTTGTTTTATCGACTTTGGTTTTATCGACTTTTTTTTTATCGACTTTGTTTTTATCGACTTTGTTTTTTATCGACTTTGTTTTATCGACTTTGTTTTATTCGACTTTGTTCTATCGACTTTGTTTTTGTATCGACTTTTTTTATTTATCGACTTTGTTTTATCGACTTTGTTTTTATCGACTTTGTTTTTTATCGACTTTGTTTTTTATCGACTTTGTTTTATCGACTTTGTTCTATCGACTTTGTTCTATCGACTTTGTTTTTATCGACTTTGTTTTTATCGACTTTGTTTTTTAGCGACTGTTTTTATCGACTTTGTTTTTATCGACTTTGTTATTTATCGACTTTGTTTTATCGACTTTGGTTTTATCGACTTTAATTATCGACTTTGTTTTTATCGACTTTGTTTTTATCGACTTTGTTTTTATCGACTTTGTTTTTATCGACTTTGTTTTTTATCGATTTTGTTTTTTATCGACTTTGTTTTTATCGACTTTGTTATTTATCGACTTTGTTTTATCGACTTTGGTTTTATCGACTTTAATTATCGACTTTGTTTTTATCGACTTTGTTTTTATCGACTTTGTTTTTATCGACTTTGTTTTTTATCGATTTTGTTTTTTATCGACTGTTTTTTATCGACTTTGTTTTTTATCGACTTTGTTTTATCGACTTTGTTTTTATCGACTTTGTTCTATCGACTTTGTTTTTGTATCGAATTTTTTTATTTATCGACTTTGTTTTATCGACTTTGTTTTTATCGACTTTGTTTTTTATCGACTTTGTTTTTATCGACTTTGTTTTTTATCGATTTTGTTTTTTATCGACTTTGTTTTTTATCGACTTTGTTCTATTGACTTTGTTTTTGTATCGACTTTTTTTATTTATCGACTTTGTTTTTATCGACTGTTTTTTATCGATTTTGTTTTTTATCGACTTTGTTTTTTATCGACTTGGTTTTTTATCGACTTTGTTTTTGTATCGACTTTTTTTATTTATCGACTTTGTTTTATCGACTTTGGTTTTATCGACTTTTTTTTATCGACTTTGTTTTTTATCGACTTTGTTTCTATCGACTTTGTTTTTATCGACTTTGGTTTTATCGACTGTTTTTATCGACTGTTTTTATCGACTTTGTTTTATCGACTTTGTTCTATCGACTTTGTTCTATCGACTTTGTTCTATCGACTTTGTTTTATCGACTTTGTTTCATCGACATTGTTTTTATCGACTTTGTTTTTATCGACTGTTTTTATCGACTTTGTTTTTTATCGACTTTGTTTTATCGACTGTTTTTATCGACTTTGTTTTTATCGACTTTGTTTTATCGACTTTGTTTTATCGACTTTGTTCTGTCGACTTTGTTCTATCGACTTTGTTCTATCGACTTTGTTTTATCGACTTTGTTCTATCGACTTTGTTCTATCGACTTTGTTTTTATCGACTTTGTTTTATCGACTTTGGTTTTATCGACATTTTTTATCGACTTTATTTTTACCGTCTTTGTTTTTATCGACTTTGTTTTTATCGACTTTGTTGTTATCGACTTTGTTTTATCGACTTTGTTTTATCGACTTTGTTTTATCGACTTTGTTTCATCGACATTGTTTTTATCGACTTTGTTTTTATTGACTGTTTTTATCGACTTTGTTTTTTATCGACTTTGTTTTATCGACTGTTTTTATCGACTTTGTTTTTATCGACTTTGTTTTATCGACTTTGGTTTTATCGACTTTTTTTTTATCGACTTTGTTTTTATCGACTTTGTTTTTTATCGATTTTGTTTTTTATCGACTTTGTTTTTTATCGACTTTGTTTTTGTATCGACTTTATTTTTATCGTCTTTGTTTTTATCGATTTTGTTTTTTATCGACTTTGTTTTTTATCGACTTGGTTTTTTATCGACTTTGTTTTTGTTTCGACTTTTTTTATTTATCGACTTTGTTTTATCGACTTTGGTTTTATCGACTTTTTTTTATCGACTTTGTTTTTTATCGACTTTGTTTCTATCGACTTTGTTTTTATCGACTTTGGTTTTATCGACTGTTTTTATCGACTGTTTTTATCGACTTTGTTTTATCGACTTTGTTCTATCGACTTTGTTCTATCGACTTTGTTCTATCGACTTTGTTTTATCGACTTTGTTTCATCGACATTGTTTTTATCGACTTTGTTCTATCGACTTTGTTCTATAGACTTTGTTTTATCGACTTTGTTCTATCGACTTTGTTCTATCGACTTTGTTTTTATCGACTTTGTTTTATCGACTTTGGTTTTATCGACTGTTTTTATCGACTGTTTTTATCGACTTTGTTTTATCGACTTTGTTCTATCGACTTTGTTCTATCGACTTTGTTCTATCGACTTTGTTTTATCGACTTTGTTTCATCGACATTGTTTTTATCGACTTTGTTTTTATCGACTGTTTTTATCGACTTTGTTTTTTATCGACTTTGTTTTATCGACTGTTTTTATCGACTTTGTTTTTATCGACTTTGTTTTATCGACTTTGTTTTATCGACTTTGTTCTGTCGACTTTGTTCTATCGACTTTGTTCTATCGACTTTGTTTTATCGACTTTGTTCTATCGACTTTGTTCTATCGACTTTGTTCTATAGACTTTGTTTTATCGACTTTGTTCTATCGACTTTGTTCTATCGACTTTGTTTTTATCGACTTTGTTTTATCGACTTTGGTTTTATCGACATTTTTTATCGACTTTATTTTTATCGACTTTGTTCTATCGACTTTGTTTTTGTATCGACTTTTTTTATTTATCGACTTTGTTTTATCGACTTTGTTTTTATCGACTTTGTTTTATCGACTTTGTTCTATCGACTTTGTTCTATCGACTTTGTTCTATCGACTTTGTTCTATCGACTTTGTTTTTATCGACTTTGTTTTTATCGACTTTGTTTTTAGCGACTTTGTTCTATAGACTTTGTTTTTATCGACTTTGTTCTATCGACTTTGTTCTATCAACTTTGTTGTAATCGACTGTTTTTATCGACTTTGTTTTTATCGACTTTGTTATTTATCGACTTTGTTTTATCGACTTTGGTTTTATCGACTTTTTTTATCGACTTTGTTTTTATCGACTTTGTTTTTTATCGACTTTGTTGTAATCGACTGTTTTTATCGACTTTGTTTTTATCGACTTTGTTATTTATCGACTTTGTTTTTATCGACTTTGTTATTTATCGACTTTGTTTTATCGACTTTGGTTTTATCGACTTTTTTTATCGACTTTGTTTTTATCGACTTTGTTCTATCGACTTTGTTCTATCGACTTTGTTTTTATCGACTTTGTTTTATCGACTTTGTTTTAATCGACTTTGTTTTTATCGACTTTGGTTTTAGCGACTGTTTTTATCGACTGTTTTTATAACTGTTTTTATCGACTTTGTTTTTATCGACTTTGTTTTATCGACTTTGGTTTTATCGACTTTTTTATCGACTTTGTTTTTATCGTCTTTGTTTTTTATCGATTTTGTTTTTATCGACTTTGTTTTATCGACTTTGTTTTTATCGACTTTGTTCTATCGACTTTGTTTTTGTATCGACTTTTTTTATTTATCGACTTTGTTTTATCGACTTTGTTTTTATCGACTTTGTTTTATCGACTTTGTTCTATCGACTTTGTTCTATCGACTTTGTTCTATCGACTTTGTTCTATCGACTTTGTTTTTATCGACTTTGTTTTTATCGACTTTGTTATTTATCGACTTTGATTTATCGACTTTGGTTTTATCGACTTTTTTTATCGACTTTGTTTTTATCGACTTTGTTTTTTATCGACTTTGTTGTAATCGACTGTTTTTATCGACTTTGTTTTTATCGACTTTGTTATTTATCGACTTTGTTCTATCGACTTTGTTCTATCGACTTTGTTGTAATCGACTGTTTTTATCGACTTTGTTTTTATCGACTTTGTTATTTATCGACTTTGTTTTATCGACTTTGGTTTTATCGACTTTTTTTATCGACTTTGTTTTTATCGACTTTGTTTTTATCGACTTTGTTGTTATCGACTTTGTTTTATCGACTTTGTTTTATCGACTTTGTTTCATCGACATTGTTTTTATCGACTTTGTTTTTATCGACTTTGTTTTTATCGACTTTGTTATTTATCGACTTTGTTCTATCGACTTTGTTCTATCGACTTTGTTGTAATCGACTGTTTTTATCGACTTTGTTTTTATCGACTTTGTTTTTTATCGACTTTGTTTTTTATCGACTTGGTTTTTTATCGACTTTGTTTTTTATCGACTTTGTTTTTGTATCGACTTTTTTTATTTATCGACTTTGTTTTATCGACTTTGGTTTTATCGACTTTTTTTTATCGACTTTGTTTTTTATCGACTTTGTTTCTATCGACTTTGTTTTTATCGACTTTGGTTTTATCGACTGTTTTTATCGACTGTTTTTATCGACTTTGTTTTATCGACTTTGTTCTATCGACTTTGTTCTATCGACTTTGTTCTATCGACTTTGTTTTATCGACTTTGTTTCATCGACATTGTTTTTATCGACTTTGTTTTTATCGACTGTTTTTATCGACTTTGTTTTTTATCGACTTTGTTTTATCGACTGTTTTTATCGACTTTGTTTTTATCGACTTTGTTTTATCGACTTTGTTTTATCGACTTTGTTCTGTCGACTTTGTTCTATCGACTTTGTTCTATCGACTTTGTTTTATCGACTTTGTTCTATCGACTTTGTTCTATCGACTTTGTTTTTATCGACTTTGTTTTTATCGACTTTGTTTTTTATCGATTTTGTTTTTTATCGACTTTGTTTTATCGACTTTGGTTTTATCGACTTTTTTATCGACTATGTTTTTATCGTCTTTGTTTTTTATCGATTTTGTTTTTATCGACTTTGTTTTTATCGACTTTGTTTTTATCGACTTTGTTTTTATCGACTTTGTTTTTTATCGATTTTGTTTTTTATCGACTGTTTTTATCGACTTTGTTTTTATCGACTTTGTTTTATCGACTTTGGTTTTATCGACTTTTTTTTATCGACTTTGTTTTATCGACTTTGGTTTTATCGACTTTTTTTTTATCGACTTTGTTTTTATCGACTTTGTTTTTTATCGATTTTGTTTTTTATCGACTTTGTTTTTTATCGACTTTGTTTTTGTATCGACTTTGTTTTTTATCGACTTTGTTTTTATCGACTTTGTTTTTATCGACTTTGTTTTTATCGACTTTGTTCTTATCGACTTTGTTTTTTATCGATTTTGTTTTCTATCGACTTTGTTCTATCGACTTTGTTTTTGTATCGACTTTTTTTATTTATCGACTTTGTTTTATCGACTTTGGTTTTATCGACTTTTTTTTTGAACTTTGTTTTTTATCGACTTTGTTTTTATCGACTTTGTTTTATCGACTTTGTTTTATCGACATTGTTTTTATCGACTTTGTTTTTATCGACTGTTTTTATCGACTGTTTTTATCGACTTTGTTTTTATCGACTTTGTTTTATCGACTTTGTTCTATCGACTTTGTTCTATCGACTTTGTTTTTATCGACTTTGTTTTATCGACTTTGTTTTTATCGACTTTGTTTTTATCGACTTTGGTTTTATCGACTGTTTTTATCGACTGTTTTTATAACTGTTTTTATCGACTTTGTTTTTATCGACTTTGTTATTTATCGACTTTGTTTTATCGACTTTGGTTTCATCGACTTTTTTATCGACTTTGTTTTTATCGTCTTTGTTTTTTATCGATTTTGTTTTTATCGACTTTGTTTTATCGACTTTGTTTTTATCGACTTTGTTCTATCGACTTTGTTTTTGTATCGACTTTTTTTATTTATCGACTTTGTTTTATCGACTTTGTTTTTATCGACTTTGTTTTATCGACTTTGTTCTATCGACTTTGTTCTATCGACTTTGTTCTATCGACTTTGTTTTTATCGACTTTGTTTTTATCGACTTTGTTTTTTAGCGACTTTGTTCTATAGACTTTGTTTTTATCGACTTTGTTCTATCGACTTTGTTCTATCGACTTTGTTGTTATCGACTGTTTTTATCGACTTTGTTTTTATCGACTTTGTTATTTATCGACTTTGTTTTATCGACTTTGGTTTTATCGACTTTTTTTATCGACTTTGTTTTTATCGACTTTGTTTTTATCGACTTTGTTTTTAACGACTTTGTTTTTTATCGATTTTGTTTTTTATCGACTTTGTTTTTTATCGACTTTGTTTTTTATCGACTTTGTTTTATCGACTTTGTTTTTATCGACTTTGTTTTTTATCGACTTTGTTTTATCGACTTTGTTCTATCGACTTTGTTCTATCGACTTTGTTCTATCGACTTTGTTTTATCGACTTTGTTCTATCGACTTTGTTCTATCGACTTTGTTTTTATCGACTTTGTTTTATCGACTTTGGTTTTATCGACATTTTTTATCGACTTTATTTTTATCGTCTTTGTTTGTATCGACTTTGTTGTTATCGACTTTGTTTTATCGACTTTGTTTTATCGACTTTGTTTCATCGACATTTTTTTTATCGACTTTGTTTTTATCGACTGTTTTTATCGACTTTGTTTTTTATCGACTTTGTTTTATCGACTGTTTTTATCGACTTTGTTTGTATCGACTTTGTTTTATCGACTTTGTTTTATCGACTTTGTGCTATCGACTTTGTTCTGTCGACTTTGTTCTATCGACTTTGTTTTATCGACTTTGTTCTATCGACTTTGTTCTATCGACTTTGTTTTTATCGACTTTGTTTTATCGACTTTTGTTTTATCGACATTTTTTATCGACTTTATTTTTATCGTCTTTGTTTTTATCGACTTTGTTTTTATCGACTTTGTTGTTATCGACTTTGTTTTATCGACTTTGTTTTATCGACTTTGTTTCATCGACATTGTTTTTATCGTCTTTGTTTTTATCGACTGTTTTTATCGACTTTGTTTTTTATCGACTTTGTTTTATCGACTGTTTTTATCGACTTTGTTTTTATCGACTTTGTTTTATCGACTTTGGTTTTATCGACTTTTTTTTTATCGACTTTGTTTTTATCGACTTTGTTTTTTATCGATTTTGTTTTTTATCGACTTTGTTTTTTATCGACTTTGTTTTTGTATCGACTTTGTTTTTTATCGACTTTGTTTTTATCGACTTTGTTTTTATCGACTTTGTTTTTATCGACTTTGTTTTTATCGACTTTGTTTTTATCGACTTTGTTTTTTATCGATTTTGTTTTCTATCGACTTTGTTTTTTATCGACTTTGTTTTATTGACTTTGTTTTTATCGACTTTGTTCTATCGACTTTGTTTTTGTATCGACTTTTTTTATTTATCGACTTTGTTTTATCGACTTTGGTTTTATCGACTTTTTTTTTGAACTTTGTTTTTTATCGAATTTGTTTTTATCGACTTTGTTTTATCGACTTTGTTTTATCGACATTGTTTTTATCGACTTTGTTTTTATCGACTGTTTTTATCGACTGTTTTTATCGACTTTGTTTTTATGGACTTTGTTTTATCGACTTTGTTCTATCGACTTTGTTCTATCGACTTTGTTTTTATCGACTTTGTTTTATCGACTTTGTTTTTATCGACTTTGTTTTTATCGACTTTGGTTTTATCGACTGTTTTTATCGACTGTTTTTATAACTGTTTTTATCGACTTGGTTTTTATCGACTTTGTTATTTATCGACTTTGTTTTATCGACTTTGGTTTTATCGACTTTTTTATCGACTTTGTTTTTATCGTCTTTGTTTTTTATCGATTTTGTTTTTATCGACTTTGTTCTATCGACTTTGTTTTTATCGACTTTGTTTTTATCGACTTTGTTTTATCGACTTTGTTTTATCGACATTGTTTTTATCGACTGTTTTTATCGACTGTTTTTATCGACTTTGTTGTTATCGACTTTGTTTTATCGACTTTGTTTTTTATCGACTTTGTTTTATCGACTGTTTTTATCGACTTTGTTTTTATCGACTTTGTTTTATCGATTTTGGTTTTATCGACTTTTTTTTATCGACTTTGTTTTATCGACTCTGTTTTATCGACATCGTTTTTTATCGACTTTGTTTTTATCGACTTTGTTTTTATCGACTTTGTTTTTATCGACTTTGTTTTTATCGACTTTGTTTTTTATCGACTTTGTTATTTATCGACTTTGTTATTTATTGACTTTGTTTTTATCGACTTTGTTTTTTATCGACTTTGTGTTTATCGACTTTGTTTTATCGACTTTGTTTTTATCGACTTTGTTCTGTCGACTTTGTTTTATCGACTTTGTTTTTATCGACTTTGTTTTTTATCGACTTTGTGTTATCGACTTTGTTTTATCGAATTTTTTTTATCGACTTTGTTTTATCGACTTTGTTTTTATGGACTTTGTGTTATTTACTTTGTTTTATCGAAATTTTTTTATCGACTTTATCGACTTTGTTATTTATCGACTTTGTTTTTATCGACTTTGTTTTTTCGACTTTGTTTTTATCGACTTTGTTTTTTATCGACTTTGTTTTTTATTGACTTTGTTTTTATCGACTTTGTTTTTTATCGACTTTGTTTTTATCGACTTTGTTTTTTATCGACTTTGTTGTTATCGACTTTCTGACGATCGCCTTGGTTAGGACATAGGATACTCTGAATTCTAATAGCATGTTCCTGTGGGATATTTTCCGACATCCACGCGGGCGAAAGTATTCAGTATATTGATATTTCGATAGGATGAATATGCGATGCGTTGAACGCTCGATCAAACAAACATTCGATATTTTGAACACTCGATGTATTGAGTGTACGATATTTTGAATGTTTGATTTATTAACTATTCGATTTTAAGAACGTTCGAGTATTTAGATATTCGATTTATAGTGGTCGATCAATTGATATTCGATTATTTGGCATTCGATTTGGCATAGTACACCCCACTATGGGATTATTGAGAGAAAAAAATTCATCTTAACTTTAGGGGAGGTACCTGAAAAAAAAATATTTTTCATGATTTTATTTTACCACTTTATCGACGTGATTAATATGTATACCCATGCCAAATTACAGCTTTCTAGTACTAAGCGTCTCTGAGCTAAGCCGCGGACAGACAGATAGACGGACATGACGAAACTATAAGGGTTCCTTGTTTACTAAGGAACCCTAAAAATAAAACTTCCCGACCCTCGCCAATTTCTAGGTACTGAATTAAAATTTAGCTAAAAGTGACAACCCTGACACAGACAAGTACGGTAGGCAATTATATCGCGGATTGAGCCGGAGATAGCCTACTAGAACTCTTTATACTATGCCCCAGCGATGCCCTAAACCGAGGTTCGTACCCCACAGAAGATGCCCTTAGCAAGCACTCGCTTAATTTTAATTTAGAATAGTTTAATTGCTCCTGGCTGGAGGCTCTAAGTGTAGTAGCTTAAGGCACCCACAGGAAAGTTGGACCCGTGCACCTAGCTTCTGACGTTTCATAAGTGCCCTTGTAGGTTTATGTGAAATAAAATGTTTTGAATTGAACAACATTCATTGCGTTATTTACGTTGATGAGCAGATTTTTTTTTTCAACTTATGAAGCAATGGATTAGTAATCTGTTTCAAATCGAAATAAATTGTGATTGATCGTGTATTTACGCAATTAGGGTAGGTACAGGGCAACGGCTTTTGAGTTTTTAACAGGAGTCACGGTCTACTTGCTCGTCACGGTTCACTTGTCGCTAAGTGTGGAATCTGAATAGGCGCTTGGTAAAATGCTTGAGTTAATCGAAGGACCGTAATGTTCTGTGAAAAATGCTGTACCTGAAACTCCCTAAGGAAATACGATCTTGCTCAATACACAGGGCAGATAAAAAAGGGCTTGACCACTAACTAACCTGATTTATCCAAACCACGGCACCAGATCACAGCTTCAGGGTGACACAGCAAATCAGCACTCGCGTGAGGAAATGTCTCAAAATAATGTTCGTAATTACAATTTATTGCACGGCAATTTAGGTAGGTCTCAGGGATATATAATATTCAGTTTTGAGTTTAGAACACGTTGGTTGAGTACACCACGCTATTATCCTAGCAGCCAAGGCGAACTGACCGAGCCAGGAGCCCGGCGCGGGCGCGTGCGGCGGGCGGGGCTAACATCACCCCACCAATCCGTCCACCGATTTCCAATGCGGGTAGGAAAACAGACGAATGGACAAGCCAAATTAAAACTACCCTATATTTATGAGCAAAGATCGAACACTAAGTTTGCGTGTATTTTCACATACCTTTTTTTTTTTTTTTTTTTGGGTGGGAAATCATCAAATAACTTCTCCCGCTCTGGGCGGAGCGGGAGGGCGTGTCAGACTCTTACTGACTAAAACCCACCCGTGTTCCTTCAGTTGCCGTGTTGCCAGGGGGCCACGATGTCCCTATCGGTTCTCTTCGAACCCCCGGCAGGCATTGGCCCTAGCGGACCCCGTCAATTCTGCTGACATCTCTTTGAGGCGCGCGTGGAACACAACGCGCCGTCGACCCGGGCTTGGTCCTTATCGGACGGCGAGCTACCCATTGCTCTCCGTCCGCAAGCCCGCGCCTACGGTGGCCGGAAATCGTCTCGTGACTCCCGACGCCCAGGGCGTCTCCTGCTGCGGCGGTTAGGGGCGCGAGGGCGCGAAATTTGCCTCTCCCTCACGCGCTCCGTCTCCTCCTTCGCGAGCATTACTGCTTCGCAGAACGAGGTGACGGCCTGCCATTTCCTCTCGCTCCGTAGCATGGCCCGAATCAGGGCCGGACGCGAGAGATCACCGCCGCCGATCGCTTCCACGAGGACACGGCGATGCTCTGCCCAAGCCGGGCAGACCTCCACCGTATGCTCCACCGTGTCCTCCGGGCGATCCACACAGTGATGACACCCGGGCGTTTCCTCCCGCTTTATCCTGAACAGGTACCTCCCGAAACAGCCGTGTCCGGTGAGCACCTGTGTCAGGCGGAAGGTGAGGACGCCGTGGCGCCTCTCTAGCCACTCCTCAAAGAGGGGTCTTATCGCCGCAATTGCGGCGTGCCCAGCGCTGGGTTGCGACAATCGCACTCTCCATTCCGCCATGAGATCCCGCCGGAGCTCTGTCCGCTGTGCCGCGACTTCTTGCGGCATCGGAGTTAAGCCCCGGCGTTTCGCCTCCTCGCGCCACTCCCAAATGTGCGCGAGGACCTTTGCCTCCAGATCCCATGGCGGTACTCCGGCAAGGAGGCTCGCCGCCTCGCAGGAGACCGTGCGGTATCCTCGGGCCAGCCGGATGGCCATGACCCTTTGGGACGCGTTAAGCCGGCGGGCTGGCTGCCGCCTCAATGAAGGCGCCCACACCGGCGCCCCGTAAAGGGCCATGGACCGCACGACCCCCGCGTAGAGCCTCCGGCAGGAGGCGTTTGGACCTCCCAGATTGGGCAGGAGCCGCTTCAAGGCAGCCCCGGCCCGGTCCAGTCTGGGAGCCAAACGTCGGAAATGCTCCACGAAGTTCCACCGGCTGTCGAGGACGAGTCCCAGATACTTCATCGTCGACTCGACGCCGATGTGAACCCCTCCCGCCATTACCTGGGAACCCGGCGGTGGCGCACTACGAGGACCATAGAAACCCATGGCCTCGGACTTGTGCAGGGCCACCTCGAGTCCCAGCTGCCGGATTCTGTCGACGATTGTCGCAACCCCGCGTGTCGCTAAGTCGGCCGCCGCCTGGTACGACCTCCCCTGCGCCAGGACCAGCGTGTCGTCAGCGTAACAGACGACGCTGACGCCAGTAGGGAGATCGGCGCGCAGCACCCAGTCGTATCCGATGTCCCACAGATGCGGCCCCAGGACCGATCCCTGTGGGACACCGCACGACATCTCTCGCCGGTTCCACTCTCCTTGGTGACCGGGGTAGATGACAGCCCTGTCCGTCAAATAGGCCTCGACCACACGACAGAGGTAGGTCGGCATCCGGTGATACCGAAGTGCCTCCCTGATGCAACTCCAGGGCAGGGTGTTAAAGGCATTGGCGATGTCTAGAGACACCGCCAAGACGACCCCACCCCGGGCCACAGCATCCCCCGTCGTGAGGGCTCGCACGCGCATGATGGCGTCCACCGTAGAGCGCCCCCTGCGGAAACCGAATTGGCTCTCCGCCAGATCCGGCCCCACTCGCACCAGCTGCCCGACGAGGCGGTCTGCAATGACTCTTTCAAAGAGCTTGCCCACCTCGTCGAGCAGCACAATGGGCCGATAGGCGGACGGAGAGTCCGCCGGGCGCCCCGGCTTCCTAATGAGGACCAGTTTCCCAGTCTTCCAACAAAGTGGGAACTGGCCCCTCTCCATGCATGCGCATAGGAGCCCCCTTAGTCGAGGCCCGAGAGTCCCCATGGCCAGGACCCAGGCTTTTCCGGGAATGCCGTCGGGTCCTGGGGCGGTATTCTTCGCACTCATCTTGCGTACCGCCACTCTCATCTCTACCTCGGTCACCTCCGGAGCATCGTCGTCGTCGTCGGCGGTGTGGTCCGCATCGGGCACCGCAATAGGCGGAGCCATGGGCGGGGGCGTATGCTCCCCTCTTGAAGGGAACAGAGCGCTCACCACGTCCTCCACAAGCTGGGGCCGGAGACTCTGCGTCAGCGGGGGAGCCCATGGGCGGAGCTTCTCCCGCACCATCTTATATGGGCGTCCCCACGGGTCTCTGTTCAGAGACTCCAGCAACTCCTCGCGGGCCAGTGTCCTGGCCCGCAGGATCTCCGCTTGGAGGGCGGTCTTCGCCGCTCTGTACCCCTCGTACAGCTCCGCCTCAATGGCTTCCGTATCCGGAGGGCGGATACGGAGCCTGCGGTGCCTGGCGTACCGGCGTCGCGCTGCTACGCACGCCCTGCGCAGAGCTTCCAGCTCTTGCGACCACCAGTACAGCCGGCGCGAAGCACGTCCAGGATGGACCCGGGGCATTGCCACGTCGCATATATTGGACATGGCCTCCCGGAACCACTCCGCCTCGTCGTTGATGTCGGCAGGCCTGTCCGGTGATGACACCCAGGCCTGCACGATCGAGGCTTCCAGGAGAAGCTCCCGGTCCATCTGCTTCAGCGCCCACCGCGGACCACTCGGGGCCTGTCGGACCGGCGCGCTCGAGGTCTGGGCGGAGACGTCAAACCGGATGTACCGGTGATCGGAATAGGTCTCCACCTCCTCTATGACGCGCCAGTCGATTACACGCGGCGACAGAGCGGGGCTGGCGAACGAAATGTCCACCACTGATTCGCCCCGCATCCGCACACACGTGGGGACAGAACCCCGGTTTAGGACGACCAGGCCCGTCTCCAGAGCCCAGTCCTCCACCATCCTACCCCGTGTGTCCGTAAAGCGGGAACCCCAAGCCAGATTTTTGGCATTGAAGTCCCCGAGGACGAACACGGGGAGGGAACCGAACCCGACGACGACGACTCTCAACTCCACGAGGGAGTTGTGGAACTCGGCAAGAGTTCGGTTCGGGGAGAAGTATACCCCTACCACGACAATCTCCCCGAACCGTGCTGCCACGCAACCCCGTCCTCTCTTGACAGACTCGAGGGACGGGGTACCAGCGGCGGCCGACGAAATGAGGGTCACTGAGCCGCTCAGGTCCTCCACCCAGTCATCCCTGGGCGGGACAAAGTACGGCTCAGCGACCACGGCGATGTTAATCGACCACTGCGCCATGCTCTGGAGCAACAGATCCTGAGCGGCAGCGCAGTGGTTGATGTTCGCCTGGAGGAGGCGTAATGGGGCCGTTATTGACACTCCATTTCAACCCCCTCCCTAGCCCCCTCTGAGGGCACCGCCGCGGCGGCAATGGCGGCGACGACGACAGTGGAGGCGGCAGCGGCGGCGGCAGTAGTGGCGGCGGCTGCGGCGGTGACGGCGGTGGCGGAGGGCTTGCCCCTGCCTCTGGCTTTGGCGGGTGGAGCGCAGGCCTTGCTCCCAGCCCGGTGATCGGCCGGCTTGCCAGCCGCCGCACATACAATGCAGTGCGGCGCGGCGTTGCACGAGCCGGCCTTATGACCAGGCTGACCACAGCGGAAGCAGTGGTCGCTGCAGTCTACCTCCGAGGTGCACTTCGCTCCCACGTGGTCGCCCACCCGGCAGCGGAAGCACCTCAGAGGTCTGGGCTCCAGCAGTTTGACCTGCGCGGAGACCCAACCCACCAGAAGCCTTCGGCCCTCCCCGGCTATCAGCTTGGCCGCGGACACGGGGCAGCTCACCGTAACGGCTCGCATCCCCGTGGAGTCAGGGTGGATGGTGCCCGCCCTCACCTCCTCGGCAGAGCACCCCCCAGTCCTGGCGACCGCGGCCACCACCTTTTCCGCCGTCACGCAGTCGTCCAGGCCCCGGATGCGCAAGTCAGCGCGTTTGGTGGGCCTGGACACTCGGGCCTCATCCGGATTCAGGGTCGCCCTGAGCCTATTGGCCAGAGCGTCCGCTGCCGGGCCGCTGTTCGCACCGGGGATCTCCAGCATCCTGGCCCCAGTCGCGGTGATCTTCAGCCGAACGCCATTGGCGGTCTCCTTCAGATCCACCGCCGCATCCACCTTGGCGAGCACGTGCTGGTAGGACACGCCCTTCTTTGCCGCTTCCGGCTGTAGTGTAATCACTACAGCTGCGGACTTCGGGGCGCGGAGCCTAGCCGCGACGCTTCGCTCCTTGCGCCGCTGCCGCCTCGCCTTCCTTTTGGCCGCCCTTGCCGCCTTACCAGCCTTCTTCTTCTCCCCGGCTACTTGCCATCCGGCGTCGGCCGGAGGAGATTCAGAAGGTGGTGGGGGCGGCCGATTCGCCGCCTTAGCCGAGGCCCTGGTTACCCTGGCCGGGGCCCCTGCCGCCTTGACTGGGGCACTCGCCGCTTTGGCCGGCGCCCCCGACGCCTTGGCCGGGACCCCCGCCGCCTTGGCTGGGGCCTTCGCCGCCTGTGCAGCCGCCCCACCTTTGGTCGGCCCCGACGAGGCTGGACCGGCTGTGGCAGCTGCAGTGGCGGCGTACGACAACGCCCTTAGCTGGCCCGGGGCTGGCTGGCTTGCCGCCAACGGGGGGCGCAGGACAATGGCCTCCAACGTGGAAAACTTGCTCCGTAGAGCAGCCATTTCCTGCCGCACCAGGTTGAGGATCCGGTCCTCTGCAGACACGGGCCGTCCCTGCCCATGCTGCTCCCCTTCCTGCGGCACCTCTCGGCACCCTGAGCACTCTTCGCGGCGTCAGGCCGCGCCTTCGTGCCCACCGGTGAGGCGGCGACCACCACCTCCGACTCCTCCGTTGAGGCCTCGGATGACGAGACCCCGGTTTCGCTCTCCGAACTGATGAGCGGCGTATCAGGCCGCTTGAGGCGACCCCGATTGCCCCGCCCCGGCCTCGAAGCGGAAGCTGCTCCGGCTACCGCTCGTCCTCGGCCTCTCCTTACTGTCGGCACTTTCGCGATCGGGAGGCTTTCCTCGCCCGAGGATTGCCCCGCCGATCCTGTGCGCTCCGACCCGCGCGATCTTTTGCCCCAGAATTTGGAGCCCCCACGTCCTACGTCCTGGTCGGACATACTCTGGTCCCCTGAGGGACTGGAGCCTCCTCGGCTCTTGTTGCCGTCGCCGGCAAGCGGTTCTTTCTCCGCCAATTTTGGCACGTTAACTTCTTTGGTGTTTTTGTTTTTATTAATTAAATCCATATAGTTCCCACGAGTGGTGAGGAAATAAATGTCCACCTAGGCAGAGCCTCTTGCCTAGGTAAGCCTACATACTGTAGAGTTCGGCAGGTATCTACAGGTGAAACGCTAACGACTGGTCCCCCACCAGCCACTCATCCTCTCGCCGCGCTTCTAAACTTAGGATTAGGTGGTTTTTTATCTTAGAGGTGTCCTTCCTCTGGGCCGGGCGGTTAAGCCAAGCCCCCGGCGGCGGCATTATACATGCCTCCGTCCGCTGTCCAGATAACCTGGCTCAGCGAACCCGCCGAAAGTTCTCCCTCAAGATCGCTCTTGAGGGAGAAACGATAGCCGCTTTGGTGCGCCTGCACCGCAGCGGCTGGGGTCACGTCCAGTGTCAATCGACGAACGTCGATCGATCAGGAGCGACCCGCCTCCTTCGTTCCCCCACTGTGCCCTCTGCAAATCAGAGAGACAAGCGGAAGAACGTCGAGGAGCATGCTGCTCCCCCGCCCACAGAAATTAGCCACAAACAATACCCTCTCCGAAAAACTCCCAAACCTTTTCCGAAGAGTATATTGTTCATGCCCAGGGTGCACCGGCCTGACAACTGCTCTTCCCCCCGAACGTATCCGTAAGGGACCAGCAGGTATCAGTCACGCGTGGAGGTTTTCTGTACGCACCCCATTTTCACATACCTACACCGTATAGCACTGATTTCGTTCTCTATAATCACTAAAGTCCCCGTCACGAGAAGCTATAAATTTTGTAAACACACATTCAGGGGTTTGCAATCTTTGGGTACTTAAAATAAAATAAAAACAGTTTTGTACTATTTTTTTACAGGGATATAATTATATTAACACACACATCTAATTACAAACAAACAATATAACCTAATCCGCGAAAACACCACAAACAAACAGACGCATTCGAAACTCGAAAGACAGCAGAGACAACGTCAGCGTGAACTTACTTCAAAATCGTGGCTCAAATGTTTACGTTCCATGAATCAGATGCCTTCCAGTACCACAAAACCTTAGATGACAGCGCTTTATATCGCTAAAATATAACCCGATCAAGTGAAATTGCTCATTAGTTTTGTATAACACGTACGTTACTTTGACTTCATTGAATTTGGGATTATTCGTTGTTGATTAAATTGTTGCTACGTAACTTGGTAGAAGTTCTTTATTTACAAAAATTATAGCTTCTCGTGACGGGGACTTTACGTAGTATGTTGACAAATGACAGTGCACGCTACATAATTGCTATTTTAGGTTTGCAGGCGTCGTCAAGAAACTATATTTTATTAATTTCGTTTTTTAATATTTTTTTAGCCTTTATAAACGGGATATTGATAAACGGGATCCAGATTAATAGATAGGTAGGTAACAATTATTGATAAAAGAATATTTAAGTATTTTATTCCCTGTAGTTTAATTATTAAATCACTGTGATCGGCCATCCTGAGTCATCTCAAAAATTGAATTATTTTAAATACATAGATAGCAATTGTTTAACGATAGTAAGCAAATAGTAGCAATTAGGTGAACTAATTTCGAAGTGTTTTATGAGTGGTGACCGTAAATCCTGAAGTTCATGAATAAATCGTTCACCTTCAAACTCCGTCACACAGTGCTAGTGGTCACATAGTTTACACCTCTGGTTCACACCACATGCACTATAGTTATATTATACTCAGCTTCGTCCTCGAGATTAGCATAAACACAATGTAGTAACACGTACGGTGTTGCCTTTGCGCACTGAAAGTAAAAAGCTTTATACCTAAAACTAAAAAAAAGTAAGCGTTTTTTTTTTTTTTTTTGAAGATTTTTAGGTGAGGGTAGACCTATTTCGTTTGCTCGATACCTACCGTGTTCTATTGCTCATTCACAGTTCAGTGCTCTGCCGGAGCGTATATAATTTTCTTAAATTATTATCAGTGTTGTTAAAGTTTTAAAAGTGTCATGGGGAAAAGGAAAAGTAAACACGATTATGAATATATAACAAAAAAGTTAAAGAAATGGGAGAAGAAACTTCATTGTGAGACAAGATCGACGTCGCATTCCAGAGGTTAGTCAAGTGTCATAATTATATTGCGTAAAATCGTTATTATAATAACGTTGCATATCACATCAACGCCTAAACGTTGTCATAAGTCGTTGCGGTTAACTTTTGGGGTTAACACTTCGGACTCGTAAATGTTATAAGTACCTATCTACTTAACTTATTTTGTTTTATATCACGTGCAAGGCTAATATTGCGATCAGTTATAAGAACTGTTACCTTATTAGTATACGTGAAGCTATACGGGTGATGCGGGCAGTCTTTGGGATTGTCACTTCACCGTAGATACTAAGCCGCACGCGGTCCATTTCTATATCCATAGATACACCGACCCACCTGCGTGCGCTTGTCTTATTGTTGTAAATTAATTATCCATAAGTCCGTTACATTTCAATAACAATGAGAATTGATTATCTTCTTGAATAACAAAAGAAATCTACACATTACAGAGGACACACCCTCTCCCCGATGTCGATACTACGACGAAGATTCTTTTGAGGAAGTAGTAGAATTGGAACCAGAATTTCATGATGAGCCATCTATGAGCGCTGGGGATCACATTCCTTCGATCAGTGCCTTGGACCCGGTTCCCTCAACTAGCGCTGCAGACCCAATTCCATCCACAAGTACTTCACAGCCACAGGTCCTTTCCTCGGAGACTGAAGTCCTTATTGCAACTGACATACCTCCGAGCATCGAGCTGGACTCGAAAATTTTAGAGATATTTGGTGAGGATCCGTCTGTGGAGAAGATCTACGGCAAAGATATTCAGACCGACCTGGCTGTTCGGCTACAACATTTGGCTACTAAGGGCTTGTCCAGCGAACTTCGTAAGGAGTTGATAGAAAAATACTTACCTCCTAGTAATTGCAAGCTAATTGACTCGCCGGAACTTAATTTAGAAATAAAAGCAGCCATATCAGAAGTTATCTTAAAAAGAGATAAGGGTATTGAGATGAAACAAAAACAGTTAGGTTGTGCCATTTCATGCTTAAGTAATGCTATTACTCTTATGATTGCTAAAGAGAACAAGGACACAGAATTAATACAAATGATGATGGACACTATACGCCTTCTTTGTGACAATCAACACTCGGACTCGACACTCCGCCGGAACTTTATTTTACACAACTTAAAAAAGGAGATGAAAGAACAACTACAAAAAACAATCATTGACAAACATCTTTTCGGATCAGATTTAGCTGAAACATTAAAAATTGCAAAGACAATAACAAAAACAGGAGCAGAACTTAAATCAACCTTAAATCGGCCACCCATCAACCGAACGAAGACAGCGCCGCCTCCACCTCAATCGACGTTCCAACAACGGAATAATTTAAACTGGCGGGCTCCTCCCCCGAGTCGCAGGCAAATGGGGACTCAGAGGACGAGGGAACCTGCACAGAGAAATCCGCCCGCGAGCACCTCACGCGGGTCTTATCGAGGTCGGCAGCAGACAACGCCCGCAACACGGGCGAGCTACCGCAGTCGTCGCTAGATGTTACCGGGGTAAGCTGTTATGCTGGTAGACTGGCACTGTTTTATGACACCTGGTCAGAACTAACTTCTGATCCGACTGTTCTTTCATGGATTTCTGGATATAAAATACCTTTTTCAGCTCATGTTATACAGCATACTACCCCCAATAAAAGAATCCACTCAACATCAGAAAAACAAAATTTCAAAAAATGTATTGACGAATTGTTATGCACTGGTGCTATCTCTCATTGCAACCCTTGTGAAGGGCAGTTTCTATCAAGCATATTCTTGATACCTAAGCCCAACGGTAAACATAGATTCATACTTAACTTAAAAAATCTTAATCAATTTATAGAAACACAACATTTTAAACTCGAAGATTTACGAACAGCAATTAAACTTGTATCGGAAAATAATTTCATGGGAACGGTAGATTTAAAAGACGCATATTTTTTAATAAAAATCCATGACGATTATAAAAAATATCTTCGATTCGAATTTGATAATGTTTTGTATGAATTTAATGTGTTACCGTTCGGCCTAAACACGGCACCTTTTGTATTTACTAAGATAATGAAACCGGTTGTCGGACTGCTCAGATCCTGCGGTTATATGTCTAGTATATATTTAGATGATTTGTTGCTTATTGGCAATTCTTACGATGTTTGTTTAGATAACATAGCGGTAACTCAGCGACTATTGTCAGCTTTAGGATTTATTATAAATAAAGATAAATGCAACTTATCGCCTACGACATCATGTAAATACCTTGGTTACATAATTGATACCAAAAAATTTCAAATCAGCTTACCTACAGAAAAATCTAATAAAATTAAAGCTAAATTACAAACTTTTAGAAGAATGTCACGATGTAAAATAAGAGATTTTGCAAGTTTAGTGGGTCTATTGTGTTCTGCTTGCCCTGCCGCCGAATACGGATGGCTATACACAAAAGATTTTGAAAGATGCAAATATTTAAACTTAAAAAATGACCCATCAAACTATGACAATTATATGAACATACCGTCATACTTATCGTCTGATATTGATTGGTGGTTTAATGCATTAGATAACCCTATTAGTAAAATTAAATATGATGAATACTGCCTGGAAATTTTTAGTGATGCTTCGACTACGGGGTGGGGCGCGGCGTGTGGGAAAGAGACAGCTAGTGGAGCATGGACAGTTGAAGAGCGATCATATCATATAAATTATTTAGAAATCGTAGCTGCCTTTTTTGGTTTAAAAGTTTTTGCCGTAACAATGAAAAGTTGTCAAATACTACTTCGCATTGACAACACTACGGCCATATCCTACATAAATCGGATGGGAGGCATACAATATCCCCATCTAACACGCATAACTAAAGAATTATGGGAATGGTGTCAATCTAGGAATATTATTGTGTATGCATCATACATTCGTTCGGCAGATAATACAATAGCCGACGCGGAATCACGTAGAATTCATCCAGATGTTGAGTGGGAATTGAGCGACTCAGTTTTTAACAATATTACAAACGTGTTTGGTTTCCCTGATGTAGACATTTTTGCAAGTCGTGTTAACAAAAAATGTCGTAACTATATATCCTGGTTCAGAGATCCTGACGCTATGGCCATAAATGCATTTACCTTATCATGGTCCCAAATTTACTTTTACGCATTCCCTCCTTTTTCAATGGTCTTAAAAACGCTACGAAAAATTATTAAAGACAAAGCTACTGGTATTGTAGTGGTGCCCTTATGGCCCACCCAACCTGGTACCCTCTATTCAGGAAACTGCTTGTATCATCTGTTTTGTATTTTGATCCAAATAAACAAACAATTTTATCACCTTCCAGCAACAACAATGCTCACCCTCGGTTTACCCTGGCTGCCGGTCTCTTGTCCGGGACTCGTTGCTGAGAAGAAATGTTCCATCATCTGCAATAGACATAATGTTGGCTTCCCTCTCCGGTACATCGATAAAACAATACGACACCTGTCTTAAGAAATGGTACAATTTTTGTTTATCTAAAAATAAGGATATTTTCGGGGCATCAATCAATGATGCGATTTTATTTCTAACAACATTATTTGATTCAGGAGCCCAATACGGGACTTTAAACAGTTGTCGATCGGCTTTAGCATTAATTCTGATTGAAAAAGTCAGCGATAGTGAAGTTATAAAACGCTTCTTTAAGGGTGTCTTTAGACTTCGTCCACCCTTACCGAAGTATAACACAACTTGGGATACGTCTAACGTCCTAAACATTTTGTCCTCTTGGTATCCTAATGATAGCTTGAGTTTAAATAAACTTTCACGTAAATTAGTCACTTTATTATCCTTGGTTACTGCACACCGAATGCAAACTTTAGCAAACATTTATATAAATAACATCCAAATTCATGCCGATAAGATAACTATTAAGATACCTGATATTATAAAAACTTCAAAGATAGGAACCGTGCAACCAAATCTTATTTTACCATTTTTTCGCGAAAAACCGGAAATCTGTCCAGTCCTGACCCTTTTGGCTTATCTAGACTCGACTAGTTCACTTCGTGGTAATATAAATAGTCTATTTATTGGTGTGAGGAAACCACATAAATTAGTTTCGGCACAAACATTGAGTCGGTGGGTTAAGACTACGCTAGGAGAATGTGGTATAGATATAGCTATCTTTACAGCTCACAGCACCCGACATGCTGCCACATCTAAAGCCCACAAACTAGGAATTAACTTAGAAACGATTAGAAAAACCGCGGGATGGAGCGGTTCGTCTCAGGTTTTTATGAAATTTTATAATAGAAATGTACAAATTACAGAGGAAGATGATTTATTTGCAAGATCAATATTAAACAATTGTAATAACAATTAAGTGATTATTATAAGTTTCATGATAATTTAGTATTTATGTTAGATATTCATCATTTCAGCCGAAAAACGTCCACTGCTGGACATAGGCTTTTATATTAATTAAGTTAATTTTAACCGAGTTAGTTAAAATTCAATTGTAAGCAGAACTATTAATTTAATGAATTACTGTTTTAAACGAATGTCTATTACCTTATTTTAAATAACTATCAGTTATGATTTTAAACTCATACCTACTGATTAAAATTGATTGCCTTGTTACACAAAAGTGTTTCATTGATATTTCAGTAGCTCTCAAATTCTACATTGTGTTTATGCTAATCTCGAGGACGAAGCTGAGTATAATTTATGATTAAACGAACTTACCTGTACGTGAAGTTCGATCATAATTATACGATGGCTTCGTCCGAAGAGATTAGCAACCCACCCTCCCATATTATTATTTTTTTCCCCAAAAAATATATCCCCTGGCATTACCTGAAATATCAAAAACAGGATTCAAGGATCTAGGCTCTGAACTAAATGAGCAATAGAACACGGTAGGTATCGAGCAAACGAAATAGGTCTACCCTCACCTAAAAATCTTCAAAAAAAAAAAAAAAAAAAAACGCTTACTTTTTTTTAGTTTTAGGTATAAAGCTTTTTACTTTCAGTGCGCAAAGGCAACACCGTACGTGTTACTACATTGTGTTTATGCTAATCTCTTCGGACGAAGCCATCGTATAATTATGATCGAACTTCACGTACAGGTAAGTTCGTTTAATCATAAATTATCTGTGACTATAGTGTCCTTCCACAGTTATTTTATCCGTCATTTTCCATCACTATCCAAATCACAGTGATCTTCATTGTTTTTGCGATAAGGTTGCTGTTGGGTTGCTGGTGCTGCTGCTAGACGTAAAATAATTGTGAAAGTACCGTAGTGGCGCTATCGCCACAGAGTGGTACATAAATTTGGCTATCGCGTTTTGTAAAAGTATCGTGTCCATTTCTAATTTCTAATAAACGGGCTTATGATGACTATGTAAACTAGATTTTTGATAATAGTCTAGAGTTAAATCGAGGCAGCATTTTGTGATTGAATAAAAATAAACATTAAAGTAGGTACTGATAAGGTAACCCGCGAAATTCAAATTTTCTTTAGTTTTTTGCATTTTGTAGGTCAGTCTCAGGTTTTATGTTGATTAAAATATGATTCGCGACCGTAACAAATATGGCTTTTCATAATTATAATCATTACAATCAGCAATACAACTCCATAAGTTAGCATAACTGTCAAATGTCATGATTTCACTATGTCGCGGGCCTTAGCGCATCCCCCATAATGGCGACTATAGATGAAAGATTAGTTCATTCGGTCAATGTGATCTGCATCTGCGCCCTAATTGCGTAATACACGATCAATCAAAATCTGTTTCATTTTGACAGTTCACTATCAGTCATTGCGTTATTTACGTTGACAAATTTGTCTGCTGAAGCAGACAATTTTTTCGAGCATATGAACCAATGGTTTAGCAATACCCTTCCTTCAAAATGATTCAGATTATGATTGATCTTGTGTTATACAATTAAAGCCGGGTCTCCTGCGCGTGTTTATTGTACAAAAAACCTTACACATAAACATTTATTTTCATACAAAACGTCGTATTTGCATAGACAAATGCGTTTGGCCACGCCTCTTTGTGCGATGTTTTTGTGTAAAGTGTTTTTATACAAAAACATCGCACAAAGAGGCGTGGCCAAACTTAAATAAGCGATGGCTCCCATGCTCCACCTTTCACTGCATCAGCTGACGACCTTTCCACCAACATAGAGCCAGCTGACGTTTATATTTCGCTGGCTGAATTCAATAGTGGCACAAGACAAAATTCAACAATTTGAGAAAACGCATAAATAAGTAATCGAAGGCAAGTGCGCGCGCACAAATTAGCTCTTACTGACTGTACTTTATGGAATATATAGTTCATGTTTTGTTTTTATACATCTACGTTATAGTTTCAGTTGCCGGCTATAATAATTTTGAATTAGTTTTTGTTATTTTGATTAATATGAGGCTCAGAAGATGGCGACTCCGAGTTGTGCCAGTACTGCATTGTTTTTTTTTCACTTTTTTGATTAATGCCAGAAATTATTATATAAAAGTAAGAAAATAACAATACATTTTCACGTAAAACTAGCTAAATAGAATAGGTATTAAAAAAAACTGGAAGTGCTCATCAATGGAATTGTTAAATCATAATAAAACTACCATAAATGTTAAGTAACTTAATATTTATTAGCATACTTTTGAGTCTGTGATTTCCTAGAAAACGTATTAAGAATCATCATCATCATTTCAGCCGAAAGACGTCCACTGCTGGACATAGGCTTCCCCTAAGCACCGCCACTTCATCGGTTCTGTGCTTCCCACACCCAGCGGATTCCTGCGGCCTTCACCAGGTCATCAGTCCACCATGTGCGAGGCCTTCCGACGCTACGTCTTCCGGTACGCGGTCGCCACTCCAGAACTTTTTGGCCCCATCAGCCATCTGTTCTGCGAGCAATGCCATTTAAGTTTGGCAATTCTTCGGGCTATGTCAGTTACCTTGGTTCTCCCGCGGATCTCTTCATTTCTGATTCGATCACGTAGAGAAACTTCAAGCACAGCCCTCTTCATTGCTCTTTGGGTGACTTTTAGTCTTTTAATAAGGCCCATTGTGAGCGACTACATTTTAGTGCCATAGGTCATCACTGGCAACACGCACTGGTCAAAGACTTTCCGTCTTGAGACTTCTTATAATATTTTCTCGCTATTTTCTAGCTGAGTTGGATTCGACGATTGACCTCTTTCTCGAAGTTGGACCTTCCTAACTGCACAGTTTGTCCTAGGTAAACATACTTGTCCACCACTTCGAGTGAAGACGTATATCTCCGATCTTCATGAGAATCAGTATTACCTACATGGGCATTTGACATGAGCTTTGTCTTGTCCATGTTTATTTTAAGACCCACTCTTTCGGAAGCTCTACTGAAGTCATCAAGCATTGTACTAAGCTTCCCCACAGTCTTAGCCATGACAACTTTGCTGTCGGCAAAGCGAAAGTTAGTGATGTACTCGCCATTGATGTTGATGCCTAGATTGCCTAGCCCTTTCCAATCCAGAACCTTGAAGACATCCTCCAGTGAACAGTTTCGCAGAGATAACGTCTCCCTGTCTCACACCTCGCTGCAGAAGGATAGATTTCGAGCTCTGGTCCTAGAGTCGGACTGACATAGTGGCGTTTTCTTACAGACATTTCAGCACCTCGATGTACCGGTAGTTGAACTGGCACCGTTGAAGAGACTGCATTACAGCCCATGACTTGATCGAATCGAAGGATTTCTCGCAGTCCACAAACGCTAAGCAGAGAGGCAGGTTATACTATTCGGTCTTCTGTATAACCCGCGGCAGCTTATGTATGTGGTCTACGGTACTAAAGCCTTACGGAATCCGGCTTGTTCGGGAGGCTGGAATTCGTTAAACCTGCGCGCTAAACGGTTCGTGATGACTCTTGAAAACAGCTTGTAGACATGGCTCAGAAGTGAGATGTGCCTATAAATTTTAAGGAGGGCACTGTCGCCCTTCTTAAGAAAAGTATCACCTCTGTTCCATGCCTGTGGCGTTTTTCCCTTGAGTATTACAAAATCAAACAGCTTCTGGAGTTTGTTTCAGAGCGGGTTTTCCGGCCGACCTTTAGGAGTTTGGCTGTAATTCCATCATCTCCCGGCGTCTTATTGTTTTTGAGGTGCTTCTAAGCCATCTTAATCTTTTACAAGCTGACGTCCAGGATGTCTTCAGTGTCGGGTCAATCCAGCTCTTGGGTCGTTTACCAAATTAGCTCAGGTTTGGTCTTCAGTTTCGCAAGCTGGCTCTGCCCAATAGACATATATCTTACAAAGATCTTATAGCCTTTATTCCGCTGTATCGCGTCCTTAATGCGGTCTGCACCAAAGCGGTTTAGGTCGCTTTTCAAGAACTTAGAGATCCGTCTATTGAGCTGCCAGTACTTGAGTTCATCGTCTGAAGACTGTAGGATTATCTCGCGCCTCTCCTCCATGAGCTGTATAGTAGGATCACAGAACTTCTTGTTTCTATTGGTGTGATGGGTAAGCGCAATATGTCTCTCTATGGCTCGGTTAAGAACCTTGGTCTATCGTTTTGCAAAGAAATTACACTTTTAGATTGTTTGTCCAAGCTTTCAGGTTGATATTGCGAATACTCAAAATCTGATGCAGTCAATAGTGAGTCACATAAAATCTGAGCTACAATTGAGACACAAAAATTGTCTTCTTGCCTTCATTTAATCATAATTAAGTCCGGAGAAACATTTGTTTTTATTAATTGTGTTTCTAGCACCACAATTTTTTTACACTTGTACCCTAATTGCGTAATACAACACAATCACAATATGTTTCGATTTGAAACAGATTGCTAATCCATTGCTTCATAAGTTGGAAAAGAAAATCTGCTCAACAACGTAAATAATGCAATGAATGCTGTTGAACTGTCAAAATTAAATAAATTAGGCAAAATTGTTTACGAAAATAAGTTACGCAATTAGGGTACAGGATCAGGTTTGTTCTTGAGGTCTGTAAAAAACAGTTATTGTATATTAATGGTGATTATTTTTATTTAAAACAAAATAAATGACTACTTACCGTGGAATACTTATCAGCACAACTTAGAAAACTCCGCGATATTTGTGCAAAACTGCCACAACTCAAAAGTGACATTATTGCATAACATTAAAAGGGCGATAGCCGCGAGCGCATGCGGCCGATTAACTATGAGCCGGTGTTGCATGAAAGAGACGCAACGTTATCGTTTATTCACTAATGACACTTATGCCTCCAATCGGGTAGTTTATGAACTAACGAGTCAGGTCTTTAATGCATAAAATAAAGTACCTAATTTAGAACAAGAATTCATTACTAACTCAAATTGCCACAATTTCGACTTGTGCCACTAATGTATTCAGCCAGCGATTTATTCAAAATAGCATGTAAACTATCATCTGACACATTTTCAAGTGAGAGGAAATAACTGAACGAAAATTTTTTTTTTGCATGTTCATGTGACCTGCTGACGTTTAATGCACCATGGTACGGCCAGCTGACTTTTTTTAATCTTTGAATAATTGCGTTAACTATCATTTAACAAATTTTCAGTTGGGAGGAAATGATTGAAAACATTATTTTTTTTACGTGATTGAGAGGCTGCCGCTGCCCCACCCACCCACGGAGTGGCAGCTGACGTTCACCATGCTGTTTAATACAACTCTCTGAAGCATTTCACGAGTTATCGCTTGAGAGGAAATTGGTCCGAAAAACCTGTTGCTGGCTGGAAATTAGGTACTAGGGAGACCACCATAAATATCAGAGAAGTTAGTTTAAAGATAATACTTTGAATTAAAACTGTATGAATGAATACTGAATAGCCCTTTTTGAATTGTTTTATTTTATGTTTTTTGTTTTTTACTGTTAACATGCAGTCTGTTATCTTACATAATCATAAGTATATATGTCGCAGTAAGATGGCTATAGCCGTGATATAGTTATATTCCTAGGGATATGGCAATGGCAATATACCGTAATATAGTTATATGTAAGCGGTTCATAACTGTCTTGCTAGGTATATAACTATGATACGAGCACGATCGCGATGTTATCAATGTCGCCCATGGGCATGTGACCGCCCGTATTTTTCTAAATATTCATGAAAAATTATCGAAAATTAACTTTGAAAGGGTCTATCTTTAATATTTTTCATGATAATCATTTTTTTTATTTTTTAAATAGCGTTTGTGACCTTGCTTTACATTTTTTGCCGTATCTCCGATGTTATTGGCTCGATTTGGATTCTGTTTATTATTTCTAAAAGCTTTACGAGTTATTTTATCGTTTTAACTAATATTTTTTTAATTAAAATTTATCGACTATGAAAAAGAAAACAGGTGAAAACATTTTTTTCTAAAAAAAATCTGTACCTATTTATTTTTTTAAAACAAGTGTAAGTCCATAAAATCCCCAATTTTTTAAATCATTATTACTTAATTAATTATGATTGAATGTAATTTGAATTTAATGTTTCTAATTTGTGTTGATGTTGTGTTTATATTGTATTTGTTCGTGTGTTTTTATTTAAGTGTGAGCTTGGAGATGCAAAAAAGATGCTTTCAATATGGGTTATGTGGTGTGGTACCTGAAATAAATGAATTTTAATTTAATTTTTTATCAATAATCTACTACATAACAACTACAAATTCACAACATTATTGATAATTAACTCTAACTAAATCCGAGGCAAAACTCAAAGTAAAATTTTCGAAACAAAATTGGGGAAATTCAATTTCAATTCTTAGCATTGAGTACTAAAAGGTTAAAATAATTATGACACTTTATTAATAAATAATTTAAAAAAATAAGAGTTTTAGTTAACATATAATATACACAAACATATTTACAACTAACTACTATATATATTATGTATAAGTATGTAAAAGAAAAAGTTAAAAATAAAGACAAGAGCTCATTGGGCGTCAAAAAATTCGTCCGCAGAATTTTAGTTAATATTTTCGAAATGGCCCCACCCTCTCCTGTAAACAAACAAAAGTCCTCATGGCAACACTTTTGGTTGTACGACTACAGATTAATACCGATGGGACAATCCGCAAAATCATTAAAATAAAAAGCGACTTGGTACGACACAATAAAGTGCAATTCAGGGGGCCTACCACCAGCTCAAAAGCAGTATTATTTTAATATTACTTCAGTGGGAGAAAGAGATGGAGCTATACGTCCTGTAGAGCTTCATCTCTTTCCCACACTGAAGTAATATTAAAATAATACTGCTTTATGAGCTTGTGGTAGGCCCCCTGGTCGCTTAGCGCAAATTTACCTACAGTTATATTCACCTACAAGTTGCCTTTCTATCGATCTTCAGACCAAGTTATGTAGGGTTGTCATCTGAATCATATAGAAGCAAATACAGCAATATCCACTTTTTTCTCAAATGACCCTAATGATAGCGCCACCATCTACGTAAAATTTCAAACTTTTTTTAAAAGTAATAGTGCTCCTAAAACAGCAATATCTCGTATAAAAAATAATTGAACTTTTAATGTTCGGTGCAAAAATAGCAAAATCCAAGCCTGTCAAAACCAAAGCAGCAAAGTCCCAACTAGCCAATCACGGAGCGTTATTTAGTATGGCGAAGACGGTTGAACGGCGTAAAGACGTGCTCTTATTTCGATAATTATTCTTAGATTTTAACGAGTTTTGAAGTGATCTAGTTATTACATCGTTGAGATGGATTGTTTTCCGGTCCCTGTAAATAATAACTCTGCAAGAAAACGTCAACGAAACCCCGAAAATTGGAAACGCAATTTCGCCAAAGTTCAGAGGTTAGTACTCAAATTTTATACAGTACTCCCTATGCCTTGATACTTTTTTGGTAACCGATTCTTTTTATTTCAATTTCATTCTTGAATTTTCATAACCGCTTGTTTTTATGCCTAAATTGCTGAACTGAACCAATTTTAATGATTTTGCGTCAAGTTATTAACCCGCGGAGGACACCAGGGATCAAAATACTCGACATAAAATTACATGATTTTTATTGCAAACTATTGAGCGCCTAAACGTTTTCGTTCCTTTGATTTCTGGTCCCAGTGATGAAATGCAGATGATGAATACTCATAATACTGAAACTATAGAAGAAGTTAATTGTGAACCCCAAGAAGAAATTGCGAGCATGCTAATTTAATTTTCAATTAGCCACATAACTATAATTACTATCTTTGTTTTGTAATAGTACAAACGCCAGCACATCAAATTACTATCTTTGTTTTGTAATAGTACAGACGCCAGCACATCAAGCTACCGGAAACTGTAAAATTTTCCCAATCAACTTTGAACTTTAGAAATCAGCGATAAAGTTGAAAATCTATTAAATAAATTTGACAGATTGTAGTAGCTTGATATGCTGGCGTCTGTACATACTATTGTTGTATGTACTTTTACAAAACAAAGAAAGCATTGAATGCGTCTGTTCTATTGAAAATTTAATAAATAAATATTTTTTGTAAATTTTTATTTGTGTGCGTTTTTTTTTTAACCCAGTCAATAAAATTTCATAATATTAGACATACCTCATTAAAGTATCTAATTCATACGTCCTAGTATACACAGTTTTAAATATGGCGTCCATCGGTGCAATGCCAGCAAAATCCTAAAGTAGGAGATTCAAATACAGCAATATCCTACTGTCAAGAACAATAACAGCAATATCCAGTATTTTTTTCAATATTTTAACGTCATCGTTTAGTTATTTTATTATATAATCGCTTGCACAGGTGTATTTTAACATTCCAGTTGCAATACAATAAAATTTTGTTCAAAAAACATAGGTATGATTATCAAAATTAGTTTTATTTAAATTCCCCAAAATCACCTTACATGGATATTGCTATATTTGCTTCTATATGATTCATCTTTTAAAGAATAATTAATCTGAATATTTAATTACCAGTTACGTGCCTATTAGTCTACTTTTGTGAACCTCCTTGACCAATTAGAATTGCGTCGTACAACCAAAAGTGTTGCCATGAGGGCTTTTGTCTGTCAACTGTCATTAACGAGACAATAGAATTTTAATTTTTATCCACCCCAATGAGGCGTCGTAACAGATGATGAGTTATGGAGGGTGGGGGCCATTTCGAAAATGTAATTAACTAAAGTTCTTGTTTTTTTTTATTACTTATTAATAAGGATCTGTCTATTGATTGTTTGTTTTTAATTCCAATATCATCCTAATTA
This sequence comes from Agrochola lychnidis, assembly GCA_963680765.1. NCBI lineage: Eukaryota > Metazoa > Arthropoda > Insecta > Lepidoptera > Noctuidae > Agrochola > Agrochola lychnidis. The sequence continues at coordinate 9,601,462 of OY796869.1, read as the reverse complement.
TTATTTTAACCTTTTAGTACTCACTGTTAAGAATAGGGATATTTAATTGACTTTACCAATTTTTTTCGAAATGTTCCACTTATTGAGTTTTTCTTCGGATCTTGTCAGTCGGGTATCAATAATGTTCTGTGAATCTGTAGTTGTTATGTCGTAGATTATTAATAATGATTTAAAAAGTCCTCCTATGGGGTGATTTTTAACCGACTTCCAAAAGGAGGAGGTTCTCAATTCGACTGTATGTTGTTTTTTTTTTTATGTTTGTTACGCGATTACTCCGTCATTTATGAATTGATTTTGATGGTTCTTTTTTTGTTTGGTAGATCATACTTCAGAAGTGGTCCCATATAAATTTTATTAACTTTGCTTGAGTAGTTTTTGAGTTAGCTTCAATAATACGTATTTTTGCCTCACTTAGTATGTGGATGATATTATGATAACTTCCTGTCACTGTTATTTACATAGCAGGTAGTGGTATTCGAATTTGTGTGGGGTAGGTATCACAACTAAAAAGTGAAAAATAAAAACTTTTTACAAAAAAAAAACAACCGACTTCAAAAAAAACACTACAAAGTGAAAAATAACTTTAATTTCGGAAGTCGGTGACAAAGAACAAAAATTAAAAACCAAAGACACCGACTTCCGAAATTTGTTATTTTTCACTTTGTAGTGTTTTTTTTGAAGGCGGTTGTTTTTTTTTTTTGTAAAAAGTTTTATGGACTTACACTTGTTTTTAGGGTTCCGTACCTCAAAAGGCAAAAACGCAACAGTTAAAGGATTACTCGTGTGTCTGTCTGTCGGTCTGTATGTCCGTCTATCACAGCCAATTTACTCCGAATATGTATTTCTGTGACCCATACACGGAAATGTAACTATAATAAATGAATTTTGAATATGGGGGTCACTTTTCGGGGGCAAAGTGGGAAATTTAAAAAAAAAGTTTTGCATACGGTACTGTGTGAAATATCAAATGAAAGGGCTTATTGTGAGGATCTCAATAATGTTTTTTTTTTTTATTTAAAAATAAATACATTTAAAGATATTTAAGAAAATTTTAGAAAATTGACCATTCCCCCCTTATCTCCGAAACTACTGAGCCTAAAATTTTGAAAAAAAATACAGAGAATGGTTTTTCACTCATAGATTACAGGAAAACCTATAAGAAGTCTATGGTCTTAAAATAACATGGTAAATCTATCAATATTGTACTAACATACTTTTATTTGTAGTTGGAATGTTAAGTTTGTATTTGGAATAAATTCATTCTAGTGATGCAACGAATACGAATACGAATATTCGTATTCGCCGAATAGTAGACATTTACCGAATATTCGTATTCGGCGAATACTAATACGAATATTTAAAAATTAATATGTTTGTACGCAAATCTAATTACTGGCAGACTTGGAAAACGCGCGTCGTCGGCACGTAAAAATACGACGTGTGCAAAGGCCTTAACCGCAACGACAACGCGACGGGGGACTCCCCGGCCATAGTTTATACAGTGCCGCGGCCCGGGAGTTTTCCTATCATTACGAACCATGGATTGATTGATTCATTCATTCCTTTCATTTCATTTGTCAGTCGAAAGCACAAGTCAAGCAAGAGAGTATTGTTTTATTGAAGTAAAAACTTCTTTAGTATCGTTGTGATTTGAAAGTCGATGAAACGAAAAAGCGACAGTAAAAAGAGACAAACATAAATTCATAAGATTTAACGTGGGAGAAAATGAGATAGGAAGCATTATACAGTGTTTCTTATGTTTGTGGTTCTCTGAAGCTGAAGAATTTGTTTGTTTGCTTGAACGCGCTAATTTCAGGAACTAATGGTCCGATTTAAAAAAATATTTTAGTGTTAGATAGCCCATTTATTGAGGAAGGCTATAGGCTATATATCATCACGCTAAGACTAATAGGAGCTGAGCACCAATGAAGAATGTTTCAAAATCGGGGGGTTTTATTTTTCCTTTTGAGAGCTTCCGCTGCGTGCGCTGCGTAAACGGTTAAAGTTTCGCAAAAATCATGTATGACAGAATTGTTTCCTTTTAAAAGTTCTAAAAAAAAAGTCCGCGACAGCATATGTCTATCTTTTAAGGTTGGCTCACTATAACCTTTTTTATGCTAACCAAATTTGTTCTAAAATAATGCATTATTTGCGAAGGTGTTTTTATAAACATGATATTAATCCTTATCCTAATAAATACATTATTCATCACAAGTATTTAATTTAAAACAAAATTTCCCTTTACATCATTCGATTTCAATGAATATCTTAGGAGATATCGCAATTTTAAAATAACATCGCAGCAAAATAATGATCAAGTACTGCGCGCGCATTTATGATGTGCAAGGCTAGGCAAGTTGTGAGGGGTAATAAGATTATAAGACCCAGTACTTTTACCTAACGTTTTAGAGTTCCACTTTTACTGATAAAAGCGTGATGTATGCTGTTGCGGACTTTTTTTTAGAACTTTTAAAGAGAAACAATTCTGTCATACAAGTTTTTTTTTTTTCGTTTTCTTGAAGCCAAAATTTTTGAAGGTTTCACTTCTACCACGTGTGAATTGCACACATGTTTATTTTTATTTTCTGAGGCTGCTGCGAAGTGAAAGTAAAGTGAAGTTGAATAGAAAATGTCTTCTCGTAAACGAGATCAAAGTGACATATGGAAACACTTCGATAAATTACCAAGTAAGTAGTTATATGGTCTGTATTTCTTTTGTATGAACAAAAGGTAGGATAGTAAGTCCTAAGTAACTTAGACGAACGTTAGTAATAGCTGCGTCTATGTAGTACTAGACTATTAGTCTTTTATTACCATGGCGAGAAATTCGTATTCGTATTCGCCAAATAGTAGGTTTGATATTCGTATTCGTAAAAGTAGTATTCGTTGCATCACTAGTGAATCCGATAAAATAACTCATTTTAGAAATAATAAACAGAATCCAAATCGAGTTAATAACATCGGAGATACGGCAAAAATAAAAAATTTAATAACATGAAAAATATTAAAAATAGACCCCCCTTTTAAAGTTAATTTTTTTTGATAACTTTTCATGAATATTTAAAAAAATACGGGTGGTCACATAGCCATAGGCGACATTGTATAGACGTGTCCTAATGAAAAAAAAAAAGAAAAGACAGAGTAACATAATAAGTATTTAATACCTAGATATAATACAAATATTCGACAAAATATTTCGTATGGAGATACAAAATCAAATCAGAAATGAATCTTTAAAAAACATTTTTCTACGAAATCAAATCAAAAATGAGTCTTTAAAAAAATCATGATTTAAGTTTATAAAATACCGATTTTGGAAAACAGTAATATTGTAAAAAAAGTAGTAACTCTTGTATTGTTAATGTATTATACATAACTACATTTTTTTAAATTCACAAGTATTCATGAATAATTAACGTTTTTTAAAGCTATGTCACAGAATGAATATCTTCTTAGACGACAGGTCAATATTGACATTACAGTAAATGAGTACAGGAATGCATGATGACTTGAGCACTAGAGTAGTACATAATGTCGTAGATGGATTGCTTAATTGGCTGTTTTACATAACCACTAGCGGTTTTGTAAGAAAGCTAGCGGTTATGTAAAATAGCCGATTCGACAATCCATCTGCGACAAATACACATAATTAGACTACCTAACTACATAATGACAATCTTTGGAAGGGTCGTCCTTCCATTGTTGTCAAACTACTAACTAAACTAACGTAAGTAGACTAAATAGTGGAAATAATACAGGGTCATATCGATAGGATAACAACTTCCACATAATTGAAATAATAGGTGAAATTGAAATAATTGAAAACATCTTCAGGGGTCGATGTACTGAAGTTAAATTATTGTTATTTTTATAAAAAATGAATGTCGTATGATAGGTATTTTAGGTTTGTCAAGAAATAAAACCTGAATAGAAACAAAATAAAAATATTGAAAATTGCTTATTTTCAATATTTTTATTTTAAACTATTGTAAAACACAAGTATAATAAAAACGACACTTTTCTAAAAAATATCAAGAATATTAAAAATAAGCATAAACTATTGTAAATTACAAGTATAATAAAAACATCACTTTTATAAAAATAGCCACATCAATGGAGAATCAAATCTCAGATCAAACAAAAAACCAAGACATAGCGCTGCGAGCATGCGAAAACTACACCTCTGCTCTGTGCATACACGCTAACACGCACACATTTACAACCATTTACAATCAAACTACCTACACTACACCTCACTAACTGTGCAAACTTACAGTTAAGTGCACACATGTTTACGAAACCGGCCTCCGGTCGCTATTGACAGCGCTGTCTTACTTTTATAATTGGTCTGAGTACCGGCTAGGATACGTAAATTATTTGATTAAAAATGTGTCCCGTAATATTAAAGAACCAAGAGCAGGAACGATAGACGTGTATCTTTTGGTAATATTTGTTCCCTTTTGTTCATAGGTAACTAGGGTATACTTATTAAAGTTGTGTCAAGAAAAAAAAAACTGAAAAGAAACTAAAATTAAAATATTGAAAATAAGCATAAACTATTGTTAAACAAGTATCATAAAAACATCACTTTTCTAAAAATATCAAGAACTAGTTTTTGCCAAAGGCTTAGCCCGCGTAAGGCTGCGTTTCCACCAAAGATGTGCGAGTTAGCTGAGCGGTGCGAGGATGCGTAGCGAAGCTGTAAAACGGTGCGCAGATTAGCGTTGCGAGGATGTGTAGCGGGCTCTTTTCAGATAAGATTTCTCACTTGCGCCTATCCCTCGCATATCTCTCGCACACATCCCTCGAACATCTCTCGCACACATCCCTCGCACAATCTCTCGCACCCATCCCTCGCTTGTTTTGTACGTATAAAAACCTCGCACCGCTAAGCCGTTTCCACCGGAGCTGCGCCGAGCGAGGCTAGGTAAATGAAGCGATTCTATTGGTTCTTAACAAACACATCCCTCGCTATGCATCCTCGCACATCTCTGGTGGAAACGCAGCCTAAAGGTCGGAAAATATCCCACAGGAACGTACTACCGAGATTCAGAGTATGTACGTGTATGTACTAACCCAGGTCATGGCCTATCCTAGCCTTTCATCTAAATCCGTTCAGTCGTTAAGGCATGAAAAGGTTACAAGCAGATAATAAATCTATTTTAGAGTTCCGTGCCTCAAAAAGAAAAATTTAAACTCTTAAAGGATGACTTCGTTGTCTGTCAAGACTCTTTTTCTCAGGAACGCGTGGAGGTATCAAGTTGAAATAGATAGGTGTCAAAAACTTAGATCTACGGTCCCTTGATTTTTAACGAAAATCAAACTTCCAAGTTAACGCAATGAAAAAATACGGCCATTTATGCCGCATATTTTGATACTCGCAATGTACGATACTATTTTGTTACTCGTATTCAACGTGTGATGTATCTCAGTTAAGAATGCGGCGACGCATGAATTGTCCATACAAACGTAGTACATTTGCAATTTGAGCATATTTCTACCATATTGTGTTGATATTCGGATTGAGACAGTATTTATCTAGGCTCCTACGTCTTTTTATTTCCAAAAACTTACCTTTAAATGAAGTGTAAGCGAATTGCATTTCGTACATTTTTACAGGGTAAATGACATGTTTTCATATTGTTTTTTCTGTATTATAAACAACAATATTTGTAATATTGTTTCCGCAGATGCATAGTTTATGTTATCAAGTTACAAATTATCGAAAATAAATAAATGGAAATACATTAAGTTTTCATTCATTATTTTTTGTATTACGGAACACATCCAAATTTATCATAATTTTCGAAAGCTAGTAGTACTATCGCGTCAAGCAATAATTGTCAATGTGTGCGTGGTAATGTTGCTCACTGTAGGTGTATATTGCTCCGATAGGCACTCACACTAGCGCAATGTGCTTGGAATTGAATTTTGCAAACATCTCGATTTGTTTTTGCGAGCCGTGTCGCGGGCCTCTTAAGGGATCTCGCGCACTAGACGGCCACGGTTTTGTATGGTCTGCGGCTAGTTGGCCATTGCGACCAAGTGCTTGATTCGTATCGGTTTCTATAGTTTACCTGGTCGCTGCGACCACTGGTCGTGGTCGTGGCCATCTAGTGCGTGAGATCCCTAAAAGCTGAACTGAAGTCCACTGAGAGATCGAAAATCGGATCTCGGCAGGCAGCAGGTATTTACAAACTATTTTTTCAAATGAAAACTTCTTTAGGCGCGTTAAGCGTTTTTTGGTAGGGGTAAACTTATGGATTCGCGTAGTGCTGGAGCACAGAATATAGCAATTATGAGCTACGAACTTAGAAAACCTTAAAACCTAACTCAGAATCGAATCATTTGATCGTAGGTAATTCAAACTTCGGAATACCTTAGCAGGATGAAACTGATGATACCAAGATTGTCCTCCCAAACCTATTAACAGTGTAAAACCCCATTACTTTTAAAAGAGTAACCGTAGAGTTGGCCAGCTCTTCTCCATAGGAAACAACCAACTGGAACCGTGCACCTAGCTTATGACGTTACTTAAGTGCCCATGTAAGTTTATGTAAAATAAAACATTTAGATTTAGAACTTCCTCCTTCAGCCAATCTTCCTTCTAGTTGGGAAAAGGCTAGGCAGATTGATTGATCTTTCTCCTTCAGAGAGTTAGTTAGCACAAATGCTTCAATTTTTTGAAGGTTTTTATCGTAATTCTTTAGAAATTATTGGTTTCCATTGTTATTACAACCGATACATACATGCACACGCTACACAGCGAGCCATTTTTGTAAAATAGTGCAGTATGTTATTTGACATTTTCCGTGAGTGAAAAGATCGTAGCGACACCTGTGGAACAAGTTCTTAGTGTCGTTCCCAATTTTTTCATGCTTTTTGAGGCCATTATGCAGCTACACATCTGCTCACTAGTTGCTTACAGTCCCATGTTATAATGCTTTTTGAGGCCATGATGCAGCTACACATCTGCTCACTAGCTGCTTACAGTCCCATGTTATAATGCTTTTTGAGGCCATGATGCAGCTACACATCTGCTCACTAGCTGCTTACAGTCCCATGTTATAATGCTTTTTGAGGCCATGATGCAGCTACACATCTGCTCACTAGCTGCTTACAGTCCCATGTTATAATGCTTTTTGAGGCCATGATGCAGCTACACATCCGCTCACTAGCTGCTTACAGTCCCATGTTATAATGCTTTTTGAGGCCATGATGCAGCTACACATCTGCTCACTAGCTGCTTACAGTCCCATGTTATAATGCTTTTTGAGGCCATGATGCAGCTACACATCTGCTCACTAGCTGCTTACAGTCCCATGTTATAATGCTTTTTGAGGCCATGATGCAGCTACACATCTGCTCACTAGCTGCTTACAGTCCCATGTTATAATGCTTTTTGAGGCCATGATGCAGCTACACATCTGCTCACTAGCTGCTTACAGTCCCATGTTATAATGCTTTTTGAGGCCATGATGCAGCTACACATCTGCTCACTAGTTGCTTACAGTCCGATGTTATAATGCTTTTTGAGGCCATGATGCAGCTACACATCTGCTCACTAGTTGCTTACAGTCCCATGTTATAATGCTTTTTGAGGCCATGATGCAGCTACACATCTGCTCACTAGCTGCTTACAGTCGCATGTTATAATGCTTTTTGAGGCCATGATGCAGCTACACATCTGCTCACTAGTTGCTTACAGTCCGATGTTATAATGCTTTTTGAGGCCATGATGCAGCTACACATCTGCTCACTAGTTGCTTACAGTCCCATGTTATAATGCTTTTTGAGGCCATGATGCAGCTACACATCTGCTCACTAGCTGCTTACAGTCCCATGTTATAATGCTTTTTGAGGCCATGATGCAGCTACACATCCGCTCACTAGCTGCTTACAGTCACATGTTATAATGCTTTTTGAGGCCATGATGCAGCTACACATCCGCTCACTAGCTGCTTACAGTCCCATGTTATAATGCTTTTTGAGGCCATGATGCAGCTACACATCTGTTCACTAACTGCTTACAGTCCCATGTTATAATGCTTTTTGAGGCCATGATGCAGCTACAAATTCAAATCATTTATTTGCTCTTCACAAACAATGGCATCTTATAATTTAGACAGACTTGAAAAACTGTGACAATAGTTTGTGAGAGACTGGTGTCTGCACTAGGAATACCTGTATCGCAAATCACCAGGGTCCCACCACACGGTATGTTAACATAATCAATTAGTTAGTAAATGTGAAGGGATAGGGCATAACATAACATATAGACTCAGAGATTTAAACAATATAAAACAAAAAAAAAAGAATTAAATGCAAAAAAAAAAAAATGCTTCAACTATTATGTGTCGGGTAGTTAGAGGGATGGACTATTTTGGATGAGTTAGTAATTCCTCAGTAGCATTATAATCATTACAATCAGCTCTACACATCTGCTCACTAGTTGCTTACAGTCCCATGTTATAATGCTTTTTGAGGCCATGATGCAGCTACACATCCGCTCACTAGCTGCTTACAGTCCCATGTTATAATGCTTTTTGAGGCCATGATGCAGCTACACATCTGCTCACTAGCTGCTTACAGTCCCATGTTATAATGCTTTTTGAGGCCATGATGCAGCTACACATCCGCTCACTAGCTGCTTACAGTCCCATGTTATAATGCTTTTTGAGGCCATGATGCAGCTACACATCTGCTCACTAGCTGCTTACAGTCACATGTTATAATGCTTTTTGAGGCCATGATGCAGCTACACATCTGCTCACTAGTTGCTTACAGTCCCATGTTATAATGCTTTTTGAGGCCATGATGCAGCTACACATCTGCTCACTAGCTGCTTACAGTCACATGTTATAATGCTTTTTGAGGCCATGATGCAGCTACAAATTCAAATAATTTATTTGCTCTTCACAAACAATGGCATCTTATAATTTAGACAGACTTGAAAAACTGTGACAATAGTTTGTGAGAGACTGGTGTCTGCACTAGGAATACCTGTATCGCAGATCATCAGGGTCCCACCACACGGTATGTAAACATAATCAATTAGTTAGTAAATGTAAAGGGATAGGGCATAACATAACATATAGACTCAGAGATTTAAACAATATAAAACAAAAAAAAAAAGAATTAAATGCAAAAAAAAAAAAAAATGCTTCAACTATTATGTGTCGGGTAGTTAGAGGGATGGACTATTTTGGATGAGTTGAGTAATTCCTCAGTTGCATTATAATCATTACAATCAGCTCTACACATCTGCTCACTAGTTGCTTACAGTCCCATGTTATAATGCTTTTTGAGGCCATGATGCAGCTACACATCCGCTCACTAGCTGCTTACAGTCCCATGTTATAATGCTTTTTGAGGCCATGATGCAGCTACACATCTGCTCACTAGCTGCTTACAGTCCCATGTTATAATGCTTTTTGAGGCCATGATGCAGCTACACATCCGCTCACTAGCTGCTTACAGTCCCATGTTATAATGCTTTTTGAGGCCATGATGCAGCTACACATCTGCTCACTAGCTGCTTACAGTCACATGTTATAATGCTTTTTGAGGCCATGATGCAGCTACACATCTGCTCACTAGTTGCTTACAGTCCCATGTTATAATGCTTTTTGAGGCCATGATGCAGCTACACATCTGCTCACTAGCTGCTTACAGTCACATGTTATAATGCTTTTTGAGGCCATGATGCAGCTACAAATTCAAATAATTTATTTGCTCTTCACAAACAATGGCATCTTATAATTTAGACAGACTTGAAAAACTGTGACAATAGTTTGTGAGAGACTGGTGTCTGCACTAGGAATACCTGTATCGCAGATCATCAGGGTCCCACCACACGGTATGTAAACATAATCAATTAGTTAGTAAATGTAAAGGGATAGGGCATAACATAACATATAGACTCAGAGATTTAAACAATATAAAACAAAAAAAAAAAAAAAAAAATGCTTGAACTATTATGTGTCGGGAAGTTAGAGGGATGGACTATTTTGGATGAGTTAGTAATTCCTCAGTAGCATTATAATCATTACAATCAGCTCTATACATCTGCTCACTAGTTCCTTACAGTCCCATGTTATAATGCTTTTTGAGGCCATGATGCAGCTACACATCTGCTCACTAGTTGCTTACAGTCCCATGTTATAATGCTTTTTGAGGCCATGATGCAGCTACACATCTGCTCACTAGTTGCTTACAGTCCCATGTTATAATGCTTTTTGAGGCCATGATGCAGCTACACATCTGCTCACTAGTTGCTTACAGTCCCATGTTATAATGCTTTTTGAGGCCATGATGCAGCTACACATCTGCTCACTAGTTGCTTACAGTCCCATGTTATAATGCTTTTTGAGGCCATGATGCAGCTACACATCTGCTCACTAGTTGCTTACAGTCCCATGTTATAATGCTTTTTGAGGCCATGATGCAGCTACACATCTGCTCACTAGTTGCTTACAGTCCCATGTTATAATGCTTTTTGAGGCCATGATGCAGCTACACATCTGCTCACTAGCTGCTTACAGTCCCTTGTTATAGTACACCGTATTCGTTTTGGGAGATAGCTTTAGCGCCTTTTCCTGTCAAAATGGAAAACAGTTACAAAATTTTAAAAAAATTGGCAAAGGAAAAGTTGTGATACATATAGTATTTACACGTAATCATCTTAAATAGATACATTTAAGTTTAAAAACATCACAATATCCCCCTAACTAAGCAGGGCTTGTATCTTGGGCTCGGAGTGCAAATGAGCGGAAAGAAATATGTTAACCAATAAGGGACCGTTTAGTTTACAGGGCTAATTTAGTAAAGCGGGTATTATATTGTGTGAATTTGTGTGTGTGTTTGTGTGAGTGAGGGTGAAAGTGTGAGAGAAGGATGTTGTTTGCTGGCACTTTGGTTTGTCGATAACGTTAGAGAAATTGTTCTGTTTCGGTGTATATGAGTTCCAGAAGCCATTTCTTTAGTACAGTTTTAAGGCGAGCGGAAAGCAAGTCTTTGATGTCCAGTGATCTGCAAACCTTGTTAAATGTGTGCGTCTGGCCAAAAGGGACTTCACAGGTGGAGTTGGAATTCTGAACACCCGCTTAGACAAAAGTTCACTATAGTCAGCTCTTTTGGGGAGGGTCTTTTGAGTGCGGACGATTGCAGTTAAAATGAAAAGTTGCCTCACGCGAAGGACTTGGATTTCACTGTAGAGCTTGTCAGTTGTGGAATCGGAATGGTTTCCTAAACATGACTTTCAGAAGCCCTCTGAGCTCTCTCAATGTAAATCATGTGGGTTTTTCCGACACTTCCCCAGACAGAGACGGAGTACTGAATTAGTTACCTAATTGTTCATTCATACCCACCATCTGATGCGCTTGTAATCCCAATAGAGAAACAGATAAGTTGCAAAAATCAAAAAGTGCTAGTCAGACACGTCCTTACCACCATACCCAGTATATAGATAGCGCAATCCACGAAGACGCGACCCACTCCACGATTACTGTAAGCTGAACTCTAGTACGGCGCGGAGCGGAGTGGGGCGCGTCTTCGTGGATTGCATTATCTATAGTGTACCTTATTTTTATTGCTACAGCCAATAGAAGATCAGTATGTAATTATGAAAAAACAAAAAAAACTCATATTTTAAAGTAAGTATGTACAGACGCCAGCACATCAAGCTACCCGAAATTGTCAAATTTTCCCAATCAACTTTGAACCTTAGACATCAGCGTTAAAGTTGAAAATCTATTACATATATTTGACAGATTGTAGTAGCTTGATGTGCTGACGTCTGTACACTAGCGTGTTCCTTTGTTAAGAGCGTTTATTGTGAAAGTGGGCAACGTCGCAAATAGATGTCAAATATTTCGCTGTTTTGATTAATTTGACAAAATTAGATATTGGTGCCAATTCCCTTGTTCACAAACTAAACTAAATTTAAGTTCAGTGCATCTTTTTCTTTTGTATTTCATTAAGAAAAGGACAGAAGATAAATTTTAGTTTAGTCCTGTCAAATTAATCATCGCCTGTCACTCTCCATACAAGTTTAGACGTGATTAAAAACTAGCCGACTAAAATTACGTCAATTTACGTCAAGCGCTGATTAATTTGACAGGACTAAACTAAAATTTATCTTCTATCCTTTTCTTCATCATCAGCCTATAATGTTCCCACTGCTGGGACACAGGCCTCCTCTCTGTGAGAGGGAGTGGGCCGTAATCCACCACGCGGGCCCAGTGCGGGTTGGTAGATGTCACATGTCATCGAATTTTCGGTTATTATCCTTTTCTTAATGAAATAGAAAGAAAAAGATACCTGAACTTAAATTTAGTTTAGTTTGTGAACAGTGTGAACAGAGGATAAATTTTAGTTTAGTCCTGTCAAATTAATCAGCACCTGTCACTCTCCATACAAGTTTAGACGTGATTAAAAACTTGCCGACTAAAATTACGTCAATTTACGTCAAGCGCTGATTAATTTGACAGGACTAAACTAAAATTTATCTTCTGTCCTTTTCTTAATGAAATAGAAAGAAAAAGATGCACTGAACTTAAATTTAGTTTAGTTTGTGAACAAGGGAATCGGCACCAATAGCTATTTGCGACGTTGCCAATTTTTAGGATATTAAATATTCAATATGCGACACACACTTTAATTTCTCTTACTTTTAAGGGTGCTTCTATACTTGAGATGCCAATGTTGGCTTTCTGGCTAAACAAAGCGCAGCACAATGGCGTAGTGATCGTCGCACAGAAGCCCACCAGCGATAATTGAAATGGAATGAGGGCGAACGAGTCGGGGCAGAAGATACACCGTTGAAGAGCTGCGTTCGTTATCATTGGCACAATTGCTGAAAAGTAATACCACACATAAGAAGTGGCGACAGGGAAAATGGAGACTTGAAAGGAAATCGTTGAAGTATACTTAGTGAAAAACAAACTACACATCTAATTTCGTCGTACCGCGTATTTGACTCAAAATAGCTATTCTTATGTAATATGTATGAGTCTATGGATGCTTGTTTTGTGATACGAATCGTAATCCTAGTTGTTGTACACGTAAAGGGCTTTCCATTAAGGACACTCGAATTTAAATACATAAAACAAGTTGTGTATGGTGATTGAGCTTGATTTATGTCCGATTTGGGTCATCGAAAATTGGACCTCTCGCTCTCCGGTACCTACACGCCGCCCATCACCATTGAAGCCGCGGCGGCCATTTTTTGATAGACATCAAATTCCATACATAATGTAATTAAGTACTCTACTAAATAACAAAAACAATTACAAAAATGATTTCTGATACACGACTTGCTTTATTTAAATTTTAAGTTCGAGCGTCCTTAAGGGGGAAGCGTCAGGGTAGCCCGCGAAATTCAAATTTTCTTACGTTATTTGCATTTTGCAGGTCAGTGTCAGGTTTTATGTTGATTAAAATATGATTCGCGGTCGTAACACATATGGTTTTACTCATTTATAATCATTACAATCAGCAATAAAACTCCATAAGTTAGCAAAGGTGTCAAATGTCATGAAATCATGACGTGTGACACCTTTATCTTCTTCTTAATCACTATTGCTGATTGTAATGATTATAATTGAGTAAAGCCATATTTGTTACGACCGCGAATCATATTTTAATCAACATAAAATCTGACACTGACCTGCAAAATGCAAAAAACGTAAGAAAATTTGAATTTCGCGGGCTACCCTGACGCTTCCCCTTTAATGGAAAATTCTTTGTTACAGCCATTACGATCAAGTTTTATGCTAACTTTTTCCCCGTTTTCATTAACACTAAAAAACATCTCAATGAACGCCTAAATATTATTGTACCATTGGATTTTTAACCCTTGGCGCTAAGCCGAGCGTTGAAAGTCCAACTTCTCTCTCTCTCTCTTTACATACATAGATACATAAACTCACGCCTTCTTCCCATGGGGGTTGGCAGAAACTACAGAACGCCACCTGCAACGATCCTTACATACCTACTCCTTTTGCCTCGTTTATGTTCATTACACGCACGCCGGTTGCGAGTACTGGCCGCTCTCTTTTTACATCCTGTATAATCGCTTAACTGTCCCGCCAAAGTTGGTATAATAATATACGTACTCATTGCGGGTACAGACATGGCCACTCTGGATATGCACACGGCTAAGATGCCAGTGTACGCCGCGATCTTGGAGTTGCCCACTCGATGTCCGTCCGGGGTGAACACAGGGGTTCCGTTTAAGATTTCACTGAAATATATAATCTAGCTAGAATCAAGTTTGAAGAACTACCCGCAGATATATATGATGGATCAATGCTAGCCACACACGTAACGATTTCCTTGCGCAAGCCTAAATTTGCGTAAGAAAATCGTTACGTCTGTGGCTAGCATAAGGAATACTTTCAAAAACAGAACAGCTTGACGTGGATCGCCATTCAATACTGGCTAGTTTTGACCAACCAGCCAGCGGGCTCGTTGCGATTGTGATGAATTTGTCTTTTGCTGGGGTACCTAGTTGATGAAGCTGTGTGTACCTATTACTTAATTAAAGAAATAGAATCAAGGCACTCTGCTTTAATGTCAGTGGGAGTAAAGTGCGCGCCACGAAAGAATGCCCGCGGAAAATCTTGGAACTACATTCTTTTAATGCAATGGCATAGACACTAGCGCCGCGTCAAAGGGCCTTCTTTCGTGGCGCGCACTATACATTTCTGTGATATACCAGAACTTACCTGCTTCTCATCATAGGGATATTAATGAAATTAGCGCAGCATACAGCCGCGAAGGGGACCAACCGCGCGAACAGTGGATTCATTCCCTTGAAATAAGTTTAAAAATGTAGTCGTAATAAGTAAACGCAATATTGTTAGGGTTCAGGGGGCCTACCACCAGCTCATAAAGCAGTATTATTTTAATATTACTTCAGTGTGGGAAAGAGATGAAGCTCTACAGGACGTATAGCTCCATATCTTTCTCCCACTGAAATAATATTAAAATAATACTGCTTTTGAGCTGGTGGTAGGCCCCCAGTTTCAAAAGGGTGGCATCTAAACATTACCTAAATATTAAGTCTACGCGACTGTCTGTCCGTCCGACTGTTAAGGCAGTATTTTTAAGGTTCCGTACGTCCGAATAAAAAACGGACCCCTAATAGGATCACTCGTGTCTGTCTGTCCGTCTGTCACAACCAATTTGCTCTGAATCTAATGGATCGATTAAGTTGTAATTTGGTACACATATGAATGTCCGTGACCCAGTGGCGTGCGTTTCATAAAGACAGAAAGACACTGCCTACCCTAGTTCTGATAATAGATCTAATATTATTTTATCAATAAACAAAACAAATCATAAATCAGCTCCACCTATCGAGTGCCGGTGGTATCATCATTCGAATTTCGCATCATCTCGATTCGCGCTGCACTAGCGCCGCCTCGCCTCTGCCACGGTAAAGACACAAACTATTCGTCTCTGAATGTTTTTATGTGTGCTCTCGTGGTAAGTCGTATTTAATGTGTGTGCGTTCCTATAGCTACGCGGGCTTTGCTGACACACAATGACAAAAATCACGCACACAACTGCAAGAAAAGCCAGTGTCTATTTGTAGTTATTCTATACAGCTAAGACGAAAAATTACGACTCGTACCGAACATTACCGAAGGAAAGTTAGCTATGCAATGCAAATATTTTAGGAAATAACGTTGTTTCATTGAATTTTATACATTTAGATGACCATAATTTTTTGTCGTATAACCTTTTTTACCCTTTATTGCCCGTTTTACTATAGTTGCCATATTGTTTGACGTGCGTTGTGTTTGTGAATACGCTATCAGGTAATTAGAATTTGATTGTTGTTATTAGTGTAAAATGGATAATATTGTCTGTGAAAGTTGTTCAGATGGTGTGTGTATTGAGAAAATAAAACATGATGCGTTTTCAAAACTATATTTCGGTGAAAAAAAAACAAGTTATCGAGATAGGTCGTGGTACACCGGATTTGCAATTAATACAAATTAAAGGTAAAGTCAATCGTAAATTCAATAAAAAACAATATGATTCATATCATTGGCTGACAGGTTGCATACACAGTACCTAATCGGTTATTTTGTTTCGTTTGTCTACTATTTTCAAATAATAAAACCGTCTGGAACGACACCGGTTACGCTGATATTCATAATTTTCCTACCGCCGCGAGAAAACATGAACAATCTGAAAAACACTTAGAAGCTTCCCTTAAATATCACACCTTTGGAAAAAATCGTATAGAGACGCGTTTAATCATCAATCGACAAGACGACGCGACGAACCAAAACCAACGTGCAGTATTTTTGGTGAGTAAAATTTTCTGCCTACCCTGTCTTAAAACTGTGTGCACGCCACTGTGACCCAGACACGGTCGTGTAACGTAAATAAATAAATTTTGAATAAGGTGGTTAATTTTGGGGGGGAAATAAGAAAATTAAAAAAAGTTTTGCAGGCTGTACCGTGTGACATATCAAATGAAAGGGATTAATAACAATTAGGAAGGGTTTTCTTAAATAATTTTATGATAAATAGTTTTAAAGTTATAGATGAAAATTTACCATTCCCCCACCATTTATCTCCGAAACTACTAAGACCAAAATTATGAAAAAAAAAAATACAGAAACTAGTTCGGTTACAGGACTATAAGAAGTCTATGGTCTTAAAGTAGGTAACATGATTAATCTTCCAATATTGTATTGACACTTTTTCACGTAACTAAGTACGGTCAGGGCAAATCTAGCGATTTAAATCTTTGGGCAGCGGGGTTTGACTTAACGGTGTCAAGAACGCTCTCTCTAGGAAAACATATCAACTTAATGTCATAAATAACGTTTCAGTGACGTCATTCGCCGGTAAATGGCGGACACTATGTGGTGGCCACCACTCTTGTCTTCTAATTAGGAAGTAAGGTCGTTGAATATTGGCGAATTATGGAATTAATATGGATGGATACTATGGAGAAAATTAAGCCAGTTGCAGACCAAGAGCTAAGCTAAGTTAGTTTAACTTAGCCCGTATAGCTAAGGTAATTTTTCATACTTGTGTTCATAGAATTTGCGCTCTGCACACAAATATGAAAAATTTCCGAGAGAGATAAGTTAAAGTAATTTAGCTTAGCTCTAGGTCTGCAACTGGCTTTGCTTGTGAATCTAAATGAGACATACCACACAATTACAAACTTATCGGAATACACGGTGAATTTTAATTCACTGTTAACCTTTCAGAAAGTGAAAGTACTCATGATTATAAACAACTTTCACTATGGGACCAACAACCAAAAAAAAAAATCATATCATCCATTTTCATCGGGTAAATATTGCATTTTTGTATAAAACAACTGATATTTTTTTCGATATATCAGAGTTGGTTTTATACTGAAAGTTGCTCATAAAAATATGAGTACTTCCACGCCCAGTGAATTAAAAATTACCGTGTATAATAATGGAATCGAGGAAATAACAAAAGACAACCAGTTACGTAACATTTTATTTTCTTAATTAAAAGTATGGCTGGTTGGTATAGTAACTGTTTTATTTTGTCAATTAATTGAAAAAAATATATTTTGAACAATTTCTATTGACATACATACGTAGCTACCGAAGCAAAATTAAAATACAACTACAAAAAAATAGTTAATATAATATTACCGGATGATTTTTTTTACCGTCTCGAAATTTTTACAGTGTTCTACCCATGAATATAAACAACTTTCACTATGGGAGCAACTCTGAAATCACGAAAAAAAAATCAGCTGTTTCATACATTTTGGTCAAGTAGGTATTGAACTTTTGTATAAACAGCAGATTTTTTTTTTTCGTGATTTCAGTGTTTCTCCCATAGTGAAAGTTGTTTATATTCATAGGTAGAACAGCCTGTAAAAATTTCGAGACAGTAAAAAAAATCACCCATTATATAATTTTTTAATAAATATACTGATATCCATAAACTTAACAATAATATAATTATAGCAAAAAAAAATATTATAAATATTGAAAGTTTCCATTACCTACAAGTCACAACTTTATTGTCAGCATAATATACACGGTCAATAATAATTGACATCATAATAATAGATTTAAATATAGGATTATTACCTAAGAAAAACGGAATATCTTTGGAATGTATTGCGTATTTTGCTAAAACAATTCTTAATAAAATCCCTCCTTAGTTAGTGGTCAGATCGAAGGGGTAACATAAAAACTACTTAAGGTCTATTTATAACCTTGTTTCCAATTGATATTATTTCCACTTAAACAAACATCAACTTTATACAAGTGTTACTAAAGTTGATTTTAGACTGACTAGTACTTTTGAAAAAGTCATAAAAAAAATTAAGTAGCGAAAACTGAACCTTATATGTAGGCATTACACTTGTTGTTCCTAAAACTCGTGTTTGTTTACATGTTTGGCAAATAAGTTGCGAACGCAGTATAGTTATCATATTATGATTATCGAGCTATTAATAATATGACTCTTTCAGGCTAGCCATAATTTAGATTTAAGTTACTTATTGTACGATTTTGCATATACTACAGGGTCAAATTAGGTAGCAAAACTCGGCAGACGTGGCGCGTGTATATTGAAAAAGGCAAAAAGAAAAAAAAAAATTTTTTTCGCGGCTTTTGAACCGGTTTATTCATCTAGTCTTTTTTTTCCACAAACAAACCGATTTTCGTGGAGGAGCTCGTGGCTAAGTAATAACAGCCGCACGGGTCGATTCATCCGGTTAAGCTACGATTGCCGGGGTTAGTCTGTGGATGGGTGACCATCTTTACATACCGAGTCTCCTCCGTGCCTCGGAAAGCACGTTAAGCCGTTGGTCCCGGCTGTCATTCGTGAATCTTTGACAGTCGTTACAGGTCGTCAGAAGCCCGAGAGTCTGACAACTAGTCTTACCAAGGGGTATCGTATTACCCAGTTAGTGGGTTGTGGAGGTCAGATAGGCAGTCGCTCCATGTAAAATACTGGTATTCAGCTGCATCCGGTTAGACTGGAAGCCGACCCCAATATAGTAGAGAAAAGGCTAGGCTGATTGATTGATTAAAAACAAACCGATTTTCAAAAATTGAGTTTAGAAATGCTGTTTTTTTTTTGTGTCAACTTCACATGCGTGATGGTATCAATAAACATGATAAAACAAACACAAACAAATTTTCTAAAGTCATACTTCAAGTACACTGTGCGGCCATTGACCCTGCATACCGTCTTAGAATACAGACCATTCAAACACGGTGATAAACCACAGAGATATGTGCTATCGAAGAAACGCATATCTAAGCAGTTTGAACACAAAATCCCATGCACACGACCCTTTTTTTTCGTAGGTAAGCGTTACTATATCGGCCGAACGCTGCAAGCAGAAATAGTCCTTACGGTGTATAGATATGCTTTTCTTCGATGATACCTACTGTGGCCTTAGGGTCTTAAGGTGGTTTTATACCGGCGAGGCGAGGCGATAGGATGGGCGAGAATTGAAATATGTATGGCAAAATTTCTATCCACGCCCTGCCCATCTTTGGTGTAAAAGGTCTAGACACGCGAGGATGTGCGAGGCGAGAATTGAAATATTGAACTTGATTGCTGTATGAATAAAGTATTTATTTACTTTGTAAAACGGATATGGAAATCTCGCACCGGCCATCCAGGACCCGCACGGTCTCTCTCCGTCAAGCGCTGACTCGCGATGTCTCGCGCTGGCACGCGCTGGCCATCGCGAGACATCTCTACATACTATATTCTCGGCTAGCCGGCCGGCGCGTGACATCGCTAGCCGGCGCGAGGCAGCGCTGGCCATCGCGAGACGGCGCGGTATAGCGCTGGACATCTTTCGGTGTAAAAGGGTAAGCGTGATTTCAATTCTCGCCCATCCCATCCACGCCTCGCCTCGCCGGTATAAGATCACCTTTAGGGTAAGCTACAGAAGCTACAGAGAAGAAAATTGTCTTAACACCATTAATGCACTGTACCCTAATTACGTAACTTATTTTCGTTCAACAACATTCATTGCGTTATTTACGTTGCTGAGCAGATTTTTTTCCAACTTATGATGCAATGGATTAGCAATCTGTGTCAAATCGAAACAGATTGTGTTTGATCGTGTATTACGTAATTAGGGTACTGATTTTGACAGATCGAAGCGTAAATTTCTCTGAATCTTACCCTAAAACATGTACAGATTCCAGTGAAAATGCCGGACATTCAACTCATAGCTTTCTCTGTGACCAAACGTCTTAGTTTAAAATCTTTCATAATCCGCCTCAACCATTTATTAATATTCAATCAATAAAAAATGCATTACTTACAAATAAGCATAACTTGGTTGGACCATAAATTATTGTAAAAGCTTTAACAAAATAAATATACAAAAAATAAATCTATAAATATCAACATCAAGGGCGCTATTTCATGTACAGTATTTCTATTTTCTTGATCTCCTTCGGGAATCATCGCATTTCAGAATACAAACGAATACAAATTTCCATGTCCATCAATTATTAGATTTATCGTGTATAATAATTTGAATTCAGAACTAAGTACTTTATTGTTGTTTTATTTTGTTATTGGCCCTTCGAGCCCCACGTGATTAATAATCGATCCCTTGTATACAACAAATTCAACACGTCAAAAATATAAATATTCTTCTTTACAACAAAACGAGTGTAGTCTTAAAAACTAGTAGTAACAAGGTATATAATAATATCTCTAGAAATAATGGTATAAGAACAAAGCCTTGGGTCCCATATCCCCCCCAAGTTCCCCAACTTGGGAGATTTGGGATAAACCCATCAAAGAGAAGAAACGGCGGAGTATATTTCCCATGATTTGTTCTTCAATTTGCAGTTGATGACACACCAATTCTACAGAAAATAGTAAATACTTTAAAAACTAATGACATTTTGAACAAAGTAATCTTGGAACACAGTCACCATCGATTCGAGTGATCGCAAACCTGCACCCTAATTGCGTAAAACCTCGTGCAGACTAGCGCGACGCGACACCGGTAATTGTTCTACCGTGAAGTCTGCACGAAGCTTAACACACGATCAATCACCGATTGTTGAACTGTCAAATCTGTTTCATTTTGACAGTTCAATAACATTTATTGCGTTATTTACGCTGTTGAGCAGACAAATTTTTCGAACATATGATGCAATGGAGGGGCTTGTGGCTAAGTAATAACAGTCGCACGGGTCGATCGATCAGGTTAAGCTACGCTTGCCGCGGTTGGTCCGTGGATGGGTGACCATCTTTACATACCAAGTCCCCTCCGTGCCTCGGAAAGCACGTTAAGCCATTGGTCCCGGGTGTCATTTGTAGATCTTTGACAGTTGTTACGGGTAGTTAGAAGCCCAAAAAGTCTGACAACCCGTCTTACCAAGGGGTATCGTGTTACCTAGTCACTAGGTTGTGGAGGTCAGATAGGCAGTCGCTCCATGTAAAATACTGGTATTCAGCTGCATCCGGTTAGACTGGAAGCCGACCCCAACACAGTTGGGAAAAGGCTAGGCAGATGATGATGATGCAATGGATAGCAATATCCTTCAAAATTATTCAGATTATGATTGATCGTGTGTTATGTAATTATGGTGCTGAACATCATTGTAACAAAATTATTTCAGGGCATTTTGTCTTAAATTTAATTATAACAGCCATAACTTGATTTGGTTCGTGGTCACACGCTTACAAGCCCTTGTTGTAGTACACTGTAGTCGTCTCGGGAGATATTTTTTTAACTTGTTCCTGTAAAATATAAAACATTAATTGTTTAATAATGTTGAGATACAGTCAAAGCTTGAGATAAGCACGTATTTTTTTGTTTTGGTTGGTAACTTATAAAATAACTTCTCCCGCTGGAGCGGGAGGATGTGTCAGACTCTTACTGACTAAAACCCACTCGTATTCCTTCAGTTGCCTGTATTGCCAGGGGCCACGGTAACCCTTTCGGACAAAACCGCGACCCCGGTAGGCATCGGCCCTAGCGGACCCCGTCAGTTCTGCTGACATCTCTTTGAGGCGCGCGTGGAACACAACGCGCCATCGACCTGGGCCTGCAGTGCTATTCTGTAAAAATCTCACCGTGAATGCTTAGGTGAAGTGACCTTGAAAGTGAGCTGTCAACAGTGTCAATCCCTAGTATATAGTGGAATGACAGCTCACTTCAAGTTCACTTCACCTTAGCGTTCACGGTGAGATTTTAACAGAATAGGACTGCTGGTCCTTATCGGACGGCGAGCTACCCATTGCTCACCGTCCGCAAGCCCGCGCCTACGATGGCCGAATCGGCCTGCGATTCCCGACGCCCAGGGCGTCTCCTGCGGTGGTTAGGTTAGGTAAATTTGCCTCTCCCTCACGCATCCACCTCGTGGGCCCAGTTCAGTTTGATGGATGTCACAAATGTCTTCGAATTTGTGATCCTAGAACACCATTCTCCAAGTTTTTTCCTTCACAGTTTTGAGAGCAGTGCTCTGTCTGTACGACGACGCGTTAAGGTTAACAGAACAAAGTGAATGCGACAATTTATCTTAATAATAATATTACAGTACAGTAACCTCCGGAATTACCAGTCGAATTTGAAAAATTATTTTTGCATTTGATACATTGGGGGCGAGGAGATTGCATATGTCCAAGACTATATCTATCTAGCCCAAGTGGTCTCCTTCCAGGCGCGACAAGACAAAGAAGTTGCTCGACGCACCGAAAGCGCTTGGAAGAGCTATTGGTCAATGAAAGATCTTCTAAAATGTCTCAAACGGAGAATTATGGACATGTGTATTCTCCCCATTCTCACATTTGGTGCACAAACCTGGTCTTTGACACTTCAGCAGAGATCCAAGCTCGAGGTTTACCAGTGAGCCATCGAATGCAGTATACTGGGGGTTCGAATTTCGGATCGTATAAGGAACTCAACACTGCGCGTTAATACCAAGGTCACGGACGTTACCCAGAAAGCCGCTAAGCTTAAGTGGGACTGGGCCGGACACGTCTGCCGCATGTCAGATGACAAATGGGCTAAAAGAACTACTGATTGGGTCCCACTAAACGCACGACGAAATCGCGACAGGCCGAGACGAAGATGGCGGGACGAGCTTGACTCCTACCGAAAGGACTGGCCGACACTAGCAATGGACAGAATTGTGTGGGAAAGGGAGAGAGAAGCCTTTGCCCTGCAGTGGGAGAATACAGGCTAGTTTGAGGAAGAATATAGATTATGTAACATCACGCTACGATCCTTAGGAGCCGAGCAAACGGACAAAAAGTCAGAAAGAACGCTACGCAAAAACGAAGTAATAGCGCGGGGATGTGACGTGGGGGGTCGGGGGAAGAAGTTTCACGCGGACGAAGTCGCGAGCAGTAGCTAGTCGCTTATATTAGAACACGGCCTTACGAGTTGTAGCTCATAGGTTCAAAACCAGACACATGCATTTTATTAAGCACTGAAATATTTCTATTACCTTCAAGTTACTCTCAATGGTGTCGACGCTAATGGTGGCTTTCTGTTCAAAGAAGGCACAGCACAATGGCGTGGCGAACGTCACACTGAGACACACCAGGGCTAGTTGGAACGGAATGACGGCCAGCGAGTTGGGCTTGAACCAACGCTTCTGAACCGCCGTGTTCGTTATTATTGGCACCAGTGCTGAAAAATAATAAGACGCATGTAAAGAAACTGGAGAATCGAAAGAATATTATTCCGCAGTCGACAAGTAGGTAGAGTATTTCTATTTTCTTAATGTCTCTCGGGAATCATCGCATTTCCGAATACAAACAAATGCTAATTTCCATGTCCATCAGTTATTAGATTTATCTTGTATAATAATTTGAATTTAAAACTAAATACTTTATTGTTGTTTTGTTTTGATTTTCGCGTGAACTATATAGAACCATTTTCCTATCTGTCGTGCCTGCGACTTTAACAGCTTTCCAACTATTTTTTAAATAAATTACTGTAAGACGATAGATGGCGCTCGAGATCCGTCATGAAGTTGACAACTGCAAAGATAGCAACGCGCGGGCGGCTCGCCTAGCTGGCATGTTACACCGAGGCTTGCGTTCTCTTTTCTGGCGGACACCGACGGCTTAGCACCTACCTAACATTTTCTTGTACTGCATAAGTGTATTTTTAACTAAATATTTTATACTTATTTTACTTTGTTTTTCTGAGCTCTTACATTACGTAAGTCAAAACGAGTATTAACAACTCTATATACTTCCAAGTCGAGTGATAGCGTCCGGTCTGCACCAAGTGTTTGCACTTGGCGCAGACTGATAAAAATCCGACGACTAACGAAACACGAGTTTTGCCGAGGGACATTAAGAACATATTTGTACTGCACACCTATTTTATGAGGTTTTTGCATTTTTTAGCTAAAACAGATTAAATTCGATCCCTTGATCAAAATTTCACAGACTACTTCATTTAAAGACGATCTCAGACAGGCGCGACGCGACACCGGTTGAACAATTTCCGAGAAGTTTTCATAGAAACTGTTCCAACAGAGTCGCGTCGTGCTTGTCTGCGGGGAACCTTAACTTGGAGGTTGTGCCTTCATATAGCAAATTCACAGCCCGCGCGTTGACTTTGGTTTAAAATTAAGTTTTTACAGTACGGTCTTTGAATCATACAAACTACCTATTACATGAAACTATGTATTTAGGTAACTGCCCTACTAACCCTTCCCAATAGGGATGAGGAAAATTTTTTTTTATCCGTCTTGTAGATAATTAAAAAATATTGCACACGTATTTTTATTTTTTTTACTTTATCAACAGCTTCCGGCGATACATTGAGTTAAAATGTGCCGTGATGTCACGAGTATGTAGATTTAATACTTACTTGCGACGTAGCGACCCCACTCCCCAACTTTAATGCATTTTATCTATTTTTATATTTTTTTATATGTTAAAGCAAAAAATACGTGTCTAATATTTTTTTATTATCTGATTGACGGACTAAATAGGAATTCCCTTTTTTTGACCCAGGCATCATCCCTATCTATACTAATATTATAAAGAGGAAAGATTTGTATGTTTGTATATAACGAATAAACTTAAAAACTACTGGACCGATTTGAAAAATTCTTTCAGCAATGGATAGCTACATTATCAGCGAGTAACATAGGCTATATTTTATCCCCGTACTCCCACGGGAACGGGAACTACGCGGGTGAAACCGCGTGACGTCCGCTAGTTTATAATATACGTACTCATTCCTGGTAAAGCCATGCCCACTCTGGATACGCAAACGAGGAATATGCCCGTGGCCGCTGCAATCTTGGAGTTGCCCACTCGCTCGCCTTCCGCGGTGAATACAGGGGTTCCGTTCATGATTTCACTGAAATATCATAATATTTATAGAATCTTTATTTAAGACAATATCAGTATTACAGTCACAATAATAATGTAGCTAGTAAGTACTTGTATTCGATTAGGATTTAACCCTGGAGGTATCAAGAAAATAGTGCATCAAAAGTAAGAATTGCGATTCGTCTGTAGATGTTATGTAGAGAATAACGATAAATAAAGACGATGGAGAGAACGACGAAATAAAACGTTTAAAAATAATTTGTAAAAAAACCTGTCCGATCCGTAAGGGTGTTGTTAGGCCCGGGTCGACGGCGCGTTGTGTACCACGCGCGCCTCGAAGAGATGTCAGCACAACTGACGGGGTCCGCTAGGGCCGATGCCTACCAGGCTGCGAAGAATACCGAAAGGGAGATCGTGGCCCCCGGCAACAGACCAACCGAAGGAACACGGGTGGGCTTTAGTCAGTAAGAGTCTGACACGAAGAGCGGGAGAAGTTATTTGATAATTTCCCAAACAAAAAAAAGGGTGTTGTTGTGTACTGAGAGTCTATTTATGTGGTAATTATCAGGAAAAAAGATTTTAAAAAAATCGTCACATTTTTTACAATGGGGAATTTTACCTGGGATTACATGGGACGCGGGCAACAGTCGTTTAGCGGACGTTTACAAGTCATAACTTATGACCTCTGTTGAAAATTTTCAAGTTTTTTATGGATTTGGGGTAGTTTTGGTACTAAAATGGTGATTTTTAAAAATTGCAATAACTTTTTTAGTTTCAATAATAGGTAATAAGATTTTTTCATTACTTTTAGGTATTGTTATTGCAGTACATATGTGCACCTTTCGGATCGGACAGGGTTTTTTTACATATTGTGTAGACACCACACGCATACTTTGAACAAAGCGCTGACCCACTAGTGATGTGAACGGTAAATATTTTTTGATATTTCAAATGTCATTGTCATGATACTCTTATTGTCATTCTGAAATAGCAACAATATAGGGTGGTCAGACTATGATTCTGAAAACCCCTGCGTTGAAATTTTTCGTTGGTTATTTTTTTTTATCAGCTGTTCCATACATTTTGACCGCGTAGGTGTTGCACTTTTCTATAAAAAGTTTTTTTTTTAAATAACCGACAAAAAATTTCAACGCAGGGGCGTTCAGAATCGTTTACCGAATCTATGGTAACAGTTTTCGCGTCGATGTCCCTGCCACCCTGTATACAGCTTTAGTACGTTGGCATTACATTGTGATAGATGAAATGAAATACTTCATTATGTTATTTCAATTAGGTATTAATTTAAAGTAAGTACCTAGGTATATCTAATCAGTGTGTTATACTGTATCTGCATAACTAACGTGACCATACGTCCCGTTTTGAACGGGACCGTCCCTTTTTTCGGTTCTCCGTCTCGGTGTCCCCGACAAAAGCCTAGGGACGCAAAATTGACCCGTTTTCAGAAACGGGACAATTATGCGCTGGGTGGAAGTGTTCAAACATTTTCACACCAACAACCTTAAGCATGACAGCTTTTGTACTTTAACTGAATATATTCTATGTATGCCCGGCACAAATGCACCAATAGAAAGAGTATTTTCATTCATGAATAAATTGTGGACGTCTGAAAAAACCCAGTTACAGGTTCCGGTCCTTATGGCGATGTTGATAATTAAGGTGAATTTAAATGAACATGCCAAGAATTTTATTCTTACATAAAATCATCACCAGCTGTATTCAAACTTTGTTCTGTTGACAAATATAAAATGACTGAAAATTAATCTTAACTTTTTTTTTAAGTTGTAATACTTAGGGTTTTTTTATTTAATTAAGAACCTAGGCTAGTACCTATTTTCAAAATTGAAGTTTCCTTTATGAATCGGCCCTGTTAAATGAGATAAATAAACCGATGTCCCGTTTTGAGTCAAAGAGTAAATGGTCACGTTATGCATAACCTAAGCATATCAATCTGGGGGCACGGTAGTGCCCCGCCAAGTCGAGCAAAAAGGGGCAGCCGTACCATCCTTTTCTCGAAGCCATTCAGAACATTTTCGACCGCCTGTAACTTCGTTGTGGATAAAGCTAGAAGCCTGAACTTTCAGTGACCAACAGGGCATAATATAACACTGTTATACATCATCATCATCAGCCTATAAATGTTCCCACTGCTGGGACACAGGCCTCCTCTCTGTGAGAGGGAGTGCGCCGTAATCTACCACGCGGGCCCAGTGCGGGTTGGTAGATTTCACATGTCTTCGAATTTTCGGTTCTAGAACATGCCGGTTTCCTCACGATGTTTTCCTTCACCGTTTTGAGAGCAGTGGTGATGAAATAATTTACACAAATTAAAGCGCTTGTCTGGGTTCGAACCTACGACCTACAACTCGTAAGTCGCGGCCGTTACCACTGCCACTGCTCTCAATAAAAAACTCTGTTATACAAGTATAGAACTATTGCAAGTCTAAAGTTAATCTGTCATTGCTGATACACTCATGTAAATTGGAATAACGGCAAGAGAACGATTATAAAACTTGATACTTACGTGCTCCTCATCATGGGGATATTAATGAAGTTGGCGCCGCAAACGGCCGCGAAGGGAACCAATCGCGCGAACAGTGGGTTCATGCCCTAAAAATAAGTCATTGTCAAAAATTAATTACATTACAAAAAAGAATGCAAATATAAACAAAAAATAATAATTTAAACGAAAATACAATGGGTTAGTTTCTAACTATAAATCTCAACTGTAAAGCTGTGCTTACAAGGTGCATTTTTACAGCAATTATTGCCAGCAACCAGTTCCCGAAGATTTTGAAGAAATCTATACTCCATTTGAAATAAGGTTAGACATTTAACTAAACCTTTTTTACAGTCCATTCAACCGATTTTGACTTCTATTGCGTTGGTGGCATGACAAATGGCAGCTACAGTAAACAGTTGGTTTGTAACCACTTTTTTTGCTTTTAATGCCATCGTTATGCCTACGCAATAGAAGTCAAAATCGGTTGAACGGACTGTAAAAAGGTTTGTTTAAATGTCTAATCTTATTCCAAACGGAGTATAGTTTATTAAGTTGCTCTATGATATTTTATTAGGACGTCATAAACTGCGAGGTAATTGCGTAACATACAATGTCTTTCATATTTCCATACAGACAACGAAATAATTGACAGCTATTTGCAACGTTGCCCACTTTCAGAATGCGCGCTCTTAAAGGCTACATGGTGTTCTCTATCCGACTACTCTGAGAAACACCGTAACAAACTCAGAGGTCAATGTCTCTTATAAGTCCAGGTTTTTTATAAAGGTCAGATCCAAGCAGGTTAATGTCTGAGATGGCCTCTTGAGGAAAGAACCAAACAGTTGGAGTGGACCAGGGGGCCAGCTCAAAAGCAGTATTATTTTAATATAACTTCACTGGGAGAAAGAGATGGAACTATACGTCCTGTAGAGCTTCATCTCTTTCACACACTGAAGTAATATTAAAATAATACTGCTTTATGAGCTGGTGGTAGGCCCCCTGTCTGGAAAGTTGACAAAATCGCTAAATATATTTAATTCTGGCAACAATCGCTACATGTTGGCATCGCAGGAAATTGCTACAAGTTACCGTGACGTCGCATATTTGACAAATATGCTTAATTATTAAATAAGCGTTTTAATTACTCTAACTAATATACGGCCGTTGTATTTACCTACTTAGACGAAATTATGGATGCAAAGTTACGTAAAATCTATGTGAATCTAAATACTATGTGCCATAATAAACACATATCGGAATATTAGTACTTACTTACGTACTATTTGAGACAAATAGGAGTAGGCTGACGTCATACGTAACATAACAAGTGTACTTAACATATTGTTTACTATCACAATTATAATGTAGGCGATAAGTAAACTTTCATAAGTTCCTGTCACATTATTGCAAATCTGTCAAACACGACTCCAATGCAGGTCACGGAGTGGTTGCAACGCAATGTCGTAATTTAATATCAAAATATTATTGCCTTTGAAGAGATAATTTATATTATTCTTTATTAACTCATTATTCTGCAGGTCCTTAATCTTGCGATAGTCGTCCATCAGAAATTCAGATTTCTTCGTCAAGTAGGTGATGTTATATTTTTTATTCATTACAATAATTGTTTCGATATTCTAGTTGGTCGTAATTTTATTAACGTGATTAAGTACCATCTGCCTTCCGTAGATAGTAATTACAAAACATTTTTCATAGCCTTCTCCAGATCTCATAGGTCGCCGTTCCATTTTTTTTAAAATTAAATACTAAATTCTCGTTTACATCAATTTTTTTCTCTATAATCATATTTCCATTTGACTTGATAACCAGCTTTTTTCAACATAAAACCATTTTTCAGACATCGAAGTCGCGTGAAATCAAAAAATCAGTCGCTATGAGGCGTCTTTTCCAATGTAAACAGTTCGTAATCTCTCGGTTTTTCCGACACGACTCGACACACCTCCGTGACGTGTAAAACTCTGATATAACAATTAGTGGAACTGTTGACACTACCGAAATAGAAGATAACGTTGGAAAAATACGCGATAGGCTATCGTTTTGATAATAAAATACACCTGACTAAAATTTATTGGCGTTAAGATAATGAATGGGAACGTTGTGATTTGGTAACAGCTGTAAATATAAAAAACCGATTGCAAATCATCGCACTCCAGTGATATCAGTTCGTAAAACGGTTGAGGTTTTAAGGAAAATAATAAACTCTTTGATAAAGTGGAATCTTCTAATCATGATCTTTTTTGTTAGATTTGTCACGAAAAATCAAAAGTTTTAAAGCTTATAGCAAACGAATCGTTCTTTATTAACAAAATAATGTAACTTTTTATACTTAAGGCCTAAGGGTGCATTTCCACTGAAGCGGAGACGAGCGGAGTTGAGCGGAGACCTGCAGGAATCGACCAATCACAATCAGGGATGTTTTAAGGAGCTCCGTAATCGAAACGGGATGTTAAGGAGCTCTGTAACCGAAACGGGATGTTAAGGAGCTCCGTAACCGAAACTATGGGATATCCGAAATGAAAATCTATCCGTAACCGTAACCGAATCCATTATAAACGTTTCAGATAATTTCGGATTGGGGCGGTGTCTAAATGAGACACATTATGACAGGTTTTTCTGCCCAGCCGAGCCGATACACTAGCCGCGCGCGTTACTTGTTGTTTATTATTGCTATTGCTTAGTCATTATTAATCAGTCTTTGCGGGATAATATTATAGCATTACAATTTCTTAAAAATGTAATAATCCGTAACCGAAACTATCCGAAACTAACGGATAATCCGAAATAATCTCATATCCGTAACCGTATCCGAAACCGGTATAATATCATTTCTATATACGTATCCAGATCCGAAATTTCATATCCATAACATCCCTGATCACAATGATTGAAATCCTCATCGCATCTCTCGTCTCGTCTGTAATTGGACGATATCCGCACGTCTCCGCTCAATTTCGCTCGTCTCCACTTCAGTAGAAATATGGTTGTTTTGCTCGAAGAGGGGGTTCTTACCTTAACTTTACTGTTGAGGTACAGGGCAGTGGTCAAGGCACCTCCACACGCCGCACAATAAGACGCTAGTAATTGTCTGTAAAATAATACAAAAATAAGGTTTTGTGAATAATATAATATAACATCACACCTTGTTTCCCCGAAGGGGTGGGCAGGGGTGTACCTATAGTAGGTACACCCACATTTCGCCAGTTATGTTTTAAGTCCCATGTAATAGGGCGCGAGCCTATTGCCACAAATCCAGACTCCGAGCTGCTACTGAGAAATTCCAGATAGAAAAACCCAATAACACTTTGCCTGACCCAGGAATCGAACCCAGGACCTCTTGCTCAGCAGTAGCACTTGCGACCACTAGACCAACGAGGCAGGTTTTGTGAATATTGTATAGGAATTGCCTGTTTTAATTATTTTTATTGGAGTTTCATAGCCCCTTAGGTCACCCCACTATAAAACAACCCCATGATGCCAAAGGTAAATCTTAGTTTAACCCCATTTCAAGACTAATTTCCTATCGCAGGTAGGAAGAGATTTCTCTAGAAATAATCATCACCTTTGTACAGACGCCAGCACATCAAGCTACTACAATCTGTCAAATTTATTTAATAGATTTTCAACTTTATCGCTGATGTTTAAGGTTCAAAGTTGATTGGAAAAATTTGACAGTTTCGGGTAGCTTCATGTACTGGCGTCTGTACGTATTTTTCTGTTCCTTTCTTCTTGTCTGTTCATATGTGATTGCATAAATAAATAAATAATGCTCGTTCTCACAAAAGCGCAGAGGTTGAAAATCCAAGAGTGCAATAATATTTAGGCATTAATTTAGGTGTTACCTCCTAGTGTTGGCCATAAGAAGCATTTTGTGGTTAAGTCTAATTTGCCTTGACAAATTTATAAAAGCATATTTTGTCACAGACTCACAGTATTCTTGAAAAATAGGATCAAAGAAATAACAAATTTTACTGAAGTCCCTCACACGACTTTCGTACTACTTTTTACAAGAAAAGTCGTACTGGTAATTACTAATTACTGTAGTACTTACGGTGGGGTGATAACTGCGTCACCGGCTCGATTCGAATAATTTACAATAGCGTTAAACGTTTGATTGATCCACTGCCAGAAAACGATGGCTTTCGTTGTTTTGTAGAACGTTATCATGCCTGGAAAATAAATAAAAATATCACATTTATGTAGAAAATTACGAATTAAAAAAAGAACAACCGACTTGCTAAAGAAACACTACAAAATTTTAAAAAAAATTCGAAGTCGGTGTCTGGGATCTGTATTTAATTTTTTTGCCACCGATTTCCGAAATTAAAGCTATTTCTCACTTTGTAGTGTTTTTTTATTTTATTTCGGTTGTTTTTTTGTAAATATGTTGAGAAGAATCCCCCATTATAATTCAAACAAAAGACGCCCCATTAAAGTGGACTGTTGGATATAGGTAGGTCCCATAAGCAACGCCTCAAATAAATGTCCCGTGCCTCCCGCATCCAGGGCGCGCATAACTGAGCGTTTATTCTAAAAGTGCAATAGGCAACGTTGCAAATGGCTGTCAAATATTTCGCTATTTTGATTAATTTGGCAATATTACTGTATGGAAATATGAAATATGGTTAACTAGTGAACTACAATATTGATTATGAAATGCAATAATTAATATCGTAAACTCAAACTCAAAGCATTTATTTCAAATAAACCAATTACAGGTACTTTTAAATTGTCAAGGGATCGGTCAGTCAGAAAAATGAAGCTAGTTGCCCATTCCAAAGCGTAGTAGGTACCTATGGAGAAGAACGGGCAAGAAACTCCACGGACACTCTTTTAAATCAAAATATTGTTACAAAATATTGGTTACATCATTCGTGTTGAACTTATACATGTGAGAACAATGTAGAAAGACGTGCACGTTAAAAGCGTCCGTAATAAAAATATAATAACAATTCAAAAAATTTAATATTTTAAAATAAACCGTGGCAGCTAAGAGATGACCAGTCCCTACTGACGCCGCCCGTTCACGAACATGACGCATGGATCAGCACCATTTAACTCAACCATTTTGAAGAGAACATAATGATCCAACACACACGCCACCATCAGCGAGACATTTGAGTGAGCATGACATACTCTCAGCCGCCAGGGCACATTCAAGTCAATGAAAGACGTACCCAGTAAATGGTAGCTTTATGGAATGTACAACATGGTCACAGTGCTCACACATGTGATATGCAATTATACAATACAAAAAGATTGAATTTATACAAGGGAAAGATAGTTTTACAATCTTCAGCAGCTGCAACAATACTTTCGAATGCTAATCAATTAGTTTATGCGCCCTTGTGGAGCTGGACCAGCGCTGAGCCAAGCATTTTTATCACTAATGTAATCCCCCAACTTATAATATGCTTGGCAGCATAGTGCGCGTTTTATACATGATTTAAATTTCGTTTCGTTCAGTTGGAGTATGTGGGAAGGTATTTTATTATAACATTTTAAACAGCACCCCATGAAGGATGAGTCTACTTTAGCCAGTCTGAAACCCGGTTGAACTAATTGGTCCCTATTTCTAGTCCTATAATTGTGTCTATCACCTCTTTTACTGAAAAAACTTAGATTTTTCCTTACGTACATGATGTTTTCATATATATATTGACAAGGTACCGTCATGATGTTAATATCTGTAAACAGTTCCCTTAGAGAATCGCGTCTACGGAGACGATATATTGCTCTGATGGCTCTCTTCTGCAGAATAAAAATAGACTCGATATCTGCAGCCCGTCCCCATAGTAAAATACCGTAAGACATGATACTATGAAAGTAACTGAAATAAGACTAGCCTCGCGGTATCTACATCAGTAAATTGACGGATTTTTCTCACAGCATATGCTGCTGAACTTAGCCGTCCTGCAAGAGATGTTAAATGAGGACCCCATTGCAGCCTTGAATCGAGCGTAATCCCCAAGAAAACAGTTTTATCGACAAATTCTAGTTTCTCCTTATTCAATACTATGTCACAATCACTACTTTTGGTAAAGCAAATCTTATGCATTTAGTTTTTTTCCCATTTAATACTAAATTATTAGCAGTGAACCAATTTTGGACCTGTAACACCGAATATTTAGTTTTAGATGTAAAAAAAGGAATTTTAAAACTTTCCAAATGCCTTTTTTACACCTAAAACGATTACAACATCAAATTCAGTGTTATAATTGTAATTTATTCTAGTTCACTAATTAGCGATATTTCATATTTCCATACAGTAATATCGCCAAATTAATCAAAACAGGTAAATATTTGACAGCTCTATTTGCGATGTTGCCAACTTTTAGAATGAACGCTCTTGCTACGCGGTCGATACTCCAGAACTTTTCGGCAATCCATTCACGGCTACACATCAAGCTATACATAAGCTATACATTTCCAGTTTATGCTGATCTCGCATTATAAAGAGTTTCTGTACAATGCGAGGTCAGCTTATAATGGAAATGTATAGCTTGATGTGAAGCCGTGTGTACCTAATGTGCCCTGCCTACTACCGGTTAAGTTAAAATGCCCCCAAACCACATTCATAAACAACTAGCTTTTTTTGCCCGCGGCTTCGCCCGCGTGGAGGTCACCATTATCCCACGGAACGTAGGTACTACCGGGATAAAAGTATCAAACCGAACCTGACCTAACTCAGGTTATCTACTACCTACTTGTGTAAAAATTTCATCGAAATCAGTTCAGCCGTACAGGCGAAAAATTATTAATAAAAATAATCAGACAAACAATAATTACGTAACTTATTTTCGTAAACGATTATGACAAATTTGTTTCATTTTGACAGTTCAACAACATTCATTGCATTATTTACGTTGTTGAGCAGATTTTTTTTCCAACTTATGAAGCAATTTATTAGAAATCTGTTTCAAATCGAAACAGATTGTGATTGATCGTGTATTACGCAATAGGGGTACTGAGTTACAGACAGAGTTATTAGTATGGATTTCTTAAGTTACTCACATCCAGTGATGATAGTGTTCATAGGCGCCTGCGCAGACATACGGCCGATAGCGATCAACTTCTCACCAGTGTCGGGGTGGAAGGCACTGTCGTACAGATATTTGGCCGCCCATAATTTTTCTTCGTCATAACCGATGGGCATTTTCTTTGTTTTCCTATTATAGAGAGAAAAAAAACTGTAAGACACAAGCTTCGGGGTGTTTCACACACAAATATTGATAGTTATGCTGCTTTTAAGTTCCATTTACTCGACAACCCTTTTGCCAACAACCGAGCACAAATTCAGGCTCCGAATGGCTTCAGAGAAATTCCTGATAGAATACACAACATGTTGTCCGAACGTATTTTTTTTTTTTTTTGGGCGTGAAATTATCAAATAACTTCTCCCGCTCTGGGTGGAGCGGGAGGGTGTGTCGGACTCTTACTGACTAAAACACACCCGTGTTCTTTCAGTTGCCTGTATTGCCAGGGGCCACGGTAACCCTTTCGGACAAAACCGCAACCCCAGCAGGCATTGGCCCTATCGGACCCCGTCAGTTCTGCTGACATCCCTTTGAGGCGCGCGTGGAACACAACGCGCTTTCAACCTAGGCCTGGTCCTAATCGGTCGGCGAGCTACCCATTGTTCACCGTCCGCAAGCCCGAGCCTACGGTGGCCGAGAATCGGCCTGCGACTCCCGACGCTCAGGGCGTCTCCTGCAGCAATGAGGGGCGTGAGAGCGCGAAATTTGCCTCTCCCTCACGCGTTCCGCCTCCTCCTTCGCTAGCATTACTGCTTCGCAGAAGGAGGTGATGGCCTCCCACGCCCTCTCGCTCCGTACCATGGCCTGGACCGGGGTCGGACGCGAGGGTTCACCGCCGCCGATCGCCTCCACGAGGACACGGAGATACTCTGCCCAAGCCGGGCAGACCTCCACCGTGTGCTCCACCGTGTCCTTCGGGCGATCCACACAATGGTATGTTGTCCGACCTGGGAATCGAACCCAGGACCACAGTCTTCGTCAGCTGTTCTTGCGTTTTGATGGAGTCTTTCTATGATTACGTCGTGTAGAGACTAGCATCGTTGCAGAATTAGTACAAGCAGATTGACAACACTTTGGGAGAGAAAACAAGAATTCATTGGCACAGTATAGGCTCTTAAGAGGCCGGCGCCGGCGTCACGGCTCGGAACCACAAATCGAGATGTTTGCAAAATTCAATTCCAAACACGTTGCGCTAGTGTGAGTGCCTGTCGAAGCGATATACACCTACAGTGAGCAATACTACCACGCACACATTGACAATTATTGGTTGACGCGATAGTACTACTAGCTTTCGAAAATTTATGATAAATTTGGATGTGTTACGTAATACAAAAAATTATGAATGAAAACTTAATGTATTTCTATAATTTGTAACTTGATAACATAAACTATGCTTCTGCGGAAACAATATTACAAATATTGTTGTTTATAATACAGAAAAAACAATATGAAAACATGTCATTTACGCTGTAAAAATGTACGAAATGCAATTCGCTTACACTTCATTTAAAGGTAAGGTTTTGGAAATAAAAAGACGTAGGAGCCTAGATAAATACTGTTTCAATCCGAATATCAACATAATATGGTGGAAATATGCTCAAATTGCAAATGATTTATGTACTACGTTTGTATGGACAATTTATGCGTCGCCGCATTCTAAAAACATTTTTTTGTATTTTTTTTTTTATTAAATCACGACGGTTTAGCTCTTGGCTTGCATCTCACTTGATGGTAAGTGATGATCAGGCTGAAGGTGGACGCGAGCTTCACCCAGAACTCTCAACCGCAGAGCTGGCTATTTTACCTTTCACTGCCGAAACACTACAATGCTGTTAACATTGTTGTTATGGCGACAGACTTAGAGAAGATGGTTGTAGCTAGCCAGGCGGACTTGGAACAAGCCCTACCACCAACCAAACAGAGCAGAAATTTTTGTCCCCACTGGGAATCAAGCCCAGGACCTCTGGGTCTGAGACTAACCTAACCACTAGACCACAGAGGCGGTTAAAATGTGAGAGAAAACATTATACTCACAGAGAGGAAGACTGAGTCCCAGGAATGGGAAAATTTTAGGCTGGTTTTACTGAATGTTTTCAATAACACTAATGAAATCATTTCAGCATCAATCAAATAGATATTTAGTTGATCGCCTTCTACATGTCATTGTGTATTGTAACCAGTTGATATTTTTTAAACAAAGTGCAAGACACGAGGCGTTAGCGCGGTTGCTTTGCTAAACAAAATTATTTCGTTTACAAACTTATCAATTATATTTTAGTGGAATATTTCATTAAAATAACTAGCTGCGCCCCGCAGTTTCACCCACATAAGTCCCGATCCCGTGGGGATTATGGGATAAAAAGTATTCTATGTCCTAACCCAGTACCCTAATTGCGTAATACAACACAATCTGAAACAGATTGCTAATCCATTGCATCATAAGTTGGAAAAAAAGATCTGCTCAACAACGTAAATAACGCAATGAATATTGTTGAACTGTCAAAATGAAAAAAATTAGGCAAAATTGTTTTCGAAAATAAGTTACGCAATTAGGGTACAGGTCATGGCCTACCCATGCGCCAAATTCCATCCAAATCCGTTCAGCCGTTATAGCGCGAAAGCGTAAAAAACAAACAAACTCACTTTCGCTTTTATAATTATTATAGTTAGGATTATGTGGTAAATTTTTATTAGAAACGAGAAGGTAATTGAAACACATTGTTAGTCTCTTTTATATTATGTTATCTTTTTTTATTATTTTTTAATGTCTTTGACATATCTCGGGACCCTGGGGTCCCGGACCTTTGAAAGGCGTACGAGGGGCCGAACCCAACTCGCAGAGGCCCCTTAGACGTTTTTTTAAAATGAAATGAGACACCAACCGACGATTATCCCTGTATGCGTGCACTCAAGGACAAGCTCCGGTTGGTGTAGGACTATTGCAGAACATGGAAACAAAACATATTGGGCTATGGATTTGGGTGGCTATAATGGATTGGTTACCTTGAACTATGGAAAGACTATGGCCCTTGCCTGACCAAATATATTATAAAACATACACAGGAAAATGGCAGGGGGTGACTTGCACACTCAATAATGGGCTCCCGAAAACGGTCGCTAACACAAAGTGTCGTAGCGACAAGGGGGCAACATGTCCTGAGGTGCTTATGAGGAGTGGAGAGGTATTCCACGGCTATCAGGACAATGAAGGAATACTTCCTTCCTCCGAGCACGTTTGTTCTAGCGAATCTCCACTCAAGTCAGCCAATTAAGGCAAGAATGAGGTGGGAGCTCCGTTCCTCGTCAGTGTTCACTCCAGCCGGCCAACAAAGGCAAGCCAGAGGTGAGGAACAAGATTTCTCCTGGAAGATAGGGTCCGTGGAGTCGCTACTGCCCAACAGCTCGCCACATGCTGCCCTGCGGGTTTTTGTATCTCTCTTGGTCTGGCTCCTCATCCCAGACCTGTTCCGGCAAAGTAAACTCTACCGGCACAGACCTAGAGTTCGGAGCGCGCAAGCCCCACCACGACGTCAACGTAGAGATACGGCGGTGGGTTATTATTATTAACTCCTCTCAAATAGCACCTGCCATCTAATTTCTTCACCACCCTTGGTAAACAAACAAACCTTGGGAACCCTTGGGAAACATCATGCCTCAGAGATATTTCTCGACGGTATGTGAAGCCCCAAATCAGGGCGGCTTTAAAACTCTGACACCAGGTTTAGTCACTAACCACACGAAAAGAAGAAGACCACCTTTGGCTGACAGGTATAAAATACCCTTTGTACCTTATTGTGTGCGAGAAGTTTAAATAAATATAATTTTAACGGTCACCAGAGTCTCTTTGGGCATCAAGAGACGAATCTTTGAGATTCCGGTATTGGATTGCTCTTCTTTCGCGTATCTTTTATCTATCTATATCTATAAAAATCAATTGCTGTTCGTTAGTCTCACTAAAACTCGAGAACGGCTGGGCCGATGTAGCTGATTTTGGTTTTGAAATGTTTATCGTAGTCCAGGTAAGGTTTAAACGGTGAGAAAACGGAAAACTCACGAAAAAAAAATATGAAGAAAATTCACGTTCTCATACATTTGTGTGGATCGGCTTTTTTGATACCTCGGTAGGTAGGTAGGGTGAATGATAGCGTGACGTTTGACAGGGGAGAGTGGAAAAAGAAAACGTGTTGCGCCGACCCCAAGTAACATGGGACAAGGGCAGGAAGATGATGGTAGGTAGGTAGGGTAGGTAGGGTCATGCACATTCATTGACTGTTAAGCGGAACGAAGTTTGCCAAGTCAGCTAGTATACTAATATAATAAAGCTGAATAGTTTAATTGCTTGGTTGTTTGAATTCGCTAATCTCTGGAATACTAGTCGGATTCAAAAAAAATCTTTTTACATTGGATAGCCCAATTCTTGAGGAAGGTTGTTTACACTACGTTGTTCCCTTAGGAGACGAGCAAAAATAAAAAACTCAGAAACATTAAGCGAAAACGAAGTAACAGCGGGCGGTCGATGCGTCGAAATACATAATTTTATAGGGGTGGAAGGGGTGATTTGTAGGAGAAAAAAAAACACGCGAACGAAGTCGCGAGGGAAATGCTAGTACTGTATATAGCTGATGAACTGAAGACGTAAGCCCTAAACCTGACCACATAAATAGGAAATAGCATAAGCATAATCAGTAATGTTCCCACTGCTGGCCTCGTCTCGGCGAGAGCCGTTGTCCGTAATCCACCATGCGGGGCAGTGCGGGTTGGTAGATGTCACATATATTCGAATGTTTGGTTCTACGACATGCCGGTTTCCTCACGATGTTTTCCTTCACCGTTTTGAGAGCAGAGTGATGAAATAATTTACACAAAGTAAAGCGCCTGTCGGTTCGAAACTACGACCTGCAACTCGAGTCGCTACCGTCACCACTGGGCCACCACTGCTCTCTGTAAATAGGAGTACTTAACTAGAAATGAATTCAGAATTCCTAAGATTCGCTGCTGTATGGAGAACATCAAAAATATCGCCATGGATACTTGCCGCCGCCCCTTCTAGAACACGTTGGGGTTGCTTTGTATCAAATTAGTATATTTTACAGGTCTTTGTCAATATTAAATGCATATTATGTTTTTTTGGTGCTCGCGGCGGTAAACAGAAAAAAAGGGTGACTAGGTATTACTAAGATGACAGCTAATATGTAGATTACCTATGAAATATTAAGCCATGTTGATTGTTGGGCCGATCCCAAAATGATGATATTCGGTGCTCTAAGGGGTTTATAAATAAATGATGAACATACCTGAACGTTTCGACGACATTCTTTGCCTCATTTAACTGTTTGCTTGTAGCGAACACGTTTAGTGGATTGGTGAGCTTAAAAAAATGTTGTGCTCGACCCCAGTACGTTCCCTGGTCGAACCTGGGCTCGTCTATGTTTATTAGCAACGGCATTTTGATTTAGGAACTCTGCAACAAAAAACAAATAGTATGAGTAAAGACAGTGGTCAATTTAGGCCAATGGCGCCAACTCCATAGGGCCTGGGGGTGACCTATAGAGACCCCCTCCCAATGGTATTTTAACAGCAGGCCTGACTCCCCAATAATTCATTGGGATTTATACAGTTTCAAAAGGAGTATGTAAGGATCGGAGCAGGTGGCGGTCTCTAGTTTCTGCCTACCCCCATAGTAAAAGGGCGTGACTGCGTGAGTTCATCTGGTTTTTTTTCTTTTGTTCACAACGGGGTAGGTCTTGGCCAGCATCTCACTTGATGGTAAGTGATCATCAAGCCGAAGGTGTTAGCGAGCTTCACCCGGAATCCACAACCACAGAGGAACTGGCCATCTTAACTCTAACTGCCGAAATACAACAATTCTATTAACATTGTTGTTATGGCGACAGACTTAGAGAAGATGGTGGTAGCTAGCCAAGCGGACTTAGAACAAGCCCCTAGCTACCAACAACCAAACCGAGCAGAAAATTTTGGCCCCACTGGGAATCGAACCCGGTGACCTTTAGGTCTGAGACAGGTGGTCTAACCACTAGATCTTAGAGGCGGTTAAAATGTATGTTTTACAGTTTCACACTTTGTAGGCTAAGGCCCCTTCATAATTAATCTACTCTGTCTATTGCTGTTCACAGTAGACATGCCACTCCCAAATTGCGGGAACAACACCAGATTTTCCTACTTCCGCATCCTTTCTAACCCAGCCGCATTTTAAAGGTCTTTGGAAAAGGAGCAGCCTATGCTAGCGGTCTCATTTTCTCCAATGGCCTCAAGGACTCAAGGGGATGAATTACTATTTCAAAAATCCATCCTTAGGCTATTGTGCATTCTCTCACGTCCGGCCCTGGTTCAGGCCATGGTACGGAGCGAGAGGAAATGGCAGGCCGTCACCTCCTTCTGCGAAGCGGTAATGCTCGCGGACGGTGAGCAATGGGTAGCTCGCCGTCCGATAAGGACCAAGCCCGGGTCGACGACGCGTTGTATTCCACGCACGCCTCAAAGAGATGTCAGCAGAATTGACGGGGTCCGCTAGGGCCAATGCCTGCCGGGGGTTCGAAGAAAACCGATAGGGAAATCGTGGCCCCCTGCAACAGGGCAACCGAAGGAACACGGGTGAGTTTTAGTCAGTAAGAGTCTGACACGCCCTCCCGCTCCGCCCAGAGCGGGAGAAGTTATTTGATAATTTCCCACACAAAAGAAAAAAAAAAAAGGCTATTGTGCATAATGTCTTATTTACTTAAATTCATACATTCATCCATTTACTGACAGACAATAACGAACAGTCTAAGCCACTAGGTCCAGAAACATGAAATTTTGGACATAGGTTCCATATATTATTAAAACATTTTACAAAAAAAAAAAAAAAACCGACTTACAAAAAAAACACTAAAAAGTGAAAAATAACTTTAATTTCGGAAGTCGGTGTCTTTGGTTTTGAATTTTCGTTCTTTGTCACCGACTTCCGAAATTAAAGTTATTTTTCACTTTGTGGTGTTTTTTTTTGAAGTCGGTTGTTTTTTTTTGTAAAAAGTTTTAATAATATATGGAACCTATGTCCAAAATTTCATGTTTCTGGACCTAGTGGCTTAGACTGTTCGTTATTGTCTAAAAGTTTTGTTGATGTGGCAATATTAACCAATAAGAACGTAGCTTTGAAGCGGAGTTTAGATTCTATTGGTTAATATTGGCACATTTCTGCACTCCGCTCCAGTGGACAGGCAGCCTTTTTTTTTGGAGTAGGAAATAATTCAATAATTTCTCCCGCTCTGGGTGGAGCGGGAGGGCGTGTCAGACTCTTACTGACTAAAACCCACCCGTGTTTCTTTAGTTTCCTGTATTGCCAGGGGCCACGGTATCCCTTTCGGACAAAACCGCAACCAGGCGTGGACAGGCAGCCTAAGGATGGATTTTTGAAAATTCATACCCTTGAAAGGGAGTTTAATAGGGGATGAAAGTTTTTATGGAACTTCTTTCTTCTTTCTTTCTTTTATTTTTGCCGATGGGAAATACCATCGGGCTTGTAAAAAATATAAAAACCAATTTTGTTTCTGAGATAACTATTTTCATTCAATCAATCTGCCTAGCCTTTTCCCAACTACCTATGTTGGGATCGGCTTCTAGTCTAACCGGATGCAGCTGAATACCAGTATTTTATATGAAGCGACTGTCTATCTGACCTCCACGACCTAGTAACTAGGTAATACGATACCCCTTGGCATGGGCGTACCCACGGTGGGGTAAGGTGGGGCATCTGCCTCACCCTGGTCTCTGACTCGAAGCTAAAAATGTAGGTTTAATAAATAACAAAATGAATTATTCATATGGAAAAATTCAAAATTACCACGCGAAACAATGCAGTATCGAAGAACCGAGCGTGCATGCGTAATTATAGTTTTATTGAAAGAAATTCCTACTACTTATTTATACTTATATACTTATATATTTGGATGACCGAGCATTGCTCGTAATTTTTTTTTTTTAACAACGTTACCTAGCTAGACCGATTTATCGCCCCCGAAACCCCCTGCATACTAAATTTCATGAAAATCGTTGGAGCCGTTTCCGAGATTCAGATTACATATATACAAGGATTATTTAAGCCTTATCAGAAGGCTAAAAGTCACCCAAAGAGCAATGGAGAGGGCTATGCTTGGAGTTTCCCTACGTGATCGAATCAGAAATGAAGAGATCCGAAGCTGGTAACCGACATAGCCCGAAGAATTGCCAAACTTAAGTGGTAATGGGCGGGGCACATTGCTCGCAGAACGGATGGCCGATAGGGTCGAAAGGTTTGGAGTGGCGACCACGTACCGGAAGACGTAGCGTTGGAAGGCTTCCCACAAGATGGACCGATGACCTTGTGAAGGCCGCAGGAATCCGCTGGATGCGGAAAGCACAGAATCGGTCGAAGTGGCGGTGCTTGGGGCCTATGTCCAGCAGTGGACGTCTTTCGGCTGAAATAATGATTTACTCCTGCCCCATCCCTAAAAAAAATGCTGGGTACGCCCATGCCCCTTGGTAAGACTGGTTGTCAGACTTTCGGGCTTCTGATGACCTGTAACGACTGTCAAAGATCCACGAATGACAGCCGAGACCAACGGCTTAACGTGCTTTCCGAGGCACGGAGGAATCTCGGTATGTAGGTAAAGATGGTCACCCTTCCACGGACCAACCCCGGCAAGCGTAGCTTAAACCTGATAGATCGACCCGTGCGGCTGTTATTAGTTAGCCACGATTTCCTCAATAGCTGCATGAGGTATTTATTTTCGTTCGATAGAGTAATAATGTACGAGTTTGTATTCGATGCGCACTTTATCTCAATCATAATGGTTGCTTAACAATTAAAAATGTTTGTGTGACTTCAGATAAGGCGAGTAATTAGATAATTTTACATACTCGCTGAAGGCAAAGACATTATTATTGTTATCGTTGACAGAATTTCAAGGTTCAATGTGTGATACATCATTATTTATCTCGGGCGTAATGGAAGTGATTTAATAGAATTATAATTAGTTGGGGCGTAGTACCTAGGGTTGCAAAATTACGTAATTTTACGGAAAACGCTGGTAAAATACGGGTATTTTACGTCATTCATATAAATTACGGTAAAATTACTGAAGAAATATGAAGTTTTAAATTTTAATTTATGCTGTCCTCTACTCTGCCTCTGCAAATAGATGATATTATTATAATCCATGACATGGTGTGATTCATATCTTGAATTTTTGACTTGAGAATTAAGGTTTAGGGTTTAGATTTTTAGTACGCTTGAGTCGCACGAAACCCAGTTTTCAATTTTTTTTAAAGTTCCAATACTGTTTATATCTCTGGCAAATTTAATTTAAATCCATGTATCCGTTAAATGTAAAGTAGTGACATACACATGATACACACAAATATACTCACTTCCATATTTGTAGTGTTTTAGTGGGTTTGACTGTATGAGTACGTTCAATACGTTTTTTACCGATAATTACCATATTTTACCGTAAAATACCGTAAATTACGTAAAATATTTTTTTTACCGTATTATAACCAGGATAATTTTACCGTTTTACATCACTAGTAGTACCTATACCCAATGACTATGCTTTGGTATAAGTATATACGTACTTACTTATTGAGGCTCTCAATAAAGGAACGCCTAAAGTCCTAAGCTATTCATTCCGTAGGTATTAGGTACCTTTTTCTTGTCGCCTCCGATAAATAGATACTAAAAGAAGAAATAAAAAAACTTTTAGCCAAACCGCTTTTGAGATGCTGATTTTATTTATAAATGACTAGCTATTGGCCGTGAGTTCAACTGCGTGCATTT
Organism: Agrochola lychnidis; assembly: GCA_963680765.1. Lineage (NCBI taxonomy): Eukaryota > Metazoa > Arthropoda > Insecta > Lepidoptera > Noctuidae > Agrochola > Agrochola lychnidis. The sequence goes on along the minus strand of OY796869.1, from coordinate 9,556,749 downwards.
AATATTTCATCGTTTTTAGAGTTTCCTATCTCAAAATTAAAAAAACGGAACCCGATAGGATCACTTCGTTGTCCATCTGTCTGTCTGTCAAGAAACTTTTTCTAAGGAACGCGTGGAGGTATCAAGTTGAAATTATATCAAACACGTAGGTTTACTGTCTACGGTCCCTTAGAGCTCTAAAGCTTCTAAGTCAACGCAATAAAATAATACGGCCATTTCTGCGACATATTTTGATACACGCAAATCAATCAAAACCTATAGAATAGGTACTTCCCGTTGACCTAGAAACAAGAAATTTGGCAAGAAGCAAGGTTTCACAATACAAGTAAAGGAAAAAGTACGGAAATCGTTAATTTGTGGTTTAAACACATTTCTTTTTTTGAACAGCACACCATAAGTCCTTCACCTATGTCCAACGCCTCAAATCTAAGTCCTTCTCCAGTTCTAGGCTACCTATCGTCAAATTTCTCGAAACGGATAGATACGGATATCTAACAGATATACCTACAAACTAACTTTCACATTGATAATATTGATTAATATTTAGATATATAGATATGGATTACTGCTATAATTTCGCAGTGATGAAGCCTGCGGCAATGCTTGGCCGGCATTTGGAATAGGCAGAGTTGTCAAGGTCCACTGACCGAAGAATACTTACAATTAATTCTTGGTATAGTGCTAAACAAAGGGAATCATGCACCAACCAAATCGCGTGGAAACGGGTAGTAGGTAGGTACCTAGGTATTTCCTTTAAAACCGCTTACAAAGAAAAGTTGCTAAACGTATTTTCATGTGATTGTTTCACTATGTTGAAAAGTGTCAAAATGACAAATTATTTTTTTGCAGGTTTATGAAGGAGATTTTATTTAATACGTAACTGAAAAAAGTTGTTTCGCCTCTTTGGAAGGCAGTTGGGGTGGGTCTAATGGGTATGCGCCAAATGCGGGTTTGACAACGCAAATTCGCGTTCACACCCAAGCAGCACACATGGCTACAGTCACTGGACTACAGAATTATTGGAAACTCAAAGCTGTATCGCTTTAAAATCAACGACTTTGCAGCCGGCTCTTGAAATTCAAAAGACCCCAAATTAACCAGTACCCTAATTGCGTAACTTATGCCCGTTTTCACCGACATCCCCTAAGTTTAAAGGATCCCTTAGCATGGTTAGGAGGCTGTTAGAAGGTGGTTTCTGTTTCACCAACAGTGAGGGGTCAGTTAAAAGTTAATGTTTTAACTGACCCCTTACTGTTGGTAAACCACCTGCCACCTTCTAACAGCCCCCTAACCATGCTAAGGGATCCTTTAAACTTGGGGGATGTCGGTGAAAACGGGCATTATTTTCGTAAATAATTATGCCTAATTTATTTCATTTTGACAGTCTTTTCCATGTCAGTAATGAATTTAAACCCCTTTACTTTCTTCCCCCTTTTCTTATCCCCAAAATCTAGTTTATTTAGTCTAGTTTATTTTTATTTTTTTTACATAAGTGCACATTACTAAATTGTATGTAAGTTTTATAACATCCATAATGGACGAATGGATGACCCCTGTAACACAGGTTTTTCCTAGCATGGGGGTCATTGTTCAATATTTTGTATCAAGCTATTTCCACATGTAATTAAGTGTCAATCTGTATCTATGTACTTTTTATGTCAAATAAACATATTATATTATTATAGTGCAACAACATTCATTGCGTTATTAACGTTGTTGAGCAGATTTTTTTTTCCAACTTATGAAGCAATGGATTAGCAATCTGTTTCAAATCGAAACAAATTGTGATTGTGTTACGCAATTAGGGTACTGCTCTAAGCAATAAAGTAGCTTGTTAACAGCTGTATAGATTATTGCAAGTGCTGTACATGGACTGTAAGTAGGTGCAATAGCTTAGACAGCTATCAATAGGGCACGATCCAGGTGCTTTAATTCTCTAAGACAGCCAAAATATTTTTTATGGCTTAGTAACGGCTTTTGCTAGACATTTGCCATTTCAATCAAAAATAGACATGCACTGCAAGTGTTACGTCAAATATTAAAGCGGAATAACTATTTCTATGGACAAATAATAATTCTAAGGTTAGTTAATATCACGTTTATTTTGTATCTCTATTCGTAATTTGCTTCGTAATTTGTATTACTCAGTAACTGGGTTGTGGACGTCAGATAGGGAGTCGCTCCATGTAAAATACTGGTATTCAGCTGCATCCGGTTAGACTGGAAGCCGACCCCAACATAGTTGGAACTTTCTAACACCCATATAATATTTGTCTACTAATTAATTTCCCTATTTTGGTACGAATTCAGGGATTTTCAAGAGACGTGTTATTTTTTACTTCAGCTAATTATGACTGAGAAACAACGCAGCATTGTTTTTGAAACGCATACATACATACAGGTCAAACACATAACCCTCTTCTTTGGCTTCGCCTCAGTCGAGTAAAAATTAAAGGGGTCCCAAGAAACGTGTTTTCTTCGGCGTTTTTTGCTAAATATTGTACGGTGGTACGGAACCCTTCAAATGCGAGTCCGACTCGCACTTGGCCGGTTTTTTTATTATGGCTCGCCAACTAAATTGGATTTAAAACATAGCCTTTGATTGGATTGTTGGATTACATAATCGGATATAGTCCGTGCAATCCACGAAGACGCGCCCCACTCCGTCCGCGATTACTGTACTGTAGGTACGGCGCGGAGCGGAGTGGGGCGCGTCTTCGTGGATTGCACGGACTATACCCCTAAGAGGGGTCTAAGTGCAAATCCGCCACTGTCCATTAAAAAACAAAATGTGTTTTTTTGCGTCTGGTGACACCTAATCATTTTATCTATGATTCTGTAATTCAGTTACAGTCAAAACCGCCTCTATCACTTATAAAAAGACAGAAAAAGTAACAAGTGAGATTCAAAACCTACACTCCACATCCAGTTGTGAATTGGAAAATTTTAACTGCTGTGAACATTTTTAGAAACTGGATAGAGGCGGATTTGCACTTAGACCCCTCAATTTAGAATCACCAAGGAAGGGTAACGGCCGGTGCGGTCTTGTCTGGGTCTTGTAGTAGGTACCTACAACTCGTACTCGACTCAACTAAGTATGAATGGTTAGGTAGGTATAACCTAACCATTCATACTTAGTTGAGTCGTAAAAAGTATCCTGGATATGATATCAACATGATAATACAAATCAAAGCAGATAAACTGCTATCAAAGATTGATTTAGATATTGCAATCAGTTTTTAAACCATAAATAAACGGGGAAATTAAATAACTTTTAACTACGTTATGTTGAGAACTATCTATTATGTCTATTAAAAATAAAACAAAATTTTATCGAATTATCAAGCGTTGTAATTTTTCATTCGCTACGAGTGCTAAAGTGGCGGTCGATATTTCGAAAAATTTGCAAATGTTAATAAAACTACAATGAACAGCAATGTTTGTTGTTAATTCATTCAAATTCAAAGCCAATTAAAAATACGGGGTGAACGTATTTTACTCTTTTGTATGCAAATCTAAATAGGCAGATATTGAAATTTACACAACTTTAAATATAAGTAAGAAATAATCAATAAGACTGACCTGACCTACGACTTCTTATCAAATAAAGCGGAGAATACTTATTATCATTGTTACAGAGAGGTTCATCAAATAATAATGTTATCAAATCACTTTATCGTAGGCCTCAGATCACGACTACAATAGTTTTATGAATTAAAATAACTATGCATCTATTTGCTGCAATAAATTGCACTCTGAACCTTGAATTGCCATTAATTTAGGATTAAATCATGTATTAAATAAAATAAGATTTTTTTTTAAACACTCACCGAATTCACACTGGTGCGACCTTTTAGCTCTGACGTAGCAGGTTAAAAACGAGACCGATATAAAATTCACGATATCCTAAGGCTTAAAAAACAATTAAACATACAGCGAACTCGTCACATGCATTCTGTATCACTTTTTTTGTCGAAATCACTTAATTTTCAAGACTACGAGTTCAAATGTTGCGCCGTGACAAGACACTTGAATGGTGACGTAAAAATCAATTCGCTCGCACTTGGCATTGGTTCGATAATTCAACACAGGGTTGCTAGTTTTCAGTTTCATTTCATACTACTCATTTTAATTCATCTCGCAGCTGTTGACTTAATTTAATAATTTTATTTTTGAGTTGTTTCGTTTTTGTAATTACTCTGGACGTTTTTAACGTGTACGTCTTTTTTACATCGTTCTCATATAATTAAATAAATTCTTAATGATGTCACTAATATTTTGTAAGAATATAGTAAGTAGTTCAACAGTGTCCATGTAGTTTCTTGCCCATTCTTCTCCTTGTACCTCTACCTACTACGCTTTGAAATTATTCCAAAGCGTAGTTCGCCCAACCATTCCAATGGAATAGGCAATTAGCTTCATATTTCTTCTTGACAATTCAAAAGTGCCTATAAATGGTTTAATTGAAATAAATACTTTGAGTATGAGTTTATTTATATTCTTTCGATTCAAATCAAAAATATCTAATCAAAACCCAATACCCAAAACCCTCCAAATCCTCCAAATTATTTATTACCTGAAATTATTGTATACTTTAATAATTATGCTGGTAACAATTAGAGGAAAAAATAACTGGAAAATACACAATGAACAAGTAGTGCAAGTGCAAAAGCTGAGCAACTTGGCATAAAAACTTTATAAATTAAAATACTATTACCTGTATTTAAAAATAATAATAACAGTATTAAACCAAAAGAAACATACAATAGACAAACAACAAAACAAACATGCTAAAAATATGCCAAACTTTTTTTATAAAACATAAATTATGACCTTCCACTATTTACATTTAAATTAAAGTGCTCTATTAGCTTCGTGCTCTCTCTGTGCTCTGTTCTTTAGTGTTCTCTCCAATAATTTACCAATTCCAAAAGTATTTTCAAAACATGCAACTAATTAAACTGACATTGACAACGTTTCGTTCCAAGTTAGTAATACTAAACTCGACCAAGCAATATTTGTTATTTTATAGATATCTAATTAAATTTTAAATAACTTAAAATTCATCATAATTATTGTTTGGCACCTACATCTTATGTAAATCTGGGCTCTAAATCATGTGGTTTGGTTTAAACTATATCTACATTTTAAACATGTAAATTGAAGAACTGTCACTTAACGTGGAACGGAACGTGTGATAGGTTAGGTTACGTCTTACAGAAATAAGATCCAAAAATAATTTTATTTTAAAAGCCTTTCCTAAAGGTTCTATATAAAATCGAGGATGTCGTTTCTTACTAGAAATGTGTGCCGTGCCTTGATGCAGGTACAGTACGAATTCGATTGATTCTATAATAAATAATTTATTGCCAATGTCGTGCCCAGGCTGTTTCGTAACTTCTCTGTTATGATTTTCCGTTTCGTATATTGTTTATTAACACTCATGTTTTACCTAAACTGCCGATCATCGTAACATTATCATGTTATTACCAGGTTATTGTTAAGAAAATGTATATATTTAATTTTTATTGAGTCGTCTCACGTGATCGCAGCTAATAATATCCACTTGAAACCGCAATTTAATATGCGACTAATTTTCCTGATTAAAATGAAACTTGGGAACTCTTAATACCAATGAAAGCTGTGTGCGACATTTGCCTAGGTTCTCCATTTTTGTTGACCTGACTCGTTTCTTGTCCTTGATTTATCATTAAACACCATAAACATATGCTGAGAACTTACAAAATTAAATTTCTTACTTTTGCAGCTCATTTATATTTTATGGCAAGAACTTTTGTCATAACTTCATTAATAATCTTTACATTTTCCCAGGGATCCTATATGAGTCATGCAAACAAAGGAGTCCACACTACAACGGTAAACGCGGACAAAAACGTATGTTACGCTCCACATGGTATCAGCACGCTGGTGAGCATACTAACTGTCTACTAATACCCCACTCTCCATTGGTAATGAAGCAAGTACAACATTATTGTGCTCTGGTCCGACAGATGTACCGTCCCAATACAATAAATAGATAAAGCACTATACGTTTTTGTTTTTTAATTTTTCTATTTTCCACACAACTTTAAGTTGGACCGTTACAGACATTAAAAAAAAAAAAACAAATCGGTCCAGTTAGTAATTCAAACATCATTTATTTTTATTAATATTAAAGTAGACTTTTTCTTTATTTCTTAATTGTAATTTTTTTCTGGCAGGGTATATAGATTTCTTTAATTGTAATTATTTCATCTGGTGGACTTAAGATATTACTTTATGTATTTAAGTCCACATCGGATGCAATGAGTTTGTTACATTGTTTACAAAAATCATAATTGCTACTAGTTTTGTATAAGTAAGTAATTTGATTCTCCTTAATAAAACTTGCTTCATTACTTTTACATTCCAATTTATTTTTCTTCAAAATTTAAAGAGATCATTTCACAGAAATTCTTTAATTTTTAAGTTTTATTTGGCTCATAAGTTTGTTTGGTATCAAAATAATTTTCATGTGAAATTTAAATTATAAATTCTATTTAATTACAAATGATGTTCACTTTTTCTAAAGTTATAGTTTGAAGGTTCCTTGTACAACTTCATAATATGATCCGTAAGCTTTAAATTATTGCAATAATGCATGCACCCACTCCTATTTTATTGTTTTTAATTATGTTTTAAAAGATACCATTCTATTCTTTCATAAAATAGACAAAAACGTTGTCTGTTTATCTTTCAAGAATTCCAAATCCAAAATGTTTTTTGTTAAAATTTTGTTTCCCTTCTTTTGGTTATATTATTCAAAGGGAGATTTAAATACATTTGGTTTCGTAATTAATTCATTTTGTTTAAAAATTATTGGGTGTGTAACTTTGGCATATTCTTTAGATAAGTTTGGCATATTCTCTAGAAATATATAAGAAAAACGTCTTAACCTTGTACAAAATTGAAAATATTAACATACCAAATTGGTACACAAAATACCTACAGAAACTAAACATCTTCACACATTGGCAAAACAAACACACACAATATTGGCACAAATTATTAGAGAATAGGATGGTCCTATATGTAGCATGATTTTGCTGAACTATGATGTTAAATGTTAGATTTAGTTCAACACCCTTTAACTGGAGACACAAAATGATTGAAAAAATGCATGTGTTCAAACCAAACATTGGTTCATTTAAAACGATTTGGGAGCTAAAGGGGGGTTTGTTGTTAAACTGTGGCTTTTATTTGATAGAATTTACACATAAACAACCAAAAAGTACAAAGGTAAGGAAAAACACATTTGACGGTTTTTTTTAATGTCTCAACAATTTCCTGCCAGTTAAAAGGGTTCTGATTTGCATTTATGTGTTGCATGCAACCACATTGCAGTGCCTCTGTGCTGTCCAACGCATTGTTAACTATAACCCTGGGTCATTTAACATAACTGGTAGTGTATCTGTTCACTGCTATGTAAAATAAAATGCACTGATGTTCAGTTGAATCTAGATAGACTGGAAGAGAACCTGACAATGTTCAGAAAAGGCTAGGATGTTCAGTAAGTTCTAGTTTTAGTAAAATCAGGTAAGTTTCTAAATAAAAATATACTTAACTGCTAATATGTAAGTAAGTACAGACGCCAGCACATCAAGCTACTACAATCTGTTAAATTTATTTAATAGATTTTCAACTTTATTGCTGATGGCTAAAGTTCAAAGTTGATTGGGAAAATTTGACAGTTTCGGGTAGCTTGATGTGCTGGCGTCTGTACATCGATATTTATGTCGCATTTGAACTTCAATTTTAAATAATGAAATAAAATAACTTGTTCAAAAGACGAATAAAAGACACCAACATTTTACAACAATATATAACTTATTATTTATTTATTTTAGGCCTGTGTTGTCCCACTAGACTAAAGGAACCATTTATCTTGTTTAAAAAAATTATAAAACAATGTAAAGTATGTAACTTTATCAATAATTTTAGCTCTCAAAAAAAAATCACTCGATCAATATTCTGGCTGTTTGTGTATGTGAGTTTAAATGTTTGTAAACGCACCCACAATACAGGAGAAATTCCTAGTGTGGGGCAACGTTTTTCTAAAAAACTTTTTACAAAAAAAAAAAACAACCGACCTCCAAAAAAAACACTACAAAGTGAAAAATAACTTTAATTTCGGAAGTCGGTGTCTTGGGTTTTGTATTTTCGTTTTTTGCCACCGACTTCCGAAATTAAAGTTATTTTTCACTTTGTAGTGTTTTTTTGGAGGTCGGTTGTTTTTTTTTTTTGTAAAAAGTTTTTATTTTTCACTTTTTAGTTGTGGTACCTACCCCACACACATTCGAATACCACTACCTGCTACCAGTAACAGAAACTTATCATATCATCTACATACTAAGTGGGAAAAAAAAACGTATTTTGTAGCTAACTCAAAAACTATCCAAGCAAAGTTAATAAAATTTATATGGGACCAATTCCAGAGCACACCCTTTCAAACAATAAAATAATTTTCAAAATCGGTCCACAATTGACGGAGAAATCGGTGGACAAACATAAAAAAAAAAAAACAAACATACGCGACGAACATATAACCTCCTCCTTTTTGGAAGTCGGTTAAAAAGAAGAAGAAAGATATTTAACTTATGAATGAGCACAGAAAGCAGTAGTAAATCTTCTGTCATGAAAGTACGATAGATAAATGAAATAACGGTTCAAATCCTTGCCCGTTTTCACTAATTCTAGGCGAACCTCAATGAATGCCTAATAAAAGCGCGCTGTTGGATTTTTAACGCTCGTCTCAGCGCTGAAGTTATTATGTAATATTGTAGAAATTACTGCACTTTACTATTTTTTTTTTAAATGTAAATGGTAAATAGATTGCTTTGTATTTATCGTGAAATAACGAAGTTGACGTCATCATGTCAAATGCCCATGTGACACCCACTCTTATGAAGACCGGAGACGCTACGCTCGAAGTTGTGGACGAGTATGTTTACCTAGGACAAACTGTCCAGCTAGGTAGGTCCAGCTTCGAGAAAGAGGTCAATCGTCGACTCCGACTCGGCTGGGCAGCGTTCGGGAAGCTACGCAATATCTTATCGTCCCACATACCGCAGTGTCTCAAGACGAAAGTCTTTGACCAGTGCGTGTTGTCAGTGATGACCTATGGTACTGAAACGTGGTCGCTCACAATGGGCCTTATCAGAAGGCTAAAAGTCACCCAAAGAGCAATGGAGAGGGCTATGCTTGGAGTTTCCCTACGTGATCGAATCAGAAATGAAGAGATCCGTAGGAGAACCAAAGTAACCGACTTAGCCCGAAGAATTGCCAAACTTAAATGGCAATGGACAGGGCACATTGCTCGCAGAACGGATGGCCGATGGGGTCGAAAGGTTCTGAAGTGGCGACCACGTACCGGAAGACGTAGCGTTGGAAGGCTTCCCAAAAGATGGACCGATGACCTTGTGAAGACCGCAGGAATCCGCTGGATACGGAAAGCACAGAATCGGTCGAAGTGGCGGTGCTTGGGGGAGGCCTATGTCCAGCAGTGGACGTCTTTCGGCTGAAATGATGATAATGATGAACGGAGTTGATTATACGTTGCTATCGAAATAACGAAAGGGTGATATAACCGTTTAAAAAAAATATGTAAAATAAATAATGTTAGTGAAAACGGGCATTTATTTATCAAAGGGCAGAAGCTGTTTGTTTTTAACACTCCTACATGTGGCGATAGTGTCAAGTCTACGACCATTTGACCTAGCCCCTCAATGTTATCACTATTAATATCGGTCGCTGTAAGTCCTAGCAATTGTTTCATAGTATGGTCTCGTTAATTATTAGTAATTGCGTCTCGCGACTGTGACACGTGAATGAGATGCAGTTACATACAATTATGTTTATTAGGTGTAGGGAATAAATGTATAATTATGTAAAGTTGATATAGCTATAGGGACAGGATTAAAGCTACACTACTCAAAATACAGTAGACGTGGATATATTTAGTAACGCTTAGCTATTTCTAAAGAGCCATAAAAAACCCTGAAAGAAAACGACACGTGTTTCACCTCTCAACGAGGCATCCTCAGGATGACGATTGACTTGTCGCGAACCCGAACACGGCGTTTCCACACCGAGCGCTAAACGCAGAGATTTCCGCAAGGTCACGCCTTAATCAATTAACTATGCTAAACTACTGATAAGTAACGTTTTAATGAAAGCGATTAATTTGCAGTTTTTCAACGCAACTTATTTACTAGTGTATTAGAGCACTATTTTTAGGTAGAAAAAAAACCGGCCAACTGCGAGTCGAACTCGCACAGGGTTCCGTACCTACCACCGTATAATAATTATTTAAAACTTTTTTTTAACACGTTTCTTGTATTGGCGACCCCCTTTAATTTTTGCCATAGAAATTAGAGTTGCAACGGATATCCGGCCACTATCCGGTATCCGGCCTCTATCCGGTATCCGGCCTCTATCCGGTATCCGGCCTACCCAGCCATTTTTTTACTATCCGGCGCACAGTCGGATTGTTATCTCGTGCCGGATATCCGGCTAGCCAGATACTTGGTCCTAATTTCGAAAACCAACCTATAATGAAAACATATTATATACATTTTTGGTCTGTAAGCACTTAAGGTAGCTAATTATAATCAATATTTGAAAACTACTAAAGCCAAATTTGATGTATGAAAACAATTTTTTCAGCCTTTAAAGATAATAAGCGCGCTCGCCTTTTTAACCGCGACCGCGACCGGTTGAGAGCGCGAGCAGGTTTTAACATGCATGACGTTCGCTTTGGCCGGATATCCGGCTATCCGGCTTCGGCAGTCACCGGGTATCCGGTATCCGGCCAAATCACTATCCGTTGCAACTCTAATAAAAATAAATACTCTGTGAAAACGTCAACTGTTTACCTATTACGATTCATGAGATACAGCCCGCTGACAGACAGACGGACAGCAAAGGCTTAGTAATAGGGTTCTGTTTGGCACCCTGCTGGTACGGAACCCTAAAACCATTAAGTGTAGGTAAATCAAATGCATAGAAACATAAACGGTTTTAGTGTACACACAGGAAAGATGAAGTAGGTACGACTACTCTTCAAACTGATTAGTAATAACATCAAATAGTCATTAGTTTAACGATTAGATACAGTAATAGGTTAATATCTCAATGTATACTTAACTATAAATATATATATTCACCAATGCCACTTAAAGAAATATCAACTTTTTAACCTGCACGCGAAGCATGACAACCCTAGAAACGGGTTTTATCGACAGAAGAATAGACAAAATCACAGACTGTCTATTCTTCCGTCGACAAAACCCGTAGAAAACCAAGTCATGCTACGCATGCTGGTGTAAATTAGATTGATTAGTAGTATTTTTCAGAATTACTAGTAAGTACCTATTATTGAAAAAGTCTTCCAAAAATTTCAAGGTGTGGTGCAAACTGAACTTTATGTTGTACTTTTGTATTATGTTATGTTATTTTTCAAAAAACATATTTATATTAATTGAAAACTTAGGATATTATCATACGAACAACAACAGGCAACAAATGTTTAATTTTATTCTGGCCATAAGCTGGGCCAGCAAATGTACGGTGGTGAGCGCCGAATCTCCCTTTACGCCCTTTTAGATTTTACAAAACCTTCCAGTTCCTTCCGAAACGAGAAACTGGCAAACGAATATGTATACCCAGCATAGAACAATATGAATTCTAAAACAATAAAAATAAGTGCTATAATATGTGTATTGAATGTGTAGCAATCAAGTTCGACTGAGGGCCGCATCAAGTGCACATTGATCCCCGGAGATGGAGTCGGTCCCGAGCTCGTCTACTCAGTTCAGGAGGTCTTCCAGGTAAGAAACTTCAAAAGAAATAAGTACAATAATCTCTCGCTAATCCGCCGCTTGTTTATCCGACAACTACTATAATCCGCCGTTTTTTTGTGAATCGAGACTGGTCTGATTATAATTCACTAGCTTTTGCCCATGGCTTCGCCCGCGTGGATGTCGGAAAATATGCCACGGGATCGTTCTACCGGGCAGTACCGGGATTACATACTTAATAGTCCAGGAAAAGGTTATTGACTCCTACCGCTGCACTCCAACTATAATTATTTTGTTACGCGTAATTTTGAATCTGTGATATCTTTTAAACCATTCATTTCAAATGATATGATGTCAAGGCTTATTTTAATCTAAATTAAAGGCCCAATTTAAATTACTTATTTTATTGGATAAGGATTAATATGATACTGATACTACAGAAATAACAATGGAATTTTTATCAAATTCTGTAAGATAATAATGGTTGCTGTGGAACATCCTTAGAAGATAGTCATATGCCATCGGGACTTTTTTATTTAACTTTTTTAAATCTTCAATCCTGTAGAACATAAATTTTATGTATCTCTAACGGTTTACGCGACGCACGCCAGTAAAGCTCCCAGTCGGCATGATTTTTTCCGACATCTTCGTCAATAATCGTCATATTTCAGCTAATTTACACAAAACCTTCATGAATTATACACCAAAACCTTCCGCAGGAATCACTCCATCCATTGGTAAAAAATGGATTAAAAATCCGTTAGGTAGTTTTTGAGTTTATCGCGTTCAGAAAGACGCGGCAGGGGACTTTGTTTTATAATATTGAAGGATAAGGATACTCTGTAATCCGCCGTCTACCGTCTCTTTCATGCATATGACCGTACATAGTTCTATAAGTACTTCGCCCCACAGTCGTAAGCAGCAACCACAGAGTACTTTTTTGGCAGCAACTCTTTATTTCGTAATTTGTTGTTCCTATAAACTATAGTTGGTCGTTTTCAGTTTTCTGCCGCTGGTTGGGATTTTGTGGTAGTGGATTAGCGAGAGAGTACTGTAATAATTTGTATGGACCGAAACCACCTTTTTCACTTATTATCCAGGTAGCACTTTCCCGTGGGATAATTTCACTTGAATCATTTACCAGTTAAAATCATAAATGTAAAAAATATACTAAACGACCCGCCCCCAGTTAGCCCAGTTTTTGTGACTTGACAAAACATCGAGATTTATTTATTTTATGTAATTTAGATGTACACATAAACCTTCTGGAATAAATTCTCTAAATGATGGTGAAACCCCATCCAAGATTCATAGTTTAGAAGAAAAACGCGGTCACACAGACAAACGAAAAGCGCCTTAATTTATAATATGTATAGATGACATTGCTTTGTATACCAGGCGGCAGACATCCCAGTTGACTTCGAGTCGTTCTTCTTCTCCGAAGTGAACCCCACATTGAGCGCGCCGCTAGAAGATGTCGTCAACTCCATCAGTAGGAACAAGTGCTGTATCAAGGTAAATATCATATTGTACGTTGTTTCCTTCTATCACCCAAGAAGATGGTCATGTTGGGCCACTTGCAATGAGAACTACTAGAAAATCCATCAATATCACAGTACGATATTTTCACGAAAACTGATTTTTTATTAACAAAAACGACGTTTTTACAATAGCTATTAATTAGCCCGCTTTATATCGTTTCTTGCTTCTCTGAATAAGGAGTATATCTTATCTCGTATCGGAGGTGCTCAAGACATACGTTAGGGGCGACTTCCACAAATTTAAACGCAATCAGCACTTCCAAACCGCGTTTAAAAGCTATCAGTATCATCAATACTGACTGCTCTTGAACGCGGTTTAAATGAGCTGATCGCGTTCAAAATTCGACCTATGTATAGCCACTCGCGGAACCTATTCTAACGCTCCCAAGAGTAGAATGCCATGCATACTTTTCTGCAACAATACCACTCATATTTAAGGCTCCTGGCTGTGAATTCACTCGACAGAGTTTAGGTAAATTCTTGCGATGCTATGTTTGTGTGCACCGTTCACGCACACACGCCTAAACATCGAGCGTAGTGATCGCTTAAACAGTTTTGATCCTATAGACGGTATTTTGTTAAGTTACGTAGGTACGCTTATGAAATAAGTCTGGAATGTTTGTGTATATTCGTTTAGTATATTTATAACAATTCTGTTTTATATGGAATTTTATACTTATTGTATGGAAAACATGAAAAATTATTACCTACATGTTGAGTTTTATGGGTTTATGGGTTTCATAAAGGGGGTCGAAATTTTCATTATTTTTGCGATAAGACACAATTTTCGAGATATAAGCAAAAGAACAGAAAAAAGATAAAGTACAGTTTTTGCAACTGAATGAGTTATTAATTTAGTGAAAATGAAAAATTCGCTATTCTGAATTTGACTTTTTTCACCTAAAATTTTGATTGGTGCCGATTCTCTTATACACCGAACTAAACTAACTAAACTATCACTAAAATTTCTTACTTTTGACTATGAGAATCTCAAAGCTATTGTGCCGATTCCCTTGTTCACAAACTAAACTAAATTTAAGTTCAGTGCATCTTTTTCTTACAATTTCATTAAGAAAAGAACAGAAGATAAATTTTAGTTTAGTCCTGTCAAATTAATCACCGCCTATCACTTTCCATACAAGTTTAGACGTGATTAAAAACTTGCCGACTAAAATTACGTCAATTAACGTCAAGCGCTGATTAATTTGACAGGACTAAACTAAAATTTATTTTCTGTCCTTTTTTTAATGAAATAGAAAGAAAAAGATGCACTTAAATTTTGTTTAGTTTGTGAACAAGGGAATCGGCACAATTATGCAAAATAAATTCTCTAAATTTAAGAAAATTTGTGACACATCTAAATCAAATTTGACAATCGCGACTCCACACGTGATACCTAACCATGTGAATCTTTTTAGAGCCGGAGGCGCGCACGCTCGACGTGTTTTATATGCAACTTTTCACTTTTTGTATGGAAAATAAGAAAAAATATTTCCTACATGTAGAGTATAAGGAGTTTAAGGGTTTTATAAAGGGAGTCGAAATTTTCATTATTTTTGCGATTGGACACACCGTTTTCGAGATATAAGCAAAAGAAAAAAAAAGATTCAGTACTGTTTTTGCATGTGAAATCGAGTTCATGACAATCAATTTTATTCCACACGTTTTTAATCGCGAAAAATAGTCAGATTCGGTTAGAAAATCTAAATTTTAAGTGAAAAACGTCAAATTCAGAATAGTAAAATTGCTATTTTCACTAAATGAAAATCTCAGTTCCATCTTAGTGCTGTCAAACTAAAATCTAGTTAAGTTGTGTCACATTAGTCTATTTCAGAATGGGAAATCGTCGTTTGACAGGAATAAAACAAAATTTTGGTGATTTTTAGTCTAGTTTAGAGGCATTTGTGACAAGAGAATCGGCACCATGTCTAACTAAATCTGACTATTTTTAATCGCGATTAAAAAGGTGCGGAATAAAATTAGTTACTTGAACTAAAATTCACACCAACACCTCGCTTCAGGTGCAAAAAACAGTACTGTATCTTTTTTTTTTCTTTTGCATATATCTCGCAAATGGTGCGTCCAATCGCAAAAATAATGAGAATTTCGATCCCCTTTATGAGACCCTTAAACCCCTGACACTCTACATGTAGGTAATATTTTTTTTTATTTTCCTTACAAAAAGTAAAAATTCTATATAAAACGTCAAGGCTGCCCCCTGTGCGCCTCCAGCTCTAAAAAAAATTCACGGGGTAGGGCAAACAAGTACCACGTGGACTCGCGATTGTCAAATATAATTTTAGTGTGTCAAAATATATTTAAATTTAGAAAATTTTTGTTGCAGAATAGCTTCAAGATTTTCATAGCCAAAAGTAAGGAATTTTAGTGATAGTTTAGTAAGTTTAGTTCGGTATACAAGAGAATCGGCACCATATTGCCATCTTAGTGCTGTCAAAATAAAATATATTCTATAATTATTTCACGATGGGAAATCATCGTTTGACAGGAATGAACGAAACTTTGGTGATTTTTAGTCTAGTTTTGAGGCATTAATTTGTGACAAGAGAATTGGCACCAGTATCCATAAAGGGATCTGAGACACTTGCGCGAACCCACTTGCGCGAAAAAGTTGCGGAAATGAGATTTAAATTTGAATTTTAAATTTAAATGAGATTTAGAAAGTGTTGGGCCCTTTGAAATTGATGGCGTGATGTTATGAAGAAATGTGAAAATTTTCGCAGCCGCCATCTTATATTTACGTTTTGACATCAAAATCTGCTTTAGAATCTTCAAAAACTATGAAAAAGACACCCATGACGAAAAATCTGAATATTGTCACAGCCGCCATCTTGGATTTATATTTTGACCTCACTATCAGCTTTAGCATCCTCGAAAACTATGAAAACGATACCCATGACGAAATATTTTTTAATGTTCGCAGCCGCCATCTTGGATCTTTATTTTGACTTAAAGTAGTCTTCAGTAGCGTTAAAGAAACTTCGTTCCAGAAATACTTCACTTATTGCTACAATAGCATATAGGCGCGGGCATATCGGTGACGCCAACCCATAATTTTTTCCCCTACCAAAAATCACTCAAAACTATGAAATCTAAAGTCAAAATATAACTAGTGAACCCAGCAGGCAGATGTTGTCCTGCGACAACAGCGCCACGCGAGTCCAACTATAGTTATGAACCATCCAAGTTACACAAAAAGAATTAAAAAAAAAACATCTAAATCAGTCAAGCCGTTTAGGATAAGAAGAATTACGAACACACGTACACCGGTATTTTATTTATTGCCAGGCATGCAAAATTTTAATGTTCTTCAAAAACAAGCAAAGTACTTTAAAATAAAATGCGGATCAAAATGTGGTAGTCGACGTACAATTTCTGGAATATGTTAACATCGGACACGTACGTGCGTGTGTGCGTGCTGCGACGCAAAGTGATACGTCCTCACGCTGGGAAGGCCCGTTCGCTACTGACGGAATAGATTTTCCGCGATCGTTTATATAGTTCACTTTGCCATTTATTTACGTAATGAAGTAATTGTTTATTTATAAAATAAAATTTAGATTCTATTAAACAATTAACTTAAAATTAATATAGAATTTTTTAAATTTCTTAAAAGTGTTTCTAAGTATTAGAAAAAAATATTTATTTGGCTTGAAGTTTTGAGAAAGTTACGTTATTTCAACATTTTTTTTCTGCTATATTTTGTATGAAAGTTGAAAAAAGTGGTTCCCCTATGTACAAGTAGACCATATAATGATGTTGATGATATTTTTTAATTTTCAACATCAAAAGCAGTTTCTTCTAACGAAACGATCAAACGTCAGTCTCGCGTCATTTTTTGGAAAACTTGTTGCGAAGTTTAGTGATTTCCCACGAATCCTTAATTTATTTCAAAAATCCCTTTCCCCTATGTACAAGACGAAGAATTGGACTTTTCAAATCATAAATAATTTTGTTTAAATTCTCGTCCCAGGTCTCACAACGAATAAACAAAATTGATCAAAATCAGTGATTTCGTGCGGTGCGGCGGCACGGAGCCTTAATCATATCTTTATTACTAGAAAAATTGGTACAGTACATATTTTGCCATTAGTAAATGTGAACTGGAGGGGGTTTAAACGTTGCTTAAAGTTAACCCATCATCTGTTACGACGCCTCATTGAGGTGGATAACAATTAAAATTCTATTGTGTCTCGTTAATGACAGTTGAAAGGATATGTAATGATTAACGACTGTTTAACCATACATGTTTGACGTTTAAACGTCACTTAACTTTAAGCAACGTTTAGAAATAAACCCCAATTTGTCAAAGAAGTGTTTGGCACTCCTATTAGGACTGTACCATGAATACCATCACCTCCTTCGGACCAACTTGTTTTTTTTTTTTCAAAATTTTAATTTCCAGGGCATCCTCGCCACCCCTGACTTCTCTCATACCGGTGAGCTTCAAACCCTGAACATGAAGCTCCGTAACGCACTCGACCTCTTCGCTAACGTGGTTCACGTCAAGTCATTGCCCAACGTGAAGAGTCGCCATCAGGACGTCGATTGCATCATCATCAGAGAACAGACGGAGGGAGAGTACTCGGCGCTTGAGCATGAAAGCGTGCCCGGTAAGACATGAGGATGGGTAATGACCCAATTTTTACCATTTAAGTATTTTGAAGGATGAGTAAAAAAACTTCAAATAAGCCATCTTTTATAATGTAAATTTTTCTAAGGTCATGGTGGCACTTCACTTCGTTATTTGATTTATTTGCAAACATGCCATCTGCACATGAGCTTACTACATAACTAGCAAATAACTCGAAAAACTAAATTTAATTCGTTTGATGTAGGAGTGGGTTGTAACAGGTAAAATCACGTTCACGTTCCACGTAAATAACAGCTCCAAAAACCTGTTCCAAAATAACAGCCTGTTATTTCATACTATTTGGGAACAGACTATTGTGTGTTCTGTGTTACACAGATATAAAGTATAATGTAACAACTGTTCTTAGGTGGTACATGTATTTACACGATTTATAATAAAAATCATCGACTTTTTGTACAAGTGTTGATGTCATAATTATTATGTCATCAACACTTATACAAATATTAAAAATATACAACAACAATTAAACAAGCTGAAACAACATGTTGAAATCTCTAGTTCCTGTCAAATATTGTATGGAAAATTGACAGAACATAGGGATTTCAACATGTTTTGTTGTGAAAGTTTCGCCGGTGCAAACGCACAGTAAGCGTGCTGAAGTAGCTATAGCCTAGTCGACCCTTCTCTCTTTTTTCTATCACTTTATGATGGATTCGAAATATGAACTACATAACAGCTAAACCTACAAGGTTCTTTTGGCTCTTCAATGATATTTACAGGAGAGCGTTGTTGATCAAACATTTGTTAAATTGTCAAAGAAATTGTATTAAAAAACCAAGATGGCGGCGTTCGTTCCGATTTCGGCCACGCGCCAAAAAGAACCTTGTATCGTTGTAACTACAAATGATCGCATGGGTCCGATGGTCCCATGTTACTTGGGGTCGGCGAAACACATTTTCTTTTTCCACTCTCCCCTGTCAACCGTCACACTATCATTCACTCCCTTCTTTTTCATATCATTCCTCCTAATACAGAGTTGAATAATCCAGCAATTTTCTCAGACGTGATTGGTAACAATATCTAAACACGATAAAACAAAAAAAAATAGGCTGTCATTGGGACTCCCGATTCGACAGAAGTGAAAATTTAAAACTGGTATTTACGCCATCTATATTCTATACCCCAGCACTACGCGAATCCATAAGTTTACCCCCTACCAAAAATCGCTACACGCGCCTAAAGAAGTTTTCACTTTAAAAAAACAGATTTTTGTAACTCATATTTCAAGTAACTGCGAAGTCAACCACCGCAGTTAGTGTAGTTCTTAAATTACGCGTTTAGTTTTTTGAAGTGAAAACTTCTTTAGGCGCGTTGGGCATTTTTGAGATGGGACTAAACCACTGATTTCGCGACACCATGACGACACCTCATTTTTGTAAACGCGATTGTGCTCTTTATTTATATCACGTTACAGATCAATGTTCTATGCAAGTATTTTTAGTTTAAAGGTTTTGTAAACGCGCTTATGCTCTTTATAATATTACGTTACGGATCAATGTTCTATGCAAGTATTTTTACTTTAAAGGTTTTAGAAGTATTATTTTTTGTAAACGCGATTGTGCTCTTTATTTAGATAAGGTTACGGACCAATGTTCTATACAAGTATTTTTCTTCTACCAAGGCGATCTTGTTCAAGTTTTCACTTCTGTAGACACTCCCGGAGTGCCACCACTTTTTTTTGTTTTAGTGTTTAGGTTTTGATACCTATTACGTGTATGAAGTTTCTCCAGCAAATTTGACCCTGTATAGCTCAAAATCTATGACCAAGTATCAAAATCTAGAAGTGTTATAACTTCCCATCCTTTCAGGCGTCGTGGAATGCCTGAAGATCATCACAGCGGCCAAGTCAGAACGTATCGCCAAGTTCGCGTTCGACTACGCGGTCAAAATGGGCCGTAAGAAGGTCACCGCGGTACACAAGGCTAACATCATGAAGCTGGGTGACGGATTGTTCTTGCGCAGCTGCGAAGAGGTTAGTCACTAGTGTTCATTTGGAAGGTAGATTGATTAACATTTTGAATTGGTTCTACCGAGTTCTCGGTTTTCGGTGCTGAGCAAAAAATACTTGAGATTACTCGCAAAATAATTAAATTGGTGGTGGTGGACAGGTTTCAAAATAACAAACCAGTCGCAACAAAGCGGCAACCATGGCAACGAATTCAATGATACAACATTCTGGTCTATTTCTCAGCACCATCCCGCGTTTGCTGCCGTTACAGACATACCTAACACAATATTTATTAACTTAACACCAATTTGTGTTTCCAGATGGCAAAGCTATACCCTCGTCTCCAATTCGAGAAGATGATCGTAGACAACGCGTCTATGCAGATGGTGTCCAACCCAAACCAGTTCGACGTAATGGTGACACCTAACCTGTATGGTAACATAGTGGACAACCTCGCCAGTGGACTGGTTGGCGGCGCAGGCGTGGTCGCCGGCGCGTCGTACAGCGCCGAGTGCGCGGTGTTCGAGCAGGTCAGATATATGTAGCACTAATATACAGTAACATAGTGGACAACCTCGCCAGCTGACTGGTTAAACTATAGATAATCCCCTGGTTACGTCTAATACTGTTACTATGAAATAGAAGAAATTATCCACCCAAATTAAAACACACCTATTAAAACTGCACCGGGATCGTTTGCGAATTGTCCTACTTATGAAGATTCTGAATGCGAAGATTTGCCACTAATGTCCCGACTTATTTCTAAATAACAACTTACCTGGATAATTAATTGCTCGTAAATTCGTTAGTTCGTTCGGGGCAAAAAGTTTAAAGGAACGTCAACTTTGACTGTATACTAATAAAACCTATTTTTATTTCCAGGGCGCTCGCCACATATTCTCGGGCGCGGTGGGCAAGAACATCGCCAACCCAACCGCCATGTTGCTGTGTTCTGCCAATCTGCTTGCACACGTCAATCTGCACCCCTACTCTCGAATGATCAAGAATGCCATCAACAAGTATGTATACCCTATTGATAAAACGGATAGTACGCCGGATATCCGACTGAACATAGCCTATATTTGAAATCAGAATCTGAAATAATAATCCATTCGCAAGCAATATTTTTTTAGGACCTTTTTATTGCAAATAGTAACTCAAGAAAGCCTTCAACTATAGTAGATAGTTGAATTATCTGAGATTATGAATTAAAGTATAATCTGAACGAGCCCAAGGAGGTGAAGTTCGAACGATTGGGCGAATTCTTCGTGAACCAATAAATATTTACCATCGTTCATGAGCGAACTGATTGAAACAAGCAAATGATATTTATTTATTGATTATTAGATTCACTTGATAATTCATTTAATATCTTAAATTATTACTTAACACCACCCCAAAGGATTAAACAGAGTTTAAATCACTCCGTATCAAAATGTTCTAAAAGCAAATGGTCCTAATAGCAAAACGACCTATAATCAAAACAACACTAGCAAAATGTCTTATTAGCAAATAAATGCGATGCCTTGGGCATCTTTTGTGATTTGTCCTAGGCATTCAATTACGTTGTTCATGAAACGTTAGTCAGGAAACTCCGCCGTTATGGAATCCGGAACACCGCTCTAGATCGTGTTACTTCATACTGGAGTAATAAAATTCAGAGCGTTGATGTTAATGGAAAAAGATCTCCCGGATCTATTGTAACAATGAGAGTCCCACAGGGCTCAATTCTTGTTCCTTTTTTATTTATATTAATGACTTGCCTTACCTCATAATAATTATGATATAGTGTTGCTTGCGGATGACACTTCACTTTTGTTTAAACTTAAACGTCAACAGCTGGTTACTGACGACGCAAATAGCGCGATCTTAAAAGTAGTTCACTGGTTCAATGTAAATAATTCTTCCTAATGAAAAAAAAACCAAATGCATTACGCTTACGCTACCTAATGCGTTGATAAAGAGCGAAACTAATGCGTTGATAAAGAGCGAAGAATTGTATCCTGAAGATAACACAGTATTCTTGGGCCTAACTTTGCATATTAAGCTTCAGTGGGTACAAGAAACTTATTTATTCCCACATGATTGTGTGTATGCCTAATTGTTGTACTAACATAGATTTTAAGTAATTTGTAATACTAACACGCTATGGGCGTTTGAACCCTGATAATAAAGTTTATATTACATTGTAATGTCGTACGGTATTCTGTTATGGGGAAATGCCCCCGACATTTCCCGAAAGAATTTACCTTTAACAGGGTTTGTTTTACTTTCATTAGATAACACAACAACTTTTCCGTTCACAGGGTATTGACAGACGGCAAAGTGAGGACAAAGGACCTCGGCGGACAGTCCACAACCAAAGACTTCACCAACGCTGTCATCCATTGTCTCATATAAACATCCAACCAGAGACAATATAGCATTAATCATCCAGCACACGTAAAACGTGGTCGCTAAATCAAAGTAAATTTAAGCTTCACCTATTTATTATTACTTATTTTATTTTGTAGACAAACGATCTGTGAATGATAATGAAATTATGTTAAACAAGCTTCAGTATTCATTTTTTATGAAGTATTTATGTAGATACAATCAGTTGGAAAATGTAAATAAAACCAATAACAATTTTCATCGTTTTATTTTAAATGTGATTAGCTTAGACACCCGGTTTCATTGTTAATCATTGTGAATCTGGCTCATTTACACAAGGACAGTTTCTCGACCATAGAAAGGCGATTTTCGTGATTTATGATTTGACAACTCGAAATACAAATTCAATTTTGATAAGCGAGAAGATTTACACAAGACATTTTGTATATCCTTTTAAGGCGAGAGACTCTCCTGATACAGCCGACCCATTTTTTGGAGGCGACAATTGATTATGAAATTAATTTTCTTTTCTTATAATGTCACTCAGGCGCCTAAGGAGCCTTGTAGCACCTTAATGTTGCCAGACTGTTAACAAGGGCGGATCCAGTCTTCCGAGTCAGGGGGAGTCACATAGTCGGGGACAGGTTCCAATTAGTGGCGGACTAAACCTCTCGGGGGCCCAGGGCGGCAAAACAAAATGAGGCCCCCCGGTCTTCTCAGTTTGTGGGTATTTCTAGTAACATTTTGCAAAAAAATTATAATGATTGCAAAAATAAAACAAGTATAACATGCGTAATTATAATCTACCTACACAATGGACCTCGCAACCGACAGGATATTTTTTTTTCAGGGAGGTGCATTTCGTCTCCTCAATAGGCTATTTACGAAAAGCAAAAATGTAGGGGAGCGAGCAAGTCAAGCTCGAAATTTTTTGCACCTCGTCTCGGAATTCCCGGTTAGGTTTCTATATAATATCCTTACCGAAATATGAGTTGCTTTGTCGACTTATGCAGAAAAGTTTGAGAGGTACAAGAATATAGAATTCAAGAGCCTGCGGAGCGAGCTCGAAAATTTTAGCACACCGCCTTGTTTTTTTTTGTTTTGTTGTAAAGTCATACATAAATAGGAGTTCCTTTGTCGACTTATGCAGAAAGCCTGAGAATGTACATTGAAGCGAGCGAAGCGAGCTCAAAAATTTTCATCCTCGGCTCCAACTCTAAACTGGATCTATGTCGGCAATCCATTAAAGGAATGTAGGAGAGGTCATTTACAACCAAATGACCCCTTTTGACTCCTATGCAAATGTCAACAATTTTAGAGTCATTTGACATTTGTTTTTATTTCATACATTTTAAAACATAAATGTCAAATTATATATTAAATGACCTCTCCTACACCCTCTTAACAGATTGCCGTCGTATAAGCAATTACCTTGTATTTTGACCGTGTTTGGGATATCATTAAAAAGTACTTCTTAAGATTTAGGGAGCCGCCAAGGCCGGGGCGGTTTGTCTTAACACTATTCTGGGGTATTTAATCTACAGGATGAAATTGAAAACATGCGACAAATTGAAATGGGAGATTCAGTAACCTAATCATTACAAATTGTTATTACCGAAAAACAAATTTTGAAAAAAAAATCGTGTAGTTATCGTCTTAGATAGTGCAAACTAAATTATTGTCTTCACGTAGACACGATTTTATGGCGTTCCAGTAAAATGAAATAAATTTAAAAAAATCATGTGTGCAATTCCCACGTGGTAGAAGTGAAACCTTTAAAAATTTTAGCTTTGAGATAATGCAAATTTCGAGAAGAGGATAATTGTAGGTTTTAGTAATGATCATAGTGATACAAAGTTTGATAATTATTTTACATTTTATTCGTATATTTTACATTTATGATGCGCGCGCATTTATGATGACTTGATCATTATTTTGCTGGGATGTTATTTTAAAACTGCGATATCTCGTAAGATATTCATTGAAATCGAATGATGTAAAGGGCAATTTTGTTTTGAATTAAATACTTGTTATGAATAATGTATTTATTTGGATAAGGATTAATATCATGTTTATAAAAACACCTTCGCAAATAATGCATTATTTTAGAACAAATTTAGTTAGCATTAAAAGGTTATAGTGAGCCAACCGTAAAAGATAGACATATGCTGTCGCGGATATTTTTAGAACTTTAAGTACCTATATTATTTGAGCGTTATGCGGCGTTTAAGAGAGCAAATTCGACGAAAAAGGTCAGATTTGTGGAAAGAAAATTCTTGGATTTTGCACCACGATAATGCGCCTTAAAGGGGAACAATTCTGTGATACATGATTTTTGCGAAACTTTAACGTTTACGCAGCGCACGCAGCGGAAGCTCTCAAAAGGAAAAATAAACCCCCCCGATTTTGGAACATTCTTCATTGGTGCTCCGCTCCTATTGATCTTAGCGTGATGATATATAGCCTATAGCCTTCCTCAATAAATGGGCTATCTAACACTGAAAGAATTTTTCAAATCGGATCAGGAGTTCCTGAGATTTAGCGCGTTCAAGCAAACAAACAAACTCTTCAGCTTCAGAGAACCACGAACATAAGAAACACTGTATAATGCTTCCTATCTCATTTTCTCCCACGTTAAATCTTATGAATTTGTGTCTGTCTCTTTTAACTGTCGCTTTTTCGTTTCATCGACGTTCAAATCACAACGATGCTAAAGAAGTTTTCACTTCAACAAACAAAAAAATTTAAGTATCAATTTAAGGCTCGTTCAGACCAGCGCGACACGCGACGCGACACAAAGGCACCGCTCGTCGCGCGTGAATTTTTTTCACAATTTATATTTCGGAAATAACAATTTATAATGATTAGGTAACAGTTACGGAATCTCCCATTTCAATTTGTCGCATGTTTTCAATTTCATCAACTTCAGATAAACCTAGATTGGCACATATAAAACGTCAGAAGCTAAGAAAACTGCTTCGTGCAGAAAACCACGGTCCATCAGCATAATAGTCTTATGCGTGTCGCTCGCGCATGTGTAAACACATCCTCCGTGGCAACATCAAACAAAGTTTTTACTTGATATTTATCAATGAGATTAGAAAAAACACCAGTGGTCGACCTAGACGCAGCCCAGGGGGGGGGTCATGACCCCCAAGACCCCTCCCCCCCTGGATCCGCCCTTGACTGTTAGCAAATGTTTGTGTTGTTAATTAGCCTTTTAGAAACAGACTGTTATTATTCCGTAAAGTAAACTTTCGGTGCGGCTAGCTTCTTGGTTCTGTCCGATATTTCGTATTTTAGGGCACTTGGCGACACCTGATAAATACAAAATTGAATTATTACCTAATGACTACGTTCAAGCATTAAAGTATCTCACTCTTCGCAAGATACATTGGAACAGGAAATTGAGTACTTATTTTCATGGCAAGATGACATTTTCTACCAAACAATTATGTATTATAATTAATGGCTCATTTTCATTAGTCGATAAGTCGGTCGACATGCGGGGAATCCCCCAGGCGCAATAATGACAAATGAAAGTCATAAATCGATAAAGGCTCATTGTCATTGGATGTGAGTCTATTCGCAGACGGTGTACACCGACAGCGTTATCGAATTATGACTTTCATTAGTCATTACTCCACCTGCAAGGAGTCCCCGCATGCTGTATATCGACCGAGTTATCGACTAATGAAAATGAGCCATTAGAGATATATTTTAAAGCCCACTGCAGGGCAAAGGTTCTTCCCACTTCTCTCTATTTAAGGATTCTACGGACCAGCTATATCTAATTGCGTGACACATTTTCGTAAATGATTAAGACAAATCTGTTTAATTTTGACAGTTCAACAACATTCATTACGTTATTTACGTTGTTGAGCAGATTTTTTTTCGAATTTATGAGGCAATGTATTAGCAATCTGTTTCAAAACGAATCAGATTGCGATTGATCGTGTATTACGTAATTAGGGTACAGTTCTATTGAAGGAGTCCAGCTTATCCCGCTATCTCCATCTGGGCCTGCCGCGATGTCGCTTACTATTTACATCGACATTGGGTCGTGAGTTTGGCCCATAATTGTTCGTCTGACAACCAGGGGATGTGTCCAACCCAATTCCATTTTAGTGTGGCAGCTTTCCGAGTGACGTCAGTTATCCATGATTCTTATTATTCAAAAAGAATATCATCTTTACTGCAATGTCTGTCAAAGTGGGATACAACTGTAGGTCTGTGCAGCAGGGATGTTGCGGATATTCGCATCGAAAATTTGAATTTCCCGGACTACCTTGACGCTTTCGCCTTATTTAAGGTGCCTCCCCAGAAGGAAATAGAGTAAGATAAAAGCGACTGACAGAGTGTAGTGGTTACACCGCCACATACAAACTACGCATCAAAATACATGACGTCATACAAGGAGTTAACCGCGCGCTATCCACAGCGTTGGGCAGTTGCCCACCACACACGACACCCGTCTGGTCGGAGGATTCTCCCTTTTCTATAGAGGATGAGTGAAATTTAAACCCTGAATTCAGCATGCCTCTAAAAGAGCATAATAGATTTATTTCAGCAGTTCAGGATCAACGAAAGGCCGTAAATAAAATAAATAAAAATGTGTGTACTTCCACATAGGAGTTTTATGTGTTCTTTACAGTTAAGACTGCTGTCAATTGTTACACCTTTTTTTTGAGTGGTTAAATACAAATAACTTCTCCCGCTCTGGGTGGAGCGGGAGCGTGTCAGACTTCTACCAACTAAAACCCACCCGTGTTCCTTCAGTTGCCTATATGTTGCCTGGGGCCACGGGCGCTTTCGGACTTTCCCGCGACCCCGGCAAGCATCGGCCCTAGCGGACCCCGTCAGTTCTGCTGACATCTCTTTGGGGCGCGCGTGGAACACTACGCGCCGTCGACCCGGGTCTGGTCCTTATCGGACGGTGAGCTACCCATTGCTCACCGTCCGCAAGCCCGCGCCTACGGTGGCCGGGAATCAATTCCCGACGCCTAGAGCGTCTCCTGCTGCAACGGTTAGGGGCGTGAGGGTGCGAAATTTGCCTCTCCCTCACGCGTTCCGCCTCCTCCTTCACGAGCATTACTGCTTCGCAGAAGGAAGTGACGGCCTGCCATGCCCTCTCGCTCCGTACCATGGCCTGGACCAGGGCCGGACGCGAGTGATCCCCGCCGCCGATCAATTGTTACACCTAGATATTTAATCGTCTGCAGACGTTCCAGTGTAGGGCATGAGCAGATAGATCTCGATTGACACTTGTGTGAGAAAACAGTTTTTTTGTCTTTTCTGTATTTCTCTTAAAGTAAGAATGTTACTCGGGAGCCACTTTCCAACCATATCAAAACCAAGCTGGGCAGCACCTGAAAGCCTCAACCCAGGTATCGACTGCAAAACAGAGGACAGTATCATCTGGGAAGGAGATTATTTCGCCTTGGGAGTGTTTAAGATTTATGAGTTGGTTGATGTAGGTATATCAGAAATAAGGTAGGCCTCAAGATGCTGCCATGCGGAACTCCATGTGTGGTTGGGAGGAATTCACTTTTGTGTGCATCAAATCGGACACGTTGAGGTCGCTATCGAAATTTTGTATGTTGGTGTATAATTCCGAACACAATAACGTTTCTGCATTGGTTTTAAATCATACGATAGCTTGGATAATCAGTCATAAATTTTTAATTATTGTTTCAATAATCGTCGATGACGTAGATATACTTACTGCATTCGAGGAAATTTTGTTAAAAAAATTACATTAACAGGTCTGGGGTAAGTATTAACGCCAAATTATTTTGCAAGCTAACCTTCTCAGGGTCCTTGTACCACAGCTCCTCCGACAATTTCTTGTAGCACTTGAAGTCAGGTCGTGTACTTATTATATCCAGCCTCGGTAGAAGAGACCCCAAAGGCACTGATTTACCTCGCTGCAAGTTATACATTATTGACGTAATTGCCTAGCGGCTCGTAGAAAGTACCTATAATATGATTGGCCGCAGTTTTCTGCATGCTTACAGTCCCAGATTTATGCCTAGGCACACAAGGCAATGGTCTAGGGGCCCAGCCAGCCTAGGGGCCCCACCCACCTAGCCACCCCGACGGTATCGCTGTCACTGTCACTTTTTAGCCGAACATTTGTGACAAGAGAATCGGCACCAATGGTACCGATTCTCTTGTCACAAATGCCTCTAAACTAGACTAAAAATCACCAAAATTTAGTTTGTTCTTGTAAAATAACGATTTCCCATTCTGAAATAGACTAAAGTGTATTTTAGTTTGACAGCACTAAGATAGCACGCTGAGTTATTAATTTAGTGAATATGGCAATTTTGCTATTCTGAATTTGACGTTTTTACCTAAAATGTTGATTGTCTAACTAAATCTTACTATTTTTAATCGCGATAAAAAATATGTGGAAGAAAATTCGTAGACTTCTCATGCAAAATCAATACTGTATCTTTTTTCTTTGCTTATAATTATCTCGGAAATGGTGTGTCCCATCGCAAAAATTTCGACTCCCTTTAAAAAGCCCATAAACCCCTAAAACTCAACATGTAGGTAATCATTTTTCATATTTTCCATACAAAAAGTGAAAATTTCCATGTAAAACACGTCGAGGCTATCACTCCCGCGCCTCCTGCTCTAAAAAAAATTGACGGGGAAGGGCAAACAAGTACCACGTGGAGTCTCGATTGTCAAATTCAATTTTAGTTGTGTTAAAATTATTTTTAAATTTAGAGTCAAAAGTAAGGAATTTTAGTGATAGTTTAGTTAGTTTAGCTGGGTGTACAGACGCCAACACATCAAGCTACTACAATCTGTTTTCAACTTTATCGCTGATCCAATCGCTGTCCAAGGTTCAAAGTTGATTGGGAAAATTTTACAGTTTCGGGTAGCTTGATGTGCTGGCGTCTGTACAAGAGAATCGGCACCATTGACATTGAGCAATAGTAAAATACGCCCTGGACTTTGGCTCGTAAGTACTTTAGAACAGCGAGGTAGCCGTGTTTTGCGCCCCTTGTTAAATGTTTGTAAAATCAGGGTAATAGTTCCCTAGCATATTAATAATAAATTACAAGTAAAAAAGGCATTTGGAAAGTTTCCAAATACTTTTTTTACATCTAAAACTAAATATCGGTATTATGATATTAATTATTGCATTTCATCATCAATATTTTAGTTTCCTAGTTAGTCACATTTCTTAATTCCAAACAGTAATATTGCTAAATTAATCAAAATGGGTAAATATTTGACAGCTATTTACGATGTTGCCAACTTTTAGGATAAACCCTCTTAAAACCGACCAAGTGCGTGTCGGACCACACACAATATAGGGTTCCGTAGTGGGGATGGATTTGGGCATTTTCACAAAAATGCATAGGTGTGCGTTTAGTCCTGTCCCTCGAAAAGATAGTCGTTTTTCTTTTCTAATATTACCAGTATCAACAAAAAACGATTACCGTTAGTTTTAGTAGACATCTAGTTATTATTCCATTAATAACTTAACTCCCCAAGTACTCGATTATTTAAATTAAATATTAATTAAGTGATAGGGAGATAGCATTTTGACTTGTCCCTGGACGGTGCAGCTATATTGAACATACAATAATTGCATTTTATCCTTAGAATTGACTGCAGGTATACTATTTTATTTCTTCAAGAGATTGTGGTAGACTATTTTAAAGCATAATTCAAATATTCTATCTTAAATTTTTTAAATTATGAAAATTTAATTGTAGAACTTAAATTGTGAGCAACCTGACACATCAAGTTTGTTACCGTATTTTTTCCATGAACATTACTAAAATTTTGTTAGATTTTATTCATATAATAACAAAATCAGAAGCTTTAAGTCATCCACTATTTTGTATTCGCCAGTTTTGCCCGAAACACTATAAATTGCGATGCGCAGTAGCACTCATCGCTTGGTAGAAAACTTTCTGTCAAGGTAAGTTACCAAAATGTTGTATAATTTAACATGTAAACAACATGATTGTGGTAGTTATTGAGAGCTTTAACATGTAGCTCCATAAATAAATAGTTAATGACGAATCACTGCAATTGTACCTATTTAAATTTAATTCAAATCGCGCAAAGGTAAGGTAACGTTACGTCAGTTTTGTGTGGTAACATAGAGGCCTGACAAGCTAAGTAATAAAACTGACTGTTAGGAATATTACACATGCTACTTTACCAACTTGGTCTAAAGGAGGTTATGATATCATAGTCTTTATAAAAAGCAGGCGCGGTCCGAGGGGGGGGGTCCTGGGGGTCATGACCCCCCCCCCCAAAATCTTTCACGTTGTATGGAGCCTGAATGATTTACTTATATTACTAACTTTTAAAACTACTACAGCCACGGGATACCATGGCTCAGATACCTCCCTAAAACTATTCCTCGGCGGCACCCATGGTGACCCCCCCAAAATCTTGGGCTGCGACCGCGCCTGATAAAAAGAAGTGTATACTTATATTTCCATAATCTACATTTTGAATGCACGTCTTGCATTTTAAATGTAAATTCGTACTGAGCAGTTAAATGTTTTATTAGCCTGCAATTTTGTGTAGATTTTGCTTGATTAAAAAAATTAAACAAACCCAACAAAGTATATCATAGTATAAGAAAACATAAACTAGTGTAAATGCTTCATAACAATTTTGTTACCGTCAGCTTTGTTACTGTCCCCCTAATTTTCAAGTCAAAATCTTTTTTATTGATAATTTAAAGCATTAATTACTTAAATTCCGATGTTAATTAAATGACAAATTTAATAACAGAATAAGTTTTATATTCATAATGTATGCTTTCGTATTTTAAACTCAATAATAGAATATCGTAACGTTCGAATGTCATCACTGGTAACAAAATTGTAATTATGAGGCATTTTTCTTGGTTATATTATAATATATCGCATTTTCTCAAATTGATTTAGTAGATCCAACTTATCTTCTTTTATTAAATATTAAAGAAAATTTGATTGTTTTGATTGTTTATTTTTTAATCGCATATAATTTAAGTAACAAACCTGACGAAATATCCTTGACTTACCCTCTACTTTATTTTATATCTCATAATTACGTGATTAATTATTGGTTTTAAGCTGGGAATCGTAAAATATAGAATTTGAGGCAATGCAAACAAGTACAATCTCGCATAAAAAAAGAAATTGAAATTACATCTCACTTCTTTTATACCCTATAACTTTTTGTGAAAATGCCCATTTATCCGAACAAACATAACATGATTATTTTAGCATGATACGTTTATATTTTGCATACGTAGCGGGACTTCCAACTACAAACTGCCTCTCTGTTACAGAACATCATCAGTCGAAAGACGTCCACTGCTGGACATAGGCCTGAACATATTTTGACCTTATTTGGAGTTTGAAAAGTATGTCTCGAGACTTGGGGCCACCTCACTACCCCCAGGACCGAGAACCGATACCGATACCGAACCGACCGAGAGATTGATCCTATACCTATACCTACAGTCCTTGAATTTTTTTATCTAAAAACAACCATTTAGCTGGTAGAGGGGGGAGCGAACTTGACTCTAACAATTTGCATTTTAAAACTTAATTCGCAAATGGATCCCTGAATTGAAAAATGGTTTTCGTGTTACCCGCAACATTTTTATCGCGGCCTATCTAATGACACCCCTAATATGGGATAGACGTGAAAAAAAAACAAAAAAAAAACATTTATTCAATATTTCATTCGGCTCTAGAACGCTTAACGGTGTGGACGTGTGTCGGTTGTCCTCTGTGCTATCTGTCCCTAATTTTGGTGATTGGTTACTCAAGTAAATTTTGATTCCTTGTCTCACCTACCGATCCCTTACGTGTGGTTAACGCCCACTAGGCGGTCTTAGAGAGAGATACAAATAAGTTTGAAAGTGCAACACTAAATCGGCATTGAAAGTGTATATGTGATTCGTTGGATTCGAACCCGTGCCCGGTGAAGTGGTGGAAGTGCGAGTCGGGCCTGTTGCCTACGCGCCATTAGAGCAAGTGCCTGATATCTCTAAATAGCGATCCGCTACGCGCGGCCGACGTCACTGCTACGCTGCTACGATCGTCTGCTACGGATCGGCTACGAGCATCGTATCGGCTACGCCTTCGCACAGAACAACAAAAGCGCGCCGCTCGCTACGACTTGTATTTTCTGGTTGAGTGGTTAATATTATTGTGGTTATCATCATTTTATAACTCATTTAAAAACATGTCCGGAGTACAACGCACCCCACCCAAAACTCCCATAACTCGGACAATCAACCCGATCCCAACTGTAACTCAATCGGAACCTGATATCAGCTCGGCAATCAGTATGAGCGAAAATGTAAACATGAACAGATATAATAAACGTTCCCACGTACGACAAGCGGACCTTAAATCTACGGACGTCACTTCGCCGCAAAGTGTTGGTTTTACATCCCCGCAAGTACTCCAGGATACGCTTTATGAGTGGAAGGAAGAACAGAATACTACGATCTCTAAACTGATTGCGGATCAGACGGCGGCTATGACCAAACTAATGACTGAAATTGGTGAAATAAAATCCCAAAATACTCAGATACAAGTTTCGAATTCAGCAATACGCAAATCCAATGAAGAGATTGTGCAATCGATGAGTTTCATAAATCTTCAATTTGAAGAATTCAAAAAACAAATCGAGGATCTAAAGAAAGGCCGTCAAGAACAAAGACATTATATAGAAAATTTGGAAAGAAAAATTCAGGACTTGCAACAAAAGTCAAGGTCGTCTGGTATCGAGATTCGTAACATACCACAATCCGATTCGGAGTCCAGTGGCAGTCTTGTTAAAACTGTCTGCAATCTCGGTAAAACCGTGGGGATTCAAATAACAGAATCTGAGCTCCGGGATATCTACCGCCTCCCTGGGAAATCATCCACCACTCCCGTCACCCCACGACCGATTATAGCGGAATTTTCTACCGTCCAAAAAAAAGAGACCCTGCTATCGGCCGTCCGATCGTACAATAAAGACAAGGGAAAGGACAATAAAGTAAATACTGCGCTCATCGGCATTCCAGGAGCCCGCCAGCCTGTGTACATCGCAGAACAACTTCCTTCTAATACCAAAAAGCTCTTTTACTTGACACGACAGTTTGCCAAAGAAAACGGATTTAAGTTTTGCTGGATATCTAACGGCAATATCTTCCTAAGAAAAATAGAAGGTGCGAAACAAATATTGGTTAACACAGAAAATTGTCTCCTTGATGTCAAAGACGTAACTATGTGACTATCTGAACTACTTAATAATTGTTTTAAATATGTCTTTAGTTGTAGGCAAACTTTTATAATTTACACACACTCACTTTTATGCACCATACATGAATATCCCTTACGCTACTCATATCTACACAATCACCCTATAATTTTATTACTCATACATAAGCAATGTTCTTCCAATTTTGAGCCCATTCATATAAGAGCCCCATTCAAAATTCACACAACTATGTCACGATTTGTAATTTCTGTTCTATTCAAATGGCTATTATAAATGATATTAACAGCGAACTAGACTCGCTACACGTGGGTAACTCTTTCACCTGTAGTCCAGAGGACTGCCTAAACTTTGTTAATAATACCGATAGCAACTTAAATTTTATACATTTAAACATACGTAGTATAAACAAAAATTTTGATCAACTACAAGTTCTGCTTCACTTAACAAAAATATCATTTGATGTCATAATCTTGACCGAATGTTGGCTCAATAAGGTTGGTAATTTACCGGTGTTGCAAGGTTTTCAATCTTATTTCACACAAACAAATTCCAACCAGAACGATGGAATAGTCATCTACACAAAGCTAGGCCTGCAAGTCTCTGCCTGGGAACCTAGCTTTTTGGGTGGCAACTGTCTCGTTTGTCAAATTGACAAAAAAATAGCCATTGTTGCTGTCTATCGCTCTCCATCATATAACTCTAAGGACAGTTTTGATAAGTTTTTAGAAAGTCTAAATAGTATTTACACCGAACTTTCCTCATGGCAGAATATCGCCCTTATTGGCGATTTAAATATAGACATAAAACAGAATGCTAGTAATGACCGATGCGTTGACTATCTGATACTTAACACATCTCACGGGCTCCTACCAACCCATTTGTTTCCCACTAGGCTTGAAAATTGTATTGATCATGTTTTCATGAAAACTAATTTACCCATCACCACATTAGTCCTAGATTCTCACATCACGGATCATAAACCCCTACTGCTTAGTATCGCAAATACCAATCCCAAACGTGAAACTGGTCACATTTCTACTTCCTTGAATTACGCTGCAATTAAGCTAGAGCTAGAAAACTTGGACTTCGCAGTCGTTTATGATATTGACGACCCTAACACCACTGTGAACACTTTCATAACAATGTTAACGTCTGTTATTGCCAAACATATGATGCAAACTATAATCCCGAGGAAAAAAAGAACTATTAAACCCTGGATTACCCCTGGACTTTTGAAGTGTATTCTAAATCGAGACAAGATGCACGCGAGTTCTAACAAAGAACCTAATAATCTTATACTCAAAACCACGTATACGCGCTATCGTAATTTTTGTAATGCCCTTCTACGAAAGATAAAGGTTTCCTACGAAAAAAATGAACTTGAAAAAGCTAAAAATAATCCTAAAGCCCTCTGGAAAACAATTAAAGAAATTACTAACACAAGCAAAATTAAAACTAGCCCGGTTGAGCTTTTAAAAATATCTGACAACCCTAAATCCTCCATAAATGAAGTGTGCAAATTCTTCACTAATGTAGGGGAAAGTATGGCCACTAACATAATATCTCAGTGCCAAATCTCCTCTAATCAGCCTAGCAGTGAAGTTTCAAAAGTTAGTGACAACACCTCGCTCTCCCCTGACAACTCCCTAGCGCTTCTGGAGGTTGATGAAACTGAAGTGGAATCTCTAATTCTGCAATTACGCAATGACTGTGCATTGGGTTGGGATGGTATATCGCCCTTATTGTTAAAAATGTGCCGTCAGACACTAACACAGCCTTTAACGCATATCTTCAATAGCTGTCTACAAAAGGGTGTCTTTCCTATTGCTTTTAAAAGAGCTATTATACATCCAATCCATAAGGCGGGGAGCAGAGCCTGTGTCAACAACTACAGACCCATCTCGGTTCTGACAGCTCTTTCCAAGATACTTGAAAGGATTCTTAGCCGCCGTCTGAATAATTTCTTGGACAAGTACCACCTAATAGCTAATAACCAATATGGTTTTCGTGCTGGAGTCTCAACCGAAGATGCAGTCCTTGATTTGACGCAGTTGGTTGCTGGGAACCTGGACAACAAAACTAAGTGTCTTGGAATATTCCTAGACCTTTCGAAGGCATTCGACACAGTCTCTGTTCCCTTACTTTTCGCTAAATTGGAAAAGATTGGTATAAGAGGTATCGCTCTTCAAATTTTTAAGGATTATCTCACCAATCGAACCCAAATGACCAAAATAGGTAACCTCCTTAGTGATGAGGAACTCATCTCTTACGGAGTGCCGCAGGGAAGCATCCTGGGTCCCATATTATTCCTAATCTACGTAGATGACTTGTGCAGAATGACCCTACCTAATACTAGAATATTTGCATATGCTGATGACACAGTTATTATAGTTGATGGGTTAACGTGGCATAGCGTTAAAAATAGCGCAGAATCAGCTCTTACTAAAGTAATTAAATGGCTCAACCTAAATCTGTTAACGCTTAACTTTGACAAAACGTCCTACATGCCTTTCTCTATTCGCCAGAATACCGCACCAGACCTTACTTTCTCAATAATAGCTCACACCTGCTCACGGCTATCATCTCCGTGTCAATGTCGTACACTTACAAGAACTGAGAATGTAAAATATCTTGGTGTACAAATAGACGCAGGGTTACGATGGGATAAGCAGCTTAATGCCCTGACCTCCAGGACTATAAGACTGATACACATTTTTAAGTCTCTTAGAGAGTCTGCTAACCCTGACACTCTGAAAATGGTCTTCTATGCTCTGTGTCAATCCGTAATTGGGTATTGTATCACGGTATGGGGAGGCGCAACTAAAACCAGTCTAATCAAAGTTGAAAGAGCACAGAGAGCTATATTAAAAGTAATGCTACGTAAGCCCTACCGCTATCCTACAATACAATTGTACTCGGAATGTAAGGTGCTTACTGTCCGTCAGCTCTTTGTGCTCCGATCGGTACTAAAAAGACACGCTTGCGTCCCTCCTTCTGATCCTAAAAAACGTACCAACATTCCCCCAGGCACACAGCATAAAACATCGTTCGCCAGACACCAATACCACACTATTAGCGCATATATCTATAAAAAAACTCACAAAGCCCTCAACATCCGCGACCTCAATAGATATCATGTAAAGTCAAAGGTGACTGAATGGCTACTTCAACAAGACTATTTACAAACCGAGTCCCTACTTACATACATTGCTTAATAATTATAACTATTTCTCGCTGCACACTCATAATTACACTCACACACACTCCCCATATACACATGGGTGTGTAGTTTCATACATTCAAACACACTCTACTACATTCTTGAGGGGTACTCCCCTCTCCTACTTTTTACTAATTAAATGTTTAGGAAAATACATCTATACCTATACTATAAGCAAGAAAAATACAAAAATAATTTATTTTATAGACACATACATGGCAACTGACACACTTCACAAACCAGTTTTGATTATTTTATGTGATACCATATAGCTGATCACTGTCTCTTAAGATACAGGTCACCCTAGTTTAAGAGGCAGGGTTCACCCAATTCATGTACAGACCCTGTGGTCACAGCATAATTATGTAATTCCTGTCTTTACTCTTATACCAGCCAGTTGTAATCCATCTTTTACCTAATTTTTAACCATAACAACAATAATGTATTTCTCGTCTGTAACCTATTTGAAATAAATAAATTTTATTATTATTATTATTATTTTTACGTCTTTGACATTTCTCGGGACCTTAGAGTCCCGGACCTTTGGAAGGCGTACGAGGGGCCGAAGCCAACTCGCAGAGGCCCCTTAGACGTTTTTAATGAAATATTATTTATTTTATAAAGAAATGCCCATAAGTTGAAAAATACGGACAAATGACAAGGCTGGAAAAATCTTGGACGGGCCAACAAGCTGGACATATCCGTACAAATCCGGACGAATGGTAGCCCTACTACCACGCGTAGCATGACCACCGTAGAAACAAGTTTAGTCGACGGAAGAATAGACAAAATGACAGATTGTGATTGTTTATCTGTCATTTTGTCTACTCTTCCGTCGACAAAACTCGTTTCTACGGTGGTTATGCTACGCGTGCTATGGGTACATTTTACGCGAAAACCGTACGTATACGGGTACTCGCGTAAAATGTACGTCCGCGTTCAGTATAATCATGCTTTCAGGGTGCTGATTCGTTTCTGTAGCGCATCAGGGATAGTTGTACGTAGTTTTGCAAAAAGGACTCAACCCACACGGCCACACTATGGTCAAAAATTAAAAAGGACCTAAAGGTTGGTTCCTTTAGGACCTTTTTCATTTTTGACCATAGTGTGGGTTGAGTCTTTTTTGCAAAACTACGTCCAGTTGTGGAAATGTACTATGTAGATTGATTTTTGCTTAAATGCCAAAAAGATAGGTACCTACATTCTCAGTGCGCAGGGTACGGGCCAGCTCTATCAGCACTCTGGGCGTGATGCGCCAAAGATATTCAGAAACCTATACGTAATAGTCTTGGGGGCCTACCACAAGCTCATAAAGCAGTTTTATTTTAATATTACTTCAGTGTGGGAAAGAGATGAAGCTCTAAAGGACGTATAGCTCCATCTCTTTCTCCCACTGAAGTAATATTAAAATAATACTGCTTTTGAGCTGGTGGTAGGCCCCTTGTACCCTAATTGCGTAACTTATTTTCGTAAACAATTATGCCTGATTTGTTTATTTTGACAGTTCAATAACATTCATTGCGTTATTTACGTGTTTGAACAGATTTTCGAAACAGATTGTGATTGTGTTGTATTACGCAATTAGGGTACTGATTACTACAGAGGAATGTCTTGGAAACGTACTTGAACAGGCGGCGGTTGAAAAACTTTTTTACTTCCGGCTATTTGTGTTAAGTAGTCCGTATGCTTCTTCCAGTCATATCTTTTCATCTTCGTATCTTTTCCCTTTCTGAGGTTTATAGCACAGTTGGCCAGTTTCGAGTACACAGTAGCGTTGGCCGCTTCAATTATGCGGTCGATGATTTGCAATCGTTCCGGACTGAATCTGTTTTTGTACATCCTTTTCAAGGCCGTTAAACGTCTGTAATGTAAGCTTTACCATTGTTAGCTGGCTTTGCTAAGTAATTTGATGGCAAAAAATTCAAGATAACTTATACAGGTAAGGTAGGTACAGCCAACCGCACATCCGTAGCGACATTCCCTGCATTTCGAGTTACGCTAAAAGTGATAATATCGCGAATCCGACCAAATATAGTCACAATTATTACTCAATGGTGCCGATTCTCTTGTTCACAAACTAAACTAAATTTAAATTCAGTGCATCTTTTTCTTTCTATTTCATTAAGAAAAGGACAGAACATAAATTTTAGTTTAGTCCTGTCAAATTAATCAGTGCTTGACGTAAATTGACGTAATTTTAGTTGACAAGTTTTTAATC
Organism: Agrochola lychnidis; assembly: GCA_963680765.1. Classification (NCBI taxonomy): domain Eukaryota; kingdom Metazoa; phylum Arthropoda; class Insecta; order Lepidoptera; family Noctuidae; genus Agrochola; species Agrochola lychnidis. The sequence goes on along the minus strand of OY796869.1, from coordinate 9,517,687 downwards.
ACGTCTAAACTTGTATGGAGTAGTGACAGGCGCTGATTAATTTGACAGGACTAAACTAAAATTTATCTTCTGTCCTTTTCTTAATGAAATAGAAAGAAAAAGATGCACTGGACTTAAATTTAGTTGAGTTTGTGAACAAGGGAATCAGCACCAATATTTAGTTTTAGATGTAAGTACAAAAAGTATTTGGAAACTTTCCAAATGCCTTTTGTATACCTAAAATTGTTACAACACCAAATTCAGTGTTCTATTTGCAATATATAGGGAATCGGCACCACTATCCCTTATAATTAGTGACTATTAATTTGGTCGGATTTCCGATATTATCACTTTTAGCGTAACTCGGAATGCGGCCAACGAGTGATTTTCACAATAAAATGAAATCTTTTTATTGCCAGATATATGTAGAATCCACATCAAGTTTCAATAAATACACAAATAGATAACGTAATAAATATTCAATATCATAAATATTTACATTACACACACACACATTACATTACACACACATTGGCCGCATTCCGACTTACGCCAAAAGTGATAATATCGCGAATCCGACCAAAGTCCAAAGTCACAATTAATATTCACTAACCCTTTTATTTTGTTACTATTAAATTTGGTTGGATTCGCGATATTATCACTTTTAACGTAACTCGGAATGCGGCCATTAGGTAATCGGCGTCTGGTAGGGGGGGGGGGGGGGTAGGGGGTTCTGGTTCCCTTCTCTTACCGCGGCTAGAGTTTACATAATTATAGAGTGGCAGGGACATAGACGACGTCGATGTCCCTGTCACCCTGTAGAGTTACCAGTTTACCACGGTGGTGCAGACTTGCAGTTGACTGTAGGTAATTTTAAACCAACCGGTGCTTTCATATACAGTGTGACAAAGAATAAAGAAAAAACGAGCGAGCCTTACAATAGGCCTGTGTCCAAAAATTTGTTTAGTCCGTCTTGTAGATTATTAAAAAATATTGAACACGTATTTTTTCTTTTTTGACGTATTCAAAAGATTACGGCGATACATTGAGTTAAAATGTGGCATGACGTCACGCCTTGCTAGATTTAATACTGCGATGTGACGTAGCGAGCCCCCACTCCCCAACTTTAATGTGTGTTTTCTAAGTTATTTTTCATATACATGATAAAGCAGAAAATACGTGTCTAATATTTTTTTTATTATCTAAATAGAATTTCTTTTTTTACCTAGACAACTATCGATTAGTCGCATGATGTGTAACATCTGACATCTCACCTTGGTAATAAGCAACATTAAGGTAATAAGCAACATTAAAGGGGCGGGGCCTCGTCAAGTTCGTTTCTGATGGCCAACTCCAGCATCGCGCGCGCTCATTTATCAAATCAAATAGCGCGCGCTTCCGCGACTTCCTATTATACACTTTCCGCCGCATTTACTGAAGGGCAAAGGCCTCCCATCCCTCCTGCCACATATTTATATCTGTAGTACTATTGCTATAGATATAAAAAAAAAAGTTTAACGTTCAGCAATAGTGATATAAATAAGAAAAGCTTTTTTATTCTCATTTATTTCGGGTCAGCTCAGTAAAACTTATTTTTTTCCATACATCTCTATCACTCGTCATCTGATCAGAGCCCTATAATCTTCCACATAATGAACTCACAGAAATAAGTCACCTTAGATAAGGCCAAGCAATATCCTTGTTAATTAGGCATCCCCTTAGAGCTGATTGCCTAATCCCTGATTTAGTATAACTGGGCATACCATCGTCGGTTTCTAGAAAACGCCTTTTAGGAGCACTGAGCATCAGAATTCTCTTAGGTACCTTATGCCGAAAGGCACCTTGGAGTCGTTTATATTTTTGCGTATCCATTTTTGAGTTGACTCTATAGCCGGCAGGAGAGTTCTGTGGTTAGTGGTCTGTGGCCGGGTTTGGATGTTCTACATGTTTATTTACTTTTATGAATACATTATTGTGTGTACTTCGAGCACAGAACACTCCTAGTCCTAAAGGAGAGTAGTCCTACTTTGAGTGACTTGTGACAGTAACTGAATGTGTACCTAATCAGTATTATCAGGTAGGTGACGACATCGTGTTTGTAGATTTCATAGACATTTCGTATTTGGAACATTTTAATTTTTATAATGAGGTTTGAGCTGAAACGTAGCAATATTCTGATAAAGACTTCTTTCACAGATGAGTCGAATCTCTTGTGTCCTTGCTAGATAGCACGGGCGTTAAATATCAAGTTGCAGCTAGCCACGACCTGCCATACGCATTTCAACATTTCATAAGTTGAAAACATCGTGCACCCGCCATGCTGCAGCCAAGTGTAGGTAGGTATGTACATCATCGTTAATCGTTTACGGTCTAATGTAACTATGTTAGGCGTGATACACACTTGTTAAAAAATACATTTTGACAAGATAGGTAATAATAAATTTCATTTTGCCGCCCGGCCTGTGCCAAATCAAATCCACCCGAAGCCGGGTATCCTGCGCGCGTTTTTTCGAAACATTACACAAAAAAGCTTACACATAAACATTTATTTTCATACAAATCATCGTATTTGCATAGACAAATGTGTATGGTTACGCCACGCCTCTTTGTTGCGATGTTTTTGTGTAAAAACACGCGCAGGAGACTCGGCTTTACATAAAGTTGTTTGGGCAGTTTCTGGGGTCGGTATTGTCCATCGTGATAAACACTGGTATCGAGAAGGTACTCCGCCATAACCACATCATTATTATCAGCCAAGTGCAGTCCACTGCTGACAAAGGCCTTTCAATGCACGGCATTCAACTCGGTTTTCGGCAACTCTCATCCAGTTGATATCAGCCACCCAGCAAAGATTCCACCTAGCCTGAGGGCGTCCTACCTTACGTTCGCCAATTCGCGGTCTCCACTCAAAAACACGTCTAGAGAACACCCCAATGGTCATCGGTTTGACGGCTAATATGGCCGGCCCATTGCCACTTCAGCTTGCTTATTCTGTGAGCTATGTCCACAACTTTGGTTCTCTGCCGGATTCAATCCTTTAGAGAGACTCCAAGCATAGCTCGTTGCATAGCAGGATAAGCGACCTTGAATTTATGAACCAGCCATACCGTAAGTATCCACATTGTCACGTTGCCATAAGCACTGCATTTTACTTAATATAATAGCGAAGTGTATGGAGTAGTATACCTATTACTTCAACAAGACTATGATCACACTGAATCACTATTAACCTACATAACCTAGCTCATGCACACTCATGTACACACGCACATACATGCGCACAGACACACCCCCATTCACACTCAGACACATACAAACTCACAAGAATTGTTTTTTATTTAATTCAAGAATGTACAATAAATTAAACAAAAGTTTACACATCCACCCATTAACCAAGAGCAAATGCAAAATAAAAATTGACTCCTGGTTAAAATCACAAAATTATGATGAAACAGAGAAACTCGTGGAAGTGTAAAATACTCATCAGTCACGCTCACACACCCCAACAAAACCACACACAACACACATGCCACAAACACTACAAACACCCCTCGCACACCTCATTAACAATCACCCACACTCACCCATTCAACCCTACACTCACCACATTAACTTAACGTCAAAATACATCCCAAATCAAATGTCCTGTGCTGTATATTTTTATTTTTATCTAATTTTTTGTTTTTATTATTAATTAACTAAATCTAATTTAATTTAATTACCTTTTTGCATGGAACATCATTCCATTCTGTATCTGGAGAAGGGCGTTGTTAGCTGCGCTACAGTTTATACTTTTGCAGCTATCATCGTTTTGTGGCTAAGTAATAACAGCTGCACGGGTCGATCGATCAGGTTAAGCTACGCTTGCCGCGGTTGGTCCGTGGATGGGTGACCATCTTTACATACCAAGTCCCCTCCGTGCCTCGGAAAGCACGTTAAGCCGTTGGTCCCGGCTGTCATTTGTAGATCTTTGACAGTCGTTACGGGTAGTTAGAAGCCCAAAAAGTCTGACAACCAGTCTTACTAAGGGGTATCGTGTTACCTAGTCACTAGGTTGTGGAGGTCAGATAGGCAGTCGCTCCATGTAAATACTGGTATTCAGCTGCATCCGGTTAGACTGGAAGCCGACCCCAACATAGTTGGGAAAAGGCTAGGCAGATGATGAGCTATCATCGTTTTACTTGTAATTCTTGTGTTATTGTTCCAAAATAAACTTTTTATTATTATTTAATATTTAAGTTAATTTAATATTTAATTTTACTCAATTTTACTAACCATTATCTGAAAATTGTTTACTTGTGGGTAGATCGACAGGGTCCTTACTTAAATTATAGGTAATATTAAAACATAACTTTATGGCCGTCCACTGTCTGGTATACCTTAGTTTAAGAGACAGGATAACGTAAATTGTCAACAGACGTTCCATGTACTTACATCAACATGTTCTACTTACCATAAAATGTAATTACATAACTTTGCACAACTTGCTTGTAACTAGTGTAAGTTTTGTTTTTCTCACCATCTGTAGGTACCTTCTTGATCAATAAACAATTTATTTATTTAATTTATTTTAATTTAAGTAGGTACCTTATGATCAGTTTCGATAGGAAATCGATAAGCTATTAACATGGATGGAGCAATATTCATGTTAATAGCATGTGAAGCAATTTGGAATTTACCATCGGGGTAACGCAATCTAAGCATTTTAAAAACATAATCCCGTGCACACGAACCTTTTTTTTTCGTAGGTAAGCAATACTATAGCGGCCGAGCGCTTCATGCAAGAATAGTCCTTACTGTGTGCAGATATGTGTTTCTTCAATAGTACCTGCCCACCTAGAGTAGTAGTAGGTACCTACGAGGTGCATTCAATAAGTACCTAGCCTCATCGCCAGAGGGCGCTGTACTTTCAAAAGAGTTTTACCACAGTGTAGCACATTCTTTTTTAATTCTTTTTTCAAATTTTCATTCCAATCCCTTCATTTGTTTTAATTTGACAACTTATGGAAGCGAACGTGTCGATCGGTTTTACAAAAATGGAAAAAGAGCAATATCGTTCGGTGATTCGATTCCTATTTTTGGAAGGGAAAACGCGCATCGAAATCAAAGAGCGCTTGAATGCTGTGTACGGTGACTCTTCTCCATCGATGGCCACCGTCAAGAATTGGTTCAACGAGTTTGCACGTGGCCGTACGTCGGTTTTTGATGAACCACGTCCAGGTGCACCGAAAACAGCTGCTACGGAGGAAAACATTAAAAAAATCCATGATCTCGTATTGGCAGATCGCCGATTGAAGGTTCGGGAGCTAGCTGAGACTGTAGGCATTTCAGAAGGAACAGTGCATCATATTCTTCACGAGGAACTCGGCATGAGAAAGCTGTCGGCGCGATGGGTGCCGCGTTTACTCACACCAGAAAACAAGCGCAACCGTGAGACCACATCGGAGACGTGTTTGGCGCTGTTTAAGCGGAATCCAGCGGAGTTTTTGCGTCGTTTTGTGACCGTCGATGAAACCTGGATCCACTGGTACACACCAGAGACCAAGGAGCAATCAAAACAATGGATCCAGACCGGGGAACGTGCTCCAAAGAAGGCGAAAACTGTAAAATCGGCCGGAAAAGTTATGGCCACCGTTTTCTGGGATTCACAAGGTGTGATCTACATCGATTACCTCAAGAAGGGTAAAACAATTACAGGGCTTTACTATGCCGATTTATTGGGCCGATTCGACGCCGAATTAAAGAAAAAACGACCCCATCTGGCGAAGAAAAAAGTGCTGTTTCACCACGACAACGCACCGGTTCACACGTCTGCCGTTGCCATGGCCAAATTGGTCGAATTACGCTACGAATTGCTGCCCCATCCACCGTATTCTCCAGATTTGGCCCCTTGTGACTTCTTTCTGTTTCCTAATCTGAAAAAATCACTCGCCGGGAATAGATATGGATCGAATGAGGAGGTCATCGCCGCCACGGAGGCCTATTTTGCAGAGTTTGACAAAAACTATTTTTCGGACGGGTTAAAAAAGTTGGAGCATCGCTGGGCTAAGTGTATCGAACTAAAAGGAGACTATGTTGAAAAATAAATTGCCACTTTTCCAAAATTTTCGTTTACTTTTTGTAGGCTAAGTATTTATTGAATGACCCTCGTACTTAGGGCCAACGAAACGCAGGGCTTTATTTCAGACGGTAAAGGTTCTTAGGTATTTTTCAGGTCTACTTGGCTCTACCTCTACGCTTCGAAAGGTTTAGAAAATAGCCTTAGCAGTTTCCGTCGCTCTTAAAAAATTAAATTCTGGTTGATACTTAGCAGAATGTTTATCTTTGAGTAAATATCACTTTGTCTTTTGCGTAAGGGACCGTTCAAGTATTACGTACACACTATAGGGGGGCGGGGGGGACAGACCCCCCCGCCCCGCTTTGCTTATTTTTGATGACATGGGGGTGGGGGAGTCTAGATGGTGATTACGTCAGCAGTAATTATTTACTTTTCTACACATGGCAACCCACACATTGTCTATGCTTGAAAACGAAACGCGTATTCGGGGATTCCCACAAATAATGAATACGTTTTAGTACTCGCTTAGAACCGAGTAGGGGAGTTACCGCGTGCTGTTCACTTGTCTAAATTTCTTCCGTCAATCTATTGTTTCGTTTAGACGTGTTGTAAGCAAAACAAGCAAAGCAAATTATTGCTTATACCAATGTGCAGGTACGTAAGCATGGGAGGGGGGGGGGGGTTAAGAGGGGGGTAAATAATTGTAATAAATCTGCTTACGTACGTAATACTTGAACGGCCCCTAAGGGCAGGCTATGAATTAACGTTTTATACAATATTTTAGTTACTATATCATATTTTGCTTCACTAGACTAAACTTCTTGGTTCCACTGAGTATGTTCGCGTAGGTACACGGCAGGCAGACAGTGGTTAACGTAGAGCAGTGATCATTGCCGACTAGTAACTTTGTGGTAGAACTCTCGGAGCGGCTAACACTTTAGTTCTCTCCGATATCACATATTTGAGAGCTTTTGGTGGCACCTGGTAGATAGAAAGATAAAATCATTTTAATAAGACATACAGAATGCTTCCAGAAAATACGAGACAACAATAATCTTTCATTTAGATACAAGGAAGTCTATGCAAATCCTTGTTTCCAAGTGACGTAATTTCTCCTTAATATAAATAAACAAATATCAACTAAGACCCAGTGTAAATTAAGCTAATTTCTGAATGAAAACAGAAAATGTCACAAAGATCATGTTGTAAAAAAACTTTGTGTGGTAACAAAGGTGCTTTTCCTAAATGTAGGTAAATCATGAAAGTAGACTAAACAATAACATAGGCCACATTCCGAAAAAAGCCATAATTGCTCGCAGCACTCACATCATTATTTTGTGTTCCGATTTAGATAACACGATTATGACGGCTGAGAGCTGTCAACATTTCAACACGCTCGATAACGCGCTCACAGTGCTCGGTCAACGTCAAAACGACGGCACGGTTGGCGCAGTGGTTAAGCGATTGACTGCTGCGCTTCGTATCGCAGTTTCGATTTCCGCACGGAACAAATATTTGTATGACCTACAAGTAGTTCTTCCGGGTCTGGCTGTTTCTGTATGTGAGTTCTGTATGTTTGCAAACGCACCCATAATACAAGAGAAATTCCTAGTGTGGGGCAAAGTTAAAAAAAAAAAACATAGCATAAAATATTTCTATGCCACGATGCGACACAAAACAAAACAGCACAACTGTCATTTTTGACAGCGCTTACGGTGATATTAATTTGTCATGGTCGGCGTTATCACAAGATGGCGCATGTCATGACGTCATCTATGACGATTCACGGGACATCTCGCTCACTCGCTAATTCGGAACGGGTGTTAGCACGCTCAAATCGATTACAGCGTAACTCGGAACGCAGCCATATTCACCTTTATTGGATCCCTGTACCAAGCCTCTTTCGACTGCCTGATGTAGCACTTGAAACTCGGCATTAAACTTAACTCGTTGAACCGCGGCCTCAGAGATTCCAACGGCATGGTTTTACCTCGCTGTAACAACCACGTATAGATGTAAGACCGGTTTAAAACCAATTAAATTAATCCGTTTAAAACGAAAAAACCGTCTAAAACCGAAATAAACCACTTTTTTCGATTTAAAACGGTTTATGTTAAGGGGAAGCGTCAGGGTAGCCTGCGAAATTCAAATTTTCTTACGTTTTTTGCATTTTGCAGGTTAGTGTCAGGTTTTATGTTGATTAAAATAATTATGATTCGCGGTCGTAACAAATATGGCTTTACTCAATTATAATCATTACAATCAGCAATAGTGATTAAGAAGAAGATAAGATTGCTAACTTATGGAGTTGTATTGCTGATTGTAATGATTACTACTACTATAATATTATTATTACTTAGCGGGTTTAGTTCTAGTTGGTCCGTCCGACCAAGCGTAGGTTAAACATTTTTTTCATTGTTTTCAAACGATATAAATAATCAGTTTGATTCGGTTTAAAACCAAACACACACTAGCACTCTCGTTGACGTCGTCACACGTGACTCGATGCAACGTTGCCAGCTCGCCTACCTTACACACATATGCACATACATAAATTGCCGCGCGCGGCCACCGCGCCGCGCACGCACGCTTCTCACTCCAGGCGCGGATACAAGTGCGGGAGGGGTATGGGGGGGGAGGGGGCCTGCTGACAATAACTACACTCGGGCCACTTTTAAAAGCCCATTTTGACAGTTGACATCTCTTCTAGTAACTTCTTCAAACTAATTAAAACGAAACATGACGTCAGGTGACCAAAATTGCCCATAATGAAGTGCAAAACACAGTTCTTTTATTTTTGTAGGCGAGTTTTCAACCGTTTAAAAAACGGCAACATTTTATTTAAAACGTTTTAAATCGGTTGTTTTACATCTATCACGACATTACGTATCTTATCATTGGAACGAGCGGCTTCCAGTAGGAGATGACTGGTAGAAATCGTCACGAAAGGAAAAGCGATATGCCCCCTCCACGCGACTTGCTCTCTCCCTCTGTCTCTTTGTATAAAATACGAGTGTGTGTGCGTGCGAGTATCACGTAAGGAATTGCGTTTCTGACGGAGCGGGTTTCCCCCAACAGCTGAGTAAGCCTACGTTGCCATGGGAGTAAAAATATCGCGGATTTTATCGCGCACTGGATTTTCAACTCTCGGTGCTGAGTTGCAACTCAGCGTGGCGCAAACTTTTTCACTCACTTACTTTAATGGGCGGTGGATGGAACATCTTCTTAGGACCAGCAAAAGTTGAGATATAATCCATATGTTTCTTCCACTCGCTTTCAGACCAGCCTTTCTTCTTCTTAATGTCTTTGACGTTCTCTTGATTCTTAAGGTCAATGACACAGTTCGCCAGTTTGGAGTACATGGTCGCGTTCGCAAACTCGATCATTCGATCAATGCGTTCTAAGCGCTCTGGTGGGAATCGGTTTTTGTACTGTTTCTTAATCAGCGTTAAGCGTCTGCAAAGTGATATTGTGAGGTATAAAATATAATATACAGGGTGTCAGGGACATCGACGCGAAAACTGAAACCATGGATTCAGTACACGATTCTGAACAGACGTCTGTTATTAAAAAAAAAAATCTGCTGTTTCATAGAAAAGTGCCATTTGACCTACGCGGTCAAAATGTATGGAACAGCTGATTTTTTTCAGAATCATGTACTGAATCTATGGTTTCAGTTTTCGCGTCGATGTCCCTGCCACCCCGTATAAGTTGATATTTAATTATGTCTGTCTGCTGGGTTAGTTATTTACAAAGTTTATTTGTATCCCTCACTTTAACATCTTATATTGCACCTTTTCGTCCTACATTCTTATCAAATCATTCATCATTTTTATTCCTTCTAGCTGCGCTCCGCGGTTTCACCTGCATAAGTCTCGATACCGTGGGAATATCGGGACAAAAGGTCCTATGTCCTTTTCCAGGTCATGGTCCACCCCTGTGCCAAATTTCATCCAAATCTGTTCAGCCATTTTAGCGTGAAAACGTAACAAATGAATAAACTTACTTTCGCATTTATAATATTAAGTTAGGGTTAGGTTACTTATAGTTAGGATAAAGTGTGTAGAAGAAAGATACTTACTTAACAAATGGCCACGCGATATCGTTCACTCTATCAGAAAGTACACCTCTCAAGGCAGACTTTCGGATGCCCCTAGGAGTGTAACTGGGCATCCCTTCCATAGACTCGTAAAATATCTTACGAGGCACGCTGAGCATGTTCAGCCTCCTGATTATCTTGTAGGGGTAGGTGCTGGTAGGGTGGTCATATTTGGATTGTTTCACCATTTTGCTAGCTAGCCGTTCGGAGAGTTATACCTACGTTACTTGATCGGTATTGAGCTTACATTTCTAATGTTCTATGTATTTTTGTTCATTATTACGAGTTTTGTGGCTAGTTGTGGTCGTCACACTGACGGCCTGTCACTTTAGGCCTGTCGCGGATTTTTTGACAAACGTTTAAAATTCGGATTATTTTATTTTTATTAGAAAGGATGTATATGCGTCCTTCTTGTATATGCACAGATAAATACAGATGGGTCAACTCCGCATTTTCGCGAGCCGGCCACCGCGAGCTAAACTAAGTTAGTTTAGTTGTAGTTTCATTGTAAATGTGTGCGTGGGACTCGTGTGAGCGTATATTATGCCTATGCACAGAGCGGAGGTTTAGCATGCTTCACTGTATTATTCGCAGCGCTCTGTCTTGGTTTTAAGCTATTGCATAGCTTTTATCGCGGGCTTTGACCGCAGCGACCGAATCAAGAAATTCCGTAACGAAAATAAAACCTAACACCCCCCACTCCGCCTACCATGTAATGACGGATGATGACATGATGGATGATGTTTTATGTCATCACGTCATCATCCCAAGTGTAGCGTTGACAAATAGGAAGTATGGAGGTTACAAATGCTATGCAATAGCTTTTACCGCGGCAGTCCCCGAGTGCCACACGTTTTTTTTTTTATTTGGTCTCAGCTTTGCGCGAGCCGTCCACCGCTAGCTAAGTTAGTTTGCAGTTAGTTTAACTTTCCAGTTTTTCATACATGTGCGTCCATCCACATGTATTTAATTCGACAAATCGAGTCCGCCGCGTACCTACTTGTAGCTTCATAGGTACCTAAAAGTGAGCCGCCCACAGCGAGCTAAACTAAGTTAGGTAGTTTGCAGTTAGTTTAGCTTGCCAGTTTTTCAAACTAACTTAGTTTAGCTCGCGGTGGACGGCTCATTTTTATGTATGAAGCTACAAGTAGGTACGCGGCGGACTCGACTTGTCGAATTCAATGGGCGTAACGTAGTCAGAATTTATAAGGCATCGTTCACACCAAACGTATTGTCCGCCGCCGACTGTCAGCCAGCAGTCAGCGACAACGCACTACGTAATAGCGTAGTCGGTTCGGTGTGAACAAGAAGTTAAATATATATTGAAAAGCGATAAACTGCGTAACGCGTGCTCACAGTCAGCGGCGGACAATACGTTTGGTGTGAACGATGCTTAAGAGTTACGCGATAGAAGCAACTTCTAGGTGAATATAACAGTAGGTAATAAGCGCTGTGCGACCTGAATTGCACTTTATTGTGTCGCAGGAAGTGTCTTTTTATTTAAATGATTTTGCGGAGTGAACCATCTGTACTGTACTAATCTTTGGTATAAGTAGGGACCTTCTTCCTAGAGCCAAAGGAAAATAATATATCTACTCTCATAAGAGAGCTTGAGAGCTTGAGCCCATGGAAGAAGATATGAAGGTCACTCAAAATGGGGTCGCATAAAAATATGATTGTAAACGACGACCCGCCCCAGCTTCGCACGATTTTTACAAATTGACAAAAGATTGAGATTTGTTTTTTCCTAAGTAATAAAATAAACTTGTTGTATTTTCATGTTTAATAAAACATATATTTAAATTTTAATTGTCTATCACAATACTCCAAAATTGTAACAGCAACATCAGAAGCACTATGTAACCTTTACGTCATTATACCTTAGGGGACCGGACTGCTTCTCCTTAACACAGGTTTTCATAACCTAGCTAGGAGAGCAGTGCTCACCCACACATTGTAGAAATAGTACTTATTTTGTAAAACTGTTTTTTTTTAACGTGTACTGCAATGCTTTGTTTTTGAGTAAATAAATATTTATTATACAGGGTGTTTGGCAGAACGTTGAAGATACGAAAATGGTGGATAGGTTGGGTCATCTGCTACTTACTCAGCCCTAATTTATTTGGCCCTGGCCCCCTGGATATTTTATTTTTTTAATGCAAGTTGAAATTAAGATTTAAGTATTTTTTACATCTATCTGTAAGTTCGAGGACTCATAACTTTTTTTCTAGCTAACATCTGAATAAAGCAATAATTTTATAAGAATCTACCAACATTGAAAATTAAAAAAAAAAAAAATTGCCTGTTTTACCCATTTTTATTAAAAATTACACTTTAAAGTTAAGAAAGTGGTCAAACTAGAAGAAAGCAAAACAATTTTTTTTTTAAATATTTTGCGTTGCGTACTTTAGAAAAACAACGCGGGCATACAGATAGACTCGAAAAGCGACGAACGTAGAAATAGTAAAAGTGGCGCCAGGTCGAGTTACTGCTTATATTGTGGCGCTGTAACTGTAACTCGACGACTTAACATTTCATCGACGTATGCGCAGACGTAATCCGCTGGATGCGGAAAGCACAGAATCGGTCGAAGTGGCGGTGCTTGGGGAGGCCTATGTCCAGCAGTGGACGTCTTTCGGCTGAAATGATGATGCGCAGACGTAATGTACAACGCATAGAAAGTATGTACAAACGCCAGCACATCAAGCTACTACAAGCTGTCAAATTTATTTAATAGATTTTCAACTTTATCGCTGAAGAATAAGGTTCTAAGTTGATTGGGAAAATTTGACAGTTTCGGGTAGCTTGATGTGCTGGCGTCTGTACCTAAACACGTGCGTATTGAAAAAAAAAAAAAGTCGCAACAAAAGCCTCATTCTTATTTTTTCTACTACGAAACGACATGAGCATGCTTATACAAAGTGAATTTTAGAGATGGGACTTCAGTACCCACTATGATAAATAGTACAAAGAAAGTGAGTTAAAACCTCAAGCGATATCAGAGATGCTTTAAACGGAAGTTTCGGTCAATCGAATCAAATAAAACCACAGAATTGTTCATGAAAAACGTTTGTATTAGATTCTTAACATAAAACAATGATCTCACATAACTTAACGCAATACTGATCTCATAACAAACATTTTAAACCAACGACAGCCTTATTTCACATCTGTTTCACCTATAAACGAGTTGCGAAAGTCACCGATAATATACGAACCGAGATCGTATTAATAGTAATAAAAGATCTTACAAAAAGCAAAAATAAAATGAGAAAAGAAGCCGATTTAAAAAAAAGAATAAGCAAACAAATACTGTTTCTACCACACAGGGTTGCCAGATATTTGAGATTTTTATATATTTCTACCAACAACAATAAAATGCATAATGACAGTGACACATACAATTTAACTCAATATTTGTTTATTTTTCTTAGTTAAAATCACAGCAGACAAATAAACTATCATTCTATGAATGTTTTTCTTCTGGCAACACCAAAAACGCATGCGAAATATTTAAGCACATTGTACCCCTAACCATTTAGGTGCCATTATTGCAGAGAAAGAAAAAATATAAGAAATAATTATAACTTTGTTCGAGTGACATACAATTTTATAGGTGAAATCCATTCAATTAGGTGACAAAAGTCGGTAAGATCCTCACACATTATCGACTTACCGAAAAACGGATCGATAAATAAAAACTTAAATTCTATCTTCGATTTTAGTAAGCAATAATGTGCTCTAAATCTTTGTAAAGATATGTACGGCGCCAAAACATATGAAGGCCCGTACAACAATAAATAGTTAAATAAAATCACAAGTTCTTCAAAAATGCATAATAATGCGTTCAGAAATGTTCATAGAGGATGTAATAGCACCCGTAAAAAATAAATTGACATTCAAGATATTAAAGTTTCAGAAAAAATATTTTTATAACAAAAACACGTATAACAAGATCTTTTGTAAATATTTAAGTTAATTTTGTGTTTATGGCAAGATATGTTCTGAAATTATTATCTCTGGTAACTTTGTATATTAAAATATTATTGAGGTATTTTTCAACGCTACTTTATAAATATGTTTATGTTAATTTTCTCGTACGAATTCATTTACATTCTTCATAAGTAATAACCACTTATTACAATATTGCTTCTTTTAAAGAGTTACTCATAAAATAATTTATAATCTATGTCGAGATGCCCATAACTAACAGAATATTGAAAACAATAATATATTTTTAGAAATAATTTAACATTTTTTTTTTTAATTATATCGACACTCACTTGAGTCACTCAAAAGGCACCTAATGCTGTCTTTACACTTGATGTATTTGCACAAATATTCGCGTTATATCGTTAAAGCAAAATTAACTTTATTTCAATTAGGTTACTAAGGTATATCAAGCCCTGAATACTTATCTAAAGCAACATTTTTACAAAAATGCGTTTTTTGTATCGGAAACGATACACATAGTTTTTAATATCTTATTTTGTACCTATGTATTACGAATATTTTGACAAATACTCCCAAGTGCCTAAATAAAAAAATAAAGAAATCTTGTTATACGTATTAGTTGACTACAGAAACTCCTGCGGGGTTGACGTTACCGTCACTCTCCAATTGAGTTTTGGCGTCAGTGACGGCGGCGTCATCTAGACCTTTGTTGGACCTTCCGTATAGATCAGCGGTTGAGATGATTGCGGGCTGTGGCGAATCTCCTCGTGGGGTGATGTCTTCTTCCAGCATTTTCTTGTGCTTTCGTCGGTTGTCAAAGCTGTAATCATTCGTTTTATTAGTAGGGTATGCTTTTTTGGTGTTTAATTTTTGTATTCTGAATTATAAGTAAACTGAGTCGACTACTTTGTAACGATCCCTAAAGCCCTGTTCACACGTTG
Source organism: Agrochola lychnidis (assembly GCA_963680765.1). Lineage (NCBI taxonomy): Eukaryota > Metazoa > Arthropoda > Insecta > Lepidoptera > Noctuidae > Agrochola > Agrochola lychnidis. The sequence continues at coordinate 9,502,656 of OY796869.1, read as the reverse complement.
CAAGTTACTTACATATAGCATACAATAAAATTGAAGCAAAACATTACTTTTAGTTAAAGCAATGGCACGTAAAATTTTGTCGGAGGCACCCGGATGGCGAATGGTAATCTGGGTCTTGAAGTGATACCGAACCCCCACTACCGTCCAAATGAACTCCAAATGGACGAGGACGGAGATATGGGGGATGGCGGCAATTTTTATTTTTTTGACATGGCATTCAAAATTTAAACTCTAATAAGTGCATAGAATTTGTGTGTATCAATACCACACGGTTGCCACACCCTAACATCGTTATAATAGAAATAATGTATACAATTCTTGAAACTCCTTACCGATGATTTATCACCGAAAATGAGAGTGAATTTTATCAAAACCAGATGGCATAGATACACACAAATTCCTTGCACTTATTCGAGCTTTTGAATGCAATGTCAGAAAAATTTTTTTTTGCCCCCATCCCCCGTATCTCCGCCAGTGGCGGTACCTCCATAGAAGCCGAAAAGCCCGGCTTGCATTCAAAGATGAGCCCACAAAAAAAAAAGAAACCACCCGTAAACTTGTAAAGCAACCAAGTAATTCATTCATGTCGCAAGAATTGATAAGAATAATAACATTAAACTCCGCGCTGCACCGTATCAGCCGCGCGCTTTAGAAGCTACGATGCCAGATTTACGTACTCAAAGAATAATATTTAAATTCCGCGCCGTTTTTATCACGCACGTTGCCAAACTATCTCGGATGCCGCAGTTGCGATCTCACTCTAACACTATAGCGTTAAGCAGGACGCGAGATCGCATCGATGAATGAAAACGTCAATTCTGTGGTACATTGCATTGCTTTCTCGCTCACACAAGGGGGCTTCTTATGAGGCTTCATACCTCTCATCTTTCGCATGGAAAATTGTTAGCGTTGTTGGTACCATTAGTATGTACTCATTTCGCAAAATGTTCTAATTTTTAAGCCCGGCTTTTGATTTTTTATGAATGGAACGAATCGTGTATTTGATTATGAATAGTAGGAGTAAAGCAACTACTTATGTCGTTGCAAGACGCTGCGCAAGACGCTGCGCAATGCGTGATTTTCTATAGAATGATACAATTTTCAAGTTAGTTCAAATTTGTTTTGAGTGGCTATTGGCGCTTTTTTTTTGCTTTGATATTTTTTTCTTTCTCTGTGAATTTAAGTGTTGTGAATTGTGATTAGTTTTTGCTGTGATTATTATCTTTGTTTTGAAGTGATTAAAAAGTTTCTTATCATTAAAATTAATTCGGAAACGCATGCAATTGTTCCTTGTGAAGGACTAAAGTGTGTGAAATTGTTATTCGGAAAGGTAATTTTATCATCAAAATGGGAATTCGGAAACTGTGTTCGTATTTATATTGATTTTTCTGACAATAAGTAACTCTTTACTTCACCGTAACCAACCTCAAATTATTGTAAGTACCTATTTGTCGGAAAAAAAACATGTATTTTTGTCAGTCGAAGAATAGATTGAAATAGGCATTCGAATGTCTACTACACAAACTTATGTAAGTAGCTGGTGCCATGAAAGCATATGACTAGTGTTGTTTTTATGGCAATGTAGTTTTGGAAAACTATTGAAAAATAAACCATCCTATTATGTTTAAGTACATCTCATTGAGATCACAAAACAATAATGTTCGTATCGAAGAGATTCTTCATAGGTGTTTTGAAATAAAGATTAGAGTTGGCTATTGTCATTATGATTATGATAAATTATAAAATTTTGTTTAGGTTGATAATATCTCATGTTAACATTTTCAATCGACATTAAATTTTAAACTCATAAAATTATGTGTTTGGCAATAGAACAACAAATCGATACTATGGGAGCCATCTAGTGGCTTTTGATTGAAAAAATTTGTGAGACAAGCCAATATGAATTATGGTAAAAAGGTTCGACTAAGCGGTGTAATTACGCGCATTCGTGGCGATAGATGGCGCTTATGACAATTACGTGCCTGACATGTCATGACCTTTTCGCATTTGAAAGGTTTTCTAACCAAAATTATAATAATGTTGTACCAGGAACAACATAAATGAAAATAAGTCACCCCTCACTTAGCAGATTTTTTTTTCGTAAAAAATCTGGCGGCTTGCCCTAATTTTGACCCCTAGGCACGCCACTGATCTCCGCCCCGTCAATTTGGGGTCCATGCGGACGGTACGAGAGGGTTCGGTATCACTTCAAGACACAGATTACCATTTGCCATCCGGTTGCCTCTCCGAATGAATTTTACGTGCCATTGTCTTAAATATTTCATCGTCTAAACGCTGTTTAAACGCCGCAACTTTATTGTTGCTTCAACTTGTAGTATGCCACAGATAATTAGATCGCACCGTGTAAATCTGGCTTTAAACGCATATTACAAATGCGTGTAAACTGCACACAATTATGCGAGTAGCTTGCATACCATTGTGACTTTCACCAATCAGAAGTTTTTTATGTAAAAAAAGCGTGCAACCTGCATGCTGTAAGTTCTTTCACAGTAATTTTACCTGTAATTTTGCATCACTGACCAAGTCACAGTGATCTTTATTCTCGTTAAAATATGGTTGCTGTTGGGCTGCGGCCACAAACAAGTCTGTCAAAATCACAGTGATCTCTATTCTTGTGACAATAAGGTTGCTGTTGGGTTGCAGCCACAGACAAATCTGTCAAAATCACAGTGATCTTTATTCTCTTTACAATAAGGTTGCTGTTGAGCTGCAGCCACAGACAAGTCTGTCAAAATCACAGTGATCTTTATTCTCGTTACAATAAGGTTGCAGTTAGGTTGCTGCTGCCAGAGTCAAAATAACTGTGAAAGAACTGTACTTGCATACTCCTGTGGTAGTAACAGGTTCAGGTATTTACAGCTTTATGTAATTTTAACCAGTTTAACAATATGTCTACTAAACGCAAAGTCTCGCGGTTATGCGGTCATAAAATGTGCGAGCAGAATGGGGAATGTTTAGTACAGGATTTTTAAAAGTTCTATACTTGAGTTTATAATTCAGAATACTTATATAAACATGGTGTTGTTTTAGATTAGAAGTGAAAAGTATTAGATACAAGTTAGGAAATAACAATAGCTTTTTCTTATTCATAAATGTTGATGGAGACAAATCATTCAACGGGAGAAACCCACGTGGTTTATTAAATTACTAGCTTCCGCCAGCGGCTTGTGTGATATCTATGTACATTATAGCCTAAAATCGAGAAAAAAATCAGCTGTTACCTACATTTATGTTCGCATAACTCGTCAAAATGTAGGGAACAGCTGGTTTTTTTTCGCGATTTCAGGTTTGGTCCCATAGTAAAAGTTGTTCATAATGATGAGTAAAGTCACGTGTTAAAGTTTGAGCACTGGTTAAAAACTTACTCTGTATGTTTTAATATTTGTCTCGAATAACATTTACAAATAAGATATTAAATTAACGTGAAGTATTTACAAAGTGGCATCTCTATACTAGAAAGCAAACCATCTGTCACATCGATGGTTACAGTAAAGTTTTAGTAATTACGAGCACATTTTTAGTTTTTAATTAACATCCTCACTTTATGTGGGTTTAGTTTTGTAACCATGCAACCAGCATTATTACGCGCATACGAGTTTCACTGAAATGGAGTCTTCAACCTAAAATATACATTTTGGCCCATTTGCACCACAAATCATGAAATGCGGTTAAGCCTAAACCAATTTAAAACATGGTTATTTTTAGGGTGCAGCAATCAATCATTTGAACTTGACAGAGAAAACGTTGTTTTAACTTCGCTTAACCCTTAATGTATTAACTGATTTGTTGTGCAAGTGGGCTGTGTTTAATAGGGTAGATACTTAGGTAAAAAAAAAAACTATTTAGTCCGTCTTTCAGATAATAAAAAAATATTAGACACGTATTTTTTGCTTTATCATTTTAATCAAAAATAACTTAGAACACACGCATTAAAGTTGGGGAGTGGGGGCTCGCTACGTCTCACGCAGTATTAAATCAAGCAAGGCGTGACGTCATGCCACATTTTAACTCAATGTATCGCCGTAATCTTTTGTTACGTCAAAAAAGAAAAAATACGTGTTCATTATTTTTTAATAATTTACAAGACGGACAAAAAAATTTTGGACACAGGCCTATTTCCGTTTTGGCAGTCAGTGGGCCTGTTTTAGGACACAAAAATTTAGAATTCGACGATTTTATTTATCTGAGTAGTGAGTGAGAACCCGATGAAGATGAATTTTGAAATGTCTGCCTATTAATTCCTTATCCTCCAATTAACCCGCATTACCATACGATGAAAAGCTTTAAAAAAAATCAACTTCAAAAACGCTAAATGCACGATATTTCCTCAAAAAAGCCTCATAACATCATACAGCCTTCTAAAACTACCAAGCGAAGCAATAGCACGTGTCCACAATGAACGTAAACTCGGAACCCAACACCTCAACCCGGTACAAGTACATGTTGACATACCTCCCATACTGTCACGACAAACCGTGAATGATGTTGATGTTTATTTTTATATGAAAAACAAAAAAAAAAAGTATCTCGTTTAATTTCGATAATATATTTTTTAACAAAGTCATTATTGCCAATTTTCATACTTCTGCTGTTATTATTGCCAGTTCAAAAAATCTGATTGGACTTGCCATAGTGAAAAATGAATAACCAAGGCTAACAACAAGATAACACACCAAAAACATTACAATATATTCCGAAAAAAAAAAAAACAATTTTTTTTTTTTCAAAATGACCCCAATGATAATAACTGATAACCTTACACTGATTTTCAGAATTTATAAATGGCCTTCGGATAATAATACTTCTCAAAATGTGTATTCATTGTAAACTCGTATTTTCTGATCAGAATGGACTAAGAAATAGCAATGTCATAAAAATCTTCTAAATTCAGCGATAATGTGGAATATTATTCTTTCTATGCTTGAAGTGATACCCAAAATAAATATTGTTATTTTTAATTTGTTTACAAAATAATAATTCACAACAGCTTTGTTGATATCACATTTTTTATCATTTGACCTTTAATTTAGATATTGTTAGAAGTCAACGATCTCTGAGACACAATGATTCTGCAATCTTTATACGACTTTGCTATGCCATAGTCTACACAATGCAAAATAAGAATATTTAAAAAGAGAACGGCAAAATATTACGGTAACCAATAATGACATCTACAGTCCGGCCTTTGAAAAATTCGTTCCTGACACCTGTCAGTTGGACAATTTCTAGTAGTAATAAGAATCAAATTCGCAAAACACATATTCGTTAGTATGACACTGACAGGTGTCAACGCGTTCTCTCAACGGCCGGTCTTTAATGATAAGGATCCTACCACAAAAAAAAAAGTTGAGTTCTATACTCCATTTGAAATAAGATTAGACATTTAAATAAACCTATTTACAGTCCGTTCAACCGATTTTGACTTATATTGCGTTGGTGGCATGACCAAGAGCAGCTGCAGTAAACAGTTGGTATTGTAACGACTTTTTTGCTTTTAATGCCATCCTTATACCTACTGTTTCGATGTCAAAATCGGTTGAACGGACTGTAAAAAAGGTTTGTTTAAATGTCTAATTTTATTTCAAATGGAGTATAGGTATTTAAAATCCCACCATTCGTTTGGTTTTGGGGCGTTACGATACGCTCAGTTTAGCTTTTACATATTTATTTATCATCAGCCGTTTGTGTCCCTCTGCAGGGCAAAGGTCTCCCTCCTTCCACTTATAGATAATTATGCGATTATTTTTTTGTTTTTTCACAAACAATATTAATGCCACCTAAAAGGTCATAATCATGGGCCGTATAGCGACGTGTTACACCCATCTTTTCCCGTTGCGAAGAAAAGATGGCGCTATTCGTCTTGTATAGTTCCATCTCATTCTCGCACTGAAACAATGCAACACATAGCTCTAAGCCCTCGTACCCATGGGCGTATTTTAACGCGTACTGGATTTTCAACGCACTGCTTGAGAGTCCATAATACCTCGGCTCAAATTCACTCCTTATCTTGCTCGCGGACTGAGTAAGAGCGAGAATGAGCGGCTGGGAGAAGGCTCCAAGGCGCCAATCGTTTAGGTAATTTATTTTTACAGCGAAAATAAAGTTAATAAAAATCATCTGCTTTTTAGTTAGTTCAGTTATTATGCAAAGTTTCATAATCTAATTTAAAGTATTTTTTCAATACCAGCGGTTTATTGTTCGTTTTGGAGGTAATTTTGTTCTTTTTTTTTTTCTATAGACATAATTTTATGGAATCAGGTTTTGGTCAAACATTAATCCTCAACTTTACCGTGTATTTATTTCAAAATTAATGCTGCAGTGTTTTCGATATAACAAAGGATTATGCTAATCAATTTGAGGTATTATAGATTCTTAACGCCGAGAGAGTTGCAAATCCAAGGCGCGATAAAAAAAAAATCGTCGCGTTAAAAAATCGCCCGTGCATACCTGGACCAACACTTCGTGCTAAATATATCTGCTTGGCTATAAGTATACGGTATGTCCCCTTAATATATTGAGTGTAAAACAAAACAGATGGACAAATCAAATGATTACTCACCAAGCCTTTATTTTCTGGAAGATGTAGATGCACGTCATCGGGATTGGCGTCATGATGGCGCACGATACTGGTACCACTGAAATTGTACACGTTACAAGATTAAATAGGTTTTATTTCTAAGGGGTTATGGGGGTTCTATCTTGTATGAGTTACGAAATTTTAAATCGGCTATAGTAATTTTTGTCGAGTCCCAAAGTATATAATATTCAGGGGAGGTATACGGATTGTAGAAATATATATATCTTTAGCGTAACCCTACAACGCGTGTTTATCTAGTACCGAATACAATATTGTTTGCAAAAAATACCATAGAAATTATAAAACATGTACTATAGAAGAAACGCATATCTGTACACTGTAAGGACTATTCTTGCTTGCAGCGCTCGGTCGCTATAGTATCGCGTACCTACGAAAAAAATGGGTCGTGTGCACGGGACTTTGTTTTCAAAATGGTTACATATGCGTTTCTTCGATAGTACCTAACTAAAATGGTGTTGGGACCTGAAAAGGGTTTTGAACAACTTTACCTATGATATAGAAAAAAAAACAGCGGCTCCATACATTTAGATTTATATTCGTATAACTCAACTAAATGTAAAGAACAGATGACTTTTTTATTCGCGTATTCAGGTTTTCAGGTATTTAAATTACACCTTGTATCCGACTATGAACAAAATCGCGTAATCACCGTAATCACTTTAGGCCACTAAAGTGATTAGTGTGATTACGCGATTTTGATATTATAATACGCTCTTTTTTTTCTATATCCTTACGCTTTTTTTGAACATATCTGGTGACTACCGAGGATGACGACTCATGAAGAAATATGGGAGAAAAAGATATTATATCGACTTTAAATAAATAAGTTTAAGGGCAAGAAAACCGACATAGCCCGAAGAATTGCCAAATTTAAGTTTCAATGGGCAGGGCACATTGCTCGCAGAACGGATGGCCGATGGGGCCGAAAGGTTCTGGAGTGACGACCGCGTACCGGAAGACGTAGTGTTGGAAGGCCTCCCACAAGATGGACCGATGACCTTGTGAAGGCCGCAGGAATCCGCTGGATGCGGAAAGCACGGAATCGGTTGAAGTGGCGGTGCTTGGGGGAGGCCTATGTCCAGCAGTGGACGTCTTTTGGCTGAAATGATGATGAAGGGCAAGAAAATGATGATACCTGTAGTAAGATCCGCTTCAGGCTGAACGAGCGCGTATCTCAGCAAGAAGATGGCGATGCCAGTGTTTTGGATGCCAGTCTCTATGGAGATGGCAAGCGCGTCGGGATGTGGCTGACGACACACCCAGGCCAGGAAGTAGCCGAAGGAATAACCCAGCCAGGGGATACCCATGCCGGCTACTACGATCTGGGAACGAAGATAGTTAGGTGTAATAACACTTCTTTGGTGACGGAAAACATTGTTAGGAAATCTGGAGTAAAATCACGCATGTGTTTCGGACGTAAAAATATCGCGGCGGAATTTTTTCGCACATTGGATTTTCAACGCTCTACTCAACGCCGAGAGTTGAAAATCCAGTCCACTCCAAATTAGAGTTGAGACACTTCTGTCTGACCCGCAGAAGGAAAGGTCGTTTTTTTAAGTTCATGCATACGAAGTTTTCTAAAACGGAAAAAACATATTGTTATTCAAAATTCTATTCTATATACATATATTTAGAATTTTAAATAAAAAAAAAACAGTGGCACTCCGGGAGTGCCAACAGAAGTGAAAACTTGAACAATTTTACTGTACAGGAAATACTTTTAATGAGGTGTGGGTAACAGTGTCGCGAGTTCAATTGTTTTTTCCATCTCAAAAAGCCCAACACGCCTAAAGAAGTTTTCACTTCAAATATGTTTTTTTCAACATACAACACATGTCAGTGCAGGTGTCTTTTGTTTTCTGTTTTTAATGGAGTTGCATTTGCCAGCCAACATTATAAATTAAATAAATAAATAAAAAAATATTATTACCTGCCAAGTAAACAGCTCGAAGATATATAAGTTGGTAACTATAGCGAAAATAATGATAAAAAGAAGCAAGGTCGTAGAGAATCCTTTAAGGATTCGGACCATGAACCGGGCTATCTTAGGCGTCCATTTTTGCATGGCCAGACCGATGCCCAAGGGAATTAGCAGCCCTACAACGAACGTTGCTATGTTACGGTACGGGACCACTATTCTCGCGTTACGGAACACCACTTGGCCGAGGGAGAACAGCCACATGGGCATGAAACCTGGAACATAGAGAACATGGAATTAGTATGTGGTTTATAACTTTGGGGCCGTTCAAGTATTACGTAAGCAGATTTATTACTTTTTTGATACAAATGGTTGCTCAAAAATCAAGTTAACAAACCTAACGCTATAGTACAGACGCCAGCACATCAAGCTACTACAATCTGTAAAATTTATTTAATAAATTTTCAACTTTATCGCTGATGTCTAAGGTTCAAAGTTGATTGGGAAAATTTGACAGTTTCGGGTAGCTTGATGTGCTGGCGTCTGTACATAGTTGAGTAAGTAGGCGATGGAATGTTGATTATCTGAGATTATGAATTGTAGGTACACAAGGTGATGTTATATTATATTATGAATTGTAGTATAGCTGTTCACTAACCATAACTCCATAGGTTTAGGTAGTTAAATAAAGGTAAACAAAAAAAAAACAACTTGACAAGACAGCTGTCAAGTAACCGACTAAACATAATACCTGTCACTTTAGTTGTCATGCTGCGTCTCAATTGTACTTTTCAATTTAGAAACGTTATGATTCGTTGACGTTTAGAGTTTGGGCTCTTTAAGTAGATAGATTACAAAATATTATTAACATTATAAATCTAACAAAATAATTGTGCTCAAGCAGTTACATCTACGAAAAGCAGTTTAAGAATAAATGATAAAGTTTAACACTATGATAAAATGGACGTAGTTTAGCAAAAAGGATTCAACCCACACTATGGTCAAAAATTAAAAAGGACCTAAAGGTTGGTTCCTTTAGGACCTTTTTCATTTTTGACCATAGTGGTGCCGATTCCCTTGTTCACAAACTAAACTAAATTTAAGTTCAGTGCATCTTTTTCTTTCTATTTCATTAAGAAAAGGACAGAAGATAAATTTTAGTTTAGTCCTGTCAAATTAATCAGCGCCTGTCAGTCTCCATACAAGTTTAGACGTGATTAAAAACTTGCCAACTAAAATTACGTCAATTTACGTCAAGCGCTGATTAATTTGACAGGACTAAACTAAAATTTATCTTCTGTCCTTTTCTTAATGAAATAAAAAGAAAAGGATGCACTGAACTTAAATTTAGTTAAGTTTATGAACAAGGGAATCGGCACCAATGTGGGTTGAATCCTTTTTTTTTGCGTCCAAATAGGAAACTATTGCAAAAATCTAAAATAAATTGAATTTGGTTTTATCGTATTTTTAAACAAGAAAGTGTCATCTATAAAAACCCTTTTTATGATTCGTTTACCTTTATTTATACTTATACCAATGGAGCATAGACTATGGTAATTTTCAAATCAAATCAGTCAAATTGTCAACCGACGCACCATGGTCCGAGGAATTATTTATTGAATCATGAGTCAATAAATCATTTCTATTCTTGTTCATATACAGTATCTACGCAAGTAGATTCATCAATTATTCACAAAACAAGTGTAAAATAATTATTCCAACAACCTTTGCTTTTACAGTCTTTAATATAACATAACATCACGCCTGTAATCCCCGAAGGGTTAGGCAGAGGTGTACCTATAGTACAACCACATTTCGCCAGTTATGTTTAAGTCTCATGTAATAGAGGGCGAGCCTATTGCAATCGAGCGGGCACAAATCTAGACTCTGGCCGGCTACTGAGAAATTTTTGATGGTGAAATCCAATAACACTTTGCCTGACCTGGGACTCGAACACAGAACCTCATGCTCAGCAGTAGCGCTTGCGACTACTAGACCAACGAAGCAGTCACAATCTTTAGTTGTTTAGAATTTATTTAACTTATGTCTATCAGTATGGTTCAACTCCTTTTTTTACATTTTTTCACCCACGCGAAGGAATGTGAAAGAAATGCAATACAATAGAAGTGGATATATTTAGTAACCTGTTCCGCTTAGCTATTTCTAAAGAGTCGTAAAAAACCCTGAAAGGCGTGTTGTGACAACACGCCGTGTTCGAGTTCGCGACAAGTCAATCGTCATCCTGAGGATGCCTCGTTGAGAGGTGAAACACGTGTCGATTTCTTTCAGGGTTTTTTATGGCTCTTTAGAAATAGCTAAGCGGAACAGGTTACTAAATATATCCACGTCTATTGTATTTTATCATAGATTTCCGCAAGGTCACGCTTGAATCAATTAATTATCATAGTTCATCGAATAGATACATTGGTGCCGATTCCCTTGTTCACAAACTAAACTAAATTTAAGTTCAGTGCATCTTTTTCTTTCTATTTCATTAAGAAAAGGACAGAAGATAAATTTTAGTTTAGTCCTGTCAAATTAATCAGCGCCTGTCACTACTCCATACAAGTTTAGACGTGATTAAAAACTTGCCTACTAAAATTACGTCAATTTACGTCAAGCGCTGATTAATTTGACAGGACTAAACTAAAATGTATCTTCTGTCCTTTTCTTAATGAAATGGAAAGAAAAAGATGCACTGAACTTAAATTTAGTTTAGTTTGTGAACAAGGGAATCGGCACCATTACCTACTCTAAAAAATCTTGGATCAACTTACCGAAGGACGCGAGCGTAGAAATAGAAGTCATAGCCAACGATAAATTAAGATTTCCTCCGAGGATGAAGGTCCAAATGTTGGAGGCGCCACCGCCGGGCGCCACCCCCGTGAAGAACATGCCCAGCCGCATGGCTGGGTCGTCGGGGAAGATCAGGAAACCTAGACCGAACGACATCTGGGGAGAGAGAGTTTTGGGGTTACATGGGCAGGAAGATTACCTACATGATCACGGTAGTTAGCGAACAACGCAAGAGACATTATAGTAAACAAGTGTTTGCGCAAACACCCTCGTTAGTTTGATGGGACGGCAATCCGACACGACTGGAGAGTGATCAGTGGCGACGACTCAAAACGTCATATGTAATGTTTATTTTGCATCACTGTGATCTTTATTCTCCTAGCAATAAGGTTGATATTGGGTTGCTGCTGTCAGAAGTAGAATAAATGTGAAAGGACTGTACATAGTTCTAATTTTAAAGACCTTTTTTTTGTTGGGTAGTAAATAAGGAAGCCCTCCGGAGTGTATGCAGTCACCAGTGTCTATGGTCAATCAATGGTCAGTTGTATTACTAGATGCATTGAAGGTTAAACGCGTGTCGCCATTCAGCCAAGGCTGTCTTGTGTCTGTAATTACAAAAGGTGCCTCAAACGGGAACAGAGGAACCATGTTTGGCGACAAAAATAAATATGGTGGCAGTAAATGCTACTTCGTTAGAAACCCTGACAGGCGCTTTACTTTGTGTAAATTATTTCATCACCACTGCTCTCAAAACAGTGAAGGAAAACATCGGTGAGGAAACCGGCATGTTCTAGAACCAAAAATTCAAAGACATGTGACATCCGCCAATCCGCACTGGGCCCGCGTGGTGGATAATGACCCACTCCCTCTCACAGAGAGTAGGCCTGTGTCCCAGCAGTGGGAACATTATAGGCTGATTATGCTTATGCTAAATGGTACTTACAAGTGGCATGAAGATAAACTGTCCGCACATTCCTATTATAGGCCCTATAGGCCTTTTGAGCACCTCTTTGACGGTCGGCCAGTGCATCGCACAACCGAAGTTTATGAAAATCAGCGATACCTGAAATACAACGATATATTTGTTATGATATATGGTTCAGTCGCTCACAATGGACCTTATTAGAAGGCTTAAAGTCACCCAAAGGGCAATGGAGAGGGCTATGCTTGGAGTTTCCCTACGCGATCAAGTCAGAAATAAAGAGATCCGCAAGAGAACCAAGGTAACCAATATAGCCCGAACAATTGCCAAACTTAAATGGCAATGGGCAGGGCGCATTGCTCGAAGAACAGATGGCCAATGGGGCCGAAAGGTTCTGGAGTAGCAACCGCCTACCGGAAGACGTAGCGTTGGAAGGCTTCCTAGGCTACAAGGTGGACCGATGACCTTGTGAAGGCCGCAGGAATCCGCTGGATGCGGGAAGCACGGAACCGGTCGAGGTGGCCAACAGACTTTTAATGTAGTTTTTTGTGCATTTTGAATGTAGTCAAATCAACAATGTCTAAATACAGTGGCGCAAGCACAATTATCGGATAATAATATAATGTTTAATTCGCTAATTAGTTTAAAATATAATAAATATTATCAATAATATTTATGTCGTACCTACGACATAATTATGATAATGTCTTTAAACTTGCATTCAATCATGTTAAGTAGCTAATCATACTATTTTCGTAGACTTATTTGTGTGGAGGTACTATCGATGAAACGCATATCTGTACACTGTAAGGACTATTCTTGCTTGCAGCGCTCGGCCGCTTTAGTATCGCTTACCTAAGAAAAAAAGGGTCGTGTACACGGGATTTTGTTTTCAAATTGGTTATATATGCATTATCCCGATGGTACCTACGCAGATACGTTATAGTTAAAACATCTGACAAACAATTTCAAATGTTAGTTTTTTTTTTGGTTTTCTAGTAGATGTTGGATATTCACACTATAAGGTCCGAAATAAGAGGTTTAATTTTTTAATTTTAATCTATAACGGCGAAACAGCAATTTTTTGCAATTTATATTAAATACTATAGTAGGTAATGATGATAAAATAATGTAGAATGAAGTTTAGAGTTTCTGTGAAGAATTTTAATGGTTTTGCAATTTGTATTAAAAACTATAGGTAATGATGATAAATGTAGAACGAACAAGTTTAGAGTTTCTGGGAAGGAATTTTAATGGTTTTCCTGCATTCCTGTTACAAAATTATAGCGCGTGTGGGAAGTAGCCGCATAAATACTATGCCCTGTATATTGATATGATACCCCAAAAGCAGACTGTATGCAGTCAGATAAGAGTCTTTAAAAAAATGAATACTCACAAAAGTAGCGACAGAGGTGACAAATATAGTGTCTATGACCCTCTCTGGTCTGACCACTACGATTGGGAGCGTGCCGCCCACCTCTAGCCTCTGTGTGCCGCGCCATGCTTGCACCTCTACATTGGTTCTGCCTGTGGACAAAATAGTAAGGTTATAGAAGAGGAAATAATACTTCGGTTAGAAGAAAATAATCTATACAAATAAATAAAATTAAAGTGTCTGTAATGTCAAAATAACAGCTTTTTACTAAATGCATATGAAAGTATATACGGTAAATACAACAAAAAAATTAAAAAAATCTGTCTGTCTGTGTGTTGGTTCCGGCTAATCTCCGAAACGGCTAGACCGATTTTGACGGGACTTTAACTGAAAGATAGCTTATGTTATAAGGAGTATCATAGACTATAACTTTTTTTTTACCCGACTACGGCAAAGCCAAAAGGAAGGGTTATGATTTTAGCAGTCTATGTATGTATGTTTTTATGTTTGTATGTTTGTATGTATGTATGTATGTATGTTTGCTTTTACGTGTGTTCCACCATAGCGCCTAAACTACTGAACCGATTTTGATGAGTGAGGTATCAATAGATTCGTAATAATAGTCCGGGTGACATAGGCTATATAAATTTTCCCTAAATTTAATATGGTGGATTTTACACGTAAATTTCTAACCTCAAAAAAAATTAAAATGATATGATCATGACATGTTTGGTACCAAAAGAAAGGTCTTGACGAGCACATTACAAATATGTAAATAATGTTATACTTTCAAAGTAAATAAATATGTTTAAATTGTTAAAAACAAGCAAAAGTGAGACTGCTACGTTGTATCGCAAGATGATACCAACGTGAAGTTAATCAAATCTTAATAAATAAAAACGGTTTGTAATTCCATCCTCAATTCCTCTATGAAGAAAAACAAGTACACACGGCTACACATCAAGCTATACATTTCCAGTTTAAGCTGATCTGGCATTGTAAAGGATTTCCGTACAATGCGAGGTCAGCTAATACTGGAAATTTATAGCTTTATGTGTAGCACTGTGTACAACGAAATATTAATATTTATACACGGGGCACTCAGAAAATTTTGCAATAGGTAATAAAAAAAAATATACTACAGGTTATATTTTATTTATTAAATATTTTCAAATAACTCTCCATTGGCGTCTATACACAGTTTCATGCGTCTTAACCAATTTTCATTACACATTTTCCAGTCCACATCAGACACCTCTTTAATCCCTGTTTTCCCTTGAGTTGATTTTTTATTTTGGGGAACAAAAATGACAAATCCATGATTCATCACCCGTAATGAAATCGTAAACGCGCCGAGACGAGCCTGCTTCAAATTTTGCTATCATGTCTCGGCACCATTCTACCCGAACCTCCTTCTGCGTTAGATTGTGTGGGTAATCAGCGTGAAACTATCTTCTTTACCTGAAGATGCCCGTGTAGAATTTCATGTACACTTCCCGATCCAATCTGCAGTATATGCTGAATCTCTTCATATGTAATTCGCCTATTCACTTAAATTTAATTTTTCACAGCCGGCACGTTTTCTTATGTAACAGCCGTCATAGCCCTATGACGGCCACTTCTTTCTTCGTCCGCCAAAGTTACTTGACCACGCTTAAATTCGTTGAACCAGCGGAAAACAGTTGCTTTAGAAGGGCTTTTGTCTATGAACATCATTCGAAGTCTTTCAAATGATTCTTAGTCGACATTTGAAATCGTACAAAATCATCGCGCGAAAATGTTCTCGTTGTAAATTCAATTTTCAGTGAGACGTTGCGCGCGGCGTTGTTGTAACGTTTAGCAAGTGTAATAACGGAAAAGTATAAAATAAAAAATAAAGTTTAATAAAAACTGTAACCCGACCACGGGAAAATAAAAATGATCTAAAAAGTACGAAACAAGCAAATATTTCAGACAGAAATCAAGACATAGGTACAAAAATGGTCAAGGTAAAGCCGTCGTCACATGCCATTATAATTTTGTAGGTGTTCCTGACACCCACATGGTATACAGGCATGCGACCACGGCTTTACCTTGACCATTTTTGTACCTATGTCTTGATTTCTGTCTGAAATATTTGCTTGTTTCGTACTTTTTAGATCATTTTTATTTTCCCGTGGTCGGGTTACAGTTTTTATTAAACTTTTTAGCAACCGAATTATCTATCCGCGCAAAATTATTAAAACCACTAGACTTTCACTGGCACGTATAAAAATAAATAAAATTGATGTATAGAATTCCATGCGGACGAAGTCGCGGGTAACAGCTAATCTTGAATAAAATGTATTCAAAATTCAAAAGTCATTTATTCAAACTAGGCTGAGAATCAGCACTTTTCGAACGTCAAAATTACATAAGACAGTCCCCCAAAAATGCCCACCCTTCACCACTTCCTAGTGCCTTTAGCTGGGTATTAAAACTAAACACTCGAAGACATTTGTGACATCCACCAACCCCAGTGCGGGTTGGTGGATGTCACAAATGCCCGCGTGGGGGATTATAGTCCACTCCCTCTCACATAGAGGAGGCCTATGACTCGTAACCCAGCAGTGGGTACAATATTGGCTTATGCTTATAACTCATCATCTGTTACGACGCCTCATTGAGGTGGATAACAATTAAAATTCTATTGTGTCTCGTTAATGAGAATGACAGTTGACAGGACAACGCATTTCAAATTGCCGTATTGCATTGTAGGGCCTACAGTATGAAGGAATGGTTCAACAAGTCAGGCTGCACAGTCAGGCAACCCGGTACAATCCTGACTGATTGTATCAAAATAAAAATAAAAAAATATTTCATATAAACCTACAGGGGCACTTATGAAACGTCAGAAGCTAGGTGCACGGTTCCAATTGGTCGCTTCCTATGGAGAAGAGCCGGCAAGAAACTCCACGGTTACTCTTTTGAAAATAAATTGTTTCTACAATGTTTTCAAATTACAGTGTTAATAGGTATGGGAGGACAGTGTAGGCCTATCAACAACGTATGGTACAGTAAACAGCTCGTCAGTGTTTACCTGAATTGTGAAAACCGCTCTTATGGCTACATACAGGCGCTGTCATTTAAAAATGTTACCACTGACGTACGGTTAACTATACTGTAATCATTCAAATAGTGCTATTACGGTCGAACCCAATAACCTATTTTCAATAAATGACAGATCGCTATTGATGGTAGACAGTACAATTCTATCTGTTATTGAATGTCGTATCACAACTCCGTAAGGTCCTTATTCTCTGACAGATTATTGCGACGTTAAAACCATAGATAGATGGGTTTTTCTATCTCCAGTACCTATGCCAAAACTCTTTACAAAAAAAAAACAACCGACTTCCAAAAAAAAAACACTACAAAGTGAAGTAGGTTGATTTTTTTGTAAAATGTTTTTATTTTTCACTTTTTAGTTGCGGTATTTACCCCACACTAATTCGAATACCACTACCTGCTAACATATCATCCACATACTCGTACTAAGTGGGAAAAAATACGTATTATCGAAGCTAACTCAAAAACGACCCAAGCAAAGTTATAAAAAATTATATGGGACCACCTCTGAAGTATGACCTACCAAACAAAAAAAGAATCATTAAAATCAATTCATAATTGACGGAGTAATCGCGTTACAAACATAAAAAAAAAACATACAGTTGAATTGAGAACCTCTTCCTTTTGGAAGTCGGTTAAAAACTGGTGTTAGATAGGTTATTGGGTTCGGCCGTTACTATGCGTTCGCACTGGCGAAACATCACAACAAAACATGTTGGAATCTCTAGTGCCTGTCAAACTTTGTATGGAAAATTGATAGAAAATAGAGACTCCAACATGTTTCGTTGTAAATGTTTCGCCAGTGCAAACGCACAGTTAGTCTACACTACAGCTTATGCAACCCCCAAGTAGGTAAATTGTATGCAAATCAACGAACGTATGTCATTGAATACTCGTTTGCTGAACATCTGGATAAATACAACATCAATGAAATAATGTATATTCATTGAGTATATTATGTATGTATATTAACGTGTTAATTATTTGCATAAGTAATATAAATTCTTTTCTTTCTTTTTATTTACTATCTGTGCAATAATAAATAAGTAAAACATCGACTTGTGAAAGAAAATTATGTTTTAGCAGAAATGTGTTTTATTGGCTTTGAGCGTACTTATTTTTGAAGTGAAAACTTCTTTAGGCGCGTTGGGCATTTTTGAGATGCGACTAAACCATTGATTTCGCGACACTGTTACCGATTTTACCGACACCGTGGAGTAAGATTTTTTTCAAGTTTTCACTTCTGTCGGCACTCCCAGATTGCCACTTTTTAAAAAATTCTTTATTAATAATCATGTTTTTTATTGTATACGTAATGGTATGCATCATTGTCCAATATTTATTAAATCTTATAATTGCAAGTCATCGTGAGATTTTTTTATTTTTTATAATGGCGATCCGGAAGTATTTTGAGGAAAAGATCGGTAAATACAATGACTTTGCTGTATTCTTTAATGACTGACTGAATCTACTATCGTTTTTTAGGGTTCCGTAGTAAACAAGGAACCCTTATAATTTCGCCATGTCCGTCTGTCTGTCTGTCCGCGGCTTAGCTCGGTCAGAGACTTAGTACTAGAAAGCAATAATAAGCCAATTTGGTATGGCTATACATATTAATCACGCCGTTACAGTGGTAAAATAAAATGATGCCAACGTACCCTACGTTGGCATCATTTTATTTTAATCAAGGTACTTACAAAATTAATAAAAACTAAAATGTTTCTTACCAAGGAACTTGCCGGTGACTCGCATTTTGCCCACGAACGTATTGTCCGGGAAATTAGTGTCTGTCAGCTGATACGTTGAGTTCCAATCTGCTGCGGCTAAGTGATCGTCGCTTGTTAACAAACTGAACTGGTCGCCTGCTTGCATTCCTGTGCCTGGTGACAAGAAAATAGTAAGTGTTAAGATACATTATGTCTAGCTTGTATTCCTTGAAGGTGACGGCAAGTAGTAAGGGTTAAGATACATTATATCTATCTTGTATTTCCTGAAGGTGACGGCAAATAGTGAGTGTTAAGATACATTATATCTTGCTTGTATTCCTTGAAGGTGACGGATAAGGACCAAGCCCGGGTCGACGGCGCATTGTATTCCACGCGCGCCTCAAAGAGATGTCAGCAGAATTGACGGGGTCCGCTAGGGCCAATGCCTGCCGGGGGTTCGAAGAAAACCGATAGGGACATCGTGGCCCCCGGCAACAGGGCAACCGAAGGAACACGGGTGGGTTTTAGTCAGTAAGAGTCTGACACGCCCTCCCGCTCCGCCCAGAGCGGGAGAAGTTATTTGATAATTTCCCAACCAAAAAAAAAAGTAGTAAGAGTTAAGATATATTATTATATCTACATGGAGGTGACGGCAAATAGTAAGTGTTAGGATACATTACATCTAGATTGTATTCCGTGAAGGTGACGGCTAATAGTAAATGTTAAGATACAATCTAGCTTGTATTCCCTGAAGGTGACGGCAAATGGTAAGGGTTAAGATATATTTTAACTAGCTTGTATTTCTTAAAGGTGACGGCAAATAGTAAGTGTTAAGATACATTTTAACTAGCTTGTATCTGAAGGTGACGGCAAACGCGTATACAGGGTCAAATTAAATAGTGAAACTTCATAGACGTGTTGGGTATCGATTTCAAAACATGATAAAACAAATAAAAAAATATTTGATATTTTTTTCGGGTTCTACGACCATAGCCGCATAGGTAGTTTAGTACCATCGCGAAAAGCCGTAACTAACCACCGTAAGGACTATTCTTGCTTGCAGCGCTCGGCTGCTATAGAATCGGAGCGGTAACATATGTGGTGATCGTGTGCACGGGATTTTGTTTTCAAACTGATTAGTTATGGGTTTCTGCGATGGTACGTACTTGAAATATTATAGTTTAAAAAAACTGTTTTTTGTGTTAACTTCACAGACATAATGGATATCGATAACTTAAGAGCTTTCTAAAAGTTGGCAACGTCGCAAATAGCTGTCAAATATTTACCTGTTTTGATTAATTTTGCAATACTGAATGGAAATATAAAATATGGCTAACTAGTGACCCAAAATATTGATTAAGAAATGCAATAAGTAATTAATATCGTAACACCGAATATTTCGTTTTAGATGTAAAAAAAAAACTATTTGGAAACTTTCCAAATGCTTTTATTACACCTAAAACGGTTACAACATCAAATTCAGTGTTATAGTTGCAATTCATTATTAACATTCTAGTTCACTAGTTAGCGATATTTCATATAAATCCAGGCTGCTATTGAGTCCGGCCACCGTAGGCGCGGGCTTGCGGACGGTGAGCAATGGGTAGCTCGCCGTCCGATAAGGACCAAGCCCGGGTCGACGGCGCGTTGTGTTCCACGCGCGCCTCAAAGAGATGTCAGCAGAATTGACGGGGTCCGCTAGGGCCAATGCCTGCCGGGGGTTCGAAGAAAACCGATAGGGAAATCGTGGCCCCCTGGCAACACGGCAACTGAAATTCCTGATGGAAAACTTTGCCAGACCTGGGGGATTGAACTCAAGGCCCATGCTCGACGAGACGTTCGTAAACGAGACTTTATGTGTGATTGTTTAACTTACTTTTTGAAGTGAACACTTCTTTAGGCGCGTTGGGCATTTTGAGATGGGACTAAACCATTAATTTCGCAACACTGTAACGCAATTTACCGACATCGTGGAGTAAAAGACATCAACGCGTTGATTACCGCGGTGCCGATTTTTTTTTCAAGTTTTCACTTTTGTCGGCTCTCCCGGAGTGCCACAATTTTTTTTTGGGAATTTATTTTTAAAGTTATTCCAATACTTTCACGAAAAGTTGTATGTTGGGATAAAATATAGTTTTTTTTAAAGTGAAACTTTTATTACGTCGTCTCAAACTTTTTTGTCTGTGTGTTGCATGTCGCGTGACGGTCGGCCGCGGAGTAGGGATAAAGTGAAAGGCGCTCGTCAGAGCAGCCAAGGATAATATGACGGCGCCTATAGTTCGCTTAAAAGTTTCACTTTTACCGTGGTTTCATAAAACCACACAATCCTTTTTTTTCTCAATTGTCACTTGTTTGTTTCTGTCACAACAAACACGTCCTTGGCTTGATCGTTAATTAGAGTGGTAGTTACTAACCAGTTATAAACCGAGCGAAGGGTAATCGATACATGCGAGCTGCATTGCACCATTAGTTATTTCCCAATGATATGGTAGTATGATGAAATTATCTAGAGTCAACCAATGACGCTACGATCTGCAAAGGTACAGACGCCAGCACATCAAGCTACCCGAAACTGTCAAATTTTCCCAATCAACTTTGAACCTTATACTTCAGATATAAAGTTGAAAATCTATTAAATAAATTTGACAGATTGTAGTAGCTTGATGTGCTGGCATCTGTACGTTTATTTCACCTCGAAACACGGTACTTTCACAGTCAATATTACTCTGAAGCACTAACGAAACGAAGGCCTTTTTTTAAAAAGTTGAACTACCGTAAAAGTTACCGTGGCAGTTGGCAATGGCAAAAGAAATTTCTTTGTTTCCTTTAAAACTTAACAAACACAAAATTTTAACAGCCGTTTTGGGTCGAAACACTAGGACCATGGGGAAAGAGTGAAAAAAAAAAACAGTGGCACTCCGGGAGTGCCGACAGAATTGAAAACTTGAAAAAAAACGGCACCACGGTAATCAACGCGTTGATGTCTTTTACTCCATGCACCGCGGTAATCAACGCGTTGATGTCTTTTACTCCACGGTGTCGGTAACAGGTCGCGAAATCAATGGTTTAGTCCCATCTCAAAAATGCCCAACGCGCCTAAAGAAGTTTTCACTTCAAAAACTATATCATAGTCAAGTAATCACACATTTTTTCGATCCATTTGAAATTAAAAAGGTTGTGAGTTAGAATTTATTTGCCTGTGGAATGCGCTAAGGTACCCCTGAAATTATTTTCAGTATCAGGTTGTATGGTAATTAAATTTCGCGAGCTAGTGTGGATCCATCGTAACAACACCTTAGGGCAGGGCTTCCCAAACTTATTTTTAAGACTCCTCTTTGAGGAGTGGCTGGAGAGACGCCACGGCGTTCTCACCTTCCGCCTGACGCAAGTCCTCACCGGACACGGCTGCTTCGGGAGGTTCCTGTTCAGGATAAGGCGGGAGGCAACACCCGGGTGTCACCATTGTGTGGATCGGCCTGAGGACACGGTGGAGCATACGGTGGAGGTCTGCCCGGCTTGGGCGGAGCAACGCCGTGTTCTCGTAGAGGCGATCGGCGGCGGTGATCTCTCGCGTCCGGCCCTGGTTCAGGCCATGGTACGGAGCGAGAGGAAATGGCAGGCCGTCACCTCCTTCTGCGAAGCGGTAATGCTCGCGAAGGAGGAGGCGTGAGGGAGAGGCAAATTTCGCGCCCTCACGCCCCTAACCGCCGCAGAAGGAGACGCCCGGGGCGGGAATCGCGAGCCGATTTCCGGCCACCGTAGGCGCGGGCTTGCGGACGGTGAGCAATGGGTAGCTCGCCGTCCGATAAGGACCAAGCCCGGGTCGACGGCGCGTTGTGTTCCACGCGCGCCTCAAAGAGATGTCAGCAGAATTGACGGGGTCCGCTAGGGCCAATGCCTGCCGGGGGTTCGAAGAAAACCGATCGGGAAATCGTGGCCCCCGGCAACAGGGCAACCAAAGGAACACGGGTGGGTTTTAGTCAGTAAGAGTCTGACACGCCCTCCCGCTCCGCCCAGAGCGGGAGAAGTTATTTGATAATTTCCCACGCAGAAAAAAAAAAAAAAAGGGGGTTCGCAATTTTTTTGCGACTCTCCCTCTAGTCAAGAAGTACTTACCAATGTGTAGTTCTAGCCTAGTAACAAGTTATCATAAAAACTCCAAATAACATATTTGCGACCTGCATTTGTTCTTTATTGCTATTGCTGCAACTGCAGTAACGCCTGTTTCGCACAAATACGATGTCGCAAATGGTAACAGAACCCTCAATGCTGCAGTAATGATGGCACGATATTCATGAGAAACTGAGGTCCATTTAAGCAGTTTATCGTATTGGAGCTAACTAAGTTAAGGAAGCCCTGCCTTAGGGAACAGTGTGGTCCTTTGCTACAATAAGAAGATTGCAAATTATACCAACCATTAACAGTGACATCGACGTACTGATACTCATTCATGTTGACTGTCACGTGGTCGGGGCTGAAGGTCGCGAGCATCGTCGGCGCCGCTCGGCAGATAACCCATAGCGGACATAGTGCCAAGATGTACAGGATGATCAGGTGCAACGGCCAAATGGGACACATTTTGGCCGATTTTTGTGCTTAGTTGGTATCTGGAAAGAGGAAAAATATTTTTGATTAATTCAAAAAAATTCAAAATTCAGAAGTCATTTATTCAAACTAGGCTGAGAATCAGCACTTTTCGAACGTCAAAATTACATAAGACAGTCCCCCAAAAACGCCCACCCTTCACTACTTCCTAGTGCCTTTAGCTGGGAAGAAGTGGCGCAACAAACTCCCCAGCAGCACAACTGTCTGTTCAGCTGTCTGTTAGAAAAAAATGATTCTAATATAATTAATAATAATAATATTCATTTGTATTCACAGAAAGCGGTTTAATCCAAACGCATTTTGCCAGAAAATTTTGATGGATTTTTGGATGGTTGTTGGTATAAAGTACCGGTACCGGTATAAAGCCTCCGAATAAGACTTTCATTATCCGTAGTATAAAGCCAATTAATCCGTAGTACCTACCTATAATTATTGCGATTATATGGAGATCAGATTGTATACGGGACACGTGATTAATTACACTGTAATTAATCCATTTAGACTTTGTCTTGTAGATATTTATTACACCATTGGATTTAGTCAAATTCTTTTACATTTGCGCCTTTGAAAGCTAAAAAATACTGAAGCAGACAATCCTTTTGTAGTATTAATAAATCTGTACGCCATTGGAAATATACTTTTAATTGCAGGTAGTTTCGAATTTCACTAGGACTTCTTCACATAATTACCACTTAGATATATACATACAACATTGTTCAAACAAGAAGGTAAAGTATTTCGTATTCCCCAAATTCCGATCCACTCACCACACGAGGTCGACCACGACTTCAAAACCGTATCACAAGTATCCTAACTTAATTAATTACTAAATGACTAAACATCTTACGTGCACCATCTATCAACACATGGACACAACTGACGCAAAAGCTCTCAACTCGATTTACTACTCTACGCTTATCTCATTACGACCAATTATTCCTTATCACCGAATCCCAGGTTCGATTATTCAATTGTTTTTTTATCTCGAGATAAGTATGATACAATGGAACGATCATAGCGGTTTTTATATCTCGTGGGCTATGTCACGTAGAGATAAAATCGATAAGATGATTTAAAATAATAATTAATTACTAAGGACTAAAAACGTGGATTGGATTATTTTAATAAATTTAAAACATGTGAATTAAGTAACGCATTTTACGTCATCTAGATTCGGGTAATTTTTTGAATTTAGAATCGCGAACCTCGGAACGATTGGTTCGCGATTCGAAATTCAAAATTACTTGGTCCTTGTGTCCGCGTCTGGTTGTTCTTAGACCTTTGACAAACCAATTATCGAACTGTACATAAATGAGTTACAGGCCTTTAGAAATCACACTTAATTATGACAATGACATTATGTACAGGATTGAATGTGTCAAGGTGACTTATATTTAGATTATTAGTGGCAGTACTGCTTGCTTGGGCGTTTATAGTATACACAACATACACAGAACTTAAAATACTTAATAGATACAGAATATAAAAGTTAGTAAATGCGAACATGTATTTTTATGAATATACAAAAACATTGGTCCTTTTAGTTTCTGGAAAGTGCTATGTGATTTGTTTTTAATCGCTATAAAATTATGATTCTGATCCCGATCAAAACAAAACCATCTATGCGTATCGAAACATGGCTGAAATTGTCCTTGAATTGGTACGTGGCCTCCTCTATAACCAATTACGGCCTGTAATACAATACCATTGTTGTTATGGAATCAATAAGTATTTTAGCTGTAGCATAATTTGACGGGGTCCGCTAGGGCCGATCCCTGCCGGGGTTGCGAATAAAACCGAAGGGGAAATCGTGGCCCCCGACAACATGACAACTGAAGGAACACGGGTGGGTTTTAGTCAGTAAGTCTGACACGCCCTCCCGCTCCGCTCAGAGCGGGAGAAGTTATTTGATAATTTCAAATAAAATAATTAAAAAAAGCTGTAGCATAATCACGAATCTTTTTGTCAAGTGCAGCCCAGTATCTCATACAGAGCCTAAATCTAGAGAGGGAGTCAAAACTCAGTACATAGGGAACTCAAAAGCTTCTACAGGGTCCAATGGCTGTATCATATGTCTTAAGGAGAAACCACACATCGACGCGGAATCGACTTGAGCCGATCATGTATCACGTCACATAAGTTGGACGCGGTGTCGAGTCGCGTTGTCTGAACCAAAATGAGGCGAATGACGTCTTTTTCGCTTTTATTGCATGGAAATAAAACTCTTTCTGACCGGCTCAAGCCGATTCCGCGACGATTAGTAAGTCAATAAGTCTGCCAATATGTATCGTTTGTGAGTCAGACTGCGAAAACTGGAGAGCCAAGTACTACGCTGCAGAGATGAGACCTGACCAAACAGCTAGATTAAAAACTGACGCGACGTGGCCCAGATTACATGCAAAACTTCTTTTAGGTATAACATTTTTTTGGCTTATCGATATATCTAAGAAAAATATATGTTCAAGTACCAATGAGGTACTTACTAAATATTAACGAAAAGATGAACTAGTTATAACGCTTACAATAAGGTGAAACCGACTTGGTCCAGCCATTTTGAAGTCAGAATGGCTGGCCACTTTCTTCGTAACGAAGAATTACTTGATGTCTGGTACCAAATAGGTACAAAATTTGGTATTGCTCAATCTACCAAAATCTGTCTCGGTCCAGTCATCCTGACGCACACAATTTATCATAGTCATTATTTCTGACGAAAAACGTCCACTGCTGGACATACGTCTCCCTCCTACAAAGGACAACAAATTAGGCGATAATTTACTTAGCATAAACGAATAGTCACGAAAACACCACGCAGCTAGAGACTAAATATCACGATGACCGATCAGTTTCCTCGCCGATGGAAGTAGATAATAAAGCAAATATTATAATAACCTATCAGACACGAGATCTCTACTGTGTTCTCAAGTATTTGTAGAAGATAGATGCTGCTGTATTACAAGGCACACTATCAGCTGCATAACGGTTTGTTATTGTTTGAATTATGAATGATTTAGTGAGAACTTCATCAATGAAACTGAACGCGATCAGCACATCTAAACCGCGTCCAAGAGCTGTCAGTGTCAAAATTCCACAGAAAATAATGAAACTGACAGCCTTTAAACAATCTAAGTAATAGCCTACTGTGAGAATATAGCTCTAAAAGTAATTGAGAAAAATAAAACAATATAAAACAACTATGTTTCATATTATATTGTACATATAGTTACTGTAAACATAGGACAGTAGCGCAATAAATTGTAAAATAGGATAAGCAGTAGGTTAAGTGCAATGGCATCTTGTTACAAATAGATTGGTAGTTTTAAAAAGATATAAGTGTTATAAATTAGTTATGTTATAAATTAGTTAAGTTATAAACTAGTTATGTTCAAAATATGTTTAGTAAAACCAAACCTGCTCATATTATTTTCCCTATAGATAAGTAGAAATAAGAGTGAATAAATAAAATAAAAGATTAAGAAGTAGCTCATAAGTGGGAATACCACCCACAGAATAAATGGTGATGGATAATAGAAAGACTAAGTATGAAGCATGGAAGTACGAGAGGCATGTACGCAAGAACTGGTATGGAAAAGGATTAGATATATATAGAATAGGCACCAATAACGTAGGCGGAACTAGACCGAAAAAAAAAAACAGTCTAAGTATGTGCTGATCGCATTCAGTTTCTTTGGTGAAATTCAACCTTAGTTTCAACTATTACTATTCTATTATTACTATTCTGTCTCTTCGTTCATTTTTCTCATTGAACTGTAAAAATAAATTCGAGTTCAAAAATAAACGATGGAATATTTTGAAGAATGAGCACAGGTAGTCGATAGTTTTTCTTTTGCAGACGGCGGCGGCGTATGTATTTATTTGAATATATTATGTTTTTGCTTCGAAAACAACCCGAGCTTAGCATTCATGAATTTATTTCGAATCTAGTAGAAAACAACGGAAACCATTTGGATTGTTTAAACATGTACATAAGAATTCTCATCTTTATTTTACTAAAATGGTAGATTTTTGTTTTCGTGACTAAACAATAACAGCCACACAAGCCGATCGAAGGTTAAGCTACGCTTGCCGTGGTCGGTTCGTGGATGGGTGACCTTACTGACCATCTATTACATATCGAGACTCCTTCCGTGCCACGGAAAGCAGTCAGCGCCAGTCTTACCGAAGGTTGTCGTGTTACCCAGTAAATAGGTTGTGGTGGTCAGATAGGCAATCGCTCCATGCAAAATACTGGTGTTCAGCTGCATCCGGTTAGACTGGAAGCCGACCCTAACATAGTTTGGAAATGGCTAGGTAGATTGTTTTTTTTTTAAGTGAAAACTTCTTTAGGCGCGTCGGGCTTTTTTGAGATGGGACCAAACCATTGATTTCGCGACCTGTTATCGACTGTGGAGTAAAAGACATCAACGCGTTGATTACCGCGGTGCGTGGAGTAAAAGACGCGTTGATTACAGATTGTGCAATTCACGAAGACGCGCCCCACTCCGCGATTACTGTACTGTAAACTGTACTAAAGTACGGAGCGGAGTGGAGCGCGTGTTCGTGGATTGCACTATCTGTACCGCGGTGCTGATTTTTTTTCAAGTTTTCGCTTCTGCCGGCACTCGGAGTGCCACTGTTTTTTTATTTGGTAGATTTTTGTTTCAGGTTGGCCAATATTTTACGCAATAGGTTGGAAAAAATTCAAAATTATTGCTGTCAAAGCGCGTGATTTCGTTGTTACTAGGACAAGAGTAAACTGTGTCTAGCTATTCTTAGCTATTTCAATGTCAATGAGGGTTATTAAGAATATTACTGTAGCGCTGATTTGGTGGCTAGCAGTCTGTTTGCTGCGATTTGCGACAATAACTTTTTGTTTAAGATAGTTCCTTGTCGATAAATATATCAAATCAAATCTTTGTTATTGTGGGCATAGGTTTTACAGATGTTAGGTAAATTACAGTTCCATTATGTCCTGCCTAATTGGCATACAATATTATGTCAACATGCAGTATAAAAAATTGGTTGCCTGTAAAGTCGGTTAACAGACGATAATTTTACGTGATAACGTCACATGCCGAACGCTTAGGCCGATCGTGCCTCTCTATCGCTTGTTCCGCGCTCTCGCTTGCACGCTCGGCTCAGGCGGAACGTGACACTTTTTCATGCGTGCAGCCGGCGTTCGTCGATTTATAAGACAGTAGTGCCGATTCTCTTGTCACAAATGCCTCTAAACTAAACTAAAAATCACCAAAATTTAGTTTATTCCTGTCAAACGACGATTTCCCATTCTGAAATAGACTAAAGTGACACAAATTAACTATATTTTAGTTTGACAGCACTAAGATGGCACTGAGATATTAGTTTAGTGAAAATGGCAATTTTGCTATTCTGAATTTGACGTTTTTAACCTAAAATTTAGATTTTCTAACTAAATCTGATTATTTTTAATCGCGACTAAAACATGTGGAATAAAATTGGTTGTTATGAACTAAAATTCACACCAACACCTCGACTTTAGATGAAAAAACAGTACTGAATATTTTTTTTTCTTTTGCTTATATCTCGAAAACGGTGTGTCCAATCGCAAAAATAATGAAAATTTCGACACCCTTTAAAAGACCCTTAAACCCCTAACACTCTACATGTAGGTAATATTTTTTCTTATTTTCCATACAAAAAGTGAAAAATCCATATAAAAACACGTCGAGGCTGCCCACCCTGCGCGCCTCCGGCTCTAAAAAGATTCACGTGGTTAGGTATCACGTGTGGAGTCGCGATTGTCAAATTCGATTTAGATGTGTCAAAATTATTTTTAAATTTAGAGAATTTATTTTGCAGAATAGCTTTGAGATTCTCATAGTCAAAAGTAAGGAATTTTAGTGATAGTTTAGTTAGTTTAGTTCGGTGTACAAGAGAATCGGCACCATTATCACGTCAAAAAATTCTTAGGTATCACTCATATATAAAGCAAATCTTACAAAATAACAATTAGGTGTATGGTGACAGATTGTAGTAGGCACTAATTATTAAGAATGGATCGTGTAGTAAGCTTTTTTAATTAAAAAAATACGCAATTTATATTTAAAATAACCTTAAGAGTCGCCTCCAAATGTTGATTAATTAGTATCAGGCCAAAAAGATGCTATATTTGTACCGAAGGACCAAAAACCGCAGTTGCCACAATTTCGGTTTCTTTTATTGTAACTTGAGAAGTTTTGTAACAATATGTAGGTACCTATATTCCATTTAAAATAAGATTAGACATTTAAACAAACCTTTTTTACAATCCGTTCAACCGATTTTGACTTCTATACCGTAGGCATAAGGATGGCATTAAAAGCAAAAAAAGTGGTTACAATACCAATGTTTACTGCAGCTGCCATTTGTCATGCCACCAACGCAATAGAAGTCAAAATCGGTTGAACGAACTGTAAAAAAGGTTTAGTTAAATGTCTAATCTTATTTCAAACGGAGTATAGGTACATGTAGGTACATTATTTACATGATTGCATTGTATGTAAAACATGCGCCGCCTTAGTTTTGCCTTAACAACACGTTTCCAACAACTGAAATATAAGGAAATTATATTTTTAAACACGCATACTCGATAGTAAGTAAGTAGGTAAATGATGCAGGTAATACAATGTTTTAATCAAATCGTAGACCACATTTATTTTAAACGTAGGTAACGACCAAACACTACCTAGCATTAGCCTTCGCTTACCTAGCTACTACTGTCTACTAATCTACTTATTCTGTAAAAATCTGAACGTGAAAACTGAAAACTTATATGCCTACCATCAGGAAGAATGCCAGCTCACTTTGGGCAGTCGTGTAAAAACAATTTGTATTAGTTAATCTGTTTATACAAAGCGAAAGGTCACTCATTTACTGGCTGACTAAAAAGATAAATAAAATTGTCATTGCTGTCGGGGGACCGCTGTGTCTTTGTGTGGAACGCTTTTTAACCGACTTCCAAAAAGGAGGAGGTTATATGTTCGTCGCGTATGTTTGTTTTTTTTTTATGTATGTCCACCGATTTCTCCGTCAATTGTGGACCGATTTTGAAAATTATTTTTTTGTTTGAAAGGGTGTGCTCTCGAATTGGTCCCATATAAATTTTATTAACTTTGCTTTGATAGTTTTTGAGTTAGCTACAAAATACGTATTTTTTTCCCATGTAGTATGTAGATGATATGATAAGTTTCTGTCACTGGTAGCAGGTAGTGGTATTCGAATGTGTGTGGGGTAGGTACTACAACTAAAAAGTGAAAAATAAAAACTTTTTACAAAAAAAAACAACCGACCTCCAAAAAAAACACTACAAAGTGAAAAATAACTTTAATTTCGGAAGTCGGTGACAAAAAACGAAAATACAAAACACAAGACACCGACTTCCGAAATTAAAGTTATTTTTCACTTTGTAGTGTTTTTTTTGGAGGTCGGTTGTTTTTTTTAGGAAAAAGTTTTTTTTTTAAATCTAAGTGGTCCCCCGACAGCAATGACAATTTTATTTATCTTTTTAGTCAGCGAGTAAATGAGTGACCTTACGCTTTGTATATACAGATTAACTAATACAACTTGTTTATTACCTTTTAGTTCGTTTTTTGGCAGGGCTATTGTGTTTTTTAATTTGTACTAGTAGTGTCAAAGTTTTGAGTATGAATGTCGATGGCTGTGAGAGTAGGGGAAGAGGGGAAGACCAAAGAAATGATGAACTGTGTGAAAGATGATATGGCTTGAAAGGGAGTGACTATTAAGATGACGACTAAAGGCGCGTACAGATTTGCGAAACGTAGCATGCAATGTAACATGAAAGGAGCATTTCATAAGTGTGGATGCAGGGCGCGCACAAACCGAGCATGTACGTACTCACATCTGTTTCCGGCATGCGCGCGGCGAACATAGCTCAGTCTGTCGAGAATACGCGAAGAGATTGGATTATGGATTGCAGTAGCTGTGTTTTCATCCATAGTTCGCGCGCGTTCACACAAAACCCGTCCACACTGACGTTCCGTGCACACTGCGCGCCCCTTTGTGTCCGGCGAAAAAACCGACAAATGGCGGATCGCAGCGCGCACGAGTTGAAAGGCTCTGTTCGTGCGCGTATTGAGCACGGTTCGTGCGCGCAAGCCGTCCACACTATGGGAATTCTGTTACATTGCATGATACATTGCGACAATGTGGACGGCAAATTCTTTCATTGCATGTTACATTTCATGATACGTTTCACCAGTCTGTACGCGGCATAATAGATAAACATGTTGCGCTTGCGCCGACGGCAAATAAATTGGGATAAGGGCAGGAAAATAATGAATGATGATAGTGGCAATGGTACTCTTCATTAGTCCTACAAGGCCACAAAAGGTCAAGTATTTTATCACTACATGTCTGGCCGAATGCACGTCGCGCTCAACGCAACTGATACTATTATTTATTCTGTGCTGATAGTAAGTACAGGGACCGTCGGATTAGGGTTGTTATAGCCGATACTCGTTATAACCAAAAATTATGTTAAGAAAACAAAAGTGTTGAGACCTCAAAATTTCGTCGTAATAACTGGCAAGTACGACGTTTTAAGCGAAGTCGTTATAAACGGTTTTTACTGTAGTACCTATAACCTCAAACCAAATAAAAACCTAGACAGAACGCTGTCAACAGTGTCGTGAGGGCGGTTTCGTAAACATGTGTACACTTAGTGAGGTGTAGTTTGATTGTAAATGGGTGCGTGTGAGCGTGTATGCCCAGAGTGGAGGAGTAGTTTTGGCGTGCTTCACTGTATTTTTCGCAGCGCTTTGTCTTGGTTTTTTATTTGGTCTGAGCCTACAACGAAACTTTATTAAAACTAGCTTAGTTGCCCGCGACTTCGTCTGGGTGTATTTTTTTTATTCAAATATCCGGAACGGAAAGTAGCCTATATTATGTCATTCAACAGGTCACAGGCTACCTGTCTGTCAATTTTCATTCAGTGATC
Source organism: Agrochola lychnidis (assembly GCA_963680765.1). Classification (NCBI taxonomy): domain Eukaryota; kingdom Metazoa; phylum Arthropoda; class Insecta; order Lepidoptera; family Noctuidae; genus Agrochola; species Agrochola lychnidis. Next base: position 9,470,657 of record OY796869.1, on the reverse strand, counting down.
ATTCAGTGGTTTAGGCGTGAAACTGACAGACAGAGGTTACTTTCGTATTTATAATATTAGTAGACATTGCCACCATCACCAAAACCCAGTATTCAGATATAAGCGATATCGCTGACGCGCTTGGTAGCGATAGGTCCAAAGCACAGATGAACACAGATGTTTCACTCCGCAAAATCATTTAAATAAAAAGCGACTCTTGCTACGACACAATAAAGTGCAATTTAGGTCACACATGACTAATTAATTACCTACAGTTATATTAACTTAAAAGTTGCCTCATAATCATCATTTATTGCATTCATGTAATTTACAAGTTGTTACAAGTACATATAGGTTTCATACATGACCCCTGCTAGGGCACAGCAATATAAATAGTTGAATGTGCTACAGTGTCACAATATTAAAACCACTGTGCTTAAACAATTAAGGTGATTAGTAGGCTCACTGACCTTGCGTATGTGGGCGGAGCTAAACCCCTACTCCTGGAAGCGCGCGGTGGCGCGCTACACTAAAACGACGGCCAAAGAATATGCAGGGGCGCAGACACGCACACGTGGGTCGCTGTTTTTGCCTACGATTCCAGAAGGGAATGGTGGATGCAAGGTTGATATTTTTTATAGATAGATCAGGGCTTGAAACCGGTTTATATTGTTCTTAAAACCGTTATAATACCGTTCATTGATTAATCGGTTAATTACAAAAACGGTTTCGACTAAATCTAATTAATTTTGGTTACTGGTTATTACAGAGAATATAATTTTAAAACTCGTGGTAACCTGAATAAACCGGTTTTATTCAGACACGCCCGCCGTCGCCGGTTGTCACATTCTCTCACGCTTATTTATTTATGTTTTTTTTTCTTTCGTCGTTCGCCGCAGAGAGAATTGGGTACGAATTTTTCATACAAGTGTCATGCGGTCGCTATTTATTTCGTGTTTTATAAGGGCTGATTTTTCAATCCTCAGATAAAGAATCGTAAAGCGTTTATTCCATAGATAGCATGATTCTGGATTTTTCAATAGTCAGATAGTCAGTGTCTGATGATTATGTCTTTATGTTATGATTATGTCAAAATGTCAAACATAAGTTTTGTTTCTGTTCTTGTCTAACACGTTGAATACTGTATCTGTGCATCTCACTTGCACATGATAGTGTGAAGTTGATGGTTAACAAAGACCACAGATAAACTATTCTTCAGCTATTATACGATTGAAAAATTGAAAATTTTTATTCGCCTGATAAACACCCAAATAATTGCATACGCTAGATAACTATTCAACGACTTAACTGAGGCTTGAAAGTCGGCCCTTAATAATAATAATAACGTAAACTTATAATAACATCTATCATGTGAAAAACGAAGGAGAATAAAATATATTCTATCTTCGATTTTATCGAAAAGACAAAAAAAACATTTAAGGCTCCGTGCCGCCGCACCGCACAAAATCACTGATTTTGATCAATTTTGATCATTAGTTGTGAGAAAGGGGACCAGAATTTAAACAAATTTTTGTGATTTGAAAAGTCCAATTCTTTGTCTTGTACATAGGGGAAAGGGATTTTTCAAATAAATTAAGGATTCGTGGAAAATCACTAAAATTCGCAACAAGTTTTCCAAAAAATGACTCGAGACTGAAGTTTGATCATTTCGTTAGAAGAAAATTTCATCAACATCATTATAATTATGGTCTACTTGTACAGATGCCAGCACATCAAGCTACTACAATCTGTCTAATTTATTTAATAGATTTTCAACTTTATCGCTGATGTCTAAGGTTCAAAGTTGATTGGGAAAATTTGATAGTTTTGGGTAGCTTGATGTGCTGGCGTCTCTACATAGAGGAACCACTTTTTTCAACTTTTATACAAAATATAGCAGAAGAATTTTTTTTTGAAATAACGTAACTTTCTGAAAACTTCAAGACAAATAATTTTTTTTTTCTAATACTTAGAAACACTTTTAAGAAATTTTAAAAATTACTTATTACTCTTAAGTTAACCGTTTAATAGAATCTAAGTTTTATTTTATAAATAAACAATTACTTCATTTCGTAAATAAATAGCAAAGTGAACTATATAAACGATCGCGGAAAACCCATCCTGTCAGTAGCGAATGGGTCTTCCCAGCGTGAGGACGTATCACTGCGTTGCAGCACGCACACACGCACGCACGTGTCTGATGTTAACGTATTCCAGAAATTGTACATCGACTACCACATTTTGATCCGTATTTTATTTTAAAGTACTTTGCTTGTTTTTGAAGAACATTAAAATTTTGCACGCCTGGCAATAAATACAATAATGGTGTACGTATGTTTGTAATTCATCTTATCCTAAACGGCTTGAATGATTTAGATGTTTTTTAAATTGTTTTTATGTCACTTGGATGGTTTATAGCTATAGTTGGACCAGCGTGGCGCTGTTGTCGCAGAACAACGTCAGCCTGCCGGGTGGGATAAAGTTATGGGTTCGCGTCACCGACATGCCCGCGCCGATATGCTGTAGTAGCAATAAGTGAAGTATTTTTGGAACTAAGTTCTTTAAAGCTACTAAAGACTACTTTAAGTCAAAATAAAGATCCAAGATGGCGGCTGCGAACATTTAAAAATGTTTCGTCGTGGGTGTCGTTTTCATAGTTTTCGAGGATGCTAAAGCTGATAGTGAGGTCAAAATATAAATCCAAGATGGCGGCTGTGACAATTTTCAAATTTTTCGTTTTGGGTGTCTTTTTCAAAGTTTTCGAGGATTCTAAAGCAGATCTTGATGTCAAAACGTAAATCTAAGATGGCGGCTGCGAAAATTTACATATTTCTTCATAAAATCACGCCATCAATTTCAATCTTAAGCTATTCTGCAACAAAAATTCTCCTTTAAATATATTTTGACACACTAAAATTGTATTTGACAAACGCGAATCCACGTGGTACTTGTTTGCCCTACCCCGTGCATTTTTTAGAGCTGGAGGCGCACAGGGCACCATTGGTGCCAATTCTCTTGTACACTGAACTAAACTAACTAAACTATCACTAAAATTCCTTGCTTTTGACTATGAATATCTCAAAGCTATTCTGCAAAATAAATTCTCTAAATTTAAAAATAATTTTGACACATCTAAATCGAATTTGACAATTGCGACACCACACGTGATACCTAACCACGTGAATCTTTTTAGAGCCGGAGACGCGTAGGGGGGGGGCAGCCTTGACGTTTTTAATATGGATTTTTTCACTTTTTGTATGGAAAATAAGAAAAATTATTACCTACATAACGAGTGTTATGGGTTTAAAGGTTATATTAAGGGGGTCGAAATTTTCATTATTTTTACGATTGGACACACCGTTTTCGAGATATAAGCAAAAGAAAAACAAAAAGATTCAGTACTGTTTTTGAATCTGAAGTCGAGCTGTTGGTGTGAATTTAAAGTTCATGACAACCAATTTTATTCCACACGTTTTTAGTCGCGATTAAAAATAATCAGATTTAGTTAGACACTGGTGTCGATTCTCTTGTCATAAATGCCTCTAAACTAGACTAAAAATCACCAAAATTTAGTTTATTCCTGTCAAACGATGATTTCCCATTCTGAAATAGACTAAAATGACACAATTTAACTATATTTTAGTTTGACAGCACTAAGATGGTACTGAGATATTAGTTTAGTGAAAATGGCAATTTTGCTATTCTGTATTTGACGTTTTTCACCTAAAATTTAGATTTTCTAACTAAATCTGACTATTTTTAATCGCGACTAAAAACTTGTGGAATAAAATTGGTTGAAACTTTAAATTCACACCAACACCACGACTTCAGATGCAAAAACAGTACTGAATATTTGTTTTTCTTTTGCTTATATCTCGAAAACGGTGTGCCCAATCGCAAAAATAATGAAAATTTCGACACCTTTTATAAAACCCTTAAACCCCTAACACTCTACATGTAGGTAATATTTTTTCTTATTTTCCATACAAAAAGTGAAAAAATCCACATAAAACACGTTGAGGCTGCCCCCCCTGCGCGCCTCCAGCTCTTAAAAGATTCAGGTGGTTAGGTATCACGTGTGGAGTTGCGATTGTCAAATTAGATTTAGATGTGTCAAAATTATTTTTAAATTTAGAGAATTTATTTTACAGAATAGCTTTGAGATTCTCATAGTCAAAAGTAGGAAATTTTAGTGATAGTTTAGTTAGTTTAGTTCGGTGTACAAGAGAATAATTAAGTAAAATAATTAAATTCACAAACTAAACTAAATTTAAGTTCAGTGCATCTTTTTCTTTCTATTTCATTAAGAAAAGGACAGAAGATAAATTTTAGTTTAGTCCTGTCAAATTAATCAGCACTTGACATAAATTGACGTAATTTTAGTAGGCAAGTTTTCAATCACATCTAAACTTGTATGGAAGTAATCTTAGACTCTACATGTAGGTAATATTTTTTCTTATTTTCCATACAAAAAGTGAAAAATTCCATATAAAACACGTTGCGGCCCTGCGAGCCTCCGGCTCTAAAAAGATTCACGTGGTTAGGTATCACGTGTTCACGATTATCAATTTCGATTTACACGTGGCAAAATTATTTTTAAATTTAGAGGTTTTATTTTACAGAATTGCTTTTAGATTCTCATAGGCAAAATAAAGGAATTTTAGTGATAGTTTAGTTTGTTTAGTTCGGTGTACAAGAGAATCGGCACCACTGGTGCCGATTCTCTTGTCACAAATGCCTCTAAACTAAACTAAAAATCACCAAAATTTAGTTTATTCCTGTCAAACAACGATTTCCCATTCTGAAATAGACTAGAGTGACACTACTTAACTATATTTTAGTTTGACAGCACTAAGATGGCACTGAGATATTAGTTTAGTGAAAATGGCAATTTTGCTATTCTGAATTTGACGTTTTTAAACTAAAATTTAGATTTTCTAACTAAATATGACTATTTTTAATCGCGACTAAAAACATGTGGAATAAAATTGGTTGTCATGAACTAAAATTCACACCAACACCTCGACTTCAGATGAAAAAACAGTACTGATTTTTTTTTTTCTTTTGCTTATATCTCGAAAACGGTGTGTCCAATCGCAAAAATAATGAAAATTTCGACACCCTTTATAAATTCCTTAAACCCCTAACACTCTACATGTAGGTAATATTTTTTCTTATTTTCCACACAAAAAGTGAAAAATCCATATAAAACACAAGATAAGAAAAAGATTCACGTGGTTAGGTGTCACGTGTGGAGTCGTGGTTGTCAAATTCGATTTCGATGTGTCAAAATTATTTTTAAATTTAGAGAATTTATTTTGCAGAATAGCTTTGAGATTCTCATAGTCAAAAGTAAGGAATTTTAGTGATAGTTTAGTTAGTTTCGTTCGGTGTACAAGAGAATCGGCACCATTGCATCGCAAGAGTTTACCTAAACTCTGTCGAGTGAATTTTGTGCACGGAGCCTTAAAATATTCGGAAAATAATTTAAAAAAATTGTAAGCCCACGTACGCACGGACGTAATAAAATCGCGGCTATTTTTTTTCATGTACTTGATTTTTCAACGCGCTGGGACGACAGTGCGTTCCAGTGTGTTGGATTCTCAACGCTCGGCTTAACACCGAGAGTTCAAAATCCAGTGCGCGATAAAATCCCGCCGCCATTTTATTTCGTCCGTGCGTACGTCGGCTAAGTGACGGTCGATCTTTCAGCTTGCGTATCTTTAGGGGTAGAGGACTTATTAAATTCACGGATATTATTTTTAATAGAAATAGGCAAAAAATAAAAAAAACAAAATTCAAATATCTCGAAAACGGTGCGTCCTAGGCAAAAAATAACCGAAATTTTACCCCCGTGCAAGCAGCATCCCAACATGAATTTAAGGAAAAAAATTTTTTTTTATATTTCTCAACATGAAAAACCAACAACCTCTGGTTTTTTTTTACACCATCTCATGGTTTTCGACTAGAACAACAATTCATTTCCAGAAAAGATTTTCATCCGAGCCACAACTTTGGAAATATAGAGATTTTTAATAAAAAATAAAAAAAACTAAAGGTCCTAACTGGAAAAGGTGCATCGTAGGGCCATATTTCTCAGAACCTACATGGTTGCCATGGTCAAGCTTACGATACTGCAATAAAATTGGGTATTTCATAATTTTATTATTTCCCGAATAATAAAAATCCTCGCTCCGTAGGTTAAAAGGCTACACTCCAACCGGTAAGACTTTCATTTTGATGATAAGGATTCATTTTTTTACGGAAGTCACACCTAAAATGAAAGGGTTATTAGCTCATTTAAAAATACGTATTAAAAACAAACCCAAAAAAACCAACCCCAAAAAAAATTCAATAAAAATAAAAGTTACACAAACTAAAACCCAACTACGACAAAAACACATGAAAAATAGTCAACAATAAAGCGCCTACGCGCACAATCGAATTGACCCTCTGCAGCGCGAGCTAGTCTATAAACGCACATTAATACAATAAGTTCGTAAACATTCGCACTAACACATACGTATGCGCATAGTCGACGATAGCCGGAGCGGAGCAGCGAGCGACACAGCCATCCCGTCTCAGTGCTAACGCACGACTGCCGCCCGCGTCCCGCGCAGAGCGCCTCTGACCCTCTATCTCTAATTAGGGACATTTTCTTTGCAAATATTGATTGATTTACGTTTCCAGTTTCAAATTTGTAGTACTTTTAATCACCAATTTTTCAGTGTAAAAATATTTACAAACATCAAAGCCGTTTAGAAGTAGTAGGGAATATTAGCTAAAAATAGCGTTTTGCTAAATATTTTTTTAAAGCTAAAGTATTAGCCATACGAAAAAATCCAGTTTCAAAAATGTTGTTCATGAATCTATAGCAAACATATATTTTTTTCAAATCTTTTAACCAAGCCGTTTATGAGAAGATTGCTTTTAAACGTGACCGTTTTACGGTACTAAACGGGACTAAGGCCCTTAATACCATAGTATAAGGAGAGGTAGTAAGCTATCTTCATACAAACGCACCGCGCGCGGGTTGTATGTGTCACGAGAAACGGGTCGAGATTTTGTTAAGTGTGCGCGGCTTGTATGTGTGGGGCCATAGTATCTGTGCGTCGCCGTTGCATATGTCGTATGCGTTTCTCGTGAGAAACCGGTCGAGATTTTGTTAAGTGTGCGTGCGGCGACGCATAGATACTATGGCCCCACACATACAAGCCGCGCGCGATGCGTTTGTATGAAGATAGCTTACTACCTCTCCTTATACTATGTTAATACTAATGTTAACATGTTTATTAGATTTGAGATTTGTTATTTGAATGTATAATATAAATAAGTTACTGTCATGTTTATAATATAGGATAGGGTAAGATCAATAATTAATTGTTCATCATTTCCAATCATAAATTAAAATAAGATAAAAAATCTCTTCTCATCTCTTTCAATCGTGTTACTCTTATATCTTCTGACTACGTAACGCTCACTAAATTGGCCCGACAAGACGGGCCCGCCGCATACTTGTAGCTTCATAACTACAATGCGGAGTGAACTATCTGTGTCCAAAATGACTAACCAGAAGGCGAACCAGAGCGCTACCGAGCGTGACAGCGATATGGCATACCGATTCGGTATCGCTACCGAGCGCGACAGCGATATCGCTATTTGAATAGGCCTTAATTCAACAACGTTCTCAATTCTCAAGGCGAAATAGACGCGTCTATAAATTATAATTGGCTTTTCGTGAGTAAACACCTGAAATAAACGATACTAGTTTCATATCCGGCGGTCTGTGTGTAACTTCTTTACAAATTGATATGGCCTTTGAGTCGCAGAGTTGGCTAAGGAAACATACCTACATTTATTATGATGGATGTTTCCTTCATAATAAATAACATAAAAAACAAATCGACGGCCCCCACGTATACTATCGAAATTACAAAAAAGCCATTTTCGTTTTATTGCACTAATAGCAAGTAGAGATAAAGATGTATGATTTTATATAAAAATTATGTACTAATTTTTATACCCTCAATTGTTTTTCAATTGAACAAAATCGAAATTGGCATATTCGGTAAAAAAGTAACCAGCAGTAACGAAGTAAACTATTGAATGTGTAATATTAGAAAAAGTATAATAATTATCAAAAACTATAGTAGACAGTATAAACCGGTCAAATTTTCCACTTTAGATACATCGGTAATATAAAATTTTTGAATTTCAAGTTCGACAAAAATCTAAATCTTAACTTAGAATCGCTCTCCTGTAAAGTAGAGGTTTTGCAGTTTCGATACTTTAGGTGGTGGCCGTCGAAATAGTCGTTATGTCTTTGTTTACGAGAGGTAATTTGGTTAGTTCAATAGTATTCCATGAGTTCCATCATCATTTTATGGATGTCTTGTTGGTGTAGCAATTTCCATTCTAGAAATTTTGTGAAGTCTCATTTATTCATTCAGCAGGCATTTGTTTTTTTAGTGTTCCATACCTCAAAAGGAAAAACGGAACCCTTGTAGTATCACTCGTGTGTTTGTCTGTATGTCCGTTTGTCTCAGCCAATTGCAGCTCCGACTCTACTGGACCAATTAAGTTGAAATTTAATTTACATAGGTATGAATTTCTGTGACCCCAACACGGACGTGTTACGTAAAATAAATTGATTTTGAATATATTACTGTTCAGGGACAAACAGGAAAATTAAAAAAAGTTTTGCTAACTGTAACGTGTGTGTGACATACGAAATGAAAGGGCTTGTTGTGAGGATTTTTTTTTTATAATCTTAATATATTCTTTTCGAGATATTAAAGAAAATAGATGAAAGCTGCCCATCTCCCCCTTATCTCCGTGTGAGTATGACATTTGAAATGAAAGGGGTTGTTGTGAGGACCTCAATTTAAAAAAAAAAATGATTTTAAAATAAATGCTTTTCAAGATATTTAAGAAAATATATGAAAATTGTCCATTCCAAAACTACTGAGCCTAAAATTATGAGAAAAAAAAACAACGAATGGTACTTTTCAGAGAACTCATACTCATAGATTACAGGAAAACCTATGAGAAGTTTATTTTAGTCTATTGTAGCATAGTTCTTTCAATATTGTGCGTACATTGTAGTTGAAAAACATGGTCTCCCATACATTCCAACCGCAAATGTAACTACATTTGCAGTTGGAATGTATGGGAGACCATGTTTTTAGTTTGTTCTTGGGATAAGTTCATTCCAACTACGGAAGTTACGGAACCCTTCATTGTGCGTGTTCCGACACGCACTTGGCTGGTTTTTTTAATACGCAGCAATTCACCTCGATAGTATTTAAGAACGTAAAAGTTTTATAATGCTGAAAAATTACTCATACAGGCTTCACAAAAAAAAAAAAACAGAAATGCGTAACACGTAAGTACCAGTTATTAATGTCAGTTTGCCTTCAAAACTTGACAGTACAGTCACATTATAAAATAAACAGCCGGGTGCCAGAACAATGGCCACTCAAGCCGATTGTGAAGGACAATAAAATTGTAGAAATCGATACAGGCGAAACACACGAACGGGAACGATGGCTTCCTAGTTTCCTACTTGATTAGCCGAGGTAGCACGGGTGATTTTTGAAGTGAAAACTTCTTTGAGCGCGTCGGACATTTTTGAGATGTTAGTCTCATCTCACCTTTGATTTCGCGACACCATGACGAAACCTCATTTTTGTAAACGCGATTGTGCTCTTTATTTATATTACGTTGCGGATCAATGTTCTATGCAAGTATTTTTACTTTAAAGGTTTTGTAAACGCGATTGTGCTCTTTATTTTTATTAAGTCACGGATCAATGTTCTATGCAAGTATTTTTACTTTAAGGCTCGTGCAGACCAGCGCGACACAAAGGCACCGCTCGTCGCGCGACGAGCGGTGTCTTTGTGTCGTGTCGCGTGTCGCGCCTGTTTGAAGGAACCTTTAAAAGTTTTGGAAGTATTATTTTTTGTAACGCGATTGTGCTCTTTATTTAGATAAGGTTATGGACCAATGTTCTAAGCAAGTATTTTTCTTCCACCAAGGCGATCTTGTTCAAGTTTTCACTTCTGTCGGCACTCGTTGAAAATCCAACAGTGTATTTTTTCGACGCGCTGGGATGCTCTCTCTTGCGACTCTCAATGCTCGGCTCGACACCAAGAGTTGAAAAATCAGTGCACGATAAAATCCCGCCGCGACATTTTTACGTCCGTGCTGACGTGGGCTTACTCGTAGATAGGTACATAACATCACGTCTGTAATCCCAGAAGGGTTAGGCAGAGGTGTACCTCCACTTCAACCAAATTTCGCCAGTTATGTTCAAGTCCCATGTAATAGGGAGCGAGCCTATTGCCATCAACCGGGCACAAATCCAGACTTCAGGCTATTACTGAGAAATTACGGATGGAAAAACCCAATTACACTTTTCGCGACCCTAGACCAACATGGCACTCGTAAATACGTTTGCTGTTATATCAGTAGGTAAGGACGTAAATAAAAGTGAAAGTAATTATTTATTTCCGTCAGCGTGTCGGATTATGAGGAGCACCTTTTGTTTAGAGCTGTGGAAAGAATAAGTCACTTAATCTTAATTGATTAATGAATCAATTAAGTTAATGTGGCTTGGAAAGAAATCCACGATTAGGACTCCTTTCTGTTGTGGATAGAATGTGCTAGAATATTTAGCTAATCTAGTTCCATAAAACCTTCTAGTCATTCTATTAGGTATCTAAGTAAATACAATGTGACAATAAGTAGATGAGAGCAGTAGTTTTGATACTTGACAATTTAATTTCATAAAATATTTAAAATGCCAACTTTTAGGCTTTAGACTTTTAGCTAAAGGCACTCGGAAGTGGTGGCGTTTTTAGGGGACTGTTTTATGTAATTTTGACGTTCGAAAAGTGCTGATTCACAGCCTAGTTTGAATAACTGACTTTTGAATTTTTTTATGATTGCTTGCCAAACGATCAAAAATTTATTATCACTACCAACTTCATAAATCATATCGGTTTACAAATAAAATCAAAGAACTTGTTTTTAAAGACCGCAACAGTATAGATATGCAGATGATTCAATAATAAGTAACAGTAAATGAGATTAAAATAAATATAAGTCTTCTTTATTTTTGCATAAATGTTTCGATAAGCCCGTAGTTTTTGTTACTGTATTTATTTATACGTATGTATAAACTTTGACGACATAAATTTGACAATGCTGTCAGTAACTGTTCAGAATTGAAAAGCTAATCAAATTATTTAGAATTTAAATAAATTAAATATTTTCGCAGAAAAACAATGTGTAGAATTAACTATCGCCTGTACAAGGCTACACCCTAATTAGATAGTATGTCTGTCAGTTACTTGTTTTCTTAATAAAATGTAATTTGTGAGATAATTTACATAAAAATAGAAAAAAAAAACAACTCGTCTCTTAATCAATTCTTATCGGTTACTTAATTTTGGGTTATTATTCGGTGTTGAAGTCATAGTTACGTATCGGCATTGACCTCATGACTGATTGCAAACTATTATAATTTTGTGACGTTTTGCTACTGTTCGGTTTGATATTATTATTTTGTAATTCACCGTCAACGTCGATTACAGCTAGGCTGATTGGGAAATCGGACACGGTAAGTTACAGGGGATTCGCCAAATACAGACACCGGAGTAAATCTTGAGAGTTCCGATTTGTCAATTTTAGCAATTACATCGGAGGAGCTGTTCTAAAATTGAAGTTTTTGGGGCATCGTTTGTCTCGACAGAATGCCAGAAACTGTTCAAGACGGATGTTAAAGATGGCAAAGTAGAGGAAAGTTAGAAGCACCTATATTAGAAAGTGGGGGTCTTGGCTAAAGCCAAGCAAAAGGACCAAAAAGCTTAACCTACAACAAATGCATGTTCTACTTCCTCTTTGGGTGTGTAGAGATCGTCTCGTGTTTCCTTAAAGGGATTGTAGGAAAATAAGCGGAAACTTTCACTATTATGGCTTTAACAGTACCTATACTCCGTTTGAAATAAGATTAGACATTTAAACAAACCTTTTTTACAGTCCGTTCAACCGATTTTGACTTCTATTGCGTAAGCATAAGGATGGCATTAAAAGCAAAAAAAGTGGTTACAAACCAACTGTTTACTGCAGCTGCCATTTGTAATGCCATCAACGCAATAGAAGTCAAAATCGGTTGAACGGACTGTAAAAAAGGTTTAGTTAAATGTCTAATCTTATTTCAAATGGAGTATAGACATAAATTAATAGAAGATATCGGAGTACAATGTTGTGGCTTATGGTTGTGGTTATGTAGGTGCCTACTTAGGTACGAAATTATTTATAGCATTAAGGTCCTTGATTTATATTAGCATTGGAACGAGTTTTTTCATCAATTATGATGAAACATAAATCGACTAAATTAAGAACTGCATACACACGCTGATAATCACAAAAATCCTATTATCTAAACAAACATTAATAAACAATAATTAAATTATATTTCTCGGGACTTCGTCTTCGTCACATCATTAGCAAAGTTCAGTTCTGGGAAAAATACCAAAGGAATAAACAAATCCAATTTTCCTCATACAGGTCTTGAACTTCTTCTAATTATTATTGATCAATCAGGGAAATGTAATAAACATGCATTCACTAATGATGTAAAAATTAACATGATAAGTAAACCAAGAGCTTCACTCTAATAATACTTGAATTTGATAACAATTTGAACTTTTGAACTTGAACTTACGTAAGCAAGTCAATTTTGGAAAACAACGGATTACACCACAATCTGATAATTTTGAATGTTAATATGCTAGTAGCATCAAACTACTTAATTTGATACACAAAGCGAAGTAAAATGGCGAAGTCTTTGTAAAAAAAGTTCTTTATTTATTTTATTTAACCATTTATGCACACAAGAAGAAAGGAACAGAAAAATACGTACAAAGGCAATGCTTATTTCTAAAGAAATCTCTTCCAGCATACCTGCGACAGGAAAATATATAAAAAGAGATGTAGACAACGTGTGTAACCGTAGAAGAGAAAATAAAAAAAAACATAAATCAAAGAAGAAAATAAAACAATTCACTAATTTCAATTTAAACAACATACAATATGAGAATATACTTACATATACACTCAATGATTTAAGAATGGTAGAAACAAAACAAGCCTGACGTATTGTCAGAGCGTTATTTATCTGAGCAGTTAGTTCATTAGTCCCAAAACATAACAACGTTTGCAGAACCACCAGGTTTCAAAGGGACAGGTGTCTATAGGGGACAGAGTTTCCATTACACTCAAGGAAGACTTGTACAAAAGAAGCCTAAATTTATAAGTTATCAACACAGCAGTAGGACCAATCCTTAATGATATCTCACTAATTAAAAAACTAATCCTCACTTTATCGCCAAGTACAAATTGTAAAAGTCAAATAAAGGAAATATGTCCAGTTGTCGATCGAATGGTAACTTCATTTTAACAACATTTAAATACTTGTTATCGCCACACATAACATAAATAAGTATAATCACCGATGATAAGGCACAATACACAAGCACTGAAGCATCTTGTATTGATGTCAATTAGGTGTTTTATTTGCCTCGCGCTGGGTTAGAGAAAGCGGCTTTGTGAGTTTATCCTATCACAGGGCAATAAGGAGAATACGCAACCATTCGACAGGTTGTCGTATTGAAAAAGACTCATTTTCAATTATCGATTTGCCTTGCCCTCGATATCCGATAGATGTCGAAACAATGGCGGTCGACTAACAGGTCGAACAGCCTTTAGAGGACTCCTTTGATAACATTAATTGATGTTCGATTCGGCACAGAAGCGTATAGATCGATTGTGAATAGTAATTCTGTTGTCAAAAATCATTTATCATATTTCTTATATTTTATTTAACCTGAAGTGATACAATATTACGCTTCAAATTATATTACTGTTGTATTTTCTGTATGCAAATTCATTGAGAGCCCTTGCGTCTCGCTTGCATCCGGCAACCGTGCCTTTGCATGATGAGATTAAATCGCTTTGTGAATTCCAAAATCCGGGCGATGGACCAGCACCCTACACTTTCAATCACAATCGGAGGGTTTTGGAGGAAATTCCTAATCCATTGCTTCATAGGTTTGAAAAATTCTTCTGCTTAAACCATGTAAATAACGCAATGAACGTAGCTGAACTGTCAAAATTAAAGGCATTGCCAGGGATTGCCATTGTATGTGTGTTACGCAATTACGCTGCAGGACGACTTAATAGAGAGTTCATCGTCAATTGTGAATCCATTAAAATAACTGATACTTAGTGTTTCAGAATATTTTTAAGGTATCTAAAGATCTTTCACCTATATAATTACACAATGTAGTCTGTAATCTGTGACCGAAATTTATTGTAAACAAGATAAAAATATGCGACTGCTCGGAGCTCTTTAACATTCAACAATATGTACCTATAATCAATATTTTATACCAAAACATGAAGTGGCACGTCAGAAAGAGATGTGAATTTTGAACTGTTTAAGGAATCAGGACATCTTAAGTTATCTATACTCCATTTGAAATAAGATTAGACATTTAAATAAACCTTTTTTACAGTCCGTTCAACCCATTTTGACTTCTGTTGCGTTGTTGGCATGACAAATGGCAGCTGCAGTAAACTGTTGGTATTGTAACCACTTTTTTTCTTTTAATGCCATCCTTATGCCTACGGTATAGAAGTCAGAATCGGTTGAACGGATTGAAAAAAAGGTTTGTATAAATGTCTAATGTTATTTCAAATGGAGTATAGGGAGGTCGAAATCAGTCTATTACTGGCCATCTAATATTTAGCTGGATCTACCAGTTTAAAGGTTTGTTCTTAGGAGTAGTTAAAGAAAAACCTGATTTGGATTCATTTCAGTGTGAATGCGAACATTGCGGTGTTCCCAACAAGACCATGGTCTACTTGCTAGAGTTTCCCAGTGTCCCTCCTACACTTTAGAGGACGTAAATAATCACTGATGCCGTGACTAACGTGGCCATCTACTAGTAGGGCTCAAGTAATTTACCAAGACGTACATTGACACGAAATAAGATAAGAAAAAAGGATTCATTTCCGATTTCTATTGCTAGGATCCCCATTATAAAAAGCCAGCCGTTGGATCAGTTTATGTTTTAGAGTCAAAGCTATGACACAGTTCGTCAGTGGTCAAAGGGGAGAACCAGGATATTATGTATTGTGTGGGTGACAGACTAGCAATCAGTCACTGCTTATGCAATACCGTGCGATCTTTAAATAGAACCGCTATTTTTGCACGTAGTTACTTACGATAACGAGCTAAACGTAGCAAATTTTGAATACTGGTTACTATTTGGAATTTCAAATATTTGCAATGATATCTGGATAGTGGATGGATACTGCGAATTTGTAGATTTTTTTCCAATATCTTACAGCAACAAGAAATTATAAATTAAGAAATAAAATAAGAGTAACACAAGAGTTTTTTTCACGAATTTACGCATTCTGCATACGATTAGATTGATTATTATCAATATCATATCGAGTACTTCAGTGCTTATCTGATCCACGTTAGGGTTTCAAGAGATTCTGATAAAAATCGTCAAAAACAAATAAACGGTCAAGTATCAGCTGTTCACAATTATAAGTACTTAATTAATTATACAAACAACGTAACAATAGCGACAGTGGCAAACTAAATGACGATCAAAGGTCGAGCTTTCAATTAAAATTTAATTTCCTTTGTGGTAAAGTCGTAAATTGATAACACCATAGGTAACAGGTATAATGACTTTGTGGTTTTCATGAGGAGAAAATGCTGTTCTATGGAGAAACTATACTATTAATGGATGAAAACTGAAACAAAATTAATATTATTGCCATGAAAATTACAATAACTTACTAAATTAAGCCAAAATAAGGCTCAAAAATGGACATAATACGTCAGAAAAACTAAAAGTAACTTGATAAAAACGACTAAAGACCTCAACAAGATGTTTTTAAGGCCATCGTTATAGTAACTAGTTACTTACATTTTAATATAGCCTTAGAACTTGCGTCAGTAATAAATTGCGTAAATTTTCACGGATAGAACATTATTTGTAGAGTAAATACGTGTATATTGCGTACTTAACGATCTCTCAAGCCGTGTGTATAAAATTGATTCTTGAATTAGTGTAGCATTTAATTTAACCTCAATAAAAACAAAAATAATCGACATTTGAGCGAATCTAAAACATTATCTAATAGCTGCAACACGTTTTGGCTATTAGCGGCCTAGCTAGCTGGAATTTTGTATTTATTAAGAAACAAATTATATAACAGCGAATCCATAATTAAATAGTTCTGCCAGAGACGATTTTTTTTGTCATCTTACTAAAACAAAGCTTTCACAAACTGAGTAGGTATCAGCGATTCGAGATTTTGGTCTCTCACAAAAAACTAAACCAATAATTTACACGGTGCATTTGTTTGGTGGAAATATGGAACAAAAAGAAACAGACGAAAACCCTCTCACTCATTGCTGTCGTAAAATAACACATTTCAATGACCCTGACGACATGACCTTAATCTACATCGGATACCTAGTAGGTAAGTGCCTACTACTCGAGGCGTTTGTAAATGTTAAGATACTTACTGGAATAACTTCATTGATAAGAATTTTTATTGCACTCGAAGAAATTGTTGATATGTGTAAGAATGTAAACACAATCAACTATTATACTTACACTACTTTTAAATACGAATTATTACTACACAGTACCGTTATAATTAAATTTGAATCCAAATCGGGTGTTCCACATCGGCCGTGACATACCAACACGATCTCAAATTGTCAAGTATCAAGATCTATCGCGCATACTACACATTTGTCAGGTATTGCACATATTTGCAGTATGTATAGCCTAGCCAGAGGCAGCACTTGCCATAGTAATATCATTCACAAAGTCATAACGATGTGTTAGTAGAACTTCATCAAGGATATCTGGTACATTAGTTGGTTCGCCGTACTTATTGCAACATATTGTTGATTGACTTTGAATCGGTACTTATTATGATACTACCAGTGTATAAGGCGGTTTCAAGTCAAATTAGAACTAATAGTAGTTATTGAAAAGAAAAACGAAGTTTAGAAAGACCTTCAATCTTTTTCTCTATATTATGGAAATCTAGATGTCATTGACTTGGTAAAACCGTGCATCCACGGATGCTAAGCCAGTGCTCCTTGGAGACAATCACACAAGGGTCAGATTTGTATGGCATTATTAGTAATTAATTTTTATGTTGGCGTTAATAACAAACTTCAATATCATGGTATTGAAGTTTGTTAACGCCAACAGTTCAGTTTTTTCCCATGGGAAATAAACTGAATGAGACCTCCACGAAGACAGATAATAGGTAGTATGATTTTTCGTCTTACATGATAGATTTATTTTTAAGATTAGATTTACAATCACGCGCATTTCCACATCTTCAAGGCTAAAAAACGTAGAGACGTAGTGTTTACTATATTTTTTGTTTAGGTAAGTTTTTTACATTACTATGCAAGTACACAAAAATAATATCAAATAAGTAACTATGTACGTTATTTTGGTTTTAAGATTTATTATGAGAAAAAAATCATCATACATAAAATAAAATGTTATTTTTTCATACCATTCAAGGTAATGGTTTTTTTATTACCTATATCCTTGGATTTTACATCATCCATTGTGTTGGGACTATGAATATTCTCACATCCACGTTTCAACTCATGACAGCACGATAACGAACAAAACCTAAGCCTACGATAGTACAACCAGTCAGGTTATTGGCCTATCAGACTAAGTCACTGATACCCTTTGTTGACTCTGAGGAACAGTGTGGGATGATAAATGATTAGGCACCTACAGTGAATAAACAATTTTTTTCTTTCTTAATAAAAATGAAAACAATTTTGCCAATTTTGGAAAATGATTTATAATATAGGACTTTGAATCTACCAACTCGCACTGGGCCCGCGTGGTAGATTACAGCCCGCTCCCTCTCGAAGAGAGAAGGCCTGTGTCCCAGTGATGGGAACATTATAGGCTGATTATGCTGTAAAGCAACGGCTTTACAGCATAATCAGCGGATCAACGGATCCCGGCTGTAATTCGAAGATCTTTGACTGTCGTTACGAGTAGTCAGAAGTCTGACAACCAGTCTTACTGAGGGGTATCGTTTTACCGAGTAACTGGGTTGTGGAGGTCAAATTGGTAATGGGGTTGTCTTAGCATGGTTGTCATAATGACCAATCATTGAAAATAGCAAACTTGGCCCCTAGAATTCAGCTGCATCCGGTTAGAATGGAAAATGTTGTTAAAAGTATTGCAAAACAGTAATGCAGTTCTAAAAAAAATTCGACGGTTCATGAGATACAGCTCGCTTAGCATGACCACGACAGAAACGGGTTTTGTCGACGGAAAAATAGACAAAATGACAGACTGTGATTGTTTATCTATCATTTTGTCTATTCTTGCGTCGACAAAACTCGCTTCTATGGTTGCAATACTGCGAAAACCGCAGAGGGCGATGGCCGTCAGGGCTATCAGGGGGTATCGCACGATCTCCTACGAGGCGGCTTGTGCACTGGCCGGATCCCCGCCCTGGGACCTAGAAGCGAGAGCCCTCGCTTCACTGCACCGGTGGCGCGAGGAGGCGCGAATACGGGGAGGTGGACCGGTGCAGCGTGAGATCGAGCTTCGTCGGTCTCAGCTCCGCGAGGTCCTGGTGACGGAATGGCGGGACAGGCTTCTGCGCCCTACCGCCGGCCTTGCTACCGTCGACGCGATCCGACCAGTGCTCGACGAATGGCTCGGGAGGAGGCACGGTTCCCTGTCGTTTCGGGCGACGCAGGTGCTCTCGGGGCATGGCTGCTTCGGGAAGTACCTGTGTCGCATAAACAGGGAGCCGGACGCTCGGTGCCATCACTGCACCCACTGTCGGGAGGACACGGTGCAGCATACACTAGCAGAGTGTACCGCATGGGAGGAGCCGCGCCGTGCCCTCGTATCTGAAGTCGGAGCCGACCTGGCGCTGCCGGCTGTCGCTCGTTCGATGGTCGGGAGCGCCGAGTCGTGGGATGCGGTGATCTCCTTCTGTGAAACCGTAGTTTCGCAGAAGGAGGCTGCGGAAAGGGAGAGGGAGATTGAGACCACTCTCCTGATCCGTAGCAGGCGGACTGGGCGTCGGCGGAGGGCGGACAACGCCCTCTTCCAGCCCCCATAAACAGATCTGGAGGGACGGCGGACTCGGGGACGTCCGCCGCCCCCAATCCAGCAGGACCCGAGGTGGCAGTGCGTTGTGTTCCACGCGCGCCCCTATTTGACGTCGCGGGGGGAGTCTCACCTCACTCCCCCCGCGGGTATGAAGTGGCCTGCAAAAGCGGGCCGGCACCAGTCGGGGATCATGGAAGGCGCACTAGATCTCATGATCCCCGGTCCAAGTGTGGGAAGGGAACACCGGGGTGGTTTTTAGTCAGTAGGAGTCTGACAGACCCCTTCGTCTGCCCCAGGGCGGAGGACATCCATGAGGATTTTCCACCCCGGAACAAAAAAAAAAAAAAAAAGCATGGTTGTCATAATGACCAATCATTGAAAATAGCAAACTTGGCCCCTAGAATTCAGCTGCATCCGGTTAGAATGGAAAATGTTGTTAAAAGTATTGCAAAACAGTAATGCAGTTCTAAAAAAAATTCGACGGTTCATGAGATACAGCTCGCTTAGCATGACCACGACAGAAACGGGTTTTGTCGACGGAAAAATAGACAAAATGACAGACTGTGATTGTTTATCTATCATTTTGTCTATTCTTGCGTCGACAAAACTCGCTTCTATGGTTGTCATGCTACGCGTGCAGCGGAGGCTTAGTAAAAGGGTTCAGTTTGACACCCTTCGGGTACGGAACCCTAAAAATCAAGTCATTTATTCAAATTAGAGACTCAGCACTTTTTGAACGTCAAAATTTTATAAGACAAGTCTCCAAAACCCCGCCCTTCACCGCGTCCTAGTGCTTTAGCTGGAAAGAAGTGGCGCAAGCGCAACAAACTCCCCAGAAGATTATGATGACGTTAATAATGGTGTAAATTAAACTTATTCTTG
The DNA here is from genome assembly GCA_963680765.1 of Agrochola lychnidis. NCBI lineage: Eukaryota > Metazoa > Arthropoda > Insecta > Lepidoptera > Noctuidae > Agrochola > Agrochola lychnidis. The sequence goes on along the minus strand of OY796869.1, from coordinate 9,450,573 downwards.
CCAAGCATAAATCCTATTCTTCGAAAATGGTAGGAGTTAGGAGTTTCGCTTTTGCAAACGCTCGTCACCACGTATTTCCCAGGTCGCAGGTGACGAAAAACCAGGTTATTTATAGGTAACCAGTCGATGATTTTAGCATTTTAATCAATACAATACCCACCTTTAAGTTGTTAAAAGATTACGTCATAGTGTTTATATTCCGGAGAACAGACGTTTATCCTCATTTGAGTAGAATTCTAGGAACCCGTTTGTCGTCTCTATCTTGCAGTTATTTTGTTTGATCAAGTTTTGACCGTTATCTACAACGGTTAAGCCAAAGATTTTATTATATTAACACGTTATATTATAAAACGCAACGTCTGTCTGTCTGTCTTACGGCATAAACTCAAGAACCACGAAACCATTTCAATTTTTTTTGTTTGTTTCTTCAATTATCTGTGGTAATTAGGCTGAGTAAATCGTGATATCTTTATAAATTATAGCCTATGTTACTCAGTGATAATGTAGCATTCTAACAGCAAAATAATTTTTGAAATCGGTCCAGTAGTTTTTAAGTTTATTCGTTACATACAGGAATACAAATCTTTCCTCTTTATAATATTGGTGTAAATGTAGATGTCATAGCATCATTGTAGTATGTAAGAAACATTTTTGTAAAAAAATATATTTTTTCTTGAACGGCTCGCCGCACACAGATAAACCCTGAGAGGTTTTCGTTGTGAGGCTAAAACCAAAATGTAATAGGTTAAGTGTTTTAGAAATAAATAAATAATAATAAATAATTTACAAGTAGTATAAACTAAAACTTAACAGTATAGTATTGAGTAATTTCAGTAGTGGCTTATCATTTTCTACTGGATACAGGAAAATTGGTTAACCTTCTAATCTTTTGTTCATAAACTGTGTTTTTTTCTATACCCGTTATAAATTGGCACATTATTACAACTTTTTTTTTTTAACGGCCGTGGTATATTAGTATACGTGACTTAAAACATGGCTCACATAACGCATGTGACAGAATCAGATGTGATCACTTTGCACGGCCAACTTTCTTGTTCATGGTTGCCAAAACCTTTTGATTTTTGAAGTGAAAACTTCTTTAGGCGCGTTGGGAAAAACAATTGAACTCGCGACACCGTTACCGACACCCCATTTTTGTAAACGCGATTATGCTCTATAATTAACTAGCTGACCCTGCAAACGTTGTTTTGCCATATAAATGTTTGGGGTGGACCATCTTTATCACTTACTACCCTACCTGCCCTATCTTTTAAGTTGGATCAAACTGCATAAGGTGTGCAAATTTGATTAAAATCGGTTGAGTAGTTTAGGAGTCCATCGCGAACAAACAACGTGACACGTAATTTATATATATTAAGATTTATATTACGTTACGGATCAATGTTCTATGCAAGTATTTTGACTTTAAAGATTTTGGAAGTATTTTTTTTATACCAATGTTTTATACAAGTATTTTTCTTCCACCAAGGCGATCTTGTTCAAGTTTTCACTTCTGTTCAGAACTCCCGGAGTGCCACTGTTTTTTTTTTTCGATATCTAGCCTACCGAAACAGACACTAAAAACAACACTACAAGGTGTTATTTTCGAATAAAAGGTCAAATTAAGAATGTTTCTCGTTATCCTCAAAAAGTTGCTTTGGAAATTGTTGTAGGTACTTACTTATTTTCGACGCGATAAGTAAGTACCTATAACTTTAAAGTGAACTGTTTATTATTACAGTGGACTGCGATACACGATCAAAGGAGTTTTCAACTCATAAAATGTATCCATCTCCGATTTTGTCCCGATTAAATTGGAGATCCGGGTGACCTGGCAACTTGGGGGAGAGGCTTACGTCAGTGCTTACGTCCAGTGGACTGCAATAGGCCGAGTTTATTGATAAGCAAGTTTTTTTTTTAACTATGGCATCTCGCAGTTTTGACCACTAAGGTCTTGGCTGCTTAACCGGACTTTCCTGTGGGTGTCTTAAGTACTACACTTAGAGCCTCCAGCCAGGAGCTAATAAACTATTCTAAATTTAAATTAAAGCTAAGCGAACGCTCGCTAAGGGCACCCCCTGTGGGGTACGGACCTCGGCTTAGGGCGTCGCTGGGGGGAGGACAGCAAGAAGGGACAGGCTGGATCAAAATTGGATTATCATCATGATTATTAGGCGGGGTATTTAAAGCTACGTGCTCAGCTGCAACAACTGCTGGCACCTCGTTTTCGAGCAAGGGTCGGGGAGGATGATAAGCAAGTTGGTCCGACTTTCATTTATAGATCTTTGACAGTCGTTAAGTCTCGTGCAGACTAGCGCGACGCGACTCTAGTAATACAATATCTAAGAAAACTTTACAGTAGAACAATTACCGGTGTCGCGTTAGTCTGCACGAGGCTTAATTCGTAATCTGAAGCTCAAAAATCTCACAACCAGTCTTACGCCCATGTAAGTAATAATACGGTTATTCAGCTACATTCGGTTAGACTGGAAGCTGACCGCAACACTGTTGGGAAAAGGCTGGGCAGATCATGATGTTGGCCACTCTCTTCCCATTCTCAGTAGACTATGCACCGTAAGCAGCTAAGGACCATGAAACTGCGGAACTAAGGACCATACGAGAAACGTCATTATGGAACTTCTGTGTACACACGGCTACACATCAAGCTATACATTTCCAGTATAAGCTAACCTCGCATTGTACGGAAATCCTATGCAATACGAGATCAGCATAAACTGGAAATGTATAGCTTGATGTGTAGCCGTGTGTACATTTAACTACTACTACATAAGGTACGGTTGAGTGATTTTAAAACCAGTATTTATTCGTTTGAGTTGCGTAAAGTAAAACTTGTTTTACGAGGAACGTAAATAATATGTTTTTTGCATGTTTTATTGTTAATTTATTATTGCAGTATTAAGATCCTGACATCGCCTCAGTATGAATCTATCGAATCAACAATATATTGAACATCATAATTTATAACAATGAACGCTGCCGCGGACAGGCGCGACGAGACAGTGCGACGTGACTCTAGTGGAATAATTTCTATGAAACTTCATGGAAATTGTTCTACTAGAGTCGCGTCGTCGTTGTCGCGCTGTCGTATCGCACCCGTCTGCGGAAGCCTTTATTCATCGCTAGAGGAATTTGACATATTACCTACTTAAGTACACACGGCTACACATCAAGCTATACATTTCCAGTATAACTGACCTCGCATTGTACGGAAAACCTACACAATGCGAAATCAGCATAAACTGGAAATGCATAGCTTGATGTGTAGTCGTGTGTACCTACACTATTTAAGATTCATCATTTGAAATACTGCTCTATGCAATATTGCAATAAGTTTGCAAATAAATGCAATGGATTTATAATTTCTACCAAAATCACAAATACAGTGCACGAAAAAAAATCGCCAAGATTTTATTACGTCCGTGCGAACGTCGGCTAATCGGCTTATTTTTTAATTGATCTTGTCGTGTTCTGATTCTGATTATAAGTAAAGTCTATTATTATGAGGTGGGTGGAGTATAATAAAGAGTTTAATTGGTGTCACCAGCAATCTTATCTTGTTAACATCAGATTACATAACAATTGCTGCAATTAGTTCTAGATAATATTTTTTACAACTAGGTACCTATACTACTAGGCTATAGGTACCTATTCTAAAAAATCTCAACGTGAAAACTTAAGTGAAGTGAGATAGTTAATTGATTCAGGCGTACTGTTGCGGAAATCCATTATAAAATACAATAGACGTTGTCAATAGATGTTGTTACACCAAACGCTGGTCGCAGAGACCAGCGCTCGGTGTGGCAACACACCGTGTTCGGGTTCGCGACAAGTCAATCGTCATCCCGAGGATGCCTCGTTGAGAGGTGAAACACGTTTCGATTTCTTACAGGGTTGTTTATGGCTCTTTAGGAATAGTTAAGCGGAACAGGTTACTAAATATAACAACGTCTATTTTATTTGTTTGTTAAGTGAGCTTTTAATAGTGTCAATCCCTAGCATCAGCACGCGTAACATGACAACCATAGAAACAGGTTTTCTACGGGTTTTGTCGACGGAAGAATAGACAAAATGATAGATTGTGATTATTTATCTGTCATTTTGTCTATGTCTTCCGTGTGGAATGACAGCTCACTTCAAGTTCATTTCACATAAGTTTTCTCGGAGAGATTTTTACAGAACAGAACGGTTGGATACATCCTTGAAACATAATAGGCAAGTACAGGTTGATCATCATAATATTAGTAACTAATTTTGGTAAGGAAAATAGTAGTTAGTAGGTAACTAATTAAAAATATGTAGCCCGTTAAGCATGAACGGACGTAGAAAGAGGAAATTCCTGCTTTACGATCAGCACGCGTAGCATGACCACTGTAGAAACGAGTTTTGTCGACGGAAGAATAGACAAAATGACAGATTGTGATTGTTTATCTGTCATTTTGTCTATTCTTCCGTCGACAAAAGTAAATAAATAAATGGAAATTTTGGTAAGTAATCACAAAATTTAAAGCGAGCATGGTGTTACCTACTACTTAGATAAGAAGGTAGTCAATTAGTCATAAGATCATAACATAAGGTCTTGTATCCCCGAAGGGTTAGGCACCCATAGTTGATACCCCCGCATCTCGCCAGTTATGTTTAAGTCCCATGTAATAGAGGGTGAGCTTACTGTACCATCAACCGGGCACAAATCCAGACTCCGCGCTGACTGAGAAATTCCTAATGGAAACCTCAATAACACATCGACGGTAAAAAGGAAGTAGAAGCGACATTTTGGTCAAAAATGAGTTTTATATGCCATCATATGTAAAATTTTCCGCTCTTTCGAATGCGCTTACTCCCATGGCTCTACGATGACTTTTTTGGCGTTTATGGTAGTTTATGCCAGTAAAAATACGTCAGTTTTTCAAAAATTTAAAACTTTGAACGGCTTTCCTGAACATTTCAGTTTTTGTCGCTTATACCCTATTACTTTTTAACTGTCGACATACATCATCAAATCATCATCTACATTTCTTTATCATTTCTCCTTTCGTAAGTCTGCTAGAAGAAATTTCTTAAGAAATAAGCATTACCTTTGTACTCAAAAATATAATTATTTCGTATCTGTATGTATTTTACTGTGTGTACAGACGCCAGCACATCAGACTACTACAATCTGTCAAATTTATTTAATAGATTTTCAACTTTATCGCTGAATTATAAGGTTCAAAGTTGATTGAGAAAATTTGACAGTTTCGGGTAGCTTGATGTGCTGGCGTCTGTACATAAATAATTAAATAAATATACACTGTCTGACCGGCTCTTTGCATGTGATCATTACGTAAAATTATTTGTTTAAATTTCTTTAAAATTGCGTGTGACTTTTTATGTATTTAAGTATGTACCTATTTAGTTTATGATAACGAGTAGAATGATTTTTATAAATTAAGTAGGTCACTGAAACTGTTTGTTGCATTTTATTATTCGCTGACTGAATGCATATGCATATTTATAATAAAATTAAATTTTTATGATAGAAAGTGTGTCACATTTCAACGTTTTGAGACATTGTGCAGACTTGCTAACAGCTATGAGACAATGATGGAGATTTAAAAGAGAGAGACATAAAGGCAGGCTGATAGCAGCAGCACGCGTAGCATGACCACCGTAGAAACGAGTTTTGTCGACGGAAGAGTAGACAAAATGACAGATAAACAATCACAATCTGTCATTTTGTCTATTCTTCCGTCGACAAAACTCGTTTCTACGGTGGTCATGCTACGCGTGCTGGATGAGAGTTGACGAGAATCGAGTTGAATGACGTGAAATTGGAGAGGCCTATGTCCAGCAGTGGACTGCTGTTGACTGATGATGATCCTTTAAAGACCTAAAGGATCTTAACGTCATTTAGCTATGACATGCCAACGCACAGATATTACTCTAAACTTTTTATTCGGAATTCCAAGATAAAGTTAAGGTATCTTCAAACTCATATTATCTTTGGAAAGTTTAATGACCTGCCTGTCAGAAATATTGCATCGTCGGTTCTGAGATAAATCAGTAAGTGCGATAAATTGATAAATTTTGTCAGAACTTTTCAATATCAATGAAAGGTTGACCAATATGTAGTACCTACTTAATTATTTTGTACTGAGCTATAGTTCTGATTTTCTCAGACATAAAAAGACATGTTACATTATGTAGATACCTATAGTTTAAGGATATTGTTGTAATCTGCAGAGTCATCTAAACAAAAAACTGACGTTGGTAAGTCTGACGAGTGTCGCAACACTACATTTACATAAATGATGATTCTGGTTGAATCGTTGCATCACCATAAAATATCTGTTTAGTTTACTACTAACGAAAAAGAAAAGTTTATCGATCTTCCACTTTGATCAACTTTACAAGCTTTACAAGTTGCCACAGATGTGGTAAGTACTCTTAAACATGTTACATTAATACATACATAAATTACATCTTACTTTGATAGCTTAAGGCTTAATTATAATCTGTATTGCATAATTAGGTTAAGGTTTCCCTCATAAAAATCAAAGATTATAATTTAAACATTTCAAGAGTAAAGGCTTCCGTGACGGGCGGGACTCCGGTAGAACAATATTACACCCCTAAACTAGTACAATATAATTAAATTAAAATAATTTCCATGAAGATTTCATTTTAAAAATCTACCAGAGTCGCGACGATCTTGACTGGGGGGCCAACCACCAGCTCATAAGCATTATTATTTTAATATTACTTCAGTGGGAGAAAGAGATGGAGCTATACGTCCTGTAGAGCTTCATCTCTTTGCCACACTGAAGAATTATTAAAATAATACTGCTTTATGAGCTGGTGGTACGTCCCCAAAAGTCTGTGATAGCCAAAGAAGGTGCAAAGGGGTACTTATTGCACTTACGGGCATTTAAAATTTTATCGATGATGCTAATTATTAGCCTAAACGGAAAGAAAACTATCGCTTTATTTTATGTGTCAGTCAGTCATGATAGAGCTATAAAAAAAAATTGGTAACTGGTATCATTCAATAAGACTTTTTCCCGAAGGACCAAACCTTGAGGATACAACGAAGCACATAACAATATAAAGGGTCCCCGATACAATCAATAGCAATTGTCAATTTTTACGTGATTGATACTTACTTACTTAAACTCCATTTGAAATAAGATTAGACATTTAACTATTTAAACCCTTTTTACAGTCCGTTCAACCGATCTTGACTTCTATGGCGTTGGTGGCATAACAAATGGCAGCTGCAGTAAACAGTTGGTATTGTAACCACTTTTTTGCTTTTAATGTCATCCTTTTGCCTACAGTATAGAAGTCAGAATCGGTTGAACGGACTGTAAAAAAGGTTTGTTTTAATGTCTAATCTTATTTTAAATGGAGTATTGGTACCCATTTATGCGCATATTGATCGTCTACCTGATGCAATTGAAGCGATTGACAATATTACTAATTACAATACAAATTGATGGCAATTGCAATTGATCGTTTCGGGGACCCCTTACAATACGTCGCAAGTCCACATGTATGACGTTTGTGTGACATTATAAACTTATAAACCAATAAAGCCCCTCCCCGAATGCAAATAGTACCTACGTGCAAACGTGCAATAGGTCCATAAGTCAGCCTTTTGCAATTCTGATCAGAACAACAATAATAACAGAAGGCACGTAGTCATTAGGACCAATATTACAATGGGTACTACCGACTGCTAATGATTATTATTATATGACCTTACGATCACGGATCCACTCACGATATGCGCACAGATTTTCGAAAGGTATTTCCGACGTAACCGGCAAAACACATGACTACGGCGTTTGTAAAAAAATTGGGAGTCACATGATTATTTTTTTGCAGAATCTTGCCAAAGAGAAATATTTGAAGACTGGGTTGGTTGGTACCTACTCAAATATTTCGACGGGTCACGGGTACGGGACAGTTTGTAGGTGTATTGGGACGTCCATGGACTTCATTGAGTTCAAGAACGTTACTGGTGCTTCAACCCTACTAAGACGTGCAACATGTTTCTCTGTTGTCAGACATACCCAAGTTCGAGATTCAGATACTTTTTACATTGAAACACTGTAAGCATGCTTTCAATACCTTGCATACCCGTCTGAAGGCAACAGAACATCACTATTATCCATCATGATGTAAAAAAGAATTGTTTAATAACATCAACTCATTGTTTCATTCAAATTGAATGGAGATTGTTGGTCGTTGTTTGATACGCACACTACTACTGGTAAACATCCTAAGTACAGAATGTATAACACCGTCTTACACCGTGTTTATAACAAAACATTAAATAGGTCGATTCCACATGGAAATTAGCAATTCGGCGAACTTTGAAATTGGCTAACCTCGCAAAAAAAAACTACATAAGTACTTACAGGCTGTTTTAAAGCCTAAAAACAGACACTAAGATATCAAACAGGTTGAAATAATTTCATAATCCACAAGAGATACAAAACAAGATTACACATTACGAAATATCTGTGAACGACAACACATGTATGTAAGCAGGTTCGCATACTCGCATAGTGATGCAACACCAAAATTTAGTGAAAGTGACAATAAAATGTACCTTGTTCGATATTTGAAAAAAAGGCGCGGAAAGTCGCGACTGTAGGTAGACACGCGCGCATTTGACGCGCAACTCGCGAGTACTGGCTAGTGACGTACCAGACGCGAATTCGCGAGTTGATTCAAACGTCATTTCATTCCCCTCTCGATTGTAAGTTTGTTCAAGGGTAACCGGTCGCCCGCCGGCGTGTTTTGTCATAATGACGACGTACAATCTCAGTGGGTTAATTAATAACTTACTCAGCTATAAACCTGATTTATTATCTAGATCTAGTAAATGCTACATCCTTGCACATAAAATCAAAATTACCACAGAGCAATTCTGCAATTATGAATTGCAGTAAAGGAGAGAACCATGCGTTTAGATGTGCTGATCGCGTTCAGTTTCATTGGTGAAATTCGCCCTTAATGGTCAAATTCAAATCATTTACATATTTCAAATAGGCACATGAAATCCACTTTTGAAAATCGATATACATACAACTGCTGTAACTGATTATGGTATAAAACTATACATATTACATGTATATTCTTCTGCAATAAAATTCATTCATCTTTTCAAAACAAAATGTGTAAAATTCAGTAGAGTTATTTCTAGTATTTACTATATGGTATGTGAGTAGGAAAATATGTAGGAATGTGTGGTATGTGTGTCCTTTATATAACTATATAAAAAATAAAATTGTAGTGTTTGTTTGTAATTTAAAAATAACAGCTTTTTACTAAATGCATATGAAAGTATATACAGTACGTTATAACAATAAAAATTATTTAAAAAAGCATTTTTTAAATTTTTGTCTGTTTGTTCCGGCTAATCTCCGAAAAGGCTGGATCGATTTTAACGGGATTTTCACTGGCAGATAGCTGATGTTGTAAGGAGTAGGTAACTTAGGGTACTTTTATTTTAGAAAAAGAATTAGTGTCCACGCGGGCGAAGCCGCGGGCAGGAGCTAGTTAGTAATATATTATTACTATTCTAAACTATATTCAAATTCTATTTCGAATTGATATTATTTTCTACTTAAACTAATATGAACTTTATGCTAGTTAATTAAGTTGATTTCCGAATGACTAGTACTATTGAAAAAGGTTCAAAAATGTTTGAAGTAGAAACGCAAACTGAACTTCATGTGAGAGATTTAAAGTTGTTTTTCCAAAAAAACACGTATTTGTTTACATGTTTGAAAACTAAATCGCGAACGCAATGTAGGTAGATTATGATATCGTCGCTCGGCATCCAATACCTCGAATGTGACATTATTTACGAAAATCTACGTTTTGTTTTATTTCATTCTACGCATTCAAATATGTGATCCTGCATTTTTTTTTCGTTAAAATGTCACATTCGCGGTATTGGCAGCTGAGCGACGTTATGAAAGAGACGTTACCTACAACTTAATAGTTGTAGGTTTTATTATAATGGGAATACGTAGGATACACAGATTTGGATGGAATTTGGCACACAGGTAGACTATGACCTGGATAAAGATATAAGATACTTTTTATCTGATAGACAATCGCTGCATGTAAAATACTGGTATTCAGCTGCATTCGGTAGACAGGTCCTATGAAAAATATATTCATTGATTCCTATGCGTTAACCTCTCGAATGCCGTAATTACAGAAACAATTAAAAAACCATTGTGTCTCACGTGGATCCATGTTCCAGCATACGAAAGGTTAATTAGGATTTGATAATTTACTAATCCAACCGCTAGTTAATGACTTATGTTATGATAACATTCTATGTTTATACCTACAGTAAAGAAACTGCATGTTTAAGTAATAGACTGACATACTGTCAGGTAACCTGTTTAAATGCAAAAATTGAGGCCATAACTTTTAAATTTTTAAATAAATGCCTTTTTTTGTTATTATGACTTGGTAGGCACTTTTTTTTCCTTGTATTTGTCTGAATAATTGTGTTATAATCATTCCTAATAATTATTGTTATCCATTGCTTTCCATCAGGAGAGATTGAGGTCAAAAGATGGCCCATTAAGAACAAAAAAAGTGTTTTAAAACCCATATTTCATGTATTTTTTTAAAAATAAATGACAGATTAATTTATTGGCGAATTAAACAAAAAACATTGTTAGGGTTAGGAGATTATTTAAAAATGGAATCAACATACTTATTTTACTTGGTAGGTCTAAGTAGCATCTATTCTAAAAAAAAGCAACCTGTAATCATTATAGTTTTTCATAACAATTTTTTTTAGATATTTTAGTACACAACCTTTTTGTCAAATAAACCTGTTGACTATCAAACCCACGCCTTGCATTAACTTGTTTGTCAAATTCTGAGGTAAGTATGCATGGTGCTCTCCTTTACTGTTCCCTCCACAACATCATGTTTTCATGCATGAGGCTGTACATTTTATTACGCAGAAACTTATGCACATACTAAACAGTAAACGTACCGACTCGAACTTCATACAAGATTTTCTTGAGCATCTTTTATTTACAGATTGTAGATACTTTTTACAAACTGTGGGTGACTGTTCCGTTATTTATTTATTCATGTTTAGTTTCAAAAACTATAATGCAGTGTTTAAAAGCTAAAATATGCTGTTATTTATTATTTGTTTTTACTTTATTTGTTAAATATTTTCTGATCAACATAATCACGTTCGATGTTATGTAAATGGAAGGTATGGTTAGAATTACGTTGAAGTTTATTAAAACAGAAACGAAGTAACTGTGATTTTAAAATTATTTAAAAATATACTAAAAAACTATAAGTAATATAATCGTACAAGTTATGTTACAGTAAAATAACGGCAGAACTTTGTAATAATGGTTGTGAAAGTTGCAGTTGTAAAAACTTACAGTTTTCTGGAATTAAGTCCAATTCTTCTTAGATAATGAATGCAATTACACTTATAAATTGAAATAATTCAACTATAACCATTCAATAACTTAGTTTCTTATCAGAAACCACACAAATATCGCGGAAGCGCTAACCAGCTGAGTTGCACACCTTTTGACCTTTGTGTTTGTGTTCCAGTTCCAAAACTTCAAATAGCATGTTGACATTTCTATGACATTGACGTTTCTAAGACGTTTAAGAAAACGCGGAAGAAAGGAATAGAAACTGATTAGATTTGGAACGCAATGGCTTAGGGATTGAACAAAAAAATGTTACTATTTAAAAAACCGAGTCTACAGAGTCGATTTTTATCTAACGTTTAGTTTTATTTCGCGTGAAGTTATAAGATAGTGTTTTTTGTATACGCGGGAATTTAGTATTAAAAACCGGCCAAGTGCTTGTTGACCACGTACGGTGAAGGCACAGATAATATAATACTTCGGTGAAGGGTTTGGTAGTTGGAATGATTACACATCATGCACAGTATTGATTTTATCGAATGCAAAAATAAGTTCAGAAGAATACGTAAGTTTACGTATTGCGATATTATATTTATCATAGTTTTAAAAAAATTGTCTAATTTAGTATGTACTTACATCAATTATTTACTGGTTGTATTTTCCGCCACCTAGTATTTTAAGTTAAACTAAATTATACGTACTATTGACCGTGCTAATAAGGCTAAGTATAGTACTACTTAGTCTGTGCTAAGCATACTCTGCGTCTTCATGAACAATGCTGTAAGTTTTCCCTCGGGCCTTGAGGTTAGGGCTCCCACACAAAACTGCGAATTCGCATCGCATTGCAAAAATCTGCGAGCTCGGCCTAGGCCGTGCGCACTGCAAACTCGCAGATTTTTGCGATGCGATGCGAATTCGCAGTTTTGTGTGGGAGCCCTTAAACCGACTTGATTTAGGCACATTTCATAAAATTCTATCTCAACCAAATGGTGATGATGCGAAGAGCCTGTTCAGGTTTATAGCCCTAATGTAATCCATAGCAATGTGATTTGTTACTATTTGTTTAGGGTATGATAGGACTGTCATACGCATTGCGATTATAAAAGTCCCAAATTAAAATAGAATAAAAAAATAAAAATAAAGTTTTCCCTCTTGGCGCATAATATTGGTTTCTCTCGTCTCTTAATATCGGCGCGCTCAGTGATTCGACGCACTTGGCAGTCGACGCAGCGTGACACGATACGAATCATCGTGTGGTGTCGCTCGCTCTCGCACCCTGTATTCTGAATTCTCAACCTTTTCTGGATAAAAGAAATCCTAAGTTTTCCGCAGGGGCGTAGCTACCGCCGTATCTGCCGTATCAATTATACGGGGCCTCCGGGCCACGGGGGCCCCTGACGTGCGTAAGCAAAAATTAATAAAAACTCCCCAAATTCATCATCAGCTATAAATGATTTAAATCAGTTTGCCGAAAAAAAGGCAAGGAGAGTGTACATTTAGTTTGAATTGTTTGTAAATTTTTTGGAAAAAGTGACAGATAGATAATTATGTTGAATAAATATTTCTTTTAATTTTATGCAAACACTTTTTTTCTTTTGTGAGAAATTTTTACCCTTTATAAGGGCTCCCAAACAAATTTTTATACGGGGCCCCGCCAAGGCACGCTACGCCACTGGTTTTCCGTGGCAGGGTGCTGAAACTTTTAAAGCTCGTTCGCTTTTTTTTCTTCGCTCGCTTTAGCATCCTGCATTTTCCTATTCCTCAAACTAGAACAAAAGCTAAAATTTTCGCCCCTCTACTCTCCAAGAGTAGTGAGGGGTGCCACAGAAATCTCGCCCAGGGCGGTGGTATTGCTACAACCAGGCACCAGCACTATGGTCCAGTTGGCCAGAGGCGGCCAACCTACCTACGCCTGCGACTAGCAATGTGCATAATTTGACAAAGTTACTCATATGTCTGTATGAATGGTCAACAGAAAATTGAATCTACTCTAGGCGGAATTTGAGAGGATGAATAAAAGGCGACTAACTAAAGGTTTAAAAGGCAGACGTGATTGGAATGTCCCCTAGAAGGTTTTAAAGGAACCTTATTGGTAGTGTCCGACCGAAAGTTCGGTTTCGGTTTCGGCCAAGTTTCGGCCAAAAATCAATTTTCGGCGGCAGTTTCGGTTTCGGCCAATATTGCCCGAAACTTTTGCCGAAACTGGGACTGATTTCGGAATTTGTCGTGCACGCTCGCCTAACTTCGTTTCTCGCAGCAACGCTTTGGCGGACGCTGGCGGCCCTGTTTGGGAATTGTCGTGCGCCGTTCGGATAGCTCTGTAGCAACACAACTTAGTCAGTGCGTTATCGCCCGACGCAAACATTCTTTAGAGGTTATGTTTTGATGGAACTGATTACATGTAAGTTTTTGTTTCGTTTCTGTACTTTAATGATTTATATAGTTAAATATTATTATTTTCCGTACGCAAAATACGCGCTTTGACGTGAAGTTGCGGATACCAGCCCGTATTACCTATTAGTTAAATATTGAGTCAGTAACTTTGTTTTGTTGTTATTAACAAATCAAGTCACATGTAAAAAAGAGCACATTTTGCTATGAGAACTTAATTTGAAAAAATGTTATTAATATTTTTATATTATTGTTGGGAATCAGAAGTGAAATAAATCAAAAAAATAATCAATCTTTAATTCCTTTAAACCACAGTTTAAAAATATCAAAAGAAACAACGATAATGGTCAGGTAGTACGTCCGTTCCTAGCGCTGTCCAAGCAAAAAGAGGCCGTTGCCGCACTGCGCGGCTCCTTTTAAAACCTTCTGACAGCTGATCGTCTGACATCTTCAAGACGTCACTTCGCCTGCCGTTACCAACATTATATTAAATAAATGATTACAACACAATCAATATACTGTGTTTTCATTTCATGTCCTAATTCATGGAGAATAATGGGTAAAATGCACCAAATTTCAGTATTTTTGAGGAATTTTATACTTGACCACGTGAGTTTCGGTTTCGGTTTCGGCCGAAACTGAACCCACGGCCGAATATTCGGTTTCGGTTTCGGCCGGAAAACCAGTTTCAGTCGGACTCTACTTATTGGTGATGTTCTTCAGAAAGGTCAGGTGCGTATTACTGACAACCAGTGTGCGTGTATGACTAGATGTATGAACGTAAACGAAGCAAAAAGAGCATGTAAGGATCGTAGCAGGTGGCATTCTGTAGTTTCTGTCCTGTCTACCCCATAGGATGGCATGGCGTATGAATGTTTGTTTTGATTTCTCTATTCGACTAAAGCAAGAGGTTGTTCTTATTATAAAGTGATGACTGTTGATGTCTTATCAAATTAATCATTTATTAGAATCGTTAACAAGTAAAATATAGTATTTTATTCGTTGACGATTCTATGATGCAAAAGGCGTGAAAATATCGCGGCGGGATTTTATCGCACATTGGATTTTCAACGCTCTGCTTATTACCGAGAGTTGAAAATCCAACAGTGTGTTTTATCGACGTGCACTCTGTTGAATTCTCAACGCTTGGCTTAACAACGAGAGCTGAAAATCCAGTGCGCGATAAAATCTCGCCGCGATATTTTTACGTCCGTGCGAACGTGGCCTTAAGGGTTACACGGCTGCCAACCGCGGCCCCGGCAGAGGTGATCTTAGTTGGCGACGGGCAGAGTTGTTTGAAATTTGGTCGTAAACCACCAACTATACGGATGTAAACCACCAAGGTCACCCTGTTGGGACGCGATTGGCAGCCGTGTAGCAAGCCCTTTACGCGAAATTCGAGTAGTCGAGACGTGGTCGAGACAGAGTGATTGGTGTCCCCCGTGTCCCATCACTATTTCGTTCACGTTTTTGACCATTCATTTTGAAGACAAGACTTATCAATACAACTTCACAGTCTTGTCAAAACGAAATTTCTAAAAAACCTTGCGACAAAAACAGCTGTCGATTAAGATTACAAAAGTATTTTTATCGTTTGCGGAGAAAAATATGGTTTTGTTACAATAAAGTCAAGGATTGGCACATTGTCAGTTGTTGTTGAGAACTATTGTGGTACGCTCGTCTGTTTTTGAGTGTGAATTTTTGTATCGTTATTATAAACGCAGTTCACGATTATGTCTAGTGAAAAGCCAGTGTCTGGGGCGCAGCCTTCAAGTTTGGGTAGTTCTCAGGCTTTGCAGCCTGCTGAGGATGACAATACGAAGTCGTGTTGGGTGTGTTTTGCAACGGAAGCTGATGACAGGCTGGCGGCTTGGGTACAGCCTTGTAAGTGCAGCGGGACCACGAAATGGGTAAGTGCATAGTTAGAACCTGTTCTAGATCGCCGCGGCCATAACCCGTGCTTCCGATTCCTGATATAAACAAGTGAGGAAGTAAAAGTATGGATTGTTTGCCCCGATTGTTTTGAGTAAACACTAATAAGCATTCAAATAAAATTGTATTGTAATTTGATTTATCGTTGTGAAATGAAAATGTGTCGTGTAAGTTTTTTGTGGTGGTCTTATTTGTGTGTGCAATATCATCAGTTTAATTTGTTTGTTTGCTTAACCAGTGAAACTTAACAAAAAACATTTTAATGATAGACATATTTCTCTGACAGCATTGATTATTAGAATATAACTACCTATATGTCTTTTTATTAATTTAAAATCAGATAAGACGTAAGAAATAAAGTAAGACTCATTTCAATATTAATTTATTGTAGACACTCATTATTGTGTCAGTAAAATCATTCAAAAAAATAAAATTGCATTCCTATTTTGCAATAGTGTTAGACTTTGTATTGTTATTGCTTGATTCATACATTATTGTGAAACACTTAAACATAAAAGACGTGGCTATAAGAAGAAAAAAGAGAAAGAAAATTTTAAATGAACTGGGTGAAAGAAAAAAAAAAACTAGTGGCTCTCTGAGAGCGCCGACAGAAGTGAAAACTTGAAAAAAAATTGCCATCATGGTAATCAACACGTTGATATCTTACTCTTATGTTGATTGTTTACTCCACGCACTGCGGTAATCAACGCGTTAATCGCTTTTTAATGGTCAAAAGCTGGTGTCGTCACAGTGTCGCGAAATCAATGGTTTAGTTCCATCTGAAAAATGCCCAATGCGCTAAGCTACTAAAGAAGTTTTCACTTCAAAATGTCTGAAAAAGATGTGAATACTGAGACCGCACTGGGCCCGCGTGGTGGATTACGGCCCACTCCCTCTCACAGAGAGGAGGCCTGTGTCCCTGCAGTGGGAACATTTATAGGCTGATGATGATGATGACTGAGATGATGGCTGATAGAGATGCGTGGAAGAAAAGGTGCTGCATCAACCTAAATTAATTTTAAAAAGGGAAGGACGATGATTACTTTGATCGAGGAATATTGAGCCTACATATTTGCCAAAGACTTGTTTGGCTTAAAACATTCACCCTCTCTTATTGTTTTTGTCTCAATTTTTTTCATAAATGCACTAAGTAGAAAGATTTGCCTCACCCTTCCCTCCTTGCCTCAGAAAGTACGTTAAACTTTTGGCACCATCTGTCTTTTGTAGATCTTTGAAAGTTGTTACATATAGGTATCCTATTACCATATTACTGGGAGTAGCTGGTGGCACTTACTGGTATTCAGCTGCATCCAGTTAGACTAAAAGCTGAAAAGGCTAGGCAGATGATGATGAATAAGTAAAAGTAAAACAAAGATTAACTTTATATTATTTCAACAAACAATACTTTTATTTATATGATGATTATGGATGAGCACATTGTCATG
The DNA here is from genome assembly GCA_963680765.1 of Agrochola lychnidis. Classification (NCBI taxonomy): domain Eukaryota; kingdom Metazoa; phylum Arthropoda; class Insecta; order Lepidoptera; family Noctuidae; genus Agrochola; species Agrochola lychnidis. Next base: position 9,433,361 of record OY796869.1, on the reverse strand, counting down.
TCTTGTTGTGTCAGTCAATGTACTATCAAGGTTATCAGTTCATCTCGATGTAAATAAACAATCCTTTAAACAAGATTACTCTTGTCCACTCAGATAAAATATCAAATTATGTGTCCTGTAGCTGTCTTGTAGCAGGTAAGAAAAACAAAAAAGTTTGTTCAGAACCAAATACAAGAAAAAAAAGAAAAACTGAGCAACTTTGAAACTTTGTTTATAATATGGTCAATTAATCATTTTGTCCTCTGCAACTGAAATAAAAATGAAGTCGACATCAATTTTGCTAATCAGAGAACTAAATAACAGATACATTTTCATCAAATAGTTGACAACGAAGTGTTGTATTATTGATTTTTCTATGATTTATTTTAAACCTGATGAACTCATATACCAACAAAACTCAGATGAAGAATCTCAATTATTTCTTACAAAGGGTGTTTGATATACATTAAAGCAGTAGCCACTGTTAACCGATTTCTTAAAAAATTACGAGGTTTTGAATTTGCATTTTTTTTTTACTTATGTTCATCAATATTTCGACAGTTAATGTGTTTTTTTTTTTTTCATTTGGTATTGAAAGTTTGCACTGTCGTTCCATAGTTTAGAGTTAGCTTCATTAGCTTTCATACATATTTTTTTTCTATTTAAAAAGCCCTAACACCTATTTTTAACACCACAGTATCTTTTTATCTTCACTGAATGTATGTTATCATCTTGATAATTTGGAAAATTATTGTTTTTAGTACTTAACATATCAGATTGTTAAACACTCATTTGTTATTGTGTGTGAATAGTGAATATAGGACAGTTTTTATCATTAATTTATATGACGAATTAGGGTCGCTGGGTTATAGGAGTAGTTTATGTGATACTATATTTTTGGATTAAGTTTAGCCAATTATTAAGAAGATAAAAGGTTTTTTAAATTATTATTTTACTTATTGTAATTGTTGCATTTTTCATCTACCGCTTTTCTATTAAGTAGGTAAGTCGCATTTGCTAAGATTTCATCAGATCCTTTCCATGTTCCGTAGCAGCTTATGGTCAATCCCATAATTTCCTTCACTTTTACTTCACCTGTACCTGTTCTTCATCTGTAAACTTCCAGACCACCACTAGTCTCAAAATTTGCCTTAATCACATGAGAAAGTTGTTAAGGGTGGCCGTTCTGGGGAAATTTTATTTGTAGTAAAACAGCATCACACTTCGTTCCAAACAATGCGTTCAGTGCCATTAAACTTCATCTAACTATCAGATTCAGACTATTTATTTGTAAACAGGTAACACAGGTGTGTGAGATGTTAAATTTTTGTCTGGGGGACTCTTATGTAATTTTGAAGTTCAAAAAGGCTGATTCTTAGCCTAATTTGAATAAATGATTTTGATTTTAGCCTAAGAGCAAAGATCCTTTATTCTGCTTCTATGGTATTTTCTTTATTTTCCTTGAGATTTTATATCCTTAATGTTAAGACATGCATATATATGTGTGTATTTTCCTTATCAAACCCCTTAAAACGTTTGTTTGTATGCATCTCGTGATTAAATTATCTATGGGTTGAAGTAATTTTACCCTGAATTAAGTAGATAGGTATAATTCATATTGAATTATTGAAATAAAATCTACCTTTGCTTTTATTCCACGAAGTGATTATGTTGCGGTATTCTGTTTGCGTGTTGCGGGCGCATTATATTTTAATTGAATCAACATAGAATTTGCATTAGGACCTACCCCTGTGGCACACCTAATAATTCTGTGCAGTGCGGTGTAAAGAATAAGAAGCATGATTAATTCTATGCACCCAGCAACAAAGAAATTCCAAAATACTCATTATTTTTTTCGTTGCAGAGTACAATAATTTTCCCATATTGACTGGGTAGGGTATTGGTAGGTATTATAGCTAAACCATTATTCATTAGTGTCACAATCGCAAGTAACTGTAGCATCCTACAAAACATTACCCTCCTTTTGGACTCCGCCCAGGCGCGGTCGCAGCCCAAGATTTTTGGGGGGGTCACCATGGGTGCTGAAGAACATTTTTAGGGAAGTATTTAATTGATACTCTAAAAATTATTAAGGCTCTCGATAGCTTGAATGATTTTGGAGGGGGGGGGGTCATGACCCCCAGGACCGCCCCCCTCGGACCGCGCCAGACTCCGCCGCAGTCGGGTATAAAGAACGGCGAATGAACTACAAAGGTCATCTATTGCAAGGGCACAAAGATCTTTATTCCATAGCCGTCTTGTTTGCTCCCTACAGGTGCTTGAACTTAAGTATTGGGTCTTTGTATCCTTATCGCTATTTATCGCCCTCAATCTGACGTTCGTTACAAAGTAGGACAAATTGTAGTACCGCTTTTTACTAAACCTCAGAATGACGGATCACCTTGCTATTGGTTGCGTAGATAGGAAGTCTAGGGCTTGCTACACGGCTGCCAGCCGCGACCCCGACAGAGGTGACCTTGGTTGGCGACAGGCAGAGCTGTTTGAAATTTGGTCGTAAACCACCAACTAGACGGTTGTAAACTTGTAAACCACTAAGGTCACCTCTGTTGGTACGCGGTTGGCAGCCGTGTAGCAAGCCCTTAAGTTTGCATTCGTCTATTCGTTTCGGAATCATAATTAATATTAATGTAATTTTCAAGGAAATCTTGACTAACATATTCTGATGAAGTTTTTATCTTCAATGTTTTTGGGGCTTCGTAGTTGAGACAAGATATTTTATTTATAAGATTTCTTATAGTGTTAATACGTCGTGTTGTTGTGTACGTCAAATTAGTTGCGTTACTTGTTGGTGAGTGTCAAAGTAAATTGTTCCTACTTTATAGTTATCAATCTTGCTTCTATTCAAAACCTACTTTTCTATGGAATTGCTGTTGCATCGATCTACGTAAAAGAAAGGGTTAGGATCAAACACTTTTCTGCCAATTTTACATTTTCCACCGATTTAAGTTCGATATAGATACTTATCTTAGCCACCATAATATTACCCTGGGGTACTCCTATCACCATTCAAGCAGGATCTTATGCAATATTTCCTTTTTGTTGCATTAATATTAAAACACTGTTATTGGTAGGATAACACAAGGCAACAAAATCACCCTCGAATCTCGAAATAGTTGGAACTTCCGAATAAACGTGTCGCATATTTGTGATCAACACATTCGAAAGCCTTGGACAGATCGCAAATAAAATCAGAAACATGTCAGTCACTTATTATTTGAATCTACCGGGGCTGACCTGAATAGTTCTTGTAGTGCTGAAAAATACTTATTACCTAGCGTTTTCTATTTAATTTTCATATTTAGTTTGCGTGAAAAAAATAACTGGGTCAAAGAACCTAGGTCCAACTAACATAGTTAAAGTTAAGTACTGTTATATTGCGCATGTCCAATTGTCCACACTATTTAAAAATGTACTAGATTTGTATCAACTGTGTATTTGCATCTTAACTGATCGGTAGTACTGTCGATTCATTAATAATTGCGACATGTCGCGTCAATGAAAATCGATCCAGCGGTTACTGAGCATCATTGTCAACTGCATCCCTGACCTTTGTACTTAATCCACTGACCTTATGCTTGTAGGATTCAATAGATAGAGATTTATTAAATGTTGGTTGAATTGGAATGGAGATTTTGACTTAAAACAAATTGTCACCATCCACGTAGTATTTATTTTAACCTTTTTTGCTAAATCCGCCTTTAACAGCATCCGCACAGCTTGTAGATAGCACAATTCTCGATATTGGCAATCAACTAGTCACGATTTACTGAGCCTTTATTTTAACTTTTTCTTCGTAATACTTAATTATTTTATTTTCAATTTGAATTTATTAAATAATAATCAGAATAATCTCTATGTTGGAGGCTTTTTCCAGGTCGTTGTCAAGAACTTCATGAATTAGTGTCGTTTAAGTAATTAGGTGTAATGCGTTGACACGAGATGTTTGGATATTTAGCTCGCACTTCAATTACGTTTGAAAGGCCGTTATTACGAATTACTACCGCCTGTAAAGGCCCGATAGACGTCTTAAGACGACAATAAGTGACAGCGACCTCGAGCGAGTGGGCGGAGCCACGCGTCACCTCCCCGCGACCCCGCAACTGCACGCACGTAATTTCGTAGGGTAACCATACGTTTCAGATAGTGAGGACTATCCTGTCTGATTTTAGATCACCAACCAATTTTTTTTTTTTCAATATATTGTTAATAAGTAAGCTAATATTCTGATAATAATTTAAGATTGTTATCATATTATTTTAATAGTTTGCATTGAATAAGTTGGTTTATTATATTTACGTAAATAATAAATGTGTCCATACATGAATAGGACATACCTACTTAAAATAATAACAGAAGATGACAAAAAATATAAAACAAAGATGTGTGGTTTGTGTGCGTGTATGACCAGCACCCTAATTGCATAATAAACGATCAATCACAATCTGAATCATTTAAACAGATTGCCAATCCATTGCTTCATAAGTTCGAAAAAAAACCTGCTCAACAACGTAAATAACGCAATTAATGTTGTTGAACTGCAAAATGAGACAGAATAGTCTTAATCATTTATGAAAAGGTGTTACGCAATTAGATAGCAGATAATATGAACGTAAACGAAGTAAATAGAATAGGTAACTATATAAAGATCGTAGCAGTTGGCGTCCATGGGAAACGAATGGAGCATGGAATGGAGAATGGATTTGTTTATCTACAAAGATTTAACATGATCAAATAAAACATGTGAATTATATATATATTTATAAGATGTTCTAAACTGTATGGGACAGCTGTTTTTTTAATGCGATTTCAAAGTTGCTGCTATAGCAAGTTATTCAGTTCAATCGTCTAAAGCACCTCTTACAAGTTTGTAAAATAAATTTTTAGGGTTCCGTACCGGAAGAGTGCCAAACGGAACCCTATTACTAAGCCTCGAATGTCCGTCTGTCAGCGAGCTAAATCTCATGAACTGTAATAGGTAGACAGTTGAAAATTTCTCGAAATTATTATCTTCATGTATTTTCATGAAACTTTCACCATCTAGAAGACAATTTAACTATACAAATTTTATTAAACGGCTTTTATTTGTATTGTGTTTGATAAATCAAGGTGGGTTGTTTTTCGAATAAATTTGGTGCGCGTTGAAGCCGGGCCTATTGTGGGCACGAGCGGCAGTGCATCGCTAATACTCGGAGCAATTTTATTCGCTTTTAAGTTTTGTGCTAAAAATTGGTGGTAAATCGAAAACATTAAAAAAGAAACGCCTAGCAAAAAATAGATTACAGAGTAAGTAACGCACCTATTTTAATCGAACGAATATTATCAATAGTGGTGCCGATTCTCTTGTACATCGAAAAATACTATCACTAAAATTCCTTACTTTTGACTATGAGAATCTCAATGCTATTCTGCAAAATAAATTCTCTAAATTAAAAAATAATTTTGACACATCTAAATCGAATTTGACAATCGCGACTCCACACGTGATACCTAACCATGTGAATCTTTTTAGAGCCGGAGGCACGCAGGGGGGCAGCCTCGACGTGTTTTATATGGAAATTTTATCTTTTTGTATGGAAAATAAAAAAAATATTACCTACATGTAGAGTGTTATGGGTTTAAGAGTTTTATAAAGAGGGTCGAAATTTTTATTATTTTTGCGATTGGACACAACGTTTTCGAGATACAAGCAAAAGAAAAATAAAATCAGTACTGTTTTTGCATCTGAAGTCGAGGTGTTGGTGTTAATTTGAAGTTCATGACTACCAATTTTATTCCCCACGTTTTTAGTCGCGATTAAACATAGTCAGATTTAGTTAGAAAATCTAAATTTTAGATGAATAACGTCAAATTCAGAATAGCAAAATTGCCATTTTTATTAAATTAATATCTCAGTACCATCTTAGTGCTGTCAAACTAAAATATAGTTAAGATGTGTCACTTTAGTCTATTTCAGAATGGGAAATCGTCGTTTGACAGGAATAAACTAAATTTTGGTGATTTTTAGTCCAGTTTAGAGGCATTTGTGACAAGAGAATCGGCACCAATATCCATCGAAAGGTTACTTAAATTATTTTTCACTAGCTTCCGCCAGCGGCTTCGCCCGCGTGATATATATATATATAAATTATAGCCATACTAGCTTTAGCCCGCGGCTTCGCCCGCGTGGATGTCGAAAAATATCCCACGGGATCGTACTACTGAGATTACATACCTAATAGCCGAGGAAAGGTCATTGAAAATACCGCTGCGCCCGCGTTGCCGTCAACCTTATTTATGTAGTAACGCGTAATTTTGGATCTGTGATATCTTTTAAACCATTCATTTAAATGATATGATGTCAGGCGTATTTTAATCTAAATTAAATGCCCAATTTAAATAACATATTTTATTAGGTATGGATTAATATAATATTGGTCAAAAAAGTTTAATGGTTTCATAATTTACAATATATTAACGTAATAATAATACGTTAATCATTTGTTGTTGTTGTGTTGTTTGTTGTTATTGCAACAGATAATGTAGGTACAAATTCACTCCTGGGTTGTTTCGTTTTATTTATCAGTGTAATTTTATTTTTTTATATTTCCAAATTTATGCACACACATATAAACAGACAAGAAGAGAGGAAAAGAAAAAATACGTACAAAGGAGTGCCTTTGTACGTATTTTTTCTTTTCCTTTAAAAAGCAGTGGCTTTTTCTAAAGAAATCTTTTTCAGCATACCTGCGACAGGAAAGTATAAAAAAGTTTTTACAAAAAAAAACAACCGACCTCCAAAAAAACACTACAAAGTGAAAAATAACTTTAAGTTCGGAAGTCGGTGTCTTGGGTTTTGTATTTTCGTTTTTTGCCACCGACTTCCGAAATTAAAGTTATGTTAAGTTTTATTTATTTTTTTATAATTTGTTTTATTTCAAACTTTTTAGTTTTATTTTACTGGCGAAATGTGGGTGCCCTATAGGTACACCTCTGCCTAACCCTTCGGGGATTACAGGCGTGATGTTATGTTTTATGTTATGTGTTAGTTTTATTAATATGGATATATGTATATTTGGAATTGACTCATTACTAACTTTTATTTGTTGTTATTTTTTTAAACCTACCCCTCTTTTTTTTGTATTTGCAGATGCAATATAAAAATATTAAATAGCCTATGTCACTTCCACTATTAAGACGAACCTAACGACACCTCATATGTTAAAATCCATCAAGCCGTTTAGGCTACAGAGCGTGCCAAAGAAATAGACATAAGTACATACATACAAACATACATACATACAAACATACATACATACAAACATACATACATACAAACATACATACATACATACTCTCGAAAAACATTACCCTCCTTCTGGGACAGTCTAGTAATTACATCTCCGCAGTCAAGGTCATACTACTTACGAACCAAGAACACCCCCACAACTTCTATGTCAATAATAGCATTCAAATATTTTTTGAAACTCTAATCCGGACTGTCCCTACAACGATGTAGTATGGTTACAAAAAAATTACAAAAAAACCTCGTCTCTGAATTTACGACTAGAGAATTTTTATTTGGTGTTGTCCTAAAACAAAAATAACACAATTATTTAAATTAAATTAAAGTGTGGTTACTACAATTCAAAATAATTCAAACTTTCGATAGAGATTAATGATAATTTTATTTCGATTAAAATAGGTACGTTACTTACTTCAGTAATCTATTTTTTGCCAGTGTAAGGCATTTCTTTTTCAATAATTTGGATTTACCAGACATTTATAGCATGAAATTTAAAAGCGAATAAAATTGCTCCGAGCGTTAGCGTCTACCCGTGACAGTGGTCAGCGATGCACTGCCGCCCGTCGCCCGCAAGAGCCCCGGTTTTAACGCGCACCAAGTTTATTCGAAAAACAACCCACATTGATTTATCAAACACAATACAAATAAAAGCTGTATATTAAAATTTGTGTAATTAAATTGCCTTTTAGATGGCGAAAGTTTCATGAAAATACACCTGATAGCTTTTGCGTTATTATCGTTTTTTTGACCGCGTTAGACATTACTTTACAAATTAATTACACTATGTTATAAAAATATAATTTGAATTATTCGTATATCAAATTACGAAGAAAACTGTCTAGTACAACATATATTTTTTTCAAAGAAGTAAGACTAGTCGTTTAGATGTGGTGTCCAATTTAAAATCATTAGAAGTCGTATATCTGCGCCTTAACATGGGTCATTAATGTCATCATAGTCAGTTTTATCATTGTTACTGTTTGTTCTTATGGAAGACTGGCTGTTTTCTGCGGCTTCGCCCGCGTGTGTTTCGTAAATCATCCCATGGGAGCTTACTACAGGGATAAGAAGTATCCTATGTCCTAACCCAGGACAAGGTCTACCTGTGTGACGAATTCCATCAAAATCCATTTGGATCGCCTTTAAGGCGTAAAAACGTGACAGACTGTTACTTTTGTTTTGCATTTATAATAGGAGAATGGACAGTAGGTATGGACAAACTTTAGAAATGTGGGAAGTATAAGAGGTACGGCAAGCATATTAATTATTTGGACCTTACGTTGTAAACATGCATACTCAAGGAAGGTCACCTGTGCCCATGAGCAGAGTGCCTTTCATTTTGAATAAGTTTTGTCTCAATGTAATGCATTGACTGCCAGAATGTGGTCATCATTATTGCAGAGTTCATACGAGCATAGTAACTAATGCTTAGTAGTATTGTCATTTACAGTAATACCTTGCGTGTACATGCTGAATTAGTGTTTCCGAGCGAGTGAATAGGAGCCGATTCAATTAACTTAACGACGGCTTTACTGACAAACTTACTAAGCTCGTGTGTACTAGGCATAATGATGTGATATCTAATCTGTATGCCAGGTGTGGGGAGTTTCATTACATTACTCATTGATTCTATCAATTAAACACAAAAATAATCTCTCATTGCTTCAGGTGCATCAAAGTTGCCTTCAACGGTGGGTGGACGAGAAGCAAAGAGGCAACATAACCCGCAAAGTGCTGTGTCCACAGTGTAAAGCAGAATATATTGTAGTGTTTCCTTCTATGGGAGCGTTCGTGGCACTCTTAGATGCCATGGAAGAGATCACGCACAAGATCTGTCCCTTCATCGCTGGAGGAGTACTCCTGGGATCTATATACTGGATTGCGATCACGTATGGAGCTGTCACTGTTATGCAGGTAAGATTTGATCTTGTATTGATGCTTACAAAAATTTGTGTGGAGGTGGAATTTGCCCTAGACATTTTCGGCCAGCCAAACTTTCTCTCATTCTTTCGTTTATTTTCGACAGAGTGGGTTTTCGAGGTATGATATTTCAACATTTTTAATACTCATTTAAATTTGAAGATTCCAATTGTCGATTCGCAAAAGAATATGCCCTTGAAGTCTTGACTTATTTCAGTAATGTCAAATTAGTGATTTGCTTTTTCGTTTGCCCTGGTTTATGAATAGTAATTTAAGTAGAGAATTAGTTATTCATGCTCATAGACTCAGATCAGGGGGCCTACCACCAGCTCATAAAGCAGTATTATTTTAATATTACTTCAGTGTTGGAAAGAGATGAAACTCTATAGGTCGTATAGCTCCATCTCTTTCTCTCACTGAAGTAATATTAAAATAATACTGTTTATGAGCTGGTGGTAGGCCCCCTGGACACGTTCAATGTAATAAGTTTGCGTTCATGATAAAAAAACGAATTCGCCTGATTGTGTGGAGTGTGGACCTATGGAAGATTTTGGACTGTGTTCGTTATGAGTCTGATAGAAATGGATGAGTTTGGGATCTTCAGGTTGAACCAACTTGATTTAGACACATTTCATAGAATTCTGTCTCAACCAAATGGTAATGATGCGAAGAGTCTGTTCAGGTTCGTTGCCCAAATATAATCCATAGCAGCGTGTATTTTATTATTATTTATTTAGGGCAGTGGTCGGCTAACCGCGGCTCGGGAGCCGGCTCTTTGGCCTAAGTGCGGCTCTGGAGTTCTGTACAAATGTCGATGTATGCGAGCGTAGAGGTCGGGGTTTCGGTCTAATGACCGAAAAAAAAATTATAAAAAAAAACAATAAATATAATATTTATTTATTAATAAATATATAAAAATTAATTTCTTGCTTAATAGCAAGAAATTAATTTTTATTTAAAATTAAACTATATTTCAAAGTTATTTCCGTAATATTTTCACCAAAAATTAACAGGAATCGAAAATTAATTTACTGTACCTACCTTTCAAAGTTTTCCAAGGTTAACTTGTTAATAAGTAAGATGCCGTTATCACATTATTATCAGCCGATATGATAATGATGATGAAGGTATTCTACTTCTTAGCAAGTTAATTTTAGGAAGCGTTGTGGAGTGAAAGACGATGGGAATTTTAAGGATAAAAAAAAGTGGTAGCACTCCGGGAGTGCCGACAGAAGTGATAACTTGAACAAGATCACCTTGGTGGAAGAAAAATACTTGTACAGAACATTGGTCCGTAACCTTATCTAAATAAAGAGAACGAGATCTTATTTTAGCGTCAAACTATAACTTTTGCATGCCTATTGGTAAAATATGGCTGAATCTATTTGTTTTCTTTATCACCATGTACTGTACCCATATTTGCAAAATAAACGACTTACTTACTTAATCGCGTTTACAAAAAAAAATACTTCCGAAACCTTTAAAGTAAAAATACTTGCGTAGAACATTGATCCGTAACGTAATATAAATAAAGAGCACAATCGCATTTACAAAACCATTAAAGTAAAAATACTTGCATAGAACATTGATCCGTAACTTAATATTAATAAAGAGCACAATCGCGTTTACAAAAATGATGTGTTTCATGGTGGCTCGAAATTAATGGTTTTTAGTCCCATCTCAAAAATGCCGAACGCGCCTAAAGAAGTTTTCACTTAAAAAAAAAGTGTATTGAAATAGTTTGGATTTGGACACACAGGAAGGATTTGCTCTATTGACTAATGAGTTTGCAACCGACCACTGATTTAGTGTATGATGCGACTATCATACGCATTGCGGTTATAGAAGTCCCAAAAAAAAAAAAAAAAACAATTTTCTTTATTGTACTGTATCGGTTGTATTATCTTCGCTGTAGATAACAAAGAGGGTTTTCTGCCACATCGATGTCCTTCAAATTCTGCTATCTCTGTTATCTTTCTATGACCGTTCTAGTGTTCTCATAGTTAAATGATAATAAAAAGAATTGCGGTGTTTCCTATTGCAAATAACGGTTTTCGACTTTGTTTTTGGGCTACCCGTCATAAACGAAGACTTGTCGGAGTACAGGACCGGTCTATGTGGTGATGAGTGGTGGCCTATCTTCGGCTGGAGTGTAGACTGGTACCATATTAGTTACCGGTAAACCGGTAAAACCGTTAAAGGATGTTTTTTTAAATTCGATTTGATAATAAAGTGAATAAACTGACTCAGTAGCCTAAAATGAGAAAAGGAATAAACAAACTTTGATATAAACGTTATTATTTATTTTAAATGAACTTACAGTTGTGATTTTGTGATTCATGTCATAAAAGACAAACAAACAATAATTATAAAAGATTTTGTACGAAAAAAAAAACTGTACTATATATCAATAGTACCTACTACAATAACAAATTATTGTATTTTTCTAAATTTACTTTCAAATTAGAATTTTTTAAATTATAAAACTATCACAACTTGAATCAACAATCAATTAGTAAGTAATTAAGGTAGGTAGTGCTTCAAACTTAAAATATTTTATTTTCAAATAATAATTTAATTAGGCCTTTTTAACAATCTTCTTATAAGTATTCAATTAATTATTATAGCTTAAACAGCATTAAGAGTTATACAAGCTTAGTTTTTGTTTATACTAAACCTCTTAAGGGGTCATTGTACTCATCATTATGAACAATTTTCACTATGGAACCAACGCTGAAATCGCGAAAAAAAATCAGCTGTTCCCTACATTTATGTTCGCATATCTCGTCCAAAATGTAGGGAACAGCTGATTTTTTTTTCGCGATTTCGGCTTTGGTCCCATAGTGAAAGTTGTTTATAATGATGAGTACAATGACCCCTTAAGAGGTTTAGTATAAACAAAAACTAACGTTGTATAATTAAATCAAATAGTCATGAACAATCATCGCTTACCTTATGTCATAAAATGATCAGTACCCTAATTGCATAATGCACGATCAATCACAATTTGTTTCGATTTGAAACAGATTGCTAATCCATTGCTTCATAAGTTGGAAAAAAAATCTGCTCAACGTAAATAACGCAATGAATGTTGTTGAACTGTTAAAATGAAACGAATTTGTCAGAATCGTTTACGAAAATGAGTTACGCAATTAGGGTACAGACTTTTTTCTTTTGTTTTGGACTTTTGTTGTTTTTGTTTTGTTTTCTTCCAACTCAATCTTTTTTTTAATTATTATAATGTAAAACCTAAAGTCTAGTGGCATTAGTATTTTCCTTTTCTCTGAAATGGCTTCTAAGGAATCATAATGCATTCAAATATTTATCACTAAGCTAGTCTGGAAAAGCACTTTTGGCTTCCTGCCGTGTGAACAATTGTCAGTAAGCAATTGTTAGAAACATATTTTCCTTTTAGGTCGCCATAACAAAAATAAAGCCATTTTGATTTAGGTATAACAAAAATAAATATTTTATACATCATTAAATTACCGGTTGTGTTTTTACCGGTTATTTTTGAATCATTAAAATGGGCGGTTTACCGTTCAAAATTAAAACCGGTAAACCGGAATTGAATGCCGTAATTCCACATATTTTAAATCGTTAATAATTTCAGATTCTTTACTTTGAACGAGTTCATTGCAGACTTATAAATTATTTAACCTTTTGACCGCTTGTGTCGCATTTATGCGACAAATATTTCCGTGCCCCTACCGCGCGTGTCGTATTTCTGCGACAGAAAACAAGTATGATTTTTTCGTTCAATTTTCGTCCTATTAACTGCGTGGTACAACTAAAACCATTACTAAATAGATATATTTTATAAAACAATTACTTAAAATTATGTCTCGTCGCTCTAAGTTTTGAAAAAGCTTAGACAAAAATACGTAAATACAGCTTGGACTTTTCTTCGGTGTGTAACGCGCGTGTCGCATATATACGACCATAGGGATGGGATACAATGCAATGCGCATTTTAAAAACTAAATAACAAATAGTTAAATAATCAGGTATAATGCATCATTTTCAGCATAAAATAAACAGTGTCATACGAAATAAAGTTTATTTAACATATTGCCTTGTGTTATGAATTCTTTTCCTTGTTTTTCATAAGAAAAATATCCCTCAGGATCTTTGTATTATGATAACATTTCACGTTAGTTCCCATCCCTAGACGCTTATGTTTGCAACAAATTTCTCTAGTTAGTCTAGCGCGGCTGTCGCATTAATGCGACCACTTCCTACGTCACAAGCGGATCAAACGAATGGATAATGTTGTTCGTGGGTACACACATTATCGATAAAATAGTCACTTTTCAACAATGACTACAGAGGAGTTTTTTTATGTGTGTTCGCGGATAACTTCGTCGTTTATGAACCGATTTTGATGATTCTTTTTTTATTGGAAAGGAGATATCCCAAGGGTAGTACCATGATAAGGAAACTAGAATCTGATGATGGCATCCCAGATAAATAGATGGAACTCTTCAAATATTATAGGCACACTTATAGCGATTTGGGTATTTTTTTATAGTAACTCGTGCAGTTGCTCTTGGAAAGCACCATTTGGTTAAGTGGAACTGATGATGAAGACCACAAATAGCCACCGGAACTACTCAATAATAAGTATTTCACGGGTTACGATTCGATTACTTTAATATGGTTGCAATGCAATTTATGCTCGTCACAATGCATATGGAGAAGTGGAGCTGATGGTGAAGTACCAAGAGAACTCCTCAACGATGAACGTCCCTGCATCGGGAAAAGCAATATTTTGTAAAAGGTGATGAGCTGTTGGCATTAGGCTAATGAAACTTAGACAAATTACAAATTAACCCACTAAAAAGCGAGAAATAAAAACTTTTTTAGAAAAAAACAAAAACTACTAAGTACAAAGTAAAAAATAAATTTCGGAAGTCGGTGGAAAATAACGAAAATACAAAACCAAAGACCGACTTCCGAAATGTAAGTTATTTTTTACTTTGTAGTCGTTTTTTAGAAGTCGGTTGGTTTTTTTTGTAAAAACGTTTTTATTTAAATATTGTGATGTAATTCTGTTATTTACTATATTACTTATCTACATATCCTATTGATTGTCCAAATTTGGAACCGTGTTGAATGTTGTCCTTACCATTAAAAAGGTATTGTGACAGTACCTACAAGTCGGACAGGCACTCGCACTCGAGTTACTTATGGTGTTGTCTCTTACTGTGCTCCGGCGATGACACTCAGCGCGGCACGTTTGAGTTATGACGACGCCACGCGCCGGGCACGGTTAGATAAATCGAAGTCTGTCAGAGACTGGCGTAGGCACGTTTTTATAAAACTTATTTAATTGATGGGTGATAAGTTCCGTGTGGTGCCGGACGTAAAAGAATAGCGCCATCCCATTTCTTGCCGTGGGTGTCGTAGGCGACTAAGGAACTAACTAGAGAATGGGCAGCAGCGTTCTCATACTGCTACCGCCAACCCGCCTACCAAGCTTGGCGATATAGGAAAACCCCCCTCTTGGAGAGGCTTATGTCCAGCAGTGAACGTCTTTTGGCTGAAATGATGATGATGAATGGGTGATAAGTTCTTTGATGTGCATTTAAAAATATCCCGTTTATATTATACCTACCTGCTTTAAAATCCGTAGCTTAACGACTCTTTTTTGTCTTTCTGTTGATTAGGGTGGTTTTAAATTAAGACTGATTTAAAATAAAAACATAAAAAACTTTTTGACTATTTTTTTATCGATACAACGATTGCTCCTCCTTATTTATTGTAGGTATTATTTTGTCGATTTTTAGCCGCGCGCTAGGGGCACGCCAATTGATATTTGGCCAAGCGCTTAAAAGGTTAAATATAATTTAAATATAAAACTAGAACATTAAAAATTCAATGTCACGAACGTGATTATGATAAGGTATACCTACATTATCTACTGACCATTTTCGAATATCTTCATTAGAATTTAGAGTAGGTTGGGGTAAGTTCGGCGCTAGGATAAGACCGTACGAATTAAATGTCCGGCTAATTTGGCAATATTTTGAATGCTGAAAATATTGTGATCAGAATTTGATTCGTACGGTCTTATCCCAGCGCCGAACTTACCACAACATACCCTGTTGGTAACTTTGAACTTGACTGTTACTAAACGAAAAATATTCATTATTTATCATAATAAATGCATCATAATTATTCATGAATGTAGCTCAATTTCCTTTTAAATCAGTGTTATTTTTATAGTTAATGAAATTCATTTAATAACAACTACAGGTAATGGTGTATTGAAGAAGGTTATGTGAGGTAAAAATTAATATTTCCTGATAGACTGACCTTTTGAAGTCAATTAAACGCATTTAATTTCATTATGGAATTAATATTTCCTTGAATGACTATAAAAGTAGTTTGGCAAACTCATTGGGCTAAACGAGCTAAAAATATTTATTATTTAAATAACTAAGTCCATTCAAATCCACAATATTGAGTCGTTTATAAGGAAAATATAAGAAACTTGATGTTACTAAACGCAGAAATTATTACATTAGGTAAAGGTTGCCATTTGCAATTAAATCACTAATTAAATCTACGACTCGGTTCGAAGTTTTTAATTAATTTTATTTCCAATCGACCAACAATGCCTAGCCTCATTAGAACACGTTCTTTGCTTACATAATGGATGCTAAGCAAATATTTTCTCATTAAAGATTAGAAAGAGAACAAAATTAAATACATGACTACCACTGTTTCTTATTATTGAAAGCATGTTTTGTGAGTGCCAATAGGCCTTATCTTTGATATGTCATAATGATGGAAGGGTTCTATAGGATTATGTTTACCTAGCAACAGCGTCCCCTTGTTTGGCAATAGCCCCAAGCATACATACCCGATGACCGATCGATACCCAACCCAGCTTATCGTGGTCCGTTGCCTGGACATAAATAAGGCCTTCGATATTCCTCACAACACCCTGTGTTTCATCTGTGGGAGTGATTTCGTGAAAAGCGACGGAAGTGTCTAACAAGAAGCCAGGGAAGCGCGCGCTATTTGATTTGACCAATGATCGCGCGCGTTGCTAGAGTTGGCTGTCAGAAACGACCTTGACGAGGCCCCGCCCCTTTAACGTTGCTTATTACCAAGGTGTGATGTCAGATGTTACACATCATATGCGACTACTGTAAGACTCGCTCGTTTTTTCTTCTTTCGCTTCCACTCATTTCCAGCTCCCTTTTTAGATTGCCGGTTCATCTTACTGGGGTCCGTCCTAACCTACGCTTGGCGATTCAATGACTCGTCCTTGGACAGATATGGCCAACCCATTGCCATTTCACCTTTCTAACTCTGCATCTCAACTTGCCAAAATGATAATTTCCAGTTTGCTCATGGCATTACACACCATAGAACGAATAAACAAGAGCCATATCAAAGTAGTTAGAGTAAGCTATCAATGGACATAATCTAGTTAAATATTTGCCATTTGATACCAGCACGCGTAGCATGACCACCGTAGAAACGGGTTTTGTCGACGGAAGAATAGACAAAATGACAGATTGTGATTGTTTATCTGTTATTTTGTCTATTCTTCCGTCGACAAAACCCGTTTGCGTCATGCTACGCGTGCTGGAAGTCTAGAAGCATACACAATTTCCGTTTAATATCAACTTGACCTGCTTTGACCTCACCGTAGGCAAGACGAGTCACTAGTGCAAAGTAGACTAAACCTTCTTTCACACGTTTGTCACGATCTGTGACTTTGTAATCAATTAGCGTGTCTACAACAGTTATAGATCACCATCCTTTGTCGAAGATGACACAGACAGTTAACTAATTTACCGTACGTACATAATTTATGATAAGGTCATCCTGACATACATATGGTTTTGTGTTGCTTGTTTAGGTGTTCAAGTGTGATCGTTTTTTGTACTTTTTTTGGATATGCAAAAAATATTGATAACATCGTCGTCGTCATTTGAATTTGAAGCTGGTTCTGCCTCTATAATTTTATTTGTCTCATTTAATTTATAAACAGTTACTGGTCTGTTTCGTTCATTTATTATGATTTTAATGCCATCTGATTTGCTACATCTAAATCAGGTTTGGTTTTGAAAATATCTACCTAAACTAGCTATACGATTTCAAAAACATTTTACTTCAATGGCTTTAACAAAAACCACAGGAATTTGTTAAACCACGAAATGCCCATGACGATCCTTAGCAGTTAAACTAAGAGGACATAATATAATAATTGCTTCTAAAAATACTTCTTTATAAAGTATACTTTAGAGAGACCAGCATAGCTATTCACAACCGTTCGATACGCTTCCGTGCCAAATCGAACATCAATCAATGTTATCAGAAGAGTCCTCTTATGGCTGCTCCCAAACCCAAAACCCGAAAATTCTATCAATTTAAATCAAGTAGACGGCCGCCATTCTGCCGATAGCTATTTGCTGTCGGGAGCAAGGCAAACTAGTAATTGAAAATGTGTCATTTTCGATTCGACAACCTGTCATTCGACGGCCCCCACATATACTATCGAAATTACAAAAAAGCCATTTTCGTTTTATTGCACTAATAGCAAGTAGAGATAAAGATGTATGATTTTATATAAAAACTAGCTGACCGAACAGACGTTGTCCTGTTTCCTATAACTAGATCGCAGCGCCACCTACCGGGTCCAATTGTGAATCTAAACCACCCAGGGACTCATTCAAACACACACCAAAAATTTCATCAAAATCGGTTCAGCCGTTTAGGAGGAGTTCAGTGACATACACACTCACAGAAGAATTATATATATATAAAAATTATGTACTAATTTTATACCCTCAATTGTTTTTCAATTGAACAAAATCGAAATTGGCATATTCGGTAAAAAAGTAACCAGCAGTAACCAAGTAAACTATCGAATGTATAATATTAGAAAAAGTATAATAATTATCAAAAACTATAGTAGACAGTATAAAACGATAAAATTTTCGAATTTCATGTTCGACAAAAATCTAAATCTAAACTTAGAATCGCTCTCCTGTAAAGTAGAGGTTTTGCAGTTTCGATACTTTACGTGGTGGCCGTCGATATGGTTCTGAAAAGCTATGCTGAAGTTTATAGTATAGCTGTGAACATTTGCTGAATTAAATATGGTCAGATTTTATGTCATATTGTCTAGAAGCTGAGAGCTAAAAATCGCTAAAGTTAATAGTTCCTAGAACTGTTAGTATAGGTATAACTATCTTGGAATGGAAAATTAAAGTACGTAGTGCATATTTCACTGCACATTGCAACTACCATTGCTCAAGAAGTTACGCGATGCAGGACGCTCTCGAAATCCATGCGACTAACGATATGTAAACAATTGCGTTAAGGTAACCAATTTCCGTGTTTTTATTGGCTTGGTACAGTTTGTCGAAGAGTTCGAGATACCGCCTTATCATCGACTCGCCGTTATGTCATCGGTGTATCTTGCGCTGTACCTGTAACCCAATCAGGATGAATTCTGTTGCCGACATAGCTAGCAGAGTTAGAAAGCTGAAGTGGCAGTGGGCTGAGCACTCTGTTGAAGGACCGATGGCCGGACCAGACGAGTTCTTGAGTAGAGACCGTGAATCGGCAAACCTTTTGTGGAACGTCCTCCAGCTAGATAGACAGATGACCTTAAAAAGCTGCTGGTACAGACTGGATGGGGAAAATAAAATAAGGCTAGGTAACTTCCCGTCTGATCCGCTTCAAAAAGACCCATTATAAACGCACATATACAGTCATCGATTGTGATTTATTCAAGTCTTTTTGACAGTCTTCTTCTTTTCTTCTTGTTTTTGTGTGGTTAGTGACTAACCTGGTGTCAAGAGTTTTAAAGCCGCCCATGGGCCTCTGACTTGGCTTCACATTATCGTCGATAAATATCTCTCAGGCATGCCGGTTTCCTCACGATGTTTTCCTTCACCGTTTTTGAAGCAAGTGATAATTATACAATACGCACGTGAATTCGAAAAGTCAGAGGTGCGTGCCTTGGGTTCGAACTCGAGACCTATGACTTGGTAGTCAGTATGTGTTGACAGTGACCTAGTTGATAATCATTATCAATCAACTATAGTCCATGTCTAGACTATGCTTCAATCAATCTACTTAGCCTTTCCCCAACTATGTTGGGGTCGGCTTCCAGTCTAACCTGATCCGGCTGAATACCAGTATTTTACATGGAGTGACTGCCTATCTGACTTCCACAACCCAGTAACTGGGTAATACAATACCTCTTGGTAAGACTGGTGGTCAGACTCTCGGGCTTCTGATGACCCGTAACGACTGTCAAAGATCCACGAATGACAGGCGGGACCATCGACTTAACGTGCTTTCTGAGGCACGGAGGAGTCTCGGTATGTGAAGATGGTCACCCATCTACGGACCAACCCCGGCAAGCGTAGCTTAACCTCATGAATCGTCCCGTACGGTTGTTATTACACACTATGCTTGTCCTACTCTATTTGAAAAATTGGAAGTAGTAATGGTTGTATCGCTTTTTCTGGATTTTCTCTCGTATCGGCAGTCGGCACCAAATAAAGTCTTGCATTTGATGACTTTGGCCAATCACGTGTCGATGAACAGCTTCAGAGCTTAGCGTAATAATATTCACGATGAAAACACGTTTCATTTCCTTATCTGTAACCAATAAAAATAATCTTAATTAGTGTTTGAACTTTGTATTTTCTGAGGTAAACCGCAGGTAAAACGTCACCACAATATGACATGAAAGTGCATATTCAAGTTATAAATTAGTAATCAATTAGTTTGCACTTGACCTTATAAAACTGTACTAGTATGCGTAGTGTACATAAACTCATAATTTCTTATTGACCTGTTATCTTATCCTTTTTAGAACAGTGGGGTAATTGCATAACACACTTTAGCCGACGTCATGGACGTAATAAAATAGCGGTGACTTTTTTTCGTACACTTGATTTTCAACGATCTGCTTAGCGCCGAGAGTTGAAAATCCAACAGTGTTTTTTCAACGCGCTGGGACGAGAGTGCGTCCTAGCGCGTTGGATTCTTAACGCGTGAAAATCCTGTGCGCGATAAAGTCTCGCCGCGATTTTATTACGTCCGTGCGAACGTCGGCTTACAGCAGCAATGGTTTTCATTTTGACAGTTCAACAATATTCATTGCGTTATTTACGTTGATGTTGAGCAGACACATTTTTCGAACATATGCAGCAATGAATTAGCAATATTATCCTTCAAAATCATTCAGATAGTGATTGAAGTGTTTACGTAGTTAGGGTGCTGGTTTGTGTTCAATTAGTACGTCTAATGACAGTAATTTGTTTGAGTAACTAGGGTAGCAGCATCGTATTCATTAGTTAAATTCGTCTTCTGAAACTGTGCTAAGCATGGGCGGCCTGCTTAGCACAATTTCTATGAATTGACAAAATATCGTTTATTATTTATTTGTAAGCTTATAGATGAGCAACAGGGTGTAAGGTTCAGTCATTCTCTACATAGAAAAGGGACGATCCACTGACCAGACGGTGTCGTGTCTGGTGGACTACTGCCCGACGATTGATTTCGGGACGTCGTTAAATATGCTCGTCGCACGGTAAACTTCGCTTGCGCGATGCAGGATTTCGTGTGACGTCAGTGTGATGCGTACTTCGCATGTGGCAATGTAGATGGTGCCACAAGATAGGTAGATAAAATATTCTTTATTATGTACACCTTAAAAAAAAATACATAAAAAATATAAAAAAAATGATAAATATTTTTTTGTTTTGTATGATGATGAAAGCTGACGCGGAATCGAGAAAGAACAAAGTGTTCACACAAATAAACAAAAAGCGACTTCGCAAATTCGGGGGGTTTTACTCCACTGTTACACATTATATAATACATCCAAAGTAAAACATGAAATCGTTTTGTCTTATTATTAATTTTGTCTGTGCAGAAGCAGAATAGTAAAAAAAAAAGTAATTAAAAAGTTATGAGCCAACAAAGATTCGTTTTTCCTGCTAATTTTAACGCAACTTTGGGAGTAAATAAGTAATAAAAGACGTATAAAATCTCCAAAACAAAGCTCGTTCCGACAAAGCTCAATTGTCGAAGATTACAATAAACTTTATTCGTAATTGATTTTTGCAGCAGTTTTTTCATAAAACTCCACCTTCCAAAGGACCTTTCGTAATTTTTTACGCGCTCGTTTTACTAAAATCGTTCTGAACGGTGTTCGTGTGCGTGCGAACTAGAGTTTGTGCATGTAGACCAGCGTCTAACTGCTCATCACTGATACTATCTCTGTCGGACACGATGCCAGGTGAGATAGCGTGCTTTTTGACCAAGCCCACCAATGAGTTCAAGCCCGCGACTAGTTCAACCTTAATTTATAAAATGTGTATATGAACTATTACTAAAAATTCGGTGCAAAAATGAGCTCAGCCATATTTTAGCATGCAGGCAAGAAATTTGACAGAGTAGAAACTTAAAGGCAAAATCACCATTTTGTCGCAGTTCATCGCAAGGCGCTGAAATCAAACACATGGTTACGTAAACACCAAGATTTCTGATCTCTCCAAGACTGACCCAATGCGTTATGTCACCACTTTCTCTGAACTAGCGGGATATATTCGATGGGCACTCCTTTGTCCAAGCCCTGACGCTGATGCCTATTGTCCCCGTCATATTCCATCGATGGACGCTTTTTAGTTTGGCAAAGGTAAATCTTGTTAAAAAAAAAAACAGTGGCACTCCGGGAGAAGTGAAAACTTGAACAAGATCGCCTTGGTGGAAGAAAAATACTTGCATAGAAAGAACATTGGTCCGTAACCTTATCTGAATAAAGAGCACAACAGCGTTTAAAAAAAAAAATACGTCCAAAACCTTTAAAGTAAAAATACTTGCATATAATATTGATCCGTAATTTAATATAAATAAAGAGCACAATCGCGTTTACAAAATGTCGATAACGGTGTCGCGAGATCAATTGTTTTTTCCAATCTCAAAAATGCCCAACGCGCCTAAAGAAGTTTTCACTTCAATATTTCTGTGAATAAACATTTTTTTTTCGTTTGTCTGGGCCCAAATCTGAACCTTGTATTGCCTAAAAAGACCTTAGAAAACTAGTTTACAATCTTCAGCAATGAAAATTGTTTCTGTAGAATTCTGAATTCCGATAGTTTCAGCTTTCGGGAATATCTAGTTGAATATGCAACTTCAAATAAGTAATTATTTTCAATACATATTTTATTTCCAGTCATAGACTAACTAAGTTGGAGGTGCTCGTGGGCTGGCTAAGTAATAACAGCCGCACGGGTGGATCCATCAGGTTAAGCTACGCTTGCCAGGTTTGGTCCATGGATGGGTGACCATCTTTACATACAGAGACTTCTCCGTGCCTCGGAAAGCACGCTAAGCCGTTGGTCCCGGCAGTCATTCGTGGACCTTTGACAGTCGTTACGGGTCACTCGTCAGAAGCCCGAAAGTCGTACCAAGGGGTATCGGGTTACCCAGTTACTGGGTTTTGGAGGTCAGATAGGCAGTCACTCCATGTAAAATACAGTTGGAAAAAGGCTAGGCAGATTGATTTTTTGAGTTGTAAAATACAGTTGGAAAAAGGCTAGGCAGATTGATTTTTTGAGATTAACTAAATTGAACGTACCTAATTCTTATTACACATTGCAATAATTGTCACACTCCATCGGAGTACCTATATAACTCAATTAACAAGGTTGTGATAGAGGAGATAATTAATTAAAGTATTTATTATGTACTCATGTAGGCACAACCTTGCTTTGTTGTTAATTGTACAATAGTTGTAAATTACATAACAGTAACCTAAGATATTTCATTATTATGATCACATGATACTAACAGATAGGTCGAAACCATAGATTTTTTATATTTCTATGGTCGAAACTAAAGGTGAGTATACACTAGAGCATTTTGTCGAGCATTTCCATGTAATGTAACGTGACTGCGAATGCTCATTTGATAGATGGTTGTTAGATAAAATTAAAAAACGGCGAATGCTCGATATTCTGTTACAAGTAAATGCTCTATACTCCATAGGTTTAGGTAGTTAAAAAAGGTAAACAAATCGTAAAAAGAGTTTAGATGACACTTTCTTGTTAAAAAAAACAATAAAACCAAATTAAATTCATTTTAGTGTTTTACCATAGTTTCCTCTTTTATTAATTATGTTAGACTTTATCGTTTATTCTTCAACTACTGTTCGCACAACTGCTTGAGCACATTTTTTTTGTCTGATTTATAAGATTTTGTAATCTGTCTATGAAGTATAACGTTGCTAAATTGAAGAGTTCAATTGTGACGTAGCATAACAACTGAAGTGACACGTATTACGTTTAGTCGGTTACTTGACAGCTGTCTCGTCACGTGGTGTTTTTTGTTTACCTTTATTTAACTACCTAAACCTATGGAGTATAGCTAGTCTACATATAGAGCTGATCCATGCGTCATGTTCGTGAACGGGCGCCGTCAGTAGGGACTGGTCATCTCTTAGCTGCCACGGTTTATTTTAATTTATTTTAATTTTTGAATTGTTATTATATTTTTATTACGGACGCTTTTAACGTGCACGTCTTTCTACATTGTTCTCACATGTATAAATTCAACACGAATGATGTAACCAATATTTTGTAACAATATTTTGATTTAAAAGAGTGTCCGTGGAGTTTCTTGCCCGTTCTTCTCCATAGGTACCTACTACGCTTTGGAATGGGCAACTAGCTTCATTTTTCTGACTTACCGACCCCTTGACAATTCAAAAGTACCTGTAATTGGTTTATTTGAAATAAATGCTTTGAGTTTGAGTTTATAATCATAAAAAAAGCAAAAAAAATAAATTATTTTCAATTATGCTTCAAGTACAGGAAATATTTTTAAAGACCTAACTAAGTACGTTTGACGTATATTAAATAAATAAATATTTATTTAAGCATAGGTTAATGTACTTACTGACCTCGTCCTTGTTTTTTTTTTGTTTGTTTTATAATCTTATAAACTCGTTTTCGGCCACATTTCTGTTTTTTTTGGCTGGCTAACGAAGCCCAAAACTTAGGTGAAGCCTACATTTGTAATCGCTAAATAATTGTTATATCAATTGGTCGGTTTCCAAACCTGTACCCTAATTGCGTAATACAACACAATCTGTTTCGATTTGAAACAGATTGGTAATCTATTCCGGTACATTCAAAATTAAAATTCCTACATGCAATGTCATCTATGAAGTTATCTAATTTAACGCAAGTCATCTCATGCTTAATGAGAATGCATGTCCCACCTCGTTTAGTATATTGACAGTATGAAGCGACGAGTTTGTAACCAGTACCCTAATTGCGTGATGCACGATCAATCACAATTTGTTTCGATTTATTTATTCATTTAGGTTAACCAACAATTGCTTACACCTATACATTTCTAACTTATTACTAGGGTAACATTTACAAGTGCAACAATTAATTATAGGTTAACACCACATGCACAAAAAATAAAAATGGCTTTAAACAACATACTTATAAAGTTAATATACATACAAAAAACAAAATTAAAATAATATAAAGAAGATTAACAACTCATTCAATCAAAATTACTGATTCAGATGATTAAAAAATGAAAATTTATGAATAAAATGAAAATGATTATGAATAAATAATAAAATAAAATTAAAATGATTATGAATAAATAATAAAATTAAATGAAAAGAATAAACGGATTACAAGTGAAAATACTTAATTAAAAACATGTATAAAATTAAATTAAATTTACATTGGATTATTTACAAAAGCTTGTATAAATTTATTAATATTGTCGTGGTGAACATCTACTATGTCACTGCGGCCATTGATGGTTTTGCACAATCTATTTGAAACAGATTGCTCAAAAAAATCTGCTTAACAACGTAAATAACGCAATGAAGAAAAATAAGTTACGCAATTAGGGTACTGATTTTTACATGGTGTCATTAGATGTAATGTCTCGTGCCTGGTTATTTGCCTCCCCAAAAGGGATGTTACAACCTGGGGGCCTACCACCAGCTCATAAACAGTATTATTTTAACATTACTTCAGTGGGAGAAAGAGATGGAGCTATATGACCTGTAGAGCTTTATCTCTTTCTCACACTGAAGTAATATTAAAATAATACTGCTTATGAGCTGGTGGTAGGTCCCCTGAAGCTGCAAAAGGTCTGTAAAAAATCGAATGGATTCAGTTAGGACTGGATTTAGTGAATTTCCATGAAAGTGCACCATATTTCTGTACCTTCAGTGAAAAGTGATGTAACTGGAAAATCATAATTTTGAGAAAATTAATGTTAAAGTTTAAAAAAAAATTGACTCTTTGTCTACTTCATTAAAATGAGTACTGATTACTGAAATTGGTAAACATTATCTTAGAGCACGATTTAATGTAAGAAGAAACAGATTAATTTGTATAGTTTTTTATAATTTAAAAAGAAATCCAGTTGTATCACCTAACACAACATATATTAAAGTCGTTTTATGTGTAAATTAATTTAAAATGACTTGAACCATTTTACACATTATTTATTGGTTGGTGTTGGATGATTATGTGTACCTAAATATATCAGTTTGTACTAATTCACATAGATCGCGTAATAAGACTACTTGAAATATTTGTTCAGTTCACATTGATATTTTTAAAATGTATTTTATTAAACATTAATAAATGTAAAAAATGCTTAGTTAGAGAACTTTACACCAAAATAAGCTTGCTTAATTTTAATCTTAGAGGGGTACCAATTAGACCAAAAAATTTCATTTCTTTTACTGTTAAACTTAGTGTAAGAATATTAAAACCGATATAGGTCAAGATATATCACTTTTCACTGAAGGTACAGATTTATCTTAGCGCCACGAGGATATTTAAAAACAACATTGTAGTTTTACAACAACTATAACGTACTTTGTATTTGTAACCAGACGATATTTTTATACTTTGTAGTTAGGTAGCCTTCGAAGTCTACAATAGGAAGACATACATAAAATACAATACAATATGCTAAAGCATGTCGAACACTAGTTCGCCATGTGTGACTAACCGACTTGTGAGTCTTGTAACGGCTGATTGACCGTTAAATCTGATTGTTCAACTCAAGTTATTCAAAAATTTTAAGTACTTATACTCCATCTGAAATAAGATTAAACATTTAACTAAACCTTTTTTACAGTCCGTTCAACCGATTTTGACTTCTATTGCGTTGGTGGCATGATAAATGGCAGCTGCAGTAAACAGTTGGTATTGTAACCACTTTTTTGATTTTAATGCCATCCTTATGCCTACGGTATAGAAGTCAAAATTGGTTGAGCGGACTGTAAAAAGGTTTGTTTAAATGTCTAATCTTATTTCAAATGGAGTATTAATAGGTGGTTTCATAGTGGAGCTGCATCATCCAACGAGACTTTCCTATGAAAATGTCAACTAAAACAATGCTGGAATGGTCAAGAATGGTGCTATTTTGGTTGAAAAAAAGAAATAAAATAGGTTTATTATTTCGACACAGAAACGCGTGCATACAAAAAGATAAGTTAACTTGAATAATAAAGAAAAAAAAAAAACATAACCACGAGCACAGAACAGACATAGTCGGTGGCTGCACGTCTCGTGACTGTGACAGGAAGGCTTCCACTTCATCATTTTTCCACTCAGCATGATCAGATCATGAAATGATGGTAAAGAAAAGAAATAAGAAATCTGTGAAGAAAATACCTATATTTATTTGATGATCATGGCATGGTTGCTGTTTTGAAATTGAGAACATTGTTGTCTACAGAACGTGACAAAACAACCATGGTTCGCGGAGGATTGAACACTTTGACGGACACTAAACTCCCATAGAATAAAACTTCTATTGTGTCTCGTTCTGTGTCCTTCAACCGATTAAAAATGATTATAGTTTTTGCTGCTGATACCATCATTATTATTATAAACAAACAACTCTTGGCTTGAAGGTTACCATTAACATGGCCAGAGGTGAACTTTGGATTCGATTAGAAAAAATATTTTGAGTCAATACTTGACTCGTTTATTGAAACTTAACTTTAACTAATATGTAGGTGAATCTGTTCGGTCCTTATATGCTATTTCTGAAATCAGCACGATTGTTTATTGAAATCCGCATATGTCCAGGGGGCCAACCACCAGCTCAAAAGCAGTATTATTTTAATATTACTTCAGTGGGAGAAAGAGATGGATCTATACGTCCTGCACGCGTAGCATGACCACCATAGAAATGAGTTTTGTCGACGGAAGAATAGACAAAATGACAGATTGTGATTGTTTATCTGTCATTTTGTCTACTCTTCCGTCGACAAAACTTGTTTCTACGGTGGTCATGCTACGCGTGCAGGACGTATAGATCCATCTCTTTCTCCCACTGATAGAGATCGTGCTGTAGAGCTTCATCTACGAGTATTTCGCACACTGAAGTAATATTAAAATAATACTGCTTTATGAGCTTGTGGTAGGCCCCCAGTTCTGTTCCGCAGAGAATTCTAAAAACAAAAACATCCTTCCGGTTTCACGCTAAAACGGCTGAATAGATTTAGATGAAATTTGGCAAATGGGTAAACCTGGATTAGGACATAGGATACATTTTATCCCGATATTCCCCCGGGATCGAGACTTATGCGGGTGAAAAAGCGGGGCGCAGCTAGTTTCATTATAAAGCAATGTTCTACCCGAGAAAAAAATAAATGAGTAACCATTATTGAGGTCTCATACTCGAAAGAATTAAACTTTTAGTCCGTTGACTTTCAAGAGACCCACGAACTTAATAGATAAATAATTGTGTATCATTAGTCGAGGCTCATTAAGTGGTGCCCAGTTGTAACGGCCCCTACTTACGAGTTGTAGGTCGTGGGTTCGAACCCAGGCGCTTTACTTAGTCTAATTTCATCACCACTGCTTTCAAAACGGTGAAGAAAAACAGCGTGAGGAAACCGGCATGTCCTAGAACAAAAAAAATCGAAGACGATGTCACATAAATCTACCAACCCGCACGGGCCCCGCATGGTAGCTTACAGCCCACTCCATCTCGAAGAGAGGAGGCGTGTGTCCCAGCAGTGGGAACATTATAGGCTGAATATGCTTATGCTAGTCGAGGCCAACGTAAGCGATACATGCTACGGTCCACCGGAGGTCTGACCACATGTTGCTCCAGAAACTGCACAGGTCTATTCCAATAAAGGCTCTGGTACACCAGCTCATGTAGATCTCTTCGTCATTTTACTAAAATAATGCAAAAGCAAGCGAGGTGATCTCGAAAATTGGAGCATCATGACTCGGATAGGTTATACATATTTTCTGTGTGATTTTACTACATTAATTATGCTTTTCTTAGTCATAAACGAATTATGTTAGAGTCCTGCCACGCTAAGTCTGCATAAGTAAGAAAACGGTGGAATATGAAAATCTATAGACGGCAACACCATCCTGTCCTACGAAAAAAGAATTTGATACTTTGTCTTTTTGTTTTTGATACTAATAAAAATAACCTACGTGTTTATATTTGTACGCCGTTACGGCAAAACATAACGGTGCTATAATTTTATGTAACATCTTGCATGCCATGTGTGTGTATACTTATGTTTTGGACAAATAAATGATCTTATCTCTTATAGGTTATTTTGTTTATATTCAGATTTATTTCTGGTAAAGAATAGTCAATTAGCACGATGCACTGTGGATTTGATACAGTTTTGTTGTATGGAGGTAGAGCATAGGTACGACATAGTCTATTACACATAATCTAATATGCAAAAATCAAAAGGCAAAATATCAAAATCATTAGATCTACGTACAACCTCGAAACTGACTAATGTAAAAGTATACCATATGTAAAACATTTTGGGGTTGCCCATTTATTCTATTGCAGACTTAGCGTTGGAAAACTAATTTTTTTATTCTCTTAAGGTATATACGGGTTCTTATCAATAAGAATTTGAGGTTTTGGATAATATTATAGGAATTTTTATTTACTCACGTGGGATCTTTCTCCTGTAGATTGGCACTTTAATACGGCTGATACGGCGGTAGCTACGTCCCTGCATGCGTAGCATTGTCTATTCTTCCGTCGACAAAACTCATTTCTACGGTGGTCATGCTACGCGTGCTGATGGCCGAAATATGTTAATACCACCTAGACTTCACCATAAATCAAACTTAAATCTCATCTTTTTTTTTTCAGGTTGTAGGTCACAGGGAAGGCCTAGAGATGATGGAGTCAGCAGATCCCCTAGTTCTCCTAGTACTCTTACCCACGATCCCGGTGACGCTCATCAGTGCGAAGATGTACAACTGGGAGGACTCTGTCCTGCTGTTCCTGAGGAAGTACTGCGCCAAGATACCCGCGCTGTCTTATGTACTGCCGTTTGGCAGGTGAGTACCTACCTATAATTTTGTTTTTACTTTTTAAATTTTATTGATATAGGGCTTTTATGAATCCTTAAGGTTACGCTAGTCGGTCATTCTTCCATACAAACGTAGTATGGTGATTACTTGTCTGTTTGATGGTGTATGTTCAAAACTAAAAATTATATCAATTTGTCTTGTCATTATCTAGCTCTGTATGGAAGCAGAGTTGAAAACAAAAATTGGTTTGGAAGTTATGAGCATCCATATTTCACTCATTTTAACTCATCTTTGGGCGTAAATAAATAACTTGTATAGTATGCAAATAGCAAAATAGAAAGATAGGGTAGGTGATTTATTCAAAGTTCAAATAATTTTATTTTAAGTAGATAACATCCGGTAGTTTTTCCATAATATTTATACGCCCAAAGGTCTGTTCATGAAATTTTACGCGCTCGTTTTCGTTATAAATCATCGTCTATTTCATTAAATAAATAAAAACTAGATAAATAAATAACTGTACTAAATAGCATGCATATTAGCCACGCCACCAACGAGTTCGAGCCGACGACTAGCGAACCCTTAAGTCAGGTATAATAATAAACGGCAAAAAATGCCGTGGTTACTGGTTTTTGCTGATGTACAAATTAATGTCATTACAATGGTGCCGATTCTCTTGTACATCGAACTAAACTAACTAAACTATCACTAAAATTCCTTACTTTTGACTACCTATGAGAATCTTAAAGCTATTCTGCAAAATAAATTCTCTAAATTTAAAAATAATTTTGACACATCTAAATCGAATTTGACAATCGTGACTCCACACGTGAATCTTTTTAGAGCCGGAGGCGCGTAGGGGGGGCAGCCTCGACGTGTTTTATATGAAATTCACTTTTTGTATGAAAAATAAGAAAAAATATTACCTACATGTAGAGTGATAAGGGTTTAAGGTCTTATTAAGGGGGTCGAAATTTTCATTATTTTTGCAATTGGACACACCGTTTTCGAGATATAAGCAAAGGAAAAAAAAACAGTACTGTTTTTGCATCTGAAGTCGAGGTGTTGGTGTGAATTTAAAGTTCATGACAGCCAATTTTATTCCACACCTTTATAGTCGCGATTAAAAATAGTCAGATTTAGTTAGAAAATCAAAATTTTAGGTGAAAAACGTCAAATTCAGAATAGTAAAATTGCCATTTTCACTAAATTAAAATCTCAGTACCATCTTAGTGCTGTCAAACTAAAATGTAGTTAAGTTGGGTCACTTTAGTCTATTTCAGAATGGGAAATCATCGTTTGACAGGAATAAACTAAATTTTGGTGATGTTTAGTCTAGTTTAGAGGCATTTATGACAAGTGAATCGTTACCAATGCGAGCATTAGTGGTTGTTTGAGATGGTTTTACACTGTCTTCCAAAAATGTTATGGTTAGTTCTACCATCTGATCAGTCTGACTTCATTAAAATTCATACTAACTTACCGTATGTAGGTGCTATGGCCTCAAGTTCTATTCTTATTCTATACACCGTGACATTTTAGTCGTCTTACAAAAGCAGCCCATTTTATGTATCCAATGACTACTAAACGTTCATAAAAAAAAGATATATTGTAACAATTTTTAAATTGCTCCTAGAGATATTTTATGCCGGGTACACACGGCCACACATCAAGCTATACATTTCCAATTTATGCTTATCTCGCATTGTATTTGATTTCCGTACAATGCGAGGTCAGCTTATACTGGAAATGTATAGCTTAATGTGTAGCCGTGTGTACATTGAGTGGTCCTTTGTAAGTCGACTAAAATGTCACAGTGTATATAAATTTTTTGAAGTGAAAACTTCTTTAGGCGCGTTGGGCATTTTTGAGATGGGACTAAACCATTGATTTCGCGACACTGCACTAGAACGACACCAGCTTTTGACCATTAAAAAGACATCAATGCGTTGATTACCGCGGTGCCGATATTTTTTTTTTTTAAATAATTGTTTACTAGATTAATTTGACAGGACTAAACTAAAATTTATCTTCTGTCCTTTTCTTAATGAAATAGAAAGAAAAAGATGCACTGAACTTAAATTTAGTTTAGTTTGTGAACAAGGGAATCGGCACCATTGGATACTTGAAGTGGGTTGCTTTTGTAAGACGACTAAACTGTTACGGTGTATTATTGGCAGTATAATAACAACTTCTTATTATTATTTCCAGTGTGGAAGGCGACAGAGGCGCCGTAGTGACCGGCCACAACAACAGCCACAACCAAAACAACAGCTCACACTTATCACCCACACGAATCTTCTGCTCAGCACTCCTACTACCCACAATATCCACCATCATAGGCAAAATATTCTTCCGCTCCATACAAAACAACCTTCACAGAACCATCTTAGGCGGTATCACATACATCACCTTCAAAGGTGCTTTAAAAATATACCACAGACAAATGCTATACATCCGACATTCCAGCCGGAAGATTCTAGATTACACAGAGTCAAATTTAAAATTGTATAGAAGCGCCGCCACGTCGACCACCACAGATGCCATATCCAGTACGCGGGGTGACTCGGAACAGGTGGTTTAAAGTTAGTCTGTAAATGTACATATGTATAGTCGGCTAAGTTCGTGTTCGCGGGGTGAAGAGGCCGCTTTGAATTCGTACCCGATTGTACTACATAGGAAAATAAATTTTATAAAAGGTATGGGTGCTTTATAGACACCGTAATAAACAGTTCTCTCGATATTCGCCAGTCAGCAATGTAGTAATGCAATAATGTAGCGAGGGTGACTGGGGTGCATCTAAAGACAAACACTGGTCTTATTGGTGATGAACTTCAGAAAAGGCTTGTATGCCAAGATGTATAAACGTATAAGAATCAGGTGTATGCAAGGATCAGAGCACATTGCATCGACAGTTTCTGCCTATCCTCATAGGAAAAAATGCTGGATTTTGTGCAAGTACGAAACCTTCGAAACGTACGAAATCTAACATCATTTCGCAAAGGCTAAGGTACCTAGTCCCGGAGACAGGTTAAAGATATTTCTTACGATTCTTAATGTGAGAATGTTTGCAGTAAGTACAGAATAATCTTTTTATTCATAAACCGCTTAAAGTAAGTCACATGTTATACATAGTTTATTTCAGTATGATATTAAATGACAATATTTTTAACCATTTCTAAAAGTAAAAATTCTACTAAAAACGTTCATATTTATACACTGTCTTTCAAAAAGGTTTGTCCTTCCTAAATGTTACTACATAATATATTCCTACTACTTGTAAGCTTTTCAACTAAAAAGTATGGTATTGTCTTGTAAAACAAACGAACGTATGTTAACAATATGTATCTTGTTGTAAAATAATATTTATATCGACGGAGAAAAAACTCCGTTCTGGCAGTTATTAGAAGTTTCATATATAAATAGAATATACACGAAATAAAACCGGGCTCTTCACCCACGCTAACAATAAAATAACGTCAATATTTACGAAGGAATGTTGAATAGAAATACTATTAATAAATTATTGTAAACACTCGGAACATATCCGTTTAATATAATAATAATGTTTACATCTTTATGCTCACGCCTCCATGACACTCACTAAATACTTATTTTCATTTCAAACTATAACTTTTTCTACGATATCGCTAACAGTTTCGCTAAAACAATGTTGTGCGAAGCATTAACACTAGCTCTCATACTAAACAGAATACTGAATAAAATGGCCATTAATTGTTGAAGTGAAGAATCATAATTAATTAACCAATCATTTTCAGTCATACAAGCCAAATCTACGTTGCTGATTGGTCTGTTTAACTGACAATTTATTGTTAGTTTATTATGATTTGTTGGCCTCTTGAATGATATTGACAGGGGGCGTTGTTGGTAAACATTTGTGTAATTATATTGAAAAACAAGATGGCCGCGTTAGTTCCGATTTTGGCCACGCATCAAGGGATCCTTGCACAGCTATAAAGGTGCATTTACATCGTTCAATAACTGGCGATTTTGTGGAATTTATTGAGTCTTGCAACAGAGTGTCGACCGTTCTACAAAACACGACTTGTTGTTTTTGTACACACGGCTACACATCAAGCTACACATTTCCAGTATAAGCTGACCTCGCATTGTACGGAAATCCTAGACAATGCGAGATCAGCAGAAACTGGAAATGTATAGCTTGATGTTTAGCCGTGTGTACCCACAGCTGATGCGTGTATTCAACAATATTTTTTGGTCGGTTTGTGTTAAAAAATGGAAATTTAGTGGAATAATGAAAAAGTTATTCAGTTTTCCGTGGTCAACGCTCTGTTGCAAGAGTTATTCAACAAACGGCAACAGTGTTTCTAACATATTGCTTTTCTCAAAATCGCCTATTGTTGAACAGATGTAAATGCACTTTAACATTTTGTACGCTTGCTGAGACCTATTTTAAGAAATATGTACATAATATTTCTTTACGAAAATTCTTGTAAAATCTTCAATTGACATCGACTCTGCGTTTAATAGCCATATATTTTTTAATTTTAAGTTTTCAATGTTTACTGCTGCGCCTACGATTACCAATAATGTTAGTAAAACATGAATTAATCGCATTGTAACATAGTGATATGACAAGACGGTTCATATTGACGAAAGTTAGTTTTATTTTTTATTTTATTTTTATAATGAATTTTGTAATATACGTTCTGTGTGAGTATTGTTCAAAGGATTTAAATTTAGACCAGGTACCCGATATTTGATGTTAACAAGATATTGATTAAACCTATATAAATAGGTTCGTCGGTCTATATCTTTTCGAAACATTTTTTCGAACGATTTCTTTGAACATTGCTCCACAGAAAAATAATTATTATCAAGCTGTACTCGTCCTGTAGCTAGGTGAAAATTGATCTTTAATCTTTTGGCATCGTCCATCAGCTATACTAAAGCGTGCCAAATTATACCTTATGTCGACTGCGATAAGGGCGTTATTTTAATGGCATTTTTGCTAAACATTTTAGCTTAAATTTCAGTACTTTAAATGTAAATAATATAAATATAGTATGTAATTTAAAGACTACGCGATGTGATAGGCCGGGGAATTTAAAATTTAATAAAGATTTTAACATAAAATTTTAAAATAATTGAATACTAATTGTAAAATGTTCCAATTTTGTTAATAATGGAGTGCCTTTATGGAATTAAAATGGATGGATCGTCACATGGTTAAATGAAATTTTCTCGCGAAAACTCAGAGAAGAATAATTTTAAGAATTTTCTCGCGTTTCTGAAGTTACGTCGGTTAATTTTATTTGACCTTGTATACTTCATATTGTTCATTTTTCCCTACGTACGGTGCTTTCTGGCCCTTAGTACCTAATTTACAAGCTTTTAGTTCATATCACTCGACAGCGAAGAAGTCGATACGTACCTAATTGATTCGCATATCATTTAGTCGATTTTTTTTTACTCGCGATCGATTTTATCGATTCGATCAGAATAATTTCGAAATATGTTTCGATAGCATTATTAAAAAGAATGTTTCATTTATTTCTATGTTCTTTCAATACTACAAAAATAATAATTTCTTCATCTTGCCATCGATTTTTATTTTTTTCATCACTCAATATAAATGTTTGATTACTTACATAGATATTTAAATTGTATAATTTGTTTTATAAATATTTTGGTTTATGTTTTAATAACTATGTTTGGCTTGTGGCTACTTGAGCATAAAACGTGGTTTACACAAATAGGTTCAAACTAACACAGGCTTGCGATTATTTGATCGAGTTTAGGTCCTAAACTGACTCCGTTGACCGTGACTCGGAAAGCACGTTAGGCCGTTGGTCCCGGCTGTCATTCGTGGATCTTCGACAGTCATTACGGGTCGTCAGAAGCCCGAAAGTCTGACAACCAGTCTTACCACTCACTCAAGTGAACCATTCACTCCAGTGAAGCGTCTGATATCAGCTTTAGATCAATGATGTGTGTTCAACATTGATATTTCATGGTTGACATCTACCTTTGATTACAAGAGCATTTAATCATCGATTTACAAGTACAGTACAGTTGTGAGGGGCTTGTGGCTAAGTAACAACAGCTGCACGGGTCGATCGATCAGGTTAAGCTACGCTTGCCGCGGTTGGTCTGTGGATGGGTGACCATTTCTACATACCGAGACTCCTCCGTGCCTCGGAAAGCACGTTAAGCCGTTGGTCCCGGCTGTCATTCGTGGATCTTTGACAGTCGTTACGGGTAGTTAGAAGCCCAAAAAAGTCTGACAACCAGTCTTACCAAGGGGTATCGTGTTACCTAGTAACTAGGTTGTGGAGGTCAGATAGGCAGTCGCTCCATGTAAAATACTGGTATTCAGCTGCATCCGGTTAGACTGGAAGCCGACCCCAACATAGTTGGGAAAAGGCTAGGCAGATGATGAGTACAGTTGTAGTAACATTTATTTGCATTTAATGGATCTTTAGTTATTGTTATTTATATCTTAGTTACATAGGACTCGGGCGAGGAGCTCGTGGCTAAGTAGTAACAGCCGCAAGGGTCGATCCATCAGGTTAAGCTACGCTTGCCGGGGTTGGTTCGTGGATGGGTGACCATTTCTACATACCGAGACTTCCGTGCCTCGGAAAGCACGTTAAGCCGTTGGTCCCGGCTGTCATTTGTGGATCTTTGACAGTCGTTACGGGTCATCAGAAGCCCGAAAGTCTGACAACCAGTCTTACCAAGGGGTATCGTATTACCTAGTTACTGGGTTGTGATGGTCAGATAGGCAGTCGCTCCATGTAAAATACTAGTATTCAGCTGTATCGGGTAAGACTGGAAGCCGACCCCAAGATGGTTGGGAAAAGGCTAGGTAGGTGATGATGGGACTCAGGCAATGAAAGCCTAGTGGTGTGACCGTAAGACTGCCAAGTCATAGGTCTCGAGTTCGAACCCAAGGCACGCACCTCTGACTTTTCGAATTCATGTGCGTATTGTATAATTATCACTTGCTTCAAAAACGGTGAAGGAAAACATCGTGAAGAAACCGGCATGTCTAAGAAATATTTCTCGACGGCATGTGAAGCTAAGTCAGAGGCCCATGGGCGGCTTTAGAATTTGACACCAGGTTAGTCACTAACCACATAAGAAGAAGAAGATTGGACTTAATCATAACTGGCGAAATGTGGATGTATTATAGCTACACCTCTCCCCAACCCTTTTTTTTGGGTTGGAAATGATCAAATAACTTCTTCCGCTCTGGGCGGAGCGGGAGGGAGCGTCAGACTCTATACACTAAAAACCCACCCGTGTTGCTACAGTTGCTATGTTGCCAGGGGCCACGGTATCCCTTTCGGATTTTCCCACAACCCCGGCAAGCATCGGCCCTAGCGGACCCCGTCAGTTCTGCTGACATCTCTTTGAGGCGCGCGTGGAACACAATGCGCCGTCGACCCGGGCCTGGTCCTATCGGACGGTGAGCTGTATCGGACGGCGAGCTAACCTCTCCCCAACCCTTCGTGAACGACAGGCGTGATCCGTGATGTTATGCTATGTTATCTTAGTTCGTAAATCTTGTGCGTAAACGCCCCTTGTACATAATGGTAGATGTTGGTACTACTTGAACTGTAGTCATATTCAAACTTGAACAAGTTGTCTTGCAGTTAACTGATTAACCTCCGACGCATAAAGAGGGGTGTTATAAGTATGACCGCTATGTGTGTGTGGCACCGTAGCTCTTAAACGGGTGAGTCGATTTGAGTGCTGTTTTTTTTTAAATTTGAAAGCACGATTTTTAGCGATGGTTCAAATCTTTAAAGATTTTCAGCTCTTTTCTAGTTGATGAATGGATGGATGTATCTTCCACAGGTCTGATCAATTTGAAATTTGGTATTCTGTTACTTCAATGATATTAGAAGAATATAGTAACCTTGAACTGATGCTGCAGCATCACCTGGAATTTGCAGGATACCCAACTCCCTTACCAACTTACAGTACAGGTATCGTAGGTCCCTCCATTCAAATGATTTCTTTCTTTTTTTCAATATGGTTGAGCTGAATGGTGCTAATTCATGCGTCATGTTCGTGAACGGGCGCCGTCAGTTGGGACTGGTCATGTCTTAGCTGCCAGGGCTTATTTTTAATTTTTTGAATTGTTCTTTTCTTATCTTTTTATTACGGACGCTTCTCATGTGCACGTCTTTCTACATTGTTCTCACATGTATAATTTCAACATGAATGATGTAACCAATATTTTGTAACAATTTTTTATTTAAAAGAGTGTCCGTGGAGATTCTTGCCCGTTCTTCTCCATAGGTACCTACTACGCTTTGGAATGGGCAACTAGCTTCATACCTATTTCTGACTGACCGATTCCTTGACAATTCAAAAGTGCCTGTAAATGGTTTAGTTGAAATAAATGATTTGAGTTTGAGTGTTTTGGCTCATTGGAATGGTCTCAATGAATAGGTTATAGATAGATGGTATGGTGGATGGTGATTGATGAACAGGGTCTGGTGATGGAGTAGGAAAGAGAAATGAGGAAATGTTTATGTCGGGGGTTTTTTAGTTTAACTGTAAGCTTGTCTGATATAGTGACTTGCTATGGAGTCGGGAAGTTTTTTGTATGTGACCATTCCACCTAACAGAGTCAAAACGGCTATCGGATGTCAACTTGTGCAATAAAACTTGCCAGTAGGAAATTTTTCATTACAGGAAGTAAGTTTTTTTAAGCGTTTTAAGTAGCCACAGAAAATTCAATACACAAGACGTGCTTCATGTGACTCTTACGTCATTGTTATAAGGTATAAATTGGAATGATTGACGCGCATTCGTGAAACGCAACATGCTAATTACCTTTAGTTTGTTAGTAAACCGTTCAGTTATCGCTCAAGTGGCCGCAAGAGTTAGTTCTGCTAGTGTTTTGTAAACCTAGCGCTCCTCATGCAGTTTTGTATAATAAATGACGCTTTTTTTACTTATACCTAGCTATTATTTTGTCTACTGTACATTTTAAACAGATTATAAATATTATTTTTTATTGAGTCTCAATTTGTTGTTTTAATTTAAGGCTGGCTACATACATACAGAATTCCGTTTCGGAATTTCGTTTCGAAATGTGACGACATTCATTGTGTTACACACGTACAGTGTTTGATCTTTGATTTTGTATGGATTTGCTGCCTTCGAAATTCCGAATCGATATTTCGAAATTGAATATGTGGTCGGCCTAACCCTGTAACCACAGTTGGTCAAGGTACATATTGCTTATTTACTCTAGCCCTTCATTATGTAACCAGTACCCTAATTGCGTAATACAACACAATCTGTTTCGATTTGAAACAGATTGCTAATCCATTGCATCATAAGTTGGAAAAAAAATCTGCTCAACAACGTAAATAACGCAATGAATGTCGTTGAACTGTCAAAATGAAACAAATTAGGCATAATTGTTAACGAAAATAAGTTACGCAATTAGAGTACTGGTTATCTAAGAAGTAACCCTATTCAAGGTAAAATTAACTAGTGAAACAGAATTTATAGGTACTGGTCAAATTAAATTATTTGGTGAATTTTTACAATATAATTTAAATTGATATTTTGATAGTTGAAATCCAATTCGATACGGTACCTAACTCGCTGGATTGGGGAGCTGAGATGTCTTGAAAGACGAAACCTAATTATATCATACATATCTTCCATCATTATCTATCTGTTTAGCTTCCATTTAGCGTACCTACTACCTAAATGTGATAGCAACCTATTAGGTAGGACCTAGTTGCTATGTGCTGTGCTCACCTACAACTTATTTAAGATAATCTTTAGTCATGTATTTGATAAAGCGCTAAACAAATGTATAAATCAGCATTACCTATATGTGTTATTATCATAATTTTGTAATGAGGTTTCATGTCTACGAGAGCTGTCCTTTTAAAAGCTATAGTAAGCAACATAAACTTAATTGCGGAAAAAGCTATTTAAATATCCTTTTTGACCTTTAAACTTCGTTTTACAATAACAATTGATCAGATAGGACGGGCCTAAGGGATCTCGCGACCACGACTTGGTCGCACCGACCTGGTAAACTACAATAGAAACCGTAACGAATCCCGCACTTGTAGTCCGGTCAAAATAGACATTCACCCTTGCATAAATTCCCAAGAAGCAGAAAATTTACATGAACGTTAGGGATACCATTAAATTGAAATTGTGACCCTATTTTTCGGGCTAATTTGACCGGACTATTTAATTGGTTGCAACGGCCAGACAATTAGCCGGTTTCTATAGTTTACCGTCTCGTGCGCGAGAACTCTAATACATATTTAATTATTAGCCGTACCATTATTCAATTTGGAAGCCTCAAGTATAATAAGTTAGTAGGTAACTTATCAGTTTAGATTCATCGTTTGATATGCTACCAACAAACTTCTGTCTATAAGTTAATACTTCCTTCGTATGTCAATCAATTCAAGATCAAAGCCTGATAAACACTTGAATGAAACCGACTTCATCAAAAAACAATTAGGTATATTTCAAGAACTAAATCCACAATCTGCAAAAAAAATTGCAATAGCAAACATATCTTTATGAAATCAAGTTAACAATATCCATTAGCAAGATAATGATAACAGTATTATCATATA
Organism: Agrochola lychnidis; assembly: GCA_963680765.1. Classification (NCBI taxonomy): domain Eukaryota; kingdom Metazoa; phylum Arthropoda; class Insecta; order Lepidoptera; family Noctuidae; genus Agrochola; species Agrochola lychnidis. The sequence goes on along the minus strand of OY796869.1, from coordinate 9,393,178 downwards.
AAAAGCGGTATCGATGATAATATATCACTCGTATCTTATCGAAGATGAAATTATGGTAAATAGTAAGCTTTGTTCCAATGAGTTGCAGTGTTTCATAGTCTTCGTATTCTTTCGCGCGTGTTATCATTTCAAAAAGAGTGCATTTCAAACAAGCTAATCTAGGAAACGGTGGTCTGTGAACAAGGTAAGTGATTAGGCAGTCGCCTTTTGTGATAAATATTATCTTTTTACTTAAATGTAAGTAAGATTATATTATAAAACAAAATAGATCAATAGGTAACAAGGGCATTATGTTTAGGTCATAGAATAATCGCGTAACCTAATCAATTTTCATTCATTACTGTGAAAAAATATTTATTACTTATTATTTATTTAATTCTTTGCTAGGCAAAGGCCTCCCTTATTCCTTTCCACTCATCTCTGTCTTGAGCTAGTGTTCCAATCCTGTCTGTACCTAGGCGTCAAGCTCGTCCCTCAAAAATAAATACAATTTTAACAGTTTTTCCAAATGATTGGCAATTCTTGGAAAACACAGCTGATAAGGATGTAATTGTAATACTTTCTTAATCGACAATGAAACGATAATTTTATTTAGTCGAAAGATAGGTAATTTTTTGTTATACCTACCTAATTTACAGTCGGTAATACGTTTGTGTCGCATATGTATTGAGTGCAGGACAGATAGTTGATAATGATTGTGACGTGAATAGCCATTCAGATACCTAGTGATCGTGAGTGCTTCAAGTTTCCGCTATATAAGTACCTTTTCTAATGCCTACCTATTTATCTATTCCGTGTTTCTTAAACCTGTTTTTTCTCAACAAATCTCACTCTTCTAAACAATGAAAACAGAATCAGACCTTAGACTATGTTACGGGGTTTGGTTTCCGTACATAGTCCGTCAGGTGGACCGTCATGCGTGGGCCATGGCAGCCGTTTGGTGGTTATTCCAACCAGCCCACCTCCCTCCAGAAGTTAATTAAAACTCCTGGTCTGTTCAGAACATCAGTGAAAAATCTGGGTGATCCAAGGGTTTTTGTTTTAATCTGGGTGACGCCTGTGCATTCAAAGAGCACGTGCGCGGCAGTTTCTTCAGCCTCCATGCTCGCCCTGCACAGAGGACTGTCCGTTATGCCTATTGTGTGGAAGTGTTTGTTTAGCGAGCAGTGCCCCGTGATGGTCCCCGTCACCAGGCGGACCTTAGACTATACACAGATTTCATTTCGGTGATAGTTAGGTCCTGAAATCTCTGCTTGCATCTAGACTTCTGGAGATTATTCGGTCTATATCTACCTAGGAATATTTGGCCCGTGTCTGTGCCGGGACTAAACTCAGGGGAGCACATGCGCTCCACCACCACTGTATCTGCTTAACATCTTGTTGACATCTTTGTTATTATTGCCCAATCACGCAACTTGCTAATCTTTTACACGATATCTTAAGCTAAATAGACTAATAATTAAGCATTAATTGCCCGCTTAATCCAAAACAAATAATGACGTCATCATCGTCCTGTCCTTGTTTCTATTTATTTGTAGTGGTCTAGCACGTCTTCCAAACATCTCCATTAGCCGACATTTCATACCCCCTTTTTCAGCCAAATCATCTTTCGAACGCGCTCGGCCAACGCAAAATACACGCAAATCAAACGGCAAATCTCGCAAAAAGGCCCAGTATACCTTGGCCGAGCTACGTGCTCGCGGGGTTTAATTAAAGCCCCCAGTACCTAGATACACGTTGGGTGAACCCGTCGAGTGCCGATTTGCCGTTTGATTTGCGTGTATTGTGCGTTGGCCGAGCGTGCTCGGTCAACGGGCTCGCCTAACGTGTCCCCCAGTACTCGTTCGGCGAGCCCAACTCTAGGTCTTCCCCAATCCAAAAAATGACGTTCGAAAATCAAATTTTCAGAAGTACGAGATTCCAAAATGGCGAAGTTCTTCAAGTCAATCTTCCACACGACGGACAGGCGGAAGGCTCCTCATTACAACGAGAATGCTGATGGAGACGAGGATAGGAGCGAGTCTCCTCAGACAGCTAAGAGGCAGCTGTCCATATCCCGCTCTGGGAGGATGAGACAGGCTAACAAGAAGAGACACTCGCTCACTCTGGAGCTTTATGGAGAAGTAAGTGTGCCTTTTCAACATAATTATGTATCTGTTTTAATAGGGATCAGACTGAGACGCCCTCAGTTCAACCTCTGCAACCTCATTTCTATTGGTTTAAAAAAACGAGTTCTAAGTTAGTGGGAATAGAGCTTACAATTGTTTAAAAAAAATCCAATTGATTACTAACTACGTTTAGGTAACAGCTAAAAGCCACAAAACAGTCAGTATTCCAGCAGCTTAAATAATATAACCATCTTAATAACTAATTTTAAAAATTGTTTCACTGGTAGAAAGCTACATTATTCGTGAGTGCTATAGGCTATAAATTATAAAGATATCATGCATATTAGCAGAACTATCTCAATTTTTGTCTAGCCAGGCGGAAAAAAATAGCTCTTACAACAGAGTTATTTGCATGCGCTGCCTTAACAGTTGTATATAATTGAAAACAATGTATGGCAACCTGGTCCGCTTTGAATAGTTCTACAAAAAAGTCCGCGACACCATATTTCTATCTTTTATACTTTAGCAGATATAGTAGCTTTTATGTGTTAAAAAAGTATTTTTCGACGTACTTACCTTTGGACGATTTTTTAAACAACAAAATATTAAACCTTATCGAAAAAAATATTATTATGATCACAAGAACATCATAGAGATACGATTTGCCCAAAACAGTATGTCAATTGGTTAAATAGTTTCGAAGATAATATAAAATTACTAAATCGCAAAATGCCGGCGTCCATTCACGAACCGCATTAGAACATGCTTTGTACGGACGTTATATCCATTTACCCATAGATGACGTTGTGCAATTACGTCATTTTTTTAATCGTGGTGTTAAGATTTTCCGCGGATTAATGACCCTCTCCAGTTATTGTTTAAAACTTTCGTCGTTAGGTAGGAGAGTTGTACGTAGTTGGTTGGATGATATGTTGTTGGTCTTTAAAATTGTTTTGGTTGCTCGGTTTCTTAAAACGCAAATACTACTTCGTTCTCATTCTTCAAGTTCGAAGCTATTTCTGTTTTTGGGATATCGGACAGTTTCAGCGATTGTTTATCATGCCTAAAAGGAAATCACAACTTTCCCGTCAGACATCCCAGACAAGAGCAACTCGAGTACGCCGTACAGAAGAGTGCTCTTGAAAATCATCAGCGCCTCTCGAGGAATAGAGAAAATATTTCGCAAGCACGCACTGGGGAATCTAGCTCCGAGCGTTCACAGCGGCTTGCTAACCAAAGCTGGAGAAAATCGCAGGTCCGTGCTCGGGAATCTAGCGCTGAACGTGCGCAGCGTCTCAGTGATTCAAGGCAGCATGTCTCTGCAACAAGGGATAGGGAGTCTAGCGCTGAGCGCTCGCAGAGGCTCGCTAGCCAAAGCGCGAGAACATCGCAGGCCCGTGCTCGGGAATATGCAATAAAAACAAAACCCTCCTTTTTGCAGTCAGGAAATAAATCATAGCACTCAGTACTAACCGAACCACACTCATAATTTCATCACAAGTTAAAATGTTTACCGCCCAACGAAGTGGGCACGGGTCAGCTAGTAGATAATATAGGTACATTAACCCTTCTGCCTAACTCTTCCAGGAATTCAAGCGCGATGTTATGTATGTTATATTATTCCAACTCTATCTATCATTACCTATAAGTAAGCACCTCGTTGGCCTCCATGACACGTCTGATTCGTTAGTTATGACGCAACGAGATCAATCTCAGATTTCTCTAGATCTACAAGGGTCCAAGCTCTTAAGATCATAATTATTATCTTTCCGTGATCGTGTAACATAACTAGTTAGGTCCTCCGCCTTTGTTCCTCAGTCTTATCTTAACGCCTGGTCTGCATCAGATGCTCAAGAACTTGAGTGTTTTGACAATAAATACACAGATTGTTTGTGTAGACTCTGCCTTATCTGACCACTTCATTCAGTGATACTAGGGTTTAGTCAATTGATATTACCCACTGTTTGCTTTAGATAGGTACCTTATGTCTAATTATGTACGTAATTATCTTATGTAAGCGGTTGTTCAGGCGTGGAAAAGTTTTTGTATAAGCTTGAATTTCCTCTAAGGTTGGTATGAGCTATATTACCTAATATCATGGTTTATATAGATTAGCTACACCATAATTCGAAGCTAGCAAACTCGATTGCCTAGGGTGCGCACTTACACAGGAAGTAGGCACTTAAGTATAGGTACCTAACAAGATGGTGGTGTCGATTCCCTTGTTCACAAACTAAACTAAATTTAAGTTCAGTGCATCTTTTTCTTTCTATTTCATTAAGAAAACGACAGAAGATAAATTTTAGTTTAGTCCTGTCAAATTGATCAGCGCTTGACGTAATTTTAGTAGGCAAGTTTTTAATCACGTCTAAACTTGTATGGAGTAGTGACAGGCGCTAATTAATTTGACAGGACTAAACTAACATTTATCTTCTGTCCTTTTCTTAATGAAATATAAAGAAAAAGATGCACTGAACTTAAATTTAGTTTAGTTTGTGAACAAGGGAATCGGCACCAATATCTTCCCGACTAAACTTTTGTCACGGCGGCCAATCTCAATGCAGACGAGAGAGAGAGAGAGAACAGCAGGAAGGCGTAGGCTTTACGTGCTGAGGCATGAGGTTGTCACATCGCCAATTTACAAACTCCGGGCTGCTATTGAGAATTTCTAGACAGAAAAACCCAATAAAAATAAAATATTACACATCAGGCTATGTAAATATTATCAGCAGTGTTTTAGGGCCCTGTTTTTTACACAATAAAATAATAAATCGAAAATAAAATTGATAAAAGAATGATAAATGTATTTTTACAAAAGAAAACAATACTTATCAGTGCATTAATAATTTTGCTCTCCGTTTGATCTAAGCGCCGTACCTACCTTAATATAAAAATCTACATTGATTATAATCATTGATAACGATCGGTTACCGGTGGCAAAAAACTAATAAATGAAGATAATATTATGTAACGCAATAACAAAGTTATGTAGTTATCCGGATATGTTAATGTTAACTAATAAAATGTAAATTCATTTAAAATTAAACGTATTTTTCTAAAGTTTGTTAAAGTAAACACACACACGAAACAGTAGGTATTAAACATGGACTACTAATATGACCATAACAAAAGCTTAGAGGACATATCTACCTATTGCTATTTGGTGAAATAAATATTCTACAAAATCATCAACAGCCTTTAACCTCTCGTATGTCGTAATTACAGAAACAATTAAAAAACCATTGTGTCTCGCGTGGATCCACGTTCGAATGCGAATGGTTAAAGGAGTCTGCTAAACGTATGCTTTTTCAAATGCTCGTAACTGTGCTCAATTCTCTGTCGCGCTTTGCCCATATTTAACTATCAAGTGTCCTAGTATAGTTCCTTGTGGCAAACTTCCTTCGACTCTAAGTGACGGTTCACACAAGGGTGGTTTGTGCTATATATGAATACAGAATACCATAATTTTGATACTTGTCATTGGTCCCAGTAAATAATAGGCCGTCTTACAGTCGACTGATTAGACCTTGTCGAGAAAGACGGCAAAGGAAAGTGTCCTTTTGCTTGTTAACAATATCAAACGGCTATCACAAATCTGTGTGCTAAGCATGATTATAGTCTCAAACGTTTTAGCGGTGATTGAGAGGTCCATAGTTGCTCAGTAGTTAACTAAAGTTTTGGAGTTAAAATGGGTGGAGAAGTCTTTAGGTATATTAATCTCACAATTCTGTCTATAATACAAGCTTTCGATTCTATTGTAATCTTTATCAATTTCGGAAATGTTTCTTCGGTCAATTACTTAATAATGAGGTTGAATAAGAATGATGTACGTAGACCTACGTCGATCATTCTAACAATGTCACTAATATTACTATCTGCCCGAATTTGTTGATTGTGCAGGTGCTTTTTAAACAAGTGTTATGTCACTGAGATACGTCGTTTCTGAGTAGAGATTTATACTTATAAGCTGGTATGATGTATCGATATAGCGTAGTATTGGGAATACTGATTTTCTGAAGATTGATTTGCTTAACCTCATTCACTATCTGGTTATTCATTCAAATTAAAATCTCTTCCGATTGTGTTGTTACTAACAATTTTAGAATTCCTTCCCTCAGTCTTGAGCTTTTTTATACCTACCATTATAACACAGATAAGGACAGATGGCTCACTCCGCAAAATCATTTAAATAAAAAGCGACTCTTGTAACGACACAATAAAGTGCAATTCAGGTCGCACCTAGAAGTTGCCTCTCTTTCTATCGCGTAAGTTTTATATCTTCTGACTTCGTTATGTTCACTGAATTGGCCCGACAAGACGAGCCCACGTGTGCTTTCTGTACTATTCTGTGCCATTATTAAAAAGTCTCAATCATTCTTTTGTTTTCTAATTTCAGGCCATCCAAATAGATGCTGTAGAAAAGCCACAGCCTATGGAGTACCACGTCCATACTCCGAGCCACACCGCACCAGCTGTTCTAGGTCCCAGAAAATCTAGATTTGGTTCAACAGAAACGGAAGAAAAACAACCTAAAGAAATGGATGCTTCTATGATAAGTGATGAATTTTCAACCATCGATGTGGTACCTCTCCAGAAAAAGCTGAGTACAGTAGCCATAGATTTGCCACAAGCTAAATCTCCCGAAGAAGAAATTGACCTCGCATTCGAGATTTTAGACAAATCATAGCGAATTTAGGGAAATTGATGACGGGTGAAATTAGTGTTAGGTTTATAAATATTTTAAGACTAGTTTTTTATAAGTGTTATTATGGCTAATTGTGTGTTAGCCTTGTATTCGGACATTGGGTGACTAATGTCATAATCTCCAGGCGCGCTTATGATTTTTGTTATGTGAACGGGGCCTCAAATGTCAAAATGAAGTTAATATTGCCTGGACATTAATTAGTTCTGACTGCGCCTAGACAAGTACCTATGTAGTATCTACTCTAAGTTAAATTTCTCTCTATATAGCGAGCGATTTAAATATCTACCTATTATTTTCTAAGTATTTTGTGATTATTCCTAAGAAAAATTCTTTCATTATGTGTTATTCAATACTTGTAAAATGAGATTATATGCTTAGTAAACTAAGGATATTAAACAGGGTATTTTGTTGAAATTTTGTCAAAATTTATGGATTTCATCAATCAATTCATTCAAATTGTGTTGTGTTGCTCTGATAAAATTTGCGTGCGTTGAACGAAATATCACTTATTGCTTCAGATAATTTAATTGGATTATATGTAACGTTTATGCCTATTTAGTTATCACTTGCATTTAGATTCAAAACTGACCCAGCCCCTGATATCGCGTTATTTTCCAAATTAAAATACATATAATCTTGTTGATCGTAATCTTAAAAGCTAAATCATCGATGGAAATGGCATACAATTGTGTAAGTAGTTTTATATGTTAATTTTACCCAGTGAAGGATTTATCTAGCATTTATCTGAAGTAGAGCTGAACTGATATCTAGTTTCTACCTATGTGGACAATGTAGTAGGTACTGATATGGAATATTATAATACCTAGGTCTTATAGGTACCTACATTTCTACTTACATATGTAAGGTATTGTTATAAGTGAAGTGCCAAAGTGCCTACTTAAAAGATTGTGTTGTTTTTGTTATTGAGACGTATTTGCATGAAATTAAAGACTGATTGTTGAAACAGTTGCTCACTTTCATTTTATTGTTATTGGCGATTAGCGTTAGGTATTACTTTATGACACGTAGAATTATTTTATCAGTCACGTTAGTGCCCTAATAACGCCCTCTATTAAAGAATATTGACGATGATGCGCGATGATATGATGTCAGTTTTTGGGTTCTAGAAATTACGCAAAAGATGGTGATCTACTTTTTTTCCCTGCCTTTCTTCTTTTTCATTATTTCGTACGGTTGATGCTCTCTTTAACAAAGTGCACATTACTAAAGTCCCCGTCACGAGAAGCTATAAATTTTGTAAACACACATTCAGGGGTTTGCAATCTTTGGGTACTTAAAATAAAATAAAAACAGTTTTGTACTATTTTTTTACAGGGATATAATTATATTAACACACACATCTAATTACAAACAATCAATATAACCTAATCCGCGAAAACACCACAAACAAACAGACGCATTCGAAACTCGAAAGACAGCAGAGACAACGTCAGCGTGAACTTACTTCAAAATCGTGGCTCAAATGTTTACGTTCCATGAATCAGATGCGTTCCAGTACCACAAAACCTTAGACGACAGCGCTTTATATCGCTAAAATATAACCCGATCAAGTGAAATTGCTCATTAGTTTCGTTTAACACGTACGTTACTTTGACTTAATTGAATTTGGGATTATTCGTTGTTGATTAAATTGTCGCTACGTAACTTGGTAGAAGTTCTTTATTTACAAAAATTATAGCTTCTCGTGACGGGGACTTTACAGCAACGGACGGCAGCGTAACGCATTTTCATACAAAAAGTGCGGTGCGGCCCGCTTGTCCCAGCCCGTCCCATCCTTGATGTCCTCTCTCCGGTTGACGCCCTAAGCCGAGGTTCGTACCCCACAGGGGGTGCCCTTAGCGAGCGTTCACCTAGTTTTAATTAGTATAGTTGAATAACCCCTGGCTGGAGGTTTTAAGTGTAGTAATAGCTTAAGGCACCCACAGGAAAGCCCGGTTAAGTAGTCATGATCTCAAAAGTTAACTACGAGATGCCCTACCTAAAAAAAAGCCCACTTGTAGTGTGTTGGTTCATAGAAAATAATACACGAAACTAATGAAGGAGAATTTTAAGTACAATTTGCGCTAGTTTATAATCAGCATCAGTTACGATCGCCGTCCTAACCCTCAAATGAGATTGCAAAGTACAATGATTAGTCAATTTAGAATCACGACCGAGGCTGTCATTTTGTTTGGCTGCCAGCCAGCTAGCTGTTGCTGTTTAGGGCTTCTTCGGTAAACATCAGAGAGAAATGACTGTGTTAGTCTACGTTCGCCCGGGTGCTCTTTTTAACGTCACGTTTCTTGCCGCGCACTGGATTTTCAACTCTCGGCGTCGAACCGAGAGTTGAGAATCCAATTGTGTATCCGTAGCGCGTTGAAAAAGTGCACAGTCTCATGAGTCTCATACCACCCGGGCCCAGACACTCTTATACTACCCGGTCCAATTTGTAAAATCTCACCGTGAAAACTTAGGTGAAGTGAGCTGTCAATCCCTAGCATCAAGTGGAATGACAGCTTATTTCATCAAATTTTTCACTTTGAGACTTTACAGGATATACCAGCTGCTTGACAGTGGTGCCGATTCCCTTGTTCACAAACTAAACTAAATTTCAGTGCATCGTTTTCTTTATATTTCATTAAGAAAAGGACAGAAGATAAATTTTAGTTTAGTCCTGTCAAATTAATCAGCGCTTGACGTAAATTGACGTAATTTTAGTCGGCAAGTTTTTAATCACGTCTAAACTTGTATGGAGAGTGACAGACGATGATTAATTTGACAGGACTAAACTAAAATTTATCTTCTGTCCTTTTCTTAATAAAATAGAAAGAAAAAGATGCACTGAACTTAAATTTAGTTTAGTTTGTGAACAAGGGAATCGGCACCAGTTTTTCACTGCAAGACATGTTTCTTTACATAGAAATAAAAAAACACTGCTTTTTTTCTTTTTTTTTTTAAGTTAGGGCCTTTCGTAGTTAACCTCTGAGATCATGACTACTTAACCGGCTTTCCTGTGGGTGCCTTAAGCTACTACACTTAAAACCTCCAGCCAGGGGTTATACAACTATGCTAATTAAAACTAGGTGATCGCTCGCTAAGGGCACCCCCTGTGGGGTACGAACCTCGGCTTAGGGCGTCAACCGGAGGGAGGACATCAAGGATGAGACGGGCTGGACTGTGTGTGCTCACTGCGTGTTAGTGATTCCAAACCAGTCTAATCATGTTTTTTTATTATTATTGTGAACTTGTTCAAAGTCACGCTGATTTGTCCTTTTTATCAAATCACTCTTAATATCAAATACAATCCTTTATTGCCACTAATGACTGTGTTATTGATAATAATTACGTTTTAATAATCAAAAAGTTGAGTCGCAATAGGTAAATAATTCTATTAATATTCTTATGTCTTCCAAGAATTCTGGAAGCTAGGCGTGGACGTGCGTGCCTCTTTGATCTAGCAGTCGCGACTGCTATATCGATTAAGGTCTGAAATCGATCCCATGGTCAGCCTATGTGTTAATGTCTCAAAATAAAAACATACACCTAGGTACATGGGCACTTATGAAACGTCAGAAGCTAGAAGCACGGTTTCAATCGGTCGTTACCTATGGAGAAGAGCCGGCAAGAAACTTTACAGTTACCTAATTTTTAATAAATAATCAGCTTTTATTAAAACTCCACACACTTACAATATTACAAAAACTAAAAAAAAAAAGTGAAACATAACTTTAATTTCGGAAGTCGGTGTCTTTGGTTTTGAATTTTCGTTTTTTGCCAATGACTTCCGAAAATAGGTAATGTTATTTTTTACTTTGTAGTGTTTTTTTTTTTGGAAGTCGGTTGTTTTTTTTGTAAAATCTTTTTATATTTTACTTTTTTATTGAAGTACTACCTACCCCACACAAATTCGAATGCTGATATGTAAATAACAGTGACAGGAACTTATCATCCATATACTAAGTGGGAAAAAATACGAAGCTAACTCAAAAACTACCCCAGCAAAGTTAATCAAATTTAGGGACCACCTCTGAAGTATGACCTACCAAACAAAAAGAATTATCAAAATCAATTCATAATTGGCGGAGTAATCGCGTAACAACCAAACAAAAAATAAAACAGTCGAATTGAGAACCTCCAGCATTTTTTGAGTCGCTTAAAAATAGAGTAAAGTGAACGAATCTCTTTGTTCGACTATACACTCGTTCTTATACAGTAATAACAGGCGTTCGGGGCGAAACTTTTGCCTCTAACTACATAAAATATTACTTCTTTACCTATATCAATCAGATTTCTATTTCTAGCGTTAATCTAATATCAAGTATATGCTTATAGCCCTATAAATAGGACCAGTAGCGATACTTACATACAGAGATAAAACCTATTTTATTATTCAAATAAAAACATTGATAACCAATGCCTGTAATTTGCATAAATATTGCAATAATAACACAAAGAAATGATGCTCTACACTTGTTATCGCAATCGGATATAGACTTAATTACCGATAACGAGGCGTTATCAGTTATCTTCAACTATCGGTAACTGCCGTCGTGCTAACTGTTGTGATATTGATCCGTATCTTGAAGATAGTGTTTTGAATATTACCACTGTTTTAGTAAGGTGCATTTTTCAAGGGCAACTGTTACACCTCCCAAATTATACGTATCCCTAATACGTACCTATCTACAGACAAGTTCTTAATGTCCCTCGGCAAACCTCGTGTTTCGTCAGTCGTCGGATTTCTATCAGTTGCCCTTTGCACTTGGTGCAGACCGAACGCTCTCAATCGACTTGGAAGTATATAGAGTTGTTAATACTATTTTAACTTAAAATGTAATTTATTTAAAAAATAGAACGAAAGCCGCTAAAGTCACAGGCACGACATATAGGAAAATAGTTTTACAGCTCTATATACTTCACACGGAAATTAAAACAATACAACAATAAAGTACAGACGCCAGCACATCAGGCTACCACAATCTGTCAAATTTATTTAATAGATTTTCAACTTTATCGCTGAAGTATAAGGTTCAAAGTTGATTGGGAAAATTTGACAGTTTCGGGTAGCTTGGTGTGCTGGCGTCTGTACTTAGTTCTGAATTCACGATAAATCTAATAATTGATGGACATGGAAATTAGTATTCTTTTGTATTCGGAAATCCGATGATACCCGAGGGACATTAAGAAACTAGAAATACTGTGCACATACATAAACTCACACCTTCATGGGGGTAGGCAGAAACTACAGAACGCCACCTGCTACGATCCTTACATCCTCCTTTTGCCTCGTTTACGTTCATACACGCACGCCGGTTGCGAGTACTACGCATCACCTGACCTTTCTGAAGAACATTACCAATCCTGCGTAGCCTTTTCCCAAGTATGTTGGGTTCGGCTTCCAGTCTAACCGGATGCAGCTGAATACTAGTATTTTACATGGAGCGACTGCCTATCTGACCTCCACAACCTGGGTAATACGATACCCTTTGGTAAGACTGGTTGTCAAAATTTCGGGCTTTTGACGACTCGTAAGACTGTCAAAGATCCACGAATGACAGCCGGGACCAACGGCTTAACGTGCTTTCCGAGGTATTTTCAATGGTTTTTTCCATCTAAAAAATGCCCAATGCACAGAGTACTCGCACGCGCGCTTGGCGAGAGACTCACGGTTGGTACATGCGCATATCAGCGAGTAACTGTTCGTTGCTCGCCAACTCGTTTTTAGTTGCTAGCTCTACTCGCTTCTCGTTAATTAATCGCCGGCGGTGTGACAGGTACTTTAGTCAAGAATGGTGAACCGACGCACAGCCGTTTTGGGTCAGACCTTTGGAAAAGCTAACAAAGCAAATTCAACTATAATCACTAGAACATACGGTTCAAAATTATTTAACAACAAGTCTAAGGTTCAGACAGTTGCTTCTCTTTTTTTAATCATGTATTTAATAACTATTTTAATAATACATTTAATAACTATTTTAATAATGAATGTAACTAAATAACTAATTTAATACTTTTTGTTTGTCTAGTAAATTCAAATGATGTTATTGCATAAATCCAGAACTTACTGATTGGGAGAAGACACTGGCCCCTGTAACACAGGTGTTCTTACCTAGCGCAGGAGTCAGGGCTTCACTTTCCTTGTACACATTTTTTTATGTCAATAAAGAAATTATTATTTTTAGTTTTTAACTATTCTCGGGACCATGGATCCCGGTCCTTTGGAAGGCGTACGAGGGGCCGAAGCCAACTCGTAGAGGCCTTTAGACGCTATTAAAGAAATGAGGCACCAACCCACACACACACAAATTATTATTATTATTATAGTTTATGCTTGTTTGGTCACCTTTGGTCATAAATGAAAGACTTGAGTGAGAAAAATCTTATCATCTATATTTACAGTTACAACATTAAACAGATTCTCGCTCTAAAGCTTCATTTTCTTCTTTTTGGGCTTGATGGGCAGTGGACCGCCGATTTTGAATACGGTACTGAAAAAACAATAACAATATTAGTTTATTACTTGAAACATTAAAGTCAATTGATCGGTTTACTTCAGGGGAACTAAACCGATCAATTGATCTTATAGAAGTGAGATATGGTCATACAAAGGTTGCCATGACCGTATTTTTTTATTGAGTAACGGAAAGGGTAAATTACCAAAACAAAAAAAAAAAAAAGATTAAACTGTAATACTTACTGGCAAGTTGTGCATATAGGGCTGAATTTGCAGAACACTGAAACAGAAAACATTGTTAGACTCTGTCCACGCTAACTCTGCAATGGAATAAATGGGCAACCCCAAAAAGTTTTATCTATGGTATATTTTTACGTAAGTCACTTTCGTGGTACTTGAGCTGTCAGATTGCTTACGCTGTAAGTTGTTTTCACAAAATAAAGTAGAAAAATGGTTAAAGCTATTAAAAGTAGAGTGCGGGAGTTATAATATGATATGTAAATTCCAAGCAAGGAGCAGTGGTGGCCCAGTGGTAACGGCCGCGACTTACGAGTTGTAGGTCGTAGGTTTGTACCCAGACAGGCGCTTTACTTTGTATAAATTATTTCATCACCACTGCTCTCAAAACGGTGAAGGAAAACGTCGTGAGGAAACCGGCAAAATTCGAAGACATGTGACATCTACCAACCCGCACTGGGCCCGCGTGGTGGATTATGGCCCATTCCCTCTCACAGAGAGGAGGCCTGTGTCCCAGCAATGGGAACATTATAGGCTGATGATGATGATATGTAAATTCCAAGATGTGAAGGAACAGAACGATGTCGTCCTTAGCCAAAAACGACAATGGTGCGGATTCCCTTGTTCACAAACTAAACTAAATTTTAGTTCAGTGCATCTTTTTCTTTCTATTTCATTAAGAAAAGGACAGAAGATAAATTTTAGTTTAGTCCTGTCAAATTAATCAGCGCTTGACGTAAATTGACGTAATTTTAGTTGGCAAGTTTTTAATCACGTCTAAACTTGTATGGAGACTGACAGGCGCTAATTAATTTGACAGGACTAAACTAAAATTTATCTTCTGTCCTTTTCTTAATGAAATAGAAAGAAAAAGATGCACTGAACTTAAATTTAGTTTAGTTTGTGAACAAGGGAATCGGCACCAATGTTTAGAAAGATAACGAAAACTTGACGTGTAAGTGGATCTAATGATTTTGATATTTTGCCTTTTGATTTTTGCATAATAGATTATTTGTAATAAATTATGTCGTACCTATGCTCTACCTCCATACGATGACAAAATTGTATCAAGTCCAAACTGCATCGTGCTAAAGTGACTATTCTTTACCAGGAATGAATCAGAATATAAACAAAATAACCTGTCAAAAACAAAAAGACAAAGTATCAAATTCTTTTTTCGTAGTACAGACAGTGTTGCCGTCTATAGATTTTTAAATTCCACAATTTTTTTACTTATGCAGACTTGTGTAGCCAGACTCTAGCTTCCAAGCACAGGAAGAGTACCGTATCGTGTATCGTAGTAACTAAATTCACGCTGGAATTCTTCAAAATTATGTGTTCTTTAAAATTAGGTGTGGTAGGACTCACCGCTGAGACACACGGAGCACACATAGCCGATGGTGAGCAGTTCCCTGTGACAGAAGCACGCGGCGCGGTAGTCCACGCGACCACGACCGGGAAGTACTAGCTTTGTACGTTCCGAAATCTCCGGGAGAAATACCCACTGGAAAATGAGAAGACCGATTAAGTATATTTTAAAGTATGATGAATATAGTAGATATAGTCAATTGTGAAGTTTGCTGTCGGTTCTTCGCCATAAGAATATGCGTGTATGCGCTGCTGATTGGGTCGCACACACCTTGGGTGATAGCTTGAAATGATAAGTCACGGATAGCCAAAGATGATGGTTTATTGAGTATATTTAACTACCACGTAACTAATGCTATATAAATGTTGTGTGAATGAGTACAGCTTATTATGAACGCTGATTGTCTACTGTCGCGTTGCACTATAATTTGTGACGGAAAAGTGCTGATGTATGCAATGCGCGCGTGTCATGTACGATACATGACTCGTATAATGCGCTATAACTTTCTCAAATTGTTGAAATAAATACTTTGATATTATTAGTTAAAGTGTCGCTAACAAATATTTTTATTCAGAACTAAAATAACATGTACATATAACTAAAATATTACCAAACTAAAATAAGGCGCCTAAAAATTCCTCCGCATCGCTGTTGATTGGTAATGTACCCAAGAGACTGGCCGCATTGCCACGTTGTATTGCAATGCGAAGCCTCTGGCCAAGGTAAAAGCCAGCCCAGTGTCGCTTAAAATTTAATTTCATCCGAAATGAGGCTTAAAATTACAGTTTTTATAACAGTTTATTTCGCAAAGTTTTTTGAAGTGAAAACTTCTTTAGGCGGCATTCTTGAGATGGGACTAAACCATTGATTTCGCGACACTGTAACGCAATTTACCGACACTGTGGAGTTAAAGACATCAACGCGTTGATTAGCGCGGTGCCGATTTTTTTTCAAGTTTTCACTTCTGTCGGCACTCCCGGAGTGCAACTGTTTTTTTATTATTTCTTTCTTTTATTAGTTAGTATCATAGATATATTACCAATAAGTACTGCAGCAGTCCTTCCAGCGAAGGCACCTTGAGGTACAGTCCGCCAGTGATGTCACATCCTTGCTGGAGCAGACTGAGGTGCTTGTCTAAAGAACACACGTCGATAAGAACTTGCTGTTTCTGAGGAAATAGTAAAAAAAAATCTGTAGACGGGTGGCACAGTGTATCTACTACAGTACTACTTATAACGCCTATGCATTTAACAGGACTAGAAGAATTCCACTTCTTTTTCTAAATTATCTACTATGACAGTTTGTAAGTAAGCTGTTTTTGAGGCTTATCGATCCTGTTTCTTAATAGGAACAAAAAACTACTAACTAGAAAAGTCAGAAATCGCAAAAAAACCCATACATTTCGTAGAAAATGAGACACCAAATTTACTATTTTATGATGGGATGTAAATGAACAAAAAAATGCATTCTTCGAATTTCGAACGAATACGCGTTATAATTTTGTTTATTTTGAGAAAATAATTTATATAGTTTGTTGCTTGTGATTTCTGTAGTGCTAAGAAACATGTAATCAAATACTTAATTTAAAACATTTAGGCCCGTATTACAGAACATCACTCAATACTCAAGCATTACTTAAAACTAGATTCAAGCCATTTGATTGGTTGCGGACCTTAGACTTATAAGGGAACAGTTTTTTTTTCTGATTTCTCAATTTTCTAGTACTACTAACAGCAATTGGTCCGAATGAGTTTTTTGATCCTTATAAGAAACAGGATCTCAGAAAACAGATTTTTTGTGAAACTGTCCTTTTTTTTTTGCTAACTGTACGTACAATAAAATAAAATAAAAAAATGAATGCAGATCAACATTTCTCAAAAAGATAACGCCGGTCTCCTAAGACCGTTTTCCTGTAGCTACGACCGACGGTTAGGGTACCTGCCCCTACTGCCTCGTCTCAAAAATCCACTCTGTATATCAATGTAATACTATTGGGCGCCCAAACTCCTTTTCACAACAACAAAAAAAGTCGTTTCCTAGCAATTATTTTTACTTATTTATTTGCTCTCATGCACATCACACATTTTACAATATTTTACTGTTGGTTTTTGTACATGAACCCTGTCAGTGCACTGCAAAGCACAATGTTAATAGCACCTAAATTTAACATAGTAGAACATTGCTCGAAGTATCAAGCTGTAGAGATATTCAATAAGTTGCCTTCCGAGCTAAGGACCTTGATTTATATCACTCACTTGTTTAAAACAAAATTAAAAGCCTTTTTATTGGACAGATGTCTGTATATTATATCGGAATTAATGTCACACAATAATAAATGTTTTTTTTTTCTTTTTTCTGTTTTTTAAATTTGATACTATATAATTTAGAATCTTTTGCCGAAATTTAATATATCTTTTGTTATTGTAATATTATAAACTGTTTGACATTACATTTGAAACTTTCTGACACTTTATTTGAATGTTAACTAATAATTAATAATAAGTCGTTGTATTTTGTTTTTTGTATTTATATGTAAATTGCATGTTATGCCTGGATTCAACACAATGTATATTGTTTAAAAATAAATGAAATGAAATGTTGGTTTTTTGTTGAGTTTGTGAATATTAAGTTATCATAAATTGAGTCAAAACTTATGAAAATACAATTAAAAACATTTCAGAAATAAAATAAAAATACGTGTGAAGACGTCGTTTTACTTAGTTTAATGTGGGTACAGAATGCATTGATGACGGTTTCGCGATATTGTCTTTTTACACCCTGTATAAAATGGACAATTTTAATAACTACCTGTGCAGTAAACACACCGGCGACGTCGTAAAAAGATGCCCATCCATATATAAATATCACCCATCTCTCCACTATTCCATTGCCTACTCTAGAATGCATATCCAGTATGGCTCGCAAATCCTTCCATATCCTAAGGGCACGTCTTCCCTACCATTACAACGCCACCCCGGTCTACTCCTTGATATGTAATGGCCTCTGTAGCCCCATGAAATATGGGGCTTTAGGAGCTAGAGCAAATCTTGGGGTTCATTCGATTTATCGAGTCTGGAGCACGCTGGGGTCGGTGTATTTCATTCATTCATTTATTTATTCATAATTACCTGTGCAGTAAAGAAGACATTCATGTAATTGATATACTGCGCCGCTGTGTCGCTGCTGCCGGTTACTATCAGGATGCGACTGGTCATGCGCAGACCGGGCGGAGCTTCGCGACGGATCTGAAATACACAACATTTATCTATTTATTTGTTTACAAAAGAATACTTCACAACATTGTAGTCCGACCGAAACCGAATTTCGGAAGCAGTCTCTGTTTCGGCCGAAACGGAAACCGAAACTTCGTTACAAGGATCATGTTTTGAGGGAAAAATAAAGAAAACGTTATTATAATCAGTCAGTCTTTATTTTTTTCTTGTCTTTTTCATTTTTATAATTATTTTTTATGTTTATACCTACTCTTATGCTTTATCATGTAATAAAACTTACCGAATTCAAAATAAATCACTAAAATCAC
The DNA here is from genome assembly GCA_963680765.1 of Agrochola lychnidis. NCBI lineage: Eukaryota > Metazoa > Arthropoda > Insecta > Lepidoptera > Noctuidae > Agrochola > Agrochola lychnidis. The sequence goes on along the minus strand of OY796869.1, from coordinate 9,374,764 downwards.
ACGAAACCTCACAACAAACAAAACGAACTGCAAACACAAGCCAGTCACGATTGATTAGGCACGTGGACGCGGCAAAATCGTCGTCGCTTACTCGATTGGATGGAATTTAACGCGCCGAAAATGACCGATCACAGCGCGAGAACTCCCGAATGCAGTTTCGGTCGTAGTTTAGGCAGGTTTGCCGCCGAAACCGAAACGTTTTTTTGCCGAAACTCGACCGAAACCGAAACCAAAACCGAACTTTCGGTTGGATACATTGCACAGTAGTTAATCTTTGTAACTGTTTGCAAAAGACAGTTGAATTCATGTCCTGAGCAGTTGTGAAAATCGCAGTTTGACAGTTTGTTTGATCCAGTTGTGACGCAAAGATGGAACATATTCAAGCAGGTCATTATTGAAACAAGGTAACAAGTGTACAACAACTGTCTGTTTAAGATGTGTAACTTGACGATCTGAAAAGCGCTTCTGACGTACTCTGGAGCGAATGTATGGGAGAGGTTGGACTTAGGCATTTCCGAGAAAAACCTACTGGGCCCAAACAGTGTAATATAGATGTACTGACGATATGCAAAGAAGAAGATAAGATATGTCTGTTGCTCATATATTTGATCATTCTTACCTTAGCTATAAAGCAGAGTGCCATCGCAACTGCACCTGCTAACAGAGACTCTCCGGGTTTATCTTCTTGTGGTTGACTCTTTACTAGGTTTACTAATCTGGAATTATTAGTAAAAGTTTATTCTTCTTCTTTTCGTGTGGTTAGTGGTGACTAACCTGTACCCTAATTGCGTAACTTATTTTCGTAAACAATTTTGCCTAATTTGTTTCTTTTCAACAGTTCAACAACATTTATTGCGTTATTTACGTTGTAGAGCAGATTTTTTTATCAACTTATGAAGCAATGGATTAGCAATCTGTTTCAAATCAAAACAAATTGTGATTGTTGCATCACGCAATTAGGGTACAGGTGTCAGAGTTTTAAAGCCACCCATGGGCTTCTGACTTGGCTTCACTTGCCGTCGAGAAATATCTCTCAGGCATGCCGGTTTCCTCACAATGTTTTCCTTCACTGTTTTTTAAGTAAGTGATAAAATTATACAATAAAATATAAAAATAAAATATTATTGTTTATTATTTATAAAGTTTACTAATTACAAGAGATGAAAATATTGTCCTATTTTGCATGCTTTTTTTTTGTTTAACTTCTCTTTGTCCCACTGCTGGGAAAAGGCCTAAGTCCTCTTTTTCCTTCCAAACCTCTCTATTTTGTGTGATCTCTGGCCATGTTGGCATGATTAATAATTGACTTAAAAGTTAACTATAATGAAGTGTATTCTTACCTCATTTTGATAGTTTTCTCAACTAATGTAAACAATTCATACTGGCCATCAATCTGTCTTACATCCAGTGGTTTCCCAGGAGAGGGGTAGAGGTATTCACTGAAAACAGACATCATAAAATTATTTAGTTTAAATTACCATAGTAAAAATGGAATCTATTTTAGCTGTTACCAAATTTGAGGTGTTATTGACACCTCAAATTTGGTAACCTATTCTGAGTATGGACACCATGCTTAGAAACTTAGTAACAAATAGCACTTAAATAATAATGAATTACAGTCCGGCCATCAAGAGAATGCATTCCTGACACCTGTCAGTTGGACAATTTCTAGTAGTAATAAGAATCAAATTCGCAAAACACACATATTCAATAATATGAAACTGACAAGAATGCATTCTCTTTACAGTTGGACTGTAACCAAAATTATGACATAATTGTGAAATCTACAGTGGTCCACAATATTTTTAAATATTTCTGACCATAATTTTTAATACTTTCTGAGCCCAGTCCAATGAACCAAATAGGGATTTGTGGTAATTGCTTAACCTTTTAACCGCCACGTCAATAACAAAATTCTGTGTTCTCTATGCCAAGTGACAAAAAACGTGTTATTTTCGACGTGCCATGCCGTCCCATGCATCGTGAGCACGTTTTAATTTGACATCCATAGACGTCCATGGCGGTCAATAGGTTAACTTATGTGCCTGCCTTGCAGTGGAAACTGAAAGTGATTTTTGATTCTGCAAAGAAAAAGACAGTTGTTATGATGATGATTAAAACCTCACCTTTTATGAAAATGGCATCCTATAACGGCCAGTTCATTTCTAGACTTTTGCATCAAGTGTGAGTTAGCAAATGAAATGACAGCATCGAGACAGTTGGTCAGCACCTTCGGATCCTCAGTTATGTAGCGCTGATTCGGGTTCGTGTCCACTATTATTACAAGGAGATTGCTGTCTGATGGGGCTGGAAATTAGACAGTTGTAGCGTTACTTATTTGTTATTTAACAGCAGAATTTCATGCAGAAGTCATATATACATAGCCATGTATATATGACTTCTGCATGAAATTCATGGTAAACTGGGTAGGGAAGTGTTTAGTAATGAAGGACTGATCTCACTTCGATTAACTGGTAAGCAATGTTAATTAGTTACACTATTCGTATTGTTGCAATTTAACAACTAGTTTTAAAACTTCTTTTTGCAAATCTGAAAAAAAATATAACTTTGACACATGTTTACATATTTAGGCGTTTAGGAAGGTGCATTTAGGTTTAAACACAATTTGTTGGTTGTTTTAATAGTAGTTTTCGAGGTTATGTTTCACAATCATCGACTTACCGTCGTCGTCTGCCATTTTATGAGGTATGACTTGCTAGAAATAACTTTTAGTCAATATTAGTTTACTTTATCTAGCTATATACTAGCTTGAGGCACAACTAAAATTCATCATAATTCAAAATACAATTTTTGATTGCGATTTTTGTTCCTGTTATTTCTTGTTTGACAACAACTTTGACTGTGACAGTGACAGATGACAATGACAGATAAATAAAATGACATTCCGCTAATGTTGTGTTGCCAGTTTAGTTTGTCACTTGCAATTGTTTTAAGGTTACCAAAGTAATGATGAAAAAGCCCTGTGGTAGAATAACAAAAATGTGTGCGGTCGGGGGACCCCCGTCAGGATCGTAGACGAGAAGAGATGTTTTTTACCTAGGGTGTATCCACGGAAGCTGTGCGGGGATGCGTACTGGCAAGACTGGAGTGGAGATGTGTGCTGGCTAAAGCGGAGATGAGAGCTTACTAGAGTGGAACAGTTGCGGCCGCCACTGCACGCCGCTCACGTCTTTCTCGTCTCCTCTGAGCGCCGTCGCCAGCTTGCGCGGCACAGCTCACATCTCCGGTTCGATCGCGCCATACAAATATACATCTCCACTCAGTGGTCTACACTGAAGCTGAGAGGAGACGAGATAGATAGATAGAAGATAGAATATTCTTTATTATGTACACCATAAAAATTACAGACATTAATTTAGAAATTTTACATTGGGTGACACAATGGGCGGTCTTATCGCTAAAAGCGATCTTTTATACAGACAACCTTTGAATGGATTTAAATGGAAAAGGAGAGACAATACTGCAGGTAGTCAGTGGTGCAGGTGGTCAAATGAGATGTGTGAATAAAGAAATTCTATTGGTTGTTTAAAACACATTTCCTCTCCTCTCGTCTCATCTCCGCTTTGGTGGAGTCCGGGCCTTCAACAGCCGTTATAGGTAGTTTTCATGTACCTACTAAAAATACCTTCCCTAAATCGGTCCCTGTGTAAAACAAACTGTACCCTAATTGCGTAACATAATCACAATCTGTTTCGATTTGAAACAGATTGCTAATCCATTGCTTCATAAGTTGGAAAAAAAAAACTGCTCAACAACGTAAATAACGCAATTAATGTTGTCGAACTGTCAAAATGAAACAAATTAGGCAAAATTGTTTACGAAAATAAGTTACGCAATTAGGGTACTGATTTACATAAATATGTGAAATACCCAAAAGATGCAATAATGCTAAAAAACCCAATTTAATAAGGTTTGTTTATTTGATATATCAGTACCCTAATTGCGTAATACAACACAATCACAATTTGTTTTGATTTGAAACAGATTGTTAATCCATTGCTTCATAAGTTGGAAAAAAAAATTTGCTCAACAATGTAAATAACGCAATGAATGTTGTTGAACTGTCAAAATGAAACTAATTAGGCATAATTGCTTACGAAAATATGTTACGCAATTAAGGTACTGATTATGATAATAATGATTTGGTTAGAAATATCAGTATGATACCAATACCTACCATTGAACTGTAGATATCAGTTATAGGTATCTACCTAATTTTCCAGCTTGTAGTTACAGCAGCACGATAAAGTAATGGCTCATGCTCATCAAGTTTCTTCTTAGGAAAAGTTTGGTATTGTAGCAAGTATTGTCTATACAGGGTGTTTGGCAGAACGTTGAACATACGAAAATGGTGGATAGGTGGGGTCATCTGCTACTTACTCAGCCCTAATTTATTTGGCCTTGGCCCACTGGGTATTTAAAAAAAAAATTTTTTTCTCTCTTCTTGTTTCACCACTTTCTTAACTTTAAAGTGTAATTTTTATTAAAAATGGGTAAAACAGACAATATTTTGTTTTTTTTTTTAAATCTTTTATGTTGGCAGATTCTTATAAAATTATTGCTTTATTCAGATGTTAGCTAGATAAAAAGTTATGAGTCCTCAAACTTACAGAATGATGTAAAAAATACTTAAATCTTAATTTCAACTTGCATTAAAAAAAAAAACAAAAAATGATTGAGGAGTTCCAATTCTAGCAAAACATCCCTAGTGTGTGAGCTGTCTAATGGTATGTAATTTGCTTTTATAAAAAAAAACTTTAAGAGTTATTTCATAATTTTATCAAGTAGGAAATTTTTGACGAAACTCTACCTTTACGGAAAGTTAAATGTTTTGCGAAATTTAATACTGCAAGGTTGGTAAAAATTAAATGATCGATTGAAATTATGCTGTACCAGTTAGGTGCGTTAATGAAACAATTAAATAATTTTAAATAATTTATTTAAATAATAAATCACAGATGTTTGAATTGACGCCCTTCATTTACAATACAGGCGCGGCATCTACGTCTGATTTCTACAGTTGTTGTGCGCAGCACATCTCCTGTCGCATAACTTCGAAAGCAGCATTAATTCGATTTATCAAATCTTCTCGACTTTCTACTTCTGTAGTGTAAACTAGTTCCTTTGCCCTTCCCCACACGTGAAAATCAAGCGGAGTGAGGTCGGGCGATCGCGAAGGCCAGGGAATTGGTCCTCCCCTGCCAATCCACGAATATGGGAAACAATTATCCAAATGCTCACGTACAATCAGACTCCAGTGAGCTGGGCAGCCATCATGTTGAAAGACAATAGCCAATAATAACAATACCACCTATCCACCATTTTCGTATGTTCAACGTTCTGCCAAACACCCTGTATATGTAAGTCAACAACTTTAACCAGCCAAATCCTTTATTGTAGGTATACCTTTCATGTTATGTATAGGTAGTTCTCTATTTTGCTACACTGCGTTCATTATGATCCATGGCGCAATGTGTAGAACAATGACTACCTACGTATCTCTTTTATATTTACATAAGCAACATAAGCAGCTGCAACAATACGAAAAGTTGCATATAAATAATTCAACTTAATATCTAGGTACCTAAACAAAAACACATCAATAATTAGCCTCATAACTACAACCATTAAAACGTCCACAGTGTAGCTCTTATTAATTTAAATAATTGTTTAGAAAGCACCTGTGGACAGATGTCAGTGGTCCTAAGATACATATTTGTCAAAGGCGCATTCCTCGCATAGTTTGGGAGCAAGACATACATCATAGTTTGGTAACCAATCAGTTTGACCCGTGCGCGCATGATAAGGATCGAGGGACTAAAGAATTGGGTGGATTTTGAGTTGGTGTTACAGATTTTAGGTACATACTTATTAAAATCTCCGAAGTAGAGTCTGTCAACAAGACTCACATTGCACGTAAATATTCAAAGTAAAGAATTTCAGGCGTTTCTTTTCCTGAGAGGTTAAGGAGATTTTGTGAAAAAACCTTAGTTGGTTTATACGTTTTTCTAAAAACTTGATGATCAAGATTATTACGTGCCAAAACGAGAGAAGCGAAAATTCCATCAGTGAGAAACAATTATTTTAGGTTTTTTGTTTGTTTTTGGAATCTTCGTAGGTATGCTAGGAATAATTACATGAGCAGGTTGCTAACTGCTACTTAGGCGTACCTATTCGAAAATTAGCATATCTTCCCTTAGTTGACTCTCACATTCCATTTTTTGTTAAACTTGGAGATAAATACGGAAAGTTGTCGTAGAAAATTACTGCATTTTTCATTCAAGTGGTTAATTTGCATTCAGTTAAGTAGATAGTTTATTTCTATTTTTGTTATTTTAAAGATCAATGATAATATCTCTTGAGAGAAGAGTGAATGGAAAATGTTTCAGAGAAATTAATAATTAACGTGAGTGACGAAGTCAGCACTGCCAACTGTCCGTAAAAAACCAAAATGTCATTTTTTTAAATATGGAGCGTCTGGAGCGACCTTTTATGTAGAGTCAAGTCATAGGAATAATTTGATTTCGATAACAATTCTAACTTGCAAAGTAGCATCAAATCTCACCTCATCATCATCATCATCAGCCTATAAATGTTCCCACTGCTGGGACACAGGCCTCCTCTCTGTGAGAGGGAGTGGGCCGTAATCCACCACGCGGGCCCAGTGCGGGTTGGTAGATGTCACATATCTTCGAATTTTCGGTTCTAGGACATGCCGGTTTCCTCACGATGTTTTCCTTCACCGTTTTGAGAGCAGTGGTGATGAAATAATTTACACAAAGTAAAGCGCCTGTCTGGGTTCGAACCTACGACCTACAACTCGTAAGTCGCGGCCGTTACCACTGGGCCACCATTGCTCTCAAATCTCACCTAAAGCTATACAATTTGCGGACTTCATCCAAAAGTTCTGGGCAAGGTCGGTATGTGGACTATAGTCGTAATAAATACACCTACCTACAGGTAATCGACTGAACCACATAATTTGCTCCAATACTCATAAACTAGCTCTAAATGTGCGACAGTTTATTACTCGCACGTCTATTACAAAACACGAAATGATAGCGAAACAAAAGGTTTCCAGTGAATAACAACCAAAACTGACGTCACAACAACACCATTACATTGATTTACACGAGTCCGTTTATCAACGAACGTAAGACGGGAGCTTATTATTACATCCGAATTGTATTTCATCGTAGCGAGATGACAAACCGGCGATACGGCGCCAAACTTATGTCATCTGTCAAAATACATGTTAACAGTACGAAGAACGGTAGATGAGTCGAGACGATAACACCACATGAATAATATTATACCAACGATGTGACAAGCTCTGCTACCTGTCATTTTACAACATTGTTTATATGCGGCTAATGATATGCCTCATTTGAATGCCTTGGTGGTCTGGATAGAAAAAACTACCAGCTTTTTGTTACCACTGCCTTTACAGACTTTATATATAGAACCACGTCTTGAACTGGAAATTCAGCAACATAACCAAGTATTTATTAATTTCCACGGTCTTTTGCGCCCGAATATAATTAACAGTTCGAAAACTAATCAGTATATTAAGAAGGCAAGGCGGTAATTGAATAAGATTTTACGAGAACATTGTTTACAAGACTTCGTGCCAGAGGGCAGCGACGCTACATTAGCGCGGGCTTTCGAAAATCGAAATGAGAATAAGAAAAAAAGGCGGGAACGAAATAATTATGCACGTTCCGTTTCGTAATGGGCGTCGCGCTACCGTTTCGCTTTAATAGCTCGCTTGTTCTGAGAATTTAATTACGCTCAGAGCGCGCCCAGATTAGCCGGGCGCGCGTTCCGTTTTGTTAATAACTCTAATAATGGATGACGCCCGCGCTCTTTGCTGCATTAATGTTATTTATTCCGATTATAGCGCTTTTATTAAACCGATTCATCACATACGCTTTCCTATGACGGCAGTGAAATAACAATGACATGAGATTTATTTCAAATGTAACGTCAATTGAGAATATACAAGATATCAATATTAATAATTCAATAACGAGCTCCCAAAAACAAATTGTCTAACCGATAAGATATTGGGTTTGACACAAACAAAATATAAAACGATTCAGCCTTAATAAGAACCGGAGTCCAGAGATGAACACAAAAGAAAAAGATAACCGCCTATTGTTTTTTATCATGTTGTCAATATCGCGCGGCCAAATTTTCAATATTGGAATGCCACGATTCGCCAATAAGAAGCGGGAAAGAATTGATTTATTGTCCAATTAGCGTCGGTCAGGTGTGCCAACTGCCAAGATAGCATCAGGCTGGCCAACCTAACTCGGTTGCAACTACTATTTCTTTTGGCGCGTTCCGTTTAAATGGCATATTGGAATCAAAAAAGAACCTTTACACCATGCTGGCCGCGTTTTCTGAAAGTCGAATTTGAAATTCTGATCGTGCGCGGCGAACGTTTGCTTAAGTGGAAATCGATTTGAATTAATTGTAGGCCGGCTTTTTATCGTATAAGAACTTTAATTTGATAGACAATATTTTTGCGTCATTAAATACATTATCATTTTGTCAATAAAATAATGTATCAATTTTAATGTCTCCTTTATTTTACAGAGAAAATGTAAAAGATAATCACATAATTTAGATTGTTATAATGGAGCACACAACACACAAAATAATCACATTACCGTTTAAGTTTAATAGAAATCAAACAAGGGGTGACGGGATTTCATTTATCGACCGAATACAACGTGTTAATAGCTTCTCGATAACTTCGTATCGCATTACACGGGGTTCGGCAGCGATTAAGATACAACCACAGTGGGTTAAGAATAACTGTTTATTATTTAAACTGCTAAGTACTAAAATAACTGTATAATTTTATGAACATCCTAGAATAGTTTGGTGTAAACACGCTAATAGGAATTAAAATGCCATAAAGTTATTTAAGCCAGACTAAACGCAGTGCTCATATCCGTCAGAATGCTTTAAACTTTAAACTGAGAACAATGGCGGCGCTGTCGACGCTCTCAGACGCTCCGTTACCGACGCCATATAAAACCCACTCGCTGTACAATTACACTGTAAACGTTTACGAGATTGTCTGTTCAAACACCTCAAACCTGAACCCATTAATGTTCATTTCAATCTTATTTACGGCTTACGGGAAACTCATACTGGTAAATTATTTTAGCGATAACTAATCTGTGCCACTTCTTACAATATCTATTTTGGCTCTCATACCTATACCATATCCGCTTTTCGCTATGTAATAAATCCTCTGTACAATAATTTCGCTACCAAAGTTGCCTCAATAGAATATAGCCGGTGGAGAGGCGAATTGTTTGCGGGTAGTCGATAAATTCCGGTAGCGTTTGACGCAACGCGGTCGGAGGCGTCATTTGCTATTGACGACTCGGCCGGAGCGGACCGCTCGAGATATTGACGCTCAATCATATTGCAGTACGGAATAAAGTTATCGGGGAAACTGACCTGCTGTAGCGTGAATTTTATTATTTAAGGAAATTATTTGCTTGAAAGTCTTTTTAGGTTTGGAATGAAATGCTTTAACACATTCTATTATCAACCACTTAACTTTATAACAATACTATGTGCTTATTGAATTGACATAATTCAATTTCACTACATAGTTTACTCCCAAACGATGAGAAAAACGTAGACGATACACAATTTTCCAGAGTCCCATTACATTATACCATACGCTCTATTAAATAGTAAAGTCCCTATACGCTAGAAAAAGACAGTATATGCCACCCCCAAACACGTTCCCCGCAATAAATGTGCGGGAAAGAAAGAGACGTAGTAATAGCCGGAAATTAGCACTCGTCTATCTTTCATTTTACACCCCAAATTTTCTTATTCCAATTTCCTCTCGCTACGAGAGTCCCCATTTTACGAGCCTTAACTGAGTGATGTAACGACACGCCGAAGTGCGCCGAAGTTGCTTCGGTACAGAGTTTAAATTTGGAACGTAACTTCAGCGACGGTTGCGGCTTTCTATGTTTGAAAATGCTTTAGAACACTCTGTCATTTGAAATGAGTCATTTTCTGATAAGAATGCCCTATTGGCTGAGACGAGTGCGCCTCGGGCCGCGCGGCCGATAATGCCATTTCCGAACGTAGATAGCGAATAACTTGGGTGTCGGTTTTTGCACTGGAGTTTTAATAATAAAGCATAGGGGGAGAGAGGCCGAGATATGGAAATGAGCGTGTGGAGAAGAGGAAATTTGAATTTATACACCAGCTAGTTTTATTCATGAGGGTGCCTCCGTTTGGCGAGATTATACCGACCGAAATTTTGTATGAATATGATGTTTGTTGTGTTCTAGTTTAATTTTTTGCTGATGTAATTTGAATATTTAGTTTGTTGGATTATGTTTAGTTTAAGTGAAGGCATGATTTTTGTTTTTATTTTTATGTTTGGATTCCTGTAGGTATACACCCGACTGCCTAACTTTGACTAAATCTAGACTTTAGACAATATTACGTGTTTCATTAATAAAAAATAAAAAAATCAATGCGGTTACAAAAAACTCGAAGGACCAAAGTCAAAGGACATCAGTAAGAATCACACACCAAACAAGACACATCATTGCACTTTATCGATCTGCATTTAAAAAAAAAACCTTCGAACTACCCAAAAAAATAAAAATTATTACCTACCTACCGATTAACCGTGTCTGCACATCATCGGTCAGGTCAGGTACCTATCACATACCTATTCCGATTTTTTTTTCACGCGTGGGAAGATTCTTGAAATTTTCTCGTCACACGTCTGGATTGGCGAGTGTAAGCGATTTCTTTCACGTCATTAACTCCGAATTGAAGGCTATGTCGCTAAAATGACTGCGGTCAACTTGATCGGTCATTATTTACAGTATTGTTGGTCGTGGGAATGAAATACTTGAGACAGCGTTGCGATATTGTCTGTTACGTTGAGTAGTAGTTATGAGTTAGTCATGGCATTGTTTAATAACTAATATGGTGTTTTTGGTTGAATTATGGGTCTGCGTCATGATTTGATTGGTATCTGTGAAGGTATTGGGGCTAATTTGTTAGTAATGAAAGATTTTAGGAACAAAACATTCTTGGTGACCACCGTTTTAAAATTGTAGATGTTTTATTTTAAGTTTTGATGGAAGACTAACTATTTGAAGCTCTTCTTTTTCGTGTGGTTAGTGAATAACCTCCTATCTAATTGCGTAAAACATTTTCCAAAATGATTAAGACTAATCTGTTTCATTTGACAGTTCAACAATATTTATTGCGTTATTTACGTTGTTGAGCAGATTTTTTTTGCGAACTTATGAGGCAATGGATTAGTATTCGCTTTCAAAACGATTCAGATTGTGATTGATTGTGTATTAGGTACGCAATTAGGGTGCTGGTGTCAGAGTTTGTATGTCGCCTATGGCTGACTTGGATTCATATGCCGTCGAGTATACCTACTACTATAGCACTTGAAGGTAAGAACTACTTAATTCAAATATAAGTAAACCATAGAACGAAGGATCAAAAGTAATTTCTTTTCCTCAAAAAATAATGTTAATTTCTAAAGGACCAAAAAAGTTTAATTGTACTTTTAACATATAAAGCAATAAAATAAAATTAATCTAATCTATGTTCAATCCGTCCCATTCATTCGAAATATTTTTCACCGTTAATAGTCGTAAAACTTTTTCTCCAAAATTCTCCGAACATACGTTGCCCACAAAAAGTCTGGAGATCATAAATAATATCACTTGTAACAATACAAATTTTTATAGTCCGAGAACTCTATTGCACAGGTGGAAAAAACGTGACAAAATAGATTCATTCATAAAAGGTTCGTTCATTCATGTAACGCAAAAAACTGCCCAATAAGTGGACTGCTTCCATTCTGTATTGTACGCAGTTAATCTATAACGTCTTCATTTTATCATCCCGTGGGATTTCTGAACGTGATGATGAATTTTTGTCGTTATAATGGAGTTCATATTTAGAATGTACTTTTTTTAGTTCATTCATTCGGTCGTAGGTGGTGCCAACCGCACAATGTTAAATAAAGTGTAACAAGTATCAACAATACAACGTTATCAAGCAAAGTAATAATTTTATTGAAGTGAAAACTTCTTTAGGCACGTTGGGCATTTTTGAGATGGGATTAAACCATTGATTTCGCGACATTGTTACGATACCAGCTTTTGACCATTAAAAAGACATCAACGCGTTGATTACTGCGGTGCCGATTTTTTTTTCAAGTTTTCACTTCTGTCGGCACTCCCGGATGCCACTATTTTTTTCTTGTCTGCCATTACCTACATTCCCATACCATTAAAAATAGTATTTGTGTAGGTACAAGGTTGATTTGTTCAAATAATAATGATTTTCGTTTCCCTAACTCGGAAATTAACTTAATTTTCTTGAAATTTCTTGAGAAGTTTGAGTGGCAGGGACATCGACGCGAAAACTGTTACCATGGAATCAGTACCTACATGATTCTGAATCGCCCTGAGCTGAAATTTTTCGTCGGTTATTTTAAAAAAATCTGCTGTTTCGTAGAAAAGTGCAGATGTTTTTTTTAATAACCTACTTAAAATTTCAACACACCCCTGGGTTCAGAATCAAGTACTTACTGAATCCATGGTAATAGTTTTCGCGTCGATGTCCCCAGTATAAAATTACAAACTTTAGTACCTGCCTAATAGGTGGAGCTCGTGGCTTAATAATAACAGCCGCACGGGTCGATCTTCAAGGTTAAGGAACGGTTGCCAAGGTCAGTCCGTGGATGGGTGATCGTCCATTACATACCGAGACCCCTCCGTGCCCCAGAAAGCACTTTAAGCCGTTGGTCCCGGCTGTCATTTGTAGATCTTTGACAGTCGTTACCAAGGGGTATCGTGTTACCTAGTTACTGGGTTGTGGAGGTCAGATAGGCAGTCGCTTCATGTAAAATACTGATATTCACCTGCATCCGGTTAGACTGGAAGCAAACCCCAACATAGTTGGGAAAAGGCTAGGCAGATTGATTGACCTGCTTAATAGGTGGGTAAAAATTGTATGAACCAAAACTATTACCTATAACGAAAGGTTTTGGCTAATGTCACAATCCTACTCAGTAATGAGGTATGAGTTTTCGGAAATCCAATTAGGTCAGTGCTATTGAATAAATCATTTGAACCGTGCTATTGATGTAAGTACAGACGCCAGCACTTCAAGCTACTACAATCTGTCAAATTTATTTAATAGCTTTTCAACTTTATCGCTGAAGTTTAAGGTTCAAAGTTGATTGGGAAAATTTGACAGTTTCGGGTAGCTTGATGTGCTGGCGTCTGTACCTAATTTTAATTACAACCTACTCAATGAACAGCGGAGTCATAGCGTAACACACTAACTGTAGCAATGGCTTTCATTTTGACAGTTCAACAAAATTCATTGCGTTATTACGATACTTAAAAATAAGACGGGAGATGCCTCCGATGGGAACAACTACAGACCCATCTCATTGGCTACGGTGATCGCCAAAGTGCTGGATGGTTTGCTTGATAGTCACCTAAGGGAGCATATAGATATACATGACGCCCAGTTTGGTTTCAGGGCTGGGCAATCGACTGAAACTGCGGTACTGCGACTCAAGCATACTGTCCAGTACTATGTTACAAGGAAAACACCTACATACGGTTGTTTTCTGGACCTGTCGAAGGCATTTGACCTGGTGTCTTATAACGTGTTGTGGGATAAGCTCCAGGGGGAAACCAGCACACCCAGGGATATGATTGGTTTATTGAAGTTTTGGTACGACAATCAGACCAATAACGTTAAGTGGGCGGGCTCATGTTCGTCAGAGTATGGGTTGGAGTGTGGAGTGAGACAAGGAGGCCTAACTTCACCACGGCTCTTCAACCTATATGTTGATGGACTGATAGGTGAGCTCAGCGGGGCCGGTGTCGGTTGTTCGATTGATGGTGTTTGTATGAACAACATTAGTTATGCCGACGACATGGTGCTGCTGAGCCCATCTGTCAGAGCCCTTAACATCCTCATAGGGATCTGTGAGAGGTACGCGGGGTCGCATGGCCTCAGGTACAATTGTAAGAAGAGTGAACTGCTTATTTTCAAGGCGGGGAATAAGAGTCCGAAAACCGTTCCACCGGTCAGACTTGGAGGATTGCCTTTAAGTAGGTTCACCAAGTTCAAGTACCTGGGGCACTGGGTCACCGAGGACCTCTCAGATGATATGGATATTGAGCGGGAACGTAGGGCATTGGCAGTGAGATGCAATATGCTTGCTCGCAGGTTTGCACGGTGCACAAAAGAGGTCAAAATTGCTCTTTTTAAGGCATACTGCCAGACATTTTATACCTGCAGCCTGTGGGTCCGGTATAAGCGTAGATCTTTCAATGCCCTACGGGTCCTATACAATAATGGTTTCAGGATGCTGTTGGGATTGCCTCGCTTTTGCAGTGCATCAGGTATGTTTGCGAAGGCCAGCACGGACTGCTTTAGGGCAATAGTAAGGAAAAGAGTTGCCTCCCTGATGCGTCGCGTGCGGGGCAGCACCAACAGCCTTCTGAATGCAATTTTGGGAAGGGTTGATTGTCCGGTTGTGAGGCACTGGAACACCGTTCACGGATCTGGAGGTGCCTTATATAATATTAAATAGTGGAATTGTAAATAATAATTAATAATTTACTAACATAGTTATAAGTACTACTAGCTTCTGCCCGCGACTTCGTCCGCGTGGAATAGCTACTTTGGGCTAACGCTATCGTTAATCCGCGACTTCGTTTAAATAAAGGTGTTTTTTTAAAAATAATACGTACCTATGTTAAGGAGCTATTTTAGGTACCTACTTCACGCTTTAATCAGTAAGCCGAAGTTTGCACGGACGTAATAAAATCGCAGCGGGATTTTATCGCGCACTGAATTTTCAACTCTCGGTGTTAAGCCGAGCGTTGAGAATCCAACGCGATGGAACGCACTCTCGTCCCAGCTCGTTGAAAAAACACACTATTGGATTTTCAACTCTCGGCGCTAAACAGAGCGTTGAAAATCAAGAGCACGAAAAAAAGAACCAGATCTCGATAGGGCAACATATAGTTGCCCGTGCGAAAAACACTCTTGGCGTAAATCTATTCCTACATGCTTAAATGTTTGCCCCTGGGCCTTATTAATTGTTACCCCAAACGATAGGTACCTTCACCGGAAATCGCGCGCAGTACTTGATCATTATTTTGCTGCGATGTTATTTTAAAACTGCGATATCTTCTAAGATATTTATTGAAATCGAATGATGTAAACGGCAATTTTGTTTTGAATTAAATACTTGTGATGAATAACGTATTTATTTGAATAAGGATGAATGTCATTTTTATAAAAACACCTTCGTAAATAACGCATTACTTTTGAACAAATTTGGTTAGCATAAAAAAGGTTAGAGTGAGCCAACCTTAAAAGATAGACATATGCTGTCGCGGACTTTTTTTTAGAACTTTTAAAGAGGAACAATTCTGTCATACATGATTTTTGCGAAACTTTAACTGTTTACGCAGCGCACGCAGCGGAAGCTCTCAAAAGAAAAAAAATTATCCCGATTTTGAATCATTCTTCATTGGTGCTCCGCTCCTATTGGTCTTAGCGTGATGATATATAGCCTATAACCTTCCTCGATAATTGGGCTATCTAACACTGAAAGAATTTTTCAAATCGGATCTGTAGTTTCTGAGATTAGCGCGTTCAAGCAAACAAACAAACAAACAAACTCTTCAGCTTTATATATTAGTAATATAGATAGATTTACTAACAATGTATGGAATGTTTTTTATTCTGAAATAAATGATTAATAATAATTACGTTGTTGAGCAGACAAATTTTTCGAACATATGAAGCAATGTATTAGCAATATCCTTCAAAATCATTCAGATTGTGATTGAAAGTGTGTTACCCAATTAGGGTGCTGAACTATTAGAGAAATACCAAACCAAATAAATTATAGAAAAACCCGCATATCCCAATATTGTAACAGTTATTACAAATCATTTTAGATCTCTGTTTTTATACCTACTTAGGACCAATTTAACCGACGAAACTGAACGCAAACAGCACTTTTAAACCGCGTTCAAGAGCTGTCAGTGTCATCATTGTTGTGAAATATTGATAGTGACAGCTCTTGAACGCGGTTTAGATGTGCTGATCGCGTTCAGTTTAATTAGAGAAATTAGCCTTTAATCGTTGCTGATCTGTCTAATCTCAGCCTTCCATACTTTACTTACTAATGTTTTGAATGTGAAATTTACTCTGTCTGACTGTCACCTTTTCACGTCTTTACGATTGAAGGGATTTGGATGAAAATTTAGCACACAGATAGACCATGACCTGGGTTAGGACTGGTTTTTATCCCGGAAGTTCGATCCCTTGGGATAATTTCAGTCCTCCACGCAGGCGAAGCTGCGAGAAAAAGCTAGTTTATTATAATAATATCGATGTTTATAAAAAAACAGATAAGGACAACCATGTACGTTTGAATTTTCCTGGTCTGTAGGTAATGCAAGTACAACTAGCTCAATCACGACCGGTTTTTTGTATTAATCAAGGTTACATAATCTTCTAACGACGATAGAACATATGATACATATACACCTACAACTTATGTGATTAGTGATCTGATTACCTATGAGAGATGATGACCTAGTATTATAACTAAAATAAAATAACTCACATTTTGCCCAAGTGTCATTTGTTTTTTAGCCGACGTCAAAAAAATATTAATAATATTTTTTATGTTTGTTACCTCAACTCCAACATAATTCCAGATTGGTCCCATTTAAATTTAGTCAAGTTCTGATGAGTGGTTTTTTTGAGTTAAACTTCAATGTATAATACGCATTTTTTCCACTTAGTGTATTTTATGATGTTATAATACTTCTTGTCACTGTTATTTACATAAAAAGTAGCGGTACGAATACATACGAATTTTTAGATGCCATAGCTAAAAAACTGGAAAATAAAAATGATTTACAAAAAATTAAAACGAACTTCCAAAAAAATCTAATCAAAACTAATCACTAATCAAATTAGGTACAAACTGAAAAATTACTTTGATTTCGGAAATCGGTGCAAAAAACAAAAATACAAAGTCAAAAACACCGACTTTCGAAATGAAAATTATTTTTCACTTTGTACATAGTGTTTTTTTTGGAAGTCGGTTTTCTTATTTTCTATTTGGAGTTTTTTTAAATATATTATGGTAAGTGCCAACTATGAAAAGATATAGTTACCGAACATAAAAAAGTATGAGAACGTCAAGCTTGAAGTTATTAGATACTATTTCACAGCTCCAGACAGAAATGTAAAAGCTACAAGAAAATAAGCCATCTACTTGTAATTTGATTTAGTATAATAGTAACATTTAAAAGTTTACTATGAGTAACATGTGTTTACAACAAGATTCAATCTTTATCAGAAAGGCCACTAATTACTGATTAACATAACCTACTTCTCAATCCTGCATAATCGTTTAATTACAACTTTAATATGAAACCAAGTAAACGACTCAACGGCTATCTAAAAGTCTTTTGAAGTAACAATTCTAGAAACAGTATCGTAATAATAAGATACGTAGTAATTGCCCACACAGTAATACTTAGTTATCTCGTATTCCGGTTATAACATCGAAACCCCGGTAGCTTCCTAATTAATCTGTGGTCATAATGCTCTTTATAAGCACCCACCATGTGTCGGCCTCGGAATATTTTTACCCAATTAACTTGTTACATTCTCGCTTCCGAAAATATCTACCATAGTTGAGGAAAAAATCAAAGGAGCGTTCCCCGAAATTCGGCCATTATCGACCGTTACCTCCCAAATAGAGCGAGATTGAAACTCAAGATAAACCCCTTCACGTGGACTCTACTAATTGGTGCAATAAATTTGAGACAGCGCGACAACTCTGAAAACCCATTACTCCTCCATCTCGGACCTTATTAGGACCTATGGCTTCCGACCTGTCATAGACAAAACTTACGGACACACTTCGGATATCTGTCAAATTCGATCACATCTCTCAAACGAATCTCATCTCTATTGACGCCAATTATAGGACAAACGCGTCTAGAATCGCTTTGAAAGAATCGAATGCAATAAAGAAACGTCATCTCGTTTAAATTCCATTTTCAAGTTTAAAAAACTCCGAGCAGGATCCACAGGATACTCGACCCTACTGCGACTATTTAAAAATAAAAATCTCTAATGAGGAGCGTTCGGAAACGTGACGTGCCGGTGACAAAATGTTGAAGGGATATCGATTTTCAGCATTGTAAATCGAATCGTAATAGTATTCGATAAAGCAGAATTTCGTTCATGGAATTTGGGTTGAATTCGTATCGTTAATATAGAGTCGTCGAGAGCGCGCACCCGTTTGTACCCGCGTCATGCGAACGGACGCTTTTTGTCGTTTTTAATTATATTTATTGTTCTCGTTATTTATTTATTGTTTTGTGTTTTGAACCGTTCTCGCTACCGTGCGTGCATTTTAACGATTTCGGCGGAGATAGCGGACGCATCCAAATTAGGCCGAATGTGGTTTCGGAGGATGCAAATGTGCTCCTTTGCATACGGTCGCAGCAAAAACGTTCCCTATCGATATTCAGAATGAACTCGAATGAAAACATCATTAATGTTATGCAAATGATCATGAGAAGGAATTTTACTTTCAAAATAATTCAAGGGATATTGTTGTTCCTTAATAAGAGTCGCTTTATGGTAATATTTATTGAAACAAAAAGCAGGACAGCTTTATAATTTTTCCATTTTCTTTTTTGCCTTGTTGTTGTGGAAATGGGAACATATCGTTAAAAGAGATAAAGCTGCGCCATTATTTATCGATAATTGTTTATAAAAGCCAAAGAAAAGTAACACTAAAGTGCATATTTGCAAACAAAGGCCCGTCAATTGTATCCAATAAAATCGATGAGATGCCGCGTCACTCGCCCCGGTCGCCACTCTCCATTGGGACAATGTGGAGAAATGTCAAGAAATTCCAATACTCACAGAAAACTGTGACATTCTTTTTTTGAATCGTTCCATTCTGATTGGCGCATTTAAAGTTCCTTTTCTTTCGACACTCGTAATAATACAAAATATAGCACAATTATTTAAAATGTCACCGTTTAAAAGATCAAATTCGTCATTACAGGCAATAATTCAAAATTGGAATGGCTTTATAAGTAACTCTGTGGGATGTCGTCGTCAAAACATGGGTTTTATTTATTACACTTATCTTCTAAGAAAAAAAAATAGTGGTCCATATTTCGCAAATAATAGTGCGAATTTTGAATTCACAAGTTGGTTCAAGCAGTCATGGTCTTTTGGCACATTTTATAGGTTGTGTTTTTAATTTTATGCAAATAATTACAGAATAAAATGAAAAAGTTGGTGAAAGTGAGACACATCGTGTAGAATTCTCAAATGTTTTTCTTAACACTGACCGATCCAAAGATCAAAGTTAGGACCACTAAAAGCAGTTGTATGTTCTTGCGACTATAACCTTAATGACAGGGCGCGCCACGAAAGAAAGCCCGCGGAAAATTGAGTATTTTTTTTTTAATGCAATGTGATGCAATGGCATAGACCAGTGGTTCCTAACCTTTTCAATATTGTTACCCCTGTGACCTATTAGGAAAACTGATTTTACCCCGACCTTAAAATGTTATCAATACAAACAAGACAAGTTTATAATTCTTACGTATTTTATATTTAAATTAAGCAATGAATTAAGTAAAAATTATTAGTGTGATGGTTGGTATTGTTTTGCATTCACAAGTTTTTATGTTAGGTTTAGTTTCGTTTAAAGCGCATTTTAAGTCATGTTCCACATTGAATTAGTTTCTGGCCTTTGTTTTCAGTGTAACCGAAGTTGAAAAACCACAATCACATCGATAGGTGGTTGCAAAGGGTACTTATAAGCATTTTTAAAGTTCTGTTAGCTATTAACAGTATATTCGGCACCATCTTTGGTCCCACCAGATTAGGTTCTTTGTTACCCCCACAGAATAGCTGATTTACCCCCGCGGGGGTACCCCCAGGTTCGGAACCCAGGGCATAGACACTAATGCCACGTCAAAGGGCCTTCTTTCATGGCGCGTACTTTAGTAACGACTTGCAACAAATTATTATAGTTATGGAAATACTGTTTAGTTTATAAATGGATATTATTTTATTATGTGTGTTCTATGGATCAAAGTTACTTGATAATAAAGATAATTTATGTACCTACCTACATACTTAAATTATAAAATAATGACCGGTATTGATTCTCATGAATTTATTAGTGAGCTCTGAATTACTTAAATACCTATGTGGTAATGGCACTAAAAATAACATAACTTTACGTCTGTAATGCCCCCGAATTAAGGCACCCTCATTTCACCGGTTTAGTTGGAGTCCCACGTGATAGGGGAGAGCCAATAACCATTAGGTAACTGAGCACAAATCCAGAATCCGGGCTATTACTGTGAAGTTCCTAATTCAAATACCAATAACTCTTGTCGTTGGAAAGCAAAGTCAGTACTCCAGGTTTAGTCGATGGGCTTTTTGTTGATAGCCTTCTCTGTCCCACTCCTGGGCATAGGCCGATGCGCATAGGATAATAAAAAAAATAACATGTGTGCAATTCACACGTGGTAGAAGTGAAACCTTCAAAAATTAAAAAAACTAAATTTGTATGCGCACAAATAAGTATTAACACACGTACAACGCTGAGGCCCAAGCAAACTCCCACTATGTCTTGGTAAACACGAGTGGAGGGGGTACGAAGCAGAACACAAAGAGAACCACGAACATAAAAAACACTGTATAATGCTTCCTATCTCATTTTCTCCCACGTTAAATCTTATGAATTTATGTGTCTGTCTCTTTTTACTGTCGCTTTTTCGTTTCATCGATTTTCAAATCACAACGATGCTAAAGAAGTTTTCACTTAAAAAAAAAATGATCCAGCGAGATGATTAAAAGGTCTACACCTGTGTCCTTTCACTTTGCTAATGACATTTCTTTTTTTACAAACAAAAACATTATTTGTAAAAAATAAAAGAAACAAGAAAAAACAGAAAGAATAATTGATTTTCTTAACATATTATCAGGTGTTTGTCTTTGTCTGGTTTCCTGGGTCGTAGGTAAGGTATGAATCATAATTAATCACCTACTAATCACGATATTTATGCATAATCTACAATGCATACGCCATAAAGCTGTGTATTTTCCTTATTCTTTTACGATTTTTTTTTAAGGTTTCAAACGGAACCCTATTACTAAGCCTCTGCTGTCCGTCTGTCTGTCAGCGGGCTGTATCTCATGAACCGTAACAGATAGACAGTTAAATTTTTTACATATTGTGTATGCCTATTGCCGCTATGACAAAAAAAAAATAAAGCGGTCCATACAAGAAACATGTTTTTTTTACTAAAGTATTTAAAATAACAGTGGCACTCCGGGAGTGCCGACAGAAATGAAAACTTGAAAAAAAATCAGCACCGCGGTAATCAATGCGTTGATGTCTTTTACTCCACGGTGTCGGTAAATTGCGTTACATTGTCGCGAAATCAATGGTTTAGTCCCATCTCAAAAATGCCCAACGCGCCTAAAGAAGTTTTCACTTCAAAAAATTGTACGGTGTTACGGAATCCTTCGTGTGCCAGTCCAACTTGCACATAGCCATTTTTTTCTTTCATCCAAGTTTTGTTTTTAACTTTTCCGTTCTTGCGTTGCTTGTGGAAGAAGAACCAGTGTGTCTTGGTCCGTTTCGGTAGAGATTAGCTGCCATACCAACAATAATACTGAATTATAAAAGAAAGAAAAAAAGAAAGAAAGAAAATACGTTTATTTGCGGTAAACATGACACAAAGAAAGAACATAAAACAAAAAAGAAGAAAGACATTGGGGAAAATATGCGCCACATCCACGCAAAACGTCCATCGCTCAGCATATTTAAAAGAGTGTCCGTGGAGTTTCTTGCCCGTTCTTCTCCATAGGTACCTACTACGCTTTGGAATGGGCAACTAGCTTCATACCTATTTCTGACTGACCGATTCCTTGACAATTCAAAAGTGCCTGTAAATGGTTTAATTGAAATAAATGATTTGAGTTTGAGTTAATGCTGCGACCCTATGCGAGACTGAGCCCCAGCGCTGGTTTTCATCGACAGCCGGCCGGCGGAATTAAAAGACCTAATCACTGATGAGGACTGTTGGAGTAAAATATTTCTTGAGTTTAGACCGCGCATCGGCTAGTCTAGTGTGGTACATACAGCTACATATCAAGCTATACAAAACCAGTTTATGTTGATCTCGCATTGTATCGGATTTCCGTACAATGCGAGGTCAGTTTATACTGGAAATTTATAGCTTGATGTGTAGCCGTGTGTACCCTTCAGGTGGACTGGCAAATTTAAAATGGCGACTGGGACAGATTGGATGCGGAAGACAAAGACCTAGGTGTTATGCTGCAATAAAGATTTGGTGGAGGCCTATGACTTAAAATTTAGTGTTAGTTGCTAAATCACCATCGCTGAAATGCTGAAATAAATTTCCTTGTAAAAGAGCGTACTGGATAATCTCACTACCAACATAGGTCATGTTATCACCGTCATCTTGACATAGGTTAACTATATTGATTACCTATGATTGCAAAATTTCCCATTTTCCTTATCATTTTCCTCAATGAATAAAATAGTGTATAAACAAACAATCTGCCGATGTCGCGATCAAGGTCAAACAAATCATAAGGAAACTATCTGGTTTGACGATTAACCCTAGAATGCTAACTGTTAGTCTTTTCTATGCTTGTAAGACTAATAATAAAAAATAAAAACTACTTTTTGGTTTTTCGCAATTTTTAAAGTGAAACTTTTATTACATCGTCTCAAACTTTTTCGTCTGTGTGTTGCATGTCGCGCGACGGTCGGCCGCGGAGTAGGGATAAAGTGAAAGGCGCTCGTCAGAGCAGCCAAGGCCAATATGGCGGCGCCTGTAGAAGTTTCACTTTTACCGTGGTTTCATAAAACCACACAATCCTTTTTTTATTTCGTTTCGTTTGGACCAGTTCCTCTTGGCATATCTAAGACGAGACTCATTACTTTTTATTTGTTGATGACTGCAGCCAGAGAGGGAACCGTTTAGAGGTTACTGATATCGTTTAGCACACTGGTATGACCTGCTGCGTAGTGATGACCTGTAGCATTGTAAGCTACTATAATATACATAATTTTCTTTTCTCGTCTTTGTGTCATTTCGAAAATAAAATTTTCAAAAATAATTAAATTCAAAATTCAAAAGTCATTTATTCAAACTAGGCTGAGAATCAGCACTTTTCGAACGTCAAAATTACATAAGACAGTCCCCTAAAACGCCCACGCTTCACCACTTACTAGTGGTGAAGGGTGGGCGTTTTGGGTACTACTCTTTAATTAGTTTTAGGTACAGACGCCAGCACATCAAGCTACCCGAAACTGTCATTTTCCCAATCAACTTTGAACCTTACACTTCAGCGATAAAGTTGAAAATCTATTAAATAAATTTGACAGATTGTAGTAGCCTGATGTGCTGGCGTCTGTACTTACTTTTCAGTCATTTATTCTCCTGCCCTTATCTCATATTTGGGGTCATCGCAACCTGTCCCTTTCTTCCATACTTCTCTATTCGTCGTCATCTTGGTAGTCACCCCCTTTCTAGCCATATCATCTTCCACACAGTCCATCCATCGTTTCTTTGGTCTTCCCCTGCTCTTATAGCCATCCATATTCATACTCAAAACTTTCCTCACGACATTTTCTTCATTTCTCCGCATCACATGCCTATTAGGTACTTACTTTTAATTACTAAATTAATTAATGTTTCGCTTGAGTACTTCATACAACCTAATTTGCTTACTTTATGCTAATTTGTATTTTATTTAAATTATTTTTCTATTGGGTACCGATCGGACTTTCCACCCTTTTGATTGTATGAAAAATGTTAATTGCTAAACAAATTAAAAGTCACCTTACTCACCAAACACTGCAAGCTACATATGTAAGGCTTACAGTATAATAATTGAGTCGCTCAGCGGAAGAGTGGCCTAATCCACAATTTTATTAGGCCACTATGGTTTCAAAGATCGATACATCTAGGATGTAAATATCTACTTAACTCTTTGTTGATTAAGTCACTCTTCACAATTGACGCGTCGCCGTCGTCGTGAAAATGCTCTAGTCCGCACGAATAGTCCAATAGACTATGGAAAATCCCTACCGCAGAAAAACACGAAAAGCTAACAAGGGTTAACAACAAAATTATCCTGTTCGCAACACAAACCGGTATGATCCGATCTGCACATACTAGATTTATCGTATAAATATCGAGCGAATAGTCTCAAGCTTCATAACAAATCTTCACCTCCTTGCAATTGCATCTCGATATCTCAACCTACTACAAAACAAGATGGCCGCCATCAAGACAACTGTGGTTCTCCTGCTCATCGCCTTCGCTATGATGTTCTGTACCTTCGGCATTGATGCTACTCGTGTGGGACCCTGTGACCAGGTCTGCGACCGAATTGACGCTGAAAAGGATGAATGCTGCAGGTCTCATGGATACAGCCGTTACAACAGCTGCGCTGGCGGAAGAATGGACTGTAAATAATGACTACTACCTTCAAGTGTGCCAGTGAGTGGAGCTTAGCCAATATACCCTTGGACATCAATTCGAAGAACATTCAGAGGTAATCAACGACCATTTTTGCTATTCCTGTATAAACATCTGTAACTTTTGTAAAAGTTTTTAAGATCAGTCTAAGCTCCACGTCTTTGGTTAAAAATGTATTAATGCTTTCGAAATAAATTTGTGTTTTTCTAAATGTTTGCGTTTTTATAATTCAGTAAACCTACCTGTGCAAAGATTTTTCGACTTTTTTTTTCATATATTTTGATATTTAAGGCTTGTGTCCTATTTGGCAGAAGCCTATGTCCTGATGTATTTATGGACATAAGCTTCTCCCTAGTTGTGCTGCAAGACCCAGCTCATTTTAATATAAATAATGGTAGTGATTGTGTTAGCAAACAACCATAGCACTATCATTATTACCAGTAAAATATGTATTTCAAACTAAAGCAACAAGTATCTATCACGAATTCACGATCAAAACCCATTGGTCGCCGTACACCCGAATGAGTTTAGTTTCGATCGTGAATGAATGAGGGAACGACAATGACTCTGCGGGTTGCTTCGGGAGGCGTTCATAGAAGAACACTATTAATTTTTCTCAATACAAGCTTCTGTGCACGCCATACTGTCTGGTGGATTTTGGCACGATATTTTGTAGATGAATGGACATTTCACATAGGTCAATTGTTTATTTGGAGTAAATATTTGACACTTATGAAAGCTACAATGGTAGATTATCTATGATTTAGCGTAGAATGTGCTGTTTATGTTATTGTGTGGCAATATTGCAGGCGGCTTAACTGATGGTGAGTGGTCATTACCGTCTATGGATATCAATACTAGAGGTAGGTAGGTGTGTTGCTATGTCAGAGAAAAGCTTAAATAAATGTTTCATTTGCCTGTAATGAGGGTTTTCTAAAATGACGTTCACCAGGTGGCAGCACTGAGACGTTCAGGTCCGGGCACCTGTCAAAAATGTCAAAGCTCCTATAATTTCTTTAGTCGTGACTGAGTGATGAACGAATGAATGAAACGAATGATGAACGTCATCATATATTTTAATTCATTATCGAAATGGAAGACCTCTTGTGAAATTGGCGCCAACTGTTGCCGTGAATTTTTATGAAAAGGAACCCACGTTACACTGGCACCCACCTTCAAGCTGGAACCTAGTACTTCCCAGGCCGTGCATTAATCTGATCCAGCCTGTCCCTTGCTGTCCTCCACCAGCGACGCCCTAAGCCGAGTTCCGTACCCCACAGAGGGTGCCCTTAGCGTGGAATAGTCGCTTAGTTTCTAAGTTTTATGCTCTGGCTGGAGGCCTTAATTTATTGAGGCAGCCACAACAAAGTCCGGTTAAGTAGCCCACAACCTCCTAGGTTGACCTGCAAGATACCATACAAAAAAACAACCGTCCGAGCTCGATTACAAAGATCTCTGACTATAAGGTCAGTACTACCTCTATGATACTTAGCTAAGGGTATGCGTAGGTAAAGAATTTCTTAAGTTGTACCTATTAGGTATAACAAAAATTTTTTGCGGCCCTTTTTCAGTGTCTGGACAAGTAATAGGCAGAATTTACCAAAAAGTTAACAGAGATTCTGTTAATTTTGTTGGGCACTTTTTCTCCTTGCACCTATTAGTGAAATATTTTGGCGAAAACTATGTGCCGCAAGATTTAATGATTGTCCAACGTTTCATGTAATTTTTCATATTCTTTATACCAAGATTCATTCACAGCGGTAAGTATAATTTTCCCTGTGCGTGGTAGCCAACAAAAACTCACAAGCAATGTCAACATTCGCCTTTTTCGTAGGCGCTACTTACAATTACTTCCATAATGAGGAAAATCGTAATGCCTGTCTAATTAACCAAACGTAATGAGAGAAAA
The DNA here is from genome assembly GCA_963680765.1 of Agrochola lychnidis. NCBI lineage: Eukaryota > Metazoa > Arthropoda > Insecta > Lepidoptera > Noctuidae > Agrochola > Agrochola lychnidis. The sequence continues at coordinate 9,348,172 of OY796869.1, read as the reverse complement.
GCATACAATTTCTTATTCCTCACATTATGTCGAACAAAAGTCGTCGGCAAAAATCAGTCGAGCAACTCAAATACTATGAAAATCAAAATAGGAATCAATAAATTCACACAATTAATTTCCGAACGATATATCAATGATTCCCACAATAGTTCATTAACGACTTCCTCTAGATTGTTTTTAATTGTCTACGGAGTCTTGAAGTTCCTCAGTGGCGTCTGCAACCAGAGACTCGACGCAAAAAGTATTTGCTCAAAGATATAACGAGAATCATTAGCAGATTGTCTCTGGAGTATTTATATTAACATTCTTTATGGGAAAAAGTCGATATGTTCCTGTCTATGTGATACGTTAGTTTGTTTTATAATCTAGATTTATTGCACGTGTGTGGAGCGACAAGCAGCGATGGCGCTTGAAATAGGTAATTATTTTCTTATTCGTGTGGTTAGTGACTAACATTTTTGAAGCAAGTAATAATTATACAATACGCACGTGAATCTGAAAAGTCAGAGTTGCGTGCTTATTGGGATTTGTACTCGAGACCTATATCTTTGCAGTCCGACGGTCACGCCATTAGGCCATCACCAGCCCCGGATCTAAAATTATTTTGAGGCGGGGATAAAACTGCAGTCTGCCGCCCCCCGCCAATCTTTTATGGGGATGCGAAATTCAAATTTTCTCAAAATGTAAATTTTGCCTGCTATGCTTGAATTTGTCGCCGCCTAAAGTTGGCGCCCAGGGCAGGTGCCCCGGTTTGCCCCACCTAGTTCCGGGGCTGGTCATCACTGCTATTAAATAATGATGGTGTAACTTATCTCATGGTTAACTTCAGTCGTGTCTTTAGATATATATGTATTGGAACACCTGTCAAATACACAATCATCATTTATGATGCCCTTATTCCAATTTATTTGTGGACGACGCAACATGTCTTTTTCTTAATAATTTTTATATAATATTTATTTTTAATTTTTATCTGGTGTTAATTATACTGTGTGCTTTTTGGTCTGTGCTAAATAAATGTATTTTCTTTTTTCTTTCTTTAATTTCTTTCTTTCTTTTCTTTCTTTTCTTTCTTTTCTTTCTTTTCTTTCTTTTCTTTCTTTCTTTTCTTTCTTTTCTTTCTTTCCTTTCTTTTCTTTCTTTCTTTTCTTTCTTTTCTTTCTTTCCTCCTTTTCTTTCTTTTCTTTCTTTCCTTCTTTTCTTTCTTTCTTTCTTCCATACTTCTCTATTAGTCGTCATCTCGATAGTCACCCCCTTTCTAGCCATACCATCTTTCTCACAGTGCATCCATCGTTTCTTTGGTCTTCCCCTATTCTTATTAAAACTTTCCTCACGAAATTTTCCTCAAGGGACACCTGTCGTATAAACCATCAAAATTAATAGAAGTAGCAGCACAATTGAGTAACATATAGTTTCAATCAAAGCTTATCGCAATCATGAAATCGCAAACCCGTCTTGAGCATGCGTGGTGATCAATCTTCGAGCCTTTTCTGCATGAGAAGAAGCTTCGATCCTGCAGTGAGACAATAGGGCGCGGTTCTACTAGAGACGTGAGAGGATGCGTAGCGAGGGATGTGTTTATTAAGAACCAATAGAATCGCTTCATTTACCTAGCCTCACTCAGCGCAGCTCCTGTGGAAACGTCTTAGTGGAGCGAGGTTTATGTACGTACAAAAGAAGCGGGAGATGGGTGCGAGGGATGTGTGTGAGAGATGTCTGCGAGGGACGTGTGCTAGAGATGGACGCAAGTGAAAAATCGCATCTTAAAAGAGCCTACAGAGCCACACATCCTCGCACTGCTCATTAGCGGCCTAGCACATCTCTGGTAGATACGCTCACATCGTTTCACAGCTTCGTTACGCATCCTCGCACCGCTCAGCTACCTCGCACATCTCTAGTGGAAACACCTTATGGGCTGGTATTGTAGCCTCCAATAATTTAGTCTCAACCTAAAGTCTTCAATCAGAGCGTCCTGCCTGTTATGACTTATGAAGCCGAAACGTGGACACTCACGGTGTGGCTGGTCCATACATTCAAGGTCATTCGGCGAGCTATGGAAGGAGCTATGCTTGGGATCACTCTGAGGGATAGAATCCGGAATGAGGTGATCCGGCAGAGATCCAAATATGTCGACATAGCTCGCAGGATAAGCAAGATGAAGTGGCAATGGGCCGGCCATATTAGCCGTAGAACCGATGAACGATGTCCTTCTCGAGAGGAAACCACGCATCTTTAAACGAGAACGCCCTCAGGGTAGGTGGAGCGACGATCTTCGCAGGGTGGCTGGTAGCAGCTGCATGAGAGTTGCTGAGAATCGAGCGGAATAGCGTGCAATTGAAGAGGCCTATGTCCAGCTGTGGACTGCTGTAGGCTGATGATGATGATTGTGGTCTTAATCGATTTGACAAACAATTATTTAATTGCACACACATTGTTAGATACTATTTTGAAGTCTTTCTTCTTGACTACCTCATCGTAATCATTCCATTGCAAGCAACGGTCAAAATTGATTGTGTAGGATATAGGAATTGATCGACGCTGTTAAATAAATAAAAAGAGGGTTTGTGCTTATGACCACACGTTGGAAGTAAAAACTTACGACTGGAGCCGAGTATACCCGATTCAGCATCACCGACCCGAGTGTGTTCAGAAAGAGCGCAAAGTGTGCCTAAAGAAGTTAAAAAGTCACTTAAGACAATTTAACAAGTCCGTTTAAAATGACATATAATTCAGTAAGTATAATTACGAAATTAATTTTATAATGACAGACTCAAACAACATGGCCGCCGAACGATTAATAAAAATATCTGTCGTCTGGGACGCCTAATTAAAAACAATTCGCGAGGCATTTTAATGAAACAATAGAACCGCGAATTTTTTTTAATGGCGGCTCCATAATTAATTTAATAATAAATAAGGAAATGTGACGTGGTTAGAACGTTAAATGGTGAAATTAATGTCTCTTATTAATTTATGTGTTCGCACATCCGCACATAGTATACCAGGGGCGTTTTTTTGTATTTTTCTCGACAGAGTGAATAGAAGATAGAATGCCTACACGTGATACACATAAGAATGTGTACTGAATTTCAATATTTTTATTCGAATCACATTAAAATCGTAGAAAAACTATCTGATAGATTTATTTATTTATTTTATTATTGAAGTGAAAACTTTTTTAGGCGCGTTGGGAATTTTTGAGATGGGACTAAACCATTGATTTCGCGACACTGTAACGCAATTTACCGACACCGTGGAGTAAAAGACATCAACGCGTTGATTACCGCGGTGCCGATTTTTTTCAAGTTTTCAGTTCTGTCGGCACTCCCTGAATGCCACTGTTTTTTTTATGTACACACAGTAAATACAAAGAGATATGCTTATTTCTTAAGAAATTTATTCCAGCACACTTACGAAAGGAGAAATTAAAATGAAATGTAGGTACTCACCTAGACAATAGTGTGTGAGAAAAAGAACAGAAAAAATATGATTAAGTGACGTTTTTTATGCGGAATGCGTTTCTGACACCAGTCAGTTGGACAAGACTAACAACTAATAAAGTTTAAATTCGTAAAACACATGTTCTTTTGTACTCAGCTGACAGGTGTCAGGAACGCATTATCTCATCGGCCGGAGTGTAAATTAAAGAAGAACTCGTAATTGGGCAAATAAAAGGAAGAGCAATTCTGTACCTGATAGCAGTGGAAACCACATATAGGTACCTAATTGTAACATAACGTCCTATCTGAGAGATTCAAGGGACAAGAACTCCATACCATAGACTAATATATTTATATGAGAACTCCACCAAAGTAGTCAGCTCATTTGTTCTACGTAGATACTAGATATGCCATTGCTGTCTTTTAATTTTCATTGCTCTTGCTTTTAATTTTTCAACTGAATTAACGTCTATTATAGTCAAGTCAACTACCTACTCGTATTTATATTAAAGAATAAACTATCTATGAAAATAATGGTAACGGTCCTTAATTACAAAAGACCTAAACTAAATTAAGTAACAATAAACTTTTTCTCAAACGTCATTCACAGACTATAAAACAATTAACTGATTTACCAAAGCGTGTTGCCAGCCAAAAATAAATTTCCCCGCGATAGCATAGTTAATACAAATTATATTTAATTACGAAGATATTTATTCGTTTCAGAATTCGCCGTGTTCGGTCGACACGACAGAATTCACGAATTTTAATTTGGGCACACAGTGTTTATACGATACTTTTTGGTGATACCGGGGAAGTTGCGGTTGTAATACTTTTGTAGACATTTTGGAAATTTCCTAAAAGTGTGCTTTATTGGTTCATGTATTTGTGGCCCTTGTAAGTATTTTTTTTTTAAATAAAGCTTTTTTATTTTATGATGTTTCTTTTTCATATCTAATATCTATTAATTTGGTAAAAACCAAGAAAAGACTAATGACAAATCATCTGCCTAGACTTTTTCCAAATATTTTTGGGGTCGGCTTCCAGTCTACCTAACTGAATGCAGCTACCAGTATTTTACCTGGAGATAGGCAGTCGCCTATCTGACATTTACAACCCAGTTACTGGGTAACACGATACCACTTGGTAAGACTTTTGGGCTTCTGACGACTTGTACCTAACGACTGTCAAAGATTCACGAATGACAGCCGGAACCAACGGCTTCACGTGCTTTCTCAGGTCCGAAGGGGTCTCGGTATGATAACCTTTCAACTGTCCACTCAATGAGGCATCGTAACAGATAATGAGTTAAGATGTTACCCATCCACGGACCGACCGCGGCAAGCGTTGCTTAACCTGATCGATCGACCCGTGCGACTGTCATTACTAGCCACGAGCTTCAAAAGACTGACGACAAAAATATAACACTAAAAATCAAATAGAGACATTTACTAGGAATTGAAATTGTATAACTTTTTTTTTAATCAGAGGTTTATGAATCTGAATCTTATTAGAAGCAACACAGTTATATTAATTAAACTAGCTTCTGCCCGCGACTTCCTCCGCGTGGAGTAGCTACTTTGGGCTAACGCTATCTTTAATCCGCGACTTCGTTTAAATAAAGGTGTTCTTTTTTTTTAATAATGCGTACCTATGTTATCTATTTTAGGTACCTACATCACGCTTTAATCAGGAAGCCGACGTTCGCACGGACGTAATAAAATCGCAGCGGGATTTTATCGCGCACTGTATTTTCAACTCTCGGTGTTAAGCCGAGCGTTGAGAATCCAACGCGCTGGAACGCACTCTCGTCCCAGCTCGTTGAAAAAACACTATTGGATTTTCAACTCTTGGCGCTAAACAGAGCATTGAAAATCAAGAGCACGAAAAAAAGAACCAGATCTCGATAGGGCAACATATAGTTTCCCGTGCGAAAAACACTCTAGGCGTAAATCTATTCTTACGTGCTTAAATGTTTGCCCCTGGGCCTTATTAATTGTTACCCCAAACGATACCTTCACTGGAAATCGCGTGCAGTACTTGATCATTATTTTGCTGCGATGTTATTTTAAAACTGCGATATCTCCTAAGATATTCATTGAAATCGAATGATGTCAAGGGCAATTTTGTTTTAAATTAAATACTTGTGATGAATAACGTATTTATTTGGATAAGGATTAATGTCATGTTTATAAAAACACCTTCGTAAATAACGCATTACTTTTGAACAAATTTGGTTAGCATAAAAAAGGTTAGAGTGAGCCAACCTTAAAAGATAGACATATGCTGTCGCGGACTTTTTTTTAGAACTTTTAAAGGGGAACAATTCTGTCATACATGATTTTTGCGAAACTTTAACTGTTTACGCAGCGCACGCAGCGGAAGCTCTCAAAAGGAAAAAAATAATCCCGATTTTGAAACATTCTTTATTGGTGCTCCGCTCCTATTAGTCTTAGCGTGATGATATATAGCCTATAGCCTTCCTCGATAAATGGGCTATCTAACACTCAAAGAATTTTTCAAATCGGATCTGTAGTTTCTGAGATTAGCGCGTTCAAGCAAACAAACAAACAAACAAACAAACTCTTCAGCTTTATATATTAGTATAGATTATGATGGTTTTATTATTTTATGGGCTTTTTAATAGTTATTAGAGTGGGTTTTGAAGTATGCTTTATATGATCGTTAATGGACCTCGTATCTGCTTTAACATCTAAACAAATTATATTAGTTAAATTGCGATATAAATTAGATAGCGGAAGCTGTTAGCAATTTACTAAAATTAAATAGGTACCTATTTAATTCCTGTGTAGGCGTTTATTTGTTACTATATTGATATATTTTGAAGGCCCATCTTTCAAAATTGGCGGAGGAATAATTTGACAGCTTTTGTGGTTTAGTCTATGCCTTTTAATCATTATCAGATCAGACTCTTTTTGGAATCAACTTCCCTCACACTAATGGTCACATTTTTAATTTATGTTTAATGTATTTTCTAATAGTTCTTTGGAACTAATTAGGTATAAGTAACTGCGTTTAACACAGACGTGATTATGTTAATTAATGGCCGTAATCAGGTTATTTTATTCGTAACAGAGTGCTTATTAATATCAATTTAATTACCACATAAAATAAAAAAATAAAACAAGCATTCTACATTTAAAAGAACATTGTCAGATGCGATTGAACGTGAGCGTCAAAAATCTTAACAAGAAATGTTTTAATAGTCTCGAAGTTATTCCCATCAAAATTCATTAAGCGTACTCATTATAATTTATAGAGTACTTAACAAACGAACGACAAGTTTAATAAACTAAACATGTTTCAAATAGTATAAAATTTCACCCGCCCACAACATAAGAACGGAGCTACCTATATCGTTTTTTTCGGTCCGACCGGTCCTCCAAGAACTTTGTCACACTCAACTTTGCCCAAAGATACTCAGATGTCCGAAACAATTGAAGGTAGTAACTTCCACGTCTTTGTTTCGACAAGGTTCCAACTGTTGTCTAGTGTCGATCTCAAAATCCGGTAGCTAAAAGTAATTTGTGAAATTACTTTCTTAGAATTGGAGTCAATTAAAGAGTGTATGTCGCCCGTCCTGGCGATTTCAGACAAACTGGATCGGCGATTTGTTTTTTTAAGGAATGTTTGTTTAAAAGGTGTAGGAATGGGCCAGGGCCAGGGTTCGGGAGATAAGGAAGGGACGGAGGTAGAAAGGGTATAACAAGAATCAGTAGTTTGAATAAAGAACCGGTTGTTGATTACGGGTAAAAGGGAATGTTAAAATTAAGCTAGGTATTAGTCCGCACGCGATTGCTAGTCACCGCCTGAGGTATGTAAGCGGCGAGACGGGGGAGGGCGCCATTGACAAAATTGGCAGACTGAGTTAGCTTAGCATTTTTCTACCTTCTCCCGCTCACATACCTAAGGCGGTGACTACCAGTCGCGCGGACTATAGCAATGTTTGAGTTTTATATGGGTGTCTTTTCGCAAAGGATATGTAAGATTTTTCGTTCAATGTTGAAGTGTTCATCGTCAAAGATTCACCTGGACCAGCGACGCGTTTGAAGTGAGCTGTCAATCCCCAGTGGTCGGCAAACTCATTAGTCAATAGAGCTAAATATGAATACTATAACGACTAAGATTTCTTATGAGAGCCAATCCTTTCTGTGTGTCCAAACTGTCTCAATACACTTTTTTAATCCTTAATAGCGTTTATTCTGAAAGTGGGCAACGAACGTCGCAAATAGATGCCAAGCGTTTCGCTGTTTTGATTTATTTGGCAATATTACTGTATGGAAATAAGAAATGTGGCTAACTAGCGAATTAGAATATTAATAATGAATTGCAATTATAACACTGAATTGGATGTTGTAACAGTTTTAGGTGTAAGAAAGGCATTTGGAAAGTTTTGAAATACTTTTTTACTTCTAAAACTAAATATTCGATATGACGTTAATTATTGCATTTCATAACCAATATTTTAGTTCCCTAGTTAGCCACATTTCTTAATTCCGTACAGTAATATTGCTAAATTTATCAAAACAGGTAAATATGTGACAGCTATTTACGACGTTGCCAACTTTTAGGATAAACCCTCTTAAAGCTGTACATTCAGATAGGTACTTAAGTATTTGTAAAGTGAAGTTAGTGAAATTAGTAAAATTAAGAACCAGATAAAAAAAAGCAGGGGAGTGTGCCTCACGGCTGCGCCAAATGGCCCAGTACAGGAAAAAGCCAGACAACTATAAGTGCCTGACGCTGGTTTTCAACTGGACTGGACTGGAAGCCCAACATAATTGGGAAAAGACTAGGCAGATGACGAAATGGTAATTAAATTGTCACTTTTTAAGACCTTACAGACTATGACTAAAGAGATGTATCTCAAACTATCTTTATTATTCTTACACGACACGACAAGTTTTTATTTGAAAGGCTTAATATTTTTAGTTTTTATAAAGCGTTAACAAGCAGAGACATAAAAATTTAAACTAGTTCAAAAATAATGTCATCATAATGTGTCAAACCTGTCAGTTATTAAACTAATAATTCTTAACAAATCATTATGATCTTATGCACGTATTGTCCTATCAAGTTCTAGCCCTGTCCTTGTCTTCTATTCAAAGATAGACAAGGATGGAGGATAAAAAGGTATGCGTAATTGTGAAGTAAAGTTTAATTGTTGCATGATAACGATCTCTATTGGTTAAAAATGACTTAGTGTAAAAAGTGGCCGGTGCGAGTGCTACCGGGAATCGAACCCGACTAATTAGCGAGTGGACGGGTGCACAGTTACTTCACGACACTTGTATGTGTAATAGGAGGGTCGGCAGAATAGTTTCGTCAGTCCTGTTGACGGCTTTTTTGTTAATATGTGTTTAGTATAATGAGCTTATAATCTTCCCACTGTTGGGACACAGGCCTCCTCTCTGTGAGAGGGAGTGGATTGTAACCCGCCACGCGGGCCCAGTACGGGTTGGTGGATGTCACTTGTCTTTGAATTTCTGGTTCTAGGACAGTCCGGTTTCCTCACGATATTTTCCTTCACCGTTTTGAGGGCAGTGGTGATGAAATAATGTACACCAAGTAATGTACCTGCCTGGGTTCAAACCTGCGTTCTTCAATTCGTAACTCACGGCTCTGGGCAACCACTGCTTTAATTAATTTTGTTTTTGAATATGTGTTTGGTCTTGAATAAAGGTAGATTTGGAGCTATATTTCAGCAAGATTGTTTAGCCGGTGGTTGAGACTAAAAGGGGTTTAATTTTAAAAATACATTTTGTTCTTAACTTTAACTTTTTCCGAGACACTGCTACATGAAGTAAAAGGGGACCGAATAGTTAAAATTGGCATGGTTTTTAACATAACATCACGCCTTGTTTCCCCGAAGGGTTGGGCAGAGGTGTCCCTGTAGCAGGTACATCCACATTTCGCCAGTTATGTTTAAGTCCCATGTAATAGGGGGCGAGCCTATTGCCATCAACCAGGCACAAATCCAGACTTCGAGCTGCTACTGAGAAAATTCAGATAGAAAAACCCAATAACACTTTGCCCGACCTGGGAATCGAACCCAGGACCTCATGCTCAGCAGTAGCGCTTGTGACCACTAGCACAAAAACGGGATGGAAAGGAAATATTATTACGTGCTACACGAACTCAGCCACAGGCTGGATTAATAACGCTGGGTAATAAAGAAAAAAAAAAAAGGAATAAGAAAAAATCCGTGTGAAAATTAATAAAGCATTATCACCGGGGTATACCGGAAGAGCTGCTCAGAGTGTTGCAGTTTTGGTACCTTAGCCAGACAAATCGTGTCAGATGGTCTGGTGCGCTCTCGGAATCATATGGCTTGGAGTGCGGGGTGAGGCAGGGTAGTTTGTCGTCTCCCCGGCTCTTCAATCTATATGTTAATGACCTCATCGCCGAGCTCAGCGGCATGCGTGTCGGATGCAGGGTAAATGGTGTAAGTTGTAACAACATCAGTTATGCGGATGACATGGTGCTGCTGGGCCCGTCGCTGGGGTCAATCGCCGAGATGCTCAAAGTATGTGAGACCTACGCTGCTGCACATGGACTGGTCTATAATGCCAAAAAATGTGAGTACATGGTCTTTGGAGTCGCTGGTAAGTGCCGGGAAGATGCCTTCGAACTTGCCATAAACGGTATGCCAATTCAAAAAGTCACAAAGTTTAAATATCTTGGGCATTTTCTTACCAGCGACCTCAGCGACCATTGTGATATTGAGAGGGAGCGTAGAGCTCTGGCGGTCAGGGGTAATATGTTGGCACGAAGATTTGCTCGGTGTACTGACCAAGTTAAGATTACGCTTTTTAAAGCTTATTGTCAAAGTTTTTACACCGGTAATCTTTGGGTCAACTACTCGAAAAGGTCGCTGGATGTTCTACGCGTCTAATACAACAATGTATTTAGGATGCTGTTGCGACTGCCTCGTTTTTGCAGTGCTTCTGAAATGTTCGCGGTAACCCATACCGACGGATTTCATGCCATCATCCGCAAAAAGACGGCATCACTCCTGAGCAGAATAAGAGGCAGTCACAATAGTATCCTGAAGGCTGTCGCGGCAGATACTTCCTCTGCCATAATAAGGCAATTTGTGAGAAGACTCATACCATAGTTAGACCAATACTATTTCTCATTGTGTCTAGATGTTGGGTGGTCTTCTCACAAATTCGTCTTTAGTTTTAAGTACTAACAATAGTGGTTTAAGTGCATACATGTTACTAACAATTTATGGATCTTTTTAGTTATCTGAAATAAAATGATTTTATTTATTTTTTATTTATTATTATCTCAATTCTGCATAAGGGTGAAGTGCTGAAAATAGTATCTCCTAAAAAAAATATGGTCATGTTTAGGACAAAAAAATCTAAATAGCAATGTTGCAGTGCAGTGAAAATCTTATAAGAATAATCAAAATAAAATACTGCTGCAACTAGCAATTAACATTAAAGTCGTATAAATTATCGAAATTTTCCTTTGAATTTTATTTGCAGCCAGTACCTCGCCACTCGTAATAGGTGTTCGACATTCGAACAGCGGGATGCTACGTGGAAAGCTGCCATGTGCCCATTTAACAACTATAACTATAGTAAAAGTCGGCGCAAGATCTGTCTTTTTGTCATCACCTCGCCATATCGCCGGCATTACTCATTTCGAAAGTTTAATATGGCTTTTAAGCTGTAAATGGCTATCGGACAAGCATGAGACGGTTTCCAATGTTACGATTTTAATTTGTTTAATAGCTTGTAAGTGGTCGATTTGAATTTGAATTTGGAACTGATATTATCTGTGTAATGTGACTGGTTGGTTGTTGACGTTGATTTAGATGTGTATCGTTAGTAAAGACCAAACAATACTCTAAGTTGGTGCTCCAGTATCTACGAAGTGCTAGTTTTTACAGCAGTGAGCCGTCGACCATCGCGTTACGAAGCATGGTGGCTATAGGCATTACAATACTGTTTAGGTGATGCCTTTTATGTTAAGGCGACGATAGCCGACTTTTAATGATTTTTTACTGAAGATCACATCCAAACGAGTAGTGTTAATGATTTGGAAAAAATATATCTTAATTTAGAGTATTTTCTTAATAAATTAATATAGGAATATTTTAGATTATGTTTATTACACAGTGAAATTAATTTGTAAAATACTGAGAATCACGCAAAATCTATGAAGCGTATTTTTCTGAAACCTTCATCATTTTAAAAATAATTTAATTATTGATATTTTAGTATATGTGTTTTTTTAAATACCTATTGTTTTATGTATAATAAATTAATAATGCGTCTAATTTGGGACAGCGCTCCTTGATGGGCGAGTCCGATTACTGGCTGGACGTACGACGCATTGCGTGAGTTCAGTACAGAACACATAAGCTAACCACTCAAGGTCACTGGCATATATCTGCGTCTTAAAATCAGAGATTTAACTTCCTCATACATTTTAAATATATCTTTTACAAGTTTATTATTGTTTAAACATTAAAACCTTAATATTAGTGTCCAAGTAAATAGAACTAACTATATACACAGGAAAAAATAAAATAAAATATAGAAACAAATCATTGGGCATCAAAAAATTCATCCGAATCCCTGTCGGTGGGAAAGGTGCCCAAAAGGCTGGCAGCATTGCCACCTTGTATGGCAATACTAATCTTTTACAAGTAACATAGTATCACGCCGGTATTACCCGATGGTTCAGCAGAGGAGTACCTACCTTATTTATTTTTTATCATAACGTTGAAGCTCTTGGCGTATCTCATCTGATAGTAAGTGACTAAGTGATGATCAGGTCGAAGGTGGAAGCGAGCTTCACCCGGAATCCTCAACTACAGAGGAACTGGTTATCTTAACTCTATTGTGATAGGGGGCGAGCCTATTGCCATCAACCGGGCACAAATCCAGACTGGGCTGCTACTGAGAAATTCCAGATGGAAAACCTAATGACACTTTGCCCGACCCGTGAATCGAACCTGGGACCTCAGGATCAGCAGTAGCGCTTGCGACCGCTAGACCTACGAGGCGAAGTACGAGGTAAGTAAGTAGGTACCTAAAGGTGCTGATAAACTTGAGCATTCACTGGTTATGAGCATTCTAGCGAATGTTACATTATAAAAATAAACGGGAGCGTTTTAGCGAGCATTCTAGCGAGCATTCTAGCGAGCGTTCTAGCGAGCATTCCAGCGAAAGGACAGTAAATTTGCTTCGAGCTTTTTGCCGAGCCGAGCCATTCTGTCATTTAATATAACCTATTAATACAAATCTAGCGCTCGTGACTTCAGCATTCACTTGTAATGAACACTCTAGCGAATGTTACATTACAGAAAAATAAACGGGAGCGTTTTAGCGAGCATTCTAGCGAGCGTTCTAGCGAGCATTCCAGCGAAAGGACAGTAAGGCGATTAACACACTGTCACGCACCACGCAGCGTAGCGCGTGAATGCGTTGCTTGTAAGTATCTCCGTTTGTATAGAAAACACGCACAGTCCAACACACAGAAAATGCATCCACGCGCAGATTGTTTTCTATGGCCGCCCCGCACCACGCTGCGTGATGCGGGGCAGTGTGCGAATCGCCTAAATTTGCTTCGAGCTTTTTGCCGAGCCGAGCCATTCTGTCATTTAATATAACCTATTAATACAAATTTAGCGCACGCGACTTCAGCATTCACTTATAATGAGCACTCTAGTGAATATTACTTTACAGACAAATAAACGGGTGCGTTTTAGCGAGTACTCTAGCGAGCATTCCAGCGAAAGAACAGTAAATTTGCTTCGAGCTTTTTGTCGAGCCGAGCCATTCTGTCATTTAAATAACCCATTAGTACAAATGCAGCACACGCGACCGTCAAGTCTGACATCTTCGTGAAGAATATTTTTTTGACGAGCATTGACTAGAGCATTCGCTAGAATGATCGTGAAAATGTTCATAGCGATGTTTGGCTCTATGCTTGGCTCTGTTCGTTGTTCAGTTCGACAAATTTAAAAACGGCGAATGCTCGATGTTCTGTTACAAGTGAATGCTCAAGTCTATCAGCACCTTTATACGTTTTGGGTTCTGCATTTCGAAAGGAAACTCCAAGCGTATTTCTATGTGATTTACTATAATATGAAATTGAATCCAGCAAACCATATACCGGGTCTAAGTTCAGAATCCAGCTTACATAAATAGATGTAGGTACAGTTACCGTCGTTTACTTCAGTCGATTGGTGTACCAACTTACAAGATTTACCGCTTATTTGATGTATATGTCGCAGGGATATTGTCAAACCAGTGATATTATAATTTCACTAGTGAAATTATAATTGCACGAAACTTTGTCAACCGCCTCCATTTCTCACAATTTAACTGACTTTTTTAAGTGTTATTGTAATTTCACGGGAACGCTGTAGTGATTTTATAATAAGCCTAGGTATATTATTAGTTTGTAGTGGGGTTGATTGGCCAACTTTTCTTCATAATAACGTGTAGAAGTTTATTCATTTTATGATATAAGTAAGGCATGACATTGGAAACGGACCAATCATTGACCGTCTCACAATTGAACGAGCTTGCACATGCAGTGAAATTGTCAAAATATTACTGCCTAGCAATATCACTGCGTGGGTCCAGTGAAATTATAATGTCAATGAAATGTGCCCGTTAAATTGTGAGAAATGGAGGCGGTTGACAAAGTTTCGTGCAATTATAATTTCACTATATACCTAGTGATATTATAATATCACTGATTTGACAATATCCCTGCGACATAATTATTATACTTACTTACAATGTTTCTTCTACAACGTCAATACAGTTGACTACCTCGTTGGTCTAGTGGTCGCAAGCGCTATTGTTGAGCATGAGGTCTGGGGTTCGATTCCCAGGTCTGGTAAAGTGTTATTGGGTTTTTCCATCTGGAATTTCTCAGTAGCAGCCTGAAGTTTGGATTTGTGCCCGGTTGATGTCAATAGGCTCGCCGCCTATTACATGGGACTTAAACAAACCTGGTGAAATGTGGGTGACTATTACTTACACCTCTGCCTGTCCCTTTGTGGATTACTGTCGTGATGTTATGTTATGAAAATACAGTTAAGATGTTCTTCAAATAAAATACAATTAAATTCCCATGTACACATTGTCAATACACGAGTATTAATAACATCAATTTATAAGAAAAATAATCCACGCCTCGCAATAAATCGAATCGTGTACCGAAATCGAGACGCATAAGGAAACGTATCGATCATCGAAAAAATCGATTACGAAGCGCGAATACGAAAAACAAATAAGCATAACTCATCGGACACTGATCGGTATCGATTATTAAAATGGCGAGTGGAATCGATTAATCGGAGAGAAATAATAAAGTGAGCGGCGTACGGTTAATTGCTTTGCACGGATGTAAAGCATTGGCCCTGATAACTTACTCGGTATTGAGAATGTTTGAATCGATTTAGAAAGATTATTCGGATGTCGTAATCATCGTTCCGTAAATTGGTGTCCCATCCGTGATCGTATGTGGTGGTGTAAGGGTGCCTTTCCACCAGAGATGTGCTATGCAGCTATGCTACGAGAACGTAAAAGCTAAGCTACGAAACTATGTGACCGTTTTTACTGATGCTAAGCTATGTAGCGGTGCGAGTAAGATGTGCTATGAAGATGCGCCACCGCAAAGTAGCTGCGCGAGGAAGATGCGCAGCTCGAGCTATACGCTCTGCTCTGCACATAGCTACACCACTCGCGACGACCCATAGCACGCATTCATAGCACGCATCCATAGCACGCATCCTTCCATATAAAAAACATATCTTAGTTGAATCCGTTTCCACCAGTGCTAAGCTATGTGCACCAATGAATATGATTGGTGGATGTCAAACGCATCCATAGCAACGTAGCATAGCACATCTCTGGTGGAAAAGTAGCCTCTCTTGATTGTTAACGGTTTCGTATAATTCGATTTAGATTACAACACTACTGAGTCAAACTAATATACAATGTAATATGTTTAAAGATTTGACCAGAAATTAAAAAAGGATTAGGGTTAAAATGAAACATTCCTGGCACAAAAAAACATAAATAACATCAAAATCAACAACAACATCACAATTTTTATTGTTCCAAAAACAGTGTTACACAATTATTTTTCCAGCAGTTATTGATAAACAGAAACTATGCAATACAATAGGTACAATACTTAACTTTAGTGGAAAAGATCTACTGTATCCTGTACCATTATAAATAGGTGTCAGGCGGCCAAGGTTCAGGTAAAAATTGTGCAAAAATGCAGATTTTCGGAGGCTTGTACTGAATTTATTTCTCGAAATATATTTTTTTGGTTTCATGGAAACCTAGGAATAGTGCACAAGATACCTATTAGTTTAAAAATTTCAAAGAAAGTTGTGTTACGACGCCATGATCACGTATGAGCGTTTGTATGAAAAGTATGACGGGTTGGCCGCTCTTAAGCTTTAGTGCCATACACAGCATACATACAGCTCACTTTCTGCCTGTCAACAATTACTCGGTAGCTTGAATGTGCGAAAAAGGGCTTACACCAAACCTTTGCCCAGAAACAACCTTTCCGTGGAAATCTAACTACAAACTCAAACTCAAAGCATTTATTTCATTACAGGCACTTTTTAATTGTCAGGGGGCCGATCAGTCAGAAAGATGAAGCTAGATGCCCATTCCAAAGTGTAGTAGGTACCTATGGCAAGGGAAATAAGATACAAATCCCAGTTTTGAAATAAGATATCACATTAATTACCAAAAAGCCAGTTTGCACCTAGCAACAGTCAAGCAATTAAACCGCATATCAACCAAGGGCTGAAAACGAGAATCCTACGTAAAAAGACGTTAGCAAAAGTATAATAGTTTGAAGAATTAAATGGTTGATGTTTGCATGCGAGGCTGCGCACTTAGCTTTCAATTTACCAAGCAAAATGAAGAGATCGCCCGACACTGGAAAGGCGTAAAACAATTTTCATGGGCCCTTAGCAGTAACTAACCGAGCTGCGTCTAGGGCTGCTACTGCCATCTTGGTGTGAGATACAGAGGTTATATAATACTGGGTGGTGAAGTTAACGATGGGAACAAATAGAATGATAGAAATTGTGTCGATACCTTTACCAATACATTTTTTTACCGGCTGTCATTCGTGGACTGTGGTTACGGGTCGTCAGAAGCTCGAAAGTTTGACAACCAGTATTACCAAGAGTGTCGTGTTACCCAGTAACTGGGTTGAGGAGGTCAAATAGGCTGGTGCTGCTTATATAGATTTAGTGATGAGGTACAGGGTGTAAAGTTCACTCATCCACCATAGAAAAGGGAGGATCCTCCGACCAGACTGTTGCTGTTGTGTCTGGCGAGCAACCGCCCGACTGTTGAAGTCGGAATCTTTTATATATGTCGATTGCTCGGTAAACTCTAATTGCGCGATGCAGGATTTGTGTGACGTCATGTCTATGATGCGTAGTTCGTATGTGGCGGTGTAACCGCTACACAGATATAAAATAAATAAAGTTGGTTGGTCGCTCTATGTAAAATACTAGTATTCAGCTGAGCATCCGGTTAGACTGGAAGCCAACCCCAACATAGTTGGGAAAAAGCTAGGCAGGCGTTATATTATATTATCCTAGTTATTTAGTTTAGTAGATAGTGGTGGTAGGGGACTTGGGGAATTTAGTTAGTGAAAGTGTGCAGAATTTTAGGAAGGACAAAATATTTAAAAATATGTTCCGAATAATCCGAATTAACTACAACACAAACATGTTAAGAATCCTTATGTAAGTATGACAATTACGTTGGCAACGCACTATAACTCAATTCCTAAAGTAAAGTGCCAACCCTACAGGAGGTTCCAATTGGCTGTCTGGCTAAGTGCCGTTGCCTGTGGGCTAATTAAAACATCAGCCAACTGCGGCCATGTTGCTCCCGACAGATAATCTTTCATATTTTGTCTTAGCTGTCAAACGATGCCTCAGGCATTCGGTCTGTCGTTTCAACTTAATTTTAGTCTGGGGATGAACAGCCTTTTAAGAATTAGTCTGTATCAGCTAATGATTGGGAAATATGAGCTGTTTTTATTTTATTTAATGGCTGTGATTGGTAAATCAAAAAAAAAAAATAAAAAAAAAAGGATTTTTAGGACATAGTTGCACAAAGACAAACATTAATGCCCCATTACGTAATGGAACATTAACGCTAATGATTTCATTAATTTCATCAAAGAATCATTAAATCGAGTCTAATGTTGCATTCTGCAACAAGTTAATGGAAGATTAGTATTTAATGTCAGCGTTAAAAGTTAAACTTCGTTTTTGCAACTGGCTGTTAGGGGTTTATTTATAAACGTTGCTTAAAGTTAAGTAATGATAAGCGACTGTTTGACCATAAATTTATGACATTTGAACGTCAATTTAAAGCGTTTATAACCGCAGACGTGACGATGAGTATACTTAGATATCTAAACACGACAAAAAAAGTCTAGATCATTATTTGTTTGGTGTCAACGATCACTTGTAGTATTGTAACTTGAAGTATCAGTTGAGAATACTACATTACTGTCGCGGCCAGCTATTAGGGCAGGGATAGCGAACCTCTCTACATCTAGGTGCCATTTTTTAGAGTTCCGTAGTAAACAAAGAACCCTTATAGTTTCGTCATGTCCGTCTGTCTGTCTGTCTGTCCGCGGTCTAGCTCCGAGACCCTTAGTACTAGAAAGCTGTAATTTGGCATAGGTATACATATAAATTACGCCAACAAAGTGGTAAAACAAAATTATGAAAAACATTTTTTTAGGGTACCTCTCCTACACGTAAAGTGGTGATGTTTTTTTTTTAACCCATGGTGTGGGGTATCATTGGAAAAGTCTTTCAAAAACATTGTGAGTTTGTAAAAAACATTTTTGGATTCAGGGATCCGTTTGCGAAATATTAAGCTTTAAAGTGCTAATTTTTGTTAGAGTCAATCCAAAACTAACCAGCTAGCAGGGGGGGGGGACACCCCCCCCCTGCTAGCTAAATGGTTAGTTTTGGATGTGTGAAAAAAATCACAGCAGTAGTTTATATAACGAAATTAAAAGGAAAACTATCACAGCTAAGTAGGCTCTACAAGTTATCGAGTAATAATCGACCAACTTAACTTTGTAGTTGCAAAAACATGTTTTCCCATACATTCCGAATGGGAGAAAATATTTTTCAACTACAAAGTTAAGTTTGTTTTTGGGATAAATTCATCCCAACTACGGAACCCTTCATTGTGCACGTTTTACTGTTAGGAGGAGTTGAGAAAATCTGTTTTCTTTTGTTTTATCATGTTTAGATCTCAGACCAAATAAAAAACCAAGACATAGCGCTGTTAACAGTGACGCGAAGCCGGTTTCGTAAACGTGTGTGCACTTAGTGAGGAGTAGTTTGATTGTAGTTCCTTTGTAAACGGTTGTAAATGTGTACGTGTGAGCGTGTATGCACAGAGCAGAGGTGTAGTTTGGGCATGCTTCACTGTATTGTTCGCAGCGCTCTGTCATCATCTGACTAGCTTTTTCCCAACTATGTTGGGGTCGGCTTCCAGTCTAACCGGATGCAGCTGGATACCAGTATTTTACATAGAGCGACTGCCTATCTGACCACAACCTAGTTACTAGGTAACACGATACCCCTTGGTAAGACTGGTTGTCAGACTTTTTGGGCTTCTAACTATCCGTAACGACTGTCAAAGATCTATAAAGAGGGGTCTTGGTATGTAAAGATGGTCACCCATCCACGGACCAACCGTGGCAAGCGTAGCTTAACCTGGTCGATCGACCCGTGCAGCTTCAAAATAATTGGCAGAAACAGAATGTTGGCTGTTTTAAATTCGTTTAGCGCTAAACGTGTCGTGTGATTTCTGGTGCAAACGGCCTAAATCTCGAATGTGCTAATTCCATTATTGAATAACTTGCACCTTGCAAAAGCAATAACCCATTCAGCCTCAAGAAATTCCTTTTTCGAAAGATTGCAATTCTCGCAAAGGCAACATCACATACAGCCTAGATTATTTGATATCTCGATCCCCGCACTAGTTATAGTGTTGTACCTTTCCGAATGACAAATGAATCGATATCGCAGAGAGGGCGTGCGCTGATTAGTTATAGGTGGCACTTGGTCATTACGCAGCCGCGCCCACTCACAACTGAATTTAAATTAACTTCAGGTCTTACTTGGTGTTCTAGATGGTAATTCGTAAATGGGAATTTGCGAGATTCGGCTGTTCATAAGTGAAGCCTCAGTCCTAGAGATAGAGAAGATTTGGAGCAATGCCACTTGCACAGTGCAGTGGAGGTATTAGTTTCCATAACATTTTATGATTTCATCATAGTCCAAATATACTAATTCATAATATTTCATTATCATGACGGGAGGTGAAGACCGAGTAATCGAGAAACCACATTTCATCCTTTCTGGGTCATCATTTCAGCCGAAAGCCGTCCACTGCTAGGCATAGGGCTCTCTCAAGCACCGCCACTTCGACCGTTTCTGTGCTTCCAAGCGGATTCCTGCGGCCTTCACAAAGGCATCGGTCCACCTTGTGAAAGGCATTCGAACTCTACGTCTTCCGTTACGCGGTTGCGGTTGTTCTGACCTTTCGGCCCCATCGGCCATCTGTTCTGCGAGCAATGTGCCCTGCCCGATAACCGATATAGCCCGAAGAATTGCCAAACTTAAATGGCAATTTAAGTTTGGCAATTCTTCGGGCTATATCGGTTACCTCAGTTCTCCTGCGGATCTCTTCATTTCTGATTCGATCACGTCGGGTAACTCCAAGCATAGTCCTCTCCATTGTCCTTTGTAACTTTTAGCCTTCTGATAAGGCCCATTGTGAGCGACCACGTTTCAGTGCCATAGCTCATCACTGAGTACACTTTCTGGATGCCGTTTATTAAATGTTTGACTAAAAACAATTCTAGATAAGCTTTTACTTAAAACTTCACTTTAAAAGCTTTGACTGATTAATATAGTACCTGTACCCTAATTGCATAACATAATCTCGTAAACAATTTTGCCTAATTTGTTTCATTTTGACAGTTCAACAACATTCATTGCGTTATTTACGTTGCTGAGCAGATTTTTTTTTCCAACTTATGAAGCAATGGATTAGCAATCTGTTTCAAATCGAAACAAATTGTGATTGTGTAGCATTACGCAATTAGGGTACAGGTCCATCGAGCTCTGCTGAGGTGAAAATAGAGAAAAGAATTTTCCCAGTTAAGCGACTTAGCTAGATCGATTTTTGCCTCCGTAAACCCCAATATTGCAACTTTCATCGACATTTTTAGAGCCGTTTTCGAGAACGTGATTACATATACCTAAATATACGAATATGTATTGCTCATTTAATAGTATAGGATAGGATTTTTTCTAGAAATGATCAAACCACATTTTAATTTATTCCGTGTGCCGTTTATAAAATGTTTGACTGAAAAATATACTTTTACAAAAAAAATAACTTTTTCCTACATTTTCTTGCAAAAATATTAATTCGCAAATAACAAGAGAACTCATGGTAGGGGTCACAATTTATGAAATTAATCGAGTATTGCGAGGAATAAGAATGATTTAGGTTTTAATCTTACGATTGTGCTTCGGATTTGTTATTGGTTTATAAAAATAAATAATTGGTAGTCCGTGTTTATTATTGAGGAGAGAGAAATATTATATTTTTAACTGTGCGAATATTAATACGCGTTGATATGCGATCGGATTTAAATTGCTTGGTTGAAAAAAAAACTTGAAACTTGACTTGCGTGCTTATAGCTTTTTAAAACAGTGGCACATTTCGTGTTGACTCCTTCTTGTCATTGTCTGGTTGTCTAGTGATTGTAACCACTTCTTCTGAGAATGAGGTCCTGGGTTCGCTTCCCGAGTCGGGCAAAGTCTTATTGGGTTTTTCTATTAGGAATTGCTCAGTAGCAGCCCGGAGTCTGGATTTGTGCCCGGTTGATGGCAATAGCCTCGCTTCCTATTACATGGGACTTAAACATAACCAGTGAAATGTGGGTGTACCATAGGTATACCTCTGCCTAACCCTTCGGGGAATTCAGGCGTGATGTTATGTTATGTTATGGTACCTGGGCGACCGAGCTCTGCTTTGGTGAAAATAGAGAATGCTCATTTAACAGTATAGTACCTACTTACTCCATGCTGCCATGAAATGAAATTAAATTGTTTATTCTGTAAATAGGATATCGCAATCACTTTTACACGTCATATAAAAAAAATATTAAAAATAAGCTAGATGAGTTCGGCGTTTCCTATCTGACTACTCTGAGAAGAAAGGCCGAAACAAACTCAGAGGTCGCAGTCTCTTTTAAAGTCCAGACATAATCTTGGTCGGGCCATATGAGGACCATGTAGATTAGTGTCTGAAAAGGTCTTTTGAGGAAAGAACCACACAGATTTGAGTGGACCTGTCCAGTCAATGCAAGCATTTGTCAGTAATCGTGGAGCTCAACAACTTGACGAGCAATACCAATACCATGATAGTAGGTACTTATTAATTCCATGCTGCCATGTCATTATTCTAATGTCATTATTATTATGTTATTATTCATTATCTTGTTCTAAACTTTGGGCGACCGAGCTCTGCTCGGGTGAAAATACGGAAAAAACTAATTTTCCCAGATTTGAGACCTAACTAGATCGATTTTCGCCCCCGTAAACCCTTTTATTGCAACATTCATCGAAATCGTTAGAGCCGATTTCGAGTAGGTACAAATCTATATACAAATAAATATAATTATATACAAATATTGCTCGTTTAATAGTATAGGATATAGGATAGGATAGAATTTCGTGTTCTAAAAAACATTTTCCAAAAAAAAAAAAAACACTACAAAGTGAAAAATAACTTTAATTTCGGAAGTTGGTGTCTTGGGTTTTGTATTTTCGTTTTTTTGCCATCGACTTCCGAAATTAAAGTTATTTTTTACTTTGTAGTGTTTTTTTTTGGAAGTCGATTGTTTTATTGTAAAAAGTTTTTATTTTTCTATTTTTAGTTGTGATACCAGTGACAGGAACTTATGATATCATCTACATACTAAGTGTGAAAAAAATACGTACTTTGTAGCTAACTTAAAAACTACCCAAGCAAAGTTAATAAAATTTATATGGGACTAATTTGAGAGCATACCCTTTCAAACAAAAAAACAATTTTCAATATCGGTTCACAAATAACGGATAAAGGCTTGTGCAGACCAGCGCGACACGCGACGCGACATAAAGGCACCGCTCGTCGCGCGACAAGCGGTGCCTTTGTGTCGCGTCGCGTGTCGCGCCTGTTTGAAAGAGCCTTAAATCGGCGGACATACATAAAAAAAAAACAAACATACGCTACGAACATAATTATAATCTCCTCCTTTTTGGAGGTCGGTTGAAAATATAAACCACTTCCTGCCTTCTTCGTCACTATGCTTTCTTTTCTATCTTTCTATTTCGTGATGTTACTGACTAACCTGGTGTCACAGTTTTCATGCCGTATGTTCGTATGTTTGTATGATCTGGGACAGAGATCAAGTAGTAGGTAGATACCAGTACTATATAGCCTTATGGTGACTGAACATTGGTAATGAGGATTTGAGGACTATGAAAGCAGAGGCTGCATCATCTGCCTAGCCTTCTCCTAACTATGTTGGGGTCGGATTCCAGTCCAACCGGATGCAGCTGAATACCAGTATTATACATGGAGCGACTGCCTGTCTGACCTTCAAAACCCAGTAACTGGGTAATACGATACCCCTTGGTAAGACTGGTTGTCAGACTTTCGGGCTTATGACGACCCGTAACGACTGTCAAAGATTCTCGAATCGACAGCTTAACGTGCTTTCCGAGGCACGGAGGAGTCTCGTTAAATATAGATGGTCACCCATCCATGGACCAGCCCCTTGCAAGCGTAGCTTAACCTAATGGATTGATCCGTGAAGCTGTTATTATGTAGCCACAAGCTCCTGCATATTTTTTTTTTACTCTTTTTTTTTGTGTGCTACTGAACCATGCAATAACAGTAGTTCTTTATTTCTGAATGATTTCTTATATTTCTTCAGATATTAGATCAACAGTTTTATCGTAGCACCAAAAACTAACGACTCCTGCCTCCAACCAACAACAAAATACACTGTTAACAATATTTTTAACCCTTCCGCCGCCTAGATAAAAATCAACAGCTTTGGTGGTCAAACAAACGACTGGCCAGTAAGAAAGAGCGCGGAAATATGCAAAGAATCTAAATTGGGCCGAAAGGGTTACTTTGGAATGCCATCGATCAGATAATTAAAAGTAAATTATGTTTAATTCATGTTTTGGGCCAATTACTCGTGTTTGTAAGTTACCCATTGGCTGTACGCGGAGTTTCCGTTGCGTATTAATTATGACAAATTGACTTTGCTTGTGAGTCGTGATTAGCTGACGTAATGTAATTAGGATCACTTGATTTCGTGTTCGTTTCAACGAGATAAGTTTGATAAATGTGAGATTGAAGTTTGTAGATTTAGGTCGTTTATTATTTTCATGAGAAATTATGTTATTAGTGCATTGACGAACCTACCTACCTGTGTAGCGTGAAATACTTAATGTTATTAGTTTTGACGAATTAATTTGTAGCGTACATGTACTTTTTGTAGCGGGTTGATAAAAAACCTCGTGGTAATTAGAAATCTTAAGAATGCGGCGACGCATGAATTGTCCATACAAACGTAATACATAAATCATTTGCAATTAGAGCATATTTCCACCATATTATGTTGATATTCGGATTGAGACAGTATTTATCTAGACGTCTTTTTATTTCCAAAAACTTACCTTTAAATGAAGTGTATATAAGCGAATTGCATTTCGTACATTTTTAAAGCGTAAATGACATGTTTTCATATTGTTTTTTCTGTATTATAAACAACAATATTTGTAATATTGTTTCCGCAAAAGCATAGTTTATGTTATCAAGTTACAAATTATCGAAAAAAAAAAAAATGGAAATACATTAAGTTTTTATTCATAATTTTTTGTATTACGGAACACACCCAAATTTATCATAAATTTTCGAAAGCTAGTAGTACTATCGCGTCAAGCAATAATTGTCAATGTGTGCGTGGTAGTATTGCTCACTGTAGATGTATATCGCTCCGACAGGCACTCACACTAGCGCAACGTGCTTGGAATTGAATTTTGCAAACATCTCGATTTGTAGTTGTTAGCCGTGCCTCTTAACTTATTTAGTTAATATACATTAACCTTTTCTAGTTATTATAGTAACTATGGCATACAATACGGTAGTTGTCTAGGTAAAAAAAAAAGAACCATTTAGTCCGTCTTTCAGATAATAAAAAAATATTAGACACGTATTTTTTGCTTTATCATATTAATCAAAAATAACTTAGAAAACACGCATTAAAGTTGGGGAGTGGGAGCGAACGTCATAACGTCATATTAAATCTAGCAAGGCGTGACGTCATTCCACATTTTAACTCAATGTATCGCCGTAATCTTTTGATTACGTCAAAATAGAAAAAATACGTGTTCAATATTTTTTAATAATCTACAAGATGGACAAAAAAATTTTTGGACACAGGCTTTCGTTAGCATCACAAATCCATTTAAATAATGACGGGTTTACGTCGATATTAATACTGTAAATTACCTACTATACTATTGTTAATAACTGCTCTCATAAATACTGTCCCGTTAATTACAGCCTCTTAATAACCAAATAATTGTATAATTGCATACAAAAACGCAACACAGAGCAATAACTACGTATTTTATTGTAAAAACAATTAACGATCGAAAAAAAGTGCCACAGACTGTTATACGAGAACCTAAGGCTGTGTGCACACTGAGACAGGTGTCTGTAAACAGACTAAGTATCGTTCTATGAAAATCATGTTGGTTACATATTTTAAGTTATTGAAAAAAATGCACAAGTTAGTTTGATTCGATCCAGCCTTTTTTTTTTTTGGGTGGGAAATTATCAAATAACTTCTCCCGCTCTGTGTGGAGCGGGAGGGCGTGTCAGACTCTTACTGACTAAAACCCACCCGTGTTCCTTCAGTTGCCATGTTGCCGGGGGGCCACGATTTCCCTTTCGGCCCGTATTCGCAGCCCATTCGATCCAGCCTGCACCCTAATTCCGTAACACACTTTCACGTCACGAAACATGATAGGAATGATTTTGAAGGATATTGCTAATCCATTGCTTGATATGTTCGAAAAATTTGTCTGTTCAGCAACGTAAATAACGCAATGAATGTTGTTGAACTGTCATAATGAAAGCCATTGCTACTGTAAGTGTGATATGCAATTACCCCGCTTTTCCTTGTTGCTCTCCCCTAGCGACTTGCGAGTTTGCTGTCCGTACCACGCGGGGGTGTCCTTAGTGTGTAGTAGCTTAGTTTGTAAGTTTTATGCCCTATAGCTGGAGGTCTTCACAGGATAGCCTTATTAAGCAGCCGACAAACGTCTAGATAGACTTGAGAGAAGCCGTACAAAAAAATGACATAAGTCAGTACAGTTTTGTCAAAAGTTTTTGTCAACTTTGATATATAATAAAATGAGATGGATTTGTTACAAGTTTTCACTGATCTCCGTCTAAAGCAGATATCAGCCGTTTTTGTCTTACATTCGGATACGTTTAAACACAAAATAAATCAAAAGTGTAAAATTAATTCATTAGTGAACCGATCGACGAAGTTGGATTTCGGAACTCGGCATCTTTCACTCACCGACCGAATGATCGAAAAATGAAATGAGCAGATGAACGTTCATTCCTATGTCATTTTGGCAGTGTAGTGTCAACGTCATCGTTTGATATCAGCTCAAGACAGTTTTCACTCAGGTCTGAACACATCCTAAGGCAGGTAGTAATATTTATCCTTATAAAACGAAAGAAATACCAAGTAGGTGTCCATAAACTGCAAGTAATGACGTATTTACCAATTCATGCAATAAAACATCAGCCAATTTAAAATGATCTCTGTAGAACTTTGTAAAATAGATATAGAAATAGGTACATATAAAACTTATTGTTTGCAGGTAATTGAAATAGATAAATTACGAATAAGTAGATTACTTCGAGATAAGCGGGCACTATCGTTTAAAATCAGTTGAGAGGATGTCGTTTTCAGAACGACCTGAACAGCCAATAAATTGTTAAAGTTAACTATGCATTTTATTGTTTTTTTCCATGCGCCATTTTTATTTCTTGAGGGGCAATTATAATCATAATCATTTATTTGTCAGAATTAGTACCTTAAAATAATGTTCTTAAGTTTAGTCAATGGCCTCATAACATCACATTCTGCCACGTGTGGCGTGCAAATATTTGTTAGGTAAGTACAGACGCCAGCACATCAAGCTACTACAATCTGTCAAATTTATTTAATAGATTTTGAACTTCATCGCTGACAACTAAGGTTCAAAGTTGATTGGGAAAATTTGACAGTTTCGGGTAGCTTGATGTGCTGGCGTCTGTACATTATATATTTATTAATTACAGGACAGTGATGCAGGTCAATATTTTTATGAAATTCCATGATTAATAATTATTCATACCTGCTTTACTGAAACACATAATTTCGTTAAGAATTTAATAATTGTAATTCCTTGAAAATAATCGAAGACGTAAAGAAATTAGCACCAGAGGGTTGTACTACGACTCAACTTACGCTGGCCATGTTTGCCCATAAGTTAGTAAGACGGGCGCCATTACGAATAAACTGGCCAATTACAATAAATTACCAGCCAGCAGTAACGGCCATTTTGGTAAATGTATTTATACTTGTAATAAAATTGTTGTATGTTACGCTGAGGTAAAGTTTTTTGCCAATACCTGCTGCTACCGTCTAAGTTGATGCTTATTTATATTTTATTCACTACAGTTACGTAGCTTAAGCCAGTGTGTTTTTTCCAGATCTTTCCAAAAAAAATAGTTTGGGTCAAAAGTGTTTAATAAACCAACCTCACCGGAAAGGGTAGAGTAGGTCAGGTTTTATAGAAAACCAGAAAATTATGGGAAAAACAACAGCCAATCTATTCTGTAAAAGCTTAGCTGAAGTAAGCTGTCAATTGTGTCAATCTCTAGCATCAGGTGGAATGACAGCTCACTTCAAGCTTATTTCACCTAAGTTTTCACGCTGATATTTTTACATATACCTTAGATAATAATTTTGTCGGCCATCACCATTAAAGGAAAACCTGTTATTCGACGTCTTCTGTCCTATACCCTTGTGGATCCAGATTCGCAGTTAATTTGGGTCATATTGCCTTCCAGCCTAATAACGGCCTGCGTATATGGCTTTTCTAATGTAAAAGCTTTACTTACTTCTCTTTCGTGAGACGTCGAACGTTGTTTTTGCAACATTTCACAATTTAACAAATCATTTGGTATGGTAGCAAATGGAGTATGTAAGGATCGTAGCAGGTGGCTTTCTGTAATTACAGCCTACCCCCATGAGAAAAATGCGTGCGTTTATCTATGTATTTCGTATATTGAAACGAATTTACACTGAACTACACCCAAACCCATGAGCATCAGCTAGTTCATAAATGAGTAATTAATGACTCCGGGCGCGTTCAGTGGCCGACGCGGCATACGAATCTGTGCATTTAAAAGTATTATCATTCATTATGGCACGGCAAGTTTTTAGCCAAAGACACCAATTAGTGAGTGGAACAGGAAGTTATGGCGTCTCTACCCCATAACACGACATATAAGGACTCCTTGATAAACTTTATCGTCGATGTCTTCATAGACTTTCAATCGAGTAGAAACGCGAGTTGTTTATGGTAAATTGTGATAGATATGACGAGTATTTTATCTGTATTGTTTATGGTTGAAAAAATATTTTTGTTTATGGTTGCTGATAAAGGTATGGCCACAACATTCGTAATGGCTTCTATGAATAATAGTGGTCGAGATGCTTGTAATTTTTAACGATATTTTTTTGATGGCCACAATTATAACTTTTACAAACTAATAATTTTCATCATATCTTTTGATATTTATATAAGTTGTTATGAATAAAATGATAAGATCGAATTTATTAGTAACGTGGGCTACAGGAATACAGCACCCATTAATAGAACACCATCGTTAATTTTATAAACAAAGTGAATATAGCAATTATAAATTTATGTAAGGAATTACAGTATCATTTTCAATAAAACCGCATGATTGTACTAGTAACGAATTTATAATTTAATCAATAATTTACAAATGTTCCATAGTTCACTCCTATGTTAAGGTTTCTATTAAAGGCGATTATAAAATATATTCAAATTAAACCAGAAAAGCTATTATTTTTACTAATTTTGTACAGAATTGTGACATTTGATTGTTATGAGCTACGATTTCCTTTCAATTTATGTTATAACTTCATTTTTGGCATTTTTTTAAAAAGTGGCTTGGATAACTTGTATTGAATGCCTAATCATCTTTCAATATGTTAACGTTGCAACGATGCTCGTAACAAAATCACTCGTCAAATAAAAAAGGAATAAATAAGCATGATTTTTAATTAATATGACACAAAAGCGATTAAACTTAACTTTTTCAAGTACTTATTGTGATAACACTATGGCTTAACAGTAGTTAGTTACATAGAGCATTTATATTAAGCCCAGTAGGTTCGGGCGCTTTTTTTACGTGACGATATTTTTACGCACTCTGGATTTTCAACTCTTGGTATTGAGCCGAGCATTGAGAATCCAGTGCGCGGAAATAAATCGCCCGTGCAGACGTGGGCTTACAGACGCCATTTTGCATTTTTGTCATTATGATCCGTTTTTGAACTTTTTACTACTTTTGTTTATTGTAAATAAGAAGTAAAACCACGTTTCAAATAAACAGCATTTTTAAGTTTATGTGATCTCAAATATAAACACTATAAAAAGTCATGTCCACAAAATCTGTGATTCGTTTTAAAAAATCTAATGCTTTAGAAATATACTTAAGTGATACATTATGTACTCGATCTTACGTATACAATAATTTATTTAAATATTATTTACATTACTATTTGCACATCAGTAAAATTACTTAAACATATTTAAGTACAGAAACTTTATAGCTTATGTCTGTTAAGTTATCGGAAAATGTTAGCTAAAATATTTTATTAAATGGCTTGTGAAAAATATAGGCAAAGAGAAAGAGGTAGAATTAAAAGGAATACATAGCCCGTTTGTAGAAAAAGTAAATGGACAGACTGATAAGGAATTAGGTACCACCGAAATAACTAAAATATTTTAGCACACAAGTGGAAGCATAGCGTTACAGCTGTCTATGTTCTTTGTGAATAACACAATTGAAGGATATTTAATCTAATTACCTCAGATG
Organism: Agrochola lychnidis; assembly: GCA_963680765.1. Classification (NCBI taxonomy): domain Eukaryota; kingdom Metazoa; phylum Arthropoda; class Insecta; order Lepidoptera; family Noctuidae; genus Agrochola; species Agrochola lychnidis. Next base: position 9,318,369 of record OY796869.1, on the reverse strand, counting down.
TACTGAAACAATAATGATTTCAGTGTATCTCTATTAAAGAATTCAAAGTAATACAAAATACAATAACATTTTCGTAGGTATTACCAATTCGAATTCTTTAACACATCGCGGTTTGGCGACAGGGCAATGAATAATAACTATTTATTTAGACAGTGGCTTGAAGCTGATACCAAGAAGTCTTTAGACTAGGTAAGACATATTAATTATATTTCATTTAAAATAATAGTTCAATGCGCTAACATTACTTCAGAACAAATTTAAAACATTTCGTAAATTACTAAGTAAACATTATTTATTCTTAAAGTATAAACGCAAACTTATTTACAATTTTCTATCCAGTATTAGGTATAATTTACCATTATTTTGAGAAATTGCACTTATAGAGAGTTTTCCATTTCGTGTATATTAATTATTATGAGTAACTAAAAGGTTTGCTACGACGAGTTTATACACACAAAGGTAATATTTAACAGTTTTAATAAGAACTTTGTTTACAATAATATTGTGGCTTAATATCTAAAACTTTAGAAAATTATTCTTGTAAATGTGTCCACACCTTTAATTCTGGGATCGCACGAAACAAACAGAGTTTATTTTGAAATTGGAACACATTTCTTTTTTATACATTGTCCTTGATTCACTTTTTTTAACTTTTGATTCTCGAACACCGGTGTTGGTCCGGTGGTCCCTGTTCTTAATATTTTTACAAAGTGCGACGGTTTAGAAATCTAGAAATGTGTAGGCGTTAGGTACTGTTTTGATATTTACATAGGTAGCACTGAGCTCAAGTTACGCGAAAGTATATCGTGTAGAAAAAGTAATCAAGCATATTTTTCATCGCTACATTAACATTATAGGTACCTAATACATAATTGTAGTGATGGAAATTATAACTTTGAATAAAAGAAACCGATACAATTTGTAGATAATCAAGTCAGAGTGAGAAGAAAGCGTTTCCATTACAATGGGCGATTCAAATTTCACAACAATAAACAAAACACTGCACATGCGAGAATAGGGACCCTTTCAATTTAAATTTCGAACACACCGTTTCAAGATGGCGGCTGATCGCTCGCTTCACGCGTTGCCGCGTGATCCATTCGTCAATGAGGCTGTAGAGAATTTAGTATATTCATGTTTATCGCATGTTGGTGGCTTGGTGGACCTCCGAGGAAGCTGAGTTGAGGTCTGGAGGCAGCTGCCATTGCTGCGAACAGCGGAGGGGCCCCTCCCCCGCCAAACAGCGCGAAGGATGGCGGCAGGAGGGGCCGGGCGGATAGCCTCAGTTTTTCTATCTCTGCTTCTTGCAATCTTTTCGCTTTCGCGCGCCGATTTTGGAACCATATTTTTACCTGGAATAAAAGAGTTTGTTTAAGATGGTTTTATTTTTTGTGTGGATAGACTCAGTGTCTTGCTAATCCATTGCTTCATAAGTTGGAAAAAAAAAATTTGCTCAACAACGTAAATAACGTAATGAATGTTGTTGAACTGTCAAAATGAAACAAATTAGGCATAATTGTTTACGAAAATAAGTTACGCGATTAGGGTACACTACTATTTTATATTAACAGTTGGCTTGGTTTATATTATTTCGCTGCTTGAGGAAACGAGTATCGGTGATGGGTTTAAAAACTTGATAACTTGATAGTTTGGTGTGAAGTTTTCCACGCCGAAATATGCGACACAATTTTCGGCAGGTGTGTCCTTATGCCCAAACTTCATACGCTAGTAATTGACAGGTGACTCTAAACTCCTCTAAAGGCTCAAACACTTCATAAACATCTTCAACAATAGGTACTCATGGCATGATGCGGAGAGTCGGAAACCTTTGTCATAACCAGGAGACGGCAGATTCAATTTATTTTGCCTTCAATTTCATATTGTTTAAGAACACTGTATAAGTTAGCTGTAACTTTCCCGAATATAATAATTTTAGCGAGTTAGTTTTGCTCTATCTTTCTGTTAGGTACCTTATCACGCTTTAATGGCTGAATAGATTTGGATGTTTGGCACACGAATAGACCATGACCACCAAGGTCATGGCCCCTTCGTGTGCAAAATTTCATATAGGATACTTTTTATCCTGGTAGTGTAGCGGTTACACCGCCACATACAAAACTACGCATCAAAGACATGACGATACACAAATCCTGCATCGCGCAGTTGGAGTTTACCGAGTGATTGATATACATACAAGATTTCAACTTCAAATCGATGGGCAGTTGCCCGCCAGACACGACACCCGTCTGGTCGGAGGATCCTCCCTTTTCTACAGTGGATGAGTGAACTTTACACCCTGTTCCTCATACCCCTAAAATAGTAGGTATGTGTTCCCATGGGATAATTTCCGACATCCTTATGGGCGAAGCCGCGGGTAAAAGTTAATGTTTACTACTTTATAAAAAAAGTTCGACCCTCACCTGTGTCTCAGTGAGTCTAAGCGAGGAAGAGAACTCGGCCCTCTCTGCGATGCTCAGGTACTGTTTGTCCCTGAACTTCTTCTCCAAAGCCAGGAGTTGCTGCGTAGTGAAGGGCGTCCGAGGCTTGCGGTTGGGTTTGTGCTTGCGGAGCTGGCAGCGAACAACTGGAGGACCACTGGGGGCACCTGCTGGAAAAAAAAAGACTAAGATAAGTATTGGTCAGATCTTCTTTTAAAATAATTGTGGTGGTGGAAAGCATCGTGAGGAAACCTGTACCCTAATTGCGTAACTTATTTTCGTAAACAATTATGCCTAATTTGTTTCATTTTGACAGTTCAACAACATTCATTGCGTTATTTACGTTGTTGAGCCGTTTTTTTTCAAACTTATGAAGCAATGTATTAGCAATCTGTTTCAAATCGTAACAAATTGTGATTGTGTTGTATTACGCAATTAGGGTACTGGACTTTTAATTAACAAAGCTTCTGCCCGCGTCTTCGTTTGCGTTTACCGGGATAAAACGTATCCTATGTCCTAACCCAGGTCATGGTCTACCCATGTGCCAAACATCCAAATCCGTTAGCTGATTTAGCGTGAAAGCGTAACAAACTTACTTTCGCATTTGTAATATTAGTTAGGACATACATAAGTCTGAAATCACCAACCCGTCTTAAGCAAGCGTGGTGAATGTGGTGATCAATGCTCGTGTCTTCTCTGTATGAGAAGAGGCCTTTGCCCAGCAGTGAGATATAATGACTGGTACGTATATAATATGCCTGTTTATATATTCGTGCCAGAGAACTGATGATCATAGAAATGGCAGAACCTCGTGAATGTCAGGTTGGCGGGTGTATTTTTCAGAAATGGTCGAAATATATCTCAACATTTAGTACCTAATTGGTACCAAATTGTACCACTTGTGAAATAATTTGTACCTCGTGGGATCGCAAGTTATTGCAATAGTTTCATACACCCGCCATTCTGACGTCAGCTTGGCGGGTGTATTTTTGTGTAGCCAAGATTACTGAGAAGTTGGATATAAAACATATATGGATATTTAGTACCTAATTGGTACCTCTCTAAACATACCTCAAGTCAGTGAAATCTCAGTGGAATTCGACAAAAAATGAAAAATTCACTTTCCCATATACAGGCTGTCACAATATTTTACTTGTTTGACACAAGTAGAGGAAACCGGGGACACTTGACTACAGGAATACTTAGCATCAGGTGGAATGACAGCTCGCTTCACCTGCATTTTCACGGTGAGTTTTTGATGTGAAACATCTATAGCGGTGGGTCAGCCCAACTGTAGGCGTGGCGACGCGTCGCCGACGCATCGCCACGCCAACAGTTGCCATGTTTATTTCCTGTCGTAAACTATCCTTTTATGCATATGCAGATGGAGCTGTGAAAAATCGAAATTATTATGTACATAATAATTTCAATTTTTCACATCTGCCAGTCGTCCCGCGACGGCTCATTTTTTTTCTGAATAGACCGCAGCAGCCGATCTATTCTGTAAAAATCTCACCGTGTAAAATAAGGTGAAGTGAGCTGTCAATAGTGTCAACCCCTAGCATCAACCGATATGACATTCCATGTGATGCTAGAGATTGACAGCTTACTTAAAGCTCACTTCACCTACACCGTGTTTACACGGTGAGATTTTACTGAATAGACCGGATGGAGTAAACGATACTCCAGTTTCTTGCCCGTTCTTCTCCATAGGTACCTACTACGCTTTGGAATGGGCAACTAGCTTCATCTTTCTGACTGACCGACCCCTTGACAATTCTAAAGTACCTGTAATTGGTTTATTTGAAATAAATGCTTTAAGTTTGAGACCGGCCGGCTGGCATGTCGTTTAGTTGCCTGAAAACACATGACATGAAAATTTATTTGAAAAAGGTGTAGGTATATTCGCAGACGTTTTTTCTTTTTTTTACCTGTTTCTAGTTCACGTTACAAAGTAAATCATGGATGGCAATCATAGATGTTATATATTTATTTACATTTACCATGATCGAAGTGGCCATAATTTTGACATCTGTTTGCAGAAAAACCGACCTGCCTCTTTCTTTCCTACTTTCTTCTAAATATGAAATAATGTTTATCTAAATTAAAATGAAACGTGGTCGTAAAACTACTATTAAACTAGAAGACCAGAAAAAAGTATTTCTTAAGTATTAACAATACCTGAAAAAACAAAAATAACTTACCATCACCAACTGACCCTATTCTTCTTTTATTCTTTTTTTCACGCAGGTGAAGTGAGCTGTCATTCCACCTGATGCTAAGTATCCCTATATTCAAGTATCCCCGGTTTCCTCAACTGGTATTCGACGAGAGCTCATGACCAAAATTTTTACCTCATCGTTTTACGACCAAAACCGTATAAAATCTTTTGGTTATTCTGAATTTAAATAAATGTTTTAGATACCGAAAACACAATTTTTAGACATCATTAGCGTCACACGTACCCAGGAGAGCATTTGCGAAAATAAAATAATTTGCCTAGTCTGAAAATCTTGTTTTCAAGTGAACATTGGTCGAATAAATGGTTTTTCAGAAGTAAATGTGAGCAACTTATGTGTTGAATCGATTGATTTTTTTTTCCGATCGGTAACATAGCAATTATATCAGACAAAAAAAATCGTACTGCGGCGTGGGTATGTATACGTACGATTAATAAGGAGCTTACCTGAGCTGCTTTAATCAGTTGTTCTGATGCAAATAAATATGAACAGGACATAAATAATACACTCGTGGACGTTGTGAATTGGCTTGACGACGATAAATTAGTAATTAATTTAGGAAAGACTAACATAATACATTTTTATCAGCGGACATAATAACCAAATTTAAAAATTGAATTTATTAGAACTAAAATAGACCAAGTACAAAAAGCAAAATTTCTAGGCATAGTAATTGACAGTCAAATGACGTGGACACCTCAAGTAGAAGAAAGAGGTATATAAAAATTTTTGCATAACTACTTATGTTCTATTCAATTTGACTAATAAAGGTAACATCACCACGAGTTTGATTGTATACCATGGTCTTGTAGCTTCCATTCTGAGATACGGTATAATTTTCTGGGGAAATTCTTGCCTGCGGGAACAGGTATTCAAAGCCCAAAAACGTTGTTTGAGGTCGATATGAAATCGACTGATAGCTGTTTTCCAGTGTTTAAGTCCCTAAAGCTGTTAACATTTTCGGCAATGTATATTTTAGAAATGGCAATTTTTGTTAAACGTAACATGCATCTTTTTAGTGTCGCTCAGGCCACATGTGACGCGTAAAATGTCTGCAAACTATTTTTTTCATAATAAAATAACGAATCCAATGTACGTTTTTAATATCAGACATATTGTGGTAAAACTGTCTGACCCAAAAACGTCGCAATTGTGCGACGTTTCTGATACCATCAGCTCATAAAGCAGTATTATTTTAATATTACTTCAGTGTGGGAAAGAGATGAAGCTCTAGAAGACGTATAGCTCCATCTCTTTCTCCCACTGAAGTTATACTAAAATAATACTGCTTTTGAGTTGGTGGTAGGCCCCCTGTACTACCTACCGAGTTGGGCTAAGAACCGTCTAAACTAACGATTTTAGACGGTTTTCGTCGTAAAACGATGCGACATGGTTTTGGTCGTAGGCTCTCTGACTCTTTGTGTCAAATAAGCAAAATATTGTAACACCCTGTATATTGGAAAGTGAATTTTTCATTTTTTGTCGAATTCCACTGAGATTTCACTGACTTGAGGTATGTTTAGAGAGGTACCAATTAGGTACTAAATATCCATATATGTTTTATATCCAACTTCTCAGTAATCTTGGCTACACAAAAATACACCCGCCAAGCTGACGTCAGAATGGCGGGTGTATGAAACTATTGCAATAGCTTGCGATCCCACGAGGTACAAATTATTTCACAAGTGGTACAATTTGGTACCAATTAGGTACTAAATTTTGAGATATATTTCGACCATTTCTGAAAAATACACCCGCCAACCTGACATTCACAGAACCTCAAACACAGATTTACGAAGAATTTACTCACTATTTACGCAGGTGATTGTTAGTTTTGCAATTATAAAAAAAAAATACTGTCGTGTGTTAGTCTCGTAAAAATCGAAAATGGCTCGACCGATTTGTTTTTGCCTCAACATTGGGTTACTTGAGGAGCTCGTGGCTAAGTACTACCAGCCGCTCGGGTCGATCTGTCAGGTTAAGCTACGCTTGCCGGGGTTGGTTCGTGGATGGGTGACCATTTCTACATACCGAGACTCCTCCGTGTCTCGGAAAAGCACGTCAAGCCGTTGGTCCCGGCTGTCATTCGTGGATCTTTGACAGTCGTTACGGGTCGTCAGAAGCCCGAAAGTCTGACAACCAGTCTTACCAAGGGGTATCGTATTACCCAGTTACTGGGTTGTGGAGGTCAGATAGGCAGTCGCTCCATGTAAAATACTGGTATTCAGCTGCATTCGGTTAGACTGGAAGCCGACTCCAATATAGTTGGAAAAAGGCTAGGCAGAATATTGGGTTACTTGAGGAAAGAAAATTAGGAAAAACCTAAAGAAACAGCCGATAAATCGAAATGTTATTTCAAGTGGTATATCAAAGTTCATCGGGTAATAAACGCGATAAAAGACTGCTGGGTTCTGAAAGTAGGTTTGGGCCTATGATGAGCACATGCGCCTTTAACAGGTTGAGAGATTTCAACTGATCCTGGGTCATGAATTTGTATCTTGAAACTCAGATGGTAAAAAAGTAGGTGAGATGGTACAGTCCGCACGTAGGTGATAACACTTTCACCTTTACCTGACCCAGCGGGGATTTTCAATTGAATAAAAGTCCAGTTCATTCTGGCTTTGATACCTATACATTCTAGTTCTCATAATCATCATCATCAGCCTACAGCAGTCTACAGCTGGACATAGGCCTTTCCGATTGCACGCACAAAATACACAATATTGTAAAACATTTTAAAAGAGTAACGGTGGAGTTTCTAGCCCATTCTTCTCAATACGAAAACTACCTTTTGGAAGGGGCGACTGGAATCAATTCTATTATTTTGTAAATTTTCACGTTCAAAAATGCCACACATGGGCGGGCCTATTTGAAATAAATGATTTGACTTTGACTTTGACACGCCATTCCGCTCGACTCTCGGCAACTCTCATTCAGCTGCTAACAGTCACCCTGCGAAGATCGTCGCTCCACCTAGCCTGAGGGTGTCCTACCTTACGATTGCCGATTCTGGTCTCCACTCGAGAACACGTCTACCTCAACGGTCATCGGTTCTACGGCTAATATGGTCTTTTGGTGAGGCCTAATGTACGTACACACATTAAAAACGAAGCGGTCTGAAACAACTAACAACCGATAATGAAGCAACTGTTACTTATTAACAACTTAATAATACTGCCATTTCGGGAAGGTGAGATATAGTTACGGAAACTCCTTATAAAGGTAATATTGGGGGCAAGGAACTCATTGCTTTTCTTATCTGACTCATTAAAAGTATAAGTATAACAGTAGGTATGGTATATACCAGTCATTTATAACGTTCAATTACATAGATCCTGAATGACGTCAGCGATAAGACCAGACTGCCCTTTTTGATGCACTGGTTCCGTAGACATAGCTGCGGGCCTGGTGTTGAGGAAAGATATTTGAACTGATATTGATGTAGAAGATAAGGTATGGTCATGTTTTAGTTCAATGTTAATTTATTTTTGACATAATTTTGATTTTATTTTAATTTGATTTTGATTTAATTTAATTTAATGTTAATTTAATTTTGATTGGATGTTGATTTATTTGTAATATAATTTAATTTCTGATTTAATTCTAATTTAATTTTGATATTTATTTTATTTTAATGATACTAACATAAAGACAAGCAATAAAGATATTGAGTATTGAGTATTTTTCTAAGCTCTAATACTAATACAATATGGATGTCTGTCCGAAATAAATTATTTGAATTTGAATAATTAAATAAAAAAATGGAGTAGGTTTATATGATGGAAGTGACTGGCCCCAGTGACTCGGATCCAATCAGTGGGTTCATGTAGACGAGATCGGCAGTAAGTTAGGTGAGTCAGGCCGAAGCTACTGGACCCGAAAATAGACGGGTAGGTTAGTCAACTGGACTGACTTGAGGGCGTGGAGTCTGCACAGGACTGGGTTGAATCTAGTGTCTACACACAGTACCAATTGCAAGTCAGCGCTGAACTAATTTACTGTACTATCCCAATACTGGGCTCGTATAAAGCTGCCTTAGGTTAGGACCAGTTATAAGCGTAGAGGTAGCAGCTAGCTCTTATAAATGAATACGTCAATAGAGCCCTTAATGTCTTATCTTGTCTATACAGCCTTATGTTGATCATCAGTTTGTTAATATCTTAACAACGAAAAGATACCAAAAAATCAGTATCATCAGAATTTCACTGAAACGGATTAATGTGAAAAATTTAACAATTTAAAAAATACTTCCAAAACCTTTAAAGTAAAAATACTTGCATAGAACATTTATCTGTAACATAATATAAATAAAGCGCACAAACGCGTTTACAAAAATGAGGTGTCGGTAACGGTGTCGCGAGTTCAATTGTTTTTTCCCATCTCAAAAATGCCCCACGCGCCTAAAGTGCGTGCGTGCGCGTTTTTCTCTTCGCAATCTTTAAGTACTAAAGCGTATTTCAACACTAAGCGGAACATCTAAAAAGGCGACAATAACAGCAGATAATGAACTGCAGCAGATTACAATACTCCCATAAAATCGTTGCACAAGAGTACAAAATTACACACCAACCTTCATAAACCCGAGTTCCGCATCAACATCCGTTTCCTGGTCATCATTCGGTGTGAAATTCGACCGTTAGTTTAACTATGGTTAAACGTCACATCGACCGTGCAAAACGTCAGTAATGGCTGACACACTTCTTCTCTCGGTTAAAATTACTACGGCCGTATTCGCACAGGAAGAGCTTTGGAAGTTTAAGTGCATATGTGTCGGTTATTAGTGAAAATGCTCGTTATTCAGTAATGTCTGGTTTCGGTGGTAAACTGCTGTTGTCGTGTACGGATATCTGCGCAGACCACCTTGGGAGTTTTGAAAGTGGTGGAATAAGTAGGTGTGTTTTGAACGTGTCTTATATCAGAAAAATTAGCAGTTTGTTTAGTTTTAAAAAATTGTGTCATCGTCCTGTGAGAACACGGAGCAATACATTTGTATGCAAAGATCGCCGACCGCATTTCCCCTTTTAAGAATACAAGTTTTGAGCTTTATCTGCTGTTTTTTTATCCTAGCGTAATATGATAAATGTGAAAGTGAGTTTGTTTGTTACGCTTTCACGCTAAAACGGCTAAACAGATTTGAATGAAATTTGGCACATGGGTAGACCATGACCTGTACCCTAATTGCGTAATACAACACAATCACAATCTGTTTCGATTTGAAACGATTGCTAATCCATTGCTTCATAAGTTCAATGAATGTAGTTGAACAGTCAAAATGGAACAAATTAAGGCAAAATTGCTTACGAAAATAAGTTACGCAATTAGGGTACTGTATTAGGACATAGGATAGTTTTTATCCCGATGTTACCACGGGGTCGAGACTTATGCGGGTGAAACCGCGGGGCGTAGCTAGTAATCTTATAAATCTATACTCCGTTTGAAATAAGATTAGACGTTTAAACAAACCTTTTTTACAGTCCGTTCAACCGATTTTGACTTCTATACCGTAGGCATAAGGATGGCATTAAAAGCAAAAAAAGTGGTTACAAACTAACTGTTTACTGCAGCTGTCATTTGTCATGCCACCAACGCAATAGAAGTCAAAATTGGTTGAACGGACTGTAAAAAAGGTTTAGTTAAATGTCTAATCTTATTTTAAACGGAGTATAAATAATACAGCGATCTAACATTGATAGCCTGTTTCTAAGAATGATCAGGTTGATTTTTTATCTGACCAAGCTTTTTCTGGGAATATTTGCTCGAATATTTGCACCATTTTAAAAGCTACATCGACATTTCATCATACACCTGGCTCAAACTAGACTAAATCAATATCAGAACCACATAAATACATCCGATAAACAAACACAACAAACAATAACAAACATTAGTATAACTTTACATACATTATCGTCCTGTTATCATCATTCATTAAGTCCCGTGCGGTGTCATTAGCCGGATAACATCGAATGCTGAATCGGCTCAGTCGATTTGAATATTAAAACATCGATTCATTGGACTGTATAATCACACTATAGCCGGGCCTATTGTCTCACTTCCGGCCGCTAAAGAGCCTATTAACGGTCAAATCAATCGATTAATTCAAATTTTAATTATGTTTCGATTGTGAATTTTGGATTTTTGGATGATTTTGTGGGTGTGATATGGTTTTATAGATGTTTTGTTAATATTTGTGACTTAAGACTGGTGATGTCAATGGTTTTGTTTGAATATATGATACTGGATAATTTTGCCATTTTATAGGAGGCAAAAGATGTAAGCGGCAAAGCAGATTGTGAGGTGTAAGAAAATATATTAATGACTAGTAGCGCCCTACGGGTTTACCCGTATAAATCTCGATCCCGTAAGAATATCGGGATAAAAAGTATCCCATGTCCTAGCCCAGGTTATCGTCTACTCATGTGCGAAATTTCAACTAAATCCGTTCAGCCGTTTTAGCGTGCAAGCCTTACAAACAAACATCTAAAAATTTTAAAAATTTATTTTTATTATATTAGTTTAGGTAGTTTAGAAGAACTTAATATCTACCGCATTGCTAAAGATGCATTCCAAGGTCCCTATGCGGAAGAAGCCATTGAAGAGTTACCTATGATACAAACTTGCAAAACACATGTTGACAACTAAAGTAATACTGGTTAAGGTAACGCCAAAAAGAATTAGATCAGTACGTACTGCTTTTTTTGAAGGGACAGCACTAGAAATTCGTTAAGTTTAATAAAAAAAGAAGAAGTTGGATGACGAAATAAGAGTGTACCGACGATCTGGCCTAGACTCCAGATAAATGACAATTTCAAAGCGTGTCTATTCTATTCTATTTTTATTAAATAGCAAGCAAAGCCGATGTCGACTATTCTGCCAATGTCTAAAATGCATTGGCAAAGCAAGTGTGCATGATTTAACAATAAACAAAATATGTATCATAAATTAAAAGGGTTTATCCTAAAAGTTGGCAACGTCGTAAATAGCTGTCAAATATTTACCTGTTTTGATTAATTTAGCAATTTTACTGTATGGAAATAAGAAATGTGGCTAACTACTTAGTTCCCTAGAATATTAATAATTAAATGCAATAATTAATATTGTAGTACCGAATATTTAGTTTTAGATGTAAAAAAAGTATTTGGAAATTTTTCAAATGCTTTTTTACACCTAAAATTGTTACAACATCAAATTCAGTGTTATAATTGCAATTCATTATTAATATTCTCGGGAATTAGTTAGCCATATTTGTTATTTCCATACAGTAATATTGGCAAATTAATCAAAACAGCGAAATATATGACATCTATTTGCGACGTTGCCCACTTTCAGAATAAATGCTCTTAAAACAATAACTATAGACATAGGTAGGTAAAATTCTTCGATTGATACAATTGAACACAATGTAGATCTTGTTGGGTTAGTACGAGTACATACAAAGCACAAGCACAAACAATACAAAGCAAATGACTTTTCAACAGGATTGACATAAGGTTTTCGGTAGCATACGTCAATCTAATACATTTTTGACATTTCCATCATAGTTATCGCTGATAGAATGTCACTTTGTCTATGTCCTCTGGTGAAGGGTCACCTCACTAGTCGTCAGTCCAACATTTGACATGTTTCGTCAAACTACACTTTTCAAATATCTGTTCATGACGCAATTAACAAAAGTTTGCTGTAGAAACTGACGTAAATAGGTACATACTAATGCACAATTTGCTAATTTTAGGAATCCCTAATTTATTTACTAATAATTAAATTCATCGGTTAAGAACCAGATGAACGTATCTACAAATTTATCGAAAATGAGTTTTTGGACACAATTTTGGCACGCCTCACAACACAACACACAGTTGACAGTGTGAGAGTGTTGTACTCTCGATGTGTTACCTTGTCAAAATTTTCCAACATAAAATCGTTTCTATACTCTTAATTATACATGGAATTTATACTAGCAGGGAAGTTTTAAAAACTAGAGACTTTGACATTATAAGATTAATAAATTTTTAGGACATATAACAAAAAAAAAAAAAATACGTGTAGGTAGTGATTTTCGTTCGGAAGTGTGTCTGTTTGTCGTCACGATTCACGTCGTCACACCCAATGGATTACTCTAAGTCTTCTTCAATAAGTTTTCTTTCATCTTTCGGAGGAGCTCTATTTATTTGATTATAATAAGTCAATGTGAAGCTTTTACTTTTTAATAAATGACTTCCTACATTATTAAGGGTTTATTTACACAGGTTTTTTTTATAAACCTACTATATAAGTAATTACGTACTATTATGTTTTTAAATAACGTATTCAGGATGTACATTATTTTAACTATTTCGATATAAATTCGCTTATATTATTAGAACCAAAAAAACTTATGTCAACCGTTTAAAAAACATAACATTTAATAGTAATGATACAATCTGTGTTAATCATATCATCTAGTTAATGTAATAGATAAAGTTTTGAACAAAACAATTAATTAATCTATTTACATCATTGTAATAAAAGGTAAAAATGGAAGACTATTTCACCATCTCGCAATTCTTTTCATTTTATCGCGTTACTCAAAAAGACGTAAATTTGTAGATACGTTCATTTGGTTCTTAACCGGCGAATTAAAATGAATAGGTATTAATTAACCTTAGCAGACTTCATTGTATAGTTTAATACGTAATAAAATCAATTCGCATGTAAATTTTTCAATTTCCTTTGAAGACCATTTGAATGGAATTGGTTGACCTTATTATTAACATTGTACCTCTATTTGCATACAAACAACTGTAGAATTTAAATAAATAATTATTATAATTTAGTAATTAATAATTATAACATAACATCACGCCTGTATTTCTCGAAAGGTTAGGCAGATGTGTACCTATAGTACATTCACATTTCGCCAGTTATGTTTAAGTCCCATGTAATAGGGGGCGAGCCTATTGTCATCAACCAGGTACAAATTCAGACTCCGAGCTGCTCCTGTGAAATACCTGACGGAAAAACTCAATGACACTTTGTCGACCTGTACCCTAATTGCGTAATACAACACAATTACAATCTGTTTCGATTTGAAACAGATTGCTAATCCATTGCTTCATAAGTTGGGAAAAAAATCTGCTCATCAACGTAAATAACGCAATGAATTTTGTTGAACTGTCAAAATGAAACAAATTAGGCATAATTGTTTATGAAAATAAAGTACGCCATTAGGCTACAAGGAATCCAACCAATAGTTATATGGCTATAAAACAATAGGCAAAGCAATGAAAAGATTGGTGGCTTGTGTGAAAAAGATTTTGCTGAGGAACTGAACACAGAGATGACGCCTGATAGGGATGATAGCTAGTTCATTTTGAAATGACGTGCCCCACTACCGCATTTACGCACACGGTAATGCGATTTTCTATGGGAAATGCGGAAGTGGGTCACGTCATTTCGGAATGAACAAGCTATACCTAGGGAAAAATGGAAAAGATGCGGTATTGCACCGACCCCAAATACTTTGAGATAATGGCAGGATGGTGATGCTTATATTAAGTACAAAATTTTAAATATTATTATTTGTGATTTCTCAGATAATCTGTTAATGGACAAGGATCATAACATGAGCCATCTTTCATTTGAACAAAAATAATGTAGAGAAACAGTTGGCACTCATGGATGTAGATAAGGTCTTAAGAAGGCGAAGAAGTTTGCCATTAAGTACATGAACGGCCAACTATATCTACGACTCTAAAAACGTGACTGGGGTAAACCGAACACGCAGAATCAAAAGCTGATAATTGATTTGTAGTTTGGGAGAGGCAATCTTGAATTTATTGATGAGCAAATGACAGACCATGATAATATGAATCTATAATATTTCTAGACAAAGGATGCCAGTATTTTTCTAGGCTAATCATCATCATAAACATGAACTACAAAAATAGTAAAAAAAACTTTCTCCGAGTCGACCTTCAACAACTCAATACATACAGAAGGCAATAAGGCGAAGACTATTCCCTGAATGCCTATCTGCGGCGCTCCGGTGATAAAGTACAACAATTTCAATAGCCCCCACCTGCGGACATATCAATGCTCGCTACCGAACGTTAATGAAGATATAATATCCATCTCTAAACGTATTTATTTTCCCGCGCGCGCCATTTTGTGCAGCGATGACAGACCATAGAGCATTTTGTGTAATGGCCGCCAATTAAGCGCGCCGTTTGGGCTACTTAATAGGATTTAGTTGTCAATGTCGCGATTTAATTGGATTGTTGTAATCTCTGTTTGTTATTGAATAAATTACTTTGTGTTCGCTCGTTTTTCTGCTGAATAAATGCTCTGGAAGCCGATAAGCGCATTTCGTTTCAGTTTCACTGTTTTGTAGTCATTTGTTTTTCTCTTTGTTGTTTGTATAACGAATGTAGCAACAAAGCCGCTTGTAGATTTTTACTTACCTATTCCCCACCTGCGTGTAAATTAATAAGCAGTTTATTAAATGTGTTCCGCTGTGTAGGCTTCTAATTAAAATGCGAGTTGAATACTATTAATGTTTCTATTAATTTCAAATACAAACTAGGAGGTGTTCGTATCAGCATTTTCTTCAAGCAGAACAATAAGACAGTTTAAATGGACGGAACAATTATATTCCTTCGCATCGAGTGTCAGAGTTATTAAAGCTGCAATGTAGCGTTTGCGGATAATATTGACACGCAGAATTCATGGCACGTCAGCGTGTTAGCCTGCCATCAGTAATTATTTGAAAATTATCGACAAGACCGACTAATTAGCAAGAAAATGCGATCTCTAGCTATTTTCCGGTAAATAAGCATTATTGATGCACCACTGGCCCGATCAACAAGAATGTTTTTATAACAATTCTTGGAAAATCGAACAATTATAGGATTAAATACAGCATTATGTGGAGTGTTTTCCAAATAGAGCATATTTTCAAAAGGCTAAGGGCATTTTTAACGAGTTATTCACTTAAATGGGACAATTGATGGGTAAAAAGTGGGATATTGACATTCATAAAGTGGGATATTGATATAATGGTATTCGGTAAAAAGTTGGTTTATTTATTGGAGGCCATCTTGCCTAGAAGATAGGATAATATGGCCGATGATCTTTTAATTCCTAGAAAATACAAGAATAAACCAATATTATACGCTCCTAACGTAAAATTGTCTTATAACTCATTATCTGTTACGATGCCTCATTGAGGTGGATAACAATTAAAATGCTATTGTGTCTCGTTAATGACAGTAGAAAGGTTAATAACTATGCTTTAAGCGCGACACCGGTACAATAATTTCCGTGAAGTTTTTATAGAAAGCGTCGCGCCTGTCTGCGGGAGCTTTTATTTTTCTAATAGGTACTGCCAACACCACCGTACTCCGCTCATCATCATAGCAAATTAAAAATAGCTAATCGATTATTATAGCGCACTTAATAAGGAGTATTAGCACATTCTCCACACAATTAAATGTCAGTAATTATGAGATGCATACAAAACGCGATTCGTTGCAAAAAAATTCACGCTCGATCGAATACGCGCCACAGAGTACTGTTTTATTGTTGATATATGCAGTACACCAATTAAGTGTAGGTAACGAAAATTTAATGGCTGTTACGAGCTGTCATAGTCTCCGATCGTCATTAAAAAGGTTGGTCATAAAAAGATAATGGATGTAAGTTGCATAATTTTGAATTGAATGAGTTCGGCTCGAGTCAAGAAGCGTCGTTCACTAATTACCGTGCTCAAGATGTGAGCACAGGGCCGGATTGGGAGTGAATGAATGAATGGCGCACAATTACTTCGCTGGTCCTTAGACTTGGTCTATGGGACAATTAATATGCCAGCACTTAGACCTATAAGGCTCGGAGTAACAATGTAGTTTCTATTAGTATGAACGATGCATTTACATCTAAGCTAAATTAGGATATGCTATTTATAAACTAATAATGGTAGGGAAAATTTAAATATTTTAAATTTAAATTAATACATAGTTGCAGGTTAATATGGCTGAAAGTTCAGTGACCATAGGAAAACTTTACAAGGTTGTTTGATATTAATATTCAGTTGCTTTTAGATAGATACAAAAATGATTGGCAAAGTGAAAGATAGACGATGAAAGAGTTGTAAGTCCTCTTAAAAAAATCTTTAAATTGGATGGACATTAGACTCTGAAGGTTTTACTTATAAACAGAAAAAGACATTGAACATCTCAATTCAATTCATTTAAATATCACTCCCAATTCCTCCCTGTTGGGCCATTAAACCAGTGGCAGCCATTATAAGATGACGGAGTATGAAATTGTTTATTCAGAAAATATTAATTATAATTTATTATAAGGTTATTGTTTGTTAATCACAGGCTGCTGCTGCAGAAGGGGGTGGCGCTTTTTTACGATCCCTTCATGCTGAAGATAATTAAGACATAAAAAACATTCGCAGAATTGCAGTCAATATAATCTTTGCGTTGAGTGGCGGTGTGGGAGAAAATTGTGCAGTTCCATTTTGTTTATCATTTTAGTGTGGACTTGCAATTGCTTCTAATAAAATAGTGCTAGTAGATGATGATATAGCTGTACAGGGTAAGCGAGTGAGTGAGTGAGTGATTGCGTTTTATTCTGTATGAGTAGCATATTAATGTTGTGGTATATTTTTATTTTAAAGACGGTGGGACGAACTTGCATGCACATGAACTGATTGCACCATGATTAACCTTACTACCTAATGAAATCTAATATTAAGAGGAAAATGTGTGCAGAATTATTTTAAAATGGTCTTTATGAAAACTTCATGGAATTTTTCCTACCAGAAATGCATCGTACCGTCGCAACGCGCCTTAACGCATTTATAAGTTATCAAGCCGTTTTTGCTACTCTGTGGTCCTTATATTTCTTCGTCAATAGTTAAGGTACTGTACTCTTTTAGTCACATCAATTTATACTTTTTTGGTTCCTAATTAACGTAACTTAATTACAACTTTGCCCGATCTGGGAATCGAACCCAGGACCTCAAGCTCAGTGGTAGCGCTTGCGACCACTAGACAATCTGCTTAACTTTTTCCCAACTATGTTGGGGTCGACTTCCAGTCTAACCGGATGCAGCTGATACATGGAGCGACTGTTTATCTGGCCTCCACAACCTAGTTACTGGGTAACACGATACCCCTTGGTAACATTGGTTGCCAGACTTTCGGGCTTCCAACGACCCGTAACGACTGTCAAAGATCCACGAATGACAGCCGGGACCAACGGCTTAATGTGCTTTCCGAGGCACGGAGGGGTCTCGATATGTATGTTATATTATACTAGCTTCTGCCCGCGACTTCGTTCGCATGGAAATCGTAAGACATCACAATATACTACAATAACAGCCACATTTTATAAAAATTCCCTGTATACTACGTTTGTAGTTTTATTCTCAGCAGCCAAAATATACAGAGAGTCAGGAATGGTGACTCGGGAGCAAGCGACGTAACAGTTGTCCGTGTGAGAAGCAGCTTATCCTGAGGTCGACACCCGCAGCCTTCAGCCTTTAGTGTCGGCCCCTGTGACTTGTTGATCGCAAAGCATACACTCCCAGAGAACTGCACGCGCTTTAACTGGTAATGGTGGGAAATTTGTACTTTATACGCGCTATAAACACTGTCTCACCATCGCCACAACCTGTTAGAATTTCCACCTCGATGACGTTTCTCTGCAAAGACATGACTTTGAGCTGGTTTCCGTTACACAGATATACAACCGGAAGTCCACTTGCCATTTAATGCTGAAATGAAACTTTTTGGCGCAGCCGTGAGGCACACACTATTGTTTTAAAAACACTATTTTTTATTTCCACTGTAATTTGTGTTTTGTGTTTCGCGAACTGTGTCCAAATAAATGTTTTTTCTTTCTTTCTTTCTATTTGTAAATTGAGAAATTCTACGGGGTGATATTTGGCATCATCTTCCTCCACATCAGTATTAATGGAGGTGTATATCACTTCCCTCCCTTCAATTTGTGAGAGAATACTGTGGTTGATCGCTGTAGCTTGATCATCTTCGGAGTTAAAACGGAAACACACCTAAGAATTCTCTTGGTACGGTATTTGACTAATATCCCCGTATATCAGACGAATAAGATCTTCTAAAGTGGGATCTACTCTACCAAGAGTCTCTGGTAGAGTGCTTTCACCAACTTTTAGAAGAACATCGGAGAATTCTTGAGCATTTGAATTACCGCCAAGCCGAGCTCGTATGATGATGGTCAAGCGCAGTTTATGAACTCTCGACCATAGAGTCGACCTTTTCAACGAAGTTTTCACTTTTTTTGTCAAAACTGTGACACCACCCATCATATCTTGGTTTCTGCGGATGTCCTGGAGGGTTCTGTTTACAGTTTCCACTGCTTTCCTTTTTGCCATAACGCATTCATCCCATACGACGAAGCGCAATCCCCTAAGCACACATCCCTTGTTACTGTTGCGTGACACCCCACAAACAGGCGTTTCGTTGCTCTCTAAATCGATGGGAATCTTAAACATGACGTGCGCTGTTTTGCCACCAGGAATCAGTGTGGCAGCGATTCCAGAAGATCCACATACATATTATAAAATCGCTAGGACAAATCTGCTGTCAAAATCTGTAAAAAAACATTTTATTTCTACTGTCTTTTGCTCTAAAATGATCAGAATACAACCTTGAATGTTTTGTGACTGTAAAGTACTTGTAACTTAGTAGTTTCCCATAGCTTACGAAGTTTTCCATTTTTTGTGAATTAATACATTCTATGAACTATTACATACACAATCAAAAAAAAAAAAAATCGTTTTACAAAAAGAGTTTAAAAAAAACAGATGTAAATCGAACTTACTACCCCGGGCGGCCTACCACCAGCTCATAAAGCAGTATTATTTTAATGTTACTTCAGTGGGAGAAAGAGATGGAGCTATACATCCTGTAGAGCTTCATCTCTTTCCCACACTGAAGTAAACTAAAGTAATATTAAAATAATACTGCTTTTGAGCTGGTGGTAGGCCCTCAGGACTTCTAATCATTCGTCCAACCGCTTACTTATTCGCTTTGTTGAAAGTTAGCTAAAATAGCCGTTCCTATATAAAAGGTAGCGTGATGATAATCATTTAAAAAGTTAAATCGGTAACTACCTATCTACAATATCCCAACCTTTTGGCGCGTCCTTTTACAATTTGCAGAGAAAAATACGAACATGATGTAATATTGCTCATCCCCCATAGCAAATAGCGTGATAGTTTATGCCCTACGGTTGGTACAGACAAACATTCTAAAAACTTTATTTTCCGCATAAGAATCGATCCCAGACCTCTTAGCAATAACTTTCTTAAAAAAAAATTAATTTCGTTACGATTTTATTATATCTATAGATTATAGGTACATAATCAAAAAAAATAATAATCGTATAACAAAATGTGAAAAAAAAAGAAAAAAAAATCGTAGGTGGGAATCGAACTTACAACCCCATGTTTGCAAAGCAACCGCCCAACCGCTGAGCTAATCGCTTTGTTGAAACTTGTCTAAAATAGCCGTTCCTATATATTTTTTGATTGACTGCTTAGTTCCATAAAGGTATAGCGTGATGATAATCATTTAAAAAGTTAAATCGAAAACCATCTACAATATCCTAAAATTTTGGCGCGTTTTTTTCCAAAAATACTAACATAATATAATATTGCTCGTCCCCCATAGTAAATAGCGTGATAGTTTATACCCTATAGTTTGACCAGACTTATAGGGCACACCTATGCAAAATTTTAACAGAATCTATCCGGTAGAATTTGCGTCATGCTAGAACATAAAAATACAACATAATGTAATATTGCTCGTCCCCCATAGTAAATAGCGTGATAGTTTATACCCTATAGTTTGACCAGACACACAGGGAATATCTATGCAAAATTTTAACAGAATCTGTCCGGTAGAATTTGCGCGATGCTGGAACATACATACAGACAAACAGACAAACAGACAAACAGACAAAAATTCTAAAAAAAATATTTTCGGCATTAGAATCGATCCTAGACCTCGTAGCAATTACTTTTTTTCAAAAATATTCAATGTACAGTTTTGACTTCGCTACGATTTTATTATATGTATAGACGATGTTAAATATAGAAACATTGTCAAACTGTTTTAAGAGAAAATTATGCAAACTGTTATAAACACTATATCTGTGGTTATACAGTATATCTACACAGGTACATGAATTTTATATTCTTATGATTGTCCCAGCAGCTAATTACTTCGATTAAAGTTAATTGTATTTTTTATTCTGTCAACCAGTAGTATGTTGGAACATTAAAAACAATTAAATACCTCACATAAAGATACTTAATTATTTGTAAAGGAAATATCTAGGCTTTTTCTTTTGGCCTTGTTTCAGTTTACTTAATGTTGATTTAAGAGTGTTACTTGACATATCGTTGAGTAAAATAATTGTGGAATAGTAGTTTATATGATAAATACGTGAAAAAACAGTGTCATGAAACAAAGGTGTATGTAACTGTGCGTTTGCACCGGCGAAACATTCACAACAAAACATGTTGCAATCTCTATGTTCTGTCAATGTATGGAACATTGTTGACAATGTTTGACAGGAACTAGAGATTTCAACATGTTTTGTTGTGATGTTTTGCCGGTGCAAACGCACAGTGAGCACATCATGTTTCAAATTATCACTGGTGGTGTTTAGCCATTGTGATAAATGAAAGTCTTTGAAATATTAAACCCAATTTTGTAAAGGTAAATCTACAGCTTAATTAAAATCATAAAGTTTATTAAGTATATTAAACATGAATTCAGACTAGAATACGTTCTTAAACAAAATCAGAAAACTAGTTAAAAATGCAAAGTTATTTCTGGCTGTCAAAAGCCAACACTCAACCACTAAATTCGTCTCAACAATGCGCCGTCCATCTTGCGTTAATAGGTCAGAGTCTCAAAGAGGTTGGTGGTTGGCTAAGCTCAAAAGCGCACACGTTTACAATTTCACAATTTGTCCGCGCGCGCTTTTTGCGCTCCCCAGTAATTGGCGCTCACCTGCACATGCGCACTGGCCGCCACAGCGCACCAAATATGGCGAGACTGCGACCAGCTCGACGCGGACATTTCGCTTTTTAGGAGTATCTGACAAATGTGTAATTATTTATTTAATATTGTCGGCGTGTGGACGCATTTGGGCACAATTCACATACCACATTAAACGTTTTTCGGTTGCCATTACAGTTGAGTGTTAAGGACGGGTTAATGCTGCAACTAATAAATACGGTAATGATGCTCCCGATGCGGAAACATGGCGGACGTTTTTTTGTGGAAATTTATTAAGCTTTACTGTTCACTTTAATTGGTGAATTTCAATATCTCGCTATGGGGGGCGGGTTTGTATTTTTATTTATTATATAAATGCGCGGAGGTCTATTAAAAAGCGGTATGACCAAGAACCAGTTGAATTCGAATAATCGTAGAGTATTCTCAATCGATTTCTCCTTAAGAATAGACCAATCCATTTTTCCCTTTCCTTTGAAAGAAGCAACTATAAGGTGTTAAATCCGGTGGACAGCAGCATTTATCTCGACACTGATAGCATCATACTGCGGCTCCTTGGTTACAACAAGGTACGCGGCTCGAAGGACCAATTTCTTACAAAGTGGACGGATTCATGTTGACGGATGGAAAATGTTAGTGATGATTGTGGTATAAATAAAACTTTGTTTATACTGATGGATTGTCTAAGACCAATCAATCTGCCTAGCCTTTTCCCAACTAAGTTGGGGTCGGCTTCCAGTCTAACTGGAGATGCAGCTGAATACCAGTATTTTACATAGAGCGACTGCCTATCTGACCAAAACCCAGTTACTGAGTAACACGACACAACTTGTTAATACTGGTTGTTAAAATTTTGGGCTTCTGGTCAAAGATCTACGAATGACAGCCAGAACCAACGGCTTAACGTGCTTTCCGAGATTGTCTAGACTACAGAATATTTAATTGTACAAGTCTAGACTACTTTCGAGTCCAAATGCATAATTTAAAAACATTTATGTCTTGTCAAATTAAAATGTGCATCAAAATCATCATCAATTTGCTTACGATTAACGATTTTCACAACGTTTCCTACCATTTAAAGGTATTTATTGCAAAGAGGTTTCCTCCTAACATTTAACTGATAATAAAAGGCCTCTGGTCTTTAGTTTTAAAGTTCTTGAGGTTATCAGGCACATTTAATTGGGTGTCAGTCATTACAGCAGACGTATGCACGTAACGGAGGTTCATACTAACTGACCTTTTGACATTTTCAGCGTAGACTACTCACATTTCTTCATGGTATTTTCACAAGAAGTGTATAAGTTTAAATTATGTAGTTGCATACTTTATAGCTTTAAAGACTCGAGCTCGTAATACTGTGCGGGTCCGATTCCCAGGTCAGGCAGTGTTATTAGGATTTTCTATCGGGAATTTCTTAGTAGCAGCCCGGAGTCAGGATTTTTGCCTGGTTGATGGTAATAAACTCGCTACCTATTACATGTTTCTAATTAAATATCACACTATATGTATCACACTATCACACTAATATAATAAAGCCGAAAGTTTGTGAGTGTGTGTGTATGTTTGTCTCTTCTTCACGCTCAAACGGCTGGACCAATTTGGATGAAATTTGGCACACAGATAGTTTATGACCTGGATTAACACATAGAATACTTTTTATTCCAATATTCCCACAGGATCGAGAATTACGCGGGTGAAACCGCGGGGCGCAGCTAGTTAAACATAACTGGTGAAATGTGGGTGTACTATAGGTACACCTCTGCCTTATCCTTCGGGGATTGCAGGCGTGATTTTATGTTATGTTGTTTTGTTTTTTGAAAACTCCTAAATTAACACTTTTGAAGATCCATCTATTGGGTTGATATTACAGAGGAGAACGATTTTGTAACATATGGAGCAATCGATATCATTGACTTGTCATAACAAATTCTTGGCAGATAGGTACTCTGCGTTAGACTAAGTTCCAACTCCAACAATAGGGATGATAACATTCTTTTTTGTGTAATTTAGGTAGATTATTAGAAATATTGGACACGTATTTTTTCTTTTTTTACGTCATCAAATGATTACGGCGATACATTGAGTTAAAACGTGGCATGACGTCACGCCTATGTAGATTTTATACTTAGTTGTGACGTATCAACCCCCACTCCCCAACCTTCATCATCAGCCTATAAATGTTCCCACTGCTGGGACACAGGCCTCCTCTCTCTGAGAAGGAGAGGGCCGTAATCCACCACGCGAGCCCAGTGCGGGTTGGTAGATGTCACATGTCTTCAAATTTTCGGTACTAGGACATGCCCGTTTCTTCACGATGTTTTCCTTCACCGTTTTGAGAGCAGTGGTGATGAAATAATTTACACAAAGTAAAGCGCCTGCCTGGGTTCGAACCTATGACCTACAACTCGTAAGTCGCGGCTGTTACCACTGGGCCAACACTGCTCCCAACCTTATTGCGTTTTATCAAAGTCATTTTTGATTAATATGATAAAGCAAAAAATACGTGTCTATTATTTTTTACTCGATTTTTTTACCCATTTTTCGTCTCTATTGAATTGAGCATTGGAATCGTAAGAGCAATTTGGTAGATGTGTGTTATCCTTCTAAACGATATAAATATTTTATTCCTAAGTTAAAGACATCTTAAAGAAAATGAAAATCATTCAGTTGAGAATGGTCTACAATTTATTCAATCAAGTCAAGTGTTATGGCCTAAAACGGCAATCGGTTTCATCTTTACCTTAATAGCGGTCAGACGATTTCCGATGGTTAGGACTAGTTCAAGATCAATATGATTAACTCCGTACCTTTTATCTAAACTTAATATTATAACGATTTGATTTTTTGTATGTTTGTTTGTTATGCTTTCACGCTAAAACGTCTGAACGGATTTGGATGAAATTTGGCACATGAGTAGACCATGACCTGGGTTACGACATAGAATACTTTTTATCTCGATATTCCCACGGAATCGAGACTTATGCGGGTGAAACCGTGGGGCGCATCTAGTGAAAAATACAGTGTGAGTCTTCATAATGTGCACATATCGAAATGAGGGAGTCTATGCTTAATTTTATCGACGGAAAAAATGGTAATTTTTTTTTTTAGTTTAAAAAAAATAAAAAAATTTACAAAAAATTTTTTTTTTTTTAAATTTTTTTTTGCTCTCTTTTTATTATTATCTTATTTATAAATTTTACAATTAAAAATTGAAGAAAAAAATACAGATTTTTACTAAAAAAACATGTTTATTTTCAATTGAGGGTAGTTTTTTTCTCAATTTTAATTTTATGTGGACGGCTACTTACTTTCAATCATTATGGAGTTTGTTTCATCGCGATAGCTGATTCAGTTTAAAAGTTACACAGTTTTGTTACAATTTTTTTTTAATTTCATAAAAAGTATAAAAAACAATATTTAGATTTTTTAAATATTTTTTCTGTCGTTAAAATTAAGCATAGATTTCCTCATTTCGATATGTGCACATTATGAAGACTCACACTGTATAGTGCAATAATAGTTTTCAGATAGGTTATTGTATTCAAAGAAAATGTGGACAAGTAATCTGAAAATTAAAGTTAAGTTTTTGGTATTATTGAATTTTAATTTGCAATATATCAAAGGAGATGTTTCATTTTCGGCCATAAAGTGTACGTTAATGTAAAAAAAGGAAATAATTCCACGAATTGAGGAAAAATATTCTTTCCTGTTTATTCCCCTGATTACTTCGGCACAAAAAATAATAGTTTAACAAATTATTGCCATATTCTATTCATCATGGCGTCGTTTTACTTGCATACTACTTTCGTCCAGAAATCATGTTACATTTTAACATAATAATATCACGTAGATATAATTTAAATAAATATGAAAGGCATGTATTTCTGTACTATATTAGGATAGCTATCTTATACAACTTTTTTGATTAATTAGAAAGTGTGTTTCATCATAAAAATAAAAAACTGCTTTTGGGGATTGTAGATTTGTAGGTACTTTTGGACGATGGCTAGCTGTCGATGGTCGTATTTCTCCTGACAAACGTCAAACATTTTCGGTTTTTATTTTGTGCCCAAAAAGTATTAGATATTATGGAAAAAAACAGTCTTTAGGTTCGTTTCCCAGGTTTTCTAAAGTGTACATGTTATGGCCGGAGTCCCATACAAAAATGAAACGTCTCCTTTGATTGAAAACAAGGTTAAGTCAGGCTAATAATCTTATCGAGGCTAGTCATCGAGGCGAGGCTGATCTGGGCCTTTTTGGCGCAGCCGTAAGGCGTGACCCCTGCTAATTTCTTACATCGCACTTTACACTTTTGAAGTGAAAACTTCTTTAGGCGCGTTGGGCATTTTTGAGATGGGAAAAAACAATTGAACTCGCGACACCGTTACTGACACCTCATTTTTGTAAACGTGATTGTGGTCTTTATTTGTATAGAATGGCAGGGATGTCGACGGGAAAACTGTTACCATGGATTCAGTACATGATTCGTCGGTTATTCCTAAAAAAAATGTGCTGTTCCATACATTTTGACCGCGTAGATATTGCAATTTTCAATGAAACAGCTGATTTTTTTTTTAAATAATCGACGAAAAATTTCAACGGGGTGTTCAGAATCATGTACTGAATCCACGGTAACAGTTTTCGCGTCGATGTCCCTGCCACCCTGTATTACGTTACGGATCAATGTTCTATACAAGTATTTTTACTTTAAAGGTTTTGGGATGTATTTTTTTTTTGTAAACGCGATTGTGCTCTTTATTTAGATAAGGTTACGGACCAATGTTCTATACAAGTATTTTTCTTCCACCAAGACGATCTTGTTCAAGTTTTCACTTCTGTCGGCACCGGAGTGCCACTGTTTTTTTTTTTGTTTTACATTTTTTATCTGCTGTGTCTGCCTTTTAGTCTGTGCTAAATAAATGTATTTTTTTTCTTTCTTTCTTCTTTCATTCATCATTCATTCTCTTTTAAAGTTTCCATATATTTGGTCATCGATGGTTTCGATTGGTGGTCGATGGATGGACTGTGTGAAAGATGATATGACTAGAAAGGGGGTGACAACTGACATGACGACTAATATAGAAGTATTGAAGAAGAAGACATGTTGCACTGACCCCAAATAAAATGGGATATAGGTGGTGATAATGATGATGATTGTCATTGTTTAACAAAAGAAAGGACAGTTTCATCCGACACCTTACCTATCCTAACTTGACTAAATGGTAGTTAATTGATTCTGGCGTGACCTTACGGAAATCTACAAACAATGTATCCACAATATGCAGCATGCCGCATGCATGTCGTGCAGTTGCCGACTAAGTAATTTCTGTTTTATGCTCGTGATTTATTATGTACTCTGTTGTCTGTGTTGTCCTCTGATTACTCTTGTCTTTTATGTATGCACGTGTTTCTGTGACAAATAAACCTATTTTTTTTCATTCTTTCTAAATTACAAAAAAAAAAACAGTGGCACTCCGGGAATGCTGGCAGAAGTGGAAACTTAAAAAAAATTGGCACCGCGGTAATCGACGCGTTGATGTCTTTTACTCCACGCACCGCGGTAATCAACGCGTTGATGTCTTTTTAATGGTCAAAAGCTGGTGTCGTAACAGTGTCACAAAATCAATGGTTTAGTCCCATCTCAAAAATGCTCAACGCGCCTAAAGAAGAAAAAAGTAAATGATGATGATGATGTTCAATATATCCACGTCTATTGTATTATGTTTTTGACAAAATGGCATATCTTCCAAATTCCTAAGTCCTAAACAGATTTCTCACGAGATATCGAAACTAGGCACAGTTCACACGAATCGACCGTATTTTTCAACATTACAGTCAGATTCCAGCAACTCGACTGGCATCTATAATTGCATTACGTTGACTACATACCGATTTCTATCCACTGCACCTAATAGGCAACTTGACAGCAAGTTACACCCCAAGAATTGGTTCTAATGGGTCCATATTTATAACAAGAAATTGATATAATTTACTTAATAGTCGTATTTACTTACTTATTCGTA
Source organism: Agrochola lychnidis (assembly GCA_963680765.1). Classification (NCBI taxonomy): domain Eukaryota; kingdom Metazoa; phylum Arthropoda; class Insecta; order Lepidoptera; family Noctuidae; genus Agrochola; species Agrochola lychnidis. The sequence goes on along the minus strand of OY796869.1, from coordinate 9,290,614 downwards.
TGTGTTACAGGAAGTGAATAGATTCCGCTAAAATGGTCAGTTTCTTCAGTTAGTTGGAAATCTATATGGGATTATAATTTGTTGTCTATTAAATGATATTTTTCTAAGTAATCACGCGTTCTAGTTTAGTTTGAAAAGCACCGGCTATATTATCTTTATGTTCTTTAATAACTAGCTAATATCTGTTTCATATAATTGCACTGGAATCCATTCTAATATTAACTGCAAAAGTGAGCCTGTTTGTTGTTTAAATGACTTTCAAACTGATAAAGATGGTTGATATAGGTTAAAGAAAAGCTATAATTATTGTATACCTACTCCGAATTTCATAGAGACCTTTTAAACTAAACTTATGTAGGTATATACTCAATAAAAAGTAATAGGTATGATGACAATTTTTTATCCTTCAGGTAGATTATTAAAAAATATTTGAAACGTATTTTTTCTTTTTTTACGTAATCAAAAGATTACGGCGATACATTGAGTTAAAATATGGCATGATGTCACGCCTTGCTAGATTTTATATCTATTGAGTTATGTTATGACGTAGCGAGCAAAATCATATTAATAAAAAATGACTGAGATAATACGCATTTTAAAGTTGGGGAGTGGGACTCCCCAACTTTAAAATGCGTATTATCTCAGTCATTTTTTATTAATATGATAAAGCAAAAAAAATACGTGTCTAATAGTTTCTTATTATCTGACTGATGAAATAAATAGAATTTCTTTTTTTTTTACCCAGACAACATCCCTATTAATGGGATTTCATCAATGATCAATTTTCAATAATGAATGATGGCTGGAGAAGGCGGATGTATGGCTATTCTTGGAAAAGAAAACCACCCGGTCCTTCAGTACGTACGTTTTACAAAATTTCCTCTTTTCATGAATGGACGACAGCAAAAACTCAATACAAGTTCCTCTCACTAACGAGTGTGTTGGACGAGGGACAAAACATTAAAGTATGTGTACTGTGCAGTGAGGTAGAATCAAATGTATCATATTACTACATGGTTAGTGGCTACCTCATTCGTGGTTGAGTTGAGAATCAATCTGAGAAATGATAACGTTGACATGTAGCTTGGGGTTTATATTAGTGAATTTAAAAAACCAAGTAAGAAGATAGTTAATTAATCGGTCATTTGCCCACAATTTGGTGCACTAACTGAATATGATTTTAGTACTTAAATAGTCATATTCTTCTGGAATCAAATCCTGGTAGAATTGAGGAGAGGGTAGTGGTTGGTAATTAAGATGGGCAAGGATTTTACAAAATTCCTCCTCAAATGGAAAACGAGAGGAAAATGGGTGCTTTATCTATAGGGTCTCATATTCAATGTTCAAGCACTCCTACAAGAAAAACATCGCCAAGAGTCTAAAGCAATAATCACTTACAAGATACGGGTGTTAAACACAATCTTTAGCAACTCCAAACACCAGTATCTAATAGATATCAATCAGCCTAGCCTTTTCCCAACTATATTGGGATCGGCTTCCAGTCTAACCGGATGCAGCTGAATACCAGTATTTTACATGGAGCGACTGCCTATCTGACTTCCACAACCCAGTAACTGGGTAATACGATACCCCTTGGCAAGACTGGTTGTCAGACTTTCGGGCTTCTGACGACCCGTAACGACTGTCAAAGATCCACGAATGACAGCCGAGACCAACGGCTTAACGTGCTTTCTGAGGGACGGAAGAGTCTCGGTATGTAGAAATGGTCACCCATCCACGGATCAACCCCGGCAAGCGTAGCTTAACCTGACAGATCGACCCGAGCGGCTGTTAGTATTTAGCCATGAGCTCCTAATACCTAATAGATATATCGTTGGCTAATTTAATAGATACCTCATACACTCAAACCTTAGCTGTCTGTATCATAAAAATTCTGAGACCGAAGCCTGCTCGTTACGTTGACGTTTTGATATGATTTACAGTGACAAAATCTAGCTATGTTGAACATATGGTAGAAAATACATAAAAGGAGTTATGTGATGAAACGTATATGACTAAAAGTGTGATGAATATATATTTTGATGAATGGAGGAAGAGCCATAAAAGATGGATGGATTGAGGAATGACGTGAAAGAAAAGGGAGTGAATGATAGCGCAACGGGAGAAAACGTGTTGTGAAGACCTCAAGTAAGATTGGACAAGGACAGGAAGATCTGACCTTTAAGGAGTGTTATGGATTCCGAGGATCCAAAAGGATTTCTTGGTAGATCAGCTCAGTGGCGGATCCAGGATTGTCGTTTGGGGGGGCTTGACCCCGCTAAAGGTAGGTTTTAGCAAGGTAAACCGGCCGTCGTGAGTAGCAGAATGAGTGGCGCAAATAAAACATCGTATAGAAAAAAACTTGAAAACATAATAACTATTAAGTTAAGGATAATTGATGACAATTGTACCTTAGGTAGTGTAATGTTTGCTAAAGGTTATCAAGTTCACTTTAAGATTTATCACAGAAGAACTCAGATGCTTTTGGGGGGGCTTGAGTCCTCTGGATCCACTACTGGACCAGCAGTAGACAAAATTGAAGCATTCAGATCACAAGAAAGAATTAAATGCCAGAATTGACAGAACTGACAAATATTTTTGTCACGGGAAGATCTAACATAGCCTGACCAGATGTGTGACGTAGATGAAGCAAAAGGAGTATTTAAGGATCATAGCAGGTGGCGTGTAGTTTCTGTCTACCTTCTTGAGGAAAAAGCGTTAGTTTATAAATGTGTTTATGTAAGAGCTAATAATATAGGAGATGTTATTGTTTGTGCCGATATCGAAGATGATGGTGGACATAATGCCATAGGTACAGTGCATACGTTATGAAAGCTGAACAATAAAACCTATGGAAAAGCAAAATACTTTCTTATCAAAACGATCCTACTAGAAGTTAGCACGTATATTGTAGGTACACGGTATAACCTAGCGTGACTGTATCCAATTGTATATGCGAACGATAGCAGTCTTCTGTTTGATTGGCTGACCGCCAATCAAATAGTCATTATCAGCAATAAGTAGTTTGTCAATAGGCACTGTGAGGTTAGCATTCTCCTTGAACGATATCATGAACAGTTTATATGTAAAAACCGTTTCGGAAATAATCCTAATATTAAAAATACGAAAGTGAGTTTGTTTGTTCGTTACGCTTTCACGCTAAAACGGCTGAACGGATTTGAATGAATTTTGGCACATAAGTAGACCATGACCTGGAGGAGGACATAGAATACATTTTATCCCGATATTCCCTCGGGATCGAGACTTATGCGGGTGAAACCGCGAGGAGTCATCTAAAAAACAATTTGCAAGTTTAGAAATTCTAAAAAGCTGTATTCCTTTACATATTGATGATGGATTTACTGTCTCAAGAAGATTCTAATATGTGAAAAATTATGTAGGAAACGCAGCCATCTTTGGAATTTAAAATCAGTCAGACATACGTGCTTAATTGCCACACATTATAGGACTCCTGCACGATGTAGAAATGATAAGCCGAAGTTTGTTCTCGACATAAGATTCCGATCAAGAAGACCTCTATGGACCGGAACTGATTGGCAAGTGATGCTAGATATAAGGACTTACTAGCTTTTGGGCTTTTTCAGTGGTCAATCTTGTTTAGAGTCCAAGAGATAGATACATTTTATAATGTTGGCTATCATCCATATAGTTACAGATTCAAAATTAGACAGCTCTGAAATTTTGCCAGCGTTATTTGATTTGATCATATTAGTACAAAGAGTGGGTGGTAGCAAATGAGGTAAACACCTCGACCGTAACATACAGAAACTCTCTTACAACAACAATACAACTGATATATATCACAGCATCATGCATATACCTACTCTTTTTATGCGTATTTTAAGTTTTTTGATGTACCTTTTTATATAAAACTAGCTGCGCCCCGCGGTTTCACCCGCATAAGTCTCGATTCCGTGGCGAAAAAAAAGTATCCTGTGTTCTTTTCCAGGGCATCATCAATATATGTGCCAAATTTCATCCAAATCCGTTCAGCCGTTTTAGCGTGAAGGCGTAACAAACAAACTTACTTTTGCATTTATAATATTAAGGATTGGTAACGGAACGAAGGAGCCTGGATCTCAAAACACAGGGAATCTTAGTGTGAGGTCTAGGAACTCAAACCACTTGAATGTAAACTTAGTGAATTTTTTTCTTATTTATTTTCTTATAATAATCATATTTTAAGAATATGAATAAGATAGATTTGGTTGGTAGGTATATTGGCATGTGCTAGCTGACATATGGCTAATAATTTATAATTTAAATTATGTTTTGTGTTGCGTTATGTAAATTTTTTGCATACTATTTGTATAGAATCAATTTTATTTATTTTTCTAACTGAACAGACAGCTGTGCCGCTGGGGAGTTTGTTGCGCCACTTCTTCTTCCCAGCTAAAGCACTGGGAAGTAGTGAAGGGTGGGCGTTTTGGGGGACTATCTTATGTATTATTTTGACGTTCGAAAAGTGCTGATTCTCAGCCTAGTTTGAATAAATGACTTTGGAATTTTTTTTAAAATTATTTTGCTTCAAACATCATTCAAAAAGAAAAACATTACATACAGTAGTTTCGATACCAAGTACCTACATATCGCGTCGTACATCAAATGCAGCATGACTATATCGAAAGGCATGCATACGATAGCAGTCTTCTGTTTCATTGGGCGGCCAATCAAATAATTGTCGCTAATCTGGCCGTCACGCTTGACACTGCATATTTATCGATATTATATGAGTTGATTAAAGTTGACACACGTGTTAGTTTTCTATACTTCTATTTATATAAGCAGCTGCGCCCTGCGGTTTCAACCGCATAAGTCTCGATCCCGTGGAAATATCGGGATAAAAAGTATTTTATTTATTAATCCAGGTCATGGTCTACCCATGTGCCAAATTTCATCGAAATCTGTTCTGCCGTTTTAGCGTAAAAGCTTAACAAACAAACAAACACTTTCGCAATTTTAATATTAGTTTTAAAGTCGCTTTTTGTGTCTGTTTTTGTGACCGCGTTTTTCTTCTAAACCACGCAACGGATTTTGATGTGGTTTTCAGCATCATTTAGGGAATTAATTCCAAAAGGTCTATGTGTATCATCATCATCATCATTTCAGCCGAAAGACGTCCACTGCTGGACATAGGCCTCCCCCAAGCACCTCCACTTCGACCGATTCTGTGCTTTCTGCATCCAGCGGATTCCGGTGGCCTTCACAAGGTCATCGGTCCATCTCGTGGGAGACCTACGTCTTCCGGTACGTGGTTGCCACTCCAGAACCTTTCGACCCCATCGGCCATCCGTTCTGTGAGCAATGTGCCCTGCCCATTGCCACTTAAGTTTGGCAATTCTTCGGGCTATGTCGGTTACCTTGGTTCTCCTGCGGATCTCTTCATTTCTGATTCGATCACGTAGGGAAACTCCAAGCATAGCCCTCTCCATTGCCCTTTGGGACATACTCGTCCACAACTTCGAGCGTAGCGTCTCCGATCTTCATGAGAGCGGATGTCACATGGGCATGATAAATCTATGTATAATAAATTTATATTAAAATTACATATAATAATCAAATCTCGATGTGTTATTAAGTCGTAAAAGTAAAAATATTGTGAAGCAGGCGCGGGTCGCCTGTTATTAAGAGGTAAAATTCTTTGTTTGTAAGAGATAATGTCTGGAAGTACTGATTCGATTACAAAAAATCTGTCACTGAAATATTATTGCCGAGTGTCAGATGATATGTTTTATGGTAAGTACTTATAGTAAACTTCCACGCGGACGAAAGTCGCGGGCAGTACTAAGCTAGTATTCTATTTGTAAGTTGGTATAATTTCGTTTTATGTATGTAGGTTACTGAGGCAAGACCAGAAAAAAAATTACGTTTTGTTACAGAAAAGGTGCAGTTCAGGAACTAAAGGGATGGGAAATGGTAATTATTAATGAGAGCTGGTCAAACAGGACCACGAAAACTTAAGCGCGAAGCATTGCATGGCGACCCACTAATGCTATTGATTCGAAAAATAGAAGAAAATTGCAGAGCTATTTATGATGAGGCTTGACCTAGACCTTGGAGAGGTCAGATTCAAGTTGAAGTAGGAAAATATTACCTGAAAAAGCTAGTTGAGTCCTTAGCCCAGAAATGGGGTGTATAGTTATAGCCTTTAAAACGAATTATAAATTAAAATAATATGGTGAATTGTGATTATTTACAGATATCATGAACAATATGATCATCAAACAGTAATGGTCAAATAATAATGCACTAAACCACAGTACCAAACTCATGCAATTTAACTGTTTGCTAAAACTACAGATTTAATGGTTCTCGGAACAATTCGCGACGGTAAAAATTGTATTCTTATCAAGCATTAACGGTATAATTTCAAATAGCGAACGGCAATGAGGGCCGCTGATTGGTTCAAATCATTTAATTGGCGTGCGGTCGTCACGGGTAGATGGCAGCACTATTGGTCGTGTTCGAATCGAAATCGTTTGAAGTAATTTAATCCGATTAGTGGGTAGTGTCACATCACTAATGCGGGTTATATATAAAGTATTAATTCGGTTATATTGAATGTGGACTTACACAAATCAACGGTTATTGGGGTTACCAAGGTTACAATATGCAACAAATTATATTAAGGGGACGATTTTTTACTGAAGATGACGTCTAAACGAGTAGTGTTAGTGATTTGGAAAAAATATATGTTAAATTAGAGCATTTTTTAATATTTTAATATAGGCATACTTTTGATTATGTTTATATTACATAGTGAAATTAATTTGTAAAGTTATGTCCAACGCGGATTAAAAATTGAGAATGACGCAAAATTTATCAAGCGTATTTTTCTGAAAACTTCACCATTTTAAAGATAATTAAATTATTGATCGTTTAGTATACGTGTTTTATTAAAATACCATTTATTTTACGTGTAATAAATTAATAATGCGTCTAATTCGGGACAGCGCTCCTTGATGGGCGAGTCCTATTGCTGGCTAGACGTACGAAGCGTTGCGTGAGCTCAGTACAGAACACGCAACTTAACCATTCAAGGTCACTGTCATAATATCTGCGTCTTAAGCTAACTAAAGCAATAAAGCGCTACACTTCCCTGCTGTATTTTCATTGGTCGTAAAATATGCTTAACACACTTACAATAGTAATAATGTCTTCCATTTTTACAGTTCAACAAGTTATTTAATTTGTCGAGTAGACGAATTTTTCAAACAATTGATTAGTAGCTTCCTTCAAAATCCTTTGGACTGTCATAAAGAGTGTGTTACGCGATTAGGTTTTTTTTTTTGGGTGGGAAATTATCAAATAACTTCTTCGTGTTAGACTCTTACTGACTAAAACCTACCCGTGTTCCTTCGGTTGCCCTGTTGCCGGGGGCCACGATCTCCCTTTCGGTTTTCTTCGCAACCCCGGCAGGCATCGGTCCTAGCGGACCCCGTCAATTCTGCTGACATCTTTTTGAGGCGCGCGTGGAACACAACGCGCCGTCGACCCAGGAGCTACCCATTGCTCACCGTCCGCAAGCCCGCGCCTGCGGTGGCCGGAAATCAGCCTGAGGTTTCAGAACAATCTCGGGACCTTCAAATATTTTTCTTTGTTTCATACCTAAATATTTTTATACCAATTCCACAAACTTTACGCTTTTGCGAAGTCACAGGCATTAAGAATGAATTACATTATTTTTATTCACAAATCTGTAAAAGATTGACTTTAATTTCGAAATCGAATTGAGTCAATCAATATATCGTTCGGTCACGCATCAGATAAACCACGTTATTATTAAATTATGATATGGGTTCCGTGCGTTCATTATAACTTGTCCCGAGATGCAAGTGGTAGCACTATTCTGTCTGTCACCATTTTGAACTCTATTGGTATTGCAACTAAGCTTGACAAGCAACGTTGCCAACATTACGGCATGGGACAAGTTATAGTGAACGGTCTATACCAACATTAAGATAATGCTTGTAGTTGCCCGCGATTTTGTTCACTTATGAACATATTTGACCCCGCTCTGGGGTAGAGTTTGTACAAATCCTTTCTTAGTGCACCAGCACCACTACCTACAGCATCATATGAAATGGACATATTATGTATTATTATTTTCCAAATTGTTTATGTCTATTTTCAGTAGTTTTGTGGGTTGCGTCAGTCAGTCTGTCACGGAACTGTTTTGTATGTAAAGATTTTATAATTTTATATTATGTAAAAATCGTGGCAAAAATAATATGTTCGTTCAATTGAATCCAATTTTATTCTGTTCACGGTTAATTTTTTATGGTTTATATAGAAAATATATTTATTTAATAAAATATGTATCAGGAATTTGTCATGATTTAATCTGAGAAAATTAAATGGTGTTCGTGAAGACTGCTAGAAAATTATTGAAAAGGTGAAAAAGAAACGGGGGAACACCTGGGAGCTGAAAAAAGGCTCTCGAGACGTAACAGCTTAAATTTTAAAGTGTCGCTTTTTTGCTTGAAATGTCTTCTAATTGTTAATATCATGCATAAATATATCATTTATTTAAGTTATATTTTTTTTTGCAAAAAAAAAAAAATATAATTTGCGTACCAATTTGCGTACCAGAACGTATCCTATGAGCCTTTTTTCGATCCATAGTGCGCCGCCGAGTTGCATGAATGTCCTTTCCCATACAAAATGATGGATTTAAATTGCCACTGCATGGTCATCAGCTAATAATATAAGGGCTGAAAATTACTCACAAATATATGACTTGAGAGCAGTGGTGGCTCAGTGGTAACGGCCGCGAGTTACGTGTTGTAGGTCGAAAGTTCGAACCCTGACAGGCGCTTTTCTTTGTGTAAAAAATTTCATCACCACTGCTCTCAAAACGGTGAAGGAAAACATCGTGAGGAAACCGGCATGTCCTAGAATAAAAAAATCGCAGACATGAGACATTTACCAACCCCCACTGGGCCCGCGTGGTGGATTACGTGTACGGCCCACTCCCTCTCACTGAGAGAAGGCCTGTGTCCCAGCAGTGGGAATATTATCGGCTGATTATAATAATAATATATAATAATAAGTAAGACTTGATATATACATGCATTAATGAGCATCGCGCTGTACCTACTTAATTATTGCAGATTGAGTTGTTGAATAGAAAACGTCTTCTAAATAAGACTTACTATTTTGATTAATACGCCTTGAATTCTGAAAGCCTGTATAAGTTTGATCATTAAGCTCAATCATATTATCATGTTCCAACTGCTGGGACACAGGCCTCCTCTCTGTGAGAGGGAGTGAACAGTAATGCACAACGTGGGCCCAGTGAGGGTTGGTAGATGTCACATGTCTTTGAGTTTATGGTTCTAGGACATGCCGGTTTCCTCACGATGTTTTCCTTCACCGTTTTGAGAGCAGTGGTGATGAAATAATTTAAATAAAGTAAAGCGCCTGTAATTGTTTGAACCTAAGTCCTACAACTCGTAAGTTGCGGTCGGAAATTACTTAATTTTGCCAAATTTAAAATTGCGTAATCGATTTAATGCTCTACCATATTTTCGATATTAGAATCTACTACTTACCTATCAAATTGTCTTGAAATGTTTTAATATTTAGATGTATGCAACTCCACTTTGTTATCTTAGGAAATACGCATATAAATAATTAACGTTGAGTACAAATTCTTACAGTTACAAACTGTTGCTCACCTTACGTGGGATCATACATTTTACTTTCATATTAATGAATGCAGTATTTTTCAAGTTCTGTATTCAATCATGTTTAAGTGTTTTAATTATGAATTATTATTTCCTTTATTTATCTGTATACATATAATTTTCATTTTTTAAAATATTTTTATAGAAACGAAAAACTATGAATTTTTACAAGTATAACTTTTTTATTCTTAGCTTTTGTACCTACTAATTTTAGACACAATGGTGCCGACACTCTTGTACACCGAACTAAACTAACTAAACTATCACTAAAATTACTTTTTCACTTTTTGTGTGGAAAAAAAAATTACCTACTTCTTGAGTTTTAGGGATTTAAGGGTTTTATAAAGGGGGTCGTAATTTTCATTATTTTTGCAATTGGACAAACCATTTTTGAGATATAAGCAAAAAAAAAATACAGTAAGTACTGTTTTTGCACCTGAAGACGAGAGTTGGTGTGAATTTTGACAAAAAAAATTATACCACACCTTTTTAATCGCAATTAAAAATAGTCAGATTTAGTTAGACAATCAAAATTTTTGGTGCACAACGTCAAATTCAGAATAGAGAAATTGCCATTTTCACTAAACTAATAACTCAGTGCCATCTTAGTGCTGTCAAACTAAAATATAGTTAAGTTGTGTCACTTTAGTCTATTTCAGAATGGGAAATCATCGTTTGACAGGAATAAACTAAATTTTGGTGATTTTTAGTCTAGTTTAGAGGCATTTCTGACAAGAGAATCGGCACCAATATATTATGTCGATTAAAATTATTATTTTTGCCCGTATTGTCCCACTGCAGGGTAAAGGCCTTTCCTTTTCCCACTCAACTTGATCCTGAGTCAATATGGACCAATCCCTCCTATAAGCGTCAAGTTCGTCCCGCCATCTACGCGAGGGTCTTCCATGATGCCGTTGGACGTTTTCAGGAACCCATGTTGTGGTGTTAGCCCACAATGCATATACAGGGTTATATTGGTTATACGCCGGCAATCCGTTAAGGGGATGTAGGAAAGGTAATTTGCTACCAAATTACCCTTCATTTACATTTACAGACATTTTATATTTTAAAACGTATGAAATAAAAATATCAAATGTCAAATGACTCGATTTTTTTTTTAAATTTGCCTATTAGTCAAAAGGCGTCATTTGGTTGTAAATGACTTCTCCTACATCTCTTTAACGGATTGCCGACGTATAACCATTAACCCTGTATATCAGAGTTATTGGTTACATTTTATATTTTTATTTCATAGATTATACATATAATGTCAAATTACTCGAAAATAGTTGACATTGGCATAGGGGTCATCGGGGTAATTGGGTTGCAAATGACCTCTCCTACATCCCCTTAACGGATTGCTGACGTATAAGCAATATCCCTGTATATTTTTTACCACTAATTTTTTCATTGTTTTCCTAACTCACTTTTTAAGCATCGCCATAAATCAAATCAAAATATCATCATGAGACACTTGTCAAAGTCGAGATAAACGGTGTCGTCAAATCGTACCTAATGATCTTGAGTTCTTTTTCATCAGTTCGGTTTGAAGACCAAAAATTCCTTGAATTTCTGTCAGTCAGGTTACTATTATCGTAAAACTAAATAAGGTGTTGTTATTTAGTTAATTATTGTTTTGATAAACGAGTAGTTGTCAACGCCATCTACCGGGCGTTTGTATTAATGATCGAGGAAGCTTGGGTAACCAAGAATTTGGTAGGTTTTTCCCGGATTTGTGCAATTTTTTCAAGTTTTTTTTTCGTTGTATTTGCGACAGTAATTCTGAACTACTTACATAACTATGAAAATAGAAAAAATAACCTTTTTCAGGTGGTTAGAGTTGAATTAAAAAGTTTTGAACATTACTGAAACCACTCATTTAAAGTGAAGAAGAAGACCACATAATATTTCTAAAAATGTTCCAATTAAACAAAGTAAATAGTATTCTTGTTGTTGAACTTCCCCTTTATTTTTTCTTTTACATACTTGTACATAATATAAATATATTAGTTAGTTGTATATACATAGTTTAGATAATTTATTAATTTAGAATGAGAAACACTGGTTGCATATAAATAAGTTAAAGTTATATTTTAGTTATTAAAATTCATATTATAATAATCAACAAATAATTGTTGTTGTACTAAAAATTAGATATTAAAATAATGGGGATTTTGTCAGTGTACGCAATTTTTAACCGACTTTAAAAAGGAGGAGGATATCAATTCAGATGTTTATATTTTATTTTTTGATGTATTGTGCACTTGGCTTGTTAGTATGTTGGCTTGTGTTTGCAATTGGTTGAACAGTGTAACATAGATAGACCAATAAAAAAAATAAAGAAGTCCAAGTTTTGAAATAGAAAACATGGTGTGCCTACTTCGTTCGACAAACGCCTCCTGTGCAAGCGCATGCGTGCGCTAACGATGACTTGTGACGTCTCAATTGAAAAAAATATAATTAATAGTGTTTCATAAAGTTATGAAGATAAAAAATCTTGCCGAAGTTAAGGTAGCTTGTGAGTTGTTGCATTTTTTATGCAAAAGTGATTTTTTGACACCTGTCTAAATATTTGTTTTGAAATTAATCAACCTTATTATTTTTATAAAACTTAAATTGTCGTAGCTACCAAATCTATTATAAATAAAATTGAAGTGTCTGTTTGTATTAAAATAACAACTTTTTCTAAATGCATATGAAAGTATACAGGATGTTTGTTTATTACGTTTTCACACTAAAACGGCTGAACGGATTTGAATGAAATTTGCCATATGGGTAGAGCATGGCCTGGGCTAGGACACCAATATGTATTTACAGAATTATGTTAGATATATTAATGATTCTTATGATTATAATTCTGTGAATACATTTTTGTTATAGTTGCGAATCTTGTTTTGATCAAGATACAACCTGTAACTGATCTGCAAATTGCAAAAAAGTAACAAAATTTAAATTTTGCGGGATACTGCCGTCCTTACGAAAAGTGCAATAACTCGAGTTTTGCGCCGTATTGGGATAAGTACATATTCCGAATTTGCAGAACGAGATCTATAAATTCTTTTCAGACACTTTTTACGTATCTATGACGAATTTGCCTTGTATACCATGTATAGTGTTGGAGATTACCTACAAACAAAACAAAAATAAAATCTTTGCCCGCGTTTTTCTCGAAATCAGGTTTAACCTACACTCCATTTGAAATAAGGTTAGACATTTAACTAAACCTTTTTTACAGTCCGTTCAACCGATTTTGACTTCTATTGCGTTGGTGGCATGACAAATGGCAGCTGCAGTAAACAGTTGGTTTGTAACCACTTTTTTTGCTTTTAATGCCATCCTTATGCCTACGCAGTAGAAGTCAGAATCGGTTGAACGGACTGTAAAAAAGGTTTGTTTAAATGTCTAATCTTATTTCAAACGGAGTATAGTTATTGCACTTTTCGTAAGGACGGTAGGATACCTTAGCGCATTCCCCTTAAGCCTCTATCGGGAATTGTGAAACATATCTTTATATGACGTAGTTAAAAATAAGTCATAAGTAATTTATTTCATAACAAAATACATTACAGTGATGATAAAATAGGTATACAGGGTGGAAGGGACATCGACGCGAAAACTGTTACCATGGATTCAGGACATGATTCTGATATTTTTCGTGGATTTTTTTAAAAAAATGTGCTGTTCCATACATTTTGACCGCGTAGGTATTGCACTTTTCTATTAAACAGCATATTTTTGTTTTATAACTGACGAAAATTTTTAACGCAGGGAGGTTCAGAATCATGTACTGAATCCATGGTATCAGTTTTCATGTCGATGTCCCTGCCACCCTGTATAAAGTAATTGAAATAAAATACATTAGTTGGATACATTTTCAATTAAAATTCATTATGCAATACCAATAAAAAACTCCTATCATTGTTAGGTCATTGGGTTTAATATGTAAATAGGTACTAGATTTTTCGCGAACAATAAATGGGAAGTTCTGAAGCTATACATATTGTCAAAATTTTAATTGATTTGACAAAGAACTGACCTTACACTTTGTATATATACCTAATTTAAATACAAAGCGCAATTTTATACTGATTAACCTTTGACAAGACTCATGAGGCAATTTATTTTTTAGGGGTCCGTACAAAAATAATCTTCAAGAGAACCCTATTGGGATAGGTAACTTCACGTTAATCCTTCTGTATCCTAACGAATATTATAAATGCGAAACTGAGTTTGTTTATTTGTTTGTTACGCTTTCACGCTAAAACGGCTGAACGGATTTGGATGTTTGGCACATGGGTAGATCATGACCTGGGTTAGGACGTATAATATTTTTTTCCCGGTATCGAAATTAATGCGGGTGAAACCGCGGGGCGTAGCTACATGGGTATATTTTGTTTTTCAGTTCTCGTCTAGCCGATATACTCTGTAAAAATCTGACCGTGAAAATAGGTATATGTGAAATGACCTGTCAATAGTGTCAATCCCTAGCATCAGGTGGAATGACAGCTCACTTCACCTTAGTTTTCACGATTTCAGTTATTTAGGAGTGAAAAGGTTACAGACAAACAGACAGAGCTACTTTCGCTTTTAAAGTAAGAACACTCCTGGACTTCTAAATCGAGTCACCCCGAAACCCCCACACCAAAATGATCGCCAGTGTGTCTCCTTCAAATCTGTATAAAACCTTTTTTTCAAACATGCTTGGAAATTCGAACATTATTTTGACAACCTTCTTCGAGATAAATCGAAATTGCTATAAGTACTGGTCAAAAACAAGCGAGTAGGTAGCTGGCAATGTTACTATGAAAATCCATAATTGTCGTGTTTAGCGGCCAAATATAATTATTAAGAAAACTCATAGCTGTCGATGTCGTATTAGGTATTTAAAAATGGAACGAACTTTTTACTCCGACCCATGGCAACCAAGGAGGTAACTTATCAAAGATTTTATTTAAATTTCGAACTGGCTTAGCAAATTGAGCTGTTTAAAGTAAAGAAGAAACAAATGAACATATTGCAGCGTGAAATTTTTTTTTGTTTGTCATTGATTTTGGAATTTATAATTAATTTACTTAGTTTGAATTTCCGCGCATTGTTTGAGAAAAGTATTATACAAGCCTTGGCCGCAACCAGGCATTGATGCACTCACGTATGTGTGCCTTGGCTTCGCCTCGGCCCACATTTTCACGATCGTCCATCAATGCCCTAATTGCTTCATGGCCGCGACAGTAATGTACTATTTCTTTGACTCACCAATATTTTGTTGTTTTGGGCCTTGATACCTTAGGAATCCGGGAGTGTACCTATATTAGTGTGGATTTAACGGATAGATGGACTTTAATTTAATGTTTCTATGACAGTAAACTCTAATGATAATTAACGGCATAAAACTTCAAAATGGCTGTAGAATAAGAGAAATTTGATTCTATGATTAAACCGATTGATATCTGGCAAAAAGTAAAAACCAAGACATAGCGCTGCGAACAATACAGTGAAGCATGCTAAAACTACACCTCCGCTCTGTGCATACACTCTCACACGCACACATTTACAATCAAACTACACCTCACTAAGTGCACACATGTTTACGAAACTGGTCGTCACACAAACTGGTCGTTGACAGCGCCATGTCTTGATTTTTTATTTGGACTCAGGATATTATCTGCTTAATAAAAATCTTACAAAATTTTGCCGAAAGGGACCTAGTGTCATACTGGGTCAAATTAAATTAGCTAGCAAAACATCCACATACGTGATGGGTAAACAGTCGAACCTGGATAACTGAGAGTTCAAGGGACCGCTATCTCTTTTTTGCTTATAGAAGTTTCTCATTAACTCGAGTTTCTAGCTTATAGAGGTACAGGAGTGGACTTTCTCACTTATCGAGGTTGTGGCTGGTTGGGAAAGGTGGAGAGGAACAAAAACAATGTTAGTTCCACGAAATTTTAAGAGAGTAAGTTATAAATAGCAGATGTTAAATTACGATCGACTGTCGTTTAAACAGGCGAGTAGCAGTCTCAGTTATAGAGGTCCGCGAGGGAAAAACGGCTTTCTCTTATAGAGATTTCTGTTTGTCCCTTATAGAGGTTTAAGGCTTCCCGCATCTACCGCATGATCAAGTTGGGTCTTGGCATTGATGAGGACGAGCCTGTCTAGGTTGAGGAGTCGAGCGTCGGAGACGTGCCCCCACTAGAGGGTGATGCTGATGATGCATCCCGCATGGAGGAAGTAGATTAAAATCTCAAATCTCAGCTTTAGCCATGTTGTAATGGTGTTTATGTGATTGTATCGCGAAGTTATTTTGTGCACTGGTGTACAGCCAAAGACTGATTTAGTTCCAAATTCCATTATTGAAAATAAATGGTAATATTAACAAATTATTATTAAGAGGGTTAAAATGACGAGACCTTGCAATTACTCTCATTTGTAGAGTTTTCTCACTTACCCAGGTTTGACCGTATAATCTAAACATGATCAAACAAAAATTAATTTGATGATTTTTTTTTTGGGATGTAATTTTTCATTTGAAAGTACGTAGTTACTATGAGCGGTTCGTGGATAAATAACAACAGCCGCACGGGTCAATCCAAGGTTAAGACATGCTTGCCACGGTCTGTTTCTAGATGGGTGACCATCCATTACATATCGAGTCCCCTTCGGAAAGCACGTTAAGCCGTTGGTCCTAGCTGTCATTCGTAGATCTTTGACAGTCGTTACGGGGAGTCAGAAACCCAAAAGTCTGACACCCAGTCTTACCAAGGGGTATCGTGTTACCTAATTACTAGATTGTGGAGGTCACATCCGGTTAGATTAGAAGCCGACTTCAACAGGAAAAGTATAGGCAGATTGTGATTGTGGTCAGGCATAATTCCTACTTTACAATAGCACAATTTTGCAATAAGCAGGTACCCACTTACTTAATTTATTCCTAATTGATTATTCAAACCAGGAAATTAAATGTTAATTGTTATGAGCTAGGTAATACATAGTCATGATATAAATAAATAGTTAGTGATTTTAAAGATTTTTGTTCAAAGAATACATTATTTTTGGAAAGAAGTTCCTCAAAGGCTCGCGCGGACAGGCGCGAGCGACAGCGCGGCTCGTAGAAAAAATTCAATGAAAACTTCACGCGGCTTGCGGTAGGAGTTGGCTGGTAGATACCGTCACGTAAGGAAAGAGCGTTATGCCTCGTTCATGCGACTTTTTCTTTCTCTCTGACTCTTTCTATTATTATGCCCCGTTCATGCGACTTTCTCTCTCTCTCTCTCTTTCTATTATATACGAGTGTGTGTGTGCGTGCGAGTATCGAGCGCAAGCAACTTCGCTCCTGACGGGGGTCCCCCGAGAGCACACGTTTTTTTTATAGGATTTATGCTACATTCTGACAACTACCTACTAATTTGCATTTATTTTTGATGCGAAATAATTGAAATTGTTATAATGGGTAGAGAAATAAAAAATATAAGTATTTTTTTATATTTTTCAAATTAATTACAGTATTCTGAATAGCTCAGTGAAAAGTTCGATAAAGATTTATAATTTGTATATTATAATTATCATCATCATCATCATCAGCCTATAATTGTTCCCACTGCTGGGACACAGGCCTCCTCTCTGTGAGAGGGAGTGGGCCGTAATCCACCACGCGGGCCCAGTGCGGGTTGGTAGATGTCACATGTCTTCGAATTTTCGGTTCTAGGACATATCGGTTTCCTCACGATGTTTTGCTTCACCGTTTTGAGAGCAGTGGTGATGAAATATTTTACACAAAGTAAAGCGCCTGTCTGGGTTTGACCCTACGACCTACAAGTCGTAAGTCGCGGCCGTTACCACTGGGCCACCACTGCTCAATACAAGAACATAATATAGTAGAGGTGTACTTGCTACTTTTTGTATATTATTATAATTTGTATGTGAAGTGCAAGCTGACAAACAATTTGTATTTACTCTATCGTAATGGTATTCAGGTTGAATGAATATTGTTTTATTACTCAAAGGGTACCAAATAGGACCCTGTGAGAAGTGAGGAGTTCCTCACAGGTTCACATTTGGTACCCTTTGAGACGGACGGCTAGAAGCCGTCTGTTTGTCTGTAAGAGAGCTGTTATCTTTAAAACCGTGAAAGTTAGCCAGTTGTCTACAGAATTTTATTATTGACAAATTATTAAAAAAAAAATAACAAAAAACGTTGAAAATAATAATTTTATGAGCCTTTTTTTTTTCAGATGGTACGACACGGTAACGTACCGCGGGCCCGCGCAGGGTTCGTTTTTTTTTGTTTAAATCAAATGGTAGTACAAGCAATAAAACTAGCTGCTACTTGTTGCTTTAGTTAAATTCCAAATAAATATATTTAAATAATTGTTTGCAAATTAAATCACAGCCTCAAGGCTTTATCAGTAAATAACGTTATAATTTTAACGTTCTTTCAATACAATTTAAAGTAGATAGGTATTTCGTTTTTTTACGTACCATTTAGTTTTTTTTGGTTTCAGTTTGAGTCGTTTCTATAACTAGATTAATTTAATTGGAAAATTCAACTCAATACTATGTACTATTTATTTTGCAGATCCTTAATATTGGAAAATCGATTATATAGGTTGATATTGTCACAAGTCCCTAAGACTCTGCGCATACGGGCCACCAACCACAGCCACCGGTGGCTGGCGACAAGCTGTTTACATGATTTTTAACACGTTTTTTTATGGAATCGCCGCACACGTGTAGCGAGTGGCGTCCACTCGCGACTCAGTGTCCGTGACATGCCACTGGTGGCGGCCACTCGCGACTCAGTGTCCGCGACACACCACCGGTGGCGGCCACTCGCGACTCAGTGTGCGCGACATTATGTCACCGGTGGCGGCCACTCGCTACTTCACTCGCTTTAAAATCAAAATATTTTATTTCACATGAACCTACATGGGCACTTATGAAACGTCAGAAGTTAGGTGCACGGTTCCAATTGATTGTTTTCTATGGAGAAGAGCCGGCAAGAAACTCCACGTTTACTCTTTTAAAAATAATTGGCATTTACAATACTTTTATATAACAGTGTTTCTAGGTATGGAAGGACAGTGTAGGTCTTTCAATACCTAAGTACCAAGTACTTAACAAAATAGAAAATGGTCAACAGGTCTACAATCCACGGCTTCGCTTTGTATTCGTTACAAATTGTAGCGGCCACCGACTACTAGTGGCGGCCACCGACCACTCTCGGCAGCCACCTACCACCTTCGTTTGCGCGGTACCAAAGGACGTGGCGCGCGACAGCCACCGGTGGTAGTGGTCGGTGGCTCGTTTGCGCGGAGCCTAACCTCTTTTTGTGTAAACATTCGTAATTACTATAAGGACTGCTTCGTGTTGGTCTAGTGGTCGCAAGCGCTACTGCTGAGCATGAGGTCTGGGGCTAGATTCCCAGTAGTGCTATTCTGTAACCATCTCACCGTGTTATTTTAGGTGAAGTGAGCGTGGAGTGAGCTGTCAGTTGGTAAGGATTGACATTGGCAGCTCACTTCACCTAAGATATCAGGGTGAGATTTTTACAGAATAGCACTACAGGTCCGGAAAAGCATTATTGGGTTTTCCCAACAGGAATTTCTCAGTCCCGGAGTCTGTATTTGTGCCCGGTTGTTGGCAATAGGCTCGCCCCTAATTACATGGGACTTAAACATAACTGGCGAAATGTGGGTGTACAACAGGTACACCTCTGCTCAATCCTTCGAGGAAACAAGGCGTGTTATATAAATGTACTCGTAATAATATTATTTTACAGTTATAATAATATTATACTCATTGTAAGAATCGCGTTGTCGAAAAGGATTTTTTAGGATAAAATGGTAAGTACACACGGCTACACGTCAAGCATATACATTTCCAGAATAAGTTGACTACGCATTGTACGGAAATCCTATACAATGCGAGACCAGCATAAACTGGAAATGTATAGCTTGATGTGTAGCCGTGTGTACAGTCAGAAAAAAAAAAAGAAATAACTCACTTTGTTAATTTAACGTGTTAAAGCCATTTCATACAACTGTCACATAATGATAGTTGTGTTATACGGACAATTTAAGTTGATAAACTCTGATTTTCAATTTTATAGATACCTGTAATATTATTTATATTAACTTATAAATAGGTAGAATGAGGTTTTCTTTGTGGCAGAAACGGCATCACTTCGTTTATTAAAATTTAAAAATGGCTGCTTCTTATATTTTTCGCTAATTCTACTTAAACTTTAATATAATTTGTATAAAAATCGAATGATGGATTTTTAATACATATAATTGAATGTTATTCACATCTGAACATGTTCGTCGATCAATCATTCATTATAATAACAATATGCATAATAAAATTCATTCATTCATTATTTAAATTGTTTCGTAATAAATCCTATTATTAGTCAGGCTAATTGCTTTAGTAACTTATCCTTGCATAGTTTAATAAATGTGTTCGTTATTAATATTTTATTTATTTATAAACATGTTATTTGTTTATAAAATTTTATTCTCATATTTTATAAAAATAGTAAAATAGTAGATATGTAATATATTTTATTATGACAAGTTTTCAATTAAATTTAGAAATTTTGTAGGTAACTATGTATTATGCATATTATTGCCTATTTTTACCCGATTTACCCGGAAGGAGGGTAATGTTTTCAATTGTTGGACTCTTTTGGGACATGACATTCTGCGCATTTGTAATTTCTAACTTGATGATATTTTCGTGGATGTCCACGGCCCCACGATAACACAGGGAAATAAAGCTATGGAAATATGAAGACGCTTTTAAAGGAGACGGGCGAAAGTTCATACAAAGTTGGGCCTGACGTTACAGTAACAATTACTGCATTATTTTATTTATATATTAATACCATTTGAAAAATACTAAAATGTACACGATAACATTATAACGTGCACGTATTTCCATACATTTTATGGGACGTTCACGATAATATTCTCACGTTAGAAATTACAAAAGCGCATATCGCTCGTCATTTATTACCCTTTTTTCTATTCACGTAACAGCACGAACTATGTAAGAACAGGGCCCAATACCACAAAAATGTACAATTACAATTTACAAATTGGTAAATCTTACAAGTGCGCGTACCACAAAACTCTAAGCCACACAATTGTAACAGAAAAATCTTACTTTGCAAATTGCAGTACACAATATTGTACCTAACTCATTTATACCTATTTGTAATTTCTGTGTTACGCATTTTTTTTAAGTGAAAACTTAGGCGCCTAACGCGCCTAAGTTTTCACTTTAAAAAAATGCATTTTTGAGATGGGAAAAAACAATTGAACTCGCGACACCGTTACCGACACCTTATTTTTATAAACGCGATTGTGCTCTTTATTTATATTACGTTACTGATCAATGTTTTATGCAAGTATTTTTACTTTAAAGGTTTTGGAAGTATTTTTTTTTTCAAGTTTTCACTTCTGTCGGTACTCCCGGAGTGCCACTGTTTTTTCTACAATTTAATAATTTTGTAGACTTGTAAAGTTTTGTGGTATAGGGCCCAGCTCGTGCAGTGGTAAAAATATTTGACAGTCAGTAGTTTTGTAGCGGCGCTGACTGCCAAGTGTCAAGGTATAGCTTGTCCACTCTGAAATGACGCGTCCCACTACTGCATTTACGCACACGGTAATGCTACGTAAGTAGTAATGCTGTAGTAATGCTACACGACAAGCTATACGCCAGCGGTTCTTAAAACCACGGAAAATGGCGGTTGAACGGTTTTCAACTCAAGTCAGGGAAGGTCAGGGTAGTCAGGGGGAATTGACTACCAATTTAAATTAAACTGTAATTCTTTGAACACAGTTTTCTGAAATGATTAATATACGGCAAACTGACGTAGTGTCAAATTAAAAAACAATTAATTTCCTCGACTATAAGGATGAAAAGTGGTTAACCGCCACAATCCGCCTCAGTTTCACTCTCGTTATTTAAATAATTATATTTATTCTTCGAGCTGCACTTAAATACAGGGTAAAAGAAGCCATCATCTACGCATTCTATACATCAAACTAAGTAACTTAGTATAATAATATAATTATTACTTGCTTCAAAAGCGGTGAAGGAAAACATCGTGAGGAAACCGGCATGCCTAAGAGATATTTCTCGACGGTATGTGAAGTCAAGTCAGAGGCCCATGGGCGGCTTTAAAACCTGGATAGTCATAAACCATACGAAAAGAAGAGTTAACTCAGTGCAAAAATAACCTATCTTGGGGTTCTTGGAATTGCCTGTACATATTCGCACTAGAGCGTTTCATCAAAGTTTGTAAGAATCGACCAAAAACCAACACTAAATGGTGAAACTTAAATCAAGTAGGTACTTACATTCTGGGCAATCAATTCCATCTTCCATTAATAATAATAATCCCAGTCTATTATTGTCACACTGCAGGGCAAAGGCCTCTTCTCATACAGAGAAGCCACAAGCATTGATAACCACGCATCCTCAAGACGGGTTGGCGATTTCATATGCGTTTAACTTTATAATAAACGGTTCGTGCCAATACGAACGAATAATTAACGGAATATTAGGTATTCCTTATGCTGATCACCCTGTATTTAATTTAATTGTAATAGTTGTTGCCGTGTTTGTAAGGTTAACCACAATTTCAATTTATGTTTTCGAATTAGATTCTGACTGGAATCTAGGGTAAGATTTATTATGTACCTACTCCTTTTACCTATTTTTTTTTGCACGATCGCACCGATATCTAATTATAATATATATTTTTACTGCATATTTTTCCGAAAATGATTGTGCCGAAATGGACACTCGGACCAGATTTTTGACAGCTAAGTCGTGTCAAAAAAAAACATGGCGACGAAAATAGGCCATGATGGTCCTCGCCAATTTAACACGAACTGCACAAATGCGCGTCGCAATGGTTTAGATCAGATTTTTGATTGATATGTCATTTCAAAAAATCATGGTGACGAATATGATGATCCATATTCGCCAATTTAACACAAATTGCGGCGGCACATCAAAGTTTGTTGTTTGTTTGTTTGTTATAAAGAAATAAAATACTTATGCTTTTATCCTGAAAAAGGAGAGCTCTTTTTATAATTTTATAAAAATACAAGTACCAAGATTATCAAAGCCCATTTTGAGCTAACATTACACACGCGACTATTTATCGCGCGCTAATAACAGTTTTGAGCATTTTCCTATAAGGAAAGAGGGCAATGATACCTACTTGGAAAATAGGTCATAATCATATTGAGCACACGATTTTTGGTTGTAGACCATATACAATTAATATCATTATTAACTTAATTAGCATTTGTTTCAGGCCATCTCTTTCAAGATACCTATTTGGATTCAGGATTTTTTGTCAAACAACTAACTACACTTACTGTTAGGCGATCCTCCTCTAAACATAGGGTTGGGTGCCATCCAGGGAAAGGCTCCAAATGGCCAGGAGTGCGGCGGCGGGCCTTGGTACAGCCGCGGCAGCAGCGGCTGGGGCACCACCACCCCGCCCCTGGTCTCCAACTCCTCGTCATGTCCGTTCTCCCTCTCCTCTCGATCATCGACGTTCGAGTCGACGTCCTCAATGTCCACGTCACTCTCGTCACTCTCCGGAGCCGCGTCAGTGCTCTCAGCGTCATTGCTGTTGGTGTCAGCTACCGTGTCCTTCACCGGGGCGTCCTGCTTTCCTCCCAGCAGTGAGTCCACGCTAAAAGATATCCGGCCTTTCCCGCCGCTGTCGGCGGTCTCGGCACGCTCGCATTCGAGCGAAGTCTTCATTTCATCTGCTCGATGACATTTCAATTAAATTCGCGCGCTAACCCCGACGGCTTATCTCGCCATTTTCTTTTTTTTTTCGATTAATCCTCCAATCACAATTGTTTGTTTTTGAGATTCCGTTTATTTAAATGCGCACTAGTGTCATTGAGTTCATGATGTGTCCCATTGTAATCAACAATTACTGATGTAAGTAATTTGTAGGTATTTGTAAATTCGTCCCATTGTTAACGATTGAAGTTTACAAAGTTCGCTAATTGATTTCGCGTCGGTGTATTATGTTGCAAGTATCTATCGAATATAATTATTGCGTTCATATATGCACATGATCTTATTAATTACACTATCCACGTAAATGAGCGTTCCGATACAATAGTCGAGTCAGTACATCACTATTGTGACAGCAGTCGAATTAGCACAATTGGCAGCACCAATAAAAAAATCGGAATATGGAACGTGGATTTGAAATCAGAACGTGCGGTCGCGGAGCGCGGCGCGGAAACTTGCGAATGTGTTCGGAAACGAGCGATATCTCCGTGTAATGATTCGCGTGGAAGCGCGGTGAAAATCGCGCCAGCATTGGGGCGCAAGCCGCGGCCGCGGACCGCCTCTCCCGGCCGACAGAGATGCAGCTACCGACCGAGGAATTTTAATAAGCGGCGCGGAGCGAACGAGACGACGATACAATCCGACATGTGTGTAAACGCGATATTGAGTAGGCGGGGTCCGTCGCGCTCAAATTAATAGTCTCTACGGAATACGCCTTATAGAATTATCCGCGTGTAGACAAATTGGATCATTACTGTGTTCACATAAGGTTGTATTTAGCGTGTGTTGCACAACAATAAAGTGACGTAACGGAGCCAAGCGTGTTGGATTGCAGCGGCTATTGTGTTGAATGAAAAAGGAGTAAATAGACGGGTGCTGTAGGCGGCGTAGAGGGGACTTTACGATTTAATTATTCGCGAATGCGGAGGCATTTTGTAGCGAGCTAATGTCTCATTGTCTCATTAATATCTCGGGCGGGCCGGCCATGTTTGATTTGTTTATGACGAAGGAGGTGTGCAGACGTTCAGCTCAATGTTTTGTTCGGCGACAGTTGGGAGTTCCGAAGCGGAGATTCAAGCGCCGCCGCTCGACACTACAAAATTAGTTGGTAGTAACATGTCTTGTTTAATTTGTGGGGTTTACTCGAGTTCGGTGGAGTTTATGACGTTTCTGTGTTCGAGATAGGTTGTAGGTGATATTTTTAGGAATTGTAGAAAAAATATGATACGATCGACATTTAGATTCGAGATTTTAGTAGAGATTTTAAAATACATCCTATAAAATGATTTTAATGTTATCTTATTATTTTCCATATTTAAAAGACTCATTGAAAAGAAAGAAAAAATACAAAAAGAAACGTCTACCAAACGAGATAATTAAAAAATCAATTTAAACGCCATTGCAAAAAGAAATCCCGAATCAAATCATTAGCGCCATGTCACTTAACAGTTAATCGTATTACACAGATATCTACAATCTCATTGTGCATCGTTGAAAAAGATTTCCATTTCCCCTCAGCACTAATCTAAACTCTATCACCGGGAAATAAGATTGAAAAAACCTTGCCACGTCAAATTGACGTTGTCAATTCGCAAATATTAACAAAAGACGATGTGTCTCCTAATTTTGTTGGAGAAAATTAAACTCTATAGGCTTGTGATAGAGTCGATTTGTAATTAATGACGCGCGTCCCCTACCCAATTAATGTAATTTAATAGCACAGAGAGATTAACGTTCACTTTAATTGAAAGAGTATAAAGGCGAAAACATTTTTAGATTATGCTATGCCATGTTTGAGATGGACATAGTCAGATTTGGCATTTAATTACCTATATTAAATATAGTACTTGGGCCGACCGAGCTCTGCTTTGGTGAAAATAGAGAATGCTCATTAACAGTATAGGAAAGTTCATACTATTTCATGTAATAGTACTTCTTATTCTATGCTGCCGTGTCCATTATTCTAATGTCATTATTCAATATCTTGTTCTAAACTTTGGGCGACCGAGCTCTGCTCGGGTGAAAACGAATTTTCCCAGACATGAGACCTAGCTAGATCGATTTTTCGCCTCTGTAAACCCCTGTATTGCAACTTTTATCGAAATCGTTAGAGCCGATTTCGAGAACGTGTGTACAAATTTAAATAGGTACTTATTACGTATACAAATATTGCTTGTTTAATAGTATAGGATAGTATAGGATTAAGAATTGAACAACTAGGTAAGTACCTACCTACTATGGTATCTACAGAATAATGTACCTAAGTGGTCACATTTTGACCTGTACCCAATATCAATGCTAAAAAATATCGAGTAGGTACTTAGTTTGTTTTATTTTAGAAAACTCATGTCATAAATAAATTTCGTAGACGCAACAGTTTACTAAACATCTACGTTTTTTCGTAGCACCGTAGCGTTGCGTAGAACGTGCGATTTTCGTAGCAATTACCTAGGTAAAACTTGTCCACTTTGAATTGACGCGCCCCCCTACCACATTTACGTACACGATAATGCGGTAATGGGGCGCGTCATTTCAGAGTGGACAAGCTATCATATTTTGCAATTCCATAGTAAACTCATAATAAGCTATTATCACACTGACAGACAAGCATGTAGTGTGTAAATCTGTACCCTAATTGCATAACTTATTTTCGTAAACGATTCTGACTTTGACAATTCAACAACATTCATTGCGTTATTTACGTTGTTGAGCAAATTTTTTTCAACTTGTGAAGCAATGGATTAGCAATCTGTTTCGAATGAGTTGAGCTCCACGATTACTGACAAATGCTTGCTCTGACTGGACAGGTCCACTCAAATCTGTGTTGTTCTTTCCTCAAAAGACCATTTCAGACACTAATCTACATGGTCCTCATATGGCCTGACCAAGATTATGTCTGGACTTTAAAAGAGACTGCGACCTCTGAGTTTGTTTCGGCCTTTCTTCTCAGAGTAGTCATAGGAAACGCCGAACTCATCTAGCTTATTTTTAATATTTTTTTATATGACGTGTAAAAGTGATTCCGATATCCTATTTACAGGATAAACAATTTCATTTCATTTCAAAATCAAAACAAATTGTGATTGATCGTGCATTACGCAATTAAGGTACTGATCAACATGTTTGTTGATCAGATTTACACACTACATCAATTTACAGTATTATAACGTTTTCATACGCTTGACTAAGAATGACAGTTTTGATTTGAATTTACGGTCAATTTACGTTGATGGTCAATCAACTATGAATTAAGTTCCCTGACTTTCTGTAGTGCTCAGTTAATAGCTTGTATTTACTGCAAATTATTAATCTAAATATTATATTATTTCATGGTTAGGAATAATCCTCTAACGTAACCTAAACATACGCTCTCATCACAGACGCATTTAATCCTAAGCTTAGCGCTATAAATGTCCGAAACATGATTATTTTTGAGCTATTTACGTATAATAATGAGTAGTAAGACGATTGTGATGCTTACTTGTTACCGAGTTAGGCCCATCGTCCACGACTCTACCCAAAAGTAACGTATCTACAGTACAAATATGTTCTTTATGTCCCTCGGCAAACCTCGTATTTCGTCAGTCGTCGGATTTCTATCAGTTGCCCTTTGCACTTGGTGCATACCGGACGCTTTCAATCGACTTGGAAGTATATAGAGTTGTTAATACTCTTTTAGTTAATGTAATTTATTTAAAAAATGGTAGGAAAGCTGCTGAAGTCGCAGGCACGACAGATTGGAAAATAGTTTTACAGCTCTATATAGTTCACACGAAAATCAAAACAAAACAATAATAAAGTATTTAGTTCTGAATTCAAATTAATTATTATACAAGATAAATCTAATAATTGATGGACATGGAAATTAGCATTCGTTTGTATCTGGAAATGCGATGATTCCCGAGGAACATATAGAAAATAGAAATACTATATTGCAAACTCTAATCACCACTGAGTAGCCAGAATGTCACAGCATCAGTATTTCAATGGCAGTCCGTACACGACGTGAGTTACTAACTTGTTATTAACTTACTGCTGTCTGCGACTTCGTCAGCATGAAATTTCTTGTTCCCCCATCCCACCGCATCGTATCGCATCACATCGCCCGCCCGCGCTATGACTTTGTTTTCGCGTTCTTTCAGACTTTTTATTTTTTGCCCGGCTCCTTAGGGTCGTATCGTGATGTTGCCTATAACCTTCCTCATGAATTGAGCTATCAAATTTAACCTCATTAGCTTTATTATTTGTATAGCATAAGCATAATCAGCCCATAATGTTCCCACTGCTGGTACACAGGCCTCCTCTTTTCGAGAGTCTAATCCACCACGCGGGCCCAGTGCGGGTTGATAGATGTCACATGTCTTCGAATTTTTGGTTCTAGGACAAGCTGGTTTCCTCACGATGTTTTCCTTCATCGTTTTGAGAGCAGTGGTGATGAAATTAATTACAAAAAGTAAAGCGCCTGCCTGGGTTTGGACCCATAACCTATAACTAGTAAGTCGGGGCCGTTACTACTGCGTATATAGATATAGATTAGTATAGATTTAGACTAGATTTATGCTGAACTGGGCCAATTTGTCACAGCCGTGACGCACACAATACTGTTTTAAGCTTTTTCTGTGTTTTTTTGTTTTTGAAAACTGTGTGCCTTTACCTGGGTCAAATAAATTTTTTTTCTTTCTTCTTTCTTTCTTAGATTTTACGTGTAGTATCGTGGATGATGGGCCTTACTCAGTAGACACACAGATCACAGTAGTCACAGAGATCAAACAACCAGTATATCTGGGTCCGTTACGTAAGATGTAAAGGATTAGATGTTTGAAAGATAACGTTGAAAAGGTAATAGGGTACACGCGTAATTGGTTACCTACACAAGAGTTTTTGTTTTTTAATGGGAGCGGGTCTTAGATGATCAATCGGTTTGTTTTCGTTGTTAAATAGATGTAGATTTACTTCGACATTGTGTAAACTGTGCTTATCAGAGCTATGTGGGTTGTTAGTCCATCGGTAGTCATAGGAGTACACTCTCATAGAATCATATCTTAAAGGAGACTATAAAAAGAGTTTCAGAGGGGATGGTAGGACATAATTTTATTGTCAGTGACGTGAACATGCGTGAGGGAGAGGCAAATTTCGCGCCCTCACGCCTCTAGCCGCCGCAGGAGACTCCCTGGACGTCGAGAATCCCAGGCCGATTCACGGCCACCGTAGGCGAGGGCTTGCAGATTGTGAGCAATGATTAGCTCGCCGTCCGATAAGGATTAGGCCCGGGTCGACGGCGCGTTGTGTTCCACGCGCGCCTCAAAGAGATGTCAGCACAAATGACGGGGTCCGCTAGGGCCGATGCTTGCCGGGGTCGCGGGAAAGTCCGAAAGGGATAGGTACCGTGGCTTCCAGCAACATACAGGCAACTGAAGGAACACGGGTGGGTTTTAGTCAGTAAGAGTCTGACACGCCCTCCCGCTCCACCCAGAGCGGGAGAAGTTATTTGATAATTTGATTCAAACAGCGCGGCTTGCTGCGAAATTTGAATGCACCTTTAAATTTAGCTACATCGGAGTAG
The DNA here is from genome assembly GCA_963680765.1 of Agrochola lychnidis. Classification (NCBI taxonomy): domain Eukaryota; kingdom Metazoa; phylum Arthropoda; class Insecta; order Lepidoptera; family Noctuidae; genus Agrochola; species Agrochola lychnidis. The sequence goes on along the minus strand of OY796869.1, from coordinate 9,261,508 downwards.
AGTGAAAATAAGTAAAATTGTCTTAACCCGCACTGCGATTAAAAATCGTGCGAAATTTTTATCGCAGTTCTGTAACACATGGAATCTTATGTTTCTACACGTACAGGCGATTTAAAATTCGCGATCGTTGCAATGCCGTACACTGAATTTAAACCGCGTGAATAAAATTCCCAGTGCGGGGTAGGTCTTAGGCATACTTGGGAATTGACTAAATCGCAGTCATATATTTTTGCAATAACCAAACAAGGTTCTTTTGTCAAATATCCTTGTATAAATAGACACAGCAGTATTGTCGAACCCCTCAGTTGCCGCCATTAGGAGTCAATGGGATAGGGCGCTCCCTATCTCCGTTTATCAGGCAATGTGGGGCTATAGCTGAGATTCTTTATAACAGCCAAATTCAATTATAAGTTGGTGTTGTCCTGTAAATTGATCAGAAGCGCTTGAAGCCATACGTTCAGTTACTTAAGTATTTGTAAAGTGAACTTTCTTTTCGTAAATGGAGCGATTTTTATTATCATTCTCGACGGATTGATTAATATGACTAAAGAGGATAAGGTTTTTAAGCAATAGGTTTCATTTTGACAGTTCAACAACATTCATTGCGTTACTTACGTTGTTAAGCAGACAAATTTTTCGAAGCAATGGATAGCAATATCCTTCAAAATCATTCAGATTGTGATTGAAAGTGTGTTACGCAGGTCATGTCAGATGTAGAAAATTGATCAGCCGGCAATATACCGAAGCTAGCTGGCCAAGGTGACTACGCTAGAAAATTGTAACTTACATTAAAAAAACTGCTAGTTACGAAATATGAATTAAGTTCAAAACCATTGCCAGAATTGTGGAAAAAATAACCCTCGTTGAAAAACCAAAAAAAAAATACCTCCACTAGGATAATTTAAGACGTTTTTAATTAACGTTTCTATTATCATAAATAAGTCGAAAAAGCAAACCTACGGGGTACGTAATAAAATTTAGATATTCAGTCAGTTTCCCGTACTCGAGAGCCGAGCTTAAGTAAAATTTACGCAGAAATAATACGCGAAAAGGAGCAATCTTTTTAAATAATGACTTTCATATTCCCAAGAGGCGCGGACAATTTAGAGATGAGGGATTCTCGGCGTTTTTTTTTTTATTAAAAAGTCGGCGATGACAACGATAGTAAGTAGGGGACCGGCCATTACTCCGCGAAATGAGTTTTCAGTTTGCCGCTTTTTCTGTGTTGATACAGGAGGATGTTTTTCAGGTAGAGTTTTTATTTGAGAAATTATTTTTAGCAAAGGTACTTGAAATTCCTGAGACATTCGTTTTCTAATTGGGTACCTTTGTATAAGATATAGCATGTCGCAAGGATCGAAGCCACCATAGGATTGCCAGAGGTCTATGTATGTAGGTATAGTATGTATTCATATTTCGACCACTATGTTATAGGTATCTCCCATGTGCAATCCCACTATTTTATGAGTAACAAACCCAAATATTATTGTATGAGTAACTATTGTCTCCATTTTTTAAACGGAGCAGTGCTTAGTTCCGCACCTAGAATTGTACATTATTGTCGCGGCCAGCAATTTGGGCCGAGGCGCAGCCGAAGCATACATACTTGATTCCATCAATGCCTGATTGCGGCCAAGGCTTGTTTAGTACTTTTCTGAAATAACGCGCGGAAATTAAAACTAAGTGAATCAATTATAAATTCCAGAATCAATGACGAACAAAGAAAATTTTCACGCGCCAATATGTTAATTTGTTTCTTCTTTGCTGTAAACAGCCAGTTCGAAATTTAAATAAAATCTTTGCTAAGTTACCTCCTTGGTTGCCATGTGTTGAAGTAAAAAGTTAGTTCCATTTTTAAATAACAGGACAGATATGAGTTTTCATAGTAATTTGTTTGGCCGCTAAACACGACAGTATGGATTTTCATAGTAACATTGCCGGCCGCCTACTCGCTTGTTTTTGACCAGTACTTATAGCAATTTCGATTTATCTCGAAGAAGGTTGTCAAATCAAGCATGTTTGAGAAAACTCTTTTTTAGCTATTGCTAGGACTCTGAACCTAACATAGAAAGAAAAGGTTAGTCCCGCGAATGAATTGGACGTTAGATTTTACCTATTATTGCAGACCAATTTTTTGCCCGCGGCTTCTCCCGCGTGGAGGTCAGCAATTATCCCACGAAAACGCATTACCGAGATAAAAAGTACCTTATGTCCTAACCCAGGTCATGGTCTACCCATGTGCCAAGTTTTATCTAAATCCGTTCAGCCGTTTAAGTGTGAAAACGTAACAAACAAATAAACAAACAAACTCACCTTCGCATTAATAATATTGTTTTTAACATTGACAGTAGGATCGATCATCTCAAGAAATTGTAAGTATTGTAACAGGTTTTTACAAAATTTGTTTGATATTCGCAATTCACTATTGACATTGCTAAAAATAACTTTGTTTGCTGTGTTCGTGGGTCTTGTTAATTAAACGAAGGAGTTATATGAGATTGTTTTGTCATTAGCAACTCTTTAATGTTGCAATGTGTACAATGTGCAAAGTCGCAAGGTGACTGCTTGTTTTCGATTGTACTTTTGAAGTGAAAGTTTTTAGGCGGCGGGCAATTCAATAATTGGACGAGAATTGAGTTTAGAGGTATGAGGAACAGGGTGTAAAGTTCACTCATCCTCTAAAGAAAAGGGAGGATCCTCCGACCAGACGGGTGTTGTGTCTGGCGGGCAACTGCCCGACGATTGATGTCGGAGAAGTTATACCTATATATGGTGTTATCGCGGTAAACTCTAATTGCGCGATGCAGGATTTGAGTGACGTCAGGATTTTGTGTGACGTCAGGCCTTTGATGCGTAGTTTGCATGTGGCGATGTAGATGTCGCCACTTGAGAGAAACTTTCAAGGACGCGTCGTATTTAGGCACATTTCGTTAAATAAGAGAGAAAAAAGGTATAACTTTCTCTCTGTCTCTCACAATAAATCTCGCTTATTCTTAATTTTTTAAGAACTTTCACTTCTTTTGATTTTTATGCAATAATAATAATAACCCCATCGCCGTATCTCTACGTTGACGTCGTGGTGGGGCTTGCGCGCTCCGAACTCTATGTCTGTGCCGGTAGAGTTTACTTTGCCGGAACAGGTCTGGGATGAGGAGCCAGACCAAAAGAGATACAAAAACCCGCAGGGCAGCGTGTGGCGAGCTGTTGGGCAGTAGCGACCCCACGGACCCTATCTCCCGGGAGAAGTCTTGTTCCTCACCTCTGGCTTGCCTTTATTGGCCGGCTGGAGTGAACACTGACGAGGAACGGCGCTCCCGCCTCATTCTTGCCTTAATTGGCCGGCTTGAGTGGAGATTCGCTAGAGCAAACGTGCTCGGAGGAAGGAAGTATTCCAGTAAGATGCTGGTAGGGATCTTGACCGTACTTCCGGGATTGTCCTGATAGCCGTGGAATACCTCTCCACTCCTCATAAGCACCTCAGGACGTGTTGCCCCCTTATCGCTACGACACAATGTGCTAGCGACCATTTTCGGGGGCCCATTATTGAGTGTGCAAGTCACCCCCTGCCATTTTATCCGTGTGCATATAAAACATAGATCAGGCAGGGGCCTTAGTCCTTCCATAGTTCCAGGTGACCAGTCCACTTTAGCAACCCAAACCCATAGTCCGATATCTTTGTTTCCATATCTTACAATAGCCCTACACCAACTGGGGGTTGTCCTTAGCTGCACTTGCATAGTGCGAACAGAGATAATCGTCGGCTGGTAGCTCATTTAATTAAAAACGTCTAAGGGGCCTCTGCGAGTTGGCTTTGGCTCCTCGTACGCCTTCCAAAGGTCCGGGACCCCTGGGTCCCGAGAAATGTCAAAGACGTAAAAAATAATAATAATACACACATGGTACAAACGTTTCAGCGGTCTCTCGATTGCGTACACAAAATAAGTATAGCAATAGAAAAGTCACTAATTAATAAAAATTGTGAGATAAGGACACACATATTAGATCCTAATGAAGAGTAAACGATACAGAAATATTTTTTTTTCTATCTCCTTCTCGTATGCAAACTTTTTGTCTGGTCCCAGTGGCCATAGCCATAGACTAAAGCCCAACAAACAATAGCTGTCACCAGCTGTCACGGTACGATTTTATTGGAAAGTGGTACCCGAATACATTAGATATCAGATCGGCTCACAGGACAAAATAGAAAATATAGTTTTTACGGTTATAACAGAACCAAATTAGCATCTACATATACTGGGTGGCATCGGACTTGGACGTGCAATTTGTTACCATGGGTACTGAAAATATTTCGCCGATTATTTAAAAAAATCTGCTGTTTCATACAAAAGTGTGTGTGTGTGTGTGTTTTATCTACCCAGTAAAAATGTATAGAACAGTAAATTTCTGTATTTGTAAATAATAATATCGTTAAAATAATCAATTGATTTAATGACGAGTATTTTCCGATTATTATTGTTATGACTTCAAAGGTGACGAATAAAAAAACCGTTAAGGTAACATTTTGTGAAAAATAAGTTGTTAGCAGTTATCAGGAGGAAAAATTGTTTGTTTTTTAGGGAATTACCTAAAATTAATATATTTATCGATTTATAAAGCGGAACTTCCACTATGATAGTCTATGGTTTATATTTAGCAGAAATAATTATATATTTTGCACAATAATGAGCCGTCATGTTTTAATCAACTCTGGGTCCTCAGTTAATTAGGTTTTATAAATTAAAAATAAAATAAATTAATTAAAATATTCATTACTGGCTCTTATTGTGTAGAAACCTGCGATAGTTTCATTTTCATAAGTAGGTAGGTACTAGATCTGTTGACCATTTTCTATTTTGTTAAGTACCTGGTACTTATTGAAAGACCTACACTGTCCTCCCATACCTAATAATACTGGTATTTGAAAATATTGTAAAAGCCAATTATTTAAAAAAAAGTAACCGTGGAATTTCTTGCCAGCTCTTCTCCATAGGAAGCGACCAATTGGAACCGTGCACCTAGCTTCAGACGTTTCATAAGTGCCCTTGTAGGTTTATGTGAAATAAAATATTTTGAATTTTGTTTTTTCTTTTTTAATTTCTTTTTATGTCCATGATACCTTAAAGATTTTTTTGAGGTTAATTTTAAAACCCCTTATTTCCTCAAATTTTTCAATTACAATTAGAATTCAAACAATATTTGTTGGAAAAAGTGGCGAGATAAAAAGTTGAAACCTTCTAAATACTGAATGTGTTACTAATTCCCTTTAGTGAAATGAAAATAAATGAAATAAAATTGTTTATTCTGTAAATAGGATATCGGAATCACTTTTACACGTCATATTAAAAAAAAAGCTAGATGAGTTTGGCGTTTTCCTATCTGACTACTCTGAGAAGAAAGGCCGAAACAAACTCAGAGGTCGCAGTTTTTTTTAAAAGTCCAGACATAATCTTGGTCAGGCCATACGAGGACCATGTAGATTAGTGTCTAAAATGGTCTTTTGAGGAAAGAACCACACAGATTTGAGTGGACCTGTTCAGTTAGTGCAAGCATTTGTCAGTACTCGTGTAGACTAATAGTGAGTGATTGCGTGAATTTAACCTGAACAGGGTTTGTTTACAATATCTATACATATAATAAAATCGTAGCGAAGTCAAAACTGTACATTGAATATTTTTGAAAAAAAGTAATTGCTACGAGGTCTAGGATCGATTCTAATGCCGAAAATATTTTTTTTAGAATTTTTGTCTGTTTGTCTGTTTGTCTGTATGTATGTTCCAGCATGGCGCAAATTCTACCGGATAGATTCTGTTAAAATTTTGCATAGATATTCCCTGTGTGTCTGGTCAAACTATAGGGTATAAACTATCACGCTATTTACTATGGGGGACGAGCAATATTACATTATGTTGTATTTTTATGTTCTAGCATGACGCAAATTCTACCGGATAGATTCTGTTAAAATTTTGCATAGGTGTTCCCTATAAGTCTGGTCAAACTATAGGGTATAAACTATCACGCTATTTACTATGGGGGACGAGCAATATTATATTATGTTCGTATTTTTGGAAAAAAACGCGCCAAAATTTTAGGATATTGTAGATGGTTATCGATTAAACGTTTTAAATGATTATCATCACGCTATACCTTTATGGAACTAAGCAGTCAATCATGAAATATATTGGAACGGCTATTTTAGACAAGTTTCAACAAAGCAATTAGCTCAACGGTTGGGTGGTTGCTTTGCAAACATAGGGTTGTAAGTTCGATTCCCACCTACGGTTTTTTTTTCTTTTTTTTCACATTTTGTTATACGATTATTATTTTTTTTTTGATTATGTACCTATAATCTATAGATATAATAAAATCGTAGCGAAGTTAATTTTTTTAAAGAAAGTTATTGCTACGAGGTCTGGGATCGATTCTTATGCGGAAAATAAAGTTTTTAGAATGTTTGTCTGTACCAACTGTAGGGCATAAACTATCACGCTATTTGCTATGGGGGATGAGCAATATTACATCATGTTCGTATTTTTCTCTGCAAATTGTAAAAGGACGCGCCAAAAGGTTGGGATATTGTAGATAGGTAGTTACCGATTTAACTTTTTAAATGATTATCATCACGCTACCTTTTATATAGGAACGGCTATTTTAGCTAACTTTCAACAAAGCGAATAAGTAAGCGGTTGGACGAATGATTTGAAGTCTTGAGGGCCTACCACCAGCTCAAAAGCAGTATTATTTTAATATTACTTTAGTTTACTTCAGTGTGGGAAAGAGATGAAGCTCTACAGGATGTATAGCTCCATCTCTTTCTCCCACTGAAGTAACATTAAAATAATACTGCTTTATGAGCTGGTGGTAGGCCGCCCGGGGTAGTAAGTTCGATTTACGTCTGTTTTTTTAAACTCTTTTTGTAAAACGATTTTTTTTTTGGATTGTGTATGTAATAGTTCATAGAATGTATTAATTCACAAAAAATGGAAAACTTCGTAAGCTTTGGGAAACTACTAAGTTACAAGTACTTTACAGTCACAAAACATTCAAGGTTGTATTCTGATCATTTTAGAGCAAAAGACTGTAGGAATAAAATGTTTTTTTTACAGATTTTGACAGCAGATTTGTCCAAGAGATTTTAAAATATGTGTGTGTGTGGATCTTCTGGAATCGCTGCCACACTGTTTCCTGGTGGCAAAACAGCGCACGTCATGTTTAAGATTCCCATCGATTTAGAGAGCAACGAAACGCCTGTTTGTGGGGTGTCACGCAACAGTAACAAGGGATGTGTGCTTAGGGGATTGCGCTTCGTCGTATGGGATGAATGCATTATGGCAAAAAGGAAAGCAGTGGAAACTGTAAACAGAACCCTGCAGGACATCCGCATAAACCAAGATATGGTGGGTGGTGTCACAGTTTTGACAAAAAAAGTGAATACTTCGTTGAAAAGGTCGACTCTATGGTCGAGATTTCATAAACTGCGCTTGACCATCATCATACGAGCTCGGCTTGGCGGTAATTCAAATGCTCAAGTATTCTCTGATGTTCTTCTAAAAGTTGGTGAAAGCACTCTACCAGAGACTCTTGGTAGAGTAGATCCCACTTTAGAAGATCTTATTCGTCTGATATACGAGGATATCAGTCAAATACCGTACCAAGAGAATTCTTAGGCGTGTTTCCGTTTTAACTCCGAAGATGATCAAGCTGCAGCGATCAACCACAGTATTCTCTCACAAATTGAAGGGAGTGAAGTGATATACACCTCCATTAATACTGATGTGGTGGAAGATGATGCCAAATATCATCCCGTAGAATTTCTCAATTCACAAATGGCAAGTGGACTTCCGGTTGTATATCTGTGTAACGGAAACCAGCTCAAGGTCATGTCTTTGCAGAGAAACGTCATCGAGGTGGAAATTCTAACAGGTTGTGGCGATGGTGAGACAGTGTTTATAGCGCGTATACCTACCACAAATTCCCCATCATTACCAGTTAAAGCGCGTGCAGTTCTCTGGGAGTGTATGCTTTGCGATCAACAAGTCACAGGGGCCGACACTGAAGGCTGAAGGCTGCGGTTGTCGACCTCAGGATAAGCTGCTTCTCACACGAACAACTGTTACGTCGCTTGCTCCCGAGTCACCATTCCTGACTCTCTGTATATTTTGGCTGCTAAGAATAAAACTACAAACGTAGTATACAGGGAAGTTTTATGAAAATATGGCTATTATTGTAGTATATTGTGATGTCTTACGATTTCCATGCGAACGAAGTCGCGGGCAGAAGCTAGTCATCAAATAATTTTGGATCAGACTATAGATACTCGTATGTTTACACTATCGTCAGATAATTTTGGAATAGGTTACACTATATATTTTAATATTAAGTGGGTACCTAGTCAAGTATGCATTATGAAAATGATACAACGTTTAATAAAATCAGTAGTAATTTCCTGGTGTCACAACAGCCTGTAGCTTCAGTCCCATAGAAAAGCGGTAACGTAATAAAACGTGCGTCGCGTCGTACCACTCACAGTGGGCCAGTTCTAACACTACGTGGACATAATTTGATTTAGTTCGAGTTTTATTTGTCTTATTAGCTTCTGCTCGTGAATTCGTTCGCGTGGAAGTCGTAAGATATGACAATATACTACAATAACAGCCACATTTTATAAAACTTCCCTGTATACTACGTTTGTAGTTTTATTCTCAGCAGCCAAAATTAACAGAGAGTTAGGAATGGTGACCCGGGAGCAAGCGACGTACAGTTGTCCGTGTGAGAAGCAGCTTGTTAATCTTATATTAATTACTGCTTTCAAGATTTCTAGATTCAGATTTGATTTTTACTTGAAAATTGCAAAAGACCACAGCAGGGTCCACAAGTGAACAATCTGATTTAAAAAAAAATCGTGGTAAGAATAGTGGAGAAAAAGTGGTTACAGAGTTTCTTAAATCATTTTTAATAAGTAATAATTTCTGTCATTATTGGCAAAACATAGTGCAATACATTTTTTAAGCTCTCTGCATGTAACTAAGTACTTATGTTTCACAAATAAATGATTATATTCTATTCTATTTTACCTACATCTTAATCTCGAAAGCTCAAATAGACAAGAATTATTTGAAAACTGAAATTTTGAATTACCTGGTTATCGTGCTCACAATCTACGAGGGAAAAAAAAAGTTTACAGGTTCCAGGGTTTCAGGAATTCATTTTTTTTTATAAACTAAACGATTTTATAACTACAAAATAAAAGTCATCACCCAGAAATCCTTCCAAACAATTTTGTCCACGTTATTTAAAAAAAGTCCCACTGTGCGCTGTCTGCCATCGTAAAAACATTCCCTGACTTAATATTCCACAATTGCCACTTCTGTAAGTGCACGGAAGCTGCGGTGTTTTACTTAACGATGCATGAATAACTGTGCTTTAAATATGAATGGATATAATTGCGTTTTAACTGACAAATGGACTAATTAACGGTTAATTGGGTTAATAATATATATCTATCTATACAACGTGTTCTTTTTGATATCCTAAAATTCTAGGGTATTAATGAGACCATGTCTAAGAATCAACTGTGAATTATTTTTCAATTAATATTGTTTTTTTCGTTTTTATTTTTCATACAAAACAATTCGACAATGTCACGATAATTTATGTAAAACACCCAAAAAAAAAACAGACTAGAAAAAACTTGAACAATTTTATTGTGTAGAAAATACTTTTCTTTTTTGAAGTAGGTAAATAAAAAAGGAAATGTCAATCATGTCGTTGTCATGTCTCAATGTTTGGAATGTCATTAATCCCAAAGAAAATGTATCGCGCGTTGATGTCTTTTTAATGGTCAAAAGCTGGTGTCGGTAACAGTGTCGCGAGTTCAATTGTTTTTTCCCATCTCAAAAGTGCCTAACACGCCTAGTTAGATAGGAAACGCCGACCTCATCTAGTTTTTTTTTAAATATGATTGACGTGTAAAAGTGTTAGTACAAACCTACTTACAGTAATTGTTAGTTTATTTAATAAACTGATATTTTAAAGAGTGTGTCCATAAAACGACTAACTTACAGAAATAAAATTATTTATTATTAATGAAATAAAACAGTCTGAAATTATTTCCTACACAGATGCCTAATTATTTTCTATCACTTCGTCTTAAACGGTTTTCATTTCAGATAACAAAACTTTTTGCCGTTTCCCTTCGACTTTTTATACTCGGTAAATGCAGCATAATCTGCCTATAATGTTCCCACAGCTGGGACACAGGCCTTCTCTCTTCGAGAGGGAGTGGGCTGTAATCTATCACGCGGGCCCAGTGCGAGTTGGTACATGACACATGTCTTCGAATTTTTAGTTCTAGAACAAGCCGGTTTCCTCACGATGTTTTCCTTCACCGTTTTGAGAGCAGTGGTGATGAAATTATTTACACAAAGTAAAGCGCCTGTCTGAGTTCGAACCCATGATCTACAATTCGTAAACCGTTACCACTTGGTGGACCACTGCTCTCCAATGTATGAATAAGACTAATCTAATCTGTAATCGGTATTATGAAGGATCTGACATATCCATTGTTAGCGAGTCAGTTCTACAGTGGGAAAGCTGAATACCCCAAGAAATGACACCAGTATCCGTCTGTCTGTTCTAATGGTTCTTCACAAAAACTGCGCAAGGCTCCTATATTGTTGATCCCTGAAGATTATTTTCTATTGTTTGAGGAAATTACTAAATGTTGCATTATTTCAGTTTCTTGTACGTATGGGAGAATTAAATGAAACGGAGGGTAAAAGTCTGTAAAGAGAATAAAGGCTTTGTATTTTTGATTGTAGGTACTGAATAAACTCAAAAACTATTGGACCGATTTAAAAAAATCTTTCACCAGTAGAATCCTATATGTTTGTGAATAGATTTGTACTCACGTTCTCGAAATCGGCTCTAACGATTTCGATGAAAGTTGCAATAAAGGGGTTTACGATGCGAAAAATCGATCTAGGTCTCATATCTGGGAAAATTTGTTTTCTCCGCATTTTCACCCTAGCAGAGCTCGGTCGCCCAAAGTTTAGAACAAGATAATGAATAATGAGATGACAATAATGACATTAGAATAATGATGATGGCAGCATGGAATAAGTATAGGTACTAGGTATATATGGATTAGTGTACGTGCATTCTCTATTTTCACCAGAGCAGAGCTCGGTCGCCCAGGTTCTACTATATTTAATAATGCTATTTCGTGATGTTATGCAAACGTCTGAACTTCTGAAGTTTTATCAAGACTTAGATATGACTCGAAAACTAGTGATATCATAGGGCACCACGCCTTGTTAACCCGAAGGGTTAGGCAGAGGTGTACCCATAGTACAAGACTAAAAAACCCGTAGTAGGACCATGGTAGAATGGATAACTACTGACGTAGTAGGAAGAAAAATTCAGACAGTACAAAATACCTTTCTTTTTTCTTTATTAACAAATGGTAGTTTTTGTCCATACGGATATGTCAACCCCATAAAAATACCTAATTCATTGTCAAAATAGGATTCTAATTTCGAATGTCAAATAAACTGAATAATACTTATTGTCAAAAATAATCGTCACGCAATATCATTGCAAACATGAAGTGATTCTATTAAATATAATCATTATTGCTATTGCCAAATATGTTATGATTAATGTGTACAATAAATCCGTAGAGCAGCGTACTCACTGAATTATTGTGGCATTTTTATACCGTGGGGTATATTCGTACCCCGCTGTCGCAATATTCGTTTCTCTTTTAATTTATTGTGTTTCTTTGGGTTTGCTATTCAGATTTTATGAACTTTTGCAGGGTTTTATATTTCTGGTAATTTTCAGGTAATAGGGGAAAATGTCGACTATTTTGGAGTTTTATGGATTGTCAAGACTAAATAAAATAAAAAAGGATTGTGTGGTTTTATGAAACCACGGTAAAAGTGAAACTTTTAAGCGAACTATAGGCGCCGCCATATTGGCCTTGGCTGCTCTGACGAGCGCCTTTCATTTTATCCCTACTCCGCGGTCGACCGTCACGCGACATGCAACACACAGACGAAAAAGATGGAGACGATGTAATAAAAGTTTCACTTTAATAAAAAACATGTCTTACTAAACACTTTATTTGCTACTACAAAGAGGGATCGCTTTATCTTCTCTTCAGCATGGAAATATTGACTTGAGAATAAAACTAAGAGTGTTTTCCCAAAGCCTGAATTATGGCAACACTAAGAATAAGGTAATACGTATGTACCTTTAGCATTAAGGAGGTAGACAGCACCCAAAGACAAAAAAAACTGCTACCACAGTCTCTTTGTTGTGGAACAGATAAAAATAAACCCCACCTTGTTAAGACGAGTCGTGTTTAAAGCCCGAAAACAAACAGCGCCCTAAAACAACCAAACATCAAGTCTCCACTTAACCACATCACTTAACCGAACCATTTTTAGAAGACACTTCCATTTCGTTAATTTTAAACAGCCCTTTAAAACAAGGGAGGGTCTTCAAAATTTGGTCGCATTATACGCCCAACAAATATTGTCCGAACAAAGAACGTGTAACAATTTTTGAATAGGGAAGCGTAACTAGTTCGATTTTCAAATAGTCGGGGCGCCGGGTAAAGGAGATTATGGCGTTTTAAGCGCCATGTTTATTTTTATGAAAATGGAACGTGTTGTGTTTTCGCATTAGCACCTTTTACTGTATGTTTCGTTTTTCGACGTGTGTGGTCCGGGGCTTATGATTACCGAGTGAAGTGCTTTCGGATTGCCTTCTCGGTAGATTGAGTAATTTTGTGTGTACATATGATTTTATGAATTAAGATGTTTTATTTATTTTGGTGCTTACCTAAATAATCGTAAATTATCAGATTGCAAAAAACCCCTTGTATTATTTCGCAGTTATTAAACATGACAATTTATTAAAGTGAGCAGATTTTACTACTTATGTCCTATGAATCGATTCAAAATAACGTAATATTTTTGTAAGAAGTTGGTTTAAAAAAATTAAAACGCCGACAAACGTATTTTTTTAAACAGCAATTCCATAAATATTTGTACAAAGGAGAACAAGATAATCCAGACAGTTTTTAAAAACGCATTGATCGTCAAGTCAAGTCAATTTTCAACGCGTGCTCCAGAGATTCGTGCAAAAAATATATTTTTGTCAACAAAAGATGTCTTTACACCTTTTGATAAACGAATTCTCTTTTGAAAACGCGAAAAAAAATGTCATTGATCCAACAAACTTACGCTATTTCCCGACTCTCCTATTTCACTCTTATTTTTAGAGTGTTAAGTGCGAACATTCTTCGAATTTTAGATTTTTAAGTGCAATATGTTTTGGTAAAAATGTTTTATATGACATCTTCTTTCCCGTGAAGATGTCTAGATAACATTAGTGGCTTATAAACGGTTGTTCATTTCAATGGGGTCCCATAGACCCCATATAAAAGTCTTTAGAGCAAGGGAGGTCATGAATGGATGACGTTTTTCCATGAAGATGGTCCTTAGTTGATAAATACGCGACTAATCAAATTATTTATGGCATTAAATCGTAATAAAATGTTGTGAACATCTGCACGGCGACGTTTCAACGCTTTTGTTAAGTTTGAAAAAAATAAAGGGTTGGTGTTTTTGTGTGTGACGGTTTAATATAATAATGGTTTAACTAAATTCAATGTAATCTGGTGTGATACGGGTACTTAAACACGGTTTGAATGTTGATGTACATACACGTAATGTGACTTTAGAGTTTAGACGAATTGTATGCAATTAAGTGCACAACGAACTTAATTTTTCACGTCTCTTGTAATTAAACCGTCCATTGTATTTGATGTAGGTAAGTACTTTCCTAATTAAATTAACACCTGGGTCGTATATTACGAAAAAAAAAACAAGGCTACATTACGAACAGCTTGCCAGAATTCAAGGAATGTAATTTTACTTTGTTCTCGAGCTCATTGTATAGCTGTTTCCATTAATTAACCTTCTCAATTCGTTAATCTACTCGCATCTCGATTACCCTTAAACTTAACTTCTCTATACCAACATTATCGATTCGAATAATCGATATAAAATATTACGTGAATTGCCAAATGCTCTGTATTTGGCACATTGAACGATTGAACGAACATTAACGCGGTACCAACAGGGTAAACGGTCCCGTTTTCACCTCATTAAGCCCAAGTTAAGGACCCTATTATGTACTTTATGTATTCCTAAATTACCCATCACTTAATAGGGTAGTCAACAACGGGGGAGCTTACCCTTCGACCGTTTTAAAATGACCTTCCTGGCCCTTCTTGTGGGGTAATTATTTATGTAAAGGGGGGTAAATAATGATCATTTGGGGGGTCTAGATACAGTGGATAATTACTAGAGGTGGGGTGTTTTAAAGTGTTCGTATGATTACTGGCCTGTTCAAATTTAATGCCCGTTTCTCGTTAAGCGAGTTTATGTTCTACAAGTTTGGAAATTGGGTGATAAGTAGGTGTATCGATGTTATTCTTGTACGTTATTTATGATACTGTAAAACGCTGAAATGGAACTTAGTTATTTAATTTTATAGGTTTGATATAATTCATTCATTTCATTCATTCATTCATTCATTCATTTGATATAATTAGTTAGAAATTCGTAAACCCTGGAGATTGTTAGTGGTGTATTTTTTTTTTTGTAGTTGGTAAGTAACTTTTCTTATATTGACTACGATAACATAAAAACTGCAAAACATAAAGTACTATTATGTTCAAAAATATTTTTAATACGATTATCAATCAGAATCCTCATATTCCATCACAATAACAAATAAAATATCGTCTATAATTTGTTTTAAGTACCTTTTCCATTCACCCATTCAATGAACGAATGAATAATAAATTCGCTGAAGACCACATTCTTAAGTCGCGAAATGACGTAGCTAAAAATAGAATAGGTAGGGTGTCCACGCTTTATGGGTCGATATTAGAGACCCCAGATGTCCAAACAACAATCGTTTGGGAGTCTGTGCGTCCTATTGTGTGAGATGACAAACGTACACCTATTGTTAAACTGTCCCATTATTAAGAGTACTTAATATACTACTGGTTAGGGTGACAATACTTTAAGTGGATATAATTTCATTTTGAGATTTCAAAAACTTTTGTAAGTACCTAAATTACAAAAATAAACGTTGAAACAGACCTCATAATAGATCAAGGAACTACGAAAAGTAACAAAGTATTGGTTAGGAAAAGATTTTTACTTTACTAAGTATAATAATTGTAATTATGTTTTAATTTTATTTTCGTTTATGTTATTAATCTTAAGTTTAAGAAGTATTTTGCCATAATTTCTTAATTCTAGAGCGTTTAGTTTTAGTATCATTTTGTATTATCACCTATTTCTGAGATTACTATACTCCGTTTGAAATAAGATTAGACATTTAAACAAACCTTTTTTACAGTCCGTTCAACCGATTTTGACTTCTATTGCGTAGGCATAAGGATGGTATTAAAAGCAAAAAAAGTGGTTACAAACCAACTGTTTACTGCAGCTGCCATTTGTCATGCCACCAACGCAATAGAAGTCAAAATCGATTGAACGGACTGTAAAAAATGTTTAGTTAAATGTCTAATCTTATTTCAAATGGAGTATAAGTAGTTATCCTGTAATCGACTGTTTAAAGTGTGTCAGTCTGAGGCTATTGTTACCTTTAGTACCTACTTAAGATATTATTATATACAGAAGATGTTGGTGAACTTTTATAAATAAATAAATAAGGGGAAGGGGAACCTACCTGTTTTAATTTTTCCAATATTAAGGTAAAGCTTAAGGTATGTTAAGGTAAAGTAATTTTAGGTAGAACTACAATTTCGGAGATATTCAACCACAAAACATGTTTGAAAATTAATATGATTCATTTGAATGAAATCATAATAATTTAAGTATGGTCATTATAAACCCACCTTTACATATTTAGAGTTGTCAAATTCCCACTCAATAGGGATAGCTTGTTATGAATTTACTTAATTGGTGTCGTATTACCTAAATTGTAACGGTAATTGTAAGTTCGTACAAAAAGTGTGTCGTCTGTGCAGCACCTAAATAATATTATTTTCGAATTTTCTCATTTAGTTAAATGTATTAATAGGTAATGCAGTAAATGGACTACCGAAATGCATTTTTTGGTAAATAAATTACCTTTAACACCTGTTAAATGAACCAATAAATTAATGAATGAGTTTGTGACATTTGTTTTAAAGTAGGTAATAAACATAACAGGTTCCCCCAACCGACTGCGTTGCAACGCATCGCCCGCTCGCGCTTTTACTTCGTGTTCGCTTAGCGTTCTTTCAGACTTTTTCTTTTTGCTCGGCTCTTAAGGGTCGTAGCGTGACATTAAATAGCCTACCTTCCTCAAGAACTGGGCTATCAAATGCAAAAAATAAAAAAATAGTGGCACTCCGGGAGTGCCGACAGAAGTGAAAACTTGAACAATTTTACTGTGAAAAGTAGAAATACTTGCATAAAACATTAATCCGTAACATAATATAAATAACGAGCACAATCGCGTTTACAAAAATGAGGTGTTGGTAACGGTGTCGCGATTTCAATTGTTTTTAAAGAAGTTTTCACTTCAAAAAAACAAATCCGTTCCAGAGATTATCGCGTTCAAACAAACAAAATCTTCAGCTTTATTATATTAGTATATATAAAACCCTTGCCACCCTACTCAAACCAGCAGTGACGTACCATCAGCGTCATTCACAGTCGTATAATGACCGGCTGATAGCCGTTTAAAAACGAATTTGCTCACTTCTGGTACATTAAACAATCGTTCACCAACGCTATGGGAGATATGTTCCGATTTTGAATTAGCTGTGTCACTTATATTTATTTATTATCTGTGTGTTGGGGACGATTTGATTTGTATTATTATGTTGGTAGCTGCATACTTAAGATACTTTATATTTTTTGTCGATAATTAAAACTATATCGGAATGTTTATATCGAAATTGTGAAAACTACAATTGAGCTGATTCACATAAAATTTAAAGGTTTATCGTAAAAACAGTTTAAGGAAAAAAGTTTACCGTAATTGCTATGAAGTTTTGTTAGAACTGATCAAATTAGTTTTAATTAATCATTATTTCAACCATTTTCGGCCGTTCTAGTTACAAAACAGGAAACTACGTAGTTGGTCGCTTGGTTAAAAATTGAACTGCGTATTCATTTCACAATAAAATCCAATGTTTTGACTTAGGAATGTTATCGTTACAGGATATTAGTTAGTTATTACGTACTTCGCGATAAAAAATAATTGGTATGAATTAATTACAGGAAAAAATTCAAATAATTACGTAAATAACTGTTGGAGTAATTAATAGTAATTATATTTGTTCCATTTTGTTTTAATATCTGTTTTTATTCGTTCTGTCGCCATGTTGTCCCGGACTAATAGTGTTATTAACGAAAATAGAAATAATTTTCCTGGTTTTGATAATTATTGTTATGGAATGATTGATTAGGAGAGTTAATTAGGTGTTTGTTAGGCTTGCTATACCTACTCTGAAACAACGATCTAAATAGTAATAAATTAACTTTAACGGTAATGGAGATGAAGCCAGTGTCAAAAAAAAGAATATTTTTCCGTTAAATTTAGTCCGTCAGTCAGATAATAAAAAATATTAGACACGTATTTTTTGCTTCATCATATTAATAAATAATGACTTAGATAAAATGCATTAAAGCTGGGGAGTGGGGTCGCTACGTCACAAGTAAGTATAAAATCTACATACTTGTGACGTCATGGCACATTTTAACTCAATGTATTGCCGTAATCTTTTGATAACGTAAAAAAATAAAAAATACGTGTCTAATTTTTTTGAATAATCTACACGACAAACAACCAAAACATTTTTTAGTCATCATTCCTATTATTGTTAACGTAGGTTAATTTAGAAGTTCAAAAATCTCACTGCCAAAAAGTAGACAGAAAGCCGGGATTTTCCTCTTCCTTGTCTTTTCCCAACTATATTGGGGTCGGCTTGGCCTCCAGTCTCACCGAATGCAGCTGAATATCAGTGTTTTACATGGAGCGACTGCCTATCTGACCTCCACAACCCAGTAACTGGGCAACACGAAACCCCTTGGTAAGACTGGTTGTCAGATAATCAGGCTTCTGACTACCGGTAACGACTGTCAAAGATCTGTGAAGTATGACAGCCGGGACCAACGGCTTAACGTGCTTTCCGAGGCACGGAGGAGTCTTGGTATGAAAGGGTTAGTCACCCATCCACCGACCGACCGCGGCAAGCGTAGCTTAACCTCAATAGATCGAACTGTGCGGCTGTTACTCTGCCACGGACTCCTCGAGAGAGAAGTTCAAATCATGGTATCTATATTATGAGGGAAAAGTATTTGTCGTGGATAATAAATTTGTCTAATTATAAATCTTCCTGCAAGTTTAAATGAGTTGCATAGATACGGTAAAAAATAAAACAAATGTCTTCCAAAAATAAAACACTACTAAGTGAAAATAACTTAAAATTTCGGAAGTTTTTGTCTTTTTATTTTCGTTTTTTGCCACCGACTTCTTTTTGTAAAAAAGTTTTTATTTTTCTCATTTTTGTATATTATAACATCATCAACATACAGCAAGTGGAAAAAATACGTATTATTGAAGCTATCTCAAAAACCACTCATCAGAACTTGACCAAATTTTTATAGAATTACCTCAGAAATATACGCTTTCAAACAAAAAAAGAATGATTAAAATCGGTTCATAAAAAAAAAAGTTATGCTCGAATACAAATATATAAAAAAAATATGTATAAACAGACGAATTGAAAACCTGCTCCTTTTTTAAAGTCGGTTAAATAATGTGCTTTCGACGGTAGAACTTTTTATAACTTAAAAAAAGCAGCCTAAATCAGTAACAGTATTAAGAAAACATAATAAATTACCCACACAATAAAAAAGCTTTCCACTTAACTCTTTTAAAGATCAAAAAGGGCTATTATTAAAAAGCCCTTTCTATTGGAAATAAAAGGGAAAGTTCCCAAAATAAACGTAATAAAGAAACCCTATATGTGTTGTATCGAGTCAAATGTGATGATCATTCGTTTAAACACATTATGTTGGGGCTATTATAGGCCACTTTGGCACCCCTATACTATCGAGTGGTCTAGGGTTGTCGATATCCAATAATGGAACATGTTCGGTTTTGAAAGTACCTTGACTGACCAATAAATTAACCAATTGTTTATTTCATTGTACTTAAGTTTTTTTAATTTGATTAATTACCTACTTCACCTAAATATTAATATATTTGGGAATATACTTGGGAGGAGACTGGACCCCACGACACAGAGAATCCTAATGTGGGGTCCAGGGAATTTGTAAAAATCTAGCGCTTATGGCTCCTCTCATAAGTAATCTATTACGATTTATTTACAAATATTTTTCTTTTCCTTTTCTGAACTGAATAAAGTCCATTTTTTAAATCTATAGGTAATATTTTTGTGATACTGAAGCTCACACAACGGAGCTTTTAGAAAATCAAGTAGTTAAAACCTGAATCTATCGTTTAATAAGCTTATGTTTTATTAATTTATGATTTATGACTCACAGTAAGTAACATTGAAGGTCTTGTTATTTTTGCAATAAGTACTAGTTTAATAAAACCACAAACTTCCGGTACCTAACACAAAATGGTTTTTCCTACCTTTCTCCTGTTGTAAAAGTTGTACCTAAGTACAGACGCCAGCACTTCAAGCTACTACAATCTGTCAAATTTGTTTAATAGATTTTCAACTTTATCGCTGAAGTATAAGGTTCAAAGTTGATTTGGAAAATTTGACAGTTTCGGGTAGCTTAATGTGCTGGCGTCTGTACAATTGTGGCACTTACTGTATTGTGTGAGTTATGCAATATTACACACTTTTTTATTAAATAATTGAGAATAAGTTGTTGTTTACGTACATTTAATTTCAATTCTAAATAAAGTGTTAAACAACGCTACAAAAAAAAAACAATAAATGATTAGGTATCAATAACTTGCTACGCAAGAATAATAAACGCAATATTCTTAAGTTTATTTTTTATATTAAATATATTTTTTGCAATTAGTAAAATCACATGACGTAACTATCTAAATTAACCGGTTTTCAAGCCACAAAAAGCTTCATTCGATCGATATCCCTGCCAGCCCTATCCTACTAAGGCCCGCAGTACACTGATTGTGTAATATAAATGTATCACATAAATAACTAGGGTTGCGCGACAAATGCACACTCAATGATTCGACAATTAAATTGTGAATTTATTGATTGAATAAATTGTTTTCTATGCATTTCGGTTCACTGTTTGTGATTAGGGTTGCTAGTTTAGCATGTTGTTCGATACTGTTGTGTGATTTAAATTTTTGATAATGAAGTTTTACACCTAGGTAGTAGGTACATTAATTTCGTTGCACGTATTCGTAGCGTCATCATCACACTTTGCATTTTTTTTTTTGCGTTTGCGTCATTTTGATTGTCTGTCATACGTTTCACTATGATTTTGAGAATTTTTACCGGTAAGTTTATGTGTATAATACATTTATATTAAAACTAGCAGCGCCCCACGGTTTCGCCCGCATAAGTCTCGATCCCGTGGGAATATCGGGATAAAAAGTATTCTATGTGTTAATCTAGGTTATAAACTATCGGTGTGCCAAATTTCATTCAAATCCGTTTAGTCGTTTTGGAGTGAAAGAGTAACAAACATCCATCCATTCATCCTCACAAACTTTCACGTTTACAATTTAAAAAAAAAATTGTAGGATATAAATGATTTTATTTCTGTAAGTAGGTTGTACAAACACTTTTGCACGTCAATCATATTTTAAAAACTAAATGAGTTCGGCGTTTCCTATTACTACCCTGAGAAGAAAGGCCGAAACAAACTCAGAGGTCACAGTATCTTTTATAGTCCAGACATAATCTTCGTCAGATCATGTGAAGATGAAGACCATGTAGAAGTGGCATTTTGAGGAAAGCATCACATATACATATAGGATTTACATACAGGGTAGCAGGGACATCGACGCGAAAACGGTTACCATGAATTCAGTACATGATTCTGAATCCTCATGCGTTGAAATTTTTGTTTCACGCGGTTAAAATGTATGGATCATTTGTTTTTTTTTTTTTGTTTTTTTAACCGATGAAAAATATCCGAATCACTCACACAATCACACTGCCACCATAATGAAGAAATATTTTGATTGACGACGATATGTATACCACGTGTATTCTACATAATTTTAAAAGGACAATACCCGCTTAACACGGCCAGTAGTAAAATTGTTGGCTCTACTTAACTTGTACCACATAAATACCCTTATTACACCGTGAAATCCGATCCGTCATGCTCGGTTTAGTGGTGAGCATATGTAAATACGTGTATCCCAACATATTTTAATAAAGCACCCTCATAGCCCGGGTTCGACTCCCCGTTTAGTTAGTTATTAAATACGATATTTTTCCATATCATTGTGCGGGGACGTGCGATTGGGGAGATTTGGATCGTGTTATGCGAGAGTGAAGATTTTTTTGTAGTTATTTTTAATATAGAAAGAAAAATAGGTTTATTTTTCACAGAAACATGTGCATACATAAAAGACAAGAGTAATCAGTAAATAACAAAAAGTACATAATAAATCACGAGCATAAAACAGAAATTAGTGGGCAGCTGCACGACATGACTGTGGCAAGAAGGCTTCCACTCAGCATGATGCAGTGCAATGGGGGACCCACAGCACAGCGCTGATTTTCAGTGGTCAAACGAAAAAAAAATGAAGAAAAAAAAAAAATGATGAACGGAAATCAAGTCAGGTATGATGTCCTTAGGATATGTATTAAACAAATAAATGAACTTGTCAATCTATTCTGTAAACCACCACCATGTAAATGCAAGTGAAGTGAGCTGTCTTTCCATTTGACGCTAGGAATTGACACTATTGACGCTATTCACTTCACTTCAAGCTCACTTCACTTACGGCGAAAGCGTCTGGGTAGCCCTTGAAATTCGGGCACGCCGCAATTGCGGCGATAAGACCCCTCTTTGAGGAGTGGCTAGAGAGGCGCCACGGCGTCCTCACCTTCCGCCTGACACAGGTGCTCACCGGACACGGCTGTTTCGGGAGGTACCTGTTCAGGATAAAGCGGGAGGAAACGCCCGGGTGTCATCACTGTGTGGATCGCCCGGAGGACACGGTGGAGCATACGGTGGAGGTCTGCCCGGCTTGGGCAGAGCATCGCCGTGTCCTCGTGGAAGCGATCGGCGGCGGTGATCTCTCGCGTCCGGCCCTGATTCGGGCCATGCTACGGAGCGAGAGGAAATGGCAGGCCGTCACCTCGTTCTGCGAAGCAGTAATGCTCGCGAAGGAGGAGACGGAGCGCGTGAGGGAGAGGCAAATTTCGCGCCCTCGCGCCCCTAACCGCCGCAGCAGGAGACGCCCTGGGCGTCGGGAGTCACGAGAGGATTTCCGGCCACCGTAGGCGCGGGCTTGCGGACGGTGAGCAATGGGTAGCTCGCCGTCCGATAAGGACCAGGCCCGGGTCGACGGCGCGTTGTGTTCCACGCGCGCCTCAAAGAGATGTCAGCAGAATTGCGGGGTCCGCTAGGGCCAATGCCTGCCGGGGGTTCGAAGAAAACCGATAGGGAAATCGTGGCCCCCTGGCAACACGGCAACTGAAGGAACACGGGTGGGTTTTAGTCAGTAAGAGTCTGACACGCCCTCCCGCTCCGCCCAGAGCGGGAGAAGTTATTTGATAATTTCCCACCCAAAAAAAAAAAAAAAAAAAAGCCCTTGAAATTCAAATTTTCTTACGTTTTTTGCAATTTGCAGGTCAGTATCAGATTTTATGTTGATCTAAATATGATTTGCGGCCGTATCAAATAATTATATTTAAACAACATGTAAAAAAAACCCTGTCCGATCCATGAGAGTGTTGTTAGGTATCGTACTGAGAGTCTATTAATGAGGTAACTTTAAAGAAAATCGAAAAAAAAAAAATTGGTTCGTTTTTTTTTGAGAATTTTACCGGTTTATTATATGAGGTGGTGGCGGCCGTCCTTTAGCAGGTGTCTACCAAGTCATAACTTATGACCCCTGTTGAAAATTTGCTCATTTTTAATTAAAGGTAATTTTGGTACAAAAATGTGATTTTTAAATAGCAATAACTTTTTATTTTTAATAATAATAAGATTTTTATTACTTTTAGGTAATGTTATTGCAGAACCTATGAGCCCGTTTCGGATTGGACAGGTTTTTTTACATATTGTAGAATAAATAAAAATTATCAATACAACTCTCATTTTTAAAACAGTGCCATCTAGTATGTTTTTAGAAGTTGCACACACAAGTGTGTATTAAAACGTGTCTTTGGGTAGGTAACAGTCTATGTGAACTAATAGAAAATTCGAAAAAAGAGACAGTTTCAAGGTAGTATTAAGTTTCAATTGTCAAAAGTTTTTTGTTTTTATTTTAAATCATAGTGAGAAGGAACTTCGTTCCTGATCGGGTCCCCCGAACCATACACGTTTTTTAATAATAAAAATATCTTGCTAATTTCCTGTTTTCTGTTTTTTCCTATTGGCATATTTGACGCAATAAAATGTTTTCACAGAATTCTCTAAAGTCGCCAAAATTATGTTATGTTATAATTTTTTATCAAATCCTGATAAACTTAATTAACCACAAGTCACTATAGAAACAGGATATCCACTTTCAGCTATAAATTGTGGTCAATTAAAATATTGACAGAATAGTCGAGGAAAACTATTTTGGAACAATCTCGTAATTTTAATTTGTAATTAATTTGTAAGTTGCTATGCTAGTTTATATCACCTTATCATCTCCATTTAAGTTTTAGTATTTAAAGCTGTACTAAGATACAGGGTGGCCATTGATTTTGAGTTCCTATAGACTAAACGAATAGTTTTGCTTACCAATGGTAGCTTTTTTATTGCCAAACTATATAAATAGATTTGTAAGCTAATTTTACCTGTGCTATATACAGCTACTTCCTTATGGGAGGGTCTATTATGCAAAGCTATGAGGTCTTTGCTTTATTATTGGTAAGATACAAGAGTCTTAAATTTAACCGCCGTAAATTATATAATATATTAAATTGGTTGCTTATGCATAACGCTATCCTCTCAGGCGGATAACACCAAAAACTTAACTAGGTTTAACGGAGTCGGAGCACACAATAAACACAGCTCCCTCGTTTAAATTCATTAATGCATTTGTCATAAAACTCATATCGTTATTATGTTACGTGAAGGGTGGGACATAGTGATTTTTTCTTAATTTCCGTCGCCGATTTATTCCGGGGACGAAATTTGATTTCGGATGATAAGTCTGTATATTGAAGCGGGGTTCTGATTGCCTAAATGTATTTTGGGAGTCAATGTTTGATATCAAGTTTTATTAAAATACTTATAGCGAATTGCCACTGCTTCGCAAGGTTTTTATGATTTGACAAAACCGCGAGATTTCAATATAATATGTAAGTTAAACATAAACCTTTTTTTTTTTCTAAAATGATTTTGAAAACCGAGTCAAAATCCGTGGCACAGTTTAAAAAAACAACGCAGTCACACAGACAGACACGAAAACTGACTTAAATGTATAATATGTACTTATAGATTGGTGGTTAGGCTTCATTTTAGAAAATTATGTCTTGAAAAACGTTAAAATCACATTAAGAAGAACCTATTTCTTTCAACATAAGTTTCGGTTGCCCCGAAATGTTACAAAAATATCTTCTTTTTTCCCTTAAATTCAATTCAAACCGAACAGTTGCTTAGTTCACTAATAGCTCCACTCTTAAATCTATTATCGCACAATCTACAAATCATTAATAACGGGTTATGAATGACCGCTTAAAATTCTATAGGACGCCCAAACATCTGACGGTCGTAGAGAAATGCGTGCAACACATGCGCCCGCGGTCTTTTCAACGCTTCCAAAATCATTTATCATTCATTCTATCTCTGTCTATCATTAATCATTGGAATGAGACTTAAAGAGAGAGAAAATGAAGTGATGGTACGTCACGAGAGTAAATACGATACGGCTAATGATACAATTAATGATTAATTGTATTTAGAATTTTACAGTCTATGAATGAATCGTGAATAGCGAATCCTTTAACGAAGGTTCCATCGATAAAGTCGAAATTTGTTCGATTTTTGTGGCGTCGGCTCGTCTGATAGTCTATAATGACGGTCTTCGGGTATTTTAAAAACGTTTAACGCGAATAATGACGTTGTAAAATTCATTGAAGTTTTAAGGGTTGAATTTCGTCTCTGGAGAGTGTCACCATTCACAATTTCACACCATTTTTGTGACAATTATAGTACATTTTACGTCTTATTTAGAACACATTTGTACAGCAAGAATTTCTTGGAAGTAATTCCAATGAAGTTAGTATGAAATACTTTGAGTATTTTCAATAACTTGTATTGAATTGTCATTTTTGTTACATATACTATAACTGTTACTATTATCGTATACAAATATAATGTGTTTAGCCTTAACTTTTACAGTTGAATATTATAATAATATTCTAAAAATATTACGGGCAGTATCCATATGAATGATGGGTTGATTTTATTCTCAGAAAAGAAATAAACGTTTTTATAAAATGTGATAACATTCTTAATAAATTAGGATTAGGAGTGAAAATACCATTATATGCTAGGCCTTTAAGAAATCAGTCGTAGGTGGTCTTAACAAAACCAGTAGGTACATCAGAACATCAACCTTCAAAACATAAACTTGTAACGTTTAATAAAATTCGTAAAATGCCATCTATCGGTATAAAAATCGAAATAAATCTACGAGAATCCCATTAAAAATTACCCAATATATTTAAAAAAGTCAGAAGCATGAATGGTCGTACGGAGGTGAATGGCGCATCATTAAAATCAAATCCTATAACAAATGTACACTGAAGTTGCTTTGTTACGCATTTTACTGGTTTGGATGTTATTTGTAATAAATTATAGAATAATTCGTAAGTACCAACAAATAAATCCTTAATAAGGTGTCGTTAAACTTTATTATTTAGTAACTGACTCCACTTAGGGCTATTGTTGCGCTTTTTTTTATTTTTGTACGCATCTGGTATTGTGGTGTAGTATATGTGGGGCTTTCAGACAAAATCTGTTTTTTTAAAGGACTATATTATTCAATTCAATTCAAAACATTTATTTCAGACGTAGTCCATATACTGTTAGTAACACAAAAATCTTATAAAGCTATTGTTAGTATATATTATATAATGGCAACTTGTTTTAAAATAAATGCAACTTGTAATGCAGCAGACTGTTTAAATTAAAATTATTAAAGCCAGCAAGATAACACTTTGAAAATACTTTGGATATGTAGGTAATTGCACGTGTACCTATGTAATAAAACGTTTAAACAAGTTGCACTTATCAATCGTATTCCACGTGATTCAGTCACGAGCATTATGTATGACGTTAATTTACATCCTGCTTTGTATCATGCAGTTATCTGAATTTCATAAACGTGAACTTAATTAAACATAAATTTAATGATTTTCCTGTACGAAATACGTAAACTCACATGACATGCACATGTTTTAAACATATTATTAAATGTACTATACCTTTACATACTACATATAAATAATTATTGCCGATACATGTTTTTTTTTTTAAATACTGCTGTATTTTCTTTTCTTCATTGATGTATCTGAAAACCTTACATATACTGTTCCCGGTGACAATATTTTATAGTTTATAGAGCATCAGGCATTGTGCTACCGTTGAGCCGAGCTAGTTTATTATTTGAGGCTCGCCCAGCCAGCGGCTGTCAAACTTACTTGGAATGAGGACAACGACGGTTTGAGGACTGCTGGCTTCCGCAACCTGTGGTTTATCGATAATTCTCGTGATATTTTCAATGTTGTTGGGGGAAAGTTTTTGTTTATCGATTTGTTATATTATAGTAAAAAAATTGTGCATATTTTTTCTCGTCCTCGCTTAATGCAATTTTTCTACATTGCAGTTTGTTGTGGGTACAGCAATCAACAAAAACAATAAATAATTGTACTTAGGTATGCATTCATAATGTTTTTTTTTTTAAGATATTTATTTTGTCTTGAGTAAATGTGGTAATTAATGCTCGTGCCTTGTCTGTATGTGAAGACGCCTTTGCCCTGCAGTGGGACAATCATATTAATAAGTTTTATATTTCTATGGGGACAATAATAAGCTGGTATTCCTTTTTATTAATATCTCGTGTAAAAAATAAAATAGGTACCTACATTTAGGTCGAGTGGGAAGGAACACGACAAAAACTGAACTGCAACCGTAATTTGACCATTTTACACAACATTAAAATCGATTTACGAGCATGAAAAAATTAACATTTTCAAACAAAATTGTGGCAATAAATTAAAAACTGCCAATAAAAAAATACAGTTTCCTCAAACAGAACCCTAATTATAAAAATGTGTTTCGTTGCTAATTACGCGTTGCTGTAGCTTGACACCTTCTGCTAATTTATATCGAAAGACAAAAAAACAAAAACAAAAAATATAAGAAACACTGAAATTGATTTAAACAAAATTAACAAGTGAGTCCTTGTTCAAAGAGTGAGTCAGTCAAAATTAAAAGTAGTTTTATTCAAATTAGGTTAAGAATCAGTACTTTTTGAACGTTAAAATTACAAAAGACAGGCCCCATAACCCCCACCTTTTACCACTTCCAAGCTGGAAAGAAGAATTGGCGCAACAAACTTCCTCCCAAAAAGTATGATGAAATGAGGAAAAAGTTTCTCAATGGCAATACATACCTTTTTCACAATGAAATGCCTAAAAATACCAACCTTATAACTCATTATACCCAATGTTTGTATAGTAAACCAACACCTCAATACCAGCAAAAAAAGTGAAACAATAATTAGCAACCACCATAACTAGCGAACAAGTAAAATCCAAATTCTTCTAATCAATTATGCGTCAGACGCGAAAAAACATGGCGCCACGTGTCACAGGTCAGTGCCAACGCCCCTCGACCCTCAGGAGTCAAGGGAACCGCCTTAATGAACCGTGGCTAGGCCACATCCTGCTCTACTTGATAAATAACATATTTTGGGACTTTTCGGGGGAATATTTCTTGCGGGATGCTGTTTGAAGTTTGAGTCCGATAAGCGTTAGGCGTTAAATTGTGGTCATTGAAAATGTGGATTTAAATATTCGACGCCGCAGCCAGTGGCGCCGTCTATTTTTTTATAACGAACTTACTGGAACCACCGCAGAGGTTGGATAAGAGTGACACTGGCTGATAACTGTCACTCTAGTAGAGCGTCTCATCGATGGTTGCATGGTGGATGACAGAGATAGTGTCAGGGGAGCCGCTATCGTACCGAGTCCACGACGAACTGCTATATTCCGACACAATCCTGATGATATTGAAGCTGCTGAAATATTAATACGAAGACCATTTCTGGTTAAGGCTATCCTGCGTTGTTATATTCATCCAGAAGCTTAGAAGGTAAGCAAGTTCATAGATAATATAAGTCTCCTTTAATTGAACACGGCAATGAAGAACTCAGTGTATATTATAAAATAGGTAATCACCCAAAGCTTGCTATCGGTATGGAAATCTTAATATGGTATTATTGTTATTAGATTAGCGAAAACAGTGCTGATAACTGCGGCTGACGTACGATCAACAATTGCCAAATCTAACGGATAGCGGCTTTAATTGGATATAACAGCAATCTTACATAGAAGTTGACATGAAATCTTATTGTTTTCGGATCACTATACCAATGTTTGCAGATGAACAACAATATTTATTTATTTATAGGTTCACCAACAATTGTTTACACTGGATAATGCTTATGAGTAGCATGCAAAAACGTATATGCAACAGTGCAACAATCACTTACAGGTAAACTCCGCATGCATAAAGAAGTTGTACAATTTTTTAAATAAATTAATCTAGTTAAAACCTAATAATAACAACATAATAAATATATATATGACAAACTATACTATACTATAATTATTTTAAGTAGACACATTATGACAGATACATATACTACAAACTCCTCTTTAATGTCCGTCACGTGTCATCATATTAAATTTTTCTTTGTTTTTCATGTGCGTGTGGTGTGAGGGCCACTTTGTTAAAACTCTTTCAAAATGTGCTTAGGATTTAGTGAACATTCCCAAAGAATTGTGAAAGTTGGAATCAGATTTTGTGAAAGTCAAATAACCGAGTTATAGACTGTAAAGTTGGGCCCTCAGTTCTCACATAGAGGATTGAGGGTCCACCTGAACCTGATAAACTATGGACACTACAGAAAAAGTCTTTATGCCAAAATCTAAGCTAGTGCCAAACAAAATTTGTGAAAACAAGATATTATCGCAAAACACTGTCCTACTTTGTATATCTTCGTACAAAATGGGCCCTCAATTCTCATACACGTAAAAGTTTACTACGCAAATAAAATGAAATCATTAACTTACAGCTACTGTTTGAAATCCTATATGCTACTAAATAAATTGTGAAAATTTGTGAAAGCAAGAACAGGTCACCACTTTTTGTTGTTTGAAAGTTATGACCTTAATAAAATTCGGGCCCTCAGTCCTCCATTTATTTTGTTTTCGTTTTATTACGCTTATCGTATGAAATTTAAGACAAATACAAAATTGTCTCTTTTTGTGAAAAAAATTGTGCAACAAATTGGTGTCATTTGTTACAAATAAGAATAATCATAAAACTATAAATCTTCATAGATACCGAAATCAACTATTTTTTAATTGTGTATGTGAGTAGGGTGACAATAATTTCTTTTTACCCTCTTTTTATATACTTTGTTAGTGGCGATTCTGAGGGATGTTTTAGTTCCTTCTGCTGTTGAAAGTAATCATACCTCAGAAACTATTTTATTGTTTACATATATGTACAATAGTTGTAATATTTAATATCAAATGAAAAAATCATGTGAATGTCATATGAAAGATATGATTAACTTTTTCAACTCTGGATATTAATCTCAGAGCAGGGTTGTAACGGATGTCATATAACGGATGAGGTAACGGATGTCATATAACGGATGAGGGTACGGATGCGGATATCGTACAAAGAATAGCCCTTGTTTTTTATAGTATTTATATTTGTATTATAGGTAATCATTTGGTAGGTAGTCAAGTTTTTGGGAGCGTTATATTAATTAAAAAATAAAAGAAGTAGAAATAGGTGTGAGTAGAAACGCATGCTCTAATATAATGAATAAAACTTAACCTATCGGTTACATGGTGAGACTAATGCTAAGTTGACAAAACGCATCGAACCTTCTGGAAGGACCACCCTAAACTGTAATCATGCATTTTATGCTCTCACGGTGATCACTCGTTGCGGTTCAGGTTGCATAACTAGGTTACCGTAGCGTAATGAGGTTAAAAACTGAAAGCTCATAGCAAATGGCAGCACAGTTGTACGTCTTTATAAACCGCCATTGTTGTGTTTGTTTACTTTTGTGTCGATCACAAATTATACGAAAACTAGATAAATATGTATGAGACTTGGAGTATAGCACTATTAATAGACGAGGTAAGGACAGGGGAAGCGTCTACCATGGGCAAAAAGCAGCTTTAGTGGAAAAGTCAATAAATTATGAACGTTTTATAATTTATAGGTTATTTTGTGTTTGTTGACTTTAAATTAATTTTTTGTTAAAGACTGGAAGCGTACGATAGAACTAACCTGATCAGAGTTGAAAACCAACTTGGGCTTGGCTTGATAGCACTTCTAGTACTGATCTAATACGATAATATAAACACACATATAATTTACTATAATTAACATAATAAAACATCACAGGTGCCTGTATGTAATGAAAACAGACTAAGTTCTCTTGGGAGCATCACCTATAAACCACTTTCTCCCATAAAAGTTTTAAAGGATAGCACATTGTCTCGACGAAATATCGGATTCCAATTTTTTTCGGAAAGCTTTCTCCCACAGTTTTCTTCTTATAACATCTTTGTCAAATACACGGGGCCCCATATTTTTGCAGTAGGTAAACAACTGCGCAACTGGGCGCAATAATTAAATAAGCGTAAAAGAAGTCGCTTGTTTACAAAAAATGTATGGCTAGCTGTCAAATTATAAGACGCTGGAGATCAGCGCCATCTGAAGTGAGCAAGTGGCAGTTTTTAACCTCATTCATTCGCCTGCAAAAAACTTCTACGAGCAAACAAAAAATAAATAATAACACGCCACCCAGCACCCAGTAACTCAAATTGTGACATGTGACACCATAGTCGTGCCACCACTGCCACGTCCGGCCGATCGTCTGTCATAGGACAAGGACATTGCGAATTCAGCCAATAGGAACGCGTAACTCAGAATTAATAATTCACTATTTGTGCGAACAACGAGGGTCACATCCCCATAGAAATTAAGAGGATGCGGAGCTTTTAAAATCAAAAGTTGAGGATGCGGATGTTTAGCGGATATCAAAATTTATGCGGATGCTCCGCAGTTGCGGATGCGCATACGGATATCCGTTACATCCCTGTCTCAGAGTACCTTAAATGTTTAGGACGTGCAATAACAAGTTACGATCCATACAAAATCTGAGCAGATGTAGTCGTTAAGCATTTTATAAAAAAATCAGAACTAGTATCAAATATCGTCATTATCGTTGATTGCCAAAGCAATGTAGCTAATTATCTTGAAACAGTTCTATTGAACCATTTTTACAGTACCTTATTTACAAAACGATGCATTAACAGTTACTGCACATCTATTCCAATAGAAAGACAATTTGGTTTCTTACCACTCAATTCGGTTAATTTATCCGTTTTTGGGATCGAGTGTTTGGAAGACGCAATTTGTTTTGACGAATCATTTAAGTCTTGTCTTACTTGTGGTTCTAAAGTAGCAATCAACTACGAATTACATTTCGTCATTGCATTTGTTTTTTAGTAATTTCAAATGCTATGCGAAAAATCGAAGAAAGTTTATTAAAACCTATGACACTACATTTACTAATCTCTACTGCAATCTAAAAGAAATTGTGGTCACCCTATTTCCTAATTCAGAGAGTAAAAACAAAACTCGATTTTTTTATACAATAAAGGGTATTTTAATTTCTTTCTGGTATCGAATTTGTTGCACAATTTTTTTCACAAAAAGAGACAATTTTGTATTTGTCTTATCTTTCCTACGATAAGCGTAATAAAACGAAAACAAAATAAATGGAGGATTGAGGGCCCGAATTTTATCAAGGTCATAACTTTCAAACAACAAAAAGTAGTGACCTGTTCTTGCTTTCACAAATTTTCACAATTTATTTAGTAGCATATAGGATTTCAAACAGTAGCTGTGAGTTAATGATTTCATTTTATTTGCGTAGTAAACTTTTACGTGTATGAGAATTGAGGGCCCATTTTGTACGAAGATATACAAAGTAGGACAGTGTTTTGTGATAATATCTTGTTTTCACAAATTTTGTTTGGCACTAGCTTAGATTTTGGCATAAAGACTTTTTCTGTAGTGTCCATAGTTTATCAGGTTCAGGTGGGCCCTCAATCCTCTATGTGAGAACTGAGGGCCCAACTTTACAGTCCATAACTCGGTTATTTGACTTTCACAAAATCTGATTCCAACTTTCACAATTCTTTGGGAATGTTCACTAAATCCTAAGCACATTTTCAAAGAGTTTTAACAAAGTGGCCCTCACACCACACGCACATTGTTTTTCCCTCTTTGACATCACCCTTTTCGTCTCCCCAATGTTCGTCGTCTATTGTTACCTTACTGTCTGATCCTCCGTTTGACGACAAAGGCTTCTCAACATGTGATAACAGAATACAGGTAAATTAATTACTTTTCCCTATTTCTAAATAATATCAGCTCTTTCCTTGTCCGGTATAGGTATAGCTCAATGATAGGCCTGTAAATAAATTCTTACGTTTAATTAGAATAATCAAGTTTGTGGGCATGGCAACGTTATATCATGCGGGGAATTTGAATCACTTGTTTGAATGTCATCACCACGTTAGGATTTTTTCATGTCTATGGTAACTTTATATTGTTTATATCAACTGTCACTGTCAAGTTATGGCGGGCAGTCACAGCAGCTTGATTGTCATGGCTTTCCTGAACTTCACTAACTACACTAAATACCTCAGCATGTAACTACCTACGTATTATTTAATTATTTTACATTGGAGATTATATCAGTATTTAGTGGTATCTTCTAAACGAATGCCTCAGAACTATGCTGTTCTTTTGGTAGGAAGTCGCGGGATTTCCTCAAAGAGTTGACATGCAAAAGAGTCGATATTTAAATGGACATCCAGGCAAGCATGGCTAGGCAAACGTACTATCAAACACGCTGGTGTTTAAATCATGCCTTGGAATAAGAAAAAGTTGTTGTTAAGATTACAAAAGTCCTGCTTTTTCTTCCCAATAGAGATTATTTTTAAGAAAGCTAAAAAAAGACATTCACATTAACCTTGCATGAGATCATCTAAACCTCGTGAAACATAGCTCGTTCAAGAACAGCAGGCAGTAACAGAAACTCACCACAATTACCTCATCAGTAATGAGCGCGACTGCGCGACTAGTCGACGCCAAATCGAGCACTTATCAACCATACTCACAATTACAATGGTGACCACAGTAACCGCAGTCAACAGAATATTATTATCATGGGAATTTACGCCAAGTACCGTAGTAAACAAATTATTTACCTAGGGCTGCACACCTATGACCTTGTTAATACACGACCTAATTAATATATGCTGAGGTAAATAAAATATGGAGATGAAGCAAGTAATAATTATTATACAGGAGAAGAAATAGTTGTAGCGTCAAAAGGGCTCATCAGTACAATTATATAGAAGGTGAATTTCTTTTAAGAATTGCTGTAAAAAAGCGTTTGAAAGGAAAAAGAAACCAGAGGTGAGAAGGTGAATGTTTAAAAAATGATAACTTGATTCCATACATCACGTCAGTTGCAATTATAAGCAAATCCTAACTGCTTTCTCCGGAATAGAAGATTGTTTTGTAAAGAAAATTCTATTATAAGCATGTATTATAATACCCTGGTGGGAGAGTTTAGTCTAGAGATATCGTTTCTGGTTGGCTAGTCTCTAAAATCTTTCCTGAGAATCAGTTTCAGAAATGATGTCACGTACAAGGCTTTTCTGTGATTTCCAGATTAACAATATCGTCATCGTTGCTGTTTTGTTGTTCTTTATTCCCAACTTCTTCTTCTCCAACGCCGGGGTCCATTGTTCTAAGGACCACATCCTGAAGGCCTAAACAAGTGACAATCTTTTTCTAAACGTTTCGTATTTCTACAACGACTTTCAAAAGGATTGGCTTAAGATTTTCGGTGGCTTCATCATCATCATCATTCATCATTTAGGTGTATTTTTCTGCTGTTATGCCAATAAACACATGTTTCTTTCTTTTCTTTCATCATCTTCCTGCTTCCTTCCTTGTACCATGTTACGTGGGGTTGGCGCATCCCGTTTTCTTCTTCCATTATCCTCCATCAACCGACCGACAGCTTTGCAGTAACTTATATCACTATATTTTTGACTTTTCTATCATCGTTATTGTTTATAGAATGACAATTTTTCTCTAGACAAAGTGATATTCTTATCAGCGATCTACCTAGGGCTACCAGAGGACCTATCAACTGGTAACCCTGGGTATATCATTCCAATATTCCTGTTTTGGTGTAGGTATCTAATAATATTATTAGGCGATCACGTTGTGCAAATGGTAACGATAATGTATGGGAATGTACGCCTTTATTTATACCTCGTTACAATAACAATAATAAATACTCATTAAAAACCGTGTTTTACCAAACAAATGTGTATTTCCGTTTAATATATTTATAGTACTTATCAACATCATTTGTTTTGGTATATCATTTATATTTAATATATTTTTATTAAGTTATAACTTACAACGTAACATAATATAACATCACGCCTTGTTTCCCCGAAGGGTTGGGCAGAGGTGTCCCTGTAGCAGGTACACCAAAATTTCGCCAGTTATGTTTAATTTGAGAAATTTTAGATAGAAAAACCCAATAACACTTTGTCCGACCCGGGAATCGACTCAGAACCTCATGATCAGCAGTAGCGCTTGCGACCACTAGACCAACGAGGTAGTCAAGGCAGTTAGGTAATAATATCTATAAAATTACAGTTTGCTAGAGAAATTAGTTATTGAATAGGGTAAACTTTCTCTAAAAATGTTAATGAAATAATAAAAAGTGCAGTACCTAATTTGTGAATGCGATATAGAATTGATATTTTAAATACCAATTATTTTATATCCGTTATTTATCCGTTACTTAATTATTAAAAAAGTCTTTGGTATACCTACCTACTTCTTTTGCAAGTCAATTGTTAAGTTTTGTAGACAAGATGACAGAAAAGAAAATTATGATTTATAAAACACATTTTTTGTCAGTTTTTACGTATTTTGCTTGTTAACGTCTGTTTAAACATAAAAAAAATTGACGTTAACGTACGTTTAAGGTAGGACAATCAAAAAATTAATCTGTCTAGTCTTTTCCCAAGTAATTTTGTTGGGGTCAGCTTCCACTCTAACCGGAAGCAGCTGAATACCAGTATTATAAATGGAGCAACTGCCTATCTGACCTCCACAACCCAATTACAGGGTAAAACTATATCCCTTATATAAAGAAAACACTCTTTTTGCTAATACTTTTAATCCACACCACTGTATTATTTCACAATCAAACGACGACTAACTTTGCATTAAATTTTATCATTTAAAACGACTTTTGCCCCACCCAGAAATAACGATAATATCAAAACCGTCAGTTGCCTCAATGAAAATACATTTAGAAGTTTCTTATAATATTAATAATTTGTACTTTGACAGTGTTGCCACAGTGGATATTATATATCGATATAAAAATCGATATATCGAAAGAAATCACGACACTTAGTAAGACTGGTTGTTAGACTTTCGAGCTTCTGACTATCCGTAACGACAGGTAAGAGAAGGCAAGACATAGACTCAAGGATATGAGTCAACGTTTTATCGTAGTTTCTCCTTAAATTATTATATTAACCCTTCCGCATAATATTTCATTTTTGTACTCCTTACCGCCGCATTCCAACAACCAATTACCGAAAGCAACCAAATATAACCAGAAGGTAGGCAATAACTCAAACTTGGTAACCGACGCGCAAATCCAATAACGAACCGTAGCGCTCGTAGCCATCGCGTGCGCGTGCGCATGCTACCTGCAATCAATGCGCGGGTGACGATGTTGGCAGGAAAAGGGCTTTAGGAGCCCTTTATGTGGTAATTACCTATTTGATGTATGAAAATTGTAGGTTAATTAAAGCAGTCGATTGCATTCTCTCTCGATACTTTTTACTTATTAGCTCATAGGCCATTTAAACTAATATAATAAAGTTGAAGAGTTTGTTTTAGGGTTCCGTACCTCAAAAGGAAAAAAACGGAAGCCTTATAGGATCACTCGTGTGTCTGTCTGTCCGTCTGTCAATATCGATCAATGATCAATTTAATTTTCTTGTAAATTTTGACGTTCTAAAGTACTTTTTTGTTCCAATTTGATGTTCCAATGAGCGCTTTCCTTATTTTTTTTCCTTCATGAACTTGCATATAATTTAGAGATTTTAGTGTCATATTGTATATTGTATTTAAATAAACATGTATACCTACCTAAATAAGTAAATACCTATGAAATTGAAATATATGATTTTAACCTTTTTGTCGCAGCCGTGAGGCACACACTATTGTTGTTGAAACATTATTTTCACTTTTTCATTTTGTTATTTGAATTTTGTGTTTCACGAACTGTGTCAAAATGGATGTTTTTCTTGTTTTTTTTTTTTCAATTTTACTTTGAAAACATTTTTGTTTAATTATTTTAGGGAAGTAGGTAATATTGTGATAAGGCTCCTGCAGACCAGCGCGACACGCGACGCGACACAAAGGCACCGCTCGTCGCGCGACGAGCGGTGTCTTTGTGTCGCGTCGCGTGTCGCGTCTGTTTGAATGAGCCTTTATACTTTACATTTTAGTTTTGTGATTAATGAGTCAGGTGTCAACTAAAATACCATTATTGCGTCGGGAATTAGAAAAAAAAAATTTTTTGTCCACGTCAATAAAATAATATTTTAAAAATTAGATGAGGTCGGCGTTTCCTATCTGACTACTCTGAGAAGAAAGGCCGAAACAAACTCAGAGGTCGCAGTCTCTTTTAAAGTCCTGACAAAATCTTGGTTAGATCATGTGAAGACAATGTAAATCAAAATCTATATAAAAAAAACTAGAATAACATGTTATTTGCCTGTTCTATGATAAATAGTAGATTGTTATAGGAGGGGCTAACATAACGCATTCTATCGAGGTAGTTTTTCTCCCGTGTTTTAGAGAGGGAGTAAATAGAAACCGAGTTATAATGGGTTTTATTTAGCACTGTGTGTTACACTTTGCTTTTTACTACGATTGCGAGAAAATAAAATAATCCAATACAATATTAAATAGTTTATTTTATTAAAAAAATATACAATTATTTCAATCTGAATTTTTAAGGAAACTTTTTATCCCGGTATGCGGTAGTAATAAGGTAGTTTTACATAAGAATAAAGACTTTTTCATTTTTGTAGGCTCGTTGGTTACAGACAAAATTACCTTTTTCTCCTAGAGCAAGATATGTTATTTTTTTCCCCGCTCTGATATGCTACAATGACGGACTTTTTGAGCAAGAGGAGTGAAAAACAATATAGGTACCTACCTATCAAATTGTTTCAAGTTCAACACGTGATTAAAAGTGCCATTATTAGTTGGAGTGGGTAATCTGGGATATTCCAAAAAAAGCACGTGAATAAAGTGTGAAACTGTAAATAAAAATAATGTTTTAAATAACAAGTTGTAGGCACGCCATTGGCTGTTACTATAATCACTATTGTACGATATAATAAGGATAACCGAATCTGGATTTGTTCCCGGTTGACGTCAATAGGTTTTTAAGCTATTGCATAGCTTTTATCGCGGGCTTTGAGCGCGGCGACCGAATCAAGAAATTCCGTAACGAAAAAAACCTAACACCCCCCACTCCGCCTACCATGTAATGACGGTTCCCATGACAACGTGATGTTGTCATGGGAACGTAATTTTTGTTTTATGTCATCACGTCATCATCCTAAGTGTAGCGTTGACAAATAGGAAGTATGGAGGTTACAAATGTTATGCAATAGCTTTACCGCGGCAGTCCCCGAGTGCCACACGTTTTTTTTTTAGGTAGACCATCTCGTATTTGATCCCTGAGATCATGACTACTTAACCGGGCGTTCCTGTGGGTGCCTTAAGCTACTACACTTAAAACCTCCAGCCAGGGGTTATTCAACTATGCTAATTAAAACTAGGTGAACGCTCGCTAAGGGCACCCCCTGTGGGGTACGAACCTCGGTTTAGGGCGTCTACCGGAGGGAAAACATCAAGGATGGGACGGGCTGGATCAAAGTTTTGATCAAGATTATTAGTCAAGGAATTTAAAGCTACGTGCTCAGCTGCAACAACTGCTGGCACCTTGTTATCGAGCAAGGGTCGGGGGGGAGTATCATTTACGCAAAGGACCTCGGTGGCGACGTCGGAATGACGGGAGGCGTTTGTTTTTGTACATTGTGCTGGTTTCCCTACTGCTCTCCTGGAGGAGGGTAATGGGGTCGTCAGGGTCGGTAAGGACGACGTCAATAGGCTCGCCCCCTATTACATGGGACTTAAACATAAGAGGTGAAATGTGGTTGTACTAATAGGTACCTCCGCCCAACCCTTCGGGGAAACAATGCGTGATGTTATGTATGTAGGGATGTGTTCCTAATCATTACGAACACTATTTATAGTGGGGCTGATCAAAAAGTAATGATGATCGGTTTTCTTTTTGGTCGGCGCCTTTGGGTCCTATCGTGATGTTAGCCTGTAGCCTTCCTCAAAAATTGGGCTATAAAATGCAAAAAAAAAAAATCAAATCCGCCTGGCAGTTCTAGAGATTAGCACATTAAAACATACCAAAAAACTCTTCAGCTTTATTATTATCAGTGATCGGAGTAGGTAGAGTGATTTGGGGTTAATGCACTGGCACGTATATTGTATGGATATGCCCCCGGGATTCCGGGATTTTGAAATTATTAAGACTTTTATAAGGAATTTTAAATGTTGTAATGTGTAGAATAAAGAATACATCAATATGAATAAGAAATATTTAACCCTTTTGCTGTCTTTTTAATAGTATATAGGTGATTGGACTCCAAGAAAAGGATAGGTATACTATAAAAAAAATAAGTATAAAAGTATAATAATATAATATATTTTAAATGTTTATCTATCGCATTCTATAAATTTCTAATGTAGTAGTTTCAAAATCTTAACTTTAACAATATTTGATCCAATCCCGTAAGTATCAAAATGAAATCCCGGAAAAAAGGCTTATCCATGTTATGATTTCTATGACTATTCATGATGCGAGTACATAAAATCACTCTACCTACTCCGATCACTGAATTTATTAGATAGAAAATATGAACCTATTTATCATTACTTTTTGATCACCCTAGTAATTAAATGAGTGTTTATTTACAGTTTTACGTATTTATTACATGACAATCATAACACGCCTGTAATCTTCGAGGGGTTTTTTTTTTTAATTATATATCTTTCATTATTCAAAAAAGTTACAACATTGTTACAAACACTAAATATATTTACAACATACAGAAGAAGTGTCTTAAACATAGGTCCCCTGGCTCCCAAACTAGGTTTATACCTGTGACTTGGGAGTCAGTGTTCCTCCATTAAAAAAGTCGTTACATATGTCGTTCGTTATTAAAAAAAGCAGTGAAAAATAAAACAAAGGCACATTTTCTATAGATAAAGTACAAAAAAAAAAATAACAATCATGAAATGTGCGGGGAGGTGTGTTGAGAGTGTGTGAGTGTTTGATGAGT
Organism: Agrochola lychnidis; assembly: GCA_963680765.1. Taxonomy (NCBI): domain Eukaryota; kingdom Metazoa; phylum Arthropoda; class Insecta; order Lepidoptera; family Noctuidae; genus Agrochola; species Agrochola lychnidis. The sequence continues at coordinate 9,221,442 of OY796869.1, read as the reverse complement.
GAGTGAGTGTGTGAGTTTGTTTGATGAGTGTGGGGTGTGTGTGGGGGTGTGTTGGGGTGTGTATGTGTGTGTTTGAGGAGTATCAAACGTATGAAAAGAGATGAGAAGTTTGTGTTGGACTATTGAGTTTGTATTGAGGTATGAGTATTGAGGGGTTAGACATGAGGTGTACCTACCTATAGTACCTACACCCACATTTCGCCAGTTTAAGTCCCATGTAATAGGGGCGAGCCTATTGCCATCAACTGGGCACAAATCAGACTCCGGGCTGTTACTGAGAAATTCCCGATAGAAAAACCCAATAACATTTTAACCGACCTGGGATTCGAACCCAGGACCTCATGCTCAGCAGTAGCACTTGCGACCGCTAGACCAACGAGGTCGTAGGTAGGGACTCACGTGTATTTTTCGGAATTTCCCAGATTACTTATAATACCTGTACATTATTATATTTTTACATTAGATAACCTACACGTGAGCTCAACAAAAGGAAAAACATAATTATTACATTTCCATTACAAACTGCAAAGATATTAAAATAATATCATCCATCCAAAAATATATATTACAAATAAATGTTTAGTCACAAGTTTACTAGGTGGCTATATTATTTCTAGGTAATTAATAATATAATAAATATTGATTGGATTCAGAAAGCGGTACTTCTGGACACGGCTCGCATTGTCAGGAGGTTCCTCTCTCTGGAGCCCTGACCGCCGGTAGCTTGGACCCTATTCCCGATACCGGTGGGGCTACTGTTTTTTTATATGATTTTATTCTAATATTTAAAAATATAATTTATATGTAAATATTGAAATAAAGGATTGATAATAAAAACAAGGTAACGGATATAGGTAAAAGTATTTACCTTATAAAATATTAAAAAAAAATACAAAAGACGTGGATATATTTAGTGATCTGTTCCGCTTAGCTATTTCTAAAGAGCCATAAAAAACTCCTGAAATAAATCGACACGTGTTTCACCTGTCAACGAGGCATCCTCTGGATGGCGATGGACTTGTTGCGAACTCGAACACGACGTGTTGCCACACCGAGCGCTGAGTGCAGACTGTTTTTATGGCTCTTTAGAAATAGCTAAGCGGAACAGATTACTAAATATATCCACGTCTATTGTATTTTATAATGGATTTCCGAAAAGTCACGCCTGAATCAATTAACTATCTTAAAATATTTTAAAACAAAAATATGTATACAAAATATCCTATTGTTTTATTTATTAACGTTGATCAAAGTTAAGCTTCCCTTAACTTTAAGCAACGTTTATAAATAAAGGGGTTACTGTTTAGGATAAATATCATAAGCAGTTTGTTCTTGTGGGTTTAGGTAACCTATCGATAGTTTTAATGGACACTTTAACTCTCTTCAGAAGGCATAATATCAAAAGAAATATTTAATTAGTTAAATCTACAATATCTTTTACAAAACAAAAAGGCGACCGTTAAAGTTTTTCAGAAAAATTACTAGACTTTCAAAGCTAAGGAGTTAGGAATATAATAGGTACTCCAGACCGAATTTCGGTCATGGCGGTCAATCTCAGCTGAGACCAGCATTTTTTTGTGTGGCATCTTGCAGGTCAACCTAGGAGGTTTTCGGCTGCTTAACCAGACTGTCTTGTGGCTGCCTCAATAAATTAAGGCCTCCAGCCAGGGCATAAAACTTAGAAACTAAGCGACTACACGCTAAGGGCACTCCCTGTGGGGTACGGACCTCGGCTTAGGGCGTCGCTAGTGGAGGACAGCAAGGGACAGGCTGGATCGGATTAATATTATTATTAGGGGAATTTAAAGCTACAGGCACAGCGGCGCGGACTGGCTCGAGGAAGGATCGGGGCGGGGATGGACGGGGACGTCGCGGCAGGCCCTGTGGGGTACGGACCTCGGCTTAGGTTGGGGACGGAAGGACGGCGGTCGGTTTTTGTTTTTGTGTGCTAAAGTACTGGTGGTTTCCCTACTACTCTCCAGGAGAAGGGGTTGTAGGGTCGTCTGGGATAGTGAGAGTATGCCTTGGTCGAATCTTACTTATGCGGGAGGGAGTGTAACGGGTGGCTGCCGCAATCAGGGGATTGGGGTGCTTTTTAGCTGAGTTGAAGAAACGCTTTGAGAGGCGTTTCATGAACTTGGACAGTGGGCATTTTGAGATCCAAGTGAAGATCTAAATTGCGGACAAAATGAGAATAGCAATCGGCGCAGGAGATATTATAGTGCAGGCGTGTGTGCGCAGACACAGGTGCACTCTCTCTTCCCTCACTCTCATAGTCCGATAGGACGGCAATCCGACACGACCGGAGAGAGATCAGGCACAGGACCAACGGCTTAACGGGCTTTCCGAGGCACGGGGGTTTCACACCGCCAACTTCCAAACTTCGGGCTGTTATAGTACTGAGAAATTCCTAATGGAAAAGCCCAATAACAATTTGTCGGACCTGGGAATCGAAATTAGGACCCCACGCTCAGCAGTCGCGTTTGCGATCACGAGACCAAAGGGGCAGTACCTATTAGGATGACCCCAACGAAATAAAACGATTACAAAACCCACAAAACTGACCATTTCAATGAAAATCACAGCAACCCTATTTATTCTAAATCGACAGTGTTTGCAGATAACAAATTGTCGTTGAAACGTAAACTTTATATCGAGCGAGCCATGAATAGGAATTCTTATTAATATTTGCTGTAGGGCTCATTTTTCACCCATTCACAAGGCGATCGCGACAAAGGGTTAGTCGGTCGGATCGGCCGACACTGCCTCAATATTTAACGTGTTCAGCGATATTTATGACTTGTGGGATTTGTGCTACTGATAGCGGGGAGAGGGTACCTCGTGACTTCTGTAAAATGACCACCACACTTGATCTCAAGGGCCCTAATCCACTAAAGCGTGTAGAAAAGTCGTTGGTATCTTGCTTGGACTACAATAGACTAGTGACCCTCTAGAGTGCTGGTTTCTTGCTTGTACACACGGCTACACATCAAGCTATACATGTCCAGTTTATGCTGATCTCGCATTGTATAAGGATTTCCTCACAATGCGAGGTCAGCTTATACTGGAAATGTATAGCTTGTTGTGTAGCCGTGTGTACTAGGCTTTTGCAATACCGATTTACGAGAATTATCATTGTGTAAGCCCACGTTCTTACGGACGTAATAAAATCGCGGCGATTTTTTTCGTGCATTGGATTTTCATCGCTCTGCTTAGCGCCGAGAGTTGAAAATCTAACAGTGTGTTTTTTAACGCACTGGGACGAGAGTGCGTCCCAGCCCGTTGGATTCTCAACGCTCGGCTTAACACCGAGAGTTGGAAATACAGTGCACGAAAAAAAATCGCCGCGATTTTATTACGTCCGTACGAATGTCGGCTAAGCGTAACAGATTCACATTATGAACCTATTATTTGTTCACTAATTTATGAAAAGTTCCTTATATTTAATGAGACTAATGTTGTCAATCATTGACCATCTTTACTGCATCACGTAAAAAAGAAAAAACGTTTATTTGCGATAAACATGACGCAAAAAAGAGTTTAAAACACAAAAATGAGAAAAGGTTGGGGGAAGCATGCGTCACATCCACGCAAATCGGCTATCGCTTAGCGTAATGCTGCGACTCGATGCAAGACCGAGCCCCAGCACTGTATCATCAGTTCTTATCACTTCGTTCTCATCTTCCTGCATCGAGGTTACTCTTACTCTCTTTAGATCATCCATTCATTTGGCTGAGCCCCACCTTACTTTAGTTTATTTGGAGCCTCTGCTCCAAGACACTTTTTTTAGATAGGGCATCTCGTAGTTGACCTCTGAGATCATGACTACTTAACCGGGCTTTCCTGTGGGTGCCTTAAGCTACTACACTCCAGCCAGGGGTTATTCAACTATGCTAATTAAAACTAGGTGAACGCTCGCTAAGGGCACCCCTGTGGGGTACGAACCTCGGCTTAGGGCGTCAACCGGAGGGAGGACATCAAGGATGGGACGGGCTGGGTCCAAGACACTGCAGTCAGCCATTAGTGCTTCCAATTCACTCAATACGTAAACTGGTTCCAAAACAGACATCCCAGGAACAAATTCGTCCCGCTCATGGCAATGCCCTAATTCGCCCTCGCTCGCACTCAGACCTTAACTTCATAATATTTAATTTTCGCCCACAAAAGGGTTGCCGCGTTCCGCTAACGACCCAAATACTTTTTTTTATTACATTTTTGGCAAAGGAAGCTAATCCTTGAGCCTCGTTAAGTGATTCCTGAGATTAATGGGCAGTTAATGAGACTGTATGGCACCGTGACCGTTGGCAATGCGATTGTAGTTGTTAATCATTAAAAAGTTAAAATTGTTGGCTTTGATCAGCTTGATTCAAAGTGTTGTCATGTTCTTTTTTTGAAACAACGTCGAATTTCTTTTGGTTTTCCATGCAGATTCGGGAATTTCCTGGGTCGAGAATCCTTTTATAGGTAAAAAGTTGCCAACGGCGGAAATATAATAATCTTATTGGTAGCAATATTTTTTTGCCGTTTGGGGTTGAAACACTAGGGCCGTGGGGTCCGAGTGCTCATCAAGTATTTCGGGACATCGCCAAGCGGTTGGTCGAGTCTTCACGTGACCAGAGGGCTGGCCAATTTTAAGGTCAAAGAATCAATATTGCCATCCAACGTGGCAATGCTGCCAGCCTTTCGGGCACTTTTCCCACTGTCAGTGAAGCGGATGAATTTTTTGATAACTAATTAGATTATTTTTTTCCTTTACATACACAACATCACGCCGTGTTTCCCCGAAGGATTGGGCAGAGGTGTACCTGTAGCAGGTACACCCACATTTCGCCAGTTATGTTTAAGTCCAATGTAATAGGGGCGAGACTATGGCCATCAACCGGGCACAAATCCAGACTCCGGGCTGCTACTGAGAAATTCTAGATAGAAAAATCCAATAACACTTTGCCCGACTCGGGAATCGAACCCAGGACCTCATGCTCAACAGTGGCGCTTGCGACCACTAGATCAACGAGGCAGTCCTTTACATACTTGTACATAATATACATTATATATACAGGGTGGCAGGGACATCGACGCGAAAACTGTTACCATGAATTCAGTACCTATCATGTGTTTCTGAAAGATTTCAACGCAGGGGGCGTTGAAATTTTTCGTTGGTTATTTTAAAAAAAATCAACTGTTTCATAGAAAAGTGCAATACCTACGCGGTCAAAATGTATGGGACAGCTGATTTTTCTTTTTCTGCAAAATCATGTACTGAATCCATGGTAACAGTTTACGCGTCGATGTCCCTGCCACCGTGTTTAGATTGTATATATAATAATATATACCTATTTAAGATTTGACAACAAACATTGTATGTTAACCCAGTCAATTTTAAACCTAATGACAAAAGTATTTTGATAACAAATCTGTATTACTCTCGTAACAAACTACTGTTGCTAAATTGTAGTACTTTCCTAGTAATCCATCATCTTCATCTGATTCCATCCCACCAGCCCGTCCCATCTTTGATGTCCTCCCTCCGGTAAAAGCCCTAAGCCGAGATTCGTACGCCACAGGAGGAGCCCAATTTTTTTTTTTGTGTGGGATATTATCAAATAACTTCTCTCGCTCTGGGCGGAGCGGGAGGGCGTGTCAGACTCTTATTGACTAAAACCCACCCGTGTTCCTTCGGTTGCCCTGTTGCCGGGGGCCACGATGTCCCTATCGGTTTTCTTCGAACCCCCGGCAGGCATTGGCCCTAGCGGACCCCGTCAATTCTGCTGACATCTCTTTGAGGCGCGCGTGGAACACAACGCGCCGTCGACCCGGGCTTGGTCCTTATCGGACGGCGAGTTACCCACAGGGGTGCCCTTAGCGAGCGTTCACCTAGTTTATAAGTTTAGTTTGTACGCCCCTGGCTGGAGGCTTTGAGTATAACAGCTTAAGGCACCCACAGAATAGTAATGACCTCAGAGGTCAGCTATGAGATGCCCTACAGAAAAAAAAAACATCCCATGAATTCTTAGCATTACAACCTCCACAGTTTTGGTTCTTCATCTCGCGCCGTGTGGGTCTCCCCCACCAATTATTTATTCAATATTATAACTAACATTTCAATAACCACGTAATCATCGCTTCGTTAGAGCAAACACGATTAATGGATCTTTTTAATTTTAACATATTATTTCATCGTTTGTCCATAAAAACACCTGTGAAGTGCACGTGTTCGAAAACGTGGTTCCGTACGTGAAACTAGGTATATTGATTTATCCTTAAATTGTTTGTGTATCGGGATTTTAAATAGATATTTATAATGCCTCCAATAACTAAAACAATAGGTTAATGTCACGGCTACTGGCTTGTTACAGGTAACTAAACGGCAAATCTATAGACAATGGTTTATTTTTAGATGTATAAAGCAATTTTTTAAATGCTTTTTAAAAAATAACACGTTTTTATCACGTGGTTGAATTAGGGACTTTTTACACAATTTTCTTTTTTTTTTGGAAAAACATAAGGACCTAAACCTTCTGGAAAATATATCTAAATGATGGCGAAAACCACATGGAAATTCAAAGTGTAGTTTAGAAGAACTACACCCTATTTGCGTAACATAACGTTCAATAGCAATCCGAGAGTTTTGAAGGATATTTCTAATCCATTGCTTCATGGGTTTCATAAGTTCGTCTGCTCAACAACGTAAATAACGCAATGAATGTGGCTGATCTGTAAAAATGACAGTAAATGCGATCAATTGTTACTTTATGAGTGTTACGCAATTACCCGCTCAGTGGTCACAAAAACAGAAAAGAAAAGTGATTTTGTTTTTTAAAATGATTTTATAGATTCAGCGATTGCGTATTTTCTTTAAAAAAGGCAGTATCTGATATCATGTGGTTTCTTGTCCTTACCATAGTTGTTTCACACACCATGGTTTTCGACCTATATTCAAAATAAGCAAAAACAAAAAAAAAAATACGATCCTTTCATGATAAAGCTATATTGCTAGGCAGGTTTACTCATCACGTATTTAATTAAGTACTGGTTTCCCCACGACATTTTCCTCTACCAAACAAATCAATATCTCAAAAAGATCCTTCAACACTTACAGAACCCTAAAAGCCTCCTAACTTGACAATGCTTAACTAACGATTATCGAGACCACACCGCATCGATTCGACTCGATTTATTGTGCGCCGCCGACCGAGCTCAATCGACTGATTTACTCGAATATAAACAAACTCTTTTACGCTGATTATGGTATGATCTTTACCTCTATAGAAGTGTTGAGTTTGAAAAAGGAACAAATGATGGTCTAATGAGTTATTGTGCACTTGTAGACTGTGGATTAGGTTTAGTTTGTTCTGACTTCGGAAGTATAAACTCAGAAATTAAATTATCCGGAAAAGAACCGGAGTTACCGACATAGCTTGCAGAGTATTTAAGCTGAAATAGCAGTGGATTGGCCATGTTTGTCGAAGGAGTGAAGACCAAGAATCGGCAAGCGTAGTGTGGGACGTCGCTCAGCTAGATGGACCGACGACCATATTAATTAAGTGGCTGGGAAAGACTGGATGCGGAAAGCGGAGGAAAAGGTGTTGTGATGCAGCCTGGGAGAGCGCTATGTCCAGGAGTTGACTGCGATATGTTGAGCAGATTGAAGTATGAACTATGATGGAGGGCTAAGACGAGCGGAGAAGGAAATAAGTTGGAGTCTAAAGGTAGAAGTCCGTAGCCGACTGTACTTTGAAGACGCAGAAATGTGACAGTGACCTTGAGTGGTTAGCTCGCGTGTTCTGTGCTGAGCTCACGCAACGCGTCGTACGTCCAGCCAGTAATAGGACTCACCCATCAAGGAGCGCTGGCTCAAATTAGACACATTATTAATTTATTATGCATAAAAAAAGGTATTTTAATAAGACACGTAATACATACTAAAAGAACAATAATTACATTATTACCCGACTACGGCAAAGCCAAAAGGAAGGATTATGATTTTAGCAGTCTATGTATGTATGTTTGTATGTATGTTTGTTTTTACGTGTGTTCCACCGTAGCGCCCAAACTACTAAACCGATTTTGATGAATGAGGTATCAATAGATTCGTAATAATGGTCCGGGTGACATAGGCTATATAATTTTTCCCTAAATTTAATTTGGTAGACTTTACACGTAAATTTCTAACCTCGATAAAAATTAAAATGGGTTGATCATGACATGTTTGGTATCAAAAGAAAGGTCTTGACGAGCACATTACAAATATGTGTATAATATTATATTTTCAAAGTAAATAAATATGTTTAAATCGTTAAAAACAAACAAAAGTGAGACTGCGCTACGTAATATTGCAAGATGTTACCAACGTGCAGTTAATCAAATCTTAATAAATAGTAACGATTTGTAATTCCACTCTTATGAAGAAAAACAAGTACAACGAAATATTTATATTTTGGATTTCTTCGAAGCTCGATATCGATATATGCTTTTGGCGTCGAAATAAATCGCTCTATGGTTTCGTCCAAAGCACTATGCACTGCTATTGGAATTTAAAATAGGTTAATTACTGAACTATTGTATTACTCTTATTTACGTTTATCAAGTGTAAAAACGGAAAAGTATAAAATAAAAAATAAAGTTTAATAAAAAACTGTAACCCGACTACCTACGGGAAAATGAAAATAATCTAAAAAGTACGAAACAAGCAAATATTTCAGACAGAAATCAAGACATAGGTACAAAAATGGTCAAGGTAAAGCCGTCGTCGCATGCCATTATAATTTTGTAGGTGTTCCTGGCACCAACATGGTATACAGGCATGCGACCACGGCTTTACCTGGACCATTTTTGTATCTGTCTTGATTTCTGTCTGAAATATTTGCTTGTTTCGTACTTTTTAGATCATTTTCATTTTCCCGTAGGTAGTCGGGTTATAGTTTTTTATTAAACTTTATTTTTTATTTTTAAAATGGCGAAGGTTTCAGAAAAATACGCTTGATAGATTTTGCGTGATTCTGTTTTTTATCCGCGTTAGACATAATTACAAATGAATTTCACTATGTAATTTAATCATATACTAAAATGTTTTATATTAAGTTATAAAAAAAATGCTCTAATTTAACATGTATGTTAAGACGTGATCTTCAGTATATAATCATTAGAAGTCGGTTATCATCGCCTTAATTAATATATGTATACATAAATGGACTACATATATGGGTCTGAAATAAAAGATTTAATTTAATTTAATTTAATTAGAAAGAACGCGCGTCAATCGTTCAGCGGGGTTAAGGTAAAGTTCGTCTGACTCTGGTTTCTATTGTATTTCTATGAAATCGAATCAAATTTCTATGAAGTCGACTGCTGCTGTTGCCTGCAGTCGGCTACGGAATTGTACCTTATATATCATTTCTAATCTTGGTACACTACGGCAGTGAATCATGGCCGGTCCGAACATTGTGCAGAAGACTGCGCAGTAACATTTTTTAGGAACCAAATATTGACATGAGGCAAGTGTTAGTAAAAGAACATGCGCGAAAGTTCGCAAAGTCTATGTTCAGACCAGCCGAGATTTATCAGCCGTATTGTAAGCCGACGTTCGCACGGACGTAATAAAATCGCGGCGGGATTTTATCGTGCACTGGATTTTCAACTCTCGTTGAGAATCCAACGCGCTATGTCGCACTCTCGTCCCAGCGCCTTGAAAAAACACTGTTGGATTTTCAACTCTCGGCGCTAAGCAGAGCGTTGAAAAACAAGTGCATGAAAAAAAATCGCCGCGATTTGATTACGTCCGTGCGAACGTCGGCTATTTATGTCCAGTCTCGGATGTACACTTAGAATACCTCCCGGTCGTAGGCACCTATTCTACAAGTTTGAAGTAAGTAACACGTTTCGAGACGGAAGTCAGAAAATTTGAAAATCAGACTAATAGGTACTAATTTCGGTTTTGTATCTAGGTTAGGTAGTACCTACATTAGGTGGCCAATAATAGCAACATTTTAAACAGTAGGAAGGTAGGTACATAAAGCGGAAATTAGAAAAAAAAAACATGTTTTTTCCCTGTACAAATCCCAGTTTTTTATCGTTAAATGTTATAAAAAATACATAGATTGCATCGTAGCAACGATAATTTACATAGTACCTCTATCAGTCCTCATTACTACGTAAAAACCTATGTCTAATTACATGAAATTCTCTTAATTAACTCTGAAGAAGTGTGTAGTGTAAAACCTCCTTACATACCATAGACAATCGACACTGTCTCGAAGTCATCGATACTTTTTTTATACATTGACTGTTCACTACGCTGTTATTGTTAATAGCTCGATGTAAGACCAGCAATGGAAGTGAGACACTTTCTTTTGGTCGCTTGTGTTGTCGTAGTTTGTCGTCAGGTGTAACGGGGTAAGTAATGGAGTTAACTTTATGTGGACACTCAATAGATAGATAGGTCAGTAGGTTAGTCTATGAATAGGACTGAGGAAAACTTATATTAATAAATTGGACGTAGATTAGCAGAAAGGACTCAACCCACACTATGGTCAAAAATGAAAAAGGTCCTAATGGAACTAACCTTTAGGTCCTTTTTAATTTTTGACCATAGCGTGGGTTGAGTCCTTTTTGCTAATCTACGTCCAATTAGTACACACGGCTACACATCCAGCTATAAATTTCCAGTATAAGCTGACCTCGCATTGTACGGAAATCCTAAGCAATGCGAGGTCAGCATATACTGGAAAATTATAGCTTGATGTGTAGTCAAAGTCAAAGTCAAAGTCAAATCATTTATTTCAAATAGGCCCATGTATGGCACTTTTGAACGTCAAAAATTACAAAATAATAAAATTGATTCTAGTCGCCCCTTCCAAAAGGTAGTTTTCGTATGGAGAAGAATGGGCAAGAAACTCCACCGTTACTCTTTTAAAATGTTTTACAATATTGTTTGTATATGTACGTACATTTGTTAAATAATTATTATATGTGAAGACGATGCACCTAGAATAAAATTACTATACCACAATAGGTAAAAAAATTAAAAATGAAGCAACGATAGATAATTTAATTTGTGACAGATACATGGTTCTCACATATTTACAAACATTGTAAAAGTAGACGATTTTCCTAAAATGTTACAATTAATAAGTCAGTGTGTAAGGAAGTAATCACAGAATGTAAAATCAATGTCATACTTAAAACACAAAGTAATAAATTTTACAATTAAATTAGCAACCAGTTTGATTTTGTCTTGATTCTAAATTGTCCTATGGAGCAGGACCAGCATGTTTCCAAGCACTCTTATCTTGGATATAATCCTCTAATTTGTAATATGCTTGTTTATAAAGTGTACTTTTTATATGAGTTTTAAATTTTCTTTCATTTAATTGCAATATGTCACAAGGTATTTTGTTGTAACATTTAACACAGTACCCCATAAAAGATGTATGTACTTTAGATAACCTGAAAAATGGTTGATCTAGTTTATCTTTATTTCGAGTATTAAAATTATGTCTATCACTTATTTTATTAAAGAGATGTGGATTTTTCCTTACATACATAATATTTTCATAAATGAATTGGCAAGGTACCGTCATAATATTAATCCTTTTAAAAAGTTCCCTGAGAGATTCGCGGCGACGTAGATTATAAATGGCTCTGACAGCTCTCTTTTGCAAAATAAAGATGGATTCAATGTCAGCAGCCCGACCCCACAGTAAAATGCCATATGACATAATGCTGTGGAAGTAGCTAAAATAGACCAAACGCGCGGTTTCTACATCTGTTAACTGTCTTATCTTTCTAACAGCATAAGCGGCCGAGCTTAACCGCCCCGCAAGAGATGTTATATGAGGTCCCCATTGTAATTTCTCGTCTAGCGTGATTCCCAGGAAAACCGTTTGATTAATAAATTCCAGTTTTTCTCCATTCAATATGATGTCACATTCGCTACTTTTAACATTAGGTAATTTAAATCTAATGCATTTGGTTTTTTTTTTATTAAGTACCAGATTATTTACCGTAAACCAATCTTGGACTTGCAGAATAGAACTATTCACGTCGTCAAGATTTTGTGATTGTCGGTTTATTTTAAAGATTAATGATGTGTCATCTGCAAATAACACCATCTTCGGTTGATTTGGAAGTATTTGGGGTAAATCATTAATGTAAACTAAAAAGAGGAATGGACCCAATATCGAACCTTGAGGAACGCCCATTGCCATTTCAGACCCTAATGAGTTTACGCCGTTTACCTGAACTTTAACCTTTCTATCTTTCAGGTATGATCTAAGTAAATCAAGAGCTGTATTCCTAATCCCATAGTGTTCTAGTTTCAGCAGAAGTGTCTCATGGTCTACACAATCGAACGCCTTCGAGAGGTCGCAAAAGATTCCAATGGCATCTTGTGCTTCTTCCCAGGCCTTAAAAATGTTCTTTATTAGGGTGACACCGGCGTCAGTAGTACAACGCCCTTTGGTGAAACCGTACTGTTGTTCATGAAAGATGGAATTTTTATTAAAGTGACGTAACATTTGATTGAGCATCAACTTTTCAAACACCTTACTGAGAACTGGTAGAATTGACACAGGCCTATAATTGTTGGGTTCTTTACTTTCACCGGATTTGAACAATGGAACTACTTTACTGTGTTTCATGAGATCCGGAAAGACTCCTTGGTCTACACTGGTATTAAATATGTAAGCTAAATAGGGCGCAATGGTTTCGATAATAGATCTACAGACTTTTACAGACATTCCCCAGAGATCTTCTGTTGATTTAATTTTAAGATCTTTAAAAGCTTTTATAACAGCCTGGGGGTTTGTATGCTGAAACCTAAACTCCAAAGGGCATGCCTTCACATTCTGTCTAAGTAAGGCAGCAGAAAGCGCGGGTGAGGAATTTAAAGCTTCAGTAGTTTTAAGAGGAATATTAGCAAAAAAGTTTTCAAATTCTTGAGCTATTTCTATATCTGAGTTAATGGGGCCATGTGCAGTCTCTAAATTAAATTCAGTATTTCGCTGTTTTTTCCTACCCGTTTCATTATTTATTACTTGCCAGGTAGTTTTTATTTTATCATCAGCTGATTTTATTTTATTGCTAATATGCAGAGCTTTGGCTATTTTGCAAACACTTTTAAAAGTTTTTGAATATTTTGCAACATACTTATGAAAGTTTGTATTATCCATATGTTGCTTTAAACCATAAAGTTCAAATAGTTTTTCCCTGCTTTTACGAATACCTGGAGTCGCCCAATCACTAAATAAGAACTTTGTGTAAATACTTTTAGTCTTTAGTGGAAAAGTGTCATTAAATTGTGTGTTTAATAGTGAAAAGAACTCGGCGTAGAACTCATTTGGGTCACCTATATTATTAAAACTCTGAACACATAATTTATTGGCCAAAGAATTATTTAATTTCTCTAAACTTTTACATGTAATTGGCCTAAACCTTATTTGAATTTTTTGTAAAGGTATGTAGGAGCAAAATGTTATTGTTTGTCCACTGTGATCTGATGGCAACTTATTTACAATTTGTTTGTGTAAGTAATCACAATTACAAAAAATATTGTCTATACAAGTGGCAGAAGAAGCTGTCACTCGGGTTGGTTCAATAAAAACATTTGACAAATCAAATGACCTAAAAAGACTTAATAATCTGACAGTATTCGAGTTATTTTCTAATAAGTTAATATTAAAATCACCACATATGATTATTGACTTACTACTAGTACTAAGTTTCTTTAATACATCTTCCATTACAGAATCAAACACGGATAGATTCTGGTAACTTGGAGGTCTGTATACGCATACTATAACATGCTTATCAAGCTCAACACAGGACAATTCAATGTTGTGTTCAACAGACAGTCCAATAATGTCTTTTCTTTCTTTCGATTTAATGGAATTTTTTATTAATATTAATGACCCGCCATGTATCATACATTTTCGGCTGAAATGGCTGACTACACAATAATTTTCATAATTAATTGACATCACTTCATGATCTTTTAACCAATGCTCTGTTAAACAAATTACATCAAACTTGGTATTTTCTAAAAACAATTCTATTTCCAGTAATTTGGAAGAGCAACCTTGGATATTTTGATTGAATAATTTTAAAGTATGTAGCCGTGTGTACCTACTTTTTTCATTTTAATTAGTGCCCACTCTGCTGGCCGATATACCACCAAGAATCTTACTCACCTGCAGTTGCCTTCAGAGCATCTGTTCACGTGTCCCGTCACTGTCACTAAAAAATATACAGCCGTTTTACCTTACACGTTCCGATTTTGACCACACTCCAAATACTTACCTTATATTTCCTTATCGCCTTGTCTAGAGTGTGGGTTTCTATTACGACTCACATTGTCATCGTAAAATCTTTCAAGGCAAAACTGACAAAATTCCTAAGCAGTACATAAATGAGGTTAACAAGATAATATATGGCTATTAATGACTCTTCCAGACCAAACCTATTCGGCTTATTGGTGATTCGCCCGTTTTTTTTTCTTGATGTAATTCGCCCGAAGTAAATTTTTTTGTAGGCCAATAGATAACTCCAGAAATCGATTCGCCTACAAATAAATTACCTAATTTCGTGCGAATCGCCTCAAGAAAAAATTATATTATTTAAAAGAGTCGATTCGCCCGTTCCGGGCGAGATAATTCGGGCGAATCACCAAATAAGTCACCTATTCTTGTACAGTGATGACTTGATAACCCAGTGTCATCATTATCATTTTGTAAGTTATCCTTCTGTTCTTTCTTACTCTGTGAAGAGTTATAAGGCAGGGTACAGGCAGATGTGTGAGGCACTCGTTAGCGAACATGCGCCGTTCTGCCTACATCTTAATTAAGGGAACGGAGTACGGTACCCGGCGCGGCTACAAGAAAGTACTACCTTGAATTTATTGAGGATTATTTTGTATTTTTTGCTGAATTTCTTAATGGGTATGAAAGTAAATTTTTGTAGATGGGTTTTTCCGCGGAAGAATAATATTTAAAAAATAATGATATGGGTTTATGTAGGTAGGTAGGTACTTAACCTGTTTTGTTCGCGACGTTTAGAGGACAAACAAAATTATATTAAATTAATTTGTGGAAGGAAATGAGTGTACTTATGCCTAATTCCTCCACACTATACTTACATTTTTAGGCAATTAGTCAGAAACCCTGAAAAACCCAATTGCTCTACATGAGTGGTAATTAGTAGACCGTTATTATAAACAAAGTCCTTTGTTACTGACGTCAATCGTTAATCAAATACTAATTTATATTGTTATGTACTAATTAAGCTAATTTAGAGGAGAACAGTTAAACAAGGAAATATTACATTTCATGGAGATATAAATAAATAAATATGAAAAAAAAAAACTTACTAAGTTCTCTCTCGCACTCTCTCTTCATTGTGATATAATTTGGGGGATAGTTCTTAAGTTAAGATTTTAATAAACTTTGTTTGATGAATAAATAAATAAATAATAATAATAATTGAAAAGGACAATTAAAAAAAGAAGTTACTCTAGAAGAAGAAAGAAAGTTAATAATGAGGAAGAGGAGAGAAGATTAAAGGTTTAAAGACAAAAAAAAAAGAAATGCTTCTTTAAAATTTACCTACCTATGTATCGCTATGTGTAAACATATTTTTCCCTAAGGAGAACCTACGTAATGTAAGTAGGTACGTCAAGTTTACTAAAGCCGCGGTGACCTACAAATTAATAAATAATAATAAAAATCATTTAGGTATATAGGTAGGTACATAATGTTGAAATAATTGTATAAATTATAATAATGTCAATAATAAGGAAAGTGTACTTAATCACTACCTATAATTATGTGATATCAATATGGAACATGGTTTAATTAACTTTATGAGCTGTTAGTTGGTTTTGGTCCATTTTTCTCTGAAATTAATAATTATATTTTGTATTTTTTCCTCATTTTTGTGGTTTGACCTTGGCTGATTACGTTTCGAACATTGTATGGAGTTGGACATGTATGACTCGAATCGAGTGCTGGATAATTATAGCTTAAGTAGGTACTGTTTTTAGTCAAAAAAGCCTAAACTTATTTCCTACTTTCTCTTTTTACTTTTGTATTCTAAACCTCTGAAATAATATTGGATTATCTAATAATTAACCAATACTTAGGTACCCTAATTGACAATAATGTGACTTTTACTAAGTTAAGGTCGGTTACCAGTTGTTACGGATAGTTGGAAACCCAAAAGTCTACATGACAACCAGTCTTACCAAAGGGTATCAGATTACCCAGTAACTGGGTTATGGAGGTCAGATAGAAAGCATAGAGTAATCAGCCTATAACGTTCCCACTGCTAGGACACTGGCCTCCTCTCTGTGAACGGGAGTGGGCCGAAATCCACCACGCGGACCCAGTGCGGGTTGGTAGATGTCACGTCTTCTAATTTATGTTTCTTTAAACAAAAGCTTTTTACCGTAAAATATATATGAAAATGCTTTTAAATTTTCGATCATGATAACGTTATAAAATTAAATTAAATTAAATAAATCTTTATTTCAGACTAAGGTCCATAATTTTATTAGTATATTGGAATTAGTAACAACGGTGCTTAAATAAGGTTAGTATTGTTATTTTATTTTACAAAATTATTTATTTACGCAGACCTATGACCCAGTGTCCCTGAAAGGGACAGTCTGGTCTGGCAGCGATCATTTTTAGAATACTATGTAATAACGTGCACGTGGACGTCCAGGATAATATCGTCACGTTCGATCGATCGTCACAAAACCTTTTGAGTTACTGTAGTGTAAAAAGTGTAGAAATAATAGTGTCAATGACACACATATAACACATGAACAAAGTGTTTCTATTAAAATATCAGTCTAAGAAAGTGGAACGAAATTCTAATTTTTAAAATAATTACGTAAAATTGTTGATTAAAATTGCTTATTAATCTTATAGGCTAAATTGTAATTAATTATTAAGAACTTGGTTCTTCTTAATAAAGGATAAAAAAATAAAATAAAAAATCGTCACGTTATAAATTTTAAAACCATTTTCCCGTACTTTCTTGCATCCATAACGTATTAGGTCGAATATTGATGAGCAATTAAGATTGGTGTTCAGAGCAATCTCGGAGCCGGCGATAAGCACATTTGTTGTCCCCGATGCAACACTTATGCTAATCACCACGCTTGGCTTACCATCGCCACTCCTAAACTCGGCAATCGACGGTGGTCTTGTATCAAATAGAAAAAAAAACAATCGAAGATATGTACAGTAATTATTGTGAAAGCAAGATTTGATAAGAATAGAGATAGCTTGGTTTAAGGCATAGAGAAAGGATTTTACTGGCAATTATATTTGAATTTTTTTATCTGTTTGTTTATGGATCTCCAATAAAAGGGTGTACATGATTCATCCATTATTTAATTACAGAAAAATAGCTGTGTTTTGGATACTTTTAATCTTGTAGAAAAAACGCTTTATCAAATAGTTATTCTTGGTTCAAAATCAAAAGTAATTTTGCAAATTAGGCTAAGTACAGAACGTACGTCAAAATTACATAAGAGAGTCTCCCAAAACGCCCCTGCCCTTGACCACTTCTTGAGCTGGGAAGAAGAAGTGGCGCAACAAACTCCCCAGCAGCACAGCTAATTAAGTTAGTTAATGTTAATTAAGTTAGAGAGTTCAATAAAAGAGGCTTAATACCGAAGTCAGACTTGATTTTCAACCTAATTAAATTTGTCAAGATAAAATTAAACCCTACGTTAAAGATTATACGTCTACAAAATCCATTAACCCCAGGTTGTGAAATTCTAAAACGTGAATAATTTCGGAATGACGGTCATCAAAACATTTACTCATTTTGATTTACCGTTAACTTCGACCATAATACCGTCCTAAACGTGTGCAGAAATTATCTCCTATCCATGGAATGGGAACAATAATTTCTATTAGGCCCAGGCTATAACTCTTAATTGCTACAACCGCCGCACAAACGGTTGATTGTTAGCTAAATGAAACGAACATGTCCCATACAAAACACCTTTCTTTTACCTTTTGACTTATCGACTTCCCTCGTAAAATTTATGAAGATTACCATCTACAATCACGCCTACTCTCAAGAAATCAATGGACACTCAAGCTTTGCGTCTACCAAAGATTTATTAGTCCCTATTCGAACATAATCTCAACTAATTCACCGTAGAAAAACGTCGGGTTTATAGCCAGCAGGACAATCGCTCCTTTGTCGCTCGCCTCAATATATTTTAAATGACTGCTCGAGACGGCCTCTCGTGAAGCCGATCCCATTGTGACTGACGATGGACGTTCCTTTTTCGTAATCGAATGCGGGATATTTATTTTGAATTAAGAATAATTTCTTTTTTAGCTGCCGTCTGTGGACGTGTGCCGAGCATTAGCGGCCTTTGTTGACGCTGTATTAATGAACTTTGAATATCGAATGGTGTTTCTTTTTCTTTTTTTTATGCTTTTGAATTGGACTACCGCGTCGTTTACGGATTTCATTCTGGATACATCACCTGTTGAACAATTTCTGACGGTTTCTTTATGAAGCTTCTAACCTTCTTCGCCGCGGATCATCAGGCATAATTATGTCCATATGAGGGCAGGAGTGAGCATTGAGCCATGGGACCGCAGAGTGAGCCATAGAGTGGAAAAAATAGAAAAACTTTTTTCTAGGGGACCTCTATGGTATGTTATTAGTTTTGGTATTTATGATACAATTGGGTAATGATAAGGATTTTATAAGTTCTTTAAACTTTTGTGACCCTCCAATCCAACTTTACCCAAAAGAACGAGTCCAAAGAAATAACCAATCAACACGGAAGATTCTCAACAATTTTTTGACACATTGACTTACAATAATTCCAAAAGATTAAAACTTCGATAAATCATGACGAAAGGGTTCCGCAAACAATTAATATTATCTCCGACTTAACTCCTTACTTCACTCATGTTCAGTCAGTTTGCATTGTTTGACAGAAACAACATGGCGGCTAAGCTTACATTAACACTTTGCTAATTGAAAACTGTGTCCCAAGACCAAGATGGATGATTGTGGATTTTGTTAAGCGTTTCTTGCTGTAATAATATTGGTAGATTGTTTAATGAATGTTGGAATTTGTAAGTAAGGAATTACCTACACTGTTTATTTTTAGGGTTTCGTACCCAAAGGGTGTCAACGGGTCCCTATTACTAAGGGCTCCGCTGTCCGTCTGTCACAGGGCTGTATCTTTTGAACCATTACAGGTAGATACTTGAAATTTTGACAGTGATGCCGATTCTCTTGTACGCGACACACGGCTACACATCAAGCTATAATTTCCAGTATAAGCTGACCTCGCACTGTACGGCAATTCTATACAGTGCGAGATCAGCATAAACTGGAAATGTATAACTTGATGTGTAGCCGTGTGTACACCAAACTAAACTAACGAAACTATCACTACAATTAGTTACTTTCAGCTATGAGAATCGAATACTAGAGTTGCGTTGCGCTTTCGCATCGCGCCTGTCTGCGGGAGCCTTTATTTGGATTATTGAGCAGATGAACTTTTCAAACATTGCTTCATGTTTGAAAAGTTCATCATTCATATGGATACGGAATTTACATCCAAATCCTTCTGTTCGTGATAGAAAGTGCAGTTGGGGTACCGATATCGTTAATATTATTGATTTACTTATTGTATTCTATGTTTCCATAAAATAGTAATAATGACCTAACCTATGAGCCTACCTTTTTATTTTAAGGTCAAATTAATAGTATTGAATGAACGATGTATCACGCAGTAGGTAACAGATACCTACCAATGCATTTATTTTTGCATACATGGCGTCATCTAAGTCACACCACGGGCAATTAGCGAGAAAATGACGCTATTATAATAGAACAAAATGCTATTATTGTATAGGAATATTAATTCAATAATTCTCGAACATTAATTCTAAGTATTTAACGTAAACGCGATAATTACGAACTAATTCACGTTGGCGTAGCGTTTTAATTTGTAAATATTAATTGTTTACACATCACCTCATTGTCACATTAGAATTTCATCTTTACATCTATGTAGATAGAGTCTAATAAGTTTTGATGAGTCCTATGATTAATCTGTGGTCGTGGTCATTGATGATCAAATCTAAATATAGGTGTTATTTTTTAAAGAGTGTGTTATTGTTGTCTGAATGTGTGTGTTTGTCAGTATGTTTGTGTGTGTGTGTATGGGTGACGTCATCATACAAAATAGCGGCCACGTTGTTTGTTGGAGTGTTATCGAATTAACTTGAAGTGTGAAGTTATTCAAAGAAACATGATTTGAATGAGCTGTTGATGCTGTTTTGAGATTTTAAGGAAAACTTTTTATAGCAGGAAAGTGACCTTTTCCTTAACTTATTTTTGTTCTAGTTATGTGAAATGCTTTAGTTTTCTAAAACAGCTTATCTCTAGGTACTATATGTAACCAAACTTATTTAGTTACTCTATTTTATTCTATTACAATTCCGTTTATTAATATTAAATGGTAGTTAGTTTGACATCAGTTAGCAAACGGAAGTACCTAGCATTATTTTGCTACGATTAAAGTATCTCAATTGACTAACGTCAGAATTATAAGATTGAAGTTGTGGACGGCATTCGGGTTCCAACCGTTAAGTCGTACAGACGTTCATAATATTAAGTGTAAAACTGTGCTGAGTGATCATGTGCTATCTATGATTGTGTTGAACGATTAAACTAAGAATAAGAAATATAAAAATGACGTTTTATTACTAGTGAAATGTTATTCGTTTTACATATATATTACCCAAACGTCATAATCTGCTTATAAGGCAGTATTGGGCGCTGATTAGATAAATCCTTAAATGTAAAAACTAATTGAGCAGTGGTGGCCCAGTGGTAACGGCCGCGACTTACGAGTTGTAGGTCGTAGGTTCGAACCCAGACAGGCGCTTTACTTTGTGTAAATTATTTCATCACCACTGCTTTCAAAACGGTGAAGGAAAACATCGTGAGGAAACCGGCATGTCCTAGAACCGAAAATTCGAAGACATGTGACATCTACCAACCCGCACTGGGCCCGCGTGTTGGATTACGGCCCACTCCCTCTCACCGAGAGGAGGCCTGTGTCCCAGTAGTGGGAACATTTATAGGCTGATGATGATGAAAGACTAATTCCCCCTAGTTTTGTGGATGATAGGTATTCGGGGTTATTACCCCGAAGAAATTCTTTATGCCATCAGTCTTGCAAATATTAGGTAAGTACTCTCCAAGTCATATAGCGACACTATGTGGTCTCCTTTCAATATGTCGGCCGAACTACGTCCACAGCTGACTGCTGGTCAGAAACCTTTCCCAAGCATCTCAAAAACGACAGGTCCAGCGCTTGATCCAGCAGCTTTCCCGGACCTTACCATAAGATCATAATAAATCTAATTCTTAGATTTGGCGCACACTGTGCGACATGCGACTGCGACAGCTCGGCAACTAGACGAAACGACAGGCTGCGGCCGACGATTTTCATATGTTTTGTTTACAAAGCTCCGCATACTTGGCGTCGACTTGCAGAGTCGCAACGACAGGCTGTGGGAGTCACACGCTTTCGCCACTTATCGCAGCTACTAGACGCATGGTGTACGCGTACACCTGACGACAGTCGCATGCGATAGGTCAGCGTCAGTTTTGCTGTGAGAGCTGAGGAAGGTGCACGTGTGTTTGTATTGCGAATCTCAACATGGATACTTGCTAATTACGGACGTGGAAGCGCGTCGAATGCTCAAAGAAAATGAACACCGACAACGACGTCTGTCGTAACAACTAGTCGCAGACGCAAACGACAGCTCTGCGTCTAATCGCAGCGACAAGACGCAGATGTATACGCCAACTCTGTGTCTTGTTGCAGCGACAAGACGCACAGTTTGCGCTGTCACTAATTGTGGTTGCCTTGTGAATAAATACAATTTTAAATTAATGTTTTATGCCTTTACAAAAAAACAAATATCTTGTTCTTCGATGTGCCATCAAGTATCAAGTACATCAATAACTTAATCATTAAGTAAATAAATAATCAAGACTTCTGACGTAACCATAGACATATCGTGAGGAACCTTGCTTGTTCTTGTTCATTCAATTATAAAGTATCTACTTATTGGACCACACCTAAATTGAATGTTTACATGTATTTGCTTGAATGTTTAACAACTAATTGACTATGCTCTATCACGTCTTTTATATGCAGAATGAATAATTATATAGCTGCGCTCTGCGGTTTTACCCGCATAATTCTCGATCCCGTGGGAATATCGGGATAACTAATATCCTATGTCTTAACCCAGGTTATGGTTCACCCATGTGCCAAATTTTATGCAAATACGTTCAGCCATTTTAGCGTGAAAGCGTAACAAACTTTCGATGTGGTTGCGTTGTGACTGCGACGTGGTCTTGATGTGGTTTGTATCACCCACACGGTGGATTTTGACGGTCAAATGTGGTCCGTGTGAATAAACTATTCATTTTCATACAAATTAGCGTCCGTCCATGTGTTGTTGTTGTGGTGTGGTTGTGGGGTAGTTGTGGTACGTGTGATTGGGTCCTTTTAAGGTCGAAGCAGGATGTCTTCTTCCGTACTTATCTATATCAGACATGATCTCAGTATTAACACACTTTCTAGCTTAAGTAACTAATAAACAATCCATTCAAGTAGACATATTCCTATCGTGACAACCTTGACAGAAATATTATATTTTTATCCCACAAAGCAACGCGTGCTTTACTTGTGGTAAACACGCTGTGAATGTGTGTGCAAGCGCAGGAATTCTGGGTACCGTCCGAGACACGGGTGAAGTGGGAACTGTATGTGTGTGTGTTATGTGCTGACGCTATTCGTCTTCACACATACATTCACAGCGTGTTTGTACACTATACTCCGTTTGAAATAAGATTAGACATTTAAACAAACCTTTTTTACTGTCCGTTCAACCGATTTTGATTTCTATTGCGTAGGCATAAGGATGGCATTCAAAGCAAAAAAGTGGTTACCAACTGTTTACTGCAGCTGCCATTTGTAATGCCACCAATAGAAGTCAAAATCGGTTGAACGGACTGTAAAAAAGGTTTAGTTAAAAGTCTAATCTTATTTCAAATGGAGTATAGGTTACCACAAGTAGAGCGCGCGTCGCTTCGTGAGATAAAAATACTACATGTGCTTACGTGACATATGTCACGGGTGCCGTCGAATGTACAATGAAATTAATTGAGAGCTATGTAAGTACATATGACACATGTCTTGTCGCCTTGCCTCGCAACTTATTTAGTATTGACACAGGAGTTAATCCTTTGAATGAATAATAATTATGTTTATCTTGCTACTATGTAACTTTTTCCTAGAACTGTTAATTTATGATTGAGTTATAATATAAACAGCAATTTCCTCAATGAAATTAACAATATTAAATATCAAGCTGCATTTCAACTTGATATTTAATATTGTGTTATTATTTGTATGTTTAATGTTGCTGCAAACCAGAAAACACCCATTCTAATAGGATCAAGGGCGGATCCAGCCTTCGAGTCAGGGGGGGTCAGATAGTCGGGGTCTAGTCAGGACAGGCTCCAACCAGTGGTGGACAAAACAAATGAGGCCACCCCGCCGCGGTCTTCTCAGTTTATGTAGGTATTTCATCATCTGCCTAGCCTTTTCCCAACTATGTTGGGGTCGGCTTCCAGTCTAACCGGATGCAGCTGAATACCAGTATTTTACATGGAGCGACTGCCTATCTGACCTCCACAACCTAGTTACTAGGTAACATGATACCCCTTGGTAAGACTGATTGTCAGACATTTTTGGGCTTCTAACAAAGATCTACAAATGACAGCCGGGACCAACGGCTTAACGTGCTTTCCGAGGCACGTAGGTGTCTTGGTATGTAAAGATGGTCACCCATCCACAGACCAACCGTGGCAAGCGTAGCTTAACCTGATCGATCGATCCGTGAAGCTGTTGTTACTTAGCCACAAGCCCCCCAGTTTATGTAGGTATTTCTAGTAACATTTTGCAAAAAAAAATATAATACCGTAAGTATACTGTGCGTAATTATACTTAATCTACCTACACCTTAGTCGTCGCAACCTGCAGGATTGTTTTTTTCAGAGAGGTGCATTTTCATCTCAATAGGCTTTATTTTACTAAAAGCAAGAATGTAGGATGCGGGAGCGGGAGCGAGCAAGGCGAGCTCGAAATTTTTTGCACCTCGTCTCGGAATTCTCTGTAAGCTTTCTATTAAACATTCTTACGGAAATAGGAGTTGCTTAGTCGACTTAAGCAGTAAAGTTTGAGAGTCAGAAGAATATAGAACGCAAGAGCGAGCGAAGCGAGCTCGTAAGTTTTAGCACACCGCCTTGTGAAGGTAAGGTTTTTTTCTGAAAAGTCATACATATTTATGGTGACCCGTCGTCGCATGCCATTATAATTTTGTAGGTGTTGCTGGCACCAACATGACACCACGGTTTTACCTTGACCATTTTTGTACCTATGTCTTGATTTCTGTCTGAAATATTTGCTTGTTTCGTACTTTTTAGATCATTTTTATTTTCCCGTAGTCGGGTTACAGTTTTTTTATTAAACTTAATTTTTTTATTTTACCCAAGCATTATCCCTATTACTATCACTTAGAACTCTAAGCCCAGCTTAAAAGGTAAAGTCGTGAAGTGAAGTAAGAAAACACAATTACTTGATATTGTTCGCGGCACAGATTAACAGGTAAACTTGTGAACCGATCGATAAGTCGCATCTTAGGGAACGTTAAACCCATTAAGGATTTCTCTTGAACGTGCGCATTCAAGGGTTAGGACCCCGGGTTATTCTGTAATGAAGTGCAGAAGTTAAGTAAAATTAAAGTTACATTTAATTTTGCTTTAGAAATTAGTTACGAATGAATTAAGGTGATATATTGAAAAAAATGGGCTTTTTCTTTATCGTGTAACTTTCAAAGTATTTGGAATAGGGATTTCAAATTTTGGTGTATGATTTTTGACTATATAATCTAGTATCCGGAAAAAGGAATACACGATACAATGAAATTTTCTCGATACAAAAAATTTGCAAAGGTCTATCTATTTTTATCTTTTTTTGAGTATCATGGCGCAACGCTTATGAGTTATTCAATGGAATTTACTTTAAAACAGAGAGTAAGCGTTTCGAGTTTTAAGAAAAGCAGTTTTTTTTTAAATAATACTTTTCATTTACAAAAGACGGCATTTCGTTTTGGCACATACGTTGTTTTATTCCGAGCGGACACACATTATCGTCATCTCTTCTTTCGCCTATCAAAAGTATTGTCATCACTCTCGTTCATTCATAGATCAGTCGCCCGATGGGGCTCATCGACGAAGAATCTATGTCACTTTTTTGCAAATCGGTGCGATCAAATTTACGTGATTTAAAGAATTTTGTTTACAGAAAAAGTTAGTACTTCAGCAAGTTAAAGTAATTATTGAATGCAATTAGTGTTGAATAGGTATTCAGACTGTGTGTGTGTGTGTATTCTTGTGAGTCCTGCGAACAATATAACATTATTTTTCTATTATGATTTCGTGGTGACATTTAAATTATTTATAAATATAGAAATAAATATAAAATCAAAACTGAACAGTACCTGCAACGTTTGGAGTGCACAGGGCTATCAATGAACTCATTTTACAGGAATTCAATAGCAATAAGATGATGATAATAGTGAGTCGAATTCTCCACCTTCACTAAAGCACAACCAACACAATCTATTCCCGCTTTTTAATGTATTATTGTGTACGCATTTTATTTTCTAAGAACATCTATTTTTATACCTACAACTTTTAATAATCTTTTATCTAAAGAAATAGGCTAAATAAAATTCGTTTTTAGGTTTTGAAATACGTCAACAGTACATCAATATGTCAAGTACTGTCACTACGAATCATAGATCACAAAAAAGAAATGGAGTCGCATTTGAATTGTAAAAAAGGAGAGTTTTTACTCGACTACGGCAAAATCAAAGGAGGGTTATGATTTTAACATGTATGTATGTATGTATGTAACAGGCTATCAAATGCAAAATAAAATTCAAGTCAGACTAGTTGTTCCAGAGATTAACGCGTTCAAACAAACAAGAAAACAAACTCATCAGCTTTATTATTAGGACTAGCTGCACTCCACGATTTCACCCGCATAAGTCCCAATCCCGTGGAATATCGGGATAAAAAGTATCCTATGCCCTAAAGTCTAAACCAATTTATCATCACTGTATTATTTTCAACACAATGTATTTTGTTATGAAATAAATTACTTATGATTATGACTTAACCAGGCCATGGTCTACCCTTTGCCAAATTTCAAATATTATTCCCTCAGAACT
Source organism: Agrochola lychnidis (assembly GCA_963680765.1). Classification (NCBI taxonomy): domain Eukaryota; kingdom Metazoa; phylum Arthropoda; class Insecta; order Lepidoptera; family Noctuidae; genus Agrochola; species Agrochola lychnidis. The sequence continues at coordinate 9,195,070 of OY796869.1, read as the reverse complement.
CTAAAAAAATCAAGCTTCTAAGTCAACGCAATAAAAAAATACGGCCCTTTATGTGGCATATTTTGATAATCGCAAGTAAATCAAAAACTACAGGGTACTTCTAGTTGACCTAGAATTATGAAATTTTAGCAGGAAGCAACGTCTCACAGCACAGGTAAAGGAAAAAGTTCGAACATTGATAATAATTTGTAGATTTATCACATAATTTTTTTTTTTTGCGATTACAAACTTGCATTTGAAATTGGAGAATTGACCGTGACGTACCTATCGATGTATGGGAGAACATGTTTCTCAACTACTAAGTTAAGTTTTTTTTGGGATAAATTCATCCCAACTACGGAACCCTTCATTGTGCGTGGCCAGTTTTTTTTGTATGTTTTTTGTTACGCTTTCATACAAAAACGGCTGAGCGGATTTGGATAAAATTTCGCACATGGGTAGACCATGACCTGGGTATTTCCTACATAAAATACTTTTTATCCCGATATTCCCAATGGATCGAGACTTACGCGGATGAAATCGCGGCATACAGCAAGTATTATACAGGATGTCTCAAACGTAGTGGTCCAAAGGCAAATGGGGTAAAGTAGAGGTGGCCACCCATCATTTAAAAAAATTAAAGTTTCGATATTCTCAATAGTTCAGAAGATTTCACTAATTTAACCATTTTCAAGAATGGAACAAAAAACTTAAGTGGCCAACTCAGAACCAAGTCAGAAATCGCAAAAAACTTTTCCCATACGTTTTGTATGCGGGAATGTCACTCTGTAAACAATAAATATTTTTGCTGATAATTAAATATTTTGTATTATTTGTCTACTCCATAGTTCGCAAAATTTCATAGACCGAGATAAATTATTGTTACTTAGCACGCGCTTTTTTCTTAGATATGTTTCTGTCTTTATCATGCACTTTTAGTATGACAGTTGTGCGACAGTGACAAGAATAATGCTTAGCCAAAGCCCATGCTAAGTAACTAACGTTTTCAAATTCCGGTCAGTTATTTCGTTAGTTCCACTTTTTGCTACTGGTTCAGATACGTTTGTGGCAGCGCGACGATGTGGCGGCCAACCATCGAATATAGAACCGCCACTCCCCGCGTGCGGGGGCAATAAGCCACGCCCACCAAACTACTATTTATTTTCAATATAGGCCCTTAACGCTTCTTGTTATTTTGATTAAGAAAAAAATGTGACTTAAGTTTTAGTTTTAGTGTGGCACTCGGGGACTGTCGCGGTAAAGCTATTGCATAGCATTTGTAACCTCCATAACAACATCACGTTGTCATGGGAACTATTATATATATAACATGGTGTTAGGTTTTATTTTCGTAACATTACGGAATTTCTTGATTCGGTCGCCGCGCTCAAAGCCCGCGAAAAAGCTATGCAATAGCTTAATAAAAAAATAGTTTTGTTTTTTTTTTTGTATCGTTCAAACAAGGTTACTTAACGGTAACTTTCAGTATTTTAAAACAAACAGGTTATCAAACAAATAAATAAGTAGACAAACTTACGATATCTTTAGGATAGTGAGAACTTTCCCTCCTATTTTTCAGATAACATCTGAAAAGCATTTGCTATGGATAGGTAAGTCCATTTCAATCTTTGTAAGCATTGTTAGAAAACATCGTCTGTGAAAAAACTTTGCAGAATAATCCCAGCTATCTCTATAATGATCTGTGCGCTGGGTGCTAGCGCGCGCTTCGTCTAATTTGTAATTACCGCCGCCAGAGGGCGCTTATTAAGTTATTACGTCGCGACAATGCGCCAACATCGCTTGTGCCAACTTTATGAGTTTTCTGAGAAAGTTTTTTAGAAAACTTGGTTGCTTGTGACGTATGGTAGACTGTTAATAGAAATCACGGACATAGATTCATTGTATGCTGTATAGGTATACATTGCATCTAACGTATGCGTTATTTTAACGTATACGCTGCGTTAATACCAGGCACTCTAAAGACAATTTCCACGCAAGCTCCGCCCCCATGCACCCCGCCACTCCCATATGTGCTAAACGCTAACACATAAGTAATAAAGTTGAATATCGCGTGAGCTCTTTGATCGTGTTAGAGCACGGATCTAAATGGCGTGAGTCTCAATCAAAGTAATAATTGATCTAGAGAAAAAATATCTTGTGGCCGGATAATAAACTATATTTTCGAACTGTGAATAATTATTTTAGACATAAAAGCCGAGTAACCTTAATTTTATTTAAATAATCTTTAAAACCTGATATGATTTTCAAGTAAAAAAATAATCAAGCGAAAATTTTACAACGTAACTGTCTTGTACATGGAAAGAAAAAGATCCAATAAATCTTATACTAAAGTTCCATTTTGATTGCATGCGTGACTATTTCAGAATATTAATGCAAATTAACATACAATTCAGGGAGCCTCCTCTTAACGCGACGTTTACACCGCGGCAATGCGACTTTAGCATTGATGTAATGGAATCACGATGTCACGCTAGTAGGGCGTCTACGCGGCGTGAATGCGACCTCTACTGACGTCAGATGCGAAGGCATAGATGGAATGGTAAAACAATTTGTCGACTGCGTTCTCTTTTGAAGCTGGTTTTCACTACCCTACCGAGCGAACATTTTGTAACATCAGATGCGAAGGCATAGCTGAAGATGTACGTGCATCTGTGTTGAGGTATTTCGTTCATCTGGTGGTCTTTTAGGGAGTATTTTTTCTGGGGATCTTTTTTATCTTGACGGGCGGAATGTCTCAGCACAGGGGCATTTTGTGTATAGAATATATGTAATGAGTGTTGTCCTTTGTAATTGAATTTAAGTACTAACAATAGTTTCTAAGTTTTTGTATACTAACCTTTGGATCTAGTTGTCCCAAAATAAATAATTTTGAAATTTGAAATAGGTAGATGGAATGGTAAAACAATTTGTCGACTACGTTGTCTTTTGAAGATGGTTTTCACTACCCTACCGAGCGAATATTCTGTTCAGAGCAAATGTTTGCTATTCTGCCGATGTCGCTCCAAACAGAAAACATCTGTTTTCACTACAACGTTAAAACGAATGCTCGCACGCCATGACGCCGTTTTCACTGAATGAGCGAGCGAGCATTCGTTCGCCGTGTCCAACCGAGCATCACTGAAGAAACATGTCCGCACACTCAAGCGTTTTCATTTACCGCGCGAACAAACGTCGTCATCATTCAGCCGAAAGACGTCCACTGCTGGACATAGGCCTCCCCCAAGCACCGTCACTTCGACCGATTCTGTGCTTTCCGCATCCAGCGGATTCCTGCGGCCTTCACAAGGTCATCGGTCCATCTTGTGGGACCAACAAACGTTTGCTCGCTCAGAATTGTTCAGATCTATAAGTGAAAACGCAGCTTTAAACACATGTGATATGTAATAAAGAATTGAATTAGGTATCTGAAAGACATCGACAACTGCTTGGAATTAAAACGAATTGTTTCTTTGAAGAAATTCGCCAAATGTAAGCTGCTAATGTAAATGCTTAAACTATTATCTTCCTTTTTCGCGAGTCCAAGCGTCTAAGATAAATAAAAGACCTACATAGAAATAAACTAATTAAAAGGTATAGATGTAATTAGTAATTACGGACTATCGGCGGCGCAGTATGAGGGTGTACGTGCGACTACACACGCCGAGAGTCTTGAAGTATTTTATAGAAATGGTTTAGTTAGAACAGGGTTTTTGTAATGCCTGAAATGGTACAAAAGTAACTTGTTTCTTCAGAATAAGAGCTTTATGAGTAATGTAAGGGTTTGACCTGCTTTAATAAAACTTAATGGCAAATGTAACCCACGGAATTTCTCCTATCTTTTTTGCTTTCATTGAATTTCTACTGATTATTAATTAATACAAATTGGAAAAAGCTTTAATTTTAGCAGTAAAAAATATTGCTTTCATGTCCTTCTCGACTAAATTAGCATTTATTAAGATTTATAGAGTGGAATATTATTTTAAAGTATACAGGGATGTTTTATAAAAATGTGGCTGTTATTGTAGTATATTGTGGTGTCTTACGACTTCCACGTGAACGAAGTCGCGGGCAGAAGCTAGTTTTAAATAAAATTAATGAAAAGAATTCGGCAATTATGGGATAAATCGTAAAAGATTTATTTCTTGACCAGTACCCTAATTGCGTAACTTATTTTTGTAAACAATTTTGCCTAATTTGTTTAATTTTGACAGTTCAACAAAATTCATTGCGTTATTTACGTTGTTGAGCAGATTTTTTTTTCAACTTATGAAGCAATGAATTAGCAATCTGTTTCAAATCGAAACAGATTGTGGTTGTGTTGTATTACGTAATTAGGGTACAGTTCAACATCCAAATAATTAATCTTAATTGATTAAATTAAGAAGGTGTTTAGAAATGGTGTCTGCTGACGGAGCATTCTTTATTATTCAATATCATGTTACGTCCCCTAAAAAGAGAAAGTTTTCCTTTTTTCTTAAAACCTGTACTTTCTGAGAAAACATTAGTAAATATTACTAAGGATATAGCATCAACAGGAGTGCTAGACTCGCTTCAACATGAAGATCTTCCTAAGATAATAAATACCAGTATTTAGCAAGCTTTAGTGGGGGTCTGGGCACAGCAGTAGGTGAATGTAGGCTGAATAAATTGAATGGTTAGAAAGTATGATTTGCGATATGTGCAGGAAACAGGAAAATCATCTACAAATGAATAAAATTGATGTGTCTGTTTGTAATGTCAAAATAACAGCTTTTTACTAAATCCATATGAAAGAATATACGGTACTTACAGCAAAAAAACAATTAAAAATACAGTGGCACTCCGAGAGTGCCGACAGAAGTGAAAACTTGAACAAAATCGCCTTGATCGAAGAAAAATACTTGAATAAAACATTGGTCCGTAACCTTATCTAAATAAAAAGCACAATTGCGTTTACAAAAAAATACTTCCAAAACGTTTAAAGTAAACATACTTGCATAGAACATTGATCCGTAGCGTAATATAAATAAAGAGCACAACCGCGTTTACAAAAATGAGGTGTCGGTAACGGTGTTGCGAGTTGAATTGTTTTTTCTCATCTCAAAAATGCCCAATCGCCAGAAAGAACTTTTAACTTCAAAAATTGTTTGTCTCTTTGTTCCGGCTAATCTTTGAAACACCTGGACCGATTTTGACGGGACTTTCACTAGCAATTAGCTGTTATACAGAGTAACTTACACTATGGGAACACGCGGGCGAAGCCGCGGGCAGCAGCTCGTTTTTTTTAAATTATAAAGCTACGTTTATTTACGCACCTTTTACCTTACAAAATATTATATTATACTTAGGTTTTCTAGTGAAAATTCAAGTTTATGTCCATGTCCTAAATTTGGAGACTTCGGTAGAAAAGGTATTCTTTTTTTGATGCTCGTAAATGGCACAAGGTCTGGGTTACAGGTCAGAAGAATTCAGCGTACTATTCCTGTTTGCGCGTTGCTCAAATTATGTTGCATTTTGCATTCGATCTCGAACATTTCTGCGGTTTGTACCACACTTGGTTTCTTGACTCATTTTGGGCGCGGAAAATTAGACTCGTCAAATTTCACCGAAGGTGAATATGTGACACGGGCAATTTTTCTTTCTGATTAACTTTCTCAGCAAGAGTCTAGGGACTGACCCCAGATGTATATAGACAGACCGAGATGATGTAAGGAAAGGGAGCCCGCTGTATTAGGATGCTATGTCCTGAAATATTGTGCCTAATAAAGTGTGCAGACAAAGGTCAGATTAGTAGACTCCATTGTCTTTTAGAGGGACCGCGGAAGTGGGGGGCAGAGGGGGCTAAATGCCCCTCCTAAAATCAAACAGAGGGGACCGCACCCCCTCCAATTTTACTACTTGGTAAAGAAGGTTTAGAAGGAGTAGATATATGTTCCTGTCGCCTAACTACTATACGTACTATTTTGGACTGTGATTTGCTTTTTGTTTTGACGGAATTTAAAGTATATGTACAATCGTTTTTGGAAGGGGGTGACCAAAGAAGATTGCCCCCTGTCATGGAGTACTTCGGTTTTGGAAGGGAGTGACCAAAGAAGTTTGCCCCCCTGTCATGGAGTACTTCATTTTTGGAAGGGGGTGATCAAAGAAGTTTACCCCCGTCCCCGTTATGGAGTACTTCCGTGGTCCCATGTCTATTAGGTGACCTTAACAACCTCTATATCCGCAGGATTATCCCAGATTTCACCTCAAAGTTAAACCTATCATAGCACATTGCGACAAAACCTAACAATTATCGTGCACATATTCGAACTTGCAACTCAGGGAAGCGATTCCATCTCGGTACATTCGAATCTCAATACGATCAAAATACATTATTGTTATTTACACTCTAAAACCCACCTTAACTTCAAATGGCCAAAGTCCAAATTCCCTCGCATTTCCCCAGTCAGTGCCTAACCAAATTTCATTGTAAACCCAACTCTATCTTTGTAAAGGTAGGGTTTAATTCAGCCTGTGTGATGGTAGACAGTGGTTTGGTTAGGCACAGTCGTGACTGGTCGCTTGACGCGCTCTAATGAAGTCGTAAGACCTGGCTGCTCGCACACATCGACCCTGCATGTTACTTAGTATGGAATATGTTAGCAGTTTAGCATGGAATATTTTGAGGAATTGCTTTTTTGAATTGCAAAGTCGAGATTATGGGAAGGTAGGTTTTAATATGAGGGGTTCTATAATAAAGTCAGCTTTTAATAACTGCCTTGTCAGAGGACCTTTTTTAGGATAAATAATTAGTGAAATGTAAACCTTTCTGTTCTACGGACACTTAGTACAAATCGTTCGGAATGTACTGGATGGGTATTTAAACCTAGTCCTAAATCTGAAAAGTTTTCAAGGATTTTGTTAATCTGATGAAACACAGCAATTTAATAATGCATTTTCTTAGGCAAAAAAGAAACAATTTATGTGCTATAGCCATGAAATATTCTGCAACTAATTTTTTTCTGGATTTGTCATGTCTTCCCTACCATTACAGACCTTCTATAAAATACCGAAAAAAAAAAAAACTTTGATCTCTGTAGCCCCCCCATTCAGCATGAGGCTCCAGGGCCTAGTGCAAATTAGTTTCTTGCCCATTCTTCTCCATACGAAAAATACCTTTTGGAAGGAGCGACTAGAATCAATTTTTTTTTTTGTGACTTTTGACGTTCAAAAGTGCATTATACGGCCTATTTGAAATACCTATATGATTTGACTTTGGCTTTGACAAATCTTGGGGTTCATTCGATTTATCGAGTCTGTTTTCTATTCTAATCTTGTGGTAATTGGCATTACTGAAGATGAAAGTGCATTATTTGGCTCGCATTTTACAACTTATTTCCAATTAATACAAAAGCCACCTCCACACTCCCGTAACCACAGAGTCTCGTCTCTCTGGGTGGCTCTTATTATAACTCATTAGCTCTCCAGGACACCCTGCACATAACTACACAAATTATCTCTTTTGACTCAGCACTCCACCATTATACTTTAGACCCTCGCCTTATTTATGGGAGTCTAGATTCTGATCAAGATTCACACTAGCGCCTTAAAAGCCTAGGTCAAACGTGTTGGCAACTAATTGGTGGAGGAATCTCTTGTAACGTCAATTTGGGGGTTATAATGTCATCACAAATTCATAAAACGATTCATGTTTTTGAGGTTTTGACACGCATGCTCATTACTAGCATAAAAGCAATATATTTTCTTAGCATATGTATCAAATCATTGCTAGTAGTAAGCATGCTAGTTTGTACCAGAAACTAACATGTTAGTTTTAACCATTCTGCATGTTTTTAGGAGTATTTTGATTGCTTGTTAAAAGTATTGATTTTCTTTTTTTTTTGTAGTATCTTTGCGTTTAGATAGCATTCAACTAGAAAGTATTGGTACTATATGATATTCGATATATTTTATTGACTCAGCACCACGATACTTAGACCCTCGCCTTCTTTATGGGGGTCTAGATTCAAATCAAGATTCACACTATGTCTAAACGTGTTGGGAACTAATTGGTAGAGGTTTTGTAATGTCAGTTTGGGGGTTATAATGTCAGAATGACTTAAGGTTTGATAATTTGTTTCAGAGGACTATTTGGAGAGCGTTCATTTATTAATGATCGGGTACACAATGAACTTCGATATTTTGGTGGTGAACTAGTTTTTTTTCAAATTGACGTCCTAAGTGGAAGTCAATTTTAAAATGGGGTGTAACTGTGACATGGACTCAGCCATGTGTTTTACGTAAGTACGTGTACGTTACGAGTAATATTTTCTTTGAGATGAATATTTTGATCCTTTAGCTATCGATTGATGTAATTACATTTTGGATAGATAAGTAGCTGCAGCATCAAACTGTATCCTCCGATTTTGTTATGGTCAGTTATTTGAATTGCCTTCCACTATAGAAGCAAATTTATAGACGTGGTCAATAGATACGATATGTATAGGCAGACATAATTGAAAGATTTAGTTGTTTCGCTTTATTTTTTTACTCCCATTGATTTTAGGAAGGTGTCAAACTTTACATGTCATCTTCGCGTTCAACGTTTTTGACGCGATAACGTCTTATAAATCGATAAACGCCGGCTGCAAGCACGAAAAAGTGTCACGTTTCGCCTGAGCTGAGCGTGCAAGCGAGAGCACGGAACAAGCGATAGAGAGGCACGATCTGACGTTATAACGTACAATTATCGTCCGTAAACCGACTTTACAGACAACCAATTTTTTTTACAACTCCTGGTTTGTTATTAACTGCATATTATAATTCCCCAGACTTCATTTTCACATTTTCGGACGTCATCCTCGTTATCCAAGTTAATCCAGGGTCGTCTTTATCTTATATATCTCTATCAGTCGCCATCTTAGTGTTCACTTCCATCCTAGCTATATTCATCTACAATTTCAGTATTCTTGATAATCCCTTTCTATTTATTTAACTTCTCGCACACAATGAGGTACAAAGGCGGACTTAATGCCTTAAGCATTTTCTACTAGTCAACCAAGGGTGGTGAAGAGATAAGATGGTAGGTGCTCTGATTGAGAGGAGATAATAATAATAAAAAAATTATTAAAAAGATAACAAAATGCATTATAAATAAAATAGGTATCTACACAAGTACATAAATAGGTTATAAACTTATAATACACATACAAACATATATACTAAAATGTATACTTACATTATATATATACATCATCTGCCTAGACTTTTCCCAACTATGTTGGGGTCGGCTTCCAGTCTAACCGGATGCAGCTGAATACCAGTATTTTACATGGAGCGACTGCCTATCTGACCTCCACAACCTAGTGACTAGGTAACACGATACCCCTAGGTAAGACTGGTTGTCAGACTTTTTGGGCTTCTAACTACCCGTAACGACTGTCAAAGATCTACAAATGACAGCCGGGACCAACGGCTTAACGTGCTTTCCGAGGCACGGAGGGGACTTGGTATGAAAAGATGGTCACCCATCCACGGACCAACCGCGGCAAGCGTAGCTTAACCTGATCGATCGACCCGTGCAGCTGTTATTACTTACATACATATATAGGATATAAAAAAGGAAAAGAGGTAATTGAGATGACTGTACGCCAGCGTTTTCCAAACTATGGGTCGCGACCCACTGGTGGGTCGAGAGCGAATATTGGGTGGGCCCTGAATAATTGATTTTCAGCTATGATTAATATTAAAACTAAATACCGAAATAAATTAGACGTATAAAACTCAGTGGGATTTAAAAAAAAAATTGAAGACAAATACAACCTTTTTATTGAAATAGCACTCCTTGTAATAAAAAATTAAAAATTTTGAAGAATGTTTTTTCTTATTTGAACCTTCATTCATATATTTATGCCCCTTTTTTCTCCATGACAGCCAAGAGGTGAGTCCCGAATATGTAAGCTTTTGTTAGGTGGGTCGCGATCCAGTCAACTTTGGGAACCACTGCTCTACGCTATTTGTTTTGAAAATAACTCTGCAATTTTCGCTTAAATGCATACCGACTAGTTGCCGTTCTGATATCAAAGTTAATCCCTTTCTACTATATCCGTCTTACTATTTGCCTCTATGATAATTACAGGTACATTTGTGTTAACCAATCTAAATGAACATTCATTGGTTCAACACTACGGATATCGACTCTGCACGGTACGACCTCTTCATTTCCCATACAACGTTCTCACAGCATTTGGCGTTAGTTTACACAATTTGCTAATGTAATTTACCTCAAGTTTACACTTGTCTAGTACCGGTAGTACCCACGGTACCACGGTACTATCTGCCGCCATGTTTGTTTTGCTTGGGAAGTAAGCACACTAGGGATCTGATTTATAACGGATTTTTTCAACAATATTTGTTTCTGCGGTAGAAAAATAATATGACCACATTGTCATATTATTTTTCGAGTACTTGTGAAAAAATGCCGACATGAAATGCTGACATTAACGAATTGAATGTGACATTTGATTGGTGATTAATAGGCATGTGTGAATTTTAATGTTTTTGATAATTTGTAACAGGTTCTGATATTATTGTTATTATTTAAATTATTTGTGTTTTTATTGTTATTATTTAAATTATTTGTGTTTTTATTGTTATTATTTAAATTATTTGTGTTTTATTGTTATTATTTAAATTATTTGTGTTTTTAGTGTTATTATTTAGATTATTATTTTTAATTACCTTGTAAAACATTTAGACACAATGTAAATTGTTATTGAATAAATAAAATGAAATGAAATGAATGAATGACTTTGATATATCTGTGGTATGCCAATTGAAACTATCTAGTTTTGCAACACATTTGTTGACGTTTTTACGGATTTGCCATTCTGAGCTCTACCGTAATCAATAGTTTTGGTTTTGCAAAACCAAACCAGGCCTGAACACTTCAAGGATTGACAGATTAACAGCTGTTTCTTGATTCGGTGGGTGGTGATGCATGGCCATTCTTAGTTGGTGGAGCGATTTGTCTGGTTAATTCACATGTTAATGAACGAGACTCTAGCCTGCTAAATAGGCGTCGTCATTTAGGTGTGCGTGGCTCCGTCACGCAACTCACTGGCGACGTATTAAAATTCCTCTACCGGCGGCTTCAAGCCGCACGAGATTGAGTAATAACAGGTCTGTGATGCCCTTAGATGTCCTGGGCCGCACGCGCGCTACACTGAAGGAATCAGCATGTTCTTCCTGGCCTAGAGGTAAGGCTGTTTTTCCGGGTAACCCGCTGAAACTCCTTCGTGCTGGGGATTGGGGTTTGCAATTATCCCCCATAAACGAGGAATTTCTAGTTGGCGCGAGTCATAAGCTTTGATTATTTTTTTTTGTTGTAAAATCTCAAGCTTTTCTAGCAATAATAATTCCTTTTTTGAAAATTAATAACCAACTGAGCTGAGAATCTAATAGATGACATCATGATCATCTACAGTCTGATTTCTTAGTTCTATAGTGCAACAAATTGCACTACCGATAAAAGAAAAACTTGCAGTGTGTTCGCCACCTAATTCACCAATAGGAAGCTCTCTATTACGTCGGCATAGGATGTATGTTCAGCATGGAACTGTGCAACATTAGCGGCTTCTACTAGTTTCTTCCGCTGCAAGTTTCCCGTATTGCTTTCCCACATTATTACATGAAAATGTGTGCTTTGCCAAAGGACTTGTGTCCGTTACATTTGTGTAATTATTTTTCAGTTTTCTGGTGAGCTTTTGGGTACGCTATCGCTTTTCTCACAAACATCATAGTACACATATTTCGCTAGTTTTTTAAATGAAAACTTCTTTGAGCACACTTTGCGCTCTTTCTAAACAATGGTGGTAACTGAACCGTCTCGCTCGGGACGGTGACGCTGAATCGCGTATATCTAGTCGGTTTCAGTCGGTTGGTGGGGCTGAATCGCGTAAACTCGGATCTGAATCGCGTATATTCGGCTCTGAATCGTGTATACTCGGCTCTAAATCGCGTATACTCGGCTCTGAATCGCGTATACTCGGCACTGAATCGCGTATACTCGGCTCCAGTCGTAAGTTTTCACTAAATAAGCATAATGGTCATTAAGTACACACCCTCTTTTTAGATGAGGTTCTTAATATTTCAAATCACATTATGGACCAGCGGGGTATAATGAAATCCAGTACAATGTCATTGCCCGGCTGGAGCCTAGGGCTTAAATGACTGCTTTAGGTCATTTTCAGTCATAAAATCTTCAATTAGTATATCCACACTTCGGGCTGCTATTAAACATATTTAAATAGAAATATCTAGATTTCGAAACACTGTCCATCCCGGCGATAGAACCCGGAATTCCAGGTTCAACAGCAGTGGCGTGCCTAGGGGTCAAAATCAGGGCAAGCCGGGCGATTTTTTACGATAAAAAAATCTGGCAAGTGAGGGATTGACTTATTTTCATCATGTTGTTCATGGTAAGTACATCATTATTATAATTTTGGTTAGAAAACCTTTAAAATGCGAAGAGGTCTACATATTATTTCAGGCATTAGTACGTAATTGTCTTCAGCAGTCACGCTTGTAACCATTATTCGACTAGTCAAACAAAGAAGGCACTTTACTAATTAAATAGGCCAGTTAAAACCACATATTTAGGACTCCTAATTGACTCTTCAAATCACCAGTTTGTTTCAACCTGATCATATCTCCAAATGCTCTAAGAACTTACAAAACAACCTCTCATCATTCGTCCCTTTGTCTATAAAATCGATGTGAAGACAATATTTCCCACCGACCAAGTGCTAACTGTCTTAAGTGGCTAGTGGTTACTTGCATCGTGCAGGACCTGGGCCCTCTTACTGTGACCATTAGCATCGGTTAAGGAAATTAGAGCATACACCTCATGCATCAGCATAATGGCTTCTGAGCTGTCATTCTTGATTTTCAATTGTTTATTGAGTTTTTTTGAAATTGGTGTGTGAAAGAAGTAGGAAATTGAGCTAAATAGTGCATGTTAGTGTAATTTTGTGTGTGTTGAGTGATTAGCTAACGTTTTGATAGTCTTGTTTACGATTTGAATGGGAATAGTAGCGTTGCAACAATAAGATACTATGAAAAACTTTCTTTCGAATGACGTTGTTTTTTAGAGAACATTAATTTGACGCGACGTTTAGATACACACTTTTATCCTATCCTTTACTATTAAACGAGCAATATTTGTGTATATATATTTGTAATCACGTTCGGGAAAACGGCTCTAACGATTTCGATGAAAGTTGCAATTACGAGGGCGAGAAATCGATCTAGCTAGGTCTCATATCTGGGAAAATTCGTTTTCTCCGTATTTTCACTCGAACAGAGCTCAGTTGCCCAAAGTTTAGAACAAGATTTTAGGTTACCTTAGAATAATGACATTGCAGCATGGAATTAGTAAGTACCTAATAACATGGCAGCATGGAATTTGTAAGTACGTACTATCATAGCAGCATACAATTAGTATATACTATACATGGATTAGTATGAACTTTCTTATACTATAACATGAGCATTCTCTATTTTCACCAGAGCAGAGCTCGGTCGCCCAGATACTCTACAAACAACATACATAACAGACCATCACACCAGTTTCCCCAAAGGTTTATACAGAGGTGTACCTAGTAAAATAATAACCAATACTAATAACAGCGGTGATAGCCTAGTGGAGTGACCGTCGGACTGCTAGGTCATAGGTCTCGAGTTTGAACCCAAGGCACGCACCTCTGACTTTTCGGATGCATGTGCGTATTATATAATTATCACTTGCTTCAAAAACGGTGAAGGAAAACATCGTAAGGAAACCGGCTTGCCTGAGAGATATTTCTCAACGGCATGTGAAGCCAAGTCAGAGGCCCATGGGCGGCATAAAAACTCTGACACCAGGCTAGTCACTAACCATACGAAAAAGAAAGAAAAGACCTAGTAAACTCATCATTTTGTCAGGAATTTTATTGTTTAAGTCCCATGTAAAAGGCTGTGTTGTGTTGTGTGTGTGTGTTGTAGTGGGGTGTTTCTATGTGTGTTGTTTGTCCATGTGTGTATGTGAGCATGCCTATTACCCGGGCACTAATGCAGACTACAGGCTGTTGCTGAGAAATTCCTGATGGAAAAACCCAATAACACTTTGGCCGACCTGGTAATCGGTTGCGACCACTAGACCAAAGAGGCTGTTTACTAATAAATCATTATACTTATCAATAAATCCATCTACAGGGTAAGTTGTTCGCATAACTCGTCAAAATGTAGAGAACAGCAATACAAACATCTAAGCTTAGAAGAGTGATATCAATTACATTAGGGCTTAGAAGTGTTACATCATCAACAGAAAGTATGAATGGATTTCTTTATGGAGGAAAAGTACTAATTGTCAATGATGCCTTACTCATCTAGAAGGGTGTGTCTGTAAGTTACCACAATGATATCATTGCATTATTTTTAATTAGGTACATTTCTACAAAGAATATTTCCATTCCATCAAAATACTTAGGGCTGATTTCACCAATGAAACTGAACATAATCAGCCAAGGGCGTCGCCAGCCGATGGCCAAAGGGGGGGCAAGTGGATATAATGGAGGATGAGAAAAGTATGATTTGTAAGTAGTCAAAAGTCAGCACAAGAAGCTTTAACACTTGTAGTGCGAGTCTTATTACCTCTACGGCGCATAATGGGGCCAAAATGGACGCTGGTGGACATTTGATTTTGACAAATCAGTTTCATCTCGGTAGGTAGTCCCGATAGGAACAGAGAAAAATAATAATTTCCATATTCAATATATGAATTGAAAACGGACATTTCGGGTCGTTTTTCTCAAAACTATTTAGAACTGTAGAGCTGAAACATAATAGGTATTATGACTGGGCCTATCACCAGCACATAGATACGAATATTACGTCCCCGAACCGGATTAAACCCCGTTTAGGAGCTATGGAACTTTAAAAAACCAAATAAAATCGTCCAAATAAACAAAATTGGCTTTTAAGATAAGTATGTAGTTTCTTTACATTCAAAAGCCTTGTATTTACTTATTTTTTTCATCTCTATGGGGGGGCAGTTGCCCCCTTTGCCCTCCCTTGGTGACGCCCTTGCAATCAGCACATCTAAACTGCTTTCATTTACACTGACAGCTGTCAGAGTCAAAATTCCATAACAAAGATGATACTGAAAGTCTTGACCGCGGTTTAGATGTGCTGATCAAGTTCAGTTTCATTGGTGATATTCGCCCTTAGTCATCAAAATCCTCTTAATTTTGACTCTGCCTGCCGGTCTGATAGTAAGTGATGATCAGGCCGAAGGTGGAAGCGAGCTTCACCCGGAATCCTCAACCACAGAAGAACTGGTTATCTTACCTCTAATAGACTTAGATAAGATGGTGGTAGCTAGCCAGGCGGACTTAGAATCAGCCCTATAAACAAACCTATCAGAAAATTTTGCCCATACTGGATTTACCCCGGTTGGTTACTTAAACTACACATTTTTACCTGACGACGTATAAAACACTATCAACACGACTCGCGTTTGTATGTAGTAGATAGTTCATTTTCCAGCTCATCGCGGGTTGTTAGACAACATAAAATTCGACACGCTAGCATTGATGAGCAATTTGCGTTAAAGGCACCGTGTCATGTGTGTGACTTAGGGTGGTGTCACACTCGTGCCTTTTTAAAACTTAGTAAAGTTGGTGAAAATAGAGAATGCTCATTTAATAGTGTAGGAAAGTCCATACTAATTCCATGCTGCCATGATAGTAGGTACTTACTAATTCCGTGCTGCCATGTAATTTTTTAAGGTGTCATTATTCGTGCAGTTTTTGAAAAATTTTTGCAAAATGAATTTTCCCAGATATGAGACCTAGCTAGATCGATTTTTCGCCCCGTAAATCTATCTATTGCAACTTTCATCGAAATCGTTAGAGCCGTTTTCGAGAACGTGGTTACAAACATTGCTTGTTTAATAGTATTGCTATATCACTAAATCAGCGCTCAACTTTTAACGGTCAGCTCGTGTAGTGTAAGTGAAAATAAAATGGACATCAGATCATGTCATAAGTTGTTGATTTTAATTATTAATTGCAGAGGCTTTAAGATTAATTTGTGATTTGTGATGATGAATATCTAGAGATAGATAGATATATCTTATGATGTTGATATAAGGTAGTGCAGGGCCTAGGAAGCGCATGCAGGAAAATTTGGACTCATTCATGAATGACTGACAGATCTAAAAAAACAACAGAGAGAGAGAAAGAGAGACAGAGAAATATGAAAAACAATGGAGAAGACTTTTTAAAAGGTTTAATATAAATGGTTTAATATAAAAGAATATTCTAGTCTATGGGTTTGAACAATGAAAACGTAGTCTAAAATTACATGTTTTCCTCTAGATAAGAGGTACGAGCTCAGTTATAGTTCATTAAAATTGCATTAAAACATTTTCGTAAACAAAGGGATTCGTAATAAATAGTGTCATGTAGACAAAATAGGTACCTACACTTAAGTCGAAAATTATTAATCAAAATGCCACCGAAATACCGCACAAAATAATTGATGAGTCTCTTTGAGGAAAAGTTTGACATAAAAATAGCAAATCATTGCTAAAAGTGAAGTCATTTTATGAATAAAACATTAAATAGCTTTGATAATATCGACATATGATGGTTTCTTGCGGTTAGTATTGAGTCAATTGAATAATTGTTTAAGAATTCAATTATAAAGGATTACAAATTAGTCGTTAAGGAAAATTTTGACATACATCGTACGATGGAACCCTGTCTACATAAACACGTGATTTGCAACTGAAAATCACCATTAGCAACTTAAAAATCCGCTATCAGCTTAAGGGATGAAGGGCTATATTGGGTAGGTAAAAATATTAGACACGTATTTTTGCTTTATCATATTAATTAAAAATAACTTAAGGTGCGTCTATGCTAGACGAGCCGAGCATGAGCGGAGCATGAGCCGATTACAAATTCGTGTAGTGTGGACCGACTTACAAGCCTCGAACGATCGCGCTTCGAGCATTCGATTAGTGCTCGACTGTGCTCCGCCAACTGTCGATTTTTTGACGAACACAAGGGATTTGTATCGCGCTCAAACTACGTTCAAGAACAGTGATCGTTGTAGGTTCGTTGTAAGGCCACACTTGACGCCGCGAACGACGACGCCCAGAATGGCTCCGCTCGTGCTCGGCTCGTCTAGCGTAGACGCACCTTTAGAAAACACGCATTAAAATTGGGGGCTCGCTACGTCGTCGTTGTATAAAATCTAGCAAGGCGTGACGTCATGCCACATTTTAACTCAATGTATCGCCGTAATCTTTTGATTACGTCAAAAAAGAAAAAAATATGTATTCAATATTTTTTAATAATCTACAAGAAGGACAAAAAAAAATTGGACATAGGCCTATTTATACGCATATTATATGTAATTGAGATCTTTATTATAAAAATGAAATAATGTTCGTTGGTAAGCCAGGGGGCAAGGGGTAAGCAAGGGTAGTCAGAAGCCCAAAATGTCTGACAACCAGTCTTACCAGCACGCGTAGCATGACCACCGTAGAAACGAGTTTTGTCGACGGAAGAGTAGACAAAATGACAGATAAACAATCACAATCTGTCATTTTGTCTATTCTTCCGTCGACTAAACTCGTTTCTACGGTGGTCATGCTACGCGTGCAGGTCTTACTATCGTATTACCCAGTAACGGGGTTGTGGAGGACAGTCGCTCATGTAAAATACTGGTATTCAGCTGCATCTGGTTAGACTGGAAGCCGACCCCAAAATTGTAGTTGGGAAAAGGCTGGGCAGATTTAAGTGTATCCCCAACCTAACCCGTATGTAATGGGTGATTGTATTAAGTGATCAATCGGTTCGCTCGTAGGTTCCCTATAGCGTTATAATTATATGATACACCATCGATTTAGTGTTTACGACATGGTGAGTATAGCCTGTGACGGTTACCTACATGTTTTGCCGTTATTTTCGAGGAAATAATGTTTATTTAGTGGAGGTTTTATGGTCTGTTAGGGTGACTGTTGGGTTTTTTGTGGACGATTATGATTACCTAGGACAAACTGTCCAGTTCGGTAGGTCCAACTTCGAAAAAGAGGTCAATCGTCGAATTCGACTCTGCTGGACGGCGTTCGGGAGCGTTCGGGCGTTCGGGGAACTACAGTGTCTCAAGATGAAAGTTTTTGACCAGTGCGTGTTGCCAGTGATACTGATGAAATATGACACTGAAACGTGGTCGCTCACAATGAGTCTTATTAGAAGGCTGAAAGTCACCCAAAAACTAGATGAGGTCGGCGTTTTCTGTCTGACAACTCTGAGAAGAAAGGCCGAAACAAACTCGAACAAAGATCTCTTTTAAAGTCCAGACATAATCTTGGTCAGATCATGTGAAGACCGTGTGGATTGGTGTCTGAAATGGTCTATTGAGGAAAGAACCACACAGATCGAGTGGACCTGTCCAGTCAATGTAAGCATTTTTCAGTAATCGTGCAGCTCAACTCAGAACCAACGGTTCGACGAACAATACCAAAAAAAGGACATTTGGGTAGGCCGCATAAAGTACTCAACTGACAGATTATCATTAAAACTAACTAAGAAAAAAACTAGGCTTTTGTTTTGTTTATGGTTAGTTAAAGATCAGCAGTCTGATTGGGCAGAATTAGCAAGCTGAAGTGGCAGTGGGCCGGCCATATCAGCCGTAGAACCGATGACCGTTGTGGTACACGTGTTCTTGAGTGGAGACCGCGAATTGGCAAACGTAAGGTAGGACGCCCTCAGGCTAGGTGGAGTGACGATCTTCGTAGGGTGATTGGTAGCAGCTGGATGAGAGTTGCCGAGAATCGAGCTGAATGGCGTGCAATTGGAGAGGCCTATGTCCAGCAGTGGACTGCTGTAGGCTGATGATGATGATGATGAGTTTGATTGGGAAACACACTATCAAAAAGTATTGATCGCTCATATTAACAGATATTCATGTAATTGTCGACAAATCTTGCCGTTTTATGACGATCGGCTCGCCCCTATTACATGGGAGTTCAATATTTGGTAAAATGTGTTATAGGTAATTAAGTACACTTCTAGAAGATAGACGTGATGATATATGTAATGTCGACTAACATTAATTGTCTTTGCCTAAAAATATATATTTTCTAACGGCATTTATGACAATAAAATAAAGATATCATTATAAAAATGTTCATAATTTTCTTGCCTCGCCTTTCTAAAAATATCCTAACAAGTTGAAATACACTAATAACATTAAGTACATACGTTAAAAGGGTTTATTTTAATAATAATAGTTCGCCACGGCTATTAATAATTGTCTAATTGATCGCATAGTTCACTCATTAGTTGAAAATACTACATTGAATGACTACTGAAACTATAGACTGCACACTTTTTACAATAATTTGAACCAACGTATATTTATCGAATAAATTAACTATAAATTCTTCGAACAGTAATTTGTAGTCTGCACAGACTTGAATTTAAAATAGTTAATGGTTTTAATTAATAGTGTTTAAGTAACCGATACTAATATAAACAAGTAAAAGTGCCTGTGTGTCTGTTTGTTACGTTTTCACGACTAAACCGCTGAACAAATTTTTATAAAATTTAATAAAAACATATATAATAAATCAACCCGTAAATGGATGAAACTCGCAAACACCAGGGAAACATCGCACAAAAGAGAGGAGACCTATACTTAACAATAGGTGCAACAAGTCTGTCAAAGATATAATTATATAGAACATTGAGTAAAACATTGAAATATATGAATGGAGTTAAAAAAAAAATAAGCATACTTCAAAATAAATCAATCCCTAAAAGGATGAGAATCGCAAACACCAGGGAAACATCGCACAAAAGAGAGGAGTCCTATACTTAACAATGGGTGGAACAAGTCTGTCAAAGAGATAGCTGTATAGAACATTGACTAAAACATTGATAAATCAATGGAGTAAAAACATAAGCATACTTCAAAATAAAAGAACCCCTAAAAGGATGAGACTCGCACACATCAGGGAAGCATCGCACTAAAGGGAGGAGGCCTGTACTCAGCACTGGGTGGAACAAGGCTGCCAATGAAGATGATGATGATGGGGTGAAATGCGGTATTGAAGTTTGTTAGGTAAAATACGAAATCCACGAGTAAAAAGTCGCGGGATAAAAACTAGTAGGTAAAGAATTAAATGTCTTTAGTGTGGATAAATTTATTACATCAACATAGTACCTAATAAAAACCACCATACCAACCATAGTATCGTTAAAAAGTTTAGCATACTCTAATTGAATGTTTTACTCATTCATGCACGTAATGAATATTGAAGATAGATTATTAAAATTGAATTATGGAATAAAATTACTTAATATTAAATAATTCATAACGGCTTGATTAAGTACCTACTGTGAATAATTACACTTATGTTCTGGATCGTAACGAAGTTATTTACTCTAATTGATAACGTCATTTAAATTATTCAAACTGTTTTATGTAAGAACAAGTCGTGTGCCCGATGGGCTTTTCCATTAGCAAAAAGGCTTATTGGTGATTCGCCCGAATTTACTCGCCCGAAACACGCGAATCGACACTTTTTAATAATATAATTTTTTCTTGAAGCGATTCGCACGAAGCTAATTTATTAATGGGCGAAAAATAATACTAGGTCTAAAATGTGTTGATTCGCCCGTTTCGGGCGAGTAAATTCGGGCGAATCACCTATAAGCCGGCAAAAATTACAAAGTTCCATACAAACTTTAATCTCATATTTAACCCCTTTAGGGGATTAATTTATAAAAAGCCGCCCAAGTGCGTGTCGGACCACGCACAATGAAGGGTTCTGTAGTTGGGATGAATTTATCCCAAAAACAAACTTAACTTTGTAGTTGAAAAACATTCCCATACGGAATGTATGGGAACACATGTTTTTGCAACTGCAAATATAAGTTGGTCGATTATTACTCGTTAACTTATAGAGCCTACTTAGCTGTGATAGATTTTCTTTTATATTTCGTTATATAAACTACCACTGTGATTTTTTCACACATCCAAAACCAACCACTTAGCTGGCAGGGGGGGGGACACTTGACTCTAACAAAAATTAGCACTTTAAAGCTTAATATTTCGCAAACGGATCCCTGAATCCAAAAATGGTTTTACATACTCATAATGTTTTTGAAGGACCTTTCTAATGATAGCCCACACTATGGGATAGAAAAAAAAACATCACCACTTTACGTGTAGGGGAGGTACAATAAATTTTTATTTTTTCTCATTATTTTTTAGAAGCTTAAAATATTGCTTCTAGATTAATTAATAAGAAATAAAAAATAAAGAGCATAAAATATAAATAAAGAGCACAATCGCGTTTACAAATATGAGGTCCGTGACAGTGTCGCGAGTTCAATTGTTTTTTCCCATCTCAAAAATGCCCAACGCGCCTGAAGAAGTTTTCACTTCAAAAACTGAATAATTGCTTGTATTTTAATATGGTTTTTAATCGATAAAATAAATTTTTAGAGGTCTGAGGAAATAAATCTTCGTGATCTTTTTTCTATCGTATCAAATTAGTTGTATTGTTTGCAACACACTATGTAACTAGCATATAACCTGAGGAATATTATATATTTTTCTAATATTGTTTACTCCAGTGGAGCATATAGGTACATTTAGGCATTTTAAAACTTGCGTTTAGTTCCTGTGGTCCCCTTAAGTAGATACCAATTATTGCTATAGTATTGAAACAGTTCTATAGGTTTTTCGAGTTTAGGGATACTGATTTTTGAACTTTTTGCATGTGAAAATATTCCATGATCCATATAGCCATCGTGTTTTAATTTTTTCTTATCCATATCTATAAATTGGTCTGTCGATCTCAATCTCAATCATTGGTGCCATTTCTCATTGAGGCCTAAATTCATCGTCTGTATTCTTTGCCTTCACTTTTTTTTTTTGCTTGGGACATTATCAAATAACTTTTCCCGCTCTGGGCGTATCAGACTCTTGCTGACTAAAACTCATCCGTGTTCCTTCAGTTGACATGTTGCTGGGGTCACGATCTCCCTTTCGGATTTCTTCGCAACCCCGGCAGGTCTTTGCCTTCACTGGCAATATTATTCAACAGTGTATTAACTATTGTTGAAAACTTTGTAACTTACCTATTCGTGTGAGGCATGTCTGTCCGCTAGATGGCGATTCTATAATAACATAACATAACATCACACCTATTTCCCCAAAGGATTGGGCAGAAGTGTACCTATAGCTACATCCACATTTCAGCTGTTTAAGTCCCATTTAATAAGGAGACTATTGTCAACCGGGCACAAATTCAGACTCCGGGCTGCTACTGAGAAATTCCAGATGCGAAAACCCAATAACACTACCCGACCTTTTTTTATTTGGGTGGGAAATTATCAAATAACTTTTCTCGCTCTGGGTAAAGCGGGAGGGCGTGTCAGACTCTTACTGACTAAAACCCACCCGTGTTCCTTCAGTTGCCATGTTGCCGGGGGCCACGGTATCCCTTCCGGACTTTTCCGCAACCCCGGCAGGACACTACCCGGGAATCGAGCCTAAGACCTCATGCTCAGCAGTAGCGCTTGCGACCACTAGACCAACGAGGCAGTCCAAAATTCGGGATTATATGAATGTCCAGCAATCAAGTCCAAAGCGTTCGCAGTGTCAGTGGCCGGTCACTTGGCCGCTCGCCGGCGTCGTCGGGTCACGGTGTCTCCCTCCACCTAATTGCCGTGACGATCAATATTTGTCATCAATTAAATACCACACGGATTTCTTTAATTATTGATCCTCTGGTTGTCGGTCGTTTTGTTTGGCAGCGTCAACGGAGGCAGATGTAGTGTCGTGCTTGACTGACGGTAGCTCGTCAGATTTTTGAGAGTTAAGTAGTCGTTTGTTGTGTTAAGTCGCTTATTTTTTGTATTGTTTTTGTCTTTTGTTGTAATGTTAAGTGTTTTTGTGCAATTCGCGTTGGTTTCAAATAAACATCCATCTTGTAGGTGCAATTGACGGGGTCCGCTAGGGTCGATGCCTACCGAGGTTGCGAAGAAATCCGAAAGGAAGATCGTGGCCCCCGGCAACATGGCAACTGAAGGAACACGGGTGGGTTTTAGTCAGAGTATGACACGCCTTCCCGCTCCGCCTAGAGCGGGAGAAGTTATTTGATAATTTACCAGCAAAAAAAAATGACAATAGCCAAAAGACAAACAATTATAAAAGGAAACTGTCTGTCACTGCTTTCATTTAGAGAAAACATTTTACACAGTTGCTGTTGATAGTTTCATGCCAAAGCATTTTTGAGCATTAAAATCCAAATGGTTACATAAGCCCAGCTAGTGCTCAGCCCAGCTAGGAGCTCGTGGCTAAATACTAACAGCTGCTCGGGTCGATCTGTCAGGTTAAGCTACGCTTGCCGGGGTTGGTCCGTGGATGGGTGACCATTTCTACATACCGAGACTCCTCCGTGCCTCGGAAAGCACGTTAAGCCGTTGGTCCCGGCTGTCATTCGTGGATCTTTGACAGTCGTTACGGGTCGTCAGAAACCCGAAAGTCTGACAACCAGTCTTACCAAGGGGTATCGTATTACCCAGTTACTGGGTTGTGAAGGTCAGATAGGCAGTCGCTCCATGTAAAATACTGGTATTCAGCTGCATCCGGTTAGACTGGAAGCCGACCCCAATATAGTTGGGAAAAGGCTAGGCAGATTGATTTTTGGTTACATAAGCCCAGCTACAATAATTTTGATCACTTTTGTAATTTACAAGAAAATCTCTATAAATGTCATCGCCCAGAAACAACTAGGATACCAACTTACAGCATAATATCCTCACTGCTCTTCAAAGCTGTAAGACAATTTGCAGAACTAACTAACCTGTTCCTAGGTCACGACGACAAATAGCTTACAACAGCGAGCTTGGCTCCGGAGCAGCCTTACATAGGGTGCATACACACATAATTTGACGTAGTAGGTACTGCCCTACGTACGACGGAAGGCTTACTAATAACCGATATCGGTGTTGCTGCCGATACGCAAGTGTCAATGAATATGTAGGCAGATATAACGTCTGAGGATGAGGCTGTTGTTTCCGTTCTGAGGAAAGAAGCTTTTCGAAGGAAGTTTTAAGAGCGTTTATTCTGAAAGTGGGCATTCGTCATTTGGCAATATTACTGTATGGAAATAAGAAATTTGGCTAACTAGCGAACTAGAATATTATTAGTGAATTGCAATTATAACACTGAATTTAATATTGTAACCGTTTTAGGTGTAAAAAAGGCATTAGGAAAGTTTCCAAATACTTTTTTTAACTAAATATTCGGTGTTACGATATTAATAATTGCATTTCATAATCAATGTTTTAATTCCCTAGTTAGCCACATTTCTTAATTCCATATAGTAGGTAATATTACCAAATTAATCAAAACAGTTAAATATTTGACAGCTATTTACGACGTTGCCAACTTTTAGAATAAACCCTCTTAAGACAAAATATTTGGAGGAATTCAATGTTGAATGATGGCCAGGTTGAATTGATGGATGAATTCTATTAGCAAGAAGCAGTTTATAGTTATAGTTCGTGTTGATGATAATTTTGATGATGATGATGATACGAGGGGCTTGTTGCGGATTTGCTCATAGTTATATTAAAAAAAATAGAGAAGCTATCCACTAGCTGTTCATTCCACCAGTGATCTGTAGAAGACTATAATAACTTTAAGATGAAATGGGATATACGTAATCGTACCTAAAGGAATAAAAGCCTAAATAATCTTTGCAAAAATAACAACACTGTTCCCCAATCCTACATCAAACAAACACTTTCCATAAGCTCTTACTGAATCGGCATCAGTACAAAAAGCCGATGTGTTTAGGGTAGTGACAGTGCTCTGTCGCGGCGGCTGCACACAAAGGTATGCCGCTTGTTTGCCAGTCGGCGCCCGCGCAGCGCATGCTCCTTCAATGATCTTTGTTTTTGGTATTTGTTTATCTAAGAGGTGGTTACTGATTATGGATTATTGCTTTGGGACTACCTTTAGGCAGGTGCATCGTGTAAGTGAAGATTTTAGAAAAGGGAGAATAATAATAGACATATTTTTTATGTAAGTGATACTAATGTTAAAACAACAATATATGTAGTTGATAATTGACTTCGAAGACATGTGACGTCTAGCAACTTGCACTGGGCCCGCGTGGTGGATTACGGCCCACTCGCTTTCATAAAGAGGAGGCCAGTGTCCCAGCAGTGGGAAGATTATATGCTGATTATTATGCTGTTGATAATAAAGGTTGAAAATCAATCAATTGTTAAATTAGAAGGAATACCTTATCTAAAAATATTAATTTCTGCAGTTGTGTAAAAGAAAGAGGAAGAAGTAAAAGGTCTTTAGAAAGATGACAGAAAGAAGCCTAATTACTTGCTAAAGGAAAATTTAAGAAGACATCCTTGCTAACACCGTTAATGAAAATTATATCGATCTATTGATTATTTGATGTAGTTATTTGTAAAAGACATAAGTGATTTCGTAACTTCAAAAACATGACCAGTAGTGCTATTCTGTAACCATCTCACCGTGTTATCTTAGGTGAAGTGAGCTGCTAAGGATTGACACTATTGGCAGCTCACTTCACCTAAGTTATCACGGTGAGATTTTTACAAAATTGCACTATTGAACGGTAAATTAATCTTAAATTCACCGTTACCCAGAAATCTCCAAGTCAAGGACCAGTGTCCATCCAAAAAACGTTAAAGGTCATTAAAAATCCCAAAAGCCCAAATAATGACCCGTGCCTTGCACAAACCGTCACCTGCACTCCATGGACAAAGATAACTAATTCGACTTATATTGCTCGTAGCCATTATTTATTCTGCTTACAGCATTGACGGACAATAGGACCACCTTGAAGTACCACCAAAACACTATTGTGGTTACAATGAATAGCACCTCTTGACATAAATCGTGTGAAGCAATAGGATTCATATTATTATATTTTGAGTGCCAGCTGGCGTTTGTAAGAAAGTTCGTAGTTGGGTACATGTTGGCTTAAAAAATTTGATGAACACCGTGCTTGCTCTTTACGGTATGTTTATGTAATAGAATTTCGTTATTCCCACATCTCGTCTCCTCTAGATAAAGAAATGTATCATATTTATATGGCGCGATCAAAGCGGCGATATGAGCTGTGCCCCGCCGAGAGCTGGGCGGCGGTACAAAGCGGAGATGTGAGCTGCGCCTCGCAAGCTGGCGACGGCGCGCAGCGGAGATGACAAGAGATGAGATGTGAGCGACGCCGTAACAGTTCCACTCTAGCCAGCACACATCTCCGCTCCAGTCTAGCTAATACGCATCTCCGCACAGCTTCGTTGGATACACCCTAGCTGAACAACATCTCTTCTCGTCTCCGCTTCAGACATCTCCACATATCTCCGCTTTAGTGGAGTCTGGGCCTTGCCGCTTAAAAAAACGAAACAAAATTTCAAATTCGATTCGGTATTTAAACAATTATTCACCTACAAAGCACTGCTGTTTGAATGCATCACAAAATCATCTGCTTCTCACAAAAGGTTCACTTTCAGTAGTCATTAGGTGATGTTCTTTGTCGTGGGCGTGAAATAACGTGAATTGGGGCTATTTTCTGTCATAATTCATTTGCGCCGTGAAGTTGGCGCCATGTGGCGGCTTCTTGCACTGATCGCCTTTACACTAGGCGTAGTATATGCAAGGTTTGCAGAACCTTTGAAATAATTAAATTTTCTAACAAACTTTACAGCTGCTAACAAGTCAGCTCTTTAAAAGATTTTTAACTAGTATTCAAGTAGCATTCAATAGCTATGTCTATGAAAATAAGCATATCTGTTTTGAGGTCATAAATGTAGATTTTGTTCTGACTTTTATGCAAAATTTTAGTAATAATAATAATGTGTGTGTGTGTTAATTATATATTCAGAGCGTGTTTACTTGATAAGATGTAAGTTGTGGTTACCTGTAATTGATTGTGCATTACTGGGTAATGTGTACCGTACAAGTTTTAAATTAATTGTAGACGATAAAAGTAATGCATATCGTTGGTAATCCATAAATAAATAAATATCCGAATGCTAAATGCATGGCACAGAGTTTTTAACGAGTTAATCATCCAAATTAACTTGGTTCATGTTTATGACAGATTCGTCATTTACGACACGCAAAATTTTCTCACCAACAAAATAAACACAGCATATTTATCTGCAACCTTACATATACTACACGGACACCACTCAAGTGGCTATTCGGCTCAAATATCCGAGACAGAGCGGCGATCCCAGGCCATAGAATGTGCACAATACTCGAATTTGTTTCTAATGAATCATCGACACGCCTCCAAGCCTTTGTGGATACCGACTTGCATGACCATTGAAGTAAAAGGCCATTAAATGTTTGCTAGTCCATAAAACTAAGCCACTGTCTGTTGAAGACGTAAACAATGAACGAGTATAAAGGAATATGAAGTAAGCAAAAAATCTGGACTGAAATATGGGAAAGTTTTGACAAACCATTATGGTGTAACAGAAATTGTTAAATGCACTTTTAATAAAAATTACCTGGGCGATCGAGCTCTGCTCTGGTGGAAATAGAGAATACTCATTTAATAGTATACCAATCCATGTATAGTACTTACTAATTCCATGCTGCCATGGCAGTAGGTACTTACTAATTCCATACTGCCATGATCATTATTCTAATGTCGTCATTATCATGTCATTATTAATTATCTTGTTCTAAACTTTGGGCGACCGAGCTCTTATCGGGTGAAAATACGGAGAAAACTAATTTTCCCAGATATGAGACCTAGCTAGATCGATTTTTCGCCCCCTATATTGCAACTTTCATCGAAATCGTTAGAGCCGATTTCGAGAACGTGAGCGCAAATCTATATACAAACAAACATTTAAACAAATATTGCTCGTTTAATGGTAAAGGATTTCTCATTTGCCTTAAGTTCTCTTTTTGATGAGGTCAAAATCAAAAACAATATTAAATAGATGAAAATACATTAGATAGAAATTGACACAGATGACCAATTTCTATTGAACAAATCGATGACTTTATGTGTTCGGATCGAAAGTTAATTCCTTAAAAAAAAGTACAAATACGATAAAATACCTTTTCATAAAAGCAACGAATCAAACATTAAACTTATTATTATTTCATTCCTTTGATCTTATTAAGAATGAAGATAGCATACATAGAACACTAAGTACCAACATAACGTATATAATGCCTCTATTCCAGATCTTACACAAAAGCTTCGCACAAATACTGTCATAACAAGTACAAACTTTTGTCGAGAGACATGGAAAAGGAGATTTTAATGATATCTTTATGTTGGTACTCTTTTGTGTTGGTACTAGAACTAACTAAAGGCTGCGCTAGTTATGTTGGATATAGTTTTACTGATATCAAAGTGGAAATAATGGGTCTTTCTTGATCGAAGGACTTATTTATGCCTCACCTCACTGATCTCTCAAAATTGAACTCTTATAATTTTGTGGCATTGAGAATTGTTAGTAAAGGATTGGAAGTTTCACCTTGGATTTCCCCACATTTGAGTTTCCCTAAATTTATACAGTAATAAACTGTTGTCCTATAATCATCTCAGTTAACAACTGGTCCAGGCGTTTAGAAGTTATATATTTGCACATACCATACATACATAAACCCTGAAAACTCAACACTCCTTTTTTGGGCAGTCGAGTAAAAACCAGACTAGTTTGGACAGAGTAGAAGTAATTGGAGAAGAAGAAAACTTATAAAAAACAGAAGTGGAAAGTAAATTAAAACCTTGTTCAGAATAGCTATGAAGGTACTGCTTGATTATATTGAAGATTCTCTTCCAGATAGCTAAATTGTGGGGAGATACCTATGTGACGTCATAAAATATCAACCCTTGGTTCTATTATGCAGCTAACTTATAAAGCGCGCCAATTTTTTTCTTCAACCTCAAAATGGCGGACGAAAGAAGCCATTTTGCGTTCGAAATTTTAATTGGAACGATAAAGGGCTTTCGCGGAATATTTTAAGGGCAAGCGGCCAGTAGCCGCGCAAAAAGTTTTATCTCGCGTCGATTAAAATTCCGTTTGAAAATCGAACAAATAGGTGCTTTTTGTCGAACCACGCCTGCGCGGTGACGGCAACACTTTTTTAATGGCTACCAATATGGCGGACTTTAACATGATGAAAGATCGCCGTAATTAGTCGATTGTTGTAGTCGAATGCGGTTTTTGTTTAAAATTCGCTTGTTTGGTGAAATTGGATGTTTAAGAGATAGCGTGTTTGGAACAGATTGTTTATTTTCGTTTGTTTGTCTTCCAGTCATCTTCTTTCTGAATTCAAAATGTTAAAGAAAAAAATAGATTCAAACTGATGGATTTATTACTAAACGGAAACAGTAACTAAAAATGAACTAATTGAATCATTAGCAATATGACCCAAGGGATCCAATTTACCCAATTCGTTAGTCGAAACCGAGTTAAATATGGTTCAAAATTACACTAAAATGATGAATGCCTCGCTGGCTAAAGTATCAATGACACATACCATAAATACCGGTACACACCTGCGGACGATTAACACGAATGTCAAAATAGAATTTTCAACTAAAATATTTCCTTCCCGAAGTAAATTAAGCGGGAGACATCATTTTGCCACTTTCACTTTACCACCAATAAAATTCACACATCCTTTTTTCAACTCACAATAAGGTTGCATTTCAAGAAAAATGTTGGAAAACGACAGCAAATTAAGTTGTAGCTTGACAATGTGACTTAATTACTAGTGAAGTATACACATATGGGTACAGGGTCTAAATGATATCGATACCGCGAGATTTCTCCGTTTGAATCGATTGTCGATTATCGAACTAATGGTTTAATTATGTTGATAGAGTTGTAAAAGGACTAGTTCTCGTGATTTTATCCTACAGTCAAAGGTAATTATGTGAAAGACGATTAATATTACATAAGATTATAAGAGTGTGTTCTGTTTTGGAAATGAAAAAAGAAGTTGGTTTTCTATTAATTAAACATGTGGGAAAATTTAGATTGCTCTTAATTTAGTTTTGTATTTAAAAGTAATTATTGATTCGTAAATCCATTAAAAATTTAATTGATGTGAAAAAAAAAACAACGTGTAGCATGCATCTTACATTAGTTCGCTTGAATCTTTTGATTTTAAGACTTGACAAAAGCTCAATTCAAAATCTACTCTATAGTCCGAGCCATAAATCGACTAATTCCATCCTTAACAATCATAACTAAAACCCATAGACAATTTGTAACGGCCATAACGAGTGTCATGTTCCACGGTTTGACCATAAATCATATTTTTTTGGCGGCAAAAAACATAAACGGGCAAAATGTCTGCTAATTGACGTGTTCCTGGTTTCACTAGTCTCATTATGCTGTGGGTATGCGCGTTCATCAGCGATTGGGCACAGATTAAGTGGGGAATAGATGAGATTTACCGTTGAAGGTAGATAATATTCTAATTGAAGTTTAGTGCGTATGCCAGATGACAGTTGGATCGAAGACGTGAATGAAATTTCTAGGGTAGAGTGAAGTCAAAAAAATATACATTTATTTATTTATTCATTAAAACTTTATGCACAAGAAAAAAAATACTACAATGGCGGACGTAATGCGGCATTTTTTACGTGTCAAACTTATGGTGATACAGAGAGGAAACATGGCAGGTGCAAATTAAGAGATAGATAATACGAAAGTAGCTTATAAATACATATATATATATATACATATAAACAGAATAAACTTTGTAAGGAGAAATAACGATCGGTAGAGGACAAATAACGATTAGGGGGCCTACCACCAGCTCATAAAAAAGTATTATTTTAATATTACTTCAGTGGGAGAAAGAGATGGAGCTATACGTTCTCTAGAGCTTCATCTCTTTCCCACACTGAAGTAATATTAAAATAATACTGCTTTATGAGCTGGTGGTAGGCCCACAGTAGAGGACAAATAACGATCGGTAGAGGAAAAAGGTTTGATCACCTCTTCTTTATGCTTTTTTCTTGGTATTTCTATCTCTATCTACATACTCGTACCTACATGTACTTATTCGTACAATGTGTAGTCAAATAGTTTTTCCGATTGACATTGAAAGGATCAGTTGTCAGTTTACAGAAATAAAAGTGCCTGTAAATGATTTAATTGGAACTAGTTTTGCCCGCAGCTTTCGATCCCACGGGAACGTACTACCGGGATTAAAAGTATCCTTTGTGTTAATCCAAGTTATAAACTATCTGTCTACTAAAATTCATCCAAATCCGTTCAGTCGATTTTGCGCAAATCTGGATATATATCCAGGACAGACATACATACGCGAAAAAATTCATTGTTACTATTTTATTATAAATGAATAGAAGATAAATTATTTTTTCTTTCTTTCTTTCTTTTTAACTGCTGTTAATTATATTGTGTGCTTTTCGATTTGTGTTAAATAAATATATTGTCTTTCTTTCTTTGTTTATTTGGAACAAATTCTTTTAAGTTGACGTACTTGATCAAATCAGCATTTTATATAATTATAGGTAATAACGTCGCTTGGAGATTACATTCTTCCAAAAAACTAACATATCCTCCTGTTCCTATATCGTAAACTGTTCCTTGTGCATTGTCACGTCTACAAGATTTCATGGTCTATGACCGTCGCCTACGCCGCACGGTAGCTACAGCGTGATTTATAAATCTATTTTAATTTACTCGTTCAAACGAGTAAACGGTTCGGTTGATATTTTTACGAGACCGGCCATATATTACCACTGTTTTAATAGGAAATAATAAATATTAGGTATCTGTGTTGGATTTGGTATGAAGAAATATTAGGTTTGCTTTACGATCTTAATATTTAATACCTATTTATAAGTAGTATGTATTTGTATACCTATAGATATTTAGATCTTCGTTTCAGTTTTTCTTTACTTACATTGGTATGTATCTATATATGTATATAAAAATCTGTTATTGTGTGTTAGTCTCGCAAAAACTCGAAAATGGCTCGACCGATGGGATTTTTTTTTGTTATCTTGGCTTCAATACTGGGGTCGTGGTAATAAAATTAGGAAAAACCCAAAGGAACAGCTGAAAAATAGAATATCAAAATTTTGTCTCACGTGGTACAAAGTTCACAAGGTCATTTAGTGGGCAATAAACAAGGGCGTGGAATAATGTCAGAATTCAATCAATCTGCCTAGCCTTTTCCCAACTATATTGGGGTCGGCTTCCAATCTAACCGGATGCAGCTGAATACCAGTATTTTACATGGAGCGACTGCCTATCTGACCTCCACAACCCAGTAACTGGGTAATACGATACCCCTTGGTAAGACTGGTTGTCAGACTTTCGGGCTTCTGACGACCCGTAACGACTGTCAAAGATCCACGAATGACAGCCGGGACCAACGGCTTAACGTGCTTTCCGAGGCACGGAGGAGTCTCGGTAAGTAGAAATGGTCACCCATCCACGGACCAACCCCGGCAAGCGTAGCTTAACCTGACAGATCGACCCGAGCGGCTGTTAGTATTTAGCCACGAGCTCCTCCTCGAGGAATAATGTCAGAATTAAGAGAAAAAAAAGGTATTTATTTTAGTAATCGGACTTTTCCTTGAACTGCCAAAAATAACACAGTTTAACAACAATTTCCTTCAGAATGCCCATTCATTCTCCAACATTTTTTCCCAAACTTTTTGCATCGTCACCTAAATCAAAATCTTGAATTCCATACATATTTGTATGAGAGCGGGTCATATTTGCGAGCACGTTCAAAATGCCACATCATTTGTATAACAACATTGCCAACATGTGAGCTGAAATGTGTTGTGTCATTAGTAAAAGTTGCTAATTTTGGCTTTAATTAGAGCAGATTTTGGTTTCGTGTTTATTTTTAGAATTGTACCTACAACATGTATGTATTTAAACCTATCTTGGTTTCCGTACGACTTTTTCGGGTGACCACTGAAAATCAGCGCTGTGCTGTGGGTCCCCATAGCACAGCATCATGCTGAGTGGAAGCCTTCTTGTCACAGTCATGACGTGCCAGCAGCTGCCGCATATTTCTGTTTTGTGCTCGTGATTTTATTTAAATGTATTGTTTTATTTTATTGTATTGTTCTCTTTTTTTATGCACGTGTGTCTGTGACAATTAAACTTATTTTTCTTTCTTTTCTTTTTTCTTTCTATTTTGTGAATTGTAACATAATGGTTTAATTTTGTAGTGTGGCTGTAAATAGGTCTGTTGAAGTCATAAGGTACGATACGATTTTCTAGAGCAGGGAGATAATAACTTTTTTTTAAATTCCACTTCCGTTTTTGTGAGACCAGCATATGAAGCACCGCTGTGACACCTTAGATTCATTCATGACGGATTCACTAGACAAGCCAATGGAGAAGAAGGATAGAAGTCTAAGGGAAAAAACCTTTGCGAGAACACGGATAGTTTAGCTAAGAAAATACTATTGCCGCAGTACTGGACATGTCTAAGGCATTCGATCATGTGGATCATAAAATATTACTGGGTAAGTTAGAACGTTATGGTGTTCAAAGAAATATATTAAGCCTAATTAATACTTATCTAAGTGGAAGAAAGCAAATCACGGTTTTATAAATAATCTGCCTAAATTTTGTCTTATTTGTTAATATAAATGCTTTGTTGCATTTATTACTAATTAATTTGAAATTATAATTAGAATATTTGTGCATTTGTTGATGGCAAGATAACAAGTACCGTTCATTTAATTAATATTAACATCTGTACTTTTTTTATTTACCTATGTTGTACGAATAAAAAAAATTGAATTTGAGAAGAAGAAACAAGATTAAAGACTGGCTAGAGTTTAGAAAAATAGTACAGCTAAAGAGTCTGAGAGTCATTTAAAGTAACAGAATGCAAAAATGTGTTCATTGGGGTTAATTGTTAATTCAAACTCAAAGCATTTATTTCAAATAAACCAATTGCAGGCACTTTTGAATTGTCAAGGGGTCGGTCAGTCAGAAAGATGAAGCTAGTTGCCCATTCAAAATTGTAGTAGATACCTAAGGAAAAGAACGGGCAAGAAACTCCACGGACACTCTTTTAAATCAAAACATGGTTACATCATTCATGTTGTGTGAAAAACGATAAAAAAAACAGTGGCACTCCGGGAGTGTTGACAGAAAACTTGAAAAAAAAATCGGCACCGCGGTATTCAACGCGTTGATGTCTTTTACTCCACGGTGTCGGTAAATTCGGTAACAGTGTCGCGAAATCAATTGTTTAGTCCCATCTCAAAAACGCCCAATGCGTCTAAAGAAGTTTTCACCTCAAATACAATTCAAAAGTTAAAATAAGATGTGGCAGCTCATGACCAGTCCGTACTGACGGCGCCTGTTCACGAACCTGACGTATAGATTAGCACCATTCAGTTCAACTATTTACTAACCTAAACCGAACCTAACCGATGTAAACAGTTTCGATTGAAATAGTCAAAATACCAACTAAACACAATAATAACTATCATCTTCAATCCGACCCTAACTCAAAACAAACACCTTCGAAGCCAAAATCAATGAAGCCAATCATAATTAATAACATTTATATTTATATCACACACATTCAATAAGGAAAACTGTTCCCTACACTTACAAACTACCTCGACAACCGAAACGATCAATTTTCAACTTTATTCGGTCCCAATAAAAGTGATGTGAACTGCAAAAGAAGATACAGTAGACAATTTTTTCCTTCTCACCCCACAAAATTAACTATTTTCCCCTTCCGAATACTAAATACCTATTTAGTGTATTCTGTGTGTGCGAAAGAGATGGCAGATGTCGGATATCACCCCTAGTTTGACGTTTATGACGTAGGGTGAATGGAATTGTCACCCTCCTGTTTGGCTGGTAACCGACTGTGAAGATAGTTCGTGTTTATTTTTAAGTAACAGCCCTTATCTAATTTTGATTGAGTTGATCCGTTTGAGAGAGATTTTTGGAGACTATTTTTGTTTAACGAACAAAATGGTGTTTATCAAATTAGCTTGTAAACGAAACTACTGGAATACAGTGTTCAGTTACACACATTGCAATAATAATCGCATATAGCAAACGAATTGTTTACCATGGTTCCCATTGTTGGGACCCACCATACAGATCCAGTACAGGATCTTCTTCTCTTCGAGTCGATGGTAAATTCTTAAATTAGGTGAGCCCATTGTTAAAATAGGTGTCAAGCAAACAGATCGCGTTAGAAACACCACCCTGCGCTCCATAACTCAAGTAGCGGATGTTGGAGACAAAACAGCCAGGCTGAAGTGGGAGTGGGCCAGCCACGTCGCACGAATGCACCCGGAGAGATGGGCAAAGATCGTCACTCACTGGATGCCTGCAGGAGCATATCGCCGTCGATGTAGACCGCGGCGAAAGTGGTGTGACGATCTAATCATGTTTGCGGGGCCAATATAGCCAGAAATCGCACAAAACCGAAAGATTTGGAAGGAAAAAAGGGGGAACCTTTGCCCAGAAATGGGACATAATATAGGCTAATAAAAAATAAAGGTGAGCCAAGTAGGTGGCGACGCACGAGGTCAGTGCAAGATGAAGATTGTAGTAGGAGTGTAGCAAATAAGGATGCAGATGCTGATTCTTAAAGCAGCAATACGCAGAGAACCAGTAGTATTTTTTATGTGTTGACAACGATGTTGATGTGTGATTAAGTGGTACAAAAAAGCCATAAAAGTTGACCTCGTCTTGAAAAACCCTATAATATTATGCAAGATTACTTATAAGGTCTCAAAGAATTAAGAAAATAAAATTATTAAGTTCAGCCACATTTTAGTAGTCGATATAGGCAAAGGAGAGGATGAGATATTATTTCCTACAGACTAGAGGTATCACATGCTTTGGGTATCGCAACATTACAATTGCCGGTAAAGAATAAGCCATCTTTTCTCCAACCGTAAGCATGCGCAGAAGCACCCACCACAAAGAATGTCCACGTGGAACCATGGAAAATATCTAGAATACTCAGTACATGGTCGACCGAGCTCTGCTTGGGTGAAAATAGATTAACATCGGCCCGATATACCAACATTGCATCACATTCTCGAGGCTGTGAAAATAGAGAAAAGGAATTTTCCCAGATATGAGACCCGTAAACCCCTATATTGCAACTTTCATCGAAATCGT
The DNA here is from genome assembly GCA_963680765.1 of Agrochola lychnidis. Lineage (NCBI taxonomy): Eukaryota > Metazoa > Arthropoda > Insecta > Lepidoptera > Noctuidae > Agrochola > Agrochola lychnidis. Next base: position 9,158,855 of record OY796869.1, on the reverse strand, counting down.
TAGAGCCGTTTTCGAGAACGAGATTAAAATATATATATATATACAAATATTACTCGTTTTTGCTCGGATTAGAATTAGATAAGTCATCTGCCCGTTCCGTGACCTTATCAAGAACGGCCATTTAAGCAACAGCATTGTTGTTCATGACGTCTGCTTTCTAAGGCTTTTAATTATCATGCTGCTAGTTTTCCTGTGACACTTGAGGGACTCGTGGCTAGATAAAAACGATCGAATCGAAGGTTAAGCTACGCTTGCCACGGTCGGTTCGTAGATGGGTGACCATTCATTACATATCGAGACCTCTCCAGAGAAAGCACGTTAAGCCGTTGGTCCCGGCTGTCATTCGTAGATCTTTGGCAGTCGTTACGGGTATATAGTCAGAAGCCCGAAAGTCGGACAACCGCTCTTACCAGGGGGTGTCGTGTTAACCAGCGACTTGGTTGTGAAGGTCAGATAGGCAGTCGCTCCATATAAAATACTGAAAGCCTAGACTGGAAACCAACCCCAAAATAGTTGGGAAAAGGCTAGGCAAATTGATTGTTGGTAGATTTTCCTATCTGTTTCAGTTTTAAGTTTCCGCCCATCTTTATCAAGCTCTTTTTTGACCACGTCATCATCATCTATATCATCTTTCATAGTTTCCGTAACTTCAATACAAAACAAGTCTCCTACCTTCCTTTTACGCAATTCCTCCTCGCCGACCAAAATAATGTGAATAAAATATCAATTAGTACTGCTTTTTAAGGCTATCGCTCTTAATTACGTAAGTACCTAGCCCGCTTATCACTTATTTTGTTTGTATGTAGGTAGGTTCATGTTTTCCGGGAAATCCCCTGAATTTCAGAATTTACGTTGTTATTGTAATTATGTATGTGAATATTGTGGGTTCTAATCAATATTTTAGTTTAACGATGTTTTGAATTCAATATAATCTTTGGTTGGCAGTTTTGTGCGTTTTTACCTACTATGAATTCCACAATTTATTCTGACTTATTTATCAGACAAAATTGGTATATACCTAAATATTTTTGGCCAATCTTTACCTTATCAAGTAATCACATTTCAGTTTAATCACTTTAATCACCTATTCTGTATCTTTATTTTTGGTAACTTCCAGACAACTCCTTTGAAAGTTGTCTAACTATCTCTTCTTAAATATGGCCCGATCTTTCAAATCGTGCCTTTTTGTTGAATAAATATGTTCCTAGTGTAAATTATTGATTAGTAAAATTGTAATCACAGCAGTTGACTATATCTAAAAGATCATCAATGGAAATTGCAAACCCTAATAGTATGCCATTCATGGGAATACTTGGATATGGTGACTATGAGCTATTCATGTCGGTACTCAGGAATATCAAAGGTCTTTCATGAGGTAGTCATGTACTTATAATTCAAAGACATTCTTACAATAAAAGTTATATAAATCAAAATATAAATAACAGTGAGCAGCGTCGTTGTAAATCATTTGCGCTAATTTGAAACGGATCCGTAAACACGGACGCAGCAGAATTCATCAAACCGATGCCCCCTCGGCGCTAATCTCACAAAGGGACCAGCAGAGAACGCTCAAAAGGATTTAACAAGCGGCATTCACGACTGCTCATTATATTTTTATACTTTATACCTCTGGTGCCGGGCATAAAGTGTGCGATCAAAACGCGCGAACCCCTACAAAAGGTAATTATGTTTTGATTCCTACAAAAAAAATCGAGTATCACAAAGGAGACTAACGAGATAAGAGCGTGCTAAATCGCTCCCCCCGACGCCCGCGCGGATCAATCGCGGGGCCAGCGGTCGATTGGGCCGGCTCGGCAGGCGGGGCCCCGCGCAACCACGCCTCGCGGCCCCGGGCTCCCCGACGCGCCGCGCTCCGCCACTGTCCGCCAGTCAACCTCCGACTGCGCCCGCATGCGTACACGATCCGTAGATCGCGCCCCAGTGTGAACCGGCTGTGCTAAATGGAACTGACCAGCGTTCAATGTTAAAGAAACAAAGCTACGAGGACAAGGAAGTGAACATGGCGATACAGAGTGTTTCGAGATACCCGAGCAGCCCTGCCGAAGCGACGGAGCCGCCCAAGACATCGAGGATCAGCTTCAGCGTGGCATCGATTTTGGCCGATACGAAGGCACATCAAGTGGATGAGACAGCGGAGATGATCAGGCACCACAGGACGATACCAGAATCGCCTTTAAGGCAATCTCCTTCAGCGCAACCTGAGTTGCCCGGTGGAAAGTCGGTGTCTCCGAGGCCGTCGTCTCAGACGCCTCCTTTGAATTTGAATGTCTCTGCGACTGTTACCTCTTCTGAAGATGAATACGAAGATTCGGTGAATCAGGAAGATTCTATAGTAGATGTGGAGGACTTGCAGAATGGTTTGCCGAGTGAGGACGAGGAGAGGCCTCCGTCGGAGAAGGCTCGGCTGGTGCGTCCGACGCCGTTCAGTGCGCTGGCGGCGGCAGCGTACGGGTTGGCGTGGCCGGGCCCGCCGCCTGTGGTGCCATCCTTCGGGCCGCTGTTCCAGTCACATTTCCCCGTTGGACCTTTAACAGGTTAGCAATCTTTTTTCATACTTTCTTTAATTTAGATCTTTGTAGTGTTTGATGCTCATCTGTTGATGGTCTTCAAAGATTTAGTACGGTGCGGTCTGTATCTATTTTTCTCCTAAGGATATTATTGATAGTGATTGCAGTTTGTTATGTTCCCATTCATAGCTTTCGGATCCCGAAATTTTTGGATTTTCTCTGGCTTTTTTTCAAAGTTTTGTCAAATAATTTAAGCATGGTCGTCGGCTGGTTTATGCACTTGTACAGTTTTAAAACTTTTAGTTCATCCTGTTTTTTCTTTTCTTACCTACATATATTGTTATTAGGTACCTATTAGATTTACAAATTGCTTTGTATTACCTACCCAAAATATTAAGAGCAGGTAGTATGGAACTACTCTTCCTTTTGCTAAAATGTTTTTGTTGTTATTGTTATTATTTTTAGGTACCTACTTACCAACTTGTCATAATAATTAAGAATCATTTATGCTCATCTTACCTACTCTGAAACACCTACTCGACCTAACTTTATTTTTCCATTATTTTTCCTGTAAACCATAATTTGGTGATTGTTATTGAACGCCTAAATTCTTAAATAATTTAATGGGAAACATCGCAACCACTAACCTACCAATTAAAGTACCTACCTACAACATATACAGATACTAGGTATGTACTTGCCTACGTAATTATATTCCGAATACAATAACATTATTATCATACATAATTATTTTTATAATTATTACAAGTCCAATTTTGGTGTGACAAACAAGATTAGGAAATTCCACATTTATTTAAGTTCACGAGGAAAATATCAACTCTTAATTAATTGATAAAACCGTTATAATATTTTTGCAATTATTATTATCCTATCGTTTTCCTGTATACCATTTATTAATTAAAATATTCTTGCTCCACCCAATTAAGATTATTAAATTATTATTAAAACTTAATTACATTTGTTGCCGTTTAATTAAATAAATTGAATATTTCAATTAATTTCCGTTACATTTCTACTCGTTATATAATTCCGTTTACGGATTAAATAAATATAATTACTTTGTTAATGTACCTACCGACGCTTCAAAGTAAGACAATATCTATAAGTATAATAAATATTATAAATTAAAGTCGCTTTTGGTGTTTGTCTGTGTGTCCGCGTTGTTCTTCTAAACAACGCAACGGATTTTGATGCGGTTTTCACCATCATTTAGAAAATTTATTCCGGAAGGTTTATATGTATAAGGTACATTTATATTAAACTTAGGTACATGAACCTAATAAAGAAACCACAATGTCTTGCCAAGTCGTAATAACCGTGCGTAACAGGAATAAAATGAAATATAAGTGCATATAACTATTTATTTACTTGGCACAAATTGATTTAAATTACCTAGTCATTAGTAACTAGTAACTGGTCTCGTTAATTCATAATTATTAATCATTTATACCTAAGTAATGGTTTAATTTACATAAATACTTAGGAATCTATTAACTGCAGTATCTATCAAATAGGCGATATTTAATTATTCTCAATCAATATGATAACTGGAATTAAATGCCTTTAGTAATCAGTAACCATGCGTATAATATCTTGAAAAAATTTAGCCTTTAGCTAATAAAGTTACCTAAGGCATCATTTAAGATATTTTTGTTAATAAAACTATTTAAAAAATAAAAAAATTGTATCTAGATACAAAATATATTTTTTGTCATGAAATGGGTTTCATGGGTAAATTCATGCCAGCGATCCAGCGAATCTAGCGATTCTATTCTGTAAACATCTCTATTTGATATATATTTTTTTGTTATTGCATGCAAAGCCAATGTCTAAAGTGAATTTGGAAAAGCAAGTGTGCGTTGCTAAAATAAAAAAAAGTAACATAAAAAAAAGACGTGCGCTGTCATTCGACTTGATGCTAGGGATTGACACTTTTGACAATCTCTTCAAGCTCACTTCATCTTAGTTTTCACGATGAGATTTTTACAGAATAGTTCGGCAGATCTATTTTACCACTCACATTTTTCATAAACTAATAAATTATTCATGGTACCGCAAGATTTAAACCAATTAGATAACTACTAAATCCATACTTAACCCATCATCATTATTGTCACCTATTTACATCCAAACATCTTGTTTCGGAAACCCGTTAACCCTTCCTCGCCAGGGTCTCAAGAAACGGTGTCTCGCGAAGAACAAAGCCGTACATAAATAACGGATCAGTTGGATGCATAAACAATAGCACATCGGTTTCGACAACTCCGGCGGATCACGGGGATTTGGAAAGATTTTGTGATTGTATAAGTTCGCATTCGAAGGGTTAAAAGGGAGTGTGTATTTTGTGATATTGCTATTTATTTTTATTGGAAAGAAATATAAATAATGTTTTGTATAATTCATTAAACACACAATGGTGCCAATTCCCTTGTTCACAAACTAAACTAAATTTAAGTTCAGGGCATCTTTTTCTTTCTATTTCATTAAGAAAAGGACAGAAGATAAATTTTAGTTTAGTCCTGTCAAATTAATCAGCGCTTGACGTAAATTGATGTAATTTTAGTGGGCAAGTTTTTAATCACGTCTAAACTTGTATGGAGTAGTGACAGGCGCTGATTAATTTGACAGGACTAAACTTAAATTTATCTTCTGTCCTTTTCTTAATGAAATAGAAAGAAAAAGATGCACAGAACTTAAATTTAGTTTAGTTTATGAACAAGGGAATCGGCACCATTACCTACAAATTAAGGTTACCGTCGAAATTAGAATGCGTAGGTACTGTTTTTAATTTATTTCATGATTTTACAAACAATTACGCCAAAATGCTGATTTGAATTATGTTAGCATTGGTTTTTATTTACAAATTTTTCCGCGTGTTTGCTATTTAGGTATCGACTACTTACGAATAAATAGTTTGCAAGTCACAATCAATGTATTTAACCTTTAACACTACGTCCTCTATACTAAAAGAAAAATTAATCGCGTTGGGCGTAGAATCGCGTTGCTACGTGATTTTCAACCATAGCTTCTCCCCAGCCAATTAATTCTGCAAAAAATCTCATCGTGCATACTTAGGTTACTTTTAACCGCTTCTGTGATCTAATGGCTAGATCACCTGTCTCAGACCCAGAGGTCGGGTTCAATTTTTAGTGCAAAATTTTCTGCTCGACTTGGTTGGTGGTAGGACTTGTTCTAAGTCCGCCAGGTTAGCTACCACCATCTTATCTAAGTCTGTCGCCATAACAACAATGTTAACAGCATTGTTGTGTTTCGGCAATAAGAGTAGGTATCTAAGTAAGCCAGTTCCTCTGTGGTTGAGGATTCCGGGTGAAGCTCGCTTCCTTCTTCGGCCTGATCTTATCAGGTCAGATGCAAGCCAAGAGCTTCCCCGTTGAGGTTAAAGAGAAAAAAAAGGTGAAGTGAGCTGTCAATAGTACCAATTCCAAGCATCAGGTGAAATGACAGCTTACTTCATGAAAATTTAGTTGAAGTAAGCTGTCATTTTATAGAATAGTCTTGTACACATTTTTTTTTCTGTATGGGAAATTGTCAAATAACTTCTTCCGCTCTGGGTGGAGCGGGAGGGCGTGTCAGACTCTTACTGACTAAAACCTACCCGTGTTCCTTTCCCGTGACGACGGATTTCCCGATCGGTTTTCTTCGAACCCCCGGCAGGCATCGGCCCCAGCGGACCCCGTCAGTTGTGCCGACATCTCTTTGAGGCGCGCGTGGAACACAACGCGCCGTCGACCCGGGCCTCCTTATCGGACGGCGAGCTACCCATTGCTCACCGTCCGCAAGTCTTGTACACCTACGGCGTATAATAATCGATCTATGAAAAATATTACGTACCTACATTTTCAACATTCCTATAGGTATTCGTACTTCTTCTAGATTGGACATAATTAAACCAATTATTAATACCAAGTCCTTTAACGAACATAAGTGGTACTTGATCATATCAATAACACATCCAAGATAATGACTGTTTGTCTTTCAACGTGCGCATTGACATGTTAAATCATTTTTTTCTTCATACAACATTCAATAATTGCTACAACGACCAATTACCGACATTTTTATTCGATAAATAAATCCTTATTTAGAAAATCGAATGCAATTTCAAATTCTTCAAGTCAACTTTATTGATTCTTGTATTATATTAATAAATAAAAATTTGCCCTGACATAATTTCCAGGATTATTATTTATTCGATTACGGTAATCGATATTCGATTAACCGTTTACCGACTGCCGTGTTAGTGTAGTGGTCACAAGCGCTACTGCAGAGCATGAGATTTTGGGTTAGATTCCCGGTTCGGGCAAAGTGTTATTGGGTTTTTCCATCAGGAATTTCTCAGTAGCAGCCCGGAGTCTGGATTTGTGCCCGGTTGATGGCAATAGGCTCGCCCCCTATTACATGGGACTTAAACATAACTGGCGAATGTGGGTGTACTATTAGGTACATCTCTGCTTAACCCTTCGGGGATTACGGGCGTGATGTTTATGTTTATGTCGATTACGGCAATCGATACTCGATTAACTGTTTACTCAAATTACTGGTTTCTATTGGCAAAATCGATTTGCTTTTCAATCGATAGAAACGTTTAAGGAAATCCTGTTGGTTAACGGAGTGATACTTATGGATATAATAGGACTGATTATGGACAAAATGGTCATATTTGGGATGTAATTAACACTTTTTGTGAGTTTCAGGGTAAAAACATGAATTGTAATGATTTTGTATCGATTACAATATACCTTTGTAAGTAGAAACAATTTGCGTAAATTCCGCTAATATACATTTAACTTAGGTACTATCGAAGAAACGCATATCTGTACACTGTAAGGACTATTCTTGCTTGCAACGTTTGGCCGCTATAGTATCGCTTACCTACGAAAAAAAAGGGTCGTGTGCACGGGATTTTGTTTCCAAATTGCTTATATGCGTTACCCCGATGGTACCTACCTAACTTACCTACATCCTTATGGATATGCGTATACTCCCGCAGACAGGCGCGATGTGACTCTACTAGAACAATATCCATTAAGTTTTCATAGAATTTGTTCTACTAGATTCGCGTCACGTCTGTCTGCGGGAGCCTTTATATGGGTTGTGTCGAGTTCCCACTTTATTTATTTTTTGATTTTTTGCTTTCTTACAATTTCAATTGTTACCTCCTGAGAGTCTTTAATTCACTCAAAGAACTCCACAATAAGGCCAATTTTACACTACATTTCACTCAATTCTAAAACCCTGCACAGGACTCAAACCTGTATCAATAAAACGGATCAATTTCATCACCACGGTACATTTGCGGCGCGTCGAGCCACGCCCTCCGTCGCCGACAAATAAATTGTATTGTCAACACATAACTCATGTTTACACAGTGCAAGTCGGGTAATCGTGAGATTTATATGCTTTTGTCAAAAGGAATGATGAAACCTTAAATTTTTACGCCTTTTTGTATCAGAGAAATAAGCAGAGGTTCTATTACCTCATTTGCAAAGCGTTAATAGCATCCAAATAACACAGTACATTTTGCAGTGTGCAATGCACGCTTATTTGTTCATTTTTGACTTTGAAAAGTGCCTAAAGGTCTTATTGAAATAAATTATTTGACTTTGAAACATTTTGCACATAATTCCATATTTATCTGACCAGATTATTGACATACTATTCCGAGCTGGTAACTACTGAAAATTTCATAATACTTATTAACCTGAAAATTGTTTCAGGTATTTCAAAATAAAATCAAATTGAGTATTTGGTTTTTAAGTTCCTTATTAAAAAAAACAAAATTAAAATATTTTATTTCACATAAACCTACATGGGCTCTCATGAAACGTCAGAAGCTAGGTGCACAGTTCCAATTGGTCGTTTCCTATGGAGAAGAGCCGGCAAGAAACTCCACGGCTACTCTTTTAAAAATAATTGGCTTTTACAATATTTTCAAATAACACGAAGATTTGAGCTGTTACTGACCATTATTCTTTTCAGTGTATTTCTCAAATAATTGTTCACTTCCCGTCTAAGCAAAAACGACTGGATACCAATATTTTACTTTGAGTGACTGTAACTTGACTGATGTAGTAGAATAGAATAATCTTTATTCAAGTATCATATGACTCACAAATGACATAAACAATACACATACAACACAACAACAACACTTACAACTATATTACAAAAAAAAAAAAACTGATACAAATGGTAGTGTATCACCGCTGTGACGACCCATGTGAGATGGCACAACAGCGACCCACGAAAACAGAGTCTAGGCGACTTGAAATCATGCTTAGGATACTGTTGGAGCTGCTCCACACCTGCCTTACAACGTGCCGCCGACCTGCCGTATAAACAACTGAGCGACGCCGCTGCGGCATCCCCTCGTCTGCCTCGCGCCGTTGTCCGGTGCGCCTGCGGTGCGGCGCCGGAGCGGTGCCGGACGTACCGTATGGCATACCATACATTTTTATATGTAGGAAACCGTTGCGGCACCGCTCAGGCGCCGCGCCGGAGCCGCACCGCACCGTGTGGCCTGGCCCTTACTTTGAACCTTCCAAGATTTCTTTCATCCGACTGGTCACATACTTTACCAAACCTTGTTTGTACCAGTTACTTGCCTAAATGTCTGTTATTTAATCCTTTTTCTTTCTTTATTTATCAAATTCTTACAATCCAACTGCTTTCCGGGACATAAATATGTCCCACAATTATACCGACTGCCAGATTTTCACGCTTCTGTGTCTCCTACCTAGGATGTAACTGTTACTGTTGACAACCAAAATCGTCGGATTTACTTGGTTTCCAAAGCATTCTTTAACTTATAAGTTAAAGAATGCTACTCATCATTAATATCGTCAGACTGGTCCATCTGTGCCCCCTTAGCTTAGTACTTATAACAATAAAATTCTAATCAATCTAAAAATTGCTCCAACAAACCGCGTCACCGAACTAGCTAGTAGCGTTCGTTGCGTGCAAACATTACCCCGACCCGTCGAATCGGCCGCAGTACACGCCTATTCAATTACGACCAGCTAATCGACCCATACCGGCCTATCGGGCTTTATTAGCCTCTAATGTTGCATTGTGAGAAACATTTAGTGCGTTAGTGCTGGTGAAGTTTCTTGATTGTGGTTCTGTACTTGGAAGTACTTACCCTATTGCAAGATATCAATTATAGAATTAAAAATTCGTCTAGTCACAGATACTCCAAAAAATTTGTCTCTTTAGTCATCGATACTCCTTACGAAAAATTCATCTCTTTAGTCATTGATACTCCTTATGAAAAATTCTTATCTTTAGTCATTGATACTCGTTATAAAAAAATCGTCTCTTTAGCCATTGATACTCCTTATAAAAAATTCGTCTTTTTAGTCATTGATACTCCTTAAGAAAAATTCGTCTCTAGTTATTGACACTCTTTATGGAAAATTCGTCTTTTAAGTCATCGATATTCCTTATGAAAAATTCGTTTCTTTAGCCATCGATACTCCAAAAAATTCGTCTCTTTAGTCATCGATACTCCTTATGAAAAATTTAAATTCGAGGTCGTCATAATCATCCTCCAGTCCTTCTCCCAATTTATTTGAGGCCCAGTTTTTTTTTTTTCTATTTGTATCTACTACTCTATCAGGTGTAATTTCAGTGTTAACTTTCTGCCTAGCTATCATTCACACAATTCATCCGTCTTTTATTTATTTATCTTGAAAACACAATTTTTCAGACAAACTAATAAGTAGCAATTAGTAACAATTTTGAAGAATTAAAATATCTTGCTAAATATCTAAGGACATAAAAAATTTCTATCTTGCCTCTTTTGTTTGATCAGCTTAATTTTTGTCACCTACTCCTTATCTTCTATTCATGTGGTTAGTGCCTAACCTGGTGTCAGAGTTTTAAAGTCGCCCATGGGCCTCTGACTTGGCTTCACATGCCGTCGAGAAATATCTCTCAGGCATGCCGGTTTGCTCACGATGTTTTCCTTCACCGTTTTTGAAGCAAGTGACGATTATACAATACGCACATGAATCCAAAAAGTCAGAGGTGCGTGCCTTAAGTTCGAACTCGAGACCTATGACTTGGCAGTACTCCTTACTCCTTCTCATGACATATCTATACAACGACAATTCTGAAAGTATGGAAATTCAAGGTGTTGAAGAGATATAGATCTCTTTCGCTTTATAAATCTTTTATTATTACAGAGTGATGTTATAGCTTTAAAACAGCAAAAACCACTTTTAAATCCAACACATTAATTAGCAGCAAACTCGTAAAGTGCTGTATACAAAACAAAATTGAATATAATTCTAGTAAACTGCTATTTCTTGTAGCTTATTTCCATGAGCATACGATTGTATAGAAAAAGGGCAGGTCACAGAGTAAGGAATACTGCGGTTACTAGCTAGTACAACGTTGGTTTTGTTCAGGCTATGGTTGAAATGTAAGCTGAGCTGGCCCATTTCCCGCTTTACTTCACATTAATTTCCAATACATAGCTTTAGGTTCAATCCATTGTGGGATAGTTTACGTTAGAAGCACTTTATTTAGAAGTATACATCATGTTTTTTTTAATGACTAGTGCTACGCAATTTAGCAAATGCCTACGAATTTCATAGCATTTTTGGAAGTTCAAAGTCTTGTTATGACTTTAAAAATTCAAAAAGTAGTGTTACTTTTGAATTTTTAAGTGTCTCTTCTTCATTCTTACTGAACAGTGATTTTACAAAAAAAAACCAGCCATGTGCAAGTCTATAAAAACGGCAAAAACATCATGTCTGTTGTATGAGAGCCCCCTTAAATATTTATTCTGTTTTTTTTAGTATTTGTTGTTACAGCGGTAATAGAAATACATCATCTGTGAAAATTTCAACTGTCTAACTGTCACGGTTCATGAGATCCAGCCTGGTGACAGACAGACGGAACGGACGGACAGCAGAGTCTTAGTAATAGGGTCCCGTTTTACCCTTTGGGTACGGAACCCTGAAAATTTGTACTAAAGTTTCTAAATTAGTTTGTGTTGCATTTGACTGTTGGCAGTTACCGGCGGCGGCGTAGCAATTCGCTACGCTGTGCCTACGCTTCCGCGCGTAGCTTGTACCGTAAGCAAAAAAATCCAGCTTTACACAGTAAATAGCAAACATAGCAATTAATATTAGTTACTAGTGCTTGAAAACATGCGAAGTTATTGCTTATCAACGTTGTAACAGCTCCCAAGTATGCTTTGCAAAGCAATTGAAGTTTTCATAGTTGCGCCATTTTTTTTTTCCGCTCGTTTTCTTGAAAATGCAAATGAAATTGCATTATTTACATTTGAAATTATTCGTCGCTGTAGGACTATATTTCAATTTAGCGCATAACAAGGGTTTTCGGAAAATAAAGCCGCAGATTATTATTTTTTTGTTATGTTTAATTTGTGCAGAAGAAACAATTTTTTCTTTCTTTCTTTTTGTTTTTTGATTAAACTTATAATATACGGACAAAAGAAAAAAATTCCCCGTTATATTACCGTTTATTTTATCTTTTTCTTTTCAGAACAAGAAAATATATTTGATTTTAATCCCAAAAGTTGTGGTTTCTATGAGTATTTATTTCATGTGAATGCAAAACGATAGGTTTGTTCAATTAGAAAACATTTTTATTTTGACATTGAACAAAGTGTAACATCATTTTACACTTCTTCATAATAAACATAATTACTAATAGTGTTTTTAAAAGAGGTGTGCGCAGACTGGTGCCAATTGGCCGCTATCCCGAAATGTCCTCATAAAAAATATAAAGCTATTAAATAATTTGCAAGCGAATAATAAAAAGTGTTCGCCATCATGCAATGTTCACGACACATGAACACGAATCTCTACTTTTTACATACATTATAGTTTTCCACTCGCTTGTACATTAGTACCCCATTTCATACGTGCTTATTACTCTTGAATATATTACAAACTTTATGGAAAAAGTTTATCTCACTTTTCTACTAGAAAGTACATTTATATTACTTTTATGAGTTCAATTCCAAGTACAGTCAACGAACGTCGAATGCAAAAACTGTGAATTGTTAATAAATATAACACAGCAGTACGAACATGATCCATCAGTTTTAATACGTAAATTGCACTTTTCTTCTCGGTTATACGGTCGCACATAATTTTTATAACCCACGTAAAGCATAGTTGGCTAGGTACAGTCACTTACAAACGTACAAGGAAGGCGTAAACTGAATGAGTACAACAGGCTCAAGCTACATAACAATACATAAATTATACTTTTCCACTCAGCAGTATATTCCTATCTATTTTATAATTTACACACATGTACAGTCGCTAACAACTGTGTTGGGAGTAAAAAGTGTAAAACGTACGTATTTTACGATGCTACGGACGTTTATGACGCAAATTAAATATAAAGTTAGATAGCGAAATGTAATTAGCGCAAAAAGTAATTAGGTTTGCACGCACTAACAATGGCTGGAAACACACGGTGATTCGAACGCAAAAAATATTAAAATATTACCGTCACAAATATTTGTTTAACGGAATCGTTTTCAGTTAGACTCGGTTAACAATATCATTGAAGCATTTTAATAGTTTTGTTCTCCATTTCTTGGAGTTTCAATTTCAAATGGAGCTAATATGAATATTGTATCAACATTTTATTTTACAATTCAATTCATGAATGCAATGTTTAAATTAGAGAACAAATTCTCGTCACATAAAACGCGTATAGGTAGCGTATAGGTACTGGCAGTCACCAACCCGATCATATTGACCAGTTGTTTTGCACACATGGTGGACGTATCAGCGAATCGCGGTACAAAAGGTACGCTTTCAACCACTGAAAAATAAAACATCGCAGGAACTGGTTCCCTTATCGCCAATGCACAATGGACTGCGGCTACTCTGGGCAATATTGGTAGCTTTTACGAACTAAAATACCATTAATACCCTTTTCCTATTTGTTTACGATCGAGAATAATGGTCTATTAAGAATGTTAAATTGCTAACGCGAAAATGTGCGTATTCTGCTGATTAACAAAATAATTGTTTACGTTTTACGTTTGTGAGACGTTAGTTTTAATAGCAATTGTTCACTTATCACAGTGATTAAATTGTTAGAGTTGATGGATTGTAGGCTATTGATTTTCTTATTGGCAATGTAATATATTATAAGTACTTTTATTCGCCTTTTGACTGCCTCGTTGCTTTGGTCTAGTTGTCGCAAGCGCTACTGCTGAGTATGAGATCCTGGGTTTGATCCGGGTCGGGCATAGTGTTATTGGGTTTTTCCATCTGGAATTTCTCAGTAACAGCTCGGAGTCTGGATTTGTGCCCGGTTGATGGCAATAGGCTCGCCCCCTATTACAAGGGACTTAAACATAACTAGCGCAATGTGAGTGTACTATAAGTACATCTCTGCCTAACCCTTCGGGCAATACAGGGATCATGCTATGTCATGTTATTTTTATTCACCTTTTGATAACGCTAACTATTCACGTTGCGTCTTTTTGCGTTATTTTGCGTCGTAAAATATTTAACGTGGTGACTGTAATTAGCAGGGGCTTTCTTATCACACCGTTCGTTGCGTGTGACCAGGGAATGCAATGTGGTAATAATTTTTTTACATTAATACCAAAAACAGGACAACATTTATTGCGTTATTTGCATTGTTGAGCAGACAAATTTTTCAAACATATAATAATTAGTTTATGTACACTTCAAAGTCACAAACATCTGTTTAGACCTGGCTCTTGTACTAGGAGTTTCTGTATCACGAAAGCCAGATCTATTATAGATTGTAACAGCGAATCAATTTTCACGCCTAGGCCAAATATTTTTTGATGTTCGAATAGCTCATGACCTAAAGAGGTGCCATGAAGAATATGAATTAAAAAACTCGACTAATTAAAAAGTTATGCAACGACGCGAAACTTCGCGGGTATTCTCTCGTATTAACAACGGATTAGCTTTCAACCTCACTACCTACCTTTTATATAATTATACTTAAGTATGCTTACCATTCTGTGTACCTATCTCTTGTCAAAGTTTATGTTTTTTTTGTGAATTAAAAATTTATTAATATTGTTTCCTTTATTTCATTTTTAAACATATTATTTACATTTTTTTATATTCTTGTAAGAACAAAAAAAAAATATACTTAAGTTTGCTTACCATTCTATATATCTATCTCTTATCAAAGTTTATGTTTTTTTTGTGAATAAAAAAATATTATTATTATTTCCTTTATTTTATTTTTAAACATATTATTTACATTTTTTAATATTCTTGTAAAACCAAAAAAAATAACATTAAAAAATAGTAGCCCACCGGTGTCGAGAACAGGGTCCAAGCTACTGGTGGTCAGGGCTCTTGAGAGAGGAACCTAGGCTTATTATTATTATTAATATTCTTCAAAATCATTCAGATTGTGATTGAAAGTGTGTTAAACCCAATTTGGGTGCAGGTTCATGAGTAATAGGTTTTTGACGTTCGAAAAGTGCTGATTCTCAGCCTAGTTTGAATAAACGACTTTTGAATTTGAATTTAATAGATGTGTTAAATTCAAACTAAACTAACTTCTGTTTAGCTCTGTCAATATAAATAGATATATTTTAGGAAATATTAAATTATTACCTATTATTATTATTTATTAAATTATCTGTTCAGTATCTTACGCCAGTGGCTTCGCCCGCGTTATATCTTTATAAATGATAGCCTATCTACTCAGTGATAATACAGCATTCAACTGGTAAAAGAATTTTTCAAATCAGTCCAGTAGTTTTTGAGTTATTCATTACAAACATTTTTTTTTCTCTTCATAATTCATAGTTACTATTATTATCTGTTCATAAACCATGTTTTTCTTTTTCCTGGTGGCGAGTAGATACGAAGAATTTACGGGAGTAAAACAAAAAAAGTCACTTCAAATAAATCTCCATACCATTTTTTGCTAGAATGAAAACGTCCTATCTTGTTTTTCAGCCAGACTCTAAATACAGCTTCATGAAAGACTTTAATTAATTATGAAATCTTTAATTTCCGACGCTATATTTTAATTTTGTTAAGTTTTAGTTAAGTCATACCTAATAATTGTAATTTTTTTGGGTAAAAGTTGTATAATAATTTATTTATTAATATAATAATAAAGTCTTAAATATTTAACTCTTCGCATGCATTAAAAAGCGAAATTATGAATCTTGTTGTACGTTTTGACAACTTTATCATTCTAATTTAATAACGTAATAGGTACATCTCTAGACATAACCCTGCAAATTCCCACACCAAACGCTTCACAATTCAACCATTTATCTGCTTTCCTAACACCAGTATAGCCCGGCCCTAACAACCGATCGATAAACGCACAGTCCGGTTAAAAGCGTCATACCTCACTTCGCTCCAATCCCGACTGAATTTATAACATTTAATAAGTTTACCCATTCCATTTCACACCTATTGAGTTATAGTGGTGCGTGATATCAACTATTATCAACTAGTTGATTAACCCCCAGTTTATAGCCATCGATGTTATTGTTGGCGTAATAGAACTTCTAATTGGTTTCTTGAGGGTTAGCGTTAGTAACGATGTAACTCCGGATATTGTGTGCTAAGTTGCAGTCAATTTGCGCAGCAGGTATGTCTATCTCGTTTACTCTCTACATTATAAATATCTCTCATCTCTTTCGCACAGTTTTAGCCAAGATTTTATTCGATATGTAGTTTTTCTTAGCATTACTACTGTCGGGGTTGCATAGTTACTAAGCTTATATTAAGTTTATGTTGAATTTGTAAACTATTTCAAAGGTTTTCTATTCTAGTTTCAAATCGTTGTCTGATTTTAATAAAGGGTGTGACAGTTACAGCTCGCCAATTACTGGGTTTTGTATACAGAATGTTCACTAACTTAATTTTGTAATAGATAGTATTTTGCACTATTTACAATACTCCAACTGCGATCAACAATCTATTAACCGGCTATTAAAGTTATGACCTTACCTATTCGTGGACGAAGTGTTATTTTTAGGGGCAGTCATAACTTACCTAGATAAGATTAGCAATTTAGATGACAAAAATGACGAATATGCATTAAATAACACTGGAAAACAAGAAATCGTTTTTCTTGTTGAACGTATCAGAATTCAAAATCTTTATTCGTCTGATATAGATTTATGATCACGTTCATATCCACGCAATATTACCTCACGATTTATGACTAAACGCAATACTGCAGGCCATTTGTAACAGTGAAATCGAACCAAAACGTCGGAATTACAAAATTACTAACAAATAAACAAAATGAATTATTTATTTCTATCCGATATCTAAGAGCACGAATTTGTCTCCTTCCCTAAGCTAATTAGTACTGTATAATGACATAACGCGAGCCTAAGCGTACACTTCAGTGCAAACTTAATGATAAATATATCCATATTTGTCTATCAGTATAACTGGAAAGGCTTATCGTTTCGAATGCTCTCGTTAGCGCTTGTAAACTGAAACCCCATTACTGCCACTCGAAAATACCAAATAGACACCTTAAGTTGAAAGTCGTAAGGAAGAAATCAATTTGATGCCACGTTTAAGGTCTTTTTTCGCCCAGTACGCGCACGATTGCCTCTCCTAATTGGCTCGCCATCTGTTTTAATTCATTTTGCGATAGTTTTACAAGTATTTTATTGACGCGTGGCTCCGCCTGGCGGTCGGTGGTGTAACGAAGCGATTAATCGATTCGTTTGCGTGCGAGTCGCTCGATCGAGTGCTCGAGTGGCCCGGCCAAGTCAATTGCTCGATTATTCGATTTTTGAACAAATATTCCTTTAGTTTTGTTTTATTGTTTTCTTTGATGTATTTTGCGGTTGCCATGTGAGGTCATGTTTTGCAATTCTGATTATACGGACTTTAAATTTTAATTTGTTGCCATTTCAGCGTCATTCAGCATGTAATTTGTTATCATTCTAATTCTGTTGTTTATAATATACAGCATGAATAATGTCCGTTATTAAACTAGTTTGTAGAAACTAAATAAGGCATCTTACCAGGAAATTAATCGTAATTATGTGTAGGCATGAAAAATGGCCTAGTTTCAATACCTATCACGCTATGGGAGGTCTTGGAAGATGAAACACTAGGCTCTTAGTGCTCAGCCTTAAGGTTGAAAATGATGTAGAAGCATATTTGCAAAGAGATAAGTCCAGTGGCATAGTCAGTGACGCGTGCTGCCATCTCTCGGACGATGACAGTAAATAATAAATCTTTAGATAACATCAGAGGCGAAGATTATACGGTACTGAGTCCTCATCACGCCATCCGTGCTTCCTGCACGGGCAAATTAGTAAAACACCTACAAACAATGTTGCCTGCCATTTGTTATACCACACACTTATGACTGCGGCAATAGGATTCAAATTCATTTGAGCGTTTGACATGCAAAGGCAAGTAACAAATGGTGGTTTAGAACACTGAATATATTTTTAGTAGTTCGCAGAATCGTACGCTAAAAGTTAACGCCGGTGCTTGAACGACAGAAGACAATGAACAGAACAACACAGTTTAAATGTTTAAGTGCCTAGTTAACGTACAGTTACAGCCAGACTAGAATTATGACCTGAACCTAAACGTTCTATTTCACTGCACAGTAAACCACACGCATTCTAAAGACTCTTTGGAAATGCCTGGTTTTTTTGGCCGAATTTGTAACAATCGGCCTCGACCCGTGCGTTGACCAATTAGAAACACCCATTAAAAGCATTCGGCAAACTTCGTATTTTTTCGCCGCTTGCATTCTTTCACGAAAACAAGCGATGCAATTTAATCCGTCAATTTGCACCGAACAAACCGCCACCGGTAGCCCTTTTGAAAACGGAACGCTTCAATTGACTTTCGCGTTCTAAAAATTGGTACGTCATTAAGTGAACGTTTATTCGAATTTAGTGTTGCCATAAACATTTTGTATTGTCAAAAGTAAATTGGTATTATATGACCAAGTTTTTTCGCATAAAACGCACCTTTTAAAATCCAGTTTTGACGACCAATTAATCATGAAATAAATAAACTGTCTGACCATCTACTAAATTACGTCAGAATTATTAGATAACTGGAAAAAGTATAGCATTAAGATACTTAGAAGATAAATAGATACGAATCAAACAGAAAATCACAGTCTGTATCAATTCCTCCGCCATAAGATTTGATATTAATTCAAAGACACTTTTGATCAAAATTTAGATAAAATATGTAGGTTTATGGTGCCATACATCCGATTCTTGGAAAGATAGTCGAATGAAAGTTCACTACTGTTTTAACATAAAGATTATATCATAGCATCTCTTGGGAAGTTGAAATGCCATGCCGTATGATAACCCATCGTCTAATGAAACTCTAAACATGCCTAGTAATTTATAGGTTAGTACTGAAACTTGCCTCTGCAAACTATAGGTAAATGAAAAAAAAAAAAAAACAAATCCGTTATCATAAAATTAAATTTGTTAGTAATTAGTAATTACATACACATCTTAAACACTAGTGTTAGTACCTACATACATTTTTTAGCAAATTTTGGTAATAATTACTAATAATGTCAAAATGAATAATAATAAATGAATAATATTGTCAAAATCACTTTTAATAAAAAGTATATATATTTAAAAAATATTACCTTCCTTCTGAAGCCATCGGGTAAATAGTATATTGTATTCTTCTGAGCTCTACGACCAACTTACTCAATGGTAAATGCTTATGTTGACTTATTAATTATAGAATTTGAATTGCCATCTAGTGCCTAATTATAATTTTTATTAGGCCATTATCTCGGGAAGTCGGTAGGTACGCGAATTAATCCGGTATCATAAACATACATAATTAATAGATATTAATTTTTAACGAATATTAGGTCATCTCTGCTACACAAGAACGATTCTTATGAACGATCGTTTAATTTTATTATCATGAGTTCCGAATAAAAAAATAAAAAATGAATTATGTTATAATAAATTCCGGACGATAAATTACTAATAATTCTTAAATATGGAATTAATAAATTCCATTATTATTTGGTTCCGAGTTAATTAAAATGATCAAGCGAAACGAATTAGATAATTTGTCATCGACTCTCGCGCAGCTCTCATTGTTGCCAGAGACATAAATTATAATATCTGAGCCTTCTTGGAAATAAGGTCGGTCATTCAATGTTGCAAGACAAGAAAGCAAGAATTATGCATAACTAAATAATGTCAGTGATATATTGTGCTCGTTTCGCAATTTTGCTATTCTTGCAAAACATTATATTCGGTGTAAATGGTAGTTTAGTAGACAAAAAAATTGTTTTGTAATGGTTTACTGCATGTACCTACACATCAATTTGTTAAGTGATGTCATGCAATGATTTTAGAATCAAAACTTTACGTCAATAGTTTGTCTTGGTGACTCATAATATCTAAGTATCCAAGGCATTTAAGATGATTAATTGATTGTGATATTCCAATTATAATTGGATGGGAGGCCATCCATTATATATCGAGACCCCTCTGTGCCTCGGAAAGCATTAAGCCGTTGGTCCCAGCTGTCATTTGTAGATCTTTGACAGTCGTTACGGGTCAGAAGGCCAAAAGTCTGTCACCCAGTCTTATCAAGGGGTGTAATGTTACCCAATAACTGGGTTGTGGAGGTCCGATAGGCTGTTTACAGACTCCATGTAAAATACTGGTATTCAGCTGCATTCTATTAGACTGGAACCTGACCCAAATATAATTGGGAAAAGACTATGCAGATGGTGAATTAGTTTTTGATATTCCAATTATAACTTCATGAATATTTTGGCATAAATGTTCGGTTCGCTTTACAGAATTTTATTCTCATAAAGAACACAAAACAGTTCACTTATTATACAAAAATAAATCATGCAGTTCTATGGTAACAAATACTCCGTGAGTCGATAAAAGGAAAACAGAAAATATTTAAAACTGGGATAAATAATAAAACTCAAATAAAAAAAAACAATGAAAAAATGAAAAAAAAGAACGAATGTTTTGTTGTTTTCTCAAAGAAATTAGTTATTCCAAAATTATTGTCTACCAAGCCCAGTTTGCGTATTAGATGAGTGACCATCCTTAAAAAACATTCGTATATCAGCCTTATTTTGCAGTTGCTTACAAGTTATACCAATATAATTTATTCCCCTTTATTTTCATTATTGTAGCTAGTTTTAGTATTTTATATTTATTAGGTTTCTGAGATATTTTTGCCTTTTTAAACGAGTTTTTGGTTCATCGAATTTCGCACGGTCAGAGCCAAATGTCATTTTGTTATGTATTATTATTCGCTAAGGTGTGAGTTATTGGTTACTAATTAGTTTGAATTGGTTATTTTTGTCCGATATCATAAAAGTTGCTTTAATTTTTAATCGCTTTTAATCGTTTTTATGATTAAAGGTTGGAAGAACTGTTAATGAGAATCCGTGTGGCGTCCTTCTAATTAGTTACGAAAAATAATTTAGTAGATATTTTTTGATAATATGGATTTAATTTTATTTTGAACTAATTAAGATTTATGTCCGAAGGACTGAGCAATCCTGTTATTAAATGTGCTATAATTGTGATCACGTTCTCGAAAACGGTTCCAACGATTTCGATAAAAGTTGCAATATAGGGGGTGAATCGATCTAGATAGGTCTCATTTATGGGAAAATTCATTTTCTCTATTTTCACCCGAGTTTGACCAGGTACTGCAATTATAATACAGTAAAACTCTAAATATGCATGTAAAATGTAAAGACATCAATAAATTCTGTTAATGAAATCTTATGTATAATGTTTTAAAGAAAATAAATATATTCTATTCTATTCTACCTAGATGTGTTTAAAAACTACCGTTTAGTATCACTTTGTATACGTAACTACTGGAGTATTAAAAAACATCTAACTGTGTTAACAACTAGCTGCGCCTCGCGGTTTCACCCGCATAAGTCTCGATCCCGTGGGAATATCGGAATAAAAGTATCCCATGGCCTAACCTAGGTTATGGTCTACCCATGTGGTAAATGTTATCCAAATCTGTCTAGTCGTTTTAGCGTGAAAGCGTAACAAACAAACATACAAAAAATCGAATCTTTTCTCTTTATATTATTAGTTTAGATTCCTACTTATGTGGTCAAAACCACAGCCACACTACCTATTCAAAATACCCTTTATTTATACAAAAACTCGTCATTAATCCGTCATACAACATTCTCGCATACCTTCAAAAGAATCCTCACATAGTTTCCATTGAAGGAATCCTTAATGGCTGGTGCTATCATTGCGCTATAGCCGAGGTAGGTGGGCAGTCGCGTGGGAGTTCGGCAGGCGTCCTGCTGCGCAAGCGACGCACCAACATTAACATGTTCATTTATTAATATACTAGGCCATAGAGTTATGGGATTGTAGAGGTTTTTATCATTTTGGTTTTGAAGACATTTGTTTTAGTCGATATTTGAAGTGAAAACTTCTTTAGGCGCGTTGGGCATTTTTGAGGTGGGAAAAACAATTGACCTCGCGACACCGTTACCGACACCTCATTCTTGTAAACGTGATTGTACTCTCTATTTATATTAAATTACGGATCAATGTTCTATGCAAATATTTTTACTTTAAAGGTTTTAGAATTATTTTTTTAAATTGTTCAAGTTTTCACTTCTGTCCGCACCCCCGGAGTGCCACTGTTTTTTTATTAATTGTTTTTATTTCCATATTTTCTTATATTACTTAGAATAATTATTGTACACAGTTTAGTTTTCTGTTTATCCACGATATAATATTATTTAATTTTATTCTTATTATTGTAGAGCCTGGAGGTAATTGAAGAGTTATTTTTTGAATTTTGTCTCACTTTATTTGTAACAAATATTCCACCTTAATGACCAATATTCTGTTAAATTCTTTTTTTACTTTCAATATTATGAAGTTGTTTCTCGTCAATTAGTGATTCATTTACAACAGCTGAATTGATCAAACTAAATTGCCTCTTAATTTATTGTACGACAGCTATAATTTATGATTCCGAAGAAACAATCAATAAATAATTTTCCGTAATTATTTCAATGCCATTACCGAATTACAAGTAACCTTTTAATCTCAATTAAACCCAGCTGATTGATACTTTCGACATGGCATTTTAACCACACATTAAGAAAATTAAGTAAAAACAATTAAAAGAACTTAACCATCTACTTTAACATTAAAAATCAACTTTATTGGGAAACGCGCGCAGCAACAGGTTAAAAAAAAAGTTGAAAATGTCACTATTGACAGGTTTGACCTAAAAATGTTCTCACAATAATTAATGAAGACAACTTTCACTTTAACCAGTAGCTTTTGTATTTAATTTTAACGAGAGTTTTAGCTACTGTATTCCCACGACATTAATTTGCTGGATTTAAATTGTCTTGATAAAAATACAAGAAAAAAAGTCTGACATTTGAAATGACAGATGTCATATTTTTACACGTCAAACTTTTTAGCGCGTACTTTTGTGGTAATCAGATTTCGAAAAAAAAAAAAATACAAGTAACAGAAATGAAAAAGCAGCGAGTCAAGTGGATCGCAACATGTAGCTAATTAATATACCACTTGTCAATTAAGCGCACGATATTGTGAACTGTGCCTTATTTCTTGTACACTTCAGGTGAAAATAAAGGAGCTATAATAGAATTTATTATAATATGTTTGCTGCAAATGTGCATAGGTTTTACAGGATCGGTAGCTATCTAAGGACTACATTTGGTAAATGAAAATTTTACTGTTCACATCTACAGTTTTTCTCTACTCAATCTAAATACTTAACGCCTTTATAATTTTGTCAAAATACTTAATTGACCACCGTGCTCTGACCACCTCGGTGATTTCCGGCCATATTTCTCATAGAAAGGTGGCCGGAAACCCAACAGTAGGAATACTAAAGGCTGATTATGTAATAGGCTATTGAAATAAAGTCTAATCTTGCTTAATAATAAATAGTAATAATCGGTAATAATATTAATAAATCATTGAATTTCTAAGCTTAAGACAGCAAAGCGTTAATAATCTCTTAACAAAAGATAATTTAATTTAGTAGGTAATTGTAAACTTCGCGGCTAATTTATGCAATTTTGCACAAACGGATATTGGTAACTTGAGTTGTTCTAATGTTTGACTATAATTTATGGCCGTTTAATGGAGTCTCCTTTCGTGTTCAATGATAATTTCGTCGTGACAAGTAATAAAACTTGTAATATTACTTATATTACTTACAATAATTGTAATAAAGGAGAATATCAATTACCTAATAGGTAACCTACATTCTTTGAACGAGTGATTAGATTTTTTACTGTGTATCTCTCATGTCGACCGTCTACAGTGTGTAAGGTCAAACGAGGGACATACCCTAAGGGAGCGTAGTACCGAAGCAAAAGACAAAATTACAAAATACAAAATTACAAAATACAAAATTACAAAATACAAAATTTGCAATAGGACCAACTCTGAAATGTAACGTAGGAAAGAGTAGATTTTTTTCATAAATCTATGCTGGACCTATTGCACTGTATTGTTAGTTTATTGTATTGTATTGTTAGTTTTCATGAGTACTACACTCCTTTATAGTATGTCCCTCGATTAACCTAACACACAGGATGTTAAGTTAGGTTAACACACGGGGAGCTCGTATAGGGAAGCAGCGTTGCTGGTGACGGCTGCGGTCTCACAGGTGGTGGGTCGCATACGACGCCTGGGCCTGGAGGTGGCTCTCAATAAGTCGGAGGCCGTGGTCTTTCACGGCCCTCGGCGAGCGCCACCGCCGGGATCAAGCGTCGTGGTTGGAGGGGTCCAAATTGCTGTCGAGTCTACCATGAAGTACTTGGGACTGGTGCTCGACAGCCGGTGGGACTTCGGCCCCCACTTTCGACAACTGACGCCTAAGTTGATGGGTGCCGCGGGTGCGTTGTCGACGCTGCTTCCCAATCTGGGAGGCCCGAGCACCGCCTGTAGGCGGTTATACTTGGGGATCGTGCGATCCATGGCCCTGTACGGAGCCCCGGTGTGGGCTTCTGACCTGACGGCCGGCAGCATCGCAATACTGCGAAAACCGCAGAGGGCGATGGCCGTCAGGGCTATCAGGGGGTATCGCACGATCTCCTACGAGGCGGCTTGTGCACTGGCCGGATCCCCGCCCTGGGACCTAGAAGCGAGAGCCCTCGCTTCACTGCACCGGTGGCGCGAGGAGGCGCGAATACGGGGAGGTGGACCGGTGCAGCGTGAGATCGAGCTTCGTCGGTCTCAGCTCCGCGAGGTCCTGGTGACGGAATGGCGGGACAGGCTTCTGCGCCCTACCGCCGGCCTTGCTACCGTCGACGCGATCCGACCAGTGCTCGACGAATGGCTCGGGAGGAGGCACGGTTCCCTGTCGTTTCGGGCGACGCAGGTGCTCTCGGGGCATGGCTGCTTCGGGAAGTACCTGTGTCGCATAAACAGGGAGCCGGACGCTCGGTGCCATCACTGCACCCACTGTCGGGAGGACACGGTGCAGCATACACTAGCAGAGTGTACCGCATGGGAGGAGCCGCGCCGTGCCCTCGTATCTGAAGTCGGAGCCGACCTGGCGCTGCCGGCTGTCGCTCGTTCGATGGTCGGGAGCGCCGAGTCGTGGGATGCGGTGATCTCCTTCTGTGAAACCGTAGTTTCGCAGAAGGAGGCTGCGGAAAGGGAGAGGGAGATTGAGACCACTCTCCTGATCCGTAGCAGGCGGACTGGGCGTCGGCGGAGGGCGGACAACGCCCTCTTCCAGCCCCCATAAACAGATCTGGAGGGACGGCGGACTCGGGGACGTCCGCCGCCCCCAATCCAGCAGGACCCGAGGTGGCAGTGCGTTGTGTTCCACGCGCGCCCCTATTTGACGTCGCGGGGGGAGTCTCACCTCACTCCCCCCGCGGGTATGAAGTGGCCTGCAAAAGCGGGCCGGCACCAGTCGGGGATCATGGAAGGCGCACTAGATCTCATGATCCCCGGTCCAAGTGTGGGAAGGGAACACCGGGGTGGTTTTTAGTCAGTAGGAGTCTGACAGACCCCTTCGTCTGCCCCAGGGCGGAGGACATCCATGAGGATTTTCCACCCGGAACAAAAAAAAAAAAAAAAGGTTAACACACGGGGTGTTAAGTTAGGTTAATACACAGGGTGTTAAGTTAGGTTAACACACAGGACGTTAAGTTAGGTTAACAGACAGAGTGTTAAGTTAGGTTAACAGACAGTGTTAAGTTAGGTTAACAGACAGTGTTAAGTTAGGTTAATAGACAGAGTGTTAAATTAGGTTAACAGACAGAGTGTTAAGTTAGGTTAACAGATAGAGTGTTAAATTGGGTTAACAAACAGGGTGTTAATTTAGGTTAACACACAGAGTGTTAAGTTCAGTTAGGTAAATATTTATAAAATAGCTCGTGTCATAGTAAAAAAATTAGCAAATCAGCAAGACTCATAGCATGCAGGGCTGACTACCCAGGGTCAGTACTTCAGTATTCAAGTATTCATCATACTTCGAGACTTCAAGACTCTTAGGCTAGGCGCAAAAAAGCCACCGGCCACAACCACCGGTGGCTGTCGGCTCTTGCTGCGGTGTTGAGTACTGCTGTAGCGGGTGGCTGCCACCGGCTACACGTGTGCGATGCATCCATACAAGACGTATGAAAAAGCATGTGAACTTCTCGCCGCTGGGCTACCGATGGCTATGGCTGGTGGCTCATTTGTGCCTAGCCTTACGAAAACAAGCCTTACGCTGCATAAACATTGACTTACAGAAATAATAATAATATTTTAATGTCTTATAAATCGGTAATCACAGCAATAATTCCTTCTTATTACCTTGTATTGATTGCTATTATTGCCTTAAGTACCGTGTTATTGTTTTTGATAGTGTTTTGTTTTATTTATTTGAATTAAGAGTCAATAAAATTAAAGTTTATACGACTTTGAAGGTCGTTGCATGATTTTTTATGTGACTTTTAAAGGTTTTCTATTTAAATAGAGTTTTGTGAATATTTTATTATTGATGAACTTTTAGAATGCACGCAGTTGACTCTCCATTTTTATTTATAATTTTATTTTTACTCACTTTGTAAGTCTGATAACTTAAATTACCATTTTATAACAGACAACTTACTTAAGATATCCATTTCGCTTCGCATATTTTTGCATATACACTTAACAGGCCTATTGTAAGTCCCTATACGTAAGTACGGTCGGCAACGAGAGTCACGCTCCTAATTATAGAAGCATTCCCAATCAATTACCGAGTATGCGCAACAAGACTGTTTCGACTGCTTCATTTGCGGTAGCGTCAGCAAAATATTTAATTAATAAAATTTTAATTAAGAAAGTTTATCTTATTTGTGAGTGGAAACAAAATGCCAGAATATTGTAATCTCATATTGAATTTTTAAGTAGGTTTTACATCTGTTTGGCGTTGATAAAGTGGCGCTGCTAATACTTAATTAGGTACCTACTCACACTAGGCAGGCAAAATCAATCAAATCCTACTAATCATTCCTTTTTTAAATTAAGTTTTGTGTAAAGCTTGCAGAAAGTCGATTTTTTAATGAATATTTTTAACTAGCAACTTCGACGGCGTGAAATTTCTTGTTTTAATTAATATAAAATATATCCTATGATACCCGGCAATACTGCAGCTTTCTATTTGTGAAAAAAAAATCGGAATCGTATCAGGAGTTCCGAAGATTACCCCTACATACAAAGTCACTTTTACCTCTTTTTAATATTAATATAGATAAAAAACAAGTACTCGCAAAATCAAAAATAAAACTACCTAACCGAAAAATAAAATAATCTTCCAAACCAAAATTTTAATACACAAAAACTGAAGCAAAATGACGTTTTGTGTTTAACAAGCAGTCAAACGTTGCTGTCAGGCGCTGGCAACCAGCCAAAATACTAATGTCCCATTGAATAGTGCTATTTGTACTCTGAGGAGAGCGGGACAAGTATAAACACAGCGCTAACGCTGCGATGCTCTTAATAGATCATTTAAGGCGAGGGCCATAGAACACGCGAAAAATTCGGATGCTTTTTTGGAATTAATAAAAAATATAAAAGAGTAGGGCCTTTTCCTTGTAGGGGATAAATCCAGGCTGGTTATCTATCTATATCTACACATATTATAAATTAAAATCGTTTTTCGTGTCTTTCTGTGTGTCCGCGTTGTTCTTCTAAATTACGAAACGGATTTTGATCCGGTTTACACCATAATTTTGAGAATTTATTCCATGTAAAATAATTAATATTAAACTTAAAAATAATAAAGAAATTTGATGTTTTTTTGTCAAGTCGTAAAAACCGTGCGAAGCAAGGGCGGGTCTCTAGTAAATTATAAAAAAGGAGGATAAATATAAGCTGATAATAAAAATAAAATTTTGAAAACGATAAACAAAAATTACAAGTGAATTCTTACTAGAGAAAAGAGTAGATCTCGATAAGTTAAGATGGCATTAAAGTAAATGGCATAGACCAAGTAAGATGGAAGATATATATTTTTCAATAAACATGAAAGGTCTTTCATTGAAGTTGAAGTTATTTATCTTGGAATGAATTGTTTAGTTTGATGTTGTTAAGATATGTGGTACCTGCTATATCATATTAAATGCCACTGACATCAAAGTGAGAAGTTTAAAAAAAATGGAGTATTGCATGAATAATGGCCCTATTATGCTTGAAAAGTACCTCTTAACTCATCCGTGTGTTTTTCTTTGCGTCATAAATTAGCATGAAATCATATTCTAAAGCGTAGTTTTTATGACATGAAGAGTTGAAGCTAAAGAAATATCTTCTAAATGGAATTCAAAAAGAAGCATTTGTCATAGAAAACTATTCATCACATTCATATAAGTTTTCTGATTTAAGGTATTCCTTGCTAACTATAGATTCGATTCATTCCAATGGTAAATAATAGCCTCATCTACTAAACATAAAAGCGATCACTAAATAGTTTTCCAAACATAAATTAAACGGTTAACGGCTCAGGCGATTTACTTCCGCGTTTTCTATGGCCCCTTTATGAGGTAAAGATTGAGTGCTGATGAATGGTCCGCGTTCGGGAAGCCGTTTGATCACCAGATAAATATTGTGGGCGTATTCTTAAGGAATCCGGGTTCGTACGGCTTAATAGCTCTTTGTTGAACATTATAAATTACTAGCTTTTGCCCGCGACTTTGTTCGTAAGACACCACAGTATACTAAAATAAAAGCCACATTTCCCGCCCTAGCTATAACTTTTCTAACTTTTTTCTTTTTGCTCGGCTCCTAAAGGTCATAGTGTGATATTAAATATGCCTATAATCTTCCTCAAGAATCGGGTTTTCAAATGCAATTTTTTTTTTTCACAAATTTGACTGAATTTCCAGAGATAAGCGCGTTCAAACAAACAAACAAATCCTTCTGCATTATTTTATTAGTATCAACAACAATATCACTATATCTCTCAGGTTATGAACCGATTATTTTTTTAAACTCGACATCATTTTCAATTTTCTAACAATTCTTTTTGGTTGCGGTTTAAATCGGCAAATGAGTTTTTAGTTGATCTTCTACTTTATGTTATTATGATTCTTTATAACGAAAACAAACGCGATTTTGACGAAAAAATATTTGTTTTAATTTTTCTCCCTGAAATCTCAGTTTTTTTTTTTTCTAGCTAATTTATCGCACTCGATAACTGAATTATAAATTAGAATGAGGCGTGATCTTTGAACTACAAAGGAATTTAAGTATTTTATAGCTGCTGTATTTAATATTATTTGTTCTAATATTATTTTACATTAATGGGTAATAAAAGAAACGTGTAATGTTAAGTATCCCGCAAGACGCAAAGAATGCCCGCCTCTCTTGTACAGACAACAAAAACGTCAAGTATACGCAGCCCGTTTAAAATATTGGAATGAATGACATACCACGCCTCGCACGATTAATGGTGGTGCGCACACAAAAAGCAAACTCGCTCATTAATATATCAACTGTCTTTTTAGCAGCGCACTGAAACATTAGGTACCGTCAGCACAAACGTTCAGTATCGAAATTGATTTCCTTTTTTAAAATTGTCTCAAAAAACTCTCGGCACTTTTCATAATTCATTCGCTAGACATTCCTTTTACAAAAGAAAAGACACAAATGACGATGTGTAACAATGGAAAATGTATTTAAACGCATTTAAAACGTCTCATATTTCTCTCGTCGCTCACAGAGTCACAACACGGACATAATTCAGCGGAGTAACATCTGTAGTCAATATCTCTTTATACAATTAACAAGAGGACGAGAACAGAAAGTCCCATATAAGTATTTTTAAAGGAGGTAATTTAACAGCTCCCGAGCAATTTTAAGAAACGCTGCACACGTGCGCTATCGACTCATTTGAACTTTACATTTTTCTTTAGCCGCTTTCTCATTAATATTACAAGAAATTTCGTTAAGACATACAGTAGCGTTTATTAAATATACTGCTTCCTATAAAAAATAAATCAAGACAAAAAAAAAACGTGTTCATGGAGGAAATGCGGTAACTTAAGTTATCTATTTCAGTGGCAAAGTTTTAGTAAAAAAAAAGCGGCACTTAAATCGTTAGTGTGCATCGGCTCTTAGCTTTATTTCCGTCTTGTCACCGGTACTTGCTTTGACGTCTGCTAAACACGACATTAATACACTTTAGCTTTTTTTCGACTGTCACATAATTTACTTTTTTTTTCTTTCTTTTTTGTGGGACATTAGCTATTAAGCGACTGTACTGTTTGACATTGGGATTAATACGTCGGCGTTTGAAGCGCCACTCAACTAATGTTTTAATATTCTGAATGCAAATTATATATTTTGTAAATGTTTGCCCTGTTAATGATTGTTTTATATTTTTACAAGATTTAGTTTTGACAAGTTAGGCTGAGTAACATTTTTTATTAAACTAATATTACATTGTAAATCTGATCAACATTTGCGGTTTGTCGCAATTTCCATGATTTAGCTCCTGAATAATATATATTTTTAAATCCATTTTATCTACCAGCATTTTTAGCATGACCACAATAGAAACGGGTTTTACGGGATAAAACCAGTAGAAAATCCGTTTCTATGGTTGTCATGCTATGTAGGCGTGCAGGCCTCAAAGTTACGCTTAGCTTATAATAATGTCATGTGTTTCATTAAGATGTCTAATGACGTGCGACCGAAATATGTGTCATAAACAATAAAACGAAAGTCTTCACAACACGTGTTCGTCGATCAATCAACGATCACAAGCATTAATTAGTACTTAAATACCAATTAGTTGATAGATAATTATGTAGGTTAGAGTCTATTAAAACCGTCGAACGGAGCCACTAATAAATTACCAAGCAAGTTTTTTTTATTGAATCACACCCAAATTACTAATAAAACCAGAAATTTGTTGACGAATCCACTAATAGACGGACAAGATAATGATTCAGAGGGACATAAATACATTATTCAATCACGAATTAATTTGATTGATGAATTAAATGAATTTAGCGGTCGTAAAGTTACACAACGGTTTACGAGCTGAGGACGAAGATGATCCGACAAAAAACGAAATCAAAATTAACATAACACTTGCTTAATAAAACCGTAATGATCGAAGTCCAGACATGACTTCAAAGATATTTAATGAATACTTGCCTACTGGGTACCCGATGAAATGGTTATCTCTCTTTCATATCTTGGACGTGGGCGTTAATCAATTCTTTTCTAACCAGCTGTGGCAATAAAATCAACGATTTGCTCACTAATACGCTTGTTTTCGTCGCTAAATAAGTTTAAAAATTACCTCGTGGAGATTTTATCGGGATCGGATCGCGGTTCGTTTCCTTTACCCTTTATTTTATATGAGTTTTATTATGCGATTTATTAATCCAGCGGAGGAACGGAGCGGCATTCCGATCGTCATTCGGCTGCTTTTGTGTTATTGAGATGTAACAGTAAAGATCATGCTATTCATACTTGTGCGCGCCATGTCTGTCTATAGATAAATGTTCCACTTAATCATTATTAATATTCATACCACCTCCATTTTAAGAACGTTTCGAAACTGTTTCGGGCAAGAAAAATATGAAAACTGGATGTTTTACGATTTATTAATTAGTCGTAAAATACTTGTTGAGGAAATCCAAAAACGTTTGTGTTTTCGAGATCCACTTTAGAATATTAATGTTGAATTCGGGCGTTATCTGTCGAATGCATCTACTAAATTTTTGAAGGCAATCTCTTTTGACATATCACACAAAGGCTGCGAAACATCATTAGAGATCGTCTCGTTTACAAATTAGCCTGATTAATTTTACTACCTACGTTTTATTACATTGCAAATCTGGGTATATTATGCAAAGATCCTGTTTGGCAATTAAGCCAAAAGTTTTTATGAATTCGACTGACTGTTTTTTTTTTCTTTGCTACAGATGCTAATGGTGAGCCGGCCAAGCTTAAGTGCAACCTGCGCAAGCACAAACCCAACCGCAAGCCGCGCACGCCCTTCACCGCGCAGCAGCTTCGAGCGCTTGAAAGCAAATTTGTCGACAAGCAGTACTTGAGCATCGCTGAAAGGGCTGAGTTCTCGTCTTCTTTGGGATTATCTGAAACTCAGGTGAGAATCTGACATTGATTGTAAACTTTTTTTATAAAGAATGATTAAAAAAAAAAAAAAGTAATAAAAAAATAAAAAAAAATATGATCTGAAAATACCAAATACCGAAGGAGAATTTATAATTTATAATAATAAATAAAAAATTATGATCTGAAAATACCAAATACCGAAGGAGAATTTTCGTCACATAACCAACACAAGAAAAGAACAATATTAACTCAAAGCTTAATGTAATAACAACAAAATTTTATTTGTCCACAGGTAAAAATCTGGTTCCAAAACCGAAGAGCGAAAGCGAAGCGCGTACAGGAGGCGGAGATCGAGAAACTCAAAATGGCGCAGTTTTCTCGCCACCCTCACCACCTGTACCCCCACCCCGCGCTGCAGCAGTATTTCCACCCCCACCACCTCATGGGGGGAGGGAGACCCCTGTCCCACATGGGCCTGCCACCGCCGCATCTAACCATGGTCCAACCACCTGTGTCAAACGGATCACCGTCACCCAGCACACAAACTACAAGCCAACAGTGAAATATAAACAAAAGACGTTACAAAACGTGATTACAGATTCAAATTCGGAACAATCGAACAGTGATTTAAAGTTTCTAACAAAAAGTTCCGAATTTAAAATTGAATAATATTTAAATTTTTCTGCTGTCGCTACCTTATGGTTGTGAGTGCGGTCAAAATCGATAAAAGTTGTAAATTATTGTGTACATATAGATTGAAGGGAGTTTAGACAATACTGTGTATTAGGATTACGTTCAGAATTAATTTAATGTATAACTGTGTCGTAGGTAAACTTTACCTTTTTACCAAAATTTCGTTTGATTGTATTCAGTACAAAATTCGTTCACCAGACTTTCGAATTCAGTATATTGTTGTAAATAGGATTTTATTTTGTACATTGTTATTTTAATTCTGTAGTTAAATATATATTTCTTTGATATTGACGAAAAATATTGTTTTATTATTTACCAATTTACATTTAATTACGTACATTATAATTATTTTATTTACGTTCATAATTACGTACTTTTAGATAACGATGATTTTGCAGAGTGACCTATTGATAATAATGGCAGACGTGATTAAAATACAAATATAAAGTGCCTATAACCATAACATTTTCATTGATTAACTTCTAGAACCTAATTAGGTCCGCTGCATTCAATTTTCAACCTTAGCCGCACTTTCATAAAGTTTGAAATAAAATGTATGTTTTTTTTTAAATGTTCTTAGTATCTAACAATAAGCAATGATAATAATATGTTGTCAATTGAGTGTGGAGCACTAATTTAAATATATCCATTAAAGTTAATTGCCTGATAGCGAGCGGGGTCGGGTCGCGCGATATGTATCGATAGTGGAGTTCTACTCTACAGGGGGATGCGTAAAAAGTCGTGCAATATGGGTGAATGCACGATTGCACGTAGAAAGCTTTTAAATTATTATGATGTGGATTTGTAAAAACCTGCCAGAAAAGTAGTTACCTGAGTTAAAAATACTACATTTTCCGGCACGAAAAATAACTAAAAGCAGAAAGAGACTGGCAGCGGGGGATTCCCAGAAGGAGTAGACAGAGTCTCACCCACATTTTGTTGGAAAAATAAGGTTTAGGTTAGAAAGAATACATAACATAACATCACGCCTTGTTTTCCCAAAGGGTGGGCAGAGGTACACCCACATTTCACCAGTTATGTTTAATTAATGCCATCAATCAGGCACACATTCAAACTTCGGGTTGCTACTGAAAAATTCCAGATAGAAACACCCAATAACACGGCGCCTGACCTGGAAATCGAACCTAGGACCTCCTGCTCAGCAGTAGAACTTGCGACCACTAGACCAATGAGGCAGTTTTAAGAAGATTACCTTTATGAAAAAAAACTTGGTTTTTAGCTGTAACGGATCACGAAATATTGTTTGTGACAGAAACCATTGTAATAAGGAAATTCTAGATTTTATTGAGTTGTACCTACTTGTGAGTCACTTTCTACTCTGAATCTTCCATCTGTACAGTGAAGCCCTCATCGAGATAACTTAGTAGTTTATCTAGGGCTTCATTGCGCATGCGCAGTGGTACCTACTAACCAAGCTACGTACACTTGCTGCAATCAGTCTGACCTACCTTTAAATATCTATTTCTGTACCTCTGATAATTGGTTTGCCTACTTAGCGAAGCTAGTGCCTCAAATTTAAATATAAGTAGGCACTTAGACATTTAGACTTAGATGTTGAGACATCTGACAGCCAAAACAAACTTTGCTGTAAAAAACCACGCGTGTTTGGTGATCAAGGAAAATAATATTTAGCATTTTCTTTTGCTTAAATATTGTACCTTATACATACACCATGGATATGTCACCGTAAGATTGTGAGAACCGTTAGTTCATAATCTGTCGGAATTATTTCCGTTAGATTATAAACTGACGAAAAATTGTGAATTGGGTGAAATGGGTTAGGTTAGGTTAGAACTGTGACCAAAGGCGCGCGAGCCGAGCGAGCGAAGCGAGCGGTGCCGCGGCAGCGGCCGGCGAGCGCTACTTCCAAATTGCTCGCAGCCAGGCAGGCTATTTAATATTAGCGCACGGTGCGTTACGTCGCAAACAAGTTTGATACCAGTTCACAATTTGTCGGTTTCCCATGGAAAGATTATAAACTAGCGAAAAATAATGCGTTAAATTGTAAATGGTTCGTTGCAGTTCACAATTTTTCGACAGTTTATAATTTAACGGAAATAATACCGATAGATTATAAACTAACGAAGTTCATAATTATACGGTGACAGATACATCAAAATCTCTTTTTTCTGAAAATAAAATATAATAATAATACATTTTATTGCAGACGACCCATAGAAAAATATCTTAACCTAAACATATATTCTAATATAAACAAAGTTTGTGTTAATAAATAAGGGTTAGACTATGTTAGTAGCACTTCACTATGCACTAGCTTGACTTAGTGCTGTCTTGTGGAACTTGTCCGCGGAAGCGACGGAACACTACGTCCTGCGGCCAAAAGTTTTCTTGCATGACGAGGGGCAGATAAAAGTTCGGTACACGCACGACGAACGCCTTGAAATTGACGTTCCGGTGTGATTCTAATAACCGCACCCTCGGCTCGTACCTCGTACCTCATGGCTCGTAATATAGGAGACCTGCAAAAAAAAATCACACCCTGTACAAAGTGGATTTGATTAATAATTTGAACTGTTTGTGTCCGAAAACAATTTTTATCATTTATTATTTATGATGGCGATTTACCTACATCGAAGATGGCCCACATTCAAGACTTGCGCACTCAGTCATTAACAAAATAATAAACAGTTTGTACGATATCATTTCGATGATGTAATTAATATCGTATTGAGCTTGCATACGTCCATTGTTAAACCACTATCAGAGGTCTACATAGATTTGAAAAGAGACAATAGGTTAAAACAATGATGGTTCGTTCAGCAGTCTGGCACTTTTTGAAGTAGAATAAAGTTCTTAAGTAACTAACTCATACAATCAAGTCAACGCATAATATTTTTTTTTTATCTCGCGAAGCGACGCGTGCTTTATTTGTGGTTACCAAGTATACAAACACGCTGTGAATGTGTGTGTAAGCGCTGGAGCTCTCAGTAGCGTCCGACACAATGGCGAAGTCGGAAAGGTGTGTGTGCGTGTGTGTTTTATGTGCTGACGTTACTCGTCTTCACGCACACATTCACAGCGTGTTTGTACACTTGATTATCACAAGTAAAGCAGGCTTCGCTTCGTGAGATAAAAATACTGTATCACATTCCGTCGCTGGAATCCTCTCCCAAGTTGCATCACAACACCCAGTTCTCCGCCTTTCGCATCTACTCTCATCACCTGGTGCAGCTGTGTTTTAGCTACTTGTAGCTCTTTGAGAAATACCAGAATGTGAATATTAGTTTTTGCATTCTTTCAGGATACACAACTCCACAACATCATTAATCTAATAATTAGGAATGCTTTTTAGATAACCTTCTCATCCAAAAGTTTACCGAACGCAATTCAAGCGTATGGAATAGTGATGACCAGTAAGCAAATGTACAGACAATACTTGGCTGAGAATCACTCCCCGCTGTAAAGCAAAAAGTTGCCAGAACACCCTGGCTTTGTACTATACTCAAATCGCTTTAGCGTGGCAACAGCGGTCATTGACCCACCTACATTTTCTAACTTTCTTTATTTAAAACACTGAAGTAAAGTCCACTAACGTCCTGAATCAATATCCATTGTGATCTTCAACATGTTCCAATAACGAAGAACCATACATAGTTTATTGTTTGGGTTTCTGCGGAGAGGGGAAAGGGCAATGACCGCCATTGCTACGCTAAAGCGATTTGGGTATACAAAATTTTGTACCATCGTATCGCACTGCACATTGTGTACCCTTAGATCATCAAACAGCTAAGTATAATCTAGGATTGTGTAATCACAATTGGTGTAGGACGACGTAATCATGACGACGTAATACTGATAATAATTCATATTCCATTTGACACGGTACACCGCTTGTTGGGTAACGTAGGACATCGGAAAGGTCAAAAGTTTAAGAACACCTATAGACAGATACCTTTTAATTTATGAAGCATTAGGTAACTTTCATCGGTAGGTATACTGCGAGCTTACCTAAGGATAAACTTCTCATTAATATTTGATAAAACTATACGCGAGGTGGGTATTTTTTTTTTGTTAGCCTATATTGTGTCCCACTGCTGGGCAAAGGCCTCCCCTATTTCCTTCCAAACCTCTCTGCTTTGTGCGATTTCAGGCCATGTTGGCCCCGCAAACATAACTAGATTATTTTATTTATTCCAAAAAAAATCAGAGGCCTCTTCAATTTATAAAATAAAACAGTGACACTCCGGGAGTGCTGACAGAAGTGAAAACTTGAAAAAAAAAAATCGACACCGCGGTAATCAACGCATTGATATCTTTTACTCCATGGTGTTGGAAAATTGCGTTACAGTGTCGCGAAATCAATGGTTTAGTCCCATCTCTAAAATGACCAACGCGCCTAAAGAAGTTTTCACTTAAAAAAATAGTTTAGGAACATGGTGGTCATTATTGAAAACTGTATAAAAAGCCACAGCATAATTATAATATTAACATACTACGTTCAAACTTAACGCACAAAAGCCCCCAGTACACGTTGGGCGAGCCCGTTGGCAGAATGCGCTTGACCAACGCAAAATACACGCAAATCAAACGACAAATCACGCAAAAAGGACCAATTTACGTTGGTCAAGCGGCGAGCTCGACCGACGTGTACTGGGGGCTTTACCCTAAGTATGAAACTAATAACAACACCTCCACAGACCGACTAGAATACCCACATAAGAAAATAAGTAAAGCTCTCAAGAAAGTAACCATACCACTCAAATCCCTAGAACCTGCAACAAAACTAATTCCAACTAAATTTGCCTCAATTCACCCACGAAAAGGAACCCATCGCCATATGATTACATCCTAATTAATATAAAGCCGTACGTACAATTACTCTGTAATTAAAAATAACTTATTCATTTAGTGCGGGAGGCGGGCCTGCTACTTAATTGACTAAATTAATCACGTTAATGTTGCGTGCCTGTTAATTTTCAGGCCACAAACCTGGCTTTGTTTCAGACGAATCGTGTCGGCTCGAATTTGGCTCGGGAATTTGGTGTAGTGGAGGTGAAGAGCAGAAGTTTAAGTCTGTTTGAGATGTGCTAAAATTGAGAATCTGAAACTAAACGTAGTAGTGCAAAAGTATGGTAGGTAAAGAAATAGCAACATTTAAAATAAATAATTTCTTGAAAACAAAAAATAACAATATTTGAAGATGGCGGTACGAGCTTAACTCCTATTGAAAGGATTGGCAAAAGACTGAATTGTACGCTTTTGCATTGCAGTGGGATAATACAGGCTAGTTAGAATATTTTAGATTTTTTATGCATGCTGATTACCACGGTGCCGATTTTTTTCAAGTTTTCACTTCTGTCGGCACTCCCGGAGCGCCACTGTTTTTTTTTTCTTAAAAAAAGTAGATTATTGGTGAGGGATCACCAACGATCTACTTTTTTGTAATAAACTCATCATTAACCAACTTTTTCTGTTTTATAAGTATCTCGGAAGGAAGTAACAAGAATCCGAGTGTCTCACAAATAAAAAATGCAGTATGCCTGTACCTAGTCAAAATTACATAAACCTTTTTTAATAAATATTAGCCACCACCCTTGCTATTTCCCATCATAAACTATAATTTAATACAAACACAACTCGATTACTGTCCTTCTCCTGCCCTACACCCCAAGTTGTTTCAATCCTGCCACGCTCATTAAGACCAACTCTTGCGCATCAAGATATCTGGTGTAAGTGATCATCTAATTTTCTCGCCATCTTTTTATTAATTAGTTTTATTATCAGATATATTTAGTTTGGGACAGCCACTGTTTGTTAGAGTGAGTGACACGGCTATTTGAAATTGTTTGAGCGTGTCACATTAAAGATGGGTCAGCTCGTTTGTAATTAGATTTATAAAAGAGGATGTGTTGAGTTGTTGGTACACCTATTAAATTAATAATGAAAATAAAATATTGAATAAATTTCTGATAGGAAGTGGTGCCGATTCCCTTGTACACAAACTAAACTAAATTTAAGTTCAGTGCATCTTTTTCTTTTTATTTCATTAAGAAAAGG
Source organism: Agrochola lychnidis (assembly GCA_963680765.1). Classification (NCBI taxonomy): domain Eukaryota; kingdom Metazoa; phylum Arthropoda; class Insecta; order Lepidoptera; family Noctuidae; genus Agrochola; species Agrochola lychnidis. Next base: position 9,119,960 of record OY796869.1, on the reverse strand, counting down.
ACAGAAGATAAATTTTAGTTTAGTCTTGTCAAATTAATCAGCGCTTGACGTAAATTGACGTAATTTTAGTCGGCAAGTTTTTAATCACGTCTAAACTTGTATGGAGAGTGACAGGCGCTGATTAATTTGACAGGACTAAACTAAAATATATCCTCTGTCCTTTTCTTAATGAAATAGAAAGAAAAAGATGCATTGAACTTTAGTTTAGTTTGTGAACAAGGGAATCAGCACCATTGTAAATATTTCAACTGAACTTCTGTAGTTTACCTGTATTTTGTAATTCGAGAACCGGTGTCTACGCTAATTGGGCAGCTTGCAGATATGTATTTAGATGTAGGTCAAATATTTTTTTTTTAAACACTGGTTCGATATCACTATCTTTCTACTTCAATATCGATGCCCCTGGTGTTGCTGATGTCTGTTTGTTTGCCGCTCAATACAATAACGAAATCTTGTTGCCAACAGTTCAGACAAGCTGTTAAACAAATGCGAGTCGGACTCGCGCACGAAGGGTTCCGTACCATTGGCTAGGTCAACAACAGTAGGTACACAAATTTCATATTGTAATCTTTTTTTAGTTTCTCTTGTCCTGGTGTCTCTCTGTAACTATGGAGTCTGGCTGTAATCAAATCTTGCAAGCAAAATTTGACTCATTTCGTGAAAAATAGGCAAAAAATGGCGTTTTTGTATGGAAAAAAAAAAACATTATTTATTATTAAAGTAAAAATACAACTGAGTCATCATTTCAGCCGAAAGACGTCCACTGCTGAACATAGGCCTCCCCCGAGCACCGCCACTTCGACCGATTCTGTGCTTTCCGCATCCAGCGGATTCCTGCGGCCTTCACAAGGTCATCGGTCCATCTTGTGGGAGGCCTTCCAACGCTACGTCTTCCGGTACGTGGTCGCCACTCCAAAACCTTTCGACCCCATCGGCCATCCGTTCTGCGAGCAACGTGCCCTGCCCATTGCCACTTAAGTTTGACAATTCTTCGGGCTATGTCGGTTACCTTGGTTCTCCTGCGGATCTCTTCATTTCTGATTCGATCACGTAGGGAAACTCCAAGCATAGCCCTCTCCATTGCCCTTTGGGTGACTTTTAGCCTTCTGATAAGGCCCATTGTGAGCGACCACGTTTCAGTACCATAGGTCATCACTGGCAACACGCACTGGTCAAAGACTTTCGTCTTGAGACACTGTGGTATGTGGGACGAAAATATATTGCGTAGCTTCCCGAACGCTGCCCAGCCGAGTCGGATTCGACGATTGACCTCTTTCTCGAAGTTGGACTTACATAGCTGGACAATTTGTCCTAGGTAAACATACTCGTCCACAACTTCGAGCGTAGCGTCTCCGATCTTTATGGGAGTGGGTGTCACATGGGCATTTGACATGACTTTTGTCTTGTCCATGTTCATTTTAAGACCCACTCTTTCGGAGGCTCTACTGAGGTCATCGAGCATTGTACTGAGTTTCTCCATGGTCTCAGCCATGATAACTATGTCGTCGGCAAACCGAAGGTTAGTGATATACTCGCCATTGATGTTGATGTCTAGCCCTTTCCAATCCAGAACCTTGAAGACATCCTCCAGTGCAGCGGTGAACAGTTTCGGAGAGATAACGTCTCCCTGTCTCACACCTCGCTGCAGAAGGATAGGTTTCGAGGTCTGGTCCTGGAGTCGAACTGACATAGTGGCGTTTTTGTACAGACACTTTAGCACCTCGATGAACCGATAGTCGATCTGGCACCGTTGAAGAGACTGCAGCACAGCCCATGTTTCGATCGAATCCAAGGCTTTCTCGTAGTCCACAAACGCTAAGCAGAGAGGCTTCGGTCTTCTGTATAACCTGCCGCAGCGTATGTATGTGGTCTACGGTGCTGAAGCCTTTACGGAATCCGGCTTGTTCGGGAGGCTGGAAGTCGTCAAACCTGCGCGCGAGACGGTTCGTGATAACTCTTGAAAACAGCTTGTAGACATGACGACCCTCGAGTATGACGGAATCGAAAAGCTTCTGAAGGGCCTTGAGAACAACTGAGTATTTTGTTAATATTTCAAGTGCCTACCTGTTGCCATTATTGATATCGAGCAAAAAAGGGCAAAAAAAATCGCGTTTGTACAATGGGAGCCCCCCTCAAATATTTATTTTATTTTGTTTTTAGTATTTGTTGTTATAGCGGCAACAGAAATACATAATTTGTGAAAATTTCAACTGTCTGGCTATCGTGGTTCTTGAGATACAGCCTGGTGACAGTCAGACCGACGGACAGACGGACGGACAGACAGCGAATTCTTAGTAATACGGTCCCGTTTTTACCCTTTGGGTACGGAACCCTAAAAAAAGTATAATACTTACTCAGCCCTGAACGAATTTTCAACCAACTCTCGTCACCAGAAACAGTAAACACAATCAAGTTCTTTCAAAAATGACTCAATGTCAACTTAGTTTATCTAGTAGGTATTTTCATTACACTTCTGCAACTTCTCCACAATATGTCAGGCAAATCCTGGTATGCTGATTAAATAGTTCGGAGCTATGTGATCTGTAACGCAGCCGTATCCAAGAGTCACATATACAAAACTTATTGCTCTTGTCACATTGCTCCGGGTAAGCGATGATGAATCAATTTCATTGTCGTTTTGTTCTTAGGATGTTACCGAGTGGATTTTCTATTTTGAGATTTTCGTGTGGTCGATTTTCTTTGGTAGCTACTAGATTTTATTCTGTTCAACTTTTAGAATTTGCTTATATAAAAATTTTAACTTTTTGTTTTACAGAATTTTCATCACGGGATAGCTGCATTGTCATCATATTTTGGTGCGAAATATTTCAAAAGTTAGATAGTAAAAATAAAATAAATAATTTATTTTGGACCAAACACTTGTTAACGTTTTATCATCATCTGCCTAGCCTTTTCCCAACTATGTTGGGGTCGGCTTCCAGTCTAACCGGATGCAGCTGAATACCAGTATTTTACATGGAGCGACTGCCTATCTGACCTCCACAACCTAGTGACTAGGTAACACGATACCCCTTGGTAAGACTGGTTGTCAGACTTTTTGGGCTTCTAACTACCCGTAACGACTGTCAAAGATCTACAAATGACAGCCGGGACCAACGGCTTAACGTGCTTTCCGAGGCACGGAGGGGTCTTGGTATGTAAAGATTTTATAAACCTGCCAAATTCCGTGACAGTTGTCAGCAGGATTAGCGCTCGTCTTAAAACATTTGGTAATTAATCTAATTAAACATCAGTAGGTACAAATATAGGATCGAATTCGAAACGAAGTGATCCGGCAGAGAACCAAAGTTATCGACATAGCTCACAGAATAAGCAAGCTGAAGTGGCAGTGGGCCGGCCATATCAGCCGTAGAACCGATGACCGTTCTCCACTCAAGAACACGTGTACCCCACACGTATTCTTGAGTGGAGACCGCGAATCGGCAAACGTAAGGTAGGACGCCCTCAGGCTAGGTGGAGTGACGATCTTCGCAGGGTGGCTGGTAGCAGCTGGATGAAAGTTGCCGAGAATCGAACTGAATGGCGTGCAATTGGTGAGGCCTATGTCCAGCAGTGGACTGCTATAGGCTGATGATGATGAGGTACAAATAGTATAAGAACGGTAAGAATATTTTTGTTGAATAGAATATATATTAATTATTGTCACATGTAGCAACTAATTCGTTCAAAAGTTCCGCTTTTAATTTATATCCCAGTGTTCGCTTGTTAATTACACGACTATATTATTATACTATGACTATAGATTAGCTACGAATAATTTCAGGAGGTATGAGCTTTTAAAAGTATCTTTCTTTACTCTGGTTGAATAGACTTAGACTGGCTCTAGGTATAGAAATAGGTATCAATCTATCAATCTGCCTAGCCTTTTCGCAACTATGTTGGGGTCGGCTTCCAGTCTAATCGGATGCAGCTGAATACCAGTATTTTACATAGAGCGACTGCCTATCTGACCTCCAAAACCCAGTAACTGGGTAATACGAAACCCCTTGATAAGACTGGTTGTTAGACTTTCGCGCTTCTGACGACCCGTAACGACTGTCAAAGATCCACGAATGACAACTGGGACCAACGGCTTAACGTGCCTTCCGATGCACGGAGGAGTCTCAGTATGTAAAGATGGTAACCCATCCACGGATCAACCCCGGCAAGCATAGCTTAACCTGATGGATCGGCCTGTGCGGCTGTTATTACTTAGCTACACCACGCCTTAGGTATAGAAGTATATCTATACATATAATAATTTAAAAGTCACTTTTCGTGTCCGTTTGTGTGACTGCGTGTTTCTCCTAAACTTCGCAACGGATTTTGATACGGTTTTCACCATAATTTAGAAAATTAATTCCGACAGGTTTATGTGTACAATATACATTTATATTAAACTTACATGTAAGTACCTAGGCGACCGAGCTGTGCGCTGGTATAAATAGAGAATGCTCATTTAATAACATAGGATAGTACATACTAATTCCATGCTGCCATGATAGGTAGGTACTTACTAATTCCATGTTGTCATAATAGTACGTACTTACTAATTCCATGCTGCCATGTCATTATTCTAAGGTAGCCAACTTGTTCTAAATTTTGGGCAACCGATATTTGTTGGGTAAAAATACGGAGAAAACGAATTTTCCCAAATATGAGACCTAGACCTTGCTAGATCGATTTTTTGCCTCCCATAAACCCCTATATTGCAACTTTCATAGAAATCGTTAGAGCCGATTTGGACAACATAATTACAAATATATGTAATTATAAATATTTAAATACATTTAATAGTATAGGATAAACAAATCTCGATGTTTTATTAAGTCACAACTGCAAACTAGTATCCTAAAAATACTCTTTTAAATAGTCTTTCAACAATTTAAAAGCTGTTTATTCTTATTTAAACTTTACTGAGCAGGTCAGAGTGGTAAGTGACGTTATGCTAATGAATGACTACCTACATGACAAGGTGACAACATGCAGCTATGCGACAAGATCGAGAACAGTGGAGTGGGACGTAAGACATATCTTGAGAGCGGTGAGAGAGAGTGGAAAAACATAAAGACAAGTGCAGATGTGCACTAGCTCGAGCGTTTAGTAAAGTAGTATAGTTAATCAGTTACAAGCGAGGTACCGGCCAGTTTTGTATTGTAAATGTAAAATTTTCGAATTCACTTCTTATCTTGCTCGCATGATACTTCTCGAGGACTGAGTGAGAGCGAAACTGAACGACGGAGAGAAGGTTCCAAGGCGCCAATAGTTTAGGTAATTTCTTTTTACAGCGAATATAATGGCAATAATTTTTTTTTAAAAATGATATCTACTGTATAGTAAGTATTATGCGAAGTTTCATAAGCTAATTTGAAGAATTTTGGAATATCAGCAGTTTATTGTTCGGTTTGGAGGTAACTTTGTTTTTTTTTTCTAATGAGAAATTTTTATGGAATCGTGTTTTCGTCAAACATACCTAGTACTTAACATTAATCCTCAACTTCTTTTTCGATATAATAAAGGATCATGTTAAGCAAATTAAGGTATTATAGACTCTTAAGGTGACAGCCCGCGAAATTCAAATTTATTTGCAAAAAACGGAAGTAATTTTGAATTTCGCGGGCTTTAAGGAATCACCTTAAGTTATGCTAAAGTAAAGTTTGACAAGTTCTCAAATCAAGTTCTCAATTCAGAAACCGGGTATTAGTATAGGTAAGTGACCTAACCATTCACTGAAAATAATAGGTACACCTGAACAATAGCACTCCGGTCGACTCAGGCGCAGTAATACGATCTCTCAGCCCACCTCACCTTACCGTAAATTTAGTGTAGGCAAGTATACTGAAAATTATTTTCCGATAACCGTATAAATACAATTTGTAGAATGAAAATAACCTTAACTATGCGGTTTTTGCATAAATACTTCCATACTTTAATATTATAAATACGAAAGTCTCTCTGTCTGTCTGTTACTTTTTTACGCCTTAACGGCTGAACAGATTTGAATGTAATTGCATACGGATAGACCATGATCTAGGTTATGACATAGGATACTTTTTATTCCGGTAGTACGTTCCCGTGGCACAATTTCCGACCTTTTTTTTTGTTTTCTGGGCGAAACCTTCAAAAGGCCTTGGGCTTTTGGGATAAGATCGGGGAGTGTGGGATTCCTACCTCACTAAAATCACCCCAGTGGTCACCATCTGCACATGGAAGGGGCAACTTTACCTCTTAAAAGACCAATCCGGAACGCCCTCTGTGCAGCGCCTGTTAAGGCACATCTCTGAGGAGACTATAAAGGGGCTCCCCAAAACCTAACTGTGCAAGTTGTGCAAGGCAGCACGTGACCACTGTGCGCCGTATTTCCTGAGGTCACTCAGTGGGCGGACAGAGTCCCCACTCTGAGCGCCCGTGATTCCTGATTCCCGCCTGCCTTAAAGGTTGCAGGCGGGGTTTCGGCGTGTTAGACTTCGAGGCGGTTGCCTCCCCGACGCCTTCTCCTACGAGCGGGATCAGCCCTCTCACGATCCCGCTCGGCAGCTTCCTTCTGAACCATCACGGTCTCACAGAAGGAGGCCATTTCTCTTCAGTTCTCCGACACCGCCAACATAGACCTAACTACTGCTGGCAGAGACAAATCTCAACAGATCCTAGCGACCAGGACCCATCTTTCAGCAGTCCACGCAGTGCTGTGCCAAATCTAAGCTGCCTTCGCAATAATGGCAACAATGTCCGTACTACACGCGGACGAAACCGCGGGAAAAAAATTGTCGTTCATAATTCTATTGTAAATTTTATGTCAGTGCTTAACAGAAGAATGGAATCATACCGTCCATATAGAAAATTACCTGGATTTATATAAGGAGACTGAATTGTAACACAGCAATTCCACGGTAATATTGCAGCAAAAATAAAAAACGTGTGGCACTCGGGGACTGGCGCGGTAAAGCTATTGCATAGCATTTGTTACATCCATACTTCCTATTTGCCAACGCTACACTTGGGATGATGACGTGATGACATAAAACAAAAATTACGTTCCCATGACAACATCACGTTGTCATGGGAACCGTCATTACATAGTAGGCGGAGTGGGGGGTGTTAGGTATTTTCGTTACGGAATTTCTTGATTCGGTCGCCGCGCTCAAAGCCCGCGATAAAAGCTATGCAATAGCTTAAAATATTGTAGGAGATAATTTGCTGCCTATCCATGCATGCGAACATGGAAGTCGTAAGTGGTAAGGAAGAAATATAATCGCTACTAGGAAAGGTATTGGTGACAGTGTTGGAGGACCGTTATATGCAACAGGACTTATAGAACATGAACTAGACTTCCTGCACCGATGTAATAAAATCTTAGAAATCCTATCAAAAAAACATTTGAAAGAGATATGAATTATCGTTACTTGTCATCTTACAGAATTTAATGGGAATTAATGGGCGTAGGAGGATGATGATAAACAAACCATGTCACAATATATTGTCATTATTAAAAATAGTATGGACACATGTTTTTAGATGAGTACCTACCCTAAAAAGAAAAAGCAACCAAAAACAACAATAAGGTAAGGTAAGGTGTAGGTATATTTAAATATTTTTGTTTAAGACTACACACTATTGTCTACATTTAGAAATAAGCAGTATCTTCGTACTCAAAATCATAATTATTTCGTATCTATCTGTATTTTACTGTGTGTACATAAATAATAAAATAAATAAATAGTAAACATTTATAACAATTATAATCAAACAAAGCCTCTTCATTCACGATTTCGCTATAAAAACATATGAGCACACTTTTATCAAGAGAAACATTTCTCAATCACATATAATTAATGGTGGACACAATAATTTATTGAGCCTATCGTAATAATTATATTGTAACAATTATTGTTTCGTTAAGAACACATTAAGATATCGTATCGATTGGCCGACTATTAAACTTGTGGAGAAGTGCATGTCAATAATACTGTCAAGTTGTAATTTTATGAAAATTGTTATTGTACAGTTGTAGAGTCAATATTATTTGTATGGTTTTCGTAGAAAATATTGTAAACTTCTTCTTTCATTAAATTTTAACGAAAGAAAATCGTAGCTAAAAATATGTTACGTCATTGACTTATAGAGAGAATTTATTCCAGAAGGTTTATGTGTATATGTTACGGCTAAAACCCGAAGTGCGGCTATATCTAGTTTTAGCCGGCTACAACTAGGTGCGACCGGTAGCAGTTGGTTAAACTTGCCTAAATGGACCCTGTCAATCACCGGCCACTGCCGCGGCACCGCTCGCTTCGCTCGCTCGGCTCGTGCTGTGTGTTACATGGTCACAGTTCTAACCTAACCTAATCTACCTTTCAGCCATTTCCATTTGCTATAACTAAATTTAACCAACTGCTACCGGGCGCACCTAGTTGTAGCCAGCTAAAACTAGGTATAGCCGCACTTCGGGTTTTAGCCATGACATATATATATCTACATTAACATTCAACTTACATAACTAGCACAGTTATCTTGATATTTTGACATGTCGCCACTTCAGTTCATTGCACCCGTGAGAAGCAGGAGTGTGTCGCTAGTATACCTACGTATAAATTGACCTGTAGAAATATTCAAAAAATATAAATTTGTGCATCTACATCGCCTCATGAACTACGCATTATACTGACGTCACGCAAAATCCTGCATCGCGCAAGCAAAGTTTACCGCGCGATCAGCATATATATAATTTCCCGATATCAATCGTTAGGGCAGTTACTCACAGGGCCGGGGAGAACTCCGTGGCCCCCGGCAACATGGCAACTGAAGGAACACGGGTGGGTTCCCTCCCGTTCCGCCCAGAGCAGGAGAAGTTATTTGATAACTTCCCACCCAAAAAAAAGGCCAGTTGCTCATCACCAGACACGACACCCATCTGGTCGGAAGGTCCTCCCTTTTCTATGGAGGATGAGTGAACTTTACTCCCTGTTCCTTATACCTCTATAGATTCAACTACATATTTGTTTTCACCATGTCAGGTAGCCGCAGGAGGAGTCGCCCGGGGCAGGAATCGCGAGCCGATTTCCGGCCACCGTAGGCGCGAGCTTGCGGACGGTGAGCAATGGGTAGCTCGCCGTCCGATAAGGACCAAGCCGGGGTCGACGACGCGTTGTGTTCCACGCGCGCCTCAAAGAGATATCAGCAGAATTGACGGGGTCCACTAGGGCCAATGCCTGCCGGGGCTGCGAATATGGGCCGAAAGTGGTGGCCCCCGGCAACAGGGCAACCGAAGGAACACGGGTGAGTTTTAGTCAGTAAGAGTCTGACACGCCCTCCCGCTCCACCCAGAGCGGGAGAAGATATTTGATAATTTCCCACACAAAAAAAAAGGTAGCTCAGTGTAACGTCTCCATGATCTCAATGGAGTGACTTTTCCAGTGGAAGATTTCCCCTTCTTCGATTTGTACTTTCATTTCAACACGTTGTAGATATATTATATGTAAAGCTCACATTTTATTATGAAAAAGAGCCAGTTAGCAAGGATATCACCATTGTCTCCAAGGATATCACCATTGTCTCTCTTGTCACCGGGCAGTCTACAGAACTGACTGCCCGGTGCCCGTCTACTGTCGTCACTCCGTAGAGTACTTCCTGAGTAGGTATTGCTTGCATCTTTGACTAACATTCATGGTCCAACGTAACCATATTTAATAAATCGCAAAGATATGTTCCAATGATAGATGCACCCGTTAAATACAATGTTATATTATCTGTCTTCCTTCCATATACACATCAATTTCACTACAATAAAGAAATGCCAAGTTGACACAAGTCTCCGAGTGATACAGGCACGATGTTGAGTGGTTTATGACTTCCTCCAGCTGATAGACGGACAGACAGACAGATAAACGCGCTATTTTAGCTCTGAATGAATGAATGAATGAACGGAGCGTAATGAATGATTGGTCTATCTTAGCGAATCTTAATTGGGAGATGGGTATCTGTAAGTTGGTACGTGGAGTATGTTACGGGGTTCTTATGATTGATTGGTCGGTTTTTGCGATAAAATAGGTATTGTTGGTACTTTTAGCAAGATTAGAGTCGTGTTAAACATAATGTTTATAACCATGTTTCGGAAAGATTCCTTTATTAGGCTTTAGAGCTTACATTGTGAGCTTAAACACTTTATAGCTACCTTTATAGTCAAAATTTAGTAATTATTATAAAATACGGGTGATTTTTAGCCTTCTGATAAGGCCCATTGTGAGCGACCACATTTCAGTGCCATAGGTCATCACTGGCATCACGCACTGGTCAAAAACTTTTGTCTTGAGACACTGTGGTATGTGGGATGAGAAGATATTGCGTAGCTTTCAGAACGCTGCCCAGCCGAATCGGATTCGACGATTGGCCTCTTTCTCGAAGTTGGACCTACGAAACTGGACAGTTTGTCCTAGGTAAACATATACGATATATATCCAGCGAAAAAAGAATAACCGATAGAACAAAAATCACTACCACCAACGAAACGTTTGAATTTAAGGTATTCCTATCTTTAAAAGTTATAACCAATAATGTAGTTATAAAATTTTCTCCTGCCTATACGGAAGCCTAAAATAAACGATCAATAAACACATCAAACAGATCATATCCCCCGTTCAAATTGAACGTCCCATATAAACTTTTAAATTAATACTAGATGTTTATATTTACACCATTTTGAGGTAGTATTAAATAAAGGTTTTGGACTATTCAATATTTTGTGGTTCGTTTAGAGTCGTGACACGTACGACGCGTCAGGAGGCGGCTTCTTTGTGCAACTGTGAATGACGGTCGTTTGGGCCAAGTGGGGTTGGGTGTCAGAGACCGCGGTGAAATGTACGAGTAGTGTGAAGGGTTAGCTTGGTTTTGCAGGTGGCTTATCCAACCCAATCGACACAGTGATTAATGATATAACTAATATTTTGTAACAATATCTATAATTTAAAAAGGTGTCCATGGAGTTTTTTGCCCGTTCTTCTCCATAAGTAGCTACTACGCTTTGGAATGGGCAACTAGCTTCATATTTCTGACTGACCGACTCATTGACAATTCAAAAGTGCCTGTAAATGGTTTAATTGAAATAAATGCTTTGAGTTTGATTTAGAGTTTGGTGTGAAAGAAAAAATATGAAAATCTTCACTTAACGAAAACTGCTTTTTTGATAGACTTAGGTATGTGAATTGTCTCTCTTTTGATGAGCTAATGATGACATCGGATTATGACTTTCTAGCCATTTTTCGTAACGAAAGCCTTTTCGTTGTCTGTTGCAAAAAAATGCAAACTGAATTTTTCTTTATTTCGTTATTGACGTAGACTTATTATTTCAGACAGCTCTTACTAAGATGATAGAAGCCGAAGAAGAAACGGTTTTCACTATCTGATGGATAGGCTAATCAAAAACTTTAAGATCGACATAACAGCTCAAGTATTTATTTAATTTTTGTGATAGTTTTAGGTAATTGCTCAATCAAAAAACTTTTAACTGAAGCTGAAGTGCCGAAAAAGTTTACCTCTGTGACTCACTTAACCTCTCCTCCCCGCGTTCACTAAGACCCTACACCACACGTCAATAAGCAGGCAATCAAATCCACTGTGGAGGGTTAAACCGATATTGGGCCACAAACAAACATAAAAACGGACAGTAAACTTTTATGACCCACGATTTAGTGGCCCTAGTGACCTATGTTCCCCATGGAGAAGTCGGGTCAACTTTTCCAGTAGTTAAATTCTTCTCCATAATGTGCCACATTTTTATTTAATGGTAATTTCTGATTTTTTATTTTATTAATAGTAACGTTTAAAGTGTACGAGAAGATAATTATGTGATCGTAAATTCGGATTTTTAGTACGATTTATTATTGGGATATTAAGTATGACATATTTAGTCATAATTTTTACACGGTAATGCTGCGGACGTATCTGCGTCTATTGTGACGAAGCAATGCGTGCTGAAACTTCGTATGTTTTGCTCGCTAAAAAGTTATCACGCTAATGCGGTGGTCACATTTGCGTTAGCGCGCTAAAACCCTTTTACGTACCCGGGCGATAAGTGCTACGCAACCCGAACTATCGCGACGATGGCCGATAGTGGTTGGTCACATCTGCGTGTATCGTATCACTGTGCGAAGCTTCGTCACGATGGACGCAGATGCGGCCGCAGTATTAGACAGAATCTACTATTTTATTGAAGAGTTATTAATAAAGAAATTAATGTGTGGTTTAATGACAAGAGCAGTTTCGTGTAATACTTACGATCAACTTTGACTAAATTGTAAAGGAGTAATACGAAACAGTTCACAGTAGGAATTAATTTATGACGTTAAGGTGCACTAACTGCTGTCAGAATTGGTTTTAACCAAGTTGACCTACACCTTTAATTTTAATGGATTCACTAACAAATAAAAATTAATAATAATAATTGTATTTAATTTGATGCATTTCTTTTTTACTGCTTATGAAACTGGTCTGAATTCATAAATGAGATCCTTTTTAGTCAAAATGTTTTATGCTTTAAAAACAAAAATTAAAAACAAAATATAGCAGTGTTTGGATTGATAAAAAATATCTATCATTCTCCAAAAATGTTACCATTTTCTATTATATTACCAAATTAAGATACAATGTTGTATAAAAAGCGACAGAATACACCCAAATTAACATTTAGCTACTAACATAAAGCAGTAAATTGACGTAAACTACTTTATAATTTCAAAATAATATACAGGTGTTGTGAATAACCAAATTAGGCAACAGTGGCGCAACGGGGGGCCACAATATTTTCTATAATTAAGACTCTTAACGACCATCCATAAAAGCAATTACGATCATTATGTTTTTACTACGTTTTAATTGACTTTTTCTCATTAATATTAATATGGACGTCTTGTTGTTAGGGCTGTTTGATCGTCACAGGTCTGAACCTTATACGTGAATGTTAGGATAAGCCTTTCTTCTTCATTCAGACCCACTCATTACTTCAGCCGAAAGACGTCGAGTGCTGGACATAGGCCTTCAAGTCGATCTGTTCTGTACTTGTCGCGTACAGCAGAATCCTGTTCCAACACTGCGCCTTTCGATACGCGGTTGCCACTCATGAACTTTTCGGCCTCATCGGCCATCCGTTCTGAGCAATGTACCACTGCCACTTAAGGCGACTTTTAATGATTTTATACTGAAGATCACGTCTAAACGAGCAGTGTTAATGATTTAGGAAAAATATATGTTAAATTAGAGCATTTTTTTAATAACTTAATATATGACTATTTAAGATTATGTTTATATTAAATAGTGAAATTAATTTGTAATGTTATGTCTTACGCGGATAAAAAACTGAGAATCACGCAAAATTTATTGAGCGTATTTTTCTGAAACTTACACCATTTTAAAGATAATTTAATTATTGATCTTTTAGTATACGTGTTTTATTAATATACCTTTTGTTTTATGTATAATAAATTAATAATGCATCTAATTTGGGAGAGCGCTCCTTGATGGACGTGTTTTATTACTGGCTGGACGTACGACGCGTTGTGTGAGCTCAGTACAGAACACGCAAGCTAACCACTCAAAGTCACTGGCATATATCTGTGTCTTAAGAAGAAAGCGCCAGTGCAGCCCAGCAAAATTCAATTTTTCTTATGTTTTTGCAATTTGCAGGCCAGTATCAGGTTGTATGTTGATCAAAATATTATTCGCGACCATACTAAATATGTATTTACGGAATTATAATAATAAGAATCATCAATACAACTCTCTAAGTTCACCTCAAATGTAATGATTTCATGAAATAGTATTAGTTATTTTGAACTTAGAGAGTTGTATTAATGATTTTAATTTTGTAAATATTTAATGATGTATTTACAAAATAACAATACACCGCGAAATGATTCACGACCGTAACCTATGTTACGGTCGTGAATCATTTCGCAGTGAATTGTATTGAATCTAATTTTTATCAACATACAACCTGACACTAACCAGCAAATTGCAAAAAACGTTAGAAAATTTCAATTTCGGGGGATACTTTAGCACATTCTTCTTAAGTAAGAGACTCATTAAAATACTGGGAACCCTCTTTTGCTCATAAACATTACCCTCTATTATTGCTGCTGAAAATGGTTAGGAATAATTAAAATTATCTAATGTTTTTGCGATCCACATTGTGGGTACCACAATGTGGTACCCTCGAGATGGATAAAGAAGCAAAGGGTGGCAAAGAGCAAGATAGGAGGATGAAGTTAAAAAGACGGCAGGATCGACATGGAGAAGGAAAGCCACAAATAGAAAATTATGGCAAACCCTAGGGGAGGCCTTTGCCAAAGGGCAAGCTGATACTAATGTTACCGATGTTAATGATTAATAATAATTTAACAATAATGAATGAAACCAAAAAATGTACAACAATATTTATTTTAATTTAGAAAATAATAATATAATTAAATGCATGAAATTTGAATGAATGAATCAATTAAAATTAAATCGGGCAAAACTTGTAGTAATGTAAGTAAATAACAATTTGTTTTATATGATGGAAATGTAATTGCATGTACAGTATCAGAAAAAAAGGCTATTTGAAATTGAAATTGAAATTGAAAATGTTTTTCCGATATGTACGTACTTAAATCTGTTTGACATGACATTTATCAATCATTATAATGTAACTATCGATGCGAAAATCCGTTTGATAAACGATTTGAAGGCTGTGTTTAGACATGCAATTGTGCTTATTACATGAACACAACCTTATAAGGAACAATAGCAAATTAGCACTGCAATGTCTATTTTACGCTTTTTCATATTGTGGGTACATAAGAATCACTTTGGAAAGAAAATGGTTGACTGATTCAACTTACGACCACACGGAAATACTTTGAATAAAGATGTTTTTTTTAAAAACAGAGACAGGTAAGCAGGTTTAATATTCATAGAGTATTGTCGATACCACCAACTTTTGGGAACCTGTTACTGTAATAGGAAGTAAGTAATCTTAATAAAATAAAATAGTGCCACCGTATTAAAATGAAAGAAGCCGAGAAATTATCGAGAGTAAGTAGCGTGCATGTGAGGTGCCCACCCAAACAAAAAATATGTGTTCTAGTGAACAAGCCGCTTCGATACCAATTAACTTAGAAATATACCCGAAAACGCCTTATCTCGCCGCTGGTTAAGGGTTAGGTTAATGTGAAAGTTTTTTTTTAAGTATAGGCGATGTGAAAGTTTTTGGAATAGTTGTCGAAGGAATTTTTATTCCAATTAACGTGATGTCCCAAAGTTTATATGAATAGGGATGATGCTTAGGTAACAAAAGAAATTCTATTTAGTCCGTCTTTCAAACAATAAAAAATATTAGACACGTGTTTTTTGCTTTATCATTATAATCAAAAGTAACTTAGAAAACACGCATTGAAGTTGGGGAGTTACGTCATAATTCAGTAAGTATAAAATCTAGCAAGGCGTGACATCATGCCACATTTTAACTCAATGTATCGCCGTAATCTTTTGATTACGTCAAAAAAGAAAAAATACTTTTCCAATATTTTTTATTAATCTAAATGTCAGACAAAAAAAAATTTGGACACAGGCCTATTGTTTCTTAAGAATATGCGAATTTAGAATAGGATTAAACTATCATGTTGTGGAAATTAAAAGAATATCTTAAAGGGACTTCTAAAACCTTCTTATAAATGATGGCTCATCGGTTAATTGATTCCTGAAACCCTAAATAAATTCCTAATCCTGCTTTCAAGGTATCATGATCAGTTATGGGTTTTATGTCCAGGCTTTATCGGCATCATTACCCTTCTAATCCCAATTTGTTTGATTTCAGTATAGCATGTCCTCTTCCATACCTCTCTAAATAGTCATAATTTCAGAAATCAAATCCCCTTTTCTAGCCTGAACATCTTTCAAAAGTTAGCAATCATATTATATTCTGTAGAATAAGTACCCGCCTAAGATGATTGGTATATTCAAGAAAATTTTGGGTATGACTGCAATGAGTGCGTCCTCTTAACCGAACTCCAGACCCCATCGTGACGTTTTATTCAATATAAAAACGTTTATCTCCGAATCTACATATATATTTATTTTTATGTCTCTATTCGAAGTTTTTCCGGTAGCCGTTAATAGTTTGGACCCATTAATGTTAATTATAAATTCACCATTTTATCTCACATTAGTTTTATGAACTATAAACTCGATTTGGACACAATTTGTAAGCGAAATCCGAGTTGGTTTAATTTATGTTTATTTATAGAGAGTTCGTATCAAGGCAGTTTTATGTCTGAATGATTATAGTGTTGGGACGCAGCCGGGATTGTGCTGGGAGCCTAATTTTACTTGATAACTGAATTGAGATGGATTCTTTGAAGTGAATGGTGGTTTCTTAATTAAGATATCAAAACCAGAATATAACTTACTTACGACTTTATGTCGGCAAGTCGGGGTTTGGTTTAATGAGAAAATATAGAAGACAACTGTATTTGTTAATTATTTTGTCGTATTTAGCAGTGATCAAAGTAAAAAATGAGTAGGATTAGTAGTACAAAGTGTTAAATTGAATAGAAAAAAGGAAAAAATCGAATGCGGTGGTGCTTCTTATTTTCAATGTTTTGGTATTGTAATTTCAATAGGTCATCTTAAAATTGTGTGCTAAAACGTAATTTTTAAAAGATTCAAACACTAAATTGTCCCTTAATTCCGAGCACTAAACGTCTCCATCTTTTATCGTGATATTTAAGGTCCTTACTTCCATTATTACCTTTGCCGCTTACGATCATTGTCGAGGATATTTTGACAGCCATAAGCGTTCATTTCGAAATTACAGCGGCGAGATCTGAACGCTACCACAAAGTTTTAAAATGAGAACACCCTAATTTTGGTTCGATATCCAATGCCGATTTTGTATGATATGTTCCTTAAAGATCCAGTTCAAAAACAGCAATGGATTGTAGTTTTGAAGCTCTTGTCTCAAAGTTGAGGGTTGTCATAATAAATTCCGTGTAATGCTTCAGATACATGAGCGTAGTTAGTGATAAGTAATCACATATTAAGTGGGTTATTAGTAAGTAAAACCGCTTGTTAAAATACTTCCTCCAATGGATCGTGCTTACCCCGATTTCAGTGTAATTGTTGAGTTAAGGGGAATGCTGATGGACAGATATCACTGAAGATATGGGTACCTATTTAAGAACACAAAACTAAAATGTAACTAAATGCGAGCCTTGATAGCGTCAACATTTTACGGAATTAACGAATAGAAAAAAAAATCTGTGGCACTCCGGGAGTGCCGACAGAAGTGAAAACTTGGAAAAAATTTGGGACCGCAGTAATCAACGCGTTGATGTCTTTTTAATGAAAAGACATCAATGCTGGTGTCGTCACAGTGTCGCGAAATCAATGTTTTAGTCCCATCTCAAAAATTCCCAACGCGCCTAAAGAAGTTTTCACTTTAATAATTTGAAAGAAAGGTAAGACAAAATACCACTCGAAATTAGGTTGAATGCATAATCAGCCTCCTCTCGGTGAGAGGGAGTGGGCCGTAATCCAACACGCGGGCGCAGTGCGGTTTGGTAGATAACATATGTCTTCGAATTTTTGGTTTTAGGACATGCCGGTTTCCTTACGATGTTTTTAACCGACTTCCAAAAAGGAGGAGGTTATAAGTTCGTCGCGTATGTTTGTTTTTTTTTTTTTTTTTTTTTATGTATGTCCACCGATTTCTCCGTCAATTGTGGACCGATTTTGAAAATTATTTTTTTGTTTGTTAGGGTGTGCTCTCGAATTGGTCCCATATAAATTTTATTAACTTTGCTTTGATAGTTTTTGAGTTAGCTACAAAATACGTATTTTTTTCCCACTTGCTTTGTAGATGATATAATAAGTTTCTGTCACTGGTAGCAGATAGTGGTATTCGAATGTGTGTGGGGTAGGTACCACAACTAAAAAGTGAAAAATAAAAGCTTTTTACAAAAAAAAACAACCGACCTCCAAAAAAAACACTACAAAGTGAAAAATAACTTTAATTTCGGAAGTCGGTGGCAAAAAACGAAAATACAAAACACAAGACACCGACTTCCGAAATTAAAGTTATTTTTCACTTTGTAGTGTTTTTTTTGGAGGTCGGTTGTTTTTTTTCTTCACCGTTTTGAGAGCAATGGTGATGAAATAATTTACACAAAATAAAGCGACTGGTAAGTCGCGGCCGTTACCACTGGGCCACCACTGCTCTTCAGGTTGGAGACGATAAGTATGCCTTAAGCAGTTGGATGAGATCGGGCGAGAACAGAGTCAGGCGTTTCAGTGGAATGGCCTATGAGTGGACTGCTATAGTGGCTGAGGATTATGATGATAATGACTGGTTAGATGTCCAGAGATTCCTGAAGCTGTGTTGCTATAGACAAATTTTGCCACCATGGTGTCACATTATTATTTATATATCATTATTCACGTTTTATTATTTGTGTATTATTATTTATATGTTTTTGCCTTTTATTTCATTATTTACTTACATGTAAATTATATTTTTAAATATTAGACTAAAATTAAATAAAAACATTTAAAAATTTATTATATATTAATAAATAAAAAAACATTTATGTATTGTATTATTATTTATATATTTTTGCCTTTTATTTCACTATTTACTTACATGTAAATTATATTTTTAAATATTAGAATAAAATTAAATAAAAACATTTAAAAATTTATTATATATTAATAAATAAAAAAACATTTATGTATTATTATTATGTCTTAATTTGGGTGAAATAAGTGAATGTGTTTCTCTGCTTAACATTGTTTCTTAGGACTGCTTCTATAGAATGAGAAAAGATTGCGGCAGAATATTTATCGTCAGTGCTAAAGGCCATGTTCATGCTTATTGTTTTCTTAACAAGCGATTGTTGACTTTTCCAATTTCAAAAAAATATGCATCTAAATGCAATTAAAAGCAATGATGTGTAAAAATCTAAGCGTAACAAGAGTCTTGATCTTAACAATACGTATCGTGTCGATACTTACTTGTTAACGATCTTGCAAATTAATTATGTATAAACACACGCCAATTTACGTATTTGCTTCAAAACCCGTTCCCGGATGAGTGCGTTTATGTATTTCAATTATCGTAATTCTTCAGTTTCATGATTTATGATTGTTGTTTCAGCAACGTATTACATTAGTGGTTATTGATTAACATAACAGCACGCATGATTCGCGTCAAGAGGTAGATAGATAGATAGAATATTCTTTATTATGTACACCATAAAAATTACAGACATTAATATACCACCACCAGAGGTGTACCAGATTTTGCCAGTTATAAGTTGTATAAGTAGCGCCCCCTATTACATGGGACTTAAACATAACTGGGGAAATGTGAGTGGACTATAGGTAACCCTTCGGGGAAACAAGCGTGGTGAAATTATATTCAGAATGACATGGTTACTTTGTAAAGTATTATATATTTTTTATTATTGTGAATGTGAAGACTATGTGGATATTTTTATTATTTTTATTTCTCTGCTAGTTTTAGTAATGGTCTGGTAGTTTGAGTAGTTTATGCAGCCTACCCAAATATCCTTTCTTTGGTATTGTTCATCGAGTTGAGCTTATCAAGTTCTGAGTTGAGCTCCACGATTACTGACAAATGCTTGCACTGACTGGACAGGTCCCTCGAATCTGTGTGGTTCTTTCCTCAAAAGACCATTTCAGACACTAATCTACATGGTCCTCATAACATAGCCTGACCAAGATTATGTCTGGACTTTAAAAGAGACTGCGACCTCTGAGTTTGTTTCTGCCTTTCTTCTCAGAGTAGTCAGATAGGAAACGCCGAACTCAACTAGTTTATTTTTAATGTGACGTGTAAAAGTGATTCCGATATCCTATTTATAGAATAAACAATTTCATTTCATTTGATATGTTACGTTTAAGTGTCTCTTATACTGGTGGCAAGTCTGCTGCCATAACCCGAACACAAATTCAGTCTCCGGGATGCTACTGAGAAAATCTAACATAATAGGAAAATCTCACTTTGCCTATTCGCCTTAGTCATCATCTCCGAGAAGAAAGTATTTTCATTTTAGACGAGATATTGGTGACCCGTGAAACAAAACAAAAGATAAAGATCTGGCTACTGACACAGGACTACAACGCAACTGAAAACTTACTGCAATCAATCTAAATATATTAGAACACAAATCATTGGTATTCGCACACACATACACACACCCCAACACACCCCCATACATACATGCACTCACACACACGCTTACCAGTTCCCCATGTTTATTTAATTTTGTTTAATCCTAACTTAAATAATTTGTAATTTATTTTAAATTTATTTCCTTTAATATTTGTTCCCGATTTTTGTATTAATCCAAATTTATTCTAATTTAATTTTAATTTAATGAAAGTATTTTATTTGCTTTATTAATTATAATGAATTTTTCTAATTATTGTTTTTTTAAGCTTAATTTTAAGTAAGATAATCATCTTTTGCTGCATATACTTGCTAACAGTAACACAAATGGAAGAAGTCACTGGCTCCTGAAATACAGGTACTCTAACTTAGCTCTGGAGCCAGGGTCTCAAATTTTTCTGTAATATTTGAATGGCAATAAAGAATTTATTTATTATTTATTTATTTATTGGTTCTTCGGATCAAATTGTCTTGGTGTCAGCTGATGTTCTTCGATGGTGACACCTTTGTTGCAAGAGATTTTCAGTTATACTTATAGGCAGTTGTCCCACCGGCGACTAACGAGTAGCAAGTAGAGCTAGCAACTGAAAACGAGTTAGCGAGCAGCGAGTGTGTAGTTCCGATAGTTTTGTCGCGGGGCTATCAGCGAGTGTCCGAGTGCGACGGACGATTACTTGCACCTCTCGCTCGGGGCAAAATTACCGCTGTTTGGTCTCTCGGCGTGAGTTCTGACCGCCAAGCGAGCATCGCTCAGCGACTATTATCTTTGATAGCTCTTGTCGCTCAGCGACAAACTAGTGGAGCGAGTCCTCGCCGGCGGTGTGATCAGTCAGCGAACAACTATTAATATGTGCATCTCTTTTGTTTGCACGGAATGTATATCTGTTGTACGTTTCTTGAGCGAGAAAATAGTCGATAGTTAGTCGCTTCCTCGCCGGCGGTGGGACAGCTGCCATAACGTAGTATTCTAGGACTCAGATTGTAGGCTTCAACTATTCAGCTGTCATTTGTTTCTATAAATAATTTTAGTATGAATGCAAATTCAACTCGGAGTGACGTACTTCATCATTGATAAGAAATTGAATTTCTCAGAAAGCACAATAAAATTACCAGCAATATTAATAATAGTGATTTGTGCAGGAAACGAAGTAATTGAGAAAGCAGTAAAAGTGATTGTGTGTGCCATAAATTAGTGGAGTATCGATACTGTGATCCGGGTGCGCTTGCGACGGTTACGTATCGGATTTCTGCGAAACAGCTGGCTGGGTGCAGACTGAAGTTGTTTGTAGATCATGACAAGTGAAAGAAAATGAAATTAAAATAGTTTCTTTTAATAACTGAACACTAACTGACTGTCTCTTAAGATACAGGTCACCCTAGTTTAAGAGGCAGGGTTCACCCAATTCATGTACAGACCCTGTGGTCACAGCATAATTATGTAATACCTGTCTTTACTCTTATGCCAACCAGTTGTAATCCATCTTTTACCTAATTTTTAACCATAACAACAATCATGTATTTTCGTCTGTAACCTATTTGAAAATAAATAAATTTTATTATTATTATTTTATTAAATTTTGCCAAAAAATATAAATCAAATCCTGTATGAATTCGACATGATGGTTTGGTAATTAACTAAAACGTATTATTCAAAAAAGAAAGATAAATGGAAGAAGAACACCTACACCCTGCGCTTGACCTTTAATGAATTAGGATAAAGGCAAGAAGATGATTACTTATTTATTTATTTATTTAAATCACAATTATAACACCTTAACAGACTCATCCAAGGTGATGTTATAAGTCACAAAATATACACAAAGCAAAAAAAAAAAAAAGAATAATCTGTAAGCAGAATTCCAAAGAATTATTTAATATTATGTAATCAATTATTATTCTAAACATGACAATTCTTACTCTATCAAACCTTTTTCAATTGATATTGATTATGGTCCTTTCCGACCCAGGTGACCCTATAGCACTCCTCCAGAAGCAGAATAGGGCCACCAGTACAGTGCACAAACACAGACGCTTTCCATTATTCCGACCTCGCCACCAAGCTCCTTTGCGATCACGACCGCGTCCCCGAGTAAATGATACTCCCCCCCCGACAGAAACGAGGTGCTCAGAAACGAGGTGCCAGCAGTTGTTGCAGCTGAGCACATAGCTTTAAATACCCCGCCTAATTAATAATCATGATGAAAATCTAACTTTGATCCAGCCTGTCCCTTCTTGCTATCCTCCCCCCAGTGACGCCCTAAGCCGAGATTCGTACCCTACAGGGGGTGCCCTTAGCGAGCATTCGCGTAACTTTAATTTAGAATATTTTTGCTGGAGGCTCTAAGTGTAGTAGCTTAAGGCACACACAGGAAAGTCCGGTTAAGCAGTCAAGACCTTAGTGGTCAAAACTGCGAGAGGTCACAATGTAAAATGTTCATGTAGGTTCAGCCTAGAATGTTGTATTCTTGACGTAGGTAAGTAGAGATAGTGCCATGCATGAAGACGCGCCCCACTCCGCGAGTACTGTACTGTAAGCTGTAGGTACTTTATTACGGAGTGGAGCGGAATGGGGTGCGTCTTTGTGGAAGGCACTATCTATACTGAGGATTTCACGATTAGTTATGATAAGTATTTAATTCTGTAGGAGGTACGTGCCAATCTTCATCTATTAACACAATCGTAGCAGATTGTCCTAATCATCACATTTTAAAAGGATTGTTGGACTCCTATGAGTCCATTAATTACTGCTTGTTGGTATCAACCAACAGTAATTGGTAGCAGGGCGGCAGTGACTACCGCCCTTTGTAAAAAAAACAGTGGCACTCCAGGAGTGCCGATAGAAGTGAAAACTTGAACAAGATTGCCTTGGTGGAAGAAAACTACTTGTATAGAACATTGGTCCGTAACCTTATTTAAATAAAGAGCACAATCGCGTTCACAAAAAATACTTCCAAAACCTTTAAAGTAAAAATACTTGCACAGAACATTGATCCGTAACGTAATATAAATAAAGAGCACAATAGCGTTTACAAAAATGAGGTGTCGGTAACGGTGTCGCGAGTTCAATTATTTTTTCCATCTCAAAAATGCCCAACGCGCCTAAAAAAGTTTTTACTTAAAAAATGCTGGTGCTTTTTACGACACCCAAAGAAATAAACGTTTCTGACCTTATGACATCGCATGTAACAAAAGATTAATTTTAATTATTCATCCTGTCAACAAAAAATCGTTAATTACGTTATTTCCCGTCTCAGAAGTACTAGGAATGCAGAAATCAGAGGTTATCACATGCATTCGTCAGAACAATAACTGAGCGTCAAAGAAATTCGTGGAGTCATAGTTTTTACTTATTGATAAGTCGGGCATAGGTCCCGACCCTTGCCTGTTTGCTTATTATTTCTTGATTATTTTAAAACTAAATTGGTTGGGCAGTCTTACCAAGGGGTATCGTGTTACCCAGTAACTGGGTTGTAGGGGTCAGATGGGCAACTATGTTGACTATTTTAAGGTAAATGATGGTTAGTGTCGTTAATCTTATGAAATGGGCTGGCAATAAATGAACTTTAAATCATAGTTTCATCATCTGCCTAGCCTTTTCCCAACTATGTTGGGGTCGGCTTCCAGTCTAACCGGATGCAGCTGAACACCAGTATTTTACATGGAGCGACTGCCTATCTGACCTCCACAACCTAGTTACTAGGTAACACGATACCCCTTGGTAAGACTGGTTGTCAGACTTTTTGGGCTTCTAACTACCCGTAACGACTGTCAAAGATCTACAAATGACAGCCGGGACCAACGGCTTAACGTGCTTTTCGAGGCACGGAGGGGTCTTGGTATGCAAAGATGGTCACCCATCCACAGACCAACCGCGGCAAGCGTAGCTTAACCTGATCGATCGACCCGTGCAACTGTTGTTACTTGGCTGTTTTAACTTTAAATCATAGTTTAAGATGATGAAATGAAATGAAAATAATTATGTGAATGAGCAGTTCTGACAAGCTGAATTTGGGCTTTTCTATGAAAAGGTTTTCAGTAGCTACCCGAAGGTTGAGTAGCCTAACATTTAATAAAGTATTAATGTAGAGATAGGCGTGCTCCATTTTGGAATGGACAAAGCTGAAACCCAAATTTTCGAAAATTTATTTTTGAAGAAGTATTGCCTATCCTCAATGACAGCCCAGAAAATTTCTACCAGCATCATCATCATTATCATCAACCTATAAATGTTCCCACTGCTGGGACACAGGCCTCCTCTCTGTGAGAGGGAATAGGCCGTAATCCACCACGCGGGCCCTTTGCGGGTTGGTAGATGTCACATGTCTTCGAATTTTCGGTTCTAGGACATGCCGGTTTCCTCACGATGTTTTCCTTCACCGTTTTGAGAGCAGTGGTGATGAGATAATTTACACAAAGTAAAGCGCCTGTCAGGGTTCGAACCTACGATCTGCAACTCGTAAATCGCGGCCGTTACCACTGGGCCACCACTGCCCACCATATTACCATTAAACCGTGTTTATTAGTTGTTTAGGCTATACACCTTTTTAGGGTTCCGTAGTAAACAAGGAACCCTTATAGTTTCGTCATGTCCGTCTGTCTGTCTGTCTATCTGTCTGTCTGTCTGTCCGCGGTCTAGCTCCGAGACCCTTAGTACTAGAAAATTGTAATTTGGCATAGGTATACATATTAATTACTTCGACAAAGTGGTAAAACAAAATTATGAAAAACATTTTTTTTTAGGGTACCTCTCATACACGTAAAGTGGTAATGTTTATTTTTTTATTTTTTTACCCCATGGTGAGGGGTATCATTGGAAAGGTCCTTCAAAAATATTGTGAGTTTGTAAAATCATTTTTGGATTCAGGGATACGTTTGCGAAATATTAAGCTTTAAAGTGATAATTTTTGTTAGAGCCAAGTGTCCCCCCCCCCTGCCGGCTAAATGGTTGGTTTTGGGTGTGTGAAAAAAATCACAGCAGTAGCTTATATAACGAAATTAAAAGGAAAACTATCACAGCTAAGTAAGTAGGCTTTACAGGTTAACGAGTAATAATTGACCAACTTAACTTTGCAGTTGAAAAAACATGTTTTCCCATACATTCCGTATGGGAGAACATATTTTTCAACTACAAAGTTAAGTTTGTTTTTGGGATAAATTCATCCTTACTACGGAACCCTTCATTGTGCGTGGTCCGACACGCACTTAGCCGGTTTTTTAACACTACATTATATGGGTTTGACATGAGACTGGCATTTGATACACATTGAGCAAGTGTCTAAGTTTTTATTTTAAGACCCCTACTGTTTAAAAATATTACACCCACTAATCTATCAAACAATATATATATCTAATAACAGGTTGGACGGGCCTTTCATGCAGCACTGGCAGGCCTTACATGTACCCGTAAATCGGGCTTGGGGCAGGTAAAAACGCAAAATATGATTTCTCATAATTTTTATTTTTAAAAGTATTCTGACATTTTTATAAAATTTTACTCTTTGACAATTTTATTTTTGACATTTTATTTTATTTTATCATTTTGTCATTTTTACAATTTTTTTTATTTAAGTTATTTTGGTTTTCAATGAATATTTATAGGTTATTGTATTTTGGGTTTTTATCGGTGAGATTATAATTTATAATTTAAATGAAAATGTGATAGATATGGACTAGAATTTTGTCTGAAATAAATAAATAAATAAATATGGAACGTCAGTACAAATCGCAAATCTCTATAATATACTCGTTTATGTACACATAGTCATGTCTCCGTGACCCGGCGATAACACATTGCAATAACTTTTAATTTT
Source organism: Agrochola lychnidis (assembly GCA_963680765.1). Lineage (NCBI taxonomy): Eukaryota > Metazoa > Arthropoda > Insecta > Lepidoptera > Noctuidae > Agrochola > Agrochola lychnidis. The sequence goes on along the minus strand of OY796869.1, from coordinate 9,093,935 downwards.
TATTGCAATTACTGCAGACAATTAACGTTTTATGAGACATTTAACTGATAACACATACAGTTTGTTTTTCTCTGACGCTCCTGTTTTTGTTTTATTTTTTATTTTTATTGACACAGATTATGTGAGGTGAGTACGCCTGTTAACGGCCGCCTCAAGCGTAAAGATGAATGTTTGCACTTATCATGAATAAACTTTTTAGTTTTCTAGATGATTTTTGTAGTACTTATTAAAACTGAGATAGTTCCTGTGTGTTATTTTATGTAAGTAGTTATAACCTACTTATATAGTTCTGTCAAGTTCAGTATTATTTATGATCAAAATGGTCTTGCCTAACTTTCAGTGGTGCCTACTGTGTTTCCACTAACACCTGTGGTTTTAATGCAATGACACTAATTGTGCTGCTGACGTGCCTTCGACAATTATCACATCAATAACTTTTCTAGAATGATGTCATCAACATTAGTGAAGTTGTGTAACTTTGGAAAAACCTCTTTTAAAGTAAACAACATAATTTAACGATAACCTTTTTCTAAAAGATTTTCATTATGACAAGTAATTATCATTGTTGTTAATGGCAGTAATTAACCGTAATGAATATTTTACAAAAAAACATCAAATGACATTACAAACAAATCAGCTGCACTAAAAACTAACTTAACTGTACTTAATTGATAATAATTAGCAAGTATACGTAATCAAATTATTTCTTTAATTAACGATGTTTATATAATCACGATAATAGTTCTTATTCCTGATAATTAGACTGTAATTGTAGTATTGTTACATCATTTCGAACATAATCACTTTGGCACGTCAAAAACAACTGTTTTTAACTTTCTATAAGTTCGTTATGTGGTTAATTAAGTATTGTTAACCGCAGAAAGCACACTGCCTGTATCCTTCGACTTTGACCCCTTCGAAATATAAATTGTACCAAAATAAAACTTGTGACCACGGAAAACAACATGGCTTTTTACCCTACAACAATGCGTTACGCTTATCAAATCGTCATTGAAATAGATGGTTTCTTTTTCAAAATATTTTGTGTTGATAACTACAATTGATTTATTCTTCGTTCGTCCTGAAGTTTTATCCCACATTCCAAAAAAATCTTAGTTTGTCCCATAGCACAATTAAAGTTGTGCTTCGTCCCAAATTACAAGTACATTAAAGGTACAGTCAACAAAAAAATAATGTACTTATTTGAAATTTTTGAATGCACTGTGCATCACGGGAGCTAGCGTGATTATACATGTGAGAACAATGTAGAAAGACATGCACGTTAAAAGCGTCCGTAATAAAAATATAAAAAACAATTCAAAAATTAAAATAAACCGTGGCAGCTAAGAGATGACCAGTCCCTACTGACAGCGCCCATTCACGAACATGACGCATGGATCAGCACCATTTAGCTCAACCATTTTGAAGGGAACTTAATGATCCAGCACACACGCCACCATCAGCGAGACATTTGAGTGAGCATGACATACTCTCAGCCGCCAGGGCATATTCAAGTCAATGAAAGACGTACCCAGTAAATGGTAGCTTTATGGAATGTACATGTTCACAGTGCTCACACATCTGATATGCAATTATACAATAATTATACCTAAAGGATGTAGATAATAGATATGATTGATTTCACTTTTCGTTACTTTTAACATCAGCCAGTCATCGAACCATAACAGAACCACATATTCACATGCTTTCCTATTTATTTATAGATACTCAGAATCGATTTCCCGCAGTATCGAGTCTACTTAAGGGTATACTAGTCGGTCATTCTTCCTTACAAACGTAGTATGGTCTGTTTGACGGTGTACGTTCAAAACTACAAATTATATCAATTTACCTTGTCATTATCTAGCTCTGTATGGAAGCAGAATTGGAAAAAAGTATTGGTTTGGAAGTTATGAGCGTCGAAACTTCCATATTTCAACACTAATTTTAACTCATAAATAAATAACTTATGTAGTATGAAAATGGCAAAATAGAAACCGTATTGGGATAGATAATTTATTGAGAAGTTCAAATAATTTTATTTTGAGTAGGGTAAATTCGTTAGAGATGGCCATAGTTTTTTGAGGGTTAAATAAAACTGAAAATATTGAGATCACAATTAGACTTTTATTTTTAAGAAAATCAGCAACTATCAGTCTTTAGAAAATCAGTATAAAAATATTTTTATAATGTGAGGAACATCCATAAAAAAAATATTAAAAAAAAACATCACTGGCCGTCTCACCCGGTACATACGGTAGTGATGGCCGATACTAGATTTGCCTCTGCCTTATGCCTTTTCTTTGATTTTTGCTTGCTGGAGCTCCTTTTTATTCTTCTGTCCACATTTAGAGCTCATGTCATCAAAAAGTGTACAATTCTCATGTGGGGTACAGATTAAAGATGGAACATTGAAGCCAATCTTCATGAGATGGGTTTTATAATATTTTTCGCTACATCCAGCACAATTATCAGCTTCATCTTCTGCGTCTTCTTCATGATGTATCACATAATATTGGGTTCTCCTTACTGGTATTACTTTCAGAACTTCTTTCTATTTTTTTGACAGCCGTTATATGGTCATCTCTCCTTTTTGTCCGGGTAAGATGGCCACCTCAATTTTTAAACTTACAAATTACAATTATGATGTTCCCATTTTGATCTTAAAACGAAAAAAACACCAAACACAATACACTCCCAAAAACATAAATAAGTAATAAAAAAATACTAGTATTTCCGGATGGTATAAGAACCTACTACAAAATTTCACAAGTACTAAATTCAATTAAGGCCAATTTACTTACTTTTAACTTATTTTTGCGCAATGTTTTGTTTGGATATTGTTCGTGGTGGCGCACGAAGTGTATTAATTCAAATACAGCGCCACCTTGTGAATAAATGAGCAAAATATACTGATTGGCCAACTCTCCCGTACGGCCATCTCTAACGAATTTACCCTAGATAATTATATCCAGTAGTTTTTCCATAATATTTATACGCCCAAAGGTCTATTCATGAAATTTTTACGCGTTCGTTTTCGTTATAAATCATCGTCTATTGCACTAAATAAATAAGACTAAATAGCATGCATATTAGCCACGCCCCCAAAGCGTTCGACCCGTCGACTAGTGGAACCTTGTAGCACTCCCAATTAATTAAAATAAAAAATCCTAAAAACAAAACACTAACTAAGATATCCAAGAAAAACATCGTATCTACATGTGTATAGATTTTAAAAGGTGGTAAGTGCCTTGTAATAATGTAATGACTTCTATATTTGATCATATCCTGTCATTAATTTATGAGTATTAACCCTTTTCTGGCTGTCTATTCTGCACCTTGCTGTGAATACGCAGATGGGGAATTCTGTTTTCTTCTGTCAATCCCAAATCTGTATGCAAATTATTGCGTGTTATGTAAATGAGTTCTGTATGTACACAATGATCGACGCCGACTTTGATGAAATGCAATTTTGTAGAAGGTGATTTATTAAATGTTAAAAGGCCGTCCAAAACCACGGTATGTTTCATATTAAATGTATGTAAATCATGCTGCAACATTAGAGCTTTTATTTCTAAATGGTAACTCGTTGGAAACAGAATACTTTCAGAACTTAAAACAGTTTTCAGCAGTTCTTTCTAAAAGAAAACTGTTTTCTTTTTTCAGGTGCACTGTATTAAATACTAAACAAAATGGTTTTAAACCACATCAAAGCAAATACAAAACTAAAATGCTCTTATTTTCAAATAAACAAAACATAACCTGCTAATAACTCAAGAAAACCAGAACACAACAATCAAGATCTCAAACCCCACATAGGTATTAATCAAATTCAAAATGGCGGCCAAACCTAATCGATTCACAATTGCAGTGTTATTACACGCATTTATTGCTAACAAAGTATCAGAGATAACCCTCAAGCGCGATGGTCGTGGCGACCGAAGAAGGCAAGGTTTTATTACTAATTAACCATATCGTGGATACCGATATGCCTTGCTCGGTGCCAATCGCCGTCAACTTGTCAGCGGGTTGATGTAACTGTGAAATGCGCGTGAGGGTCTTTTAGAACCGTGTGTGGGTTTTTTAGTGTTAGATTTTGTAGTGGTTTTTTTTTTTTTGTAGATAGTATACGAATAATAGTAAACATGGGCATCGTATGTGGTGTTCTAAAATAATCACCATGCTTGACTGACAGATGACGATTTCATGATGTCATCGAAATAAAGTGTTGCAAAGATCTCTGATTTTGTTAGAAAAAAAATAAAAAACTAGAACTGTGAAAATGGACAACACTTATTTACACTAACTCAAGCTTTAAATGCTGGTTACACTTCACTTACAAGGTTTAAAATATCACCGCAACCAGGATACTAGTGGAGACTGCCAAACCCAAGAATTTCTTCCCATTCTTGAAGAGAGCTCAAAGAAGCGACTGTAGAGTTTGTCGCCAGTTGGATTCCGAAAGAATCCGTGTTGGTTACCTTCCTTCTTGTTGGCATCAACTGTCCAAGGGGATCGCGCCCAGCTATTAAAAATGATGGTGACAAGTTGAATGCGGAGCCCTTCGGCGAAGAACATCATTCAAATTAATGTAAAATGGTACACCTATTTCTACTCAACCCTGTGTGATAACAAAATAACGTATTAAATAATTATGCAAAAAAAAATTTCTTGCCGTTCAAAACAAACTTATGTATATATTGGCAGTGTAATTAAAAGTTCTAGGAATGTTATCAATAGGCCAACGTGGCCTAATAGATAAGCGAATAATACCCAATGATCCAACGTCTATAAATAATTACTTAATTAATTATCCAAAGTCGTAAGTTAATTTTCATGTTTTGATATGAGTAACACTGTTTGTTCTACAAAATAAAACATTAATTGCATGAATAAACAGACCATTTAATGGGTAGTCGAGCAATCAAACCAGTTTTTCTTCACAAAATTCGTACAATATGCAGAAAAAGCAGCTGAAGCTCTAACGCAATAAAAAAACCACGAATACAAAATATTTCGCATACATTTGCAATAATTACCTCACATTTATAAACAATTAAACAAATTATAAAAATTCCCCACTTAACAGTCACGACAGTCGATACAGACAGTAAAATAAACAGTTACACTAAAATCATGTTTTTAATCAAACATAAACACTCATTAAAGGGTTAAAAGCAGTGACTTAACGAGCCTTCGCTACTGTGTGTGTGCTCCAACTGGTATGAACAACTTTTTGTTTTCCTGCCGTGTTAACGACGGTCTCTTTCACACATGCTACTAATTTATACATCCATCTCTGTCGCACAGGGCAATTAACACTCTCTGTATACGGTAGCGATGGAAGAAATTAGTTAAGAGAGTCTCGGCCCCATTTCTGTAGTTTGTGTCAACGGGTCTCGAGTCGCGAGTAGCGGGTTGGTTTTTTATTTTTGAATTTCAACTTTTACGCTCAGTGAGGACGTTTTTTCGCGTCCGATTTCACTACCCGTCTTGACAGCAGGCGAAGGGTTAAATTCTTACCTGATGTATTGCTCTATTGCTTTTCATTGTTTTAATGTACTTATAAAGGTTCATAATTGGTTTTCTTTGCTAATTGGCAGTAGGATATAATGTTAAAGTTGTTAAATTGCAATTAAAGCGTGTTTGCTTCACCTACATGAGAGAATGACGTGACCGAGTGACAGTTGACATTAGAAATTAATAAAAAATATCTGTTACAATGTTGACTTAATGACGATAAGAAATTAAATACCTTTATTCATAGTGAAGACAAGATAAACGCAGTAGATAGACAAACAACTGAATGCTGAAAAGTGTTTATAGGTTAGAACATAATGTATTGAATGGTATGATTAGCATAACATAAATGAGTTTGCGTGTTTAAAAAACCCGCAAGTGCGAGTCGGACTCGCATTCGAAGGGTTTCGTACCGTATTCATTCCATTTTCTATTTTGTTACGTACTTGGTACTTATTGAAAGACCTACACTGTCCTCCCATACCTAGAAACACTGTTATATGAAAGTATTGTAAAAGCCAATTATTTTTAAAAGAGTAACCGTGGAGTTTCTTGCCGGCTCTTCTTCATAAGAAACGACTAATTGGAACCGTGCACCTAGCTTCTGACGTTTCATAAGTGCCCATGTAGGTTTATGTGAAATAAAATATTTTGATTTTGATTTTTTTGATTTTGTATTAAGATCGAGCAAAAAACGCCGAAGAAAAAACAGTGGAACTCCTGGAGTGCCGACAGGAGGGAAAACTTGAACAATTTTACTGTACAGGAAATACTTTTAATGAGGTGTCGGTAACGGTAACAGTGTCGCGAGTTTGTTTGTCCCATCTCAAAAATACCCAACGCGCCTAAAGAAGTTTTCACTTCAAAAATGAGGTGTCGGTAACGGTGTCGCGATTTCAATTGTTTTTTCCCATCTCAAAAATCCCCAACGCGCCTAAAGAAGTTTTCGCTTCAAAAACACGTGTGCTTAACAGTATGAAATTTTAAGTATTAGGCAATCTCACCTGATGGTAAGTGAAGATCAAGCCGAAGGTGGAAGCGAGCTTCACCCGGAATCCTCAACCACAGAGGAACTGGCTATCTTAACTCTAACTACCGAAACACAACAATGCTGTTAATATTGTTGTTATGGCGACAGACTTCGATAAGATGGTGGTAGCTAGCCAGGCGGACTTAGAAAAAGCCCCACCACCAACCAAACCGAGCAGAAAATTTTGCCCCCACTGGGAATCGAACCCGGAACCTCTGGGTCTGAGATAGGTAACCACTAGACCACAGAGGCGGTCTTTCAACATAATCACTATCACAATTAACAGCATTAATTGCTCTGTTCATTATGGGTTTAAGGGAGAAGCGTCAGGGTAGCCCGCGAAATTCAAATTTTCTTACTTTTTTTTTTGCATTTTGCAGGTCGGTGTCAGGTTTTATGTTGATTAAAATATGATTCGCGGCCGTAACAAATACAACAACCGCGATTTCATGAAATCATGACATATGACACCTTTGCTAACTTATAGAGATGCATTACTGATTGTAATGATTATAATTAAGTAAAGCCACATTTGTTACGGCCGCGAATCATATTTAGATCAACATACAACATGATACTGACCTGTAAATTGCAAAAACTAAATAAAATTTTAATGTCGCGGGCTACCCTGACACTTTCGCCTTAAGAGCTTCGTCTTCACGTATTTAAGACCATACATCCTTGGCAGTCTTTGAATCCATCCTGAATTTATTACCAAACTTAAAAGCCCAATAATTTCTTGCACCCGCGACATTAAATTAGCTCCCAGAAACCCGCTACAATGAAGAAAACTGGGTCTTAATTAAGGAAAAACGATCAAGAAAGATTGCAATTTAAATACCCATATTAATTAACGAAGTAACTGTTAACGAGTACGTAAGTATTTAATGATGTAAATGGCGCGAACTGATCTGTAATTACGACTGCGTTGTAATTGTTTGCGCGCGAGGAAAAAATCACTCAACGAACTATTATCGCTAATCCACGAAATGAAATTATATGTAATGACTGGTTTTAGGGATGTATGGGAGTATTGGAAAAACGGTAATTTATTTGCAAGAAGTTTTTGATGTTGGTGTGAAGAAAATTTGGAAATTAGGAGGCAACTTTTCATGCGCGAGCCCAGTAATTTGTTCTACCGTGAAGTTTTCTTAGAAATTGTTTTGTTAGAGTCGCGTCGCGCCAGTCTGCACGACGCTTTTTGAACTAAATGACATCATTTTTCCAGTGTGAGAGAGAGAGACGGAGCTATACAAGGCCGATAGCAGCATCCCGTTTTCGCAGTGGAATAATGATGGCATTAATACTTCATTATACTACCCCATTACAGCTGTATGCAGCAGTAACGTCAAATCCTGAGGACTTAGACAATCTGCTTAGCCTTTTCCCAACTATATTGGGGTCAGCTTCCAGTCTAACCGGATGCAGCTGAATACCAGTATTTTACATGGATCGACTGCCAATCTGACCTCTACAACCCAACTGGGTAATACGATATCCCTTGGTAAAACTGTTAGACTTTCGGGCTTCTGACGACCCGTATCGACTGTCCAAGATCCACGAATGACAGCCGGGATCAACGGCTTAACGTGCTTTCCGAGGCACGGAGGAGTCTCGGTATATAAAGATGGTCACCCATTCACGGACCAACCCCGGCAAGCGTAGCTTAACCTGATGAATCGGCCCTTGGGGCTGTCATTACTTAGCCACGAGCTCCTCACTTACTTGTCACTTAGACAAGTGACAATCGATTTCAAACTCGGTAACTTATGTCACCATCATCGTTAACGCTGATAGAATATCACTTTGTCTAAGGCGTCATCATCATCATTTCAGCTGGAAGATGTCCACTGCTGGACATAGGCCTTCACAAGCACCGCCACCTCGACCGATTCTGTGCTTCTCGCATCTAGCGGATTCCTGCCGCCTTCACAAGGTCATGGGTCCACCTTGTGGGAGGCCTTCCACCGCTACGTTGTTTAAGTCTTCTGGTCACAGTATACCTATTCTTCTCAAAAAGCCATAACAACAATGTTAACAGCAATGTTGTGTTTTGGCAGTTAGAGGTAAGATAGCCAGTTCCTCTGTGGTTGAGGATTCCGGGTGAAGCTCGCTTCCACCTTCGGCCTTATCATCACCTACCATCAGGTGAGATGCAGGTCAAAAGCTCTCCCGTAGTGGTTTAAAAAAAGCACAGTCAGGCTAACCAAAAGGGCACACTAAATTGCTAATCAGTCTCCCTGTTGAGCATTTGAGTTCGAGTTTCACAATTTTTTTTAGAACCGATATATGGAAACGTTTTTACCCTCAAAGATAAAGGAATAATGTTCTGTTCCGCTGAAGACACAACGTTTATCTTTATCTACTTATATTCCTCGTAATATTTGTATTAACAGCTCAATCCGTTCGTATCACAAGATATTAGATTCACGCTTAACCGTCTTGAAATGGCAACTTAGCGCAAACATTATACATTCAATAGTAATTGCTTGCAATAAAAGTGATTGCGTTACTAAATTCAATCAACTGCACACACACACCCTCCTTAACACACACACACCCTCATTTACAATAACACACACTTACATTTACACACACAGAGTTATGTATTGCATGCAACACAGTTACATAGGTTTGCGGAGAAACGGAATTCTAGGACCTGATGGGAGATTATGTATGCGTAGATTAATTAAGATGAATAAATAGAAACTGTTGTACGTATTATGTGTATGGTTATTGAGAGGTAATTGGCAGTAATCGTGGACATTTTACGCGCTTTTTTAGAGCGGAATAAGTGGAAATTCTTATCGATGATTAGTTAATCAGTTGGCAGTATAAACAGGGGTACTTTTGCTTTACTGTCGATAAAAATCTGGTTCACTTAATTTGGCTACATTGACAATTATTTGGGGAGAATCATAACAACTGCAAGGGTCGATCAAAGACTAAGCTACGCTTGCCGCGGTCGGTTAGTGGATGGGTTACCATCCATTAGGTACATATTAAGACCCCTCCGTGCCTCAGAAAGCACGTTAAACTGTTGGTCCCAGCTGTCATTTGTAAATATTTGACAATCGTTACGGGTCGTCAGAAGCCCAAAATTCTGACAACCAGTCTTACCAAGGTGTATCGTATTACCCAGTTTCTGGATTGCGGAGGTCAGATTGGCAGTCGCTCAATGTAAAATACTGGTATTCAGCTGCATCGCCGTATAAAGGTGCGGTCAATGTCAAATTGTTACCATTGAGGGGAGGTCGACTGTACGTTCAGTATAATCTAGGCCAGTGGTTCCCAAAGTTGACTTGACCACGACCCACCTAACAAAACCTTCCAAATTCGGGACTCACCTCTTCGCTGTCATTGAGAAAAAAGGGGCATAACTCTATATAAAATCACCACCGAATATGCGCTCGAACCATAGTTTGGGAACCACTGATCGAGACCCAGTCCCGCTGCCAACTGGACTGGCTGGCTTATCGTCATGTCTTATATATTTCGTCCTATTTAAATTCAAATTCTTTAATTCAGACATAAGTCCATAGTGTTAGTAACAACAAAATAACTTAATAACTAGAGTTAGTAATGAGGAGATAAAACAAACAAAAATAAAAAATAAAATCAACTCTTATGGATTCCTACCCAGTGGCGCAGCAGAGGGGAGTCCCACTGATCTGAGAACACGCTCAGGAGACCGTTGGTAGTGGCGCGTAGCCGGCCGGCCATGGAGGCGGTCCTTTTTCTTATAATGGCGTAAAAATCGTCTGTGCGCGCCTCTGCAAGCATTGTGGACGCACTACAACGCCACGACATCCCCAACAGTATCCTAAACGCGTTTTTATATTGGACACGCAGATCGCTGTATGCCCTCTGCGTATAGGTGGTCCAAAGACTGCACGTGTGGAAAGATTGACAGAAAGCTTTGAAAAGAGTGACTTTAACTTGATTTGTACAACGTGCAAATCTTCGAACCAGAATGTTACATCGAACAGCCAACGACCTGCGCTCCCTCTCTATATCCATATTGTCCTTAAGATCATCAGTGACCCAATGACCCAAGTACTTAAACTTAGTTACCCATGGTAAAGGAGACATGACATGGTATTAGAAGACTCGAACAATTATTATTTATTTACCCTAGTTGAGAATTATACAGGCTGTAATACATCGACGCGCGAACTATTAGACTAGATATATAAGCTATGGGGGCTCAGACCAAATAAAAAACCAAGAAATAGCGCTGCGAACAATACAGTGAACCATGCTAGAACTATACCTCCGCTCTGTGCATACACGCTCACACGCATACATTTACAATCAAACTACACCTCACTAAGTGAACACATGTTTACGAAACTGGCCTCACGTCACTGTCACTGTCTTGGTTTTTTATTTCGGCTGAAGCTCTAGAATGCAGAATTCTTAGTAACAGTTTGTGCGTCGATGTCCCTTTCATTTAAAAGTGGTTGCTATTAGCTAGCGGGTTGTTGGTTTATTTGCTCTGAGGTAATGCTTGGAGTAACCAAAATCTGATTGGTCTTATACCTCCAATTAGAAAACCTCTTTAACCTCTTTCCTCTTTTTGGGAATCCTAGTGTGGAGGCTAGTACTATTTGAATTTGCACTACTTACTTTTTTTACCTATTTTGTGATAAACATTTACAAAATCCTCGCAAAGAACCCGGCCGATTGGACATAATGTCGCCTAGTTTAGTCTACGATCTTCAGCAAAACAGAGGTGTGACTCTATCTTCCAAAGTTTTGACTTAAAAAAATGATATAATTATCTAAAAGAAACTTCCAACATTTATCATCATTAGAGCTACAACTCGGCCAACCTTTAGATTAATCGCGTTATAATACCAACGTTAATCAGCTGACTAGAACATCGTTTCTTTCACACCTCGACATTAGTGCCATAATAGGTGTTCGCACATTAAATTATACGTTTTTGTACATTACACGAAATGGATTGCGAAGGTTTAGGAAATTCAAGTTGGTGGTTAATTCTCACGTTTATCATTTTGTGTTTTGTTTTGATATTTTGACAGTAAAATTTTAGTTATCTACCTATTAGTATAGTCTGCGCGCGACTGGTAGTCACCGCCTCAGGTACCTATGTGAGCAGTGAGACGGGGGAGGTAGATAAATGCTAAGCTAACTCAGTCTGCCAATTTTGTCAATGGCGCCCTCCCCCGTCTCACTGCTTACATACCTCAGGCGGTACCTAGCAATCGCGCACGGACTGTGTAGCTATCAGATAGTATGATCACTATTTAGATACTAGATCGGTAGTATTTCTATTTTTAGGGTTCCGTAGTAAACAAGGAACCCTTATAGTTTCGTCATGTCCGTCTGTCTGTCTGTCTGTCTGTCCGCGGTCTAGCTCCGAGACCCTTAGTACTAGAAAGCTGTAATTTGGCATAAGTATACATATTAATTACGCCGACAAAGTGGTAACACAAAATTATGAAAAACATATTTTTTTAGGGTACCTCTCATACACGTAAAGTGGTGATGTTTATTTTTTTACCCCATGGTGAGGGGTATCATTGGAAAGGTCCTTCAAAAATATTGCGAGTTTGTGAAAAACCATTTTTGGATTCAGGGATTCGTTTGCGAAATATTAAACTTTAAAGTGCTAATTTTTGTTAGAGTCAAGTGTCCCCCCCCCCCCTGCCGGCTAAATGGTTGATTTTAGGTGTGTGAAAAAAATCACAACAGTAGTTTATACAACGAAATTAAAATGAAAACTATCACAGCTAAGTAGGCTCTACAGGTTAACCAGTAATAATCGACCAACTTAACTTCGCAGTTGCAAAAACATGTTTTCCCATACATTCCGTATCGGAGAACATATTTTTCAACTACAAAGTTAAGTTTGTTTTTGGGATAAATTCATCCCAACTACGGAACCCTTCATTGTGCGTGGTCCGACACGCACTTGTTTATATTAATTAATTCAAACATAATATTGAAAATCAAGTTAATGCTTTGTTTTACTGTATTGTATTCGTGTAAGTTTATACTTTTATAACAGCATGTATATTGTTTCTTTTTTATTTGTAATCTTCTTTCAATTATGTATTCAGAGTATTATGTATTCGATAATGTGTAAGCTGTGGTTAACTGTAATTGAGTGTGCGTTACAGGATAATGTATAATAACTAAGTTTTTATTATTGTAAAAGATAATAATTTTAATGTAACTCGTTGGTAATCCTTATATAACTAAATGTTCTGGCCTGAACGTCCCAATTTCAGCATTTGTTGTAGTTATAAAAGGCACCAATTAATAGAAGGAAAGTGGTAGCCTTATGCGGTCCGTATCATAAGACGATCCACCTGATGAAAAGCAGCTATTATTGCCTCTATAAGTACTTATTGCAAGTGGTCTTTGAATTCCTATTTAACCAGCATCAAAGCATCTCTTCTGGAACACAGAAGGCCGGGCTGTAGAAATGAGTGTGACCGTATCATCATCTGCCTAGCCTTTTCATAACTATGTTGGGGTCGGCCTCCAGTCTAACCGGATGCAGCTGAATACCAGTATTTTACATTTACCGACTGCTTATCTGACCTCCCCTACCCAAAAACTGGGTAATACGATACCCCATAGTAAGACTGGATTAAGACTTTCGGGCTTCCGACTACCCGTAACGACTGTCAAAGATCTATCAATAAAAATGACAGCCGGGACCAACGGCTTAACGTGCTTTTCAAGACATGGAGGAGTCTCGATATGTATAATGGATGGTCACCCATCCACGGACCAACCCCGGCAAGCGTAGCTTAACCTTCGATAGACTCGTGCAGATGTCATTAGTTAGCCACGAGCCCTTCGTGGGTGTGACCATATCTCGGTAAAAAATTGGTACTTCACCAGAGCTTTTGCTCACAAAAAGCTCAACTATAAATTCCTTGACACAAAATCTCGTAAATCTCATCAAAAAACTAACCATTAAATAGATTTTTTAATTGCCCAATCAAGGTCCGGGTGCGTCCATAAATCATGTGAATCTTAATTGTTAATTACTGGCTTCTTTCATAGAGGTTTTACCAGAGACATAACGTTGTTTATGAATGTGCCTTCATTAACCGACACTTCTGTTGGCCCCCTTACTGTTTTATTATTGTTTGATGGTTATTATAATTATTTGCGAACGAAGTAAGTGCTGCTATTTTTAGTTTTTCGATTTATGTGATTGGGACGTGTCAAATGGTGCTAGGTGTTTGGTGGTTCATTTATTTGAATGAAGTATTTTTCGCGAATTTAATTAAACGATATTTAATGATAACTTCATTAAATATCGTTTAATCAAAATTGATTTATTTTGCATCCTAATTAATATGTGACTTGAAAAAGGCAGCGATCAATCACTCTTTTTGAACCAACTGCAAAGCTGAAATCACAGCACAAGACAATATTATGTTCAAAAAATACTTAATCTTATCCCTCATTTGCCTCCTTGTTTGCAAATATATTAGACTTACTGAATATTTGGATACCTACATTTAGATTTTGCCCACTGATTTTCAATACTAGTTAAAGTTGCTAAATTAAAGAAAATTTCATCTGATGGCTTCTTCGAGCGTAAATAGTCTTTTTTCTGTTTTTGTTGTGTATAGTCTTATTGTCAATTTTTTTTTTTATCGTTTTCATATAATTTAGGTTTAAACTACATGTCATCATCATCATCATCAGCCTATAATGTTCCCACTGCTGGGACACAGGCCTCCTCTCTGTGAGAGGGAGTGGGCCGTAATCCACCACGCGGGCCCAGTGCGGGTTGGTAGATGTCACATGTCATCGAATTTTCGGTTCTAGGACATGCCGGTTTCCTCACGATGTTTTCCTTCACCGTTTTGAGAGCAGTGGTGATGAAATAATTTACACAAAGTAAAGCGCCTGTCTGGGTTCGAACCCACGACCTACAACTCGTAAGTCGCGGCCGTTACCACTGGGCCACCACTGCTCTCCCGTTACCACTGGGCCACCACTGCTCTCAACTACATGTGGAAACTTGTAATTGGCCATATTTTGTTCACAACTATTACTTATTGTGTCTGTTTAGCTGTAAGTTTTCCAAAAAATAAAATAAATAAATTAATATCACATTCTGGATATTGATTAATCAAAAGTCCAAAATAATTTCACAAAATCAAATTCCTTTTTCAAGCTAATTTGCAGCACATTTGGTCTGCATGACACTTGGCATTGATTGGCGCATTGTGCCACACTGCCATACAGTGCCACATTGTGCCACATTGCCATCCGAGCGCCTGTCACTCAAACAAACATGGGTTTAACTTGTAAACAAAGCGCATCACTGCTTTTGTCAATGATATTGCGATGGGTGAAGTGGTATAAGTTCGGAATTTTAGTTTTTGTATTTCTGGAAAATAATTTTTGAAGTTGTTAGTGTAGACGAATATTTTGAAGATAATGCGTATACTTTTTGGGTGAGTTTGTATTAAAAGATTTAGTCATAATTTTACTAGCTAAATATACTGCCCTGCTAAGCCCAAAGGCGGTATCTCTGAGATACGCCCTTTTCGTTTTTTTTGTACCATTCAATAGCTTTAACAATTTCCCATCTAATGGTATAAGCGAAATAGCGCTATATAACTTAAAACATTTAAAAAAACCACTAAGAAGTTTTTTATATCTCCATTTTTCCATACATTACAATTTACAAAAAGTCAATTTTCTCAAAACTTACTCCGGTTGAGATACCGCCTTTGGGCTTAGCAGGGCAGTATATGTGCCTGACTACTTTATAAACTTTTGTGGAAAACCTGTTTTGATCAAATAAAAAATGCAAATAGGTTTAAGCAAAAAAAGAAAAAAGAAGAATATGCAGGTACATATTTTAATTAAGTATCTGGCATTTTATCTGACTGTACTTCACAGCAAGTCCTTCACAAAATCAATTCCAAATAATATAATGTAATTCTCAAAAACCGCACTTCTGGCACTTTGCAACCCAGCCACTGCCGCCTACAGACACTAAAATTATCCAATATAATTGGATTTTGTGCGGTACGATGCACTCGAAACGGACAATAACAAGTCAATCATTTTCGCATTATTTCCGAACTACAATACTCTGGCTTAGTGGCAGTGACGGACAAATTTTAATCTCAAAATGATGGATTTATTACGAAAAAGTTTTTATTCTTTTTTTTTGTTTTTATAATCTGAAAGCAGGTGTCGTTTGGCCAGGGTTACAAGTATACACTTGTCAAAGGTTTTTTTGATTGATTGTGGGATTCTGTTGGGATCCTATTGAGTTTTGTAATTGCGAATATAAACAGAGCGGAACGCGATATTTTTGGAAAAAAAAAAATGTATTTGAAGATGTGTCTATCTGACTTTTATGTAGGTGTGTTATTTCTTGAGATTTGCATTTATGTTTGGGGTTGTTCAATCCCGTGTCAAAATGTGAGTGATCTGATCAACCACAAAAATAAATGCAATTTAGTTTGATTAAATAAAATCTGTTTTTCTCATGTAATTCTTAAACATTTATTGTGATGTTATATTTTATTTTCTGCTTTGTTGGTCTAGTGGTCCTAAGCGCTACTGCTGAGCATAAGATCCTGGGTTCGATTTCCGGGTCGTGCAAAGTGTTATTGGGTTTTTCCAGTTTATCAGCAAATAACTCAAAATAGAAACAGAAATCGTAAGCTCATTTCATTAATAAGTCATAAATTCGATGTCTTTGAGACCTTTATCTAGCTACGACTGAAGACTACTTAAATTAAAAGTATTTTTACACATAATCATTCAATTTCCTCTCTTCCAAGAATATCAAACACAAGCACAAGCCCACATACATCGCACTTCAACCAAACAGAATTATTTAACAAAAACAAATTATTTCGTCCCATTCATACACAAAACGTCAATTATTATGAATGCACTCACTCCCGCTGATTTTCTTTTACCTCGTTCAACAAAAGATTTAAAAGTGACTTATGTCTATTTGCCAAAGGTGTGGTAATCCCTTTAAGTTCATCGGCTTAGGGTTTTTTCTAACATTTGAAGAGATGTAAGTACTTAAATCTCGTGTCGAGGATAAGATGGAGTTACGTCCGGTTAATAGATTTTTGAGAGTTTCATGGGTTTTGCACCTTTGATATTTTGCCAAAGGATTTTCTCCTGAATGTCCTCCATCTGGTATGAATTCTACCGACTTACTCACCTACGATGAAGGTATAGAACCGACTGACTGACCGATCGACCAGTACCTCATGACCTAAGTACAGGGTGGCAGGGACATCGAAGCGCATACAGTAACCATGAATTCAGCAAATCATGTGACCCGTTGAAATTTTTCGGCGTCTAGCAAAAAGCAATTTGCTGTTTCATAAAAAAAGTACAATACTTAACGCGGTCAAAATGTATGTAATAGCAATTTTTTTTGAAAATTTTAAATGAAAACTTCTTTAGGCGCGTTGGGCATATTTGAGATGGGAAAAACAATTGAACTCTCGACACCATGACGACACCTCATTTTTGTAAACGCGATTGTGCTCTGTATTTATATAATATTACGGATCAATGTTCTATGGAAGTATTTTTACATTAAAGGTTTCGGAAGTATTTTTTTTTTTGTAAACGCGATTGTGCTCTTTATTTAAATAAGGCTACGGACCAATGTTCTATACAAGTATTTTTCTTCCACCAAGGCGATCTTGTTCAAGTTTTCACGTCTGTCGGCACTCCCGGAATGCTACCACTTTTTTTTAAATTACCGACGAAAATGTCCAACACAGGGGGATTCAAAATCATGTGCTGAATCCATGGTAACAGGTTGCGTGTCGATGTCCCTGCCACCCTATATATGGGAATAGGTACTTTAAACTGTTTACACCTTTCAGCATGTAACATGCACACATGCACAAATTACCCACCAACTTTTTGTCCCATAAACACTTTAAAAGGTGTCGTCAAAGAAACCAGGTTCAGTATGACACCTACACATTACTTCACGAATTAATAACCGTTACAAACAACAGTAATGCTTTCGTAATGGGGATATCCAGCTGCTTACCCCTTGTCGCCAATTTTCAACATCGATAATGATTACCGAGTAAAACACATAATTTACAATTAGTGAACTTGTCATCACCACTGTTTAAGTATACAGGGTGAATGGAAGATTGGCACCCGGTTTCAAAAAACCGGTCATCAATCTTTTAGACTAAAGCCAAATTCTATGTTAGCTATTTATTTATTTACTAGCTGCTCTCCGCGGTTTCACCCGCATAAGTCTCGATGCTGTGAGAATATCGGGATAGAAGGTATTCTATGTCCTTCTCCAGGTTATGGTCTACCCTTGTGTCAAATTTCATCCAAATTAGTACAACCATTTTAGCGTGAAAGCGTAACAAATAAACAAACTCACTTTCGCATTTTTGTATCAAGTAAGGATGAGGAACAATTTCTGATCCTCTCATGCAACATATTCGATGTCCAAAAAGTCACTCTGTATAGGTAGCATGATTACAAATAACCTTGAGGTTTTAAACGTCATCTCATTATCGTTCTCATAGATCTACTCTGCACTCTTCTTAAGGAGAAACCAGTCAATTCAGTGTTTTTCGTGGCAGCTGTGCTCTTAAGTATTGAAAAAAGTATTATGCAAAAACTAAATTAACTATAAAAGGTGATAATAAGAATTATGATGATGTTTAACATGTGCTGATGTAAAAACACTTGTATCTTCTAATTGTGTGTATGTATGCTCATCATTTATTATGACGACCGTGGATGACTTCATGGCCCCTAGTGACATACTGTCAAAACAGTATAAGCCTTTTTTTATGGGTGGGAAATTATCAAATAAATTCTCGGCGTAGGGCGTCTCAGACTCTTACTGACTAATGCTCGGGCCACACCAACGGGAAACGCCGTTAATTTTCACGATGATGGACCTTAACCCGTCGGAATAAAGTCTATCATCGCGATAATTAACGGCGTTTCCCGTTGGTGTGGCCCCAGCATAAAACCCACCCGTGCTCTTTCAGTTGCCTGTATGGACTTTCCCGCGACCTCGGCAGAATCACTATAAGCCGGCTTTATAAGTAATACTTACCATCATGACATGTTTTAAGGTAGATGATCCTCCTAGATTCTAGGAGGTTCTGGATCAGTCGTGGTCCAGTGTTAACGGCCTTGTAGGTCGTGGTTTCGAACCCAGGAAGGCGTTTTACTCTTTGTAAATAATTTCATCACCACTGCTTTCAAAACGGTGAAGGTAAACATCGTGAGGAAACCGGCCTGTCCTATAACCAAAAATTCGAAGACAGACATGTGACAACTACCAACCCGCACTAGGCCCGCGTGGTGGATTACAGCCCAATCGTTCTGGAATTAGAGGAGGCCTGAGTCCTAGAAGTGGGAATATTATAGGCGGTTTATGCTAGGTTCTAGGTATGCCTCGTTGGTCTAATGGTTGCAAGTGCAGTAGCACTTGCACAACCACGTCGGGGAAAGTGATATTGGATTTTTCCATAACGAATTTCTCAGTAGCAGTCCGGAGTCTTGATTCGTGCCCGGTTGATGGCAATAGGCTCGCCTTCTTTTACGTGGGACTTAAAAACATAACTGGCGAAATGTGGGTGAACTGTAAGGTACACCATTTCCTAACCCTTCGGCGAATTCTGGTGTGATGTACAGACGCCAGCACATCAAGCTACCCGAAACTGTCAGATTTTCCCAATCAACTTTGAACCTTACACTTCAGCGATAAAGTTGAAAATCTATTAAATAAATTTGACAGATTGTAGTAGCCTGATGTGCTGGCGTCTGTACCTATAGATTTTAATTCTTCGCATTTCTCATACATGCTTAATAGCTTATTTCCTACGTCTATCTGGAATCATAGAAAGCTGATGCAGCTTCCTGCATGACTGTCTTCCATTATATCATGGCAAAGCAGAACTCTTCAGATCTTATTGCAATTGTGGCGGCATCTACTTATATCGCCACATACGAACTTTTCAAAAATATTCAAAATATTTTATTTCACATAAACCTAAAAGGGCACTTATGAAACGTCAGAAGCTAGGTGCACGGTTCCAATTGGTCGCTTTCTATGGAGAAGAGCCGGCAAGAAACTCCAAAAGACCTCTAAACTACGCATCAAAGACCTGACGTCACAGAAAATCCTGACGTCACACAAATCCTGCATCGTGTAATTAGAGTTTACCGCGCTAACACCTCATAACTTCCCCCACATCTATCATGGGCAGTTGCCCGCCAGACACGACACCCGTCTGGTCGGAGGATCCTCCCTTTTCTATAGAGGATGAGTGAACTTTACACCACTAAGGCCCACTACAATGTTCTCATGGGGGATTTTAATGCTAAAGTGGGAGTACAGAATTGCAGCGAATCGGTAGTAGGATCTTATGGGTTTGGCAGCAGAAATCATAGGGGGCAAATGCTTGTCAACTTCCTTGAGAAGGAGGGGCTTTTCATGATGAACTCCTTCTTTAAGAAACAGCTCCAAAGGAAGTGGACGTGGCGAAGCCCCGATACTATGACGAAAAATGAGATAGACTTCATCATAGCGGACAAGAAGCATATATTCAGGGACGTCTCGGTGATCAACAGGTTCAACACCGGCAGTGATCACAGACTTGTCCGAGGCTCTCTGAATATCAACTTTAAGCTCGAGCGAACTCGTTTGATGAGGTCTAGGCTCCGTCCAAACATGCTCCAAACCATGCTGGGATCTGAAGCGTTCCAATCAAACCTGGAGAACCGATTTGCTGCCGTGGAAACCACAAATGACGTTGACCAGGCACTCGACCAAGTGGCGGATATCCTCAGGGAGGAAGGCACGCGTTTTTGTAAAATGCGGCGTAAGGGCAAGAAGTCCAAACTTTCGAAAGAGACTCTGGAGCTCATGACGGAACGACGTGAAAACCCACCTATCACTTCGTCAGAACAACGGGCACTCAATAAAAATATAAGAACACTGGTACGACGCGACCTCCGACGCTCCAATACGCGCTCTATAGAGAAAGCGATTGAGCAAAATCGGGGGTCGAAGGTGTTCGTCCAGTCACTCGGGAGGAGCCACCTGACGAAGTTGACCAAACCCAGTGGGGATATCGTCGTTTCGAAGCCGGAGATCCTTTTGGAAGTAGAAAACTTCTACGGCCAGTTGTACGCATCGCACGCATCTCGACCTGATCCCGAAAATGAGGATTCCAGAGCCACCTTAACACGCCATTACACGGAAGACCTGCCAGAAGTCAGCCAAGATGAAATCGAGGCGGCTCTTAAACAACTTAAAAATGGAAAAGCCCCTGGTGAGGACGGGATAACGACCGAGCTCCTGAAAGCTGGAGGAAGACCTGTACTGAAAGAGCTTCGGGAGCTCTTCAACTCTGTCCTGTTCTCTGGGAGAACTCCAGAAGCGTGGCGAGAGAGTGTGGTCGTTCTCTTCTTTAAGAAGGGTGATAAGACTCTTTTAAAGAATTACAGACCCATTTCGCTCCTTAGCCACGTATATAAGTTGTTTTCAAGAGTCGTTACGAATCGTCTAGCGAGAAGACTCGACGAGTTTCAGCCACCGGAGCAGGCTGGGTTTCGAGGAGGATACAGCACCATAGACCACATTCACACAGTGCGGCAAATTATACAGAAGTCCGATGAGTATAATCGGCCACTGTGTCTTGCGTTTGTGGACTATGAGAAGGCTTTTGACTCTGTCGAGACCTGGTCTGTTTTGGAGTCTCTGCAGCGATGCCAAGTCGACTGGCGATACATCCAAGTGCTGAGATGTCTTTATGAAAACGCGACAATGACCGTCCAAATTCAGGATCAGCGTACTGAACATATCCCCTTGCGTCGAGGGGTGAGACAAGGGGATGTCATTTCCCCGAAATTGTTCTCTAACGCATTGGAGGATGTGTTTAAGACGCTGAACTGGGAAGGGCGTGGCATTAACATCAACGGCGAATACATCTCCCACTTGAGATTTGCAGATGACATCGTCATATTGGCCGAATCGCTGCATGACTTGCAGCAGATGCTGGACGGCCTAGTTAGTTCTTCTGTACGCATTGGTCTCCGGATGAACTTGGACAAAACCCAGGTTATGTTCAACGAACACGTCACTCCGGGGCCGATTGCTGTCAATGGCGGTACTCTCGAGGTTGTTCGAGAATACGTTTACCTCGGGCAAACTCTGCAGTTTGGTAAGAACAACTTTGAGAGGGAGGCTAACAGAAGAATTCAGCTGGGCTGGGCAGCATTTGGAAAACTTCGTCGAGTCTTCTCGTCGCGTATTCCACAGAGCCTAAAGACGAAGGTCTTCAATCAGTGCGTCCTGCCTGTTATGACCTACGGAGCCGAAACGTGGACACTCACTGTACGGCTGGTTCATAAATTTAAGGTTGCTCAGCGAGCCATGGAGCGGGCTATGCTTGGAGTCTCTCTGAGGGATCGAATCCGGAACGAAGTGATCCGGCAGAGAACCAAAGTTATCGACATAGCTCACAGAATTAGCAAGCTGAAGTGGCAGTGGGCCGGCCATATCAGCCGTAGAACCGATGATCGTTGGGGTACACGTGTTCTTGAGTGGAGACCGCGAATTGGCAAACGTAAGGTAGGACGCCCTCAGGCTAGGTGGAGTGACGATCTTCGAAGGGTGGCTGGTAGCAGCTGGATGAGAGTTGCCGAGAATCGAGCTGAATGGCGTGCAATTGGAGAGGCCTATGTCCAGCAGTGGACTGCTATAGGCTGATGATGATGATGATGATGATGAACTTTACACCCTGTTCCTCATACCTCTAAACAATTTTGCTTATTTGATCCACAGATAATTCTCATCATCATCTGCCAGCCTGGTCGGGTGTCAGGAAAACACAACATCATATTTTGTATTACGTTTAACAGCGGATTTCGTAGTTCAAGTGTTATCCATAAGTGGTTGACAGTACTGTCACTCATGGAGCCTTTTCTTCTGCAGTAACCTATAAAAAATCTGCCTAGCCTTTTTCCAACTATATTGCAGTCGACTTACAGTCCAATCGGATGCAGCTGAATACCGTATTTTACATGGAGCGACTGCCTATCTGACTTCCACAAGGTAAGGCTGGTTGTTAGACTTTCGGGCTTTTGACGACCCGTAACGACTGTCAAAGATCCACGAATGACAGCCGGGACCAACGGCTTAACGTGCTTTCCGAGGCACGGAGGAGTCTAGGTGTGTAGAAATGGTCATCCATCCACGCACTGACACCGGCAAGCGTAGCTTAACCTGATGGATCGACACGTGCGGCTATAAGTACTTGGCCACGAGCTCCTCCTCTTAAACCACTTCCTCATAAAATACAATAGACGTGGATATATTTAGTAACCTTTCCGAAGCACGGAGGAATCTCGGTATGTTAAGATGGTCACTAATCCACAGCCCATCCGTGGCAAGTGTAGCTTAACCTGATGGATCGAACCATGCGGCTGTTATTACTGAGCCTCGAGCTCCTCCTGCAATAACCCATAACTGTCAACAAAACAGCTAATAAGTCAGGCTCATTGTAGTCTGGCATCCATCGAAGGCCGCTTACAAAGTGGAGATACGTCGTGTAATGAAATCTGGTAAAAACAGCGACACAATTATGTTGAGGAGTACGCTGTGGTAATTATGAACGTGGGAGCTACCGTTATGTGGTGGTAGGGTGGTGGTGATGACGATAGTGATGGGATATGTCCTGAACATCGTCATCACTATTAATACTGGCTTTTTCTGAGGCAAAAGGCCTTGGACGTCTAATTTCCAAACGAACTTTATCCTAAGATTTGACTATAGATAATTAAAGTACGTAGATTTCATAGATTTATATTACAGTCCACATAATACTCTGAATACATAATTTAAAGAAGATTACAAATAAAAAAGAAACAACATACATGCTGTTATAAAAGTATAAACTTACACGAATACAATACAGTAAAACAAAGCATTAACTTGATTTTCAATATTATGTCTGAATGAATTAATATAAAAAATAGAAATACTACCGATCTAGTGTCTAAATAGTGATCATAGTATCTGATAGCTATACAGTCCATGCGCGACTGCTAGTCACCGCCTGCGGTATGTGAGCGGTGAGACGGGGGAGGGCGCCATTGACAAAATTGGCAGACTGAATTAGCTTAGCATTTGTCTACCTCCCCGTCTCACCGTTCACATACCTCAGGCTAGCAGTCGCGCACGGACTATAATCCTGTTCCACAAAACTGTACAAAAATTATAGGAAAAAAATAAGGAGACCCTTGACATAGAAATGATGATGAGTCATCCCACATAGTCTACATCTTTAATTTTATTTAATGGAAAAATTTGTTGTTCCAGATCAGGCGTGAGGAATCTCCTGAAATTAGCGCCACAACAGAGACTTTTGAATGTCGTTTTGTATCAAAACACTCAAAGGCTTCTTCAGTTATTAGAAGAAACACTCAGCTGTGGAATTACCAAGAATATAATTAATTTGCTTTTTACTATCTAATTCGCTACCACTTAGCATGCATTACTATCTCCTTCTAAGATAAAATACGTAATTGATATTCAACTAATTCAGTTTTTCTACAAAACCATGATATTCTCTTACATTTGGACTTATAATAATGAATTAAGAACCAGGTTTATACTGAGCCAGCAATTAATATTATCTATAAAGAAACACCGCCCAGTAATTACTCACGAAACACCATTTTTTCTATAATTTATAGTACCTATTTCGAAACAAATATTTAAATTTTGACATGTGCATAGATAATGTGGTTAATGTTGCTACTAGTTTTAATTTATTAGTGAATATGCAAGTATACATAATGTTTGTTACTGTAAAGTTACGCCTGTAGTTATAGACATTATGTACACTTGTAATTTGCTTTATTTTTATAAAGCAAATTATTTTTTTAAACAAAAAATCAGACTGGAAAAACACATAACTGAAAAAAGAAAACAAGCATTGAACTTAGTTTTTTTGTAAGATTTCCCGGGCGGTGACAAATAAAAGTTACACCATATTTCAGGTTACTGGTTTGATCCTGCCTGCAATACGTGTCATTCCAACAATTAAGACGAATCTAACGACACCTCGTATTTTATGTTAAAATCCATCAAGCTGTTTAGGCTACAGATCGTGCCAAAGAAATAGACATACATTTGCACAACAGGTGCAAAAATTCATGATTCTAAACCCAGCAGTTTCCTTTGACATAATCGAGTTTCCTTATATTATGAAAGTGAGTACTAAGGCAGAAAATTCATTCCCTGAAGGGGTTAAATAGGGGATGAAAATTTGTTTGTCATTTTGTCATTTTCCCTTCGGCTTATAGTGTAACAAAATGGGGTCTTTAGACGTCGGTTAATCTGTTGTAAAATATAGTAGCTACACCTCTATTTATTATAAATAAGTACCTAATAGTATTACATCTTCATAGAAAATGGCCGAAACGACGCGCTTCGAAATCTCAGTGTATACCAGTAAGCAACAGTCTCGAATGCGCGGCAGTTACGCACGGATGCGGAAAGTTTATCTACCGAGCGGTCGTAGGTAATGATTTCAAGGTCACTGCCGAGACGTAATACTGTTACTTTATTATACTGTGACCTATATACAAACCTTTTTTAAGATCACAAGCGTGACGGCCATATTCTTTTTGTAAAGTCTGTCTCACATTTTCCACATAGTATAGCAACTCTATTCTAGAATTAATGCACTATTAAATAGGAATGCAATTCTTTCCTGCATTATGGGACCACCCATTGTGTTAATTGTAGTTTTCTTCTGTCGCTAACTACAAGTTATGTGAAGGAAATTCATTAGATCTATAATAGTGCGTGCGTTTTTGTTGCTTTATAACGTGGTACCTAGGTGTATAACGTTTCTATAAGGCGCTTGGTAAATAAATATTTATATAGGAATGTTAAAAAGAATAGAGGTTAGGTAATTAGCCACTCACACAAGTCATGCAGAGTTGTCTTAATAGGACTTCAAAGCAATTTGGACTCTTCATGTGACCAGAAGGTTGGCCTATTTTTAGGCCAAAGAATCGGCATTGTCATTCAGCGCGGCAATGCTTTTTGGGTACTTTTCCCATTTACAGCGATGCGGATGGCCAAAGAGCTCGTCCTTTTTAGGGTTCCGTACCTCAAAAGGAAAAAAAGGAACCCTTATAGGATCACTCGTGTGTCTGTCTGTCTGTCTGTCTGGCTGTCTGTCTGTCTGTCTGTCTGTCTGTCTGTCCGTCTGTCACAGCCAATTTACTCCGAATCTAATGGACCGATTAAGTTGAAATTTGGTAAACATATGTATTTCTGTAACCCGAACACGAATGTGTAACGAAAATAAATGAATTTTAAATATAGGGGTCACTTTTAGGGGGCAAAAAAGAAAATTAAAAAAAAATGTTTTACTAACAGTACCGTGTGACATATCAAATGAAAGGACTTGTTATGAGGATCATAAACATATTTTTTATATCATTTTAAAATAAACACTTTTAAAGATATTTAAGAAATTCAATGAAAATTGACCATTCCCCCCCCCTTATCTCCGAAACTACTGGACCAAAATTTTTGAAAAAAATACATAGTATGGCTCTTTACTCATAGATAACAGGAAAACCTATAAGAAGTCCATGGTCTTAAAATAACATGGTAAATCTCTCAATATTGTGCGCGCAAACTTACATTTCGTCGCTCGGCATCCAATAGGCCCATCTCTCTAGCTATTATAATATCAACAACAAAATATCAAAAGTGTTTGACAGTCTGCTTAATACACAACTAAAAAATAAAACTGTAAATGTTCATGACAACCAATTCGGGTTTCGGCGTGGTTTGTCAACAGAAAGTGCAGTGTTGTGTCTTAAGCATACTGTCACATACTATACACAGCGTGGGACGCAGATTTATGTTAGCTTCCTCGACTTATTCAAGGCTTTCGATCTGGTTGCTTATGACGTATTGCGGAGAAAGATGGAGAAGGATAGATTGCCAACGGAGCTTATAAACATCTTTAAATATTGGTATGGTAACAAGATCAATAGTGTATGATGGGCTGGAACTTTTTCCAGGCCATACAGGTTGGAATGCGGGGTGAGGCAGGGAGGGTTGAGCTCACCCTCGCTTTTCGAGCGAGCTGATTGGCGAGCTCAACAGCACCAGAGTAGGTAACTATATAGATGGTATTTGTGTAAATAATATTAGCTATGCAGACGATATGGTGCTTCTGAGCGGGTCAATCTGTGGTCTCAGAAAGTTGGTCACCAAATGTGAGCAGTATGCCAAAATACATGGTTTGATGTATAACTCCAATAAGTCGGAGATCATGGTCTTTGAGGCTTGGGGTAGACCAGGTTATGTACCACCTGTATTACTCAATGAGACTCCACTACAAATAGAATTTACGTTTAAATATCTTGGTCATATATTGACCCCTGACCTCAATGACGGACTCGATATTGGCGGGAACGAAGGGTGTTGTCGTTACCCTTCGAACATGCTGGCTCGCAGGTTTGCACGCTGCTCACTTAAAAAGTCAAAATTACTCTGTTTTGAGCTTATTGTACAACGTTTTACACGTGCAGCCTATGGGCTAGATATACCCAAAGGTCGTGCAACACCCTTCGTATCCAATACAACAACGCTTTCAGGGTAGCTATTGGTGGGGCTGCCCCGTTTTTGTTGCGCATCGGGAATGTTCGCAGACGCACATATTAATTGCTTTTACGCAACGATGCGAATGAGGTGTGCATCCCTGTTGCGCAGAGTGCGGGCCAGCTTCAACAATATCCTAAAAATGATCACTAGCAGGCTGGATTGCCAAATCACTGCAGTGCCATCTCCCATGGGGTGAAATAAATTTAAACTAGATTACGTGGGGCACTCGGAAAGTTTTGCGATACTAGAAAAAAATAAACTACAGGTTATATATTTTTTATTATATCTTTAATACACAGTTTCATACGTCTAAACCAATTTTCATAACACATTTTCCAGTCCACATCAAACACCTCTTCAATCTCCTTCTCAAATGCAGCCAGTGCAGCTTCCGGTGATGAAAACTGTTTTCCTTTGAGTTGGTTTTTTATTTTGGGGAACAAGAAATAGTCGCACGGAGCCAAATCGGGACTGTAAGGAGGATGACCTATAAATTTGACCGGTGTGCTGTCCAAATATTCCCTTGTTTTGAGCGCCGAGTGAGTCAGCGCGTTGTCATGGTGAAGCAGTAGCCCACGGAGGCCAGTGTTCGGTCGCTTGCTGCTTGCAGCAGTAAAAACTTCTGGCAAACATTTGGTAACATACCATTTAGTATTGATGCTCCTTTGATCTCGAAAGGGTACTGACACCAGATAAACCGTCAAAGAAAAAAAACTTGCGATCAAAATTTTGCCTGCACTTGGTTGCACACTGGCTCGTTTCACTTAGGTAGGCGTTGGTTCATTTTGAAACAGCGACATGGTCGACTGACGCTTCATTTCTGGATCATTCTGATAAAACCAAGATTCGTCAGCCGTAATGATATCTTAAACGTGCCGAGACGAGCCTGCTTCAAATTTTTTATCATGTCTCGGCACCATTCTATCCGAACCTCCTTCTGAGCCTGCGTTGGATTTTGCGTTACCAGCGTGAAACTATCTTCCTTACCCGAAGATGTCCATGTAGAATTTCATGCACACTTCCCGGTCTAATCTGCAGTATATGGTGAACCATTTCATATGTAATTCGCATATTCTCTTGAATTAAATGTTCACAGCCAGCACGTTTTGTTATGTAACAGCCGTCATAGGGCGGCCACTTCTTTCTTCGTCCGCCAAAATTACTTGACCACGCATAAATTCGTTGAACCAACAGTCGCTTTAGAAGGGCTTTTTTCTATGAACACCATTTGACGTCTTTCAAACAATTCTTCTGGTTTAAGTCGACATTTGAAATCGTACAAAATCATCGCGCGAAAATTTTCTCGTTGTAAATCCACTTTTCAGTAAGACAGAGTATTTTGATTTTGCTCCTAAAAAAATGTGGAGGGAATTTAGAATGTTATGTTTTTTTTTGTAATAAATAGTCATATTTTTTATCGATATCAAAACCAGCCAGTATCCCATAGACAAAAACTGTTAGTCGCAAAACTTTCTGAGTGACCTGGTAAAATAAGTTAACATAGTTCATAATGTTAGCTTTTGTTATTATTTAATTTAATGAAGTTCTAAATATTATTTATTTGTATAATCATGTATTTGCAGTTTTAATATTTTATTTTGTAAAGTTGTAACCATGTGCCCAAGTGAAATTGCATTTAT
Organism: Agrochola lychnidis; assembly: GCA_963680765.1. Taxonomy (NCBI): domain Eukaryota; kingdom Metazoa; phylum Arthropoda; class Insecta; order Lepidoptera; family Noctuidae; genus Agrochola; species Agrochola lychnidis. The sequence continues at coordinate 9,065,050 of OY796869.1, read as the reverse complement.
TATTAGTTGTTAAACTGACTTTTTCCGTTTGACAGCAACTAGCTGTCAAACGGTAGACTATGTGTAGTCTCACTTGGGAACATGGCAGTCGAGCTTGAACACTCACAGAGTGCAGATGTATTTTCGTGTATTTAAAAGTGTTATCAAAGTGGTATTAAACGGATTATATAAAGCTATACATACTTTGCTTTTTCTTTGCAACATAATGGATTACAATAAGTTTACTAACACAATGAGTCCTTGTTACTTGAATAAAGAAAAATATCGTGACCATTTTTCTTTTTCAACGACGTTTTCTAAAAATTAAACCTAGCTAGATCGATTTATCGCTCCCGAAACGCCCTGCGTACTAAAGTTCATAAAAATTCTTTGAGTCGTTTCCGAGATTCAGATTATATATATACATATATACAAGAATTGCTCGTTTAAAGGTGTTAGATTTATATTATTTTTATATTAATACCGCGAATGTGAAATTTTTAACGAACATTAGATTTTTGTTTTATTTCATTCTACACAATCAAATAAGTGATCTTGCAATTAAAAAAAAAAAAACTTAAAAAAATGTCATATTCGCGGTATTGGATGCCGAGCGACGATTTGTAGTTGGAATGTATGGGAGAACATGTTTTTCAACTACAATGTTAAGTTTGTTCTTGGGATAAATAAATTCATCTCAACTACGGAACCCTTCATTGTGCGTAGTCCGACACGCACTTGGCCGGTTTTTTTTTATAGCATAATTGGCCTAGAAAGTTCCCACTGCTGGGACACTGACTTCCTCTCGGTGAGAGGGAGTGGCCTGTAATCTACCACGCGGGCCCAGTGCGGGTTGGTGGATGTCACATGTCTTCGAATTTTTGGTTCTAGGACATGCCGGTTTCCTCACGATGTTTTCCTTCACCGTTTTGAGAGCAGTGGTGATGAAATTATTTACATAAAGTAAAATGCCTATCTGGGTTCGAACCCACGAGCTACAACCACCACTCCACTATTGTTTTATATACTTAGTTATATTTTAGTGTTAACTTGTATGTTGTTAGCAATTTTGAAAAGTATTTTTTTATTAGATGGCTAAAAGCACAAATTTGAATAAACTTTCATAATAGACCAATAGTGCGACCTTTTTCAACGGACACTGAGTTCAAAGTTCAAGTCGTAAAGATCATCTGGCAGACTCTAAATGGCATAATAGGAAGGCTCATCATGGCTTCTAATGTTCTGATGAGTCACCATTTTCCTGAAGTTGAGACTTTTGACCAAGGTATGAGTCACCATCCTAGCCTTTTCCCAACTATGTCGGGGTTGTCTTCCAGTCTAACCGAATGCAGCTGAATACCAGTATTTTACATGGAGCCACTGCCTATCTGACTTTCAAAATCCAGTTACTGGGTAATGTAGTACATTACCCCTTGGTAAGACTGGTGACTACCCGTAACGACAGAATCAAATGTCTACAAACAACAGCCGGAACCAATAATTTAACGTGCCAAGGCATGAGTAAATTAATATTAATGGCCACCATAGACTGGCCATCACAAATGATAAATTAAAAATAAGCGCAAATTCAAATCACAAATAGAAAGAAAGTATTGATGAATAAAATTCGAAAGTACTCGAAGAGCACGATCAAATCATTTGTTACTAAATACACTTAACGAGTGATGTGAATCATGATCGGGTTTTATTATCGATAAAAATCCGGATCAAATGAAGTATTCAGCTTGGTGTAAAATGCCAGCCGGTGTTGACAGAGACGCAATCAATAAATCACTCGGCGATACAAAGAAATATTCAATGTGTGTTGATTGTGCCTCTTGAGAACGCTTTTTAGTACTATAGGGATGGGCTACTGTCGATATCGAAGTTTAGGTTGGTCAAGGAAAAAATGTATTAAAAGAAAATACTTTTTCAAAAAAATGTGTGATTAATTTTCCTAAAAACGATAAACGAGTTTTTATTACCAATTAGTAGAACTTAATCATAATATTTACAAAGCAATGGTTCTTTATAGATAAAACAATTACATCACGATTCGACACATAAAATACAAAACAAACAAAACCATTAACGAAATCTAGTATCTCTTCGCGATAATTTATTACCATATTTTTTACTTACTCAATAACCTTTCAACAAGTCGACAAATCTATCGATAACCTTTAATAATCTCTAATAGGACGCGAAGTCTCTGGTGGTCCGGCGTTGCTTTGATCGATTCTGCCGAATCATGGCACGCGATTCAAATATGACGATGATATGACTCTTATATCGACATGCCAATTTCATCGACACTCCCCCATCATTGCCACAACCCTTATTTCTTTGCATTAAGGTTGAAAATCGCGTGAATATTTTTGACTTCGATGCAAGTTATATTGGTTTTCTTCTGGAGATAAATCGGTGTCTATTAAACAGTTATTATGAGTCCATTGAGGGGTTAATAAAATATTGTTCGGTCGTACAGACCCGTCTAGTGGTATCGTTTGCAATTTTAGTGTTAACTATTATATAGGTATATGCCTATTTGGCAACTGTCTGACTGTTTGTCTGTCAGTGAGGAAATTGAGAACGTTAATGTCAATGCTACTACACAATGGTCTTCAATAAATTGCTCAATAGGTGCCTAATTATAAATTTAATGGTACAATTAACACAGATTGGGTTTACAGCTTGTCAAGAAGATGCCGTAAGCCTAATTTTTATTGGCCTGAGTTAATAAGGAATTTTTGATAAGTAGGTAGTTACTGATGTCACATGTGATGTGAGCCTACTACGTTTGATCTTTTTTAAATCTTTATGTATTTGAGAGGGGCTTGTGACTAAGTAACAACAGCTGCACGGGTCGATCGATCAGGTTAAGCTACGCTTACCGCGGTTGGTCTGTGGATGGGTGACCATCTTTACATAGGTACCAAGACTCCTCCGTGCCTCGGAAAGCACGTTAAGCCGTTGGTCCCGGCTGTCATTTGTAGATCTTTGACAGTCGTTACGGGTAGTTAGAAGCCCAAAAGTCTGACAACCAGTCTTACTAAGGGGTATCGTGTTACCTAGTAACTAGGTTGTGGAGGTCAGATAGGCAGTCGCTTCATGTAAAATACTGGTATTCAGCTGCATCCGGTTAGACTGGAAGCCGACCCCAACATGGTTGGGAAAAGGCTAAGCAGATGATTGTGTATTTGAAAGGGGTTTTATCGAATTATTTCACCAAGTCCCATTCCACTTTGCCCCACTGGTGCGGCAAAGTGGAATGCCTCAAATTTCGCAGTGGAATCTGCCCCACTAGTTCGATTAACACTTACTATGTATGTGTCACTGTAAAATTATGTGATAAGGAATGGTGCGGTATAAAAGAAGATGTAGTGACAAAAATTTGAAAGGTATCCTTAGATGGTTTGGTCATGTTGAGAGGATGAATGAAAGACGACTAACAAAAGGTATTTACAAGGCTGATGTGAGTGGAAACGTCGGGAGGGGACGTCCTAGATGGACATATACTGACCTTATTGTGATGTTCTTCAGAAAGGCCAGGTGCGTAGTACTCGCAACCGCCGTGTGTGTATGACCAAATGTATGAACGTAAACGAGGCAAAATGAGTTTGTAAGGATCGTAGCAGGTGGCGTTCTATAGTTTCTGTCTACCCCCTTGGGAAGGTGTGAGTTTATGTATATATGTGTGCATGAGCGATTCCAACAAGGGAAATTGAAAGTTTACCGGAGACAAGCTGTACCCCCGATGGTATTTTTCATCGGTAAAAATTACGAACTTCGATACAAACTTTCATACCCTATTTAACCCATTTAGGGGATGAATTTTCAAACATATTTTCTTTGTGCTCACCGTCGTTAAATAAAACACTTTTGTGCAAAATTTCATGTTTAGGCTGTGCATTTTATATCAGGGAATGAATGAAATAAGATTTTTTTAAGTTCCTAAATATATAGCTTGTCCACTCTGAAATGACGCGCCCCAACTATCGCATTTATGCACACAGTAAGTAATTCAGTGAGGAGCGAGCTCCTCACTGAACAATAAATAAATATATAGCTTGTCCACTCTGAAATGACGCGCCCCAACTATCGCATTTATGCACACAGTAAGTAATTCAGTGAGGAGCGAGCTCCTCACTGAACAATAAATAAATATATAGCTTGTCCACTCTGAAATGACGCGCCCCAACAACCGCATTTATGTACATGGTAAGTAATTCAGTGAGGAGCTCGTGGCTAACTAATAACAGCAGCACGGGTAAGCTACGGTGGATGGGTGACCATCTGTACATACCGAGACTCCTCCGTGCTTCGGAAAGCACGTTAGGCTGTTGGTCCCGGCTGTCATTCGTGGATCTTTGGCAGTCGTTGCGAGTCGTCAGAAGCCCGAAAGTCTGACAACCAGTATTACGAAGGGGTATCATATTACCCAGTTTAAAAAAAGCACCGTTCTATATAGCTATGGGGCTATATAGAATGGTGCTTTTCCACTGAGCCACAGCGGTCGAAGGTTCCGACACAAAATGTGATGATGGAAATAATAAATTATATATTATAATGTAAATAGTGTGTGTGGGGGGGGAGGGCGTGTGTGGGGGGGTGTGTGTGTAGTCGTTACGGGTAGTTAGAAGCCCAAAAAGTCTGACAACCAGTCTTACCAAGGGGTATCGTGTTACCTAGTAACTAGGTTGTGGAAGTCAGATAGGCAGTCACTCCATGTAAAATAATGGTATTCAACTGCATCCGGATAGACTGGAAGCCGACCCCAACATAGTTGGGAAAAGGCTAGGCAGATTGATTGGTAAATAATAAGGTAGTGGGGCGCATCAGTTCTGGGTGGACGAATTATATTATTATGGGCGATTTTAGTTCTGCTCCTGACTTGCTCGTTTTTTAGAACCTCTAAACTTATTTGGTAGACCTATAGCAAAGAGTTGCAAACCCAGTTTCCAGTCACCCACAGTGGATGGCAGATAGTTTTCGAAATGTTTTGGGATTTTATCCTCCACTGCAACTACATAATACTATTGCCGACAAGATGTTTCTATCAAGTTTTAGAAATTTTACTTCTGTTAAGTTTTCGTTTGTAAAATATGCTCTTATTTTACAAACGAAAACAGATTAATTACAGTCGTAATTAAAGAATTTCTAAGTTGTATTCAATTAGAAGATATAATTAGTACCTGTACAGTTGCCATTAGATATGAAGTATTGAGGCTAAGTCAATAAAGTTTAATGACAGATTTCCTCGCGACGTTTTCCTTAACGATAGCTATCTAGAAATCGATGGTAGAATCGATTGATCGATTGCGACAGAATTTCGAATTAAAGTGTCGGAGTTTTGCGCAATTTAGCAGTTAGGTACGTACATTTACTTTAAGTAGCTACAGTTTAACATTAATTTTAAATCTATGTACGAACAGAAAACGTCATTACTTGTTAGATCATTTCCTTCATGTTTCATACTTCAAGGTAAGGAAGTGGACATTGACGTTTAAAAATATTAGAAAACCGGTGCGTAATGACAGCACTCGGTAAAAGGCTATAGTGGTAATTAGCACATGCTGACCAGTGACCATGGTGTTAAGCCTTAAAAAAGTAAATATTAATTACGTACAGAGCCATCAAGTATGTAACCTAAGTTTTTAGAAGCTAAAAATTTATACTAGATCGCTCTGTATAAAAAAATAAAACAAAACCTTTTGAAACTTGAAACTGACTTTTTCGGGTATAACGCTTTTTCGGGCAAAACGCTTTTTCAGGCATAACGCATTTTCGGGCATACCGCTTTTTCGGGCATCACGCTTTTGCGGGCATAACGTTTTTTTCGTTGCAAAATTATTTCTACCAGTCAACTCCTGCCGCAAGCCGTGCTATAGAACTTCGTACCAAAAAACAATTATTCATATTCATTTTGTATAACTTATTCAAACCCCCTGTTCATATGGTCCAAAATAGGCTCGCTTAGGGCTGGCGCCCAGTGGCGGCACGGCATGGCAAGGGATTTTTATCCGACGAATAGAAATATAATTTAATAGCATGACAATAAAATTTAAATTCCAACGGCAACGATGCCGCGGAATCCTTAAGCATGCCGCGACGTCCTTAGGCATCGTCATTGATATTTCAATTTGACTGTCATATATACAAGTTTTATTTCTATTCGTTGCATAAAAATCCCTAACCAGGCCGTGCCGCCACTGGGTAGGTAGAACAGATATCTACCAATCGACGTGCCAACTTTTTCGAAATGTCTAAACCCCCTTGAAAACATTCTGAACTGACTTGTGCCTGTAAAATCTGCATAAGGTTGGAAATATACGTATAAACGCAAAATCTGACCAATAATGTTCGGAAAAGCTTCTGAAACCTAGCATTATTCCTCCTACTCAAATAAAGCCTCAGACCACTTACACCATCTACCACAAAAATTAACTCGCACAAAATATCAATATAAAAACAATCCACTCAAGCACATAGTCATAACGCGTTTATAGCTAATAACATAATGGCGCGGCCCCATTAACGCGGGGGCCCCGCGGCGATCCGATGGGGTACAATTGGACCCCCGCGGAATCACTGCCACGATAACTTTATTACGGTGACCCACGCAATTTGCAGAGATGCTGAAGTTTGTTAGTGTTTGAGTTTTGTTATTAAATTAATAAGTGTATGTAATAATTATTTAAGATGCAAGCAGTCATGATTTTACACAGAGTAATAAAACAAAGAATGAAAAATTATTTATTTTGCACAAACAAGACACACATTACAAAAAAAAAAAACATAGAATACTCACTCGTTCCTGACCGACTGGCCGGAGAAGGCACAACTTATGGAAGACTGTTGCCCAGCAGTCGGGCAAAATAGGATAGCAAAAAAAAAAAATACTCACACAAATACAACGCAGCCAAAAGCCTCGTATTCAACAAAAAAAAGTTTAGTTGTTATCAGTAGGAAATAAGCAGCTGCTAACAACGATGTCTGTAATTTTTATGGTGTACATAATAAAGAATATTCTATCTAAGTTAAAACTAAAGTACTAGGTGACCAGGAAATCGTGAAAGACTGACTCAAGATTTAATATTCTAGTATCAATGCTTCTCATGTCTGCATTAGTTACCTACCCCTTTTTAGAAAATAAAGCGTTCAGTAGATACAGATTGAAAAGCAGCATTCTGACGCTTATCCGTATCCGGTTCGTATTCGATACGTGCTGGTTCGTATTCGATTCGTGTTCGATACGTGAAAAAGACGGACGGGAAATTCACGTCCTAGCGTTTACGCACTTATCCGTATTTGATTTATTTTGTTTGATAACTATACTCGGTTTTGATCCGTCAAAAAACGATTTGAAGTGAGAATCTACGAATCGAATATGAATCGAATACGAACCGTATACGTATGAGTGCACAAACGTCCATACAATTACTAGGATGGCCAAACCTGATCAGAAACGAACACGAATCGAATACGAACCGGATACGCATATGTGCGCAAACGCCCTCAGGTTTATTCTGTTATACCATTTTTGTGGTGCAAAACTATGTCCTTGTTGTGTGCAAAACAGGACCTTTACAAAAGAAAGATAGAGCCTATTTTGCATCCTTAGCAACGAAATATAGTAGAGAGGAGTCCAAAACAAATCGGCGTATTCACTTAACAAAACCAAAGCCATATATTTCACTTGAGCCCACAAATAATACTTCTAAACAAAACAATTGACAGTATAATGCTTTTTGCTCATATTCTGGTGGCAAATCGTAAAAATTCCCCGCATTCCGACTTACGAGGCACTTGGAATCAATATTCGAAAAAGAATAAAACGAACGTAGGAGCAAATGAAGTTGTAACAATGGACGAAGCTTTCCATCTTACAGAAGGTAACATAACTCATGATATTACGAACAAAAATCTACCTTAGAATGGGAACGTTAAAGTAGGATTTGTAAATAGTGCAAGTGTCGCGTAGGAACGCAGCCTTTTTGCAGTCAATTTGCATATTTTCTTCCCTTTTACTCTTACAAGAGTATGGTAAATAGTTGGAATAGTTTTAAGAAACAGGTCTCTGTATTCAAAATCTATTTTAGATAATGTTTGTCTGGTGCACAAATGTTTTCTAGAATCTAGATGGTTTAAAATTCCAGTCTGTAACGCCATTTATAGGGCAATAGTCTGACTCGTCATTGCATTAAACCAAATACCATACATCAGTAAAAAGAAACTATCAGCAAAACATTTGTTGTTATATCACTTTTGAAATAGAGTATATTTAATGTATCTGTAGCGGTTACATCACCAGTATACGAACTTCGCATCAAAAAGACATGACGTCACACAAATCCTGCATCGCGCAATTATAGTTTACCGCGCGAACGACATTATAAGACTATCCAACATCAACCATCGGGCAGTTGCCCGCTAGACACAATACCCGTCTGGTCGGAGGATCCTCCCTTTTCTATAGAGAATGAGTGAACTTTACACCCTGTTCCTCATACCTCTAAATATTTAAGTACCTTAGTCTGTATTTACATATTGTATAACAACATTTTTGAAGTGAAACCTTTTTCTTTAGGCGCATTGGGAATTTTTGAGATGGTACTAAACCATTGATTTCGCGACACTGTGACGACACCAGCTTTTGACCATTAAAAAGACATCAACGCGTTGATTACCGCGGTGCCGATTTTATTTCAAGTTTTCACTTCTATCGGCACTCCCGGAGTGCCACAGCTTTTTTAAAAATATTTTTTAACGCCAGAATTCGCAACTTCTCGTCGGAAACGGAATTTTCTATTGACAAGTCTGTAAGTCTGTTACAAAATCTCCAGCTACATACTGTTTTTAGAATCATTAGATTAGAGCTTCAAGAGTTGCTGGCGATTTAGAGAAGCCGTATTTGATTCCCAGATATTCTGCATTGTTATTTTATTTTTCTGTTAGGAATTCTCATCAGTATTGAAATTGGAACTGACGGGAAGTATTGATAAGTTCACCCCCTATCCTATGGGGCCCATCCGTATGGCTTTATCTACCTCTTCAGGGAATATAGTGTATATATGTACGTAGGTATACAATATATAAACATGAGTGCAGTATTGCTTCTAACCAAGTGATAATGGATAAGACTACCATAGTCATCCTTTGTTTATAACGTTGCAAAGTGGAGAAAGAACATAACTTGGAACAAATAAATACTAACTATTTTCCATTTGAAATTTTTTACAGTCCGTTCAACCGATTTTGACTTCTATACCGTAGACATAAGGATGGCATTAAAAGCGAAAAAAGTGGTTACAATACCAATTGTTTACTGCAGCGGCCATTTGTCATGCCACCAACGCAATAGAAGTCAAAATCGGTTGAACGAACTGTAAAAAAGGTTTAGTTAAATGTCTAATCTTATTTCAAATGGAGTATAGTTACTACCTTAAAAATCTCCTCCTCAAAAGGAAAAAACAGAACCCTTATAGGATGACTCGTTGTCCGTCCGTCAGTCTATCAAGACCCTTTTTCTAGCGTGGAGGTATCAAGTTGAAATTAATATGTGACATATTTTGATACTTGCAAATAAATTAAAATCTACAGGGTACTTCCCGTTGACCTTCTTCTTCTTCTTCGTATCACTCTTGACAGAGCGGTCGTGGTCACAATGAACTGTGTCCAATCGCAGGTGTAGTCGTTGCCCGCCTCACGATCTCCCTCCATCTGGTTCTGTTACATGACAGTCTAGCGCATTCATTAACAGGGCCTCCAACCGCGGATTTTATTTGATCGGTCCACCTCATTGGTGACCTCCCGCGTGGCCTTTCACTCTATTACCTTTCACTCTGCCCTGCACCACTAGACGCTCTATGGAGTCATTATTCCGCCTGGAGACATGACCAAAAATCTTTAGTATTCGAGCCTGTACTAGTGCTAATAGACGCTGTTTGATACCGAGTACTTGGAGTATGGAGACGTTTGTGCGGAATTCTGTCCATGATACCCCAAGCATTTTTCTCCCATTGACCTGGAATCATGAAATTTGGAAGGAAGCAAGGTCTCACAGCACATTTTACGAAAAAAGTCCAAAAAAAGTTAATTTATTGTTTTATCACAATTTTTTTTTTGCCTACCTTACCTACGTAAATCGATGTATGGCAGAACATTTTTTTCAACTACATATAATATTAAGTTTATTTTTGGGATAAATTCATGCCAACTATAGAAACCTTCTTTGTGCGTAGTCCGACATGCACTTGGCCGGTTTTTTAAGTCAGGATGCATGAACGTAAACGAAGCAAAAGGAGTATGCATCAAAAGGAGTACCTATGTAGGGATCATAGCAGGTGGCGCGGGCGTTCTGTAGTTTCTGCCTACCCCCATGGGAAAAGGTGACAGTTTATCTTTGTTGTTTTTATTATGTGGTGTCTCTAATGAATCATAAAAATCTAATTAAATTAAAAGACCATCTAATTCAATTCTAATAAGTACAAATAACCCACAAAAAACCGAGATATTTCACTAATTAAGTCACGCAAACTCGTTAATATTAATATTTCACGGCATACTAATTGCTAGTCCGAAATATCACTTCACATATTAAAACATACATCAGCATATACGAAGTTGGGCCATTGTAACACACTGTGGTCCCAGCGGGGCCCATCGTGAATGGCGGTTCCAAACTACTTAATAGGGCGATAATTGCGAGGCTATTACGTGGCCACCCCACCCGATATGTGGCCCGCTGGGGTGGGGTGGGTCAAGTATGTCGTAGGTGTTGGGTCGTGTATTTTCGTTTGCCGCCTTTTAATTAAGGTCTTAGGAGTTTTTGGATAGGACGTCGTTCAGCCCGTACTGCTTATAGAACTTGGAAGGCCACAATAGCTAGTAACAATTTTTTTAAGTTAAATCTTTTTTAGGCGCATTGGGCATTTTTGAGATGGGGAAAAACAATTGAACTCGCGATACCGTTACCGACACTTCATTTTTGTAAATGCGATTGTGCTCTTTATTTATATTACGTTACGAATCAATGTTCTAAGAAAGAATTTTCTTGTTCAAGTTTTCACTTCTGTCGGCACTCCCGGAGTGCCACTGTTTTTTTTTTTTCACCGGTCTGCTTAAATCGTACGAAGATTGAAACTATAAAAAAGTAGAGTTTAGTGACCTATGTTTTCCAGCGTTGCCTCCGTTTATCGAGTCATAATTAATTTGTTTCTATTACAGCGCTGATGGAAGACAAGAAAAATGACAAAGAAAATGGTTTAGGAACCAAGATTCGACAAAAGAAGAAAATACAACACGATGAAATAAATTAATTCTGGAAAATTAATCACGAAACTAAAATAACGAAAATATTACGTGGAGGACAAACTAATACATGGGTTGTTAGAAAAAATATATGGAGTACTTTAATCTTTGTTCTTGAATGCTCAACAACTTCTACAATGATTATTTCAGGTGAAGGTTTGTTATTTCTCTTTTATTTAACATAGCTTCATAGCTCAGCACATAATAGTTAATAAATAAACGCTCAAACTGTAACAAAATTTAATTTAGAAACAAAATTGAAGCGCTTACGAAACAAAACGCCGTCAAGCGGTTTACGGGCGAACATGAAAATGTTTATTGTGAAAATTCATTAGCAACTTTAGAAGGGGATTGCTTAATTTTCTTTAATATTAACTTGTACAGACCCCTTTTTAATTAATATCGACAAAATAGTCGAGTCGACCGCGAGTTGTGCGCTCCTGATAAAACTTTTTAGGGATGTTACTGATGTTTCTTCATTTTGTCGATAGAGCAATTTTTTTGCCTTGCTGTGTATTTACACTTATGAATGCAAATGCATACACAGTACAGATGAATTCAGATGGGACACTGCATTTTAGGTATGAAGCTACAAGTAGGTACGCGGCTGGCTCGACTTGACGAATTCAGTGAGCGTGACGTAGTCAGAAGTTATAAGAGTTACGCGATAGAAAGAGAGGCAACTTCTAGGCTAATATAGGTAATTAAAACTACGCAACCTGAATTATACTTTATTGTGTCGTAGCAAGAGTCGCTTTTTATTTACCTAAATGAATTTGCGGAGTGTCCCGTCTGTACTAATCTGTGACTTAAGCCCCATTTACACGATGTAAGTTTCTTGCTTGTGTCACACAACAAAATCGAAGCAATAAATGACTTGCACCGTCTAAACACTGTTTAACTTTGATTGAAACTCTCACCTCTCTGGATATGTATAGGAAACTAAGCTCTCAAAGATTTGTCGCACAAAGAAAATACTTCAGTGGACTCAAAAAATTACTTCAGTTAGTGGTAATTCAGAAAATATAAAGCCGTTTTTAACAGACATGAAAATTGTAATAGTTTAATTGGATTAGGAATGTCACTCATGTATTGAATGAAGGACTCATTTCAAATCTATCAATTATTAAATATATTTAAATTTTTCCAATAATTTAAATACCTAAGACCCAAAACATCGACATTGTCACTCGCCCTCACTTCACGATATTAATTTCAAAATTGGTTTAAATAGGTATTACGCCGCTTGTTAGCCCCGGTCCAAAATGAACTCATTAAAACTATAAAAGCGGCGGTAATTAAGGCCGCACCCCCCTCCCCCGCTGCCCGCTGCAACCCTCCCCCCTTTCCGGCCCCTCTAGGGGTTGGGCTTAGACCCCACAACCACCCTGTTTTCAACGAGGGACACAGAGTATTTTTGGAGTGGAAGGTGCAGTAGCGTAATTTGTGTTTGAGATAGGTTCTGTACGATTTTTTTTTGTCTTACCTCGTCCTCGTCGCCCCCACTGTTTCTACGGTTCATTATAATAATAATAATGTAATTACTCAATCTGCCTACTGTATAAAGTGTACTTTATGTCAATATAGTTTTAGCCTCAAAAAAGGCTGGACTTATGTTCGATAAATTGCTAGTGCAAGAATATTCTACTCATTGCAAGTTATAATAATTAAGCAGTTCAAAGATTTTTAAGCAGCTTCAAGATCAATTTCCACGAACTAGATAAACAAAATTGGCTTAGTCGTGGTTAACATATGCATGTTAGGGCAGCTAGAAAGTTAGGTGGACTCTGGACATTAAGGCACGTCACTGACGAGGGACCTTATTGGCAAGTCATTTAGCAAAGGATTCAAGCCCAGTTTATAATGACATTATTTGCAGAAACCAAATGCCATAAGCCTTTTCTTTATGGCCGCTCGTTTATGCAGAGTTTACTTCCTAAATCCATATTTATTATTAATTACTTTATTTATTTATATTATTTTAAAGAGGTGGAATTTGTTTGTTTGTTTCTTTGTTTGTATGTAGGGGGTAATCTCCGGAACTACAGTAATACACAGAAGCTAGTAATATTTTTATAATTTCAACAAAAAAAAACTTAATTTCCTCTTCCAGTGTTGACTCTAAGTTCGTAACCCCTCTTCGCCGGGCAGGCTTTATTGCAGGCGACATTACAGTCCGGGGCGCGCGGTAATTTTCAGCTAATAACCTGTTTCATTTTCAGTGCCTTTTTCTCACTTTACAGTTATACAGCCAGCTTGTGCTGCTGTAACTGCTGGAAAAGGTATGGTTGTGTTAGCGTTTTTTAGGTGTAGTGTTGTGTGATGCTGGGTGTGAGAAGCACAGGACAGCGGGGTGATTGCGAAACACACTTGTAATGGCAATGCCTTTCGTTTGACAGTTCAACAACATTCATTGCGTTCACGTTAAAGAGCAGACTTTTTCAAACATATGTAGCAGCGATTAGCATTTTACCTTCAAAATCTTTCGGATTCTGATTGAAAGTGTGTTAGGTACGCTATTAAGGCGCCGGTCGATGTGGCGACGCTTGAGGGTCTTTCGGCTGAAATGTTGATGATGATGATCTTATGTGGTATTGATGTAAATTAGTAGCGGATCCGGGGGGGGGGGAAGGGGCTCAATCCCGCCCCAAAAGCGTCCGAGTTCTTCCGTGACAAATTTTTAAGTGAACTTGATATTATTCTAATTAAACTTTTTTGCAAGTATTACACTACCTAATGTTACGTAGTATTATATTATCTGTGCTAATGTGCAAGTGTCATCAAAATAACACAATGTTAATGTAATAACTTAATAAGTAGGTAATAACCTATTACGTGCCCTCACGCTGCCCGGCTTGGCCGCCATGTATAGGTATTTACCGAGATATCTCTGGTGACTTATACAACCTAACGAAGTCATTGTATTTGCGAAAAGTAATCTGAGGAAGCTTGTAAAATGTTGTGTGCTTTTTAGTGTTTATTTTGCTAAAACCTAAAATCAGCGGCGTCAATCCCCTCCCAAACGACAATCCTGGATCCGCCACTGATGTAAAGTATAAGCAAAGTTGAATACGCTATGTCATTTCGATGTTCTCGTAATTGCTCAGCAACTATTCTAATTCGTATTTAGCCCATATTATTTTGGAGTGTTACATAGGTTTGAAATTGTTTTGTGAATTTCCTATGATTAGTCGGCAAAACATTACAGTAGAAAGTTCCCAAGAACCCGACTTTTAACTCATCAAAAAACAACATTTACGTTGACATTACAATTATGACCATACAACTCAAACATATGTGATACCTTTTACACTGAATGATTCGCAATGAAAATACGCACATTTAGATGTAAAAGCTTCAATAATTCCAAAATAGATAAGATTACCAAAATGACAGCACTCAACAAACTATTTAACCAAGCTCTCTCCTCTTATCAGTTCACAAACAAACAATTTGTGTAATGCGAAAAGAGAAAGCGAAAAGTGGAAAATAATCAGCTCGCCCTAATACGATAATCAAGCCATTACCGAGCCAATCGGCGGCGCTGATTCGATATCGATAAAATTACTGGACGCACTAGCAGTAAGGATCGACAACTCTACAAAAGCTGCACGTCATTTTACTGCTTTACCAAGGCTTGTCTTTGTTTGTTAGGGCTGATGATGAAGAAATTGAAGCCAAGAGAAATTACACAGTGCGAAGGAGAGACCAGTAACACAACGCGTAAGAGGGACGCACCTATACTAAAACTTATTTAGAGATCCCATTAGATGTATCTCTTAATACAATTTAGGAGCTGTGGACTGACACCAAAGAAGTGGAGAATCAGTTGAAGTGTAAGGTGGTGGTGTCAGTGTGGTGTGTATGTGTGTTGGTGTGTAAATGTGTGAGTGTGGTGTGTGTTGGTGTGTAAGTGCGTGTGTGTGTCATATTAATGCCTTACACATCACCAAATCTCCATTTCTTCAATGCCAGTGTTTTGTCTTGCAGTTAAAACCTGGAAAGCCGTTCTCAAAAATCATGGCGTAAATAAGAAATATTCCACTTAGAGCACTGATTTCAACAGCACTTGCCCGAACCGCACCTGAGCACTTCCTCTAACCGCACTGAAATGAAATTTTGATAAGTGGAGAGATTTTTTATAAAGACTCTTAAGAGGCTGTAGTCGGCTAACAGTTCTACTAGCCTTAATTTTAGTTCATAATTTTATTATTTACAGCAGAATCCCAGATATTTTTACACTCTTACTATTTACGCGGTTGTTTCAAATTCGGGCAAGTACCAATGTGGCTTTTTCAATTTATATGTACTTTCTGAGTTTATCTTGGACATTATTGACATGGATGAGGGAAAACATTGTGAGGAAGCCTGAACTAACAGTTAATATAAGTCTGAAGTCGATAACCTGTCTTGAGCAAACGAATGCTCGTGCCTTCTCTGTATGAGAAGAGGCCTTTGCCTTGCAGTTGGATAATAGGCTTATATTACTATTTGCATAAACGCAAATAAAGTCTCCCAGTTCGCCAAACGCCCAGTCCGTATGTCCGACCCGTAAATCACTTTATCGTCAGGGTTATTCGGAGGCGATTTCCGAAAATCAATCGGTGGCCAGATCAGATAGCGTGATGTATGGCGACGTCGGACGACTGGGGACTCTCATTACCCCAACACTTTTTATTCAGAAGATGTTCCTTTTAATTTGGTCAGGTTAGAGGTGAATAAAATCAAACGTCTCCATACTCCAAGACCTCAACATCAAACAGCGTCTATCACCACTAATACAGTCTCGAATACTGAAGTTCTTTGGTCGGAATAAAGACTCCATAGAGCGTCCAGTGGTGCAGGGCAAAGTGGAAGGTCACCGATGAGGTGGAACGATCTAATAAAATCCGCGGTTGGAGGCCCTGTTAATGAATGCGCTAGGCTGTCATGTAACAGAACCAGATGGAGGGAGATCGTGAGGCGGGCAACGACTACACCTGCGATTGGACACAGTTAATTGTGATCACGACCGCTTTGTCAAGAGCCAAGTGAAGAAGAGGTGAAGATGGTTAGAAACCTGAAAATTATCTATCTACCTATAATTATAGTCTATGATGCATAAAAAAACAGTGGCACTCCGGAAGTGCCGACAGAAGTGAAAACTTGAAAAAAATCGGCACCGCGGTAATCAACGCGTTGATGTCTTTTACTTCACGGTGTTGGTAAATTGCGTTACAGTGTCGCGAAATCAATGGTTTAGTTCCATCTCAAAAATGCCCAACGCACCCAAAGAAGTTTTCACTTCAAAAATCTTTTGAATTACAGTAGAAACTATTAATTAGTAGTGTAAGATCTGTTTTGATGACAATATTTTTTTAATAGCAATGACTGCTCATTGCTATCTAAAAAATATATCACAGATAAATTCAGCATTTTATTTAATTTCTAAAATGATAACACCTTTTACAGATATTTTGAATTATCTCAGGATCATACACTGCAATAGTAATCACAAATCCATGTTTGGAGAACACAATTCTTGTATAAAATCAAAATAAAAAAAAAAACAAAATATTTTATTTCACATAAACCTACATGGGCACTTATGAAACGTCAGAAGCTAGGTGCACGGTTCCAATTGGTCGTTTCCTATGGAGAAGAGCCGGCAAGAAACTCCACGGTTACTCTTTTAAAAATAATTGACTTTTACAATACTTTCATATAACAAGTTTCTAGGTATGGGAGGACAGTGCAGGTCTTTCAATAAGTACCAAGTACTTAACAAAATAGAAAATGGTCAACAGGTCTACAATCCACTAAGCCTACAGCGTTCTCACATTCACAAAATATGTAGAAAAGAATCTATACAAAAAATAAATTAATTAATATAAGTAAAAAAAACCTATTTTAATAAAACGCAATTATATGATTGCTGTTACAACTGTAATCAATCTGAGTAATTATCATGTCCACAAAAGTCACTAAAAAAAATTTGAAATTAAATCGTAGGTATATAATGTCAAATAATAGAATAATAAATATGTCAAGGACGAATGTAAAAACAAAAAAAAAAATAAAGATTTAAATAAACATGGTAATTTGGGAGCAGTTAATAGACTCTTACTTATTTATGCCGTTAATGAGGTACCAGGGAAGCCACATGTGCAGAAGGAATTATTGCCAAACTTCCTTATCTTCAACATAGTCTTTAATTTTATAATATGCTTTCTTGATAAGGACACGTTTGATGTGGGTTTTGAACTTCCCATCGCTAAGTTCTGTCACAGACTTTGGCAACTTGTTATAAAAGCGGATACTGTTTATAAGAAATGACTTGCTTGTTTTAGTTAATCTAAATTTGGGTATCACAATTTCATGTCGACTACGTGTATTTATATTATGGAAATCGCTTCTTATTTTGAAAAGTCTTAAGTTTTTGCGAACATACATAATACTTTCTAAGATATAAAGTGAAGGCAAAGTCAGTATATCAATTTCTTTAAATTTGTCTCTAAGGGACTCGCGAGGGCCCATTTTATAGATCGCAAAATAAAAGCCTAGGTACTTCTATCACTGGAAATCTCTGCTCCATCCATAACTATATTAACAAAACAGCTTAAAAACTCACCAATCAAAATTTTAAAATCACCATCAACCCGATCGGACCAACGTCACCAATAAATCATTCACAGTCAATTTACAACTACCCTTCGACAGCCAGAGACAAAGCTTTCAAACTGACTAATCTCAGATAAGGAAAACACGTGTACTATTAGACTATACCTCATTACCTAACAAAAACTCCAGTCCTTATATCTCACTTAGCTCCCACACTGGAATTCCAACTATATGACTCAATTTCCAAGGTTGATATTCAAATGGGGTGTGTTGGTAGTTAGGTTGTTTGGGTAGGAAGGGTTGTGAACAGTAGTTTTAATACATAATCTGTGTATTAGCATCACAAAACGTTCATTCATCAGGACATCAAGCGACGTGATTGTAAACGTGATAAGTGTGAGGACATGGGATTTTAGAGAGTTGTTGTTACCAACAGAAGCTTTTCAGCATTGGTGTTTGTAGAGCACCTTGGCTAGTTTTATATGCATTGTTAGATTTGATTAGTTGTAAAATCGTTTAGGTTATTCAGTGACGTCATTTTCCTTTGTAATTATTTCTATCTTTCGCAGTCTTTTACGAGATATACCAGGCTACACTTAGGTCTTATTAATAAAATTAAATGAAGTTTTAAATGTTACAGTACGTAGTAGTAGTACGGTAGTAAGATTCCTGAAGAAGAAGAAGCAATGTTTGCTTTTAAGAATAGGGATGATGCCTGGGTAAAAAAAAAAGTATTTAGTCCGTCAGTCAGATAATAAAAAAAATATTGGTCACATATTTTTTGCCCCATCATATTAATAAAAATAACTTATAGATAAAACGCATTAAAGTTCGCTACGTCACAAGTAAGTATAAAATCTACATACTCGTGATGTCATGGCAAATTTTAACTCCATGTATCGCCGTAATCTTTTGATAACGTAAAAAAAAGAAAAAAATACGTGTCCAATATTTTTTTAATATTCTACAAGACGGACAAAATAGTAGATTGTTATACGAGGGGCTAAAATAACCCATTGTAACGAGGTAGTTTTACGAGTAAATAGAAACCGAGTTATAATGGGTTTTAGCACCGTGTGTTACACTCTACTTTTCACTACGATTGCGAGAAAATAAAATAATCCAATACAATATTAAATAGGTAGTTTATTTTATTTAAATGTACAATTTGTACAATTGTGGCTATATTTAACGAGATGTTTTTTTCCAGCAACTTAATTTCAGTCCTCTGTGAAGATATTCTCACTAGATGATGACATTTTCACAATTATAAATTATATTATGGTCACCAATTCAATTCGTAATTAGAGAAAAATTCTAAAGATTTACAATGACGGCCTTTTTGAGCAAGAGGAGTGAAACATATATTTTTATCTATCATCCCTATTTTGTTTAGCATTGAACGCATTAACTTACTAACCATAATGTTATATCGTGTCAATCAAAACACATCAATCACACCAAAACAATCACTGTCACACGTAAGCAGCTCAATACCCATCATTATTGCGAATCCGATGATCGAGATAAAACACAAACTAATTATAGTAAACTGCGCTCCCTTCATCACATACCCTTGATGTGACGTATGGAAATAACAATAGGATTCTATGCGAACACACAAAAATATCAGGCACAAAAAAATTAACAATGTATCATCTTATTAAAAGGACATAAGGTTCGATTCAGCGTGTTTTTGTGTTTCGGATCGGTAATCATAAGGTTGTCGGGAGCAAAACATAGTTTTCAATCAAAAAAGGCCGAGGACAGATTTCAACTAACGATAGTCTTCTGTTTATTTATGAATAAAACAAATTCGAGATCCTATTTGAGATTAAATTAATTGGATTTAGCTTTTTATCGTCGGTTTGACGATAATTTATTTATTTATTGTTGTAATAACGGCCATAATGGGTGCTTTGATTATCGCCCTTTTAACATCTTCCGGAAATTCATAATACGCTCTTCAGCTCCTGAATCAAAAGAATCTGGATTGATTGAGTGCATGAGTGTATTCCGTTGCATTTTATTTGCATATCAATTAAATAAAGCAAGATGGATAGATGATAAAGTAAAACTTGA
Organism: Agrochola lychnidis; assembly: GCA_963680765.1. Classification (NCBI taxonomy): domain Eukaryota; kingdom Metazoa; phylum Arthropoda; class Insecta; order Lepidoptera; family Noctuidae; genus Agrochola; species Agrochola lychnidis. The sequence continues at coordinate 9,045,076 of OY796869.1, read as the reverse complement.
AAAAAACACAAAAACTTATGAATAAGGTATTTAAAGCAGTCATAATAATTTAGGTTACTTTTTGTTTTTCATGGTATTATGCTGAATACGCTGTTGCAGACCAGTGATGCACAGACCGCGGCCCGCCAACAAATAAAAAAATAGGAAAAATAAAAGAAAATTATGAAATTAAAGTTGACAATGTTGTATACCTACACCACTTAGGCTGGTACCGCAGGCATGCAATTGATAGACATGCAAAACTTCAATGATGATTTACGTAACAAATTTAATGTAGGTAACTTACTCAACTTCTACCATTGCATTGACAAAAATACGTACCTACAAAAAATTGCGAAGAACTGCACTAAAATATGCAAGCTTATTTGGATCGACGTATGCTTGTGAACAAACATTTTTAGTTATGAATCTTAACAAAACGAAAAATCCAAACAGCCTAGCAATTGAAAATTTGGAGCCAAGTAATCTGTCAATCAACCAGTAATCTGAAACCAAATATTTACCGAAGTCAATGCATTGCCATGTATTAAACTAAATGTTGTAAGTTATAGAAAGAAGGTAGCTAATTAAATCCTTTTAAAACGTTAACCTAGTAATTTTTCTTACCACGAGACCTGCATTTGGTTCATAATGTGCCCGACTGGCCCCTATTCTAAATAAGTCTGTGCATTCCTGTTGCAGACTCTTCCAGTGCTATGATCAAGGGATAGAAAGTGTTTACTAGTAGTTCTTGCAACAAAAAAGGTGTTCAAAAATGGCCTGCCAACCTAACAGATAAAGCTGTAGTGCTCATCACTTAACCGAGTCCATTTCAAAATGGAACACAGCAAGTTTACTTGGCGATAGAAATAAGTGACCCAATGTTTAGACATGTTGCGCCGACCCCACACTTTTCTCACCATCAGTACTTTTGCGCCTTCTAGATATACATGCAGTTAAATATATTCTTACCGGGCGAGTTCAAACTGGAAATGAGTAAGGATGAAGCCAAATAAATTGGGATAAACGCAGGAGAATGATGAGTGACCCAAAGTTTCTGAGGGTTTACTATTTTGTCTTATAGCAGACCAATATCTGACTAACAGTGAGATGACATGTTAATAAGAGTCAAGGTTTTTTGAACCATGTGCCGTGCAACTATAAGCCCTGCGCTTAAACTGCCATGCAAACGGTTACACGGTTAATACAATAACGCATTCTGGGTGCTGATGGGGTTGCCTCGATACTGCAGCGCGACAGGGATGTTTGCTAAAGCACGCGTTGACTGCTTCTACACTGTGATGCGGAAGCGGTGCGCATCCCTGGTTAGTAGGGTGCGGGGCAGCACCAACAGCATCCTGTCTATGATAGCAAGCAGGCTAGATTGTGCGTTTGTGAACCACTGCTGCAAGGTATCGGCTGGGCCTGTCACCTTGCAGCAGTGATGTCACAAATTGTTTCTGTGTTAATGTTTTACTAACGTATTTCGTAAGTTACTAACACTATGAGTCTTGTTACTTGATTTATTGAATAAAATTATTAATTGTTAAAACCGCTACCACTACCAACAATTATAAGAAGACAATAACCGAAAAATCCTTGGAATCAGCCAGCTATGGGCAGCATGAGCGGTATTGATAGATATTTGTGAGAAGCGGCCGGCTCGGTTTGCATATTAACATTCCGCGCGAGACGCTCGCTGCGCCCCGCGGCCCCTCCACTCAAGATGTCTCAATTCTGATACAGAGCAATGATGTATTGGAGTAAGTCATATGATGGTGGATTAAGAATTGCTTGAGGTTTACTCAAAGAGACACGGAGCCTAGTGAGTAATGATGAATATGGTAAAGGTTGTAATCATGGCTAGAAATTGATGGAATAAAAAAACCTGCTTTGTAACTAGGGATGAATAATTTATTGCTCACACTGTCCAAGGAAACCCTTATACAGTTCAGTTCGATGGGCTAAGTTGTTTGATTTGTGATAACTTCAGCACTGCACAGCTGAATAACTTACAGGTATATTTATAATTCCAAATAGTATCTAGGCACAAAAGATGGGACAAGTTCTTTAAATTAGAGAACATAACTACCGTTGTGGTAAATGGCATCATCAAGTCCGCTGTCCGGGAGAACCGCACGGGCCGCCCGCACACGGAAGATCCGTACGGGTAGCGCCCGCAGTACTCTGAAACGAGGGAGTTAGTACTAGCGTTGTACGGGCTCTACCCGTAGCGGGTCGCGCACGAACCAATCCGCGTCGCTGTAAAACAATGTTCTAGTGCCTTACGTGTGTCTCCGTTCCGGGAGCCCGTACGGGCGGCCCGCACGGGTCTCCCGGATAGCTGTGAAACCACCCTTAAGTCCTAGTTTTAATTGAAGAAAACGTACTAGGTATGGGTACTGATTAAAATGAATTTAGAACTCAAACTCTCTGTCCCTTCCCCCTACTCTGTATCTGTTAGTTCCGACACAAAATCCGCGATTTTTCCACGTGTTTTATTTCTGCAGCGACGTCGCGCCGGTCATGACAATAACCCACTATATTATCCTCTGCCTGCTCGCGAATATTCAAATTTATGATATACGAAGGGAGCAGCCGCCATTTTTGCCATCTCAACGTGTTCCCTGAAGCAGGATTAATAGTTTCGTGTGATTGTTTTATGTGGCTGTGTGAGGACGCAATTGAACGGTTTAAATGTTGAAGGTTTTTGAGTTGTTATGATAGTTATGGGAATAAAGTTTTTGAGCGGGCAGGATATGAGAAAAAGTGAAAGGAAAGGGAAGAATAAAAACACTTACGTAATACGTGACCAGAGGGTTGGCCAATTTTTAGGCCAAAGAATCAGCATTGCCATCCAACGTGGCAACGCTGTTAGCCTTTTGGGCACTTTTCCCAGCTGCCAGCAATGCGGACGAATTTTTTGACGCCCAATGACGCTCGATTTAAGTTGAATCAACACAAATAATTCCTTTACTTCCAATTAGGTAAAATTTAGGCGATTTTGGCAGGGCACATTGCTCGCAGAACGTATGGCCGATGGGGTCAAAAGGTTCTAGAATGGCGACCACGTAGATGGACCGATGACCTTGTGAAGGCTGCAGGAATCCGCTGGATGCGGAAAGCACAGAATCGGTCGAAGAGGCGGTGCTTGGGGGAGGCCTATGTTCAGCAGTGGACGTCTTTCGGCTGAAATGATGATGATATATTTTAACCAAATACAATAAAATAAATAAATAAACGTATAAAAAAAGTAATACGTACACTGACTTTAAATAATCTTGTTTTAAAGAAGGTTCGTCTTTCAGCACGTTACCTAGACATGAATATCACTTTAGAGCGAAATTGCAGATAGTAAGAAATAGGCCTGTTTTAAATAGAGTCGTTAAACTGAGGAACTTTCAAAATAAAGCTATCTCTTTTTCAAAGGATCTTGAATACAAAATAAAACTAGATAAAATTGTTTTCGAAATAAAAACTCATTAAAAATTATTAGGTAGGTACATATTATGTCACCTACAGAAATAACCCGTTAAATAAATAAATAAAAAAAACAGTAGCACTCCGGGAATGCCGACAGAAGTGAAAACTTAAAAAAAAATCGGCACCGCGGTAATCAACGCGTTGATGTCTTTTACTCCATGCACCGCGGTAATCAACGCGTTGATGTCTTTTACTCCATGCACCGCGGTAATCAACGCGTTGATGTCTTTTACTCCATGCACCGCGGTAATCAACGCGTTGATGTCTTTTACTCCATGCACCGCGGTAATCAACGCGTTGATGTCTTTTTAATGGTCCTTTTGACCTTAAGAAGGTTTAGTCCCATTTCAAAAATACCCAACGCTCCTAAAAAAGTTTTCACTTCAATAAATTAATAAAATTCACATGAAACAGATAATCAAAACCAATAATAATTAAACGTCAATTAAGAACATAACTGAACAAACGCGACCATTAACAACAAAACAGAACTATAAATTAAGCCAATCTTCTGATCTCATTACTAAGATCGCAGGCGCAACACAGCGAGTTAAATCAAGGAATTAGCGATTTAAACTATTTTAATCTAGCTTGGCTACGAACAAAACGTATCAATTAAGACAATAATGTGGTCGCTTGATACGATCGCAGTACGCAATCACTTCGATACAGGTGGAATGGCACTTTATGTGGCGAAGGTTCTGTAGCATTTCTGTACTAAAAGGTAGGTACGGTCAGTAAGGAAAGTCGGTTAAGGGTAGGCCCACCACCAAACTATTTAAGTTTAAATCAGCCTATAATGTTCCCACTGCTGGGACACAGGCTTCCTCTCTGTGAGAGAGAGTGAGCCGTTATCCACCACGCGAGCCCAGTGCGGAGTTACTAGATGTCACATGTCTTCGAATTTTTGGTTCTAGTCCACAAACCCGCCGCGCGTGTAGCATGTCCATGCCGGTTTCCTCACGATGTTTTCCTTCACCGTTTTGAGAGCTGTGGTGGTGAAATAATTTACAAAAAGTAAAACGCCTGTCAGGATTTGAACCTATGACTTACAACTCGTGAGTCGGGGCCGTTACCACTGGGCCACCACTACATAAACTAAAATGAGCATTTAGTTTACCGTCTTTTAATTTGCCATGATTGAAGTCATAGTAAAAAGTATTCTGCTAGAGTGTCATTCATTCAACTGGCTACCTAAAAAGATACAGTATTTCTATTTTCTTAATGTCGTGTTTCGTCAGTCGTCGGATTTCTGTCAGTTGCCCTTTGCACGTGGTGCAGACCGGATGCTTTCAATGGACTTGGAAGTATACAGAGTTGTTAATACTCTTTTAACTTAATAAAAATTATTTTCTAAACGGGATGATAGCTTCTAAAGTCGCAGGCACGACATATAAGAAAATAGTTTTACAGCTCTATATAGTTCACTCGGAAATCAAAACAAAACAACAATAAAGTACTTAGTTCTGAATTCAAATTATACACGATAGGTGAATCTAATAATTGATGGACATGGAAATTAGCATTGGTTTGTATTCGGAAATGCGATGATTTCCGAGGGACATTAAGAAAATAGAAATACTGTGCAGTCAAACGTAAAGAAAGAAAGAAAGAAAAGAAAGAAAAAGTATTTATTGAGACTCGCACAGGAAATCACAAATTAACGTATGGAAAGATAGACAGACAGACGGCGTAGGCTTAGTAATAGGGTTTGTTTTCTTTGTGTAAGGAAGCCTAAAAAATCTGACGCATAGCTTCAAAGTGTAAGTACGCCTGGTGACCCTTACATCAACCATGAGGAATAACATTTTTTTTCTGTTATGTTCCAGCACTTGACGTCGATCTCGTCTCATGGAAAGCAATGGATGAGGTCTATCATAGAACGAGCAAGCCCAGATGATGCCTGCTCACTCTTGGAGATAGCATTTTCGTCATACTATTGCCTTTTTTTTGGGTGGGAAATTATCAAATAACTTCTCCCGCTCTGGGCGGAGCGGGAGGACGTGTCAGATTCTTATTGACTAAAACCCACCCGTGTTTCTTCATATGCCTGTATGTTACCAGGGTCCACAGTAACCCTTTTGGACTTCCCGCAACCAGGCATCGGCCCTAGCAGACCCCTTCAGTTCTGCTGACATCTCTTTGAGGCGCGCGTGGAACACAACGCGCCGTCGACCCGGGCCTGGTCCTTATCGGGCGGCGAGCTACCCATTGCTCACCGTCCTCAAGTTGGGCTATTGCCCCTTATTGAATTGATTGTCATAATTTTGGCGTTCCGTAAATTAAAATCCTGAACTGTGACTCGATTTTGATTTGTCCAGACTTGTTTCTGAAGTGACGCTCAAGTCGTCGGGTTGAGTCGTAGGAATAACAAATGACGATCGGTTAGTTACATTCAGCGACCAGGCACAAGAGGCCTGCAGTTGATTCTACGATTACAACAATTTCATTCAATCAACAAACAATCCGCTGTACCATTACCTGTCATTTCCTTCTTTCATAATCCCTAACAGCCGGTTTTTGAATTGTGAATTTGAAGTTGTTGTCAAACTCTTCTCTAGCATTTGGGACTTAAGGTGATAGTCCGCGAAATACATTTATTTTTTATTTTCGCAGGCTACATTGAAAGATTCACTTAAGTAATGTTAAGTAGAGTTTGACAAGTTCTTAACGTCAATATCTCAAGTCAGAAACCGGGTGTAAGTGTCCGAAACTTTCATTTCTCCATACCTAAGCTCAGATTGATACAAACCAGGTAGTCACATACCTATCACAATCTAAGCAAAGATTTAAATCGTTAGATATGCCCTCACCGTACTAAGTAGCACGAAAAATGGTCCATACTGAGAAGTGTGACCTCACACAATAGTAGTGGCATTTCCATGACAATCAAGTTCATTTTCTGAGACATTGTTTGTGTCAACGAAACAGAAATGCCACAACCATTTTTAGGCGTGGTCGGTAAGGCAAATCTTAGGATTTAAATCTTTGATTCGATGCTATTTAGTTAGTAATATTATTAAATACGTATCTAATATTCCTAGTTCAGATAATATAGAACGGAAACATGGATGCCTTAGATCTGCTTTCCATTCTATTAGAGAGTTTCCCTTATTATATTGAATGTTTTGTAGACGATGCGATTGTAGATAAGTCCTAGGTATTATAAGACCTGGCTATGACTTTCTACTATGATTAACGTTATTATTCGAAAGAGTTAAGGTTTTTCTTAGTAATAACAGTAATTTTCAACAGCATTGTTTTATTGACGTCATTTCTGGGAAAGCCCCATCATCAACACTAATAATATTAAAACCGGCCAAGTGCGTGTCGGACCACGCACAATGAAGGGTTCCGTAGTTGGGATGAATTTATCCCAAAAACAAACTTAACTTTGTAGTTGATAAACATGTTCTCCCATACGGAATGTATGGGAAAACATGTTTTTGCAACTGCAAAGTTAAGTTGGTCGATTATTACTCGATATGTCTACTTAGCTGTGATAGTTTTCCTTTTAATTTCGTTATATAAGCTACTGCTGTGATTTTTTTCACACATCCAAAACCAACCATTTAGCTGGCAGGGGGGGGGACACTTGACTCTAACAAAAATTAGCACTTTAAAGCTTAATATTTTGCAAACGGATCCCTGTATCCAAAAATGGTTTTCACAAACTCATAATGTTTTTGTAAGACCTTTCCAATGATACCCCACACTATGGGATAAAAAAATAAAAAATAAAACATCACCACTTTACGTGTATGGGAGGTACCCTAAAAAAAAATGTTTTTCATTATTTTGTTTTACCACTTTGTCGGCGTAGTTAATATGTATATCTATGTCAAATTACAGCTTTCTAGTACTAAGGGTCTCGGAGCTAGACCGTGGACAGACAGACAGACAGACGGACATGACGAAACTATAAGGGTTCCTTGTTTACTACGGCACCCTAAAAAGAGATAATATTATAAAGTTTATTTTTTGTTTATAATGAATAAACTCAAAAACTACTGGACCGATTTTAAAAATTCTTTCACCAGTAGAATGCTGTATTATCACTGAGTAACATAGGCTATAATTTATAAAGATATCACGCGGGCGAAGCCGCTGGCGGAAGCTAGTGTATAATAACCTAGCGACCCGTCCGAGCTTCGCACGGTTTTGACGACTTGACAAAACATTAGATTTCTTTATTAAGTGTAAGTTTAATTTTAATGTATTCTATACATAAACAGTCCGGAATAATTTTTCTAAATGGTGGTGAAAACCGCATCAAAATCCGTCGTGTAGTTTAGAAGAACAACGCCGTCACACAGCCAGACACAAAAGCGACATTCATTGTAATTAGCTTCTGCCCGCGACTTCGTCCCTGAACCTCCCTTAATAATTAGGCTATCCAATGCAAAAATATTTTTTTAAATCCGACTGGTAGTTCCAGAGATTACTCCTACATACAAACAAACAAACAAATTTTATCTCTTTATAATATTTAAATTAATAATATTATTAATAATTTTATTTAGATAGTATGATCGAAAAACCTGAAGATAGCCCTGGAATCTATGGAAAATGAAGTTAGTTTTTTTAACATTATTTTAAGAAATGTTACGCGCCTTGAGCTACTTATTAGTATTAAATCCTGTTTCTTTATTAATAAATCTATTCATTCAAGTAATGAATAGCAGAGATTCCTTTCATCCTACAATACAATTCAAACAACCCCATCACAATTATCTAAATAGTCACAAACAATTCGAGCAATTCGAAATGATTAGTTCATTTGCAATTTATAATCCTCGAGCCAATCTCGAAATCGAGCTGGATTCGAGTGCTCGAGACTCGAGCCGCAAGCATCTAGCGTACACCGAGCCTCGATTCTGCTCCAATTGGACGTGTACACTTCATGTCGTGATAAGTGTATTAGTTAGTTAATTACCCCCTTGATTCATTACACCAACGCCCGCCTGACCCGATTACACTGCCGTGCATGATTAATGCCACAGCTAAATATACAAGATTTCGTACTATTTAATCGGCGTAATTGCTTATACAGTGTGTTCGAACTACTTCCAACTCAATTATCGTATCTATTGCTGAATTGTTGATGCTTATCGTGTTATGTTCATTTAGTAGTCATAATTCAATGTTCTTCTATAAGACAGCTTAATGCGGAATTAGTGGTCGTAAGAAAAAAAATGTGTGAACGTAATCCTATAAAAAAATTGAGTTATGTGATTCTAAAATGACTTTCTCGTTTTTAGTTACGGACATTAGTTCAAATAACATTAGAACGATGAAAGGTATTTTTTAATAATGTCATCACTTAATATTAATAAAAATACATCTAAACAAAGGAATTTAAGCAAGTTTTAAAACGACAATTTAAAAACGATACCTCATCGGTCGGCGCGCCAGTTATGAGCACGGACCAACCGAAACAATTACTTAATGTCAACGAAAAAGATAATTTAATAATTGTTGCCGATGATATATGATGGGTCCACGCCCACCTGGGGTCTCAGTATTAAAATAACCGATACTTCTTCGGGCTTTATTTATGCACGCCGGCACAAACTTACATCTTACTCCGTACGCCGCGCCGTCGTGCATTTGTTAAAAGAACACGGTAATAGTCGCTCGAAGATTTCTAATGTCTCAATTTCCGAGATAAAACAATTTAATATCAACCTTATAACGAGCTCAATTAAGCTGCATTTCGATCGCAGTTTAAAATACACGAGCTTAAAGCCTCAATTCTCAAACGCAGTAACTTGGACAATTGTTAACAGAGAAAATTGGGACGTGTATCGTCGGTCTGAAACACTAAATTGAATGTTGGTACAGGATGCGTTTAAATTATGTCTTGTTTAATGAGTCGATATGGTTCTCGGCCCATAACGTCTTATTTCCCGGTATGTTCACTACAAAACTGAACTTTAACTCTGTAAACGAGAGGTGAATTTGGCCTGAAGTGTATCCGTGCTTTAAGAGCGAGGTTTCAGCATGGAGTTTGCGAGATGTTTTCACTGAGAACACAGCCATGTAACTAATGTAGGGAATCTACATATCATTAAGAGATGTAGGGTCGTTTTATACGTTTGTACCGCTTTGTTCCTTATATTTACGGTTCGATGTATGGATATTTATGACATCAATGCGTTGCTATTCGATGTTATGCTGCATTTCATCGCAACATGTATGGAGACGCCTTCAGTATCATAATACGAGTTTGTACGAGATTCAGTATTTATAGTAACGCCTCGGATATTCGTTATTGTTTATGGTTAGTTTATATTTTAATAGCTAGTGGCCAGTGGTAATAGATAGGTTTGAATTTCGAATTTGAATAGCTTGAACATGGAGATTAGATGGTCTTATTATGAAAGTTTGCAAGAGGGTATTTGTGTTTCGTTGAGAATAGGGCTAGAGGAAGACCAAAGAAACTATGGATGGGTGTTTGTTATTAATTTGAAATTCTTTTTTAATTTTGTTATTGATTTGAAAGTCTTTTGTTATTGATTTAACCCATTCGAGTCCATTCAGTCTAACCAAGGAGTACCTATCAACTATCGTGCTACATAGTAACTAGGTTGTGGAGGTCAGATAAGCAGTCACTCTACGTAAAATAATGGTATTCAGCTGCATCCGGTTAGACTGGAAGCCGACCCCAACATAGGAAAAGGCTAGGCAGATGATGAGTCCCCCCACTTTTCATAGACGTCATATGCCATGCTGTGCCATATATAGTGGACCCTTCAGGGGGGTCACCGGTATTACGTTTGCACTAAAGTGAACCCTCCAGGAGGGCTAAGCACTGAACGTGAAAGTCTTTTGTTATTGATTTTGGTTTTTATTTTTTTTATAATTTGTAATAAAAACAATACAGTATTGACCCTAAAATTTTAAATAGTTAAATACTCTCAAGGACTCGACCTACTATGGAGTTAAAATATTAAAATTGTTTCCTCTAAAACAATAATTTTAGGAATACTTTATTTATATTACTTTAAGGAAATGGAAAAATTGTTTAAGTATTTGATCAATAAACGATTTTATTTATTTATATATTGTGTGAGAGATCATAATGGGTAGAAAAGATACTACTGAGATGACAGCTGATAGATAATATAAGTGAGTAAGAATTGCCAAACTTAAGTGGCAATGGGCAGGGCACATTGCTCGCAGAACGGATGGCCGATGGGGCCGAAAGGTACTGGAATGGCGACCGCGTACTGGAAGACGTAGCGTTGGAAGGCCTCCCACAAGATGGACCGATGACCTTGTGAATCGGTCGAAGTGGCGGTACTTGATGAAGGCCTATGTCCAGCAGTGGACGTCTTTCGGCTGAAATGATGATGATGATGATGAGATATATAAGTGCAGAAAAAGACATTCTGCGAGGCCACGACCACAAATAAATTAGGATATGGAAGTGCAGGAAGATAATGATATTTCAGGAAATGATACTTTAATGTATAATTTTATACTTACCCTGACCTTTCTGCTCATTAGATATACAGTAGATTTAACAGACAAAAAACTATAGTTTAGTGTTCCTTTAATAAACAAGTTTTTGCAATATTTTATAGCCTGCATCGGTCTGTTTTCTTTCAAATCTCTGCCAATTATTTTTTATTCAAAATTTATGCTTATTACTGCCATTGTTTCATGCAACTTTTTTAATAAGGCTTCTCGTTTATTTTCATTGAAGACTTTTTGAAGAAATCCAAAGTCTTGATAGGTATCTTTCTATTTTCGAGGTCACACTGACCTGAAAAACGCATTTGAAATATCGGCCCCTAATTATTTCCGATCACTGGTCATGGCCAGTCACGATTTCGGAAATAAAATTATGTTTAATCAATGTTCATTTGTTTATGAATCGCCTGAATCTTAAATGTTATTAGACAGTAAACGAATTTATGACGGATGAAACTTTACAGATATAGGTACTTCATAACTTTTTCATTCTTGTTAGATCCGACCTGTAGTGCTATTCTGTAACCATCTCACCATGTTATCTTAGGTGAAGTGAGCGTGGAGTGAGCTGTCAGTTGCTAAGGATTGACACTATTGCCAGCTCACTTCACCTAACATATCATGGTGAGATTTTTACAGAATAGCACTACTGATCAAAGACATAAATATTGTATATTCCAGTGACATAAAATCTAATCTTTTTTTTTATTTTGTATTGTATTGTAAAATGACATACCTACCTTATTTCAATTCATTATTAACGATAACTTGACATGACATGATTGTAATTACCCTATTCCTTATTATTATTTTATTCTACATTACTAATACATTCTGACTAAATAGGACTTTATGTGTGTTATATATTGTATATTGTTTACTTAGAGTATATATCACTGGAGAAGCCATAAGCGCAATATTCCGAACAAAAAATTCTGTCACTTTTGGCGGGGGACGCGCGGTAGCTTCTACGAAAAAGAACAATAGCTATTGTTGTTTTCGAGTCCGGAAAGAGGAGTCCATGCCATCGTTTTTTTTTTTATCGATATCGATAGTCATTCGGAATTTTACTTGAACCCAGAAATAAAACAGCTGATGCATGGAAAAGTTAAATTTTAATAATAACAACTATTAAATAAAAGTAAAAAAATAATGTTATAGTACTAACAAATAATACATACTTAAAAATCTGTAGGTTCATAAACACTACTGATTTTTAAAATGAATCAATTTGGAGTATACCGGGTGATTTTTTTTACCGTCTCTCGATTTCAGAGTTGCTCCCATAGTGAAAGTTTTTTATATTCATGGGTAGAACAACCTGTAAAAATTTCGAGACGGTAAAAAAAATCATCCGGTATATGGCGAATGCATTTTGAGGGTCCCTTTTTTTGTAATGTACAGATGCCAGCACATCAGGCTACTACAATCTGTCAAATTTATTTAATAGATTTTCAACTTCATCGCTGAAGTTTAAGGTTCAAAGTTGATTGGGAAAATTTGACAGTTTCGGGTAGCTTGATGTGCTGGCGTCTGTACTCAATTCTTGCATCTGTATATTTGATCATTACGGCTTTAGCTAGTTCTACCTCATGACTATTTAAGACCGGTATCATGATCTTGTGAGAACAATGTTTTCCCAACAAGATTCCACAGAGCCCGTGTTACGAACTTACGACATATCGACCCTGTTATGGAAAAACATCGTAACCGACAGAATGTAGGTATTTCACTTTTTTATTGTAACGTACAGCTAAAATAATTTAGAACATAATACAAAAACACTTAAACCCATATTTGCATTAACGTCGAAATTATAACTGGCATTAGATAGTATCGCAAACGACAAAAGTAAAAGTTTGATATTTATGAACAATTAGAATTATCGTAACTAACATCGTAAGTAACGTTGGTCACTTACGATGAAACATAGTTTTATGAACTACCCAAAATCTGTGTTGCGTTTAGTTATCTTTAGTTATATTGTATATAAGTACTTAATTTATTTTGTTTATTGGATCGAAGATCGACTCCGGTACCGGAGTCGGAGTCTTCTCACACGACCTCAACATAAATATATCCCCGCCCGCTGGGAATGTTCAACACCGTCTATCAGGAGGAGTGTGTGGGCATCATACAAGCGGTCCACGCCATAGAAGCCAGGAGAGTTACGGACACCTACGTTCGTATACTCTCCGACAGCGCTTCAGTTCTCCAATCCTTACGGAAAAAATATATTACTTCGAAGTTAACACTAGAATGTCACAATACACTAGAACAGGTAACGGTATCTAGCCGCAACACGGTGACACTGCAATGGATAAAAGGACACAGCGGATCGCTGGGTAACGACGCAGCTAACGTACTTGCTAGAAGAGGATCTAGCATGGCAGTCTATGGACCCGAGCCAATCCCCTACAACCAAATATATACGCAGGTGGCTACAGGAGTACACCCACACACAAGCGGAGTACTGGTGGACCTCGACACCGGGCTGCAGGCAGTCCAAGCAAGCTATGCTATCCTTAGATAACAGGCTAACCAGGCGTTTATTACGCCTGGACAGGAACGGCCTTGCCTTTGTACGTATTTTTCTGTTCTTTTCTTCTTGTCTGTTTATATGTGTGTGCATAAATGGTTAAATAAATAAAGAAATAAACGGCCTGCGCCTGGTGACGGGGACCATCACGGGACACTGCTCGCTAAACAAACACTTCCACACAATAAGCATAACGGACAGTCCTCTGTGCAGGGCGTGCATGGAGGCTAATTAAACCGTCGCGCACGTGCTCTTTGAATGCACAGTCGTCACCCAGCAAGCGTAGCATGACCACCGTAGAAATGAGTTTTGTCGACGGAAGAATAGACAAAATGACAGATAAACAATCACAATCTGTCATTTTGTCTATTCTTCCGTCGATAAAACTCGTTTCTACGGTGGTCATGCTACGCGTGCTGATTAAACCAAAAACTCTCGGGTCACCCAGATGAATAGACCGGGAGTTTTAATTAAGACGCAGATATATGACAGTGACCTTGAAAGGTTAGCTTGCGTGTTCTGTACTGAGCTCACGCAACGCGTCGTACGTCCAGCCAGTAATAGGACTCGCCTATCAAGGAGCGCTGTTCCAAATTGGACGCATTATTAATTTATTACACGTAAAACAAAAGGTATTTTAATAAAACACGTATACTAAAAGATTGATAATTTAATTATCTTTAAAATGGTGAAGTTTTCAGAAAAATACGCTTGATAGATTTTGCGTCATTCTCAGTTTTTTATCCGCGTTAGACATAACTTTACAAATTAATTTCACTATGTAATATAAACATAATCAAAAATATGCCTATATTAAAATATTAAAAAAATGCTCTAATTTAACATATATTTTTTTTAAATCACTAACACTACTCGTTTAGACGTCATCTTCAGTCTAAAATCATTAAAAGTCAGTTATCGTCCCCTTAACTTCTGGAGGGAGGTGGGCTTGTTGGAATAACCACCAAACGGCCGCCATGGCTCACGCACCTTGGTCCACCTTACGGACTAAGTGCGGAAACCAAAACCCCATAACATAGAACATAGAAGTATATTGTTTATTTGTAGAAAATACTGTATTCTGATTGTTTGATTGCCTATTTATTTGAATGAAGTAATATTCAATTTGGCATTTTTATAATTTTGAAATGTTATTAACTTTAAACACTAAAATTAATTTAAATTTGACTATTGTAATTCTTGTTTCTGAGTAACAACTAAACGCAACTTTTTAGAACTGTTCTAGTTCAAACTTATAAGACCTAATTTTATTCTTTTTAATAATAAATAGTTAAGCGGAACAGGTTACTAAATATATAATATTGTATTTTATAATGGATTTCCGCAAGGTCACGCCTGAATAAATTAACAATTTTTCTAGTTAATAAATAAATTAAGCCCTATGTCATGTGATTTTTAAGATGTGGGGTAGCGAGCAAGTATTTTTGGACCTTACGACGGCCCTGACGGCCGTAATATTTGGAGAAAAAACACAGTGCATACATTAGTTAGCCTTAATTATAGAGAAAAGTAATAGCGTAAATGACGATTTTTGAAAACAAAAAGAAATCATGACCTTTATTTTTATCTTAAGCGACAAAAGTACTCATTATTTAACTCTTTCTGCAATAATTTAATTTATTTTACGTAGAGCCTAATGTGTTTTGCAATACATACAAAAACCGGAGATCTATAAATAACGAATAAAAAATAATCAATAAAATACCTCTCCTGTAAAATTTCATAAAAGTCGCTTACGATGTTCTTCCATAACAGGCTATGTGGTGGTATATTTAATACTTAATTTTTTGCGGTCATCCAATCCAAGCCTTGTTAACTTCTCACATTGCTGACATAAAGAAATGGATTTTGATTTTGTCTTTCTCTCTTTCTCTCTCGATCGAATCAGAAGAAGATAGTTGGAAGCAGCCCCGGATCTAGAATTTTTTTGAGGCGGGGCAAAAACTGCTGTCTGCCGCCCCGCCCCCCACCAATCTTTTATGGGGATGTGCTAAGTTAGCCCCCGTGATATTTAAATTTTCTCAAAATGAAAATTTTGGCAGCAACATATTCAAATTGTATCGATCGATAATGCGCCAATTCAACAGGGGTGCCAAAACTGTTGTAAAAAAGAAAAAAAATAGAAAGATTATAAATGTGCTGCGAGTCTCATTTATTGCAGTGTGCTGGGTGGTGCACTTGTCTGCTACGCTTGAATTTGTCGCCCCCTGAAGTTGACGCCCGGGGCACGAGCCCCGGATTGCCCCCCTAGATCCGGGGCTGGTTGAAAGTATAAACGCTTTTTCACGTGACTTTTCTGCCAATTTATTTCCACCGCAAGCTGCGTTAGAGAACTTCGTTCAAAAACAATTTTCTTAAACAACAAAAAATACTAATTCGCCCTAAGAAATTATCGACATGTCAATTTTGGTTTCATACATGAACCCCAACCCTACGGTAGTCTCGTTAGCATTTTTGCTAGAAGACATAATCACATGGCAAGTGCATGTCAATTTAGCTGATTTGACGTACATTTTCGTAATGCAAAAAAATATATTTTTAACCTTATGAACATAAAAACGAAGTGTAGTGAGACATGGTGACGTCACGAAAGCAATGCGAGAAAAATACTCGATTCATGTCTCGTTTTATGTTGAATCATGGTTGAATCGAATGAAAAGTCAAAATGTATTATGAGGTTAGGATTTTGAATTTCACTAAAAACATGACTAGATATTTAAAAAAATACTTAAATATGGAAGGTTATTCCGTCTTTATTTAAGTTTGACGTATTTGAACGCTTTTTACATGTTTTAACAGCACAACTAGGCATTTTCACGGAGCACTGATGAGAACCGCGCGACTCGAAAACGATTAACGTTGTGCGTTCGAATCGATTTGAAAGTAGTTTTTATGACCGTGTTAGAGCATTTGCTCTTGTACTTTTACAGAGGGGGAAGTTTTCGTAAGGCTTCTCCAGTGATATATACTCTAAGATTGTTTATTACTGTTACTTTTAATTAGAGATCGTATCGACTTCTAGGCATGTATTTTTATTTTGTCTATATTTCTGAAATGTATTGTATTTTATTTTCATAAGTTTTGACTAAATTTATGATAACTTAATGCTCACAAACTCAACAGCAAACCAACATTGTGCATTGCAGTGCCCTGACAGGGTTCATGTACAAACCCGACAGTAAAATATTGTAAGATGTGTGATGTGCCATGAGTGCAATAAATTAAAAAAAAAAATACAGTAGTTCCTTTTCTCTACCTACTTCAAAGTTTCTGAATACTTATTATAATCAGCCTATAATGTTTCCACTGCTCGGACACAGGTCTTCTCTAGGCGAGAGGGAGTAAGCCGTAATCCACGCGGGCCTGGTGCAGGTTGGTAGATGTCACATGTCTTCGAATTTTTGGTTCTAGGACATGCTGGTTGCCGGTTTCCCCACGATTTTTTCTTTCACCGTTTTGGGAGCAGTAAAGATGAAATTATTTACACAAAGTAAAGCCGCCTGGGTTCGACCTACAACTATTGTCACACACACTTCCTATTTTTTTAAAGTGAAAACTTCTTTAGGCGTGTTGGGCATTTTTGAGATGGGAAAAAACAATTGAACCGTTACCGTTACCGACACCTCATTAAAAGTATTTCCTGCACAAGAAAATTGTTCAAGTTTTCACTTCTGTTGGCACTCCCGGAGTGTTTGTGCCTTAAGTGTATCGGCCTGTAATTGTTGACAAAACGGGTAATGGCCTCCTCTGATACGCAAAAGAAATGAGTATGCATGTGATTATTGCAAGTTGGCGATATCAGTATAGATAGATATAAGGACAATTTTTTAAGCACCGCCCTGAGACCGCGGAACCACATTTTTAGACAACTCCAATCGTTAGAGATCGCATATTTAAAATTATACGCCCCTTCACTATTTCTATAACAAACTTTAGAAAGGTGTATACAACAAGCAGTGGAGGGGTGTGCATTTTTGAATTAGACGAGCTCAACGGGTAATTAATGTAATTATATAGGAAAAAAAAACGTTTGTAATGTTTGACTGTAGTACTCTGATCAAATACAGTTGTTTGTTTTGTATGGTGCCTGCGAAGGCTCATTAACACTACATTACCAACGATGTCTATTAATTGGGCAATCAATAAAAGCTGGCTATTCATGCATATTCAGTTTTCTTTTTAATTCCCTTTAGTACCAACTATAATTAATTTTAAAACATTGCATAATCAGTCATCTAATCTACCACGCGGGCCCAGTGGTAGTTGTTACATATCTTCGAATTTTTGGTTCTAGGACATGTCGGTTTCCTCGCGATGCGCTTTGAGAGCAGTGGCTGCAGTGGTGATGAAATTATTTACACAAAGTAAAGTGCCTGACTGGGTTTGAACCGACGACCTACATACAACTCGTAAATCGGGGCCGGTACCACTCTTAAAACATTGTCTACGTTTAAATTCTGTTTTACATTTTCAATGCGGAGAAATGTACGTTGGTTTAAAAACTGTTTTTTGGAAGACACTTGAAACAGACAAAGACAAAATCCTAAAAGATTTACCAAAAAAGCTAAAGCTTCCTATTCCCAACCTCGCTGATGACAATTCAACCAATCTAAATACTGTTTTGAAATGGCATTGTTTTTATCCATGTGTTGTCGGTTGTTTTTTACTTTGAATATTTCAAAACCCACCTAATAAATTAATAGAATTTTTTATACATCCTCTTATGCACAAAAGGCTAGCTGATCGTCGCGGGTGGTCAGCCACACCGTTTGCTGTCCTCGTTAGTAAGTATGATAGTGCCACCAGTTAGAACGCTAAACGGACGTGTAACGTGTGAAGTTATTGCCAGTTTGGGCATAAGTGGTGTATTTGTTGAAGCAGGATGGTTTGGAAATAAAGAAGGAAATATTTTGTTTCTTTTGTTGACTTCAATAGGAGTGCAGTTCTTATATTATTTTCTGTAAATTAACTGCTAGATATGCTTTCGATGTGACGACAAAACTCAAAATTAAATAGGAGTGCTGGTTTTTAGACTACACTAAAGAAAAAGTTTTTTTCTTTCTTTCTTTCTTATTATTTTCTTTCTTTTCTTTCTTATTTTTCAATTTTTCTTTCTTTCTTATTTTTTTTCTTTCTTAAAACGAAAACATGAGGAAATGAGAAAATCTGGATCTAGCGGTCTGAAATCGCCTTTTTCCATGTTACGATTAAAATGGTTGATATTATTTTAATTTACAATATGATAAAGACATCAATCTTCAAATCTCGGAAAATTCATCATCTTAGTCTATCACAGATGCGTTATCCACGCGAGCACTGAACATGGGTGGTCGTTCAAACTTTGCTTAACCCATTAGAGCTCTAAATGATGGGGTGCTACCCGAGCGCATGCTACCCATGTTAGTAACGCATTCGGAACGCTAAACAGATAACAAGTTGGGGATGATGGTGTGTGGTTGTTTACCATGGCTAAAGGGTTGTTTGTTAAAATATTTGAAAGAAACGAGGTTGATGTTTTAAAATTAACCCTGTTATTATGAATGAATCAGGAAGATCCATTTCTGCATAACGTTGAAGAGGCGATTTAACTATACACTAATACATACACTAATAAATGGCAGAGTTTCCAGAATCCCTTAATTATTGTTTAGAAGGACGCCTATCTACTATATCGACGGTTGAAAGGCTAATTGATCTAAATGACATTTTGTAAAAGAGAATGGATTGGTTGTTTTTGTTTTAAATCATAATAAGATCTTATTATGATTGATTGATTTAAGTAAATAAAAGTCTATCAAATAGTTGTTTTTTATGATTTTTTTTCAAAAAAAATAACTATGATCCGTCCAGGAGGACGAATCATAAAATTGCAGGAGCAAGTTTTACAAAATGTCGCTTAGATCAATTAGCCTTTCAACCGTCGATGTTCTGTTTTCTTAAGTTTGTCTTGGTAAATGGCAACCAGTGGAAACCATGAAAATCCATCACTTTATTGCAAAATGATGGACAATATTTTGGAAAACATTTTAGCTGTTTGTCTTTTATTTAGTGACTAACTCCGGCCTGGATTTAAGTAAATAGTTAGCATATTCACCACTTACCCGGTGCCCTTAAGCTTTGCCAACTTTCCCTACACTATATTACTTTTCTCCAATCATTCTTAACCCATCAATAACATCATTAAATAACCGCGTCAAACCCAAAAGCCACTAATTAAAGAATTATAGTGCTATCGAGCTTTTCCCGCATTATGTTAGGTTTAATAAACTCACTTACCATAGAAAACTTTCTCTCTGACAAGGGTGGTAAATATCGTAGATCTGGTTTGGTCTGATCTAATCTGGTGGTGGTCTCTGGTCTGGTATCGTGATCTGAAAGTAGTGGCACTCCGGGAGTGCCAACAGAAGTGAAAACTTCAAAAAAATCGGCACCGCAGTAATCAACGCGTTGATGTATTTTACTCCACGGTGTCGGTACCTAAATTGCGTTACAATGTTGCGAAATCAATGGTTTAGTCTCATCTCAAAAATGCCCAACGCGCCTAAAGAAGTTTTCACTTCAAAAACAATTTTTCAAAGACGAAGGCTTTACTTGCGACATTTCATCTTTAATTAAGCATAACAAGTAGAGGTGTGCATTGGTACACCTGGGGTGTTCTACTTGGGGTGTGCTAATGAGTACACCCACATTTCGCCAGCTATGTGTAATTCCCATGTAAGTGATGGCGAGCCCATTGCCATCACTTACACACACAAATTCGGACTCTGGACTGCTACTAAGAAATTCCTTTCTTTAATTAAGCCCAATCAGAACTTGGCCTATAGCTATGACTACTTTCCCTTCTCTGATACTTTTCGTAAATCTATCAATAATGTCATTAAATAACCTTCGAAAAGCGTCTAATGAAAGAACAGTGCTATCGAGCTTTCCCCCACATTATGTTATTGTTCAGCATCGAATCATTAGCCTCACTCGACGCTCAGTTCAGGTGATAATCATTTATAATGTGCGCGAGAGTTGAGACGTGTGTGTTCGTGAAATATTGGTGGAATTGGGTGGGTTTCCAATGTTTGACGAACGTTTTGGCTCGTATCGTATTGGTACTTACAACATAACATAATTTTGCGTTTTATTTATGTTCCCTCTGCTATGATTCAGGTTTCCTTTTTATAAGACATCGCAAATGTTTGCGATGTCTTATAAAAAGGAAACCAAGTCAAGAAGAAGAAGAAGTAGAAGAAAAAAGAGAAGAAGAAGAAGAAGAGGTAGAAGTTAGCAATCGACAAGTTGTCGTAATAGATGTCTATTACGACAACTTGTCGATTGCTAACTTCTAACCTGACAATTGATTCTTGTTTAATTCCATCATTCCTATTATTAATCTGCATTTTATTGTAACATGTTAAAACTTTTCAATTACCTATTATAATTATTTAAAGTAATTTGATTAATTGATTGTACTTTTATTGATTTATTTGATCTTGTTATTATTAATTTATTTGAATTTAATAATAATAATTTATTTAGGAACATAAAGGTTTTGTAGTACATGAGGGACTTATAAAGTATACATTATTAATTACATGGTGTACGTACAATTAATTGTTGGGTGAATCGCTGCTCTTCTAGCTAGATCACTGAGTAATCTGTATTTAGGAGAGACAGTTTCGACTCCCAAATTGAGTATCACAAAAAATATGTAATGTTTTTATGGTTTTTGGAGATTACAGTACCAAAACACAAAAGATAAAATCTTACAATTAAAATAAAATAAAACAAAGTAGAATGAGGAGTGTAGATGTGCTGAGTAGAGTGATTGCGTGTATGTGTGTGTGTATGAGTGTGTGAGGGTAATTTATTCTTAACTTATTGATTTTATTGTTATTTTTCTTATCACTGTAATTATTAATAGGCAAACTATGTCAGTGCTGTGCACACCTTTAAGTGACAAGTTCGCTGTAGTTTGTAAGTTATAATATGCTCTCTGTAAATGTTTTTGTGATCTAGTCGTTGGAGTGCCATAATAAATAAATAAGAGGCTTTGGTTCGGTGCTTTACAACTTGCTTTCTTACAAAATTACATGATGTCCAGTAAAAAAAAATTTATATCGTTTTAAAAAAGACGCTGCAACAATGTGCAGCGTTTTTTTTTAAAAAAAACCAAATTACTAATTATTATGCACTTTTATAAAAAATCTCATTGATTCAAAAAAACTATCTATGGTTCTTCTGAGAATTGCAAACTAATCTATATTGACGATTTCCATGATAATCACCAGTGACTAATCTCTGGACAGATTACTCCTCAAGTGGAAAACTGGCCAGTTCTGTCACTCTTTCAAAAAAGGAACAAAAACTCTCTTAACTCTCTGCCCAGTTTCAGCTAAGATTCGGTGGCAATGAAGCTCTTCGAAATGCTGTACCCCTTCCGTACCTGATTTTTCAATGAAAACACACCTCCAATACCTTACACTTGTCGATTTTTCCGCGTCACTGTTATTAATGCGTGATGGCGTGACGTCAGACGACGCTATGTATTAGCGTTTATCAGCACACGCTGCGACGCCGCGTGACGCTAATGTGCGTCGTTGATGACGGATATAAGCGTGACGCCTAATCTTAATGGTTTTCTGAATAAATAAAATTTGGGAAAATCTGCGGCTGACGGCGGTAATAATGGTGCGATTTTTTTCGATATTTACACAAATATTTTCTTACCTTAATTTTGTTTACTTCGTTTTTACTGTTTACGGGTAAAATTTTCTTTAGCCTAAAAGTATCAGCCTGTACATACATATTATTCCGACTATAATAATTATTTCAGTCATAACTCGACCCATAAAAAAACATCTTAGTGCCTAATTGTAAATCATTTTCGTCACTAATTTATCACACACAAAAATCCCATGAATTTCATTAAAAGACACACACTTCCTCCATCCCTCACGATTTCTCTGGGATTAGCTATCATAACCAAATCCCTATCCCAACCATATTGACATTTCACACAAGGGATTGCCGCATACCACATTACATCACAATTAAGCTATAACCACACCCACGCACACACACCCCCACACCCACGCACACACATTATAGTTGAATGTACGCATGTGTGGGGGACATGCGTATGATCACAATTTATAAGTTATAACCATTTTTTATTGTGAGAACTTTAAACAATTCTGATCCATGGCTTACGCCTGTAATCCTACACATTTGAATTTTTTATTAATAATGGCCGGTTAGACCCGACTGGATAATATTAATAATAACCAGTGGACGCCATTATGGGTTTTATTGTTAATGTTATTAATTTAGTCATGAATAATTCAGTGTGGGGAGAACGATTCGATCCCTTGTAATAGGTAGCATGATTAATTTATTAGATTTAAGGCATTTTTATTATTTTTCTAAATCGATTCTTTTATTGAAACTAGTTTTAGATTATTTTATGTTCGGTCTATAATGTATTAGGCGTAAAATTTTCATGACTGGATTAGCAGAATTAGTTATAAGATAAATTCTGTTAATGTTATTACAGATTGTCTGGGAAATCGGTTCTCGATGTTAGTGGCTTTATTTAATTAATTGTTATATTATTCAGTTTTAGATTAAAGTTATTAATTGATGAAATGTAATCCGAACGGTTAGAAAGTTTACAAAATTATAATTCTGATTTATCTTAGTTTTTTAAGAGGAAATGTTTTTGCATAAATCATAAACTCACTAGAAACTTATACGAATATCGTACTTAATCCAGATTTGGCAACATTTGCAATAAAATATTTGATTTAACTAACCTAAATCTGGTTTTATCAACAAATGAGCTTAAGTTCAGTCCCAAATTATTCTAGTTTTAGGCATACTGATCCTGATTTATTTTATACTTGCTGCGCCCCGCGGTTTCACCCGCATAAGTGTCAATTCCGTGGGAATATCAGGATAAAAAGTATTCTATGTGTTAATCCAGGTTATGAACTATCTGTGTGCCAAACATCCAAATCTGCTTAGTAGTTTTTGCGTGAAAGAGTAACAAACATCCATCCATCCATCCATCCTCATAAACTTTCGCATTTAAAATTATTATAATTCAGCACAAATAATAATAATAATAAAATTCAGCTGCATCCGGTTAGACTGGAAGCCGACCCCAACATAGTTGGGAAAAGGCTAGGCAGATGATGATGATTTAAAATTATTATAATTAATATAAAATATAATATATAAATAATATATATTATATTTAATATTAATAATATGTAAAAGTTTTATTTATTCATTGCGTTGACTTAGAAGCTTGATTTTTTTAGAGCTCCAAGGGACCATAAACCTATTACGTACCTACTTGATATTAATTTCAACTTGAAACCTCCACGAGTTCCCGAGAAAAAGGGTCTTAACAGATTGACAGACAGACGGACGGACAGACGGACAACGAAGTGATCATATAAGGGTTCCGTTTTTTACTTTTAAGGTACGGAACCCTAAAAAAAACGAAATAACATTTGTGAATACTAACATTTTCCCACATTTCCTCCAAAACACACACATAACTAATCCAACAAAACAATTCAAACAATTTAGTTTGTGATCACGACTTAAGGGCGCGTCAGACGATGACGGATCGCTTTATCCGGCAAAAGTTAATTTCCTTTCTCACACCAACAAATTCAATCCCTCCGGTCCACAATGGAGCATATTTGCTTATCTTTAATTGATTCACTCTAACCCCTCGGTTCTGATAAGGATTAGCTCTATTCACGCTGACTTTTACAAGGGTAGCTCACCCTTAACGAGGGATGTCGCATAGAGTATAATATGTGTGGTTATGTAGAATTAGGGGGTTAGTTGTCTGCCTATTTTGGGTGTTACTCGTAGAGGGCTAGCTACAGTCAGTCTGCCTAGCCTTTTCCCAACTATATTAGGGTCGACTTCGAGTCAAACGGATGCAGCTGAATATCAGTACTTTACATGGAGCGACTGCCTATCTGACCTCCACAACCCAGTAACTGGGTAATACGATACCTCTTGGTAAGACTGGTTGTCAGACTTTCGGGCTTCTGACGACCCGTAACGACTGTCAAAGATCCACAAATGACAGCCGGGACCAACGCCTTAACGTGCTTTCCGAGGCTCGGAGGAGTCTCGGTATGTAAAGATGGTCACCCATCCACAGACCAACCCCGGCAAGCGTAGCTTAACCTGTTGAATCGATCCGTGCGGCAGTTATTACTTAGCCACGAGTTCCTCTGTAGAGGGTTAGCTACAGTGTTGTTGAAAATAAAAGTACCCGTACGAGAGTAGACTTGTGTTAGATGCCGTGTCAATTTAAAGAACACTTAATAATATCGATACTGGAAATTTCAAATGTCGTAAAGGACAGGGAATACAATGTCCTTTACGACAATTGAAATTTCCGGTATCGATATGTAGTACAATCATTTTAGATATCAATGAAATATGTATCAAACTAGAGAGTAGATTGCTACCTGAAATTGCTACGAATAATGTTTATTGCAACATTTACATTTCGAAGCAACATTTAGATATGGTTTAGTTTAACCCACCTATGTTGTTGTAAAACCGAGTAACGTCTTTGGTACATGTAAATAGACACTATCAGAGTAACCCCTTCCTACTATTGGCGGATGTAGGCACAAAACCCAACCTGTCTCCTCTACAACTAACCCCAACTGCTCACACGATTACCTACATCGGATTTCATAATCGGCGCGTGTCGCGTATTATCGGGCGGCGTCGTGCGACATCGGGCGACGTCGGCTGACGTCGGGCGGTAATGCGATACTCGTGAATTACAACAGTTTATCGTGGTGAATCTGAGATGTTTGCACAGGGGAAGTGTAATGGTTTTATGGATTTAGCTAAATTGTTCGATGTGTTGGCCTTATTGTTGTAGCTGTCGTTTTTAATTAAAAATGTATCGTTGTGTTGGGGGTGGATGGTTATTACGTTTGTATTTTGTGGTTTTTATTGCTGAGATTGTTATTCTTTTTGCAGAACATGTCTTTGTGGCTTATGATTGTTTTATTTAATAAAAAGATCCATTTATTAATGAAATCTTAAAATTTTGCGATGAAGTTTATTGAACAACTACTTGTTTTTTTAACACCAATACAACATAATATCTACATGAGATCAATCAGCAAAAAACACAGTATTTTAATCCCTCAAAGTTTACAGCATTTAATAAACCCGTCAGTCGAACGTTTTCAATAACGTCAAGTTTAAAAAAAGTGCACAAGTCAGTCGGGCGGACACGTGATATGCGTACACGTGGAAATTGGAAAAATCCATGGAAATCCGCTTTGGCTGGACACCCATTTTTAGGAGTATCGGATTTTTTGCCGATGCCAAATTTTAAATGATGTTGTGAGGTACTTTTTTTTTGTCGTATCTGGAGCATACAAACTACTTATTGCTACTAATTTCTATGACGTATGTTTTTTAGGGCCTGTTTACCTCAACTGCAGCCGCTACAGGCTAGATTTTTCTCCAAACTGGCTTCCACCAGCGCCTTTTCCAGCGTGGGATCTTTATTAATTATAGCCTACATTATTTAGTGATAATACAGCATTCTACTAGTGAAAGAATTTTTTAAATCGGTCCCGTAGTTTTTGTCAAATAAAAATACTAATCTTTTTCTTTTTATATTATTAGTGTAGATTCTTAAGGTCTGTTTTTCAATGATGAATCTTTTTGGGATTTTACAGATGACAATATGTAGTAAGTAGTATATCAAGGCAGTGCGAGGGATATTTTCTGACATCAGGGTGCAAAATCGACAACGCACTTACAAATATCAAAGAGATTATAATAATATTAATGATTATAGGTAGGTACCACAAAACTGTTTAGGAACGTGATTAGCATAGCCTGAAGGATATTTCTCTATAAAAATCTGACCAGCCACCTCCTTACCAACGGACCAACATCGAAGTCTACTATGGCCCATCAGATACCATTACAATTGAATCCATAAACCACTATATACACCCATAACATTGACGACATAGCCCAATATAGCCCACCAAAATGCTAGGGGGACAAAACTGCAGGAAATTTGATTTTTTATCGTGTGCTAACAAAGAGTTGCAATGGCGCCGTTCGCACGACGATTGACAATATTTGATGGCATTTTTAACGATAACATGAGTTTTAAAAGTTCGTGTAATTGAAGTTTTCAATTACCGCTACTTTTTCTTGCAAAACGTAACTAGATAGCTCTATCTTGATACTTGTACTTGGTACTTGATATAAATTAAGAAGCCTATGTTTAGTTTTTAATTAACTGAGTGTACGGTGAGTTGCATCAATTGTATATCCCAGTTGTATTAAAATTTTAATACAACTGGGGTACCCAATTGATACAGCACACCGTACATCGCTTAGTCGTGGACGAGTATGTTTACCTAGGACAAACTGTCCAGCTAGGTAGGTCCAACTTCGAGAAAGAGGTCAATCGTCGAATCCGACTCGTCTGGGCAGTGTTCGGGAAGCTACGCAATATCTTTTCGTCCCACATACCATAGTGTCTTAAGAGGGAAGTCTTTGACCAGTGCGTGTCGTGGTTGCTCACAATGAGCCATAACAGAAGGCCAAAAGTCACCCAAAGGGCAATGGAGAGGGCTATGCTTGGAGTTTCCCTACGTGATCGAATCAGAAATAAAGAGATGCACAGGAGAGCCAATGTAACCAACATAGCCCGAAGAATTGCCAAACTTAAGTGGCAGTGGGCGGGGCACATTGCTTGCAGAATGGATGGCCGATAGGGCTGAAAGGTTCTGGAGTGGCGACCGCGTACCTAAAGAAGTAGCGTTGGAAGGCCTCAAGATGGACCGATGACCTTATGAAGGCCGCAGGAATCCGCTGGATGCGGGAAGCACAGAATCGGTCGAAGTGGCGGTGCTTGGAGGAGGCCTATGTCCAGCAGTCGAGAAAGACGTCCTCTTTCGGCTGAAATGTTAATGATGATGACATCGCTTAGTGCAAGACATTAATTTTGATATTGATATCGGAGACCTGAAAGCCGTCGGCTATGGCCGTCTTATTTATACTTCAGTAATATGACGCCTCAAGCAGCTATAATAGCCTGAAATGTTAAAAAATAGACTCCACTCTCAAACCAAATAAAAATCCAAGACAGAGCCCTGTCAACAGTGACGTGAGGCCGTTTCGTGCACTTGAGCAAGTGAGTCGTAGTTGATTGTAGTTTGATTATATTTTGATTGTAGTTTGATTGTATTTTGATTGTAGTTTGATTGTAGCTTGATTGTATTTTGATTGAAGTTTGATTGTAATTTGATTGTAAATGGTTGTAAATGTGTGCGTGTAAGCGTGTATGCACAGAGCGGAGGTGTAGTTTTGGCATGCTTCACTGTATTGTTCGCAGCGCTATGTCTTGGTTTTTTATTTGGTCTGAGGCTCCATCAGACCAAAGAAGCAGTTGATTGTAACAGTATTATAAGAGTAGTCTGATAGTCAGATTACAATCATAGTCATTATCATAGATTACAATCATATAAACACGAGTTGTTTTCTTTTCATCATTTCTGCTCGTAAACCTCATCCTCCTCAATCTGCCTTGCCTTTTCCCAACTATGTTAGGGTCGGCTTCCAGTCTAACTGAATGCAGCTGAATACCAGTATTTTACTTGGAGCGACTACCTTTCTGACCTCCACAACCCAGTAACTAGGTAATACGATACCCTTTGGTAAGACTGGTTGTCAGACTTTCGGGACTTTTCGGTACAAATGACAGCCGGAACCAACGGCTTAACGTTCTTTCCGAAGCACGGAGGAGTCTCGGTATGAAGAAATGGTCGGGCATCCACGCACCAACCCCGGCAAGCGTAGCTTAACCTGATGGATCGACACGTGTGGCTACAAGTACTTGGCCACGAGCTCCTCCTCTTAAACTACTTCCTCATAATAAACGATAATATCGATCGTCGATCTTTTTAATAGTTCGTAAGATCGACTGAATATTAGTTGAAATTAGGGACATATCGACGTAGCCTACCTACGTCAGTTCTTCAAAAAAGCATGGTTGACGAACGAACGCTCAAATGTTACATTTGAAGACAGAAATAGTCAAGAAGTTAATTTTCTAACAAATAATGAATACTGAGAAGAACAATTTTCTAGGTTAATAGCTTATTTAATTCCTCAAACAAGTCGTAAACGTCAATTAGAATCATTGATGCAATAACTAATGTGACGTTAGATAAACATAACATGTTCCCAATCAGTTCTGATGTTAGGAACATCGTTTTACTATGTAATTACTTGTTTAATTAGTTGGTTGATGTTTCGCGAATGTCAAGAGTTTATTTACCCCGATATTGAATTAACTGTTTTTTTTTTTTTTTTTGGTTTGGAAATTGTTAAAACGGAGGGCATGTCAGACTCTTACTGACTAAAACCCACCCATGTTCCTTCAGTTGCCTGTATGTTGCCAGGGGCCACGGTAACCCTTTCGGACAAACCCGCAATCCCGGCAGGCATCGGCCCTAGCGAACCCCGTCAATTCTGCTGACATCTCTTTGAGGCGCGCGTGGAACACAACGCGCCGTCGACCCGGGCCTGGTAAAATACACAATACCTAGTGTGTTTCATTTGTTTTTTTACATCTCTTGTAGGCTAGTCTCTCTATAAGGCCATTTTTAAACACAAGTCAACACACTTCCTGTCTTATATGAATGCGAAAATGAATGTAATATGCCTATTTTGCACAGTTTTACACGATTTACTTGTTTTTTAAACCCCGACGCAAAAAGAGGGGTGTTGTAAGTTTGACCGCTATGTGAGTGTGTCTGTGTGTCTGTCTGTGGCAACGTAACTATTAAACCGGGCAGACCTACACCGTATGCTCCACCGTGACCTCCGGGTGATCCACACAATGGTGACACCCGGGCATTTCCTCCCGCCTTATCCGGAACAGGAACTTCTCGAAACAATCATGTCCGGTGAAGACCTGCGTCAAGCGTAAGTTGAGGACGTCGTGGCGCCTTTCTAGCCACTCCTCAAAGAGAGGACTTATCGCCGCAATTGTGGTATGCCTAAAATTAAGAAGCCTGTGTTTTGTTTTTAACTCAAACTCAAAGCATTTATTTTAAATAAACCAATTACAGGCACTTTTGAATTGTCAAGGGGTCGGTAAGTCAGAAAGATGAAGCTAGATGCTCATTCCAAAGTGTAGTAGGTACGTATGGAGAAGAACGGGCAAGAAACTCCACGTAAGTACACTCTTTTAAAACAAAATATTGGTTACATCATTCGTGTTGAAATTATACATGTGAGAACAATGTAGAAAGACGTGAACATTAAAAGCGTCCGTAATAAAAATATAAAAACAAAAACTATACAAACATTTAAATAAACCGTGGCAGCTAAGAGATGACTAGTCCCTACTGACGGCACTCGTTCACGAACATGACGCATGGATCAGCACCATTTAGCTCAACCATTTTGAAGGGAACTTAATGATCCAACACACACGCCACCATCAGCGAGACATTTGAGTGAGCATGACATATTCTCAGCCGCCAGGGCATACTCAAGTTAATAAAAGACGTACCCAGTAAATGGTAGCTTTATGGAATGTACATGGTCACAGTGCTCACACATCTAAGAGATTGAATTTATACAAAGCAAAGATAGTTTTTACAATCTTCAGCAGCTGCAACAATACTTTCGAATGCTAATCAATTAGTTTATGTTGTGGAGCTGGACCAGCGCTGAGCCAAGCATTTTTATCAGCGATGTAATCCCGCAACTTGCTTGGCAGCATAGTGTGCATTTTGTACATGATTTAAATTTCGTTTCGTATTCGTTAATTATTTGAGTGTACTTACATCGCTTAATGCAAGACTTTCATTTTGTTATTGATATCGAAGACCTGAAAGCCGTCGGCTATCAGGTCAGTTAGGCAGTTAGAGGCATGAGGGCGCGAAATTTGCCTCTCCCTCACGCGTTCCGCCTCTTCTTTCGCGAGCATCACTGCTTCGCAGAAGGAGGTGACGGCCTCCTCTCGCTCCGTACCATAGATAGGTACACCCTAACATACAAGAAGAAGTCCTGGCCTGTATGAACCAAAAAGCTCTTGCACATTCAGTCACCCAAACGTATGAAAAAGTTAAACCCAAAAATTATAAAATCTGTATCTGTACAGTACATTTCAACTCACAAAAAGCAATAAGACCAAATACCAAGAAACCGCGAAAGCTTCACAAATAAAGCTAAACATTGTGTTAGTGGCGCCATCTATCTGCGGAAGGGGGCGGCTCGTAAATTGTCACATGCGGCGCTGCGTGGGCGCCGACTGTGACGCCGGAAGCAGCGGCGAGTTTGATCAGTTGGGCTTGTGGTGTAATTTAGGGTTGAGGATTTTGTGAACGTGTAATAGTATAGTATACAGGTTTTTTTTTAACCAGTGCGCATACTTAAACACGTGACTTTAACTTAACAAAAAATCAGCTGTTCCCTACATTTTGACGAGTTATGCGAACATAAATGTAGGGAACAGCAGATTTTTTTTCGCGATTTCAGGTTTGGTCCCATAGTAAAAGTTGTTCATAATGATGAGTAACGTCACGTGTTAAAGTTTGCACACTGGTTAAAAACTTACCAAATTTCAATAAGCCTTTTAAAATAGATACCCTAAATTAGCAAATAGCTAATAAAAAACATGTGATTCATAATGATTAATGAAGTCTGGTATTTCTTCACTTTAAATAAATCCAAAATGGACGTTTTGTTTTTACTGAAAACCAGACGCAGATTTTCTATAAGAGATGGATAACTATGATATGAGTTCGACTAGGAAGACAGAATTTAACAAATCATTTAAAATCACAGATGACCAAATGTGACATTTGATTGTCAGTATTTTTATAAGTGTTGATCTCCTAAATGATTGATGAACTGAAGAACAATGCCTTATCCAAGACATAAGACAGTAGTCCTTTTGAAATATCCTTCCCCTTACAAACATCAATTTTAATTAAACCATACAAGACAACTACACCCAAAACATGTCAGGAACTATTAACAGTCCCTAAAATTCCTGATGTAATCACAAATATGTGGTCACCGTTATCAGTACAGAGTCAACTGTCGTGAAGAATGTCTCCCCATGTGTCGAACGCGTGGTCAACCTAGCGTATGGGAATTATCTCCTTTGGCAGCGGGAGGCGGAAACATCCTAGTGGAGGAATGTGAGTGCTGAGGGCTGACTTGGTGATGGTTAGTGCGTTAAATTATGAGTCTTAAGTCCATGGAATATGAATCTCAGTCTACCATGGTTAAAAGAAGTCGTTGTTGTAAGAACGGAAGTCATAATAAAGCAACGCTTTGACGCTAAAGAAACAAATTGTTCCAAAATGTTACGTACATATTTTAATTCCTTTCGTAAATAAGAGATCTTATAAGTGTTCATTCAAAAAGTTGGCAACGCCGCAAATAGCTGTCAAATATTTACCTGTTTTGATTAATTTGGCAACATTACTGTATGGAAATAAGAAATATGGCTAACTAGTGAACTAGAATATTAATAATGAAATTAAATAATTAATATCGTAACACCGAATATTTAGTTTTAGATGTAAAAAAGTATTTGGAAAGTTTTCGAATGCCTTTTTTAAACCTAATACGGTAACAACTTCAAATTCAGTGTTCAAAGTTAAATCATTTATTTCAAATAGGCCCATGTATGGCACTTTTGAACGTTAAAATCTCATGATTGCAACTCATTATTAATGTTCTAGTTTCTTAGTTAGCCACATTTCTTAATTCCATACAATAATATTGCCAAATTAATCAAAACAGCGAAAATATTTGGCAGCTATTTACGACGTTGCCCACTTTTTGGATGAATGTTCTTAAGATCGATTAATGGCAGCAAAATGAGCAGACAAAACCACATTACTTTACATTTAAGTAATTCACACTTAGTGAAGTTATCGATCAGGTTAAGGTACGCTTGCCGCGGTTGGTCTGTGGATGGGTGACCATCTTTACATATCAAGACCCCTCCGTACCTCGGAAAGCGCGTTAAGCCGCTGGTCCCGGCTGTCATTTGTAGATCTTCGACAGTCGTTACGGGTAGTTAGAAGCCCAAAAGTCTAACAACCAGTCTTACTAAGGGGTATAGTGTTACCTAGGAACTAGGTTGTGGAGGTTAGATAGGCAGTTGCTCCATGTAAAATACTGGTATTCAGCTGATCTCTGGTCACTGGTGGTGCTCTGGTTAGACTGGAAGCCGACCCCAAGATAGTTGGGAAAAGGCTAGGTAGATGATGACACTTCTGCCCCCGATAGAAAAAAGACGCATCTAACATTTTTTCCAGATTTGAGTTATATATCAGATACATGCGCCTTTTCTTTTCTGATTCCGGCAATGTATATAACTCAAATCTGGAAAAAAAAATTGATGCGACTTTTTTTCTATCGTGGGCAGACCTAGTGGCTGGCGATACTAGGACTATTTTCGCCCACCATCCTTTGTGAAATTGTGTAGAAAACAATTTAAATTAAACTAGCTACACCCCGCAGTTTCACCCGCATAAGTCTTGATCCCGTGAGAATATCGAGATAAAAAGTGTGTTATTCCAGGTTATAAACTATCTGTGTGCCAAATTTCATCCAAATCCGTTCAGCTGTTTGAGCGTGAAGAAGAGACAAACATACACACACACTCACAAACTTTCGCCTTTATAATATTAGTGTGATAAAAAAGGGAGTACTGGTGACTAACAGGAAGAAATACAGAGAGAGCACAATCAATGATAAATTTTATTTTATTTCTGATTTTATTTCTGTAAGTAGGTTTGTACAAAGACTTTTACACGTCAATCATATTTTCAAAACTAGATGAGGTGGGCGTTTCCTATCTGCCTACTCTGAGAAGAAAGGCCGAAACAAACTCAGAGGTCACAGTCTCTTTTAAAGTCCAGACATAATACTGGTCAGATCATGTGAAGACAATGTAGATTAGTGTCTGAAGTGGTCTTTTGAGGAAAGCACCACACAGATTGAGAGGGCCTGTCCAGTCAGTGCACGCATTTGTCAGTTATCGTACAGCTCAACGGATCGACGAACACTGCCAAAAAAAGAACATTTGGGTACATGATTCTCCCCGCACAATTCTCTACGGCTCTACGCCAACCCCTACAGTGCTAAGATTCTTTAATATACCTCATTTTTTTCCTCACAATACGCGTCACCCTCCATACAAACATCTTTAACCGCTGTAAGTGACAATAATTCTTACCCTGGGCGTTAACCGTCCCTGCACCCTCAGCGTATAAATACATGCAGGGGAGGTGCAGCTATCTCCTTACTGCCCCATAAACTTTAATGTGACAGTTATTTAAACTTAGATAAATATTGAGATAGCTGACGGTTTAAGATGATGGCGGATTAAGGGTGGTGAGTTTTGATGGTGGAATTTGACTTTAGCGGTTGATTGTCTGTCATCGTTGTTGAACATGTACCTACTTAATTATTAGGAACTAGCTGTGCCCCGCAGTTTGACTCGTATTAGTCTCGATCCCGTAAGAATATCGGGATAAAAACTATTTTATGTCCTAACACAGGTCATAGTCTACCCATGTGCCAAATTTCATCCAAATCCGTTTAGCCGTTTTAGCGTAAAAGCGTAACAAACAAAGACACGAAAAATCAAGTCTTTTCTTCTTTCTATTATTAGTTTAGATTAGCTACTACCCAGGGCTTCGCCCGCGCGGACCCTAACTCTAAATTACTCCTTATAACATCAGCTATCTGGCAGTGAAAGTCCTGTCAAAATCGGTTTAGCCGTTTCGAAGATTAACCTGAACAAACATACAGACAGAGAAAAAATATTCTTTTTTTTTAAGTAGGTACCGTATACACTTTCATATATACATTTAATAAAAAGCTGTTATTTTTACATTACAAACAGACACTTCAATTTTATTTATTTGTAACGATAACGATGAACA
Organism: Agrochola lychnidis; assembly: GCA_963680765.1. Taxonomy (NCBI): domain Eukaryota; kingdom Metazoa; phylum Arthropoda; class Insecta; order Lepidoptera; family Noctuidae; genus Agrochola; species Agrochola lychnidis. Next base: position 9,010,570 of record OY796869.1, on the reverse strand, counting down.
TTTCCCACAAAAACAAAGGCCACAATAATTTCTTATTAATGAGAAAAACAACAATCCACTAGCTTTTATTACATTAATTTGCTCCTTGGGTCATCGCCGAGTACACAAGGCTACACATAAAGCAATACATTTCCATTTTATGCTGATCTCGCACTGTATAGGATTTCCGTATAATGCGAAGTCAGCTTATACTGGAAATGCTTGATGTGTAGCCGTGCTTGATGTGTAGCATTAGCTTGATGTGTAGCCGTGTGTACATAACTAATTAGCCTGTAGGTAGCCTGTCAAACATTACAGGCTACTTACAGGCTAGGCGAGGTTTACTTATCTCACCATGCGCCCAGTTAGGAGAATCTTGACCTTCGGTTTCAGGATTGGCCTCATCATTGATGTTTTGGAAATATAAGATGTTGTTTCTAGTATGCATAGCTTTCACGTTTAAGCGCAAAGTGTAAGCGCACGCCAAAATATCGCGGCGGGATTTTATCGCGCACTGAATTTTCAACTCTCGGTGTTGAGTCGAACGTTCTGAATCCAACAGAGTGCGTCCCAGCGCGTTGAAAAAACACACTGTTGGATTTTCAACTCTCGGAGTAAAAATAAATAAAATTCATTTATTTCAGGTCCTAGACCCATATTAAAAACAAAAAACAATACACAAATTAGTCAATTTTATAAGTGTCACAGAAAAATGTCAGATCAAATCAATTAATATCAAAAGCACACAACAAAATAAAAATTAAATTAAATAGAACAATGAATTAAATAGTAAGTGAAGTAATGTCAGAAGTAAAAAAATTAAATTATAACATTCATAACGTTGACAAATCAAGCACCAGCAATATGCCTGCTACAACAGTGCCCAACGTAGGGGCAATCCAGTCGTTGAGCAATCACCGCCAGAACAGTGTTGGAGCTAGACCGCACCCTGCGCACCAAAGACGCGTAAAACAAAGCGTTGAAAACCCAGTGCACGAAAAAAATTCGCGAAAGGGCTAAGTAAACTTTTAAACAGGGTACAGTGCGACACAACTTAGACGTTGCATCGGCAAAATTCGTAAAACCGATCACCATCTGAACCGCTTTCAAAATCACCAATATTTATTACTGCTTTAGGTGAAAATGATCTTTACTCAAACGCAATAACTTAAGTCACATAACCAAATACATTCGTAAATTTAAAATGAATTAATGCAAATTTTCAAATTAATGCTACATCGTCGTACTGTAACATAGTTTTAACTCCAACTTTGGCCGCAAAAAACTATACAATATCCTCAAAATAATTATGTTAACCAATAAAACAACGCTTTAAAAACGCTAATCGATTTAAAAAACATTAATTACACGCATAATAACAATTTATCTCTATACAAAATAGCTTCTTAAGTTCAGCCAATCAAAAAATAACGGTTAACGGTTAAAACTAGTTCGTTATCAGCAACAAATACATTAAAATAAAAACGATTACATTTACAATGTCGACCAGTATCTGTGACGGTCGAGATAACACTACTTTAGCTTTATAAAGAAAAAAACTAAAATAATAAAAATTGTTGACACGAAATGCTGCGCTTACACATCTGCTGTTACAATTTTATTGCAATTTATACTAATACTATAATAAAGCTGAAGAGTTTGTTTGTTTGAACGCGATAATCTCTGGAACTTCGTCTTCTTGCATATCAAATGCCCAATTTTTTTTATTAGCAACTAATGGTCTTTTTTAGGGTTCCGTTGCCAAATGGCAAAAAACGGAACCCTTATAGATTCGTCATGTCTGTCTGTCTGTCTGTCTGTCTGTCCGTCCGTATGTCACAGCCACTTTTTTCCGAAACTATAAGAGCTACGCTGTTGAAACTTGGTAAGTAGATGTATTCTGTGAACCGCATTAAGATTTTCACATAAAAATTATAATTATACTTAGAACTGAAACTCAAAAAAAATTTTTTCATCAATCCCATACGTGTGGGGTATCTATGGATAGGTCTTCAAAAATAATATTGAGGTTTCTAATTTCATTTTTTTCTAAACTGAATAGTTTGCGCGAGAGACACTTCCAAAGTGGTAAAATGTGTGTCCCCCCCCCTGTAACTTCTAAAATAAGAGAATGATAAAACTAAAAAAAATATATGATGTACATTACCATGTAAACTTCCACCGAAAATTGGTTTGAACGAGATCTAATAAGTAGTTTTTTTTTAATACGTCATAAATCGTAAACCGCAATTTACCTTTCATTCAATGTTACTTGCTGATACGGAACCCTTCATGGGCGAGTACGACTCGCACTTGGCCGGTTTTTTTTTTCTTCGACTATCTCACGTGTAGCTATTTTTCCTGCTAACTTTACGTAAAGCTAGCATTTTTGTCGATTTCTCGAGATCGGTTCGAGCAACAAAATTGATGTTTTAGCAACTAATTATCAACAAATTGTGAGTTTTTTTTTCCGTTTTTGCATATTTGGCGATGTCAGTTTTATGGAGCTATTTTTGAGGAAGGTATATATGAGGAAGGTTTTATATCATGACGCTACAACCCTTAGAAGCCAAGCAAAAAGAAAAAAGTCAAGATGAACGCTAAACGAAAATTCAAAAATAGCGCGAGCGGGCGATGCGATGCGACGCGATGGGTCAGGAGAGCAAGAAATTTCACGGCAGAAGCTAGTAAAGCATACAATTGTTAAGTTTGGGTTACATCTATGCGTTAAATATCTAAGGTGAGGAAAAAAAGCTGTTTTTTTGAAGTGGAAACTTTTTTAGGCGCGTTGGGCATTTTTGAGATGGAACGGTAAACGGTAAAAGACTTCAACGCGTTGATTACCGCGGTGCCGATTTTGTTTTTTCAAGTTTAATTGTTTATAACTTGTTACGCAACAAAAAGTAGACGTAGAGACTGTAATTTAAATCGTGTGTATTACTTTCTTTGCCCATATATTGTTATATTTATTTAAACGGAACCTAGTGAGGTTTTCTTTTCTTCTTTCTTTCTTTTCCTTTTTTTTTTAAAAAAACGTTGCCCCACTCTAGGAATTTCAAATTTTCTCACATACTATTTCAAATTTTCATCCATGCCTATCAGATTTACGAATTACAATTAGTGATAAAATAAGTAACCGAAGCGCAAACTTAATGATTATAAATTCAGAAAAAAACCTAATGTGATCATTGGCAATTTTATACTAAAATGTATAGGTCCAAAATCATATAAAATAAAAACCAGCCAATTGCGAGGCGGACTCGCACACGAAGGATTCGATACCACCGGACAATATTCAGCAAAAAACGCGGAAATAAACATGTTTCTTGTATGACGCCCTTTCATTTTTAAATTTATTGTATTTTTAATATTTGTTATTATAGCGGCAACAGAAACACACAATCTGTAAAATTTTCAACCGTCTACCTATTATGGTCCATGAAATACAGCCCGCTGACAGACAGACGGACAGCGGAGGCTTAGTAATAGGGTTCCATTTGAACGGAACCCTAAAAATAAACTACTTACGTCTTCGATTGAGGAAGTACATACTTAATTAACATAGCAAATAATTACATAGGTAGGTTTACATTTAATTAATTTTTAAGCACCTCTTATTAGTGTCAAATCTTGTTAATAAACAAGACTCTTTAGAACAAGATCTGATTTTATAACTCTAATTGGATTAGTTATGGTTTCCTGAGAATAAGATAAGAACCAGTCTTGTGTGAATTAGACTACGAAATCATGTATGTTACTTAAAAAAAAATGGCAGTGGCACTCCGGGAGTGCCGATAGAAGTGAAAACTTGAACAAGATCGCCTTGGTGGAAGAAAAATATTTGTACAGAACATTGGTCCGTAACCTTATCTAAATAAAGAGCACAATCGCGTTTCCAAAAAAAAACTTTCAAACCCTTTAAAGTAAAAATACTTGCATAGAACATTGATCTGTAACGTAATATAATAAATGAAGAGCACAATCGCGTTTACAAAAATGAGGTGTCGGTAACGGTGTCGCGAGTTCAATTGTTTTTTCCTATCTCAAAAATGCCCAACACGCCTAAAGAAGTTTTCACTTCAAAAATTAATATACTTTACAGACAGGTATTTTAAAACGTCACATTTAGATACACGCTCCATGAGCTCATAGGTTATCTAATGTGTGAGCCCAAATAACCACTTTTTGCATTGGATGGCGTAGGTCGATTTCTAGTTTCACCCATTTTTTTTTTCCAAACAATAAAACTATCCTATTTGCAAGCGATATTTGCCACCGAGTCACTAAGAAAAAAATTAAAAAAAACAGTGGCACTTCGGGAGTGCCGACAGAAGTAAGAACTTGAAAAAAAATCGGCACCGCGGAATCAACACGTTGATGCTTTTACTCCACGCACTGCGGTAATCAAAGCGTTGATGTCTTTTAAATGGTCTAAAGCTGGTGTCATCACAGTGTCTCGAAATCAATGGTTTAGTCCTATCTCAAAAATGCCCAACGCACCTAAAGAAGTTTTCACTTTAAAAAATTACCACTAGGTATCTGGAGCCCTAACACAGCCAAAAGTTTCGCAGCAAATCCAGTAGAAGATGAAGTTGGACAAAACAAACGACAAGTGGTCTACATTACGCCTTTGCATAGTAGTGGGATGATGCAGGTTTACAATAGCCGAAAGCCCCGACGATCAGGCCGACGGTGGAAGCGAGCTTCCCCCAGAATCCTCAACCGCAGAGGAACTGGCTATCTTACCTCAAACTGCCGAAACACAACATTGCTGTAAACATTATTGTTATGGCGACAGACTTAGATAAGATGTTGGTACCTAGCCAGGCTTGGAGTCTCTCTGAGGAATCGAATCCGGAACGAGGTGATCCGGCAGAGAACCAAAGCTATCGACATAGCTCACAGAATAAGCAAGCTGAAGTGGCAGTGGGCTGGTCATATCAGCCGTAGAACCAATAACCGTTGGGGTACACGTATTCTTGAGTGGAGACCGCGAATTGGCAAACGTAAGGTAAGACGCCCTCAGGCTAGGTGTAGTGACGATTTTCGCAGTACGGCTGGTAGCAGCTGGATGAGAGTTGCCGAGAATCGAGCTGAATGGCGTGCAATTGGAGAGGCCTATGTCCAGCAGTGAACTGCTATAGGCTGATGATGATGATGAGCTAACCAGCGGACTTAGAACAAACCCAACCACCAACCAAACCGAGCCGAAACATAGAAGTGGTTATTGATGAATTTTACAGAATAGCATTAGAGATAGCAACATAAATGTGGAGGTATCTCTATTGTCTGTAATTAACGATAAGTACTTGTAAATATGTAATTACAAAACAAACTGAACCCAACCACTCATTGTAACAACCGACTCAATGCAACAACGCCCTTATTAATAAAATTACAAAAATGATAACAAGAATATTACGAACAAGCCAACATTTCTACCTCACACTTCTAGGAATCATGTAATGTACTACAGCGACATGAACGTCCATTAATTAAGTCTAATTATAAAATATCGCGGTCTGTAGGCTCGGGAAGTTTTAATTGATATTATTAGTTGTTAAAATTGTTAAGTACGTATGTGTTTTGTTGGTTGTAACTTTTTCGAAAAATGGGGTGAAATATTGTACAGTACAACTATGTTCTTAATGTCCTTCGGCAAACCTCGTGTTTCGTCAGTCGTCGGATTTCTTTCATTTGCTCTTTGCACTTGGTGCAGACCGGACGATCTCAATCGACTTTGAAGTATACAGAGTTGTTAATACTCTTTTAACTTAATACAATTTATTAAAAAAATTGTAGGAAAGCTGCTAAAGTCTCAGGCACGACAGATAGGAAAATAGTTTTACAGCTCTATATAGTTCACACGAAAATCAAAACAAAACAATAATAAAGTACTTAGTTCTGAATTAAAATTATTATACAAGATAAATCTATTAATTAATGGACATGGAAATTAGCATTCGTTTGTATTCGGAAATGCGATGATTCCCGAGGGACATTAAGAAAATATAAATATTGTAGAAGTGAGTCATATATCTCTATCTATTCATTTAGTTAGTCCATTTTTAAGTGATTCGGCTTGTAACACTATTTTTAATGCCCATCATTACCAAGCACAATTTTTATTTTCTTGTGGAAACATTCAGGCTTGGTGAAAAAGAAATGGCATACACCTCGGTTTTTATTGCATGTAATATCATCATCATCATCATCAGTCTATAGCAGTCCACTGCTGGACATAGGCCTCTCCAATTGCACGCCATTCAGCTCGATTCTCGGCAACTCTCATCCAGCTGCTACCAGCCACCCTTCGAAGATCGTCACTCCACCTAGCCTGAGGGCGTCCTACCTTACGTTTGCGAATTCGCGGTCTCCACTTAATAACACGTGTACCCCAACGGTCATCGGTTCTACGGCTGATATGGCCGGCCCACTGCCACTTCAGCTTGCTAATTCTGTAAGCTATGTCGATAACTTGGGTTCTCTACCGGATCACTCAGAGAGACTCCAAGCATAGCCCGCTCCATGGCTCGCTGAGCAACCTTAAATTTATGGACCAGCCGTACCGTGAGTGTCCACGTTTCGGCTCCGTAGGTCATAACAGGCAGGACGCACTGATTGAAGACCTTCGTCTTTAGGCTCTGTGGAATACGCGACGAGAAGACTCGACGAAGTTTCCCAAACGCTGCCCAGCCCAGCCGAATTCTTCTGCACGCGTAGCATGACCACCGTAGAAACGAGTTTTGTCGACGGAAGAATAGACAAAATGACAGATAAACAATCACAATCTGTCATTTTGTCTATTCTTCCGTCGACAAAACTCGTTTCTACGGTGGTCATGCTACGCGTGCTGTTAGTCTCCCTCTCAAAGTTGTTCTTACCAAACTGCAGAGTTTGCCCGAGGTAAACGTATTCTAATACGTAAACGTATTCGTAATATAACCTATAGTATACCATAGTTTTTAACCTATACCTATATAGATGGAAATATACACTGATCGATCGTCTTACTTCGATTATCTTCACTAGGACTGAAAATGAAACCTAATCATTAAACAGTGTAGAATTTAACATAACAAATGCTAAGTTTTTCCGCGAAGAATTTGATCCTTAACAATCTACATGGTTACACCACTTTATTACACAAAGCTTTGCCATCGGAAAATTTTAAAAAAAAGAACAAAGCTAAATTGGCGCCAATTCTCAATACATCTCTATGCTCTGTTCTGAGTACCCGTGAGTGCCCCCGCCCACGGCCATAAAGCCGCCCACTCAAAGTCATACATTTGAACAAAGTTACAATGAGTTTCAGAACGCATAGACTAAAATATGCAGTTGTTGTTTCATTCAAAATTGGCACTGATTTTCAGGGCAAACGAGTAATTCTGGGTAATTCAGAAGATTAATTGATAAATGATTTTATTTCTGTAAGTAGGTTTGTACAAACACTTCTATGTTCTATGTTATGGGGTTTGGTTTCCGCACTTAGTCCGTCAGGTGGACCATTGTGCGTGGGCCATGGCGGCCGTTTGGTGGTTATTCCAACCAGCCCACCTCCCTCCAGAAGTAAATCAAAACTCCTGGTTTGTTCAGAACATCTGTAAAAGATCTGGGTGACCCGAGGGTTTCTGTTCTAATTTGGGTGACGCCTGTGCATTCAAAGAGCACGTGCGCGACGGTTTCCTCAGCCTCCATGCATGCCCTGCACAGGGGGCTGTCCGTTATGCCTATTGTGTGGAAGTGTTTGTTTAGCGAGCAGTGTCCCGTGATGGTTCCCGTCACCAGGCGCAGGCCGTTCCTGTCCAGGCGTAATAAACGCCTGGTTAGCCTGCTATCCAGGGATGGCATAGCTTCTTTGGACTGCCTGCAGCCCAGTGTCGAGGTCCACCAGTACTCCGCTTGTGTGAGGGTGAACTCCTGTAGCCACCTGCGTATTTGATTGAAAGGGATCGGTACGATAGGTTCGGGTCCACAGACCGCCGTGCTAGAACCTCTTCTAGCAAGTTCGTCAGCTGCGTCGTTACCTAGCGATCCGCTGTGTCCTTTTATCCATTGTAGTGTCACCATGTTGCGACTAGATACCGTTACTTGTTCTAGTGCATTGTGACATTCTAGTATTAATTTCGAGGTAATATATTTTTTCTTCAGGGATTGGAGAACTGAGGCGCTGTCAGAGAGTATACGTATGTGGGTGTCCGTAACTCTCCTGGCTTCAATGGCGTGGACCGCTTGTATGATGCCCACACACTCCGCCTGATAGACGGTGTTGAACATTCCCAGCGGTCGGGATATCTTAATGTTGAGGTCGTATGAGAAGACTCCGACCCCGGTACCGGAGTCGGTCTTCGATCCGTCAGTGTAGACCCTCACCTTTTCCGGGCCTGAGTAGTCACACTGTTCTTCTGTAACTATTATGTCGTAGTGCCTTTGAAAATGGTGTGATTTCGGGGCTTTGTCGCAGAGTGATGCCATCATTGGCCGACGCTTGATTACATCTTCCTTTATGCGTGTGTGCTTAATTCTAGAGTCTCTGCTTAGGGTTCCTGATAAATGCAGCCTAAAGGCGGCCAGAGCCGCCTCCTCCCGCACAATGAGGTGCAGAGGCGGCAGTCCAAGCATTGCTTGTAAGGCGGCTGTGGGTGTAGTTTTCATACTGCTAGTGATTGCAACACAAGCAAATCGCTGCAGTTTTTCGAGTTCTCTTTGGGCTGTACTCAGGTCTGTCCTGGGCCACCAGACCAGTGAGCCGTATGTGATAAGCGGTCGGATGACTGTGGTATATAACCAGTGGGTGACCTTGGGGCTAATCCCCCAATTCCTGCCAAGCAGTCGTTTACACTGCCACAGGGTTATGCTGGTTTTTGTTGTGACATCATCATCATCATCATCATCAGCCTATAAATGTTCCCACTGCTGGGACACAGGCCTCCTCTCTGTGAGAGGGAGTGGGCCGTAATCTACCACGCGGGCCCAGTGCGGGTTGGTAGATGTCACATGTCTTCGAATTTTCGGTTCTAGGACATGCCGGTTTCCTCACGATGTTTTCCTTCACCGTTTTGAGAGCAGTGGTGATGAAATAATTTACACAAAGTAAAGCGCCTGTCTGGGTTCGAACCTACGACCTACAACTCGTAAGTCGCGGCCGTTACCACTGGGCCACCACTGCTCTGCTGTTGTGACATAGTTCGTGTGTTTTGCCCAGTTCAGTTGCTTGTCCAAAAAGATGCCCAAGTATTTGGTTTCAGTTGAGAGGCTTAGGGTTGTTCCAAAGAATCGTGGTAGCTGTAGTGTCATCAATTTCCTCTTTTTTGTGAAGAGAATCAGTTCGGTTTTTGTAGGGTTCACTGAGAGTTGGTGCATACTGCACCATTCCTCTACTATTTTCAGAGCTTGACGCATGAGATTGCATAGGGTGTTTTCGTGGGTCCCGTTTATTATTATGGTTATGTTGTCGGCGTAGCCTACGGTGAAATAACCTTTGTCATTGAGTGTTTTGATGAGGCTGTCTACTACCAGGTTCCATAGCAGCGGCGAGAGGACACCCCCTTGTGGGCAGCCCTTCGCAACGATGGCTCTCGTAGTGTCATTTACTGTGACTTGTACAGCTCTCAATTTGAGCATGTTGGTGATCCAGCCACTCAGGGTCGAGTCTATGCCGTGTCGATCGAGGGCCGTGTTTATACTGTTAAACATGGTTTTGTCAAAGGCGCCCTCGATGTCAATGAAGGCAGCCAGTGCTGAGCATTTGTGGTCCACTGCGCATTCAATTTTACTAACCACGCTGTGCAGCGCTGATTCTGTTGATTTGCCTGTGGAGTACGCATGCTGTTGTTTGTGAAGTGGTATTACCCGGAGAGGTCCGTCTCGGATGTGCCGGTCACAGAGTCTCTCGAGGGTCTTCAGTAAGAAAGATGTAAGGCTTATAGGCCTATAAGCTTTGGGTTGTGTATAATCGGTTTTGCCAGGTTTGGGTATGAAAATGACTTTCACCTCGCGCCATGCGAGAGGTGTGTGTCTAAGTGCAATGCAGGCTCAATATATCTCCACCAGCCATGGTGTCAAATAATCTACCCCCCACTGCAGCAGGGCTGGGAAGATGCCATCCAGCCCTGCCGATTTGTATGGCTGAAAGGTGTTGATAGCCCACTTTACTCGCTCTTCTGTCACTATGTTGCGGGCTCTTGACCAGTCTTGATCCGTTGGGGTCCATTCTGGTTCAGCCTCCCACAACCTGTCCTCCAGTATTCTACAGTCTGGGAAGTGAGTTTCGAGAAGGACCTAACTGGTTTCATGGTCAGTTAGTGTATATGAGTTATCGGGTTTTTTAAGCGCGCCGAGGGTTCGGTCCTGATCGGTTGATAGGATCTTCCTTACCCTTGCGGCTTCGTTATTTGTCTCGATAGACTCACAAAATTAACGCCATGCTGTCCTCCTGGCGGTTCTGATTTGCTTTTTGTATATATATTGGGTCTCTTTGTATATCTCCCAGTCGACCGGGAGTCTGGTGTTTTTGGCTCTGTTAAATTGCTAACGTAGCGCATCTCTGAGTTTACTAAGTTCAGCGTTCCACCATGAGCTACAGTACAAACACTTTTAGACGTCAATCATATTTTTAATAAAAACTAGATGAGGTCGGCGTTTCCTATCTGACTACTCTGATAAGAAAGGCCGAAACAAACTCAGAGGTCACAGTCTCTTTTGAAGTCCAGACTTAATCTTAGTCAGATCAAAGAATAAAAACTTTCAGTGAGTCAATTAATTTACTACTATTTGTTCAAGATCTTAATTATTCATTCCAGTTTCTGTATTACTACATAAAATAGGGAGATAGTTAGTTCAACAGTACGTATGCATCACATTAGAAAAGAATCAGGAAATACCTAAATAGTCCAACTATTTGCACAATGCTTCCAAACCAGACAAAAAATCTTGCATTTTTACACGCTTCTTACAGTAACCAATTAGTCCTATATATCAGGTTTCGGTGTCAGAACCGTAGAACCGATGACCGTTGGAGTACACGCGTTCTTGAGTGGAGACCGCGAATTGGCAAACGTAAGGTAGGACGCCCTCAGGCTAGGTGGAGCGACGATCTTCGAAGGGTGACTGGTAGCAGCTGGATGAGAGTTGCCGAGAATCGAGCTGAATGGCGTGCAATTAGAGAGGCCTATGTCCAGCAGTGGACTGCTATAGGCTGATGATGATGATGATGATGATCAGGTTTACAGGACACGGAAGGAAAGCTTTTTCAAAACAAAAAATACTATACAATTATAGACACTTTTTTTTCAATTACAAATCGACGATAGTATATCGCATTCACAAAGTTATTTCAATACTTAGACGTTTTTTAACTGATATGAAAAAAGGTCCTCAATTCAACAGTACCTACGTTTTGTTTTTGTGTGTTTGTTACGATTACTCCGCCAATTATGAATTGATTTTGATGATTATTTTTTTGTTTGGTAGGTCATACTTCAGAGGTTGTTCCTGTCACTGTTATTTACATAGCAGGTAGTCTTTGTATTCGAATTTGTGTAGAGTAGGTACCACAACTAAAAAGCGAAAAATAAAAACTTTTTACAAAATAAAAGACCGACTTCCAAAAAAATATACTACAAAGTTAAAAATAACTAAAATTTCGGTATTCGGTGTCTTTGGTTTTGAATTTTCGTTTTTTGCCACCGACTCCCAAAATTAAAGCTATTTTTCGATTTGTAGTATTTTTTTGGTAGTCTCTAGTTTTTTTTTTTTGTCAATATTGTTCGATATTCTACGACAAGCAAGGAGTCACAAGCCGCCTCCTGTTCTATCAGTCCAAGACGCTACAAAGTCAGAGCTTGTTATATCAATACAAAGAATCGTCGTTACAGCGTATAGCTCGTAAAGCAGACTTCAGTCGACGTCTGCGAACACAGGTTTAACTATCTGCTGAAGGTTTCAGCAACTACAAAGAGAATGACTGGAAAATACAGCTGGAGAGAGAAGTGGTTTGACACGATTTAATATTATGTGCACTTTCTATTTCAATAATTTATTAAAGACAAATCGGATTACATAGATATTTACATATTCTTTTATTTGTTATGGTAGAATCAAACTTATATCGAATGCGAAACTAACAATGCTAAAAAATAAATGAAATTGAAAAGTTACTTATGCTGTTAAGTTTTTTATATGAAAATGTATAGCGAGGAAATGATTGCTATCAAAAAGCACTTTTATATTTTAATTTATAAATACAGAAATACTAAGTCTAGCCCTTATTTCAAGATATAATCGTGTGTATTACGAAGTAAAACATTTTATAATCATGAAAGTTACACCTTGATAATGAAAATATTATACTTATTATCGACATAGGTATATTTCTTTGTAGGCTTATTAAACAGGCTACTTATAAATCAATACTTATTCAAATTAAAGGTTTTATTCTGCAATCAGATAAACATTAAATAAACTTTATCCAGCGGCAACATTTAAAATTAACATGATTAAACCAAAAATATAGCAACACACTTTCCATTTATCTGTCCGGTGATATGAAACAGTAATAAAAGTAGGAAGTAGACTTCAACCGCTTTACAGACCATGCTCGTGGCTCGTGGCTAAATGATAACAGCCGCATGAGTCGAGCGAAGGTAAATCTACGCTTGCCGCGGTCGGTTTGTGGATGGGTGACCATCCATTACATATTGAGACCCCTCCGGGCCTCAGAAAGCCGTTGGTCTCGGCTATTATTCATAGAGATTTGACAGTCGTTACGGGTAGTCAGAAGCCCAAAAGTCATACAACCAGTTTTACCTAGATAATGTTACCCGGTAACCGGATTGTGGAAGTCAGATAGGCAGTCACTCCATGTACAATACTGGTATTCAACCCCGACATAGTTAGGAAAAGGCTAGGCAGATTGATTTTGATATTATTGTAACACTTCTGTATGTCAGTGTACAGGGCGTGTCGTACGACTTGGCTCGTTTTACAGCATTTCACGGTAAGACATTAATTGGACGAAATAAAATCAAACGTGGTCGTTAATGACACTTGTGTGACCGACTGTACAAGCCAATAGCTTGTCGTAATGAAGTTATAAATGTTCTCTTGTATGTTATTTTGTAAGGGTTTAGTTTAGACTAGAGATTGTTAATGACTAGCTTGTCTTGTTGGAGGGAAAATGATATATTTAGATGGGATGTTAAAATGTACCTACTTTTTGTAGAAGCCACTAAAAGACTCAAGTTTAGGAATAGTTATTCACGCGTGTGTATGACTAGTCATCGGATTATATGCACTAACAAAATGCCAAAATATGCATCCAAATATGCACTAAAATTCGTCACAAAGGCCGAAATTTTCACAATGCGGAATCAAAAACCATTTTTATTTTTATGTATTTCAAATAAGACGGTAAACAAACAGCGAAATATTCTTACAATTAAATTATGCACAGTTTTTGTGACAAGTGCAATTAAGAATTTTTGCCAATTTTCGAGAGGAAAGTGACATTTGTCACAGTTTTAATTTGTATGCCGAAAGCGACCTCTCTACGTCAACTGACGTCATTGGATTAAATTTAAAATTTGGCGCCATTTCTGGAGATACCGGTTTAAGCAGAGTAGCCGTTGATGTAGGCTCCCCTAATACGTACCTCCCGCAGTCCGCTACTAAACGAAATATGCACGATTGGAAAAAAATGCTAAAATATGCATTAACGTCGTAATTAGAGAGTAAAATCCGATGTAAAAAAAAAGAAAGAAAGAAAAATAGGTTTATTTGTCACAGAAATACGTGCATACATAAAAGACAAGAGTAATTAGAGAACAACACAAAGTACATAACAAATCACGAGCATAGAACAGAAATTACTTAGGCGGCAGCTGCACGACATGACTGACAAGAAGGCTTCCACTCAGCATGATGCAGTGCTATGGGGGACCCACAGCACAGTGATGATTTTCAGTGGTCACCCGAAAATAAAAAAAATAAAAAAGATGTACGGAAATCAAGTTAGGTTCAGTGATTTTTCTATTAAACATGTAACAAAACAAAATAAATAGTGCTTAGAATATAAGACAACCATACAATAAATTATAAGAAACATAAAAAACTATCCGCAGTTATGACAAAACTACGGATTAGTATGAAATGTTCGAACCCAAGGCACGCAGCTCTGACTTTTCGGATTCATGTGCGTATTGTATAATTATAACTTGCTTAAAAAACGGTGAAGGAAAACATCGTGAGGAAATCGGCATGCCTGAGAGATATTTCTCGACGGCATATGAAGGCAAGTCAGAGGCCCATAATATGGGCGGCTTCAAACAAAATAAGTTGAATTGCTCATTACCCACGAAAGGAGAACGTGTATGCGTGTAGGGTGAGAGGTTGTGTGCAAAAAAACGAATGTTCCCATTTATCTCCAAAATGGTTTGACCGATTTGGATACGGTTTTTTGTAAAAGGTTTGTGACTCATCAGCGATGGTTCTTGGTTATTTGAGTTGCTGAAGTTCAGAATTATATCATAATTTTTCGTTTAATCATTTTGATAAATATTTCTTTAAACATTTTTTATTATTTTTTTTTAAATAGTGGTTCGCCAGTATCGGGAGTAGGATCTAACGATGCTAACGATGGTTAGGGCTGCAGAGACAGGAACCTCCTCATAATGCGAGCCGTATCGAGGTGTACTGCCTTCTGAATCAGGCGCTTGATCCAACCGCCTAACGAGAGCCTCGAGAGATGGTGGTCGAAGCTTTCAGCCTTATTAAAACCTTCAGCCCCCATGCCCAGCATCTGAGTGTTGCCCGTGAATAAATTCAGGAAAACAATATTTAGCTTTTAAACAACTATTTCTATTCGGTTAATGATTTTTCATTTAAAATTTTGACATTATATTTATCAATATTTTGTGTATTTATTGAATTTTATTTTTCTTTATTGATCTTTGACATTATTATGATTAAAAAATAATAAGAAACAATTGTAATTGAGATTGTTTTCAAAATTAACTATTTTCATTTCCAACTAATTTATAACTATTAAGTAATAAATTGTACTTTAATTTTAATATTTCCACACCGGCGACGGTAGTTATATATGTGAAACTTTGTATTAATATTAAGATCTTAATGTACCATGTACTGAGAAATAAATTACATCTTACATCTTATTATTTTTATTATTATATTATTGCCTTTATTTCATCTAAATACATGTCATTTACATTTTAAATATTTTTATACATTATTTTATTATTATTACCTATATTATTATTTTTTATATTATTTTATTTTTTTGATGAGTAATGCTTAAATTAAAAAAAGATGCCGCTAATTGTCCTTGTAAGTTCCTATACTGCAATTTACCTGACCTAATGTTACTGAGTTACATAGGATGCAAAATGCAGCTATTAAAAAATAAATTCATTTCGCAATCACAAATATCAACATTAACCACGAAGTTATAAGCATAACTAATGTAATTCAAATTGAAATCAACGATCAAACCTTTTCATTTCACATTTAATTACTAAACAACAAAGACTGTACGTTCTTAACGACATTAACTTATTATTCCTTTGATACCAACTTATTAAGAAAAAACAATTGATTTTAGATTGAAAACCAAGCCAAGCGAATGCTTTACTACATTTTAAAAGAAAATTCCCGATTACTTTTTACGGGTACCAACATTATCGGTAATTACTAAAACGTATGGAAAATCTATTAAATACGAGATTATACATGTACTGGCTTTCACCCGCCGCTTTGTCCGCGTGGAGGTCGGAAATTGTCCCACGAGAACGTAGTACCGGGATTAAAATTATCCTAAAAATTATCTAGACAAAATCAAACTGGTTGCTAATTTAACTGTGTAATTAATTATTATAACATTTATTTTACATTCTGTGATTACTTGAACTCACAGACTGACTTATTAGTATCACTTGTAATTTTTTTAGGAATATCGTATAGGTACCTACTTTTACAATGCTTGTAAATATGTGAACACCATGTATCCATTACATAATTATTTTTTCTGTCATTGCTTCATTTTTAATTATTTTTACCTATTGTGGTATCTTATTCCAGGTGCATCGTCTTCACATATAATTATATAATTAGTGTATACAAAATATTGTAAAACATTTTAAAAGAGTAACGGTGGAGTTTCTTGCCCATTCTTCTCCATACGAAAACTACCTTTTGGAAGGGGCGACTAGAATCAATTTTATTTTTTGTAAATTTTTACGTTCAAAAGTGCCTTTTTGTGCCTAATTGAAATAAATTATTTGACTTTGACTTTGACCTATGTCCTAACTTAGGTCATGATCTACCCATGTGCCAAATTTCACGCAAATCCGTTCAGCCGTTTTAGCGTGAAAGCGTAACAAACAAACCAACTAACTTTCGGATTTACATAATGTTAATAGTTAGGATTGTTATAAGTAATAAGGTTCCGCTTATTTTCGTTCATTAGTTATAAAATGCTTCAGAGCTGAAACCTTTCACAAATCTAATTATTCAAATTAAACAGGTGTTTAGTCATAAAAATACGAAGCAATTTAAATTTCAACACCTTATTCTGAAACTTTCGTGTCGAACCCTTACTATTTTAATCGAGATATAAATCGATACGTTTTCGGCTCGACAAAGGCGACTGTCGGCTGTCATAACAAGGTAAACAATAAAGTTATATGATAATGTATTCTAACGCGTCCGATACGCGATAAAATTCGTGAGCGAGTTGTCACACCTCCTTTAATTGAAATTTATGTATACGACTCGAACGCTTTGTATCGAAACGGGAGCCCCTACTAATCGTACCGTCCCGATCCTTTTTTTATCGAGTCAAGATCGAGATTCGATAGCGCAATCGAGATAGATATTTCTTCTTTAATTGAATATTTTAAATTAATAATAGTAATCATAATGAAAGAATTAAGAATTTAAGCTTAAATAATCAAACGGGATCTTACTGTTCGTATAAATTCGTCCTAACATATGGCCATTAATTTAAAGAGCATCGAGATAAAAACTAATTAACATCACTTGCTTTCACTCTCTGATCGAAATTATATAGTTTTTTAAACACCAGTAACTAGAAATGTGGATTACATGCCCTTCGAATGATATTAAGACGCTGATAAGAGCTAGAGCACGGTCACTAACGGACTCCATAGAAAAGAAAGAGAAGCGCGATGACACAACGCTTGTAATTTATTGCAAAATATGAAGCAATTATCTATTTATTCAAAAATGAGTTGAATAATCGAAAATAAAAAGCAACCAAGTTCTGCATTGAAATTATACGTTCTTGTTATTAATTAAATACCAACGTACGTTAATATTTAATACAGGTATTTTAGATTGGAACTCAAGGTAAAAGGTTAATTTACCGTTAACGTGTATCGAGATTTTTATTTCAAAACGTTTTTTGGTAACAACCAAGTTCTGTGAAATATTTAACAAGATTAACATAATATTTTTCCCGATACCACAAACCACATATTAATATTTGGCAATTTTTTAAGACAAGCCTACTTAGAACGTTTGCCTCTTGTCAGTGCCTTAAGTACCTACTCCAGTATAGTCGCCAGCACGTAACTTGGCAATAATCGTAGGTGCGCAGAATTTGTTTTCGCTTGTTTTTTCTTAACAGGTTCCAAAATAAATTATGGGAACAACTATAAATAATGACATGCAACAAAACTGTATTTTTTTGTTGCATAAGTGTAAATACGCAAATTTAGTCCCAATACGCCAAAATCTTGCTAAGTCACGTGCCGGCGACTCTACCTATCTATTCATTAAATTGCACACGTAGTAAACTCGATGGTCCGCCCACAATCGATTAGAAATCATTAGAAATAAAAGGTAGGGGTCCAAGTTTTCGATTTAAGGCTTTTATTATGCACACAAATTTAAGCTCGGTGTCCGTTTCGGATAGCTTCCGAGTCACTTCCGGAGTAGATTACAAAATGCTTTATTTGTGTACCCAGGCTTATCTTAATTTCTTAATTAAGCCGGCCGCACTGTGAATTAAGTCATTTTTCGTAATAATACTTTTAACTTTTCAGTTAAAACTTTGTGTGCAGGTTAAACATTAAAATTCGACTTTTATTGTTCTGTTAATTAATTATTATCACGATTTAATTATATTCCCGTTTTTACTTTTTAATTGTTCTTTCAAAGAAAATTGGGCGTTTTGCATATTTTTTGTTTATAATTGTGACTAATACGAATGGTTTCGTGTTTTTTGTTTGAGTTATAACAGCAGATATTTCTTTAATGTATATTAATTAATTCACACTTTGCGTTAATTATGGGAAATGCACTAAATAAGAATTAATTAATATTAAAATTACCGACTTTAATTTACTAACCATGTAGGTATGGGTATTCTAACCATTTTCATATTACGATTCAAATTAAGACAACATAAATCGATCAAGTCCTATAGAAACATTATCATTATTAGGGTACATTTTGGGGACTTCTTCACCAGTATACAAGCACTGTACCTACAAATTTAATTAAAGACTGATTTCCTTTCTTCCCTTCGAAAGTCAATCTCGTCCTACGAATATCAAAGAGTAAGTACCTATTCTCAACACCGATTTCGGCGTTGCGTTAAATTTGCATTCGCGAGCACTAGTGATTTCCCATGCGAGCGTGTATCGGCGAGATCTACGGAATTGCCACCCGGCGCCCGCTCTGTATCCAAATCGAAAATCAACTCTTTTTATTCGCTATGTTATTGGGTATGCTTATTCTGTAGTCAGAAAATTCGTAGGGAAATTCTCTGCGAAGCTTTCGCGAGAATAGAAAGAGTTACTTAAACGTCCAGAAAGTTTAAATATTTAATAGCTTAAGACTACATTCCCGTCGGAATTATGTTGGAAAAAAAATTAAGCTTTACCTAAATAAACATGATTGATATAAGGTCACATAAGTACAGGTCGATAACGGTGCTATATAGAAAACTAAAATCCATAGTTTGTTGAAATCACAACCGTTTTTTTCCGAGTTTAATTGGAACATTGCAATGGAAAATTTTCAAAACTGCTTTTCTAGATGCATCCGTCTTGCTTCTTATAATAATAAGAGGAGGTAGCAATAATACTATAACAAAGGAATTTTCCTGAAAGCCGTCATTACTTGACTTCTACAAACCTACGGTTTATTCGTTTACTACACTTTAATTAACACGTTAACCAGAATCCGCTCCCGTCCCGCGTTCAAAGAATTTTGCATATCAGACGTAGGCGTAAGATTTTATTACGAAGGGGCCTATTCTCAAGAATTGGATTGAGTCGAATGGCGACAAAAGAACGCTTTTCTAATAAACCGTTAGAACCATTTGCATTGTACCAGAGATTTCTTTGTAAATGTTTTTATTTCTATTATTTGACGTAATAGAAGCAGTTTGGGGGATGAGATTGAAGAAATTGGTCAGGTTTTTTTAAAGTTTATTATGTTTCAATTCAGAATAGGTCTGTGTTCTTGTCATTGATAGTTTTGCGTCAGTCAAAATGATTTTTCTTTAATTTATAAAAGTACTAAGTATTTTTTTCTTCGTTGTCATAATTACACATCTTGTAGCTATTAGGAAGTTACTACCAGATAACTAATTTAATTAAATTAAATTGTTTATTCTGTAAATAGGATATCGGAATCACTTTCACACGTTATATTAAAAATAATTTAGATGAGGTCGGCGTTTCCTATCTGACTATTCGAGAAGAAAGGCCGAAACAAACTCAGAGGTCGCAGTCCCTTTTAAGCTCCAGATATAATATTGGTCAGGCCATAGTATGAGGACCATGTAGATTACTGTCTGAAATGGTCTTTTGAAGAAATAACCACACAGATTTGAGTGGAGCTGTCCAGACAGTGCAAGCATTTGTCAGCCAATCTGTCAGAATTATTAAAGGCATTTATTATGTAGGTGAGGTTAAATGCTTTATTTACAGAAGACCATGTTTCAGTCCTGTTAGTTTGCCTACAAAACGATTTATGATTAAGAAAAGAAGTCCTTATTGAAAACAAGATTATACCATCTCAAAGTATAGCTAGGTGAATTCCTAAAGAAAAGTAGCAAACAAATAAAGCCTATAATGAAAAACGCAGCATAATGTGATGGCCATCAGGCGATATCACTAAAGCTGGGGACACATTACGCTGAGCCTGACTGACAAACATTATGTTAATGTGCACGGTTAATAACTTTGTTTGTCACAAATGTCAGTGAATTTGAAGTATCTATCGTATATATTCTAAGGTATATTTTTAAAGATGCTTATATGCTTTGATTTAGTATTTTACGATGCAAATGCTCGAACTGTCAACTAGTCAAATACAGAGTTCTTAGAAACGGCATTCGCAAGTAATTTGGTAGCGAATAACAGTAAAAGAAAGAAAGAAAAAAAAATTGGGACAGGTACAGGAAATGCAACATTAAAACCAAAAAAAATATAAAAACAATAACAATACCAAATATCAGTTATATCTGACAAAACAAGAACCCAACAATGCTCCTAAAAAATCCTTTAAAATTTTTACGATATATGCAATATATAGCTGCGCCCCGCAGTTTCATGTCCTAATCTAGGTCATGGTCTACCCATGTGCCAAATTTCACCCAAATCTGTTCAGCCGTTTTAGCGTAAAAGCGTAACAAACAAACAAATTAACTTTCGCATTTATAATATTAGTTAGGATATTCAAAGTTCTAAATAATTATTGCAATTTACGATAAACAAACGAACTGAGATATCGTATTTACAAAAATATTAAAAGATAAGCCCTAAATGAAACAACTCTTCTTAATTTATGGAGGCTTTTGTAACTTTAACTCCAAGTAATCCCTAACTAAACTTTAAGCACCCGTTTATCTAGAAAAAACATAACAAAAGCGCAATATCTCCTACACACATTTTCATAAACACACAGAAAATACAATTGGCATTTAGAAGTCGACGAAAAAACATTCAACCTCATTCAGAATCGCTTTTGATCAGAATAATATCGCCGTATATATGCGCCGGAGCACATTTAGTACCTTACAGTGTATTTTGTAGGATAAAATGAAAAATCTATAGCTTATTGTGATAGCGTCGATGATAAAACTCGTCTATATGAGGTGAATAAAATTTGATTATATTGCTGAGTGTATCAAAAGCTTTGGTTGAGTTCTGTAACTTTTTTTGCTGGGATTGTAAGTAGGTACTGTGAGGTTTATTTTGAGATGCAATCTCATGCTGTACAAGCTGGCTAGAACGCTGTACGTCATCCGAACAATCTGACAAGATTGATTTAAATTTGGATTTTGAGAGGGTTTTCACTTGTTGATAAATAAATGAGTCTAGC
The DNA here is from genome assembly GCA_963680765.1 of Agrochola lychnidis. Classification (NCBI taxonomy): domain Eukaryota; kingdom Metazoa; phylum Arthropoda; class Insecta; order Lepidoptera; family Noctuidae; genus Agrochola; species Agrochola lychnidis. The sequence continues at coordinate 8,989,216 of OY796869.1, read as the reverse complement.
CACAGGCGTCGGTCGCGCTGGTACTGTCGTAATGTTGTACTAATGGTTTAAATATAATCTTGCTCTCCAAAAGTTATTTGATTTTCACACTGTCCCGGTCCCGGGTACCGCAACCAAGCGTGGTGCTCACAGTACCAACTGCAAATCAACTTGTTTAAAAATATTCCATGTTAAAGGTATAGTTAGTATGGTTTCCGCACTTAGTCCGTTTAAAAATAATTTTTACAGCTTATTTCTGTAGGTGGCCATTTACTTTATATAACTAAAGAAATATAGCATAGTAAAGCATAATCAGCCTATAATGTTCCCACTGCTGGGACACACGCCTCCTCTCTGTGAGAGGGAGTGGGCCGTAATCCACCACGCGGGCCCAGTGCGGGTTGGTAGATGTCACATGTCTTCGAATTTTTGGTTCTGGGACATGCCGGTTTCCTCACGATGCTTTCCTTCACAGTTTTGAAATTGATGGTGAAATAATTTACACAAATAAAGCGCGTGCCTAATTCGCAGCCGTTACCACTGGGCCACCAAAGGAATATATAAAGGTATTATTATCACAAGTTGCAAAGAGAAACAATACCGAAGCCGACGGCCCCACAATAACAACAATATCTACTTGAAAAGTTTCATAAGCCTGTTTATTTACATAATCTTGTATTTTTGTAAAAATCTGTTAGCTTTCCACTTCTTTTTATTATTTTAAAGATATTCTTTTCTTTCTTTCTTTCTTATTAAACTTATTTCAAAATAGAAAACAACTATGATACTTGGCTCAAGCATTCAGTTTGGTGATTGTATAAGTAATTTACACGGTTGAACTCTTTCAGACGGAGCTCTACTTAGTACCTATTAAACACAACAAACTAGGATACTACTACCCACCTTCATATAACATAATAGATAAAACAAACAAAACAAATTCCAACCACAACTTACTAACAATACATTACGACACCAAGACCTCATAACTTAACACTCGCTCGTCATGACAGCGAGTGTAACACCTTACGCCCCTGTATGATACACTGCCCGTCACTTCCGCCACTTCCGGTTGACGCCCCCCTCCTCAGAATTTTGTAAACACATTCACAAACGTAAACATGCAGTTTACAACATTATCGCGCACATAAATAGTGAGGGGGTTTGTTTGTGCTGTTCATTCGGCGTTTTCCCTTCCTTATTTGTGTCGATAGGTACTTGTGAGTTTGTATGTAACATCTGTGAGGGTATTTGGATTTTAAAAATTAAAAAAAAAAACATATTTTAATCTTCTATTTTCCAAAATCTTAGGCTGAAATAAATAAGTATCGGCCTGAGCGCAGAATTTAAAACAATTTTGTCAAAATTTATACAGAACTGGATTTTACACATTATTCGGTTTTTAATAATATTTGCACAGTCATGAACTCGCGAGGTATACGTAACGTATAGGCCCTAAATACTAGCGCAGCGGGTTTTTTTTAAATATCTCTGCATTATGCTGAGATAGGAGCCTTTTTGGCCTCGCACAGGTCGTTATTATTTTGTTAGTTTTTAAGTGCACCTTTTTTTATTTTATTTCTATCACTGTTTGTATTTCAAGTGCGTGTCCCAAATAAAATATGTTTCTTTCTTTCTTTCTTTGTATATTCGATCAATTCTAAATTTGAAATACTTCATATATATCTGTGGGTGATTCATTCTTTCTTCTTTTTAGGCTGGCTTTTTTCTTTGCTTTTCTTCTCTGTAAGCTATGTACTAGGCAAATCTTTGCAAAATAATTGAAAAACATTTATAATGCACTAGCAAAGTAGCAACCCGCCCCGGCTTCGCACGAGTAGCAGAGCATGTATGCCTACATCAATCATGGCATGATTTTTTCCGACATCTTCAACAATTATCGTCATATTTCAGCCAATTTACACAAAACCCTTATTAATTATACACTTAAATCTTCCTCATGAATCACTCTGTCCATTGTTAAAAACCGTATGAAAATCCGTTCGTTAGTTTTTGAGTTTATTACGTCCGGGGACAGACAGACAGACGCGGCGGGGGGACTTTGTTTTTGAATTATATAGTGATTTCCAAGTGACACAAAAAATATAAAAATACATGTAAAATGAAGTAAGATTATGGTCCATAATCTCTCTTCATTTTAAGGTCTACTATGAAGTCACCATGGACGCATCCATCAGCCAGCAAGCTACTGACAAGAACAAAAGGTTAATCTTACAAGCCTAGCCGAGGTCCATGAATAGACAGCATACAGCCTACAGCTTACCGACTATCTTTACAGCCCAGTGACCGTGTCGGCTCTAACGTTAGAAAATGTGCGAATATTTGAAAAAGAGTATTACAATTTAAACTTGGAATACCTACTTGATTTAGAAGTTTATGTACTATTTGAATAACCTTTTGGAAGGGGCGACTAGAATCAATTTTATTATTTTGTAAATTTTGACGTTCAAAAGTGCCATACATGGGCCTATTTGAAATAAATGATTTGACTTTGACGTTGAAACTAACTTATAAGAAAAATGAAGACTAAGCCCGTACATTATAATCAATTAAGGGTAGATTGTTTTTACAAAATGGCAGGTAAAAGAAAGGACATAGGTAGTGCTTTAGGGGAGTGTTACAGTACTCTTAGTAAATTAACAACATTTACTATGAGAACAACTTACAAAGGAAACAAAACTTGCTTGTTCCTTCTAACCTGTTAACCTGCGTTTCTTAATCAATTTAAAAAGTGCCAATCTTACTCTGACTCTTACTTATGAAAGGGAATGCCTGTCTGCTTTTGAACCTGACTGCGGTTAACACTAACACAAAATTATGTTAACAAAGAAAGCACAAATATTACCAAAAACATTAAGTTACAGGAACATAGATTACACCTGTACACCTCTATCCTTTAAAACAATAACAACCCTCTAATAATCCCTTTAAACCTGATACATTTACCAACGTTCAAAATCTCTTCGATAAACAATTGTACTGTTTTTAAAAATGACATAAAAACAAGATGGCTTCCTATTAGGGGTGTGAGAGAAAGCCTTGGGTTCCCCGTGGGTGCTAAGCGAGCAGTTTATAGCCCCGAGCTAATATTTGAGGGACGATTAAGCCACTAGGACTCATTGATTGATGGGAATCTGATATTATGGGTGCAGAGTAGTGTACAAGCAACCTCTGAAATAGGAAAAGGGAAGGGAAAAGTACTAAACAATGTGGTGAGATCTTAAATATAATTTATGTTTTTTTTAAAGTAAATTTTGGTAGTTTTTAGGGCTCTGTAGTAGGTACTCGACTATATTGTATTTACTTATCTTTTGTAATGTTTGTTTATCATAGAAAATAGTAATCAATTGTACTTTAATTGACTTGAATCAATTGGTCGATCTCTCGCTGCTAGAATGCGTTTTGAGATGATCACCCAAAATTCTCAAAATGTGGAATATAAAATGGTTTCTCTACCTGTATCCTACTCTGTATTTTGGGTACAGCTGAGCCCATAAGCGGCCCTACTTTGTCGTAGTTTTAAAACAATTAAACACATTAATACATTGTAAACATAACGGTAACCTAGTGTGGGAATACAACATTTGTGGAAAAAATTGTTTACGAAGCGTTCTCTTTTTTTTTTGGAAGAATAGATTTTTCTGTCTTTGTCTTTTCTTAAGCTTTTGCGAAAATAAGGTTTTAGCAGATGATAAATTAAACTTTTTGGTTATTTTAAAATGATTTAAGGAAATAAACAGTTAAAGAATCATCCACACTTTGTGTAAAAGAAAACTGTTCTGATTTAAAACAAGTTAAATATATGACGTGTAAAACCAATTTTTCTAAATTTATGAAAGTTACAGGATCATGTTAATTACCTGTTTTTCTAAAGAGAAAAGATTAGATTTTTTGTAAATTTGTTTGTTACGGTTTCACGTTAAAACGGCTAAATGGATTAAAATGAAATTTGGCGCATGGGTAGACCATGACCTAGGTTAGAACATAGGATACTTTTTATACCAATATTCCCACGGGATCCAGACTTATGCGGGTGAAACTGCGGGGCGCAGCTAGTATTGTATAAAATAAAAATAGATCAAAATGGCAAAGGATTTTTTTTTTTGGCGCAAATTGGAAAATAATTTCAAGCATAGCGCTATTTCAATATTAGGTTAGGCATTTAAATAGTTCTTTTATTAACATTTTTAACAGTTTCGGCATTTTTTTCCATCCTCAAAATAATGCAACTCATAATAATCCACTAAAACATTATCAAATTACATTCGCCAATAATTTCTAACACAAAAAACAAACGGATACCGATCAAACTTTGCAAATCTGTATCACTCGGGCGGTCCAAGGTGTTCAAATATTAGTTCATCTTTCGGCAAAATGAAAGACGAGATGATTGAGCGAAGCCGCCACTGACAGTTTTGAATTACAGATTTTGAAGTGGCGCTTACGTGAAGTGGCGCTTTTGTAAAAACTTGCCGATGTGACGATGCGGCGCTGTTTTTTTTTTTTTTTTGAATGAGGTTGTTTTTGTAAGTGCGTGTTCGTGTTTTGGTTAAGTGAATCAACGATGGTTTGGTTGTAGAACGGCTGGACTATCTTTGAATTTCGAATGATGTTATAGGTTACGTGCGTGTACAGGGTTATTTTAAATTGAGGTATTGTACTCAGAGCACTGATCTCAACAGCACTTATCTGAACCGCACCTGAACACTTCCACTAGCCAAACAAAATTTTGATAAATGCGGTTCGGTGGAACAGTTTATTAATATTATTTTCAGCCCCCGAACAGCACCTACGTAAAATATTTGTTTAGTGATGGGATGTATTGTTTCGTCCAAGGCATTTGGCTAATTAAACTCCGAAGACGCGATGGGTATCGAGATCCAAACACGATTAAAATCAAAAAAGATTCTAAAGTTTTTTTTTTTTTTTTTGGGAGTTCCTTTTCCGTAGGTTTGTTATGCAATTGTGGTTCTGTTTTTTTACTCCTGTTTGCTGTTTATTGTGATGTACATCTTATTCTATTAAACGAGCATTTTTTGTTACGTGTATATGTTTGTAAATAGATTTGTAATCACGTTCTCGAAATCGGCTCTATCGATTTCGATGAAAGTTGCAATATAGGGGTTTACGGGGGCGAAAAATCGATCTAGCTAGGTCTCATATCTGGGAGAATTCGTTTTCTCCGTGTTTTCACCCGAGTCTTGGTCGCTCAAAGTTTAGAACAAGATATTGAATAATGACATGAGAATAATGACATGGCAGCATGAAATTAGTAGGCACTCATGGATCAGTATGAATTTTCCTATACTATTAAATGAGCATTTTCATTAGAGTAGAGCTTGCTCGCCCAGGTACTTATTAATTATTTAGGCAATTGTTGTTAGATAAAATTCCAAAGTCCGGGTTTCTTTATGGAATTTCCCAGTACGTATAACATTTTTCCCGGAATAATACCCATGATCTAACGCTCGTTTAAAAGGCTATTATTATTGTTACGGGAAAAAGATTTTAAATTAATATATTTATTTTATTTATATGTATTTACATTTAAAATAGTACACTGACACATTGTTCTTAGTAACATATTGTCGGCAAGATAAAAGGCTCTTGGTGGGGGGCTAGGCGCACGCCGATGTACTCTTGCGCATAATTATGTACGAACACGTCATCCACAATACAGAGGGGCTTGTGGCTAAGTAATAACAGCTGCATGGGTCGATCGATCAGGTTAAGCTACGCTTGCTGCGGTTGGTCCATGGATGGGTGACCATCTTTACATACCAAGACCCCTCCGTGCCTCGGAAAGCACGTTAAGCCGTTGGTTCCGGCTGTCATTTGTAGATCTTTGACAGTCGTTACGGGTAGTTAGAAGCCCAAAAGTGTGACAACCAGTCTTACCAAGGGGTATCGTGTTTCCTAGTAACCGGGTTGTGGAGGTCAGATAAGCAGTCGCTCCATGTAAAATACTGGTATTCAGCTGCACCCGGTTAGACTGGAACCCGACCCCAACATAGTTGGGAAAAGGCTAGGCAGATGATGACGTCATCCACAACACTGGACACACTCAGCTTTAATTACTTCGTTAATTCTTATATGGAAGACAATAAAATGAATACGGTTTAATAAACTTTTTCATTATTGATACTTTTTTGGCGTTTTATTTCGGTAGTTAAAAGGCGCATGCGTTAAAATAATTGTACATAATATCGTCTTGAACATTACTGGACAATCGTATCGTCACATTAAATGGAGATATTAAAATTAAAGTTTTTTAGGGATCAGCGTTGAAATGAGTTTTTCATTATGGTCATATAGAGAGAGCACGCGGCTAAGAGCAATAATTAGCTTTTAACAAGCAGCTGCTGCTGAGCAGACATTATAACAGTATCGACGTCAGTGACAAAAACTTAAACTCAGAAATAAAGAGAAAAAATATATCTTTTCATGGACACAGCGGAAAATTGCAACAGCAGATAACACTATGGAAAAGATAAATAACATATTTTCATCATCAGCACCACTCACTCACTCACCCACTCACTATCACTTTCAATCACATTCTGAATGATTTTGAAGGATATTGCTAATCCATTGCTTCTTATGTTCGAAAAATTTGTCTGCTCAACAACATAAAAAATGCAATGAATGTTGTTGAACTGTCAAAATGAAAACCATCGCAATTACTCCACTGGATTAAATTACCGTGTGATAGTCCCAAGCTCAATTATGTAATCGGTAATAACATATCAATTTTTTTTTCCTTTTCATTGTCTTTTCGTGTGGTTAGAGACTAACCTGGTGTCAGAGTTATAAAGCCGCCCATGGGCCTCTGACTTGGCGTCACATGACGTTGAGAAATATCTCACAGGCATGCCGGTTGTTTTACGATGTTTTCCTTCACCGTTTTTGAAGCAAGTGATAATTATACAATACGCACATGAATTCGAAAAGTCAGAGGTCTTGGGTTCGAACTCGAGACCTATGACCTGGCAGTCTGACGGTCACACCACTGAGCTATCACTGCTCTATTGCTCTGCGCAATTTTTTTCCTAACAGCAGATTTGTAAATTCAAATTAATTTATTTTAAAAAGACAACTTATCGGTTCACAGTAAGTGTTTGTAGTAGGTACACGTAATATAAATTAAAAAAACTATTCACATAATATAAAATTGAAAATACTATCAAACCAACAATAAAATATTCACTAAGATGTCAAATTTCAATAAAATTAATAATTAAATTAAATTATAAAATCACGTTACAGTCTAAAATAAATGTAAAGATTGATAACAATGCGTCTAAAAAAGAAAATGTACGTAATCGAATTTTCACTAAAAACTTTATAATCCCAACGTTTTCTCCCCACAAACTAAAAGAGCCTCTCTGTAGCGCCAGGAAACAGTTGCAGTAAAAAATTATCTTCATTCAATATTGACACAAGCTACAAGTTGAGAGGCGCAGTGTTTGTCGGGATTACTGCTTTGTGGCCCATGAGAACAATGGGTGGGATTACGTTCACACGTTTGGAGATAGGAAAATGGACTTAAGTTATTAGTCGATGAAACTTTTAATAAATATTTTAACTCATAGAAAGTAACGTTTGATTAAATTGTCCTTGGCTGGATCATAAACAGGCGTTTGATTCGAGGAATCACATTGGAATGACGCCTACTGGGACGGTGCCATTTATTAGGCAAAAACGCTGTAATATCCTATACTATTAAACGAGCAATATTTGTACCTAATATATTTGTTTGTATATACAGGCTGTGGCGTAAATAATGGATAACCCTGAAACTTTCGATCGGCCAGATCTATCATTTACCCAACTTATGCCACCGCAGTGTAGTACATTTTTTTTCGATACAGGGGTCCGAAATTGCTTAATTCCTTAGAAAAAATATTAAAATTTGAGAATAGGTATTTTTTTTCATGTTATCTTAGAATGTTATAAAAAATCTTGATACTGATCTGATAATAGGTACAAATATTCAGGAGTATTGCATTGTGGAATGCAATAAACGTATTGAGTATTGAGTATGATAATATGGCCAATCGACAGTTTCAAGGTTATCCATTATTTACGCCACAGCCTGTATATTTGTACTCACGTTCTCGAAATCGAATCTAACGATTTCGATGAAAGTTGCAATATAGGGGTTTACGGGGGTGAAAAATCGATCTAACTGGTCTCATATCTGGGAAAATTCATTTTCTCTATTTTCACAGCCTCGAGAATGTGATACAATGTTGGTATACCTGGACGATATGTTTATTTATACCACCAGGTACCTACTATATAGTCCCAAAAAGCCCAAAAAGCCCAAAAAGTCTGACAACCAGTCTTACCAAAGGGTATCGTGTGTTACCTAGTAACTAGGTTGTGGAGGTCAGATAGGCAGTCGCTCCATGTAAAATACTGGTATTCAGCTGCATCCGGTTAGACTGGAAGCCGACCCCAACATAGTTGGGAAAAGGCTAAGCAGATGATGAGGTACTATATAGTTAATAGCATTTTTATGTATAGATAGGGGTACAGATAGGGTAGGGTAGGGATACAGGCTTGATGTTCACGCCTGTAATCTCCTAAGGGTTAGGCAGAGGTGTACACATAGAGCCTTTTCGCCAGTTAGGTATGTTAAAGTTCTTTGTAATTTAAGTTCTAAGACATTTCATTTAAACTTAGACAAGTTTTTCCACGTTAAAATTAAGTCAATGTAGCATAGTTCACATAAGCAAGTCTTTTATTTAGCTAACCAATATTATCCCACTGCTGAGCTAAGATCTCCTCTATACTTTTCCAGTTCTCCTTATGTTATGACCTCTCTGGCCAATCGGTCAGGAACGAGTCCAAAACATCTCGGCCAGCATTTCTTAAGCCTAGTGACGACGCCCTTCATCAGGTACCCACTGTGTGACGATCCTGGCCCATCTGTTTTCCTTTTAGAATGGACGACTAGAATCAATTCTATTTTTGTAAATTTTTACGTTCAAAAGTACCTTTATGATGTGCCTAATTGAAATAAATTATTTGACTTTGTGTGTGACCTGCCCAGTCCAATTTCCAAAAGTACTAAGAATACTAGTATAATTAGAATACTAGTATAATTTATTTGGACATTAAAATCTCTTTACCTAATGATTGTTTGGTTGTCTCAACATTATCCCAGTGTTTTGATAGCGGGAAGGTATTTATGGCTCGTAAACAAACAGTGGCTGTCTCTATAAGTTTGAGTGAAGTGCAAATTAGTTGGAGTGAGGTAAGTAATAAGCAGTAATGAGTAATATCGTATGTTTCCTCACGTTTGTGGCCTTATGTGGTCGTAGAATGAAATGCCGACGGTCAGCATCTGTGGAACCTTCTTCTTTGGTTCTTGTATTTTTTTACTATTTAAGGAACCTATTATTTAGTATCATCGTCAGCCTATAATGTTCTCACTGCTGGGACACAGGCCTCCTCTCTGTGAGAGGGAGTGGGCCGTTATCCACCACGCGGGCCCAGTGCGGGTTGGTAGATGTCACATGTCTTCGAATTTTCGGTTCTAGGACATGCCGGTTTCCTCACGATGTTTTCCTTCACCGTTTTTGAGAGCAGTGGTGATGAAATAAGTTACACAAAGTAAAGCGCCTGTTTGGGTTCGAACCTACGACCTACAACTCGTAAGTCGCGGCCGTTACCATTGTGCCACCACTGCTCCCACCTCCCACCTTATTTAGTATACAAATTGTTAAAGATTTTTTATAAAGATTACAAATTAAGATTAATTAAAGTTATAATTAAATATATCAATCCGCAAATTCGAAGACATGTGACATCTACCAACCCGCACTGGGCCCGCGTGGTGGATTGCGGCCCACTCCCTCTCACCGAGAGGCCTGTGTCCCAGCAGTGAGAACATTTATAGGCTGATGATGATATCAATCCGCTTAATAGTTTCATGAGGTGAATAGTTAAAACAATTAAGAGTACAACTCAGCAGCTGATAATTATAATGACAGTACTCTTAATTGGAAACTCCATTTCCATCATAACTAATTATGGTGAAAATTGAGTTTTTATTCATTTATTTATGTCATAATTATAACTTAAGTGGTTTGTGATTAGGGAGACGTAGGACTACTTATTTTTTAGCTAAGCGTATTTTATGATTTATGTAATATTTTTGTTTTTTGTGTAATGTGCGTTTATTTTGTGCAAAATAAACAATTTTTCTTTCTTTCTTCTTTCTTTCAGACAAGCGCGACGCGACTCTAGCAAAACAATTTCTAAGAAAACATAGATGCACTGTCTCGTCGCACCTGTCTGCAGAAGCCTTTATGGTAAGAATTAGTATTACAGAAGCAGAAGAGAACACAACCGATTAACAAACTGACAACAAAGTGTAGTACCTATCTACTACACTTTTTTTTACGTGGCTAAAAGGGTATGTTTGCACCGCCAGCCACCTTTGAACTGTGATCCCCCTTAAGTGAGGGATTTGCCAACATTATCTACGTACTTAACACACCGGATACTCAAGTAGGTAAGTGTTTTAACTCAGGAACACAAAAAACTAAGCTTTTAGCGGCTCATTACATGGTTGACACGTTTTTAAATTTTTCAAGTAGGTCAATGTTTTGCAAAAGATTGTTTCATTATGAAGAGCCGATGAGGTTTTTTAAGATTTCAGTAGAAACAGAGAAACCTTCGTCCAGCACTATGATCGGAGGTCCAGCAGTAGTAAAAACAGTATTTTAAACTATTACAGAAAACTGCAGCTCTTGTCTTGCGTTCCACCTGTATTAGAACCCAATGACTTGGCCCGCGACGATGGCAAGAGACTGGACGGCATGTCCTTATTTCCATGGAAGGTGGGTAGGCCTTTAGTGTGGGACGCAACCTGTGTCGACACTCTTGCGCCATCCCATCTTCCTGGCTCGGCGTGCTGTGCTGGTGCTGCTGCTGCGGCTGCAGAAAACCTCAAGCGGCGTAAGTATAATAACCTCATTGGTAACTATACTTTCGAGCCGTTTGGGGTTGAAACCCTCGGGCCGTGGGGTCCGAGTGCCCATGACCTCTTCCGTGACATCTCAAAACGGCTATTTGACACTTCCCGTGACCCAAGGGCTGGTTTTTACCTTGGCCAGAGGCTAAGCATTGCCATACAACGTGGCAATGCGGCCAGTCTCTTGGGTACATTACCAGTCGACAGCGATGCGGATGAATTTTTCGATGCTATATTTTAGTTTGTAAATAGTTTTAGTTAAGTTAGTATATAACTTTGTTATTTCTATCAAATTTGTTATAAGTTATTTACACACTTGTACATAATATGTGTAATGTTTGTAAGTATATAATAATTTATAAAAATTACAGAAAATAGATCAAAATTTAACGCATATTAAGACAATTAATTATATTGCATGTAATCAGCATAGTAATATCTACAAGGCTACAAATACGCATAGGCTCAATACTAAACGCTAATATTCAAACCTATTACATTAGGTACACCCACCTCTTTAGGTATAGTGACCCAATATCCAGCCAACAGCTTTCTATCTAAATATGCAAACAACATAAGCACCACTGTGCTGCCAAATAAAACGTCACACAAAAGCTAGAAAGAGATGGCAGTAAAAGTTTGCGCTCATACATTTTCACGTCTATATTCGACAGAGTTACATTTACCATCAACCTTGAGGTTTCATACCTTATGACGTGGGAATAAAGTTTAGATTTGTGCTGTAGGTGAAATGGGAAATTGGTAGGTATGTAAAAATGGCAGTGGCGCGAGTTTTCCGGGCGAAATTGGAAAAATATTCGTATTTTCACAATGGCGTCGAGGCGCGGCGTGCGCCAATTTGAATATAGATTAGAAAATGTGACTACGTGCACTCTAATATGTTTTTTTAGTGATGTGCTCTGGATTTTGTCGATAGAATGGTATTTTTTTATTACAAAGAAAATTTTTTTTCGGAACCTTCACTTGATCCCAAGTGAAGAACGATCTTAACGTACAAACTGTTAAGTTATAAACGTCTGAAATCCTACATCAGTTTCTTTTCGGTTTCCACAACTGATGAAAGCTTATGTTCAACTTTGTCGCTCATTAACACTCTGTTTATTACGTATGATAAAAAATTGTAATTAATTCCGTGAGTTTGTTTTATTAACCTATTATGTTAATTAACCGACTATAGCAAAGAAAAAGAAGGTAACGCTTTTTAGGGTTCTGTTTACCTAATTAAGAAAATTCGGTCTCGTTTCCCCGCCCTGGTTTTCAAGTAAATGCGGTCTCGTGCCGGGCCCCCCCCCTGGTTTTCCGCTTTTCGCCAATGACTCCTGCGAAAAATATCGATAGGTGTCGTATGTGGAATACCTCAGGTGCCATTCACTCAGGTGCCATTCACTCAGGTGCAGTTTAAGCTGGTGCCCAATGTAGAATACGTCATTTTAAAACTAGATGATTAATGCAACAAATCTCACAATTTCCTTCTTAAACAGATTTCTCCGAATCCCGAATAAAATAACATGCCTGTGTCCAATATTTTTTTATTTAGTCCGTCTTGTAGATTATTAAAAAATGTTGAACACGTATTTTTTTCTTTTTTGACGTAATCAAAAGATTACGGCGATACATTGAGTTAAAATGTGGCATGACGTCACGCCTTGCTAAATTTAATACGACGTTGTGACGTAGCGAGCCGGGTCTCTCCAACTTTAATGCGTGTTTTCTAAGTTATTTTTGATTAATATGATAAAGCAAAAAATATGTGTCTAATATTTTTTTATTATCTGAAAGACGGACTAAATAGAATTTCTTTTTTTTTACCTAGGCAACTACCGCAGTATCGACATTACTTCCACCATCCCTTCGGTAAAGCTACGAATGGTAGGTGGGTAATGGATTTCCTGCGCCCGCCCACTCTGGCATTCGTTCTGCTATTTTTGCTCACATAATAAAACCCATGGATTGGGCCAATTTATAGCTTATGCATGTATAACTCGTGATGTATGTACATTTGTTTTTTTACCTTTCAACAACGAAAACCACCCCGTGTTCGTTTGTTGGGGAAAAAGCTGATTGATTTTCTTAAATTCGTTTGTTGTTACATGTTATTGTGTTATTTTGAGAATTTGTATCCTACAGGCACATGAGACATTTCTTGACGGCATATGAAGCCAAGTCAGAGGCTCATGGGCGGCATTAAAACTCTCAATAGTCAATACTTTATTGCATTCCACAATGTATGTGCTTAGGTGGTAAACATTTGAAAAGAAACAATCGTGGACCCTGTTGGGCACAGCAAAAGAAATATAGTAGAGATGAGGACTTATTGTGACTTACTCTGACACCAGGTTAGTCACTAACCACACGAAAAGAAGAAGAAGAGACATTTCAATTGTCTCAGGGGTGACAACGCATCTGGAATGAAAAGAAAACTTGACATACCTGCCTACTTTAGATACTGTTCTCCTCTATGTATTTTTAACCGACTTCCAAAAGGAGGAGGTTCTCAATTCGACTTATGTTTTTTTTTTGTATGTTTGTTACGCGATTACTCCGTCAATTATGAATTGATTTTGATGATTCTTTTTTTGTTTGGTAGATCATACTTCAGAGGTGGTCCCATATAAATTTTATTAACTTTGCTTCGGTAGTTTTTGAGTTAGCTTCAATAATACGTATTTTTACCTCACTTAGTATGTGGATGATATTATGATAACTTCCTGTCACTGTTATTTACATAGCAGGTAGTGGTATTCGAATTTGTGTGGGGTAGGAATCACAACTAAAAAGAGAAAAATAAAAACTTTTTACAAAAAAAACAACCGACTTCAAAAAAAACACTACAAAGTGAAAAATAACTTTAATTTCGGAAGTCGGTGACAAAGAACGAAAATTCAAAACCAAAGACACCGACTTCCGAAATTAAAGTTATTTTTCACTTTGTAGTGTTTTTTTTTTTGAAGTCGGTTTGTTTTTTTTTTGTAAAAAGTTTTTTCTTAGCTTAAAGTTTGCTTTGTTGGTGATATTTCTGAACAACTTCGGTACTTTTTGGACTTTATTTATCACATTTTCATAAATAACTTATTTTTACTGTAAGTATCAAAAGTCTCGGTATTCCGGAGACCGAAAGTATCTGTCTCGAGTATTGAAAATACCAAAAAATCGTCAAGACTCTCGAAATTTTCGAGACCGAGATTCTCAGGATGAAAGCCCTATATCAGATAATATAAACATGAATATTAGTAAGCTAGGATATTAATAACGGTGCTGCAACTTTAGGCACCACTTGCGACACCCTTGCCAAGAGAGAGAGTCGTCTTTAATTTCATCTATATCCAAATTGTAATTTCTCATAGGCCACAATGCTCTTCTACATTGTTCTACAAAAAGAAAAACATAAAATCGATCACCAGCAAACGAATCACCGATATCGCCAGTAAATAGTATAAATACAATGTTAATACTCGCAGTTTGTACTGCATGACTTTATTTTCATTACGGCGACATTTGTTTCGGCTCAAGATGGCGCTCGGGAGACAGTCTCCCTTGTTTGGCCAACTTCGAACTCGGTGCTGACCAAGATGTTGGTTTACTAGAATATGTATTACATAATATTTTTTTCACCACTATTCTCAAAACGGTCAGAAAAACAGCGTGAGGAAACCGGCATGTCCTAGAACCAAACATTTTGAAGAAATGTGACATCTACGAACCCGCACTGAGCCAGCGTAGTAGATTACAGCCCACTCCCTCTCATAGAGAGGAGGCCTGTGTCCCAGCAGTGGGAACATTATAGGCTGATTATGTTGATGATGCCATGCTCTATAATGTCAAATTATATTATATATGTCATGCAAATCTAACCTAAAATAAATCATTAAAACTGGGCAATAATTTTTATTGAATTTCATTATACCCGTTGGTTAATAATATGATTTGAATTTGGAACATAAAGGTGTCTTTGTCTTGGACGAGCTTGAATGCACTGCACTCAGGATACTATCGCTCAGGAATGGACTCCGTTGATGCGCTCTGGAGTTGGTCAAACTACACATGCATAAAGAAGTTGTACTAAAAAATTATTCAACTAATTATAAATTACATATGTTATGTAGTTACCTACCTATGAACCAACAGGTGGTTAGACTAATAAGCCGTTCCCAGAATAAATGAGAAAAAGGCTGAGGATAATTTGGCACTAATTAAGTAATACCCCATTAGACATGCGGTGTCTAAAAGACTGGGTATATCCGTCGTATTTACCTAAATATCCGTCCGTGTAGCAGATAAAGCAATCTTGCATACCTTACCACTTTAAAGTTACCCCGCGTCTTAATTAATTCATTAGTTTAACGTGAGGCGAGCGCAAACAAATAAATTGAACGAAATTCCTAACTCGACAAGTCCATGTGTCGTCTCCTAAGAAAATGTTCTAATAAGACATCGGCAGTGGCAGCTTATTAGTCATTACTCTACAAGTGCGATAATATTATAAGTCAATGCCTTAGATTTACTGAAGTCAAAAATGGAAAAATCAAATTAATTCTACCTGATGTTTGCGGTTACATTACAAAAATATCCCATGTAGAATTACTTCATGAGATTTCTTTTTATCCGTGAAGTAGATCCAGGTCGAGAACCTCACAATCTTTTTCATTTATGAAAAAAATGTGTGTGTACGCTAGTGAAAATTCACAAACGGATCCTGCTGACGATAATTTAATTCCTGTAAAACCGTGCCACATCCAGCAGCCATACATCAGGGCTAGCGAACCCGGCCCTAAAATAAGACATCGTCCTTTCGACTCATATTTATTTTTATTTATTTATTTATGATTATTTGCATGGGCCGCGCTTCACTTGACAGCCGAGGCGCTATTGTTTTCCGAAATAATAACGAGAAACGGCGCTACGATATATCTTTTTTATTTTATAGTTTTTTTTTTTGCTTGTAACCCCGTCACGATACCCTTAGTGTATCCTTAAGGCGGCCATGTATAAATTTTTGATCGTATTTTAAAGAGAAATGGCGTTTGAATAGGTATAATAATAACGCTGAATGACGGTAGGAGATGTGTCTCCAATGAGAGATTGTTCGCACTGGTCGAGATGGGGTATAGTTAGATGGCATGTGGATGAGCTGATGTATGCGTGGTAGATTGATAGGGGTGTGGTGAAATGTGTTAGGCTTTCGATACAGCATTTCAATAATATGAGATACATATTTCAGCACCAAAATGATTACAATCATCTAGGGTTGCAGTCGTTTATAATTCGGTTTCTAAATTAGCATATGACTCCGTATGCTAGCTTTAACTTCCAAGTGAAAGTAATTGAAACAAGGGATCAAAGATCGTAATCCGCTGGTGTCCTTGATGACTCCTTATGAACAATAGCAAAGTGTTAATTAATGAGATAATGTTCTTAAAACGTGCGAAACGATAAAGAACAGTCAATCCACAGACAAGATAAACAGCGATTACAATAATGAGCAGATGATTCCACCAAGTTTCCCAATATATTCCACTACCCTATAATTGGATATAAACAAACAGGTGTAATACAACCTTTACGCCTTCATACTAAAGCCGAAATATCTTTAAAACGCTTCGAAACAAAGTAGGTTTTCAACAAAAACTTTATCATCCAACATAACAGTTAATATCGATAATCCAATATCATCGCACGATAATACCACTTAACGCAGAATTAAGATGGCGGACGCACAATAAATAGTGTTAAAATACCACAGAGCGGCATAATTAGCAACCACACAGGGCGGATTTGGAAATATGCAGCCGAGACACCATAAATCCAATTACAGGTGAATTAATTCGAATAATACGCGGCCATGTTTTTTTTTATTCGAAAATAAACAAATCGCACCACTTTTTGCTCTTACGCGCCCCGGTTAAAGGCGTCTCCTATAGCGATAAATAACGCTAATGGTTCTGTATATTTACATTTCAAATAAACCGTAGAATAAAAATTCTTTGAAATATAATCTGATCGCTAGGCAATTGTTTTAAAGAAAATTATTTTTAATTAAAAAGTTTTGCTAACATAATAAATAGATACATAGACTGCGTTGCAATAAACCTCTTTATTTTCAGTATGATAATTCTAAATTCTAATGTTTATTTTTTAAGAATAAAAGTCCCCATTAAAATTGTAGTGTTGAGTTTAACTTTGAAATGCGGCGTATCCTTTAAATTTTTTGTTAATTCGTAGCGGGCAGGTAATGAATCGCCGGCCGCCTCATCGTGTCCCCAATAAATACTGGCTACTGGTTAATTGAAACATTATAAAGGAGATCTTATCGCCGCTCGAGCAAAGACACCGCGGACGGAACGGGACCCGATACGTTATAGGAATGGGTCGTTCAATATTTTTTCTTTTTTCATTAAATTTTTAATGCCGGAACTTCTTAGAATTTCTGTATTTGTTAGTTTGTACACGCGTTAAAGATAGTGGGTTTATTAAAACGTTTCGACTTCAGTGCCAGAAGCCACCCACCAAAACACGAGCTCAATGGGGAACAAAGCACTAACGTACATAAAATACAATAAGAGATCACAACAAAAACAATGAACACTTCTCCTAACAAGCCACCGTGCAAAACGGCTGCAAACTTACATTTTCGCTTGAAGACGACCTTATTTCTGCAATTTGGTCGTTAAAATGCGATATATCAAGGGTAAAATACCTTGGGAGCGTATTAGCAAGCGTCCAATTTATCTTGATCCCTTATTTCAGTGTTGACAATGGTTCGAGGGTGTCATGTTGTGTTGGTGAGGGAATTATAGTGCATTCGAGATAGGTTGGCGCGAGCGGCGGCGCGAAGAACCCTGCAGCATATATTCTAATAGGCTATTAACATATAATGCCGCTGATTGGACGGATGCGGAGCGGCAGATGTGACATCGAATGCGCGACGCAGGTATTGTCAACATTTTAATCGTATTTTGATTTTGATTCGAAGAAAAAGTTGGGAATCTTTCGACATTTAGGATTTCGGTGTGCTTAATTAAAATAATAAGCCGTCCTGTCGAATAATTTGCCCAAGATTAATTGGCGACTTTTGCAGGATCATACAAATGGTAGAACCATTTTGGCATTTTATAAAAGGATGCCTATGTAAAATAATTAGGTACCTACTATAGTACTTATAGAAAGTTTTCTAACATAGAGCCTTTTATTTCAAAAATACATAAAATACAATCTTCTATACACTCACATCACATACATCTTATAGCGTTTCAATCACCCACATTTAGACCAAATCAGTAAATCTAGCGATAAAACAGTTACATGACCCGATTTGTAAAGAAAATCGCTCATTGATTGTTATTGCTTCATTTCAGGCGCGCCAGAGGTCGCCAAAGGTTGTGCACGTCTGAAGCCGCGATGGCGCGCGATACGGTAGCAAATAGCGCTACTTTCTCGCGATTCACCTTACCTCACACTAGCTTCTTCACTGCCTAACATTTATTAACCTATGAAATATTTTACAACAACTGAAAATAAACTCTATTGCTATCCAAATTATGATTCAATTTAATTCCTCCATGTTTTGTTTTATAAGCTCTTCTAAAAAGAACACAATTTAAAATCTGAAAATCCTCATTCCATTTTCAAACCGACATAACCAGAATCTCACTTCAAATAAAAACAGTTCATATTACGCCACATTAAATTCGATATTCAAATGACGAAGAGACAAGCCACGTTTAACTTGTACTAGGGAAAATTATTTCAATAGAACCAGGATATTGAGCTTTTGTAGTCAGAAAATAGAGTTTAATTTTCATGTATGTATGAAGGCTGAGGATCGTTTTGATATTAGGGCTGGAATGCATGAAGAGCAACACATAAACGCATTGTAGGTGCACAAGCATGCACCACGCTTTAGTACAACCTAAATAGGGGGGTGATCGCTGGTGTGGAAAGAGCTCCTTGTATTTATTAATTTACATAAATAAAAGTTACATTAGTAAGTAGTTAATCAGTCCTACTTCACACTTCTTGGTCCTGAAAGTATCAGCAATAGTCAAAGAGCAAGATCACTACAAAAATAAAAAAATAATCTGCCTAGCCTTTTCCCAACTATATTGGGGTCAGCTTCCAGTCTAACCGGATGCAGCTAATAAAACTAAAACAATAAATTACTTTCAGATTGCTATTTTTAATTTTTATCGGTAGTTTGGTCCTGAAAACTAAACCAGCATCCGGTTAGACTGGAAGCTGACCCCAATATAGTTCGGAAAACACTAGGCAGATGATGATGGTTCTAAAAACAAAAAACTCGTACAGAGATGGACTGAAGATACTTTAACATCTCAGATAGACATTGATAAATACAGCACCTATAATTTTATTACGGCCCTCTCTTGGTAAATCTTTACAACATTTACCATTCTATGTGCTCATTGAGTTTTACAGGTAAAAGAGACAGTAAATTGAACATCAGTCATATTGATTGATGGCAGTGAGACGAGACATATTTGACATTGAAGGCTCATAGTTGATAGGTAATCGAAAATACTGACTTCATGCAGCTAAGTTGTACTCCCAGAAAAATCTAAATATAAAAAAATTAAGAAACAAAAAAATGGTCTTGTTTATTTTCTCTTCTCGTGGTTTCTAGATCCTCATCAAGAACTCGAAATCACTTGCTCATAACGAACATCCTTATCTTTTTCTCCCTTACATCATCAACATAATCAGGCTATCATATCAGCAGCCCACTCAGGGATGTCCACTAGGGCTTCCGTGAGGTATAGTTCCTAGTTCCATCACTACTAGGAACCAGCTGACTTTTTATGATTGATGGTCCACCTAGCTGGGAAGTGCACCATGCTACGTTGGCCATAGGTCCTTCGACAGATATGACCAGTACATTGCGACTTCAGCTTGCTACGTCGCAACTCCATTCCGAGCATTTTCACCACTCTTAAAAAACCGAATAACGTCTAAATAAAAATAAAAAACAGAGGCACTCCGGGGGTGCCGACAAAAGTGAAAACTTGAAAAAAAACTGTGGCACTCCAGGAGTGCCGACAGAAGTAAAAACTTACACAATTTTATCGTGCAGGTAATAATGTATCGCGCGTTGATGTCTTTTTAATGGTCAAAGGCTGGTGTCATAGCAGTGTCGCGAAATCAATGGTTTAGTCCCATCTCAAAAATGCCCAACGCGTCTAAAGAAGTTTTACTTCATAAATTGGCACCGCGGTTATGCGTTGATTACCGCGGTTAGATACCAACGCGTTGATGCGTTGGTATCTTTTACTCCACGGTGTCGGTAACAGGTCGCGAAATCAATGGATTAGTCCCATCTCAAAAATGCCCAACGCGCCTAAAGAAGTTTTTACTTCAAAAACTCTTTTTGGATTATATCCTGTGTCATGTCCAGAATCCTACTCCACACAATAACACTGAAACCGCATCGTGTGCGACAGAAATAATAGGCTGGCACACTGGGAGGTATTGAGACATCACCGGGTATTAACTGCTGATACCGCCCCACCCCCCCCCCTCCCCGTCAGCCCCGCGCCTGCCGCGCCCGCGCCGCTTGTTATACGAACCTGTTGGTTCCACGCTAGAATTAGATCTTGTTAGCCGTAATTAGGTATCGTTTGGCTGTGGGGAAAAATTAAGGGTTGGGATTTGAGTGACGTGTGTTATATCAAGGTATCATGTCTAAGACTTGTCGATACACGAAGCATCGTGATGATTGTCATCTTCATCTTTATTGTGAAGATTGTCTTTTATGACACTTCTTTTGCTGACTAAATTCACTTTAGGTTTGGCTTGCGAATTTAGGATCATTGACTGTTCTATTTTGAGGCCTGATAGACCTTCTTAGTTCTTAGTAATTTCGTATCTATTGATGATTGCAATTTCATTGTGAATAATCAAGGTAAGGTTTATGCCAGGAGTCACGGTCTCAGCTATCAAAGTCAAAGCATTTACTTCAAATAGGCCCTTAAAAGACACTTTTGAACCTCAAAATTTACAAAAATATATAATTGATTCTAGTCGCCCCTTCCAAAAGGTAGTTTTCGTATGGAGAAGAATGGGCAAGAAACTCCACCGTTACTCTTTTAAATATTTTGTATAGGTGTAGGTATACGATGCACCTAGAATAAAATTACTATACCACAATAGGTAAAAAGAATTAAAAATGAAACAACGACAGATAATTTAATTATGTGATAGCTACATGGTGCTCACATAAACTTTACAATCATATCCAGGAGCATATCTGACAATTTAT
Source organism: Agrochola lychnidis (assembly GCA_963680765.1). Classification (NCBI taxonomy): domain Eukaryota; kingdom Metazoa; phylum Arthropoda; class Insecta; order Lepidoptera; family Noctuidae; genus Agrochola; species Agrochola lychnidis. The sequence goes on along the minus strand of OY796869.1, from coordinate 8,967,941 downwards.
AAAGCTTCATCGGCAATCAGCAATCAACCAGATTGGAACACAATTAAAATAATGTGCCAAACTACTTAGCCAAAACTCAACTCACATATTTGCATAACTAATCACCTCAAATTAAAAACACATGCCCCAAGCACACCAATCAGGAACCGAACCCGTTACACCACTTAAAGAAACACCTTTTCTTTTCGCAGCACAGTAGCTAAAACGTAACATGTTACCCTCACTCGGGTAAGATGGCTCAATCTGCTTAAATTATTCAAAAGCCATTAAAAGAAACGGCTTTTAGCCACTAATCGCCTCGTTTCCGCCACGCCTGTAATTATCGCTCTCAGAGTCTTTACACCAAGTTTATTCATCTCGCCGACGAAGTTTTTTTTCTACAATTTATTCGGTTGCTAGTACTGCGTTTTTGGTGTGGATGGATGTGGGTGTTCTGCGGTTGGTATACATGGATTTAAGTGGTGTAGCTTTTTACGTGTTGTACCCCCAAATTCGATTTTCGCGGGGTGGCTGGATGAGAGCAGCTGAAGATCGAGCTAACATGGCGTACCTACCTTTCTAACAGCTGATAATAAGTACCCGTAAATTATCTTCTGAAACAAAAACGATCTCATTCCACATTTTTGTTATTTACTTGGTTATGACATTAGCAGCAGCTGGATAGCTGATAGCAGTTGAATGAGAATTGCCGAGAATCGAGTTGGCTTATTGGTGGTTCGCCCGAATTTACCTACTCGCCCGAAACGGGCAAATCGACACTTTTATGTATTTGAAATATGTTTGAGCCGTTTGGGGTTGAAACACAAGGGCCGTGGGGTCCGAGTGCCCACCTAGTTTTTCAAGACATCGCCGCGCGGCTGGTCGACTCTTCACGTGACCAGAGGGCTGGCCTATTCTTTGGTCAAAGAATCAGCATTGCCATACAACGTGGCAATGCTGCCAGCCTTTTGGGCACTTTTCCTATTGACAGCGATGCGGATGAATTTTTTGATGCCCTATGATTATTCCCCCCCCCCTTTTTATATACTATTACATATTATTATTTTAAGTCTGATAGCTTTTAAATAATGTAAATACGAGTGTGTAAATAAAATGAAAAAAATCGACACTTTTAAATAGTATTATTTTTCCTTGAGTAGATTCGCCAATTAGCCATCAAAGTCAAAGTCAAATCATTTATTTCAAATAGGCCCATGTATGGCACTTTTGAACGTCATCGAGTTGAATGGCGTGCAATTGGAAAGGCCCATGTCCAGCAGTGGACTGCTGTAGGCTGATGAGGATAATACTAAAGCTCACCATTTTTAGATTTCATTAAAACTCCTACAATCATTTTTCTACAAAACATGAATAATAACGCCATTCGCCCATTGCATTTGCCACTCAAACACGCTCCATGTAAGTCCACCAAGTATTTTCTATTAAGAAGCGCTAACAGCATTAGTAAAACATGTTAAAAATACTCTTCCGTTGACATCGCGAGTGGCGCCCCCACCATGGTGGTAAGATGCGCCGGCGCATAAGTACGTTTAACGAATGACACTGCTGTAAATTGCCATGATATACATTTTGGTAAAATTGGGCACCAATCAAATTATAAACGAATCCGGTCTGCACTAAACTTTGACAAACTCCTAAGTTCATACCTAACTACCTATCTAGGACGCACTTAGCCACAAAGGGCGCACTTAGAAACAATGGACGCACTTATACACAAACTTTAATCGGCTAACAAAATGCTGTCTGATATATTTGTTATTTAGGACTGACTTAGTTAAGGGTTTCTTAGTTAAGCTCTCTCTGACTTAACCGACTTTAGTGCAAACAGACAGCCATTAAGTTTTTTAGATTGTGCATCAAAACATGAGCATTTTTTTTTTGTTGTACCGAAATAAATGTCATCTACATTGTTCAAAACACAGATGAAATTTTGACTTTTGTGTTAAGTTTTTTTGGATACAAAAATCTAAAATTCTAAATGTTTTATTTCACATTAACCTACATGGGCACTTATGAAACGTCAGAAGCTAGGTGCACGGTTCCAATTGGTCGCTTCCTATGGAGAAGAGCCGGCAAGAAACTCCACGGTTACTCTTTTAAAAATAATTGGCTTTTACAATACTTTCAAATAACAGTGTTACTAGGTATGGGAGGACAGTGTAGGTCTTTCAATAAGTAGTAAGTACTTAACAAAATAGAAAATGGTCAACAGGTCTACAATCCACCTTCTGCCTTAACTTGTGCACTTCTGTCTTTGGGTGCGCCGAATAAAATAATTATGCCACAGGTGAAATTCAGCACCATTAAAAACATAGTCATAAATTGTCACTACGTCATCGTCACTTCGTCACTCTCGACGTTGTCAGTGTCAGGGCCGGCTCATAAACGAGTGTGTTTTGTTTTCTTGTCACAAGTTTATTTATTACTTGTTTAACGACCGTCTGATGAGGTGCTGACGAAATGTGACGTTAGTGACGTATGTTGTATCTCTTCTGATAAATGTCGTATCCTGTTAAATTATGAGCGTTAGGACTCGGTTTAAAGACTTTTAAGTGCTGTTTTAATTATAGTTTGGTAGTTGTAGCTTTGTTTTAGTGGTGAAATGAAATGTTTATTTTTGTAATTTTACACGTCAATTTTTCGGTCATTATTTTAAAATAAGATGGCGCCAGCTGTTCTTATCTGACTGATCCTTGAGAAGAAATGCCGAAACAAAGTCAGAGGACGTGGTTTCTAATAAAGCCCAAACATTATATTAAAATATTAAATGAGTCTAACAATACAGGGCCATTTCTGGAAGGGTCTTTTGAAGATAGAGCCATTGCAGCTTTGAGTTGATCTGCAAATGCCATGCATGCATCGACATCGTGTAGCTCAAACAAAGGTCAAGGTCAATGGTGCTTCTAATTTAATTTTGTTACATTAAAATGACCTTTACCGGTGTTTAAAATCTCGATTAGTTCAATCATTTCTTGATGATAAACATTGACAAAGGAGAGGATATTATACAAAAAAGTAATTTAGAGTAAGTATTCTGCACACATAGCATTCAGCATTTTATTCCCACGCAAATTCATTTCCAACCCGAAATGAATGTTTTTAATTTATCTGCGACTAAGTAATTAACGCGGCCTTAAAATAAAAAGGAAACTCCGTAAAAGTTTTGTCTTCAAAATTTATAAAGAGCCAATTTGCAATTTGCCAAAACCAATCACAATAATTTTTACTTTTAATTACTACTCACGTCAGACTCAAAAGGAAAAAAGAAAAGAAATATTCCCAAGTTAAGTTTTTCGCTTCCTGAAATTATATCACAGCAATGTGACTCTAATTTTTAACAACATAAAGTTTCAAATGTAGAAATGGTCCTGATTTTTAGATAACAGTTAATTTTGTTTAAAACAATAACTCCATTTGTCAGAGATCCATAGTTTGGACCCCCACTATGGACCCGCCCACCTATTATGCGGATCCAAAATAAAATGTATCTTTTTTTCCATGATATCTTAATTATCATAAAAATATAATAAGGTTGCCGGAAGACGGCGGGTGCTGGCTATCTTTTTTCTTTTAGGATGAAACAACAAATCTTTTTTTTGTGGACGCCCTAACAATTAATTCGAATTTAAGGATTGTGACTTATTGTAGAGCTTCCAATTTATTTAATTAATGGTTAAGTAACGCTGAACTCAGGAATAAAGATTTGTATTCTTTAAATGTTGGTAAACTTTTTTTTTACTTCTTGCTATCCCGACACGTCGATGCCTAATTAAATCAGTAGTTGATAACCTACGATAAATTAAAATAAATAAATTTCTAATAAATAATTTCGTAAATTTCTCTATGTAGAGCACTTTGTAATTAAGAATTTACTTTTATTCGTTTAAAAAATATTAAAAAGCCTTTAAGATAGCAGACAAACATTAATTAGAAGAAGATTAAGTATCTAGGTACAAATTACAGTTTGAAATTGCCTAGTTAGATAAGTACATCGTACAAGACACCCAAAGAGAAACAATCTACATTAAATTTTGATGGACTTTGAAGCAATCAAGTGCGCCTTATAATAATTAAAACTAAAACGATCACATCCCATTACTAATAAAACAACTCAATCAACCAAACCAAACAAGGAACATCTTTATTCCTCTGAAAAAACCTACTGAGTGGCCAGAATATCTAGAGATTTCAAGGTGGCGCCACTAGCAAAGGAAACTGTCAACTTTACGTCAAATCAAGTACATTTCAAAACTTAGTTCCATATTTCGCCGTCTGTCAAACTATACTGGCTGGTTCATGCACTTGATAAGCTATTACTACCCCTTAAGTTCGGCTATAAACCGGCCACTGTGTGTTTATACCGCAGGGAATCGAACCTAAACCAAATTGATCGTAAACTTTTTATCGTAACTTTTTTATTAACTTCGTAATATCATAATCTTGTTGTAATTAAAATTTCGCAGTACGGAGCATTTTATGTCTTGATTTGATTATTTATATTTTTGCACTGATGGTTCGTCCTGTCTTTGCTTAATTTTTGGAAACCATTTAGAAAACTTCTATAATAATTGTTATTATTTTGCTCACACACATACGTCTACATAACATTTACAAAAAATAACATCACGCCTTGTTTCCCCGAAGGGTTGGGCAGAGGTGTCCCTGCAGATACACCTACATTTCGCCAGTTATGTTTAAGTCCCATGTAATAGGGGGCGAGCGTGTTGCCATCAACCGGGCACGAATCTAGACTCCGAGCTGCTACTGAGAAATTTCAGATAGAAAACCCAATAACACTTTACCTGACCCGGGAATCGAACCCAGGACCTCATGCTCAGCAGTAACGCTTGCGACCACTAGACCAACGAGGCAGTCAATATTTCTCAAGAAATAAACAGTACCTTTGGACTCAAAAGTTATATTATGTCTTTCTCTATGTTTTTTTTAGTTTGTGTATATAAATAATAAAAGACAACTTGTTACTGTTTCAATTTTCTTCTTGCATCAGCTTATGACAATTAATAACATCGCAGTTCCAGAGGGTCAAGACTGGATAGACTCCATTGGTAGGCTGAATATTTATTTTACATACTGCCCCCCAATTCAAAAGTCTTCTCTTACAAACAGAAAAACGAATTATTGTCAAAGTAAACTTCCCATGCGCGGCGGGCTTTTTTTTTTTTTTTTTTTTGGGTGGGAAATTATCAAATAACTTCTCCCGCTCTGGGTGGAGCGGGAGGGCGTGTCAGACTCTTACTGACTAAAACCCACCCGTGTTCCTTCAGTTGCCGTGTTGCCAGGGGGCCACGATTTCCCTATCGGTTTTCTTCGAACCCCCGGCAGGCATTGGCCCTAGCGGACCCCGTCAATTCTGCTGACATCTCTTTGAGGCGCGCGTGGAACACAACGCGCCGTCGACCCGGGCTTGGTCCTTATCGGACGGCGAGCTACCCATTGCTCACCGTCCGCAAGCCCGCGCCTACGGTGGCCGGAAATCCTCTCGTGACTCCCGACGCCCAGGGCGTCTCCTGCTGCGGCGGTTAGGGGCGCGAGGGCGCGAAATTTGCCTTTCCCTCACGCGCTCCGTCTCCTCCTTCGCGAGCATTACTGCTTCGCAGAACGAGGTGACGGCCTGCCATTTCCTCTCGCTCCGTAGCATGGCCCGAATCAGGGCCGGACGCGAGAGATCACCGCCGCCGATCGCTTCCACGAGGACACGGCGATGCTCTGTCCAAGCCGGGCAGACCTCCACCGTATGCTCCACCGTGTCCTCCGGGCGATCCACACAGTGATGACACCCGGGCGTTTCCTCCCGCTTTATCCTGAACAGGTACCTCCCGAAACAGCCGTGTCCGGTGAGCACCTGTGTCAGGCGGAAGGTGAGGACGCCGTGGCGCCTCTCTAGCCACTCCTCAAAGAGGGGTCTTATCGCCGCAATTGCGGCGTGCCCAGCGCTGGGTTGCGACAATCGCACTCTCCATTCCGCCATGAGATCCCGCCGGAGCTCTGTCCGCTGTGCCGCAACTTCTTGCGGCATCGGAGTTAAGCCCCGGCGTTTAAGACCAACAAAAAAACCGTTATTCATTTCCTTGATAGACCGTTCTTCCTTCCCTCCCATAAACAAATCGAACATTATCATAAACAGTCACCAATTATAAAACAAACCGTCACCAATTTCCTATCTCAAATTGGACTAAATTCTACGTCCACAGCAAAAAAAAACAAAAGTTTGTCTCGCACCGAAAAAAAGTAAAAAAATTGCCGCAAAAAACCCTACGAACGACCTTTAGCGACCATATTTCACACTAATTATGTGACGTCAGAAATAAAATCGATTATTATACTGTGAAGTTTTTGATGCGATTTTTACAAAACTATAAATAATGTCGCAGGCAGGTGAGGACAGCAGTGTGGGACATTCGAGGACTGGGGACAAAAAAAATCTCTTTATGTCTTGTGATTTTGGTCAGTTTTATCTTTTAACAAAATATAGACCTCTGGGTGTACCGTGAAATAGTTCACTTTGGGATGTTTTAAGAGCTGTTTGACCCACCTTTGAGTTTGGGGAATCGGGCAAAAGTTTTTGGTTATATAAATTACTGCAACGGCTACAGCCTTCGCAATGGCCAATACAGAAAAAGCAAGGAAGAAACAATAAGCGATTATTTTTTACAGATAGATTGGTGAGCAAGTTGTTATCAACGCAGAGGAAACTGCTGCTTCTCATCTTCATTACGAAACCCATAGATGTTCTTAACAAGTTATTTAGGAACACCTTTACCCAATCATTTTGCCTATCTATACTCCGTTTGAAATAAGATTAGACATTTAAACAAACCTTTTTTACAGTCCGTTCAATCGATTTTGACTTCTATACCGTAGGCATAAGGATGGCATTAAAAGCAAAAAAAGTGGTTACAAACCAATTGTTTACTGCAGCTGTCATTTGTCATGCCGCCATCGCAATAGAAGTCAAAATCGGTTGAACGGACTGTAAAAAAGGTTTAGTTAAATGTCTAATCTTATTTCAAGTGGAGTATAAGTACTCATTTCCGAGTGAATCAGATCCTTTGAAATCTTAAGATTGCTTCTTCATACAAATCTAGCATAATCATTTATCCAAAAACGGTAACAACAGCTCCATACAAATCCCAAGGTTCAGGTAAAAGTGTATTTTTTTAGCAATGTTTTTTGGTAGCAACGTCGACTCGAGATCGTTAAGTGAAAAAGGACCTGTTTCGGCTCTTTTGTGGGCTATGTTAGTAGCCGGTAGCAGCGATACAACACTGCCATTATCAGCCTAATTAATCGTACCAACGGACGAATTTTAATGTGTATGGATTGAGATAGTACGGGGGAACAATCTCGGCTAATTTGCGCTGTGACGCAAATTGGCGAAACGGTATAGTGTACTTGGACATTTAGATGTGAGGAGTGAGTGATAAAGTTGTTATGTTAGAGCTGTCGGGTTGGGCGGTAAATAGCAGGTTTTATGGCGTTTTTTGTCGGAACTAGACCCTGATATGTCTTTGTATATGTCACGGCTAAAACCCGAAGTGCGGCTACACCTAATTTTAGCCGGCTACAATTAGGTGCGGCCGGTAGCAGTTGGTTAAATTTAGATGTAGCAAATGAAAATGGCTGAAAGGTAGGTTAGGTTAGGTTAGAACTGTCACCACATAGCACACCGCACGAACCGAGCGAGCGAAGCGAGCGTTGCCGCGACAGCGGCCTGCGAGTGCCAGGATCCATTTTGGCTAGGTTAACCAACTGCTACCGGCCGCACCTAGTTGTAGCCAGCTAAAACTAGGTGTAGCCGCTTTTCGGGCTTTAGCCGTAATATATATGTAAAACTTGGATAAGTATAAATGATGCCAAGAACATCTCCTACCCGTTAGTCTGCAACTTTGTACAAGCAAAATATTTTCTTAGTCCTAATATAATATTATAAATGCGAAAGTGAGTTTGTTTATTTGTTACGCATTTACGCTAAAACGACGGAACAGATTTGGATGATATTTGGCACAAAGGTAGACCATGACATGGAGAAGGCCATAGGCTACTTTTCATCTTGGATCGCAGACGAAGTCGCGGGAAACAGCTAGTTAGAGCATAAACTTAGGCCAAAATCTTGCACTGTTTTGGATCTGATCATCCGTTCTACATATTTTATTTTACTGCCTTATTGGTAGATTTGCCATAATCAGCCTATAACGTTCCCACTGCTGGGACACAGGTCTCTCCTCTCTGTGAGAGAGAATGGACCGTAATCCACCATGCGGGCCCAGTGCAGGTTGGTAGATGTCACATGTCTTCGAATTTTTGGTTCTACGACATGCCGGTTTCCTCACGATGTTTTCCTTCACCGTTTTATGAGCAGTGGTGATGAAATAAATTACACAAAGTAGTGCGCCTGTCTGGGTTCGAACCCACGACCTACAAACTCGTAAGTCTGCATTGGGTCTTGCTCAATCTATAGGATGGAATATCTACTTACCTATTTAAGTTTACCTAAATGTTTGTATTGTATGGTGTTCGTTGGCCAATCAAGTAAGTAAGATAACATTTACATTATTAAGTCAATAAATCTGCCCAGCCTTTTGCCAACAATGTTGGGGTCGGCTTCCAGTCTAACCGGATGCAACTAAATACCAGTATCTTACATGGAGCGACTGCCTATCTGACCTCCACAACCCAGTTACTGGGTAACACGATACCCCTTGGTAAGACTGGTTATCAGACTTCTGACTACCCGTAACGACTGTCAAACATCTACGAATAACAGCCGGGACCAACGGCTTTTCAAAGCGTAGAGGGGCCTCGATATGTTATAAAAGGTCACCCATCCACGGACCGACCTCGGCAAGCAAGCTTAACGATTGACTCGTGCAGCTATTTTTATTTAACCATGTAAAATGATGAGATTAAATTTCCGTCCAAGCAATCGAAAGCCAACGCCATAACCGTCAGCCTATTGTCACTCCACATACATTTCATATTTTACTTTCACCAAAATCGACATAAACTGCTCACAAAATGGACGCCACAGCTTCTCACAAAATAAATAAAATAAACTCAATGTTTTGATGACAGTGGCGTTATATATCGCGACATTGTCCGCCATGGTTTATGGGGCCCATATCAAATTGGTAGCCATGGGGTTTAGGCACCGTTGACGTTTGTTCATATATTTGGCTTCGAAACAGACAGTTTTATACGAATAAATATGATATTTGCTGTATGAAATACGTTTCGGGAGTTGAGAAAAATGGTATACAAATGTGGTTTGGAATGGGTTAGAAGCTTGTTGGCACAGATATCTTAGATTTTTTATATCTTCAATGTCAAGTATCCAATACTACTTGGTGCTTAGTTTGGGTATACTGCATTAGGTACCTACAATCATTATTATATTGATATCAAACTCAATTGGTATCCGTGCTGACAAGTCATGTAAACTGTTCTTTAAAAAGCTAGGTATATTACCACTTCCGTCACTCTACATTTACGAAATCTGTAATTATGTTTATAATATAAGGGATTGTTCAAAAAAGCCTATCAATTGAACTCTCGAAATAGAGATCCATGCAGTCTTGTATTGCAGGATACTCCTAAATCAGCCAAGTATGCGAAAAGTTTCCTAGTCATGTGTATACGCATTTATAACAAAATTCCAAAAGAAAGAAAATTGGTATATAATATTAACTCATTTAAAACAAATTATTGAAATGGCTGAAAGAACATATGTTTTATGATATTAAAGATTTTTTTAACAATTATCTATAAATTTCTGGACTTTTGTCATTAGCATTACGGATAATGCTAAGATGAAACTATTATATTATTGTATTGACTTTATATCTGTGACATTGAACAACAATTAACTAATAATTACTATTTTGCATGCAATTGATAGTATAGCTAAACATGTGGACTTTAGATTAATATCTGACTGTAACAACTTTATACCATGTTTATGGCAAAAGATTTATCTTATCTAACACTTACAATAAAGATTTCTTGATACAATTCGCCTCTGTGCTTGATAGACTCAGTATCGCCTTTATGCTCATACTTTAATTATTTTATCCAATTCTTCACCATATACTCGTACCTGACTCTTTCATCTACTAACTCTATCCTAGTCAAGCGAGATACGTCTGAAATTCTATTATCAACTTTTAATATGGTTAACTTTTGTTACAAATGTGGATAGCTATAAGAGTAGGGGGTGAGAAAGGAACGATGGATGGACTGTGTGAAAGATGTTATGGCTAGAAATGGAGTGAATACTGAAATGACGACTAATAAAGAAAAATGCCAGAAGAAGATATGCCGCCAACGCCCAATAAATTGGAATAAGCGTAAGAGAATGATGATGAACTAAATAACTTAACATATATAATAACCATTTCAAAATACCTACTAAGAACCGGTGAAAATGACTAACTTTTTCAATACACACAGTATTTTTTTAACATCAAAATCAAGCCACTACACCTTTTTGACAAAGAATTTCAAATAACAAAAAACCCCGTGGAACTATAAACTCTGCGCTCACATTAACTTCGCTCGATGACAAAACATGATTAATGTCCAATAAAAACGTTCCAATAAAAATTCATTCACATTATTAATTCTAATAATATTGTCCTCTTTTTGGACAAAAAATGAAGAATGCTTCTTTAGACCCTTTCCAAATTGATGGTGAATGGAATCGTTAGCCACACTTGAAGATTATGTATAGGTAGTATAGGTATCTACAACAGAATGTAGTTTTCGTTAGATCAGATTTAGGCCCAATTGTGCACAGAAATAATATCCTTATGAGGTACTATCGAAGAAATGCATATCTGTACACTGTAAGGATTATTGTTGCTTGCAGCGGCCGCTATAGTATCGCTATCTAGGAAAAAAAAAGGGTTGTGTGCCCGGGACTTTGTTTTCAAATTGGTTAGATATGCGTTACCCCGATGGTACATTTTCTTTTAAGTGCTGCACGATCATTGGAAAAGATAGAAATAAAGTGTGATCAGAAACATCTCATTAATCTTATTGATGTCTATGGAATGAGTTCAATCCCGTAGTTAGGATGGACAAAAAAAACTAATCGAGCTTCAACTGTAACAATGTAATTCAAATCCAAAAATTATCACCTGATCCTAAGGCTTACAACCAAAATCCTATAAAATATACTTAGCTGGCAGTTCATCTGGGCTTTTCAGTTATAGCTTTTGGTTTTACGGATATCATGTGTGCCATAAATACGGTCCAAATAAAACTACATGCACTTACGAAGACAAGCCTATTCTTCTCAGAGATAAAATAAAAGTTTAGCGTCTGAACCGTCGGCCAATATATGATGCCCATCTTGTACGTTGGCCAGAGCTTCTCTTTAACTTCTTGAACGCAAGCGTCTATGGGCTTCATCTGGAGGAGGCTCATTCCAAAGAAAAAGTATGCCATAGCCAAAGGGCCGTATGAGACCTGTTCAATAACTGCTCTAGTAATTGCTGTTCTTAGATCTTTTCGTTTGAAGAATCGACTGCTGAATTTCATCCAGCTGTAGAAAACAGGTGCCATGCAGAATGCCCCAAAGAATCCAAAGCGCGCTGCTCGAGGCCAGTTCGTGTTAGCAATGGTCGTGCCATGTTCTAAGTACTCCTGTGCAATGCTGCAGGTTGGCCAGATGATTGCATATGACACCATCCCTCGTAACAGTGGGTAATGTCTATGCTGTGGAAACTGCTTAAATCTCGTAATCTTGCTGGCCATACCTTACTCTACCTAAACTTTTCTTGTCAACTTGTCACCTTCAGGGGTTGCCCCATACTAGACAATTAACTGTCTCAATAATCAAGACTTGATATTTTATTTAAGTAAATAAATTCTTATTACCAAAGGGTATCTTATTAACCAGTAACCTGGGTTATGGAGGTCAGAACGGCAGTCGCTCTATGTAAAATGCTGGTATTCAGCTGAATCCGGTTAGACTGGAAGCCGACCCCAACAAAAGAAATTACCCCCCTTTTCGTCGCGCAGTCTGGTAAAAAGGTAAGGCAAGGTAAGGCAGATTATGATTTAAGTAAATAAATAAATTGAATTAACGTCTGCCCGTCACAATAGACATAATGAAGTTTTGAAATATCATTTGTCATAGTTTTCTGTGTCTATGACAGGCAAAGCCAATGTCAAAGTTAAGCTTAGAAACCTTTTCTTCGCTCTATCACTTGGTTTTAAATAAAAGACCTTTGTCCTTATTAATACGTAGGTAATTTGTGGTCAGTTTATATGGGATAAGTATAATATGTGGCAAGATAGTGTCTTACAAGAATAGGCAAAGATAAAGAAGTTGATAAATGAGTTCAAAATGCTTGGAAGATGTACTGGGCCCTTAAAAAGCACAAGAAAGGAACTAACCTATGGTGCACAAAGTTGGTCACTTACTGAACAACAGAAGTCTAAACTAAAGATTTGCCAGCGGGCAATGGAGTGCAACATAATAGGTGTCAAGCAAACAGACCGCGTTAGAAACACCACCCTGCGCTCCATAACACAAGTAGCCTGAAATCGCACAAAACAGAGAGATTTGGAAGGAAAAAGGAGAGGTCTTTACCCAGCAATGGGACACAATATAACAAAAAAAAAAACAGTGGCACTCCGGGAGTGCCGACAAAGCGATAACTTGAAAAAAAATCGGCACCGCGGTAATCAACACGTTCAAGTCTTTTTAATGGTCAAAAGCTGGTGTCGTAACAGTGTCGCGAAATCAATGATTTTGTCCCATCTTAAAAATGCCCTACGTGCCTAAAGAAGTTTTCACTTAAAAAAAACTAATAAGTACGTGAGCATGGCCGGCTCTAAAATCAGATGAAAATGTAAGAAAGAACTTAATAAAATTCTGAAATTCATTCATTTACTGATAAACAACGTACAAACTTAACCGCTGAGTCACAGATTAATACAGATAGGACACTCCGCAAAATCATTTAAATAAAAAGCGACTCTTGCTACGACACAATAAAGTGCAATTCAAGACGCACAACGTTTTTTTTTACCTAGGAGGTTATCGGCTGCTTAACCGGACTTTCCTGTGTCTGCCTCAATAAATTAAGGCCTCCAGCCAAGGCTTAAAACTTAGAAACTAAGCGACTACATGCTAGGGGCACCCCCTGTGGGGTACGGACCTCGACTTAGGGCATCGCTGGTGGAGGACAGGAAGGGACAGGCTGGATCGAATTAAAAAGAAGCACCACTCTAGTCACCTACAGTTACATTCACCTGCACGCGTATCATGACCACCGTAGAAACGAGTTTTGTCGATGGAAGAATAGACAAAATGACAGATAGTGATTGTTTATCTGTCATTTTGTCGATTCTTCCGTCGACAAAACTCGTTTCTAGGGTGTTCATGCTACGCGTGCTGGAAGTTGCCTCTCTTTCTATCGCGTGACTCTTAAATCTTCTGATTACGTTACACTCACTTAATTGGCCCAGCAAGACGGGCCCGCCGCGTACTTGTAGATTCATACCTAAACTGCGGAGTGTCCCATCTGTACTGAGTTTAGAAGCATGTTTTGAACGAGAATTCTAAATAGAAGATTAGGAGAATAGGATGAAGGTCTATAAATGAAGGTTTTTATGTAGATAAGTTCGTCATTTTTGCCGATGGGAATTCTCATCAGGAACCATGCCTTGTAACTAGAGTTGCAATCCGTCCGGATAAAGCTGGACAGTGGTAGGCTTTTTGACCTCTTTTCCGAGCCAATTTTACTGCATCCGGCCTATCCAGATTTTGTTAGGCTTTTTACTCTCTTTAAAGGCCAGCAATGGACGAAAGAAAGAAACAGATTAAAATCGGAAACTATTGCAAAAATGTCGATTGTGGAATTTAATTTAAGACATGTAACTTGCAAAATGTTTTATGATAAAATTATTAAGGAGGTTGAGCTTTTAAAGCACGTTTCTACCAAAGAAAAATATGCAAATGAAAATGATAATACCGATTAAAACTTTCTTATAAAAATATGTGTTTTATTTGAACTTTTAGTCAAAAATCCTATTTTTTTGACCGTGCACAGCCGTGGGACAGCCGTGGGATCCAAAGGTCCGGCTTTTTTATCGGGTAAGTTCGGTTTTCTGATTTTTTTGAGATGGCAACGCTACTTGTAACAGTATTAGGTATGTAGATATTTTCACATCCTCTTCTAACCTAACATCATTTATTTTGATAATCTGAATTTAAGTTATTTATTTACCGTTCCAAACTACGCTTATTATAGTTTCTACAACGATTCCGTATTGAAAACAAAGAAAACCAGTAACAACTCCACCAAACACAAGAACATGATTATTTGTTAGTACACAGAACGTGACGTAGAATTATCCATTTAGTAATCTTAGTGAGCAATCGATTGCCCACCCACAGAGATGAGGGCTTAGAACAATCGAATAATTCGGTTTATACGATTATTATTCGATTATTTGGCTCGGGTGAATCGATTCGGCGATCGCCTTTGAGATAGGCACGATGATTCGGCGAAATAAGTATAACGCGCGTGCGGTCGCGGCACATGATTAGTCAATTAATTACTAATTAATCTGATACTTAGATTTATTTGTTTAGTTTGAGATTCTTATGATTCATACATAATAACCTTTTTGTAAATACCTACCTAATGTTGATTGGGTAAATAATAATTAGTAGACAACAAGGTTACTGCGTGGATTTCCTTAGTATTTCTCCTTATCCTCATTTGGTTTTAATAGTCCAGCTAAAGCAAGAACAATATAATATTTGATATTAAGGATATCATTACTTCATTATTATTGGTTTTACATTTTTTTTTAAATAGTTTTGACCACTAGGATGCCCTCTATTGTGCTATTTAGAAAACTTAATTATTTTAATTAGCGCCATCTCTTAATTTTTAATCGAACTAAAATAGGACAGCACCATCTATGAACCAATGATATATTTACGGAACAAGGTGGGTACCTTGTTTCGTAAATATATCATTGGTTCATAGATGGCGTCATCTATGCAACGAATACTATACTTACTTGGTGCCTTTCTGGGTAGAAAAGCACCAAGTAAGTATAGTATTCGTTGCATAGATGACGCTGCTGTCAATTAAAACTTAGTTTTGCTACTCGACAACAGATGTCACTGCGAATTCGTATTAAATATTAAATTGTGTGTCATATAAATATTTTGTAAAATGAGCAGTGATCTAAAATATAAATAACAAAATCTTAATTAAGACAAAAAATAAATGTAATTAAAAAAAAAATGCCTGAAAGATTTTAAACAAAAATAAGTAGATTGGTAGGACATCCCCCAATTAGAAGGACCAACTACCTTGCAGAGAACCGGGTTTCGTGGCGTAACTTGGGAGAGGCCAACGCCTATGTCCAGCAATGCACTGCAATAGGCCGAATTGACAGAGCGATGAGATGACGCGTGATGGTATGATTCTGAATCCTCGATAGGCTAAGGTAGAGGGATATTTAAATGAAAATAAATATGTAAAATAATAATAGAAACTTGTTACATTCAGTCTTCGAACGCCCCTAGCAAGTTAGTATTACAAACTTAAAAATATTATTAAATCAGTTCAGTTCTGCATATTATTTATTTCTTTAATTTTAAATATTATCTAAGTAGGTAAGTATCCACCATAACATTGCCTACCCGCCGGGGGTTAAAAATACCCTTTTTGCTGACAAAATGTCAACGAATTAAGTAGACCACTTGACATAGCTTTAAGCAGGGACTACGTATCTCCATCGTAAACTTGCTACTTTATTACAAGAATTTTGACAGTTTGGCTAGAGAACGCTTTTTAGCAACTTCTTGTGAGTTCACAGCAACTTGAAATATTTTGTAAAGATTATTTATGGTCAATTTTCTCTTATCATCACTCAATTAAGGACTAAGTTAAGTATGTTATGGCAAAAAATACTAGAACACAGAATTTATTTTTTCAATTCACAAATGTTTTACTTTTTGGGATCCGTAGCCAAATGTCAAATTATAATTTCGTCCTGTCCGTGTTCATCTATCGCATGTCGGTCCGTCCGTATCATAGATATAAGAAAGAAGATTTCTGTGGTCCGTATGTAATAGAGGGATGAAAAATAAAAATTCAGTGCACATAAACGGGTGGGGATACCTACCATAATTAAAAATATTTGTATATTTTTCTGTGACTCTTTTATTTGAAGAGATAGCTTAAATGCACCTGTAGAGTTACAAAAAAAAAGTGATTCTACGATTCGGTGGAAATTTTTGAAATTTAAATTTATTATTTAAATAAAAATTGTTTTTAGAAGATAGGTCATGTAATTTTTGAGCTATGGCATATTTTCGGTTACCTACAACGCTACAATCGCAGAAATAAGTTTATTTTTGACAGTTCCTTTGACAAATACCTACTATGAAATATAAACATTCATTTGCTGTCGCCTGTCGATAAAATCAATAGGTAAATACTGTGCATGGGTAAATATTCAACAAGAATCCCGACTATGGAACCCTTCACTGTGCGTGATCCGACATGCGCTTGGCCGGATTTTTAAGCGAGATTTTACAAAGTTCTACGAACGAAATGTGGAACATTTAGTGATTTGTAAAACCTTACAACAAATACATACCTATCTATGTGAGAATGTTTACAGAATTACTAAGATCTAGACTAGATAACAGATAATCAACTAATGATAGACTTCTTATTTTAAATCTAGATTATTTTAAATCGATCTTAACATTCATACAACATGTTCCGTAGTCCACAGCAGATGTTTGTCATTTGCAAGTTATAAGTGATATCGTGTATATGTGCCAGCAACCAACTTCAAAGAACTACATACATGAAAAGCTATTACTTATACTTAACTTGTAGAAAATTACTACATAGCCTGCATTTAATTAGGTTAATTTTCTGTTTGAGTGCGTTAAAATATCTATCTCTGAATTCAATTCTATTATAGATCCTTGAACAGGGTAGATACGCTCTATCTAGGTCCCTCAACATGAAAAGTCTGTATTGAAAATTTGTGATCTAATCCAGTGGGTCCGGTGGGACCCACTGGATTAGATCACAAATTTTTATAGTACTCAATTATTTATTTATTTAATACTTTAAGCACACAAAGAACAGAGGCGGACTTAATGCCATAAGCATTTTCTACCAGTCAATCTTTGGGTGATGCAGAGACAAACAGTGGTAGGAGAAATGAATATTTAATTAAATATAAAGATATACCTACATATATTTACCTATTAAAAACTATGAATATAATATATATACCTAATCTTATATAAATATAAGCACAAATATATACACATAAATATACTAAAACAAATAAGACAAACAATGGGAAAACACCACCTTCTTACGAATGAATGAATTATATTATGTATATTAGGTACAGCCTGCTTTTACATTTTCAAGCCATTATCCCGAGTTCCAAATGGAAGCGTCATTAACTCACAAATCAGACATGACATAATTATTTAATTACCCTCGGACATAAGGTCATGGCCGGTTGATCCGCCGAGCATAATGCGTCGAGCGTAATGTCTGAGCACACACATCGTCTGTTTGCTGTACAATCAGCTCTAATTACGTTTACATTTTCATAAATCATAGTATTATATCCACCCCTGTCTTGGTCCGCCTTTTTTGATTACTCAGTTGGTTCGAGCCTTGTTGGAGGTACCATCGGGGTAACGCACATCTAAGCATTTTGAAAACAAAATCCCGTGCACACGACCTTTTTTTTCGTAGGTAAGCGATACTATAGCGGCCGAGCGCTGCAAGCAAGAATAGTCCTTACAGTGTACAGATATGCGTTTCTTCGATAGTACCTACCTAGCGAACATGCATGGCTATTATGGGGCTACTTGATATGTCTATATTTTTCACTAGCTGCGCTCCGCGGTTTCACCCGCGATCCCGTGGGAATATAACTATGTCCTAACCCAGGTCATGGTCTACCCATGTGCCAAATTTGGCACAACCATTTTAGCGTGAAAGTGTAACAGTAACAAACATACATACAAACCTAAGTACCTACAAAAAATCTAATATTTTCTCTTTATAATATTAGTTTAGTTCGGATATCTATGGTTTAGATGTATTTTTACTCGACCTGGTGAAATGCAGTAGGTACCATCGGGGTAACGCATATCTAAGTATTTTGAAAACAAAATCCCGTGCACACGATCCTTTTTTAGGGTTCCGTTGCCAAATGGCAAAAAACGGAACCTGTCTGTCTGTCTGTCTGTCTGTCCGTCCGTATGTCACAGCCCATTTTTTCCGAAACTATAAGAGCTACGCTGTTGAAACTTGGTAAGTAGATGTATTCTGTGAACCGCATTAAGATTTTTACATAAAAATAGAAAAAAAACAAATAATTTTGGAGTTCCCCATACTTAGAACTAAAACTCAAAAAAATTTTTTTCATCAATCCCATACGTGTGGGGTATCTATGGATAGGTCTTCAAAAATGATTTTGAGGTTTTTAATTTCATTTTTTTCTAAACTGAATAGTTTGCGCGAGAGACACTTCCAAAGTGGTAAAATGTGTGTCCCCCTCCTGTAACTTCTAAAATAAGAGAATGATAAAACTAAAAAAAATATATGATGTACATTACTATGTAAACTTCCACCGAAAATTGGTTTGAACGAGATCTAGCAAGTAGTTTTTTTTTAATACGTCATAAATCGTAAACCGCAATTTACCTTTCATTCAATGTTACTTGCTGCTACGGAACCCTTCATGGGCGAGTACGACTCGCACTTGGCCGCTTTTTTCGTAGGTAAGTGTTACTATAGCGGCCGAGCACTGCAAGCGAGAATAGTCCTTACAGTGTACAGATATGCGTTTCTTCGATAGTACCTATATGAAGTTACGCACAACCGTAGAGCTTTTATCGGCGAACTGGTAACCTGTGGTATAGTCAGCAACAGAAGTAGATTAACACTTACTTTTACATCGCACCTAAATTAAGGTTACCATTTAGAAATTTGTCCTGAATAAAAGCCGCATATTTACAAAAAAAGTCCGGACATTTTACTTTTAAATGTTAGTTACTTACTAAGTTTTTATTTGTTAAAAAAAAAATCCCCTAAACACGAAATGTCTGAACAAATAACAAGCCCAGCCCAAAGTCCAGACGGACGGCCAAAAAACAGGGCATACTTACTTATATACATACATAAACTCACGCCTTCTTTCCATGGGGGTAGGCAGAACCTATAGAATGCTACCTGCTACGATCCTTACAGTAAGTAACTTTTTACTTTTGCTTCGTTTACGTTCATACTGCATCAGTACCCTAATTGCGTAACTTATTTTCGCAAACAATTATGACAAATTTATTTCATTTTGACAATTCAACAACATTCATTGCGTTATTTACGTTGTTGAGCAGATTTTTTTTCCAACTTATGAAGCAATGGGTTAGCAATCTGTTTCAAATCGAAACAAATTGTGATTGATCGTGTATTACGCAATTAGGGCTGGTCATACACGCACGCTGGTTGCGAGTACTATGCACCTGACTTTTCTGAAGAAAATTACCAATTAGGTCACTTAAATGTCCTCCCAGGGCTATTCCACTCCCCGAGGATACCGCACGGTCTCCTGCGAGGCGGCGAGCCTCCTTGCCGGATTACCGCCATGGGATCTGGAGGCAAAGGTCCTCGCGCACGTCTGGGAGTGTCGCGAGGAGGCGAAACGCCGGGGCTTAACTCTAATGCCGCAAGAAATTGCGGCACAGCGGACAGAGCTCCGGCGGGATCTCATGGCGTCATGGAGGGTGCGATTGTCGCAACCCCGCGCTGGGCACGCCACAATCGCGGCGATAAGACCCGTCTTTGAGGAGTGGCTGGAGAGACGCCACGGCGTTCTCACCTTCCGCCTGACGCAGGTCCTCACCGGACACGGCTGCTTCGGGAGGTTCCTGTTCAGGATAAGGCGGGAGGAAACACCCGGGTGTCACCATTGTGTGGATCGGCCTGAGGACACGGTGGAGCATACGGTGGAGGTCTGCCCGGCTTGGGTGGAGCAACGCCGTGTTCTCGTAGAGGCGATCGGCGGCGGTGATCTCTCGCGTCCGGCCCTGGTTCAGGCCATGGTACGGAGCGAGAGGAAATGGCAGGCCGTCACCTCCTTCTGCGAAGCGGTAATGCTCGCGAAGGAGGAGGCGGAACGCGTGAGGGAGAGGCAAATTTCGCGCCCTCACGCCCCTAACCGCCGCAGGAGGAGACGCCCGGGGCGGGAATCGCGAGCCGATTTCCGGCCACCGTAGGCGCGGGCTTGCGGACGGTGAGCAATGGATAGCTCGCCGTCCGATAAGGACCAAGCCCGGGTCGACGGCGCGTTGTGTTCCACGCGCGCCTCAAAGAGATGTCAGCAGAATTGACGGGGTCCACTAGGGCCAATGCCTGCCGGGGGTTCGAAGAAAACCGATCGGGAAATCGTGGCCCCCGGCAACAGGGCAACCGAAGGAACACGGGTGGGTTTTAGTCAGTAAGAGTCTGACACGCCCTCCCGCTCCGCCCAGAGCGGGAGAAGTTATTTGATAATTTCCCACCGAAAAAAAAAAAAAAAAAAAGGGCTATTCCACTCACATCTGCCTTGTAAATACCAAAAGCAGGCCATCTCCGGACAAATCCGGGATTCTAATCTAAATAGACCCAAAATTAGATACCTTAGCTACACTACTTTTTAGCATTTCATGCAATAGCTAAGATTTTGTATCATCTGATTTAAAAACTTTTCCATTTTTTTTATTGTTGTGCTCAAAAGTGATGAAAAAACTGACTTTTGTTGCTGACCAACTATGGGCAAGATGCTGCAGTGAGTGAGGATGAAGATTTGAATAAGCGAATAAAAAATAATTGATTAACTTCCTTAAAGTCAATTTTTTTTTCTATTTTTAATTATTAGTGTATGATTATCATAATGTATAATTATTATAATTTTTATTTCATTAATCCGTTGTTGCTAAATGTACCTCTTTCTTAAACAGAGTTCAAGGGTTTAAGCTGAAAACCAGCTGTTAGCAACCCGCATAATGCTGACGCTTAAACCTTTTGCTTCCGGTATCATAGTTTTGTGTATGCTGTAATAATGGAGACAATAAATGTTATTCTATTCTATTCTAAACAACCTGCCTGGGTTCATCTTTAAGGTACCCGATCCTTGAGGGACCCGTGCTTTAGGGCCCCGATCCTTGAGAACCCCGATAAATTTGATTATCTTTTTTTTGTTATTTTTGCCATTATCATGCTAGTGTACCATCGATACAAAAAGTGCTTCAAAGTACATTAATTAAATAATGTGTTAATTTGGTTAAGGCAACCTAGTCTAGAGTTAAACTGATATAATTTTATGTTATTCCATATTTAAATCCCTAGAAATACTTAAGACGAGCCAGAAAAGTGGACTCATTGTTAAAAAAATCTACCTGGCCACTAACTAGTTATAATGAAACAATAGATATACCATTAAACCAACAAATATACCAATAAATCTGTCTCTTTTACGCATGCATAACAATGTACTTTTCTATCTCTTTTAATCATGCGAAATAATTACTAATAGCACTAAGCAAATAATAAGAAAGTTTAGTGAGTCACACGAAGATGTCGGGGGAAGGATCTTCTGGAGGGCTTAAGTGAAATCATAATTTGACAAGAAATAGATTGGGTGGAAAGTGGTTATTGCATTCCGGACATGCCTATGTCTTTAGACAATAAAATAAAATAAAACGTACACGTGTTTTATAAGCTGCATTATGGACCTAAAAGCGGTCAAATAAGAGCTACTTTATTAGCAACTGTGTTATTACTTAATTCCAACTGATTAATAATTTTGTTAGTTTAACACTTTTGTTGGCAATAATACTTTAAACGACATTGGCATTTTATCAAATTTATCGGGGTTCTCAAGGATCGGGGCTCTAAAGGACGGGTCCCTCAAGGATCGGGTACCTCAAGGAAAAACCCACCTGCCTAGCCTTTTCCCAACTATGTTGGGGTCGGCTTCTAGTCTAGAATACCAGTATTTTACAGAGAGCGACTGCATATCTGACCTCCACAACCCAGTAAATGGGTAATACATACTCTTTGGTATACTTGGTAAAGCTTAATAAGAAGGAGACTTCTAAATAATGTTTATTGAAAGTCTAAAATTCTAATCTCTTTATGGGGTTTATGACACGTTCAATCTAGAAAAAATCTTGATTCGAAACACTGCAGCATCTTGCCCGTAGTTGCGTAGGTACAGTCAGCAACAAAACTTTTTGAGCTTTTTGTAACACAAGCTCTTCTGGTTAAGTATACCTTCTAAAACAAAAGTTCAAAAAAAAAAACAAAACTTTTAACAAAAAAAATAACTTTACTTTCGGAAGTCGTTGTCTTTGGCTTTGAATTTTCGTTTTTTGTCACCGACTTCCGAAATTTTTTTTTTTTTTGTAAAAACGTTTTAGTTTTTAGCTTTTTAGTTTTGTGGTACCTACCCATACCTACCCCACACAAATTCGAATATCACTACCTGCTATGTAAATAACAGTGACAGGAAGTTATTATAACATCATCATCGATATAGACTAAATGGGAAAAATACGTATTATTGAAGTTAGCTCTAAAACTACCCAAGATAAGTTAATAAAATTTTTATAGGACCACCTCTGAAGTATGACCTACCAAACAAAAAAAGAATCATCAAAATCAATTCATAATTGACGGACTAATCGCGTAGCAAACATCCAAAAAACAAAACATACAGTCGAATTGAGAACCTCATTCTTTTTGAAGTCGATTAAAAATTCCAATCGTTCTTATAATCATCATCTTTAGAAAATACATTTTAATTGCCCATCCTTAACTAGACACAAATCAACCCCACAGATACTCATTCAAACCCAAACAAAAAAAACAAAACAATGTCTCCTTTGTTTCATTCATCAGTTCAAGTTACAAATTTAATTTTGTACAAAAGTTTCACGTTACACCTCTATACGGAAGAAGTTAACTTTTTACGAGTCTGACGCGAGTCAGACAGTGACACATTTGCGTTAAAAAAAAATTAAGAAGCTGTAAAAGTTTTATGTCTCATTCCGGTAGTTGGTGCTGATTTTAGTGGTGTTGATTTTGTAATAAAACTAAACTACTTCGGCAGTAGCTAGTGAGAAGTGCTTCTGCAGTGCATCACTAACTTTTTTCGGACATGTATTTAAAAATATTGGGCTTTGTAACAATTTATTAAATTTGGTCAATAAACATAACCTGTACCCTAATTGCGTAACTTATTTTCGTAAACAGACTATTTTGTTTCATTTTGACAGTTCCACAACATTTATTGCGTTATTTACGTTGTTGAGCAGATTTTTTTTCCAACTTATGAAGCAGTGGATTAGCAATCTGTTTCAAATCGAAACAAAGAGAACAGAGAGTGTGTGGTGGCCCAGTGGCAGCGGCCGCGACTGACGAAATGTATGTCGTGGGTTCGAACCCGAGCAGGCACTTTACTTTGTGTAAAATTAATTCATCACCACTGCTCTTAAAACGGTGAAGGAAAACATCGCTCGTGAGGAAACTGGCATGTCCTAGAACCAAAAAAAAAAATCGAAGACATGTGACATCCACCAACCCGCACTGGGCCCCCGTGGTGGATTACGGCCCACTCCCTCTCACAGAAAGGAGGCCTGTGTCCCAACAGTGGGAACATTATAGGCTGACTATGCTTACCTATTTAACAACACATTTATTTTTCTCAAGAAAAATAAATTGTGTTAATTTTTTCTTGTTTTAGTCAGCTCTACGATTTGAGTAGGTAAGTACTTTCGTACCTGTATTTACCATAACTTTGGCTTTTAATTAAAACAACAATTAAATCAGAACAAAAAGTGTACACTTTAATTTAACTTAACCCAACCCTAAAACGCTCGCGTGAGTTGACTCACCCAAAAAAATGTCGCTGCCTGTCCGATATCGATCATGACAAATATCCACGGCCGAGGAGGGCCAGATTTAGCTTATTTTAAAAATCTAGCTACTTAGTTTTCTTTATTTTACAGCTTTACCTATTTACATTGTTATTTATTTATTTTATTATTTATGTCTACACACAGTAAAATACATAGAGAGATTGGTATTTCGAATCATCCACCAAAATTCCACATAACACTGACAATAGGTAAAAATAAGAAATTAAGTTGGTATTGTTATAAAGTTATAATGTACCTAATATGAATTTGCATACCCTAATTGCCCTAAGCTGGCAGTACTTACATTGTAATTTCGAATCAATCACCAAAATTCCACTTAGCACTCCGACACTAAAAATAAGTAGGTAACTAAGTAGATACCTATTATAAATGTTAATTTAATTTGCATGCCCTAAACCGGCAGTGTACGGACTGTGCATTCACCACCAATTTTTACATCTGGTAAAACCTGTATTTTCAGAAAGTAAATTAATATTTTTCTTATTCTTAAAACCATTTATCTCTAACCTAACTTAACCCTAAAATGCTTGCGTAAGTTGAGTCACCCAAAAAAATGTGGTTGCCTGTCATTCTGTCATCGACCATGACCAATAACCGCGGCTATAGAGGGCCGTAGCCTCGATAACCTTCGAGTGCCGACACTCGGGCGTAAACAATTGTTTTAACACCTTCAACTCACACTAACAAACGATAAACATTGATATTGCTGACAATTATTGGAGGTGTTTCTAGGATGGAGATTATTTTTATTTGGAGAAAGTAGAATTTACTATGAAAATAATCACATTAGGAATACATATTTTTTTCTTGGTGACTGCAATAAATAGCATTTTAAAATCTTTTGACTGCCTCACAAGCGCTACTCCTGAGCATGAGGTCCTGAGTTCTTTTCCCAGATCAGGCAAAGTGTTATTGAGGTTTTTATCAGGAATTTCTGAGTGGCTGCCCGGAGTCTGGACTTGTGCCCGTTGATGGCAACAGGCTCACACATAAGAAACAAACACTTCTGCCTAACCCTTCGGGGTAAACAATTAAGTGTGATGCTTATAAAATGTTCCCACAGTGAAGTTCACTTGGATAGATTTCCATTTACTCGTGCAGTTTCAAGTGGTCATACCTACTTAGTATGCTTAATGCTTATTTTTTTGTAGGTATATTGTTGTTATTTTAGATGTTTGTGAATTATTACTAATTTTGGTAAAATGTGGCTTTAAAAATTCTGCTCTCCGTGTCAAGTTAAAAAATAAAATAAATTAACCACTTTTTAATTGGTCTGAGTAAGTAATAATTAAATGGGTATGTAGAGTAACTACCTATAGTAGTCTCCTAAAATGCTATCGATATGAAAAGGTGGCGTTAATTCTTCATTTTTATGCAAAGAGCGGACTTATAAAAAAAGAAAAAAGATTTACCTAATAGAATTTAAATAACAGTCTCTAACAAAAACATTAAGAGTCAAACTTCATCAATACAAAAGTTGATCTCACACTTTTTTCAAAACCAACATAATTAAGTCATTAGCAAAATCAAAGAGCATCTCAACTCTAAAATGAAATCATCCGCTTTATTTACACTCCGTAGTAAACACTCCTCACCGCATACGAAAAGAACAACGCTATACGAGCCCTACGCGTGTTAGAAAGAGATAGAGGCAACCCCATCGCCCCGCCCACAACACACTAGGCATCGTGGATTGGCTTCGACCGCCAATCTATACACCATCAGTCTTCCATCGCTTGCCTTTAAAACCACAGCTTAATTACCCCACGGCTGTAAAACAATTAGTAAAACCCAAAAGTGACTAATGAAGTGACAGTGTCGGAAAAATGGAGAATTACGAACAACACAATGAAGTTTCGACTTCCTACAATAATAATAACTTGAAACATAATTATAACGAATGCAAAAACGACTTTTATCAATTCGTGGACGTCACTTACTTGGAAAAAGAAAAACAAATAGAAAATAAAGATTATATCTATGATCAGAAAAACTTTCGAGTGAAATTGGAGGATGGGCAGATCAATCAGAGTCTGACGACGCCGTTTTCCGTGAAGGATATACTGAACATCAATCAACCGAACTGCAGTTACGACAGGAACGAAGCTTGGAAGTACAACGAGAGGGATCGAAGAGGGTACGAGTATGAGCAGGTGTACCAGGGCCAGGGTTATTGCCCACCGGAGTATCTTGCACAAGTATATCCTAACGTACCCGTGCCTACGAATATTGAGCCTTATTGGAACCAGGATGTATACCACGACCACAAGATAGATGAATACTACAGCTACAACCCTTATTGCCATAACTTGTATCATCAGAACTATGACCAGTACAGTGAAGTAGTTCCTGGACCTCATGTTTCGACGGAAACATCTTTGAAAGTGGTTAATGAAGAAAGAGAGCCACTACCTACAAACTCATTGGTGGGGAAGAGAGTTAGTAATGAGAAGAGTATCTGCACCCAGTATACACCGGAGGAGAAAACTTCTGGGCTGTGTAGGAAAATTAACAGTAAGTTTCAGTGTACCTTTTGTATTCCATTTTAATCTTAAATATGTTCTCCAGGCTTTGAATACGCGTAGTTTACTTCATCCCTTATATGTAGGCACTAAGCCGTGATAGCCCAGTAGTAACGGCTCCAACTTATGTGTTATACGAACCCACGGAGGCGCTTTACTTTGTGCAAATCATTTCATCACCACTGCTCTCAAAACGGTGAAGGAAAATATCGTGAGGAAACCGGCATGTCCTAGAACCAAAAATTCGACGACATGTGACATCTACTAACCCGCACTGGGTCCGCGTGGTGGATTACAGTCCACTCCCTCTCGAAGAGAGGAGGCCTGTGTCCCAGCAGTGGGAAAATTATAGGCTGGTTGATCATGTAGGCACTGAAGTAACGGCTCATCTGTCCAATTATGAATCCATTTTGCGATGACTCTTTTAAAACGAGTGTGTCCTATTTAAGTACATAGTTATTTAAGAAACGGGTTCATACATGATTTTAACCATGTTTTTTTGTTTTGTCAACAGAAATGCCTGCCTGCGACACCAAACAGGAAAGAAAAGACAAGAGCGCCAAAAGAAAACCTCGGATCCTCTTCTCACAGACCCAAGTCCACGCCTTAGAAGTGCGCTTCAGAAACCAGCGGTACCTCACAGCCCCCGAGAGAGAACAACTAGCCGCCAGCCTCAACCTGTCACCCACACAGGTCAAGATCTGGTTTCAGAACAGAAGATACAAGAGCAAAAGAATCAAATCTCCTGAAGTATCCACCTCCACTGATGCCAAGCCTAGCAAAACCCTGAGCGGAAGGAAGATGTTCAAGCCAGAAAACAGAGAAGCTCTGCAGATACCGGCACCAAGCTATGAAGCTTATAAAGACACCAGATATGACCATGACAAATCGTACTCCAGTGACCAATTAAGCTCCACCATTTACTTCGACGATAGCCTAGCGTATGACAATCAAAACGATAAATATTTTAATAAACAAGTTACTATAGACCATGTAGGTACAACAACTGAAATGCAAACTTTATACTCGACTGAAAATGTGTTAGTTAATGATCGTAAGGAAATGTATGAGGAACCGGAAATCAAAAAGTATTTTCCAATGAATTTTGTTTGTTGATAATTTTTGTTAAAATGACTGCGCCATTTAGACTGATTGCCAAAGAGTATTATATTTTAATATTAATTTTGTTATTGTCTAGTTTTAGTGACTATTTGTGCATGCCTGTGCAATGACGTATTAAGATGCTACGCCAAAGTATTAAATAGATTTTAAGAACTGTTTTGTAAATAAAATTGTCTACTTTATTTGTGTGTTTCCTTTTTAACTTCTGAATCAAGGAACCCTAAATTTTTCTAATACCCTTACCGACATACACATAGAACAAATCACTTGGGGTATACAATTAGTACTTTTAATTATTTTCCCCTTTGTTTAATGTTTTTTTTGTTTCTTTATGTCACACTTTGCATTTTCTTATCAGTTTTCAAACTCAAGCACACCTACTTTTGCAATTCCAAAACCTTTAAGTATATTATTTGAATCAATAAGTAACAATCCCACACTAAACAGTATTTTTAAAGCTCATAATATTATCAGAACAAGATACTAAAAATATTTAAAGCCCTATTAACTGCATCCATCATAATAAAAGCCGCCCCATAAAGTTTTACATAAATGTTTTAAAAAAACGAACATAAAACAGAAAGTGCCTATCTCCTGAATGTTTCAGTATTTTTTCAGTTCAATTTGTAGAGATCGTTTTTATCTGAATTGCTACCATACCGCGGCGAAAGAGGGTTGGTTGGTGTAGACGAGCGGTTAACAAGCGGCGTTTGAAACGCTTGTTATATTTTGATTTTATGACAGCAATGTGACAGTACTATCCTGCCTGGCCATTAGAAATATGTCAGTAGTAGCGCGGAGTCTGAATTTGTGATGGTAATAAAGTCGCCCCATGACATAGGACTTAAAACATTTCCGGAAAAATGTAGGTGTAATACGAATACATATCAAGGTATACATTTCCAATATAAGCTAATCTCGCATTTTATAGGATTTGCGTACAATGAGAGGTCAGCTTAAACTGGAAATGTATAGCTTGGTATGCAGCCGTGTGTACTATAATTCAACTCTATCTTCCCTTCCAATGAATAAGGTACTATATTATGCTGCTATATTATGTTATGTTTAAAAACCTTTTTCGTTGCTTTTATGTAATTCCCAGACACAAGGCTGGATGCTACTTGTCTTAAATCAGACTCTGAAAACTGTACGTTGCTAATAGGCTTAACTGAGTCCGTGCGCGGTATGCGAGGGGTGGCAGTTGTCACAAATTAACGAATTACTGAGCTCTCGTATCACGACACCACACCCCTCCCGCACTGCGCAGCTACCTCAGGAACGGACTCATTTAAGCAGTCAGTCTATAATTAACATGGACGTTAGTCCTCTTACCATGAATCTTAACAAAATGAGAAAGGTAAACTTCCAATCCTTATGAAAATATTCCTAACCTTCATAAGATTAATCTAGTCTGTTTCCAGTTAGCCATTGCTTCGACCATAGCTAACCATTTTATAAGCATGAAGCTCTGATTAAACTGAAGCAAGCCAGCGAGCGGGATGTGATATAAAATTCGCTCGCACTGATTGGGTCAAATAACTTGTATGGAGGCGTTCAAACGGACACAAATAGTCCCGTGACCTCCTAGGAATTAAAAGAATCGCTTCATGTAATCACGACACGAGCATCTCGCCCGCTCGCTCGCTTCAGGTTGCCCAGACCTTTTATTCAGCGTTTAATATGCTTACAAAACGCTCGTCTACTTCCCCAAATCCCTAACGCGTCCCTTGCAAGCGCCGGCGCCAAGCCGATAAGATATTGATCCTACACGTGTCCATGGGACCTGCATCCATGGTGCCCACGTCTACTCTATGGGAATGTCGGATCGCCACCTGTTCTTCACTAAAAGCTTTTATATGCTAAGCGTGCGCGATTTGAGAAACTTTTTTGTAAAAAGAATTTTGGAAACTCTTTTTGTTTTTGCGAATTTTTAACGTGCGGTATTTGAGGGTTTGACAGGTCGTATTAATTTTAAAGCTTACTTTAAAAGCATTTTTATTTTCTTTTTAGTGTTTTTTGACTGTTATTTTTTGATGATGTGTGATTTAATTGGTGGTAAAATGTGCAATAAAATCTTTTTAACTTCTTGAGCTGCTTTGAAGGGTTTTCAACATAATATCACGCCAGTTTTCACCAAAAGGTTAGGCAGAGGTGTACATAGTACCTACTTACACCCACATTTCATTGCCATTTATTTTCTTTTTTTATTATTTTTATTTCAAACTGTCTATCTAAACACACTACTTAATCTTACGTTTTGTAAAGTCCACTCCCAGACTAACCAGATGCCGCTGATTGAAGTGTTTCATTGATCTTATTTTAATGTAAATGAGGAGAAGAAAAAATAAACGATTACATAGTTGCAAAAAGCTTTTAACGCTTTCTAATTACCACAGTTCTAGTAGTAATACCATAAAAAAAAAACACTCGATGTTCCAAAATCGAGATAGGGCAACGATTAAATAATGCACAGCAATATAGGGTTAGAATTATTCTTCTCTAAAAATAATAGACTTATTTAGATCAACCATGGTTCTTCTCAAAAGTTGCATTTTGCATTGTTATTTATAAGTACTACTATCCCTATTAACTAAATTACCCAAATTATTTCATTCTCCTCGCAAATCTGAAACAAATCAGTATCGAGATCTCCCAAATGAGTCTGCTTCAGAACATTACGGCACACGTACGCGCGGCTGCGCGGGCGCACGTGGGCGTTTGATGTATTAATATTGTGCTGCTTTTAAGGTTATCGCGGGTGGAAGGTGATCTGGTCCGATAGACCGATGCCATGCCACCAGAGAGTACACCTCAACGGGGTATTGGTTAGAGAGATTGAATTAATTATTTCGAATTACTTAATTTTTGTGCAATGAGTCAAGAAACAATCGCATGCCAGAAAGTGCTTGAAAAATGGATTACAAACAACGAACGAAAAAGCTTGTAAAAATACACGGAAGAATTGAGAACCCCTCTTTGAGAAGTTTGTAAATAGTATGCCATTTCGTCATTATAACGTTTTTTTATAACAGTAGGTATAGGTATTTAGTATGAGTCTGACACGCCCTCTCCGCCCAAAGCGGGAGAAGTTATTTGATAGTTTCCCGACCAAAAAAAAAGTTATACGTACCAAAATATGCCTTATTTATTCTGGGGAAAACGAAGGGTTGTATTGTGTCAGATTTTTACTAACCGACTTAAACTACACAAATAAAATAGAGGTAACATTAACTCGGGTTCGTTATAAGAAAATCTCATTTGACCAATTATCTCGACATTTTATTCCCCCATGGATATCATTGATAGTTCAGATTTAATCATGATTACAGAAACCAGGGTCAGTAAATTAACCTTTCTGAATAATACAAAACTGTTATTGCTCAAAAATATTAGGTTCCTTAAAATATCATAAAATAATAGGTGGGTACTCAAGATTAATTTGTATGTAACTACATAGCTATTTTCTTTATGGGTAAATTTCGATGCTTTGTGTTTTTTTTAAACTGAAAAACAAACTCGAGCTTACTTTTTTTATGCTCGGTTTCGTGGCAATAAACCATTTTTTCCTTTATAATATTTACCATGAAAGTTATTACTCATACAAAAATCCCTCTAATTCCAACATGTCGTGCGCGTGTACACCATTACTAAGCCCCCGTGCAGTGCGCGCGCTCGTTAGCTTTTATTTGGACGCCGGACTCCTGTTCCAGCCGCGCCGTACACTGGCGGACATGAGAAGTGTACAGCTAATAATTTAAACGTAGCTCATCTCTACCAGAATCGTCTTGTAAGAAATAAAATTTACCTCTATCTAGCTGATGCTTATGACAAGCACCCAATGAATGATTAGGAAATTACTATTCAATTACTTCATAAGTTAAAAAAATCGGTCCACTTAACAACGTAAATAACACATTATTGTAAGTGTGTTATGGTATGATTCCGAACAACGCTGCACGCAGCAGTGCTGCCGCATCACTACTAGTCCCTATACATTTTCTGTAGGTTTATATGAGCAATGTCGCGGAGAATATAATCTCATATAAACCTATTGAAAACGGGGATTAGTCGTACTCGTGACGCGTTACACAACAGTCGTGGCGCGTCAGCACGTTGTTCGGAATGATACCTTTACGCAACTATGTCACAGGATTATAGAAACGAAACATACTTAACACTCAAAACTACTAACTACAAAAATACTGTTTTCTTTAAAACATGGCGTGTTTGGTCTCCTACACATTCCTAGCCTAAGCAGAAGTGTGTCGGAGGGCAGACGCACAGACCTTGTAGCTGTAATTTTGTGAACTAAGCTTTTTACTGTAGTTGTCATTTTTATTATTGTTGTTGCTAGTCGTGTTGTGCGATTACGCTTTGGGTGATAATCGGGTCGAAACCTATAATGTGAACCTAGTGATATACCTACTGTGATTGTTACCTGTTGTAGTTGCCTTGTGAATAAATAAAAAAAATTGTATAGTCGGTTTATGGACGATAATTTTACGTGATAACATCACAAGCCGAACGCCTCATACCTCTCTATCGCTTGTTCCGCGCTCTCGCTTGCACGCTCGGCTCAGGCGGAACGTGACACTTTTTTGTGCGTGCAGCCGGCGTTCATCGATTTATAAGACGTTATTACGTAAAAAAAAAAAATCATCACTGAATTATTTGTCTTTACGCGTGCAAACTGTGCAAAGTTGCTTGCAAAGTTTCCACTCGTACTAAAAATATATTCCCGCTGGGCGCCTCACTCTGTCCGCCACTGTACACTATGATCTTTCTCAGTGTTATCAGTGGCCGGTACATGTGCACAGTTTAATGTTCCCATTCGGTTTCATTCAATTAATTGCCGCGCGATGATGTGGCGGCCACGAATAAAATAAAATCATGGCTCCAATCGATTTCGTGCCTTCTAAGAAATTTAAATATCGATATTTAATCGATTTGGGGTTTTACTACTATGTCTGTTACGTAGAAAAATACATGAAGAACGATGTATTTTTGGAACAGTTTAGATACTTAATCAGTTATCTTAGGCTGTTTTTTTAGGTGAATTTGATGTCTATAACTATTGACGTCTGAATAACCTCTTTAAGCTTATTAGGTACTTAAGTATCTTGGCGACCAAGCTCTGCTCTGTTGAAGGTATAGGAAAGTACATACTAATTCCATGCTGCCATGATAGTAGGAACTTACTAATTCCATGCTGCCATGTCATTAATCTTTTTCGTGATTACAAATATATATTATATACCTACAAATATTGCTCGTTTAATAGTATAGGATAAGATATCACACATTGGTAAATTTTACCTAAGTTTTCTCAAAATGAACAGTTTTGTATGCCCAAAATATTGGTTTACTACAAATCAGACTATTACTTAGTAGATTTGTTAAACCTTGTGATAAAACCATAGAACTAGATATTTTAATTATTATGTAAAATCAACATATACCAGTTTTATAAACACGTTGACATTGTTGAAAATTATATTCAAAATGACATGATTACTTTGTAAAGTATTATATTATTTTAACTATTGTGAATGTGAGGACTATGTGGATATTATTTTTATTTCTCTTCTAGTTTTAGTGATGGTCTGGTAGTTTGAGTAGTTTTTGCGGCCTACCCAAATGTCCTTTCTTTGGTATTGCTCGTCGAGTTGAGCTCCTTAAGTTCTAAGTTGAGCTCCACGATTACTGACAAATGCTTGCACTGACTGGACAGGTCCACTCAAATCTGTGTGGTTCTTTCCTCAAAAGACCTTTTCAGACACTAATTTACATGGTCCTCATATGGCCTGACCAAGATTATGTCTGGACTTTAAAAGAGACTGCGACCTCTGAGTTTGTTTCGGCCTTTCTTCTCAGAGTAGTCAGATAGGAAAAGCCGAACTCATCTAGCTTATTTTTAATATTTTTTTATATGACGTGTAAAAGTGATTCCGATATCCTATTTACAGAATAAACAATTTCATTTCATTTCATTTGTAAGTACTGCCAATCCATATTCCCATGTCTTGGTAGATAAGTTTGATCAAAACTAGCAAAATTCAATTTAAAATAGCAGCAAATACAGTTAGGTATAAAACCCTCACTAAAAAACTAAAAAGCCCTTAAAAAGCGGTTGCAGTAAAAGAGCACGTTATCACAAACCTGACAAGTCGGAGGTCACATTCACATCGCACTGCGCAGGCGCAGGGTTCCGCAAAAAAAACCCGAAACCCGCCGGCGCCTATCCGCCTATAAATTATATTGGCATATTGTCAATATGACGCCCACGACCGCCCAAATTTATTTTTTTTGGAAATTAGGAGCTGTGTCTCACGGTTGGTTGGTATTTTGAATTATTAATAACTGATGAGAGGTGAAAATATTATGTGAGATTAGCTGTGCAGAGAAACACCATTTGTAAGAGCTTTTGTAAAAGTTGCATTACGTAAAATTTGCTAAATCATTTTTCATTAATTTTACATGATCCCGACGCTTGCGATGACTGTGTGACATGATTTCGTCTACGAAATCATGTCACACAGTCATCGCAAGCGTCGGGAAAAGAAACCCTATTTAGAGATAGGGCTTCTTTTTGAGACTTTCAAAGGAAATAATAAAATAATAGACGCAGCCAGATCCCGTGCCTTCAAATGACCTCAATCATTAATAACGGAAAGAAATCATATTCTGAAAGTAGTAATTAGATAGGAATGAAACTTGTAGGAAAATTACTGAAATAGGTAGGTACAGTTTGACAAAAAAAAAGTTTGGAAATAACGAGGGCACCACAATCGCATTTAGGTCACTTCGAATGGGAAATAAATTGTTAAAATAAATGTACAACAAAAAACGCTGCTTGTGGGTGACTCATATCAAAACCTACTAGCACTTGTAGGTAAAGTAGTGCCATCATCATAGGTCTGCATTAAGTAAAATATTTAGTTCCAAATGTCACCATGTCAGACTCTTTTGTCGACCTGTAAGTAAGTTTTTTTACTACCTCGTTATTCTAGACGTGGTCGGAAGCTCCCCCTATTACATGGGGCTTAAACATAACTGGTGAAATGTGGGTGTACTATAGGTACACGTTTGCCTAACCCTACGGGGAATACAGTCGTCATGTTGTGGAGGTAAATTAAGTAGCATTATATTAGCATTATATTTCATAATACATTTTTTTATTAATAGTATAATGTTAGCATTGTAAATTTTTTATTCTATTATTAGCGTTATGTTTAGCATTATACTTTATATATTTTTTATTATCAGCATTATGTTTAGCATTATATTTTTTAATGATTTGGTTAAAAAAGGCTTTTAAAAGGTTAGCTTAAAAAGGGGCTCGTGGCTAAACAGTCGCGAGCGTCGACCGAAGGTTAAGCTATGATTGCCGCGGTCGGTTCGTGGATGTGTAACCATCCATTACATATCGAGACTCCTCCGTGCCTCGGAAAGCAAGTTAAGTCGTTGGTCCCGGCTGTCATTCGTGGATATTTGACAGTTGTTACGGGCAGGCAGAAGCCCGAAAGTCTGACAACCAGTCTTACCAAGAGGTATCATGACCCAGTAACTGGGTTGTGAAGTTCGCTCCATGTAAAATACTGGTAGGTATTCGGCTGCATCCGGATAGACTGGAAGCTAACCCCAACATAGTTGGGAAAAGGCTAGACAGATTGATTTATTAGATAATAGGCAAATAATAAATTGGAAAGGAACAGCCAGTAGTAGAGTTCATCTTCTAAATAATAAAATAACATTCCACAATTTTAATTATAACACCCCGTCCATATTTTTTTTATTTACGAAAAGGTCAATATGGCACGACTGTAAACAAAAACCAATCACGGTAGGGGTCACTTGGGTCCATGTCCTGTGTTTCGTACAGTCAACTTTACTTCGATGGTAACTCTTCGACTTTGACAGTACCTTTTTTCGTAGCAATAAGGGCGATTTTCGTAGTTCGATTGTTACTATTGTCATACTGTTGACCGTATATGTCCGTATTGGTCTGTGAGTTATTGCTTCCACACGGTCAGGCAGGCTACTTGGCGCCAGCCAGAAAAAATATGCAAACATGATGCAAGCGACGGATAGATTCTTTTTTTTTAAACTTATATCACGGATGCCTTTGCTAAGTAAGCCGACGTTGCATGGACGTAATAAAATCGCGACGGGATTTTATCGCGCACTGGATTTTCAACTCTCGGCGCTAAGCAAAGCGTTGAAAATCAAGTGCACGAAAAAAAATCGCCGCGATTTTATTACGACCGCGCGAACGTGGGCTTAGTGGCCTTAGTATTAAGTTCATAGTACTTACCTATATGTAAGAGCGTGTTGAAAAAATTCCTCATAAGGACCTACCTACCACCATTCTTAAACAATTTTATTTCTTTTTTAAGCTTTTTCCCATATTAGTAGGTACCGTGACCGGTAACCGTTCAATATTGTTTGAATCTTGCTTAGAGCACATCACCAATATTGCTTAGAAAATAACATTGTTTCATGCTTTATTTTAAAGACGTTTAACGCGAAAAAGCAAAGTAAGACAAATCCGGGCACGTACACACGGCTACACATTAAACTATACATATCCAGAATATGCTGATCTCGCATTGTATAGGATTTCCGTGCAATAGGTTAGCTTCAAAAATCAATTTTTATTGCGAATATCAACACATAAAGAATTTAAAATTAATTATGGTATACCTACCAAAAAAGAGCTGTAAGTAACCCATGTAATTTTACCAGAAACGCTGTTTACGGATTAGGTTTAAGGCTAGTCTAGCTTTTCGCATTTCGCTTTTTGGCGCCCCTTGCTATGTGGCGCCTCGCTCCACCCCAAGGCTGACTATTTGGCTATAGTATTCTGCAAGTTAGCCCACGTCCGCACGGACATAATAAAATCGCGGCGATTTTTTTTTCGTGCACTTGATTTTCAACGCTTTGTTTAGCGCCGAGAGTTGAATATCCAACAGTGGCGGCTACACATCAAGCTACATTTCCAGTATAAGCTGACCTCGCATTGTACGAAAATCCTATACGATGCGAGATCAGCATAAACTGGAAATGTATAGCTTGATGTGTAGCCGTGTGTACATTATTGATGCCCTAGACAACACCGTTCAGAAAAGCACGTAGACCTATCATCATGATTAAAAATTCTGTTAGTTATTTCTTGAGTACTTAAGTAGATAAGTACCACTACCTAATGTTCTCTTGGAATATTTATAATTTAAAAGCCCTTTCGTTCTCGTCCTCCCCTACTCTACCGCTATGGGGTAGTCAATTAAATGCAACGTAAATCTCCGTACACAACAACAGAGGGCGATTATCGTATCAATTACAGAATAAAACGCCGGTCAAACATGACACGACCATGTGGTTTGTGTCTGGGGAAGCTTTGGAGGGTTACTCTCTAGTTGTAATATAACTATATAGCTATTAACATTGATAGGGCTTTAGTGTTGTGAGCATAATCATGAAAATTATTAACAAAATAATTTAAAAACTTTGCGAATTGAGACACGAAGACAGACATAACAGAAACTGATTAGAAAAGTTTCTCTACGCAGCGCCATCTATTAGTAAGTAGAAATATTAAAAATAAATAATTTTATTTAAAAAACTTCATTTTGCCATTTAGCAAATGTATGAAATGTTTTTCGAAACTGAAAAAAGAAACAGTTAAAATATAATGAAAAGTTTTCGTTGATTAATGTGAAAAATATTGAACTAAATGGATGTTTAATGCAATGCCATCTGTTGTTGAGTAGCCATACTACATCAACTGTTAGTGAATCCTTTTATAATGGTACTAAAGTTGTTAGAATGTTCCACTAGATGGCAGTATGACTCTTTCAAATAAAAATGTATTATCAGTACTTACAACCACGAGGGTACAAAATAATCAAATACAAAGTTATAGGTTAGTGGTGTGTTTCTAATCTCAGATGAGCATAACAGCTCAGGATTTTAATTTGCGCGTCGGTATTACTGGTAGAAGACTATCCTTACTACCTACCTACTTATAATGTAAATATCATGGTTAGCAATTTTTTTTCTGTTATTAGGTGTCAGCCGCCAGGAGGCAGTTACTCCATGTAAAATCAAACATAATATGGGAAGAGAAATGCGGTTCTACTGAATTTTAATGGTCACTGCCGCCTATGGCGTCTGTAATATGAGAGGCACCGCAGATGCATCTTAGAGACAATTAATGAGAAATAAGAATATGATTCTGATTTCTGTAGTACCAATCTACCTACTTACTTATCTGTAGAACCTACAGTGTAGGTAATTGCACCGGTATCAATACCTATCCTTGAAACTAAAACGGCAATGCTTTTTGACGGCCGAAGGTGGTAAAAGGTAATTCCCCGAAAGAGCATTTTCTTTAAAAGCTTTACTAAGTACTACCTATCCTATATACAGGGTGTTTGGCAGAACGTTGAACATACGAAAATGGTGGATAGGTGGGGTCATCTGCTACTTACTCACCCCTAATTTATTTGAACCGGGCCAGGTTCAAATAAATTAGGGGTGAGATGGATATTTAAAAAAAAATTGTTTTGCTTTCTTCTAGTTTCACCACTTTCTTAACTATAAAGTGTAATTTTTATTAAAAATGGGTAAAACAGGCAATATTTTTTTTTTTTTTTTTAATCTTCAATGTTGGCAGATTCTTATAAAATTATTGCTTTATTCAGATGTTAGCTAGAAAAAAAGTTATGAGTCCTCGAACTTACAGAAAGCTGTAAAAAATACTTAAATCTTAATTTCAACTTGCATTAAAAAATAAAATATCCAGGGGGCCAGGGCCAAATAAATTAGGGGTGAGTAAGTAGCAGATGACCCAACCTATCCACCATTTTCGTATGTTCAACGTTCTGCCAAACACCCTGTATAGGCTCTTTTTTCCAGTACCTTCGTTGACATAACTGTTTGCCGGAGATTGAAAGCATTGGCATTCGACATTAGAACTTCAACCAAACCGGCATTTAAACGCGACGTGGCACTGATATCTCCTAAACAAGATAAGTACTGAAACTGTATAAAACTAAGTACCAGCTTCTGTCCG
Organism: Agrochola lychnidis; assembly: GCA_963680765.1. Lineage (NCBI taxonomy): Eukaryota > Metazoa > Arthropoda > Insecta > Lepidoptera > Noctuidae > Agrochola > Agrochola lychnidis. The sequence goes on along the minus strand of OY796869.1, from coordinate 8,929,198 downwards.
CGACTTCGTCCGCGTGAAATGGGCCCCGACCCACCGCGTCGCATCCCATCGCCCGTTCGCGCTATTACCTACTTCGTTTTTGCGTTTTGACTTTTTTTCTTTTTACTCGTCTCCTAAAGGTCGTAGCGTGATGTTACAAACTTTCTTCATGAATTCGGCTATCAAATGCAAAAAGTATTTTTCAAATCCGACTTACTTCGTTCCGGAGATTACTCCATACATACAAACAAATAGGTAAGCATAAGTTAAAACAACAGAAGTATAGACAACATTATGATAGGTAGTTAGGTACTAGTTATAAAGATAAATATAATATTTTAGGGAAACTACATCCGTCCGTTGTACTTAGCTACCCAAAAAGAACGAAATCCATTCCCTCAAATGCAAATACCGCTCCCCTCTTCAAACACATCACGGTGAACGCGTCCGAACAATCCGGAACACATTAACTCGATTCTTCCTTTTGTGATCACTCGATTATCTTTTGTAAACCGATCGACTGAATCAATTACACCTCTATTCGATTCAATTAAGAACTCCTTTGTTTGGTAAGTGGCACTTTTTTCTTTTGTTTAAAATTCGAATTGGTTTGAAATTGAAAGCTATTGATGTTCTTAAATTGATTTTTCGGTTTTTGAAGGGCACTTTTTTTTCTTTTGTTTGAAAATCGAATTGGTTTGATGTTCAATTGAATTTTCGGTTTTGAAGTGTGGAAGAAGAAATGATCAATCGCGATCTTGTTTAGAGGTTGTTTCCGGTCTTATTCTTTTAAGTTCAAGACAAACTAGTTAATCAAAAACCCGTAATATAATCATTACCAATAAAAATCTCTATCCGTCTTAGATTACAAGGAAAAAATCGACCTCTAAGTGCACAGGGCGCAAATATCTATGTTATTTTAAGGTAGACAATTTTTTTTTGCTAATAGGCTCGCCCCCTATTATCTACTTTACTACATGGGACTTAAATATAACTGGCGAAATGTGGGTGCACTATGTACTATTAAAGAAACGCATATGTGTACACTGTAAGGACTATTCTTGCTTGCAGCGCTCAGCAGCTATAGTAACACTTACCTACGAAAAAAAAGGGTTGTGTGCACGGGATTTTGTTTTCAAATTGGTTAGATATGCGTTACCCCGATGGTACCTACTCCTCTGCTTAACCATTTGGGGGAAAATGGCGTGATGTTATGATACAAACTTACTTGGTAACTAACTAATTAAAAAAATGTGACTTGTATGGCTCCAGGCTATGGCTATGATCTTTAATAAAATACCGGACCAAATTAAAAACTTACCGTTGCAAAAATTTAAAAAAGTTTCACAGAATTACTTGTAGATAAATGTTATTATTCTGTGCAGGATTTCTTAAATGATAATTTTTTGTAATATATTATCTTTATTATCCTCTACTTTGTACTACATTTGCATGCTGTAATAAGCCAGAATGTACATGGATCCTATATATATGACTTAACAACTTTTTTTATGCCTGCATTCTAAGCAAATAAAGACCTATTCTATTCTATTTTATGGTCATGTATGTATGTATTTTACGTGCAAAATAATGTATAATATAGCCTATAGCGTAGATATCCGATAACTTTAAAAACCGAAGTCATAAATTCTCAAATATCTCTAAGTATCATCTTTTTATTGCTTCTTTCTCTTTAGGTATACATAAGTAGGTATCTACAGATGGCTATCTATATATTATTTAGTACTGCAACTACTCACAAATAAGGAAGCTGTTGTAAGCGTTTTATATTTCATTTAGATGATGTTCGCTCAGGATATCGGTTGCCATCAAGTGGTGTGCCACAGACCGAGGCACGTGCACAACTGGCTCCCTTTAAATTTACTTTACGGCCTACGCACACCGGCGAACGGCGGGGTCGAGGAGGACGTACCGAGGAGCATCCCGCGGCATCCCGCGGTATGCCGCGGGGGAACTACAGAGTGCACCCCCGCTTGCACTGCCTCTCCCTCGCGATCGTATGATAGCGGACTCCGGCGCATACCGTCGCATGCCTTCGCATCCCGCCGCGTTATGAGTGACAGAGATGAAGGTATTCAAAGTTGAACTTTTTATTTTTTATTCTCTACTATACTCCGTTTGAAATAAGATTAGACATTTAAACAAAACTTTTTTACAGTCCGTTCAACCGATTTTGACTTCTATTACGTAGGCATAAGGATGGCCTTAAAAGCAAAAAAGTGGTTACAATACCAACTGTTTACTGCAGCTGCCATTTGTCATACCACCAACGCAATAGAAGTCGGTATCGGTAGAACGGACATATTGTCATATTAATCAGCGCTTGATGTAAATTGACGTAATTTTAGTCGGCAAGTTTTTAATCACGTCTAAACTTGTATGGAGAGTGACAGGCGCTGATTAATTTGACAGGACTAAACCAAAATTTATCCTCTGTCCTTTTCTTAAAGAAATAGAAACAAAAAGATGCACTGAACTTAAATTTAGTTTAGTTTGTGAACAAGGGAATCGGCACCATTATTTTCAGTAACAAATTCGTTTACGAAGAATGGTGTCAATGCCAAAATTAACTTCAACTCCTCATTGACTGGTCTTACGTTATCATAAAACAGCTTCTTGAATTTGCTCAATCTCAAATCAAAACCCAACTCGTATCTCAATAAGAAAAAAATCAGAATCGTAAAATGTTATGCAAATTTAGTTTTAATTCAGCATTAACTAGATCTAGGCTTGAATGCAGTAAGTAGCAAAAATATACACGAAGATGATGCAACATGCATCCCAAACCTTCTGTATATAGTTATGGGTTACATGTTGCATCATAATAAGATTATGGGTTTTTATGTTTACATAATATTTTACTGTCATGGATTTCCGCAAAGTAACGCCTGATTCTATAACTATAGAGTAATTTAAAAAATGATCACACACCTTTTTTTTAATTACCATCCAATCCCTTCTATCCCTTCCTACCTCTATGTGTTCATAAGTGGTCGGAGCTAAGTGTTCATAAGTGGTGTGTTTGCGGTCAGCCGAGCCATATCGATATTATATCGATAATCAATCAATCGAGCCGAGCATCGATTAAACTCGATTCATTATTAAGTGGAGGTTTAATTTGGGTTTTATTGTCTCTGGTATTAAGGTTAAGTGTTTTATTTGGGTCAATTTATTCAATCAATTGGTTTGGATATAACGTGCACTTTGTATCTATTACTTTTAAATTAAAAGCGTTTTAAAACCTACTCAGCTGTATTTCATGTTTCCGAAAGAGAATTGGGCCATTTACAAATTCCACAAATTACGTTTAAAAACAGTTCAAATGAATGCACGCCCGAGAAAAGTGTGACTAACCTCGATAAATTAATTTAGGGAAATACGAATTACTTAGTAAATGGGTGAAATGTATGATGACGGGGTTCCAACTAGCTTGTGGTGCGCATCAATCAGATCAGTTAAGTTTAATTATAGTAAAACTATAGTTTTTAACAATAACGTTTTGAAGCTATAATTTCCGGTAGTAAAATAAGAGGGTACTTACTAAGTTAATGTCATGAAACTTTAGGTAGTCCAGCATAAGTCTCCCGTCAACTAATAACAATTGGATCTGCAATAAATGTTTGATCAGTCTGACAAGTCAGATAGTCAAGTTCTTGTAAGTAGTCCAATCGCATTTTCAAACAAATATATTTCATATGCAGGCACAGTGAGTAGGTATTTAAATTAAATAAAACTTCCACATTACCGGTGTTCCAAAAATAAATCTCAAATTCTCAAGAAACAAGGAAACATCGCGATCGCTTCCAATTACAAATCACGCTTCAACAAAAACATAAGAACGAGTTTTCCGCATTCGAAAATTAAAAAAGAAAATTTATGTTGACACTTCCACTCACCCACTTCTTTTATTGGTCCGTCACAAGAGACGGTCGGACGTGATTGGTCGGTTTAAATGGGGCTCTAATGAGGAAAAGGGACGGTGAAACTAGGGCATGGGCGATGGGTGTAAGTGCGAAAGGGATAGATAGACACTTGTCAAGTACTTAGAGATAAAGCGCGCGTTAACGGCGGGCGCCTAAGGAAATTGGATTATATGGACGGTGCAACGAAATAGTGGGGCCCTTGTGGATTGGCTGCGATATGAATGATTTACTGTCACAACGTTATATGAGAGGTTGATAACATTTAAAAGTTTACCAAACGAGAACAAAATACGCTTTAGATAGTTTATGAAACACCTTTGGGTTTTATTTTTAAGCATTTTTTTAATGCTCTATCAGCATTATTATTAGTAACAGGGATGATTTGGTATAATTAGGTAGGTAACTAACCTTATTAGTATTTGGTTTAATTTCATCATTCATGTTGTAGCATCGTTAAACTGAAAAATATTTAGCTATAAGTATTGAAAACATCCATAGGCTAGATGCTTAGTTATTTTCATAAAAATGTTTCGGTAGGTAACAAGTAAAGATGAAAGAGAAATTAAAGATTTGAAGCAATAATAGACAAAATTCTTATATCAAGTAGGTATCTAAGGAAAGCCAAATTTCCTATTGCTGCATAATTATTTCCTATCTGAAAACAAATAGCGTTTTCAATGGAAAACTCTAGTTTCTGTCTCTACGAAAACTCATGACATGTGCGCTGTGGTAACAAATCTTTCAGTGAACATTTTCATTCTGTGGCCACTTCACGGCAGCATCACAATCTGCATGTGACCTAAGCGATCAAATCGCATTCACGTAAACATCTTCAAGAAAAACTCAACGATCCCCACTACTTACGCTACTTCAGGAGCTTTTTTAAAAAACGACCGCCTTTAAGTATCGCTGTCCTACTCTACCCTGAACGAACACGGCTACTAGCTACATAGCTCCATCTCCCTCTAAGGCTTAAACACGTCAAACAGGCGGGCAATCTATCACCCAAAGTTTATTCGTTTGAGGAACGCTTTTGCGGTGAGGCGAGTCAGGACCGCGCGGTGAAGTGTAAACTCATGTGTTTGAATTTTAAAAATGGAATCTAAATTGAAGAATTTCAAAGAGTCTTTAACGTTACAAGATTGTGAGAAGCCTAATTTGTCGACACCTTTTTCGATAAATGACATTTTGACGAAAGAGAACGAGGGAAAGTGTGAATTTGAAAATGGAATGTTTTGTGCGGAGAATTTTGGCGGGAAGATGAACTTTTTGGGTAAACCGGCCAGTTGTTTCGGCAAGGAGGATGCATATGGAGTGAAGAAGGAGTCTTTGGAGAAGGGACTGAAGTACTATGATGACTGTAACGGCTACCGGGACTTTGCTGGTGATGGCGCGCTGGATATGTCGAGGAAGAACCAGTATCCTGTCACGGAACTATCAGGTTAGTTTGCGATTATTTTGTATATTTTTTTTCCTACTTTAATAATTCAAAAATATCAGTTTAATTTCAAAATGTGTGGAGACGCTTGAGAGTGTCAGCTCTGGTAACGTTGGTTCATCCTTTCACTCTTGTAGGCAATAGTATAGAACTCACCAGTGTCATTTAACCCAACCTTTTGATAATACTATATTTACTATGTAATGTTATAAATAAAAGCCTACCATGACCATTAATTTTACCGGTTAAATGTAAAATTGCCATACTCATCATAACGACATTTTACAAATTAATTAGTCAGTGGTCATCGCAATAAAATAATCTTGATTGCCAGACAAGAAAACTAGACATGCGTCAGATACATCAAAACGTATCTAAAATCCGATTTCGATCAGAAATCGAATCGTATCGCTATTCTTAACTAGACAAACCGATTTCACAAAATCGCGGCAAGAGTAGATTTTCGTGAGCAAGTATTTATGTTTAGATAGTTTCGATCGATGCACTTACAACCGAATAATATTACTAGAGACGATCGATACTGCGTGCTGGAGCCTCTCCTAAAATCGGATTTAGAAAATGATTTCAAAATCCGAAATCGGATATTTAACCGTTTGCGTAAAAATCTAAAAACGCCCATCATGTCTAAGGAAAACGCACTGCCCTTAACACTATTTTTACGTTCAATCCTTAATTGTATTTTTACGTCATTAGAACCCACCAAAGTGTAATTAAATTCTCGCCTACTTAAAGTCATAATGGTTAAATCAAAAATAGACTACAATCACCCATTGTAATGTTCTTATAGATGAGTGCAATGATGAAGCAGTTTCCGCCGAGTGTGTATTAGTGTTAGTGCACTATTATTATCTAGCTAAAACACATTAGGAAGACAAGATTGACGTGTTGTCTATCTGGTAAATATATGCTGACGCGGTTTCAAAAGCTTACCTACTTGAGTTGATTTTATTGCGACTAATTTTGAAGGCTATTAAACAAAAAAAAACTTTTTTACAAAAAACACAACCGACTTTCAAACTACAAAGTGAAAAATAACTTTAATTTCGGAAGTCGGTGTCGGTGTCGGTGTTGGATCAGATCAGTATTTTAGTTTTTTGACACCGACTTCCGAAATTAAAGTTATTTTTCACTTTGTAGTTTGAAAGTCGGTTGTGTTTTTGTAAAAAGTTTTTTTTTTTCACTTTTTCGTGGGTTGGTTTGTAATTTATGTAAGTTAAAATAGCCTTATGTCAACTGCTCATCAAAAATACCCAAATCGCTATAGATGTGCCTTTAATATTTGAAGAGTTCCATCGATTTCTCCAAGATCCTATAATCAGATCATGACCAAATGACAATGGGACCAACTTGAAAGTATACCCTTCAAACAAAAAAAGAATTTTTCATATCGGTCCGGCCGTCTTCGAGTAATCGGGGAACATACATTAAAAAAAATATATCCCGACGAATTGAGAACCTCCTCCTTTTCTTTGAAGTCGGTTAAAAATAGATATTTGCTAAAAACTAAATTAATTTTGCCAAAACATAGTAATTTCCGATCCGTATTCCAGAACGATAGACTGCTTTAGATAGAGCTTTGGGAATAAATTGAGTTTTAAAACTTTCTTTGAGTAAGAATTACTTTGAAATTAAGATTCATACCTATCGCATGAACATCGGTCTAAAATACTTCAGATTATAAACCCAAAGATCTAATCGAAATGCCTAAGTATGTACCTCTTCTAAAAACATCATAAGAACAACAAAACTCTTGAATAATTTAGAAACAAGTGAACACAAGTCACAACACTATCGATTGTTCCAAATTCAAATGCTGCTTCAATAATTACCGGCGGACAATGAAAGTAATGGTGCGTCCACACCGTCACACCGGGAGTCGCGCGGTCACGCGTCGTACGTCCCCGCGACATCGCCACTTAATCGTCACTTCGCGCGATTACGCTACCCCCTCATTATTATAAGTGATGACGCTTAAAGCCATTCAGCCTTTCAATTTAGTAATTACTAGGTTTGTAGTTCGCTGCCAAATTGTCTGGTTTTAATGTAAATTTTTGTGATTGGATTTCTGAACGACCTCGGTCTCGATGGAAGTCAAAGTCATTATTATTATGTTAATATTAGATAATAATGGATTTTAATGAACTTATTGTGTAATATGTATAAGTAATTCTAGAATTGTAGAGATTTTAGGCAGATTACTAGTAATGCAAGATAGGGCAAAACCCACAGTCAAAGAGATGTAAGTGCACCTATTAATATTAGTTATTTGCAAGCAGCGTCTGCGTTAACCTTAATGTTTATGGGTAAACAAAAGTTATTAACTGAATTACCTGCTGACTCATTCCGTTATTCTTAGGAAACAGGTATGCCATAATATGCCTAAAGTTAGACAGACAATACACCAGCCCACAGAAAGTCACCACAAAGCCGTAGTTCTGCCAAATTACTTCCAACAGATACCTATTTAGTTCATACTTACATCAATTAGTGTCGAAGCGTCAACTATACAATATAAACGACCCCGAACTTAACAATAGCACCACACGCAAAAATACTGTTACGTTTCGTGCCGTCGCATCCTTTTACCGCGTGTAATGACCGGCGACAATTTGCGTAATGGATCCATTGTGTAACCGCCTTTATACGCGGATGGCGTGTGCCGATAAGCAATTTAATTGATTCCATGTGATCGTGTAAATCTGTCCTAATGAGTTTTGACTTTTGTTGGTGGTACCTTTTTTGGCGTAATAGTAAGTATTATTAGGGTCTTAGTGGATTCCTAATTACTTAGATACGAAAACGCCGTATTTTTTAACTCTGCGACGTTGCTCAGTACCTGTTGCGGGAAAATGTTGATACAATAATTTATAAGTGCGTATATAAAACAACACTTATTAAATCATACTGCGATTTAACTGGTAGCCAACTATAAATAAAATAAATTACTACAACTATGTGGTGAACGTGAAGGTGGTACATTTTTGAAATGTATGTGTATGTGATCGATTTTTTTTTAAATATTTATTTAATTATATTATAGTACAGAGGTGTTACTTAATTCTGAACTCGCCAAACTTTTACTTTTGATGGCGAGAAATATTTTACCCACTGTTATATCTTTATCAATTATTTTTGTTTTCGTGTGGTTAGTGACTAACCTGGTGTCAGAGTTTTAAAGCCGCCCATGGGCCTCTGACTTGGTTTCACATGCCGTCGAGAAATATCTCTCAGGCATGCCGGTTTCCTTACGATATTTTCGTTCATCGTTTTTGAAGCAAGTGATAATTATACAATACTCACATGAATTCGAAACGTCAGATGTGCGTGCCTTGGGTTTAAAATCGAGATCTATGACTTGGCAGTCACACCACTAGGCTATCACAGCCCTAATCATCAATTGAAAACAAAAGACAACACACTAAATCTCCTCTCCCATTGTTTCAGATGACTACGACTCCCGTTCCTCCACCACTGGCTCCCCAGTCCGTCGCGCCAACTCCTCACCAAGCTCAGACATCGCCTACAAACCATTCAGCCTACACTATGACCAGCGAAAATGCTCCACACCGACCAACGACTCGAGAATAATGCACTCACCGAACTACAACATCACGGAGTACTCCCAAAATGGCGGAAGAAAAAAGCGATCGAGAGCTGCATTCTCACATGCACAAGTGTACGAGTTAGAACGAAGATTCAGTCAGCAAAGATACCTCTCTGGACCCGAAAGAGCCGACTTGGCAGCGAGTTTGAAACTCACTGAAACACAAGTGAAGATTTGGTTTCAGAATAGACGATACAAGACGAAGAGAAAGCAGCTGCAGATGCAAGAGAATGGCATGCTCGCAGCCGCAGCGGCTGCCGCGAATCATGCCAGAAAAGTGGCTGTCAAAGTCCTGGTCAACAATAATGGACAGCCGAGTATACCTGACTTAAAGTCTTACCAAAATCCAATGCTGGGTAAGACGTTAAATCCTCTTTTCTCGCCACCGAACTTATTGGAAAGTTCGCCTATTTTAAAGCACTTTGCTGGAGTGTACGGCGTGGACTTCGCGAAGAATCCCGAATATAAAGCTTTGTTACAAGAGTCTTACAATCAAGCAGTATTACAGTCGTTATATGGCCCACACTTGGGTGTAAATTACCCTAATTTGCCACTTCCGTACATGTACTACCCTGGCCATTCAACTTTTGGCATGCCTGTACCTTGTGACGTAGACAGAAATCAAGTTGAACGGACAGATAGTAAAGAATTCTCAGAAGAAAAAGACAAAGAAAAGACGGAAAATAAACCAAAAACCCATATCGATTTAAATGAGAACAGTAACGAAAGTATGGCCAGTAATATTGAAATTGAAAATTAGATTTTTTCTAAGAATAATTTGTATAAAGAGGTTGAATAGCAATTTTGTAGAAATCGAATGTAGACTTCCAAAGTAAACGTTCTATTTTTAAAATGTTCCAACTAAAGTTACACATTAGGAGCCTTTTTTAGAGTGAACTTTCAAATTTAAATTTAGAATAACTTCTTTATTTTTTTAACCGATCAGAAATATAGAATTGTAATTCGATGTGAAATTGGCCTTTTTCGAGAAGTTATGATATAATGTAGGTAATTTTATTGAAATGTACTTAATATTTTTATTTGGCAATAAAGAAAACCAAAGATGGAGTAATGTTAGCCAAAGCACGTAGTTAGTAGAATTGTTACTGTTTAGTATTTACTGTTGTAAATATTTTTAAGGTCGAAGTAAATGTTTTAATAGTTAATGCATTGGCACGTTTGTATATAGTACAAAAGTAGGACTTAAGCTTAGTAAAGGTGCAATAAAGATTATGGCGACTTATTTTGTTGTTTTTTCTCTAACTGCAACCCTTGACAACAAAACCATTGGGTACATACATACATACCTAACTCTCGCTTTGATATAATATGCTCGCTCGCCATTTTCCTATCAAATACTTTGGTAGGTACACATCTGCTTAATTCAAATACTTTTCCATATTCAACTTGAAGAAAATAATAATGAAAACATCATATTCAATTTTTGTCTGATCTGTCTCAAATATTTCATCATAATATTAGGTGCAAAGGCCATTGGGTTTTAATGAAAGCCTATTAATAAACTATTACGACCGTGAAAATGAAAAATACTTAAATTAAGACTTAATCACTTGTAAAAAGAATGATGGGCATTTTTCTATGAAGCCTGGCCTTTTTTTTTGGGTGGGAAATTATCAAATAACTTCTCCCGCTCTGGGTGGAGCGAGAGGGCGTGTCAGACTCTTACTGACTAAAACCCACCCGTGTTCTTTCAGTTGCCATGTTGCCGGGGGTCACGATGTTCCTATCGGTTTTCTTCGAACCCCCGGCGATGACCAATATAGTTCTAATACATGTCAACTTATTGCTTATAACCGGCAATTACTGTAACAACACATTTTATCTCAAAAAGCAACGGGGTTTCTACAGTCGAGGAAAAATATTGTTATAATTTTTATGACGATTCTTTTGTAAAAATAAATCTATAGCTGATAAGGTTTATGCTGGGTCCATGTGCTGCCTTTTTCGGCCAAAAAATATCACTTTGGTAAAATTACCCTTGGATGGTTAACACTATTTTGACATGGACGGTATGAAACAAAAAACACAAGTAAACATTTATTATGGTTTTAACAGTCATCATATTACAACAATGATAAAGGTAATAATCGCCAACAACAACAATTGCCAAGTTCCAGAGAGTATAAACGAGCCCCGAACAGAGTAGATCGCTGTATTTTTAATAACTGCGTGAATGGAACACGACGCAAGATTCCTAAATCACATGCTGTGCGAGTATAGTTTATTTATGCCCGAAGCCAGTGTGTCAGCAGCATACGAAAAACAATGACTGGAAAGAATTAATTAATAATATTCTTTTAGTGATTTCCAACACACGATTAGGAATTCTTGCTATTCTTTATGCTCCGTACCTACGTTTTCTTTCCATATCAAAACGTCATCACTTCACCCAATCAGATCTTTTTCAAAAAGCGTTCCATTTATACCAACTTTAACTTCGCAATTCAAAATACCTAACTGCCAACTGAAGCACACCAATCTTCTACTTTTAAATTTCGAACTCGTCAGCTCTCAAACTTTTGCCGAGAGTCTTCGGCGGCCGGTAATTGTACGAGATGGTGCTCGAACTACGGCGAAAGTGAAGAATGCCCGGGAAATCACCGCGCGACAAATTGCTTGAATACCTACTTGTGGCACGGTACTGGAGATTGTATGGAGAGAGCTTTTGAAATTCACGGTAGAAATACCTAGTTGATTATAGAATTTTTTCTTCTGAGAAACATTACACAATGACAGAGTTTACAGAACTGTTATTTACTAGTCATTGGATTACATATGTCTGTCAATAAGGAAACTATTTATCAATGCTCTGAGGCGTTACCGTTTTTAAATGGGAACAATGTAAGTCGACGACTTTATACTGGTAACGTTAATCACGAAAGTAGGTACTTAACTAACAATCACTTTTAAAACAGTTAATTGATTCAGGCGTGACCTTTCGGAAATCCATTATAAAACACAATAGACGTGGATATATTATTATTTAGTGACCTGTTCCGCTTAGCTATTTCTAAAGAGCCATAAAAAACCCTGAAAGAAATCGACACGTGTTTCACCTCTCAACGAGGCATCCTCAGGATGAAAATTGACTTGTCGAGAACCCAAACACGGCGTGTTGCCACACCAAACGCAGAGAACTCTGCATGCTCTCTGCTCTGATTTCTTACAAGGTTTTTTATGGCTCTTTAGAAATAGCTAAGCGGAACAGGTTACTAAATATATCCACGTTTATTGTATTTCAATTTTAAAACGTTAAGCTCTCCACGCTATAGGCGTGAAAAGGCAATTATCACATTACTCAAAAATTGTTCATCACAAAAATAATACAGAAGCCGTCGCCTTACTAACCAACAATGTTCTTCAATAAAATTATCATATGAATACTAGTTGCTAGTACGGGGGGAGAGGCGGCCCGTGCAGACATTATGAAAATGCCAAGCTCCGACTTCCGGACGAAGAATTTCCTAAGACTCCCGCCGATGAGTGACGATTCACCCGCGCTCACCCCGCGAGGAGGTGAATAGGGGTAAAATGATGCTTATTTAAAGTGGGAATTGTAAATTAGATGCAGTTTTTGAAGTGAAGTTTCTCATTTTGAATTCAAATAGAATAAGTGACTGAGTAATGATACACTGCAGCTGTAGTGTGAATAATCACATTAGCCAAATAAGTTAATAGAGTTGAGACATTTCTGATAATTTTGTAGAGTCGTCAGAATTCGCTGTCCCCAGCGAATAAAAACGTAATCGTAAAAACTAAATTTTACAGGAACTGTTTTTTGTGAATATCTTATTATCTAATATACATAGCGGAATTGTTCAAATACCAAAAGAAAACAGATTTTTTACGTTCATTATAATACACCTTAAAATCTCGTAACTTTTGAAATAACCGTAGGAAATGAATGGAAAAAATTGACAGAGTGTAATCGGACCTCTAAATATCGAATGTGCAATAAAGTTAAAACTATCGTAATAGCACATTACCATTTTATTCGCCGGGGACAGCGAATTATTTTGTTTATTTTAAAGTATTTTTCTAGTAATTATTTTAGATTAATTTATTATAGTAATTACAAGTAATTGGTTATAAATAAATGAAGTTTATAGAGTTTATCGTAGTTGTATGTATAAGTAGATAACAAAAAGATGTGAGAATTTTTTAAAGAAGCTTTGGAACAGCAATGGGAGATATTCTTCCAGCTGATATTAATTACATTATGCTTAAAATAATTATTTTACAATGCATGTGCTCGAAAAGAGTTTTCCAAGCAGCCAAATTGGGCGGAAAGTGTCACTTTTTTTGACTAGTGCTTTTTACTTTTCTGTTTTTTTTTTTAAATTTTTAACTCCGTCTTTAGCCCGACGCAGAGTTTTTATTATTTGAGAAAAGTTTTACAGATTAGATGATGAAAATGATGATGATTATGACGATGGCGTCAGTGGTGATGACGATGACGATGATGTTTATATATATTATTTATGTACGGACGCCAGCACATCAAGCTACTACAATCTGTCAAATTTATTTAATAGATTTTCAACTTTATCGCTGATGTCTAAGGTTCAAAGTTGATTGGGAAAATTTGACAGTTTCGGGTAGCTTGATGTGCTGGCGTCTGTACGTCAGCCAAGATGTCAGATGTGACATCATATGCGACTACTGTAAGGTTCGCTTGTTATTTTTTTATTTCCTTGCACAATGCATAGTAAAACGTTGATGATTTCCGACTCCTGTCGAATAATAAACTCGCTCGCTTCACTCGCTCGTGAATAAAAATGCCACTCGTCGGAAATCATCTACTTTCCGCACTGAAACTATAAATAAATAATTAATAAGTAATTGATGATTTATTAAAAGAAAGGTTAGACTCGTCTATGAAACGTTTTCTTTTCCTAAACATTCCTTTTTTTTGGCTTGGAAATTATCAAATAACTTCTCCCGCTCTGGGCGGAGCGGGAGGGCGCGTCAGACTCTTAATGATTAAAACCCACCCATGTTCCTTAACATTCTTGTCAAAATTAAATCCGTATTTCCTAACCTGCTACTTATTTCGTTTTGTGGACTATTCCCGAGAAACGTACTGAATGCAATTAACAGATTGTCGATGCACTAAACTGTAAACAGTGCATTACCGCTCATCCTCTCAATACTAAATAGGGATGCGACGTGTGCTTTATCGATAAAAGATATCGATGTGCAAGTAATGTTAGCACTTTCTTTGTCCAAAATGGTCAAGAAGACAAATAGCGGGTTTATTTGTGGGAATTCTTAATCAATCCCTTTTAAATAATTGTTATAAAGTATGTAAAATCTACTTTAAATTTTGAAGTGAATCTTCTTTAAGCGCGTTGAGCATTTTTGAGATGACACTAATAATTGATTTTGCCACACTGTAACGCAATTTACCGACACCATGGAGTAAAAGACATCAACGCGTTGATTACCGCGGTACATGGAGTAAAAGATACCAACACATTGATTACCGCGGTGCCGATTTTTTTTCAAGTTTTCACTTTTGTGGGCACTCACGGAGTGCCACTGTTTTTTATTAAAATTGTTTTTTTTTTTTTGAAGTATTCATATTTACCTTATGGTACCTATCTGTATAACTCATCATCTGTTACGACGCCTCACAGAGGTGGATAACAATTAAAATTCTATTGTGTCTCGTTAGTGACAATTGAAAGGATAACAGAATTGAAGTCTCAATACGATATTAACTGGATACAAGAATACCTGAAACAAAAATGACACAACAATGCTGTAATGGTTTTTTGTCTTAAATAAAAAGCTAGCCTTTAAACCTATTTGGACTGTAACATAAGACTAACTGAGCAGTGGTGGCCTTGTGGTAATGGCCCCGTCTTACGTATCTTAGATCATGGGTTCAAACCCAGGTAGGCACTATACTTTGTGTAATTTATTTCTTTACCAGTGCTCTGAAAACGGTAAAGAACAACATCGCGAGGAAACCAGCATGTCCTACAACCAAAAATTCGAATACATTGGACATCCACCTACCCGCACTGGGCCCGCGGGGTGGACTATAGTCCACTCCTTTTCACAGAGAGACCTGTGTCCCAGCAGTGGAAACGATATGGGATGATTATGCAATAAACTGACAATTACGTATGATTAATTTCGTCTTAGAAACTTAAATGTACAGTACTAGGTGATTTTATCGATATCCTAGCACAACACTATCACTCGCACTTTGCATTAACAGTCGCACTCGCACTCGGCAGCAGTGGCTCGAGTTACATGCACGTGCGCTCGCCGGATGTGTCGTCGTAAACAAACACGTCACTAGCACTCCTCGTTAACACAAATATCTACTAATTACTTACAATAAAACTAAATAATACCTATTGGCAGCTATTTTGGTTGTTTATAATAAGATCGGAAGGGTAAAGGTAAAAAAGAATCCTCTAAAATCGACGGTGAAAAAGTGCTACGGAGGGTCTACGGTTGCTACGAAATTTGCTACGCTGCTACGAACGGGTTCTTAAAACTATTTTCGACACTATATATTGCAATAATTTAGCTGTTATGGCACTGGACTTGTAAACGACATACCATCGAGAAAGTACTGTCACAATACAGACTGCTTCGGCAGTCTTACGTAGCAACAAGAAAATTCTGGCTGGAAATAAAAATAAAAATACAAAAAGAGGTTTTATCCTTCTTGTTGGCTTCAACTACATTATTACAGTAACTACCTTAATTTCAAGTCTATTTAGAATAATCTCTAACCCCCTCCTTAACGTGTAGTAAGTTTTAATAATTATGTACCTTAACTTTAGATTATCTATACATTTTAAAAGGTTTTAATAGGGAGTGAGTTTATGTACTTATGTATGTGTTTTAGAGGTTTATGTTTAGAGTAATTATACTACGCGTTTATTAATAAAGACAAATCTGGCTCTAGTAGGTCTTCCTTATTATTATTTTTCCAATATGGAGCAGTTTTTTTACCCCCTTTTTTTCCGGAACAATTCTTACCCTTTATTAATAGATGGGTTAATTAGCCGACGTTCGCACGGACGTAATACAATCGCGGCGGGATTTTATCGCGCACTGGATTTTTAACTCTCGATACGATAGGGACAGCGGCAGATCCGACTGAATAGCCTAAGAAAAAAGTCATAATTCGAGGTTCGGCTCTCGGCTATTTCCTCCTCCAATATTGGACCAATTTAAAAGATATTATATGAACTGAATAAGAAGGATATTTACTGTGTCCCTATGGTTTTCTTTTTTCATTAATAGTTATCTAATTTGTACAATAGCCCTCTGTTGATAGCGGTCTAAAAAGGCAAATTTGAGCATTTTCTGAGGGTTCTAGTGCTTATATAGATAATGTATCATCAAAAAGGAAACATGGAGGCATAGAATTAACCGATATTTATTTTACTGTTAAAAATTATTGCTTTAAGTTCATAAACTAGAAAGAAAACAGGCAAGAGCGTTTCTATGGAGAAAAGACCGCCCGCATTTCCTTTTAAGCCGAGCAATGAGAATCCAACGCGCTGGGACGCACTCTCGTCCCAGCGCGTTGAAAAAACCCACTGTTGGATTTTCAACTCTCGGCGCTAAGCAGAGCGTGATTTTATTAGGTCCGTGCGTACGTCGCCTTACCGACGGTTTGACGAACATTTCGAATACCGGAGCTGGGCAGGCTCTGCTCATTATGGCAGGTACATTTTTCAGAGCGGTGGCCTTCACATAACGGCCGCAGTCTGTCATGAAAATGATGACAGTGCGGTTTGACTTTACGGGATCAAAAGACGCTCTAAACAATATGTAAAAAAACCTTGCCCGATCCGAAAGGGGCTCATAGGTACTGCAATAACATTACCTAATAGTAATAAAAAATCTAATTATTATTGAAAATAAAAAATGATTCTTATTTAAAAATCACATTTTTAGTAACAAAAATAGCCCAAATACATAAAAATTTGCAAAATTTCAACAGGGGTCATAAGTTATGACTTCTAGACACCCGCTAAACGACGGCCGTCCGCGCCCCATGTATTATCCCGGTAAAATTCCCAATCGAAAAAAAAATACGGTTGTTTTTTTTTTCTTCCTTTAAATTACCTCATAAATAGACTCTCAGTACGATACCTAACAACACCCTCATGGATCGGACAGAGTTTTTTTTTACATGTTGTATGAAACACACCAACTTACTTTCATAAATAACGTTTCAGCGACGTCATTTGACGGTACATTGCGGACGCTTTTTGGCAGCCACTGCAGTCTTAGAAGACCCTTGCTTTAGTATTGAATGGACTGACGACAATAAGCCGAAAAAAAAAATCTTTGACAAGAGATAGGTACACAGAATGGTAAGCAAACTTAAGTATAATTATACAAAAGAAAGAAAGAAAAAGTATTTATTGAGACTCGCACAGGAAATCATAAATTAAACTAAACACACTCATTAAAAACATTAATAAAAAAACATAGCATAACATCATAACATCACGCCTGTAATCCCCGAAGGGTTAGGCAGAAATGTGGGTGGTAATAGGTACACCCTATTACCACCCACATTTCGCCAGTTATGTTTAAGTCCCATGTAATAGGGGGCGAGCCCATTGCCATCAACCGAGCACAAATCCAGACTCCGGGCTGCTACTGAGAAATTCCAGATGGAAAAACCCAATAACACTTTGCCCAACTCGGGAATTGAACCCAGGACCTCGTACTCAGCAGTAGCGCTTGCGACCACTAGACCAACGAGGCAGTCAGCAGGCAGACAATAAAAATAAAACAAAGTAAAATTAAAATAAAAGCAGAAAGTCCTGTACGAGGCCAAAAGGCTCCTATCTCAGCGTAGGTATGCTGCGAAAAAAACCAAAAAAAAAAAAATGTGAAAGTTAGGTAGTGAGGTCGAAAGTCCAAGAAGAATATGTCCTGCCCCCAAACTAGGAAAATCTTATCTTGGGTGGCAGTATCTTCGCGTAGTTAACAATAAGGTCGAGCGATATCGATGGTCAATCACGTTCTTCATGACTCACAAGTCATAAGTCAGACAGATGAAAGTCATCAATATGAGAACCGCATCAAGTATATTCATTCCAAATGTGTCTTATCGTGTAAACAAGTCGATGGGAACGGTCGTAACAACTGCCATCAAACCGGGCGCGAAGTTGTGCCGTTGTTGTCCTGTTGTAATTATGATGGGACTGTGCTTGCGCTTGATTGTTAACAGCATATGAATAACATGTTGGTCATTAATGTGAGAGTGGGGAAATAAAAAGATTTTCATTTATATTTAGTATTTTCTTAATGTCCCTCGGGAATTATCGCATTTCCGAATACAAACGAATGCTAATTTCCATGTCCATCAATTATTAGATTTATCTTGTATAATAATTTGAATTCAGAACTAAGTACTTTATTGTTGTTTTGTTTTTCGTGTGAACTATATAGAGCTGTAAAACTATTTTCCTATCTGTCGTGCCAGCTTTGCTATTATTTTTAAAATAGATTACATTAAGTAAAAAGAGTATTAACAACTCTATATACTTCCAAGTCGATTGAGAGTGCTACACCAAGTGCAAAGGGCAACTGATAGAATTCCGACGACTGACAAAACACGAGGTTTGCCGAGGGACATTAAGAACATATTTGTACTGTTTATGCTTTTTATTCATACGTTTAGGTATGCAATACCTACGAAAGTAAGGTCAGTCCTTTTGAATTTACTATGCAGTCACGAGTCAAATATGGCCATGGGTTTGACTCGCGTCATTTTGATACATAGGTACAATGAGGTTAGGTTATACAATACTAGAGGAGCAGCGTCCTACAAATAATGTCAGAAAAACGTAACTACTTTCGAGTTTAAAGACGTAGCTTTGAAACGGATACATAAAATGTCAATCTGTCAAAATAAAAAAATGACAATCTATATTTGTCTCATTTCTTCTAGCGTCAAACTTATGATGTTGGAATGAGACAAGACATTGTTATCGGTGAAACGGCCAGAGTTGCCAATTATCAACATAATTTCCCCAGAATGAATGAAGGTTTTATTGAATGAAGTACTATGAAAGGTTGTATTATGGAACTTTCAATAAAGATTTAAAGAGGTTGACAAGGATTATACTTACGGGGAAGAAAAAATTTCAAACCTATTATGTGCAGTTTCATACAGTACTTTATCTACTCTCATACATTGGGATTGAATCTACTAAATAAAAGATCAAAGTTAAAAGAGGAAGAAATAGTTTATTGCTTGTGATAATTATTCAATTGGCGCGCCCCGCATATGCGTTCCATTAGAAACAAATAATTGATGGAAAACTTCTTGATGATATTAACTTCTTCTAACCTAACACATACACCTATACATCACATAACTTCTGATTTACACTGTATCGTATAGGTAAAAAAATTGTTTTATCATTATTTTGTTACAGAAAAAGTGTTTTCTCAAATATGCTTGGAAATTCGAGCATAATTTTCACAACCTTCTTTGAGATAAATCGAAAATGCTGTACACTAGAATATTCTAATACATGCCTGTGCATGGCCGGCGATGTTTGTATGAAAATTGATATCTGTCGTATTTAGCGGTCAAATACATTGATATAAAAATAAAAAATAAAGTTTAATAAAAACTGTAACCCGACTACCTACGGGAAAATAAAAATGATCTAAAAAGTACGAAACAAGCAAATATTTCAGACAGAAATCAAGACAGGTACAAAAATGGTCCAGGTAAAGCCGTGGTCGCATGCCTGTATACCATGTTGGTGCCAGGAACACCTACAAAATTATAATGGCATGCGACGACGGCTTTACCTTGACCATTTTTGTACCTATGTCTTGATTTCTGTCTGAAATATTTGCTTGTTTCGTACTTTTTAGATCATTTTTATTTTCCCGTAGGTAGTCGGGTTACAGTTTTTATTAAACTTTATTTTTTATTTTATACTTTTCCGTTTTTACACTTGATAAACGTAAATAAGAATAATACAATAGTTCAGTAATTAACCTATTTTAAATTCCAATAGCAGTGCATAGTGCTTTGGACGAAACCATAGAGCGATTTATTTCGACGCCAACACCATATATCGATATCGAGCTTCGAAGAAATCCAAAATATAAATATTTCGTTGTACTTCTTTTTCTTCATAAGAGTGGAATTACAAATCGTTACTATTTATTAAGATTTGATTAACTGCACGTTGGTAACATCTTCCAATACTACGTAACGCAGTCTCACTTTTGCTTGTTTTTAACGATTTTTAGGGTTCCGTTGCCAAATGGCAAAAAACGGAACCCTTATAGATTCGTCATGTCTGTCTGTCTGTCTGTCTGTCTGTCTATCTGTCTGTCTGTCTGTCTGTCTGTCTGTCTGTCTGTCTGTCTGTCTGTCTGTCCGTCCGTATGTCACAGCCACTTTTTTCCGAAACTATAAGAGCTACGCTGTTGAAACTTGGTAAGTAGATGTATTCTGTGAACCGCATTAAGATTTTCACATAAAAATAGAAAAAAAACAAATAATTTTGGAGTTCCCCATACTTAGAACTGAAACTCAAAAAATTTTTTTTCATCAATCCCATACGTGTGGGGTATCTATGGATAGGTCTTCAAAAATGATATTGAGGTTTCTAATATCATTTTTTTCTAAACTGAATAGTTTGCGCGAGAGACACTTCCAAAGTGGTAAAATGTGTGTCCCCCCCCCTGTAACTTCTAAAATAAGAGAATGATAAAACTAAAAAAAATATATGATGTACGTTACCATGTAAACTTCCACCGAAAATTGGTTTGAACGAGATCGAACAACTAGTTTTTTTTAATACGTCATAAATCGTAAACCGCAATTTACCTTTCATTCAATGTTACTTGCTGCTACGGAACCCTTTATGGGCGAGTACGACTCTCACTTGGCCGGTTTTTTACATATTTATTTACTTTGAAAATATAATATTATATACATATTTGTAATGTGCTCGTCAAGACCTTTCTTTTGATACCAAACATGTCATGATCATCCCATTTTAATTTTTTTCGAGGTTAGAAATTTACGTGTAAAGTCCACCAAATTAAATTTAGGGAAAAATTATATAGCCTATGTCACCCGGACCATTATTACAAATCTCTTGATACCTCATTCATCAAAATCGGTTTAGTAGTTTAGGCGCTACGGTGGAACACACGTAAAAACAAACATACATACATACATACAAACATACATACATACAAACATACATACATAGACTGCTAAAATCATAACCCTTCCTTTTGGCTTTGCCGTAGTCGGGTAATAACACCTTGCTTACCTACCCTACCTACACCTACCTAGCTGACCCAACAGACGTCTTTTGTTTATATTAAACACCACTGTGCAACATGAGTTTGTTATATAGTTGCCTTTTACTCTCTTTGTTATTTAAACTGAACATTTTACTTTCGTGGTATAATCTTATTTTTATATATTTGTGAATAATCGCATTGATCAACAAAAGAGGATGATCTGTCAGTAATGACGACACATGTTCCACTGAATGAATTGCAAATTCTCTCATCGACAAATTGGCTTGAATTTTTTCAAGTATTTTCGTTGTTAAGTACATAGGACTATATTTTGGATGCAAAGACTTGCCACCGGATAGGGCAACAGCCAATTTAATCACGGCTTCACATGACATGCAAATGTCAAAAACTTGTTGCGTTGGATAGCATAAGCCTCCTTTGTCTTTAATAATTATTAATTTATGAAACCATAAAAGCTCAGTAGCTAACAATGATTTGATGCATAAATCACATTTGAGCTCATTCCCCAATCTTGATACAACGTAACCTGCTATATACCCAACAATCTGTTTGGTAATTCCAGTTATGAGGCTGTCACTTAAATCGATATTTTGTTGATCGACCCATTCGCTCTCTACATCTGTTTTACTTGGAGTTTCTTCTCCTTTGTTATCTTCATCTTCGCGGTGCCCGGCAGTTGACATATTTATTTCTACTAAACAATTTTTTGATGCACAATTTAAAACATTGATTTTTTCAAGTGGTACACAGTTACCTCTAAATGCTGTTTTTAGTTCTAAGTGGTTCAACATTTTTTTGTAGGCTGACTTAAATTGAAAGACATTGGGATTGTTGTTATATCCCCCTTTTTGCCTGATACAACCAAAAAAAATTTCAAGGTGGTCCTGAGAAAGTCTATATGTCGCTATATATTTCAGAGTGTTTGTTTGAACTAATTGCATAAATAAAATTTTTGTGCTTTCCAAACAAACCAATAATCCCAAAAATCCTATTTTAAACTTACACTCCAGGACTTGTTTAAGCTCTGTTTTGATTGTAATTATAGGCAAGGCTCCTTTTCTTTTTTTCGTTTTCTTTGTTGTGATTTTAACTTTTAAATTAGTGATATAGTCTTTATAATCTTCAAGCAGTTTAAACACTTCTTCTTTGTTCTTAGAGTTCAGAGCCCTATTGAATCCATATGCTTTAGGATTTCCTCTCGAATTCAAAACGTCAAAAACATCATTATGCATCTTTATGAAATCTGACGTAGGTTCACTTTCGGCAAATTCTGGTGACAAATCTTTGCAAACTTGTAGGGATTGTGCGACACTATTGCTTAAAAGTTGGGTGGCCAATTTAACTTTCATTATCTGCTGGCGGAAATTAATATGGCGGATGGTAAGTTTGTTGCCTGTTCGCAATCCTTCGACGTCTTGCATCTCTTGTAGGCGTTTTACGTACTTCCAGTTTATTTCATTGCCATTTTTGTCAATAAATATTTGTCTTGATTCGAAAGAGTTTCTGACCAACTTCAACATGTGACATGCATCTAACATCAAAACTACGTCATTTTCAGTAGTAGGGTGCTTAAAAGTTGGTTTTAATGATTTAGGATCGTCAAGTTTGCAGCCTAAAATTCTCATAGCAGCTATGTTGGTTTGGCTACCATCACATGTGACTGAGACTATATCAATGTTTGCTTTAGCGCATTTTTCCAATGCCATATTAATTAAGTTTGCAAGTTTTGCTCCAGTGAGACCATGAGTAAAAAAATATCCTATTGGCAACTTCCACGTCTGGTTTAAGCACACCAGTAACAATACTAAAGCTGAGGAAGCCAAACTCTGACAATATTTTTTGTCGTCTAATCCGTAGTCAACAAATCCATGATGTTTCTTGCCGTCAAAAAGCTTTTGTTGGCGAATTGCCATTTCGTCCATCACTAAATTACAGACAATTTTCGAATTGGAACTATCGCTTTTTATTTTTAATACATTGAATGCTTCTCCTGTGAAACCTGGTTCCCCATTAATCTTATTATACCAATTCAGCATCGTTCTTGGGTGAGGCAAACAGTTGTTTAACGATTTACGAACATATTTATATGCTGCAGGTGAGTAAAAATTAAGTGATAAGGCAAACTTTCTCAATGCAACAGGAAATTGTTTAAAAGACCTTTTCTTTTTAAATGAATTTTGAAAAGCGTTCATTAAAACACACATTTCTTCATTAATATTTAACTGCATTTCTTCTTCTTCACTTATGTAGCGTTTATTTTTCATTTCTTTTATTACGTCTAACAACTTTTTGTTCTTTATCTTAAGTCTTTTATTTTTTTGTGTTAATTTTTTTATACATTTTAATCTCTTCGATGACACAAACTTCAAGCGTTTAATAGTTTTTCTCATTGTATGTTTTCGGGGTGAATCTAATATGTCAAGCATTTCTTCATCAGTTTCTACATTTATATCCCCTTCCACTTCCGTGAAGTATTCGGTTTCATCCTAAAAAAAAGTACAACAATTAACCTCTTTAAACACAGACGGACGGACAACAACTTCCATTCCATTAAACGAAGAAATATTTAATAAATGCTGAACTGAGTACATAATTACATAGATACTTTCAATGACCATTGGAACAGCTTTATCCGACAATCGAATTCGACCTTTGTCATGTTTAGGTGGAATTTTATCTCGATCTGTGAAGTGTTTCGAGCATATAACGGTTGCTGTAGATGGTAACCAGTCGGTTTCTTTACGTAAAAGTCGTATATTTTTTACCCACTCCTCCATGCGCTTTTGATCTTTAGGTACCCTGGAAATCAAATAAGAAACCTATATATACTACCACACTATTTAATACAATGTGATCATAAACAATCTATAGTTTTCATTTAAAAATATAACCACGCTGATCTAAGATTATGCTAATAAAATTAATTTTATTGTAAGAAGTGGTGATATATTAAGTAAAAACTTTCGACATACACGTGAATGTGTTACTTTTCTATTTAGTGAGTGTTTGGGTACTGTATCTTTAAACCAAACAGACTATAATAATCATTTTGACTTGCAGGAACATACATTCGTCATTCACTAAACTCCCAACAGTCTGGCAAAATAAACATCGTTTTTACTGGTAACACTGATTGCAAAAACAATGTTTGATAAATTTATTTCATCTCGTAATGTTTTTATGGATAATGTGAAGAAAATTTAGCATACTTACTTGTGAAATGTAACACCACTTGCTTTATTTATCCTTTCAGACCGTGACGTACAAATTTTCACCGCACATTTCACCATTTTTAATTTTTTGTCGCTAAGCAATCGCTCACTTGACGTCAAGCTGACAACTGAAGTCAGATATGCCTGCGGACATATACGAGGTGGTCACGCGTAGGTGCCGTACACTGCTCCTCTAGTATTGTATAACCTCATTGCATAGGTACCATCGGAGTAACGCATATCTAAGCATTTTGAAAACAAATTACCGTGCACACAACCCTTTTTTTTTCGTAGGTAAGCGATACTATAGCGGCCGAGCGCTACAAGCAAGAATAGTCCTTACAGTGTACAGTTATGCGTTTCTTCGATAGTACACTTATGAAAAACATCTTTAAAAAAACCGTTTTAAAATTTAGGAACTGCCTAAATATTTAATGATGCTTTTGAACTTTTCAAAAGTACCCATAAGTACGTAGTAGTTTCAATTTTCAGCAGATAGATTCCTGAGACGTTTACCTCATTGATCGAAATTAAAAATTCAAAACTCATTTATTCAAACTAAGCTGAGAATCAGCACTTTTTGAGCGTCAAAATTACATAAGACAGTCCCCTAAAAACGCCCACCCTTCACCACTTCCTAGTGCCTTTTTAAAAGTACTCATAAGTACGTAGTAGTTTCAATTTTCAGCAGATTGATTCCTGAAACGTGTACCTCATTGATCGAAATTCAAAACTCATTTATTCAAACTAGGCTGAAAATCAGCACTTTTCGAACGTCAAAATGACATAAGACAGTCCCCCAAAACCCCACCGTTCACCACTTCCTAATGCCTTTAGCTGGGAAGAAGAAGTGGCGCAACAAACTCTCCAGCAGCACAGCTGTCTGTTCAGTTAGAAAAACTTGATTCTATACAACATTACTTATGCAAAATAATTTACATTACGCAACACAAAACATTAAATTAAATTATTTTCTATATGTCAGCTAGCACACGCCAATATACCAATAATCATCATAGTGATGATGATCTTTCATGGTTTACTTGCAACTACAGAATAATGTCAGGACAAACAATCAATCAATCTGCCTAACCTTTTCCCAACTATGTTGGGGTCGGCTTCCAGTCCAACCGGATGTAGCTGAATACCAGTATTTTACATGGAGCGACTGCCTGTCTGACCACCACATTTCAGTTACTGGGTAATAGTATATACCCCTTGGCATAGTAGATACTTAGACTTCTAAATTATGTTTATTAGAAGTCTAAAGTTCTAAGCTCTCTATCGGGCTTAATACACGTTCAATCTAGTAAAATCTTCATCCTGAACACTGCGGCATCCTGCCCGTAGTAGGGTAGCACGATACCCCTTGGTAAGACTGGTTGTCAGACTTTCGGGCTTCTGACGACCCGTAACGACTGTTAAAGATCCACGAATGACAGCCGGGACCAACAGGACAAACAGTAGGTATCTAATAAATACCTACATAAAGTTTTCAAAAACATTATATCATTCAAAAAATGATTATTATCTAAAAGGATTCCATTCAGCATAACCCCTACTTATTCCTTTTATGACAATTTAAAATGTTTTAACCTTTAACTTCGGCAACCCTTTAAACAAAAAAAGGGTCGTGCAAAAAGCAAATTAGTGAAGTTTCGCCACTTAACGGCAAGCAAAACAGACTGAAACTTGTCGCGACGTCAAAAAAATCGCACCATATTGACGCAAGTGTGCTTTACCTCGACGACGCCCTACTATGAACGTGTGAAGAGAAAGTGAGAATGAAGTGATTCGAGATTACTTCTATTCCTTGTGTATTGTATTATTTTAGAAGTGACAAGTGACTATTAAGATGCCTGTCTTCAAAAACTAGACAGAGTCTTTGGTTAATTTTTTTTACTTTATTATTTAATAACTAGCAGCACCCTGCGGTTTCACCTGCATAAGTCTCAATCCCGTAAGAATATCGAGATAAAAAGTATTTTGGGTCAAACCTAGGTCAAGGTCTACCCATGTGCAAAATTTTATCCAAATCCGTTCAGCCGTTTTAGCGTGAAAGCGTAACAAACAAACATGCAAACACACAAAAAATCATTTTTTTTCTCTTTATAATATTAATTTAGATTGAATTCTCTTTAAAAGCTTGTGTATTGCAATGTACTTTATTGCGAAAGAGTTTTGTAGTACTATCTACCCAGTAGTAGTACAAAAATAATGTCCAGGAGTCTCCATTTCACTGCGTCAAGGGCACACTGGATATTCAGCCCTGCTACCAACCTTACCGGCTAGATGCTAATGCTTTGACCATGACAATCATGATCTTACTAGTCTAGCGGACTCATCTGTACTTAATATTATAAAGAGGTAAATTTTGTTTGTTTGTAAGTTTGTATGTAGGGGAATCTCCGGAACTACCAGTCGGATTTGAAAAATTATTTTTGCATATACGCTCACGGTAGAAGTCGCGGGCAGAAGTTACTATTATACAGTGTGGCAAGGACATTGACGCAAAAACTTTTGCCATGGATTCAGTGCATGATTCTGAAACCCCTCTAGAAAAGTGCAATAGGTACCTACGCGGTCAAAATGTATGAAACAGCAGATTTTTTTTTAAATAACCGACGAAAAATTTCATCGTCGGGGATTCAGAATCACGTACACACGACCTCGCATTGTACGGAAGTCCTATACAATGCGAGATCAGCATAAAATGGAAATGTGTAGCTTGATGTGTAGCCGTGTGTACCTACTGAATCCATGGTAACAGTTTTCGCATCGACGTACCTGCCACCCTGTATAAGATAGAGTTATACCTACTTTATATTTTTAAATAAATTCCCGTAAGTATCTTTGCAACCTAAGACGAAAATCAAACTCACCTCCAGCGCCACCAATCCTCAACTCACCATCAAAATCTCACTCTTCCCTCACTTTCCCACATCCATTCGAATTCTAAAACCCATGTCTAGACGCGCGACACTGCGACACGACGGGCGTCGCGACCGACCACCGGCGCGGTCACTTCAAGCACACCGACTACTCTACCCGAAGACAAAAAAGTCGTATGTACATGTTTTTTCAGATGAACTTACGCCCTTTTTACATTTGATGGCAGTAATGTGTTTCAAGAGTACTCTTGGTGGTCTTAGTATTGCCAATTTGTGAATGAGTTTTTTTTTTTAATGAAGAGTTTTAATGGCTATGGGAATCGTGAAGATTTATGGTAAAATAAGAGTGGCTTTGGAGCCCGCCTTGGATGGGGTAATCTATAGAATCAGACAAGATAGTGCAGCAGAGTAAGTATCTAGAAACTTGTGGAAAACTGGAATGGGATGGGAAATCTTCGACACCAAAATGAGGAATGAAATAAGCTAATTGCAGAATGGGGTAGTCAATCAATCTGCCTAGCCTTTTCCCAACTATGTTGGGGTCAGCTTCCAGTCTAACCGGATGCAGCTGAATACCACAACCCAGTAACTGGGTAATACGATACCCCTTGGTAAGACTGGTTGTTAGACTTTCGGGCTTCTGACGACCCGTAACGACTGTCAAAGATCCACGAATGACAGCCGGGACTAACGGCTTAACGTGCTTTCCGAGGCACGGAGGAATATCGGTATGTAAAAATGGTCACCCATCCACGGATTAACCCCGACAAGCGTAGCTTAACCTGTCGGATCGACCCGTGCGGCTGATATTACTTAGCCACGATTTCCTCGGGAGGCGACGGGGTAGTCATTACTCGTAATTTATTTATTTTATCTGTTTGTCTCAAGATTCCTTCCCATTTTCAGTAAACAAAACCTAGTTTTCCAAGTATTTACTTTAGAAATACCTCCTTGCATAGCTTGGATAAACCATTTTAACTACATTTAATGCTTGTAATTAAAAATAAATAGACTTTATTTCAAAGCACTGTTTTATCTCAGTGCGTTTGTTTTAATCTGGAAATCCAAAAAAAAAGAAATAAAGAGTTCAGCTAGATCATTCTCTTTTCAAAAAGTTTCTTACGTAATCAACTTCAAATTGTGAAAGAGATGCGCAAGAGCACAGCTCTTTGAACAGTAAGTAGGCAGCTAGTGTTCAGTAATTATAGCAGTTCGTGCAGTTTTATGTTAACGATTGTGAATACCTCATTAACCCCTATTGTTGATTAAGGGTTGTCAGAAGCTTAAAATTTATTATTTACCGATCGAGATCGATGCATGGTTATAAGTATGTTTTCTCTTAACTTTGTAGGTAAGTATAAGATGAAACTAAGGCATAGCACGCACTGCGAAAAAAAATTGGAGCGAAATTTTTATCGCAATTCTTTAACACATAGAAGAAAGAAAAATAGATTTATTTGTCACAGAAACACGTGCATACAAAGACAAGAGTAGGTCAACCGAAAACAAAATAGATATAACTTAGTACATAATATGCAAACATGAGTATAAAACAGAAATAGTCAGCAGCTGCACATCATGACTGTGACAGGAAGGCTTCCACTCAGCATGATGCAGTGCTATGGGGACCCACAGCACAGCGCTGATTTTCAGTGGTCACCCGAAAAGACGAACGGAATCAGGTTCAGTAATTCACATGGTATTTTATGTTTCTAAACGCACTGGCGATTTAAAATTCGCGCCCGTTGCAATTCCGTACACTGAATATAAACTGCGCGAGTAAAAATCGTTCGGTGTGATTTCGCAGTGCGGGGCTAGGCCTTAGAGGAGCTCGTGGCTAAATACTAACAGCCGCTCGGGTCGATCTGTCAGGTTAAGCTACGCTTGCCGGGGTTGGTCCGTGGATGGGTGACCATTTCTACATACCGAGACTCCTCCGTGCCTAGGAAAGCACGTTAAGCCGTTGGTCCCGGCTGTCATTCGTGGATCTTTGGCAGTCGTTACGGAGCGTCAGAAGCTCGAAAGTCTGACAATCAGTCTTACCAAGGGGTATCGTATTACCCAGTTACTGGGTTGTGGAGATCAGATAGGCAGTCGCTCCATGTAAAATACTGGTATTCAGCTGTATCCGGTTAGACTGGAAGCCGACCCCAATATAGTTGGGAAAAGGCTAGGCAGATTGATTTGGCTAGGCCTTAGACATATTGAAAAGAGCTCCTTCTAGTACCTACAACCTTAGTAGTTTTAGTTCTTTAGGCATCCAAGATTAAGAAAAGGAATAAATTCTATATTACGTTGCTTGCTAACGTAAAAAGAAAAACTCAAAATAATTTAGTGCCTTACGATAGAAAAATTTAGTAATGAATGCTGTGGTAAGACACTATCGTTAATTAAACTGTCCACCTCCTCAGAAAAACGCCTCTAACCTGTTCTCGAAATAATCTAAAATTATAATTACCTAGCTACCTCGAAAATAACCATCGTGACATCAACATCCCGGTCATCTGGCAACCCTGCACGCGCACTTCTCCTCACTAGCATCAAATTATCCGTTCTCCTTTACGCACATTAAAAAAAAAACACATAATTATGGATATAAAACCTCTTTTCTCGTAAAAAGTCCAGATAAAAAGGCCGTGAAGACACTTCCTCCGTCTAATTCCCCATAAAATGGTCCCATGCGCCCATTAACACTATTTTTAATTATTTTTTTCAATCTCATTGAACGCTACGTCCTCAATGAGCTCCATTTACATTTTAAAAACTACGAAAATAACTATATTTTGTTTACTTTAATTTTTAGTGTAAGGCGTAAAGTTGTGTGCTAAATTTTCTAATGTGAAGACAATTTTGATGGGCAATTAAGGTGATTATTGCTTAACTTGGTAGATGTGATGTAGTGGATGATGTATGGCGTATAGAATATGTGAGACAAGCTATTGACGTCTTTAACGTAGTTCTAATTAATTTATTGGCGCTTTTAAAGCGGAAGCAAAAAGTTGTGGAGCCGCTTCGAATATTAAAATTTATTAAAAGAAGCTTAAAGCTTGTCCGTATGCACAGAAAAAGGTTATTGAGAAAATGAAGAAGAATCTTGATCATACATGACTAAATCAGTATATTTTCCAATTTAGAGTTAATTTTCTCCAGGTTTATCCTTACTCGAATACTACGTTGCATACTCTTACAGTTTCACACAAAGCAATTTTAAAAGAAATTTCACTTTAAATCATCTCAGCTCACTCCATAAACATTAAAGAAACAACAAAAACTGCCAATTACTTTTATAAAAAATAACAATTGCCAACAATATAAAGACTACTCCACAGATGTGATGTCCTGGTGCGCGCAGCAATATTTACAAGTCGCATCCGGCGCACAACTATTACTTAATAGTCGTTCCTCACTGATGTCTTACAGTGTGTCTCAAACTTTAGCAGTAAGTTCTTCTTCATATTGAAACTATCGAACCAGCTTGTTGTCTTACAAGTCTCCTTTAAAAGAAAGGTTAGATAAACGTATATAAGGTGACTGGTAATTAGTGACCGATACTTAAATACGTAACTTTACTTATCATTATGAACAACTTTTACTACGGGACCAAACCTACAATCGCGAAAAAAAAAACAGCTGTTCGCTACATTTATGTGCGCATAACTTTTCGCGATTCCAGATTTCGCTGTCCCCGGCGAATAAAATGGTAATGTGCTACTACGATAGTTTTAAGGTTATTGCATATTCTATATTAAGAGGTCCGATTACACTGTTTTTCATTCATTTCCTACGGTTATTTCAGAAGTTACAAGATTTTAAGGTGTATTGTAATGAATGTAAAAAATCACTTTTCTTTTGGTATTTGAACAATTCCGCTATGTATATTAATATGTTAATAAGATTTTCACAATTTTTTTTTCCATTAAAATTTGGTTTTTACGATTACCATTTTATTCGCCGGGGACAGTGATTTGTTCCCATAATAAATATAGTCCATAATTATGAGTAAAGTCACGTGTATCGGTCACTAATTGCCAGTCACAATTTTTTTTTTTTTTGGTGGGAAGTTATCAAATAACTTCTCCCGCTCTGGGTAGAGTGGGAGGGCGTCAAACTCTTACTGACTAAAACCCACCCGTGTTCCTTCAGTTGCCTGTATATTGCCAGGGGCCACGGTAACCCTTTCGGACAAACCCGCAACCCCGACTGGCATCGACTCTATTGGACCCTTTCAATTGTGCTGACATTTCTTTGAGGCGCACGTAGAACACAACGCGCCGTCGACCCGGGCCTGGTCCTTATCGGACGGCGGGCTACCCATTGCTCACCATCATTGTCAAATAATGACAGTTGTAATTCGATTATACGGACAATTTAAGTTGGTAGTTAATTTAATAAACAAATGCAATGCATGATGTATGATGAGCAGTACCCTAATTGCGTAACTTATTTTTCGTAAACGATTATGACTAATTTGTTTCATTTTGACAGTACAACAACATTCATTACGTTATTTACGTTGTTGAGCAGATTTTTTTTTCCAACTTATGAAGCAATTGATTAGCAATCTGTTTCAAATTGAAACAAATTGATTGATCGTGTATTACGCAATTAGGGTACAGATCAATGAGTTTGTATGGACTTGTGCTCTACAAAAATCAATTTAAAAAGCTTCAAACTATACAACTGAACTTTGAGTACCCGTGTCACTAAACGCCGCGGATTTTTTCCTAAAGCTCGGTAACGTGATACTAAAATTGAGTTAAAACAAACACGCCCTGACGCACGACACGGCAGAAAGGGTTTATAATATTAACCGTATTGAATGACGGGTTAAATTGTTTAAATGGAGCAAAATAGAGTACTGCCAGATGATTGTGTAAAAATTCATAATGAATTTGTATTTCAACCAATTATGACCAGTGGTAGGTACAAAAATAATGTCATCCATAATCCCTTTGATTCACGTGTTTCGACTAATAATGCCTAGCCGCTGTTCTTTTGATAAGGGATTGGAATTATATGAACTATTGTTTATCCTTAGGTACCTATTCAGACACAATTAATGAAGAATGAGAGTCAATTCAAATTTAAAATATTTTATTTCACATAAATCTATATTCTATATAACCTAACCCAACCCGCACTGGGCCCGCGTGGTGGATTACAGCCCACTCCCTCTCACAGAGAGGAGGCCTGTGTCCCAGCAGTGGGAACATTTATAGGCTGATGATGATGAAACCTATATGGGCACTTATGAAACATCATCGCATCAGAAGCTAGGTGCACGGTTCCAATTGGTCGCTTCCTATGGAGAAGAGCCGGTAAGAAACTCCACGGCAACTCTTAAAAATAAATGATTTCTACAATGTTTTCAAATTTCAGTGTTAATAGGTATGAGAGGACAGTGTAGGCCTATCAACAAGTACCAGATACTTAGTAAAATAGAAAATGGTCCACAAGTCTACAACGTTCTCACATTCACAATATCTAAAAAAAAAGAATCTATGTAAAAGATAAACAAAATAATAAAAATAAGGACTTATTTAAACCAAATGACATGATTGCCACTACTACAGCTGTAACAAATCTAATTTGATAAAAAATATAGAAAATTGTAGGTATATAATGTCAAAAAATGAAGGATTATGTCTTGTAAAAAAAAAACATCGTAATTTGGGAGCAGTTATAGTACATTACTGCCGCGGTCTATAATGACTACTTTGCTGGTCGCGCTGATGATGGCCGACAGCGCAGCGTAGTGCAGCGTAGCGCAGCTCCAGGCCGACACAGCGCGGTCAGCGTGCAGCACTTGATGGACGAGCTGAGATAAAGGCCGAGGCCGTAGGTCGAGGCCTTTACAGCGAGGATAGCAAGGGCTGCAATGATGGCCAAGCTGGAAGGCTTAGAGCGTAGCTAGGCTAGCTCGAGGCAATCATAGCGTGACCAGCGAAGCAGTCATAGTGGACCAAGGCTTGTATAGTGCTTTACTCAAAAATGCAAGTACCTAATCTAAATAAAACCAGTACCTAAGTAAAGATTTAGATTTCTTACTGATTTTCCACTGCACAAACTTTTCATATGCAAGCTTATATTTTTCCTTTGAGTTTCGCGGTATTAAATTTTCAACTACTAATTTAGCTTCATCTTTAATGTCTGGCGGTGTTAAACACATCGAATCGGAAGAATTTTCGCTTTGATAGCTCATTTTTAGCAAAAATGTCACTAAATAAAAATAAAATTTTCGCTGAACCGCGCTTTTGTTACTTCTTTGTTTTTCTTTTTTTAACAATGGTAGTTGGAACTATACAGCCAAATATGGAATAAAATCTTTTTGTACCTATCTCTATAAATACAAACAGCTGTGTTTCAAATAAAATCTTTTTGCATTTGGTTTTTTAAAACGTTGAAACGTCAAAATAGCGGACGGCAATGTTTTGCCGGCCTGTTAGAGCGACCAGCAAAACTTTGCCGGCCACTCCTTAAAACAGAACGGCAAGATCGACTTTGCTCAAACAAGGTTGTCAAAATAATGACCACATTACATGTATTTTTGAGTAAATAGACATTTACATTGTTATGCCGTTAATGAGGTACCAGGGAAGCCACATGTGCAGAAGGAATTATTGCCAAACTTCTTTGTCTTCAACGAAACGAGTTATCAAAAGGACCAACATGCTTACTTAGAAACCTGCCTGATTTTTGTCGCTCTATCATTTCGTGCCACTAAGTATAAGTAAGTATAATTATAAGTATAATTAATTTTTTTCAAAAATATATGTATAACAATGCCTCATGGTAACAAAACAGCTTTTTCAGTATGAACTTCATAATGATAATTTTCAGCAAGCTGTAATCCTTGTCTTTACAGTGTTGTAAAATGTTTTACAAACAAATCGCGGCACATTAAAGTGTTGTATTGCGGTGAGGGGAGGGTGGGACGACTTCACCCCAGCACTACTCTACGGATAGGCAAGGAGACAGCGGTTGATGAATTGCGTCATCCAGTTTTAAAGTGATTTATTTTTTTCATTTTACTACGAAATTTTACATTGATTTGAACTAAATCCACGTGCAGGAAATAAAGCCCACGTATGAAATATTCAACCAAAATGTTTGAAAACTTGAAAAAAGGAATTATTATAAATAAGTAAATACCAATAAAATTGTGCCTTTTCCGTATTTTTAGATTTGTAAGATAAGATATGATAATTATAATCGGGCATTCTTGAATTTGTTCAGGTAGCTTATAACTACAACCACGGCAAAAACACAGTGATAATGGCTATAGTTGTAGATTCATAAAGTGATACGTAGTTTCACTACAGGTACCATCGGGGTAACGCATATCTAACCACTTTGAAAACAAAATCCCGTGCACACGACCCTTTTTTTTGTAAGTGAGCGTTACTATAGCAGCCGAGCGCTGCAAGCAAGAATAGTCTATATGCGCTTCTTCAATAGTAAGTACCAATAGCTTTTTTATAGATTATTGGTATAGCTATTCTCCACTCTGAAATGACGTGCCCCACTACCGTATTACCCATAGAAATCCGCATTATCGTGTGCGTAAATGCGGCAGTGGGGCGCGTCATTTCAGAGTGGACAAGCTTTATACTGTCACTCTGCTAACAAAAAAACAAAACATTGGCACTCCGGGAGTGCCGACAGAAGTGAAAACTTGAACAAGATCGCCTTGGTGGAAGAAAAATATTTGTATAGAACATTGGTCCGTAACCTTATCTAAATAAAGAGCACAATCGCGTTTACAAAAAAAAAATACTTCTAAAACCTTTCAAGTAAAAATACTTGTATAGAACACTGATCCGTAACTTAATATAAATAAAGAGCACAATCGCGTTTACAAAACGAGGTGTCGCGAGTGTCGCGAGTTCAATTGTTTTTTCTCATCTCAAAAATGCCCAACGCGCCTAAAGAAGTTTTCACTTCAAAAAGCCTCTCCGAGTTTTCCAGGTCGGAATTCGTTTTTGCCTTACCAAAATACAAAAATTCTCTTCTCCAGCTCCTAGCCTACGCGATTGGTGATGGATCACAGTGCGCACACAGATTTGCCTGCTGATCGTTCCCGCAAACAATCACTTGACTCCATTTTAGCTTTTAAGAGGGGCGCGTTATTCGAACCGTCAAATTTTGCTCTATTTACCGGTGTCGGTTACATTGTACAGTTTTTGTGGGTCGGGTTCTCGTGTTGATCATATTTGGTTTATCACTTAGTTATATCGTTATGTTGTTTTATAGTGCTCCCATTAAACGATCTATTCCTTATCCCGGGTCGATAACTTAAGAGCGTTTATTCTGAAAGTGTTCAACGTCGTAAATAGATGTCAAATATTTCGCTGTTTTGATTAATTTGGCAATATTACTGTATGGAAATATGAAAAGTGGCTAACTAGCAAACTAGAATATTAATAATGAATTGGAATTATTTCACTGAATTTGATGTTGTAATGTAACCATTTTAGGTGTAAAAAATGCATTTGAAAAGTTTTCAAATACTTTTTTTACATCTAAAACTAAATATTCGGTGTAACAATATTAATTATAAAATTTCATAACCAATATTCTAGTTCGCTAAATAGCCAAATTTCTTATTTCCATACAGTAATATTGCCAAATTAATCAAAACAGGTAAATATTTGACAGCTATTTGCGACGTTGTCAACTTTTAAGATAAACGCTCGTAACGATGGGCTCCTTTCTTTCTTCCTTGTAATATTATTTGACAGCTATTCCATCTACTTAATAAAAATCTTGAATTCCTTCATTCTTTAACTAACCGACAACACACTGCCTAACCCAACATAGTTGGAAAAAGGCTAGGCAAATGATAAACCGCTGGGTCTAGAAGCTTGATATTTTGTAAAGAGTTCCTTATACCTAATAACGAAGATGAGCACTTGCCCATAAGGGTTTTAATACGGGATGAAAGATGAAATCCCATCGGACACAACTTGTATTTAAATAAATAGTAATTTTTATTCATATACTTATGGTTATATTCTTGACAAACTGACTCCACCCGCTTTTCATAGAACTCATACGCGATGCCATCATCTTATTACAAGTGAACCCTCCTGGAGGGTTACCGGCATTACGTTTACGCTAAAGTTAAACATCGTAGACGGTCAACGGCATTAGGTTTAAAACCCAGTTATAAAACACTGTAAAACGAAATAAAATTGTCTTTTCAGGGGGTCTTGTCGCTATATGTAGTTTCCAACCTTTTAAATTTTTTATGAATATTTGTAACCTGAACAAAAAATTAAAAAAGAAATACTTGGATTTTAAAACCAACGCATATAGGTCTTCCTAATAAATTTTGTTAAAATAAACATCAGATTCTATTTTCACGGTTTACAATGCTGTATTCGCTAAGAAAAACCTTCATTTAAAATGAGCCCTCCGCGAGGGCTCCCGACATCCCATAAGCGACTAGGTGAACCCTCCAGGAGGGCTCCCGGCACTGAACGTGTTAAGGAAAGTTTCGAATCCTGAGTTCTGACCCCTAACTCAGAAAATCAACATGAATGACTGTGCTATAGAGCCCCATTTAAATACCAATCTACATAAAAATAATCTTCCAAGTAATGAATATCTCAAGTAGCTCAAACAAATTGACACTCATCTTAAGACCATAAAGAGTATCATAACAGCCACACAATCACTACACTTGTACGCCCAGAAGCTTACCACTGTCAATTAACGTGTCCTGGCCCTTAAGACCACAGTGGAAAAAAAACTGGTCGTTGTATACGGAGGTGTAAGGTTGAGAATGGAGTGAAGAGTTTGGGCTGATTTTCAAGGGCCAGGACACACATTACGTTGAGGTGGTCAGGCTCCCACGATGATTTTTGACATTTTGTAGAGCTTTTAATATCATAATAAATACAACAATCCTTACCAATATTTTACCGTATATACAGGATGTCCGGTAAAAAGTGGATAACCTTGAAATAGCACATAATAGACATTATGACTGTTCTAAAAAAAAAATATCCCGAGTAGTGCCTAAGATACGATTCTTTTGAAAAAAATACTGTGCACTTTCTAGTCACATTATTTACTGCCTCTCTGTCAGCATAGTCAACGTACAAAATTACAACAACAAATAGCTGATGGAATGGATGGCTTCTTTTGCGTGGTCGTACTGAAGAAGAATATAAAGTAAGGTAAAAAAAGTTAGTTCAAATCTTAGGTACTACTAGGGAAATATATTTTATGTATTTTTTTTTAGAACGTCTGTAAGGTCTATTATATGCTATTTCAAGGTTATCCATTCCTTACCGGACAACCTGTATACAAATGCTTCTAAAGTCATTAAGACATAAGTTTGGGACCAGGCCTTGCGGAGCAAATATAATCAACAGCATACTAACTTATTGTAATATATCCGTACCGTACTATAATGCTAGATTCTTAAATAATATTATACTTACTTTTTATAATAAATCATCATTTGCCTGATGACGATAATTATAGTACTATGTGGGGGTCGGCTTCCAATCTAACCGCATCTTTTTATATTATCTATACTAGGTACGCCCCGCGGTTTCACCCGCATAAGTCTCAATCCCTTGGAAATATCGGGATGAAAGTGTTCTATGTCTTTTTCCAAGTCATGCTCTACCCGTATACCAAATTTCATCCAAATCCGTTCAGCCGTTTTAGCGTAAAAGCGTAACAAACAAACAAACTCACTTTCGCATTTATATTAGTTAGGACACGTTAGGATTATATTATGCTGTTTTTGCGAAAGGAACTGAAAGCTGATATTACCCATTTTTCCTTTACATTATGCTAAATTATATTTTTAATTTAATTCCATCGTCTTCTCTAACAAAACTTAAGTCTACACAACAATTTGACAGCAGTTAATGCGCTCAAAGGACCTGCCTGATGACCCCACGCTTATCGTCGTAATTACAATTATCTTACTGTGTATCACTTGAGTACCTACTCTCTAATGAACAGAGGCTGTTCAGTTGATCAGTGGGCGAGCACTCTGGGAAATACTTTTGTGAAGATGCACTGATTTGAACGTTGTTTATTTTGTGGACATTTACAACCTTTTTAATTTAGAAAAGAAAAGAAAGGAAGAAAAAGAAAAGAAAGAAAATAAAGAAACACAAAAAAATATGTTTATTTGTCACAGAAACACTGTTTTACTGTTATTGTGTGATTTAACTTATTAATTATACATATTTACAAGCTCATCATGATTCCTTTTTGATTTTAGATATAGATATAAAATCTACGCTAGGATACTACTAACCATTCCTTCTGTTTCTTTCACAATAACCATTTTCCTAGATTTTAAGGGTTCCGTACCCGAAGAGTGTCATACGGAACCCTATTACTAAGCCTCCGCTGTCCGTCTGTCTGCCAGCGTACTGTATCTCATGAACCATAATAGTTAGACAGTTGAACACACACGTGTATTTCCACACATTGTGTATTTTTCAATTGCCGCT
The DNA here is from genome assembly GCA_963680765.1 of Agrochola lychnidis. Taxonomy (NCBI): domain Eukaryota; kingdom Metazoa; phylum Arthropoda; class Insecta; order Lepidoptera; family Noctuidae; genus Agrochola; species Agrochola lychnidis. Next base: position 8,890,299 of record OY796869.1, on the reverse strand, counting down.
TTAACAACAAATAAAAAAATGAAATAAATTAAAGGGGCAGATATACAAGAAACGTATTTTTTTTTCGGCGTTTTTTGATCTACTTTACGACACGGAACCCTTTGTGGCTGTTGGCCGGTTTTTAAATTGTCATGGTGATGGATTTTTCGATTTTACAGAATAATAATTGTCGATCTCCGAAATTCTTAGAAAATCTTTGTACTAGGTTAATGTATGAAAAAACAAGTAATTTCTGCATTCACTACGTCTTTTTTAAGTGTTAAAAATACCTATAAAAAGCGTCATAAAATATAACTCTAAGGACCAGTACCCTAATTGCGTAACTTATTTTCGTAAACAATTTTCCCTAATTTGTTTCATTTTGACAGTTCAACAACATTCATTGCGTTATTTACGTTGTTCAGCAGATTTTTTTTCCAAGTTATGAAGCAATCTGTTTCAAATCGAAACAGATTGTGATTGTGTTGTATTACGCAATTAGTGTACAGAACACACATCCTACACCGAATGCGAACCTTAAGACCAAAAATAAATCAATCTTCCACTAAATTTAAACCAAACTGCGCCCAATATCAAAACGCAGTAGACTAAACACTAGAGAGCTAGTCTAGACGTATAGATCATATACTGTAGTCTATACCAAGGTAGTTACATACTCTCATGATTTAGTGCGTTGAGCAATACCCAGCCATGAGCCACTCCACTTGGAGTCGCAGTAGGCAAACCACTTGACTTGTATTAATAAAACTGTTTTACTATCGAGCTTTATTATTGCGAATCATTAATGTATGAACGAAAGAATTTAAACATTTTATTTCTGCTCGGTTTGGTTGGTGGTAGGGCTTGTTCTAAGTCCGCCTGGCTAGTTACCACCATCTTATCTAAGTCTGTCGCCGTAGCAACAATGTTAAGAGTATTGTGGTGTTCCGGCAGTTGAGGTAAGATTGCCAGTTCCTCTGTGGTTGAGGATTCCGGGTGAAGCTCGCTTCCACCTTCGGCCTGATCATCACTTACCATCAGGTGAGATAAAGGAGCATTATCGTTGCGGTTTAAAAAAAATAGTGGCACTCCGGGAGTGCCGACAGTAGTGAATACTTAAACAAGATTGCCTCGGTGGAAGAAAAATACTTGTATAGAACATTGATCCGTAACCTTATTTAAATAAAGAGCACAATCGCGTTTACAAAAAAAAAATACTTCCAAAACCTTTAAAGTAAAAATACTTGCATAGAACATTGATCCGTAACGCCTTTGGCTTTGCGTGTTAGGGGGCATAAATCGAACAGATTACGTGGGACTCCGGATATTTAATTGGTCTGTCTGTGATGTCTTGTTTACATCTTTTTATTAGATGACTTTTTTGTCGTAGTTGGGTTTAAGTTTTATAGCTTTTATTTTGAATAAAAATAATAATTTGAATTATTTTGGGTTATAATATACATATTTTTTTTAGAGGAGCACGTGCCTAAGTACTAACAGCCGCTCGGGTCGTTCTGTCAGGTTAAGCTACGCTTGCCGGGGTTGGTCCGCGGATGGGTGACCATTTCTACATACCGAGACTCCTCTGTGCCTCGGAAAGCACGTTAAGGCGTTGGTCCCGGCTGTCATTCGTGTTTGACAGTCGTTACGGGTCGTCAGAAGCCCGAAAGTCTGACAACCAGTCTAACCAAGGGGTATCGTATTACCCAGTTACTGGGTTGCGGAGGTCAGATAGGCAGTCGCTCCATGTAAAATACTGGTATTCAGCTGCACCCGGTTAGACTGGAAGCCAACCCCAATAAAGTTGGGAAAAGGCTAGGCAGAACAATATACATATTTTTGAAATGTGCTAATCAAGTCCTATCATTTGATACCCAACATGGCATCATTAAATTATTATTTTTTCAGTTTCAGTTAATCACTTATGTGCTCTAAAGGGCGCCATATTGAATTTAATGTGACGTCACATCGCCTATAACCAGCGAACAATCACAGTAACACTAATAATTTTGGACAGAATATTACTAATATTATTTCGGCTATCACTGTTATCAGCAATAGCACTAAACCTCCTGAGGCTAACACATAAAACCACAAAGAACAATTTACTGTGTAAATGTACGTATCTACTTGTGTTATTTTTATTATCATTCAGACAAGAATATAAACAGAATACAGAGCACTTTTCAGCGTTCAATTTTTATGACCACTTCAAGACATAGAGGTCAATCGGACAGGAAAACAGGGATTGTATCGTACCTATATGTTGTTGTTTTTAGGTTAAATTATAGTTACGTGTAAATACCTGGATATGAGTTAACGGCCCCGACTTACAAATTGTAGGTTGTGGGTTCAAACCGAGGCAGGCACATTACTTTGTGTAATTTATTTCATCACCACTGCTCTCAAAACGGTGAAAGGTTTCATCGTGAGGAGGCATGTTCTAGAATAAAAAAAAAACTTTTTCAAAAAAATCCGAAATTAAAGTTATTTTTCACTTTGTAGTGTTTTTTTTTGAAGTCGGTTGTTTTTTTTTTTGTAAAAATTGTTATTTTTCACTTTTTAGTTGTGATACCAACCCCACACAAATTCGAATAGCACTACCTGCTATGTAAATAATAGTGACAGGAAGTTATCATAATATCATCCACATGCTAAGTGAGGAAAAAATACGTATTATTGAAGCTAACTCAAAAACTACCCAAGCAAAGTTAATAAAATTTATATGGGATCATCTCTGAAGTATGATCTACCAAACAAAAAAAGAACCATCAAAATCAATTCATAATTGACGGAGTAATCGCGTAACAAACATACAAAAAAAAAAAACAACATACAGTCGAATTGAGAACCTCCTCCTTTTGGAAGTCGGTTAAAAACAGTGGCACTCCGGGAGTGCCGACAGAAGTGAAAACTTGAATAAGATCGCCTCGGTGGAAGAAAAATATTTGCATAGAACATTGGACCGTAACCTTAGTTAAATAAAGAGCACAATCGCGTTTACAAAAAAAAAAAACTTCCAAAACCTTTAAAGTAAAATTACTTGCATAGAACATTGATCCGAGACGTACCTAAGTACCTAATATAAATAAAGAGCACAATCGCGTTTACAAAAATGGGGTGTCGGTAACGGTGTCGCGAGTTCAATTGTTTTTTCCCATCTCAAAAATGCCCAACGTGGCTAAAGAAGTTTTCACTTCAATAATTCGAAGACATGTGACATCTACCAACCCGCACTGGGCCCGCGTGGTGGATTGCGGCCCATTCCCTCTCGAAGAGATTAGGCTTGTGTCCTAGCGATGGGAACTCTATAAGCTGATTAAGCTATACCTGGTTGAGAGAGAAGAGAAGTGGAGTGGGTGAAGACAGGGTGTAGATGATGATGATACCCTATTGAACCCGCTAACATTTAAGTAAAACTAATCTGTAAAGTTCACAAAATTCAAAATTCATAAGTCATTTATTCAAACTAGGCTGAGAATCAGCAATTTTCGAACGTCAAAATTACATAAGACAGTCCCCCAAAAACGCCCACCCTTCACCACTTCCTAGTGCCTTTAGCTGGGAAGAAGAAGTGGCGCAACAAACTCCCCAGCAGCACAGCTGTCTGTTCAAGTTAGAAAAATGATTCTATACAATAGTATTCAAAATAACTTACATTATGCAACACAAAACATAATTCAAATGATAAATTATAGGTCATATGCCAGCTAGCACACGCCAATATACCAACCAAAAACATCGAGAACTATACTCAAGCAATATTTAAAAAAAAAAAAACTAAACGTAAAAAGAACTAAATATCTATATAAAAGCCTCCAGACATAAAGGGCGTGCCCGCTTACATAAAGTTGTAATTGGCAGTTATAAATGATAAACTAGGACCACAAAGTCTGTCAACCAGTCTTACCAAAGAGAAATCGTATTAGCAGTAACTCCGTTGTGGAGCTCAGATAGGCAGTCGCTCCTACCGGAGTCGCGGGAACGTCCGAAAGGGATACCGTGGCTCCTGGCAACATACAGGCAACTGAAGGAACACGGGTTCATCACGCTCCGCCCAGAGCAGGAGAATTTATTTGATAATTTCCCACCCAAAAATAAATAAAAATAGATAGGCGGTCACTCCATGTAAAATATTGGTATTCAGCTGCATCCGGTTAGACTGGAAGCCGACCCTAACATAATTGGGAAAAGGCTAGGCAGATGATGATTCTGTAAATTTCACTTTAAATCTCACTCGTGTAACGAACACAATTTGAATTCAACTCACGTGTTTTTATTAAAGATAGTAATCGCGGATTTATACCTCGAATTCCGAAAGTGATGTAAGGGTAAACATCATCATTGTGTGGATCGGCCTGAGGACACGGTGGAACATACGGTGGAGGTCTGCCCGGCTTGGGCGGAGCAACGCCGTGTTCTCGTAGAGGCGATCGGCGGCGGTGATCTCTCGCGTCCGGCCCTGGTTCAGGCCATGGTACGGAGCGAGAGGAAATGGCAGGCCGTCACCTCCTTCTGCGAAGCGGTAATGCTCGCGAAGGAGGAGGCGGAACGCGTGAGGGAGAGGCAAACTTCGCGCCCTCACGCCCCTAACCGCCGCAGGAGGAGACGCCCAGGGCGGGAATCGCGAGCCGATTTCCAGCCACCGTAGGCGCGGGCTTGCGGACGGTGAGCAATGGGTAGCTCGCCGTCCGATAAGGACCAATCCCGGGTCGACGGCGCGTTGTGTTCCACGCGCGCCTCAAAGAGATGTCAGCAGAATTGATGGGGTCCGCTAGGGCCAATGCCTGCCGGGGGTTCGAAGAAAACCGATCGGGAAATCGTGGCCCCCGGCAACAGGGCAACCGAAGGAACACGGGTGGGTTTTAGTCAGTAAGAGTCTGACACGCCCTCCCGCTCCGCCCAGAGCAGGAGAAGTTATTTGATAATTTCACACCCCAAAAAAAAAAAAAAAAAAGGGTAAACATCATAGCTAACGACAAAACCCAAACACCCCCAAACGAAATCCCTACGAAATTTCTATATAATGTTGTATTTATTCATTGTTGTTATATTTAACGTGTTTTTTTTCCAAAAGTAATTTAATTTTCTTTTTTTTAATACCATGAAATTTCAGATACAATTTATTGTTCATGAATAAATGACTAATTGTACTTTTGTCAAATTTTTGTTTGTCAAAAATAAGTATAAGCCTTTATGCTGCCAAATTATAATAGGGCCGAGTTTTGGCATTGGAATCAATTGATTTTTGACAAACAAAAATTTTACAAAAATACAATCCATTCCTTTAAAGATAATCACAGTCTCTGCGAAGCCTCTTCAAAACACAGCTGTCACACAAATTCTTCCTGAAGAACTATAAAAAAATGTAAAGAACACCAAAGTTGGTATAACCCCATGTTCTTGAGATGTAAACAGTTAAACAGACAGTAGACGCAAATCAATGGGTTACGTACGCCACTTAAGAAGTCGCGATGCTTAGCTTAACCAAGTGGCTAATAGTGATGGGCGAATGGTCGTGAGTCAAATAATTAGATCGATTTATATCGATAATCTTTACTTCGAGCTAGCTTATAGGTTATGTTTAGTCACAAAAATAATAATTAATGCTAGTGCACTTTGGCACAAAATAATGATAGGTAGTCATTTAATCGTCGTAAGCTGGTTTTCTTAGAGTAAACGGTACAAATAATTCAAACAAATACAATGCAAGACGGTCAAATACAGGCCTTGGTAAAGGCTACTTTCTGCAGCAGCTGTTTTGTGAAACTCACAAAACGGAAGGTGGAGTTTAACACGCACTGAACGCTTCACTCGTAATTGAGGTAGCAGTGCCATCGACTTTTGTCACTTAAATTAGAACAACAGCAACCTTAATTGCAATCACAATTTGTTTCATTTTGACAGTTCAACAACATTCATTCCGTTATTTACGTTGTTGATCAGGCAAATTTTTCAAACATATGAAGCAATGGATTAGCAATATCCTTCAAAATGATTCAGATTGTGATTTATCGTGTTTTACGCAATTAGGGTGCAGATTGATATAGAATTACAAATTCAAAACTGTAGTGCACAAAGTCACAAATCTATCGATATCGATAATTATTCCTCCAGCCCTACCCGTCAAGTAAATAGCAACTACTCGAGCAAGGAGTTGCTAGAGTAGCACTTCACCTGATATTTGGTTATCTCTGTGACATTGCACAGGAGGCTCGGTGGCGAAATAGATGCTACAGCCCATCGATAACGAAACCACTTGATTTTTTTGTTGTTGTCCCTTCACTTTGAGTTTTTAATTGTACAAAATTAGTGAAAGAGTGAAGGAGCATTTAAGTTTAGATTTAAATACGCATTCGTATGTATTCACTAAGAGCAGAGAAGTACTAAGAGCAGTGGTGGCCCAGTGGAATCGACCCCGACTTACGAGTTGTAGGTCGTGGGTTCGAACCCAGGCAGGCGCTTTACTTTGTGTATTTAATTTCATCACCACTGCTCTCAAAACGGAGAAGGAAAGCATCGTGAGGAAACCGACATGTCCTAGAACCAAAAATTCGAAGACATATGACATCTACCAACCCGCACTGGGCCCGCGTGGTTGATTACAGCCCACTCCCTCACTGAGAGGAGGCCTGTGTCCCAGCAGTGGGAAAAATATAAGCGGATTATGATGATGTATTCACTATGAAACGTGTCATTTATTTTATAATTCTTTCGACCCGAATACAGGTGATAATTTTTGTTGACAGAAAATAGAGGTTCCCCTTTCTGTGGATAAAAGGCTCACAAAAATTGGTAACAGCAACCATAAGTAATCACGACAGAACTACTAATTCATCATCTGCCTAGCCTTTTCTCAACTATGTTGGGGTCAGCTTCCAGTCTAACCGAATGCAAATGAACACCCAGTATTTTATATGGACGGTCGACGCAACCCAGTTACCGGGTAATACCCCTTGGTAAGACTGGCTGCCGGACTTTCGGGCTTCTGACTACCCGTAACGACTGTCAAAATTTAATATATCTAAATGACAGCGGTTTAACCTAAGCAACTACTGACTTTAAGTAAATAATGATGAATAAACCATCCTGCTATCCTATCCTCTAATCCTATCCTACTAATAAATATTAAACAGGGTGTCCGGTAAATAATGGATAACCTTAAAATAGCATTTATTAGACCTTACGGGAGTTCAAAAAAAAAATACAAAAAAATATATATCTCAAGTTACTACTTGAGATATATATTTTTTTGTATTTTTTTTTTTTTACCTAAGATACGATATTTTTAAGCTATTGCATAGCTTTTATCGCGGGCTTTGAGCGCGGCGACCGAATCAAGAAATTCCGTAACGAAAAAAACATAACACCTACCATATAATGACTGTTCCCATGACAACGTGATGTGTGTGGCTGCAGACATCGAGTCTATTTTTATTCTCCAGAAAAGAGCGATCAGAGCCATATATTGTCTCCGCAGGCGCGATTCTCTAAGGAAACTGTTTAAGGATATTAACATCATGACGGTACCTTGTCAATATATCTATGAAAACATCATGTACGTAAGAAAGAATTTACATCTTTTTAGCAAAAGAAGTGATAGACATAATTATAGTACTAGAAATAGGGACCTATTAGTTCAACCAGGTTTCAGACTAGCTAAAGTAGATTCATCTTTCATGGGATACTGTTTAAAATGTTACAATAAAATTCCTCCCCACATACTTCAACTGAATGAGACGAAATTCAAATCTTGTATAAAACGCACACTATGCAGGCAGGCATATTATACGTTGGGGGATTACATCACTGATAAAAATGCTTGGCTCAATGCTGGTCCTGCTCCACAACCACAACTAATTGATTAACATTTGCAAATACTGTTGGAGCTGCTGAAGATTGTAAGAGCATCTTTGCATTGTATAAACTCAATCTCTTTTGTATTATATAATTGCATAGCACACTATGTGAGCACTATGTACTAAAGAGTTATCATTTACCGGGTAATATGTCTTGCATTGACTTGAATGTGCCCTGGCGGCTGTGAGTATGTCATGCTCACTCAAATGTTTCGCTGATGGTGGCGCGTGTGTTGGATCATTTAGCTCCCTTCAAAATGGTTGAGCTGAATGGTGCTAATCCATGCGTCATGTTCGTGAACGGGCGCCGTCAGTTGGGACTGGTCATCTCTTAGCTGCCAGAGCTTATTTTTATTTTTTTTGAATTGTTCTTTTTTATCTTTTTATTACGGACGCTTCTCATGTGCACATCTTTCTACATTGTTCTCACATGTATAATTTCAACATGAATGATGTAACCAATATTTTGTAACAATTTTTTATTTAAAAGAGTGTCCGTGGAGTTTCTTGCCCGTTCTTCTCCATAGGTACCTACTACGCTTTGGAATGGGCAACTAGCTTCATACCTATTTCTGACTGACCGATTCCTTGACAATTCAAAAGTGCCTGTAAATGGTTTAATTGAAATAAATGATTTGAGTTTTTTGAGTTTTGTCATGGGAACCGTCATTACATGGTAGGCGAAGTGGGGTGTGTTAGGTTTTTTTTGACAACGTGATGTTGTCTTGGGAACGTAATTTTTGTTTTATGTCATCATAATCGATGGAATTCATTAATTTGTGGTTGTGGTGAAGAAGAATGTTAAATATGGTAAAAAAGTTAGTTAAATCTTAGGTACTACATGGGATATATTTATTTTTGTATTTTTTAAAACGGCCATAAGGTCTTATAAATGCTATTTCAATGTTATCCATTATTTACCGGACACCCTGTATATTAATATTATAAATGTGAAAGTTTGTGAGAATGGATGGATGTTTGCTACTCTTTCACGCAAAAACTACTGAACGGGTTTGGATGAAATTTGGCACACATATAGTTTATAACCTGGATTAACACATAGGATACTTTTATCTCGATATTCCCACAGGATCGAGACTTATGCGGGTGAAACCGCGGGGTGAAGCTAGTTAGTTTATATTAAGACGCAGATATATGACAGTGACCTTGAATGGTTAGCTTGCGTGTTCTGTACTGAGCTCACGCAACGCGTCGTACGACCAGCCAGTAATAGGACTCGCCCATCAAGGAGCGCTGTCCCAAATTAGACGCATTATTAATTTATTGCACATAAAACAAAAGGTATTTTAATAAAGCACGTATATTAAAAGATCAGTAATTTAATTATCTTTAATATGGTGAAGTTTTCAGAAAAATACGCGTGATGAATTTTGCGTCATTCTCAGTTTTTTATCCGCGTTAGACATAACTTTACAAATTAATTTCACTATGTAATATAAACATAATCAAAAATATGCCTGTATTAAAATATTAAGAAAATGCTTTAATTTAACATATATTTTTTCCAAATCACTAACACTACTCGTTTAGACGTCATCTTCAGTATAAAATCATTAAAAGTCAGCTATCGTCCCCTTAAGCAGTTTCTTAAACACCTCTATTGCGTCGCATGCAAGGCAGCACCTATTAAATTCGACTCCGAACAACACAATCAAGCGAGATAAACTCGAAATGACTCACAACCTCAAGGCCTCTGTTATATTACGCCTTATTTATTGGCATATCACATCAAACTCCAAAACGAATGCCCTTCGATTACCTTTATTTATCTATACATACAAATAAATAAAATTGACGTGTCTGTTTGTAATGTGAAAATAACAGCTTTTACTAAATGCATATGAAAGCATATACGGTACATACAACGAAAACACAATTAAAAAAAAAAACAGTCTGTCTATCTGTTTGTTCCGGCTAATCTCCGAAACGGCTAGTCCGATTTTGACGGGACTTTCACTGGAAGATAGCTGATGTTATAAGGAGTAACTTTTATTTTAGAAAAAGATATAGAGGCCACGCGGACGAAGCCCTGGGCAGCAGCTAGTCTAAACATATAATAAAGCTAGCGGACGTCACGCGGTTTCACCCGCATAGTTCCCGTTCCCGTGGGATTACGGGGATAAAATATAGCCTATGTGACTCGCTGATAATGTAGCTATCCATTGCTGAAAGAATTTTTCAAATCGGTCCAGTAGTTTTAAGTTTATTCGTTACATACAAACAATACAAATCTTTCCTCTTTATAATATTATAGCTGACCCGTGCCCACTTCGTTGGGCGATAAACATTTTAACTTGTGATGAAATTATGAGTGTAGTTCGGTTAGTATCGAGTGCTATGATTTATTTCCTGATTGCCAAAAGGAGGGTTTTGTTTTTTTTGCATATAAATCAGAAAGACGCTGCGCACGTTCAGCGCTAGATTTCAGAGCACGGGCCTGCGATGTTCTCGCGCTTTGGCTAGCGATCCTCTGCGTGCGCTCAGCGCTAGACTCCCTATCCCTTGTTGCAGAGACATGCTATCTTAAATCACTGAGACGCTGCGCACGTTCAGCGCTAGATTCCCGAGCACGGACCTGTGATGTTCTCCAGCTTTGGTTAGCAAGCCGCTGTGAACGCTCGGAGCTAGGTTCCCCAGCGCGTGCTTGCGAAATATTTTCTCTATTCCTCGAGAGGCGCTGATGATTTTCAAGAGCAGACTCTTCCGTACGGCGTACTCGAGCTGCTCTTGTCTCACCGCGATTCAGAAAAATGACGTAATTGCACAACGCCATTTATGGGTAAATGGATAAAACGTCCGTACAAAGCATGTTCTAATGCGGTTCGAGAATGGACGGCGGCATTTTGCGATTTAGTAATTTTAAATTATCTTCGAAACTATTTAACCATTTGACATACTGTTTTGGGCAAATCGTATTTCTATGATGTTCTTGTGATCATAATAATATTTTTTTCGATAAGGTTTAATATTTTGTTGTTTAAAAAATCGTCCAAAGGTAAGTACGTCGAAAAATACTTTTTTTAACACATAAAAGCTACTATATCTGCTAAAATATAAAAGATAGAAATATGGTGTCGCGGACTTTTTTGTAGAACTATTCAAAGCGGACCAGGTTGCCATACATTGTTTTCAATTATATACAACTGTTAAGGCAGCGCATGCAAATAACTCTGTTGTAAGAGCTATTTTTTTCCGCCTGGCTAGATAAAAATTGAGATATTTCGGCTAATATGCATGATATCTTTATAATTTATAGCCTATAGCACTCACGAATAATGAGGCTTTCTACCAGTGAAACAATTTTTAATATTGGTTCATTACTTCCGGAGATTACCCCCTACATACAAACTTACAAACATACAAACTTACAAACAAATGTTACCTCTTTATAATATTAGTATAGATATAGATTAGTATAGATAATAACGAAGAATTTTTGTCCGTTTGTCTGTTTGTTTGGATGGGATTTAGATGAAATTTGGCACACAGATAGTTTATAACCCGGATTATCACATAGGATACTTTTTATCCCTGTAGTACGTTGTCTTAGGATAATTTCCGACCTCCACGAGAGCAAAGCCGCAGGCAAAAGATAGTTCGTAAATAACTTAAGAAACGGTTGCTGCCAAATAGCCGGAGCCGGCCATAATTGATCAATGATGTTCTGTTTTATACGGCCAGCCATTGATTTACGATAACGACAATGTAAGTGCGTCCGAAAAACTCATGAGTACGCGTTCGGGCCACTCCAGTTGCCAAAAGAATCAGCAACGTACAGACGGAGCGAAAAGTACTTGTGATTTTAAACATAGAATTAGTAGTCTGGCTACGATAAGTCTGCATAAGTAAAAAAACGGTGGAATTTTAAAATCTATAGACGGCAACACCATCCTGTCCTACGAAAAAAGAATTTGATACTTTGTCTTTTTGATTTTTATAGGTTATTTTGTTTATATTCTGATTTATTCCTGGTAAAGAAAATGCATCGTGCACTTTAGCACGATGCAGTGTGGATTTGATACAGTTTTGTCATCGTATGGAAGTAGAGCATAGGCGCGGCATAGTCTATAAACACATAATCTATTATGCGAAAATCAAAAGGCAAAATATCAAAATCATTAGATCTACGTACAACCCCGAAACTGACATAACTGACTGATGTAAAAGTATACCATATATAAAACTTTTTAGGGTTGCCCATTTATTCCATTGCAGACTTAGCGTGGCCAGACTCTAGTTTGATGTGCGCATTAGATTTTATCTTGCGTCGATAGAACCGTGTCTTTCAAAAAGCTTAGGTGTAAGGGTATGAAAAAATACCCAGGTTCTTGAATGAAAATGATTCAAGAAAGAATTTTAAGTATAGTTACCCCAAAACCTAATTTTAATGAACTGTGAATTTTTTTACAAATAATGTAACTTGAGCTTTAAGAAAAATTCACGAACTGCTTGGAGAGAGGAAGGAATAGACTTTACTTTCTTATTTCACAACTATCTTAAACTTAAAAAAAAGTTGCGGTACATTGTGTGCTTGCAGTTCGACCGTCGAGAGAATACGATCCTGAGACCTGTCAGTTGGACAATTTCTAGTGGTAAAACATCGCAAAACATATATTCATCTTATACTACTAAACGAGCAATATGATCTACTATCTATAGCCAGTAGGAAACAAAAGAGTAAAATGGTAAAACAAAAAATAAACACATTCGCAAAACCCGAATCAAATGACTTCTCTTCCCAACGATACGTTAAAGAAGTGCCGTTAAATTGGGCAAGCAAAACTCAAGTGGTCTATTACGTCCACATTTAGACCACACTCGACCATCCGGGTTAATGGCTCCACACACCTATACCTAGTGCTGGCTCCTAGGAGTTGGCATTGGCTGGATATCGGGCTTCCAGAATGGGAATTGTAATCTAAGTGAGTTGGGTTACATGCAGGTACTATCGAAGAAACGCATATCTGTATACCGTAAGGACTATTCTTGCTTGCAGCGCTCGGCCGCTATAGTAACGCTTACTTACGGAAAAAAAGGGTCGTGTGCACGGGATTTTGTTTTCAAATTGCCGCGATGGTATGTTTGGAAGAATTTGAACCAACAACATGAATCAACTGAAACATTCCATCCCTTAAAAATGTTTACATGGAAAGATTGTTTAGATTAAATAAATAATCAAATATATAATCTTGTTATTTATTTAGTATTTATAATTTTTTCAGTAGCTATGCTTTTTATACCATACTCGACCATCCGGGTTAATGGCACCACACACCTACACCTAGTGCTGGCTCCTATAGGAGTATACATGGCTCTTATAGGGCATTGGCCTATATATGGCTCCTCTAGGGCATTGGCTGTATATCGGATTTCCAGAATAGGAATTGTAATTAAGTGTTTTGAGTTACATGCAGGTATGAATATATTTTGAAGAATTTGTACAAGCATTGATAGATTGAAGCGTTCCATTTGTAAAAAGGATTTTTATCTTAATGGCTTATTTACATGGAAAGACGTTAAGTATCTGCAAGGAGAGAAAGTCTCCGAATATAAGTAATTTTGAACTTGAAATGTACCTACACATCAGTGCAAAAATCGCCTCATGACCAACTTCCTGCACATTCTCGTAACAAAACGTAGGGGAGACACTCTGCATATCGGGCCAAACAAGCGAGAAAGTCTCTCATAAATAACACATATCAAGTATATAGAAAATTGACAATACGTCGACCACCGAATAGTTTAGTTACTAAGCAACAGTCATCCTTTAATGATAATCATTCAAGTATTTTATTTACACAAACATATTAACATGATAGTATATTTTTTCCATAATCATAGGGCATCAAAAAATTCGTCCGCATCGCTGTCAATAGGAAAAGTGCCCAAAAGGCTGACAGCCACGTTGTATGGCAATGCTTATTCTTTGGTCAAAGAATAGGCCAGCCCTCTGGTAATGTGAAGAGTCGACCAGCCGCTTGGCGATGTCTTGAAAAACAATGTGGAAACTCGGACCCCATGGCCCTAGTCCTCTAATTAAATAATTAGGGATTTTGCATTTACGCCCAAACAATTTCCCTACAGCAAACATCTTCAATATTCTACAGAGGACCAACACCCACTGTGAAAATACACATTTCCCATCACAATCTAAAGAAAACTCGCCAAGAAAAATCCAACCTCATTTTCAAAACTTGACGAACACTCTCACAAAAGTAGAAAGCGCTCAATACATCGCCGATTGGCTCGGACGTGACGGAGCGCGCACAATTTAGCTTCAAACGGAAAGAAGTCTAATCAAAAGAGATTCAATAGGCGGAAACCGCCGCAGAATTACGAGGAGCGACGAAGTGCGGGGGTGAATGGGGGTAGGGGGGGTAGGAGGAGCCGATCGACGGAAAAAAAGTGGAAATAATTCGTTAATCTCGTAATTGGAGCGCGCTACCGAACCGGAAAACAAATTTCCTATTATTGCTGGTCAGGGTTGGCGAGGAGATGATTCTTTCTGTGCAATTTTTTTTGTGGGATGTTGTTTTTGTTCGGAAAAAAACTTTTAAATATTTGAGTTAACGTACAAGACATTGCGATGGTAGAGTCGAGTTACACCCTATTTTTTAATGTCCTTTCGACCATTTTTGTAACATCATGGTTCTTAGTAAATGATGAAAAACTAACCCTATCTACCTTATATTATGTTTGACAGTTTCAAACCTGTAAAGACCGAATAAAATACGCTCCTTACTCAGATTATGTTCCTGTATTTCCAGTTACATTTACTTCCGACGAAGTCAGGATGCTATCTTTAATTTAATTATTTATTACTTAAAAGAAAACAATCTAAAGCAGGAACTGTTACTAACTGACAGTCTACACACCTCAGAAGCACCCTTGTAATAGTCAAAAAAAATCTAAAAAAAATATCCCTTCGGCACAGCCCTAGCTAAACTCGCAAAGTCGAACAGAAAGTGTAGGTAGATAATTATTATTAGAGCGCGACTCATTAGGGGGCGATTGTCGTCCCCTCGCCCCCGACCCCCGGTCGCCCCCGTTCACCCCTGCTTGGTCCGGTGCCGTCACACCTGACCGGTCCGTTTATCATTGGCTATTGGCGAGGCACTTTTTATTCACAGGGTGCTTGATGAAAATGATATGGAATACCTTATTTTTTTCTTATTTAATACACAGAAGCGAACCAGGGTTTCGTGTTATCGCTATTAATTACTTGTAAAACTCGATAGTTAAAAGTAAGTGGTCGGTGGGACAAGCACGTGTGAGGAACAGCACCCTAATTGCGTAATACATTTTCAATCACAATCTGAATGATTTTGAAGAATATTGCTAATCTATTGCTTCGTATGTTCGAAATATTTGTCTGCTCAAGAACGTAAGTAACGCAATGAATGTTGTTGAACTGTCGAAATGAAAGCCATTGCTACTGTGAGTGCGTTACGTAATTACCCCGCAGGATAACCAGCTGGCCACTGACTCGCCGACACAGTTGATTTCAGGCATTCCTAATTGGCTCAACTAGAAACTTAAATGTCCAGCTGTGGACTACGAATTCATGGCGCGCTAAATTCATTGTTAATTTGACTTTCATTATGGAATAGTAGCTTCCGCCAGCGGCTTCGCCCGCGTTATATCTTTATAAATTATAGCCTATGTTACTCAGTGATAATATAGCATTCTACTGGTGAAAGAATTTTTTAAATTGGTTCAGTAGTTTTTGAGTTTATTTCTTTTTTAAAACTTTAATATTAATTTAAATGCCTACATTGGGCCATCAAAAATAAACTATCTATTAGTTTGTTGCCTTACTATGTATGTAGGTATGATAGAACAGTCGTCTTCACATATCTATACATATAATAAAATCGTAGCGAAGTCAAAACTGTACATTGAATATTTTTGAAAAAAAGTAATTGCTACGAGGTCTAGGATCGATTCTAATGCCGAAAATATTTTTTTTAGAATTTTTGTCTGTTTGTCTGTTTGTCTGTATGTATGTTCCAGCATGGCGCAAATTCTACCGGACAGATTCTGTTAAAATTTTGCATAGATATTCCCTGTGTGTCTGGTCAAACTATAGGGTATAAACTATCACGCTATTTACTATGGGGGACGAGCAATATTACATTATGTTGTATTTTTATGTTCTAGCATGACGCAAATTCTACCGGATAGATTCTGTTAAAATTTTGCATAGGTGTTCCCTATAAGTCTGGTCAAACTATAGGGTATAAACTATCACGCTATACCTTTATGGAACTAAGCAGTCAATCATGAAATATATAGGAACGGCTATTTTAGACAAGTTTCAACAAAGCAATTAGCTCAACGGTTGGGCGGCTGCTTTGCAAACATGGGGTTGTATGTAAGTTCGATTCCCACCTACGGATTTTTTTTTCTTTTTTTTTCACATTTTGTTTTGTTATACGATTATTATTTTTTTTGATTATGTACCTATAATCTTCTATAGATATAATAAAATCGTAGCGAAGTTATTTTTTTTTAAAGAAAGTTATTGCTACGAGGTATGGGATCGATTCTTATGCGGAAAATAAAGTTTTTAGAATGTTAGTCTGTACCAACTGTAGGGCATAAACTATCACGCTATTTGCTATGGGGGATGAGCAATATTACATCATGTTCGTATTTTTCTCTGCAAATTGTAAAAGGACGCGCCAAAAGGTTGGGATATTGTAGATAGGTAGTTACCGATTTAACTTTTTAAATGATTATCATCACGCTACCTTTTATAAAGGAACGGCTATTTTAGCTAACTTTCAACAAAGCGAATAAGTAAGCGGTTGGACGAATGATTTGAAGTCCTGAGGGCCTACCACCAGCTCAAAAGCAGTATTATTTTAATATTACTTTAGTTTACTTCAGTGTGGGAAAGAGATGAAGTTCTACAGGATGTATAGCTCCATCTCTTTCTCCCACTGAAGTAACATTAAAATAATACTGCTTTATGAGCTGGTGGTAGGCCGCCCGGGGTAGTAAGTTCGATTTACATCTGTTTTTTTTAAACTCTTTTTGTAAAACGATTTTTTTTTGGATTGTGTATGTAATAAATAGTTCATAGAATGTATTAATTCACAAAAAATGGAAAACTTCGTAAGCTATGGGAAACTACTAAGTTACAAGTACTTTACAGTCACAAAACTTTCTAGGTTGTATTCTGATCATTTTAGAGCAAAAGACTTTAGGAATAAAAAGTTATTTTTACAGATTTTGATAGCAGATTTGATTTTAAAATATGTATGTGTGTGGATCTTCTGGAATCGCTGCCACACTGCTTCCTGGTGGCAAAACAGCGCACGTCATGTTTAAGATTCCCATCGATTTAGAAAGCAACGAAACGCCTGTTTGTGGGGTGTCACGCAACAGTAACAAGGGATGTGTGCTTAGGGGATTGCGCTTCGTCGTATGGGATGAATGCATTATGGCAAAAAGGAAAGCAGTGGAAACTGTAAACAGAACCCTGCAGGACATCCGCAGAAACCAAGATATGATGGGTGGTGTCACAGTTTTGACAAAAAAAGTGAATACTTCGTTGAAAAGGTCGACTCTATGGTCGAGAGTTCATAAACTGCGCTTGACCATCATCATACGACCTCGGCTTGGCGGTAATTCAAATGCTCAAGTATTCTCCGATGTTCTTCTAAAAGTTGGTGAAAGCACTCTACCAGAGACTCTTAGTAGAGTAGATCCCACTTTAGAAGATCTTATTCGTCTGATATACGAGGATATCAGTCAAATACCGTACCAAGAGAATTCTTAGGCGTGTTTCCGTTTTAACTCCGAAGATGATCAAGCTGCAGCGATCAACCACTGTATTCTCTCACAAATTGAAGGGAGTGAAGTGATATACACCTCCATTAATACTGATGTGGAGGAAGATGATGCCAAATATCACCCCGTAGAATTTCTCAATTCACAAATGGCAAGTGGACTTCGGGTTGTATATCTGTGTAACGGAAACCAGCTCAAAGTCATGTCTTTGCAGAGAAACGTCATCGAGGTGGAAATTCTAACAGGTTGTGGCGATGGTGAGACAGTGTTTATAGCGCGTATAAAGTACAAATTCCCCATAATTACCAGTTAAAGCGCGTGCAGTTCTCTGGGAGTGTATGCTTTGCGATCAACAAGTCACAGGGGCCGACACTGAAGGCTGAAGGCTGCGGGTGTCGACCTCAGGATAAGCTACTTCTCACACGGACAACTGTTACGTCGCTTGCTCCCGAGTCACCATTCCTGACTCTCTGTATATTTTGGCTGCTGAGAATAAAACTACAAACGTAGTATACAGGGAAGTTTTATAAAAATATGACTATTAGGTATTGTAGGATACTGTGATGTCTTACGATTTCCATGCGAACGAAGTCGCGGGCAGAAGCTAGTAATTATATAATTAATATATATATTAACACATACAATTTATTTCACATTCCTGGCTCAAAAACTAACCTCGGTCATTACGCCGCTGTACCAAGACTTTGTAGGCAATACAACACGTTGGCTAAATCATCGAACTTAGACATCTGCGAGTCTCTGTCTAAATATAATAAGTGTTTATTAGACTTAATTTAATAATTTCTCCAAATGTTATATTTTCTTTTTTAAGTCCTTCAAAAATTCATTTTATTTTATTTTATTTTCACAATTTTACCTTTTATTAATGTTTTACCTTGTTAGCTTAGTTTTTAACTTTATTGTGCATGCTGTGGTCTCCTATAAGTGAAGGAGTACACCTATTTAATACCCGATGTTACCCTTTAATTATGTGTCATGTATTGTGTACATCTTTTGTTGGAGATCATAAATAAATATACAAAATATTGTAAAACATTTTAAAAGAGTAACGGTGGAGCTTTTTGCCTATTCTTCTCTATACAAAAACTACCTTTTGGAAGGGACGACTAGAACCAATTCTATTTTTTGTAAATTTTGACGTTCAAAAGTGCCTTTTATGTGCCTAATTGAAATAAATTATTTGAATTTGACAGTTGAACTCATTATTCAACAATCCTCTCAAGCCTTCTATTGACATAATTTTCTAGGGATAAAATAAAATCACCCACCCTGTGCACTACTTGAGCTGTAAACGCCATTGGCGGGCCGAGCTCAGCTTTTTATTTGTTGCTCTACGGGGCACTTGCTCGACGTGCGCGCCCGTTCACTCGGGAAACTATCGGAAAATCAGGGAGCTGGCTAGAGTAATATAAAAAATAGACTTATGTTACAAAGATGTAGTGCTTACATTATTGGAGGTTTATGTTTATGTTAAAAGATAAGGTAAGATCAAAGTTATAAATATGTCTTGATAAACAGTCAAAGCTGTGAAATCGTCGAAAAAAATAGCGTCCAACCGTTGGCCGCTAAATGCACTAGAAAAGCAGAATATTCGTATTCAAAACACGTACAACGTAATTCCGGACAACGTAATATTAAAACACTATAATTTGTACGATAGCAACGAATAAGAAATTAGAGAATAGTAAAAACGTTAAAAAGAACATGGAAAAGGAAAATTTATTTAGGGTTAATGTTATCATTTGCTATCATTACAGAAGTTGCAAACAAACGAAATCTATTTCCACCAACCTTACATCTCTACATTTGATAAACCAAACACCGTTCAATCAATTACTCGTTTACAAGAATTATTTTTCCACAACCCTTTAAGGAAAACTTCCGCATTTAACGCAACCACCCACCGCCCAATCAAACCCCACTATTTTCATAATAGAACATTGAACTATCTAAAGAAACAATCACGTCAATCAATCAATCATTCAATCATTCAGAACGAATGATAACAGCACTAATGCACTACACGAGATGATCCCTTCATAGGAAAATAAATATTTTGACCATCGAGCGAGTAACCAGCGCCATTTTGACAAGTGAACTGACATAAGATTAACTTTCCGGTTATTTGTATTGTAACTCTGATGTGTTAAGTTTATGAATGGTTGTGATGTTGATTTTCTGTGGTTATTTTAACTGGGAGTCGTTAAAAATGCGGTGTTTATAAGAGGGAGAATGGATATAGGTACCTATGTGTTATTTTTATGGTGGGAATCAGCCAGGAAAAGTAATTTAGATTCTGTAATCTGAAAATATGTAATAAGGTAAACTTGCTTAAATCGTACCTGCTCCTAAATCATACCTGATGTGTTTCTCCCAACCTAAGGCTTCCACAGCGTTCCAAGAGACAAAAAACGTAAACTTTAGTCCGCCATCTTGCAGGAAAAGAAGCAGAACACTGTGTGGCTGCTCGTTACAAAATTATCCAGAAATTAAGTTTTTATTGACAATTTCAGTAGTTTTTTATGACATTTCATGGGTAACTCATAGTTCCATTACTATGTGGTATTCGTTTTAGCTCGCAGTATAGTTTAAATACACATTAATTTCTATAATTTTTTTGTCAAATTTGTTGTTCTTACCGGCGTCATATGTTTGAGGGAGATTAAAAAAAGTTGTGTGAAGTTTGCCTAATTTGTAGGTTTCATATTTATTTAATTTATTATATCATGATTATTCATAGGTTTGTTCTAATTCGTACCGGAAAGTCCATACAAAAACGAGTTAGAAAGATAGTTATTTTTTTTTTATCAAAGATTAAGATAAAGGCGTATCCTGAATATTTATTAAATAATTCTTAGCATAAATTTACAGTTTTTAATATAAAATAAGCCGCTGCTGCGGCTGCTGAGACCCTCAAGCGGCGCAAATACTGTAACCTGTAACTACAGTTTTGAGCCGTTTGGGGTTGAAACGCTCGGATCATGGGGCCCGAGTGCGCGTCTTCTTTTTAATGAAATTTCTCGTCGACTGATCGACACTTCACGTGACCAGAGGGCTGGCTCGTTCTTTGGCCAAAGAGTTAGCATTGCCATTCAACGTGGCAATGCTGCCAGTCTTCTGGGCACGTTTCCGGATGACAGCGATACGGACGAATACTTCGACGCCTAAGTTTTGTTTTTTATTTTTATTTATACAGATAGTTAGTTATTCTTTTAATTTAGTACCTAGTATAAATAGTTAGATAAAGGCTAACACTGAAAATCTTAAAAGGAAGATGAACAAAGAAAATAAGAATATTTCAGGAAAAAACAAAACGACCTAAAGAGAAACATAACTATGTCTTTTATGTTATGAAGATCGGTCAGAGGATATGATACAGTGCAATGAATGTTCCAAACGGGTATGTGCTTTGCACAGGTGCAGATAGTACGACTTATTATTATTGCTGTGATAATTGCAAGATGATCACGTACAGTATGATGAAGCCTACGTTCGCACGGACGTAAAAATATCGCGGCAGGATTTTATCGCACACTGGATTTTCAACTGTCGGTGTTAAGCTGAGCGTTGAGAATTCAACAGAGTGCATTCCAGCGCTTCGAAAAAACACACTATTCGATTTTCAACTTTCGGCGCTAAGCAGAGCGTTGAAAATCCAGTGTACGAGAAAATCCCGCCGCGATATTTTTACGTCTTTGCGAACGTGGACTAAGAAATATACGGGTATAATCAATATAATCTTAATTTTTTAGGGTTCCGTTGCCAAATGGCAAAAAACGGAACCCTTATAGATTCGTCATGTCTGTCTGTCTGTCTGTCTGTCCGTCCGTATGTCACAGCCACTTTTTTCCGAAACTATAAGAGCTACGCTGTTGAAACTTGGTAAGTAGATGTATTCTGTGAACCGCATTAAGATTTTCACATAAAAATAGAAAAAAAAACAAATAATTTTGGAGTTCCCCATACTTAGAACTGAAACTCAAAAATTTTTTTTTCATCAATCCCATACGTGTGGGGTATCTATGGATAGGTCTTCAAAAATGACATTGAGGTTTCTAATATCATTTTTTTCTAAACTGCATAGTTTGCACGAGAGACACTTCCAAAGTGGTAAAATGTGTGTCCCCCCCCCTGTAACTTCTAAAATAAGAGAATGATAAAACTAAAAAAATATATAATGTAAACTTCCACCGAAAATTGGTTTGAACGAGATCTAACAAGTAGTTTTTTTTTAATACGTCATAAATCGTAAACCGCAATTTACCTTTCATTCAATGTTACTTGCTGCTACGGAACCCTTCATGGGCGAGTACGACTCGCGCTTAGCCGGTTTTTTTTTTTTCCAGAAGACGATGATTATTTTTATTATTTTATGTTATAAATTATGTTAGTAGAATAACCAAAGTTTTGATTTTCAGTAGTTTAATTACGTGTTTTCTTGTATTATTCCTATAACAGCAACTTTCTCTTAACGGGTACGATTTAGGCAAGTTTACCCTATCTATTTCTGTAAAACTGTAATCCTTCGAGGTCTTATTGAATACTTCTACTCCATTTTCTCACGCCAAATTGCGAATATCATTCTTGATTCATCACAACATCACGCCTATATTCCCGGAAGGGTTAGGCAGAGGTGTACCTATAGTACACCCACATTTCGCCAGTTATGTTTAAGTCCCATGTAATAGGGGGCGAGCCTATTGCCATAAACCGGGCACAAACATTTATTCATATAGCCAGATAAATACGATTTTTCAGTAAAAAACATTGTTTTCGATGATGTGCACGTTATTTTCCTCGTACGTAACTAACTGTCAGATTAAAGTTCTTTTCTTTATACGTCAAAATAGCCAGTCTTCAACTTTACCTAATGGATTTACTAGAAACTACTGCACTTACTGTATTATTCCGCAAATCCCGGGAAACGAGAAAATAATCGAATGACTAAAACGACAAACATATAAAACTAGGTCTGGCAACACCCTCCCTAATTTCTTGTTAGTCTAATAATAACGGACTGATTACACACCCACACTTCTAGTCGTTTTATTATCCACTAGCTTTTGCCCGCGCCTTCGCCCGCGTAAATTTAGGATTTTCCCATTCAAACTTCGACACCACTTTATTTCACCCCTTTAGGGTTTGATTTATTTGATTAAATATGCCTTTGTTCTTCCTCAGGGTTCAAGCTATCTCTTTTCTTAATTTCATAAATATTGATTCAATGAAAGATTTAAATCGCTAGATTTGACCTCACCTCACTCTCACGCAAAAAGTGTCCATACTGAGAAGAGCGGGCTCATTATCATCAGCCTATAGATGTTCCCACTGCTGGGACACAGGCCTCCTCTCTGTGAGAAGGAGTGGGCCGTAATGCACCACGCGGGCCCGGGCGGCTTGGTAGATGTCACATGTCTTCGAATTTTCGGTTCTAGGACATGCCGGTTTCCTCACGATGTTTTTCTTCACCGTTTTGAGAGCAGTGGTGATGAAATAATTTACACAAAGTAAAGCGCCTGTCTGGGTTCGAACCTGCGACCAACAACTCGTAAGTCGCGGCCGTTACCACTGGGCCACCACTGCTCTGAGAAGAGCGAGCTCACATTATTATTATTAAATATATAGCGTTTCCATGACAATCAAGTTAAGTCACTGCGTCATTGTGTGCCAGAGGTGTCAAAAAGAAACAGAAACGCGACTATCATCTGACGCGGTGAATCTAACGATTTAAATATATGCCACAACACACGGACAAAAAGATAGATTCACTTTCGCATTTATAATATTAGTTTGGTTTCTTATTTGATTTCATATGGATTCTTCAGACATGATTCACGCTATAAAACCAATAAATACCGCTCCTGAATGTTCATCAACGTCCGAGCAGTTTATAAGACGTCAACGAATGAGTTTTAATTGCTCACAAAAAGTCACTCAAACTATACATAATTTTGATCTCGATTCGAAGCTGTTGGCATAATCTCACTGTTTTAAAACTTGTAGAATAAGCCCTCGTACCCACGGGCGTTTTTTATCACTGCGATGTTTTGTCGCGTACTGGATTTTTAACGAGTTGAAAATCGAACAGTTTGTTTTTTTGACGCGCTGAAATGCGCTCTGTTGGATTTTCCATGCTCGACTCAGTATAACTCGATTTTTCAAACTATGCGCTCAGAGCTGTCAAAATCGTAGGTTATTATTATTAAATTCATCCGCCTGGTTACTTCCTCAGTGCCTCGACGCCTTAATACAGGTGTCACAATTATCTTTGTCTCCACAGTTCTGTCATATTATTCTTTAAGTTGTTATTGTTATTATTTAAACCTACATAATATCACTAATATTTAGACGTTGACGGGCGCGAGAGTTGAAAATCCAACGCGCCATAAAAAATTGTCGCGATAAAAAATCGCTCGTGCATACCTGAGCTAACCCTAAAATATGCTTTGTTTTGTTTAATTTTTATTGCTTTAAGCTTCTGGATATTGTAGTGATGATAATTAAATTAATAATTATTGTTTCAATTTTAGAGTCTTGCCTTGAACTGTGAGTTTATTGTGGTTTTTGGCTTTTGAACAGAATGGTGGGTTTTTGCGAGTTTTTAATTTGATAATAAATTGACACACAGTAAACTTAGGTGCCGGGGTCGCGGGAAAGTCCGAAAGGGATACCGTGGCCCTTGGCAACATGGCAACTGAAGGAAAACGGGTGGGTTATAGTCAGTAAGAGTCTGACACGTAGAGCGGGAGAAGTTATTTGATAATTTCTCACAAAAAAAAAAGTTATGCTGTTGCTAGTGTACCTAGTTAGAGCAGTTGTATGTAGATAGAGCTGTTTTTTGACGATACTTTTTCTGTTTCTATTACTTAATAGTTTTATTTTGGATAAATGAGTAAGTAGCGTGAAGCGTGAAGGAGTTTGAAATATGTAACAGCGGCGGCGTAGCGGCGTAGGCTGGCGTAGGCCCTGCGTAGGCATTTTGGCATAGATAACATAAACTATTTTTATTACCGTTGTCAAGAGGCCGTCAAACTCGTTTTCGGCTTAGCAAATAACCAAACCTACTCGTCATTTATAATGAATTCTTTTGCCCTCTCTGAAATTTTGGAAGAATCGAGATAATTTTATCCAATTCCTTATTTTTTCATACACCGAAGAAAAACCGAGAAATGATCTCGAAAAGCGATCATAAAATCTTCCACACACAACCCAATCATACAGAATGAGGCAAATTCCATAAAACACTCTGCAACCGAGTCTCGTGTCTCATAAACCGAAATTACGAAGCGAACAGACACTGATATTAACACTTTTAATTACTCGCAATCGTACCGCAACGCACAGATTAAAATAAACTCCATGTTTTATTGTCGTCGTAAAAAACAATAACAAAATACTGGCCGTTTAGTGACACGCACACTTGTTAGAAAAATAAACAAAGCACGCACATGTTGGAGGTTCGAAATTCAAATGTGTTTTTTTTTCTGTTTAAAGGTTGGCACTAAATAGGTTATGGCTTTATAGTAGCCTGTAGCTCCTGCTCCTATTACACCATAGACATAATAATAAGAGCGTTTATGCTGAAAGTGGGCAATTAGATGTCAAATATTTCGCTGTTTTGATTAATTTGGCAATATTACTGTATGGAAATAAGAAATGTGGCTAACTAGTTCCCTAGAATATTAATAATGAATTGCAATTATAACACTGAATTTGATGTTGTAACAATTTTTAGTGTAAAAAGGCATTTGGAAAGTTTTCAAATACTATTTTTATATCTAAAACTAAATATTCGGTATTACGATATTAATTATTGCATTTTATAATGAATATTTTAGTTCCCTAGTTAGCCACATTTCTTAATTCCATACATTAATATTGCTGAATTAATCAAAACAGGTAAATATTTGACAGCTATTTACGACGTTGCCAAATTTAGGATAAATCCTCATAATACATAGATATTACGGTAAGGTGAAACTTGAGTTAAACTTTTCAACTGCGGACCACAAAATTAACAAGATTGTAAAATTATTATCAATTTCACGATTCTGGGATCCCCCTTAATGGCGACTTTATGGCAGATCCAAAAAGTGAAAGAGAGGAGAAGGGCACCCCAATTAATATCGGTCAACAGGGTATTATCAAATACACTTTTTAATAGTTCGAATACCACGATTAATACCCTCATTGGATCTTTTGCTTTAATAGTTCTAACACACCTTAGAACACACAATAGGTGAAATACAAATTATTGTTTTGCGTAATTATTTAATTGCGTAGCATATATTCGTCTGCTCGACAACGTAAGTAACGTATTAATGTTGTCGAACTGTCAAAATGAAAGGCATTGCAATAGTTAGCGTGTTACGCAGGACTGTTTCTCTATTTTTTTGTAAAGTGGTCGTTAGTAAGAAGTTGCATTTTAAAATGAAAGAGATTCGTCATCTGCCTAGCCTTTTTCTAACTATGTTGAGGTCGGTTTCCAGTCTAACCCGATGCAGCTGAATACCAGTATTTTACATGGAGCGACTGCCTATCTGACCTCCACAACCCAGTAACTGGGTAATATAATAAGACCCCTTGGTAAGACTGCCAGACTTTTGGGCTTCTGATGGCCCGTAACGACTGTCAAAGATCCATGAATGACAGCCGGGACCAACCGCTTAACGTGCTTTCCAAGGCATGGGGAGTCTCGTCTTTAAAGATGGTCACCCATCCACGGAGCAACCCCGGCAAGCATAGCTTAACCTGATGGATCGACCCGTGCGACTGTTATTACAACACTTAAAAATGTCTAAGGGGCCTCTGTGAGTTAGCTTCGGCCGTTCGTACGCCTTCCAAACGTCCGGGACCCCGGGACCCGAGATATATAAACTAACAAATAATAATATAATTTTAATTTCAGACAACTTTTAGTATTACTTAGCCACGAGCGATACAAAAAAAAACTAATTTATTTTTCATTATATTTAAAATGACAGATAAAGTTAGTAGAGAGATCTTTTCCCAGCCAAGCCAGCAATGAGCAACACAGGCATGTAATAAATAATAACCAACTAAACATAATGAGCTATGCTTGGAGTTTCCCTACGTGATCGAATCAGAAATGAAGAGATCCGCAGGAGAACCAAGGTAACCGACATAGCCCGAAGAATTGCCAAACTTAAGTGGCAGGGCAAATTGCTCGCAGAACGGATGGCCGATGGGGCCGAAAGGTTGGAGTGGGACCACGTACCGGAAGACGTAGCGTTGGAAGGCCTCCCACAAGATGGACCGATTATTTTGTGAAGGGCGCAGGAATCCGCTGGATGCGGAAAGCACAGAATCGGTCGAAGTGGAGGTGCTTGGGGGAGGCCTATGTCCAGCAGTGGACGTCTTTCGGCTGAAATGATGAATGATGATGAAACATAATGACGTTCATTCTTTTGGTTCTATACCTTTTCTAATAGCTCATACGTATCAAACAGTTTACACAATGAGGTAATTCACATTACTTCGCCGACGCTATTTTTGTTTATGGCGGCTTTCCATCGCGACGGGTTTTTGCTATTACCGTTTTATTACCTAATCTTATGTTATGCAAGTAGACCATGTGTTTGGTGCATGCTTTGCTATCCAAGTGCGGAACGTGGAAAATAAAATGGGACAAAATAGTTATTTGTGCAACAAGAGAGCAAAGTAGGTTTTTGCTGCGAGTGTTGATTTTGAACCCCGAGTAAGCGAAGGATTCTATAATTGAATCACGAGCGTAGCCAGTCATTCTAAGCTAGAATCCTGAGCGCAGCGAGGGATTCAAAGACACGAGATGCAAATAACTTTGGTCTCGTGTTACACATACAACTTTTCACCTCAGCAGCGAGAACATATTAATATATTATTCGTAGTATCTAAAGGTAAAAAAATACAACATGGTAAACATTTAACCACATGTATATTTGCAAAACAAAGTATATCAAAAAATTTAAAGTTAAAAGTAAAATTATTGCACTGACATTCTTTTCAAAAATCTAATAAGTTTGGGATAGGTTCCAATGTATACGACGTCATCTTTTGTCTTTATTGTGGCTTTCAACATTGAGTAAATATTCCACATTTTAAATGGTTGTCTCGTAATAATTCAATGAACTACGATAACAGTACAGTCTCCGAAAAAAAAGTGTTTGCACCCTTTGTATTATAAGTCTCCATTGCTCGGATATTTTTCGCGAGACTTTTCAGGTAGGAAACTTAGTTCTGCATTTTTTGACATGCTGCTTTAATTCTTCCGGTGGTAAATAGCAGACTTCGTCACTGGACTTACTCATATTTATTCATTCTTATTTTTATATTATGACCAACGTGTATCGCACTTAGTGGCTAGCTCAAAAGATAAAACAAAAAAAAAAACCCGCTATTTTTTAAAGATGCGTTCTGAAACTGCACCCGCGGTATTCTGCCAAAATATTAAAGATTGTTAAAACAGTAAATAATTATGCATATACATGATAAACTTCGTATTTATTTCTTCAAAATGACCTATAATTGAAAAAAAATAAAATTCGATTATTTAGAATAAAATATAGTGATTTACGTTTAAAATCACAGAAGATTTGCAATTTTACGGGTATATGTGTTTCCGAAAGTTTTGTTTGTTTCTTTTTTGGGCCTATTAAGTATAGAATTTAAAAATCGAACTTCGATTTGACTTGTTTTTATCTCTCGTTTTTTTCGTATCGAAGTGAAAGTGACAGAAAAAAGTAAAGTTTAAATCTTTCGAATTTTGTGAGTAGACCCAGTAAGTACTGCTCTCAACATTTAAAAAAAATAATTAAAAAGTTACTTTGTCTCACGCTCGCAGCAAATCAAATTTTACTCACTGTCTATACACAGCAAAACCTGTTTGTTTGAGGTGCTGAGGTGAAAAATAAATTATTCTTTTTGTCCCATTTTATTTTATTTTACAAACCTTACATTATGCATATGCAGCGAAGGTTATGAATTTTTAGCTTATCTTCAAAATGATGCCTTGCATTTTCCTATAATATTATAAATGCGAAAGTGAGTTTGTTTGTTTATTTGTTTGTTACGCTTCGACGCTAAAATGGCTGAACAGATTTGGATGAAATTTGGCACATGGGTAGACCATGACTTGAGTAGGACATATGACATTTTTACCACGATATTCAGACGGAATTGAGAGTTAAGCGGATGGAACCGCGGGGCGCAATTAGTTCATAATAAAATAATGACTCCATTAAAGAAACAACAAGAGCTTCAATTAGGAAATAATTATTACATTATTCTCTTCTTACTATCTCTTTGACTTAATTAATTCTTTTTGACATTTCCATAGCCAATATATTTTACTAATTTGCTATTTGAATGTTATCCTAATTTATTTAATTCAAAAACAATGAATGTGTAATCTAATAAACTAACCGATACCCTGACAATGTATTTGTACGCTGGAAACGGCAGAATATTATGAACTATAAAAACACCACCACATAATGTATTTACAAGGCTGATGTGAAGGGAAAAGCCGGTCGGGGAGGCCCTAGGAGGACATATACCTACTGACTTTATTGGTGATGTTCTTCAGAAAGGCCAGGTGCGTAGTACTCGCAACCGGCGTGCGTGAATGACCAGTTAGTGCTATTCTGTAACCATCTCACCGTGTTATCTTAGGTGAAGTGAGCGTGGCGTGAGCTGTCAGTTGCTCAGGATTGACACTATTGGCAGCTCACTTCACCTAAGATATCACGGTGAGAGTTTTACAGAATAGCACTACAGATGTATGAACGTAGACGAGGCAAAAGGAGTATGTAAGGATCATAGCAGGTGGCGTTCTGTAGTTTCTGTCTACCCCCTTGGGAAGAAGGCGTGAGTTTATGTATGTATGTATAAAAACCATGTAACATCTCTGTCTGGCTCTGTCTGTCTCTCAACAATATTCTCACAAATAGATGGACTATTACTATTAATCTAAATTATTAATCACACAAAACCAAAAAAATGGGAACCCAATACAGTAGGCACTTGACACATGTCATGATCTATTACTAAATGATATTAATCATCAAGTCAATTCAAGGAAAGCGATAATTAAAGACTGACTGACAAACATCTGCATTTTGGTAGACGCGCTAAAATTCAATATTCAATCTGCCTACTATTTTGGGGTCAGCTTCCAGTCTAACCGGATGCAGCTGAATTTTACATGGAGCGACTGCCTATCTGACCTCCACAACCCAGTAACTGAGTAATACGATATCAAAATATGAGCTTTTTAGAGCTCCAAGGGACCGTAGATCTACGTTTTTGATATTTATTTCAACTTGATATCTAGACGCGTTCCTGAAAAAAAGGGTCTTGACTTGTTAGTCTTGTCTATCTGTTGACAGATAGACGGACAGACAGACGGACAGATGGACAATAAAGGGATCCTATAAGCGTTCCGTGTTCCCTCAAAAAAGGAGATAATACCTACTGGCCAAATAAAAATGCTTTCAGTGTTAATTAACTTCTTCAATAAACCTCTTTTATTAACCAAAGACGTGAAAGTATGTCCAGCAATCACTTTCTTCACACCGGAAACATTTATATACCAAATTTTTACTGTATGAAAAGAAAATGAATGAACGACTCAATCACCTTCAAAGGCAAAGGCACAGATACTCAGCCGCTCGTTCAGGAATCAATTAGCGTGAGCACAAAGCTCACAGAATTAGCTGGCTGAAAACAATCCACACGTGTGCCTCGCCGATTAAAAATAAAACTGACTTAGACAACTCGGTGCGATGTTTGAAAGGCTTGGGGGAGCGTTTAGATGTGACTTACTTTGTTGAGATATCAAGTGGGCAAGTCCACTTGACCATCGGGCAAAGCGTTATTTGGTTTTTGCATTAAGTAATTCTCAATAACAGCTTGGAGTTTTCAGCTATTAACGGCAATAGGCTCGCCCCATATAACATGGAACTGGATAAATCTGGCTCTACTATACACCTCCGCTTACCCATTCGGGAAGTACAGGAAATGAAGTTAAGTGTTATGTTTTCATCGCATTTTCTGTTTATACAGACATGATTTTCATTGATTTTTCCTAGTCGCTAGTGCTAGTAAATCATCATCTTTTCAAGTAACGAGTAACGGTTAGTGAGTAACGATACATCATATTATTATTTATTTAAATCGAACACAAATTATTAATATTGTTGTTAGTAACACTTATAAAACTATATTAGTAACATTTCTCATTAAAATAAATAAAATAAAACGAAAACAAAAATGAAACTAATTCAAGAACCTATAACTATGTCCGCTTCCCGCTACACCAGACCTGCAGCTGTGCATACGGGTCCAGTGCCCCAGGAACGGACAATCAGGCAAATTCACTATCACCATTAAAATTTGACGGAGGTGTCTTGTTTGGGTTATGTATACATTCATTTTTGTATATCTCAACTAGTATTAAATTAATCGCCACAGTTTAATAACCACCCATACACTACAACCACTGACATCACAAATTCACAACTATACTAAATTATAACATATTCAGCAATTCGGCACGCTAGCACAGACGCCAGTAACTCGCCCGTTCAAACGCGCCTCCCTCACTTCCGACCTCAGTAAACAGGTAGGGGAAACATATCAAAAGTTTATGCTACTGAAATGTAAATGTGGCACAAAACGCGTCGGGAATGGACTGCCATTGATTTAGTTTGCGTTCTACTAGATTGGCTATATTGGGATGTTTATTAGATACTAATAATATCTTGGGTTTTGATTGACGTGTGATTTATTTTATTTTCTTTTATGAGGGAAACGGTAGCGTTTTTATTAACACTTCCAGTTGATGATTGATTTCGATTTTTTCTTAGAGCTGACGATAAAATATAATTATTATTCGTGAAGAAGATTTGAGTACCTAAACAATGCTTATAAAAAAAGGAGTCAAATGATTGACATTGATCCCAGAAAAACTTGTAGGAAATTCGATAGGTTGATGGATGACAACAGTTTCATCATCACAATACGAAAATTACGTAAATAGAATGGGTACGGTATTTAATAACGCAACCATTTTAACATAGTTACGTATAGTTCGTTTTTTAATCCCAGAGACTAATTTGACAGGTGCAAATGTCAAACTTCAAATTGAAAAAACAAACAACAATCACTTGAAATGTCAAATTAGTCTCTAGGATTAAAAAACGAACTTTACGCATCTGAAAATAGAAACGCTTTTCTCACTAAAAATATAAAAAAGACAAGGGAGTTTAGTGTTCCTTTTTCGTAAGGTATCGAGTCGGCCATATTAGTTTAGTTTACATTATTATTCGTCGTAATATACCGTTTTATTAGTTTACAGCCAGTAATCACGTCACTTCCGAGAACACGCACACGTGACGCCTTCCTATTAATTCTTATTTTAAAAATTTAAATACTTTTTGTCGTTCGAACTGGGACACTGTTTATGTTACGCTTTCAGGTACGAGCTATTTGAAAATAGAACGGATCTTTCGGTTACTTTGGTATCCATTACTGGTTTTGTACCCTTGTTTTGGTAATAACAATTAATATAATACGCAATGGAATACGGATGTAGTTGTTGGTGAATAGTAGAAATGTTCGTCAATTTCGAAGTACGTTCTTCAGTTTAAAGGGCGGGTTAGTTAATAGGTGTTTAAGATTTTTTTAAGGTGTTATGTCTTAACATAACTCGTGGAACCACGTCTTTAGGGGTGTGGAGTTACAATAACAATTTTTTTTTTATGAATTCTTATTTATTTTAACTAGTTCGTTACGATTAAATGGGGTAATTAAAGATTTGTTTAGTTTTAATTTCGTCTGAGGTCATAAAATTGCAGAGCTATAAAACAGTAAAAAGATGTAAACGTTTAAAGCTACTTGTATGATTTCAAAATTATATCAGGTGCAATATACCTATAGGTACATAAAAGTAAGTAAATGCTACAAAATATAAGCTATAAAGTGCTACAACAATTATACGCGTAGCAAAGTGCTACGCGCTACGTATGAATTATCATTTTAATACCTATAGGTATACAAAAGACATAAAATTGTTAAGTTTTAAACTATAAAACTAATATCTGAGAACAAATAAGAACGTTTTATAAGTTAAGAAAAAAGTACACTAACTTTTCTGCATAAAAATTCGATTTGTGCCTCTGTCGTCCCACTATCTTGTCCCACATTCCAAAGAATTCCTCGTTCGTCCCACTTGAGTTTTAAAGTCACCACTCGTCCCACATTCCTGGCAAATTCAAAGTACAGTTGACAAAAAATATTGTACTATATCTTCCAATAAATTGAAATATTAGTTTTTTCTAATAACATAAAGATATTAAATACTTCCAGTTCTAGGTGCATACCTAGAACTGGAAGTATTTAATATCTTTATGTTATTAGAAAAAACTTTATTATTTAGTATCACAATCACAGTGGGCACGGGTCAGCTAGTAATTTATATTATAGTGGAGTCTCGGATTGAATTAGTTCATCAAATTTTCCGCAACATGAGGTTATTTATCTTTCTGGTCAGTCAGGTTTTTAGGCTGACTGTACAATTAAATCAAATTTAACTCATATGAAAAAAATGTGGGACGAGCCAGGCATACGAATTGGGACGAGCGGGGAATAAAATATTGAAAATTAAGTTTTGGGACGAGCGAGGCATACAAATTGGGACAAGTGGGGAATTTTTTATGTGGGACGAGACTCTGTGGGACGACCGAGGCACAAATCAAAAATTCGGAATCGAATCGCCTCAAGAAAAAATTATATAATTTAAAAAAAGTCATTTTGACTCGTTTTAACCATCACTTGCATCACTAATAAACCGATTTGTTTGCCCCATGTTTACCCTAATTAACTCAGCAGCCAATTTCCCAAATCAAATAAATTCTTCCGTTCCAAATTCGAAATTCAAAATTCAAACATGGAAGCTATACCCAATCTCTTCGACAAATTCCCGGAAACTCGACTAGGTAAGGTACATCAATCAGTACTATGATCAATGAAAATGATTTTTGATCAACAACTACTGTTTGAAACAGTGCTGTGTACATCAAAGTGTGTTATTATGTGGGCATGCAGTGGCGGGTACACCACTAGTGGACAATTGATCAAAAGACAGATTTAGTTGTCTTTGAATGCCAGCCTGGAAGCACGCCAGCGCTTTGATTCTTACGGGGTACAGAGTAGTGTGAGGAAAGAGTAAATGAAAGTGAATATTTTTAGAAAAAGAAAAAAAGAAAAATATTTTATTTGGGACACGCACAGGAAATACAGACAGAATTAAAAAATAAAATTAAATAAGAAAGGAGCATTTTAAACTAACAAACTAACAAAAAATAGTAACGACCTGTGCGAGGCCAAAAAGACCCATATCTCAGCATAATACCGCGATATTTTAATAAATACCGCGGCGCTGGTATTCTGATAGGACCCGCTGTGATGCCACGGACAGATCTACGGACATACATAAGCTCTACATAATTGTTTAGCTCTACATCATTGTTTTTTTTATGTATTACACCTTTTCTCTCGCTTTCCTATAATCTATGGGAGTGATTTCGTGAAAAGTGACGGAAGTGTGTAACAGGAAGCCGGGGAAGATCGCACTATTTGATTTGATCAATGAGCGCGCGTGGTGATAGAGTTGGCCGTCAGAAACGACCTTGACGAGACGACCCTTTAATGTTGTTTATTATCAAGGTGAGCTGTTAGATGTTACACATCATTATACGAGAACTTAATGTAAGGCTAACTCGTTTTTTTTTTAAGTGACTGCTTCGTATTTATTGTACCTATTTGGATGCAATTTCATATTGGTATGGTACCTAATCGTAGCGCAGATTGCCAACTAAAACATAGCATGGTTTGTTTCTAAATTGTGTCACAGTACATGACATCAACAAACTTAACGAATTCTTAAAGTAAATGTAGAGTCAATTCTATTGTTTACTAAGCATGATTTATAACAATTAAAACCAATCGATTGACTTAGGTAAAGAAATTTACCTTAACATGAATATGCACCTGCATATTGTTTGATATCTACATATTTCCTAAACTCTCTAGATACAACTAGCTTCTTGACTTTTTTTAATGAAAACTGAAGTCTCTGTCTAAAACTAACCTATAAACACAAAGGCGTAATTTAGTGTTCTTAGTATTATGTGTAAGGCGCGAAGTCGACGTGGTTAATGCGTTGTGTAACACAAACAGGCAGAGCTGGCGGTGGATACTCGCTTTGTG
This sequence comes from Agrochola lychnidis, assembly GCA_963680765.1. Classification (NCBI taxonomy): domain Eukaryota; kingdom Metazoa; phylum Arthropoda; class Insecta; order Lepidoptera; family Noctuidae; genus Agrochola; species Agrochola lychnidis. Next base: position 8,855,353 of record OY796869.1, on the reverse strand, counting down.
CCTGTTCGGAGTGTCCGGGCACAGAGTAGTGTGGGGTCAGAAGCTTCACTCCAAGTGACACAAACGGGTCACAAACGCTCGGAACCGGCGGTGGATACTCGCTTTGTGCCTGTTTGGAGTGTCCAGGCACAGAGTTGTGAAACCAAAAGATTCACTCCAAGCTATGTGTTGTGTAACACAAATAGGCAGAGCCAGCGGTTGATACTCGCTTTGTGCCTGTTCGGAGTGTCCGGGCCCAGAGTATAGTAGTGTTAGAAGCTGCGCGCAAAGCGTCACCATCCCCGACAGCACCAGGAGAGATAAAGGGTGACGTTGAACGCGAGCAATATAATAAAATAATAATATATTAAATATTCTGCCTCGTTGGTCTAGTGGTCGCAAGCGCTACTGCTGAGTATGAGGTCCTAAACCCACCCGTGTTCCTTCAGTTGCCGTGTTGCCAGGGGGCCACGATTTCCCTATCGGTTTTCTTCGAACCCCCGGCAGGCATTGGCCCTAGCGGACCCCGTCAATTCTGCTGACATCTCTTTGAGGCGCGCGTGGAACACAACGCGCCGTCGACCCGGGCTTGGTCCTTATCGGACGGCGAGCTACCCATTGCTCACCGTCCGCAAGCCCGCGCCTACGGTGGCCGGAAATCCTCTCGTGACTCCCGACGCCCAGGGCGTCTCCTGCTGCGGCGGTTAGGGGCGCGAGGGCGCGAAATTTGCCTTTCCCTCACGCGCTCCGTCTCCTCCTTCGCGAGCATTACTGCTTCGCAGAACGAGGTGACGGCCTGCCATTTCCTCTCGCTCCGTAGCATGGCCCGAATCAGGGCCGGACGCGAGAGATCACCGCCGCCGATCGCTTCCACGAGGACACGGCGATGCTCTGCCCAAGCCGAGCAGACCTCCACCGTATGCTCCACCGTGTCCTCCGGGCGATCCACACAGTGATGACACCCGGGCGTTTCCTCCCGCTTTATCCTGAACAGGTACCTCCCGAAACAGCCGTGTCCGGTGAGCACCTGTGTCAGGCGGAAGGTGAGGACGCCGTGGCGCCTCTCTAACCACTCCTCAAAGAGGGGTCTTATTCGATTCCCGGGTCGGGCAGTGTTATTGGGTTTTTCTATCTGGAATTTCTCAGTAGCAGCCCGGAGTCTGCATTTGTGCCCGGTTGATGGCAATAGGCTCACCCCCCTGTTACATGGGACTTAAACAAAACTGGCGAAATGTGGGTGTACCTACTACAGGTACACCTCTGCCCAACCCTTCGGGGAAACAAGGCGTGATGTTATGTTATGTTTATTATTATAATATATTTAAAATTCTTGCCATCGCTTTTGAAACATAATTACATTTTTTTGAGGTTTTCTTCTGAAACTGGCGAAGGAAATTTGGAATCACTTCGGTGTTTAAGAACGTGGTAAAGTTATGAACGTGGAGATTAAAGTGTAGACCATTTCGATAAATAGTGATTTTTTTACCAAAACATGACCAAATTAGCTCTTTATCTGCTGCTGTTACTCGTTTATTTATATAAATTAAAACTATTAGAAGCCAACACAAGCCATTGCAGAGTATTTGGTATTCAACAAGTAATTCTTGAGCTTAATCTTCTGATGATTCTTATTCTGTGGTCGGTCTGCCTGACGGCTTGATTGTCCGAGCGAAACGACTACCGGACTCAAGATTGTCAGTGGGATCCGGAATTGAAACGTAAATATTTACATCTAAATATTTAAATGTTAAACATAGTTGGCATGCTTTTGTAAGATTAAAAGAAATGCTCTGAATGTGCACAAAGTAATGTGGGATTTTAAAATAATTAAAAGTTTAAAAGTTGATGGTTGTTTTTTCAAATTGAATTTCCGCGACACAACTAGCAGTTTGTATGAAAACTTTTGCACGACTTTAAAAATATGGAATAAGGAAATTTTTAACCGACTTCCAAAAAGGAGGAGGTTATAATTATGTTCGTAGTATGTATGTTTTTTTATTTATTTTTATTTTATGTATGTCCTCCGAGTTCTCCGTCAAATGTGGACAGATTAAAAAAAAAAAAAAATTTTTTTTTTTTGTTTGAAGGCATGTACTCTCGAGGTGGTCCCATATAAATTTTATTAACTTTGCTTGAATAGTTTTAGACTTAGCTTCAATAATACGTATTTTTTCCCACTTAGTATGTGGATGACATGATAAGTTCCTGTCACTGTTATTTACATAGCAGGTAGTGGTATTCAAATTTGTGTGGGGTAGGTACCACAACTAAAAAGTGAAAAAAATAAACTTTTTAGGTAAACCGTTAACATGGTCGTATAAGTAAAATTTTTGAGCTTAAAAATCCTTCATTTTATACTGTGGGCCCATTCATCAAAACTTAAATTTTTAAATAATATAGAATGGATATTTTAAGTGAAGCCATATTAATTTCATTCACAAAAGCCAACTCAAATAATTAAGTTATTACCACACTCACAAACTCAAACCACACATTTCTTACATTTCATCTCAAACACCTGTAATAACCATAAACAATGCAGCTGTAAACCTTTACACGTCACCATCATCCTACATAATCAGCCTATAATGTTCCCACTGCTGGGACACAGGCCACCTCTCTGTGAGAGGGAGTGGGCCGTAATCCACCACGCGGGCCCAGTGCGGGTTGGTAGATGTCACATGTCTTCGAATTTTTGTTTCTAAGACATGCCGGTTTCCTCACGATGTTTTCCTTCACCGTTTTGAGAGCAGTGGTGATGAAATTATTTACACAAAGTAAAGCGCCGTTTTAAGAGCCGTTACCACTGGGCCACCGCTGCTGTAGCCTATTATCGACTATGTTGGGTTCGGCATCCAGTCTATCCAGATGCATGAATACCAGTATTTTACATGGAGCGACTGCCTATCTGACCTCCACAACCCAGTTACTGGGTAATACGATACCCCTTAGCATGGGGTCTCAACTCGAACAAATTATAATTAGTTCTGAAAAAAAAAACATAGATGGCAGCATAGGTAACAAACATGAAATTAACAATCACTAAAAAGCGATAAACGGCTGATTTTGGCGTAAGTATGATTAGTAAAAATCAAAACTTCTTGTTTAATGCTGATTTATCTATATAAACTCATAAATCATCTATTTTCAACAAAAATGATGAATGAAACATTTTGTTCAGAGCTCTATGCAATAAATAGATGGCGTATTATTCAATTTGTCATCACATCTGTCGCTATTATTTTACGTTTAGTAGTAAATTAAACAATTTTTGAAGTGAAAACATCTTTAGGCGCGTTGGGCATTTTTGAGATGGGAAAAACAATTGAACTCGCGACACCGTTACCGACATCTCATTTTAGTAACCGCGATTGTGCTCTTTATTAATATCACGTTACGGATCAATGTTCTATGCAAGTATTTGTACAAAGGTTTTGAAAGTATTTTTTTTTTGTAAACGCGATTGCGATCTTTATTTAGATAAAGTTACGGACCAATGTTCAATACAAGTATTTTTCTTCCACCAAGATCTTGTTCAAGTTTTCGCTTCTGTCGGCACTCCCGGAGCGCCACTGTTTTTTTTAATAATTTATTACCTACTTTACGTAGAAATATAATATCTGAAAGAAATCTATACATGTTTTTGGCAAGTACCTACCTACTTATATTTTTATCATTTTACTGAAAAACCGGCCAAGTGCGAGTCGGACTCGCGCACCAAGGGTTCCGCACCATTATCTATAAAAACGGCAAAAAAATCAAGTTTGTTGTAGGGGAGCCCCCTTAGATATTTATTTTATTCTGTTTTTTAGTATTTGTTGAAAAGATTGTAAAAACTATCTTTGCTTTGTTTAAATTCAATCTCTTTTTATTGTATGTAATTGCATATCACGTGTGCACTGTGAACATGTACATTCTATAACGCTACCAAATACTGGGTACGTCTTTCATCGACTTGAATATGCCCTGGCGGCTGAGAGTATGTCATGCTGACTCAAATGTCTCGCTGATGGTGGCGTGTGTGTTGCATCACTAAGGAGACGATAACTGACTTTTCATGATTTTATACTGAAGATGACGTCTAAACGAGTAGTGTTAGTAATTTAGAAAAAATATATGTTGAATTAGAGCATTTTCTTAATATTTTAATATAGGCATATTTTTGATTATGTTTATATTACATAGTGAAATTAATTTGTAAAGTTATGTCTAACGCGTATAAAAAACCGAGAATGACGCAAAATCTATCAAGCGTATTTTTCTGAAAACTTCACCATTTTAAAGATAATTAAATTATTGATCGTTTAGTATACGTGTTTTATTAAAATACCTTTTGATTTACGGGTAATAAATTAATAATGCGTCTAATTTGGGTCAGCGCTCCTTGATGGGCGAGTCCTATTACTGGCTGGTCGTACGACGCGTTGCGTGAGCTCAGTACAGAACACGCAAGCTAACCATTGAAGGTCACTGTAATATATCTGCGTCTTAAGTTCCCTTCAAAATGGTTGAGCTAAATGGTGCTGATCCATGCGTCATGTTCGTGAACGGGCGCTGTCAGTAGGGACTGGTCATCTCTTAGCTGCCATGGTTTATTTTAATTTTTGAATTGTTTTTGTTTTATATTTTTATTACGGACGCTTTTAACGTGCACGTCTTTCCATATTGTTCTCACATGTATAATTTCAACATGAATGATGTAACCAATATTTTGTAACAACATTTTTATTTAAAAGAGTGACCATGGAGTTTCTTGCCCGTTCTTCTTCATAGGTACCTACTACAATTAGGAATGGGCAACTAGCTTCATCTTTCTGACTGACCGACCCCTTGACAATTCAAAAGTACCTGTAATTGGTTTATTTGAAATAAATGCTTTGAGTTTGAGTTTATAGCGGCAACAGAAATACATCATCTGTGAAAACAACTGTCTTAATAGAGACACAGCCTGGTGACAGACAGACGGACAGTGGAGTCTTAGTAATAGAGTCCCGATTTACCCTTTAGGTACGGAACCCTAAAAAGGATTGCACGAAACATTTTAAAAGTAGATAGGTAGCTAATGGTGCCGATTCTCTTGTACACCGAACGAAACTAACTAAACTATCACTAAAATTCCTTTACTATGAGAATCTCAAAGCTATTCTGCAAAATAAATTCTCTTTTTAAAATAATTTTGACATATCTAAATCGAATTTGACAATCGCGACTCCACACGTGATACCTAACCACGTGAATCTTTTTAGAGCCAGTGGCGCGCAGGGGGGCAACCTCGATGTGTTTTATATGAAATTTTTCACTTTGCGTAGAAAAAAAATATATACCTACATGTAGAGCGTTAGGGGTTTAAGGGTTTTATAAAGGGGGTCGAAATTTTCATTATTTTTGCGATTGGACACACCGTTTTCGAGATATAAGCAAAAGAAAAAAAAGCGGCCAAGTGCGAGTCGTACTCGCCCATGAAGGGTTCCGTAGCAGCAAGTAACGATAAGTTTACGATTTATGACGTATTAAAACAAAAACTACTTGCTAGATCTCGTTCAAACCAATTTTCGGTGGAAGTTTACATAGTAACGTACATCATATATTTTTTTTAGTTTTATCATTCTCTTATTTTAGAAGTTACAGGGGGGGACACACATTTTACCACTTTGGAAGTGTCTCTCGCACAAACTATTCAGTTTAGAAAAAAATGATATTAGAAACCTCAATATCATTTTTGAAGACCTATCCATAGATACCCCACACGTATGGGATTGATGAAAAAAAATTTTTTGAGTTTCAGTTCAAAGTATGGGGAACTCCAAAATTATTTGTTTTTTTTCTATTTTTGTGTGAAAATCTTAATGCGGTTCACAGAATACATCTACTTACCAAGTTTCAACAGCATAGCTCTTATAGTTTCGGAAAAAAGTGGCTGTGACATACGGACGGACAGACAGACAGACAGACATGACGAATCTATAAGGGTTCCGTTTTTTAACGGAACCCTAAAAAGCATGTGTGCAATTCACACGTGGTAGAAGTGAAACCTTCAAAAATAAAAAATAAATGTTTTTGTACGCGCACGAACACGTATTAACACACGTCCACACGGCTACACATCAAGCTATACATTTCCAGTATTAGCGGACCTCGCATTGTACGGAAATCCTATACAATACGAGATCAGCATAAACTGGAAATGTATAGCTTGATGTGTAGCCGTGTGTACAACGCTGAGGCCCAAGCAAACTCCCACTATGCCTTGGCAAACACGAGTGGAGGGGGTACGAAGCAGAGCATAAAGAGAACCACGAACATAAGAACACACATAGACACACCCCCACACACACAGACACCCCCACAAACACACAGACACCCCCGCATACACACACAGACACACCCCCACACACACCCTCAGACACACCCCCACACACACCCCCACACACCCTCAGACACACCCCCACACACAACCTCAGACACACCCCCACACACACCCTCAGACACACCCCCACACTCACCCCCACACACCCTCAGACACACCCCCACACACAACCTCAGACACACCCCACACATACCCTCAGACACACCCCCAAACACCCTCAGACATACCCCCATACACACAGACACCCCCACAATCACACAGACACACCCCCACATACACACCCCCACACACACCCCCACACACACACTCAGACACACCCCCACACACACCCTCAGACACACCCCCACACTCACCCTCAGACACACCCCCACACACACCCTCAGACACACCCCCACACACACCCTCAGACACACCCCCACACACAACCTCAGACACAACCCCACACATACCCTCAGACACACCCCCACACACCCTTAGACACACCCCCACACACCCTCAGATACACCCCCACACACACCCTCAGACATACCCACACACACATACACCCCCACAAACACACAGACACACCCCCACATACACACAGACACACCCCCACACACACCCTCAGACACACCCCCACACACACCCCCAGACACACACCCTCAGACACACCCCCACACACACCCTCAGACACACACCCTCAGACACACCCCCCCCCCCACACACTATAATGCTTCCTATCTCATTTTCTCCCACGTTAAATATTATGAATTTATGTGTCTGTCTCTTTTTCATTCCATCGAGTTTCAAATCACAACGATGCTAAAGAAGTTTTCACTTCAAAAAAAAGATTCAGTACTGTTTTTGTATCTGAAGTCGAGGTGTTGGTGTGAATTTAAAGTTCATGACAACCAATTTTATTCCACATGTTTTTAGTCGAAAAACGTCAAATTCAGAATAGCAAAATTGCCATTTTCACTAAAGTAATATCTCAGTTCCATCTTCAAAATATAGTTAAGTTGTGTCATTTTAGTCTTTAGAAACTATTCCGCCAACTCGAGATATTTTTTTGTTGTTTTGTTATTACACTTGTCCTTGAACGTACCGTGCGATGCAGAGAATCTAAAATATCTAAGTCGACTCCTAGATGGCGTTGTAAAAGTCGCTTATGCTACCATCTGTTAATAAAAATGGAGGAAAAAAAATAGCCAGTTCAATAGCCAGTTTTAGGGAGGTGTCATTTCCTTGTATGGGATTGGGTATCTGTACGTAGTATTATATTATCTGTGCCCTTAGTAAGACTGGTTGTCAGACTTTCGGGCTTCTGACTACCCGTAAAGACTGTCAAAGATGTACAAATGACAGCCGGGACCAACGGCTTAACGTGCTTTCTGAGGCACGGAGGGGTCTCGGTATGTGATGGACGGTCACCCATCCACGGGCTGACCTCGGCAAGTGTTGCTTAACCTTGAAGATTGACGCTTGTGGTTGTTATTGTTTAGCCACGACTCCTCTACCTTTACACGTCATCTCATTTACAATGGCGGCCACAAAAACTTGGCACACATTCTACTTTTCTTTCCATTTCATATTCGCGTCAGGAGTGCCAATTATTTTCTAAAGCTGTCTGTAACACGATGAAAGGAACTCTTTGACTTTCATGTCTATTCAATGGTACGCTTTGTAGTTGGTAATTATAGACTGTATTGTTTGATAATTCGCAAAACGAAACGTCTGCTGTGTTCCCTTCAATTTTGATAATATCGTGCGCAGTGTAGGTAATGTATTGTTGTTGTTATGATGTTATTTTTGCGGGAAGTTATACTAAAATAACTATTCAATTTTATAGTTTTAGGAGTAACAGCTTCACATACATACAACACACAAACTCAAAGCATTTATTTCAATCAAACCGTTTACAGGCACTTTTGAATTGCCAAAGAATCGATCAGTTAGTCAGAAAGTTGAAGCTAGTTGCCCATTCCAAAACCTATATCTCTATGGAGAAGAACGGGCAAGAAACTCCAAGGACGTTCTTTTAAATATAGATATTACAAAATCCTGGGTATATTATTCTTGTTGCTTCTATATGTGAGAACAATGTACAAAAAATAATCAAAGCAATTGAAAATATATGATTAAAAAAAGCCCTGGCAGATGACTAGTCTCAACTGACGGCACCCGTTCATGAACATGACGCGTGGATCAGCACCATCCAGCTCAACCATTTAGTAGGAAAAATGATCCAACACACCTATAACCCCCGAAGGGTTAGGCAGAGCTGTACCTAATAGTACACCCACATTTCGCCAGTTATATTTAAGTCCCATGTAATAGGGGGCGAGCCTATTACCATCAACCGGGCACAAATCCAGACTCCGGGCTGCTACTGAGAAATTCCTGATTCGGGTATTCGGGTGACCACTGAAAATCAGCGCTGTGCTGTGGGTCCCCCATAGCACTGTATCATGCTGCCTTCTTGTCACAGTCATGACGTGCAGCTGCCGATTATTTCTATTTTATACTCATGTTTGCATATTATGAACTAAGTTATAACTGTTTTGTTTTCTGTTTACCTACTCTTGTCTTTATATGCACATGTTTCTGTGACAAATAAATATATTATTCTTTTCTCTTTCTTTATTTGTGATGGAAAACCCAATAAACACTTAGCCCGATCTGGGAATCGAACCCAGGACAATTCACAACACAACAATGACAGCAACAGTTTCACGTGGAATGTAATACAATTAGCCTAAAATCAATCTGCCTAGCCTTTTCCCAACTATGTTGGGGTCGGCTTCCAGTCTAACCGGATGCAGCTGAATACCAGTATTTTACAATTTTACATGGAGCGCATAGTTCCAGGTAACCAGTCCACTTTAGCCAACCAATATCTTTGTTTCCATATCCTGCAATAGTCCTTCACCAACCGGTTGTTGTCCTTGGGTGCCCTTACATAGTGCGAACAGGGATAATCGTCGGTTGGTGCCTCAACACTTAAAAATGTCTAAGGGGCCTCTGCGAGTTGGCTTCGGCCCCTCGTACGCCTTCCAAAGGTCCGGGACCCCAGGGTCCCGAGATATGTCAAAGACATTTAAAAATAATAATAATTTATTACCATTCATTTGTACAAAACACAAACTAAAAACTATGCAGCGTTAAAACTAAAGGAAACAGTGTTTAGATGAACTCTGGCACCCGAAGTAAGATCTGATAGTGATATCTGACCTCCACAAACCAGTAACTGGGTAATACTATACCCCTTTGTAAGACTGGTTGTCAGACTTTCGGGCTTCTGACGACACGTAGGTAACGATTGTCAAAGATCGTAGGTCGGTCGGTAGGCATATGCCTAATACAATTTTTGTTCCAGCTCAGATAAGGGAGTTGAAAGTAAAATCTCAAAAATAACTGTCAAATGGAAACGTCATGATAATTTTGTTGGTAACTCGTGACTAATGTCGTAACTAAACGGTGTCCGTTTGTACCTCACTCCCTTTCAATGTCCGTGTCCACAGATGAATGTGAATGGTGTTATGCACAACAGAAGAAAATAATTGAAGAAAAATCTGTAAGATGTGACCACCACAACCCAGTTACTGGGTAACACGATACCCCTTGGTAAAACTGGTTGTCAGATTTTCGAGCTTCTGACGACCCGCAACAACTGTCAAAGATTTACAAATGACAGGCGGCACCAACGGCTTAACGTGCTTTCTGAGGCACGGAGGGGTTTTGGTATGTAAAGATGATCACCCATCTACGGACCAACCGCGGCAAGCGTTGCTTAACCTGGTCGATCGACTCGTGCGGCTGTTATTATTTAGCCACAAGCTCCTTAAGTCTTCTGAGTAATTTGGATCATGGTTCCCTCTCTCACATTCCTATAACTAGTAACCGGAGCCCCATACATCTAATTGCAGATGTGCTCGTACTAAAATAAATTATTTTAAATGTAAATACGCAGGATTGGCGCAATGATAGCTTTTATTACTAATGCCGTACGTCACCGATATAATACCACGTAGCTTTATGTAGTGATTAATTAGTGTTAGACTTTATTTGGATTACCTAGATCGGGTTTTAATATCCAGTCACCTTACTCCTCAAGTTTTGAGTTGCGCTGCTCGATTACTGACAAATGCTTGCACTGACTGGACAGGTCCAATCAATCTGTGTGGTTCTTTCTTCAAAATACCTTTTAGACATCAATAATGGTCTTCAGTCTTCACATGATCTGACCAAGATTATGTCTGAACTTTAAAAGAGACTGTGAACTCTGAGTTTGTTTCGGCCTTTCTTCTCAGAGTGGTCAGATACGAAACGCCGACTTCATCTAGTTTTTAAAATATTCTTGACGAAAAATTGTTCATAGTCGTATCCATCTAGCAAGGCGTGACGTCATGCCACATTTTAACTCAATGTATTGCCATAATCTTTTGATTACGTCAAAAAAGAAAAAATACGTGTTCAATATTTTTAGGGTTCCGTTGCCAAATGGCAAAAAACGGAACCCTTATAGATTCGTCATGTCTGTCTGTCTGTCTGTCTGTCTGTCTGTCTGTCTGTCTGTCTGTCTGTCTGTCCGTCCGTATGTCACAGCCACTTTTTTCCGAAACTATAAGAGCTACGCTGTTGAAACTTGGTAAGTAGATGTATTCTGTGAACCGCATTAAGATTTTTACATAAAAATAGAAAAAAAACAAATAATTTTGGAGTTCCCCATACTTAGAACTGAAACTCAAAAAATTTTTTTTCATCAATCCCATACGTGTGGGGTATCTATGGATAGGTCTTCAAAAATGATATTGAGGTTTCTAATATCATTTTTTTCTAAACTGAATAGTTTGCGTGAGAGACACTTCCAAAGTGGTAAAATGTGTGTCCCCCCCCCTGTAACTTCTAAAATAAGAGAATGATAAAACTAAAAAAATATATGATGTACATTACCATGTAAACTTCCACCGAAAATTGGTTTGAACGAGATCTAACAAGTAGTTTTTTTTTAATACGTCATAAATCGTAAACCGCAATTTACCTTTCATTCAATGTTACTTGCTGCTACGGAACCCTTCATGGGCGAGTACGACTCGCGCTTGGCCGGTTTTTTTAATAATCTACAAGACAGACAAAAAATTGACTCAGGCCCATTCACTTACTATCTAAAAGTAAACCATCTAATCACTTTGCAGTTTCTACTCAAATGGTTTTTCCTTTATATAGTGTTTACGTGAGAGCTGGATTTACCCAAGTGTTTTCCGAACGCCTATACAAAGATGATGAAAGTGTAGCGGTTACACCGCCACATACGAACTACGCATCAAACACATGACGTCACACAAATCCTGCATCGCGCAGTTAGAGTTTACCGAGCGATCGACATACATACAAGATTTCAACTTCAAACTGATGGGCAGTTGCCCGCCAGACACAACACCCGTCTGGTCGGAGGATCCTCCCTTTTCTATGGTGGATGAGTGAACTTTACACGCTGTTCCTCATATACATAAAAAAGCATCGAGAGCTACACTGCACCACCACTTCCTTGGTAAAAATTAGAACCTTCTGTAAGTACCTACCATGCTGAGCGACAGCCGATTTGCGTGGATGTGACGCATGCTTCCCCCAACTTTTTCTCATTTTTGTAATATAATAAAAATTTTTCTTGCGTCATGTTTACCGCAAATAAACGTTTTTTCTTTCTTTCTTTCATGTGTATTGTTGTAATTGAGAAATAAATAAGCATTTACTTTTAATAAAATCCTAATCACAATGGTCGATGTTTTCAGATTGATTTTAAAACTAAGTATTGTTATGTTTAGTAAACAGTTTTCCTCTTGGAAAATTTAAGGTCACATTTTAGTTGAAACCTAGTTTTCATTTAGGGAGCAGTAATAACTTAGTGGTGTGATCGTCAGACTGCCAAGTCATGGTTTTCGAGTTCGAACCCCACCTCTGACTTTTCAGATTCATGTGCGGATTGTATAATTACTTGCTTCAAAAACGGTGAAGGAAAACATCGTGAGGAAACCGGCATGCCTGAGAGATATTTCTCGACGGCATGTGAAGCCAAGTCAGAGGCCCATGGGCGGCTTTACTCTGACATCAGGTTAGTCACTAACTACAAGAAAAAAAGAAGATTTTGGGAAAATGAAGAAGTAGGTAGGTACCTAAGTAGAAAATCCGTTTACTATATGGGGCAAGAAATTAATAGGCATTGGAAGGGGTGCGGAATTTTCTCTGATGCAGGTTTACAACTACTAAAACTAGGTAGAAGTGGAACCAGTCTATCACACATTCCAACTATTTTTACTTCATAACCTCGATCTTTTTAATGAACGTTCCGTTTTACGACAAGTGAACGCTCATCACGGCATTAATGGCGGCACTTCCGGTTCATTAGCATTACACACAGCACGTAAAAAACAAGCTATTAAAATATGAATTTTATTCGTAAAACATTCGCTGGTTTTACGGCGATGTAGGAGGGAATTCTGTGGAATAGATCATTTTCTTGGGAGAAGTTATTAACTGATGGATTGAGCCAGAATAGCATCCTCCGAAGGAGAAGTTGCGATCACTTTGAGGGCGCTGCTAGGGGGTTGGTTATATCGGCCATCTTATTTAGTGAGGAAATAAAATGTTAGGTAGATTATAGTAAACTTGATTCGCTTCTCAACTCGTGAATATTTTAGCTAGGTCCGGAATGACAAAACTGTTGTTCTACGAACATCGACGCTTGAGAAAAACTCAAATTGACACGAGTTCAGCGTAAAAACTTTTGCACTGCTTGGCCATTGAAAGAAAAAAAATACATTTATTTAGCACAGACTAAAAAGCCCACAATTTATTTATACAGCAGATAAAAAAATAAAATCAAATAAAAAGTGTAAAGTGCGATGTAAGAAATTATCAAGGGAGTGTGCCTCACTGCTGCACCAAAAAGGCCCAGTTCAGCAAAAATGTCAGAAAACTATAAGTGCCTGACGCTGGATATATACATATATTTATACATTGATTGATGCACAATGGCCTGCATGATAAATTATTGGTGCCTACTTCACATTGATCAAAGAAACTACCAAAGCTACCAATCCACGCAAATGTGCCAACACTAACCACTGCACCGCAAGAGCCATTACAACGATCTTATATACTATTACACAACATTATCACCTCCGTACCTTGCGTACCCAAATAAAGAGTTCGTGGAAGGCCACCCAGCGCGGGCGCAGCTGACAAACAAACCGACGAAGCACAGAGCACGGTAGCTATGTGATAGGTACTTCGGTTTCAGTGGAAAATTGTTCCCAAAGGTGCTTGTATGGTAGATTAGGTGTATAGAATCAAGTTCTTCTAACTGAACAGACAGCTGTGCTGCTGGGGAGTTTGTTGCGCCACTTCTTCTTCCCAGCTAAAGCACTAGGAAATGGTGAAGGGTGGGCGTTTTGGGGGACTGTCTTTTGTAATTTTGCTGACGTTCAAAAAGTGCTGATTCTCAGCCTAGTTTGAGTAAATGACTTTTGATTCTGATTTTAATTTTGGTGGTTGGGAAGTAGGTAATGGTCGTTGGAAGTTGAGTTGTCGAAGTGGAAAATTGTGTTGTCTGGAGGTTTGGTGTGGGTGGCTGATGGTTGAATGAAGTGGTGGTAGGAAGGATGGCTGGGGAAACGTGATGTGATGTTTATCACTGGACTTGGATGAGGTTTTACGTTGTGGTGCTTTTTATAGGCTCGGAAAACTTTCAGAGATGAGAAAATATCTATATATGTAGGTACTGTTCTCTAATCTAAATATCTCCGTGTGCAAATTGTGACTACATGGTTGTGTTGGGTTCCCACCTGTAAAAACAAATGTGAGTAAGCGGTAATTTGGCGCACTTGCAATGTCTTTTATCTATGCATGCAATGAACAACATGGTCAAACTTTTATTTATTGAATACGAGGCTTTTGGCTACTTTTGTATAAGTATTTTATGTCTATTCTAATTTTTTTTAAATATATGTTTTGTTTTTGCAGAATAAACAAGTTTTCTTTCTTTTTCTTTTTTTACATATGATAACCAGAAACCTGAGTAAAAGTATGGTCAGGTAGACCACTCTTTTATTCTGGTTTTTGGATGATAAAATTGGAGTTTTTGTGTACTAAAAATGCTACGGAACCATAGGAGCCCGTGGTTCCGTGGCATTCATTTAATTTTCCTACATTTCAAGACTCACAAAATAGTTTTGACTGCCTAGGTACCTATCTTGGAAAATAAAGACGATTACCTGCTAGAAACTACATACTAGGTAACCTACATCTGGTACCTATTTGAAAGCAATGGAAAATACCTCAGGAATGTGACATTTTTAGGTAGATAGGTAAGTAAAGTGTAGATATAGGCATGGAATAGGCATCGGCAAGGATACCTACGACTTTTTCACAACTGCACTCGTAGCATGACCACCGTAGAAAGAGGTTTTGTCGACGGAAGAATAGACAAAATGACAGATAAACAATCACAATCTGTCATTTTGTCTATTCTTCCGTCGACAAAACTCGTTTCTACGGTGGTCATGCTACGCGTGCTGGTTCGATAAAACTAATAAAATATAAAAAAAATCCCTCGAAAACTCGTTCACAGTAGTTGTTTATCTTTCACAATCACACAAGAAAGTTATCTTAACCACAAAAAGAGCACATCACAACATAATGATTAGGAAATCAGTCCAAACATTTCAATAAAACCGAAAAGTTTATTTCAAAAGACATTAAAAAAAGTTAAACTAATATTTTTCCGCTACAATACCTCAGCGTCTATTTCGTACTGGCTACTGATTAATTTATCTATGTTTATCGTCTTTATGGTCGCAGTTAATCGGGAATGGATGAAACACAGGCACGTTGGAAACTCAATAAAATCCGAGTAACATTTACAATGGCTGGTATTTATTTGAGTGGTATTGTTGGTACGCCACCCGCGACCGTACAGACCACACATTAAACCTGCTTTACGATCATTATTGTTGGCTGAGAGCAGTGGTGGCTCAGTGGTGGTGTAGGTTCGAACCAAGCCAGGCGCTTTACTTTGTGTAAATTATTTCATCACCACTGCTCTCAAAACGGTGAAGGAAAACATCGTGAGGAAAACGGCATGTCCTAAAACCAATCATTCGAAGACATGTGACATCTACCAACCCGCACTGGGCCTGCGTGGTGGATTACGGCCCACTCCCTCTCACCGAGAGGAAGCCTGTTTCCCAGCAGTGGCAATATTATAGACTGATAATGCATTATGTAATGTTGGTTGAATACTTATTTTGTAGGTAAGTATGGAATGTAGGTAGTAATGTAAAATTCAGTTTAGGTGGTAGGCATAAGCAGATCTGCCAGGGTCGCGGTAAAGTCCGAAAGGGTTATCGTGGCCCCTGGCAACACACAAGCAACTGAGGAACACGGGTGGGTTTTAGTCAGTATGAGTCTGACAAGCCCTCGCACTCAGAGCGGGAGAAGTTACTTAATAATTACCCACCCAAAAAAAAAAGGCATATCTAAGCAGGTAGGTACCTACCTGCTTAGATATGCCTTTTTTATTATTTAATTTTCTGTTTTCAGTGGACTGTCTTAGTGTAGTTCTCTGTTTTCTTTTTCCAATGTGCACCAAAATACATTATTAATATTATTATTACCTATGTGCTCTCTGAAGAATAAAAACCTTGTAAGTGGGTAGTCTGAAATTCTATAAATAAAAATTCAATTCAATACAATTCATTTATTCACAAACAATTTACATTGTGTTTGAAATATTATAAACGACACAAAACAAAAAAAAAATTACGTTCGTAATATAAGTTTAAAAATTAACATGATAAATATAAAAATTACCTAACAATTTCAATGTCAACTCATTAAGAATTTAAGATTAGGAATAGAAAACCATTTAAAAAAATTATAATTAAATTAATATAAAAAAAACAATGTCAAAATAATGTTCAAAATAAACTAGGTAGGTACCTACTTACATAGGTAAGTAGGTACCTACCTAGTTTATTTTAGTTTGTTTTTTTTTAACTATTTATAGGTTATTCTAAATATAGATTTAGAATAACCTATAAATAGTTTTGCTATTTTAGGTCCTTTTATTTTAGTTTTTATGCTTTAACACATCTTAAGAACTGTAAAATGACTTTTTGGATAATTTATTTTGTTGGACGACTGTAATCAAGATAACCGAAGTTCACTTCGAACCGTTCGCTGCGTTTACGATTATGCCATACGATATTTTGTGTGCGTTACCGCAGCAAGAAAATCTCTTCTAGAATGAATTGAGTTCAACGAATAATTAGAGCATAGGTTGCTGTAAATGCGCGCCAAGTAAAAAATTTGTGCGTGCTGTCGTTTGGAAAAGAAACGGAATAACGAATCCTGCTGGAGTATCGTAATTCCAGCAAGAAAATTTTAAACGAATAACCGGTGAGAGAAACAAAGTACATAGGCTTATATTTCTCCCGAAAATGAAATTTGTGCGTCTTAAGAATGCGGCGACGCATGAATTGTCAATACAAACTTAATACCCATATCATTTGCAATTTGGGCATATTTCTACCATAATATGTTGTTATTCGGATTTAGATAGTGTTTATCTAGGCTCTTATATCTTTTTTGTTTCCAAAAAACTTTTCTAAAATGAAGTTTAAACGAATTTAATTTCGCACATTTTTACAGCGTATACCTATGACATGTCAATAACAATATTTATGATATTGTTTCTGTAAAAAAAAAATGGAAAAGTATTAAGTTTTCATTCATATTTTTTGGTATTACGGCACACATCCAAAATCACATTATAAATTTTCGAAAGCTAGTAGTGCTATCGCGTCAAGCTGGACCCCACGACACAGGGAATCCTAGTGTGGGGTCCAGGGAATTTGTAAAAAACTAGCACCTAAGGCTCCTATGTAATTTGTTACTCGTTTTTATTTTTATTGTACCGTGTTTTTGTGAACTGAATAAAGCTTTTTTACTTTACTTTTTACCTAATTGTCAATGTGTGCGTGGTAGTATTGCTCACTGTAAGTGTAGGTATATCGCTCCGACAGGCACTCACACTAGCGCAACGTGCTTGGAATTAAATTTTGCAAACATCTCGATTTGTATTTGCGAGCCGTGTTTGCAGGCCTCTTAAGGTTGAGGACACGGTGGAGCATACGGTGGAGGTCTGCCCGGCTTGGGCAGGGCATCGCCGTGTCCTCGTGGAGGCGATCGGCGGCGGTGATCTCTCACGTCCGGCCCTGATTCGGGCCATGCTACGGAGCGAGAGGAAATGGTAGGCCGCCACCTCCTTCTGCGAAGCAGTAATGCTCGCGAAGGAGGAGGCAGAACGCGTGAGGGAGAGGCAAATTTCGCGCCCTCGCGCCCCTAACCGCCGCAGGAGGAGACGCCCTGGGCGTCGGGAATCACAGGCAGATTTCCGGCCACCGTAGGCGCGGGCTTGCGGACGGTGAGCAATGGGTAGCTCGCCGTCCGATAAGGACCAAGCCCGGGTCGACGGCGCGTTGTGTTCCACGCACACCTCAAAGAGATGTCAGCAGAATTGCCTGCCGGGGGTTCGAAGAAAACCGATACTTAGGGAAATCGTGGCCCCCGGCAACATGGCAACTGAAGGAACACGGGTGGGTTTTAGTCAGTAAGAGTCTGACACGCCCTCCCGCTCCGCTCAGAGCGGGAGAAGTTATTTGATAAATTCCCACACAAAAAAAAAGGCCTCTTAAGGTTTTCGAGATATTTAATTTTCTGCATTTGCAGAATCTTATTTCTCGGAAACCAATTATTGTACCTACGCCCGTAGAATATATATCAGTAGCTCTTAATTTATGTGCATTAATTAGATTTTCAAAAATATTTACCGTTTTAAAGTTATCAAGCATTTACGGAAACACAAAAACGAAATCTAGCTCTTAAATAAACAAACGAATTAACTCACTGAAAACGGTATTATTCCTAACATCCATAAAATGTTTCAAGACTAAGTATACACGCGTTTTTTAATAATATATTAAAAAACGTGTGTAAACTTAGCCGACGTTCGCACGGACGTAATAAAATCGCGGCGATTTTTTTTTCGTGCACTTGATTTTCAACGCTCTGCTTTTTATTTTATCTCTTATTTTTGTGGACGGGAGTGCGTCCCAGCGCGTTGGATTCTCAACGCTCGGCGAGAATTGAAAATCCAGTGCGCCATAAAATATCGCCGCGATTTTATTACGTCCGTGCGAACGTTGGCTTAGTCTTGAATCATTTTATGGATGTTAAGAATAAGTCGACGTTCGCACGGACGTAATATTATCGCAGCGATATTTTTTACAGGCACTCTATTTTCAACGCTCTGCTAAATGCCGAGATATGAAATTTCATTTTCGGCGCACATTTACGCACAAATTTATGCTCTCTCTCCGGTCATTCGTTTAAAATTTTCTTGCTGGAATAACGTTACTCCAGCAAAATTCGTTTTTCCGTTTCTTTTCTAAAACGACAGCACGCACAAATTTTTTACTTGGCGCGCATTTACAGCAACCTATGCTCTAATTATTTGTTAAATTATCGAAATAATTAATTCTAGAAAAGATTTTCTTGTTGAGATAACGCAGACCACTAGTTGCGCCATCTATTATTTTGATAGAACAATTTTGACATACTCAAACAGCTAGACTGCTCTTTCAGGAATGCAGTTCAGCTATTTGTCACTAGATGACGCTATTACATATATTTTTTAGATAACTTCGCTTTTTGATTGCTTCGACAAAACCACTCTCGATCGTCGGAAATTGGAATGAATTTGAACACGAATGATATATTTTTTTCAGTTTTCTAAAAATATATTTTCTGTGTGCTGTAAAAACGTTGTATGTACCTATGTATGTTTTTTTTATTTCGCTTCATTTTCTTAAATCAAATTGTGACAGACAAACAAAGCTCTCGGAGTAATGAAACGTATTCTATATATTATAAACAAAATGACGTTTGTTGACAGTTGCGCTTTGTTATCGTCGAGATTATTTTCTACATTCATCAGAAGAAAGAAATTTTTGTGTATAAATTCAGTCAGATTTCATATGGATATAGGACATGAAGAGAAGTCAGCCATGGAACTCGTCAATGTACCGCCAATCGTGTCCATATACCGGCACTCTCTGCACACCTTCGATGACAAGTTCAAATGTGATTTTTTGGCTAACTTGGGCAAATTAAAGACTATGATGGACAGTCTAAAAGCTGAAGATTTGGGCTACGACAATAATTTTAAAGACGAAGCGCTTTGGAGGCATCCCAACAAGGCACCATGTACGTATATAGAAGTGTTTCAAAACAGCCAAATAAATATGAGTATTTTTGTTTTAAAACCGGGTTTTAAAATGCCGCTCCACGACCACCCGCACATGCACGGGCTTCTCAAGGTGATATCTGGTGCAGTGAAAATCAGAAGCTTTTCAGAGTACCCTGTAACACAGACTATGGATCCAAAAGATTTCCACGTCCGCGCGAGAAATGAGGCGGCGCGACTAGCACAGGGCATCCACAAGCGACGAAAATTGTTCGCTGAAATAAGCAGCCAACAAATTTGTTCAGATAACTCTAGTACTTGCACCCTAACGCCTACTATATCCAACTATCATGAGATAGAAGCCCTAGAAATGCCGGCAGCCTTCTTTGACATCCTCTCACCTCCTTATGACACATTAATAGAAGGTATTGGACCGAGACGATGTCATTACTACTTTGTTTCTAATGAGATAAGCACCAATTTAGTAGAATTGCAAGAAACTGAAGTGCCAAAATGCTTCTACTGTGATCAAGCACCATATTTAGGACCAATTCTTGGTTAGGTACAAATTTTCTAATTATTAGGTAGCTATTTGAGGATTTTAAAATGAATTATTAAGATCCATGTTAAGTTCCTGGCCATAAAATATTATATTCAATAATTTCTTATAGGTATTGAAATGTTGAATCTGAAAGTTGATATATTTCAGAGTCTTCTTCATGTTAAATGACTTAAATGTCAGTATTTGTGTAAACTAATATGTATCCACATTCCATAGTTAGTCTGCAAACTCATAAATTATGGTATTACATTACAGATATCATGCACAACACCTTATAAGTTACCAATAAAATTAGCAGTTTGCATAGACAAAGCTACGTGGTGTATTCATGTATAGCGCATACTCCATAGAATGTAGAATTCATGAAACAGTATTTTTTTTTAAAACCTAGCTGAAGTTACCCATTTTAAAATTATAGATACCTAAATAAATAATATTTGTGAGCAGGACATTCCTCTAGCAATTCAAAACACAGATGTTTTATTTATAATAATTGTATGTATCACATATTATGTAGTCAATCCCACCTACAAGTAACAAAACATAAAAAATACTGCATTCAGATATTTTGGTGTTGATGATATAATATTATTGTTGTTAGCAGAGAATGTGTTGAGTATTTGATGAATTCAGTATATATTGTTGATTTTATTAACATTGTTGTTAGAGTTTACTAGAATTCTATGCCTAAGTCAAAATTGATGTTAGTTTTAGTTATATGCTTTTGTTTATTTGTAACTCTTCTGTCAACTATACGTAATTTGAAAGTCTAAATGGTTCATACAAAAAAATAAACATAGTCTGTAATTTCCATAATTTTTATATTAATTACTTTTTGCAGTTAGACTATTCATAACCATTATGAATTTCCTTGCACAATATTTTTAAACTGCTAGAATGTTTTGAAATACAATTGTTTATTTTTACAACGACACAGGTGTCATTAGTATTGTTTATGTTAGAATAGTGATTGGCCATTGTCCTTTCATGACATAGCTGTAATGTCATAAATCATAATACACTCTAGGACTCCTACATCGAGCAATCCTGCTATTTTTTTGTAAAGGGTCTATAACTTTTTAAATGGTTGTGAATTCAAATTTGGAACAATGATTACACCAAAATTACATTAAGTATTTTGATGTTTGAGGTCTTTATATTTAAAGTGGAAGTGCACAGTGACTCAATTTAGGAGTCTGGGAGTGTATTTTGACATCATTTTCTAAATTGCCATAGTGGACTTCTCTTCATTGTCATCATCACAATACAAACTATGCTTTTTAAGTTATGTATGACATTAATTTATGTAAAATTGACCAGTCAAACTAGATTTGAGGCTCTAAAACTATTACTACAAAGGACAACAAAACATAAATAATGATTAATTTTTTAAATTATTGTGATGTTTGTTTTTAATAATTAATACTTATGTATTTCATTTTTTTTATACTGCTGTCTTGAATTTTTTTTATTATATACGATGTATTTTATGTCATTTTAAGATAAAGTGAAATAAAATATGAACATTCCAACATTTGTCACACTTACCCTTTAAAATTTATTTTCATTTATCATTATAAAGTAGAGCATTATTGATTTAATTATCTGATCTCTAAACATTATTACTTAGTAATTTCATGGTAATAGATATATTCTACTTTATAGATTGCACCTTTTATATGTATATTGTAGGAAAGCGAAACTTGATTTCCTTTGTGATGCCAGAATTGAATTTATACAATTTTAACAAAATTAAATGATTGCACTGTTATTATTAAGACTTTTATAGAAATAAGTTTCGTTTCCCAGAAGTAGTATTGTTTTATTGTTAATAAAAAGTTTAATATTTGTTATTTTGTTTATTATTTCTGATCTTTATAATCAGAATTCTTTAGAGACTCATCAAAACTGAAGGGTTGTTGTCGAGCATTAATAGTGAATAAAAAATATATATTTGCTAGTTAAAGTAAAGAATAAAAACTGCATAGTAGTTATTAATTGATTTATTGAATTATAACATCAGCAATAAACTAAATAATAATCACACAACAATTGCACACATAATAGATTTGAACAAATATTGGCAGAACAGCAACATGCAGGTTTAATGCTAACAACAATTACATTCTTTAAGGTGTTCTTTTTCCAGTCCTCACAGGATTTCTACACAGTTCCAAGCTGGTTATCTGTTACCAATGCCATCGATATAGTTAGTAACAACACATTCCATTCAATACAGTGGAATGATAAAACTATTAAAACATCTTTGACATTATCTTGTGACAGTGTTCTTCCGGAATTTTATCAAATATTGCGATGTTTCGTAGTACTACTTCAACCACAAAATTTTGTC
Organism: Agrochola lychnidis; assembly: GCA_963680765.1. Lineage (NCBI taxonomy): Eukaryota > Metazoa > Arthropoda > Insecta > Lepidoptera > Noctuidae > Agrochola > Agrochola lychnidis. Next base: position 8,832,807 of record OY796869.1, on the reverse strand, counting down.
TTATCTTCACTTCGTACCTATAAAGGTCGCTTTAGACCAAACGAGCGAATGCACATAATATTCTATTCTCACTTTACCAAATTCTTTCTGTGTAAACAGGAACAGAGCATTCTCTCGTTGGTCTATCCATACTAGAATGTCAAGAATATCAAGAAAATAATGCTCTTTGCTCTGTTATTTATTGTTATTCTTTTGGTCTAATTCCACCTTGAAACCATCGTTTCAGCGCAAGTCGCCCGTGTACCTTTTTAGGGGTGACTTAACTTAATTTTGTTCCGGTCGCCATGATTCGGCACAGCCAAGCGGCAAAGTCGAATATATATTTTACCGCCCGGCTGTGCACTGTGCCGAATAATGCCGACCCGAAAAGTGTATAGCACGCCTTACTGCATGAGGTCAGTTTCTGCGACCGAGTAGTATTTATACAGGATGGCGATTTAGTCACCTGCATGCGTCAAGTGGGTGATTTTACCCGTCATATTAAACAATTTTCGCTACGAAACTCGACTGCACTCGAACTATACTCAAACACGAATTGGATATGAGTGCCATGGCGAAAGTTGTTTGGTATGGCGGGTAGAATCACCATGACGGATTTAGGTGACTAAATCGCCACCTTGTAGTTGCCGTCCTTTAACTAGAATGCCGTTAAGCCCAAAAAGTTATTTCCGTGAAAATGACAAAAACAAAAAATCGTTGTTTCTTTAAACTATGATTGTTGGACACATCAATTGATATTCTTTTCTGTTTATCCTAAAGAATCCTTTCTATCCAGAAACTCTTAAAGAAGAAGTGTGGGTTAGACGATTTCAAGTGATGGAATCATCATAAATTGTTACTTAACAGCCTAAAAAACATTAATATCTCTGGAACTATTTATTATTGTAAGAATGTTTCTTAGAAAGATAGACAATTTTGAACGCTATAACTTTCAATTAAAAAGTAAAAAAACAAACACGCTACGAACATATAATCTCCTCCTTTTAAGAAGTCGGTTAAAAATTGGCCATTTGAGGGTTTACGGCTTTCTAGAACGGCAGTACAGACGCCAGCACATCAAGTTACCCGAAACTGTCAAATTTTCCCAATCAACTTTGAACCTTAGACTTCAGCGATAAAGTTGAAAATCTATTAAATAAATTTGACAGATTGTAGTAGCCTGATGTGCTGACGTCTGTACCTATATGCTAACATTTTGTGGCGGGTAGATGTATAGTCGTGGTTAAAAGCATTCTCTATAAGACAACTAGCAGACTTGTCTACACAAACCGTTACCTTATGGACCCAAAATATATTAGTGCCTATTTAATTTGCAAGCATGGGACATAAAGTAGTTAGTAAAAAAACAAGGAATGTCTGGCTAAATTATATCTACTCTGGAATATAAGCTTCTACTATAAATGCAACTATAGGATGGATAAGAATTCACTTAGGCATTTCGACATCAATCCGGTAATTAATTACTCGAATATGTAAAGCAGATATCAGACGCTTCACTTTTTGTTCATTTTGTCTTTCATTCGGCATATCTCACTTCACTCGAAAAAGTGAAAAATGAATTCATTAGTGGACCGATCCAACCCTAATAATAATATTAATCCGATCCAGCCTGTCCCTTGCTGTCCTCCTCCAGCGACGCCCTAAGCCGAGGTCCGCATCCCACAGGGGGTGCCCTTAGCGTGTAGTCGCTTATACTCCATAGGTTTAGGTAGTTAAAAAAAGGTTAACAAATCGTAAAAAGGGTTTTTAAAGATGACACTTTCTTGTTAAAAAACAATAAAACCAAATTAAATTTATTTTAGTATTTAACCATAGTTTCCTCTTGTATAAATATGTATGTTAAACTTTATCGTTTATTCTTCAACTACTTTTCGTAAATGTAACTGCTTGAGCACATTTTTTTTTGTCTGATTTATAAGATTTTGTAATCTGTCTATTGTAAAGAACCAAATTTCTAAACGTCAACGAAGTATAACGTTGCTAAATTGAAGAGGTCAACTGTGACGTAGCATAACAACTGAAGTGACAGGTATTACGTTTAGTCGGTTACTTGACAGCTGTCTCGTCACGTGGTTTTTTTTGTTTACCTTTATTTAACTACCTAAACCTATGGAGTATAGTTTCTAATAGTGATGGGTAACTCATCATTTTTATATGAGGTTGAGGGAGTACCTCATTTTACCTCGCGAGGTCCTCACGAGGTACCCCTCATTTGAGGCGAGGAGTTGTACGTCGGCGTATTCACCTCACGAGCTGAGCCCGAGCCGAATTCAGCTGATAGTCCGAGGCAGCGGGGCGGACGGGTGCGTCGACTCATAAGTACTCACGATTCAGATTTTTACGTCTCCCTCATACACATAACTTTCCTTCGGCCATAAATTTTTGATCGCCAAAATAAACGAATCAATGACACTTGATTACCAATCTAATGCTAATGTTTTTAGAGTTCATAGTTAACGTTTAGAATTCATAGTAATAGCTGCTGTAATGTTACTGTGTTTTCAAAATTTCGAGACCTCACCTCACTCATTATATAGCTCACTCAATACTCACTCGCGAGTACTCGCGTCAATAATGGCAATGTCAAAAAGTGAGGACGCGTGAACGAGTGAGGTGGTTCAATGTTGAAATTCGAGTAACTCTTTCAATTTGCGATCACGAGTACCTCAAACGAGGCACCTCATGAGTGAGGGACACATCTCTAGTTTCTAAGTTTTATGCCCTGGCTGGAGGCCTTAATTTATTGAGGCAACCACAGGAAAGCCCGGTTAAGCAGCCCACAACCTCCCAGGTTGACCTGCAAAATGCCATACAAAAAAAAAGGACCGATCCAACGATGTCAGCGTCTTTAACTCGCCTTCCGAATGATCGAAACGCTCATTATTTTGTTAATGTCGTGTGAAAATAAAAAATGAAGTGAACCGAAAATAAAAAGTCACTCGAGTACCTAAGCGTCTGATATCAGCTTAACAGCCCAAAACTTGATTTAGTTAAGTTTAAATATAACTTCGGGTATTCAAAAAAAAGAATACAGGTCCTATTCCTGCCTATCAAACCTTACGTACGCCATAAATACCGATATCAGTACATTATCTATTATCTACTGACAATCTTACGATACATTCTCTTATCTATACGTTTATCAGACCATGTACACATTTTTCCCTTGAATGGTTTATTTTTTTTATCTTACAAATAGGTATTCTTTAGAACATAAACAATTCGGTGACCTTCGAGATCTTTTTGTAGAATTAGAAGATTATTGGACGTATCGCAAATATTGTTACATTTTTGTCATAATAATATTCCCTTTCTTAATAAATAAATAAAAGTTATCTTTAATATTCGGGTGATGGTTAGGTGTGACTATTGTAGGTATCGTACATCGCTTGGCACGGCTGCCCGGTTAATTTTAAACTGACCGACATGTAGGTATGTGAACATAAAATTAGTTCACGAACGAGTACAATCAATCCAGTACCATAATTGCCTAACTTATCTTCATAAACAATTATGACTAATTTGTTTCATTTTCACAGTTCAATGGTGTCGATTCCCTTACTACAACTAAATTTAAGTTCAGTCCATCTTTTTCTTTCTATTTCATTACAAAAAGGACAGAAGATAAATTTTAGTTTAGTCCTGTGAAATTAATCAGCGCCTGTCACTCTCCATACAAGTTTAGACGTGATTAAAAACTTGCCGACTAAAATTACGTCTTATTTACGTCAAGCGCTGATTAATTTGACAGGACTAAACTAAATTTATCTTCTGTCCTTTTCTTAATGAAATAGAAAGAAAAAGATGGACTGAACTTAAATTTAGTTTAGTTTGTGAACAAGAAAATCGGCACCATAGCGTTATTTACGTTGTTGAGTAGATTTTTTTCGAACTTATGAAGCAAAGGATTAGCAATTTGTTTCAAATCGAAACAAATTGTGATTGATCGTGCATTACCTAAGCAATGAAGGTACTGGAAGGCTTTCGTTTGCTAACTGGCCCGAATTGAAATATCGACCTCGGTCAACCGCCTGGAATATATTCAAGAATTAATTTATGATTCGCGATACGTCCAATAAAACAGTTTATCAAGACTATTTTATATCTATCACAACACAAAATCAAAAAGAAATATACAGTACAAAAATATGCTGATTGATTGCGAAATACAATGACTATAAAACGATAAAATAGTGCAAAATATAAAGAATTTCAAGATAACGTTATCGAGTCATTTTGAGCAGTTGCAATTCCGGTGAATTTGTGTTATAGTATAGAGCAGAGTGCAGAAAGACCAATCCTTACCAGCCATGATTGTGCATCATGAGCTAACACAGATATTGTAATGTAACAAACACTGTTGAATTTGTTAAGGAGGAAGCGTCAGGGTATTCCGCGAAATTCAAATTTTCTTACGTTTTTTGCATTTTGCAGGTCAGTTTCATAGGTCCATAAGTTAGCAAAGGTGTCAAATGTCATGATTTGATGAAATCATGACACCTTTATCTTCTTAATCACTATTGCTGATTGTAATGATTATAATTGAGTAAAGCCATATTTGTTACGGCCGCGAATCATATTTTAAATCAACATAAAACCTGAAACTGGCCTGCACAATGCTAAAAACGTAAGAAAATTTGAATTTCGCGGGCTACCCTGACGCTTCCCCCTTAAGCCTGTCATGGTAAACAGAAGTTGTGCAACATTGTTGCAGCAACATGTTTGTGTTGCTAGAAACATGTTTCACATACATACTTCATGTAGTGTTGCCAGCAACACAAAAACGTGCGACATATAGGTTAATAAATCACTGATAGGTTTAGTTTTGTGCCAAGCTACTACTGTGACGGGCGAAAACCTGTGCAGTGAACGAAATATATGTATCACAGAAGCAGGCGCAAATTCTTATTTGGCCAGGCCGTGTTGATGGTGACATGAAATGTTATTTTCCGTCGTTATTTAATGCTGTTAAACCATTCAAAAAGTGTTGTACTTATCAGAGTGTTGTACTTCTGCACACTATTTTGTGATTGCAAACTTTAAACTAAATCTATTCAAAAGTGTTAGCAGAATTATTGTGAAATCTATTTTTCAATGACTAATGTACAGGAAATGCATAGTTTTAATATGATACATTCTCACAAAAATATTGATAAATAGATACACTTTTTCTTTCCTCAATCAGTCCTCCAAATCACAATTCCGAACGGTAATTTTATTCACAACTCTCATTATTCTAGTTTTATATCTTTACATAATATATCCATACTTTTGAAACTAAAGGAAACGAATAATTATATTTTGTCAACAAAATAGATCTAATTGAATATACTTCAATATATTTAAAAATATTTTCTAGTCTTGTTAAACAATTAGTAAAGAATAATTAAATCCCATTCCGGTTAGATAGTTTTACAAATATTAAGATATTATTTAAATCCAGTTGTTAAACTTTGCAAAATATTTGTAAATATACATCAATTTCAAACATTCTACTTTCTCTTATATAAAGGTGTAATTTTTTAAGTTACGCATTTAGGCGAATTGTTCGCTGCCCCTGCGCATCTTTCCCGTGAAAATATAGGGTAGTTGACACCATATTTTATTTTTAATCTAATAAATTTTTAAATGTAAACTGTAAAGTTACAAAATGTGTCAATATAAATTTTATTATGAGCTTATTATTTTATAATAACTTCAACTACCCTCCTACACGGACTAATATAGTTGTGAATTTTACTCGCTGAACATGCGCAAAGGCATCGAATTACTCGTCTTTGCGTAGAAGCTCTTAATTCTATGCTAACGGCCGAAAACTCTTAACTCAATTTCAAGTCGCCCTTAAGTTCATGCTGTCTCTTTCACATCAAGGTGAATTACATCGACAGACTTTTACGAGCGTCTTTTAAGTGTGGTTAGAGTTTTCAGGCGTTTAAATGGCAGTGGAAGGGTACAATGAAAATGCATTCGTGGACATTGTTCTACTACATTTAATATTGGACAGGGACTTATTCAATAGTTATCTGAGCTGTACGTTATTTTTGTCTCCAATTTGTAGAATATTTATAATTAAATCTACTACTAAACACATTAAAAGGAGGCGCTTGCGTGAATCTCTAATAAGTCAAAATAATTACAATAATTCTAAAGTTTTGCTTTGTAAAATAAAGCTCCTTTTAATGTGTTTGTCAGTATAAAATTAGTATAAGAATAATAATGAGCAGACTTTTTTTTTAAATATATTTTCTCAACGTTTCTCAGTAGCACCTAGGTACTCTGTTATGAGCAAGAGAGCTTAACTATTAAAGTCTTAAAAGCCACATATTTACTAGAAAACAAATGTCATCAAATCCCAATCATGTTGTTAAAGTAAAAGGTCGAAATTAATAAACGTTACTTAGCCTTACTTTGGTTACAGACCGTTCCCTATAACTTGTCCCTTGCCGTCATGTTGGCACCATTGCTTGTCAAGCTTAGTTCCAATACAAATAGAGTTCAAAATGGCGACTGACAGAACAGTGCTACCAATCGCATCACGAGGCAAGTTGTAACGAACGCACTGTAAGTAGTATTTTTATTATTCTTCCACAACTGTCAAACTAAAAGTGAGAGCTGGGAACATATTATACAAGCCAAAGCACGTTCAAGTAACGTTTATCAATCTCGAACAAAGTGTTTCTTTGATAAGCAGCTACCTACACGATTGAATATTAATATTTGATCCGACATTTTCCAATTTAAGAATGATTCAAAGTGGGTTTTATTATTCAGTCTAAGTAAGACTTCAACAAGATTTTGCGATAACATTTAAAATTTTCAACACAATGTGAATGTCATGAATCCGTACGGAAATTACTTTGTAATTGGAAATTAATAAAGTTAACCTACCATGTTCAAAATTTGTCGTCTAGTAAATAAGAGTTTTTATAAAAGAAAAGATTCTTGGAAGTAAAAAAAAAGTATAAAACATTGGTCCAAAATAATACGCACCTAAAAAAACCAATAGGACTAGCAGTGCGTTGTACCGAAATGACTGAAGATTAACTAAATTAATCAAATTAATTGTATAATTATATAAGTTTGTCGATAATTTTTTAAAGAGAATATTATTATAACATCGCACAGCGACTTTTTAATGATAAGTTTTTGATTAAATGGTAATTTCGTTAAAGTTAATGTTTTTTGTCTAAAGATCTATTCAAAATTACGAAAAGTAATAATCTCTAAAAGACGTATTTTTTTTAAAGACGTAAATTGCATGTGTAAGAACTCTACAGGATTTTTTTTTTACCAGTGCGCAAACTTAAACACGTGACTTTACTCATCATTATGAACAACTTTTACTATGGGACCAAACCTGAAATCGCGAAAATAAAAAACAGCTTTTCCCTACATTTTGACGCGTTATGCGAACATAAATGTAGAGAAAAGCTGTTTTATTAGCGATTTCATGTTAGGTCCCATAGTAAATCAATCTGCCTAGCCTTTTCCCAACTATGTTGGGGTCGGCTTCCAGTCTAACCGGATGCAGCTGAATACCAGTATTTTACATGGAGCGACTGCCATTGGTCCCATAGTAAATGTTGTTCATAATGATGAGTTAGTCACGTGTTTATGCGCAAACGCGCACTGGTTAAAAACTTACCCTGTATATAGGCCATGGCTCTAACAAAAAAAACTATCTTTTTAACATAATATTTTGCAGTACCCACATTACCAGTACCCAAATTTAAAATCACACAGCAAGCTTAGAAACAGACTATCATACAGGTACGAGTAATCTACATGGTTCTCAAATGATCTAACCAAGATTATATCTGGACTTTGAACCTTGAGTTTGTTTCACCCAAGGGTGGTCAGATATGAAACTTCGACAATTTTTTTATATTGCGTGTAAATCTGATTCTTATATACTACTAGCGGACCCGGCAAACGTTGTTTTGCACTATAAATGTTTGGGGTGGACCACCCTTATCACTTAGGGGTATGAAAAATAGATTACGACCGATTCTCAGACCTACCGAATATACATACAAAATTTCATAAAAATCGATCAAGCCGTTTCGGAGGAGTATGGCAACTAACATTGTGACACGAGAATTTTATATATATAGACTAGCTGACCCGGCAAACGTTGTTTTGACATATGCCATATAAATGTTTGGGGTGGACCACCCTTATTACTTAGGGGTATGAAAAATAGATTACGACCGATTCTCAGACCTACCGAATATACATATTTACAGAATAAACTATTTCATTTAGTAACAAAGACGCGTTTACGATGCTATAAAAAGTCGAACTTTTTTTCTAATTTTAAAACTCAGTGTGCCGGGTACTGTAAGCAAGACACTTCAAGTGATACATTTCCAGGATAAGCTGACCTGTCACTAAAACGTATAGCTTGAGGTGTCGTATCGAGAAATAGATCTTTAGTCAAAAAACCGAAAAATAAATGTGATTTTCACGCGTTATTATTAGATGTACATTTTGTTCTTATGGGTTGATATGAATATGATGAAGTGTTAAGGTTTAGTCTAGAAGTACTGGATCGGCGGCGGAGGGCGAAGTCTCGGGAAGCTCTGGTCGAGGCCCTACGCCACCGGCTAAGTCGTAGACGGCTTGTGCTACTTCAGCTGCTAACATGTCGGCTTGCTGTGGAAAAAAATAGATTTTTAGAAGGTGGTAGAACCGTTTTTATACGAGAATTTAGGGCGAGTCTGTGCAACGAAATTTATTTTCTTTTGAGCGGCGCATATCTGGTGAAGCGCAGTTTTCAGAAGCAGACAAATGAGGAATGCAACTAAAAACTAATAAGTCCATTTCTTTTTCAGGGTACTTTTTTTCCTTAGCTGATGTAAGTCCATCTCCTCCTTTGATTTTTGTTTTGTTTTGTTAAATATAAACGGTTTCTGTATGTTTTATGTTATCAGTTCAATTTGCTTTTTGCTTCAGGCGATTAATTTTAAAATTTCAACATTTCACTTTTTTTTAAATTGTTTCTTTTGTTTTTTCTTAGTATTAATTTTGTGGTATAGTGCTTGTGGTATATACGAAATACCTATAAGAAATTGTTACACTAATCCTAGTTTTTAGTAAAACATTGGTGCCGATTCCCTTGTACTAAATTAACTAAATTTAAGTTCAGTGCATCTTTTTCTTTTTATTTCATTAAGAAAAGGACGGAAGATAATTTTTTGTTTAGTCCTGTCAAATTAATCAGCGCTTGACGTAAATTGACGTAATTTTAGTAGGCAAGTTTTTAATCACGTCTAAACTTGTATGGATTAGTGACAGGCGCTGAATAATTTGACAGGACTAAACTAAAATTTATCTTCTGTCCTTTTATTAATGAAATAGAAAGAAAAAGATGCACTGAACTTAAATTTAGTTTAGTTTGTGAACAAGGGAATCGGCACCATTATTTTTTAATTTTACCAGTGTAAACAATTGTTGGTTGGCCATTCAAGAAAAATAAAATAAATAAAGTCTCTCATCATCGCGCGTTCGTATTTCCGAAGATAAACGATGATTCACGAAGCGCATACTTTCTTTGGAAAGCTGTATATTCATTTATATCTAGAGATACTGACCTCCCTCGTCTGAGCCTCAGCATACACCCTGACAATATCCTCGGTGCCCGAAGGTCTGGCGAAGGACCTTCCACTAGGATACTTGGCTACCAGCTCTTCGATGCGATCCTGAAGGCCTACCGGTTCGGAGCATATCCGTTCGGCATCTGTAGTTGTTATTATGCGACGATCCTGTAAGAAACAAAAATGTTTATTTAGTGCCAAAAACTTTAGCCAGGGCCCTGTTTAATAAACTTTAGATTAGTGATGCAACGAATACGAATACGAATATTCGTATTCGCCGAATAGTAGACATTTACCGAATATTCGTATTCGGCGAATACTAATACGAATATTTAAAAATTAATATGTTTGTACGCAAATCTAATTACTGGCAGACTTGGAAAACGCGCGTCGTCGGTACGTAAAAATACGACGTGTGCAAGGGCCTTAACCGCAACGACGACGCGACGGGGGACTCCCCGGCCATAGTTTATACAGTGCCGCGGCCCGGGAGTTTTCCTATCATTACGAACCATGGACTGATTGATTCATTCATTCCTTTCATTTCATTTGTCAGTCGAAAGCACAAGTCAAGCAAGAGAGTATTGTTTTATTTATTTTCTGAGGTTGCTGCGAAGTGAAAGGATTTGAAGTTGAATAGAAAATGTCTTCTCGTAAACGAGATCAAAGTGACATATGGAAACACTTCGATAAATTACCAAATAAGTAGTTATATGGTCTATATTTCTTTTGTATGAACAAAAGGTAGGATAGTAAGTCCTAAGTAACTTAGACGAACGTTAGTAATAGCTGCGTCTATGTAGTACTAGACTATTAGTCTTTTATTATCATGGCAAGATATTCGTATTCGTATTCGTATTCGCCGAATAGTAGATTTGATATTCGTATTCGTATTCGTAAAAGTAGTATTCGTTGCATCACTACTTTAGATGTATGAGTGAAAACTAATGACTAGAATTATATCTAAAATAAATAAAATATAAACATTACAATCCTACAATTTTGTAAAAAAGTGATATTGTTATTGTGTAACACATTTGTTAAGTTTTACTACATGTGCTGTGTAATAAACCTTACAAATATGTTAAAAAACTTAAAATTATCACAATTGTATAAACTGTTAAATAAATATTTACATATGTATAAAACGCTTGTAGATTTCGATGACGATTTTGAAATTTCAAATTTTTATTAAACAGAAACTTGTAGAATTGTAGCCTGTCATCTACAATTTACTATTTGTAAGTTTTATTAAATAGGGCCAGATCGGTGGCCGAAACACGGGGGCAAACTGGGCAAAGTCACGGACAGAAGCTAGTTTAAAATAAAAACACTTTCCACAATAAAACCAAGTCAATTTTCTTACATACATACGCTAGCATAGCTATCTACCTACACTAATAATACAGCTGAAGAGTTTGAACGCGCTGATCTCTGGAACTGCCAGTCGGATTTGAAAAAATCTTTTATCATTTGATAGCCCAATTCTTGAGAAAGTTTATAGGCTATTTAATATCACGCTATGAGCCTTAGGAGCCGAGCAAAAAGAAAATAAATCAGAAAGAACGTTAAGCGAAAACGAAAAATAGCGCGGTCGGGCAATGCGATGCGACGGGGTGGGTCGGAAGAACAAGAAATTTTACGTGGATAAGATCGCGGGCAGAAGCTAGAATTTTATTTTAAAAAAACAGTGGCACTCCGGGAGTGCCGACAGAAGTGAAAACTTGAACAATTAAAAAAAAATACTTCCAAAACTTTTAAAGTAAAAATACTTGCATAGAACATTGATCCGTAACATAATATAAATAAAGAGCACAATCGCGTTTACAAAAATGAGGTGTCGGTAACAGTGTCGCGAGTACAATTGTTTTTTTCCCATCTCAAAAATGCCCAACGCGCCTAAAGAAGTTTTCACTTCAATATTGTTATATTCGCGATTTTGTGCAAAATTATTTGACTTATGCCATGCAAACCTTTCCTGCGCGAATAGAATATACCCTTAATTTAACAACATCTTTGTCAAAGTCAAATAATTTATTTCAATTAGGCACATAAAAGGCACTTTGAACATCAAAATTTACAAATAATAGAATTGATTTTAGTCACCCCTTCCAAAAGGTAGTTTTCGTATGGAGAAGAATGGGCAAGAAACTCCACCGTTACTCTTTTAAAATATTTTGTATATTTTAATTATATGTGAAGATGATGCACGTGGAATAAGATTACTATACTACAATAGGTAAAATGAAGCAATGACAGAAAAAAATATTATGTAATGGATACATGGTGTTCACATAATTTACAGATTTGTGGATACGAAAATAGAGAAGATATGACGTTACCCTGTCATCATGTTTACGGAGGCGATATCCCCTTACCCTAACATGTTCCCCTTACCTTAACAGTGACCTTGAGCTGCCTGCACGGCAGGTCGTGGTACAGCTCCATCCACTGCACGCCGCTCCAGCCGCGCGCACACAGGATGGCCTCCACCAGGAACATGTCCGAGATGGCGTCGCCGACCGTCTCGTTCGTCAAGTCTATGAAGTCTAGGAATAGCTGGGCTGCTTTACGGGGACCGGGTTCACTGGAAAAAAGAAGGGAAAATTTACATAACATCACGCCTTGTTTCCCCGAAGGGTTGGACAGAGGTGTACCTGTAGTAGGTACACCCACATCTCGCCAGTTATGTTTAAATCCCATGTATAAGGGGGCGAGCCTATTGCCATAGATCGGGCACAAATCCAGACTCCGAGCTGCTACTGAGAAATTTCAGATAGAAAAACCCAATAACACTTTGCCCGACCCGGGAATCGAACCCAGGATTTCATGCTCAGCAATAGCGCTTGCGACCACTGGCCAACGTGGCAGTAAAGGAAAAATATATTGGTACAATTTTAGTGACTAGATTTAATAAAAACATAACTCTTCTTTGTAGTTTCCTAACAATGGCGCCGCGCCAGTATTTTAATAAATGAGGTACCTTTGCCACCCAAGTTGACAATATCTCAAACTCTGGGCAGCTACTGAGTTTTTTTAAGGCATGTGGCAAGTAACTACGACCATTTTGGAAGAAGCGCTCCCCGGCCGCTGCCGCGGAACTTCTCGCTTCGCTCGCTCGGCTCGCGCCACTTAGTCACAGTTCTAACCTAACCTGTTTGATCAGGATACCTTTGCTTAGTTTCTGCGACCAACTGTGAGAAAAGGCCAAAAAGTTAAAAAGAGGCTCAAATATAAAAAACTATACATCATTAGAAGCCTAAAAAGTTTTAAGTTCATTAATTTAAAAAAAAAACCGGTCAAAAGCGAGTCGGACTCACGCACCGAGGCGAGGGTTCCGTACCTACCCATTTACGGCCGTAATAAAATTGGTATCATTTTTATTGGTAAAAGATATGGGCAAATTTAGACTTTTATTTTACCTCGATGGTCCTAGTTTATCATTTATAACTTCCAGTTACAGCTTTATGTTAGCGGGCACGCCCTTTATGCCTGGAGGCTTTTATTTTTGGTTTTGCGTGGATGTGACGCATATTTTCCCACAATTTGTTATTTACGTTTTTTTTTTTTAAATCTTTCTTTGCGTCATGTTTACCGCAAATAAACGTATTTTCTTTCTTTCTTTCTTCTATTTGGATATTTAGTTCTGTTTACGTTTAGTTTTTTTTTTAATTCTGCTTGTGTGTAGTTCTCGATGTTTTTGGTTGGTACTCGTATATTGGCGTGTTCTAGCTGACATTTTGTATTGCATATTGTAAGTTATTTTGCATACTATTTTATAGAATCATTTTTTATTTCTAACTTGAACAGACAGCTGTGCTGCTGGGAAGTTTGTTGCGCCACTTCTTCTTCCCAGCTAAAGCACTAGGAAGTGGTGAAGGGTGGGCGTTTTGGGGGACTGTGTTATGTAATTTTGACGTTCGAAAAGTGCTGATTCTCAGCCTAGTTTGAACAAATGACTTTATTTTTTTTTTAATTTTCGCGAAAACTTGTTTTCAACTTTTTTTCGGAATTTTCCCTTTTTTGTGCTATAAGACCTTGCTTTTTGCCAAATTTCGTAATTCTAGGTCAACGGGAACTACCATATAGGTTTTCGACCCAAAACCTATAGGGTACTTCCGGTTGACCTAGAATTGTCAATTTTGGTTAAAAGCAAGGTCTCAAACTCATCATTTAGTTTAAATATTTTAAGGGTATTTCGGCTTATCTCGAGACTATAAATGCTTTGTATGGATTATATTATAACTCACCCTTCCTGCGAGATTCTGGTGATGGTATTCTTAGCTTTGGGGCTGTAGAGCACGGTGCCGTGTCCGTTCGCCTCGAAGTACACGCCGATGTTGTACAGTTTGGCGGCCGTGTGTAAGTGCTTTACACCCGTCTTTACGAATTGGACCGGGATTTTCTGAAAATAATACAAAATAATTTGAATGATTAAAATTCTAGTGATAATGTTTTATCACGAAGTTTCCTCTAGTAAAGCACAACTTTTTCTGCCATTTTTTAATACGGCCTTGTGGACTCAAGTTCTTGAAAATGGCAATGATACATTGTAATGGGATTGATCTATCATCAATTCATTAATGACAGGACTTTTTATAGTAGATGCAACGTGACTGCGGTCGTTCTTTGACATCGACCGTTCAGATCGACCGAGTGTGGTGCATGCAGCCGGATTACGATCGGCCGATCGATGATCAGTCGATCTTCTATAGTTCATGGATCGACCACGACCACCGATCGATATGGTCAATCGAAATGTTTTAAAGCAATCAATAACATAAAAGTTATTAAAAAAAAAAAAAAAAAATAATTCAGACAATTTTTGTCCATATTTTGTTAGTACCTTTTACATTCTCTTAAAACTACGTTAGTAATGACTGAAAGAAAATAAATTATTGAAAATAAATTAAAATTAAATGAAATAAATTAAAATTAAATGAAATAAATTAAAATTAAATGAAATAAATTAAAATTAAATGAAATAAATTAAAATTAAATGAAATAAATTAAAATTAAATGAAATAAATTAAAATTAAATGAAATAAATTAAAATTAAATGAAATAAATTAAAATTAAATGAAATAAATTAAAATTAAATGAAATAAATTAAAATTAAATGAAATAAATTAAAATTAGAGCTAGATTAGAGCTTCGCGTAATGATTGTTTTTATTACAGCCATGCATTACAATAATTGAGGAGAATCTGTTCAAAAAGTCGTATATCTCTTTCCAAGTTTTTTTTTTTTAACCCTTGGCATAAATGTCCATCGAATGAGCCTAAAAACTTGTTCAAAAGGAGCGTATTTCCCATATTTATGATATATTTTGATTGGAATCCAAATTTTTTGATTTTTATTAAACCAAAAAATTTTGATTCCAATCAAAACTGATGTTTTTCTGCATCATAACACATTTAAAATGTTCTCTTACAATTTTTCTAAATTCTGTTTTTGTAAACGTATGACTTTTGAACAGATGCTCCTCGATTTATGTACTACATTTGTATATATACTAACCAGTGTGTCGGTGATGTAGTTGGTGGAGGCTCCGTTAGCGTACGCGGTCTGAACGATGCCCACGTCGATGTCGGTCGCGTTGCAGGCTTGTATTAACTCTTGTATGTACGACGCTATGAGTGTTGCTATGCGATCTCCGTCGAGAAGGAACATCTTATGTCTGGAATGTACGGAATACGGCTTAGAATGAGAGAAAGAGAGAGAAAAGTTATAAATTTATCTATATCTATAAAGCAGTTCTGTCGCTGGATGTTTAGTGCATAACCTGAACCATTAAAGATGAAACATCAAAGACGGACATCAGAAAACGCAACAAATAACGTACCTAATTATAACAAAGAAAAAACAATTTTTAAAATGTTTGTCTGTCTGTCTGTTTGTTCCGGCTAATCTCCGAAACGATTGGCCCGATTTTGACGGGACTTTAAAGAATTACGGTTCACGCGGGCGAAGCCGCGGGCAGCAGCTAGTTATTAATAACTAAAATTCTTTTTACTATTAAAATAACTATTTTGTCACAAGTCTGCTACTATAAGTACGTTAATAATTTTAAAAAAACATGTGTGCAATTCACACTTGGTAGAAGTGAAACCTTCAAAAATGTTGGATACAAGAAAATGAAAAAAAAAAAACATGTATGACAGAATTTTTTCTCTTTAAAAGTTCTAAAAAAAAGTCCGCCACAGCATACATCACGCTTTTATCAGTAAAAGTGGAACTTTAAAACGTTAGGTAAAAGTACTGGGTCTTATAATCTTATTCCCCCTCATAACTTGCCTAGCCTTGCACATCATAAATGCGCGCGCAGTACTTGATCATTATTTTGCTGCGATGTTATTTTAAAACTGCGATATCTCCTAAGATATTCATTGAAATCGAATGATGTAAGGGCAATTTTGTTTTAAATTAAATACTTGTGATGAATAATGTATTTATTAGGATAAGGATTAATATCGTGTTTATAAAAACACCTTCGCAAATAATACATTATTTTAGAACAAATTTGGTTAGCATAAAAAAGGTTATAGTGAGCCAACCTTAAAAGCTGCTGCCAACCTTATATTAAAGCCAACCTTAAATTATGCTGTCGCGGACTTTTTTTTTTGAACTTTTAAAGGGGAACAATTCTGTGATACATGATTTTTGCGAAACTTTAACCGTTTACGCAGCGCACGCAGCGGAAGCTCTCAAAAGAAAAAATAAAACCCCCCGATTTTGAAACATTCTTCATTGGTGCTCCGCTCCTATTAGTCTTAGCGTGATGATATATAGCCTTTCTCAATAAATGGGTTATCTAAAACTGAAAGATTTTTTTAAATCGGACCATTAGTTCCGCGCGTTAGATTAGCGCGTTCAAGCAAACAAATAAATTCTTCAGCTTCAGAGAACAACGAACATAAGAAACACTGTATAATGCTTCCTATCTCATTTTCTCCCACGTTAAATCTTATGAATTTATGTCTGTCTCTTTTTACTGTCGCTTTTTTGTTTCATCGACTTTCAAATCACAAGGATACTAAAGAAGTTTTCACTTCAAAAAAACAGTGGCACTCCGGGAGTGCCGACAGAAGTGAAAACTTGAACAATTTAAAAAAATACTTCCAAAACCTTTAAAGTAAAAATACGTGCATAGAACATTGATCCGTAACGTAATATAAATAAAGAGCACAATTGCGTTTACAAAAACGGTAACGGAGTCGCGACTTTAATTGTTTTTCCCATCTCAAAAACGCCCAACGCGCCTAAAGAAGTTTTCACTTCAAAAAAAGAACGAACCATACTAAGTACTGATACATACCAAAAAAAAATGTACCTGCCTTTACTGCTTATTTGTAACTTACTTGAATTATGTTGATTTGAAAAAAAAAAAACGTTTTTTTTTTAATATTCTCGTCACTACCTCGCACTTGTCTTTTGAAAGTTGTGTGACAGTGACAGGAATAATGCTAAGTCAAAGTACATGCAAAGTAACGTTTATTAATCTCGGCCTAAAGGCCAGTACTTACTTCTCATCTAGGTAGTAATACACAAGCCGGTCGCCGTCGCCGTCCACAGACGCCACACGTTGGTACGGCGGGTGCGTTATGCCTTTCGGTGGACATTGAGTTACTTTCACGTGGTCTGCGCCGCACTGAAACGATACAACGGCTTTTTAGCATAATTTTTTAGGGTTCCGTACCCTAAGTGCCAACGGGACCCTATTACTAAGGCTCCGCTGTCCGTTCGTCTGTCACAGAGGTGAATCTTTTGAACCGTAATCGGTACCAATTTATATATTTAATCTTAGTTTATTTTTATTTATTTATCTGCCACTCTATTACCAATCTAAATAATTTTCCTTTTTAAAATTAATTTTATTCGATTCTTGATTTGTGTGTTATATTGCTAGATGTATGCTTTGTTTTTACATTGTTTTAAATCAGCCATTATAATAAAAATGTAAAATCCAAATGTATAGTGCATGTGGTGTTAGCCTTTAAGTAATTGTTGCACTTATAAATGTATATCGTGTGCTTTTAAAATAAATGAAATGTGTTAACAATTGCAGGCTAACCTTTTGATAAATAAAAAATTGAAATTTTCAAAGTTAAAAATTAAAGAAGATCTTCATACAAGAAACGTGTTTATTTCGGCGTTTTTTTCTTCGATCTTAATAATGGAAAATATTGTACGGTGGTACGGAACCCTTCGTGTACGAATCCGACTCGCACTTGGCCGCTTTTATTAGATTAAACTTAAATTTGATTTACAATTGGTTTCTTCAAGGTCAATTAACACAAAAATTAGATAGCTAACAGTTTGAGAAACTCATGTTTAGGTACTGCTGAGATTGGCTAACTAAAATAACGTAAAAGTTGGCAAAATCGTAAATAGGTGTCAAATATTTACCTGTTTTGATTAATTTAGCAATATTACTGTTTGGAATTAAGAAATATGGCTAACTAGGGAACTAAAATATTGATTATGAAATGCAATAATTAATATCGTAATACCGAATTATTATTTAGTTTTAGATGTAAAAAAGTATTTGAAAACTTTCCAAATGCCTTTTTTACACTTAAAATTGTTACAACATCAAATTCAGTGTTATAATTGCAATTCATTATTAATATTCTAGGGAACTAGTTAGCCACATTTCATATTTCCATACAGTAATATTGCCAACTTAATCAAAACAGGTAAATATTTGGCAGCTATTTACAACGTTGCCAACTTTCAGAAAAACGCTCATAACAGTCTGTCATCAAAGTTTGTATCGATAAGGATTTCAGAAGCTTGTGTTTATGTGTGTTTTTTTATGTTCAGTCGAGAGAACGCGATCTTGACACCGGTCAGTTCCATACTAACGAATATGTGTTTTGCGAATTTGATCCTTATTACTACTACAAACTGTCCAACTGACGGGTGTCAGGAACGCATTGTTTCGACGGCCGGACTGTAGTCGAAAGTGCGGCTGTAATCGTGAAATTACCGAATGATTCCCAGATTGGGTTTAATCATGTTACTGAATTTCTATTTTCTTAATGTCCCTCGGCAAACTTCGTGTTTTGTCAGTTGTCGGATTTCTATCAGTTGCCCTTTGCACTTGGTGCAGATCGGACGCTCTCAATCGACTTGGAAGTATATAGATTTGTTAATACTTTTTTAACTTAATGTAATTTATTTAAAAATGGGAGGAAAGCCGCTAGTCGCAGGCACAACAGATAAGAAAATAGTTTTACAGCTCTATATAGTTTACACGGAAATCAAAACAACAATAACGTAATTAGTTCTGAATTCAAATATAATACACGATAAATCTAATAATTGATGGACATCGAAATTAGCATTCGTTTGTATTCGGAAATCCGATGATACCCGAGGGACATTAAGAAAATATAAATACTGTACGTGTTTTTGTCGGAGTAGAGGTTGGACAAGGTGGACCTATGACCTGGTGAGAAGGTTGCAGGAATTAGCTGGATGTGAGAAGCATTGGTTGGTAGCCCCGGACCTAGAATTTTTTTGAGGCGGGGCAAATACTGCCGTCTGCCGCCCCCCGCCAATCTTTTGTGGGGATGCGCTAAGTTAGCCCCCGCGAAATTAAAATTTTCTCAAAAAGAAAATTTTGCCAGCAACATATTCAAATTGTATCGATTGATAATGCGCCAATTCAACAGGGGCGCCAAAAATGTTGTAAACAAGGAAAAAATAGAAAGTTTTTTTTTTCTATAGTTCATCTCATAGCTGGCCTTTGAGGCCATGACTATTTAACCGAGCAAACCTGTAGGTGCCTTAAGCTGCTACACTCAAAGCCTCCAGCCAGGAACTTACAAACTAAACTTATAAACTAGGTGAACGCTCGCTAAGGGTACCTACCCCCTGTGGGGTACGAGCCTCGGCTTAGGGCGGTTACCGGAGGGAGGACTCCCTAACCGCCATCAAAGATGGGACGGGCTTTTATTGCAAAGTAGCGGTGTGCTGGCTGGTGCACTTGTCTGAATGTGTCGCCCCTGACGTTGGCGCCCGGGACGCGGGCTCCGGCCTGCCCCCACTATATCCGGGGCTGCTGGTCGGTGTGGCAATATCTATGTCCGGATTATGAAAAGTTGTTACTTACCCCCAAGTTAAGCTTCTCCCCCAGGCCGCCCACGTTGAACAGATGCAGTTCCAGCTCGTCGAGGTTCTTCTTGATGGCCTTCAGCTTCTTGCCGCCCACGCCGTTGGCTCCGTCCACGTACAGGCGAGGGTTGTAGTCGCCGTGGAGATGTAACCGCTTGCGAATGTTCTTGAATGCTCCTACTATTTTCTCGTAGTAGCCTGGAATGTTTACATAATAATAAGTGCTGTTGTTTTTTTTTTTGTTATCTCATCTAAATCTGTGTGAAATGATAATAATATTATGGAAAAAGACATAAATAAATTGGTATAAGGTTCTTTCTTTGTCCAGGCGGTATTTGATTGGAATGCGCTTGCTCTGAACATCAGGGTGGCAACCAGTCTTTCAAAGTGAAGGCACGTGAACAAATTTGTAAGATGTTGGCCACTGATTTGCTGGATTTGTTTTCTCCTCTACCTATCGTTATTTCTCCTGACTAAGTTTATTCTGTTTATATGTTTGTATGTATGTATTTATTTATTCTTTTTCGAGTTTTCTATCAATTATGTTGCACCTGCCATGTTTTGTCTCTGCATCACCCTAATGTTGACTGGAAGAAAATGCCTCAAGCATTAACTCCGCCTTTGAACAGTATATTTTTTTTTACTTGTGCATAAAGTTTTAATAAATAAATAAGGACAAGAGAATGATGATTATTACATGTAAAATATAAATAGTTTAATACTTTCGTCGGTTAAATTTGGGGAATGTTGCAGAATGCTGTAGACTTGGTCAAGGCTAGTATTATTAAGCAATTCCTCTCTCTAGAGCCCTGCACTGATCGGTGGTAGTTAGCGCTATTTTGGTCGACAGTAGACTGTAGTAGAGCTCGTCTAAGCTGAAATGAAGCGCCCCACTACCGCATTTACCGCAATTTAAACTAATTATGACCAGACACTTTAAATCAAGTCAATTTCCAAGCAAGCTCCGCCCCTCCATGCACCTCACCACTCCACTATGTGCTAAACGCTAACATATCAGTAATAAAGTTGAATACCGCGTGCGCTCTTTGGTCGTATTCGAGCATGAAATTAAATAGCGTAAGTATCAATTCTTATTTCATTTATAACTAAAGTAATAATTGATCTAGAGAAAAAATATCTTGTAGTTGGATAGTAAACTTATTGAATAATAAACATTAAAAATAAATAATGGTGCCAATTCCCTTGTTCACAAACTAAACTAAATTTAAGTTCAGTGCATCTTTTTCTTTCTATTTCATTAAGAAAAGGACAGAAGATAAATTTTAGTTTAGTCCTGTCAAATTAATCAGCGCTTGACGTAAATTGACGTAATTTTAGTCGGCAAGTTTTTAATCACGTCTAAACTTGTATGGAGAGTGACAGGCGCTGATTAATTTAACAGGATTAAACTAAAATTTATCTTCTGTCCTTTTCTTAATGAAATAGAAAGAAAAATATGCACTGAACTTAAATTTAGTTTAGTTTATGAACAAGGGAATCGGCACCACTGGTGATTTGGTTTGGTGTCAAATAGCTCCTCCATTTTTCCAATAATGAGCATCGCCAAATTCATTTTCAAAACGTTGTGATTATGTAAACGTAATAAATTAATCAACAGTCTATTAGCAGGCCAGAGTTCAGTAGTAAATACCACAGCATTGCTAACGTTGGCGCAAGTTCAACTCAATTCATTGATAAATAAGAACGATGTTACGTTTGGTTACTATCACTCGCTATCTGTACAGACTATCAGTTAATGTGCCAAATGACCTCATTACTAGGGTTGCTAAATAAACACTTGCATACGTAATTGTAATTTGATGTAGGAAAGAAAATACCATCCCGTCTGTTGTCATAACATCAACATAACATCACGCCAGTAATCCCCGAAGGGTTAGGCAGCGGTGTGCCTATAGTACACCCACATTTCGCCAGTTATGTTTAAGTCCCATGTAATAGGGGCGAGCCTTTTGCCATCAACCGGGCACAAATCCAGACTCCGGGCTGCTACTGAGAAATTCCAGATGGAAAAACCCAATAACACTTTGCCCGACCCGGAATCAAACCCATGACCTCATACTCAGCAGTAGCGCTTGCGACCACTAGACCAACGAGGCCATCATCATGTTCATCATCATCATGTTGTCATTAATTTATTTCAGGTAAACTTAGGCAACCGGTCACTAATTCAGACTCCCAGCTGCTATAATATCCCCCTACCCGGAGCTCGAAGTCAGAAAACCATTATCTCGATATTTGCTCTTGTGACCACCAAAAAGGTAGAATGAAAATATCCGATCCTAACTAGTGAGATTGTTTAAAGAAAGAATAAAATTTATTTAGACACAGTTTGTGAATCACAAAATATCACTACATAGTATAAAACAAAGTCGCTTTCTCTGTCCCTATATCCCTATGTATGCTTAAATCTTTAAAACTACGCAACGGATTTTGATGCGGTTTTTTTTAATAGATAGAGTGATTGAAGAGGAAGGTTTATATGTATAATAACCCGGTTTATACCCGTGCGAAGCCGGGGCGGGTCGCTAATAGATAATAAAATAAAAGGTGAAAATAATGTTTTAACAACAATAGTGTGTGCCTCACGGCTGCGCCAAAAAGGTTCATTTCAGCATTAATGCCAGACAGATGCTGTCTGATGCTAGTTTACTAATGAAAGGCTTTTTGTTTGTGTGTTACGCTTTCACACAAAAACAGCTAAACAGATTTGGATGAAATTTGGCACATAGGTAGACCAGGACCTGGATTCCCGTGGGATAGTTTCCGACATCCACGCGGGCGAAGCCGCTGGCAAAAGCTAATACCTTATAATGTGCGTCTTATTTGTGCAGAATATTAAAAAAATCTTTCTTAATTTTTTTCTATAAGTCTTTTTATCCCAGGGCAATCAGATTCGCTAATAAATTAGCGTACTGACTAATCCTCAGCCCCGGATCAAGGGGGGGCAAGCCGGGCCCGTGCCCCGGGCGCCAACTTCAGGGGGCGACATATTCAAGCGTAGCAGACAAGTGCACCATCCAGCACACCGCAACTTTGCAATAAATGAGCCGCGCAGCACATTTATAATCTTTCAATTTTTTTTCTTTTTACAACAATCTTGGCGCCCCTTTTGAATTGGCGCATTATCGATCGATACAATTTGATTAATATGTTGCTTCCAAAATTTTCATTTTGAGAAAATTTTTGTTCGCGGGGTCTAACTTAGCGGATCCCCATAAGATTGGCGGGGGGCGGCAGACGGCAGTATTAGCCCCGCCTCAAAAAAAATCTAGATCCGGAGCTGCTAATCCTCGACTAAGGGTGTTTGCATAAAAAAGCGGAATTTCGGGCCCGACTCCAGGTACAACTCGCTGCAGGTTGATGAAAGGCAAGAAATACAATGCTTTACGTTTTTTTAAGTGTGATCGCATATATTAATACGGGGCAATTTTACCCACACCGATCGGTACCGAGTTGTCTTTACCAGGAACCTGCATCTTTATGCAAGCACCAGCATTCTGGCAGTAAAGAAGAATGTCTAGTAACCTTCTTCAGTAGGAGTTCCGTAAGAGTTATCATTGCGGCACTTGACGAAGAAATGCAACATCGGGGTGGTGACGATACCGAACTCCTTGGGCGTTCCCTTCAGAGCTATCACGCCGTTCGCTGCAGCCGCTGCCAAGCGGGGACTTGTGTACCTGGAAGATTAAGAAGAATATTATGAACCTTAATACCAAGGGATATCGTGGTAGTTCGGCCGCTCTGCCAACATAATCTCCGAACAAGAACGAGGTTTGCTGAACCGCGCGCTCCTCCCCTCGCTCTTGATACGTCCCTCGATCGCCCTCACCCTCGACAGTCCCCGCTAAACGACGTATCGAGCAGACAAGACTATTGACTCGCTCGCGCCGTGCATCAGTGTTCAACTTTTTATTGTTTGTTATAAATTTAATTAATGTTGTCAGAGCTGTATTTATTTTGAAGAGTTCCTTAACCACCAAATACACAACAGACTCTACAGTGGTAACCCCGACCTATAGACTGGAAGCCGACCTCAACATCGTTGGGGAAATGTTAGGTAGATGATAGTAATGAAAATCGCTGACAATCAGTTCAATCAAAGCCTCCCTTCACCATTACCTAGTGTTTAACTCGGATGAAAATAATAATTAACTAGTTTTAACTCACAGACCGCATTAAGAACTCTATACTTCGTTCCATAACACAAATTATAGCGGACGCTGGCCGCACAGCTGCTGGACTAAAGTGGAACTGGGCTGGCCACATCTGACGCATGTCAGTAAGAAACCCAAATAGCAGGAAACGAGTACGCGGCAGGCCCAGAAAGAGATGGTGGGACGAGCTGAACTCCTTCTTAAAGGATTGGCCCGCAATCGCAGTAGACCGGCAAAAGTGGAAAGCGGGAAGGGAGGCCTTTGCCCCGCAGTGGGACAACACAGGTTTATAATAATAATATATCAGGGATGGGCCGAAGTTCGGTTCACATTCGGTTTAACCGAATTTCGGCACCTTGAACCGAACTTCGGCATACGGCCGAAAATCTGTTCTTCTTACTAGGCCACGCGGTGGAAGTGCGGTATGCGGGCGGGGTACATCTAGCAATAATTGAAGTAAATGCGTAAACAAGTCACGACGTGAAAGCGCGCGAAATTGAACCGAAGTTTGACCGAAATTCGGCCGAACTTTTCATTTTAACCGAATGTTCGGCCGAAGTTCGCATTCGGCCCATCTCTATATAGTTTAAATCTTTCATCTACCAGTTAAACACATCTAATAATATCCCTCTTCCTCTCTCCTAATTTTGCTGTGCCCGACAGGGTCCATATTGATCTTTTACTTTGTTATACCATCTATGTAATATATATGGAATGCAATAAAGAATTGAGTATTGAGTAACTGTTTTTGGGACAAGGTCATCACATATGCAACCACTGCAATTCCTGTAACCACTCAGAAAAGTTCGGAGACAATGGAACTCGGCAAATCATAGGGAAATTATGCAACTGTTTTGGAGCCTAGCCATATAAGAAAATGCCGTCGTCTATACAAGTTGGTAATTATTATTGAAATAACTCAAAACCCGAAAAGGGGTCATTGAACTCATCAATATGAACAACTTTTACTATGGGACAAACCCTGAATTAATATCGAAAAATGTCATCTGTTGTTCTATACTACTAAATTCCTTTCCCCCTTGACCCCAGAATAGAACAGAAGGCGCACTCCGCATTTTAGGTACAAAGCTACAAGTACGCGGCGGGCTCGACTTGTCGGGCCAATTCAGTGGGCGTAACGTAGTCAGAAGATATAAGAGTTACGCGATAGAAAGAGAGGCAACTTCTAGGTGAATATAACTGTAGGTAATTAGCGCTGTGCGACCTGAATTGCACTTTATTGTGTCGTGGCAAGAGTCGCTTTTTATTTAAATGATTTTGCTGAGTGAACCATCTGTATTAATCTGTGCCTTAAGCCCATATACATATAAGTATTTACCTGGTGTCCATCCCGATGAATACACTCGCTTTGAGCGCCATGTCAGCCTTCATTTCCGCGATGATTTCCTGGACGGTTTTTTCTAAATCATTGTCACTGAAATGATAAAAAGTAAATGTTAAAATAGTATTTTTTTATATTTTGAATTCGCTCACGTTTTTTTTAAATTATTTGTTTTTGGCCTGTGTTGTCCCACTGCTGGGCAAAGGCCTCTCTTTCTCCTTTCCATTCCTCTCTGTCTTGAGCTATCTTGAATTCCATCCGTAGAGGTTTTAGAAGTGAAAACTTCTTTAGGCGCGTTGGGCATTTTTAAGATGGGAAAAAAGAATTGAACTTGCGACACCGTTACCGACACCACATTTTTGTAAACGCGATTGTGCTCTTTATTTATATTAGGTTACGGATCAATGTTCTATGCAAGTATTTTTACTTTCAAGGTTTTGGAAGTATTTTTTTTTATTGTTCTAGTTTTCACTTCGATCGGCACTCCCGAAGTGCCACTGTTTTTTTTTTGCCATATTTAATTAATTACTTTACTGAATAAGGACCTAATTAGTGTTTATATACTGTCAGCTTTTTTGTACAAGCTTCTGCCCGCGATTTCGTCCGCGTGAAATTTCGGCCCCCGAACCTCCGCGTCGCATCGCATCGCCCCCGCTCGCGCTTTATTCTTCACTACCTAGTTTTCGCTGAGCGTTCTTTCTGACTTTTTTTTCTTTTTTCTCTGCATGCTCGTGTGTCGTCATGTTAAATAGTCTATAACTTTCCTCAAGAATTGGGCTATAAAACGCAAAAAGAGTTTTTCAAATCCGACGGGTAGTTCCAGAGATTATCGCGTTCAAACAAAAAACAAACTCTTCAGATTTGTTATAAGTTTAGAAAAAAACAAAACAAAATTCAAAATATTTTATTTCATATAAACCTACATGGGCACTTATGAAACGTCAGAAGCTAGGTGCACGGTTCCAATTGATCGTTTCCTATGGAGAAGAGCCGACAGGAAACTCCACGGTTACTCTTTTAAAAATAATTGGCTTTTACAATACTTTCAAATAACAGTGTTAATAGGTACTTATGGGGAGGATAGTGTAGGTCTTTCAACAAATACCAGCTACAGCTAAATAAATAAATACGTTACACTGCAAGCCAATGGGACAGTATTATGACGTCATCGAGATTGGTGCAGATCATAATAGCAATAAGGAAATATAGAGCAGCAAATTGCAGGTAATTAACTACTTTATTCGAAACAAGGAATCGCACAGAAACATGACATCGTAAGTGTTGGATGTGGGTTTGAATTGCCTACAATTGTGCCCAGAATGCATTCTTAATTAATTATCTATTGAGGTATCTAGTCTTCCTTTTTAACCGACTTCCAAAAAGGAGGAGGTTATATATTCTTAGTGTATGTTTGTTTTTTTTTTATGTATGTCCGATTTCTCCGTCATTTGTGGACCGATTTTGAAAAAAAAATTTTTGTTTGAAAGGGTAAGTTGGGCTTTGCTTGTGTAGTTTTTGAGTCAGCTACAAAATACGTATTTTTTTCCCACTTAGTATGTAGATGATATGATAAGTTTCTGTCACTGGTAGCAGGTAGTGGTATTCGAATGTGTGTGGGGTAGGTACCACAAATAAAAACTTTTTAATCGGTGATAAAAAACGAAAATACAAAACCCAAGACACCGACTTCCGAAATTAAAGTTATTTTTCACTTTGTAGTGTTTTTTTTAAGTCGGTTGTTTTTTTTTTTTTTGTAAAAAGTTTTTTAATAATACGATTCCTAGTTTGTTCAAACGCTAAGAAATCCAATAATTGACTGGCCGGAAATAATTGTGCGTTGAGTTCGACCGGAATTCTACTGCAACTGGTTGGAATCTCATTCTTATGAACGGTTGAGTAACGCGTTCAATTCGTCGAAATCCAACTATCAATAGAGATTTATCACCGAATTTTCTTGGATCTAAATTGGGGCAGTGCACACAACGCACTAAGAAAGTTAAAACAGGTAACTTTATCTGGTTCGTTACTATACAACGTGTTCCTTTTGATGTGCCATAACTCTATGACCGACTCACCGACTGTTTTCACGCCACCATGCGCAAGCGGTGCGCGTCCTTGGTGCGCAGGGTGCGGGCTAGCTCCAACACTGTTCTGGCGATGATTGCTCAACGACTGGATTGCCCCTACGTTGGGCACTGTTGTAGCAGGCATATTTTATGAATATTATAATTTAAATTTTAACTTCTGACATAACTTCACTTACATAATTTCTGACATAATTTAATTCATTGTTTAATTTAATTTTAATTTTGTTGTGTGCTTTTGACATTAATTGATTTGATATGACATTTTTCTGTGACACTTATAAAATTGTCAAATTTTGTGTATTGTTTTTTGTTTTTAATATGGGTCTAGGACCTGAAATAAATGTTTTTTTTTTTAATATAAATAATAACTTGTAAAGCCTACTCAGCTGTGATAGTTTTCATTTTAAATTCGTTATATAAGCTACTGCCGTGAATTTTTTCACATTTCTAAAATCAACCATTTAGCTGACACTTGACTCTAACAAAAATTTGCACTTTTAAGCTTAATATTTCGCAAACAGATCTCTGAATTCAAAAATGGCTTTAGCACACTCACAATGTTTTTGAAAGACCTTTCCAACGATACCCCACAACAAGGGATAGAAAAAAAAAACATCCCCACTTTACGTGTAGTAAATCCTAAAAAATTTTTTTTTCATAATTTTATTTTACCACTTTGTCGGCATGATTATTATGTATACCCATGCCAAATTACAACTTTCTAGTACTAACAGTCTTGGAGCTAGATCGCGGACAGACAGACAGACAGACGGACATGGCGAAACTATAAGGGTTCCTTGTTGACTACGGAACCCTAAAAATAATAAAAAAACGTCTAGAAAAAGTGTTGCAACTTTACATAGTTTCAAAGATAACATAATAGTAGACTCTCGATGTGTGTATCAAAGTTTTCATTACATTATCATTCAAACTAGCGACGGTTTCATATTTCACGTAAGAGCTCGTGTAGATGGTACCGCAGCACAGTGTGTTATTTTGCCTTAGTTGCGGACATGCCAGTTTTATTTTTTATCTACATAGGTTAAACCTTAATAAAGCATTCTAAAAAAGTCCCGTTTTGATATTTCACTTAATTTAGGAGATAAAAATATATTTGTGAAAGGTCATTGACCTCGCTGAAAAAGATTTTCGTCTGTATTTCTTGAATAAAATAAATCTCAACCTCTTGTAAAAATACAGATTAATTGTTGGTTTGAAATATATTTGGTGTCAAAATTTCAAGTCCCTAACATAACAGGAACGACAGTAAATAATTATTTTCGAAATAAACAAAAACAAATTTTATAAAATTAACTATTTACTGGTCGCATTTTTTTTTGTTTGTAGAATATACTTATGTATAGTACCTTCAACTCGACAAAATTGTAAATATTTATCTAGCGAGATCTCGGAGATATTGCGTTTCTAAGTTATTTTTTCATTTCTATGGAAATAGGGTTGCCACAAACTAGTAGACATTTAAGTCGATTAATTCAGTCGATTTAAACTCGTTTTGACGGATTGACCGGAGATGGCAAAGATCAAAGAACTTTGAAAGGCTATGGGGGAGGCTTTGCCCAGCAGTGGGACAAAATAGGTTAATTAAAAAATTACCAATCGATTAAACCAATTATCGTCTGAATGGTTATTTATAACATATCCTCGCTATCAGATTCAAAAACCATTTCGTCAGTCGTCAGCGTGGTATCATTTGCTTCAAACTCTTCGGATTCTGATTGGCTGTAGTAAACATTGTCTGTTGTTACGCTTAAAAGTTGAAGCGCTGATTTCGGCAACGGCAAAGATTTTTTATATTTTTGACGTGTACTAAATGCTAACGAGGATATATAAGGATCAGATGATTCTAATGCACGGTGAAATAAGTCTAAAATTGTGGTTTTTCTATTCAATTTTCGGGTATGGTGTTGTCTATCATAGCGCCAATATTTATTTCTAGACTCTCCTGCTTGCTCAGACAGCATACCTATGGGTAAGGTGCTGGCGTCTATGATTTGCCGGCCATGCATTAATATTTTGTGCATAGTAACGGACATATAAAACCAATTGTATTTTTCTACATACTTCGCAGCTATAGATTTACAAAAGTCGTCAAATTTTGCAGCATCTATAATTAAGCCACTCGATAGCACTACTAAAATAGTATACAGGTCATCCACCAGCCATGTCTCTATACCTAAGATATCTGCAAATTTTTTCCGATGTTGGTCTGATAGTGCTGTTCGTGCGGAGTTTCCATCATTTGTTGTCCCCGAATTTGGACGGACAACATCAACTAAAAGTGACATTTTGTCTCTTATTTCAGTCTGTATTCTTTTTTTCCGCATCTCTACAATTGTGGCTTCCGGTGATTTTTTAGTTACCCTCCACTTCATAACTGCTGGGTCATTTTTGTACCCCAAGTGCAGTAAGAACTCAAATATTCTTATCCAAGCATGTAAGGGACTTAAGCCATGACGTAAGGCTTCTGGATTTACGGGTTTGCTCATGACAATCCAGCTTATTAAAATCTGTTGCTGTAGCTCCACAACAAGCACAACGTAATTGTGAAGTTGTTCCCGTAATTACGTTAAATACCTTACCATCAATAACAGTTAAATGTAATTTGGGATTTGAGATTATACTTTGTCCCTCGTCGGTTTCCGCATAAAGTGATGATAACTGATTTACTTCAGCCTCTACCCGCATTTTTTCTTCGAGAATAAGTTCTTTTGTCTCATTTCGATACTGGATCTTCAACGGACGACAAAATCTGTACGATTGTGGGCTTGGATTAGACCACAACACAAAACCGTCAATAGTTTTTAATTGTAAAGGGATGTACGTTGTTGTAAATAAACAATTTTCATTTTCGTCATCACCATCTAAAAACTTTTGTTTATAAAAAGACTGTCCTGTACTGCCATCGAACCCCCAAGAACCCTCAAATGTACAATAAACAACGTTTTTCTGCTTTTGTTTGCAATATTGAGAAATTTTTTCAGTACCTAATTTTATGATTCGGCGAAATGTGTGTAGTAACAAACTGTGAAGTGAGACACTTGCTTCCCTTTCATTAATAACTATTTCTTCCTCAGGATAACACATTTTTTTGGCTATTTGCAATTTGTAGTATGGAGGATAAGCTAAGAAGCCTCTTTCTTTCAAATCTCTCTGTATGGATGTGTAATCTTCCACGGTTAGTTTCCTATCTATTACGAAAGAAAGGGCTTCATCAGGGGTATAAGGTTTAGGTTCGACTTTTATTTTAATCGATGTTGCAATTTTTTTAGGACGAGTAGGACTTTTCAGACACTCATTTATTACGAACTCTAACTCCTGAGCAGAGCTTTTGTTAAGTTTTTCACCGCCAATTTCGTCAGTTACGATATTCGACATTATTTTAATTATTTCTGACTGCGGCTGATCTTGAAGCGACACTTCTAAACTTTTTCGTATACGACGCTTTTGACGGGAGCTTTTTTCATTCGAAGAAGATGTAATGTCATAAGATGTTCCGGGTATGGATTCCTCTTGGCGGTAACTTAATATGTGTGAAGTAGAAGGGCTTTCGTATGAAGTTTCAGGTATCGGTTCTATAAGCATCATATCGCTTACAGAACCACTACCTGATGGTTCTGGTTCTTGAGGTCTTAGAGAGTCATGAGAAGGAAAAGTATCTTCATTTTTATTTAATTCTTTAGTCCTTTT
This sequence comes from Agrochola lychnidis, assembly GCA_963680765.1. Lineage (NCBI taxonomy): Eukaryota > Metazoa > Arthropoda > Insecta > Lepidoptera > Noctuidae > Agrochola > Agrochola lychnidis. The sequence continues at coordinate 8,801,777 of OY796869.1, read as the reverse complement.
TTCTATTTTGGTTTTCGGTATTTCAACATCAAAAATTGTAGCAAGCCATTTCTCGTTCTTTTTACTAAAGCGTTTAAAAATTTTTTTTGCTGTTATTATAAAGCTTTTCGCACTTATAGATAAATTTGGAAATACTATCTTTAAGACTTTTGTTTTGTAAATCAACATTGTTAGGAATACCCGTTGGATATAATGCATTTAAAATAATCATGGTTCGTTCGTTCATTTCAAGGTCACCCGGTCTATGTTTTGACCCATATAGTCGGGCCTTTTCTACCAAAACATTATAAATATCCAGTTTCGTAAGCTTGTTCGGATCCGTATTCAGGCGTTGGTCGTCGGTAATAATTGCCACTCGCTGACCAGTATGAGAGTTGGCGCCCTCATGCCCCCCTTGCATTAAGTCCTCTGGTCGGGGCCCAGACGGACATCCCCCAGCAGAACGGGTCAGTGCCTGCTAAGGCAAAGCAGTGCCATGGGTCTTTGACGGCTCCATGACACCTCACCCCCGCTTCTCCAGATATTATGTATAGGAATTGGGTTTTAGCATTTGCCTAACGAGAGCGGACCCCTTCCCAATTCCACATAATATCTTTCATCGAAGATAGATATTATAAACAAAAGTAATGGTCAAAATTCAACCGTAAATATTTTTTAATTTTAACTTTGTTCAAATATTTTTCCATAATTATATACTTAAAGTATGTCAACTAGGCACGTCATACTTTAAACCGGTAATTGCGATAATACCTGAGTCAAAAAGTAATGTTTGTTTGAGCATTGTTTATTGCACACAGGTTTGTTTGACAACCCTAGCCCACAATTTAAAAATTCGATATTTCTGAAATCCTGGGTTTGTTGCACCTGGTTTTTTTTGTGGCGATAGTTATTATAGTTATCAACATATAGACATTTAAAAAAAACGCGACCATGAAGAGAATAGCCAGAAAAAAAAAAATTACAGAATCATAAAAAAAAAAATATTCACACCTGGGTGAGCAAGATTATTCAAGTTTTCAAGAAAAATTTGGTTCCTATAGTCAATTCCTATCATACCGTAGAACATTTAGTGCAAAAATTTAATCCAAAAATGAGGTATTGCGTTTCTACGGTTTTTAAGGATTTTTCTCGATTTTCTTAATTTCTCTTAAACTATGGTAGTTAGACCCGGCGGAGTTTTAATGTGGTGGATGTTTGATTGTTAGCTTTTCAAAAAACATATAAAACAAGCATGTCCGCAACTAAGGCAAAATAACACACTGTGCGCAGCCGCGCCGACACCGTTTCGCATAAGGAACCATGTAAACTGAACGCTGAAGGGCCGCCGCCGCCGCACCGTCTCTGCTTGTTTTAGCCATATCACTCTACATTTTTAGTAATACATACAATTTGTGCTTGCATAAATAAACAGAAAGTGGCAAAATGAAAGTAAAAAGTCAAATAGAATGTTTTGGCGCGGCGCGGCAGCGGGCTGGCAACGTTGCATACACACAGCTTAGAGGCGCCGCGGCGACGGCGTCGACGCCCTGAGCACTTAGGGTGTTTTACTCGTGACATTGTCGAATTATTATTTTAGAGGAGCTAGTGGCTAAGTACTAACAACGGCACGGGTCGATCCATCAGGTTAAGCTACGCTTGCCAGGGTTGGTCCGTGAATGGGTGACCATTTCTACATACCGACTCCTCCGTGCCTCGGAAAGCACGTTAAGCCGTAGGTCCCGGCTGTCATTCGTGAATCTTTGACAGCCGTTACGGGTCGTCAGAAGCCCGAAAGTCTGACAGTCTTTACCAAGGGGGGTATTACTTACCTAATTGCTGGGTTGTACAGATCAGATAGGCAGTCGCTCCATGTAAAATACTGGTATTAAGCTGCATCCGGTTAGACTGGGAGCCGACCCCAACATAGTAGGGAAAAGGTTAAGCAGATTGATTGTCTAATTATTTTGTATGAAAAATTAAAACGAAAACAATGAAAAGTAATTCATATGCCAGTAGATTCTTCGACATGGTCTCATGAAATACCCTAGAGTTATGGGATATCATCAAAAGTAACCCGTTGTAGAAGTATAGACGGATCTCCAGAAATATGTGGGCTCTTTCTTTTATGTTACTGGGTGACAAAAAAGACAGGGGCCCATAGAACATATCCTGATATAAAGTTGAAATGTCTGATGTGCCTGTAACATGGAAGACTATGTGCTTCCTACTCTATTCTCTGAACAAGGTCGTTCACAAAGAGGTTTACTACTACTGAATTTCCTTTACCTTTATGCCTTTGCCTTTAGTTATAGGGAGCAGTGGTGGCCCAGTGATAACGCCCCGACTTACGAATTGTAGGTCGTGGACTTGAACTCAGGCGTTTTATTTTGTGTTAATAATTTTATCACCACTGCTCTCAAAAATGGTGAAGGAAAACATCGTGAGGAAACCGGCATGTAGGTAGAACCAAAAATTCGAAGGTATGTGACATTTACCGCACCCGCGTGGTAGATTATAGCCCACTTCGGAGAGATCAAGCGCCGGACCAACGTGTTTTTCGAGGCACAGGGTACCACAACCCCAGCTTCCAAATTCCTGACTGTTACTGAGAAATTCCTAATGGAAAAACCTATATAACACAATGCCCGCCCGACGCTCAGCAGTCGCGCTTGCGTTCACGAGACCATCGGGGCACTTTACACTTACGCAAGATTCAAAACGAATTTCTCCTAAACTATTGATAGATATTTGATGGGGTTACGTTAGTATTTACGAAACCATATTATAGTAGGTATAAAATATTATAATTTTTTTTTATCCGTCTGTTAGGTTATTAGAAAATATTCCACTCCTTTTATCTAAGTAATTTTTTATTAATATGATAAAGCAAAAAATTCTTTACGCGCGTTAGGCATTTTTGAGATGGGACTAAACCATTGATTTCGCGACACTGTTACCGAGTTTACCGACACCGTGGAGTAAAAGACATCAACGCGTTGATTACCGCGGTGCCGATTTTTTTTCAAGTTTTCACTTCTGTTGGCACTCCCGGAGTGCCACTGTTTTTTTTTTTTACTCAGGCATCATCCCTATTGTTATTTCACGAGAATAACGCTTTTGAATTTTGCGAACTATAAGGTATTTGTGCTGTCACTGTACGTCAATCTTACCTGACATTAGCGAGCCGGGTGGCAATGCCCTCCCAGTTTTCCTGTAGCATCTCACCATCAGGGTCTACCAGCTTCACTCCGTTATCCGGCTCCAAATTGTGCGATGCAGTTATCATCATGCCGATTGTGCGACCTGTAATACATCATAAATTGGTCAGCGAAGACCGAAGAGAAGAGAGTGACTCTGAATTATGAACCTTATTTTTAATAGCTTAAAGTTCATGAAGGTTTGGTCGAGGGCTACCGAAGAGCTTTTTGATAACTTTTCTCTAGATTTTGAGTAACAAACAACCTCTGGACATATTATGCGGTGCCAGTGGCATCGCAAATGCATTGTCCACCCTGCACGCGTAGCATGACCACCGTAGAAACAAGTTTTGTCAACGGAAGAATAGACAAAATGACAGACTGTGATTGTTTATCTGTCATTTTGTCTATTCTTCCGTCGACAAAACTCGTTTCTACGGTGGTCATGCTACGCGTGCTGGAGTAAAACTCGAAATGTTTGTAACAATTGACTGACTGACTTTGATTGAGTGACTGTAACAATTTTGTCTGCGTCGATGTTCGTACAACTTAGCACTTTATGACATCGAAAATAAAGTCTCAATTCAATCTTGACAAAATCTTCTGCGCGAAACTTAAATGAAGCAGTCACTTCTATTCTTGAATACTATACATGTATCTCCAACAGTTAGCCTATTTCTTGTGATGTTAAAATATGCTCCAGTTCACTGATGGCCGGCGATATGCGGATTTGCGCGTCAGTGGATTGGAACGTCAAACGTGATAGTAAATTATTAATTTATTACGTACAAGCTGTGGGTCCGATGGGATTGCCATCGGCAAAAATGACGTCCTTCCATACAAACTTTCATCCCCTAATGAACCCCTTTAGGGGATGAATTTTAGAAGATCCTTCCTTAGTGCTCACTTTCGTTATTTAAATTTCATGCTTCTAGATCCCAGCGGTTTAGGTTCAGTGAACAAATTTTTGTTTTTATTAAGTTGATTGTAATATTTCTGTCTCCACTGTGTTGCTCTGTTATACAAGGTTATTTATTGTTTATATTTCGGCAATCCATTAAGGGGATGTAGGAGAGGTCATTTACAACCAAATGACCCCTTTTCACTCCTGTGCAATTTCCACTTTCGAGTAATTTGACATTTTTATATTTTAAAATGTATGAAAAAAAATATAAATGTTAAATAACTCGAAAATTGTTGACATTGGTATAAGGGTCATCAGGGGTCATTTGGTTGAAAATGACCTTTCCTACAACCCCTTAACGGATTGCCGACATATAACCAATATCCCTGTATATGTGACATATTGCTAAAGAGCTTGCCTTGATTTATGAGCGTATTTTGACCACAGTTTGTCTATTGTCTAAAGCAGCGGTCGGCAACACGCAGCCCGCGGGCCGCATGCGGCCCGCGGACGTCTTACTTGCGGCCCGTGAATGTTTTGTAAATAAGTTATAAATAACGCGCCAACTTTTCAATTATACATTTTAGAAAAAAATAATATGCTTCTCGTCTCACAGATGAGCATTTGAGAGTCATTCTACGAATTGCAACTACAAATTTGACAGCTAACATACAAGAAATAGCCTCCCAAATGCAACCTCAGACATCACAGTGAAATTTGTAAAAAATCGGTTACCGAGTTAGGTAGTTTGTAGTTTTCATTTCTGAATGATTTACGGTGGTTAGTTTTCTAGCTATAAAGCCCAAACTATAAACATAATGTAAGTATAACGTGTGCGAATTAAATTCCGTATGATTTAACAATTTTTAATAGCATTTTTATTTTTTCTATGGGATACAAAACTTGAAATTCGGCTTCAGTTGATTTTGAACGCTCATTTAACGCCTGATCAGAACCTACTTAAAATATTACCATATCTTGTTTCTAGTGACGACCTTGCCAATAAATGTCAGAGGTCTGTCTGTTCATAAGTATTGTGATTTGAATAACGCTCTTTCGAAAGCTTTATTTGTAAAATTAGATAGGAACATAACGGCTGTATGATAATGTTAAAATGTCTGATATGAAATGAGGTCATTCCACAAAGAATCTACGACTGTCTCGTTGGTCGAGTGGTTGCAAGCGCTACTGCTAAGCATGGGGTCCTGGGGGCCTACCACAAGCTCATAAAGCAGTATTATTTTAATATTATTTCAATGTGGGAAGGAGATGAAGCTCTACAGGACGTATAGCTCCATCTCTTTCTCCCACTGAAGTAATATTAAAATAATACTGCTTTTGAGCTGGCGGTAGGCCCCCTTGGTTCGATTCCCCGTTCGGGCAAAGTGTTATTGGGTTTTTCACCCCGAAGTCTGAATTTATGCCCGGTTGATGGCAATAAGCTCGCCCCCTATTACATAGGACTTAAACATAACGACGATACACCTCTGCCCAACACTTCGGGGGACAAGGCGTGATGTTATGTTACAAAGAATCTGGGGTACGATATTCGCGACTGATTATGCAGTTTGAACAATGAGGTGCGACAGTTAACTAATGCATTTCAAGGTGCATTATGTAGAACAGCATTTAATATACTCGCAACTGCTTGCAATGCTAATGTATACCTACGATTGTTGACTCCTAATTAGCGTAGCCTAAAGACAGACAAATTGTTCTACGCATTAATTTGTTGACAGAAATGCCGTTTGGACTGTTTGAAGATGGCGACAGTTATCTTATAATATAATGAATGACCGATTCGTAAACCGATAAACCCTGATTAGTCACGCAACACATGAGGTTCTCTTTACTTTGTCTAAAACACTTTTAAGGGGACGATAACCGACTTTTAATGATTTTATACTGAAGATGACGTCTAAACGAGTAATGTTAGTGATTTGGAAAAAATATGTGTTAAATTAGAGCATTTTCCTAATATTTTAATATAGGCATATTTTTGATTATGTTTATATTACATAGTGAAATTAATTTGTAAAGTTATGTCTAACGTGGATAAAAAACTGAGAATGACGCAAAATATATCGAGCATATTTTTCTGAAAACTTCACCATTTTAAAGATAATTAAATTATTGATCTTTTAGTATACTTGTTTTATTAAAATACTTTTTGTTTTACGTGTAATAAATTAATAATGCGTCTAATTTGGGACAGCGCTCGTTGATGGGCGAGTCCTATTACTGGCTGAACGTGCGACGCGTTGTTTGAGCTCAGTACAGAACACGCAAGCTAACCATTCAAGGTCACTGTCATATATCTGCGTCTTAAGCCGACATACACACGGACGTAATAAAATCGCGGCGATTTTTCATCGTGCACTTGATTTTCAACGCTCTGCTTAGCGCTGAGAGTTGAAAATCCAACAGTGTGTTTTTTCAACGCACTGAGACGAGAGTGCGTCCCAGCGCGTTGGATGCTCAACGCTCGGCTTAACACCGAGAGTTGAAAATTCAGTGTGCGATGAAATCCCGCCGCGATTTTATTTCGTCCGCGCGAACGTCGGCTTAAGGACCAGCCGATCGATTTATTCTGTAAAAAATCGCCGTGAACACATAGGGCCGGCGCCCAGTGGCGGCACGGCATGGCAAGGGATTTTTATGCAACGAATAGAAATAAAACTTATACTTATGTATGAAAGTCAAATTGAAATTTCAATGATGATGCAATTGATGATGATGATTTTTAAGGACGTCGCGGCATGCTTAGGATGCCGCGGCATCATTGCCGTTGAAATTTAAATTTTATTGTCATGCTATTAAATTATATTTCTATTCGTCGCCGTCGCATAAAAATCCCTTGCCATGCCAGTGAACTGTCAAAAGTGTAGATCCGTAGATCTCATCAGGTGAAATGACAGCTCACAAGTTTACATGGTGATATTTTTTACATAATAGCACCGCTGGCTGATCAAATAAGTAGATCTATTCAAGTGGAACTGGGCTGTCACATCGATCGCCTGTGGACCTCAAATGGCAGAAAACAACAACATACTTGACATTCGACATCCCCAGAAAGAAATGGCGGAATGAGGTAGATTCCTTTTTAGGGTTCCGTACCTCAAAAGGAAAAAACGGAACCCTTATAGGACCACTCGTGTGTCTGTCTGTCCGTCTGTCACAGCCAATTTGCTCCGAATCTAATGGACCGATAGTTGAAATTTGGTACATATATGTATTTCTGTGATCCAAACACGGACGTGTAACGTAAATAAATGAATTTTGAGGGGCAAAGGGGGTCATTTTTGGAGGGCAAAAAAGAAAATTTTAAAAAAAAAATTCAAACTGTGCCGTGTAACATATCAAATGAAAGGGCTTGTTGCGAGGATCTCAAATATATTTTTTTAATAATTTTAAAATAAATACATTTAAAGATATTTAAGATAGTAAATGAAAATTGACCATTATCTCCGAAACTACTGAGTCTAAAATTTTGAAAAACAAAATACAGAAAATGGTTCTTCACTCATAGATTACAGGAAAACCTATAAGAAGTCTATGGTCTTAAAATAACATGGTAAATCTCTCAATATTGTGCGTACAAACTTACACTTGCAGTTGAACATGCAGGAACGAACAGGGAGAACATGTATTTCAGCTACAATGTTAATAATAATAATAATAACCCCACCGCCGTATCTCTACGTTGACGTCGTGGTGGGGCTTGCGCGCTCCGAACTCTAGGCCTGTGCCGGTACAGTTTACTTTGCCGGAACAGGTCTAGGATGAGGAGCCAGACCAAAAGAGATACGAAAACCCGCAGGGCAGCATGTGGCGAGCTGTTGGGCAGTAGCGACCCCACGGACCCTATCTCCCGGGAGAAGTCTTGTTCCTCACCTCTGGCTTGCCTTTATTGGCCGGCTGGAGTGAACACTGACGAGGAACGGCGCTCCCGCCTCATTCTTGCCTTAATTGGCCGGCTTGAGTGGAGATTCGCAAGAGCAAACGTGCTCGGAGGAAGGAAGTATTTCAGTAAGTGCTCGTAGGGATCTTGACCATCTTCCGGGCTCTGGGATTGTTCTGAAAGCCGTGGAATACCTCTCCACTCCTCAAGCACCTCAGGACATGTTGCCTCCTTGTTGCTACGTCAATATGTGCTAGCGACCGTTTCTGGGGGCCCATTATTGAGTGTGCGAGTCACCCCCTGCCATTTTATCCGTGTAAGTATAAAACATTGATCAGGCAGGGGCTATAGTCTTACCATAGTTCCAGGTAACCAGTCCACTTTAGCTACCCAAACCCATAATCCAATGTTTTGTTTCCATGTACTGCAATAGTCCTACACCAACCGGGGGTTGTCCTTTGGTGCACTTGTATAGTGCATACAGGGATAATCGTCGGTTGGTGCCTCATTTCTTTAATAGCGTCTAACGGGCCTCTACGAGTTGGCTTCGGCCCCTCGTACGCCTTCCAAAGGACCGGGATCCATGGTCCCGAGAATAGTTAAAAACTAAAAATAATAATAATAATAATAATTTTATTTCGAGCAACAAGACTCATAGTGTTAGTAAGTTAAGTTTGTACAATGTTAAACTCATCCCAACTAAGGAACCCTTCATTATGCGTGGTCCGACACGCACTTAACTGGTTTTTTTATTATCAATGAGTTCAAAATTGCAGTAAATCGGGAAAAGAAAGAAGAGGGTAGAAAGGCCTTTGACGTATAGGACACCCACCATAGGCTTAAAATTATAAAAATAGCCCCGTGTCCCATTAGTCACGCTGGAATTTAACGTTAAATATTTGTAACGGCAGTATGCGTAGTTTATGAACCAAGGTCAACTGGTGCATTATTTAGTACGGCAAGCAGCAATGAACGTGAATGGAACTTTCAAGTTAAACTTTGGATAAATGTTTTGTTGGCTAGCTGTGTGATTAAAAAGTATTTATCACCTATGGATCACTACTGTAATAGGTATCCAAGGGACGACGCCTGCCGGGGTCGCGGGAAAGTTCGAAAGGGATACCGTGGCCTAGGCAAAATACAGGCAACTGAAGGAACACAGGTGGGTTTGATTTAATAATTTCCCACCCAAAACAAAAAAGGTTTTCAAAGCAAGGTTGAATAGCCTCATGAGCTAATAGTTTCACCAACACTGACATTCTTCAAATCCAATCATAGTTCAGAATTCAGCGTGCCAGCAGTTGGTTTTAACATAAGTATATATCACGTCTTGTTTCCCCGAAGGGTTGGGCAGAGATGTCCCTGTACCAAGTACACCCACACTTCGCCAGTTATGTTTAAATCCCATGTAATAGGGGGGCGAGAGCCTATTGCCAACAACCGGGCACAAATCCAGACTCCGAGCTGCTACTAAACACTTAAAACTTTTCTGAAGGAATTGTATACCGTTACATATTTATCTGCAACTCTTCGATTTCATATGAGAATCTTACCATTCAGCACCCTGGACCGGATAACAGCCAGCAAACCCATGCGGTAGACCACATGTTCCAATAGGTTGGCTCTGTAACAAGCAAAATACTTAACTGTTTTGAGTAATCGACACAGGACTCATGTCCAAGAGACGTCTAAGGAAACTGAAAATACTGAAAGTATCTTGTGAACTCTATACTAATATGCAGAATAAACAACATTTCTTTCTTTTTCTTTCTCAATGTGCGCAACAGGCTGATGTAATCTGAAGATATGTTCTCGATATCAAATTACGTTTGTCCTTTACGCTAAAAGGCAAAGTTCTATTCCCAGTCTCATATAACGATATTATCAAAGGTTATTTATTATATTAGCTTGACTATTAGTTTCAGCAATCAACTTAGCCTATCGCGCCTTTCATTACATAACAAAGTTCTGATTGTCTTCGAAACTGGATCCACAACCATAGTTTCTCGCAAATAATCACTTACTTACTTCGTAAAATAAGTTACACTTAATAAAGTGTCTGACACCATTAATTGAATTCATCGTCTTTGTCTGTTTGCCTATGTTATCAACTATCACTATATTGATAAAACATTGCGTTTCGTTCCGTTTGTATTGATTTTTTGTGTCACCGTGTTATCTAGTCATAACAATTAATGTAATCTATTTATTGTTCACGCTTTAATGTTTTGTGGCGGAAAAAATCTAAGCTGTATTTTATCATCATAATATCGTCGACCGTAGGTTCAATTGAGGTAAGGGACAAAATACGATTTTTCAGGAGAGGCCGATAAAGTTTCTTTTTCGGACTAAATCGACCATAACTTTTTTCTTATTAACCTTTTTCGGGTCTGTTTTTCTTAAGTTAGATTTCATATTCACCATTCGATAGAGCGAAAAATTCTGAACAAAACTGTATACTCAACTCATTTTGGGTATTTTGTCCCTTACCTCAATTGAACCTACGGTCGACGATATCATGCCTCTTTGTATTCCCAGAGGGATATGCACAATTACACATAAGCAGTGTCATACACCAAAATTTTTCCAGCTTTGTTAGAATAGGGGGCGGAGAGACGCTGTAAGGATATAAGTTCACATTTATTGTTTTTGTCGAAATAAAATGTTTTGTAGCTGGTCTATTGTAGTATAAAGTATAGCAAGAAACCATCAGACATCATAGGAGGTAGATACCGTCGCATGTAAACATGACTGCAGTCAGCAGCACTTCCAAGAGTTGTCAGATATCTATAGTCACCGTTGGAAAGAAAGTTGGAGTAGGTCCTTTTCCTTCAGAACCCTGATCCATTCAAAACTAGTTTGTATTGTAAAATGTAAATCTTCACCAAAATTAAATCCTGGCTTCATCAAAGTGACATATTTACAAAAAGTCCAATCACTTATCGATGCGTCAATCAAAGCTGACTTATTTAAGTATTTAATGGAATAATGGTGCACATGACTAATCTACTCATTCATTGACAAGTACCTAACACATAAACCACACGAATAAATAAATACTAAGCAGGTATGAACAAATAGCAGACATTGGTATGTAGATTACGCCAGTGCCGTGTGATCGTCTCTAAGAATAGCTCATCGCTTCCCGTAGTGTCGCAAGTCGTAAGTCGCGGCTAAAAGATGGGATGTCATGAAGATGGACAGCTTCCATAGATAACTAGCTTTTAAAACTGGGAGACTATTAGAAAAACTGCACATCGTTTTTCCGGGAAACCCATGAAATACTGGATTTAGTCACCTGCTAGGCTTAAGTGCTTTTTTCGTGAATCCGATATTTAAAATTTCATAAGGACTTTCCTTGTGAATTTTTTTTGTTAATCTAATAGCATCAAAACTGTAGACTTGGAGAAAAGCTGTTCATAGTTTTTCTGGGAAACTCATAAAGATACAGACAGGCGATTAAGGCCACCAATAGAATCTAAACTCCGCTTCAGAGCTCCGCTCCTATTGGTTAATATTGGCACATTTCTCCGCTCCGCTGCCTGGCTCCGCTCCAGTGGACAGGCAGTCTTATACACCTGCTAGGCTAGACTGATTTTTTCACGAATGCGATGTGCTTTCTTATGGAAAGTTGTTTATCATGACGGGGGTGAGCAGATGGCTAAATTGCCAGCCTATAAGGGATCTCGCGCACTAGATGGCCAGTGGTCGCAGCGACCAGGTAAACTATAGAAACCGATACGAATCGCGTACTTGGTCGCAACGGCCAGCTAACTGCAAGGCGCAGACTTAACCGCGGACCACGATTGGCCGGAGTCGGGGCCGTCTAGAGCGCGAGATCCCTTAATCAACCGATACCTTAATGTCCCCACTTTTGGGTCCCGGGCCTCCCGAGGGAGTGGGCTTAGTCTACCATGAACGCCCAGTGTGGCTTGGCATTGGTATAACCTGATTAAAACTTAATGGCGGTTCGGAGCATGAGGCGAGTCGCTGCGCAGTAACGAATTCAAGGGTCAGCGGGGGTGAGGGGTGCGGTACCTACTGCGTAGTGAGTATCGCACTTCCGAGCCGCCATTAAGTCTGATTCGAACTGTACTTGCGCTAGCTAGAGATATAACTTCCTGCAGCTTTTACTACTTAAAATGATTTAAAAATTCGACAACAATGAAACAACTTCAATGAAATGCATTTCATCGAATTGTTCATGAAATGTAAACGCGCGCAGTGTACCTCAATTAGGTTGCAAGATTGATCATCACAATCTCAAACACAAACATATCTTCAATACAGCACTGCAATCTATATCACGGAGATAACTCCATTAAGTATAGACGCTATAGGTAGAACTGTTTATTCGTTGCACGGGTTGCATCGTTATAGGCACGATCAATACTTCCAATTATCGGCATGATAGGGAAGGCGCGTCTGCTCACCTGGATGTATAAGGTCATTCAAAATGGAGTAATTGAAATTGCGTTTCGTTTGCATAAAGGTGGAAATTGACTGCAAGCTAATTGATAACTGCTAAGTGCTAGCTACCCACTCATAATAATTCTGGGAAAATAAATTATTCATAATCGCGTGAATAGTTAAAATCTAGCATTGCTTCAAAGGGCAACGGAGTTCACAAAATAATAGGCAGCCTACTTCTCTTCTTCGTCGTTCCCTCCATGCGGAGGATCGCGACCACATACGACGTGTCTCCAAGCTATGCGGTCTTCTGCAGTGTAGATCGCTTGGTAAATGCTGCCTCCAACGAGCCTTCTTGATCGCGTCTGACCATCGGGCCGCCTCCAGGATTATAAGCCTTTCCAGATCGTGCTTAGGTGAACGCATAATATATCTGAAAAAGCTGAGGACACGCTCCTGGCATATTGTAGATAGCCGTTTGCTGATGTTGACTTCCTCCAATATGGATTCATTCGTTCTCATGGCAGTTCATGGTATACGAAGATAGCCTCCGCCAACACCACATCTCGAAAACATCGATCTTACTGCTTTCGCGGCTTTTAATGCACCACGTTTCAGCGCCATATAAAAAGATGGAAAAAAAAAACCGGCCAAGTGCGCGTCGGACCACGCACAATGAAGGGTTCTGTAGCTGGGATGAACTTATCCCGAAAACAAACTTAACTTTGCTGTTGATAAACATGTTCTCCAATACGAAATGTATGGGAAAACATGCTTCTGCAACTGCAAAGTTAAGTTGGTCGATTATTACTCGTTAATTTTTAGAGCCTACTTAGCTGTGATAGTTTTCCTTTTAATTTCGTTATATAAACTACTGCTGTGATTTTTTTCACACATCCATAACCAACCATTTAGCTGGCAGGGGGGGGGGACACTTGACTCTAACAAAAATTAACACTTTATTGCTTAATATTTCGCAAATGTATCCCTGAATCCAAAAATGGTTTTCACAAACTCATAATATTTTTGAAGGACCTTTCCAATGATACCCCTCACTATGGGGTAAAAAAATAAAAATCACCACTTTACGTGTATGAGAGATACCCTAAAAAAAAAAATGTTTTTCATAATTTTCTTTTACCACTTTGTCGGCGTAATTAATAGGTTACCTATGCCAAATTACAGCTTTCTAGTACTAAGGGTCTCGGAGCTAGACCGCGGACAGACAGACAGACGGACATGACGAAACTATAAGGGTTCCTTGTTTACTACGGAACCCTAACTAGAGCACGTGTCAGTCGTATTTTGGTATTCCGATGGATGCCACGGTTCCTTCAAATTTTACCTAGACTGGTCATTACACTTTTGGCCATAACAGTACGACGGCGGATTTCCTCAAGGCAGCTGCCCTCATTCGTGATCAAAGACCCAAGATACACGAATTCACTGACTTTCTCATAGTCGTCGAGTAGATTTGACCTCGGAAGAAAATTAAAACGGTCTACCACCATTACTTTCGTCTTGGCATGGTTGATCTTGAGTCCAAGTTTAGAGCTTTCTGCTTCTATTCAATACAGCATCTCTTCCTAGTTCGACGCAACTATAGTAGTATCGTCCGCATATCTCAGGTTCGTGAGTCTTTCACCGCCAACGATTCCGCCATGCCAACCATCCGCTCTCATGATACCCATAGAGGTTGAATAACTTTGGCAACAGAATACAGCCTTGACGCATGCCCCGTTCCGTATGGAAAGCTTTCGATTTTTTTGTTTTCCATTTTCACAAAGCTGGTGCCGTCAAGGTACAGATTCTGAATCAGAAAAATGAAATGTGGGGGAACGCCCATTTCAATGAGAACATCAAACATTGGTTGCCACTGTACGCAGTCAAACGCCTTAGCGTAATCTATGAAGCACAAGACCAGTGGCTTATAAATTCACGACATTTCTCGATGAGAATGCGGACATTCAAAATTTTCTCTCGAGTTCCCTTGCCGGCAATCAAACCGGCTTGTTCTCTCGTATCTGGTGGTCTACATACGCTGATAATCTCGTGTTAATTATGCGTAAAAAGATTTTACTGGGGTGGGCAGCCTACTTAGTAGTTCGAAAATTACAGGCGATTGCTTCTTGCAGAGCACACAACTTACTGTAACGTGGAACCTAATGCTTGAAGCTGAATTGTTGTTCAAACGAATGCTTTCATAATATTATGCCGCAAAATAGCTTAAATAGAAAAAAAAAAAAAACACTAAATGGAAAACTAAACGTCGACGGCAAATAATTTATTACTGTTTTTTTAATCTTTTATGCCTATTTGCCATATAATACAATATATCACGTGAATTTACCGCAATATTTCGTTTCATTATCTATCCTACGACCGCCGTTCAGAGTTTGATTCCCCGGCGTTATTTGACACGAACGTGGCAAACCACTGTTGTTTTGCTGAACTTTTGCTACACTATACAGTGTGAGTCTTCATAATGTGCACATATCGAAATGAGGGAGTCTATGCTTAATTTTATCGACGGAAAAAATGGTAATTTTTTTTTTAGTTTAAAAAAAAAAAAAAAATTTTACAAAAATTTTTTTTTTTTAAAAATTTTTTTTTGCTCTCTTTTTATTATTATCTTATTTATAAATTTTACAATTAAAAATTGAAGAAAAAAATACAGATTTTTACTAAAAAAACATGTTTATTTTCAATTGAGGGTAGTTTTTTTCTCAATTTTAATTTTATGTGGACGGCTACTTACTTTCAATCATTATGGAGTTTGTTTCATCGCGATAGCTGATTCAGTTTAAAAGTTACACAGTTTTGTTACAATTTTTTTTTAATTTCATAAAAAGTATAAAAAACAATATTTAGATTTTTTAAATATTTTTTCTGTCGTTAAAATTAAGCATAGATTTCCTCATTTCGATATGTGCACATTATGAAGACTCACACTGTATACCTCATCCACGTTCTTTAAAATTTATGCTTGGGAAGAGAGCATTCGCATGTGTTTTCGTTCTACTACTTCTCTCTATCAAAACTCATGTAAGTAACTACTCGCCGTATGCTCATTCAAGCGTACTCCTTGTCCGTAAACACTCTTAAATTAGTTAGATAACATCTCATAATCAATCTGTCTGACATTATGCGATTAATAAGTACATACTATTATATCTACCCATTACTGATATCCATACATAACAGTTTATGAAGGTTTAATGATAAGCAGTTAACATTTAATAGGCTAACCAGATTATGTAAGAAAAACCACGTTAATAGACTCGAACTTGCTTAGAAATTATATTTTTAGGGTTCCGTAGCCAAAGGGTGCCAACTGGACCCTTTTACTTAGGTTCCGCTGTCCGTCCTTCCGTCTGTCTGTCACAGGGCTGTATTTTTTTACCGTAAAGGCGCGATTCCACCAGTGTGCGACAGTGTACGGCATAATTAATGTTTCTTTCGGCGGATTCACTCAAGTAAACATTTACAAAATGTGTTGCACTGTACCCTTAAAAATTTAGGCACAGGTTTGCCGGTGGAAAAAGAGACTAACGGATCTGCAACTCAGTAGGTACACGTACAAAATTGTAAATAAATGTGCTAAACACAATTTTAATGGAATCGCGCCTTAATAAATAATAAATACGCCTTCCTTACCACACACCTACACCCCTGACACTTACCATCATTTCCGTTACATCACTCTCAACGTACTCGCACATAAAATCCAAAATAGAGCGCAACCTTATTCTGCTTAGCCCAAATTCACACTCACAGCCATATTCTTCTATCAATTATTATTTTTGCGCAATCGTTCTGCTACACGGACCTTTGGAATTTGTTGGCTTTATTTATTTTACTGTTTCGGATGCCAATTACCACCATACTCGGACCCTTCGCTGTATACAATCACCACTTTCTGGATTATCAACACTTTAATCAATGGCGTCAATCATTGACATTAACAACGAGCTGGACAGTATTATCGTTTCGTCGTCACACGCTTGTTCTCCGGATGAATGCGTTGATTATTTAAAATCCGATCTAGCACTAAATATCTTGCACCTCAACATTAGAAGCTTAAATAAGAACTTCAATGAACTAAACTGTCTACTCGTGTCTATTAAAATAAAATGTGATGTCCTAATTTTAACAGAGTGTTGGCTAAAGACAAATGCGACCGTCCCAAGTATACAGGGCTACACCTCATTCCAAACCAAAAACCTTATTAATCAGAATGATGGCGTGGTGATCTTTATTAAAGATACTTTGAGCTTTAGCATTACTGAGCCGTCATTTGCCGATGCTAGCTGCCTAGTCTGCACAGACCAAAACAATATTACTTTTATAGCATTATATAGACCACCATCACAAAAAAATATAGAAAATTTCTTGACCAGTTTAGATAACCTATTAACAGACTGTAGGCACTGTAAAACCGTCTCAGTAATAGGAGATATAAATATAAACATTGCTCCAAACAACAATGACCCCCGCTCCTGTCAATACCTAAATTTTATAGCCTCACACGGTCTCCTTCCTGCCCATGTGATTCCAACTCGGCTTAACAACTGTTTGGATCATGTTTTGCTCAAAACAAACCACAAGGCAACGACGTTGGTGGTAGAAACGTCAATAACTGACCACTCCGCGGTTTTATTAAACCTAGAAATTAAAGCCCCAATACGTAACACAAACAGATGCACTCCTTCCCGCCTAAACTTAACTTCTGCTATCAGCGATATCGAAAGCTGTGATTTTTCAATTATCTTAAACCTAAATGACCCTAATCTTGCTATGGACAAACTTTATGAAATCTTGACACCCATATTAATAAGGAACACTATATATAGAACCATCCCCTGTAAACTTAAAATTATTAAACCCTGGATAACGGTTGGTCTGCTGAGATGTATACGCAACCGCGATAACATGCACAAAAAATCTAACAAAGAACCTCAAAACGCGATTTTAAAATTAACATACTTGCGCTATCGGAATTTTTGTAACAATCTCCTCAAAAAACTTAAAACCGCGTATGAACAAAAAGCTTATTCTGATGCTAAAAATAACCCAAAAAAGATGTGGGGGGCCATCCACAATGTACTTGACACAAATAAAAAGACCTCACCACCGACTGATCTCCTTAAAATAGACAATGACCCAATCATGTCGGTCAATGCCGTGAATAGATTCTTTGCTGATATCGGTAGAAACCTGGCTAACAACATCCCTCAAAACTTAAGTAACGCCCAATGTACTCCTTCCCGCCCAGTCTCGATGCTTAACTCAATTGTCCTACTGGAGACAGATGAGGAACAGGTCAAGGCTATCATAAAAGACCTCCGCGTGGACAGTGCCTCTGGCTGGGATGATATCCCTCCCAAATTGATAAAAGCTTCCAGTCACAAACTAGTTCCGGCCATTACGCACATTTGCAATCTTGCAATATCCACTGGCACTTTCCCTAAGACCCTTAAAAAAGCTGTTGTTCATCCAATCTTCAAAGCAGGTGACAGAGGCAGTGTAAATAATTACCGACCAATCTCGGTACTTCCAGCAATTTCCAAAATACTGGAAAAAATTATTCACAAAAATCTCCTCAACTTTCTGAATAAATATAAAATTATTGCTGAAAACCAGTACGGCTTCAGAAAGGGGGTATCGACGGAAGACGCTGTATTATCTCTACTGGACTCTGTTGTCAACAAAATTGACTGTAAACACAAATGTGTCGGCATATTCTTAGACCTTTCTAAGGCCTTTGACACTGTCTCTGTCCCTATTTTACTCAAAAAATTAGAACAAATTGGAATACGCGGCACAGCTCTCAAATTACTTAAGGATTTTCTATCGGACCGAACCCAGTGCGTTAAAATAGGCGAGTACGTCAGTAGTCAACAACTACTAGACTTCGGTGTGCCACAAGGAAGTTTGCTCAGTCCCCTCCTCTTCCAAATCTATGTCAATGAACTTTGCCTACTTAATCTCCCTTCTACTCACATTATAGCGTACGCTGATGATACGGTCTTATTGTCCAGCGGACATGACTGGGAAACGGCTAGATTGGCCGCTGAAAGGTCCTTGACCCAAGTTATGATGTGGTTGGGCAATAATAGCTTAACCTTGAACATCAGCAAAACCAATTTTATAACCTTTGGTTCCAGACCCTCTACCCTTCCATCTGACCTCTCACTACAAATCAAAGCCCATGTTTGTGACGAGCATGACAGCAATAATTCCTGTTCATGCCAGACATTGACGAGAACCTCTTCCGTTAAGTATCTCGGCCTTTATCTTGATTCCAGTTTAAGCTGGAAGACCCACATTGAATCTCTATCTGCGCGCACTAGGAAACTCATTTACGTGTTCAAAAAGTTAAGAACTTCTGCCCATAACGATATCCTAAAAATGGTATACACTGCCCTATGTGAATCAACATTAAGTTATTGTATCGTTGCGTGGGGTGGTGCAGCCAAAACAATCCTCATACCAGCTGAAAGAGCCCAACGTGCAGTAATCAAAGTCCTGTTGAGCAAACCCTTTAGGTATCCCACGCAGCAAGTTTATTCGGACTTTAAGGTACTGACAGTCCGCCAAATGTATATGCTTCGTGCGATCATGCGTACACATAAAATTACCCCTCTCAATAGATGTAAAAGCCCTACGCTCAGAAGAAGACCCAAACCCGTTTGTCCCCAAGTTTGTGCAAAGACCACCTTTGCACGTCGGCATAACCGTTATCTAAGCACATCACTATACAATAAACTCCACAACGCATTAAACATACATTGTTTGAACAAAACCCATTGCAAACAAAAAATTAAGGAATATCTGCTAACCCTAAATTATAACGACACAGAAGAATTACTAAAACCATAACTTAAACAAATCAGGCACATTCACACCTACACTCACTCATACATATCTACACTCACACTTACACACCTACACCCACTCATACAAAACACACCCGGCAATTAATAAGATACTACCTTTTCCATGTCAATTATGAATTTAAACCCCTTTACTTTCTTCCCCCCCTTTCTTATCCCCAAAATCAATTAGTCTAGTTTAGTTTATTTTTATTTTTTTTATACATAAGTGCACATTACTAAATTGTATGTAAGTTTTATAACATCCATAATGGACGAATGGATGACCCCTGTAACACAGGTTTTTCCTAGCATGGGGGTCATTGTTCAATATTTTGTATTAACCTATTTCCACGTGTAATTAAGTTTCAACCTGTATCTGTGTACTTTTATGTCAAATAAACATATTATTATTATATTATTATTAATAGGCCGCTATAACAACAAATAATGAAAATAAAATTAAGTTAAAAATTAAAATGGGTTTCTTTAATTTTTAACTTTATTTTATTTTATTTTTATACCATACAAGAACCGTGTTAAAGAAATATGTAGTTTTAAAATATTGTACGGTGGTACGGAACCCTTCGTGTCGAGTCCAACTCGCACTTGACCCGTTATTCTTTAATTAACATTGTATTAATAAGAATTTCATATTGTTCCGCTTGTTAAATAATTGCTCATTAGCATAGGTATGCTAAACTTATGAGTCGAGTTAAAATACTGGACTTTCTCATAATATTTAAATAGGTATGTCTCGTTACAAAGTTAGTACCATTGTTATAATAACTCCATCACCTTCATGATATTACCAACCTTGAACAATAGAATCTGACTAACTGAAGAAAAAAAACCCTTGTGTTAGAGTTTTAAAGCCGCCCATGGGCCTCTGCCTTGGCTTCACATACCGTCGAGAAATATCTCTCAGGCATGCCGGTTTCCTCAAGATGTTTTCCTTCACCGTTTTTGAAGCAAGTGATAATTATACAGTACGCACATGAATCCGAAAAGTCAGAGGTGCGTGCCTTGGATTCGAACTCGAGACCTGACTTGGCAGTCCGACGGTCACACCACTAGGAAGTGGTGAAGGGTGGGCGTTTTTGTTGGACTGTCTTATGTAATTTTGACGTTCGAAAAGTGCTGATTCTCAGCGTAGTTTGAATAAATGACTTCTGAATTTTGAAATTTATGTATGATATGGGAAAAGTTGTATATTATTTGATGAACAGAATATAATGTTATATTCCAAATTGAGTTCAGATCAAATATTCAGATAATTTAGGCAATAAACATCAATCACATTAAAAAAATCTCAAAAAAGTACTTTACAATGTTATCATTCCAATACAAAACAAATGTTATTCTATCAAAACATAACATTTATAATAAACTGGGAGTGTTTTGATAACAAATAATAAAGTCAATACATCTTATAAGTGGTTGGAAGCCCGCCAAAAGTAATATATTGGAAAAGGTACGGGATCAAAGTGGGATTTTTATTATTTTAGGCATTTGCATAGCTGAATTTGTTTGTGCAATCTGGTATATGTTAGCCTGGATATAAATACATTTCTATTTTGCACACATGTATGCAAATAGTTCTAGTCTTCTTAGAATTCGCATTTCCTGTCTAAGGCTGTGAACAGACTGAGTCTAATGCCCATTTTCAGTTACACTAGGCGAAACCTAAATGAGTGCTTAAATAAAAATACACAGTTGGATTTTCAACGCTCGGGTCAGCGCCGTAAGTTGAAAATACAACAGCACGCTTAGCAGCTTATGTCGGCCTTCGCAAAAAAACAATCTCATCGAATCACGTCAAAGTTGTCAAAAAGAAAGTGCAAAAACCGGCCAAGTGCGATTTGGACTCGCACACGAACGCGAACGGTTCCTTACCACTGTACAAAATTTAGCAAAAACTGTCAAAAAAAGTTTTTGGTATGGAAAATTAAATAAAAGTAAAAATTTTACAGGTAGTAAGGGGTCCCTTTAATTTTTAACATTATTTAATTTTTATTATTTATTGTTATAGCGGCAATAAATTACACAATCTGTATAAATTACAACTGTTTACCTATTACAGTTCAAGAGATACAGCCTGCTGACAGACAGACAGATGGACAGACAGCAGACGCTTAGTAATCGGGTTCCGTTTGGTACCCTTTGGGTACGGAACTCTAAAAATATGTTTTATATGACACAAAACTTTTTTATTTCTAGTGTCCACACCGTGTGCAGTGTGACTATAAAAATAGAGGAAATACTAAAATGTTTGCTTGACTTAATAGCAATAAGTCCCCTAGTTTATATTACACATGGTGGGAATGGGCTCAGTTAAGCAGGGCAGGAATGCAGGGTATGAACTCGTGACCTCTTTAATTAATAGTGACAGCTAGAGCGGTTACCACAGTGAGGTATTTCACATGGTTTAGCCAAGTAATGAACGAGTATTCATACAAAAAATAATCGTTTCCTGCCCTTCCTCGAAAATATAGATTTTTTATAAAATTTATTTATTGAAAACAAATTTAAATTCTTCCTTTGAAATATTAATTCAGTGAATGAATTGCAATTTCATACACCAATTAATTTTGTGGTAATTACTACTAAATCTCTTCAAGTATTTAGAAAATGAAAGCATAGCATTAAAACTAGAGCAATTTATTGTGTAAAGTATTGCAGTTATTTAACATAAATGTTACTGTTATCGCTAGCCTTGAAACTTTCAAATAATACATTCCAAATAGTTTGCAATACTTTTTCAAGAGTTACAAAACTATGTCACAGTTAGTCAATAATATTAAAATATTAATAAACTAATGTGGGACAAACAAACAATCTACACAAATATTTTAAAGAGAAAAGATTTATACTTTTGCTTGTAATGAATAAACTCAAAAACTAGTGGACTGATTTAAAAAAATCTTTCATCATGTATGCTATATTATCACTGAGCAACATAGGTTATAATTTATAAAGATATTACCAGGGCGAAGCCGTTGACGGAATTATCAATATTTAAAAAAAATATAGTTTAAGCACAACAATTTTTTTTTTTTTAATTCTACTTTTAGATGTTGTTCTATAAGGCAGTATGAATAAGAATTTATTCTTTCATTACCAGAATAAGTCAACTGTGTCAAACAACAAAATATGTGATTACGGATATGACCTGTGAACTCTTATTAGACGATATAGGTATATTATTTGTTTTATAAATAAATCATACAGCAGACATTTTGCCACCAGGGAGTGAGAATTAAACAACAATATGTTTGAGACCCCCCACCGAGAGGGATAATTTAAAAAATATTAGAAAAATATATAAACGGAGCTTAGTTTGATATTGTTGACATTTTAATTATAACAAGGTCTCCAGCATTACCATTTTCCTCATAATCATTGAGTAATTTATTGTGCATTCAGTTAAAATACGAAGTTTTTATGGCACAGTGAATCACAGCCTGTCCTATTGTTTTGCCTATATATTACTACGAGTCATTGACCATAATCACAGGCAGCCGTGTCAGTTACTTCCCGTTATGAATTCGTTAGTAAACGATATTGCAGATGACTCACAATTTGTTACTATTACTTGTACTAAGTATGCAACAATATGCTTACGTGACAAACTCAAAGCGCATGAGAGAAAGGTGCAGCGAAAATATGTTATTTTGTTATTCTGTGACCTTATTTGGTAAAAGCACAAAAGGGAATTTAAAAAATATTCGTAATTTTTTACTCACTTTGTCCGGAATCCGGCTGTGCCATATTCAATAAAAACATCACTCGTTTTCGGATGCATTTCTCTGGCGAACGCGTACACTACCCGTAAGCTACTTGGCGGCATTCTGTTGATACGCGTAAATATTACAATCACCTGATCTTCGACAAAGGTATGTCTTCATACCATTCCCGCTCTGCAAACCAGTTTCAACAGTGAATTTGACGTGATGACGTCGCGTCG
Organism: Agrochola lychnidis; assembly: GCA_963680765.1. NCBI lineage: Eukaryota > Metazoa > Arthropoda > Insecta > Lepidoptera > Noctuidae > Agrochola > Agrochola lychnidis. Next base: position 8,778,544 of record OY796869.1, on the reverse strand, counting down.
CGGCGAACTACGGCGTCAATCTTGACAATCATGAGTAGACTGAAATATTAACCAGGTATTCATAAAAGTATAGACTTAAAATGTAATGTCGCTACGTACGCGAGTAAACAACATGATTTATTATGGTTCTCCAAAACTAAACTTTTACTTTTCAATTTAGTAGCTTAATAGTTTTGAGAATAGTGGCTCAGATGTTTTGCTGTCAAACTATGACGAATTTAGTAAGCGAGCAGACTAAAAAGTTTAGCTATATCACGTTAGATGGCACAGTGTTGTTTTCTCATTGGTTTGGCTACTCAGTAAAAGATGGCGCGCTATCAATAATTGTTGACAAATAATTTTATTTGAATTTTTTTTAGGATTTTTGAGCCTGTTCCTGTTGATCTAAATGTTTTAAATATAATAATATGTAGTTCATGTAGTTGTATTATAATTACATATCAACATGGCCGTGGTATTTTACTATCCTACGAAAGAAACGGACTAGCAAATTTTTACACTACAAAACTGCGAGTGCTACGACATAAGACTGCGAAGGTAGGTAATTGAAGGAACATTGTTAGTTACGCTTGACATATTGAATGAAGGAGCAGAAGGCAACGCGAACTAATTGACGTTTGGCTACAAGCCAGTGGCGCTTGTTGTCGACTTTGATTGTTGTTCAACTGGACAGGTTGAATCATCATGCATGCGTATTCTCCATTGAGATGAGAGATAATTTAGTCATCAGGGAGCGTAGAAACTCAGTTGCGCTAACTTTGTGAAGCAATTTGCATGTAGACTTAAGTAAGTGAGTATCTAGGTAGGTAATGAGGGACTAACTAAAGCTGCGCCCAGATAATATTCTTCTAACCGTGCCTCCGTTTCGAATCAGCGTTGCGATCGCGATCCAAGAACGCTCCATCGCAAATCGGTTTTTTCGCCCCGTTCAAAGGCGATAAGTAGGTAGCTACGATACGACATGGCGTCCAGAGTTTTTTGATCGCGACGCTGATACGAAACGGAGGTACGGTACGGATAAAAAAACATATCTGAACGCAGCTTAAGGAACGCTAGCACTAAAGCATGTCTTACCAGTAGTACCACCGATACAATGCAAGGGTTGTCACCTGAGACGGACTGAAGACAAACTGTTAAACACAATGTCAACTGCTGTTACTAGCTGCCTGGTGTAAAGTGAGGCTATCTCGACGGAACGGCAGCAAGGTGTGGATGTGGAGCTAAGTCGCAATCAAAGTGACCTCTGTGCTGCCAACGACGATGTTGTAGAAATGGCGTGTCGTAAGTTTTGGGCCACGAAGATCTAAAATACAGTCGTGCCAGCGATACAAAGATGAAGAAGAAACTGCCTAGAATAAAAGATGTGCGCTCGGGGAACGCCCGTCAGGAACGAAATTCTCACAATGTTCGTCTGTCTGCTCGAATCTCGATACTCGCATGCACACACACACACGTATACTTATAATAGAAAGAGACAGAGAGAGAGAGAACGCTTTTTTCTTACGTGGCGATTTCTACCAGTCAACTCCTTCGTGACATGAGTTTAATTTTGTTTGACATGTTATTGATTAGCCTTTTAGCAACCGCCGGGTGCAAGTGTTACCTAAATAGACGGACAAACACAAGTTGTTCAAGTATGATCGCTTCTTTAAATTCATGGTCGAAGTGATCACAACCTACATGAACTTTTTACGAATATACCTACATATTGCTATACCTAAAGTCAAAAACAATATGATGTTTAATTAAATGATCATAATTCTTTAGTATTTTTCATCCAAAGTTATCAAAATGATTACCATCGAACGAAACCCAAAACAGCCAGAACGTTTCCCGAAACTAAAGCAGCACCACTAATAGCAAGTTAATTAAGCAAAATACTAACGAAAAGAAGCGGTCCCCACCTAATTAATATCTATTTATGAATGACAGTAACACATGCGTGTATTTAGAGCTAAATTAAAACAACAAACGAGCGACCATTATTGCTAGGGGGGCCATGTTGGATCGGAAATTGGGATATCATCTTTAGGCGAGATTTATTTTATCATTCGTTTCATCGAATATCTAGCTGAGGGTCTCTAGTCCATTAGATTGTAGAATAGGTGGATCGGTAACCTGGTGAAGGTCGTGGGAAACCATACAGGGTCAAATTAAAATATCTAGCGAAAATTCAAAAGTAATCTATTCAAACTAGGCTGAGAATCAGCACTTTTCGAACGTCAAAATTACATAAGACAGTCCCCCAAAACGCCCACCCTTCACCATTCCTAGTGCTTTAGCTGGGAAGGAGAAAGCAGATGTGATGGTATCGATAATAAACACGACAAAATAAAAAGATATGTCGATTTTTTTGGGGTTAATGCCCGCTGGTAGTGTTGTTACTTGAAGTATGAGTTGATCAAATCTATTTTATCGTGTTGAGGTATGTACCACATATCCTCTGTGAAATAAAAAAAAAAACTGATTCAATATTTTGAGTAAGTAACTAGACTACCGGCGGAAGCCGTTGGTCCCGGCTGTCATTCGTGGATCTTTGACAGTCGTTACGGGTCGTCAGAAGCCCGAAACTCTGACAACCAGTCTTACCAAGGGGTATCGTATTACCAAATTACTTTTATTTATTTATTTATTTATTCAAAAGATTGAACTACCGGCGAAAGACCCCAAAAAAAAACATCATCAAATTAATATCTTTTTTGTTTTATCATGTTTAGATATCGATAGATACCCATACCATGTATGATGCGAGAAGCACAGGACCGGTGGATGTGGCCATGCTTGGGGGACGCCAATATGTCTAGCAGCAAACGTCTATCGGCTTGTGATAATTATGATTATGATCTCAGAGAAAACTGCATGTGTCAAACATTGGCAAGATTCAATAGTCTTGCTCAAAATCCCTTCATCTAGTCCATTCTCCAAGCTTCTAAACTGAAGACCAGCAGCGACGTCGAAAGTTTATTGAATCTATGCATATTTCTTATGGCCTGCCTCCATCTGAGGATGGCAGTTGGTTTTGTTGGACGTCTTCCTACACTTTAGTCATCCTCAACATATTTCGAGTTAGACTCCTGGATTTCCGATGCAGCACACCACGCAGATCTGACTCCACGTTTACACCTAACTATGTTATGTACCTACAAGTTGTGATACTTGTTTGCAACATTTGTCTTCTAAAAGACTTGTCGTGTATAAACATTATCAAAGAGGTATTTAATTAACGTTGTTTCAGACATGTCTTATTACCTTTTATGTTCCCCTTTTTCAAAAGTTTTCTACAAGTTTTTAATACCTACAACAGACTAGTCTTTCCAACTTGTTTTAGGTGTAGCAGGTAAACGAGAAAATAGTAGACACAACACGTGGAATAATGTAGCAGATCCTTAACGTTTGTGTTATACGGACTAGGCCTTAAGCGCAGCGACGGGAGACGACACCCCAACCAGCACCCTCGCGCCCCCATCAACGGACAGTGGGCGAAAGAACTCGAGAGTCACGACTCGCGTAACGCTCGTGTTAATACGTGCGTCGAACTCATTTAAAGACCCAATACATACCCTGAGAAGAACAATCCTATAATAATGGTTTATACCTTGATGTAAACGCGAGGTGCGGCTTGTAGCGCCAAAACATTTGACATTAATTTCACCCCACTTTGTATAGATCCCATATTTATATTGAGAGCCATCGTACCATGTAGACATTTACAAAATAAATAGTGATGTCCCGCCACTCTACATCAGTGTGGTCACCGCAGTAATTACGGCATGGTCACGGTGCGCCCGCGCCGCCTCGTCGCTATACCCGCTGTAATTAATCGTGCCATTTTCAGCTAATGAGGTTCATGTAAGGACGAGCTTCAGTAGTCGGAGATTTAGACTTGCTAATAATTCGGTGTTTAGAAAAGAGGTTTTTCGTAAAAATCCAGTCAGACTGCTAAAACTCGAAGTTCTTATGGAAACAATATGCAAGTGGCAATAAATTTGAGAGTTGGACCTCAAATCAAACAGATGATAGGCTACTTAATTAACAAGACACTTTTTAAGAAAGAAAAAATAAATGCGTTTATTGGCAAAACTATAATTATGATAACAATGCTTATAAGAAGAAGGGGCTCGATAACGTCTAAGTAGTCTTTTGGGGTCATCTGCTAAAAAGCGACTGTAGCTTGACTACAAAAATACTAACGGTCTAATAACACAAGCCAGTAATTTAGGACTCGCCCATCAAGGAGCACTGTCCCAAATTAGACGCATTATTAATTTATACTTATAAAAAGTGTTTTAATATCTTTAAAATCAAAACTCAAAGCATTTACTTACAAGCACTTTTGAATTGTCAAGGAATCGGTCAGTCAGAAATATGAAGCTAGTTGCCCATTCCAAAGCGTAATAGGCAATAAACTCGACGGACACTCTTTTATATAAAAAAAAATGTTTTTGCGTAGGTATATATACGTAAAGGAGAAACACAAAGAGTTGTCAAGAGTCAACCTTGCACCCTTGCAACCTTGAGTCGAATTAGTTGAGCATGTGTGCTTTGAGAAATTCAAACAAACCAACGAGGTACCTGGTTGGTTTGTCTGAATAGTAAGTACCTACTAGGTATTCTTGAAATCACGACCAATAAAACCAGTAGAAAGAGCTCCATATTAAAGATGACTTTCTGTCACCATTCAAAATCAAAATATATTTTTTAAATCAACATGGGTACTTATGAAACGTCAGAAGCTAGGTGCATAATTTCAATAGCATGGTTGTTTTGTTTCCAATGGAGAAGAGCCGGCAAGAAACAAATACGTGGAATCGGGACATATCGTGTGCATTCGTGTTTCCGTAGATATTAGTTTAGTTGTACCCTGCATGTTCTGTTTTGGTCTGATTTATCCCACCAATTGGTTTCATCGAGGTTCTGTTTCAAAATAGTTATTTATGCATTGTACCTAATTATGAGTTGCATACAAGACTTTATCTACACCCATGATATGAATCCTCTATAAAAGGCTTTCAAACCATACTTCTTAGGGTATTGTGCAATATTGTTTTCTCGACTTTTCTGTTAATAATTGGTTAGAAATGTCCTTTGCTGCATTAGAAATATCTGGTGGTGTGTTATCAAAGCTTGTATCACTCATTTTTGTAAACAACAAAGTAATACAATTTTGCAATACTATTAACGAATAAAAATGACGGGATACGACGGGAATTGGAATAACCTATTTTTTTTTTTAATGCGGCGCGGCTGTGGTAGTAAAACGCGCGTGCATGACAATGTTCTTTTTTTGAAAGTCGAAACTCCACGGTTACTCTTCATTGAATGAAATCCATACCTATCTACCAATCCATCTGTCTATCCATACCTTTCTATCTTGGTTTCCGTACGACTTTTTCGGGTGACCACTGAAAATCAGCGCTGTGCTGTGGGTCCCCATAGCACAGCATCATGCTGAGTGGAAGCCTTCTTGTCACAGTCATGTCGTGCCAGCAGCTGCCGCATATTTCTATTTGTGCTCGTTATTATATTTAAATGTATTGTTTTATTTTATTGTATTGTTCTCTTTTTTTATGCACGTGTGTCTGTGACAATTAAACTTATTTTTCTTTCTTTCTTTTTTTATACCTTACTACTTAGGTAACTATTTCATTTGGTTACATATAAGGTTTTTCCTACATAAGAGCGTTAATACAGAAATTGGGCAACAACGTCATAAATAGCTTACAAATCTTTCGATGTTTTTATTAATTTGGCGATATTACTGTATGGAAATAAGAAATATGGCTAACTAGTGAACTAAAATATTGATTATGAAATGCAATCATTAATATCGTTACACCGAATATTTAGTTTTAGATGTAAAAAAAATATTTGGAAACTTTCCAAATGCCTTTTTTCACCTAAAACGGTTACAACATCAAATTCTGTGTTATAATTGCAATTCTTTATTAATATTCTAGTTCACTAGTTAGCCATATTTCATATTTCCATACAGTAATATTGCCAAATTAGTCAAAACAGGTAAATATTTGACAGCTATTCTGCCGTCATAATGTAAGTTTAATATTAATGTAGATAAGTATTATACATTAATTATAAACCTTCCGGAATAAATTCTCTATAGATGGTGATAACCGCATCAAAATCCTTTGCGTAGTTTAGAAGTACAACGCGATCACATAGACACACGAAAATATAGCTTATACTATACTATATGCTTTTCAAAACTCCAATCTGTCCAAAAAATTCTTGCAATCATTCCCCACTGCTCTCATTTGTACGTCAATCGTCACCGCTCGCAGGCGATGCGTCTAATTACTCTAATTAATAATTAGGACCGACTCAAACACGCGTTTCAATTGAACACATCTGATATGTAAAGTGCTCTCGCTATGTTAGTGGGCTAGTAATTGGTTCTGACAGCTTCCTCATACCGTTTAGTGCAGATACCTAGATATCCTTCTAGGTATTTACATTAAACTAACTATTTCTCCAGATAAATACTGTTTATTTTGTTTACCTTATTTTACATTAGTTATATCTATCTACAGTCCGGCTGCCGAGACAATGCATTCCTGACACCTGTCAGTTGGACAATTTCTAGTTAATAAGGATCAAATTCGCAAAACACACATTCGTTAGTATGAAACTGACAGCTGTCAAGAACGCAATCTTTCGACGGCCTGACTGTACCTAATTTCATAGGTAGTTAGTTGGAAATCTAAAGAAATCCCCGGCCCTTACTATTACGTTTCCTCTTTAAGCTTTCTAATCTATTATTACATATAATAAAATCGTAGCGAAGTCAAAACTGTACATTGAATATTTTTGAAAAAAAGTAATTGCTACGAGGTCTAGGATCGATTCTAATGCCGAAAATATTTTTTTTAGAATTTTTGTCTGTTTGTCTGTTTGTCTGTATGTATGTTCCAGCATCGCGCAAATTCTACCGGACAGATTCTCTTAAAATTTTGCATAGATATTCCCTGTGTGTCTGGTCAAACTATAGGGTATAAACTATCACGCTATTTACTATGGGGGACGAGCAATATTACATTATGTTGTATTTTTATGTTCTAGCATGACGCAAATTCTACCGGATAGATTCTGTTAAAATTTTGCATAGGTGTTCCCTATAAGTCTGGTCAAACTATAGGGTATAAACTATCACGCTATTTACTATGGGGGATGAGCAATATTATATTATGTTCGTATTTTTGGGAAAAAACGCGCCAAAATTTTAGGATATTGTAGATGGTTATCGATTTAACTTTTTAAATGATTATCATCACGCTATACCTTTATGGAACTAATCAGTCAATCAAAAAATATATAGGAACGGCTATTTTAGACAAGTTTCAACAAAGCAATTAGCTCAGCGGTTGGGCGGTTGCTTTGCAGACGTGGGGTTGTAAGTTCGATTCCCACCTACGGTTTTTTTTTCTTTTTTTTCACATTTTGTTATACGATTATTATTTTTTTTGATAATCTACCTATAATCTATAGATATAATAAAATCGTAACGAAGTTAATTTTTTTTAAAGAAAGTTATTGCTAAGAGGTCTGGGATCGATTCTTATGCGGAAAATAAAGTTTTTAGAATGTTTCTCTGTACCAACCGTAGGGCATAAACTATCACGCTATTTGCTATGGGGGATGAGCAATATTACATCATGTTCGTATTTTTCTCTGCAAATTGTAAAAGGACGCGCCAAAAGGTTGGGATATTGTAGATAGGTAGTTACCGATTTAACTTTTTAAATGATTATCATCACGCTACCTTTTATATAGGAACGGCTATTTTAGCTAACTTTCAACAAAGCGAATAAGTAAGCGATTGGACGAATGATTTGAAGTCCTGAGGGCCTACCACCAGCTCAAAAGCAGTATTATTTTAATATTACTTTAGTTTACTTCAGTGTGGGAAAGAGATGAAGCTCTACAGGATGTATAGCTCCATCTCTTTCTCCCACTGAAGTAACATTAAAAAAATACTGCTTTATGAGCTGGTGGTAGGCCGCCCGGGGTAGTAAGTTCGATTTACATCTGTTTTTTTAAACTCTTTTTGTGAAACGATTTTTTTTTGGATTGTGTATGTAATAGTTCATAGAATGTATTAATTCACAAAAAATGGAAAACTTCGTAAGCTATGGGAAACTACTAAGTTACAAGTACTTTACAGTCACAAAACATTCAAGGTTGTATTCTGATCATTTTAGAGCAAAAGACTGTAGGAATAAAATGTTTTTTTACAGATTTTGACAGCAGATTTGTCCTAGCGATTTTATAATATGTATGTGGATCTTCTGGAATCGCTGCCACACTGCTTCCTGGTGGCAAAACAGCGCACGTCATGTTTAAGATTCCCATCGATTTAGAGAGCAACGAAACACCTGTTTGTGGGGTGTCACGCAACAGTAACAAGGGATGTGTGCTTAGGGGATTGTGCTTCGTCGTATGGGATGAATGCGTTATGGCAAAAAGGAAAGCAGTGGAAACTGTAAACAGAACCCTGCAGGACATCCGCAGAAACCAAGATATGATGGGTGGTGTCACAGTTTTGACAAAACAAGTGAAAACTTCGTTGAAAAGGTCGACTCTATGGTCGAGAGTTCATAAACTGCGCTTGACCATCATCATACGAGCTCGGCTTGGCGGTAATTCAAATGCTCAAGAATTCTCCGATGTTCATCTAAAAGTTGGTGAAAGCACTCTACCAGAGACTCTTGGTAGAGTAGATCCCACTTTAGAAGATCTTATTCGTCTGATATACGGGGATATCAGTCAAATACCGTACCAAGAGAATTCTTAGGTGTGTTTCCGTTTTAACTCCGAAGATAATCAGGCTACAGCGATCAACCACAGTATTCTCTCACAAATTGAAGGGAGTGAAGTGATATACACCTCCATTAATAGTGATGTGGAGGAAGATGATGCCAAATATCACCCCGTAGAATTTCTCAATTTACAAATAGAAAGAAAAGAAAGAAAGATAGAAAAAACATTTATTTGGACACAGTTCGCGAAACACAAAACACAAATTACAGTGGAAATAAAAAATAGTGTTTTTAAAACAATAGTGTGTGCCTCACGGCTGCGCCAAAAAGGTTCATTTCAGCATTAAATGGCAAGTGGACTTCCGGTTGTATATCTGTGTAACGGAAACCAGCTCAAAGTCATGTCTTTGCAGAGAAACGTCATCGAGGTGGAAATTCTAACAGGTTGTGGCGATGGTGAGACAGTGATTATAGCGCGTATAAAGTACAAATTCCCCACCATTACCAGTTAAAGCGCGTGCAGTTCTCTGGGAGTGTATGCTTTGCGATCAACAAGTCACAGGGGCCGACACTAAAGGCTGAAGGCTGCGGGTGTCGACCTCAGGATAAGCTGCTTCTCACACGGACAACTGTTACGTCGCTTGCTCCCGAGTCACCATTCCTGACTCTCTGTATATTTTGGCTGCTGAGAATAAAACTACAAACGTAGTATACAGGGAAGTTTTATAAAAATGTGGCTGTTATTGTAGTATATTGTGATGTCTTACGATTTCCATGCGAACGAAGTCGCGGGCAGAAGCTAGTACAAAATAAGCTTGGATTACCAACATGAATTTGAACTGTTTATTGCACGTCATTGGACCTAGGTTGTGCCGTGGAAGACTCATCAAGCTGAATTAAACTAAAAGCACCTTTAACTACTAAATAGGGCAGACTTTATGCATTTGTCATTAGGTAACTCACTACCAGTCTGCTGATAAGGTGATAAAGACCACAATAGGTACGACTAGCTGCGCCCCGCGGTTTCACCCGCATAAGTCTCAATCCCGTGGGAATATCGGAATAAAGTATCCTGTGTGTTAATCCAGGTTATAAACTATCTGTGTGTCAAATTTGATCCAATTCCGTTCAGCAGTTTTTGCGTGAAAGAGTAACATAACAAACATCCATCCATCTATCCTCACAAACTTTTACATTTATAATATTACTAGCTGACCCGGCAAACGTTGTTTTGCCATTTATATGTTTGGGGTGGACCACCCTTATCACTTAGGGGTATGAAAAATTGATTACGACCGATTCTCAGACCTACCAATATATATAATAATATAAAATTTCATATAAATCGATCAAGCCGTTTTGGAGGAATACTGCAACGCCATACACGGCAACTAACATTGTGACACGAGAATGTTATAAAATGTCGCCCATCGGCATGTGACCGCCCGAATTTTTCTGAATATTCATGAAAAATGATCGAAAAATAACTTTCAAAGGGGGGTCTATCTTTAATATTTTTCATGTTATACAATTTTTATGTTTTGAATAGCGTTTGCCATATCTCCGATGTTATTGGCTCGATTTGGATTCTGTTTATTATTTCTAAAAGCTTATGAGTTATTTTATCGGATTAACTAACATTTTATTAAAATTTGTCAACCATGCAAAAATAATAGAGGTGATAACATATTTTTTTCAAAAAAAAAAAACATATTTATAAAAAAATACACAAGTGTAAGAAGTTCATAAAATTATAGGGAGGGATTTTGAAAAAAAAAAATTGAAAAAAAAATAAGATAGACCCCCCTTTTAAAGTTATTTTTCAATAATCTTTCATGAACATTCAGGAAAATGCGGGCGGTCACATGCCGATGGGCGACATTGTATATACAAGCTTAGTTTTTGTTTATACTAAACGTCTTAAGGGGTCATTGTACTCATCATTATGAACAACTTTCACTATGGGACCAACGCTGAAATCGCGAAAAAAAAAATCAGCTGTTCCATACATTTATGTTCGCATAACTCGTCAAAATGTAGGGAACAGCAGATTTTTTTTTTCGCGATTTCAGCGTTGGTCCCATAGTGAAAGTTGTTCATAATGATGAGTACAATGACCCCTTAAGAGGTTTAGTATAAACAAAAACTAACGTTGAATAGATTATGTAGGTCATTGTAGGAAGTAGGATAGGATAACTTGAGAAAATCAACAAATATTATAATTAGGTAAATAAATCTGCAAGTAACTGCAGTGCCAAAGTAACTTGCAGGTTCCTCCAACGATTTCATTTCTAAATTCAGCGCTGATCCGACTCGATTTAAATACTCAATTAAGAGCTGTCGGCTCCACTTTTAAACAGCCACACATTACCATATTAAGTACCAACTGAGTTACTAAAACGAGCTCAAAAGCAAAGTCGGTAGCCAGTAGCCACTATCTAATCAGGCCCCATAATCTATACCTATCTAGACCAACCTGGACCTAACTGTACGAGATCTAGTCAGACGACTATAAAACAATTATGGCGACTGTGCGATTAGTCGTACGTGTGATTATCGTAAGGATAATCGCACACTGTCGAGTTGACGACAATCTTGAGGGAATAAATCAGACTGCGTAGTGACGTGGTCATGCATGGTTGCTTGTTAGCGATGTGGCTGGATGGAAGTGGGTAGTATGGTCTGCAGCAGCCCCGGATCTAGATTTTTTTGAGGCAGGGCAAAAACTGCCGTCTGCCACCCCCCGCCAATCTTTTATGGGGATGCACTAAGTTAGCCCCCGCCAAATTAAAATTTTCTCAAAATTAAAATTTTGGCAGCAACATATTAAACAAATTGTATCGATCGATAATGCGCCAATTTAACAAGGGCGCCAAAACTGTTATAAAAAAGAAAAAAAATTAAAGATTATAAATGTGCTGCGCGTTTCATTTATGCAAAGTTGCGGTGTGCTGGGTGGTGCACTTGTCTGCTACACTTGAATTTGTCGCCCCCTGAAGTTGGCGCCCGGACTTGCCCCCCCCTAGATCCGGGGCTGGTCTGCAGGATAGAGGAAGAATGCTATTTGTTGAAGCATCATTTATAATCTACGATCTAAATTAAATTACTCATTAAAATTAGACTTTTCAAGAATATAAAAAGAAATAGAATAATAGTTCTTTATTTGCACAGAAAGTAGGTAAAAGTTACAGGATGTTAAGTTTAAAATGATCCTTATTCTAACTACCTTAACTAAGGCATGCAAACAGTTTAAGCTATAATGATAAAAGACTCCCTCAATATTCAATGAAATCAATACCAGTAGTGCTATTCTGTAACCATCTCACCATGTTATCTTAGGTGAAGTGAGCGTGGAGTGAGCTGTCAGTTGCTAAGGATTGACACTATTGGCAGCTCACTTCACCGAAGTTATCACGGTGAGATTTTTACAGAATAGCACTAAAGTTTACCATGTCAAGATGAAATTCAGTAAATAATTTGAAATAAGAATACAATACATAATGTCAAATTTAATAAAATGGGATTATAAATTCGTCAAGTTCAAGGTCAATACAGTATAAATTAAAATGATTTAGTACAAGTCAGGAGTACAGAGATGTCATATTATCAATTTAAATTCTTATCCGTCAAAAAATCGCCAGTTGAGTAATAACATTAATTAATTAATAGATCTGACAATTACAAGAAAAAAAGAAAGAAATAAGAAATTGGATCAAATTTTTTTCACAAAAAGTGAGCTGATTGTTTTCAATAATACACCAGCATCTGCATCATAAACCAGTGAAGAAATGTAAACGACATAAACGTGCAACTTTTTCTTGTAAAAATAACGAAAATATGGCACAGAGGTGACTATTTTCATCACTTTCCTGATCATGCCAAAGCAGCCACGACCAATGATAACCTAGTGATGTGACCGTCAGACTACCAAGTCATACGTCTCGAGTTCGAACCCAAGGCACCTTTGACTTTTCGGATTCATGTGCGTATTGTCACTTGCTTCAAAAGGAAAACATCGTGAGAAAAGCCTGAGAGATATTTCTCGACGGCATGTGATGCCTAGTCAGAGGCACATGGGCGGCTTTATAACTCTGAAACGAGGTTAGTCACTAACCACACGTTAAGAAGAAGAATCTTGCCAAAGATGATGAAGGATCTATCACACCTTAATTTTTGGCCGAGCTTTCAACGACGTAGATTCATTGCAGCATTTCAAAATGCAAAAAAAGTGGTGGCACTCCGGGAGTGCCGACAGAAGTGAAAACTTGAACAAGATCGCCTTAGTGAGAAAAATACTTGTATAACATTGGTCCGTAACCTTATATAAATAAAGAGCACAAATCGCGTTTACAAAACCTTTACAGTAAAAATACTTGCATAGAACATTGATCCGTAACGCAATATATATAAAGAGCACAATCGCGTTTACAAAAAAACCGGCCAAGTGCGTGTCGGACCACGCACAATGAAGGGTTCCGTAGTTGGGATGAATTTATCCCAAAAACAAACTTAACTTTGTAGTTGAAAATATGTTCTCCCATACGGAATGTATGGGAAAACATGTTTTTGCAACTGCAAAGTTAAGTTGGTTGATTATTACTCGTTAACCTGTAAAGCCTACTTAGCTGTGATAGTTTTCCTTTTAATTTCGTTATATAAACTACTGTTGTGATTTTTTTCACACACCCAAAACCAACCATTTATCCGGCAGGGGGGCGGGACACTTGACTCTAACAAAAATTAGCACTTTAAAGCTCAATATTTCGCAAACGAATCCCTGAATCCAAAAATGGTTTTCACAAACTCACAATATTTTTGAAGGACCTTTCCAATAATACCCCTCACCATGGGGAAAAAAAATAAAAAAATAAACATCACCACTTTACGTGTATGAGAGATACTCTAAAAAAACATGTTTTTCATAATTTTGTTTTACCACTTTGTCAACGTAATTAATATGTATACTTATACCAAATTACAGCTTTCTAGTACTAAGGGTCTCGGAGCTAGACCGCGAACAGACAGACAGACAGATGGACATGACGAAACTATAAGGGTTCCTTGTTTACTACGGAACCCTAAAAATGAGGTGTCGTCATGATGTCGCAAAATCAATGGTTAGTCCCATCTTAAATTTGTCTAACGCGCCTAAAGAAGTTAGACCTTGAAATGGGTTCACGGCTTGATCCATGGTTCGTTACGTAGTCCAACACTCCTTTCAGCAAATAATACATGACTTTGGCTTATCACCAATAAATGCCGTTTTACTCATTAATCACTACAACAAAGCAACAGATGCATTTTTCCGTCCCAAGTACTCTTTGGCACAGGATCACACAAACAGACAGACAAGCAATAATTCATCGTTATCTACATCGCTTCCAGTTAGTGCTAATACTGAGGGGCAATTAACTACCTCCCCCCTTTCCCCCCCACATGTCGTTTAGCCCACTCAGTTAATGACTAGCTCGATATAAACAAGATCATTGATTATTTAAATTAATCGTAAGTGACGCTCGATAAACATTATAAAACATTGTGAAAAATTGTACGGTTGGCGTTAATAATGCAAATTGGGTACGGGATACGGTGGATGACGTCAGGGGGTTATTATTTGTAATTAATGGTCATTACGTAGGTAGTTATTGTGTGGTTGAGTCTTTACTTATTGTTATATTGTTTATATTAGCGCTGTTCTTTGTTCGTGGCCCAGAAACATCGAGCGACTGAAGTCTTTTTAATTCCACAGTCTACTTAACACGTTCAGTGCCGGAAGCCTTCCTAGAGAGTTCTCCTAGTCGCATATGGGATGCCGTCGCGGCACTTTAAATGTAGGTTTTTCTTAGCGAATACTGCATTATAAACCGTGAAAATAAAATCTGATGTATATTTTAACAAGATTTATAAGTAGGTATATGTGTTGGTTTTAAAATCCCAACATTTTTTTTTTTAATTTTTTGTTTACGGTTTCAAATATTCACAAAAAAAATAAAAGGTTGGAAACCTTATAGCGACAATACCCCCTGAAAACACTATTTCACTTCGTTTTACAGTGGTTTTAAAAACCTAATGCCTTTGACCGTTCGCAATGGTTAACTTTAGCGCAAATGTACCTAATGCCGGCAACCATCACGGAAGATTCACTTCTAATATGTATGGCGGCATGGCGTATGAGTTCTATGAAAAGTGGATGGAGTCGAATGTGCTAAGTAGGTACTGAGCTTGCCTTTTCCCAACTATGTTAGAGTTGGCTTCCAGTCTAACCGGATGCAGCTGAATACTGGTAGATTTTACATGACGCGGATACCCATGACTGGTTGTCAGACTTTCGGGCTTCTGATTACTCGTAACAACTGTCAAAGATCTACAAATTACAGATTGTGTCATTTCGGCCGCATTCCGAGCTACGTTAAAAGTGATTTTATCGCGTATCCGACTAAATTTAATAGTCACAAAATATAAGGGTTATTGAGTAATAATTGTGACTTTGGACTGGTCGGATTCGCGATATTATCACTTTTAACGTAACACGGAATGCGGCCTTCATCTAGCCAATTATTTTCACAAGATCTGACAAGATTCATTAGTTTTCATAATTTAATTTATTTCGAAAGCAAAGTGCCAAAGGCTCAAGTTGGTTTTTTACACGCGTCCGACGCATAGGGGTTTTGCATGTGTGCGTAGCGTACTTCACTAGATGCACACAAGCGCATCCGCTGCCGCGCGCCGTCAAATTTACCTGAAACTACGCATTTCGATTTTGTTATAGCCCTCTTAATTAAGAATAATTTCAATCCTGTTATATCTAGGCATATACGCCAAAGATGAGAGTTTCAATTTCTCGCGCATAATGTTAATGTTCAAAGTCTAGTAAATACTTACATTACCCATCCTACATTACTGACATTAATTGACATTGAGAGGGGGCAATTCCCGTAATTTTTAAGAACGTTCGTAATCTAATCTCATTCGCAATCTGTCAAAAATACAATCAATTTACCAACATTTTTAACAAGTTTGACAGATTCCGACTTGAATATGAACGTTTTTTATGTACGAGAACTATTGGCGAGATCATCATCTGAATAGCCTTTTCCCAACTATGTTGGGGTCGGCTTCCAGTCTAACCGGATGCAGCTGTATACCAGTATTTTACATGGACCGACTACCTATCTGACCTCCACAACCTAGTTGGGAATTTTTGGGTTTCTAACTACCCGTATCGACTGTCAAAGATCTACAAATGACAGCCGGGACCAACGGCTTAACGTGCTTTCCTAGGCACGGAGGGATCTTGGTATGTAAAGATGGTCACCCATCCACGGACCAATCGAGGCAAGCGTAGCTTAACCTGATCGATGGACCTGTGCGGCTGTTATTCCTTAACCACAAGCCCCTCGAGAATTATTGGCGATATTATAAAACTAGACTTTGAACATTTTGTATCCGGCTATATTGCAAAAAAAAAAGTGTGGTACTCGGGGACTGCCGCGGTAAAGCTATTGCATAGCATTTGAAACCTCCTTGTTGTATGACGTGATGACATAAAACAAAAATTACGTTCCCATGACAACATCACGTTGTCATGGGAACCGTCATAGCATGGTAGGCGGAGTGGGGGGTATTAGGTTTTATTTTCGTTACGTTACGGAATTTCTTGATTCGGTCGCCGCGCTCAAAGCCCGCGATGAAAGCTATGCAATAGCTTAAAAAATATTTTGGAAGTACGAGAATTCACCTTCTGTAGGTAAGGTTCTGTTCTCTGCATAATTTTCTATCTAGTTGCTGTTTAAAAATTAAATCTGGAGTTTAATACGCTTCTTGCTGACAACTATTCTGTTACCTAGCCTATTCCAAATTATGCTGGGGTCGGTTTCCAGTCTTTACTAGATGCAGCTGAATACCAGTGACAACTGGAACTCATAATAAAATTGACTAATTGTAAGAGCTCTCTGCAATTAATAGGAACTAAGGAAGTTTATTGCTGTTATTTTATTAATTGATTGAAAAAACGAATCTTGACTGTACACTCCGCTCTTCTACAGGTGTCAGGATTCAAATAACTCCAAAGCTTCCCATCAATTGAGCAACAAAAGCTGTAAATAAACGATATCTCTTTCTGCTTCTTATTTCCTGGTATGCACTGCGTGCCACCCAGCTCGTACGTTAATACATATCTAATTAAATTAGGCATCTTTGACCACTTAAGTGCACATAGCAATAAAGCATTATATTCATAACTCGGCGGTTTTAAGGGTTCCGTAAGGGTGATGGTAAAAACGGGCTGTTCTATTTGTTTTTATAAGTTAAACAAGCATTAGCAAGTTTAACATGATCATAAAATCAATTAGGTATGAATAGAATCTGTATAATTTAAGTTAAGATATTGTTGGAATAAAAAACCTGTGTGGTCGGGGGACCCTCGTCAGGAACGAAGTTCCTTCTCACGTAAGACTAAAAAAAAAAAATTGCAGCCGCAATCTTGAATTTTCATTTTGACCTCATAACGGCTTTTG
Organism: Agrochola lychnidis; assembly: GCA_963680765.1. Classification (NCBI taxonomy): domain Eukaryota; kingdom Metazoa; phylum Arthropoda; class Insecta; order Lepidoptera; family Noctuidae; genus Agrochola; species Agrochola lychnidis. The sequence continues at coordinate 8,761,254 of OY796869.1, read as the reverse complement.
CACCCTTGAAAACCATGAAAACGATGAAAAATTTGAAATTTTTCAGAGCCGCCATCTTGCATTTTCATTTTGATCAAACTCACACTTTCTCTCTCTCTCTCTCTCTCTCTCAGTGCAGTGTACTTGGGCCGATGTGTACAATTTTATCCCATCCGACACTGTAATCACTTTATTCTTTTCTTTTGTTTTTTCTGCCGGCGTTCTCTCTCTCTCTCTTTCTCTTTAAATTAGAAGAAGCCAGTCGCAAGTATTAACACTTTTTAGCGTGACGAATTCTGAAAGTTTACAATGCGCGTTAAAGAACTTCGTTCCAAAAATCGTTTGTCCCGGCTGTCATTCATATATTTTTGACAGTCGTTACTGGTAGTCAGAAGCCCGAACGTCTGACAATCAGTCTTATCAAGGGGTATCGTATTACCCAGTACTCAACAGGGTTGTGGAGGTCAGATAGGCAGTCACTCCATGTAAAATACTGGTATTCAGCTGCCTCCGGTTAGACTGGGAGCCGACCCCAACATAGTTGGGAAAAAGCTAGGCAGATTGATCTTGTTGGAAATAAACTTCCAAAAGAAGATACTTAACTACTTACTTATTTTGTCTTCTCAGCTTATTTTGTTTCATGTTAAAAGTCCTCTCTCTGATTGGTTGTGAAATTTTTTGTTAGTGAACGTGATGAAGAGTTAAGTATAATACTTTTGTAGTACCTTATCTAATAGATTAAAAATAGTCTTAAAAATAAATTAAAAATAATCTAATAGATTAAAAATCTAATAGATAGACACTGAATCAAACGTTACACAATGGGAACAAATACGCACACATACACACACTTACACACACCAAACACCACAATCACACACACCACATTCACACACATCACACGTACACAAACACGCCAGATATACCATAAAACACCTGGAATCACCTCTCTAGTCTCCACTATGGAATTCGTACCCCGAGCCCCAAGATACAGACTAACTGTCTAGTTTGGGGCTCATTGGTAAATCATATTTTATAACCTAGCTATAGGAAATATTTTAAGCTACTCATGTCGTCTCAACTTGGTGTTAACCTGTAAACCTGGACAATAAACTATTTCTATTTCTAGATATACTCCATTTGAAATAAGATTAGACATTTAACTAAACCTTTTTTACAGTCCGTTCAACCGATTTTGACTTCTATTGCGTTGGTGGCATGACAAATGGCAGCTGCAGTAAACAGTTGGTATTGTAACCACTTTTTTGCTTTTAATGCCATCCTTATGCCTATGGTATAGAAATCAAAATCGGTTGAACGGACTGTAAAAAAGGTTTGTTTAAATGTCTAATCTTATTTCAAATGAAATATAGGTACCTAATAGGAAAAAAACCTACATCGCACTGAAACGCTGAAATTCAAATAAGACTAACTGTGGAAAGGTTACAATCATTCAATGTACTTACTATGTTGTGACTAGTTAAACTTTAGATCCATAAGGTTGAACTTTTATATACAATGTGCCTCCATCCTTTTTAACCGACTTCCAAAAAGGAGGAGGTTATATGTTCGTCGCGTATGTTTGTTTTTTTTTTTTATGTATGTCCACCGATTTCTCCGTCAATTGTGGACCGATTTTGAAAATTCTTTTTTTGTTTGAAAGGGTGTGCTCTCGAATTGGTCCCATATAAATTTTATTAACTTTGCTTGGATAGTTTTTGAGTTAGCTACAAAAAACGTATTTTTTTCCCACTTAGTATGTAAATGATATGATAAGTTTCTGTCACTGGTAGCAGGTAGTTGTATTCGAATGTGTGTGGGGTAGGTACCACAACTAAAAAGTGAATAATAAAAACTTTTTACAAAAAAAAAACAACCGACCTCCAAAAAAAACACTACAAAGTGAAAAATAACTTTAATTTCGGAACAAAACCCAAGCCACCGACTTCCGAAATTAAAGTTATTTTTCACTTTGTAGTGTTTTTTTTGGAGGTCGGTTGTTTTTTTTTGTAAAAAATTTTTTATCAGAAAATTCCATGAAAATACGGAACCCCGAAAACTACCAAAAAGCACAGGTACACACGAACATAGACACTTGTACCTATGTCTGTATATACAGTAAATGCTCATCATATAATAGCAGAGTAACGCATAAATGTATTATTACTGATATGATACGAAATTGTGGATAATATCATTGCCGTAATAGACAACCCTAATGGGAACACTTTGATATTACACACCATTTTACTAAGAACTACCATGCCCCTCTACATGTGCTCTTACAGTTTTAACACATGCACTTTATACCCATCTTACTGCTTGTGAAATAAGGGTGAATATCGCATGTCAGAGTGTAAAGATATCGTGGTTTATGAAATACAGGGGGAGTTTTAATACACATTCAAGATGGTAGATAGTTTGGTCCCGAAGCACATTAAGTTATTTAGCCATACGCTAGCAATTTTGCTATTAACTATTAGATCGTTTTGAAATCAATTCTTTGGTATCATGTTACGCTTATATTTGTTTTTTTCAACGCTATTTAATTTGGTGTAACGTTAGCTGGATTGGTGGTATTTTTCCTTTTGTAAGTTCAAATATTAATTATTCATATTTTATTTATAGAACTGTTTTGTTAGATTCGGTAGCGACCACCAATAGATTGGTTTGAGATTTTTAATTTAAAAAGATGCTCTTGCGGTTTGGCTATCATGTAGGTACTTAATTAAATATCTGTGGGTAACTACCGAAATACAAACTATTAAATATAAATATGAACACATAAGAAATTTGCAACAGCTGTGTCAGAATAGGATCTACGGCATTTTTTTTTTTAATGTGGCTCCGGTCACGAAAAATACCCTCTTTTGTCAATTAGGTACTTATCTAAACTTGAAATAATTGAAAGATTAAGTCTGCCTGACTATAAAAGTACAGTTTTCGTGATGCTAAACCATTCGTGTCAGTCACAGCATGTGTTAGTTAGTAGTTGCATCAGTTATACGCTCTCGAAAATATGGTATATTTCGCCTTTGATTTACTTAATGAAGATATTACCTATATAAACAAAAAATAAAATTTTAATTTTATCTCAAGATCTCTGATTTTTGAATTCTTAGATATGGTTAGCGGAAAAAATACGGTTGAGGAGCTCGTGGCTAAATAATAACAGCCGCACTGGTCGATCCATCAGGTTAAGCTACGCTGGCCGGGGTTGGTTAGTGGATGGGTAACCATCTTAACATACCGAGACTCCTCCGTGCCTCGGAAAGCACGTTAAGCCGTTGGTCCCGGCTGTCATTCGTGGATCTTTGACAGTCGTTACGGGTCGTCAGAAGCCCGAAAGTCTGACAACCAGTCTTACCAAGGGGTATCGTATTACCCAGTTACTGGGTTATGGAGGTCAGATAGGCAGTCGCTCCATGTAAAATACTGGTATTCAGCTGCATCCGGTTAGACTGGAAGCCGACCCCAACATAGTTGGGAAAAGGCTAGGTAGATGATGATGGTTAGCGGAAAAAATACATTACTGACAGGGTTTAAAAAAAAAGTGTTTTTCAACATAATCTTTCTGCTACATTTTGTATGGAAGTTGAAAAATGTGGTTCAGCCACATGGAAGTAGACCATATAATAATGTTTATGACATTTTTAATTTTCAAAGTCAAAAGTAGTTTCTTGGGATAAAATGATCAAACATCAGTCTTGCGTCATTTTTCGGAACACTTCTTGCGAATATTAGTTATTTTCCATGAATACTTAATTTATTTGAAAAATCCCTTTCAGCCACATGCAAAACAAAGAACTCGACTTTTCAAATCACAAATAGTTTTGTTTAAATTATTTTTCCCTTTCTCACAACCAATGAACAAAATTTATCAATATCAGTCGATTTCGTGCACGGTTTTAGGACACTGATGCTTCGAAATTCTTTAAAAGATGGCTCAAACTGAGCCTTGGAGACAAAAAATACTTACACATACTACAGTGCGTTAAATTATAACTTGAACCGTGACGCGATTTGAATACGCACAATGAAGGGTTCCGTAGTTAGGATGAATTTATCCCAAATACAAACTTAACATCGTAGTTGAAATACATGTTCTCCCATACATTCCAACTGCAAATATAAGTTCACACAATTTTGATAGATTTAAGATGTTATTTTAAGACCATAGACTTCTTATAGGTTTTCCTGTAATCTATGAGTGAAGAACCATTTTCTGTTTTCATTTTTTTTTAATTTTAGGCTCAGTAGTTTCGGAGAAAAGGGGGGAATGGTCAATTTTCATCTATTTTCTTAAATATCTTTAAATGCATTTATTTTAAAATTATAAAAAAATACATTTGAGATCCCCGTAACATTTGATATGTCACACGATACAGTTTGAACAACGTTTTTTTTAATTTTCTTATTTGCCACCCAAAAGTGACCCCGATATTCAAAATTCATTTACTTATTTACGTTACACGTCCGTGTACCAAATTTCAACTTAATTGGTCCATTAGATTCGGAGCAAATTGGCTGTGACAGACGGACAGACAGACAAACACACGAGTAATCTTATAAGGGTTCCGTTTTTTCCTTTTGAGACACGGAACCCTAAAAATATCAAAATGAAAACTTAGGTGAAGTCAGCTGTCATTCTACCTCATACTATTGACAGCTCACTTCAAGGTCACTTCACCTAAGCTTTCTCGATAAGATTGTTAGAGTAATAGACCGGCCGATCTTTATATTAAGACTGTCATCTTGCAATACTTTATGTCCAGCATCCACCATACCAATTTAATAAACTTATATGTACCTATCTCTAATTCTATCTACTTAATAAATCCCAGAATGATAATAAAGTTAATAAATTATGAAATACGTACAGACGTACTCATTAATAAGAATCCCATCGAATAAGGTACGTGTTAATACAGCATCCATCATCCAACGGTGTGTGGTCTGCTCTATGGCACAATTAGAGGGGCGCTATTGTGCCCGTAGTCTATGGCCTCTATGGGAAACCTCTGTGTTTGTAATGCCACCTCTAATTCTCGCTTTCGCTGTGATTTATTGTGATTGTGGTATAGCTTTAGATGCTGTTTTGTTTTTTGTTTAGGTATTTATGGTCAAGCATTGAGATGAGATGTTTTAATTAGAGTTAAATTAAGAGATATCAAGGCTTTAACGGAGGAGCAGTTGTGGCCCAGTGGTATCGGCCGCGACTTACGAGTTGTGGGTCGTAGTTTCGAACCGAGGCAGGCGCTTTACTTTGTGTAGACTATTTCTTCACCACTGCTCTCAAAATAGTGAAGGAAAACATCGTGAGGCAACCGGCACGTCCTAGAACCAAAAATTCGAAGATATGTGACATCTATCAACCCGCACTGGGCCCGCGTGGTGGATTACAGCCCACTCCCTCTCACCGAAAGGAGGCCTGTGTCCCAGCAGTGGGGACATTATAGGCTGATTATGGTTATGGTACCTAAGGCTTTGACTCTACTAATTTCATTTCTTAAGCTTTTACACATCGACCAATTCACGAAACTTTTCAAGTCGTATAAGGTGATCGAAACAACTGGAAAGACAACAAAAAGTGATTTCTAAATCTCACAAAACTCCTAGCCCTGAATTACATCTCCAAAACTCCTGAACCTCACGACCCTCAACATTAAAGTATACGGCTGAAGGAGGGAAGGAGGTAGAGGGCGTTTGCAGACTTAAACAATGCTGAATACGATGATAATGGAGAGGGGCTAACATCATCATGGTCACTAGCAAAGAGCAGTTCATAAAGTTTATAAAAAGCTCCCCGATAAAACTTGATCCTCGTGTTCCTATGAGACTTCTGTAATAAATGTCTTGACCGAAACATCTGAAAAAGACATGGATAAGGGACAAGCATTTTTTTTATACCCGCACACACGTAACATCACACCTGTACTTCTAGAAAGGTTAGACAGAGGTGTACCTAAAGTACACCCACATTTCGCCAGTTAAGTATGTTTATGTCCCATGTAATAGGGGGCGAGTGTATTTGTCATCATAATTGGTTGTTGTTCTACGCTAATCCCATTTAGGGTTGCCAGCTTTTTTTGAGAAAAATAACTCAAATATCAAGTTCTTTAAATAGAAAAAAAATAAAGTAGGTATCTCGAAGAAGAAAAACGTATTTTTCAAATTGATGTTTTTATTCCCCTAAAGACATGTTTTTGGGTGCTTTTAGCAAACAGTAACAATTTTTTGTTGTAGGTATTTGAAAGTTTTAAAGCTAGTTTTACAAACAAAATTTAGATATGTAAATAACTCGATTTTTATGAAGTTTATGGACAATCTGTTCACTTTTCGCCACTTCAGATTAATTACCGAAAAAACTCTATGAAAGCTGAAGTGGCGGAAACAGAGGGTAAATAAATCAGATCCATTTATAAGATTGTCATTTGTTAAAAGTATATTTCTCTGAAAAATAATAGTGACTTATAATATCCAGAAACTTGCAGAAGCTCACGAAAAGAGACTTCATCAGCATGTAAACGTAGAGGCAATCCAGCTTCTCGACCACACAAACATAGTTAGAAGACTAAAAAAAACAAAACTGTTCGAGCTAGTGTTTAGTGTTAGTGAATAGTGTAAAGTACAAAAGTGCCAAACAAACACAAGAATGAAGTGTATTCGCCTTAATAGAGACAATAAGAAAAGTGCTATTGGACACATTCTTAGCAAAGACAATTTAATAGTTTAGGTTATTACTTATTAGTCTATTTATAAGGCTACCTAGATTGTAATAAGATTAGGGTTCATCCTATTGTTGAACACTAGGACAAAGGAAAAAAAAATAGTCCAGTAATTAATTATAGTAATTTCGTATTGATAACACTGATATGTGTGTGCTTTGTTTTACGTATCACAGCACAGTAAAGATTAGAAATAAAGTATTTTAGCATACGTTATTTTTATGCAAAAGTATAAATATCAAAAATAAAGTAGGATACGTTATTATAAAGTATGGTTGGCAACCCTAATCCCGTTCCCATGTACTCACTGCACTAGATAGATCCCATAAATCCAGATAAATCCAAAATCTTTGCCTTCCTGCATAACATCACGTCCTCACATTGAACGTTAGATCTCCTACTTGTATGTGCCATACCACCCGGCAGGCGGAAACTATAAAGCAAGTTCTAATGAACTACTTACATACAATTCCACTATAAAGCTTTCATTGTACAAGATACTAGCCCTGGCTTCTGTTTTACACTTGATAAAACGAATTTCTTAATTGAAGTGAAAACTTCTTTAGGCGCGTTGGGTATTTTTGAGATGGGAAAAAACAATTGAATTCGCGACACCGTTACCGACACCTCATTTATGTAAACGCGATTGTGCTCTTTATTTACATTATGTTATGCAAGTATTTTTACTTTAAAGGTTTTAGAAGTACTTTTTATTTTTTTGTAAACACGATGGTGCTGTTTATTTTGATAAGGTTATGAATCAATGTTCTATAGTAGTATTCTTCCACCAAGGCGATCTTGTTGAAGTTTTCACTTCTATCGGCACTCCCGGAGTGCCACTGTTTTTTTTTTTAGCTTGAGATAGAGTGGTTTTGTGCACTAGGTATGTGTTGTAGGTAGGTATAACTTGTTTTTTTTTTTAACCTTGCGTTTGGAGCTGTCAAAGTCGTAGGTTGTTACAGTTCGTTTTTTAATTCCAGAGACTAATTTGACAGGTACAAATGTCAAACTCCAAATTGAAAAAACAAACAACAATCACTTGAAACGTCAAATTAGTCTCTGGGATTAAAAAACGAACTTTAGTATTGAATTCACCCACTCGGTTACCTCCTCAGTGCCCCGACGCCTCGTTGTTGTCTCGTTACTCGTTAAGTTGTTATTGTTATTAATTAACCCACATACACTGTAATTTTAACGTTTACAGGCGCATAGTTATAAAAATCAGGTTAGACTGTACTGTGTCTTTACTTTATTTCTATGTTCAGGAATTAGCTATTGAGGTTTGGTGATTAAATTGATTTTTGGCCTACTAATTTGTATACTTTTTCCTGTTAAGTTTGTCCTGTTCGTAAACAATAAAAAAACATTTACCTATCCATCTATTTATTGGTCATAGGTATTTTGTTAACAAGGGATAGTTTAGGTACAGTGTTATCCATATTTATATTTCAGGTTATATCCGCCTTTTTCACGGTTACCTCATACATTTTTCCACGATTAGATTTTCACACACAATCCAACATTACGCAAGCCTAAATCAAACATATCCTCAAAAACCTTCAAAATTGTAAACCCAAACATCTAATTTCCATTCAATAATACGTTAAATTGATGCAAACAAACGAACATACCTACACAGCTTTCTCTCAGTACGCCTACGATCATAGAAGGTAAATGCTCGATCCATGTACCCATTTGCCGTAATGTTGATATCATATCACGATTTCCTAATATAAAAGCATCGAGGTGGTCTCCATGGAGATTGGTTTGAAAAAATATTGAATGTGCGATCGTTATAAAGATGAGAAGTCTAGAAATCAATTAATTTTAGTCTATTTTAAAATGATGCGATGCGAACATGTGTTTTTTTACAGTTATAAGTATTTAGAATTAAGTTTTAGAAAAATGAATAGAGCTTTTTTTTGGTCCTGTGGGACGAAATACTATACATATTGTATAAATTCATATTCTTTCAATCCAGTTTACTTAAAATAACTTAGAATTGTACCACATAATATGGCACTAATGGCAACTTAAGGTTTCACTAGTCGACGGCTCGAACTCATTGGTGGCGTGGCTAATATGAATGCTATTTAGTAAAGTTATGTATTTAATTAGTTTTATTTATTTATATAGTTTTTTAAATACCTATATTTATTTACTTATTTAGTGAAATAGACGATGAATTAAAACGAAAACCTTTGGACGTATATATTATATATTATGGAAAAACTACTGGATTTATCTACTCAAAATAAAATTATTTTAATTTTTCGATAAATTATCCATCCCAGTACGGTTTCTATTTTGCCATTTTCATATTACATAAATTATTTATTTACGCCCAAAGATGATGATATGCAAGTTTCGACGCTCATAACTTCCAAATCAATACTTTTTCCCAATTCTGCTTCCATACAGGGCTAGATAATGACAAGGCAAATTGATATAATTTTTAGTTTTGAACGTACACTGTCAAACAGACGAGTAATAACCACACTACGTTTGTATGGAAGAATGACCGACTAGTGCACCCTTAAGCCAAAATGTTGATGAAACCGGCTGGATTCCTATTAAATTATATAATTATATTTCCCTATTAAGATGTTATTTACCAATAAAATTATACAAACGACGTAAATACTCTGTGAGATACCACAAACGAAACTATATAACAGCTACTGCTTTTACAAGCTAATATTTTATTCAAAACGGTCTCGCGCTAATCAATCAATCAACCTATCAATTTGCTGTCATTTTTTATCACCGCCATCTTGATTGCTAACTCAGTAGACATTTTATAGCTAGTTTATACACAGGGCTTTTTAAAATTTAATTAATATCACGTTGCATCCGTTTTTATTAAAAACATTGTCGATGCCAATAAAGTTAAGAATATAATAAAATTAGTACAAATCCACTATAAGGCGATGATAACTCCTTGCCTGCTAATAGACGGGCTATAAAGCCCACCTTACAGATAGTCTATGGGGCAATAAATGAATAAAAACAATTACAGTAATACCAACTTAATAAAACATTTACACTTGCAGCAATGCAATTCACACAACTCTTATGTCGAGGTATCAAAGTTTAAATTATAAAGTTTCATAAAGTGTATCCTTTTACCAACTGCAGGATAATTTTGGGCGGAGAGCGTTGTGTGAAAAGAGTGGCGATGCGTCATAAGCGGAAGCGATAGCGTATTATTATGTTGTAACGCAACACTTTTTCCATTATGCCAAATTAATAATTTCAAACGATGATACAGTTTTTGCAATGTTCATTAGTGTCAGCTAGATGGTTTTAATAATTGCCATAATAATATCAATTAGGTGTACATAATAAAATATTTATTGAGTTTTTATTTTAATTAGAAAACACCTAGAGTTGATATTAATCTGGTTTTTGCAAACCAATCGGTATATTATTGGTAATTCGTTAATGATATATTTTGACCAATTATTAGTTTTAATCAATTCGTGAAAGAAGGTTCCGGGTTGAAGGTGTTTACTTATTTGGGTTAATCTGTTCAGTAGTCTTTACTTTTTGTTGTGTATAAAAAGTTAAAACCGTTAAAACCACAAAAATAATTGATTTTTTACGACTTTGTATTGCACAGACTAACATTTTAAGTTATGGCAGCCTTACAAAACATTATTTGGTAAGATTATAGGTAACACAATTATCCGTACAATTTTGAGATGGAGAAGTAGGTATCTGTCCCCACCATCTCCTAAAGATTTTACCTACAGACACATAAAAATTAGTTTACCTAAGTTAAGATTCACACCTAGTTAAGTTTTTTTAAATGTAACTAATTTATTTTATTTATTAGAAGGTAGCTTCACAGCTGACAGTAAGTATAACATTATTATTATTCTAAACATTACGCAATTACGAAGTACACAGAAAAATATGAAATACAGAGAGTGACATAATTATTAATATTAATAGTGTGTGCGTGCGTGTATCTGTGCAGTGTAGGTGTTGTAAATGTGTGTGTATGTCTATGTACGTATGACTAAACTAGCACTACTGAGTTCGCTGGGTATGTGGCGTTTGATGGAGGATTTGGATAATTTCATTTATAAGTCTTGTAGGGAGTATTGAAGGGTTTCAAAGTTGAGAATTTATCATTATATAATGCAGGTAGACGCAAGAATGGTGGCATCTTTAGATAATTAGTGGAAGCCGATGGTACTGATAACAAAGTAGTATGTCTGGTACGCCTGAGTGGGACGTCAAAGTTTATTCTGCTGAGCAGTTGTGGACAGTCAAATTAATTGTTAAGTATGTCGTATAATAACAAATGTAATAGTGTAATTAGATTGTAAATAGTCAGTTGTATAGATAACACGAGGATATACATAATTTACTTACCTACAAAAAAAAAAAAAAAAACAATTATAGTAGACTTGTGGTTTAATTACTACATTTACTTTTATTACAACATCGCACTAACTAAATACCTACCAAAATCGGACACTTTATCGATGCCAACTCTACTCCGCTACCGCTCATCAGCCCGCACCCGCTCTCTCCCACACTTTGCGCCACACACCGTCGGCGAGATGAAAGCGGTCGGCGCGTTTGAGGCTCCGCGGCGGTACAATTAGGGCTCTCAGTAATGAGAGGAGCGACAGAGGCCACTAATCGGCGGCCTTAAGACACCACCTTCGGCCGTACGAATCAGAAGCGGATCACTTTATTGCTGTTGATTAGATGCTGGGAGTATTTGGCAGTTTTGGAATAGATTCTTGAGCTATCAAATATTATCAATTTGAAAAATACTTATCAACATCTAATACCTTTAAACGAGCAATTCTTGTATCATCATCATCATCATCAGCCTATAAATGTTCCCACTGCTGGGACACAGGCGTCCTCTCTGTGAGAGGGAGTGGGCCGTAATCCACCACGCGGACCTAGTGCGGGTTGGTAGATGTCACATGTCTTCGAATTTTCGGTTCTAGGACATGCCGGTTTCCTCACGATGTTTTTCCTTCACCGTTTTGTTTTTGACGTTCAAAAGTGCCTTTTTGTGCCTAATTGAAATAAATTATTTGACTTTGACTTTTGACTTTAAGAGCAGTGGTGATGAAATAATTTACACAAAGTAAAGCACCTGTCTGGGTTCGAACCTACGACCTACAACTCGTAAGTCGCGGCCGTTACCACTGGGCCACCACTGCTTTTGTATAAAATATCATAATTCTTGTATACATTTATATATTTATTTAGGCAAACCAACTAAATACACACACAGACATTCAAAGTATATAACATTTACAAATACATAACCAGCATTGCATGCATCTAAATTAAAGTTAAGCACAGCATTTTATTTAGATCTCACTTTACAATAATAAATTAATGTAAAGATGGATAACAATGTAATTAGAACTAATATCAATAATCTTTTATACTTAACATTAACTTGAATATGTATATATATAATCTGAATCTCGGAAACGGCTACAACGATTTTCATGAAATTTAATATGCAGGGGGTTTATAAATCGATCTAGCTAAGTTTCATTTTTAGAAAACTCCCAAAAAATAACCGATAACCAGATATTTGGTATTAAAGTAGTGGTTCTTTATGAGTAATAAAAAATTTGCTAGACTAGTACGTTCTGAAAAATGTTTACTTTTTCAGCTTTAATCCTGTAAGTAGTTATACCTACATTCCTGTTGGGAGTGCGCGCAAATGTACCAGCGAGTATTTCTCGGGCCCCCAACTCATCATCATCATCAGCATATAATGTTCCCACTGCTGGGACAAAGGCCTCCTCTCTGTGAGAGGGAGTGGGCCGCTATCCACCACGCGGGCCCAGTGCGGGTTGGTAGATGTCACATGTCTTCGAATTTTCGGTTCTAGGACATGCCGGTTTCCTCACGATGCATGCACGTTTCCCCAACTCATAGTACTTAGTGGAGTTTTAGCCAGTAGGAGTCCTATATAGCCCTCCATTGTCCCCAGAAATTTTCTCCAGCCAAGAAGATTTCCCACAGCAATAAAGAAGGGTATTCTTTGTGTTTTTCCTGCTATTTTGTGAACAACTGTAAGCAGTCGTATTTTTCGTAAGAAGTAAGTATGTATATAAGAACCCTTTCTAGGTAATTACTTTTTTTCTTTGGTTTTTGTCAGTTTAAACCAGGTTCATACCTACATAATAAAATATCTTAGCCATTCCAAAAAAAACCTTAATTTTATTGCATTAAATTAGAATAGTAGTGCGATCTGCGAACCCTTAATAATATAGGGATCGTAGGAATAATTTACAAAACATTTTTTCTAAAATATCTGGCGCTAATTTGTAGCTCCTTAATAGACATAACCCTTTTTATGAGTTCTTTTACTAATTTTGATATCGATTTCAACTTATGTCAGACATCTTTTAACGTTTTAGAATCTGATTCTCGTTTAGCAGCGTTATTAGGTAGTACTTACATATATATAGTTAGCAAATAATTGGCAAAACAACGTTTGCCGGGGTCAGCTAGTGCTGACCCCGGCAAACGTTGTTTTGCCAATTATTTGTTTGGGGTGGACAACCCTTTTCACTTAGGGGTATGAAAAATATATAGTAGCCGATTCTCAGACCTACTGAATATGCATATAAAATTTGGTAAAAATCAGTAAAGCCGTTTCGGAGGAGTAAGGTAACTAACATTGTGACACGAGAATTTTATATATAAGATAATGCTGTAGGTACTATTCAATTCAGACTATCAGATCGAGACCATAGTGGTAATAACTTTTATGGCAGGCGTACCGCTTCTTTCACAATACCCAATTTACTAAACCAAATACCTGTAGACATTAGAGACTCAATGAATAGTAAAAACATAAAGCGCAAGTTGAAGGAACATTAGGTACATCAACTCGATTATTATTAATAGCGCGTTGATCAAGTGTCAGGCCATGGCATGCTAAGATAGACCCCAGAGGTCTTAAGTGTAAAGAACATGTAATTTATAAAATAAATAAATAAAAATAATAATTGTGTTTAGACTGATGACCGAAGTGGATACGATGATGGTAAGTAAGTTCTTCTTCTTCTTTTCGTATGGTTAGAGACTAACCTGGTGTCAGAGTTTTAAAGCCGCCCATGGCTTCACATGCCGTTCAGAAATATATCTCTCAGGTATTCCGGTTTCCTCACGATGTTTTCCTTCACCGTTTTTGAAGCAAGTGATAATTATACAATACGCACGTGAATCCGAAAAGTCATTGGTGCCTTAGGTTCGAACTCGAGAAGTCGAGACTAAGGTCATGGCTGCTTAACCGGGCTTTCCGACAGCAAGATGGGACAAGCTGGATCAAAATTAGATTTTCATCATGATTATTATTCGGGGAATTTAAAGCTACGTGCTCAGCTGCAACAACTGCTGGCACCTCGTTATCCAGCAAGGGTCGAGGGGGCGGTTTATCCTCAACGTATCCACTGTTTTTATAACACACCAATGGATGAATATTATAAATACCCAACTTACCAAAAAGGTCCTATTGACAATGTGCTACCAAAACTAACCAAAATTTTACAAAAAACTCTTTCTCATAGACCGAACATCGATTAAACCGTATTTTAATGTCAATTTACACCTTCAACCGGAATAAAGCGTTATTGATCGTCTATTTTGAAGTGCACCAACAAATGTCTATGACAACTCTGTCACAAACCTATCCATTGCTTGCTTTCTCCATTACAGTCAAACAAATGTCAAGCAAAACTGGTAATGGACAGTAACCTGATGAAAAAAGGTTTGAAAAGAGTTGTATAATATAATACAACTGATTAGAAAGGAACCCGAATCTTTTGTGGTCCAAAAACGAGCCATAATGTGACATCCGTTGATGACAGATGACCGTTCCGACAATCTTTGCTTTGCATTCCGTCATGCAAAAATGAACTCTAAATACTCCTTGTGAAACATCAAAAACGGACATAATTCAGCATCCACTGCTGTATTTATCAACGAAGGTGGGGCCAAATTCGTTGGTCTAGCATCAATGTATATCGAAACTTAAGTTAGTAAGAAGTTAATATACAAAAATGTATATTAACTTCGTCATCTCCTAAAAGTAAATTTGTAATCCAGCAAAAAGGATTCTGTGACTAAATACGGAGGCGCTAAAAGGTGGTCCACTTTGATATCGGAGCACAAAATGGAGTTGTTGACTTTAGGATAAAGATGTTTGATGTTTGAAACAAGGCAAAGAAGGCTCTTTGCCTTGTTTTCATGTTTCCTTGTGAAAATTAGCGTGCACCTTTGAAAAATGCGCTGTAGACTAGTGGATGGATAATAAAAATACGTTGGATTTTTTGCAGTGGTCTGTTGGACACGTCATGCAAATAATATTTTCACTCCTCATGCTCAAAAAGGCCGTCATTGTAGAGTACCAGAGCGGGGTAAAAATTGCATTTCTTGCTCTAGAGGAAAAAGTAATTTCTTTTTAATTTTTGTCTTTTCCAATGAGCCTTGAAAAATTAAAGTCTTTATTCTTATGTAGAATAATCATGATTATGGACTCGACTTATAACTAGTTCACAAAAAAAAGAAGAACATTTTATTTTTTTAAATGGAACTAAATGCGGCTATCTCTTCGGTAGAACGCGCGCATTGCGTTGTGGCTACAGAAGAAATAAAAAAGGTATCGGCGCGAAATCTTTACAATTTTTCTCTAATTACGAATTGAATTGGTGACCGTAATATAATTTACAACAGTGAAAATGTCATCATCTAGTTAGAACACCTTCACAGAGGACTAAAATTAAGTTGCCAGAAAAAAACATCTCGTTAAACATTTAAATAAAATAAACTATATATTGTATTGGATTTTTTATTATAACTCGGTTTCTATTTACTCCCTCGCTAAAGCTCGGGAGTAAAACTACCTCGTTACAGTGGGTTATTTTAGCCCCTCGTATAACAATCTACTATTTGATATGAACGTTGGACGCCATGTTTCAACATGGCGTCGAACGTTCCTAGCATCACAAGATAGATATTAGCACAGATAGATAGTAGTAATTGCAAAGGTGGATTTAGCAAAGAAAGTTTTGTTAATTTTAAGGTGGTTTTGGCTTTACTAACCTTTGTCAACCAATAAACTAAACATATATGTAGTTCCAATAGTTGGATTTTACTGTTTGATGGATGACTAACAAGAGAATGAGACAAGTGGTAATCATTTTCGAAGCGTTTCGTATTTCTACAACAACTGTCAACAAGATTGACATACGTACTTTTCGGTAACTTTTATCAGTCTCATATATTCGTACTTCGAACGTCACTTTGTAAGTCTTTGGTTTACAAAAATGGCGCGGACAAAGGTGCTAGCGAATTTGCTGATTTATAAAGTCATAGCCCTAAGTCACGCTTTCAAAGAATGCCGTTACCAGTAGATGCCCTCCATGTTTTAATTTCATCGTCAGCTCATAACTACTGAGGACTGCCTATGAATATAATGAGACATTAACATTCTTACATCTGCTATAAAATTAGCTATTCATAGTCCTTGGGACTGCCGTGTGGTCTCCAGTGGCGGATTGCAAGATTTTCGGGAGGTCCGCGATGCTATAAATTAAATAATCAACCTTATAGTAGTAGGTAATAAAGGTGCCTATTGTTGTGAACACTCATCATCATCATTTCAGCATTCTCACCTTCCCTTTTTCTTCCATACTTCCCGGTTCCGTGCGACCCTCATCCAGGTGTTTCGTGCTACTTTGGCGATATCGTCACTAGGCCGCTAATTAGGTGGCATGTTTTACGTCTAATACATGTAGTATACCCACCGTAGAAACGGAAAAACAAAATGACAGATTGTAGAAAGATTTCTATGGCGCGATGACATATGTCAAAAAAAGAAAAAACCATTTTGTCTCTGTAGATTAGAAATCAGGTAGAATTAGCACGCGTAGAAAAAAAAATTTGAACTTTGCGAATATGATATACTTAATCAGTATTTCAGTATCAGTAATGGTATGCGATAAAAATTACATTAGAACCTTATTTCACAGATGTTAAGCAGTGTTATTTCACAGGTCTTTCACAAAGCCGAAGAAATAAATCATCATGGCGGCGACCAGTCTGAAGAACACTGAAGACTGGTGACACAAGACAGCTTTTATAGTCACTTCAGTTCTTTGAATATGAAAGCTCCTAGGGATTCCGAGACAACCATGGACGCTGACTCCCACGACCTTCACGTATAAGCATTTTAATTACATTCCCATTGTCTCATAACTTTATCACCTTTATTAATGCCTGTTTTGTAGCGAGTGATAATGTCACAGTTACGCATAATCAGCTGGCGCGGAGGTCGGCCATCTTTATTATCATTATGTCTTTAATGCTTTATGCTCAGAGTTAGTGGCAGTAACGCTGATGACACATTTTCATTTGGTCTTACTACCGTTTCTGTGAGGCTGTGTGTGGTCTTTTGGTAACATTGGAAGATTTTTGCAGTCACAACACGCGTATACAGGGTGGCAGGGACATCGACGCGAAAACTATTACCATGGATTCAGTACATGATTCTGAAATTCTTGCGTTGAAATTTACCGTCGGTAATTTTTTTTAAAAACAACTGTTCCATACATTTTGATCGCTTAGGTATTGCACTTTTCCATGAAAAAGCAGATTTAAAAAAAAAACAAAAACCCGACTGCAAAAACACATACCTAACTGAAAAAACATTACCCTCCTTCTGGGGCAGTCGGGTAAAAAGAGAAAAACAAGCATTATTATCTATAGAATTTTGGTATTGCAGGCAGGACAAACCAATAACCTGAAATTATGGTGTAAATTTTGTTTGTCCCGCCTGCAATACCAAATTTTTGCAATCGTGTTTTAGTTTTTTTTTTTTTTTTTTTTTTTCAAGCTTTTTAGTTTTATTAAAATAATATATATTGACTCATTACTAGCTTTTATTTGATACCAATAATGTAGTTTTTTTAAACCTACCCCTCCCTTTTTTTGCAGATGCAATATATAAATATTATATAGCCTATGACACTTCCACAATTAAGACGAATCTAACGACACTCACATGTTAAAACCCATCAAGCCGTTTTGGACACATACATACACACTCTCGAAAAACATTACTCTCCTTCTGGGGCAGTCGGTAAAAAAAATTAACCAATGAAAAATTTCAACGCAGGAGGGTTTAAAATCATGTACTGAATCCATGGTAACAGTTTTCTCATCGATGTCCCTGCCACCCTGTATAACCAACGTAAAAATAGAAGACCGTAAAGACAAAATGGTGGATTCTAGAAAGGTTTTCGGCGCGAAGTCAAAACTGAAGGAAAGATGTTATAAGGAGATTTGTATATTCTTCGTAAAATAGAGATAGAAGTGGTCATCGTACGTGTGCAGGATGGACAGCTTTGTAATGATCATTGTCACACTCCAAACACAAGTCTGCAGCTATAGCTAGTTTCTCAAGAAAATCTTTTACTGTAGTCGTACTTTATAAGCAACTTTTAAGAAAATAGTAAGAATGTCACAGAAGTTTATTCTGAAATTCGACCAATTCTCATATTATCTCGTTAGTCCCATTTCTATGTAATCTTTTTACACTCATTATTCTTATAGTGCTCTTATACTCGGGAGACCAGGGATCACCAATTAGTTTCACTGGGGAGTTTAAAAAAATAATGTGTCTGTCGCGATCCCTTTGGTAAGGAAAACTAGCAAACATGAATAAAAAACTAAATGAAACCTGAAAGTAATATACAAATACTATGTAATGAACAAAAATAACAAAATTAATCATTTATAATAATGTAAAAATTTACATTATTTACTTGGAGTTTTGAACTATCTATCTGAAGTCTCAAGTAAAGTTGGTGCAAGCTAAAACTCAAAAAAAAACAGTAGCACTCCGGCAGTGCCGACAGAAGTGAAAACTTGAACAAGATCGCCTTGGTGGAAAAAAAAAACTTGAATAGAACATTGGTCCGTAACCTTATCTAAATAAAGAGCACAATCGCGTTTACAAAAAAAAAATACTTCCAAAACCTTTAAAGTAAAATTACTTGCATAGAACATTGATCCGTAACGTAATATAAATAAAGAGCACAATCGCGTTTACAAAAATGACGTGTTGGTAATGGTGTCGCGAGTTCAATTGTTTTTTCCCATCTCAAAAAATGCCTAACGCGCCTAAAGAAGTTTTCACTTCAATTTTTTTTGTATTTTTAGATTAAGTTTTAGTTATTTAAGTTCCACACAAAATAGGTCGCCGGTAAGGATAAGGACCGCGGTCCGACATTTGGAGACTCCTGATGTAGACTATCACAATGATGACTGACACTGGGTAAAACTCACCGCCTTTCCACAGATCCTTCATCGTTCAATCATGACTATTCTCCAAATCCTGATCACACATTAATATCTCCGTCATAAATATAATTGTGTCTCAATTAGGCATTGATCCTGTCCTCAGACGAGTCTATCTATCACAGCCGGATAATGGGGACGCTCAATAACTGAAGTACATCGGTCACGCGTAATTAAACGGACACTATATTGTTATTGAGGGGTGGCAATGTGTTTGGATGACATTTTCGGGATTTATTGGACGTGTTTTATTTGCTTGCTTCTAAAGTTTTATACAACATAACATATCGTTAGCGTAGGTGGAGAACTGAATAACTGCGATTTTGGTTAAATTGAATTTTCACCATTTTCGTAACACCCAAATCATGCCGCATAAATAAATCGCAATTTTCTCCAAACAAGATTTTTTTTGTTAGATAGTTCTCCACCTACGCCAACGATATCATCACGCCTTATTTCGCTGAAGGGTTAGGCAGAGGTACACCCACATTTCGCCAGTTATGTTCATTAAGTTCATTAAGTCCGAAAGGGTTATCGTGGTGGTAACACACAAGCAACTGAAGGAACACGGGTGGGTTTTAGTCAGTAAGAGTCTGACACGCCCTCCCGCTCCGCCCAGAGCGGGAGAAGTTATTTAATAATTTCCCACCCAAAAAAAAAAGTGGCACTCCGGGAGTGCGGACAGAAATGAAAACTTGAAAAAATCGGCACCGCGGTAATCAACGCGTTGATGTCTTTTACTCCACGGTGTCGGTAAACTCGGTAACAGTGTCGCGAAATCAATGGTCCCATCCAAGTCCCATCTCAAAAATGCCCAACGCGCCTAGAAAAGTTTTCACTTAAAAAAAAGTCGAACATAGTGTTATTGAGGTTTTCCATATGGAATTTCTTAGTAGCAGTCCGGAGTCTAAAATTTGTTCCCGATAGTGGCAATAGGTTTGCCCCTTATTACAAATAGGACTTAAACATAACTGGCGAAATGTGGGTGTACTATGGGTACCTAATACACCTCTGCCTAACCTTTCGGGGATTACCGGCGTGATGTTATGTATGTTACAATTTAGAATGGTGGGCTGAATAAAATAGGATTGATTAACATTTGCAGGTTTCTGCTGATCCATTTGCAGGTTTAGAGGTATACGGAACAGGGTGTAAAGTTCACTCATCCTCTATAGAAAAGGGAGAATCCTCCGACCAGACGGGTGTCGTGTCTGGCGGGCAACTGCCCAACAATTGATGTCAGATAGTCATATGTATGTCGTCGTAAATAAATCGCAATTTTCTCCAAACAAGATTTTTTTTGTTAGATAGTTCTCCACCTACGCCAACGATATCATCACGCCTTATTTCGCTGAAGGGTTAGGCAGAGGTACACCCACATTTCGCCAGTTATGTTCATTAAGTCCCATGTAATAGGGGGCGAGCCTATTGCCATCAACCGAGCATAAATCCAAACTCTGAGCGTCGAAATTCCACATGGAAAAACTCAATTACACTTTGCCCGACCTATGAATTGAACCCAGAACGTCATACTCAGCAGTAGTGCTTGCGACCACTAGACCAACGACGCAGTTCTAAAGTTTTCTTGTCATTTATTCCTAAGTGAATGTAGATCACTTTAGTTGTAACAAACAGTTTAGTCCCACACCTTCCCAGTTTCTGATGGCTTTATCAAGTCTCTGATCCGCAAATCAGGTGTCTAACCAAACCAGCTGATGATTGGTTGACCAAGATTGGTCCAAGAGCCACTAAAAGCATGTGATATTTGGCAACAGATAAAGTTATGAGATAGGCTCAATGATTGTCAATATTCGGCCCGGCACACTTTTCTTAGCTGATAAAAGTTACCGAGAGAGTTTGGGTGGTAAGTGTATTTGTTTTAGAATAGTATACCTGGTCGACCGAGCTCTGCTCGCGTGAAAATAGGGAATGCTCATTAAATAGTATAGGATAGTTCATACTAATTCCATGTATAGCATATACTAATTCCATGCTGCCATGATAGTAGGTACTTACTAATTCCATGTAGGCATAGTACAGTCAGCTGCAGAGAAATCTCACCCCCTAGCAATGTAAAAATACATTGCTAGGGGGTGAGATTTCTCTGCAGCTGACTATATATACTAAATCCATGCTACCATGACAGTAGGTACTTACTAATTCCATGCTGCCATGTCATTGTTCTAAGGTAGCCATCTTGTTCTAAACTTTGGGCGACCGAGCTCTGCTCGGGTGAAAATACGGGAGAAACTGAATTTTCCCAGATATGAGACCTAGCTAGATCGATTTTTCTCCCCCGTGCACCTCTATATTGCAACTTTCATCGAAATGGTTGCAGCCATTTTCGAGAACGTGATTACATATATATATATATACATACAGCGAATTTTTTTAACTAGTGCGCAAACTTAAACACGTGAAAGACTCAACATTATGAACAACTTTTAGTGTAGGACCAAACCTGAAATCGCGAAAAAAAACAGCTGTTCCCTACATTTATGTTCACATAACTCGTCAAAATGTAGGGAACAGTTGAAAGTTGTTCATAATGATGAGTAAAGTCACGAGTTTAAGTTTGCGCACTGGTTATTTATTTTTTCCTGTACCAAAATATTGCTTATTTAATAGTATAGGATTTAAGTATTCGGTGTAATAAAATGGGTCTTAGGAAACTGACCTGCTTTCACCGATATCTTTATTAACCAGTTAGGTTTGTACCTGCCGGGTACAGCAATTCATGCAATTTAGTTGTCTGTCTAATCACATTAATTGTTGTAGTATCATATCATCATTCTCTTGTTCTTATCTCAATTTATTTATTTGTGGACGGTGCACATGTCTTTTTCTTCCATACTGCTCTAAGTCGTCACCTCACTGACACTCCCTTTCTAGCCATATCATATTTCATACAGTCCCAGCGTTTATTTACTGTAATATCATAATTACATCGACAATCCTTCTATCATCCGACAAACAGTGTCACCCTACGTGCCCCGAACATCTGCAGAGCAACAATACAAATGATTAGCCACGTCGCCGCGGCTCCGTCGCTTTGTCGCGCGGCTTGACGCGTCAACACCGATGTCACCCGATGTCACACGACCTCGCCCGACCATTGACGGACTTTGACGAGGATTGACGATCGATCTGATTATTGTGTTACTGAGTATTGATGACAGTTTATCAAAAAAAGAAAGTGTTTAAGCGATAGGTACTTATAAGGTAATGATGTGTCCTCAAATCTATTTTTTTTTTTTGGGTATGGTCAACAGCAAAGGCGCTGTCAAAGTCAAATAGTTACCATTAATGTGAGGTTGACTGTACAAGATGAATCTTGAATCAAATTCATCGACAATTTAGCCAGATGAAAAGTGAGTAAATCGCTATGGAATTGAGTGCCCCTTCATTCGTCCACCAATAAGGAAAAAAGTAAAACCGCTGAAAACTATTCAAAAAAAGTGGTCGTTCCGCTTGATTTCACGTTAATTGCATGAAATATTTCTCATTGACTGGTCAAGAAAGTTTAGAAATGTCACGCTTTTTCATATTATTGCTTATCCCCGTCGTAAATGTCGTTATCCAAATAGATCACTAAAGTGATCGGTTAATTAATCAGTGAACTTTGTTATTTGCAGGTGAGCAAATGCAGGACTTTCTACTCAGCTAGGCTATTTCATACCACACCTCATTAATGACCATTTAGGAGAAGATATTTGAAGATGATTGACTGCATCGTTGGTATAGTGGTCGCCAGCGCAACTGCGGAGCATGAGGTCTTGAGTTCGATTTTCCAAGGTCGAGCAAAGTCCTACCGGGGTCGCGGGAAAGTCCGAAAGGGTTATCGTGGTGGTAACACACAAGCAACTGAAGGAACACGGGTGGGTTTTAGTCAGTAAGAGTCTGACACGCCCTCCCGCTCCGCCCAGAGCGGGAGAAGTGATTTAATAATTTCCCACCCAAAAAAAAACAGTGGCACTCCGGGAGTGCGGACAGAAATGAAAACTTGAAAAAATCGGCACCGCGGTAATCAACGCGTTGATGTTTTTTACTCCACGGTGTCGGTAAACTCGGTAACAGTGTCGCGAAATCAATGGTTGAGTCCCATCTCAAAAATGCCCAACGCGCCTAGAAAAGTTTTCACTTAAAAAAAAGTCGAACATAGTGTTATTGAGGTTTTCCATATGGAATTTCTTAGTAGCAGTCCGGAGTCTAAAATTTGTTCCCGGTAGTGGCAATAGGCTTGCCCCTTATTACAAATGGGACTTAGGCGAAATGTGGGTGTACTATGGGTACCTACACCTCTGCCTAACACTTCGGGAATTAAAGGCGTGATGTTATGTATGTTACAATTTAGAATGATGCGCTGAATAAAATAGGATTGATTAACATTTGCAGGTTTCTACTGGTCACTGATTGCAGGTTTAGAGCCTTAGAGGTATGCGGAACAGGGTGTAAACTTTACTCATCCTCTATAGAAAAGGGAGGAACCTCCGACCAGACGGCTGTCGTGTCTGGCGGGCAACTGCCCAACGATTGAAGTCAGATAGTCATATGTATGTCGTTCGCGCAGTAAACTCTAATTGCGTAATGCAGCATTTGTGTGACGTCAGATCTTTGATGCGTTGTTCGCATGTGGCAATGTAGATGCCGCCATAGGTATTAAATTAGACTCTTCGCCACTTAAAGGCAATTAATTGCTAATTAATGAATAATTGTTAATTTAACCTGTACCTACCTACCTTTCATCAACCTTATTGCAGGCAGGTAGAAATAGGCAAAATAATCTAACTTTAATCTTCATTGCTCACAATTCAATATATAAATGGTTTATGAGTTTGCCTAACATCGAACTGGGGTGGATGTACCAGTTGATGGCTGAGCACTGTAAAAATAATTTAAATAATCACTATTACTGGATAGGATTGCTTTTATGAACTAGACTATGAAATTAGTTGTAAGTCGAAGCAGGAAAAACAGCAAGCTTTAATCTAAAGATTGCAATGACTATAGCCATTTTCAATTTGGAGTCCTTTGAGTTCTAGACAGGAATTCCACATTCAAATAAGTAGCCATACTTCTTACTTCAGATTCCTTTTTCAAAATCGACACTTTTTAAAAGTTATTTATGCCTCTATTCCAATTTAGATCCTAGACTGCCTGTTCTAGACACTACAAAAAGGTTTTATCACGAATTAAGGATGGAAACTTGCAGTCCCTACTACCTCGCAACAGTAAAAGCAATCAGTTCAGTACAAACACTCGATTGAATGCAATTCCCTGTAATTTGCCTGTACTCGAGCTACCGTCTGCTTCAATATCAATGTATTTCATGCTGTGTTTATTTCGATTTAGTAGGCATAGTAATGGAAGGAAATGGGATTTGGTTGCCATTTTAGGAACTGAAATGTACATACTTAGAATATGCGAGGTTTTAATTGTATGGGTAGCGAAGTTGTATCTAATAGTAATTAGGGTTGGTTAATTATCTTATAGTAGGTACTTAAATTTTATTAAGGCAATAAATAAATAGTTACATGTACATAAATGAAGCTATTTCCTCATTGATGCGAGTGTTTTTCCGAGGATCGGCAAAACTAATTTTACTAAGAAAATGACTGTTAGTAAAAAAAATATAGATAACGTTTACGTAACACAATAATCTTATATATGAAATTTATAAAAAGATGTACAATCCTATCAGTGTACTTGTAATAAGTGTTAACATTTCAACAAAAAAAAATAACAACAGCCTTCCAATTTCAAACGCACAAAAAAGCATATTTATTTCCTGTTCCACCAGCCAGCACTTATGATAATCGATTACTGGCCACACATCGCGTTATGAGTCGAACAAATATAGACGTGTAATGACGAAATTGGAACGATTTGGAAATAGGGACGATCATCGTAATACACCCCTAGGGCTGTTTGTTTCCGTTGCTTTCATTTTTAGAAAAAAAAAAACGTGTCGCCATAGACACGATTTTTGAAAGTTTGACAGTTCAATAATCAAATGGTCAACGTAGATAAATTAATTAAGCTGTAAAGTTTTCCATTTATCAAACAAGTAGGTATCTTTATTATTAAGAGAGAGCTTAATATCTAGTATCACTTATTTTCTAATCCCCGCCTACACAGTTTCATAGTTGATTTATAATTTTCTTTGCAAATCGAATCTGTCATAATCGAATCCACTTTATCGTGATTCGAAACGCAATATGAAGTAACAATGCAAAATTATAATTAATTAGGGAATGTCAGAGATCATAGACTAATATAGAGATAAAATTTTCAACGACAAAACATTATTTAAATTTATTTTTAAGATAATTTATTGATATTAGTCCTAATTAGTCCGAAATCTTCCAATATCGTTAGTTCGTTTTCCATCAAGTCGATCATCATTTTCTATTGTACACTAATGTTCGTTCGTCTTACGGCCACCCGCATTCGACCCATGTCTACTTATTACAATTTATGTGTTGAAACTAAATTAAGATGTGTCATAATGACCGCACCCGAAATTACCGACTATTTTGGTGTGTTCCCGTTTAGGACGGTGGGTTTCGATTGTGTAGTTAGTCCAACCAAAAAATTGGGAAAAAAGAGGGATTTGTTTTAGTAGATTCGAAATATTACCGGATCAAAAAAGATAAAAGATTTTTTTTTTTACATCTAGCGATTAAGTACACACTTAAATCACTTAAGTGTCAGATTTATTGAAGCAACATATCAAAAATAAACAACAGAAAATCAAAACAACGTGTTTGACTAGCAAAAACAGTTATTTCCGAGTAAATGTCGTAACAGAGCTTGAGACGATAGTTTCAGGACTTTCTCAGCGTCCTATGTATTGATAGATACATATATCAACAGCTTGAGATCAACAAACCCATCCTTATAGTAAACAACTGTTCGATCTGATCGGCTGAAAACGATTTCAGCGGTAGATAGAGTAAATAAGATTTAATGTAATATCAACCCTACAGTCCCCAAAGGATCTAACGCACCCATATCACCGCGAGCCCAAATGCCGTGTCTACGGGTACTGGAGACCCCTAATGACATACAACGTATAATGCGGCCGGGGGTTAGCTTCCGTTATCAATTTAAACCAAATAGTTCGCCACCTTTATTATAAACCGACAAACTTATTAATGCGTGCGGCGAAAAAGAGAACTAACGTACAATGTACTGAATTTGACAGATCTTTGACATTTTCCTTGACAAGCAGCGCCACCGTTAAATGCACATAGAAGTTTGTCTGTCATAACTGCAGGGTAGCGATGGAGATGTCATTCATTAAAATTGGGGGTTCTTTATAATTGTTAGTTTGTGTTGTTTGACATATAAATGGCGACCGCAGATGCTCTTTTTGGCGCTTTCGTATTAAGTTTTTTTTTTGAGGTTCTCTTTTTTTTCTGAGGTTTTTTGAGGATCTTTTGGCTTCCGTGTTTGTATATTTTTCATTCTGGATCGAACAATCAATGAGTCACACCTAGGAATTGTCTTTACCGTAAAGGCTGCAATACGTTCATGGGAGAGGCACTTGCTTATTGCCCAATTATTGTCATAAAAACTTTTGTACACTGATACCTCTTATAGTACATCTAAACAAATACTAAATATAATTTAAGTGTCTGTTTGTAATGTCAAAATAAATACATAAGAGAGTATGTGGGTGAGTATGAGTGCTGGGTAGTTTGTTGCGCCACTTCTTCTTCCCAGCTAAAGGCACTAGGAAGTGGTGAAGGGTGGGCGTTTTTGGGGAACTGTCTTATGTAATTTTGACGTTCAAAACTGAACTGACTTTTGAATTTACTTATCCAGTACTTAGAAAAAAAAAAAAAACTATTTGTTTGTCTGTTTGTTCCGGCTAATCTCCGAAACGGCTGTACCGATTTTGATGGGAATGTCACTGGCAGATAGCTAATGTTATAAGGAGTAATTATATTAGAAAAAGAACTGAAGCTGCGGACAGCAGCTAGTTAGTTTAATAAGAACATTGAATGAGTAGAAACTTGACAACCATGTCACATGGAAAGTAGTCGTACCTAAGTAGGTACTTAATTATTATAAAAATACAGTCGTTTTTGTTGTATATAATTTTCTTCTGATAAGCATTTTTACAGATATAAGAACCGTACTAACAACAATACGGTTCCATAATCCTAAATCTTTATATATATAATTCTTCTGTGAGTGTGTATGTCACTGAACTTCTCTCAAACGACTGGACCGATTTTGATGAAATTTTTTGTGTGTGTTCAAGGGGATCTGGGAATGGTTTAGATTCACAATTTTGTCCGCTGGACAATGTTTTGACAGGACAACGTCTGTCGGGTCCACTAGTAATATTATAAATGCGAAAGTGTTTCCGTTTGTTTGTTTGTTACGCTTTCACGCTAAAACGGTTGAACGGCTTTGGATGGCACAGGGGTAGACCAAGACCTGAGTTAGGACATAGGATACTTTTTATCCCGATAATCCCACGGGAGCGAGACTTATGCGGGTGATACAGCGGGGAGCAGATAGTATTAATATTATAAATGCGAAAGTGAGTTGGTTTGTTACGCTTTCACGCTAAAACGGCAGTACAGATTTGGGTGAAATTTTGCACATGGGTAGAACTTGACCTGCAAAAGGACATAAGCTACTTTTCATTCTGGATCATAGACGAAGTCGCAGGCAACAGCCAGTTATAAAATATATTCATACTTATTTTTACTGAAAACAGACAAAAACAGGTTAACAACCTTTGTGGCTTTGTCACAAACCCTGCCACTGTCCCACGTTTCATATATTCTAGCATGTCAGCTGTTTTTTTCTAAAACTGCTATAAATATAAAAGTTGACGAATCGTACATAATCTGAAAGTTTTTTCAGTTCATTTTCAGTCTGTACATTGCACTTGCACGTGACCAGAAAATATTAGAAGATTGCTTTAGGTACCTATTCAATTTATTTATAGTTTTAATTTCTTTCAGATTTAGTCTAGAAAAGGTTTTATTAATATCAGCAACTAAATCAAAACCACTACCCTAATTGCGTAACTTATTTTCGTAAACAATTCTAAATTGTTTAACTTTGACAGTTCAACAACATTCATTGCGTTATTTACGTTGTTGAGCAGATTTTTTTCCTAACTTATGAAGCAATGGATTAGCAATCTGTTTCAAATCGAAACAGATTGTGATTGATCATGTATTACGCAATTAGGGTACTGGCCTGAAACCCATAGGCCACGGTAAAAGCTTCGACGAATTGATACCCGTGCCATCGAAATGACAAGAGCGGAATGTGAGGGGTGGTCCAGTTGTAACGGCCCCGATTTTCGAGTTGTAGGTCGTGGGTTCGAACCCAAACAAGCGGTTTACTTTGTGTAAATTATTTCATCACCACTACTCTCAAAACAGTGAAGAAAAACATCGTGAGGAAACCGGCATGTCCTAGAACCAAAAATTCAAAGACATGTGACATCTACCAACCCGCAGTGGATCCGCGTGGTAGATTACAGCCCACTTCTCGAAGAGAGGAGTCCTGTGTCCCAGCTGTGGGAACATTATAGGCTGATTATGCTAAAAATATATCGTACTGTACTGTGTTAAAGGTTTTAAGTGTAAAATCCCTGTGCTAGTCACAACTCTTGACTTATTTTATTCCTCTCCAAATATAAAAAGCAGCATAAAGAAAGAGGTTGGAACTCTAAACGCTATTTAATAACTTCCAAAGAGTTTCTAATGATGACCATTCAGGAGATGGAAGTAAAAAGCGGCCATACCTACCAGCGGATGCAATTTGTAGACATTACGATGAGTAACAGTTGCAGTTCGCGCCATGCAAGGAAGTGGGCGGGGGCTGCGGAGAAATTGTTTTGTATAAGATAAGCTTAGCTTGCAGGATGTCCTGTTATTTAGATGCTGAGTACAAGAAAGGCTTTGTTTACATTGGATTAGATTTTTCTAAAAGTACAGTCCTACTCGTATCCATATTTCAAAAGTAACTCTGAGTGCGAACCCGCAGGCAAAAGGTAGTTTGTTATAAGTTTTAGCGAAACTACCTGAATGACCATATAGATAACTTCATTATGTCGTCTTTGATAGAATCTAGTAATCATACATAATTAAAACTCTTGTAATGTCAAAGAAAAAATAAATTCTATTACCAATTAAATGTTTTAATTTTCTAGGTATATAATTTAATAATAAAATTATTTACATAACGAATTAAATCCATATTGGCTAAGTCTAAGATCGCCATAAAACCACAAAAAACATACTACAGTAGGTACGCAGCATGCTACGCAAAACGCACTACGGAACATGCTACGCAGCTTGCTACGCAGAACGCTACGCGAAATGCTACACAACATGCTACACAATTCGCTACGCGGCACTCGACATACCACGCTACGCAACTTGCTACGCACCGCGCTTCGCAGCACACTACGCAGTTCGCAAACTCGTAAACACAGATAAAATAATTTTACATTTACATGTTTTAACTTTTATTTGCTGTATTGATGTTTTAGGTAATAATTAACATGGCGCAATACAAATGCTGGTGGTTACCTACATTATTAGTTCAGACGATGAAAATGTCAACAGAATTACCTAAAAAGGTATGTAATTATAGACAGGTACTTATTTTGATTAACTCACACAAAATAAAGGGCATTTACCATGTAATAACTTTATACTCAACCTATCTATTACGAAAATCTAATTCAATCCAAAACGAAACTAATACTTACTATAAATAATGGATAAAATAATAATGTCACGGTATTATATAAATGGAATAATAGAAAAATATTATCAATAATTGCTCCGTTAATATCAATGTCTATGGTGGCGGAAATCGACGCTGATTGGTCGATAGTCGATCGCTGCGCGGGAAAGCGCACAATATGGCGTCGGTTCCGGTCGCGCGTCTATGGGAAATAACATCGGAACTAATAACATGGATTAAACTGTTGAAATGTTTATTTTATTGATTGTTTTTTGTTCGTTTGTTATGTTTATTGAGATATTAAAATAATGGTTGAATTTGTGGCGTGTTGCGTTATGTATGGTGGCGTGAAATTACCGAAAAAGGTTTTTGATGTGACACTTTTTGTAATTGAATAAATAATACAAGGTGCCTGAATTTAAAAATATAAGAGACCAGAGACAAAATGAAAACTCATAATTCAACCAATTAATTTACTTAGGCTATGTGAATACATTTACTTACTTTAATTAAATATTGAATATATGTTTGCAACCATTTTACTGCTCAATAGATATTATAAAAAACAAACTTGCTAAGTTATGGTCACCTAACCCAAAACCATGTTTAAAATAAGAATGGGAATCCATTGTTCCCTTTTAAAAAACCTACCGTACAACAACAAAAAAACATTGAATTCTAAACTCTAAAGGCAACATCACACTTTCCCCACCCTATCAAAACAAGGCTGAATGAGTGCCAGTCAGTGCCCCCATTAAAACTAAACTCAATGTCAAATTAGATTAATTTTTCCACATCACTCACCCCAAAAGCCACAGAGCGTGACGTTGCGCGGAAAGTAAACATACAAAATGGCGGCCTTTAATAACGGTGCGACGGAGAATTTGAATTTTAAGTGCAAGTAGTTTTTGGTAAGGTAGAAAGAATAATAAAATTTGGGTTTTATTATTGCATATTATTTAAGGACCTTAATACATAAATAAGTACTTACCAACATTTAAGCCTAGGTAATATTAAAGCCCAAATAATATTATTTTTAAACTTAAAATAATGTTTATAAGACTGGGTACTTAAATGTTGGTGTTTATATGTTCAGCATAACTTTCACGATAGACATTTTTATTGAGTTTTAATGATATTTTTCTTCTTGGATTAGGTAGGTACCTATAGGAACTAACCGTAAAAATCAAAACAACAAGTAGGTACTTACTTAGGTAAAATAGGTAGGAATAAAAAAAAAATCAATAATAAAATGTGCAGAAAGGTTTAATTTTTAATCAAGAAAGAGTGTAATTCCAAACTACATGTAGTATCTAACTAATGGTATAGCCGCAGAATGCAGTAGAAAATAAAAAAGCAATATCACATAATCACACTTCAGTGGCTTTAATTGTCAAGTCAATTATAGAGTCAAGTCGAAGTTAATACCAGACCGGTAGAAGCATCACAAGGAAAATCAAACGGCAATTTAATGGAACACCTGTAAAATTCCGTCCAATAAGCAGTTTGCAGGTCCAACGACTGTTGGCGGCATGGCCGACGCCGCGTTTAGACAATTAACCGATGAACTATAAATGAAGGAAAGTGGCAATTTCTCCAGTGACAAACGTCGGCCTTATCGACGCTAAATAATGGAGCGAGTAGTTAGACTCGCGTCTTCATCCCGGTAATTAACCGGCGTCCCCCCCTCACACCCCGCCTCCCCGCCGGGCGCCGCGTCCACCCGCGCACACCTAAATTAATCACACCACGAATCTCGCCCCCCAATCCAGGTCCGGATTAAAAAGTTTTATTGGAGAGGCAAGTGTGACACTCCGGCGCGCCTCACTAGCCCGGCCCAACCAATCGCAGCACAGCCGCTATAAAATACACCACTCCCATTGGCCGAAGCCTAATGGGCCACGCCTCTGTACACCGCCCGAGCCAGGGCTGTCACCCGCCACGTCAGTTGACCGAGGCGCGTCGAGCCGTCAGCCGTATCTCGTGTTAGCTTGATGTTTTGTGAGATAAACACAATCAACTGAACGTTCCGAAATATTTTGTGACTGTTGTGTGATGGATCTGTGAACTGAAAATGGAGGAGGAGTCGATGTCGGGACACAGCTGTTCTGAGGACGATATCAGTGTTGGTCGGCCGTCACCGGCGCCGTCGCGATCTCCTTCACCCCACGATTACTTTAGGCCACTGAAGCGCTTGAAGATGGCTTCGGAGCCGGCGGAGGAGAGGCGAGGGGATGGTGTGAAGAGTTTTTCGATTTTGGACATTTTGTCGCATAGTCCGCGCACTCCGCCGCGTATAGTGCGTCCGTGGGATGCTTCGGGGTTCGAGCGGTTGCAGCGGCTGCAGCGGCTGGCTGGTGCTGCGTTGCTGGACGGTGAGAGGTGGAGGTTGGCAGCTCTGGGGCTGCTGAGGCCACGGGATATGGCGCCTGCAGAATGCTGTGACTCTGCCTCTGAGAGATCCTCTTCGGCTTCGGACTGCTGTTCGGAACCCCGACGAGCACCACAACAAGGCTCCGCGGCACCACACACGCCTCTCGATGCGCTGTTCCACATGACGAGCAAGACATTCGAGGCCAATAATCCTGACAGTGGAGGTAAGTAGTAATATCTAATATTTAACATTTTAATTTCGTTGGCCAACTTTGACATTAAATTACTTATATTAAATTGGAAAAAAAATGTGCTGAGCTTAACAAGCTCTGCAATTTTGTATGAGCTCACTTTGGTGTTTTCACTCGTACTGTGAAGATGGTGCTTTTAATTTGAGAGGCAATAAAATAAACCCTTCAAGCCTCATCTTTGACATCCAATAAGAACAATCTTTTTGGCACACGAGGATGTCAATATAAACATTACTTTTATTTTTAAATTGAGTACTCACATTGGAGTACCTACCGCATTTCATCTAGAAGACTAGTTTTAAATAATATTCATTTAAAAATGTAATAAAAGTAGATGTAGTATCTTGTTACCCAATAACTTGATTGTGGAGGTCAGATAGGCAGCTCCATGTAAAATAGGAACGGGTTTTCAGCTACATTCGGTAAGACTGGAAGCCGAATTCAGCAGACTTGGAAAAATAATGATGATGATGAAAGGCAAAATCAGTTGTCATAGGAGTCGCAATGATTATAATTAAGTATGCCAGGATTAATTTCTGCATGCCCTCGAAATTGGTGTAAATTCGGATAAAGTTGGATCTATTGATCGCACAATTCTGGCAGCACTTTGTAATGTTGGCTATACCAAGGTACGTCACTCATCTATGAAAAGTTTGTTTTTATAATAAGTAGAACCTATATTTAATATCTTTAAACGAGCAATTCTTGTATATACCTAAATATATAATCAGATTCTCGGAAACGGCTCCAACGATTTTCATGAAATTTAGTACCTATGCAGGGGGTTTCGGGGGCAATAAATCGATCTAGCTAGGTTTCATTTTTAAAAAACGCCGTTCAAATAAAAAACCATCATCATCAGATATTTACCTTTATAGGTACTGTAAGAAATTGAAATCATTGGCATATTAGTTTGAGGTCAACCCACAAATGTTTTGCTGTTTCATACAAAAATACAACACGTTCGCTATTAATCTGTATGAAACAGGTCCTATTTTGGTTATTTTACTGTTGGTCCCTTTCTCCCTGGAATAATGCCTTATGTTTTTTTCCCTGGCTCGAAAAATTTTCTTTTTATATAGTTCAACACCAGCTATAATAATATTCTCTGACTTAATAGAATTTAGAAGTTTTGTTTATCATGTAATATCACAAAAACGTAAAAAAACCTAAAACTATTTCATCTTAATGACAATTACTTGAAGACTGATACATCATTCATCTCTCCCCCTCATTAATTAAGATAATTAAACAAACGCTAATTACGACATACTGATCTATATTTAACCAAATTGAACATAAATCGTGTGTGCAAATAAACTAAATGTTCCTAGATCTATTTTGGCAACCAGCACTATTACACCACCCGGTCTCGAATAGATGGTCTGTTGCAATGGTAACGTATTGTTTATATGTGGATTAATTGCACTAATTAGAAGTCATTGGGGTGATATTGGGCGTGACTAGTCACTCACTAGTCATGCTGCTTATTTCCATGCAATATATCTTTGCTTCTATGACGACTACGACCAATCTTGGCTTACAATACGCTGTTTCCAAACGAGATCGTTTGAAACAATGTTCATTAACAATAATTATGTTGCTAGGTAGTATCAATACGCTATCTTGGAACATCATTTAAATACATAGGAATGGTCTTTCTTACTTACTATTGCTGTTTTATACATAGGCTCTTCTATTTCTACTAACCTGCAACACTTACACAATACGCCGTTTTAAAATAAAAAGGTTGTGGCGTTCTGGCGTTTCATAGTTGATTTTGTTTCATTCGATTTTGCGTAGCAAGATAGCTGTGATTCTACCTATGTTTGTTTTTCATATTTGGGTGTAAACAGTCCTACTCTCTGTTCTTCCCTAAGTATAGTACCAATCGATTTGTACGTTTAAAAGGAGAGGTAGAGATGAAAACCATGGAAAAGTTGCTTCTTCTATTCAAAAAACGAAACCACAAGAAAATGCTGAACATTGTTTTTTTTTATTTTCCAATGACCAAAGAGCAAAAGCTCTTTTATTTTACACAGATACACATAAATCAAAAATAATATAGCCTCCTTGGTTAAATAATGTTTTATTTATTCGTTTTTGATTGAAATGTCATTAGCAATGAGCAAAGCCTATTTCAGTTAATATGTATTTGATGATTGTAAAATACTTGTGTGCCATCGTTCTGGGTAAACAACGAAATACGTATTTCTGTAGATAGGTAGTTATTACACGTCAAATGTCATGTCATTTACCATAGACAACATTGTATGTCGTGCATATTGACATTTCAAGATGCTTAGATTAATTCTATGTTGAATTTATTGTGTACCTACTTATACAAATAGTACCAATGTTTATTAAATATTCATTTGTGGTTTGTTAAAATTATAAATAAACATAACATAGCATCACGCCTGTATTCTCTGAAGGGTTAGGCAGAGGTGTACCTATTGTACAGTGACATTTCTCATCAATTTTTTTTTTTACTGTAATATTGATTTACCATTTTAGTCATGGATTGAGAGACTTCGTTCCTTTCAAAATCTGTAGGTATCCTAAAACCTGTAGGATGTAATCTGTAGGATAACTTTTTGGAACGTCCAGTTCAAACGCATTCATAGTTTGAATTACCCTTCAATTAAAACTCAATAGGTATATATAATTAATAGCAAGATTGGCTAGATATTATTTTAAATAACCTAAATTCTTGTTATTGTGACACTATTATTTCAACGCCTTTTGAGTTATTTAGCCATGGAGTTAATTACTTAATTGTTCTCTCAAAAATAAAAGATAATTGCGGTTTATAAGATTTTAATCTTTTATATGCAAATGTAACACTTATAATATTTTTAATTTTCTAACAAGGTAAATGCCTAGATTTTTTTTTAAACCATCCATATTATTTATTCTATGATCACAAGTTGTATAAAATACATATTTAATTTGAAATTCACAAGCATAACTTCAACATTTTATTTTTTAATTAAATTACTTCTTCATTATATTTTTGTACGCAGCGTTTTAATTAAGAGGCTCGAAAATTACAGTTAGGTATGACTGGGCCCACAGAAAAGGTATACCGTAACTGGGGCTTTTCTAGAAAGATGCTCTTTTGTGACTCTCAATTAAAAACAGACGGATTTCATACAATATGTAGATGTAGGTATAATGTGAAAACACTGGACAATACTAATGCATAGGAATACCTAGTTAAGTATTTAACTATCAAATAAATCCTAACATCGAAATTGAAAACGTGATTTTTTCAAACAAACTAAATCTAATACTTATAAACGAGCAATTCTTGTATATATGCATGTATATAAATATATAATCTGAATCTCGGAAACAGCTCCAACAATTTTCATGAAATTTAGTTTGCAGGGGGTTTTGGGGGCGATAAATCGATCTAGCTAGGTTTCATTTTTAGAAAACGTGGTTCAAAAAAAAAAAAAAAACCGATCCGTGATCGGTCATCCAGATATTAGTAGTGATGTGCCGACTATAAGTTTTGCCAATCTTTGACAAGCTATAGTCACTAAACTATTGGATATATTTGCAGACTGGGAACAGCTTCTTTCTTTCTAGATAGGTAAGTATAAGTACGAAGTTTAATTTAGTATCGTATTGTCGTATCCACCTTGTACTATAATACCCTTCAAATCTCCACTCAATACGAGCTAATGAGCTGCGTTCTAGAATACAACTATTCGTTTCTTCACTATCAAAAAATTTACAGAAAATCTCTGAAAAAATTCATAATTTTTTTTTTTATAAACCATCTGCATGACGCAAAACCAGTATCGCAGTCACTCACACACACGAAATCAACAATGCAATATCAATTTATCGATCGTTATCGATAAAGATGTCGGCTATCGACAAACACCGAGTGTTATGCCGAAATAGATGATTGTGTTATGATTACAGAGCGGCGAGTTGTAATTGAATGATCTCTGAACCGAACGCGCCCGCGCTCTGTCATTAGTGTGCGTGAGTTTTTGTTTTTTAATTTGTCTCTAGTATTGATGAATCCGCGAAGGATGGTTGGTTATGAAATTTTTGTATAACGTAACAATGGATTTGATTTTCATAGTTTTAGTAATAATAATATATGGTGTGTAGTAGCAATAATGTTTCAATGTGACGGTATACGTTGATGATAAGAATGATAAATCAGTCTTTGAAATAGCCAGTCATTTGGCAAGGTAGGTAATAAGCATGAAAGATCTCGATGAAAGGCACGGTGCAAACTCGCAACAATAGAAATAATGCCAAAAGGCAAGAAAACTTCACACTTACAACACTCACAGCCCCTTATAATCTAATTTACCCCAAATGCATTTTAAATTAACGCCCATTCACTAATAACGAACGCTATTTATGAGAATTAACCACTTAATGCAGCAACAGAACAAATCAATGAGCTCTTAAAGACCCCCGAAGTATCAAACATCATTCAACCGAGCGAACCTTTTTGAAAAACTCCATACACTAATTTACACGGACTTTGCAAAAAATCTATTGTGCTGGCACAAAAGAAGACATCACTACGATTAACAGGCTAAAAAAAAACGAAATTCGAAGTAGAAAAGGCGGGAATTGTCTATGCTCCATATGTTACGAGATTAACATGTAACAAATGGTCATTTGTCATTGGCAGCACTGAGCGCTTGATTGAGGAAGTCATTTCTTCTCTATGAACGGAAATAATATTTTTTTACACATCCCCTGTTCACTACGGGACATTAGAAGACTTGTCTTGGGTAATGCCTGTATGATTATGAGTTACGTGAATGCGTATCTTAAAGATACAGTATAATTATGGGGATATGGAAGTGTCTCTTCTTTCTAAGGATGGAATTAAGGGTTTTTATTAAAAGAGAATCGGTTGGATCATAATTTATTAAAGGATAAAAACTGTGCTTTTATTATTGGATGCGTCCCGTAAACAAGTAGGACTTGCAGCAAGATATAACGATGGCTGAGAAGTAGGTATGCATTATTGCAAAATTATACTTAGCAAGATTAATGATCAAAATACAAGACATAAAATCTCAGCACAAAGTGCCTCATTAACAAACTGACAGTTGTATCATAGATTGTAGAACGCATGTCAGTTTAAGCAACCAAGTACAATTAAGCCAGTACATTTCCGTAGAAATTCTAGATTTGAAAATGATTTGAAATTATCTTCAAACGGCAAATGAGTAATTAACTAGGTAGGTACACAGAACCACAGTGATTGTACTCAAAACTACCTACCCTACAAGGTCAAAATAATGATAATGTGCAGATTTACCGCAGTAAATAGCCAGATACAGTACATAATACAAATGTTAGTAGGTATATATTGTAACATTAAAGTTATTACAGCGATGCAATCTAAACTACTACTGATTGCTATATTTACGATTGTACCTACTAATGTTATGTATGTAGGTACTTGTAATTATGTACGTACTGAATAGATATGGGTTTTAGACCGTGATGAGTTGGAGCTCAACCGTGATGAGCTTCAAGACACGCTGTATAGTAAATGGATAAAAACAGGACATCCTGCAACTTTGCCAATCACGGTGTTGATGTTTTTCTTGGCGAACCACAAGGATTAGCGTTTTAGACTTCTAGTTTGGATTTGGCATAAGCCTTTATATTACAGGAAATTACTAACATCAACCAAAACCCAAAAAAATGTTATTTAGGGCATTATCATGTAGAGCAGAATTACTTCTCTTCGTTTAAAAAAATCTTTACAACCCTTCATATTCTTAATTCAAATCTCACCGCGTTCCATTTCCGTCACAACACACTTCAAATTAAAACATAAATACAACTCGTTCCACAATCATAGACAACACAAAAAACGTCATCGAATCATCTCACTCCGTCGACACTAACAGTCGGGCCCAAAGAATTATTATATTTTATTATCCCACAAATTATGCCGCGGCTTGTGGGGTCCGCCAAGGTGTCGGTCCCAACGCGTTTATATTACCCCTATTATGAAAAAAATATGTAAAAAATAAGCTCAAAAGGCACCCGGCATCGAAGGGCGCACACAGTAAGCTTTTACATGAATAATGCCAGTTTCAAACCGAAATCGCTGACTAATTGATTATTGTGAAAGGCGCTCTTTATTAAATTGGAAATCAATGGGGTGTTAATATTCGATTTTCGCTATGTTGGTAAATGGGTTGGAGATGGGAAAAACAATTGAAACAGAATGTTTGTATATTTAAAATATGAACACTGAAACGAATAGGTACGTCGATGATTAAAACTGACATGAGTTTAAATTAAGAACTTAAGTATTATTTTCGGAAATTCAAAATTATACAGACATTTCATGTTTGATTAATGAAATAATCTACTGTTTTAATTTTATTATAGCAACGAAAAGAGTCAGGCATAAATCTTAAACATTAATTTTATTTTAGTAAGGCACAGTTCCGACTTCAAAAATAAACAACATGAAACAAGTAGTGTTAAATGGAATGTCAGGAGCACGTCACCATAGTTAATTCTTGGCACTAGGCTGTCGCTGTTACGCCTTTGCTTCAGTTATTCTTCAAGGTGAGTAGGTACTTGGTCTATTTTCAGGGCTTAACTGCACATTGTTAATTTAGCATTCCAATTTCAAATTGGAATTCCTTGTGTTTATGGTCACTTAATTATGTTGAGAGGTTTATTCGTTTAGATGAGTACTATTTATATGTATGACTGAGTCGTGCTCGCAGTGAACGAAAATCTGTATTTTCTTATATTATAGGTGGTGCCCGAAGGGATTTCCCGTCGGCAAAAATGACGAACTTCCATACAAAGTTCCATCCTATAACCCTTTTCATAAGCATAAGCATTATCAGCCTATAACGTTCCCACTGCTGGGACACAGGCCTCCTCTCTTCGAGCGGGAGAGGGCCGTAAATCTATCATACCACGCGGGCCCAGTGCGGGTTGGTAGATGTCACATGTCTTCAAATTTAAGCTCTAGGACATGCCGGTTTCCTCACGATGTTTTCCATCACAGTTTTGAGAGCAGTGGTGGCTCAGTGATAACGGCCCCGACTTACGAGTTGTAGGTCGTGGGTTTGAACCCAGGCAGGCGCATTATTCCTGCAGGCTGGAGATGAATATGAAAAAAAAAACCGGCCAAGTGCGTGTCGGACCACGCACAATGAAGGGTTCCGTAGTTGAGATGAATTTATCCCAAAAACAAACTTAACTTTATAGTTGAAAAATATGTTCTCCCATACGGAATGTATGGGAAAACATGTTTTTGCAACTGCAAAGTTAAGTTGGTCGACTATTACTCGTTAACTTGTAAAGCCAACTTAGCTGTGATAGTTTTCCTTTTAATTTCGTTATATAAACTACTGTTGAGATTTTTTTCACATACCCAAAACCAACCATTTAGTCGGCAGGGGGGGGGACACTTGACTCTAACAAAAATTAGCACTTTAAAGCTTAATATTTCGCAAACGGATCCCTGAATCCAAAAATGATTTTCACAAACTCATAATGTTTTTGAAGAACCTTTCCAATGATACCCCTCACTATGGGTTAAAAAAATAAAAAAAAAACATCACCACTTTACGTGTATGAGAGGTACCCTAAAAAATTTTTTTTTCATAATTTTGTTTTACCACTTTGTCGGCGTAATTAATATGTATACCTATGCCAAATTACAGTGTTCTAGTACTAAAGGTCTCGGAGCTAGACCGCGGACAGACAGACAGACAAACAGACGGACATGACGAAACTATAAGGGTTCCTTGTTTACTACGGAACCCTAAAAATGGTTGTCTGTAAAGTCGGTTTATGGACGATAATTTTACGTTATAATGTCACAAGCCGAACGCTTAGGACGATCGTGCCTTGTAATCTCCATAAAATCTATAAAACCCTTGCAATCTTCGTGAATTTTTTAAATCTGAATTAGTTTTATTTAAAAAACCAACACACACTTCTTCAAAACGTCACCTTAGTATTAATCGTCTCCTTTTAAATTAACCCTCTAATTCTCGGCAGAGCAAGGTGCATACATCCTTCCTTGTCGCACGTATGGCGACAGAGGGGGACAGGTGATCAGTCAGTTAATTTAATTACACTATCCGAGCGCCATCTCTGTCGGTGACGCAGGTTGAACTGGCACTTTGAATGTGTGTGTGTGTGACATTTTTTTATTAGTAAGTACCTACCTGCATCTACTAATAAAAAATATACTTAAAATTTATGAAAAAATGGTAATAAGACAGAGTATTTTATTTATACCTGTCTTGTTACCAACACACATCATTATCATTATTGTCTTTTACATAGAGATCTCGCTAAAATGTATATTTTAAGACCTTTTATGTTATGTTCACAAATAAAGTTTGATTTGATTTGATTTGACAATTTTTTCATAAAATTTCCTAAATAGTAATCTCACTAGAAGTCATTGGTGCCGATTCCCTTGTTCACAAACTAAACTAAATTTAAGTTCAGTGCATCTTTTTCTTTCTATTTCATTAAGAAAAGGACAGAAGATAAATTTTAGTTTAGTCCTGTCAAATTTATCAGCGCCTGTCACTCTCCATACAAATTTAGACGTGATTAAAAACTTGCCGACTAAAATTACGTCAATTTACGTCAAGCGCTGATTAATTTGACAGGACTAAACTAAAATTTATCTTCTGTCCTTTTCTTAATGAAATAGAAAGAAAAAGATGCACTGAACTTAAATTAGGTTTAGTTTGTGAACAAGGGAATCGGCACCACTGGCTCCTGAAATACAAATAGGTACTCTGACGTAGCTATGCCATTAAAGAATGCATTATTTTTATATATAAGAGGACCCACTTAGGATAATGCATACCGAATCAAAGTAGCTCACATTTTTTTCATTCTAAATATTTTGTTTCTAGGCTTTTATTTAATTTTAAGTAAGACCACTTCCATGAAAAACAACTACAAAGCACGTTTATAAAAGCCATTTATGAAAATAAATTCAATTTAGTCTCCCTCTTGCCACACAAAACCGCAACTCTATCATATAAACATTTCCAATGATTACAAAAGCACATTCTGCTCAACCCGTGATCGGCAGCGGGTCATTATTTAATAACCCTACATTTTGACGGGCCCCGGACACCCCGAGTGTCGAATTATAGGCCTCTTTTTGTCAATAAACCCCCGGCTGGATGCAAGGTTATTTTTAATGAAACTGGTTGCAGTGACCGGCCTATCGCAGTTTAGTGTTAGCAAGGAAAAAATTTGGATGCATCTTAATTTTTGGCAAAAAAATATTTTTTCGTTCCACTCTATCATTACATAGTTATTTGCAATGACTTGGTATTTCAGTAATTTCTAATTGCAAAAGGAGGAGCTCGTGGCTAAGTAATAACATCCACATGGGTCGATCCATCAGGTTAAGCTTCGCTTGCCGAGATTACTCCATGGATGGGTGACCATCTTTACATTCCGAGACTCCTCTGTGCCTCGGAAAGCACGCTAAGCCATTGATCCCGGCTGTCATTCATGGATCGTTGACAGTCGTTACGGGTCGTCAGAAGCCCGAAAGTCTGACAACCAGTCTTACCAAGGGGTATCGTATTACCCAGTTACTTGGTTGTGGAGGTCAGATAGGCAGTCGCTCCATGTAAAATACTGGCACTCAGTTGCATTCGGTTAGACTGGAAGCCGACCCCAACATAGTTGGGAAAAAGAAGGCATTTTGATTCTAATTTCAAAAGGCGAATGAAGAAAAAGGCAATAGGTAGGTAATAACAGCAGCCTATTACAGTCCCACTCCAGGGCAAATGCCTCTTCTCATACAGAGAAGGCATGAGCATTGATCACCACGCTTGCTCAAGA
Organism: Agrochola lychnidis; assembly: GCA_963680765.1. Taxonomy (NCBI): domain Eukaryota; kingdom Metazoa; phylum Arthropoda; class Insecta; order Lepidoptera; family Noctuidae; genus Agrochola; species Agrochola lychnidis. The sequence goes on along the minus strand of OY796869.1, from coordinate 8,718,962 downwards.
TGGATTGACGGTACTGCACAAAAATAAATTGTCGGGTTGCACTACTTTGAGCTCCTTAAATTCTGAGTTGACAAATTCGTGCACTGACTGGACAAGCCCTCTCCATCTTTGTGGTGCTTTCCTCAAAAGACCACTTCAGACACCAATCTACATGGTCTTCACACGATCTGACCAAGATTATTTCTGGACTTTAAAAGAGACTGTGACCTCTGAGTTTGTTTCGGCCTTTCTGCTCAGAGTAGTCGATAGGAAACGCCCACCTCATCTAGTTTTGAAAATATGATTGACGTGTAAAAGTCTTTGTACAAACTTACTTACAGAAATAAAATCATTTATCATTACAAAATTAAGAGGATTATGTGGATAGCTTCTAATGTAATTTTGTCAACTAAAATATCTTTGACATCACTCATCACTCATCACATCACTAATCTTTGTCATTACTGTCTTTAAGCCTAAATCCCCATGTCCCAACACTAAGCTCAATAAAATTCTCATCCCTTTTAGCCATAGACAATTTACTTTGTCGGCCTAACAGGCTATTTTTGGGCCGTTAGCACCTTAGCTTTTACCGTCAGTGACGACATAGACAACCTTGCAAGTTCTAAAGTGATGGCGTTTTAAGTTCCCATAAAAACATTCTAACTCTAGCGGCTACACTTTGAAGTGAATTGCTCAATTGAATGGTGAAATTCAAGTAAAAGTTGTAATGTACACGATAGATTCTCACCTGAAATATATTTTTCAGCTTTTTGTATTACATTAATAATGCATAAGCAATAATTTATACTGATAACCTTTTTGGTATCTATACTCTAGAACCTGTGAAAAAAATTTCTTTAAAGGCACATTTTTTGTCGAAGCTTTATAATATTATATTAAAATAAGTCTGAAAATATTAGCTATTTATAGCAAAAACTATGATAAGACTTATAAACCTTTCTGTCAATGTTCGATTTACAATCAAGCACATTTGCACCCATCTTTTCATAGAAGTTACTGCAGCGTAATGAACTAAAATATCGTATAACGTTTCGCGCCATTGCTCAACGTTTTCCATAGACAAAAGTCAAGGAAGGTAACTTTTTTTTTTTCAGATATTGATTTAGATAACATAATCGATTCTAAAATCAATTGAGTTAGTTTTTTTGTCCCTTTTAACGGACTAAAATAATTATATTATGTGTGTTTTCTAATAGGGTCTATGACTCTAGGGTCTATGGTCAGGTGGCCATTTTTTAATTGGCCCCTGTTTATATAAAAGGTGTTTGGTTTTTTTACTATATGTAGGGCCATCGAAGGGTGGTGCCCTTTTTAAATGGATACGTGTTAATTCTGGCACATGGGTACTTTATATGGCCCTGTTATGTACCTACCAACCGAAATTGTACACAAAGCAAGGTAAACTTTGCCATAATAAGATTTATGCAAATTGTAAGCGCGTTCGCCTTTATAACGTATTGCTAAGGTAACAAGTTTTTCAGCAGAATAAAAATACTTATATGTATTTTTATTCTACTGAAAAACCATTGAGTTGATATTATGCCTAAGTCGAGGCGTTATAATATCAACTCCATAACTTTTTAAACTTAGAAAATGGATGTTTGTATAGTAGTTAGACGATAGTACCACAAGTACCCAAACTGAGTGTCCAAGTCCTAGGTCTTCATCTTTTCGATTGGTTAATGACTAACCAGGTGTCAGAGTTTTAAAGCCGCCCATGGGCCACTGACTTGACTTCACATGCCGTCGAGAAATATCTCTCAGGTATGCCGGTTTCCTCACGATGTTTTCCTTCACCGTTTTTGAAGCAAATGATAATTATACAATATACCTACGCACATGAATCCGAAAAGTCAGAGGTGCGTGCCTTGGGTTCGAACTCGAGACCTATGACTTGGCAGTCCCACAGTGACAGTGGCACTTTCCTACTACCCATAAACCTATTTATATCATGTAATTATCTACTTACTACAATACATAAATATTAGCTACTATTACTAAGTACCTAAGTACAGTCCGGTTCAAACTACAGTTTATTTGTAGGTCGGCAGGCGTGGCCCTTAATCTTGCTGAAATATTGCCAACGGACAGGCCTAAAGTAGGTAAGTGAGTTCGCAACATTGCTGAATAGTTGACCGGTTTGTGACCCTGGACGGGCACTTGGACCTTTACCTAGTACTAAGTTGTTCTGAAGGTCCATTTTATACACACACTAGCTTCTGCCCGCGACTTCGTTCGCATGGAAATCGTAAGACATCACAATATACTACAATAATAGCCACATTTTTATAAAACTTCCCTGTATACTACGTTTGTAGTTTTATTCTCAGCAGCCAAAATATACAGAGAGTCAGGAATGGTGACTCGGGAGCAAGCGACGTAACAGTTGTCCGTGTGAGAAGCAGCTTATTCTGAGGTCGACACCCGCAGCCTTCAGCCTTCAGTGTCGGCCCCTGTAACTTGTTGATCGCAAAGCATACACTCCCAAAGAACTGCACGCGCTTTAACTGGTAATTATGGGGAATTTGTACTTTATACGCGCTATAAACACTGTCTCACCATCGCCACAACCTGTTAGAATTTCCACCTCGATGACGTTTCTCTGCAAAGACATGACTTTGAGCTGATTTCCGTTACACAGATATACAACCGGAAGTCCACTTGCCATTTGTGAATTGAGAAATTCTACGGGGTGATATTTGGAATCATCTTCCTCCACATCAGTATTAATGGAGGTATATATCACTTCACTCCCTTCAATTTGTGAGAGAATACTGTGGTTGATCGCTGCAGCTTGATCATCTTCGGAGTTAAAACGGAAACACGCCTAAGAATTCTCTTGGTACGGTATTTGACTGATATCCCCGTATATCAGACGAATAAGATCTTCTAAAGTGGGATCTACTCTACCAAGAGTCTCTGGTAGAGTGCTTTCACCAACTTTTAGAAGAACATCGGCGAATTCTTGAGCATTTGAATTACCGCCAAGCCGAGCTCGTATGATGATGGTCAAGCGCAGTTTATGAACTCTCAACCATAGAGTCGACCTTTTCAACGAAGTATTCACTTTTTTTGTCAAAACTGTGACACCACCCATCATATCTTGGTTTCTGCGGATGTCCTGCAGGGTTCTGTTTACAGTTTCCACTGCTTTCCTTTTTGCCATAATGCATTCATCCCATACGACGAAGCGCAATCCCCTAAGAAGAATCTTAAACATGACGTGTGCTGTTTTGCCACCAGGAAGTAGTGTGGCAGCGATTCCAAAAGATCCACACACATACATATTTTAAAATCGCTTGGACAAATCTGCTATCAAAATCTGTAAAAGAAACATTTTATTCCTAGTCTTTTGCTCTAAAATGATCAGAATACAACCTTGAATGTTTTGTGACTGTAAAGTACTTGTAACTTAGTAGTTTCCCATAGCTTACGAAGTTTTCCATTTTTTGTGAATTAATACGTTCTATGAACTATTATATAAACAATCCAAAAAAAAAAAATCGTTTTACAAAAAGAGTTTAAAAAAAACAGATGTAAATCGAACTTACTACCCCGGGCGGCCTACCACCAGCTCATAAAGCAGTATTATTTTAATGTTACTTCAGTGGGAGAAAGAGATGGAGCTACACATCCTGTAGAGCTTCATCTCTTTCCCACACTGAAGTAAACTAAAGTAATATTAAAATAATACTGCTTTTGAGCTGGTGGTAGGCCCTCAGGACTCCAACCGCTTACTTATTCGCTTTGTTGAAAGTTAGCTAAAATAGCCGTTCCTATATAAAAGGTAGCGTGATGATAATCATTTAAAAAGTTAAATCGGTAACTACCTATCTACAATATCCTAACCTTTTGGCGCGTCCTTTTACAATTTACAGAGAAAAATAGGAACATGATGTAATATTGCTCATCCCCCATAGCAAATAGCGTGATAGTTTATGCCCTACAGTTGGTACAGACAAACATTCTAAAAACTTTATTTTCCGCATAAGAATCGATCCCATACCTCGTAGCAATAACTTTCTTTAAAAAAAATTAACTTCGCTACGATTTTATTATATCTATAGATTATAGGTACATAATCAAAAAAAATAATAATCGTATAAAAAAAGGGGAAAAAAATGAAAAAAACCGTAGGTGGGAATTGAACTCACAACCCCATGTTTGCAAAGCAACCGCCCAACCGCTGAGCTAATTGCTTTGTTGAAACATGTCTAAAATAGCAGTTCCTATATATTTCATGATTGACTGCTTAGTTCCATAAAGGTATAGCGTGATGATAATCATTTAAAAAGTTAAATCGATAACCATCTACAATATCCTAAAATCTTGACGCGTTTTTTTCCAAAAATACGAACATAATATAATATTGCTCGTCCCCCATAGTAAATAGCGTGATAGTTTATACCCTATAGTTTGACCAGACTTATAGGGAACACCTATGCAATATTTTAACAGAATCTATCCGGTAGAATTTGCGTCATGCTAGAACATAAAAATACAACATAATGTAATATTGCTCGTCCCCCATAGTAAATAGCGTGATAGTTTATATCCTATAGTTTGACCAGACACACAGGGAATATCTATGCAAAATTTTAACAGAATCTGTCCGGTAGAATTTGCGCCATGCTGGAACATACATACAGACAAACAGACAAAAATTCTAAAAAATATATTTTCGGCATTAGAATCGATCCTAGACCTCGTAGCAATTACTTTTTTTCAAAAATATTCAATGTACAGTTTTGACTTCGCTACGATTTTATTATATGTATAGATTTATACATAAACTTACAGGCAGACGCTTTACTTTGTGTAAATAATTTCATCACCACTGCTCTCAAAACGGTGAAGGAAAACATCGTAAAGTTTCGGCATGTCATAGAACCAAAAATTCGAAGACATGATGTTATATCTACCAACCCGCACTGCGTCCGCGTGGTAGATTACAGCCCACTCCACCTCGAAGAGTGGAGGCGTTTGTGTAAACATTACAGGCTGATTATTTATGAAGATGAGAGCGAATTTTACCTAACTTGTCAACATAGTAAGTGCTCAGCGACACGACACAGTCGCCGCACCGCCATTGCCACCCGGCCTCTAAGCAGACGTGTATATGTATGCAACGTTGCCAGACCGCTGTTGTGCCGCCGCCGCACCGCTACCGCGCCGCCATCGCCACCGCACCGCTAGTATTGTTGAAACTGTTTTTTGCAAACATGTACTCACTCACACCGCCAAGCGGCGGCGCGGTGGCGGTGCGGCGACGGCGTCGCGTCTTGTCCCTGAGCACTTAGGCTCGTCTTAAGCGACTAGTACGCGTAGCATGTCCACCATAGAAACGGGTTTTGTCGACGGAAGAATAGACAAAATGACAGATTGTAATTGTGAATGTGTCATTTTGTCTATCCTTCCATCGACAAAACCCGTTTCTATGGTGGTCATGCTACGTGTGCAGCAAACACAACTCTCAGTCTACTTTGTGTTTCGTATGGAGAACTTATAACAAACATAGCTATTCTGTCCAGGAATAATCCTACATGAAAAGAAAAAAGGATTGTGTGGTTTTATGAAACCACGGTAAAAGTGAAACTTCTATAGGCGCCGCCATATCGGCCTTGGCTGCTCTGACGAGCGCCTTTCACTTTATTCCTACTCCGCGGCCGACCGTCACGCGACATGCAACACACAGACGAAAAAGATTGAGACGATGTAATAAAAGTTTTACTTTAAAAATAGGAATCCTGCAAAATCTTCTGCGGAAGTTTCAGACTGTTTCATGTTTTATACACCAATAATATTATGCGTAAACCCATCGCTCCTAATACAACCTGTATGGACTTCGTTTTTCTACATTTACTACTAATGTGTTAAGGTCTTCGGCCAGCCTTTCGACCCGTTACCACCATGATGTATGCCAGGCTACTGACAGAAAGTCAAGACACAGAGCATTGTCTTCATACGCCAAGTATCCGTAAGTAATTAAGTTTTCTATTGTTAGAGCCCGATGAACTGGCTTTCTTAAGACCTTCGTATTACTAGAATAGTTAAACGCTTGGAAGGAATAGTTGAACGTAAATATTAGTGCTTATTCTGCTGTCACTGTCACCTTCGTGTGACGTCAGATTGTTATGTTGTCCTGGTACACGTGGCAAATTATCAAGACGCTACTTGCGAGTGTTCACTTATTTCTATTACCTTTAATAATCAGTCGGTTTTAATTATTCTTTTTATTTTATTATTTATGTACTTACACACAGCAGTATAAAATACATCGGTAAGCGACATACCTGTGAAGGTTTTCAATATTACTTTAGTGTGGGAAAGAGATGAAGCTTTACAGGACGTATAGCTCCATCTCTTTCTCCCACTGAAGTAATATTAAAATAATACTGCTTTATGAGCTTGTGGTAGGCCCCAGCAGACCTGCGATCTATCAGCTAAAATGGTTTTCAAACAATACCAAAAAGTTTTTAAAAAGAAGTGGAGACTGTCAAAGGAAGATTATTATCAATGAAAATATGTTTTTCCCAAATATCTTTGCAGTAAACTAGCAAGCATTATCAATGGTTTGTCTCAAAGAAGTAGATGTCTATAGTTATAAATACTAAATGTCATGTTACAAAAGGTAGATGAATTTTAATTTGATGATTAATAAATATTTCGCATACGACTAAACCACTAATTTTATGAATAAAATCTGCATACATAATTATAGGTGAGTGATACTCAATAAGGTCCATACTTTACGTCCAAAACTCCCAACAAATCTTAAAACAATGGCCGCTTGTCATAAGACTAAAACCATCTATTTCGCTGATATAAAGGGTAATTTAATGGCAACATTACTTACATCAAACGAGGGGTATACCTTATATACTTAATTATAATTAATATACATAAAATTTATATGTAAGCACGCATTTCTCATGATTTATAATTCGAACATCCGTTTTGAGTCGTTGCCTCCAAGATTAAGTACAGCTAGATGTGAAGATAGGTACAATATACGTGGGTAAGTCCACGTATTGTACCTATCTGTCTATTACGCGAAAATGTGCACGTCTAATTGGATGTGAAGAACATACGTTTTTATTGTTCGAGAGGATGAATGGCAACTTTATGTTTATCTCGATTTAATGCCTAGACTACTGCGCGAGGTGCTAAGAAAAAGAAATTAAGTTGTTAAGATTTCAGAATTGTGCGAGTATGTATACGTACCTACTTTTACAGGCTAATTAAGACTAATATAGATATCTTTGACTGATAAAACAATGCTTTAACAACTGTTTTGAAAAGTAAGCGAGACTAATGGGTATAAAAACTGCCACTTGCTCAATTCAGATGGCGTTGATCTCTAGCGTCTTATAATTTGACAGCTAGCCATACATTTTCTGTAAACAAGCGACTTCTTTTACGCATATTATTGAACCCAGTTGCGCAGCTGTTTACTGCAAAAATACGGAGACCCATGTATTTGCCAACGATGTTATAAGAAGAAAACTGTGGGAGAAAGCTCTCCGAAAAAATTGGAATCCGATATTTTGTCGACACGATGTGCTATCCTTTAAGCTTTTTATGGAGGAAAGTGGTTTATAGGTGATGCTCCCAAAAGAAATAAGTCTGTTTTCATTACATACAGGCACTTGTGATGTGATACTAAGTAAATTATAGTAAAGTATGTGTGTGTTTATATTATTATATTAGATCAGTGCTAGAAATGCTATCTCTGAGGTTTTTCAGTCAGGAAGCTCATGCCCGAGTTGGTTTTCAATTCTGATCAGATTATTTCTATCGTACGCCTCCAGTCTTTAACAAAAAACGAATTCAAAGTCAAAAAACACAATATAACCTATAAAATATAAAACGTTCATAATTTATTGACTTTTCCACTAAAGCTGCTTTTTTACCGGTGGTAGACGCTTCCCGTCCTTAGGTAATTTTTTAATAGTGCTACACTCCAAGTCTCATATATATTTATCTAGTTTTCGTATAATTTGTGATCGACACAAAAGTAAACATAAACACAACAGTGGCGGTTTAAAGACGTACAACTGTGCTGTCATCTGTTCTGAGCTCTCAGTTTTAACCTCATTTAAAAAATTAGCATTGGTAGCATTAGTAGTAGATTAATCGACAACTAATTGCGGCGGACCATGTGGCTTGAGAAATATCTAAATCGTGTTTGGTTTCCATTTTCCTAAACCTCATAAATTTTATTATGTAAGTAGGTAGGAATAAATCACATTGTCATAGGACAGTGCAAACAAGCCCTACCGATCTAGTATAATTTTCTAGATAAGTAATTATTAATTGTCCTTAATTCCGGCGAGCAACTTTATGAAGGTGGAACTACATACATAAACATTAAATTTTGCGTAATATTACGCTCTGGCCCCCAATTGCAATATAATCATTATTAAAAACACAAAGCCAATTATAATTAAAAAGCAACACATAAAAGCCACCGCCTCTTTTAATTTAAAATTGTATAAAATTGCTTTTCATTAAATAATTGAGCCACAACAAACGTTGTGTGATCCTGTTATTAGCATCACAAGGACTTCTTAAGGCCCTGGCCTGATCAAAAGACCATTATAATCGAATTCTTCGCTTTCCAAAAGTTTTGTATGAACAACAACACGGTCACGACTTACCATCATCATTATACACGCAAGCCATTTTCATTCAAAAACGAGCAAAATAAAATTGCTTCATTGGTTGGTAATATCGTCTCAAATGTTATTGACAGCATTTAAAAATGGTCGATAAAAGGCTTTATCGAACAAAAGATGAATCAATTGTGTGGATATCGACATTTATTATTTCTTTTTTTAATTCTTTTTCGTGATTTTTGCTCTTTTAATTATTTCGGAGTCACGATTTTATTTAATTAGTTTATTGGTGTATGGTTTTTTTTTTTTGCATGAAAGTATAATGTGAAGGAAATAATTTTATTTTGCATTAGAACAGTTTGAGTTTGTGCGTGCGAAGTTGTGTAGAGACAAGCACAGTAATTTTATTATAGCCTATTGTGTTGTGATTGTAGACCTAGTTTTTTAATCATTGGGTAATACCAGCCTAAAGATATTTTATTATTTTTCGAGTAGAAACATGTACCAAAAGGTAACAAAATCGTACCTTTACATAACACAATAAATTACATAAAGCCATAAAACGAAATGGAATATCTACATACTATACTTACCCACGTAGCATAAAAGTTTTCCCTACCACGCAATGAAAAACCGAATGCAAAATGAAAATCTACGCGCATAACAATTTAATTTACGTCCAACGCCGTGTATGTTTACACTGTTTCCATCGTCACGGTGCTGATAAAGCAATCTATTAGCGCCAATTTTTCACACACGATAACGTCGATAAGCGACCGTCGCAATCCACTTAATTGAATTATGTTTACATGTTCCATGTGACGTCATGAGGTCGTGTCGCTCCGCGGCCTCCCATTGGTCCGTTTGAATTAGAACAATGGCGGACATGCAACGTTATTAGCGTAACGTATTACAAAGTTGTTAATGAGAACACGAGTATTGATAAGCATTTTCTTGTTTGTGTTTGTAATTAAAATAGTTTTTAGTGCGAATGGTGGTGTTTTAATTATGTTACTTGGTGATTTTTGGGTTAGCCAATATGGCGCTGAAAAAACGTCCCTGAGATTTTGATGTACCAATTTTAGCTTAAATGCCAAACTTGCTCAACGCTTTTGTGTTCATAGTTATGAGCACCGATCAGTAATCAAATTAGGAGATTTTTATCACATCAAATTATTATCAAATTACATTAATATTTCTCAAATCATTCCTATCTTAATGGTCCATTTGAAACCCTGATGAATGTGCCACTTTCAAATGACAACAAAAATGTTTTGCGAAATCAAAGCTCAGCCGTAACCCGTTTCTAAATCCGACACTTTGACACACCGTGTCGCTTTGTGTTGAGACTACGAGGAATTTGAAGCACAGTGTTAAGAAATCGTTGGTAATATTCGTAGTTGGAATACAGTGTTGTAGGGCCATTGCGTTTTGTAACACAAACCGCATTCAATCTTAGAGTAGGAAGCCGCTGAGCAATTTAAATATTTGACAGCCTATTAGTTTGTGAATTAGTTGAACATCTTACTTGCCTAAGACCTCATTAGTAATTTCGTTTAGAGCACAATTTTATTTAGCTTTTCTATAAATCATTTTAGAGTAGGTCGACTGTCTTTTATGTAGGTATTTCTTGATTTATAATTCTCCGTGCTTCGGAAACTGTAGGTACTGTCATTAAAACAGTGATTAATAAAGGTTCCGCCGCATAGATTGATTTTATGGCTTAGTTACAGTTTCGCGAAGGTGAACGTGTATGTAAAACACTCATTGCCTATAAAACGAATTTAGAACTAAACCTCACTTAGTCCAAATATAAAATCACTTCATTAAAGTTCGTTCACATTATTAGGTACAAAAGCGATCGTAATCAAAACAAACAATAATTTTTAAAAAAATCGAAACGCGTACCACACACTTGTACAGTTAGCAACTAAAGTTGGTGCACACTTCAGTTTTTTTAATCTTAATTATTGAGATAAATAAGTACTTAATTAAAGTTCGAACAGAAGTGAAATAAAAATAATATTAACTCTTAGCCATCATATTAAATGCTGAAAAAAAAACTAATAATTGTGTGTCAATTTCTATGATGTGTAAAAGACGCAGTGTTCGTCTTTTGTCGCTGACCGTACAATTTCCCACACACACATACGCAATAAGTAGGTACCTATGTATGTAAGGCTGGTGGCACAAATCACAATAAACAGTCGATTTGCTCGATACAATAACCGCTCGGTACAAACGCTGGCTATAAATAAGCTATTGTTGTTCTAATCCTGCGTTGACTAATCGAATGCCCGCACTTAAAACAGGCTTACGGGTAATCAGCGATATTAATAGCATTCGGTTTAATTAAACATGGTGGCAGCAGTCGTTTGGTTGTGTGTTTTGTTTCAGAAAGTTTAAGGGCCCGATCACACGTACCACAACCACAACCACACCAACACGACACCACGTGGACGGGCGCTAATTTGTATAAAAATGAATTTCAAACGTCTATTCACACGGTCCAGCCCCGACCCTTGCTCGAGCCAGTCCGCGCCACTGAGCCTGTAGCTTTAAATTCCCCAATAATAATATTAATCCGATCCAGCCTGTCCCTTGCTGTCCTCCACCAGCGACGCCCTAAGCCGAAGTCCGTACCCCTTAGCGTGTAGTCGCTCAGTTTCTAAGTTTTATGCCGTGGCTGGAGGCCTTAATTTATTGAGGCAGCCACAGGAAAGTCCGGTTAAGCAGCCGACAACCTCCTGGGTTAACCTGCAAGATGCCATACATAAAAAATTATAAAATCTATTCACACGGACCACATTTGGCGTCAGAATCAACCGTATGAGTGATACCGACCACATAAAGGCAACGTCGCAGCCACAACGCAACCACAACGTTGCCTCGAGGCGACGACACTGTCACAGACGGAGTCGATCTGTCTGCAAACACTAGCCACATCGTAACTACTAGCGACAACGCAACTGCAAGAAGTTGCAGCGAAACTATTCAAAATTCAAAAAATTCAAAATTCAAAATATTTTATTTCAAATAAACCTACAAGGGCACTTATGAAACGTCAGAAGCTAGGTGCACGGTTCCAATTGGTCGCTTCCTATGGAGAAGAGCCGGCAAGAAACTCCACGGTTACTCTTTTAAAAGTAAATGGTTTTTACGATGTTTTCAAATTACAGTGTTAATAGGTATGAGAGGACAGTGTAGGCCTATCAACAAGTACCAGGTACTTAGTAAAACAGAAAATGGTCCACAAGTCTACAGCCTACAACGTTCTCACAATCACAAAATCTAATAGAAAAGAATCTATAAAAGAGATTAATAAAATAATAAATATAAGGATCTATTTAAACCAAATGACATGATTGCCACTACAGCTGTAACAAATCTAATTTGATAAAAAAATACAGAAAATTGTAGGTTTAGAACATTCACACGTAACCACTGCTTGCCCACATTTTGTCTCTGCGATGTGGTGTGATTGTGGTACATGTGAACGGGCCCTTAGAAAACTATTAATAGTCAGGCGAATTGAGTAACTAACTAGTGAAGGCATTGTTCTTCCAGATTTAGTTCAGCTGGCTAGACTTAATCCTGGTTGTGACTTGTGTTTGCATTCAGAATGAAGCTGGTTTGAATGCATTGACGATTTAATTACGGTTTACTGTTATATCTTACCAACCGATAATTTTTTTGCTGAAACTCGTGTGTTCAATGATGAAAATCAGTTACAGCTAGCTTATCGTAGAAGACTGTAAGGGCGCGTACCTATGTTGTGACGACAGATTATCGTGTCGTTTAAAGCGTCGTGGCTTGTGTATTTAAATGGAGGTGTTCACATATAGCCATATAGGACGACACGATTAACTTAACTTTTCCAACGAAAAATTAATCGTCACAACATAGTGGAAACGCGCCCTAATTCATAAACCACGAAATGTTAAACGACGAATCGTTGAAAGAGCAGAGTTTAGTAACTTTAACGATTCATTAAAAAATAGAAATAAAAAATAAAATTCATTTATTTCGGGTATATAAGTCATATAAGTCAATATTATAAAACATATTACACTAAAAATATAATATAATAGAATAAAATAATAGTAACAAAATTACCAATGATTACTTTATATAATATTACAGTTCACTGTTAAACATAATAATGAACTACACTTTTTGCATAAAAGCGTTCAAATGCTGTGCAGTGTCAGACACGTTATGATTTCATTGAGTTTGCAGCATTTAGCAGAGAATTTAGAAGCCTAATAAAAATGTACTTATAATAATAATGAACATTTTACATGTTGCCCCCTTGTCGCTACGACACTTTGTGCTAGCGACCGTTTTCGGGGGCACATTATTGAGTGTGCAAGTCACCCCCTGCCATTTTATCCGTGTACATATAAAACATTGACTAGGCAGGGGCCATAGTCCTTCCATAGTTCCAGGTCACCAGTCATTCCAATAGATTTGTTTCCATATTCTGCAATAGTCCTACACCAACCGGGGGTTGTCCTTGGGTGCACTTGCATAGTGCATACAGGGATAATCGTCGGTTGGTGCCTCATTCCACATAAAATTGTCTTAGGGGCCTCTGCGAGTTGGCTTCGGCCCCTCGTACGCCTTCCAAAAGTCCGGGACCCCAGGGTCCCGAGAAATGTAAAAAAACTAAAATGATCATTTTAATATCAGGCAACTAAGGCCCACAAATAGAATCCACAAAATAATCTTACACAAGAATAAACTAATACATATTAAGACGAAGATATATGGCAGTGACCTTGAAAGGTTAGCTTGCGTGTTCTGTACTGAGCTCATGCAACGCGTCGTTCGTCCAACCAGTAATAGGACTCGCCCATCAAGGAGCGTTGTCCCAAATTAAACGCATTATTAATTTATTACACGTAAAAAAAAGGTATTTTAATAAAACACGTATACTAAGAGATTGATAATTTAATTATCTTTAAAATGGTGAAGTTTTCAGAAAAATATGCTCGATAGATTTTGTGTCATTCTCAGTTTTTTATCCGCATTAGACATAACTTTACAAATTATTTTCACTATGTAATATAAACATAATCAAAAATATGCCTATATTAAAATATTAAAAAAATACTCTAATTTAACATATATTTTTTTCAAATCACTAACACTACTCGTTTAGACGTCATCTACAGTATAAAATCATTAAAAGTCAGCTATCGTCCCCTTAAATACCTTATATAACTATGACTATACATGTAATGTTGACGGCGCCGTGTATCGCTGCGTGGTGTCGCGTAACCGTCCTCAGAAACGTCGATATACGACACCTTTCGGCCAAAAGTCCTCTTTCAGGCAAGTCTGTAGATGGTGGGTTGGAATTCGTACCACGAATGACTTAAAGTTGATGTTGTGGCGCGATGCCAACCTTTCAACTCTCAGAGTCCAGTTAGTCTTCACTTTTAAATACTGCACGACTTCCTCAGTTGTAGTGGAGTGGTGCAGACGCGAAAGGTACAGCTGCGTCGTAGGCACAGCAGGGCGCAGCAGCATATTGGGTCCTCTCGGTGCGGTGCCGCACAGGTTACGAGAACAGGGCTTCTTCTTCTTCCTTTCTACTTTCGTGAAACCCTCCTCATCAACTTGGCTGCAGGTTTTTGGCAAGGAGCTACCGCAGTCAGGGCAGATTGAGTACCCTTTTTAGGGTTCCGTAGTAAACAAGGAACCCTTATAGTTTCGTCATGTCCGTCTGTCTGTCTGTCTGTCCGCGGTCTAGCTCCGAGACCCTGAGTACTAGAAAGCTGTAATTTGGCATAAGTATACATATTAATTACGCCGACAAAGTGGTAAAACAAAATTATGAAAAACATTTTTTTAGGGTACCTCTCCTACACGTTAAGTGGTGACGTTTTTTTTTAACCCATGTTGTGGGGATATTATTGGAAAAAGGACCTTCAAAACATTGTGAGTTTGTGAAAACCATTTTTGGATGTAGGGATCAGTTTGCGAAATATTAAGCTTTAAAGTGCTAATTTTTGTTAGAGTCAAGTGTGTCCCCCCCCCCCTGCCAGCTAAATGGTTGGTTATGGATGTGTGAAAATAATCACAGCAGTAGTTTATATAACGAAATTAAAAGGAAAACTATCACAGCTAAGAAGGCTCTACAAGTTAACGAGTAATAATTGACCAACTTAACTTTGCAGTTGCAAAAACATGTTTTCCCATACGTTCCGTATGGGAGAACATATTTTTCAACTACAAAGTTAAGTTTGTTTTTGGGATCAATTCATCCCAACTACGGAACCTTTCATTGTGCGTGGTCCGACACGCACTTGGCCGGTTTTCAGTTTACTTAAGTTGTAAATATCCATATATAAATATATTCAGCTGAATGGCATATTAAATATTTATTGCATTACATTTGAACATCATCTGTATCAAAGTTATCGGGTAATCAGTTGAGTTTTCTGAAGAAACTGTAGCATCAAGTCGGTCTTCGGGTCCTGTTCGACCTATTCATAGACTTACGACGTGCTAGCGTCGATAGATTGGTGATCGCAATTTTATGATGTTTGCTCTTCAACGTACAAAACGTAAAAGTTGATGAAATTTTGACCACCCACGCAAAGTTACAGGGTGGCTATTAGAAGCACACCTCAAACACCTTTCGCCGTCCGCCTCAGGACCTCTCATTTCTCAACCTCCCAATATTAGCTCAATTTAAACACCATTCGTTCGCGAAACAAGTAATGATAGCTAATTTTATTGATGTTCGTTCAGAGTTACAATTTAAATACTTACCGTTTGGAACAGCAGATGTAATGACGGTAATGGCCGCCTATTAGTTACGTTATCGACCACCGGCGGCGCCACGCGCGACGCGACCGGTTCTTCAGGGCAGGGCTTTATGAACCGCTTGTAGTTCGCTCACATATGGATTAAATGGTGGTTTATGTAGGCATCTAGAGCATGTAACATTCTGTAATGGTTCTCAGTAACCATAAGCGATTGGTTTAAATCTCTGAGACACATAAAATTATTGCTTAGATTTACCGCATCTTCGCTCGCGTGGAAGTCGTCCCTTGGAAACGCACTACCGGAATAAATAGTATCCCATGTGTCAATCCAGGTTATAAACTATCTTTCCGTATCATCCAAATCCTATTATTAGCATAACATAATGACTGAATACTATCGTGAATTTATGCAAGCCTAGTACTTTTTGTTAGGTTACTGCTCAGAAATTGTGCACAACGTCTAATGATTGAAATATATTGAATTCATGCAAGCCTAGTACTTTTTGTGCCAAATTTCATATTAACTGAAGGAATAAGATTTTTCATACAAACGGAATCCCCCCCCTTTTCACCCCCTTAAAGGTGGAATTTTCAGTAACCCCTTCGTGCTCCCCTACATTATAAAAGAAAGCTGTATGCTAAATTTCACGTTCCTAGTCCCTGTAGTTTCTCCTTTTATACAATAAAATAAACGAATTTTGAAAAAAATTAAAAGAAGATCAAAGATCAGATGAAGGGGCAATACAATAATATATAAACCTGAATTTATAACTGAATATTACCTAGGCAAGAGATTAATGTCTTAAATAATAAATCATTATTACTAAACTAAATCTTGATCTTGATTTAGTACTTATTTTTTCTGACATTGGAATTTAATTATTTTGTTAAATTAAAATCATTGTTATTGTCACAAAATTTACATGTCGAATTTAGCTGGCGGAATATGAAGAACTATTGTTGTGTATTTGTTATAAAATCTGTAAATACCATATTTCAGGCAAATAAATGAATCTATCTATCTATCTAAATTGGAAGATACTACAGCATGCGTAGCATGACCACCGTAGAAACGAGTTTTGTCGACGGAAGAGTATACAAAATGACAGATAAACAATGACAGAATAACAATAGGGTATTGGGGATCGTCTTACCCAAAACTAATAGAGGCAAAAGTTCAATTTTGTATTGCGAATATAAAACCAGGACTATATAAATACAGTACCTTTGACGCCAGCACGTAGAAATGCGCACTGAAACGCCATTAAACACAGAAATAGAGACGTTATAGAGTTCCATAATGAATAATTGATTAAGTACGACCATTGCACTGTTAAGGAGTTCCGTACACATTGTTTTAAAGTTTTAACACAATGTTATATTATTCTAAGTCCAAGTGTTTATGACTGTGCTTGGAAGGGAGAATGCTTTGCAGTTTAAGTTTATAAATATTTGCTTCAAAAGTTGTCGCTTTACGTTAATGACGTCTTAAATGGGGCTTTGTTTCTTACGTCATATTCATAATCATAACTTTGTTGGTCAACGAATGTCCAGACATATTTATACAGGTTGTTTGGCAGAACGTTGAACATACGAAAATGGTGGATAGGTGGGCTCATCTGCTACTTACTCAGCCCTAATTTATTTGGCCTTGGCACCTGGATATTTAAAAAAAAATGTTTTTGCTTTCTTCTAATTTCACCACTTTATTTATTTATTTAACAGTTTATGTACACACGTATAAACAGATAAGAAGAAAGGAACACAAAAATTCGTACAAAGGTGATGCTTATTTCTATAGAAATCTCTTCCAGCATACCTGCGATAGGAAAGTAGTTAAAGAGATGTAGACAACGTGTGTAAGAGTAGAAGAGAAAACAGAATACATAAAATAAAACTTAACTATTACTAAAACTTAACTATACACTAATTTAAATATATACACTTTCCTAATTTTATAGTGTAATTTTTATTAAAAATGGGTAAAACAGGCAATATTTTTGTTTTTTAATCTTTAATATTGGCAGATTCTTATAAAATTATACTTACAGAAAGATGTAAAAAATACTTAAATCTTAATTTCAACTTGCGTTAAAAAAAAAACAAAGGCCAAATAAATTAGAGCTGAGTAAGTAGCAGATGACCCCACCTATCCACCATTTTCGTATGTTCAACGTTCTGTCAAACACCCTGTATATTATGGTCGGATGATAATGGATTAACAGGAACATAAGTTCAGGTGTAATTGCGGAGAAATATTCAAGAGTGACATAAATTCTGTCATTGCTTAGTCCAGGTTAAGTAATTATTAAAGATGGATCTTTATGAACATTGAACCCGAACTTTGTTTCAGTGATTTCATTTCAGTGACCAAACCTAACCTAAATTATATTTCAAAATAAATAATAAAAATTAATAATGATATAATTATATTTATCTTTTGCCAAAACTGTACGTTAATCAATGTTTTTTTTTTTTAATTAGTTAAATATTTCTCATGTAAGTGAAATTTCTTATGGGAAATAAAGATATCTCAAACCCAAAATCTGCATTGGGCGCTCCTTGCGGGGCTCCGCACCGCTGTCAGTGCGGTGAAGCAGTCGACCGCCTCGGACACCATGGCCTTTCCTGCAGCAAGAGCGCCGGTCGGTTGGCACGACACGCAAGCATTAATGACATAATCCGTCGGGCTCTTGTCACCGCCGGGGTGCCAGCTGTTTTAGAACCCAATGGCTTGGTACGCGACGACGGGAAGAGGCCAGACGGAATGACCATAATGCCTTGGAAGTTGGGTAGGCCTTTGGTGTGGGACGCAACCTGTGTCGACACCCTCGCGCCATCCCATCTTCCTAGCACGGCGAGTTGTACTGGGGCGGCTGCTGCAGGTGCAGAAAACCTCAAACGGCGCAAATATAACAACCTTACCGGTAGCTATATTTTTGAACCGTTTGGGGTTGAAACACTAGGGCCATGGGGTCCGAGTGCTCATCGATTATTCCGGGACATCGCCAAGCGGTTGGTCGACTCTTCACGTGACCAAAGGGTTGGCCAATTTTTAGGCCAAAGAATTAGCATTGCCATACAACGTGGCAATGCTGCCAGCCTTTTGGGCACCTTTCCCACCGACAGCGATTCGGATGAATTTTTTGATGCCCAATGATTTGTTACTATATTTTTTTTATTTTATTTTTCCTCTGTATATAGTTAGTTCAATTATTACTTAGTAGAACTTATTTTACACGGCATAAATACGATCATAAAATCTGCATTTGTGTATTGTAATTAATCATGAGTCACGAGTGAGGACTATTTACCAAACAAAAAAAAAGACATCCAAAAAGATACCTTCGCTAAAAATTACTAAAGCCTTATAAAATAAAATGTTTCTAGACAAAAGACCCCAAATCTCCGTAACAACAGTAGCCGATACTATCATAGTAGAAACGCGTGTTTCAGCCGAATCGATTATAATTTATAATTACCGTAGTGCCACGGGCGAGGATCCCCAAGCCCCAACACATTTCGGTGAGATCGCATTCGCTACATTTTATATTTCGGTAACACCGTTTACAGCGTACCGCCATTGTGAAGCATTTTATTTGTTTCTGCTAATTAATAGTGCTGAGAGTTGCTTAGAAAAAATGGTGGAAAGAATTTGTTGAAATTTTACGTGAATTTTTTTATTGGCTTGGTCCATTCTAGCGTATCATTTACAATATCTCCTATATATCTACTATTGAGCATATTATGGACCTCTTTGAAGGTTCCCAAGATAGGGATAATTATTTCCAGTACATTAACATCAAATTAAGACATCCCTAATTCCCTGTATTATAAACCCTATATAGGCACGCCTAATCTGCATCACATAAATTAGGAATATCTTCTTTCTATGAGACTGCCACCAACCCTTCCACTCCTTCCACCCACTTTTCTTTACTGAAATCCAAACAGTATTCTCCTCTCCAAACCAACTAAAATTCTCAACATTGCTGCCGGTTGGATTAAATCACTAAATCACGGGCACACTCAATCCATCCAATCAGGACGCGGGACTCACGCGCAGTCCGCGTTAGATTGAGCCATTTCATCGCCGCCCGAGGTCCGATCTTATCTGTGTAGATCGTCCTGATGTTCACTTATTTTGATACCATAACCGCTCATTATGGATTGGAAGCGCTCCGGCTGACGCACAGATACATTCCTATGTAATTGTGGGATTTTTGTGCTCATTATGGGTTTTTAATGGGTGGGGTCTAGACTTGCGTTTAGTGGTTTTTGGAAATTCAAGTGGCCTTTTTTTCGGGAATGCAGGAAATATGATTTCAAATTTGTGTAAAATTTATGAGAACTCGTAAATAAGGGTTGTAACTTATTTCTCGAAGTCATTTTCAAATAAAAGGATACAGAGGAAGCGGTTGTACCTACATACAAAAATATAGAAAAAAAGTGAACTAAAGTTGGAAGCCATGATAAACTAAATATCCCCGGTAAAGGACTGAATGCAAAAGAACAATTAAGAAAAGCAGAAGGCGTAGTAGTTTGTGAATTTCAATAGGCTCAGCCTGCTGATGATAGCAAAAGGTTTAAATCTAAAGTAATATCGTTTATTTAACGACAAACAGTCATACTGAACATTAATATCCTTCTTACAATGCCAGACAACCTTGAACCCTCATAACATGATTTCTTTCATAAGCTAAAGCCTCTTTGGAACGTGCGGCAAACACAAAAAAGTTAAGCCCATCATTTTTGCAGAACAAAACTAAATGCGAACAATCCCATCCATCTGATTAACCTACATACACCTATCATCATGATTTATACCTTCAATCGTCTGTCTGTTACCAATCTGGGCCCTTTAAGCCTTATCAAAAAGATCCGAAAGGAAACCCGAACCAAATCCCAAAATTTCCAAACCAAGCGAATTGAAACTTTATTCTTGGGGTCTTAAAGTATTGATGGGTGGTAATGATAAGTTGGTGAAGTAGATGAGAGAAGCTGTATCGAATTGGTAGGAAATCGAGCTTAGTGTCAACAGTTAACGGCGATCCTGGTAAATGGTACTTGGTAGGGTACAATGAAAGCGACTCTTTGTTCTTCAGTGCGGAGTTACACGCGTTTTCTAGTAAACGCTAAAGAATTGAACGCTGTTCACGGTAACCGTTTTGTAATTCTTTGCATAGTTTCGTTTCGTTGGTGTCTTGGTGAAATTGTTTGTTGTGTTTTGTAGTTTGCTCTTTGTTTTGGGGCTGTTTATTAGATTCTTGTTATGCACTTGCATTACCTTTTGCGATTTCTACTTAACATACCTACCTAACTACTCACAATTCTTTCTTTGTGTAGTAGGTATTATTTTTAGCTGTCGTTGGACGTAGACTCATAGTTTCAGTTGTATTTTCTTGTCCATACCTTCTTCGTCGTTGGAAATCACGGATTTAGTACATTTTGGGATTCTACCATTTCTATCAACTTATTTTATCTCAAAACATCCATTTTGTTACATAAGCTTTCGTCTATCTCTTCAACCTCTCTCCTCCAGTTACCTTATGTGCCTGGATTACTTACTCTGGTCTATCCTCCGCCTCCGCCCACTCCAATAAGATTCCTGCAGCGACATCTGAAGACCGAAACACATCAAGAACCGTATCGAGTGACCCTAACAAAGGCTTACTAATTGCCTCGCCATCTCGCGGTGAAATTAATCAATCGTTGCTCGCTGTGTACCTGCCTAATATAAACTTCGCGGGCGGCTCACTTTGAAGTCGCGCGCTCTCCAATTAGCGCTCGCCGCCGCCTTTGGCGTTCGCCGCCTGCTTTGAGCCGGCCGCAGTCGGGCTTCTCGCTCGTGTGGCGCATGCTGTCTCGCTCTAACACCCCTCCCGTCAGCCGGTGCCATTTCGTTTTATACTTCTTGGTTTAAAAGCCTGGTTCATTGGAGGTGTAAGGTTTTGAGGTGACTAGGGATTACTGCATTTTAGCAGGATGTGTTTCGTATCGAATTTGCTGTTTGCGCTCAATTTGAATTTGTTTCTGGGATTGTGAACTATCGTTTGGTTTTCTTATCAACATTGTAGATAATCAAATACCTACTGTATAGTAATTAACTTTATGACAGAGTTCTCACTTCTCGGTTCCGACAACATTTTGAGCTCAGAATTAACGTAAATCCTCTTTTATCTCTTTTTAACTCACCCATAAACAAGATTATCTTTATTAAAATTTAATATTTCGTTTAAATTATGGAAAATATCACTTTCATCCAGGAAATGGGCAATTTCTACAATTACCAAAGCATAAAAGGTTATAAATATAATGGTAACTTAAATACCCGATTTTATGAATGGGCCGTCCGCGGCGGGCGACGCGACCCTAGGTTCGATTCCCGTGCGATCCAATCTTCTTGTTTTACACAACCAAGACGAATCTCATACGTGTGGGGCGATTAGCTCCGGGACCTTCTAATACCTGAACAAAACAGCCGTTATGAGATTTAGAGAACATTTTAAAAGTCATTTGTTGTTTAGTTTACGATGTTGGTACACCTACACCTTTACGACTTTGCCGACCGCGGGATGAGCAGGGTGACCTGTCTTGAACATCCTGTATATTTTGACCGACGCCGACAATGAAAAGAAAACTTAAGGGTGCACTAGTCGGTCATTCTTCCATACAAACGTATTATGGTGATTACTTGTCTGTTTAACGGTGTACGTTCAAAACTAAAAATTACATCACTTTGTCTTGTTATTATCTAGCCCTATATGGAAGCAATTTGAAAAAAACGTATTGGTTTGGAAGTTATGAGCGTCAAAACTCCCATATTTCAACACTAATTTAAACTCATCATTGGGCGTAAATATATAACTTATGTAGTATGAAGATGGCAAAATAGAAACTGTACAGGATAATTATTAAAAATAGATAGATAGATAATTTATTGAAAAGTTCAAATAATTTTACTTTGAGTAGATACATCTATATAATATATTTACGCGCTCGTTTTTGTTATAAATCATCGTCTATTTCACTAAATAAATAAAAACTAGATAAATAAATAATAAATAAATAAATCAGTCTGCCTAGCCTTTTCCCAACTAGGTACATATATTGGGGTCGGCTTCCAGTCTAACGGAATGCAACTGAATACCAGTATTTTACATGGACTTCTACAACCCAGTGACTGGGTAATATGATAACCCTTGGTAAAACTGGTTGTCAGACTTTCGGGCTTCTGACGACCCGTAACGACTGTCAAAGATCCACGAATGACAGCCGGGACCAACGGCCTAACGTGCTTTCCGAGGCACGGAGGAGTCTCGGTATGTAAAGATGGTCACCCATCCACAGACCAACCCCGGCAAGAATAACTTAACCGTATGAATCGACCCGTGCGGCTGTTATTACTTAGCCACGAGCTCCTCGTGTAAATAAAATAAATAAATAACTTTACTAAATGGCATGTGTATTGGCCATGCCACCAACGAATTCGAGCCGTCGACTAGGGCAACCTTAAGGCGATTGGCACACTGCACCGCATCACGCAGCGTAGCGCGGGGCAGCAGATTTAACATAGTACTAGTTTGTATAGAAAACATAAACTGCGCGCGCGACGCGCTCCCCGCACGCTGATTGTTTTCTATGACCGCCCCGCACCACGCTGCGTGATGCGGTGCAGTGTGCGAATCGCCTAAGGACCAAGCGTAATTTCTGAGAATATTTCAGTGATGAAACCAGTGTGATAGGCAAACATATTCTCGTAGCTTTAATTAATCTGGTTGATACATTCTTCTAGGTGTAAGCTTGTCATCAGTTAACCTCGATTATAAAGGGACTAAAAACATTCTACTTTTGACAAAATGGCGTATGGTTGACTTGTACTTACTTACTTTGATGTTAGTTGCAATGACATTAGCTTTATCTACTGACAGCTCCGGCACGAAGGACAAAAAAAGGACCCAATTATTCCAAACTTCTAAGTTCAACTATCCGTCGGCACGACAAAGGTTTAGGGTTAAAACATCATTTGCACTAAGTCGACTTTGCACTTAGAATTTGGATTAGAATTCTCTAGAAAAGCATGTTTCTCGTAATAAATTCAAATTGTTTCCATGCTAAAGCATTTTCTACGGCAATTGCCTCAAACAGTTCACCAAGGGAAACGGACTGTATGTAAATTTTCGAAAGCTCTGGACTAACAACTTGGCTCTAATTATGCACTGTTGTTTTTCATGGTTGTTCTAAGTACTTACTTGGTATGAGTGCAAAATTGCTAAGCTGAGGTAAAATGCTGTATACGTAACAGCGTGATGCATGCTGCCTGCATTTTATCTAAAATACTTATTCAAAAGTACCTAGTATTTTAGCAACCAACTTATAATTTTATGAATAAATACTTAGATACCAAAATTGTTTATGTGAAATGAAAACGAAAAATATAAAAAATATAAGGTTTTAACTTTAAATCGTCTTCATTAATGTTTATTTTTGTCTGTAAGCGAAATTTGTAATTTCGCGCACTGTTGATTTGCCGTCGGCAAATTGAAATGTTTCTAGATAGACACATTTTAGTCACAGATTTACTAGATCTGTACGTGCATTAATAATTTATATCTGAATCGACTTCATGAAATTATTTTTTCCTACAAAAAAATGCAGGTAATTTTGAAATTGTAAAAAAATTCACGAAAATTTGAATTATCTAGAAAATCAATCTTTGATGGTATTAAGACCAAAAACAAAGTAAGAACTCTAAATCTAGTCAACATTGTCAGCTTACAATATAGGCAATACAGAAGAATGAAAGTTAAATGCTAAAAACAAATGACAAACGAACATAATATTAAAACTCACAGCTAAAGGGCCCACCCGCGCCTCAATAAATCTTGCCAGTATCACTTTTATTTTGCATAAATAAAACTAAATTATAACAGCCCTTTGCATCGACCAGTAGCCGCCAGATAATATTGTAACCAATAACAAAAATAAAAGTAAAAAAAGAGTGTAAATGACTAAATGTTAAGAGAAAAAAAGGATTTATATCAAAGAAGAGCCGCGGTCACGTACAGCGTTATGACGAACAGCGGGTGCCTCTGCCCAGCGAGAAATATAAAAAAAATGCTCGATTAAAATCCAAATGAAATCGAATAGATTTACGAGATTTCAATTCTATAAAAAGTAGAACGAATTCGCTAATCTTAGTCAGACTTACAAGCCGGTAGTTTTGAACCGTACATTAATCCTTATTGCGTTAAGTAATTTATTAGTTGCGTGTCCCATTAACCTATTAACAATAAAAATTTATAAGCAATGTAATAAATGTCTCACAACTCATAGCTACTGGACTTTGCTGGGTGAGATTGAACATAATTTTTCTAATAAAGATGCAGTCTCGATTTTATTAAAGTAAGTCTAATTTACGGCATTGAAAAACCGGTTTAAATAGTCCCATAGTTCCCTAGTTCTGTGCTAGGATAGTTGTGTATCGATTAGTGGTCAATATCGTAGTTACTTTCGATTTTACTAATACGCGTTAAAGCCGACACGTAGGTCGATATTGTTGAGGCTCATCGACGGCACGAAGCTTTTATGCGGGACCATTCACGGTATCCATTCATTTATAACAGTTGTCCATTGTCATCGACACAAATTAAGCGTTATTACAGCACTATAATGCAATTAATGTTTTGTGACGCGATTAATATCTCTGGCGATGTCACAGACGACTATATTGACGCTTACTTAGTCTGAAGCACAATATTACTAGTATATATATACATTTTATGGGCAAGCTGAACTTCCACGAATTCTGAGCCTTGTTGTAATTGCTGTGTCATATGTAACTAGACACGTATAATAATTATCTTTCATTACCTACATACAATCAAACTTTTTGAATAAAAATCATCTTGTCACGAGAGACCATTATGAATCTCCAACGAACCAACACTAAACTATGTCCTTCAATGTTCTTTCTCCAAAACTCATTGCCTTTATAACACCCTTATCATTCCAATAAAGTCAGCATCAATCCATTAAAGAACCATCTCGAGAGTTGAGACATCGCTTGGCGGCTCCACTGCTCAAGCCGGCGGCTGCCATAACACCATTGTGTCGAGCCATTCATGACACCCACTCACTTGCTGCGACTTTCCATTGATGCCGACACAACGTTCAATGGAAAAATGGAAACAGAAAACTTTAAGTGCGAAAATGTCGCTGATTGGACAGAAATGACTCTAGATGTGTTTATAAATATGAGAGAATTTAGTTAAAAAATTTAAGAAATGTGTCAATTAATTAAAGATTAGTTTACGAACACCCACAATTATGATTATGTTATGACTAACACCTAAAACACGAAGCAACACAAGGGCGGTATTAAGCAATTAGAATATTTCAAAACGCATTCCTGGTCCTTCCGTACGCCAGTGGCGAAGCGCCCGGTTCTTTGTGAAGTGCCGCTGCTATTAAAGAGCGATTAACCCGACCGTCGGGCAGTCGGGTCGGCCGAGACTATGTGGCTCCCACTTTCGATTTTACAACTGTCTAAAATCGAACCTGACACCTGATTGTGCCGTAATCAACGTTGACACGGAAATGAATGCGCCTTGCATTAAAGTGTCGGAGTATCTTAACTCGATAATAAAGACCTGATTTTTTAGGGCATTCAATTGGTGTCTGTTTGTGATGCTGTTAAAAAGTGATGTGGTAAAGAAGACGACTTTGTGCGAAATTAATACAATTTGTTACGCGAAATGTTCGAGGATGATCGTCTAATTTTTCATAACTGCGAAAGTGTTGTCTCGAATACATTTAAGTGCGAAAGTCGACTGTTTGAATTCTTACTTCAAAACTACCGGACTAAGACCATAGGGAGCTTTTACCCCGGAAAAATGTAAACTTATGAAGTAGTTTGCAGGCGCAGATTGTCAAAATAAAGCCTCATACGTAATCCACCACCCGTTCGTATGATGGTCTCTAAATTCACCTCTTCACAATACGCACTGCAGTAATCATGGTATGCGAATAACTATGCGTAACTGCTGGTAACCAGTTAGTGTAACTAATATCTTAGAGATTTTGATGAAATGACAGCGATTAGCGACACGGAAGCTGGTTGGCGGATGATGTCATAGAGACAATGCAAACAATGACATGAAAACGAATATGTAGAAGTATGTGTGTATTATACGTAGAAGTTCGACTTTTTGAAATGTTGGCAATCTTTTATAGATTAGCTGTTTTAAAGCTTTTAGCAAGTATATTAGATTAAGTTAGTGATCATTAGAGTGAATATGTTTATTTAGTTACTAAAAGGTCACCTCTACTGAATAAAGTATAAAATAAGTAACTATATATAGTGGTTTTATGAAGACGTCCGCGTCGTTTTCTAATAGTTATTTGGTAGGTACTAACAAATTATAATCAAAGACCCAATGAACTTCATCATCTCCAAAACTCTTCTAAACGATTTTTTATTTACGAGAAACACATTAATGTAGTATTATATCTACATATTATGATATAAAACGGGCTGTCAATATGGCCCCGCGCGTCAAATCCGATCTCCCGCGTTAAATTAATAAAATTAGCATACTTATAAGAATCTCGACGCTTTTGCAACATAACTTCAAAGCGCCGCCGTGCTCATTAACTACAGCCTTAATACGACTATTTATGACGTAATTCTCGTCATTTTATGGCACATCATGGCTACTTACTAAAATTATATTAACTAGAACCGACAAAATTGGTTTTTTGTTGAAAAAACTTATTAGTGATGTAGAGATGATAAAAAGTGATAGATTTAATTTTTATTTTTTATTTTTGAGTTAAGCCTTAGTTTTTATGGTCGGTTCTGATGTGTAATTACTCGCAGTTTTCTCTTTAGTCGTCTTAAATACGATTATGATAAAAATTACAAGATTCTTTCGGCGGTATTTTGAAGAAGATTATAGACTTGACAGCTATTACTTTGAATGGTCTAAAATCTGCTACTGTTTTATAGTCAATTTTAGATTATCGGTAATAGTTGCTTCTGGCTATAAAATGTTTTGAATAATTAGATTTTTATAATCAGCATGTTTGATATTATAGCCTAGAGAGAATCATTCAGACTCGCCTTAAATTAATTTTAAATCAATTTTGCCAAAGAGTCAGCATCACCGTACTTAGTAGGGAGGGGGAATGGCGTTCACTTAAGGAAAACATGGTGTATTTTTTAAATTATTTATTATAAATCAAAATTAAGAAAAATAACAGTCTTTAATTATCGAGTAATCAACAATTTAACAACAAAAGCATATATCTTTAACCTACTAGTAATAGGAAAACATTATAAAAAGATCATGTTTGAGCGGCATTGCCCCTGACTTTGGGTAATGCCGCTCAGGGTACGGGGTAGTGACGCTCAAACATGTTTTTTGGAATATAACAAGTAAGATACATTTTATTTAAAGAAATATTAATGAGATCAACCTTATGCAATAAAAGTAAAGTCTACAATCACAAATAAGCATGAATTATTCACATTTGTACGTAAGATAGCCTTTTTCAATTTAACAAATATATTAAAGTATTCGATGTCAAATCAAAATCAATTATTATAATATAATATAAAATAATAATTATTATTAGAGGTAAAATAAATTAGAAATAGTAATATTTTATTTTAGGACACATAAATCACAGAAGTATCCATGTGGCTTTTGATATTATTGAGCTCAGCATATTTATAAACAAGTTTACGCAAATCTGCGACATTGAGTCCATAATATAGCGAACCCAGCAACTTAACTTGTTCAGCAATTTCAGTTTCTTGCTGTTGGTTGAAAACGGGCTTGCAACCTAGTCTTGGGCTGTTCATGTTTTAATTTTTTAGTCGATCTCTCAAAGTAATAAATGGCATGTTATATTGTTTTGCGGCTTTTCTTTTGGACAAACCTCCTTCAATCGCAGTTTAAGCAGATTGAAGGTTTTCTTCGGTCCAAGCCGCTTTAGCGGTGGTCCTTTGACGATTTCTTGGCATATGTACAATAATAAATTCAAATAAACGGTATCAATTCACTAGGTTTAAAAGTAAAATTAGGTGTGCCACAAGGCTCGATATTGGGTCCATTCCTCTTCTTAGTATACATTAATGATCTACTCCATTTATTAAAAAATCAACCACAAATGGTGTTATTTGCTGACGATACTTCTTTAATTTTTAAGGTAGATAGACGTGCTACAAATTTTAACGACGTAAATAACGCCCTACTGCAGGTCCAAAACTGGTTCACTGCTAATAATTTAGTATTAAATGGAAAAAAAACTAAGTGCATAAAATTTTCTTTACCAAATGTCAAAAGTAGTGATTGTGAGATAGTATTGAATCAAGAGAAACTAGAATTCGTTGATAAAACTATTTTCCTAGGGATCACGCTCGACTCAAGGCTGCAATGGGGTCCTCATTTAACATCTCTTGCAGGACGGCTAAGTTCAGCAGCATATGCTGTCAGAAAAATCCGTCAGTTTACTGATGTAGATACCGCGAGGCTAGTATATTTCAGCTACTTTCATAGTATCATGTCCTACGGTATTTTACTGTGGGGACGGGCTGCAGACATCGAGTCTATTTTTATTCTCCAGAAAAGAGCGATCAGAGCCATATATTGTCTCCGCAGGCGCGATTCTCTAAGGAAACTGTTTAAGGATATTAACATCATGACGGTACCTTCTCAATATATCTATGAAAACATCATGTACGTAAGAAAGAATTTACATCTTTTTAGCAAAAGAGGTGATAGACATAATTATAGTACTAGAAATAGGGACCTATTAGTTCAACCAGGTTTCAGACTAGCTAAAGTAGATTCATCTTTCATGGGATACTGTTTAAAATGTTACAATAAAATTCCTCCCCACATACTTCAACTGAATGAGACGAAATTCAAATCTTGTATAAAACGCACACTATGCAGGCAGGCATATTATACGTTGGGGGATTACATCACTGATAAAAATGCTTGGCTCAATGCTGGTCCTGCTCCACAACCACAACTAATTGATTAACATTTGCAAATACTGTTGGAGCTGCTGAAGATTGTAAGAGCATCTTTGCATTGTATAAACTCAATCTCTTTTGTATTATATAATTGCATAGCACACTATGTGAGCACTATGTACTAAAGAGTTATCATTTACCGGGTAATATGTCTTGCATTGACTTGAATGTGCCCTGGCGGCTGTGAGTATGTCATGCTCACTCAAATGTTTCGCTGATGGTGGCGCGTGTGTTGGATCATTTAGCTCCCTTCAAAATGGTTGAGCTAAATGGTGCTAATCCATGCGTCATGTTCGTGAACGGGCGCCGTCAGTTGGGACTGGTTATCTCTTAGCTGCCAGGGCTTATTTTTAATTTTTTTGAATTGTTCTTTTTTATCTTTTTATTACGGACGCTTCTCATGTGCACATCTTTCTACATTGTTCTCACATGTATAATTTCAACATGAATGATGTAACCAATATTTTGTAACAATTTTTTATTTAAAAGAGTGTCCGTGGAGTTTCTTGCCCGTTCTTCTCCATAGGTACCTACTACGCTTTGGAATGGGCAACTAGCTTCATACCTATTTCTGACTGACCGATTCCTTGACAATTCAAAAGTGCCTGTAAATGGTTTAATTGAAATAAATGATTTGAGTTTGAGTTTGAGTTTAATAAAAAAATAAGTCACTAAGGGGTAATGGCGCTCAAATGAGCGGTATAACCCCAAATGGTCGTTTAGTAATTAATTTGAAAAAAAAATATCATACACAATTGTTGAAAATTGATTGCATTATCACAAAATAGAATAGTTTTACTGTCAGAAAAGTAAAATTAATAATTAAATAGGCATTAAAGTTTTGAACTTACCGACAAAAAACTCCTACCCAAAAACTAGATCAGCGCGGCCGCAAACGAAGAAATGCACTTCACGGTCACATGACGCGAGCTGACTTTCCGTTTGCATCGCTGTCTACTAGAAGCCCCTTCCCTCGCGCTTCACGCGATGTGGCGTATTACTACGTTCCATTTTGACAGAGTTACAGAGGTGAGCGCCATTACCCAGTGAGCGCCATTCCCCCTGCTTACCCTACAATGTGGCAATGCTGCCAGCCTTTTGGAAATTTTTCCTATATGGATTCATTCCGCTTTTTTTTTATAAATATGTAGTCATGTAAATATTAAGCTATTGCATAGCTTTTATCGCGGGCTTTGAGTGCGGCGACCGAATCAAGAAATTCCGTAACGTAACGAAAATAAAACCTAACACCCCCACTCCGCCTACCATGTAATGACGGTTCCCATGACAACGCGATGTTTTTTGTAACGTAATTTTTGTTTTATGTCATCACGTCATCATCCCAAGTGTAGCTTTGACAAATAGGAAGTATGGAGGTTGTTATTGTTACAATTTTACAAATGCTATGCAATAGCTTTACCGCGGCAGTCCCCGAGTGCCACACGTTTTTTTATTATTATTATGGTAAGTCAGTTAGCGAATATATTATGTAAATATTATCTTGTTTAAAAATAAAAATTACGTAACATAAACTGAAATTTTGCTATATTCACGACTCGTCTTAGAAAGTTTGAAATTTCGAGTACCTAAGTATCTACTTGAACTTGCAAAAAATGTGTATTAATTATAAACCAGCCAGTTACCTAATAAATCAAGAATTTATTCATCTACGAGGTCTAGTCGATACCGTAAACTATGCGATACTATTGGTTTTTATAATTATCTCTAATCACCTATGATCGATGTTCTTGTTTCTTTCTAACTTATTATTTAATGGAAATATGGTGATTATGAATATGATTTTGTTAAAATTCTTGGTTGGAAAGGATTTTAAATAAGGTGTTTTAGGCCCCTGATGATTTTTGTTAATTGGATGATTTGAATTATTTTAATTTCAGCAGTAAAGTATGCCACGACAAGGAACTAAGTACTTATAATATCAGGCTGTTACCTACTGTTTCACTGAACAGCAGACGCCTCTTCTCACACAGAGACGGCACGACTCTGCACGAGCATACATCACCGCTTGCTCAAGACGGGTTGGTGATTTCAGACTTACACACACACACACTACACACACCCACACACATTACACACATGCACATACATACACGCACACTACACAGACACACATACACACCACACACACTTATTCATAAGTCCAAGTTCCCTCACGATGTTTTTCCGTCACCGATTTCGGAACCTACATTATGTGTAGAAAAATGTGTTTCAGCTCATCAAAAAATCTTACAATATCCAAGAGACAGGTGCTTTTCCAATACAGCCTTTAAAAAAGAAACGACTGCCCAAAAAACCTGATACAAAACTAAGAAATAACAAAGTATGTGTCCCGTTTTAAATCAAAGAGGCCGCAGTGTTATGCTCGTCATATTTAAAACACATTACCTCATGATTGGGGCTAGTTTAAAAACGATAATGTGGCTGTTAGCCCCGGGGCTAAGGAAGTCTTGTTGGTCACTTGCCACAGAGGAGGAAAGTTTGACATTTGTAAAGATCATTTACTGGGTTTTGGATGTTTAATTTCTGAAAATGGTGGGAGGCGGGAGCTTGATTTCTACTGATAGGTGTGGGCTATATGCATATTTATAAGTATTGAAGTGCGTGCAAAATGGAAAGAAAAAGCCTTTTGCTCTGTAGTGGAACAATACAGGCTTGATACTGATTACAATTTATAATTGGTCAGTATTTATTGCGTTTTTTTTTGGGTGGTAAATTATCAAATAACTTCTCCCGCTCTGAGTGGAGCGGGAGGGCGTGTCAGACTCTTACTGACTAAAACCCACCCGTGTTCCTTCAGTTGCCATGTTGCCGGGGGCCACGATTTCCCTTTCGGCCTAAAGTTTAGCACACGGAAAGTAGGCTGTCTTAAATCTAGGAATTCCTGAGTTACGATTTTTAAACACAACTCATGGAATCTTTTAAGTCAGAAATTACTTACCAAGTCAGTATTTAAGTGAGAAATTACCTTTTAAGAGCTAGGTAAATTGTTACAAGCAGTGAAAACAGGAAATTCTTAGATCAATTAAGGTAATTTTTTTTTTCTCAAATTCAAAATATTTCTAGACTTTCAAGCTAAAATTTCCAACCAGCTTGTTAGTCGTGATTTATTTTAATAGGTTAGTTAGGATTTGAGCACAAATGGTTTTATTAACTATTTTACGCTTTAGCAATTGGAACTTTTTAAACCAAGAATAAAAGATGCACTTTCTAGTTGATTCAAGTCTTTTGATGCGATTTTTGGAACTGGCAATAATAACACTTACATTTGAATAACTTACCACAAATCTGGCGAGAAGGAGCGTTGGCAGATCAATAGCCAGATGGGTGGATGACCTACAGAAGATTGCGGGGAAGACCTGGATGATCCTCGCACACACCAGGGAAGCATGGCACATAAGGGAGGAAGCCTATACTCAGCAATAGGTGGAACAAGTCTGCCAATGATGATAATTATCGTGGTGAGGTGTCAGAGACACAAACGAGTCAACAGAATAGATTGTATTTTTTCCAAGAACGTATCTGAAAGCTATTTTCTTTACCCTTTTTAGGGTTCCGTACCTCAAAAGGAAAAACGCGCACTTGTGTGTCTGTCTGTCTGTCACAGCCAATTTGCTCCGAATGTAATGGGCCGATTAAGTTGAAATTTGGTTGAAACACGGACGTGTAACGTAAATAAATGAATTTTGAATATTGGCGGTCTCTTTTGGAGGGCAAAAAAGAAAATTTAAAATAAAAGTTTTTCAAACAGTATTGTGTGACATATCAAATGAAAGGACTTGTTGCGAGGATATCAATTTTTTTTTAATAATATTAAAATTACATAACAACATTTAAAGATGTTTAAGAAAATAGATGAAAATTGACTATCCCCTTATTACCGAAACTACTGAGCCTAAAATTTTGAAAAAAATAAAGTGAATGGTTCTTCACTCATAGATTACAGGAAAATCTATAACAAGTCTTAAAATAACATGGTAAATCTATCAATATTTTGCGTACAAACTTACGTATATTTGCAGTTGGAATGTATGGGAGAGCATGTATCTCAACTACAATGTTAAGTTTGTATTTGGAATAAATTCATCCCAACTACGGAACCCTTCATTGTACGTAGTCCGACACGCACTTGGCCGGTTTTTTTTTGTCAAGGCTCTTATTGAGAAAGCTTTGGTTATCCTGAAGATGATGGTTTCCAAACCTTAGCAGTCATTTTCTGGTCAAACCTTCAGGCACTCCATGTGAAATACTGGTATTCAGCTGCATCCTGTTAGACTGGAAGCCGACCCCAACATAGTTGGGTAAAGGCTAGGCAGATGATGATGACCTTTGAATCCAAAACTCGGTGTTACAAGTTAACGAAACATTTGCTACACTTTCCTTTCGAAATTTAAAACTACAACATCTTCATTCATTAGGATACATCCCACACATAAAATCCCCAACTCGTTAGTACAATTTTTATCAATAATTGCATAGTTAAACCATCAGATAGAAAGCGGACATGCCATGGCGTTAGTTTCACTCGCGAGTCTAATATTTTAATTATGGTGATAAGCCATGGCTTGTTTGGTGTTAACTTAATTGGTAACTAATTGTTGGTGATTCGCGAACCTATTAAAATAATGTAATTAATGCTTTCACGTTTTTTTAGCGGCAAGTGTGATCAGTCGAAGTTGATGGTGTTTTGTTTTTTGTTACGTGTGGTCGCTGGTTTTATTGTTCTAATGTCATTTCCGCTGTAACATTCATTGTGATCATTGTGAAAAAAATTCTACTTTCGACATTTTAATTTATTTATTTAATACTTCAAGCACATAAATGTACAGAGGCGGACTTAATGCCAAAGGCATTTTCTACCCGTCAACCTTTGGATGATGCAGAGACAAACAATGGTAGGTGAAATAGCGAGAATTGAGGAATAAATATTTATTTAAATATAAAGATATACATAAATATAAACAAAAATAAATACACATAAAAATACTAAAGCAAATAAGACAAACAATGGGAAATCATTACCGTTGTGATGATACTGCCAGCTTCTTGCGAATGTACTCGCGAACTTTTAACTTTAAAAGATAATTTGGATCAGAGATTCGTCATCATCATCATCGCCATCATCTATAGCGTGACGTCACCTACTGCTGGGCATGGACCTCTCTTTTCTTGCGTTCTCTACTCCTGTGTCAGCCTCTTCCAGGTTCTACCCGCGATGGTAACAGATCAGATCAGATCATCGATAGACGGGTCAGAGATTACCTAAATTTCAATGTCCTGCGTCACACTATTTTTTTTCGTGTGGTTTAGTGGTGTCAGAGTTTTCATACCGCCCATGGGCCTCTGACTTGACTTCAACTTCACATGCCGTCGAGAAATATCTCTCAGGCATGCCGATTTCCTCACGATGTTTTCCTTCACCGTTTTTGAAGCAAGTGATAATTATACAATACGCACATGAATCTGAAAAGTCAGAGTTGCGTGCCTTGGGTTCGAACTCGACACCTATGACTTGGTAGTCCGACAATCACACCCACTAGGCTATCACTACTCTATCTGGTTGAAAGCCTTAAAAGGAGATAAATGTTAAAATTATCTAATACCATTTTAAAAGTTCATATCACTTTTGGAGTAGTGGAAAATGAAAGGGGCTAAACAAAAAAAAAACTCAACAATAAATCATAATCGTGACCCAAAAATCACATCAAAATGAACGATTGCTCCAAAAATCCGTTCCCAGATCACTCATTCATTGCCTATGTGACATGGCGTCTATATAATTTGGTATAACGGACAAGTTTCCAGCCCGGCCGGCAGGGTGCGCCACCGGCAACACGACATTGTTCAGCGACATAA
Organism: Agrochola lychnidis; assembly: GCA_963680765.1. NCBI lineage: Eukaryota > Metazoa > Arthropoda > Insecta > Lepidoptera > Noctuidae > Agrochola > Agrochola lychnidis. The sequence continues at coordinate 8,683,641 of OY796869.1, read as the reverse complement.
CGCAGCCGTTTAGCCTGACTGCCAGTTGTTAGTGCTGCGGGGGAATTTAGAAATCAGGAGGTTGTTGAAGTTACTAGTTTAAAGTCTATTTATTATTTTTGAGTCAAATTAACTCATATTTGAACAACCACAGATTTTATTAACCCATTTATAGAAATAAACTTTTCATGAGAAAATTGTAGAGGAGTTAAAGAAAATGTAGCCTAGCTATGTTATAACTTGTTTTGCTCATTTTGCAAGAAGGAAATGGCGCATTTGCCACTGACAAAGTAGAACCGAGTTTCCAATTTAACAGTGCAGATTTTTTTAAATTCACGTGAACATAACTAAAGGCACAAATGTTTTTGAAAACCTAGACCTGCCACTGGCGACATCGACACGTTATTCAGAAAGACTGCAATTAAACTGCTTAGCGTGAGTGCGTGTGTAGACGGCTTGAACCTAGTCGCTGTTGCCGGCCAAGTATCAAATCAGGCAAAGGCAATAATTGCCATTTTTGACGTATACCTAATTATTTTTCACCTATAGGTAGGTAATATAATTCATGACATTTTTTACAATAGTCAGTGTTTTCGTGAAGTGAGAAAGTTAGCTTCAATATCAGAAATTATTATCAAGCTAATTAAATTTTATATATTAAGTACTTACACTGAATTTATGGTTAATAAAAGGCAAAGTTTAATACTTTAATTAGCATTAAAATGGTGGTTTAACAAGAACTTATCCGTTAATTTTGTTGAATGATAAAATAAAGACAGTTGCTTGCAAGCACTACTTAAAACGATTGAACTTTTCCGCAATCATCCAATTTCGTACTTTAGCGGTTACTACAACTGTGCGCCAATTACATCGTTAGTTCACTTTAATGAGGCGGCCTCGGGCGCCCGATCATGATCTCCTGTGTACTAGATCACTTAACAACTTACACACTTAACATATACACACCCTACCAACCTTAACACATCAACGCAAAGGCGTTTTTCCCTTGAGCTGGCTTGATGATTAACTTTGTTACCAAGAATATTAGCAGTTGAAGATAATTCTAGTTCTTATTGTAAATTGCTTAAAGAGGATTTTAGTTGGTCATGCAAGTTCAAAAGTTTCCGCTCTCACGGATTAGCGTTCTTCTTCGAAATTCTTCTGTTCATCTGCACATATTTTTACGGGAAATCGCTTTGAATTTGGACTGAACAAATTACATCTCGATTATGTGGGTTTCTTAATCTAACGACTACTTTATCTCCTTTTTAATCTAAATAGATGATTGAGAACCATTCGTAATATAGATAGTAGTACCTAAGTAGAAGTAGACTTTTTCCCAAATCCACGATTTAGGATTGAACTGCGACATTTAAAAAATACTTTGATCTTACAAAAAATCTTTTTAGTTGGTAAGTAATAACTTGTAATTTATTAAATTAGGTTAGATAGAAATCTCTTATTTTAAATGTCTTTGCTGCAGAATAATTATTTCATTAAATAATTCTGATTTTGACTTAACCTATACGATATTTTACCTTAACCTTACGAAAAAAAAAATACAAATACATAATTTCATTTGTTAGTAGATAACTGGCAGCATATAATTTAACTTGTAATTTTGTATACTTACTTAACAGCAATGAGGCGTGTCAGCCATTTATGCACAATTGTGTGCTAGGTCGGAAGGCAATGGATGTCAGGAGTCAAATATATTAACATGATACCTACATTATTACTAAGTGAGTAGGTTTATGAAGGGCAGAAATGCAGAATATATTGCCTTGTGTAGGTATACTGAGTTCGTGATTACGTTTCCAATCATGTAAACAAATATGTATTTATGGAAAAATTACTTTAAAACACACACCTAAAGTTCAGTTTGCACTACAACATCAAAAAAATGTATGACTGTTTTAATAATACACTCTGAAAGAAATCAACTTACACTAACTTTAAGTTGATAGTCGTTTTAGTAGAAATAATGTCAATTGGAAACAAGGATTTGAATAGACTTTAGTTTTCAGCAAAGGATGAGCTAAACCGGGTATTTACTATTAAATTTTTACTGCTGATGCTATTCGTTTTCACGCACACATTCACAACGTGTTTGTACACATGGTTATCACAAGTAAAGCGCGCGTCGCTTCGTGAGATAAAAATACTGTACTTCAATCATCTAGTTAGGTTAGTTTACCTTCCTCCCATATAAAACGATAATTAGGTACCTACTTACTTTGATTTTCCTACGAGCCCTCATTTCCTTAGATATATAAAACTTAAAAGATACAACCTCCAACGAGGAAGCAAGAAACCTCATAATTAAGAATGAAAAATACTTAAGCATCAATTAACACGGCGCATTAACATAATAAGTTAAAAAAATAACATTTTCCTCAGGTCATATTAATTACCTACTTAAGACCGTAGTCAATAAAAATATACCTCCTCTTTATCCAATTACGTGTAGTGGAGCGTGTAATTGTACAGGTAATTTACTTGTCTGTCGCATGTAATTTGGCCTTAAGTCCTTCGCCATATTGGCTAGTATTGCCAGCTAAAGGTGCAGCAAAATGCCACCACGAATGGTGCTTTTGAACATTGAAAAAGGTTCGATGCGTCGCGAACGGTGATAAATTGAAAAAAAACCGCGAAGGTACCTAGTTTTAAATATGGAATATTTCTTTTTTAACGCTCGAAAATGTATTAAAAAGGTATTAATTTATTCAAAACTCTTTTCTTATGGCTGTCGATAACTCAAGGATACTTTTTATTATGACATTGACATCAATATTATGGAATTCATATTAATTTATTGTTGGACCACACACAGTAATAATTCGCCACACCGACAATAAAACACAATTGGAGAAAAAAGTGCGTGGGTGGCTCAAAAAGACACCGGCTAACTTTATAGTAGGTAATACATATACGTAGATATTTTAAATCAAATCAGCCTTCATAGTAGATGACACTAGGCAGTAAAAAAACCGAATAAATTGGAGAAGAAAAAGACGAAGAAATATTATATTTATGTGTCGGAGACGGGTATGCGACTCTGTCGTTATTATCAGCGATATTTTAACTATTGTGGGCGTAGTGTGGGTAGTGTTGGTTAATGCGCAATAGAAAAACCGTTTGCAGTTCAGATCACATTATAATTTACTGTCAAATTAATCACACTAGCTAAATTATACACACACTGGGTGCGATGGCGTTTATTAAAATCACAAATTAACCCAATGATCCCAAATTACAACTAACACAATAACTGAGTACCTACAACGAATCGAGAACAGTTCCGTCATGAGAACGTCTTAACTCCGATGCGATCAGAGGCTGAATCTCTTCCTCGCCGTGGCCTTAAAACATCACGACTCTGTAGAAGCGCGCGCTTTAGGTGTGGCTAGATCACGTCCTGTTGCCAGCGGTGCGCTTGCGATTCGTTTCGTGTCCGTACTAATGACCGGATCCGACATATGTATTTACCATTGATCAAAGAAAACTCGACAACTGTCATTTTTGAAAAAGTATATTTAGCTTAAAGGGTCATTGGCGTCATAGATGTTTATCCTCTCCGACTCAGATAACCCCATAACACTCCTCCAGGAGAAGAATAGGACCACCAGTACAGTACACAAATACAGACGACACCCGTCATTTCGACCCCGCCGCCGAGGTCTTTCGCGATCGCGACCGCGTTCCCGAGTAGATGATACTCCCCTCCGACCCTTGCTCGAAAACGGGGTGCCAGCAGTTGTTGCAGCTGACCACGTAGCTTTAAATACCACGTATAATAATCAAGATGGAAATCTAAGTTTGATCCAGTCTGCCCCTTCTTGCTGTCCTCCCTCAGCGACGCCCTAAGCCGAGGTTCGTTCCCCACGGAGGGTGCCCTTAGCGAGCGCTCGTCTAGTATTAATTTAGAATAGTATTTGCCCCTGGCTGGAGGCTTTGAGTGTTAAGCTTAAGGTAGCCACAGGAAAGTCCGGTTAAGCAGCCATGACCTCAGTGGTCAACTGCGAGATGCCCTAGTTAAAAAAAAAAAGATTTTTATACGTAAATTATTCTTCCATTTTATTTTTTCTATCTAAATTAACGTTGTAATTTTTTCTTGGTGGACCCTGGAGACGCAGTCCTTTTAATCCTAATCCTAACTAATATTATAAATGCGAAAGTGAGTTTGCTTGTTACGCTTTCACGCTAAAACGGCTGAACGGTTTTAGATGAAATTTGGCACATGGGTTTACCATGATCTGGAACAGGACATAGGCTATTTTTCATCCTGGATAGAAGACGAAGTCCCGGGCAACAGCTAGTCATTTATAAAGCATCAATATATCCCTAAGCAGCCAGTTTTCCCTCCACCATAATTATTATATACTACTAATAATATTGTGCTTAAAGGTGCTTAGCCGTGGGTAACGACATTTAAGTATATGGCTGCTTATTATAGATTGTGTCTAGACTAGAGTTAAATAGTTTATTATTGTCTGAATTCGTGATATAACCTAATACTAAGTATTTTGAAACTGACTTTCGCTCTGACATTTTTTTTAAAGATAATATTACGCCTCTTTTCTTCAAAGAGTTAGGCAGAGGCATAGATATAGTCTATGGGCAGAGGTCTACCAGTAGTACACCTACATTTAACCAGTTATGTTCAAGTCCCATGTATTAGGGAGCGAGCTTATTGCCATCAACCGGACATAAGTTCGTCTCCAGGCTACCAGAGCACCTCGCGCACATTTGGGAGTGGCGCGAGGAGGCGAAACGCCGGGGCTTAACTCCGATGCCGCAAGAAGTCGCGGCACAGCGGACAGAGCTCCGGCGGGATCTCATGGCGGAATGGAGAGTGCGATTGTCGCAACCCAGCGCTGGGCACGCCACAATTGCGGCGATAAGACCCCTCTTTGAGGAGTGGCTAGAGAGGCGCCACGGCGTCCTCACTTTCCGCCTGACACAGGTGCTCACCGGACACGGCTATTTCGGGAGGTACCTGTTCAGGATAAAGCGGGAGGAAACGCCCGGGTGTCATCACTGTGTGGATCGCCCGGAGGACACGGTGGAGCATACGGTGGAGGTCTGCCCGGCTTGGGCAGAGCATCGCCGTGTCCTCGTGGAAGCGATCGGCGGCGGTGATCTCTCGCGTCCGGCCCTGATTCGGGCCATGCTACGGAGCGAGAGGAAATGGCAGGCCGTCACCTCGTTCTGCGAAGCAGTAATGCTCGCGAAGGAGGAGACGGAGCGCGTGAGGGAGAGGCAAATTTCGCGCCCTCGCGCCCCTAACCGCCGCAGCAGGAGACGCCCTGGGCGTCGGGAATCACGTGAAGATTTCCGGCCACCGTAGGCGCGGGCTTGCGGACGGTGAGCAATGGGTAGCTCGCCGTCCGATAAGGACCAAGCCCGGTTCGACGGCGCGTTGTGTTCCACGCGCGCTTCAAAGAGATGTCAGCAGAATTGACGGGGTCCGCTAGGGCCAATGCCTGCCGGGGGTTCGAAGAAAACCGATAGGGAAATCGTGGCCCCCTGGCAACACGGCAACTGAAGGAACACGGGTGGGTTTTAGTCAGTAAGAGTCTGACACGCCCTCCCGCTCCGCACAGAGCGGGAGAAGTTATTTGATGATTTCCCACCCAAAAAAAAAAAAAAAAAAGACTACCATAGCAGCCAAATTCCTGACAGCAAACCCAAAAACACAAACTAAACGAGAATCAAACATTTTATATAATATTAAATACACATCTGACTGTTATCAACCACAATACAGCTAGATATGATGTAAGTTAATGTCAATAAAAATCTAATATTAGCACATCCGTGTTTGAACTGTAAATACCTAAATATAATTTATATTGTCTCGATAATTTGTCAAATAGAGATTCTGTTGTCAACAATAGTTTGAGTCACCAATAAACATGTTTCTAATAAATTGTATTATAAAATCACGCTGTCTGGCTTACCTATATTTTGGGAATGATATGATTTTTGTTTTGCAGAAAAGAGCTGTTCGATCAATTTATAAATTAAGTCCGAGACACTCTCTCAGAGATAAATTTAAGGAGATTAATATAATGACTGTGCCTTCTCAGTATATTTTTGATAATCTTTTATATGCCCATAAAAATATAAAATTGTTTAAAAAATACAGTGATATCTATAACATAAATACTAGGAACAAACACAAATTTGTTGTACCCACAACAAGGCTCAAAAAAATAGGTGGATCGTTCAGATGTCAATGTATACGCTTTTATAATAAACTTCCAAGCCACGTACAAGATCTAAGCCTTAATAAATTCAAATCATTCATTAAACGTAAGTTGTGCCAGAAAGCTTTTTATACCGTTAAAGATTACATTGAGGACAAAAAGGCTTGGGATTGAGCTGCTCCAATTATTATTTTTATTTTTTACTTTTGGAACTTTGTTTTTTTTTGCAAACTTTAAAATTATATACACAATGACATGAATATTTACTTTGTTAAGTATAACATTATTATTATTTTAATTGTTGTGAATGTGAGGACTATGTAGTTCATGTATATGTATATATTTATTTATTTTTTCTCAGTTAGTTTTAATGATAATCTGGCAGTTTTGAGTACTTTATGCGGCCTACCCAAATGTCCTTTCTTTGGTATTGTTCGTCGCATCGTTGAGCTCCTTTTAAGTTCTGAGTTGAGCTGCACGATTACTGACAAATGCGTGCACTGACTGGACAGGTCCACTCAAATCTGTATGGTTCTTTCCTCAAAAGACCATTTCAGACACAAATCTACATGGTCCTCAAATGAAATGCTCTGACCAAGATTATTTCCGGATTTTTTTTTTTTATATACACTTTGACATTAATGATTTTTATATACATATACAATGACATGAATATTTTAAAGTATTATATTATTTTAATTATTGTGAATGTGAAGACTATATGGGTCATTCCTTTTGTTTTGTTTTTAATTTTTTCTCAGTTAGTTTTAATCATGGTCTGACAGTTTGAGTAATTTATGTGGCCTACACAAATGTCCTTTTTTTGGTATTGTTCGTCGAATCGTTGAGCTCCTTAAATTCTGAGTTGAGCTACACGATAACTGACAAATGCGTGCACTGACTGGACAGGCCCTCTCAATCTGTGTGGTACTTTCCTGTAAAGACCACTTCAGACACCAATCCACATGGCCTTCACATGATCTGACCAAGATTATGTCTGGACTTTAAAAGAGACTGTGACCTCTGAGTATGTTTCGGCCTTTCTTCTCGGAGTAGTCAGATAGGAAACGCCGACTTCATCTAGTTTTTAAAATATGATTGACGTGTAAAAGTGTTTGTACAAACCTACTTACAGAAATAAAATCATTTATCATTTATCATCATGACAGTATTTGTCTATTTTATAAACCTACAAAGCAAACTCGTTATGTTTAATAAGGCAATAGATAATACACGGATCTCTATTTCACTATTGCATTTTAATTTGGATTAACCAGCCAAATTAAATCATGCAAAAATCAAAATTATTCCTTGAATGTCGAGCATATCTATCATATCTCTTTCTTTCAATTCAATAAATTTCAAGTTGAGCAGTGTAGATATTCTTATCATTAGCCATAAGTACTTTAAATTGCTGTCAACGAATAGGATCAATATTTATATTTATTTTTACCTAAGTACCATGTTTGATGGAAATGCACATTTCAAAATTAACGTTACGTCGATAATTGCTTCATTAATTCATTTAATTACTGCTATAAAAAAGGTGTCAGGCGTTGATGCATATTTTTGCATAATTAAGTCATATTACAATATGGAAAAGATGTTCTACAAGTTTCTTTACGGATATTAAATGTCTAAAAGAAGAATTTAACAATGATTAATTTTAATTACTATGTGGCAAGTGAGTAAGAAATGCAGATCAATAAATTAGGTCCAAGACAATGGCCAATATTGGTCCTTCTTCAACATGCATTGTTGCCATTTAAGAACGTTGGCGAGCGTCTTTTATTTGAAAAGAGCAATGTATGCATTACGTGAACCAACATCCAAGATAAGTATAGTTCTCGAGTTCGCGTGTTTACGTCACATAAGTTGAACGTAAAGATGGCTGACTTCTGACACGCACGCTTGATAATAAGGGCTGTCGTGAACTAGTTTTTTTTATTTGCCTTTTATAACAAAAACAATGTTCAACTTTTAAAAGTTTTTTTTTACGGTTTTTATTACTTATTGTTGTTTTTATTATAACTTGTTAAGTATGACGATAATGACAGCTACTTGTTTTAATTAATCCTCATTAGGTGTATTCATTTCATTTTTATTAGCAAAAAAATACACGTGTACACAGCTCACGTTTTTTTGTTTTACTCAAAAAATACTATAAATCAGTAAATAAAACACTACTTTTTACGATTTATCAAACAAAATGTTTCCAATTTCCAACTTTACCTCGAATTATTTCATCACTGGGAACCCTGACGGACCCATACGGGAACGCAGTAACAAACCCAATTACTGCCAATAGTATAATAATCGTTAGCAAAGATGCGAGTTAACGATGCTCCCCGTTTGTAAAGGTTACCTAGTTTTGCATAAATTACATGTGCTTGAGATACAAATAATACGTGCTTCGTTTATAGGGGAATAGCGGTTAGAGGCTCAATTTCATTTTGTTTTATTTTAAAACAGAGTTATACATTTTTATGAAGTTATGAACGTATGATTAAATAAAACCTTGGAATTTATTGAAAGTGACAACCTACTCTGTTAACTTAATGAAAGATCAGTTACCATCTCCTAAATAGTTAACCTAATAGCTTACTAAAAGTCCTTTCATAATGACTATAACATTTAATATCATTAATATTCAGCCTTTCGGTGAAAATGGCCATTGTCCTTTTTTATTTAGTGTTTCTGGAAAGTTAGAAACAAGGACCGACATCCGATTTTTGAAGAAGTCAGTTGACTCAGTTATTAATAACTTGCATAGTTTTAGTGAGAGTGCTGCAAGAATCTTTTAGCGCCTGAATGACATTGACAGGTAGTTGGTAAACATTTGTGAAATTGTCACAGAAATGGAATTGACAAAACAAGATGGCCACTATAGTTCCAATTTTGAACACGCACCAAAACAACCATGTAGCGTCGTATACGTTTTATCACCAGCCAGTATCACTTTTGAAACACAATAATAGCGAGTTCTTTCCATTTTTTTCTCTTGCTATTAAAACTCCTTACCACACAAGCCACCGCTAACTTCTTTAAATTGTGGCAAGCACAAGGGTTGGTATTCCTGGCGTATCAAGTTATATCTCATTACTCGAAGTTGTTCCTTCATTACAACATACTAATTGATATGCCGACTTTTCTTACCTGATGTATGCAACACACACCGGGCCGCTAATGTGGCTGTGTTTTGTTTTATTAAGATATAATGAATAAGTAATAATATGTGGTTGTGAGATATTAATTTTCGTCTTTTTGTAATGGATATTTTTGGCTTACAATTTTTTTGAAATTATTTCAGTATTTTTTTATTTCTTTGCTAAAATACCTTTTGGAGAAAAGTCTAAGATATTTTAATTATTTCGTAAACAGCAAAATAATAGCCTGTTCAAATTATAAGTAACTCTCCTTTGGCTTTGCCGAAGTCGAGTAAAAATAAAAGTAGCATACAATCCTCTCCTCGGCTATAGAAAGTTGTAGGTTGCAAACTAAAATGCAAACAATAGCCTTCTGATTTCTTTCAAGACAATTAATGACTTATCTAATGATTTTATTTTCTACTATTTCGAAATACTCATCAAACACCAATTTCCCAATCCCATCTCTATAACCCACGAAACAAAAATCTAAAGCTCCCATTCACTATCCACATCGTAAGGCCGCGTGCACATTAAGATCTCGGCCCCCTCTCGGCCACACACGGGTCACGGGGTCGGGTTACCAATTTGCCGGTAGAACAAGATGTTCCGTCATTAAACGCAGCGAATAGGTCTTTATTATCGATGTACTCTTTGCTTTATGCCGCGGTTTCTCTTGTGCTTGTGTGGCATTAGAGTTCTGTTTGAGAGGATTGATTTGTCGGATTGGAAATAAAAGGAGACGTGTTTTCTTTTGTTTTTAGTGTTCCTTTCTTTTCTTATCATGGCTGTTTTTGTCTGCTTAGATTAGGTAAAGTGTTAGCCCATATTGTAACAAAGGCAATATGCCTGCATGTCCCCTTTAAATAAATTTTAAATTATCTAATTTTATACTGGATAACCCTGAAAAAAGTTCGAATAAATCACTAGAATAAAAAAAAACTTTGTCCAATCTGTTTACAAACAAAAACGGATAGTTAGTCAAAACTTCTGAGTAACGCGTACGTGTGGTCGCACGGTCGTGACCCTTGGCTTTTGTTTTTCAACTAAAGTCAACACACTTGAGCAATAAAATGTATTGTCTTGACATTCTGACATATTGTTTCCGCACTTTTTGTGCAAATGCAGTGGGTGGCAATGTTTGAACGGGGCACATTAATTTATGCGTTGTTTTAGGAAACTGGTGTTATATTTGCCAACAGTGTTTATTACAGTGTCTAAAACGATAAATTTTGCTTTTAACAATACCAGCTTTGAAGGCTTATTAATTACTTAATACTTATTATTACGTCTTTGGTTACAAAACATTTTGAAATGATACTTATTCATGAGCGTTTACAACAATGCTTAATTTGTATTTGATAGGTACCTACTCGTTAAGTATATTATTTAATAGATGTATTAGTGTGAATTTATTACAGATGAATCAACTATGAGCAACCTCTATTTGTTCCAAGACGTAATTACATTTTAAGTATCACTGTACATATTTTTTGTATGTAATACTTACCTTAGTTAGATACACTTCTCACTTACTGCACATAAATCAACTTACGTTACACAATAATAGTCCAATAAATCAAATAATGGCCATTACATAAAGATCAAGGGAGTACACACAGGCGGGCCGGCAAAAAGGCCGCTTATCAGAACTACCACTTAGTAATATTTCATAACATGATGGCAACATCGGCGTCTGTTTAATGTTGGCTCGTTGCGCGTCTGTCAAAATATTGGCGCCAACCCACGACAAAAAAGGGCGGGAAAAAGTTATCTTCAATTTTTTCTGACATTTCAAATGCAATGCGAAAAGGTTATAAAGTTCTACCACGCAAACTTTTTTATGATGGAGACGTCAGTATTTTAGCTTTCCATGTTTTTTATGTTCAACACAAGTATGAGGAATTCTTGTATGATAATACTAAGTACCTACACTATCTACCTACCTCTACCTGCAAAAACTTGAAACTGTGTTCTTTAAAATGTATTCAATACCACTGTGTCATTGTAAAACATCATCAAAACTTTTCCTAACCGAGATTATAACATTTTTTATTTTCTTTTACAGTTTCATGTACCTATTATATAGTCCACTCTGCACCAAAGCTATCGAAAAAATTAAAGTTTATCGATTTACCTCCACGATGCAAGCTCATTTAATCCTTCACTAGATTTCCACAGATTTATTACGCCATTAATTACGTTAGAAACGAAGCTACTGAGAGATAATTTCATTTTAACGGCCTCAATTTGCTAATAACCACAGCTCATTCATTACGAACGCGATTCAGCACCGTCATACTGTTTTGTTTCCCTTTTATGAAAAATCATCACCGGAGAATGAGTAAGAAATGAGAATTTTATAAAACCCGTATTAATGTCGAATCACCGTCGCGATTGCTTTCGATATTTTTAAATTAGGAACGTTCGCCGGCGCCCTTGTTCTAGCTCGCTCGCTAATGAAGATTTCGTATGCGGCCGTCCTTTTTTGTCAGCCATATCTGTTTGTTTTGAACTCACCATCAATTTATTTTGGAGTTTTAAATTAGGTGTGTGTAGCACCGGGCTGTTGTTGTCTCGTTTGGCGCGTGGACGTGGTGTCGCTCTGTCTCGGTCGCACGCGTCGCCTCAGTTTGTTTTATGCGTGACGCGCCCCGCCCCTACTTGGTCGGCGGCACGGGCGGCTGCTTTGACCGGTAGCAGTGCAACTCGTTATCTGTTTTTTCTTTCGGGCGGTGTGTGTCCGGCCTAATATTTGAGTAGGACGTTGAAAAAGTCGTTTTGTGTACAGTGGGAGGTGCACAATGTGTTGTTGTTCCGTTTATTGCCGCTATGCCGCATGCCGCTGCCGCGTTAATCAGCCAATATAAGTACGCATCGGTTGGTCGGCAACTTCTGAGGCCCATAAAGCTTCATATAAATGGGTCATACACATATGGGTGTTCAAACAAAATAACTTAAAAATTTACGACAGTAACTGAAAACTTTTATTTTTTAGTTAAATCATTGTTACTTTTCTGTTTACTCATAATATTTCAAGCCATGAAATGATATTTCTTTATTTAAAAAAAAAACAAAATGTTTCAAAAGTCTCTTCGTGTGGACTGTTCAGATTCGGGGTATGAGTGATTGGATAGATGTAATTAATTATTTTGTACATATTTATCAAAACATCATTGTCGCATTTACGTGATATATAATGAATATTATTTTTATTAGATAGTTGTTAATAATTGCACAAGATATTTTTTTTTATTTCCAATAAACATGCTGTTATACGGATTTAGGTGTTTTTGGTGGACCTAAAAGTCAACCAAATTTTAATTTCTACTAAAGCTATCATGTATCGAATATTTTTTAAATTGAAGACACTGGATAGCCGCCATTTGTTGGAGTCCTTGTCAGTACAGCTACGTGCCATTTTCTAATTTACGAAGTTTTAAAATAAAATTAAGTGTTTTTGTCAAAGTTCAGTGCGTCTTTCCTGCTTGGGTTGTAATTTGGTAAGTTATTATTTTATATTTTAATAAATATTGTGCCGAAATGCCTTTTGAGGAGTATTTTCAAAATATTCTTTTGTTATTTTTCTAACCTTAAATAATAAAATGGCTGCTTTGATTTTAGATTGATATATCTCTCCTGTGGACATCTTTCCTGTGAACATAAATGTCCATAGGAAAGATGCATGTCCACAAAAAATAACATTTTAACGGTTTTCTATGCTAATAAAGCTACAATGTTTGTCAAACAAACGGGCAGGCTGAGATAGCATGATTTAAATACTGCATCATTGGTATCGGCACCCGAAAAAGGAGCTTGATTTATTTTTTGCTAAATGTGGGGTGCTTAGCATGGTTTGGTTTGTTTCAGGTACAATGCTTCGATCCAGTCGGTCTAGAACCCAATTAACTGACGAAGAGAAGAAAAAACTTAGCATGCGAAGAGCTAAAACTAAATTAGATGCTACTGCCATAGAAGAAAGACGTAGAAAAGAACGAGAAAGATATCATCTAAAGAAACAAAATGGGTTATTGAAGACAATTAAAGATTTCACACCCAGACAGCAGTGACAGATGAGAAAAATGTGGCGTGAAAAAGCCAAGCTAAGACGTGAAAGAGATCGACTAAGAAAACGAACGGAAAAAATAGTACGCGTGGATACACCGCTTTCTTCTCCCAGTTCTTCTCGCTCATCACACTCACGTGTAGAGGTGGGTAAAGCACGATTACAAAATCGCCGGATATTGAAGGTTCAAAATCAGTTTTTAATAGAAAGATTAAATATTTTAGAACGAAAGCTCTCTAAATATAGGATGCGAATAATAAGATTTAAAAAAAGTAAAGGACAGGAGATTATCATAAATATTGGCTTAAGAAAAAGGATACATGATTTTTTAATCAATGATGAAAATAACAGACTAACAGCTGGTAAAAAGGAAACGATCACGCGCAGAAAAGTCAAAAAGCAAATACGTCTTTTAAATGATACACTTCTAAACCTTCACAAAAAAATTAATAATACGACTGGTTTGAATGTCTCATACGAAACATTCCGCCGACATCGTCCATTTTGGGTAAAGTTCCCTAAAGCCGCATCAAGAAATACTTGCCTGTGTGCCGTTCATACGAATAATGATTATATTGTTCGAGCTTTACACCAAAATAAGATATTAAATTATTATTCTGCCACTGATTTAGCAAAATCTCTTTGCTATAATAATGGCTTTAGTGTTCCTTGCTTGGAACGGAAATGTTCACAATGTTCTGAGAGAGTTCCAAAGTATACTTTGTTAAATGACAATGATACAATAATTTACCAAAGATGGGCAGACAAATTCATATTGAATGTGTCTCAGATCCTGTAGAAGATTCATCAGTAGGCTCTTCAAGGCCTTCGTCAAGTATTTCTATGACTAGTTCGCCATCTTCTCATAGAACAACATCTGTATCAACTATCACTGGACCAAGAACTCCTTCGCCATTGTTGTTAACACCTTTTAAACAATGTGACTACCGAAACCGTGTACTCCGCGAAAGAGGATTCTCTGTGAGAATAACTATTCTGATGACTCAGTTACACCACCTAAAAACCTAAAGTACGACCTTCGTTCTTTGAAAATGATGATAGGGATGAAAACATTTTTTGAAAGCTTATTTTATGTTCATTTTTAATTAGTTTGACGTTTTATTAATCAAGAGAGGCTAGAATGAAAAATAATCAAAATATTTGGTATAATTTCAATATTTGAACCCTTGAAAAATTACATTTTATTACTAATATTATCTAAGAAAAAGATTGTTGGTAAGATTTTTTTGTTTATATTTTCCAAAGTACCTATAATTGTCTGGATAATTTTTGTTAATTATTACGAGTTTAAATGGCAAGTAAATGTCAATATGACAGTGACTATATTATATTAATAGTAATTAGAAATTAATCAAAAACCAGATCGTTATTCAGATTTCAGCAAGTTATTATTAGGTTAATCAATGATTAACCTCTCTTCTGTGGAAAGGGGTCTTTTCTGTGGACGTAAAAAAAAATTAAAGTTAAATAACTTGCTGAAATCTGAATAACGATCTGGTTTTTGATTAATTTCTAGTTACTTGTAAGATTACCTAGTAAATGAGACTGATTTGAAAAAAAATCAACGACTTTTTATTTCGAATATTTTTATAACCCGTTTTGTGTATGACCCAAATTGATTTTATTAAGGTGGTTCCTTTAGTTAACCCTTTTGATAACGTTGTGGGTGTCTACTTATTAACGTATTCTGTGAAAGAAAGGGCAAAGGACACTGAAAGATGCGCTTCTTCATTTAAATAAATCAGAAAATGAATTAAGAACAAGTCTCAAATAATAGTTTCCGCAAACATAATTGAAAAAAAAAAAAAAACAGAAAACAGCAAGAAAATGTTCAAAGCAAATTCTATACTTAAAAGCTAACAGCTACATTTTTCATAAATTCAATTAGCCAACCCATTTCTCATGCGTAGTCACATTATTTATGACCAACCCAAATATATATTCTGAAGGAACACATGACAACCAACCATGTCCTCGTTTCGTTGTTTCTTTCTGAAATATAGCTGCTAATGAGAGCTAGTTCGTAATTCCAGTGATTTGTCGCGATGTCGTGCAGCCGCGCGGTTTACGCGCGATCGGACGCGTGATAGCTCGGCACGCGACCGTCTCGACGGCGAAACGGCACGTAACTACCCTAATTGTAGCCCAGACTTTGATTGTGCACGGAACTAATTCTTATTTGGTTTTCGTTGAGAATAAGTTTACCCCGAATGTCGGGAAAAGGCAAAGAACTAGGAAAATGTGGAAGAATATACTTACTTACTTAGCATCGTTAAACAATTAAAAATATGACATGGAAACATTAGTTTTAATAGTTAAACATCTGTTGTTTTCCTAATAGAATGTAATTTTCCTCAAATCGATTTAAATACCGTATCGTATTATAAATACCTAACTAATTAATTGAGTAAGACACATACACATGAATCACAAGAAACCAGAGACAGACATCTGCAATATTTCAAACAAGTTTACAACTCAGTTTCTATTGTTAATCATAAACACACAAGAAAAAACACTTAATCTAAACATAAATAGTGCAAGAATTTAATTAACAGCAACCTTTACACTTGCGTCAATAATTTTATTGAACAGAATTCAATTTTATGCACTCCTGAACAAAGCCCCGAATTATTTCACAATATCATTCACACTTAGCGAGCTTTTACGATTTCGAAGCTTTTCAATGCTGCTAATGCTTCAACAAACATGCAAAGATATAAAGGCTACTACGCAATGTGTAGGGTGTTAAGCAAGAACTCATTTAGTCAAAGATAACATTGGTTGAAGCCCCTAATCTGTGCTAATGTTGTAGCGAGGGAAGGGTGATTCGGCACGCTTCGACACGATTGCGCATTTTGTTAAGTTTGGGCATGGGGACCAGTTGTAATGTGACTTTTTTGCTGCATTTTGGTTCATTTAATTGACATATTTTTTTTACTATAATTAATGTTTATAAACTCTGCTTTGATGGTGAAGTTTAAATAGGGGTTAAAAATAAGTGTTTGAAGTTTCAACAAATTGTTACTGCAATGTTGGCAATTGTTAATGCATTTTTCAAATTGAAGCGTGTAATATATAAATATTACTGCTACAGCAAAACTCGAAAGCTAAGCTCAATTTAATAGCATGTTGCACTTGAATAATAGGTATATCGTCCTGTGATACCATTTGCCAGCAATAAAATAGGTAGGCGTTATCATGCAGAAGTCATGATAGCATTTCAAAGTGCAGTACATTAATGTATTGTTCAATCGTATCATGTTATATAAGTAACAATTATTTCTAAACAGATAAAGCGAAATGAATCTAAAACATGCTCATTCAATTATCAAGCGGTATATGCTCAGCACTGGTATTATCAGTTATTACATCTGTTGCGTGTGGACACAAACACACAATGTTGTGCTGACAGATCTTAATCTGTCATGCATGTGGACTTGTACGCATTGCCAAGGTTGGGCCAATGTTTGTGGCCAACGGCGGATTGTTACGGACTTTTATGGACATATTAATTGCAGGAAGGATGTGAAAATAGCCACAACTTTTAGAGAATAATGTACTTAATCAGGGATTGTTAAACGTGACCCCAAATCAAAACCAAGTCAATTTCATAATATTCCTCGTTACACTATGTAATTTAATTACATTAATCCTTTACAGCTACTGCAAACATTTAACTGTATTAACCAAAGAAAAAAAAACAATTTACCAAAAACACACCCTACAAAAACCACAAAAAACAAACATAAAACTATTACACCCAACAAAAGACCAATCACAATCCAGTGTTTCGTACAAAACTGCGTATAAAACCCTATAACGTAGTGGTTTGGAAAATGACAGAATAACCCCGTATTGTGTGCCGCGGTCCCGATTGTCCTCGCGCGTTCAAGCGGCAGGACCGCGCCTGTGTACCCGCGGCTTTATGATCCAGGGAATCTATTGCGAAAACTCCGTGAATAGGAAATTTATTGAGCCTATAAATAAAATAAGTGGGTTCTTCTTGCTGGTCGGTAATAGTTTTAGGATATGAGGTGGATTGAATGGCTTTCTTATCGATTTAATTTTTATTTTGTTATGTGGGTACACACGGCTATATATCAAGCTATAAATTTCCAGTTTATGCTGATCTCGCATTGTATAGGATTTTCGTACAATGCGAGATCAGCTTATACTGGAAATGTATAACTTGATGTGTAGCAGTGTGTTACCTACATATTTAAAATTAATATACATGTAGGGTATACTAGTTCTTAGACTGCTGCGTCAGTTCAATATATGAGCTCGTTCGTATCGGTTGCGTTATTCCATCTCCAACCCGGAGACCCACCGGACCCCCTCCAACTTCGGTTTATAATATTATGACATTGATTTATAAAAAATGTCATCATCAGAAATTCATTCATTTGCATTTGGTAATTAATATCAAGCTTTATGAATCAGACTTTTTATTGCAAGAAAATAAATTGTAGCTGTCTGTTGATTACATATTTTGTTCATCGTCCCCTTCACTTGTCAGTTTCAATTAGTATTCCTAAACAGTCCTCCATATATAATCATCAAACTCCATCAAATGTCGATGACCAACAATAAAAAATACTTTTCATCTGATTTGCTTTTCAAGTGTGTAATATACGCACGCTTGTGCGAGGCAATGTTCTGTAAAAGATAATATTTGTCACACCCACATGGCAAAGGGGACTATTTATACAGCCAACAATCATACCCGGGTTTATTTAGCTTGCCATATTTTTTTATTTTTTTATGTGGCAATCATGTGTATGTAATTTCGTTGAAAATAAGGGATTGTTCATTTTTATGAGATTATGTGAAATGATTAAATAGGATTAAATTAAACTTTTATGGTAAGAACTCAGTTGGAAATTATAAAGCTCCCCTATATAGCTTCATGAAAGGCATTTTATCCCTTACATTCATTGCCCATTAAAAAGTTTAGAGTTTTGACCACCTGCAGAAAAACGCGGGAAAAAAAAGAAAATGGCGGGCTCGTAGAGAAGTTACCGGCAAAAATTTGTTGACGACATCTTCCATTGACCAATAATAAACAAGTGAGTTGACATAGGTAAAGATTTGACAATCATAACGTCGTATTTAATTTCTCAGTTCAATGTCCAATTACTTCCCTACCCACGCAGCCATTAATCGTTTTGGTCAAGTAATTTATTCCTGTATTCAAAATGGTGGATCTGAAAATACACCACGTTAACTGATTGTTCAGAAGTGTATCTTACATTTAAATCTTGCGATCTGTGCTATCTTAGTGAAATGATCGCGGCAAATGGTCTGCGGATGTTAGGGTTGACTCTCATATGTTTTATACGACACCGTTAGAGACATTTCTCAACGTAAAACTCAGTTTGTCTTTTTACATTTCGTGAATTTTACGAAATTACATACCTACCTATATTCCATTTGAAATAAGATTAGACATTTAAACAAACCTTTTTTACAGTCCGTTCAACCGATTTTGACTTCTATACCGTAGGCATAAGGATGGCATTAAAAGCAAAAAAGTGGTTACAATACCAATGTTTACTGCAGCTGCCATTTGTCATGCTACCAACGCAATAGAAATCAAAATCGGTTGAACGAACTGTGAAAAAGGTTTAGTTAAATGTCTAATCTTATTTCAAATGGAGTATAGATGTTTTTTGTTATGATTGCCTCGTTGGTCTAGTGGTCGCAAGCACTACTGCTGAGCATGAGGTCTTGGGTTAGATTCCCGGGTCGGGTAAAGTGTTATTGGGTATTTCCATCAGGAATTTAAATACTAATCACTTTCAGCTGCATCCGGTTAGACTGGAAGCCGACCCCAACGTAGTTGGGAAAAGGCTAGGTAGAAATTTTTATCCTGTTGTTTACTAAGCTATTTGGAACCTTATTCATTAGTAACGTAAATTTCTTCGTGCCATCAAATCTATCAACCCTAAGAATCTCCGATCTCTGGCACATTACCCGGGCATAAAACGGACCCGTTTAATTAGCGTCAAACTGTATTTATACTGTCATATATATAACTGTAAATGACGAGATTTACGCGATATGTGACGTCAAACTTGATGACTAATCGCAGCTCAGATCATAGAAACAAGGAAAGAAAATACGTTTAGTTGATGTAAGCATGACGCAAAGAAAGAATAAAAACACAAGAAGAACAAGTTAGGGGAAAATATACATCATATCTACGCAAAACGGTCATCGCTTAACATAATGCTGCGACCCTATGCGAGACAGAGCCCCAGTGCTGGTTTTGACAGTCGTTTCGGTTAGTCAGAAGCCCAATTACTGACAGCAAGTCTTACCAAGGAGTTTCGTGTTACCCAGTAAATACTTAACTGAGCTGTGGAGGTCATAGGCAGTCGCGCCATGTTAATACTGGTATTCAGCTGCATCTGGTTAGGCTGGAAGCCAAATCCAACATTATTGGGAAAAGACAAGGCAGATTGATAGGTTTAATTCTTTAAGAGCGGGAAGAGGAGGATAATAATGTCTTGGGAATCGAAACCGGCTATTTTTCATTACCATTAAAATAAGCAGCTGTAGTTTCAGTTTACCTACTCCATACCATTCTGGCCATAAACCACCCTGTATAATATGTTTCTGACAATTTAGATTTAATTACACATAATAAAGTGGAAAGTTATTAAGTTTTATAGCTAAAGTAGGCATTGTCATAGTGAATGCTATTCTTATGCACAAATTATCATTACAATCATGTTTTTATGTTTGTCATTCGAGTCTTTTTCCATGTAACGGGATAGTCTTATGAGAAGCAGTAGATTAGTTATTTATGCAACTGTTGTGTAAGGGGTATTAAAACACTGATAATAGTATCACATGAGTGTTTTAATACCTAATTATGTACAGTCGCATACAAGACTTTATCTACACTCATGATATGAATCCTCTATAGAAGGTTCTGAAACCCTAAGGTGATGTACAATATTGTTTTCTCGACTTTTCTGGTAATAATTGGTTAGAAATGTCCTTTGCTGCATTTGAAATATCTGGTGGTGTGTTATCAAAGATTGTATCACTCATTTTCGTAAACAACTAAGTATAGAAATTTTGCATTACTATTATCGAACAAAAATGGCGCGATACGACGTGAATTCGAATAACCTATAAGTTTTTTTTTTAATTACGGCGCTGTGGTAGTGAAACGCGCGTGCATGACATTGTTCTTTTTTTGAAATTCGAGTTGTATAATGAAATTTAGTACAACATTATTATAACACTCATTTGGATGATATTATGGTTACTATGACACTGGCTGTTTTAATGTTGGCAATAAGCCAACTGTTTCAGAAACTTTTATAGAGGTTTTATAGCATGGGTGTAGATAAAAGTATTATAACGACTCTAACCCCTTGGCCACGACATCACAGCGTGCGCGCCCTGCGCCTTGCGTCTGCGACCGCGGTGACAACAAATGTTATGTCACTGCCACTCTATGCTCCTCGCGCTGCTCATCGCTCTGCTCCTCGCACTGCCGCGATGTTGCACTCTCTACCCACACACTGCTCTACTCGCGCAATTAATCGCGACGCTTCGCACTACGTCCTTTGACTCGCACCCACAGCAGTGGGCATAACAAGGAGCATGACGTGCGGCATGACGAGTTACGTTGCCACACTACGTCTCTGCCTACTTTCCTCGTTACTTTTCGTACCACTCGATACTCGACGTGTGTGTGGTAGGGGCATTAGAAGTTATTTAGAGCGTGCCTTGCGTCGCCGACTTGCGGAGAGGAGAGCGACTCAGGAACATTCGAGCGCCGCCGCGCCGCGCCGCCCCGCGTCGCAAGACACACCGCAAGACCGCCCTGTTTGTCGTGTCCCTGACCAGGATATGAATAAACAATGCCTCTAGTGAGTAGCCGACACACCAGTCAGACATATTTAATTATGGTTCTGAAGACACATGAATTAACACCATTTATCTAAAATCCAATCTCATAAAATAACTCTTAACTCTATCGAGAATAAATTAAAGAGCACTACTTACCTACTCCACCAACAAAAGTAGACAAATGTCAGTCGCAAAAAGTGACAGTTTTTTTTCTTGATATTTATCTATTTAAATAGGTAGCTATTTAAATAGATTAATATCAAGAAACAAAAACTACTACTCTATCTCTACCTACCGAAGACAAAGTACCTACACTACTTTTCATCTCCGAAAAGACACACAAATTTTTTGTAAAATTTAAAATCCGAATTTGAGTAAACAATTACGAACGAAAGCGGAATGCATTTCGCACGTTTTTATTATTCACGAACTTTTTTTTTTTATTTGGCTCGCGCGCTGTTTACTTATCATTCAGCCTGTTACTTGTTCATAATAATGTTCGTGATTGATCTCTTTGGTGATTAGAACTTTTACTAACAATATCCACATTCTAAATTCAAATCACTTTTAGTCTTAGTTAGAAACTAGCTGTTTTTGAATAGACGTGTTATAAAAACAATTTAATTTCGGAAAAAAAGGAAACAAACAGGCCAAACCGTGATCACCAGCCAGTATTCATACACAAAATATACAAACTTTTCTTCAACCAACCTACCCACAGAATGATGTACAAAGAAAACATTTTTCTTCATCAAACAAACGAAGTGTTATTATCGCCACTTACGAGCCGTCGCTCGTTTATGCTTCGGTAATAACAAATGTCACTGCGAGGACATTTTTCAGCTCAAGACTGAAACTGAAATGTAATTACAGTTTACCGACGTTGTTTTATGTTGTTATTAATAGAGTATTCGCTGTTTTATTAACTGTGTGTTATGGAGTTTGTAGCTTGGTTTTAAAATAAGTTTGTAAAAATCGTCGATACGCGTGAAAAACATAACCCTGTCTTTGATGCCACACAGTCGGGTCACAAGGGTTTAATGTCGACATGAAACATATTTTGTTAGTGCGTGCGATTTCTTAGATTTTCTAGGGCACGTATTTGTCTAATGTATCAAGGACTTTACATGATAAATATATAAAAAACAAGTCCTGTAACTGATGCATTTCGATTGTTCATAGCACGTTACTACAGTCCAACTAAACCCTTCAAACCAAAAGAAACAACATCATTGTAAACCTAGTTCCCCGAACTAATTTATATGCTACTCAGTACATAAATAAACCTCGGAATCCAGAGCACAGACTATAAAACACGAGCGTCACTAATCACATCAAATGACAGATGATATCGCCGCGTTCCACGACATCAGCGCCGTTCCATGCACCTGTACCGTCACAGGAAAGTACAGAGCACGGAATCAGCAGCGTCTAGAGACGGCAGTACTAATATTTGTGACGACGAAAGTTTGTTGAGCGCATTACTTCTGCCATGGCCCGTCAGTCAAAAACGTCAGGTTCTAAACGTCATTTGTGTCGTAGTGCGAATAGACGGTTACACCCATTGACACGCTTGGTTTGTATGGAAAGTGTTGACAATGTCGCTTCTAGGAGCGTCCGGCGAAGTGTCTCCGTGCTCTGTACAGGAAGGGTACACCCCGCAGAGTACCAGATCGAACACCGCTTGTCAATGACGCACATAATAAAATACAAGACGACTAGCAAAGGAATGCGGTTTTACATAATACGGTGAAGTAAGCGGAACGGTAGCAATTGTACACCTGTTCTACGAACGGAAAAACTTATTTGTTGATTGACGATGTCTATGTATTAGTTACACCTAGCTACTAGCTGGCTAGTTACACAGGCAATTTGAACGAAGCATTGTGTTCCGAAAACTGTCAATGACATTTCGAAATTTAAATTCAAATGTGGTTCCAGAACTAGTTTGTTGAGTGAACGCATTGGGTGAATGTGTTTCGATACTTCGAAAAATCTACTGAAAATTTTTCCTGCTAATTCCAATTTGTATACCATGTATCATGACATGTCATAGTTTTTAACAGTGGTTGTGATATTGTTTTTACAAGAGATTTGAATAGATTTATTTAAAATTTTCCGGCAAGTGGGTTACAGTTGTAAGACATTTTTTTTTCATACTTTACGTTTAATTTTCGGGAAAACTCAAGTAAAGGCCGAAGCTCTCCACAATCTCTTCCAACAAACTTCAGTCAAATAGCCTATAAGATTATTATGCTTTATGGTTACGACTAGCAACTATTTGCATAGTTAATGCAAAATAGTTGCAAGCAATCGCTTACGACCAACTTAACGTCCTGCTCGCAAAGTGTTACAAGTCTCTCTGAAACATTCAAGATTTTATGATTTTCTCCCATTTTCATATGTGAAGTAAAAGAAAATTTAAGTTTACTTAAAATTATATTTACTGCAACTTAAAACGTAAAATAAGTTAAATACAATTCCAAAGATACTTAGATTTTTTTTTATCTCTGGTCATAAAAGTTAAATTATATTTGTTTACTATGTAGGTAGGTACGGGTCACGACCATGACTTAATCAGAAATGGCAGCAAATTGACATTTGACATTCTATTGTTATTTTGCTGTCAAAAATAAATCAATTTAACTGATCTCTACTTCTACTCGGAATATTACTTTTAAAACTTGATTTTTTTTTACATAAAGGCAGTTATTAAATATTATAGACATCAGCTTCAGAAAATATTAAGCATTCATCAAAATGCATGTTAAAATTTAACATCCGTAAAAGTCATTTCAGTTGGTCAAGTTAACTAAGTAAGGTAAGCAAAAACATACTTACGTATGTAAGTGTCTTGTAATGGATTCCCACAATACACCAAGTACATACTTCATAACATTAGTATCTCCGTGTTCTCAAACAGAAGCACGCGCACAGTGTTACACATCGCGCTCAGGTGGACAAAAAGAAAGGTTTTTATTACAACCGGTTGCAAGGTGGCGACAGTTGTCACGAGCGACGCTTAACAATCGAGGAACACAAGAAAATACCGACGATACTCAGTTACGGAACAATTGTCACAAATACCAATCGCTAATGGATGTTTTATTGGACATTCTTGTTATAACGACGCAGTTGCTACTTCATTTTGATGGAATTTTTATAACTCTCTTTGTAAAACTAATAGAAAACCAATTATATTCGAACCTAATCAATTCTTTCACCCATTTTCTTCACGTGTAACTATTAGCGGTTGTCGATTAAACAAATTAATGTAATAAACGACACTTAAAACTAAAATAACTGCCACATTAATACCACGAACAGCACGACTTGTAAATAAAATTAATTTCCTTTCTTTTAAATAATTACCCACGATTAGATAGTCCGTTTTTTACGTTACGAAAACAGCTTTTGGCCAACAATTAAGAGCAACAAGAATAATTGGCTTGAAGATATAATTCTACGTCATTCTGCTTCACAACAATGATAGTGCTCCTTTAACTTAACTTTCCATTGTTCATCACCACGTTTGGTTACGAAGGCAAACATCCGTATACCGTAATTTGAACTGTTTCTACACACACACTTAACTGTATCGGCGTTAATTAAAGGGGTTCTCGACGTCTATAAGACAAGGGCAACGGGTCTAAATCGAATCAATTTGTCAGTACAAAGGCTTTCAGTGGAAACGGGAGCAAAGTCGCCCTTTAGCCCAAGTGACAGTTATGACGTGGCAGGGCGTGTCCGCGGCTGCGCCCTCTCTTCATTTGTCGAGCCATTTGCTCGCCGGAATGCGGTGTCATCAGCGGCGAACGGAGCGTGAAATGGAAAACGCCCCTCTAGTGACAACCCACCCCCTTGCTACCCCCCTGTTGCCCTTAACGTGCGCTAACGAAATTTCACTTTGTTGAGTGAATTTTGTCCGCTTTAACCCGTCGGGCGATCCACTATGCGCTTGATATGTTCAAATAGGCGAGCCCGAAGTTTACTGTTGATTGCTTTAGTTTTAGTTACACTTACAGCAAATAGACCCGAGTAATGAAGGACGAAGCGGACTTGATCGTTACCTTGGGAGGTAATTTTGCGAGACGAGCTGGGAAAAGCTATTTTCATATTTAATTAAAATTGTGCGAGCTGCATTTTGTTTAGTCTAGCTGTAAAAGGTTTAGCCGTTTATTTTGATGGAGCCTTTTTAGTTTTAAAGTTTTACAATTTTCAGAAAGATTTTATTCTTTAAAGTTTACACAAATACAATGCAGAAAGTCAATAACAACAAATCAAATGCAAAGAAAACGGCGGCTAATCTTGAAAAAACACTGTATAAAACAAACGCAATTTACAACAATTCTCTTCGCGGGACCAGCAAGTAATTGTAACAAATTACCGACGTGGGTCGCGGCTCTCAAGTCGATCCCGTGTTATCCGCTCAAATTGTCACCCTAATCCCGGGATTCGCACTATTTGTTTGCTAAAGGGATCCCGGCGCTGACGGTACGTGACTTACATGTAATCATGTGGCCACAGAGGATCACATCAATGGAGCAATCTTTTATAGTTTCATTTTAATACAGAAACTTTTCTTTTAAAATAACAATACGCTGTTTTTTGAAGTGAAAACTTCTTTAGGTGCGTTGGGCATTTTTGAGATGAGAAAAAACAATTTAACTCGCAACACCGTTACTGACACCTCATTTTTGTAAACGCGATTGTGCTCTTTATTTATTTTACGTTACGGATCAATGTTCTATGCAAGAATTTTTACTTTAAAGGTTTTGGAAGTATTTTTTTAAATTGTTCAAGTTTTCACTTCTGTCGGCACTTCCGGAGTGCCACAGTTTTATTTTTATTGTTGTGATATTGGGTGGCCCTGCAGTAACGGCCCGCCTGCCGACTTACTTGGTTCGACTTACCCAGACAGGCTCTTTACTTTCTGTAATTTATTTCATCAGGAATTTTGGTCAGGGTTTCAGACAGAGGAACCTCCTTACAGCACGCGCCATGTCTAGTAAATCTGCTTTCGGTATCAAGCCCTTGACCTTGCCTAACAAACAATCGATTGTAAGAACACGGAGATGTCAGCACTCTAATTGCGTAATCAATCACAATCCAAGGGTTTAGACGAAAATTCTTTATCCATTGCTTCACAGGAAGTTTATAAAAATTCAAAATTCAAAACTCATTTATTCAAACTAGTCTAAGAATCAGCACTTTTCGAACGTCAAAATTACATAAGACAGTCCCCCAAAACGCCTACCCTTCACCACTTCCTAGTGCCTTTAGCTGGGAAGAAGAAGTGGCGCAACAAACTCCCCAGCATCAGCCCAACAACGCAATGAAAGCCCAAGTAACACAGGAAGCATTTTAAGAAACGAATTGTAAACTTATATAGAACTTAAGGTCCGTATAAATTCTTATATAAGTTCACCGAGCATCTTGACGCTGTATATTGGCATTTCAAAATCATTATGATGCTTTACACTGTAAAACGGTTGGATAATGGCATATCAAAATGCTTTTGTAAAGCCTTTAGTTTTAGTGCAGCAAACCATAATGCAGCTGTACAGCTTTCACCTGTTTTTAGTTCATTTAGATGTACAATAGCATTTTTAAGTATTATATAAATGCTTAATGCTGTTTAATAGCATAAACATGAACCATTATAATGACCCGTAAATCCGCTATACAGCTTTCAGCTGTTTCTAGTGCCTTTTGTTGTATAATAGCACTTTTAAGTGGTTAGTAACAGCCTAGTACTGCTGAACAGCATAAATGTGAATCAATGTAATGCTTGCATTTTTAAAGATTAACTGAGTTCTGTTGTACAGCTAACAGCTCTTTAATCAAATACACGTGAGTTGTTGAAATGCGTAAAGCTGTATATACATTCATTTTACTGTATTCGTAAAACTATTTGTCGGCCATATTGTGGAAAAGCACATATTATATGATCAACAAAACAACAGCATTTTTTATGGTGGACGTAGAACTACTTTATAGTCAATGGCACTACAGTGGTTCATCAAAAGTCATCTCTCTGGCCTCTGGCTTAATAATTGTTCACGCGTGGATATTTATACTACTTGTGGCATTAATTAGCCTTTTTAAAGGCTCACCAGGCTGCTATTGACCGACACCATTTTGTAAATATTTTATTACCAAAAAATATTATCATTCGGACCTGTTTATAAAAGCAATAGACCTATTTAATAATGATATAACTTAATTTAATACTGCCCAACAAATATTATTATGTTAATTATGCAAAATTCGTTCTATACTAGGAATACACAATTGTTTTGGTTATTTCACACATATTTATTAATAACATTTTATATCAAAACCACAAAATATCGAAGGCGCGTGAAAATTTTCAATGAAACTTATATAGACATTTACAGTAAATTAAATTGCGCAGTAATATTTGAAGCCATGAAATAACAAAAGAGTCAAAAACTTAGCCAGTATTATAAATTTTGTTTTGATGCAAACCAATATAATGTCACTCATTCAGTTTTGACAGTCTTCGTCCATATTATATTGCGAGACAAAGTAGTTAAATTACAACGTTAATTGTATTATAAAATTTGTACCGTGGTAATAGAGATGTTTTTGCAATGATCTAGGATTTATTTATGTTCTAACTGTGAACACTTAAACAGCTCCAATAATTCTTTTACTACATTCTAATGCTAGTCTAATGCTTTTGTAATGCAATTAACATCTTCATTATCAATAATATTGCTAGTATAATGCTTCTGTAATGCGATTGGCAACTTCATTGACCGTAATAATGCTTCTTTAATGCGATTGATACCTTATTTGACCACAATAATGCTAATGTAATGCGCCTGTAATGCAATTAAACAACTGTTGTGAACCTATTTAGGATCTAAAGCCGTATAATTTGTGCCCAAATAAGCATTACAGTAGCCCTATACCTACACGTTTGTAATGCTACTATAGAACTAACTCAAAATGCGAAAACGATACAGAAATGCTTTAAGTCGGCCGCTATACTGCTTTGATGTGTTACTTGGGAGTGACCGAACTGTCAAAATTAAAGACATTGCCATCGATTGCCATTGTAGGTATGTTATGCAATTACCCCTGCTGGTCTAGTTGCCTTCACAAAACAAAACACGCTCACCTATTTCCACATTGATCCCGCTTCACGTTGCTAAGGGACAATCGATTATCAATTTGTCAATAGTCGCTGACACAAATCGATTGGGACCCGATTGGAACAGGCCTGTTACTGGACTTGGAATTGCTCGGTTGACAAATGATTCTTAGCAAAGGGGTTCGCGTGTGTTGCTTGTAGTTGTCTTGTCGGTTTAAATGCTCGTTTTATAGCTGGGATAATGTATTGAATTTACTGAAGAGTTGATAGTATTTGTTAAAGGATGGTTTGTACAAGTTTTTTCGTTTTGGTATTGGAAGTTAAATGAGTAAAGATGAAGTAATTTTGTAATTTTTCATTCATTGTCAGCCTATATTGTTCCCACGCCTTCTCTCTTCGAGGCAGTGGGCCGTAATCTACCACGCGGGCCCAGTGCGGGTTGGTAGATGTCACATGTCTTCGAATTTTTGATTCTAGGAAATGCTGGTTTCCTCACGATCTTGTCCTTCACCGTTTTGAGAGCAGTGGTGATGAAATTATTTACACAAAGTAAAGCGCTTGCTTGGGTTCGAGCTCACAATCTACAACTCGTTAGTCGGAGCCGTTACCACTGGGGGGCCACCACTGCCCAATTTTTCATAGATTTTCTTTAATTATATTGTAAATGCCAACTTTTCTTTGTAGCACAACTAAATGTAGAGCTAGGCAAAACTATTTTAGATTGAAAACGAAATATGGTGAGATATAAAAGCAGTTTTATTTAATAACGAAACAGCAAAACCCAGGATTAAACTAAAAATAAACTATTGACAAACATGACTTCCAGTCACAATAACTAACAGATTCCGTGGAAAACTGACTTATATCCCCATCCGTAGTGTTGTAGCATCCCACCGGGACTGGCAATAAATCCCGGGACGAAATAAATCTAATTCGGCGTCGACGTTTAAATTGTTGGGCTACAATCGTTCCTGTTTCCGTACAACGGTTGTGGCGAATAGGCGCCATTTGTTTTATCCACAGACACGTTATTTGTGGGATTATTTGTGGCGGAATTTGGATAAATTGAAATTTAGGAATCAGGTGGGTACGATTTATGGTGCCTTTTAGAGGACTCTGCTTTTTACGTGGGTTAATCATTATTTTTTCGCTGTTTTCCTATAAAATCAGTCTTGAATTTTGCTCCGTTATCCAGTTTCTATAGCACAGTGACACTGGATACCGTAAAAACTACCCAAAATTGTCTTTGGTCCGTGGCCTTGACATCAACCAATGAACAACATTGTCAAACTTTTATTGGTTGAATACGAGGGTTTTGGCAACTTTTGTGTGTGTGTGTGTATTTTTTTATATTTTTTTTTAATGTGCGTTGCGTTTGTGCAGAATAAACAAGTTTTCTTTCTGTTATACCTATTGCATGAAAGAGAGGGTCAAATCTGCTAAGCCTTAGACCCTCTCTCTCATACATAACCTAGTATTTACTGGCAACATCAACTAAAGAGAGACTAGATTTAATTTTTTAATACAAAATATCTGTGCTTCTAATTAATGGCTAAGTATGCTCTCAATTAGTTATCCGTGTCTTGACAATAATTAGTACTAGATAAAACAAAAGTTATGTATATCTCCATTATGTCCTCAGAAGTGACTTCAGCTATGTTTAATGTGGCGATACAGAGACACACGACGCAATGTGTCTCAATTAGTGACGCACACTGCGACAAATGTGATTACGGGGGGACAAAATTGGAGCGGCAAAAAATCTTTCTTGCACTTCAATTTGTATTTTTTAAAGGTTAATGAACTACAGTATACTGGGGTTTTAAGGTGATTATATAAAATATAAGTAAAGTACTTAGAACACAAAAGCTGTAATTATCGTTTTTTTAACATATTTTCGCAATCAGAAAACACATTTGCCAAAATGTCAAACGAATGTCAATGGCAAAGGCGACCTCAGATTAACCACTTGAACATCGTTCATTCATCACATACAAGTGATGCCACACAAGATTTTTTCAAAACCCATGTTTTTTTTTCTATTTTAAACAAATTTGTGTACAAAAATGGCCCGATTTTTAAGAAAAGAAATGGAATTTCTATAAATATGTCAAACAGTCGTATTAAAGTGGATATTTCGAGTTTTAACCGATGAAATATCCAGATTCTGCCTACCCTCTGTTGGATTTACAGTTGTGAATTAAGAGATGTATGAGTTTTGCGGCTGTGAAAAATCATTTGTATCTGTAACACAAGGGTTTAAAGTTTAGAATTGTACTGCAGCGAATTTTGTATATGTGTCTCTTCCGTGGTTTTTGTGTGAATGCAATGCCGCTAATATATCTGTCAGTGGGGTGTTTTGTTGTAGGTTTTAGTGTCGAACACATGGCAGTGATTTGTTTGGACCGCACACAAATATTCTGTTTTATTATTGTTATTGGCCGCCGAAATGTTTGTAATACATTTTTAAAGTGTCACTTCATTTAAAGCTCGTAAAACTATTAGGAGAAGATTTCATTGTCAACGTTTGGGTCGTTGTGAATTATATTGCAGTGCGCTTGCCAGGAAATGTACTGAATGTTGTTATAAACGATTAATGTTTAGTCTCATCAAGAAGATAAATGTTATTGATGTAGTGGTAGAGAAGTGTGATTTATTTTATTACCCATGCACACATAAAAATATATCATCCTAAAAAATATAAAAAGACTGAACATAAAGTATCACTATTCTAAACTAGTTAATTGCAACATTTTCAGTGTCCTCTTTATCATTGTCTTCACGGAACACTAGATCCACTAAAAACAAAAAGAAACCGACAAATAACCGTCTTAATAGCTCTAAATCACATCATTTATCAAACTACATCTCCCTTGCAACGCCCCAAAAATTATTACCAGCACACAACGATTCATCCGTATCACACTATTAAAAGATCATCTCTTACTGTCTATAAATATCTTGTGTTCCCGAGTCCCACAGCAATATGTCTTGATTCCGTCTAATAACAATTTAGGCAATTATGTGACAAAAGGAAGTGTTTTCGTCGAACGCATTTCTCTCCGGGGGCGAAGTTCCCGCGAAGTTCCCGGGGGGCACCACATTATTGCCTCGCAGTGATTTATATGCAATACGCTACCGGTTTTTGGTAACCTCTTTCTTTTATTATTTGTGCAAATCGGATTTGAGTGTCTGTTTGGTGGCCGGTAATTGAATTTCGGTGATTAAAATGTGATTTTCAATGTCCAATATGGCTTTACTTTAATTAAAACTGTATTGATGGTTTATGAAAGGTTTGCAAAAAAATAGAGCAAAAAAAATGGTTTTGTGGCTAACAGGCCATTGCGTAGAACTCTTTAGTTCAAGCAAGACCGTATTGCAAAAAAAAAATCTAATCAATTTCAACGCAATCAGATTAAGTACTCATTGCTATAGAAAACCCAATAGTACAAATTCTTACGAAACAGATTACTTTAGGGTGATTGCGATCATTTTTCCGGAACGTAAGTCACAGACACAGTGTGCCGCGACAAGAAAGCTGGGGAACAAAGCGGTGTCGCGTAACTCTTACAAATTGTTGTTAAACTCGATTTATGTCCAACTGCGACTGCGTCGCGCCCACTGTGCGCTGTGGGAAAGACAAATGTCTCCTCAGATTGTATCCAGTGAACCTAATGCGAACGTTTGCGGCGTTACGAAATTGTCGTACTTTGAAATATTATAATGGCGTTAAAAATTTGTTCTGATGTCGTGAAAGCGCATCTCCTTTGTATGAAGGAAAGAAAATTTTACTGTACATATTTATTACCTACTAGCTTCTGCTCGCGACTTTGTCCGCGTGAAATTTGTTTTAACATAAAATATATATGACACTAGAACTTGAACTAGTGAAAGAATTTTCGGAGTCGGATCAGCGTGCAGCGGTTCCGAAAATTACCCCTCAGATAAAACTCACATCATAACGTATTATCGCGCCTGTATTCCAAAATACTTACAAAACGTGTACAACGATTCCTATTTTTAGGGTTCCGTAGCCAAGTGGCAAAAAACGGAACCCTTATGGATTCGTCATGTCTCTGTCTGTCTGTACGTCTGTATGTCACAGCCACTTTTTTCCGAAACTATAAGAACTATGCTGTTGAAACTTGGTAAGTAGATGTATTCTGTGTACCGCATTAAGATTTTCACACAAAAATAGAAAAAGAACAAAAAAAATTGGGGATTCCCCATACTTAGACTGAAACTCAAAAAAAATTTTCATCAAACCCATACGTGTGGGGTATAGGTCTTCAAAAATGATATTGTGGTTTCTAATATCATTTTTTTCTAAACTGAATAGTTTGCGCGAGAGACTTCCAAAGTGGTAAAATGTGTGTCACCTCACCTCTTCATAATATTTGTATGGACTCAATCAATCTGCCTAGCCTTTTCCCAACTATCTTGGGGCCGGCTTTCAGTCTAACCGGATGCAGTTGAATACCAGTATTTTACATGGAGTATATCTGACCTCCACAACCCAATAACTAGGTAATACGATGCCCCTTGGTAAGACTGGTTGTCAGACTTTCGGACTTCTGACGACCCGTTACGACTGTCAAAAATCTACGAATGACAACCGGGATCAACGGCTTAACGTGCTTTTCGAGGCACGGAGGAGTCTCGGTATGTAAAGATGGTCACCCATCCACGGACCATCCTCGGCAAGCGTAGCTTAACCTAATGGATCGACCCGTGCGGCTGTTATTACTTAGCCACGAGCTCCTCCTCATATATTTGTATGGACTATGACGGTGTTTTAACCTTTGCTGCGTTGTAGTCAGGTAGATAAACCACATAAAGAACGTCGAATTTTCTCAATAATAACGTCGAAATAGAAACTAAGGGTCATAAATCCTACAAAACAATGTAGATTTTGACTACTTCATTTTATGGTATAAATTACGATGAGCCAATCAGCATTAATCCTCCTAATGATGATTAGCATATAAACACAACAACCAAATTAGCAATTCATAGAATCCAAGAAACAATAAAGTAACAGAGTAAACATACATACATAATCAGCCTATAATGTTCCCACTGCTGGGACACAGGCCTCTCGGTGAGAGGGAGTGGGCCGTAATCCACCACGCGGACCCAGTGCGGGTTGGTAGATGTCACATGTCTTCGAATTTTTGGTTTTAGGACATGCCGGTTTCCTCACGATGTTTTCCTTCACCGTTTTGAGAACAGTGGTGATGAATTAATTTACATAAAGTAAATAAACAGAGTAAACATAATTTTTGTTATTTACATCTGAAATAAATAGGATTGCCTGTTCGTTATTTTAATATTGTTTGAACAGTGTCAAGGTAAGGAATGTAACGGTGTCCGCGATGAAATTACTATAGAAAACAAATGAGCTCATATTCAAACGAAGGGTCCAAATACCCACCTAGTTTTTCGAGACATCGCCAAGCGGTTGACGACTCTTCAAGTGACCAGGGCCTCAAGTTTGCTATTACAATAGTGTCAGAATGGTCTATCATTGATTTCATAATTGTTGATTTGGACAAGTTTGGTAATCTACTAATATAATGGCATCATTATGACTTTCCAATGGTCAGCCACTGACACTCCATTGAAAGAAATGGCACTTATTGGAAATCTCGTACATAATGACAAATGAATGACTGACTTAGGCGGTATCATTGGTCGTATTGTACGACAATTTCATTATAACACAATTCTATTACGAGACCATTGACCGACCAATGATCGACCATTATGAATTTAGCAGATAACGAACTTTTAGCAAAATGACAAGGATCGTGTTGGAATGACGAATTTATAAAAATAGCAGACTTGGGCCCCTATTTTGGCCAAAGAATTGCCTTCGGATTGCCATTTGAAATGACAATACTGCCAGTCTTTTGAGTACTTTTCCTATTGACAGCGATGGGGACGAATTTTTTTACATATTTACTATGATTCCTTCCCCCCTTTTTTATAATGCAATAGATTATATTAAAACTGTTAATTAATAATGTAGGTTAATATAATGTATTAAAAATAATCAATCGATTTTCAACGAAAGTAGTACATTGGTATGGTAGGTAGGTATGTAGGTATTAGTTTATTTGGAACTGATTCTACCAAAGTCAGTCATCTTTTATCCGTGAAATAAAATTGAAGGCAGTTTTTGTATGGAATAACTTTCAAAAATTCAAAATTTACTCGCAGAACATGACTTTAAAAAAAATACTATGATAATCTGAATCATTTTGATGGATATTGCAAATCCATTGCTTCGTATGTTCCAAAAATTTGTCTGCTCAACAACGCAATGAAAGTTGTGGAACTGTCAAAGTTAAAGCCATCGCTATTGTTAGTGCATTACGCAATTCAAAATCAATTTCCTGCTGATCAAATTCACATTGTGATACATAATAATTCAAGTTGACAGTTCAACAACATTCATTCTTCGCTTCGCACTCAAATTTATTATAATCCGATAACCATGTTTTCACGAGTCGAGTTTTAGAGTCATGTCTAGACTGACTGAAGTCGTGGAAACTAATGACTAAGTATTAATAATGTCAAGCTAAAGTAGGAACAACCACGTACCTAGGTCTTAAGTCTTAAACTAACACCTTCATGCTTGGGTTGGACGGAAAGATAAACACAGTGCAAGCAAAAATATATAGTTTATGTTACATCTATTACCTAGAGTCCGCGCCACCACTGAAGTCCATTTGACGCGGCCGGCGCTAGTGTCTATGTCATTGCAAAACAAGGAATTAAAAAAAAAAATGTTCCACATTTTTCCGCCGGCCTTTGGTGGCCCGCACTCTAATTACCATTTCTTATTGGAATGTCATATATAAAAAGAACATGATGAGCATACTTTTCAATCATCAAACAACTTTTATTTAAGGAATAAATTTGCCCGCCTTTGTTTAGAAAATATTTATGTCAAACCGCCATATTTATTCTTCAGATAAAAGTCTAATAATTGAAAAATCAACCCAAAAAAAACTAAAATATCAATAAGCTATTGAAGTTTTTGTAAAAATCTGAAAATATCAATTATTAACTGTCACGTGCACCAAAACACTTCAAATCGTCCGCTTGATGCTCGCACAGTGGTTAGACCCAAACATCTTCAAGGACAAAAAATGCAGTAAATATAAAATAAAGGGAGGCAATAAACTCAAGTGGCTTCTCAATGGGACTCAAACGGTTTGTTTTGACTACCCTCCTGAAGAGGTATTAAAAAAACGTTATCAGTCTACTGAAACTTCAAAGAGTCTTTCAACCGAATCACTTAACTAAATATCTGAGATTGTATTATAGATTTCTTGAACGAGCTAAATGGTTTTTTTATGGTTTAATTTATAATAAAATATATTTTCTATAAAGCACTAGTGTATACAATTTTTATTTGATTAATTTTCTTGTGTAGCAAATAAAATTCAAAACTTCATTTCTACTTCAAAGAGTCAGCCTCAAGCGAATTGCGTTTTACTTTGCGTACGTCAATTTGTCATAAAAGCCGTGATTTAATGTCTAAGAGGGTACTGTGTATCATTACCATCTACAAATCTATCAACTTTGTCCACCCTGGAAAGTAAATTGTATTTAAGTTAGCTCTGCATAATACACGGTTAACCCCAAGGGTAATATAAAGTACATAAACATTATTAGATTCTATGATTCACTGCAAATTATGCCTTACAAGTGATTCCTCGTAAGTCCCAGGGTTTTGTCGTAATTTCCATGCAAAATATAGTCGACAGCTTCAATTTAAATAATCATTTAAGTACTCATATTATCGTCTATTGTACAAAGATTCAAAGTATGGTAAATGCAGCAGCGGCAGCGTGAAGGAAGATAGGAATCTTAATGGTACATAAGCTGTAATGTACATATTAAGTACGCATGTATTTATTTTATGTTTTATGAGGTACGAACGCAACATGGCCTCGAAAGTCCCCCACTCATGTCAAATGGTTAAACGACTGTGCGGTACTGTCAATCAGTGTAACAGGCAAATTAATATGACAAGGGCGAACATTTCAAGTATGAACACGCATAAATTTTACTTGATTAGGTATTTAGTCTTTTTGCGGTCAGCTAATAATATTTTCATAAAATGTTACCGACAAATCTGCCAAAAAATATAGAGTTAAAAATCTGACAAGTTAATTACAACTTTATACAACTCTATACGGAAGTATGAATAACGAGAGTATTTAAATAAAGTACATAGATACATTTTACAAATGTCTGCCGGCAAGCGACTTTACTAAAGACGATCTTACGATAAACATCGGTCGTTACGCAGTCACGGGCGATGCACTAACTGCCGGAATACACCACGCGTGCAACGTTTTTGTCCACAATACCGCCTTTTTCAAGCAATGGGCTTTCTTTCAAATTCAAAATTAGAATGCGTGCTGGTATGTGTAATACGGACAATTAGTAAGCGCCTATGATTTATGTGGCTGAAACATTTGAAAATTGATTTTGTATCCATGATATTTTGGCGCCAACTTTGAGAGACCGCTAACGGTTTTAAGTCTGTGATTTTTAATTGTATTGGTTTTTTTCCAAAAAATATCTGAAACTAATCTGATGATTGCTTTAATACTCGTATGTTAGATTTTATAAAAACATCCTGTATTTTATGACCATTTAATTCGGCAATTCAGAAATCTCTTTAAATAGAACGGATTTTATTACAACTTTTCATCAAAAACCACTAAACACTTGATAAACAAAAAGTCAAAAACGATAAACCGCCTATGATCCATAGATTAATCTTTATAAATTACTAAGTATCATAGACAATAATAGCAGTGAACGACGCCAACGCGCAAAGACAATGTCTAGTAATTTATGCCATACTAATTGTTACTAATGAGACATTGTGGCATTGTGGCGTGGGCCAGACAACCTTTATGCGCAGTACTAGCGTTTGTCACACACACTGATATTAACCATTAATTAATTAAAGTAATTTAATGGTCGGTAATGATCGAGTAGATGTATCGGTTCAATTATACTCCATGCAAATGTGAACGTCTTTATGACTCGTTTTGTATGACATAGTGCAGAACGAAGTATATGGCAATTTTGTTTTTACTCAAATTCGAGATTCTTCCGGCTTTCTCTGGGTTTCGTTTGTTGTTTTGTTTTGGATGTTGCATCTTTTTCCTGTTTAACAATGCATATTGTATAATTACTTCCTCTTAGTTTTTACATACTATGCAGCTTAGTTTCAAGCACTGTTCCAGACTACTGAAATGGTTTATACTTTTGAATAAAATTGGCAAAGCATTTTCTAATTTTAGAAATACCGTTACGACAAAAAATCATGCTGACTTATTCGAAATTGAGTGACTTCTATTGAGCATTTCCCAGCGGTTTACCGACGCTTACCGATATCTTACAAAATAAACTAAGACTGCAAACAGAGTTGTAATTTGAACACGATTTTTGTTGTAAAAACGATTTGATTTTTTCATCGTAATCTGGTAGCCAACGGGCCGTGAAACCA
Organism: Agrochola lychnidis; assembly: GCA_963680765.1. Taxonomy (NCBI): domain Eukaryota; kingdom Metazoa; phylum Arthropoda; class Insecta; order Lepidoptera; family Noctuidae; genus Agrochola; species Agrochola lychnidis. The sequence goes on along the minus strand of OY796869.1, from coordinate 8,645,678 downwards.
GAAGGTCCGACGTGTTGTGGACAGCACCCGAATGTTCAGTCCGTGTGAACAGGCGCCCGTGAGAATGTGGTTAAACTTCGATTGTTTTATTAGATTATCCCTCTCTTTCTTCTGTGCTCCTAGTACCTGTTTAGCAATTTCCTTCAATTAATTCATCGAAAAATATAGAATAAAATAGAAGACATTTAGCCATGCCAATTATTTTCAATCTTATTGCATTGAATGTTATTTATTACACAAAATGGCAGAAAAGATGATTTAATGAGTCGTTTAAATTCATAACGGCAATACAGAAACTCATTGAAATGATAACTATGATGCCCTGCGTTCATTAAAGATGCTATTTATTACATCAATTCGCGTATCGATATCATAATGCATGCACACTGAAATCGTGCCAGATCAACCCACGCCCGCGAAACGTACTGTTCAATTAAAATGAATGAAATCATCCGAAAAATAGTATTTTTTTTATTTCACAATCAATTCTGGTCGCCAAGTAGGTACGCAAAAAAAACTCAATCTTGGAAAGAATCCGGTATATAATATTTTGACATGGATTCCGAGAAGCAACCGCAACAAACCGAATCGTCTGTGATCGTTTCGATTCGATTCGACCGCAACTCACTCGTTTGTCAAATTGGCAGTTGCCGCTTTTTATTTTCACCGCACCATTTTCGTCGCTTATCTGATGAAAACATGTTTTTTTGCAGTTTTTCTAATCTACATAATATGGTTAATGACAGAGCTGGGCAAAATACATGCTTTGCTTTAATTAAAATACAAATTACAAAATACTATCTCGCACGTACCTAGGTATTTAAAATATGAAATACAAAATATTTTTCAGTCGTGTATTTGAAATACAAAATACAGTAATTTAACTATTTTTATTTAAAATACAAAATAGGTACAAATTACAAAATACAGTCAGGTGTTAGGTTATGTAAATAGAGTAGACCTAATACAGCCCAGTGTTGCCAACTTTAAAGATTGACATATTCAGCGGTCGCCATTTTGCTTACGAAAGCTATCGAGGGCAATTTTTTGCAGAACGCATCCATTAATGAGATCGCTAAATGTATTTATATTCAAATGTATTTTGAAGCCATAAGTATTTGAAATACTAACTACAAAATACCTCAGCATCAGGTATTTGAAGTACCAATTACAAATTACATTTAAGAAGTAATTGAATTACAAATACTAATACGTATTTGTATTTCAATTACGTATTTTAATTACAAGTAATCCAAAAACTACCCAACCCTGGTTAATGAAACAGTCCCATAAAAAAAATCTAAAGAATTATCACGACTTAGTACTGATAAAATGATTGAATTTTCCTCCTCAACTTTCCACAAACCATTCTCCTAACTACAAACAACTAATTTTAAAAACACCAAAAACATCGTCTTAACCGGATACTTATCCCTAATTAAGAAGCAAAAACATCGTTATATGTCACGCACCATTTTGCGGCGGCAACTCAAACGACACACTAACTCGAAACAGTCGGAGTCGGCTGAAATAGGCCGTGGTGAGAACTCACCCGTTAAGATGGAAACGCTTTGTGCTGTGTTTTGATAATGGCCGTGTTGTGACGTTTTTTGATACCGAATCTAAGATGTGACACATGTCTGGGTATATAATTAGAATTAAGAGACTAATTTGTAGGAGATGTGTTGACAGTTCTAGACATTAATTGAAAATATTATTCAGTATTATTTTATGATGCTGTTGCCCAACTTCTGATGGTTTTAGCCTTGCCTCCTAGCCTAGAGGAACTACTTCAATTGCACGGATATAAAGTAATCTAATGTTTTTCTCCCGGTCGTGTTTTTAGCACTGTCTTAGTTCGAAGAAATCGGTTCAGCAGGTACTTGAGGCGTTAAGAAGTAACAAACAAACAGACACTCAACACACTACAGCAGGGATATTATTTAGTTGCGATAATATTGAATATTCAACATATAGGTATTATTACCATCGATTAACGAGAAAATTATAAAAAGTTACTGCAAAGTTGTATTGGCAAGCACATAATCCACGCTTGATAGAGCCGGCATTATACGAGTTAGAAAAAATAAGAGCAGCAATAATATTATTGAATCTTTAAAAATTAAAACATAAAAAACTTACTCATAAGTTTTTTTTTTTTTTGCAACTGTTTCAGTTTTATAGTAAAACGCATTGTAGTATTCAAACTCTAACTCAAAGCATTTATTTATTAAACCAATTACAGGCACTTTTGAAATGTCAAGGGGTCAGTCAGTCATAAAAAAGAAGTTAGTTGCTCATTCCAAAGCGTAGAGAAATCTTATAGAAAAGAACGGGCAAGAAACTCATATTCAAAACAATACTTTTTGTCTATGTATATTGGTTACACATAACGTCATTGCCATCACACAACAATTTGTTAGCAAACACTAATCACATTCAAGTCACAGCATTTTCAAATTAACATGATTGTACAAAACAAAAACGCAATACAAGAATGGTTTTTATAAAACAATATAAAATAACAGTCATTAAAGTGAGCACGTTCATTCGTATTCATGCAATCAAACAACTTCATATTATTTCATTTATTTCTATTTTTTGGTAGCTACCTGGTTATTATGCATAGTTCCCGTAATTACGTTTACGAATGCATTTTGCATATTAATCGGGGAAAAGGATATTATCGAGTAATCTATCTTTAATCTTTATATTATTTTACAGTTCCATGTGTAATAAGCGAAAATACTTTTGTTTGTAAAAGTTTATGCCATTTATAAAGAATAAATTGGTGTTATTTTTTATTCTGGGTTTATTTATGGTCATCGTCCGTCAGGTTCCATGTCATTATTTTTATGTTTACATCTCTGTATTTAGTCATTGAACACAGTATAGTAGTGTCTATAGTATGGGTAGTACTTATACCTAGTTCTTTTTTTTGCTTTGCTATTTCGTGAATTACGTTATTAAAATGATATTAAGTAATATAGATATGACTTTCAACACATTAGGCTGTATAAGGATACAGTACCCTAACAATGTAAGCATGACTTGTGGTCACTGGACCGGTTTCACTTGCAACTTGCAAAATCACACCACTTGGTACAGCAAGTTACTCGTAATATTGATAACCAAGAAAAAAAGTAATCCGAACTAATATATACGAAAGTGAGTTTATTGTTTATTATGCTTTCACGCTAAAACGGCTGAACGGATTTGGATGAAATTTGGCACATGTGTAGACCATGATCTGGGTTAGGACATATAATAGTTTTTATCCCGATATTCCTACAGAATCGAGACTTATGCGGGTGAAACCGTGGGACGCAGGGCCATAATTTGTAAAGATATCACGCGGGCGAAGCCGCTATCGGAAGCTATATATTATCCTAATAATTACCTGGTCTTAGAACAAAAACTTATGCATTTAGAGATGCAAAAACATCAAAAAGCATTATGACCTCCTAAAGACTACTGTATAAAAACAATAATCAATTTTAATCCTTTTAACACGAATATAATCTAACTATTCAATTATTATAACACGTGATATTTCAATCTTTACAAGAGATTAAATATTTAACAAAAATAAACTAATTCAATTAAGAAACATCACGGATTTCGTTACTTGATAACTTAAAATCGAATAATCGGGAATTGTTTACAATCGAGTCGAAAAAATCGATAGACAGGACCATCTTATCAATCAGTGTTAAAAAAAACGATGCATCTCACATAGAACCCAATTTCGCTACGCTTTTTTCGCGTATAACTCCCAAATGAGCGTGCGATCTAAGAAAAAGAGCCTTTCCATTGTGTCTTGGGCTCCGAATAACAAGGTGTACGATCGAAAAAACTGGACAGGACATTCAATTTGTGGTCGTTAAGGAGCTGTCCAACACTATTGTTCAAATATCATGATGGTACGGAATAAGGACGCGGGCTGATTAAGGCGAGCCAGTGCAACGAACATGACATAATTTGACAGTGATAAAAAATGATGTCGTCGCAGAAAACTTTCAAAAGATATTTTGATAGCTAATAAACAGATAAGTACTTTGACAGCTACTTACTATGAACAGCATCATAATTGTATGACACACTATCAATGGCAAAGGTTTTGAAGGAAATTCCTAATCCATCGCTTCATATGTTTGAAAAATTTGTCTGCTCAACAATGTAAATAACGCAATGAACGTAACTGAACTGCCAAAATAAAAGGAAATGCGATCAATTGACATTTTTTTATGTGTGTCTCATTGATCAAAAGTTCAAAGACCTACAAAAAATAAAGAATATCATTGAAACTAGTGTGACGAACAATTGCCCCAAGTTCACATTAATTTTCCGCTAGCCAAAATAACTGGCATAAAAATCATTGATCTCATTTGTAACGACTCGATAACTCCGCTATTCGCCGGCTAGTTGCACTCAACCCGTCACCACTTAACCCTTCGCTCTTCACTTAACCGTTCGCTGCAAAACAAAACCAACCTTTAACTACACGTTTACGTGCGTATCGATCCGTTCAGAACTGGCAACTCCATTGATTACGAGCCAATCTACATGGCAACACCGAACAACGATGCGATTAGTTAATCGGTATCGATTGCGCGCTCATCCAAAATGTTTTATTGACTCGCACGTTATGATGAAGCAATGGATGGTACAAAGATGATTGTACCAGTTTTCTTGGTGTTTTGAGAGAAGAAAAGGGTCAGTCCGATGCCCCTCACACACAAAACCCTACGTGATGTTATTGAGGAATTAATTAAGTACGTAAAGCAACATCCATGACAAAATAAAACGATGAAGGAAGTCTCGATTCTCTCCAGCTTTTGATGGAATTAAGATTCAGCTTAATTCTGATAAATGATGCGGTCAGAATGATTGTCTCTCGACCTTTGCAATTCTGAAGAACTTTATTTCTTTACGTGTTTTTATTGACATCGTTTTAGATGAAAAAATGCAATTAATTAAGTTTATTGCAGTGTTCGTTTTTGTTGCAATGTTTTTTATTGAAAGCGAAATTTAATCGGTTCTTGTTATGATCCATTTATCGTGTGATAAGCTTGTCATAACAAATCATGTATTATAATTACTTAGTACCTTCCTCTTTTAATTCATTGAATAAGGAAATTGGCAGCACTGACATATCACGACAAGATTGATACAAGAACCGTTTAGTTCTGGAAATTTATTTCGAATCTCAAAGTGACAGCTCACAATGCGAAAAGGAACTCATTTGTTTTAAAATTGACTTAAATCTATGTGCGCCGAAAACAATACGGCTTGGCCTATCATAGACAAAAACATTTTTTTAAGGTAGGTACATATTGTCTATTTTGACTATGAAACTGTGTCGTTGCGCGTGTGCGCATCATTGCAGTTTTGGCCCGTATTACAGAACCTCACTCAAAACTCAAGCATTACTTAAAACTCGTTTAAAGCCTTTTGATTTGTTGAAACTAGTTGTAAGTAATGCTTGAGTGTTGAGTGAGGTTCTGTTATACGGGCCTTAGGCCCGTATTACAGAACGTCACTCAATACTCAAGCATTACTTAAAACTAGATTCAAGCCATTTGATTGGTTGAAACTAGTTTTAAGTAATGCTTGAGTATTGAGTGACGTTCTGTAATACGGGCCTTAGAGTCTTGACTCAGGTTTGTCTTCATTTCTTTCAAAATTATTTTGAGAGCAACTTTTATATCTCCAAAAATCTTCCCAGCCATTAAGCCACCAAGTGACACAGCTGGTCAGGTGATTCTCACCGTGACTGATTCCATGTTTTTTGCCAAGTCTTTAACGATGTCTTAGGGTCGGCTCTTTTTTCGCACTTTGCCCGTTTGATTCACATGTAATTGAGGTTCGAATTCGCTAAGGATACGATTAGGCGATGATTAATACAGCCGGCGATCTTTATTGAGGTAACCTTTACTGTTAGCGGACAATGTGCCCTGGACTTTAGGTTTTGGAGAAACGTTGTTGCAATGTTAAAAATAAAAAATCTAAAAGAATATCTATGAAATGGACCTATACTCCGTTTGAAATAAGATTAGACATTTAACTAAACCTTTTTTACAGTCCGTTCAACCGATTTTGACTTCTATTGCGATAGCGGCATGACAAATGACAGCTGCAGTAAACAGTTGGTTTGTAACCACTTTTTTTGCTTTTAATGCCATCCTTATGCCTACGGTATAGAAGTCAAAATCGGTTGAACGGACTGTAAAAAAGGTTTGTTTAAATGTCTAATCTTATTTCAAACGGAGTATAGGCATTTCTAAGTGTCCTAGTTGGCTGTGAGTGAGTTTAAAAAGAAAAAAATTAAACCCATTCGAGTTCCTTTACCAGTTACCACATTTTTTTAACTTCTATGCCAACATTATAGTTCCTAAAGCGGTTTTCGCAGAAGATGTTAAGTGTACGAATTCCACCTAGATTAGGTGAATCAGCCCCCAATTCTCCAAGACGACGACCAGAACCTACATACCTACTACAAAAATAAATTCCTTTATAATTTTCGCTAATGAGACGTGACGGTGGCTGAATGTGGCTGACATCTGATAAATGGGAAGGGATTCGTTTTATTATTTAATTACCACTCCATGCATCTCATGTCCTGTTTGTAGTAATTGATTCTTTTGATGTATCGGATTCTATTTTTAAAAAGTTATTTAGCGAACATTTAATTCTTTGAATAAAATAATGTGGCCAGTGTTATGTAGACTGTGTACAAAAAGGTTTTATGTAGCTAATTAATTTCCTTGTTATTTATTAGACAACTTGTTTTGCGCTTGTTTTGATCCAGTCGTTTGATAAAAACTTGTTAAATGTCTTATAGAGGTAGGTGTCTTGTCTTAAGTAGGTGCCAATAACCAATATTAGGTAAGGTTAGGTAGGTGGGTAATCAATATTTTATATCAGGTTTCTCTAAAGGAATTTGAAATGCAATCGAATTTAAATTCGTTAAAGTATCTGACGCTATATTAAGGAAAATATGTACTAACAAAATTTTTAATTCTTGGAAAAAAGAAGTAGCATCGGTTTACATCAGAACTTATAATTTACCAACATAAAACGGACGTAATTTAAATATTTTAACAATGATAAATGACTCACTACAACATACTGAAAGATTAATCATCAAATTGTGCTAATATGACGAATGCTTTTACCGCCAAACCAACTTTACTTAGCGTTAAAAAAATCATAAAATTTTCTTTTAACGTGTGGTCAATTTTTTTGTGCATTAACTTCAATGTTGTGAATTCCAATAAATCCGACAATGCATAGGCAGTTTTACTTAACGACGCACATTATTTTAAGGGTTATTTTTTATTAATATCTGTGGTGAACCACGCAAATTCCCGCGCAAAACATCTCTGAGGAGGTCGCGTTTTGTATTCATACTTTTTTAATGACCATAAACAATTCTAATGATTGTTTCGCGCTCGAAGTGTCACTGATTGATTTCTGCATGGCATTAGTATGTACTTTAAAGTACAACGATAGAGTTGGTACCATTGTGTTATCAATGGCTTAATGATGTATCGCATTACAAAACTTATTATAAGTTATGATTTTTTTTTCGTTGCACGTCATAATGCAAATACCCTGGGAATTTATATCAAAGACATTATGGCCACATATCATAACATTACGCATTTACGCCTGTAATCCTCGAGGGTATAAAGGCAGAGGTGTACCTACCTATAGTACTTACCTACACCCACATTTCGCCAGTTATGTTTAAGTCCCATGTAAAGACATTGGCTATTTCTATTTAAATTTAATCAATGACGTTATTCACGAAGAAACACAAAACCGATGCTTATAATAACATTGTATTGTTATCTCGAATTCCGACACGTTACACATTATCAACCAAAGCAAACCTAAAAACATTAACAAGTTAATTTAAAAAAATAATAATTACGCGCCCTGTGCAATTTGAAACACAGATAATACAAAATGGGCCGGATGTTGAGATAGCGCCATTGTTGTGTCTTCATTTCCTTTATGTTTATTGCCAGAGCAATAAATAGAAAATTGAATTTTAACAGGCGTGGAAAATGTTTACCAAACTTAAATACCTAAGCACTTAAGAAACGTTTTTGTTTTTTTTTCTGTAACTGTTATTAATTATTATTATGGCTGGCGTTATATCTCTATTATAAATTGTTTTTAGATATTAAAATATTAGAAACACCGTGTTAATGCACTTGTCAATTAATCAATTTATTTTCGTAAAATAGTCGCAGATTTGAAATGGGAAATGGGATAAGTTATGAAATCAACCGGTAAATTCTGTAAAAATATAACAGTGAAAACTTAAGTGAAGTGAGCTGTCATTAGTGTCACTCCCAAAGTGACACTAATGACAGCTCACTTCACTTAAGTTTTCAAGGTGAGATTTTAACACAGTAGATCTGCAGTTGACCGTTGTTAAAAGGTTACAGCCGTTTTATACAACGTGTTCCTTTTGATATCCCATAATTCTAGGATATTAATGAGACCACGTCAAAGAATCAACTGCCTTTTTTTATGGGTAACACACAAGATAACACTCTCGAAGTGTGTATCTAAGTTTCATTGATAAGTAAATCGTTTCCATTCAAACCTATCATTCATATTTAAAGCTATGAAAATGCAACGTTGTAATTTTTTTTAAATAAACAAATAGTCTGTTTTTTTTTTATATTTCACATTTTATATTTTGTAAGGGTGTTTTATATAAATAATTGTGACTATGTCGAAATATTTTAAATGAAAAAAAATGAAAAGACATATATTATCTATAACAAATGCCAGTTGATTCTTTGACATGGTTTCATTAATACCCTAGAGTTGAAGGATATCAAAGGGAACACCTTGTACAATAAAAGAAAAAGCTAAATTGTTGGTAATTACCATAAAGGAATGAGCAAACTCCTAGCTATCGATGACGGTGTTACATTCCAGATCATAAAATACTTAATAACTGCAACCCAGAACCAACTTCAATTAACTACACAATTACCTACCTATAATGAATTTGTATTAGCAATTTATTGAACACAATATCTTGCTACTATTACCGATACATTATAACTAAACGTAGACGTCTAAAAAGCTAACAGAACGCAATTAGATCACTAGCAGATTTGCAACAAAATTAGCTACATTGTCCTATTTGATTGTTTTTCATTATTATAAAACTGTTTTACCGACGGCCCGTATATGATTCTCGGCTCGTTAAAATGTAACGATACCTGGGTGTGTTTTATAGTGCCTTTTACGAGGGAACAGTAACATTTTAGCGCTGCGGGCCTTTTATTGCGCTGTCATAGAGTCTGATGTTTTAGTGCCTGATAACGAGTGAGTGGTTATCTGTGCGTCTGCGCCTCTACAACCCTACTTTTACCTTTTTGTATAGAAATCAGGTTTCTGCGACACCTTTTGAGAGGTCATTTTGAGGTTTATAGGGTTAGGCTTCATTACAATTAAAAGGGTTACATTCACAATAGGAGTTGTTGACTTAATCAAACATGTTTTGCCAAGAATCTGCAATTTGAATTTGATTTAAATTGTAGATCTGCTCGACAGTAATACTCCTTGAAATATTTGTTGTTTTCATAACTCCTACGGATTTGCTATAAACGTTAACTTTAGAGAAAGGCACTTCGTTAGTAACAAAAAATATATGTAAATTCGACTAATCAACAAACTCGTTTGATTCCATCGTTTAACGCAACTTTTTTCCTTTTAATACCTTGTCAATTGGCCACTTACTAAATTCTTTTTTACACATAGTTAATAACTTAATAACCGTAACTAATTCTTTGATTTTTTGTTCCAGATGGTCAGTCAAATCACCTGAATCTCTTCAACTCGAGGCCGCAGCCCAAGAAGAAACGAAAATCTCGAACAGCCTTCACCAACCACCAGATCTTTGAGCTGGAGAAACGGTTTCTGTATCAGAAGTACCTCTCACCCGCAGACAGAGATGAGATCGCGAGCTCTCTGGGGCTCTCCAACGCTCAAGTCATCACATGGTTCCAAAACAGACGAGCAAAGTTGAAACGAGATATGGAGGAGTTAAAAAAAGATGTGGAAAGTGCTAAAGTATTGTCAGCTCACAAGAGCTTCTTAGAAAACGTGACTGACCTGGGCATTCTGAAGAAGAAAGCCATGAGCATAGGCGCTAGTGAGGAGGCGGCCACGAACCTTGTAGTGAACGCGTCCAAATGAAACGAGGCCTCACGCGCGATCGCAAACGATGCCAACTACGATCGGCGCGTGCTCGACTATTAACTCGATAGTCGAATCGACTAAAGTGACAATGTGTTACAATTTCAATACGAACGTTTTAGTGACGTTAGATGTTTTTATCTCCACTATTAATAGTATTTCGTAAAGTACATCACTATTTAATACGTCTGTAAATAGTATTAGTTGACCGTAGTGTATTGTTGTACAAAACTTATGAAGCTTCGTTCGAAATAAATGTGATAGTTGATTTTATTATTTAAGTACTTAATATTTTATAGAGATATTCCTAAATTATTTATTTTTGTTGGATAATTAACTGGCTTGTGGAACAACAATAATTTTATTGAAAGCAACGAAACAGTGAATAGTTTTGGACATGTAGATACTGAAATAAGAATTTTCCATTAAATGTGCAATAATTATGATAAAATTACATCATCTGTGGGCCAGTTACAAGTTCCAGTTAACGTTACTATTGTACATATTAATGTAAAGGTAGTTTGTTTAGTAATTAAAACTTAAAGCGTAGTTTTATAATCTTAATGAGAAGTACGGAGTTGATGAAGTGTATAGTACCTACCTATCTTATCTAATTTTTAATTAGTAAGTGTAATTACTAATTTTAAATTGGTTGAAATTGTGGATTTCTACTAATTAACTACCAGCAATAGAGAACGAATATTAATGGTAATGACTAAGTAATTTCATGTGATTTTAACACCGTTACGTGCAAAATAATGAAAGCAAGTCGTAAAAATGTACAATGATTTTAAGCGTAAGCAACATAATTATTTTCCAGTTTTACAATTTTGTATGCATTGTGTAAATAAATCATTATTAGTCAGTTATATCACTAATTGAATGAATCGGCAACATTTTGTAACTATTCAATAAATACTTTTGTATTAATTAGCTATTTAAAATGTGACTTGACATTTGTGTTACATTTTTATAGTGACTAGAAATCAGTCTGTATAGTAAGTATATTAACTAAACTATTCTTCCCTATTTATGAATTCCACGCCGTCATTGTAAAGTTTCATCAATTTATTATAATTATAATACTGACGACGTTTCATTGTATGTACTTATAAAAATAACAACAAGATCATGTTTTCTCCACGGAACAATTAATTACGTATATTTTTCCTTTATTATTTTAATTACTACTGAGATCAATTCCATAATTTAATTGTAATAAATACAAACACACTTTGCAATCGATATAAGATTAATCGACTAAAGAATCGTTATTTTGTAACGCTCTACATCTCTATATTCCATTTTTGAATTTATATTTACCGCTTCCATAGACAATTATTATGTTTTTCTTGAAAGCAATGGTATTGATCTGATAGTGTCTTCTTGTTCCTACTATGATAACTTACAGCTACTTAATGTAACGTTTGATGTAACGTTTTACAATAGGCACAATCTGTGCTTCAACTATGTGAATATTACTTAGTGTAAATAAACATTATGTGTTCTAAAGTGCTTTGTTTAGATTTATTTCTACCCTCTTCCCCTCTACTTATTTATATCAGGGCTCCTATAGACCTTGAAAGGTCTTTCATTTATTGAACCTACTTAAGAGAACTATGAGGTTGTATGTCTCTTAAAAATATCCCTACATCACTGTCTTTAACAAAAGACCGACATTCAAATAGCCATATCTTATTCCTGACAAAACGAAGCATTTTTCCTGATGGTACACACGGCTACACATCAAACTATACATTTCCAGTTTAAGTTGACCTCGCATTTTGCGGAAATCCTATACAATGCGAGATCAGCATAAACTGGAAATGTAACATGCTTGATGTGTAGCCGTGTGTACCATGCACACGCTCAAACATATATTATGCTTTTATGTGTCTTTAATAAGCCACTCCATCTTAATAGGGGTGACCACAAAAAAAAAATGTGCTTCAGGTAGGTTATTAAAAAATATTGGACACGTATTTTTTCTTTTTTTACGTGATCAAAAGATTACGGCGATACATTGGGTTAAAATGTACCATGACGTCACGAGTATGTAGATTTTATACTTACTTGTGACGTAGCAATCCCCACTCCCCAACTTTAATGCGTTTTATCCAAGTCATTTTTTATTAATATGATAAAGCAAAAAATACGGGTCTAAATTTTTTTATTATTTGACTGACGGACTAAATAGTTGTCTTTTTTGACCCAGGCATCATATATATTTTAAAAAAATCGTACTTTGGAGGTCAACACCCCAACCTATCTTTTTATCACGGCTTGAACCACATTATGTAGGTAAATCTCGTGGCAACACGAATGAGGAAGTTTGCTTCCATAGGCAAGCAGCGCACTTATTAACTGATAAGAGGATTACGTTACAACAAGCGAGCAGCTTGAAAGAAGTCGTAAGTATCGAAAGAAGGTGAGTATTTGCTAATGCTTCATAATAATTAGAAAAAAAACAACCGACTTACAAAAAAAACACTACAAAGTGAAAAATTACTTTAATTTCAGAAGTCGGTGTCTTGGTTTTGAATTTTCGTTTTTTGCCACCGACTTCCGAATTTAAAGTAATTTTTCGTTTTTCGAAGTCAGTTGAAAATCAATGTCATTCAATCGATAATCAAAATGATGGTCCCAAAATAATCATTTGAACTTCGAACTTCATAGAACAGTAGGTAGAATACTCTTTGTGCCCCAAGATCTGAACCTTGAACAAACCTATTATGGAACGAAACTATGTGGAAATCGATTATTATAAACGAATGATTTGATACATCGATTAAATTATAATGTGGGCGTCAAAACAATTGACGAATTTCAACATGGAGGTCGTCAAATCATCGTAACGATCATAAAATTCTTAACACCTAACCCAGGAAATCCCAAAGAGTCATTGAAGAGGTAAAAATATTAGGCTGTATGCACACTGTATTTTCATAAACTAAGTACCTACCTACTTGTACTATTGCTTTATAGAGGTACCTATAAGGAACAGGGTGTAAAGTTCACTCATCCTCCATTTATAGGGAGGATCCTCCAACCAGACGGTTATTGTGTCCAGTGACGAAGATTGTTTTTTTTTGTATGGCATCTTGCAGGTCAACCTTGGAGAGTGTCAGGCTGCTTAACCGGACTTTCCTTTGGCTCAATAACTTAAAGCCTCCAGCCAGGGCATAAAACTTAGAAACTAAGCGACTACTCGCTAAGGGCACCCCCTGTGGGGTACGGACCTCGGCTTAGGGCGTCGTTGGATCAGGACAGCAAAGGACAGGCTGGATCGGATTAATACGATGCTTGTTTTTTGTTAACTATTAGGGCATCTTGCAGTTTTTACCACTGAGGTCTTGGCTGCTTAACCGGACTTTCCAGTGGGTACCTTAAGCTTCTACACTTAAAGCCTCCAGCCAGGGGCATAAACTATTCTAAATTAAAATTATTCGAAGGCTCGCTAAGGGCAACCCCTGTGGACTACAAACCTCGGCTTAGGGCGTCGCTGAAGGGAGGACAGCAAGAAGAGACAGGTTGGATCAAACTTAAATTTTCATCATGATTATTATGCGCGGTATTTATTTAGCTACGTGCTCAGCTGCAACAACTGCTGGCACCTCATTTTCGAGCAAGGGTCGGGGGGAGTATCATTTACTCGCGGGCACGGTCGCGATCGCAAAGGACTTCGGCGGCGAGGTCGGAATGACGGGAGGCGTCTGTGTTTGTGCACTGTACTGGTGGCCCTATTCTTCTCCTGGAGGAGTGTTATGGGGTCATCTGGGTTGGAAAGGACGACGATTGTTGTCGAGCCGTTGTATACAACGTGTAACGTTAAATGCGCGAAACCTCAGACACCCCAACCAATTTTTAATTCAATTGATCTATTTCAGAGAGAAAAAAAAATCATTAAAATTATTGTAAAAGTTTTATGTGCTGTTTTAGTTCGAAAGATTCGTATTTGCATTGAAATAAAAGCTATTATTATCCCGCGTATGAGAAAATTTAAATTGGTCGACAACAATTTGTGTTTGTTTACCTATTTTGCCGGGTTTGCGCATGTGATGACTTGACCTATTAATAAATAGACACGGCAACGTTTTTAATGAAGATTTTTTTGAAAAACGTGACCTATATTAAAAAGTGGTTCAATTGATTCTGCTTGTTATTCTGATCAAACTATTTTCAGGTTTTGCGCATTTAACGTTACAGATTGGACCTATATACTCGTCGAGCGGTAAACTCTGCTTGACATCAGTGTAATGCGTAGTTTGCATGTGGCATTGTAAATGTCGGACACAGCTTTATGAAATCAGTGATAGCCAGCATCGATGATGATAAGTATGATAACCCTTTGGAAGTAAGAGGAGTGATGTTATGTTATGATAATCAATGATGCACTCGTGCAGCAAGACGAAAACAGTTGCATGGTAATCAAAGTTGCAAAAAATCAAAATTAAAGCTATTTGCGACAGACAAAACTGTTTTAGCTCTGGTGGCCTTTCGGAAACTGTTAGTCTTTTACGTACCAAGTGTTATTTAGTAATACCGGAACAAAGCGTAGATCAAACTATTACCTAATCAGAAATATGCCGTGCAGACATTAGTTCTAACACAAACATGTGTTCTCATGCTAGTCGAAGTAATCAATTCGGTACAGATCGGAACTTAGAGTGAGAGGGTTAACGTCCACTTGTAGATAGCGATATTTTATCATCTAGCTAGTAAGTAAATAATACCCAGGATACACGAGTCTAGTTTTTGAAGCTAGGACAGTAAGCTAGCAAACTCGTGACTTCGTGTATACAGAACTAGCTTCATTTCGATGCTAATAAGCTAGCGTCCCAAGCCAGGATAGTTTAATAGGATGGAGTTCTATTTTGAGCTAATAGCGTCCCTACCAACGATTTTACTATCCTGGCTTGTGTACTAGCCTCATGTGACTGCCGAAGATAGTACCCAATCTGATCATTTAAGGGGGATGCGCTAAGATAGCCCGCAAAATTCAAATTTCCTTTAATTTTTTGCATTTTGTAAGTCAGTGTCAGGTTTTATGTTGATTAAAATATGATTCGCAACAACAAATATGGCTTTTCATAATTATAATCATTACAATCAGCAATATAACTCCATAAGTTCATATCATGTTTTAATCAACATAAAACCTGACACTGACCTACAAAATGCAAAAAACTAAATATATTTTTTTAATTTTGCGGGCTACTTTAGCGCATCCCCCTTTACTCTACGGACTAAGTCTCCGCAACGCATTTCCTCGTATTCCTATCATCGTGAAAACAGCACTGGCTTGTGCCAAGCCATGATAGAATACAAAGGTTCTAACTTGCTATCCTATAGCTTTGAAAAACTAGCCCCGTGTATCCCGGGCTTTAAGATATGCCCGTGTAACTGTAATGAACATGACTTAGGCAATATCATACAAGAAGGTTTGCCAGTGAGTTGTTTGGCCTCAAAATTAAAGGATAAAATACTTCTTGAGCCCATAATGTAACCGGTACTCACACCTTCTCAAAGAAAGGTAGGTCTTACCTGCTCTTTAAACCGAAACACATGCAGCAATGCTACAAAAGCATGTGGCAAAAAGTAGTATAATCATGATCAGCCTAAAATGTTCCCACTGCTGGGTCACAGGCCTCCTGTCTGTGAAAGGGAGTGGGCCGTAATCCACCACGCGGGCCCAGTGCGGGTTGGTAGATGTCACATGTCTTCGAATTTTTTGGTTCTAGGACATGCCGGTTTCCTCACGATGTTTTCCTTCACCGTTTTGAGAGCAGTGGTGATGAAACTAAATACACAAAGCAAAGTGCCTGCCTGGGTTCGAACTCACGACCTACAAGTCATAAATCGGGGCTGATACCACTGGGCCACTACTGGGCCTACAAAAAGAATAAAAATTGTAAAAAAAAAATAAGCTTGACTTATACTAAAAATCGAACGTCAATTAGTATTTTTTATCACAGGCAGATTTCCGGCCACCGTAGGTGCGGGCTTGCGGACGGTGAGCAATGGGTAGCTCGCCGTCCGACAAGGACCAGGCCCGGGTCAACGGCGCGTTGTGTTCCACGCGCGCCTCAAAGAGATATCAGCAGAATTAACGGGGTCCGCTAGGGCCAATGCCTACCGGGGCTGCGAATACGGGCCGAAAGGGAAATCGTGGCCCCCGGTAACATGGCAACTGAAGGAACACGGGTGGGTTTTAGTCAGGAAGAGTCTGACACGCCCTCCCGCTCCGCCCAGAGTGGGAGAAGTTATATGATAATTTCCCACCCAAAAAAAAAAGTAGTATTTTTGTTGAAATCGATGTTGATAATGATGACTTAGGAATATGAACTGAAACGACAAAGAAGACCTCACAAGCTTCAGTCTATCATTAACACTCATTACTTGTAATTGAAACAACGTCATAATATCCTAATTAATCATTGCAAAGCAAATATTATCATAATTCGTAGCACTCGTAGCACTTTGCTACGCTTTTTGCTACGAGCTATTTGAATTCCAACTTGCGTTCTATGTAAGCTTTTGTTTTCATAAATTGTTTGTTTTAGGCGCTTCGCGTGCAGACTATGGATAAGTGGGAGGTTAGCTTATGATGTCTTTCTTCATAATAGCTTAGAGGAAGACATTGAGTTAAGCTATGAAAACATTTAAATATGTGACATAAAAAATTTAAAACTAACTTTATCTACACCCATGCTATAAAACCTCTATTAAAGCTTCTGAAACAGTTAGCTTATTCATCATCATCTGCCTAGCCTTTTCCCAACTATGTTGGGGTCGGCTTCCAGTCTAACCGGATGCGGCTGAATACCAGTATTTTACATGGAGTGACTGCCTATATCACCTCCACAACCTAGTGACTAGGTAACACGATACCCCTTGGTAAGACTGGTTAACAGTTAGCTTATTACCAACATTAAAACAGCCAGTGTCATAGTAACCATAATATCATCCAAATGAGTGTTATAATGTTGTACTAAATTTCATTAAGCAACTCGAATTTCAAAAAAAGAACATTGTCATGCACGTGCGTTTCACTACCACAGCACCGTAATTAAAAAAAAAAACTTATAGGTATCGTATATTCGAATTCACGTCGTAACCCCCTTTTTTGTTCGATAATAGTATTGCAAAATTGTATTACTTTGTTGTGTTCAATAATGAGTGATACAAGCTTTGACAACACACCATCAGATATTTCTAATACAGCAAAGGACATTTCTAACCAATTATAACCAGAAAAGTCGAGAAAACAATATTGTATCAGAACCTTATGGTTTCAGAACCTTTTATAGAGGATTCATATTATGGGTGTAGATAAAGTCTTATATGCAACTGTACATAATTAAGTATTAAAACACTCATGTGATACTATTATCACCCCACATTCGTGTTTTAATACCGCTTATTGTACTATTCAAAGTTGCATAAATAACTATGTATAACATTACTGTATTTTCCGAAGGGATGGGCAGAGGTGTATAATACATCTAGATTTCGCTAGTTATGCTTAAGTCCCATAGTGTAATAGGGGACGAGACTAATTTAAGTAAAGTCAAATATAACACTTAATTTATTTTAAAAAAATACACAAACATGCTTGGAAATTAAAGCATTATTTTGACAACCTTCAATCTGCCTTTTTCCAACTATGTTGGGGTTGGCTTCCAGTCCAACCGGATGCAGTTGAATACCAATATATTACATGAAGCGACTACCTATCTGACCTCTACAATCCAGTAATTGGGTAATACGATATCCTTTGGTAAGACTGGTTGTCAGACTTTCGGGCTTCTGACGACCCGTAACGACTGTCAAAGATCCACGAATGACAGCCGGGACCAACGGCTTAACGTGCTTTCCGAGGCACGGAGGAGTCTCGGTATGTAGAAATGGTCGGGCATCCACAGACCAACCCCGGCAAGCGTAACTTAAACTAATGGATCGACCCGTGCGGCTGTTAGTACTTAGCCACGAGCTCCTCCTTATTATTTTGATAACTTTCTTCGAGTAAAAATCAAAATTGCTATACTGCTGAAAAACAAGCGAATATGCGGCCGACAATGTTAATATGAAAACTCATATCTGTCGTGTTATTTAAAAATGGAACGAACTTTTTACTTCAACACAATATGGCAACCAAGGAGGTAACATATCAAAGATTTTATTTAAATTTCGAACTGCCTTAGCAAATAGAGCTGTTAAAGTACTTAAAGAAGAAACAAATGAACATATTGGCGCGTGACAATTTTGTTCGTCATTGATTCTGGAATTTATAGTTAATTTACTTAGATTGAATTACCGCGCATTGTTTGAGAAAAGTACTATACAAGCCTTGGCCACAACCAGGCATTGATGGACTCACATTTTAACGATTGTCCATCAATACCCTAATTGCTGGCCGCGACAGTAATGTACTATTCAACTCAGGGGCTTTTAAAATTGCTCTCAAATGAGATACCGAAAATGTACAATTGAATCCCTTACATTAAAACAATAATAATTACATGTATATTGAGCTAGTAAGGGAACAACTCCTATCTGTCCTCAACAACTCAGTGGTTGTGGAGGTCAGATGGCAGTCGCTCCATGTCAAATACTGGTATTCCGCTGCGTCCGGTTAGACTAGAAGCCGACCCCAACATAGTCGATAAAAGGCAGACAGCTGATGATTAGTGATATGCCGGATATTCGTATCCGCGGATATCCGAGGGAGAAAAAAGATCTGTATCCGTTACTTTTTGGCGGATCTTGAACGGATCTTTTATATTAATACACTTCATTACGTATACGTAATGAAATGTATACAGATACAGATCTTTTTTCTCCCTCGGATATCCGGCACATCACTACTAATGATATATGGGAGTAAAGGCCCATTCAGATATAAGCGATGTCGCTGTCGCGCTCGGTAGCGAGGGCACTGCGATTCGTCTTCTGAGGCCCTAATCTTGACTACGCATCGACCGCATTCGGCGCTCCAGTGAAGGGCCAATCGGAGTGCCGAACGCGGTCAATGCGTAAAGTCGAGATGGTTAGAAGAAACTCACACTAGGACCTCTGGTTAGTCACTTTGGAACAGTATTGCTATCGAGCGCGACAGCGATATCCCATATATCTGGTCACGCAAATCTTTCCAATATCTTCGCTCGCTGTTCGCTAATCTTTCACTGGAGGCTGCCTGACGTTGTATCAGCGATTGTCTAAGCTCAGTGTTTGTTGTAGGCGTCGCGTGCCGGATGAAGATCAGCTGGGGCAACAACAGCGGATGGAAAACAATCCGTTTTTTTATTGAAGTAAAAACTTCTATAGGCGTGTTGGGCATTTTTGAGATGGGACTAAATCATTGATTTCGCGACACTGTAACGGAATTTACCGACACCGTGGAGTAAAAGACATCAATGCGTTGATTACCGCGGTACCGATTTTTTTTCAAGTTTTTAATTCTGTCGGCACTCCCGGAGTGCCACTGTTTTTTTTTTTTCTTGCATTCCGTTTACAAAACTATTAGCAGATGAATTGTAGGATGATCTGGCAGGGGAGAGCTATTTTTCATCACGAGCAACTCTTTTGTTAGTCAAGCAGTTCTTCACAAGTTATCTAGTTGTAGAATTGTGCGTTTTTTGAGTCTGTTGACACAATCTGGTATTGTAAGTTGAGCGGCCAATTGGTTGAGATGTCTCTACAGTCTGAACTTGTATTTTTGCGAACATGACCTTATTTCTTCCTTGACTGTTTTCATGTTCAGGTGCTCGTGAACTTCAACGTTCCTGATAAACAATGGTGTATTTGATGTTGTTCTGAGTTCTCTGTATCATATTTAGATTGGAGTTACACGCGCCAAGTTGAATGCCGTACCTAAGTCCAGATAGGTTTTAATATGGTCTTATAGATCAAGATCCTATTGTCTACGGACAGCTTGGAATTCATACCCAGGAGCCAGTACATGCTTTTGTACCTAATGTCAATGTCTTTTCGTTACGTTTCTATATGTTTCCTCTGTTGTAGTCGCGATCAATACTTTAGAAAAGTCTTCTTGATTGCCAATATAAGTAGACAGAGAGTAATTAAAGTGGCAGCCGCTCTTTTTTCTTCACTGCTGCAATAGTTGCTGCTTTTAAATTGGAGGAGTAGGTAGATACTGTGTCAGTCTGGCAGTGTGGCCTTTAAAGGGTGGTCGATATCGAAAGTTGAAATAGTTACCCTTTTAATGCCCTACCAGACCTTTGACAAGAGTATACTTAATCACTCTTTACCAATTAAATCTGAGTACAGTCCTCTCTACTAAAAGATTGGAGTCTCCCAAAGTAGGTTTTAACGTAAAATTCAAAAAGCGAACCCTGATAAATGTAAACTAAGCCTAACAGCCGTTGTCAAATTACACCAAACGTTCCAAACTCAAATTGTTAAAACTGTACGAGAATTTGTTACGGACAAAAGTTTGTTAAACGTTAATTGGTCGCCCACTATAGCTGTAATCACCAGAATAAATTGACCCACGAAGACTAAGCCTCTTGTAGAAATCAGAGGTCATTTTGAACTGGTTCCTATGTTAGCACGCACGCTGGTTTCGGTCACATTTTAAATATTAATTCGTGGTTGTTAATACGTTAACTATGGTCACTATTCTTGCACAAGCGTGATGTGATGAACCGTAAACAATAAATAATTGCTTAAATACCGTCTAAGACCCACACCAAACGTTTTATAACTATAGTCAATCTCCTTCACTATTTTAAGGCTCCGTTTACTTAAGACACATTTTTTTTTTCGTTTTTTTTTTTATTCTCTTTGAATTGCGGTTGGAATATCATCACGAAATTACAGGAAACATTACAAAAATTATGAATTACAAAGATATGAACAGTAATTAAGTCAAAAATACACTGTAAAGAAAGAAATCCAGTAATAACACAGCCATGAGCTGTTAATTTATGTTGCCTATTGTCCCTTAATTAATACTGGGCCGCCTTTTATTGATTTCGCGGGCTGCACTCAAGAACTCGAAACTGCGGCTTTCGGGCTCTTTGTTCCAAGTTTAATACTATAATTTTTGAGGTCAACGCGCGTGATGGTAGGGTGTAATGTTGCTTTGTAAAATGTGACCAATTTAAATACACCCTCGGGCGTCGTTGCTCCTCTTGAGTCATCTTTTCAAAGTCTAAACGCAAAAGGCGGGAGGGGCCAACTTAAACTGGCAACCTTATAACAGTTGTTGATTTCGAATGCAACAATTCAAAATTCAAAATAATTGCCGCGAACATCATAGGATGTTATTACGCAGCATTTGTTTTTGGAACCGTAATGAAAGGTAGGAGCTTTGTTTGGTTAATGTGTTGCCAGCATAATAATTATTTTAAGTGGCAAGTAAAGTTTATTGGTGCTATAATTATATTAACATACTAAAGACGACAATTTTAAACGAATGTAATTTTTCTTTTCGCCACACCATGTATTCGATAGTTGCTACACGAGTACGTAATTTAGAAATAATAGTTTCTATAATGAAAACGTCATTTTAATTATAATTAAAACGTTATTATAATTAATTTGAACAGCACGCGCCGCCTTAGGCGTTGACAGTTGTGAGTTTTTTAATAGACCCCACCCACAACTAGGTGGATATTCTGGGTATTGGTACAAAAGTTAATATTAAATACTGGTTGATGTCACGTTTCAATAAAGTGTGAAAGGTCCTTTTATGTTCATAAATGGAACATGGTGTTTTTGTTTTTAATGACAAATGTCAATACGACTTAAAAAAGGAGGTTCTTTAATATTCATTTTTTTGTTTTCAGCTGCACGTTGTTAGTGGTTTTACACTTCATCACACATGATTTTGTATCAATGAAGCTTATTTGTGGATACAGATTGGATATTTATCGATATTTTATTCAAATGTCACTCACAGAATGTTCTCCCTATAAGGGTGTAGGTAAGTGTAGCTCAGTAAGTAATAAAAATAAGGTTTTAAAACAATATTTAATTTCCGCAGTTTAAATACATAGGTTTATTGGATTCAAATATGATATTGTATGCAAAACTGTTTATGTACAGGTAAGCAATATTAACAAACTATTGAGAAAGCTTCCTTTCTAACACCAAAATCGGGTCAAAACGTCTGTCATGGCAATAAACAATTTTATAATTTAATAACACCATATTGTGATGATAATAAATAATATTCATAAATTCATCACTAAAGCCCCACACGACCATCATAAAGTTTTTTTCTCCTTTCCACATTAAACTCCCCAAGGCAAAAGAATTGACCCAAAATCCAGCCTTCACTGTATCGAATTAACAAGAGAATTCGCTTGAATGATAAATTGTTTCGCACATTCGTTTCCCTATTATCTTTCAAAACTGCCTACTGACTGCCAGTAACGTCGACAACACGACATCAAGAACTGTCAAAATCACCCACAGAAGTTTAATCTCTATACCAATCGTATACGGATTAAAATCAAACTGTCGCATGAATCCTCTTTTCGATTGCCCTCAGTACATCGTGTAAGTTCAAAAATGGAACATGCGATTCGAAACTTTATTGTCGTTGAAGAAAAAAATAAACAGTCGCGCCAAAACTTGTGCGAGATGCACAAAAGCCATTGGAAGTGGAGTGAAATGGTGACAATAGACGATAATGAAGTGGTTTTGTCAAGTTTTTAGGCGATTCGCGGCGTGTGGGTATATTAAAGCACAATTATGTTATAAATGGGCGTTTATTGGACGATTAGTGCGACGGATCGAGGAGGCGTTAGCTCTTGTGAAACTTGCGTTTTGAAATCGTGTACAGTTGTTGTCAGAATTGGTTGGTTCATTCTGAACTGTCATAGAACATTAATAGAGTGAGAATTTGTAGCAGTTTTTTTTCTTTTGTTGCACCTGGTTTTCGCACGTGTGGTTGAACATGAACAATAGATTTTGGAGCCTTACCTATTCCACTATTTTTGTAAGGCAGTCTGATAAGATTGATAAGATCTCTCGTGCAGATAAAGAAGTAGGGGCTCCGAAGTAGGTAGGTAGGTTCAGGTCCTATGGGCTTGATCAAATATTACTTCACATTACACAATGTGTATGACCAGCACGATATAGTCATAAGTTTTTGGTCATCCGTAATTTATTATTTATAACCACTGTGGAAAAAACCTTATATTTTTTTTTTGCCAATTTTATTTTTATTTTCGCAAATCTTTTACCTAAATATAAGGCTAAAAACATCTTGGTGTTTTTTGTCTCCAACCAGCTGTGCGCTGTGAGCTGTTTGTGTGTAAAGAAAGAAAGAAAGAAAATAAATTTATTTGACACAGGTTAAGGCACACAGTTTTCAAAAACAAAAAAAAAACAGGAAAAAGCAGAGAAAGCTTAAAACAATATTGTGTGCCTCATGGCTGCGACAAATAGGCCCAGTTCAGCATAAATGCCAGACAACTAGTGCCTGACGCTGGTTTTCAACTGAACCTTATGTTACGAGTACGTCTTACGGATGTAAATCAGTTTTATAGTGAGTGTAAATATTTAAATAAAGAATAAATAAATATGTGTAGCAAATAATAATAAAATCGATATGATACAATTAAGTTAAAAGATAATTAAAGATTTAAACAGTGGTATTTAACAAAATAATTATGATGGCATGGTTGCACAATAAACAATAAACAAAGGACTAAAGGGACTGTACGTCAATAAATAATAGATAACTGTGTGTGTGTGTGCAGTTGTAACTCTCTTTAAAAACAATTATGGCAATCATATTTAAACATATGTTGGTAGTATATTTCATATCATTTGCTACGACCTACCACGCCACGGACATATATCTTTGCGCCAGAAAAAAGTTTTTCGTCATTTGAGGGTGCAGATCTAAATATGTATGTATGTAAATGGCTCACGATATCCATACACTTTAATGGATTTTTTCTTAAATTAAATTAAGTAATCAACCAAGCTTTCAATCTATTGTCAATGCCTCAGATCATAAGGTCAATACCAATATTGTCAATTTTAATTGAACTACATACTTAATAAAGTTGGAAATTATATTGAAAGTCTAATCAACTTGTGTACTCGAACATACCCGCCACATAAAATAACATAATAGATTTGTGAAACACTCACAATAACAACGTGCTTCATTGTCATCTAACGTCATTAACTTCTAAGGGACACACACATTGAGCTGGATCAACACGCAACGTGTCAAAATCTGCACCAGAATTACGTGAAAGAAAGCGATTGTAATTACGAGTGGTAATCACAATCGGTTTCTTTGACAATTGAATTAATATGTCGATTGCTCTGTACTTAGTTACATACTTAACTTTATTTGGGAAATATACGGTACTTATATTTTTTATTTACTTAAATTTTTGAATTGTTTTTGTTTTTATTTTTGTTACGGACGCTTTTATCGTGCACGCCTTTTTAAATTGTTCTCACATGTATAATTTCAACATAAATGATGTAACCAATATTTTGTAACAATATTTTGATTTAAAAGAGTGTCTGTGGAGTTTCTTGCCCGTTCTTCTCCATAGGTACTGTAAGCAACTCGCTTGGCTGCGGCTATCGGGATCGTGTATAGTGTTTACAATTAAAGAACTTTGAGAACACAAGACTATATTTAAATCAATAATACAAAGTAAAGGACAATATTACGCGACCGACGCCATGGGCTCAACTCGTTTTTCTTACATTGACAAATGCACACCATATAAAAATCCTAATTTAAATATATAACGTTCGAATGTTCGGCTACCATAGCGTTCTTGCCAGCCTGCATGATGTGTGAGGTTGAATTCCAATGATAAGTCCTCACATGAGCTACGCCCCACTTGAATAAAGGGATCAGGTAGAGACCTTTATTCAAAGTATCCGAACAATCGTACCCTTCCTGCCTATACCTAACAGAAACGTTACCTAACGATGGCAATTAAAATACAAGGTGAGGTCTTTCTCTTGCAGGAGAAGGCTTAAGTCAGAACGTACGAATCGCAAAGTCCTGATACCAGGTTAGGTATCAGCCAAGTTAAATGACAATATATGCTAACAGTGCACAAAAAATTAACATACTTCTGTTTAAACCTCACTGTACCAAAACCACCGCAAAAGATACAGCAAGCCTCTGACAACAAACAAACAGATGTAACAGTTCACATCTACCCAGAGGGGGTTTATGAAAATGAACTCTAACATCCTAAGCCTTAACTCCATCGGACATAATTGAGCCAGAGGGAACGAAGGATCAAGAAGTAAGCGCTCAACAACATTAAAAACTCACGACCATACTCCAGAGGGAAAATCTCAAAACCTCATATTATCCTCACAAGACTCACTCTTTATCGAATGTCAGTAAGTCCTGACTAAACTGTGAGACCTCAGTCATAAGTTGAACCAATTGTGTCAACTAGACACACCTTGCAAGGGCTATGCCCCCGTTAGCGAGGCTGGTGTCAACCTAGACAGAGTACTTCCCCTCCCTCCTGAAGGGATCACAGTTTCCAAAAATATTTGCCTAACTCGCATTAATAAATTCTGGAGTACGTTCATGCTAATTTAGACGAAACGACACATAACATTGAAGACGCAGACAGTGGCTCATTCCCTCCGACTTCTCAGCGATGTGAGGAGTGACAATACCTCACTCGCTCCCGGCAGCGTCCGATGATTGCTCCCCATAATATGAAACGAGAAACAAGTTATAATGCATTAGAATAATATTATATAATCTTCACTAAAATAATGTGCTAAAATAATGAAGTCTACATCTAAGTGTCATAATATAACAATAGAATAAGTGACATAAAAACTAATAATTAAATTCTACTATGAAAAGGTTTTAATCTATTGATATGTACAATATCTCTAAGTCTTCTGTTATTTAATCTCCTAATAACATAATTTACATCAGATAACCGTCTTATTATTTGATAAGGCCCTTTATATAATCTACATAATTTAATGCTTTTGTCGGTTGTACGCCTGGGCGTATACACCATAACTAATTGATTTGGAGCAAAAGTTCTTACTTTTGCTTTTCTATCGTAAATGGTTTTCTGTTTTAATTGTGCTTTTTTTAAATTGTTTAGTGCACAATTAATTAGGGCATTATGATGCATCTGTCGCTCTGTATAATTAATTACGCGATCATGACCATCATTGTTAACAATCATGTCGGTACGAAATAGGGGTTCCCTAGCATACATCAACATATAAGGTGAAATTCTAGTGCTTGATTGCTTACTGGAATTATAGGCATAACATACTAATGGTATGTAACTACACCAATTCCGTTGGTCAGCAGAGACATACATGGAGAGCATCTGCGTTAACGTCCTATTAAAT
The DNA here is from genome assembly GCA_963680765.1 of Agrochola lychnidis. Classification (NCBI taxonomy): domain Eukaryota; kingdom Metazoa; phylum Arthropoda; class Insecta; order Lepidoptera; family Noctuidae; genus Agrochola; species Agrochola lychnidis. The sequence continues at coordinate 8,619,083 of OY796869.1, read as the reverse complement.
CTTTCAACTAGCCCGTTTGACGCAGGGTGAAATGCTGTGGTAAAACATGATTTGGCACCGAAATAACTTATTGTTTCTTTAACCAACCGTGATGTAAAGACTGAACCTCTGTCCGACACAACTTCCTTAACACCCCCTAAACGACAGAAAACGTCTTCGATCAAAAACTCGCTGATTTTTTCGGCTGTGGCCCTCGGCACTGCTTTACAAATTGCATACTTTGTAGCATATTCGAGACATACAATTACATATCTATTACCATTCAGTGACTTTCTAAAAGGACCTAACAAGTCGATTCCTACTTTTTCCATTAAATGGGTAACTGCTACTGGTTGCAATTGGGCCACTTGTTGAAATTTCTTCCGCTCCTGGCACAACACGCAGCTCCTTACATACCGATCTATTTCATTCTCTGCATTTTTAATAAAGTATCCTGCTCTAAACTTTGCTAATGTTTTGGCTAGCCCTAAGTGTCCGCCGGACCAGGGATCGTCATGTAGTTCATGCAAGATGTCCTGTAATAATCTTTTAGGGACCACTACTAATTCTCGAATGCTATTCGACCTCTTAGCTTTTCTACACAAAATACCATTTATAATGCTGAAACCTCTATTGACATTAGAATTATTTGCTGCCATCCTATCTAACAATTGTCTGCAGAATTCATCTTCTAATTGTTCATCCTTCATCTTCACTACTTCGATCTTATAAATCTGCATACCATCTTCTTGACACGTTTCTGGTTTCTGATCCTCTTCTTCTTGACATAGAGGGTTCCTACTCAAAAAATCTGCTACAACATTATCTCTCCCTGCGCAGTGAATGATATCAAACTCGTAAGACTGGATGCACAGCGACCACCTAGCTAACCTTCCATTCATATCCTTTCTATCTCTCAACCAACACAACGCCTTGTGATCTGTAACAACTTGAAACTTCAGGCCCCAAAGAAAATGTTTAAAATAATTTAATGCCCACACCAATGCTAGGCATTCCTTTTCTGTCGTCGAATATTTTTTTTCACTGTCACTAAGTTTCCTCGATGCATAGGATATTGGATGCATGATATCTAAACCCTGCATAAGACAAGCTCCGAGGGCTTCTCCGCTAGCATCGACGTAAAGGCGGGTCAGCATATGTTTATCATTTGAATAAAAATGTAATATAGGTGGGTTATTCATATAATTAATTATCGTGTCAAATGCCTCCTGATGCTTCTGTGACCAACAAAATTTTGTACCTTTTTTTATTAATTTTGTTAAAGGTAATGCTATTTCAGCGAAGTTGTGGATGAATTTGCGATAATAAGAAAACAAACCCAATATTGATTTGACTTGTTTTGTATTGGTGGGAGGTTTCAATAATTTTAATGACTGTATTTTTTTTTCATCGGGTTTAACACCTTCCCCTGAGATTCGGTGTCCTAACACGGATATTTCATAATAACCGAAACTGCATTTATTCGGTTTTAAAGTAAGGTTTGCTTTCTTAAGTCGCAGTAACACGTCTTCCAAAGTTTCTCGGAATTCAGAGAAAGTCTTACCCCAAATTAAAATGTTGTCCACATAGCAGATGGCATTCTTGTATTTAATACCTGCTAGGACCTTGTCCATCGTTCTTTGAAAAACAGCCTGACTCGTCTTAAGGCCGAATGGTAGAACATTAAATTCATATAAGCCTGCTGGGGTGGCGAATGCCGTTTTGTGTTTATCTTTCTCGCATAAACGGTATTGCCAGTAACCTGAATTTAAATCTAAGTCCGCAAAATAATGTGCCCCCGATAAATAAATCATAATATCTTCAATGATTGGTAAGGGATAACTATCTGTAATAACTTTTTTATTTAATTTACGATAGTCAATGCAAAATCGCCAAGTTTGGTCAGGCTTTTGCACCAATACTACGGGCGATGCATACGCGCTTTTAGATTCACGAATGACCCCGTTATTTAACATCTCTTCCACTTGGGAATTGATAATGTTGAGTTGTTTTGGTGAAACTCTATAAGGCGGTCGATGAACTGGAGTTTCATCAATCGTATTAATTTCTACTTCTACTAAATTACAGCTACCTAAATCTGAGGCCTTAAATGCAAAGTTTTCTCTATATGAACAAAGAAGTTCTTTTAGTGCTAACTTCTCGGTGTTTTCCAATTTTGGGTAGATGTTCAATTCGTCCATTGGATCCGTACTTAATGATGAAATCATCCTCTCATCATTTTCTTGTATTAATTTTGAAAAATAAAGATAGTCGATTTTTGAAATTGTTTTAGAACTTCTTTTTTCTATAGGTACATGGCCACTTATGACAGTATTATTTTTTATTAATTTGTCATTGTGGTTTTGATATACCAGGGTATTTGACATTGTCGTATCATTTTGATCAGAAAATTTACAAAAATCTGCACGGAAACGACCTTTTAATATTAAACAATTATTATGAAAATCTATGACTGCACCGTATTTGTGAAAGAAATCCTGTCCGAGGATCAGTTTCTGGTTTATGTTTTGAATTACCACAAAACTGTTAACAAATACACATGAGTCCACTATAAAGCTAATCTTCGTTTCTCCAACAACTTTTAAGCATGCACCTGAAATTGACTTCACAAAATGTTTCGCATTGTCACTGGTATATTTGAGGTTCAGCTCGAACATTAAATGCTCTGATATGCACGAAATTGATGCTCCGGTGTCTATCAGCGCAGTATAGGCCTGTTTAGCTATAATCACATTAATAAAAGGGTTATAATTACTTTGCACGTCTTTTTCTTCTGGGAGACGATCGTTTCTGGACACAGCCTGCAGCTCCCAGTCATCCTCTAGCGTCTGTGTCCTTGGTAGTTTGGGTTATTAGGATTTTGTGGGTTTCTTGTACTGGGGGCAATTGGAGAATGATTATTTCTATTCGTAAATTGGTATCTCGGCCGTAAGTTATATCTCGGAGTGTGGAAAGTTTCCGCATCTCTACGGTCGCCTGACGAGCGTGGAGTGGTCGCCGCAGAGGGTGATGGCGCGGGGCTTGATGGTCTTGTAGCCATCGATGGTCTTTGGTAATCTACGAATGACGGGTGTTCTATTCTTACTTTGGTCAAAATACCTTTCGGAGGTTGTAAAGGTATATTTACCACCTCATGGTGAGCTTCCTCAAAAATTTCTTTTATTTGTTCGAGGGTGGCTCTGAGCTCAGCTTTTGACGCATAAATTTTTGTCCCCAGTTTTAATTTATAATCTGGTGTAACCCCTTTTAAAAAAATCTTTATAAAATGTTTCTCATCTTTGATGTCTGCTTTAAGAGCAAGTTCTGCCAATTTATAGAAGAATGCAATTACGTCTTCATTGGCTTCTTGGCGTGCGTTATAAAATTTTTCCACGTAGTCTATGCTAGTTGGAAATTCAGCTTTTAATAGGTCGCAAATTGTTTTAAACTCTAAATTTTCTTTGTATATCAATTTAAAATACGCGAGAGCAGGACCTTGTAAGTATGCTCCTAATATGAGCGCTAAATCATTCTCTGGCCACTTATTTATGGCCGCCACAATACGAAATTGGATAAGAAATTCTTCGAAGCAAACTGCACCAGTGCCTGTGAAATGTACGTGTGACATGGTGCAATTCTTTCGTAAACCACTTAGCTTCTATCTCCGGCGTGGATCTCGTGTCTTCTTCAGCTCTCCGGAACTAGCTTTCGAAAGGCGCCTCCACCAATTGTGAGGACTACCCTTTACAAGGGCGGCGCCTCCACCAATTGTGAGCAACTCGCTTGGCTGCGGCTATCGGGATCGTGTATAGTGTTTACAATTAAAGAACTTTGAGAACACAAGACTATATTTAAATCAATAATACAAAGTAAAGGACAATATTACGCGACCGACGCCATGGGCTCAACTCGTTTTTCTTACATTGACAAATGCACACCATATAAAAATCCTAATTTAAATATATAACGTTCGAATGTTCGGCTACCATAGCGTTCTTGCCAGCCTGCATGATGTGTGAGGTTGAATTCCAATGATAAGTCCTCACAGTACCTACTACGCTTTGGAATGGGCAACTAGCTTCATCTTTCTGACTGACCGACCCCTTGGCAATTCAAAAGTGCCTGTAATTGGTTTATTTGAAATAAATGCTTTGAGTTTGAGTTTGATATTGTCTTCTAAGACAACTTATCAACGCATACATATTGAATAAAAACAGTGGCATTCCGGGAGTGCCGACAGAAGTGAAAACTTGAAAAATCGGCACCGCGCTAATCAACGCGTTGATGTCTTTCACTCCACGGTGTCGGTAAATTGCGTTACAGTGTTGCGAAATCAATGGTTTACCCATCTCAAAAATGCCCAACGCGCCTAAAGAAGTTTTTACTTCAATAAATTTGTTGTATTGATCAAATAAAAGCAAAAAAAATTGTGAAAAAGAAAACAAAAGGCACATTTTTATAGACAAAGTACAAAAAATAACAATCATGAAATGTGCGGAAAGATGTGTTGAGAGAGTGTGTGTGTATTTGATGAGTGTGTGTGTGTGTGTGGAATGAAACGAATGATGAACGTAATCATATTACAAATTCATTGAAAAAAGTAAAGACCTCTTGTCAAAGTGGCGCCATCTGGTGATGTGAATTTTCATGAAAACCGTCATTAGGAGTGCAGCCAGTGTAGATCCTATATCCTATTATGGAAGTTAACGCACCCGCATCACACTTCACTTTTATTAGCATCTACAAAGTTGCGAGTTTTTACCGGCAAGTGTCGGTAATTAGTCCTCGCGACACCTAGACAGCCATATTATTATGAACAATGTATGTATTATAATTACCAGCGCGCTTGCATGTCTCCGTATATGTCATTACTTATGCCTGGTTTACACGGGGCTAGTTTTTTTTGCTAAAATAGCAAGCAAGTAATATCCTGGCTGGACAACTAGAGCTGTTTACACGTTGCTAGTAATTTGTAAGCCAAAAGTAGTGACTGACTCTGTGGAGTAAAAAGATTCGATAGGGTACTAGCTTCGCCGGCCACATGAGGCTAGTAGGTACACAAGCCGAGAAAGTAAAATCAGTGAAGGGAACGCTACTAGCTCAAAAATAGAATCTCATCCTATCCTATTAAACTATCACACTAGCTTGTTACGTTTCTCACTAGCTTACTAGTCTAAGAATCAGGATAGTTCTGTATACACAAGGCTAGAGTGACTACCTTGCTAGCTTACTATACCCGAGTCGCTTTAGCGTGGCAATAGCGGTCACTGACCCACTTACATTTTCTAGCATTCTTTATTTCAAAAAAAGAAATAAAGTTCGTATAAATCCTGAATCAATATCCATTGTGATCTTCAAAGTCAAAGTCAAAAGTCAAATAATTTATTTCAATTAGGCACAAAAAGGCACTTATGAACGTCAAAATGGGCAAGAAACTTTTAAAATGTTTTACAATATTTTGTATACATTAATTATATAATTATATTAAGTGAAGACGATGCACCTGGAATAAGATTACTATACCATAATAGGCAAAAATAACTAAAAATGAAACAATGATAGAAAAAATAATTATGTAATGGATACATGGTGTTCACATATTTACAAGCATTGTAAAAGTAGGTACCTACACGTATTCCTCAAAAAATTACAAATAATACTAATACGTCAGTGTGTGAGTTCAAGTAATCACAGAATGTAAAATAAATGTTATAATAATTAATTACACAATTAAATTAGCAACCAGTCTGATTTTGTCTAGACTCTAAATTGTCATATGGAGCTAGACAAGCATGCTTCCAAGCATTCTTATCTAGGATATAATCCGCAACATGTTCCAATTACGAAAAACCTTGCATAGTTTTTTATTTGGGTTCCTCGGAGAGATATTAGGGAAAGGGCAATGACCGCTATTGCCATACTAAAACAACTCGGGTATAGCACTATCTTGCTATCCTAGCTTCAAAATCTATAGCCACGTGTAAACCGGGCATTACTTGAGAATCGCGCATTACTTGAGAATCGCGCGATTATCTAAAACGATGGCGACTAAGAATAGTATTGTTTACATTTTCATTTGTATTTAATTGTACATCGAGCTGTTAATTTAGCGTACAATGTTTTCTATGATCATTTAATGGGATATTATACTACTTGATTGCTAGTTTCAATGCTGTTTGTCTTTGTCGTTATTCTATCGGTATTGTCAGCAATAATTATAGTGGGGCTTGTAACTAAAATCCGCCCGGGTCGATCGATTAGGTTAAGCTGCGCTTGCCGCGATTGGTCCGTGGATGGGTGACCATCTTTACACACCAAGACCCCTCCGTGCCTTGGAAAGCACGTTAATCTGTTGGTCCCAGCTGTCATTCATAGATCTTTGACAGATCGTAAGAAGCCCGAAAGTTTGACAACCACCTGGGTTGTGGAGGTCATATAGGCAGTCGCTCCATGTAAAATACTGGTATTCAGTTGCATTATGGTCAGACTGGAAGCCGACCACTACATAGTTGGAAAAAGGCTAGGCAGATGATGTCAGCAATAGGTATAGTCGACCTCATAATCGGCTTATCACCCTAAGGTTCATTTATGTAATGTACCAACAACAAATTACCAGATGTATGAATGTAAACGAAGCAAAAGGAGTATGTAAGGATCGTAGCAGGTGGCGTTTTGTAGTTTCTGCCTACCCCCATGGGAAGAAGGCGTGAGGTTATGTATGTATGGACGGTGAGCAATGGGTAGCTCGCCGTCCGATAAGGACCAGGCCCGGGTCGACGGCGCGTTGTGTTCCACGCGCGCCTCAAAGAGATATCAGCACAACTGACGGGGTCCGCTAGGGCTGATGCCTGCCGGGGTCGCGGGAAAGTCCGAAAGGGATACCGTTGCCGCTGACAACATACAGACAACTGAAGGAACACGGGTGGGTTTTAGCCAGTAAGAGTCGTCCTCCCGCTTCGCCCAGAGCGGGAGAAATTATTTGATAACGTTCCAACAAAAAAAAAGTTTATGTATGTATGTATTACCAATAAGAGATACATTACAATTATCTTCGATAAAATAAAACTTCAGTGTGGACCTATCCAATGTAGTTAAACCTTGTATAGATGTTATAGACAAACCGAAACATCAGTATAGATGTAGCAACATACATGAAATTTGTGATCAGTATCTTAAGGCTAATTATTTACATTTTTACTCAGTCTATACTGATGGGTCACAGGAAGGTAACGAGTCGGGATGGGCTGTTTTTGATCCGCAAACGAAAGCATCTATAAAGTTTAGATCACGTGCTAAAATTTCAATAATGTACGTTGAACTGCTAGCGATCTCAGAAGCTATTTCATACATTGAGTCATTCGAATCAGGAAATTATGTTATACTGACTGATTCTAGGAGTGCTCTGCAACACCTGGCTCGATGCACCTCGAATTGTCGAGGTGCACCGATAGCCTATGAGATTTTAGACTCGATTGGTAAGGTCCAAGACAAAAGAATTGTTCTTCAATGGGTACCATCCCATGTTGGATTGTATGGAAACGAGGAAGTAGATCGTTTAGCAAAAGAGGCCATCACAGACGGAGTATCTGTTGAGTGTTTTCCCTTATTTAGTGACCTCTTGTACCGAGTTCGCGACCAGTGTTTACAATTATGGAAAGAATACTTTGATGAGAGGTCACTAAGTAAGGGAATTTGGTATAGAACCATTCAACACAGTCTTTCCCGCCTTCCTTGGTTTGTGGGTATAGATATGCATCGAAGTGAGATAGTTACTGCTTTCAGACTACGTTCGGGACATGTTCCGTTGAATAGCTTCGCCTTTTTAATGAGAAAGAGTGATTCGCCCAATTGTTCTGAGTGTGATAAGGTAGAGGATACTACTCATATTTTAGCGGAATGTGTCCGGAACGGGGTTGAGAGGAGTATCTATTTAATAGAAAATGGTTTTAATTATACAAATGTTGGCATGTATAACAGTATCTTGGCTGCTCCCTTGTCCAGGTCAGCCAAAAAATTATACAAAATTGTAAACTTGGGTATTAAGCGTAGATAGCGACAGAATGCCCCTATGAGGGTGGCGTGGTCATACTGATCAAACCCTCAATAAACAAATAAAGATAAAAAAAAAAAACTTGCACAGTAGGTATATTATTGAGTGTGTGTGGCGTACACCTACAGGATATTCCCTTGATGCACACTCAATAACGACGATGCCTGGGTAAAAAATAAAGAAATTCTATTTAGTCTGTCAGTCAGATAATAAAAAAATATTAGATACATATTTTTTGCTTTATCATATTAATAAAAAATGACTTAGCTAGAACGCATTAAAGTTGGTTGAGGTCGCTACGTCACAAGTAAGTATAAAATCTACATACTCGTGACGTCATGGCACATTTTTAACCGACTTCCAAAAAGTAGGAATATGTTCGTCGCGTATGTTTTTTTTTTATGTATGTCCACTGATTTCTCCGTCAATTGTGGACTGATTTTGAAAATTAATTTTTTTGTTTGAAAGGGTATGCTCTCGAGGTGGTTTCATATAAATTTTATTAACTTTGCTTCGATAGTTTTTAAGTTAGCTTCAATAATACTTACTTTTTCCCACTTAGTATGTGGATGATATGATAAGTTCCTGTCACTGTTATTTACATAGCAGGTAGTGGTTTTCGAATTTGTGTGGGGTGGGTACCACAACTAAAAAGTGAAAAATAAAAACTTTTTACAAAAAAAAACAACCGACTTCCAAAAAACACTACAAAGTGAAAAATAACTTTAATTTCGGAAGTCGGTGACAAAAAACGAAAATTCAAAACCAAAGACACCGACTTCCGAAATTTGACTGTTAGATAGTTTCAACTTTAGCATAATCAGCCTCTAATGTTCCCACTGCTGGGATACAGGCCTCCTCTCAAGAAGAGAGAGTGGGCCGTAATCAACCACGCGGGCCCAGTTCCGGTTGGTAGATGTCACGTCTTCTAATTTTTAGTTCTAGGATATGCCGGTTTCCTCACGATGTTTTTCTTCACCGTTTTGAGAGTAGTGGTGGTAAAGTAATTCACACAAAGTAAAGCGCCTGACTGGGTTTAAACCTACGACCTACAACTCGGAAGTCGCGGCTGTTACCACGGGGCCACAATTGCTCCCGTTCCAACTGTTGCGTTGCGTTGTGTGTTACTGTTTTAACCTTAACGAAGTCTAATTCTGGTAGTTATTGCAAAACTGGTGAATCAATTACAAGGTCGACTATACAAGAGTTTCCTACTATTAACACTTGGTAAATACTCAGATTATCAGTGCCTTAAGTGCAGAGGTAACGATCCTCTGATGACACTAGTTATGCAGTTACATTCCACGTCTTACTGTATTTTACTTAACTATCATAAGATGCTTGCTAATCATGACTCTTAGCACTTTGAAATACGGTAAATGTTCATCATAGTTTTAGTACCTGGGCGACCGAGCTCTGCTCGGGCGAAACTAAAGAAAACTAATACTAACTTCCCAGATATGAGACCTTGCTAGATCGATTTTTCGCCCCCTTAAATCTCCTATATTGCAACTTTAATCGAAATCGTTAGAACCTAATTCCGATCCAACCTGTCCCTTGCTGTCCTCCCCCAGCGACGCCCTAAGTCGAGGTCCATACCCCCACAGCGGGTGCCCTTAGCGTGTAGTCGTTTAGTTTTTAAGTTTTATGCCCCGGCTGGACGCTTAAATTTATTGCCGACAACCTCCTTGGTTTCGAGAACGTAATTACAAATATATGTACAAGTACACACGGCTAAACATCAAGCTATACATAAGCTGACCTCGCATTGTACGGAAATCCTATACAATGCGAGATCAGCATAAACTGGAAATGTATAGCTTGATGTGTAGCCGTGTGTACGTATTACTCATTTTAATAGTAAGTAGAAGATTCTCAATAGTTCTTAGCCACCATAAGATAGATATGTTATGGTATCTGAGGTGAATAAAAAATAATTTACCGTTTATATTCAAAATTAGATTGAGAGTACGTAATTTTTTTTTAAGACAGCTACTATTTTTTTTATGTTATTACTAGCTGACCGAACAGACGTTGTCCTGTTTCCTATAACTCGATCGCAGCGCCACCTACCGGGTCCAATTATGAATCTAAACCACCCAGGGACTCATTCAAACACACACCAAAAATTTCATCAAAATCGGTTCAGCCGTTTAGGAGGAGTTCAGTGACATACACACTCACAGAAGAATTATATATATAAAGATATTCCTACTTTTGCCGAACCCTTTTTCAGAGACACCTTCTTCTGGTTCTTAGATAATTTGTAAACTAGAATAACAATTGCCTCCCAAAAATCAACATACCAAATGATTCCGATGTCAAACCACATCATCTCGCTCATTTAAGCCAAGCCTGTCCAAATGTTAATCTGTTTAACATGAACAACAGCCGTCAAGTAGAAACTAACAAGGATCGCGTCAATCGTATCGTCGTATCAAAGACACCGGCGTATTGTTGGAGCGTCTCGTTGCCGATACGACGCGTGTGTTAATCCCTTCTTTGTGACGCTATAGGAGAGGTTAGACTGAGAGCGTTTTGTAGGAGCTTGGAGGTAAATGATTTGTCTCAACGTATAGACCAGGGGTTCCAAAAGTGTGCGCCGTAGACAGGAAAGAGGGGCGCCTTGAGGCGCTCCGAGTCTCATTAAACTCTCTTGCGACCAAAATTCAAGTATTCCGATTAAGTGGAGTCTTGGATATCGAACCAAAATAAATATCAACTTTAAATTTAAAAGCTCTAAGAATTCTTATTCTCTTCGTATTTATGTGAAACTGGATTTTAAGCTGTAATTGTAATAAAGAGCAAATATCGCTCAAAGATCAATTGTGGAGCAAGAAATTAGAGTAGCGATGTCAACTTGTCAAGTCTTATCTCACGCTTTGAAAAAATGTGTGGAGATCACCAAGCTCACATTGACTAAGTTGCCATTGTATTCGTAAATACTTAATAAATGTATTCTTGCGTGTCAATATAAATATAAAAACTCAGCCTTATAATGTGGATGTTTTTTTGTTTCGTTTTTAATCATTGTACCCTATTTCGACTAGTTAGGGCGCCGAGTCAAAGTATTGAATCTGTAAGTGCACCGCAAACTGAAAAAGTTTGGGAACCCCTGGTATATATTATATATATGTACATATAATACAATATAATCATTTATTTCAGAAAACATCCATATTTCGACACACACATTTTAAAAACAACTAATTCACATCAAAATAAAGACTGTAGACTACGCAGTGTTAAAGAAAGATATCATTCTGACAGCAATTCCAAGAGTGCAGCAATAAGAAACCTGAAATTAAGTAATATTGGGACACAGAAAGGAGTTGCACATAGGTTGTTTATAAAGTCAAAGATTCCAATGGTACACCTGTATCAGGGTTAGGGTAAGTCAATCGTGTCAAATAAGGGGAATACGTAAAGCAACTTAATTTTAGAATGCTGCAAGAAGCTGAATCCATAGTAAAAGTAAATTCAATATTTAGTATGGATAATAATTACATCAATGCAGTTCAATTCAAGATTCACGAGCAGTTCGAATCTGTCTTGTAGGTAGTGTCCCCTTCTCTGCCATGTCGAAGCATACCTTATCAAAGGCCTCACCCAAATCAAAACAAACGACACATCCAATTCGAAACCTCTAAACTTATCTAAATCACTTTAAGTGGTTGTAAACTAAACCACTCTGATTATCTAATGTATACAACTCGCTAGATATCGCACCCGTGCCTTAGGAATGTCATAAATAGTTTCGGGATCAATTGATTCGCTATAAGTACTAATGAGGCATGGTTCCTTTGGCCGACCTTGTCTTTCGAGCGACACATTTGAATTAAAACTTTTTACCGTCCACCCATTGAAGTTCAAACTTTATATATTCATTGTTAAGGTGGATTGTTCAGTTTTATAGGTGCAAAAGTAAGTTGGTAAAATCGTAAGCCGATAATAACATTATTCGGGTCTAGTTAATGCCGCCTTTGATACCAGGATTAGAAACGATTTAATAGTTTCGGCTCGTATATAGTTTGATGAAGCAGCCGATACTGAGATGAAATGAATTTGATTGTGACAGTTTGATGAATGTATGCAAAATTTCGAGTCGATTATAAAGAGAAATATTTAGAGCAGCTATAAAATTAGATTTTATAATAACTATTAATCAAGTCAATAGGATATCTAGGATTTAACTGTGATTACTAAGAGCGGTTTCGCACTACCTCCGATCCGAATCCGAGAAATATCGGTCCGAAGTAGCCATAGTACCATTTGTATAAGAGGTTGCGCACTAGATCCGATCTTTGTCCGTCCGAATTTGGAACATTCCCAATTCGGATTGAATTTGGATCTTGAATTCGTATTCGGATTGGAAGCAGTGCAAAAACGCTCTAATACCGCTTGCAATTTTTGATGATTATACCAAAATACCAAAATTATGGGGCAATGGGCAGGGCACATTGCTCGCAGAACGGATGGCTGATGGGGCCGAAAGGTACTGGAGTAACGACCGCGTACCGGAAGACGTAGCGTTGGAAGACCTCCCACAAGATGGACCGATGACCTTGTGAAGGCCGCAGGAATCCGCTGGATGCGGAAAGCACAGAATCGGTCGAAGTGGCGGTGCTTGAGGGAGGCCTATGTCCAGCAGTGGACGTCTCGACGAATGATGATACCAAAATACATTCTCACACGAACATTTATAAATGATAAGTATGTTAACCTTTCAACTGTCATTAACAAGACACAATAGAATTTTAATTGTTATCCACCTCAATGAGGCGTCGTAACAGATGATGAGACAGCCTCAATCAAGAGCGTCGTGCTTACGAATTTATAGTATATCTTCCAGAGCTTAAGAGTTTGTTGACTGATATGATAAGCTTTTCATATTGTTTTAGTAGTAGTGAGATATTCCACCGCTTATTGCCAAAAGGCTTCGGAAACTCAAAGATACATACAAGAATCAATCGACAAAAATAAAGAATGTATTGGATTATACGGTACAGAAGATCGCGAGGAAGACCTAGATGACACTCGTATGGACCAGGGAAGCATGGCACGTAAGGGAGCAGGCCGATAGTCAACAATGGGTGGAACAAGGCTGCCAATGATACTGATGACATATCTACCTAGAGCAAGCAAGCCTCCCCAACATATGAAAGTAAAGAAATGAATTTAAAAAAATAGTCTGTTGATAGATGCCTATTCAGATGTTCATTTGTTTAATGGAACAAATTATCTCCGCCTAGCCTTTTCCCGACTATGCTGGGGTCAGCTTCCAGTCTAACCGGATGCAACTGAATACCAGTATTTTTCATAAAGCGACTGCCTATCTGACCTCCACAACCTAGTTACTAGGTAACACGATACCCCTTGGTAAGACTGGTTGTCAGACTTTTGGTCTTCTAACTACCCGTAACGACTGTCAAAGATCTACAAATGACAGCCGGGATCAACGGCTTAACGTGCTTTCCGATGCACGGAGGGGTCTTGGTATGTAAAGATGGTCACCCATCCACGGAGCAACCGTGGCAAGCGTGGCTTAACCTGATCGATCCACCCGTGCGGCTGTTATTACTTAGCCACAAGTACTGTTAAATGTAGCAGATAAAGATTACTAAACAAAAGGCAATCTACAACTCGATCCTTATAATCTACCATCTAATACACTTGTTAAAACTAATATAATATCAACTAAAACTAGTCCACAAGACAGGCTAATAATAGCGCCGATAGAGACAGTCGCCATGATCAATTACGTATGACAACGACGGCAAAAACCATCATAGAAAGTGCTCAATGAAAAACTATATTAAGTTAGCTTATTGGACAATTTATTATTGCCATTACTGACTAACTTTCGATGTAATTTTAAATCTATGATGGAGATTGCTAGTAAAAAAGCGGCCAAGTGCAAGTCGGACTCGTACACGAAGGGTTCTGTACTACCGTACAATATTTTTAAAGCCCATCACAGACGTAGCTATAATATGCAGGGTGGCAGGGACATCGACGCGAAAACTGTTACCATGGGATCAGTACATGATTCTGAACCCCGCTGCGTTGAAATTTTTCGTCGGTTATTTAAAAAAAACAACTGTTCCATACATTTTGACCGCGTAGATCGTGGCGCCGCGCGCCGCCGCATAGGTCGTCGCGCACTTTTCTATGAAACAGCAGATTTTTTTTTTTAATAACCGTCTACAAATTTCAACGCAGGGGTTTCAGAATCATGTACTGAATCCATGGTAAAAGTTTTCGCGTCGATGTCCCTGCCACCCCGTATATTATAAGCAAGACATATTACGATATATTTTCCATAGTAATCTTCGAGCGACCTCAGACGGAGCTGTAATTTATATTTCCAAAAATTACGCAATAAAAAGCAAAAGATCAGTATATTAATATATATTATAGCTACGTCTGTGACGACCTTAATACTACTTATTTTTTGTTTCTTGTTTATGGACCTACTTTAATTTTAACTTTATTTTATTTTATTTGTTGTTATAGCAGCCAAGTATCTACTTATTACGGTTCAAAGATACAGCCCTATGACAATCGGACGGACGGACATCGGAGTCCTTAGTCATAGGATTGGCACGCTTTTGTACGGAACCCTAAAAATGCTATTGGTTAGGAGGATGGTTTGATATCGTAATGGGTGGCAATTTCATGTCGCTCATCAATTTCTAGAGGAATCAGGATGTGTCATTTCTGTTAGAAATTGACACACGTCTTATTAGCAGGGATTTGATGGCAACTTTTGTTTAGTTCTTTGCGTTTTTCGTGTATCAGCTATATATACAAATAACTGGCGAAATGTGGTTGTACCTGCTACAGGGACACCTCTGCCCAACCCTTCGGGGAAACAAGGCGTGATGTTATGTTATGTTTATGTTATACTAATATAATAAATCTGAAGAGTTTGTTTGTTTGAATACGCTAATCTCTGGAACAACCAGTCGGATTTGAAAAATTACTATTGCATTTGATAGCCCAATTCTTGATGAAGGTTATAGGCTATTTAATATCACGCTATTACCCTTAGGAGCCGAGCAAAAAGAAAAAAAGTCAGAAAGTACGCTAAGTGAAAACGACGTAACAGCGCTGCTGGGGCCAGGCGATGCGATGCGACGCGGTGGGTCTACGGCCGAGGGCTGTTGAGACCAAAACTACAAACGTATAGTATACAGCGAAGTTTTATAAAAATAGTAATAGTAATTTATTTATTTTCTCTCAAAAAGGTACAAATTCGGTACATGGTATACTGGGTTACAAACAGATTCAAACCTTTGTGAGAGCTGGAGTCTATACTGGGTTCGGGACCTGTATGACAGATCTCCAGGCTCACACTCTTAAAATTACAACATTAAATTGTACTTACGTACTACATACAATATTAAAGCTCCAAGTAATGAGAGGAAGGGAATTAATTTAAAAACAAAAGATGTGCTATGTGTGTCTTGGAGGTTGTGTGTCCGTGAGTACAATATAAGTCCTAGCGCCCAGCCTCCATGAAGAGCACTGTGCGCGAGCACCTACTTGCCCGAGAGTGTGTGTGTGTGTGTCTGTGTGTGGTTAACAAGGTGAAACGCGATAAAAGATAAATTTGAGTAGGTGCATATTCCCGGAAGGCGAAATTATTTTAAAATATTTAGTAAATGTTCAGTCTCTGCATAATTTAATTCAAATAGCCATTTCGTAACAGTTTTTTTACATTCTGATCTGCACATTGGGTGTATATTTAAAATTTTATTAACCTTGTTATAGACGTAACCACTGAGGAAAGGGAAACTACGTTGGGCTGAACGACAATTTGTGCGGATGGAGGGACAAACAGTATGTTTACGCCGTTGGGAGACAATTTTGCACGGAGCGTAGGAAGTTTGAGAGTGTGTAGTTAAAACAAGATTAAGGATAAATAATTTGCGAACAGAGAGAACCGTACATGTTTTATAAAGATCGATGGTAGGAAATCGGTAAGGTAACCGCCATCCAACCTTCAAGAGTGCCCTTTGGGCACGCTCCAATTTCAGCATATAAGTTTTTGCTGATCCACCCCAAGTAATTATGCAATATTGTATAAGTGATTGGCAGAAGGCGAGATATACAAGTCTTAGCACCGAAGAGTCCGCAGCGTGACGTAGGGACTTAAAAATGTAAATCAACCTGCGCAGACGTGAGGTGAGTGTGTTTATGTGTGTAGAGAATGACAGGCAATCATCAATTTGTACACCGAGATATTTGACAAAACTGAGGCGAGAGAGGCAGGGGCAATTACAAACAGTGAGGTGAGGTGAAATACAAGAGTGGGCAATCAAGGAGTAAAGAGAGGAAGGAGGTTTCCCAGCGGCAGTAAAAGAAAAGGTTAGGTAATTAGTTTTGTCCGCATTTAAAGTAAGCAGGTTTTGAGCCAACCAGTCGGTGACAAAGTTGAGTCCGGATTGTGCATGCTGGAACACCAGCTCCCATGAGACTCCGTGGAATAGTAGGGCAGTATCATCGGCATAGGTGAAGATGGATGCATTGGGAAGCATTAGCCGGCAGAGCTCATTTATATAAATGAGAAAAAGGGTTGGGCCTATAATACTGCCCTGGGGAACCCCGTATGATATGGGGAGCTCGTGACTTGTCCAATCACCGATCCTGACACACTGCCGCCTACCCGAGAGGTAACTCTCAAAGAGAGCAAGTTGGATGCCTCTAATACCGATCCTTTCAAGTTTAGCAATAAGATTGGGGACAGATATCGTATCGAAGGCTTTGGCCAGATCCAAGAAAATACCAATTACTTTCTGCTTTTTATCCAGGTTGGAGAAGATGTTAGTGGTTAGGTCTAGCACAGCATTATTTGTGGAGATTCCGGAACGGAAGCCATATTGAGAAGAAGAAATAATATGATTTTGCTCTAGGTACTTAACCAATCTGTTATTCATGAGCCTCTCAACTAATTTTGAAAGCGTAGGCAAAATTGATATAGGTCTGTAGTTATTTGATCGATCTCTGTCCCCAACCTTATGCACAGGATGCACTACTGCCAGCTTAAGTGCATCAGGAAAGATGCCAGAATTAAATGCCAAATTACATATATGAGTCAGATGGGGGGTGAGGAGATTTTTAAATTTCTTAAGGAACGAGCCCGATATTCCATCAGAACCTACCGCACAATCGCTTCTCAACTTTCCGATCAAAATATCTAAAACTGATTCGTCAGTTTCTAGCATGACAAAGCTGTTGTGATACAGTGGGAGATCACCAGTCTGTGGAGGTAAGCATGCGGAGACGTATGGTACGTTTTCAGCTAATGTACGTCCAATGTTAGCAAAGTACGAGTTCACTTCATTTACAGAGCGCTGAAAAGAAAGTACGAGTTCACTTCATTTAAAATGTGACTGTTATTTTAATATTGCGATGTCTTCTTACAACTTCCACGCGAACGAAGTTGCGGGCAGAACCTACATGTTTTCATAATAGAATTTAGGATTTTAGGAGCATAACAAAGGTGGTGGAGTTGGGATACAGATCCCTCTCAGTGAGATCCAAGCATCTAAATCGTCACCATCATTAACAGTCAGCATAGACCAGTCGTGAGGAAACCGGCATGTCCTAGAACCAAAAAAAAGTGGTGGCACTCCGGGAGTGCCGAAAGAAGTGAAAACTTGAACAAGATCGCCTTAGTGGAAGAAAAATACTTGTATAGAACATTGGTCCGTAATATAATATAAATAAAGAGCACAATCGCGTTTACAAAAATGAGGTGTCGTCACGGTGTCGCGAAATCAATGGTTTAGTCCCATCTTAAAAATGCCCAATGCGCCTAAAGAAGTTTTCACTTCAAAAATTCGAAGACATGTGACATCCATCAACCCGCACTGGCCCGCGTGGTGGATTACAGCCCACTCCCTCTCAAAGGAAGCCTGTATCCCAGCAGTGGGAACATTAGAGGGGCATGATTATGCTATGCTTAAACTATATCGGACTTTTAATTAAATATAGGTAAGTACCTAGTTATGCCGATGACATGGTGCTGCTGGCCCCATCGATCAGTGCCCTCAGGAAACTCATGTCTGTTTGTGAGCGATATGCGGAGGCCCAAGGCCTCAGATATAATGCAAAAAAGAGCGAGTGTCTGATGTTTAAGGCAGGCACTAAAGACTATCGTGAAGTGCCGCCTGTCACACTCGGTGGGACTGCGTTAGAGTGGGTAAACTCTTATAAATATCTGGGGCATTGGGTCACCGCAACGCAGACGGATAATGTTCACATGGAGAGGGAGCATAGAGCGCTGTCAGTCTGGAGCAATATGTTACAAAGTGCTCGAGGGGTGTAAAAACTACTCTATTTAGGGCATATTGCCAATCATTTTACACCTGCAGTCTATGGGTCGATTACACGCAAAAGGCTTACAGCGCCTTACATATCCAGTACAACAACGCATACAGGGCGCTGTTGGGGTTGCCACGACACTGTAGCGCATCAGGGATGTTCGCAGAGGCACGTATAGATGACTTTTATGCAATCATGCGAATGCGTGTCGCCTCCCTGATGCGGCGGGTGCGGGACTGTGCCAACAGCTTCTTGGTCACTGTAGCCGATAGGGCAGAAGGTCTAATACTCAGACACTGGACCAGGACACAGGTATTACCGTCAAATCGTGCCTTGAAATGATATTAATTTTAATAATTGTATATGTGGTTGTCTTATTAGTGATGTTGACATTACAGTTATGATTTTGACATTATAGTTGTGATTTTGACATTATAGTTATGATTTTGACATTATGATTGTGATTTTGACGTTATTATTGATTGTTTTGACATTACTAGTAATTATGACCAAAGTTTGCCAAATATTATTATGTACTAACACTAATGTTTAAGATGTGTATGTAACTAACAAATTGGATTGTATGATCGGAAATAAATTTTTTGGTTGATTGATATGTCTATTCGATTGCACGCCATTTCTCCCGATCTTCAGCCTCTCATGCGTCCATTAGGTACCATCATCATCTGCCTAGCCTTTTCCCAACTATGTAGGGGTCGGCTTCCAGTCTAACCGAATGCAGCTGAATCCAGTATTTCACTTGGAGTGACTGCTTATCTGATCTCTACAACCCAGTTATTGGGTAACACGATACCTCTTGGTAAGACTTGTTGTCAGACTTTCGAGCTTCTGACAACCCGTAACAATTTGCAAAGACCTACAAATGACAGCCGGGACCAACGGATTTATGTGCTTTCCGAGGCACGAGATCGTCCATTAACCATCTTAGCCATATTTTAGTAATGTGATCAGTATTATTAACCCTATTCATTGTACTCAAGAATAATGGGATGCCCATTCCATCTCAATTAATGTTATTTAGCAATAAATAACAAAAGCAATGCAAAAGTAAATTTAATTACGACAGTTCAATTATATTTATTGCATTAACGTTCTGGATCAAAGAAAGGAGTACCTAAGTATTGTTTATTTGCTTTCAAAATCATATGAAAGTGATTGGGATTAAGAGCGTGCTACACAAATTAGCTTCTAAAGAGGCAGATTAAACATTGAAAAGGTCCTCTTGCATGAATTGTAGTGTTTTACAAAATATTTCTTAATATCTTGACGAATGGACATAACAATACAAGAAATAAAATGGCATCTTATTAGTTCCAATGACGTCCATAAAATTAGAAACAAGATGTCATATTCCATTTAATTGTACAACAAAAATCTTTCCAAGAAAACGCACATTAATTACTTAGCACGAGCGCCGAGATACCAGGATCGCATAAAACTGTATGATTTATATCTTATTTATCGAATCAAAGGCTGGAGCATCGTTCAAAGGAATATCATAATCTCCCGTTTGAAGCTAGTACTTGTTTGTTATCATTTAATAAACATATACGAATTATTGTGTCAAGAATAGCTGTGATATAACACAGGCATAGTTTTATGAGTAATGTCGGCTTTGAGCGTTGTTTAAACATCCTTTCGGATTTTAACTGCGGTTGTGAATTTGAAATGGGTTATAATCGTTGTATAACGTTGCTGAAAACAAAATATGTCTTTGAAACTTGCTAAGGATCTTGAAGTGAATTATTTAAATATACGATTTTACGCATAATTTCGGAGGTAATAATGACTTGATATTCATTTCGACATTGAAGCCTCAAAAACAATTCTAAAAGGCTACGGTATATTACGGTACCTACTTGTTGAGCAAACATTTCGAATCTAAAAACATTTAATAGAAAGTTAACGACTTCCTGTGTGTCTTGTTTAACCATTTAATCAAACCTTAATGTCCATATTTCTGTTAGCAGACAAAAAAGAAAGTAGAAGAAGATTTAGTGGATCACGTATCCATTACTGAAAAGAAGAAATTAGCCTGATAGCATAACTCTGCACTCGTTATGAAAATTAAATTCAAATTCAAATGTTTATTGCTCAACACAGTACATAATCATACATTTCTAGATATCAAGTGAAGCGCAGTTCACTATGTTACACCAATTCAGGCATGCAAAATTATCATTAAAATAATACCATTAAAAAAAAGAATTTGAAAAATAAATTTGAATTTTATACCTAGAATTTCATAAATTCCAATTAATACCTTTTACAATGTCATTAATTTCAATGAATACCTTATAAAATGTCATAAATTCAAATTACAATTAGTACTCTATACAATGTCATAAAATCATTATTAATACCTTATCTATTATTTATATGTTTAAAACAGTCAACACATCATTAATAATTAACAATACAAATAAAACTTATAAAATGTCATAAATTCCAATTACAATTAATACTATATACAATGTCATAAAATCATTATTAATACCTTATCTATTATTTATATGTTTAAAACAGTCAACACATCATTAATAATTAACAATACAAATAAAATGATTGTAATAAAATTAATCGCAACAATTTTAATGACAACAAGTACTTACTCGCTTTCATGTTTTAAAAAAATAGGACTGTTTTGGTAATTCTGATTCTGAATTGTACAAATAAAAGCGATTGCGATCGCACGGGTTTTACGAAATAAAGTTACAGATCTTTTTTTTATTTGTAATCAAAAAGCCATATCAAGAGAGAACAGATGTTAAAACCGACAGAAAAAAAAAACAGTTTTAAAATAAATCCATCAAAAACCTATCAGATAAGGCTTAAACATTAGCAAAAAAAAGCGCCCATAGCTTTAACTAAATTAAATTAGGCTAATCGATACCTTTCAATAGAGAACGCCGGCCACCCTAAATTCCATTAATATTAATACACACATAAACAATTATATAACTCTAGGCCGTTTTAGGAGTGAATTCATCCTAATTATGTCGAAATAGGCGTTAATAGGACATCTAATGGGCCGTTTTATGACCACGCGGGCCTTCAAAGAGCCTCCCGTACTATTTATTGGCCTCTTTTTGTGTCCCGATCTAAGTTTTTGTGTAAACACTTCGGAACTTAGAAGTTCGAATTCAATCGTTCAATTTGAACGTTTTGAACGTCTCAGTTTTTAAAGTTTTCGGTAAACTTCGCTTGTTCGGTAAATTGAAAAACTTTGTACATTTTGAGTGACACTTAAAATTGATTTGTTGCGTCAATATTATAAAGATGTCGGAGTTTTTATGTTGAATGTGTGCTGCAGAAGCTTCTAGTTTTATGAACGAAGATTAAAAAAGCATGAACATAAAATTATAAGTAGAAAAAATCGAATACGTTGGTGGCTTAAAATTCTTAGTTACGATTAGGAAGAACTGTTGGTTGAGTCTTGACTTTGAGTGTTTTTGATGAAATTAAGTATTTCCACTAACTGAAACCGATTTTTCTTCAAAATTGTACCTTTAAATTTAAAGACTAAACCGTTTTTATCAACCAACACACTTATTTTCAAACATCTACCTAGCAAGCTTCACATATACTCAAAACCCGAAGAGAATTTCTGTCATATCGTTTTGCTTCTAACCGAAGGTATGACCAAAAGAATAGGCACCATTGCACCATAATTTATAGCGAAGCCCGGACGAGCTATACGCTATAATAGCTTCTCAGACACCTTCGCGTGTCAGAGGGGGACGGGGCTATCCGCGAGAGAGGGATGCAAGACCAGAAGCGCCGCTCCACGTCAAAATACGTGCTCCGTTCGTTTTATTACCTTGCGGTGATGTGGCCAAAGGGTAGGACGTCGATATCGATAGATTTTTGTTTTTTGTTTTATTTGTCGATAAAATGAGAGGTGAAGTTGATGAAAGAAGAAAAAAGAATTTTCACTCTTTTTTAGGGCTCCGTACCCAAAGGGTAAAAATGGGACCCTATTACTAAGACTTCGCTGTCTGTCCGTCCGTCTGTCTGTCACCAGGCTGTATCTCAAGAACCGCGATAGCTAGACAGTTGAAATTTTCACAAATTGTATATTTCTGTTGCCGCTATAACAACAAATACTAAAAACAAAATAAAATAAATATTTAAGGGGGGCTCCCATACAACAAACTTGATATTTTTGCCGTTTTTATAGATAATGGTACGGAACCTTTCGTGCGCGAGTCCGACTTGCACTTGGCCGGTTTTTTTAAGGTGAGTACATTAATCAGCCAAATTCAGTTTTATTTGTTCTCTTCAGTGCTTATTAAATTGTAGATAAGTACTGTAGAAGCCTTATCTATTAAATTAAGAGATATCTTCTACTAAAAAAAAGAGCTTCTCAGGAAAATACAGGTCAAGCATCTGGTTAGACTGGAAGCCGACCCCAACATAGTTGGGAAAAGGCTAGGCTCCACAGTCATCAGATGATGACTGTGGAGAACATTAAAAACCAAATCGATTGATAACTAAACATTAAAAAACACTACAAAGTGAAAAATAACTTTAATTTCGGAAGTCGGTGTCTTGGGTTTTGTATTTTCGTTTTTTGCCACCGACTTCCGAAATTAAAGTTATTTTTCACTTTGTAGTGTTTTTTTTTTGGAGGTCGGTTGTTTGTTTTTTGTAAAAAGTTTTTATTTTTCACTTTTTAGTTGTGGTACCTACCCCACACAAATTCGAATACCACTACCTGCTACCAGTGACAGAAACTTATCATATCATCTACATACTAAGTGGGAAAAAAAACGTATTTTGTAGCTAACTCAAAAACTATCCAAGCAAAGTTAATAAAATTTATATGGGACCAATTCCAGAGCACACCCTTTCAAACAAAAAAATAATTTTCAAAATCGGTCCACAATTGACGGAGAAATCGGAGGACATACATAAAAAAAAACAAACATACGCGACGAACATATAACCTCCTCCTTTTTGGAAGTCGGTTAAAAAACAGTGGCACTCCGGGAGTGCCGACAGAAGTAAAAACTTGAACAATTTAACTGTGCAGGAAATACTTTTAATGAGGTGTCACGGTAACAGTGTCGTGAGTTCAATTGTTTTTTCCCATCTCAAAAATGCTCAACGCGCCCAAAGAAGTTTTCACTTCAAAACTGCTTCAATATACCTAGCAATTGTAAAAACTATGTTATCTAACTATCAATATAAAAACGCCAGATTTAAAAGATTTAACATCCAACAAAAAACATCGACAACAACAAAACCGCTCACTCACACGCACATCCCTAAAGCCGGTGCGGCGGCAACATCAAAGGAGGCCACCTCTTTGATGTGGCCGATGGCGCGCGCCGCCAAACGCCGTAAGCGCCAAATCCATACGTCATCCTCCTGTCATTATAACGCCTCACAATCGAGGCACGGAATGTGAAATTACTTATGAGACAATATAAATTGACAACTCGGTTAATACCGATTACTTGCCTTTAGTGATGTGATGTCACTCTGTCGCTCGGAACTTCGATTGGCAAGGTGATGCCTTCAATTAGGTGAATTGATTTCGGTAATTTTGTGAGTTGATGAAATTGACAGGTATTGGGTAAGTTAACTTTTTCTTTCGTCATTTTTATTAGGGAAGGTGCTTTGGTAAGTGATACTTGTGTTTAAAAAAAAATCATTGATATTACCTACACTAATTTGTAAATTAAACTTTTTGTTTAATTCATATTGACGTTTGACTGAGCCGGATCGACACGATGTTGTAAGAGCCTGTGTCCCAGCAGTGGGAACATTATAGGCTGATTATACTAAGCAACATCTATACTAATATTATAAAGAGGAAAGATTTGTATTTTTGTATGTAACGAATAAACTTAAAAACTACTGGACCGATTTGAAAAATTCTTTAAGCAATGGATAGCTACATTATCAGCGAGTAACATAGGATATATTTTATCCCCGTACTCCTACGGGAACGGGAACAACGTGGGTGAAACCGTGATACGTCCGTCACAAAATAGTGTATTCGTAATTAAACGCGCTTTTCATCTATAGCTACAAATAAATAAAATTGAACTGTCTGTTTGTAATGTGTCAAAATAACAGCTTTTTACTAAATTCTTATGAAAGTACTAATTTTTTTTTGTGTCTCCCTGTTTGGTCCGGTTAGTCTTCAAAACGGCTGAACCGATTTTGACGGGACTTTCACTGGCAGATAGCTGATGGTATAAGAGTAACTTAGGCTATTTTTATTTTGGAACAATAATTAGAGTCCACACCGGCGAAGCCGTTAGCAACACCTAGTATTTTTATATGAAAAATCCTCGGTTCAATTATGAAAGCTATGAGCTTCAAATTGCTGTCACCGGCGAATAAAATGCAATAGTTTTAACTTTATTGCACATTTAGATGTCCGATTACACTATGTAATTTTTTTTCCTACGGTTATTTCAGAAGTTACGAGATTTTAAGGTGTATTGTAATGAATGTAAAAAATCACTTTTCTTTTGGTATTCGAACAATTCCGCTATGTATATATGATATGAGATATGTCAATAAGATATTCACAAAAAACAGTTTTTTAATTTTCCTGTAAAATTTGGTTTTTACGATTACGATTTTATTCGCCGGGGACAGAAAAATGATAGTTTAGTTCTGTTATTCTAATCTTGATCTCAGCTGCTTCTTGGGAAAGTTCAGTCCAAAGCCAGACTGATTGATTGAGACTTCATAACCTTCTTCTTAATACTAATTAATATCGGATAATATCTTGTGGATCACTGTCCCCGTTTTCACTCATTTATCTTATAGTTGCATTTAAGACACTGAAGCTTTTATGCAGCCATCTTTTGATAAGCCTGATGAATCAATTTAAGAACTTAATTGATTAATCTTTTGTTTGTTATTGACGAGTTGCTGATGGACATTCAATTAATGTGTGCAATAAATACGTTATTTAAAGCTATTAAGTTTTTAAATTAAGTACTCAATCTTTGGTAGATAGGTAGTTTTATGGTTAGCATTGCGCCGTTTTTTTTTAAATCTATCTCAAATACTTTCTCATTTCTTTTTTCGTGTGGTTAGTGACTAACCTGGTGTTGAATTTTAAAGCCACACATGGGCCTCTGACTTGGCTTCACATGCCGTTGAGAAATATCTCTCATGCAGGCATGCCGGTTTCCTCACGATGTTTTCCTTCACCGTTTTTTAAGCAAGTGATAATTATACAATACGCACATGAATTCGAAAAGTCACAGGTGCGTGCCTTGGGTTCGAACTCGAGACCTATGACTTGGCAGGCCGACGGTCACACCACTAGGCTATCACTGCATGACTAGAAACGCTTGTAGATTGCCTTTTAGGAGTTAAAAACACCTATTACACCAAATTTTCTTTTTCCAGGTGCTGCAGTTTCCATGGACAACCGAATCCAGTTTATTTTTAGGCTCCTTGTAGGTTTCAAACAGCCTTTCTCAGAATCAAATACTTAGCCCCAATTTAAGATTTGATATCCTCAATATCGCGAAGCATAACCTGTCACTTAAGCCATTTCCACACCGCACTTAGAACAATAGTCGCGCTTGTGAAAGGGCACAAAAAGAAAATTACACGTTACATCGCATCGCATTGTGAACAATAATTTGGGCAACCCTTTACATGTGTTTCACGATGTGAATCTTTTAGATTTTTTGTTAATACACGCTCTACAAAAGATGTCTGCCCATTGATAAGGGCAGAGGGTAATAATGTCTGGTTATGTTTTTTTTTTTTTTTCAGTCATGGTGGTCTTTCGAGAGTATATTTTAATTAATGACAGACCAGCACCTGCGCAACACACTTTCAATCACAATCCAAGGAAATTCTTAACGCATCCTACTTATATACAGTGTGATTCTTCATAATGTGCACATATCGAAATGAGGGAATTTATGCTTAATTTAACGACAGAAAAAATATTTAAAAAAATCTAAATATTTTTTATACTTTTTATGGAATTAAAAAAATTGTAACAAAACTGTGTAACTTTTAAACTGAAGCTATCGCGATAAAACAAACTCCATAATGATTGGAAGTAAGTAGGCGTCCACATAAAATTAAAATTGAGAAAAAAAACTACCCTCAATTGAAAATAAACATATTTTTTTAGCAAAAATCTGTTTTTTTTTCATCAATTTTTACAATAATTGTAAAATTTATAAATAAGGTGCCAAAGAGAATAACATATTTTTTTTTTGATACAAAAAATAAATAAAAAGAAAAAACCATTTTTTCCATCGATAAAATTAAGCATAGATTCCCTCATTTCGATATTTGCACATTATGAAGACTCACACTGTATATTATATAAAATATTATAAATGCGAAAGTTTGTGAAGATGGATGGATGGATGTTTGTTACTATTTCACGCAAAAACGACTGAACGGATTTGGATGAAATTTGGCACACAGATAGTTTATAACCTGGATTAACACATAGAATACTTTTATACGATATTCCCACGGGATCGAGACTTATGCGGGTGAAACCGCGGGGCGCTGCTAGTTGCTTCATCAGTTTGAAAAATCGTATGCTCAACAACGGTGTATATGGGTAGGAAAATTAAATATAATCTAAATAAATATCAAAAAGGAAATAAAAATCGTGAAACTTCTTGAGGTTGAGGTGGCTGAATTGTCAAAATGAAAGGCATTGCGATCGATTGCCATTTTACGTGTGTTCAAAAATTCAAATTCAAAATATTTTATTTCACATAAACCTACATGAGCACCTATAAAACGTCAGAAGCTAGGTGCACGGGTCCAATTGGTCGTTTCCTATGAAAAAGAGCCGGCAAGAAACTCCACGGTTAGTACTCTTTTAAAAATAATTGTCTTTTACAATACTTTCAAATAACAGTGTTACTAGGTATGGGAGCAGTGGCGTGCGTTTCATAAAGACAGAAAGACACTGCCTACCCTAGTTCTGATAATAGATCTAATATTATTTTATCAATAAACAATACAAATCATAAATCAGCTCTACCTATCGAGTGCCGGTGGTATCATCATTCGAATTTCGCATCATCTCGATTCGCGCTGCACTAGCGCCGCCTCGCCTCTGCCACGGTAAAGACACAAACTATTCGTCTCTGAATGTTTTTATGTGTGCTCTCGTGGTAAGTCGTATTTAATGTGTGTGCGTTCCTATAGCTACGCGGGCTTTGCTGACACACAATGACAAAAATCACGCACACAACTGCAAGAAAAGCCAGTGTCTTTTTGTAGTTATTCTATACAGCTAAGACGAAAAATTACGACTCGTACCGAACATTACCGAACGAAAGTTTGCGATGCAATGCAATGCAAATATTTTAGGAAATATTGTTTCATTGAATTTTATACATTTAGATGACCATAATTTTTTGTCGTATAACCTTTTTTACCCGTTTTACTATAGTTGCCATATTGTTTGAGGTGCGTTGTGTTTGTGAATACGCTATCAGGTAATTAGAATTTGATTGTTGTTATTAGTGTAAAATGGATAATATTGTCTGTGAAAGTTGTTCAGATGGTGTGTGTATTGAGAAAATAAAACATGATGCGTTTTCAAAACTATCTTTCGGTGAAAAAAAACAAGTTATCGAGATAGGTCGTGGTACACCGGATTTGCAATTAATACAAATTAAAGGTAAAGTCAATCGTAAATTCAATAAAAAACAATATGATTCATATCATTGGCTGACAGGTTGCATACACAGTAATCGGTTATTTTGTTTCGTTTGTCTACTATTTTCAAATAATAAAACTGTCTGGAACGACACCGGTTACGCTGATATTCATAATTTTCCTACCGCCGCGAGAAAACATGAACAATCTGAAAAACACTTAGAAGTTGCCCTTAAATATCACATCTTTGGAAAAAATCGTATAGAGATGCGTTTAATCATCAATCAACAAGACGACGCGACGAACGAAAACCAATGTGCAGTATTTTTGGTGAGTAAAATTTTCTGCCTACCCTGTCTTAAAACTGTGTGCACGCCACTGTATGGGAGGACAGTGTAGGTCTTTCAATAATTACCAGGTAGTTAACAAAATAGAAAATGGTCAACAGATCTACAATCCACTAAGCCTACAGCGTTCTCACATTCACAAAATAGAAAAGAATCTATGCAAAAGATAAATAAATGAATGCAACATGTTATCATGTTACACTGTATGTCCATTGATTTGATCCAACCTTATTCTTTACCTACCCAAAACCATGCATGAGGTAACTATACTCCATTTGAAATAAGATTAGACATTTAACTAAACCTTTTTTACAGTCCGTTCAACCGATTTTGACTTCTATTGCGTTGGTGGCATGACAAATGGCAGCTGCAGTAAACAGTTGGTTTGTAACCACATTTTTTGCTTTTAATGCCATCCTTATGCCTACGCAGTAGAAGTCAAAATCGGTTGAACGGACTGTAAAAAAGGTTTGTTTAAATGTCTAATCTTATTTCAAACGGAGTATAGGTACCGTTTATTTACATAATATACTCTTCTAAGCTTGAGGTAGTATCATCATTATCATTATCAGTCGTAAGACGTCCACTGCTGGACATAGGCCTTCCCCAAGCATCACACACATCGATCGGTCTTGAGGTGTAATAGTTATAGAAAAAACAATCTTCCGAAAAAACACTACAAAGTGAAAAATAACTTTAATTTCGGAAGTCGGTGTCTTTGGTTTAGATTTTTCGGTTTTTGCCACCGACTTCCGAAATTAAAGTTATATTATTTTTTTCGGAAGTCAGTTGTTTTTAGGGTTCCGTTAAAAAACGGAACCCTTATAGATTCGTCATGTCTGTCTGTCTGTCTGTCTGTCTGTCTGTCTGTCTGTCTGTCTATCTGTCTGTCTGTCTGTCTGTCTGTCTGTCTGTCTGTCTGTCTGTCCGTCCGTATGTCACAGCCACTTTTTTCCGAAACTATAAGAGCTATGCTGTTGAAATTTGGTAAGTAGATGTATTCTGTGAACCGCATTAAGATTTTCACACAAAAATAGAAAAAAAACAAATAATTTTGGAGTTCCCCATATTTAGAACTGAAACTCAAAATTTTTTTTTTCATCAATCCCATACGTGTGGGGTATCTATGGATAGGTCTTCAAAAATGATATTGAGGTTTCTAATATCATTTTTTTCTAAACTGAATAGTTTGTGCGAGAGACACTTCCAAAGTGGTAAAATGTGTGTCCCCCTGTAACTTCTAAAATAAGAGAATGATAAAACTAAAAAAAATATATAATGTACATTACTATGTAAACTTCCACCTAAAATTGGTTTGAACGAGATCTAGCAAGTAGTTTTTTTTTAATACGTCATAAATCGTAAACTTATCGTTACTTGCTGCTACGGAACCCTTCATGGGCGAGTACGACTCGCACTTGGCCGCTTTTTTTTTATATAATATTTTTATTTTTCGCTTTTTAGTTATGATACCTACCCCACAAAAATTCAATACCTGCTATGTAAATAACAGTGACAGGAACTTATCATATCATCCACATACTAAATGGGAAAAAATACGTATTATTGAAGCTAACTTAAAAACTGCCCAATCAAAGTTAATAAAATTTATATGGGACCACCTCTGAAGTATGACCTACTAAACAAAATAAGAATCATCTAAATAAATTCATAATTGGCGGAGTAATCGCGTAAAAAACAAACAGAAAAAAGAACAAACAGTCGAATAGAGAACCTCCTCCTTTTGGAAATCGGTTAAAAACGGGTCTTATCGAGTGTCATTCGAAACGCTAGAAGGGGACGCTCTAAAAGTCTAGAACACACGTTCTTAAGAAAAGTCAGATGCGTCGTACTTGGAACTTGCATGTATGAACATAAACTAAGCAAAAGGAGTATGCAAAGATCGTAGTCTATGGTATGGGTCTTATAAAAACATACTTTTTTTTTCGAAACAAATTATTTCGTACTTTATCTTGACGTTACTCTAATTATCACAAACTAAATCCCACCGACCATGACCGCAGTCCCAAATAAAACTCAATTAGCATCTTCACAAAAAAGAAACCGCCAAAAGCTCTAGTTGACCGCACACATCATAATATTTCAGCTAACAAGAACTTTTAATAAAGCACAAAAGATTCGGACTTCTCATCAATCAAATAAACAAAATATGTCCGGAACTGACTATCAAGTGTATTATTAAATAACATTTTAACAGATAACCGTGAATAATTAGACAATGTAACATTTTCCGTCCATCCGTCAACCTTTATCATGGAGAAAAATCGTCTAATTCACACCTTCAAACGGTCAAACTTTGACGTATGAAGAACTTATTTTTATTAGTGTTGCCAGGTGATTTTTACCTTTTATGGTGGGTGATTTTGCTTGTATGTTTTGACGTAGAGTGTTTCCTCGTTTTTAAAGACAGAAGGTCAGTGAAGAATATGAAGATCCACATTGTAATGCGTTTGGCTCATTGTTGGTCTTGTAAGTAATAGGAATTGTTGAAAACATCTGAAGCTTCCTCAACATTTCAGACCACACTGGAACATACAAAAAGTTTAGCAGGACCAAAATCGAGACCACTTTCAGCGAGAAAAGATTTTCATTTAGGAAAGGTCCTATACCCAGCTTTAACCTGAAAAGAAAATCTCCGAAAAATTCTAAACATATTTATTTAATAAAGTTCTCCCGGTTTTACGCAACAAACTTCCAAGCTAAATCAACGTTATTACTGGCAACACCGAATCCTGTATTCAAATTAATCAAGTGGGACCCTAATTATGGCATATTTTAAAATGTTTTCGTTGAACGACACAGTTTTGACAGAGGTGCAAAGATAAATGATCTCTAATTACGGAACCATCCGCTAGGGGGCGTGGCTCGAATCCGCACTGAATCTAATGGTTCGCTCGCAACTGTTACGGACATAAGCTTGGCTTATGGGTTTGCTTGACTTTTAAGGTTATTTTTTGGGGATATTGGACTGTACAAATCGCATGGAAAATTGGACTGTCCGAAATAGCTTATTGATTATAAACTGATCAGCCGCTGAAAATGCTGGTGCAAGCACTTGCAGCGCTACTGAAATAAAGAAAACTCAAATGAAATAAAAAACATATGATAAGAACGTTGTGACAGTTGAACATGACAGTCATAGAGTTCATATTTCCATGGTTAGAAAAGTACAGAAGAAACACATCTTACATGGAAGAGGTACCTAATTCTTATACTAATTTTAATCATTAGGGTAGGTATACCTACCCATAAATGATATAAAATGATGTTAAAAAAAGAATGGGGCTTATCCAGCATTTGGATGCCGTTACTAGGAATAGTTTTAAGAAGAATACAGACAAGTATCACAAACAGACAAGGTTATTTATGACAGCTACATTAAATACCCGAATATAAAATTTAGAAACAACTTAGTAATATGACCTTATTGAACTTGAATAAAAACTTATTCACAATCTTACCTATGATAAAAAATTCGGATATAAAATGTGTTCATGATATTAAAAATCATCGCGAATTATTATGGCATCATGGCTTCTGTATAATTGCACATGTTGGCATACTTCACCACCATGGCACAGATGTCAAAAAAAAAGTTGTCTATGCTTAGTGTGATAACCGGTATAAAATAGAGTGTGACACCATACCTAGACAAAGTGACCTGCTATCAGCGATAAGGATGATGGAAATGTAAAAAATGTATTGGATTGAGTCCTGATGAAAGTCGTTGTAATTGTCACTCTAGACAAGTGACCCTCTGATTTTTTCAGTTGTCACTTTGCTAGACCGTCATGAGTCTGAACGTAGATATTTATACATCATGTATATGCTTCATGGGCTATGCTTGGAGTTTCCCTACGTGATCGAATCAGAAATGAAGAGATCCGCAGGAGAACCAAGGTAACCGACATAGCCCGAAGAATTGGAAAACTTAAGTTCCAATGGGCATGGCACATTGCTCGCAGAACGGATGGCCGATGGGGTCGAAAGGTTCTGGAGTGGCGACCACGTACTGGAAGACGTAGCGTTGGAAGGCCTCCCACAAGATGGACCGATGACCTTGTGAAGGCCGCAGGAATCCGCTGGATGCGGAAAGCACAGAATCTGTCGAAGTGGCGGTGCTTGGGGGAGACCTATGTTCAGCAGTGGATGTCTTTTGGCTGAAATGATGATGATGATGATGATACATCATGTAAAAAAACCTGTCTGATCCGTGAGGGTGTTGTTAAGTATCGTACTGAGAGTCTATTTATGTAGAATTTTTAAGGAAAAAAGAAAAAAAAGCGCCTCATTTTTTTTTCGATGGGGATTTTTACCGGGTATTGTCGTTTAGCGGGTTCTACAAGTCCTGTTGAAAATTTGCATTTTTTCTTATAAATTTGGGATAATTTTGGAACTAAAAATACGAATTTTGAATAGCATTTTTTTT
This sequence comes from Agrochola lychnidis, assembly GCA_963680765.1. Lineage (NCBI taxonomy): Eukaryota > Metazoa > Arthropoda > Insecta > Lepidoptera > Noctuidae > Agrochola > Agrochola lychnidis. The sequence continues at coordinate 8,586,277 of OY796869.1, read as the reverse complement.
TTTCAAAAATTGTAATAAGATTTTTTATTACTTTTTGGTAATGTTATTGCAGGACCTATGTGCCCCTTTCAGATCGGACAGAGTTTTTTTTTTACATATTGTATATCTACGATTACGAAACAAATGATACTCGGCAGCAGTCAATAGGCCATAAGTTAGGGTATCTCATACCCGATGGAACGTAGGTGCGTGTTAGTGCTTTTACTCATGCATCTAAGTTCAGCAGTGCTATTCTGTAAAAATCTCACCGTGAGCGCTAAGGTGAAGTGAGCTTGAGCTGTCATTTAACCAAATACTTGGGATTGACATTGTTGACAGCTCACTTTCAAGCTCACTTCACCTAAGCGTTCCCGGTGAGATTTTTACAGAATAGCACTGCTGGTTGGTAGAGGTGAACCTTCCAACCTCCTAGTTATTGTTACCAAAAATCTGCTCTCTACTCTACCGATTTCATCATCCTGTCTTTTCTCAACTATGTTGGGGTCGGCTTTCAGTCTAACCGACTGCAGCTGAATATCAAGTACTTTACATTGACGACTGTCTATCTGACCTCCACAACAGTTACTGCGTATACGATACACTACCAATTTATGCTGTCCTAAATATTCATTGCAATATTCTTAAAAGGCTTGGCAAAAAGCCAAAACCTAATAGACTTATCAACTACATTGACTCCATTAACCAACCCTATACAAAAAATGCAAAAATTCTCACATAATTTTAATAAAGATAACTAAATGTACACAATGATTAATTATTTAAAGCAATTATGTAATTAAATGTGCCTGTTAGAAGGCGTGACATTCTAAGGGAAGCCGTGTGTCCTCGCCACACCTGTCTTTGTCAATATTTGAATATTTATGTTTGTACTAGCCTTGTTTCGTGTTGGCAAAGTCAACTGGTATAATTATGAGGAAAAATATGCCCAAATCTTCTGGTATTTTGGGTGTAAATTTCATAGATGGTTAAAATTACACAATCATAACAATCAGATTGCTTAATAAAGAATACAAAGCCATAGATGTATATTTTATCCAATAAGGTGTCTCATATATCGAAAACATTGGTTACTTAATAGTCTCCCTCAATGTAATTCTAAACACTGTCGCTGTTTTCATTACTTTTTTAATTACCTATGTCAGTTTTCACACCAATAGAATTGATAATTTTCAAAATAACTTCCTTCATTAGCATCGTATCTACCATTAATGATGGTGACTGGTGATGATGGTCCATCATGTGCTAAGCGTGATGTTAATGATCTTGTTTTGGTTTGGACCTAAACGAAAACATCGTGAGGAAACCGGCATGTCCAAAAACCAAACATTCTAAGACATATGACATCTACCAACCCGCACTGGGCCTGTGTGGTGGATTACGGCCCACTCCCTCTCAAAAACTCAAAAAAAACTCAAAACTCAAAGCATTTATTTCAAATAAACCAATTACAGGTACTTTTGAATTGTCAAGGGGTCGGTCAGTCAGAAAAATGAAGCTAGTTGCCCATTCCAAAGCGTAGTAGGTACCTATGGAGAAGAACGGGCAAGAAACTCCACGGACACTCTTTTAAATCAAAATATTGTTACAAAATATTGGTTACATCATTCGTGTTGAATTTATACATGTGAGAACAATGTAGAAAGACGTGCACGTTAAAAGCGTCCGTAATAAAAATATAATAACAATTCAAAAATTTAAATAAATTAAAATAAAATAAACCGTGGCAGCTAAGAGATGACCAGTCCCTACTGACGGCGCCCGTTCACGAACATGACGCATGGATCAGCACCATTTAGCTCAACCATTTTGAAGGGAACTTAATGATCCAACACACACGCCACCATCAGCGAGACATTTGAGTGAGCATGACATACTCTCAGCTGCCAGAGCACATTCAAGTCAATGAAAGACGTACCCAGTAAATGGTAGCTTTATGGAATGTACAACATGGTCACAGTGCTCACACATGTGATATGCAATTATACAATACAAAGAGATTGAATTTATATAAGGAAAAGATAGTTTTACAATCTTCAGCAGGCTGCAACAATATTTTCGAATGCTAATCAATTAGTTTATGCGCCCTTGTGGAGCTGGACCAGCGCTGAGCCAAGCATTTTTATCAGCGATGTAATCCCCCAACTTATAATATGCTTGGCAGCATAGTGTGCGTTTTATACATGATTTAAATTTCGTTTCGTTCAGTTGGAGTATGTGGGAAGGTATTTTATTATAACATTTTAAACAGCACCCCATGAAGGATGAGTCTACTTTAGCCAATCTGAAACCAATCTGAACACACAGGCCTCTCGAACAGAGGCCTGTGTCCCAGCAGTGGGAACATTATAGGCTGATAATGCTAGCTATGCATCCTTAGGGTCTATACAAGTGGGAATTGGTTCTAAGATAAAAAAATCAAAATCAAAATATTTTATTTCACATAAACCTACATGGGCACTTATGAAACGTCAGAAGCTAGGTGCACGGTTCCAATTGTTCGTTTCCTATGGAGAAGAGCCGGCAAGAAACTCCACGGTTACTCTTTTAAAAATAATTGGCTTTTACAATACTTTCATATAACAGTGTTTCTAGGTATGGGAGGACAGTAGGTCTTTCAATAAGTACCAAGTACTTAACTGAATAGAAAATGGTCAACAGGTCTACAATCCACTAAGCCTACAGCGTTCTCACATTCACAAAATATGTAGAAAAGAATCTATACAAAAAATAAATTAATTAATAAAAGTAAAAAACCTATTTTAATAAAACACAATTATATGATTGCTATTACAACTGTAATCAATCTGAATAATTAGCATGTCCACAAAAGTCACAAAAAAAAAGTTGAAATTAAATCGGAAGTATGTCAAATAATAGAATAGTACCTAAATATTTAAATATGTCAAGGACGAATGTAAAAATAAATAAAAATAAAGATTTAAATAAACATGGTAATTTGGGAGCAGTTAATAGACTCTTACTTATTTATGCCGTTAATGAGGTAAGCATTTCATATTTCTACAATCCTCGGATCTACCATGCACATAACTACACTCAACTACTACACTGAATATTTCATCAACGTCTGCTTCTTCCTACTGCTTGACATCTATCCCTGCAAAATTTCGCTCAATCATACCCATCAACCCAAAAGTGCATTTACCAATACAAACGAAAAATACCATCTTTATCGGATTCGCGATCGTGGGAAACTATTATGAGCTTCACCACTTTAAAACATCGAGTCGACGGCTCATGAGTCAGCATTCTTTCTATTACCGCGGCACCATTTAAGATGACCTCTCCCACCTCTCTTACACCCAACAATTCCGTCCAGCTGAGGGGTAATACGGTATATCTTCAGAAGTCTTGCTACCCTGGTCATATTAGATGTAATGAGTAGTTAGCTTTTCTCCCGTGATGTGAACATGTCATAGATAATTCGATTTAATAGCTCGGAACTTGTAATTATCGAATTAGGGAACTCTCTTACTTTGTGATTTGGCTGCCATTTTTTTGTTTTATTTTGTAAGTGATTGCTGCTTACTGATTATGATATTGATGAAATGGTGCAGGTTGTATGTGAATTGGATGTCTTATTTTCGATTTAATGACTTTATTTTGACTTATGATGAAGAAATTCAGCTAAGTACTTTGCTATAAGCTTTTGATCGAAAGCCTGCTGCTGCCTGCTTGTGGATTTTTTGGAGTGGATAAACGGAATAACCCTGTAATTTTCTTCAAAACCCTCGGATGGTGCTGGACTTATAATCAATATACCTAAGTCTAAAATCACCAATCCACTTTGAGCAAGCGTGGTGATCAATGCTCAATGCATTTGTCTTGCAGTGAGACAATAATATTATTGAGTCGTCTGGCTCTAAATAAATTAAAATGACAATCAATAACAGAGCCGTGTGAATATAAAATTGAGCATACGGTAAAACCTGATTATTCGTTAACTAATGACTATCTTAAAAAAAAAACTTTATTCATATAAAAAAAAGGTAAAACACTAAATACAAATTTGCTTAAATCTACGAAAAATTCAATTACGTTATGTGCCTGAACTAGATCATCCTGTGTTTCAGGCGAGGCAAGGTATAATAATATTTCTAAATAATCACATTAATTATAAAAATCTAGTCATCTAATAGGTATGTAAAAAGGTGTAAATAGTACAATAAATCCTACTTGCTATAATCTTAGTAACTATCCTTACTTAGCTAAACATAATTAGTACAATTTTTAATTTTATTTAAGTACAATTAATAATTTCTCTGTATCTTCGTAGGACATACTTTGAAGAGCTTCTTTGAGAGTTCTTTTACAATTATCGATTTCCATCCTCATAGTTTTATCCCAAATGAAGAGTATCAATTCTCAAATCTTCATGTGCCAATCAATCATCTTCATACCAATCTGATGATGTCTTTCTCTTCATATTTCATCACTTCTTACATCGTCATTGGGTATCAATGACATGTTAAAAGCACTAATTCATCCAACACGCACAAAATAATTAGCAAAATCACTTACTTAAAAGCTTTATCATAATTGAAATGAACTGCACAATTTAATTTCTTTTAAAATGATAACCACAATAAGTTGTGGAGGTTCTTTGGTATTCGCACAGTATAACAAGTAACAGTATTATATCTTCATGGAAAACGGCTGAAACGACACGCATCGAAATCTCAGTACGCAACAGTATCGAGTGCGCGGCAGTTAGGTACGCACGGACGCGGAAGGTTTATCTACCGAGCGGCCGTAGGTAATTATTTCAATGTCACTGCCTAGACATAATACTGTTACTTTAATTATTATACTGTGTTATTCGCCAGCATTATAATAAAGTAGGTATTTACCTAAATACCTTCTGATTATTAAAAAAACCGGCCAAGTGCGTGTCGGACCACGCACAATGAAGGGTTCCGTAGTTGGGATGAATTTATCCCAAAAACAAACTTAACTTTGTAGTTGAAAAATATGTTCTCCCATACGGAATGTATGGGAAAACATGTTTTTGCAACTGCAAAGTTAAGTTGGTTGATTATTACTCGTTAACTTGTAAAGCCTAGTTAGCTGTGATAGTTTTCCTTTTAATTTCGTTATATAAACTACTGTTGTGATTTTTTTCACACACCCAAAACGAACCATTTAGCCGGCAGGGGGGGGGGACACTTGACTCTAACAAAAATTAGCACTTTAAAGCTTAATATTTCGCAAACGAATCCCTGAATCCAAAAATGGTTTTCACAAACTCACAATATTTTTAAAGGACCTTTCCAATGATACCCCTCACCATGGGGTAAAAAAATAAAAAAATAAACATCACCACTTTACGTGTATGAGAGGTACCCTAAAACCTTGTCGGCGTAATTAATATGTATATCTATGTCAAATTACAGCTTTCTAGTACTAAGGGTCTCGGAGCTAGACCGCGGACAGACAGACAGACGGACATGACGAAACTGTAAGGGTTCCTTGTTTACTACGGAACCCTAAAAAGGTGACTGACCATCTTGTAATTTAGTAAATTAGTTCTTCTTCTTCTTTCCGTGTGGTTAGTGACTAACTTGGTGTCAAAGTTTTAGTTATACTTGGGTTCACATGCCGTCGAGAAATATCTCTCAGGCATGCCGGTTTCCTCATGATGTTTTCCTTCACCGTTTTTGAAGCAAGTGATTCGAACTCGAGACCTATGACTTGATAGTCCGACGGTCACACCATTAGGCTATCGGTGGCAAATTAGGTAGTTCAAAAAGATACTATAACTTTATGCTTTTTCAGGCTTTTGGCTGCAAATGTGCATTTGCAAAGAATGGAAGAATGGCGATAGATCAGCTACAGGGTTCATCCTTAAGGTAGGTACCCGATCCTTGAGGGACCCGTCCTTTAGGGCCCCGATCCTTGAGAACCCCGACAAATTTGATTATCTTTTTTTTGTTATTTTTGCCATTATCATGCTAGTGTACCATCGATACAAAAAGTGCTTCAAAGTACATTAATTAAATAATGTGTTAGTTTGGTTAAGGCAACCTAGTCTAGAGTTAAACTGATAGAATTTTATGGTTTTCCATATTTTAAATCCCTAAAATACTAAAGACGAGCCAGAAAAGTGGACCCATTGTTAAAAAATCTACCTGGCCACTAACTAGTTATAATGAAATTAATTCCAACTGATTAATAATTTTGTTAGTTTAACACTTTTGTTGGCAATTATACTTTAAACGACATTGGCATTTTATCAAATTTATCGGGGTTCTCAAGGATCGGGGCTCTAAAGGACGGGTCCCTCAAGTATCGGGTACCTCAAGGAAAAACCCGACAGTTCTTGCTGTCACACAATTCAAATTAAAAATATTTTATTTCACATACCTACACCTACATGGGCACTTATGAAACGTCAGAAACTAGGTGCACGGTTCCAAATGTTCCAATTGGTCGCTTCCTATGGAGAAGAGACGGCAAGAAACGCCACGGTTACTCTTTTAAAAATAATTGGCTCTCACAATATTTTCAAATAACAGAGTTATAGGTATGAGAGAACAGTGTAGGTCTTTCAACAAGTACCAGGTACTTAACAAAATGGAAAATGGTCAACAAATCTACGGTCCACTAAGCCTACAGCGTTCTCACATTCACAAAATAGAAAAAAATCTATACGATACGCCCCTGAATCTAAATTTATTTTAACTTAACCCTCGACCTAACTTGCCCAGTCAAACTCTAGGCAGCCTTATATTTAAAAGTCATCCCTTCAAGCATTTGGCATCTCATGCTACATTAGCCAAATATAGCGTTACAAGAATCTGTTGACGCGTGGCCAAAATCGGAACTAACGCTGCCATCTTGTTTTTTCAATACAATTTCTGTGACAATTTCACAAATGTTTACCAACAGCGCCACCCTGTCAATGTCATTCAGGCGCCAAAAGATACTTGCAGCACCGTAGCTGTCCTTACTCAAGGACGTCACTCTGGACATCAATATTCTTTAGCACTCAAGAAATTGTCGTACAATACTGTCCAATATAATTCAGACGGGTAAGATTGTCGGAGACTTCATCCGAGGCGGCGTTTGATTTATAAACAATACGTCAATGACGTAAGCTTCTTTAGCGGCTCAGATTTATCGCTAGGGTTGGGACACGGCGGATGCTGCGGATATCGATAGATCGATAACTTCGAAATTGATGAAGAAAAATTATGATAAGATGCATTTACCTGCTAACATGATATCCTGTAGGTATCCTTTAAAAAACTTTTTTTGAGTTTTTATTTTATTCTATCTTGTTGTATTAGGTAATCAAGAAAATTCTTAATTTAGAGCTACAAAATACGTAAGTTTTTTTGGAATAGTATCATGACACCTACATTAATAATTAATTATTTAAAAAAATTGGCGTTGCTGGATAATTAATGTCGTTTTACATTTGATTGATAACGTAACAGAATATAACATTACTAGCGAACGTCACGCAGTTTCACCCGCGTAGTTCCCGTTCCTGTGGGAGTACAGGGATAAAATATAGCCTATGTTACTCGCTGATAATGTAGCTATCCATTGCTGAAAGATTTTTTCAAATCGGCCCAGTAGTTTTTAAGTTTATTCGTTACATACAAAAATACAAACATACAAATCTTTCCGCTTTATAATATTGGTATAAATTTAGAAGGTAACCACTTAGACAAAGTTTGTTGACCTTTTAGAAATTGAAACAGCCATAAAATATAAAATTAGCAAGTCGTTAGCGAAACAAAAGGCAGATAAATGGGTTACTAAAAATATCTAGTACCTACCTACCTACATCGCAACTTTAGATTTCGATATAAAAATTCGCACTTGAATGTCAAAAGCACAGCTGCATTGGAACTAGGAACATTAAGTTAGCACTTATTAGCGTAATGCTGGTAATTTTCCTAAACTAGACCGATATCTATTAACTAGCTCTGGTTGCTATTTTAGGTTACCATTTTGCTAAATAGCAAGGTGCATACAACTTTAATAATAAAATATAAGTTTGCAATCTAAATCTAGCTCACACACACAAGAAATCCTTCGTTATCAAAAATCTTACACAAATACTTGTTCACTTTATCGATACCAATCGCAGGGCACCACTATCCGCCATTCTCACAATCTTGAATCAACCCGTTCATAAGGATTACTACTACAAACACACTCATCATTCATCTCTCTCTAACATATGGGGTTTCACGCCCTTTCTCTCTTGCACATCAATAAGCATTCCCTTTTGCGGCGCAGCGGCGGCTCCTTTGATGTTGCGAGGCCACGCCCTCTCGACCCGCCCCCCGTCTCCCCGCCGGTTGACTGTAGTTAATTCGTCACAGTTTAATCACAATGGTTTTAATTACGAGCGGAAACTAAATACAGCGAAATGTTGCAGTTTCTGGTTAGAATTTGTTAAAGGATTAAGGGACGTCGTGTTTGTTGACTTTGCACTGTTTTTGTTGTTAAACGGGGTTTAACTGGCGACTTGAATAATAAGTTTTTTTTTTTGTAGTTTTTGGAATTTATATTCAAAATAGTTGACTGGGACGATTTGAGTTGGTTCAAAATGTAAACTATGTTCTTTTTCTGTATTAATTTTTAAAACAAGCTCACCAAAGTGCCGAGTCAACATTTCGAATTTTTACTATGGCTCTGTAATTGGATTAGCCAATACCATTAAACTCACCAAGAATGGTTCAATAAGCCCCTGAAAAATTTTTTCAGGGGTGATTCAAAAAAATACTTTAAAGACAGGCTTCCAGACCATTATTTTGAAAATATTTCAAAAACCAATCCCATAAGCGATAAAAAATTCAATTACAGTGAATGTGAACACCATTGTGAATGTAAATCCTAGGTGTCCTGGCTGTACCACATTCATACAGAGGCATTCATCGTGTCCGCTCTTACGTAATTACGCCGCCGCATCAAAGGCACCGCCGGCCCAGGCGGCGTCTTTGTAGTCCAATAAACGGGATACACCACCCAACCGAAATTGAACTCTTCTTTTTGGGAACTAAGGTTGGTTTTTGAACGCAGAGGTGAAGTTTTCTTAACACCTTAACGTTATAAAGGGTCATATCAGTTAGGGGTTTTGCCACGGATATGTCAAAAAGAGGTTTTATAGCCTGTGTTAATGGGGACCGCACGGGTTGAGCCGAATTAGGTCATTCGTAATGTTTGTAACGTGTTAGCTCGCTGTTAATCTCCTCTGATTGGCTGATTGATGTCGGAAATCTTAACGAGCGATTAGCTTTTAATAAGAAGGGAATTCGTTTTGGTGTACTTGTTAAATATTTTGATGTAGAGCTTAAAAAAACGGTTGATTAAAGTATTTTTTGTTGTAGTGTGGACTTGTGGTAATCTGCTCTTGCTACATTTCCTAAGCTGTAGTAGGTAATATAAAATATTTTTATTTTAATAGTCATTTTGAAACATGACTTTCTTATTCTCTGAAACTATAGGTTTTACGCAAGAACCTACCTAGACCCTCTGTGTCATGTGCATAAATAAATAATGTTTGTTGTGTGTGTGTGTTTGTTTGTGTTTATTTAGTACAAAATTAAAAACATATCAAACTAGCTTTTAACCGCAGCTTCGCCCACTTGGAGGTCGGAAATTATCCCACGGGAACGTACTACTTACCGAAATAAAAAGTATTCAATGTCCTAACCCAGAACATGGTCTACCCATGTGCCAAATTTCATTCAAATCCGTTCAACTGTTTTAGCGTGAAATATTTACAATACTATGTAAAAAAAAACCTCTCCGATCCAAAAGATACTGCAATAACATTACCTAAAAGTAATGAAAAATCTTATTATTATTGAAAATAAAAGTTATTGCTATTTAAAAATGTAATTTTTGGTACCAAAAATACCCCAAATCCATTAAAAATTAGCAAATTTTCAACAGGGGTCATAAGTTATGACTTGTAGACACCCGCTAAATGAAGGCCACCCGCACCCCATTTAATAACCCTGTAACCCATAGAACTTAAGAACATATGTACCTATATTCTTGCAAATAAATATATCATTCATTCATTCATTCCTGAAAATTACCACATAAACAGACTATCAATACAATATCTAACAACATCCTCACGGATTAGACAGGTTTTTTTTTACATGTTTTGGATTACAAACTTCTATTTCTACTGTTCAGTACGTGAACCATGCAGCAGCATAAAATACCTACTTAAATAGACATTACTCTTTTTTTATCAAAGTTTATTAACCGTTTCTTTAATAGGTAGTCAGTTTTTTCACCCATATCAATAGCTCCCTCATAAAACTCCGAGTAAAGACTGTTTTTATAACAATATTACAATAATATCGCACGCTACGTGTATAAGTTCGAGCATCGATCGCGCCACCACTGCGCGCCTCACACGATGCTCATTACGTATAGAGATGCGCCTGCGCAACGATACAACAATACCGTCGAATGATGGGCGAATTAGTCGCTTTGTAATTAATGTATCAAGTTATTCTATAAGTCTGGCAATAACCAGAAAAATATATGTCACTATTGTTGTTTTTGGAAAATAGGATGGACCTACCTATGAAATATTTTCACAATAAAAAAAGTAGGTAACATAAGTTTATAAAGATACATAAATATACAAGGGGTAATTGTACTCATCATTATGAACAATTTTTACTATAGGACAACCCTAAAATCGCGGGAAAAACAGCTTCTCCATGGTAGGTATAAAGAAACTGTTTTTTTTTTGCGAATGTATGGAGTCCATACATAAATATTCGCAAAGGTCGACAAAATGTAAGGAATAGCTGATTTTTTTACGATGTCAATATTGGTCCCATACCAGATAGAGTGTGCATGAAAGAGCCAGTTTTAAAAAGCATAAAAAAATTATTTTACGCTGGTTGTTTTTAAATAAAAATACTTTTTTTAATAATCAGTTTAAAAGCTATGGTAGGTATTCAAATAAAAAAATAAATATTTTGAGTACCTAGGTAAATGACGGACCCCTATTCAGGTTTTCAGTTCTTTAAATTTGTAAAAACTCAATTATACATAACTAGGTAGGTACCTACTTACTTTTCTTGAAACTAGTCTTCGACATAAACAGTTAGAAAATATCCCAAGTAAAGTGGCAATGACGACTCAATCAAATGTCTTTTTCCTTTTTTATAGACGAGGCGACACTTAATATTCGTCGCTGTAGCCAATCTAACAGTAATTAGAAAGATGATTTGATTTTTTTGCTGTCTTTTTCGTCACACTTCAGTAACTAGTTATCTCAATTATAAGTGCGCATAGGAATGGATGGTTAGTAAAGTATTTCGATTTTCTTGCACTGAAGAGTTGATAATTAGGTACTCAAAAACCGACCCTTGAAAATATTACCCTTTATAGCGGGTTAAACATAGGCAAGTACTTACATGGTAAACAGTTAAAGAAAAAAAATACAGAAATACATTTTTTTACTCTTAATTTTAATACCAACGAGAACCAGCTTATGAAAAGCCAAAAAATATATGAAGTTGTGACGAGGGTAGGCACAATATTGGTTGCTGACATTGATAATATTAACGGCATAAATAATGACTTTTGTGGACATGATAATTATTCAGACTGATTACAGTCGTAATAGCAATCATATAATTGCGTTTTATTAAAATAGGTTTTTTACTTTTATTAATTTATTTATTTTTTGTAAAGATTCTTTTCTATATATTTTGTGAATGTGAGAACGCTGTAGGCTTAGTGGATTGTAGACCTGTTGACCATTTTCTATTTTGTTAAGTACTTGGTACTTATTGAAAGACCTACACTGTCCTCCCATACCTAGAAACACGGTTATATGAAAGTATTGTAAAAGCCAATTATTTTTAAAAGAGTAACCGTGGAGTTTCTTGCCGGCTCTTCTCCATAGGAAACGACCAATTGGAACCGTGCACCTAGCTTCTGAAGTTTCATAAGTGCCCATGTAGGTTTATGTGAAATAAAATATTTTGATTTTGATTTTTGATCCACATAATACATTGCGGATAATTATCGATATCCGCAACGACCATGTCCCCTCCCTACGCCAAACTCGCACCACTCAATTACCAAGATGAAATTATTAACATACTTAAACGGGATTTTTTAAAGAAACGACACGTCTTGACGGCTTAACTTCGTGCTTTTTATCTTTAGTATAGTTTCGAAGTAACAATTATTCGCCATTTTTAGGGTTCCGTACCTAAAGGGTGCCAACGGGGCCCATTACTATGGCTCCGCTGTCCGTCCGTCTGTCACAGGATTGTAATAGGTAGACACTTGAAATTTTCACTACTCAATCTGCCTAGCCTTTTCCCAACTATGTTGGGGTCAGCTTCCAGTCTAACCGGATGCAGCTGAATACCAGTATTTTACATGGAGCAATTGCCTATCTGACCTCCACAACCCAGTAACTGGGTAATAGATACCCCTTGGTAAGTCTGGTTGTCAGACTTTCGGGCTTCTGACCCGTAACGACTGTCAAAGATCCACAAATGACAGCCGGGACCAACAGCTTAACGTGCTTTCCGAGACACGGAGGAATCTCGGTATGTAAAGATGGTCACCCATCCACGGACCAACCTGATCGTTCGACCCATGCGGCTATTATTATTTAGCCACGTGCTCCTCAGTGTGTAGGTACTACTATGGCCGCTATATTATCAACAAATAATGAAAACAAAATGAGCTTATTAAAAACAATCATCATTCTCATCATTCTCTTGCCCTTTTCCCAATTTATTTGTGGTCGTCGCAACCTGTCCCTTTCTTCCATACTTCTCTATTCGTCATCATCTCGGTAGTCCCCCCCTTTCTATCCATATCATCTTCCACACAGTCCATCCATCGTTTCTTTGGTCTTCCCCCACTCTTACAGCCATCCACATTCATACTCAAAACTTTCCTCACGACATTTTCCTCATTCCTCCGCATCACATGCCCATACCATGACAACCGATTTCCGCACAACTTTTCAATCACCGGTACCACTTTCAGACTTCCTCTTATGTACTCATTTGTTATTCTATCCATTCGTGTAACACCACACATCCCTCTTAGCATTCTCACCTCAGCTGCATGCAATCGCCTGTCATACATCCCTTTAAGACGCAGATATATGACAGTGACCTTGAATGGTTAGCTTGCGTGTTCTGTACTGAGGTCACGCAACGCGTCGTATGTCCAGCCAGTAATAGGACTCGCCCATCAAGGAGCGCTGTCCCAAATTAGACACATTATTAATTTATTACACGTAAAACAAAAAGTATTTTAATAAAACACGTATACTAAAAGATCCGTAATTTAATAATCTTTAAAATGGTGAAGTTTTCAGAAAAATACGCTTGATGTATTTTGCGTCATTCTTAGTTTTTTATCCACGTTAGACATAACTTTACAAAATAATTTTACTATGTAATATAAACATAATCAAAAATATGCCTATATTAAAATATTGAGAAAATGCTCTAATTTAACATATATTTTTTCCAAATCACTAACACTACTCGTTTAGACGTCATCTTCAGTATAAAATCATTAAAAGTCCCCTTAAAAAAATGTAGTGTTCAATATTGTACGGTGGTGGAAACCCTTCGTGTGCGAGTCCGACTCGCACTTGACCGCTTTTCTTTTCTCATGCAAATAAGGCGACGATTACAACGTACGGATTGGTTTTTAAATGTAAATTGGTATTATCGGCTGGACCACCAGCCGACGTAAAATGTAAAAGGAATAATTTTGAAGTATTTTCGCTAAAGAGAGAAGTGTTTACTAGCTAGTTAGTAATTTTGTTAAAGACTGAATGTATGTATTTAGGACAGCTCATAAAAGTTATTGAGATAATACGGGGTGGCAGGGATATCGATGCAAACAGTACAATATGATTCTGAACGTTGAAATTTTGCGTCGGTTATAAAAAAAAAGCTGCTGTTTCATACATTTTGACCGCGTATGTATTGCACTTTTCTATGAAACAGCAGATTATTTTAAAATAACTGACGAAATATTTCAACGCAGGAGCGTTCAGAATCATAATGTACTGAATCCATGGTAACAGTTTTCGCGTCGATGTCCCTGCCATCCTGTATAACATAACATAACATCACACCAGTTTTCTCTAAAGGATTAGGGGCCGTACTATTGTTTAAGTCCCATGTAATAGGGGACGAGCCTATTGCGATCAACAGGGTATAAATCCAGAGTCTGATCTACTGAGATATTTATTCCTCTACTGAGAGATTCCTGATGGAAAAACCCAATAAAACTGTGCCCAAACCCAAGAATTCGGTTCTTGGGTTTGGGCACAGTTTTATTGGGTTTTTCCCAGAACCCAGGACTCTGATATTGCAGATGTCTTTTTGTAGCAGTGGCCAATTAAAGCCTCGTGCAGACAGTTGCGACGGTTATTGTTCTACCGTGAAGTTTTCTTAGAAATTGTTATGTAGAGTTGCGTTGCGCCGCACAGAGTGGGCTGAAAATCGATCTTCATAAACTTAGGGATCAACTTAGTAAATCTTTAATTTTTTGGTAGAAATGGGTTTAAGTATCGTATATTAATTACTTATAATAAACGTTTTTCTTTAGTTTATAGCACTTGATAAAAAAAAAGGCATGGAGAAATATGTAAAAAAGGATTTATTTGGACTTTCGTACAAGTGTAATTTCCGTTGGCATGATTGTCCCTTATTTTTTTTGCATTTTTTGACATATATCACAATGTGCGTATGCGTTAGATTTTGGGAGAAAAAAAATAAAAAGTGTTTTTAGAAAAAAAAAATGTTTTAATCCAGTTAATTGATTCAGGCGTGACCTTGCGGAAATCACTACATAGTATAAAACAAAGTCGCTTTCTCTGTCCCTATATCCCTATGTATGCTTAAATCTTTAAAACTACGCAACGGATTTTGATGCCGTTTTTTTTTAATAGATAGAGTGATTGAAGAGGAAGGTTTATATGTATAATAACCCGGTTTATACCCATGCGAAGCCGGGTTGGGTCGCTAGTCCATTATAAAATACAATAGACGAGGATATGTTTATTTAGAATACGCCGTGTTCGAGTTCGCGACAAGTCAATCGTCATCCTGAGGATGCCTCGTTGAGAGGTGAAACACGTGTCTATTTCTTTCAGGGTTTTTATGGCTCTTTAGAAAGCGGAACAGGTTACTAAATATATCCACATCTATTGTATTGCAGCAGCAGGTGAGCAGTGGTGGCCCAGTGGTACCGGCCGCGACTTACGAGTTGTAGGTCCTAGGTTCGAACCCAGACAGGCGCTTTACTTTGTGTAAATTATTTCATCGCCACTGCTCTCAAAACGGTGAAGGAAAACATCGTGAGGAAACCGGCATGTCCTAGAACCGAAAATTCGAAGACATGTGACATCTACCAACCCGCACTGGGCCCGCGTGTTGGATTACGGCCCACTCCCTCTCACAGAGAGGAGGCCTGTGTCCCACCAGTGGGAACATTTATAGGCTGATGATAATGATGATGATTGTATTTTAGGTTTTAATCTGTTTATAATTGACATTAGGTGCTTAATGGCATCGACTCCACACAAATTGGCATTGGCATAAGTGTAGGTATACATAGTTCGTGCCAATACCAAACGAAGAAGACTAATTTCAACTTTAATAATGAAAGTCCAAGATACAAAGTTCCCTACTCACATAAACCCAGTAGTAAAGCCAAGTTACTTGAAAATAACTTCTCAACTCAATCAACAATAAGAATAAGTGACGATTTTATTACAACTCATTTAAGTCTGGCTCAAAGACATAATTATTTTGAGTTCTCTAACTAGTTTACATTGTTCGAGAGTCATTCATGAGGCTGTATAGATTGATTGGATGGAGCCGGTGACGTCACAGATGTATGATTGTGATTGAACTTCTTACGATTTATTGATACTTAAGTACTTATTGATGCCGATTCCCTTGTTCACAAACAAAACTAAAAAAAAAGTAAGTAAGTGCAGTGCTTAAGTTCAGTGCATCTTTTTCTTTCTATTTAATTAAGAACAGGACAGAAGATAAATTTTAGTTTAGTCCTGTCAAATTAATCAGCGCCTGTCACTACTCCATACAAGTTTAGACGTGATTAAAAACTTGCCTACTAAAATTACGTCAATTTACGTCAAGCGCTGATTAATTTGACAGGACTAAACTAAAATTTATCTTCTGTCCTTTTCTTAATGAAATAGAAAGAAAAAGATGCACTGAACTTAAATTTAGTTTAGTTTGTGAACATGGGAATCGGCACCAATGACGGACATTTCTATCGGAGTGCCTAAAGTGACATTCTATCAGTGGATAAACATGACGAAAAAGTCATGTCATATACAGGGTGGCAGGGACATCGACGCGAAAACTGTTCCCATGGATTCAGTAGGTACATGATACTGAACCCCTGCGTTGAAATTTTCCGTCGGTTATTAACAGCTGTTCCATACATTTTGACCGCGTAGGTATTGCACTTTTCTATGAAACAGCAGTTTTTTTCAACGGGTGTTCAGAATCATGTACTAAATCCATGGTAACAGCTTTCGCAACGACGTTCTTTTTTTTTTGTATGGCATCTTGCATGTCAACCTAGGAGGTTATCGGCTGCTTAACCAGACTTTCCTGTGGCTGCTTCAATAAATTAGGACCTACAGCCAGGGCATAAAACTTAGAAACTAAGCGACTACACGCTAAGGGTACCCCTGTGGGGTGCGGACCTCTGGTTAGGGCATTGCTGGTGGAGGACAGCAAGGGACAGGCTGGATCGAATGTTATGGGAATATAGGAGAAATCATTTGCAACCAAATTACATTTCCATAGGAGTCAAAAGGCTTCATTTGGTTGCAAATGACCTCTCCTACATCCCCTCAATGGATTGCCGACGATAACCAATAACCTTGTATATTATGACTATCCGACATCAACCGTCCGTCGAGCAGTTGCCCGCCAGACACAACACCCGTCTGTTCGGAGGATCCTCCCTTTTCTATGGTGGATGAGTGAACTTTACACCCTGTTTCTCATGCCTGTAAATTAGAGAGAGATGGTCTCTATGCAAAGATGGTCTGGATCTGTTTTGGAAATAAGAGAGCATTATTCGTCATACAATTTCTTTAAAACAGTACAAATTGGTGCATTCAACCAAGGCTTAGGCAACGTTTATTATCTCATACAGTAGTAGGTACTACAATGATATTACTGATATTTGCATAAGCCGTCATTACATCGGTCACGACCAAACCTACTTAGAAACATTCACAGATGTTGCAAACAATGACATTTCACGTTCAAGTACCTATTATTGCTCAATCACAATACATAAACGACATTGTGTGATTGCTCTATGTGCCGAATAAAGGGCTTATATTTAATTTTGATGATACACCAAACCGGTCCATCTGAGGATCTGGACCAGTACCCTAATTTCGTAACATAATTTCGTAAACAATTATGACAAATTGTTTCATTTTGACATTTCAACAACATTCATTGCGTTATTTACGTTGTTGAGCAGATTTTTTTCCAACTTACTAGGATTAGAAATTGTTTGAAATCGAAGTAAATTGTAATTGATCGTGTATTACTCAATTAGGGTACTAGTGACATTCAATTACCGATAACGGTGCTAAAAGTCAAGAAAATCAAACTCAAAGCATTTATTTCAATTTGACCATTTACATGCACTTTTGAATTGTCAAAGAATCGGTCAGTTAGGCAGAAAGTTGAAGCTAGTTGCCCATTACAAAACGTAAATCTCTATATAGAAGAACAGGCAAGATACTCCAAGGACACTCTTTTAAATATAGATATTACAAAATCCTGGGTACATTATTCTTGTTGCTTCTAAATGTGAGAATAATGTAAAAAAATATCAAAGTAATTGAAAATATAAGATTAAAAATAGCCCTGGCAGATAAGAGATGACCAGTCTCATCTGACGGCGCCCGTTCACGAACATGACGCACAATTATCATCTGCCTAGCATTTTCCCAACTATTTTGGGGTCGGCTTCCAGTCTAACCGGATGTAGCTGAATACCAGCATTTTACATGGAGCGACCGCCTATCTGGCCTCCAAAACTCAGTTAATGGAGTAATATATGTCGTGGCCCGATCTTAGAATTGATCATTTCATGAAATGATTGCATTTCATGAAATAGAACATCGACCGCTGGCCACATCATGATGTGGTCTGGCCAGATCATTGAATACTCAACGTTTGACGATATGCACAGTTAAATGCATGACTACTTCATGATGTGGCTAAAAATTAGTGATCATATCGTAAAATAGTTAAATTATCTACCGGTAGAGGCGTTGATGTCGCTTTGTTTTTGTTGTGCATCATGGCGGCGGACGATAATTCGATTGAAAAAGCAATTATAAATATGAAAATAGAAGATAAAAGTGCACTGTCGTTATTATACCAAGCTACGTGACTTTTATGAAAGTCACTCGAAAAACGACCGCAACGTTAAAAAAACCATAGAGTTTGGAACGTATTTCACAGGTTAGGATTTAAATATTCAAATCTTATTATTATTTTTCTTCTGGAATGAAAGCTATTTAAAATGTTTTATTTATCAATTGACCCAGATTACTAAAAGATAATGAATGCCAGTAATATTTGCATGGATACCCTACTTAATGATATGACCAAACGTCGACTGGCATATCATTAAACGTTGACGTTTAAATGATATGGTCAATTTTAGCTGGCCATTTCATGAAACACAACCATTTCATGAAATGATCAATTCTAAGATCTGGCCAAGACATATACACCCCATGGCAAGACTAGAAAATATAAAAATGTATTGGATTGACCCGATGTCAATGCTTTTGGAAGTCGTTGTAGAAGTACGAAACGCTTTGAAAGCAATTGCTTATCTAAGTCCTCTGATGATGATAGTCCTCCAGACCGAGTTCGGCCATCGCGGCCAATCTCAACGGAGACCAGCCTTCGGCGCGGGATAATATATTATAGTGTAGGCGTGTGTGTGCAGACACAGGTGCACCCTCTCTTCCCTCACTCTCATAAACCGATGGGACGGCAATCCGACACGACCGGAGAGAGATCAGGCGCAGGGCCAACGGCTTAACGTGCTTTACGAGGCACGGAGGTATCACACCGCCAACTTCCAAACTCCGGGCTGTTTACTAAGAAATTCCCAATGGAAAATCCCAATAACACATTTCCTGATCTGGGAATCGAACCGAGGACTCCACGCTCAGCAGTCGCGCTTACAATCAGAAGACCAACGGGGCAGTTCCTCTGATGGTAGGTTAGTGCTCACAGCCAAACGTCAGCCAATACTAAAGGCATCGCCGGCGCGTTGTCATCTCAGACAGAGATGTAGGTAATGTATCATTCAGCCTGCAATGATACCGGTCCCAATACAGACGGGAATACAATAGTGCAGGCTTGGCAGTAGAAAGAATTAGGCCTCGGTCTCGAAGTCGGCGATTGCGGGGCGGGGGCGGCGGCGCATCTTCTTAGGCACCAGGTGAACAGGGGCATTCCAAGGAGAACGGGACTCTCGTATTACATTGTCTTTTATTAATTGGTCAACTTGGCGACGGTGCGAGAGCGGCGCGTTCAAATGCATAGTTTTATATGGAACTGTTCTTGCTCTCCGCGCCTCTGCCTTCGAAGCCAGTTCCATATAAACCTATACATTGAAACGCGCCGCTCCCCGTGCCACCGCCGCCGCCCCCCCACGCCCTCTGACTTCATGTCCGTAGCTTTATGGTGATAAGTAGTATCTACTTCCCTAGACCAGCACCTTCACAAATAGCTCTGAGTACTAAGTTCTTCCAACAGTGGCAGTGAGCAGTGGTGGCCCAGTGGTAACGGCCGCAACTTACGAGTTGTAGGTCGTAGGTTCGAACCCTGACAGACTTTATGTAAATTATTTCACTGTTAAGGAAAACATCGTGAGGAAACCGAACCAAAAATTCGAAGATATGTGACAGCTACCAACCCGCGTAGTAGATTATGGCCCAGTCCCTCTCATAGAGGAGGCCTCAGTGGGAACATTAATAAGCTGATAATGCTATCATACTATAAGTTCTTCGAAAACTAATCTCCCTTTATTAAAAACTTGCCTTCAAATAACACTGCAGGGGTTGCTAAGTTTGTCCCCTAATTGAAGTGGACCTTGTCCAGAAAAACACTGTAATTAGTAAGGTAGGTACTCTCACGTAAACATTAGCTTTGCAATGAATATAAAACTAAGTTCAAACTCATTAAGATTTCACTACTTCCACTGAAACCCTAATGAGTTTGGCGAAGCAGACGCCATGGCTTTGTTTTGAGCAGTACCATACATATTCTACATGCAAAAACATGGTAATTCCGGAACGCTTAGGTTCCCTTCTCCCCCTCGTACATTTATTCATAAGATATCAAACCACCGTAATGGTCATTGGAAGGTAAAATACAGGAATCATTAACCAGCCATATAAAGGCTGTTTGATTCTATGTTTAACGGTAGTTGGCTTACCATGGGCACAGTATAAATAAGTACCTACAGTACTCTATCTTCATAGAAAACGTATGCAACAGTATCCGTCTCAGTATCTGAGACACAGGGCAGAGCAGATTTTGTAATACATGAATTACTGACAGCTGCGTACGCTGCGGCGCAGGCACGTGCGACGAAGACATGTGTCTGACCTGCTCTGCGTCTCGTTGTAGAGCCGGTACAGATTTCTGCGCGACGCATGCAGAAAGAGACGTCAGCAGAATTGACGGGGTCCGCTAGGGCCGATGCCTGCCGGGGTTGCGAATAAATCCGATGGGGAAATCGTGGCCCCCGGCAACAAGGCAACCGGAAGAACACGGGTGGGTTTTAGTCAGTAAGAGTCTGACACGCCCTCCCGTTCCGCCCAGAGCGGGAGAATTTATTTGATAATTTCCCACCCAAAAAAAAAGGAGCCTACCACCAGCTCATAAAGCAGTATTATTTTAATATTACTTCAGTGGGAGAAAGAGATGGAGTTATACGTCCTGTAGAGCTTCATCTCTTTCCCACACTGAAGTAATATTAAAATAATACTGCTTTATGAACTGGTGGTAGGCCCCCTGGTCGACATTTACCACTAATTCATAACTTTGTTTCAATGACAGATTGTACTATAGCTAGGACGCGAATGAAAGCTTGCAGCCTATGTCTGCCTCGCTTGCCCTACCCTGCAAAATCTGTACTGTGCTGTGCTGCGTGACCTGTGTCTCAGTATACGCTTAGCCTTACGCACGGACGCGGAAAGTTTATCTACCGAACGACTGCAGGTTAATATTTCAAAGTCACTGCTGAGATATAAAACTGCTACTTATTTACTCTGTGCCTTGGGTTACATACATACTGTGTATTATAGGTACTCCGTTTGAAATAAGATTAGACATTTAACTAAACCCTTTTTACAGTCCATGAATAACATTAATAAATTATAATTGAAAAATCATCAAAGAAAAAAGCGGTTATAAAATTAATCTCAGTTGTCAAATCGACGGCCCCCACGTATACTATCGAAATTACAAAAAAGCCATTTTCGTTTTATTGCACTAATAGCAAGTAGAGATAAAGATGTATGATTTTATATAAAAATTATGTACTAATTTATATACCCTCAATTGTTTTTCAATTGAACAAAATCGAAATTGGCATATTCGGTAAAAAGTAACCAGCAGTAACCAAGTAAACTATTGAATGTGTAATATTAGAAAAAGTATAATAATTATCAAAAACTACAGTAGACAGTATAAAACGGTCAAATTTTCCACTTTAGATACATCGGTAACATAAAATTTTCGAATTTCAAGTTCGACAAAAATCTAAATCTTAACTTAGAATCGCTCTCCTGTAAAGTAGAGGTTTTGCAGTTTCGATACTTGACGTGGTGGTCGTCGAAATGAAAAACATCTTTATGGTGATTTAAAATTAGAATTTCAGGTTTAAGTATTCATAAAATCTTGAATACTTAAACCTGAAATTCTAATTTTAAATCACCAGAAAAAAGTGACACTACAAATTGGCATCTACAGGGTAGGTACGTTCCATTTGTCTGATCCATTGTATACATTTTATTCTGATACTTTTAGAGCAGACCGTATGTAATGTAATATTTTATAATAACGTATTTATTTAAATAAACAAATAAATAACGTATTGACTGCCTCATTGGACTCGTAGTGGAAAGCTGAGCATGGTCAAACTCAAAGCATTTATTTCAATTAAACCATTTACAGGCACTTTTGAATTGTCAAGGAATCGGTCAGTCAGAAATAGGTATGAAGCTAGTTGCCCATTCCAAAGCGTAGTAGGTACCTATGGAGAAGAACGGGCAAGAAACTCCACAGACACTCTTTTAAATAAAAAATTGTTACAAAATATTGGTTACATCATTCATGTTGAAATTATACATGTGAGAACAATGTAGAAAGACGTGCACGTTAGAAGCGTCCATAATAAAAAGATAAAACAAAGAACAATTCAAAAAATTAAAATAAATTAAAAATAAGCCGTGGCAGCTAAAAGATGACCAGTCCCAACTGACAGCGCCCGTTCACGAACATGACGCATGGATTAGCACCATTCAGCTCAACCATTTTGAAGGGTGGTGTCCACGATCACCAAGTCGGGTTACATGATACCTACCTACTAACAGCAATACCGCTCCGGATGGAGCCTGGATTTCTGCTGATTTGATGACAATAATAGTCAAGTTCTTGTGGAACTTAAACATAATTGGCAGGGAGTGCCTCCGCTGCCGGCACCGGCTCCCGAATTTGCTGCCGGCACCGGTTGCTGAATTTACTGCCGGCGCTGATTCTGAAAAAAAAAAGCGGAAAACGGGGTTGGCAGTTTGGCATATTGGAGTAGACAGGCGGGGTAGGCATAATTAAAAGACATGTCTAATAAAAGCATTCCTCTTTTTATATATTTTATGTTGAGAATATTTTCTCGTTTCATACTTTTTAGAGGGTGATTTTTCAATAGTCGGGTTTTAGTTTTTGGACTTACTTTTTTTACATTTATTCTGATCCCAGCCCACCGTTGCTTCTAGACAGTTCTCTAGGTATAATCATACTCCATAAAATCTAGATAGAGACACGGGAATCGCTGTCGATGTCGGTGCATGTTCAGTGCAATAGATCATTGTTTGGCGTGATTACTGCGGGTGGCCACCCAGCGCGAGCGCATCGCTCTCGCACGCGCGCTACACTGCCCTGCTAAGCACAAAGGCGGTATCTCAACCGGAGTAAGTTTTGAGAAAATTGACTTTTTGTAAATTGTAATGTATGGAAAAATGGAGATATAAAAAACTTCTTAGTGGTTTTTTTAAATGTTTTAAGTTATATAGCGCTATTTCGCTTATACCATTAGATGGGAAATTGTTAAAGCTATTGAATGGTACAAAAAAAACGAAAAGGGCGTATCTCAGAGATACCGCCTTTGGGCTTAGCAGGGCAGTATAAAGCTTGTAAGTGGTGCAGGGTTGTGGTAGTAGGTGGTATGCCCTAGTGCAGGGCTTCCCAAACTTATTTTTACAGTGACGCCCTTGGGAATTTGCAATTTTTTTGCGACGCCCCCTCTAGCAAAAAATTACCTACCAGTTGTAGTTCTAGCGCCTAGTAACAAGTTATCAGAAAAACTCCAAATAACAGTTATAATTTTTATTAGAAAATAAGAACAAAAGCAAATCATAAGAATAAAAATTAAAAGGGGTATTTATTTTACTTTGTTGGCTGGCTACTAATGAGAAAAGTGTGCTTGCTTTTCTGAGCATAGCCTCTCAAAACGGGGCTCAAGTTTAGAAATAGCCGCTCTCATCTCTTTCTCTACATTGAGAAACTGAGCTCCAAAATTCAAGCAGTTTGTCTGTCGTATTGGATGGAGCGGCTGGAGTCACAGGACTATTCTATTAGGTATTGTTCTTTTTCCTCTGTCAAAAGTGTTGATAGTATTAAGGTTGACTGGAAAGGGTGGATCCACATAGATTGGAAAATCTATGTGGATCGCCTCACGACGCCCCTGGGATAACGCCGTGTCGCCCCACGGCGTCGCGACGCACAGTTAGGGAAGCCCCACCCTAGTGGGTTTTTGGGGATTGAGAAGAGTAATACGTTAGCTCAAACCTTGACTGGACATCTTTGCAAGTCGTAAAATAACATCGAGAGATGCTGGATTTTTCGTTTAGGTAAGTACGGAAGCTACAATACCAACTGTTCACTGCAGCTGCCATTTGTCACGCCACCAACGCAATAGAAGTCAAAATCGGTTGAACGGACTGTAAAAAAGGTTTATTTAAATGACTAATCTTATTTCAAATAGAGTTATAAGTACTTGCAATTGAAAGCCCTATGGATCACGTGATCGAACAAAACAGTAATAAAGCTATGATTTTTGTTTTTTTATAATATTCTAGCAGCTAGCAGCGCCCCGCAGTTTCACCCGCATAAGTCTCGAACCCGTGGGAATATCGGGATAAAAAGTATCCTATGTGTTAATCCAGATTATAAACTATCTGTGTGCCAAATTTTATTCAAATCCGTTCAGTAGTTTTTGCGTAAAAGAGTAACAAACATCCATCCATCCTCACAAACTTTCACATTTATAACAATTAATGTAGTATATATATTGTATTATATTATATAGTAAGAGTAGGATTATTATGCCTCTTTGGTTTGCTGATCTGCAATTTCAATTAGCTTTATTTTCAAATTCAAAAAAATAAACGTGCATGTGCAACGCTATTTATAAAACTGACAGTTTGTACTTACATCGTAAGATGTATTAACATAATGACAGTATATTTTGAGTAAGTGACATCAAATTAAAGTCACATACTCAAAATACACTTCGCGGCTTCCTATCTGATAATAAATACATTATTAATACTATGGTTAAAAAATGTACACTGTCACAGTTAAATTGAGGTGAAAAATGACCTCCTTTCTTAACCGACTTCCAAAAAGGCGGAGGTTATATGTTCGTAACGTATGTTTTTTTTTTATGTATGTCCGCCGATTTCTCCGTCAATTGTGAACCGATTTTGAAAATTCTTTTTTGTTTGAAAGGGTATGCTCTCAAGTTGGTCCCATATAAATTTTATTAACTTTGCTTGGACAGTTTTTGAGTTAGCTTCAATAATACGTATTTTTTCCCACTTAGTACGTGGATGATATGTTAAGTTCCTGTCACTGTTATTTACATAGCAGGTAGTGTCTATTCGAATTTCTGTGGGATAGGTACCACAACTGAAAAGTGAAAAATAAAACTTTTTACAAAAAAAAAAGAACGGACTTCCAAAAAAACACTACAACGTGAAAAATAACTTTAATTTCGGAAGTCGGTGGCAAAAAAATATGTTTCAAAACCTAAAACACTGATTTCCGAAAAATTATGTGTTTTTTTGGAAGTCGGTTGTTTTGTTTTGTAATAAGTTTTTTTTCGTAGCTGTTTTTTTTAAGACCAAGTACTAGTAAGTAGGTAAATTAACTGTTATTTTTAAGAAATGAGTGTCTACACTGAACACTTGACATATCTACCTATCTACCTAGAGCTGTTTTTATTTCCTAAAATCTAGGTTTTTCTGGATCCTCACAGTTTCCAAACCTTGCATGGGAATAGACACTTGGAAATAAGACCTTGGCTATACCTACCTATTGTCTTGAGTCTTGACCCAGCTAATCAATCAATCTGCCTAGCCTTTTCCCAATTATGTTGAGGTCGGCTTCCAGTCTAACCGAATTTAGCTGAATACCAGTATTTTACATAGAGCGACTGCTTATCTAACCTCCACAACCTCCAATCCAGTAACTGGGTAATACGATACCCCTTAGTAAGACTGGTTGTCAGACTTTTGGGTTTCTGACGATCCATAACGACTGTCAAATATCCACGAATGACAGCCAGGACCAACGGCTTAACGTGCTTTCCTAAGCACGGAGGAGTCTCGGTATGTAAAGATGGTCACCCATCCACGGACCAACCTCGGCAAGCGTAGCTTAACCTAACGAATCGATCCGTGCCTCTGTTATTACTTAGCCACGAGCTTGACCTACCCATAACTTATTAAAATATTAGATATACCGTAGCAGATTTTTAACAAGTTCATTGCACAGCTTCGGTACTATCGAAGAAATGCATAACTGTACACTGTAAGGACTATTCTTGCTTGCAGCACTCGACTGCTATAGTATCGCTTACCTACGAAAAAAAAAAACCGCCCAAGTGCGTGTCGGACCACGCACAATGAAAGGTTCCGTAGTTGGGATGAATTTATCCCAAAAACAAACTTAACTTTGTAGTTGATAAACATGTTCTCTCATACGGAATGTATGGGAAAACATGTTTTTGTGACTGCAAATTTAAGTTGGTCGATTATTACTCGATAACTATTAAAGCCTACTTAGCTGTGATAGTTTTACTTTTAATTTCGTTATATAAACTACTGCTGTGATTTTTTTCACACATCCAAAACTAACCATTTAGCTGGCAGGGGGGGGACACACTTGACTCTAACAAATATTAGCACTTTAAGGCTTAATATTTTGCAAACGGATCTCTGAATCCAAAAATGGTTTTTACAAACTCATAATGTTTTTATAAGACCTTTCTAATGATACCCCACACTATGAGATAAAAAAATAAAACATCACCACTTTACGTGTATGGGAGGTACCCTAAAAAACTATGTTATTCATAATTTTGTTTTACCACTTTATCGGCGTAATTAATATGTATACCTATGTCAAATTACAGCTTTCTAGTACTAAGGGTCTCGGAGTTAGACCGCGGACAGACAGACAGACAGACAGACGGACATGACGAAACTATAAGGGTTCCTTGTTTACTACGGAACCCTAAAAAGGGTCGTGTGCACGGGATTTTGTTTTAAAAATGCTTAGATATGCGTTACCCCGATGGTACCTATGGGTAAAAGATACAAAAATATTGTATTTATATTAATACACAAGTACAATTTAACAGTTACAATTTTAAAAACCCCTGACACAAACATTTCCTCATTTCTCTTCCCTACTTCATCAGCAGACCCTGTTCAACATCTATCTATAACCTATTCATTGAGACCATTCAAATGAGCCCAAACACGATACTGTGCTGTAAGTTGGTAAGGGTATCCTGCAAATTCTGGGTGATGCTGCAGGATCAGTTTAAGGTTACTATGTTCTTCTAATATCATTGAAGTAACAGAATACCAAATTTCAAGTCGATCAGACCTGCAGTGGAAGATACTCACATCCATTCATCAACTAGAAAAGAGGCTGAACCGATTTTGACAAAAAATGTTTAAGAACCATCGCTAGAAAACCTGCTTTCAAAAAAAAATAAGAAGGCGGCGACGCATGAATTGTCCATCAAACGTAATACCTATACTCCATTTGAAATAAGATTAGTCATTTAACAAACCTTTTTTACAGTCCGCTCAACCGATTTTGACTTCTATACCGTAGGCATAAGGATGGCATTAAAAGCAAAAAAGTGGTTACAATACCAATTGTTTACTGCAGCGGCCATTTGTCATACCACCAACGCAGTAGAAGTCAAAATCGGTAGAACGAACTGTAAAAAAGGTTTATTTAAATGTCTTAATCTTATTTCAAATGGAGTATAAATCATTTGCAATTTGGGCATATTTCCACCATATTATGTTGCTATTCGAATTTAGACAGTGCTTATCTAGGCCCCTACATCTTTTTTTTCCAAAAAACTTTTCTAAAATGAAGTTTAAACGAGTTTAATTTCGCACATTTTTACAGCGTAGATGACGTGTTTATATTGTTTTTTTCTGTATTATAAACAACAATATTTATAATATTGTTTCTGCAGAAGCATAGCTTATATTATCAAGTTACAAATTATCGAAAAAAAAAAATGGAAATATATTAAGTTTTCATTCATTCTTTTTTGGTATAACAGAACATATACTTTATCATAAATTCGAAAGCTAGTAGTGCTATCGCGTCACGCAATAATTGTCAATGTGTGCGTGGTAGTATTGCTCAGTGTAGGTGTATATCGCTCCGACAGGCACTCACACTAGCGCAACGTGCTTGGAATTTAATTTTGCAAACATCTCGATTTCTAGTTGCGAGTCGTGTTCGCAGGCCTCTTATGGTGCCACAATCAGACACACACAATAGCGGTCAAACTAATAACACCCCTCTTAATGCGTCGGGCAAGTTATTAGCTGGCCGTTTGTCCTTTGTTTCACTTAGTTGCCTGAAGAGAAGCCTTAGATGGCAATACAGTCAGTTAACACTTATCTAAGTCTTTGTTTATTATACAGGGTGTCTCTGGAAGTATGGATCAAATCGAATAGGGGCGTGGGCAAGGTCATTTTCAAACTTTTTAACCCTTTTTTTTTTTTTTTTTTGGGTGGGAAATCATCAAATAACTTCTCCCGCTCTGGGCGGAGCGGGAGGGCGTGTCAGACTCTTACTGACTAAAACCCACCTGTGTTCCTTCAGTTGCCGTGTTGCCAGGGGGCCACGATGTCCCTATCGGTTCTCTTCGAACCCCCGGCAGGCATTGGCCCTAGCGGACCGCGTCAAAAACTTTTTAACCCTGAGAATGTCGGTGAAATTTTTTATGGTTAAAAAGTTATGACCAAATTTTTTTTTTCTTTTCGCATAGTGCTCAAGGGGAAAAATCATTAAAACATACTATCAGGGCTCTCATTTTTTTTTCAGGACGTAGAAGATTGGGCTTTTCCTGCAGTTTAGGTTTAGAAAAACATTTACTGCAAAGGCTTTGGTCTGTCAAAAATTTAACTCAATTTTCGAGCGATTTTCATGGGAAAAAGTTACAAGTTACTTTTTCCCATGAAAATCACTCAAAAATTGAGTAAAATTTTTGCCAGACCGAAGCCTTTGCATTACCTAAATGTTTTTTCTTATTGAACACATGTTTTCTAGCTGCGTAAAAGTATTACCATAACTAGTAGTATAACAATTAGTATTAAAAAACTTTTTACAAAAAAAAACAACCGACCTCCAAAAAAAACACTACAAAGTGAAAAATAACTTTAACTTTTCGGAAGTCGGTGTCTTGGGTTTTGTATTTTCGTTTTTTGCCACCGACTTCCGAAATTAAAGTTATTTTTCACTTTGTAGTGTTTTTTTTGGAGGTCGGTTGTTTTTTTTTGTAAAAAGTTTTTTTTTTTCACTTTTTAGTTGTGATACCTACCCCACACACATTTGAATACCACTACCTGCTACCAGTGACAGAAACTTATCATATCATCTACATACTAAGTGGGAAAAAAATACGTATTTTGTAGCTAACTCAAAAACTATCCAAGCAAAGTTAATAAAATTTATATGGGACCAATTCGAGAGCACACCCTTTCAAACAAAAAAAGAATTTTCAAAATCGGTTCACAATTGACGGAGAAATCGGTGGACATACATAAGAAAAAAAAAAAAAACAAACATACGCGACGAACATATAACCTCCTCTTTTTTGGAAGTTGGTTAATAAAAGGGTATGGGTGGCCCTGATAGTTTTTTTAATGTTTTTTTTTCTTTGAGCACTATGCGAAGTGATTAGAAAAAACTAAAATTGGTCATAACTTTTGAACCGTAAAGAATCGCAACGACATTCTCAGGTTGAAAAAGTTTGGAAATGACTTTATCCACACCCTTATTCGATTTGATCCATACTTCCAGGGACAGCCTGTATAAATTCAATCATATTATCATTAAATTTCTAACGTTTCATTGTACTCTTTCTTGCTTTATCGCATCAATGTTTTACAACATTATCTTCAATGGGTACACTTACCTTTATGATTCATCGAACTTATCTATGAAGACATTGAAACAAAACTGCTGCATATAAATTTATAAGCCGTAAACTTATAGAAATAAAAGCCTTTTATTAGGACCTTTTTAACGCTAATTTTTAAGGCCATAAGG
Organism: Agrochola lychnidis; assembly: GCA_963680765.1. Lineage (NCBI taxonomy): Eukaryota > Metazoa > Arthropoda > Insecta > Lepidoptera > Noctuidae > Agrochola > Agrochola lychnidis. The sequence goes on along the minus strand of OY796869.1, from coordinate 8,556,293 downwards.
ACTTATAAGCACTACAAAAGAATAAGAAGCTTGTACCTCCAGCCAGGGACCTAAAGATGGCGACAAACGATCAAAACCTTAATAATTTAGTAATTATTTTAAAACCATAGCCTGCCTTTTCCCAACTATGTTGGGGTAGGCTTTCAATCTAACCGGACGCAGCTAAATACCAGTATTTTACATGGAGCAACTGCCTATCTGACCACCACAACTCAGTTAGGTACTAGGTAACACGATACTCCTTGGTAAGACTGGTTGTCAGACTTTCAGCTTCTGAGGTCCCGTAACGACTGTCAAAGATCTACAAATGACAGCCGGGACCAACGGCTTAACGTGCTCTCCGAGGCACGGAGGAGTCTCGATAAGTAAAGATGGAAAAATAAAAATGAATGATTGATGGATTAATTATTTTAAAACATAAGACATTAATAGTGAGTTCTTACTTATAGCAACTGTAAAAACTCAAATACCTTAGACTTTATGAGGATGTAAGGTAAATAGCGGAAAATACGCTTCTCCGAAACTTTATCAGTGGAGCCTGTAAATCACCTAAGTTGTCAATGAAAATATGTAATTTCATACAAATATTCGTAAGTATAAGTATGTAAAAAAAACCTAATATAAAACCTATAATTATTATTGTAAATAAAAAAGTTATTGCTATTTAAAATTCACATTTTTAGTATCGGGGGGCACGGCGCGGCAGTGCCCCCGCCAAGTCGAGCGCGAAGCAAACACTGCCGTACCATCCTTTACTGGAACCATTTCGCCGCATTTTCAGGCCCCTATTTGAAAACCTCTGGATAAGACCAGAACGCAGAAATTTTCGTCATTCAGTAAACTATAATCACATACTTAAAATCCAAAATTTCAAGTCTGTAGGTCATTTAGTTCCGAAGTTAAGTAAAAGCAAAGTTTCGCATTTATGACACTCACTCACTCACGATCATCAGAATAGAACTAGTACTTCCCATAAACTCAGAGAGCTGAAATTTGGTACAGAGTTTGGGTTTAATAGCCACATAAAGGGAAAACTATAAAAACTCGGATAATCGAAGATCTGGAGCACCTGGTGACCCTGATTAGAAAACACAAGAGCCCAACCAAACTATTAGAGATCGATATACCGCCTTTACAAAAAATATTCAACTTGGTGGGCCGCTTCATTTGATGTCAAAAATCGAAGGTCTGAAGTATCTGATGAAGAACCCTCAGCTGGTCTCAGCTATATTAGAGATATGGTAATGCCCCCCTATTAGTACATACAAAAATCGACTGTCATTGCAAAAATCCAGTGTAGTGGGACACATCTTCTAATCTAATTTAATCTAGCCTATAGCGTCTCACTGCTGGGCGAATGCCTCCCCTTCTGCTTTTAATACGCATATAAATAAAATTAAAGGAAAACTCTGGATAAGACTAGACTGGCTTTTATACTTACACTTACAAGTTTACAAGAAGAAATAGTCGAACGATTAATTTTATTCTACTCGAATATTGCTTAACAAACATAGGTAGTTACAACAGATATAACATTACGTGTAAACATTACATTACTTGTACCCACTAACGTATGAAGAATGTTCAACGGCCAAGTCACACAACATTAACTATAATAATAAAGAAATCGCAGTAAGGAACCTTAGACTTGGCACGACTTTGTCTAGATTTCATTACTTTTTAGAGATAAACAAGCAGCTCCATCGAGACTTGGCTAGTTTTTTACAGAATGTTTTTGGTGGGATCAAAATTACCCCAAATCCATTATTAGCAAATCAACAGGGGTCATAAGTTATGATTTGTAGACACCCGCTAAACGACGACCGCCGGCGCCCCATGTACTATCCCGGTAAAATTTCCCATTGAAAAAAAAGTGGTGATTTTTTTTTTCCTGAAATTTTCCACATAAATATACACTCAGTACGATACCCTCACGGATCGGGCAGGTTTTTTTAACCGACTTCCAAAAGGAGGAGGAATTCGACAGGATGATTTTTTTTTTGTATGTTTGTTACGCGATTACTCCGCCAATTATGAATTGATTTTGATGATTCTTTTTTTGTTTGGTAGATCATACTTCAGAGGTGGTCCCATATAAATTTTATTAACTTTGCTTGGGTAGTTTTTGAGTTAGCTTCAATAATACGTATTTTTTCCCACATAGTATGTGGATGATATTATGATAACTTCCTGTCACTGTTATTTACATAGCAGGTAGTGATATTCGAATTTGTGTGGGGTAGGTACCACAACTAAAAAGTGAAAAATAAAAACTTTTTACAAAAAAAAAACAACCGACTTCAAAAAAAAAACACTACAAAGTGAAAAATAACTTTAATTTCGGAAGTCGGTGACAAAGAGCGAAAATTGAAAACCAAAGACACCGACTTCCGAAATTAAAGTTATTTTTCACTTTGTGGTGTTTTTTTTTTTGAAGTCGGTTGTTTTTTTTTTTTGTAAAAAGTTTTTTTTACATGTTGATAGAGAATAGAGAGGGCTTAGGGACTTTGTTTTCTTGGTATACTTCCTCTCTCGCTCAGCAGTCGTGCTTGCGACCACGAGACCAACGTGGCAGACGCTGGGTTCGATTTCCGGTTCGGGCAAAGTGTTATAGAGTTTTTCCATTAGGAATTTCTTAGTAACAGCCCGGAGTTTGGAAGTTGGCGGTGTGATACTCCCGTGTCTCGGAAAGCACGTTAAGCCGTTGGCCCTGCGCCTGATCTCTCTCCGGTCGTGTCGGATTGCCGTTCCATCGGACTATGAGAGTGAGGGAAGAGAGGGTGCACCTGTGTCTGCGCACACACGCCTGCACTATCTTAATCTTAATTCTATAAATGCAAAAATTTGTGAGGATGGATGGATGGATGGATGTTTGTTAGTTACTCTTTCACGCAAAAATTACTAAACGGATTTGGATGAAATTTGGCACACAGATAGTTTATAACCTGGATTAACACATAGGATACTATTTATCCCAATATTTCCACAGGATCGAGACTTATGCGGGTGAAACCGCGGGGCGCTGCTAGTAGTTTAAATCTCCCGCGCCGAAGGGGGGTCTCCGCTGAGATTGGGCGCTATGGCCGGAATTCGGTAACTCCAATTAGGATATAAATAGAGGCTTTTCATAATTCAAGCCAAGGCACACTTATTACTCAATCCAGGGTCTACGCCAAACTATTAATTACTGTACTGCTTTCATCAGAATTTAGTGCTTCCCTATACCTATCTATCTGAATCGGCACCTTAGCACGGGCTAAACAATGGAATCTCAATTCCCACCCAGGTTACCATCCGTCCGTATTTGTCCGGACATGTCCGGACTTTGTCCGCCTCTTTAATTTGTCCGGATTTTTTGGTTTAGATGGAATACGAGTAATAAAACTTATTTAAGTAATTCCAAATAAGTAAGTCTTTAATGTTTATTAACTTCTCATTCATCTTAAAAACAAAATATAAATCTTCTTAAACAATCAACTTGACGAGATCAAACAATAATTGGATTTTGTGACTAAAACGTCCGGACTTTTATTTAAATGTTAGGCTTTTTGTCAGGACTTTTCAAATTTCTAAATGGTAACCCTAACCCGAAGAGCAGTGGTGGCCCAGTGGTAACGGCCGCGACTTACGAGTTGTAGGTCGTAGGTTCGAACCCAGACAGGCGCTTTACTTTGTGTAAATTATTTCATCACCACTGCTCTCAAAACGGTGAAGGAAAACATCGTGAGGAAACCGGCATGTTCTAGAACCGAAAATTCGAAGACATGTGACATCTACCAACCCGCACTGGGCCCGCGTGGTGGATTACGGTCCAGTCCCTCTCACCGAGAGGAGGCCTGTGTCCCAGCAGTGGGAACATTTATGGGCTGATGATGAACCCTAACCCAGTCCCAATAAATCAGCGAGAGCTTATTATGAAGTGGATACGAAACTGTTATGTAATACAATTAAAATAAATTATAAGTAAGTAAAACGTTATAACTTACTTATGGTTTTGGTATAGGCAACAAACATGTTGATGTTGTTGGCTTTTTGTCTGTAGTCCTACCTAATAAATTAAATGAAGTCTTTAATTTAAAAGAGCAGTGGTGTCCCAGTGGTATCGGCCGCGACTTACAACTTATAGGTCCTGAAATCGAACGTAGGCAGGCGCTTTATTTTGTTTATTTAATTTCATCACCACTGCTCTCAAAACGGTGAAGGAAAACATTGTGAGGAAAACGGCATGTCCTAGAACCAAAAAATTCAAAGACATGTGACATCTACCAACCCGCACTGGGCCCGCGTGGTGGATTATGACCCACTCGCTCTCACAGAGAGGAGGCCTGAGTCCCAGCAGTGGGAACATTATAGGCTGATTATACTTATAAATGCGCAAATTTAACACTTTCGACTCCACCCATTTTTCATAGAGCTCATAGTACGCCATGCCGCCATATATATTGCTAGTTGACTCCGGGAGGGTCACCGGCATTACGTTTGCGCTAAAATTAACCCTCGAGAAGTGTCACCAGCATTAGTGTCTCGCTTGTGCCGCGTTCCGATGCGGACGCGTTTTTCGATTAGCGCAGCGCAAGCTGTCGCTCGTAATTTACCCGCCATGAGTAGTGAACTAGTGGCGAATGAGCTGCTGGCGTTCCTGCAGCAAAAGCTGGATGTGATGGACGAGGTGTCTGCTGTCCAGATCTGCGCAACGAACTTCAGCGAGGATGACATAGCTGCTGCCAAGCTGTTGTTGTACAGTGTGCTGAACAAGCGCGACCAGATGGTGTCCCGCCGGCGTGACGGGACTAAGAGGAGCCTGCAGGATATAATCGCGCTGTTCAAGGAGACCGACCCTGACGATGTGCCGACGTTTGTGGCGAAGGAGCTACACAAGCTTCCTCCCGTCACCTTCGACCACGTCGATGTAACCAGCCTTCTGAAGGACATTATCTTTCTGAAGGCCCGCCTCGCGGATGTGCTAACGAAATTAGACGCGTCCCAAAACACCGTCACTGATTTGCGTAATGAAGTTAGCGATTTGCGCAACAGTGTGGCGGTAATTAGGTCACCTGTCGATGCGTCAAACGTAAACACATGTCGCGGAGCCGGCCTCGATGTATCGTTGTCGAATTCCGCGTCAGCAGTTTCGTCGCCAGCGCATACGTCGATTGCTGAGCTTGCGGAGCGCCCCGCCGGCGCGCCCCGCAGCTCCGTGCTCGTCACCGCGGCTCCTCTGTGTATCGCCGCCCGAGCCCCGCGCCCTATCCCGCTGCCAGTGTCTGCAGCCCTAGCGAAACCCCTACAAAGGGATTTCGCTAGCGTCACCGCGAGTGCCCCTGGCGTTCCTATTATCAAGCCCTTGCCTGAGAAGGCACCGAATTTGGCTGATAATGATGATGGTTTCGTGACGGTGCAAAGGAGGAAGCGCCGATCGCGAACGAACAAGAACCGCTGCGGCAAAGCTCCTACAGGCCCCGAAGTGAGCCTGCGTGCCGCAAAGCCTAACACACCGGTGTACATCTCCCGCCTGCACTACACCACTAAGGCGGAAGACATCGTGGAGTACGTGCGCCAAAAGACGAGGTACGCGCCGAGGGTGCAGTTATTAGAGTCGCACCGGAACGTCAATTTCAAGGCGTTCGTCGTGCGTGTGCCGAACTTTTATCTGCCCCTCGTCATGCAAGAAGACTTTTGGCCACAGGACGTGGTGTTCCGTCGCTTCCGCGGACAAGTTCCACAAGACGGCACTAAGACAAGCTAGTGCATAGTGAAGTGCTACTAACATAGTCTAAGCCTTATTTATTAACACAAGTTTTGTTTATATTAGAATATGTATGTTTAGGTTAAGGTATTTTTCTATGGGCCTGTGTCGCCTGCAATAAATGGTATTATTATTATTTTCATATGTCTTTGACACATCTCGGGACCCTGGGGTCCCGGACCTTTGAAAGGCGTACGAGGGGCCGAAGCCAACTCGCAGAGGCCCGTTAGACATTTTAAATGAAATGAGGCACCAACCGACGATTATTCCTGTTTGCACTACGTAAGTGCATCCAAGGACAACCCCCGGTTGGTGTAGGACTATTGCAGGATATGGAAACAAAGATATTTGGTTATGGGTTTGGATGGCTAAAGTGAACTGGTTATCTAGGACTATAGAAAGACTATGGCCCCTGCCTGATCAATGTTTTATATAAAATACACAGATAAAATGGCAGGGGGTGACTTGCACGCTCAATAATGGGCCCCCGAAAACGGTCGCTAGCACATACTGTCGTAGCGACAAGGGGGCAATACATCCGGAGGTGCTTATGAGGAGTGGAGAAGTATTCCACGGCTATCAGGACAATCCCGGAAGTACGGTCAAGATCCCTACCAGCATCTTACTGGAATACTTCCTTCCCCCGAGCACGTTTGCTCTTGCGAATCTTCACTCAAGCCGGCCAATTAAGGCAAGAATGAGGCGGGAGCTCTGTTCCTCGTCAGTGTTCACTCCAGCCGGCCAATAAAGGCAAGCCAGAGGTGAGGAACAAGACTTCTCCCGGGAGATAGGGTCCGTGGGGTCGCTACTGCCCAACAGCTCGCCACATGCTGCCCTGCGGGTTTCTGTATCTCTCTTGGTCTGGCTCCTAATCCCAGACCCGTTCCGGCAAAGTAAACTCTACCGGCACAGGCCTAGAGTTCGGAGCGCGCAAGCCCCACCACGACGTCAACGTAGAGATACGACGATGGGGTTATTATTATTATTATTAGGTTTGAAATCTTGTTATAATAAACAACAGATTTTATTTTCACAGAGCATACCAAATTCGCTAAGAAAAACTTACATTTTAAATGAGTCCTCTGCGAGGGCTCCCGGCATCCCATATGCGACTTGAGTGTATCCTCCAGGAGGGCTCCCGGCACTGAACGTGCAAAGTAGGTACAAAGTAAAACTTCATTCATCGTTTTCCTTATTAGTTTCAGCGAAAAGGTGTTATTAAGGCTAATCAAATCAAAACCCCACCTACGCTGAAAACCGATCTAATGCAGTCGTCACGTATCGTGATTGCGTCACTTCGGTAATCATCGGCAATCATCGGGCCACGACGTCACCTTTCGCACGGCCGATCATTGGGGCCAATTCTTTTGTTTGATAAGTGTGTATAATGGCGGAGCGGTCACGTTGGGATGCTATCAATCATTTGGACATGTTGACGATGGCAACGATGGGCTGTGGAATCGCAAAGCTTTGGGGTATTGCCAGGATATTTCCTGAAAGTTGATGCTAAGAAAATAGGGTGTTTTTCTGATTCAAGTAGTTTAGGTTTATAATTTTAGTCCTACATGTCATGTCAGGTCATGACAATTTCAATAGTAGATTGTTATACGAGGGGCTAAAATAACCCATTGTAACGAGGTACCTAGTTTTACTCCCGAGCTTTAGCGAGGGAGTTAATAGAAACCGAGTTATAATGGGTTTTAACGCCGTGTGTTACACTCTACTTTTCACTACGATTGCGAGAAAATAAAATAATCTAATACAATATTAAATAGTTTATTTTATTTAAATGTACAATTTATACAATTCTGGATATTTAAGATGTTTTTTCTGGCAACTTAATTTCAGTCCTCTGTGAAGATGTTCTCACTACATGATGACATTTTCACTGTTGTAAATTATATTACGGTCACCAATTCAATTCGTAATAAGAGAAAAATTCTAAAGATTTCGCGCCAATGCCTTTTTATTTCTTCTTGCGCAACGAAATGCACGCGTTCTACCGAAGAGATAGCCATTAGTTCCATTTTCAAAAATAAAATATTCTTCTTTTTTTTGTAAGCCAGTAATAAGTCGAGTCCATAATCATGATTATTCTACATAAGAAGACTTTTTCGTTTTTCAAAGCTCGTTGGAACAGACAAAAATTAAAAAGAAATTACTTTTCCCCTAGAACAAGAAATGCAATTTTTTCCCCGCTCTAGTACTTACTCTACAATGACGGGCTTTTTGAGCAAGAGGAGTGAAAAAGCAGTTTATTCACCCCTGGCTGGATCTTTAGTCTTGTTGCGTGAGCTTTTAAGTTACAATGGATAAACTTCGTCTATTAAGGTGAATCCGCAGCTGTAGCCGCGAAATACAAATTTTCTTACGTTTTTTGCGATTTGCATGTCAGTGTCAGGTTGTATCTTGATTAACATAATTATGATTCACGACTATAACAGATATATTATATTTACAGAATAGTTAAATTTGTTCCCTATGAACAAACTTTTATGGAAAAGTTCTTATTAAAAGTGGCAAAGAGGTTTACATTTCGACAATTTCGTTGTGTTCAGTTGAAAGTGTTTGATATCACCAAGATTCAGACATTGTTCTCCAAAAGTGGTCTGCTATGGTCACCCTAATAATTATGTATTAGTATAGATTGATGATGGACATCGCACAAGTTAGCTTTATGGGCGGTTACCGGCTGACTCATCATATACATAATGTGCTAGCACCTACTAGGCAGCGAGAACTTTCCAACTGAGGCTATAACGGTGTGGGTTAGTGGGAAATGCTAAGAAAAATCTTTAAAGAACGATACAAAACAAACGTAGGTTTCATCTCCTTAGCCTTTCCCCAAATGTGTTGGGGTTGGTTTCAAATCTAACAGAATGAATACCTCTTTTTTTTTGGTTGGAAATTATAAAATAACTTCTCCCGCTATGGGCGGAGCGGGAGGGCATGTCAGACTCTTACTGACTAAAACCCACCCGTGTTCCTTCAGTTGCCTGTATGTGGCCACGGTAACCCTTCGGACAAACCCGCAACCCCGGCAGGCGTCGGCCCTAGCGGACCCCGTCAGTTCTGCTGACATCTCTTAGAGGCGCGCGTGGAACACAACGCGCCGTCGACCCGGGCCTAGTCCTTATCGAGCAGCGAGCTACCCATTGCTCACCGTCCGCAAGCCCGCGCCTACGGTGGCCGGAAATCGTACTTAATCGTAGCGGTTAGAGGCGCGAGGGCGCGAAATTTGCCTCTCCCTCACGCGTTCCACCTCCTCCTTAACCTACCAGTATTTTACATGGAGCGACTGCCTATCTAAGCTCCGTAACCGAATTAAGGCGAGAATAAACGACTGATAATGATTTTATACTGAAGATCACGTCTAAACGAGTAGTATTAATGATTTGGAAAAAATATATGTTAAATTAGAGCATTTTCTTAATAATTTAATCTGTGAATATTTTAGATTATGTTTATCTTACACAGCTGCAGTTGCAGAAACGAACTTTAACTTTTAAAGCTGTCATCAAATACTAATCTTCCATTAACTTGTTGCAGAAAGCAACATTAGGCAAGTTATTTGAGGAAATTAATGAAATCATTAGCTTTAATGATCCATTACGTAATGGGGCATTAGTGTTTGTCTTTGTGCAACTGGGTGATAGTGTAATTAATTTGTTATGTCTATCGCGGATAAAAACTGAGAATCACGCAAAAACTATCAAGTGTATTTTTTTCGGAAACATTCACCATTTTAAAGATAATTTAATTATTTATCTTTTAGTATAGTACTATTTTTAATTATTAAAATAACTTTTGTTTTGTGTATAATAAATTAATAATGCGTCTAATTTGGAACAGCGCTCCTTGATGGACGAGTCCAGGGATGTAACGGATATCCGTATCCGCATCCGCAACTGCGGAGCATCCGCATACATTTTGATATCCGCAAAACATCCGCTTCCTCAAGTTTTGATTTTAAAAGCTCCGCATCCTCATAATATCTATGGGGATGTTATCCTACCTACGTTGTTCGCTCAAATAGTGTTTTTTTTAAATCGCTCCGAGCTAATGTGCGGGCCGGAGTGTGAGTGACGCGTTCCTATTGCCTGAATTCGCAGTGTCCCTGTCCTATAACGACGATCGGCTGCACGTGACAGTGGTGGTATGATTGTGGTGTCAGGTGTCAAAACAAGAGCTATTTTTCACATAACATCTGCATCCGCATCCTCATCCGCATCTTCAATAAGGAATTTTCCAATATCCGTATCCTCATCCGCATCCTCAAACCCAATTATCTCGATATCCTGATCCGCATCCTCATCCATTATACGACATCAGTTACAACCCTGGACGAGTCCTATTACTGGCTGGACTTACGACGCGTTGCGTGAGCTCAGTACAGAACACGCAAGCTAACCACTCAAGGTCACTGACGATACTTTCCCCTTGGTAAGCCTGGTTATCAGACTTTCAGGATTCTGACTTAACGACTGTCAAAGATTTACGAATGCACACTGCATAAAGTGTTTTTGGTGGGGTTTTGGTATGAAATGGAAGCTCATCCATCCACGAACTGACCGCGGCCAGCGAAGCTTAAACCTTGATTGATCGATCCGTGCGGCTTTACGAGGTCCATGATATCATTAATAAAAAAAAATGGTAGTTATAACAATGCTATCCAAGTGTTGTTCTTAAGCCGGGTCTCCTGCGCGTGTTTTTACACAAAAACATCGCAACAAAGAGGCCATTTGTGTATGCAAACACGATATTTTGTATGAAAACAAACGTTTATGTGTAAGGTTTTTGAAGTGAAAACTTCTTTAGCATCGTTGTGATTTGAAAGTCGATGAAACGAAAAAGCGACAGTAAAAAGAGACGGACACAAATTCATAAGATTTAACGTGGGAGAAAATGAGATAGGAAGCATTATACAGTGTTTCTTATGTTCGTGGTTCTCTTTGTGCTCTGCTTCGTACCCCCTCCACTCTTGCTTACCAAGGCATAGTGGGAGTTTGCTTAGGCTTCAGCGTTGTACGTGTGTTAATAAGTGTTCGTGCGCGTGTAATTTTTATTTTTTATTTTTGAAGGTTTCACTTCTACCACGTGTGAATTGCACACATGTTTTTTTGTGTACCTAATGTTTCGAAAAAACACGCGCAGGAGACCCGGCTTTAGATCTTGTACCTATGTAGGTATCGTACTGTACTACCAACATGAAATGATACAAGTTAACTAGCCAGAACGATAAGAAAGTACGAAAGAAGTTTTTATTACACTCACCTACACTCTGACGATGCTTGATGAGTTAATGACTGCATCTTGCATAATTTAATTATAAGGTCTCAAACAAAAACAGAATTTAATTTTCTGAGCTAAGATCAATATATGTAGATAATACTTTACCCAATCTGGGATTCAAACCTAACCTCGCTATGAAGTTACAACTTTACGTCTGTCAAAGTAAGTGTAAGAGTGTGTGTGGGGGGGTGTGTGTATGTGTGTGAGTGTGTGTAGTGTAAGTGTATAAGTTCCGGTTAACTTATCTGGAAGACAATTACACACAAATTATCTAATTTTTTTTATACCATACAGATTGGTACACTGCGAAACAGGCCTTTTATGTTCAGGCTCTATTTATTAATGACTTTATAAATAAATGTTTTACTAAACCACAGATGAATTCAGATGGTTCACTCCGCATTTTAGGTATTAAGTTACAAATATGCGGTGGGCTCGACTTGTTGGACCAATTCAGTGAATGTAACTGTGCGTTTGCACTTGCGAAACATTCATACAAACATGTTGAAATCTTTGTTTTCTGTCAATGGTGCCGATTCCCTTGTTCACAAACTAAACTAAATTTAAGTTCAGTGCATCTTTTTCTTTCTATTTCATTAAGAAAAGGACATAAGATAAATTTTAGTTTAGTCCTGTCAAATTAATCAGCGCTTGACGTAAATTGACGTAATTTTAGTAGGCAAGTTTTTAATCACGTCTAAATTTGTATGGAGTAGTGACAGGCGCTGATTATTTTGACAGGACTAAACTAAAATTTATCTTCTTTCCTTTTCTTATTGAAATAGAAAGAAAAAGATGCACTGAACTTAAATTTAGTTTAGTTTGTGGACAAGGGAATCGGCACCAATGTTCGATACCTACAATGTTTGGCAGGAAATAGACATTTCAACATGATTGTTTCTTTATGTGAATAATTCGTCGGTGCAAACGCACAATACGTAGTCAGAAGACCTAAGAGTTACGCTATAGGAACAGAGACAACTTCTAAGGGAATATAACTGTAGGTAATTACTTAGCGCTGTGCGACCTGAATTGCACTTTATTGTGTGGGAGCAAGAGTCGCATTTTATTTAAATGATTTTGCGGAGTGAACTATCTGTATTCATCTGTAACTAAACTGTAACCATGTAGATGTAACTGACTAGATAGTTCCCACGACTATGTTATTAGTATAAAATTGTTATAGTTCTAATATCTCGTATAAGCATATTTAATGATCTCATCATCAATTTGTTGTTCAACTCCATCGCAGCGCCATCTAGTGAGAGATACAGTATAGTACTCTGAGCATTTTATACGTTTTTTTTTAAATTATGCTTTGACACGGTAAGTAAGTACCTAATAAAAGTTGATAAATCTTACAAGTTGCAGTGCCATAGTGTGTCATGTGTGATACGCGTGTTGACTAGGTGGAACTTCATCTGTCATTACCTAAATAAGTGCCTTTTAGCCAAATGTGTTATTAGACAAGGATCTGAATAGTTCCAGAAATATCGAATAGATAGGTTGAACTTAATCGGATTAATTGAAGTAGTTCATTTAGAGTACCCGTCCAAATAGCACCTGCGCGAATAGCACCTAGTCCAGTCTAGTCCACGAAGAGCACCCAGGTGCTCTTCGTGGACTAGTTTAGGTGCTATTCGCGCAGGTGTTATTCGGACGGGTGCTCTAAGTGGACTACTTCGATTAATTGGGATGTTGCATTCGCGAAGAAACAGTTTGAGGTCTTCCTTAACCTGTGTGTCTAAAGCCGGTTCTCCTGCGCTTGTTTTTTCGAAACATTACACAAAATACCTTACACATAAACATTTGTTTTACAAAACATCGTGTTTGCATACACAAATGTGCAACCTCTTTGTTGCGATGTTTTTTGTGTAAAAACCCGGCTTAAGAATGATTTCAAAACTACCGTCAATTTTCTACATTTCTATTTCTACTCGTTGGTTTTTGGTCATAAAATAATAGATTTTACTGAAAGCCTTTTAATTTTACTGACTAAGTTATGCATATTGCCTAATAAAAATTCTATTTTACTGACCGACGTGGGTATGATATTCCAGTCCTCGAGCATTCTCTAAGTTCCAGTAGCAATTCTAGCTGAAATTTAATTCTTGTTGAAAACAATCACAGACTTCGTTCCGCTACTTAAACAACAATATAATTACGTCGGAGGCTAGAAGTCGTATAACACACAGAAGTAATCGGCGTATACGACAGCGCTTCCAATTAGAAAACTTAATGAAATTGCACCAAAAACGACCTCTAAGTAAACATACATTCCTGATTTTATATCGTAACGTTAAGACGCATTGTTGGACTACCACACAGCCTTATGGCAGAAAGAGAAGGAACATATTCCCTTCTCACTCTCGGGCGGAGCTTGGCCCGGTGTGGCCCACGTAGTTAGTCCACTCTATGTGAGGTCTCGATCATAATTTATTAACCGGGCCCCACAAATACCAACTCGAAATATACCGGAGAAATGGCGATATGAATTATTATTAACCTTTTTTTCATCTTACACGCTTTGTAACGGTGTAAATTCATGCTAATTAAGATATCCGAATCTTCTATTATTCATGTTGATGAGTGATCTCATTCTTTTTTTAAATTTACACTCGGTTATTAAATTCGACTTTTACCTATTAGCTGGGTGTTATTACGGGGCATTTTCAGAATTTGTTTTTGTTTCTGCTACTAATTTTATTGCATTATCGTGATATTTTAATGTTTTTAACGTAACGTCGTTGTTTGTATGTGAAAGCGTTTTATGTGTATGAGGCGTGTCAAAGTGCACTCGCCGAACAGATTAGAGTTCACGGTGTATTCGGAAATGGTCGTTAAATCCAATAAAACGTGCAGGTATGACTGGCGAGAACTCTCGTCAAAAATAAATAGGTAGGTACCTACTTACGTAGGTAATCGACTTTGTTTTATTCATGTTGTTCAAACTGAGATCTAGATTTTTTTTTTCTGTGGGTATTAATAAGAATTGACGTTCTTAGTAATTGATTACAATCTAGCCTAATAGACTAAATAAGTAATTTAATTCTAACTTAATGTTTTACGAGATAGATCTAAGAATAGTGTCAATTTGCACTTTTACACAAGGTCAATTTCGTAGCACTTTCTTAAATCTTAGGGTCTGATAATTGATAATACACTTTGCTCATGTGTTATATGTATGGCACAGTATTGTTACTATTTATTAATTCACTATTTACACACTATACTAACTCAAATGGTTTAGTTCTCTTAAGCCTACTACGCACTATGTCCTTGTTGTCTAGCAGCTGAATTGCCTCGACATTCACATGTCGGTGGCAGGCGCGGTCGCAGCCGAAGATTTTGGGGGGCGTCATCATGGGTGCCGAGGAATATTTTTGTGCATATATCTCCAGCTCCACATTACTTACTTATTTCAGGAACGCAGTTTTTACATGCGGGGGAGGGGGTAGTGTCGGGCAAATTATTCGCAGTCGCAGCACTTTTTGATAGATAGTAGGTACCTATTACATCAGTAGATTATGAGAACAGCAAGCAAAGCTAGCTTGACAATTAAAACAACCAGCCTTGGATAGGTTAGGTTGTGTTAGATATTTTCAATTCTAAGAACTTTTGAACTGAATGCAGACCAAGCGAAGTGAGCTAGAAAATTTTGCACACACTCGGATAGGTTAGATTTTCTTTTGATCATTCAAAAAGAACTAGGAATTAGTTGCTTTGTCGACTTATGAAGAAAAGCTCAAGAATTAAGAGAATGTAGAAGGCAAGAGCGAGCGAAGCGAGCCTGAAAATGTAACCCGTGGCTGTAGTATACAGTTTTAAAAGTTAGTAATACAAGTAAATCATTCAGGCTGCCGACAGCGTGAAAGATTTTGGGGGGGGTCATGACCCCCAGGACACCCCCCCCCCCTCGGACCGCGCCTGGTCGGTGGAGTCTGTGTTCGGGGCTTCAGCAAATTTTTGGATGATGGTAGTGACGAGTTCCATTTTAAGGTCACGGTGGAGGTCGTCATTTCTAGCGATAGATATAATGAGGTACCTAAGTACTTAGCTTTTTTTCCTAAGGAGAAAAGCAGGTAGGTATAAGTAGGTATACCTAGTAGGTAGGTAGGTACTTTAGCAGGTAGGACTTTGATATTTTTCGACTCCACCCACTTTTCATAGAACTCATACACCATGCCGCCCATACATATTGGAAGTAAACCCTCCGGGAGGGTTGCCGGCATTACGTTTGCGCTAAAGTTAACCATCGCAGACGGTCAACAGCATTAGGTTTAAAACCGTGTTATAAAACATGTAAAACGAAGTAAAATAGTGTTAACAGGGGTTCTTGTCGCTATACGTAGTTTCCAACCTTTTAATTTTTTTGTGAATATTTGAACCGAGAACAAAAAAAAAAATAAGAATACTTACTTGGTTTTTTTTTTAAACGCGTGTACCTACTTACTTACTAATAAATCTTGTTAAAATATACCTACACCACATTTTATTTTCACGGTTTATAAAACAGTATTCGCTAAGAAATACCTACATTTAAAATGAGCCCTCCGCGAGGGCTCCCGGCATCCCATAAGCGACAACCCTCCAGGAGGGCTCCCGGCACTGAACGTGTTAGTGCTGCGTTTTTCCTTCGTTTATTCGCTGTTCATTTTCAAATGCCAGATTATTTGCCTACCACCAAAAATCTAGACGACAGTCAAGCTAGACTAATGGTTTGACGACGTGATATCCCAGGCTGTGGCAACTATAATGTGCTAAGAATTATTCTTATGTTATATATAGGTACTTATCGGTACAAACTAGTCTACTTAGGTACCACATGAGAAAAGTTCATGCCAGCAAGGTTTTTTTAATGAACATTTTAAACGGATCTATTAAATGAAATGAAATTGTTTATTCTGTAAATAGGATATCGGAATCACTTTTACACGTCATATAAAAAATATTAAAAATAAGCTAGATGAGTTCGGCGTTTCCTATCTGACTACTCTGAGAAGAAAGGCCGAAACAAACTCAGAGGTCGCAGTCTCTTTTAAAGTCCAGACATAATCTTGGTCAGACCATATGAGGACCATGTAGATTAGTGTCTGAAAAGGTCTTTTGAGGAAAGAACCACACAGATTTGAGTGGACCTGTCCAGTCAGTGCAAGCATTTGTCAGTACCTAATCGTGGAGCTCAACTTAGAACTTAAGGAGCTCAACTCGACGAGCAATACCAAAAAAAGGACATTTGGGTAGGCCGCAAAAACTACTCAAACTGCCATCACTAAAACTAGAAGAGAAACAAAAATAATATCCACATAGTCCTCACATTCACAATAGTTAAAATAATATAATACTTTACAAAGTAATCATGTCATTTTGAATACAATTTTCAACAATGTCAATGTGTTTATAAAACTGGTATATGTTGATTTTACATAATAATTAAAATGTCTAGTTTTATGGTTTATTAGATACTAGATGCAGACCTACCATGTTTTGTAAGTATGCAATTAAACTAAAATTGGACCCTGTTAAGCAGAATAGATCCAACCAACAATTTTTATGAAATTGAGTTACATGACGAGAATCTACACATCGAGTTTTATATTTGCACAATAGATCCTGGCGGTCTGATGACATTGCCCTAAGAAACCAGATGATTATAACTTGGCCTGATAGGTATTTTTGAGTACTTCCACTTTGCCCCACCAAGCCGCCCCACTGGTGGGGCAAAATGGAATGTCTAAAATTTTGCAGTGGAATCTGCCCCACTGGTTCGACTTGGTGGGACAGATTCCACTAGTTTGAAATCTTGTGGATTCTGCCCCACTAGGGTTGGCACCTTAGAATTTGTGTAGGTGCTCGTATTTTATATTTTGCAGTGGAATCTGCCTCACTGGTTCGACTTGGTGTCGAATCAGTGGGGCAGATTCCACTGCAAAATTTTAGGCATTCCATTTTGCCCCACCAGTGGGGCGGCTTGGTGGGGCAAAGTGGAAGTACTCGTATTTTTGTTTACTGGATCTATTCTGCTTAACAGGGTCCAATTAGATTAGTGAACGAGACTAATGAAGTTGGTACCTACTACCAACCTACATAATTATTAATAAGTTTAAAATACTTACCTTTAGTACAGGAAGTTTTTTCCTTTCTTCAGTTACCAAAATGCTGACCCGTATCTGGCCAGTTACATTATAGGTAGTTACAATTACTACTACTTCTGCCATCTAGCGTCGACTAGTATCATTAAAAAGGGAGTTGCTATGTAGTATATCTATTGCACATTAGATGGCAGTGCCAAAACATGTTATCATTAGTTATATTTTTTATTTGTAATGACAAATGATTTACATGAAAATATTTTTTTTAAAGTGAAATTGAAATTAATTCATCAGCAATCAAAAAGGAAACAAAAGAAAAGAAACCTGAAAAAACAGAAATCAAAGGACATAAGATTCTAGATTAAAACATTAATTGACATTATTGACAATGACAAGATATGTCAATAATTGACATTTCTCCATCAGCCACCATCAGCTCAGCTGCTAGTTGTTTGTTTATTTATTTATTAAACAATTTCCAAGTGATTTGATCATGAATAACCAATTAATAGAGAAAATCATAACAGCAAATAACCTACCATGTCCTCAATTTACATATGAAAATCCGGTGCTCGACAGAAAGGTAGCGAAGGCACTTTCAAAAAGTTTCGTAAAAATTCTAAACTTGTCTCAAACAAATTCAAAAGTTAACAACAATTTACGACTATCTATATTAGAAAATATAAGAAAAATGTGTCAAGTTGAACCTGAAAACCACATTAAAGTCGATGAGAACTTTACTACTTTATTATTGGAGTTCTATGAACAAATAATAAAAGATTCCACATCTACAAATACTGAAGCAACGGAGAGTCTAGAAGCATTTTTAATTCGAAATTTAAAAGATATGAATATCAGTAGCAGTCGGAAGTCTCCATTGAATCCAGAAGTCGTGCAGGCTTTGGTAAATTTAAATCACAATGGAATTTACCTTAATGCCTTATTGAAAGATGTTATTCATTGGAATAGTACAGATACCAAGAATATTCGGATATTAAATGACTTATGGGCAAGTGATAGTATTAGTATAGTGTCTCATACAGCTGAAGATGTTGCTATAAAACTGAGACCAGAAATTGAGAAATGTATTCTAGAAAAATGCCATACTATATTGAATGAAACAGATCCAAATATTGAAGGCATGTTCATTACTGATGAATCTCTTAAAAAATTAGTCAAAAAGGCGTCTAGTTCAGGCAACTGTTTCCAAATATGCTGTGGTGTACTAAACTATTTATTTATAATGACAAACTTTGATATGAAAATGCAAAGATTTGTTCAAACATTTGTTGAGCGTGTGAAAGAGAGCTGTTCTTGCAATGCATTTTCTGTGTTATATCCCACACATCTTAGTCACATAACAGTCCTATTAGACATAGATATAATTGAACTGCCTCCATCATTACAGAATAGTTATATTGAGTCCACAAACAAATATTTGTCTAAGATAAAAACAAAATCGAATAGTGATTTTATAATGCTATTGTCTCATTTTCCTCAATGGTTTGATATTTACTTTCAGTGAATACAATATTCTAAGGTGTTTAGGAGTTTCTTGGTCTAAGTATGTGACCAACTAAGAAAAAAGTTTTATTTTTTCAAAGGTTCATTTAAAAAAAATGTTTCTTATATAATTATATTAAGTAATTAGCTGATAATTTTAGTTTTGTACTTAGCATGAAAGATGTACTTAACAACAATAAAAAAGTAGAAAACAAAAACAGTTTTTTTACTATGGTGAATCTTGTCCAAAATAACACAACCTGACTTGGGCTGAACTGGGCCTAACTTAAAAAACTATAACAAAATATTAATATGAAAAAAAGCATCCAACGTAACTTGGGAGCTGAATCAGAAGCAATCAACTTTTAAAATCATGATCCCGTCTATTTTCATGGGGTTAATTGAAAATTAAGAGAGAAAATGCAAAAAAGGAAATTAATGCTATATAAAAACAAATATTTTTAAATTACACAGTATTTCCAAAACCATAATGCACTAGTTTCATATACACATCATCACTTTTGGTATTCAATTTAATTGATCTAAGACATAAACCTGTCTTGCTGATCTGCATCATCCTGTGTTGAAGAGACACCATGTGTGAAAGCAATTGTTCCAAAAACGGGAATGTTTTGTTACAAAAGCCACAATGAAAGTAATTCTTCCGTATCTGCAACAATTTAAATATAAACTTAATTTTGGATAATTTACCCCAGAGGTAATTTACTTGTAATCAGTGTATTAACTTTATCTTGTACCTAATTGAAAAAGCTACTTGGAAATCAATATTCTATCCGTACATAAAACTGTGATGTATATTTAAAGAAAACTTACTTCTCTGAAAAATTGACCTTCTTCCACATGTGACATGACAAATTTTGCAGCTAGAAACTTATTCTTATGTTTTGGAGTGCCACAATGTTCCCGCTCTTGCCCCTGCGGGAGTAATTCGTTGCATGCATAGCATTTTGTCTTTTTAAAATGCGGATCCTTAATTTGACAAAGAAGAAAAAAACTAAATATATCAATGCTCAAGTAGTCAAAAATATAGAACTCTTCATCTTCGAATAAATATTCCAGCCTACATTGTAAAATACTTTTTGTTTTAATGCCGAAGTTATCATGTTTCTTGGGACTTATAAGACCTTGCAGCTCCAAATTACCTTGATGAGTAACGCCTTTGACGTGTTGTTCAAAAATATTTTTGTGGGCAGACAAATATCGGTCACAAACCAAACACCACCCTTTGCTGCCATTAAAGTTTAATTTGATAGAATTATCTTTGCCATATTTCGACAGTTCCGATCTTTGTTTGCCAGAGTCTATAATTTTACAGTACTCTACTTCTTTTTCTGAAGATGCATTGTGAGGCTCAGAATCTTCTGCTTTATTCGGGTTTGTTTTCAGCTCTTCAGTATTATAATGAATTTTTATATGCTCCACCATAAGCATGAAATTGATGGCCATAACAAACTTACAATGTTTACAGGTAGCTATGTTTTCTTTTCTGTCTACCAAATAAAAATCTTGCAGAGGGCCGAGCAGTTGGTCATTTATTACTTCCACCTTGGCTGTACCTTCTGTTGAGTTCCCACCGTTTTTGCATGATTTAACTTCTTTTTGTGTCTTTCTTTTGCTCTCAACAATATTTTCACAGCTCGGTAAATGATTGTTGAATTTCTCATGCGAGAAAACTTTTTTACAAGAGAAGCAGTGATATTTGTCATCATTGATCTGGAATATAAATAAGGTATTTAAGGGACAGTAAACGAGATAATAAGATTATATATTTTGTGTCTAATAACTAGACAATTAATTGTATCATACCATCCAATAGCTATTAGAAGACATATATTCAGCAAAACTATGGAATGCGATTAGTAGGCATGAAATTATTCAAGATGACCTACCTTCCTGTAACAACGCTCATTCTCGCATTTTGTTTCAGTATTAATCAAGTTAATTATATGCTCTTTTAATCCGATGTGTAAATTAACATTTTTCACTTCTATGTTGCAAATTAGACATTTCTTATGTACAATTGAATTCCATTGAGCCATATTTATTTTGAATTTATCTATGAGTATATAGCCAGAATCATATTGGCCTATAATCCTTGTTTCTGTTTTTGGATTGTTTTTCATAGCTTTGTGTCCATCATTGTTGATGTGTTTGGTAACAGCATCAATATCAGAAACTACAAAGTTGCACATTTCGCAATAAAAGTGATTCTCGACCTGAAACGATCAATGTGTTTAAGTATCAGTAGTAGGTAGTGGCATGATGGTCAGACGCGATCAAGATGGCTGTTGGAGGCAGCATTTACCGATCGGTCCACACTGCAGAAGACCGCATAACTTGGAGACGCGTATGTGGTAGCGATCCTATATAAGCATTGAGGGAACGACAAAGAAGAATAGGTAGTGTACCTATGGGGCGGCAGTTTCATCATTTTAATCTTGCGACAGTCTCATCAGATTCGAAGAATTTATTGGAAAGAAAACCCGTTCCTACCTTGTATACCAAGTCTTTTCTGAATCTTGGGAAATAGGCCTGATTTTTTAAGCTCTTTCTGTGGTTATCCCAACGTATATGTCTTTCAACATTTGGAATTCCTCTCAATAGTTCGTCACATATTAAGCAATAGTAGATTGCACTATCACATAGTATAAAGTGTTTACGGTATTTATCCATCATGAATAATTCTTGAAACTTCAAGTTAGTAAACAATTACAAACTGTAAGGAAAGCTAAATAACAATTATTTGCGGACTCTTCAAACTTCAAAGACTTGAATCTCAACCACGTGAACCAGACCAGACTCAACTCGTCGTAGGTAACCGTTAACTTTGAACTACTTTGAACTCGTTTAAAAATGTTCTGTGATTTTGAAGCACCTCTGAACTACTTTGAAGTTTGATTTGACTTGATACGTTTTCTTTTATTGAATCGCGGGTAGGAGAAACATCTTTTGTTTTTTCTATAGAAAAGTAACGTGGTTAAAAAACCCTACGTTCCGAAATGCGCTAAAAGTGATAATATCGCGAATCCCACTAATAGTCACAAAATGTAAGGGCTATTGTGTAATCCTTACATCTGTCTGTCGGTCTGTCTGTCAGTCTGAACGCGATAAACTCAAAAACGACCGAACCGATTTTCAAACGGTTTTCACAAATGGTCGGAGTGATTCATGCGGAAGGTTTTAGTGTATAATTCATTAATGTTTTGTGTAAATTGGCTGAAATTTGAAGATTACTGTTGAAGATGTCGACAATCAGTTGACAACTAGGAACTTTATTGGCGCGCGGAAATAGTAAAAGTTACATGTTCTACAGTATTTTTCATCTTAAAAAGTTCAACAAAAAAGTCTGCGATGGCATATGTCTATCTTCTGAGGATGACCCACAATAACCATTTTTATCTTTCAGAATTGGAAAAAAATTTCATTGATATTTCCGAAGGTTTTTTGACCGTTATTATATTAATCCTTATCCAATAAACTATGTTACTTGAGCATTTAATTTAGATTAAAATATGCCTTGACTTAATTTCATTTAAATGAATGGTTTAAAGATATCACAGATTCAAAATTGCACGTAGCAAAAAAAAAGGATTGTGTGATTTTATGAAACCACGGTAAAAGTGAAACTTCTATAGGCGCCGCCATATTGGCCTTGGCTGCTCTGACGAGTGCCTTTCACTTTATCCCTACTCCGCGGCCGACCGTCACGCGACATGCAACACACAGACGAAAAAGTTTGAGACGATGTAATAAAAGTTTCACTTTAATAATTTTGGTTGACGGCAAAACGGGTGCAGCGGTAGGAGTCAATGACCTTTTCCTTGGCTGTTAGGTATATAATCCCGTACCCTAATTGCGTAATACAACAAAATCACAATCTGTTTCGATTTGAAACAGATTGCTAATCCATTGCCTCATAAGTAGAAAAAAAGTCAACTCAACAACGTAAATAACGCAGTGAATGTTGTTGAACCGTCAAAATGAAACAAATTAGGCATAATTGTTTACGAAAATAAGTTACGCAATTAGGGTACCGGTATCGGTAGTACGTTCCCGTGGGATATTTCCCAACATCTACGCGGGTGAAGCCGCGGGCAAAAGCTAGTAAATAATAATTGTGACTGGTCGGATTCGCGATATTATCACTTTTATCGTATTTCGGAACGCAGGGTTTTTGTAAAGGTTGTTGGAAACAGTTGTCAAATATTCAACTGTCTTTATGCCGACGTACGCCCGGACGTAATAAAATCGCGGTGGGATTTTATCGCGCACTAGATTTTCAACTCTCAGTGTTAAGTCGAGCGTTGAGAATCCAACGCGCTGGGATGCACTCTCGTCCTAGCGAGTTGAAAAAACACACTGTTCGATTTTCAACTCTCGGTGCTGAGCAGAGCGTTGAAAATCCAGTGCACGAAAAGAAATCGGCGCGATTTTATTACGTCCGTGCTTACGTCGGATAATACTATAATTTTTTTCGAATATTACGATCTGTAATAATACATTTATTACAGATCGTAATATTCGAAAAAAAATATTTGACAGTAATAGAGGCCGCATTCCGAGTTACGCTAAAAGTGAAAATATCGCGAATCCGACTAAATTTAATAGTCACAAAATATGAGGGCCATTGAGTAATAATTGTGACTATAAAATTTGGTCGAATTCGCAATATTATCACTTTAGCATAACTCGGAATGCGGCCTTAGTCTGTCAGTCAATGACCCTGAAAAAGCATTCCGACCACGCGATTGCAATGTACATTTTAAGCTTATGTTTACATGTATCTCTTTCATAGTAACTTATTATTGTATGCTGTTATCTCTTTCTCTCATGACACCCTACACTTTACGGTCTGACTGCATCTGAACGGGTTCTGCTTTTCTCGCGCGCTTGTGTTGTGTGTATTGCAAAAGAATTAATCAATAAATCCAGTACATCTTTTTAATTAACTCGTGGTTTTGTGTATATTTTAAAAAAACGAAACTTCAACATTTATTTCCCAAGAATGTAACAGTACAGGCTCACTAAAAATCTCTTTCGGGCACCATTGGGCATCGCTTTGCGAGCCATTGAAAATGAGCAAGCGACGCCGTGCATCTTCCGGCGCTTCGCGTGGGGCTGATTTAGATGACAGTGATGATGGCATCGAGCTGAGCAACCCTGGACCTCCTCCATCTACTCGGAAAAGGAAGAAGTTGGACCCAGTAAGTTAAGATATCATTCATCTAAACGCATTTACGCCGCCACCGGCATCTAATTACATACAGCTAAGTATGTACATGCTGCATGCATATTAAGCGCTATTTACATGCTCGTTTAATAAAAATAAAAGTTATATAAGCAGGCACTTTGCTTGTTTTTAGTTAACAAAATATTACTTATTATTTTTATGAAATTATTTCATCAACCATTCAGTTTATTTGTGAAAACTGTTGTTTTCTAGGCAACACAAGAGCAGGCTGATGTGCACTAGTTTTGTCAAAATAATCTTAAAAGTTTCAACATTTCTCAGGAATTTCAGTTCATTTTTTCCAGTCAATGTTCCAATTTGAACTTCATGCATCGTGTTTGTTTTTACCATAATAGTAAATATGAAAATGATGTGTTTGTCTTACCAGGGTGAAATCTGCCAGCAACTGTATGACACTATCAGGTCATACAAGAAAGAAGATGGCACTTTACTATGTGACTCGTTTATCAGGGCTCCGAAAAGACGTCAGGAGCCACAGTACTATGAAGTGGTGTCACAACCTATTGATTTGCTGAGAGTAAGTATAATTCTATTGCCAATACAAATTTTATATATCCTGTAGATTTTTTTAGAATTAAAATTATATTTACTTACATAAATAACAACATACACCTAATTACAGTCAAAACCGTTTATAACAATGAGCTGGTTTTAACAGTGAAATTTTGAGGTCCAAGCATTTCTGTTTACTTAATATAGTTTTTCGTTACAACAAATATTGGATATAACAACCGTAATCCGACAGTCCCTTTGTATAAACGGTTTTGACTGTAATTAATAAGAATAACTATATAATATCCTGTAGAATAAATAAAAACTGGCCAAGTGTGTGTCGGACCACGCACAATGAAGGGTTCCGTAGTTGGGATGAATTTATCCCAAAAACAAACTTTGTAGTTGAAAAATATGTTCTCCCATATGGAATGTATGGGAAAACATGTTTTTGCAACTGCAAAGTTAAGTTGGTTGATTATTACTCGTTAACTTGTAGAGCCTACTTAGCTGTGATAGTTTTCCTTTTAATTTCATTATATAAACTACTGCTACCGCAGACAGACAGACAGAGGGACATGACGAAACTAAGGGTTCCTTGCTGCGGAACCCTAAAAACTTGTTTCAATTTTATGAAACTGCTGTTTTTTTCACCGCTGCCACCAGCTTTAACAATAATCTGGGAGATATCAGTCAACAATCTCCTAGATTATTGTCAAAAATAGAATTTTGACCAAATAATAAATAAAAAAGGCGAAATGCTAAAGCGCCATTTGCCCAAATGGCGCTTTAGCATTTTCTCCTTTCCAGTTACAATATGAACTTTGTACATTTGTCTGTAGACCTCCTGGGTTAAACTTTGGGATCCTCAGTTGTCCACAAACTCAAGATTAAGATACATATCCTTATCTAACACACATGTTCATTCTCCATAGGTGCAACAGAAACTAAAAACAGACACATATGAGGACATTGAAGAGTTGTCCGCAGACATTGAGCTCCTTGTGAACAATGCTAAAGCATTCTACAAGCCTGACACTGTCGAGTACAGAGATGCTGTTGATCTCTGGAAGCTCTACATGCAGACGAAACATGCCTTGGAAAATGGTGAGAGAAATTTATCGGAATTGTAAAAGTTTAAAAATATGGAATGAAGGTGCAGTCACTTTTTAGGAAAAGTATGCTGCTATCTTTTTGATGTGTGACATCTTTCCTCTCTTTCCTGCAAATCTTTTCTCTCGCTTTCCTGCAATCTGTGGACCGGGAAATCTGTGGAAGTGATTTTATGAAAGGGGACGGAAGTGTATTACAGGAAGCCAGGCAAGCAGGTAAGCGCATGCTATTTGATTTGACCAATGATCGTGCGTGGTGGTAGAGTTGGCCGTCAGGAACGACCTTGACGAGGCCCCGCCCCTTTAATGTTGCTTATTACCAAGGTGAGATGTCTGATGTTACACATCATATATGACTACTCTAAGGCTCGTTCGTTTTTAGGGTTCCGTAGTAAACTAGGAACCCTTATAGTTTCGCCATGTCCGTCTGTCTGTCTGTCCGCGGTCTAGCTCCGAGACTCTGAGTACTAGAAAGCTGTAATTTGGCATGGATATACATATTAATTATACCGATAAAATGGTAAAATAAAATTACGAAAAAAACATTTTTATGGTACCTCCCCTACATGTTTTTTCTATCCCATGGGGTGGGGTATCGTTGAAAAGGTCCTTCAAAAACATTGTGAGTGTATAGAAACCATTTTTGGATTCAGGGATTCGTTTGCGAAATATTATGCTTTAAAGTGCCAATTTTTGTTAAAGTCAAGTGTCCTCCCCCTTGCCAGCTAAATGGTTGGTTTTGGATGTGTGAAAAAAATCACGGCAGTAGTTTATGTAACGGAATTAAAAGGAAAACTATCACAGCTAAGTAGGCTCTACAAGTTAACGAGTAATAATCGACCTACTTATATTTGCAGTTGCAAAAACATGTTCTCCCACACATTCCGTATGGGAGAACATGTTTTTCCACTACAAAGTTAAGTTTGTTTTTGGGAAAAATTCATCCCAACTACGGAACCCTTCATTGTGCGTGGTCCGATTCCGATACGCATTTGGCTGGTTTTTTTTGGCATTGTTTTGTTCTAACCTTGTACACTTTCTTTTAACTAAGCTATTTACGTTGACGGATGACCGGCCTGCACTGCCCTCCCCCCCCCGTCTCCCCGCGCCCATACCTAAGGCGCGTTATAGCGATGTCAGTCAAACTAAAAGCCAAACTAGACCATGTGTCTAAGTAGCTAATGGTCTTCGTTGGAACAGACTTGACGACTTATGTCTGGTTTCCGAGTTAATCAGATAATCTTTGAATAGGTATTAAAGAAGCCCTATCAAATAGATACTTACACAACTCCCAAATCTCTAGAAAGTACCAGTGAAATATGGTTATACACACATATCACTTTGAGTATAAAAATTAAACAATTGCATTTCTGTAAGGTGAAGATATCAAGATGCCGAAACTATCTCGCACTGGCTCATCTAGTCGAAGATCCGATGTAGCCGAGGACCTGTCGGAAACCTCAACTAACTATGAAGAGGATAATGTTTTTGAGGAGTTGTTTAATGCTGTAAGTTTAATTTTAAATAAGAATAACATACCTAGGTACATAATTATACTATGCTAAAGTTAAGCAAATATTTACGCTCATTCAGATCCAGCTATGTGTTTGTGTCAGAAAAACGGAACGCGCTTTTGAGTGTCAGAGAAAAGGGGAATACCCGCGCAGTGATTTGTAAACTTCGCATGCAATTACCATAGTAAATTAAGAAACCAACTGGAAATTGAAAAGGCTGGGAAACCAGTTTTTTTGTTCAAGCATTATAATAATGTTAATGATATTGATTTTTCAGATGTAAAAGACCCTAGTCTTTAACATTTAATTTCTAAATCTGATTTTGAGGTTGATTTCTGAGAAAGAAAGTAAAATTAAACACATTTGATTATATCATTGATTTTTATTGAAAAAATTATTTCCCAACTTCGCCAACAGTCGGTCTGACCCGCCGCTATAGATGTTTCACATCAAAAAGTCAATCTTATTTTGTGGCAATTTTTAAGGCAATTCTGATAATGAGGATGATTCTGAGGATGTAAAATGTTGCCTTTTTCTCCTCAGGTAATGACAGCAAACAGTGATGGTCGGCCTCTTTACCCAGCCTTCCAATTCATACCGTCAAAAAGGCGCTACCCAGAATACTTCAACGTCATTGACTCTCCAATAGACCTGAAGACTATTGCCCAGAAAATCCAGGGTGAAGAGTATACCACCCTGTCGGAATTAGAGAAGGATTTGCTCCTGATGGTCAGAAATGCTTGCAATTTCAACGAGCCTGGAAGCCAGATCTATAAAGATGCTAAGACTTTGAAGAAGGTTGGTATACTTATATTTTTTTAGAGCTCATTCTAACACAAAAATATTCAGTGGTTTTGTAGGAGAAAGTAATGTTTTTTTTATTGATTACAACATAAAGGCCTGTAGACAGGTGCGACGCGAGCCTGGTGGAACAATTTCTATGAAAACTTCACGGAAATTATTCTACAGGTGTCGCATCGAGCCTTTCTGTGGGAGCCTTAATTTTGATGCAACAGATTCTCTGTTTATTGTTGTTGACTATATATTTCTCCATCACTATAATAATTTATTAATCCTAAAGGCACTGTAGTAGCATAATCGATTCCTTTTTGCCTAAGCCCTTGTACCCATGGGCGATTATTTTCCACGCACTGGATTTTCGACGCACTGTTTAGCGCCGAGAGTTGAAAGTCCAATAATGCGTTTTTTTGACGCGCTGGAATGTACGAATACTCCGTTGGATTTTCAACGCTCGGCTCAACACCGGGAGTTGAAATTCCAGTGCGCCATAAAAAAAAAAACACAAAATCGCTGTAAAATTACCCTTCATTAGCAAGTCCTTTGCACACCAATTTGCACATTCAATTAGCCACACACCACACAACACACTACTGTCGCATCTTACGTATTCAGCATTTGGCGTAGACGACCATTGATGGTGAAGTTTATACATCAGGTCATACAAATGCGCAAACAGGAGATCGACCAGCATGGCCGAAGCGGGCCGGCGAAGACTTCCGAACGCATCCGAAGTAAGAGGACGTCGCGCGTCGGGCCGGTGCCTAATAGCAAGGCTTTGGCTATCATGGAGCCGCCTGGGTCGGATACTGAGCCTGAAGTTAAGGTATCGTACAAACAAGTTATTATTACCGAGTTTTCGTTCAAAAATCTCTTCTGGATATCCGGATAGTGGTTTGACAACAACTTTTGTCCGTGACTGTATAGTCGACCTCGTAATTGCTTTACAACTTTTAACCAAAAACTTGCAGAAAATTCACTAAAGTTGAAATGATCTTGTGTTGAATGCAAAAATAGACCGTATCGACGACATTCAACATAAGGGTAGTGAAGCAATTACGAGGTCGACTATACAAACCAACATGCGTTTTTTTATACTACTTAACATTCCCTACCACTGCAGCTTCTATAACTCAGAATCTATAGATAGTGCTGTAGCGGTTACACCGCCACTTACGAACTACGCATCAAAAAGACATGATGTCACACAAATCCTGCATCGCGCAATTAGAGTTTACCGCGCGAACGATATATACAGGGTGTCAGGGACATCCACACTTTTACGGGGCGCCGGTGTGGGCGCCTTCATTGAGGCGGCAGCCAGCCCGCCGGCTTAACGCGTCCCAAAGGGTCATGGCCATCCGGCTGGCCCGAGGATACCGCACGGTCTCCTGCGAGGCGGCGAGCCTCCTTGCCGGAGTACCGCCATGGGATCTGGAGGCAAAGGTCCTCGCGCACATTTGGGAGTGGCGCGAGGAGGCGAAACGCCGGGGCTTAACTCCGATGCCGCAAGAAGTCGCGGCACAGCGGACAGAGCTCCGGCGGGATCTCATGGCGGAATGGAGAGTGCGATTGTCGCAACCCAGCGCTGGGCACGCCACAATTGCGGCGATAAGACCCCTCTTTGAGGAGTGGCTAGAGAGGCGCCACGGCGTCCTCACCTTCCGCCTGACACAGGTGCTCACCGGACACGGCTGTTTCGGGAGGTACCTGTTCAGGATAAAGCGGGAGGAAACGCCCGGGTGTCATCACTGTGTGGATCGCCCGGAGGACACGGTGGAGCATACGGTGGAGGTCTGCCCGGCTTGGGCAGAGCATCGCCGTGTCCTCGTGGAAGCGGTCGGCGGAGGTGATCTCTCGCGTCCGGCCCTGATTCGGGCCATGCTACGGAGCGAGAGGAAATGGGAGGCCGTCACCTCGTTCTGCGAAGCAGTAATGCTCGCGAAGGAGGAGACGGAGCGCGTGAGGGAAAGGCAAATCTCGCGCCCTCGCGCCCCTAACCGCCGCAGCAGGAGACGCCCTGGGCGTCGGGAGTCACGCGCGCCTCAAAGAGATGTCAGCAGAATTGACGGGGTCCGCTAGGGCCAATGCCTGCCGGGGGTTCGAAGAAAACCGATAGGGAAATCGTGGCCCCCTGGCAACACGGCAACTGAAGGAACACGGGTGGGTTTTAGTCAGTAAGAGTCTGACACGCCCTCCCGCTCCGCCCAGAGCGGGAGAAGTTATTTGATGATTTCCCACCCAAAAAAAAAAAAAAAAAAAGGACATCCACACTAAAACTGAAACCATGGATTCAGTACATGATTCTGAAACACACTGCGTTGAAATTTTTCGTCGGTTATTAAAAAAAATCTGCTGTTTCATAGAAAAGTACAATACCTACGCGGTCAAAATGTATGGAACAGCTGATTTTTTTAAATAACCCACGAAAAATTTTAATGCCCCCTGCGTTGCTGGTTCAAAATCATAGTTTTCGCGTCGATGTCCCTGCCACCCTGTATAAGACTATCCGACATCAACCGTCGGGCAGTTGCCCGCCAGACACGACACCCGTCTGGTCGGAGGATCCTCCCTTTTCTATGGTGGATGAGTAAACTTTACACCCTGTTCCTCGTACCTCTAAAGTGGCAACCAAGTAGAAAAGCAATGAGGAAGCTTCGCAATTCTCTGTGAAAAATTCAAATGCCTTGGAACCCGGAAGTACCAAAGCAGTTGATAAAAATACTGATTTCAGCTAAGAGCCGTGATTCCTAACACTTTTTTCTGAATCGTCCAAAAACGGGGTTCTACTGTACATTCGGCTATAAATTTCCAGTATAAGCTGACCTCGTATTGTACGAAAATCCTATGCAATGCGAGATCAGCATAAACTGGAAATGTATAGCTTGATTTGTAGCCGTGTGTACCATCGGGGTAACGCACATCTAACCAATTTAAAAACAAAATCCCGTGGACACGACCTTTTTTTTTCGTAGGTAAGCGATACTATAGCGTCCGAGCACTGCAAGCAGAAATAGTCCTTACAGTGTACAGATATGGGTTTCTTCGATAGTACCGACTTATAATATTATTTTTCTATTCACAGCATTCCGAAGACAGTGCAGGCGAAACTGACGAAGAGAAGCATGAAAATGAAGGTTCACCACAATGGAAACTGCTGGAAACTATCAGGAACCATTTTGGGCCAAACGGTAAGAAATTATTCCAGAGCTTACTATTATTTTTAAAACCCTGTGATGTCCCACTGCACTCCTTGATGGGACTTCTTCACCAAGAAGAAATAAAGAGAAGTGTAGAGAGAGTGGAGCTGAATATCAAAGTATTTTGTGCCACTGATATGTTTATGATTCATGTTTCATCACGTAGACATTGGATTATATGCATTAACAAAATGTCGGAATATGCACAAAAAAGGCCGCACTAAAACTCTTAAACTCGCAAATATGCATTAAAACTCTTCACAAAGGTCGAAATATGCACAATGAATTATCAAAAAACAGTTTTTATTTTATGTATTTTAATTAAGACAGTATAAAAACAGCGAAATATTCTTAAAATTAAATTATGTATAGTTTTTGTGGCAATAAATAATTAAGTATTTTTCCAAATTTTCGAGAGCAAAGTGACGTTTGTCACCCAGTATTAATTTGTATGCCGAAAACGAGCTCTACGTCAACTGACGTCATTAGAAAAAAATAGAAAAATTGGGGCCATTTCCGGAGATACCTGTTTAGGCAGGGTATGGACTCGTGAATTTGGTGTAGGCTCCCCCCTATACGTACCTCCCGCAGTCCGCTACTAAACGAAATATGCACGATTGGGAAAAAAGGATAAAATATGCATTAACGCCGTAATTAGAGAGTCATATGCAGTTGTAAATGCATAAAATCCGATGTCTATTCATCACCATCTGCAGGGGACAAATGCTTACTCCATCTTCATCTGCCAAGCCTTTTCTCAACGATGTTGGAGTCGACTTCCAGTCTAACCAGATAGATGCAGCTGAATACCAGTATTTTACATGGAGCGACTGTCTATCTAACCTCCATCACCCAGTTACTGGGTAACACGACACCCCTTAGTTAGACTAGTTGTCAGATTGATGTTACTGAGAAATTCCTAATTAACCTTAAAAACACTGCCCAACAAAAATACACAATAAAAAGTGCACGCCTCATAACACTCATTCAAAAACAGAAAAATATTTAAACGACTTTTCATGAAGTATGTTTTGATAAAATGGGTAAAATTTCTCACCTCGCAATCTTTACGTATAGATAGCGCAATCCACGAAGACGCGCCCCACTCCGCGATTACTGTACTGTAAGCTGAACTCTAGTACGGCGCGGAGCGGAGTGGGGCGCGTCTTCGTGGATTGCACTATCTATACTGTCAGACTAATTGAGGTTTGCTTGTGTTGGTTGCTAAGCAATGGAAGTCGAAGTTGGAAATATATATAGATATTTATAGTATTAGTTAGTTTTTTTATGAACTATAATTAAACTACTTTAAATAAAAGTGCCATTTTCAATAGGGTTCCTACTATGGCTGAAACGAATCTATAAAAAAAAACCCATTTAATTGATTTTTTTCGCAAGCTACAATGTTTTCAGGTTTCACACTTGTTTGACGGGATTTTTTTAAGCTATTTTGATGTTTTTTCTTTTCTGCTGTTTTAAATAAATTTTTGAAAGTACAGAATTATCTATACAATGGTATATAAATTGTAGGTTCTATGTACTAGCAGGAGTGTAACAATAAAAACATTTTCAGAAAGGAGGCAAAACAAATTTTTCGATCGCAAAGCACTCTCTAATGCTTCGCATTACGAGTCACACAGCCCACTCCTGTTTTCCCCACCAAGGTTAGGCTGAGGTGTACTATCGAAGAAACGCATATCAGTACACTGTAAGGACTATTCTTGCTTGCAGCGCTCGGTGGCTATAGTATCGCTTGCTTACGAAAAGAAAGGATCGTGTGCACGGGATTTTGTTTTCAAATTAGTTAGATATACGTTACCCCGACGATGGTAGCTGTAATACACCAACATCTCGCCAGTTATGTTTAAGTCCCATGTAGTAGGGGGCGATTCTATTACCATAAACCGGGCACAAATACTCACTCCGGGAGTGCCGACAGAAGTGAAAACATGAACAAGATCGCTTTGGTGGAAGAAGAATACTTGTATAAAACATTGGTCCGTAACCTTATCTAAATAAAGAGCACAATCGCGTTTACAAAAAATAATACTTCCGAAACCTTTAAAGTAAAAATACTTGCATAGAACATTGATCCGTAACGTAATATAAATAAAGAGCACAATCGCGTTTACAAAAATGAGGTGTTGTCATGGTGTCGCGAAATCAATGGTTTAGTCCCATCTCAAAAATGCCCAACGCGCCTAAAGAAGTTTTCACTTCAAAAATGCGTTTATTCACAGGCCGTGTGGCAGAATCATTCTGGAAGCTGCCATCTCGTCGCGCCTACCCTGATTACTACAAAGAAATAAAGAATCCTGTGTCTTTGACTCAGATAAAGAACAAAATAATACGGGGCAGCTACGGGACATTGTCTGAAGTGGCTGGTGACATGAACATAGTATTTGAGAACGCTAAACAATATAATTCACCTTCTTCTCGACTCTACAAGGATGCTGTTAAATTGCAGAGGTGAGTTATTTATAATTTTTTCTTGGAGGTCAATTAAAATGAGTGTGACAGATTGAAAAATATGAACCTGTTTATAAGTTTTTTTTATGCAGGATGGCCTATTTGAAGTGGTCAAAAATACAACTGTAAACAGGCCATCCTGTATAATGTTAGGGTTGTAATGCATCAAATTAATACACAAAACCTTTATTAATTTATTATCTCATGTTAACAGAATAATGCAGCAACGCGTTCAAGAGTTATTGGACATCGTTCAAAGCTCTTCAAGCGATGACGAAAGCCTTTCGTCTGTGAAGAACCAGGCGCAAGTTCAAACGCCAAGGCCTAGAGGTACCTAATTATTAATGGTCTTTGCTATATTTTATTCTATACAAGTATAGTACCGCTCTGTTTAATAAATCAATTTAAAACGTGGTTGTTTTAAAAGCCTATACTCTATTAGTATTTCCCGCGGCGATTTTTTTTTTCGTTCACTGGATTTTCAACGCTCTGCTTTGCGCCGAGAGTTGAAAATCCAACAGTGTGTTGCTTCAACGCACTGGGACGCACTTTGTTGGATTCCAAATGTTCGGCTCAACACCGACAGTTGAAAATCCAGTGCGCGATAAAATCCCAACGCGATATTTTTACGTCCGATATGTTACGTAAGATAAGCGCTTCGGTAATCTTCGTGTTTCCGGCTAAGCTTCTGTACTATTCTGCCGCGCTTTGTATAAACTTCCTCTAAAAGTTACCTTCTCTGGTCGCACCACGTCATCTGTCACAAAAAAGTTTTTGGAATTGCATAGAGTTTTTAATCTACAGATGGTGATTTCGTCACCTGCATTCGTCAAGGGGGTGATTCTACCCATCATACTAAACAACTTTTGCTATGAAACTCATATCCGATTCGTAAAAAAAACTTTTAATACATGCATTGTTTTAAAGTGGAAACTTCTTTAGGCGCGTTGGGCATTTTTGTGATGGGAAAAAACAATTGAACTCGCGACACCGTTACCGACATCTCATTTTTGTAAACGCGATTGTGCTCTTTATTTATATTACGATACGGATCAATGTTCTATGGAAGTATTATTACTTTAGAGGTTTTGGAAGTTTTGTTTTTTCAAGTTTTCACTTCTGTCGGCGCTCCCGGAGTGCCACTGTATTTTTTTTGACGTAGTTGCCACCCTGTATCATTTTGCAATCATGGTAATACAAAGTAAGCAGGTACTTCCATGGTTTCTGAAGATAGAATATGATTCGCATTTTTTCACGGGAAATCTGAAGTTCAGTTTTATAAACTGTGGAATGTCCGTTTCGAGACAAATACCTTATAACCTACTTTATTGTCCTCCTAAATGGCAACTTAAAATAATTTATTTACAGGTCGTCCCCGTCTCAACCCTGTAACACCGTCTGTAGCGCCGTCTCCCGTGAGCACTCCGAACAAAACTAACCTCCCTTTGAGGAAGAAACTCCATTACATCTCAAAGCAAATGGTAGAGTTCACCTGTTCCGATGGAAGACAACCCATGTTGTTGTTTATGGAAAAACCCAGCAAGAAACTGTATCCGGAGTATTATAATGTTATTGATAAGCCTATAGATATGATCACTATTGAGGCTAATATTAAGGTATGTAAAACAACGCTTTTATTTGGGATTTTAGGGCGAATTCGACCAAAATGCGAATACATTTTTGACGGCTGATAGTTTTTGTACGATAAAAGGACCAAAAATTTAAAAAAAAATAAATCGCAAGTAATTTTATACTAGGTACAATACGAGCGATGTAACTTGACCGGTCTGAACATTAGCTCTGCGAACTTTCGCGCATGTTCTCTCACTCACACTCGCCTCATGTCACCATTTGGTTCCTAAAAAAAGTTATTGCGCAGCCTTCTGCACGAAGTTCGGAACTGCCAAGTTATATCGGCCGTATTGTACAAAAGTTTTGTCGAATTCGACCTTAGGATCTAAAAATATTTGATCTTATAAATTAGTGTCATAATTCTCAGAATTTGCCAGTTCCTAGAAAGGTTTTAGTTAGAAATAACTCTTTGCTGCTCCTATTTAAATTTTAAAGGAAACATTTGCAAGTAAAATTTATTGAAGTTGTCGCTTGCAAAGGAAGCGGATAGACTTAGTTACTTTTGCATTTACAATATGAAGTATGGACAGAAATACAAAATAAAAATACCTTAAACCATACCATGCTTTAATTCTCAGAATTTGCGAATTCCCACAAAGGTTTTTGTTAGAAATAACTTATGTTGCAATTTAAATTGTAAAGGAAGTTACAAGCTTACAAGTAAAAATTTACTGAAATTGCCGGTTTAAAGCTCTGTCACGAAAGCTAGCGAGCGAGCGACGCGATTGCGTGAGTCTATTGTTTTAAGAGCTAGGAAGTAATGTGGCTATTCACGCCAGTTTGAACACCTCTTTAGTGCCATGAGGAACAGGGTGTAAAGTTCACTCATCCACCATAGAAAATCCGGGAGTTTCCTCCGACCAGACGGGTGTTGTGTCTGGCGGGCAGCTGCCCATCGGTTTGAAGTTGAAATCTTGTATACATATATGTCGATCGCTCGGTAAACTGTAATTGCGCGATGCAGGATTTATGTGACGTCATGTCTATGATGCGTAGTTCGTATGTGGCGGTGTAACCGCTACACCTCCATTTATGACAAAATCGCGCGGTGCGAGCTAATTTGATCCCACATCTTGCTCGCTCGCTCGCTTCAACTTGGACAAAGCTTTGTAAAACAATACTATCTGCAAAGCACGTGTACTTTTTCACATCTATAACTTTAATTCCAGAACGATCGCTACAACTCAATAGATGAAATGGTATCCGACTTCCGCTTAATGTTCTCAAACTGCCGTCAATTCAACGAAGAAGGCTCCATGATATATGAAGACGCGAATCTTCTAGAACGGGTGATGAACGAGAAACTCAAGGAGGTTAATAATAGTACTAGTTTCGAGAGGAAGACTCCATTGAAGACGTTCAAAGCGGCGCCCAAGGCAAGGCAACTGTCGCCATTTGAACAGAAGTTAAGGACCTTGTATGATGCTATCAGGGATTATCGAGATCCTAAAGGTTGGTATTGATCATTAATATATTTAGTTTTTTTCTAGTTTATGGTTATGGATGAATAATTTGTGTAGGTATGTCGTAAGAGAATAAGAAGGAGGTAAATCTTAGGTATCACAGCAAAATCCTTGTGAATGGTATTATTCCTTGACTGCCTCGTTGGTCTAGTGGTGCAAGCGCTACTGCTAAG
Organism: Agrochola lychnidis; assembly: GCA_963680765.1. NCBI lineage: Eukaryota > Metazoa > Arthropoda > Insecta > Lepidoptera > Noctuidae > Agrochola > Agrochola lychnidis. The sequence goes on along the minus strand of OY796869.1, from coordinate 8,519,535 downwards.
CATGAGATCCTGGGTTCCATTCCCGAGTCGGGCAAAGTGTAAGATTTTCTATCTGAAATTTCTCAGTAGCAGCCCGGAGTCTGGATTTGTGCCCAATTGATGGATTACATGGGACTTAAAGATAACTGCCGAAATGTGGGTGTACCTGCTACAAGGACACCTCTGCCCAACCCTTCGGGGATACAAGGCGTGATGTTATGTATGTGTGTGATGTGGTATAATTCCTATTTCCTACGAAAAATAAGCGCTTGTACTCTTGTATTCTCTCGTGGAACAACAATAGCTTTTTATGTGCACATCGTACAGAAAATACTATGTTAAAATCGCTTATTCGTTTGCCAATCGTGGTGATTTATGAAATTACTAATGGTCGTTCACTTTAAGCGTTGCTAAAAAGAAGTTTCTACTCAAAGGCAATATAGTAATCACCATCGTAGAATTCGAATATGGCCTCATATCTAAGTGACCATTTTAAGACTAGATCTTCGAGCTCGTTTCGGTGTTTCTACTAGTACCATTTAGATTTTCAGAGCCTTGAGTCAAATCAATCTATCTGCCTAGCCTTTTCCCAACTATATTAGGGTTGGCTTCCAGTCTAACCGGATGCAGCTGAATACCGTATTTTACATGGAGTGACTGCCTATCTGATCTCCTCAACCCAGTAACTGGGTAATACCATACGCCTTGGTAAGACTGGTTGTCAGACCCGTAACGACTATCAAAGATCTACGAATAACAGCCGGGACCAACGGCTTAATGTGCTTTCCGAGGCACGGAAGAGTCTCGGTATGTTAAGATGGTCACCCATCCACAGACCAACGCCGACAAGCGTAGCTTAACCTGATGGATCGAACCGTACGGCTGCAGAGCCTTGAGTATTTAATGGAAATCATAATTATAATTCTTTCCACAGCCAACCGCCAACTCGCCCTAATCTTCATGAAACTCCCAAGCAAAATCGAATACCCAGACTACTATGAGCTAATCAAAAACCCCATAGACATGGAAAAAATCGCCCATAAACTAAAGAACAACGTCTATAGTTCTGTCAACGAACTTGCTTCTGACTTCATACTGATGTTCGATAACGCTTGCAAGTACAACGAGCCTGATTCACAGATTTATAAGGATGCCTTGATCCTACATCGGGTTTGTCTGCAGACTAAACAGCTTTTGAGGTGAGGTTTTATCATATGTTTTTATTTGTTTATGTTTTAATTGTAATTGCCTCGTTGGTCTAGTGGTCGCACGCGCTACTGTTGAGCATGAGGTCCTGGGTTCGATTCCCGGGTCGAGCAGTGTTATTGGATTTTTCTATCTGAAATTTCTCAGTAGCAGCTCGGAGTCTGGATTTGTGCCCGGTTGATGGCAATAGGCTCGCCCCCTATTACATGGGACTTAAACATAACTGGCGAAATGTAGGTGTACCTGCTACAGGGACACCTCTGCCCAACCCTTCGGGGAAACAAGGCGTGATGTTATATTATGTGTAATGTTTATTAATGTCAACAAATATCTGCATATGTACTGGCAAAAAAAGAATAAGTTATTACCCGCTCCGATCTTTGCTCGAGCCAGTTCGCGCCGCTAAGCCTGTAGCTTTGAATTCCGCTAATAATAATATTAATCCGATCCAGCCTGTCCCTTGCTGTCCTCCACCAGCGACGCCCTAAGCCGAGGTCCGTACCCCACAGGGGGTGCCCTTAAAGTGTAGTCGCTTAGTTTCTAAGTTGTATACCCTGGCTGGAGGCCTTAATTTAATGAGGCAGCCACAGGAAAGTCCGGCTAAACAGCCGACAACCTCCTAGACTGAACTGCAAGAAGTCATACAAAAAAAAAAAAATTGGTATTAAACAAAAAAAAAATACGTTGTCAATTTTCACCAGACTACTTGACAGCTTTAATACTTGTTCAATCAGTTCAAGGAAATACATAAAATTTTTAAGTGTTAAGTATTTTGCGAAAGAAAGGATTAACGTAAACAAACTACCTGCACTTCAAATTGTTCTCATGTCCTCCATAAAATCAAAACTATGTAAAATAATAACTATTATTAAGTTACAAATATTTTGTTTACAAAATCCTCTTGATTTACTGAACACAGTAAGCTATAATCCATGTCATTATATTTAATCCCCATTATTCGACAAATTATTCTATCACGTCTCAAATTATTGGATATATTATGAATAGTTAATTGATTCAGGCGTGAACTTGCGGAAATCCATTATAAAATACAATAGACGTGGATATATTTAGTAACCTGTTCCGCTTAGCTATTTCTAAAGAGCCATAAAAACTCCTGAAATAAATCGACACGTGTTTCACCTCTCAACGAGGCATTCTCAGGATGACGATGGACTTGTCGCGAACCCGAACACGGCGTGTTGCCACACCGAGCGCTGAGTGCAGATTGCGCTGCACTGCTGTGCTGCTGGCTGTGTGCGCTCGGTATGGCAACAGACGGTCTGTTCGAGTTCGCAACAAGTCCATCGTCATCCTGAGGATGCCTCGTTGAGAGGTGAAACACGTGTCGATTTATTTCAGGAGTTTTTTATGGCTCTTTAGAAATAGCTAAGCGGAACAGGTTACTAAATATACAGTGTGAGTCTTCATAATGTGCACATATCGAAATGAGGGAGTCTATGCTTAATTTTATCGACGGAAAAAATGGTAATTTTTTTTTTTAGTTTAAAAAAAAAAAAAAAATTTTACAAAAAAATTTTTTATAAAAAAATTTTTTTTTGCTCTCTTTTTATTATTATCTTATTTATAAATTTTACAATTAAAAATTGAAGAAAAAAATACAGATTTTTACTAAAAAAACATGTTTATTTTCAATTGAGGGTAGTTTTTTTCTCAATTTTAATTTTATGTGGACGGCTACTTACTTTCAATCATTATGGAGTTTGTTTCATCGCGATAGCTGATTCAGTTTAAAAGTTACACAGTTTTGTTACAATTTTTTTTTTAATTTCATAAAAAGTATAAAAAACAATATTTAGATTTTTTAAATATTTTTTCTGTCGTTAAAATTAAGCATAGATTTCCTCATTTCGATATGTGCACATTATGAAGACTCACACTGTATCCACGTCTATTGTATTTTATATTATGAATGTCTATTTACACGCAACGTACTTACGGGGTGAGCAGAGGATCAGGCCGTGTCAATACCAGGTGCGTCTGTTACATTCGGAATGACATCGCACGTTAAAACTATAGAGACGCAGCTAATACACAGGCTGTTGATTTATTTATGGTAAAGTGTGACGGGCAAAATTTACTCCCTTGAGTAATGCAGGTGATAAAATCTACACCCTAAGGGTGAATTTCACCAATGAAACTGAACGCGATCAGCACATCTAAACCGCGTTTAAGAGGTGTCAATATTCCACAACAATGGCCGCATTCCGACTTACGCCAAAAGTGATAATATCGCGAATCCGACCAAAGTCCAAAGTCACGATTAAAACTCAATAACACTTATATTTTGTGACTATTAAATTTGGTTGGATTCGCGATATTATCACTTTTAGCGTAATTCGGCATGCGGCCAATGATGACACTGACAGCCCTTAAACGCGTTTTTAAGTGCGTTTTTATGTGCCCTTAGTCTAATAAAACATAAGAACGTTTTCTGTTGCAAAGATTTTGTTGATGTATTCATATGTGTTTAGTTTAAAAATAAACATTAGTTGCGACTCTATTTCATTTGTGCGAAAAATAAAGTGAAAATTTTAGTGGCTCAAAATTCTAGATTGATTGCTGTTAATTTATTTTGTAAATCGCCATGAAAACATAATTGAAAAAAAGAAAGAAAGAAAGAAAAATATTTTATTTGGGACACGCACAGGAAATACAATACAGTAATTAAAAAAATAACAAATATAAAAAAGGAGCATTTTAAAACTAACAAACAAAATTAATAACGACCTGTACGAGGCCAAAAAGGCTCCTATCTCAGCATGATGCTGCGATATTTATAAATAAATAAATACCGCAGCGCTGGTATTCTGATAGGGCATAATTGGATGTTATTTTATTATTAGATGTGTAGAAAAACAAGGTGTATGCTCTCATTTGATCAATGATATTCTTTAATATTCTTCGTTAATATTCTTTTATTCCTGCGGGGTAATTGCGGAACACACATAAAATGGCATCCATCGCAATGCCTTTCATTTTGACAGTTTAACCACGTTCATTGCGTTATTTACGTTGTTGAGCAAATTAAGTTTTCAAACCTATGAATTGCATTGCAATGAATGCGATCGATTGCCATTTTAGGTATTACGCATTTACCCCGCTGTTCAAATAAATATACATCCTGTATTTTTTATGCTTTGCCTGATTTTGAATGTCGCTTACGTCACCTGAAGTTAATTAGTTACTATGAAAAGAAAAGAAAGAAGAATTTCTTTAAAAAAAAGAGTTCAAAATGCATGAGACATTAGCAATACTTAACTAAAAATGCTGCTTAGATGAAGTGTCGTTTGCGGTTTCGGCTGTTTGGCCAATTTCTAAGTTTTCTGTGTTAATTTTTATCGTAGTATACTTTAGCGTGTCTTAGGCCCATTTGCACCATAAATCGCTTAATGCATTTCACGCTAAACGTATTTAAAAGCCTTAACACAATGGCGATTTACGAGCGTGTTTCCAGCGAGGCGATTATTCATCGCACTCGCTGCATGTGCGTAGCGAGCACGCCCCGTTTGCGCAACGTGTTCGCCGCATTTGCTTAACGAGAGTGATTGACGTGAGTGTACAAGAGTGAGTGAGACAAGCGAGTGTACAATTTTCTGAAAACGCGGGGAACACGTCGCGTAGTCGCGGTTTCACTTCGCACCCGCGGAGAGCACGCTCTCAAATATCCTCGCTGGAAACACGCTGGCAAATCGTCAGTGTGATAACGCTCTAAGACATCATTCTGTCTCTTTCATCTTCAAACGATTGGCAGAAATAGAAGGATGTTTTAAATCCGTTTAGCGTTAAATGCTTTTAGTGATTTGTGGTGCAAGTGGGCCTAACAGTCAATATCTGAGTTTTCTGTTTTAGTTTTTATCGTAGTATAGGTTGTCGTGTCTTGATGTTAATGTTACAAACTTTAAGAAGTACTATTCATTCAGGGAGGACGATGATGCGGTACCGGATGTCCCGGCAGCGGTTCAAGAGCTGCTGCTCAATCTCTTCACCAGCGTCTATAACCACCAGGATGAAGAGGGCAGGTCAGTAAAACCACTTAATTTTTTTGTGGGTAATTTGTGTTTTAACTCTGATATAACGTGCATAAAAAGTACCCTTTAACGAAGCCGAATCACTTGTTTTTTCCGTTATTATGTTACCTGGAACCTTCTTGTTACGGAGATTTTGAAGGTCAGAGTTTCAACTTTTTTGACGTTTTTCTTACGAAAACAAGTTTTAAATGTTATAACTTAACGTTAAATACTTTATACCGTTGCATGTACCCATAAGCACAATGTTTTGCTTGCGTTACATTACGCACTACCATAAAAAGCTAATATTCATACCAAAAAAAGTTGTTTCCCAGCAATAATTTTTCTACAAAGTTACTTATTTTGATGAACATAATGCGTAGATGACGGCTTCGTGAAAGGTTTTTGACACCCTGTATTTATTGCATATTATCATGACATGTCATGACGTGCGCTCGTGATTCACAATGACTATACCAAATTGTGAGGTACCGAATACGTATCTGTCTGACTGAGTCTTTATAATTTGAGAATTTTTGATCGTCATAAAAAAGCAAGCATATTGGTGCCGATTCCCTTGTTCACAAACTAAACTAAATTTAAGTTCAGTGCATCTTTTTCTTTCTATTTCATCAAGAAAAGGACAGAAGATAAATTTTAGTTTAGTCCTGTCAAATTAATCAGCGCTTGACGTAAATCGACGTAATTTTAGTCAGCAAGTTTTTAATCACGTCTAAACTTGTATGGAGAGTGACAGGCGATGATTAATTTGACAGGACTAAACTAAAATTTATCTTCTGTCCTTTTCTTAATGAAATAGAAAGAAAAAGATGCACTGAACTTAAATTTAGTTTAGTTTGTGAACAAGGGAATTGGCACCATTATCTGCTCATTCTTTGATCAAATGGTGTCAGGTTTATTCGCAGACTGTAACAAAAATGCCAATCGCCCCGCACAGCGCCTCTCCGCTGTCGCCATCGCTCGTCCCCCGCTAATTTCGTGCCTGCAGACTTTTTTATATTTCTCTCGATTTTTTCTAGGTTCTGTGCACAATTATTATCTACACATTCGTTTGCCGTCTTTCAAACTCCTCAATTATTTTCAGATGCTACTCAGACAGTATGGCGGAATTAGCTGAACACGATGAGGCAGCTAACGGCGAGAAAGTGCGTGCCATCTCACTTGACTTGGTGAAGAGGAGGCTCGACAAGGGACTGTACAAGCGACTCGATCACTTCCAGCAGGACATGTTCGCTGTTTTTGAAAGGTAGGTTTCAGAGATATTTGAATAAGAACTGTGTCAGATATTTATTCAACTTGAAGGTTGAAACTCTTTAGTGGGAAATTGTTTTCTTAGAAAATAATATATCAAAATATTCATGAGGTTTGAAGGGAAAAAGTTGGATGTATAAAGTCATGACAATCGGACCCAACTGTCATCGTCATGGCCAAAGGCGTAGTGAAAAATAGAGGCTGACAGCTATGTACAAATATAAAATGTAATCTGAATCAAATATATATCGACGGTTGAAAGGCTAATTGATCTAAGCGACATTTTGTAAAACTTGCTCCTGCAATTTTGATTCGTCCTCCTGGACGGATCACAGTTATTTTTTTTGAAAAAAAAAAAAAAACAGCTATTTGATAGACTTTTATTTACTTAAATCAATCAATCATAATAAGATCTTATTATGATTTAAATAAAACAACCAATCCATCCTCCTGCAAGTTTTACAAAATGTCGCTTAGATCAATTAGCCTTTCAACCGTCGATATGATGATTAGTACATTTTCTAAAGAGTACCTGGAAGGACTTGGGAGGCTTGTGCTCATCAATGCGACAGCAACAGTTATAAAAAAATATACGTCAGTTCAAGTGAGAAAAATTGCAAGTCCTACCCAAAATAACTCTATTGTTTGTTTTCAGAGCCCGTCGCCTCTCTCGCACCGACAGCCAAATCTTCGAAGACTCGGTAGAACTCCAGACCTACTACATCGACCAACGCGACCAGCTGTGCCGAGGTACTCTGCAGTCTCCTGCCTTGTCCTTCACGAGGGACACTATGGCGACCAGTGTGGAACTGGTGAAGCAGTGCAAGCTGCTGCAAGAGAACGAAGATGAGGATGAGACCAGGTTAGTTAGAAGAAGAGAAGTAGGGTAGATTTCAATGTCGGGAGTCACGAGAGGATTTCCGGCCACCGTAGGCGCGGGCTTGCGGACGGTGAGCAATGGGTAGCTCGCCGTCCGATAAGGACCAAGCCCGGGTCGACGGCGCGTTGTGTTCCACGCGCGCCTCAAAGAGATGTCAGCAGAATTGACGGGGTCCGCTAGGGCCAATGCCTGCCGGGGGTTCGAAGAAAACCGATAGGGAAATCGTGGCCCCCTGGCAACACGGCAACTGAAGGAACACGGGTGGGTTTTAGTCAGTAAGAGTCTGACACGCCCTCCCGCTCCGCCCAGAGCGGGAGAAGTTATTTGATGATTTCCCACCCAAAAAAAAAAAAAAAAGAGTAGATTTCAATCCTCAATACTATTTTCTAAATTAGATTTACGGTCACAAATCATAATTTTTGATCAACATTCAACCGACATACCATACAGGGACGTGCAAATTGTACAAAAACGTAATAACATTTGAATTTCGTGGACTACTTTAGCGCATGCCCCGATAGATTTGTTCCATAAGAACAAATCTCTTATATTATGGAAAAGTTCTTATTCAACAAATGTAATTTGATTCTAATAATAATAATTCTGTAAATACATATCTGTTATAGTCGCGAATCATATTTTAATCAAGATACAACTTGATATTGACCAGAAAAATACAAAAAAAAAAGAAAAACAGTGGTACTCCCGACAGAATAATGCCGACAGAAGTGAAAACTTGAAAAAAAATCGGCACCGCGTTGATGTCTTTTATGCCACGCACCGCGGTAATCAACGCGTTGATGTCTTGTATTCCACGCACCGCAGTAATCAACGCCTTGATGTCTTTTATTTCACGCACCGCGGTAAATAACGCATTGATGTCTTTTACTCCACGGTGTCGCTAAATTGCGTTACAGTGTCGCGAAATCAATGGTTTAGTCCCATCTCAAAAATGCCCAACGCGCCTAAAGAAGTTTTCACTTCAAAAAACATAAGAAAATTTGAATTTCGCGGGCTATAACTGCGGATCCACCTTAACTTACTTTTGAGTGTCATTCTCTCACATAACTTTATTATCCCCAGATCTAGCACAGACGACTCCCTGCCATCGGGCGGGGCGCCGCTCCAGCAGACCGCGTACAGCAAAGGAGACTTTGTTTATATTCAGCCGGACAAAGGCAACAAGGAGCCCGCCATAGTGCAAGTGGAGCGAGTGTGGACCAACAACGAGGGCGTGCCGTGCATGTACTGTACGTCTTACTACAGGCAAGTAATCGATACTTACAATATGTAAAAAAAAACCTTTTCCGATCCGAAAAGTGCTCACAGGTACTGCGATAATAACATTACCTAAAATTAGTAAAAAAACAATTATTAATGAAAATAGTTATTGCTATTTGAAAATCTCATTTTTAGTACCAAAATTACCCCAAAATTCATTAATAAAAAACCGGTCAAGAACACGTCGGACTCGCGCACCGCTGTTTCCGTACCTACCCATTATACCGCCATAATAAAATTGGTATCATTTTTATTGGTAAAAAGATATGGGCAAATATAGATTTTCGCGAAAACTTGTAAGTACCAAAATTAACCTTAATTTTCAACTTTTTTATTTTTCGGAATTTTCCCTTTACTTGTGCTGTAAGACCTTGCAAATGAAGTTGAAAATTAAGGTAAATTTTGGTACTTACAAGTTTTCGTGAAAATCTAAATTTGCCCATATCTTTTTATCGTGTTGACTCAGGACCTTGATTTTTATAAACCTAATAGGGATTATAGACCTCAGTATCTGGTATAAATTTCAACTTGCTAGGTCCAATCGTTCCTGAGAAAATCGGTGGTGACACACGGACAGACAGACGGACAAGAGAGTGATCTTATAAGGCTTCCGTTTTTACCTTTTGAGGTACGGAATCCTAAAAATGAGTAAATTTTCAACAGGGGTCATAAGTTATGACTTGTAGACACCCGCTAAACGACGGCCGCCTGCGCCCCATATAATAACCCAGTAAAATTCCCCATTGAAAAAAATGTGGCGAATTTTTTTATTTATCGATTTTCCTGCTAATTACCACATAGACTCTCAGTATGATACCTACCTCTTTCATCTTTCTTTCTCTTCCTTTTCTTCTTTAAAAAATTCAGACTCACTCATTGAGTGACTCATCAACGGCCAGCCCAGACTCTTGTATCTAGAAAACTGAAATTTTAGGATCCCCTCTCCAAGAACTTCCTGAAACACTCACATGTATGGTCAGTGATTATGTAGTTTAGGAGCTAGTGTTCTAAGAAATTCTCACCTGACTTCAGATTTTTTGATATTTTTTCTTAAATATTTTTTAAGTTATAAATCCTTAAAATACAGCCTACAATCGATAAAAAACTGTAATCGTCATCATAAAGTTTCTAAAACTTAGTTCAATGTTTAAAAAAAATGTATTGTTATTCTCCCACAGGCCTCAAGAAACATACCACGTGCGCACACGCAAGTTCTTACACCAGGAGGTGTTCAAGACAGAGTCGCACCGCGTCGTGCCTCTCGACCAGGTCGTGGGACACTGTTACGTCATGAACGTTAAAGAGTACTTCAAGTTTAGACCTGAAGGTGAGTGTTAATAAGGGAATATGTCCTAAGCTTAAAAGTTTATTTAAGGTACCTTTAAAAACGTCTGAATGGTTATAATCCGTATGAGTACCCGTCGAATATTCTTTTAGGCTGCTTAGGGTACAATTCTCTCGAGGTTAGAAGAAAATATGACCAAATTATTAACATGTGTAAGATCCTTCACGGAAAAACAGATGCTCCTGAATTGCATGACGAGCTGTCCCATCGATTTGCTTCGATAAACTTTAACCGTGGCAGGAAGGAGGCATAGATTGTTCGCCGTGCCTCGGTGTCGAACCATCGCTTGAGCCCAGTCTCCCGTCCCTCGCACACTCTCTGCGCTCAACGCTCTCTTGGACGCTAAGCCTGACTGTGATGTGTTCGCGGATGAATGGAAGAAGATCTTGTCAGTATGTCTGGAGTATTGTGAGATGAGCGTATCACTGTCGAGAACTTGTATACTTTTGTTTACTGCTAAGGCCCGGCGGGCGGTCCGCGCCGTGACAGATTTACGACCGCACTTGAATAAACAAAAGCATCTGGTTTCATAATAACGTCTAAAGTGTTTTGTTTATGTTTTTTGCTACTCGAATAGATTAGAGATACATTGTAAATGGTTACAGTCTTTGTTATCAACGTTTACTAATCTTTATTACCCGTTTTTTTTGTGTTTTCTATGTTCTAATGTTTTTACGATTTCTAATAAAACTACCGTACCAATTCACACGAAATTTTGCAGGGTACATTATGGGTAGATAAGTTATCTAATAAAAGCGTTTCTAGAGACCAAATTTATTTCAAAAAAATTCAAAAAATCTAGATTTTTGCTGATCTAGTATTTCTAGTGCTTTCATAACTTTCTCCGTACCAAAAAAATATTTTTTATTTATATTTTTGTCTAAATTTTGTCTAAAACGATGAACAATTTATTATAGAAAAGAAATAAAACACTTACCGATCAGATCAATACAGAAAACTCACAAAATATCACAACTTTCACTTTTACGTGAACTTTCTCCTTCACGTTTATTTACACTTTTTTTGGTTGGGTCAAAATAGGTATAATATAATGTTATTTAGTGCGAATATTATCTAAAACGATGTAATATTTACTTCAAAATGAAAATATCACCACTTTCCGACGATTTACACACAAAAACCATTAAAAAACGAATTATTACAGCGAACGCGCGCTCACCCGGGTGTGACGTTTGACCGACATTTTGACCGGGCGGGAAACTCATTTTCAACATTTTTTTTTAAATGTTGTCCATTTATATTTTTGCTTTTAGTCGATTTATTTGACAAGAATAATGTGTTTGTGTCTTTAATAAAATAAATAAAATGAAAAATGTCAAATTGTTATCCACATCTAATCTCTTTGACTGCAATCAAGGACTGTAAACAATAATTTGTTGGTAGTCATATTTTACACGAAAAGCTCAGCTTGAACAGATCTTTGTCTAGTAATGGTCTGCTATGGTAAAATAAGCCGTAATACGAGCTCAGAAATGTGTGTGTTGTTTAACAGGTTTTGCCGACAAGGACGTTTACGTATGCGAGAGCCGATACAATACTAAACAGCGCTGGTTCAAGAAGATCAAGGTGTGGGAGGGTGCTGAGAAGGAAGCCACGCTCATACCTAGAGAGGTAAATAAATATTTATTTAAACATCGGATTATAATACAAAATATGCACCATGAAATGCAAAATTTTATTAATTTTAAAGCAGTTACAGACGCCTCGCTTTTTGTTCATGTTTTCCTTCATTCGGCATCTTTCACTCAAAGTGAAACGTCAACACAAAATGAATCAAAAGTGAAAAATGAATTCTTTAGTGAACTGATTCAGCGATGTTGGATTTCGGCACCTTTCACTCCCCACCGTGGTCGAAAAATTCAATGAAATGAGCAGATGAACGTTCATTCCTATGTAATTTTGTGGTATCGTGACAAAATTGCTGAGTCCGAAGGGTGTGTGTGTTATATGCTGACGCTACTCATCTTCACGCACACATTCACAGCGTGTTTGTACACTTGGTTACCACAAGTAAAGCGTGCGTCGCTTCGTGAGATAAAAATACTATATCAGCTTTAAAGCAGCACAAAAACATTTGCTCAAAACGATGTTGTGCAACTTTTGTTTATTTTATTTTAGTGTTTTAATACGTAAGGATTATTTATTAATAAAGATAATTATAACGGCATCGGCACAAGTAATCAGTTATGTTAACCATTTATGTTTTTATTCATCAGATACCACTCGAGCCAAACAGAACCATATCAGTATTCCGCGAACGCGTAGAAAAACACAAGGATGAACTTGCTGAACTAGAAGTGTTAGAAAACGTGCATGAGAAGGAAAGACCCGTAAGTTTGTTTGAAAATACTATTATTATAAATACATATTTTTAATATTTTTATTTACCTTATTATCATTAACTTGACGATTTTGTTTTGACTATCTTGCTTCCGGGTTGGGCCAGAATTCTAGTGTGAGTATCATTATGTATTAAGAAATAAAGTGTTCATTTCAGCATGTTTATTATGATTTATACAAATAAATAGTTAGCCTGCGCCTGCGCATGTATACGCTACTAAAACTATGCTGATTTTTCACATTAAATACTTATAATAACATAACAAAATTAAATGCAAGTTGAATGATACCGAGGTTTTTAAAGTCAACTGTTTATGACTTTTACGTACAGTCAGTAATCTTCCTAATGTCCCTCGGCAAACCTCGTGTTTTGCCAGTCGTCGGATTTCTATCAGTTGCACAGTGCAGTGCAGACCGGACGCTCTCAATCGACTTTGAAGTATATAGAGTTGTTTGTTGTCTCTTTTAACTTACTGTAATTTATTTTTAAAATGACAGGAAAGCTGCTAAAGTCGCAGGCATAACAGACAGGAAAATAGTTTTACAGCTCTATATAGTTCACACGAAAACAAAACAACAATAAAGAACTTAGTTCTGAATTCAAATTATTATATACGATAAGTCTAATAATTGATGGACATGGAAATTAACATTCGTTAGTAGTCGGAAATGCGATGATTCCCGAGGGACATTAAGAAAATAGAAATACTGTACAGCAAACCGTACGTCCATAACGGTAACAATTTGACATTAACAACGCTTTTATGTCGTAGCAGTAAATGCTGGTTTCGTAGTTCAAATATTATCACTGACTGACATGCGGCTGACATGTTTCATAGTTGTTTAACAAGTTTTAGACTCAAAATGATCTTCGCCTAAATTTTATAATTTCAGCAGATTTCTTTAAAAATATTTCTTATTATTGATAAGCTCGTATTTGAGCACTAACAATCTGCCTAGCCTTTTCCTATGTTGGGGTCGGCTTCCAGTCTAACCGGATGCAGCTGAATACCAGTATTTTACATGAAGCGACTGCCTATTGCCTATTTGAGTACTATCTCACCTGATAATATGGGGTCTTCTATTAATCACGTGTTTTTTTGCAACCTTTAACCCCCACCACCTCCCCCCTTTTTTTGTGTGGAAAATTATCAAATAACTTCTCCCGCTCTGGGCGGAGCGGGAGGGCGTGTCAGACTCTTACTGACTAAAACCCACCCGTGTTCCTTCGGTTGCCTGTATTTGCCTGTATGTTGCCAGGGGCCACGGTAACCCTTTTGGACGAACCCGTAACCACTCCCTCCCCCCTGGTGATACGTGGTAAGGTTTAAGACTAACCCCGGAGCCCTATCCAAAACCACGTGTATGTTTTGGTACAAAGTATCTTAATAAATTCTGGAAAATTAAGCAAAATGTCCAGACAGACATATACGACAACCCCCCTTGTGATATTCCGTGATTTTTTCCGACCCCCCCCCCCCCCCTCCCTCTTAAGCCTCACGTAATTAATGGACGATTCTCAAGCGATGATGTGTGCACGCTGTCCTAGACGTTACCTATTCATTCTCGACTTGAAGATTTAAAATTAAAATTATTCATAACTCCCATTTCTCAGGACGTGGTAATGTACAATCCTCTGGGCACAGACGACGAGAACACTTACTACGAACAGTACAACACTGTGTGTTCCGGAGTTATCAAGACTGGAGACTATGTGTACGTGGTCACCGACGGAGGCAAGCAGATGATCGCGCAGGTTGACACTATATGGGAGACGGGCGAGTGAGTATATTGGGTTATTTTTGAGATAGGAATTGAAACTAAAACTTGATAAATAGTTCAAAAGAAACTTGAAGTAGAGGAGTCGTCGTTGAAGAAAACTGAAACTGTATATACATATATATTGCTTTTTAGCTTCTTTTTCGTGTGATTAGTGACTAACCTGGTGACAGAGTTTTAAAGCCGCCCATGGGCCTCTGACATGGGTTTACATGCCGTCGAAAAATATCTCTCAGGCGTTTTTGAAGCAAGTGATAATTGTACAACACGCACATTAATCCGAAAAGTCAGACGTGCCTTGGGTTCGAACTCGAGATCTATGGCTTGACAGTCCGACGGTCACAAGACAATGCAAAGCTATCACTGCTCCCTAGTTGACACTATATGGGAGACAGGCGAGTGAATATATAGGGTTCATTTTTGAGGTAGGAGTTGAAACCAAAACTTGATGAATAGGCCAAAAAATCCTTGTAGTAAATGAGTCATCGTTGGAGAAAGCTGAAACTGAATTTATTGCTCCTAATTTACCTCAAGAGTCGCATATTATTTTCAATAATTTGACTTTGAAACCCCCTTTATTTTGTAGCTTTAAGGGTTCAAGCTGTCGTGTGGTTGATCGTACCCAGCGATAGTGTTGCTGATAAGGATCAATTAATGTTACAAAGAAAAGTTATGTCTAAGCTCTATTTGTCATTTTTTCCATAATCATATTGAGCCAATTGGCAATTGCAGTTTAAGGGCTAATTTCACCAATGAAACTAAACGCGATCGGTACATTGACCTCGTTTAAGACGCAGATATATGCCAGTGACCTTGAGTGGTTAACTTTCATGTTCTGTGCTGAGCTCACGCAACGCGTCGTACGTCAAGCCTTTAATAGGACTCGCCCATCAAGGAGCGCTGTCCCAAATTAGATGCATTATTAATTTATTATACATAAAATATTTTAATAAAACACGTATACTAAAAGACCAATAATTAAATTATTTTTAAAATGGTGAACGTTTTAGAAAAATACACTTGATAGATTTAACATATATTTTTTCTAAATCATTAACACTACTCGTTTTAACGTGATCTTCAGTATAAAATCATTCAAAGTCGGTTATCGTCGCCTTAATTGACGGAGTCCGCTAGGGCCAATGCCTGCCGGGGGTGCGAAGAAAACCGATAGGGAAATCGTGGCCCCCGGCAACATGGCAACTGAAGGAACACGGGTGGGTTTTAGTCAGTAAGAGTCTGACACGCCCTCCCGCTCCGCCCAGAGTGGGAGAAGTTATTTGATAATTTCCCACCAAAAAGAAAGGCAGTCAGTGTTATTATTTTCTGTAGAATATTGACACTGACAGCTCTTGAACGCGGTTTAGGCCGCATTCCGAGTTACGCCAAAAGTGATAATATCGCGAATCCGACCAAATTTAATAGTCACAAAATATAAGGCTTATAAAATAATAATTGTGATTTTGGACTTTGGTCGGATTCGCGATATTATTACTTTTGGCGTAACTCGGAATGCGGCCTTAGATGTGTCTATTTAAATTTTTTAGAAACTCTACATACCAAACTCATAATCATATTTTTTGTTACAGCAACAAATGCTACTTCCGCGGGCCGTTCCTAATCTTCCCATCAGAGGTCGCCAACATAATAAACAAGGTTAGATTCAACAAATGTGTGCCTACCCCTGGAACTCTTATGTAAATGTTATATTTAATTTATCATTAACTGAAGAGTATGTTTGACTTTCAGCCTTTTTACAAACAAGAGGTGCTTTTGACGACGATGCACGATACGAGTCCACTTGTTGGTATTGTGGGGAAGTGTGGTGTGTTGGATTATGATGATTATCTGAAGTGTGAGTATACTGAGTATTGGTTTTTAATATTTTATCAAAGCTTGCTACAAATTACCATTTAATCAAAAAATAGTGATAGAAATCTCACTATGAGTCGCTGTGAGTTAGGTCTAGCGTTTCAATTCTACTCGAAATATTTACTTTGTATGACTTAGCGGACTACTTACAAAGTTATAACAGTAAAAATATCAGTAAATATGATAATCATGTAATTCACTATTGCAAACTAACTCATAATCAGCCTATAATGTTCCCACTGCTGGGACACAGGTCTCCTCTCTTCGAGAGGGAGTTGGCTGTAATCTACCACGCGGGCCCAGTGCGGGTTGGTAGATGTCACATGTCTTCGAATTTTTGGTTCTGGGACATGCCGGTTTCCTCACGATGTTTTCCTTCACCGTTTTGAGAGCAGTGCTGGTGAAATTATTTACACAAAGTAAAACGCCTGCCAGGGTTCGAACCCACGACCTACAACTCGTAAGTCGGGGCCGTTACCATTGGGCTACCACTGCTCATCAAACCAAACTAACTCATCCTATTGTAATTCACAGTCGTTTTTTTTTAGTAACACCAAATTTTATAATTGATATTATTACTCAGTTCTTCCCAGAACAAATTCAACATACAATGTATCTGTCTCTTTCTCTCCCAGGTCGTCCGACAGAGATAGCAGAGAACGACATTTACGTGTGCGAGTCAGTATACGACGAGTCCAACCGCGTAGCTCGCAAACTGAAGGCTGGTTTGCGCAAGTTTGAACACACCAAGGATGTCACTATTGATGAGGTTCGTGTTATGAGATCTTTTATTCATTAAGGTTCCGCTTGTCGGTCATCCTCCAATACAAACGTAGAAAAAAATAAAATTATATTAATAAATAGTCAATTATGCTATAAAATATGAACAAAATAATACGTAAAGCCTTCGCCGTGCTTCGGAACAATTCGCGTTTCATTCGTCGCGACTCGTGTCGGGGACAAATATAAAGCATTTTTGTTCCAAGATATTCTGAAAATTTTATGCCAGCACGATAAGATATTTTATATTCTATACTCTTTATTGGACACCACTAAATCACCATGTGCCAATGTATAGACGGGAAGTAATTCCAGCATTGTTTCCTGTTTGAAGAGTGCAATCCCCTCACACATAAGCCTCCAGCAGATATTGTATAATTTAAATTTGTTTAAATCTTAATTGCATAATATCTGTATAAAACTACTGGGAGAAGACATTGATTCCTGTAACACAGGTTTATAACCTAGCGCAGGAGTCAGGGTTTCCATATAAAGGTAACATACTTTTATGTCAATCATTTTTGAAGTGAAAACTTCTTTTAAGCGCGTTGGACATTTTTGAGATGGGACTAAACCATTGATTTCGCGACACTGTAACGACACCTCATTTTTGTAAACGCGATTGTGCTCTTTATTTATATTACGTTCGGATCAATGTTCTATGCAAGTATTTTGACTGTAAAGGTTTTGTAAACGCGATTGTGCTCTTTATTTATACTCCATAGGTTTAGGTAGTTAAATAAAGGTAAACAAAAAAACCACGTGACGAGACAGCTGTCAAGTAACCGACTAAACGTAATATCTGTCACTTCAGTTGTTATGCTACGTCACAGTTGAACTCTTCAATTTAGCAACATTATACTTGGTTGACGTTTAGATATTGGGTTCTTTACAATAGACAGATTACAAAATCTTATAAATCAGACAAAAAAAATGTGCTCAAGCAGTTACATCTACTAAAAGTAGTTGAAGAATAAACAATAAAGTTTAACATAGTTAAAAAAGTCATTAGTTAAAAAGAGGAAACTATGGTAAAACACTAAAATCAATTTAATTTGGTTTTATTGTTTTTTTAACAAGAAAGTGTCATCTATAAAAACCCTTTTACGATTTGTCTACCTTTTTTAACTACCTAAACCTATGGAGTATAGATAAGGTTACGGACCAATGTTCTATACGAGTATTTTTCTTCCATCAAAGCGATTTTGTTCAAGTTTTCACTTCTGTTGGCAATCCCGGAGTGCCACTAAAAAAAAAAAAAAAGCATAAAACCACATTTTAACTGTCTCTAAAATTGAAAATGAATCTTACTTCTTAGTGATGCTGGTGTATTTTATATCTTTATTAAAACAATATCATTTGTCTGCAGATCTACTACTTCCCGAAAACCCTTGGTCCGCCCACATTGGCCACGGCTCAGGAAGTACAGTCAACATCAAGTGCTTTCACTCAGAAGCAGTTCAACCCCCATGGCAACTCCATGGATTCTATGGTATGTTTCGCGTTACATTTTATGTATTTTAAAACTGTTAGGTTTTACATAAATACTGGCCTCACGATTATGAGGGTAAAACAAAATTGCTTTTGATCGAATCAAACATTAAGTGGTTGTGTATTATTTCCTAAATCACCTAGATTACACATTATGCACACCTGTGTCGATCACTGCAACTCTAGCTTTATATTTTTGGAACGAAGTTCTTTCACGCGGCTTGGGGTAGGAGTTGACTGGTAGAAACCGTCACTTAACAAAAAATATTATACTTGATGGCTCTGTATATTAAAAATGGGGCGATGGGTAGTTGAAAGTCTATGTAAACGAAAAAAAAACTTGAAAAAAAAAGTTTTTAAGTTCATAAAGTTTTTTTGTTTTAAATCTTAAGTGAAAAGGAACTTCATTCCTGACGGGGTCCCACGACCGCACACGTTTTTTAAAATACATTTCTATCGAACGATAATGGTGCCGATTCCCTTGTTCACAAACTAAACTAAATTTAAGTTCAGTGCATCTTTTTCTTTCTGTTTCATTAAGAAAAGGACAGAAGATAAATTTTAGTTTAGTCCTGTCAAATTAATCAGCGCCTGTCACTACTCCATACAAGTTTAGACGTGATTAAAAACTTGCCTACTAAAATTACGTCAATTTACGTCAAGCGCTGATTAATTTGACAGGACTAAACTAAAATTTATCTTCTGTCCTTTTCTTAATAAAATAGAAAGAAAAAGATGCACTGAACTTAAATTTAGTTTAGTTTGTGAACAAGGGAATCGGCACCATTGTGTACATTAGTTGAAGGTGTGTCTAATGTTACTATTATTTTAATAAAATCATCGCCTGTTTTAAAACACACAATCATGTTCAAGCCGAAAGATATCCAAACAATATTATTATTCGACCTTGCAGTATTTAATATCGTTCAATTCCACCATACAGGACAGTAAGCCTCAGTTCACAAACCTGATCAACACGACTATAGGCAGTCAGGATGTGGAGATGATACTAGAGAACTCGCTTGATGACTCGTCGCTCGCTTCGCCAGCTACACCGCTATCTATAGGTAAGTGTTCTTGTTTCTGTCCTGTCAGCCATCTGATCTAAAGACATGTAAGACCACTCATTATCTCTTCAAGATGACTGAATGCGCTACTGAACATAGTAAGGACCACCACCACCCAGATAGTAGATGAATTTTTGTATGGCAATTTTTTGGGTGGGAAATTATCAAATAACTTCTCCCGCTCTGGACGGAGCGGGAGGGCGTGTCAGACTCTTACTGACTAAAACCCACCCGTGTTCTCAGTTGCCATCTTGCCGGGGACCACGATATTCCTTTCGGACTTCTTCGCAACCCCGGCAGATCTTCTAAATCCCTGGTTTAGATTATCAATAAAACTAAGGCGTGGCGTTTTGTAGTTTTTGCCTACCCCCATGGGAAGAAGCCTGGTGTTTCAGAATTTAGAAGATTTTGTAGCGTATATAATCCCGAATACGAGTTTTGTTAGTTTTACTAACAGACAGCTCCGAAAAGAGTGGTTAGGGTATACAAATTCTGCGTGTTTTTAGAAGAAATACACTGACTGTTCTAAATTAGAGCTACTAAGGTAAAAGGTTGCTATAGTTAAACTATACACAGTGCTACACACAACCAATAAATCTGCCTAGCCTTTTCCCAACTATGTTGGGGTCGGCTTCCAGTCTAACCGAATGCAGCTGAATACCAGTATTTTACATGGAGTGACTGCCTATCTGACCTCCACAACCCAGTAACTAGGTAATACGATACCCCTTGGTAAAACGGGTTGTCAGACTTTCGGGCTTCTGACGACCCGTAACGACTGTCAAAGATCTATGAATAACAGCCGGGGACCAACGGCTTAACGTGCTTTTACGGAGGAGTCTCGGTATGTAGAAATGGTCACCCATCCACGAGCTAACCCCGGCAAGCGTAGCTTAAA
This sequence comes from Agrochola lychnidis, assembly GCA_963680765.1. NCBI lineage: Eukaryota > Metazoa > Arthropoda > Insecta > Lepidoptera > Noctuidae > Agrochola > Agrochola lychnidis. The sequence goes on along the minus strand of OY796869.1, from coordinate 8,499,293 downwards.
CTGCTGGATTGTCCCGTGCGGCTGTTATTACTTAGTCACTAGCTCCTCACAACCATCAAAAATAATAACAAAATACCTCTTCTCCAGGCGGTAACAGCAACCCCTACAACCCCTCCCTAACGGCCACGCCAACACAAGAGCGGACCAGCACAGCGACTCCAGCCAGTAGCAAGAAGAAGAAGGACAACAAGCAGAAGATTGTCACCGGGTACATTCTGTACTCAAGCGAGGTCAGGAGAGCCATCGTCGCTAACAACCCTGAGTCTACCTTCGGTGAGTTTTGTTTTGTTTTCTGTGTAGGAGCTTTTGGATTTACCCGGGTCCTAACAGAAAGCGATCATCGCATTATGTCACTTTTTGGTTCGGAATATCGGAAGGCGCCCTCTGTCGGCGTGGCCTTTGTGTAAGGGAAAGAAAAAATAAATTAAACTTCAATATTCAATATATTTATTGCATTCCACGATGTTGACTTATACTCCATAGGTTTAGGTAGTTAAAGGTAAACAAAAAAAACCACGTGACGAGACAGCTGTCAAGTAACCGATTAAACGTAATACCACTCACTTCAGTTGTTGTGCTAAGTGACAGTTGTACTCTTCAATTTAGCAACGCTATAATTCGTTGAAGTATAGAATTTGGGCTCTTTACAATGGACAGATTACAAAATATTTTTTTATTATTATAAATCTAACAAAAAAAATGTGTTTAAGCAGTTATATCTACGAAGAGTAGTTGAAGAATAAATGATAAAGTTTAACATACATTATTAAAACAGGATACTATTGTAAAAATCTAAAATAAATTTAATTTGGATTTATCGTATTTTTAAACAAGAAACTGTCATCTATAAAAACCCTTCTAATGATTTGTTTACCTTTATTTAACTACCTAAACCTATGGAGTATAGGTGGTAGGTTCACAAAGACATGATCATTGTGGCTGTGAACTTTTCACGGTGTTTCACCTTTTCCGAAGATAACCGAAGGAATATTCGACCTTGGTCTTACTATGCATAAGTTTCTCATTAATGCAGTTAGCTGAGTTGAATATAATTGTTGGTTTTCTGAATATAATTTCGCTGACTTAAAATTTGAGCAAATACCTAATTTTATCGAATTATTAGTTAGATTTATCTCAACCACTTTCAGTTTTCAAATAATTGAACTAAGAAATTTTGTTAGGGTTGAAAGATAATTTTTAAACTAGATAAAGAAATATAATTTCTTAAAAACATCTATAACCAAACGAGCTGCTTGTATTGAGGAAAGTTTTTTAAAAAATACTCATATTTGCTGTTATTCCATTTTGTATCTGTGATCGCTCATTCTTTTGTATAAAGATCTTGCTTGTATTAAGCACTGAATACCATTGTTTAATTTTTTTCTCGATCTCACACAACGCAAATCTACGCCTCTTTAACTGTTGTAAAAACCCAATAATTAAAAAATAATGATTCTTGATGTTTATTTTTTTATTTTATTGTTCTGGAAATCATAGTTATATTTATGACAAAATGCGATTTTATTAAATTCAACGTAATGCATTGTCAATATCCAAAAATAATAAACAATTTATACTTACTGCCCAGCATGACTTAAAAAAGAATTGAACAATGGTAAACCATCAAACTGTATTTCCATTTCGTGTGTGTACACAGCTTAATATCGTCCTTATGTAAATGATCCTAACGCCACCTATATGTAAATCTAGCTAACAAGGACAAATCTTTGAAATCGGGTAGGTAATGTTTCCTCTACTCAAATACAACGGTACAAAAATCTTTTGGCGCATGGCCGAAACCGGAACTAACGCCGCGATCTTGTTTTTTCCATACAACTTCTGTGACAATTTCACAAATGTTTACCAGCAGCGCCCCCCTGTCAATGTCACTCAGGCGCCAAAAGATACTTGTACCACTCTAGTTCGCTTACTCATTAAATGCACGCTGTACTTATTTATGTTGTGTATATCTATTGTTTCATTGGCTGTAATTCTTGTGTACGAGGCTTTAAAAGTAAATGTCAAATTAATTTTCGATATTGGTGCCGATTCCCTTGTTCACAAACTAAACTAAATTTAAGTTCAGTGCATCTTTTTCTTTCGATTTCATTAAGAAAAGGACAGAAGACAAATTTTAGTTTAGTCCTGTCAAATTAATCAAAAAATATTTGACTCACGGCAAAGTATTATTTATTTACGATGACAAATAACAAGAACAAAAGTCATTAATCATTTGGAAATAAGCCGAAAATAAGAAACGATCGTCCAATTCGGTTGAGAAATGCTGGAGATGAATGGAAAACCTCCTTCTCGGATAATAATAATCAAAACAAAATATGATCGTACACAACCATAACCGCCACACAGCTAGAAAAAAAACCCAGTACCAACCTAACCTCTTTGAATTCACGCACACATTGGACCAGAGAGAGACACACCGCGGAAGTTATCCCGGTGTAACTCAAAGGTACGTGTCTAGCGTAGTATGTCTGTGTAGGCGAGATCTCGAGGATCGTCGGCAACGAGTGGCGCTCCCTACCGGCCTCCACTAAGCAGAGTTGGGAGGAAAGGGCTGCGAGGTGCAATGAGGAAACATCAGCGAAACTTGCCGAAGAGATTCGGGAGATGGCGCAACATGTTAGTAATGTAGTTTTGTTTAAATCTTGTGTTTTTGGTAGACAAAAGTTGTGGAACATTCTTAAAAGCAACATCGTTTTGTCACTCGCGAAATGTGGGTGAGTGGGTACACCTCTGCCTAACCCTTCGAGGAAAACAGCCGTGATGTTAAGGGCCTATATTGAAAATAAATAGTAGTTTGGTGGGCGTGGCTTATTGCCCCCGCACGCGGGGAGTGGCGGTTCTATATTCGATGGTTGGCCGCCACATCGTCGCGCTGCCACAAACTTATCTGAACCAGTAGCAAAAAGTGGAACTAACGAAATAACTGACCGGAATTTGAAAACGATAGTTACTTAGCATGGGCTTTGGCTAAGCATTACTCTTATCACTGTCGCACAACTGTCATACTAAAAGTGCATGATAAAGACAGAAACATATCTAAGAAAAAAGCGCGTGCTAAGTAACAATAATTTATCTCGGTCTATGAAATTTTGCGAACTATGGAGTAGACAAATAATACAAAATATTTAATTATCAGCAAAAATATTTATTGTTTACAGAGTGACATTCCCACACACAAAACGTATGGGAAAAGTTTTTTGCGATTTCTGACTTGGTTCTGAGTTGGCCACTTAAGTTTTTTGTTCCATAAAAGAAACAGGTTCGATTGGTATCAAAAAAAGTTTTTGTGAAAACTGCCCATTTTCTTGCTGACTAATATTTTTTTCGAAATCTGTGAATGCAGATCAAAATGTCTTAAAAAGTTAAGGACAGTCTTTTAAGACCGTTTTCCTGTAGCAACAACGGTTATGGTAGTTGCCCTTATTGCCCCATCTCAAAAATCCAACCTGTATACAGGTTGTCTCAAACGTAATGATCCAAAGGCAAATGTGGTAAAGAGGAGGTGGCCACCTATTGTTTAAAAATTTAAAAGTTAGGATATTCTCAACAGTTTAGAAAATTAACCATTTTCAAGAAACTTTTTACTTTCATTTGGATTTTTCGACCTTGTGAACAAAATTTTTGACGAAGCGAGTTCAATGGCTGGAAGATGTCTTGATAGTGTAGATACAAGCCCATGCCCAATGCCTATAGGCAGATTATAGGCTATGATGGCTTTTGATAATGACAACACAAGTTGTGAAGGCTTACGAAGGTCAACAGCGAAAGTACAAAAAAAAGAATTAAAAATTAAACACATGTACCGAAGGAACACGAACACGTTTAAATATGTAAAATTTTAATACTAAACGCTTTTCTGAGATGTTTCGGTAAAATTAGAGCATAAAGTTTTGCGGGTAGTTCGACCATGTTATGAAACCCATTTTTTTTAAAGGTTTAAGCTATCTTTGTAAAATTTTCCCAGTCTAACTATTAATAATTAAGGTACTTTTAAAGCTATGTGCTATGTGCACTTTTTTAAACCTGGGCTTAGAAAGTTTCGATAAAGTTTAATGAAAAATTAGAAAAGATAAGTAAAAATAAAATCTGAAGCGCTGCAGAGCCACACTAAACGTAAATAGGAACGTAATCTTCCAGCCTACACTATCAAGGCATCTTTAAGCCAGATTTATTTATTTATTTAAGGAAAAACAAACAGTAGCACAATAAAAAATAGTCACAATATCTTAAATATAACATTTTAAACAATTTTCCCATTATGTTTTCGTACTTACGATTTAAACTCGCTACGTCGAAAATGTTGTCCACAGGGCCGAAAAATCCAAATGAAAATGTAAAGTTTCTTGAAAATGGTTAAATTAGTGAAATCTTCTGAACTATTGAGAATATCGAAACTTTAATTTTTTTAAATGATGGGTGGCCACCTCTACTTTACCCCATTTGCCTTTGGACCACTACGTTTGAGACATCCTGTATAATACTTGCTGTATGCCGCGATTTCACCCGCGTAAGTCTCGATCCATTGGGAATATCGGGATAAAAAGTATCTTATGTAGGACATACCCAGGTCATGGTCTACTCATGTGCGAAATTTTATCCAAATCCGCTCAGCCGTTTTTGCATGAAAGCGTAACAAACAAACATGCAAAAGCACTGGCCACGTGCGTGTCAGACCACGCACAATGAAGGGTTCCGTAGTTGGGATGAATTTATCCCAAAAAAAACTTAACTTAGTAGTTGAGAAATATGTTCTCCCATACATTGATAGGTACGTCACGGTCAATTCTCCAATTTCAAATGCAAGTATGTAATCGCAAAAAAAAAATTGTATGTGATAAATCTACAAATTATTATCAATGTTCGGACTTTTTCCTTTCCCATAAGTAATTTATTTCATAACAAAATACATTGTGTTGAAAATATTACAGTGATGATAAATTGGTTTAGACTTTAGGACATAAGATACTTTTTATCCCGATATTCCACGGGATTGGGACTTATGCGGGTGAAATCGTGGAGTGCAGCTAGTCCTAATAATAAAGCTGAAGAGTTTGTTTTCTTGTTTGTTTGAACGCGTTAATCTCTGGAACTACTAGTCTGACTTGAATTTTATTTTGCATTTGATAGCCTGTTACATACATACATACATACATACATGTTAAAATCATAACCCTCCTTTGATTTTGCCGTAGTCGGGTAAAAACTCTCCTTTTTTACAATTCAAATGCGACTCCATTTCTTTTTTGTGATCTATGATTCGTAGTGACAGTACTTGACATATTGATGTACTGTTGACATATTTCAAAACCTAAAAACGAATTTTATTTAGCCTATTTCTTTAGATAAAAGATTATTAAAAGTTGTAGGTATAAAAATAGATGTTCTTAGAAAATAAAATGCTTACACAATAATACATTAAAAAGCGGGAATAGATTATGTTGGTTGTGCTTTAGTGAAGGTGGAGAATTCGACTCACTATTATCATCATCTTATTGCTATTGAATTCCTGTAAAATGAGTTCATTGATAGCCCTGTGCACTCCAAACGTTGCAGGTACTGTTCAGTTTTGATTTTATATTTCTTTCTATATTTATAAATAATTTAAATGTCACCACGAAATCATAATAGAAAAATAATGTTATATTGTTCGCAGGACTCACAAGAATACACACACACAGTCTGAATACCTATTCAACACTAATTGCATTCAATAATTACTTTAACTTGCTGAAATACTAACTTTTTCTGTAAACAAAATTATTTAAATCACGTATATTTGATCGCACCGATTTGCAAAAAAGTGACATAGATTCTTCGTCGATGAGCCCCATCGGGCGACTGATCTATGAATGAACGAGAGTGATGACAATACTTTTGATAGGCGAAAGAAGAGATGACGATAATGTGTGTCCGCTCGGAATAAAACAACGTATGTGCCAAAACGAAATACCGTCTTTTGTAAATGAAAAGTATTATTTAAAAAAAAACTGCTTTTCTTAAAACTCGAAAAGCTTACTCTCTGTGTTTTAAAGTAAATTCCATTGAATAACTCATAAGCGTTGCGCCATGATACTCAAAAAAAGATAAAAATAGATAGACCTTTGCAAATTTTTTGTATCGAGAAAATTTCATTGTATCGTGTATTCCTTTTTCCGGATACTAGATCATATAGTCAAAAATCATACACCAAAATTTGAAATCCCTATTCCAAATACTTTGAAAGTTACACGATAAAGAAAAAGCCCATTTTTTTCAATATATCACCTTAAGTGTGTTTGGTAACATATTTCACATTCGAACTGTATGAAATATTGCCAGCAATTTGTTTGAAAACAAAAATATGCTTCTGAAACAATGTTGTGCAACTTTTGTTTACCATGAAAAAGGGGTTTTATAGGGTGCTGCAGTCATACTCAAATATAGGGGATTTTTTGAGCTTTTTATGAAGTCTGAAATTCAGGGAAAAAGTTAAATCTAGAAAAGCTACTAAACTAATTACTGGTTTCAGTATTCTATTACATAAAATAATAAAAATGGTTTTTCTTTCCAAATGTTTGTATTTATTTATAAATAAAACAGTGTTGAGTATCGCTGCTGTACTTATTAGTTGTTCGTAGACTTTGTATATTTTGTGTTGAGATAATAACAAATACTGAATAAAATCCCATTTAAATTAAATTTCAGTATTAAGAGTGTTCATTCTAAAAGCAACGTCGCTAATAGCTGTCAAATATATACCTGTTTTGATTAATTTGGCAATATTACTGTATGGAAATAAGAAATGTGGTTAATTAGCAAACTAGAATATTAATAATGAATTGCAATTATAACACTGAATTTGATGTTGTAAATGTGTTAGATGTAAAAAAGGCACAAATACTTTTATTACATCTAAAACTAAATATTCGGTGTTACGATATTAATAATTGCATTTCATAATCAATATTCTAGTTCACTAGTTAGCCATATTTCATATTTCCATACAGTAATGTTGCCAAATTAATCAAAATAGCGAAATATATGACATCTATTTGCGATGTTGTCCACTTTCAGAATGCACGTTCTTCTTGAACATTGTAAGTGAAGTCTGCCTCTACTATTTAAAATCTTGTACTATTTTGCTTCTTTAACAAAAAAAGATATCTTCATGAACCATGTGTATTTGTCTAGACCCCAATGGAGACTACGTACGAATGTGCCTGGGACACATGCGACTATCAGTTTGAAGACCTTGCAGACTGCATGGAGCACTGCATTGGCGATGGAGGTAACAGTAAGTGTTTCTGCTATATGTACCTTTTAACTAGCCGCCATTATATTAGAATTCATGTGCTAGAACTTTGTGAAATACTCTTGATGATTAAAAGTAAAATAATTGATCAGGAAAATTGGTTATTTAATTGTGGAGATTTTGAGTAACATATTTATAAAATAAAAATACATTCGATTTGATAACTGGCCTTAGATATTTTCCTCTTTCATTTCTTCCTGTAATCCGTGACGTTATCATTCACATTTTTCAGTCTTCGAATTTTTTTTTCGGAAGTCATAGACCTATTTGAAAAAGTTACTCAACTAAATAAAATCAAATGCATAATATTGTAATCTCCAAGTTAAATTCATTATTGGTTCACGAATTTTCGTAATAGTAGTAACAATTTTTTTATCATATTCATTTTCATACCTAAAAGTTTTGTAATGTTTTAATGCTGCTAGTGATCGGTACATATATCGAAACCAAGAAAGCCAAGCTAGAACGTAAGTAACTTAACATAGCCTAGATCTATCATAGACAAGATGACAAACAATAGCTTCCAAGGATACCTGCCTTTCAATGATATTTATTTTTTTTGTATCAATTTCTTGGCAATTATTGTTTATCGTCTTATCTACGAAACTATACAACTTATAACATAACATAACATCACGCCTTGTTTCCCAGAAAGGTTGGGCAGAGGTGTCCCTGTAGCAGGTACACCCACATTTCGCCAGTTATGTTTAAATCCCACGTAATAGGGGGCGAGCCTATTGCCATCAACCGGGCACAAATCCAGACTCCGAGCTCCTACAGAGAAATTTCAAATAGAAAAACCCAATAACACTTTGCCTGACCCGGGAATCGAACCCAGGACCTCATGCTCAGCAGTAGCGCTTGCTACCACTAGACCAACGAGGCAATCAATACAATTTATCTCCATAGGAATAACACTACCTATAAGACAGGCTAGAGTGATGTTAAGTCGTTTATACAACGGTTACTAAAAACCCTATCCGCAGTCACAGCCTACCGTACTTCCCAACCAAGTTGGGGTTGGCTCCACAGTCTAACTGGAAACCAGTATGTTACACAGAAAGACTGTCTGATGAACAACATGAGAACAAGTCTGCAAAGTATTTCGTGTGGCGTGGCCCATAAGTAAATCTTTACTTTTTAACCTGAAAGGGATAAAAAACATCGAATATATTGTGTGCACTAAACTGAAATTTACAGTTAGTTTTTGTGATGATATGAACAGTATGGACACCTAAATTTTTATCAATTTAAAACAGCTTGATGTTCATTATAAACAAGGGATTCATTTCGCACGAAATTCTTTCAATAAATTAAAAAATCTTTTACTTTAAAATTCCTAAATTAATAGGACTGCCAGCCCCATACGCTGTCGTTAGTAAGGAACATTGAGTTTTAGAAAAGGTTCGCCTTTTGTAGAACCTGTGCGGCAATCTCTAAAACTGGTTGCGGTAAATAAACGCCTGAGATGTGGGTGCACTATACTACCGTCCTTACGAAAAGTGCAATAACTAGGTGTTCAACCGTGAACAAGCAACAACAGCATCGCACCGTCAGCGCTAAGAAGTGACCTACTGAGATCTTCGCCTCATCGGCTCGATACATATAAACACACATCTAAATAAGTATCGATGTGTATGGACCATAAAATTAGTATATAATTAAGTTAATTACTGTAATAAACCAGTCATCAAGCTGGAGTCGAGTGTGATTTATCTCCTGTACTTCCTCTTACTGTGGCCAAGACACTCTTAGCCATCATCGATCCTATGAGTCTGTGGGATCGGCAGTAAGAAAACCATTTCCTGTGTACATTGCACGACGTACACAAACCTCTATTCCTTCCCAAATTCCGTCTGTTACCGTAGGTCTCCTCGTAACAGACTAGCACGTATAACCAACGTAACTCACGTTTGGTATGGTTTGTATGGTAAGGGTGTTAGGATAACTAGGGTGCTAGGTCAATTTATACGGCTAGGTTTTTAGTCATTAGGGTCGTAGGTAGCTATTCGGTACCAGGCTCGATTGCCTTAAACATAGCCACACTGTACGCATTTGGGATAAGGCCGTACTAAGTTAAGTCCTGGTGCGTACACTAGGTTAAACCTGATTTCGAGAAAAACGCGGGTAAAGATTTTATTTTTGGTTTGTTTGTACTAGATATTGCAGTTAGTTTTAGTATTAAATCCGGCTTCGTCATAGATACGTAAAAAGTGTCTAAAAAGAATATATAGATCTCGTTCTGCAAATTCCGTATATGTACTTATCTCAATTCGGCGCAAAACTCGAGTTATTGCACTTTTCGTAAGGACGGCAATATACACCTCTGTCTAGCCCTTCGAGGAACAAGACTTGAAGTTATGTTATGTATACTGTAGTCTGTTCCAAAAATATCTGATGAAAATGAAAACAAAATGTATCAGAAAACGTACAGCACAACTATGTTCTTAATGTCCCTCGGCAAACCTCGTTTTTCGTCAGTCGTCGGATTTCTATCAGTTGCCAATCGACTTGGAAGTATATAGAGTTGTTAATACTCTTTTAAAATAAATTAAATAAAATTAATTTCATTCAGGCAAAACCCATATTACATCAAATAAAATTTAACTATACTGCAACACACAATCTAACAAAACCAATATAATAGAAATAATGTCAATGCAATTAAAATAGGTACACATTATAAAGTTCACAGAATTCAAATAAAAATAAAATGTCAAATTCAATTAAAATAAACGAATGAGTAATACAAATTATAGGGTCACAGAATTGAAATTAAAATGATATGTAGAATTACACAGAATTAATATTAAATTAAAAATTATAGATTTCATCAAACAAGTCATTAATAATAATATAGGTCAGTGTCAATCAGATTAAGTGCCCTGGCTATACATGTCTGTTACAGCATTGTCGTATGTAGGGGGGTTTAACTTAATGTAATTAATTTTAAAAATGGTAGGAAAGCTGCTAAAGTCGCAGGCACGACAGGTTAGAAAATAGTTTTACTGCTCTATATAGTTCATACGAAAATCAAAACAATAAAGTACTTAGTTCTGAATTCAAATTATTATACAAGATAAATCTAATAATTGATGGGCATTGAAATTAGCATTCGTTAGTATTCGGAAATGCGATGATTCCCGAGGGACATTAAGAAGATAGAAATATTGTACCTGTGGATGGCAATTTGTAGTGCTACTTACAAATTGAGTGCTTTGATTTGAATACTTAAACCTGAAATTCAAATTTTAAATAACCCTAAATATGTGAAAATTGAGGTTTATTTTATAACCTCAAATTTCGTCGATGATTTTTTTATTACAATTTAATCATATTGAGACCTTCTTAATCCAAATACAGATGAATGTATTACTAATTCCTTTTTAGGAATGATTGCGTAAGAATTTAACTCGAACAGGGTTTGTTTATACTTTATACTACTATACTCCGTTTGAAATAAGATTAGACATTTAAACAAACCTTTTTTACAGTCCGTTCAACCGATTTTGACTTCTATTGCGTAGGCATAAGGATGGCATTAAAAGCAAAAAAAGTGGTTACAAACCAACTGTTTACTGCAGCTGCCATTTGTCATGCCACCAACGCAATAGAAGTCAAAATCTGGTGAACGGACTGTAAAAAATGTTTAGTTAAATGTCTAATCTTATTTCAAATGGAGTATAGATACTTTTGGAATTGATCATACCTTACTACAATCCGCGTGGAACTAGTTGGCCGCGCCTTAGGTAGGTGAGCGGTGGGACGGAGGGGCGGGGGCGCTTACTCAGTACGGCGCCGTACAATGCCCCCGCCCCTCCGTCTCACAGCTCACATAACTAAGGCGCGGCCAACTAGTCCCGCGACTATATCTCTCTAACCTTCACCCCCCCTATCCCCCTACATGCGTGTCGGCAGCCGGCCACGTACAGCAGCACTACCGCGGCACACTCAACGAGTACCCGTGCGTGTGGCGCAACTGTGCGCGCGTGCGCAAGGGACAGGCGCCCTTCCCCAACCTGCCGCGGCTACTGCGGCATGTGCGCGACTTGCACGTCAACAAGGGGAACGGACGACTGATGGCCGTGCATGAGAGGTCCAGGTAATGTGGCAACAGATGATTTATTAAATTGCTGTAAGAAGTAGTATTTTCTAGACTAATTCATAATTCACAGCGAATACTCGCTACGAAAATTCGGTGCCTGCCTGTCACCCACAGCGAGTTCTACACTAGAATTTCGACAGTCTGTTGATGCCCCAAATACAAATATGTCGTCCATTTGTTGCACACGTCTGAAGCGCCGCGTTAAGCGGAATAGCTTCTCGCAGCGAGTATCCTGTGGCCTGTCACAAACAGCGAATTCTCGTCTTGTGTGACCGAGGCTTTAAGTCGCTTGAACTCCTATTTGAGAAAGCCGCCGTTCAAGTGATATTATAACCTTGCTAAGTGTACGTTTTTCCCAAATTTTCAGAATAACTCTTTACACATAACATCACGCCTTGTTTCCCCGAAGGGTTGGGCAGAGGTGTACCTGCAGTGCTATTCTGTAAAAATCTCACCGTGAACGATTAGGTGAAGCCTAATAGCACTGCTGTAGTAGGTACACCCACATTTCGCCAGTTATGTTAAGTCCCATGATTACATGGGACTTAAACATAACTGGCGAGCCTATTGCTATCAACCGGGCACAAATCCAGACTCCGGGCTGCTACTGAGAAATTCCAGATAGAAAAACCCAATAACACTTTGCCCGACCTCGGCCAAATAACTGTTTATTCTGCTCTATGCATGATGCAAGCATCAAACTCAAATTTGCTAAATAGCTGTATCCTTTCATTTAAGCGACCTCATTTCATTTGTTATTTTATATTTCAGGAACTTCGTGCCCTCGTCGAAGAAACCTCAGAAACAGTTCAGCTCTAACGTACGCAGTGGTGTAATGTCACCGGGAGGTAATACTTACACTAACAAAATTTTTGTAATCCTCTATAATGAAAAGAATCTGGGGCCTATGATCATAAATAACTTCAAAATCTTCTTTTCGTGTGGTTAGTGACTAACCTGAAGTCAGAGTTTAAATAAAATAATAAAAAAGGCATATGGCTTGGCTTCACATGGCGTCGAGAAATGATCTGATTTGATCTGATCTTCAACATAATTATCTGATATTGCACAATGGTGTCGATTCCCTTGTTCACAAACTAAACTAAATTTAAGTTCAGTGCATCTTTTTCTTTCTATTTGATTAAGAAAAGGATAGAAGATAAATTTTAGTTTAGTCCTGTCAAATTAATCAGCGCCTGTCACTACTCCATACAAGTTTAGACGTGATTAAAAACTTACCTACTAAAATTACGTCAATTTACGTCAAGTGCTGATTAATTTGACAGGACTAAACTAAAATTTATCTTCTGTCCTTTTTTTAATGAAATAGAAAGAAAAAGATGCACTGAACTTAAATTTAGTTTAGTTTGTGAACAAGGGAATCAGCATCAATATAGAACTGTGTTAGTAGTTATCATTTAAAAACATTTCTAAGTGCTTTATTTTGTTAAAAAATTGTCTATTGTCAATGTCAAATCTATGAAATACATAAGCAGGTTACTTTTAACACACTTTAATATTCTATGTTAATGTTGAGATTATTATTCAAAATATTCGTGTAATGTTCCCAGCGTCCCTGTCGGGCATGTCCCCGCTGGCGCGCAACACGCCGTCGCCGGGCGCGGGCGAGGCCGCCGCGCTGACGGTGGCGCCGCCGGCCGCGCGGCCGCCGCTCGACCCGCTGTTCGTGGCCGCGCCGCCGCGCGCGCAGAGGCTCACACATTCCGAGGCTTACATCAGGTAATATACTATGTTTTTTGAACGCCACACTCCACGAAAGGATATAGATATCACGTAACCGTTCAAGGCGTCATTGGCTTCGTTCTCAAACACAAATGAATGATAATTAACTTTCTTATAGATTAAAAGCACTTCAGAAATAACATGTAACGCATTGGCAATGTCGTCGGCAAATTGCCGCTCGTCTGTAAGTAGCTTTAGATCAGCGCAGGCGCACGCTTGTAGTGAATCTGACATTGAAAAATGCCTACGAGTTTAATTTTATAAGACTAAAATCATGAATCCACACATCTACAACTTTAGAACTATTCTCATCTTATTTAAGTACGTAACAGGAAAATTTATGTGGATATTAGTAATACGCAAGTGAATGATAATAGCAATAAGTCTTCTATGCAAGATATAGTAGCGGGTGTACCCCAAGGATCGATTTTGGGGCCTATTTTATTTATATTATTTACAAATGATTTAATAAGTTACATTAATACAATGTTTCCCGACATACAACTGACAGTTTTTGCAGATAACACCAACGCAATAGTTGAAGCTAATGACATACAGGAGCTTTCCGCTAAGGTTAATGCAGTATTGGCAGTTTTTAATTCTTGATTTGAAAGTAACAAGCTCATAATTAACACTGAAAAAACCAAAATTATGTTATTTGGGACAACAGCTCGTAATAAAGACAACATGGTGATCGCACTTAATGAAGTTAAAATTGACATAGTTAATGAGGTAAAGTTTCTAGGGGTATACATTGACAAATATTTAAATTGGAAAAGGGAATTGCAAGCCATTGATTCGTATATTTCCTCAGCGTGTTATGCCTTACGTAGTCTTAGGGATGAAATAGACATAAAACACCTTAAAATGGTATACTATGCTCTAATAGAATCAAGGTTGAGATATAGTGTTCAGTTTTGGGGGAATAGTTTTAAATATAACTGCCAGAGAGCATTCGTCCTTCAAAAGAGAGCCATACGAACCACGGTCCGGATTTCACAAATAGAGAGCTGTCGGCCACACTTTATAAATTTAAAAATTCTTACTGTGCCCAGCCTCTATGTTTTAGTATTATTGGTGAATTTTAAAAAAATACCTGCATCATTATGAAACAAATGAGGAGAGACAGTTGAGAGAAAATACGCGCAGGAAAGATTTTAAAAGTATAATAATACCCCAACTTAAGATTGTTCAACATAGTCCTCAATATCAAGCAGTGCGGATTTTTAACAGGTTGCCATTGGACTTAAAAACTATAATTTATAAGAGCTCTTTTAAGTCAAGACTCAGAGCATTCCTATTGGAGAAATGTCTGTATTCAATAGACGATGACATATCCACGTCTAAAAAAATTGATATTAGTTAATGTGAGACACGGTAATATTTATGAATGAAGTAGGTTGTTATGTTATTGAATTGAATGTTTAATTTGTAATGTTATTGAATTTTTATTTTTTGTTATTTTCTATAATTTATTGTACTTTGAATGTATTAGTTTTATAATTTAAATGAACGTGTTTTTATTAATATTTATTTATGTTTTCAAACACAATGTTAATTGTTTCTGAAATAAATTGAATTGAATTGAACCATTATCATTTTGTAATTTAAGGGGTTTACAGGACCTAAACGTGCCTAAACGCCAGTTATATAATGCCTAAAAGTATATGATCCACTGCAGTAAACAAAATCAGAAAAATATGTATATTCTTCAAGATATAATTATGCTACGAAGATAGTGTGTTGAAAACATAATAGAACCAATACGACAGAAAAAACCACAAAGATACCTCTAAGAATTTATTTTAACGATTAAAAATCATATTAATGTACATGCAATCATTCTGATTTTTTTGTCAGATTATTCTACAAACTAAATCTAAGTTCAGTGCATCTTTTTCTTTCTATTTCATTAAGAAAAGGACAGAAGATAAACTTTAGTTTAGTCCTATCAAATTAATCAGCGCTTGACGTAAATTAACGTAATTTTAGTAGGCTATTTTTTAATCACGTCTAAACTTGTATGGAGTAGTGACAGGCGCTGCTTAATTTGACAGGACTAAACTAAAATTTATATTCTGTCCTTTTCTTAATGATATTGAAAGAAAAATATGCACTGAACTTAAATTTAGTTTAGTTTGTGAACAAGGGAATCAGCACCAGTAGCGTAATAGTGTTTTAATTTTTTTGTCCAATCAATAGATTTTTGTAAATAGATAATTGCTTCATATTTTGCAAAAAATGACCTGCGTTGTGTCATCGCGATTCTCTTTCTTTTCTATGCAGTCCGACCGTGACTGCACTTTCGCTGTTGTAAGCCTCTTAAAAAGAAATCCTTCAGAATCCAGAGTATTTTAGGTGTAGAGACCACTCGAGAAAATAAACGCTAATTTCCAACCAATTCCTTCACAGATACATCGAAGGCCTACACTCAGAACAGAAATACATAACTCCCTGGGAAAAATCGTTAACCCCGATGCCGATAAACCCAGACCCAGCTCAGTTCAACATGCACAAGATTCCAGCACACTGGATGACAGAAGAAGCCATTAATGGCTACCTAGCACAGGACAAGAGCCTCTCTGAAACTGATATACAGAAAATGGATCAGAACTCCAAGATTCTCAAAGGACTTTGCTCTTTGAGAGATTTTATGATGAAAGACGCTTTGCATCTGTCTAAAGTCGTTTATGGTAATAATAATACTTGAATGAAAATGGCGGAAAAGAAATAAAATAGTTTATAGGAACGGATGATAAAATTATGTGAAAATGTCTGTAAGATTAATGTTATACTGTCGTAAAAACTTTGGACAAGTAAAAACATCTATCAAATATTCTTTCAGTTTAGCTGTAACTATGTTTTTTTTCTTTTGTATATCTATTTTGTAAGGGAAGATCATTTTCTAAATCAAGGGTAAAAATAACTTAGTATAGCTTAAGAGATCTGTGACACCTTACGTCATAATAAAGGTATCATAAAATCATGATGTTTTATTTCCAATCTAAAACATTCTTTGGACAGTCGGGAAATTGACGAAGTAGATGGATGGAGAGGAGGACAGGAAGGTCAAAGAAAAGATGGATGGATTGTGTGAGGAATGATATGAAAGAGAAGGGAGTGAATGATAGCGTGACGGTTGACAAAGGAGAATGGGTAAAAAATCATGTTGCCCCAAACCACACAAATATAACATGGGATGACATTAATATGATGATGGATGATACTACAACAAATATACATAGTAGTGATAGCCTAGTGGTGTGACCGTCGGACTGCCAAGTCATAGGTCTCGAGTTCGAACCCACGGCATGCAACTCTGACTTTTCGATGTCCGTGACCACCGCAGGACCACCAACGCCAATCGCTTCCATATTAAAATTTTGTAAATAATTAGTACCCAATTGATACTAATTAGTGCTCGAACGACAAAATTGGTACCTTAGTAGTTTTCGAGAAACTCGACTTTGAAGGTGGTAAAAGATACATTGGCATAGTATTGGTTGGAGATCTACTGTAAATTAAGGTAACCTATTAGTTTTATGGTAAATATTAGAATACTGATTGAATTGTGATATGTGGGGAATAGGAGATGTGATGGTATGTTGTAGAATATTGAATTTGATGTTAGCAAAGAAATATAAATGACTGACAAATTATCATGGTGTTTCATATTATTTTCCTTATCCCTGAAATATTGTAAATAAGTAGTTTTATTAAAAAGTTTTAGATTATGATATTGGGGTAACGATTTTAAGATTCATTTGGGGATTAGTATCTATTTTGAGGTTAAATAATTATAATCGGTATTAAATTAGTATTTTAGAGCAAGGGTAGGCTAGTCTATGTATTCTGTAAAAATCTCACTGTGAAAACTTAGGTGAAGTGAGGTGACAATAGTGCCAATCCCTAGCATCAAGTGGAATGACAGCTCACTTCACCTAAGTTTTCACGGTGAGATTTTTAAGACTGCTCAATACCATTGACAACTTAATTTGGTCGGGTTAGATTTAGTATGGAAAAGTAATGAAAGCTAATTTCTCTTAAAATACAACACTTAGGAATCTGAATTTTCGGTCGCTATAACTTCTTTAGGAGCACTAATTTTTGTATTTTGGGAAGAAATCACTGAGTTTTTAATAGGAAAATCTTGAAATGAAAATTTTACACCATGACCACCGCCACCCCACCCAATGGCATGGTATATCTCGTAAACTACTGAAGAACCAATTTTGAATTCTGGGCACTAATTTTATCTTGCAGGGTACTAATTTTCTATATAGGTTTGAGGAAAGCGACAAGCTTGTCAAACTTGGAATCAACATTCAAAGTCGTGGTCCTGCTGAACGAGCGCGCGAAAGTTATCATCGTTGATTTCTCGGTAAATACAAATGTTTCAGTTCTGTTTTTTTTAACGCAATGCATCACATTTAAGGGTACAATTATTTGTATACTTAGAATAGCTGCAGCAAGCCCCCTTTTTCGGCGCTCATGGTGGTCCTGCTGAAGGGAGCCTGACTACGGCCGGACCACCTTCAAAGTCGAGTTTCTCAGAAACATCTAAGGTATCAATTTTGTCGTTCGAGCACTAATTAGTACCAATTGGGTACTAATTATTTACTAAATATGGAAGCGATTGGCGTTGGTGGTCCTGCGGTAGTCACTGACATGACTTTTCGGATTCATGCGCGTATTGTATAATTGATGAAGGAAAACATTGTGAGGAAACCGGCATGCCTGAGAGATATTTCTCGACGGCATGGAGGCCCATGGACGGGCTTTAAAACTCTGACACCAGTACCCTAATTGCGTAATACAACACAACCACAATCTGTTTCGATTTGAAACAGATTGCTAAACCATTGCTTCATAAGTAGGAAAAAAAATCTGCTCAACAACGTAAATAACGCACTGAATGTTGTTGAACTGTCAATATGAAACAAATTAAGCAAAATTGTTTATGAAAATAAGTTACGCAATTAGGGTACTGGTTAGTCACACTAACCACACGAAAAGAAGAAGACTATAAAGTTTAAACTAGATTGAATAGTTAGTTGACAGTGGAATTCACGCGAGCGTTATGAATAAAACTCAAATATAGGTAAAGCTTACGTTTAATATGTATGTAATAATAAAATATCAATATGTATACAGGGCATTGTATGGCATAAATATAATGTCACAGATGTGATAAAAGCAAGTTTAGATGGACTCCACTTCCTCTTTGATAAGTCTCACTAGGTGATTGAATTTACTGCCATCGAATATTAGGATCTGAAACAAAGATAATATTCATTTAGATAAATATAACATCACGCCTGTAATCCCCGAAGGGTTAGGTAGAGGTATACCTACCCAAAATACACCCACATTTCGCCAGTTATATTAAGTTCCATGTATTAAAGGACGAGCCTATTGCCATCAACAGCGTACAAATCCAGACTCTGGGTTGCTACTGAGAAATTCCAGACGGAAAACCCCACTTTGCTCGACCTGGGAATCGAACCCAAGACCATACGCTTAGCAGTCGCGCTTGCGACCACTTGACCAACGGGGCAGTCATGTGTGTATAAGAATTACATTTATATTAAGGGGGAAGCGTCAGGGTAGCCCGCGAAATTCAAATTTTCTTACGTTTTTTTGCATTTTGCAGGTCAGTGTCAGGTTTTATGTTGATTAAAATATGATTCGCGGCCGTAACAAATATGGATTTACTCAACTATAATCATTACAATCAGAAATACAACTCCATAAGTTAGCACCTTATCTTCTTTTGTAATGATTATAATTGAGTATTTGTTACGACCGCGAATTATATTTTAATCAACATAAAACCTGACACTGACCTGCAAAATGCAAAAAAGTAAAAAAAAATGAATTTCGCGGGCTACCCTGACGTTTCCCCCTTAAACAAGCATATCACTACATATTATAAAATAAAGTCCCCCCTCCGTGTCTGTCTGAAAATAAACTCAAAAACTACCGAACGAATTTTCATTCGATTTTCAACAATGGAAAAATGGAATGGATGAATGGATTCATGAGAAAGGTTTAGGTGTAATAATTCATTAGGGTTTTGAGTAAATTGCCTGTAATATGACGATGACTGTTGAAGATGTCGAAAAAAATCAAGCCGACTGGGAACTTTACTGGCGTGCGTCGCGAAAATCGTAAAAGTTACGTAAAATTTATGTCCTACAGAATCGTACATCGTAAAAAGTTCAACAAAAAAGTCCGCAATGACATATGTCTATCTTCTTAGGCTGACCCACAGTAACCATTACTATCTTTCAGAATTTGATAAAATGTCATTATTTCCGAAGCTATTTTGAGCTTTACTGGATTTGAATGAAATTTGGCCTAGTATTTGACACACAGATAGTTTATAACCTGGATTACCACATAGGATACTTTTTATCCTTGTAGTACGTTGTGTGGAATAATTTCCGACTTCTACGCAGGCAAAGCCGCGGTCAAAAGCTACTAATCAATAAATCTCGATATTTTGTCAAGGCACTAGTATAATAAAAAACAGTAGCACTCCAGGAGTGCCGCCAGAAGTGAAAACTTGAACAATTTTACTGTGCAGGAAATACTTTTCTTTTTTAAAGTCGGTAAAAAAAGGTAAATGTCAATCATGTCGTTGTCATGTCTCAATGTTTGGAATGTCATTAATCTCAAAGAAAATGTATCGCGCGTTGATGTTTTTTTAATGGTTTTTGCTGGTGTCGGTAACAGTGTCGCGAGTTCAATTGTTTTATCCCATCTCCAAAATTCTTATCGCGCCTAAAGAAGTTTTCAGTTGAATAAGAATCAAGTCAATTAGTCATACCTTTCTGCAAGGCGTAAGAGCGCCGCCCTCCTCGTCCCATTGCGACAGTTCAGCCTGTTCAGTGACGTCGACATCAAAACTGGCCAGCGCTTCGTCTGCTAACGGCTTCTCTTCTTGATTCGCGAACAGTACTTCTGAAGATTCGTCTGTAATAATAAATGATAATAGGAAATTGATGTACAAGGAAAACAATTTCATAACGTATTCTATATTGACAAAATCTGGGTTTAAAATTGGTATGTTACAATTTGAGTGTAGCAGACGTAAAAGTTGAGTGGTGAGTTTTATTTCCAGATTGGAAACAGCATGGGTCCGTTAAAATGTGATCACTGGTCGATCAATAAATTTTAATAAGCTTTCTAAATTGCATATTCACTTCTATACATTTATACAAATAAACTAGCTGACCCGGCAAACGTTGTTTTGTCATATAAATGTTTGGTGTGGACCACCCTTATCACTTGGGGGTATGAAAAACAGATTACGACCGATTCTCAGACCTACCGAATATACATATAAAATTTCATAAAAATCGATCAAGCCGTTTCGGAGGAGTATGGCAACTAACACTGTAACACGAGAATTTTATAATATACCTACCAGAATAACTACAGATAAACAATCACAATCTATCATTTTGTCTATTCTTCCGTCGACAAAACTCGTTTCTACGGTGGTCATGCTACGCGTGCAGATGATTTTTTTTACCGTCTCGAAATTTTTACAGGGTGTTCTATTCATGAATATAAACACCTTTCAGTATGGGAGCAACTCTGAAATCACGAAAAAATAATCAGCTGTTTCATACATCTTGGTCAAGTAGGTATTGAACTTTTGTATAAACAGCAGATTTTTTTTTTTTGGTAGAACGGCTTGTAAAAATTTCGAGACGGTAAAAAAATCACCCGGTATAGATAAAATTGAAGTGTCTGATTGTAATGTCAAAATAACAGCTTATTACTAAATGCATATGAAAGTATATACGGTACTTAAATCAGCCATGCTATGACTGTGAACAACAATAACTTCACAATTAAACAAACATCATTGTTAATTCCTTAGCATACAATTGTTTACAAAACACTGACATATTCACGAACACATTACATAACATCACGCTTGTCTGAACTCTCTGAAGGTATAGGCACAGATAAATACAGATGGGACACTCCGCAGTTTATGGTATGAAGCTACAAGTACACGGCGGGGTCGACTTGTCGGGCCAATTCAGTGAGCGTAACGTAGTCAGAAGATATAAGAGTTACGCGATAGAAAGAGAGGCAACTTCTAGGTGAATATAACTGTAGGAAATTAGCGCTGTGCGACCTGAATTGCACTTTATTGTGTGGCAGCAAGAGATGCTTTTAATCTGTGCCAAAGGTAACATGCGAATTATGTATACACTTGCAGGCAAACTCGGCATGTAAAAGAAGTTGTATAAAAGTAGTTACATTTACATCCCATCTAATGATGTAATGGGGGGAGCCTATTGTCATCAACTGGGACGAAACCAGACTGAGAAATCTAATACCTTTAAATGAGCAATTCTTGTATATAATATGTATAAATATAATCTGAATCTCGGAAACGGCTGCAACGATTTTCATGAAATTTAGTATGCAGGGGCTTTCGGGGGCGATAAATCGATCTAGCTAGGTTTCATTTTTAGATAACGTCGTTAAAAAAATACCGAGAAAAGCTTGGTCATCCAATATTTCGTAAAGAAAAATGAAGCAGCACCTCGCCTAACCACAACCGCAACTACATTCACACCCTATACTTAGACTACACACACCACACACATTCACACCCTATACTTACACTACACACACCACACACACTCCACTTACATCACTCACCCGTCAAGTTTTAGATTTATGTAGTTTCTTTCATAGTCTATAATTTTCGAATTTTGATGTCTGTGATTTGTAAGTTTTATACCTAATTTAGCACAGAAGAGCAGTGATTTCCAAGATACAGGTTTTACCTAGTTTGGAATTCACAGTTCATATAGTTTTATAACTGTATTAGGCTACATTTTAAAGATTCCAAATAAACGTTCATTATTATTATTATTATGACCTAGGAATAAGTAGGTGTCGTGGTCGCAAGCTGCAATTGCTGAGGATAAGGTCGTGATTTCGATATTCTGTATTTACATACCTCCAGTATTATAAGTCTTGCAGATCCATATCAAGTACTGGAATGTGTAGGGCATGTTCTTCTTTGTCGCTTTGTCCAGTTCATTCTGTAGAGACGAGAATAGGGGGACACTGATGGCTGCGGGAATGTTCAGGATCCTGCAATAACAGAAAAAAGATAGGTTTTAGTAATTAATAAGAAGTAATGATCAGTTTTTCAGAGATTTCATTGCAATTTAGCCCTAATAAAATCCATGTGCTTTGTGTAAACACAATTGTTAATCAGATAATTAATTATAACATCAAAATACTGACAGTAAACAGTTCTATTTTCAATGGACGTGCGTTTATGCAAATCAATTTAATTCTTTTTAATGCAAGGGAAAAGATTTTTTTTTTATCATGTGTGAACAATACGGGTAATATTATAAGATAAGCTCTACATTAGAAAACAATATGGCTCGTAAAGTGTCTTGTATGGGCATGAAATATATTAGTACCCATGCCATGGTTAAGAAATATGAGCTAGTTAGTATGAGCTAGTAACTAGGAAAGGTGTGCTAGACATATATTTCAAGCATAGGCGATACTGAGTTAAGATCGTTTAGATCGCTCATGTAGCTACCGCGAGAGAGAGTTGAGTCGAGAGACAGTTTGAGTTGAGTTAAGAGTTGCCATTTGTGGAGACTATCTTATTTATTCACCAACACTAAATATCATTACAGGATATCCCAATGCGATAGGGAGGTTCTTATCTTTGTAAATTTTTGAAGAATTACTAATCATAGCACAATATAGATACTGCCATCCAGGAACACGTGCCCCACTCTGCTCCGTACTAGAATACAGCTTTCAGTACAGTAATCACGGAGTAGCGCGCGCCTTCGTGGATGTTGCTTTTGCGATTTTTAAAACATTACTCTTACCTTTCATTGATGACTAGTCCAACATGCTCCGACTCATTTGCCAGTATCTTCTTGATCAGTGCTTTAGTTCTGTCGTCTGCATTCTCATCGGCTAGTGTTATGAGTAGTGTCCGGATTTGTTGAATGGATTGCTCTTCCTGAAATTAATGTAATGGCTTATAAAGTCTTAGAAGCAGAAAATTTTGGTGATGGAATCATGCCTGGAGGTAGTCTTGTGTAGAAATGAATTCCATATGAACAAATAATATCCTTTGCAATTATAATGTGTATGATTTGACAGTAATTTATAATTTAGACAATTATTTTCCACTGCATAGTCATTGTGTTTTAAATAGACTATGAAACAAATTATAACTTTTAAAAGATTTATCTGTGTGATAAAATGGGTCAGAGGAAGTAAGCTTATCTGCAAATATGTAGTTCCATTGTTGCAGATGTATTAAATTGCAATAATATTTTATAAACTAGAGGAAAATCACCACCATTCTCTGTATGAGGTGAGCTTTGAGAGGCTTTGCAGCAATGGGGAGGTTGACATAGGTAACTGAAATCAACTGTACATTATTCTAGTAAATAAATAAATATTAACACAACATTATGTAGTTCAAGTGACATTGAGTGGGTCATACATATCACATTTGAAATCATAGACAGATGACCTGGAAATCTTCATGTTACAGTGTATATATTTTTTTTTTCATTGAACATCTGCCATCAGTCCTTTCTGGCCTATTATCAGATTGGTTGTGTGAATATAGTTGGCGTTTCAGGTACAGGGGCCATTGCCACTGCTACCTCTTTATATTACTTGACATCTCTTAAGTCGATTGACAGATTATCTGCTGTCCAGCAATTTAACAGCCAGAGGATTTGGGTGGATGGCGAGACGATCAGCATAACGCTTTTTATGTTTGTTAATTTCCTCAAGAATAGTAGGAGTGTTGAGATAATCATGGATTTCTTCATTACGTGTGAACTATGGTGCATTGACAATATTCCTCAAGATGGCATTTTGAGCTCTATTGAGGAACATTATGTTACTTTTGCTGGCTACTCCCCATAGTTGGATGCCATATGACCATATAGGTTTTAATAGAGAACTATACAGCAGGAGTTTGTATTGTTACAGTATATCAGACTTACTTTTCTCTTGGTAATGTTAATAATAGTGGTGATGCCGAATACTCCGTCACTGCCATCGTCTTCATCATCCTCATCGTCCACACCATCATCTAAGCATTGTTTCACAACACTGCCAACATAGTTTTGAGCTGAAATAAAATAAATCAATATTAAGAAATTTAATTTAAAAATCTGTTGGGGAATAAGGTTTTATCTCTCAGGAACCTTGACCACCGGTAGCTTAGATCCCGTGCCTAATACTGGTGGGCGACCAATTTAGATATATTTAAATGTTTTTTTATAAAATATTTTAAAACTAAAGTTCTATAGTATCTGCATACCCCCATGGGAAGAAGGCGTAAGCTCATGTATTTATATATTTTAAAATGGATTTGATATGTATTATAATTGCAATAAAGGAATTATGTTGGAAAATAAAACATTTACTCGGCCAAATAACATGCACTGACATTCTTTGTGAAATATAAGGTATACCAGAGTAGAAATGCAGAATGGGCTTTTGTAAAGAAAGAAGGCAGCAAAGATATTTAAGTTGAAAATAACTAGGTACTTACAAATAATTATTTGTGCCAGGCCACCCAATTCAACATTGGATTTGAGGAACAGTTGTCTCAGCAGCTGCTTAATGCCGTGGAAGTCACAATCCTCGGGGTTACGGCCTTCGAAGTCGGCTTGTAACTCCTAAAACAACAATAAAAAACTTAGCACAAAAAAGCGGAATGTATGTATGACTAATTTCCAGTCCAGTGCCACTGTGCTCGTTTCATAATGTTATGAAAAAAAAAACAATAGGTTTATGGCAAAAAAACTCAATCAAA
This sequence comes from Agrochola lychnidis, assembly GCA_963680765.1. Taxonomy (NCBI): domain Eukaryota; kingdom Metazoa; phylum Arthropoda; class Insecta; order Lepidoptera; family Noctuidae; genus Agrochola; species Agrochola lychnidis. The sequence goes on along the minus strand of OY796869.1, from coordinate 8,474,273 downwards.
AGAATCGTACAAACCTTTGTTCTTTTCAAAACTTACGAAAGAAAAATTCTAAATAATAATAATGTTAAATGTGAAGAGAATTTAAAAGAATTTCGTAATGGAAAATAAACAAATAAAACGCGGCATGCCATGTGATTTTAAGGTTATAATTTAAAACTCACCTTGTCGTTTCCAACAAAGTTCCCATCCGAATCAAAGTCCGAGTCTTTTTCGCTGCCAGAATCCTGTTCTTCTTCACTTTCACTGTCGTGAATTTCTATTTCCTTATTTTTTTTATTCGACATTATTTCCGCCGACACAACCACACGTCGTAAAACACAAACAATAACCACAGACAAACAATGAATGAATGATAGAGTTGGCGATTGATTGAATGAAAACTGAACAAATAAGGAACCACGGACAAGTGGTTTACTTTTTTTTTCGAATGGAATAGCACCCTGGGCTTTAAGATAAGCTAGCGGGTGCCAATTTTGTAACAAAACACTAGTGGTTTGCTTCGTTTGGACCGGCCGATTTGTGCTCAGCCAAAATGTCCATACTAAGTTGTTCCGGATTGTTTTGGCACCACTTCAAACGGCTTTTGAAAACTTTACGTGATTCACGCATTTCATCACAAATGATGCCAGCAGTAGGCCGTTTGCATGCTACCCACAATTTGAACTTAAGCCTGGCCGCCCGATGAGCATCACGAACATATTTATTCCAGCCACAGCCAATAACTGGAACTAATATGTAATTATTATAGTTAGCAACGTTACTACAACAACCCTTCTATTTCATTCAGATACCTTTTTTATTTAAGTTTGTGCATTTATCAACTAGTTCCTGTAATGATTGTGAGATAAATAATTAAATAAACTTTCAAGATTCCGTACATGTAGCGACTCGTCTGCGAGACTTCTTTTGTGAGACGTACTTTACAGCCAATGAAAGTTGCAAATCTTTTTTTAATTAAAATAAAACACTAAGTTAGTATCTACTACTTTAATAACATACAATGCCAGATTGAAATCATTGGTTCTTGCCATAACTACCTACATACTTGCATATTTTAGTTCCTGTGCATGTACGAACTAAAGCCGCGTCATAATTAAACGCGATCGGCGCGGTGCATGAAATATAATGCGATGCGATCCACAGAACATTATTTTATCTAGGTACCCTAAATCTAAAGGATGCTTTAAATATGTCAAATGTCACTTTTTATTCGGTGAACCAAAACGTGTGGTCGTGACGACAGAGAGCGCTTTCCGGTTTTCCGAACAAAAAGTGACACATTGAACGAACGCAACGATTGCATAAATCGCGCGACGATCGCTTTTAATTAGGGGGGGGGGGGGGTAAGATTACAATTTTCATAGGAATAAAAGATATTGGATTAGCACGGTAACACCGTGTCTACGAAGCAACTGCAAAGTGTGGCTTCACCTTTCATTTTTATAAATATTGAGGAGTAAGGTGAAGTACGACCAAGAAGTCTTGATTATCTGAAACAGATGTTGAAATTAGAACGATTGAAAGGCAGGACATCCATGAAAGTTGTTACCTACCTACTTACCGTAGTGTAACTCGCCAATGAAATTATTGAAAATCCATACGTAGTCACATGCACGTCCTTTTGAGCTCTAAAAGGACGTACTAATTAGTAAATAACGTAAAATCCGTAGTTAGTCAGTTTAAAATAACAGGAAGTCATGATCAATCTGTATTAATATACTCGTACAGTGTACTATCGCTACCAACACCTCTGCCTAACAGGAATACAGGCGTCATTTATGTTATGTTTTATATCGCACCTTTAGAAATATAAGGGCACAACTCGAAATATTGAGGTTTTGAGTTTTTGTGTTAGATGGGCTCAATATCAACTGTTCTACCACGGAAAGGGTGGTGTGAAAGAGACACAGTTACAGTATGCGCTTTAATGAAAATATGAACCATAGAACAGTTGATACTGACCCCATCTAACACAAAAATTCAAAACCTCAATATTTCGAGTTGTGCCCTTATATTTCTAAGGGTGCGATATGTATAAAAATCTAAATAATCAAATCTGTGTGAGAGTGATTTCGTGAAAAGGGACGGAAGTGTGTCACAAGATGCCGGGGAAGCGCGCACTATTTGATTTGACCAACGAGCGCGCGCGGTGCTCGAGTTGGCCGTCAGAAACGACCTTGACGAGGCCCCGCCCCTTTAATGTTGCTTATTACAATTACCAAGATGAGATGTTAGATGTTACACATCTTATGCGACTAGTAAGGCTCGGTCGTTTAAAAAAATTTCATAATGAAGTGCCTCTGCCTATGGTTTCACCTCTTCTGTATAAGTTCCGGTTCAACTTATCTATTCGATAATTTCATAAAAATAAAATTTTTAGTTACTGATAGATATAGTGACAATCCGGACATTGCGAAACTGGCCTTTAGAATTCCAAATTTCCTAAATGATGAAGAAATATTTAAACTAAGATAGTTGCTCTAAATGATGATGGATGGCGCAATTAGTACCGCGCGGTGGTTACTAATGAGCTGCCGGTGCTTTTTAGGCGACCTAGCCTTAATGATAAGGCAAGAAAATGCACAAAAGCAAAGGTGAATCAGGTACCTAGTTTACATTTTTGCAAGTGCAAATTACAATCTGAATCGTTTTGAAACAAATTGCTAATCCATTGCTGCATAAGTTCGAAAAAATGTTCTGCTCTACAACATAAATAACGCAATGAATGTTGTTGAATTGGTTACACAATTTGATAGCGGGTCCGAGACTATGGTGAAGTCGATAGTGTGTGTGTGTGTTAAGTGCTGACGCTCTCGTCTTCACGCACACATTCACAGCGTTGGCTACCACACTTGGTTACCACAAGTAAAGCGCACGTCGCTTCGTGAGATGAAAAATAAAATACTGTATTCTATTGAAACTCTGTACCACGCTAGGCTAGAACCACCGAAAAGCGGCCTACTGATCCTAAATTAAAGTATCGTCACCCGTAGAGGCATATTTATATCTCTACTTGGCAGCTCTAAAAGAATAAGTAAGTACATAGATATTTACCTGTGCAGCATAATGAGTACGGAGCTCTTAATCTTTTTGGATGCTCTGTACCAACCGCTTTCGTAGAGCGCATCTGAGAGTCCTTCACTCTGCAGGGAGAAAACAAAATTTGGACGATCATACGTAGGTTTTAATAACTAGGAATATAGTGGGTATGGGTATTACAGTTAGTATTTTGAGAACACTTTAGGTGGATTGGTACTTAGCTTCTACTAGCTCTAGCTTCAAAAAGTTCAAAGATTGCTTTTCAGACCAATAAAAAAGGATTGCATTTACAAAAATACAAATAAAATATTCCATCGACAATAAATTTTCCTTTCAACATTCTAAAAATAACTCTCTCCCTTCGCAATTATAGTTCACAGGTCCTACAACCATAAACAACAGAAAATGTATGACCTCCCAATGGCCGCTTTCCCGCCAAATTGTTTTTTAGTCGTTTTTCAAGTGGACACAACTTTGCAAGTCAGGGACGGACTAACGACTTCCACAACTTTTTGCACGATGACCGTGTAAATTTTCAAGGCTCATTTAATTTGGGATACCCAAAAGGGTGCAATAAAACCAGCTTCCTTAAAATTCACGTTTGTAAAAAAAATCGGGCGCCGTCGTAAAATGAGATTGCAAAGATTTTTCCCTTGGGGTTTCCTTATGAGGGAAACAAGTTAAATAAATTGGATAATTCATGTGTCCTAAATCCATGGATATTGTTTCTCTTTTGTGTTTTATTATACTTATTTGTGAAATTGCAAATTTTGCATCGCATTATTTATATTGAATCATTTTCTTTAAAAAAAGTTGATTTTTTTTTGGCTGGTAAATAAATCTACGACTTAATAATAAAACTAGATGTAGGGTATTAGTTACGGTAGAGTCATTTCTTCTGTGTATAACTTACCGACTCCAGTAACCGCTGTCCATACCAGCACAGTAGCCAAGTTTGTGACAATGCTGTTGTTAGAAACGATTTGTAAACCATCTCGTTCCATTTCTCCACAATCTGGAAAATTTAATATTATAGAATAGATTGGACAAAGATCTTCCTCAGCTGTCATTGACAAATCACAGCTGAGGAAGGACCCTGTTGATTCAACTGCAGTGAAAAAGATGTGACATTTCGGATTCATGTTTGAAGGGTAGATGTGGCCAGAAATCGCAAAAAGATTTGGGGAGGTTTGGAAGGAGAAAAAGGAGGCCTTTGCTCAGGAGTTGACAAAATACAATAAACAATATGCGCTTTTTATGGTCATTGCCTACTAATAAAGAAAGTGGTAGGTATAGGAAGTGTTCGGATTTCATTATATATGTTTTTAAAGTTAACATAACCAAAGCTGATATTCCGAACACACTACACGAAAAGAGGTAGAGAAAACCACAGATTTAGAGAAGCAAACAAACAAATAAAATATGATCACCTATGTTAATTGGCAGGATATCCTTGCATTTTCCTGTGTTTGGCCTTCAGGAAAATGCCAAGGAAATCCAGCCAATTACCATATCGTCGCTCGTCATCCAATACCGCGAATGTGACATTTTGACGAAAATCAGATTTTTGTTTTATTTCATTCTACACGTTCAAATAAGTGATCCTGCATTTAAAAACGATTTTCGTCAAAAATTTCACATTCGCGGTATTGAATGCCGAGCGACGATATGTGATAATAATTTTGTTTGTATCCTAAGCAAATAAAAATTCTCTATGGTAGCAATAGGTATTGGCTCGGTATGGCCAGAATTTTTTAGTGCCTTTAGTTTGAAGGTTTGGATACTTACAACACAGCAGAAACCACAGAAGCAGATGATAATGGAGCTGTTGAAGAAATTGACAAGCAAAGCAAAACTGAACATGTCCTCCACATCGCCGGAGAGCCTGCAAATAATGTCTGACCTATAGTCTTGTATACTTAAGTTTAGTATAATGTTAAGCGTTTTGAGGACTTGGCGGCTTAACTTGCTGAATACGTCGTGGAAAAGCTATATCCTTTCACTTCTTCATTCGAGATTTTTTCATGCAGGATTGACATTGATATCGATACTTCGACTACCTACCTAGAATGATGATGAGGAAGGTACCTACCTACTTATAAACCTTTTCGGTAAAATCCTGGATTTCTAGCTTCTACATTAAAGTTGTACCTAAGTTAGAATAGAATAGTTTATTGTCACAAGAAAAATACATTAGTATACACTGATTAACAAGATGCTAACTACGCTGCAGAAGTCTATATACAATATTGTGAGCCCTGCCTCTCAAACTAGGATAACCTGTATCTTAAGAGACAGTGTTCAGCTGTGGTGTTACTTAAGATTAGGGATTATACAACTGCGGACTGTGCCAACCTATAGTTAGTGTTAACAAGATTTATACATATACTAGCGGACCCGACAGACGTTGTCCTGTCAAAACATTGTCCAGCGGACAAAATTGTGAATCTAAACCATTCCCAGATCCCCTTGAACACACACAAAAAATTTCATCAAAATCGGTCCAGTCGTTTGAGAGAAGTTCAGTGACATACACACTCACAGAAGAATTATATATATAAAGATATTCTAAGAAAAAGGAAAATAATAAAGAATAACAACTTAATACCTATGTAAAATGAATGGGTGAATGTGTGTGGGGATGTGTTTATGATGTGTGTATATGTGGTGAGTTTTTGTGTGAGAGTAGTGAGTGTGAGGTGATATGTGAAGAAAAAAATTAAAGCGCAAAAATAAAGCAATACTAGGCAATGTATTTGAGTAGTGATTCAAATTGTGTATAGTCCTGTTGAAGTAGCCATTCCATCACCTTAGCTTTTAATTGGAATTTGTTGCAGTCGAGTATATTCAGTTCTTTATTTGTAATGTATAGTTTGTAATGTGTACTCGCACATCTAACTGAAGATGTGTCGCGTATCGTCAGTCGCGTAACGCCAGAACGGATAAGTAGGTAGATATTTGGCCAATTAGGACCGGCCTTAGGGCATAAATCGAACAGATTACGTGTGAATAATTTTTAAGCTATTGCATAGCTTATCACGGGCTTTGAGCGCGGCGACCGAATCAAGAAATTCCGTAACGTAACGAAAATAAATCCTAACACCCCCCACTCCGCCTACCATGTAATGACGGTGACGGTGATGGTGACGTAATTTTTGTTTTATGTCATCACGTCATCATCCCAAGTGTAGCGTTGACAAATAGGAAGTATGGAGGTTACAAATGCTATGCAATAGCTTTACCGCGGCAGTCCCCGAGTGCCACACGTTTTTTTATTTGTCTGTCTGTGATGTCTTGTATACCTTCTTACTTGACTTCTTTGTCGTGTTTGGGTACACACTCAACTAATGATGCGTTAGTGCATCGAGTGTATTAACTGGAAGTTAACGAAGTTACGCCGGACGCATCTTCTGTCAGATGTGTGACCACCCATAGTGAAATAGGAACGTTACCTACCTGATCAGAGCACGATGTCTCACTATGATCTCAGATAAGTCCTTTTGATGCTTGTCTTCCCAATCCTTGTCGTCAAAAGTATCAATTACGTCTTTGTTGTTCCGTGCATAACTTTTGCAGTATTCACCTAAAATCGATTTGATAGTTAGTTGAAATTTATTGCGATCGATCGATAGTGAACCTAACCATCTGCAAAATAAAACAGTGTACAACAAAATGTACAGAATTACGTTTTTGTTTTTCTTCAAGTCATGTTGAACGAGGGACTCTTTAACTACTTCACCCACATCAAGCCCACATCTCATTACTAGTAACGAGAAACCGCACTAAATGTACCTATAAATCAAGATTCAGGACTCAACATTGTTCTAGAATAGGTATGGTACATATCTACATTACCTAAAAACAAAAAAATCTAGGCCTAAAAGAAAAGGTAAAGCAATATCGAACTATCGAACTGGCGTGTTATGCTGAAATATTTCGTACAATCGTAGATAGGTACTAAGTAGGGGTTTCGAATACCGGATTTTTTCAATACCGGTATTAACACTGTATAGAAAATTTCCAATACCGGGATCTCGGGATCTCGGTATTGTTTTCAGACTAAATTTTTTACTTAATATAGTTTTATTTTATTCAACAACTAATAAGTTAAACCACTGTTTTTTAAATATAAAATCACTTTTTTAATATAACTTTAAGTTGCAAACAGAATCTCTTAACAAAAATAACAAAATAACCTGACACATAGTATGAGAAAAGTACCTAAATAAAATAAAACGATTTAATTTGAATAATCCGTATCTAAGCAATTACAATTTAACGAATTATTTATCTTTGTTTTTATAAAATCAATCTCTTTAAAATCAACATACAATATTTTTACTATAATCACATAAAAATTAGTCAAAATTGTTCATGGTGCTTTTAAAGCTCTTTCTTTCTGACTTAGTAAAGTTATTACTGAGTGGAACATAGTGTCTTGAGCTATAAAGTAATATCATGCATATATGTATAATCTCTTTAAAATCAACAATTAAACAATAATATATAAAATATGTTTTTACTTAAATCAAATAAATCAATCATAAATTCATAATTATTTCGGCTCTTTCTTCCTGAAAATGAATTCGTAGGAAGGAAAGAGCATCTAAACTTTTATCAGAGAGTGAGCTTCACAAATATGTAACCGAGGAACTAACTAATTGTCTAAATGAACCACGAGATAATTAAAATACGCAGTTTTTAAACTTACCCAGATAAAAAATTGGTTGGAAATATAATGTGCAATAAAAAGAAATTGTTTCACTGTACTGATAATTAAATAAAATCACCAAATACCGGAATCCTGGTATTGGATATATAACTCCGGTATTGAAAAAATGGAAAGAATTTCCGGGATCCCGGTATTAGCCAATATATTAACGTGGATCCACGCGAGACACAATGGTTTTTTAATTGTTTCTGTAATTACGGCATTCGATAGGTTAATAATCCCGGTATTGGAAGCCCTAGTACTAAGGTATCTACTGCTATCGCCTAAAAGCTAACTAACGGTTGCTGGTCGAAACTAACCAAGTACCTACTTCTAATGAAAATGGAAACAGTCGGACGCTTGATTAATTGGAAATTCTGTCCAGACAACAGAGTAGGTACTTTTTATATATTACCTAGGTCCAGACGGATACTGGCTGTAAATCAGTACCTTAATTGCGTAATGCATGATCAATCACAATTTGTTTCGATTTGAAACAGATTGCGCTAATCCATTGCTTCATAAGTTGGAAAACAAAACTGCTCTACAACGTAAATAACGCAATGAATGTTGTTGAACTGTCAAAATGTAACAAAATTGTCATAATCGTTTATGAAAATGGTACTGATTGCTGGTTGGTTCCTAGCCGTTTAATGTGATCGCATTGTATTAGGTAACTTCATTCTTTTGTTTTTATCTGGATTTATCTGGGTTGTGTTTTGTTTTTTCATGTTGGAAGATGCTTTCAAAAAAGTTCAACTCTCGGCGCAGAGCGTTGAAAAATAGTCCGTGCGTACGTCGGCTTATGCCCGCCAAGCGAACGTCGCTGAGCGAGTACTCTCTTTGATAACTTTTATCGCTGCGACAAACGAGTACTCGCCGGTGGTGTGGTGACAGTCAGCGATCAGAATCTCTTTTATTTATACGGGACCTACAATCTTTTGTACAGACGCCGGCACATAAAGCTACTACAATCTGTCAAATTTATTTAATAGATTTTCAACTTTATCGCAGAAGTTCAAAGTTGATTGGGAAAATTTGACAGTTTCGGGTAGCTTGATGTGCTGGCGTCTGTACGTTTCTTAAGCGAGACTATCGTTGATAACTAGTCGCTTTCTCGTCGCCGGTGGAGCACGTGCATAAACTTAGGTAAGTACGCCTTTTACCGTCGCCGTATGAGGCTTGAAGGCAACTTGACTTTTAATCAAGCTAAGGGGTGGACTCGCTTCAAACGTTAACTCCTGCTTAGGCATTTCTAATAAAGACCGTTTTAATTAGAAAGTTTTGTTAAGTAATTGAAAGACCTTGATCATTCACTTTGTGTTTCCTTCACTTTTGTAAGTTTTGAGTATCGTGAGCAAAATGAAGATTTGTTTTTTTTAAAGACACGTTTTTGTTGAGGATTTTTTATTGAAGAAAATATTACCGGAAGTTTGAAAGTGATGTAGGAGTACCTGAAATCTACCTGTACCCTAATTGCGTAACTTATTTTCGTAAACAATTTTGCCTAATTTGTTTCATATTGACAGCTCAACAACATTCATTGCGTTATTTACGTTGTTGAGCAGATTTTTTTTCCAACTTATGAAGGAATGGATAGGTAAGCAATCTGTTTCAAATCAAAACAGATTATGATTGTGTTGTATTACGCAATTAGGGTACTGTTCAATGTGCAAGGGTAAGAACATTGAAAGTACCTCCTCATTGTACTAGTTAGTACCTAGGCGACCGAGTGAAAATATGGAGAAAACGAGTTTGAAGAGACCTAGCTAGATCGATTTTTCGCCCCCGTAAACACCTACATTGCAACTTTAATCGAAATCAGTAGAGCCGTTTTCGAGAACGTGATTACAAAAATACAAATATATATACATATATTGCTCATTTAATAGTATAATTTTTTTAAGTCCCATGTAGGTAAAATAATTCATGCGTCTTTTGCAATACAAACACTAATACAAAACATTCTGACTCCGGATAGCTAATGAGAATTTACTTATTTTAGATTTTTTTATTATTTATTTATTTAATACTTCAACCACAGAAATGTACAGAGGCGGACTTAATGCCATAGGCATTTTCTACCAGTCAACCTTTCCCTTTACCTTTCTACCAGTCAAATTTTTCCAATGGAAATCCCAATAAAACTTTGCTCGACCTAAGAATTGAAACCAAGGCGGTTGCTCAGTTGCGCTTCCGCCTACTACAGCAAAGAGGAAGATTTTTTTTTTTTACTTTTCGTACAGACGCCAGCACATCAAGCTACTACAATCTGTCAAATTTATTCAATAGATTTTCAACTTTATCGCTGATGCATAAGGTTCAAAGTTGATTGGGAAAATTTGACAGTTTCGGGTAGCTTGATGTGCTGGCGTCTGTACCTATTTACTTACCAAGCGGGTAAGTATCAACAAGTTGCTTGTCCACCGGTACATAGACCAGTCTTCGTACCCTGACCGCCAGCAGGTCGAACTGCGTCGTGATATGGCTCAAGAATATGCAGAACAACAGATCCCCGCATAACATGAACCAGATTGTTATGAGTCCTGAAAAATAAGAGAGGTAGGTAATAGGAGAGATGGCTATAAGGGTGAAAGATGATATGGACGATATAAAATCGCGACGATTTTTTTCGTGCAGTTGACTTTCAACGCTCTGCTTAGCGCCCAGAGTTGAAAATCCAACAGGATGTTTTTCAACGCGCTGGGACGAGAATGCGTCCCAGCGCGTTGGATTCTCAACGTTCGGCTCAAGGTCGAGAGTTGAAAATCCAGTGCGCGATAAAATCCTGCCGCGATTTTATTACGTCCGTGCGTACGTCAGCTTAGCCAAAGTACGTACGGACGGAAAATATCGCGGCGGGATTTTAAATACTCTAAATAAATTGGGATAAGAGCAAGAGAATGACCTTAAAAATGTAGTCGGAAGTCGGAACTAACTGAGGACAGGGTGTTGTGGCACAGCCTGGGAGAGGCATGTTTCGAGCTGTTGACTGCTATATGCTGAGTTAGTTGAAGGTATGACGACGTCATGAGCCTGCTCACAGCTTCCGGATAGGCATGATCCAACAGATTAATAGAATCTGTTTGTATGAATATATCGACGTTATGTTACTGAAACCTCTCGGGAAGTGGTTAAAGGGTTAAACAGGCCATGTTGTGTTAGGTTAATCAAAAATTTATCTGCACGAATGACCTCAATAGAAACGGGTTTTGTCGACGGAAGAATAGACAAAATGACAGATTGTGATTATTATTCCGTCATTTTGTCTACTGTTCCATATGTCTAATAGAAACGGGTTTTGTAGAAAACCCGTTTTTTTTATTAGTTGCGATGCTACGTGTGCTGGAGATGTTCTTACAAACCAGTCTCTAGGGTAGTTGGGTGGAGCGATAGGTACAGACGCCAGCACATCAAGCTACTACCCAGCAAGCCGAAATGACAATGTTTGCTGACGACACAGTGCTCCTGTTCCACGACACCTCCTGGGAGAGTTTGGCACGGGTAAGTGAACGAGGGCTTTCTAGAGTTACTGCCTGGCTTGAAGACAGCCTACTTTCAATTAACACAAGTAAAACAAAATATCTCTGTTTCAGCATGTCAAAGTCAGGCAGGCCTAGTCCAAACTTTAATGTGCCTATCCATGCGTTCCCTTGTAATAGAGGGTCATGTTCTCAATCTTCCTGTGCCTGCCCCAGGCTTGAGAGAGTCAGCAACACGAAATACCTCGGTGTCACAATCGACGATAACTTGAAGTGGAGCCAACATATCTCAATCACAGCAAAAAAAACTCGAAAACTTATATATATATTTAAAGCCCTGAGATATGTTGCCAGCCATAAACTACTAATACAAACGTATAAAGCCTTGTGTCACTGCGTTTTGGGCTATGGTATCTGTGCATGGGGTGGAGCTGCCAAGACCCACATGATAGAAATAGAGCGTTCCCAGTGGGCAGTCTTGAAGGTGCTGCTATCCCTAAGCTACAGAACCCCTACCACTCTGGTATATGAGCAGGCGCGGGTGCTTAGCGTCAGGAAAATGTTTGTATGTGAGTGCCTGCGGAGATATCACAGGCTCACAGTCCCCAACTTGCCAAAAACAAACAAAAGAACAGACAGATATCCCGCAGCAAGGGTAAAGAGCAAGTTTGCCAGAAAGCACTTTAACAGCATAGCGCCACGTCTCTACGGCAAATTTAATCAGTTCAAAGTAGTTAGAGACGTGAGCAATTTCCTGTTAAAAAAGGAAATCTTACTTTGGCTTGAAAGTTATAGCTACGATGATACTGAAAACCTTATCAGTAATCTCACCTAGTGGATAGACTCGGATTACACACACAAATTCACACACCTAAACACACAAACCTTCATTCACACACCTACATCTACACACACATCATACATATCGCCATGAATTTGCTAACCCCGTTCTATTTTAAATACAGAAAATGTTTTAGAGTTATTATTATTTCTTATCTTGTTAATTATTTTTTCGTCTATTTTTTCATTTTATTCCAATATTCTTTTACTAATTTTAAAAATCACTTAATTATATTTAGTCTAAGTCTTCTCATGTTGGTCCATGTAACTGGAGAAACCTCGACCCCTGTCATACAGGATGTCCTAGTTCAGGGGTCGAGACCTCATTGATGTAATGTGTACTGAAGTTTTGGAAATAATTACTATTATATTACTATTACTATTACTATTACTACAATCTGTCAAATTTATTTAATAGATTTTCAACTTTATCCCTGAAGTTTAAGGTTCAAAGTTGATTGGGAAAATTTAACAGTTTCGGGTAGCTTGATGTGCTGGCATCTGTACCTACCTAGTACAAACATTTTATGGAAAATAACGTTAACTGTACAACAAAACATGTTGGAATCTCTATTTTCTGACAATTTTCCATACAATGTTTGACAGGAATTAGAGATTTCAACATGTTTTGTTGTGATGTTTCGCCAGTGCAAACGCACAGTAAGCAGCCCTACCTACTTAATAATTATGATCATTATTACAACTTAAATACCCAACTATTTGGATAAGAAGGTGGGTAAATGCCTACAATCTTTATTTTATTTTATTTATTTAATCATGTAGGTACACACTTAAACACCTAACAGACAATAGAACAGGAAAAATACGTACAAAGATTATGCTTATTTCTAAAGAAATCTCTTCCAGCTTATCCACGTTACTCATAAATTCATTCAAAAATCCTTGTTTCTTTTAATTAAAGTATTTACTTATTCTCTCTTTATCTCACTCTGATGCTTACCAACATGACGCACCGAACCAAATCGGAGTGTGTGAACAATTTGGTCGCATTCGGTCGCACTGACATTCAGTAACGACCGAAACGTGGTCAGAGCCGGTCCGAAGCCGACAAGTGAAGTCCGCGCGCGCATTTACAAAATGGAAGATGATCAAAAAGTAGTTTCAGAACGCGAAGTTTTAATTGAGCTTTTAGAACTTTATCGAGATTTACCAGGCCTATGGGATCCTAACCACGAATTTTATAGCAATAAAGACGCTCGACATGTTGCGTACGAAACTTTGATGGAGTGCTATAACAAATTTGATAAAAGAGCCAGCTTGGGTGACGTGAAAAGGAAACTAGACAATATGCGAGCAGCGTACAAGCGGGAGAAGAAAAAGGTTAGTAATCATACAAAGTAAATAATACGAAGAAAAAGTTTTAATTTGCTTGCCATCAAATACATCTAAAAATCTAGAAACGTTAATGTCAACTTGACTTTGACATTGATTGAATGAATGAATGACTTATATTTACACGTAGGTAGTGTTGCCAGTTTTTAATATTTAAAATAATATCCGATAAAATATTTTGTTCTAACTATTCATGATAAAATTAAATGTAGTTTGAGTTTTTCTTATTATTTCAGGTGGAAAAAAGTATAGCCGATGATAGTCAGTCTACTATACATGTTCCGACCCTGTGGTACTACTCGCTTTTAAGTTTCTTGGACGAAGACAATGATCCTCTCACAATAAAACCAGAAAATTGTAATGATAGCGATAACAGAAGTGATGTAAGTATTTTAATTAAAATTTTCTAATGATTGGGTCCTATGAATAAAGCTCGGTAACAGATTTAATAGTCCAATCGATCGACACGTGTACAGACGCCAGCACATCAAGCTACTATAATCTGTCAAATTTATTTAATAGATTTTCAACTTTATCGCTGAAGAATAAGGTTCAAAGTTGATTGGGAAAATTTGACAGTTTCGGGTAGCTTGATGTGCTGGCGTCTGTACTAAAAAAAAAACTTTATAAATGTGCGTCATTTCTGTGGCGTGGGGTGTTACAAGTATGGTTTTAAATTTTCGTCTTTAGATTTGCTTTTTCTTTTTAACAAAATAACTCTTACGGTTTTAGGAACCTGACCGCAAAAGACCCAAGAATATACCAAAATTCAACGCAGATCAATTGGTTAAAAGGCAGATAGATTTGATAGACTCCGCTCAATCCTTTTTAACATCAGGGGAAGGAGAATCTTCTGCTGACACATTTGGAAAGTCAATCAGTTCCCAGCTCAAAGAGCTACCGAAGCTACAACGATGTTTGGCAGAGAAATTAATAGGAGAAGTCATGTTTTACGCGAAAATGGACCAACTTAACATGGACACTGTGGTTTATTTGAACGACGGCGATGGCGACGATTCGTAAAAATTTATGTATAATTTTGGACTTGAATGTTACTTTAGTTTTGACTTAGCAGTTATCTGTGGAATTGATTTTTATACGTGTTTTGTGAAATGAAAACTTCTCTAAGCGCGTTTGGTAGTAGGGGTGGGTCGTTACGTGATTTTTGCGAAACGTAACGTAACTAGTGACTACAAGGACGTCACCGGTTTTGAAAACTAGTGATTTTAGTAACTAGTTATTTTTCAAATTCTATTCGGTGATTCAACACGGTGATTCTATCGAAGTGTTACAGTTATTTGCGAAACGAAAATACAAATGGTTACCTACGTAATACGTTATTTTTGGAACGAATACTTTTGTTTCTTTTCATTCGATCACTGCATTGTGATAGAACTAGTTACAAAAATCACGTCTTTATGTGTGACTCGAAACTAGTTATTTGGTTACATGCCCCGTAGCCAGTTATTGTAACTTGTGACGTTAAATAACGCCCATACCTATTTGGTAGGAAGTAAACGTGGATTCGCGTCACCGCGTTCCGTAGTGCTGTAACCTCAAATATAGTGATTTTTGGTAGGGAGTAAACGTGGATTCGCGTCACCGCGTGCCGTAGTGCTGTAACCTCAAATTTAGATGGCGCTAATACCAGTTTCAAGTTTTCATTTCTGTCGGCAGTCTCCATGACTGGTTAGGTTTTTTTTTTAAATTAAGTATCAGATATTAAGATGTAGTTAGATATCTAGAACCTAATATAATTACAGTCTTTGACCATTGACAAAACCATAACATAACGGTTATTTTTACGTGTTAGTTTCACATGGTATCCATGTGATCTTCGATGTTTGAAACATAAATATTCTCTGAAATTGTAAATTCGGCCAATTACTAAATTAATAGCAGGCGTTACACAAATCGATTAGCTTTTATATATCACACATTTTCTGTCAAAATTTGGATTGGGTACCATATGTAGGTTACGCTACGTTTCCCTACTTACTGTTAGATAGTTCTTAAGTAATTCAAACTGTAATAAAGTAATAAATATTTTTCTCACTATAAGTGTCTATAGTTGTCGCGTTTTAGCATGGCAATAGCGGTCATTGACCCACTTACATTTTCTAACATTTTTTATTTCAAGAATTGAAATAAAATTTGTTAACGTCCTGAACCATCTGTTGTGATCTTTAATATGTTCCAATAACGAAAAACCATAGGTAGTTTATTGATTGGGTTCCTTCCTACGGAGAGATATTAGGGAAAGGTCAATGACCGTTATTGCAACGTTAAACGCGACAACTATAGATGTTTTATTCCAACCCCGTTATTATACATGTATATATATACTAAATACTATATGTACTTACTATTAATTGATTGGGTACTGATACACCGGATGATGGGCTGACCTACTTTCCGATGAAAACGGACAAAGGTTATTATTTTCCGGAAACTTTCACACAGATACGTGTATGACGTGTGTAATAAACTGGCACATTTCAGTATCTCGACATTGCAGCCATAAATTGTATCGAAAAAAAAACTTTGCTTTAAGAACTTGTAGGTATTTACAGTCAGGCAAATATATTTATTTTATTTATTGTAATTAATTTATTATTATTAATCGCGGCGGGATTTTTTCGCACACTGAAGTTGAAAATCCAAGAGTGTTTTTTCGACCCGTTGGGATGCACTCTGTTGAATTCTCAACTCTCTGCTTAACACAGAGAGTTGAAAATCTTTGAGCTCGCGCACGACTGCTAGTCACCGCCTGAGGAATGTGAGCGGTGAGACGGGGGAGGTAGACAAAGGTCAAGCCAACTCGGTCTGTAAGCAAATTGTCATCGTACGTCGATTTGCAGTAATAAAGCCATATTGTCATACAATAAAATGTCATTTATAATTTAATTTTAACGAAAGTTCAACAAAAAAAAGCACAATATATCCAGGCTTGGATGCAGAATGCAGTACCGCACCCACAAAAATATGCACATGCAGAACATGCGGTTTTTATGATGCAACACGCAATCTAAACCTATAGGACTCGACACTTGTTTCGCGACAGTTAATTTAGGTTTAAAGAAACTTCCCAATAAAGACATTTTTAAATATCACTTACCTACTTGAGAACAATACATAAGTACATACATTACACAAAATCGTCGTCATCAGTTACAAAATAGATAATGGTGCCGATTCCCTTGTTCACAAACTAAACTAAATTTAAGTTCAGTGCATCTTTTTCTTTCTATTTCATTAAGAAAAAGACAGAAGATAAATTTTAGTTTAGTCCTGTCAAATTAATCAGCGCTTGACGTAAATTGACGTAATTTTAGTTGGCAAGTTTTTAATCACGTCTAAACTTGTATGGAGAAATTTATCTTCTGTCCTTTTCTTAATGAAATAGAAAGAAAAAGATGCACTGAACTTAAAGTTAGTTTAGTTTGTGAACAAGGGAATCGGCACCATATTCAATGCTTTTATTTCTCCAAAAGTGATCGATATCCGCAATTACATACTGACCAAGTTGAGTTTTAAATGCAGGGTATTCTATTATAAAATTGTGATCTTTTATAAGTAAGCATTTTTTTGCCATACAGTTCATTTTTTAATCCCAGAGACTAATTTGACAGATGCAAATGTCAAACTCCAAATTGAAAAAAAAAAAACAATTAAAAAACGTACTTTAGTTTTAGTTTTGAGTAAAACTAACAAGCTAATTTTCCTGACTTTACCGACTAATAGCAAATAATTGTCTGGTAGATCTTGGGAACATTTACTGCTCTAACTTCTAAGTACGTTGGCCACAAAATTAACAAGTACGAAAGTAGGTATGAATCTAAACAAAATTATTGTCAATTTGGCCAGCTGCATAATACCGGGATAAAAAATAAATATGGCGTCTATTTTCGCAGATAAATTTACTGTCCATCCCGCTTTATCCGTCGTGCTGGCTACATTTTCCGGTTAAAAAAGTTTTCTGAACGAAAAGTAATTAATCATTGTCATGATCTGAAAGTCCATCGTGATAGCGTTTCGCTTTGCTTTTAAACGTTAAACTTATCGTATAAAGGTTCAAACAACTGCTTTGTATTGAAAGACGGTTATTAATTTTGTTACCTAGTTAAACTTAGGTAGGTAGGTAATGGTGCCGATACCCTTGTTCACAAACTAAACTAAATTTAAGTTCAGTGCATCTTTTTCTTTCTATTTCATTAAGAAAAGGACAGAAGATAAATTTTAGTTTAGTCCTGTCAAATTAATCAGCGCTTGACGTAAATTGTCGTAATTTTAGTAGGCAAGTTTTTAATCACGTCTAAACTTGTATGGAGTAGTGACAGGTGCTGATTAATTTGACAAGACTAAACTAAAATTTATCTTATGTCCTTTTCTTAATGAAGTAGAAAGAAAAAGATGCAGTGAACTTAAATTTAGTTTAGTTTGTGAACAAGGAAATCGGCACCACTGAAGTACTGAAGTTTGTTTCCTAAAGCACTACTGCCTGTCTGTGTATCTATCTACATACCTACTTTTATGATTCAGGCATGAAGAGAGATTCGTGTGAAGTTCTTTGATGCAAAGGTTTTGGATACAGAATTTTTCAAAATCGCACCTATACAAGAGTACAGTATTTCTATTTGTCCCTCGGATAGCATCGGATTTTCGAATACAAACGAACGCTAATTTCCATGTCCATCAATTATTAGATTTATCATGTTTATTAATTTGAATCCAGAACTAAACACTTAATTGTTGTTTTGTTTTGATTTCCGTGTGAACTATGTAGAGCTGTAAAACTATTTTCCTTTCTGTCGTGCCTGCGGCTTTAGCGGCTTTCCTCCCATTTTTTAATAAATTGCATTGAGTTAAAAGAGTATTAACAATTCTACATATATACTTCCAAGTCGATTGAGAGCATCCGGTCTGCACCAAGTGCAAAGGGCAACTGATAGAAATCCGACAATTGACGAAACACGAAGTTTGCCGAGGGACATTTAAGAAAATAGAAATACAGTAAGCTGTTACTTACCTACTTCATATTATCGGTTTTTGACATAGTGGGTAGGTAGAGTCCACGCCACCACTGAAATCCATTTGACGCGGCGCTAGTGTCTATGTCATTGCATCACATTGCATTAAAAAAAAGCGGCCAAGTGCGAGTCGTACTCGCCCATGAAGGGTTCCGTAGCAGCAAGTAACATTGAATGAAAGGTAAATTGCGGTTTACGATTTATGACGTATTAAAAAAAAAAAACTACTTGCTAGATCTCGTTCAAACCAATTTTCGGTGGAAGTTTACATGGTAATGTACATCATACATTGTTTTTAGTTTTATCATTCTCTTATTTTAGAAGTTACAGGGGGGGGGGACACACATTTTACCACTTTGGAAGTGTCTCTCGCGCAAACTATTCAGTTTAGAAAAAAATGATATTAGAAACCTCAATATCATTTTTGAAGACCTATCCATACACGTATGGGATTGATGAAAAATTTTTTTTTGAGTTTCAGTTCTAAGTATGGGGAACTCGAAAATTATTAGTTTTTTTTCTATTTTTGTGTGAAAATCTTAATGCGGTTCACAGAATACATCTATTTACCAAGTTTCAACAGCATAGCTCTTATAGTTTCGGAAAAAAGTGGCTGTGACATACGGACGGACAGACAGACAGACAGACATGACGAATCTATAAGGGTTCCGTTTTTTGCCATTTGGCAACGGAACCCTCACACACAAACACAATTTTCCGCCAGCCTTCTTTCGTGGCGCGCACTCTAAATGAAAGTTTTTGACCGCAACTTTTTTATTATCGAGTATGCGTATGTACTTAAATATTTCACTTACCATGCCACGTCTGTGCAGCCAATATAACCTCATAGTACCCTCTCTGGAAGGAGTCGAAGGGAAACCAGTAGAAGAACGGTAGGATGAGAGGCACCTCATAGCCCATCGCTATCTTCACGATCTCCACGAATGGCGGTGAGAGGAAGATTACCAGGAGAGCGTTGTTGCACCAGTAATAGCCTGAAATTTTGGCAAAGTTTATTGAATTTAATTCAATTTTTGGCTATGTTTTGTTTGTAACACTATCGAACTCAGAATGAATCTTTCTCTGTGGGCATTTACATACATTTCATTTACCTAGAGTCTGCGCCACCACTGAAGTCCGGCGGAAAATTGTGGAACTACATTTGATACAATGTCATAGACACTAGCACCGCGTATAACGGACTTGAGTGGTGGCGCGGACTCTACTACACTTAAAAAAAAGGTAAGGTATTACTATAATCTATGAATTGGTAGCCAGAGCCACACACGTAACGATTTGCGCAAAAGGCTGCCATAACATTCGAACGATTTTAAATTTGAAAAGTTCGTTTCGCTCATATTACCTACTTCGTTTTAAGATCTTTATTCATATCTAAGGGAATTTTTTTCTATCCATTAATGAAAATAAATAAAAAAAAGGAAAAATATTCGTTTTAAGATCTTTATTCATATCTAAGGGAAATTTATTCTATCTATTAATAAAAAATAATAAAAAAAAAGGAAAAAAGGAATAAAGAGGATCTTTTACCGTGGTTTTATAAAACCACGGTAAAAGTGAAACTTCTATAGGCGCCGCCATATTGGCCTTGGCTGCTCTAACGAGCGCCTTTCACTTTATCCCTACTCCGCGGCCGACCGTCACGCGACATGCAACACACAGACGAAAAAGTTTGAGACGATGTAATATAAGTTTCACTTTAAAAATATATATCGATTAAAAGCTACTGCTGAGTATGAGGTCCTGGGTTCGATTCCCGGGTCGGGCAGTGTAATCGGGTTTTTCTATCTGAAATTTCTCAGTAGCAGCTCGGAGTCTGGATTTGTGCCCGGTTGATGGCAATAGGCTCGCCCCCTATTACATGGGACTTAAAAATAACTGGCGAAATGTGGGTGTACCTGTTACAAGGACACCTCTGCCCAACCTTTCGGGGAAACAAGGCGTGATGTTATGTTATCGATTAAAAAAATCGTTCGAATTTACTTTACTTCGCGTTTTCGTGCTAAGGCCTCTGAATCAATATTTATTAGGTACCGGATTGTTTCAAACATTTTATTCCATTACTACCATTCACCCGCTCGTCCCCCCGGTAACAATTCGACGACAGCGCATTTATGTTGTGGCAGTAAAATAAAAGCACAGATTATAAGCCGCGCAGATAAAGAAACGATCTGTAAATGGCGGCGGCTACTTATAAGAACGTCAGCAAAAAAGGTAGCAATAAATTAATTTATTATGAAAATATTTTAGGAAGTGTATCGAGTGCCACTACCGGCTGTTTAGTTTAATCAAAAACTTATTATAAACATTGTCCCGAGAACTTAAAAAAAATTGATCGATTTTTGACGCGTATTAAGACGATTAAGACGCAGATATATGACAGTGACCTTGAATGGTTAGCTTGCGTGTTCTGTACTGAGCTCACGCAACGCGTCGTACGTCCAGCCAGTAATAGGACTCGCCCATCAAGGAGCGCTGTCCCAAATTAAACGCATTATTAATTTATTATACGTAAAACAAAAAGTATTTTAATAAAACACGTATACTAAAAGATCAGTAATTAAATTATCTTTAAAATCGTGAAATTTTAAAAAAATACGTTTGATAGATTTTGCGTGATACTCATTTTTTATCCGCGTTGGACATAACTTTACAAATTAATTTCACTATGTAATATAAACATAATGTAAAATATTCCTATATTAAGTTATTGAGAAAATGTTCTAATTTAACATATATTTTTTCCAAATTAATAACATTACTCGTTTAGACGTGATCTTCAGTATAAAATCATTAAAAGTCAGCTATCGTCCCCTTAATGCTGCGTGAATGCTTATCCAGATTCCAGACTGATATTTTTTATGTTCTCAGTACCACGCTGTGCGAGTATAGACGGAGCGAGCGTGTGAGCGAGATAGCATGAGAGCGGCCGCCATTTACAGATCGTTTCTTTATCTGCGCGGCTTATACCAGATAAATCACTCCATGTACTTACGCGCGCTTCCTACCTACCGGCCGCCGGGCCGCACGCGACCCATTTCTCAGACCAGTGGGTTGCCGACAGCTGCGAGGCGCGTACGTACGCATATTTTTCTGTCGACCTGACGTACTTAGTTTCAAATTCTTATGATATGGCTGGTTCTGATGTATTATGTGCAGTTGATGGATGTAGATCCAGCATGAGAAGAGATAAAAACTTATCATTTTTCAGTTTACCTGCTGATACTGAAATGCGAGTACTCACCTATCTAATTTGTTTTACTATAGTTTTTTTCATGCAATCAGTAAATTATAAGTAACTAAATAATTTGCGCAAATGTCATCGTGTGCCCATTATTATTGTGTGTTATGTTTACGTTGTTAACAATTATAAAAAATATCCCTTTAAAAGCTTTGAAAGGCGCATCGCGTTGCTCATAAAGTGTCGTAATTTTAATGAGTTAATGTGTCTTAGGTTAAGTGCATTTTTGTTTGTAACGATGATAAATAAAGATATTTGAAAATGAAAATGAACAATAGTTTTTTGGTAAATTGTTTAAACTTGTATGTTTCGTGTTTTGTATTTTATTGGTAGGTACGTAATTACTTCTACCACGTAATCTGTGCTTCTACTATAGGTCTGAGATAAGAATAGAAAGGTCAATGACCTCTATTTGTCGACTGTCATTTGAAAATCAAAAATCTACTTTGTGCAAATAAATTTTCAATAATATTTGTTATCGTTATTATCTTGTTGATGTTATTACCATATGATTATTGTTTATTTTAAGGCGTGCAAGTGTTAGAAAAGTGTGCATGACGTGCACATGCTCAAACATTAAAAACTACCGTGTAAAAAGTGTACTACAACTACCTGCTGACATCTTTATCGAAAGATGCAGCCCTGGCAGTTCACAATAACCACGTGGCAGCTACAAAGCAAATCTCACTTTACGCTTATAAGGTTAGGTACATTTTCGTTCGCAGCGTCTAGCGACTCGAAGATTTAGGCTAGGTAGGTATTGAACATTTTGTAAGGAGTGATTTATCTGATAATCTGTGGTGTTAAAAGGTCCCCGAAACGATCAATTGTAATTGTCAGTTTTTACGTGATTGATACACATTGTTGCGCAAGTTGATCGTCTACCAAATGCAATTGAAGCGATTGGCAATATTACTACAATTGAAATTGATGGTTTCGGGGACCTTTAATAAGAGCAGTTTTTCGAACTTCAAGTGTTAGGTTAGGTACTATACTGACACAAATGGTTGACCGCGCGAATTATGTTATGAAAAAGAAATTAAAAAAAAAATAGTTATAAATTATGCTATTAGTGCGGAAAGTAGATGATTTCTGACGAGAGATTTTTATTCACGAGCGAGCGAAGCGAGCGAGTTTATAAGTCGACACGAGTAGGAAATCTTTTTACGCACGTATAACATACAACGTTTTACTATGCATTGTGCGAGGAAATAAAAAAAACGAGCAAACCTCACACAGTATGATCTCGTATATTATGATGTGTAACAATCTGACATCTTGACTGACGTACATAAATAATTTAAACAATATTCTTCGTCATCATCCGGTTAGACTGGAAGCCCACCCCAACATAGTTGGGAAAAGGCTAGGCAGATGATGATTCTTCGTCATCAGCATCGCCATCGTCATGACTTTGGCTTTGAGTTAGATTTTGCCTTTGGCTTTGGCTTTGACTTTAACGTTGACGTTGAAGTTGACATTGAATTCGACCTTCGACTTTGACCATTGTCATCGCCATCGCCATTGCCATCGCCATCGTCATCATCATCATCATCTAATTTGTAAAACTTTTCTCTTTGTCTGACGATGGAGTTAAAAATAAAATAAAAAACAGAAAAGTAAAAAGCACTAGTCAAAAAAAGTGATCTTTCCGCCCAATTTGTCAGAAAACGCTCTTTTCGCGCACATGCATTGTAAATACCATTCCCTAATCCCAAAACCAAATGATAACAATTCTAAAGTACCTACTCGAATCGTCGTATTTTTTAATAAAATCATGCAATAGAAAAGCCCTTATTTTTAAATGCACATGTGGTATTTAATTTGCATACTTAAATCATTGCATGGTGTTTTGAACGTGGTCCCGATTTCCGAATAAATAGGATACGAATATTTGAATACTAGCTTCTGCCCGCGACTTCTTCCGCGAGCCTATAACCTTCCTCAAGAATTGGGCTATCCAATGCAAAAATAATATTTCACATCCGACTGATAGTTCGGGAGATTACCCCCTACTTACAAACAAACATACAAACAAACAAATTTATTCTCTTTATAATATTAGTATAGTAATAGATAAGTGTTTGAGAAAAACTGGTAGGTATACGATGGTGCCGATTCCCTTGTCCACAAACTTAACCAAAATTTAAGTTCAGTGCATCTTTTTCTTTCTATTTCATTAAGAAAAGGACAGAAGATAAATTTTAGTTTAGTCCTGTCAAATTAATCAGCGCTTGTCACTCTCCATACAAGTTTAGACGTGATTAAAAACTTGCCGACTAAAATTACGTCAATTTACGTCAAGCGCTGATTAATTTGACAGGACTAAACTAAAATTTATCTTCTGTCCTTTTCTTAATGAAATAGAAAGAAAAAGATGCACTGAACTTAAATTTAGTTTAGTTTGTGCACAAGAGAATCGGCACCAATGTCGCCCATCGGCATGTGCCCGCCCGCATTTTTCTGAATATACATGATAAATTATCGAAAAATAACTTTAAAGCAGCTACGTACTTTTTAGCAGTGGTGGCCCAGTGGTAACGGCCGCGACTTACGAGTTGTAGGTCGTAGGTTCGAACCCAGACAGGCGCTTTACTTTGTGTAAATTATTTCACCGCCACTGCTCTCAAAACGGTGAAGGAAAACATCGTGAGGAAACCGGCATGTCTTAGAACCGAAAAATTCGAAGACATGTGACATCTACCAACCCGCACTGGGCCCGCGTGGTGGATTACGGCCCACTCCCTCTCACAGAGAAGAGGCCTGTGTCCCAGCAGTGGGAACATTTATAGGCTGATGATGATGAACTTTAAAAGTTATTTTTTTTGCATAGTCAACAAATTTTAATAAAATGTTAGTTAATACGATAAATTAACTCATAATCTTTTAGAAATAATAAACAGAATCCAAATCGAGCCAATAACATAGGAGATATGGCAAACGCTACTCAAAATAAAAAAAATTGAATAACATGAAAAATATTAAAGATAGACAGACCCCTTTTAAAGTTATTTTTCGATAATTTTTCATGAATATTCAGAAAAATACGGGCAGGCACATGCCGATGGGCGACATTGTATATTATACTCTAGCTTCTGCCCGCGACTTCGCAAAAAAAAAACATTCGCAAATGATGCATTGTTTTAGAACAAATTTGGTTAGCATAAAAAGAGTTATAGTGAGCCAACCTTAAAAGATAGACATATACTGTCGCGGACTTTTTTTAGAACTTTTAAAGGGGAACAGTTCTGTTTTACATAATTTTTGTGAAACTTTAACCGTTTACGCAGCGCACGCAGCGGAAGCTCTCAAAAGGAAAAAAGAAACCCGATTTTGAAATATTCTTCATCAATGCTCCGCTCCTGTTGGTCGTTAGCGTGATAATAGCTTATAGCCTTCCTCGATAAATGGACTATCTAACACTGTAATATTTTTTGAAATCGGACCAGTAGTTCCTGAGATTAGCGTGTTCAAGCAATCAAACAAACAAACTCTTCAGCTTTGTATATTAAGTAAATAATAAGTAATATAACATAGTAATAGAAGTATAGATTATGGGCACTAGCAGTCAGTACAATATTGAGAATCGAATATGAATGCCCATAACATAGTTAAGTATAGTAAAAACTCTCCCTTGGCTACCTCTCTTAATGCATACAAATGATTTTCCCTGAAACAAATTGTTTTGCTCCTAGGAGACCCGTAAATTGCTTCCGGAATAAAAACCTTCATTAATAACGAGTAGAGTGATTCAGATAAAAATAGAAATATTATTTTACTAGACAAAAAAGTATTCATCATCTGCCTAGCCTTTTCCCAACCATGTTGGGGTCGACTTCCAGTCTAACCGGATGCAGCTGAATATCAGTATTTTACATGGAACGACTGCCTATCTGACCTCCACAACCTAGTAACTAGGTAACACGATACCCCTGGGTAAGACTGGTCGTCAGATTTTTTGGGCTTCTAACTACCCGTAACGACTGTCAAAGATCTACAAATGACAGCCGGGACCAACGGCTTAATGTGCTTTAGACAAAAAAAAAAGTATTATTTTGGCAAAAGTTTTAGAACAACTGTAAATATTTTGTAGATAGGTCGACGAATAATGAGATAGGTACTTTTTAAATTCGGTGGTGAAAGCATTAACTGTGGACAATAGTAAACCTAGATAGGTAATTACTCCAATAGGGGTAATTACCTATCTAGGTTTAGTTTTTAAGGTTCCGTACCCGAAGGGTGCCAAACGGAACCCAATTAGCCTTCGCTGTACGTCCATCCGTCTGTCAGCGGGCTATATTTCATGAACCTTATAGGTAGACAGTTGAAAATTTCACAGTTTGAGTATTTCGATTGCCGCTATAACAACAAATAATAAAAATAAAATAAAGATGAAACTAAACAGCCCTTTAATAACTACTAGCGGACGTCACGCTGTTTGACCCGCGTAGTTCCCGTTCCCGTGGGAGTACGGGGATAAAATGATTCGTCAAGAAAGACGATACGTAATGACGGATGAACGTTCACATTGCATACGGAATCGAGTTTTTTCACGATTCATCAAAATATACGAATAGATGTTCACACTGAATTCGTGATTCAGACTTCAGTCTTGGACGAACTATCTAACACGATGGATGTCAATATGACTATCTTGTGTTGGTATTACCTTCGATCTAAACAAAAAAAAAAAGAAAAGTAAAAAGAAAACACTGGGTGCATCCAATTTTAAAACAAAGCAATTTTTTAGCGATTTTTTTTTTAGCGCGACCTGTCTTTACAAGTCAACGAACGGTCGTAGTGTGTGGGTGCAGTGAAAGGCATAGTCGTCCCGACCGATCCGTCATAACGATTTGTGATTTAAAACTGAAGGTTTTTGAAAAAAGACGAAACGTCATTTAAGATGTATCCGTCATTTTTCACGATTCCGTAATAGTGTGAACACGGGCAATTAAAATGTATAGCCGCCCATACAAATCAAAATAACGATTCGTGAAAAAAGACGATTCGTCAAAAAACACGATTCGTCAAAAAACACGAATCGTCTTTGACGGATTAGTGTGAATGAGCACAACATGTTTTTATAAACTAAAGTATTACAAAAACATATTGTAGTGTTATATATAGGTATTGTACGGTGGTACGGAACCCTTCGTGTGCGAGTCCGACTCGTATTTGGCTGGTTTTTATCTTTAAGTTACCAAAAAACGACTACTTTTTGACAAATTCATTCAAACCATGTATCGCTATCAGATAAAATATGGAAATATCATAAAAATACGTTGAGTCGGAATATGAATTGGAGCATGATAAATGTGCTTATCGTATTTCTGCATACCTTGCAAGATGCTCCCCTACCAAGCCTCTACCTACCAATATTTTTCTGAACCAAAACACGGAATTTGATATATCCCTGCAATTTTTATGGTCCAGTTATTTTGTTTTGAATTTTTTTGTATGTATTTTTTGCCAAAGCTTATTTTGCCGTAAAGAGGCCATAATATTGATCAAGTGACTTCAGGATGTAGTGTTTGAGAGAAAAGCTTCATCATTTCACCCGAATGACGTCCTCTGCTGGACATAGGCCTCCCCCAAGCACCGCCACTTCGACCGATTGTTCTTTCCGCATCCAGCGGATTCCTGCAGCCTTCGCAAGGTCATCGGTCCATCTTGTGGGAGGCCTTCCAACGCTACGTCTTCCGGCCTTCCAGCCAACAAGCCGGATTCCATAAAGCTCATATTATAGTAATAAAAACCGGCCAAGTGCGAGTCGGACTCGCACACGAAGGGTTCCGTACGCTCTGTATTAAGAGCCTGTACTACCTCAAATTGCTTAGTATGTTATATCGAAAATACTGCAGCATTAATTTTGAAATAAATATATTATGTTAAAGTTGAGGTTTAATGTTAGTACTATGTACGACGACAACAGGATTTCATAAAAATTTCTCTATGGAATAAAATTCCAAAGTTATCTCCAAACAGAACAATAAACCGCTGGTATTAAAAAAATCTTCAAATTAGATCATGAAACTTTGCCTCATAACTGAACTAACTATAAAGCAGTGACTCTGTTTTTTTATATTTTAAATTACCATTATTTTCGCCATAAAAGGCAATTAACTAAACTATTGGCACCTTGGAGCTGCCAGCACCCCACTCCGTCTCGCTCTCACTCGGTCCACGAGCACTATAGTGCTAGCGAAATAAAAAGTAAAGGAGAACATTCACCGTCCATACATTTTTGGGCTAAATATGAAAGTGCCGGCCAAACAAAAAAAATAAAATATTCCGTTAGAACATGTTATTCTCTTCACTTTTGGACCAAATCTGTAGGGCTATTTCCTGCGCTGTTATACGAGTTTGAAAAATACCGTTTTCAGTATGTTTTAGATAAAAGAATAACAGTAATCTAATTAAGCAGTACGGTTCAAGCAGTACGGTTATGGAATGCCTTGCCCGTGTCGATAAGGCGTGCTCAATCTTTGTCCACTTTTAAAATTCTGGTAAAAAAACACTTTCTCTCTCCTTAAACATCGTCATTACATATAATTCCTTGCTCTTGTTTCATGTTTATAATTTTATGTACATCTGTCTAATATATATATATATATATAGGTAATTATATGCTTTATGTATCTGTGTATTCTGTTGTATATGTAAATGGTACACCACTGACTACCTGCAGTATTGTCTCTCCTTTTCCATTTAAATCCATCCAAAGGTTGTCTGTAAAAGATCGCTTTTAGCGATAAGACCGCCCATTGTGTCACCCAATGTAAAATTTCTATATTAATGTCTGTAATTTTTATGGTGTACATAATAAAGAATATTCTATCTATCTATCTATCTATAGTAATAGCTTTTTATGCCAGTAAACATTACAGTTATCATCTTTTACTGTGAAACTAGGGTTATTCTCCACATAATTACAGTGTGCGAAATAGTTATTTTTTTCTCCAGTGGTAATATTAGCTGATTGAAATAGGTATCAATCGTAGGTATCACTAGTATGTATTAACTATGGTATAGTATGGGCTCTTAAGATCTAGCAAAAAACCTAGAAAAATTATTAACTTTATTTAATTATTTTATTTTTATTATAGCAACAGTAGAAATGCAGAATTTGTGAAAATTTCAACTGTTACGGTTCATGAGTTACAGCCCGCTGACAGTCTACCAAGGGGTATCGTATTACTCAGTAACTGGGTTGTGGAGGTCAGATAGGCAGTCGCTCCATGTAAAATAATAGTATTCAGCCGACCCCAACATAGTTGGGAACAAGGCTAGGCAGATGATGATCATGGTGAGATACAGCCTGCTGACAGACAGACGGACGGACGGACAGCGTGGGCTTAGTAATAGGGTTTCGTTTGGCACGCTTCGGGTACGGAACCCTAAAAATATTATCAAGGCGACAGTAGGGCTAACTGTGACTGTTAACTTAGGCAGTCTTCTTTCTGTCTTGCTAATATTTGTTAAATGTTAACAATGTTAACATTTTTATCACGGCATGAAAAGCTCAATAATGAAGAACTCACTATCTACAGGGACCCTTTCATAAAGGATCTATATATACAGGGTAAATTTTTAACCAGTGCGCAAACTTAAACACGTTACTCATCATTATAAACAACTTTTACTATGGGACCAAACCTGAAATCGCGAAAAAAAATCTGCTGTTCCCTACAGTTATGTTCGCATAACTCGTCAATATGTAGGGAACAGCAGATTTTTTTTAAAGTTGTTCTTAGTGAAGAGTAAAGTCACGTTTGAGCACTGGTTATTTTTTTTTCCTGTATGCTAGTTGTTAAATATTCAATTGTTTTATATTTTGATATAAAAACAATTGGACATTTAACAACTAGCAGTGTAGCTACCTAACAGCGAACACGAGTACCTAGACAGATATTGGTATAAAGTAATAACTATCAAAGAATTCTGATGAAAATGGAATAATATTATTAGGTTTTTCCACGCGAGCACTGGACAGGTGCTTTCCTAGATAGTCTCCAGTTAATTGGAGTTAGCGGTAAGGACTAATTAATACGAATGTAATGTTTTCTCTGTTATTGGATAGCTGGAGTGGAAGTGTGGAGTTTGTTGTCAACCACGTTATATCAATAGGTACCTATGAAGTTTTTTGATGTGAAACGACTGTTGGTGTGGCGACTAGGGTTGCCAGATCCGAAGACCAAAATATTTGGACAAAACTTGAAAATGTCGGTATTTTGGGAATACTGTCGGGATTTATTTTTTAATAGGCTATAAAAAGATATAACATTGTTGACACATAACTAATTTGAGTACCTACACTTAATTTTTAGTTTGCCACATGTATTTGGCATTGGACTTTACTGAGTCCACCAGTTTGGATCCTTTAGGAGTACCTATTCAGAAAAGATTTAAAATTAAAACAATATACATACTTCAAAGTTCAGTCTAAATAATAACCCAGCTTTTATTAATCAAAGGCCATACGATTTACGTCGGGCAATACGAATAGCTCTTCACTCGTAAATAAATTTGCACCTTTTAGAGACAATACAACGAGTTTTTTTATACAGGGTTACTGGTAACTCGACGTATTCCTTGCAGGACGTCATAGTAGGGTTAAAATGCAACAAATTAAGCCACCAAATGTTCTACCGAAATTCAGTAGTTTTTGAATTAGTTAAGAGTTTTAGTTTTTTTATGAAAAATCCCAGATTAAATCATTTGAAACCAATTTAAAAATGATTTACGGCGCGACTGTACTGAAATTTAAGTTATTATCATAGTTGACGCCGTAGCAGACCTTTGTTAATAATTAAAAGTTCAATAATGCCTAAAACTTTGGCAAATATCACTAACCAAACATTTAATTTTTTGTAATTTTTGCTATTACTTCATAAAAATGTAGTCTAGTGCAAAAAAAAAATGCTACACCTGGTGTACAAATTACTAAGAAAATATCCTTGTCTTATCAGCTATCCAAAAAGGTATGAAAGTTAATACAAAATCATGGACTATATTATGAAAACCGTTTTTGATTTAGTACAGGCGTGCGTTTCACAAAAAGGTGATTATTCGAAAAATCAAAAACAATCGTCAATAAAACGTTGAAGAATAAGCTCCTCGTCCTCAGCCGTGTATCTCCGGGAACGACCAGTGTCAACTTGCCTGCTTCTTTGGACGCTGCCAGTTTCAGATATTCGCCGATAAGTCGATCCGAAGACACTAACGTGGGGGAGTCGGCGGTTGGGAAAGCGAAGTTGATATTCTCGCCGCGCCTCAGCAGCGTTACCGTCACAAAGTTCGTAACAGTACATTATGTCAGCGTATTCAGGATTAGAATATGCAGCCATAGTCAGCGCTTATGAAGGCACAGCACAGCACAAGAGCAAGATACGCAGCAACAGTTAGGGAAATAGCCAGTAACAAAACACGAGCTTGCGCGACGTAGAGTTGAAACTAACTAACGCTGACGACCAAATTTTGCAAAATCGCACTCCCTGTCATGCCGAGAGAACAATAGCGACCAATCACAAAGCTCCCCGAGTGTTTGGAGTTCCAGCGCAGGTAAAAACTACGAATAATACGAATACGAAACAATAGGTTGACCGTCTCGCAATTTTACCTGCCCCCCATAAAACTCTTCTCTTCCCTGGCGCACATGCAAAAGTATTGACAATCATACCTTTCTGAATAACTGATAAGACAAGGATATTTTCCTAGTAATTTGTACACCAGGTGTAGTATTTTTTTTTTTGCACTAGACTACATTTTTTATGAAGTAATAGCAAAAATTACAAAAAATTAAATGTTTGGTTAGTGATATTTGCCAAAGTTTTAGGCATTATTGAACTTTTAATTATTAACAAAGGTCTGCTACGGCGTCAACTATGATAATAACTTAAATTTCAGTACAGTCGCGCCGTAAATCATTTTTAAATTGGTTTCAAATGATTTAATCTGGGATTTTTCATAAAAAAACTAAAACTCTTAACTAATTCAAAAACTACTGAATTTCGGTAGAACATTTGGTGGCTTAATTTGTTGCATTTTAACCCTACTATGACGTCCTGCAAGGAATACGTCGAGTTACCAGTAACCCTGTATAAAAACTTCTCATAAAAATCATAGCATTCTTGCAAGTATTGAATAGCTCGTTTTAAAAACTGTTCAGCTTCGACGCAAAAAAGGGTTTTCTCACTATCGAAAACATTCCATAATAAGGTTCTATTTCTATGACCTACCAAAGAATTTGTCATCATTATTGTTCATCATTATCATTTTGGATAGAACTTTCCGAGAAGTTGTTTTTCGGGAGATATTGAGTTTTGTCGGGAGTCTGGAGATCATTTAAAATGTCGGGAGAATCCAGACGAATCCCGACCATCTGGCAACCCTAGTGGCGACGCGTGGTGACAACAGTCGCCATATTTATTTCCTGTCGTAAACTATCTTTTTATGCATATTACTTGTACATCATAATTTCGATATTTCACATCTGCCAGGCGTCCTGCAACGGCTCATTTTTTGAAGTGAAAATTTCTTTAGGCGCGCTGGGCATTTTTGAGATGGGACTAAACCATTGATTTCGCGACACTGTAACGCAATTTACCGACACCGTGGAGTAAAAGACATCAACGCGTTGATTAGCGCGGTGCCGACTTTTTTTCAAGTTTTCACTTCTGTTGGCATTTTCGGAGTGCCACTGTTTTTTTTTATTATTATAACTATAGTGCTAGTTTTTGTTCGTTTTGAATGAAGCGAGCCGTCCACCGCGAGTTAAACTAACTGCAAACTAACTTAGTCCAGCTCGCGGTGGATGGCTTGCGTCCAAGAGGTTTCTGTTTATAGTTCTTTTATTCGCGTTTTATGAGACTCGTGAGGAGGTACATAGTTAAACAGTCACTCTTCACGAGAGAATTGTCAGAAGCTCGATTAACATCAGAAGCGAGTGAGCAATGTGCTCCTGTGTTGCATGGAAACGCGGTTTGAAATCCTCCACAATATTCCTGTACGGGCCTTTAAAAAACAAGCCTTCCTAATCTAAATAGAGAAATATTAGGTTGCGGTAAAAGGCTTGCATTTTCTTTGTCAAAGTCTAATATGTTATTTAAAATAGGCACATAAAAGGCACCTTTGAACGTCAAAATTAATAAGAAAATAGAATTGATTCTAGTCGCCCCCTCCAAAAGGTAGTTTTCGTATGGAGAAGAATGGGCAAGAAACTCCACCGTTACTTTTTTTAAATGTTTGACAATATTTTGCATACATTAATTATATTATTAGAAGCTCGTGAGGAGTTCGTGGCTAAGTAATAACAGCCGCACGGGTCGATCCACCAGGTTAAGCTACGCTTGCCGGAGTTGGTCCGTGGATGGGTGACCATATTTACATACCGAGACTCCTCCGTGTCTCGGAAAGCACGTTAAACCGTTGGTCCTGGTTTTCATTCGTGGATCTATGACAATCGATACGAGTCGTCAGAAGCCCGAAAGTCTGACACCAGTCTTAACAAGGGGTATCGTATTACCCAGTTACTGGGTTGTGGAGGTCTGATAAGCACCCGCTCCATGTAAAATACTGGTATTCAGCTGCATCCGGTTAGACTGGAAGCCGACCCAAACATAGTTGGGAAAAGGCTAGGCAGAAGCTAGAGTGATTGAATTATATTATTAGAAGGGAAGTAATCCTTGTAGATCCTTTTAGGGAAAAGGAACCAACAAAAACCAAACGATACTAAATCTTTCCTTCTCCTTATGTCCTGTACCTTACCTGTCCCAGGTAATGCTTGTGCAGTCGTCCGCTGCCTTAATGACACTTGCCTTGTATAACATAGTTGAGGTGTCTCAGCGCGGTACTGAAGATCTGATGCTCTTCACCAGACATCTCCCCCTCGGCCACATGCTACGGAGTTCACTTACCAGGTTCTTGTACACAGAGCGGTGGTAGATTATATCGTAGGATTTGAAACACACCTTGTATAACATAGTTGAGGTGCCTCAGCGCGGTGCTGACGATCTGATGCTCTTCATCAGACACCTCCCCCCTCGGCCACATGCTGCGCAGTTCACTCACCAGGTTTTCGTAAACGGACCGGTGGTAGACTATCTTGTAGGATTTGGCCATTGCTACAAAGAAATAGATGGGTAGGTAAGTTTATTTAGGTATTTCTGCTTCTTCGGTCCGTACCTTTATAGCAGGACTGATAGAATTGTAAGTTGTAAGAATTAAGTGTTTGAGCATTCATAAGCTGACCTATGACGAAACAAATCCTCTTAATTGTACCACACTAAGTTCACATATTCACCCTCCTACACACACACACACTCATCTACATTCGACACAAAAGGAGGTCCACACCTCACTTCACTTTACTTAATTTTACTTTATTTGCATTTTTATTTTACTTGCTACTATCCTCCATTTGAAATAAGATTAGACATTTAACTAAACCTTTTTTACAGTTCGTTCAACCGATTTTGACTTCTATTGCGTTGGTGGCATGACAAATGGCAGCTGCTGTAAACATTGGTATTGTAACCACTTTTTTTGCTTTTAGTGCCATCCTTATGCCTACGGTATAGAAGTCAAAATCGGTTGAACGAACTGTAAAAAAGGTTTGTTTAAATGTCTAATCTTATTTCAAATGGAATATAGTTGATCAAAAAATAACGAAATGTGTATATAATTATAACAAACTTGAACTTGTGAAGTTGTGAGCTTTTAGATGTATATTTTAGGAATGAGCGCTG
This sequence comes from Agrochola lychnidis, assembly GCA_963680765.1. Taxonomy (NCBI): domain Eukaryota; kingdom Metazoa; phylum Arthropoda; class Insecta; order Lepidoptera; family Noctuidae; genus Agrochola; species Agrochola lychnidis. The sequence goes on along the minus strand of OY796869.1, from coordinate 8,439,813 downwards.
TTGTCTGTGATACTGATATTTATTTATCTACTTCAGATATAGATATCTTGTCGAATTTCTGTTAGTAGGTATAAGATCCTTTAAGATATGTTTTTATTTATAATGTACTATTTTACTTGAATTTGAAATAAATTATATTATAATTATATTATTTTGTCTTCGGTTTCATATGCGAGCTGGTACAATGATCAATAATTTCTGGGGGTGACTATTTAGAAGAGCGACATGAAAGTGGCTGAGACACATTCCACGCCACTCTCATCTGTTAAATCAGCATTTGATCAAGTTATACGATGATACCAAATAATATCAGATTTTCAGGAGTTAATTTGTATGGCATGGTCTGAATGTGGTGTGTGTGTGTGTGATTGGTTGCTAATTATGTTAGTGATTGAAAAGAAGTGACCACAAAAGCTCATCCCATGTCTCAAAATCAGTAGGATATGTCAAAGCTAAAAGTAATCAAACTAATAATAATTTAGTTAGGTATTCTTTAAAATCTAAATCTACACGAACCCAGCAGCAGGTATCCAACGCAAGGCATCATGCGGAAGATCTCGACGGCATCCTGGAAGGAGCCGCCCCGGGCCGTCTGCGCCATATTGATCAACTCCAGCCAAGTCACCACGAACAGGTTGCCAAACTCGAACCAGTAGAATATGTTCCATATTAATCTGAAATGGAATCTCACTGACTTCTCTTTTTTGAAGTGAAAACTTCTTTAGGCGCGTTGGGCATTTTTGAGATGGGACTAAACCATTAATTTCGCAAGACTGTTACGACACCAGCTTTTAACCATTAAAAAGACATCAACGCGTTGATTACCGCGGTGCCAATTTTTTTTCAAGTTTTCACTTCTGTCGGCACTCCCGGAATGCCACTGTTTTTATTTTCCTTGTTGTGGAGATTGGAATAAGACTGCCAAAGTGACTACATATATTATTACATTCTAATATTTACTTACGCTTGCTTACGAGCTTAAAATCAATTCTATAAAGAGGATAAAAGTTTTTATAAACGTCGAAAATAATTTTCGAGTGAAAAATGAAATGATTTGAAACGTGCAGTTAGGTAACTTTGCATGCATTTCGCTACCTGACATAAGCGGAGTCATCTCTGGTGATACGAAGCCCAACCAATCTCAGAATAGCCCTTGGAATAGCAAACGTTGCATCATAGGCATTTACATCGTACACCTGAAAAAGTAAGAAAAACTAAACCTGAGATAGCCGAAAGACACACCCAATTTTTATGTAGTATAAACTTGTTCTTTGCGTTGGCTATCCACGAATATTTTTGCAGTCATTAGGACAGCCAAACGCATCATCATCCTCATCAGCCTATAATGTTCCCACTGCTGGGACACAGGTCTCCTCTCTATGAGAGGGAGCGGGCCGTAATCCACCACGCGGGCCCAGTGCGGGTTGGTAGATGTCACATGTCTTCGAATTTTCGGTTCTAGGACATGACATGGACAGGCCAAACGCACAAATGTGTCTATCCTTTCCCAACTCGATATCAAGACCCGATTGTCTACAGTTTGCGTATTTTGACCTATTTCGGCCACATAATGCGAAGGGGAGATAGCAGCCTTGAAAAGCTATGGTCATTGTTGGCAATACCGAAGGAAGGAGAGCACGAGGCCGGTCACCAACACGATGTTCCGACCAAGTAAAAGAAACTACGTCCTCAAGCAAACAGTAGGTAGTGATGGCAACTTTGGACCGGAGTCGATGGAAGCAGATTGTCCGCTTAAAGGGGTCAAGTGACCACACTCCTCAGTAATGAAGGACCGATTGAAGAAGAAGAAGAGGTAGCCCATGGTTACCTAACATGTACACACGGTTACACATTTATGCTGATATCGCATTGCATAGGATTTCCGTACAATGCGAAGTCACCTTATACTGGAAATGTATAACTTCATCACGCGTAGCATGACCACCGTAGAAACGAGTTTTGTCGACGGAAGAATAGACAAAATGACAGATTGTGATTGTTTATCTGTCATTTTGTCTACTCTTCCGTCGACAAAACTTGTTTCTACGGTGGTCATGCTACGCGTGCTGGTGTAGCCGTGTGTACGAGATTAGGTTGTGACATATGTATCTTAGCTGAATTAGCTTTATCGTTCTCATCGTTTTGGGATGTTTATGTAGGTACCTATTCTATATCTTCTCATAAAATTATTCCGAACTAACCTTGGATGAAACTGGCTCCAAATCAGATTTACTTTTTCTAGAAAAACATTTCTTGAAGAAACTCGCCATGTTGTCTCTCGACTTTTCGGGTACTAAGTTATTTGATTTGTTTCAAGACATTTTTATTCACAAGCCGTGTGAAATAAAACACAGGGGTTATCAAATTTTTATATTGTTTGTTTAAGTTCGGGACAACATTTAGGTTTGGAAGTTTTTCTAAGATAACAATAAAAAGTTTTGAACAAAATGTGTTGTTGTGAGTGAAATAGTTAAGTTTTGAATTGTTTACTTTGAAGAGGTTTACGCCTTCTGCGTTTATACATAAATACCTTATTTTATTCTTCTTTTTTTTGAGTGGGAAATTATAAAATAACTTCACCCGCTCTGGGTGGAGCGGGAGGGCGTGTCAGACTCTTACTGACTAAAACCCACCCGTGTTCCTTCAGTTGCCTGTATTGCCAGGGGCCACGGTAACCCTTTCGCATAAAACCGCTACCCTGGCAAGCATCGGCCCTATTGGACCCCGTCAGTTCTGCTGACATGTCTCTGAGGCGCGCTTGGAACACAACGCGCCGTCGATCCGGGCCTGGTCCTTATCGGACGGTGAGCTACCCATTGCTCACCGTCCGCAAGCCCGCGCCTACGGTGGCCGGAAATCTGCCTGTGATTCCCGACGCTCAGGGCGTCTCCTCCTGTGGCGGTTAGGGGCGCGAGTGCGCGAAATTTGCCTCTCTCTCACGCGCTCCGTCTCCTCCTTCACGAGCCTTTTGGTTCCTTTCTGTCTTTATTGAGACAGGTAAGTACTTAAAGTTTTTTACGTGTGCAGATGGATTTGTTTTGTTTGGTTTTCGGTTCAATCCTACCCGAAAGGGATTTTGAAAACGAAAATTACCTACCTACTTACCTTTCTTGTTTCTAAAACCGTTTGAGGTTGAACGTCGGTAAAAGTGTAAAGGTATCGCTGTAAACCTTCCCTGAATATCTTCACCCCCTCGACCGAGGTCATAAACAGGGCGGAGGTCATTTGAAACGTGGTCACGTCAGCCGTCACTCACGGTCAGATGGATTTCTCTTGTAGCTGGCAGATTTGCATCCCTAGACGAATGTGCCACTAGGTAGTGTTAGGACTTGAGACCAATTTTAAAACTTCAAATGTGGACCCAAATTTTTATTTGACTATCTCAATTCTTCTTTCCGGCTTCGCCCCGCATGGACCTTAACACTTTTTCAAAAAAAAAAAAAAAAACCTAAATTACTCTTTAAAACATCAGCTATCTGTCAGTGAAAGTCCCGTCAAAATCGACCCAGCCTTTTCGAAGGTTATCGGAACAAACAAACAGACAGACGGACAAAAATATGCTGTAAATAAATGTATTTTAGTAAAAAACTGTTATTTTGACATGGATTGATGGTCTGAACAACATTCTCCATGGGACTAACATCGTAATCACGAAAAAGTTATGAACTATTCCATAGAAAACTTAAAAAAACAGAAAAAAAATTACTATCTACTCGACCCAAATGTATGAGACGGCTGATTATTTTGAAAGTTGTTTTATTTGATGGTTCTTATCACACCCATATATATGACCAGTACCCTAATTGCATAATACACGATCAATCATAATTTGTTTCGATTTGAAACAAATTACTAATCCATTGCTTCATAAGTTGGAAAAAAAATATGCTCAACAACGTAAATAACGCAATGAATGTTGTTGAACTGTCAAAATAAAACAAATTAGGCATAATTTGTTCACGAAAATAAGTTACGCAATTAACCCACAGACCTATGTGATACATGCTGTATATGAAGGCACTCGTAGAACAATTTTATTTTCGCAAAACTGCGAAACACGTAGATTAAAAAAAAGTGGTGGCTCTCCGGGAGTGCCGACAGAAGTGAAAACTTGAACAAGATCGCCTTGGTGGAAGAAAAATACTTGTATAGAACATTGGTCCGTAATCTTATCTAATTATAGAGCAATCGCATTTACAAAAAAAAAAAAACTTCCAAAACCCTTAAAGTAAAAATACTTGCATAGAATATTGATCTGTAACGTAATATAAATAAAGAGCACAATCACGTTTACAAAAATTAGGTGTCGGTAACGGTATCGCGAGTTCAATTGTTTTTTCCCATCTCAAAAATGCCCAACGCGCCTTTTTTTTTTTTTTTTTTTTTGGGTGGGAAATTATCAAATAACTTCTCCCGCTCTGGGCGGAGCGGGAGGGCGTGTCAGACTCTTACTGACTAAAACCCACCCGTGTTCCTTCGGTTGCCCTGTTGCCGGGGGCCACGATTTCCCGATCGGTTTTCTTCGAACCCCCGGCAGGCATTGGCCCTAGTGGACCCCTTCAATTCTGCTGACATCTCTTTGAGGCGCGCGTGGAACACAACGCGCCGTCGACCCGGGCTTGGTCCTTATCGGACAGCGAGCTACCCATTGCTCACCGTCCGCAAGCCCGCGCCTACGGTGGCCGGAAATCGGCTCGCGATTCCCGCCCCGGGCGTCTCCTCCTGCGGCGGTTAGGGGCGTGAGGGCGCGAAATTTGCCTCTCCCTCACGCGTTCCGCCTCCTCCTTCGCGAGCATTACCGCTTCGCAGAAGGAGGTGACGGCCTGCCATTTCCTCTCGCTCCGTACCATGGCCTGAACCAGGGCCGGACGCTAGAGATCGCCGCCGCCGATCGCCTCTACGAGAACACGGCGTTGCTCCGCCCAAGCCGGGCAGACCTCCACCGTATGCTCCACCGTGTCCTCAGGCCGATCCACACAATGGTGACACCCGGGTGTTTCCTCCCGCCTTATCCTGAACAGGAACCTCCCGAAGCAGCCGTGTCCGGTGAGGACCTGCGTCAGGCGGAAGGTGAGAACGCCGTGGCGTCTCTCCAGCCACTCCTCAAAGACGGGTCTTATCGCCGCGATTGTGGCGTGCCCAGCGCGGGGTTGCGACAATCGCACCCTCCATGACGCCATGAGATCCCGCCGGAGCTCTGTCCGCTGTGCCGCAATTTCTTGCGGCATCGGGGTCAAGCCCCGGCGTTTCGAAAGAAGTTTTCACTTCAAAAAATGTTTTAGATGGATGGTCTTCATTAATCTCGTCGTTTCACAATTTTGGCAACAAATAACATTAGCACGTGGTCTAGCGTTACAATTATTTTTTACTACTCATAATAGCCTACATTAGTATTCTGTAGGTCAGAGTTGCCATTACAAATATCAATGACATTGCATATCTAGATGTCCATATTTGGATGTAGACAGCCTATACAAGTAACACGTGCCAATTGTTAGGTAACCTATGGCCACAGGAAAATCCAGTATATTATTTGGGTGTCCAAACTGCGAAATTAGTCTGCAGCTGCGTCACTTGGCGGGGGGAGGGGGTAGGTGTTTTAAGGACTTGCAAATACACACATATACATACATACATAGGTAAAAAAACTCACGCCTTCCTCCCATGGGGTAGAAACTGCAGAACGCTACCAGCACGCGTAGCATGATAACCTTAGAAACGGGTTTTATACGGGTTTTGTCGACGGAAGAGTAGACAAAATGACAGATTGTGATTGTTTATCTGTCATTTTGTCTATTCTTCCAAGCTCACCGTCAAAGCATTTATTTCAAATAAACCACTTACAGGCACTTTTGAATTGTCAAGTCGGTCAGTCAGATGAAGCTAGTTGCCCATTCCAAAGCTTAGTAGGTTCCTATGGAGAAGAACGGGCAAGAAACTCCACGGACACTTTTAAATCAAAATATGGTTACAAAATATTGGTTATATCATTCATGTTGAAGTTATACATGTGAGAACGATGCAGAACGTTAAAAGCGTCCGTAATAAAAAATAAAACAATTAAAAAATTAAGTTAAAATAAGCCGTGGCAGCTAAGAGATGACCAGTCCCTACTGACGGCGCCTGTTCATGAACATGACGCATGGATTGGCATCATTCTTCTATGGTAGAAAAAGTGCCAGACAGAGTCTGAAGTTGTTATTGAAGTGAAAACTTCTGTAGGCGCGTTGGGCATTTTTGAGATGGGGAAAAAGAGATTAGAGATTATTTATTTAACATTCATTCAAAATTACAATTAGGAGGTATCGTTGGTCCCAAACTAGGCACAGCCTGTATCTTGGGCACCATTAAATATGTACAACATTTTGATAATTTTTAAATAAAATAAAATTTGAAATTGGCTAAAAAGTTTTGCAAGTTAGCCATTAGCCTCATCGAGACTATAAAATGAAATATACTTACTAAAAACAATTGAACTCGCGACACCGTTACCGACACCTCATTTTTGTAAACGTGATTGTGCTCTTCATTCATATTACGTTACGGATCAATGTTCTATGCAAGTATTTTTCCTTTAAAGGTTTTGGAATTATTTTTTTTGCAAACGTGATTGTGCTCTTTATTTAGATTAGGTTACTGATCAATGTTCTTTCTATACGAGTATTTTTCTTCCACCAAGGCGATCTTGTTCAAGTTTTCACTTCTGTCGGCACTCCCGGAGTGCCACTGTTTTTTTTTATTTAACTTAATAGACAGTATACTGGTTTTAGTAGTCGCACTTTCGTGGTCGAAGTTCACTGCTAAGTGGAGACGCATAAATTATGTTAAAAGCTGTTTTTCCCTCATTTTCACTTAAAAACGTGTTAACTGGAGCTCTTAAAGCTTCTAAATGTATTCATAGGATTTTGTTCTCCTGATCCCTTTTCTTAACCTTTCGAAAAGGAAATTGCCTTCGCTGCTTAGTCCCTTTAATACTTTTTATTAAATCGTTCAAAAGGAAGGTCTTTGTAGATGAAAGATAGATTTTTTTTGTATAGCCAGTTATGTTCTTTAGATATTTCCGTTAGGTATAAGACCTCTTCTTTGTCCTTTATTTTTTTCTGTTTCAGGAATGTTCTAGAAATATTTGTAGTACAACGTCTTAATCGATAATATCTAGTATAGTTTGTATGGTGGTTCAGTGTTTACGACCCTGACTTACCGAGTTACCTTGTCGTGGGTTTGAGCCCAGACAGGCGCTTTACTTTGTGTAAATAATAATCACCACTATTAGGTACCTGCTCTCAAAACGGTGAAGGAAAACATTGTGAGGAAACCGGCATGTCCTAGAACCAAAAATTCGAATACATGTGACATTTATCAATCCGCACTGCGCCCGCGAGGTGGATTACGGCCCACTCCCTCTTAAAGAGAGGAGGCCTGTGTCCCAGCAGTGGGAACATTAGAGCCTAAACTATGCTCTCAATCGTCTGGACATTATTTTAGGGTAAATATTTTATAAGTAATACCTAATATGAAGTTCTGCCAACTTTGCTCTTGCATCATACGGGCCTGTGGTAGTGGCGATAGTTTCCCAAAAAATGGGGCTCAAATGGCTCAATATATTTCTAAAGCATAGTCCCATCTATTATTTGAAAGATTCTCTGAAGTGTCTTAATTATGAACTTTTAGGCTTGTTTAGTTACAGCCTTAGGACAAGTTTTGGTTAAATTATCTGGTAGATTATTTGATGAAAATTTTGATGCAATTTTGAAATTGTTTGACACTGTCTATTTAACCGACTTCAAAAAAAGGAGGAGGTTCTAAATTCGTCGGGATATATATTTTTTTTTATGTATGTTCTTCGTTTACTCGAAGACGGCTGGACCGATTTGAAAAATTCTTTTTTTGTTTGAAAGGGTATACTTTCAAGTTGGTCCCATTGTCATTTGGTCGATCTGATGATGGAATCTTGGAGAAATCGAGGGAACTCTTCAAATATTAAAGGCACATCTATAGCGATTTGGGTATTTTTGATGAGCAGTTGACATAAGGCTATTGTTACATAAATAAATTACAAATCAACCTACTAAAAACTGAAAAAAATAACTGTTTTACAAAAAATACAACCGACTTCCAAACTACAAAGTGACAAATAACTTTAAATTCGGAAGTCGGTGTCAAAAAACTTAAATAATGATCCAAAGACACCGAGTTCCGAAATTAAAGTTATTTTTCACTTTGTACTTTGGAAGTCGGTTGTATTTTTTGTAAAAAAGTTTTTTTTAGATACTCAAATATATGTATTTTAGATGAGCTTAAGGTTCAGTTTACTATGAGCTGTCAAATGACAAATTAATTTCGATGCTACCACTAATGAAAACCGTATCAAATTATGCAATTACCCCTAATAACTCTGGTAAATTTTCAGCCAAAACCAATATTGTTTCAAGGCGTAATGCTCGATATACAATGGCATTTAATAGTTACGAGTACAAAGGAAACAAGGTATTTGTTGTACCTTTATTGTTCTGTAATAATAACTCTACAAAATATCGCGGCACATTCACTGTTATTGAGTTAACTAAGGGGACGGTACTCAAAGTTTATTTTGAAGGTCTTTTGGGCCGTATACTTAAAATGTTTATATTGTCATAGTGATTTTTATTTTTTTTTATTTTTAGGGTTTCGTAGTCAACAAGGAACCCTTATAAATTCGTCATGTCCGTCTGTCTGTCTGTCTGTCTGTCTGTATGTCCGCGGTCTAGCTCCACGACTGTTAGAACTACAAAGTTGTAATTTGGCATGGGTATACATATTAATCATGCCGACAAAGTGGTAAAATAAAATTATGAAAAATATTTTTTTAAAGTGGGGATGTTTTTTGTTTTTTTTTTCTATCCCTTGGTGTGGGGTATCGTTGGAAAGGTCTTTTAAAAACATTGTGAGTGTGTTAAAACCATTTTTGAATTCAGAGATCCGTTTGCGAAATATTAAGCTTTAAAGTGTAATTTTTTCTTAGAGTCAAGTGTCCCCCCCTGCCAGCTAAATGGTTGATTTTAGATATGTGAAAAAATTCACGGCAGTAGCTTATATAACGAGTTTAAAAGGAAAACTATCACAATTGACTAGGCTTTACAAGTTAATGAGTAATAATCAACCAACTTAGATTTGCGGTTGTAAAAACATGTTCTCCCATACATTCCGTATGAAAGATTTTTTTTTCAACTACAATGTTAAGTTTGTTCTTGGGATAAATTCAGTATGTACGTAAGTATGTGTAATTAAACATTCTAGTGATTTTTATCGATATCTTTAGTTTAATAACGTCCTGTAAAACAAATACATCCCAGCAGTAGGCTGCTGAGTCGTAGGTGCTCTTCGTGGACAAAAATGTAAAAATAAATTTTAATCCACGAAGAGCACCCAGGTGCTCTTCGTGGACTAGGCAAGGTGCTATTCGCGCAGGTGCTATTCGGACAGGTGCTCTAAGTGGACTACTCCATCAATCTGCTTAGCCTTTTCCCAACTATGTTAGGGTCGGCTTCCAGTCTAACCGGATACAGCTGAATACCAGTATTTTACATGGAGCGACAGCCTATCTGATCTCCACAACCCAGTAACTAGGTAATATGATACCCTTGGTAAGACTGGTTGTCAGACTTTTGGGCTTCTGACGACCCGTAACAACTGTTAAAGATACACGAATGACAGCCGGGACCAACGGCTTAACGAGCTTTCCGAGGCACGGAGGAGTCTCGGTATGTAGAAATGGTCACCCATCCACGGACTAACCCCGGCAAGCGTAGCTTAACCTGATGGATCGACCCGTGCGGCTGTTAGTACTTAGCCACGAGCTCCTTAAAATGTACCCACATTATTATTATTATGATATTACAATGTACTTATACAGGGTGGCATGGACATCGACGCGAAAACTGTAACCATGGATTCAGTACATGATTCTGAACCCCCCTGAAGCGTTGAAAATTTTCGTTGGTTATTTTTTTAAAATCAGCTGTTCCATACATTTTGACCGCGTAGATTTCACTTTTTTATAAAACAACAGATTTTTTTAAAAATAACCGACGAAAAGTTTCAACACAGGGAGGTGAGCAATCTCTATTTTAAGTCCCACAAAATAAGTTTTCAGGTCTAGAAAACCCTCTATGCAATGTCGCAGTTGAGAACCATTTCCCTGAAGCTTACAAAGTCTGCAAGCCCTCCAGACTTAAATTCAACAATATTAGAGAGAAGTAAACGGACTGGCCGCCATTTATTCGCGGCCAGCCATTGTTAGTATTGTCTGTGCGCACCAGTAATGACTTCCTTAATCAACGCCACTACATAGGTAAGGAGAAGGCGCACACTTGCGACTGTTTAGCAAGACTTTAATAAAATACAATAGACATGTATAGTGGATATATTTAGTAACCTGTTCCGCTTAGCTCAAGGCCCACTCTGCGTTCAGCGCTCGGTGTGGCAACACGCTGTGTTTGGGTTCGCGACAAGTCAATTGTCATTCTGAGGATGCCTCGTTGAGAGGTGAAACACGTGTTTAGCTAAGCGGAACAGGTTACTAAGTATATCCACGTTTATTGTATTTTATAATTTGTATTTTAGACTTTAATTTCAAAATGTTAAATGGAGTTTAAGTATGCCAAGAATAGAACAGAATATAGGTATTTATTTGCTTTAAAACATGGTACGAGGAGCTCGTCGCTGAGTAATAACAGCTGCACGGGTCGATCCATCAGGTTAAGCTACGCTTGCTGGGATCAGCCCGTAGATGGGTGACCATCTTTTTATATACCGAGACTCTTCCGTGCCTCGGAAAACAGACGTTAAGCCGTTGCTCCCGGCTGTCATTCGTGGATCTTTTACAGTCGTTACGGAAGCCCGAAAGTCTGACAACTACTCTTACCAACGGGTATCGTATTACCGAGTCACTGGGTTGTGGAGGTCAGATAGGCAGTCGCTCCATGTAAAATACTGGTATTCAGCTGTATCCGGTTAGACTGGAAGACGACTCCAACATAATTAAAAAAAATCAAAATATTTTATTTCACATAAACCTACAAGGGCACTTATGAAACGTCAGAAGCTAAGTGCACGGTTCCAATTGATCGTTTCCTATGGAGAAGAGCCGGCAAGAAACTCCACGGTTACTCTTTTCAAAATAATTAGCTTTTACAATACTTTCAAATAACAGCGTTACTAGGTATGGGAGGACAGTGTAGGTCTTTCAATAAGTACCAGTAGTGCTATTCTAGCAACTGACAGCTCACTCCACGCTCACTTCACCTAAGATAACACGGTGAGATGGTTACAGAATAGCACTACTGTTGACCATTTTCTGTTTTGTTAAGTACCTGTAGTGCTACTCTGTAACCATCTCACCGTGTTATCTTAGGTGAAGTGAGCGTGGAGTGAGCTGTCAGTTGCTAAGGATTGACACTATGGACAACCCACTTCAACTAAGTTATCACGGTGAGATTTTTACAGAATAGCACTACAGGTCTATAGTCCACTAAGCCTACAGCGTTCTCACATTCACAAAATGGAACATAGTTGGGAAAAGGCTAGGCAGATTGTAGCGGTTACACTGCCACATACGAACTACGCATCACAGACATGACGTCACACAAATCCTGCATCGCGCAGTTAGAGTTTACCGAGCGATCGACATACATACAAGATTTCAATTTCAAACCGATGGGCAGTTGCCCGCCAGACACAAGACCCGTCTGGTCGGAGGATCCTCCCTTTTCTATGGTGGATGAGTGAACTTTACACCCTGTTCCTCATACTCCTAAAAGATTATGAGCCTTATTAAAATGATTGAACAGCAACTCGCAAACGCTCGTGTGTGCCCTATCGAAGTATTTTGTGTAGTCGCGTGCGAACCATAGTTGATTAATTCCGCGCCAAAAGCGACACAATCGTATGTCGGCCATATACACCTGATGACTTGGCTAACGACGTACTGTACCTGCTGGCTGCTATCTATCAGCTTCATAATGGGTTTTAAACAGCAGTCGCATATTAAACGCTCATCTTTTCTTCTCGAGTCTGAGAGATAAGTACTTAAATATTGACTTATGCTATTCTAATAGCTTAGCGCCGACCTCAAATAAATCGGGATAAAGGAGAGTGATGATTCTATAATAGCTTGATGTCGAAGTCAAAACTGTACAAAAAAAATGCACCGACATTCTCAGGGTTAAAAAGTTTGGAAATGACCTTGCTCACGCCCCTATTCGATTTGATCCATACTTCCAGAGACAGCTGTATAATTGTAGTCTGTTTGATTCCCAGAAGCGATCTATCTAAGATGCACTTCGTTGTGGCACATAAGGCAGTATAAGGAATGATCTCAGCCTGTGCATATTTAAAACAGTGGCACTCCGAGGGTGACGACAGAAGCGAAAACTTAAACAATTTAAAAAATACTTCCAAAACCTTTAAAAGTAAAAATACTTGTATAGAACATTGATTCGTAACGTACCTAATATATATAAACAGCACAATCCCGTTTCCAAAAATGAGGTGTCGGTAACGGTGTCGCGAGTTCAATTGTTTTTCCCATCTCAAACGTCAAGGTGTGAGAACGAGTCTGATGGCGAAAATATGGTTCATATAATTGTTGTCCGTTTGTCTGGATGTATGTTCTGGTTTGGCGCAAAAACAGCTGAACGGATTCGGATGGAATTTGATACACAGATAGTTTATACTTAACCAGTACCCTAATTGCGTAACTTATTTTTGTAAACAATTTTGCCTAATTAGTTTCTGTTTGACAGTTCAACAACATTCATTGTGTTATTTACGTTGTTGAGCAGATTTTTTTTTCCAACTTATGAATCAATGGATTAGCAATCTGTTTCAAATCGAAACAGATTCTGATTGTGTTGCATTACGCAATTAGGGTACTGGATTAATAGAGAACCTATTTTAAAATTTCGGTAGTACGTTCCCGTGGGATACTTTTCGACATCCACGCGGGCGAAGCAGCTAGCAAAAGCTAGTTCTGTTATGAAATGTCGTGATGGCCCAGCCTCTCATGTTCGAGATTGTGGGTTCAAATCTGGGGTAGTATAAATATGACTTTTTCATTTTTCATACTCGGAAAGTAGTGTTTGTTTGATTCGAGTAGCGGGTGAAAGACGCGGGTCCGACTCATAGTATCTAATTGTTTCCCTCTGTAGGGTGGGAATAAATTTTAAAAATAGAACTAGTTTTGATTAGGTAGTCGGCTACAATTTTTTTTCGTATTTTAGAAAAATATCGATTACTAAAATTAAAATAAAATGCTGCGGTCTTGTGAGCGTATAAACAGCCAGTGTGAATTAAAAAAAATACCTACGAGCCGCGGCGGTGACACGATGTGTTCCATATTTAAATAGGATTAATTTTAAATAGGTAATTGCCAATAAATATTTTGTTAAACTACAATTTTTTTAAACTTTCCACTAATTCGAAATGAAAAGTAGAGTGCTTAACATAGGTGAAAGTCATCAATTTCTACTCAGACTATAGCCTAAATATCTCGTATGGGAATTGATCCCTTTCGACCCCTGTATAACAATCTACTAAAATTGTTAACTAAAACGGTAACACCAATTACATTAATTAACATAGAGATTGAGACAGGTATAGTAAACAAAAATATTTCAAATACTAACATATGATAGAGGAGAACCTAGCATACTTAACAACAACAACAGCAACAACAGCAGTATCAGCAACAGCTGACGAAATATGGGTACCTACTTATACTTACCCTACAGGCACACTTGTGTTTCTCAAAATGGCTGTGTCGACTTCTCCGACGAATAGCGTACGTGCGTTCCCGCGGCTGAGCATGACTTTCCATTTTCAAACTTATTCTTTTTTTGAAAACACGAGCAGTTTCACAGAACAACACCAGTTTAAATGTGCCTTTGTAAATAAGTACTAGCCAAACACAACTTTATTTCATTTTCACTTTAAAGCATTTCTCTTTGAAACGTTGCTTTACCCTGGATTCCTTTTGAAATGTATTACTACAAAATTCTTGGTACCTAAGTATTTTGAATGAAAATGGTTCTAATAATTTTGTATAATATGTCGGTACAATTTGCGCTCGAGCGACTTAAAACATAGATATTTCCGTATATTAAGGTAGGTGGACATGAAACTCGATAGTGAATGTTGGTTTTATTACAAAGTCATCATCTGTCTAGCCTTTTCCCAACTATGTTGGGGTCAGCTTCCAGTCTAACCGGATGCAGCTGAATACCAGTGTTTAACATGGAGCGACTGCCTATCGGACCTCCACAACCTAGTTACTGGGTAATACGATAGGTACCCCTTGGTAAGTCTGGTTGTCAGACTTTCGGGCTTCTGACAACCCATAACAACTGTCAAAGATCTACAAATGACAGCCGGGACCAACGGCTTAACGTGCTTTCCGAGGCACGGAGGGGTCTTGGTATGTAAAGATGGTCACCCATCCACGGACCAACCGCGGCAAGCGTAGCTTAACCTGATCGATCGACCCGTGCGGCTGTCATTACTTAGCCACAAGCCCCTTCCCCTTTTATTAGAAAGTCTTCCGTAGTTATAGCCCGCGAAATTCAAATTTTGTAACGTTTTTTGCAATTTGCAGGCCAGTGTCAAGTTGTATCTTGATCAAAATATGATTCGCGACTGTTATTTTATATGTATTTACAGAATTATGATCATTGGAATCATTAATACAGATGTATTAATGATTCCAATGATCATAGAAAAGTTCTTAGAGACAGACTTAACTTAGAGAGATCTCTAAGTTAAGTCTGTCTCTAAGAACTTTTCCATAAGAGATTTGTTCTTGTGGAACAAATCTCTTATGGAAAAGTTCTTATGGAACAAATGTAACTTAAAGAGAATAATTCTGCGGATCCACCTTAATATAGTTAATACATATTATAAAACAAAGTCCCCCGCCGCGTCTGTCTGTCTGAACGCGATAAACTCAAAAACTACCGAACGGATTTTCGAATTGGTTTTCACCAGTGGATGGAGTGATCCATGCGGAAGGTTTTAGTGTATAATTAATTAAGGTTTTGTGTAAATTGGCTGAAATTTGACGATTATTGTTGAAGATGACGGAAAAAATTATGTCGACTCCCAGCTTTATTGGCGTGCGCCGCGGAAATGGTAAAAGTTACATAATGTTCTACGGTATTGTTTATCTTAAAAAGTTCAACAAAAAAAAAAACACTACAAAGTGAAAAATAACTTTAATTTCGGAAGTCGGTGTCTTGGGTTTTGTATTTTCGTTTTTTGCCACCGACTTCCGAAATTAAAGTTATTTTTCAGTTTGTAGTGTTTTTTTTGGAGGTCGGTTGTTTTTTTTTTCACTTTTTAGTTGTGGTACCTACCCCACACACATTTGAATACCACTACCTGCTACCAGTGACAGAAACTTATTATATCATCTACATACTAAGTAGGAAAAAAATACGTATTTTGTAGCTAACTCAAAAACTATCCAAGCAAAGTTAATAAAATTTATATGGGACCATTTCGAAAGCATACCCTTTCAAACAAAAAAATAATTTTCAAAATCGGTCCACAATTAACGGAGAAATCGGTGGACATACATAAAAAAAAAACAAACATACGCGACGAACATATAACCTCCTCCTTTTTGGAAGTCGGTTAAAAAGTCCGTCTATCTTCTAAGGATGACCCATAGTAACCATTATTATCTTTCAGAATTTTATGAAAATATCAATGTTATTTCCGAAGCTTTTTGACTGGTAGATATTATATTAATCCGTATCCAACTAAATATGTTATTTAAATTGGGCATTTAATTTAGATTAAAATATGCCTTGATATCATATCATTTAAATGAATGGTTTAAAAGATATCACAGTTTCATAATTAAGCGTAATTACATAATTATGGTTGACGACAACGCGGGCGCAGCGGTATTAGTCAATGACATTATTTTCCTTGGCTGCTGGTATGTAATCCCGGTAGTATGTTCTCGTGGGATATTTTTCGACTACCACGCGGGCGAAGCTGCGGGCAAAAGCTGGTTTAATATAAAGTGATATTTGAGTGTTGGCCCAGTGGTAACGGCCACGACTTACAAGTTGGTCATAGGTTCGAATCCTGATAGACGCTTTTTTTTTTTCTTAGCCTTTATTGTCCCACTGCTGGGCAAAGGCCTCCCTACCCTCTTTCCACCTTTCTCTGTCTAGAGCTTCTTTATGTAAATTATTTCATCACCACTGCTCTCAAAACGGTGAAGGAAAACTTCGTGGGGAAACCGGCATGTCCTAGAACCAAAAATTCGAAGTCATGTGACATCTATTAACCCGCACTGGGCCCGCGCGTGGTGGATTACGGCCCACTCCCTCTCACTGAAAAGAGGCCTTCCCAGCAATGGGAACATTATAGGCTGATTATGCCTATTATGTTAAGCAGTGATATTTTTTTGGCGATAACGAATGTATTAGGTAGGTACTTTATCTACACCCATGCTATAAAACCTCTATAAAAGTTTCTGAAACAGTTAGCTTATTGCCAACATTATAACAGCCAGTGTCATAGTAACCATTATATCATCCAAACGAGTGTTACAATGTTGTACTAAATTTCATTACGCAACTCGTTTCAACGTTCAAACGGGGGACAGCAGCACCCGCTGCACGCATGTGTGTGTGATGTGCTGCTGCAGGCGACGTTCATACGTGCAGTTGTACTGAATTTCGTGGGAATTTCTTTATTCTTGATCTTGAATTACAAACACCCAATGGTTTCAGAAACTTTTATAGAGGATTCATATTATGGGTGTAGATAAAGTCTTGTATGCAACTGTTATAACTAGTTATTAAAACACTCATGTGATACTATTATCACACTCGGCTTCACCTCGTGTGATAAATCCACATTCGTGTTTTAATACCCTTTTTTATAAAACAGTTGCATAAATAACTATTACTTCTCTTCCAATAATACTTGTTCTGACTCAATGCGCGAGCCGTGGCGTTCATTACTTGCACTTGTGACCACAATATAAACGAAGTCTTGAAACTTATATTTCTTACTAAAAAGGTCTTAAATTATCCCACGAGAACGTATTACCGGTACCATAACCTAGGTCAGTGGTTCTCAAAGCAACCTCGACCGCGGTCCGCGACCAATCTAACAGAAACTTCCAAATTCGGGACTCGCCTCTTGGCTGTCATGGTGAAAAAAGGGGCATACATGAAGGACTGTTCATTCAGTAAGAATCGATTTTTTTTAAATACAAGGAGTACTATTACAATGAGAAGGACGTATTTGTTTCCTATCTTTACCCGACTACAGCGAAGCAAAAACGAGGGTTATGATTTTGACCGGTATGTATGTATGTGAATCTATTACCTCATACCTTCTAAACTACCAATCATAATTTGACAAATGAAGTGTCATTGGAAGCGTCTTGATCGTCCGCTGGTTGTAGGCTATGTGACGTCACATTAAATGCAATATGGCGCTCTCTAGAGGACATAAGGTCATGAACTAAAAAAAAAAACGTGTGGCACTCGGGGACTTCTACTTCCTATTTGTCAACGCTACACTTGGGATGATGACGTGATGACATAAAACAAAAATTACGTTCCCATGACAACATCACGAACCGTCATTACATGGTAGGCGGAGTGGGGGGTGTTATGTTTTATTTTCGTTACGTTATTTTTGTTACGTTACGGAATTTCTTGATTCGGTCGCCGCGCTCAAAGCCCGCGATAAAAGCTATGCAATAGCTTGCTATGCGTAACGAAAATAAAACCTAACACCCCCCACTCCGCCTACCGCCCGCATACGCTCCGGCATCGGTCGCGAACGGTTGTGTGCTTGCGCTCTCCCGTTCTTGACTCATTGCTCTGAGTCATATATTCGTTGCATTACGTAACGATTTTCGTTGTCGCTCGACTACACCCGATCTCCGATCGTTTATCGATCGGGCATAGATCCACAAAAAAGGCCTTTTTCAAGGCTATCTTATTTCTTTAACAAGAGATTCTCGTCAGTAAATTCACCAGGCCCCTTCCGGGCAAAACCACAGTTTCGTGGTCACTCGGTGGATACCATACGGTGCCAACGAAGCCGAGTGGGGTGTTGACCCAACACACCCGCCGATCCCCTTCAGGGTAAGGCAGTGAATTGGCCGGGTCCCAGTGTTTGGCCTTGGGGGATCTCCTAGTCAACACGTGGTGACAGTTTTGCTTCCACAGCAACTCACCTAGCGTGGTCGGGTATCTTCATACCCTTCACACTAGACTGGTTAGGACCCCGTTGCACATTAAGATAGGCAACGGGCCAAATCAAGCTTAGGGCTCACCGATAGGCACTCATCCTCCCTGTCTTACCCGACAGGGAGGGATTGTACACATCCCCGGCATTCCCACCGGGGAGACAGGCATAGTTAGGCCATTCCCCCCCCCCCCCGCCATTATGGCCACCAAAAAGGTAGATCTCGAGCTTCTCTCGAAGAAATTAACCCTATTTCTCGAGTATATACTCGAATCGGAGCCCTCCCTCCGAGGTAAATACAAGGAGGAGCTCTCCTGCCTCTTGAGCATCTCAAGGGGCGAAAACCCCGACCAAGATGTCAGCGTCGCTACGTTCAGCGACGCTCTTGATACCCCTCCGAATGTAGAGTCGCCCAGACCCCCCTCCCCCTCCCCCTCGTCGGAGTCAATGGACACCGACGCCCCCGCTGCTTCTTCAAAGCAACCCTCCTACCCTTCTGGCTCGGAGGAGGAAGACGAGCCAAAGTCCGCTGCTTCCTCTACCTCTTCCTCCCCCTCCGACGACGGCTTCATAGCCGTCCAAGGAAAGGGAAGAAAGAGGAAGAATAGGAAGCAGACCTCTGCGCAGGCCAGTAAGGTCGCCGCAATAGAGGACTCGGACTCCTCTTCATCCACCGTCACCATCAAACCAGCTGTGGTTAAACAGCGAGCTACCGTCGCGACTTGCGCTACCGTAGCTTCCCCCTCCCCCTCCACCGCCCCACCGATCTCGTTTACGTCCTCCGCGAAGGCCCCCCCCGCGCCCCTCGCCCCCCGTACCGCGTCATCCTCCGCAAAGGATGCCCCCGCGCCCTCTGCCTCCTCGTCCGCATCATCCACCGCGATGGATTGCTCCGCGCCCATTAGTTCCGGCCCTAAGAAGGTCGCGCCTCCACCTCCTGTCTTCATACAAGACAAGGAGAAGTGGACGGCTGTATCCAAGTGGTGTATGGAGATGAAAATCTCCTACACCAATGCCCGTTCTACCCAACAGGGTATCAAGGTTCTAGTCCCTACGTCGAAAGACTACAGGGACCTTACCAGAGTTCTGAGAGAGAGAGGTGTGTCATTCCACACCTACTCCCTCCCAGAAGATAGGCAGATCCGTGTGGTGATCAAAAAGATCCCCAAGGAAATCTCTCCCGCCGAAATTTTAGCCGACCTTCAGTCGCAAAATATCCCCGTAGATGAGGTGCACCGCATGCATCGTTCGCGCGGCAGGGAAGCATACGACATGGTATTAGTCGTGTGCTCCCCCACCGAGGGGCATCACCCCATATTCAATATAAAGACCTTGTGCAACCTCATGGGCTTCTCGATCGAGAAGCCCTGGAAGAACAGCGCGATCGGACAGTGTCACCGCTGTCAATTGTATGGCCATTCTCAAAAGAATTGCCATGCAAAACCCAGGTGCGTAAAGTGCCTGGGTGACCACGGTACCGCTGACTGCTCGCGTCCCAAAGACCGTAGCCAGTGCAACAGCCCGCCTAGTTGCGTGTTGTGCGGCCTCGAGGGCCACACAGCCAACTACCGCGGCTGCTCTAAAGCCCCTAAGGCTACATCCGGCAAGCTGACCAAACGTCTAGACGTGAGGCAGCAAAAACAGAGGGACTTCCATCCCCTCCCCTCCTCCCAGATTCCTGAGCGGCTAAGCCCTCAGAGGCCTAGTCCATGGACTATGCTCAATCACCAGCAGGCTTTCCCAGCCCTGGGTATTCCGCGCCCCCCCCCCCCCTCACACCCCTCTCTATACAATGATGGACCCGCGAGTCCATCACCTCCCCCCTCCCCCCGGCTTCCGCGGCCCCTCTTTCGCGCCCTCTGCGCCCCCCGCGAAACCCGCCACCGCTCTAAAACCCCCGCGCCCCGCTCCCACTCCCGTGGCCCCAATTAAACCCGTGGACGATCGTTTCGACGTAATCAGTACCGCGTTCGAACTTTTCTGTTCCCCCAGGGCTACACAGATGGCCCTGGACATCTCTACAGCCCAGAAATCGGGTAGCCTAGCGGCAATCCGTAACGTCTTCAATGCGTATCCCGAGATCACGCAAGCCCTCACCTCTTTCTCTACCCCCCATCATGTCTAACACCACTCAGGCTAGGTTTAAACCCCGATCCCTCAAGCTTGGCACCTTCAATGCCAACGGCTTAAATCAACAAAAAGATGAAATCGCGGACTTCCTCCGCGTTCATCAACTAGATATCCTCCTCATCCAGGAAACTTTTCTAAAGCCCCACAGAGGCAATCCCTCCTTAGCTAACTATCGTATCGTTCGGAACGATAGAACGCGTTGTCATGGGGGCGGCACCCTCATTTATTACAAAAAGGATCTGTACTGCATCCCAATGGATCCTCCCCCCCTCTCACGATTAGAAGTATCAGCATGCCATCTGGGCATGACCGGTCACGCACCGATCACTATAGTGTCGGTCTATATCCCTCCCATTACTATCAACGCTTCGGAAAATTTCCAAAATCTCTCGGACGATATCCAACTGTTGTTAAACATGAGTGACTCCGTCATCTTGGCTGGGGATCTCAATGCGAAACATCCCTCTTGGAATAGCTCCACCACCAACACCAGAGGTCGGCACTTGTTCGACCTCTCCTCCTCCCTAAACTTCGACATCATCGCTCCGATGAGTCCCACTCACTATCCCCATACCATCAGTCATACCCCTGACGTACTAGACGTAACGCTCCTTAAGAACGTTAATCTAAGATTAGATTCAATAGAAACGGTGCACGAGCTTACCTCTGACCACCGACCGGTAATTGTTAAACTAACCTCCCGCATAGGTCCCTCCGACCCTGACCAACCCCTCCCCACTAAAAAGGTGACGGACTGGAGGAAAGTAAGCACTCAGCTGAAATCCAACACATCCCCCTTACTAGACTCGATCCCCGACAACTTCGACTCAGTCGCTGACACGACTGCCGCGATCGACTCACTCACGGAGCACGTACAGACCGTCCTGAGCGAATGCTCCAGGGAGGTTCCAGCAACAGAACCCTGTTACTTGAATCTCCCCGACGATGTGCGTGCCCTGATGACTGAGAAGAACGCGGCTACTCGAGCCTACAGCGTCTTCCCCTGTGCCGCCAACAAAGCCCATATGCGCTACTATCAGAGATCTGTTAGGACACGTATAGCGGAGCTGCGTGAAGCGGGATGGGATAAGATGTTGAGCGATCTAGAGCCCTCTCATCTAGCCTTCTGGGAACTCCAGAGGAAACTCAGGTCCCCCCAGTCGGCCCCCGTACCCCCGTTAGTCCGCCCCGATAAAACCATTGCCTTCGACGACATCGACAAAGCCGAGTGCCTAGCCGACAGTCTAGAAGCTCAATGCTCTCCCAGCACCCTACCAGTAGACAAAGCTCACCTCGATGAGGTCGACGCCGAAGTCGAACGTAGAGCCTCCCTTCCTCCCGTAGAAGACCCTGATTTTCCCCTGCCCCCCATCGAACCAGATGAGGTGCACGAGATAATCAAAGGTCTGCATACGCGCAAAGCCCCCGGTTCAGACGGACTCACCAATAGGGTGGTCCAGCTCTTCCCAGCCCACTTGATCATGCTACTGACCACCATCTTCAATGGTGCTCTAAGCAATAACATCTTTCCCCAGACGTGGAAAGAGGCCACGGTCATAGGTATCCCAAAGCCCGGCAAGCCTAAAAACGAGCCCTCTAGTTACCGCCCAATCAGTCTGCTCAAAGTTCTCGGAAAAATCTACGAGAGGCTTATTTATAAGCGTCTCAGAGACTACGCCGAGACTAAGGGCCTCATACCCGACGAGCAGTTCGGCTTCAGAACTCAGCACTCTAGCGTGCATCAGGTCCACCGCATAGTCGAGCTGGTCAAAGGTGGTCTCACCCGCGGCTATCCGACATGCGCAGTCTTCTTCGACATAGCGAAAGCTTTCGACAAAGTCTGGCACAACGGCTTAGTATACAAGCTATACAAACTCGGAGTGCCGGATCGTCTCGTACTCATCATACGAGACTACTTGTCGAATCGCACCTTCCGCTACCGTATCGAAGGTGCCCTATCCTCCCCTCGCCCCATAAGGGCAGGAGTCCCTCAGGGCTCAGTGATAGCCCCCCTCGCGTTCACGCTGTTCACCAGCGACATCCCCAGACACAGAGGGACGCAGCTCGCTCTGTTCGCAGACGACACTGCGATCACCTGCAAAGGCAACGCCCCTTCGTCTCTCCTAAATCTACAACGGGCCGTCAATAACCTTGGCGCCTGGTTTAGACGGTGGAGGATCGAAGTTAATCCCGACAAAAGTCAAGCGGTTTCATTCTCGAAACCGAGATCTAGACCCCCCCCTCCCCCCCGAACGATCACCCTGTTCGGCAAGCCGATCCCTTGGGAGAAGCGAGCCAAGTACCTAGGTGTGATCTTAGACCAGCGTCTCTCCTTTTCAGAGCACATAAAGACGGTTCGTTCGCGAGCCGCTTTCGCTCTAGGTAGGCTTCACTGTATCCTAAATTCACGCAGCAAATTGTCACTAAAGTGCAAATTGCGTATCTACACAGCGTGTGTCCGTCCCATAATGACCTATGCGGGAGCAGTCTTCGCCCACGCCAAACCCCGACATATCCATAGGATGCAGACCCTCCAAAACATATTCCTTCACAAGGCCACGGGAGCCCCGTGGTACGTCAGAAACGAGACCCTCCATCTCGACTGTAAGATCCCTACGATCCACCAGTTCCTCAAACGCATGGCAAAGCGCCACTTTGAGTCCGCTCCTCGACATCGGAACCCTCTGATAGTCGAGGCAGCCAATTATGTCCCGTCCCAAATCAGTCAGATCCGCCGTCCGAGGCATGTACTCTCCGACCCAGATGACCCCATTACACTCCTCCAGGAACAGAATAGGGCCACCAGTACAGTGCACAAACACAGACGCCTCCCGTCATTCCGACCTCGCCGCCGAGGTCCTTTACGTACGCGATCTACTCCCCGAGTAAACGAATCCCCCCCCCCGACCCTTGCTCGATAACGAGGTGCCAGCAGTTGTTGCAGCTGAGCACGTAGCTTTAAATACCCCGAATAATAATCATGATATAAATATAAATTTGATCCAGCCTGTCCCCTCTTGCTGTCCTCCCGTCAGCGAAGCCCTAAGCCGAGGTCCGTACCCCACAGGGGGTGCCCTTAGCGAGCATTCGCTTAATTTTAATTTAGAATAGTTGAAAAAGCTCCTGGCTGGAGGCTCTAAGTGTAGAAGCTTATGGCACCCACAGGAAAGTCCGGTTAAGCAGCCAAGACCTTAGTGGTCAAAACTGCGAGAAGCCATTATTAAAAAAAAAAAAAAAAAAACTCCGCCTACCATGTAATGACGGTTCCCATGACAGACAACGTGATGTTGTCATGGAGGTTACAAATGCTATGCAATAGCTTTACCGCGGCAGTTCCCGAGTGCCACACGTTTTTTTTTAGTCGTGCCATGTTCGGTATCAAATGCTACCGAACATGGCACGAGCACATTACAAATATGTATAAATATCATATTGTCTAAGTAAATAAATATGTTTAAATTGTTAAAAACAAGCAAAAGAGAGACTGCTACGTACGGTGCGGCTGTAAAATTAATACCTAATCTATACATATAATAAAATCGTAGCGAAGTCAAAACTGTACATTGAATATTTTTGAAAAAAAGTAATTGCTACGAGATCTAGGATCGATTCTAATGCCGAAAATATATTTTTTAGAATTTTTGTCTGTTTGTCTGTATGTATGTTCCAGCATGGCGCAAATTCTACCGGACAGATTCTGTTAAAATTTTGCATAGATATTCCCTGTGTGTCTGGTCAAACTATAGGGTATAAACTATCACGCTATTTACTATGGGGGACGAGCAATATTACATTATGTTGTATTTTTATGTTCTAGCATGACGCAAATTCTACCGGATAGATTCTGTTAAAATTTTGCATAGGTGTTCCCTATAAGTCTGGTCAAACTATAGGGTATAAACTATCACGCTATTTACTATGGGGGACGAGCAATATTATATTATGTTCGTATTTTTGGAAAAAAACGCGCCAAAATTTTAGGATATTGTAGATGGTTATCGATTAAACTTTTTAAATGATTATCATCACGCTATACCTTTATGGAACTAAGCAGTCAATCATGAAATATATAGGAACGGCTATTTTAGACAAGTTTCAACAAAGCAATTAGCTCATCGGTTGGGCGGTTGCTTTGCAAACATGGGGTTGTAAGTTCGATTCCCACCTACGGTTTTTTTCTTTTTTTTCACATTTTGTTATACGATTATTATTTTTTTTGATTATGTACCTATAATCTATAGATGTAATAAAATCGTAGCGAAGTTAATTTTTTTTTAAGAAAGTTATTGCTACGAGGTCTGGGATCGATTCTTATGCGGAAAATAAAGTTTTTAGAATGTTTGTCTGTTCCAACTGTAGGGCATAAACTATCACGCTATTTGCTATGGGGGATGAGCAATATTACATTATGTTCGTATTTTTCTCTACAAATTGTAAAAGGACGCGCCAAAAGGTTGGGATATTGTAGATAGGTAGTTACCGATTTAACTTTTTAAATGTTTATCATCACGCTACCTTTTATATAGGAACGGCTATTTTAGCTAACTTTCAACAAAGCGAATAAGTAAGCGGTTGGACGAATGATTTGAAGTCCTGAGGGCCTACCACCAGCTCAAAAGCAGTATTATTTTAATATTACTTTAGTTTACTTTAGTGTGGGAAAGAGATGAAGCTCTACAGGATGTATAGCTCCAACTCTTTCTCCCACTGAAGTAACATTAAAATAATACTGCTTTATGAGCTGGTGGTAGGCCGCCCGGGGTAGTAAGTTCGATTTACATCTGTTTTTTTAAACTCTTTTTGTAAAACGATTTTTTTTTTGGATTGTGTATGTAATAGTTCATAGAACGTATTAATTCACAAAAAATGGAAAACTTCGTAAGCTATGGGAAACTACTAAGTTACAAGTACTTTACAGTCACAAAACATTCAAAGTTGTATTCTGATCATTTTAGAGCAAAAGACTGTAGGAATAAAATGTTTTTTTTACAGATTTTGACAGCTGATTTGTCGAAGCGATTTTAAAATATGTATGTGTGTGGATCTTCTGGAATCGCTGCCACACTGCTTCCTGGTGGCAAAACAGCGCACGTCATGTTTAAGATTCCCATCGATTTAGAGAGCAACGAAACGCCTGTTTGTGGGGTGTCACGCAACAGTAACAAGGGATGTGTGCTTAGGGGATTGCGCTTCGTCGTATGGGATGAATGCATTATGGCAAAAAGGAAAGCAGTGGAAACTGTAAACAGAACCCTGCAGGACATCCGCAGAAACCAAGATATGATGGGTGGTGTCACAGTTTCGACAAAAAAAAGTGAATACTTCGTTGAAAAGGTCGACTCTATGGTCGAGAGTTCATAAACTGCGCTTGACCATCATCATACGAGCTCGGCTTGGCGGTAATTCAAATGCTCAAGTATTCTCCGATGTTCTTCTAAAAGTTGGTGAAAGCACTCTACCAGAGACTCTTGGTAGAGTAGATCCCACTTTAGAAGATCTTATTCGTCTGATATACGAGGATATCAGTCAAATACCGTACCAAGAGAATTCTTAGGCGTGTTTCTGTTTTAACTCCGAAGATGATCAAGCTACAGCGATCAACCACAGTATTCTCTCACAAATTGAAGGGAGTGAAGTGATATACACCTCCATTAATACTGATGTGGAGGAAGATGATGCCAAATATCACCCCGTAGAATTTCTCAATTCACAAATGGCAAGTGGACTTCCGGTTGTATATCTGTGTAACGGAAACCAGCTCAAAGTCATGTCTTTGCAGAGAAACGTCATCGAGGTGGAAATTCTAACAGGTTGTGGCGATGGTGAGACAGTGTTTATAGCGCGTATAAAGTACAAATTCCCCATAATTACCAGTTAAAGCGCGTGCAGTTCTCTGGGAGTGTATGCTTTGCGATCAACAAGTCACAGGGGCCGACACTGAAGGCTGAAGGCTGCGGGTGTCGACCTCAGGATAAGCTGCTTCTCACACGGACAACTGTTACGTCGCTTGCTCCCGAGTCACCATTCCTGACTCTCTGTATATTTTGGCTGCTGAGAATAAAACTACAAACGTAGTATACAGGGAAGTTTTATAAAAATATGGCTATTATTGTAGTATATTGTGATGTCTTACGATTTCCATGCGAACGAAGTCGCGGGCAGAAGCTAGTATATAATAAATCCAAACAAAAAAAATTAAAGCTGCTCTGCAAATACTTTATCAGGAAATTATAACCCCAAAATAATTTAAATAAAAAGTAAGTTCAAAGAGAGCGTGACTTTTCAGTAGTCGGATTTTTGTCAAGCTTTAGCATCAACTTAAATTTTAGTTACTTTTAATCGCAATGAGTTTGATACGTCTAATTTATTTCGGTATTAAGTTTTATATTAATCAGAGCTAAAAATCAATCAATCAATCAAATCAATGTTATAGTATTAGTATCTAGTTTGTACGTTACACAATTGACGTAAAGTTCATTTTGCTATGTAGGTACACTATCGTTACAAAACTTGCTTCCATTCGGCAATGTAAACTAAGCCTAAAACTTATCACTTAGACAGTTTGAACAAAATATTTAATTTGAACATAAATTGGTTCAGAAAAGTTACTTAAATATCCTAAAAAATAAAGCATTTTAGGATGAATAGAAATTTTTCAAGAATTTACTTAGTACCAAATTGAATAGGTACTGATCAAATCTGGAACGTTCTAAAGAAGGTCAATTTATATCTTTTAGGTCCTTTTGATGTTCAATTTATTTTTATTTATTTTTACTGAACTGTAAAATCTAAATTAAAATGAAACACTTTTAGCATTTGTATTAAATGTACTAGTTGCTGCCCGCGGCTTCGCCCGCGTGGACCCTAATTATTTTTCTAAAATAAAAGTAGCCGAAGTTACTTCTTATAACATTAGTCTGCCAGTGAAAGTCCCGTCAAAATAGCTCGCCGTACGATAAGGACCAGGCCCGGGTCGACGGCGCGTTGTGTTCCACGCGCGCCTCGAAGAGATGTCAGAAGAACTGACGGGGTCCGCTAGGGCCGATGCCTGCCGGGGTTGCGAAGAAAACCGAAAGGGAGATCGTGGCCCCCGGCAACAGGGCAACCGAAGGAACACGGGTGGGTTTTAGTCAGTAAGAGTCTGACACACCTTCCCGCTCCGCCCAGAGCGGGAGAAGTTATTTGATAATTTCCAACCCAAAAAAAAAGTTCCGTCAAAATCGGTCTCGTTAGAGCAGTTTTCGAGAACGTGATTTAAAAAAAAATATTTACAATAATACTCTAAATTATCGTTAGAGCAGTTTTCGAGAACGTGATTTAAAAAAAAATATACAAGTATAGTCTAAATTATAATTATGTCGTTTCTCTATGTATTTTAGGTACTATGTGTACTTAGATAATAAAATAAATAATATAACATTCTTCATATAACGGTGAAGGAAAACATCGTGAGGAAACCGGTATGTCCTAGAACCGAAAATTCGAAGACATGTGTGACATCTACCAACCCGCACTGGGCCCGCGTGGTGGATTACGGCCCGCTCCCTCTCACAGAGAAGAGGCCTGTGTCCCAGCAGTGGGAACATTTATAGGCTGATGATGATGACTGGTGAAAGAATTTTTTAAATCGGTCCAGCAGTTTTTGAGTTTATTCATTTCATTACAAACAAAAATACAAATCTTTTCTCTTTATTTTAATATTAGTTTAGAATTGTAGATTTTCCATCGAATTTCAAACCCTATATTTTCCAATCTACATAAATGCATATTATTTCATGGCATCATTAGCCACGTTTGTGTCACACAATCGATGCGTATTTCGTAAATTTTGATTCGTAAATAGCGGTCGGGAGCGACTCAGCCAGACGTCACACCTTTGATTATTTCCGTCATTTTGTTATCATTGGCAATGGAGTTTTAAACGTATGAGAATTTGATTTATTTTGTGGCAACCTGAAGGAATAAGTCTGTAAGGAAATTGTGTTGAAAAGAAATATGCATTGCTACAAGAATCGTTTGGTGCTCGAATGGCGTTGACGGGAGGGAGGGGGGCGCTGTTGGTAAACATTTATGAAATGTCACTTGAAATGTATTAAAAACCGGCCAATTGCGTGTCTGACCACGCACAATGAAGGGTTCCGTAGTTGCGATGAATTTATCCCAAGAACAAACTTAAGTTGAAAAAATTGTTTTTCATATACACCATGACATTTAAGTCGTCTTACAAAAGCAGCCCACTTCATGTATCCAATGACTACTAAATATTCATTTAAAAAAAATATATACACCGTGACATTTTAGTCGTCTTACAAAGTACCCGACATAAAATACCTCTAGGAGCAATTAAAAAATTGTTACAATATGTAAAAAAAAAATAATGAATGTTTGTTTAGTAGTAATTGGTTACATGAAGTGTGCTGCTTTTGTAAGACGACAAAAATGTCACGGTGTATACGCCACAGTCAATTATTTTCCAACAATTGCATGTTTGAAATCGCAAAAAAAAAAAAGATTAAACTACAAATTAACGGTTTTTGGACTTTTTCCTTTACTTGTGCTGTGAAACCTTGCTTCTTGCCAAATTCCATGATTCTAGGTCAACGGGAAGTACCCTGGTTTTGATTTATTCGCGAGTATCAAAATATATCGCATAAATGGCCGTATTTTTTATTGCGTTAAGTTAGAATCTTGATTTTTTTAGAGCTCTAAGAGACCGTAGACCTACGTATTTGATATTAATTTCAACTTGATACCTCCACGCATTCCCGAGAAAAAGGATCTTGACAGACAGACAGATGGTCAGACGGACGGACGGACAATGAAGTGATCCTATATGAGTTCCGTTTTTTCCTTTTGAGATATGGAACCCTAAAAACAAGATGGCGGCGTTATAGATAGTGCAATCCACGAAGACGCGCCCCACTCCGCTCCGCGCCGTACTAGAGTTCAGCTTACAGTACAGTAATCGCGGAGTGGGGCGCGTCTTCGTGGATTGCACTATCTATAATTCCGTTGTTGGCCACGCGCCAATTGTAAATAAAAGTTCCTTGTTGACTACGGAACCCTAAAATGCTATGTTTAGCGATCTGTTGTGTCATTGTGTGTGCATACTTCATGCAAAAACTATGAAGTTTTAATTAAACTACATGAGTGATTGTTAAGACGTAACGTACTCACATGGTAGGTAAAAAAGAGGGACAAAAACCTACTTTGAATAAAATAGAGCTCGTATCTGTCATGATCGCCATATGTGATCATCGCCCACGAAGGAATTTGATCACTTGAATAAGTAGGTTAGGTAGCAACTTAATTATTATTTATATTGGATTCACACACAATATTAGCTGGACTACTTAACAACGTGTAACATCAAATGCGCAAAACCTCAGACACCCCAACTGATTTTTAATTCATTTGACCTATTTCAAAGAGAAAAAAATCATAAAAAAAGGATTGTGTGGTTTTATGAAACCACGCTAAAAGTGAAACTTCTATAGGCGCCGCCATATTGGCCTTGGCTGCTCTGACGAGCGCCTTTCACTTTATCCCTACTCCGCGGCCGACCGTCACGCGACATGCAACACACAGGCGAAAAAGTTTGAGACGATGTAATAAAAGTTTCACTTTAAAATTATTGTTTTATGTGCTGTTTTAGTTCGTAAGATTCGTATTTGTATTGAAATAAAAGCTGTTTCTATCCCGCGTATGAGAAAATCTAAATTGGTCAACAACAATTTGTGTGTGTTTACCTATTTTGGCGGATTTGCGCATGTGATGGCTTGACCTATTAATAAATAGACACGGCAACGTTTTTAATGAAGATTTTTTGAAAAATCTGACCTGTATTAAAAAGTGGTTCAATTGATTCTGCTCGTCATTCTGATCAAACTATTTTCAGGTTTTGCGCATTTAACTTTATATACGTTGTATAGGTAGTCATTATAACCTGAGCTTTGACCATGCTTGGACAGATCCAATACTTAATAATAAATAATAAAGTATCTTGACCTGGCTTGCGAGGCTGTCGACATGTGGGTTGTCAAGAGCCTCGACCAACACCTGAGGAGGCTCTCGTTAGGCAGCTGGATCAAGGGCTTGATCCAGAAAGCGGTACTTCTGGACACGGCTCGTAACGTTAGGAGGTTCCTCTCTCAGGAGACTAGACCACCGGTAGCTTGGACCCTGTTCCCGATACCGGTAGGCTACTATTTTTTATATTTTAAATGTTTTTTCTTTTTTTGTTTATATAAAAATATTTAAAATGTAATCAATATGTGTTAGCTCGTGGCTAAGTACTAACAGCCGCTCGGGTCAATCTGTCAGGTTAAGCTACGCTTGCCGGGGTTGGTCCGTGGATGGGTGACCATTTCTACAGACCGGGACTCCTCCTTGCCTCGGAAAGCACGTTAAGCCGTTGGTCCCGGCTGTCATTCGTGGATCTTTGACAGTCGTTACGGGTTGTCAGAAGCCCGAAAGTCTGACAACCAGTCTTACCAAGGGGTATCGTATTACCCAGTTACTGGGTTGTGGAGGTCAGATAGGCAGTCGCTCCATGTAAAATACTGGTATTCAGCTGCATCCGGTTAGACTGGAAGCCGACCCCAATATAGTTGGAAAATCTTGATTCAATTGTAATGTGGATCATGGGACTATCCATGATCCACATTACAATTTAATCAAGAATTTCTTGAAATTCTTTAGATTTCCGGGTGGATGACAAATCCGTAAAGTTCCTTTTTTCATTCGGCTACGCAACACAGAAAACCCATTGATAAAAAAAATATAAAAAAATATATATATTTGCTATCGCGGTGAATCGTGCAATGGTCCACCTTCCATCTCGCGCCGCATGCTCTATCACCTGTGCACTTGACGATATTAAGACTGCGTCGTTCGCGTAGCCGAATTTTTGGGCCAAAAATGTATGAATTTTTTGCCATCGATATTCCAAGAAGAAGAAAAAACTGTTTATAGAACCGACTGACGCATAGCAACAGTAGCCTTAGAGCAATACTTATGTCTACCTATCTAACTTAAAGTGGACAGTATCTAGTGGTTAAGCTTGTCCGTGCTAAGAGCTTAACTCAATATATTTTACTTAAGTGTTCATTTCGAAGACTACTTACTTTAGGACAAAGCCTTGACTAACAAAGTTTTTATACTTGTTATGCACACAGATGTGTGTTGTGTGTACCAATCCTTATGTCGTTTTTATAAATATTGTGAATAAAATACATAAAATAGGTGAAAAGCATGGAATTAGTATGTACTATATTAAGGTTCTTCGTGAAAAGTATAACGTATTTAGATACAATTTTTTCTGTTTGTTTTTGTGAAACTTATGTGTTTTT
Organism: Agrochola lychnidis; assembly: GCA_963680765.1. Lineage (NCBI taxonomy): Eukaryota > Metazoa > Arthropoda > Insecta > Lepidoptera > Noctuidae > Agrochola > Agrochola lychnidis. Next base: position 8,408,074 of record OY796869.1, on the reverse strand, counting down.
TCTGAAATAAAAATGTATTATTGTTATTTATTTCCTTTTATACATATTAATTCTATCTATCTACCTGCCTAGCCTTTTCCCAACTATATTGGAGTCGGCTTCCAGTCTAACCGGATGCAGTTGAATACCAGTATTTCACATGAAGTGACTGGCTATCTGACCTCCACAACCTAGTTACCGGGTAACACGTTACTCCTTCGTAAGACTGGTTGTCCGATTTTTGGGCATCTACCCGTAACGACTGTCAAAGATTTACGAATGAGAGCCGGAACCAACGGCTTAACGTGCTTTCCGAGGGACGTAGGGATCTTTATATGTAATGGATGTATGGTCCCCCATCCAGGAATCGACCGCGGCAAGTGTAGCTTAAACTTCGATCGTCCCACGCAAGAGTAACGGAGGAGTTGCTTGCCTATTCTTCTCCATACGAAACTACCTTTTGGAAAGGGCAACTAAAATAATACTAGGTAAGAGTAGGTAATTACCTACGTATATTTTCCAGTTAAGGCGAAGATAACCGACTTTTAATAATTTTATACTGAAGATCACGTCTAAACGAGTAGTGTTAATGATTTGGAAAAAATATATGTTAAATTAGAGCATTTTTTCAATATCTTAATGTAGGAATATTTTAAATTATGTTTATATTACATAGTGAAATTAATTTGTAAAGTTATGTCTAACGCGGATAAAGAACTGAGAATCACGCAAAACCTATCAAGCGTATTTATCTGAAATTTTCACCATTTTAAAGATAATTTAACTAGGATTGATATTTTAGTATATGTGTTTTATTAATATACTTTTTGTTTTATGTATAGCAAATTAATAATGCGTCTAATTCGGGACGGCTCTCCTTGATGGGCGAGTCCTATTACTGGCTGGACGTACGACACGTTGCGTGAGCTCAGTACAGAACACGCAAGCTAACCACTCAAGGTCACAGGCACATATCTGCGTCCTAATTTTTGACGTTGAAAAGAGCCTTTTAAGTGCCTATTTGAAATAAATAATTTGACTTTGACCGTGTGGCTGGTATAACTTAGCCATGAGCCACCTCATCCGTTACTATGGTTATGAGTTCTATCGTAATTTTCAGTATTAATTAATAGTGAATCTAGTTTAGAGCTGTTTGAATAGGTTATTATTAACTTAAATGTTATAAGTAGCTTTAATAGCTTTGAATATCTAGGGAATTGGCTACCTACTGGGTTAGTTAACTCAGATATTAAGGGTTAAAGTTAAAAGTCGTTTTGAGGTCAAGAAAGTTATAGAGTTGAGTAGAGTTATAGTTGTTATCTAGTTGTTGTTATAGCAATCTACTCTTATAGTTATTAAGTGTAACCAAAACCGATTTAAAGATGGTAAGCATCTATATAATAAGAATTGTAACTTCACGTTCAATTGTAAAAGACAAAAAGCGTCATGGTTGACCACGAAATTCTCATGTTTTGACAAGTAAAAAGTACCTACATATTTTGGCTTTCAATGGCATTGGATTAATTTACGAAAAATCTTACCTTTACCTAATAATTTTAATTTTTCGTAACGTTAATCCACATGACTGTGAGCTACCAACATTTGAAGGTACTGAATTAAGGTGTAAGAAGTCTTTATAGAACAAACCCCGTACAATTTTTTTCCAATTCAAAAGCTATAATCGCGTAAACAATGACGTCACATAAAGTCGTTTATATTGGCGCGACAATTACGATTAAACGTGCTAATTACGCGCACACGGCCCATTTCATCTCGGCTGCATCGCGCCTGCGGTAACGCGTTTATATACCGCGCGAACTTTGCAAGGAAGGACCGCGATGGCAGTCGAACGGTAGCCGCGAAACGCGGCAGTCTAGTCTCGCCCTTATTTACTATTCGGCTGACGGTACATATTTTCGAAGGCGCGCGCGGGAAATTCAAATTAAGAATGAGTTGGTTGTGGTTCCAGTGTTCTGTATAAACAAAAATAGTTTTTTTTAATGTAGTAAAGAGTTTTTTTTATGTAGGTACTATTTATTGTTTTTGATAGTGTTGTGAATGTGAATTTATTACTATCGGTAAAACTATCACGAAGTTGAAGACTGTTGCTGTTTTGAAGGGAGCAAAACAAACGGTAAGTTTTAGATTTAATTTTATATCTTCATCATTTTCTTAATAGTATTTTTTTTGTAATTCAATGAGAATCTTTTTTCAATGATTGAGGACTTTTTTCAGGAAACTTATTTATTGAAGCAAAAACATCAATAAGTATTCAAATTAATTTTAAGTTTATCTTCATGAAATTAGATAACATAGTTTATGTTTATTTTAATTTATTATTTCATTAGCTATGACAACAATCACATCCAATTTCGTCGAAATATACTTTAAACTAACCTTATTAGGTAGGTACTGCCATAACCTCTACTACCTACTTACATACCAAATAATCGTTCACCAATTTTCACGTACGCTTCAATCCAAAATAATAATTATCTAATGGCAATCAATCGCACTAATAAAAAAGGTGGCAAGTACTTATGTTATGACGTAACGTCGTAAAGGATAATGGCCGCTTGTCCGTCACTTCCGGTGAATCCAAGGTCAAGTTCCATAGACAAACAGATTATATAGGACGTGATGATTTATATCTTAATTTTAGTTTGTAAATTGATGTGATTGAATTTATGATTGGGACCTACCTACTCAAATTTTTATAAGGTAACGCGATAATTTTATGTGTAACGTCTTAAATGATTCGTTTTAGGCAATACTTATCCATTTCCTTTTTCTAACGCTAAAACAATGCAGAAATGCCGACAGTAAAAAAAAATACGACTTTCCTCCATAAACGAATGTCTGAATTAACAATATTTAAGTACTTACGTCTGCAGTTTCAACAAACAGTATCGTAAGCAAAAATTATTTTTGAATTTAGAAGTAAAACACAAGGATAAAATTAGTTTATGGTCATCACAATTTAAAATTATCATTTAGTATAGTAATCCGTTGTTGCTAAATGAACCTCTTTTTTTGTAAAAAGGAATGAAGGGCTTAAGCTGAAAACTAGCGCTTAGCAACCTGTTAACCACCTAAGCATAATTCTGACGCTTAAACTTTTTGCTTCCGGTATTATTTATAGTTTTGTGTATGTACCACTTACTACCAGCTATAACTTGAGACAATAAACATTATTCTATTCTATTCTAACTACTTGTTATTGTAACCATAAACACCGAAGTTTAATTTAAAAAAAGCTAAAACGATAAAATGACAGGAAACTAGGGAACACCACTTTTAGTAATAGAAAACAAAATGGCGTTGTTTATCCCACAAATACAATTTCCTCGGCTGTAGAATTAAGTCTCATTTCTTTTTATTACTTAATAGAGTTTTTACTGTTATGTCGCGGTAACTACGGATATTGATTTTATTTATCTTTTTCTTTTATGAGCTGATTATGCTGAATTGTCCGACAGTCAGTTTTACCAATAGCTGAACTTAGTTCAGCGGTTATTTTACTTTCTCTCTAAAGTTACTTAAACTAATTTGACATTTCAAGTGATAGTTGTCTGTTTTTTCAATTTGAAGTTTGACATTTGCACCTGTCAAATTAGTCTCTTGGATTAAAAAGTGAACTGTAATATCGTTTAAGTTATCTTATGCAAAGTATTGCAAATCTTGCCATCGGCTTTCATAATATTTAGTTTGTTATTTACTAGCTTTATTCCATGGGAACTTACTACCGGGATAAAAAATAGGTATTCTATGTCCTAACCCAATTTCATTCAAATCTGTTCAACCGTTAAAGCGTGAAAAGGTGACAGATAGACAGACAGACCGACCGACAGAGTTACTTCCGCATTTACAATATTAGTAACATAACATAATCAGCCTATAATGTTCCCACTGCTGGGACACAGGCCTCCTCTCTGTAAGAGGGAGTGGGCCGTAATCCACCACGCGGGCCCAGTGCGGGTTGGTAGATATTGTTAATTATTTCATCACCACTGCTCTCAAAACGGTGAAGGAAAACATCGTGAGGAAACCGGTATGTCCTAGAACCAAAATATTAGTATACTAGCTTCTGCCCGTGACTTCATCCGCATGCCTATAACCTTTCCTCAAGAATTGGGCTATCAATTGCAAAAATAATTTTTCAAATCCGTCTGGTAGTTCCGGAGATTACCCCCTACTTACAAACTTACAAATAAACAAATAGATAGTTAATTGATTCAGGCGTGACCTTGCGGAAATCTTTATATATGTAATTCTTCTGTGAGTGTGTATGTCACTGAACTTCTCTCAAACGACTGGACCGATTTTGATGAAATTTTTTGTGTGTGTTCAAGGGGATCTGGGAATGGTTTAGATTCACAATCGGACCCGATAGGTGGCGGTATTCGGTCAGGACAACGTCTGTCAGGTCCGCTAGTCCATTATAAAATACAATAGACGTGGATATATTTAGTGACCTGTTCCGCTTAGCTATTTCTAAAGAGCCATAAAAAACCCTGAAAGAAATCGCCACGTGTTTCACCTCTCAACGAGGCATCCTCAACAAGACGAGTTTACGACAAGTCAATCATCATCCTGAGGATGTCTCGTTGAGAGGTGAAACACGTGTCGATTTCTTTCAGGGTTTTTTATGGCTCTTTAGAAATAGCTAAGCGGAACAGGTTACTAAATATATCCACGTCTATTGTATTATACAAATTTTACATCTTCATAATATTATTATATTAGTACCTAATATTAGTATTACTTAGTATAGGATAAGAGGATAAGAGGAGCTCGTGGCTAAGTTCTAACAGCCGCTCGGGTCGATCTGTCAGGTTAAGCTACGCTTGCCGGGATTGGTCCGTATATGCCCGACCATTTCTACATACCGAGACTCCTCCGTGCCTCGGAAAGCACGTTAAGCCGTTGGTCCCGGCTGTCATTCGTGGATCTTTGACAGTCGTTACGGGTCGTCAGAAGCCCGAAAGTCTGACAACCAGTCTTACATACCAAGGGGTATCGTATTATCCAGTTACTGGGTTGTGGAGGTCAGATAGGCAGTCGCTCCATGTAAAATACTGGTATTCAGCTGAATCCGGTTAGACTGGAAGCTGACCCCAATATAGTTGGGAAAAGGCTAGGTAGAACGTTAGTATTACTTAGTATAGTAATATTAGTATTACTTAGTATAGTAATATTAGTATTACTTAGTATAGTAATATTAGTATTACTTAGTATAGTAATATTAGTATTACTTAGTATAGTAATATTAGTATTACTTAGTATAGTAATATTAGTATTACTTAGTATAGTAATATTAGTACAGTCACAGAATAGAAGTATAGTACAGCGTGCTGATGATGATACAGACTCTACTGTCCATACATACGACGCAGCAGTGACTTGCACGTCACCTACAGTGGTCGGCCATTAATGTTGTGTTAGTGTAAGTGTTGAATGTACGGTGGTTTTTGTTTTGTATTGTATTGTTATGTTAATGTATTGTTTGATGTATTGAATATTGTATATGAGTCATTGTAACTCGAATTAATAAATGAATAGTTATTATGGATTACCAAATCAACACTCTGTTTATAGACAACTAACTTTTTCCCGCGACTTCGTCCGCGTGAAATTTCGGCCCACGACCCATCGCGTCGCATCCCATCGCCCGCTCGCGCTATTAATTCGTTTTCGCTGTGTTGCTTGTTTTTGCTCGGCTCCTAAGGGTCTTAGCGTGATTACTCCCTACATACAAACTTATAAACAAACAAACAATTTTACCTCTTTGTAATATTATTATTAAGTATAGATGTTTACACGGCTTCAGAACTATACAATACACAGGTTGTTGTAATAAATATCAAGAAAAAAAACACCTGAGGGGCAATTCCCGTAATTTTTAAGAGGGTTTTTCCTAAAAGTTGGCAACGTCGTAAATAGCTGTCAAATATTTACCTGTTTTGATTAATTTAGCAATATTACTGTATGGAAATAAGAAATGTGGCTAATTAGCAAACTAGACTATTGATTATGAAATGCAATAATTTATATCGTTACACCGAATATTTAGTCTTAGTTGTAAAAAAGGTAATTGAAAACTTTCCAAATGCATTTTTTACACCTAAAACGGTTACAGCATCAAATTCAGTGTTATAATTCCAATTCATTATTAATATTCTAGGGAACTAGTTAGCCACATTTCATATTTCCATACAGTAATATTGCCAAATTCATCAAAACAGCGAAATATTTGACATCTATTTGCGACTTTGTTCACTTTGAGAATAAACGCTCTTAAGAACGTACGCATTTGCCTCTCATCCGTAATCTGTTAAAAATACAATCTATTTACCAAAAAAATTGACAAGTTGCGACTTGAATGCGAACGTTTTTTTATAGAATAGAATAGAATAGTTCTTTATTTGCACAAAAAGTAGGTACAAGTTACAGATGTTAAGTTAAAAAATGATCCTTTTACTAATTACCTTAACTAAGGCATGCAAACAGTTTAAGTTAAAATGATAAAGACTCCCTCAATAAAATATTATTATTAACACAATAAAATATCATATCATACAAGTTTACCATGTCAAGATGAAATTCAAATAAGCAAAACAATTATAATTAATTTGAAATAAGCAATACAATACATAATGTCAAGTTTATAAATTCGTCAAGTTCGAGGTCGGGGTCGGGTCGGTCGGGTTTGGGGAGTTGGTCTTCAGACTTACCTTATTTTTCGTATATCTACAATCTTCAGTCGCACAGCAGTTAACTACAGAATTTTACACAGCTTTTCCTAACACCGGAGAAATACATTGGAAAAACTTTACTACTCGTATTTACATTGGTGTCTATGTACTTCTCTCAACAAAGTAAATACTCTGTGTTCACTACTTCGCTAGGCAACGGTCACTGACCGCTAGGACTTTCACACAGCAATCTCATACAATTCTCGCCTCCGAAGTAAATCCAAGTTCTTGTTACTTCATAAATTGTACCCCTGTACTGTAATTGAAAAAACTACTGCCCCGTAACTTCTATGGGTTTATACCTGCTGGTTTTATAACAAAACTCTGGTGAAATTAACGTTTGAAAGTCAAGAATTTGTTTTGGTGAAAAAACGGTTTATGGTATTATGGTCAGAAGTAATATGCTGGCCTGCAGGTTTGCGCGTTGTAGTGACCAAGTTAAAGTCACACTATTTAGAGCCTTTTTTTGGGTGGGAAATTATCAAATAACTTTTCCCGCTCTGGGTGGAGCGGGAGGGCGTATCAGACTCTTACTGACTAAAACCCACCCGTGTTCCTTCGATTGCCATGTTGCCGGGGGCCACGATGTCCCTTTCGGCCCTTATTTGCAGCCCCGGCAGGCATTGGCCCTAGCGGACCCCGTCAATTCTGCTGACATCTCTTTGAGGCGCGCGTGGAACACAACGCGTCGTCGACCCGGGCCTGGTCCTTATCGGACGGCGAGTTATACCCATTGCTCACCGTCCGCAAGCACTGTCAGACTTTCTACGCGTACAGCTTGTGTTTTAAGTATCCGCAGAGCCCGCTCAGTGCCCTACTTGTCCAATATAACAATGGATTTAGGATGTTGTTAGGGTTGCCCCGCTTTTGTAATGCCTCTGGTATGTTTGCGGAGGCCAGGGTAGACGGCTTACATGCCATTGTACGCAAGCGGCTCGCGTCGTTACTAAGCAGAGTCCGGGGTAGCATTAACAGCATCCTACAGGTCACTGCGGATAAACAGGATTCAAATATCCTGAAAACATTTTTATTCGTGTTCACATTTTGTAACCCTAGGTACTTGTAATTATTATGGATATGGTCTGAAATAAAGGATTTACTTATTATTATATTATTTATTTATTAACTTCTACGTGACCAGAGGGCTGGCCAATTCTTACGTCAAAGAATTAACATTGCCATCGAACGTGGCAACGCTGCCAGCCTCTTGGGCACTTTTCCCGCTGACAGCGACGCGGACGAATTTTTTGACGCCCAATGAGCTCTTCCCTTTATTTATAACTTTTTCCTTTACATACTTGTACATAATATATATAGTAGTAAGTTGTAAATATATTTGTGTATATTAAATAATTAAATAAACTGTTCTATTACCAGAAAAAAAAACAAAAATACTGTAATGAGTAGATTATGTCAACAATTAAAAAATAAAAATAAAATGAATTGACTCATAAACACTTCTATGATCTGTGGTATTGCTTTTTTTGACTGCCTCTTTGCTTTAGTGGTCGCAAATGCGACTGCCTGGGTTCGATTTCAAGGTCGGGCTAATCTAGCTTGACGAAGATTTGATTCCCTGATCGAGCAAGTAATTTTTTTCTGCTCGGAGGCTGGGTTTGTGCGCATTAATAGTATCTAATAGACTTGTATGTACCTAATTGTGGGCATGCACTGTGAGATACATACATGAGACTTAAATATTAAATGGCGGCATTTACGGGTAGGTAAGTACTGTAACGCCTGAGGGACATTAACTAAAATGTATCGTGCCTAAATGTATAGTGAGGACGAGAGGACACTAAAACAATACGCAATACTCGTATGATATTCGTATATTATAAAGAGGAAAGATTTGTATTTTTGAATTTTTGTATATAATGAATAAACTTAAAAACTACTGGACCGATTTGAAAAATTATTTCAGCAATGAATAGCTACATTATCAGTGAGTATCATAGGCTATATTTTATCCGCGTACTCTCACGAGAACGGGAACTATGCGGGTGAAACCGCGTGACGTCTGCTAGCATTTTATAAAGATATGAATACTATTCGTTATCTAGTTTCCTTCTACTTTTTCATCAAACTAAAACACATTCCAATCCTATTTAAATCTAAACTGTCAGGCAGTTTGAATGCTGAGCTGTTAAGTTTTATAGTCTGGGAGATATGTCAATTTTTATACTTAATTGAGATTTTTCCAAAAATTTTTTTTTGCATTGTTTTATTAGTTTTTTTATTATTTATTAGTAGTCACAAACATTGGTGATTAAAATACGTAGAAATTTCTCTCAAACTAGGGTTAAAAAATAAGATAGCAAGCATTAAAAAAAAAAAACAAAAAAAAATCTTTACGATCACGGGAAAGTCAGGTCTTATAATTAGCAAATGACCTCTTCTTTATGCGAATTTGCTATGGCGTTTCCAGATCCAGTCACCCTGTATAAATTGGTATGTTTCTTTAAGTTGTTTATTAAATCCTACTAATTATTATTATTTATTTATTGTACAATATTATAATTGCGGAAGTTTGTGAGGATGGATGGATGTTTGTTACTCTTTCACGCAAAAATTACTGAACGGATTAGGATGAAATTTGGCACTCAGATATTTTATAACCTGGATTAACACATAAGATACTTTGTATCCCCACGGTGATATTCCCACGGGATCGAGAGTTATGCGGGTGAAACCACGGGTTACTGCTAGTTATAATCTAAATAGGATGACGCGGCAATTTTTAAGAAATGACTACTTCTTTAGGCGCGTTGGGCATTTTTTAATAGGAAAAAAAAATTGAATTCGCGACACCGTTACCGACACCTCATTTTTGTAAACGCTTTTGTGCTCTTTATTTAGATAAGTTTACGGACCAATGTTCTATACAAGTATATGTCTTCCACCAAGGCGATCTTGTTCAAGTTTTCACTTCTGTCGGCACTCCCGGAGTGCCACTGTTTTTTTATTTTTTATTAGCTCCTTCTAAGAAAAAGTAAGTTTCGTTATTAAAAATTAGCTTCTGCCGGCGACTTTGCCAGCGTGACGAAGTTTTGCTTGTCTCCTAAGGGTCGTAGCGTGATGCTGCCTAGCCTATAGCCTTTCTCAAGAATTGGGCTATCCAATGCAGAAATATTTTTTCAAATCTTACTGGCAGTTCCGGAGATTATCCCCTACATACAAACTTACAAACAAACAAATTTTACCTCGGTAAGGGTTTCGTTTTTCATTCGGACCTACGGAACCTTAAAAAAAGTTATGACTATCCGGGAGTGCCGAGAAAAGTGAAAACTTGAACAAGATCGCCTTGGTGGAAGAAAAATACTTGTATGGAACTTTAGTCCGTAACCTCATCTAAATAAAGAGCACAATCGCGTTTACAAAAAATAATACTTCCGAAACCTTTAAAGTAAAAATACTTGCATAGAACATTGATCCATAACGTAATATAAATAAAGAGCACAATCGCGTTTACAAAAATGAGGTGTCGTCATGGTGTCGCGAAATCAATGGTTTAGTCCCATCTTAAAAATGTCCAACGCGCCTAAAGCAGTTATCACTTCAAAACAGATTTATCATATTTCTTATTAAATCTGTTTATTTTTTCAGTTTTTCCAGGAATTATATTCTTGGAGTGAACTCTAAAAAGATATTTCTGAAGAAATTGTATTTTTCAAATAACATAACATCACGCCTGTGTTCCTCGAAGGGTTAGGCAGAAGTATATCTATAGTACACCCACATTTCGCCAGTTATGTTTAAGTCCCATGTAATAGGGGGCCAGCCTATTGCCATCAACCGGGCACTAATTCAGACTTCGGGCTGCTGCTGCTGAGAAATTCCAGACGGAAAAACCCAACTACCCACTTGTCACTTCGACATTTATTATGTAAAAGCTTAGTAATGGGAATATTTGTCGAAAGATTAGACGGATAAAGCTTCGAAGGGCATTGATTTTGCCAATCGGTAATTTCAGTGACAAGGGACGGATTAACTACTTACTGCTTCGACGCTTTACTTACTGTTTTTAGCTTTTTGCACCGAGATCTAAGCTTTTTGTTTACCTCTCCAGAGTTTAATAATAATAATATAATAAAAGCCCTTTATTCAGACCATTTAAAACTTATGCTACTAAAATAAAATTATAAACAAGTTGTGAATAAAAAGTTAAAAATAAAATTACAATAATTCCATTATTGACACCGGCTGTCTTAGTCTGCCTCCTCCATTTCCTTCCATTTTTTTTCTCTATCTATTGCTAATCGACTCCATAATTTTCCCCCTGTATTTTCCAGCTCATCAATCCAGCGTTTTCTCTGGCTACCTCTATTTCGTTTGCCATTTCTCGGATACCAAACTGTTATTCTTTTGCTCCATTTGTCTGAGCCTCTGAGGGTGTGACCAGCTCACTTCCATTTAAGTCACCGTCGTTACCTGTCTTATATCTTTGTTTTTAATCCGGTTTTCTTTTTACTCCCATTATACTTCTTTCCATGACGTTGACACACAGCTAATTTGTTGGCTTGTGACTTTGTTAAAGCCCAAGTTTGGCATCCATCCTCAGAGTTTATATACAGAAAATTCATATTATTATACTAGTAACTTGGGACATTGGTTTAGTAGGATAATTCGTTTCTTGAAAACTAAACGAAAACTGTCAGAAACTATTGCAAGTAGAAAGATCGTCAGTTGTTTTGCATTTAGATGCCGAAGAATTTCCATCTTGTGTAGCTTCAAGATGCAAAGATCGTGTTTTGTTTTTAGGTCAACTGAAAAGTCCTTTTACTGTTGACACATCAAACTTTAGAAAGAGACAGCCGTGCCATACAGGAATGAGTGACAAAGACGACGCTCTACAAACCCTGAAAACTTTTTCTGAAACTTGATGTTAATGATTTTATTTCTGTAAGTATGTTGTTTGTACAAACACTTTTACACGTCAATCATATTTAAAAAACTGAATGAGGTCCGCGTTCGGCGTTTCCTATCTGACTACTCTGAGAAGAAAGACCGAAACAAACTCAGAAGTCTCAGTCTCTTTAAAAGTCTAGACATAATTTTGGTCAGATCATGTAAAGACCATGTAGATTGGTTTCTGAAATAGATGGATGGTTTTGAGAAAAGAACCACACAGATTGGTGGACCTATCCGGTCAGTGCACACATTTGTCAGTAATCGTGTAGCTCAACTCAGAACTTAAGGAGCTCAACAATTCGACGAACAATACCAAGGAAAGGACATTTGCGGTAGGCCGCATAAACTACTCACACTGCCAGATTATCATTAAAAAAAACGGAGAAAAAAAATATGATCCACATAGTCCTCACATAATATACAATGTATGTCACGTAACGATGTGCCTTAGGTAATAGAAGCCAAGGTAGGAACTGTAGAGTTGCCGCTAAATAAGAAGCAAAACTGATGATTTGCAGATATTTATAAGTATTTTTCCGCCAGAATAATGTTTTATGATGTCCTGTCTAAATTTCAATAATTCATTAAAAAATCCCATAGAAAATGCACTTTCAGTGTTCCTGTATTTTCCAATTCTCCCGGCAACTTTTCAAATTTTTCTTTCCGTAAAAACCTGATTCGGACAATTACGAACATTTAAAAAAAAAAAACACATCAGCCCAGTCGTTCTCAAATAGTGCGCTTCAACGAACAGCATTACATTTTTAATAAATAGACAAACGCTTATTCTACAATTTTGAAATTGATTCTGAATTCGCTTTTCGAACACAACCAGAATCATTTTACTGTCAGCCAGCATTATGTAAGGTTCTTTTTGCAAACAACCTTTATACATACATGATAGAACAACCGAGCAAGTAAAATCACTCCAGCACCTCCGTCCAGATGTCACTGGCCCATAAGTAGAAGATCGTGCTTGGAATAACACCCTTCTGAACATACTAGTTTGTTAGTATATTTAATCGAGTATTATTTGACTTTCATGTTATTTTGGATAGCGAATAGAATAAATATATTTGATTTGAGTGTCTCCTATCTCGTTATTTTTTACGGGTCTTGTCTATTTGGAGCTGTTTTTGTTGAGATGTTTCGTTAGTAACAACTTTGTTAGTGTTTGTGAAGAAAAAAAATTACTTTGACATCAAGTAACATCTTTTTCATCATATCAAGTCAAAGATTTAAGGGCGTTTGATATTTCAAACGCTGAGGAATAAATGATGTTTTAGAGGTATGAGGAATATGGTGTAAAGTTTACTCATCCTCTATAGAAAAGGGAGGATCCCCCGACCAGACGGGTGTCGTGTCTGGCGGGCAACTGCCCGACGGTTGATGTCGGATGGTCTTATATATGTAGTTCGCGCGGTAAATTCTAATTGTGCGATGCAGGATTTGTGTGACGTCATGTCTTTGATGCGTAGTTCGTCTGTGGCGATGTAGACGCCACCACAATGTTTCCAGCGTGTGCTGCAAAATTCTCAACTGCTGTAGCAGGGGTGGTTTTCAGAAAAGACTTTACGTAACGCCTCGGTTTCAGCACGATAGTTTTACCTGTACATTTAGCACATGCATTGCAATTCCACTAAATTCATAGGACATAAATTTTGTGAAAAATGTCGTGAGGAAAGTTTTGAGTATGAATGCGGATGGCTATAAGAGTTGGGGAAGACCAAAGAAACGATGGATGGACTGTGTGGAAGATGAAATGGCTAGAAACGGGGTGACTAATAGTGAAATATGGAAGAAAAAGGCTTGCAACGACCACAAATAAATTGGGATAAGGACAAGAGGAATTAATTTAGTGGAATTCTATTGATTAACGTTTGCATTTCTCTGCTTCAATGGAAAGTTAGCCTAAAGGGGAGTTAGAAACGTTCATAATTAGCCTATAATGTTCCCACTGCTGCGACACAGGCCTCCTCTCTGTGAGAGTGCTCTAATCTACCACGTGGGCTCAGTGCGGTTGGTAGATGTCACATGTCTTCGAATTTTTGGTTCTAGGACTCGAATTTCCGGTTTCCTCACGATGTTTTCCTTCACCGTTTTGAGAGCAGACTTGTGGTTAGTCCTATTAAAGCTAAAACTTTTCCTAAGTGAGGAAGAGCCCTCAGCCACAGATGCGGCTGATTAATCGAAAGTATTTATTTCCAAGGACAGAGGAACGTTAATTAAATTATTGAGGAAATTCGCCTCAGGCTTGGAATTGAGGAAATCTTTCTCTCAACGTAAACAAGAGATCAATGTCAAGTTCAAAGTCACATTTACGGACATTAGATGGATGGGTAAAAGAGGAGTATGATAATAATTTATGTAAATGATATTATTACTTTTTGAGTTTATCTTGGACATTACTAACATCGGTGAAGGAAAAACATCGTGAGGAAACCTTGATTTATAGTAAGTATAAGTCTGAAATCGCCAACTCGTATAGAGCAAGCGTGTTGATCAATGCTCGTGCCTTCTCTGTAGGAGAAGATGCCTTTGCTTTGCAGTGGGAGAATAATAGGTTGGTATTATTAATCATTTATGTACTTAAGACGCAGACGTGACCTTGAGTGGTTAGTCTGCGTGTTCTGTACTGAGCTCACGCAACGCGACGTACGTCCAGCCAGTAATAGGACTCGCCCATCAAGAGCGCTGTCCCAAATTAGACGCATTATTAATTTATTATACATAAAACAAAAGGTAATTTAATAAAACACGTGTACTAAAAAATTAATAGTTAAATTATCTTTAAAATTATAAAGGTTTCAGAAAAAAACGCTTGATAGATTTTGCGTGATTCTCAGTTTTTTGATCCGCGTTAGACATAAATTTACAAATTAATTTCACTATGTAATATAAACATAATCTAAAATATTCCTATATTAAGTTATTAAAAAGATACTTTAATTTAACATATATTTTTTCCAAATCATTAACACTACTCGTTTAGACGTGATCTTCAGTATAAAATCATTAAAAGTCGGTTATCGTCGCCTTAAATTGCATGTAATCATATCATTTAAAGTGACGAGACTTTTAAACACTAATTTAGGGAAAAAGAAAGTTGACTTAATACGGCAGATATAAATAATTTCCTTAAAGTTCCAGTTGGTATCTGGATAGTTGGAATGTAAGATATTTTTATTGGAAATCCGCTTCCCTGAAATTGTCACTCTGATTTCTAGCGTAGCAATATTCTCATTTCAAGAAAAGTGTTACTTTTGTGAATAATGTTTTTATCACGAAATAACCTAACATTAAAAAGTCCTAGAATTACTGTACAATATGTTAGTGTCTTTGCTGTAATACTCGTATTTGCTCCTCTGTACAAAGATTTTCTTCAGAGATTTTAAAGTGAAACTTTTATTACATCGTCTCAAACTTTTTCGTCTGTGTGTTGCATGTCGCGTGACGGTCGGCCGCAGAGTAGGGATAAAGTGAAAGGCGCTCGTCAGAGCAGCCAAGGCCAATATGGCGGCGCCTATAGAAGTTTCACTTTTACCGTGGTTTCATAAAACCACACAATCCTTTTTTTATTATTTGCAAAGCTAGATGGATTATTTTTCTGACGAAAATTTGTATAAAAGTCTTTTTTTTGTTTTATTTTAACCACAACGGGGAAGCTCTAGGCCTGCATCTCACCTGATGGTAAGTGACAATGGCGGTGATAAATAGTCTGTATCTACAATAGAAATAAATATTTTCATACAAAATACTAGGTTTTAAATGTGATTAAAATAGAAACAAACAACAGATTACGTAGGTATGATTTGAAAAAAACTTGATTGTAGTAATTGAGTATAAATAAATAAATTCTTTATTGCCATACCAATATTACAGAAAAATTTGAGACCCTGGCTCCAGAGCTAAGTTAGAGTACCTGTATTTCAGGAGCCAGAGTATGGATTTATGGAGATTCAAAATTAGACTTAATGTAACCATTCTATGTAACTCTTGTAATTTGTTATGGTGTACGATAATTTTTTTAATACTTTTTATGGAATTAAAAAAAAATTGTAACAAAGCTGTGTAACTTTTAAACTGAATCAGCTATCGCAATGAAACAAACTCCATAATGATTGGAAGTACAGCTTGGCCAAAAAGTCGTGAAAATAATGGTGGCGCCAGTATCGTGCATGTTGTAACCCTATATAGTACGACTTCAACGGTTTTGATACTTAGTTTTTTTGACAATTAATGTGAATAGTGGCGTGTTTTATGAAAAAAAGAAAAGCTCTGAAACGTTTGGTCAGCCACCAGGCATTACCTAGAACGATAACATTTGCAGTTATTTATTATAATGAATATAAAACAAAATTATTAGGCATTTCAAAATACCTTGACGTCTATTATAATCCCATATTATGTGAGAAAATTTTATGTTTTACAAGACCCCAGATCAATTCAATAGGGTTTAAATCACAGTGATAAATTGGAAGCCTTGCTACTGTGTGACTGTGTCCCACAAATCCAAGTTCTCCTCTAACCACAGGTAAAACGTTCCATAGTTGGTTTTCTAAACAAAAACTAAAAAATAATCAGAATCGAAAAATTTAATCGGAATCAAAAATGTTTTCCTCTAAGTATTCTACGCCCGAAAAGTCTTCATCCATGTCTTGGTGTGAGCTTTCACCAAAACTCTGCTGGCTATCTTCAGATGTGTCACTACTGCTGCTTTCATCTTGTAGGTTTATGATAATTTTTTCAATGTCACTATACAGAGTTTGCCCCCTTCTAAAATAACCTTTTTCTATTTTCATGACATGTTGACATGAATTTTTCCAGTCGTCAACTGAAATGCTCTGAAACGCTTGTTCAGCCACTGCCTAGAACAATAAAATAAAAACAACGTAAGCATTTGCAATTACTTACTATAATGAATTGAAAATGAAATAATTATATCAAAATACCTTGATGTCAATTGATCCCACATTATGTGAGGCAATTTTATGTTTTACTAGACCCCAGATCAATTCAATGGGGTTTAGATCGCAGTGATAAGGTGGGAGCCTTACCACCGTGTGACCATGCTCACTTAGGAGTTCATCTATTTCATAGATGGGCATGGGTTTGTGTCGTTTAACAAGCATGAGCAGGTTCGGCTTCCTTGCTGATTCATCAAACGGCACATTGTTCTCAGACAACCACAGCTTTATTTCGCCAACTTTTGATCCAGAGGTAGGTGCCTTATTGCGAATCACTGAATGATAGGGGGCGTTATCCATGACTATAATTGAAGGTTTAGACAAATTCGGTATTAGTTTCTCCTTAACCCATTTAGTAAAATTTGACTTATTCATCTCCGAGTGGTAGTCTTCATTTTTATTTTTCCCACAAAATATTAACAACGCATTTGGTACAAAACCATTTTCATTCCCTGCATGTATGATAATGTACCTGAGAAAAAAAAACCAAACAGAACGTGCAACACATGCAACACACACAACGCATTAAATAAAGCATGCTTCAGCAACAACCTACCTTTTGCCTTTGGACACACTTTCTTTTATTCCACTGACGTTAAGAGACTGCCAGCATTTTTTTAATTTGTAGGAAGTATGAATATAGCTTTCGTCTAGATAAATAATGTCCTTTCTCAGATCATCTGGCAAATTTCTATTTTTAATTATCTTGTCCAAGTAGGCTTCACGTTTTGCAGCAATATTCGGCTTTTCCATCAAAGATTGCCTGTCTGATTGGCACTTTTTGTATCTAAAGCCCAGGGCTATTAGAACCTTTCGTAAGTGTTCACGACTTCCGTCAAACCCAAGTTCTTCTCTAACTACAGGCAAAAGGTTTCGTAAAGTTGGAGCCTAAAAATAAAAATTACTGTAAATGTCTTTCAGTGTACTTGATAAAAACGAAAAAAAGATTGATATAAAAGAGAAGTTTGAAGTTCTACTTACAATCTTTTTTACAGTGTAAAAGAATTGAACTTTTTGTCTGATTGCACACAAGTCAAAATTGTCCAATTTTTTTGTAGGTCGCCCTGCTCTATGTTTCCCAGGTGTGGAGAAAACACCTTTGTTTCTTTGTCCTTCTATTGCAATTCGCCTTATAGTACTGATGGATTTACCTAAAACATACTATAGTTATTTTTGTTCAGTGATTTATGCAATATTTACAAAAAGTATCAAAATTATATGAACGCGCTGCATTCCGAATGTGTTTTGTAAACATAACCTTAAATTCGTGAATGCACATTTCAATAATTGTATGAAAGGTTTATACTAGATACTGTACCTTGAAATACACACTTTACATGTAATTACATGTATAAAATATAATTTTACCTGTCATTTCAGCGGTTCTTTTATACACATCGTTGAGATCGGATAAAATTTGTCCGGCTTCGAGTTCCGCCAAACATCTCACGTATACTTTATAAATGATCGCTCTTGCGGAGCTGCGAATAACAGATCTGTTCATTATGAACACAATGGGTCACCAGTATCACCACAATAACGCAAATAAATAAAAATAAACACGAGAAACAGACACCGATTACCAGAAATGACAGATTATGTACCTTACTCGACGAGGCAGAGCGAGTGTTGCCAATTATTAAATATTTTAGTTCCGTTTCAGGACTTTCTTGCCAAACTGTAAGTAGGCGTCCACATAAAATTAAAATTGAGAAAAAAAACTACCCTCAATTGAAAATAAACATGTTTTTTAGTAAAAATCTATAGTAGTAGGGAACGGCTGATTTTTTCGTTCGCGATTTCAGGTTTGGTCCCATAGTAAAAGTTGTTCATAATGATGAGTGAAGTCACGTGTTAAAGTTTGCGCACTGGTTAAAAACTTACCCTGTATAATGTTCTGTCCATTTTCTTGCAAAGAAAGTAACAATATAAAATGGTCAATGCGATCATAGATTTAAATATACCGATACAAATGTAGAAACGATTGTACTTTTATTACTAGAGTATGTAGAGTTTCTTAAGAATGCGGCGACGCATGAATTGTCCATACAAATGTAGTACATAAATCATTTGCAGTTTGAGCATATTTCCACCATATTATGTTGATATTCGGATTGAGACAGTATTTATCTAGGCTCCTACGTCTTTTTATTTCCAAAAACTTACCTTTAAATGAAGTGTAAGCGAATTGCATTTCGTACATTTTTACAGCGTAAATGACATTATAAACAACAATATTTGTAATATTGTTTTCGTAGAAGCATAGTTTATGTTATTAATAACATAAACTATGCTTTTTTGCAATTTTTATTTTCGATAATTTGTAACTTAAGTTACAAATTATCGAAAAAAAAAAAATTGGAAATACATTAAGTTTTCATTCATAATTTTTTGTATTACGGAACACATCTAAATTTATCATAAATTTTCTAGAGCTAGTAGTACTCTCGTGTCAAGCAATAATTGTCAATGTGTGCGTGGTAGTATTGCTCTCTGTAGGTGTATATCGCTCCGACAGGCAGTCACACTAGCGCAACGTGCTTGGAATTGAATTTTGCCAACATCTCGATTTGTAGTTGCGAGCCGTGTCGCCGGCCTCTTAACCTTTTGTATTGAAGACAGCGAGCAGCTAAGCTACTGATATCAGAGTAAGCTCTGTGAATTCCTATTGGATATTTTATTCTTCGAAATGTTATATCAGTATGGTATTGGACGATCGAAGTAAGCTTGTATTATTGATGATAGTGGTAAAATCGGAGTAAAAGGAATAGTAGATTGTTATATGAGGTGCTAAAATAACCCTTCTATCGAGATAGAAACCGAGTTATAATGGGTTTTAGCGCCGTGTGTTACACTCTACTTTTCACTACAATTGCGAGAAAATAAAATAATCCAATACAATATTAAATATTTATTTTATTTGAAAAATATACAATTTGTTCAATCTGAATTTTTAAGGAAACTTTTTACCCCAGTATGCGGTAGTAAAAAGCTAGTTTTACATAAGAATAAAGACTTTTTCGTTTTTGTAGGCTCGTTGGTTACAGAAAAAAATTACTTTTTCCCCTAGAGCAAGATATACAATTTTTTCCCCACTCCTGTTACACTACAATGACGGATTTTTTGAGCAAGAGGAGTGAAAACATTTTTAACTAAGATACTAAAATACAATAGACGTGGATATATTTAGTAACTTGTTCCGCTTAGCTATTTCTAAAGAGCCATAAAAAACTCCTGAAATAAATCGACACGTGTTTCACCTCTCAACGAGGCATCCTCAGGATGACGATGGACTTGTTACGAACTCGAACACGACGTGTTGCCACACCGAGCGCTGAGTGCAGACTATAGCTAAGCGGAACAGGTTACTAAATATATCCACGTCTATTGTATTTTATAATGGACTAGCTTCTGCCCGCGACTTCGTTCGCATGGAAATCGTAAGACATCACAATATACTACAATAACAGCCACATTTTTATAAAACTTCCCTGTATACTACGTTTGTAGTTTTATTCTCAGCAGCCAAAATATACAGAGAGTCAGGAATGGTGACTCGGGAGCAAGCGACGTAACAGTTGTCCGTGTGAGAAGCAGCTTATCCTGAGGTCGACACCCGCAGCCTTCAGCCTTTAGTGTCGGCCCCTGTGACTTGTTGATCGCAAAGCATACACTCCCAGAGAACTGCACGCGCTTTAACTGGTAATGGTGGGGAATTTGTACTTTATACGCGCTATAAACACTGTCTCACCATCGCCACAACCTGTTAGAATTTCCACCTCGATGACGTTTCTCTGCAAAGACATGACTTTGAGCTGGTTTCCGTTACACAAATATACAACCGGAAGTCCACTTGCCATTTAATGCTGAAATGAACCTTTTTGGCGCAGCCGTGAGGCACACACTATTGTTTTAAAAACACTATTTTTTATTTCCACTGTAATTTGTGTTTTGTGTTTCGCGAACTGTGTCCAAATAAATGTTTTTTCTATCTTTCTTTCTTTTCTTTCTATTTGTAAATTGAGAAATTCTACGGGGTGATATTTGGCATCATCTTCCTCCACATCACTATTAATGGAGGTGTATATCACTTCACTCCCTTCAATTTGTGAGAGAATACTGTGGTTGATCGCTGTAGCTTGATCATCTTCGGAGTTAAAACGGAAACACACCTAAGAATTCTCTTGGTACGGTATTTGACTGATATCCCCGTATATCAGACAAATAAGATCTTCTAAAGTGGGATCTACTCTACCAAGAGTCTCTGGTAGAGTGCTTTCACCAACTTTTAGAAGAACATCGGAGAATTCTTGAGCATTTGAATTACCGCCAAGCCGAGCTCGTATGATGATGGTCAAGCGCAGTTTATGAACTCTCGACCATAGAGTCGACCTTTTCAACGAAGTTTTCACTTTTTTTGTCAAAACTGTGACACCACCCATCATATCTTGGTTTCTGCGGATGTCCTGCAGGGTTCTGTTTACAGTTTCCACTGCTTTCCTTTTTGCCATAACGCATTCATCCCATACGACGAAGCGCAATCCCCTAAGCACACATCCCTTGTTACTGTTGCGTGACACCCCACAAACAGGTGTTTCGTTGCTCTCTAAATCGATGGGAATCTTAAACATGACGTGCGCTGTTTTGCCACCAGGAAGCAGTGTGGCAGCGATTCCAGAAGATCCACATACATATTATAAAATCGCTAGGACAAATCTGCTGTCAAAATCTGTAAAAAAACATTTTATTCCTACAGTCTTTTGCTCTAAAATGATCAGAATACAACCTTGAATGTTTTGTGACTGTAAAGTACTTGTAACTTAGTAGTTTCCCATAGCTTACGAAGTTTTCTATTTTTTGTGAATTAATTAACCGACTTCCAAAAAGGAGGAGGTTATATGTTCGTCGCGTATGTTTGTTTTTTTTTTTTTTTTTTTTATGTATGTCCACCGATTTCTCCGTCAATTGTGGACCGATTTTGAAAATTCTTTTTTTGTTTGAAAGGGTGTGCTCTCGAATTGGTCCCATATAAATTTTATTAACTTTGCTTGGATAGTTTATGAGTTAGCTACAAAATACGTATTTTTTTCGCACTTAGTATGTAGATGATATGATAAGTTTCTGTCACTGGTAGCAGGTTAGTGGTATTCGAATGTGTGTGGGGTAGGTACCACAACTGAAAAGTGAAAAATAAAAACTTTTTACAAAAAAAAAACAACCGACCTCCAAAAAAAACACTACAAAGTGAAAAATAACTTTAATTTCGGAAGTCGGTGGCAAAAAACGAAAATACAAAACACAAGACACCGACTTCCGAAATTAAAGTTATTTTTCACTTTGTAGTGTTTTTTTTGGAGGTCGGTTCTTTTTTTTTTGTAAAAAGTTTTTACATTCTATGAACTATTACATACACAATCCAAAAAAAAATCGTTTTACAAAAAGAGTTTAAAAAAACAGATGTAAATCGAACTTACTACCCCGGGCGGCCTACCACCAGCTCATAAAGCAGTATTTTTTTAATGTTACTTCAGTGGGAGAAAGAGATGGAGCTATACATCCTGTAGAGCTTCATCTCTTTCCCACACTGAAGTAAACTAAAGTAATATTAAAATAATACTGCTTTTAAGCTGGTGGTAGGCCCTCAGGACTTCAAATCATTCGTCCAATCGCTTACTTATTCGCTTTGTTGAAAGTTAGCTAAAATAGCCGTTCCTATATAAAAGGTAGCGTGATGATAATCATTTAAAAAGTTAAATCGGTAACTACCTATCTACAATATCCCAACCTTTTGGCGCGTCCTTTTACAATTTGCAGAGAAAAATACGAACATGATGTAATATTGCTCATCCCCCATAGCAAATAGCGTGATAGTTTATGCCCTTTTTTTTTTTTTTTTTTGGGTGGGAAATCATCAAATAACTTCTCCCGCTCTGGGCGGAGCGGAAGGGCGTGTCAGACTCTTACTGACTAAAACCCACCCGTGTTCCTTCAGTTGCCGTGTTGCCAGGGGGCCACGATTTCCCTATCGGTTTTCTTCGAACCCCCGGCAGGCATTGGCCCTAGCGGACCCCGTCAATTCTGCTGACATCTCTTTGAGGCGCGCGTGGAACACAACGCGCCGTCGACCCGGGCTTGGTCCTTATCGGACGGCGAGCTACCCATTGCTCACCGTCCGCAAGCCCGCGCATAGTTTATGCCCTACGGTTGGTACAGACAAACATTCTAAAAACTTTATTTTCCGCATAAGAATCGATCCCAGACCTCTTAGCAATAACTTTCTTTAAAAAAAATTAACTTCGTTACGATTTTATTATATCTATAGATTATAGGTAGATTATCAAAAAAAATAATAATCGTATAACAAAATGTGAAAAAAAAGAAAAAAAAACCGTAGGCGGGAATCGAACTTACAACCCCACGTTTACAAAGCAACCGCCCAACCGCTGAGCTAATTGCTTTGTTGAAACTTGTCTAAAATAGCCGTTCCTATATATTTTTTGATTGACTGCTTAGTTCCATAAAGGTATAGCGTGATGATAATCATTTAAAAAGTTAAATCGATAACCATCTACAATATCCTAAAATTTTGGCGCGTTTTTTCCCAAAAATACGAACATAATATAATATTGCTCGTCCCCCATAGTAAATAGCGTGATAGTTTATACCCTATAGTTTGACCAGACTTATAGGGAACACCTATGCAAAATTTTAACAGAATCTATCCGGTAGAATTTGCGTCATGCTAGAACATAAAAATACAACATAATGTAATATTGCTCGTCCCCCATAGTAAATAGCGTGATAGTTTATACCCTATAGTTTGACCAGACACACAGGGAATATCTATGCAAAATTTTAACAGAATCTGTCCGGTAGAATTTGCGTGATGCTGGAACATACATACAGACAAACAGACAAAAATTCTAAAAAAAATATTTTCGGCATTAGAATCGATCCTAGACCTCGTAGCAATTACTTTTTTTCAAAAATATTCAATGTACAGTTTTGACTTCGCTACGATTTTATTATATGTATAGATTTCCGCAAGGTCACGCCTGAATCAATTAACTATCCTAAGATACTTCTGCCTCTATCTGGCGGGAAATGGAATGCAGAACTTCTAAAACAAAATCATCCACTTAAGATGTGCGCCTCATCGTAAAACTATTTGTACATACATACATACATAGACTCACGCATTCTTCCCATGGGTTAGCAGAACAGAACGCCACCTGCTGCGATCCTTACATATTCCTTTTGCTTCGTTTACGTTCATACATCTCCATAGCTATTCACAGCCATTCGACAGGCTTCCGAGTCGAAAATGAAACGTTTTCGGTTATCTAATTTGTCCAATCCCCAACAACAAATAGCTGTCGGAAGAATAGCGGTCGTCTATTTTGTTTTAAAGAGTCAAAATTTGCGAGGCGAGTTTCGTATTTGTGAACAGCGTTTAGAGGACTCCTTCGATAACATTTATTGATGTTCGATTCGGCACGGAAGCGTATCGAATGGTTGTGAACAGCTATGCTGGACATGCAAGCACGCCGGTTGCGAGTACTATGCACCTGACTTTTTTGAAGACATAACCAATATTTGAACCAATATTTTGTACTATCGTAAAAAATGAATAAAACAAGAAATAAAACGACAAAACTACGAAAAACTGCAAAGCAATAAAATATAAAACTATTAGAGTAGCTGTAGGGTCGATTTATGTCAGTTTTATATCTACCTTTTTCGTTTATAGGGGTGCCTGAATATATCTTCAATGGAGGGAAAACTGCTAGATATTAAGTTTGCAAAGTAGATTGTGAAGGTAAAGTTGTATGTTTATGTATTTGTTTTTTTTTAGGTAGAAAACCCTACCATTTTATATTTCAAGGTAAGTGAAAATTAGGGAGTTGAAACGGCTGAAAGAAGACATACAACACCTTTTTAGGAGTATGAGGAACAGGGTGTAAAGTTCACTCATCCACCATAGAAAAGGGAGGATCCTCCAGCCAGACGGGTGTTGTGTCTGGCGGGCAACTGCCCATCAGTTTGAAGTTGAAATCTTGTATGTATGTCGATCGCTCGGTAAACTCTAACTGCGCGATGCAGGATTTGTGTGACGTCATGTGTTTTGATGCGTGGTTCGTATGTGGCGGTGTAACCGCTACACCTTCTTTCCTTCTTCTTTTTCCTGATAAAAAGCAATAAGCCGTAAATACAGTAGGTCCTCATCCATTATCTGCCTAGCCTTTTCCCAACTATGTTGGGGTCGGCTTCCAGTCTAACTGGATGCAGCTGAATACCAGTATTTTACATGGAGTGACTGCCTCTCTGAGGGGTTGTCAGACTTTCGGGCTTCTGACGACCCGTAATAACTGTCAAAGATCTGTAAATGACAGCCGAGACCAACGGCTTAACGTGCTTTCCGAGGCATGGAGGAGTCTCGGTATGTAAAGATGGTCACCTATCCACGGACTAACCGCGGCAAGCGTAGCTTAACCTGAACGATCGACTCGTACGGCTGTTTTTACTTAGCCACAAGCTCCTCAAAGCCGTAAATATAGTAGGTACAGTCATTAAAACTCAATTTACTCATAAAGTCAGCAACAAAAGTCAATTAAAAAAAACTTTTTACAAAAAAAAACCACCGACGTCCAAAAAAAACACTAAAAAGTGAAAAATAACTTTAATTTCGGAAGTCGGTGTCTTGTGTTTTGTATTTTCGTTTTTTGCCACCGACTTCCGAAATTAAAGTTATTTTTCACTTTGTAGTGTTTTTTTT
Source organism: Agrochola lychnidis (assembly GCA_963680765.1). NCBI lineage: Eukaryota > Metazoa > Arthropoda > Insecta > Lepidoptera > Noctuidae > Agrochola > Agrochola lychnidis. Next base: position 8,382,686 of record OY796869.1, on the reverse strand, counting down.
TGGAGGTCGGTGGTTTTTTTTTTTGTAAAAAGTTTTTATTTTTCACCTTTTAGTTGTGGTACCTACCCCACACACATTCGAATACCACTACCTGCTACCAGTGACAGAAACTTATCATATCATCTACATACTAAGTGGGGAAAAAATACGTAGGTATTTTGTAGCTAACTCAAAAACTATCCAAGCAAAGTTAATAAAATTTATATGGGACCAATTCGAGAGCACACCCTTTCAAACAAAAAAAGAATTTTCAAAATCGGTCCACAATTGACGGAGAAATCGGTGGACATACATAAAAAAAAAAACAAACATACGCGACGAACATATAACCTCCTCCTTTTTGGAAGTCGGTTAAAAAGAAGTATTTCTTTCAACAAATTACTGAAATAATTGCAATATAACCAAATAGTTATTTGGTTTCTAATCCAGGAACTTAAGAGGGCTTATACTAAAAGTTGGCAACGTCGCAAATAGCTGTCAAATATTTACCTGTTTTGATTAATTTGGCAAAATTTCTGTATGGAAACATGAAATGTGGCTAACTAGTGCACTAAAATATTGATTATGAAATGCAATAATTAATATCGTAACACCGAATATTTAGTTTTAGATATAAAAAAAGCATTTTGAAACATTCCAAGTGCCTTTTTTACACCTAAAACGGTTACAACATCAAATTCAGTGTTATAATTGTAATTCATTATTAATATTCTAGGGAACTAGTTAGCCACATTTCTTATTTCCATACAGTAATATTGCCAAATTAATCAAAACAGGTAAATATTTGACAGCTATTTGCGACGTTGCCAACTTTTAGTATAAGCCCTCTTAAGGGAAGCGTGCACAAGAGTCTCACAAATGATTTGACTAGCGCCCTTTGTTGCCGATCGTACCAATATAACACGCAAAATATCACGAAAATTCCCCCTCATCCCGAAAACAACCAATTCGATGTAATAAACCGATTATCTAGCTTTATTAAGTTACTCCGAAACTCCGACCCCTTTTGTATTAATAAACCTTGAAATACCAAAAGAATTTTCTGTCACTGTTTTATGACGTTTGATAAAACGAGACAGAAATAAATAGAGAGAGGAGTGAAAAATATAGAATTTGTAAATTTGCAGTGTTTTTTTGAATCTATTTACCGAAATAAATCGCTGTCCCCGGCGAATAAAATGATAATCGTAAAAACCAAATTTTACAGGAAAATTAAAAAAACAGTTTTTTCTGAAAATCTTATTAACTAAAGTATCAAAAGTAAAGTGATTTTAAACATTCATTACAATACACCTTAAAATCTTGTTACTTCTGAAATAAACGTAGGAAATTCATGAAAAAAATTAACAGAGTGTAATCGAATCTCTTAATATAGAATATGCAATAACTTTAAAACTATCGTAATAGCACATTACCATTTTATTCGCCGGGGACAGCGAAATATCATTTCGTCATTTCATAATTGGACGTAGATTAGCAAAAAGGACTCAACCCACACTATGGTCAAAAATGAAAAAGGTCCTAAAGGAACCAACCTTTAGGTCCTTTTTAATTTTTGACCATAGTGTGGGTTGAGTCCTTTTTGCTAAACTACGTCCAATTCGTTTTAGAGGAAACCAAAAAATAACAGTTCAATTGCAATAACTCGTCTTTTCGCTTTTCTCAAGGGAAAAATGAGCGTGAATTTTTTTAAGGAAACAATTGTTTACACAAGAGAAAACGTTTTTTTAGTAACTTGTTTTAACTCCAAGAGCATTTACGACGGCCGTCATGCGGTTTGACATGGAATTATGACGTCTTGTGGTCACAATTTTTTCCTCTTTTTAATACAATGTATTATAAAGAGGAAAAAATTGTAACCACACGTATGTTATTGTACATAATTATGTTATTTTGGTATTCCGATTTCAAACTTGGAACAATGGCAAACGGAAGTGATAGTGAATGACTGGCTTCAAATTCATATTTTTTTGGTCATAACTATTATTTAAAAAGTTGTCTACATCTCTTTTTATATACTTTCCTATCGCAGGTATGCTGGAAGAGATTTCTTTAGAAACAAGCATCACCTTTGTACGTATTTTTCTGTTCCTTTCTTCTTGTCTGTTTATATGTGTGTGCATAAATGGTTAAATAAATAAATAAATAGAGATTTTAAACGTAAATATGCTGGGTGGCTCGATTCAGGTGTCCGAGAGTGTATTAATATAGACTAAAATGAAAATAAAGAGGAAAAAATTGTGACCACACGTATGTTATTTTGGTATTCCGATTTCAAACTTGGAACAATGACAAACAGAACTGATAGTGAGTCACTGTCTTCAAATCCACATTTTTTTTTGGGCTTTACCATTATTTAAAAAGACCTTTAAATAAACATTTGTAGGATGGCTCGATTCGGGTGTCCGGGAGTATATTAGTATATTGAAATCAAAACAAATTAACAACCAACGTAAACTCTTGTTTAAACACAAATACATTTTACCCACAAACTTCCTACTAGCTTTTTTGTATACTTTAGTATCAAAGTCACATATCTGGTTGTGGCAGGCACAAGATTTAAGAGAAAAGTAGGGAATGCATAACTTTAGTTCCTGAAATATATCAGCAACTTCCGTCCTTATACCCTTATGTCCTTAAACCTAGCACTTTAAGTTGTAATCTATATATACTATATAATAATTTATATAAAGCTGAAGAGTTTGTTTGTTTGTTTGCTTGAACGCGCTAATCTCAGGAACTGCTGATCCGATTTCAAAAATTATTTCAGTGTTAGATAGCCCATTTATCGAGGAAGGCTATAAGCTATATAACATCACACTAAGACCAACAGCAGCGGAGCACCAATGAAGAATGTTTCAAAATCGGGGTTTTTTTTTTCTTTTGAGAGCTTCCGCTGCGTGCGCTGCGTAAACGTGCGTTGACTGGTAGAAAATGCCTTTGGCATTAAGTCCACCTCTGTACATTTGTGTGCTTGAAGTATTAAATAAATAAATAAATAATAAACGGTTAAAGTTTAGCAAAAATCATGTATTACAGAATTGTTCTCCTTTAAAAGTTCTAAAAAAAAGTCCGCGACAGCATATGTCTATCTTTTAAGGTTGGCTCACTCTAACCTTTTTTATGCTAACTAAATTTGTTCTAAAATAATGCATTATTTGCAAAGGTGTTTCTATAAACATGATATTAATTTTTATCCAAATAAATACGCCCAAAGTAACTATTCCACGCGGACGAAGTCGGAGGCAGAAGCTAGTTTCACTAATAAAACTGAACGCGATCAGCACATCTAAACCGCGTTCAAAAGCTGTCACTGTCTTTTTTTTTTGGATGAGAAATTAATAAATAACTTCTCCCACTCTGCGCGCGTGGAACACAACGCGCCGTCGACCTGGAACACTGCACCCTAATTGGGTGACACTCTTTCAATCACAATCTGTACGATTTTGAAGGCTAGTCCATTGCTTCATTAAACACACACACACACCTACTCCTTGTATGTATAAGTTAATTGTTTTTTGTTTAGAATTTATTCAAAATTTAATTGTAAGTAATAAGAACTATCCTAGTTGGTCCGGAGGAGGGTGCTGGCATTCGTGATACAGGGTAATTCTCGTACGAGTGCCAAAGTACTCCTTTGACACCTGAGTGCACATTACATAAGACCACATTTGTATTTAAGGAGATGTACTGTACCCATTATTTTAGTAATAGCTTTTTTTTTTTCGAAAAAATTGTCTTCTCAACAACGTAAATAGCGCAATGAATGTTGTTGAACTGTCAAAATAAAAGCCATACTGTAAATGTTACGCAACTACCCCGTTGATCGCAGTGATGGCGTTCAGAAATCCGCCCTTAATAAAATACCTATATTTTAGGTATACCTTGCTTTTTATCGCCAAACTCCCACGTTGGATACCTCAGGAATTATCCTCTTCATAAATATTTTCGTGGCATACTTTAGCTAACAAGACATCTGACGGTTCGGTAATAAAATTCCACTTTACGAGGGACGGACTTGGGAAGCCGAGTCTTAAACTTAGTTAATGGAGAAATGGAAAATTATCAATTTTTATTACAGACTACTTTCTTTGCTATAAAACTGCGATGTTAGTTTTTAACTTGGATAGTTTGAGCGGTCTTCGGAAATTGGTCTATAAAGTTTTATAAAAATGGATTTTGAAAATGTGAAAAAAGTTTGAAGCTATCGTCTCTAACTGTGAAATATTCGAGATTTTTTGTGCTACAGTCGAATACAAGCTGACTCGTATAGTTTTTTGTTTTGAGTTTTTAGTTACAAATGTTTTTTGAATTAAAACTTTATGAAAATGTAACAAATAAATAATAAAAATAAGTGTCACTATTTGTGCAATTAAATAAGTGATAAATAGTTGAGCGATTACTATATAAATAAAGTTAATTAAATTACGTAAAAAATATGAGTAACAGATAAATGTCAAAAGCATCAGATCAAATCAATTAATGTCAAAAGCACACAGCAAAATAAAAAATTAAATAGGACAATGAATTAAATTAAGATTATAATAATAATTGTAAAATTATAATATCCATAATACAAAAAAAAAAGGTAGAAAGGTAGTATTTAACCATTTCAAAGTCTTCAAGAGCTGCATTAGAAAAAAAAATCTTTTCGATTTACGTTTACCTAAACTTCTACACCAGCGATTCTAATACAGCCCTGAGTACATAAAAGCAGATATAAAAATGGTAATTCCAATCCATGAAACGCTCATTAGGACGGGTTTTAAACCGTATTATGTTAATTATAATGTTCAGACAGGAACACAGGGACAAAACTTTAGGATGACATTCTTGGCTTGTTTTGTTTGAAGGACGTGGACGAATTAATAATAGGACGGAAGATTACTTTAACTTTGTTTTGAAGAAAATTTGTTTTTGAAATGAAAACTTCTTTGGCGCGTTGGACATTTTTGAGATAGGACTAAACTATTGATTTCGCGACACCATGACGACACCTCATTTTTGTAAACGCGATTGTGCTCTTTATTTATATTAAGTTACGGATCAATGTTCTATGTAAGTACTTTTACTTTAAAGGTTTCGGAAGTAATATTTTTTGTAAACGCGATTGTGCTCTTTATTTATATTACGTTACGGATCAATGTTCTATGCAAGTATTTTTACTTTAAAGGTTTCGGAAGTATTATTTTTTGTAAACGCGATTGTGCTCTTTATTTATATTACGTTACGGATCAATGTTCTATGCAAGTATTTTTACTTTAAAGGTTTCGGAAGTATTATTTTTTGTAAACGCGATTGTGCTCTTTATTTAGATAAGGTTACGGACCAATGTTCTATACAAGTATTTTTCTACCACCAAGGCGATCTTGTTCAAGTTTTCACTTCTGTCGGCACTCCCGGAGTGCTACTGTTTTTTTTGTTGTACTTTGGTCACCTCCAAAACGTAACAAGGAACGGTGGTATCTATAAAAGGCCAGCTTTTTACTGTCCCACTGCAGGGCAAAGCCCTCTTCTCATACAGAGAAGGCACGAACATTGATCCCCACGCTTGTTCAAGACGGGTTGGCGATTTCAGACTTATATTAACTATAAGTCCAGGTTTCCTCACGTTGTATTTCCTTCACCGATATCAGAAATGTCCTAGATTACCCACCCTGGACCCGCCACTTACTGTTTAATTTAATTGAATGACATATAATAAAAATGCAATTGTTATTGTATGTTATTTAATTAAATTATTATTATTGTTATTTATGTGTTTTATGTCAATTATTATTAATTATTACTAACACTAGTTTGTAAGCTTGTAATTGTACTAACAAATATGGATGTAATCGTATCGAATCTGAATTAAATGTTTTTTTTTTAAACTCAAAAAGTACATTTGAATTGAAAAATTCACATTGGTACTTATTTGAACCCACAACCTCGTGTTTGAGACGTGAGGCCTGCTGCCAACACGCCATTTCGGTGGTGCCAATTTTCGTTTAATGACCGCTTGAAAACCGCCAAGGTTTGGTAATAGCAGAGAGTTTGTCTCCTGATTTCGCCGCTTTATTGTGGCTAAGAGCTCCGTTCAAGTTCGAAACTTGTCAATCTAACCCGAAAAAAATACCTACGTAAGTGACACCGCAAACATTAGTCTCACGAAAGTTAATTTTGACATTACAGAATGTTGCACCTAGAATGCGCGCAAGATCAGTCTGCGCGCAACTGGTGGCGCTATAGCGTGCTTAATTCTATATTGTAATATTTAAAATTATAAATCTATATTAATATTTTCTTTTTTACCTTAGTATTAATTATTTCTGTACTTAATTTATATAAGCGAAAAGACGGCAGTATACGATTAGTTTCGATTTCAGCCACGCGCAGACTGATCTTGCGCGCAGTAAGTATAGTTACAACTTATAAGGCAACCTATTCAAGAATGACTGTAGTACTAATTCCATGCATTGGACCATCCTCCTTATATAATCCTAAGGCAATTAGCACACCTCCTACGCGAAATTAATTATGCAAAACCAAATTAGTATAGTACTGACCATAGAATTAGTAAATACAGTATTTCTATTTCTATGTCCCTCGGGTATCATCGGATTTCCGAATACAAACGAATGCTAATTTCCATATCCATCAATTATTAGATTTATCGTGTACAATAATTTGGCTTCAGAACTTACTAAGACTTACTTACTTTATTGTTGTTTTGTTTTGATTTCCGTGTGAACTATATAGAGCTGTAAAACTATTTTCCTATCTGTCGTGCCTGCAACTTTAGCGGCTTTTCTCCCGTTTTTTAAATAAATTACATTAAGTTACAACAACTCAATATACTTCCAAGTCGATTGAGAGCGTCCGGTCTGCTCCAAGTGCAAAGGGCAACTGATGGAAATCCGACGACTGATGAAACACGAGGTTTGCCGAGGGACATTAGGAACATAGTTTGTCTGTACTGTAGTAGTATAAAACAAATAGAATTTTTACTCAGAATAATTTACAAGTGTCTCCGTCGCGCTAAATGAATTAGGAGCAAAATTCTACACTACAAGGTTTTGTGTATAAATATTAAAGCTTAAAGCAAGCACTAAACTATTTACCTCAACAGCATTTCTTAAGCGAAACACGTACTTACTAAACTACCGAAAATTTATTAAATAAAAAGTTTACGTAAGTACCCCAGCTTTTGCAAATGGGAAGCTATGTGAAACACTGTAGAAATGTAGATATCCATTGAAAAAAAAGAGGGTCTCTGCTTATGACCACATGATTGAAGTGAAAACTTATTGTGGCCGAGTATATGCGATGCAGCGCCGAGTATATGCGATGCAGCGCCGAGTATATGCGATGCAGCGCCGAGTATATGCGATGCAGCGCCGAGTATACGCGATTCAGCGTCATCGATCTGAGCACGGCGGTTCAGTTTTGTTAACAGTAAAGAAAGAGCGCAAAAATCTCCTAAAGAAGCTCAAAAATGTAGTCCTTAATCTTTTTCTCTTTCACATTGTTCGTTTTTTCTCAAAAGTATACAGTTAGGTTGAGCAATCGCCAGGTAAAAGTAAAAAAACGTTTCGGTAAGTACCCAAAAAGTCTTCGAAATAAATAGAAATCCCTAAGTAACGAAGTAAATCCACTCCAATTTACACAAACGTATAATTATGTGCGAAGCAACCCGTATTCTCAACCGTTTAATAGTTTACCCACTACCCACAAATTAGAAAAGGGATAAGTTTAAATGACGTGGTCCTGGCTCTTCGGGGGCGCTCGGGAGTGATCGTGGTTCACCGGACTCGGGGTCGATGCCACAAAATAGACAGGTACAGAAGGTCAGCTTCTTGCAACAACGGGGGAAACGAACGCATACATTGACACTCTTCACGTATAGAGAGTGCAAGCACATGCGACTGTTATTTGTTTTAGTTGTCAATTAGATCGCCGTACGTGAATTCAATACCGAAAGCCAGCGTCGGGTCAGCTAGTTATTTAACAATCTGAAGTGTTCATTAATAACATCGCCCATTATAACAGCACTGCTTCGACACAGCAAATAACTTGTCATTGAAGTTAGGATTTTAAATCAAACGTTTTAAAGTCTATTTGATGTCGGCCTCTCACTGCCCGCGAGCCGTCCACTATTCTGTATAGCCATCGTAAAATAGACTTTAATTCAAAATCATTTTTTATCAATTCGGAAAAGGACTAAATTAAATATAATTTAAACTCTTAGATATCTCATAAAATGCTGAAAAGGAGTAAATCGAACTATGATCAAATGTAATAATTATAATCGAGTTTCGTTGCTAACCGCACGTATTTTATTTTATTATTACATAAAACGGCCAAGGCCAATTACATTAGTTTACGACAAATATAATAACATAAAGTATACAAATACTCGACAGCTATACGCTCATCTCAGAATAAATAAATAATAAATAAATAAATTCTTTATTGCCATAAAAAGGTTATAGAAAAATTTAAGACCCTGGCTCCAGAGCTAAGTTAGAGTACCTGTAAAAGTCAAAAGAATACTCCACACATACAGACAAAATATTCTTCCATTCGTCCGCGAGCACATTACAGTCTGGCTTAGCGTCCAAAAGACCGTTGGGAGCTGATTGATGGACAGAAGATTGGGCTCGAGCGACGGTTCAACTCTGAGGCACGGTGAACAGTGCACAGATCAGTGCCTTCGGAGCCAAAAGATGGAACAGTTTGTGGTGTAGTGTCTTTGTGTGTGAGCGCCTGTTTTAGTTTTGCTCGCTGTATAAAGCTGACCTTCTGTAGATACTATTCTGTGTCGAGAAACCGCGAAGGGAGCTTCCAATTTCTTCTTAAAGTAGATTATTTTTAGATCCATAATATGACACTATAGGGCCGACAGTTTACGCCTTAGAGAGTTTATGGTTGTAATTTATTCAGCTATTTATAGTTGCTAGAAATTTTGCCGTAAATAAGATAAGTGACTGTATCTAAAATGTCTAATCTTGTTAAGTTCACTATTTCCTAGAAAAAGCTTTGATATTAAGACTTGCCGATCTATTAAATCGCACCGTGAAAACTTAGGTGAAGTGAACTTAGTGAGCTGTCAACACTATTGACAGTTCACTTCACTTAAGTTTTCAGAATTATTGCAGAGAGATTTAAAAGAATAGACGGGTGAAAGTTGTTTAGAATCTTTGGACTTACCTATATTATAATAAAACTAATATAATAATTTCATGTAATTTTTCTCGCACAAATCTTTACCTATTGTTATTGCAATTTTTTATGTTTGTTATTCAATCACATTGTGAGGAAACATGCGGGGTAATTGCGTAACACAACACAAAGAAACTGACAATTGATCGCAATTCCTGTCATTTTGACAGCTCAGCCACGAAAAAAAAAGTTCCCGAAGGGTTCTGTACCACAGTTCAATATTTAAAACTACGTTCATATTTTTTTTTTAAACTTACTAAAAAAAAACACGTTTCTTGTTTGGGGACCCCCTTTAATTTTTAACTATATTTTATTTTTATTTGTTGTTATAGCGGCCATAGTTGTACACACTCTGTAAGAGATTTCAAGTGTTTACCTATTACTGTTAAAAAGACAGACGGACAGACGGACAGCGAAGCCATAGCAATAGGGACCCGTTGGCACCCTTTGGGTACGGTACCCTAAAACTCATTCGTAGGTTACCATCCGTCCGGATTTGTCCGGACATGTCCAGCTTTTTGGCCCCCCGTCCGGACTATGTCCGGCCTTCTCATTTGTCCGGACTTTTCGATTAAAGTGGATTTTCTTTAAAAAATAAAAAAAATACTGAAAAAATAAGATACAAAAGTTAAATATCTGGACTTTTTAAGCTATTGCATAGCTTTTATCGCGGGCTTTGAGTGCGGCGACCGAATCAAGAAATTCCATAACGTAACGAAAATAAAACCTAACATCCCCCACTCCGCTTACCATGTAATGACAGTTCCCATGACAACGTGATGTTGTCATGTGAACGTAATTTTTGTTTTATGTCATCACGTCATCATCGCAAGTGTAGCGTTGACAAATAGGAAGTATGGAGGTTACAAATGCTATGCAATAGCTTTACCGCGGCAGTCCCCGAGTGCCACACGTTTTTTTTTGCAAATGTCATGCTTTTTGTCAGGACTTTTGAAATTTGGAAATGGTAACCCCAGTCGTGTAGCAACATTGAATAATGTAGGTAATTTTGGCAAGCACGTAGGAAACTTTACATCTCAGAAAACAGACACAATTAATGTAGGGAGAGACACAGGTGCAGTCAGCAGCTTTCTAGCATTTTAGCTAGCTTAATTGTTTAACTTTCCAGGTATAATTTAAGTCGGTACTGGAATGAAAATAGATGATACTGTTTAAAGTTTTAAGACTGCGATTTTAATGAAAACCTGCTTAATCATCTGCCTAGCCTTTTCCCAACTATGTTGGGGTCGGCTTCCAGTCTAACCGGATGCAGCTGAATACCAGTATTTTACATGGAGCGACTGCCTATCTGACCTCCACAACCTAGTGACTAGGTAACACGATACCCCTTGGTAAGACTGGTTGTCAGACTTTTTGGGCTTCTAACTACCCGTAACGACTGTCAAAGATCTACAAATGACAGCCGGGACCAACGGCTTAACGTGCTTTCCGAGGCACGGAGGGGACTTGGTATGTACCGTTTATCTGTTTTTGTCTTTTTATTTGTTTCTTTTTTGTTAATTTTAATTCTAGTCTTGCACCTAATACAGTTCCTAATTCTTGTGCTTAGTATAAAATAATTTAAAACTTAACTTACCTATTATAATTCATCTAGATCATATCAAATTTATTCCTGTAATTAAAATAATTAATTTAAACCTTCACTTTTGTTCAGTTCATCACTATTCCGGGTGCTGCATTTGTTTTAAATTATTTCAGAAGGTAGGCACAATAGCATCGCCTATAATGATAACGAGGGTGGGCGCTGATACCTATATTTACAAGATATTAAGTTATCTTAGCTTAGGTATTGGCTGCAACTCGAACTTACAACCTTACTTACCTTAAGGCCTATTTTCACTGTAAACCATGTTTTATATTACTTGAAGGTGCAAATAAACAATATTTTTTTTTTTAATTTTTTTTTTTATGTAAAGATGGTCACCCATCCACGGACCAACCGCGGCAAGCGTAGCTTAACCTGATCGATCGACCTGTACAGCTGTTATTACTTAGCCACAAGCCCCTCCTTAATACCGAATACCTGCTTAATACTACCTTTTATTATAGAGTAGAGAACAGGAGAAATATTTGCGTTTTTTTTTAATCAATAGGTAATACGCTTTTGACGTAATGTTGTATTACACTAGCTTCTGACCACGACTTCGTCCGCGAGCATATAACCTAACTCAAAAATTGGGTTATCTAATGCAAAAATAATTTTTCAATTCCGACTGGATATAATATAACTGGAACCTAAACAAATAAATTTTATATCTTTATAATATAAATTATTATTAGAGTAAAGTATAGATATAAGTAATAAGTAAATACGTGATCGAATCAGAAATGAAGAGATCCGCAGGAGAACCAAGGTAACCGACATAGCCCGAAGAATTGCCAAACTTAAGTAGCAATGGGCAGGGCACATTGCTCGCAGAACGGATGGCCGATGGGGCCGAAAGGTTCTGGAGTGGCGACCTCGTACCGGAAGACGTAGCGTTGGAAGGCCTCCCACAAGATGGACCGATGACCTTGTGAAGGCCGCAGGAATCCGCTGGATGCGGAAAGCACAGAATCGGTCGAAGTGGCGGTGCTTGGGGAAGGCCTATGTCCAGCAGTGGACATCTTTCGGCTGAAATGATGAATAAGTAAATAAGTTTAGATGACGATAGAGATGTTACATTACTAAACCCGGGGCAGCCTGTTTTCATTTTATTATTTTCTGGATTTAATAGTATTTTAACAGCTTTTTAGGGTTCCGTACAAAAGCAAAAAACAGAAGCTTTATACGATCACTTCGTCGTCCGTCTGTCTGTCTGCTAAAACCCTTTTTCTAAATAAAGGTGTCAAGTTAAAATGTAAATCAAATACTTAGATCTATAGTCCCTTGGAGCTGTCAAATAATTAAGCTTCTAAATAAACGCAATTAATAGTACATTATTGCAAAGGCCGGGAAATAGGCAATTGCTGGTCGAGTATGAGTTTGAAGGCCCCGAGCTGTAGGCGAGGACTTCACTAATACGAGACAGGCAATTGCCATTTCCGCCGAGGCATATATAGTGCTTTTCTCAAAAGAATCCAGGGAAATAAAAGTAGTTAAATTTACATAATTTTTCAAGTTAATGTCGTTTTTAACATGAACTGTACATTTCAGCATGGAATAAATTGCTCATAATGTGGATGGCTTTTTAGTTTTAGTAATCTCATTAAAATACGCCAAAAATACACAGTTTGTAGAAAATGTTCACTTTATTCTCGTTTTTCCAAATCATACAATTTTCATATACTTTCATTTATTTTTCTTTTGACTTCGCTGGAAGCAGGTTTTTCATTGCTAATTTGGCTTCTGATCTCAAATCTGGTGGAGTACAATCAATCTCCATTTCACTCTCTGAACCGTTGGAAGTCATTTTAATTATCTATTATATATGTAAATAAGAAATCAAGATGAATTTTCAGCTTTGCCGCCAATTTTCTATTTATCATCTGTGCCGAAAGGCAAACACATCTAAGGCTATACAGCCACGTGAACGCAATTTGTACAAAGCAAAGAGAACTTTGGTTTGCCAGGAATGATAAAAGAGATCCAATCAAAGAGTATTTAATAACCCCAGCACGCCATTTTATACAACATTGCTGAAGCGTTGTAATGTTCCAAATTCCAAAAAACGCGCCTGCAATGGATTTGATTTTCTTTGACCGTAAATTCGATACTTCGCGTGTTTTTTGTTCGAAAATAATAATAATATTTCCATGCAGGTTTGAGAAAAAAATTATGGCCTCCAAACTTTGTAAAAGTTGACATTCTCGTTTTTAGAGAACATTTCATAAGTAGCTTTTTTTAATATTAGCAGATTTACCGCTAAGAGCGTGTATATCTATTTATATAAAGTTCTCGTGTCACAGTGTTAGTTGCCATACTCCTCCGAAACGACAGGATCGATTTTTATTAAATTTTATATGTATATTTGGTAGGTCTGAGAATCGGTCGTAATCTATTTTTCATACCCCTAAGTGATAAGGGTGGTCCACCCCAAACATTTATATGGCAAAACAACGTTTGCCGGGTCAGCTAGTATAATGCTAAAATGTTAGATAATTTCATTTACTGTTACAGTGGCATTATTGAGTTTCATAATTTGTTTATTTTATCACCTTAAATTATAAAAGAATTGGAAAAGGGTATAAGGTATAAAACTATCTAATGTCAGCCTCCTCGTATACCTTGGTGTAAATATAGTAGGTTAAGTAGAAAACTGATTATTACAGCGCACAGAATCAGAACAGGACACATTCCATCAAACAATTTTGTCTTTTTAATGGGAAAGGTTTCTTCCCCTAAATGTGATGCTTGTAGAGTAATAGATGATAATCCATTTGTTGATGGAATGTGTTCAATTTCAAGCAGAGAGAGTGGAAATAATTCATTGATCACAGTGAAGAAGCTTGTCTTTTGTTTAAACTATTATCACCTTAAGTTAGCATAATCAACCTATAATGTTCCCACTGCTGGGACACAGGCTTCCTCTCTTCGAGAAGGAGTGTGCTGTAATCCACCACGCGGGCCCGGTGCGGGTTGGTAGATGTCACATATCTTCGAATTTTTGGTTCCAGGACATGTCGGTTTCCTCACGATGTTTTCCTTCACCATTTTGAGAGCAGTGGTGATGAAATAATTTACACAAAGTAAAGCGTCTGCCTGGGTTCGAACCTACGACCTACAAACTCGTAAACCGCGGCCGTTGCCACTTGGCCACCACTGCTAATGTATTGAATAAGATTAGTCGGACTGACATATGTATATGTGGTAAAAACGAAAAAAAATATATAAAAGAAGAGTAACGTTTATACGTATTTAAGTATTTTTGTATAATGCCATGAAAAATCAGAGTGCACAGAACACTAAAGTGAGAAAAGTTGGAAGAGTCTGGCTGAATAGCATAAACAAATAATAAAAAAATACATTTTCTTAAGGAACCTACACGAAAAAAATACCTAAACAGGTAATAAAAACGTCATTTCTGTATAACATTACTCGAACATCGTCATAACAAAAATATCAGAATATCAGTCGTAAACACTAAAAGAGTGTGAATACGTCTTTAAGGTTAAGTTCAGAGACGGAGAGTCGTTGGAGTGTTGTCATTTTAGAAGCAATTCTCTGTCTGTTGGCCTCTGCACTCTTCATATAGGTCTGTATAGTAATGAGGTAGGTATTACAGATATAGTGGCAAAGATTTGAACTCAGAAGTACGAAGTTTACGAAAGTATTTAATAGTGCTTGGTTTGTTCGTCAATTATTGTTATTATTTCGTACTTTAAAACTGATATGGCACGACTAGAGGAAACCGTTTAACATATCTTCTTTATGGGGCTGTGTTTTGAAGAGTAGTTTTTTTGTAAAAACAAAAAAAAAACCTGTCTGGATTTGTCTGATTTAATAGAGCTTTCATGCTAATAATTGACATTAGAATTTACTCTGTAACTAAATTTATTTGTAACTATGTAATTCTGAGTCCCAGTTTTATGTAACCAGAAATTGAAAAAAATGTTCAAGTTATAACCAACAAGTCAACAGCAAAAGACCATAAAAAGTACCGGAATATCTAACTTTTTTTCTTCTTCTCCCGCTCGGGGCGGAGTGGGAGGGTGTGTCAGACTATTACTGACTAAAACCCACCCGTGTTCCTTCGGTTGCCCTATTGCCGGGGACCACGATCTCCCTTTCGGTTTTATTCGCAACCCCGGTAGGCATCGGCCCTAGCGGTCCCCGTCAATTCTTCTGACATCTCTTTGAGGCGCGCGTGGAACTTAACGCGCTGTCAACCCGGGCCTGGTCCTTATCGGACGGCGAGCTACCCATTGCTCACCATCCGCAAGCCCACGCCTACGGTGGCCGGAAATTGGCTCGCGATTCCCGACGCCCGGGGCGTCTACTCCTGCGGCGGTTAGCGGCGTGAGGGCGCGAATTTTGCCTCTCCCTCATGCGTTCCGCCTCCTCCTTCGTGAGCATTTCTGCTTCGCAGAAGGAGGTAACGGCCTCCCATTTCCTCTCGCTCCGTACCATGGCCCGCTAAGCCATGGTAAGTCTGCAATGGAATAAATGGGCAACACTAAAAAGTTTAATATATGGTATACTTTTACACCAGTAAGTTATGTCAGTTTCGGGGTTGTAAGTAGGTCTAATGATTTTGATATTTTCCCTTTTCATTTTTGCATAATAAGATTATGTCGTTCCTATGCTCTACCTCCATACGATGACAAAACTGTATCAAATCCACACTGCATCGTGCTAAAGTAACTATTCTTTACCAGGAATAAATCAGAATATAAACAAAATAACCTATCAAAAAACAAAAAGACAAACAAAGTATCAAATTCTTTTTTCGTAAGACAGGATGGTGTTGCCGTCTATAGATTTTCAAATACCACCGTTTTTTTACTTATGCAGACTTAGCGTGGCCAGATTCTATCCTCGCGTCCTTAATAACTTATTTAGGGTTTTACTTAGGAAGATACGGACCCCGATATGCGATTTACTAGCGAACGCCTCCGACGATGTAAGTGAAGCCTCTTTAATCTTACAGGCTGTAGTATTAACGTGATCCTTCTGTAATAAGCAGTAAATCTTGCTGATTTATTACACAAAATTGGACGAGAGATTTTGCTCAAATTATTTCAATTTGTTTAACTTAGGGTTGAAGTTTCAATCTTCACATGACTTTTAACTGAGGAATAAAAATTGCGGTTCTACAGTTTTTGTTAAAAAAAACCACCATTCGTCAGATAAAAAGTTGTCTGACGATTGAAAAAATTGGGCCTTGAACCTTTTTTTAAGGTTGGCAACGCATCGGGATTTGGGAAATCGCCTATAGACAATATATATATATTTTTTTATTAACTCCTTCACTTAGCGACAGGTTTCACTGGCTTCTTAGCTTTTTTGACACCAGTTCTTAACTCCTTTCGCTTTCTTGGGTGGAGGGGGGGCGGTTTTCTTCGCTACGGGCTTTTTAGGTTTAGGCAGCGGCGGCCTTAGCTGCCTTCACCCTACGTACGCGTAGCTTTTCGGCTTTCACGGCAGGGTCGGCTTCTGAGAGCTTGATTCCACGCTTACAATAATTAAAATTAACCTTCAGATTAGCCATGGGACGATTAACGACTCGTCATTAACAATAATAACTTTATATATCGCTCGGCATCCAATACCGCGAATGTGACATTTTTAACGAAAATCATTTTTATATGCAGGATCACGTATTTGAACGTGTAGAACGAAATAAAACAAAAATCTGATTTTCGTCAAAAATGTTATATTCGCGGTACTGGATGCCGAGCGACGATATGTAACCACGACCTTTTTATCTCTCGGGCTTTTGGCACTTCACAGCTAGAATAGAACTACCTCAATAGTATCTACAGATCTCCCAGAAAAAGTTTGCGCTTCGGCAATCATCGTCTATTTTCGGAAAAACGAACGTGCGATAATGAGATCTAATACAGAGCTGCAAAAACCATGTAAGTACGTATTTATTTTGTACTCTATGCAAATCCAAAAAAGTTTTCAAAACTTTTGAGTGTCTTATGACAATATGCGACCAATGTCAGTAGTCCGACAGAGATAGCTTCATACATACACACAACGATTGGTACATTACGACAAAGCGAGGCAGTTCCATATTTGGAAGCTTAGCTTCTGTGTGGGGTTAATCTGTGGCGCGACGTTCGCACAAATTCGGAAACACGAAGATTTCCGAAGCGCATTCGTTTTCTCGTTTACCTGTACCTATGGTCGTCCCAGAAGTAGGTTAAGTTAAAATAGTTCGCAGGTGCAGAGTTCCAAATTTCCTGTTTCCACCCTGGGCAGGAAATTAACATGTATGAAGGCACTTTCTACTTGACAGTCCTTGTATGTATGTAGATACAAAGCGTTTACCCAGCTAAAGTTATTTTAAAACAAATAATTCAAGTCACTGCATTAAATTAAAATATAACAACACCTACCATAGATAAATTTATGCTTTTGAATGCTGTAGCTTCAAATCTGTGTGTGTAGATGTACGTAAATTATTTAACACTAGGTGCGCCCCGCAGTTTCACCCGCATAAGTCTCGATCCCGTGGGAATGTCGGGATAAAAAGTATCCTATATCCTAACCTAGGCCATGATCTACCCATGTGCCAAATTTGATTCAAATCTGTTGCCATTTTAGCATGAAAGCGTAACAAACAAACGAACTCACTTTCGTATTTATAACTAGCTGCGCCCCGCGGTTTCACCCGCATAAGTCTCGATCCCGTAGGAAAAAAAAGTATTCTATGTTCTTTTCCAGGGCATCATCTATATATGTGCCAAATTTCATCCAAATCCGTTCAGCCGTTTTAGCGTGAAGGCGTAACAAACAAACTTACTTTCGCATTTATAATATTAAGGATTAAGGATTAGACATTTTCAAAGCTTTTGAATTTTTTTTTTCTGTTTTAAATCACACTTAAAAATATACTATTTTAAACAGATAGTGTCCGTGCTCTATGGAATTTCTTACACTTTCTTCTCCATAGATACCGCTTTGGAATTGGCAAATCCTATTTTACTAATAATATTATAAATGTGAAAGTTTGTGTGTTTGGATGTTTGTTACTCAATTACGCAAAAACGGCTGAACGAATTTGGATGAAATTTGGCACACAGATAGTTTATAACCTGGATCAACATATAGGATACTTTTTATCCCGGTAGTACATTCTCGTGGGATAATTTCCGACATCCACGTGGACGAAGCCGCGGGCGAAAGCTAATAGCTTCATATTTTGACTGACAGACTCCTTGGCAATTAAAAAGTAGCCTGCAAATGAAAAAAAAATTTGAGTCTGAGTTTGAGTTACAGCAACTTGTTTAATGATTTTTTGTGTAAAACAAAAATAAAAACGTTTAACATTAGAAATCCCTGCTACGGCTTTGCTACGCGCTACGACCGTGCTACGACAATGCTACGCGCTACGCCAAACAAACGAGCCACATCATAATAACTCAAAATGAATTATTTCTCCCTTTTCTTTATTACAATAATAACTATCATTTATTTCATGTAAAGACATTCAATTTGCGTCTAGGTAATAGTCGTATATAGTACACAGGCGGTGTTCAGGGTGAATAAATTCATTTTATAGTGACAGTAGCCTCGGAGCGAGAATACTATTACAGTCTAATGCCAATATTGCAAGTAATTTTCAGGTATTCTGTAGAATAGCTTTGATATTATGGGAAATTATGTTCTGGTAAATATGTTGTATAGATACTACCGCAATGATTTTGTTATAAATGTTGGCTAACAAACAAAATATTGTAAAACATTTTAAAAGAGTAACGGTGGAGTTTCTTGCCCATTCTTCTTCATAAGAAAACTACCTTTTGGAAGGGGCGACTAGAATCAATTTTATTATTTTGTAAATTTTACAATTTGAAACCATTTATTTCAAATAGGCCCATTTCTGCACCGGCCTATTTGAAATAAATGATTTGACTTTGACTTTGACAACAAACGCGACAGTCCAACAATATGGCAATTTTGTAAGATTTTCGAAGTGAAAACTTCTTTAGGTGTGTTGGGCATTTTTAAGATGGGACTAAACCATTGATTTCACGACACTGTTACGACACCAGCTTTTGACCATTAAAAAGATATCAACGCGTTGATTACCGCGGTGCCGATTTTTTTACTATTGTGAATGTGAGGACTATGTGGATATTAGTTTGTATATGATACTAGTTTTAGTGATGGTCTGGCAGTTTGAGTAGTTTTTGCGGCCTACCCAAATGTCCTTTCTTTGGTATTGCTCGTCGAGTTGAGCTCCTTAAGTTCTAAGTTGAGCTCCACGATTACTGACAAATGCTTGCACTGACTGGACAGGTCCACTCAAATCTGTGTGGTTCTTTCCTCAAAAGACCTTTTCAGACACTAATCTACATGGTCCTCATATGGCCTGACCAAGATTATGTCTGGACTTTAAAAGAGACTGCGACCTCTGAGTTTGTTTCGGCCTTTCTTCTCAGAGTAGTCAGATAGGAAAAGCCGAACTCATCTAGCTTATTTTTAATATTTTTTTATATGACGTGTAAAAGTGATTCCGATATCCTATTTACAGAATAAACAATTTCATTTCATTTCATTTCATTACAATTTCATTTCATTTCATTTCATTTCATTTCATTTCATTTCATTTCATTTCATTTTCAAGTTTTCACTTCTGTCGGCACTCCCGGAGTGGCACTGTTTTTTTCATAATTTTCTGCTTTATTAAACCTGTTGTGAAAATGTGACAATTGTGTAATTTTTTGGCAAATATACATATGTCATTGTCAGTTATATTAAATAGGGCCCAGCTGATGCATTACCAATAAGTGTTCACCGTCACTTATCGTGGCTTTCAATTAATAATGCGTTCCCAACATGAGATACAAAGTTATAATATCTCATGTATCACAAATTTTACCGACACTTGTTATTCTTGGATCTTTGACAGGTGTACCAGGTCGTCAGAAACCCAAAAGTCTGAAGACCAGTCTCACAAAGGAGTATCGTATTGCCCGGAGTAATTGGGTTGTGGAGGTCAGATAGGCAGTCACTCCGTGTAAAAGACTGGTATTCAGCTGCATCCGGTTAGCCTGGAAGCCGACCCCAACATAGTTACGAAAAGGCTCGGCAGATGATGATGATCCTTGAAACTTTGTGACAAAAACTTGTGCAATAAACAAATAATTCTGCGATCATCAATTCTTTTGCAAAACGGACTATAAAATATTCTTCATTAAAAAGTAACCAGCACGATAAAAGTTGAGCTTTCAGAAAAGTTTTTAATTAACGAGCCGTAACTTTTAGCTTGTCTAACTGATCAATGCTCGTTCTTTTTCTGTATGAGAAGATACTTTTACTCTGCAGTGGGAAGAGTTAAGTTAGGGAAATTATTCCTAACCCTAACTATCTGTCTATATATATAAAAGTCTCGTGTCACAATGTTAATTGCCATACTCCTCCGAAACGGCTTGATCGATTTTTATGAAATTTTATAAGTATATTTGGTAGGTCTGAGAATCGGTCGTGATCTATTTTTCACACCCCTAAGTGATAAGGGTGGTCCACCCCAAACTTTTATATGACAAAACAACGTTTGCCGGGTCAGCTAGTTTATTATATAAATGCAAAAGTGAGTTTTTTTGTTATGCTTTCACGCCAAAACGGCTGAACGAATTTAAATAAAATTTAGCACATGGGTAGACCGTGACCTGGTATAGTATATAGGCTACTTTTCATCCTGGATCGTAGAACAAGTCGCGGGCAACAACTAGTATATAATATTTTAAATGCGAAAGTGAGTTTGTTTGTTTGTTACGCTTTTACGCTAAAACGGCCAAATGGATTTGGATGAAATTTGGCACATGGGTAGACCATGACCTGGGTTAGGACATAGAATACTTTTTATACCGATAGTACGTTGCCGCGGGATAATTTCCGACCTGGACGGGGACGAAGCCGCGGTCAGGAGCTAGTTGTTTATAAAATTCGTCGTTGTTATCATTTCTGACGTGACGATATAATATTGTGGACGTCCACGGCATCACAATAACACAGGGTAATAAAATGTATGGAAATACGTGCACGATAATACGTCCATGAAAATATCGTAACGTTACAAATAAATAAAAAACTTTTTTACAAAAAAACAACCGATTTCCAAACTACAAATTGAAAAATAACTTTAATTTCGGAAGTCGGTGTCTTTGGATCAGTATTTTAGTTTTTTGCCACCGACTTCCGAAATTAAATTTATTTTTCACTTTGTAGTTTGGAAGTCGGTTGTATTTTTTGTAAAAAAAAAAATATTCCACTTTTTAGTGGCTAGGTTTGTAATTTATCTAAGTTACAATAGCCTAATGTCAACTGCTCATCAAAAATACCCAAATCGCTATAGATGTGCCTTTAATATTTAAAGAGTTCCCTCAATTTCTCCAAGATCCCATCATCAGATCGTGACCAAATAACAATGGGACCAATTTGAAAGTATACCCTTTCAAACAACAATAATTTTTCAAATCGGTCTAGCCGTCTTCGAGTAATCGGGGAACATAAAAAATGCGGCGAACTGAGAACCTCCACTTTTTTTTGAAGAATAAAAAGCACTCAATGGTGCCGATTCCCTTGTTCACAAACTAAACTAAATTTAAGTTCAGTGCATCTTTTTCTTTCTATTTCATTAAGAAAAGGACAGTAGATAAATTTTAGTTTAGTCCTGTCAAATTAATCAGAGTCTGTCACTCTCCATACAAGTTTAGACGTGATTAAAAACTTGCCGACTAAAATTACGTCAATTTACGTCAAGCGCTGATCAATTTGACAGGACTAAACTAAAAATTGTCTTCTGTCCTTTTCTTAATGAAATAGAAAGAAAAAGATGCACTGAACTTAAATTTAGTTTAGTTTGTGAACAAGGGAATCAGCACCATTGTCTTTCTAATTTAAATGGCCCGATTGGCGCGTATAGTCAAATAACAAATGTCATTCATTGACAGTTGTGTGAATTTGACGTAAAGTGTCAGTACAGTAAAAGAAATTCATTGTTTATCTGACTGACTGAACTATCTGATTTGTAAAAATGATCAGGTCGACATTAAACCGTTGCATTTCTCTTCATTTTCGCAGCATTTTCCAAGATTTCAATCAGAGTTACTTAGCCCAACCGTAGGCCCTTTGCAGATCGATAAGTACCTACTGTCTGATTTGTTGCAAAGATCAAGTTGACAAAAACCGTGGCATTTTTCTTTGGCTTTCTCCAGGCGCTTATTAGGGTTGCCACCTCTTGTTAGTCTAAATCCGGGAGGAAAAAAACAGCATTATTTTTTACTTTGTGTTTTATTTAATTTATATTTTCCTTTTGAACGAACAGACTCCAAAATATCTGGTTTTGAACTAACAAATTTAAAAAACTCTTTGTAACTGTCCATTTCAAAATTGAAAAACGTTTGGATTTCTGCCTTGATATAAGCGGTTTCTTTCTTTTATTCATATATCGAATAATATCCTTAAAACACGCTTGCAGGCGGCGTTTGATACATGTATGGACAAAACATAGTTTCGAGTGTCGCGAGTTCGCGACTGCATTCGCCACAGTAACTCGCTATCGCTCGCGGTCATATGATTTTCGCCATTGTCAATTATTCCGCCAGCGCGGGTGAATTTTAAATTCCGGGAGAATTTTGTTTATTTGATATTCCTTCCGGGAGCCGGGAGATTTAAATCGTCATTGCTGAATTCCGGGAGACTCCTGGAATTTTGAGAGAGGTGGGAACCCTAGCGTTAACCACTGCCACTTAGCCTAACTACCCATACTCTCATTAGCGTGATACAGCTGAATCTTGAACTCGTGATACAAATGATAATTCGACTTATTTTATTCAGACCGTAGCCGTCAGGCCTCTGTTGCCAAGTTGAGCAAAGTAATGCAATTTTGTCAGTTGGGTTTGACCCTCGTATGTCCGGAAGTATTTCAAGGTCATTGCTCCCTTTTTGTTTTGGTAAATAGGAGGCTTTGTTGGCAGAAGTGTTAGCACACTTTGAGAGAAGTTTGGGATCTGTGATAAAATGTAGATAGAGATTTGTGTTTTATATAACGTATCACGGACTTTTTTTTTATTAATTATTTCTTGGCATAAAGATTAATGGTGTCGACGATTGGCGTGTGGTACGTACTACAGGCCACCACGATATATACAGTACCAGTGGCTATAAGTCCCCTCTTTGAGGAGTGGCTAGAGAGGCGCCACGGCGTCCTCACCTTCCGCCTGACGCAGGTCCTCACCGGACATGGTTGTTTCGGGAGATTCCTGTTCTGGATAAGGCGGGAGGAAATGTCCAGGTGTCACCATTGTATGGATCGCCCGGAGGACTCGGTGGAGCATACGGTGGAGTTTCTGAATGTTTTTCAAGAGTGATTTCAGTTAAATAAAAGATTTTTTCCTGAAAAATTAACATTTATAAATAATGACGGGAATCGATTCAGAAGCCGATTCTGAGCAAACTACTTTCAGGTCTTGCGCTTATTCTGTTACACGTTGTATAAAATCAAATCTTTTCTCTTTATTTATAACTAGAGGACGTCACGCGGTTTCATCCACGTAGTTCCCGTTCCCGTAGGAGTACGTGGGTAAAATATAGCCTATGTTACTCGCTGATAATGTAGCTATTCATTGCTGAAAGAATTTTTCAAATCGGTCCAGTAGTTTTTAAGTTTATTTGTTACATACAAAAATACAAATCTTTCCTCTTTATAATTATAATATTACTAGCTGACCCTGCAAACGTTGTTTTGCCATATAAATGTTTGGGGTGGACCATCTTTATCACTTACTACCCTACCTACCCTACCCATCCTACCTACCCTACCTACCCTACCTATCCTATATTTCAAGTTGGATCAAACTGCACACGGTGTGCAAATTTGATTAAAATCGGTTGAGTAGTTTAGGAGTCCATCGCGGACAAACAACGTGACACGTAATTTATATATATTAAGATTATTAGTATAGCGCCCCGCGGTTTCACCCGCATAAGTCTCGATACCGTGGGAAAAAAAAAAAAGTATCCTATGTTCTTTTCCAGGGCATCATCTATATATGTGCTAAATTTCATCAAAATCCGTTCAGCCGTTTTAGCGTGAAGGCGTAACAAACAAACTTACTTTCGCATTTATATTAAGGATTTAAAATATTAGTTAGATATTCTAACACGTACAGAACCCACATATACAAAGTTAAAGCTTTGTCCACAAGTTGTTCAAAATGCTCTGTAGCATGGTTAATAAGCTAGGGCCTTATTTCCGTGAGGTTGTGTGACAAAACTAGAACTAAACTATAAAGTTAAAGCGAGCGAAACTGTGGGCGCAAACTATAGTAATTCATCACGGCATTCACGGCTGCTCGCAATTTATAACGAAGTATCAACTTTGCTGTTGTGGTGTTGGTTATTTTAGTTTGTGAATATTTACTACATGTTTATGTTGTTATTGATAGATGGATTTTTAAAAGCCGGTGATCTCTAGTTAACTTGAGAAAAAATTAGGTTAGAGTTACTTAATTTTGTTTTTAGCTTATTTTTACCACTCCTCTCGATGACGCATTTTAACTGACCAAACTCAAAAGGAATATTTCCAATTCGATTCGCAATCTTATCTATATTTATCTTTCTGTATAAATTCTTTTGTACGTGTGTTTGTCACCTAACTCCTTCTAAACGGCTGGACCGATTTGAATGAAATTTTGGGTGTATATTTGAGTGGTTGGTCTCTGTATGGTTTGAAAATACAATTGAACCGGTAGGTGGCGCTTTTCGGACAGGACAACGTCTGTCGGGTCCCCTAGTTATTTTTTATTATATCTCTCATTGAATGTGTTATAGATGTGTATAGAGGTAAAAAAAAGTAAATTTTTAAGTATCGCTTACAACAGAGGAAGAGCGCTGATGTCTGAAATACAGATACTTTATATCTAGTTTAGACAAAAATGTTCAATATCTGATCATAGAATTAAGTGTGTTATAGTGTATCATAGGGGCTTGTGGCTAAGTAATAACAGCTGCACGGGTCGATCGATCAGGTTAACCTACGCTTGCCGCGGTTGGTCCGTGGATGGGTGACCATCTTTACATACCAAGTCCCCTCCGTACCTCGGAAAGCACGTTAAGCCGTTGGTCCCGGCTGTCATTTGTAGATCTTTGACAGTCGTTACGGGTAGTTAGAAGCCCAAAAAGTCTGACAACCAGTCTTACCAAGGGGTATCGTGTTACCTAGTCACTAGGTTGTGGAGGTCAGATAGGCAGTCGCTCCATGTAAAATACTGGTATTCAGCTGCATCCGGTTAGACTGGAAACTGACCCCAACATAGTTGGGAAAAGGCTAGGCAGATGATGATGATAGTGTATCATCATATTATTTAAATGTCTGTATATTTTTGAACAAATAAATTATTCTTATTCTTTTGTCTGACTGGTCAGAAACTATCTATTCCTGATCTATGGTATAGGTAAGTGTAGAGAGATGTATAAAAAAGACAAACAACAAAATAACTTACATAATTGAAAAAAAAGGTATAAATAATAATATTAAACAAAATAGCTTTAATAAATAAATGTTTGGAAAATCCAAAAGTGCACGCCTCATAACGCTCATTCAAAAACAGAAAAATATTTATTAAACGACTTTTCATGAAGTATGTTTTGACTGCTTTTTTACCCATCAATATGGGTAAAATTTCTCACCTCGCAATCTTTACGTACTGTCAAAGACTATTTAGGTTTGCTTTGTTGGTTGCTAGGCAACGGAAGAACGAGAAGGAACGAAAAAAAATTGACCCAAATAACAGATTTTTTCGCAAGTTACAATGTTTTCAGGTTTCACACTTGATTGACGGATTTTTTAAAAACAATTTTGATGTTATTTTTTTCGTTTCTGCTACATTAAATCAATTTTTGAAAATACAGAATACAGAATGAATCTTCATTAAATTATATAGACAATCCTTACTTAATATTATAAATGCGAAAGTAAGTTTGTTTGTTACGCCTTCACGCTAAAACGGCTGAACGGATTTGGATAAAATTTGGCACATATATAGATGATGCCCTGGAAAAGAACATAGGATATTTTTTTTTCCCACGGGGTCGAGACTTATGCGGGTGAAACCGCGGGGCGCAGCTAGTGGTATATAAATTAAGTTGGTTCTGTATACTAGCAGGAGAGTAACAATAAAAAAAATAAAGTTTAAAAAACTGTAACCCGACTACGGGAAAATAAAAATGATCTAAAAAGTACGAAACAAGCAAATATTTCAGACAGAAATCAAGACATAGGTACAAAAATGGTCAAGGTAAAGCCGTCGTCGCATGCCATTATATTTTTGTAGGTGTTCTTGGCACCAACATGGTATACAGGCATGCGACCACGGCTTTACCTGGACCATTTTTGTACCTATGTCTTGATTTCTGTCTGAAATATTTGCTTGTTTCGTACTTTTTAGATCATTTTTATTTTCCCGTAGTCGGGTTACAGTTTTTTAAACTTTATTTTTTTATTTTATACTTTTCCGTTTTTACACTTGATAAACGTAAATAAGAGTAGAGTAATACAATAGTTCAGTAATTAGCCTATTTTAAATTCCAATAGCAGTGCATAGTGCTTTGGACGAAACCATAGAGCGATTTATTTCGACGCCAACACCATATATCGATATCGAGCTTCGAAGAAATCCAAAATATAAATATTTCGTTGTACTTGTTTTTCTTCATAAGAGTGGAATTACAAATCGGTACTACTTATTAAGATTTGATTAACTGCACGTTGGTAACATCTTGCGATACTACGTAGCACAGTCTCACTTTTGCTTGTTTTTAACGATTTAAACATATTTGTTTACTTTGAAAATATAATATTATATACATATTTGTAATGTGCTCGTCTAAGACCTTTCTTTTGATACCAAACATGTCATGATCATCCCATTTTAATTTTTTTCGAGGTTAGAAATTTACGTGTAAAGTCCACCAAATTAAATTTAGGGAAAAATTATATAGCCTATGTCACCCGGACCATTATTACAAATCTATTGATACCTCATTCATCAAAATCGGTTTAGTAGTTTAGGCGTTACGGTGGAACACACGTAAAAACAAACATACATACATACAAACATACATACATAGACTGCTAAAATCATAACCCTTCCTTTTGGCTTTGCCGTAGTCGGGTAAAAACAGTTGCAGAAAGGGGGCAAAACAAATGTTTCGATCGCAGAGCACTCTCTAATGCTTCGCATTATGAGTCGTCCAAAATCTATTTAGTTCAGAAACCTATTAAGCTTACTACCTAAATAAATCCGAAGTATAAAAATTAATGGCCTATTACAGTCCCAATCTGAGATTGCTTCCATTCGTCTCGTCTCGATATTAATAAATATTCAGTCGTGAACTAAACCCATTTAGTTGACTTGATTTCGAATTTCAGACCATAAATACGTCCGAAGATATACGTATTTATGGTACGTACATTTTACTTCAGATCAAAGGAAAAAATACAAAATGAAAGGACCCTGTTTCCAGGAAGATGGGGCAGAGATATGCCTCTTTCTTGGCCTTTACTTCACAGAAATCTTATGATTCTTCGATTTTTTAACCGACTTCCAAAAAGGAGGAGGTTATATGTTTGTACCTAGCATATGCTTTTTTTTTATGTGTGTCCACCGATTTCTCCGTCATTTGTGGACCGATTTTGAAAATTCTTTTTTGTTTGGAAGGGTATGCTCTCAAATTGGTCCCATACAAATTTTATTAATTTTGCTTGGGTAGTTTTTGAGTTAGCTACAAAATACGAATTTTTTTCCCACTTACTATGTAGAT
The DNA here is from genome assembly GCA_963680765.1 of Agrochola lychnidis. Taxonomy (NCBI): domain Eukaryota; kingdom Metazoa; phylum Arthropoda; class Insecta; order Lepidoptera; family Noctuidae; genus Agrochola; species Agrochola lychnidis. The sequence goes on along the minus strand of OY796869.1, from coordinate 8,355,040 downwards.
GTTATGATAAGTTCCTGTCACTGGTAGCAGGTAGTTGTATTCGAATGTGTGTGGGGTAGGTACCACAACTAAAAAGTGAAAAAAAAAAAACTTTTTACAAAAAAAAAACCGACTTAAAAAAAAACACTACAAAGTGAAAAATAACTTTAATTTCGGAAGTCGGTGGCAAAAAACGAAAATACAAAACCCAAGACACCGACTTACGAAATTAAAGTTATTTTTCACTTTGTAGTGTTTTTTTTTTTTTGAAGTCGGTTGTTTTTTTTTTTGTAATTCTTATATATTAAGGTTTGTTTATAAGCGTTGCTTAAACTTAATGATAATCGTCTTCTTAACCATACAATTATTGACATTTAAACGTCACTTAAGACCAGGCACTCCAAAGACAATTTCCACGCAAACTCCGCCCCCATGCATTCCACCACTCCACTATGTGCTAAACGCTAACACATCAGTAATAAAGTTGAATATCGCGTGCGCTCTATGGTAGTTTTCGAGCATGGAATAAAAGTGCAAAGGGCAACTGATTGAAATCTGATGACTGACGAAACACGAGGTTTACCGAAGAACATTAAGGCGCAACTAGCCGATACTTTTTCCACTGTTACACATTGTACATCCAAAGTAAAACATGAAGTCGTTTTGTCTTATTATTAATTTTGTCTGTACAGATGCAGAATAGTAAAAAAAAGCAATTAAAAAGTTATGAGCCAACAAAGATTCGTTTTTCCTGCTAATTTTAACGCAACTTTAGGAGTAAATAAGTAATAAAAGAAGTATAAAATCACCAAAACAAAGCTCGTTCCGACAAAGCTCAATTGTCGAAGATAAACTTTATTCGTAATTGATTCATGCAGTAGTTTTTTCATAAAACTCCACCTTCCAAAGGACTTTTCGTAATTTTTTACGCGCTCGTTTGACTAAAATCGTTCTGAACGGTGTTTGTGTGCGTGCGAACTAGAGTTTGTGCATGTAGACCAGCGTCTAACTGCTCATCACTGATACTATCTCTGTCGGACACGATGCCAGGTGAGATAGCATGCTTTTTGACCAAGCCCACCAATGAGTTCGAGCCCGCGACTAGTTCAACCTTAAGAACATATTTGTGCTGTACCTTGTAGTACACCCACATTTCGCCAGTTATGCTTAAGCCCCATGTAATAGGGGGCCAGCTTATTGCTATCGAACTCAACCCCTCATACACTTGCAACCACTAGACTAACGAATTAGTTCTTGATCTAGGTCTTTACCTAATCCTATCAATTCCAGGTACAGCCTCCATCCACACAAACAATTTCGCCTCTGCCTAGTTACAGCAATACCTAGATTTCTCGGTAACTCGAAATAGCTACACAAAACGGTATCAATTTGTCCCATTGTTTGCAACCGAGCCTGTTATCTGCGATATTCTCTTTGAAGTAGATATATAGTAATATAACTATCGACATATATATAGCTACATAATACGAATTCATTGGCATAATCCTGTATTGACGCACAGTCTGTTCTACTATTGTATGTATTAAACCGATTTGTCTACTATATACATACATAGTTTAATCGGATCATGTATTACTAAGGTTCTTGATGTTTAAGAGAAAAGTGTACGAGCGCCGATAGTAAGTTAGATATTTCCACAAAATATCTCTTATGGCACAATTTTGTGAAAGATGATTTAGTAAATACTGATTGCGTCCCGCGGTTTCACCTGCATAAGTCTCGATCCTCAGTCATGGTTCCTCCCTATCAAAACGTCCTAAAAGCAAATGGTCCTATTAGCAAATCGTCCTATGATATGCCAAATTTCATCTATATCACAGGCCTTACGCCTACCAGAAGGACACGGTGGAGATCTGCCCGGCTTGGCCGGACCATCGCCGTGTCCTTGTGGAGGCGATCGGCGCCGGTGATGTCTCGCGTCCGGCCCTGGTCCAAGCCATGGTACGGCGCGAGAGGGCTTGGGAGGCCGTCACCTCGTACGAAGCAGTAATGCTCGCGAAGGAGGAAGCGGAACGCGTGAGGGAGAGGCAAATTTCGCGTCCTCACGCCCCTAACCGTCGCAGGAGACGCCCTGGGCGTCGGAAATCGCAGGCCGTTTCCCGGCCACCGTAGGCGCGGGCTTGCGGACGCGGACGATGAACAATGGGTAGCTTGCCGCCCGATAAGGACCAGGCCCGGGTCGACGACTCGTTGTGTTCCACGCGCGCCTCATAGAGAGGTCAGCACAACTGAAGGGGTCTGCTGGGGCCGACGCCTGCCGAGATTTTGGATTTGTCCGAAAGGGATATCGTGGCCCCCGGCAACATGGCAACTGAAGGAACACGGGTGGGTTTGAGTCCGTAAGAGTCTGTAAAACAAAATAAATCAATATAACTGTTATGTATTGTCCTATAATAATTTGAAAATGTACTTTATATTGTGGTGAGAAATAAAATCTTATCTTATATCTGTTCAGCCGTTTAGACGTGAAAGAGTAATAACAAACAAAAGAACTCACTTTCGCATTTATAATATATAGTTCGGATAGTTAGGATTATAACTAGAAAGCGGGAGATAAAAGAAAGAAAGAAAATACGTTTATTTGCGGTAAACATGACTCAAAGAAAGAACATAAAACAAAAAAGAACAAGTTGAGGGAAAATATGCGCCACATCCACGCAAAACGGTCATCGCTCAGCATTTTAGTGGCATGAGGAACAGGGTGTAAAGTTCACTCATCCACCATAGAAAAGGGAGGATCCTCCGACCAGACGGATGTTGTGTCTGGCAGGCAATTGTCCCACGGTTTGAAGTTGAAATCTTGTATGTATGTCGATCGCTCGGTAAACTCTAACTGCGCGATGCAGGATTTGTGTGACGTCATGTCTTTGATGCGTAGTTCGTATGTGGCGGTGTAACCGCTACAGCATAATGCTGCGACCCCATGCGAGACAGAGCCCTAGTGCTGGTTATCAGCAACAGCCGGCGTTGACGTTATGACGTCGACCGGTGCAGCATAAAATTAAAAATAAAATAAATATACAATAATTCTACATGTTTTTAAATATCATGTGTGTGTGTTGTGTTTTTGTCATGTTTTGTTTTTAGATGATAGTTGATCGCAGAGCAATTTCGATACACACACACAGAGACACAGCAGTACTAATACAATAGGGTAGTTTCCTAGGTAAAAAAAAAGAAATTCTATTTAGTACGTCTTTCAGATAATAAAAAATATTAGACACGTATTTTTTGCTTTATCATATTAATCAAAAATAACTGAGAAAACACTCATTAAAGTTGCGGAGTGAGGGCTCGCTACGTCACAACGTCGTATAAAATCTAGCAAGGAGTGACGTCATGCCACATTTTAACTCAATGTATCGCCGTAATCTTTTGATTACGTCAAATAAGAAAAAATACGTGTCCATTATTTTTTTATTATCTGAAAGCCGGCTTAATAATCAAACATTTGGACACAAGCCTATTCGTAGCGCCGAATGTGAGCACAACTTCTGAAACGGTGCGCCTCCAAAGCCGTCAGTCTATATGTAATTTGAATTGTGAAGCGTATTTACATTGCTGTCTCTTATAGCGACCGGCGAGGCGTCACAGTGGTATGTTCAGTTGATAGAAAATAAATTAGATAGCTTAGAAATTATAGTTTTACAGTTTAAAATATCTTTCAAAACCTTTAATATTGAAAAGAATGACTCCCTTTTACAACCAACTCGTTCGCTTTAGTAGACATTCACAGTGGTAGGGGACGTAACTATGCAAATATTTTAAAATAACTTCTGGAAAAGCGGGTTTAATATATTTCCCTGTCGTAAAACTGTGGAAAGGCGGGTCTTGAAATAAAGCAGATAGGTGCAGACGGTTTATTTTTAAATTAAAATGCCTCGTTAGTCTAGTAGTTACAAGTGCGACGGTTGAGGATAGGTCTTGGGTTCGATCGTCAGGGGCCTATTTACAACTAACTAGCTTCGCCTGCACGATACCTTTTTAAATTATCACCTATGTTACTCTGTGATAATCAATGATCGGAGTAGGTAGATTGATTTTTCGTACTCGCATCATGAATAGTCATAGAAATCATAACATGAATAAGCCTTTTTTCCGGGATTTCATTTTGGTACTTACGGGATTGAATCAAATATTGTTAAAGTAAGGATTTTTAAACTACTACATTAGAAATTTATAGAATGCGATAGATAAACATTTAAAATATATTATTATATTGTATTGTTTTATAGTATACCTATCCTTTTCCTGGAGTCCGATCACCTATCTATACATATAATAAAATCGTAGCGAAGTCAAAACTGTACATTGAATATTTTTGAAAAAAAGTAATTGCTACGAGGTCTAGGATCGATTCTAATGCCGAAAATATTTTTTTTAGAATTTTTGTCTGTTTGTCTGTTTGTCTGTATGTATGTTCCAGCATCGCGCAAATTCTACCGGACAGATTCTGTTAAAATTTTGCATAGATATTCCCTGTGTATCTGGTCAAACTATAGGGTATAAACTATCACGCTATTTACTATGGGGGACGAGCAATATTACATTATGTTGTATTTTTATGTTCTAGCATGACGCAAATTCTACCGGATAGATTCTGTTAAAATTTTGCATAGGTGTTCCCTATAAGTCTGGTCAAACTATAGGGTATAAACTATCACGCTATTTACTATGGGGGACGAGCAATATTATATTATGTTCGTATTTTTGGGAAAAAACGCGCCAAAATTTTAGGATATTGTCGATGGTTATCGATTTAACTTTTTAAATGATTATCATCACGCTATACCTTTATGGAACTAAGCAGTCAATCAAAAAATATATAGGAACGGCTATTTTAGACAAGTTTCAGCAAAGCAATTAGCTCAGCGGTTGGGCGGTTGCTTTGCAAACGTGGGGTTGTAAGTTCGATTCCCACCTACGGTTTCTTTTTTTTTCACATTTTGTTATACGATTATTTTTTTTTTTTGATAATCTACCTATAATCTATAGATATAATAAAATCGTAACGAAGTCAATTTTTTTTAAAGAAAGTTATTGCTAAGAGGTCTGGGATCGATTCTTATGCGGAAAATAAAGTTTTTAGAATGTTTGTCTGTACCAACCGTAGGGCATAAACTATCACGCTATTTGCTATGGGGGATGAGCAATATTACATCATGTTCGTATTTTTCTCTGCAAATTGTAAAAGGACGCGCCAAAAGGTTGGGATATTGTAGGTAGGTAGTTACCGATTTAACTTTTTAAATGATTATCATCACGCTACCTTTTATATAGGAACGGCTATTTTAGCTAACTTTCAACAAAGCGAATAAGTAAGCGGTTGGACGAATGATTTGAAGTCCTGAGGGTCTACCACCAGCTCAAAAGCAGTATTATTTTAATATTACTTTAGTTTACTTCAGTGTGGGAAAGAGATGAAGCTCTACAGGATGTATAGCTCCATCTCTTTCTCCCACTGAAGTAACATTAAAATAATACTGCTTTATGAGCTGGTGGTAGGCCGCCCGGGGTAGTAAGTTCGATTTACATCTGTTTTTTTTAAACTCTTTTTGTTAAACGATTTTTTTTTGGATTGTGTATGTAATAGTTCATAGAATGTATTAATTCACAAAAAATGGAAAACTTCGTAAGCTATGGGAAACTACTAAGTTACAAGTACTTTACAGTCACAAAACATTCAAGGTTGTATTCTGATCATTTTAGAGCAAAAGACTGTAGGAATAAAATGTTTTTTTACAGATTTTGACAGCAGATTTGTCCTAGCGATTTTATAATATGTATGTGGATCTTCTGGAATCGCTGCCACACTGCTTCCTGGTGGCAAAACAGCGCACGTCATGTTTAAGATTCCCATCGATTTAGAGAGCAACGAAACACCTGTTTGTGGGGTGTCACGCAACAGTAACAAGGGATGTGTGCTTAGGGGATTGCGCTTCGTCGTATGGGATGAATGCGTTATGGCAAAAAGGAAAGCAGTGGAAACTGTAAACAGAACCCTGCAGGACATCCGCAGAAACCAAGATATGATGGGTGGTGTCACAGTTTTGACAAAAAAAGTGAAAACTTCGTTGAAAAGGTCGACTCTATGGTCGAGAGTTCATAAACTGCGCTTGGCCATCATCATACGAGCTCGGCTTGGCGGTAATTCAAATGCTCAAGAATTCTCCGATGTTCTTCTAAAAGTTGGTGAAAGCACTCTACCAGAGACTCTTGGTAGAGTAGATCCCACTTTAGAAGATCTTATTCGTCTGATATACGGGGATATCAGTCAAATACCGTACCAAGAGAATTCTTAGGTGTGTTTCCGTTTTAACTCCGAAGATGATCAAGCTACAGCGATCAACCACAGTATTCTCTCACAAATTGAAGGGAGTGAAGTGATATACACCTCCATTAATACTGATGTGGAGGAAGATGATGCCAAATATCACCCCGTAGAATTTCTCAATTTACAAATAGAAAGAAAAGAAAGAAAGAAAAAACATTTATTTGGACACAGTTCGCGAAACACAAAACACAAATTACAGTGGAAATAAAAAATAGTGTTTTTAAAACAATAGTGTGTGCCTCACGGCTGCGCCAAAAAGGTTCATTTCAGCATTAAATGGCAAGTGGACTTCCGGTTGTATATCTGTGTAACGGAAACCAGCTCAAAGTCATGTCTTTGCAGAGAAACGTCATCGAGGTGGAAATTCTAACAGGTTGTGGCGATGGTGAGACAGTGTTTATAGCGCGTATAAAGTACAAATTCCCCACCATTACCAGTTAAAGCGCGTGCAGTTCTCTGGGAGTGTATGCTTTGCGATCAACAAGTCACAGGGGCCGACACTGCCGGCTGCGGGTGTCGACCTCAGGATAAGCTGCTTCTCACACGGACAACTGTTACGTCGCTTGCTCCCGAGTCACCATTCCTGACTATCTGTATATTTTGGCTACTGAGAATAAAACTACAAACGTAGTATACAGGGAAGTTTTATAAAAATGTGGCTGTTATTGTAGTATATTGTGATGTCTTACGATTTCCATGCGAACGAAGTCGCGGGCAGAAGCTAGTATACTATTAAAAAGACAGCAAAAGCGTTAAACATTTCTTATTCATATTGATGTATTCTTTATTCTACACATTACAATATTTGAAATTCCTTAAAAAAATCTTAATAATTTCAAAATCCCGGAATCCCGGATACATATGCATACTAATATATACGTGCCAGTTCATTGATCCCAAATCACTCTACCTACTCCGATCTCTGGTGATAATATAGCATTCTACTGGCGTTTTTTTTTTTTTTGATAAAACTTTGCCCCACATTAGGAATTACTCCTGTATTGTGAGTGCGTTTACAAACATTTATGCTCACATACACAAACAGCCAGACCCGGAACAGTTGGAAATCGGTCCTGTAGTTTTTGAGTTTACTCATTACAAACAAACCAACATACAAAAACTTTTTACAAAAAAAAAACAACCGACTTCAAAAAAATACTACAAAGTGAAAAATAACTTTAATTTCGGAAGTCGGTGTCTTTGGTTTTTAATTTTCGTTCTTTGTCACCGACTTCCGAAATTAAAGTTATTTTTCACTTTGTAGTGTTTTTTTTGAAGTCGGTTGTTTTTTTTTTTGTAAAAAGTTTTTATTTTTCACTTTTTAGTTGTGATACCTACCCCACACAAATTCGAATACCTGCTATGTAAATAACAGTGACAGGAAGTTATCATAATATCATCCACATATTAAGTGAGGCAAAAATAACTATTATTGAAGCTAACTCAAAAACTACCCAAGCAAAGTTAATAAAAATTTATATGGGACCACCTCTGAAGTATGGTCTACCAAACAAAAAAGAACCATCAAAATCAATTCATAAATGACGGAGTAATCGCGTAACAAACATACATAAAAAAACCTCCTCCTTTTGGAAGTCGGTTAAAAAATAAACAAATCTTTTTTCTTTATAATATTAGTTTAGACAATTCGACATAGGGTAGGGTTGCGTAAGTCGTAAACCCCTGCTGTAGTTTTTAGGCTAATTGAAATTAATCAGTGTGTGTGTGTTGTTGTTAATGTGGGTGTACTACAGGTACACCTCTGCCCAACCCTTCGGGGAATACAGGCTTGATGTTATGTTGTGAAATTAATCAAATTCTTTGCGTCCACTGAATCTTATTTATTTAGCTATCAACCAGCATTCATAAAAAATACTAAAATCTTTAATCATAATTTGTTAATTAGCGTTTAACAAAAAAGTTTATTCGGTACGATTAAGGGGTTACCTAATTCTCACCGTCTAAAGTCGTACTTCGAATAAGGTGTCGGAGACGATACATAAATAATAAAACACGAAATCATTAACACAAATTAAAAACAACAAAGAAATAATTTTGAAGGGGATCAAGTGGAAATCTTTCTTACTTGGAGTCATCAGAATAGTGCATCAGGTAATTGATCATTTTCTTCAAAATTCCTTAGTTGTTTTATAAAAGTAAAGAATAAACTAGACTCTAAATGAAAGTCACACAAAGGGCAATAGAGAGGGCTATGCTTGGAGTTTCTCTACGTGATCGAATCAGAAATGAAGAGATCCGCAGGAGAACCAAGGTAACCGACATAGCCCGAAGAATTGCCAAACTTAAGCGGCAATGGGCAGGGCACATTGCTCGCAGAACGGATGGCCGATGGGGCCGAAAGGTTCTAGAGTGGCGACCGCGTACCGGAAGACGTAGCGTTGGAAGGCCTCCTACAAGATGGACCGATGACCTTGTGAAGGCCGCAGGAATCCGTTGGATGCGGAAAGCACAGAATCGGTCGAAGTGGAGGTGCTTGGGGGAGGCCTATGTCCAGCAGTGGACGTCTTTCGGTTGAAATTATGAAATGAATGTAATGTTGTTTTAATATAAGTTATCGTCCATTTCGGCTGTAGTCCTATGTCATTTCGTTAGGTCTTTATAATTTTGTTCTGTTGTACGATTTAAAAATTCACCGCAGGTACGTATTAAGCGAGGGCCTTTAAAGTCAAAACCACTGACATAACTTTCCATAATCCATTTTCTATTAGACTGACTATTATCTTTGGCTTTGCATCTGTGTCCAACTCTCTTAGAAGTTTAGAATGCGCTCGTCCAGAAAATCTTTTGTAGGTATCCCTTTGAAGAGTGCCTGTGTGGGAACTATGTAAAGCAATTACTGTTAGAGGTGTCAGTGTCAGGCTTTTTGTTTTAATTTATGCACATGACGTTTAAGATTTTGGTAGACAGGAGTCTAGGTCGCAGTAGTAAGTAACCGCTGTAACCTTAACCGTTCTAGCTAAATGAAGAAGCTTATAGGAAACAGTATAGTTCCCATATACCTACAATATGCAGACTGTATTTAGAAATCACACACTGGCACTGGGACTTATATTTGTCTGGTTTTCACACTCCCCTGCTAATTTCTTACATCGCACTTTACACTTTTTATTTGATTTTAATTTTTAATCTGCTGTTAATTATATTGTGTGCTTTTTGGTTTATGCTAAATAAATGTTTTTTCTTTCTTTTTTTCTTCTTTAAATCCAGGTACATAAATGTCGGTTCTTAAGTTAAATATGACAGAAATAATTTTATCGTCTCGTCTTTTTTAATAGTCGCTAATACGAATTTTTCGTGACCGCGTCTTTGATTGGTTCGATTCTCAAATCAGGCAAGTGTCATTGAGCCTAAGTTCGGTTTCAATTTATCCTTGATAGCGCTCTTATACAGTTTGATTCTTCATAATGTGCACATATCGAAATGAAGGAATCTATCCTTAATTTTAACGACAGAAAAAATATTTAAAAAAATCTAAATGTATATTTTTTATGGAATTAAAAAAAAAATGTAACAAAACTGTGTTACTTTTAAACTAAATCATCTATCGTGATGAAATAAACTCCATAATGATTGGAAGTAATTAAGCGTCTACATAAAATGAAAATTGAGAAAAAAACCTCAATTGAAAATAAACAATGTTGTTTTTTTAGTTTTTTTTTCATAAATTTTTACAATAATTGTAAAGTTTATAAATAAGATGCCAAAGAGAACAATTTTTTTTTTATATATAAAAAAACAAAAAAAAACATTTTTTTTATGTTTTGTCCGTCGATAAAATTAAGCATAGATTCCCCTCATTTCGATATGTGCACATTATGAAGAATCACACTGTATCAATGCAGTAGGTGGCTTTCGTAATTCAAGTTTTAACACTGATGGCGGTTGACTGTACACCGTTACCACTATAGTCCCCGCGTGACTGCTAGTTAGGAGGTAGAAAAAAGCTAAGCGTTAGCTTAGCTTAGTTATCAGTCTGCCAATTTTGTCAATGGTGCCCTCCGCCGTCTCACCGCTCGCATTCCTCAGGCGGTGACTAGCTCTCGCGCACGGACTATAGATAAATAACAGACACTGGACACTGGCATTAAAATAATACATCTTGTCTTACCCTTTTCGAAGTACAAGCTTAAAGATACAAAAATAAACTACACTACAAACGACGCTAAAAAGAATATAAGTAGGAATTTAAAATTTAAAAAATGAACAAAGCTCTAATACCAACATAAACAAAATAAATTAATCCTCGTAAAAGTGTTCAGTACACACGTATCATCAGAGTTTGTATGTTAGCAACAAAAGTATCCATGATCTTTACGAGTTACCATATTTTGATTAATAAAAGGTGGATTTTTGAGATGGGGCAGTATGAACTGGCCGTGAGGCCACACTATTGTTGTAAAAAAAATGATTTCCATTTTGTTATTTGTGTTTTGTGTTTTACGAACTGTGTCCAAACAAATGTTTTTCTTTCTTTCTTTTCTTTACCTTTAAGATAAGATAAGATCATTTATTTGTCCAAAACATAAGTATACACACATGGCATGCAAGGTGTTACATAAAATTATAGCAGCGTCATGTTTTGTCTTAACGGCGTACAAATATAAATATGTTGGTTATTTTTATTAATAGGATAAACCGTTGATGCTACAGGAAAGTGGGCTTAGGAGGCTTAACTTTTTGAGACATTTGATCTGTATTCACAAATTTAAAAAAAAGTACAGACAACAAGGAAATGGGCAATTTTCACAAATACTTTTTTTGATGCCAATCGATCCTGTTTTTTATAGGAATACTAGCTGACCCCGGCAAACGTTGTTTTGCCAATTATTTGTTTGGGGTTCAACCCTTATCACTTAGGGGTATGAAAAATAGATAGTAGCCGATTCTCAGACCTACTAAATATGCATATAAAATCGTCGTTTCGGAGGAGTAAGGTAACTAACATTGTGACACGAAAATTTTATTTATAAGAAAAAAACTACCGGTTCAACTGAAGTTTGAGTACTAGAAAGTCAGAAATCGCACAAAACTTTTCCGATATATTTCGTAGGAAACGTAACTTCTACTTTTTTATTTAATTTTTTTATGATGAATAGACTGGCTTATGGCTAAATAATAACAGCCACACGGATCGATCCATCAGGTTAAACTACGCTTGCTGGGGTTGGTCCATGGATGCGCGACCATTTCTACATACCAAGACTCCTCCGTGCCTCGGAAAGCACGTTAAGCCGTTGGTCCCGGCTGTCATTCGTGGATCTTTGACAGTAGTTACGAATCGTCTGAAGCCCGAAACTCTGACAACCAGTCTTACCAACGGGTATCGTATTACCGAGTAATACGATACGAGTTGTGGAGGTGAAATAGGCAGTCACTCCATGTAAAATACTGGTAATCAGCTGCATCCGGTTAGACAAAGTCGATAAAAATAAAGTCGATAAAAACAGAGTCGATAAAAAACAAAGTCGATAAAAAACAAAGACGATAAAAAACAAAGTCGATAAATACAAAGTCGATAAAACAAAGTCGATAGAAACAAAGTCGATAAAAACAAAGTCGATAAACCAATGTCGATAAAACAAAGTCGATAAAAACAAAGTCGATAAAAAACAAAGTCGATAAAAAACAAAGTCGATAAAAAACAAAGTCGATAAAACAATGTCGATAAAACAAAGTCGATAAAAACAAAGTCGATAAAAAACAAAGTCGATAAAAAACAAAGTCGATAAAAAACAAAGTCGATAAAAAACAAAGTCGATAAATACAAAGTCGATAAAACAAAGTCGATAGAAACAAAGTCGATAAAAACAAAGTCGATAAAACAATGTCGATAAAACAAAGTCGATAAAAACAAAGTCGATAAAAAACAAAGTCGATAAAAAACAAAGTCGATAAAACAAAGTCGATAAAAACAAAGTCGATAAAACAAAGTCGATAAAAACAAAGTCGACAAAAACAAAGTAAATAAAAACAAAGTCGATAAAACAATGTCAATAAAACAAAGTCGATAAAAACAAAGTCGATAAAACAAAGTCGATAAAAAAAAAGTCGATAAAACAAAGTCGATAAAAACAAAGTCGACAAAAACAAAGTAAATAAAAACAATGTCGATAAAACAAAGTCGATAAAACAAAGTCGATAAAAACAAAGTCGATAAAAAACAAAGTCGATAAAAAATAAAGTCGATAAAAAACAAAGTCGATAAACCAAAGTCGATAAAACAAAGTCGATAAAACAAAGTCGATATTACAAAGTCGATAAAACAAAGTCGATAAAAACAAAGTCGATAAATCAAAGTCGATAAACACAAAGTCGATAAAAAACAATGTCGATAAAAACAAAGTCGATAAAACAAAGTCGATAAAAACAAAGTCGATAAAAACAAAGTCGATAAAACAAAGTCGATAAAAACAAAGTCGATAAAACAATGTCGATAAAAACAAAGTCGATAAAAAACAAAGTCGATAAAACAAAGTCGATAAAACAAAATCGATAAAAACACAGTCGATAAAACAACGTCGATAAAACAAAGTCGATAAAAACAAAGTCGATAAAACAAAGTCGATAAAACAAAGTCGATATTACAAAGTCGATAAAACAAAGTCGATAAAAACAAAGTCGATAAATCAAAGTCGATAAACACAAAGTCGATAAAAAACAATGTCGATAAAAACAAAGTCGATAAAACAAAGTCGATAAAAACAAAGTCGATAAAAACAAAGTCGATAAAACAAAGTCGATAAAAACAAAGTCGATAAAACAATGTCGATAAAAACAAAGTCGATAAAAAACAAAGTCGATAAAACAAAGTCGATAAAACAAAATCGATAAAAACACAGTCGATAAAACAACGTCGATAAAACAAAGTCGATAAAAACAAAGTCGATAAAAACAATGTCGATAAAACAATGTCGATAAAACAAAGTCGATAAAACAAAGTCGATAAAACAAAGTCGATAAAAGAAAGTCGATAAAAACAAAGTCGATAAAACAATGTCGATAAAAACAAAGTCGATAAAACGAAGTCGATAAAACAAAGTCGATAAAAATAAAGTCGATAAAAAACAAAGTCGATAAACCAAAGTCGATAAAACAAAGTCGATAAAACAAAGTTGATAAAAACAAAGTCGATAAATCAAAGTCGATAAACACAAAGTCGATAAAAAACAATGTCGATAAAAACAAAGTCGATTAAACAAAGTCGATAAAAAACAAAGTCGATAAAAAAAGTCGATAAAACAAAGTCGATAAAAAACAAAGTCGATAAAAACAATGTCGATAAAACAAAGTCGATAAAACAAAGTCGATAAAAACAAAGTCGATAAAACGAAGTCGATAAAACAAAGCCGATAAAAACAAAGTCGATAAAACAATGTCGATAAAACAAAGTCGATAAAAACAAAGTCGATAAAAAACAAAATCGATAAACCAAAGTCGATAAAGCAAAGTCGATAAAAACAAAGTCGATAAAAAAAGTCGATAAAACAAAGTCGATAAAACAAAGTCGATAAAAACAAAGTCGATAAAACAATGTCAATAAAACAAAGTCGATAAAAACAAAGTCGATAAAAACAAAGTCGACAAAAACAAAGTAAATAAAAACAATGTCGATAAAACAAAGTCGATAAAAACAATGTCGATAAAACAAAGTCGATAAAAACAAAGTCGATAAAACAATGTCGATAAAACAATGTCGATAAAACAAAGTCGATAAAAACAAAGTCGATAAAACAAAGTCGATAAAAACAAAGTGGATAAAAACAAAGTCGATAAAAACAATGTCGATAAAACAAAGTCGATAGAAACAAAGTCGATAAAAACAAAGTCGATAAAAACAAAGTCGATGAAAACAAAGTCGATAAAAACAAAGTCGATAAAAACAAAGTCGATGAAAACAAAGTCGATAAAAACAAAGTCGATAAAAACAATGTCGATAAAACAAAGTCGAAAAAAACAATGTCGATAAAACAATGTCGATAAAAACAAAGTCGATAAAACAATGTTGATAAAACAAAGTCGATAAAAACAAAATCGATAAGACAAAGTCGATAAAAACAAAGTCGATAAAAAACAAAGTCGATAAAACAAAGTCGATAAAACAATGTCGTTAAAACAATGTCGATAAGAACAAAGTCGATAAAAACAATGTCGATAAAAAAACGTCGATAAAACAAAGTCGATAAAAACAAAGTCGATAAAAAAACGTCGATAAAACAAAGTCGATAAAAACAAAGTCGATAAAACAAAGTCGATAAAAACAAAGTCGATAAAACAAAGTCGATATTACAAAGTCGATAAAACAAAGTCGATAAAAACAATGTCGATAAAACAAAGTCGATAAAAACAAAGTCGATAAAAACAAAGTCGATAAAACAAAGTCGATAAAACAAAGTCGATATTACAAAGTCGATAAAACAAAGTCGATAAAAACAATGTCGATAAAACAAAGTCGATAAAAACAAAGTCTATAAAACAAAGTCGATAAAAACAAAGTCGATAAAACAAAGTCGATAAAAACAAAGTCGATAAAAACAATGTCGATAAAACAAAGTCGATAAAAACAAAGTCGATAAAAACAAAGTCGATAAAAACAAAGTCGATAAAACAAAGTCGATATTACAAAGTCGATAAAACAAAGTCGATAAAAACAATGTCGATAAAACAAAGTCGATAAAAACAAAGTCTATAAAACAAAGTCGATAAAAACAAAGTCGATAAAACAAAGTCGATAAAACAAAGTCGATAAAACAATGTCGATAAAAACAAAGTCGATAAAAACAATGTCGATAACACAAAGTCGATAAAACAAAGTCGATAAAAACAATGTCGATAAAACAAAGTCGATAAAACAAAGTCGATAAAAACAAAGTCGATAAAACAAAGTCGATAAAACAAAGTCGATATTACAAAGTCGATAAAAACAAAGTCGATAAAACAATGTTGATAAAACAAAGTCGATAAAAACAAAGTCGATAAGACAAAGTCGATAAAAACAAAGTCGATAAAAACAAAGTCGATAAAAACAAAGTCGATAAAACAATGTCGATAAAACAAAGTCGATAAAAACTAAGTCGAAAAAACAAAGTCGATAAAAAACAAAGTCGATAAAAAACAAAGTCGATAAACCAAAGTCGATAAAACAAAGTCGATAAAACAAAGTCGATATTACAAAGTCGATAAAAACAAAGTCGATAAAACAATGTTGATAAAACAATGTCGATAAAAACAAAGTCGATAAGACAAAGTCGATAAAAACAAAGTCGATAAAAACAAAGTCAATAAAACAATGTTGATAAAACAATGTCGATAAAAACAAAGTCGATAAGACAAAGTCGATAAAACAAAGTCGATAAAAACAATGTCGATAAAACAAAGTCGATAAAACAAAGTCGATAAAAACAAAGTCGATAAAACAATGTCGATAAAACAAAGTCGATATTACAAAGTCGATAAAAACAAAGTCGATAAAACAAAGTCGATAAAACAAAGTCGATAAAACAAAGTCGATAAAACCAAAGTCGATAAAACAAAGTCGATAAAACAAAGTCGATATTACAAAGTCGATAAAAACAAAGTCGATAAAACAATGTTGATAAAACAAAGTCGATAAAAACAAAGTCGATAAGACAAAGTCGATAAAAACAAAGTCGATAAAAACAAAGTCGATAAAACAAAGTCGATAAAAAACAAAGTCGATAAAAAACAAAGTCGATAAAAAACAAAGTCGATAAAACAAAGTCGATAAAAACAAAGTCGATAAAAACAATGTCGATAAAACAATGTCGATAAAACAATGTCGATAAAACAAAGTCGATAAAACAAAGTCGATAAAACAAAGTCGATAAAAACAAAGTCGATAAAACAAAGTCGATAAAACAAAGTCGATTAAAACAATGTCGATAAAACAAAGTCGATAAAAACAATGTCGATAAAACAAAGTCGATAAAACAAAGTCGATTAAAACAATGTCGATAAAAACAAAGTCGATAAAACAAAGTCGATAAAAACAATGTCGATAAAACAAAGTCGATAAAACAAAGTCGATAAAAACAAAGTCGATACAACAAAGTCGATAAAACAAAGTCGATAAAACAATGTTGTTAAAACAAAGTCGATAAAAACAAAGTCGATAAGACAAAGTCGATAAAAACAAAGTCGATAAAAACAAAGTCGATAAAACAAAGTCGATAAAAACAAAGTCAATAAAACAATGTTGATAAAACAATGTCGATAAAAACAAAGTCGACAAGACAAAGTCGATAAAACAAAGTCGATAAAAACAATGTCGATAAAACAAAGTCGATAAAACAAAGTCGATAAAAACAAAGTCGATAAAACAATGTCGATAAAACAAAGTCGATATTACAAAGTCGATAAAAACAAAGTCGATAAAACAAAGTCGATAAAACAAAGTCGATAAAACAAAGTCGATAAAACCAAAGTCGATAAAACAAAGTCGATAAAACAAAGTCGATATTACAAAGTCGATAAAAACAAAGTCGATAAAACAATGTTGATAAAACAAAGTCGATAAAAACAAAGTCGATAAGACAAAGTCGATAAAAACAAAGTCGATAAAAACAAAGTCGATAAAACAAAGTCGATAAAAAACAAAGTCGATAAAAAACAAAGTCGATAAAAAACAAAGTCGATAAAACAAAGTCGATAAAAACAAAGTCGATAAAAACAATGTCGATAAAACAATGTCGATAAAACAATGTCGATAAAACAAAGTCGATAAAACAAAGTCGATAAAACAAAGTCGATAAAAACAAAGTCGATAAAACAAAGTCGATAAAACAAAGTCGATAAAACAAAGTCGATTAAAACAATGTCGATAAAACAAAGTCGATAAAAACAATGTCGATAAAACAAAGTCGATAAAACAAAGTCGATTAAAACAATGTCGATAAAAACAAAGTCGATAAAACAAAGTCGATAAAAACAATGTCGATAAAACAAAGTCGATAAAACAAAGTCGATAAAAACAAAGTCGATACAACAAAGTCGATAAAACAAAGTCGATATTACAAAGTCGATAAAAACAAAGTCGATAAAAATAAAGTCGATAAAACAAAGTCGATAAAAACTAAGTCGAAAAAACAAAGTCGATAAAAAACAAAGTCGATAAAAAACAAAGTCGATAAACCAAAGTCGATAAAACAAAGTCGATAAAACAAAGTCGATATTACAAAGTCGATAAAAACAAAGTCGATAAAACAATGTTGATAAAACAATGTCGATAAAAACAAAGTCGATAAGACAAAGTCGATAAAAACAAAGTCGATAAAAACAAAGTCGATAAAACAAAGTCGATAAAAACAAAGTCGATAAAAACAATGTCGATAAAAACAATGTCGATAAAACAACGTCGATAAAACAAAGTCGATAAAAACAAAGTCGATAAAACAAAGTCGATAAAACAAAGTCGATAAAACAATGTCGATAAAAACAAAGTCGATAAAAACAATGTCGATAAAACAAAGTCGATAAAACAAAGTCGATAAAAACAATGTCGATAAAACAAAGTCGATAAAACAAAGTCGATAAAAACAAAGTCGATAAAACAAAGTCGATAAAACAAAGTCGATATTACAAAGTCGATAAAAACAAAGTCGATAAAACAATGTTGATAAAACAAAGTCGATAAAAACAAAGTCGATAAGACAAAGTCGATAAAAACAAAGTCGATAAAAACAAAGTCGATAAAACAAAGTCGATAAAAACTAAGTCGAAAAAACAAAGTCGATAAAAAACAAAGTCGATAAAAAACAAAGTCGATAAACCAAAGTCGATAAAACAAAGTCGATAAAAACAAAGTCGATAAAAACAATGTCGATAAAACAATGTCGATAAAACAATGTCGATAAAACAAAGTCGATAAAACAAAGTCGATAAAACAAAGTCGATAAAAACAAAGTCGATAAAAACAATGTCGATAAAAACAATGTCGACAAAACAACGTCGATAAAACAAAGTCGATAAAAACAAAGTCGATAAAACAAAGTCGATAAAAACTAAGTCGAAAAAACAAAGTCGATAAAAAACAAAGTCGATAAAAAACAAAGTCGATAAACCAAAGTCGATAAAACAAAGTCGATAAAACAAAGTCGATATTACAAAGTCGATAAAAACAAAGTCGATAAAACAATGTTGATAAAACAATGTCGATAAAAACAAAGTCGATAAGACAAAGTCGATAAAACAAAGTCGATAAAAACAATGTCGATAAAACAAAGTCGATAAAACAAAGTCGATAAAAACAAAGTCGATAAAACAATGTCGATAAAACAAAGTCGATATTACAAAGTCGATAAAAACAAAGTCGATAAAACAAAGTCGATAAAACAAAGTCGATAAAAACAATGTCGATAAAACAAAGTCGATAAAACAAAGTCGATAAAAACAAAGTCGATAAAACTAAGTCGATAAAACAAAGTCGATATTACAAAGTCGATAAAAATAAAGTCGATAAAACAATGTTGTTAAAACAAAGTCGATAAAAACAAAGTCGATAAGACAAAGTCGATAAAAACAAAGTCGATAAAAACAAAGTCGATAAAACAAAGTCGATAAAAACTAAGTCGAAAAAACAAAGTCGATAAAAAACAAAGTCGATAAAAAACAAAGTCGATAAACCAAAGTCGATAAAACAAAGTCGATAAAACAAAGTCGATAAAACAAAGTCGATAAAAACAAAGTCGATAAAACAAAGTCGATAAAACAAAGTCGATTAAAACAATGTCGATAAAACAAAGTCGATAAAAACAATGTCGATAAAACAAAGTCGATAAAACAAAGTCGATTAAAACAATGTCGATAAAAACAAAGTCGATAAAACAAAGTCGATAAAAACAATGTCGATAAAACAAAGTCGATAAAACAAAGTCGATAAAAACAAAGTCGATAAAACAAAGTCGATAAAAACAATGTCGATAAAACAATGTCGATAAAACAATGTCGATAAAACAAAGTCGATAAAACAAAGTCGATAAAAACAAAGTCGATAAAACAAAGTCGATAAAACAAAGTCGATTAAAACAATGTCGATAAAACAAAGTCGATAAAAACAATGTCGATAAAACAAAGTCGATAAAACAAAGTCGATTAAAACAATGTCGATAAAAACAAAGTCGATAAAACAAAGTCGATAAAAACAATGTCGATAAAACAAAGTCGATAAAACAAAGTCGATAAAAACAAAGTCGATAAAACAAAGTCGATAAAACAAAGTCGATATTACAAAGTCGATAAAAACAAAGTCGATAAAACAATGTTGATAAAACAAAGTCGATAAAAACAAAGTCGATAAGACAAAGTCGATAAAAACAAAGTCGATAAAAACAAAGTCGATAAAACAAAGTCGATAAAAACTAAGTCGAAAAAACAAAGTCGATAAAAAACAAAGTCGATAAAAAACAAAGTCGATAAACCAAAGTCGATAAAACAAAGTCGATAAAACAAAGTCGATATTACAAAGTCGATAAAAACAAAGTCGATTAAACAATGTTGATAAAACAATGTCGATAAAAACAAAGTCGATAAGACAAAGTCGATAAAAACAAAGTCGATAAAAACAAAGTCGATAAAACAAAGTCGATAAAACAAAGTCGATATTACAAAGTCGATAAAAACAAAGTCGATAAAACAATGTTGATAAAACAAAGTCGATAAAAACAAAGTCGATAAGACAATGTCGATAAAAACAAAGTCGATAAAAACAAAGTCGATAAAACAAAGTCGATAAAAACTAAGTCGAAAAAACAAAGTCGATAAAAAACAAAGTCGATAAAAAACAAAGTCGATAAACCAAAGTCGATAAAACAAAGTCGATAAAAACAAAGTCGATAAAAACAATGTCGATAAAACAATGTCGATAAAACAATGTCGATAAAACAAAGTCGATAAAACAAAGTCGATAAAACAAAGTCGATAAAAACAAAGTCGATAAAACAAAGTCGATAAAACAAAGTCGATTAAAACAATGTCGATATAACAAAGTCGATAAAAACAATGTCGATAAAACAAAGTCGATAAAACAAAGTCGATTAAAACAATGTCGATAAAAACAAAGTCGATAAAACAAAGTCGATAAAAACAATGTCGATAAAACAAAGTCGATAAAACAAAGTCGATAAAAACAAAGTCGATAAAACAAAGTCGATAAAAACAATGTCGATAAAACAATGTCGATAGAACAATGTCGATAAAACAAAGTCGATAAAAACAATGTCGATAAAACAAAGTCGATAAAACAAAGTCGATAAAAACAAAGTCGATAAAACAATGTCGATAAAACAAAGTCGATATTACAAAGTCGATAAAAACAAAGTCGATAAAACAAAGTCGATAAAACAAAGTCGATAAAAACAATGTCGATAAAACAAAGTCGATAAAACAAAGTCGATAAAACCAAAGTCGATAAAACAAAGTCGATAAAACAAAGTCGATATTACAAAGTCGATAAAAACAAAGTCGATAAAACAATGTTGATAAAACAAAGTCGATAAAAACAAAGTCGATAAGACAAAGTCGATAAAAACAAAGTCGATAAAAACAAAGTCGATAAAACAAAGTCGATAAAAACTAAGTCGAAAAAACAAAGTCGATAAAAAACAAAGTCGATAAAAAACAAAGTCGATAAACCAAAGTCGATAAAACAAAGTCGATAAAAACAAAGTCGATAAAAACAATGTCGATAAAACAATGTCGATAAAACAATGTCGATAAAACAAAGTCGATAAAACAAAGTCGATAAAACAAAGTCGATAAAAACAAAGTCGATAAAACAAAGTCGATAAAACAAAGTCGATTAAAACAATGTCGATAAAACAAAGTCGATAAAAACAATGTCGATAAAACAAAGTCGATAAAACAAAGTCGATTAAAACAATGTCGATAAAAACAAAGTCGATAAAACAAAGTCGATAAAAACAATGTCGATAAAACAAAGTCGATAAAACAATGTTGATAAAACAAAGTCGATAAAAACAAAGTCGATAAAACAAAGTCGATAAAACAAAGTCGATAAAAACAAAGTCGATAAAAACAATGTCGATAAAAACAATGTCGATAAAACAACGTCGATAAAACAAAGTCGATAAAAACAAAGTCGATAAAACAAAGTCGATAAAACAAAGTCGATATTACAAAGTCGATAAAAACAAAGTCGATAAAACAATGTTGTTAAAACAAAGTCGATAAAAACAAAGTCGATAAGACAAAGTCGATAAAAACAAAGTCGATAAAAACAAAGTCGATAAAACAAAGTCGATAAAAACTAAGTCGAAAAAACAAAGTCGATAAAACAAAGTCGATAAAAACAATGTCGATAAAACAAAGTCGATAAAACAAAGTCGATAAAAACAAAGTCGATAAAACAAAGTCGATAAAACAAAGTCGATATTACAAAGTCGATAAAAACAAAGTCGATAAAACAATGTTGATAAAACAAAGTCGATAAAAACAAAGTCGATAAGACAAAGTCGATAAAAACAAAGTCGATAAAACAAAGTCGATTAAAACAATGTCGATAAAACAAAGTCGATAAAAACAATGTCGATAAAACAAAGTCGATAAAAACAATGTCGATAAAACAAAGTCGATAAAACAAAGTCGATAAAAACAAAGTCGATAAAACAAAGTCAATAAAACAAAGTCGATATTACAAAGTCGATAAAAACAAAGTCGATAAAACAATGTTGATAAAACAAAGTCGATAAAAACAAAGTCGATAAGACAAAGTCGATAAAAACAAAGTCGATAAAAACAAAGTCGATAAAACAAAGTCGATAAAAACTAAGTCGATAAAAAACAAAGTCGATAAACCAAAGTCGATAAAACAAAGTCGATAAAAACAAAGTCGATAAAAACAATGTCGATAAAACAATGTCGATAAAACAATGTCGATAAAACAAAGTCGATAAAACAAAGTCGATAAAACAAAGTCGATAAAAACAAAGTCGATAAAACAAAGTCGATAAAACAAAGTCGATTAAAACATTGTCGATAAAACAAAGTCGATAAAAACAATGTCGATAAAACAAAGTCGATAAAACAAAGTCGATTAAAACAATGTCGATAAAAACAAAAGTCGATAAAACAAAGTCGATAAAAACAATGTCGATAAAACAAAGTCGATAAAACAAAGTCGATAAAAACAAAGTCGATAAAACAAAGTCGATAAAACAAAGTCGATATTACAAAGTCGATAAAAACAAAGTCGATAAAACAATGTTGATAAAACAAAGTCGATAAAAACAAAGTCGATAAGACAAAGTCGATAAAAACAAAGTCGATAAAAACAAAGTCGATAAAACAAAGTCGATAAAAACTAAGTCGAAAAAACAAAGTCGATAAAAAACAAAGTCGATAAAAAACAAAGTCGATAAACCAAAGTCGATAAAACAAAGTCGATAAGACAAAGTCGATAAAAACAAAGTCGATAAAAACAAAGTCGATAAAACAAAGTCGATAAAAACTAAGTCGAAAAAACAAAGTCGATAAAAAACAAAGTCGATAAAAAACAAAGTCGATAAACCAAAGTCGATAAAACAAAGTCGATAAAAACAAAGTCGATAAAAACAATGTCGATAAAACAATGTCGATAAAACAATGTCGATAAAACAAAGTCGATAAAACAATGTCGATAAAACAAAGTCGATAAAACAAAGTCGATAAAACAAAGTCGATAAAAACAAAGTCGATAAAACAAAGTCGATAAAACAAAGTCGATTAAAACAATGTCGATAAAACAAAGTCGATAAAAACAATGTCGATAAAACAAAGTCGATAAAACAAAGTCGATTAAAACAATGTCGATAAAAACAAAGTCGATAAAACAAAGTCGATAAAAACAATGTCGATAAAACAAAGTCGATAAAACAATGTTGATAAAACAAAGTCGATAAAAACAAAGTCGATAAGACAATGTCGATAAAAACAAAGTCGATAAAAACAAAGTCGATAAAACAAAGTCGATAAAAACTAAGTCGAAAAAACAAAGTCGATAAAAAACAAAGTCGATAAAAAACAAAGTCGATAAACCAAAGTCGATAAAACAAAGTCGATAAAACAAAGTCGATATTACAAAGTCGATAAAAACAAAGTCGATAAAACAATGTTGATAAAACAATGTCGATAAAAACAAAGTCGATAAGACAAAGTCGATAAAAACAAAGTCGATAAAAACAAAATCGATAAAACAAAGTCGATAAAAACAAAGTCGATAACAACAATGTCGATAAAAACAATGTCGATAAAACAACGTCGATAAAACAAAGTCGATAAAAACAAAGTCGATAAAACAAAGTCGATAAAACAAAGTCGATAAAACAATGTCGATAAAAACAAAGTCGATAAAAACAATGTCGATAAAACAAAGTCGATAAAACAAAGTCGATAAAAACAATGTCGATAAAACAAAGTCGATAAAACAAAGTCGATAAAAACAAAGTCGATAAAACAAAGTCGATAAAACAAAGTCGATATTACAAAGACGATAAAAACAAAGTCGATAAAACAATGTTGATAAAACAAAGTCGATAAAAACAAAGTCGATAAGACAAAGTCGATAAAAACAAAGTCGATAAAAACAAAGTCGATAAAACAAAGTCGATAAAAACTAAGTCGAAAAAACAAAGTCGATAAAAAACAAAGTCGATAAACCAAAGTCGATAAAACAAAGTCGATAAAAACAAAGTCGATAAAAACAATGTCGATAAAACAATGTCGATAAAACAATGTCGATAAAACAAAGTCGATAAAACAAAGTCGATAAAACAAAGTCGATAAAAACAAAGTCGATAAAACAAAGTCGATAAAACAAAGTCGATTAAAACAATGTCGATAAAACAAAGTCGATAAAAACAATGTCGATAAAACAAAGTCGATAAAACAAAGTCGATTAAAACAATGTCGATAAAAACAAAAGTCGATAAAACAAAGTCGATAAAAACAATGTCGATAAAACAAAGTCGATAAAACAAAGTCGATAAAAACAAAGTCGATAAAACAAAGTCGATAAAACAAAGTCGATATTACAAAGTCGATAAAAACAAAGTCGATAAAACAATGTTGATAAAACAAAGTCGATAAAAACAAAGTCGATAAGACAAAGTCGATAAAAACAAAGTCGATAAAAACAAAGTCGATAAAACAAAGTCGATAAAAACTAAGTCGAAAAAACAAAGTCGATAAAAAACAAAGTCGATAAAAAACAAAGTCGATAAACCAAAGTCGATAAAACAAAGTCGATAAAACAAAGTCGATATTACAAAGTCGATAAAAACAAAGTCGATAAAACAATGTTGATAAAACAATGTCGATAAAAACAAAGTCGATAAGACAAAGTCGATAAAAACAAAGTCGATAAAAACAAAGTCGATAAAACAAAGTCGATAAAAACAAAGTCGATAAAAACAATGTCGATAAAAACAATGTCGATAAAACAACGTCGATAAAACAAAGTCGATAAAAACAAAGTCGATAAAACAAAGTCGATAAAACAAAGTCGATAAAACAATGACGATAAAAACAAAGTCGATAAAAACAATGTCGATAAAACAAAGTCGATAAAACAAAGTCGATAAAAACAATGTCGATAAAACAAAGTCGATAAAACAAAGTCGATAAAAACAAAGTCGATAAAACAAAGTCGATAAAACAAAGTCGATATTACAAAGTCGATAAAAACAAAGTCGATAAAACAATGTTGATAAAACAAAGTCGATAAAAACAAAGTCGATAAGACAAAGTCGATAAAAACAAAGTCGATAAAAACAAAGTCGATAAAACAAAGTCGATAAAAACTAAGTCGAAAAAACAAAGTCGATAAAAAACAAAGTCGATAAAAAACAAAGTCGATAAACCAAAGTCGATAAAACAAAGTCGATAAAAACAAAGTCGATAAAAACAATGTCGATAAAACAATGTCGATAAAACAATGTCGATAAAACAAAGTCGATAAAACAAAGTCGATAAAACAAAGTCGATAAAAACAAAGTCGATAAAAACAATGTCGATAAAAACAATGTCGACAAAACAACGTCGATAAAACAAAGTCGATAAAAACAAAGTCGATAAAACAAAGTCGATAAAAACTAAGTCGAAAAAACAAAGTCGATAAAAAACAAAGTCGATAAAAAACAAAGTCGATAAACCAAAGTCGATAAAACAAAGTCGATAAAACAAAGTCGATATTACAAAGTCGATAAAAACAAAGTCGATAAAACAATGTTGATAAAACAATGTCGATAAAAACAAAGTCGATAAGACAAAGTCGATAAAACAAAGTCGATAAAAACAATGTCGATAAAACAAAGTCGATAAAACAAAGTCGATAAAAACAAAGTCGATAAAACAATGTCGATAAAACAAAGTCGATATTACAAAGTCGATAAAAACAAAGTCGATAAAACAAAGTCGATAAAACAAAGTCGATAAAAACAATGTCGATAAAAACAAAGTCGATAAAAACAAAGTCGATAAAACAAAGTCGATAAAAGCAAAGTCGATAAAAACAAAGTCGATAAAACAATGTCGATAAAACAAAGTCGATATTACAAAGTCGATAAAACAATGTTGATAAAACAAAGTCGATAAAAACAAAGTCGATAAGACAATGTCGATAAAAACAAAGTCGATAAAAACAAAGTCGATAAAACAAAGTCGATAAAAACTAAGTCGAAAAAACAAAGTCGATAAAAACAAAGTCGATAAAACAAAGTCGATAAAAACTAAGTCGAAAAAACAAAGTCGATAAAAACAAAGTCGATAAAACAATGTTGATAAAACAATGTCGATAAAAACAAAGTCGATAAGACAAAGTCGATAAAAACAAAGTCGATAAAAACAAAGTCGATAAAACAAAGTCGATAAAAACAAAGTCGATAAAAACAATGTCGATAAAAACAATGTCGATAAAACAACGTCGATAAAACAAAGTCGATAAAACAAAGTCGATAAAACAAAGTCGATAAAACAATGTCGATAAAAACAAAGTCGATAAAAACAATGTCGATAAAACAAAGTCGATAAAACAAAGTCGATAAAAACAATGTCGATAAAACAAAGTCGATAAAACAAAGTCGATAAAAACAAAGTCGATAAAACAAAGTCGATAAAACAAAGTCGATATTACAAAGTCGATAAAAACAAAGTCGATAAAACAATGTTGATAAAACAAAGTCGATAAAAACAAAGTCGATAAGACAAAGTCGATAAAAACAAAGTCGATAAAAACAAAGTCGATAAAACAAAGTCGATAAAAACTAAGTCGAAAAAACAAAGTCGATAAAAAACAAAGTCGATAAAAAACAAAGTCGATAAACCAAAGTCGATAAAACAAAGTCGATAAAAACAAAGTCGATAAAAACAATGTCGATAAAACAATGTCGATAAAACAATGTCGATAAAACAAAGTCGATAAAACAAAGTCGATAAAACAAAGTCGATAAAAACAAAGTCGATAAAAACAATGTCGATAAAAACAATGTCGACAAAACAACGTCGATAAAACAAAGTCGATAAAAACAAAGTCGATAAAACAAAGTCGATAAAAACTAAGTCGAAAAAACAAAGTCGATAAAAAACAAAGTCGATAAAAAACATAGTCGATAAACCAAAGTCGATAAAACAAAGTCGATAAAACAAAGTCGATATTACAAAGTCGATAAAAACAAAGTCGATAAAACAATGTTGATAAAACAATGTCGATAAAAACAAAGTCGATAAGACAAAGTCGATAAAACAAAGTCGATAAAAACAATGTCGATAAAACAAAGTCGATAAAACAAAGTCGATAAAAACTAAGTCGAAAAAACAAAGTCGATAAAAAACAAAGTCGATAAAAAACAAAGTCGATAAACCAAAGTCGATTAAACAAAGTCGATAAAAACAAAGTCGATAAAAACAATGTCGATAAAACAATGTCGATAAAACAATGTCGATAAAACAAAGTCGATAAAACAAAGTCGATAAAACAAAGTCGATAAAAACAAAGTCGATAAAACAAAGTCGATAAAACAAAGTCGATTAAAACAATGTCGATAAAACAAAGTCGATAAAAACAATGTCGATAAAACAAAGTCGATAAAACAAAGTCGATAAAACAAAGTCGATAAAACAAAGTCGATAAAAACAAAGTCGATAAAAACAATGTCGATAAAAACAATGTCGACAAAACAACGTCGATAAAACAATGTCGATAAAAACAAAGTCGATAAGACAAAGTCGATAAAACAAAGTCGATAAAAACAATGTCGATAAAACAAAGTCGATAAAACAAAGTCGATAAAAACTAAGTCGAAAAAACAAAGTCGATAAAAAACAAAGTCGATAAAAAACAAAGTCGATAAACCAAAGTCGATAAAACAAAGTCGATAAAAACAAAGTCGATAAAAACAATGTCGATAAAACAATGTCGATAAAACAATGTCGATAAAACAAAGTCGATAAAACAAAGTCGATAAAACAAAGTCGATAAAAACAAAGTCGATAAAACAAAGTCGATAAAACAAAGTCGATTAAAACAATGTCGATAAAACAAAGTCGATAAAAACAATGTCGATAAAACAAAGTCGATAAAACAAAGTCGATAAAACAAAGTCGATAAAACAAAGTCGATAAAAACAAAGTCGATAAAAACAATGTCGATAAAAACAATGTCGACAAAACAACGTCGATAAAACAAAGTCGATAAAAACAAAGTCGATAAAACAAAGTCGATAAAAACTAAGTCGATTAAAACATTGTCGATAAAACAAAGTCGATAAAAACAATGTCGATAAAACAAAGTCGATAAAACAAAGTCGATTAAAACAATGTCGATAAAAACAAAAGTCGATAAAACAAAGTCGATAAAAACAATGTCGATAAAACAAAGTCGATAAAACAAAGTCGATAAAAACAAAGTCGATAAAACAAAGTCGATAAAACAAAGTCGATATTACAAAGTCGATAAAAACAAAGTCGATAAAACAATGTTGATAAACCAAAGTCGATAAAACAAAGTCGATAAAACAAAGTCGATATTACAAAGTCGATAAAAACAAAGTCGATAAAACAATGTTGATAAAACAATGTCGATAAAAACAATGTCGATAAAAACAATGTCGATAAAACAACGTCGATAAAACAAAGTCGATAAAAACAAAGTCGATAAAAACAAAGTCGATAAAAACAATGTCGATAAAACAATGTCGATAAAACAATGTCGATAAAACAAAGTCGATAAAACAAAGTCGATAAAACAAAGTCGATAAAAACAAAGTCGATAAAACAAAGTCGATAAAACAAAGTCGATTAAAACAATGTCGATAAAACAAAGTCGATAAAAACAATGTCGATTAAAACAATGTCGATAAAAACAAAGTCGATAAAACAAAGTCGATAAAAACAATGTCGATAAAACAAAGTCGATAAAACAAAGTCGATAAAAACAAAGTCGATAAAACAAAGTCGATAAAACAAAGTCGATATTACAAAGTCGATAAAAACAAAGTCGATAAAACAATGTTGATAAAACAAAGTCGATAAAAACAAAGTCGATAAGACAAAGTCGATAAAAACAAAGTCGATAAAAACAAAGTCGATAAAACAAAGTCGATAAAAACTAAGTCGAAAAAACAAAGTCGATAAAAAACAAAGTCGATAAAAAACAAAGTCGATAAACCAAAGTCGATAAAACAAAGTCGATAAAACAAAGTCGATATTACAAAGTCGATAAAAACAAAGTCGATAAAACAATGTTGATAAAACAAAGTCGATAAAAACAAAGTCGATAAGACAAAGTCGATAAAAACAAAGTCGATAAAAACAAAGTCGATAAAACAAAGTCGATAAAAACAAAGTCGATAAAAACAATGTCGATAAAAACAATGTCGATAAAACAACGTCGATAAAACAAAGTCGATAAAAACAAAGTCGATAAAACAAAGTCGATAAAACAAAGTCGATAAAACAATGTCGATAAAAACAAAGTCGATAAAAACAATGTCGATAAAACAAAGTCGATAAAACAAAGTCGATAAAAACAATGTCGATAAAACAAAGTCGATAAAACAAAGTCGATAAAAACAAAGTCGATAAAACAAAGTCGATAAAACAAAGTCGATATTACAAAGTCGATAAAACAAAGTCGATAAGAACAATGTCGATAAAAACAATGTCGATAAAACAAAGTCGATAAAACAAAGTCGATAAAAACAAAGTCGATAAAACAAAGTCGATAAAAACAAAGTCGATAAAACAAAGTCGATAAAAACAAAGTCGATAAAAACAATGTCGATAAAACAAAGTCGATAAAACAAAGTCGATAAAACAAAGTCGATAAAAACAAAGTCGATAAAAACAATGTCGATAAAACAAAGTCGATAAAACAAAGTCGATAAAAACAAAGTCGATAAAAACAAAGTCGATAAAAACAATGTCGATAAAACAAAGTCGATAAAACAAAGTCGATTAAAACAATGTCGATAAAACAAAGTCGATAAAACAAAGTCGATAAAAACAAAGTAGATAAAAACAAAGTCGATAAAAACAAAGTCAATAAAACAATGTCGATAAAACAAAGTCGTTAAAAACAAAGTCGATAAAACAAAGTCGATAAAACAATGTCGATAAAACAAAGTCGATAAAACAAAGTCGATATTAAAAAGTCGATATTACAAAGTCGATATTACAAAGTCGATAAAACAAAGTCGATAAAAATAAAGTCGATAAAAACAAAGTCGATAAAAACAATGTCGATAAAACAAAGTCGATAAACATAAAGTCGATAAAAACAATGTCGATAATCGGAAGTGCGCGGCGCAGGGGTGGGTCGCGATGCATTGTTGGGTGGAATAGGCACGTAAGTGAGGCGTACGGTGTGGCCAGGCTGAAGTTTCGTGATTGGCAACGATGCGGGGGTCCTTCTACCGGCTCTGCTTATGACGAGATGTATCAGAGTAGAAGGATTTTTAAATCCAGGCTTAAATGGTGCCAAGACCATCAGCACCAGATAAAAATGGATATTCTTGCTTCCCATCATTCAAGAAAGGATTTCCGCAACTTTTGGAAAGGCACAAATAAAGTGGCACATCGGCCTGGCCTCCCCGTAGGCGTCAATGGGATGAGTGAACCCAAGGGCATTGCTAATCTCTTTAGGGAACATTTTCATATGAAATCGCCCCTCGGGCCGCCTTTGCTGGAGATATGAGACATGTTGTGGCCAGGTGGGTGCGAGAATTAGCACCAAAAATGTGGCGCGTGCTGTTAAGTCAATGTCCAGAGGCAAGTCCCCTGGCCATGATGGTCTCAGTGTTGAGCATCTTCAGCAGGCTGGACATCACCTACCTAGAGTGTTGGCAATGCTTTTTAATTTCTGTATCACACATGCGTACTTACATAAAAACAAAGTCGATAAAACAAAGTCGATAAAAGAATTAGTTAAGAGTTTTAGTTTTTTATGAAAAATCCCAGATTAAATCATTTGAAACCATAGAAATATAAAAAACAGGACCACCGCGAGGAGCGAGGAGGTCCGCGAGCCATGATCAAAATGCTCATGGTATAAACAAATGGCCGTTTCCGCGAACTAGTGCGCTTTTGACCGCGATCGTGACAATATTTAAGAATACCGTGTTGTTCAGTGGTTTCTTGTAAAAATCGAAGCCAAACTAAAATCTTTATAAATCATGGAACCATTTATCATTTAACAGGACAAGTATTTTACTATATTTGTCTTAAAAATCATGAAAAACAACAAATCGTAAAATATTTCTTGCCTTTACTACGTTATTTTTGTTTTCATATATCACAGCTACTGTACTATTTTTGCAGCAAATACATTGCTTCTTAACCACTACCTAAGTATGTCACTTACTGACTGGACAAGCAATGTAAAAATCACAAAACGATACTTTAGTTACGCGGTTGCATCGCGTAGTACGGCCGCTGTATCTTGCGACGAGCTAGTGATGTGCTTGTGCAGATCCACCAACGTAGGATATCGACAACAATGTCGATTGTCGTACGAATTTATATTACTTTGAAAGTTTATTCTTCAATTTGTCACCAGTTATAGCCTGGTTGGAAGACTGATGTGAAATCTTGTTTTATACTCATTTAGATTTTCTCATAATGTTGAAATTAATTGATTTACTTAATTTTTTTGGAGTTTACTCCTTAAGAAACGATTTGATATTTAGTCCACGGTATGAAAATTTTATGAGGAGTAAAATCGAGCATTAACTAAAAGTCAGGCGGTACGTTCCTTTGCGCACCTTTCACTTCGAAATTATGTATGTGTGTATAAATAAAGTATACTCAGCTTACTAAAATGCATATAAAACACAAATATAAGGTATTTACTTAAGTAATTACACCTTTTTAGAACAAACATTTACAAATTATTAACTAAACAAAATTTCCACATATAAAATGACCGTATCTTTTTGTTCCGTGGGCCGATTTTCATGAACTAAACGTGACAAACGGTTTTAAGTTTAGACCTTTCATTTAAGACCAAAATTAAAGAAATATCTTTACAAACAAAAAAGTGAGTTTTCAATTTACGTAATTATGACAATTTGTTAAAATTTCCTTCTAAATTAACTTTTAACACTGCTATTGGATCAAAATAAATATTTTAACACGAACCTAATAAGAATCTAATATGTATCTACCTAGATCACCGAAGCCGACCCCAACATAGTTGGAAAAAGGCTAGGCAGATTGATTTGCGATGCAACGCGGCGCAAGTGCGCGCGAGCCTCAATGCACTGGAGTGGAAACATACTCAATTCAAATTCGAAATTTAGTCTTCATTGATTCATTATAACTTACACTCAACATTAAAATAAAGTAGGTATTTATCTACTTAGTTTGTTCAGTTAAAAAGTAGGCTAAGTGCTTCTAAAGTCTTTTCTATACCTACATTTTTATCGCTTAGTGCTTCAGAAAATAACCTAGGCTACATTAAACTAACTTTTTCTCCTTTTAAACCGTCTTTGCAGTACTTAAACTTTTCTTAAGAGTTCAGCAACTTACAAAGGGAGTAGAGATGGGATTCTACCTGGGTAAAATTTCGGTTACGGGAAAATTCCCGGTAAGTACCCGTAATATATTGGGCGGGCAAATATTCGGGTGATTTTGTCTTTAGTGTTGTTTCCAATACATCTGTACTTAGTATAATCTATACATATAATAAAATCGTAGCGAAGTCAAAACTGTACATTGAATATTTTTGAAAAAAAGTAATTGCTACGAGGTCTAGGATCGATTCTAATGCCGAAAATATTTTTTTTAGAATTTTTGTCTGTTTGTCTGTTTGTCTGTATGTATTTTCCAGCATCGCGCAAATTCTACCGGACAGATTCTGTTAAAATTTTGCATAGATATTCCCTGTGTGTCTGGTCAAACTATAGGGTATAAACTATCACGCTATTTACTATGGGGGACGAGCAATATCACATTATGTTGTATTTTTATGTTCTAGCATGACGCAAATTCTACCGGATAGATTCTGTTAAAATTTTGCATAGGTGTTCCCTATGAGTCTGGTCAAACTATAGGGTATAAACTATCACGCTATTTACTATGGGGGACGAGCAATATTATATTATGTTCGTATTTTTGGGAAAAAACGCGCCAAAATTTTAGGATATTGTAGATGGTTTTCGATTTAACTTTTTAAATGATTATCATCACGCTATACCTTTATGGAACTAAGCAGTCAATCAAAAAATATATAGGAACGGCTATTTTAGACAAGTTTCAACAAAGCAATTAGCTCAGCGGTTGGGCGGTTGCTTTGCAAACGTGGGGTTGCAAGTTCGATTCGCACCTACGGTTTTTTTTTCACATTTTGTTATACGATTATTATTTTTTTTGATAATCTACCTATAATCTATAGATATAATAAAATCGTAACGAAGTTAATTTTTTTTAAAGATATTATTGCTAAGAGGTCTGGGATCGATTCTTATGTGGAAAATAAAGTTTTTAGAATGTTTGTCTGTACCAACCGTAGGGCATAAACTATCACGCTATTTGCTATGGGGGATGAGCAATATTACATCATGTTCGTATTTTTCTCTGCAAATTGTAAAAGGACGCGCCAAAAGGTTGGGATATTGTAGATAGGTAGTTACCGATTTAACTTTTTAAATGATTATCATCACGCTACCTTTTATATAGGAACGGCTATTTTAGCTAACTTTCAACAAAGCGAATAAGTAAGCGGTTGGACGAATGATTTGAAGTCCTGAGGGCCTACCACCAGCTCAAAAGCAGTATTATTTTAATATTACTTTAGTTTACTTCAGTGTGGGAAAGAGATGAAGCTCTACAGGATGTATAGCTCCGTCTCTTTCTCCCACTGAAGTAACATTAAAAAAATACTGCTTTATGAGCTGGTGGTAGGCCGCCCGGGGTAGTAAGTTCGATTTACATCTGTTTTTTTTAAACTCTTTTTGTTAAACGATTTTTTTTTGGATTGTGTATGTAATAGTTCATAGAATGTATTAATTCACAAAAAATGGAAAACTTCGTAAGCTATGGGAAACTACTAAGTTACAAGTACTTTACAGTCACAAAACATTCAAGGTTGTATTCTGATCATTTTAGAGCAAAAGACTGTAGGAATAAAATCTTTTTTTACAGTTTTGACAGCAGATTTGTCCTAGCGATTTTATAATATGTATGTGGATCTTCTGGAATCGCTGCCACACTGCTTCCTGGTGGCAAAACAGCGCACGTCATGTTTAAGATTCCCATCGATTTAGAGAGCAACGAAACACCTGTTTGTGGGGTGTCACGCAACAGTAACAAGGGATGTGTGCTTAGGGGATTGCGCTTCGTCGTATGGGATGAATGCGTTATGGCAAAAAGGAAAGCAGTGGAAACTGTAAACAGAACCCTGCAGGACATCCGCAGAAACCAAGATATGATGGGTGGTGTCACAGTTTTGACAAAAAAAGTGAAAACTTCGTTGAAAAGGTCGACTCTATGGTCGAGAGTTCATAAACTGCGCTTGACCATCATCATACGAGCTCGGCTTGGCGGTAATTCAAATGCTCAAGAATTCTCCGATGTTCTTCTAAAAGTTGGTGAAAGCACTCTACCAGAGACTCTTGGTAGAGTAGATCCCACTTTAGAAGATCTTATTCGTCTGATATACGGGGATATCAGTCAAATACCGTACCAAGAGAATTCTTAGGTGTGTTTCCGTTTTAACTCCGAAGATGATCAAGCTACAGCGATCAACCACAGTATTCTCTCACAAATTGAAGGGAGTGAAGTGATATACACCTCCATTAATACTGATGTGGAGGAAGATGATGCCAAATATCACCCCGTAGAATTTCTCAATTTACAAATAGAAAGAAAAGAAAGAAAGAAAAAACATTTATTTGGACACAGTTCGCGAAACACAAAACACAAATTACAGTGGAAATAAAAAATAGTGTTTTTAAAACAATAGTGTGTGCCTCACGGCTGCGCCAAAAAGGTTCATTTCAGCATTAAATGGCAAGTGGACTTCCGGTTGTATATCTGTGTAACGGAAACCAGCTCAAAGTCATGTCTTTGCAGAGAAACGTCATCGAGGTGGAAATTCTAACAGGTTGTGGCGATGGTGAGACAGTGATTATAGCGCGTATAAAGTACAAATTCCCCACCATTACCAGTTAAAGCGCGTGCAGTTCTCTGGGAGTGTATGCTTTGCGATCAACAAGTTACAGGGGCCGACACTGAAGGCTGAAGGCTGCGGGTGTCGACCTCAGAATAAGCTGCTTCTCACACGGACAACTGTTACGTCGCTTGCTCCCGAGTCACCATTCCTGACTCTCTGTATATTTTGGCTGCTGAGAATAAAACTACAAACGTAGTATACAGGGAAGTTTTATAAAAATGTGGCTATTATTGTAGTATATTGTGATGTCTTACGATTTCCATGCGAACGAAGTCGCGGGCAGAAGCTAGTAATATAATAAAGAGGTAAAATTTGTTTGTTTGTAAGTTTGTATGTAGGGGTAATCTCCGGAACTGCCAGTCGAATTTGAAAAATTCTTCTTGTATTAGATAGCCTAATTCTTGAGGAAGGGACTAGGCGGACGAAGTCACGGGCAGAAGCTAGTTTTAAATAAAAGTTACCTAAAATGACAAAAATATAGATTCTGAGTATTATAGTCTTAAGTTTTTTATGGTTTTGTTTTTAACATCTTTTACTTTTAACAATGTCTACCCCCACTAGTTCTCAGCCATCAATGGTGATAGTAACAATATATCACCTTTGAATAATTATAATTAAAACACCCGTTATTCAAGTATTTACCCTACCAATTCCCGATATTTTACCCTGTTGAGTATTTACCCATCGCCCATCTCTACAACAGAGCATAAAAGAACACAGTTCCACTATAAACGCTTAACTTCAACGTTCCGATCTAAACAAACAATGGAATTACATTCTATTCTACTATTGCATGTCCGTAGCATACGAGATTCGTAGCAGTATCCGGGCGGAACGCTACGTGAGCGTAGCGGGGCGCGTAGCACTTCGCTACGAGGCTACGAAGTAATCTCGCATTTTCGCCGCGAAATTAACAGGGATTTGTTACAAATGTGGGGCTGATTATGTAATTTAAAATTATCTTTTACATTAATGTTGATGATTTCATATTAATGTTTGGGTTATTTAGAACTATACAGGGTGTAAGGGATAGCCCTCCGCAGACTATACCAGACAGTATTAAAATCTTACCAGCTAATAAATTTGCAAGGTGTCTTAAAGTACTCAGTTAGCGACCTATTTAATAAGAGGTTGATTAATAAATGACAATCATAACTATGTATTTACCCTCTGACACTAACAGTATTTCTTTTTTTTTATGTATCTAATATTATAACAATAATGTTTCTAATTTTAATTGAATTGTCTTATAAAATAATAATCCAAATGTTATGTCACATTATTATGACTAAGTGTTATGGATCTGTATAATTATTTATTTTAACACTAAAATTGAACCAACACTTATGGCAAATAAATTGAATTTGAATTTGACTAATGGGGTGAATTCAGTATATCGCACTAAGATGACCGATACATGAAATTAAATTAAATTTACTTCATAAGCCTAATACATAAGGAGAGAAAAGGGGTTAACAATGAATTTCTTAAGTAACTTGGATCCTTATAGTAATTAGACTAAGTACATGCACGAATTTGTGAAACTCCTGACACCCAAACTAGGACATGTCCTGTATCTCAGGTGTCAGCCTTCCTTCCTGCCAGACACATTCTGGAGCGTAACTTATTGTATAAATGGAAAAACAACAGAAAAAATAAAAACAAATTAAAAAAATAAATACGTAACTATAATGTATTAAATGTATATTACCTACCTATTAAATATATATGTGTGTGTGGAGAGGTGAATGTAGTATAAGGAAGAGTGAGTGTAGTGTGAGAATGTTTAAGTGTGTGTGTGTATGTGTGTGAGTTGATAGATTGCGGATACGTGTGTTTTCAGGTGCGTGCGATATATTGTAGATCAGGCAGTGATGCCAGCCAGCAAACTCTTAGTTTCCTGATAGTCTAGAGAAGTGAGCCAATCCCTAAACTTCACTTATTTCTTATTTCACCTTAAATTATTTCAGGAACGTTATGGGAATCCAATAAACTTGATTTGTTTTATTACCTTACACGCAATGTATCGCTACCGTGGCAAAACGCACGTAGAGAATGAACTTGAATGAACTTTTGGACGCCCACTTTCACACTTTCGCTCCCCGCCATCCGCGGCGAAGAACTCTGGAGCTAGGCAGTAATTGAACAGCTGATTCACGTGTCGTTCGTTAGAGAATATCAACATCCATAGGTGTTTTATTTACATTAATGGAGTACTGCGTACAGAGAATGTAATTTTACATTGAAATAAAGAAATAGTAACGGAAAAAACGACAAAAAAAATTCAGTGGAATATGATTTTAAATAAGAAGCTGAATGCAACCTGTTAGTTTGAGAAGGGGTGTCCCTTTTTTTTTTGGGTGGGAAATTATCAAATAACTTCTCCCGCTCTGGGCGGAGCGGGAGGGCGTGTCAGACTCTTACTGACTAAAACCCACCCGTGTTCCTTCGGCTGCCCTGTTGCAGGGGGCCACGATGTTCCGATCGGTTTTCTTCGAAACCCCGGCAGGCATTGGCCCTAGCGGACCCCGTCAATTCTACTGACATCTCTTTGAGGCGCGCGTGGAACACAACGCGCCGTCGACCCGGGCTTGGTCCTTATCGGACGGCGAGCTACCCATTGCTCACCGTCCGCAAGCCCGCGCCTACGGTGGCCGGAAATCGGCTCGCGATTCCCGCCCCGGGCGTCTCCTCCTGCGGCGGTTAGGAACGTGAGGGCGCAAACTTTACCTCTCCCTCACGCGTTCCGCCTCCTCCTTCGCGAGCATTACCGCTTCGCTGAAGGAGGTGACGGCCTGCCATTTCCTCTCGCTCCATACCATGGCCTGAACCAGGGCCGGACGCGAGAGATCACCGCCGCCGATCGCCTCTACGAGGACATGGCGTTGCTCCGCCCAAGCCGGGCAGACCTCCACCGTATGCTCCACCGTGTTCTCAGGCCGATCCACACAATAGTGACACCCGGGTGTTTCCTCCCGCCCTATCCTGAACAGGAACCTCCCGAAGCAGCCGTGTCCGGTGAGGACCTGCGTCAGGCGGAAGGTGAGGACGCCCTGGCGCCTCTCAAGCCACTCCTCAAAGAGCTTACACCCTATTACCACAGCTATTGCATTCGATTAACTTGATGGATCGACCCGTGCGGCTGTTAGTACTTATCCACGAGCTCCTTCTGAACAGCTGAAAAACTGACACTAATTAAGGCTTATTTATTTACTTATTTATTTATTGTGTGACCCATTGGAAACCATAGTTTTACAAATGCTTCATTAAAAATTGTTATCTTACTGTGTCGAGGTAAATAGATATAGATCGTGGTTGATGTCAAACATGTTCCTAAAGATAATGTCGAGGCAGTATTCTGACGTATCATTAAGTTATAATGAAGATATCGTGTTATCTAAGGGTGACATTTTGATCTGTATAGCGGTAGGTACATTATTGATGAGGCGTCGCGTCGTGGTAGGAAGCAAAGTGATTAGTGTTTGATGTACAATGGAAGCTGTATATTAATAATAGCTTGTAATTATGTCAGAGCAGGGAAATTGGCTCTTCCTGTACTGGGTTGAATGTTTGTATTGAAGTTAAGTTTTAATTGAAACATTCAATTTGCAGTCTAATTGACAAATCTATAATAGAAGGGGATATATTTGACAGAACGTAAAAGTTTTTTTTTAATTAATGGACTTCTAAAAATTTTTTGCTCTTCTAATGATGCACATTTTTTAGGGTTCCGTACCCGAAGGGTGTCAAACGGAACCCT
Organism: Agrochola lychnidis; assembly: GCA_963680765.1. Classification (NCBI taxonomy): domain Eukaryota; kingdom Metazoa; phylum Arthropoda; class Insecta; order Lepidoptera; family Noctuidae; genus Agrochola; species Agrochola lychnidis. The sequence continues at coordinate 8,316,250 of OY796869.1, read as the reverse complement.
ATTCCGCTATCCGTCTGTCTATCAGCGGGCCGTATTTCATGAACCGTAAGAAATTTTCACAGAACAACCTGTTTTTTTGTTTTTTTATTAGCATAAATAATAAAAATTAAGTAAAGTTAATAATTAAACGGGGCCTAAGAGTCGTGTTTTTTTTGGCGTGTTTTGCTTTAACTTAACACATTACGGAACCCTTCGTGTGCGAGTACGACTCGCACTTGGCCAGTTTTTTTCATAATCGAGCCTCTTTTTAACTTTCTGGCCTTTTTATCACAGTTGGTTACAGTAACTAAACTAGAGCACCCCGACCAAATGGGTTAGGTTAGGTTAGAACTGTGACCGGTCGGTCACAGGTCACGCGCGAGCCGAGCGAGCGCTACATCCAAGTTGGTCGCAATTTCTTAGCTATTTAGGACCCCAAACAAGGAATTATTACTTCACAAAAAGAGGATCAATCATTCAATCATATTTTCAGGAAAGTAAAATAAGAACTATTTGAGGTTTGATTAAATACATGCCATTACAATCTGGCTAGCCTATTCCCAACTATATTGGAATCGGCTTCCAGACTAACTGGAAACAGCTGAATACCAGTATTTTACATGGAGTGACTGCTGATCTGACCTCCACAACCCAGTAACCGGGTAATACGATGACCCGTAACGACTGTCAAAGATCTACGAACGCCGGGACCAACGGCTTAATGTGCTTTCCGAGGCACGGAGGAGTCTCGGTATGTAAAGATGGTCACCCATCCACGTGCGGCTGTTATTACTTAGCCACGAGCTCCTCATTAAATACATTTGCCATTAACATATCTAAATTTTGATCGATTTTTTACAACTCTGTTTACATGTCGCCTGAAGGGTACGCATATGTACCTAAATGTGTGGGTGGTAGTTGTGTTTTTAACCGACTTAAAAAAAAAGGAGGAGGTTCTCAATTCGCCGGAATAATTTTTTTTATGTGTGTTCCCCGATTACTCAAAGACGGCTGGACCGATTTGAAAAATTCTTTTTTTGTTTGAAAGGGTATACTTTCAAGTTGGTCCCATTGTCATTTGGTCACGATCTGATGATGGGATCTTGGAGAAATCGAAGGAACTCTTCAAATATTAAAGGCACATCTATAGCGATTTGAGTATTTTTGATGAGCAGTTGACATAAGGCTATTGTAACTTAGATAAATTGCAAACCAACCCGCTAAAAAGTGAAAAAAAAAAACCTTTTTTACAAAAAACACAACCGACTTCCAAACTACAAAGTGAAAAATAACTTTAATTTCGGAAGTCGGTGTCAAAAAAACTAAAATACTGATCTGATCCAAGGACACCGACTTCCGAAATTAAAGTTATTTTTCACTTTGTAGTTTGGAAGTCGGTTGTGTTTTTTGTAAGAAAGGTTTTTTTTTTCACTTTTTTTGTAAGAAAGTATCGTGAAGATATGGTGATATGGTCAGGTTGTACATTGAGGTCTGAATGCGACATACAGTGAGCAGTGAGCAAGCGTGATAATCAAATGGAAGTTCTTTCTTTGTAGGCTGGCCCCATATTACATGGGACTTAAACATAACTGGCGAAATGTGGGTGTACTATAGGTACACCTCTGCCTAACCCTTCGGGGATTACAGGCGTGATGTTATGTTATGTGTTTTTTCTTTGAAACAGAAAAGTTTTTTCCTAGTCAAAAACTAAGGCACAGAATACATAATAGTACACACGGCTACACATCAAGCTATACATTTCCAGTATAAGCTGACCTCGCATTGTACGGAAATCCTATACAATGCGAGATCAGCATAAACTGGAAATGTATAGCTTGATGTGTAGCCGTGTGTACAAGTACAGAAGATTCACTTCGCAAAATCATCATTTAATCGCTATTTAAATCTCTTGCTACGAAACAACAAAGTGCAAATAAGGTCACACAACGCTAATTACCTAAAAAAAATGGAAATGCATTAATTTTTCATTCATAATTTTTTGTATTACGGAACACATCTAAATTTATCATAAATTTTCGAAAGCTAGTAGTATTATCGCGTCAAGCAATAATTGTCAATGTGTGCGTGGTAGTATTGCTCTCTGTAGGTGTATATCGCTCCGACAGGCACTCACACTAGCGCAACGTGCTTGGAATTGAATTTTGCAAACATCTCGATTTGTAGTTGCAAGCCGTGTCGCCGGCCTCTTAATTAATTTTATATTATATTCCACAGTTAATCTATGAAATATAAAATGTCAAATTACTCGAAAATAGTTGACATTGGCATAGGGGTCATCAAGGGTAATTTGGTTGCAAATGACCTCTCCTACATCCCCTAAACGGATCGCCGACGTATAACCAATAACCCTGTATACCTCAGCCTACCTTTTAGGAAATACAGGCGTGATAATATGTGCGTATTCGAAAATAGAACACTGCCCGGAAAACGGTTAAACTCTAATTAACCGTTACTAAACAAAACAGTCAAATAAAAAAAGGGTTTCCTTTAAAAGTAATCAATCATGGTACAGTCAGTCGCACGGTTACTGTATGTGCCATGTTTGTTACCAATAGCTATAGATATCTATCTATGAACCTTTTGAACCCTCGTCACCATGTGTTCCTGATACATTGCGCTTTTCATACAAAAAAAACCGGCCCCACAAAATGAAGGGTGCCGTAGTTGGAATGATTTTATCCCAAAAGCAAACTTGACTTTGTAGTTGAAAAACATGTTCTCCTACGTCACGGTCAATTTTCCAATTGCAAATGTAAGTTTGTAAATGCAAAAAAAAATCTGTGATAAAACTATAAATTTACGATTTTCAGACAATTTCCTTTTATTGTGCTGTGAGACTTTGCTTCGTGCCGAATTTCATGATTCTAGGTCAACGGGAAGTATTTAGGTTAGGATTTATTTGCGCGTATCAAAATATGTCGCTTAAACGGCCGTATTTTTTTGTTGCGTTGACTTAGAAGCTTGATTTTCTTAGAGCTCCAAGGGACCACAGACCTACGTATTTGATATTAATTTCAACTTGATAACTCCACGCGTTCTTGAGAAAAAGGGTCTTGACAGACTGACGGACGGACAACGAAGTGTGTCCTATAAGGGTTCCGTTTTTTCCTTTTGAGGTACGGAACCCTATAAAGTGGCTTTTCCATTCAATACGGCTTTGTTTACGTTTATTCTTAAGACTTTAAAAAAAGTGGGATTATGCGTTTTTGTGCAGAGAATTTAACTGTGTATCCATTGAAGAGAGTGTAAAATTTCCAGCCATTTACACTGTAAATGACTGGATTAATTTAAAAGTTCATTTAGCGTTGCTGTCATTGAGACTGATAAACGCCTTGTATACAAAGGCGAAAACAAAACCGTTGGCACTGTTGTGCCCGAGGGCTTATCCGTGAATCAGTAGTGCTATTCTGTAAAAATCTCACCGTGATAACTTAGGTAAAGTGAGCTGCCAATAGTGTCAATCCTAAGCAACTGACAGCTCACTCCACGCTCACTTCACCTAAGATAACACGGTGAGATGGTTACAGAATAGCACTACTGTTCATAAGTATTTCTATTTTCTTTTAATGTCCCTCGGGAATCATCGCATTTCCGAATACAAACGAATGCTAATTTCCATGTCCATCAGTTATTACATTTGTCTTGTATAATAATTTGAATTCAGAACTAAGTACTTTATTGTTGGTATGTTTTGATTTTCGCGTGAACTATATAGAGCTGTAAAACGATTTTCCTATCTGTCGTTCCTGCGACTTTAGCAGCTTTTCTACCATTTTTTTAATAAATAACAATAATTAAAAGAGTATTAACAACTCTATATAATTCCAAGTCGATTGAGAGTGTCCAGTCTGCACCAAGTGCAAAGGGCAATTGATAGAAATCCGACGACTGACGAAACACGAGGTTTGCCGAGGGACATGAACATAGTTGTACTGTATCTGTACTATGACAGATCTATACCTACATATGTCACTGGCCGAAATGAAATAGATTTCTAGGAAAAGTAAAATGAAATATCTCTTTGCAAATTGATAGATCCCTTTTTCGATACAGACAAAAGGAGCTCGTGGCTATATGATAACAGCCCCACGGGTCGATCGAAGGTTAAGGTACCCTTGCCGTAGTCAGTTCGTAGATGGGTGACCATTCATTAGATATTATCGAGACCCCTCCGTGCCTCGGAAAGCAGGTTAAGCCGTTGGTCTAGGCTGTCATTGGTGGATCTTTCACAGTCGTTACGGGTAGTCAGAAGCGCAAAAGTCTAACAAACTCAAAGCATTTATTTCAAATAAACCAATTACAGGCACTTTTGAACAGTCAAGGGGTCGGTCAGTCAGAAAGATGAAGCTAGTTGCCCATTCCAAAGCGTAGTAGGTACTGTGAGCAACTCGCTTTGCTGCGGCACTCGGGGTCGTGTATTGTGTTTAAATTAAAGGACTTTAGAGAACACAAGATTATATTTAAATCAATAATACAAAGCAAAGGACAATATTACGCGACCGACGCCATGGGCTCAACTCGTTTTTCTTACAACAAATGCACACCATATAAAAATCCTAATTTAAATATAAAATGTTCGAATGTTCGGATACCATAGCGTTCTTGCCAGCCTGCATACTGTGTGAGGTTGAATTCCAATAAGTCCTCACATGAGCTACGCCCCACTTGAATAAAGGGATCAGGTAGAGACCTTTATTCAAAGTATCTGAACAATCGTACCCTTCCTGCCTATACCTAACAGAAACGTTACCTAACGATGGCAATTAAAATACAAGGTGAGGTCTTTCTCTTGCAGGAGAAGGCTTAAGTCAGAACGTACGAATCGCAAAGTCCTGATACCAGGTTAGGTATCAGCCAAGTTAAATGACAATATGTGCTAACAGTGCACAAAAAATTAACATACTTCTGTTTAAACCTCACTGTACCAAAACCACCGCAAAAGATACAGCAAGCCTCTGACAACAAACAAACAGATGTGACAGTTCACATCTACCCAGAGGGGGTTTATGAAAATGAACTCTAACATCCTAAGCCTTAACTCCATCGGACATAATTGAGCCAGAGGGAACGAAGGATCAAGAAGTAAGCGCTCAACAACATTAAAAATTCACGACCATACTCCAGAGGGAAAATCTCAAAACCTCATATTATCCTCACAAGACTCAAACTTTATCAAGTGTCAGTTAGCTCTGACTAAACTGTGAGACCTCAGTCATAAGTTGAACCAATTGTGTCAACTAGACACACCTTGCAAGGGCTATGCCCCCGTTAGCGAGGCTGGTGTCAACCAAGACAGAGTACTTCCCCTCCCTCCTGAAGGGATCACAGTTTCCAAAAATATTTGCCTCTTCTAATTCGCATTAATAAATTCTGGAGTACGTTCATGCTAATTTAGACGAAACGACACAACATTGAAGACGCAGACAGTGGCTCATTCCCTCCGACTTCTCAGCGATGTGAGGAGTGACAATACCTCACTCGCTCCCGGCAGCGTCCGATGATTGCTCCCCATAATATGAAACGAGAAACAAGTTATAATGCATTAGAATAATATTATATAATCTTCACTAAAATAATGTGCTAAAATAATGAAGTCTACATCTAAGTGTCATAATATAACAATAGAATAAGTGACATAAAAACTAATAATTAAATACTATTATGAAAAGGTTTTAATCTATTGATAGGGGTAAAATCGCTGAACTTCTTATTATTTAATTTTAAAAACTCGTATTCTAAAATGTAAAACTTCTTTATAAAATGTCTATAAACTTTCGACCTTTTAAATTTGTTGATTTTCGGTACGAAGTTTTTAATTATTCTCACATACGACTCCTTATTTTTATTTGGTGCTCTTCTTGAATTGTTTTTAGCACGTTGTTGTCGAAATGTGGCATTCAGAATTTTTATACATTTATGTTCCTTATGGGTAACATAAACTTGAACATTTGTGGTCTCGGCCATTTGAAGAATTTCAACATGTTTGACCAAGTCAACGACTACTTCACCATCACTCTCTTTCTCTATGACTGAACATGACTCCACGTCATCCTCAGAAATATTTTCCTTAATTTGATCAACGACGAAGTTATGTGTAGGAGTTTCCTCATCGTGATCAATAATTTCCCTTGGCAAGGACATAATCTGATTCTCTGAAACACACGTGAATGGTTTAATAAATGGACTGGACTGACCCGATTTTGTGGTTTCTTCCATGTGTTCCTTTTCGAACACCTGACTTGAGCCGTCTTCATCATCATCATAGTCATCTTCATCATCATCTCTGCCCTCTTGGCAGCTTTTCATTTCTTCCAGTGGGTCATCCTGTCTTCCACTAGAAAATAAATTGGTGTGATTATCTAAATTCATGTCGTTTTGTCCGCTTTCATCGGACATCTCTGTTTCTTGTCCCCTATATGCCGCTAATTCTTTGTGGCATTTGCATGGGAATTCTGCCCATAATTCTTTACAAAAAGATTGAAAACTCATACCCTCGTGGTATGTATATTTGTGGAAATACATTGCTGGCCCCACAAGAAATGCACGTAATATTAGAGCCAAATCATATTCCTGCCATTCGTTTTCGGTGGCCACAAGCCTGAACTCCTTAATGAAATTTTCTAGGCACATGCCGTTGATCCCCGAGAAGGGCTGCATTTGATACGCCATCTCGCTCTATATAAAATAATAATAAAAACCACTTAGCTTCGGACTTTTAGTCGTCGTATCTCATATCTTCTTCAGCTCCGGACTAATGCGCTTCCACTATATGTGACGACTACACTTTAGAAAGGGCGCCTCCACCAATTGTGAATACTTTAAGAACTTATTTTAATCTATTAATATAAAATATCATTGATATAAGCGGCGCGAGCGGAGCCTTGGGCTCAACTCGTTTTTCTTACAACAAATGCACACCATATAAAAATCCTAATTTAAATATAAAATGTTCGAATGTTCGGATACCATAGCGTTCTTGCCAGCCTGCATACTGTGTGAGGTTGAATTCCAATAAGTCCTCACAGTACCTATGGAGAAGAACGGGCAAGAAACTCCACGAACACTATTTTAAATCAAAATATTGGTTACATCATTCATGTTGATATTATACATGTGAGAACAATGTAGAAAGACGTGCACGTTAAAAGCGTCTGCCAAGCAGTCTTACCAAGGCGTAAGTAACGTGTTGTGTGGATCAGTTAGACTGGAAGCGGACTCCAAGATAGTTGGGAAAGGTTAGACAGATTGATTAATTGAGATGGACAGACAGACAGAAGCCACAAACTCGTAACACTCTTTGAGTGGAAGGTTAAAAATACAGCTCATTCATGAAACATAGAAATAAATTATCAATAGCAATTTCTATTTTCGTCTCAAGGATATAATAGGTACAGGGTGGCAGGGAAATCGACGCGTAATCTTTTACCATGGATTCAGTACAAGATTCTGGACACCCTCTGCGATGAAATTATTCATCGGTTATTTTAAAAAAATGGCAGTGGCACTCCGGGAGTGCCGATAGGAGTGAAAACTTGGACAAGATCGCCTTGGTGGAAGAAAAATACTTGCATAGAACATTGGTCCGTAACCTTATCTAAATAAAGAGCACAATTGCGTTCACAAAAAAAATATACTTCCGAAACCTTTAATAGTTAAAATACTTGCATAGAACATTGATCCGTAACGTAATATAAATGAAGAGCACAATCGCGTTTACAAAACCTTTCCCATCTCAAAGACGGCCAAAGCGCCTAAAGAAGTTTTCAATTCAAAAATATTCCGACGAACTGAGAACCTCCTCCTTTTATTGAAGTCGGTTAAAAATAAAAGAACATTGGACGTCGGCAACCGAGAATTGATTGCCAAATTTCAAGGTTCGATTCAAAAATTGGATCGAGAGATTAATTAATGTTATTGACACAAACTCGAATAGTTTGCAATTTGGGTTCGAGTCCACTAAACCACGATGAGTTTGGCTCACGTTAAATGTGGCTTTAAGCCTTTAAAGGTCAAATGTGACACGTGTCGGCTGAAATCAACGATGAAAGCTCATTATTATCGACACAATAATCGGACAAATAACACATACAATTCTCCTCTTAAAAGATTAACTAATAAAGCCTTCTTTTCGTTGAACAGATCTAGCTATAATAACAGTCTGCAAAGTTTTAAACTACAGCTTGTTAACGTGCCATCGTAAAATAAACTTTATTGTATTTTGTTGTGGTTTTCTTTTCAACAGCTGTCGCCAGCCGGTAACCATTGAGGCGAACATTCGTATCGGCTTTAATAATACGATAAAAACTTGTATGTAGGTACATACACAATACACATAAATATGTCGTTCCAAAATAAATAGAGCCACATTGCTAGGCTAAAAGATGTTTAATAGTACATCTATGAGGTGAAGTTACATGTTTTAAGGTCATGATTTGGATGGGTGACCGTTCTTTACACATCGAAGTCACTTCATTCAATAAAATGAAGTTCATTGCTAATTGGCTAAAAGATGTTTTGTAGTATAAGGTTAAGCAGCATATTTCGAGGTCATAATTTGGATGGGTGACCGTTCTTTATACATCGAAGTCATTTCATGTTAATGAGATTCTTATTATTAGATTCGTTTCGACATGAAAACTCTTTAAAACCTTACACAAACCTACCACCAGTACCAGGGTATCAGAATAGATATGGAGATCGTAACAAAAAGGCTTTATATAGGTTCTATAACATTCCAATAAAGTACCTGACCTCCATAGACTTTACACGTTAAAACCGTGTGTCGTGTGCTCCGACCCGACACAGCTAAGCCCGATTTTTGTGTTACTGTAATATCTAAATATTTTCAGGTTAATCCAGGATTCATGTACCTCTAGGGAACAATACATTTAGTAAGATTAGGCTGCCTTGCCCGTGATAAAGAATCTAGTAGTCCGTTGAGAGAAATTATCTGGCAAATTTTAGGCCCTGTATACTTAAAAGATTTTGACCAATTTATTACAGGATGTACATTACAGGGTGGCAGGGACATCGTTGCGAAAACTGTTACCATGGATTCAGTACATGATTCCGAACCCTGCCGCATTGAAATTTTTTGTCGGTTATTTAAAAAAACCTGCTGTTTCATACATTTTGATCGCGTAGGTATTGCACTTTTCTATGTTATTATAATTATTATTATCCTTTATTTCATTAATTACATATAAATTATATTTTTAAATATTAGAATAAAATAATAATTATTATTAATTATTATAAATGTTATTAATTATTATAAATATTATTAATTATTATAAATATTACAAATATTATTAATTATTATAAATATTACAAATATTATTAATTATTATAAATATTACAAATATTATTAATTATTATAAATTGGGATAAGGGCAGGCAGGAGAATGAATATAAACTTGGAGTATTGGCAAAAAGCTATTAAGCCTTGGCTATGTAATTCGAGAACCATACAGTAGGTAATTTAGGACCGTTAAGGTGCCGAAGCTAAAAAGCTGGCATAGATCATTTGTCTGATACTTAATTGATTCAGGCGTGACCTTGCGGAAATCCATTAAAAATACTATGGAAGTGGATATATTTTTATTAGTGGATTACGAGCGCAGAACGCAGAGAGCACGTTCTCTGTGTTCAGCGCTCGGGGTGGCAATACGCCGTGTTTGGGTTCGCGTAAAGTCAATCGTCATCCTGAGGATGCCTCGTTGAGAGGTGAAACACGTGTCGATTTCTTTAAGGGTTTTTATGGCTCTTTAGAAATAGCTAAGTGGAAGAGGTTACTAAATATATCCACGTCTATTGTATTTTTTCTTTGCCTGATGTCAATGTGTCTATAATAGGAATGATGCCTGGGTCAAAAAAAAAAAAATATATATTTAGTCCGTCAGTCAGATAATAAAAAAATATTAGACACGTATTTTTTGCTTCATCATATTAATCAAAAATTACTTGGATAAAACGTATTAAAGTTGGGGAGTGGGGGTCGCTACGTCACAAGTAAGTATAAAATCTACATACCCGTGACGTCGTGGTACATTTTAACTCAATGTATCGCCGTAATCTTTTGACATGGTAAAAAAAAATGTGTCCAATATTTTTAATAATCTACAAGACGGACTAAAAACATTTTTTTAGTTATCATCTCTATTACACCGTAACTTTTACGTGTTTTACACCAGAACGTGGCAAGAGCTTAAGTTAGAAATATTGTATAATTGAGTCCTTACACAAGAAAGTCTACGACATTAAAGACAAGGTTTGAAAAATGTAACCATCAGAAGTAAACTCCTCAAAAGTATCGGAAAACCACATAATACTTACTCAGGATCCAACCCTTTAAAATTCACCATTTCTGTAAAATCTTGCTTCAACTTTCAGCCGAGTTCTCCAGTTCAACTTTTCACGCCATTTTCACATCAAAAATATTCAATCTTCTGTAAAACAAAAGAGGTTTTAAACAAAAAGTTATGTGTGTTCTTGAAGAGACATTCTCTGTTTTACATAGAAGACTTTTATACCTTATTTTTCTGTCCGTGCTTCGTAACGTAAGTGCAAAATGTTGTCAACTCGAATAAGGTTTCATTCATATATTTACTAATACTAACTTTTGCCCGCGACTTCAACCGCGTAAAATTTCTTGACCCACCCTGTCGCATAGCCTTTCTCAAGAATTGGGCTTATCAAATGCAAAAACTACCAATCGGGATTAATATTTTTTGAAGTGAAACTTCTTTAGGCGCGTTGAGCATTTTTGAGATGTGAAAAAACAATTGAACTCGCGACACCGTTACCTACACTGTATTTTTGTAAACGCGATTGTGCTCTTTATTTATTTACGTTACGGATCAATGTTCTATGCAAATATTTATACTTTAAAGGTTTCGGAAGTTTTTTTTTTTGTAAGCGCGATTGTGCTGTTTATTTAGATTAGGTTACGGATCAATGTTCTATACAAGTATTTTCTTCCATCAAGGCGATCTTGTTCAAGTTTTCACTGCAGTCGGCACTCCGGGAGTGCCACTGTTTTTTTTTGCATTTGTTTATCCAATCCTATTAGGAAGCCAAGCCTATTAAGGAAGGTTATATTATAGGCTATTTAATATCACGCGAGCAAAAAGAAAAAAGTCAGAATTAACGTTAAGCGAAAACGCAGGCGGGCGAGACGATGCGATGCGGTAAGTCGATGGCTGAGGAGTTTCATAAAGATATGGCTGTTATTTTAGTATATTGTGTATCTTACGACTTGCACGCGAACGAAGTCGCGGGCAGAAGCAAGTTTCGTTAAACAATGCAGATTTATTTTCGGACGTGGTTTTTGTTCGTAATTAAGTGTGTTGTTTGGAGTTGATAAGGGTGCCAACAGACTGAACGGACGTGTCAATTCATTAATTTATGTGTGTGAGCTTAATTTTAAAAGCAACGTTGAAATGCCGAAAAACAGGGTTGTTTTTTTATGTTGTATGTAAATTCTGTATTTTCTCGCGCTCTGTTTTGTATTTCTAATTTTGAATGTACATTATTTTCCTTTTGCTTTGTAGTAAAATGAGAGCATGAACTGGAACTTATACAGGGTGTCAGGGACATCGACGCGAAAACTGAAACCATGGACTGAATTCATGATGCTGAACCCCCCTGCGTTGAAATTTTTCGTTGGTTATTTTTTTTTTAATTTGCTGTTTCATAGAAAAGTGCAAAACCTACGCGGTTAAAATGTATGGAACAGCTGATTTGTTTTTAATAACCGACGAAAAATTTCAACGTAGGGGGTTCAGAATCATGTACTGAATCCATGATTTCAGTTTTCGTGTCGATGTCCCTGCCACCCCGTATTATAATAAACTTCGATAGGTTGTTCACAGAAGGCCTTGTGGCTAAGTAATAACAACCACACGAATAAATCGATCAGGTTAAGCTACACTTGCCGCGGTTGATCCGTAGATGGGTAACCGTCTTTACACACCAAGACCCCTCCGTACCTCGGAAAGCACGTTAAGCCGTTGGTCCCGACTGTCATTCATGGATCTTTTTTGGTCATCAGAAGCCCGAAAGTCTGGACAACCAGTCTTACCAAGGGGTATCGTATTTCCAAGCAACTGAGTTGTGGAGGTAAGAGAAGTAGTCGCTCTATATAAAATACTGGTATTCAGCTGCATCTGGTTAGACTGGAAGCCGACCCCAACATAATTGGGAAAGGGCTAGGCAGGTGAGGCAGACGGTGAGGTTGTTCACAGAAATATTAGTATAATGCAACCTAAATGCGACGAGGACATGTAGATGATGGGGGGACGAACTGGACAAAACCTACAAGCTATGGTGTATATTTATCTTGGAACAACATAGGTTACTGGAAGCTATGTGGGATGAAGCAGGGTGACAGTAACCAACCTGTTACAAGTTATCAACTATTAAATGAGTAATATTTGTATTTATATATATTTGAAAACGGTACTAACGATTTCGATGAAAGTTGCAATATAGGGGTTTACTTACGGGGGCGACAAATCGATCTAGCTAGGTCTCATATCTGGGAAAATTCGTTTTCTCCGTATTTTCACCCGAACAGAGCTCGGTCGCCCAAAGTTCAATGGCAGCATGGAATTACTAAGTCCCTAATATCATGGCAGCATCGAATTAGTGTGCACTTTCCTATTAAATGAGAGTTCTCTATATTCACCAGAGCAGAGCTCGGTCGTCCAGGTACTTAACTAATAAAGCTTCCTCTCTCCTACTATCTTGCTGATCCCGACAGGGTTCTTAATGATCTCAATATATTTAAAACTAGCTGCGCCCTCGGTTTCACCCAATAAGTCTTGATCCCGTGAGGAATGTGGAATAAAAAGTATCTTATGTCCCAATCCAAGGCATGGTCTACCTATGTGTCAAATTTCATCCAAATCCGTTTAGCCGTTTTAGCGTGAAAGTGTAACAAACAAATAAACAAAAAACTCACTCTCGCATTTATAATATTTTTTTATTATAAAGTCAGGATTTCCACCTAAGTACCTACATACTACGGTATTGAGTACATTTCTAGTAATCTTTATAAGGAAAAAGCTTTTAGAGGAGCTTGTGGCTAAGTAATAACAGCCACACGGATCAATCCATTAGGTTGAGCTACGCTTGCCGGGGTTGGTCCGTGGATGGGTGGCCATCTTTACATACCGAGAGTCCTCCGTGCCTCGGAAAGCACGTTAAGCCGTTTGGTCCCGCCTGTCATTCGGGAATCTTTGACAGTCGTCACGGGCCGTCAGAAGCCGAAAGTCTGACAACCAGTCTTACCAAGGGGTATCGTATTACCCAGTTAATGGGTTGTGGAGGTCAGATAGGCAGTCGCTCCATGTAAAATACTGGTATTCAGCTGCATCCTGTTAAACTGGAAGCCGACCCCAACTTGGAAAAAGGCAGGCAGATTAATTTTTTTGGAATCTTTAAAACAAATGGAGCGATAATTCAAAAGCCTTTAGGTACCGAAGTCACAACCACAAATTACCACAGTTATTGGTAAGCACTTTGCTCGAAACCTCCTGCCGTGGACTGTAATAGTCGGATAACTGACATTGGGTTGAATACTATGTTTGTCAGGCAATTCGGACATCGCATAACGATGCTGGGGTCATTAGCTGGCTTATCTCGCGCTGCAGCTTGCGTATTAGTTATGCGAACCGTTCACGATCGGCAATTACAGTTTGATTGTGACAATATACACCGTGAAATTTGAACCACAGTTTTGCTAGAACAAACGTTATTCAGACCATGGTCTACTACCATTCTACAACATCCAATAAAAAAAAAACAATTGGTTTTTGAAAAAACACAAAAAAGACAAAGTTTAAAATGTCAAGATTATCTACTGCTTACGAAATTTCGTTTATGGAGGTACATTTCCCTGTAGACAATGCTGTGTCCCGTGCGTGGTGCCTGTGTTGTAGGGAGTAACGATAATCTTGACATTTTAAACTTTGTCTTTTTTGTGTTTTTTCAAAAAACAATTACGTTTTTTTTTATTGTATGCTGAACAACGTTTGTTCTAGCAAAACTGTGTTTCTAATTTCACGGTGTATTAAATTAGATGGACAAATTTTAACACAGCGTTCAGTACGTCTAACCAAAGATATCCAAGCAAAAAAAAACACTGATTAAAGTGATTTTATTTTGACCTAAAATTATTAACCAAGATTTTTAGTGTATTTTCATTAGCAGATTTTTTTTTTCTAGTAAGTATCTATTGCGTTTTTCTTATGTTTTTTTTACCATTGTCCTTATTTGGGTGGTCAGAATGATTTCTAAAAGTTTGTCCATCTATTTTAATGGGACCTTATATATGGTGTACTTTGAATCTAGGTGATGGAATTGTTTCGACATTAAATACAGTATATTATAATATGTACATGATCTTTTATTATGTATAAGAACAGGCTATGTGATCAACGTGTCGCTTCCTCGGACTCCACCGCGACGGACGATTCTCCTCTTTAATTTAAACCTATTTTTTTTGTCCGGGACAGTTTATAATTTGTAAATAAACACGGCAATAAATCATTGCCTAAAATACAGTCCACTGTTTTTATTGCTCCCCTTGCTAAAAAAATCCATCTACAAGTTATTTCAACGTTAATTAGATCCATTATCGAGCATACGTAGCGCTCAAATCTCAGGTGAATACGATCTTATCTTTGATTTGTACATTTTAATTACTAGAAGAGCAATTCGTGATAATTTGTGGGGCTATAAATTGCCCAAATAGCTTTAATTCCCAGTGAATTGTCTGGTAGGAGGCGTTGCGTTGGAGCTATTTGGTCTTAATTAGGTTAGTGGTTACCTCAAATATTCTATTCGGTCTTGGTATTTAGTCAAGAATTATGGGTAAGCTTGAATTCCCCAAAGTGTAATAAGGGTACTGATGGTTTATTTGAGAACACTTTAATTTAATAGTTGGTATTTTTAGGGCTCCGAACCCCAAAATGAAAAAAACGGAATCCTTACATTTATACTAGTTGCGCCCCGCGGTTTCCCCCGCGTAAGTCTCGATTCCGTAAGAATATCGGGATAAAAAGTATTCTATATCTTAATCCAAGTTATAATCTATCTGTGTACCAAATTTCATCCAAATCCGTTTAGTAGTTTTCGCGTGAAAGAGTAACAAACATCCATCCATCCTTACAAACTTTCGAATTTATAATATCACTAGTAGCGCCCCGTGGTTTCACCCGCGTAAGTCTCGATTCCATGGGAATATCGATATGAAAAGTATCTTAAATGTTAATCCAGGTTATAAACTATCTAGCTCGCCGTCCGAAAAGGACCAAGCCCGGGTCGATGGCGCGTTGTGTGCCACGCGCGTCTCAAAGAGATGTCAGCAGAATTGACGGGGTCTGCTAGGACCAATGCCTGCCGGGGGTTCGAAGAAAACCGATAGGGAAATCGTGGCCCCCGGCAACAGGACAACCGAAGGAACACGGGTGGGTTTTAGTCAATAAGAGTCTGACACGCCCTCCCGCTCCGCCCAGAGCGGGAGAAGTTATTTGATAATTTCCCACCCAAAAAAAAAAAAGGCTATAAACTATCTGTGTGCCAAATTTCACTCAAATCCGTTCAGTAGTTTTTGCGTGAAAGAGTAACAAACATCCATCCATCCATCCTCACAAACTTTCGCATTTATAATATTATAGTAGGACTAGTTGGATTGTGTTCTGTCATCATTTATAGAATAGATAGAAAGAAAAATTGGCGTATTTATCACAGAAACTCGTCATCATCATCACCGTCATCATTATCAGCCGACAGATGTCCACTGCTGGACATAGGCCTCGCCTACATCACTACTTCGACCGGTTCTGTGCTTCCCGCATCCAGCGGATTCCTGCGGCCTTCACAACGTCATCGGTCCACCTGAAAACACTGAGACACACGTCCATATAAAAAAACGAATAAAAAAGAACAAATCTGGATTCGGTTTTTTATGCTGTGGGAAGAATTTTTAAACCTTAGAAATACAATATATAAAAAAATCGTATCCGATCCGAAAGGGGCACTTATGTACTGCAATAACATCACCAAAAAGCAACAAAAAATCGTATTATTATTGAAAATAAAAAAATTATTACTATTTGAAACTCTCATTTTTTGTACCAGCTTTACCCCAAATTCATTAAAAATTTGCAAATTTTCAACAGGGGTCATAAGTTGACCCCTGTTGTAACTTATGACTCATAAGTTATAAGTTATGACTTATAGACACCCGCTAAACGTCGACCGCCCGCGCCCCATGTAATAACCCGATAAAATTCCCCATTGAAAAAAAATGTGACAAGTTTTTTTTTCCTTTTCCTGAAAGTTACCACATAAATAGACTCTCAGTACGATACGGGGTCACAGATAGGACAGGATTTTTTTACATGTTGTTTATACTTGTAATCATTTTCTTGCATTAGTACCTATCTAATTAATACCTCATTGTTTGGATTCAAACAAAATAATCCGAATAGTCAAAAAAAAAAACAGTAATCAGTATTTTATTAAGATAAAAAGCGTTCACATTTTATAGCCTAAAAAGTAGGGTAATGAACGCTGACGAGGCGAAAGTAAAGAAGAGACTTTAGACAAAAAATAAATCCGCTTGAAGCTAGTAATGGAGCCGCTTTTTTATACGTTGATTTGTGTTAACAAAAAGATAAGGGGTAAGTACTGTTTTGTTTTCTCGGGAGGAAAATGAAAAGGCAGGGATCATTATTACTAACACAGTCTAAGCTTTATTTATTAACATAAGTTTTGGTTTTGTTTATTTTAAAATAAATATGTAGGTTTAGGTTAAGGTATTTTCCTATGGGCCTGTGTCACCTGAAATAAATGGTATTATTATCCTTTATTTCACTAAAATACTTGTAAATTATATTTTTAAATATTAGAATATAAAACATATAGAAACATTTAAAATATAAAAAAATAGTAGCCCACCGGTATTGGGAACTGAGTCTAAGCTATGGCGGTCAGGGCTTATTATTAGTTTTTATTATTAAACCTTTTTGGTTAAAACTCAAGGAAATTTTTTAACACTATTTTTAAGTACAAGCCGTGTGCCCGAAGGGATTCCCCGTCGCGTCGGCTAAAATGACGAACTTCCATACAAGATTTCGTCCCCTATTAAATCCCGTAAGGGGATGAATTGTCAAAAATCATTCCCCCAGTGCTCACTTTCAATACAAATCTTGTGCAACATTTTATTGCTTTTAGACCCAGTGGTTTAAGTTGTGCGTTCTCTGTCAATGGATGTATGAATTAATTTAAGGATTTTTACTAAGTATATTTTTATGTAATTTCATAACGTAGACCTAGGCAAGTGAAAATTTGTTTTCTTGCTCAAAAAGGCCGTCATTATAGAGTACCAGAGCGGGTAGAAAATAGCATTTCTTGCTCTAGGGGAAAAAGTAATATCTTTTTAATTTTTGTCTGTTATACAACGAGCCTTGAAAAACGAAAAAGTCTTTATTCTTATGTAGAATAATCATGATTATGGACTCGACTTATTACTGGTTCACAAAAAAAGAACATTTTATTTTTGAAAATGGAACTAAAATCGGCTATCTCTTCGGTAGCATTGCGTTGCGGCTACAGAAGAAATAAAAAAGGTATTGGCGCGAAATCTTTAGAATTTTTCTCTAATCACGAATTGAATTGGTGACCGTAATATAATTTACAACAGTGAAAATGTCATCATCTAGTGAGAACATCTTTACAGAGGACTGAAATTAAGTTGCCGGAAAAAAACATCTCGTTAAATATCCAGAATTGTACAAATTGTATATTTTAATAAAATAAACTATTTAATATTGGATTATTTTATTTTCTCGCAATCGTAGTGAAAAGTAGAGCGTAACACACGGCGCTAAAACCCATTATAACTCGGTTTCTATTTAATCCCTCGCTAAAGCTCGGGAGTAAAACTACCTCGTTACAATGGGTTATTTTAGCCCCTCGTATAACAATCTACTATTTTCGGGACCATATTGATTATGATAAATGACGGAATATCTATGCTTTGTTGTACACCATAATAAAAATAAGGTAATTTCCAGATCTTTTTTCTGTGTTATCATCTTATTATCTGCCTAGCCTTTTGTGTATTGGGGTCGGCTGCCAGTCTAACCGGATACAGCTGAATTCCAGTATTTTACTTGAAGCGACTGCCTATCTGACCTCCACAACTCAGTTATTGGGTAATACGATACCCCTAGGTAACTTTCGGGCTTCTGACGACCTGTAACGAATTTCAAAGATCCACGAATGACAGCCGAGACCGACGGCTTCCGAGGCATGAAGGGGTCTTGGTATGTTTTCTGTGTTATTATAATATAGTCTATAAATACTATTGAATAAAGTCGCTTTTCGTGTGTGTCTGTGTAACCCCGTGGTTCTTCTAACTAAACTACGCAACGGATTTTTATCATTTAGAGAATTTATTCCAGAATGTTTATTTGCAGGTATCTCGTTGTTTTGTCAAATTCTGAAAACTGTGCGTAGTCGGGCGGTCGTTAGTGCTTCATTATCTGATGTACGTACATATACACATAATATTATAATGTAGAGCATTTGATCTTGAGCTATGATGACAGGCAGGCAGTCGGACGTCTAAGCGAGAACAATAAGGCTTTTGTTCTAGCGGCTTATGTGCGTAACCACATAACAAAGAATAGTAAAGAGTTGACCGTTTCTAACCGACTTCATAAAGAGGTGCTCTTGTTTTCCCGTACGTACCTATAAATTAAATAGTTTTTTCACTCCTCTTGCTCAAAAAGTCCGTCATTGTAGCGTACCAGAGCGGGGAAAAAATTGCATATCTTACTCTAGGGGAAAAAGTAATTTTTGTCTGTAACCAACGAGCCTACAAAAACGAAAAAGTCTTTATTACAAAAAAAAGGCTTTTTACTACCGCATACCGGGATAAAAAGTTTCCTGAAAAATTCAGATTGAACAAATTGTATTTTTTTTTAAATAAAATAAATTATTTAAAATTGTATTGGATTATTTTATTTTTCGCAATCGTAGTGAAAAGTAGAGTGTAACATACGGCGCTAAAACCCATTATAACTCGGTTTCTATTTACCTCCCTCGCTAAAGCTCGGGAGTAAAGCTACCTCGATAGAATGGGTTATTTTAGCCCCTCGTATAATAAACAATCTACTATTGCATGCTATTTCACCATCGTGGATGTAGGAAACCGGTTTTTTGTTGGAAGAATATTTTACTAATTAAATTGTGGGTTGATCCGGTCTGCTACTGAGAAATTGCTGATGAAAAACTGAAAAACACTTTGCCCGACCCGGGAATCGAACTCGGGATCTCATGCTCAGTAGTAGCGCTTGCGACTACTGGACCAACGAGACAGTCTGGATTTGTGCCCGGTTGATGGCAATAGGCTCGCCTCCTACTACATGGGTCTTAAACATAACTGACGAAGTGTTTGTGTACTCGTACCATAGGTACACCTCTGCCTAACCCTTCGGGGAAACAAGGCGTGATGTTAATTCAATTGATTTATTCAATAACAATTTTTTACATTTCTATAACTAAATATATGTATAAGAAATATCATGCATGCAAACTATATTTAAATCATTAATTTATTACAATTATCCAAACTACTAAAAACCAGAATAATAATTTTAAAAAATATATAAAAATAAATGTCATAAGTCAATAAGGAGCTCGTAACAGCCGCACGGGTCAATCCATCAGGTTAATCTACGCTTGCCGGGGTTGGTCTATGGATGGGTGACCATCTTTACATACCGAGATTCCTCCGTGCCTCGGAAAGTACGTTAAGCCGTAGGTCCTGGCTGTCATTCGTGGATCTTTGATAGTCGTTACGGGTCGTCAGAAGCCTGAAAGTCTGACAAACAGTCTCACCAAGGGGTATCGTATTACCCAGTTACTGGGTTGTGGAGGTTAGATTAAAATGCTGATATACAGCTGCAACCGGTTAGACTGGAAGCCGACCCCAACATAGTTGAGAAAAGGCTAGGCATATTGATTGAAATGTCATAAGTCAATTCATAAAATTCAATAAAATGTTCATTTCAAATCAATATAAAATTATGCTACTTTCGACTTTTGTAACATAACATAACATCACGCCTTGTTTCCCCGAAGGGTTGGGCAGATGTGTCCTTGTAGCCGGTACACCCACATTTCGCCAGTTATGTTTAAGTCCCATGTAATAGGGGGCGAGCCTATTGCCATCAACCAGGCACAAATCCAGACTCCGAGCTGCTACTAAGAAATTTCAGATAGAAAAACCCAATAACACTTTGCCCGACCCGGGAATCGAACCCAGGACCTCATGCTCAGCAGTAGCGCTTGCGACCACTTGACCAACGAGGCAACTTTTGTATTAATTTATAATTCACTAGCTTCTGCCCGCGACTTCGTTCGCATGGAAATCGTAAGACATCACAATATACTACAATAATAGCCATATTTTTATAAAACTTCCCTGTATACTACGTTTGTAGTTTTATTCTCAGCAGCCAAAATAAACAGAGAGTCAGGAATGGTGACTCGGGAGCAAACGACGTAACAGTTGTCCGTGTGAGAAGCAGCTTATCCTGAGGTCGACACAGGCAGCCTTCAGCCTTCAGTGTCGGCCCCTGTGACTTGTTGATCGCAAAGCATACACTCCCAGAGAACTGCACGCGCTTTAACTGATAATTATGGGGAATTTGTACTTTATACGCGCTATAAACACTGTCTCACCATCGCCACAACCTGTTAGAATTTCCACCTCGATGACGTTTCTCTGCAAAGACATGACTTTGAGCTGGTTTCCGTTACACAGATATACAACCGGAAGTCCACTTGCCATTTGTGAATTGAGAAATTCTACGGGGTGATATTTGGCATCATCTTCCTCCACATCAGTATTAATGGAGGTGTATATCACTTCACTCCCTTCAATTTATGAGAGAATACTGTGGTTGATCGCTGCAGCTTGATCATCTTCGGAGTTAAAACGGAAACACGCCTAAGAATTCTCTTGGTACGGTATTTGACTGATATCCTCGTATATCAGACGAATAAGATCTTCTAAAGTGGGATCTACTCTACCAAGAGTCTCTGGTAGAGTGCTTTCACCAAATTTTAGAAGAACATCGGAGAATACTTGAGCATTTGAATTACCGCCAAGCCGAGGTCGTATGATGATGGTCAAGCGCAGTTTATGAACTCTCGACCATAGAGTCGACCTTTTCAACGAAGTATTCACTTTTTTTGTCAAAACTGTGACACCACCCATCATATCTTGGTTTCTGCGGATGTCCTGCAGGGTTCTGTTTACAGTTTCCACTGCTTTCCTTTTTGCCATAATGCATTCATCCCATAC
The DNA here is from genome assembly GCA_963680765.1 of Agrochola lychnidis. NCBI lineage: Eukaryota > Metazoa > Arthropoda > Insecta > Lepidoptera > Noctuidae > Agrochola > Agrochola lychnidis. The sequence goes on along the minus strand of OY796869.1, from coordinate 8,294,862 downwards.
GACGAAGCGCAATCCCCTAAGCACACATCCCTTGTTACTGTTGCGTGACACCCCACAAACAGGCGTTTCGTTGCTCTCTAAATCGATGGGAATCTTAAACATGACGTGCGCTGTTTTGCCACCAGGATGCAGTGTGGCAGCGATTCCAGAAAATCCACACACATAAATATTTTAAAATCGCTTGGACAAATCTGCTGTCAAAATCTGTAAAAAAAACATTTTATTCCTACAGTCTTTTGCTCTAAAATGATCAGAATACAACCTAGAATGTTTTGTGACTGTAAAGTACTTGTAACTTAGTAGTTTCCCATAGCTTACGAAGTTTTCCATTTTTTGTGAATTAATACATTCTATGAACTACATACACAATCCAAAAAAAAAATCGTTTTACAAAAAGAGTTTAAAAAAAACAGATGTAAATTGAACTTACTACCCCGGGCGGCCTACCACCAGCTCATAAAGCAGTATTATTTTAATGTTACTTCAGTGGGAGAAAGAGATGGAGCTATACATCATGTAGAGCTTCATCTCTTTCCCACACTGAAGTAAACTAAAGTAATATTAAAATAATACTGCTTTTGAGCTGGTGGTAGGCCCTCAGGACTTCAAATCATTAGTCCAACCGCTTACTTATTCGCTTTGTTGAAAGTTAGCTAAAATAGCCGTTCCTATATAAAAGGTAGCGTGATGATAATCATTTAAAAAGTTAAATCGGTAACTACCTATCTACAATATCCCAACCTTTTGGCGCGTCCTTTTACAATTTGCAGAGAAAAATACGAACATGATGTAATATTGCTCATCCCCCATAGCAAATAGCGTGATAGTTTATGCCCTACAGTTGGTACAGACAAACATTCTAAAAACTTTATTTTCCGCATAAGAATCGATCGCATACCTCGTAGCAATAACTTTCTTTAAAAAAAATTAACTTCGCTACGATTTTATTATATCTATAGATTATAGGTACATAATCAAAAAAAAAAAAAATCGTGTAACAAAATGTGAAAAAAAAGAAAAAAAACCGTAGGTGGGAATCGAACTTACAACTCCATGTTTGCAAAGCAACCGCCCAACCGTTGAGCGAATTGCTTTGTTGAAACTTCTCTAAAATAGCCGTTCCTATATATTTCATGATTGACTGCTTAGTTCCATAAAGGTATAGCGTGATGATAATCATTTAAAAAGTTTAATCGATAACCATCATCCTAAAATTTTGGCGCGTTTTTTTCCAAAAATACGAACATAATATAATATTGCTCGTCCCCCATAGTAAATAGCGTGATAGTTTATACCCTATAGTTTGACCAGACTTATAGGGAACACCTATGCAAAATTTTAACAGAATCTATCCGGTAGAATTTGCGTCATGCTAGAACATAAAAATACAACATAATGTAATATTGCTCGTCCCCCATAGTAAATAGCGTGATAGTTTATATCCTATAGTTTGACCAGACACACAGGGAATATCTATGCAAAATTTTAACAGAATCTGTCCGGTAGAATTTGCGCCATGCTGGAACATATATACAGACAAACAGACAAACAGACAAAAATTCTAAAAAAAGTATTTTCGGCATTAGAATCGATTCTAGACCTCGTAGCAATTACTTTTTTTCAAAAATATTCAATGTACAGTTTTGACTTCGCTACGATTTTATTATATGTATAGATTAATAGACTATAGACATTTATTTAACAAGTTATGTAAATTATGGGTTGATTTTTAGAAAAATGACAGTGCTTTTAAAAGCTTTCACAGGAATTCCATCATTCATTTTATCTTCCGTCTGCCAGTTATGTAGACTCTTGGAACAAGTTTTGTATGTGTCCAAAGTTGATTGGTACCTACTTCATACATAAAGTAAAAAGTTCGTTGTTTATCCATAAAACACGCATCTCATTAGAAGTTTGTTCAAAACTGTTGAATATTCAGCCAAATTCCAAGAGAAACTTGTTTATGAGCGAGCATGTGGAATTGGCTTATTTATATCACGTGGAAATGATGCTTAGGTATAGGTAAAACATTGACGAGGTTTTAAGAATATTGAATTTGGTTGAGGAGCATACAATTTTCATGTATCGACACGGGCGATCTGTGCAAAGCTGATGGGTATGTGGGGGTCGTATTTTCTATGGAATTTATATATAAGATTCAGATTCAGATTTATTTTGCCAACAATGTAGGTACAGGTATAAGATGGTACATCACTAAGTTTTTCCGCTACATTCTACCTTACGGCATGTAAAGTCGTAAAAACTTAAAAATACAGTTTTCAAATAAATCATGCAGTCGTAAAAACTAACAATACAATTTTTATCTAAATTAACAATATTAATAATTAAGTCATTCTGATATAATATAAATTCTCGTATATGTCATTTATATTTTTTTATAGTTATATATTTTTATCGTTTAAAAAGTCTTTTATACAATAATAGCATTTTTCTAATAATAATGCAGTCAGCTTAGATTTAAATCTTCGTATAGGGTGTTCTTTAAAACTGTGCGGAATTTTATTGTAAATTATAGGCCCCATTGCCATAATATTTTTCCTAAGTAGTGCTGTTTTGTAGTTGCCTGTATGTAATAATTTTTTATATTGTGTTCTAATAGGACCCGAACGTTTCCTAATATCGACTAGTGACATCGAGTAGTTAACAAAAATTGCTACTTCTAAAATATATAACGACGGGAAGGTCAGTATTTTCAGTGACCTAAACATAGGCACACAGGTGTCTGTAGTTTTTAGATTCGACATAGATCTTATGCAACGTTTTTGGGCCTTAAAAATCTGTTCCCTATCACTACAATTGCCCCAAAATATTACTCCGAACCTTAATATTGGCGCAACAAGACCATGGTAAGCTGTCAGGAGTACATCATTGCTTACTTTATGCGATAGGTTATAAGTAAGGTTTTTAAGTCTAGTCTTCTTTTTCTTTTCGTGTGGTTAGTGACTGACCTGGTGACCTCTGACTTGACTTCATATGTCGTCGAGAAATATCTCTCAGGCATGCCGGTTTCCTCTCGATGTTTTCCTTCACCGTTTTTGAAGCAAGTGATAATTATACAATACGCACATGAATCCAAAAAGTCAGAGGCGCGTGCCTTGGGTTCACACTCGAGACAAAAAGTCGAAGTAGTTTAAGTCGTGTGGCACTTCAAGATAAGTTAGTTAACTTCCATTTATAATGGTTTAGAGCAGCGGTCGGCAACACGCGGCCCGCGGACGTCTTACTTGCGGCCCGTGAATTTGTCAAAGTCAAATAATTTATTTCAATTAGGCAGCCCCTTGACTGTCACGAGCTCTCCTGGAGATCGATAACAATTAAAATTCTATTGTGTTTCATTGATGACAGTTGAGCTTATAAAAGGCACTTTTGAACGTCGAAATTTACAAAAAATAGAATTGATTCTAGTCGCCCCTTCCAAAAAGTAGTTTTCGTATGGAGAAGAAGAGAGTATAAATCAGTTACCCATTTAGGTACTTTCATACTTTGTAGTTTTCATTTCTGAATGATTTACGGTGGTTATTTTTCTAGCTAGAAAGCCCAAACATGTAAACATAATGTAAGTATTACATGTACGAATTAATTCCGTGTGTTTTAACAATTTTTAATAGCGTTTTTATTTTTCTATGGGATATTTATTTTTTCTATACCAACTATACGTAGGCTTCTAAGGTTAATATCGCAAGTGCGGCCCCGCCTTTAGATTATTTTGCCACCTTGTAGCCCTTGTGTGCCAAAAGGTTGCCGACCGCTGGTTTAGAGTTACCAAAGAAATTGATGAGCTCCGTAGATTCTTTTAAGTTAAGTAGGAACAAATCTTTTTAGTTACTGTTAGCTTTACTCTGACTCGGACACTTTTGCAGTGGCAAGCGCTTTACTTTGTGTAAATAATTTCATCACCACATCTCTCAAAACGGTGAAGGAAAACATCGTGAGGAAACCGGAATGTCCTAGAAGAAAAAATTCGAAGACATGTGACATCTACCAACCCGCATTAGGCCCGCGTGGTAGATTACAGCCCACTCCCTCCCACAGAGAGGAGGCCTGTCTCTGAGTGGGAACATTATAGGCAGATTATGCAAGTCCTTACAACTTCTTGTTTCTTTATTAAACTTTTATTACAACGTCTCAAACTTTTTCGCCTGTGTGTTGCATGTCGCGTGACGGTCGGCCGCGGAGTAGGGATAAAGTGAAAGGCGCTCGTCAGAGCAGCCAAGGCCAATATGGCGGCGCCTATAGAAGTTTCACTTTTACCGTGGTTTCATAAAACCACACAATCCATTTTTAGATTTGGCAATATTTTGCTACGTTTTCCCCGCAATTCTCAAAATCTTAATACCATCCATACGGTGCTATCAAATTATTTTGCACTCGGCGATTCTTATTTATTACTAGCTTCTGCCCGCGACTTCGTTCGCGTGGAAGTCATAAAACATATACTACTACAATAATAGCCACGTTTTTATAAAACTTCCCTGTATACTACATTTGTAGTTTTATTCTCAGCAGCCAAAATATACAGTCAGGAATGGTGACTCGGGAGCAAGCGACGTAACAGTTGTTCGTATGAGAAGCAGCTTGTCCTGAAGTCGACACCCGCAGCCTTCAGTCTTCGATGTCAGCCCCTGTGACTTGTTGATCACAAAGCATACGCTCACAGGGAACTGCACGCGCTTAAACTGGTAATGGTGGGGAATTAGGGGTATACGCGCTATAAACACTGTCTCGCCATCGCCACAACCTGTTAGAATTTCCGTCTCGATGACGTTTCTCTGTAAAGACATGACTTTGAGCCGTAACACAGATATACAACCGGAAAAGATACTTGCCATTTGCGAATTGAGAAATTCTACGGGGTAATATGTGGCATTAATGGAGGTGTATATCACTTCACTCCCTTCAATTTGTGAGAGAATACTGTGGTTGATCGCTGCAGCTTGATCATTTTCGGAGTTAAAATGGACACACACCCAAGAATTCTCTTGGTACGGTATTTGACTGATGTCCTCGTATATCAGAACGAATAAGATCTTCTAAAGTGGGATCTACTCTACCAAGAGTCTCTGGTAAAGTGCTTTCACCAACTTTTAGAAGAACATCGGAGAATTTTTGAGCATTTGAATTCACGCCAAACCGAGCTCATATGATGATGGTCAAGCGCAGTTTATGAACTCTCGACCATAGAGTCGACCTTTTCAACGAAGTATTCACTTTGTTTGTCAGAACTGTGACACCACCCATCATATCTTGGTTCCTGCGGATGTCCTCCAGGGTTCTGTTTACAGCTTCCACTGCTTTTCTATTTGCCATAATGCATTCATACTATACGATGAAGCGCAATCCCTATGCACACATCTCTTGTTCTGTTGCGTGACACCCCACAAACAGGCGTTTCGTTGCTCTCTAAATCGATGGGAATCTTAAACATGGCGTGCGCTGTTTTGTCACCAGGAAGCAGCGATTCCAGAAGATCCACACACATACATATTTTAAAATCGCTGGGACAAATCTGCTCTCAAAATCTGTAAAAATCATTTTATTCCTACAGTCTTTAGCTCTTAAATGATCAGAATACAACCTTGAATGTTTTGTGACTGTAAAGTACTTGTGACGTAGTAGGTTTCCATAGCTTACGAAGTTTTCCTTTTTTTGTGAATTAATACATTAATAAAAAAAACCGTTTTACAAAATGTAAAAAAATAGTTTTAAAAAAAACAGATGGTAATCGAACTTACTACCCCAGGACTTCAAATCATTCGTCCAACCGCTTACTTATTCGCTTTGTTGAAAGTGCACTGCATAGTTCCATAAATGTATAGCTTGATTATAATCATTTAAAAAGTTAAATCGGTAACTATCTACAATATCCCAACCTTTTGGCGCGTCCTTTTATAATTTGCAGAGAAAAATAAGAAAATAATGTAATATTGCTCATCCCCCATAGTAAATAGCGTGATAGTCTATACCCTACAACTGGAACAGACAAACATTCTAAAAACTATATTTTCCGCATAAGAATCGATCCCAGACCTCGTAGCAATAACTTTCTTTCAAAAAATTTAACTTCGCTACGATTTTATTATAATATATTATAGGGACATAATCAAAACAAAAAAAAAATCGTGTGACAAAATGTGAAAAAAAAGAAAACAAAAACCGTAGTTGGGAATCGAACTTACAACCCCATGTTTTCAAAGCAATCGTCCAACCGATGAGTCAATTGCTTCGTTGAATTTTATCTTAAATAGCCGTTCCTATATATTTCATAATTGACTGCTCAGTTCGATAAAGATATAGCGTGATGATAATCATTCTAAAAGTTAAATCGATAACCATCACAATTATCCTAAAATTTTGACGCGGTTTTTTCCAAAAAATACGAACATAATATAATATTGCTCGTCCCCCATAGTAAATAGCGTGATAGTTTATACCCTACAGTTTGACCAGACTTATAGGGAACACCTATGCAAAATTTGAACAGAATCTATCCGGTAGAATTTGCGTCATGCTAGAACATAAAAAGCGGCCAAGTGCGAGTCGTACTCGCCCATGAAGGGTTCCGTAGCAGCAAGTAACGATAAGTTTACGATTTATGACGTATTAAAAAAAACTACTTGCTAGATCTCGTTCAAACCAATTTTCGGTGGAAGTTTACATAGTAATGTACATCATATATTTTTTTTAGTTTTATCATTCTCTTATTTTAGAAGTTACAGGGGGGGGACACACATTTTACCACTTTGGAAGTGTCTCTCGCACAAACTATTCTGTTTAGAAAAAAATGATATTAGAAACCTCAATATCATTTTTGAAGACCTATCCATAGATACCCCACACGTATGGGATAGATGAAAAAAAAATTTTTGCGTTTCAGTTCTAAGTATGGGGAACTCCAAAATTATTTGTTTTTTTTTCTATTTTTGTGTAAAAATCTTAATGCGGTTCACAGAATACATCTACTTACCAAGTTTCAACAGCACAGCTCTTATAGTTTCGGAAAAAAGTGGCTGTGACATACGGACGGACAGACAGACAGACAGACAGACAGACAGACAGACAGACAGACAGACAGACAGACAGACAGACAGACAGACAGACAGACAGACAGACATGACGAATCTATAAGGGTTCCGTTTTTTAACGGAACCCTAAAAATACGACATAATGTAATATTGCTCATCCCCCATAGCGAATAGCGTGATAATTTATACCCTATAATTTGACCAGACACACAGGGAATATCTATGCAAAATTTTAACAGAATCTGTCCGGTAGAATTTGCGCCATGCTGGAACATACATACAGACAAACAGACAAAAATTCTAAAAAATATATTTTCGGCATTAGAATCGATCCTAGACCTCGTAGCAATTACTTTTTTTCAAAAATATTCAATGTACAGTTTTGACTTCGCTACGATTTTATTATATGTATATCTGATTTAATTTTTAAATAAGAGCTGCCTTGAATTTAGTATTCTGTAGCCGTTCCAGGCATAGTACAAATATTATGTTTACCAGTAAATGTTTTTATAGTATCCCAGGAATCCTCACAACATAATGTCCTAATTCAAACAAAGTTACTTCAGGCCCCTGTGAACGAGCGTGACTGGAGTATTATATTCTGTTACAGATTCATTTTCGGTAATATAACATCACGTCTGTTTCCCCCAAAAGGGTAGGTAGATAGCAAAGATATACCTGCATTGCACCGGTTATTTAAAAGTCCTATGTTTCTTTCTAATGCTATGCCGTTGAGGCGACGCACAGTGAGAAAAAAAAATACTTTTTTTGTTCAAAAATCTGCCTACACCACAATTTTGGACGTAGCGCTGGCATATATTTTTTATACACTCCTGAGATAACACTTAGGTGTGTCACTGCCACTTTTCCTAAAAGTCAATACCATAACCTATTAAAAAGCAAAATAAAGCAAATTTTTTTTTTTTTTGGGCCCGCCATTTTGTATCCGCCATTTTGAATTTTTATAAACAGACAATAAATTCATGACCAGGATCCTGAAAAAACCCCTGGAAACTGATTTTTGTTAAAATATTTTTTTGGAATTTGTTTTGCTTACTTTTAAGGAAAAGTGGCAGTGACACACCAAAGTGTGTTATCTCAGGAGTGTAAAAAAAAAAATGGCAACGATACGTCAAAAATTGTGGTGTAGGCAGATTTTTGAACAAAAAATGTATTTTTTTTCCACTGTGCGATGATGGAAACAAAAAAAATATTAATTCAAGCAACAAGTCTCATAGTGTTAGTAACTTCAAAATACGTTAGTAAAACATTAACACAGAAACAATTTACACATAAACAATTTGTGACATCACTGCTGCAAGGTGACAGGCCCAGCCGATACCTTAGTGGTTCACAATCACACAATCTAGTCTGTTTGCTACCATAGACAGGATGCTGTTGGTACTGCCCCGCACCCTACTAACCAGGGATGTGCACCGCTTCTGCATCACAGTGTAGAAACAGCTTCCCTTCCATTTTTAAATAAATTACATTAATTAAAAGAGGTTTAACAACTCTATATACTTCCAAGTCGATTGAGAACGTCCGGTCTGCACCAAGTGCAAAGGGCAACTAATAGAAATCCGACGACTGACGAAACACGAGGTTTGCCGAGGGACATTAAGAACATAGTTTGTACTGTGTTACCTACGCAATTACCGCTACTGCTACTACTACAAGGTATCTCAGAAACCTAGTGTAAGTTTCAAAAGTGTCATTTAATACCACAAGGAATCCATTGAACCCCTAATCGCTACCTTCACCCTAGCGCCAGCGGCATTGTGTTCAAGAAAATGGCTTTTAAGCTCACTAATCGTAAAATTTTACTTTCTTACTTACACTAGAATTGCGCATTAGGGGGATAAGCTGAGCAGTTCGATCAAGAGGTTATTTTTTGTATCAGATTATATTTATGTATATAATACTTCTGCCCGCGACTTTGTCTGCGAACCTATAACCTTCCTCAATAATTGGGCTATACAAAGCAAAAAAGAAAATTCAAATCCGACTGGTAGTTCCGGAGATTACTCCCTTCTTACATACAAACTTACAAACAAACAAATTTTGCCTCTTGATAATAATAGTATAGATGTATCAAAGTCGCTTTTCGTGTCTGTCTCTATGGCCGTGTTGTTCTTCTAAACTACGCAACCGATTCTGATTTGGTTTTTACTACCATTTATAAAATTTATTTCAGAATGTTTATCCTATACTATTAAACGAGCAATATTTGTATATTTATTTGTTTGTATATGTTGTTGAGGAGTTCGTGGCTAAGTAATACCAGCCGCATGGGTCAATCCAACAGGTTAAGCTACGCTTGCCGGGGTTGGTCTATGGATGGGTGACCATCTTTACATACCGAGACTCCTCCGTGCCTCGGAAAGCACGTTAAGCCGTTGGTCCCGACTGTCATTTGTAGATCTTTGACAGTTGTTACGGGTCGTCAGAAGCCTGAAAGTCTGACAACCAGTCTTACCACGGGATATCGTGTTACCCAGTACCTAACTGGGTTGTGGCGAGATAGGCAGTCGCTTCATGTTAAATACTGGTATTCAGCTGCATCCGGTTAGACTGGAAGCCGACCCCAACATAGTTGAGAAAAGGCTAGGCAGATGATGATTTGTTTGTATATGTACTCACGTTCTCGAAATCGGTTCTAACGATTTCGATGAAAGTTGCAATATAGGGGTTTACGGGGGCGAAAAGTCGATCTAGCTAGATCTCATATTTGAGAAAATTAGTTCTCTCCGTATTTTCACCCGAGCTGCAGAGCTCGGTCGCCCAATGTTTAGAACAAGATAATGAATATTGACATGACATTATTGACAGTAGAATAATGATCATGGCAGCAGGGAATTAGTAAGTACCTACTATCATGGCAGTATGGAATTAGTAGGTACTGTCCTGTACTATTAAATAAGCATTCTCTATTTTCACCAGAGTAGAGCTCGGTCGCCCAGGTATTGTGTATAAAATATTTATGTTCAACTTAAGTAAAGAAATCTCGATGTTTTTCAAGTCGTAAAAACCATGCAGATAGATATGGGCGGGTCACTAGTTAATAAATTAAGATGTTAGTCTCAATAACAGAATTATTTTATGTTATTTAAAATTAAACAGGTTACTAAATATATCCACATCTATTGTATTGCAGCAGCAGGTGAGCCGTGGTGGCCCAGTGGTAACGGCCGCGACTTACGAGTTGTACGTCGTAGGTTCGAACCCAGACAGACGCTTTACTTTGTGTAAATTATTTCATCACCACTGCTCTCAAAACGGTGAAGGAAAACATCGTGAGGAAACCGGCATGTCCTAGCACCGAAAATTCGAAGACATGTGACATCTACCAACCCGCACTGGGCCCGCGTGGTGGAATACGGCCCACTCCCTCTCACAGAGAGGAGGCATGTGTCCCAGCAGTGGGAACCATTATAGGCTGATGATGAAAATTAATTGGGTTTGCATTGTTTAAGTAAGTCTGAACCTTGAGCAATCAGCCATCCGTGTTACCAACTTAACTGTCAAATTTTTTACAAGCTTTATATTAACTTGCTTCGTTCGCATGTGTTTGCATGTCATCCATGTTTTTTTTCATGACAAAATAAGAAAGAACCAGAGGGCTAGACAAAGTGACATTCTATCAGCAACAGCTATGATGGAAAAGTCAAAAATGTATTGACATGATTTAAAAACTAACAAACTTAAAATAATCATAGGGCATCAAAAAATTCGTCCGCATCGCTGTCAATAGGAAAAGTGCCCAAAAGGCTGGCAGCATTGCCACGTTGTATGGCAATGCTGATTCTTTGACCAAAGAATAGGCCAGCCCTCTGGTTACGTGAAGAGTCGACCAGCCGCGCGGCGATGTCTTGAAAAACTAGGTGGGCACTCGGACCCCATGGCCCTAGTGTTTCAACCCCAAACGGCTCAAACATATAAGTCCCAATAAGATTGGAGTATTTGCGCCGTTTGAGGTTTTCCGCACCTGCAGCAGCAGCAGGTCCAGCACAGCCCGCCGTGCTAGGAAGATGACAATGTATTGGGTCGACATAAGCTACCGAAAAGCTTGTAACAATCCTGTTGAAAGATGTTGTAGAAATACGAAACGCTTTGTAAGCCATTGCCACTTGTCTAGGCCCTTAGACATTGGTAACCAAAGATTTTAATCGTTAGATTTACCCTCACCGTAATACACAGGGCGAATTGAAAACTTTGGGTAAAATTGCCACTTGTCTAGGCCCTTAGACATTGGTAACCAAAGATTTTAATCGTTAGATTTACCCTCACCGTACTACATAGGGCGAATTGAAAACTTTGGGTAAAATTGCCACTTGTCTAGGCCCTTAGACATTGGTAACCAAAGATTTTAATCGTTAGATTTACCCTCACCGTACTACACAGGGCGAATTGAAATCTTTGGGTAAAATTGCCACTTATCTAGGCCCTTAGACATTGGTAACCAAAGATTTTAATCGTTAGATTTACCCTCAGCGTACTACACAGGGCGAATTGAAATCTTTGGGTAAAACTTCAAATCATCCTACACCATCTAGTTTTGGATTCCAAGGTATTATCTTAAAACCCAGCAGACTGTTATTAATATGTAGGTAATTGAATATTATACCTATACCAAAAGTATGGAAACCCAATCCTTCAAATTAATAATGCTTATACAGCATAAAATAATATCAATAACATTTCAAGGTCATGTCAAGGTCGTAATAATCAATTTAAACCTTAACTGGTTTCACTTACATGTATATAATTAATGGCTATTTCTATGTACGGAACCGACTCATGAGATATCGTTAATTTTCCCGATATTTGGAACGGGTCCCTAATGTCCCCAATATGATATTATTTATTGTAAAAGCTCTAGGGTATTTCGGGTTCAATAAACTGTATGGCAATAGATATTAGAAGTACCTAATAATAGTTATGTTTATAGGTGAAAATTAAAGGGAAATGCCCATTTGATAAAGAGGTTTTGGCCAAGTGACGCCCATGAAAGAAACAAGTTATAGGCATTAGGGTTAACATTATAGATAAAGAAACAACCACTATTTTTTACATAGAACTCGGTTGGTCTTTTATAAATTGAAGGTTATTTTTTCAGTAAAAGTTGCCATCCCTACTTTGACAGGATTGACCAACAATCGAAAGTGTTAGATAAGGAAATGAACGATTGTCTTGATTAAATCGGCTTTTAATTCCGGAGGTTTCGTTACAAATAAGTAATAACAATATTTTAGTTACTAAATGGGTATTTTTTTGTATTTACCACTTTGCTGGGCAAACCATGGCCAAGAATAGGCGTTTCCCTTTAGTTATAAAAATCCGGTCAAGTGCGTGTCGGATCACGCACAATGAAAGGTTCCGTAGTTGGGATGAATTTATCCCAAAAACAAACTTAAAATTGTAGTTGAAAAACATGTTCTCCCATACATCGATATACGTCACGGTCAATTCTCCAACTGCAAATGTAAGTTTGTAATGGGAAAAAATGTGTGATAAACCTACAAATTAACTATTTTCGAACTTTTTCCTTTACATGAACTGTGAGACCTTGCTTCCTGCTTTTCATGATTCTAGGTCAACGGGAAGTACTCTGTAGGGTTTGATTTATTTGCGAATAACAAAATATATGTCGCATAAAGGGTCGTATTTTTTATTGCGTTGACTGAGAAGCTTGATTTATTAGAGCTCTAAGGGAACATAGGACCTACGTACTTGATATTCATTTCAACTTGATACCTCACACGTTCCTGAGAAAAAGGGTCTTGACAGACTGATGGACGGACAACGAAGTGACCCTTTAAGGGTTCCGTTTTTTCTTTTCGAGGTACGGAACCCTAAAAAATATCATGTTAATGTACCCACATGCGCTAAAAATGCATAATCCTATTATGCCTAGCTATGCTAACTGCCTAGCCTATACTGTTCCCACTGTTGGGACACAACCCTTCTCTCTTCGAAAGGAAGTGAACTGTAATCTACCACGCGGGCCCAGTGCGGGTGATAGATGTGAAACTGTGCTCAGCAGACATCTCTGCGTAGTCGACTGACATAAACCCGGACTCGTTGAAGAAACGATTGTGGTTGGAATGGGCGTGCGCGTGAGTCGAGTTCAAGTGCGACTCGTGCGACTCCACCGACGTGCGCATCTCGTTGACGTGGTTGCAACTGCACATGCCAACTAAATCTGAGTTAGGCGGCGTGGTGAACATTCTGTCGTGATTCGTGGAGTCGTGTGCGTTCTTCTGTTCATCATTTGAAACGTTCAGCATCGAATTCAGCGAGCCGCTGCTGTGAGATTGCAGAGACAGTCGGGTGGGCCTGGCGGGCTTGGGTGGCGGTGAATCGGGCGCGTCCAACACGGATTCGGACGAGTGCGACGCGCGAACGCCACTGGATTCCGACCCCGCCTCGCCTGTCAGCAAAGACCGCTCCTTCGGCGTTAGCGGAATATCTGGCAAGGAATTCCTTTGTGTCGAAGACCGCGGCGAGACGAGTGCGGGGCGTGGGGAAATTGATTACTGGCATCAGCTCGCAAGCTAAAAGCAGTGATCTCGTCGCACATGTCACATGTCATCGAATGTTTGATTTTAGGACATGTCGGTTTCCTCACGATGTTTTCCTTCACCGTTTTGAGAGCAAAATAATTTACAAAAAGTAAAGCGGCCGTCCGGATACGAACCCACAATCAGTAAGTAAGTAACCACTGCTTTCCACTAGGCCAGCGCTGCTCTTGCTGAAAATATCTTTTGTTAAATCTCTGTGACTTTTAAAAACTTATAAACACTGCTTCGTTGGTCTAGTGGTCGCAAGCGCTACTGCTGAGCATGAGGTCCTGGGTTCGATTACCGGGTCGGGCAAAGTGTTATTGGCTTTTTCTATCTGAAATTTCTCAGTAGCAGCTCGGAGTCTGGATTTGTGCCCGGTTGATGGCAATAGGCTCGCCCCCTATTACATGGGACTTGAACAAAACTGGCGAAATGTGGGTGTACCTGCTACAGGGACACCTCTGCCCAACCCTTCGGGGAAACAAGGCGTGATGTTACGTTATGTTATGCAAACAAAAAAAAAACACAAATCTACAATTTTCATAACAAGAATTGTAGTTTTAATTTTTTTAAGTTATTGCATAGCTTTTATCGCGGGCTTTGAGCGCGGTGACCGAATCAAGAAATTCCGTAACGAAAATAAAACCTAATACCCCCCACTCCGCCTGGTTCCCATGACAACGTGATGTTGTCATGAGAACGTAATTTTTGTTTTATGTTATCACGTCATCATCCCAAGTGTAGCGTTGACAAATAGGAAGTATGGAGGTTACAAATGCTATGCAATAGCTTTACTGCGGCAGTCCCCGAGTGCCACACGTTTTTTTTTTAATTAAAAAGAAAGAGTACCTAAGTAAAGTTTAAATAATGTGCATGGAGAAAACTAAATCCAAAAGCTACTGTATTTAAAAAGAAAATAAACACTGTTATATATGAAAAGACTAAATAAATTATTACTCCTCCAATTTATTTGACATTGTGTCCTCCAAAATCTTAATTACAATGCTCAACCCTTTAATGACTAACAAACAATGTTCTAACTAAATAATACTCTTTGTTTTCATTTCAGAATATTGTTTTAATATCTATACATCTATAACTATACAAATAAATAAAATTGAAGTGTCTGTTTGTAATGTCAAAATAACAGCTTTTTTGTTTGTTGGTGTGCATATGAAAGTTACGGTACTTATAACAAAAACCAATTTAAAATATGTTTGTTTGTTCCGGCTAATCTCCGAAACGGCTGGACCGATTTTGACGGAACTTTCACTGGCAGATATCATCATCTGCCTAGCCTTTTTCCCAACTATGTTGGGGTCGGCTTCCAGTCTAACCGGATGCAGCTGAATACCAGTATTTTACATGGAGCGACTGCCTATCTGACCTCCACAACCTAGTGACTAGGTAACACGATACCCCTTGGTAAGACTGGTTGTCAGACTTTTTGGGCTTCTAACTACGTAACGATTGTCAAAGATCTAAAAATGACAGCCGGGACCAACGGCTTAACGTGCTTTCCGAGGCACGGAGGGGACTTGGTATGTAAAGATGGTCACCCATCCACGGACCAACCGCGGCAAGCGTAGCTTAACCTGATCGATCGACCCGTGCAGCTTTTATTACTTAGCCACAAGCCCCTACTCACTGGCAGATAAATGATGTTATATTCCAATTCAAATTATTTTATTTCACACAAACCTACAAGGGCACTTATGAAATGTCAGAAGCTAGGTGCACGGTTCTAATTGGTCCCTTCCTATGGAGAAGAGCCGGCAAGAAACTCCACGGTTACTCTTCTAAAAATAAATGGTTTCTACAACGTTTTCAAATTACAGTGTTAATAGGTATGAGAGGACAGTGTAGGCCTATCAACAAGTACACACGGCTACACATCAAGCTATACATTTCCAGTTTACGCTGACCTCGCGTTGTACGGACATCTAATACAATGCGAGATCAGCTTATACTGGAAATGTATAGCTTGGTGTGTACCAGGTACTTAGTAAAATAGAAAATGGTCCACAAGTCTACAGCCTACAACGTTCTCACATTCACAAAATCTAAAAGAAAAGAATCTATATAAAAGATAAATAAAATAATAAAAATAAGGACCTATTTAAACCATATAAGGAGTAACTTAGAAAAAGAGTGAGAATGCAGGCGAAGCCGCGGGAAGCAGTTATTTGTTGATAATTCTGTTCTCTGTCTGTACTCATTTGTGTAATCACTATCGTGCACAATAAGTAGGTATAGCTTATGCCTCTAACTCACTAAGGCCCTTTCCTCACTGGTCGGTGCGTCAACGGTGCGGTACGGGATCGGCATGCTCGGTATACCCGGTATCGAAAGCTTACCGAGCGCCTATATTTCAATGAGCGTTTCCTGTTTAGCTCGGTATGCGGGGGGGTATATCAGATAAAAGTAGCAAATATTTCAATATCCCCGATATTCGGTTACATTGGCAAATATAAATATATAGATACAGTCGACCGCACATCGATTGTAACACTTTGACCTGGAGTGGGTCTAGCGTAGTACGGAGTTTCAACAGAGATCAGCTTTAAATACTGACTTTGTTCACGACGTGCGGCCTACTGTACAACTGAACAACACTTCTTCGAAGAGCTGCCAAGGTAATTTTATATAGTACACCCACATTTCGGTTTAATCCATGCGTCATGTTCGTGAACGGGCGCCGTCAGTAGGGACTGGTCATCTCTTAGCTGCCACGGTTTATTTTTTTTTTATTATTACGGACGCTTTTAACGTGCACGTCTTTTTTCATTGTTCTCTCATGTATAATTTCAACATAAATGATGTGACCAATATTTTGTAACAATATTTTGATTTAAAAAAGTGTCCGTGGAGTTTCTTGCCCGTTCTTCTCAATAAGTACCTACCACGCTTTGGAATGGGCAACTAGTTTTATTTTTCTGACTGACCGACCCCTTGACAGTTCAAAAGTACCTGTAATTGATTTATTTGAAATAAGTGCTTTGAGTTTGAGTTTGAATTCCTATTCTCATGTAATAGAGGGAGTTAATCCAATAAAGTACGTCCAGAAAATCGAGACCTGGACCTTACTCTCAGCAGTCAGACTTACGAGTCGACCACAACACTAACAAAGCAGTCAAGGCCAAGTACACAGAAATTCGTACCCAAAAATAATTAACTAACTTCCAAAAGTCTAACTTCATTAATTATCATTAACATGAACACAGAGCACGGAATCGTTTAGAAATGGCAGTACTGATAAAATTCGTGTCGTCGGAAGTGCGTTGAACGCACTTCTTCTGTCACAGACTGCCTCCAAAGTCGTCAGTTTATGTACATTATTTGTGTCTTATACCTTGGCCATGACTGGCCACGAGCTACATGCTCAAGCGACAAGCATCTTGCGACAGCGACTGTGGACAAAACAAATTAAATAAATTATTTATAGCATGCCACGAATCATGGATTGTCAAGCAAACATTCTTCTCAATAAATTAATGTTAATGGTCTTAGCTCGTGGCTAAGTACTAACAGCCGCTCGGGTCAATCTGTCAGGTTAAGCTACGCTTGTCGGGGTTGGTCCGTGGATGGGTGTCGCCTGCAATAAATGGTATTGTTGTTGTTGTTTACATACCGAGACTCCTCCGTTCCTCGGAAAGCACGTTAAGCCGTTGGTCCCGGCTGTCATTCGTGGATCTTTGACAGTCGTTACGGGTCGTCAGAAGCCCGAAAGTCTGACAACCAGTCTTACCAAGGGGTATCGTATTACCCAGTTACTGGGTTGTGGAGGTCAGATAGGCAGTCGCTCCATGTAAAATACTGGTATTCAGCTGCATCCGGTTAGACTGGAAGCCGACCCCAATATAGTTGGGAAAAGGCTAGGCAGAACGAACGGTCTTTACCTATGAAATTGCCGTTTTTCATGAAATAACTTAACGCCCTTGTTTCTCTATATTTTTTATTTTAATAAATCAAAGTAATTACCCATGCAATCAATGCATTTTTGCCAACGTAGTGGTAGATTATTGATGCCCTTTTTGAAAAAGTCTGCTGAACTCCAGGCCACAAATTCTTCAAAGGCATTTTGAACTGCCTCTCGATTATTGACTTTTTTCCCCGCCAAGAAGTTATCCAAATTCTGGAAAAAGTAGAAGTCTGTAGGGGCAAGGTCTGGTGAGTACGGTGGATGACGGAGAACTTCCAACCCCAGCTCTTGTAACTTGGAGACCGTCTGCTGTGCAGTATGAGGTCGCGCGTTGTCGTGCAGGAGCAGCGGAGCCGAACGATTGACCATAGCTGGTTGGAGATGTGCGAGCTTCTCCATCATTATGTTCAGTTCTTCACAGTACACATCTGCAGTAATGCTCATTCCGTTTGGTAAGAAGCTGTGCTGAATGACACCGGCGCTAGACCACCAAACAGTGACCATCACTTTTTTTAGGGGTCAGTTTTCATTTGGGGCATTGTTTAGGTTCTGAACTCAACTTATGATCCCTGTTGATTTGCTAATTTTTAATGAATTTGGGGTAATTTTGGTACTAAAAATGTGATTTTTAAATAGCAATTAAGTACTTTTTTATTATAAATAATAATTAGATTTCTTATTACTTTTAGGTTATGTTATTGCGGTGCCTATGAGCCCCTTTTTTAATATCTTCTCCCGTTCTGGGTGGAGCGGGAGGGCGTGTCAGACTCTTACTGACTAAAACCCACCCGTGTTCCTTCAGTTGCCCTGAGACCCTCCGGAGAGCCCTTTCGGATCGAACAGGGTTTTTTTTTACATATTGTAGATTGTGCCATCTACGAAAACGCGCCCCACTCTTCTTCCTAAACGCGATTACTGTACTGTAAGCTTCTGTAAGGCCTGTGTCTCTTTAAAACGTCAAACGCTACTGACAGCGTGTGGTGACGTCACGATGAACAACCGACAAGCCGTCGGTTGCCAAAACGTTCGTTGCTGCCATCGCAACTGTCTGTCACGGTCGGCGTGCGAGCGAGACCGCGCTCTTATATTTAAGAAAATAGCATTCGGCCGTCATCGGTCGCGGTCGGCGTGTGGTCAGATTGACCGTAGAAGAGTGAATGGCACTATCTATAGTAGCGGACGTCGAGGCGTCTCCATGCTCTGTGAACATTAATGATAATTTATTAAGGGCCACGTTAAAAGTTCCCAGTAATTGCGTATTATGAATGAAAATAGTTATCTCGAAGTTTACCGAAGTTAATTATAACTAAATTGCTCGAAGGTAATGATAATATTGTTGTTTAAAATTTATGTTTGGTTTTGGAGATTGTTTATCATAGTAATAATTGAGATATCTGTATTTTCTCAAACTTGCTTGGAAATCCGAACATTATTTTGACAACCTTCTTCAAGATAAATCGAAATTGCTGTACTGGTCAAAAACAAGTGAGTAGGCGGCCGGCAATGTTACTATGAAAACTCATAGCTGTCGTGTTATTTAATAAAAACTTTTTACAAAAAAAAAAACAACCGACTTCAAAAAAAAACACTACAAAGTGAAAAATAACTTTAATTTCGGAAGTCGGTGTCTTTGGTTTTGTCACCGACTTCCGAAATTAAAGTTATTTTTCACTTTGTAGTGTTTTTTTTGAAGTCGGTTGTTTTTTTTTTGTAAAAAGTTTTTATTTTTCACTTTTTAGTTGTGATACCTATCCCACACAAATTCGAATACCACTACCTGCTATGTAAATAACAGTGACAGGAAGTTATCATAATATCATCCACATACTAAGTGAGGCAAAAATACGTATTATTGAAGCTAACTCAAAAACTACCCAAGCAAAGTTAATAAAATTTATATGGGACCACCTCTGAAGTATGATCTACCAAACAAAAAAAGAACCATCAAAATCAATTCATAAATGACGGAGTAATCGCGTAACAAACATACAAAAAATAAAAAACAACATACAGTCGAATTGAGAACCTCCTCCTTTTGGAAGTCGGTTAAAAATGGAACGAACTTTTTACTTCGACCCATGGCAACCAAGAAGGTAACTTTTCAAAGATTTTATTTATATTTCGAACTGGCTTAGCAAATAGAGCTGTTTAAAGTAAAGAAGAAACAAATGAACATTTCAGCGCGTGAAAAAATTTTCTTTGTTCGTCATTTATTCTGCAATTTATAATTAATATACTTAGTTTGAATTTCCGCGCATTGTTTGAGAAAAATACTATACAAGTCTTGGCCGCAACCAGGCATTGATGGACTCACGTATGTGTGCCTTGGCTTCGCCTCGGCCCACATTTTCACGATCGTCCATCGATGCCCTAATTGCTGGCCGCGACAGTAATGTACTATATTATTAAGGCAGACATTAATATTTGGTTAATTAATAATTGAGTTGTTGATGTACCAGTGGCGTTCTGATTTTGATTTCTGCATCGAACAGTATTTTTTACGGCTTTTCCTTTAAAAAATCTCTCCAGAAAAGGATTCATTATCAGTTCACACAAAAATTAACCAGGTACCTAATAAAAAATAAAAATAAATCTTATTCAACTCACAATCCTTTTTAGAAAACTATTTTTATTTGATAAGAAAAGCATATTATAAACATATCAAATAACTTTGAGAGCAGCCCAGTGGTAACGGCCACGACTTACGAATTGTTGGTCGTGGGTTCGAACCCTGACAGGCGCTTCACTTTGTATATTTTTTTTAATCACCACTTCTCTCAAACCGGTGAAAGACAACATCGTAAGGAAACCGGCATGTCCTAGAAACAAAAATTTGAAGACATGTGACATCTACTAACCCGCACTGGGCCCGCGTGGTGGATTACGGCCCACTCCCTCTCACAGAGAGGAGGCCTGTGTCCCAGCAGTGGGAACATTATAGGCTGATTATTATCAACAATCATTAATCATATTTCTAAACCGTTCTTCAACTAAACTTCTCCTAACAAATCCAACAGTTTGTAAACGTCAAAACGTCTGGATTGATGGCCAGAACCAAAGACAATTGATGACGTCACCGACTAGACAAACGACGATAACAAATGGTAACAGTTTGTTCTAGTTTGGTGATATTATGACCAGGATGACATTGAGATGGTTCGTCGTTGTCAGGGTGATTTAAGATCAAGGACATATCCATGAAATTGGAAGTTTGATTTTACTTCGACTGGTTTTATGATTATTTGCGTGAAACATTCAAAAGGGGAGCTCGTGGCTAAGTAATAACAGCCGCACGGGTCGATCCATCAGGTTAAGCTACGCTTGCCGGGGTTAGTTCGTGGATGGGTGACTATCTTTACATACCGAGACTCCTCCGTGCCTCGGAAAGTAAGTTAAGCCGTTGGTCCTGGCTGTCATTCGTGGAATTTTGACAGTCGTCAGAACCAGAAACCCGAAAGCCTGACAAAACTTCTTACCAAGAGGTATCGTATTACCCATTACTGGGTTGTGGAGGTCAGATAGGCAGTCGCTCCATGTAAAATACTGGTATTCAGCTGCATCCGGTTAGACTGGAAGCCGACCCCAACATGGCTGGGAAAAGGCTAGGCAGATTGATTTTTGCATGAAACATTCAAAAATAATATTTTTTGCTTAAGTAACAGTATATACGGGGAAATCCAAAAAAACTTATATTTTAGTCGTTTTTCATGCAATCTTGGGCACTAAGGAGTCAGCAACAGTTGGTCAAAAACCGCTTAGTAACTCAGTTATAGTAGAGCTGTGTGTTTATACAACGTTAGTTTTTGTTTATACTAAACCTCTTAAGGGGTCATTGTACTCATCATTATGAACAACTTTCACTATGGGACCAACGCTGAAATCGCGAAAAAAAAAAATCTGCTGTTCCCTACATTTACGTTCGCATAACTCGTCAAAATGTAGGGAACAGCTGATTTTTTTTTTCGCGATTTCAGCGTTGGTCCCATAGTGAAAGTATAAACAAAAACTAACGTTGTATATGTGAAAGCTTGTAATTATATATGTATGCGTGTGTGTATGTGTGTGTATGTTTGATGTGTTGTGTATGTAGTGTTATATATTTGTATGTCTCTGGGAAAAATATAGAGGATCTACCAATCTGTAACATCTCGCACACTTTTGTACCCAAGTTTACAAATAAAGTATTTTGATTCTAATTAGCATATTTTCCTACCAATGAATGATTTTAATTGTGGCTAAGTAATAACAGCTGCACGGGTCGATCGATCAGGTTAAGCTACGCTTGCCGCGGTTGGTCCGTGGATGGGTGACCATCTTTACATACCAAGTCCCCTCCGTGCCTCGGAAAGCACGTTAAGCCGTTGGTCCCGGCTGTCATTTGTAGATCTTTGACAGTCGTTACGGGTAGTTAGAAGCCCAAAAAGTCTGACAACCAGTCTTACCAAGGGGTATCGTGTTACCTAGTCACTAGGTTGTGGAGGTCAGATAGGCAGTCACTCCATGTAAAATACTGGTATTCAGCTGCATCCGGTTAGACTGGAAGCCGACCCCAACATAGTTGGGAAAAGGCTAGGCAGATGATGAATGATTTTAATTGTGTGATAATAATACCAGCCTATTACTGTCCCACTGCAGGGCAAAGGCCTCTTCTCATACAGAGAAGGCACGAGCATTGATCACCACGCTTGCTCAAGATGGGTAGGCGATTTCAGACTTATATTAACTATAAGTCCAGGTTTCCTCACGATGTTTTTCCTTCACCGATATCAGAAATGTCCTAGATAAACTCGGAAAGTACATATGATTTGAAAAGTCACAAGTCTGTAAGCTTTCTATAAAATAAAAATAAATAAGATTAAAACAAAGACTTAAAATCAAAGCCACACTTTGAAACAAAATTAAAAGGCAACCTAATTTTTTATTTAATAATCTTAAAAACGTAGGCTTTGGCGTAAATTACTACATTAAGAGTTAATTCGAAGCTCAACTTTCTTTAATTTACTTTGCTAACACGCTCTTCGTCTAGTCGAGATGTGTTAATAGGTATAGTCAGGGAAATTACTAGTTAAGCAAATTGATACCCGACGTCAATTTGACATGTTATAGCTATACCATACAACTGTCAATGAATGTCAATTTGTTAACCGACTTCCAAAAGGAGGAGGTTCTCAATTCAACTGTATGTTTTTTTTTGTATGTTTGTTACGCGATAACTCGGCCAATTATGAATTAATTTTAATGATTCTTTTTTTGTTTGGTAGGTAATACTTTAGAGGTGGTCCCATATAAATTTAAATAACTTTGCTTGAGTAGTTTTTGAT
Source organism: Agrochola lychnidis (assembly GCA_963680765.1). NCBI lineage: Eukaryota > Metazoa > Arthropoda > Insecta > Lepidoptera > Noctuidae > Agrochola > Agrochola lychnidis. The sequence goes on along the minus strand of OY796869.1, from coordinate 8,272,010 downwards.
TTAGCTTCAATAATACGTATTTTTTCCCACTTAGTATGTGGATAATGTGTTAAGTTCCTCTCATTGTTATTTACATATCAGGTAGTGGTATTCGAATTTGTGTGGGGTAAATACCACAGCTAAAAAGTGAAAAATAAAAAACTTTTTACAAAAAAAAAACAACCGACTACCAAAAAAAACACTACAAAGTGAAAAATAACTTTAGTTCTGGAAGTCGGTTGCAAAAAACGAAAATTCAAAACCAAAGACACCGACTTCCGAAATTAAAGTTATTTTTCACTTTGTAGTGTTTTTTTTTTGGTAGTCGATTGTTTTTTTTTTGTAAAAAGTTTTTTATTTAACTCAGACTCATTTAAACTAATTTATTTAAAAAAAAATAAAGAGAAAAGCTTTGATTTTTAATAGACTTCCAAAAGGAGGAGGTTCTCAATTCGACTGTAAGTTTATTTTTTTTGTATGTTTGTTACGCAATTACTCCGCCAATGATGAATTGATTTTGATGATTCTTTTTTTGTTTGGTAGGTCATACTTCAGAGGTGGTCTCCTATAAATTTTATTAAGTTTGCTTGGGTAGTTTTTGAGTTAGCTTCAATATTACGTATTTTTCCCACTTAGTATGTGGATGATATGATAAGTTCCTGCCACTGGTAGCAGGTAGTGTTTGTGTAGGGTAGGTAGTACCACAATTAAAAAGTGAAAAATACATTTTTTTACAAAAAAAAACAACCGACTTCCAAAAAAAAACACTACATAGTGAAAAATAATTTCGGAAGTCGGTGTCTTTGGTTTAGTATTTGCCACCGACTTCCGAAATTTAAGTAATTTTTCACTTTGTAGTGTTTTTTGGAAGTCAGTTGTTTTTTTTGTAAAAAAAAAGTTATTATTTCTCGCTTTTTTAGTGGGTCAGTTTGTAATTTATCTAAGTTACATTAGCCTAATGTCAACTGCTCATCACCTTTTACAAAATATTGCTTTTCCCGATGCTAGGATCGTTAAGGAGTTCTCCTGGTACTTTACCATCAGCTCCACTTCTCCATATGCAGTGTGACGAGCATAAATTACTTGGCAACCATATTAAAGTAATCGAATTGCAACCCGTGGAATACTTAGTATTGACTATTGAGAAGTTCTGGTGGCCATCTGTGGTCTTCATCATCAATTCCACTTCACCAAATGATGCTTTCCAAAACCAACTACACGAGTTACTTTAAAAAATACCCAAATAGCTATAGGTGTGCTTATAATGTTTGAAGAGTTTCCTCAATTTCTCTAGGATGCCATCATCAGATCCAAGTTTCCTTATCATGGTACCATCCTTGGAATATCTCCTTTCCTACAAAAAAGAATCATCAAAATCGGTTAGTAAAAAACGAAGTTATATGCGATCACTCATTAAAAAAAAATACGGTCAAATTGAGAAACATCCTCCTTTTTAGGGTTCCGTAGTAAACAAGGAACCCTTATAGTTTCGTCGTGTCCGTCTATCTGTCTATCTGTCTGTCTGTCCGCGGTCTAGCTTCGAGACCCTTAGTACTAGAAAACTGTAATTTGGCATAGGTATATATTTTAATTACGCCGACAAAGTGGTAAAATAAAATTATGAAAAACATTTTTTTTAGGATATCTCTCATACACGTAAAGTGGTGATGTTATTTTTTTTCTTTTTTTAACCCATAGTGAGGGATATCATTGGAAAGGTCCTTTAAAAACATTGTGAGTTTGTAAAAAACCATTTTTGGATTCAGGGATCCGTTTGCGAAATATTAAGCTTTAAAGTGCTAATTTTTGTTAGAGTCAAGTGTCCCCCCCCCCCTGCCGGCTAAATGGTTGGTTTTGGGTGTGTGAAAAAAATCACAACAGTAGTTTATTGTATAACAAAATTAAAAGGAAAACTATCACAACTAAGTAGGCTCTACAAGTTAACGAATAATAATCGACCAACTTAACTTTGCAGTTGCAAAAACATGTTTTCCTCAATGTGGAGAAAGAGAGGAGAGTGGCGATTTCTAAACTTGAGCCCCGTTTTGAGAGGCTATGCTCAGAAAAGCAAGCACATCCTTCTCATTAGTAGCCAGCCAACAAAGTAAAATAAATACCCCTTTTTATTTTATTCTTATGATTTGCTTTTGTTCTTACTTTCTAATAAAAATTATAACTGTTATTTGGAGTTTTTCTGATAACTTGTTACCAGGCGCTAGAACTACAACTGGTGGTGTTATGGATTGGACATTTATTTTTCCTATGGCCAGCTATTTTACATTCAATTAATTATTTTATATAATTAAACGATATATACAGGGTGGCAGGGACATCGACGCGAAAACTGTTACCATGGATTCAGTACATGATTCTGAAACCCGTCCGTTGAAATTTTTTGCGACGTCCCTAGCCAAAAAGTACCTAGTACTTAAAAAAATGGCAAATTCCCAAGGGCGTCACAGTAAAAATTAGTTTGGCAAGCCCTGGATTAGGACATAGAATACTTTTTATCCCGATGTTCCCACGGGATCGAGACTCATACGGGTGAAACCGCGTGTCAACCAATTACTGGCACTTTTGAATTGTCAAGGGATCGGTCAGTCAGAAAAATGAAGCTAGTTGCCCATTCTAAAGCGTAGTAGGTACCTATGGAGAAGAACGGGCAAGAAACTCCACGGACACTCTTTTATATCAAAACATTTAATCTCCCTGCTCTTATATACATACCTAGGCATTGCTGGAGGTCATGACCTTTTCATAGCTAAGGTTCTATTCTAAAAGAGTGTGTGCAATATCCTTAGTAATCCAATCGTGAAGTCTGTCTATTTGCTACTGGGAAATGTGAAGTTTAAAAGAAACATTCAGCAAATAAATATATTTAATAAAATGAGGAGTCACACTCTGTTTTTTGCGCCAAAATTCCAAAAAATAAGCAGCGCTTTAAATCCCAAAAATTTTAAAACAGTGGGGTTACCATTATGTAGCTAGTTGTAAATTGTAGAGGAATTACTCCGTTGCTACGGCGCACAGTGGGAAAAAAATGACTTTTTTTGTTCAAAAATCTGCCCACACCATAATTTTTGACGTATCGCTGCCATATTTTTATATACACTCCTGAGATAACACACTTTGGTGTGTCACTGCCACATTTCCATAAAAGTCAATACTACTAATACTTCATTTCCCGATTTTTTGAGGTTATAACCTCAATAAATCGGGAAATGAAGCAAAAAACATTTTATAAAAAAATATTTTAACAAAAATCTGTTTCCAAGGATTTTTCAGTATTTGATTCATTTCCCGATTTACAAAAGTAAATTTTTAAAAACGAATTTTCAATCAATCAATCAATCTTTATTTGTGAACACAGGTATTACAATAAAGGTCTTATGTATACATTTTAGTCGAGCTCTATGTCCTACCAATGAAATTGGTGTACAAATAATTAGGTTTTTAGCAATAATTCTGAATTTATACAATACAAAGTCACGTTCGAGTAAATAATGTCAATTAAATGTATTAATAAATAATTAATTAATCAATTATAATTTATTTTTATATGCATGTCAATGGTTAATTATATTAAAGGGCTAGTAATGTCATATTTCATAATAATTGTAAATAATGTCAATTAAATGTATTATTAATAATTAATTAATCAATTATAATTTATTTTTACATGCATATCAATGGTTAATTACATTAAAGGGCTGGCAATGTCATATTTTATCATTTAAAAATTCTTCAATAGAGTAATACGTCTTATCTATTAGAAATAAATACAATTTACTTTTGAATTGACCTTTGGAGCCATTACAAAAATACTGTTTCTGTTTAGTGCAGTACTAGATCCGACTGTTTGTAACCGATCACAACGGCGCTGACTAGCTACTCGAGAAAATTTATGTAAATAATTTTTGACGAACATTGACGTTTCATAGATGTATAACGAAATACATAGTTAATATTAGCATGGCATGGCATAGTTAATATTTTCGTATTTTTTAAAAACGGTTTGCAGCTGTCTGTTATCCGTAAATTATATATAGCTCTTATGCACCTTTTTTGGCACTTACTATATCTTTACCCGTGGCATTACCCCAAAATATAATTCCATATCTCAATGTTGAGGCTACTAGGCCATGATACGCCGTCAAGACTGTTGCTCGATTGGCCGTTTTACTTAACATGTGCAAAGCATAGGAATGTTTTTTTTTTTTTTTTTTTCTTCTTTGGCAACTGAGCCGATAGGAATGTTGGTTTAGCTTACTGCATACCATGTCAATGTGTGAATTTTCGGTTTTGGAAAAGTAGCACTGACACACCAGTGTGTTATCTCAGGAGTGTATAAAAAAAATGGCAGCGATACGTCAAAAATTGTGGTATAGGCAGATTTTTAAACAAAAAAATCTTTTTTTCCACTGTACGGCGTAGCCACAATAGCATTGCTACGGCGTAGCCACCGTAGCATTGCTACGAGTTTGCTACGAAACTTTTCGTTGTTATGGATTGGACATATATTTTTCCTGTGGCCAGCCATTTTACATTCAATTAATGAGTTTAAACAATGAAACGATATATACAGGGTGGCAGAGACATCGACGCGAAAACTGTAACCATGGATTCAGTAAATGATTCTGAAACCACGTGCTTTTCGTCGGTTATTTAAAAAAAAAAGGTTTTGGAAGTTTTTTTTTTGTAAATGCGATTGTGTTCTTTATTAAGATAAGGTTATGGACCAATGTTCCATACAAGTATTTTTCTTCCACCAAGGCGATCTTGTTCAAGTCTTCATTTCTGTCGGCAGTCCCCGGCTTGCCACTGTTTTTTTTTAACAAAATGAACCCAGACGTTACAATAAAATATATTCTGATGATTAAAAAAATACACACATAATTGTTCCAGTTTTCACTTCTGTCGGCACTCCCGAAGTGCCACCGCCATTTTTTTTTAAATAACCGACGAAAAATTTCAACGTCACTGGTCCACAATCATGTACTGTATCCATGGTAACCGTTTTCGCGTCGATGTCCCTGCCACCCTGTACATTATTGTGAATCAACTCAGATAATTATGCTTTCGTTTGACAATGTTCACTTCAGTGATAAAATTACATTAATTAGTTTCTTAGTATTATCAAAATCTAAACGTGAAACTTCTACATATTTGAATAGAAAATTTTAATTAATTTATAATAAGTTAATAATTTTGTACAGAACATTATTACTTTATAAAATATTGCTGTATATTATTTACATCTAATAATAAGCACCAATGATATTTACACTTCAATAATTTTGATACAACATTAATTAACGTATTAGAAATTCTCATTAGCCATCTAAATTACATTACGGCTTGAGTTCAACGCCTCAGCGGTCCAGACTTGTAAGAAACTAATAAATTCACGCTTTATCTACAGGATTACTTTCTAAGCCTTAAATATAATAATTCGGGGAAGAACTGACCTAAAACCTTAATAAAAAATAATCTCTAAAGCTACGACGAAGCCAGCAAAAAGAAACTATAAAAAGTAGTAATATTATTTTCTCCACAGCGAGTGCCAGAAATGTGGGATACAGACCATAAAACTGAACGACATAATTATGTAAGAGTCTATTAACTGCTCCCAAATTACCATGTTAATTTTTTGGGAGTGCGTCCGCTGCCAGTACCGGCTCCCGAATTGGCTGCCGGCACCGGTTGCTGAATTGGCTGCCAGCGCTTAGTTTAGAAAAAAAAAGCGGAAAACGGGGTTAGCAATTTGGCATATTGGAGTAGAGAGGCGGGGTAGGCATAATTAAAAAGACATGTATTAAAGCAGTACTTTTTTCAGTATTATATTTCCTTATTCAATGATTTCCATATTCCAGTAATCAAGAACTAATCACCCAGAACCGAACTAGTTAGATTAGGTTAAATATTTTTACTCGCAAAAAAGTTTAGGTTAGGTTAGAACTGTGACCCCAACCTACGCCAAAAACGACTAGAATATTTAGAAAAAAAAAAACTTTAGTTAGTTATAGTTCTGAGTACTGGAAGGGATTTGATAAACGCCGCGCGCGCCGCCGGTGTCCATTATAGGAGCCGGCGGTGCCGACCGCAGAGTATGTAATGTGCCGGCAGCCGATGTTTTTAATTTCGGCTGCCGGCAGTAATGTCATGCCGGTTCCCAATGGCATTATTTTTGGGAGCCAGCGCCGGCAGCGGAGACATTCCCTTATTTTTTACATTCTTCCTTGACATAATCATCCTATTATTTGATATTTTATACCTACAATTTAATTTCAACTCTTTATTAGTGGTTTTGTGGACATAATAATTATTAGGATTTGTGACAGTTGTAATGGCTATCATGTCATTTCGTTTAAAATAGTTTTTGATTTTTATTCATTTATAGATTCTTTTCTATTTTGTTGTAGGCTTAGTGGACTGTTGATTTGTTGACCATTTTCTATTTTGTTAAAAACCTGGTACTTGTTGAAAGGCCTACACTATCCTCCCATACTTATTAACAATTGTTATTTGAAAATATTGTAAAAGCCATTTATTTTTAAAAGAGTTACCGTGGAGTTTCTTGTCAGCTCTTCTCCATAAGAAACGACCAATTGTAACCGAGCACCTAGCTTCTGACGTTTCATAAGTGCCCATGTAGGTTTATGTGAAATAAAATACTTTGATTTTGAACAACTTTCTTCATCGGACCAACACGAAAAAATAAACAGCAGCTGTACCATAACTTACCGACCCAAATGAATGGAACTTACAATACCTTCCCGACCTAAATGAATGGGACTGCATATATATATTTTTTTATTACAAAGCTGGTCCCATGGACAAAATTGATCATTTTGATGGTCAGTGGACCCTTAAATATGACCACACATTTTTAATACATGCTGTATAAAAAAATGCGGAAGTAATGAGATCCTACTTCAAAACCTAGAAGGACAAAAAATGCTTGCAGCAGTGAATGAGGATGAAAAGACGGATGAATAAAAACTCTGATCCAATGAAACGAGCCGTTTATAAGGTATCTGTCCCACCGACGAGCAAGCGTCTAGCTAAACTACAGAAAAATTAAGAAGTAGGTTAAAAAGCCTTCTGTTAGAGAAAGCCTACTTACTAGTCATATTAATCTAATTCTTATAATTGTGTATTCCTAATTACTTTGACATTAAATTGACTAATTTTATTAAATATTAAGAGTTGTTGATCTGTAGTACAGACGCCAGCACATCAGGCTACTACAATCTGTCAAATTTATTTAATAGATTTTCAAATTTATCGCTGAAGTATAAGGTTTAAAGTTGATTGGGAAAATTTGACAGTTTCGGGTAGCTCGATGTGCTGGCGTCTGTACATATTAATTTTTAAATTCTAATTTGGACTGTTAATTATTCAAATAATGGATAATTTATAATTATTTGATTAAATGTTAAAACCTACCTAATTATATTTGTACACCGTTAAGGCAAAACATGACTGTTATATTAATTGTAACATCTTGCATGCCACGTGTATACTCTACTCGTTTTGGACAAATAAATGATCTTGTCTTTAAAAACGTTCACTATTTTCTCGCTCAAGAAACGTACAAAAAATTTTAGGTCTCTCGTAAGTAAAAGAGATACATCTATTAATTGTTGGTCGCTGACTGTTCCTACCGACATCAAATACTTGTTTATCGCAGCGACAAAAGCTAACAAAGCGAGTACTCGCTCAGTTACGCTCGCTTGTCGGGCAAAACACTATCTGAGAAACTCACACTTGGTACTTACATACGCGTGGCGCCATCTACATCGCCACATGCGAACTACGCATCAAAGATCTGACGTCACACAAATCCTGCATCGCGCAATTAAAGTTTACAGCGCGGATGAAAGAAAGAAAGAAAATTCGTTTATTTGCGGTAAACATGACGCAAAGAAAGATAAAAAACACGTAAATAACAAATTGGGGGAAAATATGCGTCACATCCACGCAAAACGGCCATCGCTCAGCATAAAGCTGCGACCCCATGCGAGACAGAGCCCCAGCGCTGGTTTTCAGCGATAGCCGGCGCTGACGTGATGACGTCAACCGGTGCAGCATATAGTGAAATAACAAATCAAAAATAAGATAAATACAATACTAGTCCTAAATGTTTATACAAATATAATATTTAAAATGGCAACATTTCGTGCCGTCGGCGACTCACGCGCCGCATACTTATTACAATCTGTGCGCGTAGCTGTCAAAAAATATTTGCTTGGCGTTTTGACTTATTGGCTAATTATTACATGTACTCAGTACTGGTTACGTAATAATTATAACATGGCGTATTAAGTAATAGACGACATTTATATGAGTGTCCGACATCAATAGTCGAGCAGTTGCCCGCCAGACACGACACCCGTCTGGTCGGAGGATCCTCCCTTTTCTATAGAGGATGAGTGAACTTTACACCCTGTTCCTCATACCTCTAAATGCGCAAACCAGCGAGTAATCGCTCATCACCGTCGCCAACTCGCTGCTAGTTACTCGCCAACTCGTTTTTAGTTGCTAGCTCTACTCGCTTCTCGTTTATCGCCGGCGGTAGGACAGGTGCCTCATAAAGTGAGATAGCCGTATAAACGAGAAGGAGGGACAGGGATATAAAATATACTTACAAAGTCTTGGCAAAGCCGAAAAAGTCGTAAACCTTTCGGTAAATTACTGTCAGCAAATTGTAACAAGGGACCGGGTAGATCGGCATTTTGTAGACCAAACCTCGGTCGGTAATATTAACTAGTATTGTAACGGAACTTCGCGTACGCCTCCGCTAATGCGAAACTTCTACAAGAAATAGTATAGATCTCCGACTCTGCAAGTTTTTAATGGAAGTTTAATCATGAAAATCGGCACCAACTTTTTCTCATAACTCAAAATTTTATGCCGCAAGTGGAGTTGGTTTTTGTTGGGTGGTGGTAGTTGGTGGTTTACTGGGTTGTGGAGGTCAGATAGGCAGTCGCTCCATGTAAAATAGGTTTTTAGGTTTAGGTTTAAAGATACGGTATTCAGCTGCATCCGGTTAGATTGGAAGCTGACTCCAACGTAGTTGGGAAAAGGCTAATCAGAAGTGGAGTTTTTATGAACAACGTATAGAGATAGACAGTTGAAATTTTGACAGATTGTGTATTTCTATTGCCGCTATATTAACAAATAATAAAAATAAAAATTAAAGTGGGTCCCCATACAAGAAACATGTTTTTTTCTTCGGCGTTTTATGCTCGATCTTAATACGGTACGGAAACCTTCGTGTGCTATAGTTGCTGTCATTGTACGGCGCCGTACTGAGTAATGACCCCGCTCCTCCGTCTCACCGCTCACATACCTAAGGCGCGGCCAACTAGTTCCGCGCGGACTATAGTCCGACTAGCACTTTGCCGGTTTTTATTTGATGTTCACATTACTACAAAGATCTTTTGAAATGTACTGTGGTATATTAAAAAAAACAAGATGGCAGCGTTAGTTCAGATTTTGGCCACGTCTTGTTGCGAATTTATGAATACGGCTTTAAGGGATCTCGCGGCACTAGACGGCCACGTCTCCGGCCAGTCGTGGTATTGTATGGTCTGCGGCTAATTGGCCATTGCGTATCGGTTTCTATAGTTTACCTGGTCGCTGCGACCACTGGTCGTGGCCGTGGCCGTCTAGTGCGCGAGTTCCCTAAGACATGGAATACTGTGGTCGTGTATGTGCAATCATGTCAAGCAAAGTGAGTCATTTTGGTAGTCCATCAAAGAAGATAAAATGAAATTATACCTACTTTAGTGGCATGAGGAACAGGGTGTAAAGTTCACTCATCCACCATAGAAAAGGGAGGATCCTCCGACCAGACGGGTGTTGTGTCTGGCGGGCAACTGCCCATCAGTTTGAAGTTGAAATCTTGTATGTATGTCGATCGCTCGGTAAACTCTAACTGTGCGATACAGGATTTGTGTGACGTCATGTTTATGATGCGTAGTTTGTATGTGGCGGTGTAACCGCTACACTACTAACTAAAGTATGCATAAATATGCATACTTTAGTTAGTAGTGTAGCGGAGTAGTGTAGTGTAGCGTAGAAATCTACGGAAATAGCGTTAAATTAAAATTATTTACATAATAAGGTTATACTGTCAAGATTATTAACTATTAAGTACCTAATGTTATGAGTTCTTTTTCTTCTTTTTGTATGGTGAATATTAGTGACATCAACAATTTTAGTGGCTCTTGATTATAATATCATAATAAGGCCACAAATGTTCAATGTTTTTTTTTAAAAACACTATCAACACAACAATTATCAACAAATAAGCGAAACCATTTATTATTTTTAATCAGTGTAATATCAAATCCACTCTGGTTTTGCGATTGGAAACGCAAAAAAACTAAACGCAAATTCATTCTCAATCATCACTGCTATATCTCTGCTAATAAACCTCAATACATTTTGTGTAATAAAAATGTCTGTTAGCAGGTTTACCACAATACTATAATATAACTGTATGATTATCCCCAAAAGGAAAACAGAGTATTTTTAACATTGAAAATACCCTGAAAAACGTAGTGGCCTGTCAAAACAACACGAGCGATGAGTGTGTAAAAATGTTTTGACAGTTGCGTTTTGTTTTTGCTACAATCCGTATTCATTTGGTACTCGCCTGACAGAAACTGGTGTTAATCATTTAAAAGTTTTTGGGAGTGTATGCAAAAGTATTGTGTTAATGATTTGAGGGATTTATAAAATAAAAAATGCTATTATTTATCCAAGTGGGTACTTACAGAGAGGAAGCCTGCGTCCCAGCAGTGGAAACGTTATAGGGTTGTGTAATCTATACATATAATAAAATCGTAGCGAAGTCAAAACTGTACATTGAATATTTTTGAAAAAAAGTAATTGCTACGAGGTCTAGGATCGATTCTAATGCCGAAAATACTTTTTTTAGAATTTTTGTCTGTTTGTCTGTTTGTCTGTATGTATGTTCCAGCATGGCGCAAATTCTACCGGACAGATTCTGTTAAAATTTTGCATAGATATTCCCTGTGTGTCTGGTCAAACTATAGGATATAAACTATCACGCTATTTACTATGGGGGACGAGCAATATTACATTATGTTGTATTTTTATGTTCTAGCATGACGCAAATTCTACCGGATAGATTCTGTTAAAATTTTGCATAGGTGTTCCCTATAAGTCTGGTCAAACTATAGGGTATAAACTATCACGCTATTTACTATGGGGGACGAGCAATATTAAATTATGTTCGTATTTTTGGAAAAAAACGCGCCAAAATTTTAGGATATTGTAGATGGTTATCGATTAAACTTTTTAAATGATTATCATCACGCTATACCTTTATGGAACTAAGCAGTCAATCATGAAATATATAGGAACGGCTATTTTAAACAAGTTTCAACAAAGCAATTAGCTCAACGGTTGGGCGGTTGCTTTGCAAACCTGGGGTTGTAAGTTCGATTCCCACCTACGGTATTTTTTCTTTTTTTTACATTTTGTTATACGATTTTTTTTTTTTTTTGATTATGTACCTATAATCTATAGATATAATAAAATCGTAGCGAAGTTAATTTTTTTTAAAGAAAGTTATTGCTACGAGGTATGGGATCGATTCTTATGCGGAAAATAAAGTTTTTAGAATGTTTGTCTGTACCAACTGTAGGGCATAAACTATCACGCTATTTGCTATGGGGGATGAGCAATATTACATCATGTTCGTATTTTTCTCTGCAAATTGTAAAAGGACGCGCCAAAAGGTTGGGATATTGTAGATAGGTAGTTACCGATTTAACTTTTTAAATGATTATCATCACGCTACCTTTTATATAGGAACGGCAATTTTGCTAACTTTCAACAAAGCGAATGAGTAAGCGGTTGGACTAATGATTTGAAGTCCTGAGGGCCTACCACCAGCTCTAAAGCAGTATTATTTTAATATTACTTTAGTTTACTTCAGTGTGGGAAAGAGATGAAGCTCTACAGGATGTATAGCTCCATCTCTTTCTCCCACTGAAGTAACATTAAAATAATACTGCTTTATGAGCTGGTGGTAGGCCGCCCGGGGTAGTAAGTTCAATTTACATCTGTTTTTTTTAAACTCTTTTTGTAAAACGATTTTTTTTTTGGATTGTGTATGTAGTTCATAGAATGTATTAATTCACAAAAAATGGAAAACTTCGTAAGCTATGGGAAACTACTAAGTTACAAGTACTTTACAGTCACAAAACATTCTAGGTTGTATTCTGATCATTTTAGAGCAAAAGACTGTAGGAATAAAATGTTTTTTTACAGATTTTGACAGCAGATTTGTCCAAGCGATTTTAAAATATGTATGTGTGTGGATCTTCTGGAATCGCTGCCACACTGCTTCCTGGTGGCAAAACAGCGCACGTCATGTTTAAGATTCCCATCGATTTAGAGAGCAACGAAACGCCTGTTTGTGGGGTGTCACGCAACAGTAACAAGGGATGTGTGCTTAGGGGATTGCGCTTCGTCGTATGGGATGAATGCATTATGGCAAAAAGGAAAGCAGTGGAAACTGTAAACAGAACCCTGCAGGACATCCGCAGAAACCAAGATATGATGGGTGGTGTCACAGTTTTGACAAAAAAAGGGAATACTTCGTTGAAAAGGTCGACTCTATGGTCGAGAGTTTATAAACTGCGCTTGACCATCATCATACGACCTCGGCTTGGCGGTAATTCAAATGCTCAAGTATTCTCCGATGTTCTTCTAAAATTTGGTGAAAGCACTCTACCAGAGACTCTTGGTAGAGTAGATCCCACTTTAGAAGATCTTATTCGTCTGATATACGAGGATATCAGTCAAATACCGTACCAAGAGAATTCTTAGGCGTGTTTCCGTTTTAACTCCGAAGATGATCAAGCTGCAGCGATCAACCACAGTATTCTCTCATAAATTGAAGGGAGTGAAGTGATATACACCTCCATTAATACTGATGTGGAGGAAGATGATGCCAAATATCACCCCGTAGAATTTCTCAATTCACAAATGGCAAGTGGACTTCCGGTTGTATATCTGTGTAACGGAAACCAGCTCAAAGTCATGTCTTTGCAGAGAAACGTCATCGAGGTGGAAATTCTAACAGGTTGTGGCGATGGTGAGACAGTGTTTATAGCGCGTATAAAGTACAAATTCCCCATAATTACCAGTTAAAGCGCGTGCAGTTCTCTGGGAGTGTATGCTTTGCGATCAACAAGTCACAGGGGCCGACACTGAAGGCTGAAGGCTGCGGGTGTCGACCTCAGGATAAGCTGCTTCTCACACGGACAACTGTTACGTCGTTTGCTCCCGAGTCACCATTCCTGACTCTCTGTTTATTTTGGCTGCTGAGAATAAAACTACAAACGTAGTATACAGGGAAGTTTTATAAAAATATGGCTATTATTGTAGTATATTGTGATGTCTTACGATTTCCATGCGAACGAAGTCGCGGGCAGAAGCTAGTTAATAATAAGTGGGTACAATAAATTGGTGACCTGCGGGGCTTAGCGTTCATCTTTTCCACATTAAGTCACGGCGGATTTGAAGCCCATTGAAAAAGTTCAAACATGTTTGCCCCAAAATTCAGCTACGCAAACTCCGCTCACTGACGTAGTCATAAGACCTTCAAGTGCACAGATGACAGGGCATGCAGCGCAGGATGGAAGGTGGACCATTATCTGTGGGGAGATGGCGCATACCCACTTCAGATCTCGGGGCTTTAAACGGCCGCTTTGGCAGAACAATAATATGATAATGTTGTGCTTGTGAATCACACAAACTGTCACAAACTGACAATTCATAATATTATCTGCGTTCAATTCAAATTACGCGATTCATCTTTTTGACAAAACTGTAAACTGTAGAAGTAAAAAATAAAAATCTCATTTGATTAATAAAACTGTAAAGAAAAATTACTCGGTAAAATTGCGGTCTTAATTTTTTCATGCGGCAATATTTCCACCAAATATAATTCTGATATGAATTGAATTGAATATGATTCAGCTAAAATATGTGTCACCATAGAGGAATTGCTGGGAATTCAGAACATGAGACTAGAGATGCCGATGCATTCCACCGGCTTTTATGACAAATCTTTTAAGGTTCAAGCAGTACGGTTATGGAATGCCTTGCCCGTGTCTATAAGGCGTGCTCAATCTTTGTCCACTTTTAAAATTCTGGTAAAAAAACACTTTCTCTCTCCTTAAACATCGTCATTACATATAGTTCCTTGCTCTTGTTTCATGTTTATAATTTTATATATATCTGTCTAAAATATATATATATAGGTAATTATATGCTTTATCCTGCAGTATTGTCTCTCCTTTTCCATTTAAATCCATCCAAAGGTTGTCTGTAAAAGATCGCTTTTAGCGATAAGACCGCCCATTGTGTCACCCAATGTAGAATTTCTATATTAATGTCTGTAATTTTTATGGTGTACATAATAAAGAATATTCTATCTATCTATCTATGAATTGCTGTTAGAGGAATTGCATAATGTGGCCGTTTTAGACCCGCTAAACCGTCCATGAACCCCCATCTGTGGGGATTGTCTTTGCTTCGGCCTACTTGGGTTCAAAGTCTATTTAGAGATTCCCAAGTCGGCCACGGTAACGTGTGTGGAAGGCTCTCAGATGGTTTAATAAAATTACAATACAAATAGCTTACGTATTTTAATTTGGAGTCTGGATGTTGATGCTTCTGATGGTTGAAAGAAAGAAAGAAAGAAAATCGTTTATTTGCGGTAAACATGATGCAAAGAAAGATAAAAAAAACACGTAAATAACAAAATAATAAATCAAAAATATGCGTCACATCCACGCAAAATGGCCATCGCTCAGCATAAAGCTGCGACCCCATGCGAGACAGAGCCCCAGCGCTGGTTTTCAGCGATAGCCGGCGCTGACGTGATGACATCAACCGGTGCAGCATATAGTGAAATAAAATAAGTTGGGGTAAAGTTTATAAAATACTACCTTACCATGTTTAAAAGCAAATACTCTAATCGGTAGTCCGGTTTATAGATTTCGAAAACGGCGACCCTTTGATATAATTTCCCTTTAAATGACTCACCAGTCCAAATTCAGTTTTAAATAGCCAAATAGCCGGTCACAACTAGAGCAATGGAGTAGGTCTATGATAAACAACAGCAAATATTCATTATCGATATGAATATAGGTAAGTCCATGCGTCCATGAAAACGATGGTAAACAAGGCCTGTTCCCATTTATATTCAAATCCGCCTCGTAACAAATAAATACGCATCATCGACCAATCGGAATTGATTGTTATACACTATCTAATATTGGTAGAACCCTTCTTACATAACTTACTTTACAGCTGGGTTTGCACTCTTAAATTAGATGACGTTCTTTGGCTATAGGTAGACGTAGGGATGTAAAACGGTAAAATTACCCCGGTATTAAACGTTAAAAAATGATATTTTACGTAAATTACGCGTTTTTTTTGTCAAATATGGTAATTTTCGGTAAAAAACGTATTAAACATACTCATACTGTTATACCCACTAAAACACTACAAAATAATACAGAAGTGAGTATGTTTGTGTGTATCATGTGTATGTCACTACTTCACTATTAACGGATAAATGGATTTGAATGAAATTTGCCAGAGATATACTTAAGCGGTATTGGAATCGTGCGACTCATGGGTACAAACATCCCTCAAACTTAATTCTCAAGTCAAGAATTTAAGATTTGAATCACACCATGTCGTCGATTATAATAATATCATATATGGGCAGAGCAGAGGACAGCACAAATAAAAATTTAAAACTTCATAAGTCGCCGGTAATTTTAGCGTAATTTATAAAAATTACCTTAAAATACCCGTATTTTACCAG
Organism: Agrochola lychnidis; assembly: GCA_963680765.1. NCBI lineage: Eukaryota > Metazoa > Arthropoda > Insecta > Lepidoptera > Noctuidae > Agrochola > Agrochola lychnidis. Next base: position 8,256,142 of record OY796869.1, on the reverse strand, counting down.
CGTCTTCCGTAAAATTACGTAATTTTACAACCCTAGATAGACGGTCAATGACAAAAGTCTATTAACACTGTCTCTTTTATGTATCATCAAAATTAACAAAAAAATATTCGATAAACTACTTTTTGGTTTTTTATATAAGCTAAGTAAATTCGGTACAGAAGTTAAATTTTAAAAATATTAGCTCTTAGAGCAGCTAAGAGCTAGCAGCTTTGCTAAATAATTAAGATTAAAAACTGAAGTGTTAATCAAAATCAACATTTGTTGCCAACTGTCTACCAGCTATTTCTGGCTTCAAACAGTATATTTAGGTACCCGGGCCGGAATAAATCAATAGAAAATTTAAGTTAATATTATTTCGTGACCGAATGTGATAACTACTGAATATGAATTTTCTACTCGACCGCTACGTAGAACGAACCCGAAGGAATTGTGCTAGAACCAAAATTTTGCCAAAAAATATTTTAGACAAACACAACATGACAAGCATATTTTATTAGCTCACCGAAGGATATCGCTGACCCCTTAATCTTGAGTTGCCTTTTAACAAAAGTCACCTCAAGTCAAGTGTACCTTCGTAAATAATTGAATGGTTCAAATGCCTCTTTCCATATCTACACAGCTAGTCTTATAACTTAACCTATACCACAGATGAAAACAGATGGGACACTCCGCATTTTATTTTATTTTATTTATTTGGGACAAAAAACAGTTATACATTACAGCATTTACAAAAAGTATAAAAGTATATAGTTATATTACAGTCGAAAAAACGTATAACCCACACTATTGTCCACGAAGTGACATCGGAGTGTATGAAAACGAACGCATGTTAAATGAAGAAAAAAGAAAAGAAGTACACAATTAGGAGAAAAATACTAAATACCGACGATTTCGACGAATCGAAGGAAGCGGATGACAAGAGCATCCGTCCTATAGGCGACTTGCAAGAGATTGTGAAGCCATTCTTCATTTTTCATTTTAAGTATGAAGCTACAAGTAGGTACGCGGCGGACTCGACTTGTCGAATTCAGTGGGCATATTGTAGTCAGAAGATATAACTGTAGGTAATTAGCGCTGTGCGATCTGAATTGCACTTTATTGTGTCGTGGCAAGAGTCGCTTTTTATTTAAATGATTTTGCGAAATGTCCCATCTATACTAATCTGTGCACACAGTACATGAACATACAATTTTACTGCTTACCGTGAAACCTACAGTATAGATTCTTAACAGTGGTAAAGTCTGCAGAAGGTCCTGTCCAAACCATACTTTGTAATCCCTGTCGAGATTAAACAGCATGCTTTCTTTTATGGCTGATTCTCAGCTGATTATGGAGTCAAGGGCAATGTTAATTATGAGTTTTTTTTTGTCATTTGGATATCGATTTTCATTACGCTTATGTAATATTGCCAGCCGATTTAATTTGACCTTACACATATTAGAAAGAAAAATGAGTTTATTGGCATTACAGCAAAAAAAAAAAACCACCGTAAAACAAATAACAGAAAACAATGCTTTTAATGCCAAAAGGGCCTCAGCTCAGCATACTGTCAGATGACAACACCTGACGCTGATTTTCAGCTGCAGCTCCCGAGTGGCATATGCTTGAATAATAAACACATAGGGTAGTGCATGTGGCCGTTTTAATCAATTAACAGAATAAATTAAAATTGATAATATAACACAGATCATAGAAAAAAAAACAGTGGCGCTCCGGGAGTGCCGACAGAAAAAACTTGAACTTTAAAAAAAAATACTTCCAAAACCTTTAAAGTAAAAATACTTGCATAGAAAATTGATCCGTAACGTAATATAAATAAAAAGCACAATCGCGTTTACAAAAATGAGGTGTCGGTAACAGTGTCGCGAGTTCAATTGTTTTTTCCCATCTCAAAAATGCCCAACGCGCCTAAAGAAGTTTCCACTTAAAAAAATGTTGTGACATACATGTGTGGTTGCTTGTATTATTATGATCAATGGTGACCAAGAGGTTAAAAAAAAACTGTCAACTGATTACTTTGTCAAACTGGTATTACTGGTAGCAACAAAGATACTGTGATACCAAGATGTAAGGTTACATAGTAATTCTGAATATCCTCTCAACAAAATCTGTTAGAAGATTTTGGTCATCAGTGGACGTATCTTCTTTTTATGTGAATTTGAAGAGGTTCCACTGGGATTTTATGTCATTATATAGGTAGTCAGCCCCGATGCTAACCTTTTTGTCTGGATAATTTTATAAACCACGAGTCCACGACATGTATGATTTTTGTATAATTTTGTCTACATGAGGCGAAAAGCTAAAAATATTTCATTTAAGAGGAGGCTCCCTAAATTGTATGTTAATTTGCATTTGATTTTTGTATAATTTTGTCTACATGAGGCGAAAAGCTAAAAATATTTCATTTAAGAGGAGGCTCCCTGAATTGTATGTTAATTTGCATTAATATTCTGAAAAAGTCACGCATATAATCAAACTGTAACTTTAGTGTATGATTTATTGGATCTTTTTCTTTCCATAACTAAGACAGTTACGTAATTAGAACATTTTCGCTCGATTCATTTTTATTTGAAAATCATGTCTTTTTAAAGATTATTTGAAACAAAAACAAGATTACTCGGCTTTTGTCTAAAATAGTTATTGACAGTAAGAAAATATAGTTTATTATCTAGGTATAAGATATTTTTTCTCTAGATCAATTATTATTTTAGTTATAAACGAAAGAAGAATTGAGACTTACGACATTTAGTTCCGTCCTCGAACACGAACAAAGAGCGCACGCGATATTCAACTTTATTACTGATGTGTTAGCGTTTACCACATAGTGGAGTGGTGGGGTGCATGGGGGCGGAGTTTGCGTGGAAATTGTGTTTAAAGTGTCTGGTCTTAATTGTAAAGTAAATTACTGTTTAAATAGTTTCGAATTTCTGCTCTTACATTTAATAGTACACTTTGCTTATACCCTGCAGATAGTTTTAGAATATTGTTAGCAATTTCCACGCAATCCCCTTTCAATCGGATGGCAATGGCGGCTGCGACATGTAATTGAATCCCAGTGGAAATATATGGGCCACTTGCTTTTACGACTGGGCTCTTATTCTGTGTCATATGCAAGGGATTGCAGTAGTAATAAACTGATAATGTAGTGTGAATAAGTTATTGACTCTTTGTGTTCAGAATCTGGTTCGATTCTTGCATACAGTACAAATATGTTCTTATCAAATGTCCATCGGCTAACCTCGTGTTTCGTCAGTCGTCGGATTTCTATCAGTTGCCCTTTGCACTTGGTGCAAACCGAACGCTCTCAATCGATTTGGAAGTATATGGAGTTGTTAATACTCTTTTAACTTAAAGTAATTTACTTAAAACATGTAGGAAAGCTGCTAAAGTCGCAGACACGACAGATAGGATAATAGTTTTACTGCTCTATTATAGTTCACACGAAAATCATAACAAAACAACAATAAAGTACTTAGTTTTGAATTCAAATTATTATACAAGATAAATCTAATAATTGATGGACATGGAAATTAGCATTCGTTTGTATTCGGAAATGCGATGATTCCCGAAAGACATTAAGAAAATTGAAATACTGTACTATGTTGTCAGATGTGTATCTTAGTACGCTCAGACCAAATAAAAAACAAAGATATAGCGCTGTCAACAGCGACGTGAATCCGGTTTCATAAACATGTGTGCACTTATTGAGGTGTTGTTTGATTGTGAATGGTTGTAAATGTGTGCGTGTGAGGGTGTATGCACAGTGCGGAGGTGTAGTTTTGGCATGCTTCACTGTATTATTCACAGAGCTGTCTTGGTTTTTATTTAGTCTGAGTTAGTACGTTAATTAGTTCTACATTTATTAGATGAAAAGCTCGTTTCTTGTATATTTTTAGAGATTTATCTCTCATTCTGCACTTGGTAGAGCAAGGAGTTTCCCTTGAAAGAAGAATAAAAGTAGATGTAGTGATAAAAAAAAAAACGTGTGGCACTCGGGGACTGCCGCGGTAAAGCTATTGCATAGCATTTGTAACCTCCATGACAACATCACGTTGTCATGGGAACCGTCATTACATGGTAGGCGGAGTGGGGGGTGTTAGGTTCTATTTTCGTTATGTTACGGAATTTCTTGATTCGGTCACCGCGCTCAAAGCCCGCGATAAAAGCTATGCAATAGCTTTTAAATTTTAAAGAGTATGCTGAGATGGTTTGGTCATGTTGAGAGGATGAATGAAAGGCGACTAACAAAAGGTTTTTAAAAAGCAGATGTGAGTGGAAAAGCCTACATACTGACCTTACTGGTGATGTTCTTCAGAAAGGCCAGGTGCGTAGTACTCGCAACCGGCGTGCATGTATGACCAGATGTATGAACGTAAACGAGGCGAAGAAGTATGTAAGGAGCGTATCAGGTGGCGTTCTGTCGTTTCTGCCTACCCCCATGGGAAGAAGGCGTGAGTTTATTATGTATGTAAGAATGAAACAGAATAGTCATAACGATTCTAAACCAAATACCAGCTTCAAACTCAAAAGTACCTGCTAAGTATACTTATAGTCAGTCAGAACAATAATTTGTTATTTATTCCATCCCTTTCACATCAAAAACAGATCGTCTGACTACACACAAAGATCGCAATTAATCTATGTAAATTCAAATAACCACGATTTGTAAACTTTGAATTAAATTACTGAAGTGGATAGTTACTAACCAAGATGTTGTAATTAATGGAGTGCTAACGCAAATAGGCAACCACAACGTCGCATATATCGCAAATCATTTCGTGGACGATTTATTTTGGACCACTCTTTGCTAACTTCGTCTTTGTGATATCGCGAAACGTGTAGCCCAAAATTTACCGCAATATTCATCATCAGTATCCTAATAACTAATGTAGTCCTAATAACTGGTAAAATAGACGACCACGCGGAGTATCGCTACATTCGTTACGCTTCTCAGTTGGAATTGTGATTGCAAATTGTCGGTTTCAGCAGAAATAATAAGTGTTGCACATGGCATAAATCGTCAGTTTCACGACACCAACTCGTAGAGAGTGGTGTATAAGTTGACGCGGCTTTCGAAGAACCATACGCGGGAAAATAATTTACGTGGGGTGGAATATTAGCCGACACAGAATTGAGCTACACACACGTATGAGTAAGGAATAGGGATGGATGGACTTACTTAGGAATCTTCTGGACGAAACACGTTGACTCAAGGACAGCTCAGGCTATCATGGTGTTCACTAATTCAACTCACTGTGGTGCACTTTTATTGGGTATTTAAATGTCACAATTGTATCGGCTTTACAAATAGAGAGCTTTTGAATTTTGATATAGTACGGCGCGGGCGGTGTGGTGCGCGCGCGGCGCGCGGGCGGGAGCGGTGAGCGGTCACTGACAAGTGTCCAAAATTTGAGAAGTTCTCTCAAATCACAGGAGATGCGATTGGCTCTCGCACAGCGGAGCCTCTGACTGGTGCGTGCAATGAGCGTCCGTCTCGTTCCGTTGTACGGGAATTGGGAAGGAAGGAATATAGCTCAAAACTGCATTCGGATATTATAATAAAAAAAACTTATTACTAAAACTTGTGCGAGCAAGAGAGCGATGACCTTTTCAAGAAATACGCATTCAGTCTCTGTGAACTCACTACTCTGTGACCACCCAAGCAGTATCCTGCCACGTTTAAGTAGATTGTGTGAAAACTGTTACTGTTATTAGTCTGTTTACACACGAGCGGCAATGTTTATGTTATTGTAATACAAATCTCGGGGAGGGAAAGCAATTTTCGAGTAGCAGTTTGGGGTTGCTTGTAAGTGAGTCCGGAATGAAGTTATGTTTCTTGTTTGAATATTAGAAACAGGCTTTCGCAATCCGTACACGAAGAGTAGAGAGTATAACGGTGGGTTGACTATTAGTTATAGGGGTCCTAATTGTAGGGTCGTTGACCGATTAAAAAGTTATTTATGATACAAGTGCGGAAAGTAGGTGATTTCCGACGAGTGCATAAGTCGACACGAGTCGGAAATCATTTTTCACTCCTCTTGCTCAAAAAGGCGGTCATTGTAGAGTACCAGAGCGGGAAAAAAATAATAGCATTTGATGCTCTAGGGGAAAAAGTAATTTCTTTTTAATTTTTGTATGTTCCAACGAGCCTTAAAAAACTAAAAAATCTTTATTCTTATGTAAAATAATCATGATTATCATCATCATCATCATTTCAGCCGAAAGACGTCCACTGCTGGACATAGGCCTCCCCCAAGCACCGCCACTTTGACCGATTCTGTGCTTTCCGCATCCAGCGGATTCCTGCGGCCTTCACAAGGTCATCGGTCCATCTTGTGGGAGGCCTTCCAACGCTACGTCTTCCGGTACGTGGTCGCCACTCCAGAACCTTTCGACCCCATCGGCCATCCGTTCTTCATGATTATGGACTCTATTTATTACTGGTTCACAAAAAAAAAGAAGAACATTTATTTTTGAAAATGGTAATTATTTTTGGAACGGTTTTTTTTTTGTGGTAGAATGCGTGCATTGCGTTGCGGAAGAAATAAAAAAGGCATTGGCGCGAAATCTTTAGAATTTTTCTCTAATTAAAAATTGAATTGGTGACCGCAATATAATTTACAACAGTGAAAATGTAATCATCTAGTGAGAATATCTTCACAGAGGACTGAAATAAAGTTGCCGGAAAAAAACATCTCGTTAAATATACTTATCCAAAATTGTACAAATTGTACATTTATGTAAAATAACTACCTATTTAATATTGTATTGGATTATTTTATTTTCTCGCAATCATAGTGAAAAGTAGAGTGTAACACACGGCGCTAAAACCCATTATAACTCGGTTACTATTTACTCCTTCGCTAAAGCTCGGGAGTAAAACTACCTCGTTACAATGGGTTATTTTTGCAATCTACTATTACGCACGTGTATCATATAACGTTTTATTATGCATTGTGCGAGGAAATAAAAAATATGTTTTGAATTTTTTTGTATTGATTACTAATTATTAAGAATGCGTTTAAGGAAGTATTACTTTTATTGTACCTTTAATCTGTACTTAACTAATTAATAAATCTTTTCTCATATAATAAAAATTCTTTGCGTCTGTCTGACGATGAAGTTAAAAATTAAAAAAAACTGAAAAGTAAAAAGCACTAGTGTGAAAAACTGTCACTTTCCGCACAGTTTAGCTGCTTGGAAAAAGCTTTTTTCGAGCACATACATTATAAAAAACATTGTTTTCTTTGTTGTGTTAATTAGTTTTATTTTTGTTTACAGGTACGTTGTCTGGATTTGCACGTATTTGGAAATAGACACAACCTACAGGGTAGGTTTCTATTTTATGTCAAGTTAACATATAAATATCTGTTACCTACGTGTCATTGTTAATAATATTGCTCGTAAGATATTATAGGGCGTTCCCACCCACGGAAAGACGTCTAACATACAAAATGGACCATTTTTTCATTTTCTTTCTACTACCGGCCTCTTATTGTCCCACTGCAGGGCACAGGCCTCTTCTCATACAGAGAAGGCACGAGCATTGATCACCATACTTGCTGAAGACGGATTGATGATTTAAGATTTACATTATTAGTAAGTCCTCACAATATTTTCCGTCGCCGATGTCAGTTATGTTTAAGATAAAGTCAGAAAGCACAAATGAATTGAACAAGTCATATTATTTGTTCGAAAGGAAAAAATTCATTTTGTTCTTTATTTAGCCAAACAATAAAAATGTTATATTCCGTTAGAACATGTAATTCTCTTCATTTTTCACTATGGGACCAAATCTCTATAGATTTGGTCCCATAGTGAAAAATGACACTGTAGTTATGTGGAGAATAACCCTAGAGCCTTAGTTTCACAGTAAAAGATAATAACTGTAATGTTTACTGGCATAACAAGCTATTACTATAATTAGATTACTGTTATTCTTTTATCTAAAACATGCTGAAAATAGTATTTTTCAAGCTCGTATAACAGCGCAGGGAATGGCCCTACAGATTTGGTCCCATAGTGAAAAGTGAAGAAAATAAAATGTTCTAACGGAATATAACATTTTTTTTTGTTTGGCCGGCACTTTCACATTTAGCCCAAAAATGTATGGACGGTGAATGTTCTCCTTTTGAAATGACAAATTAAAAAAACTTTTTTTGTAAAACGTTTTTATTTTTCACTTTTTAGTTGTGGTACCTACCCCACACACAGGAACTTATCATATCATCTACATACTAAGTGAGAAAAAATACGTATTATTGTAGCTAACTCAAAAACCACCCAAGCAAAGTTAATAAAAAATTATATGGGACCAACTTTAGAGCATACTCTTACAAACAAAAAAAATATTTTCAAAATCGGTCTACAAATGACGGAGAAATCGGCGGACATACATAAAAAAAAACTATGATACGCTACGAACATAATAACCTCCTCCTTTTTGGAAGTCGGTTAATAATTATTGACGCATTGGCATTGTTTTAGCAAATTAGGAATTCGTTGCTACTTGCTACCGATCCTCTTAAAGTAATCCCTCTACTTTTACAACATCCGCCGGGAATTCATTACACAATCAATACTCCTAAATCCTATAACTACGCTGTAAGCCGACATCCGGATTTAAGAAAAACTGTTTTGTTCCCGAACGTCCAATAATTGTATAAAATCCCGAATGTGCGCCAGTTCCGAAGTCTTAGTTTATAAAAATTGCGCCATTGTTTTGTTGCCTCTTGCAACAAACGAAGTCTGCGCAATTTCCGCAATTTAAGTTCAATTTCAGGAGTTTCGATCTGGATTTTGCTGTTAAGTAGTTAGAAGATAGTTTGTGCTTTTAGTTTAAAATACGGCAGATCGTCGCAGTTCCATTACCAGAGCCCTAGCAGCAACTTTCGAAGTACCTTAATGTAACGTAAATTCGAACGATATTTGAATCGAAAACATTTTAGTTAGTAGATCACCCATGGAAACGAGTATTTTAAAATAAAAAAATAGCTAAAAATAACTTAAGTTAGTGCTCAAAAGTGAAAATCCTTGACTTTTAAACTAGGTTTACAATAGGGTTGTAACGGATGTCATATAACGAATGAGGATGCGGATGAGGATATCGAGATAATCGGGTTTGAGGATGCGGATGAGGGTGCGGATGCAGATGTCGTACAAATAATAGCCCTTGTTTTTAATAGTATTTATTTTTGGTATTATAAGTTGTAGGTAATCATTTGGTAGGTTACTGTAGCGTAATTCGCCTGCAAAAAACTTCACTTTTACGAGCAAACAAAAAGTAAAAGTAATGTGCCTGATTCAAAGATAAATAAATAACAATAACCCAGTAACTCAAATTGTGACATGTGACACCACAGTCGTGCCACCACTGCCACGTGCGGCCAATCGTCTGTCATTCATAAGACAAGATATTGCGAATTCAGCCAATAGGAACTCGTAACTCACTTATCGGCCCGCCCATTTAGTACGACGCGAGTTTGAATAAAATCACTATTTGTGCAAACAACGTAGGGTCACATCCCCATAGAAATTATGAGGATGCGGATGAGGATGCGGAGCTTTTAAAATCAAAAGTTGAGGATGCGGATGTATTGCGGATATCAAAATTTATGCGGATGCTCCGCAGTTGCGGATGCGGATACGGATATCCGTTACATCCCTGGTTTACAATATACCTGTATCTTAGAAGCCAGTGTCCCTTCGAAGTGATGTGCATATAGAAAATAAGACAAATTATACACAATTTACTATCCATTAGGGCAAGTCCAAGAGAAACAAAAGAAAAAAGCAGCCAAGTGCGAGTCGTACTCGCCCATGAAGGGTTCCGTAGCAGCAAGTAACATTGAATGAAAGGTAAATTGCGGTTTACGATTTATGACGTATTAAAAAAAAACTACTTGCTAGATTTCGTTCAAACCAATTTTCGGTAGAAGTTTACATGGTAATGTACATCATATATTTTTTTAGTTTTATCATTCTCTTATTTTAGAAGTTACAGGGGGGGGGGACACACATTTTACCACTTTGGAAGTGTCTCTCGCGCAAACTATTCAGTTTAGAAAAAAATGATATTAGAAACCTCAATATCATTTTTGAAGACCTATCCATAGATACCCCACACGTATGGGATTGATGATTTTTTTTTTTTTAAATTTCAGTTCTAAGTATGGGGAACTCCAAAATTATTTGTTTTTTTTTCTATTTTTGTGTAAAAATCTTAATGCGGTTTACAGAATACATCTACTTACCAAGTTTCAACAGCATAGCTCTTATAGTTTCGGAAAAAAGTGGCTGTGACATACGGACGGACAGACAGACAGACAGACATGACGAATCTATAAGGGTTCCGTTTTTTGCCATTTGGCAACGGAACCCTAAAAAGAAAAGGGAAACAAAAATAATTTAAAAAGAAAACATTAAATGACAGTGTTGTGTATATCTCAAGTGTGCTTCTCTGGAGTTATGTGTGTGTGGGTGTTTGAGGGTGTGTGTATGTTTGTGAAAGAGTGAGTGAAATATGAGTAAGTGTGCGAGCGTTGTACAATTTGCATCATTTCGCGTAAATCGTAAGAAGTTGCGTCACGTTAAGTAGGTGCCACAAGTCGTGCCACTAAAGTTGAGACTTCACGCACCACGTGGTTTGACTTGCACAGTAGACGATTTATGGGTCTTTTTAGCGGTATGAGGTCCCCGCCGGGGCGTCATCGGGGCGGCGGAAAGAACGGCGGGAGGCGCGGTCAAGTCTCAACTTAAAGGCGCGACTTGTGCTCCGCGCGTTCGTGCTAGGCCTAAACTACAGTACAACATGACATCTGTTGTCGTGTTACCCAGTAACTTGGGTTGTGGAGGTCAAATAGGCAGTCGCTCCATGTAAAATACCCCTTGGTAAGACTGGTTGACAGACTTTCGGGCTTCTTACGATCCGTAATGCCTGTCAAAGATCCACGAATGAAAGCCGGAACCAACGACTTAAAATGCTTTCCGAGGCAAGGAGGGGTCTTGGTGGAATCATAAATGATATTACTGGCCAATAACGGCTCAACCCTTTCGTATCGAGTGGCAAATTGGGATCTCTCGAGAACCCAGAAGTGCTCTCGATAGTTATCGAAACGGTAGGGTTGAGACGTCAATTGCGGTCATTCGAAACATTATATACCATTAAGTGCATCATTATTGCCACCAGAGAAAGATTCATTAATATCAGAAGGAGATAGAAGGGTAGGTTTAATATAGTATTTTTTTAGTTGGACTTTTTTAGTAAAGTAAACTTAAGTGGCAAAGGGCACATTGCTCGCAGAACGGATGGCCGATGGGGCCGAAAGGTTCTGGAGTGACGACCGCGTACCAGAAGACGTAGCGTTGGAAGGCCTTCCACAAGATGGACCGATGACCTTATGAAGGCCGCAGGAATCCGCTGGATGCGGAAAGCACAGAATCGGTCGAAGTGGAGGTGCTTGGGGGAGGCCTATGTCCAGCAGTGGACATCTTTCGGCTGAAATGATGCTGATGATGATGATAACATCCGCAGGGGTCTATCGATCAGGTTAAGCTACGTTTGCCGCGGTTGGTCCGTGGATGGGTGATCATTTTTACACACCAAGACCCCTCCGTGCCTCGGAAAGCACGTTAAGCTGTTGCCCCCGGCTGTCATTTTTAGATCTTTGACAGCTGTTACGGGTCGTCAGAAACCCGAAATTCTGACAACCAGTCTTACTAAGGGGTATCGTGTTACCCAGTAATTGGGTTGTGGAGGTCAGATAGACAGTCGCTTCATCTAAAAATACTGGTATACAATTGCATCCGCTTAGACTGGAAGCCGACCCCAATATAGTTCAGAAAAGTCTAGGCAGATGATGATGGTGGGAAGGGGTCCGCTAGGGCCGATGCCAGCCAGGGTTGCGGGTTTGTCCGAAAGGGTTACCGTGGCCCCGGGCAACATACAGGCAACTGAAGGAACACGGGTGGGGTTTAGTCAGTAAGAGTCTGACACGTCCTCCCGCTCCGCCCAGAGCGGGAGTTATTTGATAACTTCTCACCTAAAAAAAAAAGATGCTATGTTGAATTTTTTAGGACAAAGGTGTAACATTATGTACACAATACAGTCAAACAAAGAGATTGGTATACAGCTGTATCAAAAATGCGTTGTCATATCAACTATCCCATACAAAATTTCAATACCGACCATACTCGACCCAAATGTATGGGACGACTGACTAATTTTTCGCGATTACGATGCTGGTCCTACTGATAAAGTTGTTCAGTTTGATTGTCATGTTCACTTAAGGGGGAAGCGTCAGAGTAGCTTGCGAAATTCAAATTTTCTTACGTTTTTTGCATTTTGCAGGTCAGTGTCAGGTTTTATGTTGATTAAAATATGATTCGCGGCCGTAACAAATATTGGCTTTACTCAATTATAATCATTACAATCAGCAATACAACTCCATAAGTTATTTGCTAACTTATGGAATTGTATTGCTGATTGTGTGGTGTCAAATGTCATGAAATCAACATACAAAATACTGACCTGCAAATTGCAAAAAACGTAAGAAAATTTGAATTTTACGGGCTACCCTGACGCTTTCGCCTTAAATGTCTCGCTGATGGTGGCATGTGTTAGATCATTCGGTTCCCTACAAAATGGTTGAGCGAGATGTTGCTGATCCACGCGCCCTGTTCGTGAATGGGCAACGTCGATTGAGACTGGTCATCTCTTAACTGCCAGGGCTTATTTTTAATCTTATACCGGATGATTTTTTTTACCGTCTCGAAATTTTTACAGGCTGTTCTATCCATGAATATAAACAACTTTCACTATGGGAAAAACTCTGAAATCACGAAAAAAAAATCAGCTGTTTATAGGTACAAAAGTTCAATACCTACTTGACCAAAATGTATGAAACAGCTGATTTTTATTTCGTGATTTCAGAGTTGCTCCCATAGTGAAAGTTGTTAATATTCATGGGTAGAACACCCTGTAAAAATTTCGAGACGGTAAAAAAAATCATCCGGTGTTTTAAATTGTTTCTTTATTTTATTTTTTCAATTCTTTTCACATAGAAGCAACAAGAATAATGTACCCAGGATTTTGTAATATCTTGATTTAAGAGAGTGTTTATAGAATTTCTTGCCTGTTCTTCTCCATAGAGATCTACGTTTTGGAATGGACAACTAACTTCAACTATATGACTGTCCGGCTCTTTGACAATTCAAAAGTGCCTGTAAATGGTTTAATTGAAATAAATGCTTTGAATTTGAGTTTAACAAATTGACTAACAACTTAAATTGTCTGTATATTCAAATTACATGTGTCATTCTTCGACAGTTTTATGTGTTGTTGTTGTTGTGGCCGTTATCACTGTATTTTTGTTGTTAGTTTGTTAGTTTAAAATGCTCCTTTCTTATTTTTAAGCTGTTGCATAGCTTTTATCGCGGGCTTTGAGCGCAGCGACCGAATCAAGAAATTCCGTAACGAAAAAAACCTAACACCCCCCACTCCGCCTACCATGTAATGACGGATGATGACATAAAACTAAAAATCCCATTCTACATTCCCATGACAACGTGATGTTGTCATGGGAATGTAATTTTTGTTTTATGTCATCATCCGTCATCATCCCAAGTGTAGCGTTGACAAATAGGAAGTATGGAGGTTACAAATGCTATGCAATAGCTTTACCGCGGCAGTCCCCGAGTGACACACGTTTTATAATTTTATTTTTTATTACTGTTTGTATAATGTGCGTGATCCAAAAAAAATTTTTTTCTTTCTTTTCTTTACATGACTATAACACGACAAAATTGTCGTAGGGTATTAATTTGCTACTAATTTCTCGACTGGACGAAGAACGCGTTAGCAAAGGAAAACGTGATTAACTGTTTTAATGTAGTAATTACGCTAAAGTCTACGTTTTATTAAATTAAATTAAAAAAATAATACGACCACACCTTTCTGATACATGATGTAAAAGATAAAGCTGCGCATTTTCTTTCTTTCTATTCAAAAACCTATCCAAAAATAAATAAGCACTTCAAAACAACACTTTTGACAAACGATTCCACTTATTTCATTAAAAGTTCACAACTTTTATAAATGATCTTAACAACTTTGAACAAATACTCAACTGAACAATATGCTGTGAAAAGCTCTCTAAAGAACTATTTTAAAAGTATTTTCTTGAACTCTACTTACTTAGGACAGCGGGAAACAATGAAGTAAAAAGGTTACCTAATGAGTTCTTCAGATGTATTGAAAAGGGTCTTGAAAACATAAGATGACTTGAAAGGGGTAAGCGGTACAACGTCACTCATCACTCATTCTCTCAACATGACCAAACCATCCAAGCATTACTCTTTTCAATTAACTAACATAACTTATTTTTGTACCAAAAAAGATAATAATATGTTAAAGAAACTGACACTAACATGGAAATAAGCAACGAAATTGCAACTTGCAATTATGTTTTCTTTTTTAATAATTATAAAAATTCCCTTTTCTACAAAATTAATAGAATTACTTAATCTTCCAACAAATGGTTTCGACAGTTCACCTTAAAATGGTACTGTGTAAGGAGAACTACACAGTTCGGGTCGGCTGCTTCGGTTCGGGAAAATTTGTTGCAGTACAAAGCCGACCCGAAGCAATTAATACACATATCCGCCTTTCATTCGATTCGTGCCGATCGGCAAACTTCGTTCGGTATTTTCATCGCTTCATCATTCGCTTGATCATATTCGAGTCGACTCATTCGGTTCGGCAGAATTTGTTAAATGACAAAGCCGAATCGAAGTAATTACCACACATATTCGACGTGCCGAAACATCAACCCGAACAAGTTTGTAGTACCCCTAAAATGCTTTATCAAAGCGTCGAGAGTTAAAAATTTACAGCTGTTTATACAAAGAAGCTCATTATTATCCTATCCCTAGTCATAAAAACTAATTAGCATTATGAGATACAAAACTTTCTACTTTATTTTTACGTCTTGTTACACAACTTTAATAAGCATTTAGATAGATAGATAGATAAAACATTTATTTAGTGCACACATAAACACACATAAACACAATTAAATGATAACAAATTACATGGATATATAAAAACAAGATGCCAATATACAAAAAAAAACATACTTATAGAAATGGAGTGACATTATGACATACTTCAGAATAGTCAAATTTATAAGGTGCGGTGTGCGTCTCAAGGTTGCACCAAATGGGAGTCCAACTCAGCATGTGTCAGGCAAATATACCTGACGCTGATATTCTGCTGGATCCCTGCAGTGACATACGGACGTCGAGCAAACGAGATAAATTGGTGTTGTGATTGTAATAAAGTGTTATGCGTGGAGTAAAATTATGTAAGTACTTAAAAGTACCCGCAATTTAAATTATAAAACTATCTACAACAAAGTTTTGCATTGTGAAACGTTCTTATTCGTTAATATGTCGATTGTGTTTTGTTTACTTGATTATATATTTATATATATAATGTTTAAATGAATAATCTTATTATAATATAGTGGCGTAGATGCACATAAAATAAACGTTTTGACTAGTATAAAATAATAATGTTCATAGTAAATAAATATAGGTAAATAATGTGTAAGTAATTATAACTATTATCCAACAAAAGATCCCCAGCTATTCAATTACTAAGTACCCCTTAATTGTTCACAGGTTTGTGATCACGAGTTACGCTAAATACGCATTTCGTGGGTACTAAGTAGTAACATCCACTTTGTAAGAAAAATCTTCAAAAGTAAGAGTTCTCTCAACTTTTATGGGAACGAGAACACTTGACAAATTGAATATTACTGTTTCTTTTTAAATCTGAACAATATAAGACGAATTCCAACATCCATTTATTCTTCTTACCCAAATGTTTTGTATACGTAATCAAAATAAGGACATACACATACCGACCATGTTTCCCAAAAGCTTGGCGTTCGGTAATGCACAGTTTTCCTAGAAAGATCTTATACTCCATAGATTTAAGATAATCAAATCGTAAAAACGTTTATAAAGATGACACTTTCTTGTTTAAAAATACGATAAAAATAAATTAAATTTTCTTTTAGATTTTTAAAATAATTTCCCCTTTTATTAATGTATGTTAAACTTTATCATTTATTCTTAAACTACTCCTCGTAGATGTAACTGCTTGAGCACAATTTTTTTTTTAGATTTATAATATTAATATAATATTTTGTAATCTGTTTATTGTAAAGGGCCCAAACTCTAAAAACGTCAACGAATAACAACGTTACTAAATTGAAGAGTACAACTGTGTAGTGTTGGGATTTTATTCGGATAAATACTAAAAATGGATAAATACTCATAAATATCCGTTTTTACTTGAGTATTTATCCAAAACAGCGAATAAATACTATCTACAGTTTTCGTTACGTTATGCAACTTAAATTTTGTCATTTTAAAAACAAGAGGATTGAAATAAATATAAATAAGATAATATTGATTTGTACTGTCACTTTAACAATAACAAAAAGCCTATAATAACAATGATTTCACTCGATCATGCATATTTTCGTCAATCACTCTCAAAGTTAGATAAAATTATACATTTGTGCGTTACTTAAATCATTGTAGTAATAAGAAAAATACTAAAATAATAATAAACCACTATAATCATCCAGCGGATTCCTGTGCGACCGTTTCTGTGTGGAGAGCACAGAATCCAGTTCTTCGCCTTTATTTAACTCGATACCTCGAGACTTTGGGTCAAGCATATAGGCGTTAAATGTCACCAGTGGTGCCGGTTCTCTTGTACACCGAACTAAACTAACTAAACTATCACTAAAATTCCTTACTTTTGACTATGAGAATCTTAAAGTTATTCTGCAAAATAAATTTTCTAAATTTAAAAATTATTTTGGCACATCGAAATCGAATTTGACAATCGCGACTCCACACGTGATACTTAACCACGTGAATCTTTTTAGAGCCGGAGGCGCGTAGGGGCAGCCTCGACGTGTTTTATATGGAATTCACTTTTTGAATGGAAAATAAGAAAAAATATTACCTACATGTAGAATGATAAGGGTTTAAAGGTTATATAATGGGGGTCGAAATTTTTATTATTTTTGCGATTGGACACACTGTTTTCGAGATATAAGCAAAAGAAAAAAAAATCAATACTGTTTTTGCATCTGAAGTCGAGGTGTTGGTGTGAATTTAAAGTTCATGACAGCCAATTTTATTCCACACCTTTTTAGTCGCGATTAAAAATAGTCAGATTTAGTTAGAAAATCTAAATTTTAGGTGAAAAACGTCAAATTCAGAATAGCAAAATTGCCATTTTCACTAAATTAATATCTTAGTACCATCTTAGTGCTGTCAAACTGAATTATAGTTAAGTTGTGTCACTTTAGTCTATTTCAGAATGGGAAATCGTCGTTTGACAGGAATAAACTAAATTTTGGTGATGTTTAGTCTAGTTTAGAGGCATTTATGACAAGAGAATCAGCACCACTGTCATCAGAAATAAATAATGTTATAATGTAATACTTTGGAAGGCCCAAATAACAATACTAAAAAAAAAAAAATTAATAAAAAAAAAATAACCAGTGGATGCGCTAAAAATATTTTTATCCATGATTTTGAGTAAATATCAGATAAAAATGAGTAAAAACGAGTATTTATCCATTTCTGATAAATACTCGAGTATTTATCCTCCGAGTATTTATTCTCCGAGTATTTATCCTCTACCCATCACTACAACTGTGACGTAGCATGACAACTGAAGTGACAGTTATTACGTTTAGTTGGTTACTTGACAGCTGTCTCGTCACGTGGATTAATTGTTTACTTTAATTTAACAACCTAAACCCATATAGTAATAGGTGTCAATGTTTCACACCAATAGTGGTTTGTAGTATTATTTTATATAGAACTGACTTATTGCTGAACGCCGGAATGCTGCTAGAGACCACGTACCTATACATACCTACGAATAGCTTACACACGTGTCAACATGTATTCTGTGACAATTTCTGCGTATAAGGCCCCTTGTACACACACGTTTTTCTTGCCGTGAAAAACCAACGGTATATTCGCCGTCGTAAGTGTTGCATGGATCACTATAGAATATTGTTGACAGACACATTTTTTCTACGGCGCGGTTTATACGCGTACCATAAAGAAACCGTGCAGTGTACAAAGGGCCTAACGGTTTAAAAGATGCAGCCCTGTGATAGATTGACTGACAGCGTAGGCTTATTAACAGTAATTAATAATAATAATTATGAATAAGCCCCCTTGTCGCTACGATACTTTGTGTGAGCGACCGTTTTCGGGGGCCTATTATTGAGTGTGCAAGTCACCCCCTGCTATTTTATCCGTGTACAGTGGACTGCATCAATTGGGTGCCCAGTTGTATTAAAATTTTGATACAACTGGGGTACTCAATTGATGCAGCCCACCGTACATATAATCATTGATCAGGCAGGGGCCATAGTCCTTCCATAGTTTCAGGTAACCAGTCCACTTTAGCCATATTCCAATATATTTGTTTCCATATCCTGCAATAGTCCTACACCAACCGGGGGTTGTACTTGGATGCCCTTGCATAGTGCGAACAGGGATAATCGTCGGTTGGTGCCATGTCTAAGGGGCCTTTGCGAGTTGGTTTCGGCCCCTTCTACGCCTTCCAAAGGTTCGGGACCCCAGGGTCACGAGATATATCAAAGACATTTAAAAATTATAATTATAATTACTAATAATTGTTAATAACAGACAATCTGCTAGTTATTTCGTTAGAAACACGAAACCTACAACAAACGAATACCTCTATTAAGGATACTATCAAGTTTTAATTAAGAATAAGGTATCTGCCATTTCGCCATTCAATTAGCAAAAAGAAATTCTTCGGCCAATGACGTAATAAAACGTTGTTCATTTGTGTCTGTATTGTTTGCATTCCTTGAATATTTGAGGTAATAGCTCCAAGTCGATGGAAAACGATAAGTTTTTAGTATCGGTTATCATGTGTTCTTGAAGAGGAATGTTGTTAAAAACTTTATCTACACCAATGCTATAAAACCTCTATAAAAGTTTCTGAAACAGTTAGCTTATTGGCGACATTATAACAGCCAGTGTCATAATAACCATTACATCATCCAAACTAGTGTTGTAATGTTGTACTAAATTTCATAACGCAACTCGTTTCAACGTTCAAGCGAGGGACAGCAGCACTCGCTGCATGCATGTGCGGTGATGTGTTGCTGCAGGCGACGTACATACGTGCAGTTGTACTGAATTTCGTGGGAATTTCTTTATTCTTGATCTTGAATTACCAACACCCAATGGTTTCAAAAACTTTTATAGAGGATTCATATCATGGGTGTAGATAAAGTCTTGTATGCAACTGTTATAATTGGGTATTAAAACACTCATGTGGTACTATTATCAGAAAGAAAGAAAGAAAGAAAGAAAAATATTTTATTTGGGACACGCACAGGAAATACAGACAGAAATAAAAAATTAAATTAAATTAAAAAATAAGAAAAGAGCATTTTAAACTAACAAACTAACAAAAAATAGTAACGACCTGTGCGAGGCCAAAAAGGCCCATATCTCAGCATAATGCTGCGATATTTAATAAATACGGCGGCGCTGGTATTCTGATAGGGCCCGCTGTGATGCCACGGACACACCTACGTACACATATAAATCCCTCTAAGGGATTACAAAATAAATAAAACAATAAAAAATTATAATATAAACAAATAATAAAAATCAAAACCATTGAAGAATCGACGCATGCCCAACGTGACGTTCCTATCAAACCCACATTCATATTTTAATATCCCTTATTATACAACAGTTGGATAAATAACTATTATTACACCCACATTTCGCCAGTCCCAGGCAGCTGAGAAATTCATAATGGAAAATGCACAATAACACTCGCGTATCTGGGGATCGAAACCAGGACCACATGCTCAGTAGTTGCACTATTGACCACTAGGCCAACGAGAGAAGAACAACGAAAATAAAGCATAATTTATGGTTATTTAATTTTAATATTGCTATGGGTTTAATACCTCAAATAAATGAAATAATAAACAATAGACTTTTTTTCGCGATTTCAGGGGTGGTCCCATGGTGAAAGTTGTTCACAATGATGAGTACAACGACGCTTTTTTTTTTGCGGGAAGGCGTGTCTCTTACTGACTAAAACCCACCCGTGTTCCTTCGGTTGCCCTGTTGCCGAGGGCCACGGTCTCCCTATCGGTTTTCTTCGCACCCCCGGCAGGCAGTACAATTTATTTATTTATAGTTAATTAAAACGGTACAACACCAATTACATTAATTAACATAGAAACTTAAAAGATTAAATATTGACCATTTTGTTGTGTATAATTTACTTAAAACTAACATAGAACAGTGGACTTCCTTGCATACTTTTTCTCACAGAACACCAGACATTATAATTTTATTCCATTCATCCGCAAACACATCACATTCAGGGTTGGCAGTCAGAAGGGCGTTGAGCATCTTCAAAGTACGACACACTGGGGATTCAGCTTTGGCGACAGTTTTGGATGACGGTTGCGCAAACAGATTGTGCCGGCGGCTCGGACGGTGTCCGATGTACTTGTCGGGCACAAATAGTCGGCAGAAAAGGCCATGGAGGTCTGGGCAGTCTACACGTCCCCGTAAGGTTTTACAGGCTACCGTGAGCTGATCAAGGCCTCCCCAATGACCCCTTAATTCAATTCATGATGATTTCATTCATGCCCATGAATTCAATTTCTCTCCGTAATTTGTAAAGGAAAAACAAAATAGGTACCTACTTGACTCTACTAGTTATCTGGC
Organism: Agrochola lychnidis; assembly: GCA_963680765.1. NCBI lineage: Eukaryota > Metazoa > Arthropoda > Insecta > Lepidoptera > Noctuidae > Agrochola > Agrochola lychnidis. Next base: position 8,235,301 of record OY796869.1, on the reverse strand, counting down.
CAGTCCATAAAGAACTTACCATAAATTTTTTGGAAAAGTCTTTTTTGACAGGCTAAGCGTTACAAGGAGGTAGGTCAAACTTTCAAAAAGCATTTCGTTCGTTTTTAAGGTTGAGGAAATTATACGCAATAATTAAAATGCTTTTCTAAGAGATTAAAAAAGGTGTAGATGAATACGAGCAAGGAGTATTAAGTAATTGTTTGTGATAATACAGGGTGGCAGGGACATCGACGCGAAAACTGAAACCATGGATTCAGTACTTGATTCTGAACCCCCTACGCTGAAATTTTTCGTCGGTTATTTAAAAAAAATCAGCTGTTCCATACATTTTGACCGCGTAGGTATTGCACTTTTCTATGAAACAGCAGATTTCTTTTTTAATAACCGATGAAAAATTTCAACGCAGGGGGGTTCAGAATCATGTACTGAATCCATGGTTTCAGTTTTCGCGTCGATGTCCATGACACCTTGTATATGGTTGAAAAATGTTAGTTGGAAACCACTCCATAAATCTCTTGCTAGTTTAATCAACCAAAAAATGGACAAGTACAATTTTAACCTCTCGTATGTCGTAATTACAGAAACAATTAAAAAGACAATGTGTCTCGCGTGGATCCACGGCATACAAATATTATGGTTAATATTAAAATTTAAAAACCCCCGACACAAACATTTCCTCATTTCTCTTTCCTACTCCATCACCAGAACCTGTTCATCTATCTATAACCTATTCATTGCGACCATTCCAATGAGCCCAAACACAATACCTGTGCTATAAAATGGTAAGGGAGTTGGGTATCCTGCAAATTCCAGGTGATGCTGCAGCATCAGTTCAAGGTTACTATGTTCTTCTAATTTCATTGAAGTAACAGAATACCAAACTTCAAATCGATCAGACCTGTGGAAAATACTCACATCCATTCATTAACTAGAAAAGAGCTGATAATCTTCAAACGACTGAACTGATTTTGATAAAACATGTCTAAGAACCATCATTAAAAAAAACCTGCTTTCAAATAAAAAAACCGCATTCAAATCGGTTCACCCTTTTAAGAGCTACGGTGCCACAGACAGACAGACACACATAGCGGTTAAACTTATAACACCCCTCTTTTTGCGTCGGGGGTAAAAATTTGATGAAAATACATAATGCATGTTTCAACAGATCTTGCTTTTTCAGTTTGCATGCAAAACTGCATCCAGCTTTGTAGTCAGAAGATTAAAATAAAAAAAACCGGCCAAGTGCGTGTCGGACTACGCACAATGAAGGGTTCCGTAGTTGAGATGAATTTATTTATCCCAAGAACAAACTTAACATTGTAGTTGAAAAACATGTTCTCCCATACATTCCAACTACAAATCGTCGCTCGGCATCCAATACCGCGAATATGACATTTTTTTAAGTTTTTTTTTTTTTAATTGCAAGATCACTTATTTGATTGTGTAGAATGAAATAAAACAAAAATCTAATGTTCGTTAAAAATTTCACATTCGCGGTATTAATATAAAAATAATATAAATCTAACACCTTTAAACGAGCAATTCTTGTATATATGTATATATATAATCTGAATCTCGGAAACGACTCAAAGAATTTTTATGAACTTTAGTACGCAGGGCGTTTCGGGAGCGATAAATCGATCTAGCTAGGTTTAATTTTTAGAAAACGTCGTTGAAAAAGAAAAATGGTCACGATATTTTTCTTTATTCAAGTAACAAGGACTCATTGTGTTAGTAAACTTATTGTAATCCATTATGTTGCAAAGAAAAAGCAAAGTATGTATAGCTTTATATAATCCGTTTAATACCACTTTGATAACACTTTTAAATACACGAAAATACATCTGCACTCTGTGAGTGTTCAAGCTCGACTGCCATGTTCCCAAGTGAGACTACACATAGTCTACCGTTTGACAGCTAGTTGCTGTCAAACGGAAAAAGTCAGTTTAACAACTAATAATAAATGCAATTTCACTTGGGCACATGGTTACAACTTTACAAAATAAAATATTAAAACTGCAAATACATGATTATACAAATAAATAATATTTAGAACTTCATTAAATTAAATAATAACAAAAGCTAACATTATGAACTATGTTAACTTATTTTACCAGGTCACTCAGAAAGTTTTGCGACTAACAGTTTTTGTCTATGGGATACTGGCTGGTTTTGATATCGATAAAAAATATGACTATTTATTACAAAAAAAAACATAACATTCTAAATTCCCTCCACATTTTTTTAGGAGCAAAATCAAAATACTCTGTCTTACTGAAAAGTGGATTTACAACGAGAAAATTTTCGCGCGATGATTTTGTACGATTTCAAATGTCGACTTAAACCAGAAGAATTGTTTGAAAGACGTCAAATGGTGTTCATAGAAAAAAGCCCTTCTAAAGCGACTGTTGGTTCAACGAATTTATGCGTGGTCAAGTAATTTTGGCGGACGAAGAAAGAAGTGGCCGCCCTATGACGGCTGTTACATAACAAAACGTGCTGGCTGTGAACATTTAATTCAAGAGAATATGCGAATTACATATGAAATGGTTCACCATATACTGCAGATTAGACCGGGAAGTGTGCATGAAATTCTACATGGACATCTTCGGGTAAGGAAGATAGTTTCACGCTGGTAACGCAAAATCCAACGCAGGCTCAGAAGGAGGTTCGGATAGAATGGTGCCGAGACATGATAAAAAATTTGAAGCAGGCTCGTCTCGGCACGTTTAAGATATCATTACGGCTGACGAATCTTGGTTTTATCAGAATGATCCAGAAATGAAGCGTCAGTCGACCATGTCGCTGTTTCAAAATGAACCAACGCCTACCTAAGTGAAACGAGCCAGTGTGCAACCAAGTGCAGGCAAAATTTTGATCGCAAGTTTTTTTTCTTTGACGGTTTATCTGGTGTCAGTACCCTTTCGAGATCAAAGGAGCATCAATACTAAATGGTATGTTACCAAATGTTTGCCAGAAGTTTTTACTGCTGCAAGCAGCAAGCGACCGAACACTGGCCTCCGTGGGCTACTGCTTCACCATGACAACGCGCTGACTCACTCGGCGCTCAAAACAAGGGAATATTTGGACAGCACACCGGTCAAATTTATAGGTCATCCTCCTTACAGTCCCGATTTGGCTCCGTGCGACTATTTCTTGTTCCCCAAAATAAAAAACCAACTCAAAGGAAAACAGTTTTCATCACCGGAAGCTGCACTGGCTGCATTTGAGAAGGAGATTGAAGAGGTGTTTGATGTGGACTGGAAAATGTGTTATGAAAATTGGTTTAGACGTATGAAACTGTGTATTAAAGATATAATAAAAAATATATAACCTGTAGTTTATTTTTTTCTAGTATCGCAAAACTTTCCGAGTGCCCCACGTAATCTAGTTTAAATTTATTTCACCCCATGGGAGATGGCACTGCAGTGATTTGGCAATCCAGCCTGCTAGTGATCATTTTTAGGATATTGTTGAAGCTGGCCCGCACTCTGCGCAACAGGGATGCACACCTCATTCGCATCGTTGCGTAAAAGCAATTAATATGTGCGTCTGCGAACATTCCCGATGCGCAACAAAAACGGGGCAGCCCCACCAATAGCTACCCTGAAAGCGTTGTTGTATTGGATACGAAGGGTGTTGCACGACCTTTGGGTATATCTAGCCCATAGGCTGCACGTGTAAAACGTTGTACAATAAGCTCAAAACAGAGTAATTTTGACTTTTTAAGTGAGCAGCGTGCAAACCTGCGAGCCAGCATGTTCGAAGGGTAACGACAACACCCTTCGTTCCCGCCAATATCGAGTCCGTCATTGAGGTCAGGGGTCAATATATGACCAAGATATTTAAACGTAAATTCTATTTGTAGTGGAGTCTCATTGAGTAATACAGGTGGTACATAACCTGGTCTACCCCAAGCCTCAAAGACCATGATCTCCGACTTATTGGAGTTATACATCAAACCATGTATTTTGGCATACTGCTCACATTTGGTGACCAACTTTCTGAGACCACAGATTGACCCGCTCAGAAGCACCATATCGTCTGCATAGCTAATATTATTTACACAAATACCATCTATATAGTTACCTACTCTGGTGCTGTTGAGCTCGCCAATCAGCTCGCTCGAAAAGCGAGGGTGAGCTCAACCCTCCCTGCCTCACCCCGCATTCCAACCTGTATGGCCTGGAAAAAGTTCCAGCCCATCATACACTATTGATCTTGTTACCATACCAATATTTAAAGATGTTTATAAGCTCCGTTGGCAATCTATCCTTCTCCATCTTTCTCCGCAATACGTCATAAGCAACCAGATCGAAAGCCTTGAATAAGTCGAGGAAGCTAACATAAATCTGCGTCCCACGCTGTGTATAGTATGTGACAGTATGCTTAAGACACAACACTGCACTTTCTGTTGACAAACCACGCCGAAACCCGAATTGGTTGTCATGAACATTTACAGTTTTATTTTTTAGTTGTGTATTAAGCAGACTGTCAAACACTTTTGATATTTTGTTGTTGATATTATAATAGCTAGAGAGATGGGCCTATTGGATGCCGAGCGACGAAATGTAAGTTTGCGCGCACAATATTGAGAGATTTACCATGTTATTTTAAGACCATGGACTTCTTATAGGTTTTCCTGTTATCTATGAGTAAAGAGCCATACTATGTATTTTTTTCAAAAATTTTGGTCCAGTAGTTTCGGAGATAAGGGGGGGGGAATGGTCAATTTTCATTGAATTTCTTAAATATCTTTAAAAGTGTTTATTTTAAAATGATATAAAAAATATGTTTATGATCCTCATAACAAGTCCTTTCATTTGATATGTCACACGGTACTGTTAGTAAAACATTTTTTTTTAATTTTCTTTTTTGCCCCCTAAAAGTGACCCCTATATTTAAAATTCATTTATTTTCGTTACACATTCGTGTTCGGGTTACAGAAATACATATGTTTACCAAATTTCAACTTAATCGGTCCATTAGATTCGGAGTAAATTGGCTGTGACAGACGGACAGACAGACAGACAGACAGACAGACAGACAGCCAGACAGACAGACAGACAGACACACGAGTGATCCTATAAGGGTTCCTTTTTTTCCTTTTGAGGTACGGAACCCTAAAAATCGATATTAATATGAATTCGTTCCTCGCATATTGGCCGTTTGTAAACGTTTGATAAATGTTTTTGTGAATATCTACTGCAGGGGTGGCCAACTTGATTGGACCCAAGATCTCTTGTTCACTAACGAGACCCTGTGCGATCTACCAATAACATACTTCTAGAAATCTTAAATGAAACAGCATAGTTCAGTACACAATCATGTAGCATTTTTTATTTTATTAAGAGAAAAAACATAAATGTGAAAATTATACTTAGTACTTATTTACATATATATATTAGTGTGAGCATTGCGTCTGAGTATCTTCCACTAGTTTAGCATAATCAGGTTTGTAGTTGGAGATTGCCAGCCTTAAAGAATCCAATGTATGAGCGTCAGCAGTAGGTGATTAAGTTGGGCAGTCTGGTCTACGTATTTATATTTTTTGCCTTGCGATCGACTGGACTAACAGTCGCGATCGACCGGTCGATCGCGATCGACCTGTTGGCCACCCCTGATCTACTGGATAAAGAGGAGTAGCTCGTGCCTAAGTAATAACAGCTGCCCAACCCGTCCCATCCTTGATGTCCTCCCTCCTGTTGACGCCCTAAACCGAGGTTCGTACCCCACAGGGGGTGCCCTTAGCGAGCGTTCATTTAGTTTTAATTAGCATAGTTGAATAACCCCTGGCTGGAGGTTTTAAGTGTAGTAGCTTAAGGCACCCACAGGAAAGCCCGGTTAAGTAGTCATGATCTCAGAGGTCAACTACGAGATACCCTACCAAAAAAAAAAAATAACAGCCGTACGGGTCGATCCATCAGGTTAAGGCGAGAGTAACCGACTTTTAATGATTTTATACTGAAGATCACGTCTAAACGAGTAGTGTTAATGATTTGGAAAAAATATATGTTAAATTAGAGCATTTTCTTAATAACTTACTATGTGAATTTACATTTATATTACATAGTGGAATTAATTTGTAAAGTTATGTCCAACGCGGATAAAAAATTGCGAATCACGCAAATACCATCAAGCGTATTTTTCTGAAACCATTTTAAAGATAATTTAATTATTTATCTTTAAATATACGTGTTTTAATTAAAATGCTTTTTGTTTTATGTATAAAACATAAACATAACATCACGCCTTGTTTCCCCGAAGGGTTGGGCAGAGGTGTCCCTGTAGCAGGTACACCCACATTTCGCCAGTTATGTTTAAGTCCCATGTAATAGGGGGCGAGCCTATTGCCATCAACCGGGCAAAAATCCAGACTCCGAGCTGCTACTGAGAAATTTCAGATAGAAAAACCCAATAACGCTTTGCCCGACCCGGGAATCGAACCCAGGACCTCAAGCTCAGCAGTAGGGCTTGCGACCACTAGACCAACCGCTTTTTTATGTATAATAAATTAATAATGCGTCTAATGTAGGACAGCGCTCTTTGATGGACGAGTTCTACAATATTACTGGCTGGACGTACGACGCGTTGCGTGAGCTCAGTACAGAACACGCAAGCTAACCACTCAAGGTCACTGGCATTTAGTCGCGTCTTAAGCTACGCTTGGCGGGGTTAGTCCGCGGATGGGTTCCTTGCTTGCGTGCTGTGCTTCCGTGCCTCCGAAAGCATGTTATTAAGCCGTTGCACGCGTTAGTCCCTACCGTCATTCGTGGATCAGTCGTTACGGGTCGTCAGAATCTCGAAAGTCTGACAACCAGTCTTACCAAGGGGTATCGTATAACACAGTTACTGGGTTGTGGAGATCAGATAGGCAGTCACTCCATATAAAATACTATGTCGTTAAAAACGTTATGTCGACAACAATACAATGCTAAAGTTGCGACACATACTACACCGCGACTATTCGAAAATTTTGCAGGAAGTTCGGTGGCTGTTGTTAGAAATAATGCGGTTTCCAAATTCAACTTCGGTACCAAAACTCACGTTGCGATTCTTTCTCGTCGCAACTTGTAGGTACAAACCCGCAGCTCCCCCAGAATGTGGAAAATGTAGATAAAAGCAAACGCTTGAATTTTAATGCGGTTTTTGCTTGCAACATCTGCGGTTTCTCTCAGTAACTGTTAACAGAATTCTCGCAAAAGCAGATTATGCTCGCTTGAGCAGATTTCTCGAAAATAAACGTAATGCTTGCACGCAGTCACCGGATAAGCCGACCCGAACAGGAAAAGTGAGTCAGTTATAATGTGCACATATCGAAATGAGGGTATTTATGCTTAATTTTACAGACGGAAAAAAAAAAGATTTTTTTTGCGTCTTACGATTATTGTAAAAAATTATGAAAAAGAAACAGATTTTTGCTAAAGAAACGTGTTTATTTTTAGTTGAGGGTCGTTTAATTTTCACAATTTTCATTTTATGAGGACGCCTAATTACTTCCAATCATTAAAGAGTTTGTTTCATCGCGATAGATCATTTAGTTTAAAAGTTACACCGTTCTGTTACAATTTTTTTTTATGCCATAAAAAATAAAACAAAAAAAAATCCGTCAATAAAATTAAGCATAGATAGGTCATTTCGTTTTTTTAGCTTGTGGCTAAGTAACATCAGCTGCACGGGTCGATCGATCAGGTTAAGCTACGCTTGCCACGGTTGGTCTGTGGATGGGTGACCATCTTTACATACCAAGTCCCCTTCGTGCCTCGGAAAGCACGTTAAACCGTTGGTCCCGGCTGTCATTTGTAGATCTTTGACAGTCGTTACGGGTAGTTAGAAGCCCAACAAAAAGTCTGACAACCAGTCTTACCAAGGGGTATCGTGTTACCTAGTAACTAGGTTGTGGAGGTCAGATAGGCAGTCGCTCCATGTAAAATACTGGTATTCAGCTGCATCCGGTTAGACTGGAAGCCGACCCCAACATAGTTGGGAAAAGGCTAGGCAGATGATGAGGTCATTTCAATATATGCACATTACAAAGACACACTGTAAATCAAATCAAATCAAAATCAAAAATATTTATTTGCTAGAATATGGTACATAAGGTGTTACAGTAAATTTGATTCAGCATATCCTGCCATAACATGGCGTACAAATGTATTCACAATCAGCAATGTTAATTAATCTAACTTACAAATTACAGATTCTATTGATTTGTCTTCTAAATAGTCCTTAATGGTATAACATCTTTTAAATAGCAGTAGTTTGAAAAGTATTTTTTTAAACATTTTAGCGGTATGTCTTGAAAACTATTTGGTAAATGATTGTAAATAATAATCGACATGTCTGCCTGTATTCCCGTTATATTCCCGTTGAAATAAGCAGACTTTTATACCTAGTAGGTATGCACCCACATTGAACTAGTTATGTTAAAGTGTTAAGGCAAGCTTATTGATTAACTGCGCACAAATCCAGACTCCGGAAGTCCGGACTGCAACAGTATAATTTAATCACCGAATTCCGGTTTTTTCTTTTTATTTTGGGCATAAATACGAGACTCCATAATTTGCAAAAGCTAAGCTCTGGAGAGGTCCCGCGGATTTAATTTTATTAATATCTATGGTCGTTCGACATTCTTGCATATGAGAATTTTGTCTGTAACACACTATTTTTATAGACTAATTCGTAGTGTTGAGTTGAAAAATATTATTTTTGTTGCAATTTTTCAACAAGTGCGTTTTATCGATTGTTTATTTGATATCAGTCATAATTTTTAGTTCAATGTGAAAAAAGCGGCCAAGTGCGAGTCGGACTCTCACACGAAGGGGCTCCGTACCACCGTACAATATTAAACACGACGTTTTTTTTTAATTACTTTAGTAAAAAACACATTTATTTTAGCACCATACAAGAACGTGTTTTTTTACCCACTTTAATTTTTAACTTTACTTTATTTTTAATAATTGTTGTTATAAGCGGCTATAGAAGTTCACACTCAGAAAATTTCAAGTTTAATTGCGGTTAAAAAAATACAGCCCTGTGACAGACGGACGGACAGACAACGGAGCCTTAGAAATAGGCTCCTGTTGACACCCTTTGGATACGGAGCCCTTAAAAACATCACTTTTTAATAATAATAGAATGTAAACCGATTTAAAATATGGCTAAAAAAACTGAAATAAACCTATTTGCCTGCACTCGATCACCGAAACTGTGGAGAGGCGAGAATGAACTTGAAAATTAATCATTTTGGACGATCCATCACTTTGTTATCGTGCAAACTGAATTATGGAATTTTACAACAAAGTGGCAAAGAATTTTTTTACATTTTTCGTTATTCTTCTTCGTACATAAAGTAGAAAGTATCTATGTAATTGAGGGATAAATATGTAGAAATTCTAGTAATACAAACAGGTAGCTAATATGGACAGCTATAGGTCACTGGAAGGTAAAATCGTGTTCTCAATAAAAAAAGCTAACCACAAACCTATCCACAAAGTTCGTACCAAAATAGTTTTTTCGTATGAATACGGAGGAGACTGATTTTTTTTCCAGCCGCTTTAAACTTGGTAAATTATAAAAAGCCTTTTCAGAATTTTCGTTCTACAGTACGACCCAACTTATATGTAGCATAAATTTGAAAATTTGCATTAATTCATTTCAATTTTTCAAATGTATTTGGTTATATGACTTCACAAGTTATTGTGTTTGTGTAAAAATCAATTTCACCTAAAGCAGTAATAAATATTGGTGATTTTGAAGGCGCACTCAGTTCAGATGGTGAACGGTTTGACTAATTTTGCCGATGCTAAGTTGTGTCGTACTGTAGGTACTTTTACCAACACCCTTTATTTGTAAAATAACTTGTAAAAGTGCTTCTGTGTTCTAACAAAAGGTTTGTCTGACTTTGATTCGACATCGTCTACAATCAGTTTTAATCTTACATATTAAACGGGATTAGAAAATAGATTAAACCAGTAATTTATTTATTCAAGTTTAATTTAAATACATCAAATCGCCGTCCCCGGAGAATAAAATGATAACTACAAAAACGCAACTTTTCAGGATAAATACAAAATGCAAATACAAAATAGTTTATTGTGCCAAATAGAAAATTACATTACTTTTTAACGTGTTTGGAACCTCCTTTTAGGCAAACAATGCCTGTATTAGAAGGCTCCGCTCTTTCACATCATTGCAAAACATTTATGGGTAACTATACAATGTAAGTACATTTTTCTGTAATTAGCTTAAATTTATTAATCTTAAGAAAATAAAAATATTAAGAAAATAAAAATAGAAACATGTTTTCGTCGATTGGTCCATAAATAATGGACGTAGAGAGATGATTTTCAGCTTTGAAAAAGTAATTGTTGTGTAACTGTTCGTCAAACTAAGAAGTGAGAATAAATTTTGATAAAATTATATTAACACTTTATTCTCGTAATTTAAGGCCTGTATTTTGGTTCTTCGTAATTAGCTGTAGAAAAATTACGAAAAAATTTAGCAGATGTATTAATAGCACCCACAAATCCCGAAAATTACATTACACTAAAACTAAAAAGATGGCAGTTATCATTTTATTCTTCAGGGAAGGCGAAGTCTAGTTAACTGTTATAATTATAATTTATCCCTCGTAAGTATTTACTTTTGTATATTTACATAGGTTTAGTTTTAGATATAAATGTACCAATATGCTTTTTCTCATAGTTGTTAATAAATTATTTTATATCAGTTTAACTTAAAATTTTAGCGTTCCAATTTAATTCAAATGTAAAGTGATGGCTTGCAACACAGGTTTGAATTAACCTAGATCGGGCGGGTCGCTACCTAACATTGTAATTCCGAACCATCATTACTTGCACTTGTAATTAATATATTTTAGTTTTAGTTTATTTTTAGGCATTATAATTGTTTGGGAAATCTTATTGTTGACTAAATGTACACTTTTTGTAAACGTTTTATTCAATAAATATTATTATTATTTTTTACGTCTTTGACATTTCTCAGGACCCAGGGGTCCCGGACCTTTGGAAGGCGTACGAGGCCGAAGCCAACTCGCACAGGCCCCTTAGACGTTTTTAATGAAATGAGGTACCAACCGACGATTATCCCTGTTCGCACTATGCGCCAAGGACAACCCCCGGTTGGTGTAGGACTATTGTAAGATATGGAAACAAAGATATCGGACTATGGATTTGGGTTGCTAAAGTGGACTGGTCTATTATATTAATGTAAAGTTTTGTTGTTGTAAATATTCTGGTCACGCAGATTAAAATCAGTTCAAGATATTTCACTAGACGAGCTTGTGTGTTTTTGTTTATGTGTTATGAGAGGTATACTTCCGCCACCTTCCCCAACCCCTCAGCGAATACTGGTGTAATTTTTTGTTTATGTTGGTGTGAAAAACGCTTACTTGTTTTGTAATCAATGTCAACGTCCGGCTGTAGAAAACACAACCACCTGACACACACAATCACAGTAATTCAAAAGTTCAAACACCTTCACCCAAAAAAAATATCTTACCTAAATACCAGAATTCCATACAATTTTATTAAAACTACATTACTCATACAGCTATCGATACTCACTTCCTATTCGCCCACTCGATTTTAAATCGAGAGTTGAATCGAATAACGTTTATTTACACAACCCGCTACATCGGAACACTTCAAAGCCGGTAAATATTGACGGCGGCGCATGCGACGACAAACGTTCATAATTAGAAGACCGAAACGATTCATTTTGAAATCTTTGTGGGACGGTAAATGAGAGTATTTTTAATATTATAAGATGGACTTTTGTGTCTAAGATTTTTTTGTACCGGGTTTTCAAAAGTATTAGGGTCAAATAAAATTAATTAAGGGGCCGTACACGAAATCGACTGATTTTGAACAATTTTGTTCATTTGTTGTGAGAAAGGGAAAAAATGACGCGAGACTGACTTTTGGTCATTTTGTTACAAGAAACTTTTATTTTTAATTTTGAAAATTAAAACATCATCGACATCATTATGTGGTCTACTTGCAAGTGGCTGAACCACTTTTTTCAACTATATAACAGAAAAATAATGTTGAAAAAATCTTTTTTATTTTTTTAAACCTAGTCAGTAATGTATTTTTTCCTATTATTTAGCAAACCATCAAGAAATTAAAAAATCTGATAATAGGCTTTAGTTATACTGGAGATAAAATCAAATGTTTATTTTATGACTATACAATATCTTCATTAAGTAAATCAAAGGCGAAATACAGCATCATGTTGAGTGGAAACCTTCTTGTCACAGTCATGACGTGCCAGCAGCTGCCGCATATTTCTGTTTTGTGCTCGTAATTATATTTAAATCTATTGTTTTATTTTATTGTTCTCTTCTTTTATGCACGTGTTTCTGTGACAAATAAACTTATTTTTCTTTCTTTAAATATACCATATTTTCGTGAGTGCAAAAGTTATGCGATTGTTAACAGGTGCTGTGACTGGCATGAATGGTTTAGCACCATGAAAACTGTACTTTTATAATCAGATAGTCTTATATTTCAATTATTTCAAGCTTTCTGACAATCCTATATCGATCTAGCTAGGTCTCATATCTGGGAAAATTAGTTTTATCCTTATTTTCATCCGAGCAGAGCTCGGTCGCCCAAAGTTTAGAACAAGATAATGAATTGAAAATGAATGATATGAGAATAATGACATGGCAGCATAGATTTAGTAAGTACCTACTATCATGGCAACATGGAATATGTAGGTACTGTACATGTATTAGTATGAACTTTCCTGTACTATTAAATGAGTAGTATTCTCTATTTTCACTAAAACAGAGCTCAAAATCAAAAGTTATCATTAATCATTAATCAAGGTATCATTTATTCAAACTAGGCTGAGAATTAGCACTTTCCGAACGTCAACATTACATAATACAGTACCCCAAAACGCCCACCCTTCACCACTTCTTAGTGCCTTTCGCTGGGATTAAGAAGTGGCGCAACAAACTCCCCAGCAGCACAGCTGTCTGTTCAAGTTAGAAAAAATTTGATTGATTTGATTCTATACAATAGTATGCAAAATAATTTACATTACGCAACACAAAACATAATTTAAATGATAAATTATTAGCCATATGTCAGCTAGCACACGCCAATATACCAACCAAAAACATCGAGAACTATACTCAAACAGAAATAAAAACTAAACGTAAACAGAACTAAATATCTAAATAAAAGTCTCTAGGCATAAAGGGCGTGCCCGCTTACATTAAACAATTTTAAGCTGTAATTGGAAGTTATAAATGATAAATTAGGACCATCGTGGTAAAATAAATAAACAGTTAATTACTAGTTACAATAACTGCTCTGTCGCCCAGGTACTTAGTACTGTACAATAAGTACTTGACAAATGAAGGTTTTTTTCGTACACGGAGCCTTAACCAGGTTTTTCTAAAATATCTAATACTAGCATAATTATAATTAAATTAAAGGGAAAGCATCTCAGTATGTCAGCGTGACCTCTCAAAACGGTGAAAGGAAACATCGTGAGGAAACCGGCATGTCCTAGAACCAAAAATTCGAATTCATGTGACATCTACCAACCCGCACTGGGCCTGTGTGGTAGATTACAGCCCTCTCTATCTCGAAAAGAGGAGGCCTGTGTTCCAGCAGTGGGAAAATTATAGGCTGATTATGGTATGTCAGCTTATAACTCAGTCACTGCTGATCCGAATTACGTGATTTTTGCTTTAAGTCCTGAATATGTTCCTTGGCTAGATTTTAACGTGGGTATAATAACGACACACAAGGGCAAGCCCGAAAAGGAGATGTCAGCAGAATTGACGGGGTCCGTTAGGGCCAATGCCTGCCGGGGGTTCGAAGAAAACCGATAGGGACATCGTGGCCCCCGGCAACAGGGCAACCGAAGGAACACGGGTGGGTTTTAGTCAGTAAGAGTCTGACACGCCCTCCCGCTCCAACCAGAGCGGGAGAAGTTATTTGATAATTTCCCAACCAAAAAAAAAAAAAATAGGGCAAGCCTGAGGAGCCGCTAGTTACAATAAATGTAACAAAACTATCTCCTTTCCAGCTACTTTGAAAGACAATTTATGGCACTACTAGTAGATCCCAATTACAAAGCAAAAACATGTCTGTACAGCGCAATCGCCAAATTAAATCCCAAATAAATTTACTCTTTGTCTCTACGATATATTCGATTTAACCTAAAAAATATCGTCGCTTGCTATTTCTGCCCAGAAAATCGGTTTACGCCCACGTATTTTTACGTACAAAGGAATGTTCCATCTTAGTTATTTTGAAAGATAATTTGATTTAGAAATATCATTATGAATGGGATCGGCGAATTATTTGCAGCTTTTGGCTTTTGCTGGAGTATTGAATTATGTGTGGAAGTCGGTCGAAAGAAGATTTGGTATTTATGTGTCGTGTAAAAAAATGAAAGCAAAGTTGTTGTTGGTTTTGTTGTTGTTGTGGGCGTGGGGCTTATTTCTTTTGAAAAATAAGTGTTGATCTTCATTGGAAATAAATTTGAGATTTTATTATCAACTTGCTGCTGGCCGTGGCTTCGCCCGCGTGGTCACATTTTTTTTCTAAAATAGTAGTAGAATAAGGTACTCCTTTAGGTGAGCTATCTGCCAGTAGAAGTCCCGTCAAAATCGATCCAGCCGTTTCGGGGATTAGCCGGAACAGACAGACAGACAAAATTTGTAAAAAATGATTTTTTGGTATCGGTAAGTATAGTATATACTCAGAAGAGCTCGCGGCTAAGTAATAACAGCCACATGGGTCGATCCATCAGGTTAAGCAACGCCTGCCGCGGTTGATCCGTGGATGGGTGACCATCTTTACATACCGAGACTCCTCCGTGCCACGGAAAGCACGTTAAGCCGTTGGTCGGCTATCACTCGTGGTTCTTTGACAGTCGTTACGGGTCGTCAGAAGCCCGAAAGTCTGTCAACCAGTCTTACCAAGGAGTATCGTTTTACCCAGTTACTGGATTGTGGAGGTCAGCTAGGCAGTCGCTCCATGTAAAATACTGGTATTCAACTGCATCCGGTTAGACTGGAAGCCGACCCCAACATAGTTGGGAAAAGGCTAGGCAGATTGATTGAAGTACAGTATATACTCTCATATGCATTTAGTAAAAAGCTATTATTTTGACATTACAAACAGACACTTCTTGAGCATAACGTTTCCGGCACTGTCATTTTGTTCTTAAAATTTTCTTATTCATAGAATCTTTTTATTTAAGAATTGATCAGAAACTTGTTTGCTAGATGTGGAGACCATGTTTATATACTCCCTCACAAATAATAACCACGTTGTGATGCACACGTTGGTAACAGAAAATGAATCCAGATAAACATTCCAGACCAAAGTAAAACTAAGTAGCGCTGGAGGAGTGCTGACAGTACCGTAATAAATAAAACGCTTGCTTGTAGTACAACTAGGATATTTTTTTTTTTACAGTATTATATTTTTATCTTATGACATGCACTTGTCAGCTCGACGAGCTGACTGCTTGATCTTTTCTTCTAAAACATAACATCACGCCTGTAATCCCCGAAGGGTTAGGCAGAGGTGTACCTACAGTACACCCACATTTCGCCAGTTATATTTAAGTCCCATGTGATAGGGGGCGAGCCTATTGCCGGGCACAAATCCAGACTCCGGGCTGCTACTAAGAAATTCCCGATGGAAAAACCCAATAACACTTTGCCTGACCTGGGAATCAAACTCAGGACCTCATACTCAGTAGTAGCACTTGCGACCACTAGACCAACGAGGCAGTCTTCTTCTTATCTAAATATAAATTAAACTTTTGTTTCATATTCAAGCCTTTCACTTACGCAGAGGTTCATACTAATAGCATGTCAGGTACCTAACAGCCTCCACAATACCTATCTAAAAGTCCACAAATCGAAACTCATGTCTGGCATCGAAAAGCATTCATATTTTATGAACGAGGACGACACACCTCTCTTTTGTTATTAAATAAAAAGATTTATCCCCGCTTCAAACACAATACTTGCTTTTTCGCGAGGGAGAGATAGACAGTTGTGACAATTTATGTCTTCCTTTTGAAAAATGCATTAATAATGAAAGCACACCATTCGTCATTGTCAAAATTTATCATAATTGAAATCTTTCCGGAAATAAAGGGTTATATATCGAACTGTACATTGTGTAGAAAGGATTATAGAAGACTAAGGATAACAGGAGGACTAAGGATTAGGATTAGTGAAGTTGGGAGTCGCGCCATAACGTAAACTTCAAGTCGTTTGTGGTGCGGGTTCCAAATCAGTACGTAAAAAACCTTCATGAAAGAAGAGTTTTGGCCAAAAGGTGTGGCGTACCGACGATTTCGTGGAAGGTTACGTGATACCATGCAGCGCAACACGACGCCGACACAGTCATCACTTCGTGTTGAATAATTATTTGTTATTATGTATAATAAAAAAAATAGGTATTTATTTATGGGCCTGCGTCGCCTGAATTAAATGGATTATTATTATTACTATCCCCGTTCTTCACCGCCTCTCGATGTAAGATCTTCACCGTCTCTCGATGTAAAATTAGATTTGGATTTTCCAGTGGGTTAAGGGCAGCTAAACCTATACAGGATGAAATTGAAAACATGCGACAAATTGAAATGGGAGATTCAGTAACTGTTACCTAATCATTATAAATTGTTATTTCCGAAATATAAATTGTGAAAAAAAAAAATTGCGCGCGACGAGCGGTGCCTTTGTGTCGCGTCGCGTATCGCGCTGGTCTGAACGAGCCTTAAAATCAATTTAAGGCTCATTCAACTTGAATTTTTTTGTTTGTTTTAAATTTATTAAATTTTACTGGAACGCCATAAAATCGTGTCTACGTGAAGACAATAATTTAGTTTGCACTATCTAAGACGATAATTACACGATTTTTTTTCACAATTTATATTTCGGAAATAACAATTTATAATGATTAGGTAACAGTTACTGAATCTCCCATTTCAATTTGTCGCATGTTTTCAATTTCATCCTGTATTGTTTACCAGTATTTTACTTGAAGAAATACCTAGCTGTTAGAACACTGTAACATCACTAATTAAAATGAATTTAAAAATGGCTGTCATTTCTGCACAAAGATTAGGTGCTTATGTCAAATGTCAGTGTAAAAAAATTCAGCAAACCATTTTTCTTTTGCGGGGTAAACTGCCCAGCAATTAACAGCAGATTTTTTTTTACCTTATTAAAAACTTAAACCTCGAAAATTGTATGGGTACGAGTAACTTCTGAAGATGTTACTGGTTGAAACTTTACTCCGCGTTTAGGCCCGAACTCCACCAAAGCGGAGATGTGCGGAGATATCCGAAGCGGAGACAAAAAGAGATGTTTTTCAGCTAGGGTGTTTCCACCGAAGCTGTGCGGAGATGCGTACTGGCTAGACTGGAGCGGAGATGTGTGCTGGCTAGAGCAGAGATGTGTCCTGGCTAGAGCAGAGATGTGTGTTGGCTAGAGCTGAGATGTGTGCTAACTAGAGCGGACCAGCTGCATGCGGCGAGCGTTGGGTGTTGACCGCTCACAGCCCAGCTCAATCTCGGCAAGGCACAGCTCACATCCCGCTTCGATTGCATCATACAAATATGATAGATCTCCGCTCAGTGATCTCCACTGAAGCTGAGTGCAGATGAGATGTGTGAATAACGAAATTCTATTGGTTGTTTAAAACACATCTCCTCTCCTCTCACCTCGTCTGCGCTTTGATGGAGTCCGGGCCTAATACATAATATATAATCACTTAATTGATGCTCTTTTATTTTCAACTATCTTTTTACCGCGGCTTAGCTCGCGTGGAAGTCGGAAATTATCCCATGGAAACGCACTACCATAACATAATGATTGAAATACTATCTTGAATTCATGCAAGCCTAGTACTTTTATGCAAAATTTGAAGTAGATTGGACCAAGGAATCACGTTGTCCCATACAAACTTTGCCTCCCTTTTTCACCTCCTTAGGGGAAGAATTTCGGAAAATCCTTTCTTATCGGATGCGTACATCATACAAAAAACACACTCTCCAAGTTTCAGGTCTCAGCGGTTTAGACTGCGTTGATCCGTCAGTCAGTCATTCAGGACAAAGCATTTTATATGTATAGATTATTTACCTTCACTGACTCTTAAGACGCAGATATATGACAGTGACTTTGAATGGTTAGCTTGCGTGTTCTGTACTGAGCTCACGCAACGCGTCGTACGTCCAGCCAGTAATAGGACTCGCCCATCAAGGAGCGCTGTCCCAAATTAGACCCATTATTAATTTATTACACGTAAAACAAAAGGTATTTTAATAAAACACGTATATTAAAAGATCTATAATTTTATTATCTTTAAAATGGTGAAGTTTTCAGAAAAATACGCTTGATGAATTTTGCGTCATTCTCAGTTTTTTGTCCACGTTAGACATAACTTTACAAATTAATTTCACTATGTAATATAAACATATTCAAAAATATGCCTATATTAAAATATTTAAAAAATGCTCTTATTTAATGTATATTTTTCCAAATCACTAACACTACTCGTTTAGACGTCATCTTCAGTATAAAATCATTAAAAGTCAGCTATCGTCACATTAAAAAGCAATACATCATATTAATCAAATAAATACCTCAAATGCAACGTAGACGTAACCCCCGCTGCTCTAGGTCTGCCAATAAACTGAGCAAGGCGGTATAACGAACAGCCACAGTTATCGATACTAACAAGCCACTAACGAGGCGCCTTGCTCACTATCATATAACTTAGAAAAGTATATAACGTTTCTGTTTTATGAGACAGTACTTTTTCTTTTGATATTTTATTGTAACAAAATGAAACAAGATGTGAAAAAACGTGTGCGGTCGGGGGACCCCCGTCAGGAACGAAATTTTTTCTCACGCATGATTTAAAACAAAAACAAAATTTTTGCAGCCGCCATCTTGGATTTATATTTCGACCCCACTATCGGCTTTAACACCCTCGAAAACCATGAAAACGATACCCATGAAGAAAAATTTAAAACTTTCAGAGCCACCATCTTGGATTTTCATTTTGACCTCACTGTCGGCTTTAGCACCCTCGAAAATTATGAAAACGATACCCATGATGACAAATTTGAAAATTTTCAGAGCCGCTATCTTGGATTTTCATTTTGACCAAATTCACACTTTCTCTCTCTCCGCAGTATACTCGGGCTAATGTGTACAATTTTATCTCACGACACTGTAATCAGTTTACTCTTTTCTTTTATTTATATTCTGCCGGCGTTCTCTCTCTCTCTTTCTTTCTCTTTGTATTAGAAGAAGACAGTCGCAAGTATTAACACTTTTTAGCGTGACGATTTCTGAAAGTTTACAAGTCGCGTTAAAGAACTTCATTCCAAAAATACTCGTTCACTTCGGAAGCTTCGGAGCTTACGGCTGCAATCAGCTGGGGGGTAGTAATATTCAAAGGAGTTGAATTTGGATCCGACCATCCGCAGACGCTGGATTTTAACTCTCCAGGGCTGAACGAGATTCTGGAGAGTAGAGCCCCAACACCAATCACCTTAACTTAATTTAGATTTCACATATGAACATAGCTTCTTCGTGAAAGGTTCTATACAGTGTGAGTCTTCATAATGTGCACATATCGAAATGAGGGAGTCTATGCTTAATTTTATCGACGGAAAAAATGGTAATTTTTTTTTTTAGTTTTAAAAAAAAAAAAAAATTTCACAAAAAAATTTTTTTTTTAAAAATTTTTTTTTGCTCTCTTTTTATTATTATCTTATTTATAAATTTTACAATTAAAAATGGAAGAAAAAAATACAGATTTTTACTAAAAAAACATGTTTATTTTCAATTGAGGGTAGTTTTTTTCTCAATTTAATTTTATGTGGACGGCTACTTACTTTCAATCATTATGGAGTTTGTTTCATCGCGATAGCTGATTCAGTTTAAAAGTTACACAGTTTTGTTACAATTTTTTTTTTAATTTCATAAAAAATATAAAAAACAATATTTAGATTTTTTAAATATTTTTTCTGTCGTTAAAATTAAGCATAGATTTCCTCATTTCGATATGTGCACATTATGAAGACTCACACTGTATAACTTAGTACAGTATTTCTATTTTCTTAATAGAATCCCTCAGGAATCGTCGCATTTTTTAATACAAACGAATGCTAATTTACATGTCCACTAATTATGATATTTATTTTGTATTATACTGTAAACAAGGAACCCTTATAGTTTCGTCATGTCCGTCTGTCTGTCTATCTGTCTGTCTGTCTGTCCGCGGTCTAGCTCCGAGACCCTTAGTACTAGAAAGCTGTAATTTAACATAGGTATACATATTAATTACGCTGACAAAGACATTTTTTTTAGGGTACCTCCCATACACGTAAAGTGGTGATGTTTTATTTTTTATTTTTTTATCTCATAGTGTGGGGTATCATTGAAAAGGTCTTATAAAAACATTATAAGTTTGTGGAAACCATTTTTGGATACAGGGATCCGTTTGTAAAATATTAAGCTTTAAAGTGCTAATTTTTGTTAGAGTCAAGTGTCCCCCCCCCTGCCAGCTAAATGGTTGGTTTTGGATGTGTGAAAAAAATCACAGCAGTAGCTTATATAACGAAATTAAAAGGAAAACTATCACAGCTAAGTAGACTTTACAAGTTATCGAGTAATAATTGACCAACTTAACTTTGCAGTTGCAAAAACATGTTTTCCTATACATTCCATATGGGAGAACATGTTTATCAACTACAAAGTTAAGTTTGTTTTTGGGATAAATTCATCCCAACTACGGAACCCTTCATTGTGCGTGGTCCGACACGCACTTGGCCGGCTATCTGTCGACTTTAGCAGTTTTCCTAACATTTTTAAAATAAATTACATTAAGTTAAAAGAGTATTAACAACTCTATATACTTCCAAGTCGATTGAGAGCGTCCGGTCTGCACCAAGTGCAAAAGGCAACTGATAGAAATCCGATGACTGACGAAACACGAGGTTTGCCGAGAGACATTAAGAACATATTTGTACTGTATGTTTTAGGTTGTGTCATCCTAATTTGATTCTACGTCATTACAAAACTTTCTACTTTGTGTTAATTAAAATGTAAAGTGAGCTGTAATTCCACCTCATGCTAGAGATTGCACTATTGGCAGCTCACTTCACCTAAGATTCCACGATCAAAATCGAAATCAAAATATTTTATTTCACATAAACCTACATGGGCACTTATGAAACGTCAGAAGCTAGGTGCACGGTTCCAATTGGTCGTTTCCTATGGAGAAGAGCCGGCAAGAAACTCCACGGTTACTCTTTTAAAAATAATTGGCTTTTACAATGCTTTCATATAACAGTGTTTTTAGGTATGGGAGGACAGTGTAGGTCTTTCAATAAGTACCAAGTACTTAACAAAATAGAAAATGGTCAACAGGTCTACAAAATGAATTTTTTTTTTTACAGAATACGTATGCCAATCTTTCTGTTTATGCATGAAACAGATGTTGATACCCATAGTGATATTTGTATACAATACTATACACGTACACAATACGCTTTATGGTAATATGGCTATTCTAATAGTATTTATGTTGACCTAGAAATATATCGCATCGCCCCATAATGCACACTCACACACAGATGCCAAAGTAAGAACAAATAACGTTGGCCCAACCATTCAAATATTTGCCTACATTTGATGCGGGCTTTGGATCTGTAGATGCATCAAGTTGAACCACCCATTTCTATTTGTAACAAATATTGGACATTTGGAATTCATCATCTATATCAAATGTTTGGCACATCTGGTAAACCACAGTACAGTACGACACAACTTACATCGATAAAATTCGTAAAACCGATCACATCCGAACTGAGTGCGCCTTCAAAATCACCAATCATTATTACTGCTTTAGGCGAAAATGATCTTTATGCAAACGCAATTACTTGTAAATTCATATAACCAAATAAAAATGATGCGTAGATTTTGTCGACGCTACATCTACGTTGTGTCGTACTGTACAAATTTAAACAAATGGTTCGTACGTCGTACGAGCTCGTGGCTAAGTAATAACAGCCGCACGGGTTGATCCATCAGGTTAAGCTACGCTTGCCGGGGTTGGTCCGTGGATAGGTGACCATCTTTACATACCGAGACTCCTCCGTGCCTCGGAAAGCACGTTAAGCCATTGGTCCCAGCTGTCATTCGTGGATCTTTGACAGTCGTTACGGGTCGTCAGAAGCCCGAAAGTCTGACAACTAGTCTTACCAAGGGGTATCGTATTACCCAGTTACTGGGTTGTGACTGGGTTGTGACCACTAAGACTGGAAGCCGACCCCAACATAGTTGGGAAAAGGCTAGGCAGATTGATTGGTTCGTAAGTCGTACTCGTAGTACTTCGTAGTACTTCGTAAACTCGTAGCACTATCTTCGTAGCCCTCGTAGCAAGTTGACAGGTTTCGCTACGCATGTCTTAATTCAACTTTTGCAATGAATTGTTAAGAATGCGGCGACGCATGAATTGTCCATACAAACGTAATACATAAATCATTTGTAATTTGAGCATATTTCCACTATATTATGTTGATATTCGGATTGAGACAGTATTTATCTAGGCTCCTACGTCTTTTTATTTCCAAAAACTTACCTTTAAATGAAGTGTAAAGCATATTTCCACCATATTATGTTGATATTCAGATTGAGACAGTATTTATCTAGGCTCCTACGTCTTTTTATTTCCAAAAACTTACCTTTAAATGAAGTGTAAGCGAATTGCATTTCGTACATTTTTACAGAGTAAATGACATGATTTCATATTGTTTTTCTGTATTATAAACAACAATATTTGTAATATTGTTTCCGCAGAAGCATAGTTTATGATATCAAGTTACAAATTATCGAAAAAAAAAATGGAAATACATTAAGTTTTCATTCATATTTTTTTGTATTACGGAACACATCCAAATTTATCATAAATTTTCGAAAGCTAGTAGTACTATCGCGTCAAGCAATAATTGTCAATGTGTGCGTGGTAGTATTGCTGACTGTAGGTGAATATCGCTCCGACAGGCACTCACACTAACGCAACGTGCTTGGAATTGAATTTTGCAAACATCTCGATTTGTAGTTGCGAGCCGTGTCGCCGGCCTCTTAATGAATCCCATTTGAAGTCAGTATAATCCACCAAAAACATTTCATTTAAAGTAGGTTTCCAACACTTACATAACGCTTTTACTGATAAAAAATTATCAGATCTAATGTGGAGTCAAGCCCCTATTTTTACAAAGCCTAACTCTACAAAACTTAAATACATCTTGGTCAAAATATACGGCTTGCCCGTCGCACAGACACTCTTATATGGGCTTATGGTAAGGAACAAAGTCATTGATCTTTAATGTTGTGTCATGAAACAGATAGTTCAAGGAACTGAGAGATTTCTTTTTATAATTTTTTTTTCTTTGCAAGAGAAATTGAGACAATTAAAATTATGAATAATAAAAAGATTTTTTCAATAACATTCTTTCTAGAAGATTTCTTTTTTCCTTTTAAAGCGAACTAAGTCTTAATAGCTTTATTTGATATATTACTAATAAATATATCGTTTAATTTTCATTTGCACCAATCAGAATTCTAGAAAGACACAACTAATGCACGCATAGCATAACCACAATAGAAACGAGTTTTGTCGACGGAAGAATAGACAAAATGACAGATAAACAATCACAATCTATCATTTTATCTATTCTTCCGTCGACAAAACCCGTAGAAAATCCGTTTCTATGGTTGTCATGCTACGCATGCTAGCCAACATATTCGCTTTGTCTCCTCTCGTACTTTTTGGTCTGTGTTCACTGCACAACTAAATACAGAACGCTCAGTACATTCTCTATGTCTATGGTTCAGACATTATAACTACATACGAAACTAAAAAACTAACTAACTTATTTTTTTCTTTTTGACAGTATATTTTTCTTATTATTTATTTTTGAGAAAGTCAATTAATATCGTTATTAATTTTTATTATCAATGACATCCATGAATATTACGCCTACTGGTATAACATAGAGCGCTTATAATTTTTTTTTTATAACTACAATTTTATTGTTTTTATTTATTTATTTAACCATTTATGTATACACAGACAAGACAAAAGGAACAGAAAAATACGTACAAAAATGATGTACCTGTGTTAACAAATGATTAAATGATTATGTTTCAACTTCGTGTGATTGGTGTCTAACCTGCACGCGTAGCTTGACCACCGTAGAAACGGGTTTTGTCGACGGAATAAACAAAATGACAGATTGTGATTGTTTATCTATCATTTTGTCTATTCTTCTGTCGACAAAACCTCTTTCTACGGTGGTCATGCTACGCGTGCTGGTGTCAAAGTTTTAAAGCCGCAGTACCTCCTACTAAATAACTGTTAATTCTTTTAAATTACCAAATAATTTTATCGTGCAGAGAACGTGAAGACCATAAGTTATCGCAGTAACTAAATATCAGTAAATCCATCGTTGGATAAAATAAAATAAACTATTTCTGATCCCTGAATAGACATTAACGTGCTTATTGAATGTTTCACCAAACAGTTTTACGAATTTCATTAAAAGCTAAAAGTTTCATAGAATTTTATAACGAGTGAACCATTGAACCTGAAATTTCAATTTTCAATTGAAATGATTTTATTAATCTGCTTATTCGTGTAAAAAGAGTTTTATTTGAAAAAGGCTTTTTTACTTATCGTATTATGAAAATAAAATAAATAGCATTGGTCTTAAAGCTTTGTAATGCTGACTATTTGCTGGCAGAGAATGCTTTGTGGCATTAAGTCCGTTATCAAACATTTTATTTTTATACGATTCCGACATTTTTATAATTTTTTGACAATTTTAATTATTATTTTTAATAAAAAAAAAAAAAAAAAAAAAATATCTTTATTTCAGACCGAAATTAGTCCATAAGTTGTTAGTGGTTAGTAACAGATTGTGCTTACATACTATGTTAGTGTTGTTAGCAATATAATTAATTAGTTAGCACAAACCTAATGCTATTTTTACCCAGTGTCTTTGGATGGGACAGTCCGGTCTGCTAGCAATCATTTTCAGGATACCGTTACGAGTGTTACGCAAGCGTTGTAGTAAGGAAGCCGCTTTCTTGCGCATGATGGCGTGAAAACCATCCGTGTGCGCTGCAGCAAACATTCCAGACGCACTACAACGCCGCGGCAACCGCAACAGCATCCTGAAAGCGTTGTTGTATTGCACGCGCAGGACATTGTAGGCTCGGCTCGTATATGACACCCACAGGCCGCTCGAGTAGAAGGACTGACAGAACGCCTTAAATAAACTGACTTTGACGTCTGCCGTGCAGCGAGCGAACCTACGGGCGAGCATATTACTCCTCACCGCCAACGCCCTGCGCTCGCGCTCTATATCGCCATCATCCCGTAGGTCATTAGTGACAACATGACCCAGGTACTTAAAACTATTCACAACGTTAAGTACTACGCCGTTGAGATATACCGGAGGTACACGACGAGGCTGTTGCTTAGGTACCGTAAACACTAAGACCTCACTCTTTTTTGAGTTATATTTAAGGCCGTGCACCTCCGCATACGTCTCACAGATCGTGAGTAGCTTCCTCAATCCGCTCATCGATGGACTGAGCAACACCATGTCGTCCGCGTAACTTATGTTATTGACACATGTACTGTCTATGTGACAGCCGACATGTGTGCTGCTCAGTCGCTCGATAAGCTGATTGACGTACAAATTAAATAACAGGGGCGAGCTTAACCCCCCCTGCCTTACGCCACATTCCATTTGATATTCATCCGACAGAGTACCGACCCATCTTACCCGATTTGTTTGGTGAGCATACCAGTATCTGAGGAGGGCTGTGTACTCCGCCGGTACACCCGTGCCCCTCAACTTGTCCCACAGCACGTCATAAGAGACGAGATCGAAAGCTTTCGACAAATCGAGGAAACACGCGTACACCGGCGTCCTCCTCGCGGTGTAGTACTTGACGGTATGTTTCAGGCTGAGGATGGCACTCTCCGTGGACACTCCCGCCTTGAACCCGAACTGAGCGTCATGCACTTTAACAAATTCTGAGAGGCACCCCTTCATCAGACCGTCAAGCACCTTGGCCATGGTGGTGGCTAGCGAAATGGGTCGATAGTTGTTCATGTCGGATGTGTCACCAGTTTTGTTCTTAACTATCGGAACCACTACAGTCCGCATAAGTGGCTCCGGTAAATAAGAATGACCCAGGCACAGAGTGAAAAATAGCGACAATACTCTAGGTAGATGAACTCCCGCATGTTTAAAATGTTCGATGCTGAGACCATCGTGACTCGGCGACTTTCCACGTTGCATTCCTGAAATAATTTTAGCCACAATCTTGGCTGGAATCTTTGCGTTCCGCTCTGTCACAATGGTCTCAGCACCGGTCGCTCCATGAGATGCCGAGCCTAAGAGTGACCGCACTGTAAAGTGCTCCCTAAAAGCATCAGCAATATTCTTGTGGTCAGTAACGCCACCGACACTCACCGGGAGACTCGGCCTCACATTCATTTTACTGGTGTTGTTGATTATTTAAATTTATTTTATTTTGGTTTTGTATCTGTTCACCAATAAAACTGTATGTTACTGTAAATCCATCATTGTTATGGAATATTGACACCTTAAACCAAATAAAAAGCAAAACATAGCGCTGCGCACAATACAGTAAAGCATGCCAAAACTACACCTCCGCACTGTGCATACACTCTCACACGCATACATGTACAACCGTTCACAATTAAACTATACCTCACTAAGTGCACACATGTTTACGAAACCGGCCTCACGTCACTGTTGACAAGCGCTATTTCTTGGTTTTTTAATGAAGTGAAAACTTCTTTAGGCGCGTTGGGCATTTTTGAGATGGGACTAAACCATTGAACACTGTGATGACACCAGCGTTGATGGTTTTTTACCCACGACGGAACGGAAACGGTATATGCGTTTGGGGTGAGAGGATGTTTGTGCAAATCCATGTTGCCATTTTTCTCCAAACTACTGGTCCGATTTTGATGCAGTTTTCACTTATGGGTTCGAGTTTGATTGGTACATGTTCTTAGTTAGGTGTTACGGTGACAATTCACCAGGGGGCGCTGCAGCAAACACTTTTTGTGCAAATCCATGTTGCCATTTTTCTCCAAGACTACTAGTTCGATTTTGATGCAGTTTTCAGTGATGGGTTTGGGTTTGATTGGTGCATGTTCTTAGATAAGTGTTACGGTAACAACTCACCAGGGGGCGCTGCAGTAAACATTTATTTGTGCAAAACTTTTATCCTTTTTCAATTACTTTTTAACTGTCGTGGGTTTTTTTTTAATATTTAATATTGCTTTTTATATTTATTAATGGTCAAAAGGACCACTAAAAAGACATCAACGCGTTGATTACCGCGGTACCGATTTTTTTTCAAGTTTTCACTTCTCTTGGCACTCCCGGAGTGCCACTGTTTTTTTGGTTTGAGATTGACACTGAAGTGAACGCGGTTTAGATGTGCTGATCACGTTCAGTTTACTACATGAACATAAATTCACGCCTTCTTCCCATGGGGATAGGCAGAAACTAGAGAACGCCATCGGCTACGATCCTTAACTCCTTTCGCCTCGTTTACGTTCATACATCCTGGTCATAAATGCACGCACGCCGGTTGCAAATACTACGCGCCTGGTAAAATTCACGCTTAGTCGGTAGAACCTGCCTTAACCTTCCTATGACCTTATCTTATAGGCATCTAGACCTAGTTCTAGATATAGTAGCCAGCTATCTGAAATTGGGTCTAGTAAATTGTGAAAGGCCAGTCCCTATCGTTGGTGAATCTTTTTTTCTGCGTGTGGCTGATGGCTACTTTCGAAATCACGGAGTAAGATGTTGCCTATGTCACAGTATAAATAAGTAACAGTATTATATCTTCATAGAAAACGGCTGGAACGACGCGCTTCTAAATGTCAGTGAATATCAGTATTCAACAGTATCGAGTGCGCGGCAGTTACGCACGGATGCGGAAGGTTTATCTACCGAGCGGTCGTAGGTAATTAATCCAAACAGTGGCGGGTCAAGATCAAAATTTGATGTGGGCGAGGTACATTTCGCGAGGCCCTCTAGTGGCGCAAGAAGACAAAAAAATAAACAGTTGGACAGTTGTCAAATTTTTAGGTATGAGTTATAGGATAGGCTGTTCAAAAATATTGCGGGTATTTGAAAACCATTTTTCTATTCAGGGATCCGTTTGCGTAATATTAAACTTTAACACGTTCAGTGCCTGGAACCCTCCTGGAGGGCTCGTATCAATATATTTATCGTTTCAGGACGAGTAAAATTTTTTCGACGCGTTCACGGCTTTTATGTACCTAATGCATAAAAACTTTCGAGGTGCGAGGCCCCTCGGACCGCGAGGCCGTAGACGGTGCCCGACGTCGCCCACGCCTTACGCCGCCTTTGAATCCAAAGCCACTGCCGAGATATAATACTGTTTATCTTATATACGTCCACTTTACGTAATTTATGCGTTGAACACAAACAAATAGTTACGTCACCGAACTCCAAAAGAAAACTGAAAATATGACTAGGAGAAAGTCAATTAAAAAACACATCACTCCAGAAAGCTTTAAGCCACCGTCAGTCAACTACACTACTTCCTTGCTGGTCTGGCTAATAATTTTACCAAGACATCATTTTGTACGTGTCAATACGAGAGAAAACAGGGCCATTGGCCAGATTTAGCTGGAGCCATAACGGTTTACAAACCGTTATCTTCACCAATTAAGCTTAATTATACAACGTGTAACGTTAAACGCGCAAAACCTCAGAAACCCCAACAGATTTTTAATTCAATTGACCTATTTCAGAGAGAAAAAAATCATTTAAAAAATTGTAAAGGTTTTATGTGCTGTTTTAGTTCGTAAGATTCGTATTTGCATTGAAATAAAAGCTATTATTATCCTGCGACAACAATTTGTGTTTGTTAACCTATTTTGCCGGGTTAGCGCATGTGATGGCTTGACCTACTAATAAATAGACACGGCAACGTTTTTAATGAAGATTTTTTGAAAAATGTGACCTATATTAGAAAGTGGTTCAATTGATTCTGCTCGTTATTCTGATCAAACTATTTTCAGGTTTTGCGCATTTAATGTTACACGTTGTACAGACAACCTACGCTTCAGGTATTCATCCATCATCATCATCCATCATTTCAGCCGAAAGATGTCCACTGCTGGACATAGGCCTCCCCTGAGCACCGCCACTTCGATTGGTTCTGTATTTCCCGCATCCAGCGGATTCCTGCGCCATTCACAAGGTCATCGGTCCATCTTGTGGGAGGCCTTCCAACGCTACGTCTTCCAGTACGCGGTCGCCACTCCAGAAGCTTTCGGCCCCATCGTCCATGTGTTCTGTGAGCAATGTACCCTGCCCACTGTCACTTAATTTTGGCAGTTCTTTGGGCTATGTCGGTTACCTTGGTCCTCCAGCATGCGGATCTCTTGTTTTCTTGCCCTCTCTATTGCTCTTTGGGTGACTTTTAGCCTTTTAACAAGGCCCATTGTGAGCGACCACATTTCCGTGCCATAGGTCATCACTGGCAACACGCACTGGTCAAAGACTTTCTTGTCTTGAGACACTGTGGTATGTGGGACGAGAAGATATTGCGTAGCTTCCCGAACGCTGCCCAACCGAGTCGGATTTGACGATCTTTTTCTCGAAGTTGGACCTACCAAATTTTTTGATATATCTATAGTGCAGCATGTTTGGTTTATGTATTCAACAATTAGGAACTGCTTATTAAAAAAATAGGTCTCAAATTTGAATAACAAAAATGACAAAACAAATAATTTGTAATCACAGACAAAAAAGTTAATCTGCCTAGCCTTTTCCCAACTGTGTTGATGCAACTGAATACCAGTATTTTACATGAAGCGACTGCCTATCAGACCTCCACAACCCAGTAACTGGGTAATACGATACCCTTTGGTAAGACTGGTTGTCAAAATTTCGGGCTTCTGACGACTCGTAAGGACTGTCAAAGATCCACGAATAACAGCTGGGACAAACGGCTTAACGTGCTTTCCGAGGCACGAAGGAGTCTGGATATATAAAGATGGTCACCCATCCACAGACCGACCGCGGCAGGCGTAGCTTAACCTGATCGATCGACCCGTGCGGCTGTTATTACTTAGCCACGAGCTCCTCACAGACGAAATTCATTTATAATTGTTGTGTATAAAATATTCATCGTAATTTTTCAACTCTGCCAGTCAGTCAGTCTCTACCAGACAGTGTTTACCCACCTTTTCTGTCTTTGTACGTTCTCGTTTAGCTTTGTAGTTCTAGCGATACGAAAATAAGATCGTAATTTTGTAGTAACTCTTTCTTTACCATAGTATAAGGAGAGATAGTAAGCTATCTTCATAGAAACGCACCGCGCGCAGCTTGTATGTGTGGGGTCATAGTATCTATGCGTCGCCGCACGCACACTTAAATCTCGACCCGTTTCTCGTGTGTGGCCCCCACACATACAAGCCGCGCGCGGTGCGTTTCTATGAAGATAGCTTACTACCTCTCCATATACTATGATTGTACGAAATAAGCGTAAATTTATAATATGTAGCGTCAAACTTCGCGTCACAGAAATAACAAGCGTCAAATTTCGAGTCATAATAATAACAAGCGTCAAATATCGCGTCACAACAATAATAAAGGATTTTTCATCTAAAGCTACATTATTATATTTACAACATATAACATCACGCTAGTATTCCCCGATGGATTGGGCAGACGAGTATATATATTTGTTATCAGATTTGTTACAGCTGTCTTGGCCATCATGTCATTTGGTTTAAATAGGTCCTTATTTTTGTTATTTTATTTATCCTTTAAATAAATTCTTTTCTTTTAAATTTTGTGAATGTAAGAACGTGGTAGGCTGTAAACTTGTGGACCATTTTCTATTTTACTATATTCCATTTGAAATAAGATTAGACATTTAAACAAACCTTTTTTACAGTCCGTTCAACCGATTTTGAATTCTATACCGTAGACATAAGGATGGCATTAAAAGCAAAAAAGTGGTTACAATACCAACTGTTCACTGCAGCTGCGATTTGTCATGCCACCAACACAATAGAAGTCAAAATCGGTTGAACGAACTGTAAAAAAGGTTTAGTTAAATGTCTAATCTTATTTCAAATGGAGTATAAGTACATGGAGGCCTACACTGTCCTCTTATAGGTAGGTACCTATTAATACTGTAATTTGAAAACATTGTTAAAACCATTTATTTTCAAAAGAGTAACCGTGGAGTTTCTTGCCGGCTCTTCTCCATAGGAAGCGACCAATTGGAACCGTGCACCTAGCTTCTGACGTTTCATAAGTGCCCTTGTAGGTTTATGTGAAATAAAATAATTTGAATATACATCACACGCAAATTTTACCAGTTCGCCATTATATTTGTTGTTTAAACGCTGTCGTACTGAGATATACAATGCACTCTTGTAGGCAGGCAGATTTTCCTGAAAAAAACATAAAACACGTGGTACTCTCCGTTCTCTTACTTTAGATAAACAAAAACCCACTCCCTCATGTAGGCGTAAATTGGAACAATTTGTTAGAGATAAGAAAAAACGGTGAGGAAAGGCTACTTTACATTTCTGAATAAATAAGTAGATACATTATGCCTCGCCTAGTTCTTCGTTTAGCTTAAGATAGAAGCTTTTAAATAGTACCAGCTGTACCCACGGGTACTGTTTCTTGTGGGAAAATGTATAATTTACGTAAATAATAATAGTTCGAGGTGTTTTGGAACTACGAATAAATAAAATAGGGATCTTTTGGGCGCGCTCATTCCATCAGAGACCTCATCGCTTCCATCAATTGAGATCAGGACTCGGATAACTATACCTATATTTTTCAAAACGGTTTCGTCTTAAAATCTTAAGAAATGATTTGTTTCGGTTACGTTCGAACGGGACGATATAAAAACGTTTATGAAGAAGAAAAAAATTTTAATCGTTCTCGGTTAATATATCGTTTTTAATTATTTTTTCATTTTTATGTTGATCGATAGGAAACTCGCAACACAACCCTTACCCCGGAAGCGCATTGGAATCAATGTTGTAATGAAATGAAGATAAGGTACAGTTTAATTAAACAAGTTCATGCTTGTCGGCGCACGGCCCGTGTGACTGTGCGACTGCGTCTTGCAGAATAAATCGGTTTTTGTTTTGTGGATGTTCGTTCTGACCAAAATGTTGCACAAAGAACTGTTAGAAACGTTTTAAAAACGTTATTTTAAATAACGTTTCTGAGCCCTGATTGAGATCGGGGTCAAGGACTCAATCTGAAATATAAAAATAAACTGTTTATTTGTACCTACTAACTTTTTTTATAATAATCCTACGTCGTTAGTTTATGATACGTAACGCTACTGCTGAGCATGAGGTCCTGGATTCGATTCTCTGGTCGGGCAAAGTGTTATTGAAATTTCTGAGTAGCAGCCCGGAGTTTCGATTAGTGCCCGAATGGTAATAAATTCAATTGGTATAAAAATTACCTCGGTTTGCTTGTACAAACATGACTTTATTAGACTTTCATTTGCTTCAACAGCAATTCAATTTGTAATCCTTCCACATCATTTACAGCTGCAAAAATAATATCCTCAATTAATAAAAATACATTTAGGTTCCTACATAGAAAATAATGAAGAATTCTTTTTCAAATTACAGAAGCAATTTACGTTGAATAATGTTAGATCGAGCGCAGTACCGACGGCGACGGGTTAAAATAAATATTTACCGAGCCAGTATAAATATTAACTGGACCATTAAAATGTAAACTAGAGGTTAAGTTTATTCCAACCGTTTTCCCTGGGAGAACAGCTTCATTGTTTTTGGAACGAAGTTCTTTAACGTGGCTTGTGGTATGAGTAACCGACATATCTGGCTTGCAGAGTAAGCAAGCTGAAGTGGCAGTGGGCTGGCCATGTTTGTCGAAGGACTGGTGGCCGGTAGAGTAGACGTGTCCTGGGGTGGAGACCCCCCAGTTAGATGGGCCGACGACCTTAATAAGGTGCTAGGACAGAGTGCGGAGGCCTATATCCAGCAGTGAACTTCGATAGGCTGAGTTGAAATTGAACTCGCGACACCGTTACCGACACCTCATTTTTGTAAACGCGATTGTGTTCTTTATTTATATTACGTTACGGATCAATGTTCTATGTTGAAGTGAAAACTTCTTTAGGCGCGTTGAGCATTTTTGAGATGGGAAAAAAAACATTGAACTCGTGACACCGTTACCGACACCTCATTTTTGTAAACGGGATTGTACTCTTTATTTACATTACGTTACGGACCAATGTTCTATACAAGTAGTTTTCTTCCACCAAGGCGATCTTGTTCAAGTTTTCAGTTCAGTCGGCGAAGTGCCAGTTTTTTTTTTCACATATTATTTTAAGTGTAATTGACGAAATGAGGGTGTATCCAACACTTCTGTCTACCCCTTCAGAGACTACAGGCGTGTTGTTCTGTAAATAAATACCTTTTTATTAAAACTACTAGCTGCGCCCGGTAGTTTCACCCGCATAAGCCTCAATCCCGTAAACATATCGGGGTAAAAAGTATACTATATCCTAACCCAGGTCATGGTATATCCATGTGTTAAATTTTATCTAAATCTGTTCAGCCGTTTTATCATGATACCGAAACAAACAAACATACAAAAAAAAGTCGGGAGGTGTCGTGGGTCACCCGGTTGGAACGAAGTTCGTTTCACTGTGTAATTAAAACAGAGCCACCTAGTATGGTCTTAAGTTTAAAATTGAAACTGATTTTTCCGGGGATAACGCTTTTTCATTACGTGACGATTTCTACCAGTTTACTCCTACCGAAAGCCGCGTTGAAGAACTTCGTTCCAAAAATCAAATCTTTTCTCATAATTCATTATTGAAGTAAAAACTTCTTTAGGCGCGTTGGACATTTTTGAGATGGGACTAAACAGTTGATTTCGCGGGACTGTAACGACACCAGCTTTTGACCATTAAAAAGACATCAACGATACATTATTTCCTGCACAATATTTTTTTCATTTTTTCACTTCTGTCGGCACTCCCGGAGTGCTATTGTTTTTTTTTAGTTTAGACTTGAACTTAATATTCACTACATCTCATTACAATAAGGCGTTTTTTTCAAACAAAAAGGTTCTCGGAAAATAGTATACTTCCCGGGAGTAATAAATGCAAATAGATTGTTTTTTCCCATCCTTTGACCCCACATAGTCGTCAAGGAGACTCATGTAATTATCCTTGACTATAACAGCAAGATATAGCAAATATAGGAGGCTATTATTATCTCGTTACGTTGGCTTGACCAAAGTAGCTCTTTGCACAAGTCTGAGTTAAGGCGACGATAACCTACTTTTAATGATTTTATACTGAAGATCACGTCTAAACGAGTAGTGTTAATGATTTGGAAAAAATATATGTTAAATTAGAGCATTTTCTTAATAACTTAATATATGAATATTAAAGATTATTTCTATATTACATAGTGAAATTAATTTGTAAAGTTAAATCTAAAGCGGATAAAAAACTGAGAATCACGCAAATCTATCAAGCGTATTTTTCTGAAATCTTCACTATTTTAAAGTTAATTTAACTATTGATCTTTTAGTATAATATGTGTTTTATTAAAATACCTTTTGTTTTATGTATAACATATTAATAATGCGTCTAATTTGGGACAGCGCTCCTTGACGGGCGAGTCTTATTACTGGCTGGCTAACAACTCAAAGTCACTGTCATATATCTGCGTCTTAAGAACTAGCTTTTTTCCGCGATGTCGTTTGCGTGTATTTTGTATTTCATCATTTTGGAATACTATACTATACAGACTGCCTCGTCAGTCTAGTGGTCACAATCGCTTGTGCTAAGCAGAGGTCCTGGGTTCAATTCCCGGGTAGAGCAAAGTGATATTGGGTTTTTCAATTTGGAATTTCTCGGTAGCAGACTGGAGTCTGGATCTATCACCAGTTGATGGCTATAGGCTCGCCTCCTATTACATGGGACTTCATAAGTAGCGAAATGTGGGTGTACTATTGGTACACCTCTGCCTAACCCTTCGGGGATTACAGGCGTGATGTTATGTGTTATGTTATACTGTCTAGGATGAAAAGTAAGATATGTAATTTTTCAGGTACTAGGCTACCTATATTATGTTATAAACGGTTCAATGGAATAGGCGTGAAAAGGTACCTAATCTTAAATACTTTCGCATATTATATAAAGAAAAGAAAGAAATAAAATACATTTATTTGTCGTAATAGCAAAGAAATAACACAAACAAAATAAGAATAAGCTGTGGCGCACCACATCCGCGCAAAAGGGCTATCGCTCAGCATAATGCTGCCACCCTATGTGAGACAAAGCCACAGCGCTGTTTTACAGCGACAGCCGGCGTTGACGTGTTAACGTCGTTCGATGGAGCATACAATGAGATATAAAATAACAAATTAAATAAATACATAATAACGTTTATATAAATATAATATTTGACTGCCTCGTTGGTCTAGTGGTCGCAACCGCTACTGCTGAGCATGAGGTCCTGGGTTCGATTCCCGAGTCGGGTAAAGTGTTATTGGGTTTTTCTATCTGAAATTTCTCAGTAGCAGCTCGGAGTTTGGATTTGTGCCCGGTTGATGGCAATAGGCTCGCCCCCTATTACATGGGACTTAAACATAACTGGCGAAATGTGGGTGTACCTGCTACAGGGACACCTCTGCCCAACCCTTCGGGGAAACAAGGCGTGATGTTATGTTATGTAATATTTAAAATAGCAACATTCATCATGTCATTATAATTTTAAGTATGGATTTGTATGGATAGCTTATGCTGTGAAATTAAATTAGCCAGTCAGCAAGATTGAAAGTGCGTTCGGTTCATCAAATGTTCAAAATATTTGTCCCATTACTTTGCTATAACGGTCAAAGATATTAAACTTTTAGTGTCGATAATACCTCAGCTCAAATTCACTCTTTGTCTCGCTCGTACGATATTGCTCGCGGACTGAGTGAAAGCGAGACTAAGCGGCGGTGAAAAGGCTCCAAGAAGTCAATAGTTTAGGTCATTTCTTTTTACAGCGGAAATAATGGTAATAAAAAATTATAGTATCTGCTTCAGTTATTATGCAAAGTTTCATGATCTAATTTGAAGTATTTTTAGAATACCAGCGGTTTATTATTAGGTTTGGAGGTAACTTTGGTTTTTTTTTTCTAGAGAAAAACACGATTCCATAAAATTTTCTCGATAGATCGAGAAAATTTTATGGGATCGTCAGACAAAAGTACTTAACATGAATCCTTAACTTTACAATACATTTATTTCAAAATTAATACTGCAGTATTTTTAACATAACGGAGGATCATGATACGCAGGATATTTTTTCTATGTAGTTTTTTTTTTTTTGAAATTGTGTTTTCGTCAAACATAATACTTAACATTAATCCTCAACTTTACCATATATATGTTTCAAAATTAATGCTGCAGTATTTTCCATATATCGGAGGATTATGCTACGCAATTTGAGGTAGTAAAGACCCTTAAGTACTGCGATTTGTGGCGTCACCATTCAACTCAATCAATCTGCCTAGGCTTTTCCCAACTATGTTGAGGTCTGCATCCAGTCTAACCTGATGCAGCTGAATACTGTATATTTTACGTGGAGCGACTGCCGATCTGACCTCCACAACCCAGTAACTGGGTAATATGATACCCCTTGGTAAGACTGATTTGTCAGACTTTCGGGCTTCTGACGACCCGCAACGACTGTCAAAGATGCACGAATGACAGCCAGGACCAACGGCTTAACGTGCTTTCCGAGGCACGGAAGAGTGTCGGTATGTTAATTAAAATGGTTACCCATCCACAGATCAACCTCAGCAAGCGTAGCTTAACCTGTTGAATCGAACCATGAGGCTGTTATTACTTAGCCACGAGCTCCTCTCTCATCACCACTCAACTCAACAGTACAATTATGGACGTAGCGTACTTAACTATCCAGAAGTAGTACCAGATTATTATTGTGTCCACTGCTGGGCAAGCCTCTTCTCATATAGAGAAAACACGAGCATTGATCCCCACGCTTGCTCAAGACGGGTTGGCAGTTTGAGACTTATACTAGCTTCTGTCCGCGACTTCGTTCACGTGGAAGTCGTAAAACACCACAATATACTACAATAATAGCCACATTTTTATAAAACTTTCCTGTATACTACGTATATTTGTAGTTTTGTTCTCAGCAGCCAAAATATACAGAGAGTCAGGACTGGTGACGCCGGAGCAAGCGACGTACAGTTGTCCGTGTGAGAAGCAGCTTGTCCTGAGGTCGACACCCGCAGTCTTCAATGTCTGCCCTTGTGACTTATTGATAATCATTGTCCAGGTTTCCTCACGCTGTTTTCCTTGACCGATGTCAATAATGTCCAAGATAAACTCGAAAAGTACATATGAATTAAAAAAGTCATACTGGTACTTACCCGGATTTAAACCCACAACCTCGTGCATGAGAGGCGAAGCCTTTAATCACTGGGCCATCAAGACAGTGATCTTAACTATCATCTTAACAATAAAAATTCTGAAAAAGTCCATTATTACGCCCATAACAGCTATTAATATTAAGTACATAAGAGTATGATTTGCTCTCGTTCAACTAATTCGAGCAATTGATATTGATTTTTTGTTCAGTTAATAACCACGCCTCTGTCGGCGTTTATCGCCTTTTTATTGTAACAGTATTTGTGTTGACATGTTGACCTGAATTCGGTGAGGAAATAACATTCCATGAAGGTTTCTTTTAATTTACTTTTGACTACTGTTCACCAGTAGGTACTTTTAACATACATACTAGTACATACATAAATATACAACATGTAAAAGTCCGACCCATGAGGGGGAAATTAGGTTTTAAGGGTATGAGGAACAGGGTGTAAAGTTCACTCATCCACCATAGAAAAGGGAGGATCCTCCGACCAGACGGGTGTTGTGTCTGGCGGGCAACTGCCCAACGCAACAGTTTGAAGTTGAAATCTTGTATGTATGTCGATCGCTCGGTAAACTCTAACTGCGCGATGCAGGATTTGTGTGACGTCATGTCTATGATGCGTAGTTTGTATGTGGTGGTTTAACCGCTACAGGTATCGTACTGGGAGTCTATTTATGTGGTAACTTACAGGAAAATCGAAAAAAAAAAAATCATCTTCTTTTTTTTCAATGGGAAATTTTACCGGGTTATTACATGGCGCACGGGCGGCCGTCGTTTAGCGGGTGTCTACAAGTGACCCCTGTTGAAAATTTGCTAATTTTAAATGAATTTGGGGTAATTTTGGTACTAAAAATATGATTTTTAAATAGCATTAACTTTTTTATTTTAAACTAGCTGACCCTGCAAACGTTGTTTTGCCATATAAATGTTTGGGGTGGACCATATTTATCACTTACTTCCCTACCTGCCGTATCTACCCTACCATAATTTATAAAAACATAATTTTTCTTCATATCTTTTTTTTTTCCTAAATTAAGATGTAAGCTATCCTATCTTTCAAGTTGGGTCAAACTGCACACGGTGTGCAAATTTGATTAAAATCGGTTAAGTAGTTTAGGAGTCCATCGCGGACAAACAACGTGACACGTAATTTATATATATTAAGAAGAAGAAGATAATAATTAGATTTTTTCTTACTTTTTAACCGACTTCCAAAAGGAGGAGGTTATCAATTCGACTGTATGTTTTTTTTTTTTTTGTATGTTTGTTACGCGATTACTCCGTCAATTATGAATTGATTTTGATGATTCTTTTTTTGTTTGGTAGATCATACTTCAGAGGTGGTCCCATATAAATTTTATTAACTTTACTTGGGTAGTTTTTGAGTTAGCTTCAATAATACGTATTTTTACCTCACTTAGTATGTGGATGATATTATGATAACTTCCTGTCACTGTTATTTACATAGCAGGTAGTGGTATTCGAATTTGTGTGGGGTAGGTATCACAACTAAAAAGTGAAAAATAAAAACTTTTTACAAAAAAAAAAACAACCGACTTCAAAGAAAACACTACAAAGTGAAAAATAACTTTAATTTCGGAAGTCGGTGACAAAGAACGAAAATTCAAAACCAAAGACACCGACTTCCGAAATTAAAGTTATTTTTCACTTTGTAGTGTTTTCTTTGAAGTCGGTTGTTTTTTTTTTTGTAAAAAGTTTTTTAGGTAATGATATTGCAGTACCTACGAGCTCCTGCCGGATCGGACAGGTTTTTTTTTACATATTGTATAAACTCACGCTTTCTTACAATGGGGGTAGGCAGAAACTACAGAACGCCGCCTGCTACGATCCTAACTACTTAGTTTACATTTAACCTTCTCACGTAAACTGTAAAAAAATCCCCCATATTTACAAACAGCCTGACTGCCTCGTTGGTCTAGTGGTCGCAAGCGCTACTGCTGAGCATGGTCGTGGGTTCGATTCCCGTGTCGGGCAAAGTGTTATTGGGTTTTTCTATCTAGAATTTCTCAGTAGCAGCCCGGAGTCTGGATTTGTGCCCGGTTAATGGCAATAGGCTCGCCCCCTATTACATGGGACTTAAACTAAAAATAACTGGTGAAATGTGGGTGTACTTGCTACAGATACACCTCTGCCCAACCCTTCGGGAAAACAAGGCGTGATGTTATGTTATGTTGTTTCATCATCATCATCATTTCAGCCGAAAGACGTCCACTGCTGGACATAGGCCTCCCCCAAGCATCGCCACTTCGACCGATTCTGTGTTTTCCGCATCCAGCAGATTCCTGCAGCCTTCACAAGATCAGTGGTCCATCTTGTGGGAGGTCTTCGGCATGGGGCAATGGGCATAATAACGATTTTTTAATCATACATTTTTCACGTTTAAACGTCTCTTAGCTTTAAGCAACATTTGTAAATATGAAGTGATAGGAAAAAACCGGCTAAGTGCGTGTCGGACCACGCACAATGAAGGGTTCCGTAGTTGGGATGAATTTACCCCAAAAACAAACTTAACTTTGTAGTTGAAAAATATGTTCTCCTATACGGAATGTATGGGAAAACATGTTTTTGCAACTGCAAAGTTAAGTTGGTCGATTATTACTCGGTAACCTGTAGAGCCTACTTAACTGTGATAGTTTTTTTTTTAATTTCGTTATATCAGCTACTGTTGTGATTTTTTGAACCCCACTAAAACTGAACTAGTCATGTTTACCCAAAAACGAGCATTAGGTCCTTTCCGCCTACCCAAACTGTTCGATACTGAACTTCAGTTGGCCAACGAAGTCAAGTACCTCGGGGTCATTCTAGACAGTAAGTTAAACTGGAGTAGTCATGTAGACAACAAGCTAAACAGGGCCTGCATTACCTTCTGGCAGTGCAGGAGAATGATAGGTAAGAAGTGGGGCCTATCCCCCAAAATCATACTGTGGCTGTACACAGCAGTGATCCGCCCTATGATCGCGTACGGGGCCGTGGTTTGGTGGCCCCGCACTCAGCTGGTTACAGCTTGCAACAAACTACAACGCATGCAAAGACTAGCCTGCGTGGCAACCACGGGCTGCATGAGGACTACTCCGACTGCAGCAATCGAAGCCATGCTGGGACTGCCCCCACTCCACCTGTTCATACAGCAGGAAGCGACAATGGCGGCGGTGCGTCTTAATGCAATTGATCTCTGGGGTAAGAGAGTCACACAACACACCGCGCTGCTTGAGGGACTCAACAATGAGTTCCCTATTACGAAAGCGGTAAATGACCGGGTGCCCAAACAATTTATCTTCGATAAAAAATACAGAATCCAACTCCACGAGGACCGCAGATGCGAGGGTTCGCGCCCCGCAGAGCTGCGAATCTTCACCGACGGATCCAAAACAGGTAGTGGCACAGGTGCTGGAATCTTCTCGGAGGACTTCAACATACACATAGCCACACCATTGGGTGTCCATAACACAGTGTTCCAGGCCGAATGCATGGGTATATCTCTTGCCGCTTCAGCCATCATGGCCAGGGAAGTTAAGGACCACTCGATAAGAATACTCTCAGACAGTATGGCTGTTCTGCAAGCGCTAAACAGTCACACTGTTGATTCTGGGCTGATATACGAGTGCCACCAACGCCTCAACCAGGTGGGTGACCTCAATAATATAACCATTCAATGGATCAAGGGACACAGCGGTTCGCGGGGCAATGACGCAGCCGACGAACTTGCCAGAAGGGGGTCGAGCATGGCACCAGTGGGGCCTGAACCCATCACGCCACTCCCCTTCGGGTACCTACGCTCTCTGGTAAGGAAACGAACCAGGGAACAACATCACAAAATATGGGTGGACCACGGTGAGTGCAGGCAGGCTAAGGAGGCTCTCCCTACAATCGACGGCCGCCTCACGAAACAGGTTCTCCGATTAACAAAACAGCAGCTGCGCACAGTTACAGCTGCCCTAACTGGCCATGGGTCATTTAATAAACACCTCTTTGTCATAGGAGTCACAGACAGTCCGCTGTGCAGAGCTTGCATGGAGGACGACGAGACAGCAGCCCATGTGCTGTTAAACTGCCCGGTGGTCGCCACATACAGGGCCAAGTACTTCGGTAACCCAGGTACCCTACGTGAGATTGTCAGTGACACCAAGGCGTTGCTGGCCTTCTTTGAGGAGCTGGGGTGGATCGAATAACAGATTTTCCCACCCGTACGCAAAATACGCGCTTTGACGTGGAGTTGCGGATACCAGCCCGTATTACCTATTACCTATTACCTATTACCTGTGATAGTTTTCCTTTTAATTTCGTTATATAAACTACTTATTAATAACTATTTTTTTCACACACCAAAAACCAACTATTTAGCCGGCAGGGGGGGGGGACACTTGACTCTAACAAAAATTAGCATTTTAAAGCTTAATATTCCGCAAACGAATCCCTGAATCCAAAAATGGTTTCCACAAACTCACAATATTTTTGAAGGACCTTTCCAATGATATCCCTCACCATGGGGTAAAAAAATAAAAAAAAAACATCACCACTTTACGTGTATGAGAGGTACCCTAAAAAAAAAATGTTTTTCATAATTTTGTTTTACCACTTTGTCGGCGTAATTAATATGTATACCTATGCCAAATAACAGCTTTCTGGTACTAAGGGTCTTGGAGCTAGACCGCGGACAGACAGACAGACAGACAGACGGACATGACGAAACTATAAGGGTTCCTTGTTTACTACGGAACCCTAAAATTTAAATGAGTGTTGATTTAGGGCCCAAACTTTTTTCGTTCCCAGGTTTTCATTTGAAAGATGAAAGAAGAACAAAAACCCAGAGCAAAGGGTTCTTTGAAATATCCTAAGAAAACAGACTTTGTAATACTACTAACACTGTACTTACAACAAGGGAAAATTATTTTTTAGTAGCTAATTAAAATACTTAAGTAGGTATGTGAGGAAGGCCAGGGGGCCTAAAACGTCCACATTAAGCAATTCCTCTAAATGCAATTAATTTTCTTAATTCCCATCAGTTCCTCTATGATGACACATAGTTTAACTGAATCATATTCAATTCAATTCATATCAGAATCATAATTGGTGTAAATATTGCCGCATGAAAAAAATTAAGACTGTAATTTTACCGGATAATTCTTCTTTTCAGATTTTATTTATTAAATGAGATTTTTTATTTTTTATTTCAAACAAAACTGTCAAACAGATGAATTAGAATTGAATAATAAGAATTGAACGCAGATAATATTGCTTTTTTTTTTTTTTTTTGATCGTAGTATCATATTATGATTCTGCCAAAGCGGCCGTTTTAAGCCCCCAGAAGTCCACACCAAAATAGTAAGCAAAAAAACGAGTGACCCTTATACACCATATGCGACTATAAATGATGTGTAACATCACCTTGGCATCACATAAGCAACATTAAAGGGGCGGGGGGCCTGGTCAAGGTTGTTTCTGACAGCCAACTCTAGCACCGCGCGCGCTCATTGGTCAAATCAAAGAGCGCACGCTTCCCCGACTTCCTGTTACACACTTCTGTCCCTTTCACGAAATCACTCCCACTGATAGATTTTTAGGGTATGTGTGGTATCTGTGCGTGGTAGATGTTTAGAATATCTGTGTTCCGTGCACAGATTGCAGGAAACCGAGAGGATATTACACATAAAAAATGTCAATAACTAAATGATAGAACGTTAAGGTTACGTAGTCGGTCATTCTTCCATACAAACGTAGTTTGGTGATTACTCGACTGTTTGACGGTGTACGTTCAAAACTAAAAATTATATTAATTTGTTTTGTTACTATCTAGCCCTGTATGGAAGCTGAACTGTAAAAAAAATTGTTTTGGAAGTCATGAGCACTGAAACTTCTACATTTCAACACTAATTTTAACTCATCTTTGGCCGTAAATAAATAACTTATGTAGTATTAAAATGGCAAAATAGAAACCGGACGGGGATAGATAATTTATTCAAAAGTTCAAATAATTTTATTTTGAGTAGATAACATCCAGTATTTT
The DNA here is from genome assembly GCA_963680765.1 of Agrochola lychnidis. Classification (NCBI taxonomy): domain Eukaryota; kingdom Metazoa; phylum Arthropoda; class Insecta; order Lepidoptera; family Noctuidae; genus Agrochola; species Agrochola lychnidis. The sequence goes on along the minus strand of OY796869.1, from coordinate 8,191,660 downwards.
TCCATAAGAGCTCAACTGTCATTAATGAGACACAATAGAATTTTAATTGTTATCGAACTTTATGTCCTCTAGAGGGCGCCATATTGCATTTAATGTGACGTCACATAGCCTTTAAGCAGACGATCAAGACGCTTCCAATGATACCTCATTTGTCAAATTATGATCGGTACTTTAGAAGTTATAAGGTAATACTCCCAAAGGTCTATTCACGAAATTTTACGAGCTCGTTTTCATTTTAAATCATCGTCTATGTCACTAAATAAATAAAAAAAAAACTAGATAAATAAATAAAACTAAATAACTATACTAAATAGCATGCATATTAGCCGAGCACACTAACGAGTTCGAGCCGACGACTAGGAGTTAACGAAGAACACTGGAGTTATTCTAGTGAGTTAAAATAATAATCAGTAATCTCTTGCAAATACAACGTAGGTATTTTGTAGGTACGTCAAGGGCTTAAAACTTAATAATATCGTCCCCAAAATACCTAAAACATAACAAAGTTTCTACTGTAGACGGACTCAAATTGGATTTGTCGAGCTGTCGAGTGGGTATCCGATAAATTGAAACCGAAACGGTCCAATTACTTGGAAAACGACTGTTTTCAATTTAAAGAGGTCTTAACATGTGAAACAAGTGATTTAATCAATTAATCTGGAATCACTTTAATTACCCACGTTAAATTTTTTAATGCAAGTTAAGTGAAAGGATTAAGTGGGTACGATCAGTGACTTGGAGCTCGTGGCTAAGTAATAACAGCCGCACGGATCGATTCATCAGGTTAAGCTACGCTTGCCGGGGTTGGTCCGCGGATGGGTGTTCATCTTTACATACCGAGACTCCTCCATGCCTCGGAAAGCACTTTAAACCGATGGTCCCGGCTGTCATTCGTGGATCTTTGACAGTCGTTACGGGTCGTCAGAAGCCCGAAAGTCTGACAACCAGTCTTACCAAGGGATATCGTATTACCCAGTTACTGGGTTGTCGAGGTCAGATAGGCAGTCGCTCCATGTAAAATACTGGTATTCAGCTGCATCCGGTTAGACTGAAAGCCGACCCCAATATAATTGGAAAAAGGCTAGGCAGATTGATTGATTAGCGACAACAGCCTTATTATCACTGTTATTTTTACATAGCATAGCATAACATAATCAGCCAATATTATTCCCACTGCTGGGACATAGGCTACCTTTCGGAGAGAGGGAGTGGGCCATAATCCACCACGCGGGCCCAGCGCGGTTTGGTAGATGTCACATATCTTCAAATTTTTGGCTTTAGGACATGCCGGTTTCCTCACGATGTTTTCCTTCACCGTTTTGGGAGCAGTGGTGATGAAAATAGTTTACACAAAGTAAAGTGCCTGTCGGGGTTTAAATCTATAAAATACTCGTAAGTCGCATCCGTTACCACTGGAGTTAATATTCTTTAAATTTTATTTCCGTTTCGATTTTAATTAAATATTTAGCTCAACAATTAAAATTACAAAACTGAAGTGTAAAAATAAATATTAACATAAAATAATAGTAATAAATAATAATAGTATATAATAGTCTTAAATAATATTAATAGTCATAACTTGAATGATAGTTATTAAACAAAAAACTGTGCTCCGAGTTATACTCGTACCTATCTAACGCCATAGTAGGTAAGGTCAAGGCTTTATCTACAAGAAGAAAAACACATCCAAATAGACAGTAAATTTACGGGACTTTACTATCGAGTTATCGGCAAAGACAGTCAAAAACAAATAATTCTAGTTTATGGTACCTACTTATTTCCCGACGAGACTTTGGAGACTCGTGGTAGATACTTAGTACCTAGTCATTTGTAATCAATGATGTGGTCCTAATTAATGTTTTTATTTTATTCATTTATTTATATACTAATATCCTTCAGTATTTTAGGTGTATTTAGCCCTTGTTATCATCAGTAAATCACAATACACAAATCATCCGTCACTTATTCAATCACGTTTTATTTATTCACACTCCAAAAAATACGGCTGTCTCTGTATTTCACTACGTCAATATGTCAAAGTCAGACAAAACCACGTCTTATAAATAAATCAATCAAGGTTTTTTACACCTGCGAGTTAGGCTGTCTGACGAAAATCCGTTTATTATAAGTCAGGGCATAGACATGTTGATGTTTGGGCTTGACAGATCTAAGATGGCGGATAAATAATATTGGCGGTAAAAATATTTACGAAATCTTTTTGTTTGGTGACATGTTGGGTATACGTATACAATAAACTAACAATACATTACCTAAACCTGAGACCTTTAAATATTAAAAAACGTATGTCGAACAGTAAATGGGTAATTATAAAAACTAATCTTTTTTTTTTGATTTGCACAATATTATAAGAAAACCAAGCAGTCTATCAAATGCAATGCTGAATACTAATCATCAAATAGTAAGATGATCTGAAGATCCTAACGCCCTAGTCATAACAAGCGCTCGAGGCGCGCGTCTTATACGCTGCGTTTTGGACGCTCAATAAAATTTTATGGATTTCTATGTAACGAATTGAAATAAGAACCATCCTTACTCTAGAATAACTAATTTAATTCCTAATAATTAATAATTATTTAACCTCAAAATAGATACTAATCCTCGAATGAATCTTAAAGTCGTTACCCCAATATTATAATCTAAAACTGTTTAATAAAACTACATATTTACAATATTTCAGGGATAAGGAAAATAATATGAAACACCAAAATATTTTGTCAGTCATTTATATTTCTTTGCCAACATCAAATTCAATATTCTACACCATACCATCACATCTCCTATTCCCCACATAATATCACTATTTAATCAGTATTCTAATATTTACCATCAAACTAATAGGTTACCTTAATTTACAGTAGGTAGATCTCCAACCAATACTATGCCAATCTATCTTTTTACCGACACTGCCACTAAGCACGTCTTACCGTCACGAGCGCCAGACCCAGAAGGGACGTTATTTCCCCATTTTGACATATCGAATCTTTGGGTGTTGCCAGTACAATATCCAACAATTACGTATTAATAAATTGACACCTAACAGAATTATAACAGCGCTGGCGTCAGAGGGCGCGTGCTTTAGTCGAAGGCGCGTATGACGTGCGCCTTTCCCGGGCGCCCTTAGCGCGCCCTCGCCTCGATGCGTGGACGCAAGTTCCTTTTTTACTATTTTTCCTTGTCGTTTTCTCTGCATCAGTTTATTACTGAAAATTATTACCTCAAAAAAAAACAGTTATACTGAGCATGTTGAGGGTTCAAAGTTACAACAAAATGTGGAAATCTTGTTGCGTTTGAGGAGCGTCCAACGCGCGCCCGAAACGCACCGTACGAAGCGCGCCTCGGGCGCTTGTTATAACTAGTCCCTAAGAAGATCTTACATCTTATTACATGATGGTAAAAAAATGTATCCACCTGAGTTTTATTTGAAGCCAAAGGCCAAATGTCATAAAAATGAAAATGTTACTGCAAAAATGTCAAACATAAAACTTTATTTTATCCAGTTTCATCTACTAAATGTCCGCAGACTAGTTTGAATACAGACATTTTGAATATGGAATGCTTTACTCTGAACAAGAATGTGTCTGTAGCTGTACCAAAAAGTTTCATACACTGTATCGCTATAGTGGCGCTGTCGGCAAATATTAAAAAAGTTATGCTCCAAAACCTTCATTAATCACATTCCGTTTTAGATGAACGTACATTTCAGTAAGTCCATGCCCAGTTACTGTGGTATGGTGGTACATGGTATCCTTCGCATTCAATTACATTTAAATTAAATGATAAATGATTTTGTGCTCGTGGCTACTAGGGTAGTACTAGCAGCCGCTCGGGTCGATCTGTCAGGTTAAGCTACGCTTGCCGGGGTTGGTCCGTGGATGGGTGACCATTTCTACATACCGAGACTCCTCCGTGCCTCGGAAAGCACGTTAAGCCGTTGGTCCCGGCTGTCATTCGTAAATCTTTGACATTCGTTACGGGTCGTCAGAAGCCCGAAAGTCTGACAACCAGACTTACCAAGGGGTATCGTATTACCCAGTTACTGGGTTATGGAGGTCAGATAGGCAGTCGCTCCATGTAAAATACTGGTATTCAGCTGCATCCGGTTAGACTGGAAGCCGACCCTAATATGGTTGGGAAAAGGCTAGGCAGATTGATTGAAATGATTTTATTTCTGTAAGTGGGTTTCTGCGAGCAATGTGCCCTGCCCATTGCCACTTAAGTTTGGCAATTCTTCGAGCTATGTCGGTTACCTTGGTCGATGGGGTCGAAAAGTTCTGGAGTGGCGACCACGTACCGGAAGACGTAGCGTTGGAAGGCCTCCCACAAGATGGACCGATGACCTTGTGAAGGCCGCAGGAATCCGCTGGATGCGGAAAGCACAGAATCGGTCGAAGTGGCGGTGCTTGGGGGAGGCCTATGTCCAGCAGTGGACGTCTTTCGGCTGAAATGATGATGATGATGAAGTGGGTTTGTACAAACACAACAAAATCAGAGGTCACCAGTCTCTTTTAAAGTCCAAACATAATCTTGGTCAGATCTCGTGAAGACCATGCCACTAGACCACTATTTAGCAATATTTCTTATTTCCATACTACAGTAATATTTCCAAATTAATCAAAACAGCGAAATATTTGACAGCTATTTGCGACGTTGCCCACTTTCAGTATAAACGCTCTTATGCTACCTGTTTAAGTACGTATAATGACAGTTCAACTTTCATTCCTTGATAGTTCTATTGCGGGTATTACACTACACTGAAGCAAGGAACCTAATTCGGGTATTACACTACACTGAATCAGGGTCCCTAAACCCTCAATAAGAGAGGTATAATAAGAGTAAGGCAGTAGTTAGTAGTGGTTAGTAGTTAGCGCTCCCTTAATTCAGGGCCCTGATTCATCATCATCATCATCAGCCTATAGATGTTCCCACTGCTGGTACACAGGCCTCCTCTCTGTGAGAGGGAGTGGGCCGTAATCCACCGCGCGGGCCCAGTGCGGGTTGGTAGATGTCACATGTCTTCGAATTTTCGGTTCTAGGACATGCCGGTTTCCTCACGATGTCCCCTCCGATGTAAACCCTTAATAAGAGAGGTATAAGAGTAAGTCAGTAGTTAAATGGGTATTACACTACACTGAATCAGGGCCCTGAATTAAGAGAGTACTAAGGGAGTAAGGCGGACCGGGTCCACTCTGACACCCTAATTTAGAGACCCTTACTGCCTTAGTCTTATTACACCTCTCTTAATAAGGGTTTAGGGATCCTGATTCAGTGTAGTGTAATATCCGCATTAGTAGTGGTTAGTCGTTAGTGCTCCCTTAATTCAGGGCCCTGATTCAGTGTAGTGTAATACCCGTTTAAGAAATGGCAAATTTAAATTGTTACACAAGTAATTTCTCTGACTGCACTACATCAAAACCTAAAACAAACAGAACCGCAGAGACACACTTGTGCTACTTTGCACTCACAATATTAGCAGAGATGTATGACCTCAAGGTTAATTTCATCACACCAATTTATTACTTGTTTTACCTTCCAGATAAGGACAACATTGTGAGGAAGTTTCTCTAATGAATTAATTGAAAACGTGTACAAATAGAGATCAAGGAGGAGTTGACTTTCCCTAGAGAGTTTATTTAAGACTAGCTGGGCCCCGCGGTTTCACCCGCATAAGTCTCAATCCCGTGGGAATATCGGGATAAAAATTAATATATGTCTTAACCCAAGTCATAACCTACCCATGTGCCAAATTTCATCCAAATCCGTTCAGCCGTTTTAGCGTGAAAGCGTAACAAACAAACAAACTCACTTTCGCATTTGTAATACTAGCTGCACCCCGCGGTTTCACCCGCTTGAGTGTCGATGCCGGGAGAATATTGCGATGAAAAGATCCTATGTGTTATTCCATGTTATAAACTATCTGTGTGCCAAATTTCATACAAATCCGTTCAGTAGTTTTTGTGTGAACGAGTAACAAACATCCATCCATTATCACAAACTTTCGCCTTTATAATATTAAGTAGGATTAAATAGTAATATAATATACATAGTAGGCTAGAATAGAACTAATTAGGATTAGGATGGTGTCGATGTTATATGAATCTCTGAAGTCATCACGTTCTCTACTTCAGAACGAATGCTTTTTTCTTTTCGTGGGACCAATATCGTAGTCGCGAAGCAATTATCATCTGTCCCATACAAAAGTTCAATACCTACTCGACCCAAACGTTATAGGGTATACGGGCTAGTGTCCCCAACTCCACCTCAAAGCGTGTATTTTGCGTTCATGGAACTAAATTTAATTTGTATGGAAGCATTACCAAATGTATGAGACGGTTGATTATTATTTCGTTAAAGACCTACAAATGACAGCCGGGACCAACGGCTTAACGTGCTTTCCGAGGCACGAAAGGATCTCAATATGTAATGGATCAATGGTCACCCATCCACGAACAGACAGCGGCAACCGTAGCTTAACCTTCGATCGACCCACGCGGCTGTCTTGGAAGATACCTATTCGTAATCGCGAAACAATTATCACCTGTCCCATACAAAAGTTCAATTCCTACTCGACCCAAACGTTATAGGATATACGGGCTAGTGTCCCCAACTCCACCTCAAAGCGCGTATTTTGCGTCTACGGAACTACGCAGTATTATATTATCTGTGACGGAACTAAATGTAATTTGTATGGGAGCCTTTCCCAATGTATGGGACGGTTGATTATTTTTTTCGTGATTACGATGTTGGTCCTATGGAAACAGTTGTTCAATTTGATAGTCAAATCAAATCAAATCAAAATATTTTATTTCACATAAACCTACATGGGCACTTATAAAACGTCAGAAGCTAGGTGCACAGTTCCAATTGGTCGCTTCCTATGTAGAAGAGCCGGCAAGAAACTCCACGGTTACTCTTTTCAATATAAATTGTTTCTACAATGTTTTCAAATTACAGTGTTAATAGGTATGGGAGGACAGTGTAGGCCTATCAACAAGTACCAAGTACTTAGTAAAACAGAAAATGGTCCACAAGTCTATAGCCTACAACGTTCTCACATTCACAAAATGTAAAAGAAAAGAATCTACAACGTTAGTTTTTGTTTATACTAAACCTCTTAAGGGGTCATTGTACTCATCATTATGAACAACTTTCACTATGGGACCAACGCTGAAATCGCGAAAAAAAAATCAGCTCTTCCCTACATTTTGACCAGTTATAAGCGGACATAAATGTAGGGAACAGCTGATTTTTTTTTTTCGCGATTTCAGCGTTAGTCCCATAGTGAAAGTTGTTCATAATGATGAGTACAATGACCCCTTAAGAGATTTAGTATAAACAAAAACTAAGCTTGTATTTAAAAGATAAACAAAATAATAAAAATAAGGACCTATTTAAACCAAATGACATGATTGCCACTACAGCTGTAACAAATCTAATTTGATTTTAAAAACAAATATAGAAAATTATAGGGATATATAGTCTAAGTTTGTCCATTGTCCAAGACACTCCCCACGCTGTCTAAATTTCATCCTACCGCTGTTCACACAATAGTTCAATTACCAATCGCTTTTGGCTTGTGTTTATTGTTTGGAGAGACGTTCTCTAGAGTGAGGTGGAATTGGAATCGTAAAAAGCTCTGCCTGTAAGAAGGTAATTTAAAAAACCTAACCTTGTGGTCCACAGTTGGAGGAATAAAATTTTATTTATGTTGACTATCAGTATAACTTGACTGATCTTGTATTGTTTGCTCACAAGCCGATTCAAGATGTAGGAGAGCCATAAAAATGTTTTTAATTCGTTACTACATTACAAAATTGTGTTTATATCTTCTAATTGATTTTAGAAGATCTAAACACAATTTTGAAATCCTATACTATTAAACGAGCAATATTTGTATATATATTTGTTTGTATACATGTTTATACTCACATTCTCGTAATCGGCACTAACGATTTCAAAAATCGATCTAGCTAGGTCTCATATCTGGGAAAATTAGTTTTCTCCGTATTTTCAAACGAGCAGAGCTCGGTCGCCCAGAGTTTAGAACAATATATTGAATAATGACATGGCAGCATGGAATTAGTAAGTACCTACTATCATGGCAGCATGGAATAAGTAGGTACTATACATGGATTAGTATGAACTTTCCTATACTATTAAATGAGCACTCTATTTTCATCAGAGCAGAGCTCGGTCGCCCAGGTACTGTAAGATACCTCAAAATCAATCTGCCTAGCCTTTTCCCAACTATGTTAGGGCCGGCTTCCAGTCTACCCGGATGCAGTAAAATACTAGTATTTTCCAAGTTCCAACCAAGTTACTGGGTACCTCTTGGTAAGACTGGTTGTCAGACTTTCGGCCTTCAGACTACCCGTAACAACTGTCAAAGATCTACAAATGACAGCCGGGACCAACGGCCGTGCTATCCGAGGCACCGAGGGATCTTGATATGTAAGGGATGGTCATCCATCCACGAACTGACCGCGGCAACCGTAGCTTAACCTTCGATTGACCCGTGCAGCTGTTATTATTTAGCTACGAGATAAAGTTACCTTTTCCAAGGTTTATTTGACCACCATCTTTTAATCGGTAATCTATTTCAGTTTTATGCTCGTGATTTCTTATCTACTTTATTTCGTCGTTTTCTGATTACTCTTGTCTTTTTATATGCACGTGTTTCTGTGACAAAAAAACCTATTTTTATTACTTTCTCTTTGAGTTTCAGATTATTTAGAAGATAAAAAAGCTTGGGATTGAACTGCTCGCTCTGCTAAGCCTTGTGATAAAACCATAAAACACTAGAAACTTTCATTATAATGTAAAATCAACATATACCAGTTTTATAGTATACTTGCACATTGATATTGTTTAAAATTATATTCAAAATGACATGATTACTTTGTAAAGTATTATATTATTTTAATTATTGTGAATGTGAGAACTATGTGGATATTATTTCTGCTAGTTTTAGTGATGGTCTGGCAGTTTGAGTAGTTTATGCGGCTTATCCAAATGTCCTTTCTTTGGTATTGTTCGTCGAGTTGAGCTCCACAATTACTGACAAATGCTTGCACTGACTGGACAAGTCCACTCAAATCTGTGTGGTTCTTTCCTCAAAAGACTTTTTCAGACACTAGTCTACATGGTCCTCATATGGTCTGACCAAGATTATGTCTGGACTTTAAAAGAGACTGCGACCTCTGAGTTTGTTTCGGCCTTTCTTCTCAGAGTAGTCAGATAGGAAACGCCGAACTTATCTAGTTTATTTTTAATATTTTTTATATGACGTGTAAAAGTGATTCTGATATCCTATTTACAGAATAAACAATTTCATTTCACAAATAAACTTATTTTTCTTTCTTTCTTTTACGTTCTTCTTTTTACGGAATTTATCACAATCTGCACCCAGTGTTGTTTACTAATCCTTCATTTCCTCTTTCACCGAACAAGTTATTTTTATCAACATTTCTGGCCATTGTTCCCACTAAGGCTTTTATTAAGGCTTTTTATTAGGCTTAGCCGCGTGTTTATGTGTTTTTCTGTTAAAACACGAGTAAAACTAGATTCCTTTTATTACTGAGACTTACTTTTGCAAATAAAGGCTGGAGTTTTTGCTATTAAAGTCTTGTTGGAGAAAATATTAACATTGTTACAGTGTAATATTGTTGTTTTGTGAAGCAAGTCTTGTTAGCTTGAGATACTGGATTAATAAAGTGCGGGTCACTAAATAACTGGTCGACACAATATTAAAAAAACCGGCCAAGTGCGTGTCGGACCACGCACAATGAAGGTTTCCGTAGTTGCGATGAATTTACACCAAAAACAAACTTAACTTTGTAGTTGAAAAATATGCTCTCCCATACGGAACGTATGGGAAAACATGTTTTTGCAACTGCAGTCAAGTTGGTCGATTATTACTCGATAACTTGTAGAGCCTACTTAGCTGTGATAGTTTTCCTTTTAATTTCGTTGTATAAACTACTGCTGTGATTTTTTTCACACATCCAAAACCTACCATTTAGCTGGCAGGGGGGAGGGACACGTGACTCTAACAAAAATTAGCACTTTAAAGCTTAATATTTCGCAAACGGATCCCTGAATCCAAAAATGGTTTCACAAACTTCCAATGTTTTGAAGGAGCTTTCCAATGATACCCCACACTATGGGTTAAAAAAAAACATCACCACTTTACGTGTAGGAGAGGAACCCTAAAATAAATGTTTTTCATAATTTTGTTTTACCACTTTGTCGGCGTAATTAATATTTATAACTATGCCAAATTACAGCTTTCTAGTACTAAGGGTCTCGGAGCTAGACCGCGGACAGACAGACAGACGAACATGACGAAACTATAAGGGTTCCTTGTTCCAGAACCCTAAAAACCGGGCAAGTGCATGTTGGACCACACACAATAAAGGGTTCCGTATTTAGGATGCAAATCCCAAGAACAAACTTAACTTTGTAGTTGAAAAAATGTCCTCCCATACATCAATATACTTCACGGTCAATTCTCCAACTGCAAATGTAGCTAAGTTTGTAATCGAAAAAAATATCCAACAGAAATTGTTTTAACGGTAAACTGCTGAAATGCATAACGTCACAAAGACAGACAATAAACTTAATTAAAATGTCATGAAAATAGCACAAACGGAAGGGTAGAAAACTATCCCTCTTGCCACCCGACAGAACATATCAAATGTTTTGACATGAAGGTGGAATCCTTGACACATGATAGACCGATTGCCCTACTTATTGCACAAACAAACTATTTTCTTTACTACATGGCAAGTTTATGAGATAAAATGCCATTGGTCGTACGTATATTATCACTAGTGATCGGATATTCGGATGCATATTCACCTAAAGTTAATATTTCCTAAGAAATTATGGAAATGGCTTCTTAATAAATAAAAAAAATTACATACATCCCGGAATTCCATAACATTCGGGAATGCACAACTAATCAGATACATGTTATGGAAATGACTTATCAGCCCTCTTATGAAGGTTACTTTTGCGGTGTTAACATAAAAATTTATATACCCACTAAACTTTTTTTTACGAAACTCAGGACACCGAGTTGTTTGTCGCTATGTGCTATGCCAATTTGGCAACCTACTTTACAACATTAGCTAGCATTTCTATATATAAAAAGTACTAAATTTATCAATTCCAGAGTCGCGAGATTTTTGCGATCGATACAAAAGTGCATTCCATATTAGCCAACACCTGAACGTTAGTAATATAATACATTCGATTCTATAATCACAACTGTTAAAGTCGATCCGGGAATCCCGGGATTTTTTCGATACAAAAGTGCATTCCATAATAGCCAACACCTCAACTTTAGGTAAATATGCATCCGAATATCCGATCTCTAATTATCACATAACTATCCTTCGTAAAATAACATATTGGTATTGATGTTATGATTTTGTAATCCCTTAGAGGGATTTATATGTGTACGTAGGTGTGTCCGTGGCATCACAGCGGGCCCTATCAGAATACCAGCGCCGCGGTATTTATTAAAATATCGCAGCATTATGCTGAGATATGGGCCTTTTTGGCCTCGCACAGGTCGTTACTATTTTCTGTTAGTTTGTTAGTTTAAAATGCTCTTTTCTTATTTTTTTATTTAATTTAATTTTTTTATTTCTGTCTGTATTTCCTGTGCGTGTCCCAAATAAAATATTTTTCTTTCTTCTCTTTTCTTTATATTTTTCAGTAATAATACTCATTTCGATTTATTGTTTTATTTGATTGAATCGCGTTCAATAATTTTCTCACTAATTTGTTGATTATGTCTAGTGATGATGTGGTGGATGATGGTCCACGTTTGCTTAGAAGTAATCTCACTTGATTCACTTGATAACTTCCTTTTTTTTTCTGAATGGCATCTCATAGCTGGTTCCTGAAACCGGGGCTATTTAACCGGTCAATCCTGTGGTTGCCTTAAGCTACTACTCTCAAAGCCTCCAGCCAGGCACACATAAACTAAGCTAAAGAGCTTAGGATAAACGCTCGCTAAGGGCACCCCCTGTGGGGTACGAGCCTCGGCTTAGGGCGTTATCCGGAGGGAGGACATCAATAGATGGGACGGGCTGGATCAAAAGGTTAGATAACTTCCAGTATAGTTAGTTTATATCTATTTACAAAAAAAAAATGTGCCGGTAATAAGTGAAAACTAACTGGTATTAACGCCATCTATATTTTCAGCACTACGGCGCACGGTGACGCGAATCCATAAGTTTACCCACCTACCAAAAATCGCTCAACACACCTTAAGAAGTTTTAACTTCAAAAATATATAAAAGTAAAAGCTTCGTCATAAAGTAGTCTCCAAATAGGCTTAAAATTACGAAACAAACAAGATGATGACACGATTTGTCTCAATAGATTAAAGTTTCGTAAAGGCTTTTGATAAAGTAGACATGATAACTGTCTCAACTCATTGAGATTCATTACTCAACTACCACTTATTTTGAGAGAATTAGACTTGAATAGGCTTAAAACGTGGGATTAATACAATCAATTTTATCCCAACCAACTTTAGAAGTCGCCAAAAAGTTATGTCATTTAATAACAATCCTTCATCGGTGACTTCTATCTTTATCACAAAGTGTTTCGTATATTATTTAGTATAGTTTATGTGTTAATTATAAGTGATAATTTTACAATGGTAAAAGGCACGATGGGGTTGAAATATCTATTTAGATAAAAACTCCAAAACAAATAAAGATAAAAACACTATCACTTAAGTTTTATCTTGGACTTATTTGATCAAAGTTGTAAACTCATTGTATTTGCGTAGTGGACATCGCTTTGAGATTTTCTTAAATGTGAACTACATGTCCAAGAATTGTTCCTTGAGGCACCCTTATCATAAAGTGGCTTTCAAAATGAAATGATCCCAAATCACTACAAAATAGACTTGCTTTTCCTTCGAAAACAACCATTGAAAGTAAATCCACTTATCAACCAGAACTTATCACAACTAATCATCATTCTATAATCGAGTACCCAAAAAAAATCTATTTCACAAAATGGTCACGCACCGCGCCCCTTTTTGAGACAATAGCGAAAGCGATGGAATGATAAACAGGGTGAGGCGAGGTCGAGGGTCTAAAAATACACCATGGAGACCAGACAATGAGGTACTGCAAATAACTATGATAATTTTAGCCATGATTTTTGATGAGGTTGGTATGCCTGGAACGGACCAATTAAAAGGTCAGGCGACAAAAGTAGGTCATCAGGTTGATCTTTATTTGTTTTGATAACATTCACCTATATCGATAGGTTTGGGGACAGATTAATTATAGAATGGAGTGTGTTTGGTGTGAAAATATCGTCAACCTTTTATGAATGATATTATCACTTACTCGACTGTTCATTCTTGCTGTGTCTCATGGAGGGAGACGGCTGCAATTGCAGTTGAATACCTATTTAGTAGTCAGTACGGTCTACTTTTCAGAAAGCGAACTATAATATTAATTTTGTCTGATTTAGTGCATTGACCCTGTATTATAACCATCACTACTACTTTAATGACTGGTTAATAAGTTTACCATGACATAAAGAACTGAACTAGAAAGAAAGAAAAATAAGTTTATTTGTCACAAAAACACACACTACACTCACAACATTAAACACACACACACACACACACACCAACATTCTTATAAAGGAATAAAGTTGGTTTATAGAATAGAGTGAAAAACAACTTATTTTCAGACAGAGTCCATAGGGTTGATAACAATTTAAATTAAGTAGGGTGTGTTAGGGTAGCCCGCAGAAATCAAATTTTCTTAAGTTTTATGCAATTTGCAGTGTAAGGTTGTATTTTGATCAAAATTTTATTCACGATCTTAGCAAATATGTAAGTATTTATAGAATTAAAATCATTAGAATCATCAATAAAACTCTAAGTTAGAATAGGCCTCAAATGTCATGTTTTACGAAATAATCGTTCAATATTAGGTTAATTTGAAGTTAGTATTACATTGATGATTTTAATGATTATTGTTAGTCTGTAAATACATACTCGTTACGATCGCAAATCATATTTTAATCAACATACAACCTAATACTCATCTGCAAATTGCAAAAAACGTAAGAAAATTTTAATTTCGCGGATTGCCCTGGTGTTTTCACCTTAACATCTAAGTGTTAGTAAGGTACCTACACGGATTTATCATACAATCATCGATCACTAATAAAGAACTAGTGATCGATGCATACAATTAAAAATCAGTGTGGACTTGCATCCACCTCTGCAACATCGGGGAATCCCAATGATCTGCGAACACACTGAGAATACTTTTGGTGATGCTGTGAACACGCATTATGCCTACTTATACGAGAGATGACTAACTACCAAGAGAGCGATAGTCTACGTGCTCTCAAGCAAGTCCACCAAAGCTAACCTATATACTTATTCCAGATTCTCAAGCTCTACATCTACAAACAACCAGTAAAACCGCCCAAAAGACGGACACAATACAAACAAATTATTATATAATAGCCCACTGTTCATTAATTAACACGCGGAAAACGCACCAAATGTATTAGATGTGGCGGCCATCTTGGGACACTACGGTTTTGGCGCGCCTTTTACGACGCGTGCGCATTGTCGCAATGTCGTATTGTGTGGCTAATATTAGATACAGTAGCTATTGTACTAACTTAATGCCTTTGGAGTACAGTTGGTAACTGTGGTCGCGGCCTTAGGACTTTGGCCGTGGGTGTCATGTTATGGGACTGTTGTACTTGGGAATGCGTTCACCGTTACAAAGTGCATTCTGATAAAAGGAATTATTAGCTGTTAACAAAAATGCAGAAGGTCCAAAGGTTGTCTGTAAAATATAGCTTTTAGCGATAAGACCGCGTATTGTGTGACCCTATGTAAATCATTTTTGGAGCAGTGGTGGCCCAGTGGTAACGGCCGCGACTTACGAGTTGTAGGTCGTGTCGTGTGTATTACTTTGTGTAAATTATTTCATCACCACTGCTCTCAAAACGGTGGAGGAAAACATCGTGAGGAAACCGGCATGTCCTAGAACCGAAAATTCGAAGACATGTGACATCTACCAACCCGCACTGGGCCCGCGTGGTGGATTATGGCCCACTCCCTCTCACAGAGAGGAGGCCTGTGTCCCAGCAGTGGGAACATTTATAGGCTGATGATGATGATGTAAATTTTCTACAGTTATATCTGTAATTACTGTTGTATGTAAATAAGTTATACCTATTTTGTTTTTTGCCTACTCTTGTCTTTGAATGCACGTGTTTCTGTGACAAATAAATATATATTTTTAAAAAAAATTTAAAGGGGCTCGTGGCTTAAGAATAACAGCCGCACGGGTCAATCTTCAAGGTTAAGCAACGGATGGATGACCATCCATTACATACCGAAACCCCTCCGTGAAGCACGAACGAACAGAAGCACGTTAAGCCGTTGGTCCCGGCTGTCATACAAATCTCATACACTCGTCTCGCTCTATCATACTTCGTTGCAAATCTAATCTATACATACATACATGCTACATATACAAATAAATAAAATTGAAGTGTTTGTTTGTAATGTCAAAATAACAGCTTTTTACTAAATGCATATGAAAGTATATACGGTTCTTAAAACAAAAAACATTTTTTTTAATTTTGTCTCGCTGTCTGTCTGTTTGTTCCGGCTATACAATCTCCGAAACGGCTAGACTGATTTCGACGGGACTTTCACTGGCAGATAGCTGATATTATAAGGAGTAACTTACTTTTATCAACCGACTTCAAAAAAGGAGGTTACTCAATTCGACCGTATATATTTTTTTTTTTTTATGTGTGTGGGCGGATAACTTCGTCGTTTATAAACCCATTTTGATGATTATTTTTTTGTTGGAAAGGAGATATCCCAAGAGTAGTACTATGATAAGGAAACCAGGATCTGATGATGGCATCCTAGAGAAATCGAGGGAACTCTTCAAATATTACAGGCAAACCTATAGCGATTTGGGTATTTTTTATAGTAACTCGTGCAGTTGCTCTTGGAAAGCACCATTTAGTTAAGTGGAACTGATGATGAAGACCACAAATAGCCACCGGAACTACTCAATAATAAGTATTTCACGGGTTGCGATTCGATTAATTTAATATGGTTGCAATGTAATTTATGCTCGTCACAATGCATATGGAGAAGTGGAGCTGATGGTGAAGTACCAGGAGAACTCCTCAACGATGAACGTCCCTGAATCGGGAAAAGCAATATTTTGTAAAAAGGTGATAAGCAGTTGGCATTAGGCTAATGTAACTTAGATAAATTACAAATTGACCCACTAAAAAGCGAGAAATAAAAACTTTTTACAAAATATACAACCGACTTCCAAACTACAAAGTGAAAAATAACTTTAATTTCAGAAGTCGGTGTCAAAAAACTAAAATACTGATCTATAGACACCGACATCTGAAATTAAAGTTATTTTTCACTTTGTAGTTTGGAAGTCGGTTGTATTTTTTGTAAAAAAGTTTTTATTTTATAAAAAGAATTAGGATCCACGCGCACGAATCCGTGGGTAGCAGCAGCTAGTCTAAAGTATTACAAAAGAAAAGATTAAAACGTTAAGCTCTACGGGCAGCCATGTGGAATGGCTAAATTGTAAAAGTGGTTTAGGAATACAAGACTGCATTTGATGCCCGGATAAAATTGTTTAAGTTTCACTCACTCACTCTGAGCTATTTGAGCTGTGGTTGATAGTAATTGAGTGGTCGTTGATCCGAGGAAATTGCGAAATAATTGCGTTTAATTGATCCCTCGCTGCATCGTTATTACTTAACCCTTAATTATGCAATTAATATGTAAGATATTTAAGGATTCATTCTATACATATTCACGATAAACTTACACTTTAGAAACAGGTTCTTGAAGTTTCTTCTATAGAAAAAAAAAACCAAAGTAATGTCTAAAAACAGCATAAACCCTTAAGTACGGCGTGAATACTTCACGGAAGGTCAGTAATTTTTTTGTTATAATTACAAAACAACATGTCTTCGATAACGTATACATTTTACGTTTTCATAATGTGTTTTTCGTACCGGAAGACGTAGCGTTGGAAGGCCTCCCACAAGATGGACCGATGACCTTGTGAAAGCCGCAGGAATCCGCTGGATGCGGAAAGCACAGAATCGGTCGAAGTTGTGGTGCTTGGGGGAGGCCTATGTCCAGCAGTGGACGTCTTTTGGCTGAAATGATGATGATGAATGTGTTTTTAATAATAATACGAAAGAAATACGAAAATTAGCACGCATCCATTCTTTTAGTCATAAGTAAGTGGGCAAAATTGCAATATTGGTCGTCTTGTAATTTTATTTTTCCTTAATAATTAATAATTTTATTTTTATTTTTCCTTAATAATTCTGTTATTATTCTAAAGTTTAAGAAGTATTTTGCCATTACTTCCAAATTCTGAATTCTAGAACCTTTAGTTTTATTATGTGTTATGCTTATGACCTATTTCTGTGATTGCTGGTTATCCTGTAATTGGCGGCTGTATAAGTCCGAGGCTATTGTTAGTTATAGTACTTATGATAGGAATATTATATGCAAAAGCTGTTGGTATACCTTTATTAATTAATTAATTCTTTATCCCGCTCTATCCTATTTATTAACGGAGTTCGTATTTTATTGACTAACTTGTTTATTTAATTTGATATAAACCGTACCACACAAGAGTACCTCTCGCCTGTACTTGATTGATGACAGCTAATGGCAAATCCATATCGTTTTTATAGCCAATCAATGGATATTCATACCCTATTTATCTGACAGGAGTTTACGTCAATCGTTCCAAATTAGGGCTGTACTGACGTGTGTTGTTTACAGATGAACTCGTTTTGTGGAACCATTTAATTTAATGCTAATAATGTGATCTTGGCCTTAACTTCTGTTGGGGGTATATCGATATAGCCTCGGTGGAGTGCATTTATTATGAGTCAATGGTGTTTGTTGACTGTTCATGACCACCATTAGTCCGTAGAAAGAGTAGAAAAGTAGGAATGTTATCAAAAACAAAACTTGTAAAAAAAAACAAGTATCGCAACCGCAACCAAACCGGCATGTCCTAGAACCAAAAAGTTCGAAGGCATGTGACGTCTACCAACCCGCACTGGGCCCGCGTGGTGGATTACAGCTCACTCCCTTTCGAATAGAGGAGGCCTGTGGCCCAGCAGTGGGAACATTATAGGCTGATTATGCATATAATGCTTATGCTATACAAGTTATCGGTTAATTTCTAGCTAGCTATAACGGGTCGAAAGATACAGCTCTGTCATAGACAAACAGAACGACAGATGGCACAGACTTAGTTATAGGGTTTCGTCGACACCCGTCAACCCTTCATCATCACCCGTCAGGGTACGAAACTCTGAGAGAAAATGGGTGGCCGTCACCTCCTTCTGCGAAGCAGTAATGCTCGCGAAGGAGGAGGCGGAATGCGTGAGGGAGAGGCAAATTTCGCGCCCTCGCGCCCCTAACCGCCGCAGGAGGAGACGCCCTGGGCGTTGGGAATCGCAGGCCGATTTCCGACCACCGTAGGCGCGGGCTTGCGGACGGTGAGCAATGGGTAGCTCGCCGTCCGATAAGGACCAGGCCCGAGTCGACGGCGCGTTGTGTTCCACGCGCGCCTCAAAGAGATGTCAGCTGAATTGACGGAGTCCGCTAGGGCCAATGCCTGCCGGGGTTGCGAAACAATCCGAAAGGGAGATCGTGGCTCCCGGCAACATGGCAACCGAAGGAACATGGGTGGATTTTTGTCAGTAAGATTCTGACACGCCCTCCCGCTCCGCCCAGAGCGGGAGAAGTGATTTGATAATTTCCAACACAAAAAAAAGGGTACGAAACTCCAAAAACAGAGAAAAGTGGACATAGTAGTCTAGAGTTTCATTTTGAAGAAAACTCTATCAGTACCCTAATTGCGTAATGCACGATTAATCACAATTTGTTTCGATTTGAAACAGATTGCTAATACATTGCTTAATAAGTTGGAAAAAAATATGCTCAATAACGTAAAAAATGCAATGAATGTTGTTGAAATGTCAAAATAAAACAAATTAGTCATCAATCGTTTACGAAAATAGGTTACGCAATTAGGGTACTGGTTTACGTACTAGTTCAACCATTATTTACACACACGGATTCACATATTTTTTTAAGAACTAACAGACTTAAAATAATAATATCGACGGTTGAAAGGCTAATTGATCTAAGCGACATTTTGTAAAACTTGCTCCTGCAATTTTATGATTCGTCCTCCTACGGACGGATCATAGTTATTTTTATTTTTTTTTTAATCATAAAAAAACAACTATTTGATAGACTTTTATTTACTTAAATCAATCAATCATAATAAGATCTTATTATGATTTTAAAAAAACAACCAATCCATCCTCCTGCAAGTTTTACAAAATGTCGCTTAGATCAATTAGCCTTTCAACCGTCGATCAAGTATATAAAAAAGGGAGGGAAAGTCAGGGGGGAATAGTCATAGGGCATCAAGAAATTCGTCCGCTTCACTGTCAACAGGAAAAGTGCCCAAAAGGCTGGTAGCATTGCCACGTTAAATGACAATGCTGATTCTTTGGCCAAAGAACAGGCCAGCCTTCTGGTCATGTGAAGAGTCGACTAACCGTTTAACAAACCAAATTGATTCATTTTGATTGAAAATGGAGAAATGAAGAGCAACGATTCTCTTTCATGTTTGCACGGTTCACTTGACTTTTAATTTGGGTGGGTCAAGCGTGAACCGTGTAATATTGCTATGTCAGAAATTGAGCCGATCCTTTTATAAGAGCCCTTTCTTTGTTAGATAATTTCTCACAACATTAGGTCCAGATGAAAATCAAAGTCGGGCAGTAATGGTCTGGCATTCTTGCTAATAGGCGCAGCTGTTAAGCACACAAAAACAATGATTAAGTATGTAGGTACTAATTTAAGAATTAGGTTTCTTGTTTATTTTATTTTTTTCATTTTAGTGCATGTGGTTCGAATTTAAAGATATTTTCGTCACTAGGTTGGAATGTAACCAATAATTTTACGATTGGAAGTTGCAAATGCAATAAAATAGATGTTAACACATAAAAATACATAACATTTAATACATTTAGGTTACATTAAGGCGCAACTAGCCGATACTTTTTCCATACAAATTTCGGGGGGGTTTTACTCCACTGTTACACATTGTACATCCAAAGTAAAACTGTACAACAAAGTAAATTAATTTTGTCTGTACAGAAGCAGAATAGTAAAAAAAAGCAATTAAAAAGTTATGAGCCAACAAAGATTCGTTTTTCCTGCTAATTTTAACGCAACTTTGGGAGTAAATAAGTAATAAAAGAAGTATAAAATCACCAAAACAAAGCTCGTCCCTACAAAGCTCAATTGTCGAAGATTATAATAAACTTTATTCGTAATTGATTTATGCAGTAGTTTTTTCATAAAACTCCACCTTCCAAAGGACTTTTCGTAATTTTTTACGCGCTCGTTTTACTAAAATCGTTCTGAACGGTGTTTGTGTGCGTGCGAACTAGAGTTTGTGCATGTAGACCAGCGTCTAACTGCTCATCACTGATACTATCTCTGTCGGACACGATGCCAGGTGAGACAGCGTGCTTTTTGACCAAGCCCACCAATGAGTTCGAGCCCGCGACTACCTACTTCAACCTTAAGTGGTTTATCAGGATCAGGTTAAGCTACAGTTAGGTCCGTGGATAGGTGACCATCTTTACATACCGAGACTCCTCCGTGCTTCTGAAAGCACGTTAAGCCGTGGGTCCCGGCTGTCATTCGTGGATCTTTGACCATCGTTACGGGTCGTCAGAAGCCCCACAGTCTGACAACTAGTCTTACCAAGGGGTACCTATCGTGTTACCCAATAGAAGGGTTGTGGAGGTCAGATAGGCAGTCGCTCCATGATAAATACTGGTTCAGTTACATCCGGTTAGACTAGAAGTGGACCCTAACTTACTTAATTGGGAAAAGGTTAGACATGATGTTAACCAAAATATTCATTGTTATGAATGTGATAAATTAGGTGTTAACACATAAAAATACATAACATTGAATACATTTGGTATTTGGGTTATTACATTAGGTGGTTTATCTTAGCGTGCCAGTTTATGACTCCTGGTTTATGACGATACCGAGTCGTAAAGTGTATTCAATGAACGAGGTAGCCTTGCAATGAGTTCTGTATGTATTTATGAAGGAAGTAAATTACCATCTGAGATCATGAAGGGTAACTAGGTATATACGATGTCGTCCATCGGCATGTCCCGCTCGTAGTTTTCTGAAAAATCAACGCAAAATAAATTTAAAAGAGGGGTCTATCTTGACTTTTTTTAATTATTTTTTTCATTTATTTTTTCCAATTTTTTTTTTCAAATTGCCTATGATTTTAAAAACGTACACTTGTGTCAAAAAAAAAACACGGTTTTTTTTTGACAAAAATGTTTTCATCTCTGTTTTTTTTTTGCATAGTCAATAAGTTTTAGTAAAAATGTTAGTTAATCCGGTAAAATAACTCATAAGCTTTTAGAAGTAATAAACAGAATCCAAATCGAGCAAATAACATCGGAGATATGGCAAACGCTACATATCACATAAAAAATTGAATAGCATTAAAAATATTAAAGTTATTTTTCAATATTTTTTTCTGAATATTCAGAAAAATACGGGCGGGCACATGACGATGGGCGACATTGTATAGCTTCATATTTCTGACTGACTGACTTGACAATTAAAAAAAACTGACTGCCTTGTTAGTCTAGTCGTCGCAAGCGCTATTGCTGAGCATGAGGTCCTGGGTTCAACTCCCAGGTTGGGCAAAGTTTTATTGGGTTTTTCTATATGGAATTTCTCAGTAGCAACCCGGAGCCTGGATTTGTGCCCGGTTGATGGCAATAGGCTCGCCCCCTATTATTGACATGACCGGCGAAATGTGGGTGTACTGCCGGCGAAACTGGGCAAAATACATGCTTTGCTTTAATTAAAATACAAATTACAAAATACTATATCGCACGTATTTAAAATACAAAATACAGTACTTTAACTTTTTTTATTTAAATACAAATTACAAAATACAGTCAGGTGTTGTGTTATGTAAATAGAATAGAACTAATACTGCCCAGTGTTGCCAACTTTAAAGATTGACATATTTAGGCGATTCGCACACTGCCCCGCATCACGCAGCGTGGTGCGGGGCGGCCATAGCAAAATGAACGCGCGTGGATGCATTTTCTGTGTGTTGGACTGTGCGTGTTTTCTATACAAACGGATATACTTACAAGCAACGCAGTCACGCAACATGCAGCGTGGTGCGTGGCAGTGTGCCAATCGCCTTAGTGGTCGCCATTTTGCTTACGAAAGCTATCGAGGGCAATTTTTTGCAGAACGCACCCATCAATAAGATCGCTAAATGTATTTATATTCAAATGTATTTTGAAGCCATAAGTATTTGAAATACTAACTACAAAATACCTCAGCGTCAGGTATTTGAAATACCAATTACAAATTACATTTTTAAGAAGTAATTGAATTTCAAAAACTAAATACATATTTGTATTTCAATTACGTATTTTAATTACAAGTTATTCAAATACTGCCCAACCCTGACTGCAGTACACCTCTGCCCAACCCTTCGGGGAAACAGGGCGTGATGTTATGTTATGTTATTTGTTAAACAATTATGGTGTTGTGACGATGAAAAAGGCCCATTTCCAATAGTGAACTACGTTTAGTTCTTTTTGCAAATAAAACGATACCTGATAAAAGGATCGCTTTCAATTAAGAGCATACCGACCATTCGCCTTTGTCTCTGTCTTTTTCTTTACGTGTAAAGAGTAAAGAAAATAACCAAACTTTTGCACTTTTTCAATCTTTTCGTTGTTATTTTTATCATATTGCTCTTAAATAAAAAACTAACGCACAAAAACGCTGGAGTCATCTATGAACTTTATTTTAGTAAATTAATCATAATATGAATTTACTTATTTATATAAAAAAGTAGCAAAATAGAGGAAAAAAATACTCGATAAGAGGTAACTTTGCGAATTTATTCTATCGAGCCAACTTTATCACATCGTGTTTCAATCGCGGATGATGTCTAGTATATATCCCCAATAATACCAATTTATTTCCTTACATTTTAATTAAATAAAAATAAAATAAAATAAGCCTTTATTGCTGTTAGAGTTTTAACTTATTTCACTAAACATTACTATTTAAAACTAAAAAAATAACTTAAACTAAAACATATTCTCGGCATTCGGTTCACCTCTCCTCTTAACAGCTTGTCTTTCGACAAAGGCCTCCTCTAAGGATTTCCATTTGTTTCTGTCCTTTGCTGTACGTAACCATTCTGGTCCAGCTAATTGCTTCAAATCGTCTTCCCATCGCTTTGTCTGTTATCCTCTACTTCTTCTGCTTTCTCTAGGGTACCACTCCGTTATTATTCTGGTCCATTTCTCTTTCCTTTCCCTCAGCATATGTCCTGTCCAACGCCATTTTAATTTCCTGAAAACTGATTGAACTTTTCCAAACTTAGTCTTTCCTTTGATCTTTTTTAATTGTATTTTATCCCTTCTTCTTACTCCCAATACGCTTCTCTCTATCCCATTCTGACATATATTTAACTTATACTTTTACTTGTTATTGTTCAGATAAGGCCCAAGTTTGGCATCTGTATGTAAGACATGGCAGTATGCAAGCATTGAAGACTTTTCGTTCCTCTGCCATAGGCATTTCTTTATTTTTCATTACTTCGCTCAACGACCAGAATCTCTTCCAAGTGTTTGCTATTCTTCTTTTTATTTCTTTCTGCATGCTCTGTGTCGGTGATACTAATTGTCCCAAATAAATGTATTCGTCTACATATTCTAACTGCTGATTATTAACTGTAATAGCATTTTTATGTGAGGAATTGCTCATTACTTTTGTCTTTGTTATATTCATTGTGAGCCCTGCATTTGCACTTTCGTCTGATAATTGCTGTAGCATTTTTTCCAAGGTCCATCGGGCATTCCGAGAAAAGTATTAAATCATCAGCGAATCTCAAATGACTCAGTTTGTCTCCGTTTACGTTAAGTCCGAAATTATCCCAACCCAGTCTCCTAAAGATCAACTCCAACTCCAACATTTTAATTAACATGTTTTTATTAAAGAAACATGTTTGTGTGCATAAAAAGCTCGGTACCCTCTTAACTTTATTGGTTAATGTTAAGGTAGAGTTTTGAACTGAAGCTAATTAAAATGATATCAAGTTACAATACTGATACTGAGCTATTTCGGGAATGATATTAATTAATAAAGCTTAACTTTGGAGAGGTCAAGAGCTGAAACAGAAGCTTCGTTTCATTTGGCATTTATTCACTAACAATCATTTGTATATTTAGATTAGGTACACGAAAAATAATCAGAGCATTGAATATGAGTTCAACTGTCACGAGGACTCATTGAGATCGATAACAATTAAAATTCTTTAATGACAGTTGAAAGGATAACAAACAAAACAAAATAACAAAAACTTTTACAAAAAAAATACAACCGACTTCCAAAAAAAAAAACAATACAAAGTGAAAAATAATTTCGGAAGTCGCGGTGTCTTTGGTTTAGAATTTTCGTTTTTTGCCACCGACTGTCGGTTGTATTTTTTATAAAAGTTTTTATTTTTCACTTTTTAGTTGTAGTACCAACCCCACACAAATTCGACTACCACTACCTGCTATGTAAATAACAGTGACAGGAACTTATCATATCATCCACATACTAAGTGAGACAAAATACGTATTATTGAAGCTAACTCTAAAACTACCCAAGTGAACTTAATAAAATTTATATGGGACCACCTCTGAAATATGACCTACCAAACAAAAAATAATCGTCAAAATTAATTCATAATTGGTGGAGTAATCGCGTAACAAACATACAAAAAAAAACCATACTGTCGAATTGAGAACCTCCTCCTTTTGGAAGTCGGTTAAAAATTGATTTTACGAAATTCTTTTAAATACACAAAACATCATTGTCTGCCTAGCCGTTTCCCAACTATGTTGGGATCGACTTCCAGTCTTACTGGATGCAACTGAATACCAGTATTTTACATGGAGCGACTGCCTATCTGACCTCCACAATCCAGTTACTGGGTAATATAATACACCTTGGTAAGACTAGTTGTCAGACTTTTGGACTTCTGACTACT
This sequence comes from Agrochola lychnidis, assembly GCA_963680765.1. NCBI lineage: Eukaryota > Metazoa > Arthropoda > Insecta > Lepidoptera > Noctuidae > Agrochola > Agrochola lychnidis. Next base: position 8,166,401 of record OY796869.1, on the reverse strand, counting down.
CGAAACGACAGACAAAGATTTACGAATGACAGCCGGGACCAACGGCTTAACGTGTTTTCCGAGGTACAAAGGGGTCTCGATATGTAATGGTCGTCACCCATCCACGAACTGACCGCGACAAGCGTAGCTCGACCCGTGTGGTTATAGCCACGAACAACACAAAACATACAAATATTTAAATCACCGCGATAATTTCGTAACACACTAACAACTGCAATGCTATTTATTCATTTTGACAATTCGACAACATTCATTGCGTTATTTATATTGTCGAACAGAATAATTTTTCAAATATATGAAGCAATGGATCATTAATTTCTTTCAAAATCCTTCGGTATGTGAAAGTAATTGTTACGAAAGTAATACGCAATAAGGGTGCAGATAGTAGATTTCCAGCCACTGTAGGCACGGGCTTGCGGACAGTGAGCAATGGGTAGCTCGCCGTCCGATAAGAACCAGGCTCGGGTCGACGGCGCGTTGTGTTCCACGCGCGCCTCAAAGAGATGTCAGCAGAACTGACGGGGTCCGCTAGGGCCGATGCCTGCCGGGGGTGCGAAGAAAACCGATAGGGAAATCGTGGCCCCCGGCAACAGGGAAACCGAAGGAGCACGGGTGGGTTTTAGTCAGTAAGAGTCTGACACGCCCTCTCGCTCCGCCCAGAGCGGAAGAAGTTATTTGATAATTTCTCAAAAAAAAAGGGTGCAGATAGGAATAACAAATAAATCTTCAGATAGAATACAAACACTTGTTCAATAAGAGTTTTGTTTTACTTAAAAGAATTTGTATAGACCGTACTTTTAACAAGAGCAGTGGTGGCTCAGTGGCCCCGACTTCCGAGTTGTATGTAGGTCGTGGGTTCGAACCCAGACATTTCATCATCATCATCAGCCTATAGCAGTCCACTGCTGGACATAGGCCTCTCCAATTGCACGCCATTCAGCTCGATTCTCGGCAACTCTCATCCAGCTGCTACCAGCCACCCTTCGAAGATCGTCACTCCACCTAGCCTGAGGGCGTCCTACCTTACGTTTGCCAATTCGCGGTCTCCACTCAAGAACACGTATACCCCAACGGTCATTGGTTCTACGGCTGATATGGCCGGCCCACTGCCACTTCAGCTTGCTAATTCTGTGAGCTATGTCGATAACTTTGGTTCTCTGCCGGATCACTTCGTTCCGGATTCGATCCCTCAGAGAGTCAACCCAGACATTTAACTTTATGTAATTACTAGCTGACCCCGGCAAACGTTGTTTTGCCAATTATTTGTTTGGGGTAACCCTTATCATTTAGGGGTATGAAAAATAGATAGTAGCCGATTCTCAGACCTACTGAATAAGCATATAAAATTTGGTAAAAATCAGTAAAGCCATTTCGGAGGAGTAAGGTAACTAACATTGTGACACAAAAATTTTATATACATATAAGATTACCACTGGTCTCAAATGGTGAAGGAATGTATCGTGAGGAAACCGGCATGTCTTAGAAATAAAAATTTGAAGACATGTGTCGTCTACCAACCCGCACTGGGCCCGCGTGGTGGATTACGGCCCACTCCCTCTCACAGAGAGGAGGCTTGTGTCCCAACAGTGAGAACATTATAGGCTGATTATGGGGTGCTTTTAAACTTCAATTTTACGTTTTACTTTAAACTTCAATTTTACGTTTTGCATCGATTAGGACCATCGAGGCAAAACGTAAAATTGTTTATCATTTATAACTTCCAATTACAGCTTTATATAGCTTTATGTAAACTAAGTACTAACAGCCGCTCGGGTCGATCTGTCAGGTTAAGCTACGCTTGCCGGGGTTGGTCCGTGGATGGGTGACCATTTCTACATACCGAGACTCCTCCGTGTCTCGGAAAGCACGTTAAGCCGTTGGTCCCGGCTGTCATTCGTGGATCTTTGACAGTCGTTACGGGTCGTCAGAAGACCGAAAGTCTGACAACCAGTCTTACCAAGGGGTATCGTATTACCCAGTTACTGGGTTGTGGAGGTCAGATAGGCAGTCGCTCCATGTAAAATACTGGTATTCAGCTGCATCCGGTTAGACTGGAAGCCGACCCCAATATAGTTGGAAAAAGGCTAGGCAGAACGAACGATGTAAGCGGGCACGCCCTTTATGCCTGGAGACTTTTATTTAGTTTTGTTTACGTTGAGTTTTTATTTTTTTATTTCTGCTTGAGTATAGTTCTCGATGTTTTTGGTTGGTATATTGGCGTGTGCAAGCTGACATAATTATGGCCAATAATTTATCATTAAAATTATGTTTTGTGTTGCATAATGTAAATTATTTAACTTATGTATAGAATCATTTTTTTTTTTAACTTGAACAGACAGCTGTGTTGCTGGGGAGTTTGTTGCGCCACTTCTTCTTCCCAGCTAAAGGCACTAGGAAGTGGTGAAGGGTGGGCGTTTTGTGGGCCTGTCTTATGTAATTTTGACGTTCGAAAAGTGCTGATTCTCAGCCTAGTTTGAATTAATTAATTTTGAATTTTATGTTTTTGTAATTTTTAAACCCTTGTCTATAAATAAAAGCACAGTAACTAAAAATAACGGCTTTTATTGTTACAGTCGTCTCTTAAAATAACTTCGCAAAATAAAAGGAACTTTCTACAAAGAATCACATTATTTTCGCACTTTTTGTTCGATTGATCTTACGGCCAGGAGTTCATTTGAAAGGGCAAAACAAATATAAACAGCTCACAGTAAATAAAGAACTAATAAATACTTCATGTTTCTTTTTTATTATTTTCCCCTTTCGACATGTTGCGTGGGCAGAAGAAAAACACACAACCTTTAATAAACGAAGTGGACTTGACCTCATTGTTTCATAAAATAGGTACCTTATCATCTGCATAGCCTTTTCCCAACTATGTTAGGGTCGGCTTCCAGTCTAACCGGATGCAGCTGAATAGCAGTATTTACACATGGAGCTACTACCTATCTGACATCCACAACCAGGTTACTAGGTAAGACAGGTTGTCAGACTTTTGGGCTTCTAACTACTTACCCGTAACGACTGTCAAAGATCTACAAATGACCGCCAGGACCAACGGCTTAACGTGCTTTCTGAGGCATAAAATAGGTCCCTAACCAATTAAAATTCTTTCTTTGTTGAAAAATTATGCAGCTACTGCATAATTGCGCGTTATTTATCGCGATGATGGACGTTAACCCGTAGGAATAACTAAAGTCCATCATCGCGTTAATCAACGGCGTTTCCCATTGGTGTGGCCCCGGCATGTAAGAGTGTGGCAGACTCCAGCGCATACCGGCGCATACCACCGCGGTATCCTCCAGCATGCTCTTCAATGCTCCAGAGAAAACTGCGCTGCGATGCTCCATGGTCGATCACCGAGCATTGAAATATATACCTTATTTCGATTGAGTAGATATTTATCGTTGGTCTAGTGGTTGCAAGCGTTACTGCTGGGCATGAGGTCCTGGGTTCGATTCCCGGGTCGGGCAAAGTATTATTGGGGTTTTCTATCTTAAATTTCTCAGTAGCAGCTCGGAGTCTGGATTTGTGCCCGGTTGATGGCAATAGGCTCGCCCCCATTACATGGGACTTAAACATAACTGGCGAATTGTGGGTGTACCTGCTACAGGGACACCTCTGCCCAACCCTTCGGGGAAACAAGGCGTGATGATATGTATGTTAGATATTAAATTCAATTGATAAATTTAAAATCTTCTGCCGTCCCGTCCGCCAGTCTGCGCAGGCCCTTATGTTCTACCCTAGCCGTTTGATCGCTAACCCACGTTGTATACACAGCCTTATAGCTACTAAAGTGAGTACATTGTAGAGATTACGTTTTATTAACACCAGGGGCTTTTATCAGTGGGTAAGTAGAACCAGTTTGAATGTTATAACGTAATTTTAAATACTTCCACGATCCCTGGGGCGTTGCAGGCACCCGTCAGAAAAACATTTGTGAATGTGAAGTGAATTTTCGAACCTAAAATAAAAATCGTTTCCCAGCAATTATTTTTGCAAAAAGTTACACAGTTTGATGTACAGAATGGGTAGATGACTTATAATTTATTGGTTTTCAACACTTTTTTCTTAGCAATACTTACCTATATTTATGTTAACATAACTCTTATAATTAATTCAAAAACTTACACTCTGACACCCTTCCCACTCGGTTTCGTAACAGAGAAAAAGAAACCTTGCAGTTTCTGCCTTTTAAAATCAATGCAGGTCAACGATCCAACATGGCGGCGCGCGGCGCTACGGAAATCGGAAAACATTTGAAATAGGAACTGCGCACATACCTAACGATAATGGCGATTTGTGATAGCTTTTGTACACAATGCTCTATGATAGACAAAGGTTTATGTGGACTTTTTATAGTTACTTTGATTACTTATCGGGCAAAGTGTTACCTATTGGGTTTTTCTTTTCCATCAGGAATTTCTAATAGCAGACTCTGAAATTAGATCAGATCTCAGACGTCCGGTTGATGGGCTCGCCGCCTATTACAATACAACTGGACAAATTAATCATCATCATCAACATCAGCCTATAAATCTCCCACTGCTGGGACACAGGCCTCCTCTCTGTGAGAGGGAGTGGGCCGTAATCCACCACGCGGGCCCAGTGCGGGTTGGTAGATGTCACATGTCTTCGAATTTTGCGGTTCTAGTACATGCCGGTTTCCTCACGATGTTTTCCTTCACTGTTTTGAGAGCAGTGGCGATGAAATAATTTACACAAAGTGAAGCGCCTGCCTGGGTTCGAACCTACGACCTACAACTCGTAAGTCGCGGCCGTTACCACTGGGCCACCACTGCTGTTAATTAATGTACAAATAAAAATAATGCAAAAAATAATGGACAAATTCATATGGGTATACATATAATTATAGGTACTTACACCTCTGCCTAATTAGCCCTTCGGGAATTACAAGCGTGATAATAATGCTATGTTATGATTTAAACAAAAGTAAGTAATGTAATATAGTTAATAAAAACAACAACTAGTACACACGGCTACTCATAAATTTTAAACAATTCCAGTTTATGCTAATCTCGCAATGTATAGGTATTTCCGTACAATGCAAGGTCAGCTTACACTAGCAATGTATAGCTTGATGTGTAGCCGTGTGTACAACACGCGACACGAAAAATGAGACTTGAATACGCCTCCTGTCCTCTTGTTGTCGCCGCGATGACGCCGCGTCTCAGACCTCATACCGGTAAAGAGACCTATAAATCGTCTACTCCGCAAGTCAAACCACGTGGTGTGTCAAGTCTCATCTTTAGTGGCACGTATTTTACCTATGGTACATACGGGGTGGCAGGGACATCGACGAGAAAACTGTTACCATGAATTCTGTACATGATTCTGAACCGAAACCGCCTGCGTTGAAAATTTCGTCAGTTATTTAAAAAAAAAATCTGCTGTTCCATACATTTTTACTGCGTAGGTATTGCACTTTTCTATGAAACAGCAGATATCTTTTTTTAAACTGACAAAAAATTTCAACGCAGGTGAGTTCAGAATCATGTACAGAATTCATGGTAAAAGTTTTCACGTCGATGTCCCTGCCACCCTGTATAAACATAATGATACGAGTAGGATTTCTAACACCGAGCATTGTGTAAAAGGGTCATAAAGCTTTAATGTCCTCCATAAATGTAAAGAATCTGTAACTAAAAGTAATTCTGTCTAGACGGAATTAAACTTACATGAGGTCTTAGGTTCGATTCCTGGGTCGGGTAAGGTGTTATTGGGTTTTCCCATCTGGAATTTCTCAGTAGCGACCCGGAGTCTGGATTTGTGCCCGGTTGATGGCAATAGGCTCGCCCCTATTACAAGAGACTTAAACATAACTGGCGAAATGTGGTCAAACTGTAGGTAGGTACACCTCTGCCTAACCTTTCGAGATGTTATGTTAAACTTTTCATCCAAAGGATTTCTTTAAAATATCCTGAAATGGAAAAAAGGCAATTTTAACGTGAATAATGCTGGAGTTCCGACAAGTCATAAATTGCTAAGATTTCAGACGATAATGTCCCAAATGATAGCCACTTCTTCACCATTTGCTAAGTCAGATTAGTTTTCTGATTACCTTCCTTGATTTAAAACCTAACTACTGAGAGCTGTGTGATTTTCTTTCGGATTTTTCTACATTTTCTCTGTAGAGTTGCAACTTAAAATAAATTATAATTGAAGTGAAACTTCTGTAGGCGCGTTGGCCATTTTTGAGATGGGACTAAACCATTGATTTCGCAACACTGTAACGACACCAGCTTTTGACCATTAAAAAGACATCTACGCTTAGATTACCGCGGTGCGTAGAGTAAAAGACATAAACGCGTTGATTACCGCGGTGCCGATTTTTTTTTTCAAGTTTTCATTTCTGTCGGTACTCCCGGAGTGCCACTGTTTTTATTTTTACAAGTTGTATCGTAGTCAAATCCAGTTTGTGTTTAGCTGGTAAACTTCCATCCATACATTTACTAATACATTATAAAATGTGAAAGTAACTTTGTCTGTCTCTCTGTTACCTGGTCACGTTCTTATCCCCCGTGGGATAATTTCCGACCTTCACGCGGGCGAATTCGCGGGCAAAAACTAGTAAAAGTTTCCATCTTTTTGCGATTCTTTATATTCTAATGATGAAAAAGAATAGGTGTTTTAAATGCAGTTAGCATGCAGTTAGCCCAGCCCGTCCCATCCTTAATGTCCTCCCTCCGATTGACGCCCTAAGCCGAGGTTCGTACCCCACAGGGGGTGCCCTTAGCGAGCATTCACCTAGTTTTAATTAGCATAGTTGAATAACCTCTGGCTGGAGGTTTTAAGTGTAGTAGCTTAAGGCACCCACAGGAAAGCCCGGTTAAGTAGTTATGATCTCAGAGGTCAACTACGAGATGCACAAACTAAAAAAAAAAAAAAAAACATGCAGTTGGCGGTGCTTTTCAACTAAAAACAAACTTTTACAACTGCCATTCAGAAAAGCGACACGACACGACTGCAAAAGATTTGTGTCTTGCAACCTAAATCTGTAAGTTTGAACTTGAGGCGAAAGTGTGTCCGCGAAATTCAAATTTTCTTACATTATTTTTGCAATTTGCAAGTCAGTATCGTAACAAAATATGGCTTTACTAACTTGGACTTTTCGAACATATAATATACCTATGGTGATCCCTTAATTTGTGTCGGTCCTTCTTCTCACAATAGTCGGATAAGAAACACCGACCTCATCAAGTTTTAAAACATAATTTATTTTTGACGGCTCAATCAATCTGCCTAGTCTTTTCCCAACTACATTGCGGTCGGCTTATAGTCTAACCGGTCCCCTAATTGCGTAATACAACACAACCACAATTGACAATATGTTTCGATTTGAAACAGATTGCTAATCCATTGCTTCATAAGTTGAAATAAAAAATCTGGTCAACAACGTAAATAACGCAATGAATGTAGTTGAACTGTCAAAATGAAACAAATTAGGCAATTTTTTTTCGAAAATAAGTTACGCAATTGGGGTACGGATGCAGCTGAATACCAGTATTTTACCAGTTTTTTGACGACTAAAAGTGGTTTTTTTTTTCAATTTAGGTACTGAAATAAATATCATTATTGCTGGGCCTCCTCTCTATGAGTCATACTCATAAGTTATAGCACACGTTGCCAGCACGTTTCCAAAAACCCTTTGGTAAACAAAAGAAAGCTCAATAATATCTCCTTGGTTCCAGGCTTAACGATGTACGGGCTCCTCCTCGAGAACATGGCGGAGTACATCCGCCAGACGTACGGCGAGGAGCGATGGGAGGACATACGGAGACAGGCGGGAGTGGAACAGCCTTCCTTCTCCGTGCATCAGGTCTACCCGGAGAATCTCATCACGCGACTCGCGAAGAAGGCTCAGGAGGTAAGGATGGAGAAACAGTAAAATTTTAAATGATATACGAGTAATACCTTGGCCTTTTTACTTTTCGGGAAGGTTTTGCGAAAATTCTACTTTTAAACGTAAAACCTAGAGTTCACTGACTAAAAACTTTAAATCCATAGTTTTCATTTTTTGCTGTTGTAATATTTTTTTTCAAATCCACTTAATTATATTGAATATTATAATGATAGCAATTATCCGACGACGAATTTTTGATGTGAAAACATCTTTAGGCGCGTTGGGCATTTTTGAGATGGGAAAAACAATTGAAATCGCGACACTGTTACCGTTACCGACACCTCAATTAAAGTATTTCCTGCACAGTAAAATTGTTCAAGTTTTCACTTCTGTGGGCACTCCCGGAGTGCCACTGTTTTTTTTTTTTTTTTGCCGATGATTATCCCTATAAGCACTATGCAAGTGGCCAAGTGCACCCAAGGACGACCCCTGGTGGACGCAAAACTATTGCAGAACATGGAAACAAAACATATTAGACTATGGGTGGGTGGCTATAGTGGAATGGTTACCTTGAACTATGGAAGAACTATGTACCCTGCTTGACCAAAGTTATATTATATTCACGGATAAAATGACAGGGGGTAACTTACACACTCAGTAATGGGCCCCGGAAACTCGCTAGCATAAAGTGACGTGGCGACAAGGTGGCAACATGTCCTGAGGTGCTTGAGGAGTGGAGATGTATTCAACGGTTATCAATAAAGTCGAAGAGCCTGGAAGATGGTCAAGATCCCTACCAGCATCTTACTGAAATACTTCCTTCCTCAGAGCACATTTGTTCTTGCAAATCTCCACTCAAGCCAATCAATAAAAGCAAGAAAGAGGTAGGAGCTCTGTTCCTCGTCAGTGTTCACTCCTGCCGGCCAATAAAGGCAAGCCAGAGGTGAGGAACAAGAATTCTCCCGGGAGATAGGGTCCGTGGGGTCGCTACTGCCCAACAGCTCGCCACATGCTGCCCTGCGGGTTTATGCATCTCTCTTGGTTTGGCTTCTCACTCTGTTTCGGCAAAGTAAACTCTACCGGCACTAACCTAGAGTTCAGGAGCCACCACCACCATCATGACATCAACATAGAGAAACACACATCATTAAGAATCTCAGAATAATCTACTACAAAAAGAATATTTCACACTACAGTGAGACTTTATCATCAACATTGTTATGCACAATATAGCCAATGCAAATCATTATTATTCTTAGCAATAAAAATGAGTCCGTTTACAGCGAAATACATCTTAGTTTTCCAATACATAACAAGTGTAAAAAAACAATGTTTGAATACTTTTCCCGAAAGTTATAAAGATTTGCGTCAGCCTGATTTTTTAATATGTGTCTAAAATACTTGGCAGTTGCAGTGTTATGTTATGCGTACCTCATCAAAATAAAAATGAACATTCCTTTACAATGTCAATGATTCTGCGGCCTTGGTCTCATTTTCCGGCAGCATCATAATTCCAACATGGCCGCTATAAAAGTTGCATCAATCGCAAAAAATCTCAAGAATCACTAAATCATTTAGAAAGTTAAAAATAAATCTTCACAGTATTTCGTATGGTGTTGACTAATTTATTAATATTTATGTATTTCGTTGGTATATTTTTAAATTATGGCTCTTTGATCTGTGTCGTCACTAGTTAGAGTTGGTTACAGGAGACGATATTAGTATTTATATATTATCCTCTTACTTAGCAGTTATCATGACCTCATTAAAATGCAATCGTAGCCGGTGTCAACGGGAGTTTTTATATAGATCAACTAAGCAATGAGAAACTAAATGACATGCTTTTTACAGAGTTTGGTCTCTCGATTGCACACTAACTTAGTAGGTACCTATAATAGTTTTGCCCATGACTATATCACCGTATGATTATGAAAAACGTTGGTTTATAATCTATCTAGCATTATTAAAACTATCGATAAATTGTGAACTGCAACAAACCATTTAAAATCTAACGCATTATTTTTCGATAGTTTTTAATCTCTCCATGGCAAACTGATGGCGACTGTGCTCACAATCTTACGGTGACAGCTGATATATGTAGTGGTAATATATAGCTGTCTAGCGGTCAAATACTTGGTTTCATGGCAATTGTAATGAAAACTAATTTAAACACTTACAGGATATAAATTTACTCTGTAGGTAGTACTACAAATTATGATCGGATCATTTAACTAGCCTCTAGCCTCCCACGATACTTAATTAATGTAAATCCAATGCGCTCTGGTGAGCAAAAGATTTTCGTAAGTGGAAATGATTTTGAATCTTATTTTCAAACTCTAGCATCCACATTTCGTTGATATCGTCACAAAGGAGCTTCATAATACCGCTGGAGGTTGCGGTATACCGCGGTCACTGCGGAAGGCTTCGGCATTCCGGGTCATACCAATGTGCTTTGCCGTGCCATGCTGTGTCGTACCGTCTTCAGGCGATCCGAAAGGGTTAACGTGGCCCCTGGCAATATAGGCAACTGAAGGAACACGGGTGGATTTTAGTCAGTAAGAGTCTGACACGAGAAGTTATTTGATAATTTCACACTTCTTTCACAAAAAAGTGGCACTTCGAGGGTTCCGACAGAAGTGAAAACTTGAACAAGATCGCCTTGATGGAAGAAAAATACTCGTATAGAACATTGGTCCGTAACCTTATCTAAATAAAGAGCAAAATCGCGTTTACAAAACCTTTAAAGTAAAATACTTGCATAGAACATTGATCCGTAACGTGATATAAATAAAGAACACAATCGCGTTTACAAAAATGAGGTGTCGTTACAGTGTCGCGAAATCAAAGGTTTAGTCACATCTCAAAAATGTCCAACGCGCCTAAAGAAGTTTTCACTTCAAAAAGACGTCAGTACCGCTACCATATTGATGGCTAGCTAAAGTTTTTACGCTGGCATGAGGTTATACTCACAATTTCACACAGTTTAGTCAATCAGTGCTGATCTTAAAAAAATAATCCCAGAAACAGGGTCGAATTTAAGTTAGTTTCCATGAGAGCGGAATTATGAATGCGCTGAGAAAGTAACTAAGCTAAAAATTGCTAAATATTACTAGACCACTAGAGTTAGACTCGCAATTTCCGTGTGTAGTTTTATTTCCTAGATTTCTCGCCCACATTCCTCAAGTGGACGTAACATGTATTTTCAATTAAATGCCACTCTTGGCCACTGGGAGCGCCATTTATTCCTGCCAAGACATTCCGCCTGTGACCACAAATGCTGAACACTGCTTTAACGGCCACAAAACGTTTACAGTGTTATACATTGTGAGAAAATGGTGTCAAGGTAGTTATTTTGTAATGTGGTTTTTAATATCAAGAAGAATTTTATTAAGACGCAGATATATGACAGTGACCTTGAGTGGTTAGCTTGCATGTTCTGTACTGAGCTCACGCAACGCGTCGTACGTCCAACCAGTAAAAGGATTCGCCCATCAAGGAGCGCTGTCCCAATTTAGACGCATTATTAATTTATTAAACACTAGCTTCTGCCCGCGACTTCGTTCGCATGGAAATCGTAAGACATCACAATATACTACAATAACAGCCACATTTTTATAAAACTTCCCTGTATACTACGTTTGTAGTTTTATTCTCAGCAGCCAAAATATACAGAGAGTCAGGAATGGTGACTCGGGAGCAAGCGACGTAACAGTTGTCCGTGTGAGAAGCAGCTTATCCTGAGGTCGACACCCGCAGCCTTCAGCCTTTAGTGTCGGCCCCTGTGACTTGTTGATTGCAAAGCATACACTCCCAGAGAACTGCACGCGCTTTAACTGGTAATGGTGGGGATTTGTACTTTATACGCGCTATAAACACTGTCTCACCATCGCCACAACCTGTTAGAATTTCCACCTCGATGACGTTTCTCTGCAAAGACATGACTTTGAGCTGGTTTCCGTTACACAGATATACAACCGGAAGTCCACTTGCCATTTAATGCTGAAATGAACCTTTTTGGCGCAGCCGTGAGGCACACACTATTGTTTTAAAAACACTATTTTTTATTTCCACTGTAATTTGTGTTTTGTGTTTCGCGAACTGTGTCCAAATAAATGTTTTTTCTTTCTTTCTTTCTTTTCTTTCTATTTGTAAATTGAGAAATTCTACGCGGTGATATTTGGCATCATCTTCCTCCACATCAGTATTAATGGAGGTGTATATCACTTCACTCCCTTCAATTTGTGAGAGAATACTGTGGTTGATCGCTGTAGCTTGATCATCTTCGGAGTTAAAACGGAAACACACCTAAGAATTCTCTTGGTACGGTATTTGACTGATATCCCCGTATATCAGATGAATAAGATCTTCTAAAGTGGGATCTACTCTACCAAGAGTCTCTGGTAGAGTGCTTTCACCAACTTTTAGAAGAACATCGGAGAATTCTTGAGCATTTGAATTACCGCCAAGCCGAGCTCGTATGATGATGGTCAAGCGCAGTTTATGAACTCTCGACCATAGAGTCGACCTTTTCAACGAAGTTTTCACTTTTTTTGTCAAAACTGTGACACCACCCATCATATCTTGGTTTCTGCGGATGTCCTGCAGGGTTCTGTTTACAGTTTCCACTGCTTTCCTTTTTGCCATAACGCATTCATCCCATACGACGAAGTCCCCTAAGCACACATCCCTTGTTACTGTTGCGTGACACCCCACAAACAGGCGTTTCGTTGCTCTCTAAATCGATGGGAATCTTAAACATGACGTGCGCTGTTTTGCCACCAGGAAGCAGTGTGGCAGCGATTCCAGAAGATCCACATACATATTATAAAATCGCTAGGACAAATCTGCTGTCAAAATCTGTAAAAAAACATTTTATTCCTACAGTCTTTTGCTCTAAAATGATCAGAATACAACCTTGAATGTTTTGTGACTGTAAAGTACTTGTAACTTAGTAGTTTCCCATAGCTTACGAAGTTTTCCATTTTTTGTGAATTAATACATTCTATGAACTATTACATACACAATCCAAAAAAAAAAAAAATCGTTTTACAAAAAGAGTTAAAAAAAAACAGATGTAATTCGAACTTACTACCCCGGGTGGCCTACCACCAGCTCATAAAGCAGTATTATTTTAATGTTACTTCAGTGGGAGAAAGAGATGGAGCTATACATCCTGTAGAGCTTCATCTCTTTCCCACACTGAAGTAAACTAAAGTAATATTAAAATAATACTGCTTTTGAGCTGGTGGTAGGCCCTCAGGACTTCAAATCATTCGTCCAACCGCTTACTTATTCGCTTTGTTGAAAGTTAGCTAAAATAGCCGTTCCTATATAAAAGGTAGCGTGATGATAATCATTTAAAAAGTTAAATCGGTAACTACCTATCTATAATATCCCAACCTTTTGGCGCGTCCTTTTACAATTTGCAGAGAAAAATACGCGTGATAGTTTATGCCCTACGGTTGGTACAGACAAACATTATAAAAACTTTATTTTCCGCATAAGAATCGATCCCAGACCTCTTAGCAATAACTTTCTTTAAAAAAAATTAACTTCGTTACGATTTTATTATATCTATAGATTATAGGTACATAATCAAAAAAAAATAATAATCGTATAACAAAATGTGAAAAAAAAAGAAAAAAAACCGTAGGTGGGAATCGAACTTACAACCCCACGTTTGCAAAGCAACCGCCCAACCGCTGAGCTAATTGCTTTGTTGAAACTTGTCTAAAATAGCCGTTCCTATATATTTTTTGATTGACTGCTTAGTTCCATAAAGGTATAGCGTGATGATAATCATTTAAAAAGTTAAATCGATAACCATCTACAATATCCTAAAATTTTGGCGCGCTTTTTCCCAAAAATACGAACATAATATAATATTGCTCGTCCCCCATAGTAAATAGCGTGATAGTTTATACCCTATAGTTTGACCAGACTTATAGGGAACACCTATGCAAAATTTTAACAGAATCTATCTGGTAGAATTTGCGTCATGCTAGAACATAAAAATACAACATAATGTAATATTGCTCGTCCCCCATAGTAAATAGCGTGATAGTTTATACCCTATAGTTTGACCAGACACACAGGGAATATCTATGCAAAATTTTAACAGAATCTGTCCGGTAGAATTTGCGCGATGCTGGAACATACATACAGACAAACAGACAAACAGACAAAAATTCTAAAAAAAATATTTTCGGCATTAGAATCGATCCTAGACCTCGTAGCAATTACTTTTTTTCAAAAATATTCAATGTACAGTTTTGACTTCGCTACGATTTTATTATATGTATAGATAAAACAAAAGGTATTTTAATAAAACACGTTTACTAAAAGATAAATAATTAAATTATCTTTAAAATGGTGAAGGTTTCAGAAAAATATGCTTGATAGATTTTGCATGATTCTCAGTTTTTTATCCCCATTAGACATAACTTTGAAAATTAATTTCACTATGTAATATAAACATAATCCAAAATATGCCTTTAAGAAAATGCTCTAATTTAACAAACATTTTTTTCCCTACCCATTCAGACGTCATTTTCAGTATAAAATCATTAAAAGTCGGTTATCGTCGCCTTAAACGCTAGTAGTCCTTTGTTCTCGTTATGTTCTCGTATCGGCAAAACTATTAACTCATGTCGGTGCCGTGGCTAAGGCTGCGTTTCCATTCAGGCGGAGCTGGGCGGAGCGGAGCTTAGCGGTGCATGAATTAACCAATCACAATGCTCGAAATCTCCGCTCCACTTCAATGGAAACAGAGGAAGCGGTTTGGAGCGGAGCTGAGCGGACTTCACATAAAATATTTGAGCACGCGATCCCGAGCGAGATAAAACGGAAACTAGCGAAGCGGTGTTGAGTGGAGGACAGCAATGCAGCAACGACGCGAGCAATGGCTCTTCTAGTAGAGAAAGATATAAAATTTTGCTTTCTTTTTTTTACGACAACATGTCGTATTATATCTCTTAGAGATTGAGTGTAACTGATCGACGCATCGTCGCTCAACGCCGACTTGCCTTCACTCCACACCTCTCCGCTCCTCTCCGCTCCGCTCCTCTCCGCTCCGCTCCTCTCCGCTCCGCTCCACTCCGCTCCGCTCCTCTCCGCTCCGCTCCGCTCCTCTCCGCTCCGCTCCTCTCCGCGCCGCTCCTCTCCGCTCCGCTCCTCTCCACTCCGCTACACTCCGCTCCGCTACACTCCGCTCCGCTCCTCTCCGCTCCACTCCGCTCCGCTCCACTCTGCTCCACTCCGCTCCGCTCCGCTCCTCTCCACTCCGCAACACTCCGCTCCTCTCCGCTCCGCTACACTCCGCTCCTCTTCGCTCCACTCCACTCCGCTCCGCTCCACTCTGCTCCACTCCGCTCCTCTCCACTCCGCAACACTCCGCTCCTCTCCGCTCCGCTACACTCCGCTCCTCTTCGCTCCGCTACACTCCGCTCCTCTCCGCTCCGCTTCAGTGGAAACACTCACCACCTTTCACTGCTCTTCTCCACTCCTCACCGTCCAGCTCCATCTCAATGGAAATGCAGTCTTATGCTGGCAATCAGAAAGGTGGAATCGGGGATGACTGCCCAGAGGGCCTAGACAAGTGACAATCGCTTTCAAAGCGTTTCGTATACCTACAACGACTTTATACAGGTTTGTCACAAGCTTTTCGGTAGCTTTTGTCAATCCAATACATTTTTGACTATTCCATCATTGTTATCGCTGATACAATGCCACTTTATATATGAAGGAGAGGCGCTCCACTCCGCTCCTCTCCGCTCCTCTCCGCTCTGCTCCGCTCCTCTCCGCTCCTCTCCGCACCGCTCCGCTCCGCTCCGCTCCGCTCCGCTCCTCTCCGGTCCGCTCCTCTCCGCTCCGCTCCGCTCCGCACCTCTCCGCTCCGCTCCACTCCGCTTCGCTCCTCTCCGCTCCGCTCCTCTCCGCTCCTCTCCGCTCCGCTCCGCTCCTCTCAGCTCCGCTCCTCTCCGCTCCTCTCCGCTCCGCTCAGCTCCTCTCCGCTCCGCTCCGCTCCTCTCCACTCCTCTCCGCTCCGCTCCTCTCCGCTACACTCCGCTCCGCTACACTCCGCTCCGCTCCACTCCGCTCCACTCCGCTCCGCTCCGCTACACTCCGCTCCTCTCCGCTCCGCTTCAGTGGAAACACCAAGGCGAAGGCAATGCACATCTGACGCACCCTGAGGGCATATACAAAGGGGTTGGGTCATATTTTACGGAAAACGACTGAAAACGGTTATTTTGCGGTAATAAACGCAAAATAAATTTTACCGGTAATTACGGTAAAATTACCGGCAAGATATGAAGACTTAAATTTTAATTTGTGCTGTCCTCTGCTCTGCCTCTGCACATAGATGATAATTATTATTATAATCCATGACATGGTGTGATTCATATCTTGAATTCTTGACCTGAGTTTTAGGGATTTTAATGAGTCGCACGAGCCCATTTTTCTGTTTTTTTTAGGGTTCTGTACCCAAAGGGAAAAACGGGACCTCCCTCGGGATTTCTAAGACTTCGCTGTCTGTCCGTCCGTCTGTCTGTCACCAGGCTGTATCTCAAGAACCGCGATAGCTAGACAGTTAAAATTTTCACAAATTACCTATGTATTTCTGTTGCCGCTATATAACAACAAATACTAAAAACAGAATAAAATAAATATTTAAGGGGTCCCATACAATAAACGTTATTTTTTTGCTGTTTTTTAAAGATACGGACCCTTTTTTTTTTGGGTGGGAAATTATCAAATAACTTCTCCCGAACTGGGCGGAGCGGGAGGGCGTGTCAGACTCTTACTGACTAAAACCCACCCGTGTTCCTTCGGTTGCCCAGTTGCCGGGGGCCACGATTTCCCTATCGGTTTTCTTCGTGCGCGAGTCCGACTCGCACTTGGCCGGTTTTTTAAGTTCCAATACTGCTCATAGCTCTGGCAAATTTCATTCAAATCCATTTATCCGTTAATAGTGAAGTAGTGACATACACATGATACACACAAACATACTCCCTTCCGTATTTGTAGTGCCACGTTAAATTCGTTTTTTACCGAAAATTACCACATTTTACCGTAATCATGTGCCTAGCCTTTTTCCCAACTATGTTGGGGTCGGTTTCCAGTCTAACCGGATGCAGCTGAATACCAGTATTTTACATGGAGCGACTGCCTATCTGACCTCCACAACCTAGTGACTAGGTAACACGATACCCCTTGGTAAGACTGGTTGTCAGACTTTTTGGGCTTCCAACTACCCGTAACTACTGTCAAAGATCTACAAATGACAGCCGGGACCAACGGCTTAACGTGCTTTCCGAGGCACGGAGGGGAGTTGGCATGTAAAGATGGTCACCCATCCACGGACCAACCCCGGCAAGCGTAGCTTAACCTGATCGATCGACCCGTGCAGCTGTTATTACTTAGCCACAAGCCCCTCTCACATTTTACCGTAAAATATTGTAGATAACGTAAAAAATTTTTTACCGTATTTTAACCAGGGTAATTTTACCGTTTTACATCCCTAGTTGAGGCTATTTTAAAGCACCATTTTGTTCTATACCAACGCATCCAGCTGTCCTGAAAACTTTCGTTTAAATGAATTATGTACGAATAGGTATCCTATTCAACAGCTTTAACAGAAATCCCCACGGTTAGCCCAGAGCCTTACTAAAAAGTACTTACGAGTAATAAAACTCGCAAAACTTTTCCTAATTCTTTCTGAACATTTATCAAATTAAAGTAAGTTGGACAGCAAATCAATGTGAATATTAAAAGAGAAGGTACAGTCAACCCTACATCCAGTGTTAACACTTGCACTCGAAAACCGCTCTTACGGCTACGACATAAAAGCGCTGTAAAATTTAAATTGTTCGCTCAGACCAGTGATGGGCGGTTGACTGTACCTAAGTATTAATTCCATCAGTCGATCAAAGTGACGACGGCGGCGAATTTTAATAGCATGTCTGAGAATTTCCTTCTAGTATTTAAATTACGTACCTTTTAAACTGACTTAGAGCGTACTAATTTATTTTGAAATTGTCTAGTAGACGATGACGACGAAATATTATGTTATAATATTTTCACTCACACTGAAAACTAATTTGACAAGATAAAACGCCTTTGTATTACAAACGTTACAGTAGAATAATAAATTAATTGAGTCTTTTAGATTTTACTGCTTAAAATCTAAAATAATTCGCAATCATGAACTTATATTGTATTTCTTCTATTTTTTCCATCGAATGATTTTTTCTTAATGTCCCTCGGGTATCATCGGATTTCCGAATACAAACGAATGCAAATTTCCATGTCCATCAATTATTAGATTTATGGTGTATCATAATTTGAATTCAGAACTAAATACTTTATTGTTGTTTTGTTTTGATTTCCGTGTGAACTATATAGAGCTGTAAAACTATTTTCCTATCTGTCGTGACTGCGACTTTAGCAGCTTTCCTCCCATTTTTTTTTAAATAAATTACATTAAGTTAAAAGAGTAAATAATTATCAACTCTATATAGTTTCAAGTCGATTGAGAACGTCCGGTCTGGACCAAGTGCAAAGGGCAACTGATAAAAATCCGACGACTGACGAAACACGAGGTTTGCCGAAGGACATTAAGAACCTAATTATTAATTACCTATTGTCACCTCAGATATTCATAAAGTAGACTAGATACCTACCTAGGAGTACTTACTGTCGGTCCATCACTTTGAACCTAGTCTGTCAAGTATTTGTTTTCAAAGATGAACTTGCACTAGGTACAATCTTCTTAGATTTCCCTTGACGACCGCAGATACAAAGAGACTTACATAGGTAAACACTTACCTTAGGTAAAGTACAGACGCCAGCACATCAAGCTACTACAATCTGTCAAATTTATTTAATAGATTTTCAACTTTATCGCTTCAGGTTAAGGTTCAAAGTTGATTGGGGAAATTTGACAGTTTCGGGTAGCTTGATGTGCTGGCGTCTGTACCTACGTGTAACATACTAGAGTCTGGCCACACTAACTCTGCAATGGAATAAATTGGCAACCCCAAAAAGTTTTATAATATATGGTATACTTTTACATCAGTCAGTTATGTCAGTTTCGGGGTTGTAAGTAGATCTAATGATTTTGATATTATGCCTTCTGATTTTTGCATCATAGATTATGTGTAATAGACTACGTCGTACATTATGCTCTACCTCCATACGATGACAAAACTGTATAAAATCCACACTGCATCGTGCTAAAGTGACTATTCTTTATCAAGAATAAATCAGAATATAAACAAAATAACCTATCAAAAATAAAAAGATAAACAAAGTATCAAATTCTTTTTTAGTAGGACAGGATGGTGTTGCCGTTTATAGATTTTTAAATTCCACCGTTTTTTTTACTTATGCAGACTTAGCGTGGCCAGATTCCAGACTCTAACTCGACTAGTCTTTGGAACAATAATTCATTATGTATTTATTTTGAAGACATCAAAACACTGCTCGTACAGTGTCGGTAACTACTGATCAAAATACCTGCCTTCAAATCTTCTGAAGGACATAAGCACCAAAGGAAAAGCATTAGTAATATTATGTAGAGACTAGCTTCTGCCCGCGATTTCGTCCGCGTGGAATAGTTATTTTGGGCTAACGCTAACTTTAACCCGCGACTTCGTTTACGTAAAAGGCGAAATTTAAAAAAAAAAACTTACAGACGCTAGCACTTCAAGCTACTACAATCTGTCAAATTTATTTAATAGATTTTCAACTTTATTGCTGAAATGTAAGGTTCAAAGTTGATTGGGAAAATTTGACAGTTTCGGGTAGCTTGATGTGCTGGCGTCTGTACGTTAAGGAGCTATTTTAGGTACCTACATCTTGCTTTTATCAGTAAGAGTGGAACTTTAAAACGTTAGGTAAAAGTACTGAGTCTTACAATCTTATATCACGATTCACGCCCTTCCCCCACATGACTGCCTTGCACATCATAAATGCGCGCGCAGTACCTACTTGATCATTATTTTGCTGCGATGTTATTTTAAAACTGCGATATCTCCTAAGATATTCATTGAAATCGAATGATGTTAAGGGCAATTTTGTTTTAAATTAAATACTTGTAATGAATAACGTATTTATTTGGATGAGGATTAATATCATGTTTATAAAACACCTTCGCAAATAATGCATTATTTTAGAACAAATTAGGTTAGCATAAAAAAGGTTATAGAGAAGAGAGCCAACCTTAAAAAATAGACATATGCTGTCGCGGACTTTTATTTAGGACTTTTAAAGAACTTTTTTTATTCTGTCATACATGATTTTTGCGAAACTTTAACCGTTTACGCAGCGCACGCAGAGGAAGCTCTCAAAAGAGAAAAAAAAACCCCGATTTTGAAACATTCTTCATTGGTGCTCCGCTCCTATTGGCTTCAAATCGGATCAGTAGTTCCTGAGATTAGCGCGTTCAAGCAAACAAACAAACAAACTCTTCAGCTTTATATATTAGTATAGAAAAGATTTGTATTTTTGTTTGTAATGAATAAAATCAAAAACTGCTGAACCGATTTAAGAAATTATTTCGTAGGCTATAATAAATTATAGAAAGAATATTATCGCGGATGAAGCTGACTGAAGTCTACCAACTACATGGAACATACAAATAGAGTAATGAGCATCAAAATCTTAACAAGAATGTATGAAGGAAATCGTCAACAGATATCAGTCTACTATTTCGCATCAAGTCTCATCGGCCCATTAGCTCAGTTGGTTAGAGCGTCGTGCTAATAACGCGAAGGTCGCGGGTTCGATCCCCTCATGGGCCACGAATTCTTTTTGTAATTTTTTTTCCAATGAAGAAGGAACATTTTGCTTTTTTAAATTCTTTATAAAATAAAATACTTTTAACTTCGTTCTGCAGGATCTGCTGATATTTATTAATTGTCTCGATTGAAACTTCTAACATACCGTATGTTAGTTAGAAGTTCATTCATGAAGTAGGTACCAAAACAATGATTATATTTTTGCTATTCTAAACTATCGTGTAAGTTCTCTCATAAATAATTTGCCGTTTCTGTTTCAAATAAATAAGGTATTCATCAATGCCCAAAAAAAGTAATATTTCCTTAATTAACAACTTAGAAAAATGCAACTTCTCCATTGCCCATGAGAAATAACTATAAGAGTACTTAATGATATATAAATAAAAAAATAAAATAAAAATATACAAAAAATGAGAAACACAAAAAGAGAATTTGGAGATGCTGGGATTTGAACCCAGGACTTTCAGCATGCGAAGCAGACACTCTACCACTGAGTTACATCCCCGATGTCAAAACAGCCGAAATTATAGATCATATTCACTAACCTCCTTCTGCTTATGATTAAAAATACTGAAGTCCAATAGTTGAGCCCTAATGTATAAATAATATTCGACTAAAAAAAACACTTATATTTTTATTAAAAAAACTAAATAAAAATTCAATATTAAAATTGAATTGAAATGTAAGTACAACACAACTTGTTGTACTTACATTTTTTTATTAGTCCAGGCAGATTTATAGCATAAATTTATATAAATAACAACTTTTCTCAGGCGTAATTTTTTTTGTTCACAGGTATTAGGTATCACAGAACGTGAATTCATGGACCAAATGGGAGTATATTTCGTTGGATTCGTCTCACAGTATGGCTACGACAGAGTTTTATCAGTACTTGGCAGGCACATGAGAGATTTCCTCAACGGATTGGACAATCTTCACGAGTATTTGAAATTCAGTTACCCGAGAATGAGGGCCCCCAGCTTTATATGCGAAAATGAGACAAGACAGGGACTGACGTTACATTATAGGTCTAAAAGAAGAGGATTTGTTTACTACGCTATGGGACAAATAAGAGAGGTGGGTATTATCAGTAATTATGATAACAGTTTTACTTATAAATATCGACAAAATGTACAAAAAAAAGGTAAGAAAGATGTGCAAAGAAAACAAAAACTTTATTTTGGAGGCGCCGGGTATCGATCCCGGTACCTCTCGCATGCTAAGCGAGCGCTCTACCATCTGAGCTACGCCCCCGGTTGAAGACAGTGTTTAAATAGTTGATCTAGTTCTGTTATAACAAATACAATCATGAGAAATATTGAATTCATTAAGATGTTTTATTTGAAAGTATTATTAATAGAGATTAAACACTCAATTTAATTAATTTTAATTCATGTATTAAAATTCATACAAGTGTAAAATCATAACTCGACCTGTATAACGCCATCTATTAAGCAGGTGTAACAACTATTAACGTCTTGCTCGTTTCTCAACCATGCCACTAGATGGCGCTATTCTTGAGAACTGCAATTTGAAATAATTTTTTGAAAATCCAACAATGCTAATGTTTTCTTCCAGGTAGCCCGCCATTTCTATCACAAAGAGATGCGAATAGAGTTATTACGGGAAGAATTACTATTCGATACAGTACACGTAACTTTTCAACTAACGTTCGACAATCGGGCCTTCACGCTAGCCTCTTTAGCTATGACCAGGGAAGAAAAACATCTGCCAATCAGTGCGTCCGTGCTGTTTGAAATATTCCCCTTTTGTATTGTGTTCGGGTAAGTGAATTTTATTTAATTTCATGAATTTATGTTTTATTTGCGATCTGTTTAGTCTAGTATAAAATTTAACTCCAGAAAAAAAAAAATACTTATACTTTTACCGACTGTTACTGATCATTAAAAAAAAATGAATATGGCGGGAATAATTACACTTATTAAAGTTCTATGTCAAGACTAGTCAAGAGTGTTTATTAGGGTATATCGCCGTTTATTGCATATTCGATATTTAGAATTTTAGAGGTCCGATTACACTGTAAATTTTTCATACATTTCCTACGGTTATTTTATTTATTTGGGAAAACAAACAGTGACACATTACATTTTATACGAATAAATACGGCCAAATGTGCAACCAACAAAATTTTCCACGGAATGTAGAAGTTACGAGATTTTAAGATGTAATGAATATAAAAAAAATACTTTTCTTAGTAGTAGTAGTATTTGAACAATTCTCACAAAAAACTTTTTTATTTTTCCTGTAAAAATTAGTTTTTACGATTACGATTTTATTGATAAATGATAAATGATTTTGTTTCTGTAAGTAGGTTTGTACCTACAAACACTTTTACACCTCAATCATATTTTAAAACTAGATGAGGTCGGCGTTTCCTATCTGACTACTCTGAGAAGAAAGGCCGAAACAAACTCAGAGGTCACAGTCTCTTTTAAAGTCCAGACATAATCTTGGTCAGATCATGTGAAGGCCATGTGGATTGGTGTCTGAAGTGGTCTTTAGAGGAAAGCATCACACAGATTGAGAGGGTCTGTCCAGTCAGTGCACGCATTTGTCAGTTATCGTGTAGCTCAACTCAGAATTTAAGGAGCTCAACGATTCGACGAACAATACCAAAAAAAGGACATTTGTGTAGGCCACATAAATTACTCAAACTGTCAGACCATGATTAAAACTAACTGAGAAAAAATTAAAAACAAAACAATTCGCCGGGGACAGCGATATTACAACACTGAACTTATTTAACTATTTAATTTCAGATCGGACATGGTAGTGAGAAGTATCGGCAACTCTTTGATGGTAATATTACCAGATTTAGTAGGAAAGAAAATAACCAACTGGTTCGACCTGGTGCGGCCGCTCATAGCCTTCAAGTTTCAGACTGTAAGTGCAGACTAATAGGTACCACATTCTTTTAAGTCCTACACGTACCTTCTTAGGTAAACCTACGGAAGATGTTCAGCGCATCACATTCATGCTTGAGTAGATAAACGCCCAGTGTCTAGAACGTAAATGATCATCATCATCATCATCAGCCTATAGCAGTCCACTGCTGGACATAGGCCTCTCCGATTGCACGCCATTCAGCACGATTCTTGGCAACTCTCATCCAGCTGCTACCTACCAGCCACCCTGCAAAGATCATCACTTCACCTAGCCTACCTTACGTTTGCCAATTCGCGGTCTCCACTCAAGAACATGTGTACCCCAACGGTCATCGGTTCTACGGCTGATATGGCCGGCCCATTGCCACTTCAGCTTGTTAATTCTGTGAGCTATGTCGATAACTTTGGTTCTCTGTCGGATCACTTCGTTCCGAATTCGATCCCTCAGAGAGACTCCAAGCATATCCCGCTCCATGGTTCGCTGAGCAACCTTAAATTTATGGACCAGCCGTACCGTGAGTGTCGACGCGTCAAAATTAAATTGAGTAGATAAACGCAAGTCAAGTGATGCGATGCGATTGGCCGTTGATAAATCATTCAACCAATCACAACAGTTTAAGCGCTCTTGACAATATTTATATTTTGTCCCATTAATTTTGCGATTATTTTACATGGAGAAACTGGCCCAATGACTTTATGAAAACGCTGAATAGATAAAAATACACATAACATAACATCACGCCTTGTTTCCCGGACAGGTAGGGTAGAGGTGTAGCTATAGTACTATCGAAGAAACGCATAACTAAGCAGTTTGAAAACAAAATCCCGTGCACACGACCCTTTTTTTTCGCAAGTAAGCCTTACTATAGCGGCCGAGCGCTGCAAGCAGAAATAGTCCTTACAGTATATACCTACATATGCGTTTCTTCGATGGTACCTACACCCACATTTCGCCAGTTATGTTTAAGTCCCATGTTACAGGGGGCGAGCCTATTGCCATCAACCGGGCACAAATCCAGACTCCGGGCTGCTACTGAGAAATTCTAGATAGAAAAACCCAATAACCCTTTGCCCGACCTGGAAATCGAACCCAAGACCTCACTTAACAGTAGCGCTTGCGACCACAAGACCAAGGAGGCAAAGATAAAGACATTTATTTTATTCGTCATTCTACAAATCCAGAACTATCATCATCCATTTTCCTTGTACTCATTTTTTTGGGTTCTGCGCAGGGTAGGTATCTTTTGCTTCCACACATCTCTATCAGCAGTTATATCAGTATTCAAATTCACCCCCATTTTAACCAAATCATTGTTCACAGAGTCCATTCACACCTAGATACTCAAAACTTTCCTCACTACATCGACATATCCCTATAACCTATAAATCTTGTATATCCTAAGTTCATGACAACGGATTTCCACACAAATTCTCGCTCATTTCTACATAGGTATTTCTATTCTTCAGATCTTAAACCGCACGAACAATATCTTCGAGCTGGTGACAGTGGAGGCTGTGATGCATGAGAAGGCTCCTGACAAACGCAACGAGTTGGTGCGACTGTCTGACGAAACCGAGGCAGCCACTGATAAGAATCTCAGGCTTAAAGGTAGGTAGGAGAAATGAATGGAAAGACGTCAATAAAGTAGGTATCCTGAAAATACATTTTTGTTTTCAAAGATGTAGGACAAATATGTGTTAATGGAAAAATAACTTTAACATCTCACACATAAAGCTACAACTTCAATATTTTATGCTCTCAATGGTAGATACAGGACCTAGCTAATAGTAATTCTGAAATCAATTTAATTAACACTAGAATAAAGTTGATATTTTTTAAGTGGTAAAAACAACGATTTGTAAACAAGGATTTGAATATTTAAGGTGCCTATCAATTTATACGTCTCGTACCAAATTTTGGGAAAATACACTGACGAGCAATACAAAAAAGCCACTTAATTATCAGGAAATTTTTCGAAACCACGCAAGATAGCTTCTTGAAGTAATTATAGCAACATTCAAGTGTGTTTAATAGCAAATAAAACACAAACACTTCTAAAACTGTTTTCAAGATTTTTTTTTACTTCATGTAGCTAACTTGTATGGTTTAGAAGATACTTAGAATTTTTGGCACTTTGCAAGTCGCTTTTTTACGTTTCTCGACAGTGTAGTTAAAGGGGTCGAAGTCTTTCAGGCAGAATAGAATTAGGAATAATGCCTGGATCAAAAAATTTTTTTTAAGTAATCCGTCAGTCAGATAGTTAAAAATTATTAGACACGTATTTTTTGCTTTATCATTTAAAAAAAATACTTGGATAAAACGCATTAATGTTGGGCCTCTCCCCAACATTAATGCGTTTTATCCAAGTATTTTTTGGGTTGAGTTGTTACGTCACAAGTATATAAGTATAAAATCAACATACTCGTGACGTCATGGCACATTTTAATTCAATTTATCGCTGTAATCTTTTGATAACGTAAAAAAAGAAAAAGTACGTGTCCAATATTTTTTAATAATCTACAAGACGGATAAAAATATTTGTTTAGTCATCATCCCTATTATTGAGAAAATACGTAAAGAAGCAGATAAACGGCTGAATTAATTGGATACCTAACCCTTTTCCTAAGGTATTTTTATTACGAGAGGGGTTAGGTTAGGTACAAACCCCAAATTAATGCAGCTGTTAGAACATAAAAAGGTCGATACCCGGACCTAGGTACTGTCGAAGAAATGCATATCTGTACACTGTAAGGACTATTCTTGCTTGCAACGCTCGGCCGCTATAGTAACGCTTACCTACGAAAAAAAAGGGTCGTGTGCACGGGATTTTCTTTTCAAATTGGTTAGATATGCGTTACCCCGATAGTACTTATTTTATTTGCCAGTGTCTTTTAGTAGACATAAGCGTTATCTATTTAGTTACCATTAATATGTTCTGGAAATAACGTACTGTGGGAATATTTCTAAAAGGGGATATCCCGCCTTCAAAACATGACCTACATAACCACTCATGACCTGGAAACAATTGCTCCCCTAATACTCATCAAATTACCACTAAGATTCCAATCTGACAGTTGAACAAACCGGACTCGAACCCACATCAATCGGTGTTACAGCTTCTTAATTGAATTTAACTTCGATAGACCGCCACTTCATTTTCAAACGTCTTTTTAAATTAAGTAGTTAAGGAAATTTCACAAAAATGATGGGGTACGACATCGGCCATCTTTTAAGTACATACTGCTACAACGCTACAATAGGTAAAGTCAGCGAAAATAATTGTTAAGCATGTTGACAAGACTACCAACTTAAATTGTCCGTGTAATCAAATCACAACTGTCATTCCTTGACAGTTGTATGAAATCTTAAAAACGAGCAATATTTGTATATAATAGGAATATACATTTGTACTCACGTTCTCGAAATCGGCTCTAACGATTTCGATGAAAGTTGCAATATAGGGGTTTACGGGGGCGAAAAATCGATCTAGCTATGTCTTATATCTGGGAAAATTCGTTTTCTCCGTATTTTCACCCGATCAGAGTTCGGTCGCCCAAAGTTTAGAACAAGATAATGAATAATGACATGAGAATAATGACATTAGAATAATGACATGGCAGCATGGAATTAGTAAGTACCTACTATCATGGCAGCATGGAATAGTAGGTACTACATGGATTAGTATGAACTTTCTTATACTATTAAATGAGCATTCTCTAATTTCACCAGAGCAGAGCTCGGTCGCCCAGGTACTAGCTATGAAACGGAAAATTGACATAGTATGTTAATTTGCTTAACAATTAATTTCTTTGACCGTAGGTACAACAAAACTTAACAATGAAACTCAGGGTCACGACCCTTGTAAATTATTTTCTTCTTATTCCACAAGAAAACTTTCCATCTTGTAAAACAAAAATGAAAATTGATGTGGATTGATGGACCCCACGACACAGGGAATCCTAGTGTGGGGTCCAGGGAAAACTTTACTATGGCATACATCAAGAACAACTCTAGAACTACCGTAGTTATCTCTTGTGACAACTAACTTTGATACCAACTGAAAGCTCAGCGTTTTGATAGACACAGGTTCTACCAGAGAAAGTTTCAACTTTATCCTCTATGGTACAAAATTCATTTTCATCTGAGAGTGTCTTTGTTCAACAAGGAGTGATCATTATTTATGAGGTCTCAGTTTCAGTTTCGCCGTAATCTGGCTCCGAACACAGGACAGCTCTAGTTATGTAGATGTACGAATAAGTTGATGGTGGTTACGAAAATCGCCAAGCATAATCCGCCTATAATGTTCCCACTGCTGGGACATAGGCCTCCTTTGTGAGATTACTTTGTGTAAATTATTTCAATACCACTGCCACAGATAATATAATACTACGTCACTGCTCTCAAAACGGTGAAGGAAAACATCGTGAGGAAACCGGCATGTCCTAGAACCCAAATTCGAAGACATGTGACATCTACCAACCCGCACTGGGCCTGCGTGTTAGATTGCGGCCCACTCACCGAGAGCAGGCCTGTGTCCCAACAGTGGGAACATTATAGGCTGATTATAAAGCGCCTGTCTGGGTTCGAACCTACGACTGCACGTCCGAACCCCGTTTTTTCACTCATAAGTCGCGACCATAACTATTGGGCCACCAACTGCTCTTCGAAATCACCAAGCTATTGAGGTTATCCGATACCACAAAGCACGGAGACGCCTCGGCGACTGCTAGATGCAGCATTGTCAACGTGTCAAGTGTGTCACCGTTTACTAGCACTACGACAGAAATGACGTATAGAAACTGACGGCCTTTGAAGGGTCCGAGACAGAAGTTGTGCGCTCCACGCACTTTCCGTGCTTTTTTTTGTTATTTTTTTTTAATTTGAACTCTGAGATCATGACTACTTAACCGGGCTTTCCTGTGGGTGCCTTAAGCTACTACACTTAAAACCTCCAGCCAGGGGTTATTCAACTATGCTAATTAAAACTAGGTGAACGCTCGCTAAGGGCACCCCCTGTGGGGTACGAACCTCGGTTTAGGGCGTCAACCGGAGGGAGGACATCAAGGATGGGACGGGCTGGATCAAAATTTTGATCATGATTATTAGTCGGGGAATTTAAAGCTACGTGCTCAGCTGCAACAACTGCTGCATGGCACCTCGTTATTTAGCAAGGGTCGGAGGGGAACACTTTCCGTGCCACGAATTTTATTAGTATGCACAGTTTCTAGTCTCTAGCTAGAGGCTGCTGGCACGATGATTTCGTGCTCTATGTCTGTTGGAAATAGATCTTCATTAGACTTATTCAGATTTGTTTGGAAATTAATTAAATTGATTCAAAGATAAGCCTTCTTGACAATACTCCTTAGTCATTTACGACATCGTAAGTGGCAAAAAATGTGCACTACTTACACAGATTTTTTGGGATAGATTCCAGTAGTGTACCCAGTTTGCAGTTTGAAAGACCTGGGCTAACTGCAAAAATCAGTACAGTGCAATTCTTTGTGACCTAACCAGATTTTTGTGTTTACGGTGACTAGGATACAATGTGAAGACTGTCAATTTAACTTAATTTTCATACAGAACACCTACTTTAGAGTAATATCTATTCATATAATCAATCCTAGTTCGTAATTTCATTCGTCAGCAGGGAAATTATAAAGTTAGTGTTTTCTCGCGCTTTCCATGAAAACCGCATTATCTCGTTTCTCGTGGACGCCACTTTAACTTAAACAGAAACTCAATTAGAAAATAAATTATGCGAAAATAACAAGGGACTTATTCAACAAGTTATTTTAATATGAAGATGATTGCTGGATTTGGAGACGTAGGTACAGACTTAGGAAAAATAAAACTTTGGACTACAAACTAGGACTTAAACGACGCATAGCTCTTTCGGAATCTCGACCTTAAGTCTGAAGTGTCACAAACTTTTGAAAGTTCGCGATTAATTACCAAAGACAAAGACCCTGAACAAAGGAGATAATTCTTAGGGATCTCGCGTACTAGACGGCCAGAACCTCGACTGAACCTCGAAACTGATACGAATCGCGCACTTATCAACGGCCAAATGGCCGCAGACCATATCTACAATACCACTAGAATGCCACGACTGGCCGGAGTCGTGGCCGTCTATTCCGCGAGATCTTTTAGTTCGGCATTTAGACAGAATAAACATAAACCTTACATCCAGACATTGACCCTCCGCAAGAAATATCCAACTAATCGATTGATAGATTAAGAGTAGTTACGCACTACGTCCGATCCGAATCCAAATTCAAGATCCGAGTTCAATTCGAATTGGTAATGTTCTAAATTCGGACGGACAGAGTTCGGATCTAGTGCGCAACCCCTCATACAAGTAGTACTATGGCTACTTTGGACCGACATTTCTTGGATTCGGATCGGCTACGGATCGGACTTAGTGCGTAACCGCTCTTACGAAACAACAGTAAACCAATGCGAAGACTAAGAGCGATTACGCACTACGTCCGATCCGTATCCGAATTCAAGATCCGAGTTCAATCTGAACTGGTAATGTTCTAAATTCGGACGGACAGAGTTCGGATCTAGTGCGCAACCTCTCATACAAAAAGTACTATGGCTACTTCGGAACGACATTTCTCGGATTCGGATTGGACGTAGTGCGTAACCGCTCTTACAAAACCACAGTAAACCAATATTCTATATGCGATCCATATTTAGTTAAGAATGCCAACAAAATGCCCTTCGAAAGGTGATGGTGATGTATCAACACAAAATTGCTTATCGTTGATCATCACCATCTGCCTAGCCTTTTCCCAACTAAGTACATTGGGGTCAGCTTCCAGTCTACCCGGATGCAGCTGAATACCAGTATTTTACATGGAGCGATTGCCTATCTGACCTCCACCACCCAGTTACTGGGTAATACGATACGATTACTTTACGTTGATGTTTGGTCAATTTTCCAGGCATGCAACCAAAGAAGCGCTTTGCGTATGACGGAAGACCTTTGCCTGACGTTATTAATTTACATCTTAAAGGTAGAGGAGACCAAAAAGCACAAAACTTGGCTGTAAACAACGTAGTCTGGGCACTAGACAATGTATTAAATATGGCACGATTACTTTTTAATGCAATCAATACTGTAAATACAAGACTATCTAGATGACTGGTGCACCAAGTAATTTTGGAATCTTTACCAAATTCACTGTATCCTTCTACTTAAAGATTTCTATTTAAGAAGAAACGCGATCTTGTGGTCGTTGGCGTTAATTTCATACTAACGAATTCCGGTTTTCTCCCTGCTCCCTAGTCCAAATATTTTTTTTACGATTTATATTATAATGTAACGTTATTTATTAAATTCTAAAATTAATATAATTATCCAAAAAAACAAAACATAGAGACATGGTAGTGGTAGATGTAGATTTTATCGTGAAAAAATATTTGGACTAGTATCATTAACCAAGGAGAAAAAAGAGATTCCATACGTTATAGGAATGAACGGCAACGACGACATGACCGCGTTTCCTCTTAACTCTAGTTCGGTGTTTAGAAATCACTTCTATTTATCTATCTTCTACTTACCTATCACTTTATAAGTTTACTTTTCTCAAGATTTTGGTTGCTTCTGAAAACTTTCAATGTGTTCGTCGAAATCTATTTGTAGACCCCAATCTTTTCCGACAAATATTTGGGCACTCGAGGAGGGTTTTTGCAAATCCACATCGTACTTCTTCTCGCACTGAATTATAAGTAAGATACTTTTACAAGATTTGTATAAGTATAAACTTGAAGTTCCTACTTATCCGAACTTTTGTGCTGTATATTTTTAGAATATTTGTGTTGAAAGGTTCTTTTGTTGATATTTAATTTTCCTCACCACCATCGTTGTTAAATCCAAATTAATTTCTCCTTTCTCTTTTTTGTAAATCAATTATTTTGACTCAATTCGTAAAATAAGTTTTAAATACATTCAGTTTTGTTCTTCAATCATCACTTTCTCGTAGAATATTCAATTTCTGCTCCATAGAGATTTTTAAGAGTATGTTTGTAAAATATTTGTCTATATCCAGGTCAAATGATCTACATGGACAACTGGCGGATGATGATGTACCTAGGCACTCCTGTGATGCCGGACCTAGCTGCTCTTGTGTCTACTGGGCTTTACATCAACGATCTCTCGATGCATGACTTTAGCAGGTAAATTGCAAATACTTTCACCGTCCGTAAAGTCGACGCAATAGTAAATGTTTAACAATAGTGTATTTTGAAATACTAGCAGCGCCCCACAGTTTCACCCGCATAAGTCTCGATCCCGTGGAAATATCGAGACAAAAAGTATCCTATGTGTTAATCCAGGTTATGATCCAAATACCGTGTTTGCCAAATTACATCCAAATCAGTTCAGTGAAGAGTAACAAACATCTTTCCATCCATCCTCAGAAACTTTCGCGTTTATCCTTAATATTATTAATGCGAAAGTAAGTTTGTTTGTTACGCTTTCACGCTAAAACGGCTGAACGGATTTGGATGAAATTTGGCACATATATAGATGATGCCCTGGAAAAGAACATAGAATACTTTTTTTTTCCCACGGGATCGAGACTTATGCGGGTGAAACTGCGGGGCGCAGCTAGTAATATTATAAAGTAAGATAAAATAAGATTAAATACTACCTTTTGTGCGTGACTTCGCTCACTTGGAGGTTGGGAATTATGTATTACCGGGATAAAAGTATTCTATGTCCTAACCCAAGTCATGGTCTACCCATGCGCCAAATTTCATTCAAATCCGTTCAGCCGATTTAGTATGAAAGTGTAACAAACAAACTCACTTTCACATTTATAATATTATGGTTAGGATGAAAGTGATCAAACGGCATTTAAAAATGAAGATCTAATTTAACACGTACGTACTTTTTCACAAATAACGTAATACACGAAGAAACAAATAAAAACACCATGATTCACAAGTTCTTTTATTTAAAACATACTTACTCCCGATATTCCAGAGACCTAATGTTAGCCGGAACACAGCAATCAGTGGAGTTGAAGCTAGCGTTAGATCAAGAACAGCAGAAGAGTAAAAAACTAGAAGAATCAATGAGGAAGCTGGACGAGGAGATGAAGAGGACGGACGAGTTGCTGTACCAGATGATACCGAAACAGGTAGCTGATAGACTGAGAAATGGAGAGAATCCTATAGACACGTGTGAGGTGAGTAACGTATCAGACTAATATAAAACTTCAGAAGCCAACTATCAATGCAACAATTCAATTAGCCTTTGCAGACAGATCGCAAATAAAAGGCAACCTGCAAGCAATCTTTAAATCGATGAAAACTAGTAATTAACTGACTAATTC
Source organism: Agrochola lychnidis (assembly GCA_963680765.1). Taxonomy (NCBI): domain Eukaryota; kingdom Metazoa; phylum Arthropoda; class Insecta; order Lepidoptera; family Noctuidae; genus Agrochola; species Agrochola lychnidis. Next base: position 8,133,486 of record OY796869.1, on the reverse strand, counting down.
TGGTTAATTGACTGCATTAAGTTAATCAATATCGTCTACTTACATACATAACTAAATTAGGTACATAATTTAATTAGGTTTTAAGAAGAATCTTTATTCTCACAAGAACATTACATTAGAATCACTTTATTATTCTTAAATCAAATCTGTTTGTCTGCCTTGTGAAATCTCTAGCTGTTCACTATTACACATTTCCCCAACTACATTTTGAGTTGATACTCATCGGTTATATTCATCAAATCCTCAAGCTTCAAACATACGTTCACAGTCCCTTGAGCAAACAGTAAATCAATATAGGATAGATCAGAGGCTGAGCAGAGAAGCAAGAGGCGATCGATCTCTTAATCCGGACTGAGATCATATTCCTAAAGCTTCCGTGGCCTTTGGGATTTGCATCTGCTCAAGAGCGATGAAAAATAAAATGTTTTCAAAAAGAACTAATTTATAATGCAAATTCAGTGATTGCTTTGATATTTTTGATTAGGCAACCGGTCTATCTTGTAAAAATCTAGAACAAGAATAGACCGACTGGAAAGTAAAAATACGAGCTCAAATATTATTTTCTAACAGAAAAAGTTTGGTAAATATTTGTGCCAAACTTTCCTGGAATCTTCCACCATTTTCTCACAAATATGTTAGTTTTCGTTTCCAAACCCCATTGTTATTCTGTCGCTTAACATATGATAAATATAAATCATATTACTATAACTCAATACTTGTCTCTCATATTGATAAGTCACGCGTCACGAATTTTCCTTGTACATTATCAGAATAACAATTACTTTGTACATCTTACAGTAACAAAGTAGATAGGTATCTACTTCCTAACATTGTATATACCTAATAAGTATTGGATTTAGTTTTGGAGTGTTCAAAAAAGTACCTAAGTAAGAATAATAGTTTAGACTTGAATCGTGGTTATGATCAATTGGCAATTAAGGATCAATGTTAGCCCAAGTATATGTTTTGTACTTACTCGGTGTCAGATATAGGTCCTGTCAAATAGTTTTTGAAATGAAATCAAATTCGTTCACGTTGTTTACCGCAAAATTACCCAGATTTTATGAACTGTTCATATCTTTTATTTCTAGATGACATAATCGTCGCTGATTACCTCAACACTTGATGCTAATAATAAATTATAAATATAAACGATATAACTGAACATCGTGTCTTAGTTATTTTCTAACAATGTGTTGCACGTCGTCAGCACGTTATTAATGACTGAAATGTGACGGCATGTAATTTTTCACGCGTGCTAAAGAATGTGTTATGTTTCCATGTTATCCTTTTAATATTCTTTCAGTATGACCTTATCTTGTTACGGTTTTATATTTTCAACAGACCTATGTGTTGAAAGGCTAAAACACAATAGAAAATGTTTATTTGCATATAATTATGTAGTGTTTGGTGCCATGTACATTCTTCCATATAGCATGCAAACATTCGTAATTATATCTAATACTTTAAGTAGTTGGTGACTCTCCAGTTTTTGGTAATAACAATAAAACTAAATAGAGTATTCATTCATCCACAGCAAGGCTCTCTCAAGAAGACTAGGAAAATTTAAAGATTAAGCTTATAATTAAGCAAAACATCATGAATAAAATTAAGTACAAACTGATTTTAACAGACATACTACCGCAACAGCAAACTTGTGACCCGGAAAATGAAAATCTTTTCACGAATTAATGACGGTTCAGTAAACCGGCCTCGCTCTCTGCTTACCCTTATCCGCTGTTTCGTTAGCCACACCCTACACAAACATGAATCCGTGCCGACTGGCTCTCAGATGAGATAAACGATAAGTTTAGTTTATTATAACAATGAATATGAGGTTTGCTCATTTATGGGATAATAGAGTTTAAAGTTTGTTTAAGTAAGTAGTGGTTGTCGTCTTAGTATGAACTAAAACTAACTAAAACTTGAAAACCTTTTAAATAGACTGTTATCTTTCTTATTTAACTAAGCTTTTTTTATTTCTGTTTTCTTATCTTTTTGCAATCTCGTTTATCGTCATCACAATTATTATCAATATTATTCCTATTTGCTGCTAAGAATTTTGCAACGTCAACGTTTGTGTTCAAGCTCTTCCTTGCTTCGAATCAATTTCTATAACGAATATCCACATAGTTTTTACTCCTCGCTTAAAACCAACGTCTACCTCCTCGCTTAAAACCAACGTCTACATCAGCATATTTCTTAATAAATTGGACCAGTGAACCTATATTCGTTTCCTCTATGTTACAAATATTATCAAATTTTCAGCTGGAATTTTATTATGTTTATCTTTTTCTGATTAAAACTCACTGCTGCCTTCCTTATACACCCGCAGATGTTCAACAGCGTATCGATCCTATTCTCTGACGTGGTGACCTTCACGGAGATCTGTTCCCGCATCACTCCTATGGAGGTGGTCTCCATGCTCAACGCCATGTACTCCATCTTTGATACGCTGACTGAGAGGAACCGGGTTTATAAGGTACGTTGAGTTCAGCATTCATAAAATAAAGTTGATCGACGAGGTGGCGAGATGGGCGGATGATATTGTTGCCGACGAGGACGATCCAGGGTCTTCTGGATGAGGCTAATGCAGGAGCGTGGGAATTGGTACAAGAAAATAAATACATATGCCCAGCAGTGGGTGAAGACGAGTTGTAGACTATGGTGATGATGAACTGACTTCATCAGTTTTATAGATGGACAAGGGGATTGTAAAATTTTGCGGATCAACCAGGTGAAGTTCGCGACAAACTGGATGTGAGAAGCAGAGTACCGGTCGCTGTGACGATGCTTTTGGTTTGGGAGAGGCCTATTTAAAGCAGTGGTTTTCAGTTCAGTTGGGATGTATATAGGAATTCTTGCTTAAAATTTAAAGAAAGTTTTAAACCTCTCTTTTAAGTCCCGTCAAAATCGGTCCAGCCGTTTCATAGATTACCCGGAACAAACAGACAGACATACGAACAGACAAAAATAAAAAATTGTGTTTTTGTTGTATGTACTGTATATACTTTCATATGCATTTAGTGAAAACTGTTATTATAACATTACAAACAGACACTTCAATTTTATTTATTTGATATACTCAACAAACATGGCGGGATATTATTGCGTAACACACTGACAGTAGCAATGGCTTTCATTTTGACAGTTCAACAACATTCATTACGTTGTTGAACAGACAAATTCGAAAATAAATGAAGCAATGGATTAGCAATATCCTTCAAAATCACTCAGATTGTAATTGAAAGTGTGTTACGCAATTAGGGTGCTGATTTATCAAATCGATATTCCAAGGCGAATTCTCTCGAACACTAGATGTTATCATCCAGATATAATCATTTAGTATAATTATCTCTGTCTGATCAATTCTAGGTAGAAACTATAGGCGATGCCTACATGGTGGTATCTGGAGCACCGGAGAAGGAAGACAATCATGCCGAGAAGGTGTGCGACATGGCGCTGGATATGGTCGACGCTATCACTGACTTGAAAGATCCTAGCACAGGTAACTATATAAAAGTTGCTGTTCTTGTTTCACCTAATTAATAGCAGATGTAAGTTGCTTATAGTCAAGATCAGGGATAAAATCAAGTTAAGGCGACGATAACCGACTTTTAATGATTTCATACTGAAGATCACGTCTAAACGAATAGTGTTAATGATTTGGAAAAAATATAGATAGATAGATAGATAGAATATTCTTTATTATGTACACCATAAAAATTACAGACATTAATATAGAAATTAAATCATTAAAGCATTTTCTTAATAATTTAATATAGGAATATTTTAGATTATGTTTATATTATATAGTGAAATTAATTTGTAAAGTTATGTCTAACGCGGATCAAAAACTGAGAATCACGCAAAATCCATCAAGCGTATTTTTCTTAAACCTTCACCGTTTTAAAGATAAATTAACTGTTGATATTTTAGTACGTATACTTGTTTTATTCGTAGGAGCTCGTGGATAAGTACTAACAGCCGCACGGGTCGATCCATCAGGTTAAGCTACGCTTGCCGGGGTTGGTCCGTGGATAGGTGACCATTTCTACATAGCGAGACTCCTCTGTGCCTCGGAAAACACGTTAAGCCGTTGGTCACGGCTGTCATTCGTGTATCTTCGACAGTCCTTACGGGTCGTCAGAAGCCCGAAAGTCTGATAACCAGTCTTACTAAGGGGTATCGTGTTACCTAGATACTGGGTTGTGGAGGTCAGATAGGCAATCGCTCCATGTAAAATACTAGTATTCAGCTGCATCCGGTTAGCCTGGAAGCCGACCCTAACATAGTTGGGAAAAGGCTAAGCAGATTGATTAACTTGTTTTATTAAAATACCTTTTGGTTTATGTATAACAAATTAATAATGCGTCTAATGTGGGACAGCGCTCCTTGATGGGCGAGTCCTATGGCTGGACGTACGACGCGTTGCGTGAGCTCAGTACAGAACACGCAAGCTAACCACTCAAGGTCACTGGCATATATCTGCGTCTTAATAAAAATCTTAACTTCATTCACTGATACACAACGCACAGCCTAAGCCGCTGGGTCATAACGAAAATGAGCACTAAAGGATTTTTGATAATTCATCCCCTAAACGAATTTAATAAAGGATCAGAGTTGTATGGAAGATCGTAACTTTGAGCACACGGCTTGTTAAACAGAAATTTCCACTATCCATGTTCTATGTTAAAGGGTTTGGTTACCCCATTTAGTCCTTCAGATGGACAATTGTGCGTGGGCCATGGTGGCTGTCGATGGTTATTCCAACCAGCTCACCTCCCTCCAGAAGTTTATTAGATTTCATGGTCTGTTCAGAACGTCTGTGAAAGATCTGGGTGACCCGAGGGTTTCTGTTCTAATCTTGGTGACGCCTGTACATTCAAAGAGCACATTCGCAACGGTTTCCTCAGCTTCCATGCATGCCCCGCACAGAGGACTGTCCGTTATGTCTATTGTGACCAACTATAATGGTAAAAAATATCATAATCCTTAAAATTCAAGCTTTACTAAATCGAGGTAGGAGACTCTTGACTTTAGTGGTCTAAACCGTAACTATATAGAAACTAGCACTAATAAGATGCCACCCTCACGAATAATATAGGTTATTAACTCTGGCACGTTGAACCAGCTATATTTAATCAGTCAGATTTTACGGAAAATCCGAGCAGTAAAAAGAACCATAATATAGTCGTTATCTACGCATTCTGAACATCAAAATAAGTGATATTGAGGAAAAATTATTGCTGAGAAACGACTTTCATTTTCGGTGTGAAAAATCGCTGTTTACGGCAACATGCAATGTAACATACACAAAACATTGTTCTGAAGGGTACATAGAACGGTACAGGAGTTGTAGAAGTACTTAAACATATAAAATTTAAAACTTGTTTTAGTGAAAAAATATCCGTGACCAGAAGATTCTACCCGTAATACAATCCTAACACAATTATTAAGTCAATACATTTCATATTTCCAGGATCCCATCTTTCAATAAGAGTGGGAGTTCACTCTGGGGCAGTGGTAGCAGGTATCGTCGGCCTCAAGATGCCTCGGTACTGCCTCTTCGGAGACTCAGTCAACACTGCCTCAAGAATGGAGTCTACATCAGAAGCTATGAGGATACATATCTCGCAGACAACACAGGAACTACTGTCGCCATCTTATATGGTGACTGAGAGAGGAGAGATACAGGTCAAAGGAAAAGGTAAGGATATAAATAGTTTTGTTTAGAGTTGGACTATTTAAAAGAAAAAGATTCCTTCATTGGTGACCCTACTGATTTATCGTCGGTAAGCATAATTTATATTGACATAATTTTACAATGGCATAACGAAATACAGCATAATGATCATTACGCATAATATTATTAGGCATAAATGTTTAGCCATAATGTTTATTACCATAAACACATAATTTTATAAAGCATAATGAATATAATGATATTTACATATAATGTTCTTTGGAATAAAAATAATAAAGCCTAATATAAGTCACATAAAAAATAAATATGTTCGCAGCTCAGGAGTGGCCCGAGGAACACCCCCGCCGCACCTTAACCTAATCCAATAGAGTAATTCCTAAATTATAATAAATAATGTTTATATTTATGGTTCATAATTTATAGACGAATAAATATTATGTCTTAAAAAAATTTGCAACTCCAAATTAAATGCCAAAACAAATTAGATCAAATGACAGTTATGCTAACCTTTGCATTATGCCAAAGTATTATTATGCTAATAAAAGTTGTGCGAAAACGTTATGCCAAACAATATTATGCCTTAAAATTTTATACCAAGAGGGGGATTCCCCAATCCAAGAATCTCTAGAATCATGTCAGACGTTTGAGAAACGAAATCATTGAAATTCAGAAAAATCGGATAAATAATCATCATTTCGTTCATTCTATGATTTGGGATTTACAAAAATCTGTGCAAAAATATAGTAACTAGTAGATGTTATGAATGATCATCATCAAATGTGCAATGTTTCTCATAAGCCAACACAAACCGTTGCAGGTGCAATGAAAACGTACTGGCTGGAAGGTCGCGAATCAAGACCATCCTTAACAAAAGTCATATCACCACAACTGACTCCTGGCACGGAACTAGAATGGGAAAGAGCTGCTGACGTCAGAGACAGTATTGCAGAACATTCAGCCCAACAAATGAACATCAAAGAAGCGCTAAATTCTGGAAGGATCCAGAATGCTGACAACCATCTCCCGAATGCCGTCAACTCTGGTCCCAACTCTTTAGCGAATAGTTCAGGGAATTTGATGACGGTTCAGAATACAACAGTTGTGAGGAGTTCTCAAATTTCGAATGCCCCGAAGACGACTATGACGTCACCGGTAGAAGAGAGACGGATGTACTCTCCGGTCACTTTTCAAGATGTAGCCAGGAGGAGTATAGCTAATTCACCAAATAGGACGGAAAGGGAACGAGGTGAGATATTTATTTATTTATTTGGCACCTCAACGACTTGCTCACTTAAACATACACATATATAAGTATTGTGAACTCGCCACTTACAGAAGTGCACAGTACTAGCAGAGAATTTAATGAATACAGGAAGTTTTATTTATCGTTAGTTGAATTATTTACAAAATAAAAATAAAATAAAATAAAAACAGATATTAATTATGGATATTAATTATGGATATTAATTATGGATATTAATTATGGATATTAATTATGGATATTAATTATGGATATTAATTATGGATATTAATTATGAATTATGTTCACAATTACGATGAAATATTTAACTAAATAACAAAAAAAAAAGACCTATGAAGAAGGAAATGGAAATACAATTTTATTAATAGGCGGCTTGTGTCGCACAAAGGTTTTGAGACTCTGAGCTAGTTAAAAGTCTCGTATACACAACATATTAATCTAAAATATGTAAAAATATAATAATTTAAATATTAAAAACATGATCTTCATTTCATTCTATAGAGTCAAGATCAAATTCAACTAGTGTAGCTGGGATGTGGACAGATGCAGAATCCGTGGAACCACTAAGAACAGCGACAGCTACAACCATAGACAGCCTGAATTCGTCAATCTGGTAATTATAATCACTGTCAGTTTTCGGGAAATCATAAAGTACAGTCCTAAGCTTTCACAGTGATTTTACCTTTGATTTTGTATCAGTGTTGAAATCACGGTGATCTTTATTCTTGTTACAATACGATTGCTGTTAGGTTGCTACCACTGACAAGGCTGTCAAAATCACAGTGATCTCTATTCTCGGTACAATAAGGTTGCTGTTGGTTTGCAGCCACTGACAAGGCTGTCAAAATCACAGTGATCTCTATTCTCGGTACAATAAGGTTGCTGTTGGTTTGCTGCCACTGACAAGGCTGTTAAAATCACAGTGATCTCTATTCTCGGTGCAATAAGGTTGCTGTTGAGTTGCTGCTGTCACAGGTGCAATAACTGTGAAAGGACTGTAAATTGTGATTGAGGATCACCTTGTGTTGACGTATTGACTAATCGTTTTCACAATGCTGGAATATTTTAATTGCCTGGCAGCCATGTTGTAAAATCAAGATAATCTTAAGTTACAGTTCAACGTCCCCTTGCAGAGTTGGGACTGCGCCACAACCCAAAGACCGAGATACTGATAATATAATTGACACTGTGAGTCATACTAAATTAATAGTTATTATGAAAAAGAATCCATAAAACTAAATAAATCGTTTATGGATAACGAAGTTCAGATTCCACCAGTTTATACTAAATCACATTTTGGGGTGTGCATGTGCATGGAAACACACAATATTTTTCGCTTCGACTAAAAACCTTGAAATGTTGCTACTCTGAACTGCTTGACACCTAAAATTGCTAAAACATTTCGGTGGTGGATCACAAAGAATTTGGTGGAGGGTCTAAAAATTTTTCAACATTTTTCGCCCACCCGAATTGAAGATCAGTTAGTATGACCGCTGAAATGTTCTAGATATCGTTAACTAGCCCACGGCTAACGTTTGGATGCTTCACGCTAATCCAACAGTGCGTCGCGCGGATCTCGCCCACACGGTCGGCTCCGCCAGCTATAGGTGATTCCTATTCTACTCTCAGACCCGAGACAGCATCTTCGATTACAGCCAAGCATAGTGGGGATGAAATAGGTAAGCAGGTAATGTTCAGTAAGAAAGATTATTTAATGCAAGATGGTATAAGGGAAGTACCCAGACCCCAACCTGAACACCAATCAATTGTTTGTGAAACATCTTATCATCTATGTATGCAAACTATTTTAAACAAATTATCAAAACCCTTTTCTAGGTACGAAAATATTGTTATTTATTCTTACAAGTACCTATTCTTACACTGAATGTTAATGTCTGGAATTGTGTGTTTCTGTTACCACATGCAAAAGAACTAACAAAATGAGCAGTGACACTTGATGATACCCTTTCACTGAATCCACAGTTTAAAATCAGGCAAATCTTTAACGCTCAAAGCCTAAAAGGAATAGTTGATATTAAAACATGTTTATCTTCTTCAGAAACAGACACCGAATACCAAGACGCCCACAATGACATGAACCAAGTACCACACCTATGCACCCAAGAATCTATTGAAAATCATCCTAAACCTGGCAAAGTTGGTAGATTCAAAGCGCGAATAGCTCCCGGACACAACAAAACTTGTTCAGTACACAAACAAGTACCCAGAGATTTCTCTAATAAAGAGAAACAGCAGCTGCAACAAGGGAATGTCAATCCTCATGGTCATCATCACACGAAGAATGTAAACCATCATCAGTGTTGTGGGGCATTCGGAAACCCTCATGTAAGACATAAAAATAATTCTAGTTGTCATCTTATTTAAAGGTTTAAATAGTTTTTTTAATTCACCTGTTTTGCCCTCTGATAACTAAATGCACAATTTGTAATTATAACATTATCTTCTTCAGTGTCTTTCTGTGCAGTTTCTTAATCTTATTTTTTATTATTATGAGTACAGTACCTATTAAATTCTTTTTCATGAACCTGAGAATAGTTGTTATCATAAATCTTACATTCAGTAAAGGTTGTATAATTGTAGTTCTATTTTCGTCTTTAATAACTTTGCATAAATCCATATTGTCGCGTGAGGGTAAAACGGGTTTCTAGTGTATAATATCAAAATCAGAATTGTTAATATCAGTATTTTAACAGAATAATCTATTAATATTCTCGGCCTAATGTATCGTTTTGAAAACCTATTTAAAATTCACTTCTAGTCCATAAACAATTTTTATATTACGAAATAATACAAATAGGTGTAGAAGATATAGTTATTATGACTGTACTTAATTACTTTTGTAAGTATCAGATAAAGTCTTTAATTCGTGCAAATTAAAATTTTCTCCACCATGTTTTGTCTCAAAAATATCTGAAAAAATTTATTATAAGAGCTTTAAAATTGGTGGAACATTCTTATCGTGAAAAATATTTAACTTTTTTAGTATTTAATAGATCTCAGACGAATACATCCCAAAAATAATTCCAAAGATTATTGTTACGAAAAGAAAGAAAAAAAATCAAGTTATGAGCTTTACAAGATGACAATAGAAACTAAACATAAATATTTAAAAAAATATCAAAATATTTGACGCTGTTTGACGGCGGTTTTGGAGTAAGAGAAAAATAGATAATTTACCATAAACGTATTAATTATAGAATATATTTTCTTGTACACGCAAAGACGATATTTTTATTGTACCTTTATTGTAGATAGAACGTTACTTAGTAACTACAAAAGGTCTTTTCGGATCGTCTTTTTTAGAATTTAAAGGGCGTAGCAGGCAGGTCATCAACTTTATCTTTATTATGTCTAAGACCACGGTTTTATTATTCTTCTCCAATAATAGCATTGGTTTTTAACATTTCATACGCGACTGAAATGATTATGTGTAACTTCCTACTTAAAAATTTGTATACGACTCGCTGTTAATAATTTTCTAAAACTAAAATATGTAATCATTTATCCCATCAAAATGTATATTTTCTAACTTTTGTAAATTATGTACTTATTAATGTCCTCGCTACGCCCAATTAATTTAACTCACTAGGCACAATTTATTTAATATTTGTAATAATATTAATCCTGTATTTAGGAACTTACAGGAGCCACGATCAATGTAGATGTTAAGTTTAAAAAGAAATAAAAGTTTTTTTCTGTATCGACATCTATTGTACCTACGTACTGGGTAATACGTACTTATCGCGCTGAACTAAAAAGATTTTTCCTATTTAATTTTAAAATAATAGGTATGTATTTAAAATTATTTTTACTTACAAAAAATTTATATTTTGAAAAATGTTTTTAAAATATAAATTTTACCTTAATTATTTTTGTTTTTTAAAACTATTATAAAAAAATTATTTCGAACAAATCATTTGCGATACGCTGCCTTTATCGTTTACCCTGTATTCTTTCACACTTGGAAAATATTTCCTTAAAATAGCGTTTATTATATTATGTAAGTACTCAGTAAGTAGGTACATAGATATTTATATTAATTTTCAACAATAGTTGTATAGCTGAAATGCACCGCGTAGCTAAGTGTTGTGAGTCAATTAAATTAATATTTATCGTATCTAGTCCTTTTGAGATTATCCATGTTGTATTTTACATGTTCTTTATCTTTTTTTTTATAATTTGTTTTTTTTTTTGTACATTATATTTTTTTGTTATTTTAAGAATCTGACGTTAAATAAAAGCTTTAATAATGTGACTTTTATACTTTTAATTATAAGTTCTTTAAAACAAATGTTCAGGAAAGTTATAGAGGTCTTAACGGTAATGTTGTGTTTCATTTTTTATTATAATGTTATATCGATATAATTTGGTCCAAAAATATTCAATCCTACTTCATTTTCCAGATCTTCAGATTCACCTAAGCAATTGTACACATAAGCACTTCCATTATTGCAGTACTTTACCACTTACGAACATACTATTATTTATATAATTCATAGGTACAATGAAATTAACTAGGAAAATCTGCGAACAACCCGATAAAAGCTGAAAGTGCAAAAAAGTTAAAAAAAAAACCAGTGGCACTCCGGGAGTGCCGACAGAAGTGAAAACTTGAAAAAATGCGTTGATGTCTTTTACTCCACGCACCGCGGTAATCAACGCGTTGATGTCTTTTTAATGGTCAAAAGCTGGTGTCGTCACAGTGTCGCGAAATCAATGGTTTAGTCCTATCTCAAAAATTCCCAACGCGCCTAATGAAGTTTTCACTGCAGTAAGTACGTGACGTCATAATAATCTAGATCTCCAAGATATGAGAAATCACGTTACCTGTAAAATATTTAAGGCGACAATAACTGACTTTTAATGATTTTATACTGAAGATGACGTCTAAACGAGTAGTGTTAATGATTTGGAAAAAAATATATGTTAAATAGAGCATTTTTTTAATATTTTAATATAGGCATATTTTAGATTATGTTTATATTACATAGTGAAATTAATTTGTAAAGTTATGTCTAACGCGGATAAAAAACTGAGAATGACGCAAAATCTATCAAGCGTATTTTTCTGAAACCTTCACCATTTTAAAGATAATTTAACTATTAATCTTTTAGTATACGTGTTTTATTCAAATACCTTTTGTTTTACATATAATAAATTAATAATGCGTTTAATTTGGGACAGCGCTCCTTGATGGGCGAGTTCTATTACTGGCTGGACGTACGACGCGTTGCGTGAGCTCAGTACAGAACACGCAAGCTAACCACTCAAGGTCACTGTCATATATCTGCGTCTTAAATGAACATTTACAACTTCACAAGTATAATAGGTAGCTGTATTATTTTAATGTAGGTAGTTCATTTAACAAGTGTAATCGTAAGTTGCGTCTTAAATGGATAACTTGTAATCCCCTTTTTGAGTTTTCAAATATCTCAAAAACTAGACGTCCTCCGACTGATCGGCAACTTGATATTGACGTGACTGACGTGTGTGCATGAACCTTAACCAAAGTTTTTTTCATTGGAACTAGAATCCCGACTTTTTGTTCATCATCTGCCTAACCTTTTCCCAACTATGTTGGGGTCGGCTTCCAGTCTAACCGGATGCAGCTGAATACCAGTATTTTACATGGAGCGACTGCCTATCTGACCTCCACAACCCAGTTACTGGGTAATACGATACTCCTTGGTAAGACTGGTTGTCAGACTTTTTTGGGCTTCTGACGACCCGTAACGACTGTCAAAGATCCACGAATGACAGCTGGGACCAATGGCTTAACGTGCTTTCCGAGGCACGGAGGGGTCTTGGTATGTAAAGATGGTCACCCATCCACGGACCAACCGCGGCAAGCGTAGCTTAACCTGATCGATCGACCCGTGCAGCTGTTATTACTTAGCCACAAGCCCCTCATAATCCCGACTTTTTGTTATTTGCAAATATTTCAAGAACTAGACCTAAAAAATAATGAAATTTTAATCCCCCCCTTGAGTATTTGCTCGAAATACTTAAGTATTCAGATTAGCGGATGACCTTTAATTGACCTTGACCGTGACCCTTGGCAAAAATTGTTGGATTTATAATCGGAAAGTCAGGTTTCAGAACGGCAAACTTAATTATGTTTTAAACAATCTGCCTAGCCTTTTCCCAACGATGTTGGGGTCGGCTTCCAGTCTTACCGGATGCAGCCGAATACCAGTATTTTACATGGAGCAACTGCCTATCTGACCTCCACAACCCAATAACTAGTTAATACGATACCCCTTGGTAAGACTGCTTGTCAGACTTTCGGGCTTCTGACGACCCGTAAAGACTGTAAAAGATCCACGAATGACAGCCGGGACCAACGGCTTAACGTGCTTTCCGAGGCACGCAGGAGTCTCAGTGTGTAGAAATGGTCACCCATCCACGGACCAACCCCGGAAAGCGTAGCTTAACCGGATGGATCGCCCCGTGCGGCTGTTAGTACTTAGCCACGTACTCTTCTAGTTTTTGTGATATTTGGTAAAAACTCAAACTTCATTATGTGACACGAACTGTAAATCCAACAAATTTTGCATTAGAACTAGGAATCCCCTTTTTGAGTTTTTCCCAAATATCTCAAAAACTAGACATCCTAGGCCAAAAATAATGAATTTTTCGTCCTCCTCTTATATTACACACCCCGGAATATTAAACTACAGATTAATGGATGACCTTTAATTGACCCCGACCGTGACCTCTGTCAAAATTGTTGGATTTATCTCTTTATTGAAGTGAAACTTCTTAGGCGACAATTAAGAAGAGATTTGAGAATGAAATTTCAAGGACGCGTCACGTTTAGGGTCTTTTCGTTACAAAAGAGAGAAGAAAGATATAACTCTCTCTGTCTCTCACTTAAATCTCTCTTATTCTTAATTTTTTTTAAAGTTTCACTTCGATCACGTGTTTTTATTTATTCATTTTTATTATTATTTTGAATTGAGAATTACAATTTGACATTTCTTATCGTTTATGTCACTGTTTTGTTACGGAAAAATGTTTATGTCACATAATATTTTTAAACTTTTATTAGATACATGCTTTTTACCAGACTGCGGCGGAGTCCAAAAGGAGAGTAATGTTTTTAAAGATATCATTATATTATTTATTTGTTTACCTCTTGTATAAGTAGGTACCACTCTGTACAAACATGCTTGAAAGTTACCATTTTAATTTAATTGCCAACCTTGTGAATCTCACTTTTGTGGTATTAAAAAAAGCATCCAAAATGTTTGGTTATTTCATTTTTCAACCCTTCAACTACCGTAAAATGTTCCTTGTAGATCCATAAAATCCCTGTTCGCAAATCGTGAAATCGTAAGCTATTGGGGATAAAATGGAAAAAACAAATCAAGAGAAAGTTCCTTAATTCTTTATTTTATATACGGTATTGTTAAGTATAAAATACCATGTAATTAAATAACAATTACTACTTCCATAAAAGTTAACAACAACACTTATATGAGCAAACGTAACAATAGGAAAATCTAGACGGAAGTATTGTTACGTCAACAACTTCAATTATAAAAATAGGAATCTACACATTTCCACGTTACATAAAGACAATACTGTTTCCGTTAGTTAAGTTACGAAAGAAAACGAATTACTTAAAACATCGTGGAAAAACACATTAAAATGTAGTCATTAAAATATAATAACTAAACAACTATCCGCACTTATTAGCATAATCTAAACTTTGTTCTTAATAATCAAAGCTAAAATAATATATTTAAATACATAGGAAACTACAAAATGAAAAATGAATTACACTATAAAGGCCGACCGCTTAAAGGCTACTGCAGACTGGCGCGACACGACTGACAATTTTTTCGTGACAAAACTTCACGGAAGAATAAATACCGGTGTCGCGTCGCGCCAGTCTGCACGAGGCTTAACTACGTCCGTTCCTGAGGTCGTTGCGCAGTGCGGGAGGGTGTCGTGATGCGAGAGCTCACTGTTCAGTGATTCATCAACTTGTGACAATTGTCACCCCTCCCGCACCGCGCACGGACTCAGTTAAGCGGTCGGCCTACAGCACCCTTTATCTTACTCAAAACTTAGCTCAGTTCCTTTCAAATGCTGTTCCGCCCACTCATCGAATCTTCTAGACAAATCATCGGACATGTAATTCTTCCAGTCCCCAATTTCCCCTTTCCGGATGAACCTCAAATCTGTGGACTCCAAATAGCTCACTCCGAATGACTTTTCCAAGATGGCTTCCAAGTTGACAGCTCGATTCGTCTTCATATTTTGGAAGGAGAGATGGTCGCATAGTTTGTCCACTTGAGTGTCGCTGAGCTCTTTATTCAGGAAATGAGCAGTTCTCCTGACCACAGAAGGGAGATCATGCTTCATCTCTTCGAATTTTATGAAGAGAACATTCGGGTCGTGACGACGGTTCCAGAAACCTGAGTAATAAAACTTTTATTGTAATAATGAAAGGTGATGTTATAAAAATTACAATCTGGGCAAGGACCAAACTTGATTTTAAAAGAGTGACGTATTATCATATAGGACGAAAAAAGAGGAGAGTATGTTTTATAAATGGATGTGCAGAATAAATAAAAATTCATGTTTAAAGTTCTAGTGATCTTACCCAGTATATGGTTCCATACGGGTCCGAAGGGCGCGCGGTCCTTCATGAAGAGGTCGCAGAACTCCTCAAAGGTCCCTTTGAGTCCATGCACCAGGGTGCAGTAGTGGTAGTACGATACCACCATGTCTTTTGGGTTGCGGGACGTGTATATCACCTGTTAAAGACCAACTCTTTTAGGCCTATGTATGTCGTCAAGAAGCACAAACTAAGGAAAAATACTTATTTGTAAAAGTAGATAAAAGGACCAATATCTTGAAGATGAAGTTTGTTTCACAAATAGCTAGATCACACCACACAAGGCTACTTATGGAGGTAGCTTATACGTTATTCGTTAGTAATATATTAAAAAGTACATGGCAGTCACCCAGTTTTATGGGCCTACCACACGCTTAAGCTTCATCACAGTTTTGCCTGCGCAGGCCGGTTTGTACACGGTTTGTAAAACTCACCGAAAAAACTGAAGGCAAACTTAGGCAAAACTGTGGTGAAGCTTGTGCGTGTAGTAGGCCCATTAGATCTCATAGAACCAGAACCTGCAGGGTAATTGCGTAGTAATAACACAAAATGGCAATCGATCGCAATTCCTTTCATTTTGACAGTTCAGCCAGGTTCACTGTGTTATTTACGTTGCTGAGCAGACGAATTTTATAAACCTATGAAGCAATGGATGTTAAAATTAAAGGCATTTCGATAAATTGCCATTTTATGTGCTAAGTACGCAATATCCCGCTGATCGGTATTCCTCTGAGCTATATCAAACCAGTGACAAAAATATGACAGTGATTCTAACCCTGGAGAACGCCTAGTTCTAGGATTATCAATTTGACTTTAACAAACCTCCAAAGCTAGATAAATTTATAATACTTTACCTTAGGCTTAGCAGAACCATCATCGTTCTCAATATCAACAGGCAGAAGATCCCAGGGCAGATGGCTGCGGATGTAGCGAGGGTACGGCAGACGGTGCTTCACCAAGTCCACGGATGTGCCCTGGACCGACTCCTTGTGCCAGGTCGAGTGGCCAGCCACCATGATGCAAGATAGCTCCACTAGGGGACATCTTATCTGGGAGTAGGAAATTAATGACCTAGTAGTCAATGCTAACATTTATGCGTTGTTCAGATAGAAGCGGCTTGCGATGGCGGTCTTAACTGCGGTCAGAGAAATCAATTACTACCAAAACTGTCGGCCATCGAGCTTACCAACGTCACCACTGCCTGTCTAAACAATGCATGATATTTGCTTGAGTAGTACAAAACCATGGACTTATTATACAAACGTGTCTCAACAATATTGTAGTCTAGTCTAGCTATCATAACTTCTTTTCTCAAAAAGGGTACACGATCCAACACCAACCTACAACACAACAATGTAAGTGTCAAATTGAGCTTTAGAGAAAAAGTACTTCAATAAGAGTTTTTAATTATTTTGTCATAAATTATTATTTTAGAAGGTAACTTAATTTCAATATTTTTGTAATACAAAAAATTATTTGAAATCACCTTAGTTACAACCGGACACAAATTATCTCTTTCAAAACGAACTTTCCTGTTTGATAAAAAATGTTTGGTCACCCTATTAGAAAGAGATAAACAGCCTCGGTATACATGTCTCTCTCTGCTCGTGTTTTTGGTACGAGAGCTCAGTCCAGTTTGATTAATAAGTCCATGTACAAAACATAGTAAAGTTGTGACCACAGATTTAGAGTCTGTGGTTGTGACCACAGGGCCACGCCTGCATGCTCTTTGTTAATATATTTTTATGATTATTACGTTCCTAGTTACCCAGACAATGAGTTAGCTATTTAGGAAAATGTTTATCAAGCTACATTGCACAAACAATTGATCGAAGCAGAAATAGTCATCGTAGCCGAAATCTGGGTTAAGTATCAGTCAGACAAAACGGCGATATGGCTTATAAATCCATACTATTCGAGTTTACAAAGTAGAAAAATGTCATATAACGCGTAGGTAGGTACCTGTTGCAGAGATTTAGCGCCTTCGTAATCCAAATCGTGCCCGATGAGCCACACCATTTCCTGTGCCCATGTAGAACCTGGATACAAAAGATACTATTCAAGACTAAAACTCTAGTTAACACTTTCGACTCCACACATTTTTCATAACATAACATAACATAACATCACGCCTTGTTTCCCCGAAGGGTCGGGCAGAGCTGTCCCTGTAGCAGGTACACCCACATTTCGCCAGTTATGTTTAAGTCCCATGTAATAGGAGGCGACCCTATTGCCATCAACCGGGCATAAATCCAGACTCCGAGCTGCTACTGCGAAATTTCAGATAAAAAAACCCAATAACACTTTGCCAGACCCGGGAATCGAACCCAGGACCTCA
Source organism: Agrochola lychnidis (assembly GCA_963680765.1). Classification (NCBI taxonomy): domain Eukaryota; kingdom Metazoa; phylum Arthropoda; class Insecta; order Lepidoptera; family Noctuidae; genus Agrochola; species Agrochola lychnidis. The sequence continues at coordinate 8,115,530 of OY796869.1, read as the reverse complement.
TGCTCAGCAGTAGCGCTTGCGACCACTAGACCAACGAGGCAGACTATGTAGAGTATAGAGTTCATACACCATGCCGCCATACATATTGCAAGTTGACTCCAGGAACCCTCACCGGCATTACATTTGCGCTAAAGTTAACCCTCGAGGAGTGTCGCGGCATTAGGTTTGAAATCTTGTTAAAATATACAATTGATTTTATTTTCACAGTTTATAACGCCGAATTCGTGTTAACCACTGAACGTGTTAACCATGGGTTCAGTGGTTACAAGTTCGACTGCAAAGTGTGAACTGGGTTCGATCCCCAGGTCAGGCAAAGTGTTAGAAGTTATATGAAACAACACAGCAGGCGAAATGTGGATGGTCCTACTATAAAAGGTTCAACTAATATAGGAATTTAATAGGTGGGTTCAGTCGTGACGTTGTTACGGGAAATCAAAAATAAATATGAAAAAGAAAAACAGATATTATAAGGTTGAAATCAGAGATGTTACGGAAGTCGTTTTACCGGAACCGGACCTGGAATCGGAGGTTTTAAATTTGATTGATCGGAACCGGAACCGGAACCGGAGTCGGAGGCGAAAGTAGAAGAAAGGTGTGTTAAGGGAAGGCTTAGTTAAAAAAATAGAAATATAATTCAGTCTCTTTAATCAGTCTCTTTGATTATGCTCTTTAATCTGTCAAATAAAAGCGATAACATCCACCAACAAAACAATGAACTAAGACTGAGCGCAAGTTTGTACGCGCTCTAGTCACGTGCATCGCTGCGTTTCGAACTTCGGTATAATTTCGATTCAAAATTATCGGAACCCAAGTCGGAATCGGAGGTGTAAAATTAATCGGAAATTCTGAGCTTTCGGAATCGGAACCGAAGCTCCGTAATATCCTTGGTTGAAATCCACACTAATAGTCCGATAGATAAAATGGTGCCGATTCCCTTGTTCACAAACTAAACTAAATTTAAGTTCAGTGCATCTTTTTCTTTCTATTTCATTAAGAAAAACACAGAAGATAAATTTTAGTTTAGTCCTGTCAAATTAATCAGCGCCTGTCAGTCTCCATACAAGTTTAGATGTGATTAAAAACTTGCCTACTAAAATTACGTCAATTTACGTCAAGCGCTGATTAATTTGACAGGACTAAACTAAAATTTATCTTCTGTCCTTTTCTTAATGAAATAGAAAGAAAAAGATGCACTGAACTTAAATTTAGTTTAGTTTGTGAACAAGAGAATCGCCACCAATGTATTACATAATAGGTGGGTAGGTAAAAATCACAGAAAAAAACATATATACTCACCAGTCCTAGGATAAGAGCACATCCAGACATCGGTATTCTTGACTTCCATATCCAAAATGTCCTGCCCAATAGTCATGTAATCAGCAGGCAGAATCACCCTTCCCGGATTAATCTCCGACATACAATCCTTTTTGTCGAACATTCTATCCAACAGATCACCTGTTTCCGGATCCAATTTCGAAAACGTCAATACTGGTTTCGTCTTCATTTTGACAGCAAAAAACTTTTTTTTTTCTAGAGGTTTTAAATCAGGCTGTCTGTAAGACGTCCAGTGAATGCCCTCAACGGAAGTGTTGTGATTCCATAGTGCATCGGTGCATCGCGTTTCCCTCGCTTATTGCAGAAAGCCGTTTACTTTCTACCAATAGGAATACCAGTATTGTACGCGGATAAAGGACAGTTAGGAAATTATACTTTAATGCTAAGGGGGACAGACAGGTATATAATTTAATAAAACAAAACATAAATAATGTGAGAATTCGCAGCTCCGGTTGGTTTGACTTGCGGTCGACTTTAAATTGATCCAATTAATAAACATCCACACAGCATATTTTGAGTAGGGGCTTGTGGCTAAGTAATAACAGCTGCACGGATCGATCGATCAGGTTAAGCTACGCTTGCCGCGGTTGGTCCGTGGATGGGTGACCATCTTTACATACCAAGTCCCCTCCGTGCCTCGGAAAGCACGTTAAGCTGTTGGTCCCGGCTGTCATTTGTAGATCTTTGACTGTCGTTACGGGTAGTTAGAAGCCCAAAAAGTCTGACAACCAGTCTTACCAAGGGGTATGGTGTTACCTAGTCACTAAGTTGTGGAGGTCAGATAGGCAGTCGCTCCATGTAAAATACTGGTATTCAGCTGCATCCGGTTAGACTGGAAGCCGACCCCAACATAGTTGGGAAAAGGCTAGGCAGATGATGATGACAGCATATTTTGAGTCTAAGTAAAATGGTAGGTCTTTTGCCAGTTAACGAATACCCACAGATAAAAAAACAGTGTTTGTTCAAAATAAGCTACGACTTATTTATGGAAAGAAGGACCAAAAGCGTAATAGAACTAATTTTAATATAAAGGTGTATTGTATAATTTTACTTAAACTACTTAGCTACTGGAACTGATGTCAGGAACTTGCTCCTATTTTGTTTTCTACCATGGTTACCCTAGGAATGCACTGTGCATAACAAGCCTGGCCGGTTGGAGCTTTATTAGCTTTTAGTCTCATCTGAACTAACCTACCACCTGGCTATGCCATGACTAGGCGTAGGTAGAGAGGTACCTACCGCGATACCAACAAGGCAGATAAAATAAGATTTACGTTAATGCATTAGGTACCATCGTGGACACTGGCGGTGGACTACTTTTCAACCTTATTAGGTACTAAGGGCTTAAGACATAAGGGTGACAAGTGGTCGACCGCCATTGTCCGCGGTTGTACCTTCAGACATGAATCCTATAGATACGAACCTTTCCTAATAATTTGCAAATAATGAAAGGAAAGGTTATATGGAATATTATTATGATACCCAATACGGCGAGGTTAAGTCATTACTTAACTGGTCAAGTACCTATGTCTATGGTAAGTAGACACCATTTTAAAGGGTTCTAAAGTAAGCCAATTGTTCTACCTATAACCGTTACGAAGAAAATAAAGTTTTGTTTATGTCCCTGACAAGGACTGGGAGTACCCTAATTGCGTAATACAACACAACCACAATTTGTTTCGATTTGAAACAGACTGCTAATCCATTGCTTCATAAGTTGGAAAAAAAATCTGCTCAACAACGTCAATAACGCAATGAATGTTGTTGAACTGTCAAAATGAAACAAATTAGGCGAAATTGTTTACGAAAATAAGTTACGCAATTAGGGTACTGGTTTCAGAGTTTTAAAGTCGCCTATGGGCCTCTGACTTGGATTTACATGTCGTCAAGAAATATCTCTCAGGCATGCCGGTTTCCTCACGATGTTTTCCTGCATTTTTTTTAAGCAAGTGATAACATGAATCCGAAAAGTCAGAGGTGCGTGCCTTGGGTTCGAACTCGAGACCTATGACTTGGCAGCAGTGGCGGAGCAAGATCAAAATTTGATGTGGGCGAGGTACATTTCACGAGGCCCTCTGGTGCCGCAAGACGAAAAAAAAAATACAGTTGAACAGTGTCAAATTTTTAGGTAGGTATAGGTCGAGTTATAGGATAGGCCGTTCAAAAATATTGCGGGTCTGTGAAAACCATTTTTCTATTCAGGGATAATATTAAGCTTTAACACGTTTAGTGCAGGGAACCCTCCTGGAGGGCTCATGTCAATATATTTATCGTTTAGGACGAGTAATTTTTTCGACGCGTTCACGTCTTTTATGTAATGAATAAACCTTCGAGGTGCGAGGCCCCTCGGACCGCGAGCCCGTAGGCGGTGGCCCACGTCGCCTACGCCTTACGCCGCCTCTGCTTGGCAGTCTGCTGGTCACACCACTAGGCTATCACTGCTATTACCACTGCTATTACCCTATTTACGTAACTTATTTTCGTAAACGATTATGACTAATTTGTTTCATTTTGACAGTTCAACAACATTCATTGCGTTATTTACGTTGTTGAGCAGATTTTTTTTTCGAACTTATGAAGCTATGGATTAACAATCTGTTTCAAAATGATTCAAATTGTGATTGATCGTTTATTACGCAATTAGGGTACGGGTCAGATTTTTTCTGAAATTTTTAAAAGTGTAACATTCTTCCTCTCGCTTTCCTGTAATCTGTGGGAGTGATTTCGTGAAAAGGGACGGAAGTGTGTAACAGGAAGACGGGGAAACGCGCGCTATTTGATTTGAACAAAGAGCGCAAGCGATATTAGAGTTGGCCGTCAGAAACGACCTTAACGAAGTGCCGCCCCTTTTCGGACCACTTGCGTTTAACCCGATTTCTCGCTATTTTAATATGACTCATGAATAAAAGTGATAATTGTAACTGTTTCGTAATCTTTCCTATTGGTTCCTAAAAGACCTAAAAGAATTTGATTTATAATAAAACGAGCATGTTTACACTAAAAACAAGTTTTGTTATTTTCACCCATTTTTTAAAGGTTTTTAAATACTTTGAAATCAGAAGTAGGTATGTATCTCATATTTTAGTTATCATAAGTCTTTTGTCTCTGCTCTCCTCCAAATTAACAAAAATACTGTCTTCAATAAAAAATTGCATTATCAAAATAGTAAATACATTTTTTTTAAATATATTCTTCGTTGTGAAAAATCATTTCAAATAATACCTGAATAATTTTTTTTAGGTTGCTTATTACCAAGATGATATGTCAGATGTCACACATCCTATGCGACTACTGTAATGTTACGGCTACATTGTCGCGATAACGCGAACTACACTCCGAGCGCTCTCTCTCGCACATCGCTCGACACCTCCCCGTCGAAGTGTAGTTCGCGTTAATGCGACAATGTAGCCATAGCATAAGATTAGTTTTTTTGCTCTGTAGCACAGATTATCGACTTTTATTGCATTCCTACCATAGTAGGTAGAGAGTTAATTCTGTCTAATGCTAAGCTACATTGGTGCCGATTCCCTTGTTCACAAACTAAACTAAATTTAAGTTCAGTGTATCTTTTTCTTTCTATTTCATTAAAAAAAGGACAGAAGATACATTTTAGTTTAGTCCTGTCAAATTAATCAGCGCTTGACGTAAATTGACGTAATTTTAGTCGGCAAGTTTTTAATCACGTCTAAACTTGTATGGAGAGTGACAGGCGCTGATTAATTTGACAGGACTAAACTAAAATTTATCTTCTGTCCTTTTCTTAATGAAATAGAAAGAAAAAGATGCACTGAACTTAAATTTAGTTTAGTTTATGAACAAGGGAATCGGCACCAATATCGCGTTAACGCGAACTACACTTCGCGCGCTCTCTGTTGTACAGCGAGACATCGAGCAGAGTACGAGAGAGAGCGCGCGAAGCGTAGTTCGCGTTATCGCGACAGTGTAGCCGTAGCATTACGGCTAACCCTTTGAAAAAGGACTATCTAAATCTAATAATTAGCACGATCTTATATACCATAAATTGCAAAGTAGGTACCTATCTACCCACACATGTGCAGCTAGAAATTGCCAGCGGCCACAAATCGGACTGGCACAACTTCCGCAAACCTCTTCCTACTCGGTAAACTTTCCGATCGTATACCTATGCATTACGTTTGATAGTGCATTTACTGCAGTCGTTGCGTAACGGAAGAACGCACTCGACCGTGCGCGCACGCAATGAGGTGCGTAAACGAAGCGGGGAAAGAATTTGCTAATGAATGGATATGGAATGAGGAAGTTAATCGTTTTATTTATTTTTTTCACTTTGATTATCAAATATAATAATCTACTTAGGTACATACAAACTATGCCACTTAAATAAAAATAATATAACGACAAGCTAAATGGCGCTAAAAATGAATTGATTTGATATGAAAATTCATGACTTTCTTAGCTTGGCTTGGCTTTATCACGAGAGTCACAAGCGTTTTTATCTTTCTTTCATTTCGATTTCTGTTCAATTCATTCGAATCAATCAATACCATTGTCATGCGCGCGCAAACTTTTCATTGGATGTTACATTTTGACAGTTTGCCGTACGTCAGTTTACTACGTCACTTGCGTATCCGGTAACCCGTTGTCTAGGCGGTCGATCGAATAAACAAAAGTATTAACGTCAACAAAAGTAAACAAAACAGCCGTCATCATTGATTCCTTCAGGAAAATGTCCAAAGTGACTAACGTTAATTCTAGTTTAGCATACGAGATACTTTTATACCTGAACAGTTTTTACCTTGGGATGTTTTTCGTGTGTGAAGTGGCCATGGGCATTTTGAAAGCCATCAATGTTTCTTATCCAGAGAATGCTTTATTAACCGAAGCCGGGATATTTAGTGCGCTATGCCTTGTGGAGGTGGTTCGTATATTCTTGGGAAGAAGAGGGAATTTAGCCAGTAAGAGTAAGTATTTTTACTGAAAAGACAAATAGTACTGACTGAACTGAGTTTCTTACTCGGAAACTCGTTTCCTAGCAGCTGGATCCAGATGAAAACAATAAATTAAGAAAAACAAATAGAAAAGATTCATATAGGCCTTATATACATAATTTCTTGTCAGCACATTAAAAAAAAATTGTTTTCCTTTTCAGAAGTGCCAGTGTTTTTCTCCGTAATGTTGACGATACCTTCAGCAATAGGAGTATGCTACTTTCTCATATACCAGACATACATACTCCGATTGGAGTACATTTGGTGTGCCGTAATGTTGATGTTTCACGCTTTAGAGTTAGCGTTTGCAATACTCTTCATAGTAACAGTGTGTAAACATCAGCAGTATGAATAGAATGTAAGCACTTATTTGCCAAAGAGATATTAAATGCCAAAATGTTGACTGAGCTTTAGGTACTTACTTAAAATATTTACTCTGTAATGGCTTTGAAAATAGTTTTCAAAAAGTTTTACTTTTCACTATAGAGTATTTTATGAGCTACTGTTTGTATGGATGTGCCTCACTCTAATATTAAAAAAAAAACTAATTATGGCTTTTTAGGTATTATAAAAGAATTACAACTTTTTCATTTTATGAACCTTATGTTGGTACTAAAGTTTTTCTGTTAATATAAATAAATATTTAGACCATTATTGTACGAAATTAAAATGTTAGTAAATAAAAGTTCTTGTATGTTTGTGAGGTGCCAGACTAACGGAAAAAAAAAAAATGTAGGCCCATGTTCCAGCACTATGCATAAGTATGAATCTTGATTCAAAACTAGCTATAGATTCCATAGATAATACTCAAATCTAAATTTAAATCAAGATCTATGCTATTCTATTCTGGAATATGGCTCCTAGCTCCTAGTCATAATGTGTAAACACAGCCCTTTGACACAGCCTTTACCTATTTTTATGTAAGAATAACTTTTTAATGTTAATGAAGTTAATTATAGATGTTATGAACTTTTAGATGCATTTAAATAATTATCTATTCTTTAACTATTATCCTTCTGTGCCTACTTTTAGATTAAAATTTCAAATATGGCCCTAATTTAAGAAGTATTAGAAATCAGTCAGACTATACAATATTGTACCTACTGACAGACACCTGTATTTATTGGTCACCCATCCCCTTTTCTAAGGTATTTTAATGAAGAGGGACCCAATCTATGCAGGGAGCCTGTGTACCTACATTAATGAACTCAACCCAATCAAACGCTCAATTTTATAGTTCTAACAATTAGTGATGTGCCAGATATGCGTGATTCGCGGATTTCCGAGGGAGAAAAAAGATCTGTATCCTGTATCTGTATACATTTCATTACGTATACGCAATGAAATGTATTAATATAAAAGATCTGTTTAAGATCCGACAAAAAGTAATGGATAAGATCTTTTTCTCCCTCGGAGATCCACGGAGCTCTGCGGATATCCGGCATATCACTACTAACAATATTGAAATAAAATTAAATGCATACTATATCGTATTTTATTCTAATTCTACAAATACAAACTTAATCTTATTCATTGGTAGGTGGTGTTATGTGTTCCGGTAACTTTAGGCATTCGATCTTCGTAACCTTCAAGGCGCAACCTTCTGGAAGGTTTCTCTGAATGTACTCTAAGTATGTGTCACATGTGGAGCCCGTGAGTCTCTGAAGATGTATGAATCTGAAGTACGTTCTTATTTCGTATTGGACTCTGTGCTTCTTGTAAATGTGGACGCAGCGGAGAAGGGTGTGCCTTTCTTTTTCTGCTTTACGCAGTGCCCAACTGTAATTGAAAGATAATAATGAATGATTCTACTTGCAATTTGAAAACCATGATGTAGGTACTGCATATAAATAAATGAGAAGAATCTGAAATTACGATCGTACGAAACTATATTATACTCCAGCAAAGTTACTTGAATACATACACAACAGTTATTTATGAATAATGCAAGAATTTAACAAACAAATCCTTCAGGACTAGAACAACCTCAAAACTTACCTCTTGGTCACTTCAATACCCAAATGCGAGGCTGCCGCGACACAGAACCAGGTATAACTCAGCAGTACCGCGGGGTCGATACCCCGCATCTCAAGCTCCACTCGTTTATATAACTTGTCTAGTTCCACAGTTGTCGATGGGATTGGCTCGATAGGCTTCTGTATAGGAACCACTGTGGCCGCCGAAAGCGGTCGGATAGCATAGTTAGATGCTAGGGCACCGCGTACCATGGGCGCTGAACGCCATAAACTCTTAAAATAAAGCATTAGCACTTAGTAATAGTAAAATTTCGGCAGAAGACGGGTTCATTGTTTATTGACGTTGTAGGTGCCTTACCCTGATCGTGTTCATGTTTTTCACCTCCGGCTTCCGTATTAATAGCTATTTCAAGTGATGTCTTTAATAAATAGCTGTTTAGTTCAGAAGTAGAAGGTTATCCTCATGTTTACTTCATTTCATAGACGTTTTGGTTTGGTTATTTTGACAGTGACAAGACAATCAAAAGACATTGGCCGCATTCCGAGTTACGATAAAAGTGATAATATCGCGAATCCGACCAAATTTAATAGTCACAAAATATAAGGGTTATTGAGTAATAATTGTGACTTTGGACTTTGGTCGGATTCGCGATATTATCTATTTTGGCGTAACTCGGAATGCGGCCATTATGTGTGCATTATGTACAGACGCCAGCACATCAAGCTACTAAAATCTGTCAAATTTATTTAATAGATTTTCAACTTTATCGCTGAAACTTAAGGTTCAAAGTTGATTGGGAAAATTTGACAGTTTCGGGTAGCTTGATGTGCTGGCGTCTGTACTGCTGCCAGCGAATACGAAATATGCTAAAGTGCTGTTAAAAACGTCAAAATTATGCGTCTTTTAAAAAAGTGCTAAAATAAAATGCCAAACTAATTTCAAATTTTTATACAAAATTATTGTAGACATAAATAGGATTACTTAAAGCTTTAAAATTTACAGTCGATATCTTGATCTTCATCAACAGCAGCTGTAGATGTGAAAGATTGAGACCCTGAGAGTCTTCTTGAGTACATAGGAGGCACCTTTACAAACAAAAAACATGAATTTCGTAAGATCGTACAGCTCATAAGATTCCACTTACATTTTTTTTAAATAAATACCTAATGAATGAAGTTACTCTCTTTCCCTACATTCCTACAGAGAAGAGGGAGAGATGTAATGTTGTTTGGAAGCGTGTAGAGTGCTGCTAGCGGCATTCTATCACTATCAGCTATAGTGCCGCAGTTTGCAACATAATAGTGGCACTACCTAGACCCGTTTAAAGTGTCGTAAGCATTGCATTGTAAAATGAAACAGTTTTATTTTTTGTTGGGGAATCACCCAGAAGTCAGAACAGAAGAAGTTATACGTTTCACGTTTATTTAATGTTTTATAATAATGTTAAAAATAATATGCTATAATTATGCAAAACTATGAAAAAGTGTACTAAACAGAAAGAAAATCTGCCAAAAGCATAATAAATGCTAAACTGGCAACACCAACTGATCAGAAATAGAAAAGAACAATTTTGACAGACAACGTTCCGTTCTGTAAAGTCGAACATGAAAAAGAAAGACCATTTATTTTATTATATATTCTTTACATGAAATACGAATTGAACAGCTTTCTGATAAAATTATTACGCTCGTTTATTTATTTATTATCATGACTACAACAAACGGCGTTTTATTGCTAGAACGCTGGAACCTGTGACACTGACAGTCTTCGTGTCAGAATTCTGATTGAATTGAGTGGTATTTTGACAGATATTTTCTGGATAAAATTGGTGCCTAGCCGTGAAAAACAAAATAAAAAAGCAAGGAAATTATTACATTTTGCAGATTTTCTTGCAACTACAAGATCAGTGTAAGTCGCTGATAACAAAAATCAATATGTCGCTGTCAATGTTACTGTTAAAAATGTTACATTGCAAACAGATGAATGGCAGAAGAACGAGCACAGGGGAGGACTCGGCCTGCGACACTATCTCGCTTGACGAAAACTCAGGACGAAAAATCAGCATAAAGAAGGAACATACCGACGATAGCGTATGCAGGGTTTGCCTCAAAGAAGGCTGTATACCAATCCACGGGAACAAAACAGCAGAAGACCTTTCTGAATCGTTCAACACATTTGCCGGCATAGAAGTAAGAATAGATGATCCGTATCCTAAGTACTTATGTGAGCCATGCAATAATCTTCTTCAAGGAGCAATAGAATTTAGGAAAAGTGCACAACAGTCTGATGAAATTCTAAAACATCCTCCTGAAGATTTGCTTACTATTGGTAATGATGATACATTCAATTACCCTGAGGACGACAACTCCTGGGAATATGAAGAACGCAAAGCAAGTAAAAAGAAGATATACCATTGTAAAAAATGTGAAATATCATTTGATACTTTCAAAGACTACGATGACCATAGAATGACTGAGGAACATGAGAATAGGAAAATTGCATGTCCTATCTGCAACAACTCTTACACAGAATTGTATTTTAAAAAGCATTTAGCATTACACAAAGACAACGCCTCATATATGTGTGATATTTGTGGAAAAAACTTCATAATGCAGGGACATTTCACACGTCACCGACTGACACATTTTTACAAACTACCCTTCAAATGCTCTCTCTGTCCTTACAAAGGAAGGTTCAGTGAATCTCTAAAAATGCACATGCGCTCACACACTGGAGAAAAACCATATCAATGTGCACAATGCCCTTCAAGATTCATAAATAAAAGTAATTTAAACAAACACTCATTGAGGCATAAGGGAGAACATGATTTTAAATGTGAAACATGTGGTCGAGGCTTTTATACTAAACGAGAATTGGAGTTGCACTATAAAGTAGATCATACAGGGATAAAGGACCATGTCTGTAACATTTGTGGGAAAGCATTTGGTTACAGGAAACAGATGATGAAACACCAGCTAAAAGTGCATAAAAGAGCTAAACTCAGGAGTGGGAGAATGCCTCTGTATTTGCAAGTAGAAACTATGAAACAACAGGGCCAAGATATTGAGAGTTAAACCTAAAGCTCTTTAATCACATTAAGTCCTAAAATCACTGCCAATTTACTTATCTTGAGATGAAAAATTAAATATAATGTTATGGTGACTATAATTTATTACTGCCATATTTTTTAGATTTTAATATTCTATGTTCTGCAAATAATTATTATGATTAACTAGCTGCGCCCCGCGGTTTCACCCGCAGAAGTCTCGATCCCGTGGGAATATTGGGATAAAAAGTATCCTACGTGTTAATCCAGGTTTAAACTATCTGTGTGCCAAATTTCATCCAAATCCGTTCAGCTGTTTAAGCGTGAAGAAGAGACAAACATACACACACACTCACAAACTTTCGCATTTATAATATTAGTAGGATAGTTTTCTTAAATAAAAGGAACAAATATTATGTATAAATAATAATTTATAGTATTCAGCTGCATCTGCTGGTTAGACTGCAAGCTGACTCCCCCCCCCCCCAACATAGTTGGGAAAAGGTTAGGCAGATATTCAGTTAAAATATTATTTTAGGGTGACCCAACAGGCTTAAAACTAGGGACAAATGCATGCGGCGAGACCAAGGCGCAGTTCCATAGCTGCGTATGACATGCACGCAGAGGCTACGCACATTGCCTACACGACTCCTTTGGTCTGGTTATCTTTCCATATTTTTTTTTTTACATTATAATCTATTTTTATGACTTACAACCACCTTACAACGCTTTATGGTTATTTATTATGGCGCGTGGCCAAAATCGGAACTAATCTTGCCATCTTGTTTTTCAATACAATTTCTGCACCAATGTTTACCAACAACGCCCGCCTGTTAATGTCATTCAGGCGTCAAAATATTCTTGTAGCACACTTTAAACTAGGCATGGGCAAAAAATATCGATATATAAAAATATCGATATTTTTAATCGCGATATATCGATATTCGATATTTATTTTAGAGTATCGAATTCGTATATATTTCGATTTTTTTTTTAACGCAACTTTGACTTCGTGTTTAACCTCTTTAACAGGCGAGCACATCAAACAGAGGGTGCTCCTAATGTCCATATCTGATGACTACTGGTTTGATTAAATTGTGTATAATTGTTTAGGCTCGAGCATTAATAAAAAATACTATTTTCGTCTATTCTTTTTTACGAAGTTTGAATGCTTTGAGAATTTATGTATGAATAATCATGCAAAAATTGACGATATATCGATATTTTCACTCGATAATTATCGATACTGTTTAAAAATATCGATACGATAAATATCGATATATTTTTTTCACTTGCTCATCCCTACCTACTTAACAATTTCTTTCATTCGCATGGTGATGACTTGTTGCCTGCTACGGCGTCAGGGATCATGGCAACAGCCACAACAGGATTCGTTGGCCCAGCAACTACGCGTGTCAACAATACAAATGATCGTAAAATTTTACGAGCCCTGAGAATGGCTTATTCAATGTTTTATCGAGCGATCACGCACACGATCCATCAGATAAAACCTTGATAACGAGTGCTCTAGTAAAAAGTTTGAATCGAAAATCTTTTCGCGGGCGTTTAAAAAGTGCTGGCCATAAAGAACGAGTGAAAAATAATTTGATTTAAAATTCGAATTTGTGCTTTGACAATAGAATCGCCACAAAAAATAGGAGATTGAAATATACAGTCGCTATTTCTGGACTAAAACTTCTTCGCGTATTTTTTGGTCATAAAAGTCTAGTTCTTTTACATGAAAAAATGGCAAACGAGGCCGAAGAGACAGTTCGCAAGCTAGCTTTGCATAAAGGAGTCGCAGGAGTCATAGTGGTGAACGGTGAAGGTATACCGATTAAGACTACGCTTGATAACCATATTTCAGTGCAATATGCAGGCCTTATGAGTTCCTTGGTGGACAAAGCGAAGGCTGTAGTAAGAGATCTAGATCCCACGAATGACCTTACGTTCCTAAGGATACGGAGCAAGAAAACTGAAGTGATGGTAGCTCCAGATAAAGAGTTTATACTGATCGTCGTTCAAAACCCGGTTGAATGACGAAGGCTTTGGCTCGCGAGCCAATTTTTTTATGCTGTGGACTTTTTTGTTTGAAATTGCGCCAATTTCTTTGATAGTTATAGTTGCCATCGTAGATATGCTTCTAATTTTATTTATTAAATTATTACGGCCCTTTCATACGGCAGTATTTCATTAGTTTTAATTTAATTATAAAATGCTATCAAGAGATTTTAATGTTAATTTTTTAATTTTCACTATTGATTTACTGTATTATAATCATTTCTTGTTAGTCTATAATCAATAAATGAAACTAAAATTACACACAATAGTTTTATTACTTACAATATAACGATCACAACATATTACTAATTAGGAATGGAATATTCGCTAGTTACTGCCAGCCACCACGGCTTCTGCCTCTAAATCCTCCTCTAAAACCACCACCTCGGTTGCCGAAGCCGCCTCGACCGAAACCGTTGCCACTACCACCAAACCCTCCCCCCTGGTTGCCGCCAAATCCGCCTTGGTTGCCGCCAAAGCCGCCTTGGTTACCGCCGAAGCCGAATTGGTTGCCACCAAAGCCTGGGTTTCCTCCGCCAAAGCCGCCTCTGTTTCCGCCAAAACCGCGGTTCCCGCCGAAGCCTCCTCGGTTGCCTCCGAAGCCCGGGTTGGCCCCGAAGCCCCCCGGGGCCAGGCCACCGCCCCCGCGGGGCCCGCTGGTGCCCCAGCCTCTGTTCCCTCTCTTGGCTACGTCAGGCCTGAAGGTAGGTGTGCCACATTCGCGTTCGATGTTGTAGTCGCCCGCTTCGATGACACATAAGGACTTTACGCAGTCGATGACCTGTGGGAAACATTTAGCTATAGTCATTGTTTTAAGGGGCTAGTAAATGCTCTAGGCTTCTCTTGTAACTCGAAGTTCCCATAGTAACTAAGGGATAATAGAATTAAAAAAAACTTTTTTACAAAAAAAAAAATAACCGACTTCCAAAATAAAAAACTACAAAGTGAAAAATAACTTTATTTCGGAAGTTGGTGTCTTTGGTTTTGAATTTTCGTTTTTACCACCTCCTTTTTTAGAAATCTGTTAAAGAATGATGAGTGTGTTCATTGCTGTAGCTGTGCAATCAAGAGAATTTATTAATCTCTTACTTAAAACTATAATTACAAGTTCTTCATACTCGGGCGAATATGATTAACATAAAAATAAAGAGACACATCCCAAATTACATTACAACATTCAGTGTCAGCAGCATTGGACATATTTCTGTTTAAGCTGCAATATGACAAGAGCTGCAGTTCCTAGCTACGTTCCTGTTTTACATTTGAGTGTTGAGGTCATCGACAAGAGATATGCGTACAAGATTATCGTCGTAATAAATTGAATTGAATTTTCATCATTATTATCATTTCTGCTCTCAAAACGGTGAAGGAAAACATCGTGAGGAAACCGGCATGTCCTAGAACCGAAAATTCGAAGACATGTGACATCTACCAACCCGCACTGGGCCCGCGTGGTGGATTACGGCCCGCTCCCTCTCACAGAGAGGAGGCCTGTGTCCCAGCAGTGGGAACATTTATAGGCTGATGATGATGATGATGATTATCATTTTGAATTTCTCAGTAGAAGCCCGCCCGGTTGATGATAATAGGCTCGCCTCCTATTACATGGGACTTAAACAATACTATAGGTACCTCCTCTGTCTAGCCCTTCGGGGGTTATGAGTGTGATGTTATGTTAAGGAGCCGTGCAAGAAATCGACAGATTTTGATATTATTATTCACTGTTTGTGAGTAAGGGAAAAAGAATTCAAACAAAATTGTTTGTGATTTGAAAAGTTAAGTTCTTATTCTTAGTCTTGCAGATAGCTTGAAAGGATTTTTTAAATATAATAATGGTAAATCACTAACATACGGAACAAGTTTTTTGAAAAATAACGGGAGAGTGACATTTGATCTTCAATTTACAAGAAACTACTATTAATTATGGACATTGTAAATATAAAGAATATCATCAACAGTAGTCTAAGCAGGTGTCTTGACCACTTTTTTTAATTTCGATACAATATATAGCAGAAAAATAATGTTGAATAACATTTTTTTTATACCCAGACTAAAAATTTTGCTTTCTTATTATTTAGTAAAAGTTTAATGAAATTTATGTTGAAATTTTATAGTCGCACAGACCTTTCAATTATTTGAATCATTCTCCCAATTAAATTATAAATTAACAAAAGGGTTTTTTATTCGTGCACGGACCCTTAAAGTAAAGTAATGTATAGCTAGCTACCTTTGCCTCGGCAGGAGTGAACTGCAGTGCAGCATCAGGCTCGGCGGCGGCGCGCTCCACGAGCTTCTCGATGGCGGGCCGCAGCGCCGTCACCAGCGCCGCCGCGCGCGGGTTCATCTCGAAGTTCAGCCAGTTGTCGAGGCGGACTACGTTGTCGATCTGAAACCATTATGGGAGATATTTATGTTTATTAGCATATAACAATAAGAAAGAAGGGCAAAAAGGCCCAGCTCAGCATAATCTCGGATGGCAATACCACGTAAGTACGATCTGACGCTATTTTTAATTTTCAGCCTATAACCACTTTTTTAACATCAAGTCTTTTTTCTTGAATGTGAAATGTGTTGGTTACTAAGCATTTTTGCATAATTTTGCAAATGTAACATAAGCTACTTTTAATCCGAAAAATGCACGGTTCCTGTGGGACCTACGAGAATGAAGCCGCAAAAATTATTAATAAGTAATGTCCAACATACCCACTCCACCTTCCTGCTCGCGAACAGCAGCACATGCAGCGGCGCCACCATGGTGGTCTGCTTGCAGCTGATGGCGCGCGTGCGGACCTTCTCGCCGAACACGAACAGCGGGGACGGGAAGCGTTGCTCCTGGTTACTGCAGTTCACTGACGTCTTAGCTATTAGGGCCGGCTTGCCTTCTGTTGTCAGGACCTGGGGATATGAAATAAACGATTAAATTGATTAATTAGAGAATCAATTATGTTTTCAAGAGATGAATATAATGTAACATCACGCCTGTTTCCCCGAAGTGATAGGCAGAGGTATACGGTGTACCGCGGTACACACGATGTACAGTACACCCACATTTCGCCAGTTATGTTAAAGTCCCATGTAATAGGAGGGCGAGCCTATCGCCATCAACCGGGCGAGCTTCAACTGAGAAATTTAAAATGATAATGATGATGAAAATTCAATTCAATTGATTATGACGACGATCTTGTACGCATATCTGTATTTTTAGACCTAAAAAAAGCCTTCGACACAGTTAGTGTCCCTACACTTTTACATAGGCTAGAAGGCATTGGAGTAAGAGGAATACCACTTAAACTCTTTAAAGAATACCTAAGTGAACGCAGATATGTGGTAAAAATAGGATCAGTCACTAGTTCCGAAGAAATAGTCACATACGGGGTAGGGCAAGGTAGTGTACTCGGTCCGACGCTGTTTCTCATTTATATAAACAGCCTTTGCAACATGAAAATCGACGGAGCTCACATATTCTCCTATGCTGACGATACAGCAATTGTTTTCTCAGGAGAAACTTGGAACTGCGTCGCTCACATCGCCGAACGTGGCTTATCTACAGTAGCTACCTGGCTCGAATGTAATCTATTAACTTTAAACGTTTCAAAGACTAACTACATTTGTTTTTCCATTGACAATCGTACTCAGCCATCTCAAGATCTCCAGATTAAAATACATACTTGCTCTGACTTCTCTGACTCCAACTGCTCTTGTTTAAAAATCAGCAAAGTAAGTAGTACTAAATACCTTGGTGTCATGCTCGACCAAAGGCTATCGTGGCACTTACATCTAGAACTAATAATGAACAGAGTCAGGAAATTAATTTGGACCTTCAAATCTCTTCGCCACGTAGCCACTAAAGATCTTATCCAACAAATTTACGTGTCTCTGGGTCAATCCATATTGACGTACTGTTTACCAATTTGGGGTGGAGCATCCAAAACAAAGTTTTTGGAGTTAGACAGGGCGCAGAGAGCTTTACTAAAAGTTATGTATTTTAAACCACTATTATTCCCTACCGAAACCTTATACTTAACTTCCAACCTCTTGTCAGTTAGAAAGCTCTATGTCCTGCTGATTACTCTGAAGAAGCATAAATCTCTTCCCTTCATCACTCTCAGGACACAAACTAGGAGGAAGAATAAAGTAGCTCCAGAAACACCAGTCAAAACTACATTTGCTACAAGACAATACACAAAACAATCTTCTCGCTTATACAATTCTCTTAATAAAATTCTCACCATATACCCTATGACATACCGTGACTGTAAAAAGACTCTCACTGAATGGTTGAAGAGCAAAAGTTACGAAGAAATCGAGGCTATGCTCCATACAATCACATAATTCTAAACTATGTACATATAATCTATAGATACAATTTGTCGCTGACTAAAACAAAAAGTACACAAATCGCACCTTCCACACCCGTACATCACACACACCCCACCCCACCTCACACATACTACCTCCACACACACATAACACTATGCGCATTCCTTATTTATTTTTTCACTTTTTGTATTGTTAAAAAACTTTGCATGCTTTCAAAATCATCTATTGTTTATTCTCTCACACATTATGTATAGTCACTGTAAACTGGAAGAGCGGAACCACCTAATACAAGCAAATCTTTGCTTAAAAGGTGACTCCAAACTTAATAATGTAATTACATAAGTTGATGAAATAAACATTTTTATTTTATTTATTATATTATTATATCTCTTATCAATGTCTTCTCAACATTCAAATGTAAAACAAAAACTGCAGCTCTTGTCATATGGCAGCTTGAACAGAAATATGTCCAACGGTGCACGAATTCTGACTCCGGGTCATTATTGAGAAATTCTTAATAGAAAAACACTGCCCGACCTGAGAATCGAAACCAGGGCCTCATTCTCAGCAGTAACATTTGCGATGAAAGTCATTTATTTTACTCGTAATGAATCATTACTTCATTATTAGTTTCAGTGATTAATAAACTCTGCCGAAGCAGAGTATTTCAAAAATCCATAAGACTCATTTGAGTGTTCCCCTCCACGGAAATCTTTAGTAAAAGGCGAAAGATTTATACGTTTTGAAGGGAAACCAGAGATACCAAACACGCTCAATACAAGTGACCCAACCAAACGCCGGAGAATCTTGACACCGCGATTCAGAAACGTGACGTAAATGTACAGCGCCATCTATTGAGACAAGGTGAACTAAAGGTTTAAAATACAACGCTTACACGGGGGTGTTTATGGCGCCCTTTTTAAAGGGGTTCAGTGCGTGTGCAGTGTAACCGTAGCTAGGGGGGTCATTACAATGGGGAGCAGAGTGGTTGGCTTTTTGATTTTGACCTTCACAACTGTCGCCATAGCAACAATGTTACCAGCATTGTTGTGTTTCGGCAGTTAGAAGTAAGATTTTTCAAATCGGTTCAGCCGTCTTCAAGTAATCGGGGAACATAGATTTTAAAAAACCCGACGAACTGAGAACCTCCTCCTTTTTTTTAAGTCGGATAAAAATCACATTTTTTTTCCCATGGAGAGTTTAACCGGCGATAACAATAAAAATTCTATTCTGTCTTGTGACATAGAATTTTTATGGTTATTGCCTTCTGAAGGCAAATCGACAGTTGAGCGGATATGGGCAGAGACTGCAGAACACAACCTGCTTACATACTACTTTACTCGTTTTTTCCTTTGTTTTTTAAATGAAACGCTGGTCGTTGGTAAGCGCAACACTCGAGAACGGCTGAACCGAAATGGTTATTTTTGAAGTGAAAACTTCTTTAGGCGCGTTGGGTATTTTTGAGATGGGAAAAAACAATTGAACTCGCGATACTGTTACCGATACCGACACCTCATTAAAAGTACACACACTAAGTACTGCTGTAAAATTGTTCAAGTTTTCACTTCTGTCGGCACTCCCGGAGTGCCAGTTTTTTTTTTTTAATGTTCGTTATAGGCCAAATTAGGTTTCTATGGTAAGAAAAAATTGGAAAAAAATTCCCGGGAAATTTTCGAACGCGCGAAAAACGGAAAATGGGTTATATGGGATTTTTGTATGAATTTTGTCATAGGCCAATATGCATCCGAAGATCAGTAAAAAATAACTCTATGTTCAACATAATCATGTTCGTGGAACAGAGCCTGATTTCTCCTCACTTTGATTTTGTTAGAATAATTGTGAGAATCCGCTAGATATGGATTCTCTACAGACTATGGCGTACCCACGGTGGGGCAAGGTGCCCCATCCTGGTTCCTGACTCGAAGCTAAAAATATATATTAATTAAGTAACATAATTAATTAATCATCTGTTAAAATTCAAAATTATCGCGCGAAACAATGCACTATCGATGAAATTATCGAGTTTTATCGAAACAAATTCCTATTATTATCCAGTATATTTTATTTACTTCTGCCCCACCCCTAAAAAAATGCTGGGTACGCCCATGTCTATAGATATAACTGCTTACCTTCCTCTTCCCCTGGTGCAGACAGACGTTAGGGTACAGTCCCATGCACATGAGAGCTATCACTAGATCCAGTGTGGGGTCGGAGCCCGTCGGGTGCCAACGTTGAGGCACGCAGCACTCTTCAGAGAAGCCGATGGATGTTGTTAAGATATCTAGAAGAAAAGTTTAGAAATTATGATAGATTTATGTTTGAGTAAATGGTGAAGGAAAACGGCATGTGCTAGAACTAAGAATTCGAAAACATGTGACATCTACCAACCCGCACTGGGCCCGCGTGGTGGATTACTACCTCTCACAGAGAGGAGGTCTGTGTCCCAGCAGTGGGAACAGTATAGACTGATTATGGTATAGCGAGTAACGACTTTTAACGGTCACACCGAACGACTGCCACTAGCCGCGGGCAAGAGTCTATTTATGTGGTAATTATCTGGGAAAAAAAAGAAGAAAATCGCCACATTTTTTTAAGTGACAAGTTCTTTATGCGCGTTGGGCTTATTTGAGTTGGGAAAAATCAATTGAACTGGCGACACCGTTACCGACACCACATTTTTGTAAACGCAGTTGGGAATTTCACCGGGTTATTAAATGGGGCGCGGGCGGCCGTCGTTTAGCGGGTGTCTACAAGTCATAACTTATGACCCCTGTTGAAAATTATCACATTTTTAATGGATTTGGGGTAATTTTGGTACTAAAAATGTTGATTTTAAATAGCAATAACTTTTTATTTTCAGTAATAATTTAAAAAAAATATTTTGGTAATTTTATTGCAGTACCTAATATGTGGCCCTTTCGGATCGAACGGTTTTTTTTTTACATATTTTAAAAACCAGCTTTGGTTAGCCATTAGCCAAGCGGCGATGGCAGAAATCGCTTTGTGAGCCAACATCGTCATCGCCAATCAGATAAGCTGTATCAAAAAAATACATGTTTACTGGACATGTACCGATGAACAAAAAATAGGCAATGTAGCTATTTTTAATTTTCGCTCACTCATCACCAAATAAAACCAAGAAAAATTGACAGCAAAAAAAATAAAACAGCTGTTTCAACTTAATCTTATATATAAAATTCTCGTGTCACAATGTTAGTTACCTTACTCCTCCGAAACGGCTTTACTGATTTTTACCAAATTTTATATGCATATTCAGTAGGTCTGAGAATCGGCTACTATCTATTTTTCATACCCCTAAGTGATAAGGGTTGTCCACTCCAAACAAATAATTGGCAAAACAACGTTTGCCGGGGTCAGCTAGTATTCTATAAGTAAGTAGATTGCAGCCCCAGATCTAGTGGGGGGCAAGCCGGGGACCGTGCCCGGGCGCCAACGTCAGGGGGCGACACATTCAAGCGTAGCAGACGAGTGCACCACCCAGCACACAGCAATTTTGCAATAAATGAGACGCGCAACACATTTATAATCTTTCTATGTTTTTACTTTTTTATAACAGTTTTGGCGCCCCTGTTAAATTGGCGCATTATCGATCGATACAATTTGATTAATTATGTTGCTGCTAAAATTTTCATTTTGAGAATTTTAATTTCGCGGCGGCTAACTTAGCGCATCCTCATAAAAGATTGGCGGGGGGCGGCAGACGGCAGTATTTGCCCCGCCTCAAAAAAAATCTCGATCCGGGGCTGGTAGATTGATTGATACTTTTGGAAGACTGAAAAGATATTATTATAGTACAATGCACTAACTTGTAAGCTGGTACTTCGCTTCAGAAGTGACCCTCATCGTGGTCTGCTGCAGTCCCTTCCACTCGCACCAACGCACCTCTGCGTCCTCGCCCTTTGCGTGCTCTCTTTCCCACATCTGTAATACATAACAATTATGTATTGCTTATTATAAATTAATGCAGCAACAATGTCAAAATAAATAAATTTACTATACATATAATAGAATTTTTGTCCATTTGTCTGGTCGCAAAAACGGCTGAACGGATGTGGATGAAATTTAGCACACATATAGTTTATTTATTTATTTCTAAAACATTATGAATACCATGATTTTGCCTTACCTGAAAAGCATTAAGCATAGCCACATGGTCCGAAGCCCGGTCGCCCGCTAAGGCCCGCTGATGGTTGGAGAGCCTCCGGCGTCCCTCCACGACGAAGATCTCGGGGAACGTCGTGGAGTTGGCGGCCATCGTCGTGAGCGCGTCGCCCACGCCCAGCACGAAGCCTAGGACCATCATCTTGCCGAGGCGGGGTTCTGTGGAAAAACAAACAAACTTTTTGCACAATTCTGACTATAATAATTAATATTTTTTTATGTCTTTCAAGAAAATATTTTAAAAAAAGGTTATTGGTATGGTTAAAGTGTAATAAAAGATATTGTAATATGAACATAAACCTAACCTCGTTATTCCTGAACGATTCGCGCGCTCCTATAATAGTGCGTTTCTCAACGATCACTAAAACTGTCAGCTGTTAACTTTTCCGCATAATCACTCTTAGAATTGTTCTCCTGTTGTAATCGTATATTAAACAATTTAATACTTTATATCTTTCTGTTTCATTACATTAAAAGAAATTCAAATAATAATCAACTTTATTTAATTAGACTACAATTAAATAATGTCGTCTACAGCACACAATGTGTGTTTATGTTTTATTATGGTGAAGAGTGGGCGTTTTGGGAGACTGCCTTATGTAATTTTGACGTTCTAAAAGTGCTGATTCGCAGCCTAGTTTAAATAAATGACTTGAATTGATAACAAAATAACTTATTGTATGTTAGTACAGCACACCAAAAACCACTGCGTAAATACCCCTTACTTTTTACCCGACTACGGCAAAGCCAAAAGGAAGGGTTATGATTTTAGCAGTCTATGTATGTATGTATGTATGTTTGTTTTTACGTGTGTTCCACCGTAGCGCCTAAACTACTAAACCGATTTTGATGAATGAGGTATCAATAGATTCGTAATAATGGTCCGGGTGACATAGGCTATATAATTTTTCCCTAAATTTAATTTGGTGGACTTTACACGTAAATTTGTAACATCGAAAAAAATTAAAATGGGATGATCATGACATGTTTGGTATCAAAAGAAAGGTCTTGACGAGCACATTACAAATATGTATATAATATTATATTTTCAAAGTAAATAAATATGTTTAAATCGTTAAAAACAAGCAAAAGTGAGACTGCGCTACGTAGTATTGCAAGATGTTACCAACGTGCAGTTAATCAAATCTTAATAAATAGTAACGATTTGTAATTCCACTCTTATGAAGAAAAACAAGTACAATGAAATATTTATATTTTGGATTTCTTCGATGCTCGATATCGATATATGGTGTTAGCGTCGAAATAAATCGCTCTATGGTTTCGTCCAAAGCACTATGCACTGCTATTGGAATTTAAAATAGGTTAATTACTGAACTATCGTATTACTCTTATTTACGTTTATCAAGTGTAAAAACGGAAAAGTATAAAATAAAAAATAAAGTTTAATAAAAAACTGTAACCCGACTACCTACGGGAAAATGAAAATGATCTAAAAAGTACGAAATAAGCAAATATTTCAGACAGAAATCAAGAAATAGGTACAAAAATAGTCAAGGTAAAGCCGTCGTCGCATGCCATTATAATTTTGTAGGTGTTCCTGGCACCAACATGGTATATAGGCATGCGACCACGGCTTTACCTGGACCATTTTTGTACCTATTTCTTGATTTCTGTCTGAAATATTTGCTTGTTTCGTACTTTTTAGATCATTTTCATTTTCCCGTAGGTAGTCGGGTTACAGTTTTTTATTAAACTTTATTTTTTATTAAGTTTTGCAATAAATATCGAAGGTTATACACATTTATAAGGACAAAAATGGCGTGGCCATGATTGGGAGAGGCTTAAACTGTGGACATTTTTCGGCTGCAATGATGTCGTCCTAAAGTGTATAAACAGTAATTCTGGATTATAACTGACCTATAGGCAGCTTAGCGAGGATAGTCCCCAGCGGCGTGAGGTTGTCGTGCGCGTCCAGACAGCCCAGCTCTCGTAGCAGCGCCTCGGCTTCGATCACTGCGTCCAATGGCGGAGGTTCTGGGGCCTTTGAGAGGAAGTGGCCGATGCTGCCTAACCGGAGGAGTTTGATGCTGGAAAGATTGAGAAATATTTAGATGAAAAATAGAGTGTTGCATCTTTATAGCTAGCTTTTAACTTATCTGGATGTATATGTATGTCGGAGACGGGTATGTAACTTTCGTTATTATCAGCGATATTTTAACTGCGTAGTGTGGGTAGTGTTGGTTAATGCGCAATAGAAAAACAGTTTGCAGTTCAAATCACATTGTAATTTACTATCAAATGAATCACACTAGCTAAATTATACACACACTGGGTGCGGCGGCGTTTATTAAAATCACAAATTAACACAATGATCACAAATTACAACTAACACAATAACTGAGCACCACGAATCGAGAACAGTTCCGCGACGTCATGACTCCAATGCGACCAGAGGCTGAATCCTCCTCGCCGTGGCCTTAAAACATCACGACTCTGTAGAAGCGCGCCTTTTTTGGTGTAGATAGATCACTTGATGTCGCCAGTGGCGCGCTTGCGATTCGTTTCGTGTCCGTACTAATGACCGGATCCGACATATATATGTAATGTTTGTGTGTGAAATAGCAGGGTAACTTATGTAAGTACATTTGTAAGTCCTTTCATTTTGACAAATCAACAACATTCATTGCGTTATTTACGTGCAGACAAAGCAATGGATTAAGAATTTCCTTCGAAATCCTTCGGATTGTGATTGAAAGCACGCAATTAGGGTGCTGGTCCTAAGCAATCATTCTTGGAAATCACACATCATGTTACAATAACAATCAACTTTAGCAATGTTCTATACCTGAAAACAAGGCATCCCTCATATTTTGTTGTATATTGAATACCTTGAGTCTTCTCTAGATTCTTTAGAACAAGTCGCTTAAAATCCCGGAGAAGTTTACATGTAACTTAGTTAAACTTATCTGCACTATAACCATCTCTTTCTCGGTATACTTTCCGTAAAAGAGCACATTTTAATACACTCCATTCCTATTATAATAGCCCTATTACCTTAGTGCCAATTCATGCAACGGCGTGCGGAACATCTCAGCAGTTTGATGTTCTTCCAGTTTGTCGTATCGTGCGCGAGAGCACAGCGTGAAGCACACGCCTGGACGGACACGACCGGCACGACCTTTACGCTGGAAAATAAATATAAAACATAATTATATATGGTAATAAGGCGTCATCATTTTAGAAAGAAAATTCGTTTATTTGCGGTAAACATGACGCAAAGAAAGATAAAAAAACACGTAAATAACAAATTGGGGGAAAATATGCGTCACATCCACGCAAAACGGCCATCGCTCAGCATAAATGCTGCGACCCCATGCGAGACAGAGCCCCAGCGCTGGTTTTCAGCGACAGCCGGCGCTGACGTGATGACGTCAACCGGTGCAGCATGTAGTGAAACAACAATGTTGTTTCAATATTTATACAAATATAATACATATTTCGGTAAAGAGGATACAAAAAGAAACAACCGACTTCCAAAAAAAAACACTACAAAGTGAAAAATAACTTTAATTTCAGAAGTCGGTGTCTTCGGTTTTGAATTTTCGTTTTTTTTTTTTTTTTTTTATAATAATAGTAATAATAATTTCGGGGGCCCATTATTGAGCGTGCAAGTCACCCCCTGCCATTTTATCCGTGTACATTTAAACATTGATCAGGCAGGGGCCATAGTCCTTCCATAGCTCCAGGTAACCAGTCCACTTAAGCCACCCACAGCCATAGTCCAATATCTTTGTTTCCATATTCTGCAATAGTCCCACACCAACCGGGGGTTGTCCTTGGGTGCCCTTGCATAGTGCGAACAGGGATAATCGTCGGTTGGTGCCTCAATACTCAAAAATGTCTAAGGGGCCTCTGCGAGTTGGCTTCGGCCCCTCGTATGCCTTCCAAAGGTCCGGGACCCCAGGGTCCCGAGATATGTCAAAGACATTTAGAAATATAATAATAATCATTTTAATTCAGAATAATCCATAATTTGTTAGTAAACATTAACCTTAATAACAATGTTAGTAAACATGCAGGTTGGACAAATAATGGACGAGCGGGCAATCAAATTTCCCTGCAATGACACTCAGGAGACTGTTCGAGCTGCCCCGGACCCTCTGCAGTAGCGACGCAGCACGCTTACGTCTGATCGCTGCGAATCCATCAGTGTGTGCATCAGCAAACATTCCCGACGCACTGCAGAAGCGAGGCAGCCCCAACAGCATCCTGAATGCATTGTTGTATTGGACTCGAAGAACATTGATGGCTTTCTGAGTACAACTTGTCCAGAGGCTGCACGTGTAAAATGTCTGACAATATGCTTTAAAAAGCGTCAATTTGACTTCACACGTGCAACGAGCAAACCTACGGACAAGCATGTTGCATCGAACCGCCAATGCTCTTCGTTCCCTTTCTACATCCAGATCATCTTTGATGCCCGCTCTAACAATATGGCCGAGATATTTAAATTGTTGAACACGATTCAAGATGTTACCTGCAAGTTTAATGGGAGGAAAACTTTCTGAGGACTTTGCTCCAAAAATAAGAACCTCACTCTTTTTGGCATTGTATCTTAAACCGTGTTCCTCAACATACCTCTCACACACATCCAAAAGCTTTCTTAACCCTGAGAGTGATGGGCTCAATAGTGCCATATCATCGGCATAGCTGATATTATTAAACGCTACTCCATCTATATAACAGCCGGCCTGTAAGCTACTGAGCTCACTGATGAGTCCGTCTATGTATAGGTTAAACAATATCGGAGAAGTCAAACCACCCTGTCTGACCCCACACTGCAACCTATACTCATCAGAATTGGCCTCAGCCCAACGCACACAATTCACCTGGTGACCATACCAGTACCTAAAGATCTTTATAATTTCTAATGGTATATTTGCTTTACGTAACTTACCCCATAACTTGTCATAATTCACCATATCAAATGCCTTTGACATATCAAGGAAGCAAGAAAAGACAGGACTCTGATTATCTACGTAATAGCTTACTGCCTTTTTTAGGCAAAATATAGCAGTCTCGGTTGATAGTCCCTGGCGGAAACCATGCTGAGCATCATGCAACGTTATGTTTTTCTGTAGGAAGGTGTTCAAGAGACTATCAAATACTTTTGCGACAATCGTTGCTAGAGAGATGGGTCTGTAGTTTGACTTGTCCGACATGTCACCAGTTTTATTTTTAATAATAGGTACCACAACAGTTTTCATCGTGTCACTGGGCAGATAAGAATGCGAGATACAGAAGTTATACAGCAACGCTAAGACTCGGGGCAAATGATTACCAGCGTGTCTTAAATGCTCAACACTGAGCCCGTCATGCCCGAGTGACTTACCTCGTTTCATCTGACTAATTGCATTTTTTTACCTCTTTAGCTGTAAATCTTATGGTAAGATTTTTCGGTATTGAAGGCGCGGTACTAAATTCATCGTCACCCGACGACGACGGGGGTCCCAGCGGTGAATCAATTACAAATACATCTTTAAACATGTTAGATATGTCAGTGACGTCAGCCAGTCCATCGACACTCACCGGGAGGACAGTTGCATGGTTCATGTTTTTAGTGCATTTCCAAAAATCCCGAAAATTACTATTGTTATGGTGTGATGCAATCCGATCCATAACTATTTGATCCTGGTGGTCCTGGCACCATTTTAGTTTAGATTTGAACGCACTTCTAGTTTTCACCATATTATTGTACACTTCACCGTGTGAAGGTTTACCCGCTGACACCCATAACAGAAAACTAAGTCTGGCCTCCCGATGAGCCCCGCTAACATGCCGATTCCAACCCTTAATATAACCTCCCTTTCTTTTGCAAGTCGGACCATCAAAAGAAGCAATTGCATTGTTGCTTAAAATCATTATTAAATTATTATACAATTTGTCAATTATTAAACGATGTTCTAATTTATTACAATTCATGTCACAACAATTACGGAAGTCATCAGGAAAATCAATACATTTTAAATAATCATTACATAATTCATTATAAATGGTCAACTGTTGCAAATGTCTACTACCCCATAAAATTTTATTTGATTTACTGTTACAATTATTCATCGGATTTAAATTTGGATTAATATTATTTAAATTACAATAAACAAATAAAGGAAAGTGGTCAGACCACGTCACATCATATTTTACATTGACACTAGTAACTGATTGAAATGCAGACTCCGTCACCAAACAATGGTCAAGCCATCTTTTACACCCATGAGCTTTTTGTAAAAAGTTTATTTTTTTCACTTTTTAGTTGTGGTATTTACCCCACACAAATTCGAATACCACTACTTGCTATGTAAATAACAGTGAGAGGAACTTAACATATCATCCACATACTAAGTGGGAAAAAA
Source organism: Agrochola lychnidis (assembly GCA_963680765.1). Classification (NCBI taxonomy): domain Eukaryota; kingdom Metazoa; phylum Arthropoda; class Insecta; order Lepidoptera; family Noctuidae; genus Agrochola; species Agrochola lychnidis. The sequence goes on along the minus strand of OY796869.1, from coordinate 8,087,268 downwards.
TACGTATTATTGAAGCTAACTCAAAAACTACCTAAGCAAAGTTATTAAAATTTATATGGGACCACCTCTGAAGTATTACCTACCAAACAAAAAAAGAATCATTAAAATCAATTCATAATTGGGCGAATTATCGCGTAACAAACACAAAAAAAAAAAACATACTGTTGAATTGAGAAGCTCCTCCTTTTGAAAGTCGGTTAAAGACACGTTACCTTGGTTTTTATCAATCATGGGTCAACTGTTTCTTTGCACAGTGCAGTTTGCTAGAATATGATTATTCTAGATTTCTTCTTTTCGTGTGGTTAGTCAGAGTTTTAAAGCCGCTCATGTGCCTCTGACTTGATTTCACATGCCGTCGAGAAATATCTCTCAGGTATGCTCTAAGGTTTCCTCACGATGTTTTCCTTCATCGTTTTTAAAGCAAGTGTTATACAATACGCACATGAATCCGAAAAGTCAGAGGTGCGTGCCTTTTTTTTTGTGTTGGTAATTATCAAATAACTTCTCCCGCTCTGGGCGGAGCGGGAGGGCGTGTCAGACTCTTACTGACTAAAACCCACCCGTGTTCCTTCGGTTGCCGTGTTGCCGGGGGCCACGATTTCCCTATCGGTTTTCTTCGAACCCCCGGCAGGCATTGGCCCTAGCGGACCCCGTCAATTCTGCTGACATGTCTTTGAGGCGCACGTGGAACACAACGCGCCGTCGACCCGAGCTTGGTCCTTATCGGACGGCGAGCTACCCATTGCTTACCGTCCGCAAGCCCGCGCCTACGGTGGCCGGAAATCGGCTCGCGATTCCCGCCCCGGGCGTCTCCTTCTATTGCGGCGGTTAGGGGCGTGAGGGCGCGAAATTTGCTTCTCCCTCACGCGTTCCGCCTCCTCTTTCGCGAGCATTACCGCTTCACAGAAGGAGGTGACGGCCTGCCATTTCCTCTCGCTCCGTACCATGGCCTGAACCAGGGCCGGACGCGAGAGATCACCGCCGCCGATCGCCTCTACGAGGACACGGCGTTGCTCCGCCCAAGCTGGGCAGACCTGCACCGTATGCTCCACCGTGTCCTCAGGCCGATCCACACAATGGTGACACCCGGGTGTTTCCTCCCGCCTTATCCTGTACAGGAACCTCCCGAAGCAGCCGTGTCCGGTGAGGACCTGCGTCAGGCGGAAGGTGAGGACGCCGTGGCGTCTCTCCAGCCACTCCTCAAAGACGGGTCTTATCGCCGCAATTGTGGCGTGCCCAGCGCGGGGTTGCGACAATCGCACTCTCCATGACGCCATGAGATCCCGCCGGAGCTCTGTCCGCTGTGCCGCGATTTCTTGCGGCATTGGAGTTAAGCCCCGACGTTTCGCCTCCTCGCGCCACTCCCAGATGTGCGCGAGGACCTTTGCCTCCAGATCCCATGGCGGTAATCCGGCAAGGAGGCTCGCCGCCTCGCAGGAGACCGTGCGGTATCCTCGGGCCAGCCGGATGGCCATGACCCTCTGGGACGCGTTCAACCGGCGGGCTGGCCGCAGCCTCAATGAACGCGCCCACACCGGTGCCCCGTAAAGGGCCATGGACCGCACGATCCCCGCATTGAGAGAGAGGTGCGTGCCTTGGTTTCGAACTAGAGACCTATGACTTGGCAATCTCGGTCACACCACTAGGCTATCTAGACTATTCTAGACTGAAATAGCACTACTACGACACTACTACCATGACTGAAGTCATTCTTCATATGCGTCACCGTACATCAACTCCAAGTGTTCAGCGCGTTTTTATTCATATATTTTATTTTCAACCTTTTACAAAATAAGATTAAGACCAGGCACTCCAAAGACAATTTCTATGCAAACTCCGCCCTCATGCACCTCACCACTCTACTATGTGCTAAACGCTAACACATCAGTAATAAAGTTGAATATCGCGTGCGCATTTGGTCATGTCGTAAGTCTTAATTCTTATTTCGTTTATAACTAAAATAATAATTGATCTAGAGAAAAAATATCTTATATTTGGATAATAAACTACATTTTCTTACTGTCAATAATTATTTAGACATAAAAGCTGAGTACCTAATCTTCAAGTTTTGTTTCAAATAATCTTTAAAAGACATGATTTTCGAATAAAAAATGAATCGAGCGAAAATGTTCCAATTACGTAACTGTCTTAAAATTTTTTTTTTCTCTGTTTCAATCCGCGATCAGTTTTTACTTTTATCGGATGAGTTGGAGGTAAATAAAGGCGGGAAGAGCGTGACTTCAGCGAGCCATCTACTCCGTATTGGTGCTTAGGTCCACGCAGGTGTGGGTGGACTACACAATGTCTTTCCTTTTAGTCTTTTCCTGTAACTTCTTGTTTTCAGTGCGGCAAAGCGGTCTTATATTTGGAAAGAAAAAGATCTAATAAATCATATACTAAAGTTTCATTGTGTTTGTATGCGTGACTTTTTCAGAATATTAATGCAAATTAACATACAATTTAGGGAACCTCCTCTTAAATTTTCAGTTTTATTTAGACGTCAAATACTCAATTTTGTATAAAAAAATATTTTACCTGTTCCAGATTAGTCCTGCTAGCCCAAACAGTAGCGTACGAGGTCATGTTGTTGTGAGAGGTGAAGAGCTTCATCTTCGCCTTGCACGAGTCTATGACGAAGACAACGTCGTTGATCGTGATTGAAGTTTCTGCTATGTTCGTTGACAGGATCACCTGTGGAACACAATTATTTTATTTTTTTTACTTAATTTTCTAAGTCTATTTTTATATTGCAGACTAGGTTTTGTAAGATTCTAAGGTAATATTAAAGAGTTTGGATTGCTGGGAAAATCAGCACCCTAATCGCATAATACACGATCAATCAGAATCTGCATAATTTTGAAGGATATTGCTAATTCATTGCTTCATAAGTTCGAAAAACAAATTGCTCAACAACGTAAATAACGCAATGAATGTTGTTGAACTGTCAAAATGAAACAGATTGTGATTGATCGTGTCTTACGCATGTGCGCAGGGTGCAACTTTTTCATTATATCAGGATTATAAGGAATTTTTACTCGTGGAATAAGTACTTTCTCTATGTTTATAGATAGATACATAGAATATACTTAACTGTACACAAAATTATTAATAATAAAATAGTTTTAAGAAGTTATGAATGTTAAGTTTAATAAATGATAGTCTGGCCACACTGAGAAAAAATACGATGGAATTTGAAAAATCTATAGATGGCAACACCATCCTGTCCTATGAAAAAAGAATTTGATACTTTGTCTTTTTGTTTTTAATAGATTATTTTGTTTATATTCCGATTTATTCCAGGTAAAGAATAGTCACTTTAGCACGATGCAGTGTAGGTTTTTTTTTTTGACGTAGTTTATTACACATAATCTAGTATGCAAATATCAAAATCATTAGATCAACAAAAAACCCCGAAAGTGACATAACTGATTGATGTAAAAGTATACCATATATAAAACCTTTTTGGGGTTGCCCATTTATTCCATTGCAGACTTAATAGCGTGGCCAGACTCTGTATTTATGGCTAGTACAGACGCCAGCACTTCAAGCTACTACAATCTGTCAAATTTATTTAATAGATTTTCAACTTTATCGCTGAAAGATAAGGTTCAAAAATGATTGGGAAAATTTGACAGTTTCGGGTAGCTTGATGTGCTAGTACATCGTTAGTCTCACTGACAGATAGGCAGTCGCTCCATATAATGAATGGTATTCAGCTGTATCTAAACTGGAAGCCACTCTCAACATTTTAGAGAAAACGCTATAAAGATGACTTACCTTAGTCATACCGGGCGGTGGAGTAACAAACACTTTCTTCTGATCTTCTCTAGGTATCTGACTGTGCAGCGGTAATATCACATATTGTGAAGTATCGCCAAACACGCGATGTTGGGACAAATGTTTGGCCAACGCGAAGATCAGGTTCCAGCCGGGGAGGAACACTAGGACGGCGCCGTCGCCTTTGAGGTCGCGAATGTATTGGAGGAGGGCTTCAATTAGCTCGAAACTTAGCTGGAACAAAAACATGGGTAAGATAAGTAACATTCTAATCTAATTAGCCTGTATTGTCCCACTGCAGGGCAAAGGCCTCCCTCTCCCTTTTCCACACAATTCTGTCTATTGCTAGTGTCGGCCAGTCCTTCCTTTAAGTCAAGCTCGACCCACCATCTTTGTTTCGGACTACCGCGATGTCGTCGTACGTTTAGAGGGACCCAATCGGTGGTTCTCTTAGCCCATTTGTCAAGTAACCTTGTAGTTAGAGTCTAAACTAAAATAGTAAGATCAATGACTGATTTTTCTTTTTAATAACTTTTTTAGCAACTAGCTTCTGCCAGCGGCTTCGCCCGCCTGATGGCTTTATAAATTATAGCCTATATTACTCAGTGATAATATAGCACTGGTGAAAGAATTTCTCAAATCTGTTTTGTAGTTTTTGAGTTTATTCATTATAAACAAAAATACAAATTTAATTTTCTTTATAAAAAAAACTGCGAAAACTGAAATCATGGATTCAGTACATGATTCTGAACCTGCGTTTAAAATTTTCGTCGGTTATTTTTAAAAAAATCTGCTGTTTCATAGAAAACCTACGCGGTTAAAGTGTATGGAACAGCAGATTTTTTTTAAATAACCGACAAAAACTTTCAACGCAGGGGGGGTTCAGAATCATGTACTGAATCCATGGTTTCAGTTTTCGCGTCGATGTCCCTGACACCCCGTATTTGTGTAGATGTCCATTCACGTAAACTAGTAAAAAAATTAGCAGTAATGCTATGTGCAAAAAGTGAGTTTATGTCAGTCAGTATTGAAAAAGGTGGGAATTGAACCCACGTTTATTAGCTCATAACATAATCAGCCTATAATGTTCCCACTGCTGGGACACAGGCCTCCTCTCTGTGAGAGGGAGTGGGTCGTAATCCACCACGCGGGCCCAGTGCAGGTTGGTAGATGTCATAATTATTTCTTCGAATTCTTGGTTCTAGGACATGCCGGTTTCCTCACGATGTTTTCCTTCACCGTTTTGAGAGCAGTGGTGATGAAATAATTTACACAAAGTAAAGTGCCATGTGGGTTCGAGCCTACAACCTACACTCGTCAGTCGCGGCCGTTTCCACTGGGCTACCACTAGGCTTGCAAAAAATATCCATATTTTAGGCGATATTTATTATTTCGATATAAAATATCAAGTATCGAAAATGTATCAAATTCGATATATTTCCAATAGCAACATCGTTGTCGATACTGGCTAAAACCGCTGGGGATCAGAGCTGTAAAACATTTTTTCGTTTTCCATTTTCAAGGAGATTTTAAGGTAGCAATGCAAGAAGTGCTAAAAAATATCGATATTTCGAAATCAATATTTTTTTAAATATCGATACTTTTTGGCACTTCTTGCATCTCTAGCCACCACTGCTCATATTTCTCAGTTTCTTTATACCTTTAAACATTCACTTGTACTTAATACTTTTTTTTTTTCATAAAACATTTTTTTGTATTACTTACATCTTTCTCCGAGAGTTTCGACATAGTTTGACTGGTTTGCGGTAAATAGTCGTTGCCGAGTTGACAGTTCTTGTTGAGATCCTCTTCTTGTTCGTCGGCCACACCTGCATATTATAGACGAAAATATTATACTGTTATAATAGGGATGATAGTTAATTGATTCAACGTGACCAAACCCAGAAAACCATTATAAAATACAATAGACGTGGATATATTTAGTAACCTGTTCCGCTTAGCTATTTCTAAAGAGCCATAAAAAACTCTTGAAAGAAATCGACACGGGTGAAACCGCTGGTAAACGCTAATATAAAATAATATTTACCATCCTCATCATCGTCTTCCTCTTCCCCGCGCGAGTTGGTCTTCTTGCCAGAAGACTTGCGCTTGCGCATGTCGACGGGAGGCACAAACTTGGTCAGTTCCACGCAGTCTTCGAGGAAATATTGTTTTACGGGGTATGTGCGGCCTGGGACCTGTTGAAGGTAGTTATTTGTTTAAGTTATTTTTTTCTTATTATCTGTAAAGATTTTAGTTAAGGGACCGTTCACACGTACCACAACCACACCACATCGCAGCGACAAAATGTGGGCCAGCATTGGTTACGTGTGTAGCTGTAACTTTTTTAATTTAAATTGTGGTTGCGTTGTCGGTAGTATGTGCGATGTGGTTACGTTGTGGCTAGTGTTTGGAGACAGACGGATCGTTGTGGTGACAATCGCCGACATGAGAATGATGCGTATATCTGGGTATGTATGCACCAAGTTATACTGTATTTCTATTTTCTTAATAACCCTCGGGAATCATCGCATTTCCGAATACAAACGAATGCTAATTTCTATGTCCATCAATTATTTATCTTGTATAATAATTTGAATTCAGAACTAAGTACTTTATTACGAAAATCAAAACAAAACAACGTTTGTTTTGATTTTCGTGTAAACTATATAGACCTGTAAAACTATTTTCCTATCTGTCGTGCCTGCAACTTTAACAGCTTTCCTACCATTTTTAAAATAAATTACATTACGTTAAAAGAGTATTAACAACTCTATATGCTTCCAAGTCGACCAAGTGCAAAGGGCAACTGATAGAAATCCGACGACTGACGAAACATGAGGTTTGCCGAGGAACATTAAGAACATATTTGTACTGTACGTTACTATGATAGTTACCTCAATAACGGGACAGTTTCCGAAGTAGCTAGTGAACAACGTTGTGTCGACGGTCGCCGACATGAGAATGATGCGTAGATCTGGGTATGTATGCGCCATATCACGGAGCAGGATTAAAGCAAAGTCGGTATCTGCGTCGCGTTCGTGAACCTGTGGAAAAATAGAGATTTAAAAAAATCAAAATATTTTATTTCACATAAACCTACAAGGGCACTTATGAAACGTCAGAAGCTAGGTGCAGGGTTCCAATTGGTCGTTTCCTATGGAGAAGAGCCGGCAAGAAACTCCACGGTTACTCTTTTGATGATGGTTTACTTGTTTTACTGAAAGAAGAATTTGGGGATACTACAGCGAAAAAATAAGAATAGATACGGGAAGCAACAAAACTCCATTAAAACTGCCACTTTTATATATACACCGTGAAATTTGAATCACAGTTTTGCTAGAACAAACGTTGTTCAGACCATGGTGTACTACCATTCTACAGCATCCAATAAAAAAGAAAACATAATTGGTTTTTGAAAAAACACAAAAAGACAAAGTTTAAAATGTCGAGATTATCGTTACTCCCTACAACACAGACACTACGGCGCTCGCGTATCAAGGTATTTTCATATTAAGCCCTTATGAGTAAAATCTATGAGTATAATTATGAGTTAACTAAAAGTGAGGCGTTATTAGAACAAGCATCTGCTGTTTCATAGAAATATGCAATACCTACGCGGGGAAAATGTATGGGACAGCCATTTTTTTTTAATAAGCTCAGTAAGCTTTTTTTTTAGGTTCCGAATCATGTTCTGAATCTATGGTAATAGATTGCGCGTTGACGTTCCTGCCACCTTGTATATGGCAACATCCACAACATCCAACATACCTCATCCACTAGCACGTGACTCACGCCGCGCAGACCGCCCTCTAACTTCCTTAGCAGCACGCCCACGGTACAGAACATTATAGAGCCGTACGGACGAGGCAGCATTGATTCGAAACGGACTGAGTAACTGTGGGTAAAAGGAAATAAGTATTACATATAAAGAAAAGCACATAACAAATAGATAACTGCCAAAGCTACTGCAAATTTTTACTGTAAATACTGGGGGCAAATACATAGTTCAATCAAATTTGAACTTTGTCGTGTATGACATTGAGTTTGTTTTCCCAAAAATCAATCAACCTTTTCCCAACTATGTTGCGGTCGGCTTCCAGTATAACCGGATGCAGCTGACTACCGTTATTTTACATGGAGCGACTGCCTGTCTGATCTCCAAAACCCAGTAACTGGGGAATACGATACCCTTTGGTAATACTGGTTGTCAGACTTTCGGGCTTCTGACGACCCGTAACGACTGTCAAAGATCCACGAATTAAAGCTGGGACCAACGGATAAAAGTACTTTCCGAGGCATGGATGAGTCTTGGTATGTAAAGATGGTCACCCGTCCACGGACCAACCCGGGCAAGCGTAGCTTAACTTGATGGATCGACCCGTGCAGCTGTTATTACTTAGCCAAGAACTCCTCAGTTTGTTTTCACAAAACTTGATATCTGACTTTCTGTACATACCCAATACTATTAGCCAGCTCCTCACAGCGCTCACTAGCGACTCTTTCAGCGACGCTAACAGCTGAAATACGTCGTGGTTGAGTTACGCAGACGTTGGCCCACGCACCCTGGCCACTGGCTATGTAGTCGTCTAGGATGAACTGGCAGACCTGCGGGAAATGTTTGTTAGTATAGGAATGTGGTAGTTTCTTGTGATTGCATAAGAAGACCTCTACTCCATAATCTCGAAGTCCGTAGTTTCGGCCGAAGTTACGGGCATTACTATGATTAGTTAGAGGCCCGAACTAAGAATGAATGACAGCTGACAGCACGATTTGACAGTTGTCCCTACTCCCGATACGTACCCTGCGTTCCGAAATGCGATAAAAGTGATAATATCGAGAATCCAACCAAATTTAATAGTCACAATTTTATTATTGCTCAATAGCCCATATATTTTGTGACTATTAAATTTGGTCGGATTGGAGATATTATCACCTTTGGCGCATTTTGGAATGCAGGGGTATTTTCCCGTCAGAAAATTTTAATTTGACTCTTGTTTTGACGTATCAACTACTTTCGGACGGGCCCGTGTCTTCGTTGACAACGAAGTGTGTCGTTCGTGTTCAGTTTGTACAACTACATAAAACGAAAATTACGTTTTTAAAATGATAGTGAATCTGATCTTCGAAATAACATTTTGCTTGCAGGAGATCCAGGTGAATTCTTCAGACCTAATATGATTCGCCTTCTTGAGCAAAAACCGAATGAAATGTTTTCGAAAGTGAGTCTTATCCTTTTAAATATTTCCAGAATAAATTCTCTAAGTAATGATGAAAACCACATCAAAATCCGTTGCATATTTTAGAAGAACAACGCGGTCAAACAAACAGACATGAAAACAGACTGCAATTTATATATGTACAGAATATAGATTACTGTAAATAGTAATTTGTGACTATTACTGTAAAATACTACTGTTAAGAGCAGAAATTTCATTGCCAAGGTGTCACTGGCGATCTCACCGTTGATCTTATGAATAAGAGCCATGTTCGAGTTCACATCATCATCATCATCATCAGCCTATAAATGTTCCCACTGCTGGTACACAGGCCTCCTCTCTGTGGGAGGGGGTGGGCCGTAATCCACCACGCGGGCCCAGTGCGGGTTGGTAGATGTCACATGTCTTCGAATTTTCGGTTCTAGGACATGCCGGTTTCCTCACGATGTTTTCCTTCACCGTTTTGAGAGCAGTGGTGATGAAATAATTTACACAAAGTAAAGCACCTGTCTGGGTTCGACCCTACGACCTACAACTCGTAAGTCGCGGCCGTTACCACTGGGCCACCACTGCTCACTGCACTTGAGTTCACATCAAGTTGAGCAAATCGGAAATATTCAGTTTCCTTAGTTCATGAAATAAAGAATCGATTGACATCATCATCATTTCAGTCGAAAGACGTCCACTGCTGGACATAGGCCTCCCCCAAGCACCGCCACTTCGACCGGTTCTGTGCTTCACATATACAGCAGATTCCTGCAGCCTTAACAAGGTCATCGGTCCACCTTGTGGGAGGCCTCTCAACGCTATGTCTTCAAGTACGCGGTCGCCACTCCAGAACCTTTCGGCCCCATCGGCCATTTGTTCTGCGAGCAATATGCCCTGCCCACTGCCAAATCCAACAGTGTTTTTCAACGCGCTAGGACGAGTACGTCCCAGCGCGTTGGATTCTCAACGCTCGGTTTAACACCGAGAGTTGAAAATCCAGTGCGCGATAAAATCCTGCCGCGATTTTATTACGTCCGTGCGAACGTCGGCTTACTTCACAGTGAAGGAAATAAAGAAGCCATGAACGTAATAACTCTTCTTCTGAAAAGCAGCCAACCAGGTTGCTAGCAAGACTTGACAGGGCGCCCCCTTGCGGTTACTCACTTACTTAACACTTTGAAGGACAGTACACGAGACACAATAGAAGTTTTATTGTTATGACGCCTATGGGCATATAGTGTCCTTCTAAGTGTTAAGTATCGCTTGTTCAAAGTTTTGAAGCTGAAATATTTATGTTTTACCTGTGTAGTTTTACCGCATCCAGTGTTACCCCTGATGATAACGACAGGGTTCTCGTTGATAGCCTCCATGATTTCCGTCCTCATTGCGTACACCGGCAACTGTTCCCTTTCACGGAGACTGTCCTAAAATATTACAAAAAGTTTTAAAATCTGCGTAATTGTCGCCAATCGCATCGTAAAAAAATACAATAGACGTGGATATATTTAGTAACCTGTTCCGCTTAGCTATTTCTAAAGAGCCATAAAAAAAACCCTGAAAGAAATCGACTCGTGTTTCACCTCTCAACGAAGCATCCTCAGGATGACGATTGACTTGCTCACTCTGCGTTCAGCGCTCGGTGTGGCAACACGTCGTGTTCGAACATATCCACGTCTATTGTATTTTATAAATGGATTTCCGCAAGGTCACGCCTGAATGAATCAACTAAAATACATAATTTATAACATGGTCCCAGGTAAGGTCAATTTTCACAGGTCAATTGTAATTGAAAACGGTAAGCAAAGACTGGTTACATGGCTAAAGGTGTTTTATTCAAGAGAAATCCAGTCTGACGCCAAATTTTTGACGAAATTCATCATCATTTTCCTTCTCTTATCCCAATTTATTTGGGTCTTTTACTTTCATACTTCACTTTTAGTCGTCATCTCATTAGTCCCCCCCTTTCTATCCATATCATCCTCCACACAGTCCATCCATCGTTTCTTTGGTCTTCCCCTACTCTTATAGCCATCCACATTCATACTAGAAATTTTCCTCACGACATTTTCTTAATTCTTCCGCAATACATACCATGACAAACGACTTCCTCACCCCTTTTCAATCCATTTAAACTTTGGACAGAATTATGCCAATACATCAGGCATCAGAGGTGATGCCTTAGAAGTTCTGATTAAATATTTGTAGTATTATACGAACCTGGTACAAAGAACTGTTCTGACACATATCTCTGTGATGTTTCTCGAGATCGGAACTGATGTCGTCAAGACTTGTGGTGGCTAACGGACCCTCATCTGTAGAAAACAATACATTATTTTAGTGAAAATTCTGATATTATGATTGCAAAAAGGAGGAGTGGAAACGCCGGGAGGGGAAGTCCTAGAAGGACATAATTATAGTGACTTTATTGGTGATGTTCTTCAGAAAGGTCAAGTGCATTGTACTCGCAACCGGCGTGCGTGTATGACCAGATGTATGAACGTAAACGAATCAAAAGGAGTATTTAAGGATCGTAAAGGTGGCGTTCTGTAGTTTCTGCCTACCCCCATGGGCAGAAGACGTGAATTTATGTATGTATGTTAGTTTACGGGCAGCAGAGCAACTTTTGTATCCCAAAAAAATGCACGGTTTCCATGGGATTGACCACGGGAGCAGCCGCGCGTAAAAGCAAGTAATCTAAAGGAAATAGCACACATGTCAACTCGGAAAGGAATCGTCACCGTATCAACTCGAGCCATTCAGTATTCTTTGTATGAAACTCCCTACTGCAGCGCACACTAATCGGAATCGTGACGTAATCGCCTCGCGTCGGGACAAGCTCACGAACCGCGGCGATACGGTGACGATTTCTTTCCGAGTTGATGTGTGTGCTATGACCATAAAGTGTGTAAAAAGTGACTTAACGATACCGAGTGACTTCTTCGTTCCGGCAGTCCGTTATTTTTTTTTCGACGGATACACTCCTGGGAACGTTCTGTCAAAGTTCCTATTTTTTTGACGTTTTTTGAAGAAAACAAGTTTGAATTGTTGTAAATTAACTTTAAATACCCCCACGACCCCTGTACTGTTCCACACATAACATCACACCTGTTTCCCCGAAGGGTTGGGCAGAGGTGTACCTGCAGTAGGTACACCCACATTTCGCCAGTTATGTTTAAGTCTCATGTAATAGGGGGCGAGCCTATTTTATTTATTTGGCTCACCAACAATTGAATACACCGATACAAAGATATGAGATATATGCAATAAACTTATAGACTAGTGTACCAATTTCTTACAGGTAAGCACATCATGCATTATTTATTTGTTGTATAGTGCCTACTTAAAATTAGCTGAGGTCTTACACTCACCGAGCATAAATATTATTTCAACAAAATTCCAATTTAAAATCTATAATTGAATTTAAAACAAATTTTAAAATCACATAAAACTTAAATCAATACTAAAAATAAAATCTAAATCAAAACAAAAATTAAAATCGAAATTTCCACACTGAAATGATTTTACAAATTTTTGCATATAATGGAACTTAACTTCGGAACTTACCAAGTGAGTCAGAGTGCACATCAATAAGATCACTGCAGCTATTTAATAATTTACAATCTATTGCGATCAACTGAGCTCAAATCCTGACTCCGGGCTGCTACTGAGAAATTCCAGATAGAAAAACCCAATAACACTTTATTCGACCCGGGGATCGAACCCAGGACCTCATGCTCAGCAGTAGTGCAGTATCACCTGTATAACTTACCAATGCTATAGCCAGTCCAAGCATCCGAGTTAGTATGAATAGGTGACTAGGAGACTACGCCTCCGGATATAGGTTGTGCTTCTCGCATTTCCTTTACTGTATCTACAGTACAAATGTTTTTAATGTCCCTCGGTCATCCTCGTGTTTCGTCAGTCGTCGGATTTCTATCAGTTGCCCTTTGCACTTGGTGCAGACCGGACGCTCTCAATCGACTTGAAAGTATTTAGAGTTGTTAATACTCTTTTAACTTAATGTAATTTATTTAAAAAATGGGAGGAAAGCCACTAAAGTCGCAGGTACGACAGATAGGAAAATAGTTTTACAACTCTATAGTTCACACGGAAATCAAAACAACAATAAAGTACTTAGTTCTGAATTCAAATTATTATACACGATAAATCTAATAATTGATGGACATGGAAATTAGCATTCGTTTGTATTCGGAAGTCCGATGATACCTGAGGGACATTAAGAAAATAGACTGTACGTGTAATATAATGCTATCTCTTACCAATGTTACAGCCAGTCCAAGCGTTCCAGTTAGCTTGAGGAGGCGACCAGGAGACTACGCCTCCGGGTGTAGGTCTCGCCTCACGCATCGCCTTCACTCGGTCCACTTGAAGCAACGTTAGTCCTCCTGACTGACCCTCCTCGCTTGAGTACGTGCTTGATGGGTCTATTTGTACTGGTTCGATTTCTAATTCTGTAAAAGATTTTGATGTTTAATATCATTCGGTCTTCTTTTGTTAAATTGGCACGAACTATACAGGGTGGTAGGGACGACGCGAAAACTGTTACCATGGACTCGGTATATGATTCTGAACCTCCCTGCGTCGAAATTTTTCGTGGGTTATTAAAAAAAAATCTGCTGTTCCATACATTTTGACCGCGTAGGTATTTCACTTTTCTATAAAACAGCAGATTTTTTTAAAATAACCGACGTAAAATTTCAACGCAAATGGATTCAGAATCATAAATTGAATCCATGGTAAAAGTTTTCGCGTCGATGTCCCTGCCACCCTGTACGAGAATTTCTCAATCTGTGTTAAAAATATTAGAGAGCAAGAAAGTATTTTAATAATATCAATGCGATCTATCTATAGACGTATGAGGTCCGACCAGACGGGTGTCGTGTCTGGTGCGCAACTGCGCGACGTTTGATGTCAAGACGTTGTATACTATATACTCGTCGCGTGGTAAACTTTGCTTACGCGATGCAGGATTTTTGCGTGACGTCGTCAGTATGATGCGTAGTTCGTATGTGGAGTTGTAGGTAGGTGTCGTAACATATTTTTGTAGAAAAGCGACTAATGTTAAATAACAGAGGGCATTCCCTTAAACTCGTGAATATACATTTCATAAATAGATTAAAATTAAAATATCAGCATAGAAAAATAAGTTAAAAAAAACAGTGGCTCCGGGAATGCCGACAGAAATGAAAACTTGAACAATTTTATTGTGCAGGAAATACTTCTTTTTTGAAGTCAGTAAAAAAAGGGAAATGTCAATCATGTCGTTATCATGTCTCAATGTTTGGAATGTCATTAATCCCAAAGAAAATGTATCGCGCGTTGATGTCTTTTTAATGGTCAAAAGCTGGTGTCGGTAACAGTGTCGCGAGTTCAATTGTTTTTCCCATCTCAAAAATGCCCAACGCGCCTAAAGAAGTTTTCACTTCAAAAACCGAATTCAATTAATTAATTAAATGACAATGAAATCTAAACGTCCTATTTAACATCAAAATAGTATCCAAATAACGTATTGGCGTTGCACAAACCGGCCGTACTTCCACGTTGAAATACAAGTGCGTAAGTAGGGTAGAATTGGGGGTTCTGTATCAATTCTTCCTCGCTCCGCTCGGAATATGATCCAGAACCCCCAATTCTCCACACATGGAAATGTGATCCAGAACCCAGGGTGACTTTGAACTGGTACAGTGGAACAAAATTATTGAATGCGCTTAGTGATAATATAAACAGCAATATCAAGTACGACCGCTGCGTTACATCGAAATGATGCGGTGCACATCTTGTATTCCTATATCCATTGATGAATTAATTATATTTGACGAAGTGTACCGACTGTTCACAGGTAGAACTAAGTATGCGATTTGCAGTATTTCAATTTGCTTGTACATGTATGTCTAAAGATGATAGCTGGTTATAGAATCTTAAGATAGGATTTATCTACATCGATTACATTGACTACCTAATATGAAAATTATGCTTGCTGAATATAGGATAAAAGAGTAATTGGAATTTAGAGATGCTCTTCTGCAAATGAAATAGACTGGAATGCTGACTTTTCAATCTAATAAACCCCTTATATGGATTTATCTATTCAATCTCAGATATCACTTTTCATCTGAAGGGACAATATAATAGAAAACTGCGAATATGCTCTAGTCACGGCACAACCTGATGGTGCTAGTCCATGAGCTCAGCACCGCAGAAGTAACAAGCTGCTAAATCATTTATAGTGGACCCATCTATCCTACCTACTAATAAAAGTACCTATTAATAAATTTCATCGGTGCCTTGGATACGGATACATTTTATTTATTTCATTAATAGCGATGGCATAAGTATACAACTTCCTTTTTAGAATTTCATCGCAGGTATCTGCGACGGTGTGGCGCCGTTTACTAAATTGGGAAAGTATGGAATTTGATTATATGTGTAAACCACCCAAGGATCATCGTAAATCTCCCAATCTTAAAAGCGATCCAGTATTTTGTCACATTTTCGACGACACGTATGGCGCATTGATTAAGAGGTCATCTCGCTGCATCACAATGTAAATATTAGTTTATAAACGTGCTGTTAGTAAATGCGCCAACTGTCGCGGGTTCGATTCCCGCACGGGACAAATAAGTATTTGTTTCGGTCTGGATTTTGTTTTCATGTTTTATTTTTTGCCATTATTTAATTTAATATAAATAATATATACAGTTCTATCATTCATTCCATTTCCGTAATAAACCCGCGTCAGCAATCTGCAACTTATTGTTCTGAGAGAGTACATACCACTTCCTTTTTAGAAAATCGTCTCAGGTATACGCGACAGAGCGGCGCCGTCGACAAATAAGGAAAGTAAGGATGCGATCATATTGAGTAAGTAACAATCAATTAATTTTAGACTCTATTTGCTGATGACATAGAACTAATTTTTAGCACACATATCAAAATCGCTTTCTTACTTTGTGAGCGATTTATTACTGTAACCACCGCTTTAATAATGTAATCTATAAATATGACTGCATTTAATAATTTCATTTTAATTAGTGCGCATCCCGGGTACTTGCAGCTGTTTCTTTTTTCAATATAATTGTGAACAATAAATAGTACAACAAGTATGTGCGTATAACTCTACAATTATTATTTATATCGAATAATATAATTAATTGAACTTGTGAGTGAAATTTATTGGTGTTCTTCATTTTAGGTCGACCAATCCCTTCGATTCTGACTGTGAAATACCAACATCTCAGCCAGCACCATCGGCACAGAAAAAGAAGGCAGGGAAAAAGGCTGCCGGCAAAAGAAATAAACCTGCAATAAAGAAAATTACCAGCGCTCCGGTGGTAAAATCTAACTTTTTTGGGTCCGACACGGAGTCGGACGTTGATTTGCCGACGCCATCAACATCGGTCAAAAAAAGGAAGCAGTCGGATTCAGAGGTACTTATGCTGAACTTTTTTATTTGCAAATACCTTTTTAATTTTTATTTTACATTATTGTTTATTCATGCCTCATGTATGTCATTGTTTATTTGTAATGTGGGTCCTTTTAATTTTTATTTTCCATTATTTTTAGGGTTCCATACCTCAAAAGGAAAAACGGAACCCTTATAGGATCACTCGCGTGTTTGTCTGTCTGTCCATCTGTCCATCTGTCACATCCAAAGACTGACTAAGATATTCTAAATACGATTCCCTGATCAGTTAAAATCTATGGGTCAGTACATTTTTGAAGGTTGTATTCATGCTTTTTTTTAAATTGTTCTAATGATAATCATTTCTAATTTCAGAACGAGCAAGAACTTGGCGGTGAACCCATCCGAGCGGCTGCACTGCGGAGCTTCTTGTCAAGACGTAGCGGTTCCGGTTATACACTCCAGCGGGATCCCACCCGGCAGGGCAACTACTACGTGGAACTGCGTGTTTACAACGCTCGGGACGCGGAGGCGCTTAGCAACGACCGCTGGAAACGGGCACTAGTTACCTTCAAATCGGCTGTTGATGACAGCAGTACGGTATGGAAAGCAGTCACAAAACTTGTGACCGCTGCTAAAGAAGATTATCAGAAGATACAGCCCATACTCTATCAGTCTAACGTATTTTAAAATTAGGTTAGCGTCTTACCCCCCAATTTAAAGGACTCCTTAATATTTTTGCTCTTTTAATAATTATGCTTATTATATTTTATTATAAACTTGTTTAAGAACATTTTTTTACATTTAAAGGGTCTTTCATATAATGGCATACCTATATTTTTTCTTTTCATAATTATAATTGCCAGTATTTTCATTTATTGTTGAATTGTTGTTTCCACATTGTATAAATTGTTTGTAACGATTAATTTATAAGTGTAATCTATATTTTATATTGTTTGAATTTAAGTAAGTACCTGCGCCATGAAGTCTATAATTGTCTTTTCTTTTTAATGTTTGCTTCCTCAGATAATTGTAATTAAATATAATCTTACATAGGTACTTACTTAAATATATTTTTATTTTTTATTAATCATTATTTGTATGATTTCTTTCAGTAAGCCAAAAAACTAAAAACTAAAAACCAAAAAACTAAAAACCAAAAACCAATAAACTCGAATTAATGAATCTCAAAGCTTAAAATTCTGGACCAGTAATTATGACCTTGAATCATATGCTTTAAGTATATAAAAACATTCAGATCAGTAATTCAGACCTTTAACCTTAATCTTGAAGTAGTTAAAAATTCTAGACCAGTAATTTTGACCTTGAAGTACCTAAATCAAAACTCTTAAAACAATTTTAGGTCAAAATAAATATAAGTATAATACATATATTTTGATGAAAATAATTAACGTTAAATTAATAGATTATTGCTTTACTTTTTGTACTCAATTAAAAAAAAACATGAAATTTTGTCCATATTGTAAGGTTTAATTGCCAGTATTTTCATTTAACGTTATTTGTTGTCTCCACATTGTATAAATTGTATAAACAGATGTTAGTAACGATCACAAGTCTAATCCATATTTTATATTGTTTGAATTTAAGTAAGTACCTGTGCCATGAAGTCTATAATTGATCTTTCTTTTTAATGTTTGTTTCCTCAGATAATTGTAATGAAATATAATCTTACATAGGTACTTACTTCTATATTTTTTTTAAATCATTATTTGTATGATTTCTTTCAGTAAACCAAAAAACCAAAAACTAAAAACCAAAAACCAATAAACTCGAATTAATGAATCTCAAAGCTTAAAATTCTAGACCAGTAATTATGACCTTGAATCTTATGCTATAGGTACTTTAAAAAAAAAAACAAATCAGTAATTCGGACCTTTAACCTAAATCTTGAAGTAGTTAAAAATTCTAGACCAGTACCTAATTTTGGCCTTGAAGTACCTAAATCAAAAAACTTAAATCAATTTTAGGTCAAAATATAAGTATAAAACATATATTTTGGTGAATATAATTAAGGTAAAATTAATAGATTATAATCTACATTTTATATTGTTTGAATTTAAGTAAGTACCTACCTGCGCCATGAAGTCTATAATTGATCTTTCTTTTTAATGTTTGTTTCCTCAGATAATTGTAATGAAATATAATCTTACATAGGTACGTACTTATTTATATTCATATATTTTTTATTAATCATTATTTGTATGATTTCTTTCAGTAAACCAAAAAACTAAAAACCAAAAACCAATAAATTCGAATTAATTAATCTTAAAGCTTAAAATTCTAGACCACTACCTAATTTTGGCCTTGAAGTACCTAAATCAAAAAACTTAAAACAATTTTAGGTCAAAATAAATATAAGTATAAAACATATTTTGGTGAATATAATTAAGGTTAATTTAATAGATTATTGCGTTACTTTTTTGTATTCAATATAAACAAACATGAAATTTTGTCCACATTGTAAGGTTTATGTCCAAAAATATTCATCACATAAGAAAAGTAATATACATAAATCAAACTGTTTGTTGAGTACTGAATTTGATAATGTGCAAATAATAGCTACTGCTTTCAAAAATCGAATTGCTAGTTACAGATTTAATCCAACAAGTTTAGATAACATTTCACCAGAGATGTTTTTATCAGATATTTCTAGCATGATTTACAAGATTATTGAGACATTGCGATTGAAACATCGAGCGATTAAGATACAATTTGAGCTTTTTGTATTGTACAAGTTGCCTAAAAATGAAGAATTGTCTTTGAAATCTTTCAATACAAAGTATTATGTGATAATTCAGAATACTAATATAAAACTATTTTTTGAAGAATGCGTGCAAAAAATGTTGTATAAGTGCACAGAATTTGAATTATCAGAATCTGGTTGGGCTATAGAGTCGATTAATCATTTGGAAATGAATATAGTTAAGTATAATCCCTTAAAAGCTGGCAGTTACATTTCTTTACCGATAAAAATTCTTAAAACAAAGTCATGTCTTAACATTTGCAATAAAGATAGACATTGTTTTCTCTGGTGTATTGTAGCACATATGTATCCAGTACGGTATAACAGTAATAGAGTTTCATCATATCCACATTACTCTAAATTATTAAATTTAAATGGTATATCTTTCCCACCAACATTTGATGACATAAAACAATTCGAAAAAAATAATCCACATGTAAGTGTAAATGTTTATGGTTTAGAAAAAAATAATACTGTAACTGGACCATTATACAAAACTTTACAACGGAAACTGACCCATGTAAATTTATTATTAATTCAAAAAGGAGACAAAAATCATTTCTGTTTAATAAAAAATTTTGCGCGATTAGTTCATGATCAACTAACAAAACACAAATCTAAAATTCACTTATGTGATGAATGTTTTATATACTTTGATTCAGAGGCGAAATTAGATAATCATAATTGTGCACGAATGCAAACAGTGCTCCCAGAAGAGAATAGCAAGCTTCGGTTTTCCAATTATATAAGGACTCAAAGAATTCCTATTGTTATTTATGGAGACTTTGAAAGCTTACTTCGAGAATATTCAGATAAAAATAAAAGTCAGTATGTCGAAAACATACAAATTCATGAAGCAACTTGTTTTGCCTATTATATATGCTGTGAGACTAATCCAGAACTTAATAATTTAGTATCTTATCGAGGCCCAAATTGTTCAAAAAAGTTTGTAGAATCTATTACTAAGGATTTAGAAAGTTTATATGACATTTTGTCTTTGCCTAGAGACATGTCCCCGTTGAATGATGAAGAGCTTCTTTCATTTAAGACTGCTACAGTATGTCATATTTGCAAAGATTTTTTTTCTAATAATGACCATATTGTTCATGACCACGATCATTTCACAGGTAAATATCGCGGTCCAGCTCATAATTCATGCAACTTAAATAATAAGTCTGTAAAATTTATTCCCATAATATTTCATAATCTTTCGGGATATGACTGTCATTTATTTATAAAAGAACTTTCAAGTGTTTGCGGTCGAATCAATTTAATTCCAAGAACCAAGGAAAAATATATTTCTTTTACTAAATTTTTCCCATTTAATTCTCAGAAAGTAGCCCAATTAAAATTCATAGATTCTTTTAATTTCTTAAGTTCGAGTTTAGACAACTTAGTAAAGACATTGGACTCCAATGATTTAAAGCATTTACAATCATTTTTCACTGATGAAAATTTATTTAGATTGTGCCTTAGGAAAGGCGTGTATTGCTATGATTATATAGACTCCTGGGAACGATATGCGGAAACTCGGTTACCAGAACGCTCAAATTTTTATAATAAACTCACATCCGATACAGTGTCTACTGACGATTACAATCACGCTTTAAATGTGTGGGCTAAATTTGGTATTACGAATTTAGGCGAATATACTGATTTATATTTGAAATGTGATGTCTTACTATTGTGTGACATATTTGAGAAATTCCGATCTATGAGTTTATGTCATTATGAGCTTGACCCTTGTCATTATGTTTCATCACCGTCATTAAGCTGGGACGCTATGCTCTTGCTAACTAAAGTAGAATTAGATTTAATATCTGATATAGAAATATATCAAATGCTAGAAAAAGGTATCAGAGGAGGTCTTGCTCAATGTTCGCTGCGACATGCAAAGGCTAATAATAAATATTTGCCAGACTATAATGAAAAAGAACCCAACGCATTTTTAGTTTACTTAGATTGTGTCAATTTATATGGTCATGCTATGACACAAAGACTTCCCAGTGGAAATTTTAGATTTTTAACAAAATTTGAAATAGCTTTATTGGAAATTGCATCCGTTTCTGCTGATAGTGACGAAGGGTACATACTTGAAGTTGATATTCATTATCCTCCTAATATACATGACGGGCATTCTGATTTACCATTTGCGCCAGAAAAATTATCCGTTCCTATTCCATGTGATAGCAAAAACACAAAACTAATTGCTAATCTGTATGATAAATATAGATATGTCATCCACTATGTTCACTTACAAGAATGTTTAAAGAATGGTCTTATATTATTAAATATCCACAAAATTCTAGCATTTACTCAAAAAAAATTCTTAGAGCCATACATAAATCTTAATACAGCACTCAGACAAAAAGCTAACTCAGATTTCGAAAGAGATTTTTTCAAGAAGCAAAATAATTCAATATTTGGTAAAACGATTGAAAATAAAAGAAAACAAGTGAATGTTAAATTAGTTAATGTGTGGAAAGATGACTTTAATAAGACAAATAAAATAAAGGGGGCAGAAAAATATGTGAGCGCCCCTAATTTTAAAAATATGGCTATTATTTCAGAGAACCTTGTTGCTATTCAATTAGAGCCCGCTAAAGTTGTTTTAGATCGACCAATATACATTGGTTTTACAATACTGGAATTAGCAAAACGTCATTTGTATCAATTTCACTATTCTGTTATGAAGAAAATATATAAAGATGACATAAAACTTTGTTATACTGATACTGATAGTCTCTTGTATATAATACGTACTGATGATTTTTATAAAGACATGAAACAAAATATAAAATATTTTGATACTAGTAACTTTGAAGAAAATAATATTTATGGTATTCCGAAAGCGAATAAACAAATACCTGGCTATTTTAAGGATGAAATGGGTGGAGATGTCATTACTGAGTTTATTGGTTTGAGGGCTAAATTATACTGTATAAATAGTTTAAACAATACAATTAAAAAAGCTAAAGGAGTTAAAAAACCTGTTTCTAATAAACTCACAATTGAAAAATATAAAAATACTTTGATTAATGACATAAATCTTAGAGATACTATGTATGTCATTCGATCTAAAAATCATAAGTTGTATACACAGAAAATTAATAAATTAGTACTTAATGGAAATGATGACAAACGTCAGATAAAAAATAAAATTTATACTATGCCTTGGGGTCATCATCGTACTATGTTTTAAGCTATTATTTTTGTTATCTACTATTTACTTTCTTTTTATGTTTGTAAAGTTACATTATTATATTATTGCATAAACAATATAATCTCATGAATTATAATATTTCTTGTTTAATTTTTCATAAGATAATATTTTTGTAAAATCTAGAAATTAAGTAAATATTGTATTTTTTGTGATGAAATAAATAGGTATCTTGTATTCAAATAAATGTGTTTTATTATGTTATTTTACCACCCATGTAGTCTGACACAAAATGAAACTAGTCAAGTTGAAAATTATAATATTTATTAAACTTTCACATTCATTATTATATTCTTACATGAAAAAGACTTAAATATTATAAAAACATAATTAAAACAAAAAAAATCTAAAATATTCTAATTAAATAGTAAAATTCATTAAACATTTGTTACAGCTAATAAACACACACTTGCATGTTCACAATCACAAAATAAACTTTTTCGTATTACACACATTTAATACTGCTTATTACTAATTTTCTTCACTATTTTGCCAACTAGATGCTCAGTTTCATCCAAAATATCATCATAATCATCTTTTACAAGGTACTGGATGCTTACGTCAGCGCTATCATCAACATCATTGTCAATGTCACAATTTTGTTTATTGTCTTTATCACATCTGGTAAGATCATATATATGTATTTTAATCAAATGATGGGGTTTTCCTGTCTCCTTCCGAATAACGTAAGATGAAGACTGTGTAGGAGACTTTTTTATGACCTTCTTATTAATATTAGATTTCTTTCTTTTAGGGTCTTTAGTTTCCTCAGATTTCTCTTCCGTTTTTTCATTTAAATACTCCTGATGCGCTAGTTCTGCTTCTGCGGTATAAAAAGTTTCCCTGTCTTGCGCAAAAAGAAATGGATTTCCAAGAGCGTAGGTGTTGTCTGGACAAAGATTATTCGTCTCCTGTAATAAAATAAAAATCATTATAACATAATTAAACATAATAATTAAACTGTTTGTCTCTGCATCACTCAAAGGTTGACTGGTAGAAAATGCCTATAGCATTCAATCCGCCTCTGTACATTTGTGTGCTTGAAGTATTTACGTTTATTCATTTATAAATAAATAATTCAATTTAAAATGCTTCAAATAAGAATAAATTAAATACGCACCGCAAAAAAAGCACTCTCCACAGGACTATACGATGGGGAGACGGACATAATTCTGTAAAACAAAGAAAAAAAAAAAAAATTAAACATAAATTCTAATATAAAATCTAGGTATTGATGAATCTTAATTATAGAAATACTTGCCTAGAAGATTGAATTCCAGTGACGCGTGTGCAGTCGAAGCGAATACACGTACCTATACGCTTGGATCGCTATTTCTATCGCGTTGTTTCTATATGTATATGACAATGTTTATTGTGGTAATTAAAAATGGGTGAAGTAGATAATAATTTGAATCTGCGAGACGATGGTGGCGGTGAAATAATAGAGGAGGAACCAGTAATTGAATGTGAACAACAACTAAACAGCATTTTAGCTAGTGAGAGGAGGACGAAAGAAAAGGGTGAACAACAACTTGATTCAAGGTCAATTGAGGAGATGAATAAGAAAAAAGGCAGCGGGCAACGACTTTCGGAGAAAAGAGGTAGACAGGATGATGAAGAAATAGTAGAAGAAGATGGATTTGTGACAGTAGAAAGGCGATATAAAAGAGCTAATCGGAAAAATTCAAATAGTGACAAAATTAATGAGAGTAATGACAAAGCAAGTGCCGAAAAGTCTAATGTAATCCTATCAGTTACAGGAAAAGAAATTTTACCTAAACAATTCGGGATGGCAAAACTTTTACGTTCTTTAAATATTCAAAACATTACGAAAATGGTATACAAAAATGCTTTTAGGGTCCTGATTCATTTCAATAACAGAGAAGATGCCTCGGAGTTACTAAGTTGTGAAAAGTTAACGGATCTAGGGTACAGAGTACAGATGACTGACGAAGCTAACCTATGTTATGGTATTCTTAAGCAAGTAGATTTAGAAATGGAAGAAAAAGAAATTTTAGAAAATGTTAAATGTGAGTATGACGTCATATCAATAAGAAGACTAAGAAGACAGTCTGATAATGGACAATGGATAGATTCGGAAACGATCAGAGTATGTTTCAAGGGGACCATTTTACCGCCGTATGTATATGGGTACGGTTGCAGGTTCAAAGTGGAACCTTATACTTTTCCAGTGTCCCAATGTTCAATGTGTTGGAGATTTGGACATCTGTCAAGGTCGTGTCCAATTAAGAAACAAATATGTCCCAAATGTGGTAATGATCACCCAAATTGTGACACTGAAAAATATACTTGCGTGAATTGTAAAGGACCACATATGGCGCTATACAAAAAGTGTCCATTTTTTTTAAAAGAAAAGGAAATTAGAAGCATTATGACCGCAAATAACTGCAATTATCGGAAAGGGCTGGCAATATATTTAAAAGACAAAGAATCACAAAAAACAAGCAATAAAAGTGATCATGTATTGATCGAAGAATACACTCAACAAACGATAATCAACTCACAAGATGACACAACACAAGATAACTATAAGACATCGTATAGGGATTTAATTATTACTGAAGCTTCCGTTCATAATGAAAGAACAGTAAATCAGATGGAGGTAGAAGATTATCTGCAAAACCATAATCAACAAAAAAGTGTAACTCAAAAGAAACAACAAGCAAGTATGACTCAAAAGAAAAATACAGAGAATTATAAAATATCGGAAACGAAAAAGGTGGATGAAAGTATTAATAGTCAGTCAGAAACGACTAATGTGGAGAAAGAAAAGAACCAGAGTTTTGATAAATTAAAAAAAACTTTTACTTTGTACAGTATTTGTAAACGGATAAGAGAAGTATGTATTTCTGACGGTAGTTGGTCCACTAAATTGCAACAACTTGGTAAATTATTTATAGAAATATGTGGTCAGTGTTTTTTTAAGGTTCTGAGTGGAGAATATGATCTATGGAAAAATTTTGTATCTATGTTTAACGATGGCTAACGACAATAATAACATGGTTTTACTCAATATAATACAGTGGAACGCACGGAGCTTGCGACCTAAGCGTAATGAATTAGAACTTCTATTGCTACAAGATAAAGTACACATCGCGTTAATATCTGAAACATGGTTGCAACCGGAATCGAATATAAATATAAGTGGCTATAATATCTTTAGAAACGACAGGATTGACGGATACGGAGGAATAGCTATAATTATTCACAAGTCGATTAAAGTCCAACAAAATGTTGTTAATATTAATAATTCTGGAATAGAAATAGTCTCAGTTAAACTTTTAAACTGCAATAAAATTAAAAATATCGTACTAATATACTGTCCGTCATCGGTACGTACAAGTCTAACTGACTGGGAACAAGTATTTTCACTGTTTTCTAATAAATGTATTGTAGCAGGAGATTTTAATGGCCATCATGCTACGTGGTCGTGTAAATCTGACGCGAGAGGCCTACAAATATATGACTCCGCATTAGACAATGGTTTCATTTCTCTTAATGACGGTAGTGTAACCAGAATTGGTTGTGTTGATAACATTATTCAACGAAGTTCTCCCGATGTAACTTTTGTTTCTACCGACTTATCTCATTTATTAAATTGGAACGTTATGAACGAATGTCTGGGGAGTGATCATTTGTTTGTTAGAATCTCATACAAGTATAGTAGTAATGTACACTCGATTTATAATACCAAAAAACGTAATTTTAAGTTAGCACAATGGCTAGAGTATACTACGTGTCTAGAAAATTATTTATTACAACCTGTTGACATTGTTTCTGTACAATCTTTGTATGATAACTTTATCAGGCAGATGAATAAAGCCGCAGACCAATACATACCTTTAATAAAGGGATGTGACAAACCACATAACGTATTCCGACCTAAGCCTTATTGGACCCCTAAACTTTCTCATTTAGTTGCGCAACGAAGATTGGCCCTAAAAAATTTTAGAAGTAATCCTACACCTGACAATTTAACCGTACTTGAACGAAAAACAGAAACCGCAAAAACGGCCATACAGCAGGCGAATACAAATGACTGGCAAACATATTGTAGCAGCATTGATGAACGAACATCAAGCTCGGATATGTGGAAACGTATGGGCTGGGCTAAGGGAATTAATTCCTCAAGGTCATATGTTTCCAATGAACAAAAACTCGAGCTCCTTTGTAATCTTGCGCCCGATTATATGTGTCGACAGCCTTATCACAACTTTAGATCAAATAATGCAGAATTAGAGAACTCCTTCACTATGCAAGAAATGACTCATTGTTTTAAGCGTAAAGATACAGCGCCTGGTAACGACGGGATAACATATTCACTAATCTCTCATCTTTCTCCTGTGGGTAGACTATATTTATTGAGGTTATATAATTATATCTTTGATACGGGGGATATTCCAAAACAATGGCGCGACATACTGGTGATTCCCATTCCTAAAAAGTCCCATAATAATAGTACTAAACTAAGGCCAATTTCTCTAATATCTTGTGTGTGCAAAATTTTCCATTCAATGTTGACAAAACGACTTGAGTGGTACATAGAAAAAAATAAATTATTATCTCCGTACACTTCTGGATTTAGAAGAGGACAGTCATGTCAGGATTGTTTGGTTAAATTGGTAAGTCAGATTTATGTGGGTTTCTCGCGTAAGGTTCCAACTATAGCTTGCTTTTTAGATATTTCAAACGCGTATAATAATGTACTAGTAGACACACTGATTAACACTTTAGATGAGATAGGAGTTGAACAAAGGTTATGTCAATATCTATGGAATTTTTTAAGCGAAAGGCACCTTATGATGAAGGATGTAACTGATCAAAATAAGTATATTATTAGATACACTGATAGAGGTATAGCACAAGGAGACCCAATTTCACCCATTCTTTTTAATGTAGTCACAATGACATGTTTTCATAAAATTAAGAATGTAGGTATGTGCCAATACGCGGATGATTTTGTTTTATTTTGTTCTTCTGGGAATCTTAGCCAAAGTCAACATCAATTTCAGGTAGCGTTAAATACATTCTGTGATATTCTGGATGATATGGGATTAGAATTATCGGCAAATAAGTCCAAAGTATGTATTTTCACGAGGGGATTTAGAAAATTAGAAATAAATTTAAAATTAAATAGTCATAGTTTACAGTTAGTAGATAATTACAAATATTTGGGAGTGTGGTTAGACAGGTCGTTGCGTTGGAGTAAACACATCAACATGATAGCGGAGAAAGTGCAGAGGAGTCTCAATTTACTCAAAGTCTTGGCCGGTACTGCATGGGGCTTGCACCCTAAACATTTGAGACATATTTATATAGCGTTGATTAGAAGTCGTATAGACTATAGCAGTTTTCTATATGATGTAAGTGCAAAATGTCACCTAGACAAACTAAATAAGATTCAAAATCGGGCTTTGAGAATTATAGGAGGTTTTATTAAAACTACACCTATCCATGTTATGGAAAGTGAGCTCTGTGTAGTCCCGCTGTATTTACGGAGAAAATATTTAGGCTATAAGTTCTGTTTAAAATCTAAATCCATGGAAAATAATAATACTAATAATTTATTAGAGGAACTTAACACTCTTCGACAAAATAGTTACTGGATAAATAAAAAGATTCCACTGCTGGTTTCCTTATATGATGATGTGAAGGAAGAAAATATAGCATCATCATATCCCTTGCAGATGTTTACTCTGAGGACATGGATGACCAACATTAATATTCACGAAGTAATTATGTGGAACTTAGATGTAGTGAAATATTCTAAACAATCTTATGATAGCAATTTATTAAAATTTGAAGTTATTAGAGAGTTGCATCTAAAATACAATGATTGGTTTAGTATATTTACAGATGGGTCGAAGAGTGTGGAAGGTCGTGGAGCAGCCTTCTATGTACCTAGTGAGCCAATGAGTCGTGAAATTAACTGTTTTAAAATAGATAAGAATGCGTCCATTATGACGTTGGAGCTTATTGCGATCTTTGAAGCATTGTGTTATTGCAATAGTAGTCAACATAATAATATTGTTATTTGCACAGACAGCAAAAGTTCTTTACAACATTTAGCTCGATGCGCCTCTGGCCAAAGAGGTGTATCGATAGCTTATGATATTTTATCTAAGATCGATTTATTCATTGTAAAGGGTGTTAAATTAAGACTGCAATGGGTTCCGTCGCATATTGGGATACAGGGCAATGAAAGGGCTGATATGCTGGCAAAGTATGCAGCTAAAAATGGAAAGGAAACTAATATAACGTTAGATTATGCAGAGGTTCTACCTAAATTTAAAAATAAGTGTTACAGTAATTGGAAGGAGTATTTTGATAAACGGTCATTGGAAAAAGGAATCTGGTATAAAACCATGCAGGGTCAGCCTTTTCGTGTGCCCTGGTTTATCAATAGTAATTTAAGTAGGAAATTGGTTGTTACTGCTCATAGACTCAGATCTGGACACATTCCATGTAATAAGTTTGCATTCATGATGAAAAAAATTAACTCGCCTAATTGTGTGGAGTGTGGAGTTGTGGAAGACTTACATCACTTATTGATGGACTGTGTTCGATATGAGTCTGATAGAAATGATGTGTTTGGCGCCTTGAGGTTGAACCGACTTGATTTAGGCACATTTCATAAAATTCTATCTCAACCAAATGGTGATGATGCGAAGAGTCTGTTCAGGTTTATGGCCCAAATGTAATCCATAGCAATATGATTTGTTACTATTTGTTTAGGGTATGATGGGACTGTCATACGCATTGCGATTATAAAAGTCCCAAATTAAAATAGAATTAAAAAAAAAAAAAAAAAAAAAAAGATTGAATTCAATTGTAATTCAGTTGTATAGGTCCTACTTATTGCAGCAATAGTAGTCAAATGAACTATGCTCCTGCTTCACTATATTGAAACTGTCTTTGGTTTGCTATGATGTGTGATAATATTATTATGTTCATAATAAAGGAATTAAGTTACTTACCAAATAAGTCTTGTATATATATGAAGGTCACTAAAGAAATTAAATAATAAACAAGATGAAGTTGATCAAACAACTCATATCTCTGAACGTTAATAATATAAATTTTAGTGACTCTGCTCACCAAATCAAACACAGCATTTTACTGCCTAACACAATTCGTTGTGTAATTTGCGGCCCTTCGAACTGTGGTAAAACAAACGTGATGATCAGTTTGCTTCTGCATGAAAATGGACTGAAATTTCAGAATCTTTATCTTTACTCAAAAACAAGTTTTCAGCCAAAATATCGTTTCCTAAGCGAAGTATTAAGAAGAGTACCTCAAATAAAGTTCTACGAGTTTAATGATGATAAAGATGTAATATCTCCGAGTGAAGCTTTAACTAATTCTGTATTTATTTTTGATGATGTGGCATGTGAAAATCAAATAAATATCCGCAATTATTTTTCTATGGGTAGACATAAGCAAATCGATTGCTTCTATTTATCACAAACTTATTCAAAAATTCCGAAACAATTGTTACGTGATAATGTTAATTTTCTTATAATATTTAAACAAGACGATGTGAACTTAAAGCACATTTATGAAGAACACGTCAGCTCTGATTTATTATGGAATCAGTTTAAAGATATTTGTAAAACGGTTTGGAAAACCCCTCATAATTTTTTAATTATTAACAAAGAGTCTCCTATAAATAAGGGAAGATACAGACAGAATTTCGATACCTTTTTTTATTTCGAATGAAGTTTTATATTTATAAACGAATTTTATAGAAATAAAAGTTTAGTGCTATTCTATCCTTAGCTGAATTCAGTTGTTATAAAGGAAGATGGAGAAAACAATTAAAATGGAGTTAATGAAGTCTGTTGACACCATAAAAAATAAAATGAAACAAATGAAAAATCAAGAACATGAAATGAACATGTCACTTGATAAAATGCTAAAACCTGTAACAGATCCTCTTAAAGCCTTAGTTGGCTCAAATAGGTTTGTAAAAAATGTAAAAAATATAGAAAATACTACTCTTACTAATACTGAAGAAATTGAAACGGAGGAAAATAATACTAGTTCATCTACCAAGATCAGTGACTATTACGATCCAAAACGAAACTCTACACAACTCGTTGAACGAAATACTACAACGGAATTAGCAGATAATTTAGAAATGTCATTAGAGGGTGATGATATCTATGGTATTTATGATGGTATTTCCATACCATTTGGAATTAGAAGCGAAAACAAAACTTTATTGATGGGTAATTCAGAAATATCATTTTCTAAAATCGATAGTTTGAATAATGATACTTTAATTATGATTAAAATCGGCAACAAACCTTACAATTTAACATCTGGCCTGAAAGAGCTTTTACTTCGAAGAAAACCTGATTTAAAGTTAGTTTCGAATGAAGATAAACTTGTCTATAAGGATATGTTACATCATACAAATGCCCATAAGAGAGATTTTAATCCCAAAGGTCAAATAAAGGGTGATAAAGGTCTCAAATATCGTGAAATAATCAAACCATTATTTACCGAAACGTCAGATGATAAAATTGATTCTAAATTTGGAGGAAACTTACCAAAACTAAAAAAATATAAAAACAACACTGACTTGGTGTATTGGGATGATCCAAATGAATTGGTGGAGAGATTAAAATTATTAGTCGCTTCAAGAGATGCTGGCAATACAAATCATGATAATGAAATTCTATCTATAATTGAAGAATTAAAAGAATCTAACATAATTAAGGCATAAATACTAGCAATGATTAATATTTATTTTAGTATTACAGACTCATTCATCATGAGCATTGGCAAAATTAGTCACTGAACAAGTTCAGAAAAAAAACAAAAATACACACCAAAAAAATATCTGCGAAATGAGTAAAGCAGATGTGGTAAATGAGATCCATAAAAATGCAAGGCTAAACTTTCCACGAAGAAATGTTGTTATGAAGGATATAGATGAGTTATGGCAAGCGGACTTAATTGATATGCAATCAATTTCTAAGGAAAATAAAAACTTTAGATTTATTCTTGCTGTTATTGACACATTTTCGAAATATGCATGGATCTTTCCTTTGAAAAGTAAAAACAAAGAAATTGTATGTAACAATTTTGAGCGTTTATTGGGAAAAGGGCGTATCCCCAAAAATCTGCAAACTGATAATGGGACTGAGTTTTATAATAATAATTTCAAAAAACTTATGACATCTTATCACATTAATCATTATTCAACTTTCTCAACAAAAAAAGCTTCAATAGTTGAGCGATTCATCAGAACACTGAAATCTAAACTGTATAAAGAATTTAGTTTAAAAGGTAGCTATAACTGGATAGATAATACCATCAACAGCGTTATAGATAAATACAATCACGCCTACCATCGGACAATTGATGAAATTCCGGCAAATGTGGATAATATTAATAAGAAACGAATATTAGAAAGATATGAAATGCTGGTAAGAAACAATAGTATATATAAAAGTAAGTTTAAAATTGATGATTATGTGCGTATCAGTAAGTATAAAGGAACATTTGAAAAAGGATATACTCCTAACTGGTCGACAGAAATATTTAAAATTCGAAAAATACAAAACACAACTCCTATCACATACTTACTTGAAGATTCAATCAGAGGTCGACCTATTTTAGGAGCATTTTATGTACAAGAGCTACAAAAGGCAAAACATTCTAATGTATATCTGGTTGAAAAAGTTCTTAGAAGAAAAGGAAACAGGGTTTTGGTAAAATGGTTAGGTTTGCCGTCTGCTGAAAACAGCTGGATTGATAAGTCAAATATATTATAAAAATTATATATTTATAAAGTATTCAATCCATAATTGATCAGTCTTATGATGTGTATTGGAGAGCGTAGTCTTCTCAATTGGCTTATAAATCATTTACCATTTGAATTACACTTACCAGGATACAATTATTGTGGTCCTGGTACTAAATTGATTAAGAGAATTACACATGGAGATAAGGGTATAAATAAATTAGACGAATATTGTAAAGAGCACGATATTGCTTATCATAAATCGTCAACTTTAAAGGATCGACATATAGCAGATTTAGTTTTGTTAAAAATGTCAAAAAAGCGGGCAGTTGCGTCTGATGCAAGTGTCGGTGAAAAATTCGCAGCACATTTAGTAAGCAAAGCTATGTTAACAAAAATTAAAACGGGTGCTGGCCTAAAAAATCGTGGTCATAATAAAAAGTCTTCAAAGAAAATTACGTCTGGCAATGGTATTAAAAATAAATTAAAACATGTAATTACTAAAACGAAAAGACATATACAGAAATTAAGACCAAAAGGCAAGAAAATGGCAATAGAATTGGCTATGGCTGCTGCAAGAGAATTAGTTGATGATTCATCAATAAAACTTCCTCGCATTATTCCAATACCAAAAACTGGAGGATTTTTGCCTTTGATTCCTATTTTTGCGGGATTGTCGGCTGCTGGAGCCTTGGCAGGTGGTGCAGCTGGTATTGCTAAAACTATTAATGAATTCAAGATGGCTAAAAACGTTTTACAGAAATGAAGAGACACAATGAAAAAATAGAAGCTCTTCGTATCGGAAATGGATTACATCTTAAACCCCATAAAAATGGACTTGGAATTTTTGTATCGAAAGAAAAAAACTAAAATATCGGCTACCCAAACGAGCTTTATCTAACTTTGACATTTTGAAGTATGGGAATAATATTCCCTATTTTCGAGGTGTCTTTATGAGAGATGAGCTGCCTAAAGAACCTTTAAAAAAAGAATGTGGAGTTATTAATTTAGATAGTTCTAAAAATCCTGGTTCTCATTGGGTAGCCTATGCAAAATATGATGATTATATCGAATACTTTGACAGTTACGGAAATCTTAAACCCCCAAAGGAGTTTATAAAATACATAGGTTCCAAAGTTCACTATAATTATGATAATATACAACGCGATCATCCTTTCAATTGCGGACATCTCTGTTTAACCTTCTTAAAGAAGTTTTGGTGTAGTCAAAGAATAAAATAAGCAGGATCTTTCAGGAGCGTTCAGTATACAAGCATGTCTATTACGGTTACCATCTCTGGAAATAAATCAGAATTGGTTTCATACTTTCAACCGCCTCTGCATTTATCTGATCAATATGAGTGTGGTTTATTATACTTTACAGTATTAAATTCAATACCAAATCTTTGCGTTAACGATAGCGTCCCGCCTGTGATCAGAATCGAATGTGATCTAGTGCACGGTTCATATTCCAACGGATTACCAACTCATATTATTCATGAATTTGTGTCAAATACTGATACAGGTCATCGGTACATAGAAATACCACAAAACATTATTTATTTTCCTGTGAACAAAAATACAATTTCATCTATATTTGTTAAGATTGTTGATCAATTTGGTAACTGTATTAACTTTGGAGAAGAACATATTCAACTACGACTTCATTTAAGAAAAACACAATGATATTGTTTTATAAAAACCCTACCGTCAACATAAAGCATCCTATTTCTTATACAACCACCAAGGTGCAAAGACGTAAGAATAAGCTTAAAAAATTGATCAAAACTAATAAAGATTTTCTTAAAGCTCTTGGTTTTAAACTATGAATATGCTACAAATTACTGAATCACCACACTTCGATACCTCGATTGAAAGCTATGAAGTACATTCTTACAATCCTTATAATAACAGTTTTAGAGAAAACGATGAAATCAGAATTCCCATACACCAGCAAGATACATACGTGTTACCGTCAGCCAGTTCAATTTATGTCGAAGGCCAGGCAAAGTTCTTCGACAAAGATGGAAAAGCAATTAAGAAAAATATTACGTTCAGTAACAACCCTATTATGTTTTTGTTTCAAGATATCAGATACGAAATGAATGGTATTGAAATAGATCGTATTAAAAATTCTGGAATAACATCAACAATAAAGTCATACGTTTCAATGAATGATGGAGAAAATAAGGTTGCTGCTTTGTGGGGTTGGAATATAGGCGGAATTAAAAACGATGGATATTTTAGTGCTATTGTACCTCTTAATAAGATTTTAGGATTTGCTGAGGATTACAGCAAAATTGTGATAAATTGTAAACATGAACTTATACTGAATAGGAGTAACTCTAACTTAAACAGTATCTTAGTAACTGATGATGTTGCACATTTTCAAATAGATATACAAAAAGTACAATGGCGTGTACCGCATATAAAAGTATCAGATCGTGAACGGTTGACTCTCCTTAAACATTTAGAAAGAGATAAACCTATTCAAATGGCGTTTAGAAATTGGGATTTATATGAGTATCCTTTACTCCCTAAAACCACAAAACATTCTTGGTCAGTTAAGACTGCATCACAATTAGAGAAACCGCGATATTTAATATTTTGTTTACAAACTAATAGAAAAAATAATAAAACCAAAGATAGTTCACTGTTCGATCACTGTGGAGTTACAAACATAACACTATTTTTGAATTCACAGTATTATCCGTATGAGCCTCTTTGTTTAAATTTTGCCGAGAACAAATACAATATATTATACGAAATGTATGTGAAATTTCGTCAGTCGTATTACAACTGCCCTGCGGACCCCTTGCTTAATTTAGCTGATTTTAAGGAGAAGGCACCTCTCTTTATTATAGACTGTTCAAGACAAAACGATAGTTTAAAGACAGGTCCCGTAGATGTGCGTCTTGAGATTGAATGCTTAGCACCAATACCAGATAACACAACTGGAT
The DNA here is from genome assembly GCA_963680765.1 of Agrochola lychnidis. Lineage (NCBI taxonomy): Eukaryota > Metazoa > Arthropoda > Insecta > Lepidoptera > Noctuidae > Agrochola > Agrochola lychnidis. The sequence goes on along the minus strand of OY796869.1, from coordinate 8,052,143 downwards.
ATTGCTTAATTATTAACGATCGACTTGTGGAATATAAACCTTTGAGCAACATAGTGCGCAGGTTATCATGACTGCTATTGTAGATGTTCAGGGTTTTAAAACAGAAGCAAATGAATTTATTGTAAAAGAAATTGCTGTATTTTATAGTAAAAAAATTCAGGTGTTGTTAATTAGACCGCCATTTCCATTTTACAATTTGACGAGATCAGAAAGACGTCAAGTTAGTTGGATTGAACGTAATAGAAAGATATACTGGGGTGAAGGAGTTGTGCCTTATTCAAGTTATCAGACGTTGATTGTAGATATTTTAAGAAATAAATATGTCTACACTAAAGGAATTGAAAAAATGTTATGGTTAAAAGACATTCTAAATAATGATAATGTAAATAATTTAGAAGATAAAGGTTGTCCTAGTTTATTAAGTTTGCACAAAAAATATGAACATTCTCATGAACTGTATAGTTGTATTTATCATGACTCAATATGTGCTTTAAAAATGTTTTATGTTTAAATAAATGGTGCTTTGATAATAAAATTTTGTAATAAATATTTTACTATTTTATTTATTAAATTTAGCATCCCATCTCCCAGCCATCCCTCCGACTCATCCAGGTTTACATGTTTGTTTATAAGTTGCTAGCAACGTCTATGTGACTTCATTATACTTTCATAAACATCAGTATCAAGAACTCCAGCGTACAAAATATGTCTCAAAATAAATACAATCCTCGATATGACACATATCATAGATATAAAGTGCGCTTATTTTCATTCAACCATTATTGGGCGACGGCTGATTCAAAGAAAGCCGTGGTAACGGAAATGGCTGATGCTGGATTCTTTTATTGCGGAAATAGTATAAATGATAAATCAGCATGTTTTTCATGTGGAGGTGTTATCGAAGATTGGGAGTATTACGATGATCCTTGGATGCAACATGCTATATTTTTTCCTGATTGCTTTTATTTAAATGCTGTAAAAGGAACAGAATATGTTGACAAATCAAAACGCCTATTTTTAAAAGAAACAAAGGTATAAAGTTATATATCTGATTCAGAAGACATTATTATGCTACCAAATTCTACTGGAAGATGAAAAATCTTTTTATTTAAATCAGATTGAAAGAAATTTCAATTCTAATCAGTGAAAAGTGATATCTGACGTTGAATAGATAAAATGTGTGGAGAATCTGGGTTCTAGATCACATTCTGATGTTTGGAGAATTGGGGGTTCTGGATCACATTCTGATGTGTGGAGAATTGGGGGTTCTGAATCACATTCTGATGTGTGGAAAATTGGGGTTTCTGGATCATATTCTGATGTGTGGAAAATTGGGGGTTCTGGATCACATTCCGAGCGGAGCGAGGAAGAAGTGATACAGAACCCCCAATTCTACCCTACTTGCGTATCAATTTAAAACTTTTAGTGACTGTTTTTTTTTAAATGATGTATTGACGCTATATTATTACGGGTTAACGGGAACGCCTTTCGTTAATTAACATCTTAACTTATAATATAAAGAGAAAAGATTTGATTTTTTGTATGTTTGTTTGTTTGTTACGCTTTCACGCTAAAAAGGATGAAATTTGGCACATGAGTAGACCATGTCCTGGGTTAGGACATTATGATACTTTTTATCTCGATATTCCCACGGGATCGAGACTTATGCGGGTGAAACTGCGAGGCGCAGCTAGTACTGTATAAAGTAGTTATTACTTTGGATTCGAAGCTGGTAACTTACCTTGTAGCGCTTCTTCTAGTTTTTGTTCTAAGTCAGGGCTGATAGCCACAGGATAAGGTTTCATAATACCTTCCGATGTCCTGTTAGAAAGACATTTATTTTATTATTGAAATCATCATTTTAATCACATAATAATAATTTTAAATTCTTTGGCATCCTTTTAGGAGCAAAAATACTCATAATTAAAAACCATTTTTATTGTATACGAATTACGACAAATTGAAAAAAAAAAAACGGTTTTTCATTAAAAAAAAAACAATCAACATGGCGGCTGAAAAAGATGTTTATATGCTCCTTCTTTAGAAAAACTTGTTAATATTCATAAGTACTTTCACTTTTAATTTAAGAATGTTAAGTGTTTACCTGTCCCTCTTCAAAGTCCCACTGAAGGCCTCAATCACACCGAGATGGTACAGTTGTCTCACAATAGACAACGCACAAGATTTGCTAGCGGTCTGCTTGTTCGACGCTGTCTCACGGCCGGTCACGTTACGGCCAAGTTGACGAACGAATATCGACATCTCACAGCAAAAGCTCCTGGAATTTTGTTTTGAATAAGTAGAGAATCAAGGCTAAAAAAAAAGCATCAGCCGCCGTATGTCTGCGTTCAGCGCTCGGTGTGGCAACACGTCGTGTTCGGGTTCGCGACAAGACAATCGTCATCCTGAGGATGCCTCGTTGAGAAGTGAAACACGTCGATTTCTTTCAGGAGTTTTTTATGGCTCTTTAGAAATAGCTAAGCGGAACAGGTTACTAAATATATCCACGTCTATTTTATTTTACAAAGAAGATGTGCTTATGTATATGTGTTATTCTATAGTTTTGTATTGGACACGAAAAATATTAGTGTTTCAAAAACCCTCACACACGAAAGGTTCCATACTACCATAAAATATTTAGCAAAAAAAAACCGAAAAAGACACGTATCTTTAATTTTTAGCTTTATTTTATTTTTATTCTTTGCTTTTATAGCAGCAATAGAAATACACAATCTGTGAAAATCTCAACTGTCTATTAATTATGGTCAGAGATCCAGCCCGCTGACAGACAAACGGACAGAGGCTTGGTAATGGGGTTCCGTTTGGCATCCTTATTTCATTCATATTGAGAAGTATCTCGCTCGCCTTAACCCTCCACTGACAACTCACGCTTTTTACATGCAAAAAGACGAAAACTACTTCGTTTTGTATCATAAAGTGAGTTAGAAAGGCTGTCATGTGTATACATCTTTATTTTTCACTTTCCAAACGTTATGTTTTATGTCATAAATGAAAATATGTAAAACGAGCATAATTAAATATATAAACTTACCTCTTTGTTGACTAGAAGTCACGCAATTGTTACATTCTGGAAGTGTAGCCAAGTACAGTCAGCTTAAAGAGCTCAACAAACACACCTGTATTTAGAACAAAATCCAAGACTATCATATTTATTCGAAAAATATACCAATTTGTTAGTAATAAACAGATGGAAACAATCTATGTAGTATTTTTTAAATGGTTTGTAAAAACACCAATCAAATACTTGATAATGTTTTGATATATCTTCAGCATTAAAGCTCTGTATTCATAGTAAACAAATGTTGTGTAACATTGTTACAGAAACAGGATTAGGTAGGTATGTGTCAGTTAACACATTAATATGTACCTTAATGCAAAGTTGCTAGCAGCATAAAAAACATGTTGCTGCATCAATGGTGCGCAACTATTCTTTAGGGTGAAATTACATTTACATATCAGCACTTTTCTATATCTCTTTCTGTAACTAAGGCCCATATTACAGAACTTCACTCAAGAAGCATTACATAAAACCTATTGCAACCAATCAAATGGCTTTAAACTAGTTGTAAATAATGTTTGAGTCTTGAGGTTTTGTAATACGAGCCTTAGAGGCGTCATTCGCATGCTTGAGCGAGAAGTCCGTTCGCAAGCCTTCTCGCTCTATTGAATTACATTCATCTGACATAAAGTAAGGGACAGAGATGCATGAAAATGCACACTTATCATGAATACAAGGCTCATATGTACTAACTATTGTTCACAACTGTTTACATTCAGAGAATAGATCATAATTTAATTCTCAATATTTTTTTCGGTTAATAATTTTAACAAGGTAAACTTTGTCTTGGATTCGTTCTGTGCGATTTAAAAATCTTAGCTCTTGAAACCAACTTGGTCAATTATGAAGCTAACTTTGCCTTTCAGGTTGCAAAGGCAGCTTCAATTGTTGTTTGTATGAAGTTATATATATTTTGCTGGCAACACTCATCTTCAAGTTTACTGAGATCATGACTAGTAAAACGTTGTCGATCGCGTGATCAGGCGTGCGATTGACATCGCTTCTTGCGTTTCGCCTCATAAGTGTTGCCAGCAGCGAAAAAGAAAATACTTGACAACACTTCCAGGTTGTCTACATTAAATCTGCAGCCAATGATTTTTCATTTGTACAATATGAATAATCAGTGGCTTGTAAAAGCATTAAATTATTGGTGTCTCTACAACAGTAAACAATCCAGAGGAAAAATAGCATAGGCCGGTATTACAGAATTTAACTCAATCAAGACTCTTTTGGAGTCTTGATTTGATTTTGTAATACTGGCCATAAAGTTTGAAATTTTTTAAAAGCCGAACCTCTTCTCATACAATTGACTTTAAGGCCCGGACTCAACCAAAGCGGAGATGTGCGGAGATGTCCGAAGCGGGGACGAGAAGAGATGTTTTCAGCTAGGGTGTATCCACCGAAGCTGTGCGGAGATGCGTACTGGCTAGACTGGAGCGGAGATGTGTGTGATGTGACGCGGGAAGAACCAGCGACGCCGCTCACATCTCTTCTGGTTTCCGCTGCGCGCCATCGCCAGCTTGCGAGGCACAGCTCACATATTCAAATAAAATATGCAAACAAAATTGTAAATTGTTTTTGGTATCTGGCCTTGACATAAGCAATAGACAAAATTTGTCGAACTTTTTATTAGTATTCGAATATTAAATACGAGGCTTTTGGCTTTTGGTGAATGTGTATTTTATGATTTAAGTAATTTTTTTTTTGTTTAATGTGCGTTTAGTTTGTGCAGAATAAACAATTTTGCATTCTTTTCTTTCTTTTTCTTTTTTATTCGCTTTGTACCGCCGCCCAGCTCAATCTCGGCGAGGTACAGCTCACATCTCCGCTTTGATCGCGCCATACAAATATGATAATTCTCCGCTCAGTGGTCTCCACTGAAGCTGAGTGGAGAGATGTGTGAATAACGAAGTTCTATTGGTTTTTTATAACACATCTCTCCTCTCGTCTCCGCTTTTGTGGAGTCCGGGCCTAATGAAATTATACCAGCATAGCTATTCACAACCATTCGACAGGCTGCCGTGTCGAAAATGACAGATTTTCCTTGCCACCGCTATTCTTCCGACAGCTATTTACTGTCGGGGAGAATAGTGATTGTCTATTTGATTTAAACTGACAACATTTTTGGGTTTCGGATTTGTGAACGACGTTAAAGGTTTGTGCATACACATCAGTCACGTCATCGTCAAGTAGCCGATCAGTCACCGTCAATTTCAGGAACGTGTGTGATCAGAAGTCAGTCAGTCATATAGCAACGCCTCGGTTACAATGACGCAGGTGCAGGTGACGCAACGTGTGTAGCCAACAACCTACAATTGCTACGTAACTATATTTTTTGACGTGACTGATCAGTGACTTTACGTGACTGATGTGTGTGCATGAACCCTTAAAGGACTCCTTCGATAACATTGATTGATGATCGATTCGGCACGGAAGCGTATCACATGGTACTGAATACCTATACCGATGGACAGTTTCTTTCTAAACTTGGTGTGCAAAGGTAAAGGTCATGGTGACGAGACAGTTTTCATAAAAAATATGAGGCATAAAAATTAAAGCAGTTTTCTTTGTCATCCATACATTTGTAAATTGGGCTAAGGAACCTGTGGTTTTAAATTAAATGGTTTATTATAACAGTTATTTTTTATGCAATGTGTTTGATGCCTCATACAGGGTGGCAGGGACATCGACGCGAAAACTGTTACCATGCATTCAGTACATCATTCTGAACCGCCTTGCATTGAAATTTTTCATCAGTTATTTTTTTTTTAAATCTGCTGTTTCATAGAAAAGAGCAATACCTACACGGTCAAAATGTATAGAACAGCTTTTTTCAGAATCATGTACTGAATCCATGGTAACAGTTTTCGCGTCGATGTCCCTGCCACCCTGTATAATAAACTTTTAAACCAATAGTTTGAAGTAATATTTTTTGTTTTTGATATTATTATGTAATAACATTTAGAAGTGCATGCCATGAAAGATCACTAAAGCCCCATTTACACAATGCAACTTTCTTAGTTAGTGACTGGCCTGGTGTTAGTTTTTATGCCACCCATGGGCCTTTGACTTGGCTTCACATGCCATCGAGAAATATCTCTCAGGCATGCTGGTTTCCTCGCAATGTTTTTCATACAATAAAATGAAGCAACAAATAACTTACTACTTTATTGTAGCTTCAACTTATGGTATACCATGTAAATCTGGTAAAATTGTTCCGTGTAAATCTGGTTTTAATGAGTGTTTGACTTATAGAAGGCAAATTTTAATATTGAATTATGAAACAAGAAGTGATGATGTCATCATCCAAGGCATATCAGTAGACAGTAACCAACGATTACCGCCTCTCATGCACTTAATTATAGCCAAACCAACCTTGGCTTCAAATATAACAGATAAGATATAGGCTACAAACATGAAAATTACAATATTTTAAATACACACCGAGTATGATCCGGACCAACAGCCTTGTACATATAGTCCGTATTTATCTTGTTTATCTGTAAGAATTGATGAAGCTTGGACTTGGCATTCTCCATAGTCCAGTTGCCATGGAGACTGGCATTAACATCCAGATCTTCAGCCTCTTCTACATTCTTTTGCTGTTGCATGCGGTCCATGTACGTGAAGGTCGAAGGCCTGTCACCCTGGCTTTGCCCACCGTATGCTTGGTACGCTTCTCCCATCATTTGGGGTCCCATACCCTCCTAGAATGGTTAAAGTTAGAAATTATAATCAAGTCTAATGAAATTTGTTCAGCAATAGTTGTGTCTGTACTGCAGAATATCCAGCTCATATGCCATAAACTCAGGATAAGTAAGAAAACTAAAAGAAATTATGACAAGAACCTGCCACAACACAATGCCAACAGCTTATAATTAGATGATTATTTAATCAGTGCCATAATACTGGTGTTTTACCATTTACATACATACATACATAAACTCACGCCTTCTTCCCATGGGGGTAGGCAGAAACTACAGAACGCCATCTGCTACGATCCTTACATAGTCCTTTTGCCTCGTTTACGTTCATACATCTGGTCATACACGCACGCCGGTTGCGAGTACTACGCACCTGGCCTTTCTGAAGAACATCACCAATAAGGTCAGTATATGTCCTCCTAGGGCGTCCCCGCCCGGCTTTTTACCATTTAATGATTCAGTAAGTGATAATTCCTTTTCTGTTAGTAATTAAGACTATGTTAAACAGTAAATCATCTGCAGGACTGACATAGAAATGTTAAAAAACAAAATGCCAACCTGAAACACAGATCTTTGTTGCTGCTGCCTCGGCTCCTGCTGCTGCATATCCCCATTTCTCTGTCCCTGATCCTCTTCCTCAGCCTTGACAGGCGCTCTCGTGTCGTCAGGCACTTCGGAGGCCGCAACCTGGTTAGTCCTCACCAGGTAGCTGACAAAGTCCTTGGAGGCATTCATCTGGGCCTCCTTCTTCGTCGTGGAGTTGCCCGCACCGACATAGCTGATGGTATCGACGCGAACTTCGCATAGAAACCGCTGCCTATGACGCGGCCCTGGACAGTTTAGGTTAGATTTTATGGGGACAAAATTTATTTTAAAGGATGTTTATTTTAGACTTTGTTATGGAAGTACAGACGCAATTGAAAATATTGAATGGTATTTTAGGTTTATTTATAGGGACTGTTAAGGAGTCTGCCAGGGTGATAGAATGAAAACTAATTCTACATAATTCATTCGAAATAATGTGCACAAATATTAACTTTATGAGTGCTATATATACTAGCCAGCATACGCATAGTATACTTAGCCATCGTGAGCAGGATGATAATCATAGTTTTTACAGCAACATAACCATTAATTTTCCATACCTGTGGCCCGGATATCATAAACTGGCGTAAGTCCTTTCTTGGCGCACCAAGAGTACAGGAATGATTTCCCATCCATTCTGGATTCGTCCAGATGCACTTCTTTGATAAATAAGACGAAATATTAACCGTAAATCTTAAAAGATTACAAATTTGGTTCAATAATTACAGCCAAACGCGAAACACCGCTTGGCTTTTTCAACTTTTGACAGATATCATGAGAAATGTCAGTTTGACGGTTGACTCATGGCAAGAGTTCTCTGTGGTCGTAGTGATGCCGCTAGGTTAACAGTGTTTGCGCAGTGCGATAAATTCGGCACAAACCTTTTTCCGATACTTTTAACAATAATTTATATCTCAATTTTTCCGATACTTTTAATAATAATTTATAACTCAACTAGCTGCGCCCCGCGGTTTCACCCGCATAAGTCTCGATCCCGTGGGAAAAAAAAAAGTATCCTATGTTCTTTTCCAGGGCATCATTTAATGTGTGCCAAATTTCATTCAAATCCGTTCAGCCGTTTTAGCGTGAAGGCGTAACAAACAAACTTACTTTCGCATTTATAATATTAAGGATTTTTCCGATACTTTTAATAGTAATTTATATTTCAATTTCCGCAACTATTCTGTCCCTGCCAGGGGAGCGTTAGCTGATACGCGGTCTTCACTGGGCTCGCCTGCTCCATCAGCTATCGGTCTTTCGACAAACATGGCCAGCCCATTGCCACTTCAACTTGCTTACTCTGCAAGTTGTGTCGGTAACTCGATTCCTTTTTCGTATAACTTTTCTGATTTGAGCTGAGCGTCTGAGCGGGTGAGCGTTTGAGTTGTCGCTGAGCGACCTAATTTCAAATCGAATTTATATCTACGTTGCGATAAATAAAAGTCGCTTTTCCACTTGGTTTTTTGGACCACAGCATGTAACATGCTCGTTTACTGTGCAAGCGAACTGTCGCTGACCTGAAACTAATTGATGCTAGACCTGCGTCTATTGATTATCGTGCGAGTGATCTTTCGTTTGCTCGTAAGGATTCATGCTAAATAAAGAGCCAAAGCGTCAAAATATTCACAATAATAGTGAGAGGACCATGAGCATATTCATTCAAATTAGTTGGTTTTAGCCAAAGGCAGCGACAATATCACTTGCATTCATTCGTTTTTTTTTTTTATACAGGTAGGTACAGACGCCAGCACATCAAAATACCCGAAACTATCAAATTTTCCCAATCTACTTTGAACCTTAAGTTTCAGCGATAAAGTTAAAATCTATTAAATAAATTTGACAGATTGTAGTAGCCTGATGTGCTGGCGTCTTTACATCGCTTCGTAGAGACAAGACTTTGCGTATGTGTAAAATAGCTTTCATTGTCTGTAATTTTATTTATTCAAATTAGCACAACAAAAAAGGTTAAAAAATGGTAGGTGATTGGTGTACCATAATTAACATATAATGTTCCCGCTGCTGGGACACAGGCCTCCTCTTGGTGAGAGGGAGTGGGCCGTAATCCACATCACGAGCCCAGTGCGTGTTGGTAGATGTCACGTCTTCGAATTTTCGGTTCTAGGACATGCCGGTTTCCTCACGATGTTTTCCTTCACCGTTTTGAGAGCAGTGGTGATGAAATAATTTACACAAAGTAAAGCGCTTGTCTGGGTTCGAACCTATGACTAACTCGTACGTCACGGCCGATTCCACTGGGCCACCACTGCTCATTGATTGGTGTACACCACCTGACTAGTGTTTTAAAAAACTTTACCCTTTACGTCAATCATTTTTATTGTTTTCTGGCGTGGCTAAGAACAGGAGCTTTTTGATAAAAATATCTACGTATAATTGAGAACCAAAGTTCGTTGAAATCAAAGAACGCGATGGAAAAGTTTATAAATGTTTTTTATTAAACACACATACATCTTTCGTTCACATAATGATTGTTACATTTGAACCATTTTAAACATCGGCTAATATTGCAAAAGGAACTAAATTATAATAAAATAAATACTTTAATTTCATAATGTTATTTTTAATTATGAATTCGTGTGTAAAATTGTTCAAGTGTAACGCAACTTAACGATTAAATTAATATTGATAATAACAAACTTCAATTATGCGTTGTTTCACAATCATGAAAGTGAAATTGTTTCAAAAGGATTTCTAGATTTTTTGGAATTGACTCGTAAGTACTATCGAAGAAACGCATAATATCTATACACCGTAAGGACTATTTCTGCTTGCAGCGCTCGGCCGCTATAGGAAGCGGCCGTTAAACAGATGTGGTCATTGTGTTCACGGGATTTTGTTTTCAAACTGCTTAGATATGTTTCTTCGATAGTACATCAATATTCAATTTTGAACACACTAAAGTTAAACATTATAAATCATCATTATTCTGGGAAACTTAAACTGGGAAAATTCTAAGTTAGAATGTTCCCTAATTTGCTGATTTTAGTTTGGCCACAAATTAGTACAGCTGGTTCACTCCGCAAAATCATTTAAATAAAAAGAGACTCTTGCCACGACACAATAAAGTGCAATTCAGGTCGCACAGCGCTAATTACCTACAGTTATACTCACCTAGAAGTTGCCTCTCTTTCTATCGCGTAACTCTTATATGTGAAGGGTGGGCGTTTTTGGGGGACTGTCTTAGGTAATTTTGACGTTCGAAAAGTGCGGATTCTCAGCCTAGTTTGAACAAATGACTTTTAAATTTTGAATTTTGTATATTTTCTGACTACGCTACGCCCACTGAATTGGACAAGTCGAGCCTGCCGCGTACCTACTTGTAGCTTCATATTTAAAATGCGGAATGACCATCTATTTTCATCTGTGATTTGACAGTTAATGGTGCCGATTCCCTTATTCACAAACTAAACTAAATTTAAGTTCAGTGCATCTTTTTTTTTCTATTTCATTAAGAAAAGGACAGAAGATAAATTTTAGTTTAGTCTTGTCAATTTAATCAGCGCCTGTCACTCTCCATACAAGTTTAGACGTGATTAAAAACTTGCCGACTAAAATTACGTCAATTTACGTCAAGCGCTGATTATTTTGACAGGACTAAACTAAAATTTATCTTCTGTCCTTTTCTTAATGAAATAGAAAGAAAAAGATGCACTGAACCTAAATTTAGTTTAGTTTGTGAACAAGGGAATCGGCACCATTATCTCACTTGGAGTATATTTCCTGTTCCCCCAGTGTGTTCAAAATAAACCATTACGTACTTTCCCTATTCATAACTTGTTTTTGGCATTTTTTTGTGTGATGGAAGCAATTTTTTATGTATGTTTTATGAATGCAAACAAAGTTAAATAAGAAAGCTTAGAAGAATAGGAATAAATACTAAAGTACGTTACGACAAAAAAATAAGGATCAAATCGATAATCAATCAGACCATATCCCAACACTAATCGTTATGATGGCGCAATACTTTCATAGTTTTCTACCATACAATGGATTTGTAACATAAAAATAATATTAGAAATCATAGCTTTATCTTATCAAATAATAGAAAACGTAAAATATGTGGATAACCAGTTCCACAAGTAGTGAGCAAGAAATAAAAATATGTATGTTTTACAATATTAATAGTAAAATAATGACTATATATAATATGTATAATGTTTATGTACTTACTTAATGTTTATGTAACGACTATTAATTCTAAATGTCGGACTGCATTTAAAAATATACTATACAAGTTATGGTTACTTTATTTAAAAAAATAACTAACATTGATGCCAAAAATACGTTTCCTTTTTTTAATTCTTGTAAAAGGAATATTATTAAAATTAACGTAAATACATATGAAAATGCAGTCAAACTTCACGATTTTTATAACGATAAGGTTATATACGGGACTATGACTATTTACCCTTTATACCTAAGCAAGACCACAAACAACCAAAGAGAAAAGAAAGTTGTCATGAGATTTCATTTTTATTAACGCAAATTAATTAAACAAAAGTGTATCTTAACTTGATAAACATAAGGTTGATAATTGCAAATGTCATATAGCGTCTTTAGGTTGACGGAAACTTAGTAAAATCATTTGGTAATGCTTCAAATGGGTGATGTAAGCAGGCGGGATTTTCCCTCTCTTTTTCGCACGTAGAGATTATATAGCGTCATCTCTTTCTATCGTACTGAAGATTTTAGAATGCCGTATTTGAATAATTGACCTGATTTATTTGGCGGAAAAAAGTGTTACAGATTTATTTTAGAATTTGGAAACATTATTCTAAATCACATATGCCTTTAATTCGACAAAAAGTTGTTACGATTTCTAGTTACCTTATGCCTGTTTTTTTAAGTTTTTTAAATTAGGATATTAGTTTTTAAATACAATTTCTAAATTATTTTTGTGGATAGACCAATCTAACACAGAATATAGGTAACAATATAAATACATCAAGGACAATTTATTTTGGAGTTAGAATATTATTAAAAATTAGTCTTTTATATCTCATACATATTGGTCTCAGCATATTCGAAAAATTATTATTGTTACACAATCATATTGCTTTTTCCATATTTTTAATTTTTTATAAATCCGTTCAGGAAGATTATTTAGCGATGACACTTGAAAGCCAAATGATGTTTCGTCTCTTTTCAACGCACAGCTGTCATATACCGCTATCTCACTCTCACGGCATCATCGCAAAAAATACAACCTGTATATTAACCACAGACATTCCTAAAAACCCGAAATTATAAAGAAACAATTGAACAATAATTTGAAAGAAAGAACTGTTTTAAAAAAGGAATGTCTTTTGAACCACCAACTGAAAACTCTTTTGAGGGAACCTATCACCACCTTTTATAACCTTACTTCAGTGTGGGAATGAGATGGAGCTATACAGACTGTATAGCACCATCTCTCTCACACAGGTGGTAGGTTCAGAGTTCTTCAGATCTTCTCAATACAGCCTTTTCCTGGTCTGTTCCTGTCGTTTCTGATAGTACATGATGCCAAGGACCACTAGGACGATGATAACGATGGCTATTGCCATCATGTAGAGGAACGTTTTGACTCCAGACATGGCGGGTTTGGAGTCATCGATCCTCTCGCGAGGCGCCTCGAAGGAGGCCGCTGATGGGATGATTTGGGAACGGTCTTCGTCTTTGTTTTGCTGAAAAGATATAATTTTTTTTTATTAAATGTTTTAATTTGTTTATTTCTGAGGCCCATGGGCGGCATAAAAACTCTGACACCAGTACCCTAATTACGTAACTTATTTTCGAAAACGATTATGACTAATTTGTTTCATTTTGACAGTAAAACAACATTCATTGCGTTATTTACGTTGTTGAGCAGATTTTTTTTTTCAACTTATGAAGCAATGGATTAGCAATCTGTTTCAAATCGAAACAAATTGTGATTGATCGTGTAATACGCAATTGAGGTACAGGATAGTCACTATCCCACACGAAAAAGAAAGTAGATTCGTTTTTGGGTTATTTTTGCGGACACTCGGACTGGTTCTGCACTGATCATGAATCTATATTAACGAGTTAAAATCAAAAAAAAAAATTGCCAATTAGAAAATTAAGACAAGCTTTGAGAGAAAGAAGACGGTTTATTTGGCACTCCCACCGTATGCAAGGAACACATTAAAAAACAAAAATACTGGCCAAGTGTGTGACGGATGGGTTTTTACCAAACACCGCATGGTACATTAGGGCCCTCTCCCTCTCGCAGGAGGCCCGAGTCCCACCGATAAAAAACAGTGGCACTCCGGGAGTGCCGACAGAAGTGAAAACTTTAACAATTTAAAAAAATATTTCCAAAACCTTTAAAGTAAAAAAATTTTTTCGTTGAACATTGATCCGTAACATAATACAAATAAAGAGCACAATCGCGTTTACAAAAATGAGGTGTCGGTAACGGTGTCGCGAGTTCAATTGTTTTTTCCCATCTCAAAAATGCCCAACGCGCCTAAAGAAGTTTTCACTTCAAAAAATTACAGGCTAACTTATATTACGGGAATATGAAAAAAATATTTAAATTATGTTTTGTGTTGCGTAATGTAAATTATTTTGCATACTATTGTGTAGAATCATTTTTCTAACTTGAACAGACAGCTGTGCTGCTGGGGAGTTTGTTGCGCCACTTCTTCTTCCCAGCTAAAGGCACTAGGAAGTGGTGAAGGGTGGGCGTTTTGGGGGACTGTCTTATGTAATTTTGACGTTCGAAAAGTGCTGATTCTCAGCCTAGTTTGAATAAGAAAATAATTGAGATAACTTACAGCTTCCAGCAGGTCAAGCTCGAACATCTTGATAGCGATGATGTCGTGGTTGTCGCTCAGGTCGCCGGTGGTCGCCGACGCGCCGAAGAAGTAACCAGTCGGTAGCAACACGTTTTCTACTTTGAGGCATTCCTTCCAGGCGTTCTTACCGTCGAGGTCTGTGGATACTGGGGAGGGAAGATTAATGTTTAAGCCCCGTTATCAATACAAATAAATTAAGTGTCTGTTTTTAATGTCAAAATAACAGCTTTTTTACTAAATGCATATGAAAATATATAGGGTGGCAGGGACATCGACGCGAAAATTGTTACCATGGATTCAGTACATGATTCTGAACCCCACGTTGAAATTTCCATTCATTTTGACCGCGGAGGTATTACACTTTTCTATGAAAAAGATTTTAAAAAAAATCGACAAAAAATTTCAAGGCATTGGGGTTCAAAACCATATACTGAATCCATGGTAACAGTTTTGGCGTCGATTTCCCTGCCAACCTGTATTTTTCAATATTTACCCTTCTAAAAAAACAACATACCGGTCAAAGTGTCGTCCATATACGTAATAGATATGTGCGTGTCATGGTTATAGTTGCGGAACTTGCCCTCGCAGCCGGCAACCTGCGTGTGAGTGCCGTCCCTGTCGTGGTCATAGTGCAGCGACCCGTTGTTTATCATCGCTGATATGTACGGGTGCTGGTGCTGTAATCAAATAATAGGATATGACTTAGAAATACTGCTTCAATGATGTAGCTGTCCTAGTTTCGATCGGAGTCAGGTAACACGACATTTTCAGTAGCAACCCAGAGTGCCAGGCCTCAAAGCAGTTATACAGCCCAGAGTTAGGATTTGTGCACGGTTAAAGGTAATCATCCGGCTCGAAGGACCAAAAAGATTTATGCGCTGTTGAATAGGTTGCACACACCTTGGATTAAGTCACGAATAGCCAAAGATGATGGTTTATTGAATATAACTACCACGTAACTAATGCTGTATGAATGTCGTGTGTATGAGTACAGCTTACTATTATGAACGTTGATCGTGTACTGTCGCGTTGCACTATAATTTGTGCAAGGCGACGTAAAGTGCTGATCTATGCAATGCGCGCGTGCCATGAACGATACATGACTCGTACAGGTCGCTTCTTATGAAATGGGAGTTAACATAGAACTGGATATAATTGGAGAAAATATAATGTGGGTGTACAGTAGGCGCGTAAACTCGTAGCTCAATTCTGGGCTGACACAATCTAGATTACCATCGACACGCTAAGGACAAGAAGTAGGCGCCGTACACTTTAGTTGTCACACCTTACTTCTTTGGGATATACAGGTGTGGTGTGTGACTGGAAACGAATGAAATGAAATATGGTTTTAATCTCTGGTCATGCCGAGGATAATCACGCCCGGGACGCAATAACGCGCCTCAATTGTTTTAATGACGAGGAAGATACGCGACTATTCGAGTCAATTTGAAGACTAGACAAAGTAGTTGAAAGTCTGCGCGACCGAATTTTGGTACCGCATCCCGCGTGGGATTCCTTTCAGTATGACAAGAGCTTTAGAGTTTAAAAGGAACACATTGCAAATTTAATAACATATTACGTCACGCCTGTTTTAAAAGATTTTTAAAGGGTAGGCAGAGGTGTACCAATAGTTCACCGAGTTACATTTATGTTTAAGTTCCATGTAATATGTACAAAAAGCCATGCATTATTTACGTATTAATTATAATACTCACATTATGAGCACCATTGTGGTTACTGTAGGTATCAACAATGATTCCCAGGCCGTGGAAGTAGTCCTTGCTGCCGAACACCGGTCCGGTCTGCATGCGGTCGCGCACGTACCATATCGCGAACCCATCGCCGAACAGGTCCTTGCCGCGACCGTGCACTTTGAACTGGACCTGGAGCTCCCAGTTGCGGGTGACACATGGCTGGAATGAGAGAAGGTTTGGTTAGGAACCTTAGAATACATGTCAAAAAAAGATAGATTTAAAATATGCTGAAATTTAAAATATGTAGGTATGGTATGAAGCTACAAGTACGCGGCGGGCTCGTCTTGTCGGGCTAATTCGGTGAGTGTAACGTAGTCCGAAGATATAAGAAATACGCGATAGAAAGAGAGGCAACAACTTCTAGGTGAAAATAACTATAGGTATATGATAGCGCTATGCGACCTGAATTGCACTTTATTGTGACGTAGCAAGAGTCGCTTTTTAGGGTTAATACTAATGACATGACGATCAGTCGTTAGGAATTAAACGTAAATAAACAAACACAGTTTAGAAACACGAGCAGTGATTTGGCGATCGAACTGTATGTTGTTGCCAAATTAATACTTTGTGTGAAATTATAATTTCATCGTTTTCTCAATGGTATCGACGCTAACTATATTATTATGAGAATAATAGTTCATGCTGTGTTACAATTATCAAACAGTCAGAAATGTGGTAGCATATAGTTTGACGGAGAAAGCTGTTCCGCGTCTTAGGTATGTAAGTGCGCGGCAGGACGGGGGGTAGTGCAGGTCGCTCATTCGTCAACACAACGCTAACGCGCCGTCCCGCCGCTCATTGGTCAACGCTGCTCCCGCCACGCCGCGCATTCCTAAAGCGCGAAACAGCGTTCTCGTTCAAACTATAGTATAATATTTAAATATCGCCACTCATTGAAAAAGTTTAGTTAAAAATTATTATTTTTAAGGTTCCGTAATCATCAAGGAACCCTTATGGTTTCGTCACGTCCGTCTGTCTGTCTACGGCTTAGCTCAGAGACTCTTAGCACAAAAAAGGTGTAATTTGGCATGGGTATACATATTAATCACGCCGATCAAGTAGTAAAATAAAATCATGTTTTTTTTTTAAGGTACCTAAGGTACCTGCACGTAAAGTGGGGATGATTTTTTTTTTCTCATCTATCTCATAGTGTGGGGTATCGTTGGAAAGGTCGTTCAAAAATATTGAGAGTTTGTGAAAACCATTTTTGGATTCAGGAATCCGTTTTCGAAATATTAAGCTTTAAAGTGCTAATTTTTGTTGGAATCAAGTGTCAGCTAAATGGTTGGTTTCGGATACGTGAAAAAATTCACAGCAGTAGTATATATAACGAAATTAAAAGGAAAATTATCACAGCTAAGTAGGCTTTACAGGTTAAATGATAAATGATTTTATTTCTGTAAGTAGGTTTGTACAAACACTTTTACACGTCAATCATATTTTAAAAACTAGATGAGGTCGGCGTTTCCTATCTGACTACTCTGAGAAGAAAGGCCGAAACAAACTCAGAGGTCACAGTCTCTTTTAAAGTCCAGACATAATCTTGGTCAGATCATGTGAAGGCCATGTGGATTGGTGTCTGAAGTGGTCTTTAGAGGAAAGCATCACACAGATTGAGAGGGTCTGTCCAGTCAGTGCACGCATTTGTCATTTATCGTGTAGCTCAACTCAGAATTTAAGGAGCTCAACGATTTGACGAACAATACCAAAAAAAGGACATTTGTGTAGGCCACATAAATTACTCAAACTGTCAGACCATGATTAAAACTAACTGAGAAAAAATTAAAAACAAACAAAAAGGAATGACCCATATAGTCTTCACATTCACAATAATTAAAATAATATAATACTTTAAAAGTAAATATTCATGTCATTGTATATATAAAAATCATTAATGTCAATGTGTATATAATAAAATAAAAAACCCAGAAATAATCTTGGTCAGAGCATTTCATATGAGGACCATGTAGATTTGTGTCTGAAATGATCTTTTGAGGAAAGAACCATACAGATTTGAGTGGACCTGTCCAGTCAGTGCACGCATTTGTCAGTAATTGTGCAGCTCAACTCAGAACTTAAAAGGAGCTCAACGATTCGACGAACAATACCATAGAAAGGACATTTGGGTAGGCCGCATAAAGTACTCAAAACTGCCAGATTATCATTAGTAGTAACTGAGAAAATTAAATAAATATATATACATGAGCTACATAGTCCTCACATTCACATCAATTAAAATAATAATAATGTTATACTTAACAAAGTAAATATTCATGTCATTGTGTATATAATTTTGAAGTTTGCAAAATAAACAAAGTTCCAAAAGTAAAAAATAAAAATAATAATTGGAGCAGCTTAATCCCAAGCCTTTTTGTCCTCAATGTAATCTTTAACGGTATAAAAAGCTTTCTGGCACAACTTACGTTTAATGAATGATTTAAATTTATTAAGGCTTAGATCTTGTACGTGGCTTGGAAGTTTATTATAAAAGCGTATACATTGACATCTGAACGAGCCACCTATTTTCTTGAGCCTTGTTGTAGGTACAACAAATTTGTGTTTGTTTCTAGTATTTATGTTATGGATATCACTGTATTTTTTAAACAATTTTATATTTTTATGGGCATATAAAAGATTATCAAAAATATACTGAGAAGGCACAGTCATTACATTAATCTCCTTAAATTTATCTCTGAGAGACTGTCTCGGACTTAATTTATAAATTGATCGAATAGCTCTTTTCTGCAAAACAAAGATAGTCTGAATGTCAGCGGCATTTCCCCACAACAGAATACCGTACGACATTACACTATGAAAATAGCTAAAGTACACTAAACGGGCTGTCTCTATGTCAGTCAAATTACGAATTTTTCTAACAGCATATGCTGCGGTGCTTAGCTTTTTTGACAATTTATCTATATGTGGGCCCCACTGAAGCTTAGCATCCAAAGTTAAGCCCAAGAAAACTGTGCTATCTTCAGGATTCAATTCTTCGCCCTTTATTAACACATTAGTTTTCACCTGCCCAACAGCCGGTTAACGAGTAATAATCGACAAACTTACATTTGCGGTTGCAAAAACATGTTCTCCCATATATTACGTATGGAAGAACATGTTTTTCAACTACAAAGTTAAAAGTTTGTTCTTGGGATAAATTCATCCCAACTACGGAACCCTTCATTGTGCGTGGTCCGACACGCACTTGGCCGGTTTTTTAGGGTTCCGTAGTAAACAAGGAACCCTTATAGTTTCGTCATGTCCGTCTGTCTGTCTGTCTGTCCGCGGTCTAGCTCCGAGACCCTTAGTACTAGAAAGCTGTAATTTGGCATAGGTATACATATTAATTATACTGACAAAGTGGTAAAAAAATTTTATGAAAAACTTTTTTTTTAGGGTACCTCCCTCCCGTATACACGTAAAGTGGTGATGATTTTTTTTTTTTTTTTATCTCATGATGTGGGGTATCATTGGAAAGGTCCTTCAAAAATATTGTGAGTTTGTGAAAACCATTTTTGGATTCAGGGATCCGTTTGTGAAATATTAGGCTTTAAAGTGCTAATTTTTGTTAGAGTCAAGTGTCCCCCCCCCTGCCAGCTAAATGGTTAGTTTTGGATGTGTGAAAAAAATTCACGGCAGTAGCTTATATAACGAATTTAAAAGGAAAACTATCACAGCTGAGCAGGCTTTATATAATCGACCAACTTAGATTTGCGGTTGTAAAAACATGTCCATGTGAGTTTGTTCTTGGGATAAATTCATCCCAACTACGGAACCATACATTGTGCGTGGTCCGACACGCACTTGGCCGGTTTTTATTGATTACGGTACCTATTAATTATGTATATTTTCAGATTAAAATAATTCGGTAAAAAAAATAAACAAGCACATAAGGGAATAAATCTACCAGGAGGTCATACTTCCAAAGAGAGGAACCTAACAATACGAGCCTTGCCCAAGGGTAGGACGTTTCAATTTCAACATCAAGCCCTTGACCCAACTCAGCCCAACAGCTTAACGAGAGCCTCTTCAAATGAGGGTCGAGGCCCCTGCCTGGCAACTAGAACATTGACCTAAGCATTCATTATAATTATTAGGACTCAACGGATTTTCATATTAGAAATTCCGGCGTACGTAATGTACGTGTAAAAGTAGGTAGGAAAAACTTGTGTTATTTAAGTTTAGCCAAGTAACAATACATTCATTTGACGCCGGATGAAGATATCTACAAATTCCCGATGCGATAACAGAACTGGCTGAATAGTTATTAAATACCTACGAGCTGATTGCGATTATGGTTACTTGTGCGAGTTTCCTTAAGGAATGAACTTAACAATTTAAAAAAATTAGCCATTTAGCACCACAGTAGAGAGTACTATGCTGAAGATATCGAACAAAGCGTATTTCTAACTTAAATAAAATAAAATAATGACAAGTAATGTGAAGTAATCATAGACATTAATTAAGACGCAGATAAATGACAGTGACCTTGAATGGTTAGCTTGCGTGTTCTGTACTGAGCTCACGCAACGCGTCGTACGTCCAGCCAGTAATAGGACTCGCCCATTAAGGAGCGTTGTCCCGAATTAGACGCATTATTAATTTATTACACTTAAAAAAAAAGGTATTTTAATAAAAAACGTATACTAAAAGATTGATAATTTAATTATCTTTAAAATGGTGAAGTTTTCAGAAAAATACGCTTGATAGATTTTGCGTCATCGTCATTCTCAGTTTTTTATCCGCGTTAGACATAACTTTACAAATTTCACTATGTAATATAAACATAATCAAAATTATGCCTATATTAAAATATTTAAAAAATGCTCTTATTTAACATATATTTTTTTCAAATCACAAACACTATTCGTTTAGACGTCATCTTCAGTATAAAATCATTAAAAGTCAGTTATCGTCCCCTTAAATAAAAATACTGGTGTACAAAATTCAACTAAAATAATAAACATTATGCATGCTAGTCAGTTTCTAAGAACAATCGAGGTTTTATTTTATTATGTGAGAGTTCTAAACATAATCATTTCGTAATTATAGCAATTCAATTGTTAGTTCGTGTCGTTCAGCTCCTTAGGTTCCTGAGTTGAGCTTAGGGTGGCCAACCGTACTATAGAATAAAGTATCCTACTTTATTTTCGATAAGTATTCTTTTTATCTTTTGCATAAAAATAAAGTATGCGAAGATACTTTATTTCTAATCTTTACTGTGATATTTAAAACGATACACTCATATGGGTGGTTACTGAACTATTTATCAATATTATTTCAGAGAAGAATACCTACTGCTGACAAATGGCAATACCTATATACATACTTAAAAACTTTTTACAAAAAAAAACAACCGACCTCCAAAAAAAACACTACAAAGTGAAAAATAACTTTAATTTCGGAAGTCGGTGTCTTGGGTTTTGTATTTTCGTTTTTTGCCACCGACTTCCGAAATTAAAGTTATTTTTCACTTTGCAGTGTTTTTTTTGGAGGTCGGTTGTATTTTTTTGTAAAAAGTTTTTATTTTTCACTTTTTAGTTACACATTCGAATACCACTACCTGCTACCAGTGACAGAAACTTATATCATCTACATACTAAGTGGGAAAAAAATACGTATTTTGTAGCTAACTCAAAAACTATCCAAGCAAAGTTAATAAAATTTATATGGGACCAATTCGAGAGCACACCCTTTCAAACAAAAAAATAATTTTCAAAATCGGTCCACAATTGACGGAGAAATCGGTGGACATACATTAAAAAAAAAAAAACAAACACGCGACGAACATATAACCTCCTCCTTTTTGGAAGTCGGTTAAAAATGCATCTGATAGCAAAAAAATAAAAGAAAAAAAAAAACTTATTTACTCTCTGTTCCCGCAACTTCAGCTTACGCTAAAAGTTTTTTTGGTAATAAATCTGAAGTAATAAATAAATAAATTCTTTATTGCCATACAAATATTACAGAAAAATTTGAGACCCTGGCTCCAGAGCTAAAAAAATAGAAAAGAAGTGGCGAAAAGATAGAAATAGATCGTCCATACATTTAAAAATACCGGGGTATTTTCTTTTTTTAATCAAAAGTAAATACTACTAGCTTTGAAACTTTCAAAGAC
Organism: Agrochola lychnidis; assembly: GCA_963680765.1. Lineage (NCBI taxonomy): Eukaryota > Metazoa > Arthropoda > Insecta > Lepidoptera > Noctuidae > Agrochola > Agrochola lychnidis. The sequence goes on along the minus strand of OY796869.1, from coordinate 8,030,085 downwards.
AACAAAAATTGTTAGCCTTTTTGCTAAAAGCACCAAAAAAAAATTTTAAGGGAATAAAAACATTAAAGAAAAATACTCTTTTTTTCTATTCAAAGAATTGTAAGTAAATACTTTATTTTTCTCAAAAAAAGATGTCAACCCTAGTTGAGCTACATACATGGTTACTGACAAATACGTGACATAGAATGGACAAGTCCGCTTAAATCTATAACCATCTTAGACACTAATTTACATGGTCCTCATAATATGACCTGACCAAGATTATGTCTGGACTTTAAAAGGGACTGTGTGACCTTTGAGTCTGCTTCGGTTTCTTATCAGAGTAGTTAGTTTGGAAAACAACCAACCTCATCTAGTTCAAGAAGATAATTTATTATTGACCTTTAAGTGATTCTATAACCCAATGATATTGACATTATAAGTCATCATCATCATCATTTCAGCCGAAAGACGTCCACTGCTGGACATAGGCCTCCCCCAAGCACCGCCACTTCGACCGATTCTGTGCTTTCCGCATCCAGCGGATTCCTGCGGCCTTCACAAGGTCATCGGTCCATCTTGTGGGAGGCCTTCCAACGCTACGTCTTCCGGTACGTGGTCGCCACTCCAGAACTTTTCGACCCCATCGGCCATCCGTTCTGCGAGCAATGTGCCCTGCCCATTGCCACTTAAGTTTGGCAATTCTTCGAGCTATGTCGGTTACCTTGGTTCTCCTGCGGATCTCTTCATTATAAGACATTATAAGTAAAAAGAGATATTCTGCGTTTGAAATTTATTTGCCAAACATGTAAACAAACAGGAGTTATAGGAAAAACAACGGTAATACCTACACTTAAGAGTTCAGTTTGCGCTACAACTCCATATTTTTTTATGACTTTTTCAACAGTACTAGTCAGTCTAAAATCAGCTTTATTTACACTAGCATAAAGTTGATGTTTGTTTAAGTGGAAATAATATCAATTGGAAATAAGGTTATTTATTTTAAAATAGACATTAGATAGGTTATACATGAAAATTTGGCTAATTAACCACATTTTCTTCTTGTCTCTTTTTTGCTCCATTTTGCGACATGCCGTCGACTTCCACGTGTCATCTAATAGTGACATTGTGCCGTTTTTGACGTTCAAAAGTGCCATATAGCCCATATATTTTTAATTATTTGAAGCCCTATTTGAAATAAATTATTTGACTTGTTTTTACTTTTTTAAAGATTTACTTTCATTACAATATCATTGCTGTAACCAGTTAACAGAAATAAATCATTTTTCATTTGAATTTTGGGTTTGAATTGGTTTTTCCTGCAGAGCATAAAATAAAAAAGCTTAAGGGGATGATAACCGACTTTTAATGATTTTATACTGAAGATGACGTCTAAACGAGTAGTGTTAGTGATTTAGAAAAAATATATGTTAAATTAGAGCATTTTCCTAATATTTTAATATAGGTATATTTCTGATTATGTTTATATTACATAGTGAAATTAATTTGTAAAGTTATGTCTGACGCGGATAAAAAACTGAGAATGACGCAAAATCTATCGAGCGTATTTTTCTGAAAACTACACCATTTTAAAGATAATTAAATTATTAATCGTTTAGTATACTTGTTTTATTAAAATACTTTTTGTTTTACGTGTAATAAATTAATAATGCGTCTAATTTGGGACAGCGCTCCTTGATGGGCGAGTCCTATTACTGGTTGGACGTACGACGCGTTGCTTGAGCTCAGTACAGAACACGCAAGCTAACATTCAAGGTCACTGTCATATATCTGCGTCTTAACTTATGGCATAGCAATTTGCATTTGGCAAATGAAATATTGTCATAGCTTCCACATGTTTTGTTGCAAATATCAACTCAATGGTATACCTATAACATTATCAATTAACATATCTCGATACAGAGTCACTAATCAACAGGCTTATAATTACAAAAAGGTAATTTCACGTCAAACCATACGTAACAAAAGTGAATGAAGCATGAAACATTTCAATTGGCATTGAAATTAGGCGTTACATTAAACTCGCCTATTATTAAAATTTCAACTATATGCCTTTCCACATAAGATACAATTTTGCACTCTATTTTCTTTGTCATAAGGTACAGTTTTACATATTGTTATGTAGTGTAGTTGTGACCTTGTTCTGGTTGGTTACTCCCATTGCTAAATTAAACAATTATTTGAAGGTTACTTTTCCTTATGTAAGACCTTTAATCAGTTTAACATGCTTTTAGATTTGATAATGAAAAAAAGTTATGACAATATTTTTATAATCAATTAGCTGCTAGTCTTGATCCCGTGGGAATATCGGATAAAAGTATCCTGTCCTATCCTCACCCAGGTCATACCCATTTGCCAAATTTCAACCAAATCTGTTCAGCCGTTTTAGCGTGAAAGTGTAATCCCCGTAACGATTAATAGGCCTGTGTCCAAAATTGTTTTTATGTCCGTCTTGTAGATTATTAAAAAATATTGAACACGTATTTTTTCTTTTTTGACGTAATCAAAAGATTACGGCGATACATTGAGTTAAAACGTGGCATGACGTCACGCCTTGCTAGATTGAATACGACGTTGTGTTGTAGCGAGCCCCCACCCCCCGACTTTAATGCGTGTTTTCTAAGTAATAGTTTTTTTATTATCAGAAAGACGGACTAAATAGAATTTCTTTTTTTTTTACCCAGGCAACTACTGTATTGCAATTGTAAATTTTTACGTGTTTGATACACATTGATGCGCAAATTGTTCGTCTATCAAATGCAATTTGAAGCGTTTCGGGGACCCTTAACAAACAAATATACAAAAAATCTTATTATTTGATTTTAAAATACTTTTTCTTTTGTTAAATACGCGTTTTGTGATATAATGAAAATAATGTCATTTATAATCGGATTTTTGTAGGTACTCTTTAGTTTACGAAAAAATATGAAATCCGAGAAGATAATAAAAAAAAAATATTGGACACATATTTTTTGCTTTATCACATTAATAAAAAATTACTTAGATAAAACGAATTAAAGTGGGGGTCGCTACGTCACAAGTTAGTAGGTATAAAATCTACATACTCGTGACTTCATGGCACATTTTAACTCAATGTATTGCCGCAATCTTTTGATTACTTACGTAAAATAAGAAAAGATACGTGTCCAATATTTTTTAATAATCTACCTGATGGAGAAAAAAAAAAAAAAACATTTTTAGTCATCATCCCTATCGTACGGTTAGCGATATGTCGAAGATAATATATATTTTATATTATCTTCAAAGTTTGTGACGAGCTTTAACAAAGAAAGAAACATACCTATAAGTATATAAAATTAAATATTTTCTCTATAAAATATTAGTTAATTTTTTTATCCTTTTGTGAGAAAAAGAAAATAATACAATGCATTATCAGATTTTTTTTGTACTGCTAACAATAGACTGCTAAGTATAACAATAGAACTTTAGATGCAGATATGAAGATAAATTAAATTGCTTTTAATTTCAACTTCAATCAATGACATCCTATCCTTTGTTTTCTTATCAATTCACTTTAATGGTGTTAGATATTGTGTAAACAAGTGTCACAGTCGGTTAACAACCTAGTAACTTAAATGACTTTGCAATCAATGAGCAAACAAAACACAAAATGCGTTCCTAACACTTGTCAGTTGGTTCATTTCTAGTTGTAATAAGGATCCAATTCGCAAAACAAATATTCGTTATTATGAAACTGACAGCTGTCAAGACCGCATTCTCTCGAGTCTCGACTGTAGTTTGGAAAACTCTTAGAACTTAGTTCCCGTAGCTTTACACATAAAAAGTCTTGTTGTTTGTTTGTTTTACATATTCACGCCGCACGGGTCGATCTTAGGTTAAGCTACGCTTGCCGCGGTCGGTTCGTCGATGGGTGATCATTACTAATCATTAACATTTTGAGAAAAAAAATCTGCTGTTCCATACATTTATTTTCGCATAACTCGTGAAAATGGGGTACAGCAGATTTTTTTTCGCGATTTCAGTTTTGGTCCCGTAGTAAAAGTTGTTCATAATGATGAGTAAAGTCACGTGATGAAGTATCGGTCACTAATTACCAGTCACCCTATACATATAAGATAGTTGTTCCATTATTAAAAGTACATGAATGTAGTGTAGTCATAATCATTCCCAATCAATTATAATTATTTTGTCTTAGCGTAACAGTTTGTGAGAAGTCAACATGAATTCATAAAGTTATAATTGATACTTAAATTTGAAAATAATATTGTGCTGGGGAGTTTGTTGCACCATTTCAAACTCAAAGCATTTATTTCAATTAAACTATTTACAGGCACTTTTGAATTGTCAAGGAATTGGTCAGTCAGAAATATGAAGCTAGTTGCCCATTCCAAAGCGTAGTAGATAGGTACCCATGGAGAAGAACGGGCAAGAAACTCCAAGGATACTCTTTTAAATAAAAAATTGTTACAAAATATTGGTTACAACATTCATGTTGAAATTATATTTGTGAGAACAATGTAGAAAGACGTGCATGTTAGAAGCATCCGTAATAAAAAGATAAAACAAAGAATAATTCAAAAATTAAAATAAATTAAAAATAAGCCATGGCAACTAAGAGATGACCAGTCTCAACTGACGGCACCCGGTCACAAACATGACGCATGGATTAGCACCATTCAGCTCAATCATCTTCTTCTTCTTTCTAGCTAAAGCTTTAGCTTTCTTTCCACTAGGAAGTGGTGAAGGGCAGGTGTTTAGGGTGACTGTCTTATGTAATTTTGACATTCAAAAAGTGCTGATTCTCAGCCTAGTTTGAATAAATAACTTCCTTTTGTCTTGTTTGTGTATTATGTGTACATAAATGGTTAAATAAATAAATAAATACAAAGACGGAACATCATCTAGAGTTGAAAAATATTGTGTGTTTTTATGATCATGGTATTCATGTCTGTTTTGTTCCAAAATAATTCAACATAAAATTATGTGGACAAAGGTATGCTTCAGGCAGATTGTTTTATACTATTGTTCCACTTGTAGATTGGTGAATAAGCAACAAAATACCAAAAGGCATTTTCCCATAAAACAAGGCCTTTATGGTAATAAAATGGAAAAGTAATAAAGATAATCAACATTTTTAGTTTTACTGTCTACTTTGTTATCACCATGATGGAAGCGTGTGTGTTAGTCATACAATTCTATAGAAGAATTTCACAAAAACTTAGTTAATAAGCATAATAAATGAAGTAGGTACATGTTTTATAAAAAAATATGCATTAAAATTCATGTTTGTATATTGAAACAATAAAACATTGTAGTTTATTTAACATCTGGGCAAACATAGACTAAGTTAGTAACTATGCATGTGAAAATATTACATTGTTTTCATGATATACACCTGTAATTGGAATATACAGAGCCCATACCTGGTAACTTTTATATTTAATATACAATGTATATGCTGTTGGCATACCTATTCTAAATAAATGATAAACTCATTACAGAATTAGGAAAATCTGCCAATTTAGCTCAGTTATCTCTAATAACAGATCAGAGTCGCCTCGTGGCGCTGTGTTCACGTTAATAACACCTTATCATGCATTTATTCGTAGCTAAGTAAGTGATAATAGCTATGTACTCACCACAGTATTCCAAATAGCACCAGACTTCGACTGCAAGTCGGGCGTTAGTCGTACGTAGTTCGAAGTCACTATTGTGTTACCTAAGAAGTCCCAGTAAGGCACCGAATATCCACCTCCTGTAGATTGATTAATTTTATTGTTTGCGCAAATTCGAGATTTCGAGGTAAGATCAAAGTCACCGGCCAGGGGTCACTCACCTTGGTAAGGTTTTGTGAGGGAATGCTCTCGCCTGATGTAATCCCTTGTGTTCCATTCTGCTAGAATAGAACTAACTAGTATAGAAACTAAGAACACTTGCACCCAATAAAGCTTTTCATAAAGCATTTTTGTAATTTTCTAGACGATGCACTAATACGTGACACAAACGCCAAATCATGGCAGAATGGCAGATGGCAGCCGCTGCCTAGTGTTGCCAAGATGCTGTTTTTGTAGTAGAATAGATTTTTCTTTCTTTTTTGGATTATTTTCATTTGCTATTAGAGTCTGTCTAATGAAAGCTGAAAGTGATTTTTTCACGTTTTCATAAATTGACAACACTGCTGTAACTGTCACTTGTTGTTATTATAACCTCTTACGAAAACAATGTATATTTTGTCGTATTTCAAGTAACTAGCTTCATATTTCTTCTTCATGTTATACACTATGATAAATAATTACAACCGAGTGAAAAGCGAATGCTAGGATGCATTTAACGAAAAAGTATAATTGTTTACAATAATTTCGAAAATTACTGGTAAACTACTGAATTCGTTTTGATACTAAGTAGACAGGATTTATATTTATTAGACCTAGTCCATCAATATAACAGTTTTAAATGTAGAATCATAATTGAATATAGCGATGAGAAATCGCGTGACATCAATATACAAATCTGTGTTATTATTTATGTAATCCAGTTTAACATCCAAGATTTTCTGCTATGGAGCCTAAATTGCCAAATTGGAGTGGCCAGCAAAAATCCCAGACATGAATTCTATAAAACATGGGGCATGCTTAAAAAGCGAATCCGGTAAAGTCTCAATCCTTCCATGATTTAAAAACCACTCTGGTGGTTGCCTGGGATGAAATTCCCCAAGTAAACATTAAGAACATCATCCGGAGCATGCCCGATTGCATGCAGGCGGTGATCAGAGCCAGAGGTGGAAATACACGTTATTATTTTTTAGTAAAATGTCCTTATTTTGTGTTTTATGTAACAAAACCTTTATTTTAATGTTATACCATTTTTGTAATTTAATTAATAAAGTTTTCAGAATTTGTGATTTAAATTTAAGTATCAGACCATCCTCTAAGTTTTATAAAACAAGAAACATGTCCTTCGTGTTTCATTTTGACAATAAAGTACATAATAGGTTTGGGCCAAATTACGTGCCGCTGAGTGTATATAGAATCAGGATAACTAATCAAATAGTTTAAAAAAATATGACCTTCCCATGGGTGTCGTAAAAGGCGATTAAGGGACTTACTAGAGAATGGGCAGCAACGTTCTCTGTGCATTTTTCACACCATACTGCGATCGCTAACCCGCCTGCTAAGCGTGGCGATGGCATACCCCTCCAAAAATGACATGCACTAAAAATAAATGGCCCCTAGTGCCCGGCGGCCCACATACCCTTAGCTACGGTAGCAGTCAAGGCGACGGTGAGGCAAGGGTTGCGAAGAATCCCCGGAAGAGATTCGGCTACCACAACCACCGGAAACTGAACCTGGCAACATACAACTCGCGTACACTGCGGACCGACGAGAAGATCACCGAACTCGAAGAAGAATTGAGCAGGTTACGATGGGGTATAGGGGTTATCTGAAGTCCGAAAAGAGAGGGAGGACTCGATCATCCTCAAATCCGGGAACTTGCTCTATTTCCGAAAAGGCTACCAGCAGTCCCAAGGTGGTTTATTTAATTTTATGGTGTATCAAATACTTATAGTGTGATTATTCAATGACGATAGAGTTCCGAATTTCCGAAGGGAAGCCGGTAGAAATAGAGTTGTTTGAAGCCGTCGCCCTGTGACATAACTTATACTCAGAATGTCCACAAGGTGGACGATGACCTTGTGAAGACCGCAGGAATCCGCTGGATGCGGGGAGCACAGAATCGGTCGAAGTGGTGGTGCTTGGGGGAGCCTTATGTTCAGTTGGACGTCTTTCGGCTGAAATGATGTTGATGATGTGACTTACAACCTTATGATAATAAAAGCTAATTTACACGTTTTTTTTTACTTTGTGCTTTCCTAAAAAAAAACAAAAATAAAATCAAAACAAAAATAAAATATTCTGCATAAAAATATTCAAGTATCAAATACGTTTGTCCATAGTTGATCCGGGGATACCCAACGTAATTTTTTAAAATTTGCCGCTCTTTTTCACTCTCAGCTTTCAATAGACAGACTTTAATTAGTAAGTTGTGAAAACGTCTTGAAACAAAGAAATAAAAATCATTTAACAATGTAATTAAAAGAGATATTCTAAGTTTGTATCCGCATTTCTTTATCCAGTGGCTCTAGAAGGCCAAAGTTAGGTATGGTAAAATTAAGACAAAGAAATATAAAATAAAAACAAAATAAAACAAATGGTATTGCAATTTTGCCAAATTACTTCAAACTAAGACATAAACAACATAAAATGTAATAGAAATGAGATCAAAATAAAGGTATAATTGAAAAACTAGAAAGTATACAAGGTACGAAACCTTGCAGACTGACTCGTAGTCTCGAGTCAGAAGGGTCAGTTTTATTAATACAATCTCTTACATCAAGCATGGTGCAGCCTCTTCGCAACTGAAGCGCTCTTTATCCATTATCAACAAAAAGTTATATTAAGTCGTTACAGACTTTTTATACTATTTGGTAGATTGTTTATTACAAGTCCTGGTAACATTGACTTTAATGTCAATATTGTTTTAATTGTCGATAAAACAGTTCAATAAAAGATTTCGAAGTAGTTCATAGATGTATCAAGAGATGGCGCTGCATAGCAAGGTTTCAAAATTAATTTCTGGTGTCCTTGATAGATGGCAGTATTCCATTTGAAAATATTTGATAAATAGATTTTTGGTCTTGCTTTCTATGCACTAAAGATGTAAGTGTAGTTCTTTTTTTTTTCGTTTTGTTTGTTCTTCAAACTTGCCAAAAGGAAAGAGTAGATCGAACAAAACCCGTTAATCGACATGCGCAGTAAATCGCATCGGCAAATTGCACCTGCGGCAAAATATTGCACGCGATCAATCGAATAGCGTGAACGAGAAGCCATGACAAATAAAATGCCGTTATTGGTCAGATAATAAACTGTTGGTTTTTGTAAAATGACAAACTCCAACTTTGACCACCAAGGAAATGGTACAAAAGTGGTGCAGGTGCCTACTTATAAAGTAATTTTTTTGACACATTCGCCAGTTACTGTAACTTTAGAGTCATGCATACCTTTAAAACTTTCCTCCAGTGTAAAAGGTCCTCTTCGATAGCATAACGGTCATGGTTGAACTTAAGATTCTTTAAAAACGTTGGTCGTTGTTAGCACTGAATTTGCTGAATATACAGGTCGGTGACCTCTGATGCAGTTTTCAGTTCTGCGGTACTTACGAGGCGCTGTTGCTTATTAATTCTCGTGCAATAAAGGAATAGGTACGTACCTACTTAATATAGGTAAATAGAATAGAATAAGTAGGTACTTACCTACTTCATGCCTTAATAAATTATAACCTTATTAAGAGACAATGTTCCCGGTAACGCAAGTAGGCAGGTAGGTACATTTGTAGGTATAGGAAAATTCAGAATAGTTATACCTATAGGTACGTCGTCGCCTTAAGTTCGTCCGTAAGTAGATGGCGCCTTATCCACAGTGAAAATAAAAAATCACTCTTGCAATGTTTTACGAGAGTTTTTAATGATTTTTTTATCGACTAATTAATTCAATGCATTTAAATTTAAGGTCAGCTAATCGGATCGATTTAAAATTAATCGATTTACAAACAATCAGTTTGGCAATTATTTCGAACATGCCACAAGAAAAGTGTGAACAATATTCAACAAAAATTACAAGAAATTTATAACTACCAATTTCGTTCCAATTACAAACGTAAATATCAATCAACGTCAATGAAGTACTTTTACGGTGTTGCCCTATGAAATTGGTATTTTTTAAAGTCAGAATCAAAGGGTTTCGCACTTTCCCCGCAAACTGATTGATGTCCCCACTTTCACTGACTTTGCTACATAAACTTTGTATAAGGTCAAAATCGCACATGCGGCGGGTCATTGACATTTACTTGGCAACTTTTACCATACGGGTCTTGCTTGATTTTCGGTGGTCTACACGCAAACGAGCAGTTATTGCAGATAGCTATAGATAATTTTCTTCGTATTATACAGTTTTCTGACATTTTAGGAAAGTTTTCAGTGCATTCTTAGTTAGATTTTTGGATATCTGCTAGGTTTTTGAGTATTACACATCTTCGTAGTTTATTGGACAGAAAGAAGGCTGGTCGAGTTCAATGACCTACCACAGACAACAAAGTCTGCTCACGGCACTGCCCAATCTATCTATCTTGTTTGTGACATCATATACTCAATGAAGTGGAGATTACCTTTTACATAAAGAAGGTTTTGAGATCTATTCAGATTTCTAGATATTTACCCAGACAGTCAGGAGTTCGTCCTGACTCCCGTCATTAGACGATCATGGGAAAATTTGGCTACTTTTTGTATGTTCACTCGTCAAGCCGAGCTCTAGGACTTCTGGGGCCACAGTATTTCGGAGCATACCTACTTAGGTACACGGACACTGAGCTTATTTGAAGGCGTCCCCTTGGAGTTTGGAGTCCAGAAGGTTTTCACGTGGATTTCTGTGCAAAAACTCTTTTAGAGTTAGAGAGAGTGGCTTTGGCCCAGAAGTGGATCACTGCAAGTTATGATGATGAGATTTTAATTATTGACAAGCATGAGAAAACTAAGTAGTAAGCTGGTCTACCTACCTATAGTTTCTAATCCCAGATTACCATGAATATGAAGTGGAATATTTTTCACTTTCTCTAAAAAGTTTTCTAAATCGGACTCGGCGTAGAATGCGATTTCTATAGACACCTACCTATGTTTAGGGTTTTTAAAACCTACACCAGGTCGACCTACGCACTGTTATCCTTATGTACGGTACAGATTGGTGAAACGTAACATGAAATGTAACACACATTCAAACAAATTCGAAAATTCGTTTCACCAATCTGTAGGTATCGCGCATCAGGTTAATTAAGTTGAATTAAGCCTTAAAGAGCAATTTGCCTCATGCCGAGGAAGCAAAAAAAGCAAGGAAAAAGAGAAAAATAAACATTAGTGTGCTGGAAAACATTGAGGTCCCGTCCTGCATGTTAAATGTTAGGTAACCCAACTACAAGTGTAAGACAAACACGTTTGCATGTTAAAAACACACTACAAAGTAAAAAATTACTTTTAATTTCGTAAGTCGGTGTCTTTGGTTTTTAATTTTCGTTTTTTGCTACCGACTTCAGCTTGTAGTGTTTTTTTTTGGAAGTCGGTTGTTTTGTTTTAGTTGAGGTACCTACCCCACACAAATTGGAATACCACTACCAGCCATGTAAATAATAGTGACACTGTGACAGGAACTTATTATATCATCCACAGACTAAGTGGGAAAAAATACGTATTATTGAAAAAAACTGCCCAAGCAAAGTTTATAAAATTTATATGGAGTATGACTCTGAAATATGACATACCAAAAAAAAAAAATGAATCTTCAAAATCAATTCATAATTGGCGGAGTATTAATCGCGTAACAAACAAACAAAAAAACATACAGTTGAATTGAGAACCTCCTCCTTTTGGACGTCGGTTAAAAAATCTATTAAAACGGCAAAAAATCATGTCTGTTGTATGGGAACACCTAATTTATTTATTTTATTCTGTTTTTTAGTATTTGTTGTTATAGCGGCAACAAAAATACATCGTCTGTCTAACTATCAAGGTTCATGAGATACAGTCTGGTGACAGACGGACAGACAGACAGACGGACGGACAGTGGTGTCTTAGTAATAGGGTGCCGTTTTACCCTTTGGGTACGGAACCCTAAAAAGATCACAAAATACAAACTTTTCACTGCTATAAAATTCGAATAGGTACACTAAGTATTTAATATGCACAACTTGCATAAGACGAAAACAACTTTTCGACGCAATTCTCAACATTGTATGTAGGAAAATACCTATCTATCTGCTTAAAAGTTCGATGTTCCATTCTTAGAATAGAAGGGTTTACAACTGTACTGCTTTTCTAAAATGTGAAATCTAAGGGCAAGGCCCGACGCGTGGGCTGCCAATTGACACATCAAGGGAAATCTTATTGTTTGCAGAATACAACGTCGCCCATGAAATAGTTACATTAGTCATAGGTAGATGAGCAATGATACGTTCAATGGTATAAAAATGAGGAAATGAGCAGGGTTTTTGAAAATAGATATTTGTGTCAAGTCGAAATCAAATTTCATCATTCTCTTTTGTAAAGCACAAGACCGGGGCAACTCTTGGGGGAGGCCTATGTCCAGCAGTATACGGCTGTCTGCTGAAATGATGAATTGTCTTTTGTCATTTTGTTCAGGTATCCCATCAGACGATCAAAACTATTAAAGAGTAGTTTCCTACACAGCCAGTCTATAGCTAAAACGTTAAAAAAAAAACACTACAAAGTGAAAAATTAATTTCGGAAGTTGGTTGTTTTTTTTTTTTGAGGAGGAGCTCGTGGCTAAGTACTAACAGCCGCTCGGGTCGATCGGTCAGGTTAAGCTACGCTTGCCGGGGTTGGTCCGTAGATGGGTGACCATTTCTACATACCGAGACTCCTCCGTGCCTCGGAAAGCACGTTAAGCCGTTGGTCCCGGCTGTCATTCGTGGATCTCTGACAGTCGTTACGGGTCGTCAGAAGCCCGAAAGTCTGACAACCAGTCTTACCAAGGGGTATCGTATTACCCTGTTACTGGGTTGTGGAGGTTAGATAGGCAGTCGCTCCATGTAAAATACTGGTATTCAGCTGCATCCGGTTAGACTGGAAGCCGACCCCAATATAGTTGGGAAAAGGCTAGGCAGATTGATTGATTACTTGTTCTTTTTTTTTTTTAAGTAAAAAGTTTTTATTTTTCACTTTTTAGTTGTGATACCAAACCCACACAAAATTCGAATACCAACTACCTGCTATGTAAATAACAGTTACAGGATCCACATACTAAGTGGGAAAAAATAGGTATTATTGAAGCTAACTCAAAAAATACCCAAGCAAAGTTAATAAAATTATTAGACTACCTCTGAAGTATGACCTACCAAACTAAAAAAAGAATCATTAAAATCAATTCATAATTGGGGGACTAATCGTGTAACAAAAAAACCGGCCAAGTGTGAGTCGGACTCGCGCACGAAGGGTTAGTTACCATTAACTATAAAAACGGCAAAAAAATCATGTCCGTTGCATGGGAGCCCCCTTAAATATTTATTTAATTCTGTTTTTTAGTATTTGTTGTTATAGCGGCAACAAAAATACATCATCTGTGAAAATTTCAACTGTCTAACTATCACGTTCATGAGATACAGCCTGGTGATAGACGGACAGACAGACAGACGGATGGACAGCGGAGTCTTAGTAAAAAGGTCCCGTTTACCCTTTGGGTACGGAACCCTAAAAACAAAAAAAAAATACAGTCCAATTAAGAACCCCTCCTTTTTGAAGTCGGTTAAAAGAGCATCAGACGCTCAATTTATTAACATCTAAGACATAGATCAAGCTAGAGAAGCAGATAAAAATGCAATGGAAAATGTATCTAATCTACAAGAGAACAAATAACTTTCTACATAGTTTGTTGGAATCAAAGGGCATCATAAATATCTTTCAATTCAGCAACTCTTTTTCAATTCTGCCCATGAATCATTTATATCCGTCATTGATCAAAAGTTTCTTAAAGCTTATGGTGTTTAGAGATTAGAAAACTTTTAACAATTAAATTGAAAGCTTTTCAATTTTCCAAAGTTATAGAAAGTTACTAAAGGTAAAAGACACATGTTATGTACATTGCAAGTGTTATGTACATTGCAAGTGTTATGTACATTGCTAGCCGTGGTTGGTATGTAATGAAATGAAATAGTGTGAAAATACATATTCATATTCTATATACACTCAGGAAAAAACGGAATCCTTACAGGATCACTCGTGTGTCTGTCTGTCCGTCTGTCACACCCAATTTGCTCCGAATCTAATGGACCGATTAAGTTAAAATTTGGTATACATATGTATTTCTGTGACCTAAAGACGGACGTGTAATGTAAATAAATTAATTTTGAATATGGAGATCACTTTTGGGGGCAAATATGAAAATTAAAAAAAAAGTATTGCAAACTATACAGTGTGATATATCAAATGAAAGGACTTGTTGCGAGGATTTTTAAACATATTATTTCTATAATTTTAAAATAAATACGTTTTAATATTTTTAAGAAAATAGATGAAAATTGACCATTCTCCCCTCTTATCTCCGAAACTAATGGGATTAAAAGTTTGAAAAAAATACAGAGAATTATTCTTTACCCATAGATTACAGGAAAACCTATAAGAAATCTATGGTCTTAAAATAACGTGGTAAATCTCTCAATATTGTGCGTACAAACTTACATTTGCAGTTGGAATGTATGGATGTTTCTCAACTACATTGTTAAGTTTGTATTTGGGATAAATTCGTCCCAACTACGGAACCCTTCATTGTGCGTGGTCCAACACGCACTAGGTCGGTTTTTTTAAAATGATGTTGCATTGCTAACAAAACAAATCCAACTGAGTTTAGTCTTTATCTGAATTGTTGTGGACTTTGATATTTCGATGGGTGGATTTGATTCTCGATATTTTATCGCTAAGTGGTACCTAACCTAGTTAGAAGACACGCCTTCGTTCTACATCTTAAGTCTAGACAGATATTTTCTGTGTACGTGACTGACTACTTTAGATGGCGACTGTTTTTTAATAGAATTTTGGAGAGAGTCTTTCATGTTCTGATACATACCAAACATAACACCATGACACCCGTGTATTTGCAGATTTGGCTGAAGAGTAAATAAAGTACACCCCTATTTCGTCAGCTTCAAGTTTCATGTTATAGAGGGAGAAGCCTATTGTCTATGACCAGGTACAATACAGACTGACGAAAACACTTAATACAAACATGTCTAAGTAAATGCTAATCTCTCTTTTGGTCACCTTACCATAAGATTTGTATAAATAATCATCTGAATCGCATCCTGCCTCTTCAAGACCCCTCTGTACTGGTTTATCTTCAAAATCTCTCGGCCCATTTCCCAAGTCCCTCCTGGTACTTTTACCTTCGACGCCCTAAAATGCTACGTCACAACTTTCTACAGACATAGGTTAATGAAAGTGACAGATAAAATCAAAAGTGGTGGCACCCCGAAGGCCGACCACTCGACCTACGACAATACACACATTTAGGTCAGAGAAAGTGGAGAAAGTCTATATTTGACCGTGATCTACTCTTCATACTCTCCCTAGATATTTTTATCGTGTTCTTGACATTAACCATTCACTTTTTTCTGATTTTCTAAACCAATTTCAACTCTATCTTCCTAAATTTTGATGTCAGAATCGCGTGTGTCGAATGTAGGTCACAAGCAACAATGTTATTATGATTGTGCTTTAATGATGATTTCTTTTTGATCTTTTTAATGAGACTAACAGCTAACAGGTAACTCATTCAATCGAGATTGTTACGTTCTCGATCGACGCACATAATAAGGATGACGCTATGTGCAGAATTTAACTAGAGAAACATTCAATAGCTGGTGAAGACAGTTTAGAATTCTCGTGCAGTCTTCGATTTCACATTTCGTTGTCTCTGTCTGATCGTTAAACATAGACAATACGTAGGTTCACAGAAACTGAGCTGCATAGGCGTTGCATTTGTCTAGAGTGTTCGACCGGGGAAAGATCGTGCGCCCGCCGAGATTTTCACCGCTTTCTATACACTTTCACTTCCGAGGCATACAGACGGGCAGACAGACAAAACGACTATAACACAGGCTGTGTTTATCGGAACTGTGTCGGTGACTCAGTACATGTTTACAAACTAACACTGGTTTAGAAGGAAAAAGCCGGTGATAAATGTACATGCTTAATATTAAGTGGCCGATGAAAGGAATGGCTGCAGCGTCTCTGTTTTTATTTATTTTTTCATCTGGTTGGTCTTACGGCTCAGCTGATGTTCTGCGAGGTCCATTGTCGTGTGAATGGAAGTATTCAACAACATGTCTACGTTTATTTGTATTGTTTTGATTTTTTGTTTGATCTAAGTAGGTTGCTTTTTCGCCAAAAGTGTGTTCATTAGCTTCAATGTTAATGTCACTATAAATAACAGCAGGTTTGGCGTGTTTTTTTGTAGCTAAACTTTCATAATTTGTTAAAATAAACAAACTATGCGTTCTTTTTTTGAAACGGGCAGAAGTGTCCATCTTGATTATGGCGCGTCCGTCCGTTTGGCGGGAAGACAGAGGCGCGCGCGCTGGGGTTTTCATCCCGGGAAGAAAAAAAAAAAATATTAAAAAGTGTTTATTCACAACAGTGGTGCCGATTCTCTTGTCACAAATGCCTCTAAACTAAACCAAAAATAACCAAAATTTAGTTTATTCCTGTCAAACGACGATTTCCCATTCTGAAATAGACTAAAGTGACACAACTTAACTATATTTTAGTTTGACAGCACTAAGATGGCACTGAGATATTAGTTTAGTGAAAATGGCAATTTTGCTATTCTGAATTTGACGTTTTTAACCTAAAATTTAGATTTTCTAACTAAATATGACTATTTTTAATCGCGACTAAAAACATGTGGAATAAAATTGGTTGTCATGAACTAAAATTCACACCAACACCTCGACTTCAGATGAAAAAACAGTACTGATTTTTTTTTTTCTTTTGCTTATATCTCGAAAACGGTGTGCCCAATCGCAAAAATAATGAAAATTTCGACACCCTTTATAAAACTCTTAAACCCCTAACACTCTACATGTATGTAATATTTTTTCTTATTTTCCACACAAAAAGTGAAAAATCCATATAAAACACGTCGAGGCTGCCCCCCCTGCGCGCCTCCGGTTCTAAAAATATTCACGTGGTTAGGTATCACGTGTGGAGTCGCGGTTGTCAAATTCGATTTAGATGTGTCAAAATTATTTTTAAATTTAGAGAATTTATTTTGCAGAATAGCTTTGAGATTCTCATAGTCAAAAGTAAGGAATTTTAGTGATAGTTTAGTTAGTTTAGTTCGGTGTACAAGAGAATCGGCACCAATACTTGTTTTTACCTAGTAAATTACCTCTGCCAAACTGCACAGCAGTTTGTTGGCAGACGTAGCTCCTTTTTAGCACATTTTTTTTTTTCAAGTAATTACATTTTGGCTTTGACAAAACACATTTAAGAGATACTTATGTATTTTATTTTTAAAAGAGGTTCCGGATCATATGCGTGGAAGCACGGACACTGTAAAGTGCTATAACCAGGGATGTTACAGAGCTTCGGTTCCGACTCCGAAAGGTCGGATCTTCCGATTAATTTTACACCTCCGACTCCGATTTCGGTTTCGATAATTTTGAATCGGAGTTATACCGAAGGTCGAAAGTACAATTTGGCACTTTTAGAGTCATTGGATTTGATTTAAATTAAGTTTCTTCAATTGCCATAATTATGTTAAATTATCACCTCCCTAGTATTACTTAGGTATGTTATGATTATTTTATTATCGCTAATATTATTTTGTCCGATTTAAGAGACAAATTAAAGACACTGATTAAAGAGACTGAATTATATTTCTATTGTTTCATTAAGCCTTCCCTTAACAAATTTTTCTTCAACTTCCGCCTCCGACTCCGGTTCCGGTTACGGCTCCGACTCCGGTTCCGACTCCGATCAATCAAATTTAAAACAGCAGGCTGCGGATCCGGTTCCGGTAAAACGACTTCCGTCAGAAGAACAAGAATCTAATGACAATCCGCGCGTTTATTTGTGATTGTGAAGAATCTTAAAGTCCTCCAAAGACTTCCAAATTATACTTTCCGAGTTCATTCATGTCTTTATTCAAATGATGATTATGCGGGATAACCATTATGTTAATACTTATGTCTATATTTTCTTTTCATTAAAGGTCATTATAACCATAAATACAACCAGTTAGAATGCGATGTTATTTGCTATTTGGCCCACCTTTTTCGTGTCGTAGTTTTCTCTAGTACAAGCTATGTCGCTTCTATATTCAATACTGCATAAATTATTCTTTGACATTCATGTAATCCAAAAAGGTGATAAAACTGAGAAATTAAACTAAAGTAAATAAGTAACATGAAGTCTTTATTTCCCGAAGGTAGACACACACTTACACACACCCCCCCCGCACACACACAAATAAACATTCACACACACATACACACTCATACACATTTCCTCAATTTTGTTTATTATTATGTGTTGAGTCGAGTTCACTGCCATAAACCAGGTACATTTAAGTTTCTTGGGACATAATAAATATTGACTACTACTTAATATCTGCATTTTATTGGACTTTGTGTCGAATTGTCTATGATTTATGACTAAAGTTCATATACTTAGAAATCGAATATTTTGGACGATATTGGATGTCTTGGCTTTTAAAAAATAATCTGATATTTTACAAATTGTAAATCAATAAAGCTCACTACTTATCTAAATTAAAAAAAATATCTATTTATACGAAATTGTTATCTAAAGTTATTGAAATTGGTACAAACATTTTATGTTACCAGATTTTCGTTTCTGATTTTAAGTTTTTGAACTTAAATCTTTTTTCCCGCCTAATAACATAATATTATATCACGCTTGTAATTCCCGAAGAGTTAGGCAGAGGTGTAGGTACTCTATATTAAGTAGACTCACATTTCGCCAGTTAAGTCCCACGTATGCGCGGCGAGCCTATTGCCATCAACCGGGCACACATCCAGGCTCCGGGCAGCTACTCAGAAATTCCTGATCAAACCTTGCCCGACCTGGGAATTGAACTCAGGCCTTCATGCTCTTATCGCCGTAATTGTGGCGTGCCCAGCGCTGGGTTGCGACAATCGCACTCTCCATGACGCCATGAGATCCCGCTGGAGATCTGTCCGCTGTGCCGGTTTCTTGCGGCATCGGAGTTAAGCCCCGGCATTTTGCCTTCTCGCGCCACTCCCAGATGTGCGCGAGGACCTTTGTCTCCAGATCCTATGGCGGTAATCCGGCAAGGAGGCTCGCTGCCTCGCAGGAGACCATGCGGTATCCTCGGGCCAGCCGGATGGCCATGACTCTCTGGGACGCGTTCAACCGGCGGGCTGACCGCAGCCTCAATGAACGCGCCCACACCGGTGCTCCGTAAAGGGCCATGGACCGCACGATCCCCGCGTAGAGCCTCCGGCAGGAGGCATTTGGATCCCCTAGATTGGGCAGGAACCGCTTCAATGCAGCCCCGGCCCGCTCTAGTCTGGGAGCCAAACGTCGGAAATGTTCGACGAAATTCCACCGGCTGTCGAGGACGAGTGCCAGATACTTCATCGTCGACTCGACACCGATGTGAACCCCTCCCGCCATTACCTGGGAACCCGACGGTGGCGCATTCCAAGGACCATGAAAACACATGGCCTCGGACTTGTGCAGGGCCACCTCGAGTCCCAGCTGCCGGATCCTGTCAACGATTGTAGCAACCCCGCGTGTCGCTAAGTCGGCCGCCGCCTGGCACGACCTCCCTTGCGCCAGGACCAACGTGTCGTCAGCGTAACAAACCACGCTGACGCCGCTGGGGAGGAAGTGAAATCGTGGCCCCCGGCAACAGGGCAACCGAAGGAACACGGGTGGGTTTTAGTCAGTAAGAGTCTGACACGACCTCCCGCTCCATCCAGAGCGGGAGAAGTTATTTGATGATTTCCCACCCAAAAAAAAAAAAGCGGCCAAGTGCGAGTCGTACTCGCCCATGAAGGGTTCCGTAGCAGCAAGTAACGATAAGTTTACGATTTATGACGTATTAAAAAAAAACTACTTGCTAGATCTCGTTCAAACCAATTTTCGGTGGAAGTTTACATAGTAATGTACATCATATATTTTTTTTAGTTTTATTATTCTCTTATTTTAGAAGTTACAGGGGGGGGGACACACATTTTACCACTTTGGAAGTGTCTCTCGCACAAACTATTCAGTTTAGAAAAAAATGATATTAGAAACCTCAATATCATTTTTGAAGACCTATCCATAGATACCCCACACGTATGGGATTGATGAAAAAAACTTTTTTGAGTTTCAGTTCTAAGTATGGGGAACTCCAAAATTATTTGTTTTTTTTCTATTTTTGTGTAAAAATCTTAATGCGGTTCACAGAATACATCTACTTACCAAGTTTCAACAGCATAGCTCTTATAGTTTCGGAAAAAAGTGGCTGTGACATACGGACGGACAGACAGACAGACAGACATGACGAATCTATAAGGGTTCCGTTTTTTAACGGAACCCTAAAAAGGCCTTCATGCTCAGTAGTAGCGCTTGCGACCACTAGACCAACGAAACAGTTTCCCACCTAATTAAAATAATGTTAAGATCTAAGAAATGTGGAAAAAACGTGACTTATTATTATTTTTATTTTTTCGTTCAGAATATTGTTTGGTGTTTGTGTTTTTCTTCTGTGGGTTCCTGACGTCTTGTAAGTATGTAACAATTGTGTCTGTGTTGATAATCTATGTTATTAATCGCAGTAAAGTAATAACAGCGACTCTATTTGATATATTAAGAATCGAGTAGCCATCAGCGTGCATTCTGAAAGTAGGCAACGTCGCAAATAGCTGTCAAATACTTCGCTGTTTTGATTAATTTGGCAATATTACTGTTTGGAAATACGTAATATTGCTAACTTGTAAACTAAAATATTGCGACCTGTTACGGACACCGTGGAGTAAAAGACATCAACGCGTTGATTACCGCGGTGCCGATTTTTTTTCAAGTTTTCACTTCTGTCGGCACTCCCGGAGTGCCACTGTTTTTTTTTTGTTGACCCACTTTGTGTCCCACTGCTGGGCAAAGGCTTCCCATTTTTCCTTCCAAACCTCTCTATTTTGTGCGATATCTTTACCCCTAATTGCGTAATACAACCCAATCTAAATCTGTTTCGATTTATAACAGATTGCTAATCCATTGCTTCATAAGTTGGAAAAAAAAATCTGCTCCCAACGTAAACAACGCAATGAATGTTGTTGAACTGTCAAAATGAAACAAATTAGGCATAATTGTTTACGAAAGTAAGTTAGGTATTAGGGTACACTCAATGAAATGTTGATTGCATACCTGTAATAAAATATAGATATTTATCAATTTTGAAGTCTGAAATTCAATCAGTGTCCGCGAGATCGGTCATTGACCGCGCTTGCGATGTAAATCGACGTTTCTTTATTATGGTATGCGTATGCGCGTTCTACATTCGAAACTTTTCTCTTGAACTGAATAAATTGTTACATTCTTTTTTTCTGAGAATTATAAAAGAGATCGCGATGTTTACGGCCAGGAAAATAAATGTTATTGTTATTAAAAAGTGAAAAATAACTTTAATTTCGGAAGTCGGTGTCAAAAACTAAAATACTGATCCAAAGACACCGACTTCCGAAATTAAAATTATTTTTCACTTTTTAGTTTGGAAGTCGGTTGTAGGTATTTTTTGTAAAATAGTTTTTTTTTCACTTTTTAGTGGGTTTGTTTGTAATTTATCTAAGTTACAATAGCCTAATGTCAACTGTCCATCAAAAATATCCAAATCGTTATAGATGTGCCTATAATATTTGAAGAGTTCCCTCGATTTCTCCAAGATCCCATCATCAGATCGTGACCAAATGACAATGGGACCAACTTGAAAGTATACCCTTTCAAACAAAAAAAAGATTTTTTTAAATCGGTCCAGCCGTCTTCGAGCAATCGGGGAATATATATTAAAAAAAAAATATATCCGACGAACTGAGAACCTCCTCCTTTTTTTTGATGTCGGTTAAAAATAAGTTCACGATTAATATATAGATAGTAGGTATTATTGAGCAGTGGTGGCCTAATGGAAACGGCCGCGACTTACGGTCATAGGTTCGAACCTAGGCAGGCAATTAACTTTGTGTAAATCATTTCATCACCACTGCTCTCAAAACGGTGAAGGAAAACATCGTGAGGAAACATGTCCTAGATACAAACATTCGAAGACATGTGGCATCCATTAATACGCAAAGGGCCCGCGTGTGGGATTATTATGGCCCACTCCCTCTCATAGACATGAGGTCTGTGTCCCAGCAGTGGGAACATTGTAGGCTGATTATGTACAGTATAAATATTTTCTTAATGTCTCTCGGGCACTCTCGGCAAACTTCGTGTTTCGTCAATCGTCGCATTTCTAACATAGATACACTTGCCCTTTGTACTTGGAGCAGACCGGACGCTCTCAATCGACTTGGAAGTATATAGAGTTGTTAATACTTTTTTAACTTAATGTAATTTATTTTAAAAATGGGAGGAAAGCTGCTAAAGTCGCAGGCACGAAAATAGTTTTACAGCTCTGTATAGTTCACACGGAAGTCAAAACAAAACAACAATAAAGTTTTTAGTTCTGAATTAAAATTATTATACACGATAAATCTAATAATTGAAGGACATGGAATTTTGCATTCGTTTGTATTCGGAAATCCGATGATTTCCTAGGGACATTAAGAAAAAAGTTGTACTGTATGTATGAATGTATTATTGGGTTTCTCCATTAGTCCATAAGGAATTTATCAATAGCAGCCAAAGACCTATACAAGTGGTAATCGCTTTCATAGCATTACGTATTTCTACAGCACTTTTTAACTGGATCGACTTAAACTTTTCGGTAGCTTATTTCAGTCCCATACATTTTTGACCTATGGCTAATCTATTACTATTATGCTTTTATTTTCATAATTTAGTTTACTTTAAGAGCGTTTATTCTGAAAGTTGGCAACGTCGCAAATAGATGTCAAATATTTCGCTGTTTTGATTAACTTGGCAATATTACTGTATGGAAATAAGAAATGTGGTTAACTAGCGAACTAGAATATGAATAATGAATTGCAATTATAACACTGAATTTGATGTTGTAATCACTTTAGGTGTAAAAAAAGGCATTTGGAGAGTTTCCAAATACTTTTTTTACATCTAAAACTAAATATTCGATGTTACGATATTAATTATTGCATTTCATAATCAATATGTTAGTTCGCTAGTTAGCCACATTTCTTAATTCCATACAGTAATATTGCCAAATTAATCAAAACAGGTAAATCTTTGACAGCTATTTACGACGTTGCCAACTTTTAGGATAAACCCTCCTTTAAATTCAAATACATTATTTTTACAGCGATAGTTGTGTATAACTGCCTCGTCGGTCTTGTGGTCGCATTTGCTTCTGGCTGAGCATGAAGTCATGGGTTCGATTCCCGGGTGTTATTGTGTTTTTCCATCTGGAATTTCTCAGTAGCAGCCCGGAGTTTGGATTTGTGCCCGGTTGATGGCAATAGGCTCGCCCCCTATTACATGAGACTTAAACATAACTGGCGAAATGTGGGTGTACTATAGGTACACCTCTGCCTAACCCTACGGGAATACAAGCGTGATGTTATGTATCATCTGCCTAGCCTTTTCCCAACTATGTTGGAGTCGGCTTCCAATCTAACCGGATGCAGCTGAATACCAGTATTTTACATGGAGCGACTGCCTATCTGACCTCCACAACCCAGTAACTGGGTAATACGATACCCCTTGGTAAGACTGGTTGTCAGACTTTCGGGCTTCTGACGACCCGTAACGACTGTCAAATATCCACGAATGACAGCCGGGACCAACGGCTTAACGTGCTTTCCGAGGCACGGAGGAGTCTCGGTATGTAAAGATACCCATCCACTAACCAACCCCGGCAAGCGTAGCTTAACCTGATGGATCGACCCGTGCGGCTGTTATTACTTAGCCACGAGCTCCTACTACATGATGTTATATATGTAATTGTGTAAATACCCTTTTACACAAATTTTCACATTGACTTACATGAATACTTTGGTATACCTATAATATATGTATTCATTGATGATTCAATGTGCTATTTTTGGTTTGTTTTGTTTTGATCATATTGTGGACTTTCTTGCGACATAAATGGAAAACTCGACTTGTGATGACGTAATACAGATCTACAAATATAAAGTTACGCTTTTCTCCCATGGAGGCAAGCAGAACGTCACATAATA
Organism: Agrochola lychnidis; assembly: GCA_963680765.1. Classification (NCBI taxonomy): domain Eukaryota; kingdom Metazoa; phylum Arthropoda; class Insecta; order Lepidoptera; family Noctuidae; genus Agrochola; species Agrochola lychnidis. The sequence goes on along the minus strand of OY796869.1, from coordinate 8,006,148 downwards.
CGCTCCTTGCATCCTTGTTTTGTAGTTATTTTTTCTGTCTTGTTATGTCCCCATTTTTTGGACCCATAAGAGCGTGCATTTTAACTTTGGCCAATAGCTGTCAAATATTTACTTGTTTTTATTACAAATTTTTTACCTAACCAGAATACCCGCTACATTTCGCGAATTTATTATACATGTCGGAGACGGGTACGTAACTCTCGTTATTATCAGCGATATTTTAACTACTGTGGGCGTAGTGTGGGTAGTGTTGGTTAATGCGCAATAGAAAAACCGTTTGCATTTCAGATCACATTATAATTTACTATCAAATTAATCACACTAGCTAAATTATACACACACTGGGTGCGACGGCGTTTATTGAAATTACAAATTAACACAATGATCCCAAATTACAATTAACACAATAACTGAGCACAACGAATCGAGAAGAGTTCCGCGACGTCTTAACTTCGATGCGATCAGAGGCTGAATCCCTCCTCGCCGTAGCCTTAAAGCATCACGACTCTGTAGAAGTGCGCATTTGGTGTAGGTAAATCACTTGATGTCGCTAGTGGCGCGTTTGCGATTCGTTTCGTGTCCGTACTAATGACCGGATCCGACATATATATTTTTTTAAATTCATCCTTATCCTCACTAATACTCGTATTATAAATGCGAATGTTTGTTACTCTTTCACGCAAAAACTATTGAACAGATTCGGATAAAATTTAGCATACAGATAGTTTATAACCTGGATTAACACAGGATACTTTTTATACCGATATTCCTACGGGATCGAAACTTATGCGTGTGAAACCATGGGGCGCAGCTAGTATTCTATTAAGCACTTCTGTAGGTCATGAACTATCCGAATTTCAATAAATATTTGGCCTAGGTTTTAGGAAGAGGCGTGAAAATTGATTCGATGTATATTATACATGTTATGAATTGCAATCAAAATCCTGAATTAGGTGTTGTTATAGCTTTAGGTGTAATATCGCAGCATTGTGCTGAGATAGGAGCCTTTTTGGTCTCGCACAGGTCGTTATTATTTTTAATTGTTTTTTATTTTTAAGAATATGTTAATTTTGTTAGTTTTAAGTGTTCCTTTGATAACGGTTTGTATTTCCTGTGCGTTTCCCAAATAAAACATTTCTTTCTAAAAAGGATAAGGATAGAGTTCTTTCATTTATATTTCCACTAGCTTTTGCCCACGGCTTCGCCCGCGTGGATATCGGAAAATGACACCATGTATCTATCACTTATTTAAATTATCTGTCGTTGCTTCATTTTTAATTCTTTTTACCTATTGTGGTATAGTAATTTTATTCTAGGCGCATCGAAAATATTTTAAAAGAGCAACGGTGGAGTTTCTTGCCTATTCTTCTCCATACGAAAGAAATGACTAGAATCAATTCTATTATTTTGTAAGGGGCGACTAGAATCAATCTATTATTTTGTAAATTTGACGTTTAAAATTGCCATACATGGGCCTATTTGAAATAAATGATTTGACTTTGAATATCCTACAGCAACATACTACCGGGATTAAAAGTACCATATGTGTTAATCCAGGTTATAAGCTATCTGTGTGCCAAATTTCGTCCAAATCTGTTCAGCCGTTTTTGCGCTAATCCGGAACATACATCCAGACAAACAGACGAAAATTGTAAAAACTATATTTTCAGCATCAAACTCTTTCCCACACCTCGTAGCAAATGTACTGTTTTGATTTTTTTACCATTATTAGATGTTTAAATAGATACATTAATAGTGCCAATTTAATCGAAACCAATAAGTATTTGACAGCTATTGGCGACGCTGTCAACTGTTAGAATGTACAGCCATAATATGAGCCTATTTTTGAAGTGAAAACTTCTTTAGGCGCGTTGGATATTTTTGAGATGTGAAAAACAATTGAACACGCGACACCGTTACCGACACCTCATTTTTCTAAACGCGATTGTGCTCTTTATTTATATTATGTTACGGATCAATGTTCTATGCAAGTATTTTTACTTCAAAGGTTTTGTAAGTATTTTTTTGTAAACGCGATTGTGCTCTTTATTTAGATAAGGTTACGGACCAATGTTCTATAAAAGTATTTCTTCCACCAAGTTGATCTTGTTCAACTTTTCACTTCTGTCCACCAATACAGTGGCACTCCCGGAGTGCCACTGTATTATTTTTAAGTTTTTGATAATTTTTCCGCATTGTGCCTAAAAGACGTAGCAGGGACTGCCTATTATGCTATCAAGAAAGCTGTATTTTGGTGTTTGTGCGCATTACTAAGGTTGATATCCTATTTGTGTCCTTTTAAAGAACATTACTGCCGCGGTCTATAATGACTACTTTGCTGGTCGCGCTGATGATGGCCGACAGCGCAGCGTAGCGCAGCTCCAGGCCGACACAGCGCGGTCAGCGTGCAGCACTTGATGGACGAGCTGAGATAAAGGCCGAGGCCGTAGGTCGAGGCCTTTACAGCGAGGACAGTAAGGGCTGCAATGATGGCCAAGCTGGAAGGCCTAGAACGTAGCTAGGCTAGCTCGAGGCAACCATAGCGTGACCAGCGAAGCAGTCATAGTGGGCCAAGGCTTGTATAGTGCTTTAATAAAAAATGCAAGTACCTAATCTAAATAAAACCAGCAAGTCAAAATTTAGATTTCCTACTGATTTTCCACTGCACAAATTTTTCATATGCAAGCTTATATTTTCCTTTGAGTTTCGCGGTATTAAATTTTCAACCACCAATTTAGCTTCATCTTTAATGTCTGGCGGTGTTAAAGACATTGAATCGGAAGAATTTTCGCTTTGAGAGCTCATTTTTAGCAAAAAAGTCACTAAATAAAAATTAAATTTTCGCTGAACCGCGCTTTTGTTACTTCTTTGTTTTTTTTTAACAATGGTAGTTGGAACTATACAGCCAAATATGGAATAATTTTTTTTTGTACCTATCTCTATAAATACAAACAGCTGTGTTTTAAATAAAATCTTTTTGCATTTGATCATTTAAATCGTTGAAACGTCAAAATAGCGGCCGGCAATGTTTTGCCGGCCTGTTAGAGCGACCAGCAAAACTTTGCCGGCCGCTCCTTGAAACAGAACGGCAAGGTCGACTTTGCTCAAACAAGGTTATCAAAATAATGACCACATTACATGCATTTTTGAGTAAAATTCCATTTGTGTCTTTTTAAATTCCAGTGTCTTACAAGAAAAGTTTTCATTCGGTGCTCTTTGAATTAAGTAAGTGATAAAATGAAATAATTGGCTTCTTTTTAAACAAAATACCAATAAAAATATGTTTATTTCTTTCAAACATAACTTTAGCAATGTCAGAACCCTAACAAACGCTGCAGATCAGCAGACAAATCAATCTTATCTAACAAAGAAAACACATTAAACTTTACAACCGATTATAAGATATTGTCGAGCTAAAAGGATTTATTTAACTGGTAGCCATTGCGGAAATGTTTATAACGTTTACGATGATTGTTGATGATGAAGATGCCATTAATCCGTCCGATATTGGGCCTGGTTGAGGGTCGATGAACTTGCGGATGAGTTCAGTACTTCAAATCGAACTTTTGTATATTTACAGCTGACGTTTTTGAAATTTGATGTAAAGGAGATTGAACAAAAGAGAATCGCTTCATTTTCTGGTATAAAAAAACATTGGCCATTTGAAATAGGAACAGGAATCTTTCATCGGAATGTTTGAATTAGGAATAAAGAATAACGTTTTGTGTTCTTTATATGAACAACAAAAGAAATACACGCTTAAAAAAAATAGAAAATTCACTTTTGCTTATGAAATAATTTGTCATTTTCACATCTGGATTTGTAACTGGTCACTCATTAGCAAAAGACTGACCCTCAATTGCATTTTTATTGGACTTAGGTATAACAAACATAATGGCAAAAAGAGTTAGACTTAGTTGTGTATCTTTGCCTACTCCTTTGGGGAATTTGGCGTGATGTTATCCTTTTATGATTGATCATTTATCTGGGGGCCTACCACCAGCTCATAAAGCAGTATTATTTTAATATTACTTCAGTGGGAGAAAGAGATGGAGCTATACATCCTGTAAAGGTTCATCTCTTTCCCACACTGAAGTAATATTTATATAATACTGCTTTATGAGCTTGGTGGTAGGCCCCCTGATGGCATTGCACCTAAAGTTATAACCGCTTTATAGAATGATTCTTTGTATCAAAAACGTGCCCATGAGACATTAGGCTTTCTTCCTAAGTTCGTCTTATACTAAAAAACCTATCACAAACTAAACTAAAGGTTACTTTAAGAATTAGCCATTAATTATTTATAGCTTCCATTACAATCCAGTTTTATAACCTGACTGCAGGATGAGAGGATCGATAAATCAGTGTATTAGTATTAGCTCCTCGTCAGCCTACGCGTATGATGGTAGGTGGCAAAGAAAATCGATTACTTTGATTCTTCTAGGCGTTATGTTACCGACAAAGTAAGTAATTATTGACTTTAGGTCTGTTGCAAATAGCTCTAAATTTTTTAATTTATTTTAGTTAGAAAATGGACCTGTTTTTGACCCCCTTTTTTTTTGTTTAGTTAGTGACTAACCCGGTGTAAAAGTTTTTTTTCACATGCTTCACATGCCGTCGAGAAATATCTCTCGACCACCGTAGGCGCGGGCTTGCGGGCGGTGAGCACTGGGTAGCTCGCCATCCGATAAGGACCAAGCCCGGGTCGTTGGCGCGTTGTGTTCCACGCGCGCCTCAAAGAGATGTCAGCAGAATTGACGGGGTCCGCTAGGGCCGATGCCTGCCGGAGCTGCGAATAAGGGCCGAAAGGGAAATCGTGGCCCCCCGGCAACATGGCAACTGAAGGAACACGGGTGGGTTTTAGTTAGTAAGAGTCTGACACGCCCCGCTCCACCCAGAGCGAGAGAAGTTATTTGATAATTTCCCACCCAAAAAAAAAAAGCGCATGCCTGTTTCCTCACGATGTTTTCTTTGACCGTTTTTTAAGCAAGTGATAATTATACAATACGCACATGAATCCGAAAAGTCAGAGGTGCGTTCCTTGGGTTCGAACTGGAGACCTATGACTTGGCAGACTGACGGTCACACCATTAGGCTATCACTGCTCTTATTGACCCCAATCTCGCCTGATGGAAAGCGATGGATGAGGTCTGTGATAGAACGAGCGTACCCAGAAGATGCCTGTTCACTCTTGCTCTGAAGTCAGACAGGTTATTTGTGGTAGGGAACACAGACGCTGGCAGAGAGTTCCACACTTTTACTGTGCGCCTAGTAAATGTGGAGGAGAAGTGCTGAGTACGACTGGACAGGATATCAACCAAGTGCGGATGGTATCCTGCAATACCGTCGTGGTCGTGGAGCTCCTGCGCACATTTTCCGAAGTATAGTCTGACATCGATTGACTTATTCTGAAGATTGTGAAGTTTTAGCTCGTGCTGACACGAAAGCTTGCTGTAAATTATTTTGCATACTATTGTATAGAATATTTTTTTTTCTAACTTGAACAGACAGCTGTGCTGCTGGGGAATTTGTTGCGCCACTTCTTCTTCCCAGCTAAAGGCACTAGGAAGTGGAGAAGGGTGGGCGTTTTGGGGGAATGTCTTATGTAATTTTGACGTTCGAAAAGTGCTGATTCTCAGCCTAGCTTGAATAAATGACTTTTGAAAGGAGAAGAAGATACACTGGCTCATGGCGATAGTGGCGATACTATTTAGGTAAATGTCTTGCGCACCCTGGGTAGAGTCAACGCCACTACCATCCTTCCCAGGGGCAGTGGCGAGTATTTTTACCAATGTAGGTATGGGCCTTTGTTTATTTATATAAAGTGTGAGTCTTTATAATGTGCACATATCGAAATGAGGGAATCTATGCTTAATATTAACGACGAATAAAAAAAAAAACGTGTGGCAGTCGGGGACTGCTGCGGTAAAGCTATTGCATAGCATTTGTAACCTCCATACTTCCTATTTGTCAACGCTACACTTGGTATGATGACGTGATGACATAAAAAAAAATTACGTTCCCATGACAACAACATGACAAAATCACGTTGTCATGGGAACTTCGTTCTCATGACAACATCACGTTGGCATGGGAACCGTCATTACATGGTAGGCAGAGTGGGGGGTGTTAGGTTTTATTTTCGTTACGTGACGGAATTACTTGATTCGGTCGCCGCGCTCAAAACCCGCGATAAAAGCTATGCAATAGCTTAACAAAAATTTTTGGCATTTTGTTACAAAACGGAGTAACTTTTAAACTAAATAATCTAATGCGATGAAACAAACTCCATAACGATAGGAAGTAATTAGGCGTCCTCATAAAATGAAAATTGTGGAAAAAAACTACCCTCAATTGAAAATAAACCTTTTCTTTTTAGAAGAACCGTTTTTTTTGTTCATAATTTTTTACAATAATCGTAAAATTTCTCAATAAGACGCCAAATAGAAAAAAAATATCTGTCGATAAAATTAAGCATAGATTTTGACAGCAGCATTGAGCATTTCGAGATGTGCACATTATAAAGACTCACACTGTATGTCTAGATAGTGTCGTGCTGCAAAACTAAAATAAACAATCTATCTTTGTTATGCTGGTGTGCGTGACAACTACGTGTTACACTCGCGCCACGTCATTGTGCTGTCATTGTGCGTGCATTTTGCGGCCAACAGTTGGACGCTATTTTTTTTGACGAGTACACATTTTTGACTGTCTATCCAGACATATTTATATCTTTGGTATGGGCCTTACTCGTGACGATACGATAGAACGACAGACGCTGATTAAAATAATGCTTCTTATCAATCTGACATGATGATGATGCCTAGGTAAAAAAAAAAAAAACTATTTAGTCCGTCTTATAGATAATAAAAAAATATTAGACACTTATTTTTTGCTTTATCATATTAGTAAAAAATTACTTAGAAAACACGCATTAAAGTTTGGGAGTGGGGGCTCGCTACGTCACAACTACGTATAAAATCTAGCAAGGCATGACGTCATGGCACATTTTAACTCAATGTATCGCCGTAATCTTTTGATTACGTCAAAAAAGAAAAAATACGTGTCCAATATTTTTTGTTAATCTACCTGCCGGACAAAAAACAAATTTTGGACACAGGCTCATTCCTTTGCACCTTATGACATATCACAAGTCCAACTGCCTCGTTGGTCTAGTGATCGCAAGCACTACTGCTGAGCATGATGTCTTGGGTTCGATTCCCGGGTCGGGCAAAGTGTTATTGGGTTTTTCCATCTGGAATTTCTCAGTAGCAGCCCAGAGTCTGGGTTTGTGTCCGGTTGATGGCAATAGGCTCGCCCCTTGTTACATGGGACTTAAACATAACTGGTGAAATGTGGGTGTACAAAAAATCAAAATATTTTTTTATTTATTTCATATAAACCTACATGGGCACGTTTCCTATGTAGAAGAGCCGGCAAGAAACTTCCACGGTTACTCTTTTAAAAATAATTGGCTTTTACAATATTTTCAAGTAACAGTTTGAACACAAGAATCTTCTTCACTTTGTAGCCGACTTCCAAAAGAAGGAGATTCTCAATTTGACTGTAAATATTTTTTTTGTTTTGTGTTTGTGTCGCGATTATTCCGCCAATTATTCTTTTGATTATTTTTTTGTTTGATAGGTCATACTTCAGAGGTGGTCCCATATAAATTTTATTAACTTTGCTTGGGTAGTTTTTGAGTTAGTTTCAATAATACGTATTTTTTCCCACTTAGTATGTGGATGATATGATAAGTTCCTGTCACTGTTATTTACATAGCAGGTAGTGAGTGGTATTTGAATTCGTGTGGGGTAGGTTCCACAACTAAAAAGTAAAAAAGAAAACTAGCTCTTTTTGAATAGATGTGATAAAAAAAACAGTGGCACTCCGAGAGTGCCGACAGAAGTGAAAACTTGAAAAAAAATCGGTACCGCAGTAATCAACGCGTTGATGTCTTTTTAATGGTCAAAAGCTGATGTCGTCACAGTGTCGCGAAATCAATGGTTTAGTTCCATCTCAAAAATGTCCAACGCGCCTAAATAAGTTTTCACTTCAAAAACTTTTTACAGAAAAAACAACGAGCTTTAAAAAAAGACAATACAAAGTGAAAAAAAGTCGGTAATAATTTTAATTTCGGAAGTTGGTGGTAAAAAACGAAAATTCAAAACCAAAGACAACGACTTCCGAAATTAAAGCAATTTTTGACTTAGTAGTGTTTTTTAAAGTTGTTTGTTTTTTCAATGCCTTAATTTGACGTAAGAATAAAGTAAGTGTTTGTATTGTATCGGAAGCTCTGAAAACATCTGCCTGATAGAGTCTTCTAACTATTGTTAATGTGTCAATATTCTAATTATATGTCGCATGGAGCTATTTTACTTAGCACAGTGTTAACACATGTCCCATACATCCTCCTTGTTAAAAAACTGTAATTTACGACGCATAGACAAGACAAAGCTAATGTTAGTATTTGTATTAAAAATAAGACTGTTCCAATTATTTCAGACATGGTGTAGTGTAGATGCCATAATGATAGCTTCGCTTTTAAAGAGTCGCTTTTTAAAGTATCCACTAAGAGGTATGTAGTTGTTTGCAGCTGTGGCATTGTCAGAAGCAGGTGTCCTCACTCATTTCGCGTCTACAAACCACGCTTTCAATTTCATTGCGTTTTTTCCTCACATAATTGCTCACCGAAGACATATTGACAGACCATTGTACATAATACTTATGGCTACTATCGCATAAGGTTGCAAAAAACGAAAAGGTATATGTTTCGTTCAACATACACCTCTGAAAACTACTTCGTATGCCAAGTTATGTTGGTTTATTTTGATTATATATAGATATAACTATGTTACATAGGTTCGCGCATAGATATAAATAACTAGGCGCACAACACAGACAGGTGGTTCAGGTTATATGAACCCGCCGGCTTGGTGTGACCGCGAAATTATTTTCAAGACTACACCCACCTCGAGCGCACACAAACATACAGCGACGCCCATCCGCACACTCGTCTCACTACTAACGTGCGAATGTAGTAGTAGTCGTGAGAAACTTGCTGTTCTATACCAAAACGGCACATACACTAGCCACTTGCGAAAGAAAATGAACTCTAATTACCTGATTTACTGATTAAATTCGCCGCCACACCAAAACGTGTTCGCGTCATTCCATTGACACGATGCGTATGGTAAAGTTGCTATCTTGTTCGTAATGTCCGCGAACGGAGGTACATTCAACTTTTAGCCCAGTAAACTCTCGAAGTTCGTTCACCCACTGCTTGTCAACTGACGTAAAGAGAGTGAGACGGGAGAATCGACAGATAGCGGCGTCTCAGTCCCGCGGTATGTTCAAGTTTAGAAGTTTTTATTGAGCGTACGGCTGTCGAAATAGTTTACTTTTGTTTTGGTTATGCTTGCCTAGTACTTTTGACGGTTTACGTTGGCTATATCGATAGATAACGTGACTATGATGTGTTTGCGTCACGTTTCAGTTGTCGATGATCGGAAATTCATACAAAGTAAGGTCGTTCAATATGATTCAGCGGAAAAACGGCTTGTTTATCGATAAAACTGAATGTGTAGCGCACTTACATTGTTATTGTGTGATTTAGGGAAAGATTGTCTTTTGTTTAGTTAAAATTTTTATCTTCACAGAAAAATTACAATTAAAAAAAATTGGTATAGAACATGACCGCGTACTTACTTATATTCTGTATTCTCTTTATTTTGAAAAACAAGTAATTTTGCTTCAATTTTTTCACTGAATTTGAAAACCGTTCTTTTTATAATCAAAGACGAATTCAGGCTACGTCGCCATAACTAAATTCACCATTACGAAACCATAGCACATTGCCGATACGAACCACGAATTTTTATTAACGTGACTTTAGACAAGCGCATTCAAACTATGGACCGAATATTAAGCAATTTTTGAAAATGGAACATAATGGAGATCGATTCTGCAACTTTTCTACGACGTAGCTGTCAACTAGCTGTCAAAAATGAAAGAATGACGATCGTTAATGACTACCGTAAACGTCAAGGGCATTGTTGAAAACTCCAATGACTTTACTCTTTGACAAAACAACTGTCAAAATATTTAGTAATCCATCTGTATACGTTTACTCAGGAGCGTTAACAAATAGGTTGTCTTTATCTCCGGACCTTTTTATAAAATGTAAATTCATAAAAATGTTGATAAAGATCAACGAGCTAAAATTAAGAAATATGTGCACTATGTGCAGTGTTAGATCTTTTGATAAAATTATTTAATTACCATACTTAATTAACTCATTACAACTTCATTCATTTATGTTTCTTGTTTCCTTTAATAAATACGAAATTTTCAATGTTTATAAATCTGTTTGCCTTTGCTGTTTCGTTTAAGCATTTTTCCTTTTATTCCGAGGTAGGTACTGTCGAGAATCGTAGTGCAGCAATCAAACGGAATTGAATTGTCGATTCTATTTTCAAAACAGACTAAACTAAACAAAATTACTGTTTGAATCCTACTCTAGAGTTCGATTTTCAAAAAAACTATTGACAAGCATTTGTTATTTTGTCACTAGATATTTACAAATACACCAAAAAGGTTGCATACATCACAACTAGATGTTCACACGTTCAAAGGAATACCGAATTGAGAAATGTTGCCCACGTGAAATCATGTCTTCGACCACTATTGTGGGTTGACCCCTCCTGTTTTCCGCATTCCACACAAGATGGGTCGTTTTAGGGACGGAAGTGTGTAAACCCGGGGTTCATAGCAATCTGGTTGTGTAAATACCTCATTGTCTATGTTTACTGGGTGGGTGTACCGGTTTTTTATTGTAAATGTGAGGTGAGGTTCATTCAAGCATTGTGGTTTGGACATGGTCCATGATGTCATGCAAGGTGATGTTGTAGAATTCATTTATCTAAGTTCGAATGTGTAAACAAAATACTGGACCGGGAGTCGACCCCACCATAGTTGGCAAAAACTAGGCAGATGATGATGATCCAAGTTCTGAAGAATAAAAAAAAATTGTGAGCTCCGTGTGGCTTCGTATTGAAAAAGAAAACCATGTTGAAAAGGCTACTCACAAAACACTCTGTAGGTACTTACTTAATTTAATTAAAATATCAATGAAGGATGTTTATTGATTCCGTCTGATTAACCTTGGGCCATTATGAAAATGCAATATTTATAGGTGTATCATTTATTACAGAGCAGCATTTGCAACAAATAACAAAGGTTTATTATCACTTCTTTTTAGTGTTTTAACACAATTTTCACAAACAACAATATAGATAACGATGACGAGATAAAAAATACATACACAATATTTCACTACTGAACCATAGACAAACGTCAATCCTTTGTAATAGATTCATTCGACGTTCGAATCGTGAAAATGCCGCCATAAACTCGTAATGTCAGTTAATTAAGCGTAATTCCGCGGAGGCGTGGATCATACTGGCGCGCTACGAACTTTTCTACACCTCTTCAATTCTCTATTTTCCTAGTACCTTGCTGGTTAATGTTGGTCTCTGCTTTCTTTTACAATCGACAGCAATTGATGCGTCTCGGCAACCTTTTCAATTAAAAATAACTTTTATTAGGTAGGATTAGAATTCAAATTGGTATTTGTAAAAGGAGATTTATAGCTGTCGCTGCAAGAGGCGTGCAAAGTTTTAAATGCGTGTCTGTAATTAAAGTTTGGTTAGATTTTGTTTTGTGTGTAGTAGAATCGACGGTAAATGTTAGTTTGTTTTCTAAGCACGCTTATGACGGCTTTACACATATGGGTTTGCGGATGCTGCGGAGGCCATCCGCGTAATTGTTGGTTTTTGCGATTAAGTGTTAAAGTGCTTTCGCGCAAATAAACAGTATTAGTCTTAGAAATAATGTAGGTGTGTTGAAAGAAAGATTGAGAAGTGTCAAATGACATTTCATATTCTATGAAAGAGTATCGTATTTAACAGCAAAACAATGGAAAATCTATGAAAACTTGTTATTTTTCAGATCAATCGGGAGCCTCAAAGACAAAGTGACAAACACATTAAACACAATGCTTGGCACTTGGCAGTAAAGGAATCCAGTAATGCCAATTAATCCATGCAAAGTGTCTAGGTTTTGTTAATTAACAAACATGGGTACACCGCCAAAACTTTTTTTGCCAATATGTCTTCTCTGATCACAAACGATCATATGCCGAAGAATCCCGACGCATCCCGAAGTCACGCGGTAGGTGGCACCAAGGCACTGACATTAATGACGTAAGTGGAACCTATAAAGAAAATGCCTGCGCGACACGGAATGTATCAAGAGGAGCGACGAAGCAATACAGGGACAGACAGGTATCAATTTTATATGAAGCATTCAATTAAAAATGAGTAGTTTCGTGAAAAAATTGCAAGGTAAAAGACAGCGCCTTTCGAAAATCCTTTTCATGTTATAGTATCCTAGTTTTTCAGGTCAAAATGCATTGCATTGCTTGGTATTCAATTTGTTAGTTTCACGTCTCTGTTAATTACAACTTCTCAAAAGTTTCCATTAGAGTACGACTATGAAAAGCCAGTTATTGTTGTACAGCAAAGCAAATATTGCTTCTTTTACAGAGAAGAACTGCTCACGGTTTTCATATATGCCGCCCAGACAGCTCATAGTAGAAATCCACCGACCGTATGCAACGTTTGACAATAAAACCCTTTAGCGCCTGCTACGAACCTGGTATTATAAGTCCCACAAGTCACACAATGAGAGTCAAATGTCTGACATTTTCGGCAGTTCGTCGCCAAGAGCAAAATGCAGAGTAAAATGCAATAAGCAGAGATCGAATCTTGCGCACTTATTTGTACGTAATCTGAGAGAAGCTCATGCAAGCAGCCTCAGAACGTATTATGACAACCTGTTGCACTAAAGAAGTGGGCAGCAAGACATGTAGGGGGACTTATTATGCTCATGCGCACGTTCAAACATGTAACAATATCTGAGAAGTGATAACCATCTTGTCAACATTTAGGATTCTGGGCGTTGAACCTTTATGATAGAAATATAGTGCCTGTTGGTCTACTCTAAGACTTCCATTACTACAGGCCCATATTTATCAAAAACTATGCAGTAGTGGTGCGCCTTTAGCAAACCATGTTGTAATTGTTAATTTTGCCATTCATCAGGCACATATTCAGACTCTGGAGTGCTACTGAGAATTGCCTCATGTTAAAATCCTATTACACTTTGCCTCACCCATGGATTGAATCCAGGACCCCACATTCAGCAGTCGCGAGACCACCACTACTCCAACGAGGCAGTCAAAGACAGTAGTAGAAGAAAAGGTGTACGTTAGCGTTGTATGTACCAGGGAAGATGAAAAATGAAGAAGTAGCCTTGATATAATGTGGTCGTCGTTGTGGTAGTTTTTCTATCTGTAGAAGGTGGTTCTTGCTCGACACATCATAGTCGTCTTTTGCACGAAGCATTAGCTAAAGGCTTGAATCATCTCTTAAAAAATAATGAGTAGGTTCTTAAACTTCTTAAAGGTTTATGAGAAAGCGACGCAATATGGAAGCTCGTAGCCGTAGGTTACATTATTGCATTAGGTGCTACGAATTTACTACGAGACGTAGACGCCTGCAAGGATTATCTCAAACTTCTGCCAAATTGTTGGTAACGTTCCTTACCACAATTACCAACCAAGTTCCATCGTCAATTCGTATATGCAACAATATAAGAAAATATGCGATAAGCATCATGTCACCACTTGAGCGGTCATTGAACTTTTAGCCCAGTGCTGGCAGACGCGCGAGTTAGACGGGTGCAGGAACAACTTGTTTAGAATTATGCGCTCCTGGTAGGGTTGTGACCAAAGTATTAGTGTAGAGTGCATAAAATTAAGGATACGAGAGAAATGAAAATGTAGATTTTCTAATGAAGCGTTTTTGCTGTTTTTGGCATTGGAATAGAATCTTGATTATAAGAAATTGTAATAACAATAAATAGTTGCCCTATCTCTTAATTAAGAACAGAAAGTACTATTGTAGTGAGAGAAAAAGAAATTATGACAAGTGTGGGCGAATCAATAAGCACCTGCCTATGTGTTCACCAATGAGTTGGCATTTTAAACTTGTTTTTAATTTCTTTGACATTCGCCATCCCTGAAGACGGGAGTATCGAACGCAGCATCGCGCTCACACAGATAGCCGATGATAAAGTCTAACGATCGCCACTCGATTGTGTCAACTCGATATCATCTGATACATCCTGCTCCCCTGATTACTTATGTCAGTCAATACGGTGAGTATGTTTCACTTCACTATAGTTGTAAGATTCTTTTATTTTAGAAAAATAGAGACAGAGAGTATGACATAATATTCGAATCAATAAACAAAACAAAATGAAAGAAGCATTTGTTTTTCCATGAAAAGTGCTGAAAACATACTGAAAACGGCTCTTAACAACGTCAACGTGTAGAAGATATATCTGCTGACTTTTGTGATGTCCTAGTAAAAATGGACGATGAATTGGCAATCTATGACGTTCAGTATTGCCAATTTTCATTCAACTATTTACGTCAAATTATGTGTTAAAACTACTGTAATCGTAAGCGTGTAAATAATGCATGAAAACTATTTTTCCAACATTGTTTTAGCTTCCCGTCTAAGTTATTACAAATTGTCAACTTCCCCATTCCTGAGGCAGTAAAACGGTTTTAAACATGGTGCACTTGAAGCAGAATTATGTAGCGACAAGTAACTTAACTGGCTACAGGATTGTAATAACCATTAATATGTAATATCTTGATCAAATAGAACATACATTCTCAGGCCGTGGGGTCAAAAGCTTGCAGTGAAATGGGAAAGGGGTTATTTCTTCTCATTTAATTAATAGCTGACTAGCATTCGATATTCAAAAAAGATTGGACTCACGAATTGAAGTTCGAATTTGAGAGATACACAATGAGACAGACACCTACCATAGACATAATAATTCATTTTAATTTTAAATCAAACCTTTTTATGTCACCCAACCCTATGTAACAACTTTAATGGTAGGTCCAGACTAGCGCTTGTTTGTATCATAGTAAGGTAATTACTTCTTCAATGGAAGGGATTACAAGATATATCGAGATTTACAACGTCCGGACTGCAACGCGATTGACAGAGATACATAGCGTCTTAGGTAAATTCTACTTTATTCTGCGGAAGTGTTAAGAATGAAAATTTTGTTTGACAATTTGTTTTATGTGGTGGATTCGCCATCACACTAAGACTATTATTACACACTAATACTTATAAATTTTTACACAGAGTTTAAAAATTATTTTAAAAGGTCAGTGTTGGACCTAAGTGTTGAAATTACAACACTGACAATTAACGATCTCCACTGTTTTTTTTTTTACAAATTACCTTATTTTAATATTACTGTGTTACAAGAATTTTTCTTCGTTTTGATCATAATAAACTTGTTACATTTTTCAGTTTTGTTTTACTTCACAAAACTCAACACATTGCAACGAAGATAACGTTAACTGAACAAGAAAGAAATAAAAAAAAACACCAACTATGTAAACACCAATAAACTATACCATGTAAACTTGTAATAATTTCCGATTTTCTCGCGATTTTCCCGCCGGGTTCACATTAATTGACGCGGGACGGGTTCCGTACATTTGCATCCGTAGTCATTCACCCCGGAACACTGCATGTGGTGGCCAGCATCATGAGCATTGAGCAAGGGGAATGAATGGAAGACACGCTTTGATCCGGTGAGTCATGAATGTTCCTTGTGCACTCTTCATTGTTCTATGAAAGTTATGGTGCCTTAGTAACAGAGTACGGCTGATAGATCTTTTCTTGGACTAATTTACGTACAGAAAAAAAAATGTGTAAGTAGGTAAAAAAAGGCTTGTTCTTCCATCCAATTGTTTGGAGATTACGGCAAGGAGAATTAATGGAAGACATGCTATACGGTGAATCATTAATATTCCTGGTGGACTCTTCATGGTTCTTTGGAATTTATGGTGCCTTAGTAACAGAGTACGGCTGATGGATCTTTTCTTGGACAAAT
This sequence comes from Agrochola lychnidis, assembly GCA_963680765.1. Taxonomy (NCBI): domain Eukaryota; kingdom Metazoa; phylum Arthropoda; class Insecta; order Lepidoptera; family Noctuidae; genus Agrochola; species Agrochola lychnidis. The sequence goes on along the minus strand of OY796869.1, from coordinate 7,990,095 downwards.
AAGGTGGAGAAAAATTTGTCCGTGGAGAAAAAGCTTGTTCTTCTTTCTAATAGCTTGCAAATCAAGTTTTACAGCAATATTTTTGGGTACAATTTGGAAATGATTGAATTTGAAATAAGTACACTTTTAACCTCTTATTCTTCGAAAGTAATGAAATTAAAGTCAATCAATTGATAGTGATTAATTAAATAATAATTTAATAAAGCGCTTGAAATCATACGCACTGCATGCTGTAATGGTAGGTACGCGCGTAGCGCTACGAATCGTAGGCTCTACGAAACCATTGTTTTAGTTTAGGCTAAGAAATTAGAGTAAAATGTTTGATATTATTGTATTTTTTTCTTACTGTATTTTTTCTACTTTAAATTTCTCTTGATTCATTGTAATATGTAGGGAAGATGTCAGCAGCAGTATCTGCATATATTTTTTCAAGTGATATAGCCAGCAGACAAAGATTTTCCAATCCTTGCGCTAAGTGTGGTGATTTTCATATAATATGACATGAAAATGATGCAAAGAGCTTGATTTTTACTGAATTATGAAATTACATTGAATAAGGAGAAAATATATTAGACAATTTTACCTTTAATATAAATACACACGAAATATTTACATGTATTTGCCTCACGCTATCAGTTAAGTATGCTAGCAAATTGCTCCACAATCAATAGAACTCTGACAACTCTGTTATCACGAAACAGACTATCGATCGGTCTAACTACCGACTAATACTGATGTTCTTTGAAGCACTGCGCTCCTGGTAGAGGAAAATTTGTGTGAAAATGTTCATAGAAGTTAGTCTAGGTTTGTTTATTTTATGAAATAGGTAGTTTTTGCAGTAGTATCGAAGTTTGAATTTGGAATAGAACTGATTTTATGGCATTTGAATAATGAGATGGCGGCCATTGCTGATTAACAAATTTTTTATAAGATCTCTTTTATAGCAGCGTAAAAAGTCTCTGTTTTTTTTAATGTTAATTTGAAGTAAGAAAATAAATTGTGCTAAAAATATTGTAATACAAAATGTAAGTATTCAAAGATGCATTTCACTTAACGAATGCGCATTCTCGTTTGTTTTGTCTCCAAATGAGAGAGCTGTTAACAACAAATTTGTATAATCGATTGTTAACTCGACTCCACAATGACTAATGTCAATTGACAGACAGAAGCGAGAAGTCAGTATGCTTTTATTGAAGTAACTCACATACAAAGCCTTTGTATTTTATGCCAGACACTGTCAATGAGTTCAAATTGAACGTAATGATCACTTCATTGATACTAAGTAGGTACATAAATGTAGAACACGCTACGTTCATGATATCTATAGTTAGTTGCAGATATTTTGTGAGCAAGCAAAAGCGATGTGATGCCTGTTTATACTGAGTCATAATAGCAGTACTTAATTTAATTTTATAACTTTTACTTTACAGCTAAACATACGTTTGAACACAATAATGACGCCCCGACATGATAAAATGCGGCATTTAATTATAAAATACCTTCAGATTCACATCTTTAACGTTTTCAATTACCTAAATAACACTTATTATCAAGGCTAAATTAACACTTTGAATATAATCGCTACAATGTCATGCATCCATGAGGAATTTCACAAAGAATGTGTCTGCTCAAGTTGAAATGAATTTTAGGCGCGAATGCCCTTTTTACTTTTCTCAACGCGGAAATGCAAAGACATTTTTAAGAAATGGCCCCGTCAAGCCGGTTGGGTTATTTTAAACTGCATGTAAAAAAAACTCGTACTAAAATGTATGCGCAAACGAGATCCAAGTTACCAGGCTTACATACGTTGACGGAGTTCGCCCAGTCATACGACTTGCAACTACACCGACTCTCATTAAACATATCGCCTACGCGCTCACTCACACCACAAGTCTAATATTAATTGCAACCCCATCTCTTTCTAATTTAACATTTAAATTTAATAAACGTCAAATTGTGAGCCGATTGTGATCGCGCAGGTGTCTCCGATCAAATGATAAATTATATATTTTTATCATCAATTTGTCTGCGCTTCGATTCCGAGCAAACGTGTCATGAATTCATTGCGGCTGATTGGCTATGTCTGTCTCTGTCTGTCCCAAAAATGAACGCACACAAACAAAAAGTTCGTTCACACGTTAAAAATTTAAACAAAGAATTTGATTTTCGAAAAGCGTTTCGAACGTGTTGATTCTATTCAAAGTCGGAAGTGACGATCGGGCTCACTAACGCAAGTGAGTTATCAACATTTCTCACGGTTAGTTTCCATCGGTGTGTGTCGAGTCCATCTTTGTTTCTTCGCTGGTGTAGCCGTGTATGCATGTTATCTGGCTGGCGCTGTGTGCGAGAGCTGAGAGCAATGAGACGCAAGCGCTTCCTAGGTTCGTTCAACTTTTAGCCCAGTAAACTCTGGCGAGTGACTATACTTAGCTGTGCTTGTGTAGCCAGTATCTATGGTGTACAATGGGGTAGGCTGCATAGTGGCGCGCATTTAATGCCATGTTTACACTGTCCCTTTGTTCTAGACGCTTTATATTGTCATTTGCAATTCTATGCTGTTTAAATATTCGCTCGTTTAACTATAATAATGATTTCTCAGGAGAAAATGTATCTATTATTGAACACACATTGTAAATATCAGCTATTGACTTTGAATGAATTGCTTCCGGACATATTGTGCTTGAATATTAGTTTATTATAGTTTTTCTCGGAAATGCTTTTAACACTTTCATAACATGCAGTGTAAAAGGAATAAAACGATTTTTATCTACATTTTGCACCTAATAAAAATAATGTATGCGGGATTGACCACTTGTTCGGCTGCCTCATTAATCGGATCTTGAAAACATTACAACTAATAGACTAATGACTCACGATAAACCGGGTTCTCGATAATATCGACTTATCGGCACATCTCTAATCATAATAATTTCTCGTTCTGATTAGCATAGGTTCTCGGACCACTACTGCTGGGTTAAAAACTTGTTTTTGAAAAGAGAGAAATATAATGAAGAAAGAATTTAAAACATTTATTTTACTAAAACAAACACAACATTACGACCATTTATCCTGAGGAGATAGGAAGAGGTGTTATTACATAGGAAAATAGGCAACAGTAGCGTCACCCTCAATAAATTAAGTCCAAAACAATTCAGACTCCGGGTTGCTACTGAGAATTTTCTCTGTTCTGCTCAAATCTGGATTTGAACGCTTTAGTATTCGGGGAGCATCACACAGAAGAGTTTTCTGTGATGAACGTGTTCTTTTTGATGTCCCATTAACTCTAATGTTATAATTATGCTATAAGTAAAACTATACAATAAGTCATTGAACACGTGTTCCAAAAATAAATTATTTCGAAGATAACATAACACTAGACTAGGGATGTTACGGAGCTTCGATTCCGGTTACGAAAGGTCGGAACTTCCGATTAATTTTAAACCTCCGATTCCGATTTCGGTTCCGATATTTTTGAATCGGAGTTGGGTATATCGAAGTTCGAAACACAGCGATGCTCGTGACTAGAACGCGTACAAACAAGTTTTAACTCGTCGCCAGGGTAATTTTAGTTTATTTTATACACGCTCGCGCTCAAAGTCTCAGTTTATTGTTTTGTTTGTTGATGTTACCGCTAATATTTGACTGATTAAAGAGTCTGAATTACTTTTTAATTGTTTCATTAAGCCTTCCCATAACACATCTTTCTTCCACTTCCACCTTCGACTCCGTTTCCAGTTCCGACCAATCAAATTTAAAACCACCGATTCCGGTTCCGGGAAAACTACTTCCGTAACATCTCTGCACTAGACTCTCGTTGTGTGTATTTAAGTTTCATTGATAAGTACGAGTAAATCATTTTCATTCAAATTAATCATTCATATTGCTAAGAAAATGCGACGTTGTCATTATTATAATTTTTTTATGGACAAAAATGGTCTGTTTTTTTTTTTAATATATTTCACGTAAGGGTGTTTTACATAAATAATCGTGACTATGTCGAATAATTTTGTATGAAAAATTAGAACGACAATAAAAAAAATATTGAAAAATAATTCATATGCCAGTTGATTCTTTGACATGGTCTCAAAAGACACGTTGTATCAATCATGAATACAAAGCAGTAACTTATTAAGATGACCCTATTAACTCAAGATTGAGTGAAGTGGAAAATGCAAATGGCGATTTTCAGTGGCTTTTGTGGACAGGATATCAATTTAGATTTGTAACAGTCGTAATAGCAATCATGTCATTTGGTTTAAATAGGTTGTTATTTTTATTATTGAAGTGAAAACTTCTGAGGGGCTTGTGGCTAAGTAATAACAACCGCACGGGTCGATCGATCAGGTTAAGCTACGCTTGTCGCTGTTGGTCCGTGGATGGGTGACCATCTTTACATATCAAGACCCCTCCGTGCCTTGGAAAGCACGTTAAGCCGTTGGTCCCGGCTGTCATTTGTAGATCTTTGACAGTCGTTACGGGTAGTTAGAAGCCCAAAAAGTCTGACAACCAGTCTTGCAAAGAGGTATCGTGTTACCTAGTAACTAGGTTGTGGAGGTCAGATCGGCAGTCGCTCCATGTAAAATACTGGTATTCAGCTGCATCCGGTTAGACTGGAAGCCGACCCCAACATACTTTGGAAAAAGGCTAAGTAGATGATGAACTGAAAACTTCTTTAGGCGCGTTGGGCATTTTTGAGATGGGACTAAACCATTGATTTCGCGACACTAACGCAATTTAACGACACCGTGGAGTAAAAGACATCAACGCACTGATTACCGCGGTGTATGGAGTAAAAGACATCAACGCGTCGATTACCGCGGTACCGATTTTTTTTCAAGTTTTCACTTCTGTCGGCACTCTCGGAGTGCCACTGTTTTTTTTATTTATCTTTTATATTTCGTGCATGCGAGAACGTTGTATGCTTAATAGACTTGTGATCATTTTCTATTTTGTTAAGTATGTGCCTGGTACTTGTTGTAAAGCCTACACTGTCCTCACTGTAATTTGAAAACATTGTAAAAGTCAATTATTTTTAAAAGAGTAACCGTGGAGTTTCTTGCCGGCTCTTCTCCATAGGAAACGACCAATTGGAACCGTGCACCTAGCTTCGGACGTTCCATAGGTGTCTATGTTGGTTTTTGTGAAATAAAATATATTTTATTTAGATTTTGAGTTATTTAGTAAAAATACGAAGATATTTTCATTCACCCACGATGTTTTAAATAGCACATTGAGAACATAATAGGTATGTGTGAGTTCATTTAGTGTGTTCAACTCAGCGCATGATTCCGATCACGCGCGCAAACGTTTTGGAAATCAAGCGATACTATTGAAGTGATCGACGTTTTTTGTTTTAACTAGAAATCGTAATTGATGGAAATTGTTTACTGCGTTTAGGAGAATATTAAAGACTGAATTATCTAGAAGAATTTATGTACAGTCACGACCAGAAATATGTATAATCATATTTCAAAAAAAAAAACAACGCGATTTTCTCGTGGAATAACAATTGCAACTTTGAGATTAGACCTATTTCATGAAACCTTGGGTTATAAAATACTATGTTCGTAACAACATAAAAGTACAGTCAATACAGTAGGATAAAATCACTTTTATCGGTGCTCAAATATATATACAGTTAAAAATATATACATGTATAGTTAGTTGTAAATGTATATTATATTTATAGATTTTAATATGTAGGTATATCTTTAAATTTAATTAAATAAGTATTTATTGCTCAATTCTCGCTATTGCACTTACCAATGTTTGTCTCTGCATCACCCAAAGGTTGACTGGTAGAAAATGTCTATGGCATTAAGTCCGCCTTTGTACATTTGTGTGCTTGAAGTATTAAATAAATAAATAAGTTTTTCTGCTTACTCAATTTAGAAAATACCTATGTTATGTTGCAATGCTATGCCTTTTAACACACCTGTATTTTATATAAGTGTTATTCTTTATTTATTTAAAGTATTCTTTACATAAATTAAAATATAATAGAGACTAAGCTAAATAAAAAAAAATATATAAAAATGAAAAATAAAATAACTTTAATTCGTCGATTACAGAAGGAATGGCGTAAATTTATGTTATATACCGATTATTCTACATCTCGATTACAAAAACTCGAATATAAAAGTTAATAAACTTATCGGTTGTCGCACGACACGGGAGCGCATTCGTATTCTTTACGCGAATCGTTGGAATTAGTGGTGAATAAAAAATGTTTAATCTATTCGCAGCTGCGGAAGGAATATCGAATGATCTTGTTGTAATCGATTAAGTTTTTATGTGTTGTTTTCTGGTATTCGCTTCTATGTATTATAAAAAAAGCATAGAGTGGACAATACATTTTTGGCAGTGTTACACGTTAAACAGGTTTTCTTTTAATTTGTAAAGTTTTTTTAATAAATTAAAATAAATTGTCACCTTAGTTTGTGGTACAACGACGTTATTCAATCGTTTAAAAAAAAAACGAAATAAAAAAATACATAATGGATTTAAGAAATAATCTAATTAAAATAGAGAAATCATAATTTTCTGAAAGTAAAATCATCCATTTTCAATTTTTTTATGCTGTTTTCCCGCTACGAAAAACAACGCCATCTGCCGCCGAGTAGTGGAACTTTACAACTCGAAAGAAATCGTCATTCTCACAACGTTGAAACTTCGGCAAGTAATAAAGCAATTAAATTGCTAAAGTTAAGAGGAAAGCAATAACTTACTTAGTTTATTAGTTTGTCTTGATTCTCATTATAAATCGTTCACCTTTAGTCTGATTTGATGAGAAGTAGCCATGGTTTGGTTTACTCATTGGAATTGGAAAATGTATGGGAATGCCGAAATTCCTATACATGATTCAAATAAGTAATTTTCAAAATGTGACTAAGTAGCAATAATAATATGAAAAATAATGCATCCAATAATAATTGTAGTGTAATTCGACAATATTTTTCTTCTTTTTTAAACTTCTACTAGGTACTACACAACAGATGGATCATTTACCTATTGTGTTCATAATAATAATTTATTTATTTTGCAAAGCAGTAAGTAAAAAAAAAAAACACCGCATGCCAAAACAAAAAGCAATCGACTTCCAATAGCAATCAGCGGTCACGAATAGAATCGATAGTCGATAGTAATTAGTACAGAATAGGGGTGTTCGGGTCGACGACCGAACTTTTGGCGATCGAACGACACTTGAATCGATAATCGACCGTCTAGTCTAGACCAAGTTTAAACGAACTTATTTTAAATACTTGTTCAGTTTCCTGTAATTTACACTATTATTATTCTTACAATTTAATTAGGGAAAACTTTGAATTATTACATCCGTAGGAAGAATTTTGATGACTAATTGGCGATTGCGAATTTATTTATTTATATTCAAAATTCAAAACTCATTTATTCAAACTAGGCTGAGAATCAGCACTTTTCGAACGTCAAAATTACATGAGACAGTCCCCCAAAACGCCCACCCTTCACTACTTCCTAGTGCCTTTAGCTGGGAAGAAGAAGTGGCGCAACAAACTCTCCAGCAGCACAGCTAGAAAAATAAATAAAATTGATTCTATACAATAGTATGCAAAATAATTTACATTACGCAACACAATGTTTAATATAATTAATTAACTATAAATAAATAATTGCGATAGGGAGCAGTGGTGGCCCAGTGGCAACGGCCGCGACTTACGAGTTGTAGGTCGTAGGTTGCTTTACTTTGTGTAAATTATTTCATCGCCACTGCTCTCAAAACGGTGAAGGAAAACATCGTGAGGAAACCGGCATGTCCTAGAACCGAAAATTCGAAGACATGTGACGTCTACCAACCCGCACTGGGCCCGCGTGGTGGCTTACGGCCCACTCCCTCTCACAGAGAGGAGGCCTGTGTCCCAGCAGTGGGAACATTTATAGGCTGATGATAAACCTACATGGGCACTTATGAAACGTCAGAAGCTAGGTGCACGGTTCCAATTGGTCGCTTCCTATGGAGAAGAGCCGGCAAGAAACTCTACGGTTACTTTTTTAAAAATAATATTGGCTTTTACAATATTATTTTCAAATAACAGTGTTAATAGGTATGGGAGGAATATGTAGGCCTTTCAACAAGTAATAAGAACTTAATATGATTATATATAAAAAATAAATAAAATAATAAAAAATAAAAATCTACTTAAACAAAATAACATGATTGTAACTGTAACAAATCTGAATAAATACCATTTCTTTAAAAGCCACTAATAAAGAGTTGAAATTAAATTGTAAGTATATAATGTCAAATAATGGAGATGAAATCGATCGTCTAGAAGACAAACGTACTAATTGCAGATGTCACTTAATACAAATGTACACTCACAATTAAGGCTGAAAGAAATTATATTTAAAAACTCAAAATTTTGCACTTAGCACGTTTGTCTTCTAGACCATCGAAATTATATTAAATTATTTAATAATGTACAAGTTGTATACCTACCGTCTCTATCCAAACTTCTCATGTATAATTTTCTCGTAAAGTCTTCACTTTTGTCAATAAAAAATTGTTTGACCCACATCTGTAAAAGAAAATATGTTACTATCATATGCAAATATTGAAATACCTATTGGAACTTAATATGTAGACCTTGGGAGCAGAGAAGTTGGAGTCGCGCCATAACATAAACTTCAGAGTCGTTTGTCGTGCGGTTTCCAACTTAGTAGGTACTGAGTTGGAACCCGCACCACAAACGACTCGACGGCGGAACCTTCATGAAGGAAGACTTTTGGCCGAAAGGCGTTGCGTACCGACGTTTTTGAAGGATACGCGATACGACGCCGACACAGTCATCACTTCATGCACAATAGTTTGCTATTATAATAAAAATATGTATGTTTAGGTTACAGTATTTATCTATGAGCCTGCGTCGTCTGAAATGAATGGATTATTAATATTATTTAATAAACAAGATAACTTCATTAAAATAAAATATCATCGAGGACATTTTCTGTGTTACATTGTTTCTTTTCATGAAAGACAAGAAGAAGTTTGACGCATTTCATCAGTAAATATGACGGCACCTGTTCAAGCCGTTTTCTCACGACCGGCGGCCCAGCGTGCTACCACACATAAACCATATACCTACTTATAAAGAAATATCCCCGCATGGCTGAGACGAACTTGGCATCAATCGAGACTTAATGATTTCCTCTAACTGAACACCCTGATAATTAGACTTTTTTTGTTGTTAATTACCAAAAGCTGTCGTCTCGCAGAGGGGAGGGGGGGCTAGGACGGACGTTGAACTTCGCCAGTGCGAGATATATCTGCCACAGGAAAAGGCTCAAATCGCAACTTTAGCTGCAAGAAAATATGAACTCTAAAAACGGTTCATAGAGCTGACTTCTCGATGCACACGGAAGCGGGATCATTGAGCTTTGCAGAAATTTATTTTGCTAAATCAAAACGTCGGAAGCGCTTCGTCCATTGATATCCGAATTCCTTCTTTAAGTCAACGAACTAAGATTCTATTTTATTATTTAGTGAAAGTGGTAAGGTCGATTGTAGTGTCTTCCTGGTACATATCATATCAATTAAGTGTATTGGTTTGCTAATTTATTAAGTAATCAGGGCAGCTCACTCACGCGGCTTTAATAATACGTCGTTTGTAATAGCATTGAATTATTAAATGGTACTATTAACACTTTCTTCTCACAGGAAGGATGTCGTATTATTATAAATTATTAAGGGTTATTAATATTCATTTATAGTGATTTGTGAGAGATTTGGCTAGATAATTGCACAGAGGTAAAATGTATGTTGGTAACCGGAAAAATGTATGTTGCCAACCGGGAAAATGTATGTTGCTAACCGGGAAAAAATACTCCATTTTGTGTCATCAGGGGGTTAAGTTGATTGTTAATATTGTCTATTCTATCTCTATTGTTAAAAGAGACCAGTGATGGCCCAGTGAAAATGACCACGATTTACGAGTTCGAAATCTGACAGGCGATTTACTTTGTGTAAATTATTTCATCACTACTGCTCTCAAAAACGATGAAAAAAATATCGTGAGGAAACCGGCATGTCCTAGAACTAAAAATTCGAAGACATGTGATATCCACCAACCCGTACTGGGCCCGCGTGGGATTACGGCTGCTTTGTCTCACAGAGAGGAGACCTGTGTTCCAGCAGTGGGAACATTATAGGCTGATTATAGTCTATTCGAGCAAATAGGGGTCCAGACACTGTCAGTAATTATGACATTACATTCAAGTAATGTCACTGCTACTGACAGTGTGGTGGTTGGAATTATGATGTGATCTAAATAATTTAAGTTTTACATCAATATTGGAAGGAATAACAGTAATATTAATGTTATTATTACTGATAGTGTCTGAGTCCCTATTGAGAGCGAATAGCATCTGTTTCAAATAATTTTAAATTTTAATTTTTTTTTCTGAAATACCTCAGAAGTGACAGCAACTATAGCATAAGTCATCATCATTCATCATTTCAGCCGAAAGACGTCCACTGCTAGACATAGGCCTCCCCCAAGCACCGCCAATTCGACCGATTCTGTGCTTTCCGCATCCAGCGGATTCCTGCGGCCTTCACAAGGTCATCGGTCCATCTTGTGGGAGATCTTCCAACGCTACATCTTCCGGTACGCGGTCGCCACTCCAGAACCTTTCGGCCCCATCGGCCATCCGTTCTGCGAGCAATGTGCCCTGCCCATTGCCACTTAAGACGCAGATATATGACAGTGACCTTGAATGGTTAGCTTGTGTGTTCTGTACTGAGCTCACGCAACGCGTCCTACGTCCAGCCAGTAATAGGACTCGCCCATCAAGGAGCGCTGTCCCAAATTAGACGCATTATTAATTTATTACACGTAAAACAAAAAGTATTTTAATAAAACACGTATACTAAAAGATTAGTAATTTAATTATCTTTAAAATGGTGAAGTTTTCAGAAAAATACACGTTAGTTTTTTATCCGCGTTAGACATAACTTTACAAATTAATTTCAATATGTAATATAAACATAATCAAAAATATGCCTATATTAAAATATTGAAAAAATGCTCTAATTTAACATACATTTTTTCCAAATCACTAACACTACTCGTTTAGACGTCATCTTCAGTATAAAATCATTAAAAGTCAGCTATCGTCCAAGGGGACGATAGCTGATTTTGAAGTTTGGCAATTCTTCGGGCTATGTCGGTTACCTTAGTGCTCTTTCGGATCTCTTCATTTCTTATTCGATCACGTAGGGAAACTCCAAGCATAGCCCTCTCCTAGCATAAGTAGATAATAATATTTCTGTGCAACATACCTACTAGGTACGTATAATATGTAAAAGCACAAAATGCGTGACACTTCTTAACCTATTTTAAATTTAAATATTATTGTGATGAGGTAACAGACTCATACCGGTTTGTGAAATATAGAATACAGCGGAATGTATCCTCCGTTGCTAGAATTCCTGAAAAAAAACGTGTAGAAATCATTTATATTGGTCTACAACTGGAAAGAGACTTATATTTTTCTCCCTCAATATTTGTCTCCCACAAATGACCAACATATTCAAAATGAATTTATTTACCTACGTTACACGTCCGTGCTTGGGTCACAAAAATTTATATGTGTACCAAATTTCAACTTAATCGGTCCATTAGATTCGGACCAAATTGGCTGTGACGGACTGACTGACAGACAGACAGACACACGATCCCGGATCCTATAGAGTTCCGTTTTTTCATTCGGACATACGGTGCGCGGTGCTAGAGCTGTCAGAAACGACCTTGACGAGGCCTATAAGGGTTGTAGGAACGGAACGTTATAACAGGATGGTGAAACGAGACGTGAAGATGAATGACAGAGATGAATGTGCGAGATAGTCAAGGAGTGAAAGAGATAGTGAATGGATGATTAAGATATAGAATAATTAGAATAATGTACAGTGGTGTGGACTATGAAGCAAAAGGTGTAAGACGTTAGAGTTGAAGACGGAAAATAAAATACAATATTTTAGAAGCAATCAGCGTTTTTATTTGAGTTATATTGAGCCCTTCCCACAACTTTCTTATAGGCCTCATCAAGGTCATTTCTGACGGCCAACTCTAGCACCGTGCGCGCTTATTGATCAAATCAAATAGCGCGCGCTTTCCCGGCTTCCTGTGACACACGTTCTTTTTCACGAAATGACTCCCACATTTTTGATTATTAAGATGTTTTTAGATTTAGATTTAGCTTACAGGAAAGCGCGAGGAAAGATATTACACATCAAAAAGCAAACCAGGTGAATTAAGAACATCTAACTGCACGTGTATACCAAAAATAAACATCAATGTATTTAGACCAAACAAACATTTATCTACCAAAAATAACGTAAGTTCATTGGTACCTGTACTACAATAAATAAAACATCGTAACTACCAATACTTATTGTAAAGTCAGATGTGGTGCAAAACGCAGTACTTGACTTTACATGACAGCAAATAGTAAGGCCTAGTTCAGACTCAGTTGAGACGACAAATAGTTGTCATAACAAAACAAAACTGCCTCATTGAGCATGAAATCTTGCGTTTTAATTCCCGGGTCGGGCATTATTGGGTTTTTCCATGAGGAATTCGTCAGTAGTAGCCCGGAGTCTAAAGTGCCCGGTTGATGGGCACTCCTTACATGGGACTTAAACATAACTGGCGAAATGTGGGTGTACTATAACAGTGTGAGTCTTTATAATGTGCCCATATCGATGAAGGAATCTATGCTTAATTTTATCAACGGAAAAAATAGTTTTTATATTGAAAAAAAAAAAAAAAACGTGTAGCTTTTAAACTAAATGATCTATCGCGATGAAACAAAATCCATAATGATTGGAAGTAGTTAGGCGTCCTCATAAAACGAAAATTGTGGAAAAAAACTACCCTCAATTGAAAATAAACATGTTTTTTTTAGCAAAAACTGTTTTTTTTTTTTAATAAATTTTTACGTACCTTTAAAAAAATAATTATAAAAGAAATATTTAAATTTTATTAAATATTTTTTCCGTCGATAAAATTAAGCGTAGATTCTCTCATTTCGATATATGTACATTATAAAGACACACTGTAGGTACACCTCTGCCAAATCCTTCGGGGAATTACAGGCGTGATGTTTTGTATGTGTGTGTAATAATACATCACTTTTGTATTGCAGAGTTAGACGAAGCCTAGGTTTGTATTTAATTTTGTACACATTCAACAATGTATTCACATTTCGCCAGTTATGTTTGTTATCTACGAATTTGTTATGTTCTGAGTTGAGCTACACGATTACTGACAAATGCGGGCACCGACTGGTCAGGTCACCTCAATTTGTGTAGTTCTTTTCTCAAAAGATTGTTTCAGATACCAATCTACATGATCTAATTATGTCTGGACTTTAAATGAGACTGTGACCTCTGAGTTTTTTTCGGACTTTCTTCTCAGAGTAGTCAGATAGGATAGGCCGACCTCATCTAGTTTTTACTTTTTTATTTTTAAAATATGATTGACGTGTATAAGTGTTTGTACAAACCTACTTACAGAAATAAAATTATTTCTCATTTATGTTTATGGGACCAGCCTATATCTATTAACAGGGCAAAATTCTGAGCTATTACCGAGATTTGTGATAAGGATAACCGCAACCAACGAGGATATCGAATACATGATCATGATTTCTACCTAGCCTTTTCACAACTATGTTTGGGTCGGCTTTCAGTCTAACCGGATGCAGCTGAATACCAGTACGTTACATGGAGCGATTGCCTATCTGATCTCCGCAACCCAGTTACTGGGTAACACGATACCCCTTGGTAAGACTGGTTGTCAGGCTTTCGGGCTTTTGACGACCCGTAACAACTGGCAACGAGATGATTGAATACAGTCCACGATAGTTTAACTGTAGGAGTGTCGCCAGAAACGACAGTCGTCCAACCACCAATGCTGCAATGACTCTGTCCACCATTACTATAGGTGGTACACTGTGAGAGTTGCACAGACAGCCATGGAGTATTCCACGCTCGGTATAAGGCTTAATTCAAAAGTCATTTATTCAAACTAGGCTGAAAATCAGCACTTTTCGAGCGTCAAAATTACATAAGACAGTCCCCAAAACGCCCACCTTTCACCACTTCCTAGTGCCTTTAGCTGGGAAGAAGAAGTGGCGCAACAAACTCTCCAGCACTAATGGACCGAGTTCCAAACGTCGAGATCCGAAGACGTACTTTGGGTATCGGAAGACGAATTATGGAACTCAAATGGAGTTGGGCAGGACACCTGGCAAAGCGTAGTGATGACAGGTGGAGTAAGACAGTGACCAAGTGGCGTCTACCTGGATGAGGCTGATGCTGGAACGTGGGGATTGGCACAAGAAAAGAGAAGCCAGCAGTGGGTGGTGAAGTCAAGCTGTGGATGAGGATTGATAAGCCTGCTCGTTTATCCCAACAGTATGAACAGTGCCTTACTGAAGCTGCAGTAATAGTTTTCAGATAAAATCTTCAGTCACGTGGAACACAACGTGATAACGACGTGTTTTGAAGGGAAAATAACGCTATGAAATGAATTAAGTAGTGGAAAGGTTGTAGTGAGCAATAGTTTTGCATAGTAGTTCTCCTTTTTGAATATAGGGCATTGAACGAAGCTTACGTGCCTGCTAAAGGCCGATGGTGCAATGGCGCATGTTTACAAATGCTTCTTCATCCCAACACTTGTATGGAGTTGAGTTAAAGAAGCTTCCGGGCAGAAAAATTTAAAATACTTACTACAAATGCTTTTAAACCCTTACCCCACCCCTTTTTTTTTTGGTGGGAAATTATCAAATAACTTCAGGCGTGTCAGACTCTTACTGACTAAAACCCACCCGTGTTCCTTCGGTTGCCCTGTTGCCGGGGGCCACGATGTCCCTATCAGTTTTCTTCGAACCCCTGGCAGGCATTGGCCCTAGCGGACCCCGTCAATTCTGCTGATATTAGCCCCACCCCTTAAGTAGCATTCTTTCAATTTTTGACAAATTTGTGACAGGCAGGTTTCATTTCTGCATAATAAATTTATAGTGAACGTGTGCCTAAAAGATACATAGCGATAATTTCATAACATCATTTTTGGATACATTGTGTTCCAGAGAGTGTGTGACAAAAAGATACACGTGGCGATGAAGGTATTAACCCAACACATGAGCTGTATTGAAGCGAAGATGGAAATGCGTTGTGTGTGTACGAAAATGTATTAACAACAGCTTTTTCAAGCCAACACTAGCAGGGTATTTTAAATTAGACTGCCCGAAAGTTTCTTTAGCACAACCCTGTACAAGTGTTGGGATGAAGAAGCATCTGTAAACACGCGGCAATGGCTATGTGGAATATGGGATAGTCGTGTTGAAAAAGAGGAGTCACATTTATAGACTGCTTTAGAGAGGGGGTCAGCGGTCATCAAGAAGGGTGGTAACTATTGACTAGATAAAAGTATTTGCCAAACGAAAGCTCCTAAATTCCTGACATTGTTTAGCTTCCGTTCTAATCTATTCCCGGAACACTGAATATTTGTCAGTGGCGCCTAAGATTCTCCCTCAGTTTAGCAATAAACCTAGATATTTTACAAAATATCGTGTTTCAGTATTCTAAAATAGCTTAAACGTTACTATATCACAGATGTGAAGTTTCCTATTTAACTCCAAAGTTCTCCACGTGCGTTAGGATAATATAAATTATTCTCCTTATGATATATATAGGTTGGCCAAAATTTAAAGCTTATTTATTTGGGGTATTTGGCAGTTTATTTAATTAATAAAAATCTTTAAGTAGCTGACAGACAACACAAAATCTAAACCGTTGGGTCAAGAAGCAAGAAATTTTGCGCAAGAGTTCCTTAAATAACGACAGTGAGCACTAAGGAACAGGAGTTTTGTAAATAGGGGATGAAAGTTTGTATGGAAAGTCGTCATGTTTACCGATGGGAAATTAACTTTTTATTTTTCACAAATTCGAATACCACTAATAATTATCAGTGACAGGAAATTATCATATCATCCAAATACGAAGTGAGAAAAACTACGTATTATGGAAGCTAACACAAAAACTATCTAAGCAAAAATAATAAAAAATTTAAGGGACCACCTCGAAAGCATACCCTTTCAAACAAAAAAAGAATTTTCAAAATCAGTCTACAACTGACGGAGAAATTGGTGGACATAAATAAAAAAAAAAAACTCATACGCTACGAACATATAACCTCCTCCTTTTTGGAAGTCTGTTAAAAATAGAAAGTCTCCCTAATCAGAATCGCAAATCAAGTACCTAAATATTAATGGTTTGTTTTCCAGAGCATCCTATTTATGCAGGCGTATTCTGGTGCGTTTGTTTTGCAGGCGCCACGCTGCGCACGCGACGCACGCCGCTTTAGGTCAACGTCCTATATCTCTGCCAAATAACAACTGAATAACGCATGATGATTCTCTGGTGTTAACTGATTTTCATTCATATTGATCGTCATTATAGGTATACACTGTCCTCCCATACCTAGTAACACTGTTATTTGAAAGTATTATAAACGCCAATTATTTTTAAAAGAGTAATCGTTCTTGCCGGCTCTTCTCCACAGGAAACGACCAATTGGAACCGTGCACCTAACTTATCTACATATCAAGGCCCCACCGTGCATCGGAAAGCACGTGAAGCCATTGGTGCCGGCTGTCATTCGTAGATCTTTGACAGTCGTTACGGGTTGTCAGAACCCCGAAAGCCTGACAACCAGTCTTACAAAGGAGTATCGTATTTACCCAGTAACTGGGTTGTAGAGGTCAGATAGGCATTCGCTCCATGTAAATATTGCTGCATTCGGTTAGACTGGAAGTCGACCCCAACATAGTTGGGAAAAGGCTATTAGGTAGATGATAATGTGATTCTAAGCTAAGTATTGAGTCTACGAGTATGTGCTAATAATAACAATATTATGCGGTACCTACACCTCTGCCGAATCCTTTGGGGAACTTTAATCCGCGAAATTTCTCGGATTTATATCCGGGTTATTAGATTTTCATTTCATATTATTTATGGCACCTCTTTAGGTCATGAGCTATGCTAATATCACAAAAATTTTGACCTAGGACTTGAAAATTGGTTCGCTGTTACAATGTTAGATGTTATGATAGCCATTCTGCGTTAACAATTCGTTATACTACATATTAAAAATAGGACATATCACACTAATATTATAAAGGCGAAAGTTTGTGTGTGTGTATGTTTGTCTCTTCATCACGCTCAAACGGCTAGACGTATTTGGATGAAATTTGGCACACAGTTTATAGCCTGGATTAATACATTGGTTACTTTCATCTCTATATTCCCACGGGATCGAGACTTATGCGGGTGAAACCGCGGGGCGCAGCTAGTTAATTATAGATAAATTAAACGTGAACAGCATTCGCATAGGTAGCCTTTTTCTTTTCGAATTTAATACGAAAATGCATATAGCACAGCTCAATATTATAGATTAGTATCTGAGACAAAACTTCCACTGCAAGTAACAACAAAAAACAACAGTCAATTAATAATATTCTACTGAAAACGGAAGCAGTTGTCAGTTGTCTCATAAAAAATCTGTATCCAAGAAAACAACCAATAATTTACATCATTGAACCCATAATGTTAACGCTTGAAAAAATAATATATGTAGGCTGAATATGAAATTTCCAGTGCATGTGTGAAATGAGTTTAAAAGTACAATATGTCAGGGACGGCGGTAAACCCAACTGGCGGTTCAAGGTAGCGTAATGTTAATGTAAAAACCTATTTTCATTCAAAAGAAATGTAAATGGGGGATTTTTATAATGTAAATAAGTATTTTGGTATGATTTATAGCAGAACTTATGTATTCAGGGAAACACATGGTCAAATTGTTGTGGGGTTGAACCTAAAAATAAAATCATGTTTTTCATATTCGGCGGTTTCAATGCCCAAAAAGGTAAACCTACTTACCAAATAAATTGTTTGGTTTACCTTTTTCTCTAGGTTGGGACATTCTGAATTATTTCTTTGACATTATAAAGTCTTTTCTACCTGAAAAATGGGTCTTACGCATGAAAAATTATGCAAAGCTATGAAGACTTGACATAAACAAAAACGACGAAAGGTTACCAATAACCGTTAACGGTCAGTAAGACATAGGAATCGAGCACTAGTTAAGAGGGTTTATCCTAAAAGTTGGCAACGTCGTAAATAGTTGTCAAATATTTACCTGTTTTGATTAATTTAGCAATATTACTGTATGGAATTAAGAAATGTCGTTAGCTAGGGAACTAAAATATTGATTATGAAATGCAATAATTAATATCGTAATACCGAATATTTAGTTTTAGATGTACAAAAAGTATTTATAAACTTTCCAAATACCTTTTTTACACCTAAAATTGTTTTAACATCAAATTCAGTGTTAAAATTGCAATTCATTATTTATATTCTAGTTCGCTAGTTAGCCACATTTCTTATTTCCATACAGTAATATTGCCAAATTAATCAAAACAGCGAAATGTTTGACATCTATTTGCGACGTTGCCCACTTTCAGAATAAACGCTCTTAATAAACATTCTGATTTATTAGCAAGTAATCAAAACTGATTGGTGAGTTCATCGAACTGTCACGTTGCATGCGCCATGTTTGATACAAATCGATCTGAATGTATTTGAATGTATGAAACGCATTTAAAATGAAAACAATGTACTGTAAGTGTATTACCGTTTTTATGGAAATGAATTTCAAAAGATAATAATTTAGATTAGACCTGTTTTTGCTAAAATATCCTAAGGGAACTTACTACCAGAATTAAAAGTACCCTATGTGTTAATACAGGTTATAAACTATTTGTGTGCCAAAGTTCATCCAAATCCGTTTAGCCGTTTTTGCGTCAATCCGGAACATACATCCAGACAAACGGAGACAAAAATTCTTCGTGACTAAGATTAAGATTTAAAAAGTAAAACGACTGTGACATGCGGACGGAAGGACAGACGCATAGAACGGCAGACACACAGACAGACATGACGAAATTATAAGGGTTCTTTTTTGCAATTTGGCTACGGAACCCTAATTACGAAACATCATGTGTTCGTGAAATTCAATCCATCTGGAGTTCAGTGCTAATACACTGTAACTGTATCTAAAGATCTTAAGGATAAAATCATTTATCTTTTTTACTGTCATAAATATATTGTGCCGACATGAGAGAAATTCTATGTCCTGAAAATATTGACTACGAGGAATATACCGCGGGATAATTGCGTAACTCACTAAATAAGGCCCACTTTCGCGTTCGTGGGTTTGCTAAATGACTCGGAGTTAACAGCTAACTCAGGGTTAGTCCAAAGAGAATTATTGGATTAACCCTGAGTCAGTTGTTAACGCGCAAGTGGGCCTAACAGTGTCTATGGCTTTGATTTTGACAGTTCAACAACATTCATTGCGTTACTTACGTTGTTGAGCTTACAAATTTTTCGCACATAATGAAGCAATGGATTAGCAATATCCTTCAAAATGATTCAGATTGTGATTGAAAGTGTGTTATGAATTAGGGTGCTGGTCACATCTTTGAAGTGAAAATTTCTTTAGGCGCGTTGGGCATTTTTCAGATGGGAAAGTCAAAGTCAAAGTCAAATCATTTATTTCAAATAGGCCCATGTATGGCACTTTTGAACGTCAAAAATTACAAAATAATAAAATTGATTCTAGTCGCCCCTTCCTAAAGGTAGTTTTCGTATGGAGAAGAATGGGCAAGAAACTCCACAAAACAATTGAACTCGCGACACCGTTACCGACACCTCATTTTTGTAAACGCGATTGTGCTCTTTATTTATATTATGTTACGGATCAATGTTCTATGCAAGTATTTTTACTTTAAAGATTTTGGAAGTATTTTTTTTTTTGTAATCGCGATTGGGCTCTTTATTTAGATAAAGTTACGGACCAATATTTTATACAAGTATTTTTCTTCCATCAAGGCGATCTTGTTGAAGTTTTCACTTCTATCGGCACTCCCGGAGTGCCACTGTTTTGATTGAGGAATACTTTAACCACTTTGGGCACGTGCAAGTGATGAAACAATCCACGGTTCGCCAACTTCCAAAACAAACGAGGTTCGATTTCTTCAACTTGTTTCTCATTATTTGCCACGTGGTTTTGAAAACGTGTCTGAACTCGTGACATTATGTTTTATAAAACAGGTTAACCCCAACTTTCTATATTTAGGTCCTTAGAAATGTTGATACAGGGAAAACTCCTTTTCTAAATAACTACCTGGTAACTAAATCACGTGTAAAAGACGTAGCAATGTACTCACGGCAACTTAAAAATTAAAGAGACAAAATGAATACTTCGAATAACATAAAGCAAGATCTTTGCTACATTAATCTAGAGTTTTGTTGATCTAGTGTGGACGAGGTGTTTAGTACTACAATCCGCCCGTCGAGAATGCATTCTTGACAGCTGTCAGTTTCATACTAACGAATATGTATTTTGCGAATTTGATCCTAGAAATTGTTCAACTGACAAGTGTCAGGAACGCATCTCTCGACGGCCGGACTGTAAAGTTTGTTTTTTAATACCAGAGACAAATTTGACATTTTAAATGATTGTTTTTCGATTTGGAGTTTGACATTTGCACTTGTCAAATTAGTCCCTGGGATTAAAAAACGAACTGTAGGTGAGGTGCTTAGTGATTCAATAATAACTTACGTACAGACGCCAGCACTTCAAGCTACTACAATCTGTCAAATTTATTTAATAGATTTTAACTTTATCGCTGAAGTATAAGGTTCAAAGTTGATTGGGAAAATTTGACAGTTTCGGGTAGCTTGATGTGCTGGCGTCTGTACATTTTGCCAGGTATGTTATTATTGAACCACAAGAACGAAAATCCAGTCTATTTTTTTTTTCTTTCGGCATTAAGTCAAAGTTTGTGTTCTAATATTACGAGCGTGCATTCTGAAAGCAGGCTACGTCGCAAATAGCTCTCAAATATTTTGCTGTTTTGATTAATTTGGCAACATTACTGTGTGGAAATATGAAATATCGCTCCAAAATGAAAAAAAAAATTTTTTGCATTATTTTTTATTATTTATACCTATTGATGACAAATCTTAAAAACAATCTAACACTAAATTAAATGACTGACTAAAATATTGAATAAGAAAATAAATAAATAAATAATATCGTAACACCGAATATTTGGTTTTAGATCAAATTCAGTGTTATAATTGTAATTCATTGTTAATATTTTAGGTCAATATAGAGCGATATTTCATATTTCCATACAGTAATATTAATAAATTAATAAAAACTGGTAAATATTTGACATCTATTTGTAGCGATTTCAAATTTTAGAATGCGCGCTCTTAATTAATACATTTATATCAATGCATTCTTTTACGATATTCTTAGAATCATGAGAGAACTCTAAAAGTGATTTGGTAATGACTCGTCAACGCATTGTTGCATTGTGAGTGATTTCATGTTAATGACTGTCCCGATTTAATGAGGCGAGCTGTCATCGAAACAAGGAGTCTTTGACCTGTTCACTATTCAAAAACTTGATGCTAAAGGAAATCAAGTGTGGTCGTTTTTTTTCTTTTGTTTCTAATTCCAATTTTCAAATATGGAAAATGAAGGCAAACGTGTCATCATTTTGAGGTCGTGTGAGGTCCTGTCAGATTTCCATACCTTTAGGAGGCATTTGAGAAATCTTTCATAATAAGCAGTGGGGGCCCAGTGGAAACGGCCACGACTTACGAGTTTAGGCTCGAACCCACAAAGCACTTTACTTTGTGTAAATTATTTCATCACCCCACTGCTCTCAAAACGGGATGTCCTAGAACCAAAAATTCGAAGACTTGCGATATCTACCAATGCACTGGGCCCGCGTGGTGGATTACGGCCCACTCCCTCTCACAGAGAGGAGGCCTGTTTCCCAGCAGCGGGAACGTTATAGATAGGCTGATTATTATTAGGAGGCATTCGATACTTTTTTCTCCAATTATCTCCAAATGTTTACTTTTTCATTGTTAATTGCTCTGTTCTGAAAGTGTCATCATAGATTTCTTTAGATTTTTTAACGTTTGTTTACTTTAACAAGACTACTTTGCATTTCTTTAAAATGAAAATTAAGATTTACATTCCTTTGTTACCCTGTAGCGGTTACACCGCCACATACGAACTACGCATCAAAGACATGACGTCACACAAATCCTGCATCGCGCAGTTAGAGTTTACCGAGCGATCGACATAAATACAAGATTTCAACTTCAAACTGACGGGCAGTTGCCCGCCAGACACAACACCCGTCTGGTCGGAGGATCCTCCCTTTTCTATGGTGGATGAGTGAACTTTACACCCTGTTCCTCATGCCACTAAATTGGTGACCCCGAGTATGAACGTCAGCGCAGCCTTTAAGCAATTACTTCGGCGTGACGTCATCATCATCATCACTCCTGCAAGTTTTCGTGAGGCGACTTACACAGCTGGCCAGCACCCACGGCTTCAATGGGTATCTTGACCACCAGCATGCAGCGAACGCGCATTCCTGGTCATCACCCTCAGTCTCATCACCCCGACTCACTGGGGAATCAACGCAATCAGTCTCATCACCCCGACTCACTGGAGAATCAACGCAATCAACCTCAATCACCCCGACTCACTGGGGAATCACCGCAATCACCACCATCACCACAGACAGTTCCGACCCACCGCGAACTATGTGGCACCCGGTTCCGACTCACTGGAACCACAGCAGACACCGTGAAGCATCGCAAGATTCAGCCAACTATCGACCTCCGGTCTCCGGAGGGGAGTGATGTAGCGGTTACACCGCCACATACGAACTACGCATCAAAGACATGACGTCACACAAATCCTGCATCGCGCAGTTAGAGTTTACCGAGCGATCGACATACATACAACATTTCAACTTCAAACTGACGGGCAGTTGCCCGCCAGACACAACACCCGTCTGGTCGGAGGATCCTCCCTTTTCTATGGTGGATGAGTGAACTTTACACCCTGTTCCTCATGCCACTAAAACCCTGCACCGGAAGTTGATATTACCGTCATCCATGACATATTGTCCTTATTTCACAAAATGAGGGGAAATTTTTGATTATGGCTTCATTTGTGTAATTCCCTGTAGTCAAGATTCGTAAGGAAAAGCGGGAAAATGAATTTGCATTCAAAGAGAATGAGTTTTTTCTTCTACTGTATATTTGTTCGGTAATGTAACTTCAACCCATTTACTTAATTCAAAAAATGGAATTTGCTGCATTCCGTGGTCCGACGATGTCCTGAAAATTTCATACCATTTTTATTTTTCAGCTTCATTTGTAGTATTGTTTTTTTGGTTATTTAAGGATAATCATTTTGTAATTCGATTCATATCTGCTTGAATTCATATCCGATTTAAAACGACAACAAATTTCAAGGACACTAAGCCATATTCAAGTCCAATTTAAACTCGCAAGCCAATTAAAAAGTCTTTTACTTTCTTTACTCTGTATTTTTCTGGAATGCGGACATGAATTTTATTTTTCACAATTCAGCCAAACCAGTCTTTTGCGGATGTAGAGGACTGTTGCGGACAAAGGAGGAATTTCCAATTGTTTATGGTGCTAAATAATGGTGCGTGAAAACCTAGAATTTTTATGGGGCCATGCGGTGTTTCCTAAAAAGGTGTTCCTGTAAAGGTGTAAACATTAAATAGATTTTGACGATTGCGGTATCGTTCATGTTGTTTTATGTTCTTGTCTCTGGATGACTGGTCATTTGCCTTTGCTTTGTGTAAATATATTTGTGTGAGTATTTGAGTGATGGCTCTGTATATGTATAAAGCTATTCTGGGTGACCAATCGAGAATGGTTTCCGGTGCTTAGAGGGTTTATCCTAAAAGTTGGCAACATCGTAAATAGCTGTCAAATATTTAACTGTTTTAATTAATTTAGCAATATTACTGTATTAAGAAATATGGCTAACTAGGGAACCAAAATATTGATTATGAAATGCAATAATTAATATCGAAATACCGAATATTTAGTTTTACTTAGATATAGAAAAAAGTATTTGGAAACTTTCCAAATGCCTTTTTTACACTTAAAATTGTTACAACATCAAATTCAGTGTTATAATTGCAATTTATTTTAATGTTCTAGGGAACTAGTTAGCCACATTTCGTATTTCCATACAGTAATATTGTCAAATTAATCAAAATAGCGAAATATTTGACATCTATTTGCGACCTTGCCCACTTTCAGAATAAACGCTCTTAATAATCTTTGATATTCTCACCATGTAGTACAAATATATTGGTGAATGTTTTGGCAATTTTTTTTCCGTCTTTAGCTGATTTCGTCTGTCTGGTTAGCTTACCATATTAGGTTTGATATACAACTAGCGGTGACTATGATATTTATGTTATCTTTATGATTATCTCGAATAGGTTCTATAAAGTATTTTTTATTGTCTATGCCGATGATGTACAAGGAGCTAACAAAAATATGCTTTCCCCGAACTGGTACCAGGCACGCAGAAATGGCACGGAGCTTACATCTAAAAATAGCCCACTAAAAACTGGTTGTATGATCCGGAACCATTCCTGGTGGGCAGTGGGGGGCCTCCATATTTCATACGAGTAACGACAGACTTGCGATAATTACTCATAATTATCAGAAGTGGAACAAAAAGCTCTGGTAATTAGGATTGATTGATTTCTAGATTGTGTTTTTGTGCATATTACTAATGCGGTGCTAATGTGATCATGTAGGTGGCAATTTTTTGGGCAGAACAGGGATGACGCCTGGGTTAAAAAAATCTATTTAATCCGTCAGTCAGATACCTAATAAAAAAAACATTAGACACATATTTTTTGCTTTATCATATTAATAAAAAATGACTTATATAAAACGCATTAAAAGTTGGGGAGTGGGGGTCGCTACGTCACAAGTAAGTATAAAATCGACATACTCGTGACGTCATGGCACTTTTTAACTCAATGTATCGCCGTAATATAAGTGTGTATTACGTAAAAAAAGAAAAAAATACGTGTCAAATATATTTTTAAAATCTACCTGACGGACAAAAAAAATTGTTACAACATCAAATTCAGTGTTATAATTGCAATTCATTATAAATATTCTAGAGAACTAATTAGCCACATTTCTTATTTCCATACAGTAATATTGCCAAATTAATCAAAACAGCGAAATATTTGACATCTATTTGCGACGTTGCCCACTTTCAAAATAAACGCTCTTAAAGGTTTTATTTGTATTTATGACAATACAAGCATTTTTTTCGTCTTTATTTTTCTTTCCAAGTATTTTATTTAATGCTGCAATTTACCAAGTACTAAAGTCCGTAAGATCATGCATGCTTCGGGTGTTGGTCAATGACTCGGCTTCAGTTACAGTTAGCGATACCAATACATACGTTTTCAGGTTTACAGCGGCGAAGGTCTGCCTGAATTACTTTGCATTATTATATTTTGTTTGTTTTTCAGGAGAATTCGGGATTATCATTAATTTGGTATTAGGCCTTTTAATAATGATCAAAAGAAAAATTGCCTTAAAGAGTAGCGCTTGGTAGAGGAATTAATATAGTATTTTCAAACATTGTTAAATAATATGAAACGTACTGGAAGCGAGGGAAGGTGACAGGCTGCTTTCAGTACGGGCGGCTACAATTTAAATATTGAAGTAAATAAATTGTATACAGTAAAGCTGATGAAATCTTATGAAGTTATAAAGAAGAAGAAAGAAAAAGAAAATACGTTTATTTGCGGTAAACATGATGCAAAGAAAGAACACATACATGAAAAGAACAAATTAAGTCACAACTACGCAGAATGGCCATCGCTCAGCATAATGCTGTGGCCCTAAGAGACAGAGTCCCAGCGTTGGTTTTTACGTCCTCCAGTGTGGCAATAAGCCTGTTTTGTCCGTCTTGTAGATTATTAAAAACTATTGAACACGTATTTTTTCTTTTATAACGTAATCAAAAGATTACGGCGATACATTGAGTTAAAATGTGGCATGACGTCACGCCTTGTTAGATTTAATAATGCGTTGTGACGTAGCGAGCTCCCACTCCCCAACGTTAATGCGTGTTTTCTAAGTTATTTTTGATTAATATGAGAGAGCAAAAAAGCTTTTTACAAAAAAAAAACAACCGCCCTCCAAAAAAAACACTACAAAGTGAAAAATAACTTTAATTTCGGAAGTCGGTGTCTTGTGTTTTGTATTTTCGTTTATTGCCACCGACTTCCGAAATTAAAGTTATTTTTCACTTTGTAGTGTTTTTTTTGGAGGTCGGTTGTTTTTTTTTGTAAAAAGTTTTTATTTTTCACTTTTTAGTTGTGGTACCTACCCCACACACATTCGAATACCACTATCTGCTACCAGTGACAGAAACTTATCATATCATCTACATACTAAGTGGGAAAAAAATACGTATTTTGTAGCTAACTCAAAAACTATCAAAACAAAGTTAATAAAATTTATATGGGACCAATTCGAGAGCACACCCTTTCAAACAAAAAAATAATTTTCAAAATCGGTCTACAATTGACGGAGAAATCGGTGAACATACATAAAAAAAAAAGAAAAAAAAAACATACGCGACGAACATATAACCTCCTCCTTTTTGGAAGTCGGTTAAAAAATACGTGTCTAATGTTTTTTTATTATCTGAATGACGGACTAAATAGAATTTCTTTTTTTTATCTAGGCAACTACCCTATACTCAAGTTCTTGCTGTCAGTCCAGCCACCAACCCCTGATTCTGATTGGTTTATTTAAACCTTTTTAGTACAATGATAATGACATGAACTATAATCGTATAGCTCACGTCGAGATACGGAAAAAAAAACGTAAACACAGCATATCCCACTGAACCAGTAAAAGCAAGGTAAAACAAAAATCTTAAAAAAAAATCACTCCATTATAAGTATCCCACTAAAATATTGAATCATTCATGAACTGACCACCTAGGCTTTATAATCTCCTAGTCAGTGACGCTACTGAATATATTTTTCAGGTTGTTGACAGCATTGATATTTTATGTAGGCGCTGAATGGTTTAATTTATTTGGTGTTTTTTTTTTTGTGTTAAGGATGGCAGATGTTCACAATCAAGGGGATCCAAACGCCTCCTGCCGGAGGCTCTATGCGGGGATCGTGCGGTCCATGGCCCTTTACGGGGCACTGGTGTGGGCGCGTTCATTGAGGCTGCGGCCAGCCCGCCGGTTGAACGCGTCCCAGAGGGTCATGGCCATCCGGCTAGCCCGAGGATACCGCACGGTCTCCTGCGAGGCGGCGAGCCTCCTTGCTGGATTACCGCCATGGGATCTGGAGGCAAAGGTCTTCGCGCAGATCTGGAAGTGGCGCGAGGAAGCGAAACGCCGGGGCTTAGCTCCGATGCCGCAAGAAATCGCGGCACAGCGGACAGAGCTCCGGCGGGATCTCATGGCGTCATGGAGAGTGCGATTGTCGCAACCCCACGCTGGGCACGCCACAATTGTGGCGATAAGACCCCTCTTTGAGGAGTGGCTTAAGAGACGCCACGGCGTCCTCACCTTCCGCCTGACACAGGTCCTCACCGGACACGGCTGCTTCGGGAGGTTCCTGTTCAGGATAAGACGGGAGGAAACACCCGGGTGTCACCATTGTGTGGATCGGCCTGAGGACACGGTGGAGCATACGGTGGAGGGCTGCCCGGCTTGGGCAGAGCAACGCCGTGTCCTCGTAGAGGCGATCGGTGGCGGTGATCTCTCGCGTCCGGCCCTGGTTCAGGCCATGGTACGGAGCGAGAGGAAATGGCAGGCCGTCACCTCCTTCTGCGAAGCGGTAATGCTCGTGAAGGAGGAGGCGGAACGCGTGAGGGAGAGGCAAACTTCGCGCCCTCACGCCCCTAACCACCGCAGGAGGAGACGCCCGGGGCGGGAATCGCGAGCCGATTTCCGGCCACCGTAGACGCGGGCTTGCGGACGGTGAGCAATGGGTAGCTCGCCGTCCGATAAGGACCAAGCCCGGGTCGACGGCGCGTTGTGTTCCACGCGCGCCTCAAAGAGATGTCAGCAGAATTGACGGGGCCCGCTAGGGCCAATGCCTGCCGGGGGTTCGAAGAAAACCGATAGGGACATCGTGGCCCCCGGCAACAGGGCAACCGAAGGAACACGGGTGGGTTTTAGTCAGTAAGAGCCCTCCCGCTCCACCCAGAGCAAGAGAAGTTATTTGATAATTTCACACCCAAAAAAAAAAGAAAAAGGATGGCAGATGTTGCTGAAACTGTAATGTTCGATTAAATAAGAAACTTCTCACAGATCTATGCCTCCCTGAAAAACGGAAATGGCACATGCATTAAAATGTAACCTTGGCAAGGCAAGACACCAACCCCTACCGCGTGTGTTGACCGCACTAAATAAGCTCGTGGAAGCCTACCCGGACTGCAATCTGGTCGATAATAAATTCGCCAATTTAATGGTTACGTGCATTTTTGTGAGAATTGTGAGTATTTTTAGCTTTTAATACATCTGTTAGGGAGCTGAACTCGGTCTTTGTTAATACCTACTTTCCTTCCATGGACTAATGGATATTACTAACTGCTGGGGAAAGATCTCTCCTATAGGTTCCATCTGTTGCATTTTCTGGCCAACCCGACAACGTTAGGCTTGCTTCGATGACGATGCCTCTCATTAAGGTAGCACACATCAACTCGGAAAGAGATCGTCACCGTATCGTCGCGGTTCGTGAGCTTGTCCCGAGGCGATTACGTTACGATTCCGATTAGTGTGCGTTGCAGTAGGGAGTTTCATACAAAGAATACTGAATGGCTCGAGTTGATACGGTGACGATCCCTTTCCGAGTTGATATGCGTGCTATTTCCTTTAGGCACCCACTGTTTTAAACCTTTTAATAATGACAAAACCGTTATACTTCAGCCCTAAACATAATTTGGGTACTAGATGTGTAGGTTATGCTGCTATTTTAAACGTTTCCAGTGTGAGTCTGGACGACAAAATTTGGGTGAAAAAATACGCATTATCAACAACTGTTCGTTCGAATAATGATCTCATTGTAATAACTGAATTATTTATGTTTCTATTTCATACACGCTGATTTCCTCTTAGAGGGTGATCTGAATATGGGCAGTGTTTGGAAAACACAAAGAAAAATGATACAATACTATGTGATGATAAGAAACACTGCACAGAAATATCATTGGCTGAATATTTTTCAAATACTAAGGGTTTCGAAAGGAACTAGCACACATTTCAACTCTGAAAGGGATCGTCACCGTATCAACTCGAGCTATTCAGTATTCTTTGTATGAAACTCCCTACTGCAACGCACACTAATCGGAACCGTAACGTAATCGCCTCGCCTCGGGACAAGCTCACGAATCGCGTCGATTCTTTTCCGAGTTGATATGTGTGCCTTTAATACCTTTAATAGGTCCTATGAAACCCTCCAACTAAACAAACTATGCTTGTCAAAGTCAACATTACTGAAAATAGGCTTCTTCCAAGAATTTTCACGGAGAACTACTATTCAAAATATATATGCATGGCCGTGGGTGAATCTCTAGTCCAGATTATCCTATACATATTAATGTAACGATTTTTTATTCCAAAAAGTTGTACAAATCGCGCGATGGAAGAATTAAATTATGAAAATTATACATTGTGTAAGTAAATTATCAAGAAGACACGTGTAAGTTCAGCCGGTCTATTCTGTAAAAGCTTAGGTGAAGTGAGCTTGAAGTAAGCTCTTGAAAGTTGGCAACGTCGCAAATAGATGTCAAATATTTATTTATTTATTTAAACTTTTCACACACAAAAAGGTACAAAGGCGGACTTAATGCCTTAGGCATTCTCTACCAGTCAACCAAGGGTGGTGAAGAGATTGGATGGCAGGTGCTCTGTTTGAGAGGAACAAAGAAAAAAAATTATTTAAAATATATCATTAGATATAAAATAACAGTACATAAATAGGTTATAACTTATAATACACATACATACATATTTTATATAATATACATATATTTATTATATATATATACATATATACAAATTCAAGGGAGAGTGGTATTGAGATGACTCTACTCTATTCATTTTGAAAAAAAACTCTGCAATTTCCGCTTAAATGCATACCGACTGGTGGCCGTCCTGATATCAAGAGGAAGCGCATTCCATAGAAGAATGGACTGAATATGAAAGGAAGAATGAACAAAGTCAGAAGTATGAGAAGGACAAAGTAGGAGAAGATTGTTAGAAGATCGCAGATTTTTTGTGTGTGAAGAACATAGATATTGGAAGTGAGATACAAGATAAGAAGGAGGAGTGGGAGAGTTGAGAAGGGAGAAAAGCGTGGTTAAAACGCGCAAACTTCTTCTTTGGCGTATGGACATCCATTTGAGCTCAGACCTATAGCTCGACACATGATCATATTTTCTGAGGTTCAAATATTTCGCTGTTTTGATTAATTTGGCAATATTACTGTATGGAAATGAGAAATGTGGCTAACTAGAATATTAATAATGAATTGCAATTATAACACT
This sequence comes from Agrochola lychnidis, assembly GCA_963680765.1. NCBI lineage: Eukaryota > Metazoa > Arthropoda > Insecta > Lepidoptera > Noctuidae > Agrochola > Agrochola lychnidis. The sequence goes on along the minus strand of OY796869.1, from coordinate 7,959,506 downwards.
GAATTTGATGTTGTAATCGCTTTAGGTGTAAAAAAGGCATTTGGAAAGTTTTAAAAGACTTTTACTTCTAAAACTTAATATTCGAAGTTACGATATTAATTATTGCAAATCGTAATCAATGTTTTAGTTCGCTAGTTAGCCACATTTCTTAATTTCATACAGTAATATTGCCAAATTAATCAAAACAGGTAAATATTTGAAAGCAATTTGCGACGTTGCCATCTGTCAAAATAAACGCTCTTAATAGTGTCAATCTCTTGCATCAGATGAATGACAGAATTGATGGGGTCCGCTAGGGCCAATGCCTGCCGGGGGTTCGAAGAAAACCGATAGGGACATCGTGGCTCCCCTGGCAACACGGCAACTGAAGGAACACGGGTGGGTTTTAGTCAGTAAGAGTCTGACCGCTCCGCTCAGAGCGGGAGAAGTTATTTGATGATTTCCCACCCAAAAAAATATATAAAAAATGAATGACAGCTCACTTCACCTAGTTTTCACTGTGAGAATTTTATAGAATAGACCCATTGTTGACTTTGATTTTCAATTTTTATTGTTTTCGCATTGATGAATGAATATTAAATGTTTCTTTAAACAAAAGAGATGGTACTTTTTTGTCTAAATGATGATGAAACCCTAATCAAAATCCGTTTCCGCAGTTTAAAAGAACAGCGTAGTCACATAATTTTGTCTTGTATCTTTTATTTTAATATTAAGATTACTTGCAGTTATTGGATATTTATTTAAGTTTTCCATTCCACACATGTATGTCACAACATTTTATTTGTTTTATCATTTTTAATTTATTCTGTTATTTGATTAAAGCGGGCACATGCACTTCCCTATGTGTTTATTATTCTATGACACTCGTGGGCTGCAGCAGGTGATCTTGTGTTGTCATCTGACATTGGCATTAAAAGCATTGTTTTCGTTTTAAGGTGTTTTGTTTTTGCTGTAATGCCAGTAAGACGCATTTTTCTTTCTTTTTACACACAGGAATGCTTGACAGGGTTGACTCTATAGATAAAAAGGCTGACAACATAACATCACGCCTGTTTTCCCCGAAGGGTTAGGCAGAGGTGTACCAATAGTACACCCATTATGTTTAAGTCCCATGTAATAGGGGGCGAAAAGGCTGAATTTTTCTAAAGTTTCATATTCCTTATTTAGTACCTTATAGAATAGAATAGAATAAAATAATTTTATTTTTCAGACAGGGTCCATAAGGGTTAGTAACAAACAATTGCGATTGGCGACTGGCCATTTGTGAGAGTAATTCCAGCAAAGCGATTTTGCAACGCGATCGCTACGTGTGCGTAGTGAGCACGCCACGTATGCGCAACGTGTTCGCCGCGTTTGCGTAATGAGAGTGATTAACGTGAGTGTTACATGAGTGAGTGAGACAAGCGAGTGTTAAATTTTGTGAAAACGCGGAGAACACGTCGCGTAGTCGCGACTAGTTCGCTTCGCATCCGCGGAGAACACGCTCATAAATCGCTTCACTGTAAACACGCTGGCAAATCATCAGTGTGGTAACACTCTTACGGCTTGGTTCAGTAGAGGTACCTCTCAACGAGTTTTCTAATGGCAGATTCCTATAATTTACGAATTGTTGTTGCTTAAAATTAAGACTCTTGTATCTTTATCAATAATGAAGCTTACCAATCTATTTGTATGCCCAGTTTGGCAATGAAAAATTCTACCATTGGTAAGCAAAACGATTCGTTGTCGTTTATAGGAACCGACCATAAGTATGTACACCCATAATGTCATACAGTCATGAGTTATAACAAAATTCGAAGGGCCTTATATCGGAATAATGCAATGTTTCGCAAGGAACTCTTTATATTCAACCTCCTTGCTAACACATGAGAATAATCTGCACTCATCTATAAACTTTATAAGCAATTTCAGTACACATTGCACATGAATCTGTAAGTTTGAATCTGTAAGTTTTGTGTAGATTTTAAAGTTAAAGGAGATGGATAACGGCCGGTAAAAGTTTGGGCCAGAAATGAACACAAATAAAACAAAATATATTATGAAGTTATGATAGTGTTTCATAGCCCTGTATATTTTAGTTCGTTGTAAAACTTTGTGAATGGATATAAGACCCTTCCCGAATCTGTTGACTTCAAAAAATAAATTCAAAGCCGTCGATCGCGGAGTAATCTACTGTCTACCAAAAGATTGAATTTCACCCAAATCTAATTGCTGTATCCAAATGTCAAATAATAATTTGAATGTGATGATTTGTTACGAAATGTACCTTCGTGGAGTCATATTTTTTCAGTTCCTTGCTGGAGTCAAAGTACCAGGAGATAATGAGGCCTGGGAGCTGGTTTAGGTGGATCTTACGTGGTTTTGATCACGTAGTTGCCTGTGAGTCATCAAGATGGGATCGGAAGACCAACATTTTGTTCTAATGACGTGTCAATTTGTGTACGGTCAGCAACAAAAGTCCTTTCATCGTCATCATTTCAGCTAAAAGACTTTCACTACTGAATAAAAGATGAACGAATAGACACAAACCATTCATAAACCTCCGTAATCCTACCATAAACTAATTTTTATAAAATTCCTAGTTCCTATTTTTTTTAAATTGTACTCCTGTCCCATTTTTAATAAAAATATTTTGTTCAATAATTAGGATTAAAAAAAAATTAGTGCTAATCGTTTTTTTTTTTTTGCTGATTGTACTTTGCGAACAGACATCTTCATTTGGCCATAATCAAATAGAGCAATTTAATATTTACCTCTGCAATCTTATCATCACAAATGCAAAAATTGTGTCGTTTGCTGACGATACAGCTCTTACCTTTTTCGCAAACTCGTGGTCTGAACTTCAGATTATTGCTCAAAATGGTTTTAATTCTGCCTTTAACTGGCTTCGATCCCACGTTTTAACACTTAACACATCCAAGACGAAATTGATGACGTTCTCTATCTCACCAACCTCACAACCTGCTATTCCTATCACTTTAAAGGCTCACTCCTGTAGCAGCATACCTTCACACACATGTCAATGTTCACTCATTGACTCAGTTGATAATATTAAGTGCCTAGGTATAACTTTAGACAGATACCTGAATTATAAAACTCATATTAACTTGGTAGCAGGCAGGGTAAGAAAACTAATTTATATTTTTAAAACTCTTCGACACGTCGCTAAGCAGTCTGTTATTCGCAATGTATACTACGCCTTATGTCAATCTATTATTACTTATTGTATTAGCTGCTGGGGCGGGGCCACAAAGACTGCCCTTAAACCTTTGGAAGTGTCCCACAGAGCTATACTAAAAGTTGCAACATTTCGACCTATTCTGTTTCCAACCACAGAACTTTACAAAAATTGTGGTGTCCTCAACGTAAGGCAACATTTCATTATACAAACCATTCTTCTCCAACATTTAAAAACCCCTCTTACTACAATTACGAAACGACGGAAAGACATGATTTGTACTGTTCCACAAACTCAGTTTAAATACACTAAGAGATTTTTCTACTTTCTTGGCCCTTGCTTGTATAATAAAATTAACGCGTCCTTATATATCTATAATTTACCGCACAGCAAATGCAAACACGCCCTCCGTACATTTCTCCTGAATAAAACCTACGACGAGACTGAAAAGTATTTATTGTCACTTACTTAAAGGTAACCTCATTTCCTATTATTCAAATGCACACACACACACTCACCCTCACACACTAATACACATACACGCAATCACTCGACTCAGCACATCTACACTCCTCATTCTACTTTGTTTTATTTAATTTAAATTGTAAGATTTTATCTTTTGTGTTTTGGTACTGTAATCTCCAAAAAGCATAAAAACATTACATATTTTTTGTGATACTCAATTTGGGAGTCGAAACTGTCTCTCCTAAATATAGATTATTCAGTGATCTAGCTAGGAGAGCAGCGATTCACCCAACAATTAATTGTACTTACACCATGTAATTAATAATGTATACTTTATATGTCCCTCATGTAGTACAAAACCTTTATGTTCCTAAAAATTATTATTATTATTATGAATTATTATATTTAATAATAATACTTTTCGACGCGAAAACTGTTACCATGGTAACAGTTTCCGAGTTTGTGAGCGAATAAACTAACATTTTACAGGTCCTGCGTTAAAATTTTTCGTTGGTTATTTTTTTAATCTGCTGTTTCATAGAAAAGTGCAATACCTACGCGATCAAAATGTATGGAACAGCAGATTTTTTTTTTTTAAATAACCGACTAAAAATTCAGACACGAATCCAGCCCTCAAAAAAGGTTGTGGTCACAGCCACCCGAAAATCAGCCAAGTGGGAGTCGGAGTATGAACTCGCTCATTACAAAATATAAGACGCCCTGACCAAGATTTTGTAGAGTGTATCGTTCCACGTGGGTAAAGCCGTGGGGCGAACACTAGTAGGTAAATTAATAAACCTGTAAAATGTTAGTTTGTTCGCTCACAAAAAAAAAGTAAATTAGTGTTTGTTTGTACATCACAGTGTCACATTTAGACACTAGACTACTGAACCGTAGCTTTAGCTCGCTCGTTTTTTATTATTTTTTATTAAGGCATTGGATATAATATCATCAGCCTATCGATCTCGATAGACCGTGAATGTGTGACATCACAAGTCTATTAGGGTTGTGGGCATGCCCATCGTGCCCACAACGGTGGATCCGCGCTTGACCTAATTCTACCTATTCTTGGCCCATTTTGTCAGAAATAGGGTTAATATTTTATCACCCACTAGTTTCCGCCAGCGGCTTCGCCCGCGTGATATCTTTATAAATTATAGCCTATGTTACTCAATGATAATATAGCATTCTACTGGTGAAAGAGTTTTTTAAATCGGTGCAGCAATTTTTGAATTTATTAATTATAAACATAAATACAATCTTTTCCCTTTAAATTGCTTATCGAGACTTCTCCGTGCTCCGGAAAGGACGACTGTCATTTATAGATCTGTGACAGTCGTTACGGGTAATCAGAAGCCCGATAGTCTGCATACCAGTCTTACCAATGGGTATGGCGTTACCCAGTAACTGGGTTGTGCAGGTCAGATAGGCAGTCGCTCCTAGTAAAATACGGGTATTCAGCTGCATCTGGTTAGACTGGAACCCAACCCCACTATAGTTAGGAAAAGGCTAGGTAGATAATGGTGCCGCTTCCCTTGTTCACAAACTAAACTAAATTTAAGTTCAGTGCATCTTTTTCTTTCTATTTCATTAAGAAAAGGACAGAAGGTAAATTTTAGTTTAGTTCTGTCAAATTAATCAGCGCCTGTCACTCTCCATACAAGTTTAGACGTGATTAAAAATTTGCCGACTAAAATTACGTCAATTTTAGTCGCTGATTAATTTGACAGGACTAAACTAAAATTTATCTTCTGTCCTTTTCTTAATGAAATAGAAAGAAAAAGATGCACTGAACTTAAATTTAGTTTAGTTTGTGAACAAGGGAATCGGCACCAATGAGGTGTTAATTTTATTAAGACGGCTAAACAGTCAGGGATCACCGACCCTTATATTTCGTTTTTCAAGCAAAATAATGCTCAACATTTCACAATCACAAATCAGTTGTCAACAACACCACGCTTTCATGTGTTATTCATATTTTTAAATAAAATCATAACATTATGCTGCGTTTGTGTTCGTGTCAATTGAATTTTAAAATACAGGGGGAAGTATATTGTGTATCAATTAATAATGTAACTTGACATTTTTTGTGTATGTTAGATAACACAGATTTTAGGGTTACAGACAGTACTTATTAATGGAAACACATTTAGTTTTTCTTTTGTGTATTTCTAAGACGTTTTTTACAGACCATGACGTTAGGGAAAACAAAAGAACAAATAAAAAAAAAACAAATATAAAATATAAAAGGTAGGTTGCTGGTCGCCAACGTGGCTCCACTAAGAAAATGCCGTCTGTAACCCTAAAATTTGTTCTGTTTTGAGGTTTTGCATTGTGATGATTCTGTAGATTTTTTGAAACTTTATTTTTTTGTGAAAATTACCCCTGTATTTCCATATGTTAGTGTACCTATAGTACTTACACCCATATTTCACCAGTAATGTTAAGGTCCCATATCATGCGCCTCTACCCACTGAAATGCTTTAAAGTAACTTAATGTTAAATTGTTTTCTTCCAAAATAATGAGTTAATGTTTATTTATACTCAATCAGTGAATGTTCTATTATTTGTACTGATCAAATTATTACTAAACTTTTGATTTTAAATGTACCCAAATATAAAACTTAATACTAAATAGAAACAGTGACACAAAATAGCTACGCGGTAAAAAGAACAATTTTGAATTTCGCTCAACTTTTTTAAATAAAAAGGTGTAGATAGACGACCCAATTTTTTATTAATGCCGTACTTATGTAACCAGCCTAACTTGAGTAGGTAGTTAGGTACTCAAGTTAGGCTGGTTACATACATATGATATTAATCATGAAAGGTTTTATGCATGCGTGTTTCGCAGGGGAGTTGAATGGAAATTATGTTGTTTTAAAAATTATAATTCTTGGACAATATGGCGTCTTTTTCCGGTCAAGTTCATTGCTGAAGATTTTTAAAACGGTCAAGAACGTGAGTGAATTTTATTATCATTTTGATTATGAATTTAATGTTTGTAACTTTTCATGAATGATTTTCCTGTTGCTTTATTGTCATATCTCGTTTTCAATTATTATTATTTTAAAATAACTTACTAGCAGTATTAAGCCATCTAGTTTTATAACAAAACAAGATTATAAATGAAAAGAACACAATAAAATCAACTTCATTTGAGAAATAGATAACAGAAAATGTAATATTATAAAAGTAATATGTAAACCACAGAACAAATATCACAATCAAATTGACAGCTTCCATTCCTTTAAAAGTATAATTCTAGTTCAGTTTCATAAATCACATTAATAATAAATATTAAAAATATAATTTTTCAAACATCTACAAGGTTATGACAGCATTTTGCGAAAATAAACTGAAGTATCATTAATATTATTTAAAACGATTTGTAGGCATGTAATGCACATTTGGCCTATTGTAGCCTGTTGAAGGCTATTGTAGGCCTTTGTTACTGTAATCCTTTTGTAATAAGTTAATAAAGTGTGGATTTTCAAGCGGTCTGCGTTTTGCGATTGTCGCAAGACAAGGTGCAAAAAAATATGTTCGGACATGAATGACCGATGTTTGTGTACAGGGGGTTTGAATTGGAGCTACAGTATTTAAAAAAAACTGATATGGCAATTAAATATATATTTTTTATGAGTTTTGTAACTGAAAAAATTGCAGAAAACACGTTTAAGTTAGATTCAAATAAAGAAGTTAAATCAAAGGTTATTTACGTTTGTTTGATTTCAATTTTCAATTGTTCTTTGTGTTCACAGGGTCCTAATATTCTTTTGCGAAAACGCCACGAATCCCTGCTGAAAACAAACATTTATGGATGTGAGTAGAGTTTATTAGGCGAAAAGCTCACAACTTTTCAAAAATATCACGCTGTATGTAATGTGTGTCGTGGCAGCGGGCGGTGTAAGGCTGGTCACTAAAGCTGCGGACACAATACAAGGACAGTTCGTAATTCGCACGTCTGCACTAGCCCGCACGAGGCGAGGCCATGCATGGTTGGAGGAAAGTACTGAGGAAGAAAATGTTAGGTCGATTTTGAGGTATAAGCTGTAGAATCAGAACTATTAGTGGCCTGTTTGCTTGGAAATAGACTTTATTAGATTAAGGGTGATGAAGAAAATTTTCTGTAGGATCGCTTATAGCATCCTTTTACGATTTACGACCACTAATCCACCTACCATGCGTGGTTATTAGGTATACCTTGTTAAATACTGATTATAGGAGGCTCCCATGTTTGTTCTTTTTGGCAGAGAAACTAAAGCTGCTATAGTAATAGCACAGCCGACACTTTCGAGCTGCCATACATTTACGAAACCCACCTCATCGATCCAACCCTCAATCACCGTATTGTGGTCAAGTCGACCATATTGTCCACTTCAGAAAAAAATAAGGATTATAATCTTGTAATACATTCTCGACAATAGGTTGGGACACCGCGTGAACATGTTTTTTTTCTATAAAAAAATATGAATAAGTGGGCTTGAGTCGCTTACTCGCTTGTAAAGGGTTAAGGAGGTATGTGGGTATAATATCGATGAATGCAATGATTCTGAATATTGTTTCTTACATATTTTAGCTTTCATGACACACATTCACGTTTGTTCTAGTTTATGGTTTTATTTTACATGTGTAATGTATAATTTTATTTATTGACACCAAAAATATTGCGTAAAATAAAATGTTTAGGTTATAATGAAAATAATACAACATAGGAGGAGCATTTTCAGCCGAACTAGGTGAAAAACCTGTATCTTGGCATACAGCGCCAAACCTCTCTGATAGACTGGCAAAAATTTAGCCAACATTTACAATTTTGTTAAATTTACAGAATAAGTATTTATTGATAAACAGTATTTTTTAATAGAGAAATTGATCGATTACACTTAAAGATATGTAGATAAAGATGTATACACAAGCAGTGTAATTTAAGTGGTTGGACAATCCCAAACCAAATAATTATTTAGAGTAGATTCTGGCATTTCCAATTATTCTATTGTAACAAAATGATATATGGATAAGACTTTGGGTAGATACCATTAGGTACTTAAAAAAATAAAAATAAAACATTTTAAAGTTCTCAAAAAAATGATTTACAGAGGCGCTGACTGTGATCTTACGAACCTTATCAATAATTTTTTTCTTAAATAATTTTCCAAAATCCAACACATCTGATACTCAGCCAAAAATCATCGACAAAAAATTCCTTTTTCATAATCACATCCCTACCCCAACAAAAACTGCGGATATGTCTCAAAATATCCGAAAGCAAGGTGCTCACTGACCACCGGTAGGAGTACATCACTGAAAAAAGTGCAGCGGACAAAAATGAACACAATTGCATCCGATGATGGATCACCCATGTGTTGTCCGACGAATGTCTATGGTAAGGGTTGGGTTAGTAGGGAAGGGATGTTTATTTGTTTTATTGTGAAATGGTAGAATAAAATTATTTGTGATAAATTATTGTTTTTGTGATAATATTTTAAGAAATGTTGTGTGAGTCTTGCAAATTAAAGTAAACATCTTTGGTTTTTAGTTGAAAGAGTTCTTGGTTAAATACCAAGCATACACAGCATGACGCATGAGTTCATTTAGAAAACGCTTTTTGTTTTTTTGTGCTATTTATGAATGACTAGCTGTTGCTGTTGGAGGGGCTTGTGGCTGAGTAATAACAGCCGCACGTGTCGATCGATCAGGTTAAGCTACGCTTGCCGCGGTTGGTCCGTGGATGGGTGACCATATTTACATGCCAAGACCCCGCCGTGCCTCGGAAAGCACTTTAAGCCATTGGTCCCGGCTGTCATTTGTAGATCTTTGACAGTCGTTACGGGTAGTTAGAAGCCCAAAAGTCTGACAACCAGTCTTACCAAGGGGTATCGTGTTACATAGTAACTAGGTTGTGGAGGTCAGATAGGCAGTCGCTCTATGTAAAATACTGGTATTCAGCTGCATCCGGTTAGACTGGAAGCTGACCCCAACATATTTGGGAAAAGGCTGGGCAGATGATGACTAGCTGTTGCCCGCGACTTTGTTTGCGATCCAGGATGCAAAATAGCTTATGTCCTTACCTAAGTTATGGTCTATCTGTGTGCCAAATTTCATCCAAATCCGTCCAGCCGTTTTTGCGTGATAGAGTAATAAACAAACACTTTCGCATTCATATTATTAGTTAGGATGAATATCTAACCTAAAATGTAAATGATCATGACTTATCATTATTTCAGCAGAAAGACGTCCACTGCTGGACATAGGCCTCCCCCAAGCGTCACCACATCGAACTTTCCTGTGCTGATGTATAATAATTAGGTAACATGCGAAGAAAAAGGAGAAATTATCTTCTTATATATCAAATTCTCGTGTCACAATGTTAGTTACCTTACTCCTCCGAAACGGAGGAGTAAGGTAACTAACATTGTGATTAGTATTAGTCATGATCAGTATTAGTCATTGTGTTACTGATTTTTACCAAATTTTATATGCATATTCAGTAGGTCTGAGAATCGGCTACTATCTATTTTTCATACCCCTAAGTGATAAGGGTTGTCCACCCCAAACAAATAATTGGCAAAACAACGTTTGCCGGGGTCAGCTAGTATTACTGTAATAAAATTACACGTTCAGAAAACTCACGATTAATTAAAAGGTAATTGACGCACAACCGCGTAAATACTTACGTAAATGGAAATCTATTGCTGTCTGGCTGGCTAAAACGTATGAAGTACTGGCGACAAATTAGGAAAAACAGTAACAAAATATATTAAAATTAAAATACTTTCTAAATACACAAGGAAAATTGGAAAAAAAAATTAAAGAATAATTTATTTTCTTTGTTTACGAAGGCTCGAAATACAAAAATCAAAAGTCATTTAATCAAACTAGGCGGAAAATCCGCACTTTTTGAACGTCAATATTACATAAGACACTCCCCAGCAGCACAGCTGTTTGTTCAGTTAAAAGAACTTGATTCTTTATAAAGCAAAAACAAAATATATAAATGCGATAACAACGTTAACACTTGTATACGTTTAATGTTTTATGTGTATAATCGAAACATAAAACATTAAATTAAATTATTTGACAATGTCAACTAGCACACGCCAATATACCAACAACAAAAACATTGGAAACTAACGGATCACTTTTGCAAAAGCCCTTTCCGTATCAATCTAACCCAATCTCAGATTTACCAGAAGTATCTGCGCACGTGCTTACCGCAATTAAGACTCGTGTTTAAACTTTATTCCCTTGCAATAAAATTCATTTTCGTTTGTTGAATGATGAAATATTTCGCTAAGTGCTTGTATTGTCATTTATTATGTCTTCCGCACGCGTCCATCGATGCATGTTTATCGAATGTTTGAACCGATGTCTGAATCGATATAACACATCATTTATTATCATTCGAAATTCGAATGATATCCTTCCATCTTTTTATTTTATTCGATTTTGAGTTAAACGACGCCATTTTTTGTGAATGTATGTTAATTAAATTACGTGTTTATCAAGTATTATGGGTATCTTTTTTTTGGTGGTTGTATATTTACTGAATATGTATTTCTTTGATCGTTGGAAACTGTTATTGTATTTTAAGAAAGCATTATTAACTGAAAACTAATACCTGAATATAGCTCTGCATTCTCATTGCCCCTATAGATTCTATCAAATTATCATGTCTTCTTATTTATGCAAAACTGTTACTCACGTTATGAACTGAGTCGTCGGGTCAGTAGCAATGGTCCGACGACTCAGTTCATAACGCGACGACTAGTTATTCATATCACAAGATACACCTACATAGCTTCTATAACCCGGAGCAACAAAATACTTAGAACCTCATGTGTCAAGTTATACCTACCTATATATAGATGCAATGATTTCCATTCATTCAAAAACATCGCTGATTCAAAATCAAAATCAAAATATTTTATTTCACATAAACCTACATGGGCACTTATGAAACGTCAGAAGCTAGGTGCACGGTTCCAATTGGTCGTTTCCTATGGAGAAGAGCCGGCAAGAAACTCCACGGTTACTCTTTTAAAAATAATTGGCTTTTACAATACTTTCATATAACAAGTTTCTAGGTATGGGAGGACAGTGCAGGTCTTTCAATAAGTACCAAGTACTTAACAAAATAGAAAATGGTCAACAGGTCTACAATCCACTAAGCCTACAGCGTTCTCACATTCACAAAATATGTAGAAAAGAATCTATACAAAAAATAAATTAATTAATATAAGTAAAAAAAACCTATTTTAATAAAACGCAATTATATGATTGCTGTTACAACTGTAATCAATCTGAGTAATTATCATGTCCACAAGTCACTAAAAAAAAGTTGAAATTAAATCGTAGGTATATAATGTCAAATAATAGAATAATAAATATGTCAAGGACGAATGTAAAAACAAAAAAAAAAATAAAGATTTAAATAAACATGGTAATTTGGGAGCAGTTAATAGACTCTTACTTATTTATGCCGTTAATGAGGTACCAGGGAAGCCACATGTGCAGAAGGAATTATTGCCAAACTTCCTTATCTTCAACATAGTCTTTAATTTTATAATATGCTTTCTTGATAAGGACACGTTTGATGTGGGTTTTGAACTTCCCATCGCTAAGTTCTGTCACAGACTTTGGCAACTTGTTATAAAAGCGGATACTGTTTATAAGAAATGACTTGCTTGTTTTAGTTAATCTAAATTTGGGTATCACAATTTCATGTCGACTACGTGTATTTATATTATGGAAATCGCTTCTTATTTTGAAAAGTCTTAAGTTTTTGCGAACATACATAATACTTTCTAAGTTATAAAGTGAAGGCAAAGTCAGTATATCAATTTCTTTAAATTTGTCTCTAAGGGACTCGCGAGGGCCCATTTTATAGATCGCGCGGATTGCCCTCTTTTGTAAAATGAAAATTGAATCTACGTCAGCTGCCGATCCCCACAGCAAGACACCATAAGACATAATACTGTGGAAATAAGCAAAGTATACTAACCTAGCTGTGGCTATATCAGTCAACTGCCTTATTTTTCTTACTGCATATGCAGCTGAACTTAATCTACCTGAAAGAGTTCTAATATGAGCGCCCCATTGTAATTTTGAATCTAAAGTAATTCCTAAGAATATAGTTTCCGTTATTGCATCTAGGTTTTTGCCATCAAGTTTTAGATTTAGACCTACTTGAGGTACATTTGGTAATGAGAACCTAATACATTTCGTTTTGTTCGCATTAAGTAAAAGATTATTAGCTGCGAACCATTTTGAAAGTACAGCCAGACTATCGTTAACATGTAATACATCTGTATCTTTCCTGTCTATTTTAAAAATAAGAGAAGTGTCGTCAGCAAATAGAATTATATCTGATAAGTTAGTCATCATGTAAGGAAGATCATTTATATAAACTAGAAATAAGAAAGGGCCGAGAATTGAGCCTTGAGGCACGCCCATTTTAACTAGAGACCCCGAAGACGTCGCCCCATTAACATTTACTTTTTGCTGCCTGTTTGATAGATAGGAAAGAACAAGATCAGCAGCTTGTCCACGAATTCCGTAGTGGTGTAATTTACAGATCAGTGTATTGTGGTCAACGCAGTCAAACGCTTTTGAGAGGTCACAGAAAATGCCAATTGCATCTTGGGACTTCTCCCAGGATTCCAAAATGTGACTGATGAGTTTTACTCCTGCGTCAGTCGTCGACCTACCTTTCGTGAAACCAAACTGGTGACTATGTAAAATCCCATTAGAATTAAAATGTGACAACATCTGGTCTAGTATGATTTTTTCATATATTTTACTCAATGCTGGTAGCACAGATATTGGTCTATAATTAGAGGGATCACTCTTACTACCCGATTTGAAAATTGGTACTACTTTACTATGTTTCATTAAATCAGGAAACGTACCGCTATCTAAACATTGATTAAATATGCCTGTTAGGACAGGGGCAATTGTGTCAATGATATCTTCAAGAACCTTAACGGAAATCCCCCATAAGTCTTCAGTGTTTTTTATGTTAAGACTCACAGTTGTTAAGATTACATCTTCCTTTCGTTTTCCCCGAAAATAAAACCGAATTTGCGTGTATTGTTATCGTCATACTAATGTTAATTAGCCAAAAATTATTCAGTAGTTTGCGCTACTTTGCTTCAAATGCCGCACACTGGGCAAAAAACATATTTGTCCTGGACAAAATCGACAGTAAAAATGCCACCCAAATATCATTATTTACGGCGCATTAAACTGAAAGATGGAAGTTATTAAGTAGTGCAAAATTGGGTGAGCATATTAGCATTAGCTATCTTTCTTGGGTGGTAAGCCAAGATGAGGATTGAAGTGGCCTTTTCGAGTATTTATTTAAAAGATTACGCACATTACGTCCACTGAAGGACATTGCTCATCTTTTGTTAAACTTGTTTTGTTACGAGAAAGCTTCCTCTTCTCATTTTATTTACTTATGATATGGAGGCTCAAATATTTGAAACCGAATTTTGAATGACAAAGACCATGCGTAGGTACTTGAGGATAAAATTATGAGACACTTTCTTTCTTGTTGTGCGCAAATAACCCACTTAGGAATGGAAATTTATTGTGTTTTGGAACATTTCGAATTAAAGGATATTTGGTGTGCATGTTGAAAAATAACCCAAGTCATGTCAATAGTTACGTGGTATCTCTACGTCGCAAATGAATATGAATTATAAAAGGGAAACTCCTTAGAGATTCATAATCCTTTAAAAATGGCCACTAATATTGTTAATAGAAACCCATCAACCTTTCTTAAACGAAGATTTATGTTAAAGATTGCAACAATTGTGTAGAATCGAAAAAAAATGAAAGGGAGCGGCGCTAACTTCTAGAAACGATAATCCCTAAGGAATCGCAACCCTTCTGTGGTCTTGGACATTTTGTACATTTTGGATATTTTTTTCTTTGTCCAGTTAAGTGGTGAATGGGAGCATTGTGCGCGCGTAACGTACAGGAAGCCATTCTGTTCAATTGTCCACGCTTCGATGGTCAATCCGTATACATATTAATATAAGAAAGTAGCTGAATTATGTTAAGAAGGGCATTTATTTATGTATTTTGTATTTAGATAGGAATTTAGGGACGATGTTTTTTAATTTCTGGAGTGTTTGTTTATCAGTAGGATGATTTAATACTCAATAGATTATGTACCTAGGTGTACTGTCCTTTTATATATCACTAGCTTCGTCATGCGGTTCCACCCGCATAAGTCTCGATCTCGTGAAAATATAGGGACAAAAATTATCCTGTGTCCTAATCCAGGTCACGGTCTAACTATGTGCCAAATTTCATCCAAATCCGTTCAGCAGTTTTAGCGTGAAAGCGTAACAAACAAACATACTAAAAAATCAAATCTTTAAACTACGCACCGCATCAAAATTCGGTGCTTAGTTTAGAAGAATAACGCGGTCATACAGACAACAGAAGTCCAAACTCAAGGTCTGCCAATGAGCAATGGAGCGCAGTATTCTAGGTGTTAAATTAACGGATCGTGTTCGAAACACAATACTGCGCTCCAAAACAAAAATAGCTGACGTGGCTCAAAAGGCTGCCCAACTTGAGGGGACGATAACCCCTTATAGATAACCCTTGCAGATGTTTACTCTGAGGACATGGATGACCAACATTAATATTCACGAAGTAATTATGTGGAACTTAGATGTAGTGAAATATTCTAAACAATCTTATGATAGCAATTTATTAAAATTTGAAGTTATTAGAGAGTTGCATCTAAAATACAATGATTGGTTTAGTATATTTACAGATGGGTCGAAGAGAGTGGAAGGTCGTGGAGCAGCCTTCTATGTACCTAGTGAGCCAATGAGTCGTGAAATTAACTGTTTTAAAATAGATAAGAATGCGTCCATTATGACGTTGGAGCTTATTGCGATCTTTGAAGCATAGAATAGTAGTCAACATAATAATATTGTTATTTGCACAGACAGCAAAAGTTCTTTACAACATTTAGCTCGATGCGCCTCTGGCCAAAGAGGTGTATCGATAGCTTATGATATTTTATCTAAGATCTATTTATTCATTGTAAAGGGTGTTAAATTAAGACTGCAATGGGTTCCGTCGCATATTGGGATACAGGGCAATGAAAGGGCTGACATGCTGGCAAAGTATGCAGCTAAAAATGGAAAGGAAACTAATATAACGTTAGATTATGCAGAGGTTCTACCTAAATTTAAAAATAAGTGTTACAGTAATTGGAAGGAGTATTTTGATAAACGGTCATTGGAAAAAGGAATCTGGTATAAAACCATGCAGGGTCAGCCTTTTCGTGTGCCCTGGTTTATCAATAGTAATTTAAGTAGGAAATTGGTTGTTACTGCTCATAGACTCAGATCTGGACACATTCCATGTAATAAGTTTGCATTCATGATGAAAAAAATTAACTCGCCTAATTGTGTGGAGTGTGGAGTTATGGAAGACTTACATCACTTATTGATGGACTGTGTTCGATATGAGTCTGATAGAAATGATGTGTTTGGGGCCTTGAGGTAAACCCGACTTGATTTAGGCACATTTCATAAAATTCTATCTCAACCAAATGGTGATGATGCGAAGAGTCTGTTCAGGTTTATGGCCCAAATGTAATCCATAGCAATGTGATTTGTTACTATTTGTTTAGGGTATGATGGGACTGTCATACGCATTGCGATTATAAAAGTCCCAAATTAAAATAGAATTAAAAAAAAAAAAAAAACGTCAGAAGCTAGGTTGTAGGTGAAAGAAGTTTTCACTTATAAAAAAATGATAAGGGTGCTAATTTTGTTTTGAACAATGTGATGCGGCCCACCGTATAAATTATGCCGTTCATTTCATGCGATGATCCGAAATTGTCAACTCAGGAGCAATTTTAAAATCTTTGTAAGTTTTTTGTAACAGGAAAATATCGGTGTGATTGAGTATGTCGCAAAAATATAAAGTGTTATCCTCATTTTGGTAATCTTTTGTGGGAATACAAAATCGTGACAGAAAGATCTAATTGAAATTACATTTGAGACGGAAACCGCGTGTAAACAAATCCTTGCACACACATATTTTTTTTACTACAGAGATCTTTAAAAAAAATCGTGGCTAAGTAATAACAGCTGCAAGGGTCGATCCATCAGGTTAAGCTACGCTTGCCGGGGTTGGTCCGTGGATGGGTGACCATTTTTACATATCGAGACTCCTCCGTGCCTCGAAAAGCACGTTAAGCCGTTGGTCCCGGCTGTCAATCGTGGCTTTTTGAGAGTCGTTACGGGTCGTCAGAAGCCCGAAAGTCTGACAACCAGTCTTACCAAGGGGTATCGTATTACCCAGTTACTGGGTTGTGGAGGTCAGATAGGCAGTCTCTCCATGTAAAATACTGATATTCAGATCCAGTTAGACTAGAAGCCGACCCAAACATAGTTGGGAAAAGGCTAGGCAGATTGAAACTCGTACACCCTGGACAGTCAGCTCAATCAATATTCCTGAATGTATAATCTTTTCATAATATCATGACCTATTTACTCAAATACTCATACAGCTTCTCTGGACATGAAATAACCTGCAGTCAGCATCAACAAATGCAGCATTTGACCTACCAGGAAACCAGTCACTTGAAGAGCCAAAACAAACAAAACAAAACAAAATGAACCAAAAAGGTTTACAAACACAAAAGTATGAATAACTCCTTCAAAATATCCTCAGGTCATCGGCACACTTAGAGTATTTCTGCTCAAACTGATTCATGAAGCGCTAATTCGAATCTTTTTAAATGCAAATTAGCAAATGCCTGATTTTGCGCCTTCGCTTGTAACACGAAATATGTAGATGAGTACAGAAGGTCTTCTCCATCCATCCATACATCACAAATATGTTTCGGTCGGCTTCCGAAACATATTTGTGTCTAACCGGATGCAGTATTTTACATGGAGGGACTGCCTTTCTGACTTCCACAACACAGTTACTGGGTTACACGATAACCCTTGGTAAGACTGGTTGTCAGACTTTCGGGCTTCTGACGACCCGTAACGACTCTCAAAAAGCCACGATTGACAGCCGGGACCAACGGCTTAACGTGCTTTTCGAGGCACGGAGGAGTCTCGATATGTAAAAATGGTCACCCATCCACGGACCAACCCCGGCAAGCGTAGCTTAACCTGATGGATCGACCCTTACTAAGACTGGTTGTTCGACGTATCACCACTTTGGATCACCCGTCACGACTGTCAAAGATCCATGAATGACAGCCGGGACCAACGGTTTAACGTGCTTTCTGAGGCACGGAGGAGTCTCATTATGTAATAGATGGTCACCCATCCTCGGACCCACTTCGGCAAGTGTAGCTTAAGACTACTAACATAGTTTGTAAGTAAATTGTTGCTAACGTTATGAGTCCATGTTTCTTGTAACTAAATGTTTTATTATTTAAACTTGATCTTTCGACCCGTGTGTATTGTGGCTAAATAATAGCAACTTCGAGTCGATCGTAGGTTAAGCTACGCTTGCCACGGTCGGTTCGTGGATGGGTGACCATCCGTTACATATCGAGACTCCTTCGTGCCTCGGAATGCACACCTAGATCTTTGACAGTCGTTACGGGTATTCAGAAGACAAAAGTCTGACAACCAGTCTTACTGTGTTACGTGTGGTATTGTGTTACCCAGTAATTATGCTGTGGAGGTCAGATAGGCAGTTACTTCATGTAAATACTGGTATTCAGCTGCATCCGGTTAGACTGGAAGCCGACCCCAACATAGTTGGGAAAAGGCTACGCAGATTTTTTATCGATCGACCCGTGCGTGTCTATGTCTGTGTGTATTTTCGCTCGTCATGTGGAGTTGGCCTTCTGTACCTATGTATTTTGTGGTTATTATGCGTTCTATGTAAATAAAAGAATATAATCTTTTTAGCCTATGAATGGGGTCAAGCGATGTGTGGGTCATTGTCGCACTAGTGTTACTTTTAGATGTTCTTCTTTGCTTTCATTGTGTTTGATGTTTTCATTAATATTGGCCTGTAATGGTGCTACTGCAGGATAAAGACCCCTACCCATATAAAGATGGATTAAGCGCTGATCATGAAGCTTATTTATTTATTTAATACTTCAAGCACGCAAATGTTCAGAGGCGGACTTAATGCCATAGGCATTTTCTTTCTAACAGTCAACCTTTGGGTGATGCAGAGACAAACAGTGGTAGGTGCAATTATGAAAAATTTATGGATATTTTTTTTTAAATATAAATAAACGATACATGTACCTATTACAAACTATAAATATAATATATGTCGGGTATGTGACTCTCGTAGAAAAACCGTTTGCAGTTCAGATCACATTATAATTTACTATTAAATTAATCACACTAGCTAAATTATACACACACTGGGTGCGACGGCGTTTATTAAAATCACAAATTAACACAATGATCCCAAATTACAATTAACACAATAACTGAGCACCACGAATCGAGAACAGTTCCGCGACGTCTTAACTCCGATGCGGTCAAAGGCTGAATCCTCTCCTCGCCGTGGTCTTAAAACATCACGACTCTGTAGAAGCGCGCGCTTTAGGTGTGGGTAGATCAGGTCCTGTCGCCAGCGGCGTGCTTGCGATTCGTCTCGTGTCCGTACTAATGACCGGATCCGACATATATATAAATATAAGCACAAATAAATGTACATAAATAAATGAATATTCTAAAACAAATAAGACAAACAATGGGAAAACATTAACGTTGTAATGATACTGCCAACTTCTTGCGAAGTAGGCACGCAAGAAACAAAGCGTGTTAAACCAATTCTCTGAAACGTCAAAACAACAAATTCATGTTCTGATCTTACTTCTTTTACATCATCATTATAAACATCATCTACCTAGACTTTTCCCAACAATGTTGGGGTCGGCTTCCAGTCTAACCAGATGCAGCTGAATACCAGTATTTTGCATGAAACGACTGGCTAACAGAGGGAAAATTCCCGTAATTTTTAAGAACGTTCGCATTTGCAATCTGTCAAAAATACAATCTAATTACTACGACTAGAATGTGAACGTTTTTTAAGAGTTCAACTGTCACGAGAACTCATTGAGATAGATAACAATTAAAATTCTATTGTGTCTCATTAATGACAGGTGAAAGGAAAAGAAAAAGAAAGAAAATACATTTATTTAGCACAGACTAAAAAGCACACAACACAACATATTACTACTACAAGTAAAAATTAATTTAAAAAATAAAGAAAATAAATAAAAAGTGTAAAAATGCGTTGTAAGATATTACCAGGAATGTGTGCCTCGCGATTGCACCAAATAGGTCCAGTTCAGCAAAAATGTCAGACAACTAGTGCCTGGCGCTGTTTTTCAATTGAAAAGTAAGAGAATTGGCCTCCTGACCTCCACAACCCAGTTACTGGTTAACGCGATATCCAATTTCATCTTATACCTATATACATTGATTTAATTCTAAAGTCATCACAAACCGTCCTATCCCTACTTTCGAATCAATATATCAACAAATAACAATAAATCTTCATTCAATTGTACGTAAAACAAAACACTATCGCATCATAACCTATAATTCTGCCTACTCCATCAAACTAACTAGCTAACCTAAGTGCTACTACAGTTCAACGAGTGAAAGGGAACCGGGTTCGGTGCCCGGTTGATCACAGCTTCCTTGTTCCGACTCGGTAATATATACTAGTACTTCCTACGGTTAGTGTCGTTGTACTAATATTATTTGTATTGGAAAGTTGGTGTTAGTTTACAAAGTAAGTATTGGTTTGACGGAAGTCTGCGTAGCAATATTTCGAACTACATGATGTCTTTTCGTTTTAGTTCTATAACAAATCATCATTGTTTGACTTTTCCTCTCTCCTCCCTGCCATTTCCTGAGATTTGTCAATTTTGTCATATTAAAAAATCTTTGAACAAAAACTATATCAGCGGGGGAAGGGGCGTGGGGCATTTAATAAACATTTTGAATATAGGGGTCACTTTTGGGTAAACAACAATATTAAAAAAAAGTTTTGCTAACAGTACCGTGTGACATATCAAATGAAAGGACTTGTTGCGAGGATCTTAAACATATTTTTTATGTAATTTTAAAATAAATACTTTTAAAGATATTTATTTTCTCCGAAACTACTGGACCTAAAATTTTGAAAAAAATACAAAGTATGGCTCTGTACTCATAGATTACAGGAAAATCTATAAGAAGTCAATGGTCTTAAAATAACATGGTAAATCTGTCAAACTTACATTTGCAGTTGGAATGTATGGGAAAACATGTTTTTCAACTACAATGTTAAGTTTGTTCTTGGGATAAATAAATTCATCTCAACTACGAAACCCTTCATTGTGTGTATGACACGCAGTTGACAGGTTTTTATGACAACGTTTTCTTTATTCAGAAATTGACCAAGATTGTACTCAGGTATGTATACGATCTTTCCTACCAATGATTAGACGAATAAATTCGTTTCCGCAATTTCAATTCAAGCTATTAAGAAGTTTCGTATCTTTTATTATTTATTTATTAAAACGGTGAAGGAAAACATCGCGAGGAAGCCGGCACGTGACATCTACCCAACCCGTACCTACTGGACCCGTGTGGTAGATTATGGCCCATTTTCACTCGAACAGAGGAAGCCTGTGGTCCCAGCAGTGGGAACATTATAGGCTGATTATGCATCTTTTACTCTATTAATACCTAGTTAATAATTCCTCATAAGCAACTTAACTATAATTGGATCAAACAGCATTAAGGTTCTTAAAGACAGCCGCGACGCGACGGCACGACGCGACTCTGGAGGAACAATTTCTATGAAAACTTGACAAAAATTGTTCTACCTGTGAGTGTCGCGTCGTCGCCGGTGTCTATCTGCGGGAACCTTTACTTAGTAGTATCAAAAAGACATGACGTCACTCGTCAATCCTGCATCGCACAATTAGAGTTTACCGCGCGAATGACATAATAATATATGAGTATCCGACATCAACCGTTGGACAGTTGCCCGCCAGACACGACACCCGTCTGGTCGGAGGATCCTCTCTTTTCTATGGTGGATGAGTGAACTTTACACCCTGTTCCTCGTACCACTATAGTATTAACTACTTACTTAGCAGTGAAAGGGGAAACAAGCCGAGAGTAACTGCCTGGTTCCTGATTGACGTTAACTCACTTCCGACTGATCATTGGTGTAGTCGTGTAATACAAGTTGGTACTAGATATAAATATTAAATTAATTTGTTTACGGCTTTTCTACAAGTTTGAACTATACAATTTTCCCGCTATCACAGTTTACAGACGATAATAGAATGGCTAAGGAGTCTTTCTGTCTTTGAATAAAGCCAAAAAGCCTTTCAAATCAAATCAAATCATTTATAACCAACAATTTAAAACAATCATTTTTTAAGCTATTGCATAGCTTTTATCGCGGGCTTTGAGCACGGCGACCGAATCAAGAAATTCCGTAACGAAAAAAACCTAACACTCCGCCTACCATGTAATGACAACATCACGTTGTCATGGGAACGTAATTTTTGTTTTATGTCATCATCCGTCATCATCTCAAGGTTAGCGTTGACAAATAGGAAGTATGGAGGTTACAAATGCTATGCAATAGCTTTACCGCGGCAGTCCCCGAGTGCCACACGTTTTGTTTTTTTTTTTATCTTTGCGAGACCATTGTCCCTATGAAAGTTGACAATAGCATGGACAAAATAAAGAGTACTACCATACTGTGTCACAAGATTTTGGAAGAACAAGGATCAGTGTCAATAGCACTGGTTATAAAAATCCAAGTTTTCTCTTGTATTTAATTAGTTACCTACTATATCCTGTAAACATTCCCCTCGCAGAGTCTATGAACCATTGGCAATCCTATTTATCAGTAAAACCTGAAACGGACAGCAGCAAGTCCTCTGATGAAGACACAGAAAACAGCAAATTGTAACATAGCACAGCAGTGAGATAGAAAAGAGCATTGAATGCAGCCTAAGGATTTGCAGGCGATGATTGACTGAGCCAATTGGCGGCGACGTTGTAAAAAGATGCCCATCTATAGATAAATATCACCCGTTTCTCCACTAATACATTGCCTACTCTAGGATGCATATCCGGTACGGCTCGCAAATCCTTCCTTATCCTGAGGGCACGTCTTCCCTACCATTACCGCGCCTCCCAGTCTACTCCCTGATATGCAATAGCCTATGTAGCACCATGAAACATGAGGCTCCAGGGGCTAGTGTAAATCTTGGCGTTCATTCGATTTATCGAGTCTGGTTAAATCACGCTGGGATCGGTGCATTTCATTCATTCATTAGTACAAGCAATAAAAATACTAGAATCCTATTTGTCTTAAAACTTTACAAAACAAAAACTCATCATTCCACAAAAATGTCATAATATTATTAATTTTCCGCATCATTTCCAAATAAGTTATGATACAATTAATGTTAGCTAATAAATTGAGCCAATGACCATAAACTACAGGTTAATAATCTTACAAGCGTTCCCGGCATCTAACATTACCGATCTCGGGCCGGAAGTCCCGGCTGCCGGCCGGTTGCCGGCTGCCGGCTGCCGGCTTTCTCTTCCGGGCGACAGAAAACTGCGAACATCCCGGACACGGGCCATTTTCCAGAATAATAACTGGTTTTAATCAAATATTGAATACGAATATTCAGTTTGCTTGAACATTGATTACTTTCGATTACTTATGTAGTTACGGAATTGGTTTTATGTTGTGATGCTAACGAGGTTCTTGTAAGGTCTTGTAAACTTGTGTTTAGATGAATATGACAAACGTTGATTGGAAAATGTCGTGAGGTAAGTTTTGAGTATGAATGTCGATGGAAATAAGAGGAGGGGAAGACCAAAGAAAGGATGGATGGACTGTGTGGAAGATGATATGGGTGATGAGGAAGGGGGTGACTGCCGAGATGATTAATAGAGATGTATGAAGACGAAAAACATTTCTTTCTTTCTTTAAATAAATTGGGATGAGGTCACGAGATCGATGATGATGGCGAGGTTTTTGCTTTGCAGTTCATTGGTTATGAATTGATTAGTTCTTCTATAGGCATACATTTTGTCAAAATGTCTCTTAGTCACTCATGTGTTGGAATGTCTTGAAAAGTGACTTAACTTTGACAAGAAGGTGGCCGAGACAAAGTGTAGGATCGGACTAGTTTGCAGCACTGGATCGTAGTAGATGGCATGCTGAAGAAAATACTCAGCTAAATATGGAACTGATTAATGCTCGCGAAGGAGGAGGTGGAACGCGTGAGGGAGAGGCAAATTTCGTGCCCTCACGCCCCTAACCGCCGCAGGAGACGCCCTAGGCATTAGGAATCTCAGACCGATTCCCGGCCACCGTAGGCGTGGGCTTGCGGACAGTGAGCAATGGGTAGCTCACCGTCCGATAAGGACCAGGCCAGGATCGACGGCGAGTCGTGTTCTACGCGCGCCTCAAAGAGATGTCAGCACAACTGAAGGGGTCCGCTAGGGCCGATGTCTGCCGGGGTTGCGGGTTTGTCCGAAAGGGGTACCCTGACAACATACAGGCAACTGAAAGAACACGGATGGGTCTTAGTCAGTAAGAGTCTGACACGCCCTGCTGCTCCACTCGGAGCGGGAGAAGTTATTTGATAATTTCCCATGCAAAAAAATAAATAAAGGACCACAGTAATCGAGATTTGGCAAAAATTAAACATGCTGCTGATACAATAATCCGAAATCTTTAATAATTTTAACCAACTTCTAAAAGGTTCTCAATTCGACTGTATGTTTTTTTTTTGTATGTTTTTTACGCGATTACTCGGCCAATTATGAATTGATTTTGATGATTCTTTTTTTTGGTAGATCATACTTCAGAGGTGGTACCATATTTTATAAACTTTGCTTGGGCAGTTTTTGAGTTAGCTTCAATAATACGTATAGTATGTGGATGATATGATAACTTCCTGTCACTGTTATTTACATAGCAGGTAGTGGTATTCGAATTTGTGTGGAGTAGGTACCACAACTAAAAAGTGAAAAAACTTTTTACAAAAAAAAAAAACAACCGACTTCAAAAAAAAAGCACTACCTACCTACAAAGTGAAAAATAACTTTTATTTCGGAAGTCAGTAACAAAGAACGAAAATTGAAAACTAAAGACACCAACTTCCGAAATTAAAGTTATTTTTCACTTTGTAGTGTTTTTTTTTTTGAAGTCGGTTGTTTTTTTTTTGTAAAAAGTTTTTACTGTCTTAAAACTGTGCCAAACGACGAATATCTGCCATAACACCGTCCTAGACATTTAGAAACTGACCATTGCAACTTAGTTACTACATATAGGTCGTGCTATATAGCTGAGTTAAGGTCATAAACATTTTACGAGCACTCTCAGCGCAAGCGCCGCTCTCATAGCGTTAAATGTACAACAATTTACTAAGTGGGACAGGATGCACTTTCTAGGTGTACCATTGTACTTTGATTTATATTGAGCTGGTAAGACAGACAAACTTAAAAAAAAAACACACACTTTGAAGAAGATACGATCTTTGTACAGTGGTGTAAAGTAGTACTGACATCGCTTTGATATTGATTACATGGAGGTGGTCACTGAGTGGCCTTTTTGCCTTTGCAATCATTAACCCAAAAAGAAGAATTAGAACTGAACACTTATTACAGTATGTTAAATAACAAAAGGCATTCTCGTTAACCCCCAATAGTATAGCGTCCATACCTACATAAGAAAAAACCGTTTATAAACAATTTTTTTTTTGCGTATATGGCCGCTATTGGGGTTAACGGGGACGACTTTCGTTAATTAAAATATTGTATATTATTTACAGAAATAGAAATAATATCTACAGAATATGTACAGAAATTGCTCCTGCCCGCCAACTCATTTCAATGGATTAAAGGAAGTTGGCCTTGATCACTGCAATCATCATCATGGTCAAAACAGTCTCCCTTTTTAACAATATGTCCAGAGTGTTTTTGTTTTTGGCAGACACGAGGGGGTAAACTGCTGCCCATTCTCTCAAGAAGTAGTCTTTAGTTGCTTTTACAACATCCCCTTGAAATTATACGAAATATCAAACTTTAAAAGTAAATATAATCAAAGAAAAAACTTTCTAAACAACATTTTAAAACTAAAAACTATTCATCAGTCGTGTAATAGTGCCCCCTAGGCAACCAATCCCGGCTATAGTTAGAAAGTAGGACAGGATGTACCTCACTGCACATTGCAATGTCACCCATTACATATTCTAGGCATAATCTAGACTCGCCGATGACTAATGTTTTAATGTATATTACAAGGACATGTATCAATATGCTAAACAATTTCTGAGGCACTTTCTTTGGCTTGTTTTGTGTTGCGAAGTTGGCAAGGCTGATTTTATCAGCATGAATATGGAAGTGCGGTTAAAAACATGGAGCATGGTTGATTGATTTTATTCAATGACTTACAGTGTCCTCTTCTAGCTCTGCCTTCTGCTGCATCTATTGGGCATGAGAAGGTCCCAATGCCCTCCTAGTTGTCGTCATCGACACATCTTCTATTTAATAAACATGTTAAGTTCTCTGAATGACAACGCACAGCCAAATTGCTGGGTCTAGAAGCTTGAAAAATTGCACCAGAGTTCCTTACCACTCCACCACTCTTCCACTCAGGAAAAGATCAGAAAATTTATCCCCTAAAGGAGTTAAATAGGGGATGAAAGTTTGTATGGAAATTCGATGGGGAATCCCATCGGATGCACGGCTTGTCCGCCTAAAAAGTCTATTGCTGGGTCACAGACCTCTGCAATTGCGGTTACCACAACTCTGTTTATTTTAGGAAGGCATCCTAGAGAATCCAAATTTTACTTTAGGCTTTTATTATTCGTACTGGGGAGTTTCTTGCGCCACTTCTTCTTCCCAGCTAAAGGCACTAGGAAGTGATGAAGGGTGGGCGTTTTTGGGGGACTGTCTTATGTAATTTTAACGTTCGAAAAGTGCTGATTCTCAGCCTAGTTTGAATAAATGACTTTTGAATTTTGAATTTCGTAGACTTTAGGCATACAGTCATATGCCATCCCACCACCATATGCATATGCCGTACCACCTCTTCAAGTAGTTTTTCTCCATCCGTGAATAAATCTAGTTTAAAGATGGTTTAAAGACAATAGTTCATTGCTATGTTTGGGTATAAGCATGCCACTGAACATTCAGAGGTATAAGATAGTGCAATCCACGAAGACGCGCCCCACTCCGTACTAAAGTACAGCTTACAGTACAATAATCGCGGAGTGGGGCGCGTCTTCGTGTATTGCACTATCTGGTTATCGCACCACACATCGATCTGGTTTCCCTGATATAATTATATTTTTTATAATTTTAAAATCTTATATAGTTATAAATATACGAGAGTTACAATACCTACGACATTTCCCACAACATATTAAAAGTTTAATTCTAAGCTTTTAATTCTAAGTGAACTTAAATACAGGCATGCAAACAACAAAGAAGGAGAGAGGGAGAGAGAATGAGTAAATATTGTATTTTATTAATATTATGTGTGTCGTAAATACGTACCTACTCATCAAAATCTTATTTAGTAACAGAAGTGGGTGATACTGACAATATTGCTTATACAGACAGTCTTTGAACAATAACAGAATTTATTGAATCAGTAAGATAAAGGAAGGAAGTAGAACGTTTGCTTGACATCACTGACCACCACTGTTTTGCCGCAAATAAACATATTTTCTTTATTTATTTATTAAAGTAAAGTAAAATCCAACCTTTGTTCAAAGGCATACTATTGTATCAACGACTACTTAAATGATAAGAATAGTTGGTCGCTGTGATTAACTCAAGACAATGTTTATGTTCTTTCTCCAGATTTAACTTACCTACTGACAGTTTATATAAGTTTATATATTTTTTTTGACTTTATGAGTCAATTTTTTAATTATTTTTTTACGAGTCTATTTATTTTTATTTTATTGTTGACATAATCTACTCATTACAATGTTTTGTTATGAGTTTGTGTTGCAATTTGTGGTTGGCTAGTGACCTCGACAATTAATTATATTATTTTTTACCTGAGCAACCGGCAGCAAGTTCGTCATGCTCCCTTAGATGTCAATGCTTGCGGTAGCGTCGGGAGTCGGGTTGCCTCCTTCCCTCAAATATGGCGAGGGGGGTAATGGCTGATCTTTGCGTTATGCTCGTGAACGGGTGCTGCTTGTGGTGACTGGTCGTCTTGCTGATCATGGTTTTGTTATTGTTACTAGTAATTAACTGTACATTTATTTTACCTCGATGGTCCTAGTTTATCATTTATAACTTCCAATTTACAGCTTTATGTAAGCGGGCACGCCCTTTATGCCTGGAGGCTTTTATTTAGATATTTAGTTCTTTTTACATTTAGTTTTTATTTTTTTAAATTCTGCTTGAGTATAGTTCTCGATGTTTTTGATTGGTATATCGGCGTGTGCTAGCTAACTTATGGCCAATAATTTATACTTAATTAAAATAATGTTTTGTGTTGCATAATAATTTTGCACACTATTGTATAGAGTCATTTTTATTTTTTTCTAACTTGAACAGACAGCTGTGCTGCTGGGGAGTTTGTTGCGCCACTTCTTCTTCCCAGCTAAAGGCACTAGGAAGTGGTGAAGGGTGAGCGTTTTTGGGGGACTGTCTTATGTAATTTTGACGTTCGAAAAGTGCTGGTTCTCAGCCTAATTTGAATAAATGACTTTTGAATTTTGAATTTTGAATTTTTTATTATTTATGTACACACAGTAAAATACATATAGATATGTCGTGGCTAGATCTTAGAATTGATAATTTCATGAAATGATCGACCATTTCATGAAATGATTGCATTTGATGAAATAGAACATCGACAGCTGGCCACATCATGATGTGGTCTGGCCAGATCATTGAATACTCAACGTTTGACGATATACACAGTTAAATGCACGACTATTTCATGATGTGGCCAAAAATTTGTGATCATATCGTAAAATAGTTAAATTATCTAAGTACCGGTAGAGGCGTTGATGTCGCTTTGTTTTTGTTGTGCATCATGGCGGCGGACGATAATTCGATTGGAAAATCAATTATAAATATGCAAATGGAAGATAAAAGTGCATTGAAGTATCGTTATTATACCAAGCTATGTGACTTTTATGAAAGTCACTCCAAAAACGACCGCAACGTTAAAAAAACCATGGAGTTTGGAACGTATTTCTTAGGTTAGGATTTAAATATTCAAATCTTATTATTATTTTTCTTTTGAAATGAAAGCTATTTAAAATGTTTTATTTATCCATTGACCCAGATTACTAAAACTTAATAAATGCCAGTAATATTTGCATGGATACCGTACTTAATGATATGGCCAAACGTCGACTGACATATCATTAAACGTTGACGTTTGAACGATATAGTCAATTTTAGCTGGCCATTTCATGAAACACAACCATTTCATGAAATAGTCGATCATTTAATGAAATGATCAATTCTAAGATCTGGCCACGACAGATACAACATAATTATAATCTTCTAATTTTTCTTCATAATTATATTCTTTCTTTCTTTTCTTTTTCGATAACAGTACGTTCAGCGTATTATTGTCTTACTACAGGGCAAAGGCCTCTTCTCTTAAAGAGAAGGCGCGAGCATAACCAACAATAACAAATATTAAAAGCAAATACTTACAACTTCGATCATCAATTCTCAAAAGCGTGACATAATTATTTGCAATACCCACCCATATGATCGGAAACAAACAACACATGAGTAAAACTATGAACTAATTCTATATACCCATTAAATTGTAAACAAAACCAATATCTAAATTACCTACCGATGAATCTACTACTGCTATGGTCTATTTTACTTTAAGTGGTTCAAATATTCCATCTTTACCAACACTTTCA
Organism: Agrochola lychnidis; assembly: GCA_963680765.1. Lineage (NCBI taxonomy): Eukaryota > Metazoa > Arthropoda > Insecta > Lepidoptera > Noctuidae > Agrochola > Agrochola lychnidis. The sequence continues at coordinate 7,929,921 of OY796869.1, read as the reverse complement.
ACAAACTATCATGAGACATCTTTTCCAAAATGTCAAAATATATGTGTTTTACCCATACACGTACAAAAAAGGTATTACCTAATGACGTGTGCTGCTGATATTTCTTCCTGGGTTCTCCTATACGTCAAGCATTGTAAGAATAACGTGTGAGGTCAATAGGTCAGACTTGTGCATAATAGGTTGCACCACAGTAACCCTGTTTTCCTCACTGAATTGCTACTACTTATGCTGCATGATAAATTGATGTTATAATCAACTGTTTCAATATTTGGTTTTAGGTTTATGTTTGCCTGACAAATATTCGAGAATGGTCCGACAATTCAATGTTTTACTCTTATCTTCAAGGTCATTCTTCTGTCTGAATTTAGGGTTTGCTCAACATTATTGCCTTTTTATTTCTCATAGCTCACTTCCTTCTTCGTATCATCTATTACACAATTCATTCACGCTATAATTTGGCCTGTCAATACAATTAAAATCAGAAATTCTTTCAAAGAAACATTAAATAAGGAGAATTTGATTTGAACCATTTAAATATTTTCACACTCGTATATGTAAATCTAAATCTAATCCATATTTAAGTACTTCCTTTCTTGAGGAATCATTATAATTATCTGTTTATAATGTAAATAAGCGTATGTTTAGAATATGAATCATCATTAAAAGCTGTGTTCATTAACACTTCTGTGTGACTATGTTAATTTTATGTTATTTTTGTAACTAAGTGTCAATGTCAGGGGCACTCTGCACTGAAACTTTCTAATCGTAATAATAATTATGTCTTGCTGTTCTTCTAGTTCCGTGATTTAATTCTCTTCTGGGTTGGCAAACAGAGTAATGGCTCTAAAGACCAAAGGGAATGCTAAGAGGATTGCTGGTTGCGTTGTCATGATTAGGGATAAAATGAAAATATGTCATGTATCTGTTATTTCACTTACACCCTTACCTTTTCCCTTTGGCACTGGCATGACAGCAATTTCAGACTAGGCACTCATTTCAATATCAATACCAGAAATTGACTTGCATTCAAACTAAACACCAAACTTGGAACTCCGGAAGCTATAATAGAACATCAGACCAATAGGTCGGCAGTTAAAGACAACTGGCTAATTAGAACCACGACACCACTTCCAGGTATTCCTAGAACTGCTAATAAATATAGGTGAATTAGTATCGAGAGTCATTCTCACGAGTTATAGAATGGCGGAGTATTCTGCACACGTCGCCTAGACGTGGGACATCCGTTTGATGTACTGCTGCCAAGTCTTCGGGACTGTGCAGGACATGGTTGGTTTGAGCTAGATCTGTAATAGAAATAGAAATTTTAGGGAAATACAGAGGGAAAATAAGCTTTATATGAGGTAAATATAATGAAGTAAAGATAGGAAGAGAGTTAAGACGAAGAAAAGTTAATAGAAATAACAAACTATAAGGAAGGCAGAAGACCAAAGAAGTCATGGAAGGTTTGTGTAAAAAACGACTAGAAAATGTATGAATACCGATATGATAAAAAATTTAGATGTGTAGAAGAAGTAAATATGCTGAGCCGAGTCCAAATAAATTGGAATAAGGGGAGAAGAATCATGCTCATGGAGAACGCACATATTAAACACTAGATCAATTCAGTCAGCTTCCCCATCGTATAGCTTCACCAATTATTCTTCTAACACAGCTATTAACACAACTAACCCAACACAGTCATAATATACTTTTAAGTAACATAACAACTATGCAAAATAATAAACAAAAGCAAACGCACATTAAGCTATCGACACACTGGCAGACAAACATAAATCTTCACTAGACAAGCGTGGTATGAACAACCCATGTGACTACATGGCTCTAGGCCAAGGTTGGGCAGCTCGGCTGACTGCTGACGTCATTAATGTAGGTACTGAAAACACATCTGAATACATATGAGTGTTTGATGAGGCAGAATTCTTTGGCTAGACACAAGTGTTCCCATTTCTTGCAGACACTAAACGAAATGAAAGTATTAATTTCTACAAGAAATGATGTTGTTTATAAAAGAGCTTATCTTACGTACGGACATAAATCGAAGGATTAATAAGTTGAAGTAGCAATTGGCAGGTCGTAGAACCAAAGGCCAAGAGTAATTTTGAACGTCATTGTCCTGTTGTCCATATAAGTTTACAGAACCAATGATAACTCGTGAAGAAGGCATATAATTAATTAAAATTAAGAAGAAGAAGGTATATAAAAATTCATTTAATTAAATAATTACAAAAGATACATGTCTTAATTATAATCGCCTACGTTTGGGCTATGAATGACGTTGCTTATATAAAACCGAAGGACGCTGCTGCTTTTCTTTAAGACATTATCTCTCAGTGGCCTGTTGCGACATATTCGGAATTATTATTATTGGTGTTGTTTAGAGAAAGTTTTATATCCTTGTGACCATATTTTTCCTCTTACAGAAGTGAGACCACTCTCGCTGGGACAGCGCACGTTGAAATTTAAACCTTTGGTAATGTTGCTCCGGAGTTCTCTAGCTCTTTTATTTTGACCATTCTTGATGAACATAAAGGTAAATTTATAGTAGGACTGTCTGCACTTTTCTTGATAGATGGGATCCGTAGCTATGTTGTAACTATTTAAAACAATTTGCAAGTCTCATTGTGCTTATGTGTGGAAGGGAAATACCCAAGCGCATGACTCTAGTCGCAAAATTGTAGAAAGTATTGATGGACGGACATCTTTGTTTAAATACCATTTCAAGTAATTAGTTTCCAACCATTTTGGTCAAGGTTTGTTTATAATTAAATTAATTGCTTTATTTTCTGCGGTTTTGGCTTCGGTTATTGAATTATGAAATTGTTTTAGAAGTGCTGATTTATATTCAAATACCTACTGTTTTGCAGAAATCAGTCGAGTTGCAAACTATCTTTCCTGGATTTTCTTTCATTATTAGGTTTTCCCAAATTGTTAACTTGTTAAGACAAGATCCATTTTCATTCTTTTCTGTAAAACCACGCTTCTTGTTTGTTCAATATGGTCAGTTTTAGTGGCAAAATTCAGTTTTCACTGAAACACGCAGTAAAAATAAAATTTTGGGTAAGCTCGATATCAATTGCTCGTTAGAAGGTATTTTTATAAAATAGCTTTGCTGGATGCTTTGTACATTTAATCATTTTCCTCATTTTAACATAATATTAGTATGCCAAACGAGCTAAGTAGTACAATATTCTCAAATACTCCAAATTGTTGACGTAATTTATAATTATATGAAGATGAAGTAAAACTTCCTAAAATCAAATACCTAACGGAAATAGTAGATAAAGATTCAAATCCACGAATTAAGATATTCGGCAGTTAAAAAAAACGTTTTAAAAAAAAAAATCTAAATCCTCACGGTGCTGGCCATTATGACATTAAATGTTATTTTATAGTTTGGTATACATGACACTTTAATAGGTTTTCTAACCTCCTTGCTCAGTGCCAATGGCAGATATATTGTTTATTTTAATACCCACTCATAAAGTCAGGTGATCATGCAAAGATTTCTTGTAACATCGTAAATAATGGAAAGAAAAGCCAAATTTTATTTTTTATAATAAATATCAGGAAATAGACACTTATTGGCACATTAAGGAATTGATAGTGAACCCATTATTTAGTGATTATTAAAGTGACCAGTCTCACCCACATCTTGTTAGTTGTTACAAGTTAACTGCTCCTAAATACTTTTTAGTTTTATTTATTTTTATAGCCGTGATATAGTTATATCCCTAGGGATATAGCTATATACTGTAATGTAGTTATATGAAAGCGGTTCATAACTGTCGGAGTGCCCTAATTTTGTTACTGCGACCAATTTCGACGTAGTTCTACGATCACGGTTCTAACCTAACCTTACTTCTTTGGTCGGAGTGCCCTAATTGGTTATTTTACTAATAGATCGTACTCGTATCATAGTTATATTCCTAGTAAGATAGTTATAAATCGCTTTCATATATCCATATTACGGTATATGGCTATATCCCTAGGGATATAACTAAATCACGGCTATAATCATCTTACTGCGATATTTACATAGTTCTCCCTCCTCCTCTTCTTCTTCCTTCTTTCTTTGTTTTGTGTCTGTGTAAGATTTATTTCCATTTAAGCAACCTCAACCTGTGTCTTAAGGTATGCTACCTGATGTTTTCAGGTTGCCACAATGCGTACTCAAAACCTGCAACGATTTTTTGTACCTGGATCAGAATAGCCATACCTGTACCTATTTAAAATGTTCAAATCTAGTCGTAATCTCATTTCAGCGACAGTCAAAAGCCAAAAACTAAGTCAAAAGCCTTATTATAGTACATTTTTGGCAGATTACGACTGAGATTAGACTGCAAATGTTCTTAAAATTAAGTGTACTGCCCATCAGAGCATATGAATCGACTTCTTCCATCATTTTGGTTTCCAACACATATTTTGTATTCATTTCGTTAAAGACTCGCTCACTTCAGTATAGAACTGAATTCAGTTTATCATAATCTGCCTAGTCTTTTCCCGAATATTTTGGGGTCGGCTTCCAGTCTAATCAGATGCAGCTGAATACTAGTATTTTCCATGGAGCGAATCCCTGTTTGACCTCCACAACTAGGGCTGCCAACCCTCCGGTTTTGACCCGGAGACTTCGGGTTTGAGTGATGCATCTCCAGGCTACGGGTTGACATCGTACATCTCCGGGTTAGACGGGGTGGGCGTGAAGTCCTAAGTCCTATCGCTCGCTTCAATATTACAGGTGGATTTAATTTTGGTTTGGTTATTGACGATAGCAAATCTTACTCATCATCATCATCTGCCTAGCCTTTTCCCAACTATGTTATCTTACTGAAATACCGAAAATCATTGGAAAAAAATTCTTTATGATTAGTAACGCTTTTGTGGAACGCGTTTTTTCCCTGATGGCGAACTTATGGACAAATGCGAGAGTATATGTTTATCAGTCAATAAAAATAAATTATAATATGACGTGTCAAGAATTTTTTAAGTTTAAAAAGAAGCTTGACCAAGAAAAAAGCCCACGAAAAACGTGTTTACCTAGTTCCGTTATTTTTCATGATTATGAAGGTACTGTTTTTTTTCTACTAATTTCCTAAATACTCCGGGTCTGGCATTTTTTAAAGTTGGCAGCTCTATCCACAACCCAGTTACTGGTTAACACGACACCCTTTGATAAGGCTGGTTGTTAGACTTTCGGACTCCTGACTACCCGTAAGGACTGTCAAAGAGCCACGATTGACAGCCGGGACCAACGGCTTAACGTACTTTCCGAGGCACGGAGGAGTCTCGGTAAGTAAAGATGGTCACCCATCCACGGACCAACCCTGGCAAGCGTAGCTTAACCTGATGGATCGACCAGTGTGGTTACTTGGCCACGAGCTCCTCGGGTGCAAGATTACAAAAATTGTGAGGATATCCGTAGTAAAAAAAAAAGTTTGTGCAAGGATTTGTTAACACGAAGTTTCCGTTTCAAATGACTGTCTGCATGTGATCTAAGACAGAATTCAGTTTCATAACTTAACAACATAATTCTCAACTCCTTACATGACTGACAGAAAGTGATGAACCAGTGGTTCGCCAGACCATTACCATAATCTAGATTATGTCATGGGATTACTAGAACTTGAATAATCGCATTTCACTCGAGGTCATCATTGCGCATGCGCGGTGCTACCGGCCAATCAGCGCTTAGCAAGCGGTGCACGTTCAGCCATCATTGGCTATGCTGGCCGGTCCCTCAGCGCCAACGCATAGTTACCGACTATGTAGGTGCACTATGATTGTCCTAGTGCGTTCGTAGTACAAATTAATTAACGTTGATTAATAAAAAATTAAGTTAGATAAGGTTTTTTTAGCACGTGGCCAAATTTGGAAGTAACATCGCCATCTTGTTTTTTCAATACATTTTCACAAAACAATTTGACTAAATGTTTACCGACAACGTCCTCCTGTCAATGTCATTCAAGAACCAAAGATCCTTAATGAAGTGTTTTGATAAAATTCAAATGAGAGCTGAATGAAAATCTAGTGTTTACGTTCCAGATTTACATACAATAATGTTTGTTTCAATGTGAAACGAAGATCAATGAAATCTGAAAATCAAATATTCAGTTTGTTTGCCAACAGATTGTCCTGCAACTGCGTATTTGAGAACGAACTGCGCAGAACCTAAGAAAGTAGTATCAGTTAATATTTATTCTGGTGGGGTAAAGTGGAAATGACTTCGCTGGAATACGAATACACCACAAAGGGTGAGTTATGAAGAAGAAGGTATTAGAAATCTACCACAGTTTGATCAATTTGAGCATTCTGAACCTGTTGAAGAAACAGAAGAAGAAACCTAGGATGTAGTCTGTTGTATTGTTGTTGTATCCAAAGACAAAGATATTTGTTCCAAGGAATAATTTACGAGAGAGTGTCATGCAAGGCCGCAGTTAAGATTAACAATGGGGTTCTAACAGCAGACTTCAGTGTTCAGTGGACAGCATGAAGAGAAATGAAATCAGCATCAAACTAAACACAAATCTCACACCTAACATTGCAAGTACCAAATCCATTGCCAAGTCCAGTAGTCTCTTCAAAATTTATCTAGGACATTTTGCTACATCTGAGGCCCATACCAAATAGAGAATGTTTACAGGCTGGCAAGTTCATACGAAAATATCGGCTAATAAAGCCATCTACAATCAGCTGGGGTTCCGGGTGCTTCATAGCTACCCTACGCGGTGCGGGTCAATGGTGCAGTGGACTAAGTCGCGTCCGCCTGTCGGCACCACGCCAACTGCTAATGAATAGGGTACAGAGTAGGGGAAGGAGTCAGAGGCAATGTGAAGTATTTATGTTAAGGGTTTAGGAGCAATTTGAGGAGATACTGGCATTAAGTGAAAAGCTGGTGCTGGTGTGAGGAATGTGATTCGATTCAAGATTTGATGAAAAGGATTAAGCCAAAAAGAGTAGTTTTTAATGAAGGTTTACATTAACTTGTAACCATCTTTCATTCTGAAGGCAGTGGGAAATATTCTTGAAACAGTAAATAAGCGAGATTTAGCCAATCTACTGATACATTTCGGCTAAAATATTCTTGTCAAACATGGTTTCAAAGATGTATTGATTCTTCTTGCAAATCTTTGGTTGAGCTGGATGGTGCTGATCCACGCGTCATGTTCGTAAACGGGCGCCGTCAGTTGAGACTGGTCATCTCTTATCTGCCAGGGTTTATTTTTAATCTTATATTTTCAATTGCTTTGATTATTTTTTGTACATTGTTCTCACATATAGAAGCAACAAGAATAATGTAGGTATCCAGAATTTTGTAATATCTATATTTAAAAGAGTGGCCTTGGAGTTTCTTGCCCGTTCTTCTCCATAGAGATCTACGTTTTGGAATGGGCAACTAGCTTCAACTTTCTGACTAACTGACAAAAGTGCCTGTAAATGGTTTAATTGAAATAAATGCTTTGAGTTTGAGTTATGTGAGTGCACCAATATTGTTTACCAACAATATTCAAATTAATGAATTTCTCTGAATCAAACTACTCTATACCGTATGTGTTATCCTGATCACGCGTGTGCATAGTAAAAGTACTTTCGTTCGAGGCCGCATTGTCATTCATGTTGGTTTTATCGCAGTGACGGCCCAACTATTCTCTTCTGTCATCGCCTACTTTAGAATCCACAATGTTGTCAATACTGAATGTACTTGATAGGTTTCAAGGTTTTGTTCTTTCGTTTTATGCGGCCTTGGTACTTTTTAGAGTTCCGTGGTCAACAAGGAACCCTTATAGTCTGCCTGTCTGTCCGCGGCTTGGCTCAGAGACTCTTAGTACTAGAAAACTGAAATTTTGTTTGGGTATATATATTAATTACGCCGGAAAAGTAAAATAAAATCATTTTATTTAGGATACCTCCCCTACACATAAAGTGCAGATATTTTTTTCTTGTCTGTTCCATTGAATGGGACGTCGTTGGAAAGGTCGTTTAAAAATATAGTGAGTGTGTGAAAACCATTTTTGGATTCAGAGATCTGTTTGCGAAGCTTTAAAGTACTAATTTGTCCCCACCCCTTTTTTTTTTGTGGGAAGTTATCAAATAATTTCTCCCGCTCTGGGTGGAGCGGGAGGACGTGTCAGACTATTACTGACTAAAACCCACCCGTGTTCCTTCGGTTGCCCAGTTGCCGGGGGCCACGATCTCCTTTTCGGTTTTCTTCGCACCCCCGGTAGATGTCCCCACCCCTGCCAGCTGAATGGTTGGTGCCGGTTTATTTCTTTGAGGTGTTAGAATTGGGTAACCTCGTAGGTGGTGTTTAAGCATAGTCAACATGGATGTAATAATTTTTGTGGAAGAAAATATTCAGTGACTGCAAGAGAAAAGTGTAGTTATTTTCCATACCTCTAATGTTGTATCCATATTTGTCCCTTGGTCTTATTTCCTCGTCAGAGGATGAGTGCAATTAATTATATTTCTCTTAATGTATGTATGTATTAATGTACTCACAAATTATTATCATCATTTTAAAATTATTGTATCACTAGCTTCCGCCAGCGGCTTCGCCCGCGTGATATCTTTATAAATTATAGTCTATGTTACTCAGTGATAATGTAGCTTTCTAACAGCAAAATAATTTTTGAAATCGGTCCAGTAGTTTTTAAGTTTATTCGTTACATACAGGAATACAAATCTTTCCTCTTTATAATATTGGTGTAAATGTAGATGTCATAGCATCATTGTAGTATGTAAGAAACATTTTTGTAAAAAATATATTTTTTCTTGAACGGCTCGCCGCACACAGATAAACCCTGAGAGGTTTTCGTTGTGAGGCTAAAACCAAAATGTAATAGGTTAAGTGTTTTAGAAATAAATAAATAAATAATATGGCAGTGTATGATGATTCAGCAACATTTAATTACAAATGAGATTTTTTTTTTTCCATTATTTTTGTTTGTAATTCAAGCACTGCGAAGGGACTACCTACTTTTTTAAATTTCAGGTTGAATATACATAATATATAATAAAAGGCTTACAGAAATAAAATAATTTATAATTTACCATTTAAATTTGACATTCAACAATCCTAATCGTTTTAAAAGTCCCGGTTTAGAATGTATGCCCTTATTTTTCATGTATCCATTCATTTGCCATTTCCATTCAGTTGCCACGTTGATAACGATGGACTTTATGAAAATTTCATGAAAATCCAGTTCAGAAAACACGACGTGATTTTTCAGAGTTCAAAGTCTTAACACTCCTTTCGTTTGCATAACATACAATGCTTTTTTGTAACGTGACATTTAGGAAATTACGTAAGTCGAATTTGAAAAATGTTAATAAGAAAAATATTTTAAAGTGTTTGAATTAAAGATCAGTAAGCCAATCGAATAAATGTTTAAAACAGTGTGATATTTAAGGGGATATTTCAATATCCAGATTTGACGAATAATTTTTTATTTTACAATTTTAATCAATCAAATGACGTTGTTACTGTATTTAAAATTTCAGTTTTTTGAGTTTTTTCATGATTTCAGTGAGGTTTTTATCTTTTGTGCTCTTGTTTAGGTATTGTTGGTAAATTAAATTTATTAAACGATATAAGTAAGACAACTTTTTATTTATAGACATGTATTGACATAATTTATAAACTTACAGACTTTAAATAATAATAATAATAACCCCACCGCCGTATCTCTACGTTGACGTCGTGGTGGGGCTTGCGCGCTCCGAACTCTTAGGTCTGTGCCGGTAAAGTTTACTTTGCCGAAACAGGTCTAGGGTGAGGAGCCAGACCAAGAGAGATACAGGGCAGCATGTGGCGAGCTGTTGGGCAGTAGCAACCCCACGGACCCTATTTCCCGGGAAAAGTCTTTTTCCTCACCTCTGGCTTGCCTTTATTGGCTGGCTTGAGTGAAGATTCGCAAGAGCAAACGTGCTCGGAGGAAGGAAGTATTCCAGTAAGATGCTAGTAGGGATCTTGACCGTACCTCCGGGATTGTCTTGATAGCCCATCTACCTCTCCACTTCTCGTAAGCATCTCAGGACATATATTGCCTCCTTTTCGCTACGAAACTTTGTGCTAGCGACCGTTTTCGGGAGCCCATTATTGAGTGTGCAAGACACACCCTGCCATTTTATTCGAGTATATTATATAACATTGGTCAGGTAGGGGCCATAGTTCTTCCATAGTTCAAGGTACTCTTTAAATTAGTGTAGTTAAAATCCATAGCCCAATATGTTTTGTTTCCATGTTCTGCAATAGTCCTACACCAACCGGGGTTGTCCTTGGGTGCACTTACATAGTGCATATAGGGATAATCGTCGGTTGGTGTCTCTTTCATAAAAACGCCTATTGGGCCTTTTCGAGTTGGCTTCGGCCCCTCTTACGCCTTCCAAAGGTCTGGGACCCGAGAAATATCAAAGATATAATAATAATATAAAAATGGGGGCAAATAATCTTTTTTTTTATAACGTTGCCCCACACTAGGAATTTCTCCTGTATCGTGGGTGCGATTACAAACATTTAAACTCACATACACAAACAGCCAGACCCGGAACAACTACTTGTAGGTCATACAAATATTTGTTCCGTGCGGGAATCGAACCCGCGACACGCAGCGCAACAGTCAATCGCTTAACCACTGCGCCAACCGTGCCGTGCCGTCCGTTTCATTGCTGTTATAAATAAATATTAATAAATTTAAAAATAATAATTTGATAAGACAGCATTTCATTGAGTAGGTATAGTAGAATAAAATGTTTTAGAAATATTTTAATTATACTTTAACCTCTTTACTAATTCGTGTATTAAACCGAGCTCTGCTCGAGTGAAAATAGAGAAAACGAATTTTCCCAGATATGAGATCTAGCTAGATCAATTGTTCGCCCCCGTAAACCTCTATATTGCAACTTTCATCGAAATCGTTAGAGCCGTTTTCGAGAACGTGATTACAAATATTGTTCAGTTATTAGTATAGGATGTATTTTGACGTTTCAACTTTGCTGAGAATAAACCTTTTATAAAATGTGACAAAACTTTTCAACCAGTTTGAATATAAACTAAAACATACAGATACCTATATGTATAACCCTGTTCCATGTTATCATAATACGTTTATTTTTAGATTTTCGGACGGAAATGGACTTTCTACCGTTTTCTGGATATTGTAACCGAATAATTTTGCACGCTTGATATTATGTTAAAGCTGTTATTTTTGTCACTAAAGAGACTAGTTCAATGTCTCAAGGCTCCGAATACATTTAGTTTCTATAGTGTTTTTCTTTTGGGATAAGTGGTAAATGGAAACACGCGTCACAGTTCGCAAAAAATATGAATCGTTTCAAAAACATTAATACTTATTGAAAAAAAATAGCGTTTTTCTTTATCGTGTAACTTTTTAAGTATATGGAATAAGGCTTTAAAATTTTGGTGTATGTTTTTTGACTAAAGGTATGATCTAGTATCCTGAAAAAGGAATACACGTTTGTTCCACTTTTGGCAACTGGTTCAGATAACTTTGTAGCGAATATGGAACCGCCACTCCCCGCTTGCGGGGGAAATAAGCCACGCCCATCAAATTACTATTTATTTTCAATATAATCAATGAATAGGTCTTACCATGTTTATGTGTGCGTTATTTTTGTATACAGACACAGGAAATATACGTTTTCCTGGATCCTATTATTTGAATCGTTGAGACTTTTCCGAATAATGAGAAAAGCTCCAACTCAATTTTGCGCGACTCATAATGCGAAGCATTTGAGAGTGCTCTGCGATCGAAAAGTCTGTTTTGCCTCCTTTCTGCAATTGTTTCTATTGTTACACTCCTGCTAGTACATAGAACCTACTTAATTTATATACCATTGTATAGATAATTTAATGGAGATTAATTCTGTACTTTTCAAAAATATATTTAATGCAGCAGAAATGAAAAAAAACATGAAAATAGTTTTAAAGAAAAACCCGTCAATCAAGTGTGAAACTTGAAAACATTGTAGCTTGCAAAAAAATCAATTAATTGACCCAATTTTTTTTAATAGGTTCATTTCAGCCACAGGAGGAACCTTATTTAAAATGGCTCTTTTATTCAAAGTACTTTAATAATAATTAATAAAAAACTTTCTAATATTATAGTTATTTATCTATTATATACTAGTAGATATATATTTCCAACTTCGACCCTCTTCCGTTGCCTAGCAATCAACAAAGCAAACCTAAATAGTCTTTGGCCGTACGTAAAGATTGCGAGGTAAGAAATTTTACCCATATTGATGGGTAATTTTTCTGTTTTTGAATGGGCGTTATGAGGCGTGCACTTTTGTATTTTCCAAAATTCTTATAATATCCTCTACATTTAAACAAACTCCTTGAAATCGACTAAATTCACAACGTAACAATTAACTATACTTACTAGTAAAATTATAAAAAAAAAAACAACACAATACAAAGTACTCACACTAAAATCTAGATTTTTCACCCACTATCTGCGTTCACAATCAGGTAAAGCAATTGAACGCGAAGAATGTCACAATACTCACATAAATATATACTTCCTTTACATACGTAACAGCACGCTTACTTCGTAATGGGAATAGCAGAAATGTGTAATTAGAGGTGGAAGGTTCAAAAACGCACTTAGAACTACGTAATAATTATCTCAATAGAAGATAAGGTTTTATAAAAGCAAAATATGTAAGCGAATTTTGAATAAGGAGAAATTTTTTATATACACTATCCTGGGAAATTAAAATCATTTAGGTAAACCCGACTTTTTTTTACGGTGGGATATTATCAAATAACTTCTCCCGCTCTGGGCGGAGCGGGAGGGCGTGTCAGACTCTTACTGACTAAAACCCACCCGTGTTCCTTCAGTTACCTATATTGCCAGGGGCCACGGTATCCCTTTTGGACTTTCATGCAACCCCGGCAGGCATCGGCCATAGCGGACCCCTTCAGTTGCGCTGACATCTCTTTTAGAACACAAACGCGTGCGGCGTGCGTGGAAAACAACGCGCCGTCGACACGGGCCTAGTCCTTATCGCACGGCGAGCTACCCATTGCTCACGCCCAGGGCGTCTCCTGCGGCGGTTAGGGGCATGAGGGCGCGAAATTTGCCTCTCCCTCACGCGTTTCACCTCCTACGTTGTGAGCATTACTGCTTCGCAGAAGGAGGTGACGGCCTGCCATGCTCTCTCACTCCGTACCATGGCCTGGACCAGGGCCGGTCGCGAGAGATCACCGCCGCCGATTGCCTCCATGAGAACACGGCGGTGTCCTATCAAGCCGGGCAGACTTCCACCGTATGCTCCACCGTGTCCTCCGGGCGATCCACACAATACGGTGAAGAATACATCGTAAGGAAACGTTGACTTTATAGTCTTGATCACTGTCAAGCGTGGTATTCAATGCTTGTGATCTTTTCCAAGGAGTGAGAAAATAACAGGCTTTTACTCTTTACACTCATTATTGATCACCATTTGTATTCTACACTTTTGTTTCCCAAGTCATCATCATAATATCCACTATTGATAACGATTTTCACACATACACATATAATACTTGCATCTTAATAAGAAAAATACTTAATAAAAGCATTCACACACAAATACATTTTACAAAGAAACATCAAATACACAAAATTGGGCTAAGAAATGCGGATGACATACAATTATACTCACCACGCACTAGCTACGGCAAAAAAAATGTGATGTACGAAGGTGCTGCATTGTATAATAAACTACCAAAAACCATTAAAAATGCTAAATCTATGCCAATATTTAAGAAATGCTTAAAGTTACATATGTTTAATGAAAATAAAGTGAGCGCACCTTAGTTCATTACATACCACATCTAGTTGCGCGCGTTCCGTGTATGTTTACGTTTTGGCTGTGTTAAATTATTAGCGATTACCCTACACTTTTTGAGTATTTTTGTGTATTCTAATTTATTTATGTTTTGCCAAAACTGTACGCTAATCAATTATGTTTATTTTTAATTAGTTAAATATTTCTCATGTAAGTGAAATTTCTTATGGGAAATAAAGATATCTCAAACCCGATTTTCTAAAAAACAATCGACTTCCACAAAAAAAAACTCTTTATCATCATTTCAGCCGAAAGACGTCCACTGCTGAACATAGGCCTCCCCCAAGCACCACCACTTCGACCGATTCTGTGCTTCCCGCATCCAGCGGATTCCTGCGGCCTTCACAAGATCATCGGTCCATCTTGTGGGAGTTCTCCCAACGCTACATCTTCGGGTACGCGGTCGCCACTTCAGAACCTTTTTGCCCCATCGGCCATCTGTGCTGCTTTGCTCGCAGAACAGAAAAAAAAACTACAAAGAGAAAATAACTTTAATTTCGGAAGACGGTGTCTTTGGTTTAGAATTTTCGTTTTATGCCACAGACTTCCCAAATTAAAGTTATTTTTCACTTTTTTGTTGTGGTACCTTCCCCACACAAATTAGAATAGGTACTTACCACTACCTGCTATGAAAATAACAGTGACAGAAAGTTAATATAACATCATCCACACAGAATAGACGAAAAATACGTATTAATGAAGCTACCTCAAAAATGACCAAATGAAAGTTAATAAAAAAAAATAAGGGAATTCCGTGAAAGCTTCTTCTACCAAATAAAAAGAGGATTTTCTATATCTGTCCACAATTGTCGAAAATATCGATGGAAATACATAAAAAGAAAAAAACGTACATCAGATGAACATAGAACCTTCTTCTTTTTGGAAGTCGATTAAAAATAAATCTAGCTATAATCTCACGCTTTACTCATGTCTGGTTTGGTCCTGAGACTTACTGGCAGAGAAAGCGAGCAGATTCTTAGGCACGTAATATTAGACCACTGAACTTGCGACCTCGTAAAATTTAATAATACAGTAAGTATCATCAAATCAGAGGCCCGTTAGCAAACGATCATGATGTATGTGGTATGTAGGCATAATTACATGGTTTGCCACTGATGGATGATCTGAGAGGTATTAAACTGAGTTATTGACGTTAGGATATCAGGTGATGTTTGAGGCTAAGGCCACAGTGTGGAAAGAACGATCGCAAATGTATGGAATAAAAGGCTCGTGCTAACTGGCACCTTAACCTGGCAGATCAATTAAATTGTGCCATTCTTGTTAGTTTATTTAAAAAAACCAAAATCATTGCCTACCCATTATTAAGAAATCAAAGACACGCACATAAAGACTAGATAATACAATTATTCAACCATAAACTATCTAACGTCAACTATATGGACGTCAACTATATGGACGTCAACTATATGGACGTCAACTATATGGACGTCAAATATATGGACGTCAACTATACTACGTCAACTATATGGACTATATGGACGAATATTAGGTCAGTATCATTCCGTTGCCTACTAAAATATGGTACTGAAAGTCAATCTGCCTAACCTTTTTCCAACCATGTTGGGGTCGGCTTCCAGTCTAACCGGATGCAGCTGAATACCGTATTTCACATGGAGCGGCTGCCTATCTGACCTCCACAGCCCAGTAACTGGATAATACAATACTCCTTGGTAAGACTGGTTGTCAGACTTTTGGGCTTCTGACGACTCGTAACGACCGTCAAAGATCCACGAATGACAGCCGAGACCAACGGCTTAACGTGCTTTCCAAGGCACGGAGGACTCTCGGTATGTTAAAATGGTCACCCATCCACAGACCAACCTCGGCAAGCGTAGCTTAACCTAATGGATCGAACCGTGCGGCTGGTATTACTTAGCCACGAGCTCCTTTTCACTGACTCAACAGTCATTAGAAGGTGACTTGGCGCAAGTCCGAGTGAGTCAGAGTCTGCGTTCAGCGCTCGGTGTGACAACACGCTGTGTTCGGGTTCGCGACAAGTTAATCGTCATCCTGAGGATGCCTCGTTGAGAGGTGAAACACGTGTCGATTTCTTTCAGGTTTTTTATGGCTCTTTAGAAATAGTTAAGCGGAGCAGGTTACTAAATACATCCACGTCTATCGTATTTTGTAAAGAATCTTTTTTATTTTTAACCGACTTCCAAAAGGAGGAGGTTCTCAATTCGACTGTATGTTGTTTTTTTTTTTGTATGTTTGTTACGCGATTACTCCGTCAATTATGAATTGATTTTGATGATTCTTTTTTTGTTTGGTAGATCATACTTCAGAGGTGGTCCCATATAAATTTTATTAACTTTACTTGGGTAGTTTTTGAGTTAGCTTCAATAATACGTATTTTTACCTCGCTTAGTATGTGGATGATATTATGATAACTTCCTGTCACTGTTATTTACAAAGCAGGTAGTGGTATTCGAATTTGTGTGGGGTACGTATCACAACTAAAAAGTGAAAAATAAAAACTTTTTACAAAAAAAAAAACAACCGACTTCAAAAAAAACACTACAAAGTGAAAAATAACTTTAATTTCGGAAGTCGGTGACAAAGACCGAAAATTCAAAACCAAAGACACCGACTTCCGAAATTAAAGTTATTTTTCACTTTGTAGTGTTTTTTTTTGAAGTCGGTTGTTTTTTTTTGTAAAAAGTTTTTTGTTATTATTTAAACATAAACCTCTTCAGCTCTGATACAAACATGCAGTACAATCCAGAGAGTTGTTACGTAAGATCAATTTCTAAGTTATTTCCTGCGAATTCGAAGCATTCGGTTACTTATCCTATACTTTGTGGCTTCCTAACCGTGCTAACTCGTTGACTAATCTTATCATAGTAATGTTAATGTATTTACTTTTCCTGCTGCTGTAATAGATTTGTTGTTTGTTGCTGGGTGTTATAATGTTGTTGTGATAATAGTTGATAGGGCACTGTTATTGTTGCTTTGCTGAATACATACTTACTTGTTGTTCATTTGTTATTAAAACTTAGCACCGCTTTTTGATGATTTAGCTTTTCGAATTACCTTAATTAATGTTTAAGGCTTTCGCAAACGGGCGCGACACGACACCGATAGAACAATTTCAGAGAAGTTTTCATAGAAATTGTTCTACCAGATACGCGTCGCGCTGTCGCGTCGCGCTGTCGCGTCGCGCCTTCCTACGGGAGCCTTGATACAGCGTGATCAGAAAAGTGTCGTCAAATTTAAAGGGTGTGGTACAGACCTGAGTTTCTAGTCCGTTCTTCTCCATAGGTACCTACCACGCTTTGAAATGGGCAACTAGCTTCATCTTTCTGACTGACCGACCCCTTGACAATTCAAAAGTGCTTGTAATTGGTTTATTTGAAATAAATGCTTTGAGTTTGAGTTTAACCATCAAACTGAACGACTTTCTCCACGGGACCAACATCGTAATCGAGAAAAAATTATCAGCCGCACCATACATTTGGGTCGAGTATGGGACAGTAGATATATTTTTCGCGATTACCTACGATGCTGGTCCTATAGTGCTGTATACCTAGAAAATTATGTTTTTTGCATGTTTATTTATTTAATACTTCAAGCACAAAAATGTACAGAGGCGGACTTAGTGCCATAGGCATTTTCTGCCAGTCAACCTTTGGGTGATGCAGAGACAAATAGTGGTAGGTGCAATTACAAAAAAAATGAGGAACAAAAATAAAATTAAAACCGGCCAAGGGCGTATCGGACTACGCACAATATCCGTCCGTAGCTAGCGTAGCTATCCGTAGTTGGGATGAATATATGCCAAATACAAACTTAACATTGTAGTTGAAATACATGTTCTGCCATACATTCCAAATGCAAATGTAAGTTTGTACGCACAATATTGAGAGATTTACCGTGTTATTTTAAGACCATAGACTTCTTATAGGTTTTCCTGTAATCTATGAGCATAGAGCCATATTATGTATTTTTTCAATATTTTTGGTCCAGTAGTTTCGGAGATAAGGGGGGGAATGGTCAATTTTCATCGAATTTGTTAAATATCTTTAAAACTATTTATTTTAAAATAATAAAAAAACATTTTTAAGATCCTCGCAACAAGCCCTTTCATTTAATATGTCACACGATATTGTTTGCAAAACTTTTGTTTTTCAATTTTCTTGTTTGCCCCCCAAAAGTGACCCCTATAATCAAAATACATTTATTTACGTTACACGTCCGTGTTTGGGTCACAAAAATACATATGTGTGCCAAATTTAAACTTAATCGGTCCATTAGATTCGGAGAAAATTGGCTGCGACAGACGGACAGACAGACAAACGAGTGATCCTATAAGGGTTCCGTTTTTTCCTTTTGAGGTACGGAACCCTAAAAATACAATTATGAAGATATCTTATTACATATGTTTATGTCTAAGCTAACTTGAGTTATTGATGTGAAACATCTATAGCGGCGGGTCAGATCAGCGTCGCCACGCCAACAGTGCCAATGCCAAACCAACGCCAACGCCATTGTTGGCGTCGGTAAACTATCCCTTTATGCATATTACCTGTACATTATAATTTCGATGTTTCACATCTGCCAGGCGTCCCGCGACGGCTCATTTTTTATTTTTTTTAAACTTGCTTTAAATATCGCAAATTATACTACTGCAAAATTTTGTAAAACTACTTTATTCTCATGACTATCCAAATGTTAGAGAAATATTTTCTTTAATACAATAATTATTAATTATTTAAAATTAAATAGGTTGTTATTTACAGAAATTCAGACGCTTATATTTTTCTTATAATGCTAAAATGTCTGTTTTTTACGAAACAAATAAGATATAACCAAAAGCTCCTCATTTGGTAATTAAATTATCATAAGTTGATGAAGCGGTCAAGATGACAATTTATTATGTTTTGCAGTCATATTTTGAACGCTAACATTAATTTACGAATTCCATATTGCATGATTTTGATCATTTTTATTAGGGTTGGCACTTGAAATTAAATTATACAAAGAAAAGAAAGAAAGAAAGAAAAAAACGTTTAATTGTGGTAAACATGACCCAAAAAAGAGTTTAAAAAATAATACAACTGGCTGACATACAGCTAAATTATACAAACTGATAATTTACTGTCAACGGAACATTTTTCTCAGTAGTACAGCTATTTGAAAATTGAAGGGGCTCATGGCTAAATAATAACGGCCGCACGGGTCAATCGAAGGTTAAGCTACGCTTGCCGCGGTCAGTTTGTGGATGGGCGAACATCCATTACATATCGGGACCTCTCTGTGCCTCGGAAAGCACGTCAGAAGCTCAAAATGTCTGACAACCAGTAATTCCAAGGGGTGTCGTGATACTCAGTAACTGGGTTGTGGAGGTTAGATAGGCAGTCGCTCCATGTAAAATACTGGTATTCAGCTGCATCCGGTTAGACTGGAAGCCGATCTCAACTTTGGGAAAACGCTAGGCAAATTATAATTGACTTATAGTGACATCAAAACAATTAATATCTCTGACGTTGAGACCCTGCATATTTCGCCAAGAAGATATTTAGTTAAAAAAACATATGTTACTTGGAAATAAAGTTCAAAAGTGAATCGAGTTTCAACCACAGTACACACGGCTACACATCAAGATATACATTTCCAGTATAAGCTGACCTCGCATTATACGGACATCCTATACAATGCGAGATCAGCATAAACTGGAAATATATGGCTTGATGTGTAGCCGTGTGTACCTCCCTCACCATGTATAAACCTTCCACAGTAAGAACAGTATTTTCCTCTGTACAGGTGTCTATTTGTAATGTATACAGTTGACACCCGTCCAGTGTGTCCCCGCCGGAACTCCATGTCCATTCTCGTTACTTGTCGGTGTCAAGACCACTACACACCTTAGACATTGTATATTTATCTACAAACACATGTGTTACCTACCTTATATTTGTACTTGTATTGTCACAGTCCAAATATATACAAGGTTAGTCTGTGTAAGTAGTCTGCTGATCAATAATTTTACTCTGTTCCAGGAGTTTTTGGTACTGGAAAGTTCAGAAAACTCATCAACATTTGCAGGAGCTACTGTCAGTTTACGTGATGATAAGTGGACGTAGATTAGCAGAAAGGACTCAAACACACACAAAAACCCACACATCCACACTAAAATGAAAGGGGTCCTAAAGTTTGATCCTTTAGGACCTCATTCATTTTTAACCGACTTCCAAAAAGAAGGAGGTTGTTTGTTTTTTTTTTTTTTTTCTTATGTATGTCCACCGATTTCTCCGTCAATTGTGGACCGATTTAAAAAAAAAAAAAATTTTTTGAAAAGGTATGCTCTCGAGGTGGTCCCATATAAATTTAATTAACTTTGCTTTGATAGTTTTTGAGTTAGCTTCAATAATACGTACTTTTCCCCACTTAGTATGTGGATGATATGATAAGTTAGTTCCTGTCACTGTTATTGACATAGCAGGTAGTGGTATTCGAATTTGTGTGAGGTAGGTACCACAACTAAAAAGTGAAAAATAAAAACATTTTACAAAAAAAAACAACCGACTTCCAAAAAACACTACAAAGTGAAAAATAATTTCGGAAGTCGGTGACAAAAAACGAAAATTCAAAACCAAAGACACTGACTTCCAAAATTAAAGTTATTTTTCACTTTGTAGTGTTTTTTGGAAGTCGGTTGTTTTATTTTTTTATAAAAAGTTTTTTTGACCATAGTGTTGAATTCTTTCTGCTAATCTACGTCCAAGTGACCACAATAAATGTTGTTATTGGATTGTTGCCATAGGGAATATTACAATTTCTCGTAGTACTTCTATGGGAAATTCAGCACACCCAGTACTCTAACTGCGTAACTTATTTTCGTAAACAATTATGACAAATTTGTTTCATTTTGACAGTTCAACAACATTCATTGCGTTATTTACGATGTTGAGCAGATTTTTTTTCCAACTTATGACGCAATGGATTAGTAATCTGTTTCAAATAGAAACAAATTGTGATTGATCGTGTATTACAAAATTTAGGATACTGGACAGTCAGCCCCGCTACTAATATTGCCTACAGTCTGCCCTTTTATGAGCTATTGTTGTTAAGTTACTGCTGCATTATCCTCTTGATACAACCCACGGGAAGATAGAGTTTTGAAATGAAGTGATATTTATTTCTGTAAGTAAATCGTTTTGACACGCCCTCAATCTACCACAAGACATGACACAAAAAAAAGATCCTATGAATTAGGATTTTTTTAAGTGAAAACTTCTTTAGGCGCGTTGGGCATTTTTGAGATGGGACTAAACCATTGATTTCGAAACACCATGACGTCACCTCATTTTTGTAAACGCGATTGTGCTCTTTATTTATATTACGTTATGAAACAATGTTCTATGCAAGTATTTTTACTTTAAAGGTTTTGTAAACGCGATTATCCTCTTTATATATATTCCGTTACGGATCAATGTTCCATGCAAGTATTTTTACTTTAAAGGTTACTGAAAGATTATTTTTTGTAAACGCGTTTGTGCTCTTTATTCAGATTAGGCTACGGACCAATGTTCTAAACATGTATTTTTCTTCCAACAAGGCGATCTTGTTCAAGTTTTCACTTCTGTCGGCACTCCCAGAGTGCCACTGTTTTTTTCTTCCACGTTGGTCTAGTGGTCGCAAGCGCTACGACTGAGCATGGGGTGCAAAGTGTTATAGGGTATCTCCTTCAGAAATTTCTCAGCCCGGAGTCAGGGTTGTGCCCGGGCGATGGCAATAGATTCGCCCCCTAATACAAGGGACTTGAACATAACTGGCGAAATGTGGGTGTACTATAAGTACACCTCTGTCTAACCCTTTGGGGAAAACAGGCGTGATGTTATGTTATGTTTTTTATAACAAGTAGGTAAGTTATAACTACCGACGTCACTGACCAATCAATTATCGTCCTACGTTTTAACTATGAATGTTATTTTTTCTAAGATCCTAAGTAGTAATAATTATGGTTATAATTATAATTGAGCCGCGTTAGACAGACAATGTATTTCCTATTCTCATTACATAAATACTATTCATTAACCGCCGAGCCGTACACGGTAGGGTTAGCGCATAAATATAAAACAAAAATTACAAAAAAAATCTCTTTGAAATATTTTTATTAGTCTATCCTCCTAGATATTTAAAATGATTGACTTAACCTGTCAACATAATATTTAACATTATTAAATGTGAAAAATGCTGCAAACAGAAAATATGACATAAATGAGTGAAGGAAGGAAAGTGATAAGTGACCTCATGACACATTTATAATGATAAAGAGAGATATCATTTGTAATGATAAACCATTTCAGTACTAATATTTCTGTATTTATAATTTTACACACATACAAACTTATACTCCGTTTGAAATAAGATTAGACATTTAACTAAACCTATTTTACAGTTCGTTCAACCGATTTTGACTTCTATTGCGTTGGTGGCATGGCAAATGGCAGCTGCAGTAAACAGTTGGTATTGTAACCACTTTTTTGCTTTTAATATCATCCTTACGCCTACGGTATAGAAGTCAAAATCGGTTGAACGGACTGTAAAAAAGGTTTGTTTAAATGTCTAATCTTATTTCAAATGAAGTATAGTGCACTTTGAGCATTATATAACAAACTATTTAATTAGGTACTTAATATCTTTAGACTTTTTGAAGACACCTTTAGGTTTCGAGGCTCAAACCGAACTGACTTAGAAGCTAGGCGACGCTCCAAACATCATATTTCCAATTCCGTTCCGTTAAAAAACCAGTACTTTTACAGTAACTGTCAAATGAGATAATTTAAACTTCATGATTACACTTCAAATCACATACTTTTAATTTTATATTTAGTATTTAAAATCAGTAAATCTTATTAATATTTGGAAATCATAACATGACACATTGGCTAATGCAAAAGTGACAGTCATCACAAAGACATCGGTTAATTTGTTCTACGACAGAAGTTACAGAGTTAGGCGAGTCACGACACTTGGTGATATCAGGATGATGTCATCAATGAACAGGTGGATGCTGCTGTCATGATCTCATATTGGCCTCTCAGGGCTTCCACGCAGGAGTATTGCGACACCACGTGCTTGTAGGCCAATGAACTTGAGGTTTTTGGTAATTGGTGGAAAATATATACATATAATGCATTAAATATGATGCTTATGAGCGTGCATTCTGAAAGTGGGCAACGTCGCAATTAGCTGTCAAATATTTCGCTGTTTTGATTAATTTGGCTATATTACTTTATGGAAATATGGTTAACTAGTGAACTAAACTATTGATTATGAAATGCAATAATTAATATTATAACACCGAATACTTAGTTTTAGATGTAAAAAGTATTTGGAAACTTTCCAAATGCCTTTTTTGCATCTAAAACGGTTACAACTTCAAATTCAGTGTTTATAATTGTAATTTGCTATTAATATTCTAGTTCACTAGTTAGCGATATTTCTTATTTCCATACAGTAATATAGCCAAATTAATCAAACAGGTAAATATTTGACAGCTATTTGCGATGTTGCCAACTTTTAGAAAGAACGCTCTAAGGCGAGAAATAAATGTGAATACCAATGATTTTTTTAGGTTTGCTATATTGTTTTTTTCTGTTAAAGTCTATAGGCTAGAACGAGGCTAGGTAGGCTATGATTGATACTAGTTTCTGAAAAATTTATCAGAAAACTGCCATCAAAATATTATGTAAGCTGCTATTATGTGAACGAACTGAAAACAGCAGAATAATACCACCAGTCTAATGTCATTCAACAAATTACTATTAACCGGCTTAAAAAACGGGGCTTTTTTAATAGGCTTTCAGATATTTTGTGTGAGTTCAAACAAATCACAGTCTGGTTTTCTCCTTCAAAATATCATACAACAATGCATGGGCCGGGCCAAACTTGATCATCAATTTCACAAATTTCTAATCATCATCATCATCATCAGCCTATAATGTTCCCACTGCTGGGACACAGGCCTCCTCTCTGTGAGAGGGACTGGACCGTAATCCACCACGCGGGCCCAGTGCGGGTTGGTAGATGTCACATGTCTTCGAATTTTCGGTTCTAGGACAAAAAAAAAATTCTGATAGACAAATATAACCCTAGCCTATTGAGAGACAACCCTACCAAAGGCAGCGCCGTCGGATGGCAGTGATTCAGTGTAGTGTTCCCTGTGTTTTTGCGAGCGGCTGGGGTGTTGCGGCCGCCACGTGCTCTCGGCCGTCGAACCCGGCACACATCTCCTAAAGGAATACTATGCGCTCGCGCTGGGTAAAGGAAGTGTTGATGTCGTGAGGAGAGGGTTCGTTTGTTTGATAGGATGAAAGAGTGGGTTGAGTATTTAGTGGTTAGATACTGCCAGCTATCGTTCATTTTAGGTTTTACTTGTCGGGCTGTTCTATAGCGATTCTTCGTGTGATAGATTTATGGACTTTTGTCATGATACCAACCATGATATCATGATGATGAAGTGAATTTGAAGTGAGCTGTCATTATTGACAGGTCACTTCAAGCTCACTCATCAGTTTTCACGATGAGATTTTTACAAAATAGCACTACAGGTTTACACTGACAAACATTATGTCACAGACTCGATGAAGAAGAGAGGAAGACTCAATGAGGAAGAGAGAGATAGACTCAATGAAGAGATTTTTTATTTTGAACGAAAAAAAAAAATAAGGGAACGGGCGTAGGGCATATGTTTTGAACTAGCATTATTTTTTTGAAAGGTAAGCTGAAACTTGACATTGAAAATTTGATTAATCAGATTTAAAAGTTCATCCCATGTTCAATACTTGTGCTCTGCCCATAGTAAAAATCTTCGTTCCATCAACAATCGTCTTCTACGATGTCCTTCTCACCGCTCTGGTTTCATTCACTCTTCTTTCTTCGTCCAGGCTGTCTTTCTTTGGAATGCGCTCCCTCTGAACATCAGGACGGCAACCAGTCAGTTATCATTTAAAGTGAAGGCACGTGAATATATTCACAAGAAGTTGGCAGAATCATCCCAGCGCTGATTTGCTGGATTAGTTTTCTCCTCTACCTATCGTTATTTCTCCTGACTAAGTTTTTTTTTTGTTTAAATGTATGTATGCATTAGTATTTATTATTTTTCGAGTTATCTATCAATTACGTTGGACCTGCTATGTTTTGTCTTTGCATCACCCTAAAGTTGACTGGTAGAAAATGCCTCAGGCATTAAGTCCACCTTTGTATAGTATTTTTTTTACTTGTGCATAAAGTTTTAATAAATAAATAAATGAAACAAAAACTGCAATTAAAATAAAAGAAAAATTCGCTAAGCCATCAACAAGCCCCACCACCCTACACAAAAGTAGGAAAAGCACATTCTATCCACCGTTTTTATAAATAAACTTTTCCAATATGGCAGAGAGCCCGTCAACTTCGAATTAAGAGCCACTAGAGGACCCATAGATGCCACATTAGTACTGTTTTTATATACTTAACGCGCATTCTATGTGCTGCAAGCATGTGCATTAAACTGCATTGACGACTTTAATGTTAATTAAAATTAGTGATTAATTACGTGGGTTTCTTTGAGGAGGGTGTTTCCGACACGAATTGGACTATTCTAGTTGTTAATGTGCTGCCGGTGTTTGAAAGTCTGATTAAGGCTCTGAAGGGCAATTCCAGTAACCACAGTATAAATAGGTAACAGTATTATGTCTTCATAGAAAACGGCCGAAACGATGTGCATCGAAATCTCAGTGTATATCAGTAAGTACACAACAGTCTCGAGTGCGCGGCAGTTACGGTCGTAGGTAATTATTTCAAGGTGACTGCCGAGACATAATACTGCTACTTTATTATACTGTGCCGTAACTAAAAACATTCAAAATCTAGTCCCAATCTCATCTTAGCGACAAACAATGTCAAAAGCTTGTCAATAATCTTTTTATATATAGAGACTTAAATCAGACTATAGATTCTCTAGAGATATCTTTTGAATAGATAGATTCTTTTCTATTTTGTGAATGTAAGAACACTGTAGATCTGTTGACCATTTTCTATTTTGTTAAGTACCTGACGTACTTATTGACAGACTTACAATGTCCTCCCATACCTATTAACACTGTTATTTGAAAGTATTGTAAAAGCCAATTATTTAAAAAAAAGTAACCGTGGAGTTTCTTGCCGGCTCTTCTCCACAGGAAACGACCAATTGGAGCCGTGCACCTAGCTTCTGACGTTTCATAAGTGTCCATGTAGGTTTATGTGAAATAAAATAATTTGAATTTGACTACAAACATTCTTATAATTACGGGAATTTCCTCACAGATCAATCGATCTGCTGTCAATTCTTTCATCTCAACATGAATGTTTCAGAAACTATTGCCAGTGTTTATAGAGCTAATGTTTGGAGTAGATAACTTCAGATGCCATCTAACAGCGTAATAAGAGCGTTTATTCTGAAAGTGGGCAACGTCGCAAATAGATGTCAAATATTTCGCTGTTTTGATTAATTTGGCAATATTACTGTATGGAAATAAGAAATCTGGCCAACTAGTGAACTAGAATATAAATAATGAATTGCAATTATAACCAGTGATCGGAGTAGGTAGAGTGATTTGGGGTCAATGCACTGGCACGTATATATTAGTATGGATATGCCCCCGGGATTCCGGGATTTTGAAATTATTAAGATTTTTTTAAGGAATTTTAAATGTTGTAATGTGTAGAATAAAGAATACATCAATATGAATAAGAAATATTTAACCCTTTTGCTGTCTTTTTAATAGTATATAGGTGATCGGACTCCAAGAAAAGGATAGGTATACCTACTATAAAAACAATATAATAATATAATATATTTATATATTTATCTATCGCATTCTATAAATTTCTAATGTAGTAGTTTAAAAATCCTTACTTTAACAATATTTGATTCAATCCCGTAAGTACCAAAATGAAATCCCGGAAAAAAGGCTTATCCATGTTATGATTTCTATGACTATTCATGATGCGAGTACATAAAATCACTCTACCTACTCCGATCACTGATTATAACACTGAATTTGATGTTTTAACCGTTTAGATGTAAAAAGGCATTTGGAAAGTTTCCAAATATATTTTTTTCATCTAAAACTAAATATTCGGAGTTACGATATTAATTATTGCATTTCATTATCAATATTTTAGTTCACTAGTTAGCCATATTTCTTATTTCCATACAGTAATATTGCCAAATTAATCAAAATAGCGAAATATTTGACAGCTATTGCGACGTTGCCCACTTTCTGTATAAACGCTCTTAAGTTGAGGACAATTGAGTCGAGTTTCCACACACGATTTTTCTCACATTTCTATGCTAATAAAGTAGAGAAAGTTACTAGGTATTAGTGTTTGTGTATAGGTACTTATCCTTGTTGCAATTCTATTTACGAAATAAAAATAATACATTTTATTTAGTAGGTACTATCACTAACTTGGATGTAAGGGATGGTTTTTCAGATCTTAGACAGAGGATACCAAATTATCTAGGTACAGATAACTATTAATCACTGTTGGCGACGACAAGAAACAATAATTGATTAGTAATTAAGAGTTTTGATTAAACCAAATAAAAACCATTTCACGTAGTCATTAGACATAAGCAAATGATTTAATTGTATTCGAGTAAGCATAGGGCTAGTTTCATTTCCTCTAGTACTAAGTCTGATTTGATACCTATTCCCTTTCGTTAAGTTAATTAGTTATAAGCTCTATTGATTAAACAATAAAATTAAACATAGTTAGCGCCCCAACACATCCCTACACTAAAGGTAATTAAGTAAATTACATACAAAAACACCTGAGAAAGTAATGGTATCGCCCAAAAAACAAGTCTCAACTTGTCAAGAACACACAGGTAAACCACTAACAAACACCTAAACACACATACAAGAAATATGGTATCGCCCACGAACAAGTTCAAACTTGTCGGACAAAAGGGTATCACTCAGGGAACAGGTTTCAACCTGTCGAGAAACAAGTTCATGCTTGACCAGAAAATCTAAGATTTCAACATCTATCATTGGCTAGAAAACGTAAAATGTATAAACTTAATATAAGATCCACCCGCTACTTGTACCATAGTAAAATACTACTTAAGCTCGACCGAATTGTTAAACCCTAGTTTTTAGTGTGCGGCTCAAATATAAATCAAAAATCAACAAGAAGTGGAGTTTCAATGCAAATCCCCAACAAGAATTGGTCCTTCGAGCCGGATTTGAAGAACTGAAGCCTGAGCCTGAAGTTACATGAAAATTATCTCTACGAGCCGCGCACAAGACTCGTCACTCGAAGCCCTACGTGTGCCCGTGAAGAATATTGCTGGGAATAGACGGCTTAGAAGATCGTTTATTCTCGAAGCCAGGCCTACGAAAGACCTGTTGGCGCGCACACGACCTGCTGAGTGAAGAATATTGCTGGGAATAAGCAACTTGGAAGATCGCTTATTCTCGAAGCCAGGCCCTCTACGGAAGACCTGTTGGACAGCTGGGAGGGACGACTGCAAGCCACGCCGCGCCCTCTCGAAGCCTCTCGTCACTCAAAGCCCTACGTGCGCCCGTGAAGAATATCGCTGGAAATAGGCGACTTGGAAGATCGCTTATTTTCGAAGCCAGGCCCTCTACGAAAGATCTGTTGGTGTGCACACGACCTGCTGAGTGAAAAATACAGCTGGGAGGGACGACTACAAGCCAAGCCGCACCCTCTCGAAGCCCTGCGCCACTCGAAGCTCTATGTGCACTAAAGTTACGTGAACGTTATTTAGTGAATACATAAAGGACATTGAACGCCGTAAGTGTTATCGAACGTTATTTAGTGAGTACATAAAGGACATTGAACGTCGTAAGTGTTATCGAACGTTATTTAGTGAGTACATTAAGGACATTGAACGTCGTAAGTGTTATCGAACGCTATTTAGTGAGTACATAAAGGACATTGAACTTAAGTGAACATTATTTAGTGAAGTATTAACTGTGTGTGTATAGAACAATGTGTACGTCTACACATCGACACACCTCCTGCTGAAGGATTGTAACTTATTGGTAAGTCACTGAACAATATTGACAATAAGTGCTGTGAAAGTGAATAAACAATGATGACGCGAAGCCGCAAAGGAGAAAGCTCGCGCTCGACCACGGAAGAAGAAACTACGGAGACGTCCGCCGCCACCTCTGAGACGGTGACGGACAGCAGCGCGCGTACTGAAGACACTACCTTGGTCGAAACAGCTGATGCCACCATAGTGGAAAAGAAAAAGACAAAAGCGACTTCAAATAAAGCAAGCAACAAGAAGAAAGAGCTGGAAGCCAGATTAGAATTAGAAAAACTGCAATTGGAAGAAATTACCATAAAAACCAAGCTGGCAAATACCAAGTTAGAATTATCACGTATCAACCAAGATGATACGGACTTGAGTGATGAAGAAGATGCTGCAACCAAAGCCGCTGCTGAGAAAGCCACTGAAGCCTGGGTATCAAAGTCAAAGGAAGCAGAGCACGATGAAGCAGAAATCAGCAAGGAAACGCCGCCCATCGCTGAAACCATGCCATCAACTACGACTCATACCAATCAGCTGGCTGAAGCGATAATGGAAGCAGTCAAGGTCGCCACGGACCACAAAGCAACAGCGATCATGCAACGTGCACCGAAGTATGTCAGCGAGCTACATCAATTCGACGGCGATGCAAGAGACTGGATGGCTTTCAAAGCAACATACAAAGACACGCAGGCTCTCTTCAGCTGTATTGAAAATATGGGAAGATTAAGAAGAGCAATCAAAGGAAAAGCTAAGGAAGCGGTGAAGTCCCTTCTCTACACACAAGTGGATCCAGAAGAAGTAATAACTGCATTAGAACGCCGATTCGGAAGACCCACTTACCTAATAAGAAGCGAGATAGAAAACATAGAGAAGCTACCTCCCATGTCTGAAGATGCGAGAGAGTTGGTGCGATACGCTGGAGCCGTGGCCAATACAGTCAGCGTCGTGAAGCAAATGAAGAAACAAAGTTACCTGCACTCGAGTGATATATCGAATCGAATAATTGAGAAGATGTGTATCTTGGTGCGATTCAGATGGTACGAGTACAGAGGATCCAAAGAAGAAGATGATGAACCAATCCTCATCAGCCTTATGAACTTCTTCAACCAGATGGTGGACCAGTTCGAGATGCACGAGTTCACAGGAACCAAGGTGAAGAAAGAAGCATTGAGAAGTCGTATGCGACCTTCAGGTTCTCGCGGCGTCAACACCACTCGAGCCACACAGCACGGTGAAGAAGAACATTCATCGAACGAAGAGGATTCAGATGAAGAGTCAGCCGAACCACAAACAGCAATAGTTTGTTCATGCAAGGACGACACAAAGAAACCAGAAAAAACCACCTGTCCTGAATGCGCAGGGGAACATACGTTGCTGAAATGCAAGAAGTTCATTGACTCCTCCATAGATGAAAGATGGGAACAGGCTAAGCGAGCCTTCATATGTTTCAAATGCCTACTGGGGCGACACAGAGGATACACTTGCAAAGCAAAACCATGTGGAAAATGCAAGAAAAGTCATCATGTGATGTTACACCAAGAAGAAAGGACGAAGCCAACCACGCAAGAAACCCAAGCTGTAGCATCAACAGTAAACGCAACACGGACAATATCAAGAGCTTACTTGAAAATCGTGCCAGTAGAACTATGGGGACCAGATGCTAAAGTTGAAGTCTATGCTCTCATGGACGAAGGATCAACAGTGACTCTTATAGAAGACGACATCGTGAACGCGATTGGAGCCCAGGGCCCTGAAGAAGAATTAAGAATCGAAGGCGTAGGAGGCCATCGAATGGATCAGAAGTCAAAGAAGATTGACATTAAGATCAGAGGCAAGTTCGAGAGAAACATAGAAAAAATTACAGGGTATACCGTGAAGACCCTCAACCTATCCCCTCAAGAAGTCAGCGATAAGGATCTGGAAGACTGTCAACACTTAGAAAAAATAGC
The DNA here is from genome assembly GCA_963680765.1 of Agrochola lychnidis. Lineage (NCBI taxonomy): Eukaryota > Metazoa > Arthropoda > Insecta > Lepidoptera > Noctuidae > Agrochola > Agrochola lychnidis. The sequence continues at coordinate 7,899,036 of OY796869.1, read as the reverse complement.
GGAGCAACTGAAATACCCTAACGCCCGCCCTACTGTACTTATCGGACAGGACAATTGGCATCTCATAGTGTCCCAAGAAGTGAAGACTGGTGACCGAAGCAAACCAGTGGCCTCCAGAACTCAGTTGGGATGGGTTTTACACGGGACCAAATCAAGCAACAACGCTCCGGTACGAATAGTCAATCATCTTGTGATGCAGCCCAAAGGAAAAGATGATTACCTCGAGAAGATGATCAGAGACCACTTCGACATCGAAGCCCTAGGAGTCGCCGCAAAAAGACCATCGAGCGACGTCGACCAGCGGGCTCTCGACGTGCTGCATTCCACAACGAAGAGATTACCTGATGGAAGAATTAATTCGGGCCTGATCTGGAAGATGGATAACGAAAATCTACCTGAAAGCAGAACGGCTGCAGCTCGACGACTAAAAGGAATGGAGAAGAAATTCGTCAAGGACAAAGAATTTGAACAAAAATACGAAGAACAGGTCGAGAACCTTATCAACAGCGAATACGCCGAGGAAGTAACAGACGAACCCACCTCTTCAAGAACATGGTACCTACCTCACTTCGCCGTTATCCACCTTCAGAAGAAAAAGATGAGATTGGTCTTCGACGCCGCAGCGAAATCGAACGGAAAATCACTAAATGACGCATTGTTAGCTGGACCCGATTTGTTGCAATCACTGTTCGGCGTTCTGCTCCGTTTCCGCCAAGAAGCAATAGCCGTCGTTGCAGATATCAAGGAAATGTTTCTGAGGATAAAGATCAACGAAGAAGATAGAGATAGCCTTCGATTTCTCTGGAAGAACAAAGAATACAGAATGACATCTCTAATATTTGGAGCCGCCTGTTCACCATGTACCGCCATATACGTGAAGAATAGAAACGCCGAAGACTTCATCAATCACTGCCCGGAAGCTGTCAGAGCAATAAACCGAAACCATTACGTGGACGACTACATTGCGAGTTTCCCCGACGTGGCGACTGCCACCAAAGTATCGAGAGATGTGAACGAGATACACAAGAAAGGAGGATTCTTCTTAAGAGGCTGGGCGAGCAACGAACCCGCAACGATCGAAGAATTCACCGAAACAGAAAACAAGACAAACTCTGTTGTGCTAGGGGAACCAAAGAATCAAGTCGAAAAAACCCTGGGACTCAATTGGAACGTCCACGAAGACAGCCTTCATTTCACTCTGAGTCTGCGCAATACTCCTGACGATGCCAAAGAAGGAAGACGCGCACCAACAAAGAGAGAAGCCACAAGTGCAGTAATGTCGGTCTTTGACCCTTTAGGATTGGCGTCACCCATAACCATACAAGGAAAAGTAATGCTTCAGAACTTGTGGAGGTCCGGTCTAGATTGGGATGAGAGATTACCTCCACCGAGAGAAGAGGAATGGAGAAAGTGGCTTGAAGATCTGAAGAAACTTGAAGATCTTCGAATCCCCCGCTGCCTCACATACGACGCGACCGAGGGGGAGTTGCACACATTCTGCGACGCAAGCGAAAAGGCATACGCATGTGCAGTGTACTGGCGCTCCCGACATCCGGACGATCGCATAGAAGTGAAGCTGCTGACGGCGAAAGCTAGAGTGTCACCTCTCAAGCCGACGTCAATACCCCGACTCGAACTACAAGCGTGTCTATTAGGAAGTCGCTTAGCCAACAGTGCAAGCCAAGAAATGGACCTGATTGTGACTCGAAGATACTTCTGGACCGACTCAAGGACAGCACTGACATGGATCAAATCGGACCCTAGAAGATTCAAGCCCTTTGTCGCACATCGACTCGCCGAAATAGAAGAGCTGACTAAACATAAAGAATGGCACTGGGTGCCGACGAAACACAACGTAGCCGACGACGCTACCAGAGAAACCCCATCCAACTTCGATGCAACACATCGATGGTTCAAGGGCCCAGCCTTCTTGCATAAAGAACCCGGAAGTTGGCCCACCGAAGAGAAAAAAGTCTCCATAACCAACACAGGAGAAGAAAAACCTAACGCCATCACTCTAAGCGTTAGAAAAGCAAGCCCTATTATCGTGCCTGATCCAGCAAGGTTCTCCAACTGGACACGCCTACTCCACGCCACAGCTAGATACTTACAAGCCATAGATGTCTTCAAACGAAGAATAAAGAAAAGGACTAACATAACGAAGCTCATCACCAAGAATACGCAAGATCCAGCTGGGAAGAAGACACAAAAGCCGATGATTCAATCATCAGAAAAGAGACCAAGCAGAAAAAAAGAAGCCTTCTTACCAAAGTCCGCACTCTACGTGGAAAAGGCGGAACAACTACTAATAAGAAGAGTGCAAGAAGACAGCTTCCCAGATGAACTCGCTGCTCTGCGAAAGAAAGAAAACCTCGATTCAACATCCAATCTGAAAAACATCACAATCAAACTGGAAGGCGGATTCATCAGATTATCCACCCGCATCGGAGCAGCAAAATACCTGATAGCTTCATACAAAAATACGATTCTGTTAGACAAACACCACCGAATAACTCAGCTGTTAGTCAAGCATATCCATGAAACCTTCAATCACGGGAACCACAACACCGTGATGAATGAAGTCCGGCAGAAATACTGGATACCGTCGCTTCGAAACCTGGTAAAGAAAATAGCACGGGACTGCGGATGGTGTGGAATTCGGAAGAGAACACCACAGATTACGCCTCAAGGAGATCTGCCACCTGAACGCCTCACGAAAACCAGCCCCCCTTTCACCTGCCTAGGAGTGGACTATTTCGGGCCCATGCTCGTCACCATTGGAAGACGTACAGAAAAACGATGGGGGGCATTATTTACGTGCCTAACCACGAGAGCAATTCATCTAGAGCTGGCTAACTCGCTATCAACCGACTCCATGATCCTCGCACTACGAAGAATGATCGCCAGAAGAGGAGCGCCAAAAATCATCCTGAGCGACAATGGAACCAACTTTATCGGTGCCAACAGAGAGATCGCTGAAGCCATCGCAAGTCTAGGCGAACAAGTAAACAAAATGGGCATCGTTTGGAAGTTCATACCCCCTGGAGCCCCCCACATGGGCGGAGCCTGGGAAAGAATGGTGCGATCTGTAAAAGTCGCCCTCGCAGCTACGCTACACGAACGACAACCTAGGGAAGAAATCCTCCACACATTGCTGCTAGAAGCCGAGCACGTCGTTAACTCGAGGCCCCTTTTCTCCGTCAGCACTGACCCAGAAGAAGAAGAAGCTTTGACCCCGAATCATTTCCTCATCGGGCGGTCATGCGGAGCTACCCTCTTTGGCTCCTTTGACGACACAGAACTCATTGGTTCCCCCAATTGGAAGACATCCCAACGCTTGGCCGATCATTTCTGGTCAAGATGGTTGCGAGAGTACCTCCCAACTTTGTCGCCTCGCTATAACCAAGGTCCTCACTACAGAGACCCGACCTTGGGCGACATTGTCCTAATCGTGGACCACACCCTCCCACGATACTCCTGGCCACGCGGCGAAATAGTCGCCACTCACCCCGGACCAGACGGAAGAACTAGGATCGTCGACGTGCGAACAGCAGCGGGAATCCTGCGGCGGCCAGCGTCACGATTGGTCCTGATTGTACCTGCAACGTCGCCCCAACGAGATGGAGTGCAACGCACTGAGGGGGAGACTGTTGGCGACGACAAGAAACAATAATTGATTAGTAATTAAGAGTTTTGATTAAACCAAATAAAAACCATTTCACGTAGTCATTAGACATAAGCAAATGATTTAATTGTATTCGAGTAAGCATAGGGCTAGTTTCATTTCCTCTAGTACTAAGTCTGATTTGATACCTATTCCCTTTCGTTAAGTTAATTAGTTATAAGCTCTATTGATTAAACAATAAAATTAAACATAGTTAGCGCCCCAACACATCCCTACACTAAAGGTAATTAAGTAAATTACATACAAAAACACCTGAGAAAGTAATGGTATCGCCCAAAAAACAAGTCTCAACTTGTCAAGAACACACAGGTAAACCACTAACAAACACCTAAACACACATACAAGAAATATGGTATCGCCCACGAACAAGTTCAAACTTGTCGGACAAAAGGGTATCACTCAGGGAACAGGTTTCAACCTGTCGAGAAACAAGTTCATGCTTGACCAGAAAATCTAAGATTTCAACATCTATCATTGGCTAGAAAACGTAAAATGTATAAACTTAATATAAGATCCACCCGCTACTTGTACCATAGTAAAATACTACTTAAGCTCGACCGAATTGTTAAACCCTAGTTTTTAGTGTGCGGCTCAAATATAAATCAAAAATCAACAAGAAGTGGAGTTTCAATGCAAATCCCCAACAATCACTATGTTTTAATTTTTTATAAAGAGGAATTGGCTTCACTCTTCTCTATCAACAATAATCATAAATAAGCAGAACATTACGTAAAACAACAAATAAATACATACTAAAAACACAAACACACCATTTCCCGCGCTCAAACATAAACAAACGCGCACGTGGTCGGACCATAGACATTAAACTCGCCGCGAACTTTTTATGTTCCGGTCGTTGACCCGCCAGTAATTAAGGCGATATCACACGGACTGATATCAATCGTTTGTGAACGTGTGAACTGAACTGAATGTTTGAATGATGAATGTGAGTGAGGGAGTGAATGGATGCGGAAGGAGCACTGCCGTCATTTCGGAGAGGCCTATTTTATGGGATTGCCAAAGACTGAGATTTAAAGCTATGACCTGGGAGTCTTCGAGTTACGAGTGAATAGGTTACTTCTTGGTACCTAAGGTTGCACCATATTCTGTGACATTTAGCATTGGCCAAATGTGAGCTTCATTATTTATCTAAACATTAATACTTACTTATAAGAAATGAGGTAAAAAGTTGTTTTAGTTAAAACTTTTATTTTTATTTAACTGGATTGCTTTTACGTCTCAACATTGTTGATGGCTAAGAATGAACCTGCTGATTCTCTTTTTCTAAGGCTGTTGTAACGAAACGATATAATTTTTGGTGTTCTGCCAAGAGTCAGTTTCATTCGTAAGTTCTTATGATCGTAATCATAAAAAGTTATTCTCATCAATCATAATTATAACATAAAGTAGGTAGCTATGGATACCTACATGTACAAAGCGTAAGACGCAAAAAATACAATAATATGATGAATTATATACAGAAGCTATTACATACTTAATCATGTCTTATGATTAAAATATGAATGAAGTATCTATGTTTGGCTAAATAGACTTTCTTCTTAGCTAATATGACAGATATCGCATCATTTCAGATCATTAGTTTTCATTCCGAATAAATAATAATACTAAAAAATACCTGTTTTAGTATGGGAAACTATAATAAACTGATTGACATATCATACGAAGAAGCCAGTATAACTTAGCACGCGGCAAAACCAGGAACTAAACACAAATGTATGGAATTTGACAGTGACGTTTCTCATTCACTTGACTAGCAGCGCCACCACTAAATGTCAAAACATTTTGGCCATGTAGTAACAAAAAACGGTCGTAAATACACTGATTAATTTGACAGATATTAATTGTCCCCTAGATTAAGTTTGAAAAAATTAATTAATCACGAAACTGCAAAGGAAGCGGCAGAACATTTATTCTATAATAGTTTTATGGGTGATAATTATCTTGTGTTATAAAGATCTACAGCTTGTAAAAGAGTTTCTGCACTACTTAGGGGTCCGTAGCTCACAATGAAAAAATGAAAATCGTTTTTGATTAATTTTCTTTTCTTTGATTCATCTGTCTATTTGAGAAAACCTTTTTTCACAGCAATGCATGGCCTTATTTTAAGGATTTAATTTAAGTAATTAAAAAATATCGAATTCTGGAATTTCTATAAGGTTCTCCCTCAGCATTCGCCTGTAATGTCGTTTACAGATTCGATTTTGAGCATTACGTTACAATACTGCCTCCATGACTGACGAGCATGCGCCTATAATGTAACATTTCAGATTAAATATCTCTCTTTTACTAATTAGCACTAAAAATGTTTTCTAATTATATTATTGTAGTTTGTTAGTTTTAGTTTTAAATAGCATGGTTTGTAAAGTTTATTTTTTATTTGCGTTCCGTGGAAAATGTTGTTGGTTGCACATTTGGCCGTATTTTTTATTTTTATTTATTCGTATAAAATGTAATGTGTCACTGTTTGTTTTCCCAAATAAATAAAATAAAATAAAAATATTACAGACATTGCACACTGTAATGTTCGGTTTTACTCCCTCACTGATGTAATGCTAGAATTGTTTCATTATACAGGTTGCGCACTGTTATGCTCGGTTCTCCTCTCACACTGATGTAATGCTCGACTCTGAACGTTACATTACAGGCGAATGCTCCCGGTAAAGCACCTGCCTTTTTTCAACACAAATAAAAGGTTTTACCATATCTCGCGGTGTACGGAACCCTTTGTTTGCGAGTTCATTCCGCTCTTTGCTGATTTATATTTCCTATCCAATTAGCTACGAGGAGTGGGTTCAACCATCTTGGCTGTCAAAATACCCGAACGTTGACGGTTAGCAGCCGTCACCACTCACTGGGACGCTAGCTGTCTCGGAGGTCACACCGGTCACCAACCTGGTCGTGGTTGCCTAGCATGGTACGGGCATTAACTCCTGGTTTAGGAGAGGCCCCTCAATGACGTCACTGAGTGAGGAAATGGGAGTTGGTATACTGTTTATGTCTTGACTTGGGTTATGATGTGTGTAGGGTGTGATGACCCTGAACAGTCCTGATGTAAAGAGCACGTCAGGATCATCACATTTCATTATTATTTGCTGTCTGGCTGCCCGAAAGATTTCCACAAAAACATTGCTTCTAATTTATTTTGTAGTATTTTCCATTACAATCAGCTTAAAACAAATGAGTATGTTCTAAATTCAAATTACATAACACCATAAACAAAAGCAAAAACAGATCGTTAAAGAAAAATTATAGTGCGACACCGGTATTGTCGTACCAGCAGACAAGGCTGAATATAATTAATACATTTGCCACACAAGTGACGGAGAAATCGCGAGTATTCACGACTCGGGGGAATGAACGCTAAATTGGAACGGCCACGGAACTATGAAACTAGGAAGAAATGTTCCATCCGACGCTTTCCTGCTCGTTCACAGTGATTTGTTGGTTTTTTATGTACAATCTGCATCAGTTTATGTGGTTTTGTATTTTGTATTCTGATTACGGACTTATTAATCAGGTTGTCTATGCTTTTTAGAAGAAACAAAAACCAGACTACTTATTGTCTTTTAGTAGGTAAATTAAAGTTCGCGCCACCAATCAAGTCCAATAGACGTGGCGCTAGTGTCTATGTCATTGTATCAAATTGCATTTAAAAAATGTAGTTCCACAATTTTCCACCGGACTTCAGTGGTGGCGCTGACTCTAGATTGCATTCAGTTTTTTTATAATTCATTATGTTGTTAACTAAATAGCCTAAACTTATGAACACTGTATAGCAAATAAAATTAATGAATAAAAGGTGTCAGTAAATGGTATCAAAGCTATTCAGTATGGTAACAACAATTTTAACAAATTGTTTGATATGTTACAAGCTGAACAAACCAAATAAAATTATTGTCATTCTTAGGAACCTGTGATTGGGAATCTTCTCTCGGGATCCTGTGCAGATATTTATACTATCTTTGTTTTAGAGAAAAGGGCTGTTCGAGCCATTTATAACCTAGGTCCAAGGTCCAAATTTTCATTTGTCTTGTAAAAGGGAGATTCCCTTTGAGAAAAATTCAAAGAAATAGATATTCTGACAGTAGTCTCACAATATATATTTGAAAACCTATTGTTTGTACCTACACAAAGACAAACATTCTTGTAAAAGACACACTTGTAAAAGTGATTCCAGTATTCTATTTACACAATAAACAATTTAATTTCATTCCATTTCATGTTATACAAAAAATATGGAAAACTATTGTGTCACTTTTATAATTATGTAATTTTTAAGGAGTAAATTAATTACGTTAATATGATTTAAGAAAATGCATAAAACGAGCTCACTTATTATGATACATACGCTATTCTAACATATCAATCGCATCCGTACAATAGAATTTGCGTGGGAAAACGTCAGCGCCATTTTGGTTTTCATAGACACATTGAAAATAATACGACATTCTTAAAATGCCAGTATTTTCCATATGTCACTAAACTGCAGGTGGTATTGAACCCAATATAAAGCATTAATTAAGACTAAAGGTAGACCACCTGTTAGATTAGGTACTTAGCAACTAATACATACCAAAATACCTAAGTTTAATGACCTCCAACTATTTGTTCACAAGTGGCGCCCCTTTAATTGTAGTGTTTATTTTTTTATTTTGGTACTTTACGAGGGAACGTGACTCATGTTACCACGTGGGGTAGGTTGATGTCCAAGTTACACCACGATCCGCAATTATTTTGGACTATTGACCATAAAGGCGTTGAACTCGGGGGCCTGCCTTCTGCGAAGAATTTAATCATTTTTGGTGAGAGTTGGATGGAATGGAATTGATGTAAGGTTTGACTACGACAAAGATGTTAGTCTATGTAATAAAAAGAAAAACATCAGTTATTACATCCAAAACATTTCCTTACCTTGAGAATCAACAGGAAAAAAATCCCTATGAGTTTCCTTATTTTCTTTTGTGCCCATTTTTACCCCTAAAATTGTTATGCCTTTATAGCAAAGACGTCGTGTTCTGAAAGTTTGATGTCATCCAACTGTCGGTCTTCTAGCTGGAGGTCTCATATGCCTCTGGACAAAAAATCTCAACATCTCTCGAATTGCATCAAAAATTCTTCAAATGATTTTCATGGTTAATTAATACAACTGGAATTTCGAAGAAAATGCGTAGATCATACTGTAGACCTTACACTTTTAACCAGGCGAGATCGATGTCAAGAGCTGGCCCATAACGCAATTTTTTTTTTATATCATAGTAATGTGCAACCCTCTCACCCTCCATAGACAATAATGAGGTTCCTAGCAAACGACTATAAAATGGCGGAGTTCCGGACTAGAACTAAATGATGGTCAACACACGGCATGATACGATCCGGTGGCTAGAACTACTATTATTATTAATTATCTAGTTTTTGTTAATGATCATTTTCATATATTTTTTTACGCATTTATTAGGAAAATTCTTTTGTAACTGGTAGATGGAATTGTTGGACAGAAAGAGTTCGAGATAGGTACATAATAATTTTCATAAAGCAGTTATATTTAGAAAAAAAAGTAAAAATTGGAACCAAAAGATATCCTTTAAGGTTCCTGCACGAAATCGACTGATTTTGATCAATTTTGTTCATTAATTGTGAGAAAGGGAAACAGAATTAAAAAAAAAAAAATTGTGATTTGAAAAGTCGAATTCTTTGTCTTGTACATTGCTGAAAGGGATTTTTCAAATAAATTAAGGATTCGTGGAAAATCACTAAAATTCGCAACAATTTTTCCAAAAATTGACGCGAGACTCACGTTTGATCGTTTCGTTTGAAGAAACTACTATTGATTTTGAAAATTAAAAAAATATCATCAACATCATTATAATTATGGTCTACTTGTACATAGGGGAACCACTTTTTTCAACTTCCATACAAAATATAGCAGATTTTTTTTTAAATAACCATTTTTTTAAACCCTGTCATTAATGTACTTTTTCCTATTATCTAGTAAACCATATCAAGAAATTTAAAAATCACACATTGGTCTTCAGCTATCCTTAAAATAAAATGTTATTTTATGATTATATTAAATCTTCATTACGAAAATCAAAGGCGAAATAAACCATATTTTCGAGAGCGGAAAGGTGATGCAAATATTAACAGGTGCTGTGACTGACACGAATTGTTTAGCACCACGAAAACTGTAATTTTATACTTACACAGACTTAATGTTTCAATTATTTCAAGCTTCCTTACAATTAGATAAGTTATTGCTGAAAAAGGGTTTTATTCGTACACGGCCCCTTAATCTTGAACAAAATTAAATTCCGACGGATAAAAATGAATGAGGAAAATGCAATGAAATCTAAATTGCTTTTAAAGAGTGCATAAAAGAATTTTAAATACCTGCGTTTTTTCTTTCCAGCATTGGTTAATTGATTTAAAAGATATCATTTTTTAAATCATGTAAAGTATTTACAATATCGAACTTATTCTTATTACACTTTTACATTACACTAAGTCAATCAATCTGCCTAGCCTTTTTCCAACTGTCGGGGTCGGCTTCCAGTCTAACCGGATGCAGCTGAATGCCTGTATTTTACATGGAGCGACTGCCTATCTGACCTCCACAACCAAGTAACTGGGTAATACGATACCCCTTGGTAAGACTGGTTGCCAGACTTTCAGGGTTCTGACGACCCGTAACGACACACTATTTCAGGTATTTCTTTTAATGACAACATTTTCTCCATTAAGCATTAATAGTAGATTGTTATACGAGGGGCTAAAATAACCCATTGTAACGAGTTAGTTTTAGTAAATAGAAACCGAGTTATAATGGGTTTTAGCGCCGTGTGTTACACTCTACTTTTCACTACGATTGCGAGAAAATAAAATAATCCAATACAATATTAAATAGTTTATTTTACTTACTATATACAATTTCTACAATTCTGGATATTTAACGAGATGTTTTTTCCGGCAACATAATTTCAGTCCTCTGTGAAGATGTTCTCACTAGATGATGACATTTTCACTGTTGTAAAGTATATTACGGTCACCAATTCAATTCGTAATTAGAGAAAAATTCTAAAGATTTCGCGCCAATGCCTTTTTTATTTCTTCTGTAGCCGCAACGCAATGCATGCATTCTACCGAAGAAATAGCCGAATTTAGTTCCATTTTCAAAAATAAAATGTTTTTTTTTTGTGAACCAGTAATAAGTCGAGTCCATAATCATGATTATTCTACATAAGAAGAAAACCTTTTTCGTTTTTCAAGGCTCGTTGGAACAGACAAAAATTAAAAAGAAGTGACTTTTTCCCCTAGAGCAAGAAATGCTATTTTTTCCCCGCTCTGGTACTCTACAATGACGGCCTTTTTGAGCAAGAGGAGTGAAAATAATTTACAAATAAGAGTCATAAAGATTCTTAAACGTTTGTTAGTAAATTAGTCAGGTTCAGGTGGCAAATAAGTCAATTGACAGGTTGACGGCCTCGTAAAGTTCGCAGGAAACCCCAAAAAACGCCAAAGTAATTTGTATGGAACAGGTTATTAATATGGCACAAGAGCCTTCTGGCAGGCAACACTTGCTCTACGAAAATCACCCTTAGCTTTTACGACATAGAGGTGCTGAAATTGTCAGATTATTGCTAATGATGTGCGGCTGGCTGTATAGGTGGCTATAGGCTGTAAATTAGAGGTAGAATAGCCTAAACTTCCAATGACTTAGCATTTTTTCCATCTCGTTAAGATGTACCTACGTGGCTTAGGAATTCCGCATGGCAACAGCAGTTAGCAAATAGATCTTGTGAACTTCAATTAGTCCAGGTTAGAAATCTATGGTAAAGACCGTAAGCATTGGATTAGAATTTACTAACCCGAAAGAAATCCCAATATCGTTATAATAAGACACTTCTAAAGTCCTAACAACCTTCTACACCGCTTCGTCACGAATTATTCTAAGAAATAACTCCGAAACGTCAATTAGGCGACTCTTCCCTTATCACGTACTCCACAATTATCATTCTTCACACGTCACAAATAGTAACATTTCGTCAAATTTCGTCACAAGTGGCTCGTGGTCAGGGTCGCTGGCTACGCAGAGTTCGTCGCCCGGTCAAATATTTTCGGTGACTATAAAAAATCTGCAACTCCTATTATGACGTCAGGGCCAGTTTGGCAAGTTTCGCAAGGACTTTTTTTGCGTTGTAATAATTTTTTTATACGTTCACCAACTTCGTTTGCATAACACTCTAATAATAACTAATTTTTGGGGCTATAAACACGTTTGTGTATCTATTTTGGTATATAGAGTGGCTGAGAACTTATAGTTTAATTGTTTTAGAGAACATTTCGCGAAATGTAAGCGAAATTAGTTAGGAAATAAAATTAATTTCCAATTTAAATCCCAAAATAATCAATTACTACAACAATTTATTGCTTTAATCGATCAATAATCAAACAAAACGTTAAAAAGCCGCCCGCGAATAAGATACATTGCAGAATTCGAAATACAAGATGGCGCCGGCTTTTTTTGTACAATGCGCGCCAAAATAAACTGGCGGTCGTTCGTTGACCTCGGCGTGTTGACCCGGCGTGACGTCACGTGACGTTGTGGCTGTGACGTAGCGCTACGCCCACGGCCTCGCGCCTGCGCCGATGATTTAATACAATCGTTCAAGGCTCCTTTTTGTTATAGTACGGATATTGTCCTATATTGCTGCGCGTATTAGAATTTTTGTTTTAATTCTGAGTACTGTTTTTATATTAACTCTTAAAGGATGTATAGGACAACAAGGCATGAGTCTAAGAAATAATGTAGATTACAAATTCATTTTAATACCTACCTATTCAATATCTCTTTTAAACTAAGGTTCATTGAGTGGCATGTCAGAGTTTTCTAGTTTGTAACCTATTTGGATTTTTGTCATTGCAAAAATCTCCATGGCTAAAAACATCAGCTCTAACTCTAAATAAAAATAGCCTTATTCTCCTGTTTCTTCCAAATCCGTAACAGATTAGTGTTATCTAATCATATTAAACATTATGAAAACGTCAACAAAAGGATGTGCAGCAGTATGCAATTAATTACCAATCATTATTATCTCAAATGCGTCTGCTAACGTACACGGTACAACATCCTATGGAAATGATTTTCTTTTAATGACATGGAAAAATATCTACAATTCAGAGGTAAAAAAAAATAGCTGTAAGTCATAACATAACATCACGTGTATAATCCCCGAAGGGTTATACAGAGGTGTACCTAAGTACACCCACAATTCGCCAATACGGTAGTTACCTAAGTAAAAAAAAAAAGAAATTCTATTTAGTCCGTCTTTCAGATAATAATAAAATATTAGACACGTATTTTTTTTTTTATCATATTAATCAAAAATAACTTAGAAAACCTGCATTAAAGTTCCAGTGGGGGCTCGCTACGTCACAACGCAGTGCGTGACGTCATGCCACATTTTAACTCAATGTATCGCCGTAATCTTTTGATTACGCCAAAAAAGAAAAGATAGTTGTTCAATATTTTTTAATAATCTACAAGACGGACAACAATTTTTTTTGGACACAGGCCTATTATGTATCAGTCCCATGTAATAGGGGGCGAGCCTATTGCCATCAACCGAGCATAAATCCAGACTCAGGGCTGCTATTGAGATATTCCTAAGCAATAGAAAAACCTAATAACACTTTGCCCGACCAACACGCTTATCATAATCATTATAGTAATAATGTGTGTGTAATATTGTCGACGGAAGAATAGACAAAATGACAGATAAACTTTCACAATCTGAAAAAAAGAAAGAAAAATAGGTTTATTTGTCATAGAAACACGTGCATACATAAAAGACAAGAGTAATCAGAAAACAACAAAAGTACATAATAAATCACGAGCATAAAACAGAAATTAGTCGGCAGCTGCACGATATGACTGTGACAAGAAGGCTCCCACTCAGTATGATGCAGTGCTATGTACCCACAGCACAGCGCTGATTTTCAGTGGTCACCCGAAAAAGATATACGGAAATCAAGTCAGGTTCAGTGATTTGACTATCAAATAGGTAGGTAAAAAAATAAAATAAACAGTGCTTAAAAAAAAAATCATTTATTTCGGGTAACTGGGCCCATAGAAGTCAATATTATAAAACATATCACATTAAAAATATAATATAATAGTATAAAATAATAGCAACAAAATTTATAATAATTATGTCAAAAATTCAAAATGAAATAAAATACAATTACAATTAAAATTTTACAATTAAAATAATACATACAAAGACACACACAAGCATTAATAATTCCTGACAAATGGCCTTGCTGGAACATGCCTGCTGCAGCAATGCAGCATGTAGGGGCAGTCCAGCCTGTCAGCAATCATCGCCAGGACTATGTTGGAGCTGGCCCGACCAGAGAGATGCTCCGCCTGCGCATAGTCGCGTAAAAACAGGCGGTACGCCCCTCCGCGAACATACCCGAAGCACTGCAGAACCGAGGCAGCCCCATCACAATCCTAAACGCATTATTATAGAGAACACGTAGGTCGCTATAGCACTTCTTTGTGTAACGAGCCCACAGACTGCAGGTGTACAGGAATTCTGTTAGCATTCTGTTTTCTGCAATTTGTTTTGTTTTCATTCTTGTAATCTGTCATTTTGTCTATACTTCCGTCGACAAAACCCGTAGAAAACCCGTTTCTGTATGGTTGGCAAGCTACGTGTGCTGGGAATCAACACAACTTACTCATATAATCCCTCTATTGAATTTTCTTAAGGGTCTTTTAAGGACGATACAAGGAGACTTGGAGTTTAGAACTTTTCTCGTGGCGATTTTGCGAGGCTACAATTCAGACACTTCTGAAACAAGATCAGATTAAATAAGACATCAAAAAATGACAGTGGCACTCCGGGAGTGCCGACAGAAGTGAAAATTTAAACAAGATCGCCTTGGTCGAAGAAAAATACTTGTATAGAATATTGGTCCGTAACCTTATCTAAATAAAGAGCACAAAAAAAAGCGTTTACAAAAAAAAAAACTCAAAACCTTCAAAGTAAAAATACTTGCAAAGAACATTGATCCGTAACGTAATATAAATAAAAAGCACAGTCGCGTTTACAAAAATGAAGTGTCGGTAACGGTGTCGCGAGTTCAATTGTTTTTCCCATCTCAAAAATGCCCAACGCACCTAAAGAAGTTTTCACTTTAGAAATCTTAGCCGTGTTTTATATCGATATCGAAACAACATGAAACAACAAATAAAAAACATAGTTCTTAAACTCATAGGTATTTCAAGTAACTATACACTACCTGCGGTCGTTGACCACTTAACACGTCCAGTGCCGGGAGCCCTCTTGGAGGGTTCACCTAGTCGTATATGGGATGCCGATAGCCCTCGCGGAGGGCTTCTCATTTTAAATGTAGGTTTTTCTTAGCGAATACAGCATTATAAACCGTGAAAATAAAATCTGATGTATATTTTAACAAGATTTATTAGTTTATGCGTTGGTTTTAAAATCCAAGCATTTTTAACCGACTTCCAAAAAGGAGGAGGTTATATGTTCGTCGCGTATGTTTTTTTTTTTTTTTTATGTATGTCCACCGATTTCTCCGTTAATTTTGGACCGATTTTGAAAATTTATTTTTTTTTGTTTGAAAGGGTATGCTCTCGAGGTGGTCCCATATAAATTTTATTAAATTTGCTTGGATGGTTTTTGAGTTAGCTTCAATAATACGTATTTTTTTCCCATTAGTATGTGGATGATATGTTAAGTTCCTCTCACTGTTATTTACATAGCAGGTAGTGGTATTCGAATTTGTGTGGGGGTAAATACCACAACTAAAAAGTGAAGAATAAAAACTTTTTATTAAAAAAAACAACCGACTTCCAAAAACCACTACAAATTGAAAAATAACTTTAATTTCGGAAGTCGGTGACAAAAAATGAAAATTCAAAATCAAAGACACCGACTTCCGAAATTAAAGTTATTTTTCACTTTGTAGTGGTTTTTGGAAGTCGGTTGTTTTTTTTAATAAAAAGTTTTTTATTTGCTTAATTTTTTTGTTCACCGTTACAAAAATTTAAAAGGTTAGAAACTACTTAAAGCGACAAGACCCACAAAACACAATTTTACTTCGTTTTGCAGTGTCTTATAACACGGTTTTAAACCTTCACTTTAGCGCAAATGTAGTGCCGTCAACCCTCCCGGAGGGTTCACTTCCAATATGTATGGCGGCATGGCGTATGAGTTCTATGAAAAGTGGGTGGAGTCGAAAGTTTTAAATTAAAGTAATTAAATTTGAGTTCAGAAAATCTGTTTTTCTTTTGTTTTTATCGTGTTTTAATATGAATACCCATCACCTGTGTGAAAATTCACTTGCTAATTTAATTTTTACCTGTGCTTAAGAAGCATATGCTACAAGGAGTAATGTATAAGCAGTTTCCTCTCACAATGGTCTTATTCCATTGACGATTAATTTAGGCAATAGACCTTTTCTACATCAGTTAACTATACCATTGAAAGTTATTGACAGGTTACGAGACCTTTAAAAACCTGTCCCAGAATTATTGACAGGTTACGAGACCTTTAAAAACCTGTCCCGGAATTATTGACAGGTTACGAGTCCTTTAGAAACCTGTCCCGGAATTATTGACAGGGGACACGACACGACATTAATGTGAATAGGCATTTTCAGACTAATAAGATGATTCATCGGGTTCTATAGTCCGCGCGCGATTGCTAGTCACCGCCTGAGAAATGCGAGCTGTGAGACGGGGGAAGGCGCCATTGACAAAATTGGCAGACTGAGTTAGCTTGGCATTTGTCTACCTCCCCCGTCTCACCGCTCACATACCTCATGCGATGACTACCAGACGCGCGGGGACTATAGTCACCAAAGTAACATAACAGCTACTCAGTAGAATAAGTGCACTTTTTTTTTTCTTTCTTATTTTTTGGGTTGTAAATTATCAAATAACTTTTCCTGCTCTGGGCGGAGCGGGAGGGCGTGTCAGACTCTTACTGACTAAAACCTACCCGTGTTCCTTCAGTTGCCATGTTGCTGGGGGCCACGATTTCCCTTTCGGCCCTTACTTGAGGATCTTATAACTGCGTCAGCGACCGGAGTTTGTATGGCTGAATTTTTGACTAAACAAAATTTTACCATCGCATTTAAGTGCTGTCAAAAAGAGTGAGTGCTGAGTGTAAATTAGACTAATTAGCATCATCAGTAACCCAGAAAAATAAACACGTCAAAACCGACACACATTGGAAAACAAAAGATACTCACAAAGCCACAAAATTAGTCGCAAAAAGCACAATGGAAAATTGAAAACTTTGACGAACAATGCTTCGTTTGAACCTACTTCTCATAATGGCTAAGTTCAAGGAACCACTAATAAAGATGTGGCCTAGTTTTGAAGCCAATATACATTCTCTGCTAGACTCTAATTCTTTGAAAACCTACTAAATGTTATTCAAATAGTCAAAATGTGTTCTCGTGCGTAAAACTTGGTCTGCGGCCGTATTCTGGATAGTATTTTGTTATTTTTTGACAATTCAATTTATTTATTTTTTAAACAATTTTTTTTTGTAAAAAACGAAACCTTTCGGAGGTTTAAGAATCAGGACTTTTTGATTTGAATATCGCGTAGTTTTCCTTAAACCAACAATTTTTTACCTGCAGATTTCACGTCGATTTGGGACATACATCATCACTCTTACGTATGTTCTAACAACCTGTGGTTTAGTTTAATGACGTACTAGACATGAAATACGCAAGTTCTGATTCCGTGACGTTGGTCCTATAACCTTTTTATATGATACCTAATTCTGTCTTTCTTTCCTCTTTTTCTAACCACATATATGTTTCCTTTTACCTCTGACGTATTTCTATAAAATTTATTATCAAATTAAAAATATACGTCAACATACGTTTGGTATTTGCGTTAGTTCTTTTTCTTAGAAGAAAATTGTCTAACGCAATGACTGCAGTGACGTTAAAAAGAAACATTGATGCCCATTGATGGTTTTATTCATAACTAGCGACCGCTGCTCGCAAAATTTTTACTACTTGATATAAAACATCGAGATTTCTTTAATAAAATTATGCTAGTTCAATATTAATTTATTATACACATAATTTTTGGAATAAATTATCTAAATAATGGTGAAAATCACGTCAAAATCCGTTGTGTAGTTTAGAAGAACAACGGACAGACACAAAACCCAATGTAATGTTTATACATTACATTATATATAGATACTAGCTGACCGAACAGACGTTGTCCTGTTTCCTATAACTCGATCGCAGCGCCACCTACCGGGTCCAATTGTGAATCTAAACCACCCAGGGACTCATTCAAACACACACCAAAAATTTCATCAAAATCGGTTCAGCCGTTTAGGAGGAGTTCAGTGACATACACACTCACAGAAGAATTATATATATAAAAGATAAAAATAATAATTAACTTTTAGTATTTGAAGGGAGCAATGAATATTTTAATAAAGCTTTGTAAGTATTACGACTTAGTTAAGTTTGAATACCTAATCAATTTACGTCATTAAAACATGCATTACAGATTTTTCTAATGAAACGTAAATAGTTATCGTTTCACGGAAATTGTGGAAGCTATCCAAGAATGTAAGAATAAGCAGTTGCTGGGCAAGTAGTTGATGTCCACTGTTGAACATGAGCTTTACAATAAACCAATGTGTTGTGCTGGAATATTGTCAAGCATTAACTTTTAAAGTACGGTCATCATCAGTGTAAAGGAAAGTGCTGCTGTAATCTTGTCATAATCTCTTCGGGGTTTTTTTTTAATGCACGCACGGTGATGCGGTGATGCCAGCGGATAATTTTCTTTTATTTAATTATATTTATTTATTCATGAAATTGATTGTAAAGTAGCATTATATTCTAAGTACTTTTTATTTTATGTTGTTATTCTATTTATAATTTAATTCATTAAACTTAACTTGGTTTCCGTATGTCTTTTTCGGGTGATCACTGAAAATCAGTGCTGTGCTGTGGGTCCCCATAGCACAGCATTATGCTGACTGGAAGCTTTCTTGTCACAGTCATGACGTGCCAGCAGCTGCCGCATATTTCTGTTTTGTGCTCTCTTCTTTTATGAGCGTGTTTCTGTGACAAATAAACGTATTTTTCTTTCTTTCTTTTTTCTTTCTATGACACCCATGATAAGCTCCACGACTAAACCAACACATAAGTTTTCTTCAAATCTCTCGGATATACCTATTGCCAAGAATTTAAGACAATGGCTCAGGCTCATTGTGATTTTTTACCATAATTCCGCAGCCACCATTAACCAGATGCCTTTTTATAATTTTCTAAATTTTAGCGACCATAAAAATAAAATATACAAAATTAATGTTAATATCCGCATCAGAATAGTGTCGCGCGCTTGGTGCGTCGCCGCGGTACGGCGAACGGTCGACCTACATACCGGCCGGGGCCCGACCTCCTCAAGTTTATTGCCAATCTTACAACATATACTTAGCGGCATACAACTCTAACAGACATTTTCTTCTATCACTATTGAGGATCAGGAGAGTTTGGATAGGGTTGGCACTTGGACATTCTGATGAATTTAACATAATATAACTGCTGTATCCGGTTAGATTGACCCCAACATAGTTGGGAAAAAGCAGATGATGATAACATAACATAACATAACATAACATCATACCTGTTTTCCCCGAAGAGTTAGGCAGAGGTGTACCTTCCTATAGTACACCCACATTTCGCCAGTTATATCTAAATTCCATTTAATAGGGGCAAGCTTATCGCTACCAAGCGCACACAAACCCAGACTCCGGGCTGCTATTCAGAAATTCCTGATGGAAAAACGCAGTGACACTTTTCCCGGCCTGGAAATCGCATACAGGACCTCGTGCTCAGCAGTAGCGCTTGCAACCACTAGACTAACGAGGCAGAGGAGGCTGAAGAATTTATTAAAATAAGTATTACTAGCTAGCTATCATACCACTGGTTTAACGGCTTTATCATTTTAAAGAGAAGAATGTGTCCAACAAATAAACTTAATGCTGCGGTCCCACGGCGCGCTTTCTCCTAGGGCAGATCGTACCAGGCTAGGCCGACAGGCCGTGAGAACCGACGATCCGATGAGGCCTGTGGTGGGAATGCTCGGCACCAGCCGCAACAGGTCTCGACAGCGAGGCTACGCGCCAGGCGGCGACAGGCCGTGGAACCGCGGCTTTAGAACTACCAAGAGGCTTTACAGAAGAAGTAGACGTAATAGTCTTTTACCAATCAGCCAAGAGGCCTTGCGCATGAATACGCGAAGGTCAAGCAGCAAGTTCTGGGCTAAAGGTCATAACTGTGTTTAGGCATGTTGGTTGCGTGCATTTTGTCACGCGGAGACTACGGAATAACACATTCTTAATGAGTTGAGTCTTTTGGCTCTTGGATCTTTTGGTGCAGTAGACTGACCGTGGCAATCACCAGGAAGAGTCGCTTTTTAAGGCCAAAGCGCCAGGGTTGCCCGGGAAGTTAAAATTACCCTGTTCAATTAAGTACTATTTCATGAAATCATGACATTTGACGCCAATTCTAAAGTTAGAATTGGCGTTGTATTGATGATTCTAATAATGATCATAATTCTGTTTACGTATTTTTTACGGTTGCAAATCGTATTTTAATCAACATACAACAGGTTGTATTAGTGTCAGGACACTGACCTGCAAATTGCAAAAAAAGGTTTAAAAAAAAAAACAACCGACCTCCAAAAAAAACACTACAAAGTGAAAAATAACTTTAATTTCGGAAGTCGGTGTTTTGTATTTTCGTTTTTTGCCACCGACTTCCGAAATTAAAGTTATTTTTCACTTTGTAGTGTTTTTTTTGGAGGTCGGTTGTTTTTTTTGTAAAAAGTTTTTATTTTTCACTTTTTAGTTGTGGTACCTACACCACACATATTCGAATACCACTACCTGCTACCAGTGACAGAAACTTATCATGTCATCTACATACTAAGTGGGAAAAAAATAAGTATTTTGTAGCTAACTCAAAAACTATCCAAGCAAAGTTAATAAAATTTATATGGGACCAATTCGAGAGCACACCCTTTCAAACAAAAAAAGAATTTTCAAAATCGGTCCACAATTGACGGAGAAATCGGTGGACATACATAAAAAAAAAAAAAACAAACATACGCGACGAACATATAACCTCCTCCTTTTTGGAAGCCGGTTAAAAAGAGCTTGCTTAGCGCATCTTCATCATCGCCCTTAAGACGACCCCAGTATCTTTGAGTGATTATCAATTTCCTGGGTCCTCATGAAAGTAATTTTCCTTATAAAAGAGCTCCAAGATCTCTTGTGGTGCACTTCAATGCGACTCCTAAGCACTGTTTGGAGTAGACTAGCCCGTAGATTTGCCTAATTTTATGTCTATTTTCCTAGAATTTTGAGGTAATGCATAAGGTTCCTCAAAGCCTTAAAACGATGGAGGTTTCATTCAAATGACATGCAAATAAACATGAGTAGTTTCTAAGGAGCTACAGCCTCTAACCTTGACATTACAGCTTGTGGGACATACCTACATAACATATAAATAGTAATTGCTTTAAGAAATATTGTTTAAGACCTGTTTCCAATTTCTTCAGGGTTTCTGTATGGACTGTAGACACAAGTCTACTGAATGAGTCAATACTTTTAAGGGTTCTGTACGCGAAGGGTGACAAACGGAACCCTATTACTAAGACTCCGCTGTCCGTTCGTCCGTCTGTCTGTCAGCAGGCTGTATCTCATGAACCGTCACAGGTGGACAGTAAAAATTAAATAAAGTTAATAATAAAACGCCGAATAAAAAAACATCTCTCTCATTCTTTTATGGGGACATGTAATAGAAGTGTTTTTTTCGGTGTTTTTTGCTTAATATGTTATGTAACCCTTCTCGTACGAGTTGAAGTTACACTTGGCCGGTTTTTATCAACGTTATGATACGATCACATATAACAGGCAAATTCATTCATAAAACTTTTTCATTCATAAATAACACACGCAACAACCAACGCATATCATTGCGTCACAAGATATCAGAAACTCGACTTCCTCCTTCAACATCCTTATATTAAAGGTTTTTTAATCTGTTCGATATTTGACATATTTCGTCAAGACGTTAACTAATTCGTGCATTTAACCCAGTTCGTCACGGAACTCAGTGACTCAGAGCACGGATCTTAGTTATGACGGAATACAAACTTGTTTTGTTTATTTGCACTTGTGTATAGAGGTACTTGGTAAGGTCAGAATAGTGTTAGAGTTATTCATAGGTTACGGTCTAAAAATGTGTTTGGGTGACCCTGAGGATGCCAGTCAAATATTAATGTGCATGACTGTCTGTGTCGTTAAGGAAAAAGGTGTGCCTGATGTATTCATTTGATGACATCCTTCGATAACAAATCGGGTGTGATCCTGTGAAGCATTATAATACGTAACTTGGAAGCAAATGTTATGTATTCGTGTCCTGGGAATTGCGTTTCTGGTTAAGTGTTATTTTTATTGCAGGATCTGTGGAAACAGCTGACCTATTTCTTACGTTTACAGGAGGTTATGTAAAGTTGATGATCCAAAAAACGTTGATGGACGATGGCCCAATATTTTCTGTTCAAACCTGTTTTTTTTTTGGTTCGGGAATTATCAAATAACTTCTCCCGCTCTGGCCGGAGCGGGAGGGCGTGTCAGACTCATACTGACTAAAACCCACCCGTGTTCCTTCGGTTGTCTGTATGTTGCCAGGGCCCAGGGTAACCCTTTCGGACTTTCCCGCGACCCTGAAAGATATCGCACCTACGTTTATTTTACATTTCCCAATAGTCATATTGATTCTAAATGTCAACGAAAAGATCTAAATCCAAATTTCTCTAGCCATCCATCTTTAGAAAATCAAAACAAACAGCACTCGAACCTACCTACAACTGCGCACATACCATTTGTAACGGTCGTCCTACATACAGCTTTTGATCCCTCGTTGCAAGACCACTAACTGTCTTGTAAGTTGTATCACATATTCAGACCATGTTAATTTGTCATGTGTTATGTACTGTGTATTTGTTTTGTTTGTTAAATAACTATGTATTGTGTGGCTATCTTTGGTGATGGTATAGGCAGTCGGTTCGAGTAATCTCTGCATTGAAAAATTGCAAAATATTACAGATAACATCACTTCGGATACCATTGTGTTACGCAAAATTGCCGTGCATAAGTCTCGCAAAAACTTGAAAATGGCTCGACCGATTTGTTTTTCTTTTATTTGTTTTGTTTGTCTCAATACTGGGGTGGTTTGGGAAAAAAAAAATTAGGAAAAATCCAAAGGAACAGCCGGACAGCAGGAAAATAGTACGAAGTTCTCCGGGTCATCTAGTAAAAATAAAAATCCTGGTGAGAATCCTAAATGGTTGTTTTGATAATTCCGTTAGCATCCTTGCCTGGTACCACGGCGGCCATCCCTTTACCGAAAGTAAAGATTCAGCTCAAAAACGACCATTGCTGAACGTTCAAAGGGTAAAAAGCAAAATGTTATTTTATTTACAAACAGTGATTGCTTGTGTTATGTCTTTTTTATTTTTATTAGCAGACAAAAAGATGATATTCATTCATTCCCTTATTCAACATTTAAGTAGGTCAAAGGTCTAAATCAATCTTTTCTGTAAATTCAGACTCAGTTTCTTGAAATGACAAAAATATACATCAACCTGCTTCATCCTAATACTGGGGAAATGCCCTCATGAATTTCAGTTACTTCTACCCAGAGTCCATGAACAATTGCAGTTAGTTGCTTCTTATTTTTGTCCCGCTCACTTACCAGTTAACATCATCATCAGCCTATAGCAATCCACGGCTGGACATAGGCCTCTCCAATTGCACGCCATTCAGCTCAATTCTCGGCAACTCTCATCCAGCTTCTACCAGCCACCCTGCGAAGATTGTCGCTCCACCTAGACTGAGGGCGTCCTACCTTACGTTTGCCGATTCACGGTCTCCACTCAAAAACACGTCTACCCCAACGGTCATCGGTTCTACGGCTGATATTGGCCCATTGTAACTTCAGCTTGCTTATTCTGTGAGCTATGTCGAAAACTTTGGTTCTCTGCTCAATAACCTCGTTCCGGATTCGATCTCTCAGAGAGACTCAAAGCTCGCTGAGTTGACCTTGAATTTGTGGACCAGCCGTTTCGTGAGTGTCCACGTTTCGACTCCGTAAGTCATAACAGGCAGGACGCACTGATTGAAGATCTTCGTCTTTAGGCTCTGTGGAATACGTGCCGAGAAGACTCCAGGAAGCTTTCCAAACGCTGCCCAGCCCAGCTGAATTCTTCTGTTAACTTCCCTCTCAAAGTTGTTCTTCCCAAACTGCAGAGTTTTCCCGACGCGAACGTATTCTCGAACAACCTCGAGAGCACCGCCATCGACAGCAATCGGTCCCAGAGTGATGTGGTCGTTGAACATAACCTGGGTTTTGTCCAAGTTCATCCGAAGGCAATGCTTATAGAAGAATGAACTGGGCCATCCAGAACATAAACCTGCCTCATTAGTCTAGTGGTTGCAAGCACTACTGCTGAGCATGAGGTCCTGGGTTCGATTCCCTGGTCGGGCTAAGTGTTATTGGCTTTTTCCATTAGAAATTTCTCAGTAGCAGCTCGGAGTCTGGATTTGTGCCCGATTGATGGCAATAGGCTCGCCTCCTATTACATGGGACTTAAACATAACTGGCGAAATATGGGTGCACTGTGATACACCTCTTCCGAACCATTCGGGGAATACAAGCTTGATGCTATGTATGTTAACATTAACATTTCAATCCAAAAGCCACCCAATAATTACACTCGCAACATTATCGAATATGTCCGTTTAGCCGCCCCGCCCTAACCACAGTTGGTATCCATAACTTGGAGCTATCACTAACGGTTGACCCACATCGAGTTACTTAACGAGAGAACACAGTTACATCCTGATATGGTTGCTCTCAGAACTGGGATGGTGAGATAACTGTCGCCGGCTTATTATGTAGATCCTGTTGTGCTGGATGTGGTAGTGTTGGTCTGAAAGGAAGGTGCCTTTCTTATGTTAACAGCTTAAAAGGTGAGAGCCGTAGCTGTGCTGTGGGCTTTCTATGTGATTTACTTCGTTAGTCAACCATACAATGCACAATTGTGAGGAGTAACAGTGTATATAATCGCTCATTGTTTTGTAGTCCTACTTATAATATAATATAATTTATATCTTAATATATATAAATTACGTGTCACGTTGTTTGTCCGCGATGGACTCCTAAACTACTTAACCGATTTTAATCAAATTTGCACACCGTGTGCAGTTTGATCCAACTTGAAAGATAGGATAGGTAGGGTAGGTAGGATAGGTAGGGTAGGTAGGGTAGTAAGTGATAAAGATGGTCCACCCCAAACATTTATATGGCAAAACAACGTTTGCAGGGTCAGCTAGTACATATATATATTATATTATATATATATTTCTACTAATCCTATCCTACTATATAGGATGTTTGGCAGAACGTTGAACATACGAAAATGGTGGTTAGGTGGGGTCATCTGCTACTTACTCAGCCCTAATTTATTTGGCCCTGGCCTCCTGGATAGTTTAAATTTTTTTTTTTCTTCTAATTTCACCACTTTCTTAACTTTAAAGTGTAATTTTTATTAAAAATGGGTAAAACAGGCAATTTTTTTTTTTTTTTTAAATCTTTTATGTTGGCAGATTCTTATAAAATTATTGCTTTATTCAGATGTTAGCTAGAAAAATAGTTATGAGCCCTCAAACTTACAGAAAAATTTAAAAAATACTTAAATCTTAATTTCAACTTGCATTAAAAAAAAAAACAAGGGCCAAATAAATTAGGGGTGAGTAAGTAGCAGATGAACCCACCTATCCACCACTTTCGTATGTTCAACGTTCTGCCAAACATCCTGTATATATATAATATTATAAACGCGAAAGTTTGTGAGGATGAATGAATGTTTGTTACTCTGTCACGCAAAAACTACTGAACGGATTTGTATGAAATTTGGCACACAAATAGTTTATAACCTGGATTAACACATAGGATACTTTTCATCCTGATATTTCCACGGAATCGAGACGGGTGAAACCGCGGGGCGCTGCTAGTATTATCATAATTGCTACACTCAAAGGATATTCAAACTAGGCGCCGGAAATCTGACAATTAATTATGTGATTGATGTCAACTCAAAGCCTCTCTGAGTAATGATAAGTAAGTACCTGTACCGGGTCAACACTGTTCCATTTTAGTTGAACAACTTTTGTTGTTTAATAAAAAATACTTTAAATTGAAATTCTGTTCAGACGGTTCAAATAGCTTTCGACTTAGCAGTTGATCAACTGAAATCGAACCGTGTGAACCCGGTATTAGATAGACTGAAATACGGGTCGTACATCTTGGGCTGTTCTCGCATAGCTTGTTCTTTGCAATTTAAGAGATGAAGATAAGAAGAATTATTAAATTTACCGAATTTGTCATAGTGCTTGTAGTCTTGGTGTGATCATTATACCCTGAAATCAAACAATAGACAAAATTGTTATTTAACTATTGTCGTGGAGTTTCTTGCCGGCTCTTCTCCATAGGAAGCGATCAATTGGAACCGTGCACCTAGCTTCTGACGTTTCATAAGTGCCCTTGTAGGTTTATGTGAAATAAAATATTTTGAATTTGGATTTGAATTTGTTGTTGTCAATTTTTGTTTTTATTATTTTTGACTGTCGAATACGAGGCTTTTGGCTATTTTTTATTTTTTTTTATTATATGTCCTTATTTGTGCAGAATAAACAATTTTTGTTTATTTCTTTTGTGATGTCTCTTTTCGTTCACTAAGCTAAGACCGGCCTACGTATTAGTTCAGGTTTATTTAATACTAGCTTCTGCCCGCGACTTCGTCCGAGCCTATAACCTTCCTCAAAAATTGGGCTATCGAATGCAAAAAGAATTTTTCGAATCCGACTGGTAGTTTCGGAGATTACCCCCTACAAACAAACAAACAAATTTTACCTCTTTATAATATTAAATAAGATATATATGTTTGATCCGGTCATTAGTGCGGACACGAAACGAATCGTAAGCACGCCACTGGCGACATCAAGTGATCTACTCACACCAAATGCGCGCTTCTACAGAGTCGTGATATTTTAAGGCCACGGCGAGGAGGGGATTCAGCCACTGATCGCATCGAAGATAAGACGTCGCGGAACTGTTCTCGATTCGTTGTGCTCAGTTATTATGTAAGTTGTAATTTGTGATCATTTTGTCAATTGGTGATTTTAAACGACGTCGCACCCAGTGTGTGTATAATTTAGCTAGTGTGATTAATTTGATAGTAAATTATAATGTGACCTGAACTGCAAACTATTTTTCTATTGCGCATTAACCAACACTAGTACACTACGCCCACAGTAGTTAAAATATCGCTGATAATAACGAAAGTTACATACCCGTCTCCGACACATATATAGATTTTAACCCCGAGTCCTATCCAGCCAGCTTCTATATCAGTCAAACGTAGTATTATCGGTTTACTGGAAGTGTTTGCGGATCTGAACCAACATGGCGATATATTTTCTTTACTTGTAAGCTAATTACAGCACAGTTGACCTCAGGCCTGTATAGTATAGACGCTTATTGAACGATTGTGATCGAAACCTAATATGTAGCAGCCATATCTGGATCTGAACGGGACTTGGGAACATGATATGAAGTTTATCAATATTTACTATTTTATCTGCCACGATTGCTGACTGTCTTGTTAGTCTATGGTCGCAAGCGCTACTGCTGAGCATGAGGTCTTGAGTTCGATTCCCGGGTCGGGCAAAGTTTGGGTTTTTTCAGCTGAAATTTTTCAGTGGCTCAAACTCAAAGCATTTTTTTCAATTAAACCATTTTCAGACACTTTTGAACTGTCAAAGAGTCGGACAGTTAGTCAGAAAGTTGAAGCTAGTTGCCTATTCCAAAACGTAGATCTCTATGGAGAAGAACGGGCAAGAAACTCCAAGGACACTCTTTTAAATATACCTAGATATTACAAAATCCTGTGTACATTATTCTTGTTGCTTCTATATGTGAGTACAATGTGCAAAAAATAATCAAAAGCAATTCTAAATAAGCCCTGGCAGATAAGAGATGACCAGTCTCAACTGATGGCACCCGTTCACGAACATGACGCGTGGATCAGCACCATCCATTTTGTAGGGAACCGAATGATCCAACCATGCAGCCTGGAGTTTGGATTTGTGCCCGGTTGATGGCAATAGGCTCGCCCCCTATTACATGGGACTTAAACATAACTGGCGAAATGTGGGTGTACTATAGGCACACCTTTGCCTAACCCTTCGGAGAATTACAGGCGTGATGTTATGTTATGTTAATTCAGATTAACTAACGCATTATTAACTAGTTTGTGGTTGGTTGCGTTGCGTATGGACCGTCATTAAATTAGTCTAGTGCTGTGACATTCTGTCTATTCATTGATGGTTTGAGTTTATGACTGGTTACATTAAATATCGTCGTGGATGACAGCCCTGAGGGATACTGTTCAATGCCAAACAATGTCAAAGTCATATGATGCATAAATTTTTGACAGTAAATGGGCGCGGGCTGTGAAAAGCTCCCACAAAACTATGAATGAGTAACTAACAAGCCATTCGTTGAATTTCTGAAGCATTTCCTGCTTCCGCTCTGTAAAAGTTCTTAAAACGAGAGCTACCACACCCGAAAAGTATTTTATTGTAGGTCGTGGGTTCGAAACCAGGCAAGCCCTTTCTATCTAATCTAACTAGCCTGTACTGTCCCACTGCAGGGCAAAGGCCTTCCTCTTTCTTTTCCACACAATTCTGTCCATTGCTAATGTCGGCCAGTCCTTTCGGTAGGTAGGAGTAAAGCTTGAAGCTCGTCCCGCCATCTTCGTCTCGGCCTGCCGCGATGTCGTCGTGCGTTTAGTGGGACCCAATCAGTAGTTTTTTTAGCCCATTTGTCATCTGACATGCGGCAGACATGTCCGGCCCAGTCCCACTTAAGCTTTGCGGCTTTCTGGGTAACGTCCGTGACCTTGCTTTATGCAAGCCCTTTATGTAAATAGTTTCATCACCACTGCTCTCAAAACGGTGAAGGAAAAATATCGTGAGGAAACCGGCATGTCCTAGAACCGAAAATTCGAAGACATGTGACATCTACCAACCCGCACTGGGCCCACGTGGTGGATTACAGTCCACTCCCTCTTGAAGATAGGAGGCTTGTGTCCCAGCAGTGGGAACATTATAGGCTGATTAAATACAGTGTGATTCTTCATAATGTGCACATATCGAAATGAGGGAATCTGTGCTTAATTTTATCAACGGTTTTTTTTTGTTTTTTTTTTACATTTTTTAATTTAAAAAAAAAAATTGTTCTCTTTGGCATCTTATTTATAAATTTTAAATTATTGTAAAAATTTAATTTAAAAAAAAAACAGATTTTTGCAAAAAAAACTTGTTTATTTTCAATTGACGGTAGTTTTTTTTCTCAATTTTCATTTTATGTAGACGCTTAATTGCTTCGAATCATTATGGAGTTTGTTTCATCGCGATAGATGATTTAGTTTAAAAGTTACACAGTTTTAATATTTTTTTTTTTAATTCCATAAAAAATATTAAAAAAAAAATAGATTTTAAAAATATTTTTTTGTCGTTAAAATTAAGCATAGATTTCCCTCATTCCGATATGTACACATTGAAGTTATTATTGAAAGCTTTTGATACATAAGCATCCGGGAATTCCTGTGGAAGTCAAATAAGCTTCAACGCAAAACCTTTACCTCCCTGTAAAGCTTAGCAGGGCAAGGCTTTTAACTAATCATTAAATATTTATTACGACTAAATGTTTATGAGTTTACCACAAAACACAATTTATAGTGAGGGGGACATTAAACTCAAGAATCTTTAACACCAAATTCAAAACGGCTAAATAAAAATAAATTCCGGGAACCATCAATTAATTACAAGTGCACACATAATTTTAAATCATTTATTACCTCACAATAAAAACTGTCAGTACTGACATAATAATTTATTTGAGTCTCATTATTTCCAGCTAAACTAAGCCTTTGAACACTGTGCAAAAAATAACATAATAACTTATCAAGGAAATAAACGGCTCACATTTTGTATACAGTTAGATCATTAAGCCCAGTGTGTCAAACTGTGCATAACGGGACAATGTTCGTTGACGCATCCAGTTTGTATGACCCAAATTTGAATAAAGCTAAAATTACATAAAGCCTTTTTTGATTTTGGCTGTTAAAAATGCTCTTTATTGGGGTCACATAACGGTGCGGAGGATGCGAGGTATTTCCTTTAAGAGTCCGGTTTCGATATCTTATTTGTTTTGTTACTCGATAATTATGCATTTTCATCATTTATCTGCACTGTTGTGCCTTAACAGAAGCATTTAAACTTGAGAAATGCTTTTTTTTCTTCCGCGAAATAAAATTAATAAAATTTAGAATTGGCAGCCTTCTTTTTTTTTTTTTTTGGTTGGGCAATTATCGAATAACTTCTCCCGCTCGCTCTGGGTGGAGTGGGAGGGCGTGTCAGACTCTTACTGACTAAAACCCACCCGTATTCCTTCGGTTGCCCTGTCGCCGGGGGCCACGATTTCCCTTTCGGACCATATTCGCAGCCTCGGCAGGCATTGGCCCTAGCGGACCTCATCAATTCTGCTGAGATCTCTTTGAGGCGCGCGTGGAACACAACGCGCCGTCGACCCGGGCTTGGTCCTTATCGGACGGCGAGCTACCCATTGATTTGTGCCTGGTTCATGGCAATAGGCCTGGCGAAATGTGGGTGTATTAGAGGTATACTTTTGCCTAACCCTTCCGGATACAAGCGTGATGTTATATTATGTTAAATTCTATTATAAGATGGCTACAGAGGGATGGAATAGGTGAACCTGGGCCAACGAGTCTTTGAAACAATACTAGACGGTTTAGCAAGAAGTGGTCCCTCGCTAGCTGGATCACTCTTAAAAGATCCATCTAGGGTAATTACTCCTTTAAGAGGAGGCTCCCTAAATTGTATGTTTATTTGCATTAACATTCTGAAACTGTCACGCATACAATCAAAATGGAACTTTAGTATATGATTTATTGGATCTTTTTCTTTCCGTGTACAAGACAGTTACGTAATTATAACATTTTCACATGATTTTTTTTAAATATTATTTAAATAAAATGAAGATTACTCAGCTTTTATGTCTAAAATAAGTATTCACAGTAAGAAAAATAGTTAATTATCCAGCCACAAGATATTTTTTTCTAGATTAATTATTACTTTAGTTATAAACGAAATAAGAATTGAGACTTATGCCATTTAGTTCCGTGCTCGAACACGATCAAACAGCGCACACGATATTCAACTTTATTACTGATGTGTTAGCGTTTAGCACATATAGGAGTGGCGGGATGCATGGGGGCGGAGCTTACGTGGAAATTGTGTTATTAAGAGTGCCTTCACCCCAAATTTTTCCAAAATTCCAATCAAGCCATTGTTTTAATACAAAAATATTTTAAGGGATTAGGCACAACGTGCAGCCAATGGCCAAACATGTGATTATCATCAAGTGTTCAGAGATTTCTTGACATCCGGCAGTGTTCCCAGCAGCTCAGGCATTTGGCTACCTTGTTGGTCCAGTGGTCGCAAGCGCTACTATTGAGCACGAGATCCGGGGTTCGATTCCCAGATCGGGCAAAGTGTTATTGGGTTTTTCCACCAGGAATTTTTCAGTAGCAGCCCGGAGTCTGGATTTGTGCCCGGTTGATAGCAATAGGCTCGTCCTCTATTACATGGGACTTAAACATAACTGGCGAAATGTGGGTGTACTATAGGTACACTTCTGCCTAACCCTTCGGGGACTACAAGCGTGATGTTATGTTATATTTGGAGATTGTTATGTTATGTTGAAAAGTGAACCATAAAACAACTGGTGCTTAGTTCACTTTTACAAAAGCCCAATGACCCATTTTCTTTCAGTCAATTACATACTTGCATAGTAATAAAATTATGTCATATTTACAAACTCATTTTATTTTTTATTTTTATTTTTTTGAGAAAAATATAGTGTGCAATTTTTGGTGATGAACCATCCTTAACAAAACACTTTTCAAAACAGATAGACTACCAATCATAACTGTACCCACTTTTTGCAATAATCATCTATAAATTATAGACTACGCCAAACCGACCTACCTTAATTCTGTGCCGCATAAATGTCACTTGGGGTGTAGGTTCGATGGCCGGTAACGGAACACATTTATCTGGGTCACAAGGCTTTGCTAATATCATCGCAACGCAACGGTACCCCGTTACCAGCAAGATCATACTACATTAGTGTTTGGGCCAGTTTAAGATGACCTTGGGCAAGTATGCCCGATGTAAAGTGTTGTATGACATGCTTAGGTCAAGTTAGGTGGTTGTAACTTGAGAAGGTTGTCCGAATGGGGTTATGTAACTGTGAGAGACACGTGTTTTGTGGTTCGTGGGAGTATATTATGTTATATGCAAGTGTAATGCGATTGAGGAAGTGAAGTATGGAGATAATAATGCAGGTAGTGTACAAGTATTTGTGTTTTAAATGTAACTTGGATAGCCCACCCCAATTTGTAGGTTGGCTGTGACAGGGTTAAAGAATCTGAAAGTGAGGGGGAATTTACATTTATTTGTGAGCTCAAAAGTACCAAATAACGCAGAAATAGTGACTTAGTGAAGGTAGCTGGAGTCCACTAGATGCGGGAAGCAAAGGATCATCTGGTTTCATCAATGATGGTCTGGCAGTTTGAGTAGTTTATGCGGTCTACCCAAATGTCCTTTCTTTGGTATTGTTCGTCGAGTTGAGCTCCACGATAACTGACAAATGCTTGCACTGACTGGACAGATCCACTCAGATCTGTATGGTTCTTTCCTCAAAAGACAATTTCAGATACTAATCTACATGGTACTCATATGGCCTGACCAAGATTATGTCTGGACTTTAAAAGAGACTGCGACCTGAGTTTATTTCGGCCTTTCTTCTCAGACGTAGTCAGATAGGAAACGCCGAACTCATCTAGCGTATTTTTTTAATATGACGTGTAAAAGTGATTCCGATATCCTATTTACAGAACAAACAATTTCTTTTCATCGTTTTCAGAATGCCCATTCGATATCTACTTTCAAATATCATGACTTGACACAACATGTGATGCCGAGGAATGATGAAAACGTCGTATTGAAAGTTTTGAGTATGAATGTGGATGGCTCTAAGAGTAGGGGAAGACCAAACAAACGATGGATTGACTGTGTGGAAGATGATATGGATAGAAAGGTGGAGTCTATCAAGATGACGACTAAATTGGTATAGGAGCAGTAGAATGATAATATAATCTTTATTATATATATAAAATTAATAATAATAAAGCTTCCGAAAAAAAAAATTACTTCCGAAAATCTGTGGTTGACTGTAATACTAAATTTCCAAAAAAAAAATACAAAACTTCCGAAAAAATACAAAGTTTCCGAAAAGTATATGTTGTGCTACAAAAGTTAGTGACAGAAACGAATCGCTGCAAAACCGACTCCACGTAGTCTTGTCTGCCCTACCCCTAGAGTGTAATTTAAGCCCACGTAGGCGCGGAAGGGCAAGGCGGCCCGCGAGTTGAGGAGCAGGTGGTTTTATGGTGAGCGTTAAAACCATCTGCGACGATAAGCTCGCGTGGGTCCGCCGGAGCCTCGCAGCGCCGGAGCCGTGACAGAAACCATGCCTGCTGCATATTTCATGCTCGCTTGCATGCTGCATGCATGGTGTATGCTTGTTAACATGTTTGAAAAATATTACATCAGCAAATTCTGTATTGATTTTTCGGAATTTTCAGTATTTTATTCGGTCGTTTCTTTATTTGTATTCACATATAAGTGTCGAAAAATTAGTATTTATAGCAGTGAATTTCATATTTTGAGTATGCACATATTTTAATTTTTTTACTACCCATATAAAATTCTCGTGTCACAATGTTAGTTGCCATACTCCTCCGAAACGGCTTGATCGATTTTAATGAAATTTTATATGTATATTTGGTAAGACTGAGAATCGGTTGTAATCTATTTTTCATATCCCTAAGTGATAAGGTTGCTCCACCCCAAACATTTATATGGCAAAACAACGTTTTCCGGGTCAGCCAGTGATGTTTTAAAATGCGGTTATTGCTATTTCGTTCAACAAATTACAAGAGCTCGTGGCTAAGTAAGAACAGCCACACGGGTCGATTCACCAGGTTAAGCTACGCTTGCCGAGGTTAGTCCGTGGATGGGTGACCATCTTGACATATCGAGACTCCTCCGTGCCTCGGAAAGCCCGTGCTTTCCCCAGCTGTCATTCGTGGATCTTTGACAGTCGTTACGGGTCGTCAGAAGCCCGAAAGTTTGACAACCAGTCTTACCAAGGGATATCGTATTCTCCAGTTACTGGGTTGTGGAGGTCAGATAGGCAGTCGCGCTCCATGTAAAATACTGGTAATCAGCTGCATCTGGTTAGACTGGAAGCCGACCCTAACATAGTTGGGAAAAGGCTAGGCAGATGAAATTACAAGAACTTACACGAGCTCTGACAGCAGGCCCACTTACCTACCAATCAGAGACTTGATAAGCCTATATGGAATCAGGGGATAACCCATGATTTTTACGTTAAAAATGATTTCATTGGAATTTCCTTTTTAGGGTTCCGTATCCGAAGAGTGGCAAACGGAAACCTATTACTAAGCCTCCGCTGTCCGTCCATCTGTCTGTCAGCGGGCTGTATCTCATGAACCGTAATAGGTAGACAGTTGAAATTTTCACAGATTGGATATTTCTATTGCCACTCTTAATAAAAATTTAACAAAGTTAAAAATTTAAGGGGTCCCCTCTTTGAAACTTTTTGATTTTGAAAAAAAAAATCTTACACTGGCATGTGAGGTGCAAATTTTTTGAACCCATAGATTAGACACAAATATAATTTTTATTTATTTTTATCTTCAAAAATAATGAAATAGGGGTCCGTAAAAGTTGTCAGTTTTAGACCATTTTTGTACAAGCTCTATCGCAACAACTAAACAAGTAAGTAATTAAAAAGACTTCTGTATAGCATGTACCATATACTGTATATAATCAATAAATACTAAAAATGCCGATTCATTAGGCATTTTATTTAAATATGGGTGATTTTCTGCAACTGCAAAAAATTACTAATTCATAGT
Organism: Agrochola lychnidis; assembly: GCA_963680765.1. Classification (NCBI taxonomy): domain Eukaryota; kingdom Metazoa; phylum Arthropoda; class Insecta; order Lepidoptera; family Noctuidae; genus Agrochola; species Agrochola lychnidis. The sequence goes on along the minus strand of OY796869.1, from coordinate 7,864,024 downwards.
ATCATTATGAAGTACAATTTTATCTTTGCCATTTTAAAAATTTAATTAATATGATATTTATGACGATGATGATATTCTTCGTGTAGTATTTTCATTTCATTGCTAAATATTGTATGGTGGTACAGAACCCTTCGTATGCGATTCCGACTCGCACTTGGCCTATTTTTATGTACCTAACATTTATTTTCAGTTCGTCAAATCATTAATTTATATAGTTATCAATTAGGGATAAATGTGCATATTAAATAAGTATTGTATTAAATAATTAGGTAAGGGAAAATGTTATCAGAAGCCATTGTTATAATTTAATAAATTCATTTTAATTTTACGGGTGACTTTTTGAATCATACTGTTACAGGACGATTCTGGGTAAACCTTAAATAATTGAATTTTCTCTTAGTAACCATTTGAAATAAGGTTACACATTTCAACAAACCTTTTTTACAGTCCGTTCAACCGATTTTGACTTCTATACCGTAGACATAAGGATGGCATTAAAAGCAAAAAAGTGGTAAAAATACCAACTGTTTACTGCAGCTGCCATTTGTCATGCCACCAACGCAATAGAAGTCAAAATCCGTTGACCGGACTGTAAAAAAAAGGTTTGTTTAAAAGTCTAATCTTATTTCAAATGGAGTATAGTTTACAGCAGGATACCTATGGCTCTTTGTAGAAATCCGCTGGATATAGGCACCAGTCGTAGTTGCGTGGCTTAGGAGTAGTTTATACAATGTCGCCCATGGGCATGAATGACCACTCGTATTTTTCTGAAAATATATGAAAAATTATCGAAAATCAACTTTAAAAGAGGGGTAAAAAAAGAAAAGGGAAAGGGGAAAATATTATCTACTCATTTGCCCCACCAGTGGGTTGGCTTGGTGGGGCAAAGTGGAAGTATTCATATTATCTTCTATCGATTCGGCCTGTGTTATATTTTGATTTTGTATTTTATTTATGTTTTTTTTATTTGTTTATTGTATTTTTTTATGGATCATGTGGTCTGCAGTAAAGATTTTTATATAAATATTTATTTTTATATAGGTAAGAATAGCTCGATTGGATTTAGATAGTAAGGTGGAAGCTGACTCTAAAGACTCGTACAGACCAGCGCGATATCGCGCTGGTCTGCACGAGCCTTTAGGGTGCGTCGAATGAACTTAAGAAAACAGTTGGAATGGGCAACTAGCTTCACCTTCCTTACTGACTTGACTCCTTGACAATTCAAAAGTGCTTGCTAATTGATTTAACTAAAATAACCTATTTATGTACTTGCGTACCTATTATTTTTGTAATTAATTATGTTTATTTTTGAAGTGAAAACTTCTTTAGGCGCGTTGGGCATTTTTGAGATGGGACACTGATACGACACCAGCTTTTGACCATTAAAAAGACATCAACGCGTTGATTACCGCGGTGCCGATTTTTTTCAAGTTTTCACTTCTGTCGGCACTCCCGGAGTGCCACTGTTTTTTAAGCTATTGCATAGCTTTTATCGCGGGCTTTGAGCGCGGCGATCGAATCAAGAAATTCCGTAACGAAAAAAACCTAACACCCCCCACTCCATCTACCATGTAATGACGGTTCCCATGACAACGTGATGTTGAACGTGAACGTAATTTTTGTTTTATGTCATCACGTCATCATCCCAAGTGTAGCGTTGACAAATAGGAAGTATGGAGTTTACAAATGCTATGCAATAGCTTTACCGCGGCAGTCCCCGAGTGCCACACGTTTTTTTTTTTAAATTATTTTATTGTTCTCAAACAGAGAGCACCTGCCATCTTATCTCTTCACCACCCTTGTTTGATTGGTAGAGAGTGTCTAAGGCATTAAGTCCGCCTTTGCTTATTTATGTGCGAGAAGTATAAATAAATAAATAAATGTGTTGTGTTTGAGAAGCATTCGTCTTTCAAGGCACACCATGGATTTTGCCTTTTTAAGTAACAATGGGTTTTTGGGGTATTCGTGGTCTGGACTCCTAATTATCTTTATCAGTTAGTTCCCTGTTAAAATGGCACTGGCTGGCCTACACTAGACTTTCCGTATCGCGGTCAAATTCCTAGAAATCTTCTTCCTCAAACGTCATTAAAAAATTAATAATTTGAAGCCAGTTCCTAACCGTAATTAATTCTATTTCTAGTTTCAATTCAGCTGGTACTAAGGAAAACGTTATCAAAGTCAAATTAACTAAATTAAACTGAACGTACTCCGTCAAAGTTACAGGAAATCGAGGGTAGGGCTCTACAATTAGCTAATGTCACTGATAACAGCTGATAATGGGAACCACATACGATCTCGTAACCACAGGGGCATGACCTCATGACGTCAAACTACGATCTTCTTAGCGTAGCAACACGTCCGAATATTACGCGGCGTAAATTCGGCGTGCTTGCGCCTACAATGCTTTTAAAATTGATTACTACATGAGGCCGAACTTACGTCGCGCAATTTGCGTATACATATTTGTATCGGAAAAAAATAAACTGTCTATATAAGATACTCTGTCCAAACAAAGGCGCGGAAAATGTATTGATCCACTATTATGAAGTGATAAGTAGATACAATAATTATAAGCAGATAGTAAGTTAATTAGCCGGATAATTAATTGATTTCAGTAATATATATATAATTATTATGTTACTAGGGCATCATAGCTTGTTAGTAATGTAATATAGGATTTATTATTGTAATTAATTACGAAGAATGTACCAGTTGCTGGTCGGTCACACATACAGTGCGAGTCTTCATAATGTGCACATATCGAAATGATCCTGGGAATCTATGCTTTAATTTATCGACGGAAAAAATGGTCAAAAAAATTTTTTTTTTAATTTTTTTGTATCAAAAAAAATTTTTTTTTGTTCTCTTGGGCATCTTATTTATAAATTTTACAATTATTGTAAAAATTGATGAAAAAAATAAAGATTTTTGCTAAAAAACATGTTTATTTTCAATTGAGGGTAGTTTTTTTTTCTCAATTTTATGTGGAAGCCTACTTACTTCCAATCATCATGGAGTGTGTTTCATCGCGATAGCTGATTCAGTTTAAAAGTTACAATTTATTTTATTTTTTTATTTCCATAAAAACTATTAAAAAAATATTTGGATTTTTTTAAATATTTTTGCTGTCGTTAAAATTAAGCATAGATTCCCTCATTTCGATATGTGCACATTATGAAGAATCACACTGTATATTTTTAGTTTTATAGATTATATTTTTTAAATATTTGCACTTCTTTCGTGAGTTTCGTTTAAAAAAAAAAAAAACGAGCGACCCTTGCAGTAGTCGCATATGACGTGTACCATCTGACGGCCAACTGTGTTTGTGACCTTGAAGCGGGTAATCCACTCTATCACCGCGCACGTTCATTGGTCAAATCAAATAGCGCGCGCTTCCCCGGCTTCCTGTTACACACTTCCGTCCCTTTTCACGAAATTACTCCCACAGATTTCAGGAAAGCGAGAGGAAAAATGTTGTACATAAAAAATAAAGAAAGAAAAGAAAAGAAAAATAAGTTTAATGTGTGCACGTGTGTCACAGACACACGTGCATAAAAAAAGAGAACAATACAATAAAATAAAACAATACATTTAAATATAATAACGAGCACAAATAGAAATATGCGGCAGCTGCTGGCACGTCATGACTGTGGCAAGAAGGCTTCCACTCAGCATGATGCTGTGGTGTAAAATCACAATGTTTAACATAACATCACGCCTGTTTTTCCCGAAGGGTAAGGCAGAGGTGTATCATTATCTTATAAGTGCACCCACGTTTCGCCAGTTATGTTTTTAAGGCCCATGTAACAGCGGACGAGAAGGGTGAGGGGGGGGTGGCTAATTTCACTTTATTTATTTTTATAAAATTAACCATTTATGCACATACATATAAACAGACAAGAAGAGAGGAACAGAAAAATACGTACAAACGTGATGCTTATTTCTAAAGAAATCTCTTCCAGCATACCTGCGATAGGAAAGTATATAAAAAAAGAGATGTAGACAACGTGTGTAAAGAGTAGAAGAGAAAAAAAAATCAAGGCAGAAAAAAATACAATTCATTAATATAAATATAAACATACAATAAGAGAATATACACAGACAAAATACTAATACTATACTACACTACTTACTCTAATAATTTACATAAGAAGGAACAATACGCAAAATCCTTAAATGTTGCCAGATATTTAAATACTACCTACCTACTTTGTGAAAACTGTTACATGTACTACAAACTATTTTATACCGGTTGATTTTTTTTACCGTCTCGAAATTTATACAGGGTGTTCTACCCATGAATATAAACAACTTTCACTATGGGAGCAACTCTGAAATCACGAAAAAAATCAGCTGTTTATACAAAAGTTCAATACCTACTTGACCAAAATGTATGAAACAGCAGATTTTTTTTCGTGAGCTCAGAGTTGCTCCCATAGTGAAAGTTGTTTACATTCATGGGTAGAACACCCTGTAAAAATTTCGAGACGGTAAAAAAAATCACCCAGTATAAATAAAGATTATATTAAATAATCCACACAGTAAGTATAAGCCATTGGGAAAGAAAAAATACAGTTAACATTTAGCTCCATCACCTTATTTATAATCACTAATAATTATTGATAAGATAAATAAAAACAATTAATAACAATTAATTACATTAACATAATTTATTTAATATACCAGGAACGCATAAACAGTGAAAAGATTCTTTCAAACAAACTTAGAATAATTAGAATTAATGATAAGCCTTTATCATTTCTTGATAATTTTCAGTTACAGTTGATTGGGCATTATTTGATAAGATATATGAAGAGTGTTTGTTTACATACCAAATTAATTATGTTTGGCCATTAAGTAACTACTTGTACCAGGGTATCATAAATGTTAAGGGATTTGCAAGTATTTTGTCGTCAATTGAGTTGTAATGCGGTAACATTGAACATTATAGGAAAACGTTATCATCTAAAAGTAGGTTACTTTTATGAAAAAATAGCTGTACATTGTGTCGCATCGCATCGTACCTATTACTTCGTTTTCGCTTAACGTTCTTCCTGACTTATTTTCTTTTTGCTCGGCTTCTAAGGGTCTTAGCATAATGTTAAATAACTTATAACCTTCCTCAAGAATTGGGCTATCAAATGGGTTATGAAACTGTTGCATAATAAGGGGTATTAAAACATGAGTGTGTGTTTAAAAACCGAGCCGTAGGCGAGGTTTTTAATAGTATCACACGAATGTTTTAATACCTAGTTATGTGCAGTTTCATACACTACTTTATCTACTCTCAAACATTGGGATTGAAACAAATACTAAATAAAAGATCAAAGTTAAAGAACAAGAATAAATTAAAAAATCCCACGAAATTCAGTAAGTACAATAAAACAAATGAATGTCGCCTGCAGCAGCACATCACCGCACATGCGCTACAGCGGGTGCTGCTGTCCCCCGCCAAAAGTTGATGGAAACTCTTTGATGATATCAAGAAATCAAGAAAAGGATAGAAAGTGCGTTGAAGCGAGTAAATGTATAGGTTAGAACGGAATAGACATAATATTCAACATTTACCCGTTGGACACTCTAGTATCCGCGAAACAAGCGACGACGGCCTTTTCCCCATGGACACTGTATTATCCAGAATCAATGCAGCGGCTATGAGGAAAATAGCCTGGACTCGTTCCTCAACCCTCAACCCTTCAACAGCTCAACCCCTGAGCAACTCTGAACGTTTTTTTGGAACGAAGTTCGCATGCACGTACTCTACACACTTGGCAAATGAGAGCTAGACTGAAAAAACTGTAACATTTTGACCATCACGACACTCAAACGTTGTTAATTCATTTAATTGTGCCTGTTATTTAATCCTTACATATTTTAAAACAAAGTTCCCCGCCGCGTCTGTCTGTCTGAACGAGATAAACTCAAAAACTACCGAACGGATTTTCAAACAGTTTTCACCAATGGACGGAGTGATTCATGCGGAAGGTTTTAGTGTATAATTCATTAAAGTTTTGTGTAAATTGGCTAAAATTTGACGATTATCGATGAAGATGTCGGAAAAAATCATGTCGACTGGTAGCTTTATTGGCGTGCACCGCGGAAATCGTAAAAGTTACATCAAATTTATATTCTACAGTATTGTTCATCTTAAAAAGTTCTACAAAAAAGTCCGCGATGGCATATGTCTATCTTCTAAGGATGACCCACAGTAACCATTATTGTATATCAGAATTTGATAAAAAATTTAACTGTTATTTGCGAAGCTATTTTGACCGGTATTATAAGTAATCCAATAATAATAATATGTTATTAAAATTGGGCATTTAATTTAGATTAAAAAATGCCTTGACATTATGTCATTTAAATAAATAGTTTAAAAGATATCACAAATTCAAAATTACGCGTAACTACATAATTATGGTTAGCAACGCGGGCGCAATGACCTTTCCTCGGTTATTAGGTATGTAATCCCGGTAGTACGTTCCCGTGGGATATTTTTCAACATTCACGCGGGCGAAGTCGCGGGCAAAAGCTAGTACTTAATATAATACGAAAAAAAACTTTGTTCCAACGGGTGTCCCAATGGCACTTTTCAACTTTTTAGTTTTTAGTACGAACAAAGGCGTGGGCAAGACAAGTTATACAACGTGTAACGTTAAATGCGCAAAACCTGAAAATTGTTTTATCAGATTAATAAGCAGAATCAATGGGGATAAAAACTGCCATTTGCTCACTTCAGATGTCGCTATCATTGTCCGTCCGTAAATTTGACAGCTAGCTGTCAATATCCATACATTTTTTGTAAACAATCAACTTCTTTTACGCCTAATTAATTAATATGCCCCTTTGCGCAGCTGTTGACTGCAAAAATCCGGGGACCCATGTATTCCCCAAAGATCTTTAAAGAAGAAAAGTGTGGGAGAGAGGTCTCCGAAGAAAAAATTGGAAACCAAATAATTCGTCGAGGTTATGTGCTATACATTTTAAACCTGAATACTTCTATCAGACAAATGCGTATACAGGTGATGCTCTTTTTCATAATACAGAGAACTTAAGTGTGTTTTCATTATAGGTATTTGTGAATATTTATTTATATACATTATACTAAGGTTGTGTTGTTAAGATTATCTTTTAATCGACCAAAGTAAATACTCGTATGTCTAAGTAGCAAGCATCTATGCAGCATTCGCTTTATTGCATTGTATTTAATACCTTCATACCAAACTACCTACTGCCTAATATTAACACATATTCTGCACTAAATCCTACCGAAAGGACTGGCCCGCAGTGGCAGTGGACAAACGTGTGTGGAAAAGGGAATGGGAGGCCTTTGCCTAGCTGTGGGACATTACGGGCTAAATAGATAAATATATCTTCCACTCATCATATTTGTATTTTATGTTTCGCACATAGATAAGTAGATCATAGATCCTTTTTGTCTGTTCTAGGTGATGAAAATATTTACAAAAGGCTCAGGAAGACTGCTGTACCCTCTATTTTTTCTTCTACTAAAGTCAAACCAGTCAACCCCTTAGCTGAAGACAGAGCAAATAGACTTACAGAGAAATGAGAAAAAACAATGTTTTGATACATATAGTAATAAAATTGCTGGACCAAGCCATGTTCAAACCCGTGATAGTTATGAAGAGCAATATAAAGACGAGGAACTTACAATGTTTAACGAAATATAAATTTTTCCTAGCACACCATTGGAGCCAGATGATGGGCCAGAGCGGGACCAACATACTGTATCATCAAGACATACTCAAGTGAATTTTGTGTACATTTATGGATCTATAAAGAACTATAAAAACAATGACAGTATCATTGCTTTCTACACAGGTTTTGAAACCTATCAAAAGTTCTATTTTGTGTGTTCGACATTAAGTGTAATGTAAGTCATGTCAAGTGTAAGTCATGTGAATAATATTACTTTTGAAAATGTTATTTATTTCAATGTGATTTAATTTTTTATTTATTATTTAATGTAAACCAAATATTTGATCCTAGTTTATTGCATTATTGCTTTGTTTTTACATAATTCTAAATCAGCCATTATTAGAAATTAATTGCAGTCATAAAAATGTAAAATTCTAATATACAGTGCGTGGTGTTAGCTTTTAAGTAATTGTTGCACTTATAAATGTATATTGTGTAGTTTTAAAAGAAATGTAATGTGTAAACAATAGGCTAACCTATTAATTAATAAATAAATAAGTCAACACGTTCATGTTGAACGTTTGTTAGGTTTGACAAAAAAATTACAGTTTTGTGCCCCTCGCATCAGATATTTTTTGTTTGTCTTATGAGCTGTAACTTTAGAGAATGTATTATGTAATATGCATTGTGTATAAGGAGATAAATAAAACATTGTATATAATATTCATTGGTTTTATTACAGTATCATAGTATTTATACAAGTATTTATCTTAAATTGCTGGTTGGAGATACACAATATAAAATGATGTTGTTTTTGGTTGTTTGAACATCATTAATTTTTCTGTACATATTTTATGCATAGGTAATTATAATCTTTGTACATACTATATCCTCTATACCGTGGAGGACTGTGAAGATATGTTTACAGTGTGCTTCCAAGCCACTTCCAGCTGCACATTCACAATGACTTTCACATATCATACCAGTTTTATTCATCTTGAGTATAACATTATACATTAATCTTTTCATTTGTGCCTTGCATTGTGCTTGAAAATACGCATAGTTACGATCATTAGCTTGACCAAGCTCCTATTTTCATAGAGGATTTTCCCTTTAGGAGGTATTTGAAACCTGGAATAATATTAACATTAAATTAAGTATATTACACGCTTTTTTTTTATAGTTGAACTCACAAAGGAAGATGAATGCATCATCAGTTGATCACTGTATGAAAACTTACCTTCAGCAAACTCTTGAATGTGGGTTTTAGATAGCGCTGGAAGATCAGTGCTAGAATTGACATCCCTGAACTTTTCCAGGGCAGGAATGTTAGGGTTATCATACTCAAGCTCTTCTTCATCTCCGATCAAGTTATTCCTGTCGTATGCCTCCAGTCTTCAACAAAAAAAGGACTTTTAAATAATGTAAACAAAACAATCTATCAAATTTAAAATGGTCATTATTTATTTAACTTTCCACTAAATCTGCTTTTTTATCCGTGGTAGATGCATCTCTTTTCCTTAACTCCGCTTTTAATTGTACTACACTCCAAATCGCATACATTTTTGTCTAGTTTTCATATAAACAATATCGACACAACAGTGAAAACATAAACAACAATGGCGGACTAAAGACGCACAACTGTGCTGCCATCTGCTATGAGCTTTTAGTTTTTAACCCCATTGAACCACTTTTTAATATAGGTTGAATTTTTCAAAAAATCTTCATTAAAAACGTTGCCATGTCTATTTATTAATAGGTCAAGCCATCACATGCGCAAACACGCCAAAATAGGTAAACAAACACAAATTGTTGTCGACCAATTTAAATTTTCTTATACGCGGGATAATAATAGCTTTTATTTCAATGCAAATACGAATCTTACGAACTAAAACAGCACATAAAGCCTTTACAATTTTTTTAATGATGTTTTTCTCTCTGAAATAGGTCAATTCAATTAAAAATTAGTTGGGGTGTCTGAGGTTTTGCGCATTCAATGTTACTCGTTGTATATATACGCAAACCAGTACAAGTGAGGTAAAGTAATTAACTATACAGACGCGAAAGCATCTCATTTGTTTACAGCAGTGTTCATTCCGGCATTATTACCAGATGGGGCGCTTTTTATCATTGACTCTCATTTGCATATTCATTTGTTGATCGTTATCAGTAACTAATTGATAAGGTGTGTGCTGTATGGACAGTGTAGTGTTTGTGGTATTTTCTTTTGTTTATGTCTGCTTTTTGACGTTCAAAAGTGCCGATGACTTTTCTTGTTTTTTTTTTATCATGCACACTTGCTTTTTTTAACTCACTTTCGACATTGACAGAATAGTCAACATTGGCTTTGCTTGCCATTTATTAAAAATAGAATAGAATACTTATCTTGTCTCGGTATGAGATTTTATTGCTTGCGAAAATTATGAAACATTTTTAATGCTAAATGATGAATTAATATTAAATGATACTCATTTATTTAAAAAAAAAACTTTTAAATATCAAAAATAAATATTAATATTTTAAAACTTGATGTGGTCGGTTGAAAAGATTTTTCATAAATTTGTTATTTTCGAAATACCCTTTACTTAGATTCCAAGGTTAGTATGATAGATATAAGATAATATATTGATTAAAGCACCTACGTAAAACGGAAATTCTTCTTTTAAGGGTTCCGTACCTCAAAAGGAAAAAAACGGAACCCCATAATGGATCACTTCGTTGCTCGTCCGTCTGACAAGACCCTTTTTCTCAGGAACGCGTGGAGGTATCAAGTTGAAATTAATTTCAAATACGTAGGTCTACGGTCCCCTGGAGCTCTAAAAAATGCAATAAAAAAAATCCATTTATGCGACGTATTTTATTACACGCAAATAAATCAAAACTCACAGGGACCTCGTTGACCTAGAATAATGAAATTTAGCAGGAAGCAAGGTCTCACAGCACATTTTAATTCGGAATATAATATTTACTTAGTAATATGTAAGCTAACAGACTTAAAATAATAATATGTACCTACATGTATATAAAAATTATCAAAGGGTATCAAAAAATTCGTTCGCATCGCTGTCAACAGGATAAGTACCCAAACGGCCAGCAGCATTGCCACGTTTTATGGCGATGCTGATTCTTTGGCCAAAAAATAGGCTAGCCCTCTGGTCACGTGAAGAGTCGACCAAAGGCTTGGCAATGTCTCGAAAAACCAACTCGGACAACAAATTAATATAAACTGCATAGCTCAACTAACATATTACTAGTTGGAATACAAGCACGTAAAACTAATTCATGCATTGCGATCGCTATCCCCAAGCGATGCACACCGTCATCCGGATTGCATAGAAAACAAAAGCAAACACTGCAAAAACATTGCCAAGAATAAGTAGAAAGATATGCAGTGTGTACACAATAATGTCTTGAAAGTAGGTATGCTGTGGGTAATGTTGAGTCTATTATCAAGCATACAAATGTATAGAGGCGGATTTAATGCCAACGGCATTTTCTACCAGTCAACGTTTGGGTGATGCAGAGACAAACAGTGGTAAGTGCAATAGCGAGAATTGAGGAATAAATATTTATTTAAATATAAAGAAAGAAAAGAAAGAAAGAAAAATAGGCCAACAGGTTAATAGGTTGGTAAAGATGTCTTTATATTTAAATAAATAACGAATATATGTATTTACATTATAAAAACTATAAATTTACTAAATTAAGTTTATTAAAAACTATAAATATAACATACAGGGTGGCAGGAACATCGACTAGAAAACTGTTACTTTGGATTCGAAGTACATGATTCTGAATCCCCTGCGGTGAAATTTTTCGCAAGTTATAAAAAAAAATCTGCTTTTTCATAGAAAAGTGTAATACTTACGCAGTCAAAATATATGGATGGATCCCTACCACCCTGTATACACCTAATTATTTATAAATTTAAATATATATCATCATCAGCCTATAATGTTCCCACTGCTGGGACACAGGCCTCCTCTCAGTGAGAGGGAGTGGGCCGTAATCCACCACGCGGGCCCAGTGCGGGTTGGTAGATGTCACATGTCTTCGAATTTTCGGTTCTAGGACATGCCGGTTTCCTCACGATGTTTTCCTTCACCGTTTTGAGAGCAGTGGTGATGAAATAATTTACACAAAGTAAAGCGCCTGTCTGGGTTCGAACCTACGACGTACAACTCGTAAGTCGCGGCCGTTACCACTGGGCCACCACTGCTCTTAAATATATATAAATACATCTAATTATACTAAAACAAATAAGATAAACAAAGGGAAAACATTACCGTTGTGATGATACTGCCAGCTTCTTGCGAATGTGCTCGCGAAGTTTAACTTTAAAAGATAAGTTTTAACCTAATATCACGCCTCCCCTCAAGGGTTGGGCAGAGGTACAGTACACCCACATTTCGTCAGTTATGTTTAAGTCCCATGTAATAGGGGGCGAGCCTATTGTCATCAATCGGCCACAAATCCAGACTCCGGGCTGCAGCTGAGAAATTCCAGATGAAAAATCTGATAACACTTTGCTCGACCTACGAATCGAACCATGCTCAGCAGTACCGCTTGCGAAGTTACGACCATTGAGGCAATTGAATCTGTTTTTGATGAATTAATTATATAAAAATATTTTTGCCAATTATGACTACCGAAAATAAATGGGTTAAACCAGTAACATAGTTAAGGATATTAGTATTAATTAAAAGCCTCTATTAGGCTTTAAGAATTCCTGCTTACCTACGGAACTTTTTCCCAATTATAATTTTCTGTGAGGAAAAATGCATTCAATTCAGGTAAAAATAATACTTTCATGGAAACCTGTGGTTTTTAATGTAGGTTAAGGACAATAAAGTATTTTAGTCATTATTGTAATGTAAATGTGGTTAAGGTAGGAATGAAATGCAAAATAGCACGTCATATGAGACAGAAAATGCTAAAACAGTTTTGCTTTACCGTATTCGTTTTTTTAAATTAACATACAATGTAATGGTGCCGATTCTCTTGTACTGAAATTCCTCTTGTGCTGAGATTCTCTAAATTTAAAAATAATTTTGACACAACTAAAATCGAATATGACAAACGCAACTCCACGTGGTACTTGTTTGCCCTAACCCGTGAATTATTTTTAGAGCCAGATGCGCGAGGGGGAGCAGACTCGACGTGTTTTATATGGAATTTTTCACTTTTTGTTTGGAATATATGAAAAATTATTACCTACATGTTGAGTTTTAGGGGTTTAAGGATTTACCACGATTTACTTTAAGGAGTGTGAGTTATTTTAAGGTTTGAGGGTTTGAGTTTTTGTTTTGGGATTCATAAAGGGGGTAAAATTATCGAGAAATATAAGCAAAAGAAAAAAAGATTCAGTACTGTTTTTGCACCGTATGACGTGTTGGTGTGAATTTTAGTTCATATTTTATTCCACACCTTTTTAATCGCGATTATAAATAGTTAGATTTAATTAGACAATAAAAATTTAAGGTGAAAAACGTCAAATTCAGAATACTGCCATCCTTTAACTAGAAAGCCGTTAACCCTCAAATGGCCAATTTTTACTTTTTAATTGAAAGTGATAGCGTTCAAAATTCTCTATCTTTCTGTCTAAGAAACATTTTTACAATGTAAATAGTTCTAGAGATATGAAAATTTTGTAGGCCGTTAAGTAACACAATTTATGATGATTCCATCACTAGAAAGCGTCAAACCCACACTTCTTCTTTAAAAGTTTCTGGACAGAAAGGATTCTTTAGGATAAATAGAAAAAAATATCAACTGATGTGTCCAAAAATCATAGTTTTTAAGAAACAACGATTCCCGCGTTTTTTGTTTATTGCCATTTTCTCGGAAATAATTTTCTGGGCTTAACGGCATTCTAGTTAAAGGACGGCAGAATAGCAGAATTGCCATTTTCACTCAATTATTAACACACTGCCATCTTAGTGCTGTCAATCTAAAATATAGTTAAGTTGTGTCACTTTAGTTTATTTTAGAATGGAAAATCGGCGTTTGACAAGAATAAACTAAATTTTGGTAATTTTTTGTCTAGTTTAGAGGCTTTTGTGACAAGAGAATCGGCATCAATAAGCTACTATAATAAATAGAAAACAACAAAATACCGAAATAAAACATTACTAAAGTTAGTAAAAAAATAGTAAACAAGTTTCTGAAAGCAACTCAAAGTAGTTTCATTGCCTTCGTTCCGGAACCAGAGTCGTGTAGAAAAACGTCAGGCGGCCATCTTACTTTTTCCCGCGCATGCGTGTTTATTTTCTCGGCGTAGCACATGAGCCCGCGTAGGCAATTCAATTGTATTGCAAACAAAATCTTTTACTTTGAATTTGAATACAAATAGTTTGTTGATACTTTTTAAATAAAATGTGTATAATCATATAAATTCGCCTCAATACCATTGCGATTGTGAAGTACAGCTGTTTATGGAATTCATATGTATTGTCATTTTATGAATCTTTTAATAAATATGTTAAGCACCTGAAGGCAATTTTTTACTTGTACATTATTATTTATCCGTCTACATCGACAAAGTTATTGCCACCATTTTGAATAAAAATTACAGTTTGTAAAGGTAACATGCGCTCGTTATTAGCGAAAAGAATTTGTTTGAAAATAATCGCTCTTTGACCGTATTTTTTTTTACCATGCCATGGAAAATGGGAAAATGCAATATTTTTGCTTAATTAAAATAGCAGGAATAAATGCTTCGATTCACTGAAATCAGGTTTTTTCTTAAATTCTTTTGTTTTTCCGACAGTAATATTTTTCTTTTGCAAAGTTCTGTATACCAACATGCTAACCATGAACCATTATGTACCGACCGACGACGCAAACGAAATTTTCCACCGGCTCCGACTTTCGTTCTACGATACCGAATATTTGGTACGCATGTGAACGTCACGTGTTGCGCATTCAAATAAAATGCGTGCGTGTGTTAGTGTGCGTATATTTCGGGTGACCTCCTAACGGGCTATGCGTCCCTGGTACTTTGATAGAAGAGTGTTAGTTTTTTTGTACGTAGTTCTTTTTGCAATCGCTTGAAATATGATAGACATTGTTTACATTTTAATGAAAACTCTACTATAGAATTTAAGTCAGTCGAAATAAAACAAAATTACTTTTCTTTAATTTTTTACCTATCAAAAACAGTAAAAAGGTAAAACTGGGACAATTTTATCTTTTTTCACCAAAATTCGTTTGCGTAATTTCGTTGATTGGCGTCAAAAGCAGTAGTTTTTATAGGAAAATCTAAGCATAAGTTCCACGAAAGCTAGTGATGTCATAAAAAAGCGAAACTATAAAATAACTTTAACATTTTAGAACCAACAAATTCTTTCCAATAATTCAGTTTCGCACGTAAACAGTGACTAAAAATGTTTCCTTACGGATCTTGGTTAGGTCATTTGATTTATTTTATCTATAAATACGTAATAAATTAATTTGTCCTATTAGATTAAAGAGCGTTCATATTTTAATGGATTTAGGCCGTGCGTCAACGATTGCGGACAAAAATACCTCCTGTATTTTTTCATTCCTGTATTTAATTGAGACTCACTTTGCGATTTTCAACATGGTTGATGAAAACTGATGTTTTCACAGCATCTCTCTAAAGTACCTTTATTTTTATAGTTTGTGAATATCTTGTCCAGAGTAGTGAAAAGTTTTACTATTGAGATAGTAAAACTGCCTTTTATATGAAGAATCTAGGGCTTGGCAACTGAAGAAACACGGGTGGGTTTTAGTTAGTAAGAGTCTGACACGCCCTCCCGCTCCACCCAAAGCGGGAGAAGTTATTTGAACATTTCCCACCCAAAAAATAAAAATAAATGGCTTCAGGTATTACTGATTTACTCATTGATATTACGACAGCCTCAAAAGCTTGTGATAGAATTTGCATGCCAAACACAGGTATGGTCAAAGGAGCGCAAATGTTGAGCAATTTTTTATCAAATTCCTTTACTACATAGCGGGTGCATGTCACCTTTCCGAACAGTAATTATCATTCAAAATGTTGGCAATGACGTAGTTGGAAAAATAATATGGTGCATGTATAATTAATTAATCTTTAGTGCGGTTTCACACCACTTCTGATCCGAATCCGAATTCAAAATCCGAATTTAATCCGAATTGGGAATGTTCTAAATTCGGACAGACAAAGATCGGATCTAGTGCACAACCCCTCATACAAATAGTATTATGGCTACGTTTAGGGTTACCATCTATGTAAGGGAGGATGCCTGTCTAGGATGTACAAAATGCCAGATTTTTCAGAAAAATGCCTGTCTATTGTAAAAAAACTGTACGTCTTAAAATAGATAATACGCAACAGATAGTTTTAAAGACTAACATTTATTCTAAATCAATAGTTTGAACAATTTACGACCACTAAACCAAATTAGAAAAAACGAACTTACTACTGAGTGATATGTTTCCGAAGACATGGGTAATGTATTTTCAAAAGTTCTTTTTTTTTCTAAAATCTTCACACGAAATGATTTTAAAGTTTTTTTTTTAGTTACTAATAACACTTTTACCAACTCTATTGTCAGGTGATTCCTTTCTTTATTCAATTATGCATTTATTAGGAAAATTCATAAATGCCTGTCTTATCTTAGCGCCGGCCGC
The DNA here is from genome assembly GCA_963680765.1 of Agrochola lychnidis. Classification (NCBI taxonomy): domain Eukaryota; kingdom Metazoa; phylum Arthropoda; class Insecta; order Lepidoptera; family Noctuidae; genus Agrochola; species Agrochola lychnidis. Next base: position 7,847,728 of record OY796869.1, on the reverse strand, counting down.
ACGCCTGTCTTAACCGTAAAATGCCTGTCAAATGCGGCAAATGCCTATCAGATGGTAACCCTAGCTACGTTGGACTGACATTTCTCGGATTCAGATCGGACGTGGTGCGAAACCGCTCTTAGGTCCTTAATTGTATTTATTCCTTGATCGTTCATAAACTTACGCAATTTTCCGACACATCAACACAGACAAAAATTACAGAATACATTGGTACCTCTTCTTTGGATGTACAAAAGATAACATCACGCCTGTTTTCCCCGGTGGGTTACGCAGAGGTGTACACACGGCTACACATCAAGCTATACAAAACCAGTTTATGTTGATCTCGCATTGTACAGGATTTTTGGACAATGCGAGGTCAGTTTATACTGGAAATGTATGTACCTATAAAACACCCACATTTCGCCAGCTATGTTTAAGTCCCATGGAATAGGGAGTGAGCCTATTGCCATCAACCGGGTATAAATACCTATTTCTTGATAGAAAAACCCAATTACTCTTTTGACCGACCAGGGAATCGAAGCAAGGACCTCATGCTCAACAGTAGCTCTTGCGACCACTAGACCAGTGGTCGGCAAACCGCGGCTCTTTAGCTGATATAGTGCTAGTGCGGCTCTGTAAAACTTCGATGAGTGCGAGCGTACATATGCGCGGGGGTCGGGGTGCAAGATATTAAGTTTAATTGAAAATTAAAACTATATTTCAAAGATTTATTTCACAAAAAACTAACAGGACATCGAAAATTAATCATTTACTTGTACCTTTCAAAGTTTTCCAAGGTTAACTTGTTAATAATTAAGATGCCTTCATCATTATCATCAGCCCATTCATCCTTCATCATCCTCATCGTCGTCGTCCTCGTCGTCGTTCTTCATCGTCTTTATCATCCTTTTCTTAGCAAGTTAAATTTAAGAAGCATTGTGGAGTGAAAGAGGATGGGAGTTTTAAGGATTAAGAAAAGTGTATTTAGACTTTGGACCCACGCATGATTGGCTCTCATAAGAAATCTCAGTCTTTACAACATAACATCACGCCTGTAATCCCCGAAGGGTTAGGCAGAGGTGTACCTATAGTACACCCACATTTCGCCAGTTATGTTTAAGTCCCATGTAATAGAGGACGAGCCTATTGCCATCAACCGGGCACGAATCCAAACTCCGGGCTGCTACTGAGAAATTCCAGATGGAAAAACTCAATGACACTTTGCTCGACCCGGGAATCGAACCCAGGACCTCATACTCAGCAGTAGCGCTTGCGACCACTAGACCAACGAGGCAATTCAGTCTCAGTCTTTATAGTATTGATATTTGGTTCTATTGATCAATGAGTTCGCCAATCACTGCACTAGACCAATGAGGTTTATCCACGTTCAATACGGGCATCCCTTTTTGTAACCCTTCCCGTTTCTATGATTCCTGACTACTGTCACGTGAATCTTCTTATAAATGAACCTAGCAATTGAAAATATGACTGTGAAGACTGTCTTTATCTCTAAGAAGAAATTGAGTTAAAAAAAAAAAATCGGAGTCTTTGGTTTTGAATTTTTGTTTTTTGCCAGTGACTTCCGAAATTAAAAATTAAATTTTATTTCAGACTAAGGTCTATAATTTTGTTAGTATATTGGTGTTAGTAACAATGGTGCTTAAATAAATAGGTTAGTATTGTTATTTTTTACAAGATTATTTATTTATGCAGACCTATGACTGTCCCCACCCAGTGTCCCTGAAAGGGACAGTTCGGTCTGGCAGCGATCATTTTTAGAATGCTGTTGTCACTACCATGCAGGCGCTGCAGTAATGAGGGCGCTTTCTTAAACTTTATAGTGTTTTTTTGGGAAGTCGGTTGTTTTTTTATTTTTTTTTGTAAAAAAAATGTTTTCTTGTTTTAGTTGTGGTAGTTCCTCACACAAAATTTGAATACCACTACCTGCTGTGTAAATAACAGTGACATGAACTTACCATATCATCTACATACTAAGTGGGAAAAAATACGTAGGTATTATTGAAGCTAACTCAAAAAGTACTCAAGCAAAGTTAATAAAATTTATATGGGACCACCTCTGAAGTATGACCTACCAAAAAAAAAGAATCATTGCAGGAGTAATCGCGTAACAAACATACACAAAAAAAAAACTGTCGAATTAAGAACCTCCTCTTTTTAAGTCGGTTAAAAACGTGAACATCCTGCCGGGTATAATGCACTAAATAAGGCATATTAATTTAAAGATTAAGGTAAACTGTACACGATTATCACCATGCAAATTAAAATAATCCACGTCAGTGAGGAGGAAAATCGTATAGTATTACGCATAGTGACTAATTTAACGTAACGTTACATAAGGATAAAGATAATATATATTACTTATTCGATGATGAGTCTATAAGTGCCGTTATGATAATTCACCAGGAAGGAAGCCGGAAAACTGACACTAGAAGAAGAATTCTAAGTATTTATTCGAATTTTATGGGCTTGTCTCTGGTAAGGCCAGGTTTGAATTTCGAAGGCGGCTGAGTTGACAGGATGCGCCTGTGTCTGTACTCCGGACGAATATTAGGCAGTTGTTCCACCGCCGAAAAATAACCGATAGTTAAAACTTCATCGCCGAAGTGACTAACTATTGGCTATTTTCTCGCTCAAGAAACATACAATAGATATACATTCCGTGTAAATAAAAGAGATGCATATACTAATAGTTAATTGCTGACTGTTCACACCGCCGGCGAGGACTCGTTCCACTAGTTTGTCGCTGAGCGACAAGAGCTATCAAAGATAGTACTCGCTCAGCGATACTTGCTCAGCGATGCTCGCTTGGCGGTCAGAACTCAAGCCGAGAGACCAAACAGCGGTAATTTCGCCCCGAGCAAGTGGTGTGAGTAACTGCCCGTCGCACTCGGACAGTCGCTGATAGCCCAGCGACAAAACTAGTCTATCTCTCTGCTCGCTACTCCCCGTGTTTTCAGTAGCTAGCTCTACTCGCTACTCGTTAATCGTCGGCGGTGGGACAACTGCTTTAGGTATCGATTCTTGAATGCTCCGATGACCGTTGGAGTCGACGTGTTCTTGAGTGGAAACCGCGCATCGGCAAACGTGAGGTAGGACGCCCTCAGGCTGGGTAGAGCGATGATCTTCGCAGTGTGATGAGAGTTGCCGGGAATCGAGCTGAATGCGTTCAATTGGAGAGGCCTGTGGACTGCTGTAGGCTGATAATGATGATGATGACAACTCTTGGTAGCTCAATATAAAAAGGTCAATGTATCATATATAAAGGTTTCCAAGCGATTCTGTATCGTCATCTATGGACGCTATTGATTGAACGATGGAAGGTAGTTTTGGCGGCGTTTTTCACTACTAAACGTTATTAGAAATTTTCTGCCACTGCCGGATCATCATCTTTCTGCCGGATGTATATCATGGTTCTTCTGTTTTCCGATATTAGATATCATTTGCCTAGCCTTTTCCCAATTATGTTGGGGTTTGGGTAGACTTAAACAAACACCGTAAACAAGTCCGGTGGGGCGGCGCCCCCCATCCAGCAGGACCCGAGGTGGCGGCGCGTAGTGTTCCGCGCGCGCCCCTATTTGACGTCGCGGGGGGAGTCTCACACCTCACTCCCCCGTGAGCAGTCGGAGATCATGGAAGGCGCACTAGATCTCATGATCCCCGGTCCAAGTGTGGGAAGGGAACACCGGGGTGGTTTTTAGTCAGTAGGAGTCTGACAGACCCCAGACGCCCCAGGGCGGAGAACATCCATGAGGATTTTCCACACTGGAACAAAAAAATAAATGGGGTAGACTTGCAGCATAACTAGTTTAGCTGAATACCAGTAATTTACATGGAGCGACTGCCTGTCTGACATCCATAACCCAGTTACCCCTTAGTAAGACTGGTTGTCAGATTTTTGGGCTTGTCATATACCGTAACGACTGTCAAAGATCTACGAATGACATCTGGGACCAACGGCTTCACGGGCGTTCCGGGGTCTCTATGGAAATGGAGGGACAGCCATCTATGGATCACCTCGGCAAGAGTAACCTTCGATCAATTTGTGCGGCTGTTATAACTTAGCCATGAACCCTTTCAAGATGTATTTTAGAATGTTCTGGTATTTTCCTTTCAGCAGATTTGATTCTTCATTCCTATATCTAGTACTTCAACTAAGTCTTAGTGGTTTGTACATATGTACTAGATGTTTTCCATGTTTACCGTCAAACATTTAAAATTTTCCTACTGTCCATTTACTACAAACCATTCTCATAAATAACATTGCGTGCTCGCTACGCATTAGTGAATGAAACAGTCTAATCGACCTACATTCTTCAAGTACTTACAAATAATTTGACAGTTTAAAGTTTCACCATTTCACTCTTTTTTTTTAAATATCGAATGTAAACAAACGCTCACTGAGCTTTCTACTACGAGACTACAATGACGCACACAGACGCGGCCAGTGTGCACACACGCACACATTCAAATACTCGAAAATCAACCTTTCTCTAGTTCATTTTACCCTGGTACTGCCGATGGCGATATTTTTTTTTCACCACGAGACCAAATGCCAAATTGGGCGGTCGTTGTTCCACTTTTGGAGTTCATTGTCGGATACCGTTTGCCGACCTACCTTCACATTTTGCTGGTATTTATTTTGGACAGACAGTTAGGTTTTATGCGGCATTAAAATGCTGTGCAAGATGAGATCGCCGTTACGATAAAGGCGCCGTTTATTGATCGGTGGCGACGTGACGTGCGCCCGCGACTCTGTTACGTGGTACACGCTCATTCATAAACGTAATATTTCCCAATATGACGAAAACATCGCTGTATGACGCTTTATCCAAGAACAGAGCAATCGATTTTTCTCTACAAGCGTAACAAATATACCGATCAATTTTGTTTATCTTAGCTACATTATCTAGTCAAATAATTTGTTTGATATACCAAATTTTTCCAGGTTATCTATACATAGTCAATTTAATCAATATAATTCATCAAAACTGCCCCGCATTTTCGCACGTCACGACATTCTTTATTCAAAGAGTAGAACATTCAGTGACCATTTCAGATTCATGTAATTCACCGCGATTATTCGCATGTCGCAAAAATAGGTTTTAGCCAGGTAAATGTTTTGATACAAGAGATATATCTACAAGGATTTATAGTAAGCATCGTTTACGTCTCGGCTTGTTAAACACAAAACGTTTTTTGCGCACCTCCATGCCATAGACAACAATGATCAACAATTACGCCTTGTTGTACGTCACTCTCTGACACTCCATAGAGCACAAAAACTATGGAAAATTTCTTCCGCCAAAAAATGTAAGTACTACTCGACATATAGTACTACAGATTTTATGCGGACAATTTGAAGTGCACACACTTATTATAAGGCATTGGTCGCGATACAATGCCAACTATTCTCGGTCGGTGAGTATTTAGGCAAATTGGGTGAAAGGTGAACGAACCTCGCAGTCATTTCACCGGGCGTTGACTCATCGCGGTGCGATTATAGTGCTATCATTACTGGCCGAATTTGCGCTCGACATTCAAAAACGTTCGAAATGAGGTTCCATACTTAATTTTCTCGCAGCAATGTTGCCAATCTGAATAATCTATGCACATAATTAAAAAGGTACAAGTTCTAGGAACTATTACCATTCGATTTTCTATAGTACACGAATCACGTAAAAATGATCTTTTGGGTTTTTTAACCTGTACTTAGAATTAGGTAAAACAATAGTAGGAATAACGACACATTGATAAATAAATCAGGCAATGTCGCCAAAAACTATTAATTTCAAACAGAATCAGCCGCAGGTTAAAAATAAATCATTTAAAAACATACTTAATTTATTAGTTTTATGTCATGTGTATAATTTATTTCATCTTTTTGTAGACATTCATGAATCATGTTCTCATCATGATACTTACAAAGTTTTTATTACAAGGCTTGCAAAAATGTCTGTTTTCCTTATCGATAGGTTACTATGAATAAGATAGCGGTCAATTGTTCGAGAGGTTCATAATAGTATGAAATTGATTATAGCAAAAAATGAAGTATGTCACAAAACTATTAATGGTGAAAACGTAAAATGTAGGCCTCATTCAAAAACAATCACAGCTTTCCAAAACAAAAATAGTTATAAAGAAAACAGCCGCTTTTTGCTAACTTCGAATAGGAAAAGAAAATTTCTAAAGCAACGAACGATTTTCTCTCCGTAGACCTATAGTCAAAACATGGTCACCAATAAAAAACAGATTAATACTTCTTTTTTACACCGGCCTACAACTTAACTACGGGCATAAAAAAAACAAATTAAAAAAAGACAACATTTTAAATTTCGAAGCATCTATTCGGCCACTGCCCAATTTGCCAGTGTATCGCGACCTCTGTTCGCGACTGGACAAGTGTGAGACTACTTTCATCAGAACTTCGGAACTCGTAGAAAGTTAGGGAATCGACTATTTGACGCGGCGAAAGCTTCGGGCTTTGTCTCGATGTACAAATTATGTGCCAATGCATTTAATTTTGTATTTAATATTATGTTGTTTTTGACATACAGATTAGAAATTACATTATACAGTTTTCCGATGGTCACATTTAAACTAAGATGTTACTATCTTGGCTCAGAACTCTTGTTTTATCACTTTTTAGCTGCAAGAAGTTCTGTTAAAATACTTGAAACTGTATTAAATATGACAACTGGAGAGTGCTCACTCGTAGTATCGTTTTTCTTTCACATTTTCCATCCCAAAGTTAATTACATATACAGAGTAAAATTCCGTATTGCAAAAACAAACTACTATTAATTTCATGTAGGTTAAGGAAATCAGTTGCAGTTCTTCCCAGGAGACAGTTTGCTAATGTCAGATGACAGCCACACCCAATTCGATACTGATCTTCAACCGGATTTGGTTAAGGAAAACGCTGAAAAGTTTAATTATTCTTTGATTTAAGGTGAAGCATAACTTCATAAGAAATCCAGTACTTATACTCCAGAACTTTGCTGTTCGAAAAAGGTTTTCAGTATTTAGTGCAACACTTGTATATTTGTAGAAGGAAAGTAAATCAAAGCCCTTTTGATGGAATCAGAAAATAAAATTTAGATAGAAAAGGTTTGATTCCTAAGTCAAACAGTGTTATTGGATTTTTCCATCACGGATTTCTCAGTCGCAGCCCGGAGTCTGGATCTGTGCCCGGTTGATGGCAATAGGCTCTCTCCCTATTCCTTAGGAGAAATTTGGGTGTAGGTACTATTGGTACACACGGCTACATATCAAGCTATATATTTCCAGTATAAGCTGACCTCGCATTGTAAGGAAATCCTTATACTATGCCAGATCAGCATAAACTGGAAATGTATAGCTCGATGTGTAGCCGTGTGTACACCTCTGCCTAACCCTTTGGGGAAAAACAAGCTTGATGTTATGTTTTTAATCCCAAATCTGGTAGTTTTTAATCGAGATTTGACAGCCATGACAACACACACACACTGGCCTTAAACACTCAAAAATTAATGCTGTCAAAATATTCGCTACGTGTAGTGTGAGTCAAGACCTAAGTGTGTGTGTACAAAATCTGGGTCGAGAGACTGGTCAACGACCAGATTGGCGACCACCGTTGGTTGTCGGTTGCTGGTGGGAAGTCTAGAAAGATCCATTTGAACTTCGGCGAACTCTCTTTGTGACTGAAAGGTGACCTGGATTTTAAATGATGATGGTGTACGGTACGTATCATGCCATGTAGTCGTGATGATGAATGGTTCTAGTGACAGCTGGTTTTTTCCACGGTGTGAATTTCGATATTTGGGTTAAGGCTTTGGTAGTTGAGGCACAGTAGTTCTGTTAAGGAGAAAGGTGAAAGATTTTCTTTAAGTTTCTGTAATTTTCTTTTTGTTGAATAAAAATTTAAAAAAATGAATTATTTTTTATTTTTTTTTAATACATTTCAAACATCTTTTGTGTTGTTAGAAAATTTAAAGTAAGTGTAACAGTTCTGAAAGGTTTCAGACACCATTTTCCTTTCAGTTCACGAAATTCAATGTTCGGTTTCGCGGAAGGATACTTAATACAGTGTGGGTCTTTATAATGTACACATTGTACACGTCCTGTACCTTAAAAAAATATATATATGAAAAATATTAAGATTTTTTTCCATTGATATAATTAAGCATAGATTCCCTCATTTCGAGATGTACACATTATAAAGACACATAAGCTCTTTTTGGATGTCTTAACATCCAAAAAGAGCTCACACACACACACACACACACACACACATCACATTCATCACATTTTATCGTAAATGTAGGTAGTTGATGAAAAACTAAGTTCTTAATTGGAGTATTTTTTTTTTGTAATTACTGAAAAATAAATCACGCGAGGTTTTTATTATTTTTATTATTTAACGAACAAGGAAAATAGGTCAGTGTGGCGTAAAATACCCGTCAGTGAGATTCAAAGCAATTACAATGGTTTTGTTTTATGTGAAACCAAGAGCGTCACTATGACGTGAAATGACCATCTGTACAAAACAAAATAACCGACAATAACCGTTTATTTCGTTTAGTTCAAAATAGGTTCCTTTCCTTGTAACAGTAAAAAGGCCGAATGAAGTAAATGAAAAAAAAAAAAATAGAATATATCCACATGATTATTTTGCAATTTCCTGTACTTTAGTAGATCGCTCATAAGACAAATTCAAATTTAATTTATTCAAACTTGGCTGAGAATTACATAAGACAGTCCCCCAAAACGCCCACCCTTCACCACTTCCTAGTGCTTTAGCTGGGAAGAAGTAGTGGCGCAACAAACTCCCCAGCAGCACAGTTCAGTTAGAAAAAATTGATTCTGTACAATAAGTATGCAGTCATATTTATATTCCTTATTAATAATACCCCGACTGAAACTTTTTATTTAATTGTTTTATTTTACTTTTGTGAATCAATCTCAACCGTCAAAATCTAAACTATTTGGAAAAGTTTAGATGAAAAAAAGTACGTTAGTTCTCAATTCAAAACTTTCATTAAAAAAAAATTACAAGAATTTGAAAAAGGAAATCCGTACCTATCGAAATAAGAGTGATATCACAATGTAAAAGTGGACGGAAGTCACTGGCTGGCTATAAAATGCAGGCGTGGCTTTGACATCGTAAATGTTCGGCGGGAAAGCCCGGCTATGGTTTCAGCCTTATTCGGATAAAATGTAGGCGCAAGGCTGATTGATTTTGAAAATGATACAATTATTTTTAAAGAAAAATTTGTAGATTTCTCAATCTTCAGATACCTCAGTTAAACTTAAAAATAAATCGGTCCCTATTTTATTTCTAACACAATATCTTTTCATACCTGTGTTGTGTTTAATTTTGCCTCTAAAAGATTAAAAAGTTGATTGGTGCTTATACTTAGCAAATATCTCCTTGAAATCTTTCTGAAATGATTCCATTATGAAAATTAACACTACAATAAATTAAAACTGTCAGTTTAAAGGAAACCAGCAATCAATTCAAAATTAGGACATATTTTTTATTCCAATAGTACGTTCCCGTGTAGAGTTGCCATCCGTCCGGATAAAGCCCGGGCCAATTTGACTGCGTCCGGCCCCCGTCCGGCTTTTGTTGGGTATGCTTTTTATTTTCTTACTTCCATCGTTCCTTCTTTTGACGCAAGCCGCACACACACTTCACTCTACCCGAGTTCGCTCTATAAAGCAGGTTTCTACCACAGAAAAATATGCAAATGAAAATAATAATACCGATTAAAACTGTCTTATAAAAAATATGTGTTTTTTACTTTTAGTCAATCCTCTTTTTTTTTTGGCGCCCGTCCGGCCGTGTGACCCAAAAGTCCGGCTTTTTAGCAGGTAAGTCCGGTTTTCTGATTTTTAGAGATGGCAACGCTATTCTCGTGGAATAATTTCCCAGGTCAGGGATTTATCAGGGTGCCAAATTTCATCCGAATCCGTTCAAACGTTAGAGCTAACAGACAAACGGACAGAGTTACTTCCGCATTTTTAATATCAAGTTAAAGTATGGATAATTTAAAACGATAATAAACACTAAAATGATGACTAAGTGCAGAAGTTATGATAAAAACGAGGATGTTTATGTTATGTTGCGTTTGTTACGAAACTGAGCTCTCGATACGTAACACAAGCGCGTGACTCATTGCAAGGGTTTCCCGTCGAGCAGGTATGGTTCTGGAGATGATATTGTTATGAACACAATTCATAACAATGTCATCATCTGCCTAGCCTTTTCCCAACTATGTTGGGGTCAGCTTCCAGTCTAACCGGATGCAGCTGAATACCAGTATTTTACATGGAGCGACTGCCTATCTGACCTCCACAACCTAGTGACTAGGTAACACGATACCCCTTGGTAAGACTGGTTGTCAGACTTTTTGGGCTTCTAACTACCCGTAACGACTGTCAAAGATCTACAAATGACAGCCGGGACCAACGGCTTAACGTGCTTTCCGAGGCACGGAGGGGACTTGGTATGTAAAGATGGTCACCCATCCACGGACCAACCGCGGCAAGCGTAGCTTAACCTGATCGATCGACCCGTGCAGCTGTTATTACTTAGCCACAAGGAAGCAACAAGAAGCATCAATTCATAACAATGTATTACATAGTAAATAACATGAACGAAAAACCTTTTTTCAAGGTTACCTACTAAAGGGAAAATATAAAAGCTTTAAAGCTATGTTTAAAAATGTTGTGTTCTGTAAATAATAACAGCTGCATATGTCGTTTGTCAAGGTTAAGCAACGCTTGCCGAGGTCGATTTGTGGATGGGTGACCCTCTACTAAATATCGGATCCCTCTGTGCCTCGGAAACCACGTCCCTGCTGTCATTCGTAGATCTCTGACAGTCGGAAGCACGAAAGTCTGACCACCAGTCTTACCAAGGGATATCGTGTTACCCAGTAACTGGATTGTGGAGGTCAGATAAGCAGTCGCTCCATGTAAAAACACTGGTATTCAGCTGCATCCGGTTAGACTGGAAGCCAACCCCAACATAGCTGGGAAAAGGCAAGCAGATTGATTGTTCTGTAAACTTCAATGCCCAAACCTTTCTCATGTTAACAAATTGAACGTTTTTCAAAGAAAAAAAATTAATTAATTTGACCCAATTTTTTTCAGTGTTAATAAATGATAACTTATTTTAAACTGAGTCAAATAGACTTGTAAGAAAATTCGTGTAAAATTGCTAACTAACCAGTACCCTAATTGCGTAATACAACACAACCACAATCTGTTTCGATTTGAAACAGATTGCTAAACCATTGCTTCATAAGTAGGAAAAAAAATCTGCTCAACAACGTAAATAACGCACTGAATGTTGTTGAACTGTCAATATGAAACAAATTAGGCAAAATTGTTTACGAAAATAAGTTACGCAAATAGGGTACAGGTTTAGATACTGCATATTTATTATTGTTAATCCGATCCAACCTGTCCCTTGCTGTCCTCCACCAGCGACGCCCTAAGCCGAGGTCCGTACCCCACAGGGGTACCCTTAGCGTGTAGTGGCTTAGTTTCTAAGTTTTATGCCCTGGCTGGAGGCCTTAATTTATTGAGGCAGCCACAGGAAAATCCGGTTAAGCAGCCGACAACCTTGACCTGCAAGATGTCAAACAAAGAAAAAGCATATTTATTATTGCAATATTTACCTTTGCTCAATAAATATATTGGTAAAACTAAACGACTGAAATTTTAATAAAACCGAACGATATTTGTTAAGCTTCCATTGAATAAATGACTTAGTTGTAACACTATCGAAGTTTGTAAGCTGAAAACCGCCGCTCTACATTTTCAGTAATCCCTTGCAACGTTTTCGTTCAGCAAAACTCCGACCATTACTGTGTCGTCACCGCCCCAACTCCGACTTTCGACGTCACGAATGACTCATCGAGCATTATCAGGAACTTACGAAAGTAAGATTTTGTTTACGTTAGCGTATTACAAAAGTTACTGACCAACGATTTAAATCTTAAATCCGACCGCGTCAAAAGATGGTCGCGTTTCTGTTTAATTTTGACGCCTCTGTCACACAATTTCGCAAATACTTGACTTGATTGTCATGGAAACGTCATTATTATTGTGTAAGCTCACTCTTCTCAGTATGCACACACTTAGTACGGTGACATCTAACGATTTAAATCTTTGTTACAGACTACAAATTTCGATGTAAATTGATCGACTGTTAGTAATTCATTATCATCATCATTTCAGCCGAAAGACGTCCACTGCTGGACATAGGCCTTCCCCAAGCACCGCCACTTCGACCGATTCTATGCTTCCCCCATCTAGCGAATTCCTGCGGCCTTCACAAGATCCACCTTGTGGGAGGCCTTTCGACCTTAAGCATAAGGTCCTTAAGTTCCGAGTTGAACTCCACGATTACTGACAAAATATTGTCACTGACTGGACAGGTCCACTCAAATCTGTGTGGTTTTTTTTCAAAAGACCATTTCATACACTTATCTACATGGTCCTCATATGGCCTGACCAAGATTATGTCTGGACTTTAAAAGGCGACCTCTGAGTTTGTTTCGGTCTTTCTTCTCAGAATAGTCAGATAGGGAACGCCGAACTCATCAAGCTTATTTAAAAATAATATGACGTGTAAAATAGATTCCGATATTCTATTTACAGAATAAACAATTTCATTTCTTCTAACCTTCCAGTACCCTAATTGCGTAACTTATTTTCGTAAACAATTATGCCAAGACATACAGACAGTGTTACTTACGCTTATTTTTTTTTTTTCAACGGTCGCTTGGTTCGAGCCTCCAGCTGCGTTCTGTGCCAAGATTACTTCTTCATGAGACTGAGATGAACCCATTTTTATGAGTTTCCGAATATTTTGCACCAGTACGTGTGACATAAACCACCAAAAAAATTATTTTATTCATATTGGATGCACTTTGTACTTCACATTCTTTGTCCATATATGGTACGGTGCCAGCCAGCGCTGGCCGGGTGGTGTCAAATACGCGACGCTCGGATAGCAGATTCTTTGTGCAGGGTCGCCATGTACGGCAGGAGGCGATAGTAAATGAAACCAATGACTTCTGAGAATATACTTTATTATACTTAGACTTTATTATAATAATAATTAAGTATTTATGGTATCTATAATGACCAGAGGTCGGAATTAGGTAGAGTTTTTAATGTACTTGCATCAAAATGTTGATATTAATATGAATCTTCCCGGGATTTCTAATAGACAATCCCGTGTGACCAACAATATTACAAATAAATAATAATAAAAACCTCAGAGATAGATAAGACAAATAAAACAAAGATAATTAACATACAATTTTTTTTAGTATTCAATTCACAATACAAATTATTAATAGTCTTAAGCAAATTCTCATACTTATCATCATCATCATTTCAGCCGAAAGACGTCCACTGCTGAACATAGGCCTCCCCCAAGCACCGCCACTTCGACAGATTCTGTGCTTTCCGCATCCAGCGGATTCCTGCGGCCTTCACAAGGTCATCGGTCCATCTTGTGGGAGGCCTCATACATATACTTCGCCTTTTTTATAAATACGAAAATACTTTTGCTTCTAGCCTAGCCTCGTGAAGTTTTGCTTTAAATTATGTAAAAGTAAATAACTTTTTATTGAATAGATCACGGGATTTTTCTGCTCTTCAAAATTAATCCCGGGATTTGGGGCATATCCACTTTATTCTTTCGTTGTATGAAATCAGCGTAAATACATAAATAACTCTACCTAATTCCGACCTCTGATAATGACAAAGATTGTAGGAAAGGTCCCCTACCTTTCAATATTATATCATGAATTTTTCACTCTAAAGCAAGCCGCCCTAGGCTTTCCGTTTTCGTACAGTAAAACTTCAACATAGCCTACATACTCTGATTTCGACGTCACGAATGAGTCATCGAACATTGTGAGACTCACGAAAGTAAGATTTTGTTTACGTTAGCGTATTGCGAAAGTTTCAAACTACTCATAAGTCGACAGAGTATCAGCTGACTCAGATCTTTCCATGAATCTTTAGTTCAATGATGCGGAATCATAGTATTGTCTGTGGTAATCAGCGTTGCCAGATTTTTTTTGCTAAGTCGGGATTCTGAAACTTTTTGAGTGAAAAAGTGGGATTCTTTCGTCGAAAGCGGGACATAGTAAAAACGGATGTAATCAGAAGTATTTAAATATTTATTTATTTATTTAACAGTTTATGTACACATATATATAAACAGATAAGAAGAAAGGAACAGAAAAATATGTACAAAGGTGATGCTTATTTTTGTAGAAATCTATTCCAGCATACCTGCGATAGGAAAGTAGTTAAAGAGATGTAGACAACGTGTGTGGTGATTTATGTTTTTATTTGAGTTTTAAGTTACGTTTATGTGACAATAGATAGCAAACATAGCCATAGAAAAAGTATTTTAATAAAAATATGATATTTTAAATCAGATTTACCCTATCATTAGGTAGTCGTCTTCTTAGTCTTCTGAATAAAAAAAAAACGCAAAAATCAAAGTAAAAAAAAAAATTATTCATTAGAAAAATGTGGTGTTTCGAATAATATAAATCGCGAGCCGATTTCCAGCCACCGTAGGCGCGGGCTTGCGGATGGTGAGCAATGGGAAGCTCGCCGTCCGATAAGGACCAAGCCCGGGTCGACGGCGCGTTGTGTTCCACGCGCGCCCTAAAGAGATGTCAGCAGAATTGACGGGTTCGCTAGGGCCAATGCCTGCCGGGGGTTCGAAGAAAACCGATAGGGACATCGTGGCCCCCGGCAACAGGGCAACCGAAGAAACACGGGTGGGTTTTAGTCAGTAAGAGTCTGAGTCCCTCCCGCTCCGCCTTTCACACCCAAAAAAAAAAGGAGTGAGTGTTTCAAATTGTAACTTACAACCAGTCCACACTTGTCTGTGCCACCCGGCCGCGCTTCCTCAGCATACTGCACGCACGGTCGAGTTATTCCCGAAAAGCGGGATTGAGCCTGTCTCTCGCGGGATGTTTAGTTTTGATTGAAAAATCGGGACGTCCCGCCAAAATCCAAAATCGGGACGTCTGGCAACGCTGGTAGTAATGTATAGTCCGTACCAAAAGTATGTAATGAAAGTGTAAACAAACGCTCATCATCATCTGCCTAGCCTTTTCCAACCATGTTGGGGTCGACTTCCAGTCTAACCGCATTCAGATGAATACCAGTATTTTACATGGAGCGACTGCCTATCTGACCGCCACAACCTAGTTACTGGGTACTGTGAGGACTTATCATTGGAATTCAACCTCACACATTATGCAGGCTGGCAAGAACGCTCTATGGTATCCGAACATTCGAACATTTTATATTTAAATTAGGATTTTTATATAGTGTGCATTTGTCAATGTAAGAAAAACGAGTTGAGCCCCTGGCGCCGGTCGCGTAATATTGTCTTTTGCTTTATACTGTTGGTTTAATTATAGTCTGTTTTTCCAAAAGTCTCTTTAATTTATTACACTACACACGATTCCGAGTGCCGCAGGCAAGTTAGTTGCTCACAGTACCACGATACCCCTTGGTAAGACTGGTTGTCAGACTTTTGGGCTTCTAACTACCCGTAACGACTGTCAAAGATCTACAAATGACAGCCGGGACCAACGGCTTAACGTGCTTTCCGAGGCACGGAGGGGACTTGGTATGTAAAGATGGTCACCCATTCACGGACCAACCGCGGCAAGCGTAGCTTATCCTAATCGATCAACCCGTGCGACTGTTATTACTTAGCCACAGGAAAAAAGGTTAAAGGGAATTAGTAACACATTTTATTTTGATGTATTTCGTATTTAGAAGGTTCTAGGTTAGGTTCTTTATATCTCACCACTTTACCAAACAATTATCATTAGAATAACATTATTATATTCAAGGCAATGGAACGTAAAATATTATCGGAGAGGCAACCGGATGGCGAGTAGTAATCTGGGTATTGAAGCGATACCGAACCCCCCGACCCCAAATGGACGGGGCGGAGATATAGGGGGGGGGGGAGCAAAACATTTTTTGACATGTCATTCGAAATTTAAACTCTAAAAAGAGCAAAGAATTTGTGTGTATCAATGCCATCCAGTTTTGATAAAATTCATCCTCATTTTCGGTGATAAATAATTGGTAAGGAGTTTCAAGAATTATGACATTATAACGATGTAATTATCGGGGGTATTGTTCGGGGGATGGCAAACTGTTTAATTATAAAAATAAGGTATAAACTTCAAAGCAACCGCATTTCCATCCGGTTGCCTCGTAAAAAAAAAATCCTCAATTGTCAAATGAAAAAACTCTAAGGTGATTTAAATTTGGAATTTAGGGATCAAGTATTAAATTACCAAATCAAAGCTCTCAATTTGGTGGCACTACAAATTGGCATTAGTCACGTTTTCTGATTCATATGTTTATATTTTTATCAGATTCTTTTGCAATGTCTGTTGTACAAGTAATGTATGTAATAGGGCCTTGAATATTAGCATTGTTGACAGTTGACGCAGAACTGACGGTGCGTTTTTGAATCCAGCTTAGCAAGCGCATGCGCGTATTTTGTGTGGCGAAATGAGGTGATGTTATATGTTATGTTATATGGTATATGTTATGTTACTTTTCTTTTTTTTTATTGGCTGACAGCAGTAAGGATTCGATTCATTCAAAAAACGAATCATCCTTCCGTTATAATAAAGCACAGATAACAAATTAAACTTTTTCCCGTTTTCTTATTTACTGTAATCCAGTTCTCCTTTTCTGATGCTAACTCCTCTATTTCTGCAATTTTTCCAGACTGATTCCTTACATTTTCAGGTCTATTTATTTCCTTTACAGCTGCACTTTTTTCGATTCCTACTTCGTTAGATGGTTTCGTGGCCACACACTCTTTTGCCAGAACTTTATTTCCAATTACCCGATTTTGGTTTAGTTTAGTTGCCGCTGCAAATGTTCGAGTAGGTCCTATGTTACACTCTTCTATACCATCTTTCTTCTTTTCTACCTCCATGTCTTTTGTAAGTTCGAACTGTTTCATTGGCTTCGGCATTTTAAAATTGTTAACCTGTTGTTCTAGATGTTGATTTCGTATAATTTGTTCATTAAGTTGCTTTTCTAATGAAACTACCCGATCAACTTTTTCTTCGAGCACTTGTACGTACGCACGCAATTCTCGTAGCTGATTTTCCGTGCAATTGCATACTTCCTGCAGGTTCTTCATTGCCTTAGTTTGTATTTCAAAGTTTAACTGTACCTCAGACCAAAACTCCTTAATACATTCCATTAGGTTACTCTCTGTTTCTGCTACCCTCGGTTGTTCGACGGTCTTCGAGCGACTGCCGCGCTTAGTATTAACATTACTGCAGCTAGCAAAGGTGTTCTCCACTCCAGATCCAGGAGTTGCAGGAGTCTCTGCACTGCGAATAGGCTTTCGCTGCGAACAAACACACTCCGGGCATACCCACTTTTCTTTATAATCGTGGGTCAAAGTTTCAAATTCCTCTGTAGGTATTCCAATACACTTCAAATCATACACTTTGTTGCAGCTCATTTTAGTGCACTTAATAAACAGCATGCCAGCTGCAATATCCTCACAACAACCACTACAGTTCTGCGACATTTCACTTGTAACTATAATAATTTTCTATAACGAACACGACACACATCCGCTCAGTACGCGCGTACGTTACGCTATTTAATAATAGAACAGTATAATACGTCAATTAAATTATATTTAATTTTGTATTTTATACTGAGATCTTAAATTAATTAATAATCAGTACCCTAATTGAGTAATAGAACACAATCTGTTTCAATTTGAAACAGATTGCTAATCCATTGCTTCGTAAACTGGAAAAAAAAAATCTGCTCAACAACGTAAATAACGCAATGAATGTTGTTGAACTGTCAAAATGAAACAAATTAAGTATTATTGTTTACGAAAATAAGTTACGCAATTAGGGTACTGGTCCCAGATTTCAAGATAGTATCAAGCTGTTACTGACTTAAGTTTATACTCTCAAAAGGATATGACAATTCTATCAGGAATTTCATAGAAATATTTCAATCAGGATATCCGCTTAATCGCTTTCTAGCTTTTCTTATATACAACAAAAAACCTAATCCTAATCAAAATCCCAAGATCCTAATTGGTGAAAAAAAAAAACCGGCCAAGTGCGAGTCGTACTCGCCCATAAAGGGTTCCGTAGCAGCAAGTAACATTGAATGAAAGGTAAATTGCGGTTTACGATTTATGACGTACTAAAAAAATACTAGTTGTTCGATCTCGTTCAAACCAATTTTCGGTGGAAGTTTACATGGTAATGTACATCATATATTTTTTTTAGTTTTATCATTCTCTTATTTTAGAAGTTACAGGGGGGGGGACACACATTTTACCACTTTGGAAGTGTCTCTCGCGCAAACTATTCAGTTTAGAAAAAAATGATATTAGAAACCTCAATATCATTTTTGAAGACCTATCCATAGATACCCCACACGTATGGGATTGACGAAAAAAAATTTTTTGAGTTTCAGTTCTAAGTATGGGGAACTCCAAAATTATTTGTTTTTTTTCTATTTTTATGTGAAAATCTTAATGCGGTTCACAGAATACATCTACTTACCAAGTTTCAACAGCGTAGCTCTTATAGTTTCGGAAAAAAGTGGCTGTGACATACGGACGGACAGACAGACAGACAGACAGACAGACAGACAGACAGACAGACAGATAGACAGACAGACAGACAGACAGACAGACATGACGAATCTATAAGGGTTCCGTTTTTTGCCATTTGGCAACGGAACCCTAAAAATGGTAACTAAGGCCCACTTGCGCGGTAACAGCTAACTCAGGGTTAATCCAATAATTATCTTTGGATTAACCCTGAGATAGCTGTAAACTCCAAATTATTTAGCAAACCCACGAACGCGCAAATGGG
Source organism: Agrochola lychnidis (assembly GCA_963680765.1). NCBI lineage: Eukaryota > Metazoa > Arthropoda > Insecta > Lepidoptera > Noctuidae > Agrochola > Agrochola lychnidis. The sequence continues at coordinate 7,828,787 of OY796869.1, read as the reverse complement.
CCCAAGATGTCTTACTAAAACTAGAACTTTCCGACGATGTTCTTCAAAAACTTACGCCTTTTTTTGGTACTGTGTGTCTATAGGTACCTAGTATATGCAGCCATCTCGTTAGATGCACATTTCGGCAGTTGCTACGTCAGTCCGTTGACCCCCGACCATCGCCAATACAAGTCGTTAACGTTCTGCATTGTCTATGGATTCCGAAGCAGTGGTCAGCAAATATCACCGGTCAATGATCTTGTAACGCATGGTATCGGAAATCACACGCATTGATAAGATACGCACGTAAAATATTGGGTATTTATTTATTGAGTTATAATTTTTTCCAATATTAATGTAACTTAAACTTTTTGATACTTTCGCAAACTCATAATCTTTTTAATAGTTTTCTCCTTACAACCATTAAGTAAACAGAAAACATAAAAAATTTAAGAACTCAGTTTCAATAATTGACAAATCAATGCACTAAATTCCGTCATAAAGGGTTCTTCTGTTTTCATGTTCCATAAATTGTTCAAATTCTAGTATGTCTTTTTCTGTCTATTTAAAAAAAAAACATAAGTCATTTTAAAAAAAGAAACAACATTTGGAAGTATATGCAATTTGTTTAAAAATTAACAAAAAGAATTTTTTTTCGCAAATAATACTTCGATTATTTGTACTGTGCAATTTTTATCTTTTTTTTTATCCTAGAAGCCATCTCACTGGCTGTCGTCAGATTGTGAGGTGTATGACTCTTTAGTCACAGACGATAGGTTATCAACCTATTACTTTCTATGTACTGTCGGTTTTCAAATCCAAATGCGACGAATAAAACACAATGAATATTTAATAAAGAAAAAAAAAATACTTTCCGGGTTTTTTTCTTTTAGGCAGATACAGTAATACGATTGGTAAAATACAACAGACATAGATATATTTAGTAACCCATTCTGCTTAATCTTGAGTCATAAAAAACCCTGTAAGAAATCGACACGTGTTTCACCTCTCAACGAGGCAGGATGACGATTGACTTGTCGCGTACCCGAACACGGGTTACTAAATACAGGGTGGCAAGAACATCGACGCGAAAACTGTTACCATGGATTCATTACATAATTCTGAAACCCCTGCGTTGAAATTTTTCGTCGGTTATTTAAAAAAAACGTGTGGCACTCGGGGACTGCCGCGGTAAAGCTATTGCATAGCATTTGTAACCTCCATACTTCCTATTTGTCAACGCTACACTTGGGATGATGAAGTGATGACATAAAACAAAAATTTCGTTCCCATGACAACATCACGTTTCCCATGACAACGTGATGTTGTCATGGGAAACGTGATGTTGTCATGGGAACGAAATTTTTGTTGTGAACCGTTTTTGTATGGGAACCGTCATTACATGGTAGGCGGAGTGGGGGGTGTTAGGTTTTATTTTCGTTACGGAATTTCTTGATTCGGTCGCCGCGCTCAAAGCCCACGATAAAAACTATGCAATAGCTTAAAATCTGCTGTTTCATAGAATAGTGCAGTACCTACGCGGTCAAAATGTATAGAACAGCAGATTTTTTTTAAAATAACCGACGAAAAATTTCAACGCAGCAGGGTTCAGAATCATGTACTGAATCCATGGTAATAGTTTTCGCGTCGATGTCCCTGCCAGCCTGTATATCTACGTCTATTGTAATTTATAATGGATTTCCGTAAGGTCACGCCTGAATCAATTAACTATCTTAATACGATTGGTGTACAATGTATTTCACTTCTAACCCAACAAAACAAAAATAACAACAAAATCTAAAATAAAAAAAATGTGTGAATAAAAATTAATGAATGAAAATGATGATGAACGTGTGAAAATGTGTGTGTGTGTGTGTTCTAAATGTAAAAAAATTGCATTATAATACTGTATTTATGCCTATTGCAAAGTCATAATGTTAACGCTGCGCCTTCCGATACGCGGTCGCCACTCCAGAACCTGTCGGCAAGGCTCGGATACTGGTTAAATTTTCAAACCGTTATTATGTATTTGACGCAAAAACCTTTACATTCGGTTTCATTCCTATAAACCGGTTTTTATAAACCGGTTTTGGAGGAGTTTTTACATAAAATATTTTTACGAATTAAACGGTTTAGAGCAATATTAACCGGTTTTTAGTTTAGTTTTTATTCAGCGTAGCATCCTCACAAGTAATCACAAGTTGCAACGCGTTGCAGCGCAACCAACACGCCGCTCGTCGACTAAACCGGTTAATTAAGGTTAAAATAAAGTTCTTAAAACGTTCATGTTCTTAAGAAAAGTTCGGAGTAAAACTCAAATAGACTGGTTTTAAACCGGTATTTTTTAAACCGGTTCCGAGCCTTGCCTGTCGGCCTCATCGGAGATCCGTTCTGCAAGCAATGTGCCGTCTAAGTTCGGCAATTGGCAAAGTCCGTTACCTTGGTTCTCCTGCGGATATCCTTATTTCTGATTCGATCTCACAGGGAAATTCGAAGCATAGCCTTTACCCATTAAGGCCCATTATGAGTAAACACCAGTCGAACTGTTAAATGGACCTATTTTAGTTTTTTTTTAAGTTTTCAGTAAGTATCGCAATGGTTTAAAACGACTGCATCTCACCTGATGTTAAGTGATGATCAGGCCGAAGGTGGAAGCGAACTTCACCCAGAATCCTTAATCGCAGAGGAACTGGCTATCTTACCTCTTACTGCCGAAACACAACAATGCTGTTAACATTGTTGTTATGGCGACAGACTTAGATAAGATGGTGGTAAACCAAATAAACCGAGCAGAAAAAAAACCCAACAATGAAATAAAAAATCCGGAGTCACACGGCGCGTGACTCCGGAATTTTTTATTTCTCTGTCTGTGAAGTCTTGTTTATACTTTTTTAGTTGGTGGTTTTGTCGTAGTTGGGTTTTAGTTTTTATAACTAAAATTTTTATTTAAATTATTTTGAGGTTATCTAATTAATATTATAAAGAAGAAAGATTTGATTTTTTGTGTGTTTGTTTGTAATGAATAAACTCAAAAATTACTGGACCGATTTCAAAAATTCTTTCACCAATAGAATGCTATATTATCACAGTAACATAGGCTTTAATTTATAAAGAAATAACGCGGATGAAGCCGCTGGCAGATGCTAGTAATATATACTAAACGAAATGTGCTAATTAAGCCCTTTTAAATGATACCTAACATGGCATCATTAAAATCAAAATTAAATTTAATACATGACTTCATGTCCTCTAGAGGGCGCCATATTCATTTTATCGCTTCCAACGATACCCATTTGTCAAATTATGACAAGTAGTTTAGAAGCTATGAGGGAACAGATGAACATACACACCCACATACATAGTCGTCTAAAAATCATTACCATCCTTTTTGTTTCGCCATAGTTTCGTAAAATAATAGAAACTGAAACGGCCAGCAGAAAAGAAATACATGAGGCACAGATGGCAAACGAAATAAAAAATTATAAAAAAAAACAGTGGCACTCCTTGAGTGCCGACAGAAGCAAAAAGTTGAAAAAAAAAAACTTCCAAAACCTTTAAAGTAAAAATACTTGCATAGAACATTGATCCGTAATTTAATATAAATAAAGAACACAATCGCATTTACAAAAATGAGGTGTCGGTAACGGTGTCGCGAGTTCAATTGTTTTATCCCATCTCAAAAATGCCCAACGCGCCCAAAGAAGTTTTCACTTCAAAAATTCAATCAATCGATCAATCTTTATTCGTGAACATAGGTATCTATTACAATAAAGGTCTTATGTTCAAAATTCTAAATAAAATCAGTTGTCAATATAGAACGTTCTAGGTAGTCTACCTAGGCCGCATTCCGAGTTACGCCAAATATCGCGAATCCGACCAAAGCCCAAAGTCACAATTATTACTCAATAACCCTTATATTTTGTGACTATTAAATTTGGTCGGATTCGCGATATTATCACTTTTAGCGTAAGTCGGAATGCGGCCCTAGATTCCTACCTCCCTATAACACTTGATGATGATCCCTATAGAAACCGAAATATGCAAAGTCATTTTTCGTAGAACTGAAATACCATTTTACTTTTGTTAGCAACTAGTCAAACGTACGATTTTCAGGTGCCAATGACCCTCGTGTATCATCGGAAGTAGCGTGAATCACGAATTTATTTATTTATTTGCCAAAATTGATCGTTTTTGATCATATTTTCTTCATCGGATTTTACTTCGTGTAATGAGAGGAGACCTGTAAGTAGATTTTAAGGTCAGAAGCTCGTCCAAGTGGTGCCAAATATCGTTACGTCTGTCCTGAAGGTAAATTCCCGTATTTAAAAAAACTTTAAAAAAAAACAACCGACCTCCAAAAAAAAACACTACAAAGTGAAAAATAACTTTAATTTCGGAAGTCGGTGTCTTGGGTTTTGTATTTTCGTTTTTTGCCACCGACTTCCGAAATTAAAGTTATTTTTCACTTTGTAGTGTTTTTTTTGGAGGTCGGTTGTTTTTTTTTTGTAAAAAGTTTTTATTTTTCACTTTTTAGTTGTGGTACCTACCCCATACACATTCGAATACCACTACCTGCTACCAGTGACAGAAACTTATCATATCATCTACATACTAAGTGGAAAAAAAATACGTATTTTGTAGCTAACTCAAAAACTATCCAAGCAAAGTTAATAAAATTTATATGGGACCAATTCTTTCAAACAAAAAAAGAATTTTCAAAATCGGTCCACAATTGACGGAGAAATGGGTGGACATACATAAAAAAAAAACATACGCGCCGAACATATAACCTCCTCCTTTTTGGAAATCGGTTAAAAACGATAAAAAACGTTACTAATTAAAAAAAATTAGAGATATTTTTGACTCTTTGACAGATTAAAATTAGAATGCGAATGTCCTTTACAAAATGGTAATATCCGTTCTGAATTATGAAAAACAAAATGTTCGATCAATTCTGAAGTACGAGTAATTCTGGGGAGTTTGTTGCGCCACTTCTTCTTCCCAGCTAAAGGCACTAGGAAGTGGTGAAGGGTGGGCGTTTTTGGGGGACTGTCTTATGTAATTTTGACGTTCGAAAAGTGCTGATTCTCAGCCTAGTTTGAATAAATGACTTTTGAATGTTGTTTTTTTTTTTAATTCGGTTTCATTTGTCTGTTTTCGGCATAAAATAAGTAAGTATAGTAGGGATTTGATACTTCATCCTTGAAGTAGAAAACAAATTTAAATTAAATGCACTTAAAATGCAATGTAATAATGTCATCATCATCATCATCAAAAAAAACCCATCATCAATAATTTTCAAATCCTGAAAAAATATATGCCACATTAGTGTGTGTCAATAATTTATTTTAATTTTTATTCTTTTTCAATATTTTATTTCAATTAGCATATTTTAATTTACTTTCAATAATTATTTCAAGTATCAAAGTTACCAAAATTTATTAAATGATCTCGTCATTACTAACATAGTTTTAAGAGAATGTAATTGGTACTAACAAAATATGGACTAAAAAGTCTGAATTAAATGAATTTTATTTAATTTTTATTTATTTTATATTTAAGTATGTGGCACAAACCATTAAACTTTCCCCATGTGTACAATACGGTATCGAGAAAAAAAATTGGTTAGGCAAAGGTACCTGTAGTACCTACCTATAGTACACCCACATTTCGCTAGTTGTGTTTAAATCCCATGAAACAGGGGGCGAGCCTGACTTTAGGCTGCTTCTCAGATTTTCCTGATGGAAACACCCAATACTTAACACTTTAGCCGACTTGGGAATCCAACAAACGACCATCATGTTCAGCAGAAGTGCCTACGGCCACTAGACCAACGAGGATTTAATCTTTCGTTTACAGCTCGTATATAATAATTTGACTGAAAGTTGTCCATTGACGCATGAGCATTAGGTAGCATGTTTTATTTAAAATTTTCGCACTTGAACCGCCGCACAGTGGGAAAATCGCGTATGTTTCGTCTCAAAACTCTGTATCTCAGTGGTTTCAAAACTAAATGAGCTGTAATTTTGCACACATATACTTGGATGTATAAAGTTTAATGGAAATAATTTTGATTTTAAAAATTCTGTTTATTAATTAATTTTAAAATTAAACTTAAATAAATACATGCATTTTTTATGAAAAAAAATACAATATATGTTTGTTTAATTTACATAAAACGGAATATACATAGTGCCAAACGAGAAAACAAAATATGTACACAATTTAGCAAGCTCCTATAGATTTTCATTGACAACAAGAAGGGCCTTGACTTCATCTAAAAGTTCTTTCGATATTGTTTCTGAGATATTTCTCAAACTTGATATATATGGATCAGAAGTGTACAATAAGGTATGGAACACGTCTTCATTGGTAGCCGCTCTTGAACACTTTCTAGAATGATGAAGTAAAAATTTTTTGTAATCCTTATTTCGGGATTCTTGCGCGTCTTCGCACAATTGTCCGATAGGTAAAATAGCATAGTACTCAATGATTTTTTCGCCGTAAATAAGTATTTTATGCACAGAGGAAGGCATATAATACATTATAATTATTTACGTACAGTTGGGCTGTACTATAGTAATAAGTTTATTTGAATGTAGGAGACCACAGTAGCCATATCCTCTGGTGACAAATTGAAATTTTGTTGTAAGTAGTCTTCTACATTATGCCCATTTATCAACAAATTGCACAACTCTCGTTTACTACAAACAAATTCACCCATTTTTCAAATCAGTCAACTTCTGCGAATATTTTAAAATAAGCAATAACTGCTTTTTAGGGCAACTGAATATCTGACCAACAACTGTGAATGTTTCAGGGTTCGCCTTCCTTTTATTGACCAATGAAATAGTGCAATGTGCAAAAAGATAAGAAACTGATAATTTGCACTCTTCCCATAACCAACCTGTTTTTAAATCGACCCTAATAGATAATTGGCCATATTTCATCAATTAAGGTGGTCAAAACTGTATCAAAACCACAAAAAACCATTAATAATACTCATCACTGTAATTAACTTTTTATCAATTTGACCTTAATAGATCAAAAATAATTTTATGAGAAATAAAACGAAAATGAAAAAAAAATATAATTTTATCTCGCGATATGTTTTAATCCCGTGTCAGAAAAAGCGCAAGTATGCGCAAATTTTTATTTTCTCCTTGTATATACTAATGTATAAAGATCTTAATAGAACAAATATCTCGACAGCGGCAAGCAGCGGTAAAGGGAAAAAGTCTCGTTAAAACTAAAAAATACACAAAAAATATACCATCTTAAACTATATTGGTTAATTTTATTTTATTAACCAATGTATATAATATTATTTACTAAACGTTATGAGGACATTATAAGCATTCCAAAACTGTATAATACTTATACATTTATATCTAAAACTTTTGAGTAATGTGGCGTTGAATTATAGTAACGTATTGCGTTTAAATTACCTCATTGAACATGAGTTAGCTTTGATGCTTATTTATATACATTATAATTAAATATAAAAAAACAAAAAAATTGCGAAAATAAAGCTTACTTATTAGACTATATTAATTTATTAATTTTATTCCATTACAACGACTTTCACGTAAAACGGTTTTGAGACGGCTTTGTATGGGGCTTTCCCACAGTGCGCCGCGGCGTACAGTGGGAAAAAATTACTTTTTTTTGTTCAAAAATCTGCCTACACCACAATTTTTGACGTATCGCTGCCATTTTTTTTATACACTCCTGAGATAACACACTTTGGTGTGTCACTGCCACTTTTCCTTAAAAGTCAACACCATAACCTCAAAAAATCGGGAATGAAGCAAAAAACAATTTAAAAAAAATAACAAAAATCGGTTTCTAGAGGTTTTTCAGGTCATGAATTTATTGTCTGTTTATAAAAATTCAAAATGGCGGATAGAAAAAGGCGGCCCAAAAAAAATATTTGATTCATTTCCCGAATCTTAAAAGATTTTTTTTTAAAAGAAATTTCGGTTTTGGAAAGAGTGTTATCTCAGAAATGTATAAACAAAAAATGGCAGAGATACGTCAAAAATTGTGGTGTAGGCAGATTTTTGATAAAAAAAATTCTTTTTTTTCCACTGTGCGGCGCGGGTGCAACGGAAGAAACCACAATTACATGTCTCGGATATTGATTTATGTTTAGGATATGAGCTCTTTTTGTTTGTACATTTTGTTATATGAAAGTTGAGGAAAAAGTATCAATACCCTACTTTGTTTCCTAGGGGTCACTAACAACGCCGACCCGAAGCAATTACTACAAATTTTCTGACTTTCATTCGGCTCCTGTTGATCGGAAAACTTCGGCATCTACGGCCCGCTTAACACTTTCGACTCCACTCACTTTTCATAGAACTCATACGACATGCCGCCGTACATATTGGAAGGTAACCCTCCGGGAGGGTTACCGGCATTGCGTTTGCGCTAAAGTTAACCATCGCGGACGGTCGACGGCATTAGGTTTAAAACCGTGTTATAAGACACTGTAAAACGAAGTAAAATAGTGTTTTTAGGGGATCTTGTCGCTATAAGTAGTTTCCCACCTTTTATTATTTGTAACCGTGAACAAAAATATTTAAAAAATAAAAATGCTTGGATTTTAAAACCAACACAACATATACCTACTAATAAATCTTGTTGAAATATACATCATATTTTATTTTCACGGTTTATAATGCTATATATTCGCTAAGAAAAACCTACATTTAATAAAATGAGCCCTACGCGAGGGCTCCTGGCATCCCATATTCAACTAGGTGAATCTTCCAGGAGGGCTCCCGGCAGTGGACATATTAATTGTTTTAGAGTCGGCTCGGCTCGAGCTAAGCCGAGCGGTTTTTATCCAACATAATTATATCCCCATATTAGAAGAAGGATCAAAAGAAGGAGATAACAGACTACAGTTTATGTATGTTATGCTGAAAAAAAGAAAGAAAGAAAAAAAAAATTGACCCAGGTTAAGCTAAATTAATATTTACTAGCTGCGCCCCGCGGTATCACCCGCGTAAGTCTGGATCCTGTGGAAATATCGGGATATAAGTATCTTATGTGTTAATTCAGGTTATAAACTATCTGTGTACCAAATTTCATCCAAATTGGTCCAGCCGTTTGAGCGTGAAGAAGAAACAAACATACACACACACTCACAAACTTTCGCCTTTATAATATTAGCGTGATTTTATTCGTCACCAGAAGGTCATTTGCCCGAAATTAAAAACCGTTCATAAATTAATCTCAAAAACTGCTCAAAAATGTAGAATGGACTGCGAAAAATAAAGGAATTGCCCAGCTGATCACCGAGAGATTGAATGATGAACATATTATGCAAAACCTGGGTCAAAACAGGAAAATAACTCCAAATTGATTACTAATTGTTTTTTAAATTATGTGTCATGAATTGGATGACATAACATAGGTGGGTAAATCAAATAATTAGTGCTTAAGGTATTTCCTATACTATTAAGTGAGCAATATTTATATATATGTCGGATCCGGTCATTAGTACGGACACAAAACCAATCGCAAGCGCGCCGCTGGCGACAGGACGTGATCTACCCACACCTAAAGCGGGCGTTTCTACAGGGTCGTGATATTTTAAGGCCACGGCGAGGAGGAGATTCAGCCTCGGATCGCATCGGAGTCAAGACGTCGCGGAACTGTTCTCGATTCGTGGTGCTCAGTTATTGTGTTAGTTGTAATTTGTGATCATTGTGCCAATTGGTGATTTTAATAAACGCCATCACACCCAGATTAATTTGATAGTAAATTATAATGTGATCTGAACTGCAAACTGTTTTTCTATTGCGCATTAACCAACACTAGCCACACTATTTTTATTTTATTTTATTTATTTGGCTCACCAAAAATTTAATACACCGATAGGTACAAAGATATGAGATATAATACATGCAATAAACTTATAGACTAGTGTACCAATTTCTTACAGGTAAGCACAGTAGTTAAAATATGTCTGAAAATAACGAGAGTCACATACCCGTCTCCGACATATATATCGACGTCTCTTCATGTTTCTCTAACTCAAAAGTTCTTTTGTTTGCGGATGACATGAAGCTTCTAAGTGAAATCAGTAATTGTGAAGATGCTGAACGTCTCCAACACGATCTGGACAGATTCCAAGAGTATTGTAGGGCCAACCGCTTGGATTTAAATGTCTCGAAATGTTACTCATGTACCTTCACTCGTAAACCTAAACCTATTCTTTACGATTACAAACTAGCCAACACTTCAATAGCTAGAGTTAATACAATTAGACACTTAGGCGTCACTTTTGACTCGAAACTTCTTTTTGACACACACATCGATAATATTATTAAAAGCTTCTAAGGCACTAGGTTTCATTTTGAGGATATCAGCCGATTTTAAAAATATCAAAACACTCAAAATTCTTTATTGTGCTTTTGTACGCAGTCATTTCGAATATTGCTTACCAGTATGGAATCCTATTTATAATACCTACGTCGATCGCATCGAAAGTATACAAAAGAAGTGCTTAAGGTACATTCAGTTTAAATCCAATACCTATTTGCCTAATTATTACAGCCGCTGCAGAAAGTTTCACATTCTTCCTCTAATTGAGTGGAGAAATATTGCCGATATGGTAGTCTTGTTCAATTTGGCAAATGGTTCATCCGACTGTTCTGAATTGATGAGCAAAATTGGGCTGCGTGTTCCATCCTTCACCTTAAGGAATCATCAACCTCTGTATGTTCCCTCTGTGTGGTGCATATATCGACAAAACTCTTATATGATAAGAGCTAGCAGGGCATACAACTCGATGTGGCAAAGTGTTGATGATCTTGATTTACCCTATCGTTAGGTAGTCGAGTCTTGTTAGTCTTCTGAGTAAAAATAAATAAAAACAAAGTCATAAAAGGTTTTATTCATTAGTAAAATGTCGTGTTTCAAATAATATGATCTAAGGAGTTAGTGAGATTACGCGCCAGTCCACACTTGTCTGTGCCACCCGGCCGCGCTTCCTCAGCATACTACGGTCGATTTATTCCCGAAAAGCGGGACTGATCCTGTCCCGCGCGGGACATTTAATTTTGATTAAAAAATCGGGACGTCCCGCCAAAATCAGGATGTCTGGCAACGCGGGTCTGGACGTACGACGCGTTGCGTGAGCTCAGCACAGAACACGTAAACTAACTACTTTTTTTTTTTTTTTCTGTAGGGCATCTCACAGCTGGTTCCGAAAACCGTGGCTGTTTAACCGGTCAATCCTGTGGTTGCCTTAAGCTACTACACTCAAAGCCTCCAGCCAGGGCATACATAAACTAAGCTAAAAAGTTTAGGATGAACGCTCGCTAAGGGCACCCCCTGTGGGGTACGAGCCTCGGCTTAGGGCGTTATCCGGAGGGAGGACATCAAAAGATGGGACGGGCTGGATCAAAGGGTTTTGATCATTATTATTAGACGGGAAATTTAAAGCTACGTGCACAGCTGCAACAACTGCTGGCACCTCGTTTTCGAGCAAGGGTCGGGGGGAAGTATAACTACTCAAGGTCGCTGGCATATATCGGCGTTTTAAATAAAATAAAGTTGAACCTTCAGAAACATGAGGCAATTCCAACAGAACATGGAAAAAAAAATGAAGAACAAAAGTGCCTAAATCCTATGTATTTTCTATAGAAAAGGATAAGGGGTGAAAATGTACAAAAACCAAAAACAGCTTTGTAAGTGTCTACATCTTTTCTTGAACACATCCCACTTATTTTAAAAATCGAAGTTTGCAGTTCAGGTCATTGACCCTACGCGCGCACATCCACACTTTTGGCTAGCTCTCATACATTACGTGACGGAATTTTTTAATTGTCTCCCGTTCTCACTTTGGTCTATATTATGTGGTGTGAAAGAGATAGAAAATCATTATTTAATATATGTAAAATACTTTGAGATTAAAAATGTATTTTTTACAATGGAGAAGTCGTTACCGAGAGGGATTTCTTTCACCGGATGTCTTCAATCAAAAATATTTCAAAAAGTTATGACAATAACTAAAGCCGCGTTTTCATTATGCAAATGACTTGCATACAAGTTGCATGCTATTTGTATAGTGGAAACCACAGCTTGCAAACAAGTTGCAACTTGTATGCAATTAGATATAAAACTTGCACACTAGAAAAACTAGTATGCCACTAAAATCTTGTATGCAAACTGCAAGTTGAACAAATTCGTGTTTTCAATTCAAATCACTTGCACACAAGTGTGACGTCATACTTGCATGCAAGACTTGACTAATGGAATCGCGGCTTTAAGACATTCCCATTGTTGTATTAAGGCTCGTGTAAGCAGTGGTTGTTTACAGGCTAAATTATATTGTGACCAAGATTTGAACACTTTCTGGCATAAAACTTATTCTATACTAGCTTCCGCCAGCGGCTTCGCCCGCGTGATATCTTTTTAAATTATAGCCTATGTTACTCAGTGAAAATATAGCATTCTACTGGTGAAAGAGTTTTTAAAATCGGTCCATTAGTTTTTAAGTTTATTCATTACAAACATTAATACAAATATTTTCTCTTTTTAATATTAGAGTAGATGTTCGAGCATAGTTAAAATATTTTTGATCATTGTTGATATTACAGAGAGTAAGTGTGAGAGCGTTATTATAAACATTCTGATTTATATTTAGTGCTGTTATTGCTGATTGAACAAAGCTTTAAGCCTTATTCATTAACACTAGTTGGTTTATGCTTTAGTACCTGGTCGACTGAGCTCTGCTCGGGTGAAAATAGAAATACACATATCATCCAGGTATACCAACGTTCAGGAGGAGACGCCCTGGGTGTTGGGAATCGCAGGCAGATTTCCGGCCACCGTAGGCGCGGGGTTGCGGACGATAAGCTATGGGTAGCTCGCCGTCCGATAAGGACCAAGCCCGGGTCGACGGCGCGTTGTGTTCCACGCGCGCCTCAAAGAGATGTCAGCAGAATTGACGTGGGCCTGCAGGGGTTGCGAAGAAATCCGAAAGGGAGATCGTGGCCCCCGGCAACATGGCAACCGAAGGAACACGGGTGGGTTTTAGTCCGTAAGAGTCTGACACGCCCTTCCGCTCCGCCCAGAGCGGGAGAAGTTATTTGATAATTTCCCACACAAAAAAAAGGTATACCAACGTTGTATCACATTCCCGAGGCTGTGAAAATAGAGAAAAGGAATTTTCCCAGATATAAGACCTAGCTAGATCGATTTTTCGCTCCCGTAAACCCCTATATTGCAACTTTTATCGAAATCGTTAGAGCCGATTTCGAGAACGTGAGTACACATATATATACAAATATTGCTCTTTTAATAGTATAGGACAGGGTTTCCCTAACTGTGCGTCGCGACGCCCTGGGGAGTCACGGTGTTATCCCAGGGGCGTTGTGAGGCGATCCACATAGATAAGAAACCCTTTCCAGTCGACCTTACTACTATCAACACTTTCGACAGAAGAAAAAGAACAATTACCTAATGGAATAATTGTCCTGTGACTCCAGCCTTAAGCTCCAATAGGACAAAGACAAACTGCTTGAAGCAAGCACATCCTTCTCATTGTCATTAGTAGCCAGCCAACAAAGTAAAATAAATATCTTTTTATTTTTATTCTTATGATTTGTTTTTGTTCTTATTTTCTAATAAAAATTATAAATGTTATTTGGAGTTTTTCGGATAACTTGTTCATAGGCGCTAGAACTACAACTGGTAGGTACTTTTTGGCTAGAGGGGGGCGTCACAAAAAAATGGCAAATTCCCAAGGGCGTCACGTAAAAATAAGTTTGGGAAGCCCTGGTATAGGATATATTTTGTAAGGTAGGTATCTATGGGCCATTGCAGCCTGAAATAAGTCATGATCATCATCCACACACAGCCTGACTTCACCCACTGCTGGGCATCTGTCTCTCTTTTCTTCTGCCAATCCCCACGCTCCTCCATCAGCCTCGTCCAGGTTCTACCCACGATGGTAACACTGTCGTCCGCCCATCTCGCCGCCGAACGACCGACTCGGTGTCGAAATAAAAGTAGTTACTATTAATTATTTTCCGTTTAACTTAAATAATATTTGTGAATTGAAAATCCACGAAAGCTTTTTTACATTACATATCAGATGCAATAGATATTCCGAACAAAGAACCTCGCTATTTTTAGTTTGCAAATCTAAAATGACACACTAAATTGCAAAACACATAAATACTCTTTCCTACAATCTTAATCTATGTAAAAAAACAAAAAAAAAACGCGCCAAATGAGACTGTTCTAAAAAAAATATTCAAATTAATGCCCCGCGCTTACGCAACGGATCATTTCGAAGTCAATAATGTCATAATTTACTTGTATTAAACCGAAATGACCGTTCCTTGAACCATGTTTGTATTCAGAAGTCGTTTCCTACTTACCAATGGTAATCATCGATAAAGACTTCGACTTATACCTACGTAAGTATGTGTCGCTAAAGTTGATGCTTTCGGCCTTTCGATACGCCTTGTTTGTTATTTTCTATCTAATGGGAAATATTTAAATGAGTCTCTAAAAACTTTTTAAATAATTGAGCCTATTTTCAACTTGCTTACCTTTGCTCGCAATTGGTCGCAGTAATTAAGCTAGACTACCTGGAACAAACGGGTTAGGTTATAGGTTAGAGCTGTAACCAAACGAGCGCGCGCGCGCGAGCTGAGCGAGCGCTACGTTTAAGTTGGTCGCAGTTATTATGCTATTTCGTATTTTTAAGACATCAAAATAGGAATTATTTGAGGTTAACAAAAAGAGGCACAATCAATTAAAGTGTTCAATAATATTTTTAGGATAGCAAAATGGGAATTACTTGAGGTTCAAATAAATACAAATGACTTTTCTAATCCATGTCCAATATAATTCGTTGGTTCTAGATTTTTTTAAATAAGTGATCTAGAATTTTTCTGTTTTCGAAATAACCTAGTCGGATTAGAATATCTAATTGGTTTAAGCTCTTATAGGAAACCTATAAGATATATTGCCAATGTATTTTTCTTAATAAAACATGAATCTTTTATCTTTCAGAAACATTAAAACTATCAAAATCAGAGAAATTCAAAACAATGTCAATTCCTACAGGAAATTCTTGTAAACAAAAAAAAAAAAATACATGTTTTGCAAAAAAATGCTATGTTTAAAATTTAAAATTCTGTCTGTTCAGTCAGATGGATTAACTTTAAAATAAAATAATGAATTTAAATTCTAACCACATTTTAAAATTTACTATAAGTTTAAGGCTGCCTGTCCACTGGAGCGGAGTGAGGCAGCTGAGCGGAGAAATGTGCCAATATTATTAACCAATAGAATCTAGACTCCGCTTCAAAGCTCCGCTTCTATTGGTTAATATTGGCACATTTATCCGCTACGCTGCCTCGCTCCGCTCCAGTGGACAAACAGCCTTATGGGGCAGCCTTCTGCTCGAAACTTCTGATAACATTATCTTTTTTAATAAACTAAAAAAGAGCTATTATTTTGTAGCGTTCTAAGGTCTTTCGTAGACAGTAAATATCTACGTACAACGCTCGAAATCAGAAACCACTAGGTTAAACTAGACCAAACATAGATCCTGTACCTCATCATCATCATTTCAGCCGAAAGATGTCCACTGCTGGACATAAGCCTCCCCAAGCACCGCCACTTCGACCGATTCTGTGCTTTCCGCATCCAGCGGATTCCTGCGGCCTTCACAAGGTCATCGGGCCACCTTGTGGGAGGCTTTCCAACGCTATGTCTTCTGGTACGCGGTCGCCTCTCCTGCACGCGTGGAGAACCTTTCGACCCCATCCACTACCATTGCCACTTAAGTTTGGCAATTCTACCTAAAGGGTACCTAGGGGTATAAAATTGAGCCTTTTTTCCATGAAGGTAAGATATGTCAAGAATAATGTTTTATTCCTACTTCATATCTGCATCCATTGTGACTAATGGAGACATTTTTTGTGACAGTTCGGCGTGTTATGATATAACGCTCCCAGCTACTTTAAATAAAGGATAATGATATTCAAAAGTTGAATAGAATTTTCAGAAATGGCCACCGTCAAAATTTCATGCAATAAAAGCTTCCAAAGATTCTCGTTGTTTTACGAAAAAATCGACAAAAACTTTTTTTCTACCACGAGCGCCGTTTAGACCACTGTTCAAAAGCGGTGTTTGTTTGAGATACCGTTGGCACAGTGGGCCCGCAGCATCGTAAATTAAACAAAAATAATAATGAACGGGAACGTTTGTAAAACTGTTCTTGGGTTATTTTTTTTATGACAGTTCCATTGAGTTGATGACGTTGCATTTGTTTTTCAAACACTGGCTGTAAATCTTAGACGATTTTAAACTATATCTCTTTGGAATAAGACATGTTTCTACATAATGGGTGGTTGATAGACAATTGTGGTGGTCGAACATTTGTCATTCGGTCGGGAAAGCTTTGTTGTCTCATAGTGTGACAATATTTTAGTGATAAACACGACTAAGCTGCGATACGGTGAGTCACATAATTTCTTTTTAATATGACTGCATGTGTGTCGAAATTTCCCAAATAATTTCGCTTTTATTCCCCTAACTAATAAAGTGATTTCGTTTTGACAAAATATAACACCAAAAATATACACAATTAGACGTAAGTTATTCGTGTAATAAAGTTTATTCAGCATTGGTAAGTAGATTAACAAGTTTTTCTATACGTAGGCAAAAGATCGGAATAAACATATTAATTTAACAGCAATTTTGACAAAACTAGAACTGCAGTACCTACTTAAAGTTGTGCTCGTGAATTTCTTTCCAGACACGACCAATTTCTGGAATTTTCTGGTGATTCAAAACTGATTCGACTTTAAATGGAAAATATAGAATAGAATAGAATTATCTTTATTCAAGTATCAGTAGTTTAGTAGTAAAATGGAAAATATGACAAGTGTAAAAAAAAAACTTAAAATTATACCAGGATTAAAAAATCAATTCCAATCATTTATTAAATGCAATATTTAAATAAGTTTTCCTTTAATTATTTAAATAATATTTAACTTCAAACAATGAAATATTACTGCGGTTTTTCCGAGAACTGGCTGCTACACATTATGTGTTGCTATTATGGAAGTAATTACTTGACTTTTATTTTTTATTCGCTGTTTCCATTTACCTATATCAAAACCATACTTATTCCTGTTAATCGTACATACAGTCCTAGAACCAAAAATTCGAAGACATGTGACATCTACCAACCCGCAGTGGGTCCGCGTGGTGGATTATGGACCAGTCCTTCTCACAGAGAGGAGGCCTGTGTCCCAGCAATGGGAACTTTATAGGTTGATTATGAATGCCGCTTTAAGATATCTTGGTTTCACACTAGTTGGAGCACAAAGCATTTATTTGTGGCTACATAGAAACCGATACCAATTGTCCTATCTGTGGCCACCTTTCAATCTTTAAAATTGATTTGATAAAAAAACATTCGACGACTTTCAAAAAGTGTAGTTTTTACTTCTTCTTCTTTGTAGTACTCTTGACAGAGCGGTCGTGGTATTCATGTAGTTTCTTGTCCAGGGTACTGATATGATTCACCTCACGATTTCTCGCCATCTACTCCGATTTTTGGTGTTAATTATGGACTTATCTCCGTTTTAAATAAGATTAGACATTTAACCAAACCTTTTTTACAGTCCGTTCAACCGATTTTGACTTCTATTGCGTACGCATAAGGATGGCATTAAAAACAAAAAAAGTGGTTACTATCCAACTGTTTACTGCAGTTGCCATTTGTCATGCCACCAACGCAATAGAAGTCAAAATCGGTTGAACGGACTGTAAAAAAGGATTAGTTAAATGTCTAATCTTATTTCAAATGGAGTATAGGTACTTATTAATTAATGATGTAACTAATATTCTGTAACAATATAATTTAAAAAAGTGTTCATGGAGTTTACTCGCGCGTTCTTCTCCAAAGGTAAAACATAATACGCTTTGGAATGAGCAACTAGCTTCATATTTCTGACTGACCGACTCCTTGACAATTCAAGAGTGCCTGAAAATGGTTTAATTGAATAAATGCTTTGAGTTTGAGTGTATATTGCCATGTTACATTATTTATTGCATCATACAAAATTATATAAACGTTTGATGCTCCTAATCTTTATTATATTTTCTGTCCTAATAACTACAACCCTAGTATAAATGTCAAATGACTGACAATACCTTCTGGTAGTCTTGTAATGCTGTTGCATAATCAACTTTAAACTTTTATAATACAAAACTCAAAAAAGCTAATCAATGCTCATGCCTTCTCTATACAAGAAGATTACTTTTCCCTACAGTGGAACAGTAATATTATGGGTATTATGAATGCCAGTGAGCAGTTGTAGCCCAGAGACTTACGAGTTGTAGGTCGTAGGTTCGAATCCAGACAGGCGCTTTACTTTGTGTAAATTACCACTGCTCTCAAAACGGTGAAGTAAAACATCGTGAGGAAATCGGCATGTCCTAGAACCAAAAATTCAAAGACATGTGACATCCACCAACCCGCGTGGTGGATTATGGCCCACACCCCCTCACAGAGAGGAGGCCTGTGTCCCAGTAATGGGAACATTATAGGTTGATTATGAATTATGAATGCCGCTTTAAGATATCTTGGATTCACACTAGTTGGAGCGTAAAGCATTAATTATTTATGGCTATATATGAAATAGAAACCGATACTTATTGTTTTGTCTGTTGCTACCTTTCAATCTTTAAAATTAATTAGTAAAGTAAAACTTGATAAAAAACATTCGACGGTTTTCAAAGAATCTTCTACTAAATCAAACTATCTCTCATCTCGCACCTCAAACAGTAAATGACAAAGAATTGGAACAACCAGTTACAGGGTTTGAACAAAAACAATTGACAATAGCCTTCAGTAGCGAAGCATTGTCACACAACCGAAGAAAAACAAAAGGTCCCTTGTCTTATGAATATTATAATCAAACCCTTTCATGAAGTAACGGTGCCAACCCTCGTAAAAGCACAGGGTTAGCAATAAAATCGTAAATCAAAGAGAAAGGGTGAAACGGTACCGTTGCCAAATTTTATACTGTCCAGTGGTATTTTGAGAAATAAGTTTTACAGTGCAGTATAAAACTATCGCCTTTTTATTAGCGTTATATTTATTGATGTCGTTTTTGAAATAAAAAGTTTTGTTGGATAGCCACATTTTTCGTTTTTGGTTAAATAACTATGTGTACTGTGTTCTAAAATGCTTGGTAAAAAGTCTTAGGTGATCATGGTAATCACGAACTATACAAGCTTCATCATCATCATCATCAGCCTATAAATGTTCCCACTGCTGGGACACAGGCCTCCTCTCTGTGAGAGGGAGTGGGCAGTAATCTACCACGCGGGCGCGGGTAGGTAGATGTCACATGTCTTCGAATTTTCGGTTCTAGGACATGCCGGTTTCCTCACGATGTTTTCCTTCACCGTTTTGAGAGCAGTGGCGATGAAATAATTTACACAAAGTAAAGCGCCTGTCTGGGTTCGAACCTACGACCTACAATTCGTAAGTCGCGGCCGTTACCACTGGGCCACCACTGCTCCACACAAGCTTATAATTATTTTATTCTGTGTACTTGGAAAACATCATGAGATATCTGTCATGTCCTAGAACCAAAAATTAGAAAACATATGACATCTACCAACTCGCACTGGGCCCGCATGGTGGATTACGGCCCACTCCCTCTCATGAAAAGGAGGCCTGTGTCCCAGCAATGGGAACATTGTAGGCTGATTATGGTGTACCTATAAATTATTGTGTAAATTGCGTTAAGCTATCAATACTGCAAGCATCTAATAATTATTATTTAAATTAAATTATATAATTTAAACATATGCTGAAAAACTTTATGTAAAGAAAGAAAAATGCGTTTGTTTGGCATTACATCAAAAATAATCATTTTAAACTGTAAAAAACAGAAAATAATATTTATAATGCTTTAGTGGTATGAGGAACAGGGTGTAAAATTCACTCATCCACCATAGAAAAGGGAGGATCCTCCGACCAGACGGGTGTTGTGTCTGGCGGGTAACTGCCCATAGGTTTGAAGTTGAAATCTTGTATGTATGTCGATCGCTCGGTAAACTCTAACTGCGCGATGCAGGATTTGTGTGACGTCATGTATATGATGCGTAGTTCGTATGTGGCGGTGTAACCGCTACAATGCCAAAGGGGCCTCAACTTAGCATAATGTCAGATGACACACAATGTACGAGTATATACAACCTGATGCTGATTTTCAGCTGCAGCTCACGAATGCCATACGCTCGAATAATAAACACATAGGGAAGTGCATGTGTCAGTTTTAATAAATTAAAGTAGATAATACAGGGTGGCAGGGACATCGACGCGAAAACTGTTACCATGGATTCAGTACATGATTCTGAACCCCCTGCGTTGAAAGTTTTCTTCGGTTATTTTTTTTTTAATCAGCTGTTCCATACATTTCGACCGCGTAAGTATTGCACTTTTCTATAAAACAGCAGATTTTTTTTAATAACCGACAAATAATTTCAACGCAGGGGGTTCAGAATCATGTACTGAATCCATGGTAACAGTTTTCGCGTCGATGTCCCTGCCACCCTGGATAAAATAGCTCATACAAAATAAAAAAAAACAATGTTGCATAAATTAGCATTCTTTTGTTTATTTGTATCAATTATCCCAGCATGGGTCAAAAGTACCGGCGAAACAATACGGAGAAATTAGAAAGTAGTTCCATGGTATTAGCACCTCTATCGTTGCCACTTGCTTTCAACAGATGCTGAGTAATCTTCATTTCATGCAATCTTTTCCTCGTTACACTCATCATCTGCCTAGCCTTTTCCCAACTATGTTGGGGTCGGCTTCCAGTCTAACCGGATGCAGCTGAATACCAGTATTTTACATAGAGCGACTGCCTATCTGACCTCCACAACCTAGTGACTAGGTAACACGATACCCCTTGGTAAGACTGGTTGTCAGACTTTTTGGGCTTCTAACTACCCGTAACGACTGTCAAAGATCTATAAATGACAGCCGGGACCAACGGCTTAACGTGCTTTCCGAGGCACGGAGGGGACTTGGTAGTTGGTATGTAAAGATGGTCACCCATCCACGGACCAACCGCGGCAAGCGTAACTTAACCTGATCGATCGACCCGTGCAGCTGTTATTACTTAGCCACAAGCCCCTCTTTTCCTCGTTACACTATAATCATTAAAGAGGTTAAAATAACCCGAGTTTCGATCTTTTCTTATTTTTGGTCGACTACGGCGAAGCTAAAAGGAGGGTTATGATTTTGATCGGTATGATATCACATGCAATAACTGGGAATAAGTTTCATAAGTTTTATTCTTACTATGAATCATTTAAATTGCAACTTTACAGGGTGGCATGGACATCGACGCAACAACTGTTACCATGGATTCAGTACTAGATTCTGAACGCCCAGTGTTGAAATTTTTGCTCGGTTTATAAAAAAAATCTGCTGTTTCATAGAAAAGTGCAATACCTACACGGTCAAAATGTATGGAACAGCAGATTAAAAAAAAATTACCGACGATAAATTTCAATTCAGGGGGGAAGATAGTGACTAGGGTGTCAAGAGAATGGGTAAACGGCCCTCTTATAGGAAAACTACCTGACCCCGGCAAACGTTGTTTTGCAAATTATTTGTTTGGGGTGGACAACCCTTATCACTTAGGGGTATGAAAAATAGATAGTAGCCGATTCTCAGACCTACTGAATATGCATATAAAATTTGGTAAAAATCAGTAAAGCCGTTTCGGAGGAGTAAGGTAACTAACATTGTGAAGCGAGAATTTTATATATAAGATTTCAAAGTGAATTCTGCAATATTACTTATTAATAGAAAAGCGTATTTAATGGATACACAATATTCTCTGTTTTGTAAGTAGATTTTCTTTTGAAAAAGCCGACGAAAAATTTCAACTCAGGGGGGTTCAGCATCATGTACTGAATCCATGGTAACAGGTAAAGCGACTGCCTAGCTGACCTCCACAACCCAGTATGGGTACCCCTTGGTAAGACTGGTTGTCAGAATTTCGGGCTTCCGACGACCCCTAACGACTGTCAAAGATCCACGAATGACAGCCGAGACCAACGACTTAACGTGCTTTCCGAGGCACAGAGGAGTCTCGGTATGTAAAGATGGTCACCCATCCACGGACCAACCTCGGCAAGCGTAGCTTAACCTGACAGATCGATCCGAGCATAGATAGATTAGTACTTAGCCACGAGCTAAAAAAAGGCATATTCTGAAATAATGACCATTAAAAACTAATTAACCTGTTAGGTATTCCATCTTTTACACTTAGGAAATACAAAATTATGCGGGTTTTTTTTCTATTAAAACTGTACTCTTGCAAATTATGTGCACACTTCCTAATTGACTTAATGAAACTTCCATAAAAATTAAATATTTATTGTATTTAAGCATAATATGAACATGTAATTAACATATTGTTTTACAAATATAATAAATCCAAGCTGATATGTCAACAAACGCGAGCACGGCTGCTATAGGCATGTATTTAATCGAACCTCTAATTTCCATTTTGCGGTCCTAAAAATATTATTGAAAATTCTAATATAATGTGTCTTTTTGTGAACCTCAAATAATTTCTTTATTGAGGTCCGAAACATGCTAAATATACCAATTTGGATGTAGCGGTTGGTCACAGTTCCGAGTTAACCTAACCCGTTTAGTCGAGGTACCATCGGGGTAATACATATCTAACCAATTTGGAAACAAAATCCCGTGCACACGACCCTTTTTTTTCGTAGGTAAGCGATACTATAGCGGCCGAGCACTGCAAGCAAGAATAGTCCTTACAGTGTACAGATATGCGTTTCTTCGATAGTACCTTAAGTTAGTTACTGCGACCAACTGTGAGAATAGGCAAGAACGTTACCTCGTGGAGGCGATTGGCGGCGGTGATCTCTCGCGTCCGGCCCTGATTCGGGCCATGGTACGGAGCGAGAGGAAATGGGAGGCCGTGAGGGAGAGGCAAAATTCGCGTCCTCACACCCCTAAACGCCGCAGGAGGAGACACCCTGGGCGTCGGGAATCGCGAGCCGATTTCCGGCCACCGTAGTCCGATAAGGACTAGGCCCGGCTCGACGCCGATGGCGCGTTTTGTTCCACGCGCGCCTCAAAGAGATGTCAGCAGAATTGACGGGGTCCGCTAGGGCCGATGCCTGCCGGGGTTACCAGCCGAAAGGGAAATCGTGGCCTCGGCAACATGGCAACTGAAGGAACACGGGTGGGTTTTAATCAGTAAGAGTCTGACACGCCCTCCTGCTCCACCTAGAGCGGGAGATTTTTTTTTTATAATTTCCCACCCAAAAAAAAGGCAAGAACGTTAAAAAGAGGCTCAATTATTAAAAAAGTGAGCATCATTAAAAGCGCAAACAGTTTTTAGAGATCTATTAATTTAAAAAGTGTTCATCGTAAGGTCAATAAATTTTTAGAGGATCATTTCAATATTTCCCGCTATAAAACTCGACCGGAAACTGTGAAACTACGTGTTATCACATTTTTCTTTCACGTGTCACATTATTATGTACCTACTGCATAGTGCTTACATTATTGAAGAAATAATGGTCCATTCTGTACATTTTTCGTTGGTTGAGGAAGGTTCTTTTTACCCGACTACGGCGAAGCAAAAAGGAGGGTTATGATTTTGACCGGAGTGTATGTATGTCAATTCAATTCAAAATATTTTATTTCACATAAACCTACAAGGGCACTTATGAAACGTCAGCAGCTAGGTGCACGGTTCCAATTGGTCGCTTCCTATGGAGAAGAGCCGGCAAGAAACTCCACGGTTACTCTTTTCAAAATCAATGGTTTCTACAATGTTTTCAAATTACAGTGTTACAAAGGACAGTGTAGGCCTATCAACAAGTACCAGGTACTTAGCAAAATAGAAAATGGTATGTATGTTCATCTGTTGCCTCATAACTTCTAAACTACCGAACATAATTTGACAAATGGGGAAGCCGTGGTCGCATGCCTGTACACCTACAAAATTATAATGGCATGCGACCAAGGTTTATACATTGACCATTTTTGTACCTATGTCTTGATTTTTGTTCGAATTATTTTTAGAGCGTGATTTTTCAGTAGTCGGGTCTTAGTTTTATTTGTTTATTTCAGCAGAAGTTTTTTCAGTGATAGTAAATCGAGTCGTCCAACGTCCAGCTAAACTAAGTTACTTTTCAGTTAGTTTAGTTTGCCAGTTTTTCATACATGTGGATGGACGCACATGCATGGGAAACTGGCAAGCTAAACTAAACAAATTAAATAAAATAATTAACTAAATTAGTTTGGCTGGCGGTGGACTGCTCGCTTAATGGTTTTTATGATCTTCTTTTGAAAGAGTTCATCCGGAGAAACTCCAGGGGGCCTACCACCAGCTCATAGAGCAGTATTATTTTAATATTACTTCAGTGTGGGAAAGAGATGAAGCTCTACAGGACGTATAGCTCCATCTCTTTCTCCCACTGAAGTAATATTAAAATAATACTGCTTATGAGCTGATGGTAGGCCCCCTGAAGTTACTGGGACTGGAGACTATTTTCATTATAAAAATTGGTAGTAGTATTCATCTAGTACTAAAATTTTTTTAACCAATATTTTTACCTCCCGAAGTTAAATAGAAGGGCTTGTAACTATGTACTGTGAGCAACTCGCTTTGCTGCGGCACTCGGGATCGTGTGTAGTGTAATAAATTAAAGAAACTTTTGGAAAGATAGACTATAATTAAACCAACAGTATACAGCAAAAGACAATATTACGCGACCGACGCCATGGGCTCAACTCCTTTTTCTTACAACAAATGCACACCATACGAAAATCCTAATTTAAATACAAAATGTTCGAATGTTCGGATGCCATAGAGCGTTCTTGCCAGCCTGCATGATGTGTGAGGTTGAATTCCAATGATAAGTCCTCACATGAGCTACGCCCCACTTGAATAAAGGGATCAGGCAGAGACCTTTATTCAAAGTATCCGAACAATCGTACCCTTCCTGCCTATACCTAACAGAAACGTTACCTAACGATGGCAATTAAAATACAAGGTGAGGTCTTTCTCTTGCAGGAGAAGGCTTAAGTCAGAACGTACGAATCGCAAAGTCCTGATACCAGGTTAGGTATCAGCCAAGTTAAATGACAATATGTGCTAACAGTGCACAAAAAATTAACATACTTCTGCTTAAACCTCACTGTACCAAAACCACCGCAAAAGATACAGCAAGCCTCTGACAACGAACAAACAGATGTGACAGTTCACACCTACCCAGAGGGGGTTTATGAAAATGAACTCTACATCCTAAGCCTTAACTCCATCGGACATAATTGAGCCAGAGGGAACGAAGGATCAAGAAGTAAGCGCTCAACAACATTAAAAGCTCACGACCATACTCCAGAGGGAAAATCTCAAAACCTCATATTATCCTCACAAGACTCACTCTTTATCGAATGTCAGTAAGTCCTGACTAAACTGTGAGACCTTAGTCATAAGTTGAACCAATTGTGTCAACTAGACACACCTTGCAAGGGCTATGCCCCCGTTAGCGAGGCTGGTGTCAACCAAGACAGAGTACTTCCCCTCCCTCCTGAAGGGATCACAGTTTCCAAAAATATTTGCCTCTTCTAATTCGCATTAATAAATTCTGGAGTACGTTCATGCTAATTTAGACGAGACGACACATAACATTGAAGACGCAGACAGTGGCTCATTCCCTCCGACTTCTCAGCGATGTGAGGAGTGACAATACCTCACTCGCTCCCGGCAGCGTCCGATGATTGCTCCCCATAACATGTAACGAGAAATAAATAATCACGCATTAAAATAATATTTCATATTCATCACTAAAATAATGTGTCAAATGATGTTTACATCTGAATGACATAATATGACAATAAAATAAATGACATAAAAACTAATAATTAAATTCTACTACGAAAAGGTTTTAATTTGATAGGGGCAAAATCGCTGAACTTCTTATTATTTAATTTTAAAAACTCGTATTCTAAAATGTAAAACTTTTTTATAAAATGTCTATAAACTTTCGACCTTTTAAATTTGTTGATTTTCGGTACGAAGTTTTTAATTATTCTCACATACGACTCCTTATTTTTATTTGGTGCTCTTCTTGAATTGTTTTTAGCATGTTGTTGTCGAAATGTGGCATTCAGAATTTTTATACATTTATGTTCCTTATGGGTAACATAAACTTGAACATTTGTGGTCTCGGCCATTTGAAGACTTTCAACATGTTTGGCACAATCAACGACTACTTCACTATCACTTTCTTTCTCTAAGACTGTACATGACTCCACGTCATCCTTGGATATATCTTTATTAATTTGATCAACGACGAAGTTATGAGTTGGAGTTTCCTCATCGTGACCAATAATTTCCTTTGACAAGGACACATTCTGACCTTCTGAAACATAGACGAATGCTTTAATAAATGGACTGGACTGACCCGATTTTGTGGCTTCTTCCATGTGTTCCTTTTCGAACACCTGACTTGAGCCGTCTTCATCATCATCATCGTCATCTTCATTTCTGCCCTCTTGGCAGCTTTGCAGTTCTTCCAGTGAGTCCTGTCTTCCACTAGAAAATAAATCGGTATGATTATCTAAATTCATGTCGTTCTGTCCGCTTTCATCGGACATCTCTGTTTCTTGTCCCCTATATGCCGCTAATTCTTTGTGGCATTTGCATGGGAATTCTGCCCATAATTCTTTACAAAAAGATTGAAAACTCATACCCTCGTGGTATGTATATTTGTGGAAATACATTGCTGGCCCCACAAGAAATGCACGTAATATTAGAGCCAAATCATATTCCTGCCATTCGTTTTCGGTGGCCACAAGCCTGAACTCCTTAATGAACTTCTCTAGGCACATGCCGTTGATCCCCGAGAAGGGCTGCATTTGATACGCCATCTCGCTCTATATACAATAATAATAAAAACCACTTAGCTTCGGACTTTTAGTCGTCGTATCTCATATCTTCTTCAGCTCCGGACTAATGCGCTTCCACTATATGTGACGACTACACTTTAGAAAGGGCGCCTCCACCATTTGTGAGCAACTCGCTTTGCTGCGGCACTCGGGATCGTGTGTAGTGTAATAAATTAAAGAAACTTTTGGAAAGATAGACTATAATTAAACCAACAGTATACAGCAAAAGACAATATTACGCGACCGACGCCATGGGCTCAACTCCTTTTTCTTACAACAAATGCACACCATACGAAAATCCTAATTTAAATACAAAATGTTCGAATGTTCGGATGCCATAGAGCGTTCTTGCCAGCCTGCATGATGTGTGAGGTTGAATTCCAATGATAAGTCCTCACAGTACTATCAGCTGCATGGGTCGATCGACCAGGTTAAGCTATGCTTACCACGGTTAGTCCGTGGATAGGTGACCATTTATACATACCAAGACCACTCAGTGCCTCGGAACCGTTGGTCCCGGCTATCATTTGTAGATCTTTGACAGTTGTTACGGGTCATCAGAAGCCCGAAAGTCTGACAACTAGTCTTACCAAAGGATAGCTTACCCAGTAACTGGGTTGAGGAAATCAGATAGGCAGTCGCTCCTTGTAAAATACTGGTATTCAGCTGCATCCGGTTAGACTGGAAGCCGACTCCAACATAGTTGGGAAAAGGCTAGGCAGATTGATTCATTCGACAGAAATACATTTATCCTACGCTATTTGCTTCTATAAAATAGCCGTTACATTGAACTATCTAATCCACATTCCTTTATTGAAGTGAAAACTTCTTTAGGCGCGTTGGGCATTTTTGAGATGGGACTAAACCATTGATTTCGCGACACTGTAACGATACCTCATTTTTATAAATGCTCTGCTCTGCTGCTTTGCTCTTTATTTATATTACATTACGGATCAATGTTCTATACAAGTATTTTTACTTTAAAGTTTTAGTAAACGCGATTGTGCTCTTTATTTATATTACGTTACGGATCAATGTTCTATACAAGTATTTTACTTTAAAGGTTTTGTAAACGCGATTATTTAGATAAGGTTACGGATCAATGTTTGTTACAAGTAGTTTTCTTCCACCAAGGCGATCTTGTTCAAGTTTTCACTTCTATCGGCACTCCCGGAGTGCCACTTTTTTTTTCCTGAAATTGATTGGAAGGTTATAACCAATCGGCTGAAATGAAACGGAATTTCACTCAAATCAAAAATTCTGAACGAATGGATAAAGAATTTGAATACAGACGCAAATCTCGTGAAAGAATATATTAATTTTAATTTATAAATAGCCAATATGAGCCAGGCATTGCCGGCAAGTTTATTCAGTTCTAAGTCGAATTATGCGCAATTAACATACTGTTTTTTTAAATCACGAACAAAAATGTATTTCAATACATTGCTTATTATTTTAGTGAAAAACACATTTTAATTAAATAACGGATTGCTTGTCGTCTTTATAGCATAATCATCCTATAACTTTCCCACTTCTGGGAAACAGGCCTCTTTTCAGTGAGAGAGAGAGGCGGTGATTCACAACGTGGGCCCAGTGTGGGTTGGTAGATGTCACGTCTTCGAATTTTTGGTTCTAGAACATGCCTGTTTCTTCACGATGTTTTCCTTCACCGTTTTTGAGAGCAGTGGTGATGAAATAATTTACACAAAATTAAACGCCTGTCTGGGTACGAACCTACGACCTATAACTCGTAAGTCTCTCTCGTAATATGTTAATAAAAATATCGGATTTTGTGTTTGAAGCGAACTATAAAGACAACTCGTGTGCATTCTCCGAGATTTTTTTTTCGGGATATTCAAACAGTAAATTCATTATTGTAATAGTGTATCTTTGACAGTTGTTACGGGTCATCAGAAGCCCGAAAGTCTGACAACTAGTCTTACCAAAGGATAGCTTACCCAGTAACTGGGTTGAGGAAATCAGATAGGCAGTCGCTCCATGTAAAATACTGGTATTCAGCTGCATCCGGTTAGACTGGAAGCCGACCCCAACATAATTGGGAAAAGGCTAGGCAGATGATGAAATATTCTATGAACGAAATAGAAAATTAAAAAGATCACCTCAAAGTCTACCTACCAAATATCTGACATAACAAAATCATAACTAATAATTATAATTTTTGTCACATTATAATTACACACACATACCACACACACCCACGAACACACCCCCACACGCTCACACACACACACACACAAATTTATATTATTAATTTTGTTTCATCATCATCATTAGCCTATAGCAGTCCACTGCTGGACATAGGCCTCTCCAATTGCACGCCATTCAGCTCGATTCTCGGCAACTCTCATCCAGCTGCTACCAGCCACCCTGCGAAGATCGTCACTCCACCTAGCCTGAGGGCGTCCTACCTTACGTTTGCCAATTCGCGGTCTCCACTCATGAACACGTGTACCCCAACGGTCATCGGTTCTACGGCTGATATGGCCGGCCCACTGCCACTTCAGCTTGCTAATTCTGTGAGCTATGTCGATAACTTTGGTTCTCTGCCGGATCACTTCGTTCCGGATTCGATCCCTCAGTTAATTAATTAGTTAGTAATAGTCAGATTAATTTTGTTTATATTACAATTTATGTTTGTAATTTGTATGGTTTTCATATTACAGAGATATTATATTATCTATCTATCATCACGCCTGTATTACCCGAAGGGTTAGACAGAGGCACATTATTCGATTTACAAATATCGAAACGAGTAAAAATACGTCGTTGTGAGGTAAAAAATTATCCCTTCGGACCGCAATAAAAATGGTTAAAACACCGCCAAAGTTTGTTAAAAAAAGCGCAGGGTAACTAAAAAGAAGAAAAATGGTAATTTTTATTCACATTGTAATTATTGTGTTTGCATAACAATTAAATACATAGGTAGTTATATCGTTTTAAACCACTGTCCTTGAATTTTAGGTGAAGCGATCCAATTTTTGTTTTTTGTTGTTAGTTTGTTTGGTAGCATGGCTAATTGACAAAATTGCAGTAAAGGGTTGTTTGGTCATTTCGTGACAAAGTTTTTATTATTATTTTAGTATCCCCTCAAACATGTTCTTAGTTGTAAAAAGTATTTTAGAGGATTCGTGGTGGTTTTACGTAAAACTCACGTCTTCTTCCCATGGGGGAAGCAGAAACTACAAACAAAACACCACCTGCTACGATCCTATTCCTTACATACTCCTTTCAAGCATTTATGTTCCTACACTTACACGCACGCCGGTTGCGAGTACTACCCACGTGTGGTTAAAAAAAAAACAGTGGCACTCCGGGAGTGCCGAAAGAAGTGAAAACTTAAAAAAAAAATCGGTACCACGGTAATCAATTCATTTATGTCTTTTACTCCACACACCACGGTAATCACCGCGTCGATGTCTTTTATTCCGTGGTGCCGGTAAATTGCGTCACAGTGTCGCGAAATCAATGGTTTAGTCCCATCTCAAAAATGCCCAACGCGCCTAAAGAAGTTTCACTTCAAAGACTTACGAACGAAAGTGGTGTAGGTAAACAAGATTCAAACAAATGTTAAAAACAAAATATACTCCTTATAAAAGACCAGAATGGCCCTAATGCACTTTCTAATCGTAAAAATATTCCTTAAGGTTGCAATTTTACTCACGCTCCGTTATTTTTTGTAACTGGTGATAAAAAAACGGAAACTGCGGATGTTATAAAAATACTAACAAAATATAAAAAATACCTCAGCCTTTAAAGTACACAAATAAAAAAAATGCAGTGTAACCGTTATAGATAGGTAAAGTGTTAAAAATTATTTGCATCATAGATATATTTTAATAATACCTAAAGATGATTTGCATACAATTTGCCCAAACTTACGGATAAGTGTCTAATAGCCAAAACTCTCTGCTAGGTACCTACAATTTATGAAGCCTTCGTTAAATAGTTATAACAAGAGTTGATGCATAAGCATCAACTAGGTATTTGGTGCATAGCATAACATCATGCCTTGTTTCCCCGAAGGGTTGGGAAATGTGGGTGCACCTATAGTACACTCACATTTCACCAGTTATATTTAAGCCCCATGTAATAGGGGGCGAGCCTATTGCCATCAACCGGGCACAAATCTCTCAGACTCCGGGCTCTACAGAGAAATTCCAGATAGAAAAACCAAAAAACACTCAGCGGTAGCGCTTGCAACCAACGACGCAGGATTCGGTGCATATTGATAGAAAGTTCCTGGCTGGAGGCCTAACCTAATAAGGCATCCTCAGAATAGCCCAGTAACGCAGCAGACAACCTCCTTTGTTGACCTGCGAGATGCTCTAGAGAAAAAAAAAAACAAAATGGAAAGTTCTTTCGGTGTCTCCTTAAAACTTCTCACGAAAAATATAAAGGCTTAAACTAGTCGAAACATGAAAAAACTCGCAAATAACTCTATTTTTTGCACAGTACTGAAAACCCAAAACATTGAATGTCGTTCTTAAAATTATGAAAAAAAAAAATGTTGTCATTCTTTCGGTAGCCATTTCGGTGTCTGTCGCAGTTGGCATCAAAGAGTTATTTGTTAATCTGTTTTAGAGCCCATTATTAAATTAGTAATCCGTGACCAAATGGCTTAAAATAATCCTCGGCGAAATGACTACTACAACACTATCATAAACCATCTGCTTGTGATTCCCAAAAGATTACTATTGTTTTAGAACTCTTAGAAATATTGGTGCCGATTCCCTTGTTCACAAACTAAACTAAATTTAAGTTCAGTGCATCTTTTTATTTCTTTTTCATTAAGAAAAGGACAGAAGATAAATTTTAGTTTAGTCCTGTCAAATTAATCAGCGCTTGACGTAAATTGACGTAATTTTAGTTGGCAAGTTTTTAATCACGTCTAAACTTGTATGGAGACTGACAGGCGCTGATTAATTTGACAGGACTAAACCTAAATTTATCTTCTGTCCTTTTCTTAATGAAATAGAAAGAAAAAGATGCACTGAACTTAAATTTAGTTTAGTTTGTGAACAAGGGAATCGGCACCATTGTACCGAAATGGTCTTTCAGCGGTTGCTTTTATAAGATTATTGGCGACTTATTATACAAAATAGTCTATCAGTTTGAATATTTGGAGTTCGGAAACATGAGTACATCTAAAATAATTAACATTGAACTTCTGACAACATACGTACATGACACAACACATACATACAGACATAGAGTGACCTTATTGGTGATGTTCTTCAGAAAGGTCAGTTGCGTAGTACTCGCAACCGGCGTGCGTGTATGACCAGGGGGCCTACCACCAGCTCTTATAGCAGTATTATTATAATCTTACTTTGACTTTTCGTACCATGACGTCCATAAAATAAGCTTATTGTAATGTTGAAACAATCGTATTTTCTTAGCGATTTTGGTGACGTCACCTCTAAAAGTTCATTCAATTCGTACCACGACGTGACTTTTGACAACTAGCAGGATTGTTTTAATGTCAAATTTAGCAATCTTAAAAAAGTTCCTCGGACTCGACGGAAATATTATTGTTTTGCAATTTATAATAAGAAAAAACATTTTCGTGTTATGTAAAGTTAGTAAAATGTATTCATTTACGTAAACTTGCCGAATGAATTGTGTATCTATAGATTTTAGTACATGTGTAATTAGTTTATTGTTTGATGGCGAATGCATACGAAACATTTGAGTTTTTGGAAGCGGATAACACAGA
Organism: Agrochola lychnidis; assembly: GCA_963680765.1. Classification (NCBI taxonomy): domain Eukaryota; kingdom Metazoa; phylum Arthropoda; class Insecta; order Lepidoptera; family Noctuidae; genus Agrochola; species Agrochola lychnidis. The sequence goes on along the minus strand of OY796869.1, from coordinate 7,796,049 downwards.
AAAATATAAAAATTCAGAGTACCTCTAGCTGCCGCCCGGAAACCCGACTGCAAAATTAATAAAAAATACTAATCACTGAGTCTGACCACAATATATTGTTTCGAACTATCTTCGTCAAAACATTACACATTTCTTTGTTTTAAAACTTATTCATTGAGTAACCTTAACCTTCCCTTGATTCCATGTCGACTTTGTAGCCAGTTAGATCATAAATTCATTAGCAAATATGTTAAAATAATTTCAACCTCGTAGTAGTTATCCATTATCCACTAGTAAACAAAAATATCACTACATCGAGGCTGCGTTCAGAGTTACGCTGTAATCGATTAGAGCGTGCTAACACCCATACCGAATTAGTGTCAGCGCGATAACAATGTGCTGTAAATCGTCATAGATGACGTCATAGCATGCACCATCTTGCGATAGCGCTGACGATGGCCTAAATTAATATCACCGTGAGCGCTGTCAAAATGACAGTTGTGCTGTTTTGTTTTGAGTTACACGGTGCACCATATCTATAAACTAACGTGGCATTTTCGAAATTGTGCTTTTGGCTACAGTCGCCACCTAAACAAAGAAGAAGAAATTTGTTGTGTATACTCAAAGAAATACTGTAATCCAACCATCTTGTGCAAGCATATCTAAATCGGTACGCAAAATATTGATGTGAGCGATTAAGGCGTAACTCTGAATGCGGTCCGAGTTTCAAATTTCGTTCTGTTCCGATTCATATCATGTAACCGTAGCTTATTTTTAATTTTTTAATTATATTTCTTATTTTTCAAAGCCAAATCTTTTAATATTTGTGTCAATTTCATGGAAATTACTCATAAAATTTAGATTCTTCTAATGCAAAGTAATATTTTAAGTAAAAGAAAATAATATTTTGCTTCAAGACCAATACTTCGTAGTAGCGATTCGGACCAACGTGTGAAAGGGACAGCGCTATACAGTTCATATAGCGTTGTTTCTTTTCTACTATAGCAGGCAATAGACAAATCTTACAAATAGTTCGTTCTTTGCCAACACTAAGCAAGAATAAAACATTCTTGAACGATAAAGGTCATGGTACGAATATGAGTAATGTCACTGTAAGCTTGAAACAAAACTCTCCTGAAATAAGATTGTTTCGTAAAAGATTGTGGTCGGCCCCCTGATGTGTGAACGTAAACGAGGCAAAAGGAGTATGTAAGGATCGTAGCAGGTGGCGTTCTGTAGTTTCCATGGGAAGAAGATATAAGTTTATGTATAATGTGTTATGTATGAACTTCTGATAAACTGTTAGTACTCTGTAAAAAAAGATTTTGTACCTAAGCTGCAAGGCCCACATTCTCGTCACCATAAATTAAGTCGTTTTAAATTAATTGCCAGAATATTACAATGGAATTTCCTCTTATTTAATCATTATTATTATTTGAATAAAACATTCATAGTAATATAACATGCTCTGAAATATGTAATTACAACTCGATACGTTATCGTTTCGACTGCGGTCTGGTCTTCCCGGACTAAAATTTAAAATTATACAATTCAATTATTCCATTTTGTTATCATTTTAATGATATTTTACTAATGTCTACGTGAGTATACCCACGCAATATGAGTAATTAATTACGGATAAGAAATTAAGTAGGTATTCCATTATTTTGCTACGAACGAATTATTAAATAATTCGAATTTTCCTGGATTGATTTTGTTGCTAAGTCGGTTGCTGCATAACGTAAATTTAAATTAAATTGTATTATAAAATAACGGTAACCTTATAGTTACGTTAATTTATTTAATGAATTGGGAACACAAGTGACCTTTATGAATTTGACGAACGAAATCATGACGCAGACGAGGTGTCCCAAAATGCGTGATATTCTGAAACATATCCATGAATGTTTTGTTTGTAACTTGATTCATTTTGTTTTGTCTTCAGTCTGTGGTGCGTTAAAACATAATTCCAATCTTTTATCTTCTTTACATAATATTATAAATTGAGGGGCTTGTGGCTAAGTAATAACAGCTGCACGGGTTGATCGATCAGGCTAAGCTACGCTTGCCGCGGTTGGTCCGTGGATGGGTGACCATCTTTACATACCAAGTCCCCTCCGTGCCTCGGAAAGCACGTTAAGCCGTTGGTCCCGGCTGTCATTTGTAGATCTTTGACAGTCGTTACGGGTAGTCGGAAGCCCAAAAATCTGACAACCAGTCTTACCAAGGGGTATCGTGTAACCTAGTTTCTAGGTTGTGGAGGTCAGATAGGCAGTCGCTCCATGTAAAATACTGGTATTCAGCTGCATCCGGTTAGACTGGAAGCCGACCCCAACATAGTTGGAAAAAGGCTACGCAGATTGACATAATATTATAAATTAAAGTCGCTTTTGTCTGTCTGTGTGATTGCGTTGTTCTTCTAAACTACGCAATGGATTTTGATGCGGTTTTCACTATATGTATATAATTTAGAAAATTTATTCATATCAAACTGGAACAAAATAAAAAATCTCGGATGTTGGTCAAGTCGTAAAAATGTACGAAGCAAGGGCGGGTCTCTAGTATTTATTAAAATAAAAATTTAAACTTTAAAATTCGGATGCAGAAAAAATATATTTTTTCCAAAAATAAGTCTTAATCAGTTTCGCAGACACATTTATCTACGGCTTGCGGGGCATTGTTCCTTGTCAACCACCCAAGAGTTCAAGATACGGGAAAACGATGCGTTCCAATTTTCCGCGTACTTTGAACTCGACAAAAACAGAATTTTTTCGAACGCGCGAATTTTTGTTCTTGGAAAATTTTGGACAACCTTCTCATGATTTCTGCTAGCCTAGTACTTTGGTTGAATGTCTTTTTTTATTGATGTTTTTGTACTTTTGAATGGGTGTGTGCATTTGCAGCTTTTATCAATATTTTTGAGAGTATGTAGGTACATTATTTTCGGATAATTTTATCCTGCCCTCATATATTTTTACTACACTTAAGGTAGATACTCGAAGAATGGTTGTTATTTTTGTTCCTTATACAGCTTTATCGTTTCTAGAATTATTTTCAAATTTATCATCATCCTTTCATCTGTTGTGGGGTGACCTGCTTTTAAGAGGTACCCAGCAATAGGTGCGTTGGCCGCGCGAAGTCACATGCAAGCAACGTGTCGGGTTTAATGATCGCAGTAGTGCAATATCAGGTTGCTAGCCCATAGACAACCCACCGTTTCTCTTTTCAAAAATGTCGTAAAAATTCGCAAAGAAGAACAAGATTTTTTTAACAGGTCCCAAATCAGGATTAGACTTATCTTGTTTAGCCATTATTAGTAGACAGCTTAAACCCACACTAATAACATAAAATAGTTGGCAGATTCTCAAGCAAATGCTAGTTTCTAAACAAACATTTTCTCCCACAGATAACCTAATAGCAATTATTTAATCTGTGACCCTAGTCGCATGGTGGTCTCAGTTCATTGACTTTGACATTTCTAATTTAGGCCTCGCATAACCCACCGAAAAATTGAAGGCTAGTATTTTCGTACTTCTCATACAAAATTGGGTGCTACGTAACTTAGTAGGGTTATCCGCGAAAAACGTTCTCCAACTGAGTTCACGTCTGCTTTCTTTTATTCAAATTTGTCCGTAGTGAAACCAATAATTGTATATTAAGTTAGCAGACGGATAAATTATGTTCATATTATGTAGCTTTTTTCAATTTTTCATCAATAATGCTATCGATAAAACATATATTTATGACATATTGTCAATGGGTATCAATAGCGAAACTTTTGATTAATTGGAATCTATCGACTAAGAAGTATATTATTAGATTTTAATGTTTTACCATAAATATAAACATTTAATTTGCTGCATTATGAAAATGAAATGCAGTTTTTTTATGAATTCAATTAAATCTGTCAAAATATTTTAATAAAAAATACAAATAATTTCTCTCACCAGGTGTTTGAAATAAACAAAAGATTTACATTCCGAAGTTAAAAATTTCGAAAACACCAGAAATAGAGACAAAACAATACAAAAAATCGCAAACAACGCGCGTTATTGTTTCATTTCGGTAGCCAAAACTAACAATTGGGGCATTCAGACAGGCTTATTATTTAAAACAATCTACCCGGTAGTCGAACTAACAGATCGTTAAATAATTGAGCCATAGAAAAGTAACAGAAAGTAAATAGAGGAACTAACGACAGGTCGTAAAAGAAAGGGTGCAGTAGAGAGAGGGTTACAGACGCATAGTGGTCAGTTTATATTGCGCTCTAGATAACTGGCTGTATAATAATTAAATTAATTGTTTTTATTATCAACTGCCGCGTTGGTCTAGTGGTCGTTACTGCTGACCATGAGTTCCTAGATTCGATTCCCGAGTTGGGCAAAGTATTATTGGGTTTATCCTTCTAGAATTTTTCAGTAGCAGCTCGGAGTCTGGATTTGTGCCCGGTTGATGGCAATAGGCTCGCCCTCTATTACATGGGACTTGAACATAACTGGCGAAATGTGTGTATAATATTAAGTGCACCTCTGCCTAACCCTTCGAGGAATACAGGCGTGATGTTATATGTTTTTATTATTGCACTCCCGAACTACTTAATTGAGTCTCAATGATTTCCATATTAGGTAGAAGTCCATATTAAGTAGACTTATCATCATTTTGATGGCCTTTAGGCCATCAAAATGATGATAAGTCAAAGAAAAAGTTTTGATACAGTTTTGAAATCGACATACTGGCCATGATTTTAGTGTCATCATGGTTCCAAATTTAAATTCAAAACCATTTAAAAAGTTATAGAACGTATTACAAAAAAACCAGCCAAGTGCGAGTCGGACTCGCACAAAAAGGTATAATTAATTTGATTTTATTGAATTATTAACTTTATAATATTTATAATTATTATATAATTAACTTTATTTTATTTTTATTATTTTTTGTTAAAGCGACAATAGAATTACACAATCTGTGAAAATTTCAACTGTCTACCTATTACCGTTCATGAGATACAAACCACTGACAGACAGACGGACGGATGGACGGATAGCGGAGGTAGGCTTAGGCTTAGTAATAGGGTTCCGTTTGGCACCCTTCGGGTACAGAACCCTAAAAAGCAGGGTGGCTCTATTTAAGAGTCCGGAGGTGTCATTGTAATACCTACTTTGATACATCATCTGCCTAGCCTTTTCCCAACTGTGTTGGGGTCAGCTTCCAGTCTAACCGGATGCAGCTGAATACCAGTATTTTACATGGAACGACTGCCTATCTGACCTCCACAACCTAGTTACTAGGTAACACGATACCCCTTGATAAGACTGGTTGTCAGACTTTTGGGCTTCTAACTACTCGTAACGGCTGTCAAAGATCTACAAATGACAGCCGGGACCAACGGTTTAACGTGCTTTTCGAGGCACGGAGGGGTCTTGGTATGTAAAGATGGTCACCCATCCACGGACCAACCGCAGCAAGCGTAGCTTAACCTGATCGATCGACCCGTGCGGCTGTTATTACTTAGCACAAGCCCCTCACAAAAATAATTAATTTAAAAAAATATGAGGAAAAATAAAACATAAATCCTTAACTACGTTCAAGTACCTACCTACGTAGTGGTTAGAAATGACGTCACATTTAATAAATCATCTGTGGTTGTATTTAATAATAGTATAATAATCACAGTAGGTAACTAAAAATTATCACAGTAACTTGTTTTATCATCGTTATGTGTCATCCATCTTAAATTATCTCGTTAAAATGCTACAGGAAGGAAGATGCTGTAAGACGTGGTATTTATTCGAAAACCTGCCCATGACGTATGGACCTACGTCTGTTCTTGCGTATGCTCTTTTAATGCTGTGAAATTATCTACGTCAACATTACAATAAAAACAGGATAGTTTTATTAAATAATAACAATAATATTGTTGATATCGTACCTATACTATATGAATTTAAATAAATCTGGAAAGTTTTTTTTTTTTGTTTTAATGCGCTATTCTCCGGAACTACCAGTCGGATTTAAAAAATTCTTATTGTATTTAATAGACATGTTCTTGAGGAAGGTTACGATTCTTAGGAAGCGCGCGGGCGACCGATGCGATGCGACGCGATAGTCGGGGGCCGGAAATTTCACGCGAACGAAATCGCAGGCAAAAAACAGGTTAATTTTTTTTTAAATTACCTTTTTAAATTACAAAACATGTACATAATGCAAATGTGCATGATTTGCAGTAATGTCACCTTAACAGGTTCAGAGAAATTGAATGACGTCCTTCTTAGGGATATATCACTATGATGTCAACTAAAAATGACAAACAATTTACGTATCTTGCCTATATAAAAAAAATCTCTTTTCCCAGAACCCAAAGAAAGTCAGCCCTTACGCTTTCTAATTACAAAAAACTCTTAAAAAGGTTGCAATTATTTTGCACAATAGCACACACAAAGAATATTTGTATTTTTGTATTGGCAATAAAAAGCAATTAAAATTCGTTGTTGGCAACAATTAAAATATCCAAAATGGCGGCCTTCAAAACATTTGCACAATGCACCTATGGGGTTATAAAACTATTAAAAAACGTACAAAGAATGATGCAAAAGTGCAATAAACTATCAAAAAGTAATAAAATCGTTGTTTTTTAGTGTTCAAACTATTTGCGCAAGTTTGTAAGTTATTAAAAAGTTAATGGGTAATGTGAACCTTTTTTAAACCTTTTCGGTATTTTCGAATATCTATGATGAAGGCCTACCTGCTTATGCCTGAAAGTCCAATACTGTTTCTGATGGCGAATATTTTAACACTAGATCAAATTCTTGATTCCTGAAGCCCTAGAGATAGATAGATAGAATATTTTTTATTATGTACACCATAAAAATTACAGACATTAATATAGAAATTTTACATTGGGTGACACAATGGGCGGTCTTATCGCTAAAAGCGATCTTCTACAGACAACCTTTGGATGGATTTAAATGGAAAAGGAGAGACAATACTGCAGGTAGTCAGTGGTGTACCATTTACATATACAACAGAATACACAGATACATAAAGCATATAATTACCTATATATATATATATATAAAAGACAGATATACATAAAATTATAAACATGAAACAAGAGCAAGGAACTATTTGTAATGACGATGTTTAAGGAGAGAGAAAGTGTTTTTTTACCAGAATTTTAAAAGTGGACAAAGATTGAGCACGCCTTATCGACACGGGCAAGGCATTCCATAACCGTACTGCTTGAACCTTAAAAGATTTGTCATAAAGTTTACATACAAAAGGCTCATTCACTGTACTAATAGGCTATTTATCTCAAAAGTAAAAGAACACTATTTCTTTTTTTTTTTGCATTTTGTTAATTAGTTTGCATACTATTGTAAATATAGAATCAAGTTTTTCTATCTGAACAGACAGCTGTGCTGCTGGGGAGTTTGTTGCGCCACTTCTTCTTCCCAGCTAAAGGCACTAGGAAGTGGTGAAGGGTGGGCGTTTTTGCGGGACTGTCTTATGTAATTTTGACGTTCGAAAAGTGCTGATTCATAGCCTAGTTTGAATAAATGACTTTTGATTTGATTTGATATGAATAACTGTTCACTACCCTAGACAAGGTACTCACAAACACTATAAAATATAATGGAACTTTAAAAACATTCTGCAAACATCCGTTTTCATCAACCATGTTGAAAACGGCAAAGAGCCTGTCAATTGAATTGTCAAATCGATGACGCAAGGCCTAAAAATCGATTAAAATATTAATGCTCTTTAATCTACTAGTATAAATTAATTTTATGTATTACGTATATGGATAAAATAAATTAAAAGACCTAACCAAGATACGTAAGGAATCATTATTAATCACAGTTCACGTGCAAAACTGAATGATTGGGAAGAATTTAGGGAAATAAAACAAATTTTAAATACAATACTAAAAAACCCTAAATCATCAAAATTCGGTACACGGCGCATTTTATTATATTATTCTTAGAACTTTTGCCGTCGACATTTCTCGGGAATTAGCTTAGACATAAAAAAATCGTGAACATGACCGAACCCCGCGTGTAATTTGGCAATTTGGCATCAAAGCAAGTACAGTAGCCAACTCGACATTTCACATTAAAAAAAAACATGTTTATCATATTATCAAAGGGAGGGGCTTGTGGCTAAGTAATAACAGCTGCACGGGTTGATCGATCAGGTTAAGCTACGCTTGCCGCGGTTGGTCCGTGGATGGGTGACCATCTTTACATACCAAGTCCCCTCCGTGCCTCGGAAAGCACGTTAAGCCGTTGGTCCCGGCTGTAATTTGTAGATCTTTGACAGTCGTTACGGGTAGTTAGAAGCCCAAAAAGTCTGACAACCAGTCTTACCAAGGGGTATCGTGTTACCTAGTCACTAGGTTGTGGAGGTCAGATAGGCAGTCGCTCCATGTAAAATACTGGTATTCAGCTGCATCCGGTTAGACTGGAAGCCGACCCCAACATAGTTGGGAAAAGGCTAGGCAGATGATGATGATCATTATTATCAAAGGAATTTTTATTCGAACCTATGAACTGGACATATTTTCTAATTATGAACCTAATAATAAAGACTCCGCTTACCAATCGATTAACTTTAAAATGAGCTGACAAATCTAAACAAATGATTACAGCCGATTATGACAATAATCTCTATAATCATTATTGGATCCGTAAAAAGAAGCAACATAAGTAGTTACAACAGAAAAATACAAGTTGGAGATGTCGCGACGCCCCCGCAAGGAGGCGTGGCGAGCGGGGGTCAGGGCTTCGCCCCTCGCCCGCGGAGGCCATACATTGACCCATGTAGATGGGTCCCTCATTTTGGGTAGCCTCGAATGGCTTACAGAAAAGACCACATTTCGTAGAAAAATACAAGATATTGCTTTCACCCTAATTATAATAGTCCTTTTTTTTGGGTGTGAATTATCAAATAACTTCTCCCGCTCTGGGTGAAGCAGGAAGGCGTGTCAGACTCTTAGGCGATTCGCACACTGCACCGCATCACGCAGCGTGGTGCGGGGCGGCCATAGAAAACAATCTGCGCGTGGATGCATTTTCTGTGTGTTGGACTGTGCGTGTTTTCTATACAAACGGAGATACTTACAAGCAACGCATTCACGCGCTACGCTGCGTGGTGCGTGACAGTGTGTTAATCGCCTTACTGACTAAAACCCACCCGTGTTCCTTCAGTTGCCTGTATGTTGCCCGGGGCCACGGTCACCTTTTCGGACAAACCCGCAACCCCGGCAGGCATTGGCTCTAGCAGACCCCTTCAATTGTGCTGACATCTCTTTGAGGCGCGCGTGGAACACAACGCGCCATTGACCCGGGCCTGGTCCTTGTCGGACAGCGAGATACCCGTTGCTCACCGTCCGCAAGCCCGCATTGTAATAGTACTTCAGACCGAATTTCGGCCATGGCGGCTTATTTCAGCGGAGACTAGCCATCTACGCGGGACATATTATAGTGCACAAATGTGTACGCAGACATAGGCACTCTCTCTCTTCTCTCACTCTCAAAGTCCGATGGGACCAACGGCATTACGTGCTTTCTGAGGCACGGGGGTATCAAACCGCCAACTTTCAAACTCTGAACATTTGATACTAAAAAGTGTGTATCATTCTGGGTTATCATATTGGTTAGTATCATATTTTGCGGATAGGCTGGATACGCGTTACATCCAGCATTGGGTTAATACCCACATTAAGAAATAAATAAGTATTTAAGTTTTTGTTAATTACGAACACTAGTTTCATAAGTTCTAGTCACTGGTAACATTTTATGGATTTCTAAGTCCGTACCAATAAAAAAAAAAAATTGGTTTTATTATTTATATTGGGTTTTACCTGATCATCATCATCATCATTTCAGCACCGCCACTTCGACCAGTTCTGTGCTTTCCGCATCCAGCGGATTCCTGCGGCCTTCACAAGGTCATCAGTCCATCTTGTAGGAGGCCTTCCAACGCTACGTCTTCCGGTACGCGGTCGCCACTCCAGAATCTTTCGGCCCCATCGGCCATCCGTTCTGCAAGCAATGTGCCCTGCCCATTGCCACTTAAGTTTGGCAATTCTTTCTTTCCTGATGGATAAACCCAATATATATAACCCAGGACCCCACGTTCAGCAGACGCGCTTGCGACCACGAAACCAACGGGTAATTATAAAAGTTAGTAACCAAAGGACTAATTAAACTGCAATCGGAATCTCTTGATAACAACATGCATCTATATTTAAATGTTCATAGTAGTAACTACTCTCTTATTTACTTAACAATTAATAAAGTCATTAAGATACCTGTTTAATGCTCAAACAACGTTGAAGCAGCACAGCCAATGGCTGGCGGCCATTTTAATTGTACCATCAGATCATTTAATTGATTTTAGAAGACGTGGTTAAAAATTGTGTCTGGTTTTAGAAAAATGCTAATGGGTAATTTGGAAGATTTGAAAAACTGTTTCTAACTGTAATTATCAATGTAATGGTGTTGAAATTATTTAAACAAAATCAATAAATATATATTTTTTAAATCATGGTGACTCTGCAGTTAAGAAAATGTAGGATAATCTAAGCATAATACTAGGTATAACAATAGTTTACTTTTACCCTTGAAATTAACCAAAAATTACCTGTTTTTTAATGAAAGTATGAATAACCATATTATTTAAAGTAAGAAATACTATCCTCCCGATCGAATTTCGATCGTGGCGGACCATCTCATCGGAGATGAGCAAAGTAAGCACCTACAACACTATACTCCGTTTGAAATAAGATTAGACATTTAACTAAACCTTTTTTACAGTCCGTTCAACCGATTTTGACTTCTATTGCGTTGGTGGCATGACAAATGACGGCTGCAGTAAACAGTTGATTTGTAACCACTTTTTTTGCTTTTAATGCCATCCTTATGCCTACGGTATAGAAGTCAAAATCGGTTGAACGGACTGAAAAAAAGGTTTGTTTAAATGTCTAATCTTATTTCAAACGGAGTATACATACATACACACAACGCAACACAAACAAACACAGATAATGCACTCCTTCTTCCCCACAAATACATTCTTAATCAAATTAAGTACAACAATAGATTATACAACTTATTGTATCTAATTGCGTCATCAACCAAAGTGCTTATAATAATATTAGATAGTAATGACGGAAACCGTTAAATACATTCTGAAAAAACCCCCTGAATAAATTAATCAGTTCAAAAACAATAAACTTTAATAAGAATTATTGTCATGTCATGAAACAGAACCGAGTAAACAGTTTAAAAACGTTTTATCGCCGCATTGTTCCAAACAAGAACGTGCAGTAATAACCACAAATTGATCAGCCATTAATATTTCCCGTTATAGTGTCACTAAAACGTCAAAAACCGGAACTGGGTCGGTTTTATATTGATATTATTAGGTACAATACCTCATCATCAGCCTATAATGTTCCCACTGCTGGGACACAGGCCTCCTCTCTATGAGAGGGAGTGGGCCGTAATCTACCACGCGGACCCAGTGCGGGTTGGTAGATGTCACATGTCTTCGAATTTTCGGTTCTAGGACATGCCGGTTTCCTCACGATGTTTTCCTTCACCGTTTTGAGAGCAGTGGTGATGAAATAATTTACACAAAGTAAAGCGCTTGTCCGTGGTACTTTTAAAGTCGCAAAGATACACGAAAAACTTAGTGAAAACCGCTTGCGCTGGTACGGACATGTGATGAGGCGAGATGATGACCATATGACTAAAAGAGTAATGAATATAGAAGACTGAAAGAGAGGCCGTGGACGACCACCAATGACTTGGCTAAGAACAATAAAAAACGATATAATGATGAGCAACACAACAAAAGAAACAACCCACAACCGTACGGTGTGGCGCAGAAGTACTAGGAGGGCTGACCCCAAATAAATTAGGATAGTAGCCAGGAGAAAGAAGAAGAAGAAGAAAGCGCTTGTCTGGGACGAACCTACGACGTACAACTCGTAAGTCGCGGCCGTTACCACTGGGCCACCACTGCTCTCACAATACCTATTACCTACATAATTAATAAGCATTCATAATTAGTCGGCATAGATTATTATGGAATGGTTGCGAAGAAACGGTAGAAGGAGCGTTGGCAGACCTTGTCAGGGAACCATGGCACATAAGGGAGGAGGCCGATAGTCAGCAGTGGGTGGAACAAGTCTGCCAATGATGATGATAATGATAGATAATTATCATGTACAGTACCCCATAAAAGTTCATAGGCAATCTCACAAAGCAATAGACTGACGCTTCGGTTTGACTTACGACCTTCTTCTATAAGTTGTTACAATACTATAGACACGCACAGTACACACACACACACTCACTTTGTGTGCAACCAATGACTAGTTCGATAATCATTCGTTTTTTGTTTCATTCTTGTTCACATAAATATTAAAGTTTAGCAGGTAGACCACAGAAAACTAACTAAATTATTTCGATTTCTGTGGAGTAGACAGATGCAATTCGTTACGAGTATTCACTTAATAGAACTTTGTTGGTTCGTAGATAATGTTGGTGACGAGTATTTAGCGCAGTGTTGTGATTATTATTTGTAGTATCGCAGTGTGTGTACGGCACACACACCACAGACGTCTGACTGTTTACACATACACATGTACGGACTACACCTCGTGTTCACAGCAATACGACTCTTAGCGTGCCTATGCACTTTTGAACGCTTACTGTACTATCTGCGCCCCGCGGTTTCACCTGCATTAGTCTCGATCCCGTGAAAATATCGGGATAAAAAGTATCCTATGTGTTAATCCAGGTTATAAACTATCTGTGTGTAAAATTTCATCCAAATTGGTCCAGCCGTTTGAGCGTGAAGAAGAGACAAACATACACACACACTTACAAACTTTCGCCTTTATAATATTAGTGTGATAACAAAAATCGCTAGCCATGCGTGATTGACATCATGTATTATTGTTCAAGAGCGCTAAAGACAAGAAATTTATTATAGGTCAGCATTTACAAAGAGAAGTAGAAATAATTCTACCTACTTACCTCATTGGTTTGCCACAAAGATATCTGGTTTATAAATCTTGTTTGTGACGTCCATTGACCACAGGAAAATAAAACTTATTCCCTAATCATATTTACTTACTACCAATTTTTTTGCGTCATTTTACCTTAAAAAAAATACCAACTTAATACTAAACAAATGCAAAATTGTTTCTCAGACCCAAAATGGCGAGAACACCGGGAGACAGCAAGCAAAAATTTCCTTCAATATAAGTAATCCTCTTTAGTACTCTTTATACTAATTTTCTTGGTCTTCTTCTAAACTTTATAACCACCCGCATACCTTTCAAAGCGCCGAAAGGGATTAAAAATTAGTCAGTCGGAACATCAATATTGTCGTCAAACATCAAATCTTTTGTTAAGCTCCTAGCCTATTATGTTATCTTTTAATCCGTCACTGATTTAAATCCCACTACAGACTATCTTAATCCGTAGACAGATTTAAAAATTCCGAAAATTTAATCCCGCAAATATAATATTTTACTTTAAATATTGTCTTTAATTTTAATTTTAGTTGGAAAAATTACGGAATGATAAAAACAAAAGCGTAGCGTTTACTGGATTAAAATAAGGGATGGTTTTATTTTGAACGGGTTGCAGAATTTGCGGGGAGAAACAGTGCCAAAGGATTTATGTCTAGTCTAGTCTAGTGGAAACAAAAATAAAGAATTCAAACTCTTTATTGTGCAGTTCTAAAAAGAAAGATTAGATGTAACTTGAGTCAGACTTGCTAATACATCAAAAGTATGTCACTACGATCTTAAAAGGCAGTAGTGAATTTTCGGTGATGGTCAATATTAAGATATCACGACGTAACGATTTCTCTCGAGACAAGTTCAAAGTCTCAGAGAGCGAACATCTCGAGTTCTCAACAATCGAAAACACGACAAGTGTGAAAGATCGTATGTGTCACTTCCGAGTAATCTAGAACAATAAAATAAAAAAAATATCCTCATAAATATTTATTGAGCACTGAAAAAGTTTGAATACTCTTTTAACAGGTTGAAATATTTTAAGTAAAAAGTAAAAAAGTTTTTTTTTTTAGTTTTACCTTTTCAGAATAAAAAAAAAAACAATTTGAATGCGTGTGTTAGTGGTATAATAATTATTTAAATCGTCGTAGTAAACAAGTTTCATTCACAAAGTTTCCTCAATGAATCTCTCATACATGCTTTTAAAGGCTATCAAAATATTCGTACGGCAGTGCAAAACAACAAACAATAATATGCATGATACATACATACAATGTTTTGTATGTCACTAGCGTAATATGTTATCGTATGGAAAAACCATTATCAGACTTTATTACTACATTTTAATTTAATTACTATTTTATGTATTTTTCTATTGTTTAATTTTGTTAATCAAAGTCAAAGTCAAATCATTTATTTCAAATAGGCCCATGTATGGCACTTTTGAACGTCAAAAATTACAAAATAATAAAAAACTTTTTACAAAAAAAAAAACAACCGACTTCAAAGAAAACACTACAAAGTGAAAAATAACTTTAATTTCGGAAGTCGGTGTCTTTGGTTTTGAATTTTCGTTCTTTGTCACCGACTTCCGAAATTAAAGTTATTTTTCACTTTGTAGTGTTTTCTTTGAAGTCGGTTGTTTTTTTTTTTTGTAAAACGTTTTTATTTTTCACTTTTTAGTTGTGATACCTACCCCACACAAATACGAATACCACTACCTGCTATGTAAATAACAGTGACAGGAAGTTATCATAATATCATCCACATATTAAGTGAGGTAAAAATACGTATTATTGAAGCTAACTCAAAAACTACCCAAGTAAAGTTAATAAAATTTATATGGGACCACCTCTGAAGTATGATCTACCAAACAAAAAAATAATCATCAAAATCAATTCATAATTGACGGAGTAATCGCGTAACAAACATACAAAAAAAAAAACAACATACTATCGAATTGAGAACCTCCTCCTTTTGGAAGTCGGTTAAAAATTGATTCTAGTCGCCCCTTCCAAAAGGTAGTTTTCGTATGAAGAAGAATAGGCAAGAAACTCCACCGTTGTTACTCTTTTAATCAATGTAATGATTAATTAATTAATATGTATATTATGTACTTACAATGCTAAATTAAAGAGATACATAACTGTAATTAAATAAACAACGATTTTAGTTATGAAGACATATTTTACAATTAGGTAATTTTATAACTTAGTTTCCCGCTGTCGCGGCGAATAACATATTTTTGCCATATTTTTTATGAAATCATTAGATATGAAAATCAATAGGTTTATCTATTATTATTTTAATATTTAATCCAAATTTCTGAAAAAATACGTTAAATATGTCATAATCATAACATTAATTTAAATTATATTTTAAAACATTAATTTGTAGGTTTCTAAAAAAAAAACATGAATGACAATTTAAACATGCATTACAACAATATTTAGATAAACATTAAAAAGATTATTAAATAAATACCTACTTATAAAATAAATAAACAAATAACTAGCTTGTAATGATATTGCTAGCTTATTTCACATGCATAAATGAATGCCTGCATTTTTGCAGTCTGTGATAGAATTTAATCATAGTGTTGATTAATCAAAACAATAAGACTGTTTACATTTTAATGGATCTTATTCATCACGTATTTTAAATAACAGCATTGTTAAACACTTTACAAAGCAAATTACGAGTACATTGAATTCATTTCAATTATTTTAACGCAAGCCGTAACAATATTTTACTTGACCTAATTAATTTTAAATTTAACTTTTTTTAAAGTAAAATTATAAAAGTTTTTATTTAAGTGTTTTTTTTTTTGTGATACTTCATTTTGTGGTGTATGAACCAGTTATCGGCCATTTAAGAATTATTAAGTTTTAGCCGCAACAGGATAAATGGATTGAATTAATTAACACAACTTAAAAACTATAATAAAGTCCTAAAACCTAACAAATTTTGTATACTACAAAAAATCACATATTGTTTATAAATCAATCAACTACCTATTGGTTAAATTAAATCCAACATCCGTCAAATTATTGACCAAATTAATGAATATTTAAATTGTGCATTATCTGTTACGGCATGTGCTAACTAGCAACGTGGCATTAAAAAAATATTGCAAAAAAAAATTGTAAGGGCGGGGGCGCATCGACGCCCACCCGGCTGAAAGCTTCCAAATTCGAATCGCAAAAAAAAATGCGCGAGTGCGCACGAGATCGTGTTATAAAAGGCAGGCACGTGGCCGCGTTGCCACAGTCGTCAGACATCCACGGAAGCGATCGCACGTCACTCTATTCCGCGCGCGCTCATACATCGTAAATAAGATCGATATTTTCAAGTTCAAGAATAATTTAATATGGATATTAAAATTTTGGATCCCACTGGCATCTATTGAAGATCCCAAAAATCATCAATCAAGTTGAGAATACATTGATATTTATTGGAAAATCTGCGAAAATGTTCGGCTTGGACCCCACTGGAGTTTATTGAAATAAACTGGAGTTTCGGAAGAATTTAATTTTTTCAAGAAAACCATTCAAGTGATCAAGATGTTTGTTCTGGATCCTACCGGCGTCTACTGATTTGGGATATTTATCTCAAATATCCTGAGTTACTTTTTTGGAGTTTCTGCATCCTGTTAATCAAAATGTTCGTGCTCGATCCCACGGGAGTGTACTGAAGATTTTTTTGTTTCGTGTGAAGAATATAATTTGTGCTTCAAAATGTTGGGCTTGGATCCCACCGGAGTGTACTGAAAAAAAACTGTTTTAGTGTTAAGTGTTGTTAATTAACCAACAAAATGGTCGCCCTTGACCCCACTAATGTGTACTAGGTTTAATTTTTGTTTTTATTTTCGTCTTATTATTACTCCTTCAAAATGGCTTTGGGTCTAGATCCTACGGGAGTGTATTAGTTAGGTTAGCGTCATGTCGCATCCCATTTCATATCAAATAATTTAATTCATTTCATTTTAATAAAATGTCAGTAATATGTTCATCAATCCGCCACAAATTAATATCATTCAGCAGAACTGCATTTTCATCAAATAGGAAAAAGAGGAAATTATTTCATTTTAAAGTAAATTAAACTTTGTAATTATGTAAATAGGGAACCAAAGACTGTTACTGCCTATCCGCTGATAAACTCAATGTTTATAGGTCTGGTCGAAGACTAAGAACTACGATGTTCTTTAATTTATTGAAGTTACCTTAGAGTAAGTGATTATTTATTGACTAACAGTAGGTAAGTAGAATAATTTAGTTGAAATATCTAGAGTTGGTCTGACAACTCTGTGTTATCATTTATGTTATGTTTGTGATGTTCTTCGTTGTCAACCATACTGAACGGTATTTCTAGCATTTCTATGTACCCATTGCATTTCTTTTCGACTGTAGCAGTGATTTTATACTCTTGTAAAATAATAAGACTGTTAGATGAATACTCTAGCTAATTGTTGCTGAATAAGCATTGAAAAATGTAGAAAATATACATTTGAAATTTTTTAATTGTTGTTTATATTTTTATAATTTTTATGAAACCCTTACACACTATTTTAGTCATACAACACAGCACACATTCATAATTTTTAACATAAATTATGAAACACATTAAATTTACATAAATAATTTTATCATAAATTTTAAAACTTATAAATATTTAGATTGATTTAAAACAAAAAGTCTGAGTTGCATTTTTGATTGCCCATGACTGATTAATAATAAACATAGGTACCTACACATTTTTACATAACACACATGTCACCAAATCTTTATAAAATGATTTTATAATAATACATAATGTTAAATAAGTAACATTTATATAATATATTACAAGAACTTGGTTCAAGTTGCATCAGCTAGTCGATTGCAAGCAATGCCACCACATCTTGGAGAATGTTGGTCCTCCATAATTGATCGTCATTGAGACAGCCAGTGAATTAAAAATAACACAATACAGTCCTTAAGATAATAATTATGAAAATATAAAAAAGTTAAAGTAAAAAAAAAGTTACAAAAAATATTGAACTTTATACAGAACACATCAGTTAAAATATGTAAAAAATTTAAATAATATAAATAACTAAGATCTGACAACAGTTGACTGCACCCTAATATAAACAAGATTTTTGAAAGTGTAGAAATTCAACCTTGTTAATGACACAGTAGAAAACATTCTCGAGCCACAAAATAATAACATTACATCAGCTGATACTGAAGAAAGGGAAGCAGTTCAGGAAGTTCATGGCTTTGATAGTACTTAGGTAAGTACTCTGTAGGTTTACTGCTAAATTTGCTAGGTTGCTCTCGTTAAAAGAGGTTTATTTCGGACATAGTCTACGTTGAAGAAGTCTCGAAGCTGCTTATGTACTCGAAATGTTAGTGAAACTCTTGATGACTTCACAAAAACATGATTATACGAGTTGTAACTTGAAATATCCAAATTCTAAAACCCACAAAGATTATATACATTTTAAGAACAACAAAACTCTGGGATAAAACATAAACAGTATTTTAATAAAAAAGAATGGCACTCTGAGAGTGCCGACAGAAGTGAAAACTTGAAAAAAATTGGCACCGCGGTAATCAACGCGTTGATGTCTTTTACTCCACGCACCGCGGTAATCAACGCGTTGATGTCTTTTACTCCACGCACCGCGGTAATCAACGCGTTGATGTCTAT
The DNA here is from genome assembly GCA_963680765.1 of Agrochola lychnidis. Taxonomy (NCBI): domain Eukaryota; kingdom Metazoa; phylum Arthropoda; class Insecta; order Lepidoptera; family Noctuidae; genus Agrochola; species Agrochola lychnidis. The sequence goes on along the minus strand of OY796869.1, from coordinate 7,777,337 downwards.
TACTCCACGGTGTCGGTAAACTCGGTAACAGTGTTGCGAAATCACTGGTTTAATCCCATTTCAAAAATGCCCAACGCGTCTAAAGAACTTTTCACTTCAAAAACATTTTATTTCAGGCTTCAATGGGTCAATCTCCTCGAGCACGATCATTCAGATGTATTTAAATCCGTAAGGTAAATTGGTAAACTGAAGTGTTGAGAGCAAAGCACAGATCACGTAATGTATATATCTACTAATTTATTCACTAAAAAAACCCACAAAAAAAAAATATTACCATTCAGTTGTACGAAAACACAAACTAAAAACTATGCTGCGTTAAAACTAAAGGAAAAAGTGTTTAGATGAAATCTAGCACCCGAAGTAAGATTTAACTTGTGTTTAGGGTGCCATAATAGTAATCAATAATACATTTTCACGCCTCTCACTCAAGACGTAAGCTAAATATTTATTGATATTCGGATAGCTCATGATCATGACCTAATAAGGTGCCTTAAAGAATATGATTCGCACCATCAAAAATCATCAAAAAAAAAAAGATCATGACTAATTAAAAAATTATGCAACAACGCGAAATTTCGCAGGTATTCTAGTACATTCCTTACAAACTAAAATATTAAGTAAATACGACAACGCAGTTTAGACGTAGGATTTATACTTCATACCTATTAGTTTTATAGACGCCTTGTAAATGATAATAGCAATAGACAATTGGACATATCAAAAGACATTGCAAAGGAAGCTCCTCAATCAGTTTAAGTACTTCCATTTCCAACACCAACACAATACCATCAAACTTGTCAATTTTCCAACCATCATGTACTTAAGTCGAGAAAGGCCCTTCGTGCGGACGAACTAATGTATTAACACGTTCAGTGCTTGGAGCCCTCCCGGAGGGTTCCCGTAGTCGCATATGGGATGCCGGGAAACCTCGCGGAGGGCTCATTTTAAATGTAGGTTTTTCTTAGCGAATACAGCATTCTAAACCCTGAAAATAAAATTTGATGTATATTTTAACAAGATTTATTAGTATATAATATATGCGTTGGTTTTAAAATCCAAGCATTTTTTTTTTTTTTTTGTTCTTGGTTATAAGTATTCACAAAAATTGAAAAGGTTGGAAACTACGTATAGCGACAAGACCCCTGAAAACACAGTTTAACTTCGTTTTACAATGTTTAATTTTTTATTTTTTATTTATTTAACCATATATGCACACACATATAAACAGACAAGAAGAAAGGAACAGAAAAATACAAACGTTTATAACTCGGTTTTAAACCTAATGCCGTTGCCCGTCCGCGCAAATATAATGCCGGTAACCCTCCCGGAGGGTTCACTTCCAATATGTATGGCAGCATGGCGTATGAGTTCTATGAAAAATGGGTGGAGTCGAAAGTATTAAAGCATTACAAGATAGCCAGGTTATATAGCCGACTACCTCTTGAGTTGACCTAAGTGAAGCCATACAGAAAAAAATCGAGAAGCGACTCAATTACAGACTGTGGACCAACACCTGCCTTGAGACTACAACGTAAGCGCTAACCAGTAGAACAAAAAGGGAACACCGTAAAAGAATTTGTAGGTAATAGTCTAAATGGACATGTATAAAGCGTATTCCCCAATGACGTAGGGTACGCAATGAATTTCCTGGAATTTACAGAATTTGAGTGACTGCAATTCATTTGAACTAAGCAATCATTTAACTGGAGAATACACTGGTGCCGATTGCCTTGTTCACAAACTAAACTATATTTAAGTTCAGTGCATATTTTTCTTTCTATTTCATTAAGAAAAGGACAGAAGATAAATTTTAATTTAGTCCTGTCAAATTATTCAGCGCTTGACGTAAATTGACGTAATTTTAGTCGGCAAGTTTTTAATCACGTCTAAACTTGTATGGAGTAGTGACAGGCGCTGGTTAATTTGACAGGACTAAACTAAAATTTATCTTCTGTCCTTTTCTTAATGAAATAGAAAGAAATAGATGCACTGAACTTAAATTTAGTTTAGTTTGTGAACAAGGGAATCGGCACCACTGTCGTAAGTCCTAGGTTGTCGCTTCTAGTCTTTTGACTTCCTAGAACTTCTGACTGCTCATAAATACTGATTAGTTTAAAACAATATAAAGCAATTATTAATACAATGAACGACCCAACAGGTGTGCAGAATGCACTAGCGCCCGAAGTGACATGTGCTGTACACATGGTAGGAATAATGTTCGTAGGTAATGTACGTATAAATTGATGAACGGGATTATATTATAAGATCCTATAGTATTAAATGAGCAATATTTGTATATATATATATATATTTGTAATCACGTTCTCGAAAACGGCCTTAACGATTTTAATGAAAGTTGCAATATAGGGGTTTACGGGGGTGAAAAATCGATCTAGCTAGATAGATGAAAAAAAAATCCCAGAAAAATTAAAAAATTAAAAAAAAAAAAAACATTAAATTAAAATTAAATTAAATGAATTTTCCCAGATATGAGGTGAGACCTAGGTCTCACCTCATATCTGGGAAAATTCGTTTTCTCTATTTTCACAGCCTCGGGAATGTGATACAATGTTGGTATACTCTGGGTGATCATCATCATCATCAATGCAGGGACACAGGCCTCCTCTCTATGAGATGGAGTGGGCCGTTATCCACCACGCTGGCCCAGTGCGGGTTGGTAAATGTCACATGTGATATGTTGGTGATATATTTATTAAATCTATTTTCACCCGAGCAGAGCTCGGTCGATCAGGTACTACACTGGTAGGTATACTTCGAGGACTTTCTTTAGTTTTAGAAGTATGAGGCTCGCGTCTTCAAGTTTTACGTGACATAGTAGACCCTCTTGCACCTAAGAACATGAACTGCCTGGGTCTAGTGCTCGCAAGCGCTACTGCTGAGGCCTTGGATAGATTTCCAGGTCGGCCAAAGTGTTATTTGGTTTTTCTATCTTGAATTTCTCATTCCGGAGTTTTGATTTGTGCCCGGTTAATGGCAATAGGCTCGCCCCCTATTACATGAGACTTAAACTTTGGCGAAATGTGGGTGTACTATAGGTTCCCATCCCTTCGGGAAAACAAGGTGTGATTTTATTTTTAAAACATCATTCTGTCTCTATTATCTTCAAACAATTAACAGAAACAGAAAAATGTTATAAATTTGTATAGCGCTAAACCTATTTAGGGATTTGTGTTACCTTAGTTTATCATATTTCGTCAAAATTTTACATGAAACATCTAGAAATCAGACTGAACATTCTCAATCAATCTGCCTAGCCTTTTTCCAACTGTTGGGTTGGCTTCCAGTCTAACCGGATGCAGCTGAATACCAGTATTTTACATGGAGCGACTGCCTATCTGACCTCCACAACCCAGTAACCGGATAATATGATACCCCTTAATAAGACTCGTTGTCATACTTTCGATCTTCTGACGACCCGTAAAGGCTGTCAAAGATCCACGAATAACAGCCAGAGGACCAACGGCTTAACGTGCTTTCCGAGGCACGGAGGTGTCTCGGTATGTAAAGATGGTCACCCATCCATAGACCAACCCTGGCAAGCGTAGCTTAACCTTATGGATCGACCCGTGCGGCTGTTATTACTTAGCCACGAGTTCCTCCAGACTGAACATTCTAAGTTCTCAAAATATAAGTACCAGGGTTCCATAAATTTCTAGAAGTTGGTTGACGTCTCTAAGTTTTGTTCTTGATGGCCTGTGATGACAGCTATTAGCTAACATGACAGCTGTCATAAAAAACTCAAAACGTCAAATCCATGTAATTTTTGACCTGCCTCTCTCAAATAAAAACCCACCGAATCCACATTAGAGTCAACGTGTGCTGAATAATTTATCATAAAATAATATCAATATACCAACATTGTCGTACATAATTCCTAGGTCAGCTGGAATCGAGTGTATTTGCGTATGTACCTATATTCTGCTCTCAAATGACAGACGAGGACGGGAGGGACATTAATACATTGTAATGAAAACGATTTGGTGCTCATGGACGAGGGATAATGTGGTCTGAACTGCACGAAATGTTATTCACAAATATCCTATACTATTAAATGATCAATATTTGTGTATGTCACCTATCCCTAGGGATATAGCCATAAACAGTAATATAGTTATATGAAAGCAGTTTATAACTGTTTTACTAGGAATATAACTATGATACGAACACAATTTAGTAATATAACTGTTAGGGCACTCCGACCAAATAGGTTATTAAAGCTCTTCGACAGTTAAGTACCGCTTTCATATAACTATATTATTGTATATGGCTTTATCCTAGGGATATAACTATATCACGGCTATAACCATCTTACTGAAACATATATAGTTGTAATCACGTTCTCGAAAACGGCTCTAACAATTTCGATGAAACTTGAAATATCTAGCTAGGTCTTTTATCTGGAAAAAATCGTTTTCTCTATGTTCACCCGAGCAGAGTTTGGTCATTTTTTTTTTTTAATACGGGCATCTCGCAGTTTTCACCACTAAGGTCGTAGCTGCTTAACCGGATTTTCCTTTGGGTGCCATAAGCTTCGACACTTAGAGCCTCCAGCCAGGAGCTTTATAAACTTATTCTAAATTAAAATTAAGCGAATGCTTGCTAAGGGCACCCCCTGTGGGGTACAAACCTCGGCTTAGGGCATCGCTGATGGGAGGACAGCAAGAAGGGGCAAGCTGGATCAAATTTATATTTTCATCATGATTATTAGGCAGGGTATTAAAGCTACGTGCTCAGCTGCAACAACTGCTGGCACCTCGTTTTCGAGCAAGGGTCGGGGGAAGAGTTTGGTCAACCGCTACGTCTTCCGGTACGCGGTCGCCACTCCAGAACCTTTCGGCCCCATCGGTCATCTGATTCTGTTCTGCGAGCAATGCGTCTATTGCTAAATATGTTCGAAAATGAACAATACACTACAACAACAGTATGTTGAACGTTGTTGAACTGTCAAAATGAAAGCCATACCCCGCAGGATCTCATGCTCAACAGTAGCGCTTACAATCACTAGATCAACGATATATACAATCAAGAATACACAAGTATTATACAATCAACAATGTAGAAACACGTAAATGTTTTACAAATGATAAAATTTAAGAAAATACGTTTATTTGTGGTAAACATGACGGCAAAGAAAGAATGTAAAACAAAAAAGAACAAGATGGGTTAAAATATGCGCCACATCCACGCAAAACGGCCATCGCTCTGCATAATGCTGCGACTCTATGCGAGACAGAGCCACAGCGCTGGTTTTCAGCGACAGCCAGCGTTGACGTGATGACGTCGACCGGTGCAGCATACAATGAGATATAAATCGATATTGTATATATAAATCAATTGCTGTTCGTTAGTCTCACTAAAACTCGAAAACGGCTGGGCCGATTTAGCTGATTTTGGTTTTGAAATGTTTGTCGTAGTCCAGGAAAGGTTTAAACGGTGAGAAAATATGGAAAAACTCACGAAAAAAAAAAAATATGAAGAAAATTCACGTTCTCATACATGTTGTGTGGATCGGCTTTTTTGATATCTCGGTAGGTAGGTAGGGTAGGTAGGGTAGGGAGGGTAAGCAGGGTAGGCAGGGTAGGCAGGGTAGGCAGGGTAGGCAGGGTAGGCAGGGTAGACAGGGTAGACAGGGTAGGCAGGGTAGGCAGGGTAGGCAGGGTAGGCAGGGTAGGCAAGGTAGGCAGGGTAGGTAGGGTTATGCAAATTCATTGACTGTTAGGCGGAACGAAGTTTGCCGGGTCAGCTAGTAAGATATAAAAATAAAATAAATAAACAATAATTCTACATGTTTTATATAAAATGTAATATTTAAAATGGCAACATTCCGTTCAGTCGGTATTGACTCACGCGCCGCCGGGATTTGTTAGAGTTCCCAAATCAATCGACTAACTTACGGTGGCAATTTGATATTTGAAACGTAAAGATACCATCTTATCTTAAATATTAACGTAAATATACTTTAGGCTTATCTTTATTTTGCATTGAAACAATTTAGCTGGACAACGCACATAAAGTACAGAATTTAGTTAACTATATTGTGGGAGAGTCTAGTTCACTAAATAAGGGTAATTATGAATACTAAGGCGTGGCGATACGGTTTTCAGTAAGACCTCAGTTTACTGTTTTCGAGTGCGTTAATGTATTATCGAAGAAACATATCTAAGCATTTTGAAAACAAAATCCCGTGAACACGATGACCACATCTGTTTAACGGCCGCTTTCCATAGCGGCCGAGCACTGCAAGCAGAAATAGTCCTTACGGTGTATAGATATCTCAACAAAGATAAGCGAAAGAAAGGTAATGTCTGTCCTACTAATTTCTTTCGCACAATTTTCTCTCAAAGGTTTTATTGTTTTCTTGGAGGATATCTGTATAATAAAATCAATACAACATAGATCGACTTTTAAACTAAATGTATGTAAATGGCTTAAAATTCTCGACTATCAGGCTACTGAGAGTCTTCTGATCCCTATTCGCTAAATTTATATTTCCTTAATAAACGTTCACTATCACACACACACACCACCAGACACGCACACACACACATAAACACACCCCCACACACTCACCCACATACACACCCCCCACACACACACACTCACACATACGTACACACAAACCACATATATGAATGTCCAGCCTAGATTTATTTTTATTTTATTTTTTCTTTAGGTATATTGTTACTGTACCTAGAAAATAATTTAACTTCATCACTTGCGTTTGCTAATTAATCTAAATTAATATGTACATTTTTAAGTATTGGCGGGCCTGGTGACCCGTAACACAGGTATTTTATGCCTTTTACGGGCACCAGTTTCTCACAAATATTAACCCAATTTTTAGATTAAGCATTTCCTGTACAAATCTGCATTTGTGATGAGAAAAAATAAATTTATATGCTTTTCCGTATCTCATGCTGTCCTTGGGATCGGTGAAAAATGATTTGTTTTTCCATTCTGCCCTATATCAGCCATTACGCGATCTTTCACTTAATTTTCCTTCATAATACACTGACAAGCAATATAAAACAGCCACAATATTTCCGAAACCACGCGAGATAGTTCCTTGAAGTAAAAATCGGACTAGTCGTTTTGGAGAAAAATGGCAACATAGATTTGCACAAACAATGTTTGCTGCAGCGCCCCCTGGTGAGCTGTCACCGTAACACCTATCTAAGAACATGCACCAATCAAACCCGAACCCATAACTGAAAACTGCATCAAAATCGGACCCGCAGTTTTGGAGAAAAATGGCAACATGGATTTACACAAACAAACATCCTCTCACCCCAAACGTATATACCGTCGTGGGTAAAAAGTAACATTCAAGTGTATTTAATAGCGCACAAACAACACCTATAGAACTGTTTTCAAGTTTTTTTATTTCGTGTTTCTAAAGCGCGTGTTTTTTTCCGAAACATTACACAAAAAAGCTTACACAAAAACATTTGCTTTCATACAAATCACCGTGTTTACATACACAAATGTGTATGGCCACGTCTCTTTGTTGCGATTTTTTTGTGTAAAACACGCGCAGGAGACCTGGCTTAACTTGTGTGGTTTAGGAGATATTTAGATTTTTTACTGACTTTTTTGACTTTGCTCGTCAATGTTTAATATCCCTCTCAAAATTCCTCCCCTCTCCCCCTCCATCCATAAGCTGTTACAATTTAGATTAGAGGTCCTATTTACTATTCAGTTCTTATTTTTATTGTTTTGTTATCCTTATGTATCCCACCCTAAGCAAAGGCCACCCCCATTTTTTCCACTTCTAAAGATATTGTGCTTCTTCTCGCTAAGTAATTCAATAGAATGGGTATTATTGAAATAACTATTCTCAATGCTTCAATATAATCACATCATGTGAATATAGTGGAATTTTTTCGTTAAAGTTGTGCAACATTTTTGCAACAACATGTTTTTTTTTTGTTGCTGGCAACACGGAGTTTAGCACGCAGTGTTTAAATTAAAGATTAATTGAAACATTGTTACCAGCAAAGCTTAATGTTGCTAAACAAAATGCAACTGCTGCCGTCTGCTGCTGCTCAACTTTTGTTTATCATTCTCCAAAAGGCCCTTTCAGACATGACTTCCATTGTTAGTATCATATAATAACATAACATAACATCACGCCTGTATTCCCCAAAGGGTTAGGCAGAGGTGTATCTACAGTACACCCACGTTTCGCCAGTTATGTTTAAGTCCCGTGTAATAGGGGGCGAGCCCATTGCCATCAACCGGACACTCAGATATAATTTCAGACTCCGGGCTGCTACTGAGCAATTCCAGATGGAAAAACCCAATAACACTTTTCCCGATTCGGGAATCGAATCTAGGACCTCATGGTCAGCAGTAACGACCACTAGACCAACGCGGCAGTTAATAATAAAAACAATTAATTTAATTATTATACAGCCAGTTATCTAGAGCGCCATATAAACTGACCACTATGCGTCTGTAACCCTCTCTCTACTTAGGGTTTCCATTACTTAAATTACGGGCCCCGGACAAAAACTTCAAATACCCCGGACATTTGGGTGAAACGAAACTTTTTTTGGCGAATTTTTAACTATGATAATGCTTTAATTTATTGCAAATAATTCAATTAATCGGATTACCCCTCACACAAAGTCAATATTTAAAAACACCGCCCGGACGCTCCCCAGACGCCATCCAAATTAGGACAAATCTGGGGAAACCCGGACGGATGGCAACCCTATCTCTACTGCACCCTTTCTTTTACGACCTGTCCAGAACTTTTTTTTTTTATGGGTGGGAAATTATCAAATAATTTCTCCCGCTCTGGGTGGCGTGTCAGACTCTTACTGACTAAAACCCACCCGTGTTCCTTCGGTTGCCCTGTTGCCGGGGGCCACGACTTCCCTATTGGTTTTCTTCGAACCCCCGGCAGGCATTGGCCCTAGCGGACCCCGTCAATTCTGCTGACATCTCTTTGAGGCACCTGTCCAGACCTGACTTGTGACCTGAGTTGCTCTTGCGACTGCTGGACCAACGAGGTACTCATACACACACACATATTACCATATTAAAATGTTTGAACTTTAAAAGAGACCTTGACCTCTGAGTTAGTTTCGACATTTCTTCTCAGGGATCAATCTAGGAATTGCGGTACGAGGCTTAACACTGGAGTCTAAATAATCGCCCCACTTCTTAGAGCTTAATATTCTATCGACCCCTAACAACAGCAACATCCAGCATGAGCTACAAAAACAACATTGGTACAAAACATAATCCAATCAGAAATAACTATGATTTTTTACACATGATAGGTATAATTAAATCGCTGCCAAGGCCACTGACCAGTTTCGGATAATTGAATATAAATGATGACATTGTGCGAGGTCACACGATTGGTGGCCCTTTGCGAAGTTTACGTGAATATATATTGCTAAATGTAATAGTTCTATAACTATACCTTTTTTTTGGGTTGTAAATTATCAAATAACTTCTCCCGCTCTAGGTGGAGCAGGAGGGCGTGTCAGACTCTTACTGACTAAAACCCACTCGTGTTCCTTCAGTTGCCATGTTGCCGGGGGGCCACGATTTACCTTTCGGCCTTATTCGCAACCCCGGCAGGCATCGGCCCTAGCGGACCCTGTCAATTCTGCTGACATCTCTATGAGGCGCGCGTGGAACACAATGCGCCGTCGACCCGGGCCTGGTCCTTATCGGGTGGCGAGCTACCCATTGCCCGGAAATCGGCTCGCGATTCCCGACACCCTGGGCGTCTCCTCCTGCGGCGGTTAGGGGCGTGAGGGCGCGAATTTTGCGTCTCCCTCACGCGTTCCGCCTCCTCCTTCGCGAGCATTACTGCTTCGCAGAATGAGATGACGGCCTCCCATTTCCTCTCGCTCCGTACCATGGCCCGAATTAGGGCCGGACGCGAGAGATCACCGCCGCCGATCACCTCCACGAGGACACGGCGATGCTCCGCACAAGCCGGGCAGACCTCCATCGTATGCTCCACCGTGTCCTCCGGGCAATCCAATCCGGGCGTTTCCTCCCGTCTATAACTATACCTATATATTTCAAATTAAAGTCGCTTTCCGTATCTGTCTGACCGCGTTGTTCTTTCAAACTGCGCAACGAATTTTGATAGGTTACCTACGGTTTTAACCATCATTTTAATAATTTATTCTGGAAGGTTTATGCGTAAAATACGTTTATTAAGCTTACAAAACATCGGAATTTTTTAATTATACAGTGTGAGTATTTATAATGTGCACATATAGAAATGAGGGAATCTATGCTTAATATTATAGAAGAAAAAAAAAACGTGTGGCACTCGGGGACTGCCGCGGTAAAGCTATTGCATAGCATTTGTAACCTCCATACTTCCTATTTGTCAACGCTACACTTGGTATTTTTGTTTTATGTCATCATCCGTCATTACATGGTAGGCGGAGGCGGAGGCGGGGGCTGTTAGGTTTTATTTTCGTTACGGAATTTCTTGATTCGGTCGCCGCGCTCAAAGCCCGCGATAAAAGCTATGCAATAGCTTAAAAACCATTTGTTTAAAGCTACGTAATGGGGTCTTATTGAGAAATTTTACGATTATTGTAAAAATTGATTTAAAAAAACATATATTTGCTAAAAAAACATATTTATTTTCAATTGAGCGCAGTTTTTTTTTTTTCACAATTTTCATTTAATGTGGACGCCTAATTACTTTCAATCATTATGGAGTTTGTTTCATCGCTATAGATCATTAAGTTTAAAAGTTACATCGTTTTGTTCAAAAATTCCATAAAATTATTTAAAAAAAAAAATGATTTTTTAAAATATTTTTTCCATCTATAAAATTAAGCATAGATTCCCTCATTTTGCCAGGTGCACATTATAAAGACACACTGAATAATGAAGAAACGCCGATGTTTTATCAATTTGTAAAAATTGGGCGAAACAGGGGGGCGGGTCGCGAGTAGTTTCCTACCTACTTGTATAATAAATGGTTAACTACGGGATTTTAATTTTGGCGTATTCAAAATCATTTGTCTATATACAAGAAAATTAAACACATTAAAGCAAATCGTTTTATATAAAAAAATAAAATTACAACTTGCTTTAATGTGTTTAATTTTCTTGTAAATAGGTCAGATAGAGCCTACAAATTAAAGTTAAACTAAATTGAACTCTGGTACATTTTTGCCTGAACCGCTATTGTAAAAAAAACTTTATATTGCGCTAATATAATATTATGTTACATTTTGTTGGATAGCGTATTAAAATATTGAATTAGGTAATTTAATGTAAAAAACTGCTGTTAATATTTTTACTAAAAGTACAATTTAAAAAATTCCTAATCTAAATTTTTGTGGATCAAAATGTTAATTCTATAAAAATATATTAGTTTTACCAATTATTTACATAATGTAATCAACCTTTTCCTGTTAACTGTTTTGCCTCAATTTTTATTCACAAAAACACGGTTTTATATTTTTTTTGTCTTGATGCTGTCCTATTATTTGAAGAGCTTAAACAAAAACACGATTCAAGAAAAAAATCACTTTTCGGATTTAGTGCAGGGTTCAAACCTAATTTCCCCGACCTAAAAGTCTGACAACCAGTCTTACCAAGGGTTATCGTGTTACCCAGTAACTGGGTTGTGGAGTCGCTCAATGTAAAATCATTCATGAATTAATCATTCACCTGTAAAATAGTTTTAAGTGATTATATAAATAACTAAATAAAATACTGGTACTCAGCTGCATCCGGTTAGACTGGAAGCCGACCCCAACTTAGTTGGAAAAAGGCTAGGTAAGATTGAGTAACTTCTATTCAGTTTGAAAAGAGAATTACACTTGGCTATTGTGTCATATAAGTGTCAGTCGTTTCAATTTTCTATATAGTGTGATTTTTACTAAAAATATTGGACTAAAATGGAGGGTACCAAAATGGGCATCATACTTTCTCATTTACTACGCTCATACAAATAAAATAAACTGTTTATAATAATAATGAACGAAGGCAGAAGCTACGTCACAATCCATGCACATACAAATGGATTCTAGAACAGTCAATAAACATGTTTACAATAAATTATATTGAATATGTGAACGTTTCTAGCACTGATCTCATTCTTATTGTCATTTGAAAGTGATCATTTATGAATGCGGGAGCTATGCTGTGACACAGCTCTAATTTTATTATCTTTGTAATAAAATCGAGTTCTCAATAATGATGGTAAATAATATAGGTAAGATTTATTACAACTGCGAATTTTACTGTTGGAGAAATGTTATTGTTCGATTAACGAATATTTTAAAAAATACGTAGGACTCCTTAGACGTTTACTTACTAAATTTTTTCACTAAATATGTGTACATAATCCAGCATTGCATATCTGAGCGGATAGCCCTTTAAGCCTTTTTTTTGGGTGGGAAATTATCAAATAACTTCTCCCGCTCTGGGCAGAGCGCATCGGCCCTAGCGGACCCCGTCAGTTCTGCTGACATCTCTTTGAGGCGCGCGTGGAACACAACGCGCCGTCGACCCGGGCCTTGTCCTTATCGGACGGCGAGCTTCCCATTGCTCACCGTCCGCAAGCTCGCGCCTACGATGGCTGGAAATCGGCCTGCGATTCCCGACGCCCCGGGCATCTCCTCCTGCGGTAGTTAGGGGCGTGAGGGCACGAATTTTGCCTCTCCCTCACGCGTTCTGCCTCCTCCTTTGCGAGCATTACTGTTTCGTAGAAGGAGGTGACGGCCTCCCATTTCCTCTCGCTCCGTACCATGGCCCGAACCAGGGCCGAACGCCGATCGCCGATCGCCTCCACGAGGACAGAGCGTAGCTCCGCCCAAGCCGGGCAGACCTCCACCGTATGCTCCAAACAATAATGACACCCGGGCGTTTCCTCCCGCCTTATCCTGAACAAGAACCTCCCGAAAGGGGAGGCTTTTATTTATTTTTTCCGCTTAAGTAGTTTTCAATGTTTTTGTTGGTATTTGGCGTGTGCTAGCTGACATAAGGAAAATAATATTATTTAATGTTTTGTGTTTCGTAATGTTAATTACTTACTATTGTAAAGAATCAAATTCTCCTAACTGAACAGACAGCTATGCTGCTGGGGAGATACATGCTCAGGCACATAGCTTTAAATTCCCCGACTAATAATCATGATCAAAACTTTGATCCAGCCCGTCCCATCCTTGATGTCCTCCCTCCGGTTGACGCCCTAAGCCGAGGTTCGTACCCCACAGGGGGTGCCCTTAGCGAGCGTTCACCTAGTTTTAATTAGCATAGTTGAATAACCCCTGGCTGGAGGTTTTAAGTGTAGCCCGGTTAAGTAGTCATGATCTCAGAGGTCAACTACGAGATGCCCTACCTAAAAAAAAAATCGAAGAAATGTGACATCCAACAACTCACAGAGAGGAGGCCAGTGTCCCAGCAGTGGGAACATTATAGGCAGATTATGCTAAATCCATGCTCTATAAAAATAATGACACTGTAATGGTGACAGACTGAATTTCATGAAGAATGGGATTATTTTTGATAGTTCTGCATAAATATTGTAAAGTTTATCTCAAGATCTGTAGTGCTATTCTGTAACCATCTCACCGTGTTATCTTAGGTGAAGTGAGCGTGGAGTGAGCTGTCAGTTGCTAAGGATTGACACTATTGGCAGCTCACTTCACCTAAGTTATCACGGTGAGATTTTTACAGAATAGCTCTACTGAAGAGCAATTCCCGTATTCAAAAGCACATGCACATTCTAACCTTAGCCTCTATCTGTCAAAAATACCTTTTTTTGTATGACATCTTGCAGGTCAACCTAGGAGGTTTTCGGCTGTTTAACCGGACTTTCCTGTGGCTGCCTCAATAAATTAAGGCCTCCAGCTAGGGTATAAAACATAGAAACTAAGCAACTACACGCTGAGGGTACCCCCTGTGGGGTACGGACCTCGACTTAGGGCGTCGCTGGTGGAGGACAGCAAGGGATAGGCTGGATTAATAAAAAATACCTGTAATTTCGCTACATTTTTAATAAACTTTTGATGTGGCACTACGATAGCGTATTGGTGTAGCTTCACACTTGCATTGCTTTGCATTTCTATAAAATAATCGAGATAGAGGATAGATGTCGAATATTGAATTTAAAAAAAAACGTGTGGCACTCGTGGACTGCCGCGGTAAAGCTATTGCATAGCATTTTTAACCTCCATACTTCCTATTTGTCAACGCTACACTTGGGATGATGATGGATGATGACATAAAACAAAAATTACGTTCCCATGACAACATCACGTTCATGTTGTCATGGGAACGTAATTTTTGTTATCGTCATTATATGGTAGGCGGAATGGGGGGTGTTAGGTTTTATTTTCGTTACGGAATTTCTTGATTCGGTCGCCGCGCTCAAAGCCCGCGATAAAAGCTATGCAATAGCTTAAAAATGTGTTTATTGAACTTTAATATTTTCAAAATCAGCAATATAGGTACAAAGACATTAAATTATTTAATGTCAACGTAAACTTTTGTGACAATGTTAAAAAAAAATGTGTCGCTGAGATGACATTGAAAATGTTTTTAATTCCGGGAATTGGCCTTCTGACTACCAGCAACTTTATTCTTTTTTTGTCATGATTAGTTATGACTGAACTGAACGAAGTAAAATTAAGAACTGCATCGTTTCTGTGGCCTTGGTCACACCAATATTCGAATTGACCTACTTCAATATTATTTACGAAGAGGTCATCTCTATCAACAGACCGCAAGGCGCCGACCGGAGGCACGGAGGCATCCATTACATAACCCCAAGTTAATCTAAAGGGCCTTGATGGACACTGCAGTGTCCGCGAGCCAGTAGCGGGCCGGATACTGGCTCGCGGATACTGGCTCGCGGATACTGCGATTATAATATCATAGTGGTGATTAAAAGATACTGCGATTTGTACTACCGGTTATCAAACGTGGGTGTGTTTTCTGAGAATAAAGGCTAGTTTATAAGACTCAATTTACATTGCCGCTGAACGACGAATAGAATCAAGTTTTTCTAACGAAATTGTACAAAGCATGTTGAACTTTATGTCAATAGTGTAACGAATATATGTTTTGCGAATTTAATCCTTATTACTAATAGAAATTGTACATTTGACTGGTGTCAGGAAAACAATCTCTCGACAGCGGGACTGTATCTGAAGTGTAGTCCGTGCAATCCACGAAGACGCGCCCCACTCCGCTCCGCGCCATGCTAGAGTTCAGCTTACAGTACTGTAATCGTGGAGTGGGGCACGTCTTCGTGGATTGCACGGACTATAATGGTACCTAGAGTTGTGAAACCGGAAAAACTCTACAATCAAACATGTTTCTATCACCAAACAGTGCTGCTATGATTACTTCGACAGTTAATAATATTGCTGGCATGTGAGACCTTCTGGGGGCCTACCACTAGCTCAAAAGCAGTCATCATCATCATCATCAGCCTATAAATGTTCCCACTGCTGGGACACAGGCCTCCTCTCTGTGAGAGGGAGTGGGCCGTAATCCACCACGCGGGCTCAGTACGGGTTCATAACTTCGTAGATGTCACATGTCTTCGAATTTTCGGTTCTAGGACATGCCGGTTTCCTCACGATGTTTTCCTTCACCGTTTTGAGAGCAGTGGCGATGAAATAATTTACACAAAGTAAAGCGCCTGTCTGGGTTCGAACCTATGACCTACAACTCGTAAGTCGCGGCCGGTACCACTGGGCCACCACTGCTCTCAAAAGCAGTATTATTTTAATATTATTACTTCAGTGGGAGAAAGAGATGGAGCTATACGTCCTGTAGAGCTTCATCTCTTTCCTACACTGAAGTAATATTAAAATAATACTGCTTTATGAGCTGGTGGTAGGCCCCCTGAACCTTGTTTTTAAAGTTGGCAACACATCAGAATACTCTTTGGTGTTAAAGAAGCCTAGTAGGATACCAGTTTCTGTGATGAACCATTGGAAGTCACTTTCTGCAAGATATTTGCCAACCTATCTAGGGTTGAAAATCAGCACTTTTCAAACGTC
Source organism: Agrochola lychnidis (assembly GCA_963680765.1). Classification (NCBI taxonomy): domain Eukaryota; kingdom Metazoa; phylum Arthropoda; class Insecta; order Lepidoptera; family Noctuidae; genus Agrochola; species Agrochola lychnidis. Next base: position 7,761,297 of record OY796869.1, on the reverse strand, counting down.
GAACGTCAAAATGTGGCCCGCAAATAAGCTCAGCTCTTCACCTCTTCCTAGTACATTATGTTGGGAAAAAGAAGTAAATCAATAAACTGCCCAGCTACTCCATTCACTGATGATATCCTAGTAGCTTAGAGGTTTACCAACCCGTGTCTTGATCGCCGGGTATCAGCTACCAAACTTGCAAGTACATTAATAATTAGCTACCCTTTTTTTATTTATTTTCTTTTAGCATTTATTTCAAATAAACCAATTACAGGTACTTTTGAATTGTCAAGGGGTCGGTCAGTCAGAAAGGTGAAGCTAGTTGCTCATTCCAAAGCATAGTAGGTCTATGGAGAAGAACGGGCAAGAAACTCCACGGACACTCTTTTAAATCAAAATATTGTTACAAATATTGGTTACATCATTCATGTCGAAATTATACATGTGAGCACAATGTAGAAAGACGTGCACGTTAAAAGCGTCCATAGTAAAAATATAAAACAAAAACAATTCAAAAATAAAATAAACCGTGGCAGCTAAGAGATGACCAGTCCCTACTGACGGCGCCCGTTCACGAACATGACGCATGGATCAGCACCATTTAGCTCAACCATTTTGAAGGGAACTTAATGATCCAACACACACGCCACCATCAGCGATACATTTGAGTGAACATGACATACTCTCAGCCGCCAGGGCACATTCAAGTCAGTGAAAGACGTACCCAGTAAATGGTAGCTTGTAAATGTACATATATGTTCACAATGCTTACACATGTGATATGCAATTATTTAAGGCACCTCTTCCTATTGTTTGACTTAGGAAAAAGAAGCAGAGCTATGTTGGCAACACAACATTTAGTTTTATCTGTCATCACTACTGTCAATGTCAATTGTCACTAACGTCAGTGTACTGTACAAAAACACAATAAATAAAGCACACGTTTTTTGCATCCGATCTGCATTTTTCATTAAATAGCTTAGTTTAATCAAGTTCTCCAACAAGCGATAACTGCTTCAGATACTTCTTACGCAAATGAGGTCCTGCACGACGTTTGACGTAGAAACGAGTTTTGTCGACGGAAGAATAGACAAAATGACAGATAAACAATCACAATCTGTCATTTTGTCTATTCTTCCGTCGACAAAACTCGTTTCTACGGTGGTCATGCTACGCGTGCAGGTAGCCAGTTAACCGGTGCGTTTATCGGTCGCCAGGTTTTAACTTTGCAACTCCAAACGGTTATTACCCGTCGCAGTTTATTATTAGGTTATTCCCCTACTTTGCTAAATTTAAGGAAAATAGCGCCAGAAAACCAGGAATTTAACGAATAAAATACTATTTTTTTACTGGTTATCCTACTTCTCTATCAATATATACACAGGGTTAGATGTCAATACGACAGTATTATACATCGTATAAAATATTTTATCTAATTAATGACGTTCCCAGCCTACAAACAAAAATTCAACCGAATACATAAAATCCAATTAGTCACTTTATATAGCTATTCGGGTGATTGGCAAAACCCATATAAGTAGTCAGTCAATCACTAGTATTTTAGTTGTTTGAGTTAATCATTTTTTTATTTCGATTTTTGGATTTTGATTGAGTTTTAGGTGTGGTTAGCCGCACGGGTCAATCCAACCCCGGCAAGCATAGCTAAACCTGATGTTTGGCTATGCTTGCCGGGACTGGTCCGTGGATGGGTGATCTTGACCATCTTTATAAACCGAGTCTCCTCCGTGCCTCGGAAAGCACGTTAAGCCGTTGATCCGGCTGTCATTCGTGGATCTTAGACAGTCGTTACGGGTCGTCTGAAGCCCGAAAGTCTGACAACCAGTCTTAGCAAGGGGTACCGTATTACCCAGTTACTGGACTTTGGAGGTCAGATAGGCAGTCGCTTTATGTAAAATACTGGTATTGAGCTGCATTCGGTTAGACTGGAAGTCAGAAACAGTTTGATTTTTTGATTGAGTTTTAGGTATTACTAGTATTTTCATTAATTGTCGTACGATGTCCCCAAGTACTATGTAGGCATATTAAACATTTTAAGGATAAAATTGAATATTTGGTCTTTGACGTCATTGATAGGAAGTATTCATTAAACATTGATTAATTTATTTCCTTGTTAATTAGTTCATAACCGACGCACCAAGAATTGCCAAACTTAAGTGGTAGTGGGCAGAGCACATTGCTCGCAGAACAGATGACCGATGGGGCCGAAAGGTTCTGGAGTAGTGACCGCGTACCGGAAGACGTAGCGTTGGAACGCCTTCCAAAAGGTGGATCGATGGCCTTGTGAAGGCCGCAGGAATCCGCTAAATGCGGGAAGCACAGAATCGGTCGAAGTGGCGGTGCTTGGCGGAGGCCTATGTCCAGCAGTGGACGTCTTTCGGCTGAAATGATGATGAATTAGTTCATGTAAGACTCGTAAAATGTGCATTTGTGATCAAGGAAAATGGGTCAGTCTAACAAAATATTGCACAATGCCATTTTGGCATTGTGCAATATTTTGTTCATTCATAAAAAAGCTGCAAGAGTTTTGCAATATTTTTATCTGGTGCAAGAGTTTTGCAATATTTTTATCTGGTGAAAGAGTTTTGCAATAATTTTATGTGGTGAAAGAGTTTTGCAATATTTTTATCTGAAGCATAGCTAAAATAAAAAACCAGACAAGTGCATGTCAGACCACGCACAATGTAGGGTTCCGTAGTTGGGATGAATTTATCCGAAGAACAAACTTAACTTTGTAGTTGAAAAAAAATTCTTTCATACGGAATGTATGGGAGAACATGTTTTTACAACCGCAAATCTAAGTTGGTCGATTATTACTCGTTAACTTGTAAAGCCTACTCAGCTGTAATAGTTTTCCTTTTAAATTCGTTATATAAACTACTGCGGTAATTTTTAGGGTTCCGTACCTCAAAAGGAAAAAAAGGAACCCTTATAGGATCACTCGTGTATCTGTCTGTCTGTCTGTCCGTCTGTCTGTCTGTCTGTCTGTCCGTCTGTCACAGCCAATTTACTCCGAATCTAATGGACCGATTAAGTTGAAATTTGGTACACATATGTATTTCTGTGACCCAAACACGAATGTGTAACGTAAATAAATGAATTTTGAATATAGGGGTCACTTTTAGGGGGCAAACAAGAAAATTTTAAAAAAAAAGTTTTACTAACAGTACCGTGTGACAAATCAAATGAAAGGACTTATTATGAGGATCTTAAATATATTTTTTATATCATTTTAAAATAAACACTTTTAAAGATATTTAAGAAATTCAATGAAAATTGACCATTCCCCCCCCTTATCTCCGAAACTAATGGACCAAAAATTTTGAAAAAAATACATAGTATGGCTCTTTACTCATAGATAACAGGAAAACCTATAAGAAGTCCATGGTCTTAAAATAACATGGTAAATCTCTTAATATTGTGCGCGCAAACTTACATTTCGTCGCTCGGCATCCAATAGGCCCATCTCTCTAGCTATTATAATATCAACAACAAAATATCAAAAGTGTTTGACAGTCTGCTTAATACACAACTAAAAAATAAAACTGTATATGTTCATGACAACGAATTCGGGTTTCGGCGTGGTTTGTCAACAGAAAGTGCAGTGTTGTGTCTTAAGCATACTGTCACATACTATACACAGCGTGGGTAGCTTCCTCGACTTATTCAAGGCTTTCGATCTGGTTGCTTATGACGTATTGCGGAGAAAGATGGAGAAGGATAGATTGCCAACGGAGCTTATAAACATCTTTAAATATTGGTATGGTAACAAGATCAATAGTGTATGATGGGCTGGAACTTTTTCCAGGCCATACAGGTTGGAATGCGGGGTGAGGCAGGGAGGGTTGAGCTCACCCTCGCTTTTCGAGCGAGCTGATTGGCGAGCTCAACAGCACCAGAGTAGGTAACTATATAGATGGTATTTGTGTAAATAATATTAGCTATGCAGACGATATGGTGCTTCTGAGCACGTCAATCTGTGGTCTCTGAAAGTTGGTCGCCAAATGTGAGCAGTATGCCAAAATACATGGTTTGATGTATAACTCCAATAAGTCGGAGATCATGGTCTTTGAGGCTTGGGGTAAACCAGGTTATGTACCACCTGTATTACTCAATGAGACTCCACTACAAATAGTATTTACGTTTAAATATCTTGGTCATATATTGACCCCTGACCTCAATGACGGACTCGATATTGGCGGGAACGAAGGGTGTTGTCGGTAAGGGCGAACATACTGGCTCGCAGGTTTACACGCTACTCACTTAAAAAGTCAAAATTACTCTGTTACGAGCTTATTGTACAACGTTTTACACGTGCAGCCTATGGGCTAGATATACCCAAAGGTCGTGCTACACCCTTCGTGTCCAATACAACAACGCTTTCAGGGTACCTATTGGTGGGGCTGCCCCGTTTTTGTTGCGCATCGGGAATGTTCGCAGACGCACATATTAATTACTTTTACGCAACGATGCGAATGAGGTGTGCATCCCTGTTGCACAGAGTGCGGGCCAGCTCCAACAATATCCTAAAAATGATCACTAGCAGGCTGGATTGCATGTACATCAATCACTGCAGTGCCATCTCCCATGGGGTGAAATAAATTTAAACTAGATTACGTGGGGCACTCGGAAAGTTTTGCGATACTAGAAAAAAATTAACTACAGGTTATATGTTTTTTTATTATATCTTTTCAAAGAACTCTCCATTTGCGTCAGTTCTTTAATACACAGTTTCATACGTCTAAACCAATTTTCATAACACATTTTCCACTCCACATCAAACACCTCTTCAATCTCCTTCTCAAATGCAGCCAGTGCAGCTTCCGGTGATGAAAACTGTTTTCCTTTGAGTTGGTTTTTTATTTTGGGGAACAAGAAATAGTCGCACGGAGGCAAATCGGGACTGTAAGGAGGATGACCTATAAATTTGACCGGTGTGCTGTCCAAAAATTCCCTTGTTTTGAGCGCCAAGTGAGTCAGCGCGTTGTCGTGGTGAAGCAGTAGCCCACGGAGGCCAGTGTTCGGTCGCTTGCTGCTTGCAGCAGTAAAAACTTCTGGCAAACATTTGGTAACATACCATTTAGTATTGATGCTCCTTTGATCTCGTAAGGGTACTGACACCAGATAAACCGTCAAAGAAAAAAAACTTGCTTTCAAAATTTTGCCTGCACTTGGTTGCACACTGGCTCGCTTCACTTAGGTAGGCGTTGGTTCATTTTGAAACAGCCACATGGTCGACTGACGCTTCATTTCTGGATCATTCTAATAAAGCCAAGATTCGTCAGCCGTAATGATATCTTAAACGTGCCGAGACGAGCCTGCTTCAAATTTTTTATTATATCTCGGCACCATTCTATCCGAACCTCCTTCTGAGCCTGCGTTGGATTTTGCGTTACCAGCGTGAAACTGTCTTCCTTACCCGAAGATGTCCATGAAGATGTCCATGTAATTTCATGCACACTTCCCGGTCAAATCTGCAGTATATGGTGAACCATTTCATATGTAATTCGCATATTCTCTTGAATTAAATGTTCACAGCCAGCACGTTTTGTTATGTAACAGCCGTCATAGGGCGGCCACTTCTTTCTTCGTCCGCCAAAATTACTCGACCACGCATAAATTCGTTGAACCAGCGGAAAACAGTCGCTTTAGAAGGGCTTTTTTCTATGAACACCATTTGAAGTCTTTCAAACAATTCTTCTGGTTTTAGTCGATATTTGAAATCGTACAAAATCATCGCGTGAAAATGTTCTCGTTGTAAATCCACTTTTCAGTAAGACAGAGTATTTTGATTTTGCTCGTAAAAAAATGTGGAGGGAATTTAGAATGTTATTTTTTTTTTGTATTTATTACAAAAAAAATATAACATTCTAAATTCCCTCCACATTTTTTATCGATATCAAAACCAGCCAGTATCCCATAGACAAAAACTGTTAGTCGCAAAACTTTCTTAGTGACCTGGTAAAATAAGCTAACATAGTTCATAAGTTTACTAACACAATGAGTCCTTGTTACTTGAATAAAGAAAAATATCGTGACCATTTATCTTTTTCAACGACGTTTTCTAAAAATTAAACCTAGCTAGATCGATTTATCGCTCCCGAAACGCCCTGCGTACTAAAGTTCATAAAAATTCTTTGAGCCGTTTCCGAGATTCAGATTATATATATACATATATACAAGAATTGCTCGTTTAAAGGTGTTAGATTTATATTATTATTATATTAATACCGCGAATGTGAAATTTTTAACGAACATCAGATTTTTGTTTTATTTAATTCTACACGTTCAAATAAGTGATCTTGCAATTTTAAAAAAAACGTAAAAAAATGTCACATTCGCGATATTGGATGCCCAGCGACGATTTATAGTTGGAATGTATGGGAGAACATGTTTTTCAACTACAATGTTAAGTTTGTTCTTGGGATAAATAAATTCATCTCAACTACGGAACCCTTCATTGTGCGTAGTCCGACACGCACTTGGCCGGTTTTTTTTTCACGAATCTAAAACTAACCATTTAGCTGGTAGGAGGGGGGGCACTTGATTCTAACAAAATTTTTCACTTAAAGCTTAATATTTCGCAAACGGATCTCTGAATTCAAAAATGGTTTTAACACACTCACAATGTTTTTGAAAGACCTTTCCAACGATACCCCACATCAACGGATAGAAAAAAAAAATCATCTCCACTTTACGTGTAGGGCAGGTACCCCAAAAAAAAATTATTTTTCATAATTTTATTTTACCACTTTGTCGGCATGATTAATATGTATACCTATGCCAAATTGCAACTTTCTAGTATAAACAGTCTCGGAGCTAGACCGCGGACAGACAGACGGACATGACGAAACTATAAGGGTTCCTTGTTTACTACGGAACCCTAAAAAGGAACAAAAGCAAACAAAATTCGATCTAAAGAAAAGCAGCCACATTCCTCTAGATCGTATTTCGTTCCTTCGTGTCTCAATATGAAACTTCATAAAAGGTATTAGAAAATTCTAGATACACTTACCGAATGTCCTTACTAGCCCTTATTCATAATTCCTTCTCAGTCACGAGATAATATTTTTTTTAAGGAGTGGCGCTAGTGGACCATTAGGCGCTCCCTTAAATACAGATCTGCATCCGGGGGGGTGTGATTCTACCCCTCATACTAAACAACATTCGCTATGAAACACATAACTGAAAAAGATTTGTAAAAAATAACAATTCAAAATTGTCTACTGTTGTCTATGAATATGTTTATTTTTTTCACGAAACAGATATGAGTTTCTTGTTTTTATTTTTTAGGTAGGGCATCTCGTAGTTGACCTCTGAGATCATGACTACTTAAACGGGCTTTCCTGTGGGTGCCTTAAGCTACTACACTTAAAACCTCCAGCCAGGGGTTATTCAACTATGCTAATTAAAACTAGGTGAACGCTCGCTAAGGGCACCCCGTGTGGGGTACGAACCTCGGCTTAGGGCGTCAACCGGAGGGAGGACACCAAGGATGGGACGGGCTGGATCAAAGTTTTGATCATGATTATTAGTCGGGGAATTTAAAGCTACGTGCTCAGCTGCAACAACTGCTGGCACCTCGTTATCGAGCAAGGGTCGGGGGGGGAGTATCATTTACTCGGGGACGCGGTCGCGATCGCAAAGGATCGGTGGCGAGGTCGGAATGACGGGAGGCTTCTGTTTTTGTACACTGTGCTGGTTTTCTTACTGCTCTCCTGGAGGAAGGTAATGGGGTCGTCAGGGTCGGTAAGGATATGAGCTTCATGGTTAACGTTGTTTAGTATGACGGGTAGAATTACCCCTTGACGAATACAGGTCATTAAATCGCCACCCTGTATAGTAAACGGGAATTGCCCTCAAAACTAAAACAATTTAGATTGTCATCGGCACGTTAATAAGAAGCAGGTGGTGAGTTGACCCCAAGACAAACATAACTGTCAACAGGATGGACGACTCATCAACTACTTAGTCTATATTTTGTATTGTAAAATTCCCTGTGATTGTGCTGAACATTAAATCACGATGATACTATGCAATTCGGAGAAGCGTTCAAAATCGCTAACTAAAGGAGACGGAAACGATGACATACACTCTTGGGCCTGAATGTAACGAGATGAAAATGATGTGAATTTATAGATTCAAACATATTAGTGTATTGTAGTGACTAGTTGCTATCCCACAATTAACACAGTGATCCATAGTTTCCAAAATAACAATTCCAAGTCAATTGTGTGAGTGATCTTCGGTGTCCAGTGTGAAATCAAGGGTCGTACAAGGTAGGCAGGGTCAGAATCCGTAAAAAACAAAGCAGTGGTCGTTGAAAACGAAAAATAATCGGGAAAGAATTGAGTAGGTAGATTTTTGATATTCAAGGATAAAAAAATATAACAAATTTCTTAGATCACATCTCACCTTATTACATTTGGGCCCACCGTTTCCCATCTCCTTTATCAATTGAAATACCTAATCCTAGTCATCAAGATGCATAATTAGTGCTAAATTTTGATAATCACGCAATACGTAAGCAATTCTTCATTCGCTTTTAATGCTTTTTTAGAAATACATATATTAAAAAAGGAAATATGTCATTGATTCTCTAAAAATTTGTTGGGCTTCTATAGCGGCACGCTTTTTTAAATAAATGAGCCTCTTTTTAACTTTCTGATATTTTCAAACAGTTGGTCGTAGTATCTTAGCTGGAGCACCCCGACCAAATGGGTTAGTTTAGAACTGTGACGAACCGTGCGCGAGCCGAGCGAGCGAAGCGACCGGTGCCGCAGCAGCGGCCGGCGAGCGCTACATCTAAGTTGGTAGCAGTCACTTGCCTATTATGTCTTTTTAATTTATATTTTTTATTTCCAAAATTGGAATTATTTAAGGTTCACAAAAAGAGGCGCATTCATTATATTAGAGTGTTCATTAATGTTTTCAGGAATACAAAATGGTAATTATTTGATAATTACCATTAGAGCAAAAACTGGGTTCTGAACTCACGAACTCTTCCATCCAATTACTTATCGACTGGGGCTATTGCCACATAATAATACAAGATACCTACCTACTATTAATGTTTATGAATGGTCAGTGTCACACAACCACGTCACATTTGTAAAACCCTCAATGGATCCCTCAAGGAAGTAAACAACAATTAATAAATTAATAATCAAAACAAAATAGGTTTTATTGTTATGAAGATGGATGCATAATGATGCAGGAAAACTATTGTTTCATTAATGTTGTATAATAGTTACACGATATACGTCAGAGAGGGAAATACGAGACGGCGCACGGTGGGCTGAAAATCGGCTTTCATAGACTTAGGGATTTCAATTTGCAAGTGCTTGTTTTTATGCTGGATATCGCTTCTATTAGTCATTACTATGTACAAAAATGACACCCGAGTTAATTCTGCCCAAAAACGAAGGAATTATATTTTTTTTACGAAAAATTTGTATGAAGCTAGTATGAAAAATCGAATTATATCCTAAACGGCATGTTTAACCGTAATATCCTTGGAGGTGGTCATAGTGCTAATTATTTATGATTTTTTGGTTGCCGATTTGATAAAAAATTTTCATGCCGTTTTTTTTAAAAATCCTCTAAATATTTTTATTTGTTTTTACATATGAATCGATTCCTTTTAGTGTTTATGTTGAAGAAAACGGACTTTTAACTACACGTAACATAAAATAGCATCACTCCTATATTTCCGAAGGAGTTGGCAGAGGTTTATAGTACACCCACACGTAGACAACTATGTTTGAGCTAGATATTTATCAACACCAATTGTTTACTCTTCTAATGAGTCCGAAAAGAAGTGATTAAGTAACTACACTGATTAGGTCTTCAAATGAGTCTTTATAGGTGATTTAATGATTTTCAATATCTCACGACAATGCCAACTATGGATTACATTCAACTTTTCCTGATAAGTAAGCTAATTTGTTAATTAGCAGTGCTATGAGTTCTAAGAATAGTTAGTGACAATTATAAATTTTCATTAGCTAATGAGGAGATAACTAATGAGGGTAGTTACCTAATTATTGGCGTTTTGCAATAAAAGGGCTAAAGTTTTGTTTTATAATTTAGTTTGTTCACAACTGTGTAACTGCTAACACTAAATCTGCGACTATAAAATCTTAGAATGGAAAGTTTAATCACCAATTTAGACTTGTTTGTTCTTCTACGAAGTGAGAGTACTTCATTTGATCATGAAGTATTGTTCAGTGCAGTTGTATCCCGCATGGGCGATTGCCTGTCTGACGAAAATCGTGTTGTTCTCAAAGAATTTTGTCGGAGATTTACGCGAACCGCTTTACAAAGGTGGCAGAAATCCAACCGATTCCTTGATAATTTCAGGAGAAAGTACGAGAATTGGTTGGGAGCAAATATTGACTGGCCGAGTTTTGTGCAAACTTTAGTTAATCAAGAACCAAGTGTTGATGAGATACCAAGAGCGCCCTCAGTCTCTCCAGAACCGTCGACATCAACGTCCATTGGAACAATGACGAAAAGATCCCGTAAACCATTCGAAGATCTGGGAAGTAAACAAAAAAAGAGAAGATCTGATGAACACACAGGCGAAGATTCCAGTGAATTGGCATATGCAGCTGCAGCACGTTTAAAAGAAGAAGGGCATGGAGGTATCGCCTCTGTCATCGAATACATGATGAAAAATCCTGAAGCAGCCGCTAAATTAAATGAAACGCTTAAGAAACCAGCGAAAACAATCATATTTACGCCAGAAAAGGCGCTTGGATTGCTTCTTTCGCTAAAACTCTCAAAGTGGCAATATATTACGTTGCGAGAGACTGCCATTCGGGAAGTTGCTAAGGATATTTATCCATCTTACTATAAAGTGCAACAAACTAAGCTTGATTGCTACCCTCCGAAGCAATCAGTGACAGTTACTGATTCATCGGCTAGGATTACACTTCAAGCTTTACTTGATATCACAGTTACAAGAATCCTTCAAAGCCTTTCTAAGGAAGAGCATAACAAGCAGTTGAAGCTGATATCCAAGTGAGGCTTTGATGGTGCTTCTAACCAAAGCCGATACAAGCAGAATGGAGGGTGAGGAAGATGACTCGAGCATTTTCATGACCTCCTTGGTGCCACTAAAACTGACAGATGGAGGCAACATCTTATGGACGAACCCAAAACCATGCTCAGTTTTGTATTGTCGTCCAGTTCAGTTTACTTTTGTAAAGGAGAGTGAAGCAGTTGTCCCTGAGCTGAAAAAACAAATGGATGAAGAAATTGAGGCCCTTATCCCCACAGTATGCAATAATAATAATAGGGTGACTCATGAACTAATGATGACGATGATCGACGCTAAAGTTTGCACTTACCTTTCTGAAGCTAGATCAAATGCATCGTGCTACCTGTGCTTAGCAAAGCCTACAGAAATGAACCGCTTAGATGCTGTAACATCAAAAATTGTGTGTTCTGACCTGTATGAATTTGGCTTGTCATCCCTACACGCCCGTATAAATTGTATGGAATGTCTGTTACACATTGCATACAGGCTCGACTTCAAACGGTGGACAGCGAGAAGTGATGAGCACAAAGAAATGCTACAGACAAGGAAGAAAATAATTCAAAATAAATTCAAAGATGAGCTCAATCTGTTGATTGATATAGTAAAACAAGGCTCGGAAACCACCAATGACGGGAATACTGCAAGAAAATTCTTTGAGTTTCCTAATAAAACCGCAGCTATAACCGGTTTGGATGAAAACCTCATCAAAAGATTTGCTGTAATTTTACAAGCAATTACATCTGGAGAGCAGGTCGATATAATAAAATTTAGAGATTATGCCCGCAAAACAGCAGAAAAGTACGTATTTATTATACGACTGGTACTACATGTCGTCAACCGTTCATAAATTATTAATCCATGGGGCTGACATAATCGAGAAAAATAATATTGTGCCGATTGGGACTCTCTCGGAAGAAGCCTCAGAGTCTCGAAACAAAGATTTTAGGAGGTTTCGAGAACATCATTCGCGGAAAAGAAGCAGGCAGGATTCCAATCAAGACATTTTAAATATGCTTGTTGTTTCTTCGGATCCTTTGCTAAGTGCACAAAGGCCTAAGTTAGATGCAAAGAAAACGTAGAGCTTTTTTGCTGAAACTCTCGACTTAATTCAATTTCAGGAAACTGAGTTCGAGTTTTTGGATATATCCAATCTGGATGCTGACTCAGAATTGGAGTCTGACAACGAGAGTGATAAGGATAATTTGTAAAAAAATTATATATGTACATATTTGTAAATTTGTTTTTGAGTATGTTTGGGTTTTTTTTTTTTGTAATATTTAATTATATTTTGTCTTTTTTTTATTTATTTTACTTTATTTTACAAATGCTTAGTATTAATTCCTTAAATTAAATTATTTTGTATATAATATAACTTTATATGTTACTTAAATAAGAGTTTGATAATCTTTTTTTATTGAAATTAACAAAAATGTGTCAAAAAACAGCAATTTTTTATTTAATTTTTCTTGTTTTGTGTGTTCTTAATATTTGGGTTAATAACATATCGAACTTTTTAACTTGGACACTAAAAGGGATCGTTTTACATGTAAAAATAAATAAAAATATTTTGACGATTTTTTTTAAAAAAACGGCATTAAATTTTTCGTCAAATCGGCAACCAAAAAATCATAAATAATTAGCACTATGACCACCTCCAAGGATATTACGGTTAAACATGCCGTTTAGGAGATAATTCGATTTTCCATACTAGCTTCATACAAATTTTTCGTAAAAAAAATATATTTCCTTCGTTTTTGGGCAGAATTAACTCGGGTGTCATTTTTGTACATAGTAATGACTAATAGAAGCGATATCCGGCAAACAATCAAGCACTTGCAAATTGAAATCCCTAAGTCTATGAAAGCCGATTTCCAGCCCACCGTGCGGCGTCATTACTGCAGTTTAAGAGGCAATGTTAGAGGAAGGAAGGATTTTTTAATATTAATTTAGCTTCTTCATCGTAGCGTCAAATTCGTCCTCATCAGTACAACGGTACTATACTCCATTTGAAATAAGATTAGACATTTAACAAACCTTTTTTACAGTCCGTTCAACCGATTTTGAATTCTATACCGTAGACATAAAGATGGCATTAAAAGCAAAAAAGTGGTTACAATACCAACTGTTTACTGCAGCTGCCATTTGTCATAACACCATCGCAATAGAAGTCAAAATTGGTTGAACGGACTATAAAAAGGTTTAGTTAAATGTCTAATCTTATTTCAAATTGAGTATAGGTTTTTTGGCGCGTGGCCGAAATTGGAACTAAGGGCCGCCATCTTGTTTTGTCAATACAATTTCTGTGAAAATTTCATAAAATGTTTACCAACAACGCCCCCTTATCAATGTCATTCAGACGCCAAAAGATACCTGAAACTAAGACAGAACTAACTGAAACGTCCTATTTCGAGCGAATTGGAGAAACATCCATTATACCATAAATGCCTTTTTTAGGGCCTTTAGGGTATAATGGATGTGGTTTAGGGCCTAAACTATCAGTCCTTCTAACAAACATGACTAAATGGTAATTGATAAATCATCATCATAAATTTTTATTTTTTTATTATAAAAGACCTACCAAGTTCTATGTAAAAAATATTGGTTGTTCCTTTATTTACAATGTCAACCCTAATGCCTATAACTTGTTTCTTTCATGGGCGTCACTTGGCCAAAACTTCTTTATCAAATGGGCATTTCCCTTTAGTTAGTAAAATTAACCTCAATTGTCAAGTGAAAAACATCTTTATGGTGATTTCAAATTAGAATTCCGGGTTTTAGTATTCATATAATTAAATCAAAGCACTTAATTTGTATGTAAGTTACTACAAATTGACATCAACAAGTACGTTTTCTTATCAATTTTTTTACATTTTTACCCGACTGCCCCAGAAGGAGGGTAATGTTTTTCGAGAGTATGTATGTATGTATGTCTATTTCTTTGGCACGCTCTGTAGCCTTAACGGCTTGATATATATTAACATATGAGGTGTCGTTAGGTTCGTCTTAATAGTGGAAATGACATAGGCTATATAATATTTATATATTGCATCTGCAAATACAAAAAAAAGGGAGGGGTAGGTTTAAAAACAACATTATTGGTATCAAATAAAAGTTAGTAATGACTCAATTCCAAATATATATACATATTTATATATTAATAAAACTAAAAAGTTTGAAATAAAACAAATTATTTAAAAAAACAAAAACCCGACTGCAAAAACTCATAAAGTCATAACTGAAAAGACAAAAACAAGCATCTATAATCTATAGGATTTTGGTATTGCAGGCGGGACCTGAAATTTTGTTGAAACTTGGGACAAACCAATAACCTGAAATTTTGGTGAAACTTGTTTGTCCCCACCTGCAATACCAAAATCCCATAGATTATAGATGCTTGTTTTTCTCTTTTCAGTTATGAGTTTTTGCAGTCGGGTTTTTGTTTTTTTTAAATAATTTGTTTTATTTCAAACTTTTCATTTGATTTTATTTTATTTTTAACTTTTTGTTTGAAAAAATAAATATTATTGAAGCTGACTCAAAAACTATCCAAGCAAAGTTAATAAAATTTATATGGGACAAGTAGTCCCATATAAATTTTATTAACTTTGCTTTGCTTTGCTTTTATTTTATTAACTTAGTATGTGGATGATATGATAAGTTCCTGTCACTGATAGCAGGTAGTGGTATTCGAATTTATGTGGGGTAGGTACCAAAGATAAAATTTAAAAATAAAAACTTTTTACAAAAAAAAAAACAACTGACTAAAATAACTTTAATTTCGGAAGTCGGTGGCAAAAAATTTAAAACCGACTTCCGAAATGTTGGTTGTGTTTTTTTGTAAAAAGTTTTTTAAATACACCCAACCCTGCTTAATGGCAAAAATAGGTACCTATTACCTGGTGATAGTTCTTCCCCGAATGAACTGTTTAACAAAGACCTCTTCCACGTGGCTTGTACGTCAAACCACAGCTTTTTTAATCTGTGGTCACAGTTTACCTTCACGGTAACCTGATGTAAGTGCAGCTAAGTACTATGTTATTTTTCATTGTTTCCCATCCAAATTTCCATTACGCACATCATACGTCAATAGAACATATTGCAGGTGGTGAATCAACACGTTACATACCTAATTTAACAGTACTTTGCAATATAAGCGTCTTCTACAGTTCTGTAAAAGTGGCAAAGTTTTGGGCCAATTCTATATCGTTTTAAAAAAAAACCGGAGTCGCGGACCGAGGGTTCCGTACCTACCCATTATACCAACATAATAAAATTGGTATCATTTTTATTGGTAAAAAGATATGTGCAAATTTAGATTTTCGCGAAAACTTGTAAGTACCAAAATTTTCCTTAATTTTCAACTTCTTTTATTTTTCGGAATTTTACCTTTATTTGTGCTGTAAGACCTTGTTTTTTGCCAAATTTCGTGATTCTAAGTCAACGGGAACTACCATATAGGTTTTCGACCCAAAATCTATAGAATACTTCCGGTTGACCCAGAATTGTCAATTTTGGTTAAAAGCAAGGTCTTATAGCACAAGTAAAGGGAAAATTCCGAAAAATAAAAAATGTTGAAAATTAAGGTAAATTTTGGTACTTACAAGTTTTCACGAAAATATAAATTTGCCCATATTTTTTTATCGTGTTGACTCAGGGCCTTGATTTTCATACACCTAATACGAGTCCCTATTAGGTGTATAAAAATCAAGGTCCAATAGACCTCAGTATCTGGTATAAATTTCAACTTGCTAAGTCCACCCGTTCCTGAGAAAATCGGTGGTGACACACGGACAGACGGACAAGAGAGTGATCTTATAGGGGTTCCGTTTTTTACCTTTTGAGGTACGGAACCCTAAAAATACGTGTTCTAACTCTTCCAGTTTTTGTATTCCGAACTTTTTTCTACAGAAGGTCATCAATCTGCCTAGCCTTTTCCCAACTATGTTGGGGCGGCTTCTAGTCTAACCGGATACCAGTATTTTACTGCGACTGCCTATCTGAACTCCATAACCCAGTAACTCGGTAATACGATACTCCTTGGTAAGAGTGGTTGTCAGACATTCGGGCTTCTGACGACCCGTAACGACTGTCAAATATCCACGAATGACAGCCGGGACCAACAGCTTAACGTGCTTTCCGAGGCACGGAGGAGTCTCGGTATGTAAAGATGGTCACTCATCCACGGACCAACCCCGGCAAGCGTAGCTTAACTTGATGGAGCGATCCGTGCGGCTGTTATTACTTAGCCACATTACTTTTTCAACAGAAGGTAAAATTTGAAATACAGAAACTGTCTTTAGAACTGAGTCTAAGTTACTTGTCAATTTTGTATTTTGAGATATCACGTCGACGATCGGCGATCGACGTCGTCGGCGTTAACGTCGCGTATGCACAGCGTATACGTTCGACGAATGCCCACAATAGACGCGAAGGGTGCCTTAATTCAAAGACGTTCTTTAAATTGAGTTGCGTTTGAAAACTCGACAGTTATGTTTCTTTATAAAAATACTAACAGTGCCCCGCGGTTTCACCCGCATAAGTCTCGATCCCGTAAGAATATCGGGATAAAAAGTATTTTATGTATTAATCCAGGTTATAAACTATCTGTGTGCCAAATTTCATCCAAATCTGTTCAGTAGTTTTTGCGTGAAAGAGTAACAAACCAACATCCTTCCATCCATCCTCACCAAATTTCGCGTTTATAATAGGAGTAGGACTTTGCTACCGGTGGCCGGTAAAGAACAAGGAATTATAAATGTAACCATAATACCGTATCAATTAATATGTGACCTAATATCGTCCATGGTGTGTTTACAAAACTAACTGTTTACCGGAGGATATAAAAAAATGTGACAATATAAACACATTCAAGCGCAGATTAAGGCAATACATCACAACATTTGAAATAACATAAAACAGAATATGCTAAATATACTAATATAATGGTGCCGATTCCCTTGTTCACAAACTAAACTAAATTTAAGTTCAGTGCATCTTTTTCTTTCTATTTCATTAAGAAAAGGACAGAAGATAAATTTTAGTTTAGTCCTGTCAAATTAATCAGCGCTTGACGTAAATTGACGTAATTTTAGTCGGCAAGTTTTTAATCACGTCTAAACTTGTATGGAGTAGTGACAGGCGATGATTAATTTGACAGGACTAAACTAAAATTTATCTTCTGTCCTTTTCTTAGTGAAATAGAAAGAAAAAGATGCACTGAACTTAAATTTAGTTTAGTTTGTGAACAAGAGAATCGGCACCAGTACCTATAACATTCCTATTTGTTAGTTAATAGGAAAAACCCATGATTCATATTTTAATAGGCTTATAAGGTATCTAACCGCATTTGTTTGGCACTTAATTATATAACAATGTTATTTTGCTAATGTTGTACACACGGCTACACATCAAGCTATACATTTCCAGGCTAAGCTGACCTTGCGTTGTACGGAAATCATAGACAATGCGAGATCAGCATAAACTGGAAATGTATAGTTTGATGTGTAGTAGCCGTGTGTGCCAGTAGTAAATTATTCGAAAACAGCCTTATCCGATGGGATTCCCCATCGGCAAAAATTACGAACTTCTATAGAAACTTTCATCCCTTATTTAACCCCTATAGGGGATGAATTTTCAAAAATCCTTCCTTAGTGCTCCCCTTCGTTATTCAAGCTACTCTTGCGCAGCATTTTATGCTTCTAGACCCAGCGGTTTAGACTGTGCGTTGTCTGTCAGTGAATTAATGTTACTTTTTTTTTTATTTGTCACGTAACATTATCCATTATGGTTAGTAACAACAGGAGCTTAAAAACTATGTTAGTAGGTAAAGAATATAAATATATTATATTATTAAGAAGATATTTATAAAAATAAATCGTTAAAATAGTTTTTTTTTTAAACAGGTCAATTAATTTTAAAGTGAATAAATATTTCTGTGAATATTCCTCCTCAACAAAATTAACTTACATATTGCAGACAACTAGAGAGCTGCGGCCTATTACTTATTTATTTATCATTTAAAAAATATTTTTTTCACTCCTCTTGCTCAAAAAGGCCGTCATTGTAGAGTACCAGAGCGGGGAAAAAATAGCATTTTTTGCTCTAGAGGAAAAAGTAATTTCTTTTTAATTTTTGTCTGTTCCAACGAGCCTTAAAAAATGAAAATTTATTCGTATATTCTTATGTAGAATAATCATGATTATGGACCCGACTTATTACTGGTTCACAAAAAAAGAAGAACATTTTATTTTTGAAAATGGAACTAAATGCGGCTATCTCTTCGGTAGAATGCATGCATTGCGTTGCGGCTATAGCAGAAATAAAAAAAAGCGGCCAAGTGCGAGTCGTACTCGCCCATGAAGGGTTCCGTAGCAGCAAGTAACATTGAATGAAAGGTAAATTGCGGTTTACGATTTATGACGTATTAAAAAAAAACTACTTGCTAGATCTCGTTCAAACCAATTTCGGTGGAAGTTTACATGGTAATGTACATTATATATTTTTTTTAGATTTATCATTCTCTTATTTTAGAAGTTACAGGGGGGGGGACACACATTTTACCACTTTGGAAGTGTTTCTCGCGCAAACTATTCAGTTTAGAAAAAAATGATGTTAGAAACCTCAATATCATTTTTAAAGACCTATCCATAGATACCCCACACGTATGGGATTGCTGAAAAAAAAATTTTTGTGTTTCAGTTCTAAGTATGGGGAACTCCAAAATTATTTGTTTTTTTTTCTATTTTTGTGTGAAAATCTTAATGCGGTTCACAGAATACATCTACATACCAAGTTTCAACAGCATAGCTCTTATAGTTTCGGAAAAAGTGGCTGTGACATACGGACGGACAGACAGACAGACAGACAGACAGATAGACAGACAGACAGACATGACGAATCTATAAGGGTTCCGTTTTTGCCATTTGGCAACGGAACCCTAAAAAGGCATTGCTGCGAAATCTTTAGAATTTTTCTCAAATTACGACTTGAATTGGTGACCGTTATATAATTTGCAACAGTGACAATGCCATCATCTAGTGTCTAGTCATCTAGTGTCTTCACAGAGGACTGAAATTAAGTTGCCGAAAAAAACATCTCGTTAAATAGCCAGAATTGTACAAATTGTATATTTAAATAAAATAAACTATTTCA
The DNA here is from genome assembly GCA_963680765.1 of Agrochola lychnidis. Lineage (NCBI taxonomy): Eukaryota > Metazoa > Arthropoda > Insecta > Lepidoptera > Noctuidae > Agrochola > Agrochola lychnidis. The sequence continues at coordinate 7,742,105 of OY796869.1, read as the reverse complement.
TATTGTATTGGATTATTTTATTTTCTCGCAATCGTAGTGAAAAGTAGAGTGTTACACACGGCCCTAAAACTCATACCTCGTTATAATGGGTTATTTTAGCCCCTCGTATAACAATCTACTATTCTCATCTTCATGTATTGCATTCCATATTGTAGAAAAATGTTACAGCAACAAGATAAAATTTTAATAATAAATTATAACTATTACTAATATAAAAGAACTAGGTATTTTAATTAATTTAACAATAAAATAAAGACATAAATAGTTATTACTATCAAATGATTACAAATTAGAGCATTTATTAATAATGCCTGAGTTCAATGTTTCTTATTTTATGTTTTGAGATCAATGATAATGATAGGTGTATTATTTTTAACTTGTTATTAGTGACAAAATAATATCTGTGTACTTTCTCGTCGTGATAATTGCAACTCGATTTTTATGTTTAGTTTTATTGTAAAGTGACGTGATTCACGTTTGTGTCAATTATAATTAGAAAGTCAACATCACAGGTGTAATTAAATTACTACGGATGACATTAATCATTTTCTTACTGTCGAATCAGTCTGAAGTTTTCTAATGCATTTATAGACAATTCTAGAACTTGGAGCAAGCCCAGGTTCACACGATTTTAAACGCGGCGATTTTTTATCGATTTTTTTATCAATGCACCACGGGAGGGAGTAGATGCACTTTTATGTTAGTCAATAAAAAACACCGTTGGATTTTCAACCATCGGCGCTAAGCGAAGCGTTGAAAATCCAGTGAGCGATAGAAAGTCGCCGCGTTAAAAAATCGCATGTGGGTACGAGGGCTAATAATTGACTCCCAGATTCAGATTTCTTCTATTCAGCACAGTTCAGGCACAAATATGAGTAGATGAGTTAGAGTTCAATAAGAAATTCGAGAAGACTACAATATAGTAATTGCGATGAACCGCACGTCCTACCTGAACTATGACAACCCCGGATCTCCTTACTAATACTACGAAATAAATGTGTTATCATGTCAAATCGTTATCATAGACAATATGGACATACAGCTGGCTATACCATAGTGACCATAGCCGCATGGACCTGTAAAAGTCACCGTGGTAGACCGATTACTGTGTCTTGGGAGACTTTCCTCTTCCTTTCCCTGCCGGTGCCGGTCGTGTCTCAAGTTAAGCACTTGGGTTGCGCAAAATATATTTCTATTCCATTCTATGAAGAATGACGGCTATGACGGCTGAGAATGATCTCAGCCGTCACGTTAAGATCCGAAAAGACTTTATTTGAATATGGACTTAAATTAGTTCCTGAATTGAAAGGCAAAACATTACCAACACCAAAATAAATTTCACTCTTCCTGCTCAAAAAGTCCGTCACTGTAGCGTAGAAGAGCGGGGAAAAAATAGCATATCTTGCTCTAGGGGAAAAAGCAATTATTGTCTGTAACTAAAGAGCCTACAAACACGAAAAAAGTATTTATTCTTATGTAAAACTAGCTTTTTACTACCGCATAACGGGATAAAAAGTTTCCTTAAAAATTCAGATTTAACAATTTATATATTTAAAAAAATAAAATAAACTATTTAATATTGTGTTGGATAATTTTATTTTATCGCAATCGTAATGAAAAGTAAAGTGTAATACACGGCGCTAAAACCCATTATAACTCGGTTTCTATTTACTCCCTTGCTAAAGCTCGGGATTAAAACTACCTCAATAGAATGGGTTATTTTAGCCCCTTGTACAACAGTCTACTATTACTTGGGAAGTCCTGTTTTTAGTACAACTGAAGCACTATATTTTACCTACATACATAAATGCACGCCTTCTTCCCATGGGGGTAGACAGAAACTATAGAACACCATCTGCTACGATCCTTACATACTCCTTTTGCTTCGTTCAATATATTTTATTAAGTACATTATTAAAAGTATGACAATTTATAGCCCATAAATGTTTTCGCTTATATTTTTGTCATTGTACAGTGATGTATGTCTTACGTGTGGTTGGCACGTCCACTGCCTCAAGGCTTCGTGCCAGAAACCCATATTACCATGTCCTATTTACCTGCAAGTAAGGCTACAGTTTCTATCATAAAATTGCTTGGAATTTGTATTAGAACTCATGGAATATTATTGGTGATGTTCTTCAGAAAAGTCAAGTGCATAGTACTCGCAACCGGCGTGCGTGTATGATCAGAAGTATGATAAAAATAGTAGATTGTTATACGAGGGGCTAAAATAACCCATTGTAACGAGGTAGTTTTACTCCCGAGCTTTGTCTGTTCCTTCTGTTACTTCCTCGCTAAAGCGAGGAAGTAAATAGAAACCGTTTTATAATGGGTTTTAGCGCCGTGTCTTACATTTTACTTTTCACTACAATGGCGAGAATATAAAATAATCCAATACATTAAATAGTTTATTTTATTTAAATGTAAAATTTGTACTTTTCTGGATATTCAACGATATGTTTTTTCCGGCTACTTGATTTCAGTCCACTGTGAAGATGTTCTCACTAGATGATGACATTTTCACTGTTATAAATTATATTACGGTCACCAATTCAATTCGTAATTAGAGAAAAATTCTAAAGATTTCGCGCCAATCCCTTTTTTATTTCTTCTGTAACCGCAACACAATGCACGCATTCTACCGAAGAGATAGCCGCAAATAGTTCCATTTTCAAAAATAAAATGTTCTTCTTTTTTTTGTGAACCAGTAATAAGTCGAGTCCATAATCATGATTATTCTATATAAGAATAAAGACTTTTTACTTTTTCAAGGCTCGTTGGAACAGACAAAAATTAAAAAGAAATTACTTTTTCCCCTAGAGCAAGAAATGCAATTTTTTCACCGCTCTGGTACTCTACAATGACGGCCTTTTTGAGCAAGAGGAGTGAAAAAACATTTAAGTATTAAGTCCATTGTTTGTTTACTAACTTGGGACAAAATAATAGTCCTGATTATGGGTATTAAAACTGCAATCACAGCGCCTTTTCTACCACTTGCCCGAAATAAAAAACTCAAAGTCAAACAGTGCCAAATACTGCCTAGGACGGTATTAGGGACAAAACCGCCTTCAGTTGTTGTAAACGAGGCAAAAGGAGTGTATTGTAGGGATAGTAAGTAGCAGGAGCGTTCTGTAGTTTTTGTCTACCCCCATAGGAAGAAAGCGTGCGTTTGTTATAAATGTATGTTAAGTCATGGAATAGAAGCAAAATCTTATAAAGATGTTAGGAAATATTTAAAAAAAAATCAGAAGACATGCCATAAAAACTAGAATGTAACACATAAATGTAAGCATCGCTTTATCAATGAAAAGCTAAAATTACAAATGTGCTTTTATTAATTTTAAACAGATAAATAAAGAAGCGAAATGTTACCTGCTGGATTGCTTTTTTAATAATTTTTTTTAGGAATCTACAGCATGTAAAAAAAACCCTGTCTGATACTTGAGGGTATTGTTAGGATATCGTACTGAGAGTATATTTATGTGGAAATTTACAGGAAAAAATAAAAAAATAATTCTTTTTTTTTTTTTGTATTTTACCTGTTATTACATTCGGCGTGGACGGCCGTCGTAAAACGGGTGTCTTAAAGTCATAACCCCTGTTTAAACTTTGCAAATTTTTAATGGATTTGAGGTAATTTGGTACTAAAATGTGAATTTTAAATATCAATAACTTTTTATTTTCAGTAATAATTTACAAAATATATATTTATAGTAATCTTATTGTTTTGTACCTATGTGCCCCTTTCGGATTAGACAGGGTTTTTTTACATATTGTATATATACTTAAATGAAAATTTTATGAAATACGACTTCATCATTATCTTCTTATATATAAAATTCTTGTGTCACATGTTAGTTACCTTACTCCTCCGAAACGGCTTTACTGATTTTTACCAAATTTTATATGCATATTCAGTAGGTCTGAGAATCGGCTACTATCTATTTTTCATACCCCTAAGTGATAAGGGTTGTCCACCCCAAACAAATAATTGGCAAAACAACGTTTGCCGGAGGCAGCTAATAACCAATAAATATAACCATTTGACCATTCTTTACCAAGAACCGGAAAAGTGTAAACAAACTTCCCTTTCTTATTCCTTCGCTTTCAATAATCTACCACTAACGTGACATAAAACCACTTTTACATTAATTAAAATATGTAAAACCGTCAAAAACAATAACATTTCTCCGTAAAATTGAAATAGAAATACCTAATGATTTAATGTCTGCGGTTTTGTTACGTAGTTTTCAGGCGAATGTGCCTAAACAACGCAATAAATACATAATGTCAAAGTAAATCACTAGAAACCCACAAGTTATAATAAACAATAGGACTAACGTCACTATGGGCGGGTTTATAGGCGTGACTTAGCCTTTGTAGGTTACCTATCTTTAATAATAATGTTTATGGCATGAATTTCATCGAGAGCCTCTAATAAGTATCTCATTTTGCGCTCCTAAAAATATTATTGAACACTCTAATATATGCATTATTTTGGGGTTCTAAAAATACTAAATAGCCAAGTAACTGCGACCAACTTGGATGTAGCGCTCGCCGGCCTCTGCCACGGCACCGCTCACATCGCTCGCTCGGCTCGCGCGCTAACACAGGCCCGTTAGTTACAGCTCTAACCTAACTTAACCCATTTGGTCGTGGTATCCTAGATTAGTTACTGGGACCAACTGTGAGAAAAGACCATAAAGTAAAAAAAAGGCTCAATTATTTTAATACATTGTAACACTGCATCATCACACTCACTTTTCTTGCATCATCATGACATACAAAATGATACACACTTCCTCATGCTTTAAAAACAAATACCATCCCTCACTATTCCACATTTAAAAACAATGATAACAAACACATAAAATATCATTATATATTCAAACTAGCAAGTACAGACCTACGTCACAAAACAAAATAGTAAAAAGTGTGGATGCGTCGCGCGCGCAGGTGGGCAGTTCGCGCATGCGCGGTACGACGCGACGCTTTCTTGCGCTAACCCACTTTTAGCGCACGGTAAGACTGAGTCGCATAACTTGCGAGCTTCGTGGCAATTTTGTTTTACTTTTTTTTATAATTTGACCAAAAGAGACTATTTAACCGACTTCCAAAAAGGAGGAGGTTATATGTTCGTCGCGTATGTTTGTTTTTTTTTTTTATGTATGTCCACCGATTTCTCCGTCAATTGTGGACCGATTTTGAAAATTATTTTCTTGTTTGAAAGGGTGTGCTCTCGAATTGGTCCCATATAAATTTTATTCACTTTGCTTTGATAGTTTTTGAGTTAACTATAAAATACGTATTTTTTTCCCACTTAGTATGTAGATGATATGATAAGTTTCTGTCACTGGTAGCAGGTAGTGGTATTCGAATGTGTGTGGGGTAGGTACCACAACTTATAAGTGAAAAATAAAAACTTTTTACAAAAAAAAACAACCGACCTCCAAAAAAACACTACAAAGTGAAAAATAACTTTAATTTCGGAAGTCGGTGGCAAAAAACGAAAATACAAAACACAAGACACGTTTTTTATTTTCGTTTTTTGCCACCGACTTCCGAAATTAAAGTTATTTTTCACTTTGTAATGTTTTTTTTGGAGGTCGGTTGTTTTTTTTTGTAAAAAGTTTTTTTTAAAGACTACTTTCCGTAGTAAAAATCTTGAAAGATCTGTTTTTCTGTAGACGTCTAAAAATCCAGTGGTGTTGTAATTTAATAAAAACAAATGTAAGTATTTAAGTATCATGTCCATCGTTTGATAACTAGCTTGGCACAAAATAATAGTCCTGATTAAAGGAATTAAAACTGCAAATACGGCGCTTTTTCTACCAATTGCCGCCAATTAAAAAAAAATAAAACAAAGTCAACGAGTGCCAAATACTGACCATGACGGTATTAGGGCCATAACCACCTTCGGTTGTTATATTATTTGGGAATTCCTCTATAATTGTAGTATTATTTATATTTTCCTACGGGAATTTTTCATTTCGTATGAAACTTGAATTAACTACATGACCGGAAAGCCCAGTGATTTGTAACAGACATTACATTATTTGTTATTATTATTTTCCTCAATAAAAATTACCAGCACATTATATCTTGACCTAGTTTTTAATTATTAGTAACTATGGCAAAAAATAATAGTACACATAACTACATTTTTTTTTCAGTCTCTGACGATATTAGCTCTAACGAAAATAGGGACTTTATATTTTTTGTTCATTCATCTTTAACCAAACAAATAAACAGCTACCTATATTTTTTTTGTTGTTTTTCAAAATCATTTTTTTCTACAAATCTTCGACTCCACAGTTTCCTCTATCCAAAAATGCATCTAAACAGAGCTAGGTGGCGCATCTTAAGTGACTACTCTGAACTCTCTCCTAAACGCCAACGTCGCTATTACTTGAGCGCTTACGTCAAACCTATATTAGTAAACATTCTCAGAAGCGAATGATAGTTGCAGTCAACACGACTTTTTTTGTCGCAGCGAAAGCTGTCGTACATTGAATCCTTTATTTCTATTTTTTTATTAGGTACTAGCGACTGTCTGAGGTACTAGTGAATGTCTTGATGGCCCAGTGATTAAAGGCCTCGCCTCTCATGCACGAGGTTGTGGGTTTAAATCGGGGCAAGTAGCAATGTGACTTTTTCAATTCAAAATTTAAAATGTTTTATTTCATAAACCTACAAGGGCAGTTATGAAACGTCAGAAGCTAGGTGCACGGTTCCATTTGGTCGCTTCCTATGGAGAAGAGCCAGCAAGAAACTCCACGGTTACTCTTTTCAAAATAAATGGTTTCTACAATGTTTTTAAATTACAGTGTTAATAGGCATGAGAGGATAGTGTAGGCCTATCAACAATCCGGGTCGACGGCGCGTTGTGTTCCACGCGCGCCTCAAAGAGATGTTAGCAGAATTGACGGGGTCCGCTAGGGCCAATGCCTGCCGGGGGTTCGAAGAAAACCGATAGGGACATCGTGGCCCCCTGGCAACACGGTAACTGAAGGAACACGGGTGGGTTTTAGTCAGTAAGAGTCTGACACGCCCTCCCACTCCGCCCAGAGCGGGAGAAGTTATATCATGATTTCCCACCCAAAAAAAAAAAAAAAAGCCTATCAACAAGTACCAGGTACTTTCACATTCACAAAATCTAAAAGAAAAGAATCTATATAAAAGATAATAAAAATAACTGTACACAAATCTAATTTGATAAAAAATATAGAAAATTCAAATTTACTTTTCGAGGTTATCTTGAACATACTGACATCATTCATTGAAGTCGTTAGAGCCGTTTTCGAGAACGTGATTACAAATATATATATATAAATATTGCTAGTCTAATAGTATAGGATAGGACGTAATAAACACATAAACCTTCCGAAATAAATGCTCTGGCTGATGATAATTATGGTGAATTTTCATCAAAATCTATTGTGTAGTTTAGAAGATCCAAGCGATCACAGAGTCAGACTCGTACCCTAATTGCGTAATACACGATCAATCACAATCTGACTCATTTTGAAACAGATTGCTAATCCATTGCATCATAAGTTCGAAAAAAAATCTGCTTAACAACGTAAATAACGCAATGAATGTTGTTGAACTGTCAAAATGACACAGATTAGTCTTAATCGTTTACGAAAATATATTACATAATTAGATAGAAGAGGTGTCTTCGTTTTGTAAATGTATAAATGTTATTAGTTGGTAATCTACCAATACAGTTGCAATTTCAGAGGCATCTCATTTATGTGCGTTGCTATTTCAGAGAGAAAGTTTCAGTATTAATACAATCTATGTATTTAAATAAAAAAATCAACATGCAAGCTTAGCTTTTCCGTACAATATGTTTTAGAAAACTAATTCCTTCTTACATGTTTCTCAGACTTACAGTTCAACATAATAAGCCTATAATATTCCCATGCTGAGACGCGGGCCGAGTGCGGGTTAATAAATTTCATATATCGTCGAATTTTTGGTTCTAGGACATGGTTTCCTCACGATGTTTTCATTCACCGTTTTGAGAGCAGTGGTGATGAAATTATTTACACAAAATAAAGCGCCTGTTGTGTTTCGAACCTACGAACTACACTTACAGCTTAGTAGATTATAATAACAAAATAACTTAAAAAATCTACATCAAGTCTTGATTTACCAACGATGCCAGAACGTGTGCTGGTAAGTACTAGCTTTAGAAAACTACTGTAAGCAAAGATTTAATATGAATTTACAACTAACATGGTTCAAGAAATTCTCGTCACAGGTCATCCATTTATTTGTAAACATACCTACATGTTTTCACGATTCTGATCTTTTACATGTGCATTGCCGTTCAATTCAAACTATTGAAAACTTAATTAAGTGTATAAACACACGTAATTCTGTATAACCGGTCAGTGCTTCAAAATTAACACACAATATCCTACCGTAGATTTAGGTATTAACTTTTACTGCAAATCATGGAACGACCTATGACTCCCACGATCAATAAGTTAACAAAGACGAAAATGTCAAAATCAATGCGTATGAGTTGATAATCGCAATATGTTGTGATTAGCAGACAAGAGGAGGCGGCTACTTATATTTTTGATTTAACATCTTCACACTTTGTTACAATATTCATAAAAAGCGATAGGTCTACCACAGGGAACTACTATAGGGCCATTATTGCTCAACTACGAAGAGTTGTGTTTATGGTAACATGGGGTGCATTAAAATTGAGCTTCCGGCGTACTCTGGGTCACCAAGTCGGTCTCTAGGTAGGTAGCCATACGCACCATGCTGGTTGGCTGATAAGAGAGAAGAAAAAGATGGTTAACTTAAAAGCACTCTTTTAAAACATCGTATTAAGAAATACTAGGTATATTTTCAAAAAGCTGATTTAACCATTTGCCTGCAATAAACTAACTACGCAATACTTTCCTAGAAAGTTCAATATGTATCTATTGCTCACGACTTTTTTCTATTGGCAGAGACTACAAGTTGCCTGCCAGAAGGAACATATATAAATAAAAAGCATGACGTATTCCCGGCAGGATTTCTTTTTAAAATTAAACTATCAGACTACACGATAAACAATAGTTACGTTTTACCTGAGGATAAGTACGATATGATCAACGAAAGAATCACGAATATGGAAGGAACACATCTAAGGCCCGCTAAAACTACTAATCACGATATGCAAACAAAAACAATATTGTAAATGTAAACATTTAAAAAATATAATTTTGTCTCTGTCATTTTCAAATGATTGACAGAAAAAGGGCCATGTTTTAAATTCGTTAAACGCTAAATGCATGTATTTTAGTGATAAGTGGATCTAAGTTTCAAAAACCCACACCAGAAGTTTTATGCTGCTCTTGTCTGTCGTCTAGGTATAAGCTACTCAAATATCAGCAAGTCAGAAAAGATGAGCCAATCCCCAAAAATAGGGACTGACTGCCCAGGGTGAAATGAACGTCGGTCCTATTTAAGTAGGTACGACTCTTGGAGGGGTGTTCGTCTATAGTTTCAATGTACCGGTAAACCGTAAGCAAGGAGTTTGATTTCTTACGAAGTGACTAAAACTCAGTAATCTTCACATAAAAATATTATAAAACAAACTCACTTTTCGTGTGTATGTGTGACCGATTAGATCTTCTGAACTACACAATTAATTTTGATGCGGTTTTCACCATCATTTAGAACATTTATTCCCGACGGTTTATGTATAAAATACGTTATTATTTAACTGAGAAATGTAGTACAGAAATAGATAACACTCGTGCGAACCATGGCCGGGTCGCTACTTAATGATAATTCGATGTCATAAAATATTCAAATACTTAAACCATTTTAGGAAAATAAAACATGATGAATTCCTCGAATTAATAATGCCAAGTTATCCAAGCCTGGAGCTATACTAGTAAAACTTAATGAACTGCTAAACACAGTGGTAAATGCTTATACATAATATATTCACGTAGCTGCTGTCACCTGTCATGTTTATTATGAACTATCGACAATATAAATAATAAGGATTATCATGGAGAAGTAAAATAGTAAATAGTAATATAGTCTGTTACAGAACTAAGCGATGGAAAGTTCAAAACCCACATCAAACGTGTCCTTATCAAAAAAGTATATTATAAGATTAAAGACTACGTTGAAGACAAGGAAGTTTGGCAATAATTCCTTCTGCACATGTGGCTTCCCTGGTACCTCATTAACGGCATAACAATGTAAATGTCTATTAACTGCTCCCAAATTACGATGATTATTTTATTTTACTTTTTTTACATACTTCATTGACATAATCTTTTCATTATTTGACATTACATACCTACAATTTTCTAAATTTTTTTTTAAATCAATTTACACCAACATTGTTACAACTGTAGTGGCAATCATGTCATTTGGTTTAAATAGGTCCTTATTTTTATTATTTTGTTTATCTCTTATATAGATTCTTTTCTTTTAGATTTTGTGAATATGAGGACGTTGTAGGCTGTTGCCTTGTGGACCATTTTCTATTATACTAAGTGCCTGGTACTTCTTGATAGGCCTACACTGTTCTCCCATACCTATTAACACTGTAATTTGAAAACATTGTAGAAACCACTTATTTGAAAAGAGTAACCGTGGAGTTTCTTGCCGGCTCTTTTCCATAGGAACCGACCAATTAGAACCGTGCACCTAGCTTCTGACGTTTCATAAGTGCCCATGTAGGTTTATGTGAAATAAAATGTTTTGTTTTTTTTTTAATTTTGAGTGTCGTTTTCGTTAGCCTGACGTGACAAGGACCTAGCCTATTGGTTCTTCGCTTATTCGCAAGTACATCTTTTAAACGCGAGAGCCAAGGAAGAGTCTGAAAAAGTATTGTCAACCTATTTTTATTTATAGACACGTATTTACATAATTTAAAAACTAATAGACTTAAAATAATAATAAGTACATAAAAAAGTTATGCGGACGAATTTTTTGATGCCTTATGATTATTCCCCCCCCCCCCCTTTTTATATACAAATTTACAATTTTTATTAAAAGTTTTCAGTAGGATTAGATCGTCAAATACATAGAAGAATATAAGAAAAACAAAGGTCGTCTCATATTATTGGGCTTATACATAGAATCCAACAAAACTCTGTTTCTAATCGCAGACACAGACTTCCAAAAAACTTGAGGGGTCATTGTCCTGTGTGTCTATAGCCGAAAGTTACGTCTGCGTCGCAGTTTCAGCGAACTTAACATAGACATTAGCGAAAAGCTTTAAAGCTCTCTCGGAGCTTTGTACACGATGCATACAGCTCTAAAAGAGCCGCTTTACGTGAAATTATTCTCACGTGAACGCAGTACAAATTCCGCACGTGACAAATAAATTATACTACCCACATAAAAAATATGTAAATATACGAAAAAAAGTCTTCGTAAATCTATCGTAATTGTAAAATGGAGGATATCAGAACATTGCGCAGGCGCAGGGACGCGGAGTGCATAGCTAAACGGGTGCATTACTATTACATGCGCGTACGCACTGCGGTGAAAACTCACCGCTTATGTACTGCCGCGCTAATAGCTACCGAACTATATAACGTATTGACACCTTGTTTACCGTATTATCTTGCCACTGTTGTAACTACTTTTAGGTATTAAGTTTATTTCCTACAAGATATTAATGTACGGTGTGGCAACGAAAAAGGTTCATACACACCGTGCTTGCCTTCATCTTGCTTGAAGCTATGCTGTCACCCAAAATTATTGGAACAAAGTTCTTTAACGTGGCTTGTGAACTTCCAGAAATCATCACGCTAAAAAGTGTTAATACTTGCGCGACTGTCTTCTTCTAATTTAAAGAGAAAGAAAGAGAGAGAGAGAACGCTGCGGCCGGTAGAAAAAACAAAAGAAAAGAGTTAAGTGATTACAGAGTCGTGGGATAAAATTGTACACATCGGCCCGAGTACACTGCATGCATGAAAAAGAGAGAGAAAGTGTGAATTTGGTCAAAATGAAAATCCAAGATGGCGGCTGCGAAAAATTTCAATTTTTCGTCATGGGTGTCGTTTTCATAGTTTTCGAGGGTGTTAAAACCTATAGTGAAATCTAAATCAAAGATGGCGGCTGCGAAAATGTTGTTTTTGTTTTAAATCATACGTGAGAAGGAACTTCGTTCCTGACGGGGGTCCCCCGACCGCACATGTTTTTTTAAGTATTAGTCAGTACGATGTAACAAAAAAAAATTGTCCTCCAGACCTAATTTCGGCCATGGCGACCGATCTCAGCGGAGACCAGCCTTCGACTCGAGAGATATTATCGTGCACAAGTGTGTGTGCAGACACAGGTGCACTCTCTCTTCCCTCACTCTCATATCCCGATGGGACGGCAATCTGACATGACCGGAGAGAGATCAGGCGCAGGACCAACGGCTTAACGTGCTTTCCGAGGCATCACACCGCCAACTTTCAAAGTCCGGAATGTTACTAGGAAATTCGTAATGGAAAACCCCAATAACACTTTTCCCGACCCAGGAATCGAAACCAGGACCCCACGCTCGGCAGTCGCGCTTCCGACCAAGACACCAACGGGTCAGTATGATATATAGATTCTAAACCCCATGCTTTAATAATGTTAATACTTACCTACCTGCTGTGTATTTTAAGCCAAGAATTTGCACCAGGAAAATCCACGTTGCCTAATCAAAGCAATATTTGCAACATCGTAAGCAACTCAGTTAAATGATGACTAATCAGCCCTCACACAAAATATTGATATATAATTATCTAAATTTGCATAGGAGCTAATTGATGTTGCACTTCCAAGTATGTTGAATAAGTTCACAAGGTAGATAGACGGCGCGTTGTTCCACGAGCGCCTCAAAGATATGTCAGCAAAATTGACGGGGTCTGCTAGGGCCGATGCCTGCAGGGGTTACGAAGAAAACCGAAAGGGAGATCGTGGCCCCCGGCAACAGGGCAACCGAAGGAACACGAGTGGGATTTAGTCAGTAAGAGTGACACGCCCTCCCACTCCGGCCAAAGCGGGAGAAGTTATTTGATAATTTCCCACCCAAACCTAACGAAAAAAAAAGTATGTTGAATAAGTTCACAAGGTAGGTAGATAGAATGTTTTATTGTACACCATAACAAATAAGAAATACCTAGTACTAACTCAAACAATGCGCGGAAATTCAAACTGAGTAAATTAATTATAAATTCCAGAATCAATGACGTACAATGATAACTTTGCCTATATGTTCATTTGTTTCTTTTTTACTTTAAACAGCTCTATTTGCAAACCAAATCGAAATTTTTATAAAAATCTCTGATAAGTTCCCTCCTTGGTTGCCATGTGTTGAAGTAAAAAGTTAGTTCCATTTTTAAATAACACAACAGATATGGATTTTCATAGTAACATTGCCGGCCGCCTACTCGCTTGTTTTTGACCAGTACAGCAATTTCGATTTATCTCAAAGAAGGTTGTCAAAATAATCTTAGAATTTCTAAGCATGTTTGAGAAAAGAATACTGGAAAGAAACCTTTGGTTGAACTTAAGAGAGAAGGAGAAACAATACCTCAGGTAGTTCATGGTATTAGAACAACAGTGTATTCACCAGCACCGTTCAGTATGGGTTTTTAGTTTAGCTTTAATTTTCAGACAATAAAGTATATGAATCCTCCTAATAGATCAGCGACTAAGTAATAACAGCCGCACAAGTCGATCCATCAGGTTAAGCTACGCTTGCCGGGGTTATTCCGTGAATGGGAGACCATCTTTACATACCGAGACTCCTCCGTGCCTCAGAAAGCACGTTAAGCCTTTGATCTCAGCTGTCATTCGTGAATCTTTGACTGTCGTTATGGGTCGTCAGAAGCCCGAAAGTCTGCCAACCAGTCTTACCAAGGGGAATCGTATTACCCAGTTACTGGGTTGTGGAGGTCAGATAGGCAGTTGCTCCATGTTAAATACTGGTATTCAGCTGCATCCGGTTAGACTGAAAGCTGACAACATAGTTGGGAAAAGGCTAGGCAGATAGTAATATGAATCCTTTTGATGTTTTTCATCATCATGAGTGGCAAAGCGCACTCAGTATAATAATGCGTTCAGGATGTTGTTGGGTCTGCCGTGGCGGTGCAGCGCGTCTGGGATGTTTGCTGATGCGCGCACTGATGATTTCTATACTCCATAGGTTTAGGTAGTTAAAAAAAGGTAAACAAATCGTAAAAAGGGTTTTTCTAGATGACACTTTCTTGTTAAAAAAACAATAAAACCAAATTAAATTTATTTTAGTGTTTATCTATAATTTCCTCTTTTATTAATGTATGTTAAACTTTATCGTTTATTCTTCGCTACTTTTCGTAGATGTAACAGCTTGAGCACAATTTTTTTTGTCTGATTTATAAGATTTTGTAATCTGTCTATTGTAAAGAGCTCAATTTCTAAACGTCAACGAAATATAACGTTGCTAAATTGAAGAGTTCAACTGTGACGTAGCATAACAACTGAAGTGACAGTTATTACGTTTAGTCGGTTACTTGACAGCTGTCTCGTCACGTGGTTGTTTTTGTTTACCTTTATTTAACTACCTAAACCTATGGAGTATAGGCCATCATACGCCAAAAAGCAGCTTCCCTGCTGGCCCATATACGGGGTAGCAACAACGGCATTCTGAACGCAATAGCTGTACGTTTTGACTGACCCTTTCAGAATCAGTGGGTCATGTCTTGTGTAGGTGTGGCGAGTCATGGCAAATAAAAATATGTAATAGGTTAAGGTTTCTATGGGTCTATGCCACCCGAAATAAAGTTTTATATTAAAGCAGAAGACTGGAGCTTTGAAGCAGCGTCAAAATAGCAGCATCAGTTGTCCACGAAAGATATCACGAAACGAATAGAATGTCTTCTTTAAGAATTGAAAGAAAAAAGGAATGAAAGAAAGAAAGAAAAGAAAGAAAATTGCGTTTATTGGCATTAAGACAGAAAAATACACCTTAAAACTATAAAAACAGAAAACAATGATTATAATGCCAAAAGGGCCTCAGCTCAGCTTAATGGAGTCTTTTGCCCAGCAGTGAGACAGCATATGGACTGATACTAATAATAACTTCAAAAATCGTGCTAGATTTTTTAACCTGCAATTCAGTGCAAGTCCCATGTAATAGGGGGCGAGCCTATTGCCATCAACCGGGCACGAATCTGGACTCCAAGCTGCTACTGAGAAATTCCAATATGAGAAAAACCCAATAACACTTTGCCCGACTTTGGATTCGAACCTAGTACCTCACGCTCAGCAGTAACACAACATAAAAATACAGATGGTTCTCTGAATTGTGTCCGCAATTGTACATTTTATCCAAGTAATCTGCATGACACAAACACCTTTTGCCAATAGTTTTAGCATAAATTAGCAATTAGGGAAACTCAAAGCATTTTCACTAATATTACAACACGTTAAGGCATTCCTAATACACTTAGTTCAAGTGAGGACACCATAAAAAGGCGGACTTTATAGATTAGAAAACTAGGAACTAGAAATCTAAGTTATAGTATATACTTGTTTTCTAATAACTGGTGTACACTCGCGTCGAAATGTGTTCAAGTTGGTTTAGCTTGTAAAGTTATGGCTCCAGTTCTAATTGGCTTCGATTAAGCTATACTAAGAATGTGGCTGTCTTTTACTTATGCATAGAATGTGAAAGGGACGGAAATAAGTTAAGCTGTCAAATTAGATTCTACTAAAAAACCGGCGAAGATCGAGTCGGACTCGCGCACGAAGGATTCCGTACCATTATCTATAAAAACGGCAAAAAAATCATGTCTGTTGTATGAGAGCCCCTTAAATATTAATTTTATTCTGTTTTTAGTATGTGTTGTAATAGCGGCAACAGAAATACATCATCTGTGAAAATGTCAATATCAAAATCAAAAGTCATTTATTCAAACAAGGCTGAAAATCAGCACTTTTCGAACGTCAAAATTACATAAGACAGTCCCCCAAAACGCCCACCCTTCACGCCCTTCACCCTTCAACTGTCTAACTATCACGGTTCATGAGATACAGCCTGGTGACAGACGGACAGATAGACAGACGGACGGACAGTGAAGTCTTAGAAATAGGGTCCCATTTTACCCTTTGGGTACGGAACCCTAAAAAGCAACTAACATTTCAAAATATGCCGGTAAAAACATTAAGTAATATATGCATGCGACCTTGAGTAAAAGAACAACAACAAGAACACCTTTGATTCTTTTCCTGTAACCAAAAATAGTTCTTTAAGACTAGTCTCAAAGATTAATTCGACGTTCAAAAATGCCCAAACTAGGAAAGCTAATTTAGACACCATCATAACAGGCATCCCATCCCACTGCTGAGCATAACCGAGAAAGTTATAAAGGATATGAAGGCCCAACATTGGGTCCTACCATTGACCAATAACATACTGATTAATGATGAAACGAGCAGTGGTGGCCCAGTGGTAACGGCCGCGACTTACGAGTTGTACGTCGTAGGTTCGTACCCAGACAGGCGCTTTACTTTGTGTAAATTATTTCATCACCACTGCTCTCAAAACGGTGAAGGAAAACATCGTGAGGAAACCGGCATGTCCTAGAACCGAAAATTCGAAGACATGTGATATCTACCAACCCGCACTGGGCCCGCGTGGTGGATTATGGCCCACTCCCTCTCACAGAGAGGAGGCCTGTATCCCAGCAGTGGAAACATTATAGGCTGATGATGGATGATGATGGAATGATGAAACGAACACAATATTTTCGCAAAATCTTCGTAATCTCGAAGTCAATACACTACAATTAATCAGATGATGTGTACCTACATAAACAATGACTAACCATCATCAAGGTATTCCCTGAGATGGCGTAACGTGACACAATGTATAGCGTTGGAATGGAACACGTCGACAAAAACACGTATCGTCCGTATCACGTGCAATTTGTAATTATTACGTGTATTTCTTCATTATTGTCTTAGAACCTTGGCTAACATTATAAACAAATGTTTATCATTGCATCATAAACTTTATCTTTTTCTGTGACGAATAAACCTTTCTTTATTTTTTTTTTCTTTCTTTCTTTTATTACTTTAAATTCTTTCTTCTTTTTAATTATGTCTACTCTCAAAACGGCGAAGGAAAAAAAAGTTGGTGGCACTCCGGGAGTGCCGACAGAAGTGAAAACTTGAACAAGATCGCCTTGGGAAAGAAAAATACCTGTATAGAACATTCGAAACCTTTAAAGTAAAAATACTTGCATAGAACATTGATCCGTGACATAATATAAATAAAGAGCATAATCGCGTTTACAAAACCTTTAAAGTAAAAATACTTGCATAGAACATTGATTCGTAACGTAATATATAAATAAAGTGCACAATCGCGTTTACAAAAATGAGGTGTCATCATGGTGTCGCGAAATCAATGGTTTAGTCCCATCTCAAAAATGCCCAACGCGCCTAAAGAAGTTTTCACTTCAACATTGTGAGGATACAGGCATAGCCTAAAAAGAATCATTTGAAGACATGTGACATCTACCAACCCGCGCTGGCCCCGCGTGGTGGATTATGATTATGGCCCATTCCGTCTTACAGAGGTGGCCAGTGTCCCAGCAGTGGGAAAATTATAGGCTGATTATACTTCTTCTAATAATTCCGAATGATTGGCGCACTCTGGTCTTCATTACTAGTCTCGCGGATTGGCTAAACGTCTCACTGAGCTTTTTATACAAAGAGAATGACTTCAAAATCTAGACATAAACATTTACATCATCGCGACCATAAACATTTACAGTGTCGAGGAAATATTGCAATTATGACGATCCTTAGCAATGAGATTTGTGCATCAGGAGGATACCAGTCTTAATTCTAGCATCCCAAGTCTTAAGTGACAGTAAGCAGTGCACATTGCTCCTCACAGAACAGATAGCCCGTCGGCCATCTGTTCTTGCAGTCCCCAGTCCAGTTCTGGGGTGGTACTGCGTACCGGAAGACGTAGCGTTGAAAGGCCTCCAACAAGGTGGACCGATGACTTTGTGAAGGTCGCAGGAATCCGCTGCGTACGAGAAGCAGTCGAAGTGGCGGTGCTTGGGGGAGGCCTTTGACCAGCAGTGGACATCTTTCGGCTGAAAGATGATAATGATGTTAACTGCATACCAATAGCGATCAAAATAACAAACAACAACAGCAGCAAAGA
The DNA here is from genome assembly GCA_963680765.1 of Agrochola lychnidis. Taxonomy (NCBI): domain Eukaryota; kingdom Metazoa; phylum Arthropoda; class Insecta; order Lepidoptera; family Noctuidae; genus Agrochola; species Agrochola lychnidis. The sequence continues at coordinate 7,723,921 of OY796869.1, read as the reverse complement.
ATCAAATCATGTGGCCAAAACGTACCGCTTTTAAAATAAAACCATGCTAGAATAATCAATGGACTAACCTCAGCTGGGGGACCAAGTGACATTGACTTGTATCATTTTATTAGCATGTCATTGAAGCGTACACAGCCAAAACCAGGGATGCATCATTCAGATTTATTCGATAAATTGTGAATTTGTGACTGACTGACGTCACACGAAGCAAACGACCACTATTTTGTTTATTCACCCTCATGCATTCAATATATGTTTAAATAGTACCTACATTGTTTCTTGATTTTGTGGAGTATCAACTAGATATAATACTTAAAGATAAATAATTAATCTATACTAGTAAAATAAAGCTGAAGAGTTTGTTTGAACGCGAACTATACAAAATGTAAAAAAAAAACCTGTCTAATCCGTGAGGGTGTTGTGAGATATCGTACTAAAGCACTAGGAAGTGGTGAAGGGCTATCTTATGTAATTTTGACGTTCGAAAAGTGCTGATTCTTAGCCTTGTTTGAATAAATGACTTTTGAACTTTGTACTGAGAGTTTATTTATGTGAAAATTATCAGGGAAATCGAAAGAAATAAGGTTTTTTTTTTCAATGGTAAATTTTACCTGGTTATTTACATGGGGCGCGGACGGCCATAGTTTAGCGGGTCATAATTTGCTAATTTTTAATTAATTTGTGGTACTCTTTGGTGCGATGTTTTTTCGAAACATTACACAAAAAACCTTACACATAAATATTTGTTTTCATACAAAACATCGTGTTTGCATACACAAATGTGTATGGCCACGCCTCTTTGTTACGATGTGTTTGTTGTGTAATGTTGCGAAAAAACATGCGCAGGAGACCCGGCTTTACGACTTCCACCGAACGAAGTCGCAGGCAGAAATTACGTGTAATAATTAATTTAGTTTAGTGTAACAGAATATCCGATCACAGTTTATCGTGTAAACTAATTTGACAACTTTAACCTTTCGTCTCATTCTTTTTTTGTATGTTAGAGAAAGACAAACATTGTTTTAGCATAGTGTAGTCCAGAACAGTCGGCTTCAAAATATATTCAGATAAACAGCCTAGGTGTATTTTATTTTATTTATGATCCTCGAGTATCCCGGACACAAATTTAAATAATATTTCAAAACATTCAGAGTGAAATCCAGAGAGAAAAACAGAATTTTTGGATTTTGCGAATGAGTTTAAGGAAAATAATGTCATTCAACTTCATTAATAAAATTCCCGACATCAGTTCCATGATAAATTCATAGACAATAGTGCAAGTTCGAATGCATGACATGTACAGTCACGAACTAAAAATGGCTAAAAACGTGGTAAACATTTTAGTCTGCGATCGTTCGTAATATGCACCTAAGTATAGAATATCTTAAGATTACGTGTACGTCTGTACCCACGGATTGGATATCGTCAGATAAGAAAGCAGTTTTCACTTGCACAGGGAAAAGGAAACGTCGCGACTGACCCGCCTGATAGCTGCCGGCATGTAGGGTGGCTGTGAGACTGAATTATGGTGGGACAAAGTAAGATAACTAAATAGCTAGCTAGTTTTTTTTTTTTTTACTTCACTCGCTTTTTTACACAGCGAAATATATTACCTGCATTTATTTGGAACTTAACATCTTAAAATAAAAATTATAATTATGTACATTTGTATAAAAGGGGAGGTGGGGGAAATTATATTGCATCACATATTTTTTTTTACAATAATCGTAAAATTTCTCAATAAGACGCCAAAGAGAACAATAAAAAAATAAAAAAGATTTTTACAATTTTTTTTTTTTTCTATAAAATTAACCATAGATTCGCTCATCATTTCAATATGTGCACATTATAAAGACTCACACTGTATATTAATAAATAAACATTATCTTGGAAATTTACATAAAAATCCATTCACGATAAAACAATAACTTTACTATTTATTATCTGTAAATTATTGTTTAAAATACTTTAAAGATAGTGTTCATTGTCCCCCTACTCGAACAGTTTCCCGCCATTTTCCGCAATTCTGTCGATATCGTTGTGTACAGCATTATGTAAGCGGATCTATCGACATTACAATATGTCGAAGGACATCACTACATTATTATACGCATCGCTGTAGTATTGACATTTAAGTCAGAATGTTTTTTATTAATGAAATCTATTTTTGAATTTATTGAGTTTTGATCATGTATAATTATTGAATTAGTTTTTTAATGGTTCTATTTATATCTAGGGTTATTGATAGTATGTCGGCAATTCAACAAGGGGATGTAGAAGAGGTCATTTGCAACCAAATTACCCATTATGACTCCTACGCAAATGTCAACTATTTTTGAGTAATTTGACATTTTACATTTTTATTTAATTCATTTTAAAATGTTGTATGTCAAAAACTCGAAAATGGTTGACATTTGCAGAGGGGTCAACAGGAGTAATTTGGTTGCAAATGACCTCTCCTACATCCCCTTAATGGGTTGCTGACATATGGGTCAAAACAACATTTTTTGACATTATCCATTGAAAGGATTGATGTTTTTGAGTGTTTCTTCAACAGTGAAAGACACAATATTCAGTCATTACAGCTCATAAGTGACTGAATAACACAAACAAAATAGTTTTCGGGTTATCAAACAAATATATTGTATTTTTAAGAATTTGCAAGCAAAATCCATTTAAAGTTTCCTTTTCACCCCATAACCTTTGCTTGACATAACAATATGGCAGCCGCACTTTGATTGCTAATTTGATGGCGCGACTAATTCCGCAATGTATCCAGTAGCAAGTTTAAAAAAAACTTTTATATAAATTAAAAAAATAATGCGTTACATAAAAGGAATAACATAAATGAACTGGTTTTAGACGTGTTATTTTTATTTAAAATAAAATGTATGAATATATATAATATTGACTAGATATTCGATGATTTTACGCAGACTTCACTATGTTTGATAATATTATAAATACTTTTTTCAATAAATAAAAACCCTTTCGATGTTTTTTTCGGTTTGTAACAGAAATCGATAGATGGACATAGGTTTTTTGAAGGAGATATTATGATACCATTTTAATATTTTTAAATATGAAGCACCAGCAAATAAATTTAATATTTAACCCACTATTTTAATAACATCGATATTACAGATTTTTTTAGGAATAAGGATAAGTCGGAAGACATGCAGTTGTTATAAAATGGTCAATATTTTACCCATATTACCAATAAACCTTGTATAGGAAATTCACCTACCAAGTTTTACGGTGGGCTGCATCAATTGATGTAGCCCACTGTACACGAAGATTCAGTAAATTAAAGTCAGTAGGTTAGTGGAAATTCTCTCACTCCAGCAATAAACAGCTGTTGGTATATCAATGTACTTATTTTCATATTGACTGAATAGTTTTAGCGGTTTGTTTACCCCTATTTGTATTTCATAATCTGCCTAGTCTTTTCCCAACTATGTTGGGGTTGGCTTCCAGTCTAACTGGACACCGGATGCAGCTGAATACCAGTATTTTACACGGAGCGACTGCCTATCTGATCTCCACAACCCAGTAAATAGGTAATACCCCCCCCTTGGTAAGAATGGTTGTCAGACTTTCGGGCTTCTAACTACCCGTAACGACTGTCAAAGATCTACAAATGATAGCCGAGACCAACGGCTTAACGTGCTTTCCGAGACACGGAGGGGTCTTGGTATATAAAGATGGTCACCCATCCACAGACCAACCGCGGCAAGCGTAGCTTAACCTGATTGATCGACCCGTGCGTCTTACGCCTAATTGTATTTACTTCGTCTTACTCTGTAATTTATTAATAAGGAAATATTTCGGGACTGCTTGTTGGTCCAGTGGTCACAAGTGCTACTTCTGAGCATGAGGTCCTGAGTTCGATTCCCTGGTCGGACAGTGTTGTTCTGTTTTTCCATCAGGAATTTCTCAATAGCAGCCCGAAGGTTGGTTGATGGCAATAGGCTCGCCCCCTTTTACATGGGACATAAACACAACTGACTAAATATGAGTGTACTATTAGTACACCTCTGCCTAAACCTTCGGGGAGTAGGTATAGGCGTGATGCCATGTTATGTTCCAAAATAATTAATTAATAAGGTAAAGGTGCTAATAAACTTGAGCACTCACTTGTAACAGAACATGCATGCCTTTATATTGTAGATTTTTGAGCTACTATAAAATATTTTTAAGACCCTGTTCTATCACCAAAAATCGCATTAATAAAAACTTTGAACTTTGAACATCGAGCATTCGCCGTTTTTAAATTTGTCGAACAGAACAACGTTTGCTAAGCAATAACAGCTGCATGGGTCGATCGATCAGGTTAAGCTACGCTTGCCGCGGTTGGTCCGTGGATGGGTGACCATCTTTACATACCAAGTCCCCTCCGTGCCTCGGAAAGCACGTTAAGCCGTTGGTCCCGGCTGTCATTTGTAGATCTTTGACAGTCGTTACGGGTAGTTAGAAGCCCAAAAAGTCTGACAACCAGTCTTACCAAGTATCGTGTTACCTAGTCACTAGGTTGTGGAGGTCAGATAGGCAGTCGCTCCATGTAAAATACTGGTATTCAGCTGCATCCGGTTAGACTGGAAGCCGACCCCAACATAGTTGGGAAAAGGCTAGGCAGATGATGAACAGAACAACGAACAGAGCCAAGCATAAAGCCAAACATCGCTACGAACATTTTCACGATCATTCTAGCAAATGCTCTAGTCAGTGCTAGCCAACAGTGGCAGGGGAGCGGGAAGCATAGAGGGACGGCGGTGGAACAATGACAGAATGGCACGGTTCGGCAAAAAGTTCGAAGCAAATTTACACTTCGCTAGAACGTTCGCTAGAATGCTCGCTAAAACGCTCCCGTTTATTTTTCTGTAAAGTAACATTCGCTAGAATGCTCACTACAAGTGAATGCTCAAATTTATAAGCACCTTAATAATGCGCAAGCGGTGCGCGTCCTTGGTGCGCAGGGTGCGGGCTATCTCCAACACTGTTCTGGCGATGATTGCTCAACGACTGGATTGCCCCTACGTTGGGCACTGTTGTAGCAGGCATATTGCTGGTGACTAACTTGTCAATGTTATGAATATTATAATTTAAATTTTTACTTCTGACATAACTTCACTTACATAATTTCTGACATAATTTAATTCATTGTTCTATTTAATTTAATTTTTATTTTGTTGTGTACTTTTGACATTAATTGATTTGATCTGACATTTTACTGTGACACTTATAAAATTGACAAATTTTGTGTATTGTTTTTTGTTTTTAATGTAGGTCTAGGACCTGAAATAAATGAATTTTATTTTATTTAATTTTATTTATAAGGAAAAATTAATTCAATTAGAAATGGATTTGTATAGTAGGTAAGTATTTTGTTTATAAATTATTATACCAGTTACTTATTTTCATTCATAAACATTCATAAAGCTGACAAATTGTGAATCGATTGACCTTGTAATAATAACCTTGACGTAAATGTGAAATAATAAATGACTTTGCTATATTATGCTTACCTATAATGACTAAAATGAATGAACGAATTAATAATTATTATTTATTTGAAATAAAATATACATACATACATAAACTCACGCCTTCTTCCCATGGGGGTAGGCAGAAACTACAGAACGCCACCTGCTACTATCCTTACATAGTCCTTTTGCCTCGTTTACGTTCATACATCTGGTCATACACGCACGCCGGTTGCGAGTACTACGCACCTGGGCCTTTCTGAAGAACATCACCAATAAGGTCAGTATATGTCCTCCTAGGGGTCCCCGCCCGGCCTTCCCCTTTACATCAGCCTTGTAAATACATTTTGAAATATAATAACTAATTAATGAAAATGTAATGGATTGTAATAATTAGAATCAATATTATATTGTGTAATTTAATCATTTGATATGTAAACATTTGCAGTGCCCTTACAAATTTTAATGCATGCCTACTAACCAGTGTTTTACATGTTAGCAGTTCTGCCTAGACTTTTCCCAACTATATTGGGGTCGGCTTCCAGTCTAACCGGATGCATCTGAATACCAGTATTTTACATGGAACGACTGCCTATCTGACCTCCACAACCCAGTTACTGGGTAATACGATACCCCTTGGTAAGACTGGTTGTCAGACTTTCGGGCTTCTAACTACCCGTAACGACTGTCAAAGATCCACGAATGACGTCGGGACCAACGGCTTAACTTGCTTTCCGAGGCACGGAGGAGTCTCCCCCGGCAAGCGTAGTTTAACCTGACAGATCGACCCGAGCGGCTGTTAGTACTTAGCAAAATAAATAAATAATGTCTGCATAATTATTATTTAATGGTTAATTAGTCACAAACCAAACATGTTTACTACTGAAGCACTGTTAAAACCCAGCGAACTAAAAACCAAGTCGTTTTCCGCGATCGAAATTATAAATAAAGTTTATATATAAACTTTATTACGTCAATTCATTCATATTTGTATCAATGAATTGGTAATTTGAATGGTATTTAACTTAGTTTCCTCTCTAACTTCGGAGTAGATAAATCTGTATAGTATACATAAATAAACAAAACATAAATAGATACTTAGTACTTGGGTACTACTCACTTTCACATATGCGTTATCCTCGATTGTTGTAAAACATGTTCTCCCATACATTCCGTATGGGAGAACATGTTTTTCAACTACAAAGTTAGGTTTATTCTTGAGATGAATTCATTCCAACTACGGAACCCTTCATTGTGCGTGGTCCGACACGCAGTTGGACGGTTTTTTTTTTGTAGAAGTATTATCAATAGATGCATATAGATGTTTTAAACTACATAAAGGATTTTGATGAAGTTTTCACCATTATTCAGAGCATTAATTCCGGAAGATTAATGTGTATAATACTTAAATATTTAACTTAAAAATTGCACAGAAATCTCGATGTCATGCCATGTCACCATTGCACCCGTGCGAAACAGCGCAGCGGCGGGTTGCTAGTCATGTATATGACGCAGTAAGATGGTTAGTTATAGCCGTGATTTAGTTATATCCCTAGGTTACCGTAATATAGTTATATGAAAGCGGTTCATAACTATCTTACTAGGAATATAACTATGATACGAGCACGATCTAGTAGACTAAATAGGTTTCGTTGGGTTAGAACTGTGACCAACCACTAGCGAGCTGAGCGAGCGAAGCGAGCGATGCCGCAACAGCGGCCAGCGAGGGCTAAGTCGTAATTGGTCGCAGTAACGGTACGGTAATCCGAGAGTTATGAACCGCTTTCATATAACTACATTACGGTACATAGCTATATCTCTAGAGATAATCGTGACATAGTTATATCCCTAGGGATATAACTATGTCACGACTATAACCATCTTACTGCGACATATACACTTTTAATTTTAATTTTGTGTTTCTGATTACCCCATGTTGTTCATGCACTAATTTGTATTCTATCTTCTTTTCTTTAATTAAAGTTAATTAATTTGTTTTATTTTTTGCGCCACAAAGTTAACTTTAAATCTTGTGTGGTGCGCATTCCGACTCATCACTTGGAGAGCTTCATCAAGGAAGAATTTTGGCCGAAGGGTGTCGTGTATCGGCATTTTCGCGGAAGGTCATTTGACACCTCGACTTAGCGCAATAAGTCGCCGACCCTACGTACTACTTAGTTATATTTATGTTTTTAATAATTCTGTACCTTCAGTGAAAAATGATGTAACTGGAAAATCATGATTTTGAGAAAATTTATGTTAAAGTTTTAAAAAAATCGGACTCTTTGTCTACTTCACTAAAATGAGTACTGATTACTGACATTGGTAAACAATATCTTAGAGCACGATTTAGTGTAAGAAGAAACAGATTAATTTGTATAGTTTTTTATAATTTAAAAAGAAATCCAGTTGTATCACTTAACACAACATATATAAAAGTCGTTTTACGTGTAAATTAATTTAAAATGACTTGAACCATTTTACACATTATTTATTGGTTGGTGTTGGATGATTATGTGTACCTAAATATATCAGTTTGTACTAATTCACACAGATCGCGTAATAAGAGTCACATACATTTGTATTAATATACATTAAGGTACTTGAAATGTTTATTCAGTTTACATTGATATTAATTAAAATATATTTTATTTCACATTAATAAATGTAAAAAATGCTTAGTTAGAGCACTTTACACCAAAATAAGCTTGCTCAATTTTAATCTTAGAGAGGTACCAATTATACCAAAAAAATGATTTTTTTTACTGTTAAACTTAGTGTAAGAATATTAAAACAGATATAGGTCAAGATATATCACTTTTCACTGAAGGTACAGAATTATGTATTAGTTTATTTATTTTGTAAGACTATTTTGTGTATTTATCTATGGGCCAAAGTTGCTTGACAATAAAGGAATTATTATTATTATTTTTACTTCTAATTTATAAGCAAATTCTTTCCAATTTCTTCACCTTAAATGTTAAATACACCTATAAATTGTGTATACATTAGCAGTAATACCTTTCCTAAATACTATTGTAAGCCAATTTTGAATGTATACAGGGTGTTCGGCAGAACGTTGAACATACGAAAATGGTGGATAGGTGGGGTCATCTGCTACTTACTCAGCCCTAATTTATTTGGCCCTGGCACCCTGGATATTAAAAAATTTTTTTTTGCTTTCTTCTAGTTTCACAACTTTCTTAACTTTAAAGTGTAATTTTTATTAAAAAAATGGGTAAAACAGGCATTTTTTATTTAATCTTTAATATTGGCAGATTCTTATAACAGAAAGATGTAAAAAATACTTAAATCCTAATTTCAACCTGCATTAAAAAAAAAAACCAGGGGGCCAAGGCCAAATAAATTAGGGCTGAGTAAATAGCAGATGACCTCACCTATCCTCCATTTTCGTATGTTCAACGTTCTACCAAAGGCTGCTGTATGCTGCTAGTTCTTTATAAAAAAAAAACATATGAGTGTGCAATTCACACGTGGTAGAAATGAAACCTTCAAAAATAAAAAATTGTACGCGGTCAAATACGTATTAACACACGTACAACGCTGAGGCCCAAGCAAACTCCCACTATGTCTTGGTAAACACGAGAACCACGAACATAAGAAACACTGTATAATGCTTTCTATCTCATTTTCTCCCACGTTAAATCTTATGAATTTATGTGTCTGTCTCTTTTTACTGTCGCTTTTTCGTTTCATCGACTTTCAAATCACAACGATGCTAAAGAAGTTTTCACTTCAAAAAAACCTTAATTTATGTTACTTTTTTTAATTTCTGCTTCTAATGATTTTAATTAAATAAAGAAAAAAACGTCTACATATACATAACTAACTACATATTAGATACTAAATTAAATGACTAAATAAAAATAAAAAACTTTTTACAAAAAAAAACACTGCAAAGTGAAAAATAACTTTAATTTCGGAAGTCGGTGTCTTTGGTTTCGAATTTTCGTTTTTAGTCACCGACTTCCGAAATTAAAGTTATTTTTCACTTTGTAGTGTTTTTTGGAAGGCAGTTGTTTTTTTTTTTTGTAAAAGGTTTTATTTTCTCTTTTTAGTTGTGGTACCTACCCCACACAAATTCGAAAACCACTACCTGATATGTAAATAACAGTGACAGGAACTTATCATATCATCCACATACTAAGTGGGAAAAAGTACGTATTATTGAAGCTAACTCAAAAACTATAGAAGAAAACTTAATAAAATTTATATGGGACTACCTCGAGAGCATATCCTATACAAAAAAAAAAACAAAATCGGTCCACAATGGACGAAGAAATCGGTGGACATACATAAAAAAAAACAAACATACGCGACGAACATATAACGTCCTCCTTTTTGGAAGTCGGTTAATACAAGGACTTCAATTACTTTTATTTATTTATTTAACAGTTTATGTACACACATATAAACAGATAAGAAGAAAGGAACAGAAAAATACGTACAAAGGTGATACTAATTTCTATAATATGTACCATGTCTTATATAATTGTACGATGGTTCTGACTAAAAGTTACTGGAACTAATTATTTTTACGAAGCCACGCTATTTGACCTCCACAACTCAATTACGGGGGGATTACAATTTCCGTGGCACCTGTTTATACGTGCACTTATTGCATAGTCACCAACACCTCAGCGGCCCCAACCTAATCCTTGATTACGTCACTGTGTTATGCCCGGGTTACACGAGGGTATAACACTAGATATCTTATGTTTCTTGTATAATTTACCCTCTTCTTTTTATAGCGGCAATAAAAATACACAATCTGTGAAAATTTCTACTGTCTACCTATTACGGTTTATGAGATACAGCCCGGTGACAGAAAGACGGACTGATGTAAGTACAGCAGAGGCTTAGTAATAGGTTTCCGTTTGGCACTCTTTGGATATGGTATCCTAAAAAATCGAACCAGCGTTTCTTCAAAATATTCACATATTAAGTCACTGATTATTTTTATTTTACAACTTTGTGGTCAAAAGGCATCGTTTTTCAAGGAAGTTGCAAAAAGACCATATTATTGTGTTCACACTCACAAGTTCACAACATTTAAAAATCCCCTCCTGATTGGTAAACCACAAAACAAAAACATTCAGCTCTGAATAAGACACAATCAATATTCAACTTTATCACTTTCAAAATAGAGTTCATTGGTACAGTGCGTAGCGCGTTGAACTCTTTCGTATGCAAATGAATCACGTGTTAGTAAATGTATACAAAATAACACAAATAAAATTTGTTGTTAATTTGATGTTTTAATTTGTTTGGCGACTTTTATTTTTAACTGGGAAGCTCTTGGCCAGCATCTCACTTGATGATTAAGTGATAATCAGGCCGAAGGTGAAAGCGAGCTTCACCCAGAATCCTCAACCACAGTGTTTGGTGACCTTAATCAATCTGCCTAGCCTTTTCCCAACCATGTTGGGGTCGGCTTCCAGTCTAACTGGATGCAGCTGAATACCAGTATTTTACATGGAGCGACTGTCTATCTGACCTCCACAACCCAGCAACTGGGTAATACGATACCCCTTGGTAAGACTGGTTGTCAGACTTTCGGGCTTCTGACGGCCCGTAACGACTGTCAAAGATCCACGATTGATAGCCGCGACCAACGGCTTAACGTGCTTTCCGAGGCACGGAGGAATCTCGGTATGTAAAGATGGTCACCCATCTACGGACCAACGGACCGATCGACCCGCGCGGCTATTATTACTTAGCCACGAACTCCTTGGTGACCTTAATAGTGTTTTTTTTTAAATTATATTTAAGTCAGTAGGCAAAGGCATAGGAGCGACTCAATTTGACCCAGTCATCATCGTTGGCCGCCTTGTTCCACGCACTGCTGAGTACCGGCCTCCTTCCTTGTGTGCTATGCTTCCCTGGTAGGTGATGAAAGCTTTATACAATTGGACTCAGTACTACTTTTTATTACCCAACTGCAAAGGGGTTTTTGTTTTTGTCACATTAATTTATTAATCATTTAACTCAGAATAAATTTACATTCCATACATTTTATGTATATATTTCATCCATACATGTCATGTCGTGCTCGGGACATAATCTCAACTTATATAGTGGATAAAAATCTGAAATCATAATTACAATATTTTTTTAGACCGATATCGAAAACTGTACTTAAAGTCGAATTTTCAAGCATGTTTATATTGTGTTGTTTGTCAAATATTTTTGTATTTACGTAAGTACAAAAATATTTGAAAATATCTTCCTTCCTTGCCTGCAATGGAACATTGTTGGATCAAATCGAATAAAAACTCGCACCCGGACTCGCACACGAAGGGTTCCGTACCACCATACAACACTACAATTATTTTAAATGCTTTATTTATAAACACGTTTCTTGTATGGCCTGTTGAATTTTTAACTTTATTTTATTTAAATTATTTTTATCGACCGATGACCTTGTGAAGGCCGCAGGAATCCGCTGGATGCGGAAAGCACAGAATCGGTCGAAGTGGAGGTGCTTGGGGGAGGCCTATATTCAGCAGTGGACGTCTTTCGGCTGAAATGATGATGATGATGATGACTTTTATCAAAAGATACAGCCTATGACAGACGGACGAGATTAATCCGATTCAGCCTGTCCGTTGTTGTCCTCCCCCAGCGACGCCCTAAGCTGAGGTCCGTACCCCACAGGAAGTGTCCTTAGCGTGTAGTCGCTTAGTTTCTAAGTTGTATGCCCTGGCTGGACACCTTAATTTATTGAGGCAGCCACAGAAAACCTCTTAGGATGAAAAGCGAGATGCAATAAAAAAAAGGATTGTGTGGTTTTATGAAACCACGGTAAAAGTGAAACTTTTAAGCGAACTATAGGCGCCGCATATTGGCCTTGGCTGCTCTGACGAGCGCCTTTCACTTTATCCCTACTCCGCGGCCGACCGTCACGCGACATGCAACACACAGATGAAAAAGTTTGAGACGATGTAATAAAAGTTTCACTTTAAAAAAACAGACAGACGAACGGACGGTGAAGCCTTAGTAATAGTTAGCACCCTTTGGGCACGGAGCCCTCAAAAGCAAATTGGGATCAATAAAGTAGGTTCTTAAACACACGTGATCTTTTACTAATTAGGTATTTGGCATACTTTGAGTCAATGTTCTCTGACACACAAAATTCTTTAGTAAAGAATTCTAAGACTGACTCACTAAATAAACGCGGCATATTACGTAATTTACTCGCAATCAACTTTTTTGCACGAGTACCTAAACGGCATAATCATAATCAGCCTATAATGTTCCCACTGCTGGGACACAGGCCTCCTCTCTGTGAGAGGGAGTGGGGCGTAATCCACCATGCGGGCCCAGTGCGGGTTGGTAGATGTCACATGTCTTCGAATTTTTGGTTCTAGGACACGACGGTCGCTCACAATGTATTCCTTCACCCTTTCACATAAACAATGAATACTCATCAATTGAATCATATTTAAATAAAAATAGAATAGGAGACCACAATATACTGCAGTGGTTAAAAATAATTTATTTAATTATTCTGTTAGCTGAAGAGGAAATATTTTTAGTCAAATCAATCCGCCTAACATTTTCCCAACTATGTTGGGGTCGGTTTCTAATCTAACTGGATGCAGCAACCGTATTTTACATGGAGCGACTGCCTATCTGACCTCCACAACCTAGTTACTGGGTAACACGATGCCGTACGAAAAAACAAACGATTTTCAGAACACAAATAAAAAGAAGTTGCGGTGAATATCGCTATTGCAATTATCCGGCAGATATATAATAATGTGTGCATCAAGATGACTCAGATTGAAATATGCAAAAGACCTAATGATTTTCTTGTAAAAAATATTGGCTTTTAAATCAAAATAAGGTTAGATGTCGGGCATAATCTTGTTTTGACGTATATGTGTGAACTCATTCATAAAACTCGCTATATAAATAACATGACATTTCAAAAGCCTTTGTTTGTAATTAAAGTAGTTATTGAATATTTAACAAAAATGTGCGTGTGAGTCAAGATCACATACGGCGTAATGAATAAATTCTAATTTAAGTATTGACGCAATTTGTTTGACCGCAAAATTATGTCGGTTACTATTTATCTACTTTTATTTTATTTATAGGTATTTATGTACCTTTTATTACCAGATAGTTTAATAATGTAGTTAATGTCATGACCTGACTAATGTTTTAGAGTAAAATGTGCTATTTCGTATATTTTTATAGCATTTAGCATTAATAGCATTAAAATACCAACACGTAGTGGGTCCACGTGGTGGCCGTGGTTGGTTATAGCCTACGGTCTGCTCTATCTCATAGAGAAGGCCTGAGTCCTAACAGTGGGAACGATAAAAGGGCCTAGAATTGAGCCCTGTGGTATGCCTCATTTTACTAGTGAGTTTTTAGCTATTATGTATGATAAGAGATGGGTGAGTGAGTGTTAACTTTATCTTGGATTCGATTGTTTGGTCAAGATAATAAAACGACCTATTTAGTGATTTTATTTACGAATAAAGTGTTCTGTGACGTGATGAACTAAATCAAACGCTTCAGATAGGATACAATAGTTGCCATAATCCTGTTACTTAATCGTTAATCGTCTTACTTTTCGATTTCTTTTTAGTGTTTTTTTTTTAAATAAAAATCAAGGATTTATGATTAATATAAAAAAAAATCAAGTAGGAAGCGAACAGCCAGGAAAATATTCAGTATAAAAGTTGATGAAGATTTCTGATTAAATTTAATAAGATTCATAAGATAACAAATAATCAAAAGAACGGTCGTTCTATATGTAAGAAACGGTATTCAATAATCTGATTAAACTGTAAATTTCAATTTATTATAGCATTAACAAAAATAGCGTTTAATTTTAGGAATATTTAAATGCGACCTCGATTCTGAATATCGTTAATTATCGTGCTAATTTTATTTACTTGAATACTTTGACAATATATTTCCTTTGTCTATAGGGTAATTATTTACGATGTTCAGATTGGATATACAAGGTATATTAAACTTCGTTTATGTGATGACGATCCCAGTCTGTGTACAAAAATTCAATCAAGTATATTCAATAGTTTAACCCATAGTCACTATCACTACTATTTATTTTGTTTGGATTTTTTATTTTTTTATTTCGATGTTAGTATTTATTCGATAGTTTCAAAATACTCCTCTGCACTGGTGTTGCCTGTTTTCATTTTATGTCACACGGTCTGAAAGTTAGGTATTTCATTCATACATAAAAGTATTTTGTAATTAAATGTAATGTGAAATACGGAAAATATAACAATTTATTAAATGCCATTTATTTGTTCAACTTTACTCAGACTTTGAAACACTGAAGTCAAGGACAGACCTAAGTAGAGAAAAAGATAAGGGAAATGCGAGGAAAAATTTCAAAGAAGTCTTATTTTGATGAAAATGGAAACAGAATCATGTTACCATTCTAAATTTCAGAAATAATACTGTATCGGGTAACTGATCACTAGAGATCGGATATTCGGATGCATTTTTACCTAAAGTTAATTTTTGGCTAAGAAATTATGGAAGTGATTTGTTAATTTAAAAATATCTCGGAATTCCATAACATCCGGGAATGCACAACAAATCAGATACATGGTATGGAAATGACTTATCAGCCCTCTTATGAAGGTTACTTTTGCGGTGTTAACATAAATATTTATATACCCACTAAACATTTTTTTACGAAACTCAAGACACCGAGTTGTTTGTCGCTATGTGCTATGCCAATTTGGCAACCTACTTTACAACATTAGCTAGCATTTGTATAGATAAAAAGTACTTGAATTATCAATTCCAGAGTCGCGAGATTTTTGCGATCGATACAAAAGTGCATTCCATATTAGCCACCACCTGAACGTAAGTAAATATACTACATTCGATTCTATAATCACAACTCTTAAAGTCGATCTGGGAATCCCGGGATTTTTTCGATTCAAAAGTGCATTCTATAATAGCCAACACCTCAACTTTAGGTAAATGTGCATCCGAATATCCGATCTCTACTGATCATATTTAATTTGCCAATAATGTAGCTGATTGAACAAGATAATAATGTTGCAAGTATTTGACAGATGCCTAAATCAGCACACTGTGTATGATACATGTTTAGATTTAGACTCGAGTGAGATGAAATTATATACTTGTACATATTATTATTTTAAGTACGTACGCAAAATATGCGCTTTGACCTGGAGTTGCGGACACCCGCCGTATTACCTAGTCAGTAAGAGTCTGACACGCCCTCCCGCTCTGCCCAGAGCGGGAGAAGTTATTTGATAACTTCCCACCCAAAAAAAAAAAAGCCCGTATTACCTATTTCTTATTTTAAATCTGTAAGTTTTTAAATTATGGAAATATTATCTTGAAAAAAGTAAGTAAGATGAAATTAAAACATTTTGGTAGAAGTATTATTTATTTATGTCGTGATGGCCCAGTGGTTAAGGCCTCGCCTCTCATGCACGAGGTTGTGGGTTCAAATCCGGGCAAGTACCAATGTGACTTTTTCAATTCATATGTACTTTCAGAGTTTATCTTGGACATTACTAACATTAACATCGATGAAGGAAAAACATCGTGTGGAAACCTGGACTTCATAGTTAATATAAGTCTGAAATCGCCAACCCGTCTTGAGCGCGCGTGGTGATCAATGCTCGTGCCTTCTCTGTATGAGAAGAGGCCTGTGCCCTGTAGTGGGATAGTAATAGGCTGGTATTATTTATTATTATTATTTATTTTATCGTAAACGCAGAAGTGTTTTTTTTTTAATAAATATAATCACATTAATGAGTCATTTCCGTTAGCTGTTTCCGAACTTTAACCTCTCCCGAATGATAAAAAACAAATACAGGAAGATCTGGGCCATTTCGCGTGGTTATAATATCAATTATTTTAAACTTTAACTTCTTTTTCTACGTACTTCGGACAAACACAGATAAACTTTCAGCTTTTATAAAATAACGAAGGTCTGATCTTCACGAGCTCTTGCTTATTCGGAACAAAAAATATTGTTGATCGATCAATATTCTTGGTCATATTTTTTACCATCATAATAATTTTAACATTTTTAACAAATGATAAACCACTCATTCACTCTCGATGGGTTGCAAAAAATGTGACTTAGGGATTTTTTTTACGAAATTCCTATGCGCTAATGTCAACATTCTGCAAATACCAATCTGTTTACTAAGCATGATCATTAATTAACCCTTCATTCGTTGAAGCAGTCGTTGATCTAGTTCGAGAGGACCTGTTGAAGTGATTAGAAATACGATGTCTGGCAAGTTCAATAACCTTTTTAGTGCTTAGACTACAACGACCTTCACTCTGTGTATCAGAAAATATTTTAGAAAAAATATTTTTATTTCGAAATTTTCTTTTTCATAAAATGAAAATTCTTGAGCCTAAGAATCGATACAGACATCGTTCGGAAAACTGTATTTCCACGCTTCGTCCACTCGCCGCCAGATGTCGTCCACAGATCGCGCTTCTATCATATAAGCGCGCGGGCGCAGCGCTCGTCTCATTGGCCGGCACGACGCACGCGCGCTCACTACAGTGCCCCGAACCAAACTCGCGACCGTGCACCAAACGAACTGTTGTGTTGACTGTGCTAACATGGATATACTAACCCTGGACCCAACTGGACTTTATTAAAAAAAACAACCACCAAGATGGACACCACTCTGGACCCCACCGGTCAGTACTAACTTCCACAAGTTCTACAACCCCACACTGGTCCAAATCCTATAAGAATCTTTATAAAAAAAATGGACACCAAAGTACTTGATCCTACTGGACAATACTAAAGTGACAATGATCGGTTTAGACCCCACGGAAATATACTAAACCCCCCCAACTCCGATGAAACAAGATGTGTTGCGGAAGACGCAGGATATCCACTGGCACCAGTCCGGGGGAAACTTCCTCCTGTAGGAAGAGAAGGTTCACCTCCGAACGAGTCCACTGAACGATAAACAACTCATCGCCTGTAAATACTATGAATAAAATGAAGGGAGGACGTGTTCGCAAGGTCATTGGATGGAAATCAGCTGACTCGCGCGCCGCGTGCAATCCGGAAATGAACACCCATAGAAACAACATCAACGTTTGGAAGAGAAAAAATTGCAAAATGCTGTTTCATTTCGGACAACACTAAAATTCAATTCAAGTGAGTATTTTTGTTTTTGTACTTTTTTCTTTCTGTTGGAGAAGTCTGTCAATTTTTTTATAAAAAAATGGGATGTCCCTTTTGTATTTGACAGACACCTCCGTTTTTAAGGGTTGGTCAAAATTAGGATTCAGTGATGGGTGCTGAGAGACAAAGAGCGAATCGGACAGCTGTCGCCGTGGCGGACACGAGAGCCGCACGTTGCATATTAAAGTTCGTTGCACAGCTGTAATCCTTCCTATTCCCCGGCCGCCATAAACGGACTTTTTGGACACCGAAAAAAGAAAATTTTGAATTTAGAACACGCTCTATGGCCAGCACGCTACCATAAACTTTATATTTTTAAATCAACTATAAGGTTGAATATTCGGCTTTCTGTCCGAATTTCGGCCAGTATCGCGATTTTTATGGCACCGACCGCGAGTTCATTGACCGGACATATTTTATTTCATCGCGCGCTTCCACGTACACACACAGAGACTACACACCCACACTCGTGTAGTGCCGCACCCACACTGCCGCGACCCATCTCTGCATGTTTGCGTCCACTTCGCGTAAACACAACACACCGCTCATTTGTATTGCGAATGTAATCGTTGCTATAATTAATTATCGTTATTGTGTCATATTACTCGTGAACCTAAAAAAACAACTTTTAAAACGAGGCTTTAAACTTTATTGGTACTCCGATATTCAATTATCTGATAGGAATCTGTAGTTAATATTGTTTCAGTATCGACTTCCTTCAAGACATATTTAATTACATTAGGTGGTAATAAAGTATATACCTACAGATACCGCATCTGTAGACGAGTACGCGGAAAGGCATTTTATAATCGGCACACGGCCCAACACGTATCATAATATCATAAGATTATCAAGCGCGTAATGTGCCTGTGTTTGCCGAATTATTCCAGTTCAACAACCGGGCGAACGTCCGATCGGGAGTTCAAAATAGACGCGGACACGATTCCACCACGCTCCTCGACGACATAAAAAAATGTCGTTACTTTACCACGTTAATACCAATTTAATACGCAAAAAAGATTTTATATCAATTTTATAGAATTGCAACACTGAACTAGATATTTGACAAATGCAACACCACGGAAGAGTCGTTACATAAACGCGTTCGAAACTTTGAATTTGGAAACTGATTTATTTTTTTAATTGCTCGTGGCGATGTCACGGTGATTCAGTACGTGATATTTATGTTCGCACATGTCTGTACGAGATTGAGCAATATTCCGCGATGAACCTCCTTGACCCCTCTTCGGCAGCGAGCCTCTGCCGGCTGCAGCGTGGCCTGTTTTTGGCATTGCGTCATCATAGGTCACTACCACCCTAGTCCGCCATATTTTTTGCTCATAATATTCTCCGCACGTTGGTTTCTTCCTTTGTTAGTCCATTTAAACTCATGCCATCTATTTTGGTAACTTAATATAGTCAAGACTGGTCGCGTCGTAACTTAATGTGGCGTAATTTGATTGTGATAAAACTTGAGTTGGAAAAATATATTTTATTTCTCTTTTTAGGGCAAGTAGGAGTCATAAAACACGTTATATGGTCAGATTAAAGACTCGGATACAAGTTTCCTAAAAAGTTTGTTTGTGAATAGATAATAGCAGTGGAATAAACAAAAAATATGCCTACATGTTTCTGTTAGGCGATAAAAATAACACGAGCGATGATATATAGCTGTCCGTAGACTATTTATTGCGCGTCCTTTACTGACATTACGTGTGCATATATTACAATTATTGAGCAGGGAATTAGTGATTTCACAAAGTCGCACGACCCGAACCAATCAATTCTTAAATCCTTACTACACATTTGAGTAAAAAATGAATTTAAGTTTTATGTACTTGCCTCAGATATTTGCTACAGACTTCACAACATTATGTAAAAACATGAAATCAAGTACGACACACATACTTTACAATCAATGTTACGACAGCACCTCAAGAATTTGCAACGTTGTGACGAAATAAAATGCATTATTTGAAAAATTCTCAAACAACATTTTTAGTACGCAAATTGTAGGGTTAAAATGTAAAATGACCGGTTTTCGTATTGAACTTTTAAATAAAGAATCGGACGTCGAGGTTAATTTGTGGTTTAAAATACTGATTGTAAGTTATTTGTTTGAGATACTTGCTTCAAACTGCTTTTTTAACTAAAGGGAGACAATGTTTTACTTTAACACAATTATGTGCATGTAACCCAAAATTCTGACAACATGTTTAAGCCAATGTTCCATATATAATCCTAGTATACAGTGCAGGACAAAATTACAAAGTAAACCTAACCACGACAGAAATAGATCTTAATTCTAGTCTAAATGCACAGCATGTGTCCGAAAAGCACACGAAACGTGTAGTTTGACAAACAGGTGTCCATTAAAACATAATAGACACGAGAAACACGCACAGAAGCTAAATGTACATGAGCCTACAAGCAGATGCAATAATGGACGCAGTTCACCAACTTATTATTCCGTTTAACATGCAAATTAGACCAATAATGTTATCGATTCTTAAAATATCAACAAAGAACGTCGGGAGATCGCCATTTTTTCTGCAACAAGTAAAAACAGCACATGAATTGAAGTTAAAAATGTATACTTTTTGCGATGCAAAATACTGCTTGTCGCATTACAAAGGTGCAATACAAGGTCGAATGGCAGCTGGTAGGTCTAATTAAAGGTTTTATGTTTAAATAATTAAGTGGGCAGTGCCAAGCCACGCTGTACGATGCAGCAGGTGTCGCCTTGTTTATGCAAGTATAAAATCATTATTTAGGAACATGCCAAATTACTTGCATTAATAATATAGTCTCGAGCTATTATTGCATGTGCACACGTAAGATAAATTGCTCGAAACGCTCATTTGAATATGTGTACAATAGTTTTTATGTCAGCTTGAAATTATGTATGTCTGGATGTTTGCATATTCAAATTTATGTGACTTCTACGCACGGACTCGAGCTTTTATCTGAACAAATTCTTGATTACGAGTTTATGTATTTCTTAATTAATAACACCAGCGGGTGTCACTTTTGTTACTTCAAGGAGTTTTAGGTAGATTGAACACTAAATAGATGAGATTTAGTCACTAAACGATGTAACTGTCGCTTCACTAAAAGAAGAAATTTAAAAAAAACATCAGTGTCCGGAAAAACACGAACATAAATTCCAAAGTTTAGCTAACACGACCAGCATTACCTAAACTCTAGAAATATCTAGAAGCATCCAATGAATACAAAGACACATAATGACGTAACCACGAGGAGGCGAAGGAAAAAAACACGTACAATCACCTAATGTTTTTAATTTTCTATCAAAAAATATGAGACATGGAATGTATGGTAGTTTTGTGGAGTCAATAAACTTGTAAGGAACCAGTTCCTATTTGTTTGAACACATCTTTGACCAAACATTAAAAAAAAGATAATACTATATTGTCGATAGATATCCACGAGGCTTAATTAGTTGTCAATGAATTTATTGAAATATTAGTCTTAATTGGACTTTTTAACTTTGAAGAATATCCATGGTATTGAAAGAAACAAGATGACGAACGATCCATTAATAAATGTATTGAATTTTATAGCTTCCTTATTTGCAGATATGTGGTCAAATAAAGGATGCAAATTAAATTCAAATAATTCATTTATCAAATTTTTAACCTTTCAACCTGAGCTAAATATGCAGAAATGTTGCTAGGACCAGCAGATTTTTTGCAAATGTCTATACAAAAGAATGTAGCCTTGAGTGCTATATGCATGAATTGTGCCACATTTTTGTCTGTTTCCTCTACTTATTAGCGACTTAAATCAAACACGACTCCTTTCACTCGAACCATCAACCGAGCAAAAGGTTTTTAAGAACTGTATGAGATAAAATGTGAAATAATTTCACAATTACAGTGACCTCGAAGCCTTGTGCTATCATATGCAATTCGATCGTTCGACATTATTAAAGGCACTAATTTAACCTGTAAATAGTTGCTACTGGTTTATTCGAAGTATATATAGTGTTGCAATTTATGGTAAACTGATTTATTTCAACATTTCATAATCTATGCTTATCTGGAAATTAAAAAACTGCATTGTTTATTCGCTTATCTTCCTTGCATAAGCTTTTCTTTTCATAGTTGCACGCGATATGTTCGTAACTTGTCATTACAATCTTTAAATCTAAGACTTTTTTTTCTATATCTAAATGTAGCTCATTTAGAATATAACTTTCATCTTTTCTTGCTATATATTAAAAAAGGACAACACATTTTACATTAAAATTATCATTAAATATACCACTTGGGATTAGACCATTAAAATATAATGACCCATTAAAACTAATAGGATTAATGAATTCACAAAAAGTTGGAACGAATTTAACTTTATAATTTGACATTTACCGCACTCGTGTCGAATGTACATCAAACTGGCGGTCAGTAAATGCAGTCAGTGGGTCAAATATTGGCCACAGACACCTAAAATTAAATATTTTATCTGTAACCTTACTCGCTACAATACAAGCCGACTTGCATCAGCGTTTGCATAACATATCGCTTGGCGTAATATCCGCGTGAACGTTCCTTTTTACGCTGATCGATTTGAACTGCACTTTTATTTAATTGGTCGGTCTGGTTTTTACTCTTTTTTGTTTTGTTTGTCTATTTTTGAATGTGCGTTATCTATTCCATTTTGTTTCTTCTTTCTTCAAGGTTGTTTATAAATACGTGTCCATAAAAAATCTACTGCGTATAGTCTTTTTTATAATGATAAATTTTCAAGTATTTTATATATTGCACATTTATTTTATCCTCTAGAATGACATAGGAGATATTTTTAAAACTTGTACATAATTTATGTATTTTCCACGCGGTATTCGTGTGTTTCACAATAGAATCTATTCAATCGATCTACGCAATGACCACGTGTGTCGTGTTTTACAATTTCCATAATATAAAAATACACAAGTAACATCAGCGTATAATAAATATAACCAATGGACAGCTACAACAATTTGCCGTCTAAAATAATAAATTAATACAAGATTAGACAGTCATTATTATTTATCCAATGTCACCCAGTATCTACAGTGTAGATCCATTATTAGATAAAATAATTGTGGATGATCATTTTAATTTACTGAAGATAGCTTTTCTCGTATCTTTTTTCTGACGTGGCTACTGACGGATTCGTCATCGATCAAGTCATTGACACGACTGCACTGAACGCCAATATACTAGGATATGATGAGATCGCAGGCGTTCAATCAACTCTAGAGGTGCATCCACCTTATCAACACCGCTCAACATGCTATTCCAAAACAATAACGTAATGGTACCACAAAATTTCCAACTATTTCTAAATTTAAATTCTAATCAAATCACCAATTGATGTGTTTGTCGTGTCTATTAGATAAGAGCACTGTTTAGATAACACACACATCAACAGATAAGCCAGCACGTGTGTGTGAATAACTCCTCGGAACTTCTGTTTCCCTAGTACCCGAAACATAGAAACTGCTCACGAACGAATCTGAAAATACAACATGAACGCAACTTTCACATGTGGAAAATCGTACACAAGTGTAAATCTATATGCGTACACGGCGCATGCTCTCATTCTGCTTGTATTTGGACGGATGCCTGTGTGTTGTAGTGAAAACGCTTTCCTCGTACGTATACTATGTATGTATGTATGTGCATAAGTGGCAGTATCTCATAGTAAAGGAACGCGTGTTAATAGCAAAGTTGTGTTTCCGCATAGGCAAGTTCGTAGAGGCAACGAACACGAACGTGTGAAGGCTTGCCCCCGTGTGAACATGAGAGCGACAACCTTACGAATTAGAAAAAAGTCGCTTTACGCCTTGCCTTGACGCATTGCCCGGATTTTAAAATATTATGTACATCGTTTTTAGGATTAGGAATTTTCTCAAAATATAAATATGTATCTACATTTTTTTTGCCTGGCTTGTATTCAATAAATTTTTGCTAATCACATATTGAACCAGACTAAAAATTTGCGATTTTTTATTTTTTTTAAACAGAAAAATACTTCAAAATGTCGTCAGGCGCTGTGATTGTGACGCGCCTACACGCGCTCACGCACACTCCAAACGTGCTCACGTACTTACGTCTGTGTATATAACTACAACATTGAAACTACAACGTACGTCACAAGTTGGCCTCCCGCAATCTCTGCGAGCCTGGTACCTCGTCTCCCCGTAATAAGCTGAAGATAACTCGCTTTTCTTGATCTTACAATAAAGGAAGGCATTTTAGCTTCCGTGTTCTTTTTTTAGATAAGGATTAAGAAAATTAAATACAATAAATCTAATTTTGAAAAATTAGGGGTTTCGAATACTCATTGAAACAGGAGTTCAAACAAAAACGAAATCTCCATACAACAAGGCAACAATATTTTTTTAAAATTAATTAATAATTTTATTGGGTTATAAGAAAAATCCCAGTGTCCCATTCTTGGCAGGTCGAGCAAACCTGCAAGTCCTTTCATATGACTTACACTTACACTCAGTATTCAGAACTGCTAAGAAGGCGTTGCCTGTAAGTAACTACGCGACCGACGTAACATAATACAAGCTCTTCGTAGTCTCTGCAGTCCTGGTACAGAGTGTTCTAGTTGACGATCCGAGCAGTCACGAGATGACGGTCGTAATTCGAGAACTTTAATCGATTCCATACTTAGTTTTAATGAGATGAGATGAGTAATATTTCAATTTATAAAAAACATCAGAAGAATACGTAAACTGAAACTGAATACTAAAAGAGCATCCAGTCGCGCAACGCCATCTGTTATCGACTAGCGTCAAACAACTAAATTTATGAACAGACAAGACAGAGAGGAATGGTATTTTTTTTTTTTTGATACGCGTTGTATGCGGCGAGCATACAATTTGAGGAATTATTTAAGGCAATGTGTCGCCAGGTTTAATTGAACAGTGACAGGTGCATGGAGCTTGAGCTTGCTCCAGCCAAGGATGACCACTGTGCGGCCGGTGCACACTGGGCACTGGGGCAACTGGCGGCATATTGGCTAGTTTTTTGCCTCAGGACATGAGCGCGACACGCAGCAGACTTCTATTATAATTAGTGTCTTTATCAGTAGATTGTAATTGGATGCGTCGCGTTAAAAACTAGATCTTTTGTGTTCTGAATGTGTAACCATTTTGAATTTAATATGTAGCGCCTGCCACGGTCACTAAAGTAAACATTTAAACGCTGGTTCTACTGCTCAATTAAAATATGAAATATATCTATGACCACGCGATATTTATGTTTGTTTGATATAAAAATTCAATTCAATCGCTGTAATAAATACTTTCGTGATTATAATCGAGAGGATGCGCAATGAGAAGAATCTATAGTCTCCATTTTTATGTGTTTTTATTTCATAGTTTATTTTGATCGTTAAAGTTGTGAATAAGCCGTGCATTTGTAAAATTAAAGTTCATAAAAGATTGATCAACCAGGGTTTTATTGATAACATGCGCGAGAGTGTATAATTTCGTGGCAGTTTGGAGTCCGTCAAAAAATAGCCGAACACTAAAACATTATATGGAACAATGAACAGAAACCAATGGCCGACAATTAACTTGCGCAAATAGATGTAAATCTACAGAAAACAATTGACCACTTTTTGCAATGCGGATTGTTAAAAAATGTGTTTGCTTTTGCGAAAAAAATCTAAAAATGTTTTCAACGACCTTGTAATAAATGTATACGCAATAGTTTCGGGTGATCTAGGTGGTCGCTGGATGCCCAAATGTTTTGCAAAAAAATCGTTTTATGATTATTGTTCAATTGTGTTATGGTTATCAAAGAACGTACCGCCCATTGTCCTTTATCTTTTTGTTAGATTGGTGACAGACCTTCTTTGGATTTTTTAAACTCATGAAACTTTTAAGACTATTACTTCCACTCGGTTAGATAGGTTGGTAGTTGAAATTAAGCACCTCTGCAAATAATTAATACTTCATCATCATCTGCCTAGCCTTTTCCCAACTATGTTGGGGTCAGCTTCCAGTCTAACCGGATGCAGCTGAATACCAGTATTTTACATGGAGCGACTGCCTATCTGACCTCCACAACCTAGTGACTAGGTAACACGATACCCCTTGGTAAGACTGGTTGTCAGACTTTTTGGGCTTCTAACTACCCGTAACGACTGTCAAAGATCTACAAATGACAGCCGGGACCAACGGCTTAACGTGCTTTCCGAGGCACGGAGGGGACTTGGTATGTAAAGATGGTCACCCATCCACGGACCAACCGCGGCAAGCGTAGCTTAACCTGATCGATCGACCCGTGCAGCTGTTATTACTTAGCCAAATAATTACTACTTACCTACCTTTAAAATTTTCCATTTTGATCAAATTGACGCAAAAATTTTGCACTGATTGGAAATCACAAGAAAACGTCACTCGTACAAATAGCGTATACTTTACAAAAGAAAACGTTTGAACCGGACAACACGCGAATTTCTGGATTAACCTCCATACTTTTTACTAACCATGAAAACACTAGCAACTAGAGTATGTTAAAAATACAAATAAAAAAATGCAAGTTGTGCCCTGTTGACCACCTGACGTTTTACACATTAGCCTTTAAAGAACATGTTCTGTTTGGACGGTATTAATTTACAACGGGTATTTAAGGCGAAATGCAGGAGATGTGGCCATTCAGTATGTCAAACCATAATGTAAAGAGCATAAATAGGGACAGATTAAAAGATGGAAGACTTAGATAAAAGTAGATTTGTAGGCACACAGACGGACAGACAAAAAATATATACAATCAACTTTTGCGTACGGGAGTGAAAACAACTGAACCAAAAACAAAATATTAAAAAAAAACATGAGACCTTATGACAATATTACACGCTTCAACCAAATAGATTCGCTTTGACTTAAAGGCTCTAAAAAGAAAGAAAAATAAGTTTATTTGTCAAAGAAACAATCACTAGCACAAAACAGAAATATGCGGCAGCTGCTGGCACGTTATGACTGTGATAAGAAGGCTTCCACTCAGCATGATGCTATGGGGACCCACAGCACAGTGCTGATTTTCAGTGGTCACCCGAAAAAGTCGTACAGAAACCAAAATAAAACAATTGATTTTTTTCAATGTTGGCTATAGTTATATAGCCAACATTGAAAAAAATCAATTAAGTTACACGATTTTATTGCATTATCAAAATTGTAAAGCAAAAGGGAACCGTGTATCTCTGCTAGTCTACCTATTGCTAAGAACTCAACTTAGATAAAAAAAGTTATATAATCCACATAAAAAACAGATCAAGTATTTCCGGTATTATATAAGATTTAGCACAGGAAATTAATAATTAATGTGCAACGGGGTGCATAGCATCGTGCATGTCTATGCACCTAATAATTCTAATACTTAAGTACTCTATTTAATTCTAAAAAGGTCTGTTACGTGTTGAAAGAAAAATATCAGTTGCGGAACTGGTATATTTTTTCCGTTTGTGTGCCGATAAAAATTACACTACATAGGATTGTAGGGTTGAATACTATTGAGAATATGGCGAATGAAAGTTTGAATTTAATAATGTATGTATATATTTCTTGAAGACAAAAATCCCAAACGAAGCAAAAGGAGTATGTTAGCATCGTGGCAGGTGGCGTTTATGTATGGCTGTGTGGAAAGACCCAAAATCGCAGTAGCTCTCTAGTAGGACTCATATGAGCCACGCGTCTATAACTCACTCTCGCGAGGAAAATATTTCTCTATTTCTGTCACTTTTCTCGTTTCCCGCCATGCAGCGCTGCCATACAAAATACTCCACTCGTTCTATCAAACGTGATAATTATTTTCTCGAATTAATAGCTCCTTAGTTAGGAATTTTGACCAAATCTTATGTGTTAGCAAAAGTCTTTTATTTCGTGTATTTTATCATTTGATATTAATGTTTCCTTTTCTTTATTTCCAGATGTTAATGCGACTACATCGGCCTTCAGCTTCACATCATCTTCATCACCTTCATCGTCACTCTCATCGTCATCTCTATCATCATCCTCCATGTTCGTTATTTCTACTTCATTATGATAAATACTCAGTAGTAAATAAGATGTTATACGACTGATATATTTCTCAAGGAATTGCACATATCCTTCATGCATTTTTATTTTTATATAAATTATTATAACTTTAACATAAGACGATGTTATTTTGTTCACATAATGTATTTCCGATTTCTAGTTGTATTCTTTTTGTGTCAATAAAGTAACATCGATAAGAACATAGGTTAAGAAAATTGAAATGACAAGCAAAAAGAGGCAAAGGGATTTTGAATGGTTTTCTTCACCCCGACTGTATATTATTTAGAGAAACCTTCAAAATTGTACCGCAAATTATATGTAGAAAAACATTATTAGCTCTAAGTTCTTAGTTTTGTAATATTTCGGCTCCTTGAATACGTAACTTCCAACACAATTCGAGTTACCATAATATACCTTCCGCTTAATAAATTGTAAATAAAGTAGCAATGCTTTTTCAGTGCTTCTCGTTGGCCCCTTAGATTTTTACTTATAATTCTGTCTAAATATTAGTATATTCTATTATTATGTAGATAAAGTAGATAAGACTGCGTTAAATTTAAGCGGCTACTTTTAAAAATTCAGTGTTGCCAATAAAGACTGAATTATTAAAATTAATGAATTTAACCTCTTTCGTCCTTCTTTTGGTAAAAAGGCCCAGAAAGGATCCCACCCTAGCATATTTGAAATGTATATCAATGTAAGCGAAAGTAAAGGCATAATATAGGGGATAATAAAGATGTTTATATTATTTTGAAACTGAGTTTTTATTTACTTTTATACCCATAAACAAAATTATATCGCTCTATGTAAAATACTGGTATACAGCTGCATCCGGTTAAACTGGAAGCCGACCCGAACATAGTTGGGAAAAATCTAGGCAGATTGATTGATACCCATGAACAAAATTGTGTACAGTATTGATACAGAAATGGGTATAGTATTCAAGTAATATCGGTATTAATGGTATGTTATGCCAAATATAGACAATAACAAAATAGAGAAAAACCAAATAACATACGACGCAGGTATAAAAGTAGCAGAAAGTCAAAAAGACCTATAAGAAGAAACATTTCGAGCAGTTACAACTGATAAAGGTGACTACACACACGAAGACAACTGCCATCTCAACATAAAAACAAACAATTGTAAAAAACTTTGCCAAATAGATAACCTTACCATTATAAGTACGAATGAACAAAAAAATACAAGACAATCGGCACACATTCGCAATACAAAACATTGTAAAATACCTTCATTTGTTTCATAGCCATTATTGTCAAAAGCTTTGGGTACTTACAGGTAGATTCGAAAATATCGACGGATACAAGTGACGCGGGTGAGCTACGAAAGGAATCCTTAATCGTTAAAAATAAAATTGCATTATAAGGTATCTTAGTTGATAAATAATTTTAGATTTCATCAGACTTAAATATAACATAACATCACGCCTGTTTTCCCGAAGGGTTAGAGGTGTCCCCACATAGTATGCCCCCATTTCGCCATTTGTGTTTAAGTCCCATGAAATAGAGTGCAAGCCTATTGCCATCAACCGGGCACAAATCTAGACTCCGGGCTGCTACTGAGATATTCCCGTTGAAAAATACCAAACCAGAACCAGAAACCAGGACCTCATGCTCAGCAGTAGCGCTTGCGACCACTAGACCAACGAGGCAGTCATCAGAATCATATCTGGAAATCGTAGGAGAAAATTATAGTGGAAGCATAAATATCGTAATTCTAACAACTGTCCACACATAATATATGAAAGAAAACTTGTAAAAATCGGTCCATAGAAAGTAGTTCTATGGTCGCAGGAACCAACATTTAAAAAAAGGCGATCAAAATGATAAAATGTTGATTAATAAAGACTTCGAAACAAAACTTAGAAGAATAGAATACTCATTATTATGAACACCATACAATTTACAAATATAAATGTAGAACACACAGATAATACATAGGTAGATAGACAGATACACAGGTTTACAGATATTAATGTCTCTTACTTACAGGAAGACCAAAGAAACACTTAATACTCAATACTCAATTCTTTATTGCAGTTAGTTGCTTATTCTAGTTACAGAGGCCGTGCACGAAAACGACTGATTTTTTGAAAAGTCGAGTTCTTTGTTTCGCATGAAAGGGATTTTTCAAATAAATTAAGTATTCATGGAAAATCACAAATATTCGCAACAAGTTTTCCGAAAAATGACGCGAGACTGACGATTGATCACTTTTTTACGAGAAACTCCTTTTGATTTTGAACATTTAAAAATATCATCAACATCATTATATGGTCATGCAATATCTTCATTAAGTAAATTAAAGGCGAAATAAACCATATTTTCGAGAGCGCAAAAGTGATGCAACTAACAGGTGCTGTGACTGACACGAATAGTTTAGCACTTCGAAAACTGTACTTTTATACTTACACAGACTTCGTCATGATCAGCTTATAATGTTCCCACTGCTGGGACACATGCCTCCTCTCGGTGAGAGGCAGTGGGCCGTAATCCACCACGCGAGCCCAGTGCGGGTTGGTAGATGTCACATGTCTTCGAATTTTAATTACAGACTTAATGTTTCAATAATTTCAAGCTTTCTTATAGTTAAATAAGTTATTGACGAAAAAGGGCATTTTTCGTGCAGGGAGCCTTAACCTAAACTACTACAAATAACTAACTCAAACATATAAATCATAACACTGACAATATACTACTACTATAATGGAAGAATCCATTGAATTATGCATCATCAATATACTAAGAATCTCGCACATATCTGTTATACAAACAATACTCAATGATATCACTAAAGATAATAATATGACCTACGACAACAATTCGTCAGTTGTGTTCACTGGCTTCACTTCTACGAGTACTAATTACTAACGGTACATCGTCTGTTGGATTGACGTATGATTTGAATCATGATAGTCATAATAGGCTTTGTTGATTGATGTCTAGTTTGAAAGGAGAATCATGTTTGATAGATATAACAGTAAGATCCAATTCCGACTGTCTTTTGAAGTCCTTTAAAGTTTAGTCCCGATCAATTTCCTACTTTAGCACATATTTGTATATCAAAATGCTATTTTTCATTCAGACATCTATCTGCATCTGCCAAATGGTAAGCACGTGTCTATGAAAATGACAAATTGCAACAGGAAACAGTTTGTTTAGAAAATTTATTGGATGCTTTAAAAGATGAGACATTATACTACTTACTTCGTCATGATATAAACGAGATGATGACAATATCAAATGAATCGCAGAAAAAACAATTGTTGGCGGTAAGGGTAAGATATAGAAACCGTGGTAAATTACGAAGCCGCAGAGCAGGTAAGTAACAGCGCTCGAACTGACGTAATAAGAGTTCACGGTGACCCCCTGATGACATATAACACTACAAATGTCAAGTGTATTCGTAATTGCACTCAATGCTCTTGATACGCTATCGTAAAACAATAATTATCAACTTTAATTAAGGCAATGTAATCTGATTAACGGACATACTCGTACGCGTACAAAGAGGAGTATATACCAAAATCCTGCTACATTGAAAATTGCGCGGAAATTCAATAAAATGATAACAAAGTTTGTGTCAATGTTCATGTAGAAGCAAGTATTAATGACAGAACCAATGTTGATACCCACTACGCGTATATAGATAAATAGGTACAGCTAGCAAGCAATGATTACATCGAACACGAAAACAAGAATGAACTTACACAGATATAAGCCTCCAATTAAATAATCCTTACATACGTTGAGAATGTTCATTGTATAATCATTACCAAGATACATACCACAAAATAAGTACCGTAGGAACAAAAAAGTGACAGACAAACAACAGAAGATACCTTCGATACGAAGACCAAACAAATATAAATAAGTAACGTTACCAGGAGCGCATAAATCATAGGAGAACGATAAAGGCCAACCGTTAGTCCTAAATTCCAAACCAGCCACGGTATAATCGCGACCACTTACGAGATAGGAGCGACTATAATAAGCTATTACCGAAGTACTAACCTTTTGATGTATCGTTTAGCGGTATCCATGTAAGCTAGCCGACTATGTAGGGTTGGGACCCGTTAAACTGAGCTCTAGTGATGTGCTTGCAGTTGCAGTATCGATGAGTTTGAAAAGGCATAGACAAAGGCATTTTGGTTACCCAAGTAGCAGATGTAGAAAAACAGTAATGCGTACGACCTCAATGGTATTTGCTATTCAAATTGTTTATTTCAATACGAACAATTAAATAATGATGTTGACATAAATGTGAATATTAAATACATGCACATGACATAAACAACTATTCATTAATTCTAAAGATCTGAAAGTATAATATGTACAATAATATTTAACACTTAGGTACATAATCTTCAGCTATCACCAACCAACACTCAAAAAATATGGTACTTTTTTAATTGGGTAATTGCTAGACCTTCGATCCCTTTTCCCCCCACAAAATATCGCAACAACAAACAAACAACCATCTAACTAAGGCCATAAACATCGACTATCGATACTTCGGTAGTGTGCAAGCGCATGCCGCGGCAGGATCAGGGATACGCGGCCACTGGCGCAGTAGGTCGCCGGCCGCTCGGAATGCGGAAGGGCGTCTTCTCAGCTACACACGCGCGACCATAAGATTTGTCCAACTCACGATAACTGTTCTATCGATTGTAATCGTAAGATGTTCCTCTGTCTTATGGGAGCCTGGTAGTTGGATTGCGAAATTATTAAATGTTTTTGATTGAAGTGCTACGGATTATCGTAGCACGCAACATTTTTCGTAGCAATTTCCTATATTTTTATTTTATTTTATGTTTCCTATTGACACTGTTATTAATTTTTAAATATACTTTTCGGAGTTTTTTGTTGCCATATCATTTCATTTTGGATTTTTATAGTCAAAGAGTAGGTACTGTAGGTGCTTCTTTTTAATCATAATGCGATCAAATATAAAACAGTGATAAGAAATACTGGAAAAAATTGGAAGATAGCGCTTATGACAAAATAACTATAAAGAAATTATACTGTCCTTGCCTTTCTTTGCCAGAAGGGAAGCAATACTGATTTGCAAATCACGTAAATAAGGAAGCTTTTGCAACCAATTTCAAGTGAAATGAAATCCGCAAGAACTGCTTAAGAAATTAACAGATCATAAATTTTAATTAGCGAACGACTAGCGAGTTCAAAAGGTGAAGTTCGATACTTTCGACCCTCAGACACAGTTGTTAAATCTTAAAGCCGTTTAGGGCCCGATCACATGTGAAATGTGGGCAAGCATTCGTTACGTGTGAATTGCATCGCTGCAACTTCTTGCAGTTGCGTTGTGGTGACAAAAAAGTCAAATCAAATGGTCGACGGCGACGCAACGTTGTGTTTGCGATGTGGCCGGCCGCTAGTTCGCGTTCTCGTTGGTGGTTGCGTTGTGACTGCGTCGTGGCTTTGATGTGGTCGGTATCGCCCACACGGTTGATTTTGACGGCCAAATGTGGTCTGTGGGGAAATGAAATGAAATTGTTTATTCTGTAAATAGGATATCGGAATCACTTTTACACGTCCAATAAATTTTTTATTAAAAAATAAACTAGATGAGTTCGGCGTTTCCTATCTGACTACTCAGAGAAGAAAGGCTGAAACAAACTCAGACTCTCTTTTAAAATCCAGACATAATCTTGGTCAGGCTATATGAGGATCATGTAGATTAATGTCTGAAAAGGTCTTTTGAGAAAAGAAGCACACAGATTTGAATGGACCTGTCCAGTCAGTGCAAGCATTTGTCAGTAATTTTGTTGTTGTTTTGTGGTTGTGGTTTGGTTATGGTAGGTGTGATCGGACCCTTAAAGCAGGTTCATAAACATTAAATTGTTGACATGCCAAATATGGTAAATTCGTGATTTAATGTCAACGCGGTTGAATGTCGCTGTCAATAACAGACAGCTGTCATCTGACCTTTAATTGTTGTTCAAAATTTTTAATCGAGACTTTGTTTTCTTGTAAGTATCAGTTACACAATTGGATATTCATCGGACATCAGTTTTCATTGAGTTATTAAAACTGCACTATACAAGCCGGTGTAGAGAGCTGTAATTTTGTGCAAAAATGACAGCTGTGTTTACACAAAGTATTGAAGTTTTGTTGATATTTAGCCTATTTCTATTCCAAGTTTTTTTTAAATTAGAATACGTACTATATGAAAAAATATGGATTTAGAATTATGAATTTGAAACTTCTATGAATTCATCTTCTTTACTACTACCTCTAACTTTTCAGTTATTGGCAAAAAAATTGCATACTGTCAGAACAAAATAAAACACAAATTCCTCACAACAGTGCATGCATTACCAGTTCAAATAAAACGTGCGTAATCGTTACTTGTATCGTAAAGGAACATTACTTGTCGTTGTGATACGGTTCTCGTAACTGTAATTATCTATAGTCTTCGTTTATTTTTGTTGCTTATTTTAGTAAGTATGTATGTATTTATGTATATATTATTTAGGATATGTATATATCAGTGTATTTATTCTAGTATACCTATAATATACTTATTATTTGCACCAACGACAGCCCCATTTTATGTCCAGGCAAATCACTGTCCATTCCAAGGTTGCCTGGAGGTTCCAAGATTGCGGAAAGCGATAAGGCCGCCTATTGTATATTTTGTAGTGTTTGTTTTTTTTTTTTTGTTATGCATTTTTGTGGTGTACAATAAAGTATGTATAAATAAATAAATAACAATTTTCAAAAGCCCAATTTACAGCCAACAGTACAATATTAGTAATATTTACAAAATATTGATAAGTTCCTACATAATTCTAGAATAGTCCAAGATCTATCTTCGAATAAATCTCGGAGCAGAAACTCCCTCGTGCACCCGTCTGTAACGGTACATAATATAAGTAAAATCTTTCGTAGGGCGGTCGATAAAAAATGGAGCTTGTCCGGCCTATCGCCCAAAAAACCATAGTCCTGTTAGGCAAGGGTACTGACCCTCTGGGGTGGAATGACCTATTTAGATTGAATGGTGTCATTATCGGATGCATGGCGTTTTTTTAAGACGTACAATGACGTCCATGTTGATTTTTTTTTTCTTAAGAAGTCATTGATTTAATAAGTGTAACGTATTGCTTTGATTAAGGATTGTAGTTTTGTTTAATTTGGGTTTTGAATGGAAATGTATGCTTAATATAAAATTGCATTACGATTTTGGTTAATTTCATTGTAACAATGCGGGCGTTTTCAACTCAGTTAGTGCATTTTAAATTGCCGTGATCATGCACATTTTTATATTGTTGTCTATGTTTAGGGAATTTTTAATAACCTATTTTTAATAGGTCAAAAATCAATCACAGTAGACATAAAAACTTTTTACAAAAAAAAAAACAACCGACCTCAAAAAAAAAACACTACAAAGTGAAAAATAACTTTAATTTCGGAAGTCGGTGTCTTGGGTTTTGTGTTTTGGTTTTTTGCCACCGACTTCCGAAATTAAAGTTATTTTTCACTTTGTAGTGTTTTTTTTTTGGAGGTCGGTTGTTTTTTTTGTAAAAAGTTTTTATTTTTCACTTTTTAGTTGTGGTACCTACCCCACACACAATCGAATACCACTACCTGCTACCAGCGACAGAAACTTATCATATCATCTACATACTAAGTGGGAAAAAAATACGTATTTTGTGGCTAACTCAAAAACTATCCAAGCAAAGCACACCCTTTCAAACAAAAAAAAATTTTCAAAATCGGTCCACAATTGACGGAGAAATCGGTGGACATACACAAAAAAAAAAAAAACAAACAAACATACGCGACGAACATATAACCTCCTCCTTTTTGGAAGTCGGTTAAAAATGGCGAAAATTAACACTAGCAAAAGGCACTCAATAATTACAAATCATATTACAATCGCTTCTTATCTTCAAGTGATTATAGTTGAAAATGTTATAACTCCTGGTATGTTAGTATTATTAAAATCTAGTAAACCGTAGAAATAATGAATTCATAAGTCAGTTATTGTACTAGTAATGTAATAGTCACGAGTGTAGCTTGAACACAATCTTAATTAAATAATCAAAATATTAAATAAACCGTTTACGTTAGGACTTGGACAAAGGTCCGACAATGCGACTAAATAGTCGTGTCCGTAAAAACTGTTCTGTGAGCAATGTGCCCTGCCCATTGCCACTTAAGTTTGGCAATTCTTCGGGCTATGTCTGTTACCTTGGTTCTCCTGCGGATCTCTTAATTTCTGATTCGATCACGTAGGGAAACTCCAAGCATAGCCCTCTCCATTGCCCTTTGGGTGACTTTTAGCCTTCTGATAAGGCCCATTGTGAGCGACCACGTTTCAGTACCATAGGTCATCACTAGCAACACGCACTGGTCAAATACTTTCGTCTAGAGACACTTTGGTACGTGGGACAAGATGGACCGATGACCTTGTGAAGGCCGCAGGAATCCGCTGGATGCGGAAAGCATAGAATCTAGAGAAGAAGAAGATATTTTCGTAGGTAGTAACTGGTTGTCAGACTTTCGGGCTTCAGACAAAAATCTAAGAATGACAGCCAGGACCACCGGCTTAAACGTGATTTTCGATGCACGAAGGAGTCAAGATGATCACCTATACACGGTGCGACCGAGGCAAGCGGAGCTTAACCTGATCGATTGGCTTGTGCGGCTGGACCCACGTGGTGGATTACGGCCCACTCCCTCTCAGCGAGAGGAGGCTTGTATCCCAGCAGTGGGAACATTACAGGCTGATTATGCCACATACTGGATAATAATCAATTTCAAATATCGATAAAAACTCGGAACAACACAATCAGCTATATTTGCTACTTACTAAACCATGTTTGCAAAAACCGCCATTTTTTACATCAAAAGGAATGCAAACGTAATCATTTAAATAATAATTAATTCAACAAAGATGATAGCAATTATTTATTCATGTTGAATATAGACGCCATATTATAATGTGTAGGGACAAGACGATAGTTACTAAAATTAGCCTTCACCTGCCCGTTAAAAAGGGTAGTTATGTAAGATAAAGATATTTAAACGACATTTTTGTTTCTTTTTATCTCGAGACTACGAATTTTTCTCTCTGGGTTCGTTTGAGGCTTGTTCAGATAGCAACATTGTTGCCGATTCCCTTTTTCACAAACTAAACTAAATTTAAGTTCAGTGCATCTTTTTCTTTCTATTTCATTAAGAAAAGAACAGAAGATAAATTTTAGTTTAGTCCTGTCAAATTAATCAGCGCCTGTCACTACTCCATACAAGTTTAGACGTGACTAAAAACTTTCCAACTAAAATTACATCAATTTACGTCAAGCGCTGATTAATTTGACAGGACTAAACTAAAATTTTTCTTCTGTCCTTTTCTTAATGAAATAGAAAGAAAAAGATGCACTGAACTTAAATTTAGTTTAGTTTGTGAACAAGGGAATCGGCACCAGTATCTAACTTTGGCCCAAAAAATCTAAAGTAGTTTCTAAAAACATTATTAGACAAAATGGACAGTCCCTTTATAAGGCACTGGGCACGGAGGCACGTGCCAACGTGTGTTGGGCCACGTCAGTTTTAGTTGTTTTAGTTTGTAACAGTTTACTGACATTGTTTTTAAGTAATTGTTACCAACACTATAGTGTGCTTGTATGTGTAGTCCGAAATAAAGAATATATTATGTTATTATTTAACCAAAGAATTAGCAATGCCATTCAACGTGGCAATGCTGCCAGTGCTCTGGGCAAATTTCCGGATGATAGCGATGCGGATGAGTACTTCGACGCCTTTTGTATAGTTAGTTAGTTGTGTTTAATATTGTAAACATTAGTTTCTTAATCCTTAATAAAAAATGGTCAAGTTGTTCGTACCTATACTCCGTTTGAAATAAGAATAGACATTTAAACAAACCTTTTTTACAGTCCATTCAACCGATTTCGACTTCTATACCGTAGACATAAGGATGGCATTAAAAGCAAAAAAAGTGGTTACAAACCAACTGTTTACTGCAGCTGCCATTTGTCATGCGACCAACGCAATAGTAGTCAAAATCGGTTGAACGGCCTGTAAAAAAGGTTTAGTTAAATGTCTAATCTTATTTCAAACGGAGTATAGATTAGTCCACAACGGCACATGCCGAGAGAGTAATGCTCATACATTTTCTATACTTAAAACACTAGCAGCACTCATTACTACCTATGTTTGTGTCGATATTACTTGAACAACAAGATTTAAGATTATAAAATATTAGGCCCAATTGCACATTCTCTCACTAAATATGGCCTAACGCATTTTAATATACCTATTTAAAACATCATTCCGTCTCTGTCATCTCCAAACGATTGACCGAAACAGAACGATGTTTAGATACGTTTAGTGTTAAAAGTATTTAGTGAGTTGTGATGCAAATGGGCCTAAATGTATATTTAAATCTTTTCAGGAATTCACTAAATTCCTGGAAAGTCAGTTTAGTAAATAAAAACTGATAAATTTACTTATGATACAGGTACTTTACAATTTTAATTCCAGCTATCTTTACCCGTTTTATGTAAAAAATAAATACTTGCTCTGTAGGTATACGAATGGTATCTACCAAATGAATAAAATTAAAAGATGGCTAATGGTAATTAGCAAAGACAAATGTAGAAGCAAACCATAGACTATTAAAGTGACGTATCCTTTTTGAGATGAGAATGTGCGGAAAAGTAAATGATAATGTTTTTTGTCTAATTGATCAAAATTAATGTGTTATAAATTACTAGTACTTTGGAGAATGGATATAAGTAGCTATCTTGACTACAGATGACTACGAATTTGTCGTTTATGGGTCGGTGTAAGTGCAGGTGCAAATTAGTTTTTTAATAGGTACTCATAAACGTAAACACTGTTTCGAAAATAAAGAGCGATAAAATGTCACAAATAATCATTTATCTCTTTATCTGCCCATGTAGATAAAAACAATCAACTTCCAAAAAGACACTAGGTACAAAGTAAAAATTCAAACAAGTTTACAAAAAAAAAAATACTTACGAAACTTTTAAAGTAAAAATAGGTACTTGCATAGAACACTGATTCGTAACATAATATAAATAAAGAGCATAACCGCGTTTACAAAACCTTTAAAGTAAAAATACTTGCATAGAACATTGATCCGTAACATAATATAAATAAAGAGCACAATCGCGTTTACGAAACCTTTAAAGTAAAAATATTTGCATAGAACATCGATCCGTAACGTAATATAAATATAGAGCACAATCGCGTTTACAAAAATGAGGTATCGTCATGGTGTCGCGAAATCAATGGTTTAGTTCCATTTTAAAAATGCCCAACGCTCCTAAAAAAGTTTTCACTTCAAAAGAACTGCTTATTTTCAGTAATTTTGGTGCTCTCCCTATGCAATATTGTTGTGGTTTCATAATATCTTTCAAGATTTATCTCTGAAACAAATCTTTTGTTTTGTTGATTGCTGACCGCCTGAATAACTTATTAGTTCTATTCAGTTCTTCGTGGAGATTCTTGCCCGTTCTTCTCCGTAGGAAGGTTCCTATTACGCTTTGGAATGGGCAACTAGCTTCATCTTTCTGACAGACCGACCCCTTGACAATTCAAAAGTACCTGGAATTGATTTACCTAATTGAAATAAATACTTTGAGTTTAAATAAAATATACATATGTAAGCCGTATGCAGTCTGTGTGTTTTACTATAAATACTCATTGTTTTTTTATATAAATAGGTACTTATTTAAATACTAAAAAGAAGATTAAGAAGACCTACTAACACAAGATCCTAAATTTTACGATCTTCATTATCTAAGAATTAAAAAAATTTAAGTGCAAAATCTAGTTTTGAAAAAAACTAACAGCTTAATTAGTGAATTAAGATAAGTAATTAATGTGCGACAGATGCCTGTGACCATTGCAATTAGATTATATTTATTATCAAGCACGCAAATTAATTTGGCTTACCTATACTGTTTATTTTCTGAATGTGTAAAAATACTGGCTAAATAGGAGTCAAACTTCGGAGTACCAAGAAAAGTTTTATATACCAATTTCAAATACGTGCCAATTAGCGACAGACACCTCCATAATGTCACACAAAATCACCACGCGAACCCAGTACATGTTGGTTCTAGGACACGCTAGTTTCCCCCGAGGTTTTCTTTACCGTAAGTACCTCAATGGACCAAACTTACGATCCAGTGGGTCCCGCTTAGTGGCAGACGTCATCACGGCAGGCCCAGATGGAGATGGCGGGATGAGCTGGACTCCTTTAAGAAATATTGGTCCTTGGAAGCTCTGGACAGAGAGAGGTGGAAAGAGAATAGGGAAGCCTTTGCCCCAGCATAATCAGCATAAAGTTCCCATTACTGGGAGACACGCCTCCTGCTCTCTGTGAGAGGGAGTGGGCCGTAATGCACAACGCGGGCCCAGTGCGGGTTGGTAGATGTCACATGTCTTCGAATTTCCCTAGGAAAATAAACCTGCCAAATACGTTCAATAAAACGTTCAACAGACCAAAAAGTGTGAAAACTACAAAAGATCGGATTGAATTAGAAATACAGGTCTACATGAGAAGGATTCCTTATGATCTGCACAAGATTATGCCACTTTTGTATCGAGGATGAAACTTTTGTCATGCTGCAACTATTGAATTGACAGTTCTCATAATAAAAGGAGTAAATAATGCTTTACTAAAAAGAATTCAGTAGACCCTAGTTTTAAGGATATCAGAAATGAAACCTCTTTTTAAACTTGACCCATAAGAAAACGAGTCCTTTTGTGACGTGACAATTGATTTGAAAGCTTTTAAAAGTACCATGTAGGAACAAAATCAACAATTACGTTGATGAGAAGCTCATACAATGTTGTAAGAACATTCCTATAACTAGCGTACTGCGTTTAAATGTTCCCGAAATAATACCATTGAATGCATCTCTAGCTCGATCAAACGCTTTTAGTCCTTTACCGGTCCAATAAAAACTCCTATTAATTGCGTAAGCACATGTAATAAACTTTTGGATTGGTTAAAAATAACCGGCGCAAGAGCACCACCGGTCGACTCAGTATAAATTCTTAAAAAACATAAACTTCACAGGCGCACTCGGCGTCCAAACAGACTTTAAAGACACCAACTATTTTTGAATTCGGAACTATTCATATTCCAATACGAATCAAATTGGAATTGCCGCCAAATCTGACGTATGACTTTTTAAATTCGGATACACATCCTGAAATCTATGATTAGAACTCGATTCTAATACACAAAAAATAGAGTTTAGTATAGTTGTTGAGTATTCGTGTAGTTGAATCATTATGGCGTGTGCGAGTCCGGCTAGGATATAGGTCATTGCTCCCCTAAACCTGCAGAGTAGTCAGGGCAGTTCATAAGTACTTCCATGTTTAAATTGCCCAACTTGTATGTACTCTCTGTACAGGATGGCTCGGACATTACTTACTTGCTCGGCTCGACGACTGACCATCCTGCCGGCCTGCCGTGTTGATAACATCTAGTTTTAGAGCCATTCCTCTCGGGAATTAGGACTATAATTCTAAGAAGGATAAGGTTTTGAATTAAAGGACACGAGTCACGACATATATTTGTGTGTGTATCCGAACTTTGTTGTCAAGTCAACAGTTTTGATGTTATTTTAGAGATAAAAGTTTGTGATATAACTAAAAGTAAGCTTGAAATGGCTTTTGAGGATCATTATGATTATGCAATAAATAAA
Organism: Agrochola lychnidis; assembly: GCA_963680765.1. NCBI lineage: Eukaryota > Metazoa > Arthropoda > Insecta > Lepidoptera > Noctuidae > Agrochola > Agrochola lychnidis. The sequence continues at coordinate 7,682,402 of OY796869.1, read as the reverse complement.
AAATACGAGCGTTGAGATTTGCGCAAATAAAGAGAAGTCATGAGCAGTAAGAGAAGTGGGGCTGTGGATGATAAAAATGGTAGGAGGACTTCAAAGAAACTGTCATTCTTTTATTAGAACATATAAAACGTGCAGAATAATGAACGAGAACAATCTCAGAAATTACATAAACAACTGTTGTTTGATTTGAAACGTATTACCTAAGCAGGTAACGGTGGTTTATTACTGCATTTTCCCCATAATCGATTGGTTATCACATAATGTTATACATTACGAAACAACAGCGGTAATTTTCGCATAAATATTTGGATTTTCCGCAAGTACCGTTTGTTGCATTTCCGTGATATTTCACGTGACCATTATACGTTGCTACTGTAAGCAACTAACTTTGCTGCGGCACTCGGGGTCGTGTATTGTGTTTAAATTAAAGGACTTTAGAGAACACAAGATTATATTTAAATCAATAATACAAAGCAAAAGACAATATTACGCGACCGACGCCATGGGCTCAACTAATTTTTCTTACATTGACAAATGCACACCATATAAAAATCCTAATTTAAATATATAACGTTCGAATGTTCGGCTACCATAGCGTTCTTGCCAGCCTGCATAATGTGTGAGGTTGAATTCCAATAAGTCCTCACATGAGCTACGCCCCACTTGAATAAAGGGATCAGGCAGAGACCTTTATTCAAAGTATCCGAACAATCGTACCCTTCCTGCCTATACCTAACAGAAACGTTACCTAACGATGGCAATTAAAATACAAGGTGAGGTCTTTCTCTTGCAGGAGAAGGCTTAAGTCAGAACGTACGAATCGCAAAGTCCTGATACCAGGTTAGGTATCAGCCAAGTTAAATGACAATATGTGCTAACAGTGCACAAAAAATTAACATACTTCTGCTTAAACCTCACTGTACCAAAACCACCGCAAAAGATACAGCAAGCCTCTGACAACGAACAAACAGATGTGACAGTTCACATCTACCCAGAGGGGGTTTATGAAAATGAACTCTAACATCCTAAGCCTCAACTCCATCGGACATAATTGAGCCAGAGGGAACGAAGGATCAAGAAGTAAGCGCTCAACAACATTAAAAACTCACGACCATACTCCAGAGGGAAAATCTCAAAACCTCATATTATCCTCACAAGACTCACTCTTTATCGAATGTCAGTAAGTCCTGACTAAACTGTGAGACCTCAGTCATAAGTTGAACCAATTGTGTCAACTAGACACACCTTGCAAGGGCTATGCCCCCGTTAGCGAGGCTGGTGTCAACCAAGACAGAGTACTTCCCCTCCCTCCATAAGGGATCACAGTTTCCAAAAATATTTGCCTCTTCTAACTCGCATTAATAAATTCTGGAGTACGTTCATGCTAATTTAGACGAAACGACACATAACATTGAAGACGCAGACAGTGGCTCATTCCCTCCGACTTCTCAGCGATGTGAGGAGTGACAATACCTCACTCGCTCCCGGCAGCGTCCGATGATTGCTCCCCATAATATGAAACGAGAAACAAGTTATAATGCATTAGAATAATATTATATAATCTTCACTAAAATAATGTGCTAAAATAATGAAGTCTACATCTAAGTGTCATAATATAACAATAGAATAAGTGACAAAAAAACTAATAATTAAATTCTACTATGAAAAGGTTTTAATCTATTGATATGTACAATATCTCTAAGTCTTCTGTTATTTAATCTCCTAATAACGTAATTTACATCAGATAACCGTCTTATTATTTGATAAGGCCCTTTATATAATCTACATAATTTAATGCTTTTGTCGGTTGTACGCCTGGGCGTTTACACCATAACTAATTGATTTGGAGCAAAAGTTCTTACTTTTGCTTTTCTATCGTAAATGGTTTTCTGTTTTAATTGTGCTTTTTTTAAATTATTTAGTGCACAATTAATTAGGGCATTATGATGCATCTGTCGCTCTGTATAATTAATTACGCGATCATGACCATCATTGTTAACAATCATGTCGGTACGAAATAGGGGTTCCCTAGCATACATTAACATATAAGGTGAAATTCTAGTGCTTGATTGCTTACTGGAATTATAGGCATAACATACTAATGGTATGTAACTACACCAATTTCGTTGGTCAGCAGAGACATACATGGAGAGCATCTGCGTTAACGTCCTATTAAATCTTTCAACTAGCCCGTTTGACGCAGGGTGAAATGCTGTGGTAAAACATGATTTGGCACCGAAATAACTTATTGTTTCTTTAACCAACCGTGATGTAAAGACTGAACCTCTGTCCGACACAACTTCCTTAACACCCCCTAAACGACAGAAAACGTCTTCGATCAAAAACTCGCTGATTTTTTCAGCTGTGGCCCTCGGCACTGCTTTACAAATTGCATACTTTGTAGCATATTCGAGACATACAATTACATATCTATTACCATTCAGTGACTTTCTAAAAGGACCTAACAAGTCGATTCCTACTTTTTCCATTAAATGGGTAACTGCTACTGGTTGCAATTGGGCCACTTGTTGAGATTTCTTCCGCTCCTGGCACAACACGCAGCTCCTTACATACCGATCTATTTCATTCTCTGCATTTTTAATAAAGTATCCTGCTCTAAACTTTGCTAATGTTTTGGCTAGCCCTAAGTGTCCGCCGGACCAGGGATCGTCATGTAGTTCATGCAAGATGTCCTGTAATAATCTTTTAGGGACCACTACTAATTCTCGAATGCTATTCGACCTCTTAGCTTTTCTACACAAAATACCATTTATAATGCTGAAACCTCTATAGACATTAGAATTATTTGCTGCCATCCTATCTAACAATTGTCTGCAGAATTCATCTTCTAATTGTTCATCCTTCATCTTCACTACTTCGATCTTATAAATCTGCATACCATCTTCTTGACACGTTTCTGGTTTCTGATCCTCTTCTTCTTGACATAGAGGGTTCCTACTCAAAAAATCTGCTACAACATTATCTCTCCCTGCGCAGTGAATGATATCAAACTCGTAAGACTGGATGCACAGCGACCACCTAGCTAACCTTCCATTCATATCCTTTCTATCTCTCAACCAACACAACGCCTTGTGATCTGTAACAACTTGAAACTTCAGGCCCCAAAGAAAATGTTTAAAATAATTTAATGCCCACACCAATGCTAGGCATTCCTTTTCTGTCGTCGAATATTTTTTTTCACTGTCACTAAGTTTCCTCGATGCATAGGATATTGGATGCATGATATCTAAACCCTGCATAAGACAAGCTCCGAGGGCTTCTCCGCTAGCATCGACGTAAAGGCGGGTCAGCATATGTTTATCATTTGAATAAAAATGTAATATAGGTGGGTTATTCATATAATTAATTATCGTGTCAAATGCCTCCTGATGCTTCTGTGACCAACAAAATTTTGTACCTTTTTTTAATAATTTTGTTAAAGGTAATGCTATTTCAGCGAAGTTGTGGATAAATTTGCGATAATAAGAAAACAAACCCAATATTGATTTGACTTGTTTTGTATTGGTGGGAGGTTTCAATAATTTTAATGACTGTATTTTTTTTTCATCGGGTTTAACACCTTCCCCTGAGATTCGGTGCCCTAACACGGATATTTCATAATAACCGAAACTGCATTTATTCGGTTTTAAAGTAAGGTTTGCTTTCTTAAGTCGCAGTAACACGTCTTCCAAAGCTTCTCGGAATTCAGAGAAAGTCTTACCCCAAATTAAAATGTTGTCCACATAGCAGATGGCATTCTTGTATTTAATACCTGCTAGGACCTTGTCCATCGTTCTTTGAAAAACAGCCTGACTCGTCTTAAGGCCGAATGGTAGAACATTAAATTCATATAAGCCTGCTGGGGTGGCGAATGCCGTTTTGTGTTTATCTTTCTCGCATAAACGGTATTGCCAGTAACCTGAATTTAAATCTAAGTCCGCAAAATAATGTGCCCCCGATAAATAAATCATAATATCTTCAATGATTGGTAAGGGATAACTATCTGTAATAACTTTTTTATTTAATTTACGATAGTCAATGCAAAATCGCCAAGTTTGGTCAGGCTTTTGCACCAATACTACGGGCGATGCATACGCGCTTTTAGATTCACGAATGACCCCGTTATTTAACATCTCTTCCACTTGGGAATTGATAATGTTGAGTTGTTTTGGTGAAACTCTATAAGGCGGTCGATGAACTGGAGTTTCATCAATCGTATTAATTTCTACTTCTACTAAATTACAGCTACCTAAATCTGAGGCCTTAAATGCAAAGTTTTCTCTATATGAACAAAGAAGTTCTTTTAGTGCTAACTTCTCGGTGTTTTCCAATTTTGGGTTGATGTTCAATTCGTCCATTGGATCCGTACTTAATGATGAAATCATCCTCTCATCATTTTCTTGAATCAATTTTGAAAAATAAAGATAGTCGATTTTTGAAATTGTTTTAGAACTTCTTTTTTCTATAGGTACATGGCCACTTATGACAGTATTATTTTTTATTAATTTGTCATTGTGGTTTTGATATACCAGGGTATTTGACATTGTCGTATCATTTTGATCAGAAAATTTACAAAAATCTGCACGGAAACGACCTTTTAATATTAAACAATTATTATGAAAATCTATGACTGCACCGTATTTGTGAAAGAAATCCTGTCCGAGGATCAGTTTCTGGTTTATGTTTTGAATTACCACAAAACTGTTAACAAATACACATGAGTCCACTATAAAGCTAATCTTCGTTTCTCCAACAACTTTTAAGCATGCACCTGAAATTGACTTCACAAAATGTTTCGCATTGTCACTGGTATATTTGAGGTTCAGCTCGAACATTAAATGCTCTGATATGCACGAAATTGATGCTCCGGTGTCTATCAGCGCAGTATAGGCCTGTTTAGCTATAATCACATTAATAAAAGGGTTATAATTACTTTGCACATCGTTTTCTTCTGGGAGACGATCGTTTCTGGACACAGCCTGCAGCTCCCAGTCATCCTCTAGCGTCTGTGTCCTTGGTAGTTTGGGTTATTAGGATTTTGTGGGTTTCTTGTACTGGGGGCAATTGGAGAATGATTATTTCTATTCGTAAATTGGTATCTCGGCCGTAAGTTATATCTCGGAGTGTGGAAAGTTTCCGCATCTCTACGGTCGCCTGACGAGCGTGGAGTGGTCGCCGCAGAGGGTGATGGCGCGGGGCTTGATGGTCTTGTAGCCATCGATGGTCTTTGGTAATCTACGAATGACGGGTGTTCTATTCTTACTTTGGTCAAAATACCTTTCGGAGGTTGTAAAGGTATATTTACCACCTCATGGTGAGCTTCCTCAAAAATTTCTTTTATTTGTTCGAGGGTGGCTCTGAGCTCAGCTTTTGACGCATAAATTTTTGTCCCCAGTTTTAATTTATAATCTGGTGTAACCCCTTTTAAAAAAATCTTTATAAAATGTTTCTCATCTTTGATGTCTGCTTTAAGAGCAAGTTCTGCCAATTTATAGAAGAATGCAATTACGTCTTCATTGGCTTCTTGGCGTGCGTTATAAAATTTTTCCACGTAGTCTATGCTAGTTGGAAATTCAGCTTTTAATAGGTCGCAAATTGTTTTAAACTCTAAATTTTCTTTGTATATCAATTTAAAATACGCGAGAGCAGGACCTTGTAAGTATGCTCCTAATATGAGCGCTAAATCATTCTCTGGCCACTTATTTATGGCCGCCACAATACGAAATTGGATAAGAAATTCTTCGAAGCAAACTGCACCAGTGCCTGTGAAATGTACGTGTGACATGGTGCAATTCTTTCGTAAACCACTTAGCTTCTATCTCCGGCGTGGATCTCGTGTCTTCTTCAGCTCTCCGGAACTAGCTTTCGAAAGGCGCCTCCACCAATTGTAAGCAACTAACTTTGCTGCGGCACTCGGGGTCGTGTATTGTGTTTAAATTAAAGGACTTTAGAGAACACAAGATTATATTTAAATCAATAATACAAAGCAAAAGACAATATTACGCGACCGACGCCATGGGCTCAACTAATTTTTCTTACATTGACAAATGCACACCATATAAAAATCCTAATTTAAATATATAACGTTCGAATGTTCGGCTACCATAGCGTTCTTGCCAGCCTGCATAATGTGTGAGGTTGAATTCCAATAAGTCCTCACACTACCTACCTATAGCAATGTAACTGGGTACGACCCCGTCCTAATCGATAGCGAGTAGGTACGCGATAATTGCGCTCTTTTAAGATGCTGATAACCTTAAGCATTCACTTGTAACAGAACATCGAGCATTCGCCGTTTTTAAATTTGTCGAACAGAACAACGAACAGAGCCAAACATAGAGCCAAACATCGCTACGAACATTTTCACGATTATTCTAGCGAATGCTCGTCAAAAAATATTCTTCACGACGATGTCAAACTTGACGGTCGCGTGTGGATGGCTCGGCTCGTCAAAAAGCTCGAAGCAAATTTACTGTCCTTTCGCTAGAATGCTTGCTAAAACGCTCTCGTTTATTTTTCTGTAAAGTAACATTCGCTAGAATGCTCTGCAAGTGAATGCTCAAGTTTATCAGCACCTTAATATGAATATGACGTTCTCGCGCGATCAATCAAGTCGCGTTTGTACTTCATTATTCAAACAAAAGATCACGTCAATATCGTACCTACTCGCGGGACGGTCGCTTTCCGTTAGGACGCGGGGTAAGACTTGGTTGAGACTCGCACAGACCAGGAAAGCATGGCACAAAAGAGAGAAGGCTTTTACTCATCAATGGGGGCCACGGGCCAATGGTATGATGATTACTGATGCTTTGCACTGCAGATTACCTAATATGGAAATGCAGCAATCGAATCTAGAAGTCGAAATTTGACAAAATGAAGATCAAATCTTTTTCAAATTCGACTTCTAATGACGACATCTTAATGACGCTACAAGAGATTAAATTACAGTACACACATATTAGAAGTGAAGAGGTAAATAAACAACAGGAAATGTCTGCACTAGATAAATTAAGCATATTTAATTTAAAGACGATAGGCAAAAATGGACAAAGATCATCATTCACTGGACGCCTGAAGGAGGACGTCGAGGTAGACCGCGGCGAAGGTGATGTGCCAATCTTATCATGTTTGCGGGGCCAACATGACCTGAAATCACACAAAACAGAGAGATTTGGAAGGAAAAAAGGGAGGCCTTTGCCCAGCAGTGGGACACAATATTAAAAAAACTTTTTACAAAAACAAAAACAACCGACTTCAAAAAAAACACTACAAAGTGAGAAATAACTTTAATTTCGGAAGTCGGTGACAAAGAACGAAAATTCAAAACCAAAGACACCGACTTCCAAAATTAAGTTGGTTATTTTTTTTTTTGTAAAAAGTTTTGATTTTTCACTTTTTAGTTGTGATACCTACCCCACATAAATTCGAATACCTGCTATGTAAATAACAGTGACAGGAAGTTATCATATCATCCACATACTAAGTGAGGAAAAAATACGTATTATTGAAGCTAACTCAAAAACTACCCAAGCAAAGTTAATAAAATTTATATAGGACCACTTCTGAAGTATGATCTACCAAACAAAAAAAGAACCATCAAAATCAATTCATAATTGACGGAGTAATCGCGTAACAAATATAAAAAAAACATACAGTCGAATTGAGAACCTCCTCCTTTTGGAAGTCAGTTAAAAATAAAAAACAGTGGCACTCCGGGAGTGCCGACAGAAGTGAAAACTTGATAAAAAATCGGCACGGCGCGGTAATCAACGCGTTGATGTCTTTTACTCCACGCACCGCGGTAATCAACGCGTTGATGTCTTTTACTCCACGGTGTCGATAAATTGATTTACAGTGTCGCAATATCAATGGTTTAGTCCCATCTCAAAACTGCCCAACGCACCTAAAGAAGTTGTCACTTAAAAAAATCCCTTTCTCGCCAATACGCATCTAAAACATAATATGATATGATATATGATCGACTTTTATAGCTCGCGCGGGAGAGTAATAAACCAATAACAATTTTAACGCCTATAGTCGTTAAAATCTATTGATAAAGACACCATTTTGCTGTACTTTACAACAGTCTTAGGCCAATGAGAGAGCTCCTTTTGGATCAAAGTTAAAGATGGACTGGTATTTAAATAGACTAATTTCAGTTTTGGTAACAATATTTCTGGTAAGTTGATGTCTTGCTAATTAGTTTTTTTTTTAAATTAGAAACAATCGGTTTCGACTTGTGAAGAAAAATTTAAAAAAATACCGTTCCCCCCTTATCTCCGAAGTTTGAATTGAGAAATTTCTGCAATATTATTCTATGTGATAGAAGTTTATGAAAAGATTACAGAAAAAATAAAAAGATGTCTCTAAATACCACACTTTTTCAGAAATCATTAACAAAAATTACATTAATTCAACTATCGGTCAAGAGATGGCGCTGACCTAAAACTGCAATATTCGACACGGAAATGTGCAGTGTTAAAATTCTTTGACGAATATAGGCCTCGTCGATGAAAATTTAAAATGATACGGAACCCTCGGTGCGCGAGTCCGACTCGCTCTTGACCGGTTTTTTACCGGTAAGCGTTACTATAGCAGCCGAGAGCTGCAAGCAAGAATAGTCTTTACGGTGTTCGGATATGTTTGTCCGCGATGGTACAGACGCCAGCACATCAGGCTACTACAATCTTTCAAGTTTATTTAATAGATTTTCAACTTTATCGCTGAACTGTAAGGTTCAAAGTCAATTGGGAAAATTTGACAGTTTCGGGTAGCTTGATAGCCAGCACATCAAGCTACCCGAAACTGTCAAATGTACCTTCCAGTGAGACTTGGAATCAGAATTACGAATCTTCCAGCACATCCAATTACTAACTAAATGATACAATGGTGCCGATTCCCTTGTTCACAAACTAAACTAAATTTAAGTTCAGTGCATCTTTTTCTTTCTATTTCATTAAGAAAAGGACAGAAGACAAATTTTAGTTTAGTCCTGTCAAATTAATCAGCGCTTGACGTAAATTGACGTAATTTTAGTCGGCAAGTTTTTATTCATGTCTAAACTTGTATGGAGAGTGACAGGCGATGATTAATTTGACAAGACTAAACTAAAATTTATCTTCTGTCCTTTTCTTAATGAAATAGAAAGAAAAAGATGTACTGAACTTAAATTTAGTTTAGTTTTGTGAACAAGGGAATCGGCACCAATATTAGAAAAAAAAAAAAAATATTAGGGTTAGGTTAGTTGGTTGGTTTAGGTTGGGTTTCATATTCATTCATTCATTTATTTGCGTTCCACAAGGTAAAAACAAAAAGCTTAAAGCTAAGAGCCATTGTAGACCCTGTCAGGGCACAGCAAAATTTATTATTAGATTTAGATAGGTAAATACAAGTAACAAAAAATTAAAACAAAACTATACATGAAAACTGCATTATCACATTCGCATAAAAGTCAATAACAATAACATAAACAATTCTATTTTTGGTAAGTAGGAAACTATTTTCCTAAAATACTATTATTGCGTTTATATGTATAAAGTTATATTTACTTAGGTAATATTATTACAAACATTTAATGAAACATTTTTGGTATATGTTCGGTTTTTTTTTTTTTCTTTTGGTGCGTAAGTTTCTGGTTTTAATATTACCATGCTACTTGTATAATAATATTATCTATTCGGAAACTTAGTTTAAAAGTCAAGAAGCCGAGATCACACTACCGCAGACAGGTTAATAGCCTTGGTATTAAATAAACACCATAAAATTACTCTCCGTTGACGTAAACAATTTATAGAGGAACCACGCGCTAAGATTTTTATTTCAATTCCCATATTAGATTGAAACACATTATTTACAGAATCCAATCCTTATAATGAACTTGCTGACGTGTTTATTGGCTTAGAAACTTCATTATAATATTATTACGATAACACAAAAATCAATTTGACTGTGTTTAATAGTATTCTTACTCTTGTGAACCTTTCTTGCGTACTTATATTGAAGTAACTGAATCTTTTGAAAAGAAAAACCTCATTTTAATTGAAAGTAACTTGTTTTCGTAAACGATTATTTATGACAAATTTGTTTAATTTTGACAGTTCAACAACATTCATTGCGTTATTTACGTTGCTGAGCAGATTTTTTTTTTCCAACTTATGAAGCAATGGATTAGCAATCTGTTTCAAATCGAAACAGATTGTGTTGTATTACGCAATTAGGGTACAGGATTGGTTCATTTTTAAAAGGTATTCAAGGTATCCTTATATGGAATCACGTTAAAAATTGGACCCCTAGTAGACCATCCATTACAAGCATTGTTTCAACACTGATTAAAAATGTAGAAATAATTAAATAAAAACCAGCGAAGAGCGTGTTGGACCACGTACAATAAAGGGTTGCGTGGTTGGGATGAATTTATCCCATGGACAAACTTAACATTGTAGTTGAAAAACATGTTCTCCCATACATTCCAACAGCATATGTAAGTTTGTACGCTCAATATTGGGAGATTTACCATGTTATTTTAAGAACATAGACTTATTATAGGTTTTCCTGTAATCTACACAGAAATACTTGTTGTATTTTTTTTTAATTTTAGTCTCAGTAGTTTCGGAGATAAGGTCAATATTCACCAATTTTCTTAAATATCTTGAAAAGTGTTTATTTTAAAATTATATAAAAACATTATTTGCGATCCTCACAACAAGCTCTTTCATTTGAGATGTCACACAATACAGTTTCCAACTTTTTTTTTTTTCCCGAAAAGTGACCTCATATTCAAAATTTATTTATTTTCGTTATACGTCCGTGACTGGGTCACAGAAATTCATATGTGTACCAAATTTCAATTTAATCGATCCATTCGATTCGGAGAAAATTAGCTGTGACAGACGGACAGACAGACAGACACACGAGTGATCCTTTAAGGGTTAAACTTTTTCCTTTTGAGGTAAGGAACCCAAAAAATTTGAAATAATTAAATATAACTGAGAGACTACTACAGAATTAAACTTATACCTACAAGTATCCACTTGGATGCCTGTTCATTCATAGATGGGGTCAAAAGGTCCGAAATCCGGCTAACGATGACAGGTAGCGCCACCTCACACGTTGACTTTAAACTATCGGCGCCATCTTGATAAATGAACTGTCAAGCACCCGTCAAAGTTGACAGTTGATAAGGATCTCTTTACCTTCAAGCAGATTAATAATCTATTTTGATTGTTTATGTTCTATTGTCAAGTCGTATTATTATCTTTTAATTGGTACATGTTAATTGCGTGTTTAATCGCTATAAGTCCTGAGTCTAACATGTTTTAAGAACATTTTATGACTTGTCAATTTGTCTTTATAATATCGAGCCTTGTTTTGAATAAATTATTGAATTCTAAATATATTCAATAGCCTGTGATGCTATCAAGTACTGTTATTTTAATAATATACAGTAAAAAAACAATTTAGTTGCTCAAAAATAACCTAAAAATAAAATCATGGAGGTAGGTTTAGAGCGCCAAAAATAATCATTTAAATTTTTTCAATACCTGTTCCTTTCTACTTCTTATCTTTAAAAATATGGCGACATTCGATTTTTTAAATTATACTCAAAGAAGGTTTGCGGCGAAAAAGTTTAGATGTGTTTCCGGGTGTGAAATGTGGTCGGACCATTTGGTTTCTGAACGCAACGGCGAAAAAATAAATTGGGATAAGTCCGAAACATGTCTTAACATGGATTCCGTGTAAGATAAAAAAATGCGTGATATAATTTAACTTACTGATCGATAAAATATACACTACTAAAGGTTGATTTTTAATTAGTCTGAGGAATAAAAATGGCGGTTTGACATTAGCATTTGTATAGAAAATAATATATGTAAAGCAGTCATATTTACCTATTATTTCGATAAAAGTTATCTGAAAGGGAAAATCAGCCCTAATTTGGATTCTTTTAAATGTAGAGCAGGCATGAAACCCATGAAACTAACCGCATACATTTGTCTTCTGACTTATTTCAGACCTCGGACTCTACATCATCATAATATTTTGAGATAGACCTGTTTGATTCCTTCCCTTTTCAAAGTGGGTTCTAGCTGATCGAAACTGAATGCCCTATCAGTCATTTCATCGTAATCATCAATATCTATTAAGTCAGTGTACCGTATTTTTATCTCACGAAGCGACGCGCGCTTTACTTGTGGTAAATAAATGTAACACGCTGTGAATGTGTATGTAAGCGTAAGCGCTTCTCGGTAACGTCCGAAACACGGGCGAAGTCGGAAGAGTGTGTGTGTGTGGATGAGTGTGTATTATGTGCTGACGCTACTACTCTTCACACACACATTCACAGCGTTTTTATATACTTGGTTACCTCAAGTAAACCACGCGTCGCTTCGTGAGTTAAAAATACTTATAGGTACTAAGGTTTGGTTTGCAACGAGGTTCCTACGAAAACTGGCACTCCTTTCGAAGGTGTCTACAATGATTGAAAACAAGGAAAAAGGCCGCAACACCTCCTTAAGAACATACTAATACACTGTTTTAATCAGCAACAGTTTTCAAACGGTTAATTTACAGCAAACTACAATCACAAGTCGACATAATATCGTATTGAATCATGTATTACCGAATTCGCTCGAATCAAGGGCTTAAAAGCGAAATGCATCGCCTTGTGCAACTTGTTACTATTACTGCTGTACACAAAGGCCTGTGTTTGTTAAATAAGCACTTCCGAACATAGGGTCGGCCTAGTACTAAACTCGATTAATGGAATATTAAAAAACTAAATGAACGCCATCTGTTCAATCATCGAAAAAAAATCACACTGACTACTGATTCCCAAGTCACACTCTAAGACACTTGACACTTCACACACTAAGACACACATACACACACACACTAACACTACACACACTAGACACTTCTCTAAGTTGTAAAATGTAATATGTTTGTAACAATGTTGCCATTTTTAAAATTAATATTATTATTATTGAAAATATGCATCAACGGCATGGGTTTTGGCAGTTAGATATGAAAAAAATAGATATTATTTTCAATACGTTGGGTACCTAAAAGAAAAGAACTTGACTAGGTTGATACAGCTTGCTTCATTTTTACATTAAATCCCTCCTAAATGCATTTAAAAAATGACACAAGTAGCATAATTAAAAAGAGGACATAACAAAAATAATTGATTCATGAAATCATTTCCATTTTGAGCTCAAATTTTTTAGAATTAAAATATTACAGTTGACCTTAGCGAACAAGGTAAAAAACAACTGTAATGTCGCAGTGGATATTATAATTGTTAATTACTTTAGTCGCGCTATCTAACTAACATTTAAAATCTATAAAATTATGCATACAAGAGAAACTAGGAAGGTTCCAATAAGAATCAGACAAAAAAGTAACCATTTAGTTTCTTACTGATTCTTCTCCATAGAAAACGACAAAATGTTACCGTGCATACATCTTCTGACATGTCAATTTTAGTGAAAAACAAAGAATTAAAAGAAAGAAAAATATTTTATTTGGGACACGCACAGGAAATACAAACCGTAAAAAGGAGCATTTAAAATTCAAAATTCAAAAGTCATTTATTCAAACTAGGCTGAGAATCAGCACTTTTCGAAAATCAAAATTACATAAGACAGTCCCCCAAAAACGCCCACCCTTCACCCTTTCTTTAAAACAATTTATTTTTATTTTATAATTGGCAATTCAAAAAAAAAAGGACCTTAGCGAGGCCACAAAGGCTCCTATCTCAGCTACTTGTTTAGAACTAGAATGAGTCTTATTCCTAATATCGATCACCTAAAACATCAGCTCCCCATAAAAAAATAAGAATTTTCTCCTGCGCATACGCAACCCTAAATGAGTTTCGTAATCATAAACGTTTCCGCGTAAAGATGGCGGCTGTTTTTGCGACGTCTCGTCTCTCACGTGTAAGGGGGCGCGTGAGAAATGCATCTTGTATTCTAATAAGGTTGTTGCTTCCTCTAAGACTGAAGAATCTAGCGTTATGTAACTGCTTATGTTGTTAGCGGAAATATTATGTAGTAAATAGGGTTTAGGTTACCTGCACTCTAATTGTATAATACATTTTTAATCGCAAACCGACAGATTTTGAAGGAAATTGCTAATTCATTGCTTCATATGTTTAAAAAATTCGCCTGCGCGCCAACGTAAATCACGCAATGAATTTAGTTGAATTGTCAGAATGACACGCATTGCCGTTGTAAGTGCCACGCAATTACCCCGCAAAATACAAGTACTAATTAGTAAAGTAATTGGAAATTCCAATAAGACGTCTATTTCTCTACAAGTGACAAGGGCTCGACGAATAATGTCGTTGATGCTGGCGTGCCGTGCTATGCGACCTGCGATCCTGCAGCAGGACAGGCCATGGTGCCTGAGACTGTCGACTGCCATTCAACGTGGCAATGCTGCCAGTCTTCTGGGTACGTTTCCGAATGACAGCGATGCGGACGAATACTTCGATGCCTAAGTGTCGTTTTGATTTTATATTTTTTATACAGATAATTAGTTAGTCATTAAAGTTATATTTCATCTTGAAAATTGAATAATTTATTTTCTCTACACAAGTTATGTATGCTAGTATTTGACAATAGTGCACGAACAAGGAGCTAACTTTGTGAGACGTGCCTGAAGTAGGTTAAAATAAAAATCTCGTTTCTGCAGGATGAGTCTTGTGTCAAATCTTCAGTATTTTGATTGCTGTTAATCTTTATTTTCAAATATTCCAATCGTAGATCCACCCTGTGCATCAAAACATGGTCGCGTTTCTTTTTCCTTTTGTAACTTCTGTCACACACAATGTCGCAGTCTTTACTGTTATGGAAACGTCATTATTATTGTGTGATCTCACTCTGCTCAGTATGGACACTTTCGCGCGATTTAGCACGGTCAGGGCAAATCCAACGATTTAAATCTTCAGCTATTTTATTCTACAACATTGATAACGGCTTAAAGGTACAATTCCGTAACCGACTGCAGGCAACAGCAGTAGGCGACGTTTCATCGTGACACTGATTATTTCTATGTATTTCTATGATAGCGACGTGTAGCTAGCTACGGAAGATATTTCATAGAAATACATAGAAACCAGTGGTGTCGCGGTGACATAACATCTGCTGCTGCTGCGTGCAGTCGGCTACGGAATTGTACCTTTTCTGATCAGAGATTCCAAGCAACCGGAAAGAGACCAGGCAACAAGCACAGTTTAACAATTTCCACCTTATTTTGGAAAATTGTTTACAAGCAAAATTATGAAGTAACCCACAACAACACATTAACGACATGTGCAATACTGTTCAATATTTACTGATCGATAAGAGCACGGGTTGATACAAGTGGCAATTTTGTAACTAAGAAAAATTTTCAGAGGCCAAACACTGCATTGTGAGTTACATAAAAAAGTTAAGATGACGATGTAAGGTTACATCGATTCGCACAAACCGTTAAGTCAATATTTAACAAACTAGCTGTGTAATAACTGCGAGAAAAGAACTGTTTTCTGAAATGAGAGCTTGCTTTCCCAGAATTCATTTTGTATTATATCCCTCTTAGATTCCTGTTAGATTTTCTTTGGGCGTAAGGACCCATACGTAATAAATGACTGATTAAGTTGTAACAACCCAATTGTTGCTATCCTGGTCCTCTAAGACTGGAAAATGTAAGCGTATGCCACAATTACGTTGATTTAGATACTTAAAAAAAGAACACAATTTTATATTAGCACACTCAAAACACCAAAATTCATAAAAAAAAAAAGTTTTTTGACTTTCGAACATCACGTTTCGTTCGTAAACCGATTTTTTACCAAAAAGTATCATCTGCTACGCGTGAATCGTTTATCATAGAGTTTTTAAACGCATCCCGCGCAGATAAACATCTTGTCTACGGTTAACGCGAAAAATTAAAAAGATCGTGCGTGTCCGTTAAAAATGATTTATATACAATGGTAGTAAAAAAGGTCAAATATAATAAAATATACTGTGTATAGTGCTAAAATGTTTGTTTATAAATGCAGGTAACGATTTTCAGGTTTAAAAAGAAAGGTTCGAGAAATATTAGGGCTTCTATTAGAATGGAGACTCAGTAAAGGACCATTCATTAAGCATGTGTGTCATCCATTAAATTGTTGCTACCCAGAGTAAACTGTCTTTTTACTAAACTTTTACTGGTCAAAAATGAAAAAAAAAACATTTTTTTTATTTCTCATGCCTAAACCTACATAGGCACTTATGAAATGTCAGAAGCTAGGTGCACGATTCCAATTGGTCGTTTCTTATGGAGAAGAGCCGGCAAGAAACTCCACGGTTACTCTTTTAAAAATAATTAGCTTTTACAATAATTTCAAATAACAGTGTTTATAGGTATGGGAGGATAGTGTAGGTTTTTCAACAAGTACCGGGTACTTAACAAAATAGAAAATGGTCAGCAAATCTATGGTCCACTAAGCTTACAGCGTTCTCACATTTACAAAATAGAAAAGAATCTATATAAAAGATACATTAATTAATAAAAACCTATATATCTCTCAATCCTTAGCTCAAGTTAAATCTGTGATTTAGCTTAAACTTTATTCTTGTTAGCTTCATTGTTTAGCCTCTATGCTCAGCCTCTAAATAAGTTAGCCACAATGCTTAGCCTCTACGGTTAGCCTCCTTAAACTTCATGTCCAATATTGATAACGTCATAAATTGTCTAATTTAATACCTATTAAATTAGCTAATTAATTAATAGCTGGAGCAGTGATAGCCTAGTGATGGGACCGTCAGACTACCCAAGGCACGCACTTCTGACTTTTCAGATCCATTATCATTATCACTTGCTTCAAAAACGGTGAAGGAAAACATCGTGAGAAAACATGCCTGAGAGATATTTCTCAACGTCATGTGAAGCCAAGTCAGAGGCCCATGGGCGGCTTTATAACTCTGACACCAGGTTATTCAATAGCCACACGAAAAGAAGAAGAAATAAATTAATTAATTAATTCTATTCTAAACTAATTTACACAAAACTGCTCCCCTTAAGCTCACCTTAAAATACAGTGTACACATTGTTCAAAAAAACAAAGCAAGCAAAACACGCCCATTTTGAATTGCATACCTTTATCAAGCCAAGGTGTATCTGAATATAATGCCTAGGTTATCTAGACCGCATCTAGACCCAGGCACAGACCATCAACAATAACATACAAGCTGCAAATACCTCAGTAATGTTACGTTAAAATTTTAATAAGACGTCAATTATTATTTTATAATTTATTAGAGTAGGGGCAGAAACAAATATGGCTAAGTATGTAGGTATGATTAGTGAATATGTTTTTTGAAGAATTTTAACAAGGGTTACCTCTATATGCAATAATAAGGTGGTATGCATTTATTTTTAGCAGTTAGGTACTTGAAATATAAACACTTTATTCAAGCTTTATTCATAATATTAACATAATTTAAAAACTTCAAAATCAGTCTAGCCTTTTCCCAACTATGTTGGGGTCGGCTTCCAGTCTAACCGGATGCAGCTGAATACCTGTATTTTACATAGAGCGACTGCCTATTTGACCTCCACAACCCAGTTACTGGCTGGGTAATAAGAAACCCGTTGGTAAGACTGACTGTCAGATTTTCGGGTTTCTGACGACTCGTAACGACTGTCAAATATCCACGAATGACAGCCGGGATCAACGGCTTAACGTGCTTCCCGAGGCATGGAGGGGTCTTGGTATGTAAAGATGGTCAGCCATCCACGGACCAACCATGGCTAACGTAGGTTAACCTGATCGATCGACCCGTGCGGGTGTTATTACTTAACCACGAGCCCCCAAACAAAGGAATTAATTCGCAAGGTAATTAATGTATGCCGCACTGATAATCATAACTCCTAATAAACATTATTCTAATCTTTATACTTTGAATCATGACTTAAGTACCTTTGACGCAAATATAACTGCAATAGAGTTCAAAGTCCACAGGAAGGAAGGAAAATCAAACCATTAATTATTAGCTAATAATGATAAATTATTCATTCGCTAAAGGATCATCGTGCTCCCAATATGAACCTTTGAACAAACCAGAATTTTTGAACCAATACAAAATTCAGGATATATGTTGTTTTGTTGTATGACAAAACTTCTCACAGCATAAATAGTTGTTACTGCCTTATTCATCGGTGAAATCCTAATAATCAGAATAGATAATAGAGCAGAAAATACATCCATTCCATATTTTATCAAAACAAAAACCATAGATCTGTAAAGGTTAAAATAACAAAAAAGTTACCTTAACCGATATTAGTTTAAATCTAAAACCTTTTAAACCGGATTAAGTTGTCTTAACAGCAGATCGAAGTACCAGGGTCCCATGAATGCATAGGTGTCCCTGACGCAACCACGTGGCGTATTAGGAAAAACGATAACATTTTCTTATGTCACCGTTATGACTATTGCTATTAGTTGCTATGTTTAATTGTTATGTCATGTTTAGTAGTAACACGAAGCAAGATGTAGGAAAATGTTGGTGAATAGAAAAAGATAATAAACTTGTTTTTCATCTATTTTATTTGTAGGTACTTAAATTTTCACTTGGTATTATTTCTAACATACATTTTTATAGGAATAAAACTGTCTAGTTTTGTTATTCGTTTGGTGCAACTGCGCAATAGCATTCATTTATTAAATGCACTGCAAATTACAAGCGCATAACAATATAATAACACCCATTGTCTTGACTTCTGTACCCAAAGACTAATATTGGCCATACATCGTGTTCCATCGCTTCATTCAAATCCAAAACTTCCTTCTTGGTACAAAATTACCCAGCAATGGACTTAAAAGCTTGGTCAACATCAGATACCATGACCAACACCCATAAAATCACCATAAACATAATAAAAATGAGCAAGGTGTCAATACAGAAAAACGTTAACAATTTTACTACGAACAGAATTACAATATCTAATAGCAATCGATTAGTTCCTATTAAATACGTATTCGTGATTAGGAATTCAAATAGAACTTGGAATTACAGGTGTAAGACACAGGTGACGGCACGTGCACTTTGCAGACTGATTTTGAAAAAAATAACTATGTACTGGAGAGAACAAAAATGTATGGAGAAGATCGTTTAATAGTAGTTTATGAAACTGTTGCATAATAAGAGGTATTAAAACATGAGTGTGTGTTTAAAAACCAAGTCGTAGGCGAGGTTTTTAATAGTATCACACGAATGTTTTAATACCTAGTTATGTGCAGTTTTATACACTACTTTATCTACTCTCAAACATTGGGATTGAAACAAATACTAAAAAAAAGATCAAAGTTAAAGATCAAGAATAAATTTAAAAATCTACGAAATTCAGTAAGGACTACAAAACAAATGAATCTCGCCTGCACCAGCACATCACCGCACATGCGCTACAGCGGGTGCTGCTGTCCCCCGCCAAAAGTTGATGGAAACTCTTTGGTGATATTAACTTCTTGGATTAGCGCTGTATTGTAATAGAAAAAAATTTGTTTTATGGTATTATTTTGTTAGAGAAAAAGTGTTATAATATGATTCTATTTTTAAATTTCGGTATTCTGTTTATAAAGTATATCAATATAAACTCGTTTTGAAGTTCATAATTCGAATATTACGCTATGAAAGTAGATAATAGTTATTTATACAACTGTTGTATAATAAGGGGTATTAAAACACGAATGTGGGTTTATCACACGGGGTGAAGCCGAGTGTGATAATAGTATCACATGAGTATTTGAATACCTAACAGTTGCATACAAGACTTTATCTACTCCCATGCTATAAAACCTCTATAAAAGTTTCTGAAATAGTTACCTTATAGCCAACATTAAAACAGCCAGTGTCATAGTAACCTTAATATCTTCCAAATGAGTGTTATAATGTTGTACTAAATTTCATTATGCATCTCGAATTTCAAAAAAAGAACATTGTCATGCACACGCGTTTCACTGCCGCAGCGCCGTAATAAAAATAAAAAAACTTATAGGTTATTCGAATTCACGTCGCATCCCGCCATTTTTGTTCGTTATTAGTATTGCAAAATTTTATTACTTTGTTGTTTACAAAAATTAGTGATACAAGCTTTGATAACACACCACCAGATATTTCTAATGCAGCAAAGGACATTTATAACCAATTTTATTAACAGAAAAATCGAGAAAACAATATTGTACAACATCCTAAGTATAGTTTCAGAACCTTTTATAGAGGATTCATATCATGGGTGTAGATAAAGTCTTGTTTGCAACTGTACATAATTAGGTATTAAAACACTCATGTGATACTACCTTATTAGTTATTATTTAATATACAACAGTTGCAGAAATAACTATTGCCTATCTGCGTATTAAAAAACTTAAAACTGACAGACAACGCACAGTCTAAACAGGTCTAGAAGCATAAAATTTTGCATAAAACTTCCATATATTTACAATATAATATATCGAAGGAGAGCAGTGGTGGCCCAGTGGTAACGGCCGCGATTTACAAGTTGTAGGTCGTAGGTGCGAACCCAGACAGACGCTTTACTTTGTGTAAATTATTTCATCACCACTGCTCTCAAAACGGTGGAGGAAAACATCGTGAGGAAACCGGCATGTCCTATAACCGAAAATTCGAAGACATGTGACATCTACCAACCCGCACTGGGCCCGCGTGGTGGATTACGGCCCACTCCCTCTCACAGAGAAGAGGCCTGTGTCCCAGCAGTGGGAACATTTATAGGCTGATGATGATGATGATGATATCGAAGGTGAGTAATAACAATAAGGAAGGATTTTTGAAAATTCATCCCCAAAAGGGGATGTTTTTTTTTCTATGGGAGATCCCATTTGTAGAAGAGAAAATGTAGGAAACGATAGATAGATTGAGTGACAGATGGTTTGGTTGGAAAGGTAGTGAATACTGAGATGTAAGAGAAACTAACAAAATTTTGTATGGTTGTATGGAAGAAATAGAGATGTATGGAAGTAGCCATGCAGCGACGATCCCAAATAAATTATAATAAAGGCAGGAGGAGATTGACGAATGTAATAATTTTTACTTAGTAGATACAATAGGAAAATATTTAACTGATCCTCTAAAAACGTATTGTATTGACCTTCTACTGATGGACACTTTTTTAAATTAATGAACCTCTAAAGACTTTTGCGCTTCTAACGATGCACACTTTTTTTAATAATTGAGCCTCTTTTTTTAACTTTATGGCCTTTTCTCACAGTTGGTCGCGCAGAGACGCAATCATTATATTAGAGTGTTCAATAATACTTATTACATACATACATAAACTCACGCCTTCTTCCTATGGGGGTAGGCAGAAACTACAGAACGCCACCTGCTACGATCCTTACATACTCCTTTTACGTTGTCTACGTTCATACATCTGGTCATACACGCACGCCGTTTGCGAGTACTACGCACTTGGCCTTTCTGAAGAACATCACCAATAAGGTCAGTATAAGTCCTCCTAGGGCGTCCCCGCCCGGCCTTTCCGTTCACATCAGCCTTGTAATGTTTATTAGTTAATTTAATTTAGGAGCAAAATGGGAATTATTAGAGGTTCGGATAAATATATGCCAATATAGTTGTCTAATTTAACTTAGATATATATAAGTAAGATTTAATTATCATATTTAATGCATTTAGATATAAATTGCAATTAAAATTGTTACAGTTTTTATCGGGACAAAAGTTAATTCAAATGACTATTTTCATTACATTTCTCATTATTTTTTATCGAAGTTAAACTTAATTTTATTTTTAATACGCAGTTAAATTCATTATTACAGTTACATTCAAGATAACTTAATAAGTACTATGTATGTTAATTAGATCATAAACTATGACAAACGGTGAAAAAAAACATGGTGAGGAAACCTAGAATTAAAAATTCGAAGACATGTGACATCTACCAACCCGCAATGGCCCGCGTAGTGGATTTTGGCCCACTCCCTCTCACAGAGAGGTCTGTGCCCCAGCAGTAGCAAACTATAACAAAACGAATAGATACACATAACACTTATATGAACATTTATTTTAACATAGTTTTACATTGGGCAGAGATTTTAGCAGTGAAACAAAATCTTCACAAAACACAAAAATATGAGACCTACTTCCGTCAAAATTTATATGTACCTATCTCCTTAAAGCAAAAAACATCATGAAAATTATAATAACATTCAACTCAGTATTATTATTTTCTTTGTCAACGCTAAAAAACTTCAAGACAAGCAAACTTTTTTGGAATAAAAAATGGCTCCCCTGATGTCCATTCCCGTTCTGCCAGTGGCACGTGCCTTAAGCATATGTTCCTCTATAATTGCAGAACTACTAGCCATATGCTTGCAATTCACACATCTATATACACATGACTGCACCCATCTTTCGTTACTATAAGGTTGATTTTCGCGTGTTTCCATGTAGTGGATAAGTTGTTACCACTAAAAGTAGCCGGATACTAGATCACCTGTACAAATTAATGGTCGAATATTGTGTCTTATGATGCCTTTGTATTATTAAGAGTATAGCAGGTACTACATTTGCATATCTAATCGATTGGGGTAATGAGAGCGATTCCCTGAATAAAGTGTTTGCTAACTAGTTGGAGGAATATTAATTAGAAATACGTATTTTAAAGATTTAAGAATAGAACAATACAGGAAAATAATAAGAGTTCTAATTTGCTAAGATACCTAGAAGGCGCGCTAATAGAAAGAGTTCTAAAATTGACAAAAATGATAAAACAATAATATCAGCCAGCCCAGTAGCAGCCCGGAGGCTGGATTTGTGTCCGGTTGAAAGCAATAGGCTCGACCCCTATTACATGGAACTTAAATATAGTTGGTGAAATGAGGGTGTACTATAGATACATCTCTGCCTAACCCTTCGGGGAAATACAGGCGTGATGTTATGTTATGTATGTAATAATATTACACATTGACCCAAAATTACAAATTACAAAAGTCAACTTCAAATATCCGTCGTCCCAAATATTTAGAACCATCACAAGCATTCGACACCTCAAACCATAAACTACACACCAACTTTTAAATAATAGCTCGAACAGGGTAATGAATAAACATTCAGTAGGTAATCGTAATATTCATAATACGGTGATAAAGTCGGCCATGACATTTGCGAAGCAGTTAACACAGCGTCAGCTACTTGCGACGAAATGTATCCATAACCTTATTTCATAGTAAAATCGAAGACAGCAGCGGTTCGGTAATAAAAAAATACAATTATTATAATAACGAAGTCCTATTCATTAAAACTATGTATTAATGATATGATATGAGGTCATAAAACGAACAAAGATGGACCATGTATTGCCAGTCGCTAGTTATGCACACCTTTTAAGAACGTAGTACACATGCCAGTAGCTTGCACTAAAGTATGCTGGTAGCTTGCATGCTTATGTGTTTCACAAATCAGAAGATACATACATACGTAAACTCACACCTTCTTCCCATGAGGGTAGGCAGAAACTACAGAACGCCACTGGTCATACACGCACGCTGGTTATAGCACATAGGCATGCAAGCAATTAGTATAGTTTTACGCAAAACATGTGTATTTGCTACTAGCTTCGGCACGCCACTTCATTCGCGTGGAAGTGGTAAAGCCGGGTCTCTTGCGCGTGTTTTTTCGAAACATTACACAAAAATCCTTACACATAAACATTTGTTTTCATACAAAACATCGTTGTTGCATACACAAATGTGTATGGCCACACCTCTTTGTTGCGATGTTTTTACGAAACATTACACATAAACATTTGTTTTTATAAACAAGTTGTCTCCTGCGTTATTAAAATATTTTTAGATTACATCTACACATTTTGTGTACATGTCATAATGAGTTCCAACGGGAAAGATGTACTTAAAAAGTATCTTTATTCCAATCCATCGTCAATTTATCACAACTTGTTCACAACTATTCACAAGACAATATAACCTCAAAACCTGTGTTGAATGACAGTGACAGATGTCCGCAGTGTACGCAGTGGTTGAAAATGAAACAAACCCTTGCCCTCTTCACCCGCGCGGGGAATTTTTTCCATACAGCTCGGAAAACAAAACCATCGTGTTTGCATACAGAAATGTGTATGGCCACGCCTCTTTGTTGCGATGTTTTTGTGTAATGTTTCGAAAATACACGCGCATGAGACCCGGCTAAATACACAATTACTAAAATAACAGATCCCATCGCCCCACTGCACTATGACTTCGGTTTTCGCTTAACGTTCTTTCTGACTTTTTTTTCTTTTTGTACGGCTCCTAAGGGTCGCAGCATGATGTAAAATAGCCTATAACCTTCCTCAAGAATTGGGCTATCAAATACAAAAATATATTATTAGGAGTGTAGCGCGTTCAAACAAGAAAACAAACTCTTCAGCTTACCAATATATGGTAAAGATTTGCGGCTTAAGGTTGAACTAGTCGCGATCTTGAACTCACTGGTGGGCGTGGCTAAAAAGCACGGTGTCTCACCTGGCATCGTGTCCGACAGAGATAGCATCAGTGATGAGCAGTTAGACGCTGGTCTACATGCACAACGTCTAGTTTGCACGCACACAAACACGTTCCGAACTACACATTTTAGTAAAACGAGAGCGTAAAAAATTACAAAAGTCTTTTGGAAAATCGAGTTTTATGAAAAAACCACTGCATAAATCAATTACAAATAAAGTTTATTGAACTTTTCGATAATTAAGCTTTGTCAGTGCCGACTTTGTTTTGGAGATTTTACATTTCTTTTATAACTTATTTACGCCCAAAGTTGCGTTAAAATTAGCAAGAAAAAGGAACCTTGGTTGGCTCCTAACTTCTTAATGGCTTTTTATATTACTATTTTGTTTCCACACATACAAAATTAATAATGTGACAAAACGAAATCATATTTAATTTTGGATGTACAATATAAAACAGTGGAGTAATATCCCACCGAAATTTTTATGGAAAATAATATCGACTAGTGCAACTAGTAAAACTCCAAAACGTTAAAAAAATTTAGTCGAGTATGTTTAAAAAAAAACAGTTATCATGGGTAACCTAGAGTCTAGAGGAAATTCAACATTGCTATCTGGAACACAATTGACGGAAGTTCGCTTTGGTTCAACTTGATAAGTCAAGGTACTAGTTGTTTTCATTACAGTACGAACGTAGGTATTGACAAACGTTCTTGACATTGAACAACATTATAGCTGTTTCTTTAATTTGATGAAAACTTTTTGAAATAATTTCAGAACTATATCTATTGGTTTCACGTTCAAGTGAATGGTATTTGTACGCCAAAGAATTTCAGTTTTTTATCATACTTAAATCCAAATTACTCCTTGTGAATTTTGGGTTATTCATATTGAACAATTAAGGTTGAATATTCCAAATTTTCACGGAGAGATGTTAAAATAGTTATAATAATATAAACTTTATTAGTATAAGAAACATTATTTCAGACTATATAATTATAATCAGAAAACAAAAAGGAAAAGACAAGTACTAACAACTCATTGTAACAAGTCAATGAACCGATTTTAAATAGTTTTTTTTTTCGATTTATTCGCTGGTTCCTACCGATTACGGGGTGTTCAACTTTACACTACATAGCACATGAGATAACAACTTTAAACGTGCCACTTAGCATTGCTTTACAATTATAGAATGACTTTAATTTCCAACAAGTTAAATATAATAACATAAATTCATAAAATTAGAATAAACAACAAGATTAAGTACGCCTTGATTTAGCTCAAAAGCATTGACTTTCGCAAGAACTTGGTTTTTTACCAGTAAACGATACCAAGAATCCATTTCATAATAGCAAAGTTTAAAAGATAATAATTAAAAATTAAGCAAAATGCCAGTTTAAACATTACGTCAGCCATTGAAAGTGGAGTTTTGGGTCAATCAATAAGAATTACTTTACAATATTCTTTCAAGTATCTTTACACAATTTTCTTCGCTTTTCTATTTTTACTTCTCATTGTGCTCATTTTACTTTTTAATTAGTTTAATTAAACACACGATAAGGCTCACTTTACAATAAAAACACGTTATTAAGTCAACAGAAAGACTTACTTGCTATGTTTTTCACGACTTTAACTTTAAAAAAACAATTAAAAGCATTTGATAAAAGTATTCATCCTAACAAGTTATAGAGATGGAGCTAATGCAATCCTATTCTATATTCGTTTTTTTTTTTTTAACCATACAATATATGTACATTGCTACGAGCCTAGCAATGGTTTACGATGATGATCTTGTGCAAAACCCGATAATACCACGCGGTGTTCACCAAGGGACTGTATTGGGTCCCATGCTTGAATGTGATCATCTTAAGAACTGTTATACAGTAATGGTTCATGTTCTAGCGCTTATTTTTATTTTTCTCATCATCATTTACAAAACTCTATAACGTTTCTTTTTATTTGATAATGATGTGACATATTACACAATCCTTCAAAAAAAATCTATGAGTCTGTAATATATTTTAGTATATAAGTTTAAATAAGTTATGAATATGTAAAAGATCATTATAGTTATGGTTTCTTTAAAATAAAATGTTTATCTAAAGAAGTTTGTTGCCGAATGTACTAGGAAACGCGAATTTAAATCAAGACAAGCCAATGCTAAACTCGATATAGGTACTTTGTAAACGAATGAAGCCATTTTGCAATCACTGCTTCATGTTGTAAAACCAAAAGTAACGCCCTTATAACAATATCGACTAATATAAATTGAGTATTGTAAAAAGTAGTTGAATATATTTTAAGTTTATAAAAGATACTTGCTCTGTTCGTGAGGGAATTGAAAATCAATGAGTCATTTCTTGGATAACTTTAGTAAAAATTGTTCTACTTATAGGTACTATATTGTTTCAAAATGTGATGGTAGGTAGGTACTCTAATTTCAGGATAGAATAGTTCTACTTGTATGCAACGAGTATTTAGTAATTTTATTTTCAATTATGCAAACTATATGTAACTCTTTGATAAAGCCAATAAATAAACACGATAACAAACACCAAAACAAATTCACTATTATTGACAATTAACTTGATTATGTTCTAAATTCAAATAATTCTAACCAGCCAACTGCAACGATTTGAATTAACCGATTAATTCGAATGCTTAATCGATTTTGCACATCGTTCGGTCCCGACCTTGTTAGTCTAAGCTTCCTCTATATATGGGTAAGGGAAAGATTCCACACATCCTGCCAATGCATTTTTGAACGCACGACATGGCGACGAGGCGGGCCTCACCGATACATACCTTTATTTTGAAACGAACCGCTTAAAATACAATAGGGATTTGAAATGTATATTGAAGATTTTATTCCGAATTTCTATATGGTTAGTTTTTGATTTATTCGGTATTTTCTGGATGGGTTGAAACTTTAGAAGCCCTTTGATGACTAAGATTGACGGAATGTTCAAACATTTTTGGCTTATTTTTTCTCTAAATGTTGTATTTTAAATTCCGCAGGAAAGTATAACACATCGTCGGGAAATTTTCGCAATTTTCACCGCGACAGAGATTCCAAATACAAAACAAAATCCATAGACGCAACTTTTTTTTTCAGAGGCAGAAATACCGATACGTTTATTTCAAAGCCGAGGGCTTTCCCTTTCATCTCCATACAAGGTAATCCTCAAGATAGAATTTACGTCGCGTTCCATAGTAAAGAATTACCAGACGTCCTGACCTTGCTGAGGACTTTGCTAAACTACTGCGAACGTTATTTCTCAAAAAATAAAGTCCAAAATTGTCACGAGCATTGTATAGAGAGATCTTAAATTTTTGTTCTGGATTGCCGATCAAACGTACGAAGGTTTTGATCAGTTTTTGTGGTGAGGAGGATATTTTCTTCTTAAACTCGATAATAGGGCTGTTTGCTTCAAAGACAATTACCACTGTGTTATGCTTCTTATTTCAAATCACGACTCTTATAATTAATTTTCTTCAGTGCATTTGTGAATTTAGGTACGTCACTGGAGCTGTGGCTCACACTTTGAATAATCCCATTTTGTTTTCTTTTATACTTACTTTTTGTGGAGAAGTTCGCCAGTTATGTTTTTAAGTCCCATGTAATAGGGGGCGAGCCTACTGCCATCAATCGGGCACAAATCCAGACTCCGAGCTGCTACTGAGAAATTTCAGATAGAAAAACCAAATAACACTTTGCCCGACCCGGGAATCGAACCCAGGACCTCATGCTCAGCAGTAGCGCTTGCGACTACTGAACCAACGAGGCATCTTTTAAGATATCACATAAATAACCAACACATCCTCATCCTTGGTATTTCGTAGATACCAAGTAATCTCAAGACATTAAATATGAGATTATTCAAATAGTAGATTGTTATACGAGGGGCTAAAATAACCCATTATAACGAGGTAGTTTTACTCCCGAGCTTTAACGAGGGAGTAAATAGAAACCGAGTTCAATTCTGAATATTTAACGAGATGTTTTTTTCCGGTAACTTAATTTCAATTATATTACGGTCACCAATTCAATTCGTAATTAGAGAAAATTTCTAAAGATTTCGCGCCAATGCCTTTTTATTTCTTCTGTAGCCGCAACGCAATGCACGCATTCTACCGAAGAGATAGCCGCATTTAGTTCCATTTTCAAAAATAAAATGTTCTTTTTTTTGTGAACCAGTAATAAGTCGAGTCCATAATCATGATTATTTCACATAAGAATAAAGACTTTTTCGTTTTTCAAGGCTCGTTGGAACAGACAAAAATTAAAAAGAAATTATTTTTTCCCCTAGAGCAAGAAATGCTATTTTTTCCCCGCTCTGGTACTCTACAATGACGGCCTTTTTGAGCAATAGGAGTGAAAAATAAATTGCATGAGTGGTTATGTAGTCATAGTTTTTACAATGTCAAAGACTTCTTTGAAAATAAATTTTAATTATGTTTATGAAAATTTGTACGCTTATGACTGTTAAGCAAAAACATGTATGCTCTTGTTATTTTTATTGTATTTGACCATCTTTAATACCATGTTTTTAAACAAATAAATATTATTCTATTCTATTCAGAAAGACGTGGTCAAACTCCAGAACCAGGTAAAGATGACGTAAATTATGCGTATAACATATTAATCGTAAATGCTAAAGAGTTAGAAAGCCTTAAACATGGTGTGCACAACGTCTAAGTTAAGCTACTTCGTTTGAATCCCAATGAAGTGCGGCGTCAGACCTTTTTAGGCATTAGACTGGGCACAGAAAAACTGCGGTCATATTCTGAATCCGACGATGTCTAAAGTAAATGTTATTATACGAGCCGTGCCCCATGGTTTCACCCGCTTCCCAAGGATCGTAGGTTAATGTTAAATAGTCTATAACCTTCCTCAAAAATTAAGCTATCAAATGCAAACAGAAATTTTCAAATCGGACTAGGAGTTTCATAGACAAGCGCGTTCAAACAAAAAAAACGGCCAAGTGCGTGTCAGACTACGCACAATGAAGAGTTGCGTAGTTGGGATGTTTTTTTTTTTCAAAAATGAAGTTAACTTTGTAATTGAAAAAAAAAATCTCCCATACATCGATATACGTCACAGTCAATTCTCCAATTCTCCAACTGTAAATGTAAGTCTGTAATCGCAAAAAAAAAATGTTTGCATGATAAAACCACAAATTAACTATTTTCGGACTTTTTGCTTTACATGAACTATGAGACCTTGCTTCCTGCCAAATTTCTGATTCTATTATAGGTCAACGGGAAGTACCCTATAGGTTTTGATTTTGAAACGACCAATTGGAACCGTGCACCTAGCTTCTGACGTTTCATAAGTGCCCTTGTAGGTTTATGTGAAATAAAATATTTTGATTTTGATTTATTTGCGAGTATCAAAATATGTCGCATAAATGGCCGTATTTTTTTATTACGTTGACTTAGAAGCTTGATTTATTTAGAGCTCCAAGGGAACATAGACTTATGTATTCGATATTAATTTCAACTTGTTACCTCCACGCGTTCCTGAGAAAAAAGGTCTTGACAGACTGACGGACGGTCGACGAAGTGATCCTATAAGGGTTCCGTTTTTTTTCTTTCGAGGTAAGGAACCCTAAAGACAAACTCTTCAGCTTTATTATATTAGTAGGTAAGTTTAAACATAGATTTCCCAAGTTACTAGATAGAGCTAAGTATGAAACATGAAATAGGAAAAATACTAAACGGAAATAAAGTAAAAACAAGAAGTTGGTAATAATTAAGTATTTTACATAAGTAGATACCAAAATAACTAATAATAATACCAATTGTGCACGTAATTCCTCTTATAAATAAAATTTTGATTCATAAATTTAATTTATAATAAGTGCTACCCAATCACAAGTATTTATAATAATAATTAATTATAAAACCAGATCAGTTTAGTGACGTAGTGCGTATATAAAAAATGCATGTTTTAAAATAAAATAAGTTATCCTTGTACAGTTATAATAATATTCCTCCAATATTGAAGGTTTCGATGAAAAATATAGTGACATAAACAAGAACAAATACTCAACAATTACATACTTTTATTATTTTCAGTTTTACATATTGTATTATTGAATTAGTACCTGGTCGACCGAGCTTTGCTCTGGTGAAAATAGAGAATGCTCGTATGTGATAGTTCATACTAATTCCATGTACTTATAGTAAATACTAATTCCATGCTGCTATTATAGCAGGTACTTACTAATTCCCTGCTGCCATGTCATTATTCGAAGATAGCCATCTTGTTCTCAACTTAGGGCGACCGAGCTCTGCTCGAGTGATAACGAATTTCCTCAGATACCTTCTCAGATGTATAATGCCAATAATTTATTGTCATAAAACGTCGTATCGAAAATAGAATCGATACTTAACAAGAAAACAGTATTTTTAACTGGCAAAATCGCGATAATTGGAAAAAATTACACTATCACCTACGCCTTTAAAAATAT
This sequence comes from Agrochola lychnidis, assembly GCA_963680765.1. Lineage (NCBI taxonomy): Eukaryota > Metazoa > Arthropoda > Insecta > Lepidoptera > Noctuidae > Agrochola > Agrochola lychnidis. The sequence continues at coordinate 7,651,419 of OY796869.1, read as the reverse complement.
ATACCTCATCATTATTCTCCTGCCCTTATCCCAATTTAAGGCCTGTTAAGATAGAAGCAATATCGCTGTCGAGCTCGGTAACAATACCGATTCGGTACGCGATACCGAAGCATCAAGGGATATCGTATACCGAGCATCATCTGCCTAGCCTTTTCCCAACTATGTTGGGGTCGGCTTCCAGTCTAACCGGATGCAGCTGAATACCAGTATTTTACATGACTGCCTATCTGACCTCCACAACCTAGTGACTAGGTAACACGATACCCCTTGGTAAGACTGGTTGTCAGACTTTTTGGGCTTCTAACTACCCGTAACGACTGTCAAAGATCTACAAATGACAGCCGGGACCAACGGCTTAACGTGCTTTCCAAGGCACGGAGGGGTCTTGGTATGTAAAGATGGTCACCCATCCACAGGCCAACCGCGGCAAGCGTAGCTTAACCTGATCGATCGACCCGTGCAGCTGTTGTTACTTAGCCACAAGCCCCTCATCGTATACCGAGCGCGACAGTGATATTCGCGTACCGATTCGGAATCGCGTACCGATTCGGGATTGCGTACCGATTTGGTATCGAAACCGAGCGCGACAGCGATATCGCTTATATCTTAACAGGCCTTAATTAGGGTCAGCGCAACATTTGTGTTTTTCTTCCATATTTCTCTATTCGTTCTCAATGGAGAGGGCTATGTTTGGAGTTTCCCTACGTGATCGAATCAGAAATAAGGAGATCCGCAGGAGAACCACGGTAACCGACATAGCCCGAAGAATTACCAAACTTAAGTGGCAATGGGCAGAACGGATGGCCGATGGGGCCGAAAGGTTCTGGAGTGGCGACCGCGTACCGGAAGACGTAGCGTTGGAAGGCCTCCCACAAGATAGACCGATGACCTTGTGAAGGCCGCAGGAATCCGCTGGATGCGGGAAGCACAGAATCGGTCGAAGTGGCGGTGCTTGGGGGAGGCCTATGTCCAGCAGTGGACGTCTTTCGGCTGAAATGATGATGATGATGAGTTCTCATCTCGGTAGACACCCCCTTTTTAGTCAAATCATTTTTCATACAGTCAATCCATCGTTTCTTTAGTTTTCTCCTACTCTTATAAAATATATACCTACCTACACGCAAAGTCGAAGGAAGTAAAGTAAGTAAACTATTCATAACAACGTAGTTCCCATATGGAAAGAACACATAGTTAAAATCGACGCTAAACGATTACTGAAAGCTTAGAAAATAAATAAAAACCATGCATCCTCTTCCGTTTTATATAAGAAAATAATTAAGTACCCAATATGGAACCGAAAACAGCTATTTAACACATTAATTTAATGATGCAACAAAATAACTCTTTAGTTTTGATAATGGCGAAATTTGACAGTCGATCCATAACGGTCCATCCATTGTCTACAGTCGATGCGTCCGCTATTTTTTTTTTGTTAAAAAAACATCCATCAAACCCTTTCTATTTGTGGACATCTGCCGAAATCGATTTTGCATTTTTTTCCACAAAAAACAAGCGGGTGCAAAAAGGTACCTACGTTCCGATAGTTTTTGTGATCAACAACGTTTGGCAAAAACGGCAACCCTTTGATCAAATGTTGGTGTAATCAGATTTCGGCATGTGCTATCTTTTTTTCTCCTTTTTTTTTTCAAGAAACTCGATCTTGAGTGGAGTGTGCCAGTCTTTTGTGGCTGTCAAATGTTTGCTTTCGCCTACCATCTTCCGTGTAAAAAAAATATGGCACGAGTCTATTGTAGACGTCACTTACGTTCCCATTCTGCTCTCAACACATGCTGTGATGTAATAAAAGGGTTTTACAACTTTTTTATTAAATTCCCTATCCTTGAATTGAATCATTAAAAAAATGCAATTAATATTTCAGCGAACACCTTTCGTAGATATATTATTAAACGTAGACAAGCTATCAGATGATAAAAAATAAAGTTTAAAGTTGCCAGTTTCCATAATTTTATTCTTATAAAATTGGTAGTAATGACAAGTTTAACAGCCAGGTGGAAGATTACTCGAAAACGAGGAAGATGAAGATCTTATTGACATTTTTTTACATAAGATATAGCTCCATTATAAGAATTGCAAAAACAAAAACCCCTTAGAATAACCATAAGTAGTAAGTTTGTTGTAGATTAAGTTAAATCGTGTTTAAAACGGTTAGATTATAGGTGCGCCATGTAAGGAGGAAGTAACGCATTAGACTAATCTAAAGCTCTCTAGGCTCAATTGGTCCATTATAGACAGGGCTCGTAACTGGTCCTATGTGGTTAAATAAGACTATAATGTTACCCAGACTGGAATATAAAGGCTACATAACGTAGGCATGATATTTTTAGGGTTCCGTAGTAAACAAGGAACCCTTATAGTTTCGCCATGTCCGTCTGTCTGTCTGTCTGTCTGTCTGTCCGCGGTCTAGCTCCGAGACCCTTTGTACTAGAAAGCTGTAATTTGGCATAGGTATACATATTAATTACGCCGATAAGGTGGTAAAACAAAATTATGAAAAACATTTTTTTTTAGGGTACCTCCCATACACGTAAAGTGACGATTTTTTATTTTTTTATCCCATAGTGTAGGGTATCATTGGAAAGATCTTACAAAAACATTATTAGTTTGTGAAAACCATTTTTGGATTCAGGGATCCGTTTGCAAAATATTAAGCTTTAAAGTGCTAATTTTTGTTAGAGTCAAGTGTCCCCCCCCTGCCAGCTAAATGGTTGGTTTTGGATGTGTGAAAAAAATCACAGCAGTAGCTTATATAACGAAATTAAAAGTAAAACTATCACAGCTAAGTAGACTTTACTAGTTATCGAGTAATAATCGACCAACTTAACTTTGCAGTTGCAAAAATATGTTTTCCCATACATTCCGTATGGGAGAATATGTTTATCAACTACAAAGTTAAGTTTGTTTTTGGGATAAATTCATCCCAACTACGGAACCCTTCATTGTGCGTGGTCCGACACGCACTTAGCCGGTTTTTGATCGTGTTATAGTACCGTGGTACTATCGTGTCAAAAACAAAATCAGAACTTTGACTTAGGGGTGGGTCGTAACGTGATTTTCACGAAATGTAACGTAACTAGTAACTTCGAAGGCGTCATTTATTTTGAAAACATGTGATTTTAGTGGCCAGTTATTTTTACAAATTCAACATGGTGATTCTATTGAAGTATTATTTGCGAAACGAAAATATAACTGATTATCTACGTAATACGTGACATATCACAAGCTTTACGTTTTTGGATCATTTTTTGTAGCTACATAATATGCAGTTACATCATGACACAATTAAACTTTCTTTCATACTTTATTCAGGCTTAGGATTGTCTGCATCGAAAATGTAACTAGTTACAAAATAACGTGTTAACAGTTTGATTCGAAACTAGCTATTCGGCTACATGCTTCGTACCTAGTTATTGTAACTAGTGACGAGAAATAACGCCCATACCTACTTTGACTTTAGTACTATCGTGTGTAGTGTTACCTACATATTTTTCTATAACCTTGTTCATCATCACCAAATTTTACTACACGAGCATTTTTCTAATTAATCACAAGCTATACCTTCATATTATAAATCAATGTTTTTCGTGTCTGTATGTGTGACCGTGTTTTTTTTTCTAAACTACGCAACTACTTTTGATGCCGATTTCACTATCATTTAGAGAATTAATTCCGAAAGGTTTATGTGTATAATACATTACAATTAAACTTACATGTAATAAAGAAATATCGATATTAAAAAAACGAAAAACCGAGCGAAGCAGGGGCGAGATACATCAAATAAAAGTCATCAAGAATTGTCTATAAACCTAGTCATCTTTGCTTATTTATTTTGTCTTCTTTTCATCATTGTAAATCTGTCTAATAATTATTAAAAAAAATAAAAACCCGCCTGCAAAAACACTTATCTGAAAAAAGAAAAACAACCATTATAATCTCTATAGATTTTTCTATAGATTTTGGTATTGCTGGCGCAGTTATTTGTTTTTTCAGATGGCATGTGTGTAAAAAAAAACTAGCTGTCACAATTAAAACAAATCTAACGACACTTCATATTATGTTAAAATCCATCAAGCCGTTTGGGCTACAGAGCATGCCAAAGAAATAAACATAATTATATTCTCGAAAAACAGTAGCATCCTTCTGGGGCAGTCGAGTAAAATAGCTCTTTTTGTTTTTATTTTTGTCAAAGCTTTTATTTCTATTCCGTAATAGATGCCATGCAATTTTCAGCATCCCTATTTTTACATCAGTTTAGTTACATTGTTTTTATTTGATTTGCAACGGTACAATCCGATCAAATGTGTTTGCAAAAAGGATTGTGACATGTGCTCACAAGTACTCACAACATTGACATTACATTATTTGTTTTATTTTTAACCCTTTTAACGAACGCGAATCATTATTGTTTATTTATTGTAGTTAAACTGTAGCCGAGGTAATTTAATTTTAGAAATTAAAGAGGTAAAATTTGTTCGTAAGTTTGTATGTAGGGTAATCTCCTAAACAACCCGTCGGATTTTAAAAAATCTTTTTGCGTTGGGTAGCCTTTTTCTTGAGGAAGGTTATAGGCTATGTAACATCACGCTACAACCCTTAGGAACCGAGCAAAATGAAAAAAAAACTCAGAAAGAACGCCAAGCGAAAACGAAGTTATAGCTCGGGCGATGGGATGCGACGCTAGTGGGAAGATATTTAATTATATAATTAAAAATAAAAAATAATTGTATTTATAAATTTAAATGTTTTTTTTTTTTAATTTTCCGTCGATAAAATTAAGCATAGATATATTATGTGTCAGCATTTTTGCTCTGTATTTCTAGAGAAAAGTTCTAAAGGTAACCTATGAAAAACACAAACAAATTTTGCAGTAGATAGGTACCTTAAATACCTACATAATAATTATCCATAATATCCATAGTTAACTATGTATTTTTGCATACACGCTATACTTAAGTTTTACAGAAATAACCATAAAATAATAATATTCGTAGGTAGTTACAATTATTATCTAAAATATTTACATTTAGCTCGCGCCAAACATCTGTCCCTTCAGGGTAGTCGTCTTATGTCTCTTATGTCTATAAATATAGGGAAACAGGTGCCTCTCAAATGTTATCACCAAAAGTGGATGTGTGTCTGTTCAATGCAGATTAAATACTTACTGTGCATATAAAAGACTAGGTACGAAAATATCGCGCGGCGCCCAGCGCAGTGTCAGCGCGGCGGTATTTTTAAGCTATTATTGCATAGCTTTTATCGCGGGCTTTGAGCGCGGCGACCGAATCAAGAAATTCCGTAACGTAGCGAAAATAAAACCTAACACCCCCCACTCCGCCTACCATGTAATGACGGTTCCCATGACAACGTGATGTTGTCATGGGAACTTAATTTTTGTTTTATGTCATCACGTCATCATCCCAAGTGTAGCGTTGACAAATAGGAAGTATGGAGGTTACAAATGCTATGCAATAGCTTTACCGCGGCAGTCCCCGAGTGCAAAAGGTTTTTTTTTTTTAATTTTGCTGCGTTATGCTGAGATAGGAGCATTTTCGACCTCGCACAGGTCGTTATTATTTTTGTTTGTTTGTTAATTTAAAATGCTCCATTCTTATTTTTTATTACTGTTTGTATTTCCTGTGCGTGTCCCAAATAAAATATTTTACTTTCTTTCTTTCTATATCCACTACCCGTAGTCGTATCCTCCGTTAGGTCCGTTTAGAGGTTGAGTTCTGTATAATCCGATGTTAGTAGGTAAAACTTACATACCGAGACTCCTCCGTGCCTCGGAAAGCACGTTGAGCGGTTGGTCCCGGCTGTCATTCGTGAATCTTTGACAGTCGTTACGGGTCGTACAAAGGCTAAAAGTCTGATAACCAGTCTTACCAAGGAGTATCATGCTACTTAGTAACTGGGTTGTGGAGGTCAGACAGGCAGTCACTCCATGTAAATACTGGTATTCAGCTGCATCTGGTTAGACTGGAACCCGACTCCAACATAGTTGTGAAATGGGAAGGCAGATTGATTTGTAATGAATTTCCTTAATTGCTTTTCAACTCTTTCCATGAATTAGAAAAAGGTTTATGATTAAAAAGTTAAGACGCTGACAACAGCTAAACCGCGGTCATTTTCGGATTTCATAGAAAATAAAGAGAAGCACAATGACACAACGCTTGTAATTTATTGCAAAATATGATGCAATTATCGATTTATTCAAAACTGAGTTGATTAATCGAAAATAAGAAACAACCATTTTCTGCATTCAAATAAGACTTTTTTGTTATTAATTAAAATACCAACATACCATAGGGATAATGTATATCTAAGCAATTTAAAAACAAAATCCCGTGCACACGACCCTTTTTTTTCGTGGGTAAGCGATACTATAGCCGCCGAGCGCTGCAAGCAAGAATAGTCCTTACAGTGTACAGATATGCGTTTCTTCGATAGTACGTTGATATTTTTAATACAGATGTTTTGGATTATTACTCAGGGTAAAAGGTTAGTTTACCGTTAATATGTTTCAAGTATTTTTTTTTTTCAAAATTTGTTTTGGTAACAACCAAGTTCTGAGAAATATGTTCAAGATAAACATTTTTTTCTCCGCCACCACAAACTATATAGATTTGGCAATATTTTTGTTTAAGTCAAGCCTACTTTTACCGTTTGCCTGTTGTCACCGACTTATAGAATTGTAACAGTTCATAGATAGAGCCCATTGATATGAGAGAAAAACTACACATGTTCACATATCAATGACGACGACTGCCAATAACGAAGTCAAAGACAAATAATAAGCGTTTTTGTAGTATGTTAAACAGTAGTCCTACACGGGTAAATATATACTCCTCAATTTAAATTCAACTCCGCCATACATAGCCTTAACACCGATATCGACGAGCAAAAACTAAAACATGAATAAAATAAAACCTCATTTATTACGTGGCAACACTTCGACCTAATACCCACTATCCCATTTTCCCACTGGGTCACCCGAGAAAATTCTATTTAAAGAAATGAGCACAAATGTATAAGGACTTATAAATGATAGATCATCCCGCGTACACGATCCATTAATGGATTATTTCAATATTGTATTGGTCACCTGGTCATCCCCCTCCCCCCTGACTTCATCCCCTGTCAGGTGTGAGTCCACCTGTACTGGCAAGTCTTGTTTTGACAGGTGGACTGGCATTGTCACATAGGATTACTGCGTGCATACCTGTGCAACGAAACTGCGGAGTTTTTTGCCTATGTACTCGTTAAGTGGTTTTTTTTTTACGTTGGCAATACCAGGCACGTTCTATGCAAAACAGTAAATTAATGGTCAGTAATAGCGAATTTATTGGAGCTCAAATGTGTGTGAGTGCTACTGGAAATTGGTCTGACTGTCAGCACGTCCTTATAAATGCTCTAGTTTTTCCAAGTTAGTTGATTAGTTTATTTAGTATTCATTTAATGATTTGCAGGGCTTGTGGCTAAGTAACAACAGCTGCACGGGTTGATCGATCAGGTTAAGCTACGCTTGCCGCGGTTGGTCTGTGGATGGGTGACCATCTTTACATATAAAGACCCCTCCGTGCCTCGGAAAGCACGTTAAGCCGTTGGTCCCGGCTATCATTTGTAGATCTTTGACAGTCGTTACGGGTAGTTAGAAGCCCAAAAAAGTCGAGACAACCAGTCTTACCAAGACGTATCGTGTTACCTAGTAACTAGGTTGTGGAGGTCAGATAGGCAGTCGCTCCATGTAAAATACTGGTATTCAGCTGCATCCGGTTAGACTGGAAGCCGACCCCAACTTAGTTGTGAAAAAGGCTAGGCAAATGAATGATTTAATGATTTGCAGAAGTTAATAGGGTTAACATAGAACGTATCACACACGCTATTACTTAGTAACGTAGGTAGGTAGATATGATGTGATATGAACAACAAAAAATCCCCAAAAATCTCTAGTTCATCACCGGCAATTCTAAACAGGCAGATTTGCATCACCACGATCTTTCTAAGAACTCTTTTTTACTATGTTGAACCTGAAAACGTCTTGCTGAAAACATTTATGACATGACCTTCTTACCATTTTTAACCGCCATTTTGCAATACACGTTTAGTGCCGGAAGCCCTCTTGGAGGACTCACCTAGTCGCATATGGGATGCCGGGAGCCCTCACGGAGGGCTTATTTTAAATGTAGGTTTTTCTTAGCGAATACAGCATTATAAACCGTAAAAATAAAATCTGATGTATATAACACGATTTATTAGCATAAGCGTTGGTTTTAAAATACAAGCAATTTTTACTATCAAAATTTTTTTGTTCATTTAAAAATATTCACAAAAAATTTAAAAGGTTGGAAACTACGTATAGCGACAAAACTCCCTGAAAATACTATTTTACTTCGTTATACAATGTTTTATGATAACTTTAGCGCAAACGTAATGCTGGTGACCCTCCCGGAGGGTTCACTACTAATATGTATGGCGGCATGGCGTATGAGCTCTATGAAAAGTGGGTGGAGTCGAAAGTGTTAATTGGCAGAACAAAGGGCCAGTTTTTCGAACGAAAATTATCGCGAAAATAATGTGACTAATTGTCAAGCTATCAGGGCCTCAAGTCTGCTATAACAATAGTGTCAGAATAGTGTGTGAATTTTCATTAATCTCATAATTATTGATTTTGACAAGTTTGGTAATCTAGTAATATAATGGGCGTCATTATGACTTTCCAATGGTCAGCCTCTGACACTCCATTGAAAGAAATGGCACTTATTGGTAATCTCGTACATAATGAAAAATGAATGACTGACTTAGGCGGTAACATTGGTCGTATTGTACGACAATGCCATTATAACACAATTCTATTACGAGACCATTGACCGACCAATGATCGACAATTATGAATTTAGCAGATTACGAACTTTTAGCAAAATGACAATGGGATCGTGTTGGAATGACGAATTTATAAAAATAGCAGACTTGGGCCCCAGGTAAATTGGCAAGATATAGGTATTTACTAAGTAAAATAAAACTTTACCCACAAAAGCCTCACATTCTAACTTCACAAAGCCCACATGTTGCAGGACTCTAGAACTTACAGAAATCAGGTTCCACGACACAATAGCGTCTGTCCTCGACGCCCTCTCAGGAATTCCTTCAAAATCTGGAAGACTCATCAATATACGGACAAAAACCATCACAAAAAGGGTCCTACCCGATTTTTATTTGAAGGATTCCGTCGAGGCAAGTATGAGAGGGCGAACGATCGTCCGCCAAACGAACCGCGTCGGCAAAAATGTGCATAATTGGCATCGAAATGGAGAAAAAACCTTTCAAAAAGCGACCTCTAAACGTTAGGAAAAAGTGCTCGGATACAGGGTGTGACACTTCACGATTATTTACACTTCGAGACACTTAAGATTTAAACTTAACGGAAAAAAAATGCGAGAATTTCGTCTATGCGAAGTTCCATTTTATTCAAATTTTGAAATAGGAATCAGTTGCATTATTCAAAAGGTCTGGCCTTCTGCCTACTGAGAATAGTGGCATGTTGAACTAGAGCAATTAGGCACTATAAATCAGGAATTAATTAATACATCATGTACTAGATTACCTTAATACTTTACACAGGAGTTTTGTTATTAATACTGTGCACAACGTTGACACTCATTTTCTCAAATTAATACAACAATTTTGTCAATAGTATAACTTAATCAATCTAGGGTACAATAAATCAATCTCTCTTTGTATCTTAATCAATATTAGTACATTAGTAGGTGTGATTGGATTTATGCTGAAATTAGAGCTTAGGACTGTTTACGAAAACTGCCATTTTACGAATTTGGACAATTTTTTTTTAGTTTAGTTTTATTCAATCCCTTGTGACTTTTACTATTTTGCATTTAAAAAGCGCTTGTGTAAAAAAAGCGAATGAAAACTATTGTTTCTTTGAAAAACAGTACAAACTATAATGAATCTGTCCAGCCTTAATCTCACAACTGCCCTTGAGTCACCATCAAACCGACATCTCCTGTATATCGATGCATTTCTATAAGGGATTGATTTATTCAAATCAAGAATCTTTTGATTGTCGGCCATGCCGCAGGCAGGCACAAGACTTATTTGTTTTTGAATGGCAATTATATTTTATTTTATTATAAAAGTATCTCGCATGATCCCTTAATGTCTAATTTCCGCGAAATTCGTCTCGGTTGGCAAGTTAGCAACAAAAAGCTAAGCATCGTGCAACGTTTTCATAAGATAATTGCGCGATTATGATAAACTAAGCGGTTTGTGCTTGTACAACTTTGTGGCACGCGACTGCATCTTGTTTATATTTTCTAATAATTTTATCGCGAATCTTATCTTCCAATTTGTTGCACTGTTGTTAGAGATTTGATTATGTTATGTTACCTGTATCTAGTGGTGTTTGTTTACATTGTTCAGCATTTACTAAAAGGAACCACAGTCTACCTAAATTAGAGTCGATGGGCATAGATTCCGCGCCACCACTCAAGTCCAATAGACGCGGCGCTCTAGTGTCTATGTCATTGCATCAAATTGCATTTAAAAAAATGTAATTCCACAGTTTTCCGCCGGACTTCAGTGGTGGCGTAGACTCTAGTAGTCAGCGCAGGGCACAGATAAAAGACTTTATCGTGATAAATAAAACAAAAAAGACTCGTCAATATTAATTCAGTCCAAAGCCTACACGTTCACTATTCATCACCTACATCAATATTATTACCAATGCAAATTCCATAACAAGCAGCTGATAGCGCACGCGCGTTTTTTTTTCAGCCATCTAGCCTATTAAACAAAAAAATATAAATATGCAAACCATCTGCCCTCAAAAAAGTCCGATCTACCGACAAACCACTAAAAATCGCACTAAGAAATAAAAAATTGTCATCTGCATACAACATCTGGTCAATATAAAAACATTTTGTGCCCACAGATAAAAAATACTTGCTAAAAAGCGCGCGGTTTACAAAAAAAAAGTTTAAATAAGACTATGGTTTTTTATGTTGGCAATGCTGACGTTTTTTAATCGCGGCATGTGCCAAACTTCCGCTGTTCGGCGTAATGCTCAATTTTTTAATGGTATTTATTTATATTGAACGATAATGCACACTTCAACGAATATTTTTTTGTGTTTTATTGTTTGTTTCGTACACTCTTGACCATCGATATTTAAAAATAAGAGCAAACTGATAGTTTGTAAAAACTACAACGTGTTTGACAGTTGCCGTTTTATTTTGATTTTTGACCGCAAAAACAATGGCAAAAACAATCTAAAGTTGCAATCAAGTTACCGTTAAGTATTATTAATTACTTAATTATGGTTTACAAATAGGTATTTATGTCTTAATTATAACCAGTTTAATGAATTTAAATAACTATTATAATTTTAATAATTACTGCTCTTTTCCCTACTGACTTAGCATAATTAACTCTTAATTATCATCTCGTAACTTTAAAAAATGTTAATTGTTTGCAGTGCATTTAAATGTTACCAACTACATAGAACTTTAACGTAGTTTTACTAAAATTTAATTTTATTAGTCTCTTAAAACCCAACAAATGAATATTCTTGTAAGTATTCCTAATCAACCAATTTAAAACATAAATGATTTAAGATAAAAAGACTCAATTTTTACTTTTTTACCAAAATTTTATTTTTGCATCTGTCGAACTATTCGTCTTGTCATAAACACATGCTTCCAAAATTAATTTCACTGCATTGCACGAAAACACAAAGAAATAAAAAAGCGAATGGCATTAGTCTGTGCTCAAAAAGGAAAAAAAAGGTTGCATAAGCACGAGCCACGTTTTTTTAAATTCTTCTCTCCTATGGAGTGTGTGTTATTATGATCTGAACAATTGTTGATCAAATTAAGAAAAAAGTTATGGTCCCGTACTATGGGAGAGACATAACATGGATAAGATGGTAAAGCAAAATTCAATAACAACTTAGATTTTCGACCTTTCAATCTCTTGCAATTTTATAATAATATGAAAATAAAAAATACTTATAAGAAGCTTTTTTTCTTTGATAAATTAAAAAAAGAATATACCAAATAACGTTTTAAAGATAAAGAAAGACAAAATGGAACGACCGTCAACATTTTTCACATAAGTAAATTATCTTAAACATATTTGGATTTGCTTACTTACTTAATCCTAAGTAATTTTCATATTATAAGAACCAATTTTCGTTACGTCTTCCTTGGAACAAAGACTTTACAATAATGTTATACAGATCTATGACGTTAATTACCTAAGTAAAATCACCTAATAAAACATAAGTTTAACAAAGTATGATAATTCTGAAGGACTTCAATATTAAATTTGCATATCAAATACCAATTTAAACAAAAGCCTGTTTTCTTAATAAATATGTAGGATTTGAACAATGTAATTTATTAACATACCAGTTGTTCTAATACAGTTCATGAATAAAAAAATCTTAAATACGTAGATTTACAACGGCACAGGATAGCCTTTACCAGAAGTGGTCATCGTATTAGTGGTTCGGCAGCTTGAATATTTGAATATCATCACGATTGTGCCGGAATACAGTAGTTCGTCGTAAACGTGGTACGACAGCGACTCCTCTGACACCATCTGTGTCATAAGAAGACAGCTGCTTCGCATCCATCCATGTGGCGCTCTGCTAAAGTGACAGTAATCAGCCAGTGTCACTCATATCCGACCTCTTCCGTAGTTCCAGTAACTTCGCAACAAAACTAGACGGCGCCACTTGCTGCGCCGATAAAATATTCGTATTTAAATTTTTATTACCACTAGATATTAAATTCTCATGGATAAAATAGCCTGAAGGAATAATTTTATATTTTTGTATCGTTAGTTGACAGGTGAACCTGAATGATGTTACACAATATATAAAAAAAAACTCTTTACATGAATTGTACAAGTCGTTAGAAAATCTTTCTTATGATCAAAGACTGGTCCCACATCACCTATGGACCTGTTTTATTGGCTGCGTAAAAAGTCGCGCTTGATACCCATATTTTTCATTATAATATTCTTCTTACCTATAAACAGCATGACTAATACTTCAATTGCCTTAAGCGGTTAAGCAAACCAGTAAAACATTTATCATCATCTGCCTAGCCTTTTTCCCAACTACCTTGAAGTCGGCTTGCAGTCTGACCGGATGCAGCTGAATAAGTGTTTTAAGTATATGGAGCGACTGCCTACCTGACCTCTTCAACCCAGTTACTGGGTAACACGATACCCTTTGATAAGACTCGTTGTCAGATTTATAGGCTACTGACGACCTGTAAGGACTGTCAAAGATCCACGAATGATAGCTGCGACCAACGTCATAACGTGCTTTAAAACATTTATCATCATCTTTATTTTTACGCCCACGATAAAGTCACATCCACACTAAGATAGCGCCGCATTAAAACCACGGAAGTAGCCACAGTACGGCCGCCTCTTCCTGTCTTTTTAACTTCCTTGCCAAATTGTACCTTTTTATCAAAGTTTTTTGGCATGTTTTTATCATCAAGCCAACAATTAAGTCGGATGAAGCTCGTGCCACGTCAGCTGCTTCGACATACTTTTGCTTTCTTTACGATTTCGCGCCGCGTTTTCGCATAGAAAGTGTTCATTATAGATCTAATAAACATCTGTGGTCGATGACAACTGTTGTTAGGAATTGGGATGTTTGTTGAATATTCTGTGGGCAGGACCAAAGTGCGACACTGGTGTCGATTCCCTTGTTCACAAACTAAACTAAATTTAAGTTCAGTGCATCTTTTTCTTTAAAATTTATCTTCTGTCCTTTTCTTAATGAAATAGTTATCAAAAAAGGACAGAAGATAAATTTTAATTTAGTCCTGTCAAATTAATCAGCGCCTGTCACTACTCCATACAAATTTAGACGATTAAAAACTTGCCTACTAAAATAACGTCAATTTACTTATATTAATTTGACAGGACTAAACTAAAATTTATCTTCTGTCCTTTTCTTAATGAAATAGAAAGAAAAAGATGCACTGAACTTAAATTTAGTTTAGTTTGTGAACAAGGGAATCGGCACCATTGAGTCAAAGACCAAACTTACCTAGATATGTGACCCGTTATTTTGTGTCCTAGTAAAACTATTCTTGCTGATTTATTATATCATTGTTTTGCGCATCATTGAGGGGCTTGTGGCTAAGTAATAACAGCCGCACAGGTTGATCGATCAGGTTAAGCTACGCTTGCCGCGGTTGGTCTGTGTGCTTCGAAAAGCACATTAAGCCGTTGGTCCCGGCTGTCATTTGTAGATCTTTGTCTTTTACGGGTAGATAAAAGCCCAAAAGTCTGACAACCAGTCTTACCAAGGGGTATCGTGTTACCTAGTAACTAGGTTGTGGAGGTCAGATAGACAGTCGCTCCAAGTATAATACTGGTATTCAGCTGCATCCGGTCAGACTGGAAGCTGACCCCAACATAGATGGGAAAAGGTTAGGCAGATATTGCATTGCGCATTATTTTCTCAATATTTTTGGCTCATTTTCACTAGAAAAAGCGACGGTCAAATTGGCTTATTAAACCCATCAAATCTAAAAGTACAAGTCCGAAGCCGATAGCAGCAGCAAGCGAAATGTCGCCGCGACACTTTTTTCTTTTTAATGACATCTTGCAGGTCAACCTAGGAGGTTGTCAGTTGCTTAACCGGACTCTCCTGTAGCTGTCTCAATAAATTAAGGCCTCCAGCCAGGGCATAAAACTTAGAAACTAAGCGACTACACGCTAAGGGCACCCCATGTGGGGCACGGACCTCGGGTTAGGGCGTCGCTGGTGGAGGACAGCAAGGGACAGGCTGGATCGGATTAATATTATTATTAGGGGAATTTAAAGCTACAGGCTCAGCGGCGCGGGCTGGTTCGAGCATGAATGGGGTGGGGATGGCCGGGGACGTCGTGACGGGCCTCGGCATCGAGGACGGAAAGACAACGATCAGTTTTTGCCGCAACACTACTGGTTTCTATGCATTTTTATAAAATACCTTCCGTAGCTCGTGGCTAAGTTATAACAGCCGCACGGGTCGATCCATCAGGTTAAGCTTCGCCTGCCGGGGTTGTTCCGTGGATGGGTGACCATCTTTACATACTGAAACTCCACCGTGCCTTGGAAAACACGTTAAGCCGTTGATCCCGGCTGTCAATCGTGGATCTTTGACTGTCGTTACGGGTCGTCAGAAGCCCGAAAGTTTGACAACCAGTCTTAACAAGGGGTATCGTATTACCCAGGTACTGGGTTGTGGAGGTCAGATAGGCAGTCGCTCCATGTAAAATACTTAGGTACTGGTATTCAGCTGCATCCAGTTAGACTGGAAACCGACCCCAACATAGTTGGGAAAAGGCTAGGCTGATTGATTTTGACCTTCCGTAGATAGCTACGACACGTCGATTTCATAGAAACACATAGAATCTAGTGTCGCGGTGGCACGTCGCTTGCTGCTGCTGTCTGCAGTCGGGTACGGACTTGTACTTTTAGGAAATGAAGAAATAACTAATGTACGTACTTATACAAACTATTGTAAAACATTTTAAAAGAGTAACGGTGGAGTTTCTTGCCCATTCTTCTTCATACGAAAACTACCTTTTGGAAGGGGCGACTAGAATCTTTCATTTCATTTTATTTGCTTGTAAATTTTAACCGTGGAGTTTCTTGCCGGCTCTTCTCCATAGGAAGCGACCAATTGGAACTGCTGGGGAGTTTGTTGCGCCACTTCTTCTTCCCAGCTAAAGGCACTAGGAAGTGGTGAAGGGTGGGCGTTTTTGGGGGACTGTCTTATGTAATTTTGACGTTCGAAAAGTGCTGGTTCTCAGCCTAATTTGAATAAATGACTTTTGAATTTTGAATTTTGAATTTTTTGAATTTTGAACCGTGCACCTAGCTTCTGACGTTTTATAAGTGCCCATGTAGGTTTATGTGAAATAAAATATTTTGATTTTGATTTTTGACGTTCAAAGTGCCATCCATACATGGGCCTATTTGAAATAAATGATTTGATTTTGACTTTGAAGTCAAAATTTACAAAAGTATTTTTTTAAGCCAACCAGCGCCAGCGCACTTCTTTATCAAATATGCAATTATAATTTGTAAATCAATACTACAACATAATTATTTATTTTATAAAAATAAAAAGTTAGCCTACCCATAAATTGACCTCCATAATATTATTATCATATTTTAGTTCCGCAATAATTAGTTTAGCATAATCATCTCTGTCTTTGTAGGGGAGACTGGGGCTGGTTGACTAACTTTTGACTTGTTGGCGCATATTTCTTGTGTTTTAATATTTACTTTTCTAAAAATGACTTTATTTGATAGTGACACTATTAGCCTAGTAAAATAATTAACATTCATCATGCCATTAATGACTGCCTCGGTGGTTAAGTGGTCGCAAGCGCTACTGCTGAGCGTGAGGTACTGGGTTTAATTCTCGGGTCGAGCAAAGTCTTATTGGGTTTTTCTATCTGGAGTTTCTCAGTAGCAGCCCGGAGTCTAGATTTATGCCCGGTTGATGGCAATAAGCTCGCCCCCTATTACATGTGACTTAAACATAACTGGCGAAATGTGGGTGTACTATAGGTACACCTCTGCCTAATCCTTCGGGGATTACAGGCGTGATGTTATGTTATGTTATAAAAATCGACGGCAGAAAAGTACAAAGAGTCAACTGCACTTTTTACCTAAATCACTTTTTACATACATTCGACTCTTAATTTTTTATTTTATCATAGGAATTGTTTTCTGTTTAATTCCCAATTTTTACTAATGTTAAGTCACGTATATAAAGACAACTAGGTAGGTACACCTATTTTTCCCGACCCTTGCTCGAGCCAGCCCGCGTCGCTGAGCCTGTAGCTTTAAATTCCCCTAATAATAATATTAATCCGATCCAGCCTGTCCCTTGCTGTCCTCCCCCAGCGACGCCCTAACCCGAGGTCCATACCCCACAGGGTGCCCTTAGCGTGTAGTCGCTTAGTTTCTAAGTTGTATGTCCTGGCTGGAGGCTTTAATTTATTGAGGCAGCTACAAGCAGGTCCGGTTAAGCAGCTGACAACATCCGAGATTGACCTGCGAGATGCCACACACAAAAAAAAGCGGCCAAGTGCGAGTCGTACTCGCCCATGAAGGGTTCCGTAGCAGCAAGTAACGATAAGTTTACGATTTATGACGTATTAAAAAAAACTACTTGCTAGATCTCGTTCAAACCAATTTTCGGTGGAAGTGTACATAGTAATGTACATTATATATTTTTTTTAGTTTTATCATTCTCTTATTTTAGAAGTTACAGGGGGGGGGACACACATTTTACCACTTTGGAAGTGTCTCTCGCACAAACTATTCAGTTTAGAAAAAAATGATATTAGAAACCTCAATATCATTTTTAAAGACCTATCCATAGATACCCCACACGTATGGGATTGATGAAAAAAAAAAATTTGAGTTTCAGTTCTAAGTATGGGGAACTCCAAAATTATTTGTTTTTTTTCTATTTTTGTGTAAAAATCTTAATGCGGTTCACAGAATACATCTACTTACCAAATTTCAACAGCATAGCTCTTATAGTTTCGGAAAAAAGTGGCTGTGACATACGGACGGACAGACAGACAGACAGACAGACAGACAGACAGACATGACGAATCTATAAGGGTTCCGTTTTTTAACGGAACCCTAAAAAAGCACACCCATTTTTCACAAACTGACGAAGTAAACACGGACATGTTATACCATTAGTCTGTGTATACTTCGGACAATCGACGCGTTCACCTGTTGTAAACAAAAAATTCAATAAATAAAAATAACTTGCGTTATTTTTGTGCAACAACAATGATAAGTCACTACAAATAATTGTTAAATAAGCACGACTAGGATGCGTTGTTTTGCCCAAATGTGGTGGGTACCGAGATATCTAGATTCAAAATTCAAAAGTCATTTATTCAAACTAGGCTGAGAATCAGCACTTTTCGAACATCAAAATTACATAAGACAGTCCCCCAAAAACGCCCGCTCTGATGACCGCGATGACCCAAAAGTCGTACTTCTGACGAGTTTTTGGCAGTAAGTCTACCCCTAAGACAACCAGCCCTGGTCTCTCCTACAGTAGGATGGTCCTTCTACGTCAACTTATATTTGGTCAACTCTTCCTTCGACACACATTACCGCTTCATAGTTACCTACCAATTAAACAAAAACTGAACAAATAAAAAAATACTAATAAAATAGTATTTACATTTATTTGTACGATTGTTGTTTATTTTTTTGTAGTCACTGCACAACTAAATACGGAACGCTCAGTCCATTCTCTATGTCTATGGTCTCGACTACAGAAAATATAAGCGCCTTGACACTTTTGACAGGTGTCCGAACCTGACGTCTCAGTGCTGTCACTTAGTGAACGTCATTTTAAAAAATCCATTATGCGAGTGATACCATAATAAACCATGAAAATGTTCGTCTCTTTAAGCGTCTACATGACAGCTACTGACGGCGAATTCGGAGAAAAGTTAAAATGTGGGTTAATTGGGATGGCTGGGTGTAGGTATGCTGTGGGTAATTTCACCTATACCTACTTATAGATATAATTTTTTAAACAAATTCACAAAATCTAAAAGAAAAGAATCTATATAAAAGATAAATAAAATAATAAAAATAAGGACCTATTTAAACCAAATGACGTGATTGCCACTACAGCTCTAACAAATCTAATTTGATAAAAAATATAGAAATTGGTTGGTAAATAATGTCAAATAATGAAAAGATTGTGTCAAGGAAGTATGTCAAAAAAGTAAAATAAAATAATCATCGTAATTTGGGAGCAGTTAATAGACAATTGTGTCGATTCTCTTGTACACCGGTTTAGAGAAGGCTGCAGTTGCCTCTGTCATTGACGCGTGCCACTCGTGTGTATGAGCACTTACGTTTACCCTCCACTTTCGTGCTAGGGCATCTGGTGCATCCTGTATACTGTCAGCTCCGCCACCAACTTGCTGGCTGGCTAATATTTTGACCACATCTTGAGCTAAACAAGGAGGGGCTTGTGGCTAAGTAATAATAGCTGCACGGGTCGATCGATCAGGTTAAGCTACGCTTGCCGCGGTTGGTCCGTGGATGGGTGACCATCTTTACATACCAAGTCCCCTCCGTGCCTCGGAAAGCACGTTAAGCCGTTGGGCCCGGCTGTTATTTGTAGATCTTTGACAGTCGTTACGGGTAGTTAGAAGCCCAAAAAGTCTGACAACCAGTCTTACCAAGGGGTATCGTGTTACCTAGTCACTAGGTTGTGGGGGTCAGATAGGCAGTCGCTCCATGTAAAATACTGGTATTCAGCTGCATCCGGTTAGACTGGAAGCCGACCCCAACATAGTTGGGAAAAGGCTAGGCAGATGATGATGATCTTGAGCTAAACAATATATTTTACAAACTTTAAACCGATACGAGAGAATTTAGGTCCCTAATTAGAAAATTTCTGAATATGGCTTAATACTTTAACATTTTATTTAAGAGTGGCCTTGGAGCTGTGGCCTTGAGTAAAAGTGGTGATCAATGCTCATGCCTTCTCTGTTTGAGAAGAGGCCCTTGCCGTGCACTGGAACAGTTACAGGCTAGTATTAATTGGCAGGATACATTATCAATTTTGGAAAGAAGGGGCTCAGTTTTGGGACCAATGGGCCAAGGATTCTAACCCTTAAAATCAAACCAAAATCACTCAAACAATAACTTGGCTTTTCAAAAACATCTAAAACGGCATCAATTTCATACAGATTAAATATATAAAAACAGATTAAATTGATAGCAGTAATGTGATGTGCAACCAAATGGCGCGGAACGTTGCACCAAGTCGTAAAAAATAAAACAAAAAAAACTGTGCGATCTCGTGCTAGATAATTAAGGCTTTTGAGGTATTTATTACGAAAAAAGTTTTTTACCTGAGGTATCTAAATTCTATGTGTACAGGTGGCTGTTTTAAGTTTTTACGATTGTGATGAAGTTTACTTCTAGACTATTTTACTGACGTAAATAAAAATTGTTGCTCTAAAATATCAGAAACTCACATAGCATCTGGACATTAAAAAAAAAACACAAGAAGTAACTATAATACACGTTTCATACTTCAAATACCATTACTTAGATATAATCATTTTCTTATTGTTTTTAACTATCTATCAAATTAAGCAAGTCATCTAATAAAAATGCTCTGTTTATCTCTGCATTTCTTAATGCGTTTAGTGATCTGAAAGTAATTTCAAGAACTAAACACAAATCACAAAATGATTCAACAATTAATTTTACAAATGGCTACAAACGAACACCTCTAAAATGCCTATCTATAAATAAGTCAACTTACACATGTTACTAAAAATTTGAATTCGATAAGAACGATAAACGAGCATTCTTTTTTTTCAAATGCGTTCTTTTTTCAAAAGTGCAACCCGCCGTATAGGCAGGCCCGTCACATACGTGCACCGAATCTATCGGATATGTGTAAGCGCTAAAAAACAGCAGAGCCCGCGTTTTTTACCAAAACTTCGAAAGAAATTCTAGAAAAAAAAATACGATTTCGCAGATGTTGGTTTTATAAATTTCTTGCACGTGTTTTGATATTTCAGGGTTCTTCGGTAATTAAGTTAAATAAATTAGTACCTACCCTAGCAAATAATTCATTTTAAGAAAAAGAAAAATATTGTCTATTAATAATGCAAGAAAATAACTGTAATATGAAAATGTATTTACATAATTTTCTTTCTAAATGAAAAAGTAGGTGTAGCCGTAATCTATCTAATGAAATCTTTCTGATGAAAACTGATTGACAAAATAAACAATTGAATGACAATCAATAATATTAATGATTAAAAAAGAATTGAAAGTCTACTGCTAACACAGTCACATAACAGTTAAAATGCATTGTTGTTGTCTTTCAAATGTGGTGTGCACATTTAAAGAAAATTAATCATATTGACTTTCACTTAAAAAAAACATTTTCAATATCAACGAAACCCAAATCGACGGAACCCAGAGATATTAACGGTAACACACACCTTTTTTTGAACTCAAGTGTGCGGTCTCCAAATCTATGAAAGCGTCCAAAAATATAAAAATAGGCTTACTTAATTATAAATGGATGAAAACGATCCACAATAATGATGGCAAAACATTGTTTACGGTTATTAGTTCATTTGCTAAATTGAGTTTTAAAATATCGTAATTTTAACATCGTCGATAAAACCTTTGAAGTGCGTAGGTATTAATTTTACTTTTGACCATTAGTAAAATATTATATCTAGGAGCTATAATGTGGACCAGTTTTTATTTTATGTTACGGATTAGGTATTAAAACTTTTACAGGTCAAATAGTAAAGAACAAGATGCCGCCAGTATATCTATAAGGTGTATGACACGTTCAGTGCCGGGAGCCCTCCTGGAGGGTCCACTATACTGTATACTATAATGTATGAAACAGCTGATCATTTTTTCGTGATTTCAGAGTTGCTCCCATAGTGAAAGTTGTTTATATTCATGGGTAGAACAACCTGTCAAAATTTGGAGACTGTAAAAAAATCATCCAGTTTATGACACAAATGTATGGCCAAGGGCGTCGCCAAGGGGGGGCAAAGGGGGCAGCTGCCCCCCCCTAGAGATTTAAAAAATTAAGTAAATACAAGGCATTTTAATATAAAGAAACTACATACTTATTCATACAGCCAATTTTGTTTATTTGGACGACTTTTATTTGGTTTTTTAAAGTTCCATATACCTATCCTAAACGGGGTCTAATCCGGAGTCCGGGGACGTAATATTCGTATCTATGTGCTGGTGGTAGGCCCAGTCATAATACCTATTATGTTTCAGCTCTACAGTTCTGAATAGATCTGGGAAAAACGACCCGAAAGGTCCGTTTCCAATTCATGGATTGAATATGGAAAATATGATTTTTCTCAGTTCCTATCGGGACTACCGAGATGAAATTGCAAGGCAATGAATTGGAAGGCAATGCTCGCAGCAACTCTCGACCCAGTCTCATAGTACAGCAGCTTTTAGAGGTAGTTTCCGTTATGCGGCTTCTAAAGTGTGGAATAACCTGCCACCACCTCTTCGAGCGATAGAAACGATCGACACATTTAGAAGACGCTTACGGCAGTATCTCATGGATTCGCAACGGAAGCTAGACATGATCAACCTTAATGTTTCATTGATATAAATAGTATTATGATAAAGTTATCTATTATTTATTGACGTACAGTCCCTTTAGTCCTTTGTTTATCGTTTATTGTGCAACCATGCCATCATAATTATTTTGTTAAATACCACTTTTTAAATCTTTTATTATCTTTTAACTTAATTGTATCATATCGATTTTATTATTATTTGCTACACATATTTATTTTATTCTTTATTTAAATATTTACACACACTATACAACTGATTTACATCCGTAAGACGTACTCGTAACATAAGGTTCAGTTGAAAACCAGCGTCAGGCACTAGTTGTCTGGCATTTATGCTGAACTGGGCCTATTTGTCGCAGCCGTGAGGCACACAATACTGTTTTAAACTTTCTTTGCTTTTTCCTGTTTTTTTTTTGTTTTTGAATACTGTGTGCCGTAACCTGTGTCAAATAAATTTATTTTCTTTCTTTCTTTCTAAATTGACTTGTCGAAAATCAAATGTCCACCAGGGTCGATTTTGGCCCCATTGTGCGCCGTAGGGGTTAGAAGACTCGCACTACAAATGTAAAGCTTCCTGTGCTCTTGACTTTTGACTGTACCTACAAATCGTACTTTTCCCATCCTCCATATATCAACTTGCCCCCCCCCTGGGCCATCGGTTAGCGACGCCCTTGTGTATGGCGGCATGGCATGTGACCTCTATGAAAAGTAGGTGGACTCTCATTATGTTTAGTTAGGTGTGCAATCTATGGTGAGCCCTTTACCAGTTACCTCATGGTGGGTCTGCTTTGTCCAGTAATTACGATATAACTGCTAATATTTCATTACATACTTAGTATAAGGCTACGCGCACTTTGGACACGAATTTATATCGTACGTAAACGTATGATCGTGGTCGTACGAATTACATACATACAATACATTTTTCTCCGTCAAATAGGTAGTGTTCTGGTGATCAAAATCGATTTCAAGGGAAATTGCATTCAACTTCCCACAACCTACTCCCTGCAATACACCTTTCAATAATCAGTAGTATTTTAGAGGTATGAAGGAACAGGGTGTAAAGTACAATACAATAAGATCTTTGTAGACATCGACTTTTTTTCTGTTTCTGCTCAAAAATTTAGAAGTACAATACACAAAACAATTTTGGATCATAATAGTTAGATTAATACGTATAATTACTCATTCTCTCTCCCTCTCTCCTTCTGTTCTTTGCATGCCTGTCTTTGTTTAAGTTTACTACCAACTACTTTTCTGTTTTAGCAGCTTAGAATAGCGCACTTTTAGATATAGCTTTTAATATGTTGTGGAAAATGTCATAGGTTATACATTTGTAACTTTTGTATATTTATATAACTTAGTATAAGATTTTAATGTATAGCTGTTTGTTTTCCCGAACAAATAAAATAAAAAAAATAAAATAAAGTTCACTCATCCTCTATAGAAAAGGGAGGATCTCCAACCGATTGATGTCAGGGAAGTTATATATATGGTGTTCGCGCGGTAAACTCTAATTGCGCGATGCAGGATTTGTGTGACGTCAAGATTTTGTGTGACGTCAGGTCTTTGATGCGTAGTTTGCATGTGGCGATGTGGATGACGCCACAGTATCACCTGAGCCTGCCTACATATCTAGTAAAAAATCCCTACATACTTTTTAGAGCGTGATTTTTCAGTAGTCAGGCTTTAGTTTTTGAACTTACTTTTCATTTACATTATTTTGGGGTTATAATTTCGTGATAAAGTATTTGCAGAGCAGCTTATTTATTTTTTATTTTTAGTGGTTTTATTGTATAATAGGTATTAATTTTATAGCCGCGCCCACCGTACGTAGCAGTCTCACTTTTGCTTGTTTTTAATTATTTAAACATATTTATTTACTAAGACAATTGTATTTACATATATTCATATTTGTAATATGCTTGTCAAGCCTTTTATTTGATACCCAACATGACACAATAAATTTTTTATCTACTCTCATAGCGTAATATTCGAATTATGAACTTCAAAACGAGTTTATATTGACATACTTTATAAACAGAATACCGATAGAATCATATTATAACACTTTTTCTCTATCAAAATAATAATATAAAACAATTTTTTTTCTATTACGATACAGCGCTAATCCAAGAAGTTAATATCACCAAAGAGTTTCCATCAACTTTTGGCGGGGGACAGCAGCACCCGCTGTAGCGCATGTGCGGTGATGTGCTGGTGCAGGCGACATTCATTTGTTTTGTAGTACTTACTGAATTTCGTGGGATTTTTAAATTTATTCTTGATCTTTAACTTTGATTTTTTATTTAGTATTTGTTTCAATCCCAATGTTTGAGAGTAGATAAAGTTGTGTATGAAACTGCACATAACTAGGTATTAAAACATTCGTGTGATACTATTAAAAACCTCGCCTGCGGCTCGGTTTTTAAACACACACTCATGTTTTAATACCCCTCATTATGCAACAGTTTCATAAACTACTATTTTAGTTCTTGAGTTTATGTCTTATAGAAGGCGCCATATTGCATTTAATGTGACGTCACATAGCCTATAACCAGCGGACGATCAAGACGCTTCCAATAATATCTCATTTGTCAAATTAAGATTGGTAGTTTAGAAGTTATGAGGCAACACATGAACATACATACATAAATACATACCGGTCAAAATTATAACCCTCCTTTTTGCTTCGCCGTAGTCGGGTAAAAAAGGGTCTGTCTCCAGTATCCAGATGTCATCATTACCAATTAGTATAAATGCTGCTGTCTCCAATTCAGGTGTAGTTACAATACAAGCAGATACTCTTTAAATTCAGAACGATGAAAATAAGCAATGTTTTTAAAACGCTTGAGTTTTTCTTTAAAAACATTATCGGGAATGTTGTTACAAAAGTAATTAAAGAAAAAGTTTTACAAAAAATAATCGACTTCCAAAAAAAAACACAAAAATTGGTGTCTTTAGTTTATAATTTTCGTTTCGTGCCACCGACTTCCGAAATTAAAGTTATTTTTCACTTTTTTGTTTTTTTTTGGAATTCGTTTGTTTTTAGCATTGAAAATGCTTTTTCGATCGCTTCAGTCTTCTTCTTCATCTTTTCGTGTGGTTATTGATTAATCTGGTTTCAGAGTTTTAAAGCCGCCAATGGCCCTCTGACTTGATCTCTCGCTTCAGTGTACCCATCACACGTTTTCAAGAAAAGTGCGACCGGGGTGCTAGCGACCTCAATTATTAAGATAGAGAAAAAAACAAATGATCCTAGAGAATTCAAAGGGCTTCAAAATAATACCATTCTGGTTTCGATAGGATTATAATTAAGGGTAAGTACTTAGATGTTTACCCCTTTCGGTGACACCTTTTTAGTGATTTCAGATATTTTGTTCAGAAATTGGCCATTTGTCACAAATAAAGTCATTTTCAACGCGCCGGAAGGTTATGGTGGGACCATGAGTTCTGTGACTTTTTTTAAAGTTATTTCTTTTTTTTTTTTGTCATACGTAGATATGTACCACAACAAAAATAACCTGCTATGTACAAATATTACCCAAGCAAAGTTAATATAATTTATAATGTGACCACTGCGCAAGCTTGCTCTACCAAATGAAAAAATATTTTCAAAATCGGTCCACTTTAATGACGAAAATAACGATGGACATATATTTTAAAAAAACATACAGACGAACATCTCCTCTTACTTTTTGGAAATCAGTTAAAAAGTAATATAAAACCTTGTCTGCATCTAATATGCTGCTACTAACAACAATTTCACATCGACATGCAGTGATTGGATAGCGGGAATTTCCTTGGAAATTACTAGCTCGACACCTACCACACATTGCCGTGATTGGCTGTAGCCTTATTAATTATCGTGGTAGTGTTTAAAGGCCCCAATCAAACCCACATTTTATGAAAATTAAAACAATTTACATAAAAACTCAGACTTTAATCAGAGACATCTTACAGTTAAACCTAAAACTATTTGGCCATTGTTCATATAGATCACGATAGGTGGCGTTACTTCACCTGGCGTTAGCCACATTGCATTATAGTTCTAAGCGTAATCAACAGATGGCGTTACGCTGATCTTGCATTTCTGAAATGGGCTTTCTTAACTTCATTGAACATGTCAATATACATTTCATTAAAGTTTTTCTGTCTTTTGCAATTGAATTCACTTGTTGTTACGCAGACTGGTCGACTTCCATCGTATTTGTTACTGTTGTATTCGATCCCGAGTTTCTTCAGTTCTTTAAGTAAGTCATTGAGACATGCACACTGCCATGGATTTGGGTCCATCAACAATTTCTTTATTTTGCCTCCAGAGTTTCTGAGCTCGAGACAAAAGTTATCTGGCAAATATGTTATTTTATTGCTCGACAGATTCAAATTCTTCATAGGACTTCCTCTAAAAGCGTTTACTGGTACATCTTCAATTTGATTTCCATACAAATCTATTGATATCAATTTCGGCATATTTTTAAATAGATTATCAGGTATGATTTTGATTTTGTTATTCTTCAAGTCAACCTTTAAAAGATTCTTTAAAGGTGACAGAATATTATCATTAATACTCTCAATAACATTAGCTGTTAAATCCAGTAGTACTAAACTATCCAGATTAACAAAAGTGGTAGGATTGTCAAGCGCCGATATTTGATTCGTAGACAGAATCAATTGTGTCATCGTTCCCAAATTAGGTTTTGTTGCAAATGCAGGAATTTCGGTTAAGAAACATCTATCCAGTTTAAGAATTTCTAACTTTTGAAATGCATTCAATAAATTTTCGGGAGAATCTTCCATATTGTTTCTAGAGAAATCTATAAATGTAATGTGTGGACTCTGATCAAATATGTAAGGACTTAGATCTTTGCCTACAAGAGCATTGCTTGATAAGTCTACATAGTTTAACTTGGTCAATGGGTCAAATATTCCTAGTTCCAGTTTATTTATTCTGTTCCCTCTTAAATCTAAGAGTTCTAGATTAGTAAGCTGATCAAATAGCCCCAAAGGAAAGTCTGTGAGTTGATTATATGAAAGATTTAAATGAGTCAGTTGTTTTGGTTCATCTATAACGCCAAGTCTGAGTCTTTGTATCTTGTTTAGGGATATATCTAGGTAGGTTAGTGAATTGAGATCATTGAATGATTCAAAGTCAACGTCAGATATCCTGCATGCCCTCAGTGTAATTCCTGTAGTTCTGTTATTATCTGATATCAGACCTCTCACAAGTTCATAATCTGACTTTGCTGCAGTGCAGACGACATTTGTTCCGTTATGAGTTTTGCATTTTGGCTTCGCTTCAGCGATGGCTAGTATTGTTAGAAGAGTAGCTAAAATATTTCTAAATGCAGCCATATCTGGAATCAGAGAATGATACTATTGGAATTATCTGTTATTGTAACTTTGCACTAGCATTATTATATTTAGTTCATTTAAGTCAGTGGTAGTTTATGTTTGTTGTTTGTTATGAAATGAAATAAAATTGTTTATTCGGTAAATAGCACTGACCAGGGTCAGTGGTAAATAGGCTATCGGAATCCCTTTTACACGTCATATCGACATTTCCTATCATGGCGAAACAAACTCAGGGGTTAAAGTCTCCTAAAGTCCAGTAGTGCTATTCTGTAAAAATCTCACCGTGATAACTTAGGTGAAGTGAGCTGCCAATAGTGTCAATCCTTAGCAACTGACAGCTCACTCCACGCTCACTTCACCTAAGATAACACGGTGAGATGGTTACAGAATAGCACTACAGGTTATAATCTTGGTTAGATCATGTGAGGACCAAGTAAATTAGTGTCTGAAATGGTCTTTTGAGGAAACAACCACACAGATTTGAGTGGACCAGTGGAATCAGTGCAAGCATTTGTCAGTAATCGTGTAACTGAACTGTGTTAAATATTTTTTTAAATGTATAAATAATATATTTTGTAAATACAGGAGACGTACTCCATAGATATAAGCATTCTTGCTTGTTCAATTGCTCGAAAAAACGAAAACGTACTCAAACTGTTGTCAAACATTCTATTACTAATATTGTTTTCATAAAACATGTCTTGTAATAGCTCGTCTGTTGTCTATAGTTCAAAGCACCATCTCTAACAGACCAGACAACAACAGCTTACCTACAAATAACTGGACAAAAACTTGCGGACATATTCATTGTGAACTTTGTATTTTCCTTATTAACATTATTCACTGATTTCTGACTACTACATACTAACAATAAGTAATAATATTTAAAAAAAAAACACAATAGATATACCTCTAAAATTCTCTGAATCTACAGTCGCACCACCAATATCACAAATTCCTTAAGATTCACTTGACACTAAGGTTATCAACTCATTGTGCACGATATACATTTAAATATCAACAAACGTCTCAAATATATGATCAAAATAATTCACAAACAAGATGATAATTAGTTTAGGAACGACTCGCGTGTATCAAAGCCGGTCTATACAAGTAAAATGAAGTTAGTGTCATGTACCTCTTGATATTTCTTGTGGTCTGGGTTTTCCCAGTTTCATTCATGCATTTAGCTGTGATTTCCAATTAGTTATCGAACTGCATTCGTGCATTTTGTGAATAACTTCATTGCGTATTAGAAAGTTCAATATCGTTAGTCAATTAGTAAAGTATGGAATAGATATTTTAACTAGATTATGGGATTTAATCTAGTCTCAATACGGTACCTAGTTGCGTAGGTAAAAAAAAGAAATTCTATTTAGTCCGTCTTTCAGATAATAAAAAATATTAGACACGTATTTTTTGGTTTATCATATTAATAAAAAATTACTTAGAAAACACGTATTAAAGTTACAGCAGCAGCAGCAGCAGCAGTAGCAGCAGTGATTACTCGCTACGTCACAACGTCGTATTAAATCTAGCCGTCATGCCACATTTTAACTCAATGTATCGCCGTATACTTTTGATAACGTCAAAAAAGAAAAATACGTCTTCAATATTTTCTAATAATCTACAAGACGGAAATTTTTGGACACAGGCCTATTAATCAATTTTCTATAATAGCATACATATTTTTATCTGGCGAAATGTGGGTGATGATGATGATGATGTAATGTTAACACATCAACCCTTATCATCACCATCCATTTATCCCAATTTATTTGGGGTCGGCACAATATGTACCCTATATTATTTTAACACATATTTTTAGTATTATTTTCGCTTCAGATTTAACGCACAATTCTGTTTCTACTTTAACATCATTATCTATAATTAGTTTATTTGTGTTTTGCACTACTTTGAGACTTATTATAACAATAAAAAAAATTCATCACAGTTCCAAATGAATTATCAAACACTACTAAATCGTTGGGTATTTCATTTGTATCATTCTCCTAAATGTCCAGCCCGTCCCATCTTTGATGTCCTCCCTCCGGTTGACGCCCTAAGCCGATGTTCGTACCCCACAGGGGGTGCCCTTAGCGAGCGTTCCTTAGCATAGTTGAATAACCCCTGGCTGGAGGTTTTAAGTGTAGTAGCTTAAGGCACCCACAGGAAAGCCCGGTTAAGTAGTCATGATCTCAGAGGTCAACTACGAGATACACTAACTAAAAAAAAATCCCAAATGCTCAGACTAAATAAAAAACCAAGACATAGCGCTGTCAACAGTGACTTGAAGCCTGTTTCGTAAACACGTGTATTATAAATGGTTGTAAATATGTGCGTTGGAGCATACACGCTCCAACGCACATGTAGTTGCGGAGGTGTAGTTTTGGCATGCTTCACTGTATTTTTCGCAGCGTTATGTCCTGGTTTTTTATTTGGTCTGAGCCTAAATGACAAAATTCAAGAGGTGACTACAGATACGCAGACGTGTCTTATCAAACATGTACCTGAAATACATTTATTATCTAAAATATTGTGAAAATTGCTTTAAGATCGGCTAGTCTTTGAAGATGTTGTGAATAGATCAGAGAGTTACAATGCAAATTCACGTTTAGCCATTTTGCAATGAGAGAATGGCAAGGGAAATGAGGATGGTGTTGGTGATATTTTTGAAGACGCAACGGTTTATCTTCAACGTGCATCTTTCGATGTCCAAGTTACTTAAAAAAACAACAAACAGAATCTTCCATAACAAAGAAATTAGAAACTAGTAGTTTCCTAAAGCATCGATCCACTACGTCTTAAACTGACCTTTCTTGTATCGATGTAAGAGCATAGTTCCTCATTCATTCGCTAGATGGAGTTATTCACAAATATATTAACAAATTAATCAATGCAAATTCCAAAGAATGCTTCCCACTCCCGCCTACTCATCGAATACTCATTAACACTATACAACCTTGACCTATTAAATCTATTGATTTTAGTGTGTATGTACTGTTATTATCTTTTGATTTGGTTTAAATATGTATACGAATGGTTAAGTTTCAAATACCTACTTAACTAGGATCGGATACTGTCGCCCTTTGGCTTTCTGCCAAAAGGCAATGTCCTTAAGAAAAGTACTTAGAAATCATTCATTATGCATAATTTATTAACCACCTACGTAGTCATATAAACCAGTAGATTCTTGACATTCCTTTATTACAGCATATAAATAAAACAAAAAAGAACTACGATGTATTTTTATTAATGACTAATGGTTTATAAATTAATTCTTACACGTAAATTACAAAATTACTCATCCTTAATTACATCACTGTTTACATTCTCATCTTCAAGTCGCTCGGTAGTGGGTACTGATGTTTCATCAACAGTATCGTCACCTTTTTCAATTAAATCAGAACCAATTACTTCGTCAAAAGTATTAAAATCTATTGAAGTATCTTTTAAACTGGCACTGCTGTTACTTTCTTCAACATTTTTACTAACATTTCTTGAAATATCTAATTCACTTTTCAGCCGCTGTATTGTTTGAACTACTTCATTCTGAAAGTTCATATTAAGCTTGTACAATTGTTCTGAATGTTCCTTTTCTCTTCTCATTTCATTCTTCATGTGTGTATCTTTATATTTTTCGAACTCCGTCATTATTCTCACTTTTGACTCGTACGTGTGTTGAACCATCGAGACTAGAGCAAATAGTTTCTCAATAACTTTATCTTTTACCACTTTTGATATGTTTGCGTCTGATTCTAAGTCTGTTTT
Source organism: Agrochola lychnidis (assembly GCA_963680765.1). Taxonomy (NCBI): domain Eukaryota; kingdom Metazoa; phylum Arthropoda; class Insecta; order Lepidoptera; family Noctuidae; genus Agrochola; species Agrochola lychnidis. The sequence continues at coordinate 7,620,085 of OY796869.1, read as the reverse complement.
TGCGTCGAGAGCCAGATCGTTCGCTGATGATGGGAACCCGAGCAAGGATTTGGACCCATTCGATCCATTATTAGACTTCGGTGGAGTCGGACTTTCTACTTTTGGCGGATTAATATTGCTTGTGTTCTTTGTATTCCCTTTCTTCGATGTAAAAGCACCATGAGATACCACCTCAGTAAACACACCAGAACTTGGTTTGTTCGACTGGTACTCCGCTGCCTTTTTGCTCACCTTCTGAATCAATTCACTTTGCTTCTCCTTCTGTTTTTCAAAAGTACTCTTCTCGATGATTTCTTCGTGTACAATTTTAATTTCCTCCGGATTCTCTTTGCCTTTTTGGAAAGGGCTTCCAGTTCTGTTGGTGAAACTTGTCACTGTCAGCTTAGACATGTCTAGGTATGTCTGTATAAGGTGCGTGATTATATATGGCGATGAAAATTCGTATCACTGAACTGGATTTTTCACTGACGCTTGTGTCCACTGTGATGACGATCATGGCACTAAGCGAGCGGTCATGTGAAATGTTGAACGGTTGGCCTCACCGCTCCAAGTGTGGGTTTCGCTCCTTAGTTTTGGTTTGTCAGCGCTTCCTAGGCGTGGCAATGAATTTATTATGAGCAGTATTGATTGGCTGGCGTGGGTCTTAATGCAGTTTGCATTGTAATGTTGACATTACTACGTTTTAGTAAACGTTTGAGATAAAGTTAACGGTGGTTACGTTCTAATTGCTTTGTAAATATCCATCAAGCAATTAAAACATGAATTTTATAAAAATCTTAATAGATTTCTTATAACATTCTAAAGTTTTCACGACATTTCCTTTAAAATTAGATTGAACAAATTCATCGTTTCGTTTAAAAGTTCTTTTACGAAAAAATAACACATCGTTTCCTGATCAGAATCACATCGTACCTAGGAATTTAAAATCTGATGAATTAAAAAAAAACTTTTTGGTGAACTCCATGTATTATAAGAGAAACCACAGCAAAAAAATAAAATAAACAGTACCACGGCTTGAAAAGCTTCGACAGATTTAATAAAAACTAGTTAATTGCGTAATACACTCGCAACACAAATCTTTTCATCTTAACAAAGAAAGACAGATCATCATTTCAGCCGAAAGACGTCCACTGCTGGACATAGGCCTCCCCCAAGCACCGCCACTTCGACCGATTCTGTGCTTCCCATATCCAGCGAATTCCTGACAAATATGCATACCAAATTTTCCATTTTTTTTTTTTTTTTCGTTTGGTTAGTGATTAACCTGTGTCAGAGTTTTAATGCCGCCCATGGGCCTCTGACTTGGCTTCATATGCCGTCGAGAAATATCTCTCAGGCTCTATCTCGGTTTTCCTCACAATGTTTTCCTTCACCGTTTTTGGAGCAAGTGATAATTATACAATCACATAAAACGCACATGAATCCGAAAAGAAGTAAGTACATGCCTTGGGTTCGAACCCGGGACCTATGACTTGGCAGTCCGACTCTGCTGATATTTTCCAATGACGACGTTCCATTGTAAACATCCACATAGGTTATAACTGGCCATCATCATTGGCCTCCTAAACGTCAAACTGAAGGGAACGAATAGACAGATGGAATACTCTTTATTTTACACCAGACAAAACATAAAATAAGGGTGATACAATGGGCGTTGTTATCCTAAAACGAAAATATCCTGGATTGGTTATTGCCGTGATATTAAGTGCAAAAGAGGATGCTGCTGCCTCCTCCAGTCTTAACGACACCGTCGGGAAAAAGAGGTAAGGTATGCTTGGCCAGAAAACAGAGCAACACTAAACTATGCTTGGCCAGAAAACGGAGCAACACTAAACTATGCTTGGCCAGAAAACGGAGCAACACTAAACTATGCTTGGCCAGAAAACGGAGCAACACTAAGCTATGCTTGGCCAGAAAACAGAGCAACACTAAGCTATGCTTGGCCAGAAAACAGAGCAACACTAAGCTATGCTTGGCCAGAAAACGAAGCAACACAAAACTATCAGCTCCTTATGAATAGATACCTATGTAGGTAAATGATTTAACTTTTAAACCCACACTAGATTAGAACTTAAACAAATAATGGAATATTTCAATTATGCCATGAGCTGTACTTGTGAATGTCAATAGTCTGATCTAACCAAGTAAACTGAATTAATTAAGTTGAACTAACAAAGCATAATAACGGAGGTTATTAACACGTTTTTAAGGACACCTGTACTAAAGCTTTTAAAGCCGAGGTTGGTACTGATCCTTCTAATCCCGAGGTAGGAATGAATGCTTGAATGCCGAGTGCCACCAGCCTCCCGGGCACTCCCGGCCTAAGGTAGTCGGAGTTATGGAAGGCCAAAGTAGAACTCTTACTAATCAGTTCACAAAGCGTTCACTTTGTGTTAAGACGCAGATATATGCCAGTGACCTTAAGTGGTTAGCTTGCGTGTTCTGTACTGAGCTCACTCAACGCGTCGTACGTCCAGCCAGTAATAGGAAACGCCCATCAAGGAGCGCTGTCCCAAAATGTGGTTAGATATATACAAACCGGGCGAGTTCGAAGCCAGTTAGACGCAATAAAACACGTATACTAAAAGATCAATAATTAAATTGTCATTAAAATGGTGAAGGTTTCTGAAAAATACGCTTGATTAATTTTGCGTGATTCTCAGTTTTTAATCCGCGTTAGATATAAATTTACTTTCACTATTAATTTCACTATGTAATATATATATAATCTAAAATATTCCTATGTTAAGTTATTAATAAAATGCTCTAATTTTACACATATTTTTTTTTTCAAATCACACTACTCGTTTAGACGTGATCTTCAGTATTTAATAATTAAAAGTCGGTTATCGTCGCCTTAAGAAAGAGTTTCATGACCCCCTTTGTCCGCTCCATACAGTACAGACGTAAGTAAGTATTTCCTCACAAAACCAATAAAAAAACCGTACAGAAATTCCATATGTTCATTCTAGTAACATCACGCCTGTAATCCCCGAAGTGTCAGGCAGAGGTCTACCTATAGTACACCCACATTTCGCCAGTTATGTCCCATGTAATAGAGGGCGAGCCTATTGCCATCAACCGGCCACAAATCCAGACTCCGGGCTGCTACTGAGAAATTCCTGATGAAAAAACCCAATAACACTTTGCCCTACCTGGAAATCGAACCCAGGACCTCATGCTCAGCAGTGGCTCTTGCAACCACTAGACCAACGAGGCGGTCTCTTACTAGACTTTCTTATTATTAGTCTACTATTGAAGTTACTAAGATTTTTCTTCTAAACCGAATGTCAAAATATTTACTTGCAGAATTTAATTTCGTAGAACCCAAAATTCATAGAAATGTGACTATATTAAGCCAAACTCTATTCTCAATTCTTTATTGCGTACCATAATGTATATAGTTGGTAGGGAAATAATTATATTAGTCACAATTATGAACCAGGGCACAGCATAGACGAAGTAGGAGAGAGGAGGAAGAGCATTGGGTGTTTAATGTGATAAATTTTATTATTAATAAGTAGTTAGTAAGTTATACCGTTTTATTAATACAGAATTAAATTTAAGAATTATAATTATTGTTTTATAAATTATACAGGGTGGCAGGGACATCGACGCGAAAACTGTTAGTTACCATGAATTTAGTACATGATTCTGAAACCCGCAGCGTCGAAATTTTTCGTCGGTTATTTAAAAAAAATCTGCTGTTTCATAGAAAAGTGCAATCAATACCTACGCGGTCAAAATGTGTGGAACAACAGATTTTTTTTTATAACCGGTTAAAAATTTCAACGCAGGGGGTTTCAGAATCATGTACTGAATCTATGGTAACAGTTTTCGCGTCCATGTCCCTGTTGCTTTGTATACATTTAGATTTAGATCTGCTATTAAGAATTTCTTGACAAAAACGTGAAGGTTCTATCCACCCTGTGAAATAAAAGGCAGCTACTGAGCTTACGACAGCTTGATACACAATACACTAACATATGAATGAATATCAAAACGTGCACTACATAAGGCTATTTCGTTGCACATGATTGACAGGAGTGACGCTATCTGTCAGCGTACGCAATGCATCGCCCACATTAGATGTTATCACATTCGTGTGAGGAATATAGGATTTACGAGTTTCAAGACTGTGTATTTATTTATAGCACTATGTTACTTGGGAATGTGTGATGCGAATTTACTATGGGAGCTTACCATTATCGAGTCGACTTAAAATTGCTATCGATGGTCAGCTTCCAGTTTCCGATTTTATATCTTTTCACGATGGCTTTGTGACGACTCCAGGCTAGTTTGTTACAAAGTATTATACAATTTCACCGGAACCACATGAGTTTAGCACTAGAATTATTTATTTATTTATCTTTGAATTAGGCACGTTACCCATAATTTGTTAGTATTACTTACAACTGTCACTAACTGTGACATTTTAATTTGTAATTTATTTTTTAAATAGCTTCATAAGAATGTTTATAATTTTTGCGTGCCTATTTCCAGGCAGAATGTACATGGCTCACTCCTATCTACTCCACCTGTATTTTATGTAACCTACATTCATTGCAAATAAATGATTGATTGATTGATTGATTAACTATTTTAGACAAACTTATACAACTAGAAACAATAACAATAATACAACACAACTTACAAAATACTATATCTATTAAGCCATCTTCTGGAGACACCTGGCAGCAATATATTTACTGCGAACAGGTGCCCCATCAGGTGGCCTTCAGTTTTACTAGCAAAAATGCTCAGGAGACTGCTATCGCTGTGTCGCATCCGACGCAGCAGTGACGCGGATCTTTTACGCATGATCGCAAAGAAGTCATCTGTACGCGCTGCTGCGAACATCCCTGGTGCGCTAAACGAAACGTGGCAGCGACAGCAGTATCCTAACGGCATTGTTGTATTGCACACGCAGGGCATTAAACGTTTTTTACGTGTATCTGGTCCACAGACTGCAGACACACATACACATATATATCACACTGTACAGATTGCCATATACGTGGATTTTCAAAGTCCACAAATTAACACAGTCACTATTATGTAATTCTGAAGGCAAAAGTGAAGATTCTTGGCAGTGTTCAATACAATTTCTCATTTCCCAGATGAGTATCAAACTATGCGCGTGTACTGAATCATAAACAATACATAACAACTCACTGTAAATAAAGTACCTACTATGAGAATCTGTCCTAACCGAGTAATCCGAAATTTCATTCGAGATAACTACAGTAGATTTTTCTCAGAAAGCATATTTCGCTGTCGATGGCGAATAAAATCGTATTCGAAAAAACCAAATTTTCCAGGAAAAATAAAAAACAGTTTTTTGTGAATATCTATACATAGCGGAATTGTTCAAATACCAAAAGAAAAGTGATTTTTTACATCCATTACAATACACCTTAAAATCTCGTAACTTCTGAAATAACCGTAGGAAATGAATGAAAAAAAATTACAGATTGTAATCGGACCTCTAAATATCGAATTTGCAATAAAGTTAAAACTATCGTAATAGCACATTACCATTTTATTCGCCGGGGACAGCGATTTAGCCTTTAACCACTGCTTGGACACAAACCGTCTCTCTGTGAGAGGAAATAGGGCTGTCATGCTGAACGCAGGCCCAGTGCGGTTTGATAGGAGTCACATGTCTTCGAATTCTTGGTGCAGAGTTTTTAGAATGAAAACCCTGATTCTTCTTCTGCCTACCCCAGCCCCGACTCCCTTCATTCGTCTTTTTAACTGACTTCCAAAAATTAGGAGGTTCTATGTTCGTAGCGTATGTTTTTTTTAAATGTATGTCTATCGATTTCTCCGTCAATTGTGGACCGATTATGAAAATTCTTTTTAATTAAAGGTTTTTGCTCTCGAGGTGGCCATATAAATTTTATTAACTTTGCTTGGATAGTTTTTAAGTTAGCTTTGTTATTTACATAGCAAGTAGCGATATTCGAATTTGTGTGGGGTAGGTACCACAACTAAAAAGTGAAAAATAAAAACGTTTTTACAAAAACGAAAATTCAAAACCAAAGACACCGACTTCCGAAATTAAAGTTATTTTTCACTTTGTAGAGTTTTTTTTTTGGAAGTATTTTGTTTTTTTTTTTTGTAAAAAGTTTTTAATTCTGAAGATAGATTCGAAGGTTCTAGGGTAGATACAAGGTTTCTGGGGTAGAATCTAAATAAATGTCAGATAGAGATAACGTTTGCTTATTACAGTAAAACTGCTCTATCGTCGTGGTTGGCTGCCATCGCTATGTCTAGCAATATCAATTCTCCTACAGAACTAAAAAAATATTTGTACTACCATCCCCCAATGAAGTGCCTTTTAAGATGTAAAGAATACAAACTTAAGGCGAAAGCGTCAAGCTCAAATGAAGGGGTCCGCTAGGGCCGATGCCTGCCGGGGTTGCGGGTTTGTCATACAGGCAACTGAAGGAACACGGGTGGGTTTTAGTCAGTAAGAGTCTGATACGCCGTCCTGCTCCGCCCAGAGCGGGAGAACTTATTCGATAATTTCCCACCCAAAAAAAAGGTGAAACCGTCAAGGTAGCCCGAAAAATTCAAATTTCTTATGTTTTTTTCAATTTGCAGGTCAGTATCAGGTTGTATGTTGATCTTAATATGATTCGCGACCGTATCAAATGTTTATAGAATTATAATCATAAAAATCATTAATACAACTCTCTAAGTTCATGTAATCCTATTGAACGACTATTACGTGAAATCATGACATTTGAAGATTATGATAACTTATGGAGTTGTATTGCTGATTCTCAGGATCACAATTCTGTAAAGCCATATTTGTAACGGTCACGAATCATATTTTAATCAACATACAACCTGACACTGACCTGCAAATTGCAAAAAACGAAAGAATATTTGAATTTCGCGGGTTAACTTTTTTTGGGTGGGAAATTATCAAATAACTTCTCTCGCTCTGGGTGGAGCGGGAGAGCGTGTCAGACTCTTACTGACTAAAACCCACCCGTGTTCCTTCGGTTGTCCTGTTGCCGGGGGCCACGATTTCCCTTTCGGCCCATATTCGCAGCCCCGGCAAGCATTGGTCAATTCTGCTGACATCTTTTTGAGGCGCACGTGGAACACAACGCGCCATCGACCCGGGCTTGGTCCTTATCGGACGGCGAGCTACCCATTTCTCAACGTCCGCAAGCCTGCGCCTACGGTGGCCGGAAATCGGCTCGCGATTCCCGCCCAGGGCGTCTCTTCCTGCGGCGGTTAGGGGCGTAAGGGCGCGAAATTTGCCTCTCCCTCACGCGTTCCGCCTCCTCCTTCGCGAGCATTACCGCTTCGCAGAAGGTGGTGACGGCCTGCCATTTCCTCTCGCTCCGTACCATGGCCTGAACCAGGGCCGGACGCGAGAGATCTTGCCGATCGCCTCCACTAGGACACGGCGATGCTCCGCCCAAGCCGGGCAGACCTCCACCGTATGCTCCACCGTGTCCTCACAATGGTGACACCTGGGCGTTTCCTCCCGCCTTATCCTGAACAGGATCGGGTTACCTTGGCGCATCCCCCTTAAGGCGTCACCTTTCTTGTACCTAACTGCCTTCTAACTCGTCTACTGAACTTACATTAGCAGAAGTTGATCCAATGATGTCACCACCATGATCATGCAATCACAAATACCTTCGCAACTTTGAAAATTCGTAACTCATTAATATAATTAATAGTTCGCCGGTATATCACTTTCACCATGGCGGAACTATGGGACACAAATGGTAACCCCATTAGTATTCAGTGTTGCCACACCACGCCGGATCAATAATAATTGGTTATCACCCGTTAACTTGTAGCAAAGTATGTGTGTCAGTTATTGGATTTCTTTTTAATATATTGGCTGATTAGAGTCGGTTTTGTGATCACTTTTCAATTAAATTTCAGCCCCTGTTAAATTTCAGCCCCTATTAAATTTTAGCCCTTGTTAAATTTTAGCCCCTGTTTCATTTCAGCCACTATATTCAATGTCTGCCACTGAGATTCCTTATGCTTCCATCTTCAAGTGCGATCTAGCGATTTTAAAAATATCAAGTCCATATTTCCTCCTGATTTTGTCCACAATTAACTTAAAAGATTACACTCGTTTTGGTCTCAGCCGCAGTCGGGAAATTATATTTATCATTTACAAAAATACATTTCATTAAACAAGTAAATTGGTACGGTTACTTCCAACTAAGTAAGAAACTCACAATTACCTCTTGAAATCTAAAAGGATCCTTTGACATTCGATCATTCTGTGCGACGAACAACATACTTGACAAACCAATCGGAAGTATCTTCCAAGAACTTTTCTCTGATTTCGTATGACTATCAGATCAATGCAAACCAATCAACAATCATCACCAACTCATGACACGGCTCGCTTTACCTGCAACGACTAAATTGAATGCTCAGACAAATTTCATTAAATGCTCAGCAACAGTATTAGTTGCTCAGCTTTAGCAGATTGCATCGTTATCATCTGCCCATTATAGCCTTTCCCTAACTATGTTGAGGTCGGTTTCGAGTCTAGCCGGATGCAGCTGAATACCAGTATTTTACTTGGAGCAACTATCTATCTGACTTCCACAACTCAGGTCAGTACCTGGGTTGTGGAAGTCAGATAGATAGTTCATGGTAACACGCAGCCCCTTGGTAAGACTAGTTCCCCGACTTTCTGGCAGATTGCATTTTATACGTGTTCATAAAAATATCTGGTCGTTGCGTCGTCAGTCAAAGTGCAAACACTACTGTTAATCCACGTGTCTGACTCACTGTTTGCATCAGACAGATTTGAATAATCCAAGCCAAGGTTACATACAGTGTAGGAATTTTTGGAAACTAAATAAGGCACACTTTGAGGCGTTTTCTCCATACGTCGACCCGCTAAATAACATTATGTGTGATAGTGATTAAAAAAAAAACGATAGCTTACCAAATATTAAACAGGGTAAAATTTTCGGCTCATCCACGTCCTGTCCATGCAAAAATAGGAACATTTTACCAATATGCAATATCCATCTCAATAATATATGAATCATCCATACAAAAGGGCGATTTTGAACAAATAATCGTTCCATCATCATCATCCACAGTTCCTTTCATACACACGGCATAGAAAGAAAGAAAAACATTTATTTTGACACAGTTTGTGAAACAAAAAATACAAATAACAAAATGAAAAAGTGAAAATAATGTTTGACAACAATAGTGTGTGCCTCACGACTGCGACAAAAAGGTTCATTTCAGCATTAATGCCAGACAGATGCTGTCTGACGCTGGTTTTCTAATGAACCCTTAAGAACAAGTGATGGGAAGTACAACAGGCCTCGCTTTGCTTGAGTCAAAAGACATAAATATGCACTTACAATCGCCACCTAATTGCTTTTTGAAGGGATGAAGCTACCCATAATCATCGTTGCCTGATCTCTCACCAGGAACAAAAAGATAAGAGATGTTTACAAAAACCTCCATACATTAAAAGTCTTGAACCACTTTTCAAAAAAGCTTTTCACTTTTTATCGATTTTCACTTTCAAATTGTTTTTGCCAACTTTATTTAAGTAAAACGAACGATATGTAAAACAGACCCAGATTCGAGTTGTGTATCCTTGCTGAAGCTCTGCTTGTGCTCAGCTGTTCCAGGTCATAAACCTCTCTGAAGTTCACGACCAAAACGATGATCCTTCGATCAACAATGTCATTATCTCCTAGACACACAAGTTCAATGATATCAACTTAAACACCATTACGTATGCACAGACGCGCGTGCACGCATCTGCTCCTCCATATCAAACACCTCACTACTTGACCAATCGCACCTCTCGCTCGCACCTTCCCAACCAGCCGTAAGGCAAAAAGAAACACATGAACTGGATCATGGCTCTCCGAACCAGGGAACGGTGTCACAAACAACAGAAAAGGCGCTTCATATAAACGAATAACTATTCTAAAATGTACGATAAGCGACTGACAATGTTAGAACTTAAGACGTTTTGTATTCCATATCTCCACGAGGATTCGTATCAAATAGCTTTCCCTTACACTTGGGCCCCCTCAGTGCCAGAAGGTCGCATGTGCACGTTCGACTCGTACATTGAAAGACAATGCGTACCGGAACTGCACACTACGTGCTGAATTTGAAATAGCTGTATAAAAACCGCGGGGTCCTTGTCGAAACTATCACAAACAATCCAACCTTCAGTCAGTGAACACCACGAGGAGCTAAGCAAAATGGTGTCCAGTAAAGTAGTGTGCTTGATGGCTCTGGCCCTTTTCGGGAGCGCGGCTGCCCAGCCTGCGAAGGAAGCCTTCTGGAAGGGAACACCCATGGATGGCATGGTGGAAGAGATGAGATCAGGCTGTGCCGAAGGATCAGACCCCACCGCCTGCATCAAGTACAAGGTCATGTCGTTATTGGACTCCATTTTCAAGAAGGACACCTTCCAGGTATCCGACTTTCCATTTCGCGAACAGTTTTAATTTCCACTTTCCAAAGGATCGAAAGTTCAACACTAATTATTGCTTTCTCCCCAGATCTCCGACGCCGTTGAAGTGACGAAGAATGGTGCTGCCAACGATGTCACTGGCCGCTCTACTGGCGATTTCTTCGACAGCATTGAAAACTTCATCCAGTCTCATGATGTAACCTTCATGCTGCCCATCGCTGACACCAAGATCACTGTCAGCCCGAGGAACCTTGACAATGATGAGCTGTCTGTGAACGTGAAGTTCAACAAGGAGGGTGCCCGCTCCGTCGGTGAGGCCCGCAAGGCCAAGCTGAAGAAGATCATCGTCCCAATCCTAGTGTTCGTGCTCCTCAAGGCCATGACCCTCATCCCCCTGGCCATCGGTGTCCTCGGTCTGAAGGCCTGGAACGCGCTGCAGCTATCCTTCTTCTCCTTCGTGGTTTCCGTCGCTCTGGCTATCTTCCAGCTTTGCAAAAAGGTGAGTTAAATTTTTACTTTGTCAATAACAATGTAGTCCTCTCAGTAGAAACAATACAAAATCTTTAAAGTAGCACTGACTTGTTTTAAAAACCACAGCACTTTCCCAAAAACTATTTGCACATTTGGCACAACTCTATCTATTGGCACCGTTTGAACTTGATTTGCACAATTAACTTCATGTTTTAATCCGACACTGAGTTTAACACCCAATAAACGAAGTGTTATTTTGTACTAACCCTCTTTCACTACTCTACTATCCATAAGCCTAACATTGTAGTTTACCCAGATTGCGGCGGACAACTCGCACCCCCAGATCTCCGCGCACGGTCCCTGGGACGCCGCGTACGCAGCCACCCGCCGCAGGAGAGACGCCGAGCCCCAAGAGCTGGCCCAGGAACTAGCCTACAACGCTTACCACTAAACTATCCGAACGCCACCCCAACACAACGACCTGTATCCGAACTCCGTTTATTCCGGCGTTTTTTTGACAGCTGGTTGACGGACACAGATAACATAGACCAAATAAATGATTTCGTCGAGAAATCGAGACCGTGTAAATACTATGTAATGCAACTTATTTATTAAAATATTGTGCTTGAGAGCGTGTGATTGTGATGTATGACTGATATTATTTATTGATATTAATAATAAATCTTTGAAGAATTATACTTTATTTTATTTGTTGTTCCCTTCTTTGCAACTTGCAATAAATATAATAAGAAATATATTAGTGAATTGTTTTTTCATTAAAAACTCATAATAGATTTAGCATCAAATTCACCTAAGCAGATAGTTAATATAAGCCTCAAACAGTACATAATTTATAATATTTCATGCACTTAAAACTCCTGTAATGTAATCAATTAAATAGATGATATTAAAATGCCTATTAACTTTTTCCGGAAGTAATTCACTACTTTCATCGTCAATAAAAACTTATGTATGTATGGTACGTCAACTAATAATTCAGAGAGTATATTTCAACGAGGCAACAGAAACTAAGAAGTATTTCTTTCACAAAACAATTATACACGCAAATATCTAATCTAATAAGGCCATGAATTACAATAATAAAAAGTATCAAAACTACAACTAAAAGAATGAAAAGAAGTATCACCCACACAATCCATGAAATGGGACCACACACAAAAATTAAACACAAGAACATTAAAACTATGTAGGTCAACAAAAGCAGGACGTTATAAAATACTTTCTCTAAAAGGGAGGAAAATTCGGTACGAGGTGGCATTTGCAACACATTAAGTTTCCATTCAAGTACCAATCGCTTTCTACGACACTTGCGCTCATCTGCCATGATGATCACGTAGGAGATACTATCAATGTCACGTGCAACGTTTTACTTTGATACAATGATAGGATTTAAACCAGCTGATCGATTGGTTTGTATTGATTTATTGAAGTCCGGACTATTTGTTTAGTCCATATCCAAGATTCCCAAATCTTGGATATATGGTCTGGTTTAATTGGATCCTGTCAAGCAGATTAGATCCAACCAACATTTTGTTAGTTTTGAGTAAATGCGATTTGAAGTTTAGAAGTGTAAACAAAAATATCAGGCCAAGTTATAATCATCTGGTAGTCTTGGTTAGGGCAAATGTCTTCAGACCGCCTGGATCTTTTGTGCAAATATAAAACTCGATGTGTAGATTCTCATCATGTACGTAACTCAATTTCATAAAAAGTCTTGGTTGGATCTATTCTGCTTAACAGGGTCCAATTATTTTGGTAAGAAAAGATTTATTTAAGTAGGATTGATGATCATTATATTAGAATAATCAATACAATAATGCCGAGATCTAAAGAAATGGAAAAGTATATTATGATACAAAAAACCCAAAAACCAAAATGTTTTTGACAGTCGCACATCTTTCAATAAATTCCATAATGACAGGAGGATAAAAAAAAATACAATATGTAAAAAAAACCCTGTCCGATCCAAAAAGGGCATAAACATAGGTACTGCAATAACATTACCAAAAAGTAATAAAAAATCTTATTATTATTGAAAATAAAAGTTATTGCTATTTAAAATTCACATTTTTGGTACTAAAATAACCCCAAATCCAGCAAATTTTCAACAGGAGCCATAAGTTATGACTTGTGTGCTAAAGGGCGGCCGTCCGCGCCCCATGTCATAACCCGGTAGGTAAACTTCCCCATTGAAAAAAATAATTATTTTTATTTTTTTATCCTTTATAAAAAGAACCTGGTTCTTAATAATTAATTACAATCTAGCCTATAAGACTAATAAGCAATTTTAATCTAACTTAATTTTTTACGTAATGATTATTTTAAAAATTTGAATCGTGTTGATTGTACTTTACACAAGTTCGTTCCACTTTCTTAGAGTCTGATATTTTAATATAAACACTTTGTTCATGTGTTATATGTGTGAAAAAAAAATGTGGCGAATTTCTTTTTCAGGCAAGATTGCAGTACCTACTGTTGCAAGTTAAGGTAGTAGTGAAGATACGAATAGAATATATGTCTTTATTTACCATATTTATGTCACAAGGGATGTTTAGGAAACCGAACCTCCATTATTTAGGGTACCTAAGTAATGCTAGTTATTTTACGAAAAGTATTACCTACCTGAACAAACTGACCATGGTCTTGAAACCATCAGCCGAGTAGTGAAGAAGTTTGCAATTGACATAAAAACTGTTGCAAGTAACAATACACTAAGTTTTTTTTTTCAGTTCTCTTTCAGGGTATCGTAGAAAATTAGGTCACTATTTTCCTAATTTGAATTACTACTATCACTCAAGCAAAACCGTGCCTAATTAACACAACTGATTAGTTACTATACTGAGCTATGTCAACAGACTACGCTGATGACGACAATGCCACCTGGTTCCTCTCACTTAAAAATAGAACTCTCATTTTAGCTAACAAGTATTACTAAGTGGCAACGATGTAAAAGTACTACGTAGAGTTACCAAAATTATACGAAAGGATTTCATAAAAAAACTTAATATATATTAAATAAGTATTTTAGACATTGTCGTAATTATTTGATAGGAGAACATCTGCACGACTTTGCCAAAGAAATAAACTTGTGAAGCCAAAGCTATTCGGGTCATACAGAAACCCCGTCTGATCAATCAAAATATCGAATCCACGAAATTACATCACCAACTTGAACCAAATCACCGACATAAATAAGGGGGGCCCAGACGGGAGCCCTGCGGCACTCCTCATTGTAATGCAGCGTCCTCACGCAGGATGTGGCAGGCCGTTGCCTGGCATACCTGCTTTACCCCGCTGACCTACTGGGCACACATTAGCACGGATTCAGAACCATAACTGAACTATTTTTAGATCCTTATAACATGCACACCTTACCGAACGCTCTTGACAAACCCAAATTCTAGAAAAAGATTCAATACTTTCAGTATATCAACGGTATAAGGTTCATACTTGCGAGGATATAGTTGCTGCGATGGCAAAGGTTAATTTGTCTATTTGTATGTAGAAGTAGATGATGGGGTTTCGGCCCTGTTTGTATGTCTGTCACGAACGCAATGTTTGTAAGTGGTTAGTGTTATGTGTGTTACCTAATACGGATGGCATAAATTGTTTACTTACTTTCTTATTGCAAATTAATGAAGTGTAAGTGCTAAAATAACCGTTTATTAAGTATCCAAAAACGTATTTTTAATTTCCATGATATACCTACTTAGTGAATTTTGAAGTTGACCTTTTCTATTTAAAAAGTTTTGAGTATGAATATGGATGGATTTTGGTAAGAGTCAGAGCAGACTAAAGAAACGATGGATGAACTGTATCAAAGATGATATGGCTAGAAAGGGGTTGAATATTAAGATGATGGCTTTATGAAAGAAGAAGATATGCTTCGTCGACCTGAAGGATGATGATGAAATAGGATTAACTTAAAGTAGCTCATCCATACACACAGCAACAACCTCTATTAAAGTGTCAATAGAACGGCACCAATCCACAGATTTATAGCCGAACATTTTCAGAACGGAAGTGAAACAGCAATTTCACAATCCGGACATGGCAGGCTATGCTAATGTGCGCACGAGTTGCATTCGCGATGTCCAACCCTTATTGCATAATGAAGATGTGCGCGAACATTTTGCTAAATCGGAGCAGTTTCACTTTTGTTAGTAAAACTATGCAGAAGCTTTTTATGTAACTTGTTGTTAAGATTGTGTAAGTTGGTGTAAATAGATTTTGTGATTGAAAATTGTAAACTAATGAGGTGGTGTTCATTTTAAATTAATAAATTAATTAAACATTTGTCATACAATCAATTTGATACTAATTTTACTGACGTGACCAACTTGCAACAAACTAAAGAAATTTTAATCACAAAAAATAAATATGTATTATTTATTTATATAATGGATTTTAAATGAAGAACATTCAATGAGTGAACTTTGCTCACTGGTGGAATACCTACTAAATAAATAGTATAAAAAGTCCCGTCAACCATGCCGTTGAGTCTGACAGCTTTAACGAAATACGCTGCATAAAGCAAATGAATGACATTACTAAAGCGACACATCGCTTGATTGGTATGTACATGCTGGTGGTGAGAGCATAGTCCGACACTGCATGACAAACAAGCTGATTGAGTATGGGTCTATGCAGACGTGCCATAATCATACTGACAAAAATGTGTATGAACTCAAATTTTATGAATAAATTTAGTGCAATCACATGAAGTACATAGTAGTAAAGATCTTCGTGAAGGAGCTCATCCGAGGAAATACTGCCACAATACCCGGGAGTAATCTCAGGCACATGAAACATTCCAACTTTGTTTCTGGGATCGCAACGCATCTACAATTCTTCTGGTATTACAGATGTGAATTTTAGGCCACTGCTAAATTACATTAAAATATTCAACGCATTCTTTTGCGTTCAATGTCTGTCAAAAACATTATGTGGTCAAACTGACAATATTCACATCACAAACACACATTAATGTCACTCACACGCAATTTATTTGAACTCATAGTGACGCTGCCACAGGAATGCCTAAACCAGAATCTAATGAGACAGACGTAAGAGCGTGGCTTTGGAGATTGGAACAAGAAAAGAGAGGTGTAATGCCCAGCACTGAGTTAAGTCAAGCTGTGGATGATTATGATTATGTAACGAAACTTTTAGCAGAAATGCAAGCAACTAAACAAATCCCGAAGCCACAGCCCAGCAACATTTTTGCCACTCTGTTGTAGTGCGATTGTGGTTCGTCTGGCCAGACAGTATGTCCAACAATCCAACAAGAAGGTTAAAGACATCGACCATGTTTCGATGTTACGTAGGTATGTCTTCGTGAAGTGTTGAAGAATGCATTCTGTTTTACATATTCGATTGTTTTTGGACATTGATTGGTATTGTTTCCGCACAGTTGTCGATGTAAAAGCAATGTCTAGTAGAATTAATTAAAGTATTAACATTCTATTAGAACAGATGAGGAACATACACCTATTACCTAACTCAATACCTATCCTAATAGATCACCCTATCACCTATCCAAACGGATGTTTGTATGTAACAGCTCCTGCACTTTCTCTTCAAAAATTTGGGAAGATATCAACCATCCCCGACAATTCCAACAGAAATGCATTATAAAATCAACAAAATACAATGCAACCACCCTGAGGAAACTCAAGTGCATGTAACTTGACTGGAACCAACCAAAAGATTGGCTGCAGGTATGATACGTATGACTTTGTTATCGACTCAGAAAAAGTCAAAGAGTTCACTACTCAAAAATTACAGACAAAAATAATTTCGTCCATTAAAGAATATTCATAATTAGGGAATAAATGTTAAGGTCCTAAGGTTTTTAAAGCACTTAGCTATGTTATGCCATAGATTTTGCCCGCGGCTTCGCCCACATGGAGGTCGGAAATTATCCAATGGGAAAGTACTATCGGGTTAAAAAATATATCCTACGTCCTAAACCAGTACCCTAATTGCATACTACAACACAATTACAATCTGTTTCGATTTGAAACAGATTGCTAATCCATTGCTTCAAAAGTTGGAAAAAAAATCTGTTCAACAACGTAAATAACGCAATGAATGTTATTGAACTGTCAAAATGGAACAAATTAGGCATAATTGTTTACAAAAATAAGTTACGCAATTAGAGTACAGGGTATGTTCTACATGTGTGCCAAAAATCAAAATCAACTCATCACAATTAACCTGATCAACTTGTCTAGAGGAGGCCTTCACCCATGATGGGGTCCATATCTTCCATACCCAAATCTAGAAACTTCAAACTAATAATACTAGCAACAAGATGTAAGCCAACTACTAAACCACATACTAACATTTACATTAAGTTGTCATCTACTATGTAAGATATGGAAGAAATAAAGGCTTATTTATTTATAAATATTAACCACTTTGGACTACTACTTGATGTACTAATTGTGAAGAATGATAATAATACAATGTCGCCCATCGGCCATGTGCCCGCCCGCATTTTTGTTTTTCAAAAATAACTTTAAACTGGGGAATTTTGAAAAAAAAAAAGTTAAGATAGACCCCCCGTCTATCTTAACTTTTTTTTTTTCAAAATTCCCCTATGATTTTATGAACTTACACATGTGTTTTTAATAAAAATACTGTTTTTTTTTAGAAAAAAATGTTTGTGTTTTTAATAAAAATACTGTTTTTTTTTTTAGAAAAAAATGTTTTCTCTTCCTTTTTTTTGTATAGGTAATTAACAATCCAATAAAATAACTCATAAGCTTTTAGAAATAATAAACAGACCCCAAATCGAGCTAATAACATTGAAGATATGGCAAACGCTACTCAAAACATAAAAAATTGAATAACATGAAAAATATTAAAGATAGGGGGTCTATCTTTAATATTTTTCATGTTATTCAATTTTTTATGTTTCACAATCTTTTAAAGTAATTTTTCATGAATATTCTATATTTTATTTCCAACACCAATATCATTGGACAAGGGTTGGAAGAAGAGACGGGACTACACAAATCAGAGAGCCTAGACATAGTGGCATTCCATCAGTTATTATGATGTTGGAAAAGTCAAAGATGGATTATAGCTACCGAAAACCTTATGTCAATCTTGTTGAAACTCTTTGTAGAAATACGAAATGCTTTGAAAACGATTGCCACTTTTTTAGACCCTCTAGTGGTTTCTGGAATTACAATCCGCCAAAATAAAGCATAAAACATGAAATGAATATGACTATGACGATATACTAATGCTCACAAACCTGCAATAGGCCACTATAGTATTCCCTAACATTACGTAAAAATCTGTAGTAAAGTGGACGTGACTAGAAAGGTTATATCCACATAACGAGTACAGAATCATGTTTGTTTACACTTACCTACTTCTATGTAAAAAACGAAACATAAACAACAAATAAATCTGAATGAAATTTATTAGGAGTTCATGAGTAATTTATAATTAGGTACCGACTTAAAACTGTTCTATCAGTCATGTATGAGGGAAAAAAAAGTACAAAAGGATTTATATTTTTGAGCTTATCTGTCAGAAGCGCACTGCAATATAATATGAGATTAAGGCAGATTAATTACTTGCAGCAACATACTGCGCCCTCATAACAAACGTTAAAAAGCTACTGACTAAAACCTGAATAATGAAAAAGCAGACGATCGTAGTCTTGATTTTTTTTCCCTAAGGATAAGGAATAGAGTGAATGCAAACTAAGTAGCAAAAAATAATAATTAAAAACTTGTTAAAATTATACCTTTGTGCAGGTATTTTTAATCGCATTACTCGCCTATCAGAAAAAAAATCCTTCTCCGTTCCTGGCATTCCTGAAAAAATCCTAAATGTTCTAAGAAATGTAGTTATTAATATTTGTAATATCATCACAAAAATATATCACTCTCACCACCAGGACTTTCTTTAAATGAAAATAAATACTTTGCCAAGTATGAAAACGATTGGCATTCAGAACACGCGCGAAGACCGCGTGCCTTGCCGCCCAAAGGATCACGGTATAAAAACCAAGCCCATTGAAAAATTAAATCATTGTTGCTCCATTAACCGGACGGGCCGAACGTCTAATTAATAAAATCTAATGACAAAGTGAAAAAAATTACAAAATGAAGTGTTTGTGTTTACTCCTGGCTTCCGTCGCCATCGTTCGCGGTTACAGCATCAAGGACAATGAGATTCAAACGGCACGGTTAGGATCAAGTGATGAGTTGCTCCAGAGTGTGATCAGTGATTGTTTCGAAGCTGAAGCCCCGATGTCTTGTCTCAAAGTGAAAGTTCTCTCGTTCCTGGACACCAAACTTGGAGTGAGCTCTGAATCCGCGAGGGCTTTCG
This sequence comes from Agrochola lychnidis, assembly GCA_963680765.1. Classification (NCBI taxonomy): domain Eukaryota; kingdom Metazoa; phylum Arthropoda; class Insecta; order Lepidoptera; family Noctuidae; genus Agrochola; species Agrochola lychnidis. Next base: position 7,600,776 of record OY796869.1, on the reverse strand, counting down.
ACGACAAGAACATTGACAAAGTGATCTTCAACCGCGTTAGCCGTTACCTGAGCAACAATGAAGTCAGGTTCCAGCTGCCTGAGTTCCTCTTTGACAGTGCTGAGGTCTCCTACAGAGCTGATAGAGGTTTGGATGTGGAATTCCCGGAAACTGACAGTGAAAACGGCGAAGGTAACGAAATCAACCAACACAAACTTGGAGCACAAAGATGGGATGTCGAACTTAATACGTTTTTTCTTACAGCTCGAGGCATCTTGAAGAAGAAGCTCCTGCTCCCCGTCCTACTGCTGCTGAAGCTGAAAATGAAGGCTCTGATGCCCATCCTCGTCGCTATCATTGGCATCAAGTCCATGAAGGCCCTGATCCTCAGCAAACTAGCCATCACTCTCGTCCTAGGATTCCTGATCTACAACTTGGTCATGAAGAAAGGAGGTTAGATATCGAAAGATGATATTCTCATCTAGTACATACTCATGTACCAACATTTGAATTTCGATGGTAAATAACGTGTTTTTCTTTTTGTTGCCAGCCATGCCCATGATGATGATGCCGCCTACAGAAGCCGCCCCTCCCGCACCCCAATACGGTCCCCCGGCCAATCAGTACGGACCTCCTTCCACCCCTGCACCTTCCGCGCCTCAGGACTCATACAGCCCTGCCTGGGAGCCAGCTAGCAGTGGTCCTTACGCCAGAGTTTGGGACCCTTCGCAGCTCGCCTACAGCTCATACTACCCTGGTGACTCGAGCCCTTCAGCCGCCTCAAACCAGTCTCCGAGCTACTCCAGCGTGTCCTCCGTCTCCTCATCAGCATCATCATCTTCAGCGACCCACTAAACGATTACTACCTCATGTAAATACGCACGGGAAACGCATTGTACATAGTGTTTTGACGCACGCACCAATGAAACGGCTAGGGTCTAGAAGAGTTATTTATTGACGAGATTAATTTATTATTATTTATTGAGAAACAATAAAGAAACTGTCGTTTTAGTCATGTTTAATTATTTTAAACCTCCTTACTTATACACAAAGAACAAAATCTAAGACATTATAAAAGGGAAGTCCCAATTTACGGGTCATATTTTCAAAAAGGGCGTGTGAAACCTCGCCTGGCCCATAAAAATTCCCTAGGGCTTTAATAGCGTTAGCCCCATACATACCTTTATGAATGTGAACTGCATTCCTATAAACTTTCACCAACAGTCATAATAATAAACAATACAATATGTTGTCCTGCTTTTCCTGACATGCTTATGATGGGCAGGTCAATCGTATTTGGGACGACTGACATATTTGACTAAATAGGTATGTTTTTATAGAGTCTATAAATAATAGAAAAGTTATAAGACAGCAAGTGAGTAATAGCCGACCAAGACATTACACAACTAGGTAAGTAGGATGCGGACTACAGCCCGTTTAGCGCCTAGGAACCCGTGGTTATCTGGAACCGAAATCAAATGCGTAAAATATTTGCGAATAACGACTTGTTGTCTTAATAACTTGTTCGGCTCAATTCATCATTACTTATTGCCATTGGAGGCAAGTCCTCTAGTCTTGAGTGAATAGGTTACTTCTAGATGTTGGCTAAGCCAGCTAACCATATAATTTTAAGAGCATCGTGAACAAACTATGGTAGAAGAACTGCCTTATATGAGGGAGCACAACTCTATAATAAATATTATCTACAGTGATAAAGGAATCAAAATCTATTCCAACTTTTAAAAGGCTATTAAAGCACTATGTATTAAATTTGTTTTTATATTTCCGACAAAACCGTCGCTTAACTTAAAAATTATTATGTTTTTCCTCAAATATTCTTGTTATATTTTTAATATTATAATAAGAATATTTTTTAGTAATATTCTTTTTGAGTAAAATAAAGTAAGTATTTTAAACCGTATATTGTGCACCATTTCCTACTGCATTTTCTCATACCATCCGGTGAGAAAATAATCAAACGCTATCTTGTCACTATATTTAAGTGTCAGTAAGTGTTTGAACACAGTGAACACAGTACTTCCCCTTCCAACTTTGCTTTATTTACTATGGACCTTGTAGTAGGAGTGAGTTCACCACAGTACAACAGGATGATCGGATTGATCGCAAGTCAACGCCTTGGCCCCTACTTAGCAGCAAGAACTTTCGCTTATGTAAAGAGATTGTTAATTATCGGGCTTCAGACAGATTTATATCTCCTGTTGCACTTTAGCCAACATTGTTTGTGAAAATATAGAATGGACGCATAAGATATTATGTAAGAAATAATTATTTTGTTGTATGTAGTGTTTCCTTCCAATATCAGACCAAATAAAAAAAGATCTTACTTTTGCTTTTCGGTACATTTCGTAGGGGACCTAAGGCAGTTCCTTGAGGCACACCAAAAGGTATTACAAGTCCGATGACCAGCGGGGTAATTGCGTAACACACAAAAAATTGCAATACCTTTCATTTTGACAATTCGCCAACATTCATTGCGTGATTTACGTAGCGCAGACGAATTTTTCAAACATGTCAATCTGCCTAGCCTTTTCCCAACTATATTGAGGTCGGTTTCCAGTCTAACCGGATGCAGCTGAATACCAGTATTTTACATGGAGCGACTGCCTATCTGACCTCCACAACCCAGTAACTGGGTAATACGATACCCTTGGTAAGACTGGTTGTCAGACTTTCGGGCTTCTGACGACCCGTAACGACTGTCAAAGATCCACGAATGACAGCCGGGACCAACGGCTTAACGTGCTTTCCGAGGCACGGAGGAGTCTCGGTATGTAGAAATGGTCACCCATGCACGGACCAACCCCGGCAAGCGTAGCTTAACCTGACAGATCGACCGCTGTTAGTATTTAGCCACGAGCTCCTCAATTTTTCAAACATGTACCAATGGATTAGGAATTTCCTTCAAAATCCTTTGGATTGTGAAAAAAAAAGTTTGATACGCAATAGGGATGATGCCTAGGTAAAAAAAAAAAAATTTTGTCCAGCCAGATAATAAAAAAATATTAGACACATATTTTTTGCTTTAACATATTAATAAAATATTACTTAGATAAAACGCATTAAAGTTGGGGAGTGGGGGTCGCTACACCACAAGTAAGTTTAAAATCTACATATTCGTGACGTCATGGCACATTTTAACTCAATGTATCGCCGTAATCTTTTCATTACGTAAAAAAATAAAAAATACGTGTCCAATATTTTTTATGATCTACATGACGGACAAAAATATTTTTTTAGTCAATTTCCCTCTAACGACACCTCATAACCATCAAACCGATAGAGCGTGTCAAAGAAATAGACATACATTAATAAACAATACCAATATACATCATACTCTTGAAAAACATTACCCTCCTTCTGGGACAGTTGCGTAAAAATAAAAGGCTCGATGTCAATAATAATTTTTCTTTATTTTATTCATTTTAACTCGATTAGCACAATATCAGGTGAAGAATGAAAGTGAAGGTGTTTCATATAATTTCAGTACACAAATGTGTGGAAAAGTGGAAAAATAGGTAGGCATGGTTACAAAGAAGTTAATAAGTTCGTTATTATTGTCACAAATGTATGGTTTCCGTTACTAATCACGATAAATTCATATTTTTTTCTTCAGGGAATCTAAATATTATATTGATATAAAAGGTTTGATTTTAAAAAGAGTAAGTAGTACCTAGTAATATTTTTCTTTTTTTTGTTGGGTTATGTATAACAATTTTTATTCTAAATAGAAAATGGATATAGTAACATAAAGACAAAGAAATTAGTTGTTTAACTAATTGCCTGTCGACTTGAATTCACCGTTTGTTCAATTATCCTTTGACAGATGTATGCTTTATCACGGCAAATTGGCGTCGTGTGTCAGTTTGATAAACAACTAATTTCCGTCTGTACATATTATGTTAGAGTGTAAGAAATATTGTATTTGCCTTCGCGTCACCAATAAGCTTACAAAAGTTTTTCCTCCAAACAAGTATGTTTTTTACTACACTCTAACTTACGAAAAATGTAGGGCGAATTACATCAATAAAACTGAATTTTCTTTTACCGAGCATTTCCATGTAATGTAACGTTCCTGCAAATGCTCGACATGGTGTTCGAAGTAATATCTGTAACATTCCTTTCTATTTTGCGTTAATTCGTCGTTGAATAGTCGGATCTTCAGGGCCTCAAGTCTGCTATTACAATAGTGTCAGAATGGTCTATCATTGATTTCATAATTGTTGATTTTGACAAGTTTGGTAATCTACTAATATTATGGCGTCATTATGACTTTCCAATGGTCAGCCACTGACACTCTATTGAAAGAAATGGCACTTATTGGTAATCTCGTACATAATGACAAATGAATGACTGACTGACTTGGCGGTATCATTGGCCGTATTGTACGACAACGCCAACACAATTATATTACCTACGAGACTATTGACCGACCAACGATCGACCATTATGAATTTAGCAGATTACGAACTTTTAGCAAAATGACAATGGGATCGTGTTGGAATGACGAATTTATAAAAATAGCAGACTTGGGCCCGGTCGCGTGTGATGCGTTTATCTTGGTCGATGAAATGTTTGCAAAATCAAATTGTAACAAAACGTCGAACGTCGTGCTCATTGTTTGGTTCGTGAAAAGGTGACACATTAGAGCGGCTCGATGTTTTGTTACAAGTAAATACTCTAGTGTTTACTCATTTTAACGAGATCAGCACGTTTAAACCACGTTCAAGAGCTGTCAGTGTCATAACTTGTGGAATATTGACACTGACAGTTCTTGAACGCGGTTTAGAAGCGCTGATCGCGTTCAGTTTCATTGGTGAAATTCGCCCTTAGTTTTCCACTAGAAATGGCGCTCACAAGTACGATAGGTTAAGAAATGGTCGTGCATATACTACAGTGGGTATACAAATACGGTACAAATACACTAGATATATACAAGGACGCTACATACAATAGGTGAATAAGGACTTTACCTTGCTTCAAGAGTAAAAAATACCTACTATCTAATCGAATAAGGCCTGATTTTTCAATAGTCGGATTGGTACCATTTTTTTAAGTGAAAACTTCTTGAGGCGCGTTGGGCATTTTTGCGATGGGACTCAACCATTGATTTCGCGACACTGTGACGACACCAGCTTTTGACCATTAAAAAGACATCAACGCGTTGATTACCGCGGTGCCGATTTTTTTTCAAGTTTTTTTCTTCTGTCAGCACTCCCGGAATGCCACTGTTTTTTTTTCTAAAGATTTAAGTTTGACTTGCTGCCAAACCGAATATTTGATTATTGAAAAATCAGGCCAAAAAAAAAAATTTGTAATCCTAAAACAGGTGAATGATGGAGATTAGAAAATAAACTGTTCAGATGAAAAATTAAAGCGAAAGTATAATATGGCCGATGAATCATGAACGGTCTGAACATAGGCTCTGCGAACTTTCGTGCATGTTCTCTCACTCATACTCGCCTTTTTTTTTTTGGGTGGGAAATTATCAAATAACTTCTCCCGCTCTGGGCGGAGCGGGAGAGCGTGTCAGACTCTTACTGACTAAAACCCACCCGTGTTCCTTCGGTTGCCCTGTTGCCGGGGGCCACGATGTCCCTATCGGTTTTCTTCGAACCCCCGGCAGGCATTGGCCCTAGCGGACCCCGTCCATTCCGCTGACTTCTGCGCAAAGATCGGACCGGCCATGATGCATCGGCCGTATTGCAAAGGGCAAAGGAATTATTTGAACTTGTATACGCATCCATTCATAATAAAATTAAACCAAATTCTTATGTAGGGTAGCCTATACACTGTATAGGCTGTATAGTATACAAGATGGATTTTAAAGTGGGGCAGTAAGGGCAGTTACAGATAGTGCCATCCACGAAGATGCGCCCCACTCCGCGATTACTGTTTTTTTTTTTTGTAGCGCGTCGCTAATTATAACTAGACGAGCGCTCGCTAAGAGCACCCCCTAAGGGTACGAACCTCGACTTAGGGCGTCGCTGTGGGAAGGACATCAAAGATGGGATGGGCTGGATCAAAATTTCGATCATGATTCGGGGAATTTAAAGCTACGTGCTGCGCGACTACTGTACTGTAAGCTGTTCTTTAGTATGGAGTTGAGCGGAGTGGGGCGCATCTTCTTGGATGACACTATCTACATATACTGCTGTCATATGGAGAAAGGCCGTAACTACTTCAAAAATTTTGAGTAAATGACAGTTTTGTTTTCAAGCTCAATCGATAGTCTTAACTTTAACAGTAGGCATCTGCGGCTAAAAATTAAAAGCAGTTTGAAGTATCACCGTATAAATAGAAATATAGAGAGCTTATTGCTGTATCCAGCCCTATACTTGTTTAACAAATTTTTTATAAGAATGTTAGTTACGGCTTAACCGTTGTAGCTAAGGGAAAACGGTATAAGGAGACTGTCCTTAACTTTTTGAGACATTTTGATCTGCATTCACAGATTTTGAAAAAGAGTACAAACTGTAAGAAAATGGTAAATTTTCACCTAAAGTCTATCATGAAAAAGTAAGTTGGGAGTCTCATGTCCTACGAAATGTATGGGGACTTTTTTTTGCCATTTTTGTCTTTGCTAGTACTCAGACCACAGTTGGTCTGATAGAGTTGTTTTGATCCTTTTATGAAATAGGATCGATTGGCAAAAAAGTTGTGAAAATTGCCCATTTTCTTGCTGACTGTAATTTTTTTTCAAAAATTCAAAGTTTCTCAAAAAGTTAAGGACAGTCTCCTAAGATCGAATTCCTGTAGGGTACCACCCTACCTGCCCTATCTCAAAAACCCACCCTGTATTAGAATTTGGTTTCATTTCATTCAAATGTACAGTCAGCAATTTTTTTTTAATTAATGCAATTTTAATTGTATTTTTTTACACCGTCTGCCTCCTCTATCTTGTTAGTTGACTGTACAATTCACAAATAAAACAATAGGAAATCATAATCGTCATCTTCCTGCCCTTGTCCCATGGTACGTGGGGTTGGCGCACACGTTTTCTTCTTCCATTCCCCCCTGTCAACTGTCACGCTATCATTCACTCCCTTCTCTTTCATTTTCATATCATTTCTCACACAATTCATCTATATTTTCTTTGACCTTCATCTATCAAAATGTATATTTATCACTCTTTTAGTCACATGCGTTTCCTCACTCCTCATCAAATGCCCATATCAAGCAAATAATACATACTTACTTAAATTGTTTCATCTGAACAGAACTGAAGTGCTTGTGATATCTACAATGGGTAGGTTAAAGCTATTATTTCACAGCCTTCGACTAAGGAGTGCTTCATAAGGTACTCTTTATAACATGAGTAATATAGGATATAGGAGAGAAGATTTGAATAGGTATAAAGGTAGGTAGTCATTATAAGTACATATACCTGCAGAGTGGCGACGAGCTTAACACATTTAAGAGTACTTAACTACATCGGTTAATACAAATCAGTATAAAAGAAAAAGTTAACTGTGTCATTTTTTTTTTTTTTTGATTTCTAAATATGTAAAAATTGTGAAATGAAAAATAATCATAGGTATCATAAAAATTTGATTTCCTATTTTTTTCACCGCATTACTTTTAACATTTAATATATGTTGGTTTCATATTTAAGGGTTCAAAAATGTTGTAGTGTTTTTTTTTTTTGCTCGATTGTTTTACGGAAAGGTAACGTTTAAATTATCTTCCCCGGCCGCTTATACCTTAGCAGAGTCCACCAACTGAGTTTTGAATGTGGCTTCCGATTGGTCGTTAAACTCCCATAATAGCCTTTGTCTACAAAATTCATCAATCGAGTTTGAAACAACCTCTGATTGGAAGTAGCGCTCATCGGCCGCAGCCGCAGCACCGCTCGCTTCGCTCGCTCGGCTCGCGCGAATTTCACCGCCGCAGAAATGTCTTCAAAATTCAAAAAATTCAAAATTATTTATTTTCACTTGTCTAATTATCTAGTCGCAGATTGTATGATTCGTAATTTTGAAATAAGTTTGGTTATGTTAGAACTGTGACCAACCTACTTCCAAGTTGCTCGCAGAAATTTTTTCACCATTGTCTAATTACCTATCCGTGTTTTCGCAATATCCCAGGTGGATTTTGTTGACAAACGCTACTATGGGAGTTTAACGACCAATCAGAAGCCACGTTGGAAACTCAGTTGGTGGACTCTGCTTACGTATATGGTTCTTTGGCCACGGGTCGTTGATATTTTTGTTATGACGATTTATATTCGTCAGATGATATCTCTTTAAGCATTTACTTACATAATGTTGTTAAATAGTAAAAAAATATACCTCGACGAGAATGTTAATTACTTTTATTTTTTATTATATTCATAGAGCATCATGTACCTAGATCATTGTAGGATACTTACTAAGTTTTATTTAGGTATTGTGTTAACTTATCGCCACTCTGTATTTACGCGAGTAGGTATTATTTATATTTGTTATTAAGTAATTTTACTTCTTATTTTGCAGCATTTGGCCAATAAAATATTTTTTTTACCGGTAATCTTGTGTATAGCTTTAAAGTCCGCGAAATAAGAAGTAAAATTAATACTTAGATACATTGGTAGGTACGAATACTTTATTTTAACATATATAATTATCTAGCTATGTAGATATATAAATAGCGGATAGTACCCAATGAAAAAAACAGATAAAACGTTAACATATTGTGCGCTTGATAGTGCGTCATTTCAACAGTATCCACTATGTTTTGACAAAGCTCATAAAAATTACAAGATAAATTATTATAATTTAAATAAATTAATAAACTTCAAATTCAACAATATCCACAAGGAAATTTGACTTGGAATAGCTCGGCCAAGCTGAACAGGGAGCGTCAAGATACTCAAGATCGACCCAACTACCCTCCCAATTCGATATCCACCGCCTGACTTGCATCAGTCAATTAGTGGTTGTCCCATTGCTTCAATTTCTCCTGACGTCTTCCCGGTTCAGTCCTTCCACAATTAATTTACCTCTGATTTTGCATCACTGTCAAAATTACACTGATCTACATGAGCACTTTTGAAATGTCAGAAGCTCGGTGCACAGTTCCAATTGGCCTATGAAGAAGAGCCGGCAAGAAACTCCACGGTTACTCTATACTAATATCATAAAGTGGTAAAATGTGTTCGTTTGTATGTAGTAGGTAATCTCCGGAAATATCAGCCGGATTTGAAAAATTATTTTTCCATTGGATAGCCCAATTCTTGAGAAGGTTATAAGCTCACGGACGAAGTCGCGGGCAGAAACTAGTTTAAAAATAATTGGCTTTTACAATGTTTTCAAATTACAGTGTTAATAGGTATGGGAGGACAATAAAGTTGCTGTCATTGAAAAGTTTGTCAAAATCATAGTGATCTTTATTACCCCTGTGATAAGGTTACTTTTGAGTTGCTGCTGTCAGAGGATAAATAACCGTGAAAGGACTGCAGTATCGACCGATTTTTGACTTCTGGGGCCTATTTAATAAAATTGACAGGTGACTGGTAACAATGTGACAATCCGACAATTTTACAAGTTTCTTTCATACATTTTCTGCTTTTTAACAGCACAATGTCGTAAAAATGTGTCAATTTTATCTTATGTTGACCACTATGTCACATTGTCAGCTATATGAAACAAGGCCCTGCGGGGTAATTGCGTAACACACTAACAGTAGCAATGGCTTTCATTTTGACAGTTCAACAACATTCATTGCGTTATTTACGTTGTTGAGCAGACAAATTTTGCGAACATATGAAGCAATGGATTAGCAATATCCTTCAAAATCATTCAGATACTGATTGAAAGTGTGTTACGCAATTAGGGTGCTGGTTGATCGATGCAAGACCTGTCCTGTACCTTAATTGCGTAACTTATTTTCGTAAACAATTATGCCTGATTTGTTTCATTTTGACAGTTGACATTCACTGCGTTATTTCCGTTTTTGAGCAGATTTTTTTTCCAACTTATGAAGCGATGGATTAGCAATCTGTTTCAAATCGAAACAGATTGTGTTGTATTACGCAATTAGGGTAGTACTGGTTGATACAATAAAATGAAAATTCGAATAAATACGAGCAAATATACTTACTTCTTTATGTACTTATGACATTATGTTATATGTATAAAACACTTTATAAGTAGAGTTACGAGTAGGTAGGTATCTTGAGAAACTAGCTATTTGCATAAAGTCGGATGTTAAGGTTTCTAAAGAAGTACCTATATATAGATAAGTGATAAGAAAAGTGTTTTTGAAGTGATAGTGGAAGAATAAAGTGCGAGATTTATGGCAATTTTAAATTAAGATCACCATCTCTGTGTTATATTTATCAATATAGGCAAAAGAGGTAAATTTTTTCAGTAGGTCCCGTCAACCGCACAACAGCGGCGACACTACAAAAATCGTCCTTACTACCAGGACATAAAGGTTCTGTCAATGTCAAATTATTACCACTGATTTGCGGATGATCGTACCTATCTCTTATGGTATAAATTTACTAAAAACATACTCTTTTGCCCATATACAGAAATGATGAAATCAGCTCTAACATTTAATAATAATAGGTATATTTATGTCTTTTAGTACTATTAAATATTTCTCTGGAACTTTTTCCTAACTCTATATTTATGGCAATTTTCAATAATCCCCTTTATTGTCATCAGATTATTTTGAAACAATAGGTACTTACAGTAATAACGCTGTCGAATCAACAGTAAAAAACATAAGTCTTTAAACTCTTGAAATATAAAACAATCTTCATTGAACTTTGGGTATTAACTGTACCTCCGTGAAATATTCTAAGGGCTGATTTTTCAATGTTCAAATAACTTTTATCTGATGGATAAATAAGGTGATTTGACATATATTCTAAACATCGTCCCCATTATTTCTAAACGTTGCTTAAAGTTAAGTACAGTTAGCGTCTATTTAACCATAAATTTTATCCGTCAGATAAAAGTTATCTGAAGCTTGAAAAGAAAGGCCGTAAATCAGTTTCAGCTGCCTAAAGTTAGGTACCACAACGGGCTGATGACAGCATTATTACCATAATGTTTTCTTGATACATAGGTATGATATACTGGACTTTAGCTCACTAACAATACAATTCCTTGTTTCACAAATAAATATTCCTGCTTGTGTAGGCAAAATAATAATCTCCACTTATTCTACGCGGTGTTAGAAACCAATGGAAGATGTATAAGGCACCAGGGTATACAACACCAATCTAAGCATTACTTCTTCATACACAATGCTATGCAATCTCCATCACTCGACCAATGCCTTTGGATTAACCAAACGCTGTCGATGTTGCTTGAACTTTGCACTTTATGATACTGATATTAAAATGTATTTCTCAATATCAGGTGGTATCCTGCTCTCAATCTGCGCAAAGCCTTTTAAAAGCGAAACCACAGTACAAAATAATTACGCGGCTTTTCAAGATTTTATCTGCAAGTCTGTTTTGACCGCATGCGGTCACCGCAGCCACCGCAGGCGATAGACGTCGACTGCTGGACATAGGCCTCCCCCAAGCACCGCCACTTCGACCGATTTTGTGCTTTCCGCATCCAGCGGATTCCTGCGGTCTTCACAAGGTCATCGGTTCATCTTGTGGGAGGCCTTCCAACACTACGTCTTCCGGTACGCGGTCGCCACTCCAGAACCTTTCGTCCCCATCGGTCATCCGTTCTGCGAGCAATGTGCCCTGCCCACTGCCACTTAAGTTTGGCAATTCTTCGGGCTATGTCGGTTACCTTGGTTACCGCAGGCGATACAAACGAATATTTCCTCAAATAACTTTCGAGGTCCGCATGCGATTACGGACCTCGAAACTTCTGTGATATGCAGGGGCGTGAAATTGCATAACGTGTAGCTACCATAGGTACTGAAGTTAAGCTTAAAACAGTCGAAGAATTGAAGACTTGCATAGCCTTGTGTACGAAGAGCCGTATCTGAACCAAAAATTACGTCCTCATTTTTGGTTGTTAAATTAATATTTCATTATTTGTACTTATCATACGTAAACTTAGTAATTTGTGTATCAAACACGTCAGTAATGGAAATCGGATTATTGCTGTGAATTATTGGCACATTATTATTTCCTAAATAACTTTTTACTTATTTATAATTAAGTACCTACCGTAATTTATTTATATATTTTGATCTTTTTAAATTTTCTATTATATTTTGATAATTGTAAACGAATCAACTTTTTGATACACAAATTACCAAAATCATTCGACATTATCATCCCCACGTCACATTCATAACTACTTCTACTAACGACATAATATTGAATGAGTATTTTATATAAGTACTTTTAGGGAGGGATGAGGTGAAAAAAAAATGAAAAACATAAAATTTTAAAAATAACGTTTTACTTTCAAATAAATAGGACTAACATTGTCATGCTAGGGATTGAAAAAATAAAACCAGGTATAACTCTCGCCAATGTTTGTGGTCGCTTTGGACTAAACGCTACCTTTAGTTGATACATGGAGAGATCCATCAGAACTGACTAATCTGTATTATGTTCAATCTGACCGAATGATGAGACTGTATAATTTTAACTATTTGGTTCAAGTACTATAATCGCTCTGGCCGTCAAGGCGATAGATCTTGAGGCTGTATCAGACACACTTGGTTCTGAGTTCGGTCACACCAGAAGGATCTGTAGGTAGTACTGATCATGTATGGTAGCCTATCACTCAGTTCTGGAGGAAAGAGATGAAGCTCTACAGAACGTATAGCTCCATCTCTTTATCCCACTGAAGTAATATTAAAATAATACTGCTTTATGAGCTGGTGGTAGGCCCCCTGATTGGTTACTGGTCAGAGCGACCATAGTCTGGCTAGAATTTGTTCTACTTTAGACAATTAATTATTTGGCTTGCAATAATGAACACAAAAAATTCAAAATAATATCAAAGTCGACACTTAAAAGTTTCCTAGTCACTACCACAACTCGCTAGTTATATTTATTACGCAGTAAAAATAATTTATAACTTGCACACACTTTTATAAAAACCTAGCATTGTTGAAAAAACACGTTAAGCTAGGAGTCTTATAATTATCTAAAATCAAATGATTGTTAGTGTTTCAGTCTGTAAAACATACATAATAATAATGTTAGAATTTATCTACAATAAATATGTGAATGACATTTTGCAAAAATAACCACAAATACTCTCTCAATTGAGGAACTTTTTAGCAGTAAACCTACTATATTTTTACACACACGACGTAAAACACAAAGTATAAAAATGACGTTTGATCTTTTTACAATAGTTACAGGCACAAGGAATAACAACCTACTATTTCATTACAATACAAAAGTCATCCACGGCGTCTTCTTCAGAACTTCTGTGCAAGAACAAAGTAACTTCAATGTTGGAACAAATCACTACTTAACATAATTTTAGTCAAAGTTTTACAAGCACTTTGGATTAGTATTTAGTCACGTAAAATAAACGAACACATTATTTTTTTTCCCTTGACCCTAAAGGGTAAAACAGGGGTAAAGTTTAACACACAGTTTACCTATTAGTTCTTATGTAATAAGGGCAAGTCCGTCGCCGTTTATAGGACACAATATTCAGGGTAAGAAATCCATAAAATTACTAACAGGGCAAACTAAAATAATACAGTAATATATAATAGTAACTTAACAAATATAATAACTGCATACATCTCAACGGCATTGTACTACCTATTAAATATATTTTATGCACTTACAAACTTTAACTTTACCTATACAATTTTATAAAGAGTATTTATATGTTATTTATGTTTATATATTAGCAATTATAATAGAAATATTCTGATTTATTAATGTGTTAATTTTGCTTTTATGTCAACTTGCATTTTAACAATTCCGTCGGTCATTTTGCTCAGAAATATCTTTTGACTGCTTGTCCTAAGGTTGAATCTTGCTTGTATTTTGACTTTTCATTAAAATAGCCTCAAGGCAAAGATATGGTGAAGTTTTACTCTATTTATAAGATAATATCTAATACCATTATTAGCCCCTAAAATCTTCTGTGGAAATGTCAATAATCTTCTGTGGAACTGTTATGTATTAAAGACCAAACAATTAATATTACTCTTAATAAGCACCAAAACAACTCATATTGTAATTCGTAATATTTGATCATTTGAAATAAACTCTATAATTGAGATGTTAAAGTTCAGAGCGCTTCGATACAATGAAGTATTTGGTTTAAACTTAAGTTGCTAACTTTACTGAGACGGGAATACTAGTAAATGCATTTTATCTTAACAGAAATTAAGCCTTATAGCAATACCACACTCATGGCAAGCTAAAATCGTCCTTACAGCAGTGCAAACAAATAAATAAAAGGCACAAAACTGACAAACCGATAAAACTATTCGTTTTTGGCTCTAATATCCTTAATTATTGAATCAACAACCTACTTCACAACATAAAAATGATATAACTCGCATATAATATAATATATATAGCTATAGAACACATTTTGTCGAATGTCATAATCCTTATATCACTGTTATCCAGGCACCTTACTCAAAACTCGCACTGGACTGCCAACTTTTAACGTCACATACATTTCTTGGTTTAATCTCTTTTCTGAGAATGATCATGTCACTTAAAACGTCCATAGACGGGCCGAACCGGCTCAACTTTTTTTATAGTACAGGATATCGTCTCATCTCTATTCGACATAGTTTTATACAAAATGGCGGGTAATTACGATGCGATGTGTCCGAATCCGGCCCGTTTAGTGTACGCCTAGCTTTGCGTTCTTCTACAAAAAGTCACTGCACTATCTTCATACTTTAATACATCACTTTCACTGTCCCAATCGCCGTGTAAACACGTCCCATGCTGAAGAGACGTAGTGAAGTGATCGCTAGGCTTTCTGCCACATCTCAGCGGTGACGATAACAGGGCACAGCCGCGTGAAGGTGATGCCGACGATGATGCCCGTCACTAACATGGCGCCGCCTATCATGCCCGCTGTAGGTCCGTTCTCGGGAGCTACCGTGCTGGAAATAGGGGAATGAGCCAGTTAGTATTTCTGTTTAAAAAACTGGCACTCCAGGAGGGCCGACAAAAGTGAAATCTTGAACAAGATCGCCTTGGTAGAAGAAAAATACTTGTATAGAACATTGATTCGTAACGTTATATAAATAAAGAACACAATTGCGTTTACAAAAATGAGGTGTTGGTAACTGTGTCACGAGTTCAATTGTTTTTTCCCATCTCAAAAATGCCCAACGCGCCTAAAGAAGTTTTCACTTCAAAAACATTCAGACTTATATTAACTGTAATTTCAGGTTTCCTCACAATGTTGTCCTTCACCAATGTTCAAAATTGCGGAATGAAATAAACATATCGAGTATTAAGTAAAATATTTACAACGGTCTTTCTCAATATTAGTTTTATGATGATAAGAATGTAGCAATACATACGTGTATACAAATTCACTTGAAAATCTGTATGTTTGTAAGTAATGCATTAGTGTACCCACTTAAAAAAGTAAGAAACAACTATAATATTTCCTCTGTTGCGTAGTGGGAATAGAACTCGCACGGACATAATAAAATCGCGGCGATTTTTTTTTCGTTTTTCGTGCACTGGATTTTCAACTCTCGGCGCTAAGCAGAGCGTTACAAACCCCAATGCACTAAAAAAAAGCCACAACTTTATTGCGTCCACTTTTCAAAACAACGTTCCAAGTTCTATGTTCAAATCGACTCACAAATCTCGAATGCCATAAACACTAACCGTCTTAGTACAAAATAAGTTCTAACTTTAGTGCAAGCTCAAACTTCAAGCCAGTTATTGAATTTTGAACTTTATTTAGAGACTTTAAGTTCTTCATACAAAATTGACAACTTAGACTCAGGTTTGATGTCAGTTTTTGTGATAAAATGGCTCGATGGTTTACAACAAGGATGTTACGGAAGTCGTTTTACCGGAACCGGAACCGGAGGTTTTAAATTTGACCGATCGGAATCGGAACCGGAATCGAAGGTGGAAGACGAAGAAAGATGTGTTATGGGAAGGCTTAATGAAACAATTGAAATATAATTCAGTCTCTAAAAACAGGCGCGACATGCGACGCGACACAAAGGCAACGCTCGTCGCGCGACGAGCGGTGTCTTTGTGTCGCGCTGGTCTGCACAAGCCTTTAATCACTTACTCAATCAAATATTAGCGATAACATCCACAAACACCACAAACAAAACAATAAACTGAGACTTCGAGCGCGAGCGTGTATAATAATTTATAAACTAAATATTTTAATAAACTAAAATTACTCTGGCGACGAGTTATCACTTGTTTGTACGCGCTCTAGTCACGTGCATCGCTGCGTTTCGAACTTCGGTATAACTCCGACTCAAAAATAGTCGGAATCGGAGGTGTAAAATTAATCGGAAGTCCCGACCTTTTGGAACCGGAACCGAAGCTCCGTAACATCCCTGGTTCCGTAACTCTCGGCTTCTTCCCATAGGGGTGGGCAAAAACTATAAAATGCTTGATCGTTTAAACCCGACTTTAAAGGTAAACTTTGTTTTGTAATAAAGCCGTAACGAGTTTTCGTTCCGTATTTGAGTCTCGCTTTGCGACGGGCGGGAAACCCTAATTTAAATGAGCCATAAGGCAGGTTAGCAACTCACCCTCCGATATACATCATGGCGAGCGAGCTGCCGTGTCCTGAGCTCCACCCCAGCAGTGCTGAAGCGGTCCAGAACACCCAGTCGTTGCTCACGAGTACAGGGATCGTGCGGTCCAGCGGCTTGTAGTTACACAGAAGGAAGAAGGGGATGAAGAGCAGGCGCGCTGTCGTGAATACTGTCAGCCAACGGGGACCGGGCTGGAACGAAATAAAATATTACTAAGTACGTCTGTGTTCTCAGAAAAGTAACAGGTTATTGTAAAACTGCGTATCGGACCACGCACAGTGAAGGGTTCCGTAGTTGGGATGAATTTATCCCAAGAAAAAACATTGAAAGAGTAGGTGGAGTTTCTTGCCCATTCTTCTCCATAAGAAAACTACCTTTTGGAAGGGGCGACTAGAATCAATTCTATTATTTTTCAATTTTGAAATAAATAAATTAAATATTTATTTGCGTAAAACATGGTATACAATTGTGTTAAATACTAATTTATATGGCACAAACATGTTTAGCTAGGATAAAAACATAGCATGCAAAATTATAAAGTTAGGTGAAGAAGGCATCAACCATCAACATTTTAAAAAACATCAACATTTTTTATCAAAAAAATTCTTTTTTATTATAAAAACTGTATTCCAATAACCATTTATAAAACTTAATTTTAAATAATCTTGTATTTTAATGTTTTGAAGTGCCTTGGTATTTTGTTATAGATGCGCACACACATTGCTAAGAAAAGGGTCTATTTGAAATAAATTATTTGACTTTGTTGGAAAAAATATTCTCCCATACATCAATATACATCATGGTCTCATTGTCCAACTGCAAAAAAATATTTATAAAGATAAAACTACAAATAATCAATCACCGTGACTTGAATGACTTTTTCCTTTATTTGTGCTGTGAGATCTTGCTTCCTGCCAAATTTCATAATTCTAGGTCAACGGGAAGTACCCTTGATTTATTTGAGTTTCAAAATGTGTCATATTAACAGCCGTATTTTTTATTGCGTTGACTTAGAAACTTGATTTTTTTTAGAGCTTGAAGAGAACATAGATCTACGTATTTGATATTAATTTTAATTTGATAACTCCACGCGTTCCTGAGAAAATGGGTCTTGATAGACTGACGGACAGACAACGAAGTGATCCAATAAGGGTTCAGTTTTTTTCCTTTTGAGGTACGGAACCTTAAAAAACAACCTAAGAATGTTTCATAGATTATTATTATAATATTTTAAACACCGCCATTATTTTTTTTAAATTCGTAAGTTGGTCGAAAAAAAATATATTTTTGTTGCTTTAATAATTATATGCAAGTTCACAGACTGAAACTTGAATAAGTTCATTAAAGCATTATTGTACCCACTTAAAAAAGTAAGAAACAAACTTCGATGTTTCCTCTGTTGCGTAGTGGGATTCAAACACCTTTTTTTATACACCAGATAAAATATTGAGAATCTAAACGACATTTTCTGCCAGATCACTGAATCGAAATGATACAATATTTGATATGTTGTTATATTATAAAAAAAAACTATAAAGGCTTATTTTATTGTCAAAAATTAAATGACCGCAATTATGACTGACAAACCCTGGCTCAGTTTGGAAATCAGTTTCAGTCCCGTCAGCGATTAATAAATAAATCGAATTGTAGCAATTAACATTGTCGGATCTACATTTTTGCGATTTTTAAATTCATTGCATTAAAGGTCTTAGAATAAAAAACGTGTGGCACTCGAGGACTGCCGCGGTACAGCTATTGCATAGCATTTGTAACCTCCATACTTCCTATTTGTCAACGCTACACTTGGGATGATGACGTGATGACATAAAACAAAAATTACGTTCCCATGACAACATCACGTTGTCATGGGAACCATCATTACATGGTAGGCGGAGGGGGTTAGGTTAGATTAGGGTGTTAGGTTTTTTTCGTTACGGAATTTCTTGATTCGGTCGCCACGCTCAAAGCCCGCGATAAAAGCTATGCAAATAGCTTGAATTATAAAAATGTTCCCGCAAAGATTTGAAGCAATAAAAAAAAATCTCAAAAATGTAGATCCGACAATGTTAATTGCTACGATCGAAATATTGTACGTATTTTTTTTCTATTTTTTATTAAATCTAAATCTATCGAATATCCGATCATCTGTCGATTGGCCTTTAGAAGGCCTTATCAATTAAAAATTCTATTGTGTCTCGTTAGTGACAGTTGAAGGTATATAAAAAGTGACTTACGTATTGCCAGGTACTGGCCGTAATGTTGCCGAGGGTAGCAGTGAGGTTGAATGTTAAGAAGCAAGTGAGCCGCACGAAGTTTTCGCCCAAAAACCCTTCACTGTTCGGTGCAATGTCTGGAAATAGAGGAAATATGTTTTTAAATTTTTTTGGTCCTGCAACTATTACAAAAATTAGGCTGGAAAATAACGAAAACAAGGTCGTGTTGTACATACGTCGTGGCCAGATCTTAGAATTGACCATTTCATGAAATGGCCAACAACAATTGGTCATATCGTTTAAACGTCAACGTTTAATGATATGCCAGTCGACATTTGGCCATATTATTAATGTAGGATATGCATGGTTTAAGGTGCAGTAAAAATAACCAAGCAACTGCTGCCAACTTGGAAGTAGCGCTCGCCGGCCGCTACCGAGGCACCGCTCGCTCGGCTCGCGCGATGTTGGTCACAGTTCTAGCCTAACCTAACGCGACGTATTTTTTTATTTTTTTTAACAATTTTTTAGAGTTATGCTGCATTTCACGCCGCGACCGGCGAGCGCTACTTCCAAGTTGATCGCTTTCCACAATATCATATTTGGAAACCTAATAAAATTCCATTGACTTTTTTTGCGTGGTTCGTTCAATCTATTTCTCTGTGGAATGCGCTCCCCCTGGAAATCAGGATGGCAACCAACCGATTATCCTTTAAAGTTAAAGTTCGTGAGCACATTCGTAAGAAGCTGGCAGTATCATCACAACGCTAATGTTTTCCCATTGTTTGTCTTATTTGATTCAATATATTCATGAATTTATGTGTATTTATTTGTGCTTATTTTATATATGTAATTAGGCCTATATATTATATTTTTAGTTTGTAATAAGTATATGTGTATCCTCATATTTAAGTATTCCTCCATTTTTGAAATTGCACCTACCAGTTTGTCTCTGCATCACCCAAAGGTTGACTGGTAGAAAATTCCTATGGCATTAAGTCCGCCTCTGTACATTTGTGTGCTTGAAGTATTAAATAAATAAATAAATAACTTCAAATTTTTTATTCTAGGACATGCCGGTTTCTTCACGATGTTTTCCTTCACCGTTTTGAGAGCAGTGGTGATAAAATTATTTACGCAAAGTAAAGCGCCTACCTGGGTTCGAACCCACGAACTACAACTCGTAAGTCGGTTACTACTGGGCCACCATTGTTCCCCCATTCTAATGATTATAATTCTGAAAGTACATATTTGTTATGATCGCGAATCATATTTTGATCAAGATACAACTTGACACCGTAAAAATCCATCTTAAGCTGGCCGGCTATTATGAATTTCTACTTGCACGCACCTGATATAACGGAGGGGAACACAGACAGCGTGACGAAGAAGATGATGAACACGTTGTACAGTTGCACGGACGCTTGCTTGAACAGCGTGGCGCGGGAGGTTTGTTGTGCGTTGACGGCTTTAGAACTGCCATTATCTGTGTTGTGTTGCCGGTTGATTTGGTCGTGGTATCGGTAGAATTTCTGTAAAACAAAAAAAAGTACATAGAACTAATTTATTTAAATAAAACCAATTACAGGCAATTTTGATTTGTTCAAGAACAGGGCTCACTTTATGAAATAATTCAACATTTTAAAACAAGAGTTACAATGAGAGACGGATGGACATATTGAATTTATAATGACCCATCCAGGGATGACAAACCCCAGTCGAAGCAGTCTAGCGATGTGACGAGTCGGATTTTTTTGGACTCTAGTTACTCGAGTTGATATCACTACTGACTCGAGTCGCAACTCGAGTTGACGTCAACTCGGTGCCTGTAGAGAGCGTATACACATGTGCGAGTCGACTCGTAATGACGTAATGTATTAGTGTAGAGCTCGAGTCAGACTATTCACAACTCGAGTTGACTTGTTGTTTTTCTTTCTTACAAAATGTTAAAATACTAGTCAAAATAAACATTTACCGCGGTTTTTTACTCGCAATTCCGATCCTGGCCGAGTTCCCCGAACGAGTAATGCAACTTACGACGCAACGCGCATGCTATTTCACTCAACTCACATCGAGTAGAGCGAGATGTGAATCATGCAATGCAATAGGCATAATCAAGACGCGCGGTGGGCGAGCGCTCGGGTTGCGCGGGCTCGGAGCGATCGACAGAGTTGACTCGAGTTGGTAAAAACTGAACTCAAGTTGACTCGTTTGCGATTTGAATCGAGTTACTCGAGTTAAATAACTCGACTCGCCCATCACTAAAGTAGTCGCGCATTCGACCACTGCTGGTTCAACGACGTAGTCAAAAAACAAAATGTTAATTTATAACCTGACTGTTTTCGCATTCAAACTAAAGCTATATTTGATCCATTCAGGGGAATTATACAAATGCTTATAATCATAGAGTTATAAAAATAATAGTGAGAATGTAGCAAAACATCATGCACACATATTTACTTCAAAATATGCACGTTAGTTAGTAATGCATTAATGTACCCACTTAAAAAAGTAAGAAACATAACAATAATATTTCCTCTGTTGCGTAGTGGGAATAATGTATGAAAACTATTTTTTCAGCAAAATATTTGCTTATGTAAATATTATTTTACTGTGATGGCATTTAACATATTATATAAATTCTATTTTAAAATACAATCTTAGTACTTTCATACTTTGACCCTGCCTGGCACCTATCCGGCTGAAGGATAGAACCCACACAATATTTTTTTTATATAAAATTAAAGCAGAGCATTGTTTTAGTTAATTATTTCTCAGTAGCAGCCCGAAGTCTGGATTTGTGCCCGGTTGATGGCAATAGGCTCGCCCCCTATTACATGGGACTTAAACATAACTGGCGAAATGTGGGTGTACCTACTACAGGTACACCTCTGCCCAACCCTTCGGGGAAACAAGGCGTTATGTTATAAAATTAAAAAAAAAAATAATTTGTACTGATGATTACTTCGGGATCATTAGTTATCAGGTGAAGGAACGTGTGAATTATATTGTCTGGTGGGCCACTGCCCGATGGTGGCGCCATCTGTATCTTTTAGTACGACTACTCGGCAGTTTGCTCTAACAAAATGCTACTCACATTCAACGGTAGCGCGAAGTAGGTATCAATACAGACGAGCAGCACGAAGATGCCGCCTATGAAGTAGTAGATGGCGGCCGTGCGAGGGTTGTCGAAGAACATCGACAGCCAGTTCAGACCCACGATCAGCAGGCCGCATAGGTTACTGCCTAGGATTACAGCACCCGTGTAACTGGGAGGTAGACAGGCTGCTACGCCAAACACTGAGTTTTGGAAGATCGCGTTGAAACCTGAAAAGTAAGGAAAGAAGTGTTAAGTACTTGTTTTTGTGTAGTAGTCAAAATGATCTTTAAAGTTTAATAAAGAAAACTAATAAATATTCACTTCTATAAGAAAAACTTAATAATTATAAATTAAGCGACGGTTTCACCGGAAAATAAAACTAAAATTAATAATTCTTTTGCTTTAATAGCCTTTTAAAAGTTGGAAGAGATTTTGATACAACTACTACTTTTGTAACTTATAAGGTCATACGAAACAATATTTATTGATAGACCCAGGGTTAACGAGACATTTTTTTTTAATTTTGAACTTTATTCTGACAAACATAAAGTTCTTAATACAAAAACTAACCTGAGTTGTTAATTTTATATTAAGAACTTGTATATAATAGCTTTCAGAAGTAAATGATTTTCCTGACATTTCTTGAATAACCTCCGAACCAATCGTAAGTAAGGCTTTCGTCAGATACTTTTAAAACAGATAGTAGATACCCCCCATAGATATAGATACCCTTTAAAAACATAATGATGATAACCATGATCACACACGAAGTAGTAGAAGATAACAGTAATGTGAATTACTATTGCTGATAAAAGCAATGTGTGGCCTTAACCTTTTAGAAACGTCGATATCATATTGATAGCAGTGTGCGATTAAAAAAGTCTATTTGGTTAACAGATAATTGGATGTATGCGTATAGGAATACAAGCTTTAATAAGTTTAAAGATAGCTTTTATTATGATTTTTTATTAAACTTTGTGTTCGATTGTGAATTTGTAATGTCTTCGTCTATGAAACTTAAAATAAATTATAAAATTTTATTTATTGTGTTAATGTAGAACGTTTGTTGACAAATCTTAAATTATATTATTACAAATTATTAATAAAATTTATTATAAGTTACCATTACTTTGGATAAAATGACGTGTTCGTGAAACACTGCTCGCGTGAGAATTAAGACGCAGATACATGACAGTGACCTTGAGTGGTTAGCTTGCGTGTTCTGTACTGAGCTCACGCAACGCGTCGTACGTCCAGACAGTAATAGGACTCGCCCATCAAGGAGCGCTGTCACAAATTAGACGCATTATTAATTTATTACACGTAAAACATAAGGTAGTTTAATAAAACACGTATACTAAAAGATCAATAATTTAATTATCTTTAAAATGGTGAAGTTTTTAGTAAAATACGCTTGATAGATTTTGCGTCATTCTCAGTTTTTTATCCGCGTTAGACATAACTTTATAAATTAATTTCACTATGTAATATAAACATAATCAAAAATATGCCTATATTAAAATATTAAAAAAATGCTCTAATTTAACATATATTTTTTCCAAATCACTAACACTACTCGTTTAGACGTCATCTTCAGTATAAAATCATTATAAGTCGGTTATCGTCCCCTTAAGTAGCTTTTAGTGTGAACGATTACGATTTTGTACAATAATATGATCAAACTGCAGTTGTTATCGAAATACTTAGAAAATACATTCTTCCTTTCCCAATTACAAACATAAGATCAAGAATTCTCATTAGAAACGTCGGTATTAATTTACATTTACGAGATAACCACAAACTATTCCATAGAACTGTGGAAATAAATTAAAGGTTTCGAACTAAAACTGAAATAGCCCAACGAAATTGTTTTGACCTAAACGCAAGCCAAGAGAAACTGTGTCAATTGATCTGTAAATAGTTGAGCAGAAATATTTAAACAATATAAATTAGATGCGGCTGTTATGTCTTATTTGAATTTGCTAATGATTTTAATGGATTTTAGCACATAATTTAAATAAGAATTTGACGAGGAAATCGTTTTATGTTCTGTTACAAAATGCGGGAATCATTGTTTTAGTCATATCAACTATTTGTTCGGTAAAATTCGTTATAAAGAATTTTGGACTATAAAATACAGAAAACTTTGTATTGGCAAATGATACAGCAAATAAAAATATATATATGTCACCGTAGAATTATAAACTTCGTTAGTTTATAATCGATCGGTATTATTTCCTTTAGATTATAAACTGTCGAAAAATTGTGAACTGTGACAAATCATTTACAATTTAACGCATTATTTTTCGATAGTTTATAATCTATCCATGGGAAACCGACAAATTGTGAACTGGTATAAAACTTTCTTGCATCGTAACGCACCTTGCGTTAATACTAAATAGCCTGCCTAGCTGCGAGCAACTTGGAAGTAGCGCTCTCGCCGGTCACTGCTGCGGCACAGCTCGCTTGGCTCGCTCGGCTCGCGCGGTTGATCGCAGTTCTAACCTAACCTAACCCATTTCACCCAGTTCACAATTTTTCGACAGATTATGATCTAACGGAAATAATACCTATAGATTATAAACTAACGGAGCTCACAATCTTACGGTGACATACATACAGTGGTTTAGAGCAGAGATAGTATAGAAGAGAGTGTGTGTGTAGTGTGTGTGGTAATGTATGTGTGTATAGTGTGTTGTGTAGTGATAGTTTGTCAATAAATTACCGACTATAGGTACTTACTACAAACATAAATAAGCTCAAAGATCTAGTCCGCAATTATAAAGAATGACAGGTGTGTGAAAAGACGCTTAACTAAGTCGAGAGTCACTTGTTCTTCCTGACATTATTGTGACTTTTTTTTTTTTACTGTGCTATACCTTCTGGTCATAGAAATATTGAAGGTCAAAAATCTAACTCTTTTTAACCTTTTTTTCACGAAATCAAGTTTTAAACTTTAAAATGCCTAGAAATCCTGTACCGTTGCATGCACTCAAGCATACATTGCGCGCTGCTGTTAGTTCTTACTCAATGTTTATCACATTGGGTATCTGATGTTAATCACAATTGAAACACACAAGGAATGCTTGTTTGTCGTTTCAATTCAGTTGTCAGAGTTAATCATGGAAATCTGAGCTCTGGACATGAATGTATAATTTATGAAACATTAGTCAATGACCCATTGAGCGATAGGTTTAGGGCGATTGTGTTATTATTGGTACTTGTCGAGATTTGTAAACTTTGATTTGAAATATAACATCTATACTAATATTATAAAGAGGAAAGATTTGTATGTTTGTATTTTTGTATGTAACGAATAAACTTAAAAACTACTGGACCGGTTTGAAAAATTCTTTCAGCTATTTTTTAGGGTTCCGTTGCCAAATGGAAAAAAACGGAACCCTTATAGATTCGTCATGTCTGTCTGTCTGTCCGTCCGTATGTCACAGCCACTTTTTTCCGAAACTATAAGAGCTATGCTGTTGAAACTTGGTAAGTAGGTGTATTCTGTGAACCGCATTAAAATTTTTACACAAAAATAGAAAAAATACAAATAATTTTGGAGTTCCCCATACTTAGAACTGAAACTCAAAAAAAAATTTTTCATTAATCCCATACGTGTGGGGTATCTATGGATAGGTCTTCAAAAATGATATTGAGGTTTCTGATATGATTTTTTTCTAAACTGAATAGTTTGCGCGAGAGACACTTCCAAAGTGGTAAAATGTGTGTCCCCCTGTAACTTCTAAAATAAGAGAATGATAAAACTAAAAAAAATATATGATGTACATTACCATGTAAACTTCCACCGAAAATTGGTTTGAACGAGATCTAGCAAGTAGTTTTTTTTTAATACGTCATAAATCGTAAACCACAATTTACCTTTCATTCAATGTTACTTGCTGCTACGGAACCCTTCATGGGCGAGTACGACTCGCACTTGGCCGCTTTTTTTTTATTTTATTTATTTAATGATGTTATAACACAGAGGTGTTACTTAATTCTAAACTCGCCAAACTTTTACGTTTGATGGCGTTTGATGGCTACATTATCAGCGAGTAACAGAGGCTATATTTTATACCCGTACTCCCACGGGAACTACGCGGGTGAAACCGCGTGACGTCCGCTAATATATTATAACGACAAATAATTTGTAATTTTATTTGTAATTAATAAACTTAAAAACTACTGAACCAATTTAAAAAATTCTTTCACCAGTTGAATGCTATATTATTATATCACTGAGTAACATAGGCTATCCTTAATATTATAAATGCGAAAGTAAGTTTGTACGCCTTCACGCTAAAACGGCTGAACGGATTTGGATGAAATTTGGCACATATTTAGATGATGCCCTGGAAAAGAACATAGGATACTTTTTTTTTCCCACGGGATCGAGACTTATGCGGGTGAAACCGCGGGGCGCAGCTAGTATATTATAAAGACAAATAATTTGTAATTTCGTTTGTAATAAATAAACTTAAAAACTACTGAACCAATTTAAAAAATTCTTTCACCAGTTGAATGCTATATCATCACTGAGTAACATAACTATAATTTATAAAGATATCACGCGGCCGAAGCCGCTGGCGGAAGCTAGTAAATAATAAGAATGTTGCAGAACTTAAGTGCACACTAATTTACTTTAAATAAATATGCATATCATAAGTAAAGCAGTACTGTACCCACTAAAAAAAGTAAGAAACATATTTAATGCTTCCTCTGTTGCGTAGCGGGAATAAAAAAAATACATTCATATACATAATACTAAAAAGAAAAAAAAAAACAAAGAATATAGTGCAACAAAAAGATAAGATTATAGACTGATACTCCTTTTGACTTCGAGTCGTAACTGCAGATTAACACTATGGTTGATATAGAATCTATTATTATTAATATAAGCTAAAGAGTTTGTTTCATTGTTTGAACGCGCTAATCTCTGGAACTACCAGTCGGGTTTGAAAAATTGTTTTTACATTTGATCATCCAATTCTTGAGAATGAATGGTTATATGTTATTTAACATCACGCTACGATCCTTAGGAACCGAGCAAAAAGAAAAAAAAATATCCAGACGAATTCGCGGGTGGTAGAAGCTATTGACAAGTAAAATTGCCCCAAAATATTTTCCAAGTGCCAGTATCT
Organism: Agrochola lychnidis; assembly: GCA_963680765.1. Taxonomy (NCBI): domain Eukaryota; kingdom Metazoa; phylum Arthropoda; class Insecta; order Lepidoptera; family Noctuidae; genus Agrochola; species Agrochola lychnidis. The sequence continues at coordinate 7,573,666 of OY796869.1, read as the reverse complement.
AACTTTTACAATCGGTTAGTAAAACGACCTTATTCAAATAAGAACACAAAATAAACATATTAAAACTTACCGTTTAAGAAGAATACAGATATCAAGGTGAGCCAAAAGAAGATTCCGGGCCATTCAGATGTGTCGAGCATAGCCAGGATGATGTTACAGACGAATATAAATACTTCTACGACCAATGACCACACGATGCGAACTGTTAAGTTACCACTGAAACAAATAAGATATTACTTAAAGCTTAAAACGATCAGTCATAACATAAAACGAAAGTTCTTTTAAAATGGTTTATAAAACTTTAGATATAGCCTCATGCATTACCTATATTCAAGTAAAGGACATGTCCTAAAATGGTTTTTTACTATTCAATAATTCTAACCAGGATAAGTTAAATATATTTGGATAGACATTCCAAAAACTAGTGGTTCTAACCATATCATAAATTTTTAAAGACCTCCAATTTTGAGAAAATTCGTTTTTTTTTCTTTAGTAAGAATTTACTCCTAAAACGAACAAACCTTTCTAATTATCTAGGATAATATAGTGAACACACCCCATAAAATAGTAAACTTGTCAAAATTGACACATATTACTGTCATCACTGTCAATTGATTGACAGTAATGACAGTACCATGTGTCAATTTATATCATATTTGTCATAGTTGCCATCAACAAATAAAATATTTGTAGTTTAAATAGTTTATATTTTTTCTCTTAAATGGAGGGGTCTAAAAATATTATTTCAGTGGTTCCTAGTTCCATATTTTGTCGTTTTTATTTAGATCTAGTTTGATGCTGGTTAGATTTTTCTCGGAATAAGAAACTAACGTCCCTACAAAAAGCGGACATCTCCTTTGATTGATTTGAGATTTGATTTGATAGCAATAAATAATTGATAAACCTATTGAACTGTAGACAGAGTAGCACTTAGTCAATGGCTGCATGTCATGACACAGCTACATAATAACTCTATTTTCTTAGTGCTACACGCTCGGGTGAGCCATTAGAGTTTATACATTATTAATGCCAAGGGATTGTATATTGAGACAAGGAATGATACATCGTTTTACAAGAACAATATTGTGATAATATCAACATAAAATTATGATAATATTACTGTATGACGATAAATTTATTTTCAACTTCGTATAACTTGCCACTTTTTAACAACAAATCCCACAAAATCAAAACAAAATATTAGGTTGAAACTATCTTACTGACGCAGACAAAATTCAATGAACAATATTGTGAAAATATCAACAACAAAATAATGATTATACATTGTTGTGAAGCAGTGATGGCCAGTGGGCCAGTGGTAACGACCCCGACTTACGATTTGTAGGCCGCCCGTGGGTTTACTTTGTGTAAATACTTTCATCACCACTGCTCTCAAAACGGCGAAGGAAAACATCGTGAGGAAACCGGCATGTCCACCAAAACCAAAAATTCGAAGACATGTGACATCTACCAACCCGCACTGAGCCCGCGTGGTAGATAATAGCCAACTCCCTCTCGAAGAGAGACCTTTATCTTAGCAGTGCCCACATTCAAAGCTGATTATGCATGCGTGATGAATAACATAACATCACGCCTTGTTTCCCCGAAGGGTTGGACAGAGGTGTCCCTGTATAGCAGGTACACCCACATTTCGCCAGTTATGTTTAAGTCCCATATAATAGGGGGCGAGCCTATTGCCATCAACCGGGCACAATTCCAAACTCCGAGCTGCTACTGAGAAATTTCAGATAGAAAAACCCAATAACACTTTGCCCGACCCGGGAATCGAACCCAGGACCTCATGCTTAGCAGTAGCGCTTGCGACCACTAGACCAACGAGGCAGTGCGTGATGAATAATTTCGTTGAATCTCTCATCACTACATAGTATAAAACAAAGTCGCTTTCTCTGTTCTTATGTATGCTTAAATCTTTAAAACTACGCAACGGATTTTGATGCGGTTTTTTTTAATAGATAGAGTGATTGAAGAGGAAGGTTTATATGTATAATAACCCGGTTTATACCCGTGCGAAGCAGGGGCGGGTCGCTAGTAATAATGAAAAGCTCTCTTTTCTTATAAAGGAATACCCGCAAAAAAATGCTTCGTTCTTATGATACTTTTGTAGCTAGACTTAGGTGCACACAAGCTTATGGAGAGAAACTTGCGTGTGTTTTAGTAAAGCTTTAATTTGCCCACTTTTTAAATGTGATCAATCAGATTGAAAGCTGAATATCACTGCGTTGGGTAGTGGGTGTTTTATCTCCTCACATAATTACAAAGCATCAAGCTTGTATTCCTTAAAAGGTAGCAAAAGGTTTTCTGTACACCCACTTTTGCCAGTTATGTTATGAATCCTACGTAAATAAGTTTTATCTGTTATTATAAGCAGAGATCAGAATAAGGAGAGTATACAGTGTGAGTCTTCATAATGTGCACATATCGAAATGACCATCTATGCTTAATTTTAATGACAAAAAAAATATTTTAAAAATCTAAATATTTTATTTATACTTTTTATGGAATTAAAAATTTTTTTTAACAAAACTGTGTAACTTTTAAACTGAATCAGCTATCGCGATGAAACAAACTCCAAATGATTGGAAGTAAGTAGGCGTCCACATAAAATTAAATATGATAAAAACTACCCTCAATTGAAAATAAACATGTTTTTTTAGCAAAAATCTGTATTTTTTCTTCAATTTTTACAATAATTGTAAAATTTATAAATAAGATGCCCAAGAGAATATTTTTTTTAAGATACAAAAAAAAAAAATTGACCATTTATTCCGTCGATAAAATTAAGCATAGATTCCCCCATTTCAATATGTGCACATTATGAAGACTCGCACTGTATTTACCTAAACTTCGAGGGAGTAAGTAACACATTTTTGTTTCTTTTTTATTTAATTTCGATTTAAGGCTTTATTTAATAGTTCCAAAATACTCTTATGCATAAGTATTGCCAGTGTTTATATTTGTTGTCGTATCGCTGTCTCCACATTGTATAAAAAGTAATAATTACCCATAAAATACTTCAAAATAGCAGTTATCAACAACGATTCCTTTTAAAATTCTCACTTAATAAAAAGGGGAAATTCCGCTACAGCGTTTAAACTTAACTCCCGTAATCCCGTTAACATTTATAACAAAAATTTGCACGTGCATACTTTTAATCATTTTACGCCCGCAGCAGCCCATTCCGCCCGCTCGAAACTTATGCAAATATGTTGAAAAATAGTCTGGCTTGCCGTCTACCTACGCGATACTCTAAACTATGTTTAAGCTTGCGTTAACTTTGATTTACGAGCCTCTGGCATGGAAGTATGTGTTGATGCGAAGTTTCGAAATAACCCGATTAAGAATTATAATGCACTAGTCGTTCCCCGCGCTTTCACCTGATCCCGTGGGAATATCGGGTTAAAAAGTATTCTATGTATTCTAATTCTAGTTGTATCCTGGTTATAAACTATCTGTGTGCTAAATTTCATCCAAATCCGTTTAGTAGTTTTTGCGTGAAAGAGTAACAAACATCAATCCAGACTCACAAACTTCACATTTATAATATTATTAATATGAATTAATAAATATTTTAATATTAATAAATTAAAATATTAATATTAATTAATTAGTGTATTAATATTAATTAATTAGTGTATTAATATTAATTAATTAGTGTATTAATATTAATTCATTAGTGTATTAATATTAATTCATTAGTGTATTAATATTAATTCATTAGTGTGTTAATATTAATTAATTAGTGTATTAATTAATTAGTACTTATATTAATATTAATTTAGGATTAAAACATTTTTCGGATAGAACGATCTTTTCAAAGCATTAAAATTCTTAATCAGGATAATTACACGACAAACAACGTAACATTTTGTCTGTCAATTAGAGTGTGATTGTTCTTTCTTCTTTCTTTCTTTCTTTCTAAATCTGATAAACATGGATTAGATTTACGTCAATCAACTCAGCCTCTCGCAGTCCACTGCTAGACAGAGGCCTCTCCCAGGCTGCGTCACAACACCCTGTCCTCCGCTTTCCGCGTTCAGTCTATCCCAGCCACATTCTTAAGGTCGTTGGTTCATCTAGCTGGGGGGCGTTCCATAGTCCGCTTGTCGATACGCAGTCTCCACTCCAGGACTCATCTGCTCCACCGGCCATCGGTCCATCGACAAACACGGTCAGCCCACTATCACTGGCTTGCTTACTCTGCAAGCTATGTATGTAGGTGACTCTCGGATTTAAGTGAAATCTTCTTTAGGCGCGTTGGGCATTTTTGAGATGGGACTAAACCATTGATTTCGCGACACTGTGACGACACCAGCTTTTAACCATTAAAAAGACATCAACGCGTTGATTATCGCGGTGCGTGGAGTAAAAGACATCAACGCGTTGATTACCGCGGTGCGTGGAGTAAAAGACTTCAACGCGTTGATTACCGCGGTGCCGATTTTTTTTTTTTTTCTATTTGTCACTTCTGTCGGCACTTCTGAGTGCCACTGTTTTCTTTTTTTAAATTCCTGGATAGTTCTATAGCCCAGTTTCACTCAATATTATCCTACTACGGTAGGCAACATTGCGCATAGCTTTTTGGCATTAAAAATATGACATACATGCGGAATAATATCAACTTATAATTGCCCCAATTTATTCGGGATTGAACAGCCTACAAGCTATTTTCGTAACCAATTTAAATTTCGTCGACGGTCCTCGTAAGTACACATAACAACTTGAGAGCAGTCAATTAAAAACTTCAAACCTGAACTAACGTGGATCGGTTCAAATCATAATGTTGGTCAACATAATTGGCCTTAGCAAATATTATGTACCGGATTTATGAAATTTTCGGGTTTCGTTTGGGTAAGGCTTGGCAAATGCTACTCTAATATTGGAACAGTGGATCGTCAGATTAATCCAAAATGACGGATAGCTGGTCTGCGTCATTTCTATATTTGAACCAGTGATGTTATGGAGCTTCGGTTCCGGTTCCGAAAGGTCGGAACTTCCGATTAATTTTACACTTCCGATTCCGATTTCGGTTCCGATAATTTTGAATCGGAGTTATACCAAAGTTTGAAACGCAGCGATGCACGTGACTAGAGCGCGTACAAACAAGTTGATAACTAACTCGTCGCCAGTGTAAATTTAGTTTATTTTATACAAACTCGCGCTCGAAATCTCAGTTTATTGTTTTGTTTTTGGATGTTATCGCTAATATTTGACTGATTAAAGAGACTGAATTATATTTTAACTGTTTCATTAAGCCTTCTCATAACACATCTTTCTTCTTCCACCTTCGATTCCGGTTCCGGTTCCGATTTCACCTTATCAAATTTTAATCCTCTGATTCCGGTTCTGGTAAAACGACTTCCGTAAAATCCCTGATTTCAACTAAGTACTACATGCCACAACTAAATGTATAATCAGAACTACTAAATGGTAGACAGGTTTTGTCTGCGGGCTACGATGGTCGAGTGGTCGCAACCGCTATTGCTGACCATGAGGTTCTGGGTTCGATTCCCGGGTTGGGCAAAGTGTTATTGAATTTTTCCATCTGGAATTTCTCAGTAGCAGCCCGAAGTCTGGATTTGTGCTCGGTTGATGGCAATAGGCTCGTCCACTAATAAATGGGATTTAAACATAACTGGCGAAATGTGGGTGTACTCTAGATACATCTCTGCCTAACCTATCGGGAATACAGGCGTGATGTTGTGTGTTTTTAAGTTTTCAGAACAATTTAAGGATTTCTGAAACTGCTATCAAAACTATTCGTAATAACTTTGTCTCTTCAAAAAAGAACCTATACTTAATTATAAATTCGCTTTATACCCACACCCAGTTTGCGACAGTCTAATTATTTAAAATTGACGACCAATCATAATAACTAACACGAGATTCACTTATCAGGGAATCTTGATCAATCTGATTGGTATTTAACAAGTAAATAAAAATTATACATACCCCGACTTAACAAAAACGTTCATCCAGCTGAACGCCAGATTGGGTATCTGACTGGCCCACCCCACATACGCGAGGTAGTGTTCAGAATACATCGGAGCATTTGCCAGCTTGTATTTGACAAAGTAATCCTTGGCTGTGATGAACATGTTCCAAGCTGTCAGTGTTCCCAAACCATGCAGCAGTAACGTCAGGAATATTATGTTCCCTTTGTCTTTGGGAGCTGCTAAGTCCATCGTTATACCTGGAAAGGGACGGGCGAATTAGTTGTATAAAGAAAATATATCTATTGAAAGGTTGTTTAAATTGAAAGTAAAAAAAGAAGAAAAAAAATTATTCGAAATAAAAAAAGTGATAAACTTAATTTGGCAGTAATTATATCAAAGCATATTTCGTGCAATATTCAAAAATTAAACAATAAACAAAAACATCCAAAAAGTTTTTCCGATCCTGGGAATTGAACTTACTACCAAATTCATTGACCGTAGTGGACAGAAGTCGTGAGTTCGAATCCGAGTATCAAAAGCTCTTTTTGCATTTGTTAAATTCTTTATATCACGTTTTTTGACTAACTTAAAAGCTTATTGATTTTAATTTTCTCATAATAATGTCTTTATTATTGTTCTGATATTTTTTTAATAAAATGAATCACATTTTAACTGTAAAATTAATGTCGCAATACTTAGGTGCACACAAATTCATGGGAATTTGCATGTGTTTTAGTGAAGCGTTACTTTACCCACTGAAATAATAATGTGACAAGCAGTTATTATGTAACTGAAGACACTGCGTTGGGAAGTGGGCTATATAGACGAGTTAACATGTGCTCGAAATAAGGTGTCCGATACTACCGGGCGTGCAAACTTTGCTTGCGCGATTCAGAACTCTTAGTTTACATAAGACTCCGATAGATGGCGTGATTGGTGTCAAGTCGAAATCGATTTGTTCTTTTATCGAAGGAAAATTTAATAAAATTGCTGCATAGTTTAGACTATTGTTTAATTTAATTATTGGGAGATAATGGCGATTGTGATTGATTCGTGATTAAATGAATTAATTTTTAATACAAAACGCCAATAGTCACGTCATTTAAAGACCATTTAAATCATGCTTTAAATAATTAAGTACTTGGTTGAGTTATTGTTTTATGTTTATCTGTTATTCTTCAACCGGTCTTTAAAATTGATTTTGATAAAACAAGTTGCGTGAGCTTCAATGTCACCAGCCGGTTATTGAGATTGACTTGACAGATTAAGCACAAAAAATTGTTGTGCGTGGGCAAACGTGGCTATTCCTGTTATTCTTTTTATGTAAACAGATAAGCACAGAAATTTAACAAACAACATCTGTACAACTTAATAAATTGCCCATATAGTTCTCGAGTTCGAACCCAAGGCACGCACCTCTGACTTTTCGGATTCATGTGCGTATTGTATAATTATCACTTGCTTCAAAAACGGTGAACGAAAACATCGTGAGGAAACCAGCATGCCTGAGAGATATTTCTCGACGGTATGTGAAGTCAAGTCAGAGGCCCATGGGCGGCTTGAAAACTCTGACAACAGGTTACCACGCCTTGTTTCCCCGAAGAGTTAGACAGAGGTGTACCCATAGTACAGTGGTCGGTAAACTTTTTAGTCAATAGAGCCAAATATCAATATTATAACGACCAAGATTTCTTATGAGAGCCAATCCTTTCTGTGTCCAAACTGTCTCAATACACTTTTCTTAATCCTTAAAACTCTCATCCTCTTTCACTCCACTACGCTTCCTAAAATTAACTTGCTAAGAAGTAGGATGCCTTCATCATCATCATGTTGGCTGATAATAATATGATGAAGGTATCGTACTTATTAACAAGTTAACTTTGGAAAACTTTAAAAGGTACAGTAAATTATGAATTTTCGATGACCTGTTAATTTTTGATGAAAATACTTCGAAAATAAATCTTTGAAATATAGTTTGAGTTTTGAATAAAACTTGATATCTTGCTTAATGACCGAAACCCCGACATAATTGTACAGAGCCGCACTCTATAGGTCAAAGAGTCGCGGTTTGCCGACCACTGCCATAGTACACCCACATTTCGCCATGAAATAGGGGGCGAGCCTATTGCCACTATCGGACACAAAGTCCAGACTCCGGGCTGTTACTGAGAAATTCCAGATGGAAAAGCCTAAATAACACTACCCGACCTGGCTGGACCTCACGCTCAACAGTAGCGCTTCCGACCACTAGACCAACTAGGCAGTAAGAGCCAATTATTTAACAAATAATTTCATACAAATGCATTATGGTACCCATCCTATAGAGACTTTGAAATAAGCCCTACAGCTGTATTTAAATTCGTTGTGTTGACAGCAGATTTGTCGCTTCAATCGTTCAAGAGGTGAAGGCTGATTTTCCTCTCGCGTTATCAACCTTTCAAGTCGAACATGTCAATTTGACATCCAATCACAGTCTCTCTCACATAAGTTTATGGGTAAATAACTCAACTTTTTCCATAATTCTGCTTAATACGAACCTGTTCGTGTTAACAGCAGATTACCTTTCAAGTTGAGCGTAAAATTGGACATTTAATCACATCCTATCCGCGTCCTTCATACACGATGGGACCTTCTAATAATACTGGAGGTATTTTACTCACACGAGTAACTTTCGACTAAGCATGGAGGCATATGAAAAGCTAAAGGCATCTCCAATGGGCTATCACAGCTTATTTGTCGTGCTTCTTGTTCTTATCGTGCTTATGCCGTTAGATTAAGATACTACTAGTATTGATAATTAGCTCATCAATCATTTGTAACAAGCCATGTCCTAATTGCGTTTTGGCTTTTCTCTTTACTGTGTGGAAAGCCTCATGGACACACTATGCCCTGAGGACGCATACGGCTATGTTCGACTCAATCGCACGGTATTCCTCTGGTTGATCATAGCCGGGGGGCGCGGTAATTCGCTCGCACATACAGGGTGGCAGGGACATCGACGCGAAAACTGTTACCATGGATTCAATACATGATTCTGAACCTTTTTTGTCAGATATTAATAAAACACAGCTGGTTCATAGAAAAATGCAATACCTACGCGGTCAAAATGCGACTAAATTAGACTTTTTTTTTTTAAACTAACGAGAAATTTCAATGCAGGGGTGTCAGAAAACTGTACTGAATCCATGGTAACAGTTTTCGCGTCGATGTCCCTGCCACCTTGTATATACCGCTCTCCGAGTTTGACCTAGCCGAGATTCTGACATCCTCTATGACACAGGTGGCACAAAGGGAGCTTGGCTTCTGTTTCTGTCGGTGACGGTCGCAGTAACTCGTGGAATGCTCTAAACAAGTTATTTAATTTGTTTTCTCCACAATGTACTTAGCTCCTGGCCACGGTATAAGTTGACATCATCAGCATCTTACCTTTCAAGTTGAGCGTGTCATTTGGCAGGTTGTTCCCTTCCCACGCGGGTGTTAACTTCACCGGTTCATTGCGGAGGAACGGCGCCTTCTCGTCCGCCGCATCCCAACCTGATGACAAACAATGATACCTACGTTAAAAATCAGTCCACATATCTTCGAAGGATTCTGGGATGTTTATGAAGGCACTGCTTGCGAAAAATTTCAACATAATATGTCAACACTCTTTCGCCAAATGCCAAAGAACAAGAAAAGAACTTGGGGATTGTTACGCCCTTTTGGCCGACGCAACGCAACAAATGAGGAACAAACGTTTCTTTAATCATCATCATCAGCCTATAAATGTTCCCACTGCTGGGACACAGGCCTCCTCTCTGTGAGTGGGAGTGGGCCGTAATCCACCACGCAGGCCCAGTGCGGGTTGGTAGATGTCACATGTCTTCGAATTTTCGGTTCTAGGACATGCCGGTTTCCTCACGATATTTTCCTTCACCGTTCTGAGAGCAGTGGTGATGAAATAATTTACACAAAGTAAAGCGCCTTTCTGGGTTCGAACCTACAACTTACAACTCGTAAGTCGCGGCCGTTACCACTGGGCCACCACTGCTCCCTTCTTTCGTACATACGTACGTACGTTTCTTTAATACACAAAATAAAACAAGCAAGTCATCCTCATACCATACCTAAAACCAATATATAATGACTAATATGAATAACCCTTTGCTATGTACTACTATCCTGCTACATACATACGCGCTTGGTTCGAGATACAATAATTTTACGGCGCAATATCTGGCAATCTGATTCACGCTAGAGCAATCAGCAATTGCCGCGTACGACGCTTCAATTACATTTTGTTTATCAAAACGCCAATGGACCTACTCGGAAAGTTATGGCCCTTGTGATCTGTGATCTTTTAATATCATTGGTCAGGCCTGGGTACAATTTTTTTTTCCGGCTGGTATATTGATAAAAAATATTGGACACGTATTTTTTTCTTTTTTGACGTAATCAAAAGATTACGGCAATACATTGAGTTAAAATGTGGCATGACGTCACGCCTTGCTAGATTTTATACTGAATTATGACGTAACGACCCCCACTCCCAACTTTAATGCGTGTATTCTAAGTTATTTTTGATTAATATGATAAAGCAAAATATACGTGTCTAGTATTTTTTTATTATCTGAAAGACGGACTAAATAGAATTTCTTTTTTTTTACCTAGGCATCATCCCTATTCAGAAGAATTCTGAAAGCCTCGCCCTGGTAACCGAGTTGAGTGAGAATCGGTTGTCATGATATGGGGAGTGTGGCGAAATCTACAACACCACACGCGAACAACGCATCACACTGACGTCACGAAAAAATCCTGCATCGCGAAAGCAGTGTTTACCGCGCGACGAGTATATAATACAACGTCCCGACATCAATCGTTGGTCCCCCCCGACCCTTGCTCGAAAACGAGGTGCCAGCAGTTGTTGCAGCTGAGCACGTAGCTTTAAATACCCCGAATAATAATCATGATGATAATATAAATTTGGTCCAGCCTGTCCCCTCTTGCTGTCCTCCCGTCAGCGATGCCCTAAGCCGAGGCCCATACCCCACAGGGGGTGCCCTTAGCGAGCATTCGCCTAATTTTAATTTAGAATAGTTTAAAAAGCTCCTGGCTGGAGGCTCTAAGTATAGAAGCTTATGGCACCCACAGGAAAATCCGGTTAAGCAGCCACGACCTTAGTGGTCAAAACTGCGAGAAGCCATGTAAAAAAAAAAAAAAACAATCGTTGGGCAGTAGACCACCAGACACGACAAACTAGTCGGTGGATCACACCCTTTTCTATAGAGGATTTGTGAACTTGATATATATCGAAACCGATTTTTTTTTAAATATCTATACCATATACATATATCGATACTTTTTGGCACTTCTTGCATCCCTACTCTATGTTAAACCAAACTAATTCTGTTTTCGTTTAGTTTTCTTTACAATTTTTTTGTAGCTTTAGACAGACACAAGTTCACGGACTAAAACTTGAGTAAACTAGTTTTAAGCATTATTGTACCCACATCAAAAAGTAAGAAACATATTTTAATGTTTCCTCTGTTGCGTAGTGGGAAGCTGAAGGTTTCAGTTATACATAACTACAGAATAAAACTTTGAAATTAAATATCTACCTTAACAGCTGTTTAGAGAGTAAAACGAAAAAAAAAAGTATTAATACATATTTATGTAAAACTAACTACAGTACAAATATGTTCTTAATGTCCCTCGGCAAACCTCGTGTTTCGTCAGTCGTCGGATTTCTATCAGTTACCCTTTGCACTTGGTGCAGACCGGACGCTCTCAATCGACTTGGAAGTATTGTAGTAGTTGTTAATACTCTTTTAACTTAATGTAACTTATTTTAAAAATGGTAGGAAAGCCGCTAAAGTCGCAGGCACGACAGATAGGAAACAGCTCTATATGTATAGTTCACACGAAAATCAAAACAAAACAACAATAAAGTACTTAGTTCTGAATTCAAATTATTGTACAAGATAAATTTAATATTTGATGGACATGGAAATTAGCATTCGTTTGTATTCGGAAATCCGATGATACCAGAGGGACAATAAGACAATAGAAATACTGTAGTAGTCAATCAATTTCACATAAATAAACAGTAAACATAAATAATAAATGCCTGCATTACTCCTTGTTGTTATTACGAACACGAATCACGTACCACGGAACATCCATCTTGCATTACGTTGCTACAATACAAATGAAACGTACATAGCTAAATAGGTATATGATTCACAGCACTTTATACATCGGAAATGTCCAATTATTTATATAAAAGGGGCTCATGGCTAAGTAATAACACCCCCACAGGTCGATCGATCAGGTTAAGCTACGCTTGGCACGGACGGTTCATGGATTGGTAACCATCTTTACATACCGAGACTCCTCCGTGCCTCGGCAAGCACGTTAAGCCGTTGGTCCCGGCTTTCATTCGTGGATTTTTGACAGTCGTTACAGTGTTGTTATTGATACGGCAATTGCCGTATTATACGGCAATCCACGATTTTTTGTCAGAAAATACGGCATACGGCAGGCCTCTCATTGCCGTATCACAAAATACGACGAATAAATTTGACCAAAGGTCAAACTAAACGTTTTTTCACTAGCTTAGTGAATGAAACGAAAATGAAACTCAAATATCTGTCACTTGATAAGGCTATGCGCCACAATATTAGATTTTTTTTTCGTCAATATTGCCACCATCCCAGAAACTACCACGAATTGTCAAAACTGAAAATGACCTTATAACAATTGATGACAACTGATTCATAATCATGGCAAAAATCAAGGATAATGTACCAAGTCTAAGGTGTCGCGCGGCGACATGTGCGAGAAGTAAGGATTAGTACACTCTAGATAAACATGAATCTAAAGTAATAGAAACGATAAAAAAAACTTTATGGAGAAGAAACAAATGAGAAACAGACATTTTTTTTTTATAAATACGGCAATTTAGTGTTTTTTTCCCTTATAATACGGCAATCCAGACTGTGAAATACGGCAACTCAGATTTTTATGATAACAACACTGGTCAGAAGACCAAAAGTCTGATACCCAGTCTATAAAATACTGGTATTCAGCCGCAGCCGGTTAGACTAAGTCGACCCTAACATATTTGGGAAAAGGCTAGGCAGATAATTTATATGAAAGCGACGGATAAATATTTTATAGTAGATAATAAACACACTTCCCTTAAAAGAATATTTTTGGAAGGAAAAACTACATAAACTTTACTACCAAATACCTCAATAAACAGATGAAAAGAAGTAGAAGTTTTTTGGCTTAAATAAACACTCAAGGTAAACTTTGCCTCAAAGAGTCTCGAGTTAGCTTTGTTGCGGATCAGACAAGAATGTATCGCTGCTTAGCAACCTAACTAACAGTCTTTAAAATCGATTGAGGTCTGGTTTTTCTCTAATAATAGAAATTGTGGTGGGTGGCTCTTACCACATGATGTTTTAAGGTTGAACTAGTCGCGGGCTCGAACTCATTGGTGGGCTTGGTCAAAAAGCACGCTATCTCACCTGGCATCGTGTCCGACAGAGATAGTATCAGTGATGAGCAGTTAGACGCTGCTCTACATGCACAAACTCTAGTTCACACGCACACAAACACCGTTCAGAACGATTTTAGTAAAAGGAGCGCGTAAAAAATTACGAAAAGTCCTTTGGAAGGTGGAGTTTTATGAAAAAACTACTGCATAAATCAATTACGATTTAAAGTTTATTATAATCTTCGACAATTGAGCTTTGTCGGAACGAGCTTTGTTTTGGAGATTTTATACTTCTTTTATTACTTATTTACTCCCAAAGTTGCATTAAAATTAGCAGGAAAAACGAATCTTTGTTGGCTCATAACTTTTTAATTGCTTTTTTTTTACTATTCTGCTTCTGTACAGACAAAATTAATAATAAGACAAAACAATTTCATGTTTTACTTTGGATGTACAATGTGTAACAGTGGAGTAAAACCCCCCCGAAATTTGTATGGAAAAAGTATCGGCTAGTTGCGCCTTAAGGGTCTTGGTTGATGCTCCAAAACCTGGGACTGAGTGATTAAGAACGCACCGAGGAAATCGCGAAATAATTGCGTTCGTTTTATTAATCCCTTACTGCATCGTTATTATTACTTAACCTTTAGTTATGCAATAATTATGTAAGATATTTAAGGATTGACTCTATAAATCGTACACTCTAGACACACGATTTCTTGCAGTTGCCTCGATAGCAAAAAAATCCAAAGTAATCTCTAAAAAAACAACAAACACTTAGTACGGCGTAAACACTTCACGGAAGGTCATCAGTTTTTTAATAATAACAAAACTACATGTTTCCGATAACGTATACATTTTCAAAATGTGTATTTATTTTAATAATACGAAGGAAATACTTAAATTAGCGTGCCAACCGCCCATTCTTTATCCCGCTCTATCCCAATCATTAGAGGCAAAAGCTCAGTGCGCCCTTAAACAAATGAGTGAGTATTAACAATTAATGGTACAGAAAATGCACGTGAGTACCAATTTGTAGTGCCACTTACAAATTGAGTGTGTGTATACGTTGTTGTGTGTGTGCTGATTGATTTGATTATTTGAATACTACTAAAATCCGAAATTCTAATTTTTAAATCCCCTTTATTATATTAAGACACCCCTTTATTATATTTTTCATTTGACAAATGAGATTAATTTTATAACTGTAATTTTCGTCGATGATTTATCAATTATGTACAATTTTATGAAGCTATTCAAACTACATTTGTTGGAAAAAGTGGTGAGCTACGAATAATAAAAGTATTATTCGTTGGTAAGATATAAAGTTAAAAACTTCTGAATTCTGATGAATGTGTGGGGCACTTAATCCCCTTTAGCGAGTGATTGCGTAAGAATTTCACCCGAACAGTACCCTAATTGCGTAATACAACACCATCCATTACTTCATAAGTAGGAAAAAAAAATCTGCTCAACAACGTAAATAACGCAATGAATGTTGTTGAACGGTTAAAATGAAACAAATTAGGCAAAATTGTTTACGAAAATAAGTTACGCAATTAGGGTACAGGTTTTATTTACACTTATACTCAGACGTCCTTCGATGATCACTATGTAGTTTCCCCTATTCCGTGGAACCCGAAGCACGATTATTCAAAGCTTGCCACAGCAAAAATAAATTAATTTGCTGTGAACTGAACGCAACCGGATGCTATCTTCCGCTTCCGCTGTCATCTGTAACTCATTCCTTTTTTTCGTGTAACGAAGCGCGACGTAAAATTTTTTCTTCTTTAAGAATCCGTCTATATCAAAGTTACAACTGGTTAATTTACTTAATCAAACATGCCAAAACGCAAGCGAAGCAAAGACGGCGATAGTGATGAGTACATTTTAAAGAAAATCAAAAAGCTCGAGAAGAAAATACGAAGGCGCAGAGAAAGATCATCGTCGTCATCGCCATCACCGGAAGAATCACATACTCCAGTCAACATGATTAGATCACCTACACCAGAAGATGTTCAAGAGATTGTACAAGAGGTTCAAGATGACCAACAAGGTAGTCCAAGCAGCATTCTCGTACTTGCGACATCGTCGCCATTGTTAACAAACAAGAACAATTATTAGACCTAAGATCGATACTGTGGGGTCGTTTAAATGGTCATATCTATGTCTAGGATCAACACAGAGGGGTTGTTCGATGACATTAACACGCCAAGGATTGTCACTGTGGGGCAGTGGCGTGCACACAGTTTTAAGACAGGGTAGGCAGAAAATTTTACTCACCAAAAATACTGCACGTTGGTTTTGGTTCGTCGCGTCGTCTTGTCGATTGATGATGTAGGTAATTGCCAAATTCCAGCTCAAATATCAATAGATTGACTGATTTTATAGACACATCAATTTACGGATATTCAAAGTGGCCTTTCGGCGCGTTTGTTTGATGTTTTGTAGTGTTTGTGTGATTTGCAAAATTTAAATAAAAGCAGTGAAAAGATGGTGATGGATGTGAGTATACTATATAGGATTGTTTTATTTGTATATTAAATCTACACGCCTATCTTTCTGTAAGAATGTGTGCAATATGGAATCGTAAAAGTTGGGAAGGCGTTTTATTTCCGTAAGAAGATTTTTTTCTATTGAAATCATGGAAAGATCTGTAAGTCGTTGCTGGCCTTGTGTATTTCTTAAGTAGGTGTGTATACGTTTTAGCGACGAGAATGACCTTTCGGTTGAAGCACTGCTCGCGGGAACTGTAACAATTAATTTTGCCAAACGCAGCACTTCGGGAAAAACTGTATTTATGTTATTTTCATAAAAATGTTCTATAATTTCGTAAATACTAAGGTTTTTGAATTCGGCAGATTTATAAACACATTTGAGCTCATTGATAAGGCGGTCTATGTTAAAGTCGTATAATTTATAAACATTTACGAATTGCGATACTAGTTCAACCGGAAAATTGTCATTATATTTATTGAAATTTTCGCATTCAAGTAGTCCAAAAAAATTTAATTCTTTCAGATTTTTATACCGGTCGCGACATTCGTTGGATATATTGTCTATAATTTCAATAAAAATCCGCTTAAAATTGATTTTTGCGTCTACAACATTACGTTTTCGTTTTGGCGGCCCTGTGATTATTTTTACGCTTTCAAAAATTAATTCAAACCTAGATCTGAATGATTCTAAAAACGATTCAAACTCCTTAATTTTTTTAATGCAATAAGTCACATCTGATGTCTTTTTTTGCATAATTTCGTAAAGCACATCAGTTTTTGCGAATATTTCGTTAAACACATGGAGTAAAAACTGGAATTGAAAGTCTTTTAAATTGTGTAACAAATTCGAAACTTGACTTAATGTCTCGCCATCCCAAGAGTCTTCGTTTTCAACCATATCCTCAAATAAATCAATTAAATGTAAAGAAGAATTGAAAATTACATTTACAGTACGCGAATTGTAAGTCCATCGAGTGTCAGCAACGCGAGGCAATTTTTTCATATCAGCTATTTTATTATAGTGGTTTTGCCTTTTGGTACTATTATTAAAGAAACTTGCTAATGTTTTTATGAGATTGAAAAAACATTTAGTTTCTGGAATACGTTCGCACGATTTGGAAAGTACCAAATTAAGGACATGGGCGGAACACCAAACGTATTCAGCAAGAGGACATTGCTGGCGAACCAGCGACTGAACGCCGTTCCGTTCAGATGACAGGACAGCTGCACCGTCATATGTCTGAGCTACTAATTTCGACAAACAGTTAAATTCTGATAAAATCTGCAGTATGATGGCACTTAAAGTTTTCGCGGTGCGGTCGGAACTTACGTCAATATACTTTATAAATCGATCAAACACTTCTGACTTATGAAAATATCTTAAAACCAGTACTAGTTGCTCTTTGCCACTTACGTCTGGTGTTTCATCGACCATCACAGCTACAAAATCAGTGGAAGCGATTTGTTGTTTTATTGTTTCGATCATTACAGACGCTATACTAGAGATTAGGTCATTTTGAATACGATTTGATAAACCCGTAAATGAGCTAGTACAATTTTGTAAATGGTTTTCCAACACTCCGTCGTATTTCGCGAGCAAGTCGACCATTTCTAAATAATTGCCCTTATTCACTGACGAAGCAGATTCGTCATGTCCACGAAAAGCGAGCTCTTGTTTCCCTAAAAAGCAAACAATGTCAATTAGTCGCTGAAAAATATTTCGGTTCCGATCGACTTTCGCGTTATGTCTATCAATGTCTATTTGTATCTGAGAGTTTAAACGCGTCTCTATACGATTTTTTCCAAAGGTGTGATATTTAAGGGAAGCTTCTAAGTGTTTTTCAGATTGTTCATGTTTTCTCGCGGCGGTAGGAAAATTATGAATATCAGCGTAACCGGTGTCGTTCCAGACGGTTTTATTATTTGAAAATAGTAGACAAACGAAACAAAATAACCGATTACTGTGTATGCAACCTGTCAGCCAATGATATGAATCATATTGTTTTTTATTGAATTTACGATTAACTTTACCTTTAATTTGTATTAATTGCAAATCCGGTGTACCACGACCTATCTCGATAACTTGTTTTTTTTCACCGAAAGATAGTTTTGAAAACGCATCATGTTTTATTTTCTCAATACACACACCATCTGAACAACTTTCACAGACAATATTATCCATTTTACACTAATAACAACAATCAAATTCTAATTACTTGATAGCGTATTCACAAACACAACACACGTCAAACAATATGGCGACTATAGTAAAACGAGCATTAAAGGGTAAAAAAAGTAATACGACAAAAAATTATGGTCATCTAAATGTATAAAATTCAATGAAACAATGTTATTTCCTAAAATATTTGCATTGCATTGCATAACAAACTTTCGTTCGGTAATGTTCGGTACGAGTCGTAATTTTTCGTCTTAGCTGTATAGAATAACTACAAACAGACACTGGCTTTTCTTGCAGTTGTGTGCGTGATTTTTGTCATTGTGTGTCAGCAAAGTCCACGTAGCTATAGGAACGCACACACATTAAATACGACTTACCACGAGAGCACACATAAAAACATTCAGAGACGAATAGTTTGTGTCTTTACCGTGGCAGAGGCGAGGCGGCGCTAGTGCAGCGCGAATCGAGATGATGCGAAATTCGAACGATGATACCACCGGCACTCGATAGGTGGAGCTGATTTATGATTTGTTTTGTTTATTGATAAAATAATATTAGATCTATTATCAGAACTAGGGTAGGCAGTGTCTTTCTGTCTTTATGAAACGCACGCCACTGCTGTGGGGTCATTCACGGCGGTGTGGTACTTACTGCCTAGGATTGGTACAGAGGGACCTTTCAATGGCAAAAGTGTACCTATATAACGAAATGCTCATAAATTACTGTGGTAATTGTAACAACAAGAAAGAAAAAGGGGGAGGGAGTACATCATTCATATCATAAGGTAATATAATAATTATTTCTTTCAGATAAAGAAAACATACTCGACGAGGACGTAATTTTAGTTCTAGGATCAAACAATACAAAACGACAAGAAACGGGACACAAGATTCATGACGAGGTTGCAGAGAGGTGGGAGAACATTATCCAAAATGGCCTCGACAGAGCTGAAAAAGAACATATTCTTCAACAAACATATATCTTACCCCCATCAAATTGTCCGCATTTAATTGTCCCAAAATTAAACCCGGAAACGCTTGCTGCATGTAGTGAGGCCAATAAAAAAAGAGATCTTACCATAGAAGCAAGACAAAAAATGCTTAGCCATGTTATTGCTGGACTTGCATGTGCAATTGAAAAGGTAATCACAGAGGTGCAACCAAAAGAATTAAAATTACAATTACTGGAGATACTAAATAATACTGGGAAAATAATTGCTGATGTTTTCCAAAATGAAAACAAAATAAGAAGGAACCTTATAATATCAGGTCTGGAAAAAGATGTACGAGACACCCTCTTACAAACCAAACCAGACAAGTATCTGTTCGGAGATAACCTCTTTGAAATAATCAAAACGGCAAAATCTGTCGGGAAGACAGGTCGGGAGATACGGTTACAATCCAAACCACCTCCTAAGAACACATTTAAAGGTACACTACCTTTAAACTGGAGGGGCCCACCTCGGCAACCAACACAGAAACAGCTATCCACGGAGCCTCGTGCCAACAAGAACCGCAGCAGTGGGCCACGCCAAACAACTCAAAGGAGAGGTGCAGCAGCACCACGGGGAGGCTACCGGAGATCCAATTTCAACAGTCAACGTCATCACAGGAATTGACACAAACTGGCAGGTTAAACCTTTTTTATAATAACTGGCAAAAAATCTCTAAAGATCCTACAGTACTTAACTGGGTCAAGGGATATGAAATTCCTTTCTTTCAACAACCCGTTCAGTTATATTCACCATCAAATGACTCTTTTTCAAATAAGGAGGAGAGGGTCATCATACATGAAATAGAAAACCTATTGAAAATAGGTGCTATTTCTAAATGTGCACCCATCAAAAATCAGTTCCTTTCAAAAATCTTTGTTGTCAGCAAACCAAATGGTTCATACAGATTCATCTTAAACTTGAAAGAATTAAATCAGTTCATAACAACACAACATTTTAAATTAGAAGATTATAGAACAGCTTCAAATATCATAACTAAGGACTGTTATATGGCTAACTTAGACCTTAAGGATGCTTATTTTATGATATCAATTAAAGAAAATTATAGAAAATACTTAAGATTTCAATTCAAAAACAAACTTTATCAGTTCAATGTTTTACCATTTGGCTTATGCACTGCACCCTTTGTTTTCACAAAAATTCTAAAACCAGTGGTTTTTACTTTAAGATCCTGGGGCTTAAATTCAGTCCAATACCTAGACGATTTCTTATGCATTGAAAAAGATTATATACAATGCAAGGTTAACATCGAAAAAACATGCAAGTTATTGCAGAACCTTGGTTTCATAATTAACAAGGAAAAAAGCAATATTACACCAACCAAGGAATGTAGCTTTTTAGGGTTTATATTTGATTCCAAACACATGACACTTAAAATACCTGAACAAAAAAGAAAACACAACTTAGAATTAATCAATAGTTTACTTAAAAATAAACAGTACACTATCAGACACTTGGCTAAAGTTTTAGGTTCACTAACTTCTATATGCCCTGCCATTCCTTATGGGTGGCTTTACACAAAGAAATTAGAAAGACACCGATATTTATCTTTACAAAAACATAATGATAATTATGAATGTAAGACACTCACACCTACCTGGTGCATTCAAGATTTAAAATGGTGGAAATCCAACGTACACAAAGCAGTGGCACCCTTTAAACAGCATATATATAAAATGGAGATATTTTCTGATGCATCGTTATCTGGTTGGGGTGCTAGTTGTAATAATAATAGAATACACGGTTTTTGGACAATAGAGGAGCAACAAATGCATATTAATGTGTTAGAACTAAAAGCTACATTCTTGGGATTGAAAACTTTTGCAAATAGATTAAATAACTGTGAAATCCTATTAAGAATTGACAACACCACAGCCATAAGCTATATAAACAGAATGGGTGGCGTTCAGTACCCTCAGCTTCACTCAATTTCTGAACAAATATGGAAATGGTGTGAAACAAGAAATATCTGGTTATTTGCTTCATATATAAGCTCAAAGGATAACCACATTGCAGACTCAGAATCAAGAATGCATAAAACAGAAATAGAATGGAGCTTAGAGAAAAGTACATATGATTGCATAACATACAATTTTGGTTTTCCTAATATTGATTTATTCGCATCAAGGCTAAATTATAAATGTAAAAAGTATGTAGCGTGGCATAGGGACCCAGATGCATATGCAATAGATGCCTTCACAATTGACTGGTCACCATTTTTTTTCTATGCCTTCCCACCATTTTCATTAATTCTCAAAACACTCCAAAAAATCAAGATTGATGAAGCTGAAGGTATTGTTATAGTACGACATTGGGCTACCCAACCCTGGTACCCAATATTCATGTCAATGCTAGTGTCAGAACCAATGATTGTCCAACCAAAAAACAACCTCTTATGTTCAGATGCGGGCAACCTACACCCTCTCAGAAAGAATCTGCGACTTGCTGTAGGAGTGTTATCCGGGAAGCATTTATGAGGCGTGGAATAACAGCGACCTCTGCCGAGATTATGTTAGCCTCTATCACTGAATCAACACTAAAACAATACCAATCATCTATTAATGCTTGGCGTGAGTATTGTAATACGAATAATTTAGACTTTTTTAATTGTTCTATTCCTAACATAATTTCTTTCTTAACTGATAAGTTCAATGGAGGTTCATCCTACAGTACACTAAATTCAGCTAAATCAGCCCTGAGCCTTATCATAGGTCCAAGATTATCTGACGATGATAGGATCAAAAGATTTCTCAAGGGAGTATTCAAATTGAGACCAACAATACCCAAATATGACCATATGTGGGATGTTTCTATAATCCTTAATCATTTTAAAAACAATAATTCTAATAATCAAACTACAACACTAGAAGAACTGACCAAAAAAGCAGTAACATTAATCGCAATCTCTACTGGTCATAGAATTCAAACTATCTCATTAATAATGGTTGACAATATAGTACAGCATGGTAACCAGCTACAGATCAAAATACCTGATTTTATCAAAACCACTGCTCCAGGCCGGTACCAACCTAATTTAATTCTTCCATTTTTTCATGATGAACCTAAGATTTGCCCAGCTAGGACAATCATAGACTACATGCATAGAACAAAAGACCACAGAAACGATATTAACAACCTTTTTATAACCTACAAGAAACCATACAAAAAGGCCACAGTGTCAACAATTAGTAGATGGATTAAGGACACTCTTAAAAACAGTGGGATAAATATAAACATGTTCAGTGCATATAGTACTAGACACGCGTCTACTTCAGCAGCAGCTAAAAAAGGTGTCAATATTGACGAGATAAGGAGAACTGCAGGATGGACCTCGCAATCACAGACCTTTGCAAAGTTCTATAATCGACCTATAATGAATCAACAAAATTTTGCAAGGTTGGTACTCAGTGATAGAGACAACTAAGATTTTTTATTTTAATTCATAATGCTGTTATGATAACTATTGACACAGTAATACTTAAGTATTTAGAGTGATAATTTACCTACTATTATTTTGTAAAATTTTATTTTATTATAATCATGTTCAAAAGTAAAGACAACAGATTGTTAGCCCTGATGGTTGTTGATTAGACATAATAAAGAAAGTAGGTTTATAAATACTACATAATTATAATTAAATGTAACCACTGTGTTCATTAGAAGATATAAAACATATAAATAAAAGAGCATTGTAATACAAAAAATAAAGAGATTGATTTGATTGTGAAAATGTCTTTATTTTTTACACATTTGTTACAATTTATATAAAGCTTTAAACATCTACATAGTGATCATCGAAGGACGTCTGAAGTATAATGAGTGATCAAACGAACTTACCTGTAAGTGATGTTCGATCATCATTATATGAAGACTATGTCCTTCGATGATCAGGGGCCCACCCAGAACCCATTCAAAAGTATCCTTTCTGAACCACCCAGAAATTGTAAGAAATGTGTGGCTTTCAAAAAATGAGTTACAGATGACAGCGGAAGCGGAAGATAGCATCCGGTTGCGTTCAGTTCACAGCAAATTAATTTATTTTTGCTGTGGCAAGCTTTGAATAATCGTGCTTCGGGTTCCACGGAATAGGGGAAACTACATAGTGATCATCGAAGGACATAGTCTTCATATAATGATGATCGAACATCACTTACAGGTAAGTTCGTTTGATCACTCATTTTATCAGATACGTTTGAAACAAACCATAGGAACTCAAACTCAAAGCATTTACAGGTACTTTTGAATTGTCAAGGGGTCGGTCAGTCAGAAAAATGAAGCTAGTTGCCCATTCCAAAGCGTAGTAGGTTCCTATGGAGAAGAACGGGCAAGAAACTCCACGGACACTCTTTTAAATCAAAATATTCAAACTTAAATTCTTTACAATTTAAAAACATCGCATAGATTGAAGAAAACCTAGGAAATTCAGATCCCAAAAAAAAGACTGAATCGTAGGATCGAAAACACTTTATTTTTACAAGAAACACAAAGCCTAGAAGTCAGACCCTTGTAATCGAATCCATCTTCACAAACTCGTTTGTACTAAAAGTTACGGATGGAAGCCCAGGGACAAACAACACAACATAAATAGTACCGGTTACGGGAACCGTGTTGAAACTTCCAGTGGATACAAGAGCTATCTATCTGTTTATCGATGGAGCACGAAGTATTGACTACTAGAGTTTAGACGGTTTTGTGACTTGTCGAGCAAATCACTGTTAACACAGAGTTTCTATACAACATGTAAAAAAAACTTTGTCTGTTCCGTGAGGGTGTTGTTAAGTATCGTACTACACGCGTAGCATGACAACCGTAGAAACGAGTTTTGTCGACGGAAGAATAGACAAAATGACAGATTGTGATTATTTATCTGTCATTTTGTCTACTCTTCCGTCGACAAAACTCGTTTCTACGGTGGTCATGCTACGCGTGCTGAGAGTCTATTTATGTGGAAATTTTCAGGAAAAAAATATATATTCGCCACTTTTTTTTTTGCGCGGGCGGCGGCCCTCGCCTTCGTTTTAGCCTTTAGCGGGTGTCTACAAGTACAACTAACTTATGAAATTTTAACTCCTATTGAAAATTTGCTAATTTTTAATGACTTTGGTGTGGTTTTGGTACAAAAAATCAGAATTTTAAATGGCATTTTTTTTAAATCACTTTTTGGTAAAATTATTGCCAGTATCTATGGGCTCCTTTCGGATTGGACAGGGTTTTTTTTACATAATATATATATGCTGATGCTATAGTTAAAACGATTTTCTTAAAAGGAAACAATAATATATTATTGGTTCCTTTTTGGAAAACCGTTTTTACAACAAGATGGAGCTAGGTTAAAGGTACCCCAAGAGCATTTTTGCCTTAAACGATTGAATAACTATCTGTTTTTTGAGCCCTGAGTGTAAATCTGTTAGCAAATCGTTATGTGAGCTGCTGGTTGACCAAAGTAACAATATTTTGAAAATTGATTTAAATAATGACTTTGATGCTAAAGTGTGAACCTTAATTTGAAACCAGAGTTTGGTCGAAATTTTATATAAAATCCTCCAATTTTGAATCAAAATTCAGGAAGCATCGTTCTAGAATAAAGGTTCTACAAACTGCGTCGTTTAAAAACTAACTCACATAACCGTATGAAGTTAATAACAAACATTTAAAAACTACGGGAGCGCGTGCTATTTACGACACTCAACAGGGAGGGAGCGGTGCGGTCGTTTGTGCTTGTGCCACCCTCAGAGCCCGAGGGTGCTTAGCGAAATAACATTTTTTTAAACGCTCTATTTAAAATGAGAGGTTTAATATTCTTAAAGAAAATGTTAAGACGTAAAGGATAATTTGATGTAAATCTTATTGAACCGATACAGCACGCGAGCATGACAACCATAGAAACAGATTTTCTACGGGTTTTGTCGACGGAAGAATAGACAATTGCAGATTGCGATTGTTTATCTGTCATTTTGTCTATTCTTCCGTCGACAAATCCCGTTTCTATCGATTATTCCCGATGTCCACCACTGGTTTGGCCACCACTTGGGGACAGTGAAACAACTTTTAGAAATTATTCTGTTGTCCACCACTGAGGGGCAGCGAAACAACTTTTAAAAATTATTCCCGTTGTCCACCACTGCAAGACAGCGTCACAATTATTTGTTTGTCAAAATAACGTTCATAATTATTTGTTTGTCAAAATCACTGAGAAAAAGAGTACAACTACATGAAAATCATTTTACATTAACAGATTGATTAATGGGTTTTAATGCCTGTCTAATCATTCTCGAAAGCATTCAAACTTCACCTAGATTTGTACCTACATATTTTTCGTAATCCTGAAAACCACATCACAAAAGGCAGAACTTCCTACCTCAAATCCGTTCCACCAACCAAACTAACCACTCACCCCTTTTTTTGGCTGTGAAATTATCAAACTAACCACTCACCCCTAAACCCGGCCAAAACGTGTGAACTCTCACCAGCCACTAGCAATCAACAAGTAGGTCACAAACTTATTATTAGTTATTATGCCAAAGCATTTACCGAACGTGGCGCTATAAAAAAGGTTAAATACACTGCGGCAGACTAATTTCCTCACTCTATGCACGTTAACTAGAGTAGTAGAGGCACTAGAGGTGCCCTACGCCACGGTCTATCGATAAACAATAGCTGCGATAATGCAGTCGTAATAATCTTTTCTCATTTTTTATCGCTCGCAGATATGTACTATTGCAAACAGCAGTGATTGGATTTGATTTTTAATTAGTTTTGATTAGTTGTTTTAATGGTTTAGGGTCCTCCCAAGTAAAGCAAAAAAAATAATAATAAAGGAGAAGAAAGTAAAGATTTTTAAAAAGGCTAATGAAACTTGAAGATAGGTAAAGGACAAAAACTCATGAAAAAGAAATTATAAGAGCATGTTAGCAAAGTTTCCCGATTAACATAATTTTATCAGACAACTTCAAAATTGTCCCAAATGTTTTTATAAGTCATTCCAACACATTTTACACTTTTTCAAACCAAGCAAACATTTTCTCAAGAAAACATCAAGATTTTTATTCAATTTTCATGTTTTAAGGAAAATCATAAAGATGACAGACACATTTTTGCAAAACCTTAACTTCACTGAAAATTACAAATTTACTTCTTGAGATGACTCTCATTGTTCCACACGAGATTTTCCTGTATTTGATGTTAGCATTACCCCACAAATCATATGCGCAAATATCTGAACTCCGAGCAAACACTCGTAGGCCATACAAATATTTATCTTGTGAGAAACCTTCGGCTTGAACCAAGAGGAAGGATTCGAATGGTTAACAAATTAGATAATCAAATGAGACACGAGACTATATTATTGGAAATCGTAGAAATGTGTCATACAGATGATTGGATGATTAGACCTCTACATCTTAAACGTAGCTATACATTATTTGATAAGTATAGACAATAGGCTAGAAATAGTCTCACAAGATGACAGAGATACAAGGTTACTAACTAGACTTGTATGTAAATAGTGAATATATTAAATCATTAATGAGTTTTCGCGATAGTGTTAGATTCGCTTCGCTATAGAAGCAAATGCGTGTTGCCTTGGGTGGGCACAATGTTGATCTTCATCTCAACTCGGAATGGCCTCTGCCAGTTATACAATATGTAAAAAAAAAAAAACCCTGTCTCCGATCCGAAAGGGGCACATAGGTACTGTATTAACATTACCAAAAAATAATAAAAAATCTTATTATTATTGAAAATAAAAAAGTTATTGCTATTTAAAAATCACATATTAAGTACCAAAATTCATTAAAAAGGGGTAAATTTTCAACAGGGGTCATAAGTTATGACTTGTAGACACCCGCTAAACGACGACCGCCCGCACCTCATGTAATAACCCGGTAAAATACCCCATTAAAAAAAGGGGAATATTTTTTTTTTCGATTTTCCTATAAATTACCACATAAATAGACTCTCAGTACGATACCTAACAACACTCTCACAGATCGGACAGGGTTTTTTTTACATGTTGTAGGCTTCCTTTTTTTTCTTCCAGTCTCCTACACGCTTTTGTGCGTCCCTCGTCCATGTTTCCTGTCACTTCGACGTTATCGACAGCCCAACGTGTTTTCGGACTCCCCAATTTCACATGCTTACAATTTTATTATTTTCATATACACCTTTAACGATCTTACTTTTGATTTCGTCCAAGAAGATTGTCATTATCATTTTGGATTGCTTATCTATGACGAATGACCTGTTAAAGGTCACTATGGCTGTAACATAATTTTATTTGTAGACTTAATTTCAATAGTAGGTCTTGAGTTTGACCTTTCTCAAAGCAAGTTAGTACCAAACTAAGCAGAATATTGAACATAGAATTAGTTAGTTCTCCAACATTATTATATATGTACCCTTGAAGCTTTTGGAATTCGCTTTTTGGATCCCTACTGATTACCAGAAATATTTTGAGATTAATTTATCTTAAGTTAACGTTGTAAAGCTGCCGTACCTGTTCGGTTAAACAGGTTGTTTCAAGGCCATATAGGTTAGTTAAAAACTACCTTGAAGATATATAAATTATATAGTGACCATCAGCTTCATAATCGCGTTAAATATCAATGCCTTGCATTTAGATAATTCAACAAATTCATTGTGTCATTTACGAGTCGACGAATTTTAATTATGATGCAACTTTCACAATCCTTTGGATTGTGATTGCAGATGTGTTACGCAATTTTTGGGTGTAATAAAGATAACGATTTATAGTATTAGAACATCACAGAATAGTTCGTTTTGGTACATTTTGACACCGATAGAACAGAAAAAAGAGTAACTATAGAAAGTGATAGATTGAGGAAGGATGTTGAAAATTATCACTTGTTTACATGTGATAATTTATATTTATATAATCATAAAATGCATTACGCCAATGTTAATGGAACATTACATATTTTTATTACCACCGCTGCACCGACCGTAATTCACGGGTCACAGAACTTAGATACAGCATACAGCACATTAAAATTCAAATCATACATGCATTTTTTTAAATTTAAATGTTATGTATAACTATTTTGTTCCCGAATGTACTTTTATCCTTATATTTGTAGTAAAACTTTCCATTTTCCGTTCCAGACAAAAATAATTTAAAGATAGAAAACAAATTATTCGTACCGTTTATTTTTATTGCGTAATAAATTGTAACAAATTCAAATTATATGCGCAGATTTATTTTTCGTATTGATTTCGACTGTACTTAATTTTACGTCACGTAGTGCTAATTTATCGTACTCAGTAACTGGGTTGTGGAGGTCAGATAGGCAGTCGTTCCATGTAAAATACTGTTATTCATCTGCATCCGGTTAGACTGGAAGCCGACCTTAACATGGTTAAGAAAGAGCTAGGCAAATACATTGAGTGCTAATTTGTCAAAAAATACCATGGAAATATCACTTACCCTTCTCAGTATTTCTATGAAAAGTTCCATAGTTGTCGGCCATGTTTACCACAAGATTTGTTAATGATCTCACAAAAGATTTACATCACTGTCGCACATGGACGTGTTCTCGTTACGAACCACAAGGCAAACTACACAAATAACTATGCTTTGGAATTGATAGCATTTGACATATTATAATTATGTAAAGTATGTTCCTTTCTGATATTGATCTAAGAGATTGAACGCCGATCTAAAACCTGCACGAACTACTAAGTATTTTGGATTCGCAAAAATGATACTTGTCGACACGCTATCGTGTTATTTTAATTGCCAGATTTCCATGGCTAAAGCAATAAATGATGGGTATAAGTTTATCACACCCTATTCAAAAACTGTCTAATAAAAACTCTAGCAAATTATTGTCTCGATTTATAGAACTTGGCAAGAGATGCCCAAAAAGATATTACAGATGTCACGTCTCTACTAAACTAAATCACACACAAACTAAATTAATTCCAACTCTACGTGTTGCCTAATCTTAGACAGTTGAAAAACCAGTTCGTGACAGTAAGTTGTTCTTTAACGGTAACTTGCGCCCACGCCGAAGTTTCTTATAATCTCCTCGCCTCGTTGGTCTAATGGTCGCAAGCGCTACTGATGAGCATGAGGACCTAGGGTTCGATTTCCAGGTCGGGAGAGTGTTATTGGGGGTTTTCTATAAGGAATTTCTCAGTAACAGCCCGGAGTCTGGATTTGTGCCCGGTTGATGGCAATAGGCTCGCCCCCTATTACATGGGACTTAAACATAACTGGCGAAATGTGGGTGTACTATAGGTACACCTCTGCCTAACCCTTCATTATGATGTTATGTTAAAATAAAGTCTTTATACACGGTGGCGTTTTTTTGAAGTGAAAACTTCTTTAGGCGCGTTGGGTATTTTTGAGATGGGAAAAACAATTGAACTCGCGACACTGTTACCGACACCAGCTTTTGACCATTAAAAAAACAACAACGCGCGATACATTTGGGATTAATGACATTCCAAACATTGAGACACGACAGCGACATGATTGATATTTCCCTTTTTTTACCGACTTCAAAAAAGAAAAGTATTTCCTACACAATAAAATTGTTCAAGTTTTCACTTATGTCAGCACTCCCGGAGTGCCACTATTTTTCTTTTTTTAACCGACTTCAAAAAAGGAGGTTCTCAATTCGTCGGGATATTTTTTTTTTTATGTATGTACGATTACTCGAAGACGGCTGGACCGATTTGAAAAATTCTTTTTTTGTTTGAAAGGGTATACTTTCAAGTTGGTCCCATTGTCATTTGGTCACGATCTGATGATGGAATCTTGGAGAAATCGAGGGAACTGTTCAAATATTAAAGGCACATCTATAGCGATTTGGGTATTTTTGATGAGCAGTCAACTGCTCATCAAAAATAAGGCTATTTTAACTTAGATAAATTACAAGTCAACCCACAAAAAGTGAAAAAAAAAAACTTTTTTACAAAAAATACAACCGACTTCCAAACTACAAAGTCAAAAATAACTTTTAATTTCGGAAGTCGGTGTCAAAAAACTTAAATACTGATCCAAAGACACCGACTTCCGAAATTAAAGTTATTTTTCACTTTGTAGTTTGGAAGTCGGTTGTATTTTTTGTAAAAAAGTTTTTTTCACTAATTCGGTAATGAGTTACATAGTAAAAGTTGATAAGTATGACGGGTAGTATCACCCCCTTGACAGATGCAGGTGTCTAAATAGCCATCCTGTACATAAAATTGTATTTGTGTATTTTGTAATACGATGCTTACGAGTATTATTATGCAGGAAACAAAGACATAATTATGCGGTTGAGACGATTCATCATGTGCATAAAACCTAAGTAATTTAAACATCTATTGACTGCATTTTAAATTTAAAAAATCGTGAAAACTAGGAGCAAACCGCTGTTTTAAACGCAAGCGCACTATACCCACTTATTCCAGCTATTTGTAAGGGGTGAAAGTGATGAGGTTTTTAATTAAAAATGGACAGGATTGACAGGTTTTTATTTCGATGTGCGTTTATGGCATAATCTAATATACATTGTAACAGGGAATCAATTTTCACATATTTTTTTTTATATTCGTATAGCACATGTCATGACCTAAAGAGGTGCCGTAAAGAAATAAAAATCTTGACTAATTTAAAAGTTTAGCAACAATGCGAAATTTCGCGCGTATT
Source organism: Agrochola lychnidis (assembly GCA_963680765.1). NCBI lineage: Eukaryota > Metazoa > Arthropoda > Insecta > Lepidoptera > Noctuidae > Agrochola > Agrochola lychnidis. Next base: position 7,542,890 of record OY796869.1, on the reverse strand, counting down.
CTGGTAATAAACATGCAAATAGCGCTATTGGCTAGGCAATGCCACAGTAAGCCAACGTACGCACGGATATAATAAAACCGCGGCGATTTTTTAGTGCATTGGATTTTTAAGGCTCTGCTTAGCGCCGAGAGTTAAAAATCCAACAGTGTGTTTTTTCAACGCGATGGAATGAGAGAGCGTCCCAGCACGTTGGATTTTCAACGCTCGGCTTAACAGCGAGAGTTGAAAATCCCGCCGCGATTTTATTACGTCTGTGCGAACGTCGGCTATGCACAGTAAATATATTTTACTGTGTGCGATACGCATTAATTACAAGATGACAACATTTTATTAAGACCTATGATCAAAAAGTCAAAAGGTTACACAGATCAAGTTGTTACACTTGTTACATTATTACGTTAGCAAGATTATCCGTTTTATCTTACCGACTATACACACAATTATAATTATTATCTGTACTAATATTGTAAAGACGTAATTTTGACACAGATTAACTCACGTCTTCTTCCCATGGTGGTAGGCAGAAACTACAGAACGCCACCTGCTACGATCCTTTCATACTCCTTTTGCCTCGTTTACGTTCATTCATCTGGTCGCGAGTGCTACGCACTTGGCCTTTCTGAAGAACATCACCAATAAGGTCAGTATATGTCCTCCTAGGGCGTCCCCGCCCGGCCTTTCCCTTCACATCAGCCTTGTAAATACATTTTGTTAGTCGCCTTTCATTTATCCTCTCAACATGCCCAAACCATCTCAGCATACCCTTTTCAATTTTTGTCACTACATCTTCTTTTAAACCATACCGCTGTCTTATCACATTTTGTATATGCAGGGGTAATTGTGTAACACACTAACAACAGTATCAATGGGTTTCAATTGACAGTTCAACAACATTCATTGCGTTATTTACGTTTGCAATGAATTAGCAATATCCTTCAAAACTCTCGGACTGTTATTTTGTAAATATACCTAAGTGTGTTACGCAATTAGGATTCTGAATACCTTTTTAAATAAATGAGAGTCTTCCTTAGTCAAGGCAGTTAAGGTACTTACCTATACAGTGTGAGTCTTCATAATGTGCACATTTCGAAATGAGGGAATCTATGCTTAATTTTAACGACAGAAAAAAAAACTAAATATTTTTTTATACTTTCTACGGAATTAAAAAAAAATTTGTAACAAAACTGTGTAACTTTTAAACTGAATCAGCTATCGCGATAAAACAAACTCCATAATTATTGGAAGTAAGTAGGCGCCCACATAAAATTAAAATTGAGAAAAAAAACTACCCTCAATTGAAAATAAACATGTTTTTTAACAAAAATCTGTATTTTTTCATCAATTTTTACAATAATTGAAAAATTTAAAAATAAGATGACAAAGAGAATAAAAAAAAAATTTTTTTGGTACAAAAAATTTTTTTTACCATTTTTTTCGTCGATAAAATTAAGCATAGATTCCCTCATTTCGATATGTGCACATTATGAAAACTCACACTGTATTAATATTACCAAAACGTTTCCTTTTAATAACTTATCGAAGAGTTTTCAACTTAAACTTCGCATCTTAAAACACCACTTCCAACAAAGCTTCCAAACTACTTCCATAATTATGTTTTGCCCCCAAATCGTCAGTTAATTTTTCACTAATCACCATTAAGGTTAATTAACATAACCCGTTCCTATTATCGTTAGGAGCTGATTACTCGAGTTAGTCGCGCCTTTATCTTGGGCATATGCAGTGAGAAAACAATGCGTGTAGGTTCAAGTACCTAGTTTAGTTATCGCTAGAGGCACCATGCTTGACCGAGTTTGGGAGCCACTAGAAATTCCATCAAATAATTCCGCGCTACTCGCTTTAGGTACTGAATTTCCCATATTTGTCGTTAAACATTCTCAACTTTCGGTATTTGGAATGTTACCCAGGCAGGCGTTTTACTTTGTGCAAATTATTTCATCACCACTGCTCTCAAAACGGTGAAGGAAAACATCGTGAGGAAACCGGCATGTCCTAGAACAAAAAATTCGAAGACATGTGACATCTACCAACCCGCACTGGGACCGCGTGGTGGATTACGGTCCACTCCCTCTCACAGAGAGGAGGCCTGTGTCCCAGCAGTGGGAACATTATAGGCTGATTATGCCGTAACCTTGTATGTGACATGACAAAGGTTTCCAATCCGTACTAACATTATAAATGCAGAAGTAACTCTGCCTGTTAATTTTTCAAGCTTTTTTTTTGGGTGGGAAATGATCAAATAACTTTTCCCGCTCTGGGCGGAGCGGGAGGCCGTGTCAGACTCTTACTGACTAAAACCCACCCGTGTTCCTTCAGTTGCCTGTATGTTGCCAGGGGCCACGGTACCCCCCTTTCGGACTTTCCCGCAACCCCGGCAGGCATCGGCCCTAGCGGACTCCTCCAGTTGTGCTGACATCTAACCTCTAAATCTATCATTGTGAAATTTTACAGATGTAGCCTGGAACTTGGAGAAAGACGCAAGCTACTTTTCATCCTGGATATTTGCAATAAACGATGATGAAATACAAAATACACGCAGAAGTCGCGAGCAATAGCTAGTAGGAAGTATTTGCAAATTGAGTAATTGGTCAATTTAGGAATGGAGAAAAATAAAGAAACATATTTTTACAGAATGTAGTGACAACTTAGCTGCATCGCTAAAATCACCCTGTATAAACACCGTTATTAAACACACTAGCAACACTAACAACGGTAAAATAATTACTTTAATGAGTTGCAAAGTACGTAGTTCACACGCTACATGCGCACAGGTGCATTGACGGTGACCCGATAATGCCCACATGACAGTATCACGTTCCAAATAATACAATATTAATCACGCTTGAAATACCGATCGATTAATTAATATCAACAACCCGTAAATCGGTGTTTTGGGCTAATGGGGATGAAAATACAGAGTTATTTGTATGGAATTTCCTTCTAAGGGTTGTCAGAAACAGATATTGTTTATAGGCACACCACCAAGTAACGTATTCATAATTTATTTTACCTACTTATACTGGACTGGTTCCCTCACATCTGCGTGGTTTTTTGACGTGATAACGTCTTATAAATCGATAAACGCCGGCTGCTCGCACGAAAAAGTGTCACGTTCCGCTTGAGCCGAGCGTGCAAGCGAGAGCGCGGAACAAGCAATAGAGAGGTACGATCGGCCCAAGCGTTCGGCTTGTGACGTTATCTCATAAAATTATCGTCCGTAAACCGAATTTACAGACAACCATTTTTTTTCTCAAAAGACCATTTCAGACACTAACCTACATGATCCTCATATGATCTGACCAAGATTATGTCTGGACTTAAAAAAAAACAACTCTACCTATTACAGTTCATGAGATACAGCCCGCTGACAGACAGACGGACGGACAGCGGAGGCTTATTATTAGGGTTCCGTTTGGCACTCTTCGGGTAGGGAACCCTAAATAAGGCTACGTCTCAATAGTTCTTATTTTTACCATTTTCAGCGTCGATTACGATGTATATTCCAATCCCTTTTATCCACAACAGTCTAGTAAACATGGTTACCTTACTTTTCGTATATTATAGGTCAGTGGGGAGGCGGAAACGAGTTGGTATGAGATTACCGAGATTGAATAGCTGCGGGAGACAACATTTTGTGGAAGATATTCATCCTTACTAAAAGCAAGAAAGGAGTATGTCTGTTATTTTAAGGGTTCCGTACCCACTACCCAAAGGGTGTCAACGTGACCCTATTACTAAGACTCCGCTGTCCGTCCGTCTGTCACAGGGCTGTGTTTTTTTAATCATTAAAAGTAGACACTTGAAATTTTCACAGAGTGTGTACTACTATGGACGCTGTAACAAAAAATAATAATAATAAAGTTAAAATAAAAGGAATGTACATACAAGAAACGTGTTTTTTTACTTAAGTATTTAAAAAAAAAAAATATTGTGTAAAAATGTAAAAAAAATTGTAATTGTAAACACGGTGGTATGGACTCGCACTTGGCCGCTTTTTTTGTTCATCTGAAAAATCTTGTTCTGTTTTGAAAGTCTAAGTAAGTTTTGCGGTGTTTTGTGATAAAGGGTGTGTGTTAGATTACATTTCATATTCCGTCGAGCCTTTAGGGGGTTAAGGGCGTGGTGTAGGCTATCTGTTTTCCAAATCATTGGGTTACGAATTAGGATCTCCAATTTTTACTTACAGAAGTCTATTTGTGTTAGAAGGAAGGTTTAAGATACCTACTAAAAGATTCACAGAATTATTCAAAAAAAATGTTTACTTTTGCTACAATGTATTTTACTGATTTTCGTTAAATAACCTATTTTATTGAAATGAAATGTAATTGTTTATTCTGTAATCCTCATCACACACATTGCAGATAATTTAATTTATAGCACTTAAAAATAATTTAAAAATCAAAAGTGTGCTGGTTCATTAAATTGTACGGTGAGCGATATGTCGAAGATAATATACATTTTTATATTATCTTCAAAGTGTGACGACCTTTAATAGGATTGTATGATCTCTTGATAGACCATACACTACTTTTAGATGGGGGATGAATGGAATTAAAGAAGGTAAAGTATCAAAACACTACTGTATTGTTCCGAAGGTACTTTAAAGTAAAATGAGCTTAATGAACTGATGGTGTGGAAATGAAGTGAGTGACGCGGCCCTTGTGAAGAGAACGCCTGGTTGCATTGATAGCCCAACGCGAACTAAACTAATTATATGAGTTGAAATGAACGTGTTGCGTAAACTGCTGAACTGCAGAATGTGCAGTTGCACCGTACAAGGATAATATCGGAATCTCTTTTACACGTCATATTAAAAAGAAAAAATAACTAGCTTGAGTCGACATTTCCTATCCCTGAGAAGAAATGGCTTAACAAACTCAACTTAAAAATTCTGCCCAAATCAGGTCAAAGCCTTGTTTGATCACGTGCATGTTCAGATACATTACCCCCTAATCATATGACAGATAGCCAACCTACTATGTATTAGCATACCAGATAACAAAGATTCCTTATCAATATGTACAGACGCTAGCACCACAAGCTACTTCAATCTGTCAAATTTCTTTAATAGATTTTCAACTTTATCGCTAAAGTATAAGGTTTAAAGATGATTGGGAAAATTTGACATTTTCGGGTAGCTTGATGTGCTGGCGTCTGTACCCATTTTGTAACTTCCAACACTGAACTGTCCACTTATCATCGATAATTGTATACTCAAAGAAAAAAAAATAAAAAAAAAACACTACAAAGTGAAATATTACTTTAATTTCGGAAGTCGGTGTCGGTGTGGTGTTTGGATCTGTATTTTAGTTTTTTGTCACCGACTTCCAAAATAAAAAGTTATTTTTCCAGTTTTTCCACGTTGTAGTGTTTTTTTTTTGGAAGACGGTTGGTATTTTTTTTCTTCTTGTTTTAGTTATGGTACCTACCCACCCTACACAATTCGTGTACCACTATTTGCTACTTAAACAACTGTGACAGAAAGTAGTTTGACATCATGAAGATTCAAGATACACAAAGTGGATTAAATACGTATTATCGAAGCTAACTAAAAAACTACCCAAGCAAAGTTAAAAATAATTATATGGGAGCACCGCGCAAGGTTCCTCATCCAAATAATTTACAAAAAAAAATAAAATCGGTCCACAATTGACGAAAATATCGATGAAAATAGGAGCATAAAAATAAAAAAAACATACGACGAACATTACTTATTATCGAAGCTAACTAAAAAACTACCCAAGCAAAGTTAAAAATAATTATATGGGAGCACCGCGCAAGCTTCCTCATTCAAATGTTTTTTTTTTAATTAAAATCGGTCAACAATTTACGAAAATATCGATGAAAATAGCATAAAATAAAAAAATATATACGACGAACATTACTTATTATCAAAGCTAACTAAAAAACTACCCAAGCAAAGTTAAAAATAATTATATGGGAGCACCGCGCAAGCTTCCTCATCCAAATGATTTTTTTTAAATTAAAATCGGTCCGCGATTGACGAAAATATCGATGAAAATAGGAGCATAAAAATAAAAATAAAACATACGACGAACATAATTATAACAGGTGGTTAAAATTATGTTCGTCGTATGAATTTTTGAATTCGGTTAAAAATGTCAAGGCAAACGATAAAATGCCCGCGACTTCCGTCTTCGTGTATTTTGTATTTCATCATTTCTTAATACAATTATCCAGTACCCTAATTGCGTAATGCACGATCAACACAATTTGTTACGATTTGAAACAGATTGCTAACCTATTGCTTCATAAGTTGGAAAAAAAATCTGCTCAACAACGTAAATAACGCAATTAATGTTGTTGAACTGTCAAAATGAAACAAAATTTATCATAATCGTTTAGGAAAATAAGTTACGCAATTAGGGTACAGGATAAAAAGTAGCCTATGTCCTTCTCCTGGTCCCAGGCTATGAGGAGTCACCTACCTGTCAAATTTCATAATGATCGGTTCTATGGTTTAGGCATAAAAAGGTAACAGACAGACAGATTTATTTTCGCATTTATATTATTCGTTTGGATTACAGTTCCACTATAGAAAAGCTGCAGACCAGTCCGGCTCGGTAATCAGATTATGGGAAGATATAGTGGATTAAAGGGAGAAATCTGATTAACAACTGGTTGAGTGGTAAAAGTATACTTGAAGGTCGCTTATGTCAATGAAAGAACTACCGGTCGATTCTGTATAAAACTCACCGTGAAAACTTAGGTGAAGTGAGGTGAAGTGAGCTGTCATTCCACCAGATTTTTTTATTTATTTATTTATCCAAAATAGGGAAGCTCTTGTCCTGCATCTCATCTGATGGTAAGTGATGATCAGTACCCTAATTGCGTAATACAACACAACCACAATCTGTTTCGATTTGAAACTGACTGCTAATCCATTGCTTCATTAGTTGAAAACAAAATCTGCTCAACAACGTAAATTGCGCAATGAATGTTGTTGAACTGTCAAAATGAAACAAATTAAGCAAAATTGTTTACGAAAATAAGGTACACAATTAGTGTACAGGCCGGTGGAAACGAGCTTCTGAACCATAACACTTCTATGAGTGAATAATATCTAGTGAACGGGCCGGTTTTTATACTGTGCATACAGCTACTACTCATATTATAAATGCCGTACTAGTATTAACCTTCCTAGTTATTGTTCATTTTTGGTAACAATATAACTCGTCTTTGAGCGGCCATAGATAGTCACTTGGCCAGCCACACGCGGGCAGACCGTCACCATTCTCACCAGAGGAGGGCCCTACACCCACCAAATACTGAAGCCTTCCTAGCGATAGTTACCAAAAATACGGCTATTTCTTATAAAAAAATTAAGTACGAGAATTGGCCTTCTGATCAGCTTTTAATCCCTTATTTGATGATTTTAGAAATCGTCTTTTTACCCGACTACGGCAAAGCCAAAAGAAGGGTTATGATTTTAGCAGTCTATGTATGTATGTTTATATGTTTGTATGTATGTATGTTTGCTTTTACGTGTGTTCCACCATAACGCCTAAACTACTGAACCGATTTTGATGAATGAGGTATCAATAGATTCGTAATAATAGTCCGGGTGACATAGGCTATATAAATTTTCCCTAAATTTAATATGGTGGATTTTACACGTAAATTTCTAACCTCGAAAAAAATTAAAATGATATGATCATGACATGTTTGGTACCAAAAGAAAGGTCTTGACGAGCACATTACAAATATGTAAATAATGTTATACTTTCAAAGTAAATAAATATGTTTAAATTGTTAAAAACAAGCAAAAGTGAGACTGTGATACGTTGTATCGCAAGATGATACCAACGTGCAGTTAATCAAATCTTAATAAATAAAAACGGTTTGTAATTCCATCCTCAATTCCTCTATGAAGAAAAACAAGTACACACGGCTACACATCAAGCTATACATTTCCAGTTTAAGCTGATCTGGCATTGTAAAGGATTTCCGTACAATGCGAGGTCAGCTAATACTGGAAATTTATAGCTTGATGTGTAGCACTGTGTACAACGAAATATTAATACAGTGTGAGTCTTCATAATGTGCACATATCGAAATGAGGGAGTCTATGCTTAATTTTATCGACGGAAAAAATGGTAATTTTTATTTTTAGTTTAAAAAAAAAAAAAAAAATTTTACAAAAAAATTTTTTTTTTTTAAATTTTTTTTTGCTCTCTTTTTATTATTATCTTATTTATAAATTTTACAATTAAAAATTGAAGAAAAAAATACAGATTTTTACTAAAAAAACATGTTTATTTTCAATTGAGGGTAGTTTTTTTCTCAATTTTAATTTTATGTGGACGGCTACTTACTTTCAATCATTATGGAGTTTGTTTCATCGCGATAGCTGATTCAGTTTAAAAGTTACACAGTTTTGTTACAATTTTTTTTTAATTTCATAAAAAGTATAAAAAACAATATTTAGATTTTTTAAATATTTTTTCTGTCGTTAAAATTAAGCATAGATTTCCTCATTTCGATATGTGCACATTATGAAGACTCACACTGTATTTATACACGGGGCACTCAGAATTTTTTTGCAATAGGCAATAAAAAAAAATATACGAGTATTACAGGTTATATTTTATTTATTAAATCTTTTCAAATAACTCTCCATTGGCGTCTATACAGTTTCATGCGTCTTTACCAATTTTCATTACACATTTTCCAGTCCACATCAGACACCGCTTTAATCCCTGTTTTCCCTTGAGTTGATTTTTTATTTTCCGGAACAAAAATGACAAATCCATGATTCCGTAATGAAATCGTAAACGCGCCGAGACGAGCCTGCTTCAAATTTTGCTATCATGTCTCGGCACCATTCTACCCGTACCTCCTTCTGCGTTAGATTGTGTGGTAATCAGCGTGAAATTATCTTCTTTACCTGAAGATGCCCGTGTAGAATTTCATGTACACTTCCCGATCCAATCTGCAGTATATGCTGAATCTCTTCATATGTAATTCGCTTATTCACTTAAATTTAATTTTTCACAGCCAGCACGTTTTCTTATGTAACAGTCGTCATAGCCCTATGACGGCCACTTCTTTACCACGGCTTTACCTTGACCATTTTTGTACCTATATATTGATTTCTGTCTGAAATATTTGCTTGTTTCGTACTTTTTAGATCATTTTTATTTTCCCGTGGTCGGGTTACAGTTTTTTATTAAACTTTATTTTTTATTGATTATTGCCTTTGCCAGCAAATACATAATGATAAACGCATTATGCGTGGCAGGAAAAGTTCTTATTATAAACCTGTGTGAAAAGTACACTGCCAACCAAAAGCAGTAAGTTAAGCTGAAAGGGAGACATCCTTGTTTTTTCATATGATTCGTGTGTTGTCCCCTTGGTCGTTCAAACGATACAAACCATTTGTTTTCTATATCAATTATACTGATACTATAAAGAGGTGAGTTTGTGTGTAGGGGGTAATATTCGGAACTTCTGATCCGATTCTTTCACAAATGGGGAGTTAGAAAATTACAGAGTGTCATAGGATTATTTTATGTTAAAACAAGAAATTTTACGCGGAACAAGTCCCGGGCAGACGCTAGTAAAAATAATATATGATTCACGGTCATTGACTCGCATAAGTACAATTCGTTGACACGTGCTTAATTTAAACGCCTTGCACGTGTCTCTTTTCCATGTATTTTTTACCGGCCTATAATAAATTGTAGTCTCAACAATCTGGCGTTCGATAACTCGATAATCCAACCTTGATCTCATTTATTTACTACACTGCTGATACGCGTAAGAAAAATTGGGTCAATGAATAAATTGTATCAGCAAGCTTCTACGTTTTACCGGAATACATCACATTCTTAATGAATATTTTGACATAAAGTAACATAATAATAAACGAGGAACAGAGCTCCCATCTCATTCTTGCCTTAATTGGCCGGCTTGAGTGGAGATTCGCAAGAGCAAACGTGCTTGGAGGAAGGAAGTATTCCAGTAAGTGCTCGTAGGGATCTTGACCATCTTCCGGGCTCTGGGATTGTTCTGAAAGCCGTGGAATACCTCTCCACTCCTCAAGCACCTCAGGACATGTTGCCCCCTTGTCGCTACGACACTTTGTGCTAGCGACCGTTTTCGGGGGCCCTTTATTGAGTGTGCAAGTCACCCCCTGCCATTTTATCCGTGTGCATTTAAAACATTGATCAGGCAGGGGCCATAGTCTTTCCATAGTTCCAGTTAACCAATCCATTATAGCCATCCAAATCCATAGCCCAATATGTTTTGTTTCCATGTTCTGCAATAGTCCTACACCAACCGGGGGTTGTCCTTGGGTGCATTTGTATGGTGCATACAGGGATAATCGTCGGTTGGTGCCTCAACACTTATTAATGTCTAAGGGGCCTCTGCGAGTTGGCTTCGGCCCCTCGTACGCCTTCCAAAGGACCGGGATCCATGGTCCCGAGATTTGTTAAAAAATATAAAAATAATAATAAACTACTCTGAAAGAACATTACCAAAGTCCAAAAGCGACAATTTGAATATTTTGATGATAATTTATTAACAATATTGCGTGCGAGCGTACGAACGCGGTAAATCTTAGAAACTAAGTTACGACCAATAAAAATGTATTGCCATATTTATGGCGCAGTGGGGACCAAATATTAAATTCCTGGCTTTGAACTGGAAAAAATGTCACTAATATGAGTTCTGTAGAAGAAATGGCTTTAATAAAGACCAACCTTCGGTTCATAATGAACAGAGCCAGAACGAAGACCTATAGAAGTCTTCCGAAATAAAGCAGAAACAAGGAAAATGTCCAGAAGCATAATCAGCCTATAATGTTCCCACTACTGGGACACAGGCCTCCTCTCTTCGAGAAAGAGTGGGCAGTAAGTAACCTACCACGCGGGCCCAGTGCGGGTTGGTAGATGTAACATGTCTTCGAATTTTTGGTTCTAAGACATGCCGGTTCTCTCACGATGTTTTCCTTCACCGTTTTGAGAGCAGCGGTGATGAAATTATTTACACAAAGTAAAGCGCCTGCCTAGGTTCGAACCCACGAACTTATTAAAACTTGTAAATCGGGACCGTTACCACTGGGCCAACACCTGCTCTGCTCCTCAAAATGCAAAGGTTCATGTAAATTAGCTCGAGGAGAATGAAATATGTATTCTGTTCTTGTTTACAAACATTTAAAGAACTGTAATGCAATATGTAGAAAAGCACTGTTTAAGACGCAAATATATGCCAGTGACCTTGAGTGGTTAGCTTGCGTGTTCTGTACTGAGCTCACGCAACGGGTTGTACGTCCAGCCAATAACGGGACTCGCCCAACAAGGAGCGCTGGTCCAAATTAGACGCATTATTAATTTATTATACATAAAACAAAAGGTATTTTAATAAAACACGTATACTAAAAGATCAATAATTAAATTATCTTCAAAATGGTGAAGGCTTCAGAAAAATACGCTTGATAGATTTTGCGTGATTCTCAGTTTTTTATCCGCGTTAGACATAACTTTACAAATTAATTTCACGAAGTATATATAATATTAATTTAATCTAAAATATTTCTATATTAAGTTATTAAGAAAGTGCTCTAATTTAACATTTTTTATTTTTCCCAACACTACTCGTTTAGACGTGATCCTCAGTATAAAATCATTAAAAGTCGGTTATCATCGCCTTAAATAAAAGAACAGCACAAGCAATAGGACAATATTAAGCTGGCGCCAGGCAGTCTTGCCAATTTAGCATCTACATTTATTTATTAGACGAGAAACATTGTAAACTATGCAGTCTATTGAAGTCTCGCGTTTACGTTTATGAATATGACTAATACGTTATGGCATAGTCCATTAATTGATATCTTTAGTACCCATTGCATTATAACTTATTTGCCACTAACAAACAAGACAGACTGTTAAATTATACACGTGGACCCACCGCGTGGTGGATTACGGCCCACTCCCTCTCACAGAGGAGGCCTGTCCCAGCAGTGGGAACATTATAGGCTGATTATGCGTTGCACTTTGCTCTACTTGCCACGGAAAACATTTTCTGTATCAAATTTGGGAATCACTGTACTTTTTACAGCCGGCGCTTTTTAATAGGTTTCTTTTTTTTCTCAAAAACTAGGGTTTTGCGAAAGCGATCTACATGAAGACATCTATTCCAAATAACTATTTAACCTTCTAACTCGCGGGTATTAAAATGCAGAGGAGCCACAAATAATTGTATGTATTTAAAAAACTTACTGAGTAAGTGAGCTTCCAAAAATAACTAGTCTTCCACTATCACTACAAAACTTATAGTAAACAACCATAAACTTTATGAAACACAAAACGAAAACAAATCAGGGAACGGCAGACACTAACATGACATTAAGACCAGAGACTACGAGGAAGAGTTGCGCGTAAAATTATAAAAAGTTTTTTAAAAGAGTCTCTGACCTACTTGAGTTAAACCTTTAACGATTTATTTCACTACTCTAGATTTGGCTAGCTTTTGGCTGAAATAACGGCTTGCTACTAGTGTTGCAATAAAATTTGCTGTAGACACTGGCGGACGGAAGGGAGTGGGGGTGGCGGGTGCTGTCATCCCCGGGCTGATTTAAAAAAAATCTCGAGTAAAAGCCCAAACTAGGCCAAGATATGTTCAATAAAAGGCAGTTTGTAGTTGGGGGCCCCCTACGAATGCTAAATACAGGGTTACTGGTAACTCGACGTATTCCTTGCAGGACGTCATAGTAGGGTTAAAATGCAACAAATTAAGCCACCATATGTTCTACCGAAATTCAGTAGTTTTTGAATTAGTTAAGAGTTTTAGTTTTTTTATGAAAAATCCCAGATTAAATCATTTGAAACCAATTTAAAAATGATTTACGGCGCGACTGTACTGAAATTTAAGTTATTATCATAGTTGACGCCGTAGCAGACCTTTGTTAATAATTAAAAGTTCAATAATGCCTAAAACTTTGGCAAATATCACTAACCAAACATTTAATTTTTTTGTAATTTTTGCTATTACTTCATAAAAAATGTAGTCTAGTGCAAAAAAAAAATACTACACCTGGTGTACAAATTACTAGGAAAATATCCTTGTCTTATCAGTTATTCAGAAAGGTATGATTGTCAATACTTTTGCATGTGTGCCAGGGAAGAGAAGAGTTTTATGGGGGGCAGGTAAAATTGCGAGACGGTCAACCTATTGTTTCGTATTCGTATTATTCGTAGTTTTTACCTGCGCTTGAACTCCAAACACTCGGGGAGCTTTGTGATTGATCGCTATTGTTCTCTCGGCATGACAGGGGGTGCAATTTTGCAAAATTTGGTCGTCAGCGTTAGTTAGTTTCAACTCTACGTCGCGCAAGCTCGTGTTTTGTTACTGGCTATTTCCCTAACTGTTGCTGCGTATCTTGCTCTTGTGCTGTGCTGTGCCTTCATAAGCGCTGACTATGGCTGCATATTCTAATCCTGAATACGCTGACATAATGTACTGTTACGGACTTTGTGACGGTAACGCTGCTGAGGCGCGGCGAGAATATCAACTTCGCTTTCCCAACCGCCGACTCCCCCACGTTAGTGTCTTCGGATCGACTTATCGGCGAATATCTGAAACTGGCAGCGTCCAAAGAAGCAGGCAAGTTGACACTGGTCGTTCCCGGAGATACACGGCTGAGGACGAGGAGCTTATTCTTCAACGTTTTATTGACGATCCTAACACATCGACAAACATCGTAGCGCGTGAGCTTGGTATGTCACAGTGGAAAGTCTGGTCTGTAGTTCACTTGTCAGGCCGACATCCATACCATTACCAACCAGTCCAGTCATTAGAAGAAGGAGATCCGCCGAGACGGCTTGAATTTTGTCGTTTTATGCTAAGTGCCGACGCCGACAGCGAAAACTTTTTAAAAAACATTCTGTGGACCGATGAGTCATGTTTTGATCGTGATGGTATCACAAATTACCACAACTTACATTACTGGGCACCGAAAGCAGAAGCAAACCCTAAAAAACTGAAACCAACCGCATCCCAGCGAAGGTTCTCGCTTAATGTTTGGATGGGTATTATTGACGACAAATTAATTGGCCCACATTTTTTACCCCGAACACTAAATGGGGAACTTTATGAAGATTTCCTCAGAAATCATTTATCAGCACTGCTCACGGATGTACCGGAAGAAAGAAGAGCAAACATGATTTACCAACATGACGGATGTCCAGCCCACTTCCGAATCACAATTCGACAATTGCTGGATGAAAACTATCCAAACCGATGGATAGGGCGCGGTGGGCCGATTCCGTGGCCTGCACGAAGCCCTGATCTGACGCCGCTAGACTTTTACGTCTGGAGTCATATGAAAGATCTAGTTTATGTGACCCCAGTAAATTCAATTGAAGAACTAAGGGAGAGAATTACAAATGCGGCGGACCTCATCTGAGGGCAACAATCACATCAAGAATAACAAAAACCGAAGTAAGGAAGCGAATAAGAACATGTATTCGAAACCGAGGGCAGCACATCGAACAAAACGTGTGAAATGTGTGTAATTAAAGTTTTTAATATTGATTAAAAAGAATAATAATGTTCACGATTTTGAATTTGATTTTTCGAATAATCACCTTTTTGTGAAACGCACGCCTGTACTAAATCAAAAACGATTTTCATAATGTAGTCCATGATTTTGTATTAACTTTCATACCTTTTTGGATAGCTGATAAGACAAGGATATTTTCTTAGTAATTTGTACACCAGGTGTAGCATTTTTTTTTTTGCACTAGACTACATTTTTTATGAAGTAATAGCAAAAATTACAAAAAATTAAATGTTTGGTTAGTGATATTTGCCAAAGTTTTAGGCATTATTGAACTTTTAATTATTAACAAAGGTCTGCTACGGCGTCAACTATGATAATAACTTAAATTTCAGTACAGTCGCGCCGTAAATCATTTTTAAATTGGTTTCAAATGATTTAATCTGGGATTTTTCATAAAAAAACTAAAACTCTTAACTAATTCAAAAACTACTGAATTTCGGTAGAACATTTGGTGGCTTAATTTGTTGCATTTTAACCCTACTATGACGTCCTGCAAGGAATACGTCGAGTTACCAGTAACCCTGTATATATATAGGGCACTTAAATGTTTGAGCTTCAACATTTCGAGATCGCTTCGCTCACTCTTATATGTATACTACTTCTCAAACTTTTCTGCATACCTAGCCGGGGGCCCTCATTTAGTTTTCCCGCACCTGGCCCCCATCAGGCTTAGTCCGCCACTCGTCGTAGTCTTATTTTCTGCGAGCAGCTAAAACTAAATACTTACCTACATACTAACAAACAAATACCTCTTTGTATTATATTATTTAAGTTTAGATGATTAGGCTTGACATCCTTTATAAAGATACGGACAACTCTTATAAGAGTCTATAACATGACGATATATGTCGAGAACAAAGTGAAGTGGAAGAACCAAAATTAGAATCACGGACCCGACGTAATCCTCTTAAGAGTTTGACCCAAAGGCGAATGGGACGGTATACACGAAATGTTCAACATGTTCTGACGCACGTGTGCTTTTACAATGACTTTCGACCTTAACCCGAAGGGTCTGTTTTGGCATTCAACCCCAGTCCAGTGAAAATAACCTCGAATGTGCGAATGTCACATGTATGTCGTGCTCGTGTGGCATGTTACGACATCGATATCACTAAAACGAGTTGTTTTTGCACTTTCTTCACGTAGTCTTGAGGTCAATTCTGTCACTAATCCACTTTCCTAGAGTAGGGACTAGCATGAATTCTTTTTGAGAGAAGTCAAGCGAGCAATTACCTACCAATGGAATGTTACTGAGGAAACAGTTGGGAAAGGAACAAAAGAATGATGAAGAGGACGGGTAGCTCCATTCGCAAATACTTTCAGAACAACATTCTGGATAAAGAGATAAGAGCCTCAAACATTGACAATACTTAAGTACGTCTGGCGCACCCTGGGCAGTCCGCCTCGCTACCAACAGCACCAACCTTACTGGCTATCTTATGTTGCAAGATTTTAGCCAGTCAGCCACAGCATGAGGTACTATCGACACGGGATAATAATATACTGCATTCACAGACCAGTATCCTGTGATTGCGGCAATATTATTAAATATATGGTGGGTGTTAGAGGTTGTTAATATAGGTCGTACAAACTCACACATGTTCGCATCATAAAAGTAAACTCGTCAACTGACACAGTGTTGGTAAATGTTTATCTAATAGCTCGGCCACATGTAGTAGACTGTAGATCGGTTCATAACTCACGTCGCCTCATTGATAACGTCACTGTGTTCATATCATTTGATTTATTGCCTAGCCTCCTCGTTGCTCTTTGCATTCTTTGATTGCATTGTTCATCTGATGTGATTAAACTATGACCTTATCAATTGTGGAATCATTTTCGCTACATAGGAATTGCTTGATTTGTTTTATTGAAGTAAAATCTTTTTTAGGCGTACTTTGCGCGCTTTCTGAACAGTGAACGAGATTGAACCGTCACGCTCGGGTTTTTGATGCTGAATCGCGTATACTCAGACTCATAAGCACACACCTTCTTTGTTATATTTATGATTTCTGTCGCCTGTATATCGCAAGATTGGAGCCCTGAAATAGATAGACGGGGTGGCAAGCAGACCGAAAGGAAGATGGCGGGACTTGGCTGCCTCAAGAATTGGCGAGAAGACTCACAATACCAAAAGCAGCGGAAGGAATGGGGAAGACCTTTGCCGAGGAGTACGACGGTTTAGGCTAGTAAAAACTTCTATCCTCTGAATTTTGGTGTAAGAAAATATCTTGAGGAATCCTATCTGTACTTGGGTTGGTAGGTAATGGTCTGTAATCGCCAACACACGTCTGGTTATATTATGCTCGTTCCTTCTCTGAGAGACCTTTTCCTTTCATGCATTTAATATTTAAGAAATCGTTTATACACCATGACAATTTAGTCGTCTTACAAAAGCAGTCCACTTGATGTATCCAATGACTACTAAACAGACATAAAAACTATATTATACACCGTGACGTTTAAGTCGTCTTACAAAAGGCCACTAAATGTAGAATACCTCTAGAAGCAATAAAAAAATTGATACAATACAACAATTTTTGAAGTAAAATCTTCTTTAGGCGCGACACCGTTACCGACACCTCATTTTTGAAAACACGATTGTGCTCTTTAAGATCCATATTACCAAGATTTATATTACGTTACGGATCAATGTTCTATGCAAGTATTTTTACTTTAAAGGTTTTGGAAGTTTTTTTTTTTTTTGTAAACAATGTTCTATACAAGTATTTTTCTTCCACCAAGGCGATCTAGTTCAAGTTTTCACTTCTGCCGGCATTCCCGGAGTCATCATCTGCCTAGCCTTTTCCCAACTATGTTGGGGTCGGCTTCCAGTCTAACCGGATGCAGCTGAATACCAGTATTTTACATGGAGCGACTGCCTGTCTGACCTCCACAACCTAGTGACTAGGTAACACGATACCCCTTGGTAAGACTGGTTGTCAGACTTTTTGGGCTTCTAACTACCCGTAAAGATCTACAAATGACAGCCGGGACCAACGGCTTAACGTGCTTTCCGAGGCACGGAGGGGACTTGGTATGTAAAGACACCCATCCACGGACCAACCGCGGCAAGCGTAGGTTAACCTGATCGATCGACCCGTGCAGCTGTTATTACTTAGATGTTACACTCCCGGAGTGCTTCTGTTTTTTTAATGAATGTATGTATAGTAGTCATTGGATACGTGAAATGGTCTGCTTTTGTAAGACGAATAAAATGTCACGGTGTATAGTTACGTTACATGTCGATTTGTGTTTCACCCAATTGTCAAGTTGCTAGCCACATTTTAATTCGTAAGTACCTATTTACTATTTATCGCTTCAGCGGTTTTACCAAGCCACGCAGGATAAGCATTTCATTGTTTAATATTATTAAGAATTTTAATAACGTGTTGTGAGCTATGTACATTTATCGCAATCACGTTTTCCCGGAAGTGGTTTGCATATCTAAAAAGGTCGTGGTTATCCAGAATTAGCCACAGGAATTGGAGTATGCGCAGAGCAAACGCAGCCAAATAAATATTTTGTACCGTGTTCTGAACGCATTTTTTAAGTGAAAACTTCTTTAGGCGCATTGGGCATTTTTGAGTTGGGAAAAACCAATTGAACTTGCGACACCGTTACCGACACGTCATTTTTGTAAACGCGATTATGCTCTTTATTTATATTACGTTACGGATCAATGTTGTCATGATTTCCAAATATTAATAAGATTTACTGATTTTAAATATTAAATATAAAATTAAAAGTATTTGATTTGCCTCAAATGATTTTGTATCAGTGTAATTATGAAGTTTAAAAGTATCTCATTTGACAGTTCCGTAAAAGTACTGGTTTTTTTTACGAAACAGAGTTGGAAACATGATGTTTGGAGCGTCGCAGTTCAGTTCGCTATGAGCCTCGTAACCAGGTGTCTTCAATAAGTCTGAAGTCTATAACGTTATTATATTAAATACCTAATTAAATAGTTTATTAAATAATGCTAAAAGTGTACCAAGTTTGTAGTGTGCAAGATGATAAATACAGAAATATTAGTACTGAAATGGTGTATCATATCAATGTTCTATGCAAGTATTTTTATTTTAAAGGTTTTTTTTTTTTGCTTGCATAATAGTACATAACGCCATGTTTCCCCGAATGGTTAGGCAGAGGTGTCCCTATAGGTAGTACATAGATTTCACCAGTTATGTGTGTGTGTTATGTTTAAATCCTGTTTACTTGGAGCTTATGGCTAAGTAATGACAGCCGCATAGATCGATCCATCAGGTTAAGCTCCGCTTGTCGGGGTTGATCCGTGGATGGGTGACCATCTTTACATACCGAGACTCCTCCGTGCCTCGGAAAGCACGTTAAGCCGTTGGTCCCGGCTGTCATTCGTGGATCTTTGTCAGTCGTTACGGGTCGTCAGAAGCCCTAAAGTCTGACAACCAGTCTTACAACAAAGGGGTATCGTGTTACCCAGTTACGGGGTTGTGGAGGTCTGATAGACAGTCGCTCCATGTAAAATACTGGTATTCAGCTCCATCCGGTCAGATTGGAAGCCGACCCCAACATAGTTGGAAAAAGGCTAGGCAGATTGATTTATACTTTGAACAGTTATTTACATTAGCTTAAGTAGGTACTTTGGTGAGTAGGTTTGCCAGTACTCTGCTAACTAATTTCCCATTTCTTCTTAGAGCAATACTTATCTAACCATTATTACTCCGTACACCTACAGGTACTCAAAGTTCTTCACATTCCTCTGGCATAAAGGAAAGTGAGTATACGTCGCATATGTGTATGATAGCTCGAACAAAAGCCACTTAGCCGGGACTAGTGATGGGTCGAGAGAATATGCTCTCACGGAGAATGTTCTCCGATCGAAAATATTCTGCAATATTCTTTTCGACGGAAAATATTCTCGGAACATGGAAAATTTAAAAGTAGTCATTAATTATGATGGGTAGAAGGCAATAAATGATTGCCTTTGACGACCAAAAACGTGTTAAATTACAAATCTCTACCTTTCCTATGTTTTTTTAAAAATATATTTTATTTAGTAAAAACTGATTATTTGTAAATCATAGTTTCTTTTAATACAGCAGTCCTTCATCATCATCATCATCAGCATCATTTCAGCCAAAAGACGTCCACTGCTAGACATAGGCCTCCCCCAAGCACCGCCACTTCGACCGATTCTGTGCTTTCCGCATCCCGCGGATTTCTGCGGCCTTCGCAAGGTCATCGGTCCCTCTTGTGGGAGGCCTTCCAACGCTACGTCTTCCAGCAGTCCTTATTTAACATGAATACCTTACGAAATTTAAAAGAATAATTTCTTGGAAATATTCTCGAGTATGTTCTCGCTTCTCGCTTAGGAGAGTTTACTGAGAATTTAAATTGCAGAATAAATTATTTTGACGTTAACTAGCGTAAATCGTTCAGATGCACTCAAAAATATTACAGCCTATAAAAATAGATCGATACAATAGAGACATATTTTTTTTTTTTAATTCTAGTAAATTCTGTTCCAAAAGAATACTCTCGAGAACTTAACAGCAAAGTTCTCGCTATATCGCGGAGAATATTCTCGGGAAGTTACCATCACTAGCCTGACTTGGCTCAACCCACGCCGAACATCGACCTGCGAAGGTCAGGTTCTGCATTGTGTCAGCATATAGAACATCTACACTTTTACATTTAATCATTACGAAAGCCTCTTCTCTTAATTTAAATGTCACCCGCCGCGTCATGAATTTTGATCTCGGCAATAAAAATGTTTTGCAACTTTATTCTGTCAGTCAGGTTTATTATTATTTCTCTCTGGTGTCTTTATCGGAAGGTTTCTAAGATTCAAGTAATCTATGTAAATAAAAAAACTTTTACAAAAAAAAAAAAAGCAACCGACTTCGTTTTCGTTTTTTGCTACCGACTTCCGAAATTAAAGTTATTTTTCACTTAAGTGTTTTTTTTTTTGGAAATCGGTTGATTTTTTTTTTGTTGAACGTTTTTTTCAGTATTAAACACGTTGGGCAAATTATTATATATTTTTATTGCCATTTAATATGGGCTATCACTTATGAATGAATGAAATGCACCGATCCCAGCGTGGTTTAGCCAGACTCGATAAATCGAATGAACCCCGAGATTTGCACTAGCCGCTGGAGCCTCATGCTTCATGGGGTTACAGAGGCCATTGCATATCAAGGAGTAGACCGGGCTTTGATTTAATATGGGCTATCACTTAACATTTTAATTCTTGAGGATGGAGCGCATAACCTTTTTTTATGGCGAGTGTTGACGTTGTGCGTATCTTCTACTTTAGTGAACCTGTCGATATTTTTAAAAACAAATAATTACTGTTTATTTGTTTTTAAAAATATCGACAGCAATAAAGATCCTCAAGTTTTTACTTACAGACTCGCTGGTTGAATCACAAGTGTTCTTATTGATCTAATCACGTGAGACTGAAGATCACAAGGTGGACATGGTAATGCTAACAAGTTGAAGACGTAACCAACGTTTTCACGAATAGTCGCTAATTTGAGATGGAATGACTGAGAACAAATGCGATAAGCTAATATTTTCCTTTAGAAGATGCAAAATATAAGAACAATATTTCGTAGCTACGAATGTTCGTGCGAACGACCGACACTGCCAAACTTTTCTGAATTCCAATTCGTGTGACAATCGCTCTTAAATAGGACGCGCCCTAACACATGTTTCCACTTTGCATAACTAATTGATCACTTAATCGAGCTACGCTAATTACCAAGCGTACTTCCTATGTGTGTGGCTTCAGCATTAAGCCTCGATACCGGTAATTATTCTACCGTGGAGTTTTCTTAGAAATTGTTTTGTAACTAGTCGCATTGTGCTAGTCTGCACGAGGCTTTACCCCGTGTCCTAAATCTAAAAGCGATCGGTCGCGCGACTACGTGATCGTCACTAGGGTAGTTGCGTGGGTAAAAAAAAGAAATCTATTTAGTCCGTCTTTCAGATATTAAAAAAATATTAGACGTATTTTTTGCTTTATCATAGTAATCAAAAATAACTTAGAAAACACGCATTAAAGTTGGAGAGTGGGGGCTCGCTACGTCACAACGCTATTAAATCTAGCAAGGCGTGACGTCATGCCACATTTTCACTCAATGTATCGCCGTAATCTTTTGATTACGTAATTTTTTTTAAATAATCTACAAGACGGACAAAAATAAAAATTTTGGATACAGGCCTATTATGTTACGAGTGTATTCGGAAAACCGGAAAGCGCCCTCTATCGACGCGACCACGCGTTTCGCTTCACCGAACAAAAAGTGACTTACGAACGCAACGATCGCGTATCCACGCGACGATTGCTTTGGTTAAGACAGGGTCTTACACTCGGCTATAAGATTCTTGTCGCGTCGTTAAAACCGAGGTGTCTAGTATATCTTTAGACTTTAGAGCCTAAAATTATAGTCCTTAAGCCGAGACCGTCGCGTTGTCTTCATTATCTTATTAGCTTTATCGATATAATTTATGTAAGCACATTTTAAGAGGAGGCTCTCTAAATTGTATGTTAATTTGCATTAATTTTCTGAAAAAGTCACGCATACAATCAAAATGGAACTTTAGTATATGATTTATTGGATCTTTTTCTTTCCATATT
Source organism: Agrochola lychnidis (assembly GCA_963680765.1). Classification (NCBI taxonomy): domain Eukaryota; kingdom Metazoa; phylum Arthropoda; class Insecta; order Lepidoptera; family Noctuidae; genus Agrochola; species Agrochola lychnidis. The sequence continues at coordinate 7,520,658 of OY796869.1, read as the reverse complement.
AAGACAGTTACGTAATTGGAACATTTTCGCTCGATTATTTTTTTATTCGAAAATCATGTCTTTTTTAAAGATTATTTGAAACAAAAACAAGATTACTCGGCTTTTATGTCTAAAATAATTATTGACAGTAAGGAAATATAGTTTACTAGCTGACCCTGCAAACGTTGTTTTGCCATATAAATGTTTGGGGTGGACCATCTTTATCACTTACTACCCTACCTACCCTACCTATCCTATCTTTCAAGTTGGATCAAACTGCATACGGTGTGCAAATTTGATTAAAATTGGTTGAGTAGTTTAGGAGTCCATCGCCGACAAACAACGTGACACGTAATTTATATATATTAAGAAGAAGATAAGATTATCCAGATATATTTTTCTCTCGATCAATTATAACTTTAGTTATAAACGAAATAAGAATTCGAGACTTTCGACATTTAGTTCCGTGTTCGAACACGACCAAAGAACGCACGCGATATTCAACTTTATTTCTGATATTTTAGCGTTTAGCATTTAGTGGAGGGGCGGGGTGCATGGGGGCGGAGCTTGTGTGGAAATTGTCTTAGGAGTGCCTGATCTTAACTGCACAGGCTATACTTAATGAAAACGTGTCTGTTTGCTTATTACTTCAACAGCACTGATTCACCTTGTTTTCAACGTTGGAAAGGGATTTACACTGCTACAGCTTTTACCTACAAATTAATCTTTGATGCATTTATAATGTCGATTGCAAATGAGTGTAGTCACAGGCAATAAATAAATAAGTCAATAATTTCAAAACATATTCTGTAAACAAGACTGATTCACTTTATAAGCGATTTAGTCTCGGAATAACAATAAACCAATTTCATAATAAATGAATTATGGTTATGTTATATATTTATTTATTTATTCATTTTAATAGGTATACATTAAAATGCTTATGTCTAAATATATAAAAATCAATTGCCGTGCATTAGTCTCGCAAAAACTCGACAATGGCTCGACCAATTTGATTTTTTTTTTTAAGTGAAAACTTCTTCAAGCGCGTTAGGCATTTTGAGATCGGAAAAAACAATTGAACTCGCGACACTGTTACCGACACTAGCTTTTGACCATTAAAAAGACAGCAACGCGCGATACATTTTCTGCACAATAAAATTGTTCAAGTTTTCACTTCTGTTGGCACTCCCGGAGTGGCACTGTTTTTTTTTTTTGGTTCGCCTTATTCCTAGGGTGGTTAAGGAGAAAGAAAATGAGGAAAAACCCAAAGGAACAACCGACAAATCGAACATTTTACAGGACAACGTCTGACGGGTCAGCTAGTATATAATATAAACCACAACTAACTATTCACACTAGGTACTAAATTAAATGACTGATTAACATGCACGCATGCATGCTTGTACTAAATGTTTGCACGCCTAATTTAAGATAGAATGTATAAGGATCTCTAAATTATAAAACATCTGCATTTTTTGTACCTACTTTCTATGCAAATAAATAATTATTCTATCCTAACTATACAAATAAATACAATAACAAAAGGACACTTTTAATAATTTTAATAACGCTCGTATAAAATTGTATGACGTACAGACGCCAGTACATCAAGCTACCCGAAACTGTCAAATTTTCCCAATCAACTTTGAACCTTAGACATCAGCGATAAAGTTGAAAATCTATTAAATAAATTTGACAGATTGTAGCAGCTTGATGTGCTGGCGTCTGTACAAATTATTATTGAATTGATTATTTCTCTTTGTAAACTTAAAAGAAGTAGAACACCAAGCTAATTAATTACCCTCTATAAGCCACAAAGTTACTGATAGTGCACATTAAATAACAATAAACATCCTTCCACAATGGTAATAAAAATAATTAGAAATAGAAACTCATTTATTCTTATCACTCCGAATACTGAACAATAGACCGCTAAAAGTAACAATAAGTCATTATTACATACGTCACGTAGAAACGAATATCCTTATAAGTTACTAGCTGCGCCTCGCGATTTCACCCGCATAAGTCTCGACCCCGTAGGAATGTCGGGATAAAAAGTATCCTATGTCCTAACCTAGGTCATAGTCTACCCGTGTACTAAATTTCATCCAAATCCGTTCAGTCGTTTTAGAGTGAAATCGTAGTAAACAATCAAATCTTTTCTCTTGATTATAATATTAGTTTAAGCCCGCTCCACATTCTCGGCGGGACGTCTCGACGAGAATATTTGCCGAGAAGAACAAGTATTGAAAACAACAAGAATATAGACGAATATTCCCCTACACTCTCATATTCGGCAAGTCTTTTGAAGTTTTGCAGAGAATGTGGCTGAATGTGGTGTGTGTATGTATGTGTAAGTGGGGGTGTGTGTGGAATGTGGTCTCTTTGGCTTTAGATAAAGCTAAAGAGTTTGTTTGTTTTTTGTTTGTTCGCGCTCATCTCTGGAACTACCAGTCGGATATGAAAAATTCGTTTTGCATTTTATAGCCCAGTTCTTGAGGAAGGTTTGAAGCTAATTAACGCTACGACTCTTAGGACCCGCGCAAAAAAGAAAGTTGGAAAGAACGCTAAGCGAAAACAAAGTATAAGCCAACGTTCGCACGGACGTAATAAAATCGCGGCGGAATTTTATCGCGCACAGGATGTTCAACCCTCGGTGATAAGAATCCAACGAATCCGAGCGTTGAGAATCCAACGCGCTGGGACGCACTCTCGTCCCAGCGCGTTGAAAAAATACACTGTTGGATTTTCAACTCTGAAACGAAAAAAAATCGCCGCGATTTTATTACGTCCGTGCGAACGTGGGCTAATAGCGCGGGCGGGCGATAGTTTCACGCGGACGAAGTCGGGGGCAGAAGCTAGTAATATTATAATCCAGATAATTAAAAAGTAATGGCAAGAAAGGGCACGGTTGGAGGTCGAGAACCAGTAATAGAAATGTAAATCGACCATAAAGATGATAGACAGGCGACCTCATCAGAACCATAGGAAAACCATGGCTGATGACACCTAAAGACCGTACTATAACCCAATATTAGGCGAAAATGGATTGAAGAAGATTGTTGTGGGATCCTGACAGCACCTGACAAAAAAAACACTACAAAGTGAAAAATAACTTTAATTTCGGAAGTCGGTGTCTTTGGTTTTGAATTTTCGTTTTTTGCCACAGACTTCCGAAAAAATTCAAAAAAAAAAACAAAAGTAATTTATTCAAACTAGGCTGAGAATCAGCACTTTTCGAACGTCAAAATTACATAAGACAGTCCCCCAAAAACGCCCACCCTTCACTAATTTCTAGTGCCTTTAGCTGGGAAGAAGTGGCGCAACAAACTACCCAGCAGCACAGCTGTCTGTTATTTTTCACTTCGTAGTTGTGGTACCTACCCCACACAAATTCGAATACCACTACCTGCTATGTAAATAACAATGACAGGATCATATCATCCACATACTAAGTGGGAAAAAATACGTATTATTGAAGTTAACTCAAAACTATGACACTACCCAAGCAAAGCTAATAAAATTTAAATGGGACCACCTCTGAAGTATTACCTACCAAACAAAAAAAAAAGAATTATCAGAATCAATTCATAATTGGCGGAGTAATCGCGTAACAAACATACAAAAAAAAAACAACATACAGTCGAACTGAGAATCTCCTCCTTTTGGAATTCGGTTAAAAAGCTAGCACGTGGGACAACTTTACATCCCGATATTATTGCCTAAATTTAACTAGAAACAAGGACGTCTAATTTTGCCTTCAAAATGGCTACACATAATTATTTTGCAACATAGTGCAATTTCCAACAAAGTTTCAGGTTGACACAACACGAGTACACCAACAATTTCTGCATAGTGCAAACGTGGCTTAAATTAAACGGTATTACAGTTATTCTAGTGGCATAGAAATATAATATTTTGCAAAGCAAGGAAAACATGATGCCCGTCATACGAGACATTCTTAAATCATGTACGATGAGCCATTGTTCAGACCACACGTGTGATATACATGTGTATGCGCCACTAATATGTTATGCCCCCTGCTACACACTCGTCAAGTAGCATGAGAAATAGCGAGGAAAGTAGGCAGAGACGTAGTGGCAACGTTACTCGTCATGCCGCACGTCATACTCCTCGTCATGCCCACTGCTCCCTCTTTTGTCGATTTTTGGGCGCGAGTTTGGACACAGTGCGAAGCGTCACGATTAATTGCGCGGGTAGAGCAGTGTGTGGGCAGAGAGTGCAACATCGCGGCAGCGCGAGGAGCAGAGCGAGGAGCATAGTGTGGCAGGGGCATTACATTCTACACTACAATATCCGGCTGTAAAAATGGCACATCGAGTTTTAGTACTGCCTCATTGTTCTAGTGGTCGCAGGCGCTATTGCTGAACATGCGGTCCTAGGTTCGATTCCCAGGTCGAGCAAAGTGTTTTTGGATTTTTCCATCAAGAATTTCTCAGTAGCAGCCCGGAGTCTGAATTTGTGCCCGGTTAATGGCAGTAGGTTCGCCCCCTACTATATGGTACTTAAACAAATAAACATATCTGGCGAAATGTGGATGTACTACCTCTACCTAACCCTTCGGGGATTACAAGCGTGATGTTATGATATGTCTTCAGCTTTGTAGAGCGTGGGACGTGACACCGATATCGATACAACAATTTCCGAGAAAATTTCATACAGAAATTGTTCCACCAGAGTCGAGTCACGCTGTTACGTCGCATCTGTCTGCGGGACCCTTAACTCGAAAAGCATTATTCAAGTGGAAAGGAGACTTGAAGATTTGAATAGACATAAAACTGACTTCATAGCATCGACGAAAGTAATAGCAGTATTAAATAAAAACAAAGTTTTCCCTATTGAAGTTTTATGAGAAAACTTATATGCAATTTGCATTTTGCTGCAGTGTGATTTAACTTTGAAAATAATCTCTGACGTCAAGAACACAAAAATAAGGCGATTCATCACGCCTATATTGCCCGAAGGGTTAGGCAGTTGTGTGCCTAAGTACATACACATTGAACACGGCCACAGTGGTCGTGCAAAGCGATGGCGAAGTAAATCGGACAGTTAAGAGGCCGGCGACACGGCTCGCAACTACAAATCGAGATGTTTGCAAAATTCAATTCCAAGCACGTTGCGCTAGTGTGAGTGCCTGTCGGAGCGATATACACCTACAGTGAGCAATACTACCACGCACACATTGACAATTATTGCTTGACGCGATAGTACTACTAGCTTTCGAAAATTTATGAAAATTTTGGATGTGTTCCGTAATACAAAAAATTATGAATGAAAAGTTAATGTATTTCCATTTTTTTTTCGATAATTTGTATCTTGATAACATAAACTATGCTTCTGCAGAAACAATATTACAAATACTGTTGTTTATAATACAGAAAAAACAATATGAAAACATGTCATTTACGCTGTAAAAATGTATGAAATGCAATTTGCTTACACTTCATATAAAGGTAAGTTTTTGGAAATAAAAAGACGTAGGAGCCTAGATAAATACTGTCTCAATCAGAATATCAACATAATATGGTGGAAATATGCTCAAATTGCAAATGATTTATGTACTACGTTTGTATGGACAATTCATGCGTCGCCGCAATCTTAAGCACAGAATTAACACTTGATGGATGAAATGGCGGCAGGTCACGGGGACAATCTGTGACCCTAGCATTCCCCTTAAGAGGGAAGATATACCGGGTTATTGGTTATAATTATGTGAGGTCATTTACAACCAAATTACTCCTTTTGACTCCTAAGCAAATGTCACAAATTTTCGAGTCGTTTAACATTTTATATTTTTATTTCATACATTTTAAAATATAAAATTCAAATTACTCGAAAATTGTTGACATTTGCATAGGAGTCAAAACGGGTAATTTGATTGCAAATGACCTCTCCTACATCCTTTAACAGATTGCCCACGTATAACCAATAACTCTGTATAAAACAATGGTTGTATGGATCAGAATGTTGGGTCACAAAAGGGATGAATGAAAGGCAATTGCATGCAGCTGAGATGAGAATGATAAGAGGGATGTGTGGTGTTACACGAATGGATAGAATAAGAAATGAGTACATAAGAGGAAGTCTGAAAGTGGCACCGGTGACTGAAAAGTTGTGCGGAAATCGGTTGTCACGGTATAGGCATGTGATGCGGAGGAATGAGGAAAATGATGTGAGGAAAGTTTTGAGTATGAATGACGATGGCTATAAGAGTGGGGGAAGACCAAAGAAACGATGGATGGACTGTGTGGAAAATGTTATGGATAGAAAGAGTGGCTACCGAGATGAGGACTTATAGAGAAGTATGGAAGGTAGGGACATGTTGCGTGGACCACAAATAAATTGGTATAATGGCAAGAGAATGATGATGATGAATAGAATTAGTTTGACTGAACCGACGTTCGTACGGACGTAATAAAATCGCGCCGATTTTTTTTCTTGCACTGTATTTTTAACGCTCTGCTTGGCGCCGAGAGTTGAAAATCCAATAGCGTGTTTTTTCAACGCGCTGGGACGAGAGTGCGTCCCAGCGCGTTGGATTCTCAACGCTCGGCTTAACTTCGAGAGTTGAAAATCCAGTGCGTGACAAAAACCCGCCGCGATTTTATTACGTCCGTGCGGTAAGAAAAAACTTATGTTCCGCCGCTCACGAGTTCACAACATGTAGGTACTGTTGAAGAAATGCATATATTTACACTGTAAGGACTATTCTTGCTTGCAGCGCTCGGCCGCTATAGTATCGCTTACCTACGATAAAAAAAAGGATCGTGTGCACGGGATTTTGTTTTCAAAATGCTTATAAATGCGTTACCCCGATGGTACCTAAAGTCAAAATCTAATCATTTATTTCAAATATGTAGATAAACTGTAAACTGTACCTACCTACTTGCTATTCAATCACGAATTTATGCCGGACGGACAGGCCACAGCTATGCCATTATCAATTCTGGGGCATTTTTTTTTCATTTATTCAAGCTATGCAGTCAACAATTTTTTTGGTAGCACGGCACAGTTATAGGTAATTTCAAGCCATTGTCAGAATACCCAATTTTTTAGTTCGACTGTGCATGTTCGTTTTTGGTAACTTTCCAATTTAGATACGAAAACTTTTCTTTGTCGTGACAACAATTTTTTAGTGTTCCGTACTCAAAGAAAGAATAATGTTTGTACCTTCCTTTCTTGCGTTACTTTCAACTACCAAAGTGAATGCCCTAACTTCAATGCAATTGAGCAAATATTAAGTTCGTGTTACTAAATAGCATAATATAAAAGTAAGTCTTGGTGAAATAATAATTAAGTATAATTAAATTGCTTGGGATCGCTTTGCATGACCCCTTTTAGTAGTAATTAAGGTTGCTGTTAGGGTGACGTCAGCTTAAGCCATAGAAAAGAGTGCTATAGTATTAACAGGGAGTCGACTAAAAAAAATTGGTTGTCTGTAAAGTCGGTTTACGGACGATAATTTTACGTGATACGTGACGTAGCGAGCCCCCACTCCCCAACTTTAATGCGTGTTTTCTAAATTATTTTTGATTAATATGATAAAGCAAAAAATACGTGTCTAATATTTTTTTATTATCTGAAAGGCGGACTAAATAGAATTTCTTTTTTTTTTACCTAGGCACTAAAACTCAAAATCATCCAAAAACGTTCTTGAATTCAGATTCGGAAAAGTAAATCCAATCGTCAAGGTCAATTCACGACGCATTTAGAACACTGTGGTTTAATAACCTTAAACTGCTTTTAAAACGATGACTCGTCCGTCCGTACGTGATTTCGTTTCAGAGAATTTTTTAGGGTTCCGTAACCAAAGGGTGCTAAACTAAAGGGGACCTCATATAACATCTCTTGCGGGGCGGTTAAGCTCGGCCGCTTATGCTATTAGAAAGATAAGACAGTTATCAGATGTAGAAACCGCGCGTTTGGTCTATTTTAGCTACTCCCACAGCATTATGTCGTATGGCATTTTACTGTGGGGTCGGGCTGCTGACATTGAATCCATCTTTATTTTGCAAAAGAGAGCTGTCAGAGCCATTTATAATCTACGTCGCCGCGAATCTCTCAGGGAACTTTTTAAAAGGATTAATATTATGACGGTACCTTGCTAATTCATTTATGAAAATATTATGTATGTAAGGAAAAATCCACATCTCTTTAATAAAATAAGTGATGGACATAATTTTAATACTAGAAATAAAGATAAACTAGATCAACCACTTTTCAGATTATCTAAAGTACATACATCTTTTATGGGGTACTGTGTTAAATGTTACAACAAAATACCTTGTGACATATTGCAATTAAATGAAAGAAAATTTAAAACTCATATTAAAAGTACACTTTATAAACAAGCATATTACAAATTAGAGGATTATATCCAAGATAAGAGTGCTTGGAAACATGCTGGTCCTGCTCCATAGGACAATTTAGAATCAAGACAAAATCAAACTGGTTGCTAATTTAATTGTAAAATTTATTACTTTGTGTTTTATGACATTGATTTTACATTCTGTGATTACTGTCCTCACACACTGACTTATTAATTGTAAAATTTTTAGGAAAATCGTCTACTTTTACAATGTTTGTAAATATGTGAGCACCATGTATCTATCACATTTTAAATTATCTATCGTTGCTTCATTTTTAATTCTTTTTACCTATTGTGGTAAAGTAATTTTATTCTAGGTGCATCGTCTTCACATATAATAATTATTTAACAAATGTACGTACATATACAAACAGTTGTAAAACATTTTAAAAGAGTAACGGTGGAGTTTCTTGCCCATTCTTCTCCATACGAAAACTACCTTTTGGAAGGGGCGACTACAATCAATTTTATTATTTTGTAATTTTTGACGTTCAAAAGTGACATACATGGGCCTATTTGAAATAAATGGTTTGACTTTGAAATAATTTAAAAAAAACTGGCACTCCGGGAGTGCCGACAGGAGTGAAAAGTTAAAAAAAATCGGCACCGCGGTAATCAACGCGTTGATGTATTTTATTCCACGCGCCGCGGTAATCAACGCGTTGATGTCTTTTACTCCACGGTGTCGGTAAATTCCGTTACAGTGTCGAAATCAATGGTTTAGTTCCATCTCAAAAATGCCCAACGTGCCTAAAGAAGTTTTCACTTCAATAAAATAACGTTAAAAACTAGAGGTAGTCCAGTTCCCAATGCCTTTACAAGAAACGTGTTTTTTGTAAACAATAAAAATTTAATTATAGTTAAATATTGTATGGTGGTACGGAACAACGGAACCCTTCGTGGGCGTGACTTGGTCGCTTTTTTATTGAACACTATCGTTTGTCTGAAATGTTTTTGGCAAACAACACGAGACACCGATGACCGTTCATGGTATATGTGTGAGTGTATGTTCATGTATGAATACAAAATGAATCACCTATTCCTGAAATCTTTTCTACTGAGTGTACTTTGTTGGCATAAAGGGGTGTTACTGTTGTCACTCGATAAGGTCATGGTCGAGCGGAATGTGTTATCGGAATGGATATACTTCCTAAAAGATAGTGGTTTATACACCCAGTCAAGTTAATTTTGGTAAAGGCTCCTGTGGTCAGGCGCGACGCGACTCCGGTAGAACATTTCTATTCTGAAAGTGGGCAACGTCGCAAATAGCTGTCAAATATTTCGTTGTATTGAATAATTTGGCAATATTACTGTATGGAAGTATGAAATATGGCTAACTAGTGAACTAGTGTAGTGTGGTGGTATTTTATATTTGACATTTTTTTTTTATACGATTCTGTCATTTTGGGAATTTTTTGACAATTTTAATTATTATTTTTAATGAGTTGTTGAATATTTAAATTTAATGAATCAAAATTTTTTTTGGGAATTTATCTGTCTAGAATTTAAAATAGTTTGTATTTTAAATGTATGAGTGTAAAACTATGGACTAGAATTATATCTGAAACAAATTATAATTATTTGTTTTTTATTTTTTTTAAATCTTAGGGATTTTACCAGCTAAATACGGTGGTCATTTGTCATGGTGGTTTTAATTAATTATTATTTTTTAGCAGAAATGATCCCCAAATACCAAATATGTCTTCAGTAACGTTATTTAACAAAGAAAACGAAGCTTATCTTAAGACTTAAGGCTACATTTTCCGATTATTTATTTAATACTTCAAGCACACAAATGTACAGAGGCGGAATTAATGCATTTTCTACCAGTCAACCTTTGGGTGATGCAGAGACAAACAGTGGTAGGTGCAATAGCGAGAATTGAGGAATAAATATTTATTTGAATATAAAGATATACATAAACATATATTTCCAATTATATATAAATATAAACAAAATTATCCTAGCTGAATTCATCATCTGCCTTTTTCCCAACTATCTTAGGGTTGGCTTCCAGTCTAACCGGATGCAGCTGAATACCAGTATCTTACATGGAGCGACTGCCTATCTGACCTCCACAATCCAGTAACTGGAAAAACTGGTAGTTGTAGCTAAAAACACGTACAAAAAAAAACCGCCAAATTTTCATCTCATGCTAGTAATCTATGTACTTACGTCCTCTCTGGCCAGGCATGACGACGGCGCCCCTCTCCTGTCGCAGGAGGCTCTCGCCCTCCGCCCCTCCCTGGTGTGACATCTCCATGGCTCAGGTCACAGGTGCACTACCAATATCATAAAACTGATACTGGCATCTGTGGTCTCGGTCGGCGCAATGGACGACGGCGTCTGTAGACAAAATTAGATCGTTGAAGAGCTGGATTTCATATACTCAAGTGTTTCTGCATTTAAATTGTGCATGTGCATTTGTTTTAGTCATAAATAAAAATGATAATAACGTTTTTAAGGAAATGAGGCACATTTCTTTAAAAACGTCTAACGGCCTCTGCGAATTGGCTTCGGCCCGTCGTATGCCTTCTAAAGATCCGGGACCCATAGGTCCAGAGAAATGTCAGAGGCGTAAAAATGATAATCATTTTACTTCAGAATAATATAGTCGACTAGCGGACCCGACAGACGTTGTCCTGTCAAAACATTGTCCAGCGGACAAAATTGTGAATCTAAACCATTCCCAGATCCCCTTGAACACACACAAAAAATTTCATCAAAATCGGTCCAGTCGTTTAAGAGAAGTTCAGTGACATACACACTCACAGAAGAATTATATATATAAAGATATTCAGAGAGCACGGAGACGCCTCGGCGCAGCGCACTGTAGATCGAAAAAGAGCATAAATTTTTAAGTGCAAGTTTTTGCTTGAAATAGCTTCTAATAGCCAATATCTTGCTTTAATATATCATAAGATACAATCTGGTAGGCCAAGTGGTAACTTTTTTTTTTTTTTAATGTATTGGGTAATACTTATATCTCCGGAACCCAGACGAGAGAATAACCATAATATCCTTGGCCACGGTAATGTAACTATTTATTTATGATTTTTTGACATTCTCTTCGAGAGCCTTTTTTCGATCCACTGTGCGGCGGTTGCGTAGAGGCGGCATTGGTGCTGATTCCCTTGTTCACAAACTAAACTAAATTTAAGTTCAGTGCATCTTTTTCTTTCTATTTCATTAAGAAAAGGACAGAAGATAAATTTTAGTTCAGTCCTGTCAAATTACACAGCGCTTGACGTAAATTGACGTAATTTTAGTAGGCAAGTTTTTAATCACGTCTAAACTTGTATGGAGTAGTGACAGACGCTGATTAATTTGACAGAACTAAACAAAAATTTATCTTCTGTTCTTTTCTTAATGAAATAGAAAGAAAAAGATGCACTGAACTTAAATTTAGTTTAGTTTGTGAACAAGGGAATCGACACCATTATCACACAAACCGAGCGTGTCACCGTTTACTCGCACTACGAGACTACGACACAAATGACGCATATTATATTATGGCACCCAAAATATATAACAAGATACCCAATCCAATAAAAGATCTCGACATACACCATTTTAAAAAGGCTGTTCTTAATTTATTAAATATAAAAGCTTATTACACAGTCAATGAGTATCTGGACGACAAGCTATAATTTTTTGACATTTTAATTTTTTTTGTTCGATATTTTTAATTTGTTATTAATTAAATGATTATTAAAAAATGAATTTTAATGTTTTTATGTAATTTAATGTATTGTATGATAAATAATGATAATTGAATGAAATAACAATGAATAATGTTTTTAAGTATCTATTAATTTCTAATTGTTAAAATTTTGTTTTATTTGTTAATGTAAATGTTTTGTTTAATTTATTACTAATTAATTTATAATCAGAATATTTGTGCGCCGTTGACGGCAAGACATAGCGTTCATTTTTATTATTATTAACATCTGTACTTTTTTTGTTTACCTATGTTCTACAAATAAAAATATTTGAATTTGAATTTGAATTTGAAGCTGACGGCGCAGTCCGTGAATTGTGCGCTCAACGCACTTTCGACGCCACGAATTTTAGATATTAGTACTGCCATTACTAGACGCTGCTGGCCATTCCGTGCTCTATGGTACTACGGATGGGAGTTTAAATATCATAGATCATTGATAACTGTGTAAGATATAGCCCGATAAGATGTAACGAATCAATCTTCCCACGATGAAGCTTTTCGCAGATAATGTCACACTTTAGCACACAGAGTAGGCAGTACCAATATCAGACTCTAATTGCATGATCAGCCTATAATATTCCCACTGCTGAGACACAGGCCTCCTCTCCGTGAGAGGGCGTGGGCCATAATCCGCCAAGAGGGCCCAGTGCGGGTTGGTAGATGTCACATGTCATCGAACTTTTTGGTTCTAGGACATGCCGGTTTCCTCACGATGTTTTCCTTCACCGTTTTGAGAACAGTGGTTATGAAAACTGACTCAAATGACTAATTTACATGGGAAATTGCTGAGACTTCGTAAGAAGGTTCACTTACTATAAAAGCTGGATATATTTGTATTTATTGTATAGATAAGCTGTGTGTAGATATGTATGTATGTATTTATTTTATATGTACAAAAATGATCAAAGTCAAATAATTTATTTCAATTAGGCACTTTTGAACGTCAAAATTTACAAAAAATAGAATTGATTCTAGTTGCCCTTTCCAAAAGGTAGTTTTCGTACGGAGAAGAATAGGCAAGAAACTCCACCGTTACTCTTTTAAAATGTTTTACAATATTTTGTATACATTAAATGTATGTATGTATAATTATATGTATCCCTTTAAATCCATCCAAAGGTCTTTTAGTGATAAGACCGCTCATTATGTCACCCTATGTATTTCTACATTTATATCTGTATAAACTCGTGTGGATGCATAATAAAGAGTATTCTATTCTATATTTCATCTAGATTCTCTGCGAAGATGTAATCTAATAATAAGCTAAGAGCTTGCTAATGAAATTGTGAAACGTGTGAGTCAGAGTTGCAGGTAACGAAATCATTGAAGGCGCAAATTAAGTAAATTGTTCAGTAACATTTTCTTGAAACGTTTTAAAGCTTTCTAGGCTGTAAATAGAATTTTCTTTGCGACACGCTGTTTGTTAAAAAAAAAAGTGACACTCCGGGAGTGCCTACAGAAGTGAAAACTTGAACAATTTTACTGTGCAGGAAATACTTTTCTTTTTTGAAGTCAGTAAAATAAAATGTTATGTCAATCATGTCATTGTCATGTCTCAATGTTTGGAATGTCATTAATCCCAAAGAAAATGTATCGCGCGTTGATGTCTTTTTAATGGTCAAAAGCTGGTGTCGGTAACAGTGTCGGGACTTCCATTGTTTTTTCTCATCTCAAAAATCAACGCGCCTAAAGAAGTTTTCACTTCAAAAATGGCCGTTTTCTATCATTTATGGAAAATATGGAAAATTAAGACTATCTTTACTAATAACTAGCTTCTGCCCGCGATTTCGTCCGCAAACCTATAAACCTTCCTGAAGAATTGGGCTACATAATGCAAAAATAATTTTTCAAATCCGACTGGTAGTTCCGGAGATTACCCCTACATACAAACTTACAAACAAATACCTCTTTATATATCAATATTATACTTTTTTTTTTTTCTTTAGCATCTCCAACAAAAGATGTACACAATACATGACACATAATTAAAGGGCAACATCGGGTATTAAGTAGGTGTACTCCTTCACTTATAGGAGACCACAGCATGCACAATAAAGTTAAAAACTAAGCTTACAAAGTTAAAACATTAATAATAGGTAAAATTTGGAAAATAAAATGAATTTTGGAAGGACATTAAAAAAAAATATAACATTTAGAGAAACTATTAAATGAAGTCTAATAAATAAACACTTATTAAATTTGGACAGATACTCGCAGATACTCTAGTAATGAAGTATAGATGAAGCAAAGACCTCATAGCTTTGCATAGAGAGTAGTCCCATAATGGAAGTAGCTATCAACTAAAGGTAAAATTAGCCTACGAATCTATTTATATACCCAGCTTGGCAATTCAATTAGAATAATGCCCGTTTTCACTAACACTAGCCGACACTTACTTGATAAATACAAAAAAAACACGGTGTTGAAAATTAAACTTTCGTTGCTAAAGACGAGCGTCAAAAATCCAACAGCGCACTTTCATTTACGATAAGTAAGTACACATTTGACTTTAGGCCTCATTAAATGCTTCTTATCTTCATTGAAATTAAAATTCTGTACAACAATTAAAAAGATAAACGCTTGAATGCTACCACTAGAGCTTATGCCTTATCAATTTAACAAGGAGTTGGTTACTAGATAAACTACAACAATAACTCAAGTGTGTTATGTAATATTGTCTAATCTATTCGTTTTATCGCTTTGTTTATAAATACTACTGCTGCTTTATCGATTCATATCTAGTGCTGACTTTTATCGATTCACTATATTGTAGAGTAGGACGCGGTGTTCCGAAATATATTGATAAATGATACTGGATGATTCCACGGTCTGTCAAGTTAGCCATGTTTTTTTAAGTCCAAGGTTTTTTTTTTAATTTATGGAATGCAAAAATACTTTTTAGGTTATAACTATTCTTCACATGCAAAACACAGAACTCGACTTTTCAAATCACAAATAGTTTTGTTTAAATTATTTTTCCCTTTCTCACAACAAATGAACAAAATTGATAAAAATCAGTTGATTTCGTGCACGGCTCCGTAACGATGTTATTAACTTTTCCGAAGTGACACATAATTGCATATTACGAAAACAAATTGTCGTCACCATAAAGGTTTTGTAAGCAAAGCGTTTTTATTGTGAAAGAATCAAATGAATAAAAACTGCTAACAGCAGTCCTCGGCTTGAAGAATAATATTTATTTATCAAATTCAGCATATTGAATTGAATACAGCTCATGCAATTTTGTTGATTGAATGATGTATGTACAGTTGTACAGTTGGTCGTTGACCTAGTGTTTTGAAACGATTTGGTTCGTTTCGTGTTCGTGTTTGAATATGAAATGGTGCAGACTAACTGTTCAAAAAAAATCGAAGCTAAGCTTATTTACCGACAGCCTACTGAAATCTAGATTTTAAATAGAGATTTGAAGGTACTTACTAGATAGATTAATTTGAAGTGAAAACTTCTTAAGGCGCGTTGGACATTTTTGAGATGGTACTAAACCATTGATTTCGCGACACTGTAACGCAATTATCCGACACCGTGGTTTAAAAGACATAAACGCGTTGATTACCGCGATGCCGATTTTTTTTTAAGTTTTCACTTCTATCGGCACTCCCGGAGTGCCACTGTTTCTTTTTTTTTTTGCCGAATGCTCCTGCTCTTGACTCCGATCTCCCCTGATGGAAAGCGATGGATGAGGTCTATGATGGAACGAGCGTACCCAGAAGATGCCTGTTCACTCTTGCTTTGAAGTCAGACGGGTTATTTGTGAAGGGAACACTGACGCTGGCAGAGAGTTCCACACTTTGGCTGTGCGCTTAGTAAATGTGGAGGAGAAGCGCTGAGTACGACTGGACGGGATATCAACCAAGTGCGGCTGGTATCCTGCCTGCATTACGTTTTTACACTACACCACTAACCACCACCACCACTAGGAGTTAGTCTTCTGGGCAAAAGTTTTTGAAGTGAAAACTTCTTTAGGCGCGTTGGGCATTTTTGAGATGGGAAAACAATTGAACTCGCGATACCGTTACCGACACCTCATTTTGTTCTATGCAAGTATTTTTACTTTAAAGGTTTTGGAAGTATTTTTTTTTTGTATACGCTATTTTGCTTTTTATTTAGATTTACAGACCAATGTTCTATACAAGTATTTTTCTTCCACCAAGGCGGTCTTGTTAAAGTTTTCACTTCTGTCGGCACTCCCGGAGTGCAACTGTTTTGTTAGAATGGCATCTAGAATTTACAATAAGATACCTGTGAACATTTTAAGCACCAAGGAACTCTCACTATTCAAATATAAATTGCGTATTTTTTTTATTAACAAAGTTTACTACACGATCCAAGATTTTCTGCCTACCTACTACAATCTATCACCATACACCTAATTGTTATTTTATAAGATTTGCTATATAAGTGATACCTAAGAAATTTTGTATACTGCATGTCGACATTATTATTGTATGCTATTAGGCAGGACATAATGGAACAGTAATTTAGGTTTTTTTTTTTTTTGGGTGGGAAATTATCAAATAAATTCTCCCGCTGAACTGTAATTAGATTTGATTTGGCATGTTTTTTTCCGACATTTTCAACAATCATCATCATATTTCAGACAATTTACACAAAACCTTAATGAATTAGACACCTAAACCTTCCTCATGAATCACTCCGTCCATAAAGTGAAAACCGTATGAAATTCCGTTCGGTTGTTTTTGAGTTTATCGCGTTCAGACAGACAGACGCGGCGGGGGCACTTTGATTCATAAATGTAGTGATAAGTAATTCCTAGTTAGTGAAGTCACCGTTATGGTATTGAATATTTTTGTATAGTAAATAGGAACGATAGCGCCATGTGGACCTTCTCGTATTTACATTATCATTACAAAGTACAGTAAACTTGACACGTACTGTCAGTACTACGCATAACCCATAACCCCTCTTCCATACTTTTGTTAATAAGCCGACGCACAGTGTGTTATTTTGCCTTAGTTGCGGACATGCCAGTTTTATTTTTTATCTACATAGGTTCAACCTTAATAAAGCATTCTAAAAAAGTCCCGTTTTGATATTTCACTTAATTTAGGAAATAAAAATATATTTGTGAAAGGTCATTGACCTTGCTGAAAAAGATTTTCGTCTGTATTTCTTGAATAAAACAAATCTCAACCTCTTGTAAAAATACAGATTAATTGTTGGTTTGAAATATATTTGGTGTCAAAATTTCAAGTCCCTAATATAACAGGAACGAGAGTAAATAATTATTTTCGAAATAAACAAAAACAAATTTTATAAAATTAATTATTTACTGGTCGCATTTTTTTTTGGTTGTAGAATATACTTATGTATAGTACCTTCAACTCGACAAAATTGTAAATATTTATCTAGCGAGATCTCGGAGATATTGCGTTTCTAAGTTATTTTTTAATTTCTATGGAAATAGGGTTGTCACAAACTAGTAGACATTTAAGTCGATTAATTCAATCGATTTAAACTCGTTTTGACGGATTGACCGGAGATGGCAAAGATCAAAGAACTTTGAAAGGCTATGGGGGAGGCTTTGCCCAGCAGTGGGACAAAATAGGTTAATTAAAAAATTACCAATCGACTAAACCAATTATCCTCTGAATGGTTATTTGTAACATATTTTCGCTATCAGATTCAAAAACCATTTCGTCAGTCGTCAGCGTGATATCATTTGCTTCAAACTCTTCGGAATCTGGTTGGCTGTAGTAAACATTGTCTGTTGCTACGCTTAAAAGTTGAAGCGCTGATTTCGGCAAGGGCAAATATTTTTATATTTTTGACGTGTACTAAATGCTAACGAGGATATATAAGTATCAGATGATTCTAATGCACGGTGAAATAAGTCTAAAATTGTGGTTTTTCTATTCAATTTTCGGGTATGGTGTTGTCTATCATAGCGCCAATATTTATTTCTAGACTCTCCTGCTTGCTCAGACAGCATAAGGGTAAGGTGCTGGTGTCTATGATTTGCTGGCCATGCATTAATATTTTGTGCATAGTAACGGACATATAAAACCAATTGTATTTTTCTACATACTTCGCAGCTATAGATTTACAAAAGTCGTCAAATTTTGCAGCATCTATAATTAAGCCACTTGATAGCACTACTAAAATAGTATGCAGGTCATCCACCAGCCATGTCTCTATACCTAAGATATCTGCAATTTTTTTCCGATGTTGGTCTGATAGTGCTGTTCGTGCTGAGTTTCCATCATTTGTTGTCCCCGAATTTGGACGGACAATATCAACCAAAAGTGACATTTTGTCTCTTATTTCAGTCTGTATTCTTTTTTTCCGCATCTCTACAATTGTGTCTTCCGGTGATTTTTTAGTTATCCTCCACTTCATAACTGCTGGGTCATTTTTGTACCCCAAGTGCAGTAAGAACTCAAATATTCTTATCCAAGCATGTAAGGGACTTAAGCCATGACGTAAGGCTTCTGGATTTACGGGTTTTTTCATGACAACATCCAGCTTATTAAAATCTGTTGCTGTAGCTCCACAACAAGCACAACGTAATTGCGAAGTTGTTCCCGTAATTACGTTAAATACCTTACCATCAATAACGGTTAAATGTAATTTGGGATTTGAGATGATACTTTGTCCCTCGTCGGTTTCCGCATAAACTGATGATAACTGATTTATTTCAGCCTCTACCCGCATTTTTTCTTCGAGAATAAGTTCTTTTGTCTCATTTCGATACTGGATCTTCAACGGACGACAAAATCTGTACGATTGTGGGCTTGGATTAGACCACAACACAAAACCGTCAATAGTTTTTAATTGTAAAGGGATGTACGTTGTTGTAAATAAACAATTTTCATTTTCGTCATCACCATCTAAAAACTTTTGTTTATAAAAAGACTGTCCTGTACTGCCGTCGAACCCCCAAGAACCCTCAAATGTACAATAAACAACGTTTTTCTGCTTTTGTTTGCAATATTGAGAAATTTTTTCAGTACCTAATTTTATGATTCGGCGAAATGTGTTCGGCGAAAGGTTGACTGGTAGAAAATGCCTGTGGCATTAAGTCCGCCTCTGTACATTTCTGTGCTTGAAGTATTAAATAAATAAATAAATGTGTGTAGTAACAAACTGTGAAGTGAAACACTTGCTTCCCTTTCATTAATAACTATTTCTTCCTCAGGATAACACATTTTTTTGGCTATTTGCAATTTGCAGTATGGAGGATAAGCTAAGAAGCCTCTTTCTTTCAAATCTCTCTGTATGGATGTGTAATCTTCCACGGTTAGTTTCCTATCAATTACGAAAGAAAGGGCTTCATCAGGGGTATAGGGTTTAGGTTCGACTTTTGTTTTAATCGATGTTGCAATTTTTTTAGGACGAGTAGGACTTTTCAGACACTCATTTATTACGAACTCCAACTCCTTTTGTTAAGTTTTTCACCGCCAATTTCATCAGTTACGATATTCAACATTATTTTAATTATTTCTGACTGCGGCTGATCTTGAAGCGACACTTCTAAACTTTTTTGTATACGACGCATTTGACGGGAGCTTTTTTCATTCAAAGAAGATGTAATGTCATAAGATGTTTCGGGTATGGATTCCTCTTGGCGGTAACTTAATATGTGTGAAGTAGAAGGGCTTTCGTATGAAGTTTCAGGTATCGGTTCTGTAAGCATCATATCGCTTACAGAACCACTACCTGATGGTTCTGGTTCTTGAGGTTTTAGAGAGTCATGAGAAGGAAAAGTATCTTCATTTTTATTTAATTCTTTAGTCCTTTTTCTATTTTAGTTTTCAGTATTTCAACATCAAAAATTGTAGCAAGCCATTTCTCGTTCTTTTTACTAAAGCGTTTAAATTTTTTTTTGCTGTCATTATAAAGCTTTTCGCACTTATAGATAAATTTAGAAATACTATCTGTAAGACTTTTGTTTTGTAAATCAACATTGTTAGGAATACCCGTTGGATATAATGCATTTAAAATAATCATGGTTCGTTCGTTTCAAGGTCACCCGGTCTATGTTTTGACCCATATAGTCGGGCCTTTTCTACCAAAACATTATAAATATCCAGTTTCGTAAGCTTGTTCGGATCCGTATTCAGGCGTTGGTCGTCGGCAATAATTGCCACTCGCTGACCAGTATGAAGGTTGGCGCCCTCATGCCCCCCTTGCATTAAGTCCTCTGGTCGGGGCCCAGACGGACATCCCCCAGCAGAACGGGTCAGTGCCTGCTGAGGCGAAGCAGTGCCATGGGTCTTTGACGGCTCCATGACACCTCACCCCCGCTTCTCCAGATATTATGTATAGGAATTGGGTTTTAGCATTTGCCTAACGAGAGCGGACCCCTTCCCAATTCCACATAATATCTTTCATCGAAGATAGATATTATAAACAAAAGTAATGGTCAAAATTCAACCGTAAATATTTTTTAATTTTAACTTTGTTCAAATATTTTTCCATAATTATATACTTAAAGTATGTCAACTAGGCACGTCATAATTTAAACCGGTAATTGCGCTAATACCTGAGTCAAAAAGTAATGTTTGTTTGAGCATTGTATATTGCACACAGGTTTGTTTGACAACCCTAGCCCACAATTTAAAAATTCGATATTTCTGAAATCCTGGGTTTGTTGCACCTGGTTTTTTTTGTGGCGATAGTTATTATAGTTATCAACATATAGACATTAAAAAAAAACGCGACCATGAAGAGAATCGCCAGAAAAAAAATAATTACAGAATCATAAAAAAAAAAAATATTCACACCTGGGTGAGCGAGATTATTAAAGTATTCAAGAAAAATTTGGTTCCTATAGTCAATTCCTATCATACCGTAGAACATTTAGTGCAAAAATTTAATCCAAAATCGAGGTATTGCGTTTCTACGGTTTTTAAGGATTTTTCTCGATTTTCTTAATTTCTCTTAAACTATGGTAGTTAGACCCGGCGGAGTTTTAATGTGGTGGATGTTTGATTGTTAGCTTTTCAAAAAACACATAAAACAAGCATGTCCGCAACTAAGGCAAAATAACACACTGTGCGACGTTCGCACGGACGTAATAAAGACGCGGCGAGATTTTATCGCGCATTGGATTTTCAACTCTCTGTGTTAAGCCGAGCGTTGAGAATCCAACGCGCTGGGACGCACTCTAGTCCCAGCGCGTTGAAAAACACACTGTTGTATTTTCAACTCGTCCGTGCGAACGTGGGTTTACATATTCTGGCTATTAAAATGATAGGATAGGAGGGAACCGTTGAATTGATTTGTGGCGCAGTAGACCATTTTCTCCTGTGTTTCAAGTGTGTTTCTCTCACAATACGATCCAAGAATGTTGTTAAGTTCTCAAGCTGAGCTATAATTATTATTTCCTTAGTAAAAGCCTTGCTTAAGGCAATTCTGTGGTATTCAAACTTTCGAACACCTCTCTCGTCCGGCCATTGTATTCAAATCAGAAACAATAGTAAGTTAATACTGAATAATTTAATGCATCCTTTGAACTATTATTAAGTTTTTCCCCCTTTTTTATGTTGCTTAAGAGACCTTTAAGGTTGCAGTAGTCGACGGCTCGAAGTCGTCGGTGCCCGACTAATGCATGCTATTTAGTCTAATTATTTTTATTTATATCGTTTTTATTCAACATTCAAGTCATTTATTCAAACTAGGCTGAGAATCAGCATTTTTCGAACATCAAAATTACAGCACAGTCTCCTAAAACGCCCACCCTTCACCACTTCCTAGTGCCTTTAGTTGGGAAGAAGTGGCGCAACAAACTCCCCAGCAGCACAGCTGTCTGTTCAAGTTAGAAAAAAAAAGATTCTATACAATAGATTCTATTCTATATTTGTTTATATATTTAGTGAAATAGACGATGATTTATAACGAAAAATAGCGCATAAAATTTCATGAACAGACCTTTGAGCGTATAGATATTATGGAAAAACTGCTAGATGTATCTACTCAAAATAAAATTATTTGAACTTTTGAATAAATTATCTATTTCTGTACGTTTCCTTTTTTGCCATTTTCATACTACATACGTTATTTATTTACGCCCAAAGATGAGTTAAAATTAGTGTTGAAATATGGAAGTTTCGATGCTCATAACTTCCAAACCAATACTTTTTTCCCAATTCTGCTTTCTAGATAATAACAAGACAAATTGATATAATTTTTAGTTTTGAACGTACACCGTCAAACAGACGAGTAATCACCATACTACGTTTGTATAGAAGAATGACCGACTAGCGTAACCTTAAGCGGTCGGCAGTATAATTTGGGAAATCTATCAATACATGTGTCCCCCCCCCCCCTCCGGTCTGTCTGAACGAGACAAAAAAAACTAAAAACTACCAAACGGATTTTCATAGGGTTTTCATTACACCAATGGACGGAGATTCATAAGGTTCAGGTGTATAATTAAAAAGAACGCGAAAATGTAGAAATAGCGCGGCCTGGCGATGCAATGTCACCAATTTAAACGAGTTTTATAAAATGTGGTGTAATTATAAATTGTGGTTTCTTACGACTTCCACGCAAATGAAGTCGCGGGCAGAAGCTAGTGATGTGATAAAGTACATTTCAAATAAGTATAAAATACTTTGAGCGACATACCCCTCGATATCGCACTGACCCCTGAGTTTGTTTTGCCAATTCTTCTCATATAGAAAATGTCGACTCAATCTAGTAAAAAAATCTCATTTCATTTATTTTTAGAGTAATTTAATTCTGCAAGTGCTGTTTTTACCTTTATTCATGTAAATAAAATAAAATGGCAATATCTAGTCAAAAATGTCTAGATTTGATATAAATACTTCTGCATGAATTATCTTTACCTATAATAACGATATAAAAATTATTTAAATTGTGATAACCATTTTTTTACTGCATGATAAGATTCAAGGATTCTTTTTTTCATTTGTTTAATAAATCAAAAATGTTGTTGCTACCCATTATTATAGTAATATAATTTATCAGTGTAGCAAAGCATTATTACATTTCAGAAGCTCTGTTACTATATTACTAGCTATTGTCCGCGGCTTCGCTCGCGTGGACCCTAATTCTTTTTCTAAAATAAAAGTGACCTAAGTTACTCCTTATAAAATTAGCTATCTACCAGTTAAAGTCCCGTCAAAATCGGTCCAGCCATTTTTGGAAATTAGCCGGAACAAACAGACAGACAAAAAAAAATTAAAACTTTTTTTAATAAGTAACATACTTTCATTGCACTTAGTAAAAAGCTGTTGACATTACAAACAGACACTTTCATTTGATTTATTTGTATTTATAGAGAAGTATAGAAGATTAGATTTGATGTTGTTATTATACTTCTGTGCAATTCTTTCAATAACTAGGTACCTACTTGAATGTACCTATTTATAAAACAAGGATATTATGATTGCTTTATAAGTACCTATAAGGTAAAAGAAAATGTAAAATGGTTATTTAAATATTAGTCTTTACATTGGTGCCGATTCCCTTGTTCACAAACTAAACTAAATTTAAGTTCAGTGCATCTTTTTCTTTCTATTTGATTATGAAAAGGACAGAAGATAAATTTTAGTTTAGTCCTGTCAAATTAATCAGCGCTTGACGTAATTTTAGTCGGCAAGTTTTTAATCACGTCTAAACTTGTATGGAGAGTGACAGGCGCTGATTAATTTGACAGGACTAAACTAAAATTTATCTTCTGTCCTTTTCATAATGAAATAGAAAGAAAAAGATGCATTGAACTTAAATTTAGTTTAGTTTAGTTTGTGGACAAGGGAATCGGCACCATTGTGTAGTTCTATCTAACATAATAAACAAAGCTAAACTTGGTGAGAAAAGTTTTAACAGTAAAATTAACTTATGAGTCTCTTTTCCTAACTATGTTAGGGTCAGCTTGGTCGGATGCATCTGAATACCAGTATTTTACATGGAGTGACTGCTTATCTGACCTCCAAAACGTATCTGTGTTTTAAACAAACAGCAAAGGGCATTAACATTCTGCCCTGCCAAAACATGTAGATGCTCTTTAAACAATTCTTTACTTATCATACTTACAAAGAAAGTCATTATAATAATGAGTGTGAGTCATTCACTCTTTGAATAACACATTGACATAATAGGCAGGATGTGCGACCGCCTGTGCTGCTGCATAAAAAATGTGATTTAAATATTTCCTGCAGTTTGACAACTTATTATGCTCATAGATAAGAGTATAATATTTTTTTGGTGAAGGTATGAATGCCAAATGGCATGGAAATAAACAGAATTTTATGCATAGAATTACTTCAAGATAACAGAAAACGCTTGCTTATCTTTAAACAAATTACTTACTGTGTAACAAACTATTTTTTATCAGAATTTAATAGTAAATATGTAATTATTATTGTTTATAAAAATAAAGTTTATTAAAATAATTCAGTTCAAATGTCTGTGTCCAGTATCCAACATGGTGTAATACTTTGTGATAATATTTTTGCTTCAATTTTTTTTCCAAAACACAATTGTTTTAAAAACAAGTTTTTTTTTTGTTATAGCTGGCCAGATACTATACTTTTTATGCAGTTAGTTTTTGTTTTTTTTTTTAAACAAAAGACTAGAATCTTTAAACTTTTTTGTGCAAACTACTTACCTACCTATGTAAGTACCCTTATATAAAGTTCATCCCTAGATTATTTATTTTATTATAATTGAATTGTACTAACATAACATTCAAAACTTAAAAGTTACCTTGCACATACTGACCAGTTGTACAAATACCTCAAAAATCAAATAGGTAGATATCCAAAGAAATGGTTATCGAACTTTCCAAAGCTTTATCAGTGTCCATTGACCTACTAGGAGAAAATGGTTAACCGTTCACTTCTAAAAAACATACTGACTTTATAAGACCACATTCCTACCATGATAAGATACAACTGTATCATATTCTATCGCAATCACACGTCCACGTATCATCCACACACATTACGAAATAAGACGCTGTCCCAACACTACTTCACGGACAACAAACTTCCAAATGAAATAAAAGAGATATATCATCCCGTTAGACACCAAAAAGACAATTTAAAATGTGCCCCACTGAGCGCGTGGTCACGATATCATTTAATTTTCAACACTTACCAAAACATAAATTGCGGGCACTACAACTCTAAATTGTTATTCGAATTACGACACTTTTATAGGCTAAATTAAACTTTTTTATTCATAATAACTGCATTAGAGTATAATTCAAAAACACGTGCAACACAACCACCCCCGCTGGCGTCGTTCGTTGCACTTACTTCTGTGTTGCCAAAATAAAAATACTAACTTCCTCAACCTCACCTATTTTTTTGCACCTAATTTTGTTTTAATCAATGCATAAATATTCCAATTACAATTGGGGAAGTTTTAGCATATCTAATTGTTGCAATATCCCTACATCTTTTAATTTCAAGAATTACGACAGCTGATAAGTGTTGTCAACATTTAGTATCCCAGCAACATTATGTTAAACTGTCAACAAACAAGTGTCAATCTTCGATTTCGACTGAACTCAGTGTTACCAACTTAGTGGATTTTCCACTAAAACTGGTGGTTTCAACCCTCCTTTTAGTGGCGAAATATTGCTTTTAGTGGCTGGTGGTTTTTTCTAGTGGTTTAGTAGAATTCAGTTTAAATTACTGAAAAGGCTATCATTCAACCATTAAGCCACTACAATGTTACGAAATATATTATTTTTACTTCATTTAATATAAATATTTATCAATTTATCAAAGAATCATCGTATAAATGTGAATGATCTGTGATGATCATGCGACGATGATAGTGGAGACAAAAATTCATCTGAAAAAGATGAATTTTAAAACATCAGTTTAACTTTTATAACTATTGTTGTTATTGAATAAATATTGTATGTCGATTTACTGATTTTAAATATTTTATTACGTAATAAGAAAGATTTTTGACTTGAGAATGTCTTATAAATCGATGAACGCCAGCTGCACGCATGAAAAAGTGTCACGTTCCGCCTGAGCCGAGCGTGCAGAATGCCTCTCTATCGCTTGTACCACGCTCTCGCAGTGGAACAAGCGATAGAGAGGCATTCACGTAAAATTATCGTTATCATGTAAAATTATCGTCCGTAAACCAACTTTACAGACAACCAATTTTTTTTTGTGAAAACTTCTTTAGGCGCGTTGGGCATTTTTGAGATGGGAAAAAACGAACTCGCGACACTGTTACCGTTACCGACACCTCATTAAAAGTATTTCCTGCACAATAAAATTGTTCAAGTTTTCACTTCTGTCAGCACTCCCGGAGTGCCACTGTTTTTTTTTTTAACTAATATAAGTACTTACTGTTTTATTTCGTAAAAAGTAAAAAATTGTTTAGTGGAAATTTTAGCGATTTTTAGAGTAGAGCCGATTTTTGTTAGTGGTTTTCTGGTGGTTTTAGAAGTTGAATCTGGTGGAGAGCTAGTTTAATTGTTGGCAACACTAACTGGACTCCACTCTCACAAGTGTCATTTTTTTTATCTTCCATCCTGTGCAGTGTTCTATTTTTAAATAATTCAGGATTTTGAATGAATTAAAACTTAAATTTATAGTGCCTACGAAAGTTCCTTTGTTTTAATTAAATCAATAAGGTAGTTTACTTACAACTGAGTTAAATACGACGTCGGAATGGTTAATTCAAGCTTAGCGTACGAAATTCTCCTATACATAAATTCATTTTATTTCGGTCTATTCGCGACATGTGAACTGGGCACTCTTATTCTGAAGACAGTTTTAATTATTGACTCGTACCATGTAGACAAGGACCCAACACAAATAGGCCGAGATTATGGAGTACTTGTTGGCTTGTTCATTATTGAAGCGACGCGCCTTATATTGGGGCGAAAAGGAAGTCTGAGTGAAAAAGGTAAGTGGTTTATT
This sequence comes from Agrochola lychnidis, assembly GCA_963680765.1. Lineage (NCBI taxonomy): Eukaryota > Metazoa > Arthropoda > Insecta > Lepidoptera > Noctuidae > Agrochola > Agrochola lychnidis. Next base: position 7,493,660 of record OY796869.1, on the reverse strand, counting down.
TAGATTACTAGCTTTCGAGAGCGGCTTCGCCCGCGTGTTTATAAATTATACCCTATGTTACTCAGTGATAAGAGAGCATTCGATTTGTGAAAGAATTTTTATTATCGGTCCAGTCGTTTTTGAGTTTATTAATTACAAACAAGCATTCAAAAATCAAATCTTTACTCTTAATAATTTGTTAATTTTTAATTAAAATACAATAGACGTTGATATATTTAGTAACCAGTTCCGCTGTTTCTAAAGAGCCATAAAAATGGCAGGGACAGGGTTTTTTTATGGCTTTTCTGGTTACTAAATATGTCAACGCCTATTGTATTTTATAATGGATTTCTGCAAGGTAACACCTGAATCAATTAACAATTTTTAATTAGTTCAGAATACCCATATTTTATGTCCAAGAAACAAAACTCTTTAAAATCATAATAATGTACTTGGAATATTCAATTACCCCTTTACTTTTCACAAACATTTGAACCATTCTAATGTATTTATCTGTTGCAGATTTACCAGTAATAATCTCAGTGCTGCTGACGCTGCCATCTATCATGGGTGTTCTGTACCTCCTCATCTTCCAAGTAGTGGTCTTGAGAATAGAGTATATCTGGTGTACCCTCATGCTATGCATTCAAACACTTGAGTTTGTGTTTGCGTCCATGTTCATAGTTTCTCTTTGCAGAGGGCCCTCCTATGATTAAAAAGTACAATATTATATTGCTATGTACCTTTTACAAACTAGGGACCCAGTGCCTTTAGCACTAATTTTTTGGCTAGTGTTATTCGGAAAAGTTTTTATGAAATGAGTATTTAATATAAATTCAAAAATGAAATGTTTATGGGAACACTCCCTGTTTATCTACTGTTATCCTAACTAAACTGCCTTTCAGTGACAAATAATAATTAAGACGGTATTTTGCCATAAACTCATCATAAATGGTGATAACTTTGTTAGAATTCTTATGAAATAAGACCAAAGACATGACTTTAACATAATATGAATATTTGAATTTCAATGAAGCAGTTCAGTTGAAATCTGTGAAGGAATTTATGATTCATAGTTTCATTCATACATTATGAATGCAATATGCTGCCACTCATTTGCATTTGCCAGCCAGATGTAAGCCAAATTAGTAAATACTGTCATCCATATCCATAAATATAACATAACATCCCGCCTTGTTCCCCTAAGGGTTTGGGCAGAGGTGTACCTATGCCCAAACCACACCAGTGCACCAGGTGCAACTGGCACCTGACACCCACATATACCTAGTACATCCATAAATATTGAAAACTAAAATTACCTAAAAGAGAGTGCGATTTTGTAAATGCTAATGCAGGCCAATATGTAAAGGCAATATTAGTTACTGCCGTGCAATATATTATAATATTATATAGTTTTTAATAACATGTATTTAACCTAAGAACAGACTGGCTTTTTCTTTAATAATGCTTTTGTGTTGTACTTTAGCCATGTACTGCTTCAGTCCTAATATTTGACTAGTCATAATATTATTATATATTTAAACTATTTTGAATTTAGTTAATGGAAATTAAGATACTGATTTTACAATATGAAAGTCTTGAAACTTAACTTATTTTTTACATAAATATTGTAAAATAATATTTCATCTTATGCAATAATTTTATTAGAACATTTTAATGGAAAATCAGCCAACCTCAACCAGTTTGGATTTTTTTTTTATTACAATTAAATAAGCTTGGAAAAAGAATTTATTAAAGAAAACAACATCTCCGTCTGTTGTGGCATAAGGTTTGAAAAAATTGTGTGGTGCACAAAAACTTTTATCACACTAAAATTGTACTTTTTAATCATAGGAGGGCCCTCCTATGATTAAAAAGTACAATATTATATTGCTATGTACCTTTTACAAACTAGGGACCCAGTGCCTTTAGCACTAATTTTTTGGCTAGTGTTATTCGGAAAAGTTTTTATGAAATGAGTATTTAATATAAATTCAAAAATGAAATGTTTATGGGAACACTCCCTGTTTATCTACTGTTATCCTAACTAAACTGCCTTTCAGTGACAAATAATAATTAAGACGGTATTTTGCCATAAACTCATCATAAATGGTGATAACTTTGTTAGAATTCTTATGAAATAAGACCAAAGACATGACTTTAACATAATATGAATATTTGAATTTCAATGAAGCAGTTCAGTTGAAATCTGTGAAGGAATTTATGATTCATAGTTTCATTCATACATTATGAATGCAATATGCTGCCACTCATTTGCATTTGCCAGCCAGATGTAAGCCAAATTAGTAAATACTGTCATCCATATCCATAAATATAACATAACATCCCGCCTTGTTCCCCTAAGGGTTTGGGCAGAGGTGTACCTATGCCCAAACCACACCAGTGCACCAGGTGCAACTGGCACCTGACACCCACATATACCTAGTACATCCATAAATATTGAAAACTAAAATTACCTAAAAGAGAGTGCGATTTTGTAAATGCTAATGCAGGCCAATATGTAAAGGCAATATTAGTTACTGCCGTGCAATATATTATAATATTATATAGTTTTTAATAACATGTATTTAACCTAAGAACAGACTGGCTTTTTCTTTAATAATGCTTTTGTGTTGTACTTTAGCCATGTACTGCTTCAGTCCTAATATTTGACTAGTCATAATATTATTATATATTTAAACTATTTTGAATTTAGTTAATGGAAATTAAGATACTGATTTTACAATATGAAAGTCTTGAAACTTAACTTATTTTTTACATAAATATTGTAAAATAATATTTCATCTTATGCAATAATTTTATTAGAACATTTTAATGGAAAATCAGCCAACCTCAACCAGTTTGGATTTTTTTTTTATTACAATTAAATAAGCTTGGAAAAAGAATTTATTAAAGAAAACAACATCTCCGTCTGTTGTGGCATAAGGTTTGAAAAAATTGTGTGGTGCACAAAAACTTTTATCACACTAAAATGTAAAAAAATCAGTGTGATGCACAAACATTTGAATGAATAGCAAAAAAGTTACAATTCGTTTCAAATACTGACAAATAAAAGAAATACAATAAAGGCACTATTTTCTAAAGCCAAAGTATTTCAAAATGTATTTTTTTATTCATATTACAAAATATTTACTATCTTAATTCACTAGTTTATTAATGTTATACTTAGCGAAAAATAAAACAAAAATCATGTACTTATTTGAAACTGTTAACTATTTTAAGAGTTTTGAATTTCTAGTCAGAATTTTAATACTATCATTATTCATTAAACTTAATATACAAGGTCCAATTAAATAACTCGGCGAAACTCAGCAGACTGCAGACGTCATTTGTGCAAACTTCACAGACGTATTGGTATCGGTGACAAAAAAAAAACAATATTGTTGGTTGTTGACCCCAAAAAACATCTTTTTTTTTTGTTTTATTATGTTTAGATATTTTAAAAAAACCATCACGTCTGTCGAATTTCGCTAGCTAATTTAATTTTTGGGATATGGTTTCAGTGACATTCATACAACGTTACACTTTATGGCTCTTAAATGTAAAGTTTATAATTCAATATCATCAGAAACTCTCACTTCACATCTATTAATATGTTGCTATTATCCTTTTACCTCTAGCAAACAATATTAAAATGAGTATTGTTTATCGTCCCCTGCAATGCAACAGTAGACCTTGCAGTACTGCTGTGCAGTGATTTGATGTAGCTCTGCCCAGACTTCCCAGACAATGACTCCCACACACACAGGCCTGTAGTGGGGGGGGGGGGGGGTGTGCCTCTATAACTGTAAACTGTAGCCAGTATTGTAACATAAGAAACATTGTAATTTTAGGAGACCATAGAAGCCTTCCCCATTGTTGTTTATATACATCTGTTATGTGTAACATAAGTGATAATGTGGCCTTTATTTAGATATTTATACTGAATAGTTACTATCAAATCTTCCATTGTTCAGTAGGAATATTACACCAAAGATTTATATTAATGTGTGTGATTTTTATTTACAAATGTACTTAATGTTGTCCTTTATGTGTAATTATATAACAATATTTATTATTACAAAATTGTATTAATTAATAATCTTTACATAATTCTCGTCCAATCAAATTGTAATACATGATTCTAATATTATTTACATTATTTGAAATAATTGCAAAGAGCATCAGGTACAGATCTTAATAAACTTTTTTTTTTATAAACACTTGTTTATTGTCTAGTTAAAAGAATAAATATTTATGCAATGAACTCATGATTTTGTTTCATTAACATTTAAGCCAAAAATACCTATAGGTACCAAACATTTTATGGTAATCAAAATTTTATGTTGGTTACAACTTTTCTGTAATAATTGATACAAAAAATAACAATTGATAGCAGCAGGTGAAGTGTTCTATTTCAAATCAATATAAATAATCTATTCATACTAATATTATTATAAATACAAAAGTAACTGTCTTTCACCTTTTCACACCTTATTGGCTGAACAGTTTTGGATGAAATTTGACAGACAGACTATGAACTGGGTTAGGACATGCAATATTTAAACCCAGAAGTACGTTCCTGTGTGATAATTTTTGACCTCCATGCAGGCAAAAGCTAATTAAATGTTATAATAATAAGGGACAACTTCTCAGTATTTCACAAATAAAGAAATTAACTGAGGATGGTAGCTGTATCTGACAACAGTTTGACAGCAACCAACATACTAGACATGACTTCATCTTGTTTCTGATACCCAGCTTGAAGGTACAACGGCATCCGTCCTTTCGCCATCTTATCCCTTTTATGAACTCTCAGTTCATGTCTCATTAATGCCTTACGAGTACCATACTTATTGCCACACATCTGGCAGCCAAACTCCCTCAGACCAGCATGATCAGCTTTAAAATGTACATCCATATCCCTCTTAGTATAAAAACCTCTTCCACATTCAAGACATTTAAACGGTCTCTCCTTCTTATGGGTTAATAGATGCCTGTTCAGATTGCTTCTTGTTAAAAACCGTAACTCACACTTATCACATGAAAAAGGTTTATCACCAGTGTGTGTTCTCATATGGATTTTTAGTGACTCCATGAAGCGTCCTCGGTATGGACACATTTGGCATTTGAATGGCAAGTCGAAGCTGTGAAGCTGTAGGTGCCTGACCAAATTATCTTTGCGGTAAAGTTTCCCACATATATCACAAACAAGGTGCGATGCTGACTGGTGTCTGGCTAGATGCTTCTGATATAATTGAGCTGTTAACAATCTGTAGCACACAGGACATCGAACACGAACCTTCTTGTGAGTTCTCGATCTTTTGTGTGCAATCAAGTCTTTAGATGTTTTGAAATTGAGGGTGCACAGTTTACAAGTGTATTGTTCTTTTTGGACAGTTTCTTCAGTGTCACTGTTATTATCGTCAGGATCATTCCCTACATCTGATTCTCCTCTAGAATCCTGAGCTGGAGTGTGACGAAGTTGTTTATCAGTGTCCTGGGCTGATTTCCGAAATGTTACTGCATTCTGAAGAAAAGTGTGGCATTTCGTACACAAGTGCTTAGGATAGTCATCATTTTCATTTAATTGTATATTAGCAAAAGTGCATATCGCTTCTGCAATGTTGAAAGTACTTTCTGAATTGTAAATTGGTTTGTTACCATCTTCTAAACAAAGCCTACATTTATATTTAGTGGTCCCGATTGTTTCCATTTCGCTGTCTTGGCGAGTTGTGGTACTTTGTTTTGGAAATTTTCTCTGGTGCTCTTTATGCCGTATTTTTTTCAGTAATCGCAACATAAAGTAAGAGCCCGACATAGTTCAACGCAGTGTTTGTTGATAAAAATAATTACAAAACCAGCTGACTGATGACATGACACCACAGATGACACTACTACTGATCAGGGTTGCCAGCTGTAATTTTTTATTTCTCCCAAAATTTGTTTTTTTTTTCTCCAAATTATACCATTTTTGTGCCGCAGGAATCCGCTAGATGCGGAAAACACAGAATCGGTCAAAGTGGAGGTACTTGGGGGAGACCTATGTCCAGCATTGGACGTCTTTCGGTTGAAATGATAACGATACCATTTTTCTAAGTTTTACCCAAAGGCAAAAGTACTATCAAGAAATCGTATTTTTGTAATTTTATTGAATAAAATGCTTTCGATGGATTTATAATAATAAAAAACAAAAGAGTAATAAAACCCGCGTTCTGTTTGTCAAATAAAGTAAATTTAAAATCCGTGCCAGGTGACATCTAAAGCATTTTATTGCCACTCTGAAACGTACGCAAAACTTAAAGATCTTAAAAAGTATTTGGAAACGAAAAAACATAATAAATATATTTTTTTAAAGTCTGGGGATTTCTAGCGGATTCCTAAAAAATATTTTATCTCATGTCTGGCGGAATTTTTCAGATCATCTAGGGACTTAAATTTTGTAGAACGGCAACACTGAACGTGTGGTAGGCGATTGAAAGTCACCATAGGCCGCATTCCGAGTTACGCCAAAAGTGATAATATCGCGAATCCGACCAAAGTCCAAAGTCACAATTATCACTCAATAACCCTTAAATTTTGTGACTATTTTTGGTCGGATTCGCGGTATTATCACTTTTAGCGTAAAGGCTCGTGCAGACCAGCGCGACACGCGACGCGACACAAAGGCACCGCTCGTCGCGCGACGAGCGGTGCCTTTGTGTCGCGTCGCGTGTCGCGCCTGTTTGAAAGAGCCTTAAGTCGGAATGCGGCCATAAATAGTCTGTGGAAGTCACTGACGTTAGACGCCAACCCTGCTAACGTCAGTAATTGTTTGTATTTCTTGTTCATCTGTTATTTTCTGAGCAAATCTAAACAACTTATTGTAAAATTGTCCCATCAAAATAAAATCATCAATACCATGCTGACATTGTACTATCTGATGAAAAAATCGAAAAATGAAAAATCTAAATTCAGTGCTACCGAATATTATAAAACTATACAAGAAAATAATAATAAACGTTTGAAAATAAAGGAATGGTCAATGTCTAAATGCCGGGTATGTTTACAAGAAGGTTGTGTGCCGATTTTCGGGACCGAAAACACTGTTTTTATTGTAGAAGCATTATTGGTACTCTCCAATATAGAGGTGAATGAAAATGACGAGTACCCAAAGCACCTGTGCGATATTTGTCACGAGTTTATCAAAGGAGCTATATTATTCAGAAAAATAGCAAGAGAATCAGAGGAAATTCTTAAACAGCCAGTGAAAGAAGAAACTGTTGATGACCAGCAATACGATCAAGATTTTAGCGACAGTAGCGTCTATGATACGAAACAGCCAGAGAAATGGGAAATGGAAAATCAAGATATTGGTGAGGTGAAACTTGAAAAGAAAGTTAAAATTAAATTTGCACCAAAAGTAACTTGTAACATATGCAATAAAGTCATAAACAGGTCCTACTATAAAGAACACATGACTATGCACGACCCTGACCATAAGAAGTATGTTTGTGATGTATGTGGAAAATCATTTAGACTGAGATGTGCATACCACAACCACAGCCTGAGACACGGTAATGAATTCCCATATAAATGCCAATTTTGTCCATACAGAGGAAGATATTCAGAGTTACTCAAAACCCATATGAGGACTCACACAGGGGACTATAGGTACATGTGTACAGAATGTCCGGCCAGATTTCTGTTTAAAAGTAATTTGAACAGCCACACATTAAAGCATAAAGAGCCACAACTGCACTGTGAAGCTTGTAGAAGGGCTTTTCACACTAAACTGATGTTACAGAGGCATTATGAAGCTGATCACTTGGGCATTAAAAATCATGTCTGCAATATTTGTGGAAAAGCATTTGGATACAGAAATGCTATGATGAAGCATCAAAGGCATGTTCATAAGAGAGAAAAGCTGTTATTTGGCCGGATGCCTGCTTATTTAGAAGCTCAACACAGAAATGAGGATGGTACTTGAACAGTCAAACTCACAGATATTATTGAATAAATGATCTTGAATAACTTGAATGTTTGGCAGATTCTAATAATAATATTCATAATCTATACTAATATTCTCCCCAAAATATTGTTATATTCAATCAGAATTGAACATTTGTTATGAGAAATAAATAAATGAGAATGATCAATGAGTACCTATATAAAAAATATGTTCAATGAAGGAAGTTCCTTAAATATTAAGGAATGTGTTTTAAATTAGTTTCCTGTGACCTACTGCATCTGGAAATCTAACTAACACAAATGAGGAAAAAAACATCTTGTATTTATGTTCAGCAATCAATACACTCAACGCTATGAACCGAAAGTCTCTAAAAAGCATTGCAAATATTATTACAAACAATACTTTGCCCATATTATCTAGTAATACTTTTGTTTAAGTACTTGCAGAAATAGGTGTGTAATTTTAACTCTCAATATTATTTCAATCTGAAGGAATGATAATGCTATTTTTCCATCAGATAAGGAGATCAACAAGTCAAAATTAAACTCGAGTGATTGAATGTTGATAAAATCTGTTTCAGAACTGTACCCTAATTGCGTAACTCATTTTCGTAAACAATTTTGCCTAATTTGTTTCATTTTGACAGTTCAACAACATTCATTGCGCTATTTACGTTGTTGAACAGATTTTTTTTCCAACTTATGAAGCAATGGATTAGCAATCTGTTTCACATCGAAACAGATTCTGATTGTGTTGCATTACGCAATTAGGGTACTGTAAATTCTGTACATTTATTGGTATTTTACTGAGCTTTTAAAAATAAACTTGTATTTTAATCACTTTGTTATTTTATTCAATAAAAATGAATTTAAATCCAAATAAAATTAATAAAAAAACTAGGACTTTTTTTTAAGTTGCAGCTCTCAGTGTATTGTCATAGGTAAGTATGTTGATGAAAATGTGATTATAATGACTGTTCGTGAGATGGTAGGTACATAATTTGATGAAGGATACATTGAAGAAATTATAATATTCAGCACCACAGGAAACAATCTGTATTTTATTATCAAGGAATGTAATGCATTATTTGTTTACTTTTGTTAAGGTTTATTACATCCAGTTGGTGGTGTGCACAAATATACCAAGTAAGTATCTCCCTAGCCCTGACTCATGATAGTGTTGTAAGGAATTATGTAGTATGGGGTTTTAGCCCAGTATTATTCCAACATAACTCTTATTACTTTCTCCCCAGACAGAGGAAGTATCCACGATGATTACTACACAGAAAAAAAATAGGAAGCTTTTATTACATCTGTTATTCCTCAAATGTAATATTTACTCAAAATAATATTTACATTTACTCAAATGTAATATTTACAAATGTAATATTTATATTTACTCAAATGTAATATTTACAAATGTAATATTTACATTTACTAAAATGTAATATTTACATAAATAAATCTCAAATGTAATATTTACATTTACTAATCAATATTTATTTCATAATTAAAGAAATTAGTGGATAGGTCTGCCTCAGATAATATAAGTGATCTCAAGGTATAGGTAAGTTCATACCTTGAGACATGTTTTTGTTAGGTGGGTATTACATTATCATATATAATAATCATAGATCTATGATCTAAGATATAATGAAATTATAAAATAGACATATAATATAGGTATATCCCTCTTAGGAGGATATTACACTATCATATTATATACCTATCTACGAAGCTCACAAATTACCCATAACATGTCTATTTTACAATTTCATTGTAACTTTGATCATAGAAGTGTGACAATAACGTTAAGATAACACTGTTTAGGGCATACTGCCAGGCTTTTTATACCTGCAGTCTGGACCAGATACACGCAAAAAACGTTTAATGCCCTGCGTGTGCAATACAACAATGCTTTTAGGATACTGCTGTCGCTGCCACGTTACTGTAGCGCGTCAGGGATGTTCGCAGCAGCGCGTACAGATGACTTTTTTGCGATCATCCGTAAAAGATCCGCGTCACTGCTGCGTCGGATGCGACACAGCGACAGCAGTCTCCTGAGCATTGTTGCTAGTAAGACTGAAGGCCACCTGATGGGGCACCTGTGCGCAGTACATGTACTGTTGCCAGGTGTCTCCAGAAGGTGGCTTAATAGATATAGTGTTCTGTGTGTTGTATTATTGTTATTGTTTGTAGTTGTAAAAGTTTGTCTTAATTATTTATACTAACATAGTTGTAAGTAATACTAACAAATTATGGGTAATGTGCCTGATTTAAAGATAAATAAATAAATAAATCTATGATCATATATATGATAGTGTAATACCCCCCTTATGAAATAACTTAAGTCCAATGAAAATCATGAATATTTTGAATATACTTTGCTGGTTATAAACCATCTTCTAATTTCTTTATTTCAGCCTCTATGTAAGCTGGTGTTCTTCCACTCAATTTCTTTTCTCTTTTATGAACATCAAGTTGATGCCTCATCATTGCTTTTCTGTATCCAAATGCTTTTCCACAAACATTACAAATATGATTCTTTATTCCTAAATGATCTGCTTCAAAATGTCTTTCCAAAATAAGTTTAGAATGGAATCCTCTCTGGCAAGCTTCACACTTGAACATTGGTTCCTTGTGTTTTAGTGCATGCTTGTTCAAATTACTCTTAGTTAAAAATCTAGCAGGACATTCTGTGCACATATATCTGTAATCTCCTGTATGTGTACGCATATGAGTTTTTAGGAGTCCAGAATGACGTCCTCTGTATTGACATTTTGTGCATTTATAAGGAAATTCTGAACTGTGTGTAAAGTAATGGTTTCTGTAAGAACATCTTTGGCGAAATGATTTGCCACAAATGTCACAAACATATTTGGCCACAGTTTGATCATGGAGAGCAAAATGCTCCTTGTAGTAGGCTTTTGTGATTATTTTGAAGCATATCCTACACTGCACTTTAGGTATCTTCTTCCTGCATCTCACTGCCTTAGAATTATTACTACACAACTCATTATCACTCTCAACAGATGAGAAGAAGCTTTGCAACACTGATGCTGATGAAGTGTCTGTGTTTTCTTTTACAGTTTCATCATTGTCTAGATCTCGAATTTTGCTGGATTTTTTTCGGCTTTTTAATGAAGCACTTCTCAAAACCTGATCAGATATTTTTGCCGTTTTTCTGAACAGTATTGCAGCATCTAGTAATTTGTGACAAGAATCACACAAGAACTTAGGATGTTCGTCGTCTTCACTTATTTGGATATCGCCGAAATTGCAAATATCTTCGGAAATATCGGGACCCTGGTCATTAAAAATGGGCAAAGTACCTTTATTGAGACAAATTCTACATTTTTTCTCGGTTGTATCTACTTGAGACGTACTAGCTGGACTTTCTATGTCGTCTTCTTGACTTCTCTGATACCTTTCATACGTGGATTTTTTAAACAATTTCAATAAATGATACGTTGATACCATTATAAATAAGTTTTAGTTGAATCACTTGTTTTGATGTTTGAACATGTATTTCACTTGTACAGACGCCAGCACATCAAGCTACTACAATCTGTCAAATTTATTTAATAGATTTTCAACTTTATCGCTGATGTCTAAGGTTCAAAGATGATTGGGAAAATTTGACAGTTTCGGGTAGCTTGATGTGCTGGCGTCTGTACTCTGTGAGCCAAGCGTTTCTGCGTTTTGTTCACTGATGAAACAGACGTTTTATTGACATTACTTCATTGCGTTTTGTTTGTCATTATTATCGATGTCGCTGTTCGCTACAGATATTTTTTTATCCAAATCTTTTTAGCTGTACCTACTACGCTAAAAATTTATGGATAACCAACCATACGCTAATCAATAATTTCGGCAACGTTTTATAAACGTTGTAAAGTTAAGAAATAAGGGAGCAAATCGCTGCGTAAAACCAATGAGATTGTAATTGTAAAACCAATGAGGTTGTAATTGTAAAACCAATGAGGTTGTAATTGTAAAACCAATGAGGTTGTAATTGTAAAACCAATGAGGCTGTAATTGTAAAACCAATAAGGTTGTAATTGTAAAACCAATAAGGTTGTAATTGTAAAACCAATGAGGTTGTAATTGTAAAACCAATTGCCGGGGTCCGTGGTAGACGTGTTCTTGAATATAGACCGCGAATCAGTAAGCATAGGGAAAGAACCTCAGGTGGAGCGACGATCTTCTATGGGTGGCTAGTAGTACAGAGCATGTAACTTTGCTAGTAGGTAGCTGCTGGAGGAGACTACCGGACGATCAAGTAAAATGACGTGCAATTTGAGAGGTTCTATGTCCAGCAATAAACTAGTATACCTTAGCTGATGATGAAAGGTCTGAGATTGAAATGGATTTACACCAGTGTATTCAATAGAATCTCATCGAAATGTCAGGTAACGCACTACGTAATATCGTGATTTTGAGCGTACAGACGTTCTCTCAGTGATAAAAAGGCGTAACGTACAGCTTTTGCTAAGTATGGAATGTAAAATTATACAGCACTTTTCTAGTGTAAAAGTATATTTGTAGTCCATTTTTCAAACTATAATAATATTTAATAACATATGTATTGTATTTTTTATGTTAGGTATTAAAATATTATTATAGTTTTGAAAAAAGAAATTGGACTATTTTTCAAACTATAATAGGTAACTTTAATAACATAATCATTTTGATTTATAATTAAATGTATAACATCATTCAAGATGCATAAATTCTGCTTTTAGATATGAAGGCATGCGACCCCTGGGTATTATCTTTTCTCTTTTGTGTACTTTCAGCTGATGGCTCAACATGTTGTCGCGGTGTCCAAACGCTTTACCACAAACCTCACAAATATGATTTTTAGTTGACATATGAACATTTTTTGTATGTTTTTCAAGATCCCGTTTGGTGTAAAATCCTTTACCGCAATTCTCACATTCACAGGTACAAAGACCTTTATGCCTCTGAAGATGTTTAGACAAGTTACTCTTTGTTATAAACCGAGCTGGACATTCAGTACATTTGTAATTATAGTCTCCGGTGTGTGTTCTCACATGAATTTTGAGTAGTCCTTGATGCAACCCTCTATATGGACAGAACTGACATTTATATTTTAATTCACTGCCGTGAGTAAGGCAATGGGTTTTGAAGGCAGATGGATGTTTGAATACCTTGCCACATTTGTCACAAATATATCGTTTAAGAGGACCATTGTGTTTCTCTAGGTGTATTTTAAATTCACTTTCTTTAACTTTTCTGTCACAAACTGGACATTTATTATAGTTTGGTGGTGGTGTTTCTTTTCTCTTTACATTTTGTTTTTTTTTACTATTTTTGTCATGCATTCTTCTAACATGATCGTTGAAATAACGCGTGTTGAACATTTTGTTACATATTGAGCATTTTACGAGACTCTCAGCTTGTTCTTCTGCAGTACCATGTATTCTCATGTGAATTTTAAGATATGATTTGCTTATTTGCTTACCACAAAATTCACATTTTATTTTACCATACTTTTTATTAAATTTCTCCTTGTATTTTTCTCGGTGTCCTTTTAGATGTACTTTATATGCATTTTTTAAAACAACGCTATGGCAGACTTGACATTCAATTTTATGGGGAAGTATTTTCATATGAGATTGTTCATTACGCTCTGTTGTTTCTTCACCAGTATCAAATTCTGTATGACTATTTTCATCTCTGTCTTGCTCCAGTTTTACTTTATCTTTGCCAGAAACAATGATCATTATTGTTTCACTGTCTGCTTCAATGATGGATCCATCCTCCTCTCGCTTTACATGGAGTAAATCTGTTTGGAATTCTTTACAATCATTACTCTCTTGAGAATAATCTTCAGAAACATTAGGATTATAATTGGAAGTCTCATCTTCAGATACACATTCACGTTTCAGCCAATCAAACTCATCTAAATTAGATTCTGAATCAGAAGTATAATTAAACTCAAGATATTCTCTTTTAATGTATGTTTCATCTTCTTGTTTACAATCTGACTCTTCTTTGCCACTATCTGAATAATCCGTTCTCTTGAGTACTTCATCAGATTGTTTAGCTGTTTTTCGGAATAAGATTGCCGCTTCCAGTAACTTATAGCAAGCTTCACATAAATACTGGGGTAGGTTATCATCTTTACCAATTGTGATCTTTCCAAACTCCGTCACATCCTCGGAAATATCGTTAGCGCCGAATATAGGTATTTCGCCGTCGTCCAAACATATTCTGCACTTTTCCGACGAAGATTTCTGCCTATGTGTTTCATTAGATGATACCGAACAGCCAGCATGGACTCTAGTTCGAGTGAGCATTGTTTGTGTTTATCGGAATGTAGGAGCGTATTTGATTCTAATCACTTTTCTTCATTCGTAATGGTACACACAAACGTAATCACAGGGTTTTGTATGTAAACATGTAAAAATCACGAGTTTAAAAACACTGTAGATGCGCAACAATATATCACTCAGCCGCCATGAATGACACAGACGCGTAAATGAATAAAAAAAATTAAGATGTATGACTATCAGTGTTGCCAACTCAAAAGTTAAAATTATCGAGATCCCACGTCGAAATTATCGATTATCGTTTTTTGGGCAAAATTATCGTACAAAAGTTAAAATTCAAATAAAAAAAAAACGTAAGTTGGCTATCAAAAAACAATTAATAATTTTATACCATACTCCATTTGAAATAAGATTAGACATTTAAACAAACCTTTTTTACAGTCCTTTCAACCGATTTTGACTTCTATACTGTAGGCAAAAAAGTGGTTATAGTACCAACTGTTTACTGCACCTGCCATTTGTCATGCCACCAATGCAATAGAAGTTAAAATCGGTTGAATAGACTGTTAAAAAGGTTTGTTTAAATGTCAAATCTTATTTCAAATGGAGTATAGAGTCAAAGGGGAAGTATATATGCCAAGTTTCACCACTAATGGCGCTAGGAGCACAAACAGTAAACATGTTTTGTCATCGTTTTTAGTTGATATTTTTGTGTTTTCACTGTAAAATTAAAAAAAAAATACATGTGTGCAATTCACACGTGGTAGAAGTGAAACCTTCAAAAATTTTAGCTTCAAGAAAATGAAAAAAAAAACATGTATGACAGAATTGTTTCTCTTTAAAAGTTCAAAAAAAAAGTCCGCAATAGCTTACATCACGCTTTTATCAGTAATAGTGGGACTTTAAAACGTTAGGTAAAAGTACTGGGTCTTATAATCTTATTCCCCCTCATAACTTGCCTAGCCTTGCACATCATAAATGCGCGCGCAGTACTTGATCGTTATTTTGCTGCGATGTTATTTTAAAACTGCGATATCTCCTAAGATATTCATTGAAATCGAATGATGTAAAGGGCAATTAAAAAAAAAAAAATACTTGTGATGAATAATGTATTTATTAGGATAAGGATGTTTATAAAAAACACCTTCGCAAATAATGCATTATTTTAGAACAAATTTGGTTAGCATAAAAAAGGTTATAGTGAGCCAACCTTAAAAGATAGACATATGCTGTCGCAGACTTTTTTTTAGAACTTTAAAAGGGGAACAATTCTGTCATACATGATTTTTGCGAAACTTTAACCGTTTACGCAGCGCACGCAGCGGAAGCTCTCAAAAAGAAAAATAAAACCCCCGATTTTGAAACATTCTTCATTGGTGCTCCGCTCCGAAATATAGCCTATAGCCTTTCTCAATAAATGGGCTATCTAACACTGAAATAATTTTTTAAATCAGACTAGCAGTTCCTGAGATTAGCGCGTTCAAGCAAACAAACACATTCTTCAGCTTCAGAGAACCACAAACATAAGAAACACTGTATAATGCTTCCTGTCTCATTTTCTCCCACACGTTAAATCTTATGAATTTATGTCTGTCTCTTTTTACTGTCGCTTTTTCGTTTCATCGACTTTCAAATCACAACGATGCTAAAGAAGTTTTCACTTCAAAAAACTAGAGAGCGAAAGAGAGAGAGATACTTGTTGATGTTGACATAATTGATATTGGATTTTTTTTGTTTCTTTTCTGCGTTTAATTTTGTCTGACAAATACATTTTGCTAACGGAACTTGTTTTTTTCAGCAAATCGCAAAATTATTGTACATTAGACATTCATTATCGTACATCGTACCATAGGCCAAATTATCGTACGCCCCCATAATTATCATACGGGTTGACAACACTGATGACTATGAATGGAATGAATGATGCTCAACTGACAGATGAATTGTACGGTAAGGGAAAGGACATAAAGAGGCGGGTTCCCGGTGCAGACAAACCGATACGGGTAGGTACCAATCCATACAGGTAATAATAATATTCCAATGTTATTCTATGCGCTCACGCATAAAGAAAAACGCGTGAGCGCATTTGATAACATTGGAATATTTTGTACGGATCGGTACAGACGTCAGCACATCAGGCTACTACAATCTGTCAAATTTATTTAATAAATTTTCAACTTTATCGCTGAAAGATAAGGTTCAAAGTTGATTGGGAAAATTTGACAGTTTCGGGTAGCTTGATGTGCTGGCCTACACGTACCGGTTTGTCTGCACCGGGAACCCGCCCCTTTATGTCCTCACCCTTACGCTAGAAGCCATAGACTTTTAGTAAGTTATGCATTCAAATAAACGAATGTGCCTGACGTATTATAGTCGAACCTGTTCAAGGAACCACGATCTCTTTTTCGCGTATGAGCCTAAGAGGTTTCTCACTGACTCGAGTTTCTAGCTTATAGAGATACAGGAGGGGCTTTTCAATTCAGATTCAGATTTATTTTGCCAACAATGTAGGTACAGGTATAAGATGGTACATCAATTATAGAGGTTTATAAAAAAAAAACACATTTGGCCATTCGAATAGAATACGATATAAAAGCAATGTTAATTCGCTCACCTAGTTTTAATTTAGAATAGATTTTGCCCCTGGTTGGAGGCTTCAAGTGGTACAGCCACAAGAAAGCCCGGTTAAGCAGCCATGACCTTAGTGGTCAACTGCAACAAGCCCTAGATAAAAAAAAAAGTTTATCGAAATTAATAAACAGAAACAATGTAATGTTACTTCCACGAAATTTACGAATGAGTCATAAATAGCGGATGTTCGACGAGGTACAGGCAAGTAGCAGTCTCAGTTAAAGAGGTTCACGAGAGATGTTAAGCGTCAGGGTAGCCCGCGAAATTCAAATTTACTTACGTTTTTTGCAATTTGCAGATATCAGGTTGTATGTTGATGTAAATATAATTCGCGACTTTAGCAAATATGGCTTTACAGAATTATAATCATTCGAATCAACCTTTGCGCTTGTTCCTCGACTGCCGCTTATGGAGGTACAGGCAAGTAGCAGACTCAGTTATAGAGGTCCACGAGAGAAAAACTACTTTCTCTTATAGATGTTTCTCACTTGTAGAGGTTTAAAATGACGGGGCCTGGCAATTACTCTTATTTAAAGAGCTTTCTCGCTTACCTAGTTCTCACTTACTCAGGTTTGACAGTGCGTTGTTGTTTGTAGGTAGAAATGCGTTTAAGTTACGGTTTCCTAGAAGAGCAGTGCCGCCACATGTATAGTGTCCGCAATGTACACACGGCTACACATTTCCAGTTTAGGCTGATCTCGCATTATGTAGGATTTCAGTACAATGGTGCCGATTCCCTTGTTCACAAACTAAACTAAATCAGTGCATCTTTTTCTTTCTGTTTCATTAAGAAAAGGACAGAAGATAAATTTTAGTTTAGTCCTGTCAAATTAATCAGCGTTTGACGTAAATTGATGTAATTTTAGTAGGCAAGTTTTTAATCACGTCTAAACTTGTATGGAGTAGTGACAGGTGCTGATTAATTTGACAGGACTAAACTAGAATTTATCTTCTGTCCTTTTCTTAATGAAACAGAAAGAAAAAGATGCACTGAACTTAAATTTAGTTTAGTTTGTCAACAAGGGAATCGGCACCAATGTCAGTTTATACTGGAAATATATAGCTTGATGTGTAGCCGTGTGTACGTGTGAATGACGTCACTGAAACGTTATTTATGAACGTAACTATGCGTTCGCACTGGCGAAACATTCACAACGAAACATGTTGGAATCTCTATTTACTGTCAATTTTCCATACAAAGTTTGACAGGCACTAGAGATTTCAACATGTTTTGTTGTGATGTTTCGCCAGTGCGAACGCATAGTAAGAACTAGCGTTCTTGACACAAAGGCCGCATTCCGAGTTACGTTAAAAGTGATTATATCGCATATCCGACCAAATTTAATAGTCACAAAATATAAGGGTTATTGAGTAATAATTGTGACTTTGGACTTTGGTCGGATTCGCGATATTATCACTTACGTAACACGGAATGCGGCCAAAGTGGGCAACGTTGCAAATAGCTGTCAAATATTTTGCGGTTTTGATTAATTTGGCAATTGTGTTACTGCATGGAAGTATGAAACCTCTTTATATGTTTGTGTATGAAACCTATATAATGAACTAAAATATTGATTATGAAATGCAATAAATCATCTGTCAAATAGGGCCTGAGAGGCATCGTAACACCGAATATTTAGTTTTAGATGTAATTTTTTTTTTTACTTTCCCTACGGTGCTGATTCCCTTGTTCACAAACTAAACTAAATGTTCAGTGCATCTTTTTCTTTCTATTTCATTAAGAAAAGGACAGAGGATAAATTTTAGCTTAGTCCTGCCAAATTAATCAGCGTCTGTCACTCTCCATACAAGTTTAGACGTGATTAAAAACTTGCCGACTAAAATTACGTCAATTTACGTCAAGCGCTGATTAATTTGACAGGACTAAACTAAAATTTATCTTCTGTCCTTTTCTTAATGAAATAGAAAGAAAAAGATGCACTGAACTTAAATTTAGTTTAGTTTGTGAACAAGGGAATCGGCACCATTGTCTTTTTTACACCTAAAATGAAACGGTTACACTTACTACATCAAAGTTGCTGAGGGGAAGGAACAGCAAAAGCTCCATCCATTAAAGTGGACCAATAATGAAACAACGCGTTCGTTAAAAGCATTATTTATTTATGTTCAAATAATAATAAATAATAACCAAAACATTCTGTACATAAATAAATCACAGACAAAACTCAATATTACAGACTTTTTGTATAATCATTAGATAATCATGCATAAAATTTATTCAAAGAAAAAAAATCTTTTTGAATCAAGTTAAGCAGATAGTTTATTTACTTCCCTTTTTACAAAAAACATTTCTTTGCAGGTCGATGTAAGTTTAAAGTTAGTTAATTCTGATAAAACTAAATCGGCTGCCCCATTTCAAAACCTAGTAAGGACTTAAAACGAAATTTTACAGGAGAGCGCAAAAACATAAATAGGGTCAGCATTTGAAAAGGCCAAGTTTTGGAATGGTTAAAGTAACTTACTAGATTTTAAAGTGGTCACGGAGCAGTGAATGGTGCACTTACTAGGTTTCGATGTTTAAATATATCTGCTTATTAGTGAGTTTTCAACGCTGGTGTTTTTATATTTGGTGGGGACTTATTAGATTAGCAAGATTATGCAATAAAACGATTTTTGTAAAAAGTGTCCCTTACTAGGTTTTGAAATGGGGCAGCCGAAATGTTAAGCCAACATTTTTAGATCTTGATATTCTAGTTTAAGGATAGCCGACATATATAAATATATTAAAAGGTTACCGTGGCCGTGTCTTAATATAAGCAATCTTGTCATGCTATACAATGTGGAGACAACAAAACGACAATATATTAAAATACTGGCAATACTAACGTATAGGAGTAGGTACTTATTTTCTAAATAATATTATAAAGGATGTCCGGTAAATAATGGATAACCTTGAAATAGCATTTATTAGACCTTATGACCGTTCTAAAAAAAAAAAATATCACAAGTAGTACAGACGCCAGCACATCAAGCTACCACAATCTGTCAAATTAATTTAATAGATTTTCAACTTTATCACTAGTATGTATAAAGTTCAAAGTTGATTGCGAAAATTTGGCAGTTTCGAGTAGCTTGATGTGCTGGCGTCTGTACCGAAAATACTTTTTTTTAAAATACTGTGAAATTTCTAGTCACATTATTTGATGCTTTTCTGTTGGTTTAGTCAACGTACAATATTACAACAACAAATAATCGATGGAATTCATTCATTTGTGGTTGTGGTGAAGAAGAATATAAAATAAGGTAAAAATTATTAGTTAAAAATCCGACGTACTACTTGGGTTATATTTATTTTTAAATATTTTTTTAGAACGGCTGTAAAGTTTAATAAATCTTATTTCAAGGTTATCCATTATTTACCGGACAGCCTGTATATGCGAAATTGAGTTTGTTTGTTACGCTTTCACCCTAAAAAGGCTGAACGGATTTGGATGAAATTTGGCACATGGGTAGACCATGACCTGGGTTAGGACATACATAGGATACTTTTTATCCCGATATTCCCACGGGATCGAGACTGATGCGTGTGAAACTGCGGGGTGAAGCTAGTAAGTGATTTTAAGAAATAAACTAAATATATTACTTAGTTATAGGACCGAATAAAGGTTTTTCTGATCAGCCGATTAGCTATGGTGACTAAACTATTGTACCTATACAGGTTAGCAGGGACATCGACGCGAAAACAGTTACCATGGATTCAGTACATGATTCTCAAGCCCCTGCGTTAACATTTTTCGTCGGTTATTTAAAAAAAAAATTGCTGTTCATACATATTGACAGCGTAGGTATTGCACTTTTCTATGAAACAGCGATTTAAAAAAATAACAAAAGAAGAATTTCAACGCGGGGAGGTTCAGAATCATGTAGTGACTAAATCCATGATAACACTCAATCCCTACCACCCTGAATACTTATTTAAATGACAGGGAAGTAAAATGTATGTAAATATATGAAGATGCTTTTAAAATATCCTGTCACGATAACGATAAAACGTGCACGTATTTCCATACATTTTATGGACGGAGACGTCCACGAAATTATCGTGTCGAAATTCTAAAAGCGAAAAATACACGAAGTTTATTTTTATTATTGTCGTTGCCATCTCCACCTTGAAGTAGACAGATAATCGCCTTTTGATCGTCATTTTTTTTTTTTTAATTATTTGCTTAGTCGTTAGAATCATCATAATGCTAAACAATTTGTTCTAGCAAATATGCGACAATTATACGTATCAAACATTTAAGTATTACACAAAAATTGGTTGTCTGTAAAGTCGGTTTACGGACGATAATTTTACGTGATAACGTCACAAGCCGAACGCTTAGGCCGATCGTGCCTCTCTATCGCTTGTTCCGCGCTCTCGCTTGCACGCTCGGCTCAGGCGGAATGTGACACTTTCGTGCGTGCAGCCGTCGGCGTTCATCGATCTAAAAGACGTTATCACGTCAAAATTGGTATTTGCTAGGTATATAAGCTAAATATCATTACAACAGCTTTGTCGTTTTGGTAGGATTTTTTAAAAGCGTCACTTTTAATGGAATCGGAATATCCCATTTAATAACGGATCAATCGATTTAATAATTTTTCAAATACAGTCAGTTAATGGGCCGTATGATTTTCTGTTTCTTTATATTTAAAAGACGCTGCCCCATTGGCTTATCCGATATATTAGTGGATAAAAAAAGTTCGACTCTTTCCAATTCTGTTCTGTATTGAAATTAGAATAAGAAGTTTGTAACAAAAAAATAAATGAGAAATTAAATTAGTTTATTCAACAATTCTATCACGATTACTTCACACCGAAATACTTTCTAAGTAGGTAGCTCTTCACTAAATATTCATTTCTAACATCGATGTAGGCATCAGCTATTGTTACATTATTATTGTGTAGCGCACTTAGTAACTAGGTGGGTACATTTTATGTTTTTTCTTTGCTATTTACTCAGCTGTAGATAACATGTTTATAGTGGCATATAAACGCTAAACTTGGTAATGAAGTTCTCTAAAGCCCAAACACTGTACTAAGACAATAACAATCTAGATACTTCCATTCACTAGTTGCCATCTATAATATTTTAAATTTATTTTTCACCATCAGTCATTAAGCTTATTTGGTCACAAAAGTGAGAAAAACCGGAAAATATTGTTGTAGAATTTCGTTTAAAAATGAAGCGAAAATAATTTGTATTATTTATTAGTAACGTTAAAACTAGCGGTATACAGTGCTATTAGAATATATTATGATTATTTTATTCCACGGAATAATATAAACGATGATAGAAACAATAAATTGTAAAAGATTTAACCTCCGAGTAAAAAGTCAAAAAGTTTTACGAAGCCAGCATTTGCGTTATTATTTCCAC
The DNA here is from genome assembly GCA_963680765.1 of Agrochola lychnidis. NCBI lineage: Eukaryota > Metazoa > Arthropoda > Insecta > Lepidoptera > Noctuidae > Agrochola > Agrochola lychnidis. The sequence continues at coordinate 7,471,417 of OY796869.1, read as the reverse complement.
AATGTATTAATCCTCTAATGCATGTTTTAAAAGAATTATGCTGGGATTATACATCATTACATTACACTGGACGTTTTTAACATTATTAGATAATAACCGAATCAACGAGATGTAGTCGTGTGACGCCAGCTATAATTAAAAAATAAAATGGTTGTCTGTACAGTCGGTTTACGGACGATAATTTTACGTGATAACGTCACAAGCCGAACGCTTAGGCCGATCGTGCCTCTCTATCGCGTGTTCCGCGCTCTCGCTTGCACGCTCGGCTCAGGCGAAACGTGACACTTTTTCGTGCGTGCAGCCGGCGTTCATCGATTTATAAGACGTTATCACGTTAAAAAAAAAGGCAATGCAAAGTGAACGTAGTTTATATCCCTTTTTAAAAAAGCAACGGTGTGCTACGTTGATGATAAAGCTATTATGGTGGCACTTCACATCGCGTATTCGTCAGAATACTCGCGTTACATCGTAAATACATAATGAACTTTGTAACAGTATTATTAAGGTACATTTCGTATTACAGTGACGCGAATATTCTGACAAATACGCGATGTGAAGTGCCACATTTATAAAATCCTACAAGCTATGCTGCTACTCGACACATTAGGTACATTAGAACTCACACGACACTACGCGGCAGATCCTAGACTCAACAAATTGTTACGTTACGACCAGAAACACTTCTTAGTTTTGAAGGTTTAAAATATGCGCTGCAATACGGGACATGTTGGGAGATGAGTGCTCTGAAAACATCATATGGCCGCCGCACCAAGCAAAAAGTTTGCGAGGTATGCCGCCTTAGCATTACAGGTTGCTTTGTACATATTTTGGGCTTAAGGGGGAAGCGTCGGAGTAGCCCGCTCAAGTTTTATGTTGATTAAAATATGATTCGCGGCCGTAACAAATATGGCTTTACTCAATTATAATCATTACAATTAGCAAAAGTACAGGTACAGTTAGCAAATGTCATGATATCATGAAATCATGACATTTGACACCTTTGCTAACTTATGAAGTTGTATTGCTGATTGTAATGATTATAATTGAGTAAAGCCATATTTGTTACGACCGCGAATCATATTTAAATCAACATAAAACCTGACACTGACCTGCAAAATGGAAAAAACGTAAGAAAATTTGAATTTCGCGGGCTACTCTGACGCTTTCCATAAAGGTGAGTCAAACAATCATGAGATGCATATTCAGTAACGCATGCATTTGGAATTTCTGTTTTTGCGCGGATTATACTTCTCCCAATATGTCAGTTTGTGTCCGTTACTTGCATGCAATTTTTTTGCTACACGGAAGCCCAAGGTAAACTTATTTCGAAATAGATTCGAGATTTATTCGAGAACATCCGCTATTCAATTTAAAGCGAATAAATTCGATGATCTTATACATTTGGTAATTTTATGTTTTCTTCTGAGATATATGCAACACTAATGTTTTACATTCAAATTAAATAATTAACATTGTGACGTACACACTAAAATTAACTATATCCACTAAAACTTTAAATAGGTACTAAATGGAATTACTAAAACTATTTCATTCTCACTTTTCCGTTTATAGTAAAAACAAGGAATTTGAGTGGATAAATTGTCTTTTTAATTCAATATTATAAATGTAGAGACGACATTTTCACGTGCAATATGTAATCGCGAGATTAAACATTAAAAAACTTTTTCATCCGCTAAACAAGTGTTATTGTAGATAGAAAAATATTTTAGGAATGAGATTGAATAATGTGATTAATAAAATGTTATGATAACTTCATTGTGCAAGTGAAAAATAGCGCTGATATTTGATAGTAGGTAAATATATTTTTTGTTAATTCATAGAGATCGGTTTTAACTTTATAAGTTTGGACTTCAATTCCTCGAAAATCAACTAAATCTATGCAGGTTTTAATTAAACATTACATTGACTATTCGAAATATATTACCTATTAACATTTCTCTGATAAACCAGTGCAATAATAAATATAACTATATTAAAACAGAAATTTTGTGACGTCTATTATTTAGATAATATAATACAAGCTTTTATACTGGATTTTTAATACACACTAAACTGGCAGTTTATACATGTAGATTTTTATTTAAAGATTATCTAAGCATGCTTTCAGAGAGTACTATTTTATTCGACACATTTTAAATTTCCGAGTACTTCTCTCCTCCAGTCCCCATTCCTTATCAACAGATGTTTGTTTTGATAAGAAGACTAATATTTTGGCTCAATATGAAAACAAAGACATAACATTACGCCTGTGTTACCATAAGGGTTAGGCAGAAGTGTACCTATTATATATATAGTACATCCACATTTCGCCAGTTATGTTTAAGTCCCATGTAATAGGGGCGAGCCTATTGCCGTCAACCGGGCATAAATCCAGACTTCGGGCTGCTACTGAGAAATTCCAGATGGAGAACCCCAATAACACTTGGCCCGAACAAAGAGTAATGTCGATATTGGTGACCATCTGAAAATACGCTTAGATTTGATGTAACTTGGCGATTTCATCAGCTTTTTACAACTATTCAATGGTATTACGTACTAAACGATAAAAATATATAATACTGCATTTCACTAAGATATCGTAAGAGTGGTTATTTATTAAAGACTACATGAACTATGTTTATAGTATTTGGTACAAATTGTCAATATATTCGCGGTGTTACCAACCTTTTCGGACCAATTTTTCGTGCCAAAGATTTAAATCGTTAGATTTGCCCTCACCCTACTAAGTCGCGCTAATCTAAAACGTGTCCATATGAGAAGAACGAGGTCTCACAATAACCATGGCGTTTTCATGACAATCAAGTAAAGTCTCTGCGAGATTGTGAAACAGAAACACGACCATCTTTTGAAGCGGTAGGGCCAATCTGCGATTTAAATCTTTGATTCGCATAAATAACAATTTTGCTCTGAAATAGACAGTTTGTTTTATCAACTATAGATAGTGGAACTCAGATATAGCCAAGCTATTCGTCATATTGTTGACTTATTAATTATAGCCCTGGTCATATGTTGGTAACGGTCCAAGTATAAAATAAAACAAGTCTTTTAATGAACATGAACAGTTATTACAATACGGCAGATAAATCTTGGCCGGTCCGAACTTTGCGCAGGAGGGTGCGCAATAACATTTTTTAGGAACCAAATGGTGACGTGAGGCGAGTGCGACTGAGAGAAAATATGCGCGAAAGTTCGCAGAGCCTATGTTCAAACCGGCCATGATACATCGGCCATATTTTATTGGAGTTTAACAATATTACAGACTGGTGATCTCAAGAAACGCGACTTTTAGACATCTAGTCCGCTTGAGAATACATATAATAATTGAAGAAATACTTGTATGCAGACAAATGTAACAGTAAGTACGTGAATTAATATTATTAATAATTTAACAATTTTACTAGTATAATTTAAACTAAAACATTAATTACAATTATGTTTAGTCAACTTTTACTCTCGCTAACTTTTTCATGGATGAGGCCTTAAGTGTAATACTATAATTAATTATAAAGGAATGTCAATTTTATAAAAGTAGAGAAACAGCGCAGTTATTTTTTTTTTGTATTAATATTTTCATTTATTATAAAATTTTAGTTCAAACTTTTTATATGTTTTTCTAAAAACTATCAGCTATAAAATTTTGTCAAAACCTCTAATCAGTACGGTACAGCTTTATAATAGACATTTTGCGCTAATATTTATACTTTTTGAGCTATATTTAACTTTCTAATGCTCTATTGTAAGTGGTAACATGGAACAGCAAAGCATTTACTTAACCCAATGCCAAAAAAAGTATCAGATAAAATACACAAAAACAAAAGATCTGTGATTTCCACAATGATCTTCTATTGTTCAAGATTTTATAAAGAAATTTCTTAAACTTTTTCAGGAAATGGCCATACATTGGCAAAAGTTCTATAAGAAAGTAGTTTATGGTCATTGTAGCTGATAGTTCATAGCATTGTAATAAGTGCTCAAAAACTTTAACATTATTATGAAGCCTGTAGGTACTAGATTAATACGTATAAAAAGTAATGGAAAAACAATGATCAGGAAATACATCAATATTGAGGTAATCAAAGCATACTTGCATGAGCTTGAAGAATTTTAGGAAGATTTATAGTGAAAGGACAAATAAGAGGCACAACTTACAGTCTGTTCATTATAACTTGACCCGTGACGCGATTGGCAGTACTATTCTGTCAGTCGCCATTTTGAACTTTATAAGTATTGAAATTAAGCTTGACAGGCAATGGCGCCAACATGACGGTAAGAGACAAGTTATAGTGAACGGTCTGTAGAGGGAACAGGTCGCTCACTGTTGCTTGTTTATGGTACAAGTAAATGGTGCAGTCAGCATCAAAAGATGTAACCATCGACAAGAATTCACTTCAACCTGTATTCAATAATATTGTATTAATGTGTAGGCACAAAACAGGCAGGCAATTACCCCATGTAAAATACTGGTATTCAGTTGCATCCGGTTAGGCGATTAACACACTGTCACGCACCACGCAGCGTAGCGCGTGAATGCGTTGCTTGTAAGTATCTCCGTTTGTATAGAAAACACGCACAGTCCAACACACAGAAAATGCATCCACGCGCAGATTGTTTTCTATGGCCGCCCCGCACCACGCTGCGTGATGCGGTGCAGTGTGCGAATCGCCTTAGACTGGAAGCCGACCCCTACATAGTCGGGAAAAGGATAGGCAGATTGATTGTGTAGTCACTTAACATATTACACAATAATTTACTTAATTTTAGCCAATTTTTTTGTCTGTTTTGTAGATTATTAAAAAATATTGAACACGTATTTTTTCTTTTTTGACGTAATCAAAAAATTACGGCGATACATTGAGTTAAAATGTGGCATAACGCCACGCCTTGCTAGATTTAATAATGCGTTGTGACGTAGCGAGCCCAACTCCCCAACTTTAATGCGTGTTTTCTAAGTTACTTTTGATTAATATGATAAAGCAAAAAATACGTGTCTAATATTTTTTTATTATCTGAAAGACGGACTAAATAGGATTTCTTTTTTTTTTTACCTAGACAACTACCCTATTATTGACAAACAAATGAATTCTTGTAGATGTATACATCTCAAGTTATATATTTCCAGTATAAGTTGACCTCGCATTTTATAAGCTTTCCGTACAACTAGAAGTCAGCTTATACTGGAAAGTAGTAGTTACTTGATGTGTCGCTGTGCATACAGGCTACTTATGTGACACATTTCGGGTTAGAAAATAATTGCAGTAACTTGAGTGGTTAGAGCCACTCGTTTATCTATGCACCGTTGCGTTGATCAGTACAATATTTTATTGTATAATTTTGGGATCACATGGCAGTTCTATAATGCCTTGTTTTAACAGTAAGGGGCTGCGCACACTGGCGGACGGTAAGGAAGAACATCGAGGAGGATTCCTCTACCCGTCAGCGTACACTGACAAGAAAAATCCTCTGCAATACCCGTCAGCTTACCGCAGCGCCGGTATGCTCCAAGGTCGATCACCAAGCATTGAAATATAAACCTTATTTCGATTGGATAAGTATTAAATTCAATTGATAAATTTAAAATCCTGTTACGTCCCGTCTGCTAGTATGCACAGGCCCTCAATCTCAACTTATTACAGTAAAATATCATACAGGCCCGTGTGAACTGTGCATTTTACATGTGCAAATCCAGGCACTTGCCACAAAATGCGCATTTAAATGCATCAAGTACTACGTGAACATGTGAATCTGTCTATCATCTGTCCCCTCCATATTGTAACAAAGATGGATTAACAATAAACTGTCTTATAAATCACTTCCTAACACTAAAGGACCGTACGTTTCAACCCTGCAAACTATTCGTATCATTAAACATCGTAAACTACCTTCAATTAGTTTACTAAATACTGTATGGTTTGAATAACACACATAATTATTACGAAACTACAAATTCAACTGTACAATGTAGACTAAGTCTACGCCATTAAACATACGAAATTGTGCACACAACATAAAAATAAATAAATAAATTTAAAAGGAAAATATATCACTGGGTATGCAGCTTCCTTGGACAAAACAATTGAATATTTTTTCACCTGGCAACACTGGGTTGGTGATGGCAACACTGTCATTAGAGAGCAACAAGCCTTGTGTTGCAGCCGCGCCATTTTTCTTGTAGTTTTCTGTGATCTTCGTATTGTTGTTCTGTTACTTGCTTTACGGCGGGTGCGGCCTGAAAAAGAAAAAACTTGTGTTAAGACCAGGCACTCTAAACACACTTTCCACGCAAACTCCGCCCCATGCACCCCGCCACTCCACTATGTGCTAAACGCTAAAACATCAGTAATAAAGTTGAATATCACGTGCGCTCTTTGGTCGTGTTCGAGCACAAAACTAAATGGCGTAAGTCTCAATTCTTATTTCGTTTACAACTAAAGTAAAAATTGATCTAGAGAAAAAATATCTTGTGGCTGAATAATAAACTTTATTTTCTTATTGTGAATACTTATTTTAGACATAAAAGCCGAGTAATCTTCATTTTATTTAAATAATCTTTAAAAAGACATTATTTTCGAACATAAAATAAATCGAGCGAAAATGTTACGATTACCGAACTATCTTAATGACACAACAAAGTATTGTGTAATGAACGTCTGGACATTAATTTGAACTTGATCGCTGTATGATATTGATTTAAGTATCTAGAGATGATTTGATTATCTTTGAGCTAAAAAAAATCTCACCTTCATCTTCCTCGGATCCAAGTTAGCTCCAAGATTCTGGACTCCCTTCGCCAACTTAGTCAGCGGCGAGAGTACCATATCCTTAGTAGCGCTTCCAACAGGACTAGCAATATTCTTGAACTGCCTTATAGCAGACTCGCTGTGAGACTGCGCTATATTCAACGTGATTTCGTGCTGAGAGTTCGAACGCACGTGGAAATTCACTCCCTCTGAATTGCCATCATCGAAATTCAACTCGTTGGAACTGTGTGACAGTTTCTGAGCCAGTAACAAGGAATTAGGAGGCGCTGGCTTCGCGAAAGCACCGTCCACTTGGATTTCTGGAGTCTTCGATGAATCTATGTTGAACGGGTTGATCTTGTCAATGTGTGACACATTACTAGGTGTTTTCGAAGCTTGCTGGTCAAGATTAGTCATAATTTCAGACGGAATGAACACCTGTGTATCATGTGGTTCAATTTTGGAGGAATACAGAGGATTCTGAATGAGTTCGCAGTCATTTTCAGCCTCGCTTTTCTGTCCGGGTTTGCCTAAGTAATGTTGGGTGTTCTCGAAGTTGTCTAGAGTAGGTTCGAAGATGTTTGTTCTGTTTTCGTCATCTGAGGAATAGTCTGAGCTCAAGCCGTCGGAGAGGCTGCCTTTCTTCTTGTTGTCCTTATTTTGTCCGAGGGTAAAGATCTTCTTGGTTCGAGAAGCGCTCTGGTCAAATTTCAGCTGAAGACTAGGTCGAGCGCGCGCGTTTAAAGAGTGACTCAGCTTGTTCAACTTACTGAATTGTTCCGTCATGTTGGTCAGGGCTTTTGATCCTAGAATGAGATTTTATCTTGAGGCTGTGAATTCTGAAAGTTGGCAACGTCGCAAATAGCTGTCAAGTACTTACCAGCACGCTTAGCTTGACCACAGTAGAAACGAGTTTTGTCGACGGAAGAATAGACAAAATGACAGATAAACAATCACAATCTGTCATTTTGTCTATTCTTCCGTAGACAAAACCTGTTTCTATAGTTGTCATGCTACGCATGCTGTTTTGATTTATTTGTCAATATTACAGCATGGTCGCAGTTACTTGAATATTTATTATTTTTAGGACACCAAAATAGAAATTATTTGAGGTTCATAAAAGAAGCGCAGTCATTAAAACAGTAATATTATAAAGTGTTCAATAACATTTTTAGGAGCGCAAAATGAGAATTATTATCGGTTCGGTTTAATACATACCATTCTTTTAGTATACAGCAATATTTCATATAAAAATTTACAGCTATTTGCGACGTTGCCAAATTTAAGAATGCACGCTCATATTAAATGTAGCACCAAAAATTCGAAGACATGTGACATCTACCAAACCGTACCGGACCCGCGTGGTGGATTACGCCCCACTCCCTCTCACAGAGAGGAGGCCTGTGTCCCAGCAGTGGGAAATAACACGACGAACTTTACCTATTAACGTGCTATCATGGCTACAGCTACTTATTGATACAGTAGAAGGCATGAGTGGTGAGCAGAAACTGACACTGCGCAGTAGTTGATTTTTCGATCTGTTTGTCGGAATGAAGAAGCCGGGGGGCGCCGAGCTGCACGCGATTGGTTCGTCAGTCGATGCTCGTCGCCTATTGGACCTCTCGCGTGTCATTCGGCTACTATCATTGGCCGAATTTGTAACATGCGCGAGCTGTGCTCACGACCCGTGCCCCGACCTGTACTAATATTATACTGTATTTCTATTTTCTTAATGACCCTCGGCAAACTTCGTGTTTCGTCAGTTGTCGGATTTTTATCAGTTGCCCTTTGCACTTGGTGCAGACTGGACGCTCTCAATCGACTTGGAAGTATATAGAGTTGTTAGTACTCTTTTAACTATTTAAAAATGGGAGAAAAGCCGCTAAAGTCGCAGGCACGACAAATAGGAAAATAGTTTTACAGCTCAATATAGTTCACACGAAAATCAAAACAAAACAACAATAAAGTACTTAGTTCTGAATTCAAATTATTATACACGATAAATCTAATATTTGATGGACATGGAAATTAGCATTCGTGTGTATTCGGAAATCCGATGATACCCGAGGGACATTAAGAAAATAGAAATACTGTAAATAAATACGAAAGTAACTCTGTCTATTACCTTAATGGCGGAACGGATTTCGATAAAATTTGGCACGCAGGTAGACCATGACCTGGGTTAGGACATAGGATCTTTTAGACATAAGTCCCTTTGGAATAATTTCCGACCTCAAAACGGGCGAAACCGTGGGCAAAAGGTAGTCTAATATAATTCTAAAGAGATGAACTAACAGTCTGCGAGGAACCATGCGCTCGTTCACTCGTAGTAGCGACCACGTTGCGATGCAGAATCGTCGGTTGGGACAATATTCTTAACATGCCCTTTGGATCTCTTTTCTTCGCAGCTGGATTACTGCCGTCTGATAGGATAGAGGGAGAAAGGATATAGGCAAGGATAGGTCAGAAAGAGAGACGAAAGGAGGACGTTCAAAAATATGATTGATCTATACTCCGTTTGAAATAAGATTAGACATTTAACTAAACCTTTTTTTACAGTCCGTTCAACCGATTTTGACTTCTATTGCGTTGGTGGCATGACAAATGGCAGCTGCAGTAAACAGTTGGTTTGTAACCACTTTTTTTGCTTTTAATGCCATCCTTATGCCTACGAAATAGAAGTCAAAATCGGTTGAACGGACTGTAAAAAAGGTTTGTTTAAATGTCTAATCTTATTTCAAACGGAGTATAGTTACTATTTGACGTGGCTTTGACGATAGGTACAACTAAGAATAAGAACGTCAATGACCTCGACCTATCAACTAAATCTTGAAATAAACGGCTTGCAAATAAAAAAACAGTGGCACTCCGGGAGTGCCGACAGAAGTGAAAACTTGAAAAAACATTCCTTGTAAATAAAATTTATAATTAAAGGGGTCCCCCTTTAATTATAAATTTGTATTACTCGAATCATGAGATACAACCCGCTGACAGACAGACAGACGGACTGACGGACCGACAGCGGAGGCTTAATAATAGGGTTCCGTTTGGCATCCTTCGGGTACGGAACCCTAAAAAGGAAAGAAAGAAGGAATTAATTATTAATTTATTTATAACTCACCAACGCTCCGGATGTCGGCAACGAGTTGCGTTTCGCTAACGTTTCGCGTGAGGGTGGGTAGCCGCGACAAATCCAAGTAGAGGGAGGACCGAGCACTGCCCGAGTGACCTGGGTGTGCCTGGTAATGTTAAAGAGTACTATTTATTTCAGAGAACACAATAACTTCTTCCATTGAATTATAAGCTGATGTACATCGATCCACTATTTCAATCCAGCGTTTTAGTCCAGTAGTACACACGGCTACACATCAAGCTATACATTTCAAGTTGATGCTGATCTCACATTGTTTAGGATTTCCGTACAATGCGAGGTCAGCTTATACTGGAAATGTATAGCTTGATGTGTAGCCGTGTGTACTGGATCAGTATCACTAGATTCCAACACCTGGATTAATGTAAATCAGCTTTAAAACTAACACTGGTGCCGATTCCCTTGTTCACAAACTAAACTAAATTTAAGTTCAGTGCATCTTTTTCTTTCTATTTCATTATGAAAAGAGCAGAAGATAAATTTAAGTTTAGTCCTGTCAAATTAATCAGCGCCTGTCAGTCTCCATACAAGTTTAGACGTGATTAAAAACTTGCCGACTAAAATTACGTCAATTTACGTCAAGCGCTGATTAATTTGACAGGACTAAACTAAAATTTATCTTCTGTCCTTTTCATAATGAAATAGAAAGAAAAAGATGCACTGAACTTAAATTTAGTTTGTGAACAAGGGAATCGGTACCACTGTCGAGTGTTTGCGCATATCCGTTGAATAAAATAAAGTGTTACAATTTTGCAAGGAAAACTGTAACAAATTATTGTTTCGCATATTTACTTTTTTTACTTATAAAATTCATTTTGAAATATTTCTTAAAAAATATATAAATAAAATAATTTTATTTCGGATAACAAAAAGATCTTAGTTACATGTTTGCACTTAAACCACTATTGTTAGTAATTTAAAACTAAACACGAATTCGTGAGAAGGCCTCGCAACATCTAGACATAACGAGAAATGGTAATGGTCTAACTATGGTATAAGTCTTCGCACAAATTGCCTTATTATGGCGGAGGAAGTATCTGCCGCTACAGCCTTCAGGATGCTATTGTAACTGCCTCTTATTCTGCTCAGGAGTGAGGTCGTTTTTTTACGGAAGATGGCATGAAATCCATCGGTATGGGTTACCGCGAACATTTCTGATGCACTGCAAAAACGAGGCAGTCGCAACAGCATCCTAAAAACATTGTTGTATTAGACGCGTACAACATCCAGTGACCTTTTCGAGTAGTTGACCCAAAGATTACCGGTGTAAAAACTCTAACAGTAAGCTTTACAAAGCGTAAATAGTAGTTTGGTGGGTGTGGCTTATTGCCCCCGCACGCGGGGAGTGGCGGTTCTATATTCGATGGTTGGCCGCCACATCGTCGCGCTGCCACAAACGTATCTGAACCAGTAGCAAAAAGTGGAACTAACGGAATAACTGACCGGAATTTGAAAACGTTAGTTACTTAGCATGGGCTTTGGCTAAGCATTATTCTTGTCACTGTCGCACAACTGTCATACTAAAAGTGCATGATAAAGACAGAAACATATCAAAGAAAAAAGCGCGTGCTAAGTAACAATAATTTATCTCGGTCTATGAAATTTTGCGAACTATGGAGTAGACAAATAATACAAAATATTTAATTATCAGCAAAAATATTTATTGTTTACAGGGTGACATTCCCACACACAAAACGTATGGGAAAAGTTTTTTGCGATTTCTGACTTGGTTCTGAGTTGGCCACTTAAGTTTTTTGTTCCATAAAAGAAACAGGTTCGATTGGCATCAGAAAAAGTTTTTGTGAAAACTGAATGAAACAAAATGAATTTTGTAAGCAAAATGTCTTAAAAAGTTAAGGACAGTCTTCTAAGACCGTTTTCCTGTAGCAACAACGGCTATGGTAGTTGCCCTTATTGCCCCATCTCAAAAATCCAACCTGTAAACAGGTTGTCTCAAACGTAATGATCCAAAGGCAAATGGGGTAAAGTGGAGGTGGCCACCTATTGTTTAAAAATTTAAAAGTTAGGATATTCTCAACAGTTCAGAAAATTAACCATTTTCAAGAAACTTTTTACTTTCATTTGGATTTTTCGACCCTGTGAACAAAATTTTTGACGTAGCGAGTTCAATGGCTGGAAGATGTCTTGATAGTGTAGATACAAGCCCATGCCCAATGCCTATAGGCAGATTATGGGCTATGATGGCTTTTGATAATGACAACACAAGTTGTGAAGGCCTACGAAGGTCAACAGCAAAAAAAAAGAATTAATAATTAAACAGATGTACCGAAGGAACACGAACACGTTTAAATATGTTAAATTTTAATACTAAACGCTTTTCTGAGATGTTTCGGTAAAATTAGAGCATAAAGTTTTGCGGGTAGTTCGACCATGTTATGAAACCCATTTTTTTTAAAGGTTTTCATTAAGCTATCTTTGTAAAATTTTCCCAGTCTAACTATTAATAATTAAGGTACTTTTAAAGCTATGTGCTATGTGCACTTTTTTAAATCTGGGCTTAGAAAGTTTCGATAAAGTTTAATGAAAAATTAGAAAAGATAAGTAAAAATAAAATCTGAAGCGCTGCAGAGCCACACTAAACGTAAATAAGAACGTAATCTTCTAGCCTACACTATCAAGGCATCTTTAAGCCAGATTTATTTATTTAAGGAAAAACAAACAGTAGCACAATAAAAAATAGTCACAATATCTTAAATATAACATTTTAAACATTTTTCCCACTATGTTATCGTACTTACGATTTAAACTCGCTACGTCGAAAATGTTGTTCACAGGGCCGAAAAATCTAAATGAAAATGTAAAGTTTCTTGAAAATGGTTAAATTAGTGAAATCTTCTGAACTATTGAGAATATAGAAACTTTAATTTTTTTAAATGATGGGTGGCCACTTCTACTTTACCCCATTTGCCTTTGGACTACTACGTTTGAGACATCCTGTATAATACTTGCTGTATGCCGCGATTTCACCCGCGTAAGTCTCGATCCATTGGGAATATCGGGATAAAAAGTATCTTATGTAGGACATACCCAGGTCATGGTCTACCCATGTGCGAAATTTTATCCAAATCCGCTCAGCCGTTTTTGCATGAAAGCGTAACAAACAAACATACAAAAAAAACTGGCCATGTGCGTGTCAGACCACGCACAATGAAGGGTTCCGTAGTTGGGATGAATTTATCCCAAAAAAAACTTAACTTAGTAGTTGAGAAACATGTTCTCCCATACATCGATAGGTACGTCACGGTCAATTCTCCAATTTCAAATGCAAGTTTGTAATCGCAAAAAAATATTTTTTATGTGATAAATCTACAAATTATTATCAATGTTCGGACTTTTTCCTTTACCTGTGCTGTGAGACCTTGCTTCCTGCCAAAATTTCATAATTCTAGGTCAACTGGAACTACCCTGTAGTTTTTGATTTACTTGCGATTATCAAAATATGCCACATAAAGGGCCGTATTTTTTTATTGCGTTGACTAGAAGCTTGATTTTTTTAGAGTTCTGAGGGAATAATATTTGAAATTTGGCAAAGGGTAGATCATGACCTGGTTAAGTCATAATCATAAGTAATTTATTTCATAACAAAATACATTGTGTTGAAAATATTACAGTGATGATAAATTGGTTTAGACTTTAGGACATAGGATACTTTTTATCCCGATATTCCACGGGATTGGGACTTATGCGGGTGAAATCGTGGAGTGCAGCTAGTCCTAATAATAAAGCTGAAGAGTTTGTTTTCTTGTTTGTTTTAATGCGTTAATCTCTGGAACTACTAGTCTGACTTGAATTTTATTTTGCATTTGATAGCCTGTTACATACATACATGTTAAAATCATAACCCTCCTTTGATTTTGCCGTAGTCGGGTAAAAACTCTCCTTTTTTACAATTCAAATGCGACTCCATTTCTTTTTTGTGATCTATGATTCGTAGTGACAGTACTTGACATATTGATGTACTGTTGACGTATTTCAAAACCTAAAAACGAATTTTATTTAACCTATTTCTTTAGATAAAAGATTATTAAAAGTTGTAGGTATAAAAATAGATGTTCTTAGAAAATAAAATGCTTACACAATAATACATTAAAAAGCGGGAATAGATTGTGTTGGTTGTGCTTTAGTGAAGGTGGAGAATTCGACTCACTATTATCATCATCTTATTGCTATTGAATTCCTGTAAAATGAGTTCATTGATAGCCCTGTGCACTCCAAACGTTGCAGGTACTGTTCAGTTTTGATTTTATATTTCTTTCTATATTTATAAATAATTTAAATGTCACCACGAAATCATAATAGAAAAATAATGTTATATTGTTCGCAGGACTCACAAGAATACACACACACACAGTCTGAATACCTATTCAACACTAATTGCATTCAATAATTACTTTAACTTGCTGAAGTACTAACTTTTTCTGTAAACACAATTCTTTAAATCACGTAAATTTGATCGCACCGATTTGCAAAAAAGTGACATAGATTCTTCGTCGATGAGCCCCATCGGGCGACTGATCTATGAATGAACGAGAGTGATGACAATACTTTTGATAGGCGAAAGAAGAGATGACGATAATGTGTGTCCGCTCGGAATAAAACAACGTATGTGCCAAAACGAAATGCCGTCTTTTGTAAATGAAAAGTATTATTAAAAAAAAAACTGCTTTTCTTAAAACTCGAAACGCTTACTCTCTATGTTTAAAAGTAAATTCCATTGATTAACTCATAAGCGTTGCGCCATGATACTCAAAAAAAGATAAAAATAGATAGACCTTTGCAAATTTTTTGTATCGAGAAAATTTCATTGTATCGTGTATTCCTTTTTCCGGATACTAGATCATATAGTCAAAAATCATACACAAAAATTTGAAATCCCTATTCCAAAAACTTTGAAAGTTACACGATAAAGAAAAAACCCATTTTTTTCAATATATCACCTTAACTTGGTCAGTACATCGAGCATAATACCCCTGACCGCCAGAGCCATACGCTCCCTCTCAATATCACTATGGTCGCCGAGATATAAAAACATTTAAAAAAATAGTGTTCCGCCGGTGTCGGGAGCAGGGTCCAAGCTACCGGTGGTTAGGGCTACAGAGACAGGAACCTCCTCACAATGCAAGCCGTATCGAGGAGTACTGCCTTCTGAATCAGACCCTTGATCCAACCGCCTAACGAGAGCCTCGAGAGATGTTGATCGAGGCTTTCGGCCATCAGGCCATTGGCCGTTACAACAGTCGCCACAATAACAGCTGAGCTCACATTCCACGAGATATTTTATTTGTTTATTTAAATTATTAGTTCATAAATAAAAGTTGGCTTACTTTTGATTTTTTCTTCTCCAATTTGCCTCCATCATGGAAGGGTATCGGCGTCAACTTAGCAACGTCACGCGCCACCATCAACGACTCACAGATCGAGTGAAGCGATTCTGAAAAGGATAAAAACAAAATTGTTTTAGGAATGCTTTCTTCTTCTTAAGGATGGCAAAAAGTTCTAATATGTTTGGCCCAAAACTTAGCTACGCGAATTCTGCTCACTGACGCAAAAGAAAACCTATTCGGTGAATATTCCATCACTTCGTAGCCGCCATCTTGGATTTTAATTTCGACTACATTTTATTTATATTTTCTTAATGTCCTTCGACAAACTTCGTGTTTCGTCAGTCGTCAGATTTCTATCAGTTGCCCTTTGCACTTGGTGCAGACCGGACGCTCTCTATCGACTTGGAAGTATATAGAGTTGTAATACTCTTTTAATTTAATGTAATTTATTTTAAAATTGGGAGGAAAACTGCTAAAGTCGCAGGCACGACAGATAGGAAAATAGTTTTACAGCTCTGTATAGTTCACACGGAAATCAAAACAAAACGACAATAAAGTACTTAGTTCTGAATTCAAATTATTATACACGATAAATCTAATAATTGATGGACATGGAAATTAGCATTCGTTTGTATTCGGAAATGCGATGATTCCCGAGGGACATTAAGAAAATAGAAATACTGTATGTTTGTATTGTCAGAGTCTGTTAGTGTCACACGTATGTCACATCTCTAATTCGGTCTAACATGTAAAGAATATGGCTGAATGTCATTCTTTGGTATTGACATTACAACGCAATAATAATGATGAGTCGGTAAAGCAGTCTTTATCATGCAATGATCCGACAACAATAGCCTTTACTGAGAGAGTATTGTTTGGTCTAATTGCACTTGACTATTGTTTGTAAGTTGTGAGGAAAGTTTTGAGTATGGTACACGTGCATGGCGAGCGCAGGGCGCCGCGGGAGGGGGGGGGGGCTCCGCCGTCATTCGGACGACAGCAAGGACCAAGTGCGCGCGTCTGTATAAATAAAATTATGTCTCGCTCGGCTAAACTGAAAATAAAATTTTTACTTAGACATTTCGTCAGTTTCAATCATCTCCCAACACAAAATAAACGATGGATGGACGTGTGAAAGATGATATGGCTAGAAAAGGGGGTGATTACCGAGATGAGGGCTTATAAAGAAGTATAAATTGGGACAACGGCAGGAGAATAATGATGTACCATCGGGGTAACGCATATCTAAGCATTTTGAAAACAAAATCCGGTGCGTACGACCCTTTTTAGGGTTCCGTAGTAAACAAGGAAACCTTATAGTTTCACCATGTCTGTCTGTTTGTTTGGGGTCTAGCTCCGACTCTTAGTATTAGAAAGCTGTAACTTGGCATGAGTACATACACATGATACATATTAATCACGCCGACAAAGTGGTAAAGTATGTAAGTAAAGTGGTGATTTTTTTTCTATCCCATGGTGTGGGGTATCGTTAGAAAGGTCCTTCAAAAACATGTTCTCCCATACATTCTGTATGGGAGAACATGTTTTTCAACTACAAAGTTAAGTTTGTTTTTGGGATAAATTCATCCCAACTACGGAATCCTTCGTGCGTGGTCCGACACACACTTGGGCGGTTTTTTTTCGTGGGTAAGCGATACTATAGCGGTCGAGCGCTGCAAGCAAGAATAGTCCTTACAGTGTACAGATATGCGTTTCTTCAATAGTACTTGACCATTGGCCGACTGTACCTATCATCTCGTCGCGCGTGTTGATGACCACGGCCATGTTATTGAAGAAGCGCAGCGACGTGGAGCGGAACATGTGGAAGTAGCCCGTCTCGCCGGCCTGGCTGTAGTGGATGCGGATGCAGTAGATTGGCTCTGGACCGCTTTTGCGGCCGACGCTGAAGAGCTGGAGACAAAATAAGTATTGTAAAAGCCAATTATTTTTAAAAGAGTAACTGTGGAGTTTCTTGCCGGCTCTTCTTACGTCGTCTTCGTCTCTTCTTCCTGGAGGAAAGGACCTATTGGAACCGTGCACCTAGCCTCTGACGTTTCATAAGTGCCCATGTAGGTTTATGTGTTTTTTATTCTATTTACGCTTAAGCCTCATATTCACGAGGAGACAAATGTCTCACAACACGTGGCGCTTGTGACGTCGGGAGAAGTCGGACGAAATGTTTGGCGAAATTAAAAATGATGATAAATTTCGTAAGACAAGATGTCTGGAGACGATGGTCGACATCGCTCGACGTCGCCCGACATCGCCTGACATCGCTAAATGTCCCCAATGAATATGAATATTATTTTGAATGTCTGAGAAATATTCGGGAAAGATAATTTAATTTAAATTCGAACCCCACTCTCATTTGTTTATGTTCAATCATGAGTTTATTTATAGTCAAATCTACACAATCTTACCGTAGTACAGTTGGTATCGAAGGGCCCCAGCTCTATGAGCGTGACATCAGCAAGCGGTACGCGCTGTACGCCGAGCAGTCGGTCCGACGTCTCGTCGTAGTCCGCTACGTAGTACGCGTCGCTCGTTAGAACTAAGACACTGTCCATTTCTGTCTCTTGAGGGTCGCCGGTACTGAAAATTCGGAAAAATATGAATAAATAAAGATGAAAAAAAAAAAAGTCTGAAATTCTGTCGACTGGTGTTGACTGGTAGAAAATGCCTGTGGCATTAAGTCCGCCTCTGTACATTTCTGTGCTTGAAGTATTAAATAAATAAATAAATAAATAAATAAAGGCCTCTTTTTGTGTGGGAAATTATCAAATAACTTCTCCCGCCTTACTGACTAAAACCCACCCGTGTTTCTTCTGTTGCCATGTTGCCGGGGGCCACGGTATCCCTTTCGGACAAACCCGCACCCCCGGCAGGCATCAGCCCTAGCGGACCCCGTCAATTCTGCTGACATCTCTTTGAGGCGCGCGTGGAACACAACGCGCCGTCGACCCGGGCTAGGTCCTTATCGGACGGCGAGCTACCCATTGCTCACCAGGCCTCATGTTCATTTATCAGCATTGTGCTTACTCTGCTTGGCAAAAACCTATTCACAAGGAACTGCTTTGGGCTTTTTATTTTCAGCGTATATGTAGAACCTAAACAGATTTCCGCAAAAAAAAAAAAAACGAAAAAATTTGAGGTCGTGTATTTTCTAAGACCTGCTGAAGTTCAGACAAGGTGAACTACAACCTTTAAACCGTACCACAGATGGGACACTCCACAGTGTAGGTATGAAGCTACAAGTACGCGGCGGGCCCGTCTTGTCGGGCCAATTCAGTGAGCGACACGTAGTCAGAAGATATAACAGTTACGCGATAGAAAGAGAGGCAACTTCTAGCTGAATATAACTGAAAATCATTAACACTGTGCGACCTGAAATGCACTTTATAGTGTCGTAGCAAGAGTCGCTTTTTATAAATTATTTTGCGAAGTGTCTCATCTGTATAAATCTGTGATCATTCAAACTCATTTTGCATTAAATGCAAAATACTATAACATTTTTCTCAACTAAATTCTATCAAACTCAAATTCAAAGTATTCATTTCAATTAAACCATTTACAGGCACTTTTGAACAGTCAAGGAGTCGGTCAGTCAGAAATATGAAGCTAGTTGCCCATTCCAAAGCGTAGTAGGTACCTATGGAGAAGAACGTGTACTGTGGCATCTTACTTGGGATCCGCATCAATAAGCCCCCAGGATCCGAGCACGGGTTCCGTATCAACGAGTAGCTTCTTACAGTCGTCTATCAACGATTTGACATGCTGTGCCATCGCGGCCGTGTCGGGCTCTGATTGGTCCTGTAACAAATTGATTTAGGATATTTAGATGATAGATAAAACAGTTTTTATTGCACACCAATAAGGATCGAAATACTGCTTCTTTGGTCTTTAGAGGCGTGAGGAACAGTTGATGTCGGATAGTCATATGTCGTTCGCGCGGTAAACTCTAATAGGAATGTGACCAAAAAAATTTTTGTCCGTCTTGTAGATTATAAAAAAATATTGAACACGTATTTTTTCTTTTTTGACGTAATCAAAAGATTACGGCGATACATTGAGTTAAAATGTGGCATGACGTCAATGTGGCGTCACGCCTTGCTAGATTTAATTTTTCAGACATTCGTCGTGGCTGCGAAGTTACTTCTTGTGTTTACCTATCAAAATAACGGTGTCAACAAACCGTTTCATTCGAACTACTTTTCTATTATGAGCTTCATGCAAATTAGTGAAATTTCCTACCAGTTCCGAACTCATAAAACAGCTACGAATATGTTTTTCAGTCCGCACATCTTTTTTGATGAATTCGTCAGATTAAAATGGAAAAAAAACCTTTAATTCATAAACTACTAGAATATAAAAAAAGTAAACATGGAGACAATACATTTTATTTAATTTACGACTGCCAGTCAGTCATTGATATTTATCGTAAAGGGAAATATTAAAATGTTTGAAAAAAACATCACGTCATTTGTAATTTATAGTCATATCTGGGCGAGCACGGCCTAACTTAGCTATGTGTTTCATATTTTCAAAATTTAACCTTGAAAAGCATGTTTCCTCACAAAGTAAATAATCTGTCAATAAACATGCCGCCATTCCTAATCCTACTGATCGTACTAATGACTTACCGTGCTTACCCCAAATACCTAATTACAACGTACTTTACTTTCACAATCACTAAACTCAATAAAAAAACACTTAATCACAATAATAAATGGTGCCGATTCCCTTGTTCACAAACTAAACTTAAGTTCAGTGCTTCTTTTTCTTTCTATTTCATTAAGAAAAGGACAAAAGATAAATTTTAGTTTAGTCCTGTCAAATTAATCAGCGCCTGTCAGTCTCCATACAAGTTTAGACGTGATTAAAAACTTGTCAACTAAAATTACGTCAATTTACGTCAAGCGCTGATTAATTTGACAGGACTAAACTAAAATTCATCTTCTGTCCTTTTCTTAATGAAATAGAAAGAAAAAGATGCATTGAACTTAAATTTAGTTTAGTTTGTGAACAAGGGAATCGGCACCAATGTCTACAAACAAATATTACTACTACTAGTAATGATAAACTAATGAATTCAATGAATACTGAGCGAACAAAATGCAAATTAATATGGTTCTAATGCGATTACGTCCGTAAACCACCACACATTGTCAATCGAATGATGAAATGTTTACGAACTCCCAGCCGAATGCATTACGAAATTCAACGAAAACAACCAAATCAAATGCTTATGCCAAAAAGAGGTGGTGCAATAGCAGCCATTTCTACTCGCTCCCGCGCGCGCGTTTTCTACTACTATCCCTATCGTAACTCGTTGCAGATCGGCTTACCCGGCTGCAAAGAAACGTGAAAAGTGTCACGTGACCAAAGTGATGTCATGATGGACTTTAGTTTCTAAAGAAATTGAATTCACTATAAGCCGGACGCGCCTTCGAGTTATTTTAGCGCAAAGTGTTTTGTTTTTGGGATATTAAGAGGTTTGCGAACCCGGTTCACAACTACAAATCGAGATGTTTGCGAAATTCAATTCCAAGCTCGTTGCGCTAGTGGGAGTGCCTGTCGGAGCGATATACAACTACAGTGAGCTATTGCTCACTACCACGCACACATTGACAATTATTGCTTGACGCGATAGCACTACTAGCTTTCGAAAATTTATGATAAATTTGGATGTGTTCCGTAATACCAAAAATGACGAATGAAAACTTATTTTTTTTTCAATAATTTGTAACTTGATAATAGCTATTAAGCTATGCTTCTGCAGAAACAATATTATAAATATTTTTGTTTATAATACAGAAAAAACAATATGAAGACATGTCATTTACGCTGTAAAAATGTGCGAAATTAAATTCGTTTAAACTTCATTTTAGAAAAGTTTTTTTTTTAAACTTTTTACAAAAAAAACAACCGACTTCCAAAAAAAAAAAAAAACACTACAAAGTGAAAAATAACTTTAATTTCGGAAATCGGTGTCTTGGGTCTTGTATTTTAGTTTTTTGCCAGTTCCACTTAGCTATTTCTAAAGAGCCATAAAAAAGCCTGAAAGAAATCGACACGTGTTTCAACTCTGAACGAGGCATCATCAGGATGACGATTGACTTATCGCAAACCCGAACAAGGCGTGTTGCCACACCAAGCGCTGAACGCAGAGAGTGGGAGAGAGTGTTCTCTGTTCTAACGTGTCGATTTCTTTCAGGTTTTTAATGGCTCTCTAGAAATAGCTAAGCGGAACAGGTTACTAAATATATCCACGTCTATTGTATTTAAGTACGGGTTAAATTCAGTTGCACTAAGACTGGAAGCCGAGCCAACAGAGTTGCGGACAGGCTTGCTAGGCAGATGATAATTTAACTAAGACAAGCTGTACATGCACGCACGTTGAACATAAGAACCTTTACGGAGGTGCATCTGCCGCAGTCGGGTACGATCAGCTGGTCGGGGATGGCCCGCGGCTCTCCTGTCATCACGTCGATGGCCACTTGACGGAGCGCGTCTTTGAATGTTGAGAGGTAGTATCTGGAACAAGTTTGGTTATTTTATAGATTGTTTCATAAGAATATACAGTTGGGAACGAGCGAAGGAACGAAATTTTACATATGGTGACACAATTGGCGGTCTTAGCGCTAAAACCGACCTTAAACACAGATACTGCCATTCACGAAGACGCGCCCCACTCTTCTTCCTAATCGCTTACAGTACAGTAATCGCGTTTAGTGCATTCACCAGGGTTGTAACGGATGTCATTTAACGGATGAGGATGCGGATGAGGGTGCGGATGTCGTACATACATACCCCTTATTTTTTACAGTATTTATATTTGTATTATACGTTGTAGGTAATATAATCATTTGGTAGGTTACCGTTGCGTAATTCGTCTATAAAAAACTTCACTTCTATGAGCAAACAAAAAGAAAAGAACAACACACCACCCGGCACCCAATAACTCAAATTGCGACATGTGACACCACAGTCGTGCCACCACTGCCACGTACAGCCGATCGTCTGTCATAGGACAAGGACATTGCTAATTCAGCCAATAGGAACGCGTAACTCACTTATCGGCCCGCTTATATAACTCGGCGCGAGTTTAAAAAAAATCACTATTTGTGCGAACAACGTAGGGTCACATCCCCATAGAAATTATGAGGATGCGGAGCTTTTAAAATCAAAATTTGAGGATGCGGATATTTTGCGGATGTCAAAATTTATGCGGATGCTCCGCAGTTGCGGATGCGGATACGGATATCCGTTACATCCCTGGCATTCACCACCTTCCGACTTCGTTAAATTCTAGGAGCATTGGCCTCTCGGGCGTGATCTGCAGTAGCTATATGGAAAGCCCTCAATCGATTGCGTACCCAAGTAGGCCGCTGCAGACACAATTTGTCGAACTGGGGGATCACTAAACCATCCAACACCTAGTGCTAATGCGGTGCTTCTGATCAGACCATGCCCCACTTGCTGGAGTGTCCTAAGGGCCGGTTCATCTGCACTTAGGATGACCTAAAGAATGCCACTGATGCCGCAATCAACGTGGCCACGTTGCCTACTGGGCTCATATAATATAAAATAATATATAAAGAAGAGTACCAACGACACGCAAAGAAGATCTGTAGTTAAGATCGGTTTTAGCGATAAGACCGTCAATTGTGTCACCATATGTAAAATTTCTACATTTATATCTGTTGCTCATATGGTGTACTTAATAAAGAATGTTCTATTATTTCAGAAAAACTAACAGACATTTCAAAAGTGCATATCAATATTTGGGTTGTTAATGATGACTTTGCAGCCACAATTTTATTTATGTCGATATGCATATTTGGATAATTATTACAAATGAAATGAGCTTTGATAAACGGTGGTTCACGTTTTCACACTGTAATTCATCATGTCTTGTGCTGTGCTAACAGAAAGCGAATATCGGGACCATCGTTTTCTATTAGGACATTGGGTAAGGTGATTTTTTTACACACAAACCACACATGGAAAAATGTAGAGAATATTAACTAAAACGTGGTTTAGAGCGTACAAGTGTACGACCACAGATTTAGATTGTTAAAACAATAATTATTACACACATACAAGCACACCGAATTCAGTGAGTAAATCTAAAATTAGTTGAGGTGTCACACAGCGGAAGATGTATTATTTGCAGCAGATAGTTAATTGATTCAGGCGTGATCTTGCGAAAATTCATTATAAAATACAATAGACGTGGATATATTTAGTAAACTGTTCCGCTTAGCTATTTCTAAAGAGCCATTATAAACCCTGAAAGAAATCAATACGTGGTTCACCTCTCGACGAGGCATCCTCAGGATGACGATTGACTTTTCACGAACCCGAACACGGTATGTGGCTACACCGAGGAGGCCTCGTTGAAAGGTGAAACACGTGTCGATTTCTTTCAGGGATTTTTTATGGCTTTTACGAAGTAGCTAAGCGGAACAGGTTACTAAATATATCCACGTCTATTGTATATATATATATTTTTTTGCAGCAGCTTAAGATTTATCAGGTCAAAGGTAAAAAGTGTCATAAGTTTACACATTTTATCGTAGTTATTACCTACTAACGTATGTCAAAGTTTTAGAAAAACGTGTGTACTACAGAGTTATCAGAAACAAAGGCGTTAACAGCCTTTTGGAAGTTGGAAGCCTGTTTTTAAGGTGAAATCAGACACACTCAAGGATCACAATTTTTTGTATCTCTATCTTTTTCCAACACTTAAGCCAACTTGTACCACAAATCACTAATTAAATTTAGCGCTAAACGAATTTAAAACATCATTCTGTTTCTGTCATCTCCAAATATTTGACAGAAATGTAACTATATATTTGTAATTTTAAATACTTCTTGCGCTAAATGAATTTAATTTAAAGATTTGTAGTGTAAGCAGACCCTAGAGGCGTCATTCGCTAGCGCAAAAGTCCACTTGCACGTAAACACGCTTTCCGTCCGAATGAGTGCGTATGCTTGCGAGCGGACGTTCTAGCGACATCTCGAAGTAACAGAAAGATAAAGGACAATGTTGATCCGTGCAAGTAGATGTGATTTCAACAACTTAAACAGTGCCAAAGCTAACAGATGACGGAGAGGAGGTCAAGAAAAGCGAAACTAAATCTCATTAGTTAGAACTATACTCTGTTCCTTTATGTATTTAATTAAAAGTAAACAAACCTGACATGTGTAATTATGTATAAAAAATCTGAAAATCGATTAACCGTCCATAATTTAAGAAAACCTAAACATTTAAAGTAATATTTCGCATTTTTAAACACATATTTTGTATAAGTCACTTCAAGATTGTTTACATTTATTTAAACAAGTAAACAAACAAACTATAGTATATTCCAATAGACTGACCTCCCCATTCCGTACGCTATCTCCGCACCCAAGAGTTCGCTAGTCAACCCGTGTCCGAAGTAACTCGGCATCATCTCTAACTTAGGTCTTTCAGTGTCCATATTCTCAACCAACATCAGTGAAGCGGTTTTAAAATCGCGCCAAAAACTGTCAAACGTCTCGACGGTCGCCATATTGACGTCCTGTCCGAGTAAAATGTCTATGGCACATTGTGTGATTTCGTCGTTAAAATGGCGTATGATGAATCTGAAAAATTGTTTGTGGTTGGTACCCTGAACCCTAAATAAATTGGGTGGGTATGTTTAAAGGTAAGGGGTTACCTGTTAGCGGATGCGACGCCATCTTTCATTAGTCCTGTGAATTTCCTCTCGCCTGTTCTTGTGTAGTCACCCTGCAGGGAAAATATGAATTTAGAACCAATTATGAAGTAAAAAACTGAAAACCTGTATGAGCTTTGTTTTATAAAACCATTTCGAACGAATGCTAAAATGCTAAACAGGAATTGAAAAAGCCTATTATTATGAGCTATAGAACAGAAAATGATATGCTATTTTCATTTGTTGTTACTTTTCCGACATTTTTTGACCTCGTTACCTTATAAAATACTATGGAGCCGAATGACGGACTCTTTTTTTTTTTTTGGTTGTGAAATTATCAAATAACTTCTCCCGCTGTGGTGGAGCGGGAGGGCGTGTCAGACTCTTCCTGACTAAAACCCACCCGTGTTCCTTCGGTTGCCATGTTGCCGGGGGCCACGACGTCCCTTTCGGCCCTTATTCGCAGCCCCGGCAGGCATTGGCCCTAGCGGCCTCCTATAGTTCTGCTGACATCTCTTTGAGGCGCGCGTGGAACACAACGCGCCGTCGACCCGGGGAATGACGGACCCTAAAGTGCGTCTGAAGTACCTTAAACCCTACCATCCGCTACGAATGATAGAAAATTTTCGAATATTTGTATGCTTGACTAATTCTTATACACTTTGCAACATGAGAGAAGTCTATAAGCTACCTTTTCTAAAACTCATGAATAATGTGTTGTGAAATAACCTTCAGCGCCTTAGTGCCAGAATACTGGCGGGACACCACGTCTCCGTTATCAGCCCACATGGTGAGGAACGCTTGGCGCAGCGAGGGAGGCAGGCCGCAGCCAGGCGTGCCCAGGCCGAGGCGGCACAGTTGGAGCTCCAGCACGTATTTTGCTATCGCTGTCTGTAATACGATGAAGAACAAGAAATTAAAATGAGTACCTATACAGGGTGGCAGGGACGTCGACACGAAAACTGTTATCATGGATTCAGTACATGATTTTGAAGCGCCTAAGTTGAAATTTCTCGTCTGTTATTTTAAAAAAATCTGCTGTCTCATAGAAAACTGTAATACCTACGCGGTCAAAATGTATGGAAATACAATTTTTTTTTTTAAATTACCGACTAAAAATTTCAACGTAGGGGAGTTCAGAATCACGTATCATCCTCATCATCATCCTTATCATCCTTGGTAATAATTTTCGCGTCGATGTCCCAGCCACCCTGTATAATAATATCTGTGAGTTTCACTCGTATTAGTATACAGGGTGTTTGGCAGAACGTTGAACATACGAAAATGGTGGATACGTGGGGTCATCTGCTACTTACTCAGCCCTAATTTATTTGGCCCTGGGCACAGGGATATTTAAAAAAAATGTTTTTGCTTTCTTCTAGTTTCACCACTTTCTTAACTTTAAAGTGTAATTTTTACTAAAAATGGGTAAAACAGGCAATATATTTGTTTTTTTTTTTAATCTTTAATGTTGGCAGATTCTTATAAAATTATTGCTTTATTCAGATGTTAGCTAGAAAAAAAGTTATGAGTCCTCAAAATTACAGAAAGATGTAAAAAATACTTAAATCTTAATTTCAACTTGCATTAAAAAAAAAAGTATCCAGGGGACCAGGGCCAAATAAATTAGGGCTGAGTAAGTAGCAGATGACCCCACCTATCCACCATTTTCGTATGTTTAACGTTCTGCCAAACACCCTGTAGATTTACAACCTATTTTCACTATACCTGCACTACATTGGTCCTGTCGAGACAGTCGATGCAGTTGACTCTGAACACGCCGTTCTGCTTACATATAAGGCCGCGGTCGTCGCGCCAACAGAACCGCATCTCTCCTATGACGTCAGCGAGCGCGTTGATGAGGATGCTCACGTTTTCATAGTGCATACCGCGGCTGAGAATGTAAATAAAAAACTTTGAAAGGTGAAAAAGGGCTGCTATTTGAACGCGAATCAGAAATGTAAAACATAACTAATTAAGGGTATTATTTCAATTGGATCTAAAAAAATTGATTGCCTGTACACACGGCTACATATCAAGCTATACATTTCCAGTATAAGCTGACCTCGTATTGTACAGAAATCCTACACAACACGAGATCAGCATAAACTGGAATCGTATAGCTTGATGTGTAGCCGTGTGTACAGTCGGTTTACGCACGATAATTTTACGTGATAACGTCACAAGCCGAACGCTTAGGCCGATCGTGCCTCTCTAACGCTTGTTCCGCGCTCTCGCTTGCACGCTCGGTTCAGGCGGAATGTGATACTTTTTCGTGCGTGCAGCACGCAGCGTTCATCGATTTATAAGACGTTATCAAGTTAAAAACTTTTTTGGGACAGTTTAAATTGTAGCTAAGGTAAAGCATGTTAGTGTTGGAACTTTGTTGCTTGGTGTAATTTCTTTATAAAGAGTTTAATTTAGTTAGCATTTGTTTACAGGATTTACTGTTATTTTTTGTAAATAAAAAGGAAGCTTTAACAAAAACCACTACTTTCTTTCTCATAGAATTGGATTTTGTTATGTCTAGCCATCATCTGCCTTTCAGCCTTTTCGTCAGCCTCTAGTCTAACCGGATGCAGCTGAATACCAGGGGCCTACCACCAGCTCATAAAGCAGTATTATTTTAATATTACTTCAGTGGGAGAAAGAGGAGGAGCTCGTGGCTAAGTAATAACAGCCGCACGGTTCGATCCATCAGGTTAAGCTACACTTACCGGGGTTGGTCTGTGGATGGGTGACCATCTCAACATACCGAGACTCCTCCGTGCCTCGGAAAGCACGTTAAGCCGTTGATCCCGGCTGTCATTCGTGGATCTTTGACAGTCGTTACGGGTCGTCAGAAGCCCGAAAAATCTGACAACCAGTCTTACCAAGGGGTATTCTCCAGTTACTGGGTTGTGGAGGTCAGATAGGCAGTCGCTCCATGTAAAATACTGATATTCAGCTGCATCCGGTTAGACTGGAAGCCGACCCCAACATAGTTGGGAAAAGGCTAAGCAGATTTGACTTCAGTGGGAGAAAGAGATGGAGCTATACGTCCTGTTGAGCTTCATCTCTTTACCACACTGAAGTAATATTAAAATAATACTGCTTTATGAGCTGGTGGTAGGCCCCCTGTATTTTACATAGAGCGACTGCCTATCTGACTTCCACAACCCAGTAACTGGGTAACACGGTACCCCTTGGTAAGACTGGTTGTCAGAATTTCGGGCTTCTGACTACTCCTAACGACTATCAAAGGTCTACAAATGACAGCCGGGACTTTCTGAGGCACGGAGGGGTCTCGGTATGTAATGGATGGTCACCCATCCACGGACCAACCTCGGCAAGCGTTGGTTAACCTTGAAGATCGACCCGTCAAGCCTCATTTCGAAAATTTACCCTGTACTTATTATTGTAGCAACAATTTATTACAAATGTGGACTAACCAAAAGGAGTACAGTATGAATCATTGCAAGTGGCGTTTTGCAGTTTTTGCCTGCCCCACGGGAAAACCGTTAAGTTCCATTAAATCATGGAGATAGCGGGTTCAAATCAGGGCAAGTATCAATTTGAATTTTTCAATTCATATGTGTCATCTTGGACATTGCTGTATGTGAAGCCAAGCCAAGTCAAAGGTCCATGAGCGGCATAAAAACTCTGACACCAAGTTAGTCACTAGCCCTACGAAAAAGAAGGAAAGAAGACCCATCGGTGATAGAAAACATCGTGAGAAAACCTGCGGGTCTAAAACAGCCACATTAAGCAATTCCTCTAAAATTAATTCATTTTCTGAATTCCCA
Source organism: Agrochola lychnidis (assembly GCA_963680765.1). NCBI lineage: Eukaryota > Metazoa > Arthropoda > Insecta > Lepidoptera > Noctuidae > Agrochola > Agrochola lychnidis. The sequence goes on along the minus strand of OY796869.1, from coordinate 7,442,674 downwards.
GCAATTCTTCTATGGTGACACATATTTTAGCCGAATCATATTCAATTCAATTCATATCAATCATATTTGGTGTAAATATTGTCGCAAGAAAAAAAAAAGACCTTAATTTTACCGGAAAAAATAACTTTACAATTTTTATTAATCAAACGAGATTTTTATTTCCACAGTTTAAATGTTATTTCATTGTAATACAAAACTGTCAAACAAATGAATTGTGTAATATGAATTGAACGCAGATAATATTATGAACTGTCAGTTTGTGACAATTCATAATTACCGTGGCCGTTTTAGGCCCCCTGGTTAACATAAGACTGAAATCACCAACCCGTCTTGAGCGAGCGTGGTGATCAATGCTCGCGCCTTCTTTGTATCAGAAGAGGCCTTTGCAGAGGGACAGTAATAGGCAGGTACAGTACGACACAACTTAGATGTAGCATCGGCAAAATTCGTAAAATCTATCACCATCGGAACTGAATGCGCCTTCACAATCACCAATCTTGATTACTACTTTAGGCGAAAATGATCATTACGCAAACGCATATTCAAATTCACGCTACATCTAAATTGTGTCGTACCGTATTGTTACTATTATCAAACCTTCACTCACCAGTACTCGTGAAAGTCAAATGTAGCATAGATAACGTCAGGACTGTTGTACTTGAGCACATGTTCGCCATACGCCTCCCATATGATGCGCTCCCTACCTTGTTGGTCCACCAAGTTCACTATACACACATTCTTGTACATTTTGAATTCTTCTTCAAAGTGCTTCTTGAAAGCTGTGTGGGATTCTTCTTCGGCTGATGAAAGTTATGTTTGATTAATGATCGCTTGATTTTTTTCCAACATGTACGCTTTTTGGTCAAAGTGCGTTTGCAATTTAGATTCCAAAAATGTAAACAAATATGTGTACTTGGAAAAATATATTTTAAAACTATACTCAATTTCGCACTAAAACTTCATCAAATGTAATGATAACATTTACTTTAAGTTCTAGTCATTCTAAAATCAACTTTATTTCACTGACATAAAGTTGACATTTGTTTAAGTGGAAATAACGTCAATTTGAAACTAGGATTTGAATAGACATTACATATGGGATTTTCGGAGAGAGAAACTTACTTCGATCGAGGCGTGGTGGCGGTCTAAACTTGTACTCCGGTTGACTCCAAAAGATTGGTACTGAGCCGCGTACCTGTTGGGAAACGCACACTTATAATTTTTAAGATGATAATCATAATACAAACAATGAAATATAAACTTGTGGACTCTGAGGTACCGTATTACAAGTATGTGCCCGACCCAGTTCTCGAAAATGACCATGTCACGTTGTACTGGGATCGGTCTATCATTACTGACAGGACTATTGTAGCAAATAAGCCTGATATAGTAGTGATAGATCGATTAGCGCGCCGCGCAATGATAGTCGATGTTACCATTCCACATGACGAGAACCTCGTGAAAGCTGAGAAAGAGAAACAAATAAAATATCTCGACTTAGCACACGAGGTTGTTGACATGTGGAATGTGAGCTCGGCTATCATTGTGCCGATTGTCGTAACGGCAAATGGCCTGATGGCCGAAAGCCTCGAAAAACATCTCTCGAGGCTCTCGTTAGGCGGCTGGATCAAACGCCTGATTCAGAAGGCAGTACTCCTCGATACGGCTCGCATTGTGAGGAGGTTCCTGTCTCTGCAGCCCTAACCACCGGTAGCTTGGACCCTGCTCCCGATACCGGCGGACTTCAATTTTTTATATTTTTAAATGTTTTTTTTTTTTATATCTTCTTAGAAAATGAAATATTTAAAAATGTAATCACATGTGAAAGAAAATAAATAAACGGAATAATAATAATTGCAGTGTATACATAACTAATAAACGGTTAGTAGTACTCATCAATTACTAGATTCAAAGTTTTTTTAAATATTACGTCATGAAACCACCAGATCTTTTTCGTTGTATCGATGATTCCAAATTAAACTTTCTAACTACCAGGTAACTAACAACATGTGGTGGTGCTAAACCTTTCTTTAATTTGCTTTATCTACACCCATGCTATAAATCCTCTATAAACGTTTCTGAAACAGTTAGCTTATTGCCAATATTAAAACAATAAGTGTCATAGTAACCATATTATCGCCCAAACGAGTGTTATAATGTTGTACTAAATTTCATTATGCAACTCGAATTTCAAAAAAAGAACATTGTCATGCACGCGCGTTTCACTACCACAGCGGGCGGCGTATTAAAAAAAACCGGCCAAGTGCGTGTCGGACCACGCACAATGAAGGGTTCCGTAGCTGGGATGAACTTATCCCTTATTTACTTCATCTGAAACAGTTTCGTTTTACAAAGGGTCGTTCAACTACAGATGCGGGCGTGGAATTACTAAAGAACATATTCGAGGCCTGGGAGGAGTCGCAAGATGCTCTTGGCATTTTCTGCGACTTGTCCAAGGCCTTCGATTGCGTACATCATGATACACTCATCAGGAAACTGTACCACTATGGTATGAGGGACAAGGCTCTTGACCTTCTGACTTCTTATCTGAACAACAGAATTCAGAGGGTCGATGTTAATGGCAAGAGATCTGCAGGATCTGCGGTCACCATGGGCGTTCCGCAGGGTTCAATTCTTGGTCCTTTTTTATTTCTTATTTATATAAATGACTTGCCCTATCACATAAGGGATAATCACAAGATCGTATTATTCGCAGATGATACTTCCCTCATTTTTAAAATCAAACGTCAGTTAGTCAACTTTGAACAAGTTAATGATGCACTCTCTAAAGTTGTGCATTGGTTTAATGTAAATAATCTTCTCCTGAACGAAAAAAAAACTAAACTCATTAAATTTTCAATGCCAAATTTCAGGCAGCTATCTACCAATGTTCAGGTTAATGGAATAGAATTGGACCCTGTTGAGTCGACAGTTTTTCTTGGAATCACTATTGATGGTAAATTACAATGGGGTCCACACATAGAAAAATTGTCAGGAAGGCTAAGTTCGGCCGCCTATGCTGTTAAAAAAATTAGACAGATAACTGACGTGGATACAGCCAGAATTGTTTATTTTAGTTATTTTCATAGTCTTATGTCATATGGGATTCTTCTCTGGGGAACCTGTGCGGACATTAATACTATCTTTGTTCTACAGAAAAGGCCTGTTCGAGCCATTTACAACCTAGGTCCAAGAGATTCCCTTAGAGAAAAATTCAAAGAAATAAATATTCTGACTGTAGCCTCACAATATATTTTTGAAAACCTATTGTATGTACACAAAAATATATCAAATTTTAAGAAAATGTCCGATATTCATAGTTTAAATACCAGGAATAAACACAACCTTGCTGTACATCGCACACGTCTCCACAAAGTAGGCAACTCATTCATGGGTCAATGTATACGCTTTTACAACAAACTCCCCATTGAGATTCGAAACTTACCCATTAAACGATTTAAAATCTGTATTAAAACCAAACTTTGTAGAAAAGGGTACTATACAATTTCAGATTATTTAGAAGATAAAAAAGCTTGGGATTGAACTGCTCGCTCTGCTAAGCCTTGTGATAAAACCATAGAACTAGACATTTTAATTATTATGTAAAATCAACATATACCAGTTTTATAAAACGTTGACATTGTTGGAAAATATAATCAAAATGACATGATTACTTTGTAAAGTATTATATTATTTTAACTATTGTGAATGTGAGGACTATGTGGATATTATTTTTATTTTTATTTCTCTTCTAGTTTTAGTGATGGTCTGGCAGTTTGAGTAGTTTTTGCGGCCTACCCAAATGTCCTTTCTTTGGTATTGCTCGTCGAGTTGAGCTCCTTAAGTTCTAAGTTGAGCTCCACGATTACTGACAAATGCTAGCACTGACTGGACAGGTCCACTCAAATCTGTGTGGTTCTTTCCTCAAAAGACCTTTTCAGACACTAATCTCCATGGTCCTCATATGGCCTGACCAAGATTATGTCTGGACTTTAAAAGAGACTGCGACCTCTGAGTTTGTTTCGGCCTTTCTTCTCAGAGTAGTCAGATAGGAAAAGCCGAACTCATCTAGCTTATTTTTAATATTTTTTTATATGACGTGTAAAAGTGATTCCGATATCCTATTTACAGAATAAACAATTTCATTTCATTTCATTTCCCAAAAAACAAACTTAACTTTGCAGTTGATAAACATGTTCTCCAATACGAAATGTATGGGAAAACATGCTTTTGCAACTGCAAAGTTAAGTTGGTCGATTATTACTCGTTAATTTGTAAAGCTTACTTAGCTGTGATAGTTTTCCTTTTAATTTCGTTATATAAGCTACTACTGTGATTTTTTTCACATATCCAAAACCAACCATTTAGCCGGCAGGGGGGACACACACTTGACTCTAACAAAAATTAGCACTTTAAAGCTTAATATTTCGCAAACGAATCCCTGAATCCAAAAATGGTTTTCACAAACTCATAATATTTTTGAAGGACCTTTCCAATGATACCCCTCACTATGGGGTAAAAAAATAAAAAATAAACATCACCACTTTACGTGTATGAGAGATACCCTAAAAAAAAATGTTTTTCATAATTTTGTTTTACCGCTTTGTCGGCGTAATTAAAATGTATACCTATGCCAAATTACAGCTTTCTAGTACTAAGGGTCTCGGAGCTAGACCGCGGACAGACAGAACCCTAAAAAAGCTTATAGATTATTTGAATTCACGTCGTATCCCGCCATATTTTTTCGATATAAGTATTGCAAATATTTATTACTTTGTTGTTTACAAAAATGAGTAATACAAGCTTTGATAACATACCATCAGATTTTTCTAATGCAGCAAAGGACATTTCTAACCAATTATTACCAGAAAAGTCGAGAAAACAATATTGTACAACATCCTATGGTTTCAGAACCTTTTATATCATGGGTGTAGATAAAGTCTTGTATGCAATTGTACATAATTAGGTATTAAAACACTCATGTGATATTATTATCACACTCAGCTTCGCCTTGTGTGATAAACCCACATTCGTGTTTTAATACCCCTTATTATACAACAGTTGCATAAATAACTATTACTATAACTAAAATACGACATTGAAGTTTATTCCGAAGTTTTAATAAAAAAGCTTTTAAAACTTTTCATCTCTGAAACATTCAACATGTATAAATTGGCAAAAGTATTCTTTATTGTTAAAACCTTTTAAAACCAATGTACGAAGCCAAGCCTCAGTGAATTTGCAACTTCAAAAAAGGTATAAAAGTACAGTTATCAAAAAAAAAAACTTAAACTCATCGGTGCATAACATTTTGCTACGGAACGTCGGAAGTAACGGTATTACACAACCACTGGTTTACTGTAGTCATTTGTTATACTAAAATAATTCGCTTTTTACTATAATTACCACACTAACATAAATCATAGGTTTGAGTAATGAGAAGTGATTATGCAAACATTATGAAACATATTATAAAGCATAAGCTTCGTTTCCATTTAACTGAAGCGGAGTTTAGAGCAGTCGAGAAGTACTGAAATAGACCAATCAGACCACTTTTCTTTTTTTTTTGGTTGGGAAATTTTCAAATAACTTCTCCCGCTCTGGGCGTGTCAGTCTTACTGACTAAAACCCACCCGTGTTCCTTCAGTTACCATGTTGCCGGGGGCTTTTTTTTTTTTTTTTTTTTTTGGGTGGGAAATCATCAAATAACTTCTCCCGCTCTGGGCGGAGCGGGAGGGCGTGTCAGACTCTTACTGACTAAAACCCACCCGTGTTCCTTCAGTTGCCGTGTTGCCAGGGGGCCACGATGTCCCTATCGGTTCTCTTCGAACCCCCGGCAGGCATTGGCCCTAGCGGACCCCGTCAATTCTGCTGACATCTCTTTGAGGCGCGCGTGGAACACAACGCGCCGTCGACCCGGGCTTGGTCCTTATCGGACGGCGAGCTACCCATTGCTCACCGTCCGCAAGCCCGCGCCTACGGTGGCCGGAAATCCTCTCGTGACTCCCGACGCCCAGGGCGTCTCCTGCTGCGGCGGTTAGGGGCGCGAGGGCGCGAAATTTGCCTCTCCCTCACGCGCTCCGTCTCCTCCTTCGCGAGCATTACTGCTTCGCAGAACGAGGTGACGGCCTGCCATTTCCTCTCGCTCCGTAGCATGGCCCGAATCAGGGCCGGACGCGAGAGATCACCGCCGCCGATCGCTTCCACGAGGACACGGCGATGCTCTGCCCAAGCCGGGCAGACCTCCACCGTATGCTCCACCGTGTCCTCCGGGCGATCCACACAGTGATAACACCCGGGCGTTTCCTCCCGCTTTATCCTGAACAGGTACCTCCCGAAACAGCCGTGTCCGGTGAGCACCTGTGTCAGGCGGAAGGTGAGGACGCCGTGGCGCCTCTCTAGCCACTCCTCAAAGAGGGGTCTTATCGCCGCAATTGCGGCGTGCCCAGCGCTGGGTTGCGACAATCGCACTCTCCATTCCGCCATGAGATCCCGCCGGAGCTCTGTCCGCTGTGCCGCAACTTCTTGCGGCATCGGAGTTAAGCCCCGGCGTTTCGCCTCCTCGCGCCACTCCCAAATGTGCGCGAGGAATGTTGCCGGGGGCTACGATCTCCCTTTCGGACTTCTTCGCAACCCTGGCAGGAACCAATCAGATCACTTAAGGCGAGATGTAGATTTCAAATAAACAGATCGGTCTATTCCTGCACGTCTTGCTTCCTCTCTGCTTGTTTTCACTTCGTGGAAACACATCCTTAATTATGGCTATGGGCCGACTGCTTAACTGAGACGGTTTTTGAGGTAGCTGCGCGGTGCGGGAGGGGTGACAGTTGTCACTAGTTGACGAATCACTGAGATCTCGCATCACGACACCACACCCCTCCAGCACCGCGCTGCTACCTCAGGAACCGTCTAAGTTAAGAGGTCGGCCTATAGTGCTACCAATAAGTAAGGCTGAGTGTTTAGATCGAGTAGCTTGTTAAATTGGTACCAGTACCCTAATTGCGTAATCTGTTTCGATTTGAAACAGATTGATCCATTGCTTCATAAGTTGGAAAAAAAATCTGCTCAACAACGTAAATAACGCAATGAATGTTGTTGAACTGTCAAAATGAAACAAATTAGGCATAATTGTTTACGAAAATAAGTTACGCAATTAGGGTACGGGTCTAAAAAGACCTATCACATAGCCGATATGTAAGCATTTTGTACATCAAACAAAGTAACATTTAGCAAAAATAAAATTGTTGGGAAACTACTTTTATTTTTGGTGTGAAATATCGCTATTTACGGCAGCGTGCAATGTTACGCACGTCAGATATTGTGCTTATAGGTGCATGAAACGGTACACACGGCTACAAATCAAGTTATACATTCCCAGTATAAGCTGACCTCGCATTGTACTGAAATCCTATACTGGAAATGTACCTATAGCTTAATGTGTTGCCGTGTGTACAGGAGTTGTGAGGTACTACTTTTCGTGAAAAAAAAAGTGGAAACTTGGGCCTGCAATATCTCCGTAACCACATGTTTTCCAGGTATGGTCCAGTACTAAAAAAATATCACATTAACGGATAGTACAAGTGACTCTCGGCTTCTTTTACACCCGCTATATCGTTCGAAACTAATCTGGTACTCATTTCTTTAAAGTAGGGTATCGTCCATAACAAGTGAGGCTCGAAAAGGATGGGAGGTATTCGGAAAATATCACAAGGAGGAATCGCGTGTATTAATTTTTTCGTTCAATGCGATTTCTAAATCGAAAAGTGGCGCGTGACTTTGACTTGCCGTTGCCAGGAAATGATTATAATAAATTATTTATTTATTTTGGGTGGGGATTGGTCTAAAACCTCACCACGTATTACCAGGGGTTTTAAAAGTTGCTAAAAAACATCACGTGAGTAATGGACGACCCCTAGGACATACATTACGTTTTTACTAGATATTGTACGTATTGAGAAGATTTTAACGTAATAAGACTGGTCGTGCTTTTGGGCGAAACCATTGGTTTTAGTGGTTTATATAACCAGCAATGGAGGTTGTTGGCTTCTTTAATACGGCATCTAATTCGATTTGTCAACTCGTTCAATTAATTAAATATTACGAGCAATTAAACTTACCTGAACAAAGGAAGCTCTATGTATGCTGTCAGAGCATATGATGGAGACGATCTGTTCAGTTTCCACGTAGTTGGCAACCTTGCCGCCTGGTTCGATACCCCGACGATTGTACCTAAGAGAAATACAATTAAATATGTAGCCTTTATTTCAATTAAACTATTTGTAGGCAGTTTTGAATTGACAAGAAGTTGGTCAGTTATTCCGTAAGAGTGAAGCCACACTGCTCCATTGTATCGCGTTGCGACGTCACCAGTAGTGCTATTCTGTAAAAATCTCACCGTGATAACTTAGGTGAAGTGAGCTGCCAATAGTGTCAATCCTTAGCAAATGACAGCTCACTTCACCTAAGATATACAGTGAGATGGTTACAGAATAGCCTCTGGTCACGTGAAGAATCGACCAACCACTTGGTGATGTCCCGAAATACGCGATGGGCATTCGGATCACGGCCCTAGTGTTTCCGCGTCACAGCGCAAGATTTGGCCTCATTTAGAGCCCTGATGCATTCACGCTGCGACGAAGCAACGCAACAGAGCAGTGTGGCTTCACTCTAAGTAGAAGCTAATTGGCGTTTCGTTGGCTTTACAACAACCAGTCTTACAAAGGGGTATCATGTTAGGGCTCCCACACAAAACTGCGAAATCGCATCGCGTTGCTAAAATCTGCGAGCTCGCAGATTTTTGCAATGCGATGCGAATTCGCAGTTTTGTCTGGGAGCCGTTACCCAGTAACTGCGTAGTGGAGGTCAGATTTACTCCCCCCCGACCCTTGCTCGATAACGAGGTGCCAGCAGTTGTTGCAGCTGAGCACGTAGCTTTAAATTCCCCGACTAATAATCATGATCAAAACTTTGATCCAGCCCGTCCCATCCTTGATGTCCTCCCTCCGGTTGACGCCCTAAGCCGAGGTTCGTACCCCACAGGGGGTGCCCTTTTAGCGAGCGTTCACCTAGTTTTAATTAGCATAGTTGAATAACCCCTGGCTGGAGATTTTAAGTGTAGTAGCTTAAGGCTCCGTGCCGCCGCACCGCACGAAATCACTGATTTTGATCAATTTTGTTTATTCGTTGTGAGAAAGGGGACGAGAATTTAAACAAAATTATTTGTGATTTGAAAAGTCCAATTCTTCGTCTTGTACATAGGGGAAAGGGATTTTTGAAATAAATTAAGGATTCGTGGGAAATCACTAAAATTCGCAACAAGTTTTCCAAAAAATGACGCGAGACTGACGTTTGATCGTTTCGTTAGAAGAAACTGCTTTTGATGTTGAAAATTAAAAAATATCATCAACATCATTATATGGTCTACTTGTACATAGGGGAACCACTTTTTTCAACTTTCATACAAAATATAGCAGAAAAAAAATGTTGAAATAACGTAACTTTCTCAAAACTTCAAGCCAAATAAATATTTTTTTCTAATACTTAGAAACACTTTTAAGAAATTTAAAAAATTATATATTAATTTTAAGTTAATTGTTTAATAGAATCTAAATTTTATTTTATAAATAAACAATTACTTCATTACGTAAATAAATGGCAAAGTGAACTATATAAACGATCGCGGAAAATCTATTCCGTCAGTAGCGAACGGGCCTTCCCAGCGTGAGGACGTATCACTTTGCGTCGCAGCACGCACACACGCACGTACGTGTCCGATGTTAACATATTCCAGAAATTGTACGTCGACTACCACATTTTGATCCGCATTTTATTTTAAAGTACTTTGCTTGTTTTTGAAGAACATTCAAATTTTGCATGCCTGGCAATAAATAAAATACCGGTGTACGTGTGTTCGTAATTCTTCTTATCCTAAACGGCTTGACTGATTTAGATGTTTTTTTTTTTTAAATTCTTTTTGTGTAACTTGGATGGTTCATAACTATAGTTGGACTCGCGTGGCGCTGTTGTCGCAGGACAACATCTGCCTGCTGGGTTCACTAGTTATATTTTGACTTTAGATTTCATAGTTTTGAATGATTTTTGGTAGGGGAAAAAGTTATGGGTTGGCGTCACCGATATGCCCGCGCCGATATGCTGTTGTAGCAATAAGTGAAGTATTTTTGGAACGAAGTTCTTTAACGCTACTGAAGACTACTTTAAGTCAAAATAAAGATCCAAGATGACGGCTGCGAACATTTAAAAATATTTCGTCATGGGTATCGTTTTCATAGTTTTCGAGGATGCTAAAGCTGATAGTGAGGTCAAAATATAAATCCAAGATGGCGGCTGTGACAATATTCAGATTTTTCGTCATAGGTGTCTTTTTCATAGTTTTTGAGGATTCTAAAGCAGATTTTGATGTCAAAACGTAAATCTAAGATGGCGGCTGCGAAAATTTTCACATTTCTTCATAACATCACGCCATCAATTTCAAAGTGTTAGGCCCTTTGAAATTGATGGCGTGATGTTATGAAGAAATCTCATTTCCGCAACTTTTTCGCGCAAGTGGGTTCGCGCAAGTGTCTTTCGCGAAAATGTCTTTCGCGCAAGTGTCTCAGATCCCTTTATGGATACTGGTGCCAATTCTCTTGTCACAAATTAATGCCTCAAAACTAGACTAAAAATCACCAAAAAAGTTTCGTTCATTCCTGTCAAACGATGATTTCCCATCGTGAAATAATTATAGAATATATTTTATTTTGACAGCACTAAGATGGCAATATGGTGCCGATTCTCTTGTATACCGAACTAAACTTACTAAACTATCACTAAAATTCCTTACTTTTGGCTATGAAAATCTTGAAGCAATTCTGCAACAAAAATTTTCTAAATTAAATTTAAATATATTTTGACACACTAAAATTATATTTGACAATCTCGAGTCCACGTGGTACTTGTTTGCCCTACCCCGTGAATTTTTTTTAGAGCTGGAGGCGCACAGGGGGCAGCCTTGACGTTTTATATAAAATTTTTACTTTTTGTAAGGAAAATAAGAAAAAATATTACCTACATGTAGAGTGTCAGGGGTTTAAGGGTTTTATAAAGGGGATCGAAATTCTCATTATTTTTGCGATTGGACGCACCATTTTCGAGATATATGCAAAAGAAAAAAAAAAGATACAGTACTGTTTTTTGCACCTGAAGCGAGGTGTTGGTGTGAATTTTAGTTCAAGATAACTAATTTTGTTCCGCACCTTTTTAATCGCGATTAAAAATAGTCAGATTTAGTTAGACATGGGTACCGATTCTCTTGTACACCGAACTAAACTAACTAAACTATCACTAAAATTCCTTATTTTTGACTATGAGAATCTCAAAGCTATTCTGCAAAATAAATTCTCTAAATTTAAAAATAATTTTGACACATCTAAATCGAATTTGACAACCGCGACTCCACACGTGATACCTAACCACGTGAATCTTTTTAGAGACGGAGGCGCGCAGGGGGGGCAGCCTCGACGTGTTTTATATGGATTTTTCACTTTTTGTGTGGAAAATAAGAAAAAATATTACCTACATGTAGAGTGTTAGGGGTGTAAGGGTTTCATAAAGGGTGTCAAAATTTTAATTATTTTTGCGATTGGACACACCGTTTTCGAGATATAAGCAAAAGAAAAAAAAAAATCAATACTGTTTTTTCATCTGAAGTCGAGGTGTTGGTGTGAATTTTAGTTCATGACAACCAATTTTATTCCACAAGTTTTTAGTCGCGATTAAAAATAGTCATATTTAGTTAGAAAATCTAAATTTTAGTTTAAAAACGTCAAATTCAGAATAGCAAAATTGCCATTTTCACTAAACTAATATCTCAGTGCCATCTTAGTGCTGTCAAACTAAAATATAGTTAAGTTGTGTCACTTTAATCTATTTCAGAATGGGCAATAGTTTAGTAAACTAGACTAAAAATCACCAAAATTTTGTTTTATTCCTGTCAAAAGATTCTCTTGTCACAAATGCCTCTAAACTAAACTAAAAATCACCAAAATTTTGTTTTATTCCTGTCAAACGACGATTGCCCATTCTGAAATAGATTAAAGTGACACAACTTAACTATATTTTAGTTTGACAGCACTAAGATGGAACTGAGATTTTCATTTAGTGAAAAAAGCAACTTTACTATTCTGAATTTGACGTTTTTCACTTAAAATTTAGATTTTCTAACCGAATCTGACTATTTTTCGCGATTAAAAACGTGTGGAATAAAATTGATTGTCATGAACTTTAAATTCACACCAACACCTCGATTTCACATGCAAAAACAGTACTGAATCTTTTTTTTTTCTTTTGCTTATATCTCGAAAACGGTGTGTCCAATCGCAAAAAATAATGAAAATTTCGACTCCCTTTATAAAACCCTTAAACCCCTTATACTCTACATGTAGGTAATATTTTTTCTAATTTTCCATACAAAAAGTGAAAAGTTCCATATAAAACACGTCGAGCGTGCGCGCCTCCGGCTCTAAAAAGATTCACATGGTTAGGTATCACGTGTGGAGTCGCGATTGTCAAATTTGATTTAGATGTGTCAAAAATTTTCTTAAATTTAGAGAATTTATTTTGCATAATTGTGCCGATTCCCTTGTTCACAAACTAAACTAAATTTAAGTGCATCTTTTTCTTTCTATTTCATTAAGAAAAGGACAGAAGATAAATTTTAGTTTAGTCCTGTCAAATTAATCAGCGCTTGACGTTAATTGACGTAATTTTAGTCGGCAAGTTTTTAATCACATCTAAACTTGTATGGGTGGTGATTAATTTGACAGGACTAAACTAAAATTTATCTTCTGTCCTTTTCTTAATGAAATTGTAAGAAAAAGATGCACTGAACTTAAATTTAGTTTAGTTTGTGAACAAGGGAATCGGCACCAATAGCTTTGAGATTCTCATAGTCAAAAGTAAGAAATTTTTGTGATAGTTTAGTTCGGTGTATAAGAGAATCGGCACTAATCAAAATTTTAGGTGAGAAAAGTCAAATTCAGATTGGTGCCGATTCTCTTGTCACAAATGCCTCTAAACTAAACTAAAAATCACCAAAATTTAGTTTATTCCTGTCAAACGACGATTTCCCATTCTGAAATAGACTAAAGTGACACAACTTAACTATATTTTAGTTTGACAGCACTAAGATGGCACTGAGATATTAGTTTAGTGAAAATGGCAATTTTGCTATTCTGAATTTGACGTTTTTAACCTAAAATTTAGATTTTCTAACTAAATATGACTATTTTTTTATCGTGACTAAAAACATGTGGAATAAAATTGGTTGTCATAAACTAAAATTCACACCAACACCTCGACTTGAGATGAAAAAACACTACCGAATATTTTTTTTTTCTTTTGCTTATATCTCGAAAACGGTGTGTCCAATCGCAAAAATAATGAAAATTTCGACACCCTTTATAAAACCCTTAAACCTCTAACACTCTACATGTAGGTAATATTTTTTCTTATTTTCCACACAAAAAGTGAAAAATCCATATAAAACACGTCGAGGCTGCCCCCCCTGCGCGCCTCCGTCTCTAAAAAGATTCACGTGGTTAGGTATCACGTGTGGAGTCGCGGTTGTCAAATTCGATTTAGATGTGTCAAAATTATTTTTAAATTTAGAGAATTTATTTTGCAGAATAGCTTTGAGATTCTCATAGTCAAAATTAAGGAATTTTAGTGATAGTTTAGTAAGTTTAGTTCGGTATACAAGAGAATCGGCACCAATAGCGAATTTTTCATTTTCACTAAATTAATAACTCATTCAGTTGCAAAAACTGTACTTTATCTTTTTTCTGTTCTTTTGCTTATATCTCGAAAATTGTGTCTTATCGCAAAAATAATGAAAATTTCGACCCCCTTTATGAAACCCATAAACCCATAAAACTCAACATGTAGGTAATAATTTTTCATGTTTTCCATACAAAAAGTATAAAATTCCATATAAAACAGAATTGTTATAAATATACTAAACGAATATACACAAACATTCCAGACTTATATCATAAGCGTACCTACGTAACTTAACAAAATACCGTCTATAGGATCAAAACTGTTTAAGCGATCACTACGCTGGATGTTTAGGCGTGTGTGCGTGAACGGTGCACACAAACATAGCATCGCAAGAATTTACCTAAACTCTGTCGAGTGAAGTCACAGCCAGGAGCCTTAAGGCACCCACAAGAAAGCCTGGTTAAGTAGTCATGATCTCAGAGGTCAACTAAGAAATGCACTAACTAAAAAAAAAAAAGAGGTCAGATAGGCAGTCGCTCCATGTAAAATGCTGGTATTCAGCTACATCCGGTTAGACTGGAAGCCGACCCAAATATAGTTAGGAAAAGTTAAGGCAGATGATGACTAAAATGTCAGATAGTTCTATGACTCTAGGACGACTTTCCAATAAGATTATTATCAAGGTTATATGATTATGGAAACTGATAATAATTATAATGTGTAATGGATCCATTTATTTTTATCTGGAGTACGTTAAAGTCTATTTATTTTGTACTACAGTGTTAACAGCTTGATAATAAATGATAACAATTCTTTGAATTTATCACTGAATCACCATCGTTTGATGATGAATGGGAACATAATCCTGTTGCGAAAACCATATCGGAAATTCCGTTCGTGTAGATATTGGAAAACAAAAAGAAAGCAATGAACTTAGGATGAGCGTCAATTTACAGAAAAAAAAAAACTGGCCAAGTGCGAGACGGACCAACAAACAATATTTAGCAGAAAATACCGAAAAAAAAACACGTTTCTTGTTTTTTTTTCCGGTATTTTTTTGTTATAGCGTCAATAGAAATACACAATCTATGTAAATTTCAAATGTCTACCTGTTACGGTTCATGAGATACAGCCCGCTGACAGACAGACGGACAGCTGAAGCTTAGTAATAGGGTTCCATTTGGCACACTTCGGGTACGGAGCCCTAAAAATCGAAGGAAAGAGACGTGCTCCCAACCGCACTACTGGGTCCGCGATGTGGTTTAAGGCCCACTAGTACTAGCATTAGAGTGCATTATAGGCTATAAATTATTATTTATTTTTATTTCATAATAAAAAATATTAAATATTATTTTGACCTCTAAGAACAAAATAGTAATATCTGTCTGTTGCTCGATCGACCCTTTAACAGAACATAGTGCCCATATTCCAGCAGAGCCTGGAAAATTGCGGAAAAGTCGTACAGACAACATTTATAAAACTGCTCAATGAGGCACGATATTCGGCTAAATATTATACTAGCTTCCGCTGGCGGCTTCGCCCGAGTGATATCTTTAAAAATTATAGCCTATGTTACTCTGTGATAATATAGCATTCTACACGTAAGAGAATTTTTAAAAATTTTGTGTTTATTCATTACAAACAAACAAACATACAAAAAATCAAATCTATTCTCTTTATAATATTTAGAATTTTGATTCTTTGCTGCTGAAATCCAGGTACAAAAAACTATTTAAATCCATGAAACTACGTTCTGACTTCTGACGCCAACAACACGACGTACTTTAAAACTCCCTGCATTTTAAATTTACTCACCTCGTTCCAGCTTGGTATCTCGACCGCCTCGATATAAGTCCCAGCGTGAAGGTTTCATCGCAGGAGTTCGCATTGGTTAGCGACTCCGTATTCAGAGGGTTGGCATCCGCTGGCTCTACTGCTATTTGGGACAGGTGGACGTAGCCTTGGATGATTGGAAGCACCCATTGGTCGCAACCTGGACTCTGTTGAAAATGAAGAGATTTTTAGATCAACAAGACGTGGTAGAGAATGTGTGCTTTTATAATTTCTAACGTCCACGTCACGGCACCACGATAACACGGAAGTAATATGTCGGTGGAGGTCTACCCGGCTTGGGCGGAGCATCGCCGTGTCCTCGTGGAGGCGATCGGCGGCGGTGATCTCTCGCGTTCGGCCCTGGTCCAGGCCATGGTACGGAGCGAGAGGCCATGGGAGGCAGTCATCTCCTTCTGCAAAGCAGTAATGCTCGTGAAGGAGGAGGTGGAACGCGTGAGGGAGAGGCAAATTTCGCGCCCTCACGCCCCTAACCGCCGCAGGAGACGCCCTAGGCGTCGGGAATTCCCGGCTACCGTAGGCGCGGGCTTGCGGACGGTGAGCAATGGCTAGCCGTCCGGTAAGGACCAGGCCCGGGTCGACAGCGCGTTGTGTTCCACGCGCGCCTCAAAGAGATGTCAGCAGAACTGACGGGGTCCGCTAGGGCTGAGGCCTGCCGGGGTCGCAGGAAAGTCCGAAAGGGATACCGTGGCCCCTGGCAATACAGGCAACTGAAGGAACACGGGTGGGTTTTAGTCAGTAAGAGTCGACTCGCCCCTCCGCTCCGCCCAGAGCGGGAGAAGTTATTTGATAATTTCCCACCAAAAAAAAGGGATTAATATGTATGGACATAATTATGAAGACGCTTTTAAATTTCCGTCCACGATAACGTTATAACGTGCACGTTTTTCCATACAATTTTATGGGCGTGGACGTCCGCGATAATATCGTCGCGATAGAAATTGTGAAAGTGCATATTCAGATATAATAATATTAACAAAAAATCCCAGGTTAATATCATGTGTTCAATATCTAACTTCATTGTAAAATTTGTAAAGGTGGATTTAATTTAGACTAAAAGAAAGAAAAAGTATTTATTGTGACTCGCACAGGAAATTACAAATTAAAACATAAATAAAAAAATTAAAAACATAGTAAAATTAAAATAAAAGCAGAAAGTCCTGTACGAGGCCAAAAGGCTTCTATCTCAGCATGATGCTACGACATTTAAAAATAAATGTCGCAAACGAAATTCTTCTTGTGTCAACAGGTGATAGAGCATTCTTTCATTTGTTTTTATCCATACTAAAATGTCAAGAATATTAAAAAAAAAACTATTTTCGTTTGGTCTAAACACGCCTTAACGAGTATGATTCGCTTTAAAAAATATACAAGCAGCCGAATTTTCGTCGTAAAGCCTCTTGCTGTCACTTCAAGATTTATTGTAGCGACAAAAGGACTTTTGAGATTGTCTTAAAGCCGACTGTCGTTTGAATTCAAGGGTAAGAGGATACTTTGGGATTGTATCTTCGGGGATATTTGAGTGTCAGAACTTTGTGTTAGTGTGTTTGAAAGTCGATTTCAGGAATCGACCTAGTTTTAAATCTACAAATAATTATGTAACTTGGGAACCGTCCATAGATTCAATTGGGATGTATGCCATGTTCCTTGTTATTTGTTAATGGTGACGTAATATATTAAATTTATTTTTTAAATACATCAATGGCCATACAACAATGGCGTGCAACACGAGTACCAGATCGCAATATCAGATTAAAAAATAATATGCTGCTCAATCTTCAAATAAATCTTAAAATAAAACAGTAACAAAACCTCAGTTGGTTAATCTAATTAACTCGCCCAAAACGCAATTAACTACACCTTACATAATATTTACTTTACAATTATTGCGTTTTCGGGCGATTAATTCATGGTCAAAGTAATTTTGCGTTTTACTTTGCTTGAACTAAATATTAATTTTGGAGAAATAGTTTTCGATTTATGTACTGCAGTATTGCAGTACATGGCAACATGGACATCGCTAAGCGTCGTTTGATAACATCTAGTCTATTTAAAAATGGACGAAAGAGTCCCGCGACATCGCACGATGTCGGACGAAGTCGCGCGATTTTGGAGACGACATGAGTTCCCGGTTATTTTTCTTCTAGTAAATATGCGACTTGACTCACAAGTATCAATGGGATATTGGTCTTAGTTTCTTCTCTAGTTTAAAATAACACTTAAAATTTATGTTGAGCTTAAATTACTTACCCCAAGTGCAATAATATCCTTCAACATATGCTTATTCCAGAAGAACCGATCATCGACATGCTTCCACCATTTCGTGATGTCCACCACCGGTTTCCCAGTCCCAGCTTCCGACTCCAATATCTTCTCGATCTCATACTGCCTCTGGAGACTGTTCGTGAGGTCCAGGGTGCGCGAGTAGTAGAAACTTTCAGAGTCATCGAATATCTTGAGCAGTTCGTCTGTCAGACGTTTCTCGAAACGCTCCGCGATTTTCGGATCACGCTGTTTCTTTACTGATTGTTTTACCTGTGTGGATAAAATCACGTTGTAACTATTGCCATAAAAATCACGCCCGTATTTCTCGAATGAGGGGGTAGGCAGAGGTATACAGTGTGAGTCTTTATAATGTGCACATATCGAAATGAGGGAATCTATGGTTAATTTCGACGTCGACGGTATAATGAATGGGAATTATTTTTATATTCTACAGATTATTCAGCATTACAGTTTATTTTATTGTACAGAGACTTTCCTACGTAAATGTAATACTAAATTTAATAGTTAAAATTCATCTAATAAAATCTCTACATTACAATGAATAGAGGCAGATTAATGATGAAACCATACATTTTAGGGTTCTGTACCCGAAGGGTGGCAAACGGAACCCTATTACTAAGCCTCCGCTGTCCGTCCGTCCGTCCTATTTTTCATTTAAATAAGGGCGATTTACATTGATTTGCAAAAAATAACTTTGTAATTCACAGTATTTTGGAGGAGTGTCGTAGGTGGATAAAATAATACTCGGACTCCAGATTTGTACAGAATAATGAAGAATCATATTTATTTAAATAATGTTCCTGCTTATGTACTATTTACAACTATCAACTAACTAGTGAGACTACATATATTTACAAAAGGTTTGACCAATCAGATCACAGCACGTTGTTGCCTGTTTGATCCGCACGGTATCGCCATAGACGCGCGCGCACATCTCGTCGCGCTCTGACACCGCGGTTATAAATATATGTGACACACGCGCACCGGCATTCATCGAGGCGGCGTTGTCCAGTGATGGTGTGAGTGTAGTGCGCGCGTGCGGCAGAAGACAGGAGCGAAGCCCGGAGTACGTCTGGTGGCGTCGACAGTTCCTGTTCTGTGCTTCCTCTAACAGTTTCCCTGTTTCTGGTTCAGAGTGTCAAAAACGTGCTATGCCCAAAGTTCTTTTGAGAACTGGTGTGATCTAAGTTTCTTGGTATCAGAAGGTCAAAAACGTGGTGTGATGAGTGGTAGCTACAGTATCATTATGAAATACAAATTTATCTTTGCCAATTTAAAAATTTAAGATGAAAAATATTGTTTGTTTAGTATTTTTATTAATCTGAACTAAAAACCGGCCAACCGTACAATATTTGACACCAGGGATGTAACGGATATCCGTATCCGCATCCGCAACTGCGGAGCATCCGTATAAATTTTGATATCCGCAAAACATCCGCATCCTCATAATTTCTATGGGGATGTGACCCTACCTACGTTGTTCGCACAAATAGTGAATTTTTAAAACTCGCGCCGAGCTAAATGGGCGGGCCGATATGTGAGTTACGCGTTCCTATTGGCTGAATTCGCAATGTCCTTGTCCTATGACAGACGATCGGCTGCACGTGGCAGTGGTGGCACGACTTGTCACATGTCAAGTTTTTTGCAGGCGAATTACGCTACGGTAACCTACCAAATGATTACCAATAATACAAATATAAATAGTTACTTTAAAAAACAAGGGCTATTTTTTGTACTACATCCGCATCCGCACCCTCATCCGCATTCTCATCCGTTACAACCCTGTTTGACAATACATATTTTTAGGGTTCCCAAAATGACGAAATGATGTTTTCATGGTTCCTTGGCCGGTTTTAAACGAATTTAAGGATGATGATAGTATGCTAAACCGTGCCGATTCGGAGGCATGGATCACATCGTTACGTGATTTTACGTATTATTCGAACTTGTCTTAGATGCAGACACAGCACGGTGTGACATAAACTAGGTACACAGTACACTACATTACTCGAAACAAAATGATCATACCATTTTCATTGAGTGGATGGTAGTTTGAGCTTCATAGAAGCCACAGCTAGGTCCCGGCATCATCTATCATAGATTATCATTTAGTTGGATTATAAATGACTAGCTGCGCCCCGCGGTTTCACCCGCATAAGTCTCGAACCCGTGGGAATATCGGGATGAAAAGTATCCTATGTCCTAATCGTAGTATCTAAGTATCTAATGTACCCTAATTGCGTAACTTATTTTCGTAAACAATTTTGCCTAGTTTGTTTCATTTTGACAGTTCAACAACATTCATTGCGTTATTTAAGTTGTTGAGCCGTTTTTTTTTCTAACTTTAGAAGCAATGAATTAGCAATCTGCTTCAAATCGAAACAGATTGTGATTGTGTTGTATTACGCAATTAGGGTCATGGTCTACCCATGTGCCAAATTTCATCCAAATCCGTTCAGCCGTTTTAGCGTGAAAGCGTAACAAACAAACTCACTTACGCATTTATAACATTAGTTAGGATTCCAAATAAACTTTTTGTGCTGCATTCTTCATAATATTCTTTACCTAATCCTTACATATTATAAAACAAAGTCCCACGCCGCGTCTGTCTGTCTGAACGCAATGAACTCAAAAACTACCGAACGGATTTTCAAACGATTTTCAACAATGCATGGACGGAGTGACTCATGACTACTCATGAGGAAGGTTTTGGTGTATATTTAACTAATACACTTTTGTGGAAATTGGCTGAAATATGACGATTATTTTGTTGAATATGTCAGAAAAAATCATGCCAACTGGGAGCTTTATAGGCGTGTGCCGCGTAAACCTTGAGAGATAAATAAAATTTATATTCTACAGGATTGTACAACTTAAAAGTTCAACAAAAACTTCCGCGATGGCATTATGTCTATCTTCTAAGGATGACCCACAATAACCATTTTAATCTTTCAGAATTTGATAAAAATTTCATTGTTATTTCTGAAGCTATTTTGACCGGCATTATACTAATCCTTATCCAATAAACTATCTTATTTAAATTGAGCGTTTAATTTAGATTGAAATATGCCTTGACATCATTTCACTTAAATGAATGGTTTAAAAGATATCACAGATTCAAAATTACGCGTAACAAAATAATTATGGTTGACGGCAACGCGGGCGCGGTGGTAGGAGTCAATGACCTTTTCCTCGGCTATTAGGTATGTAATCCCGGTATCGGTAGTGCGTTCCCGTAGGATATTTTTCGACATCCACGCGGGCGAAGTCGCGGGCAAAAGCTAGTGGTTTATAAAACGCAATATCTCTGTCAGTCTACTAACCATTAGTATACATAATATCTCGAAACCCGGCTATCATATTTTTGCATATAATACAAAAACATATATAAAATCACGCCTGTAATACCCGAAGGGTTAGGCAGAGGTGTACCTATTGTACACTCAAATAATATAAGTAGGTATTTAAATTAAAAAATGTGTGGTTTTATTTTAGTAAGTTTCTATTTTAGTTGTGTTAGGTAGCAAGGAAAAGCAAACTTTAGTAACTCCTTATAATTACAATTAGGCGTAAAAACGCTAATTATTTAGTAATAAATAATTTCAACCTAATCAAACCTTTTTTGATTTGGTGGATTAATGCCAAATCGTAGCTTGATGATAGATAGTGCCGGATCATCACAAGAGAAGAATGCAGAAGTGCAGTATCACGTTTTATGAAAGCATTCTGTTGTTAATACAGTTCAAGGCAATTTCGATTGGCAATTAACCAAGCCATTGTAAACATTGTGTAACTATACATATAAATGTGTGTATGTCGACTTGTGCAATGGCTGATAACTAACTTGTTGTGTTTTAGTAAAAATTGGTTTAAAAAATATTTTTGTTTTATTAAAAATTCACATCATTTCTTATCAGATAATTTTATCTTTCTTAGTACATTTAAATCTAAAGACTATAATGTCAAGATGTGTGAGGCCATGGCAGGTTTGCGGAAATAAACACATTCAAGGATTTACTTTAGATGCAGTGCAGCATACAAGATACTAAACTTTGTCTAGTAAATGAAAAATTTAAAAAATAAATATTCTGAATAATACAAAATTCTTTGAATAATTAAATAAGCCTAGGTTTTCCTCTTCTTTATCATTATTACAATACGTATGTGAATAATTATAATAACTATTACTTCACTGATTTATTATTGCCTATTTTCCTGAAATTACTACAATAATTGTTTGCTTATATTTTGTAATGAGTTTATTACAAATGCTATGACAATGTATTATTGGATTAAAATACCAAATCTGGGGGCCTACCACAAGCTCATAAAGCAGTATTATTTTAATATTACTTCAGTGTGGGAAAGAGATGAAGCTCTACAGGACGTATAGCTCCACCTCTTTCTCCCACTGAAGTAATATTAAAATAATACTGCTTTTGAGCTGGTGGTAGGCCCCCTGGTTGTATAGGGAGTCAGAAAGTGAATCGTTCCCTTAGTTAGTTATTATGAGTCAATATACAAGATAAGTTTGAAAGTGGCGACAGTGATGGAAAATTTGAAAGGAAATTGTTTGGCTTGGTATGGGCAGGTGATGAGAAGGGAGGAAACGCATATGACTAAAAGAGTGATGAATATAAATGTTGATGGATGGAGCGAGAGAGGAAGGCTAAAGAAAAGATGAGATGGATTGTGTGAAGAATGATATGAAAGAGAAGGGAGTGAATGATTACGTCAAGGTTGACAGGGGAGAATGGAAGAAGAAAACGTGGTGTGCTGACGGAATATGGAACAAGGGCAGGAAGCTGATGATAACTAGATTAATACTAAACTGGTGACGATTTAATTTTTTTATTTCTTGAAAGCCCTCAATCATTTTTAAGTTTCTATGTTCATTTCAGGCCTGAATAATTATCTTTTGTAATAGATTAAGGTCATCAACATTAAATCTTTTTATACAAAGGTCCTAGTAGGTATTTTACAGACAGAAAATGAAGTAAACCAATTATCCTATATAATTTAGATCAGTTAGTGACCAATTCATGTTTCCTTGCTTGTTAGGCATTTCTGATACACAACTATGTTATATAATAATGCAGCTTTGAACATACCTGAGTAGCAGCCTGCTGTGTGGTTGTCTTGATGGTGTTACTGACGTTCTTCACAGCACCAACAGTTTTATTCAGGAATGCTGAGTTCTCAAACAGTCTAGCCCCTGGCATCTTCTTATTCAAAGACTTATTTGAACTTGCCACAACACTCATAGATCCGTGTTTTGTACAAGGAGACAGCTCTATCTCTTGATTCACAGGTCCCATATTCAAAAAGCATACTGATTTGATTTTACAAATTGAATGATGAAAATAAATTGTACCCACAGGAGCACTCTCTTTTATTATCATTAGACGTGGTTCAAATATATTGGTATGGTCTACCTTGCCTATTATTCCATCAGTGATGCCTAGGCACTCTATGTCTTCAATATCAGAGAGATCCCATGCTAAAACAAAGGATTACAATTACAATTTAAGAGTCATTTTAAATCGGTTATTTAACAAGAACATCACTTGCTATGTAAGAATTAAAACTTTATAACGTTAAGTAATTACTCTGCATCAAGTTTTTAGGAAAAACTAGGTCAATTATCACTGCAGTTGCCAAAAATTTATGGATTTTTATTATTCACCTGATCGGACTGAAAATGCCCCCGTTATCCTGTTCCACCATAAACTTGATTCATTTCTAACGAATATGTAAAACGACTCTGATCTAAATAATTCCATTTTGGCTAGATTTTTTACACGTTCAATACGTTTCGATTTAATTTCATCGTGTTTATTATTGTTGTATTTTGCACTAATTTGACGTTTCTTGAAAGGGGAAGGGGCAGAAACTAAAATAATTTTAGAAAGTTGGCATCATCACTTTTTGGTGCGGTCCACTTAGTCGATCGAACATTTTTGTATTTTGTAACAAAAATAGTTTTTGGCTGAAGAATTTGATTTAATTTATTAATTAAATTAATAAATAATGCATATGGATAGCAAATAAATAAAAAATAAATTGTTAAACAATGATCATAGAGGCAGAAGGAAGCGAACCTTTGCCGCGCTTTGACAGAAACACCACTACGTCATGTTGGCATTCCTGTCAAATGTACAAACTTCCGGTTTGAGAAAACGCTGCATTTTGTTGAGTTTTTAGCTAAACTTGAAGCTATTACGCCCTTTCTGCTACAAAATGGATTGGCAATTAACGTGTAGAGTGTGTCTAGAAACCGGGGACATGGTTTCCCTCTTTGATTGGGACGAAAATAACGAACAACTTGGCGACAAGTACACCTTCTGCTGCGGCGTGGAGGTATGTAAAAATTACCACATCAAAATGGTTGCGATGGCCACCCTATTTGATTTTTTACTACAATAATGTTGCTATATTGGTTTATTTGTAGTGGATTTCGGATTTTTTGCTGACATCCCAGAAGTTAAAAATATGGATGTTATTATTTGACTCGAAAGTAATTAAAATATAGAAATTGTGTTTTACATTTTAGGTGTCGAAAAATGATAGTTTGCCAACGCTAATATGCTTGAATTGCGTTGATCGGCTAACTTACGCTTATCAGTTCAAGCAGCAGTGTTTAACTTCCAACGATACACTGAAAGAATGTTTAGAGGAATTCAAGAAGAGTTCGGAAGCTGTATCAGGGGGAGGCAGCTCGTCCAAAGGTTAGAAATAATTTGATGGCTTGCTTAAATTCGGTGTGCATATTATTTCCCGCCAAAATATTTCTCCAGCGTCTGACAGGCGTTACATTTATGTGTTACAAATTAATTGTCCAAATCATAAAATAATTTAGACATCAAAATTACAACATGCTCCACCCACCAAATTCAGTCCACATTATTATTCTTTATTACATTCTAACCACAAAACATATTTTTAATCACTAGCAACAGACACAGAAACTATTACTATCAAGCAAGAGAATGGTCTGCTGCTGCAGTATGAGTTGCCCGTGGAACATGACCCTCAAGGTCAATGGACCCGCACATTGGTCAAGACTCCAAGCAGTGCAGTCGTTACTAAAGCTCCAGGACCGAGAAAGAGAGGACGGCCTCGGAAATATCCCAATGAGCAGGGACAGATTGGTATGTGAACTAAATTTTTTTTATAAGTATTGAAAAGATTAAAATAATATGTTCAGGAATCTCAAGTTGATTATTTATTTAATCATTACCCTAAATGCGTAATACACAATCAATCACAATTTGTTTCGATTTGAAACAGATTGCTAATCCATTGCTTCATAAGGTGGAAAAAAAAATCTGCTTGACAACGTAAATAACGCAATGAATGTTATTGAACTGTCAAAATGAAACAATTTAGTCATAATCGTTTACGAAAATAAGTTACACAATTAGGGTACAGAATGACGTAAAGCCTAATTACAGTGTATAGGCATATATTATTATCTAGTTGCAATAATTAATTGATGACTTGATTGTCATTATAATGCAAATAGCCAAAGCCTGCTATAACATACACATTGAAAAATGTTGATGCATAAGAATGGAAACAGACTAATCTTTACAAGTATTACCTGTGTGAGTTAACTATGCACCTGGTGCTGGGACATCACCCATACAGTACTGTTCATTACAGTATATGGGCCACATTCCAGCGAGATGCCTAGTTAACTTGCGTGGGTTGTAGCAACTCTTAACTTATTAATACAGATGGGACACTCCACAAAATCATTTAAATAAAAAGCGACTTGCTACGATACAATAAAGTGCAATTCTGGTCGCACAGCGCTAATTACCTATAGTTATATTCACCTAGAAGTTGTCTCTCTTTCTATTGCGTGACTCTTAGACCTTCTGACTATGTTATGCTCACTGAATTGACCCAACAAGACGGGCCCGCCGCGTACTTGTAGCTTCATACCTAAACTGCAGAGTGTCCCATTTGTATTCATCTGTGTTATTAGTCCTATAGCAGACCTAATCTGTGTTTGTAATTTATTTGCCAAACATGTAAACAAACACGAGTTTTAGGAAAAACAACTGTAACGCCTACACATAAGATTCAGTTTGTGCTACAACTTCATATTTTTTATGACTCTCAACAGTACCAGTCAGTCTAAAATCAACTTTATTTACACTTTCATAAAGTTGATGTTTGCTTAAGTTGAAATAACATCAATTGGAAATAAGGTTATAAATAGACTACCTATAGCAGACATTTTATTATAATTTGCTGCCTGTAACAGCTTAATTATACCTTAAACAGTCCAAAAAAAAAACAATAGAATTTTAATTGTTATCGATCTCCAGAAGAGCACCGGACTGTCAAGAGGTTATGTGTATTCTAATACAAATTTTAATTTTAAAGGCTGGTTTTAGTACTCAAAATTGCTGGTTTTAAAACAAACTATAAAATTAAGAAGTCGTCCAATAATGTCTTATTCACTATAAGTTAAGGGGATGACACTTAATTCACATGTTCTTTTTAAAAGTCAGCACTTGCACTACAGTTTAAGTTAATTTACTTTGCACTAAACTTACTCAAAAGGTTTTACCCTTTTTAGTCTTCGCACTAATTCAGTGTTGTCAAGGAGTTGAATCGCCTCAACATTCACGTGATGATGAAGTCTGTGTTCATGAGATGCTGCATATTTTTGTATAACTATGTTTACTACATCCATCTTGAGGTCCTGGTGGAGGTCACTCTTTCTAATGTACCAGGGCACGTTAACTATATCTCTTAGTACTTTGTTTTAAAAACATTGTATGATTTGACAATTGTTTTGGCTAGTGCAGCCCCACAGCTGAATAGGCAGAATAGCTACGTAGGTCCATACAGGCTATAAAACTTGTTTACTTCTTGACTATGATATTAAAATATAATTATGTTTCCTTTCATTGTCATCAACATAATTATAACATTCCACTACTGGAGTAAACTACAATTCACGCAGAACTGGTCTATACCCCCTCCTGCATGAACTGTTGGTTACTTCACAAATTACAAACTATAACACAACTATCTTCACTATTTATATTTTAGAACTATCACCATACCAACGCAAGAAACCCAAAAACCAGGAGAAGGAACCAGAAGCCTTGACCACACTCCTCGCAACTGGTTCACTGGATCTGAAGCAAGAACCCATAGATGAGGAAGAGGATGCGTTTGGTCACGATGGTGAGGGTCATCAGTATAACATTGGTAATGTCTTTGTTTTATTTTATGGTGTTTTTACATTGGGCGTATTTTATGACTGAATTATATGCGCTAAACTTCCATAGTTGTCATTATATTTCGCAAAAGTGATTGAGCACCGCCCGCATGCGGTTTTAACCGCAACCGCACCAGAGATTGCGGTCAATCGCATGCGGATTGCGTGGTTAGAGTAAAATGGTAATAGCAGTTTCATTAAAAGTTTGTGTTATGAAAACGCAGCTTCGCTGTCGTAAATACGCCTAATGTCGAAATACTTATTTAGACACATATTATTTGGTTATGTTGCTTATAAGACTGATCTTATAAGTAATCTAACTGGGTAGTAGAAGTCCATTTGTCTTTTACTTTATTTAAGCACTATTTTCAAATTTGTCTCTTTTTAATTTTTCCATACTTTCTTACCCTAGTTCCATAATTTTATTGTGTACAATTTATAAATACCAGCTACTGATTTTTTTTGTTAGGATCCTTCTCCGTCGCCCACACAACAACTTACCAAACTTTCACCACAATGGGTCGAGCCATTTTCGAGTATTTGCGAGACTAACGCACGGCAATTGATTTTTATATTATTATGTTTTCAGAATTTAGCGCAGACGATGATCCAGACTTTGAGCCTGCAGGAGAGGAACTGGAACATGAATCTGAGCCTGAAACTAAGGAGATGGTATTTGTAATTATTTTTATACCTGTAACAAAACTTCTTGTAATGGGAACAGCACTTATTAATTTTGTCATAGCAAAAAAGCCTAAGATACTTGATTTGCTATGCCATACTGAGCTTGTAAGTCTTATTAGAGTCAACTGCTGCCAAGAAATTACTACGAAAACAACAACATACAATAAAGTATATTATTCCATTTCCATTATAATACAAATTCTGTATACAGTGAACTCTCAGTTGGCAATGTTTCATGGTCACAAACCAAACTTGTTTAAAATCTGGCAGAGATACAATGCTAAAACATACGTTTTATGACCAATGTGTAGTATTCTTCAAGTTTATATATACATTTTAGCATCCACCACCCCGCAAGCGCGGCAGGCCCCGCAAGGCGCAGCATGAACCTAAATCCAAGCGTAAAACAGAAGATGGAGAAGATGTTCTTCTGAAAGAGACTATCATGGCCTTCTCGGAGCCCATCCCAGAACATATCTTGAACCCCAAGCCTAAGAAGAAGTATACATCCAAGAAGAAGTATACCTATGAGAAAACGTGAGTATGTTGCAAAGATAGTTTGATAGGAGTCACTATGCTTTTCAGGGAAGTATTGGATATTCTCTAGGATACAATGCCTGTAATTATTATAATTTATTTATTTAACAGACAGACAACCCTGGTCCATGCTGACAAAAAAACAAACAAAAACTTTTTCCAAAAAAAACAACAGACTTCCAAAAAACACTACAAAGTGAAAAATAACTTTAATTTCGGAAGTCGGTGACAAAAAATCTTTTTACAAAAAAAATATTTTTCACTTTTTAGTTGTGGTACCTACCCCACACAAATTCGAATACCACTACCTGCTATGTAAATAACACTGACAGGAAGTTATCATAATATATCATCCACATACTATGTGGGAAAAAATACGTATTATTGAAGCTAACTCAAAAACTACACAAGCAAAGTTACTAAAAATTATATGGGACCACCTCTGAAGTATGATCTACCAAACAAAAAAAGAATCATCAAAATCAATTCATAATTGGCGAAGTAATCGCGTAACAAACATACAAAAAAAAAAAAAGTTTGTGTGGTTTTATGACACCACGGTAAAAGTGAAACTTCTATAGGCACCGCCATATTGGCCTTGGCTGCTCTGACGAGAGCCTTTCACTTTATCCCTACTCCGCGGCCGACCGTCACGCGACATGCAACACACAGACGAAAAAGTTTGAGACAATGTCTCACTTTCACTTTTTTTTTTTTGATGACTTTAAAAACATACAGTCGAATTGAGAACCTCCTCCTTTTGGAAGTCGGTTAAAAATACTTAAAACATGTTATTAAAAATTATATCTTATAACCTACGTTAGTACCTATATACTAGGATGTTAGTAACAATGTGGCTTATGATCTATGTTAGTACTTAAACACTACGACAGACAGCGTTGTTTTGATGAGATGTCCCATTATGGGGCTCTCATCAAGCCTGTCAGCTATCACCTTCAGCACGCGTAGCATGACCACCGTAGAAACGAGTTTTGTCGACGGAAGAGTAGACAAAATGACTGATAAACAATCACAATTTCTAATTTTGTCTATTCTTCCGTCGACAAAACTGTTTGATGAATTTGTTTTTATCGAATTTGTTTTTATCGACTTTGTTTTTATCGACTTTGTTTTTATCGACTTTGTTTTTATCGACATAGTTTTTATCGACATAGTTTTTATCGACTTTGTTTTTATCGACTTTGTTTTTATCGAATTGTTTTTATCGACTTTGTTTTTATCGACTTTTTTTATCGACTTTATATTTATCGACTTTATATTTATCGACTTTGTTTTTATCGACTTTGTTTTTATTGACTTTGTTTTTATCGACTTTGTTTTTATCGACTTTGTTTTTATCTAATTTGTTTTTATCTTATTTGTTTTTATCTAATTTGTTTTTATCGAATTTGATTTTATCGAATTTGTTTTTATCGACTTTGTTTTTATCGACTTTGTTTTTATTGACTTTGTTTTTATCGACTTTGTTTTCATCGACTTTGTTTTTATCGACTTTGTTTTTATCGAATTTGTTTTTATCGACTTTGTTTTTATCGACTATGTTTTTATCGAATTGTTTTTATCGTCTTTGTTTTTATCGACTTTGTTTTTATCGACTTTGTTTTTATCGACTTTGTTTTTATCGAATTTGTTTTCATCGACTTTGTTTTTATCGACTTTGTTTTTATCGAATTGTTTTTATCGACTTTGTTTTTATCGACTTTATATTTATCGACTTTGTTTTTATCGACTTTGTTTTTATCGACTTTGTTTTTATCTAATTTGTTTTAATCTAATTTGTTTTTATCGAATTTGTTTTTATCGAATTTGTTATTATTGAATTTGTTTTTATCGACTTTGTTTTTATCGACTTTGTTTTTATCGACTTTGTTTTTATCGACTTTGTTTATATCGACTTTGTTTTTATCGACTTTGTTTTTATCGACTTTATATTTATCGACTTTATATTTATCGACTTTGTTTTTATCGACTTTGTTTTTATCAACTTTGTTTTTAAAGTCGATGAAAACAAAGTCGATAAAAACAAATTCGATTAAAACAAATTCG
The DNA here is from genome assembly GCA_963680765.1 of Agrochola lychnidis. Lineage (NCBI taxonomy): Eukaryota > Metazoa > Arthropoda > Insecta > Lepidoptera > Noctuidae > Agrochola > Agrochola lychnidis. The sequence continues at coordinate 7,412,229 of OY796869.1, read as the reverse complement.
ATAAAAACAAATTAGATAAAAACAAATTCGATAAAAACAAATTCGATAAAAACAAATTCGATAAAAACAAATTCGTCAAACAGTTTTGTCGACGGAAGAATAGACAAAATTAGAGATTGTGATTGTTTATCAGTCATTTTGTCTACTCTTCCGTCGACAAAACTCGTTTCTACGGTGGTCATGCTACGCGTGCAGGAGGCCATTGCCACTGCCACGCATTCAAGCGAGCAGAGACGCACTTTTCTTCTGTACGATAGCTGAGAAACTGTCGACTCGGGCTTTTGCGAACATCTTTGATGCACTGCAGCAACGCGGCAGCCGCATTAGCGCCCTGAAGGCGTTATTATATTGGACGAGCAGAGCACTCACGGCACGTTTGGTATAGAGAATCGGCTAGAAAGTTGACTTGTGTAGAAGTAGACTTGTCGTTCAATAGTTTTAATTTCTACTAAATAAAGTTGGTATGGTATGCTGAGATGGTTTGGTCATGTTGAGAGGACAAATGAAAGGAGACTAACAAAATGTATTGACAAGGCAGATGGGATTGGAAACGCCGGGGGACGCCCTAGGAGGACATACTGACCTTAATGGGGATGTTCTTCAGAAAGGCCAGGAGCGTAGTACTCGCAACCGGCGTGGGTGTATGACCGATGTATGAACGTGAACAAGGCAAAAGGAGTTTGTAAGGATCGTAGCAGGTGGCGTTCTGTAGTTTTTGCTTACCCCCATGGGAAGTAGGAGTGTATGTAAATAAAGTTGACGCCCCATTTACTAGATTTTTGTTGTACAAGCATTGTCATCAATCGGAAAATCGGAAAACTCGCGTTCGGCAATGCATATTTCGACAAATGGAGATGGTGATATGTTTGAGCAATCAGAAAAGTCTATCAAACGGTATAACAATTTGATGGAAAAGGTATGTTAAAGGGGGAAGCGTCAGGGTAGCCCGCGAAATTAAAATTTTCTTACGTTTTTTGCATTTTGCAGGTCAGTGTCAGGTTTTATGTTGATTAAAATATGATTCGCGGCCGTAACAAATATGGCTTTACTCAATTATAATCATTACAATCAGCAATACAACTCCGTAAGTTAGTAAAGGTGTCAAATATGTTGATTTCATGAAATAGTTGTCGCTTTCGTCTTAAACTAGAAGTTCAGCCCAGGAAAAGGACATTGTCAACTAAGTCTTGTGGCATTTTCAAAGAAACGGATCTTTTAAAGAACTGTGATCATCCTTTATCATTCCTAATACTCATGGAATATTTTTTATGTATTATTAAATCATATTTAAATTCTCTTTTACAGACACACGTGTGAGACGTGCGGCGCTTCATTCACGTCTAATGCGTCCCTACAAGCCCATATTCGTCGTCATTTAGGTATCAAACCATTCGTTTGCAGGTATGTTAAAACTATATTGAATTACAAATTCGACTCGATTTCCTTTCATGTAACTTCTTACAATATTTTATGGAGAAAATAAATATAATCATAAATCATTTAAGAAAGACCATACTTTGCAATATAATTATGATTCGACAAAATATGCCACCATAAGCATATCAATTTTAAAAAGCAGATAAAAATCATTTGTCTTATTACAAAAATATATTTAATTATGCAATTTATTTCATAATTGTTTTTCCATTACCATTTCAGTAAATCATTCATTATTGTTCATATAATTTAGTCATTGTTCACTTTTATGTATTTTACGAGATATGGGTGCGGGTGGGGTCTATTTGTATTTGGAATTAAAGTTTAAAATACTATTATTAAATAATATAATTATATTTATACCAAAATTATACATTACACCTGCGCCCATGTTTTATCGGCCGTTTCAGCACACGCTGTTTCAAGTTACAATATAATTAATACACAAATAAAATAAATACGTCCAATATATAACACATGGAAGAACGCACCCGCACCTGCTCTCGTTTTTTTTTTATTTTACAAATTTTGTTATCATTTTTGTTTTTTTTCAATAAACAATTTTTCATCTTGGAGCCTCTTGTTATAGATTCTATACTGAACAGATTAAAAAAAAAAAATCATTTGGGCTGACACACACTTGAGCAATGCATGAAGCTGCAAATGTAGGAAAACACTTTAATATTGAATAGAGATTCTATACTCAATGAAAAATTAAAAAAAAAAACGCGAAAATCTCCTATCGTGTGACTTTGGTTCGTACACGCTAGAATTTACTAAACAATGGTATCGAAACTTATTGTTTACTAAATACAACAGAACATCTTACAAACACAAATCCGAATTGTGTACGAATATATAGTCAAAAATTTCGTGTGTCTTACATTTTCTTAGCAAATTCTTAATGGAGAAGACCAATGACACGTCACATGTAGCTCAAAATTTTCTTGCAAATCCAGGCCTTTTAACTATAGTATTAAAACTCAAAATCTGTTACGTATAAAATCCGACTGACCCGCTGCATTTTGTACGCAGCGTTTGCGGGTACGCGTGCGTTCTGAACATGGAGTTGCGTCGTCACATGATGCGACACACGGGCGTGCGGCCGTACAAGTGTCGAGTGTGCGACCGACGGTTCGGGGACTTCGGCAGTCGGCAGAAACATGAGAGGCGAGTTTCCGTGCTGGGAGAGTGGGCGGGACTGTTTTGGCGTAGATTTCTTGGTAGAAGTGTATATTTTGTAGGGGAATATCTCTGTGCTCAACTAAAATCCTTGGAAGCTACTTTTAACCTGCCTAGCTGCCATTCATCCGGTTTCTCCGGAATTTTCCGCTTTGAAACCCTTCGTCGCCTGACTTAACGTCCCATTTTAGTGCAAAAAAGTGGATGTCAATCGTTAATGTCCAGAGTTTTCTGTTGCTTTCTCTAAAACGAAGTAGGCTTTATATAAACACGATCTTTTCGGAAACACCTCTGGACAAAAAACTTCAAACCGCACGAACAGTCCTTATCACACATCCCAAAATCCAAACAAAATTGACACAGCGTGTGCAGTTCTTCGATCGAGACGACCGACAAATACATGAATGGTAAACAATTCTGAAGAAATTTCTGCCTTAACTACAACGGTATAAGTCCTATTATCCAATAACCATACGATAGCGTCTGCGGTTTCGCGTGCGTGATGCGGGAGGCGTTGAAACGTCACATGCAACGTCATACCGGAGAGCGACCGTACAAGTGCCGGATTTGTGACCGACGTTTCGGAGATTACGGGACAAGGCAGAAGCATGAAAGGTATGCTATAGTGAGCTTTATTTGTTAAGCAATAAGGTGGAGATCAGGAATGTAGACGAGAGTTATTAAGATGTTACTAGGCCGTGGTGTTTTGGTGATGAAAAGGTCGGACTTCTTCAGAAAAGGTAGTACAACGAGTTTTGTTATACATATTTAGTTTTCTGAAAATGTATTACATTGGTAAGCAGAGTTACGATTAGGGAATGCAATCCCGAAAACTGACACGAGATCTCGCGAGATCGAGATCCCGCGAGATCTCGTGTCAGTTTTCGAGATCAATCCTCAAGCATAATATGACGTGATCTCGGTCGAGATTGACGGGATTGGGCGGCAGTAGTCAGCGAAGCTACACACGTCCACTAGGTACGCGAGCGATGCGCTGATTGACGGCTGGGAGCTATTTCCAAAATCACCCCTAGAACTAGACTTTTTCTGCATTTGACTCACGGTGATCTTTTATTGTTTTTGTTGATTTCCAAAAAAGTACGGGTAATTAGTGAGTTATATTAAAGAATATTATTTTTTCTTTCAATTAATATTTTTTCCTCGGTGGTCTAGTGGTCGCAAGCGCTATTGCTGAGCATGAGGTCCTGGGTTCGATTCCCGGGTCGGGCAAAGTGTTATTGGGTTTTTCTATCTGAAATTTCTCAGTAGCAGCCCGGAGTCTGGATTTGTGCCCGGTTGATGGCAATAGGCTCGCCCCTATTACATGGGACTTAAACACAACTGCGAAATGTGGGTGTACCTGCTACAGGGAAACCTCTGCCCAACCCTTCGGGGAAACAAGGCGTGATGTTATGTTTGTAATAAAGTTGTTTTCTTTCAATTAATATTTTATCTTAATTAACTTAACCTCATAATCCCAACCAAGCAGTTTTCATCGCTTTTTAGTCATTCGAATTTAACAATATTTTTTTGAAAATTATGCGAGATCTCGAATTTGCGATCCCGAGTCGAGCTTGCATTTCCTAGTTACGATATATCTTTACCATGAACTTACACATGACATAAAATCACGCTAGTTTTCCCGAAGGTTAGGCAGACGTGTACCATTGGGGTAAGGCATATCCAATCATTTTGAAAACAAAATCCCGTGCACACGACCCTTTTTTTTTCGTAGGTAAGCGATACTATAGCGGCCAAGCGCTGCAAGCAAGAATAGTCCTTACAGTGTACAGATATGCGTTTCTTCGATAGTAACTATAAATAGTACATCCACGTCTCGCCAGTTATGTTAACTACGAATTTTGTATTGATAAAACATGCCTTGAATCAGTTTCCTATTTTATTTTCATATTGATAATCAACTAAGTTTCAATTTAATTTAAATCTAAGGAGCTCCTGGCTTAGTAATAATAGCCATACAGCTTTACATACCGAGACTCCTCCGTGCCTCGGAAAGCACGTTAAGCCGTTGGTCCCGGCTGTCATTCGTGGATCTTTGACAGTCGTTACGGGTCGTCAGAAGCCCGAAAGGCTGACAACCAGTCTTACCAAGGGGTATCGTATTACTCAGTAACTGGGTTGTGGAGGTCAGATAGGCAGTCGCTCCATGTAAAATACTGTCATTCAGCTGCATCCGGTTAGACTGGAAGCCGACCCCAACTTAGGAAAAGGCTAGACAGATTGAATCAACTAAGTTTCAATTAAGTAATTGACGTAACTTATTTATTTTTAAATTACCTAATATTATGAAGTCCAATAAAAAGTGACCAAACTGTTTTTAATCGTTCTCTATGTTAAACAGGTTACACATGGGAGTTCGTCCGTACCAGTGTTCGCTGTGCGGCAAGTCGTTCACATACTCCTATGTACTGGCCAACCATATGCTGACTCATACTGGGGAGAAGAAGTACTCGTAAGTATACCATTATACAATTTAGATTCATATCAGAATTCCGACTAGCCCCCGCTTTTTATAATATGACCATTCAGTAAATCATATCTCTAAAAGACTGTCTGAAACCTGCATAGTTATGACTCATTTACAAGAGATTCTCAAATTTCTATTTATAGTTTTTTTTTTTATCACAGTTCGCCTGACGAGTCACGTAAATTGCTGACTGGCTAAAATTAAATAGACCCGGAGTAATGCCAAACTCAGAACTTCGAAACATGTATAGATAGTGCAATCCACGAAGACGCGCCCCACTCCGCGATGACTGTACTGTAAGCTGAACTCTAGTACGGCGCGGACCGGAGTAGGGCGCGTCTTCGTGGATTGCACTATCTATGTTTCAACTGAAGTACTTTAATGGTTGTAATGTAACTATTTCTCGCGGTTATTAATAAGGGGGTTATTGTTCGTGCTTATAAAACACAAGTAGTGCCTAGTCAAACGAAGACTTACTAAACCTACAAGCAGTTATCTAATCAATTCATTTTCCTGCCACAGTTGCACGCCCTGCAACAAGAAATTCACCAAAGCTCACCACCTCAAGTACCACAACAAGGTACATCATAAAGAAGTTTACATCAAGCAACAGTTAGAACTCGAAGCTAAGAAGATGCGCCAACAGATCAACGTGACCGGACTATCGGGTGTCATCTCTGGACAGATCGTGGACGGGACGCTGCAACTGATACACGCGGCGTCAGAAGGTGAGATTATGACATACGGTAAGAAACAATATACATTTACTTAAAACCAAGACAATGCATAAAAAGTAAAAAAAACCGGGTAAGTGCGAGTTAGTTTAATCTCTATACTAGCTTTTGCCCTCGGCTTTGCCCGCGTGGAGGTCGGATTTTATTCCCGGGGAACGTACTATCGGGATAAAAATGATCCTATGTGTTAATTCAGGTTATAAACGTATCTGTGTGCCAAATTTCATCCAAATCTGTTCAGCCGTTATTGCGTGATTGAGTAATAAACATGCAAACTTTCACATTTATAATAATAGTAGGATAAATAAATATCATATAATATATACAGGATGGCAGGGACATCGACGCAAAAACTGTTACCATGGCAAAAAAAAAATTGCTATTTCATAGAAAAGTGCAATACTCACGCGGTTAAAATGTATGGAACAACTGATGTATTTTTTTAAATAACCCAACGAAAAATTTCAACTCAGGCCGTCTTATTCCAAAACACGGTCTAAATTTGGTACTGGAATTAGTACTAGCTTTAGTCCCATGACTAAATAAAACGTTATTATAAAATGAAGTTTATCTATAGTTACTGAACTATCTATGGTACTAAAGTTAGTCCGTCGAGTCCCCTAGTTTATCTTTGGTACTTATTTATTTGACGTTTGCGTTGATTAATGTTGTGTATCAAATAATACAAAAATCGTTAAAAATGGATATTAATATGGTTATCTTGATGGATTTTGAAGATTTGGATATGCTGGAGACGTCTCGGCATCGTCGACGACGATCGTCGTCGTGTGAATCCTTTTGAATTGAGTGACGAAGATTTTAGAAAAAGTGTAGGTTCACAAAACGTTTTGGAGAAAAACTAGTGGATTTTTTACATGAGGATTTATCCCACGACCCTCGAGGATGCTCATTGAGTCCTGAAGTGCAAGTGGTTTGCACATTACGCAACTAGGCTCGCCATTAAGTATGTAAGTACCTAACCTTGGTCAATACTAACCTAACATTTGACAAAATCCAAATAATATACTAATATTATTGTTTTATTCGTAGATTCAAGACGATACAGCTGATTAACATGGTGTGTCTCAACTAGTTTTCAGCAAAACATGTAAAAACTCGTCACGGATGTCCCGAAGATTTATAAAATGCCTATTACTCAAAATAAACAGGAGGAAAGCATTAGGAAATTCCGCTGTATTGCTTATTTTCCTACAGTAATTGGGCCAATAGAATGGACACATATTCACACACAAACACATTTCCTACATAAATAATGTAAAGTATCTAAAATCGATCAATTTTAATTAAATGTTATATGAACTGTATATGAAATTTTATTTACCAATGCATTGCTATCGTAGTCATTTAACATCACGCCTGTTTTCCCCGAAGGGTTAGGCAGAGGTGTACCATATAAGTAGTACACCCACATTTCGCCAGTTATGTTTATCTCATGTAATAGGGGGCGAGCCTATTGCCATCAACTGAGCACAAATCCAGGACCCAGACAACTTCAATGACGTGAGGAGCAATCATCATTATTTCTAAGTCCTCAGGAGAAGGTGATGGTGGTTTTTCGCCACAGGTGTCTTTGTTTGTTCCCTTCTTTACGTAGATAAGTTGGATTCAACTCGCGAACAAACCATGTCACAGTAAAGCTCAACACACACACAAGGCGGGGTTGTCATTTGTCGGGCGCGGGTCAGAACGGCAGTACGGCGGGCTTGTATATATTGTAATTCCTTGTTGTATTATATGGATGTCAGCACATGAATTTTGGCCGGCTGGAGTTGTGTTTAGATGTTACAAAGAAGCACCCATGACCAAAACTAAACTCCCATGTGTAGTGTGAATACGTTTTTGTTGTTTATACTTGGGTGTACACTGAATTTATTTATGAGTCTAAGGTATTTATGTAAAGGTTCTTTTATCACTAGAAACAAATGATATACCTACTCGCCTATTATTATTGTACCACTGTTTCAAAAGCATTTAAAAAAAACGAAAGATTTCAAATGTTTTTATTTTAATTTTTTCAATGTAAATCTTATATAACTAAAAAAAATACTACACGTAAACAATACATTATAACCAATATTCACAAGTTCACACGAATAGTCGACGTCATGTATCACGCACTATCCGCGAACTTAGGAATCACCATTTCACCTCTCGCCCAGTCTTCATGAATTTCGATAGATGTTTGTAAGTACAGCAGCGTTGACCTGGTGCTGTACTCAGTGCCGCACTTTTTACGAAAACCACACTTCTTCTTTTCTCGATCTTGATAACCCTTGACGTTATTGTGATAGTCATCAGCTCACTTATAATAGCATTGTTATTTCAGTCATTCTGTTTTTGTAAAATTACTTAATTTATGTAGATAGCCAAAGTAAACAAACAATAAAATTAAGACATAATTGACGTGACATCTTATCGTTGACATTGACAATTAATCAGCCATGCATTCCGTTGTAAGAAATATGTATCAAAGAGAACTTATTTCAATGTTAATAATAAAATATAAGTTGGATAGGTATATTAAACATCTTGTTTTAAACAAAAAACATGGTAAATATCCCGTTGTAAATAACTTGTGTTTTTAATTGTTGTAAAAATGTTTGTGCTCGCGAGGTCTACTGTTCGCAGAAATACTAGTATTATGAACATTTAGAGAAACAGAACGTTGCTTCAAATAAAGTCTGTGTGAATGAATGAAAGAATGCCATTTTTGTTGCTTATCTGTGGATATTATTTAAACCATGAACCTTCTTTGGTACCAACTGATCCTCGAAAAGTCTTCGTTTTGTAATAAGAACGCTTTTTGACTCTGGTACTAGCTTTATTACCGTAACAATCCTAGACCTATAAGTCTTGGTTTAAACCAGTACCTAAGCAGTTTTTTGTAATAAGACGGAGGGGGTTCAGAATCATGTTCTGAATCCATGGTAATAGTTTTTACGTCGATGTTCCTGCCACCCTGCCTTTAATTTTTTAATTGCCATGTTAAAGGCCACAGTAACACGTCTTCTGAGAAAAGTCAACTGGCTATTATGCTTAATAAGAAACGGCCCTGTGACGACACACGGTATTGGCTTAGTAATAGGAGCCTGTTTCTCCAACTGGGTACGGAACACTAAAAATAGATGGGCTAAATATGCGGCACAACCATGCAAAACGGTATAATGCTTTGACACATGCACGACTAGCCCACAGAGAAAGAAAAAAACTAAGTGGCACTTCGGGAGTGCCAACAGAAGTGAAAACTTGAGCAAGATCGCCTCGGTGGAAGAAAAATACTTGTAACATTGTTCTGTATCGTAATATAAATAAAGAGCACAATCGCGTTTACAAAATCTTTAAAGTAAAAATACTTGCACAGAACATTGATCCGTAACTTAATATAAATAAAGAGCACAATCACGTTTACAAAAAGGAGGTGTCGTTACAGTGTCGCGAAATCAATGGTTTAGTCCAGGGAATTAGCAATTTTTTTGCCACCCTCTATCCAAAAAGTACCTACCAGTTGTAGTTCTAGCGCCTAGTCACAAGTTATCAGAAAAACTCCAAATAAAAGTTATAATTTTTATTAGAAAATGTGAACAAAAACAAATCATAAGAATAAAAATTAAAAGAGGTATTTATTTTACTTTGTTGAATGGCTACTAATGAGAAGGATGTGCTTGCTTTTCTGAGTATAGCCTCTCAAAACGAGGCTCAAGTTTAGAAATCGCTACTCTCATCTCTTTCTCTACATTGAGAAACTGAGCTCCAGAATTCAAGCAGTTTGTCTTTGTCGTATTGGAGCTTAAGGCTCCGTGCCGCCGCACCGCACGAAATCACTGATTTTGATCAATTTTGTTTATTCGTTGTGAGAAAGGGGACGAGAATTTAAACAAAATTATTTGTGATTTGAAAAGTCCAATTCTTCGTCTTGTACATAGGGGAAAGGGATTTTTGAAATAAATTAAGGATTCGTGGGAAATCACTAAAATTCGCAACAAGTTTTCCAAAAAATGACGCGAGACTGACGTTTGATCGTTTCGTTAGAAGAAACTGCTTTTGATGTTGAAAATTAAAAAATATCATCAACATCATTATATGGTCTACTTGTACATAGGGGAACCACTTTTTTCAACTTTCATACAAAATATAGCAGAAAAAAAATGTTGAAATAACGTAACTTTCTCAAAACTTCAAGCCAAATAAATATTTTTTTCTAATACTTAGAAACACTTTTAAGAAATTTTAAAAATTATATATTAATTTTAAGTTAATTGTTTAATAGAATCTAAATTTTATTTTATAAATAAACAATTACTTCATTACGTAAATAAATGGCAAAGTGAACTATATAAACGATCGCGGAAAATCTATTCCGTCAGTAGCGAACGGGCCTTCCCAGCGTGAGGACGTATCACTTTGCGTCGCAGCACGCACACACGCACGTACGTGTCCGATGTTAACATATTCCAGAAATTGTACGTCGACTACCACATTTTGATCCGCATTTTATTTTAAAGTACTTTGCTTGTTTTTGAAGAACATTAAAATTTTGCATGCCTGGCAATAAATAAAATACCGGTGTACGTGTGTTCGTAATTCTTCTTATCCTAAACGGCTTGACTGATTTAGATGTTTTTTTTTATAATTCTTTTTGTGTAACTTGGATGGTTCATAACTATAGTTGGACTCGCGTGGCGCTGTTGTCGCAGGACAACATCTGCCTGCTGGGTTCACTAGTTATATTTTGACTTTAGATTTCATAGTTTTGAATGATTTTTGGTAGGGGAAAAAGTTATGGGTTCGCGTCACCGATATGCCCGCGCCGATATGCTGTTGTAGCAATAAGTGAAGTATTTTTAGAACGAAGTTCTTTAACGCTACTGAAGACTACTTTAAGTCAAAATAAAGATCCAAGATGACGGCTGCGAACATTTAAAAATATTTCGTCATGGGTATCGTTTTCATAGTTTTCGAGGATGCTAAAGCTGATAGTGAGGTCAAAATATAAATCCAAGATGGCGGCTGTGACAATATTCAGATTTTTCGTCATAGGTGTCTTTTTCATAGTTTTTGAGGATTCTAAAGCAGATTTTGATGTCAAAACGTAAATCTAAGATGGCGGCTGCGAAAATTTTCACATTTCTTCATAACATCACGCTATCAATTTCAAAGTGTTGGGCCCTTTGAAATTGATGGCGTGATGTTATGAAGAAATCTCATTTCCGCAACTTTTTCGCGCAAGTGGGTTCGCGCAAGTGTCTTTCGCGAAAATGTCTTTCGCGCAAGTGTCTCAGATCCCTTTATGGATACTGGTGCCAATTCTCTTGTCACAAATTAATGCCTTAAAACTAGACTAAAAATCACCAAAGTTTCGTTCATTCCTGTCAAACGATGATTTCCTATCGTGAAATAATTTTAGAATATATTTTATTTTGACAGCACTAAGATGGCAATATGGTGCCGATTCTCTTGTATACCGAACTAAACTTACTAAACTATCACTAAAATTCCTTACTTTTGGCTATGAAAATCTTGAAGCTATTCTGCAACAAAAATTTTCTGAATTAAATTTAAATATATTTTGACACACTAAAATTATATTTGACAATCGCGAGTCCACGTGGTACTTATTTGCCCTACCCCGTGAATTTTTTTTAGAGCTGGAGGCGCACAGGGGGCAGCCTTGACGTTTTATATAGAATTTTTACTTTTTGTAAGGAAAATAAGAAAAAATATTACCTACATGTAGAGTGTCAGGGGTTTAAGGGTTTTATAAAGGGGATCGAAATTCTCATTATTTTTGCGATTGGACACACCGTTTTCGAGATATATGCAAAAGAAAAAAAAAAGATACAGTACTGTTTTTTGCACCTGAAGCGAGGTGTTGGTGTGAATTTTAGTTCAAGATAACTAATTTTATTCCGCACCTTTTTAATCGCGATTAAAAAAAGTCATATTTAGTTAGACATGGGTGCCGATTCTCTTGTACACCGAACTAAACTAACTAAACTATCACTAAAATTCCTTATTTTTGACTATGAGAATCTCAAAGCTATTCTGCAAAATAAATTCTCTAAATTTAAAAATAATTTTGACACATCTAAATCGAATTTGACAACCGCGACTCCACACGTGATACCTAACCACGTGAATCTTTTTAGAGACGGAGGCGCGCAGGGGGGGCAGCCTCGACGTGTTTTATATGGATTTTTCACTTTTTGTGTGGAAAATAAGAAAAAATATTACCTACTTGTAGAGTGTTAGGGGTTTAAGGGTTTTATAAAGGGTGTCGAAATTTTCATTATTTTTGCGATTGGACACACCGTTTTCGAGATATAAGCAAAAGAAAATTCAGTACTGTTTTTTCATCTGAAGTCGAGGTGTTGGTGTGAATTTTAGTTCATGACAACCAATTTTATTCCACATGTTTTTAGTCGCGATTAAAAATAGTCATATTTAGTTAGAAAATCTAAATTTTAGGTTAAAAACGTCAAATTCAGAATAGCAAAATTGCCATTTTCACTAAACTAATATCTCAGTGCCATCTTAGTGCTGTCAAACTAAAATATAGTTAAGTTGTGTCACTTTAATCTATTTCAGAATGGGCAATCGATTTCCCATTCTGAAATAGACTAAAGTGACACAACTTAACTAGATTTTAATTTGACAGCACTAAGATGGAACTGAGATTTTCATTTAGTGAAAAAAGCAACTTTACTATTCTGAATTTGATGTTTTTCACTTAAAATTTAGATTTTCTAACCGAATCTGACTATTTTTCGCGATTAAAAACGTGTGGAATAAAATTGATTGTCATGAACTTTAAATTCACACCAACACCTCGATTTCACATGCAAAAACAGTACTGAATCTTTTTTTTTTCTTTTGCTTATATCTCGAAAACGGTGTGTCCAATCGCAAAAAATAATGAAAATTTCGACTCCCTTTATAAAACCCTTAATCCCCTTATACTCTACATGTAGGTAATATTTTTTCTTATTTTCCATACAAAAAGTGAAAAGTTCCATATAAAACACGTCGAGCGTGCGCGCCTCCGGCTCTAAAAAGATTCACATGGTTAGGTATCACGTGTGGAGTCGCGATTGTCAAATTTGATTTAGATGTGTCAAAAATTTTCTTAAATTTAGAGAATTTATTTTGCATAATTGTGCCGATTCCCTTGTTCACAAACTAAACTAAATTTAAGTGCATCTTTTTCTTTCTATTTCATTAAGAAAAGGACAGAAGATAAATTTTAGTTTAGTCCTGTCAAATTAATCAGCGCTTGACGTTAATTGACGTAATTTTAGTCGGCAAGTTTTTAATCACATCTAAACTTGTATGGGTGGTGATTAATTTGACAGGACTAAACTAAAATTTATCTTCTGTCCTTTTCTTAATGAAATTGTAAGAAAAAGATGCACTGAACTTAAATTTAGTTTAGTTTGTGAACAAGGGAATCGGCACCAATAGCTTTGAGATTCTCATAGTCAAAAGTAAGAAATTTTAGTGATAGTTTAGTTAGTTTAGTTCGGTGTATAAGAGAATCGGCACTAATCAAAATTTTAGGTGAGAAAAGTCAAATTCAGATTGGTGCCGATTCTCTTGTCACAAATGCCTCTAAACTAAACTAAAAATCACCAAAATTTAGTTTATTCCTGTCAAACGACGATTTCCCATTCTGAAATAGACTAAAGTGACACAACTTAACTATATTTTAGTTTGACAGCACTAAGATGGCATTGAGATATTAGTTTAGTGAAAATGGCAATTTTGCTATTCTGAATTTGACGTTTTTAACCTAAAATTTAGATTTTCTAACTAAATATGACTATTTTTTTATCGTGACTAAAAACATGTGGAATAAAATTGGTTGTCATGAACTAAAATTCACACAAACACCTCGACTTCAGATGAAAAAACAGTACCGAATATTTTTTTTTTCTTTTGCTTATATCTCGAAAACGGTGTGTCCAATCGCAAAAATAATGAAAATTTAGACACCCTTTACAAAACCCTTAAACCTCTAACACTCTACATGTAGGTAATATTTTTTCTTATTTTCCACACAAAACGTGAAAAATCCATATAAAACACGTCGAGGCTGCCCCCCCTGCGCGCCTCCGGCTCTAAAAAGATTCACGTGGTTAGGTATCACGTGTGGAGTCGCGGTTGTCAAATTCAAAATTATTTTTAAATTTAGAGAATTTATTTTGCAGAATAGCTTTGAGATTCTCATAGTCAAAATTAAGGAATTTTAGTGATAGTTTAGTAAGTTTAGTTCGGTATACAAGAGAATCGGCACCAATAGCGAATTTTTCATTTTCACTAAATTAATAACTCATTCAGTTGCAAAAACTGTACTTTATCTTTTTTCTGTTCTTTTGCTTATATCTCGAAAATTGTGTCTTATCGCAAAAATAATGAAAATTTCGACCCCCTTTATGAAACCCATAAACCCATAAAACTCAACATGTAGGTAATAATTTTTCATGTTTTCCATACAAAAAGTATAAAATTCCATATAAAACAGAATTGTTATAAATATACTAAACGAATATACACAAACATTCCAGACTTATTTCATAAGCGTACCTACGTAACTTAACAAAATACCGTCTATAGGATCAAAACTGTTTAAGCGATCACTACGCTCGATGTTTAGGCGTGTGTGCGTGAACGGTGCACACAAACATAGCATCGCAAGAATTTACCTAAACTCTGTCGAGTGAAGTCACGGCCAGGAGCCTTAAGGCTGGAGTCACAAGACAATTCTATTAGGTAATTGTTCTTCTTCCTCTGTCGAAAATGTTGATAGTAGTAAGGTCGACTGGAAAGGGTTTCTTATCTATGTGAATCGCCTCACGACGCCCGTGCCGTGACGCCCCAGGGCGTCGCGACGCACAGTTAGTGAAACCCTGGTTTAGTCCCATCTTAAAAATGCCCAACGCGCCTAAAGAAGTTTTCACCTCAAAAAAGAAAGAAAACACATTTTTTTAGCACAGACAAAAAGGCACACAACACAATATATTATAACACAAGTAAAAGAACAAAAACAAAGTGTAAAATAATAATTTAACAGGAAAGGTGCTTCGCGGCTGCGCCAAATAGCATTAGCAGCGTTGGTTGCTGTTAGCCCAGATTAGGGAAAAACAGGACAACGGGTGTTATTATGAGAAAATAATATGAGCTAATGAGCAGATTACTGTGTTTAAAAACAACCCTACAGAATTACACCTCTTTACTTAAAAAAAATATTGTTTTTCTTAGATGGAGGTGAAGAAACACAGATGCAAGTAGTGGAAGAAGCAGAAGATGGTGGCGATGATTCTGAGAAGGAGACCGACCGCGCTGTCGCTGGCATGCAAGGGGTAAGACAATTTATTATATAGAATATTACTATCTAATAGTTAATTAGTTGTTTTTTGTCTTCAAAATAAATAAATTATTACATTCAAGACATAATATGCATTAACCAGAATACCCGCCAAGTGTCGCGGATTTTTTATGGCACCTCTTTAGGTCTTGAGCTACCCAAATATCAAAAAATATTTGGCCTCTAAGACGGAGGCGTGAACATTGATTCGCTGTTACAATGTATAATAGATTTTCAATTCACATGTATAGTCGAGTGATCGAAAACGTTCCGAAAAATCACAGCATTCTAGACGGCTTAATGTAGTAAACTTAAATTATCAATGAAATGATCAAGATTATTTTGTTGGTATGTGAAAACTGTTTCATACGTTTGTGACATCATAAAATTTGGAGGATAATTTCTAATAAATACAATATTTGTTACAGGTTGTATTAGATGCTGAATTTTGCATGGACGACGATGTAAAAGCAGAGTGAGTTAAATATAGGCTTAAGTTATTTAACCTTTTGACCGCCACGTCAATAATTAATGTATGTTTATTTTGAACTGTAAAAACGTGTTATTTTCGACGTGCCATGCCGTCCCAGGCGTCGTGAGCACGTTTTAATTTGACATCCATAGACGTCCGTGGCGGTCAATAGGTTAAATACACAAAAAAGTCCCATTAATGACAATTATAATAATGTATAGCATTACAGAAAAATGTATAGAATAGAAAATGTATGTTTAGTTAAAGAAAATATTTAACTAGTGCCACAGAATACATAATAGTACACGTACAGAAGATTCACTACACAAAATCATTTTAATAAATAGCGACTTGCTACGACACAATAAAGTGCAATTCAGGTTGCACAGTGCCAATTCGCTTAGAAGTTGCCTCTCTTTCTATCGCGTAACTCTTATATCTACTACGTTACGCCCACTGAATTGGCCCGACAAGTCGAGCCCGCCGCGTACTTGTAGCTTCATACCTAAAATACGGAGTGCGCCTGCTAGTGCATAGTTAAATATTTTCTTTCGAAAACACTTGAGAGAATAAAAAAGAATGTATAATATAATAATGTATAGACTGGTTTTGAAGTAATTCTCTAATTATATTTAAATAATCGATGACGTAGTTATAATATTTTATTTTAGGCAATCATAATAAAATAAAAATTGAGTAAATGTAGTGATTCACATTTCAGCATTCTTTTTTAATGTATTTGGATCTGCGATAGAAAAATAAAGTGAAAGATGATTTCGAAGGTATATAAAATATATTTCAACTGATCAATAGGTTTAAATTGTTGTGATGGACCTAGCTAAATGTATTTGAATCTTGTGGGTTTCTGTAAAATAGTGTACTCTTACCCCGCGTCCTCTCTAATCGCGATCTTCGTGCTCCTACGTCACTTTATGTTCGGTGCACTTGAACGCGTGGTCGCGCCGACAGAGGGCGTTTTAGGGTTTTCCGAAAAAAAAGTAACATGTACACGCGACGATCACGTTTTGGCGCGACAATTGTTTTTAATAGAACTTGGCCTTATGCGTAAATTTATATTTTTTCGTCACATACATTTTTAAATTCTCATAACAAATCAACAATAATATAGATGGACTCGGATAGTTAATTGATTCAGGCGTGACCTTGCGGAAATCCATTATAAAACACAACAGGCGTGGATATATTTAGTAACCTGTTCCGCCACATCGAGCGCTGAACGCTCTCACGCCGTGTTCGGGTTCGCGACAAGTCAATCGTCATCCTGAGGATGCCTCGTTGAGAACTGAAACACGTGTCGATTTCTTTCAGGGTTTTTATGGCTCTTTAGAAATAGCTAAGCGGAACAGGTTACTAAATATATCCACATCTATTGTATTTTAGATGGACTCAATTTAAAACGAGTGTAATAACAATAATGAGAGAGTGTTACTTTATATTTACTGAAATACTAAAACAACGGTTGATTTAGGCGTACATCTTACGTATGTATGTAAAAATCTCATTTGCATTGCTTTTCAAACTATGAACTTATGTACTCTTGGTAATAATATACTACACATAGGTCGGTGTAATATATCATTTTAAATTAAGATTCTTAGGATAATATTGTAAATAGTTAAATTATAGTAATCAATGCGGTATATTTCCTTGTTTAACATGTTATTCTCTGGGTATTAGTATTAGAAATTAATAGAGAAAAAGTATGGAAGAAAAAGGCATAATTGATATAATGGCAACAGAATGATGATCTTTATTAGAAACACACTGGCTTTTAAATATCGTCGTTGGTAATGAGAATTTATCGCTCAATGTAAGAATAAATCGTACACTACTTGGCTGCCTTTCCTTAACGCGAAACGAGTAAAAAAAAAAACAGTGGCTCTCCGGGAGTGCCGACAGAAGTGATAACTTGAAAAAAAATCGGCACCGCGGTAATAACGCGTTGATGTTTTTCTAATAGTCAAAAGCTGGTGTCGTAACAATGTCGCGAAATCAATGGTTTAGTCCCATCTCAAAAATGCCCAACGCGCTTAAAGAAGTTTTCACTTCAAAAACGTATTATTAAAGCTGACGCAAAAACTACGTTAGTAAAGTTAATAAAATGTATAGGCGACGACTTCTCGAGCTTCCTCTACCAAAAGAAAAAATAATCGCGTAAATCGACCTAGTAATCACGGAGAAATCAGTATACAAACATGAAGAAAAAATCTCGCCGAATGCATAATCTCCTCCTTTTTTGGAAATCGTTTAATAAAAGAACGACAACGCGTTTGAATCGGGTAAAGTGAAAATAACAAGCAAAACATGTATGTACATTCTGCCATTAAAATGTATACATGCTGGGGGTTGAATAAAAAATAAGATATAATGTAGGAAGAAGAGAATAAAATAAGAAAATGTATAAAACTAATATCCGCTCTGCTGAGGTTGTCTTCTTATACTCCAAAGGTTTTGGTAGTTAAATAAAGGTAAACAAATCGTAAAAAGGGTTTTTATAGATGACACTTTCTTGTTTAAAAATTTGATAAAACCAAATTAAATTTATTTTAGATTTTTACAATAGTTTCCTCTTTTGTTAATGTATGTTAAACTTTATCATTTATTCTTAAACTACTCTTCGTAGATGTAACTGCTTGAGCACAATTTTTTTTGTTAGATTTATAATTATAATTAATATTTTGTAATCTGTCTTGTAAAGCGTCCAAACTCTAAACGTCAACGAATTATAACGTTGCTAAATTGAAGAGTACAACTGTGACGTAGCATGACAACCGAAGTGACAGGTATTACGTTTAGTCGGTTACTTGACAGCTGTCTCGTCACGTGTTTTTTTTTTGTTTACCTTTATTTAACTACCTAAACCTATGGAGTATATAGCTCTAAAATTTTCCGCTGTCATGGGCAGATAGCCCCCTATGAATTTTGTGTATATTATTATTCTATTGCCCTTATCACAATTTGGAGTCGGTGCAACACTTGTCTTATTTTTCCATACTTTTTTCTATAAAGGTATAATTCCGAACAACGCTGCACGCGGTAGTGCTGCCGCGTCACTATTTGGCCCCATACATTTTCTAAACGTTTATGTTCGAATACATTCCGAGCACGGCAGCAATGTTGCGCGGCAGTGTCGCTCTGCCGCCGCGGCAGACCAAATAGTGCGGCGTTAATCGTAGCGATAACATGTGAATTTTGATAACCGTTGAGAAGTAAACCACGAACAGCAGTGCTACGCAGCGGTGCTCGGAATCACGCGGCAGCAAATCCGCAGCAGTACTGCCGCGTAGTTCGG
Source organism: Agrochola lychnidis (assembly GCA_963680765.1). Classification (NCBI taxonomy): domain Eukaryota; kingdom Metazoa; phylum Arthropoda; class Insecta; order Lepidoptera; family Noctuidae; genus Agrochola; species Agrochola lychnidis. Next base: position 7,393,221 of record OY796869.1, on the reverse strand, counting down.
AATCATACCTTTAGCCGACGTTCGCACGAACGTAATAAAATCGCTGCGATTTTTTTTTTCGTGCACTGGATTTTCAACGCTCTGCTAAACACCGAGAGTTGAAAGTTGCGATTTTATTACGTCCATGTTTCTTCTGCTTAGTCGTTGCACTAATGAAGTTATATAAACTTACTTCGTTCTTTTAGCGACGATAATGTAATATTAGTGAATATTATTAGTTATAACTTATGGTATTACGTCAGCACCAGAAGCTATGCAATGAGACATGGTTATGCCTTTGCAATTGACAAAATTGAAATATGTTCAAAACATAATATTATGTTAATGTTATTATCGATTCGTTCGAAGAGGATGTTATTTAGAATACGAATAAAGATCATGGAACATGAATTGCTTTTTTTTGCCAAAAACCCTTTTAAGAGTAAACTTAATTTATAAAAGATCCGAAACAAAAGGAAATAATAATAAGTTTTGTGTGCACTCAAATTAGGGTTGCCATCTGTCCGGGTTTTGCCCAGATTTGTCCTAGTTTGGAGGGTGTCCGGGCTGGATTTTTGAATAGTGTCCGGCTTTGACACGGACCACATTTGACTGTCAAAATCAAATTTGTGGGACTGTGGGCGATACCGATCACATCATGGCCAAGTCACAGTCACAACGCAACCAACAGCGAGACCGCGCCCTAGCGGCCGGCCACATCGCCAACACAACAATCTGTCTGTCCGCAAACACTAGCCACAACATAACCAAATCGCAACTACTAGCGACAGAATTTTTAACAAGGAGGTCGTACTTTTAAATTTTCATTTATTTCAGCTTTTCAGAACTAACGATTTAATGTCAGTCCTTAGGGACTGAAACCAATGCCTAGGCACTGGTTGCCTACCTGAACACAACTGTGATGTGGTATGAGCAAAAATCAAACAAATATATATATCGTAAAAATATTACCACAGGAAACGCCCACTCCACTACAACGTCCTGAATAGAAAATTAAATTGCTAGCCCAGGGGGCCTACGACAAGCTCATAAAGCAGTATTATTTTAATATTACTTCAGTGTGGGAAAGAGATGAATCTCTACAGGACGTATAGCTCCATCTCTTTCTCCCACTGAAGTAATATTAAAATAATACTGCTTTTGAGCTGGTGGTGGGCCCCCTGATAGATTTTTTAAAATGATTTTGTACTTTGAGCACTACGCAAAGTGATTAAAAAAAACAAAAATTGGTCATAACTTTTGAACCGTAAAATATTGCACCGACATTCTCAGGGTTAAAAAGTTTGGAAATGACCTTGCCCACGTCCCTATTCGATTTGATCCATACCTACTTTCAGGAACACCTTGCGACGCCTTGTGGCCTTGATGGCACAGATGAATACAGATGGTTCACTCCACATTTTAGGTATGAAGCTACAAGTAGGGCAATTAGCCGCCTCATTTTACTATCCGGATATTTCGGATACTTCCAGACGACAATCCGGATATATCCGGATAATAATTATGGATATTTTGGATGCCACTGTAAATCAAACTTATATAAGTTTCTAATCGACATTTTCATCACAAAAACTCTAACAATCGTATAGGTACTATTATATAACGCATCCAAATTGTCCACGGCCTAACGCGTCTATGAACGCTGATTGTGTAGGACAATCAGCGTTCATAGATAGCTGTACTCATTCACACAACGTTCAATAGCATTAAGCTACGTGGTAGTTACCTAAACTATTAAATAAACCATAATCTTTGGTTATCCGTAACTTATCATTTTAAGCTTGGGTACATCCAAGGTGTGTGTAACCCATTCAGCAGCGCATACAGCACATAACCTCTCCTCTGTATGGTCCCTCTGTGCGGTGCATATATCGACAAAACCAGGGTTGTAACGGATGTCATATAACGGATGAGGATGCGGATGAGGATATCGAGATAATCGGGTTTGAGGATGCGGATGAGGATACGGATATTGGAAAATTCCTTATTGAGGATGCGGATGAGGGTGCGGATGCAGATGTCGTACAAAAAATAGCCCTTGTTTTTTATAGTATTTATATTTGTATAGGTTGTAGGTAATTATTTGGTAGGTAAAAAAATTGAATATTAAAGTTGTTAATATTCACCGAGAGGAGGCCTGTGTCCCAGCAGTGGGAACATTATAGGCTGATTATGATATATGATGATGAAATTTAGTAACTGAAATTTCAAATTGTGGAGTCAAATGCACAACTTTAATATTCAAAATTAAGTAAAGGTAAATTATATTTGATAAAAAGTAACTGGTAGGCCGTTTCGCCTTCTAAGCGGTTTCTAAGTTCATCATAAATAAAGGCCTGCTCCACAAAATAATTGTTCGCTCGGGATACTTGCCAGTGGCGCTGATAAAAAAAATCGAATGATTTTATACCCAGTAAGCTGACGTAAACACAGAAGTAATATAATCTCGGCGGGATTTTATCGCGCACTGGATTTTCAACTCTCGGTATTAAGCCGAACGTTGAGAATCCAATGCGCTGGGACGCACTCTCGTCCCAGCGCGTAGATAAAACACACTGTTGGATTTTTAACTCTCGGCGCAAAGCAGAGCGTTGAAAATCCAGTGCACGAAAAAAAAATCGCTGCGATTTTATCACGTCCGTGTGAACGTCGGCTAACTCAGATTGTGACATATGACACCACAGTCGTGCCACCAGTGCCACGTGCGGCCGATCATCTGTCATAGGACAAGGACATTGCGAATTCAGCCAATAGTAACGCGTAACTCACTTATCGGCCCGCCTATTTAGCTAGGCGCGAGTTTTTAAAAATCCACTATTTGTGTGAACAAGGTAGGGTCACATCCTCATAGAAATTATGAGGATGCGGAGCTTTTAAAATCAAAAGTTGAGGATGCGGATGTTTTGCGGATATCAAAATTTATGCGGATGCTCCGCAGTTGCGGATGCGGATACGGATATCCGTTACAACCCTGGACAAAACTCTTTTAGGATAAGAGCTAGCAGGGCATACAACTCGATATGTCAGTGTTGATGATCTTGATTTATTCTTCACCAGTGTTCCTAAACAAAAAATATTGTGTAAAAACTTCTTTGAAGATCACTAAAACCTGTTCAGTTTTTTCTTAATTCTCTCCGAGTGCTTACTTGTTCTTATTTTCGCTTGCCTGTCTGCTGTTTCCTGTGCTACCCTAATATTGTTAGTGAAAACTTTTAATTGACTTTTCACTAACTGGCAACCATCTGTATCCTAGGTGTAAGATTGTTAGAAAAAAAAAAAATTAACAGCCCTGTTAAGGAATTAAACAGATACCAGTGATACTAAAGCAATTTTTTTTTGCTAACCTAAAAAAAAGTATCTAGTGATATTATTGTACGATGGTACGGAACCCTTCGTCCGACTCGCACTTTGCCGCTTTTTTGGCTAAGTCTAATAGATACTTAATGGAATTTTTTATTTTTCAAATAAAAATGAATCAATTTCGAAAAATATCTCATTTGCAGATAGGTAACGAAAATTGTAGGTAAGTGAGTAGGTATTCAAACCAACGTGCTTTGGGAAATGCACTCGATTCCTTGCTAAAAAGCTTTGGCAAGAACAAAAATAAAAAGATTCTCGGATATAAATAAAATTGTAGCGAGTGCTGGCACGGGAAGTGGAAAAATAAAATACTAATGAAAACGACACGACGGGCTCAAGAGGGGACGTTTTTCTCTGCTTCGTGTTTGTGGGCTACATCAACTTGGGGCTTTTTACATGCTCTTCTTTAGAAGTAAATCTAAATTGAGTATTGTAATAAAATAACCAAACAAAATTTACGCCATATTTCAGGTTATTGGTTCGTCCATGGCTCCACACCTGCTGCAATACGTACCCCGCGGATTACGCGGCGTCTCTGCAAGGATTCCTGCGTCCGATATTCTGTTTGAGCAAAAAGTATAAAAGAACTATCGAGAAGTGCGGTTTTAAACGCCTTTTACCTTTTTCTTAATCGTAGGTAATATAGGAGGTAAAACACATCCATGTGTGGCCAACTCTGAGATAGGTAGGTAATACAAAATATCATAATTGTGCTTATGGATCCTTCAGGATACAATACAAGCATCTGTTTTATAAATTATAACATACACAGGGTTATTGGTTATACGTCGGCAATCCGTTATGGGGATGTAGGAGAGGTCATTTGCAACCTAATTACCCCTGATGACCCCTATGCCAATGATAACCCTGTATATAAAATCAAATCGTCACCAACACCGCAAAGGGGCGAACCTCAAATAAGAAAATTTTACAGGAGTGCCAAAAAACGTTTTTTTTCTCCCGATGACGCGCTTATTTTGATGATATTTAAAAATATATATATAATAATCAAACAAATCAAATGCGAAAGTGTACTATGGAAACAGGACTACAAAATGAATACAAATATAACAATTTACAATGCCAGGTTTTCCGAGGAAAAGCCGAGAAAAATATACGCCTTTTCGTCGCGCCTCTTTATCACCAAGGCATACCGTCTATCTAATATTCTCTTAGAGTTACGTCTCGATGCATTATGATAATTTGCGTTGTTTTAAATAAAAAACTATACTCAACACAATCAAAATTATTTATTCTAAGTTATTATAATGAGATCACAAACTTGTTGTGTTATTCATATTTTTAAAACACACCAAATTACTTAATAAGTTCGAATTCTTCGTCACTAAACCTGTGTTTTATGGTTAATATCAAATAAAAACAATTTGGTATTTAAAACACTGTTTCATATAAATCGTTAATCTAGACAAAGGTAACAAAACAAATACAATCAATAAACAAAATTTCTCTCTCTACCTATCTATCTATAATCAGAAATCAAAACAAAAATAAAACAATGATCAAACAGTCCGGAGTTATTTTGATCAGAAAGACAGTAAGTCATATTACTTTGATCAGAAGGACAGTTGGTAATATTACTATCGTCATTCGTCTGAATTTCTATTTCAGTTTCAGGTGATTTGTTATGGTCACTTTTGGTAATATGACTATTGTCGTTCGTCTGAATTTCCATTTCAATTTCAGGTGCTTTTTTATTGTCACTTCTAATATTGAGCATAGAAATAGGAACATTATCCTCAGAGCATTCTGACCCATGTCGCCGCTATAAGGCGAACTTCGAGTTTCGTCTTTTCGTTAAATTTCCCTACAACTGATTTTGAGATACGCCGTCCATCTTTTTTCGTTTCTATTAGTCTTAGAGCTTCGCCCTTTTGTGACGACATAGAGTTCGACAAATGGAGCATTTTTGTATACTAAACTAATTTTTGACCGTTTGTATGAGGTTCGCCCCTTTGCAGTGTTGGCGACGAAATCTGCCTAGCCTTTTTCCAACTAAGTTAGGGTTGGCTTCCAATCTAACTGGCTGCAGCTGAATACCAGTGTTTTAATGGAGCGACTGCCTATCTGACCTCCACAACCCATTTACTGAGTAACACGATACCCCTTGGTAAGACTGGTTGTCAGACCTGGGCTTCTGACGACCCGTAACGACTGTCAAAGATCTACGAATGACAGCCGGGACCAACGGCTTAACGTGCTTTCCGAAGCACAATTATATTGTTGGCGTAGGTGGATATTATAGGGTCAATAGGTGTAATCACGTTGTAAGTACGTAATGTGTTTTTTAGAATGTGCTTTGAGAAAAAAAGAATCCCTTTCAATGTGTACGATGTGTTATGAGCGTAACGAATGAGAGATTTTTTTGGAGAGTATTCCTCTTATTAGCAAATTGGCTTATCTTATAAGTCTACTTCTTAAAAGTCAAGGAAAAAAGTAAAAGAAAAAGTGAACAACAGTAAAGTAAATGAAATTGTTTCTCATCTGATTTGGTTTTGTAGCTATAGCTAGCTTTATAGTCACTTAATTAATCTTACATAACATAACATCACGCCTTGTTTCCCCGAAGGGTTAGGCAGACGTGTCCCTGTAGCAGGTACATCCACATTTCGCCAGTTATGTTAAGTCCCATGTAATAGGGGGCGAGCCTATTGCCATCAACCGGGCACAAATTCAGACTCCGGGCTGCTACTGAGAAATTCCAGATAGAAAAACCCAATAACACTTTGCCCGACGCGGGAATCGAACCCAGGACCTCATGCTCAGCAGTAGCGCTTGCGACCACTAGACCAACGAGGCAGGAATTAATCTTGTTTGGAGAAAATTGCGATTTATTTATGCGGCATGATTTGGGTGTTATGAAAATGGTGATAAGTTAATTTGACAAAAATCGCAGTTATTTAGTTCTCCACAGTTTATTTCTCGATAAAGACGATTCTGCCTGTATCGAGAAATAAACACCTAATAGTATAATTATAATTTATTACGAGTAATCTGTGATTCACACTAAAGGTTTGGTCGGACCGGCGCGGGCGGGTTGCGGACGCGGCTCCGGACGCGGACACCTCCAGACAGATAGGTACATACTTAGAATCTGTCAGTGTCCGATGTCCGCGGCTCGTCCGCAATCTGTCCATTCCGGTGTGACTGATCCTTGAATGAAACTAGTGCATAGTTGATAGTTTTAAGGTTAATTTTGCTAGATTTGTGTACCTATACCTGTAAACAAGCGCTTCTCGCCATCAAACTGGAAAGTTTGGCGAGTAATACTGTAGAAGCAAAAAATAATGTACCTATTATAAAAAATAAAAAACCTATGCCGACGATATATAGGTCGCTATCTATATAAATATAGCTAGATCTTTTTCGAAATTATCAGAAAGATAAATTCAGATAGCGTCCCTGCATTTTCTTGTCCCTTCATATATTTTTCACGTAAATCGACGCTTCCTTAGCGCGGATACATAATAATGAATTTAAAATCCTTCCTGATTGTCTACTTAACTCTGGTTGTACAGCAAAGCCTTATTGTAACTTTCCAATTTATTCTATCCGCATTAGAAGAGCGAAATTATCTGTGCGTCGGTATTGCCAGCTGTAAATAAAATAAAAATGTAAATGACGAGCGGGCTGGCGTGCAGTGTGGATGATTCTTCTACCCGGGCGGTGTATCTCAACGTGTTAACTAGAAAAATGTAGGACAATTTAGTTAGGACCGTTTAAAAGTCATTCGGAAGCTTAGTACTTCGAAGGTCAGAATCGTTCGTGCGTGTTTGTATGTGTTCGCACAATTTAAATTCGTACGAAAACGCGTCCAAAGTGCGCACGCTCTTATGTCACTTTTTATTCGAAAAACCAGAAAGCGGTCTGTGTCGGTACGACCATGTGTTCAGGTTCACCGAATAAATGTTCGAACGATCAAGTATTCGCGCGACGATCACTTTTAAATTAATAAGACGCGGGGTAACATGAGTGCCGGGAGCGGGGTGCAAGGGGGTGCACTTGCACCTCCCTGGTTTCAAAATAAAATTGTGTAAAAACATTCAGAACTAAAGAAATATCCGAAAACTTCCAATACAATAACAGAGAACTTTACTTATTCGAGGTGAGATCCAAATATTTTCGAGCTCGCTTCTCTCGCTCTTGCATTCTACTATCTCTCAATTCTAAAACTTCTGTGCATTAGTTGACAAAGTACCGAACTCCCATATCCGAAAATCTAATTAGCTCTGGGCGGGGTGCTAACATTATCGACTTTGCTTCGCTCGCTCTTGCATCCTACTCTATCTTGATTCTTAAGATTCTTTGTATAAATCGACACAGTTAGTCCGCTTTCTGTATGAATGGACAAAATAAAATATCGATCTATCCCATTTTTGTCAAGGCGAGATGTAAAAATTATCGAGCTCGCTTCGCTCGCTCTTGAATCCTACATTCTCTTATTTGTTAAGCTTTTCTGCATACGTCGACTAAGTTACTCCTTTTATGAATGGACAAATAATAACCAAACATATCCGAAGTGAACTGCAAAAATGATCGAGTTCGCTTAGTGGAGCTGAAGATGCACCCCCCTGAAAAAAATCTGCCGGCGCCCATGCGAGGTAAGTTTAGCATACGAAGATGATGATCTTAGAAACCAGTACCTTAAACCAGTCTTGCACGATATCATGTTCAAACAAAGAAGGAAGTATTTCGATGATTTTTTACCCGACTACTACTAGGTACTAATACGTAGTAAGTAGAATAACTAATAGTGTCTTTCGTGTAGGTAGGTAATTTAATTTTAACTCACGACCAATGACTATACAAGCTTAGTTTTTGTTTATACTAAACCTCTTAAGGGGTCATTTTACTCATCATTATGAACAACTTTCACTATGGGACCAACACTGAAATCGCGAAAAAAAATCTGCTGTTCCATACATTTATGTTCGCATAACTCGTCAAAATGTAGGGAACAGCTGATTTTTTTTTCGCGATTTCAGCATTGGTCCCATAGTGAAAGTTGTTCATAATGATGAGTACAATGACCCCTTAAGAGGTTTTGTATAAACAAAAACTAACGTTGTATAGCCTCCTTTGCTCACGACTAAGTAGCTTTCTCGCTTCATTTGCCTCACAGTGAGCATAAAAAAAAACCTTTCAGTATAAGTAGATACAATAAAAACTCGTCCATATTTGAAAAGTTTGGGAACCATCAAATTTCCCCCACTCGTAATAAGCGCATTAGGGGTGGAAAAATTTAAACTCGCCGCGTCCCGAAACTTTTCGCGTTTTCTTTTTACATTAAGGACAAAAAGAAAAAAGCTTCTACTTAGAAGGGTGGCGCAACTTTTAATATCCAGTATATATAAAAGCGCAAACTAAGCTACTATAAAAGTGACCCCATCACCTTATTCCGAAGTAAATAAAGTCCATTTTCGTGTGGCAAGTGATTATATGAATAGTAAATAGATGTTGGTTTGTTTATAATATAAACACAGTGTTCGTGTGTGGCGCTTAGCGAATTTAAAAACTGATGGGACAAACTCGCGGGGGAGTGTTTTGTAGTTGATGGACTTTGTATCTACATACATACCTATGAGTGTTTTTAAAGCTAGAAATCACGCAAAGCACGTTAAGCCGTAGGTCCAGGCTGTCATTCTTGAATCTTTTACAGTCGTACCGGGTCGTCAGAAACCTAAAAGTCTGTGACAACTAGTCTCACCAAGGGGTATCGTATTACCCAGCAACTGGGTTGCTCCATGTATAATACTGGTATTCATCTGGTTAGACTGGAAGCCGACCCCAACATATTTGGGAAAAAAATAAGCAGATATTCAATTTTGGTACTTATTGTTCTATGCTACTGAGTGAGTGGTAATCAAGCAGGCGACTCATCGGCCATCTGATGGTAGGTGATTGAGTGGTCAACGCAGCCTGTGAAGATTTGAAATTCCTTACTGTGCGTTTGTACCGGCGAAACATTCACAACAAAACATGTTGAAATCTCTATACTCGTTTTTTTAATCGCAGACTAATTTGACAGGTTCAAATGTCAAACTCCAAATTGAAAAAAATAAACGACAATCACTTGAAATGTCAAATTAGTCTCTGGGATTAAAAAAAAACGTACTTTATGTTCTATCAACTTTCCCTACAAAGTTTGACAGGAACTAGATATTTCAACATGTTTTGTTGCGAATGTTTCGCCAGTGCAAACGCACAGTTAGGCGTTGCAGCGGCGTTGATTCCAGAAACAAAACTGAAATATCTCATGCACTTGTGGCTGTTAATGCTGTTATTACACCACCGTCACCATAGAGGAGTACCCTACTTTCTTTATGGGTAACTAGCGGCCCGCCCCGGCTTCGCAAGGGTTCTATTTACTTGTGAAGACGGTATTCTGTTCACCACACGTTGTGCACAAGTTCTGAGCAGTAACCTAACAAAAAACTACTAAAAAAATAGGCTTGTGCAGATGTCCATCTGGAATAATGTACAGAGGCCAGCACATCAAGCTACCCGAAACTGTCAAATTTTCCCAATCAACTTTGAACCTTAGACATCAGCGATAAAGTTGAAAATCTATTAAATAAATTTGACAGATTGTAGTAGCTTGATGTGCTAGCGTCTGTACTTTTCAAATAGAGAAAGAATTTTTCTAAAATAGGAGCTATGGTTCCGGAGATTACCCTCCACACAGTGGCGGATCCAGGATTGTAGTTTGGGGGGGCTTGACGGTAAGGGTAGGTTTTAGCAAAGTAAACACTAAAAAAGCACACGATATTTTAATTACTCGGTTCGGATTACTTTATCAGTGGTAACGGCTTCGACTAACGAGTTGGAAGTCGTGGGTTCGAACCCAGACAGGCGCTTTACTTACAGGCGTAGAGTAAAATTCATTACCGCTGCTCTCAAAACGGTGAAGGAAAACATCGTTAGGAAACCGGCATGACCTAGAACCAACAATTCGAAGACATGCGACATCTACCAACCCGCACTGGGCCGGCGTGGTGGATTACGGCACACTCCCTCTCACTGAGACGAGGCCCGTGTCCCAGCAGTGGGAACATTTATAGGATGATGATGATGATAACAATTCGGATTACTTTATCAGTGGTAACTGCTTCTACTAACGAGTTGGAGGTCGTGGGTTCGAACCCAGACAGGCGCTTTTTTTTGAGTAAAATTCATAACCGCTGCTCTCAAAACGGTGAAGGAAAACATTGTGAGGAAACCGGCATGTCCTAGAACCAACAATTCGAAGACATGTGACATCTATCGATCCGCACTGGGCCCGCGTGGTGGTTTACGGCGCACCCCTTCTTACCGAGAGGAGGCCTTGGTCGACGATGGTACCTACACTACATAGACGCTTGCGCATTTACCTTTAGGCAAATAAATCACTCAAGGTTTGAAGACTCCCAAGTACTTACAAAAGCGTTAAAAGAGTAGGTAACGGTGGAGTTTCTTACCCATTCTTCTCCATACGAAAACTACCTTTTGGAAGGGGCGACTAGAATCAATTCTATTTTTTGTTTTTGACGTTCAAAAGTGCCTTTTTGTGCCTAATTGAAATAAATTATTTGATTTTGACTTTGTTTTAAATATACGAGGGTACTCCACCCATACAAAAACATAGATGGCGTTAGTCATCTCGTTTTGATCTCCATTTACATACATATCATCACGCCTGTAATCCCCGAAGGGTTAGACAGAGGTATAGTACACCCACATTTCACCAGTTATGTTTAAGTCCCATGTAATAGGGGGCGAGCCTATTGCCATCAACCGGGCACAAATCCAGACTCCGGGCTGCTACTGAGAAATTCCTATTGGAAAAACACTATTTAACACTGCCCGAACTGCGGGGTACTTCTATTCTATTTTTATTAAATGGCAAGCAAAGCCGATGTCGACTATTCTGCCAATGTTTACAGTGCATTGGAAAAACAAGTGTGTATGATTGAAAAAAGAAAGAAAAAAAAATGTATATCTAAAATTAAAAAAAGGAAAACACTTGCGTCTTATTTAATAGCAGTGACTTTCATTATGACAGTTCAACAACATTCATTGTGTTATTTACATTGTTGAGCAGACAAATTTTTCCAACTTAATGAGCAGAGATCGGAATTGGGTGTGTGAAAATACCTAAAGTTTGCAGCGAGACATATAGAGCTGTTAAAACCACTTATATTAACCGGTTTTGAATTGTACCGGTTTATTTACGGTTTTTTGTTTTACATGTTCTTTACCTTTGAAAAACCGAACTATAAACATAAGCAAGCTGCTAATACAGTTTTAAATTTATTTTTGTTTTGAACTTTTCCAGTTCAAATTCGGTTTTTTAGTTCTACTTGTTCTGTACGTCTGAAACACCGAATTTTACACATCTGCAAGCTGTAATACAGTTTTAGATATTTTTGTTATTGTTGTGTGTAGTTTCGAGGGCTAACCGAGAAGGGCTTTATTTTTTAACCGATTTCAAAAAAAGGAGGAGGTCCTCAATTCGACTATGTTTTAGCATGCCGGATTTAGGCTCTTGCCGGATTTAGGCTCCTGCCGGATTTAGCGTCCTGCCGGATTTAGCCTCCTGCCGGATTTAGGCTTATCCGGATTTAGGCTCCTGCTGGATTTAGGCTCATGCCGGATTTAGGCTCATGCTCGATTTAGGCTCGTGCAGGATTTAGCCTCCAGCCGGATTTAGCCTCCTGCTGGATTTAGGCTTATGCCGGATTTAGGCTCATGCCGGATTTAGCCTCCAGCCGGTTTTAGCCTCCTGCCGGATTTAGGCTCATGCCGGATTTAGGCTCGTGCCGGATTTAGGCTCGTGCCGGATTTAGCCTCCTGCCGGATTTAGCCTCCTGCCGGATTTAGCCTCCTGCCGGATTTAGCCTGCAGCCGGATTTAGCCTCCTGCCGGATTTAGGCTCCTGCTGGACTTTGCTCCTGCCGGATTTAGGCTCATGCCGGATTTAGGCTCCTGCTGGACTTTGCTCCTGCCAGATTTAGGCTCATGCCGGATTTAGGCTCCTGCCGGACTTTGCTCCTGCCGGATTTAGGCTCATGCCGGATTTAGGCTCCTGCTGGACTTTGCTCCTGCCGGATTTAGGCTCATGCCGGATTTAGGCTCCTGCCGGACTTTGCTCCTGCCGGATTTAGGCTCATGCTGAAATTAGGTTATTACTGGAATTAGGCTTCAGCTGAATTAACTGCTGTAACTGCTGAAATACTGTCGGTGATAACACTTAAAAAGGAATTAGGATTTGACCGAATTTAGGTTCATGCCAGTAGTAACTACACAAAACTACTACACTACTACTACTAAACTTGCCAAAGGAAATTATGTCACTGCCGGATTTGGGGTCCTAGCTATAATAAGTCTGTCGACTATAAAACCCACCTTGAACAATAGGTATGGTTTGCCGGATATAGGCAACCTTGCAATACCGTCTGTATTGTTTTGTTTTTTTTTATTTCTTTATGTTTTAACTAGCTTCTGCCCGCGACTTCGTCCGCGTGGAATAGTTACCTTGGGGTAACGCTAACTTTAACCCGTGTATTTATTTGGATAAGGATTAATATCATGTTTATATTTAATGTTTATATTTATTCAATTGGCTAAATCAATCAATAATAAATTATTATTGATTGACGGAGTAATCGAGTAACATACACACATATACGTACATAAAAAAACATACAGTCGAATTGAGGACCTCCTCCTTTTTTGAAATCGGTTAAAAATAAAGCCCTTCTCGGTTAGCCCTCGAAAACTACACACAACAATAACAAAAATATCTAAAACTGTATTACAGCTTGCAGATGTGTAAGTTTCGGTGTTCCAGACGTACAGAACAAGTAGAACTAAAAAACCGAATTTGAACCGGAAAAGTTCAAAACAAAAATAAATTTAAAACTGTATTAGCAGCTTGCTTATGTTTATAGTTCGGTTTTTCAAAGGTAAAGAACATGTAAAACAAAAAACTAAAGAAAGAAACTAAAATTAAAGAATAAAAAAAAACCGGCCAAGTGCGTGTCGGACCACGCACAATGAAGGGTTCCGTAGTTGGGATGAATTTATCCCAAAAACAAACTTAACTTTGTAGTTGATAAACATGTTCTCCCATACGAAATGTATGGGAAAACATGTTTTTGCAACTGCAAAGTTAAGTTGGTCGATTATTGCTCGTTAACTTGTAAAGCCTACTTAGCTGTGATAGTTTTCCTTTTAATTTCGTTATAATATACAAAACACTACTTTGATTTTTTTCACACATCCAAAACCAACTATTTAGCTGGCAGGGGGGGGGACACTTGACTCTAACAAAAATTAGCACTTTAAAGCTTAATATTTCGCAAACGGATCCTTGAATCCAAAAATATTTTTCCCAAACTCACAATGTTTTTGAAGGACCTTTCCAATGATACCCCACACTATGGAATAAAAAAAACATCACCACTTGTGAAAAAATGTTTTTCATCATTTTGTTTTACCAGTTTGTCGGCGTAATTAACCGCTCAGGCGCGGTGGGTGGTCTGCGCCGTGACAGATTTACGACCGCACTTGAATAAACAAAAGCATCGGGTTTCATAATAACGTCTATAGTGTTTTGTTTATGTTTTTTGCTACTCGAATAGATTAGAGATACATTGTAAATGGTTACAGTCTTTGTTATCAACGTTTACTAATCTTTATTACCCGTTTTTTTTTTGTTTTCCATGTTCTAATGTTTTTACGATTTCTAATAAAACTACCGTACCAATTCACACGAAATTTTTCAGGGTACATTATGGATAGATAAGTTATCTAATAAAAGCGTTTTCAGAGACCTAATTTTTTTCAAAAAATTTCAAAAAATCTAGGTTTCTAGGTGATCTAGAATTTCTAGTGCTTTCATAACTTTCTCCGTACCAAAAAAATATTTTTTATTTATATTTTGGTCTAATTTTTTTCTAAAACGTTGGAAAATGAAATATAGAAAAGAAATAAAACACTTACCGATCAGATCCATACAGAAAACTCACAAAATATCACTACTTTCACTTTCACGAGAACTTTCTCCTTCACGTTTGTTTACACTTTTTTTGGTTGGGTCAAAATAGGTATAATCTAATGTTATTTAGTGCGAATATTATCTAAAACGATGTAATATTTACTTCAAAATGAAAATATCACCACTTTCCGACGATTTACACACTAAAACCATTAAAAAACGAATTATTACTGCGAACGCGCGCATCCCGGGAGTGACTTTTTACTGTCATTTTGACCGCGCGGGAATGTCATTTTCAACATTTTTTTATAGTGTTGCCCATTTATATTTTTGCTTTTAGTCGATTTATTTGACAAGAATATCTATCTGACCATAGACTGCAAAAAATTTCAAACAAAAATATTGATTACAGCGAATACAAATGGAGTTGTAAGTCGTGTGGTGACTTTGTAGCGTATTGGATACGATGGTCCCCGTTAAATTTTATACCTATACCAAATTACAGTTTTCTAGTACTAAGGGTCTCGGAGCTAGACCACGGACAGACAGACAGACGGACATGACGAAACTATAAGGGTTCCTTGACAAAAACACTCCCGACTCGTAGTCACATCAGTATGACAAACAGGGGGCCTACCATTAGCTCATAAAGCAGTATTATTTTAATATTACTTCAGTGGGAGAAAGAGATGGAGCTATACGTCCTGTAGAGCTTCATCTCTTTCCCACACTGAAGTAATATTAAAATAATATTGCTTTATGAGCTGGTGGTAGGCCCCCTGGTTATTTCTTGTTTGTCACACTACAGATTTTTCCTCGCCATTTAATGCATTTATTTCATAAAAATATACAGGGGGACATCGACGCGAGAATGGATTCAGTAAAGACTCTGAACACCCCTGCATTAAAAATTTTCGTAGGTTTTTCTTTGAAATCTGCTGTTTCAAAGAAAAGTACATTTACTACGCGGTCAAAATGTATGGAACAGCAGATTTTTTTCAAATACCTGACGAAAAATTTCAACGGTTCAGAATCATGATTGTACTGAATCCATGATAACAGTTATCGCGTCGATGTCCCATGCCACTCTGTAAATATTTAAAAAAAATATATATATGTGATTCAGATTGTGATGGAAAAGTGTGTTACGCAATTAGGGTGCTGGGAATCGAACCCAGGGCCTCATGCTCAGCAGTGAGGCTTGCGACCAGTACACCAGCAAGGCAGTTAATCTCCATTTAATTATTCGTTATGGGCGCTGCGTTCTCACAAATTGATAATTTTGCCTGTAAAGCGTTTTACAATTGGGGGATTGTTTAATGTTCTAAGATTGCTGGCAGAATTTTTATGGCTTGTTACATTCAACCCTTTGCTTGTTAACCGAGATTAAATGTGCCTTTGAATTCGATTTGCATAATTTTCGAGTTCTATTTAATTTTTGAATGACGTTGGTAAATGTTTTCTTTAAAAATATATAGGCACTTGTTAATAAGTTTCTTTTTCGTGTGGTTAGTGACTTACCTGAGTTTTATGCCGCACATGCCGTCAAGAAATACATATATTTCAGGCATGCCGGTTTCCTTTCCGGGGAATACTGACGTGATGTTGGTCAATAGATTAAAATAGTAACATACCACATTTATTTTGCATAGTTTATAATTAATTGTCTATACAATTAAAATATTTAATTACTTTTGACGTATAAAATAAGTTCTACTAATAATTCTACTAAGTAATAATTGAACTAACTATATACAGGGGAAAAAATAAAATAAAATATAGTAACAAATCATTGGGCATCAAAAAATTCATCCGAATCGCTGTCGGACCATAACATACCATATGTTATTATTTTAATGTAGTTTGTTCAAAGCTCGGTCATCCTGATATTTTTATTATATTATGTACGACTGAGACGGCATGGACTGGAAAACATTTGTCGTATTAATCAGACTCAGGCGGTCAATAGATTCAAATTAGGTTTCGACAGACGGTCACAAAAATGTACCATTGACTTGACGATGAAAATTCAGAAAATTTTCGAACATTTTACGCAAACCAGAAGTAATGTTATTGAAAATAGAAAAAAATCTGTGAGTTCACTGTTCTTTGTTGCCTTTATTTAATTAAGTACTTATAATATTAATTAGGTGACTTCTTATTCATTGCTTTTTGCGCGTTTTTAAAGATATTCATAATTTAAAAAATGATATTTTTTACAATTATGAACAAGGTTTATCCTCAATTCGTTTTTTCACTGACTGGTGAAACTCTTGAGCTAGCCAGTTTTTTTTTTTACCTGTTCCTTTTCCTGTTCCGGTTTTTGTACCTGTGTAGTAATCTGTTCTATAAGTACCTACCTGTGCTAAGCGGAACAGGTTACTAAATATATCCACGTCTATTGTATTTTACTGCTTTTATTTTTAACCGACGAAAAAAGCACGAGGTTCTCAAGTCGACACGTATATTTTTAACCGTATGATCAGTGGGATGGTGACGTGTGGTTCCACTAAATTACCGTAAATTATCGTATCTACTGATCAATCGCCGTGTGTACGGGCCCTGATGGTGTTAATCGAATATCGAATTGACCTTACCGACCGTAACAGACTAATTATATTTTTCAAAATTCGCGTCCTACTATAAATCAAATGTACGTGTAAATGCACATTCTATGTAGCGTCAAATTAACTAAAAAATAAGTCCCAATTAAATAACTAGAAGCATGTTGTATTGATTGACACATTAGTACAAGTTTGAGTTAGTTTTGTTTGTGGACCGCCCCCGGCGGAACAAATGTGAGGCAAACGAAAACAAACATACAGACGCAAGTGATGCTCATGGCTTTATAAAGCGACAGATGTGGTGTTGGCTCTTTTAATGAATAGTTTTTTATCGCAGCTTTATTTGTTATTAATTAGGTCTTGAAAGTTAGTCGCAGGATCTGATTATGGGTCTATTTATGATGATTAAAAATAATTGTCAATAAATTAATTCTAAATAATTCAGTGACTTAAAAGTTACCAAGTTCCATTCTTACAACAAAGGTTCATAGAGATTGACTCTACAAAAAGTTACTTGAACCGTACCAATTATGAAATTATACAAATCCGATACAAACGGGAGCAGATTGCCGCGAAATTATTCACAAAGCACCCCGGGCACGGACTTGATGATATTGTATTAGGTGATCACATACGAATGCGATTTTAATGGATACGCCGAGAGCGCCCCTCGTAAACAACCTAGCGACCTAATCGTGCCACTAAAAAGAGCCCAATTTCCCCGCCATACCGTTTGACGTTTACGTCGTTTCGCGCGCAAACTTGACGCAACCCCAATCTAAATTAAAATCTAAAACCTTGTAAACAAGGCAAGTGCTCACTTTTTCGGGGATTTTAACCCTCGGAATTAACGAGAGATATAAAATAAAAGGGGGCTCGTTTCCGAGTGCGCTGCGGTGGTTTGTCATTGTTTTGGATGCATGTGCTGACGTCATTTTTTATTGCGTTTGGTTTGTGAATTTCGTGATGTCTTTAATGAAGTTAGAAAAATAAGCTAAATAATATGCTGGGTACGTTTGCACTTCCGAAGTGTGTAACTTGGAGGAACAGATAAAAATATTATTTATTGGGACTTTTCTGGGAATGGTTCGTTTAGTAGAGCACTAGAACATAAATTAAACTCTTGAATTGTTTTATTTGTTTAATAATTAATAACAGTTCTCTTTAAAATATAACACTATAAAAATAAATACTACCAAAATTTTAAGAATAAATATTTGTATAATAATGATAGCACGATTTGGACCGTGGAGGTATAGTTACATTTCGCAAAGTGCGTTCATTCCATTGCATTGAGAGGTAGTTGTGGTCATGTTAGAAATTTGAAGAGAATTCTTAGTAACTAAGGGGTACTCAGGTGTTGCTTTAGGTAAATGTGGTTCCTTGCGGCATCTTAGGGATACTGGTGAGTGCTGTCTTGGCTTGTCCATAACATTATACTGGGGCACCCTACCGTTTTGTAAGTCCGCTAGATTGCTTACTAATTCTGCCGCTGCCTCCCCGTACAAGAGCTGGCCATGGCGTACCTGTATACAAACGAATGTTAATGATCAGTTCAGTCACCCATAAGTCACTATTAACTGGTAATCAATTACTTTCTTTAATCTTGCACGATTGTGTCGTATTCTTCGTTGAATATCTCTATGATTGATCCCCCGAACCGACGGATGGAAACACAGGCCTTAAATTTGATAATAAAAAATCTTAATTAAAAATCGCTAACTTGTTAATACTCAGGTAGATCCTAAGGTTACTGTAAACTTGTACTATCCCACTGCTGTGTAAAGGCCTTTCCCCGTGACTTTCACTGCTTGCGATCTAATGGGCTAATGTAGACCACTGCACGCGTAGAATGACCACAATAGAAACGGGTTTTGTTTACGGAAGAATAGACAAAATGACAGATAAACAATCACAACCTGTCATTTTGTCTATTCTTTCGTCGACAAAACCCGTTTCTATTGTGGTCATGCTAGCGTGCTGGTTGTTTGTTTTGTCCATGGTATAAGCAATTTATATCTTTGGTTAAAAGTGGAAATTTGTGCTATGGTTCATCATCATCATGCTCCTCCCCTCACCTGTATGAAATAGGTAAGAGCAAGAGAGGATGATGATAACGAAGACATGCTCAGACTCCAAATACATTGGTATATAGGCTATATGCCATTAGGGATGATGACAAAAATATATTTTTTGTCCGCCTTATAGATTAATAAAAAAAATATTGGACATATATTTTTTATTTTTTTACGTAATCAAAATTACGGCGATACATTGGGTTAAAATGTGCAATGACGTCATGAGTACGATTTTATACTTTAATGTGCTTTATCCAACTCATTTTTTTAAAATTAATATGATAAAGCAAAAAATACGTGTCTAATATTTTTTTATTATCTGACTAACGGACTAAATATTTTTTTTTTATGACTTTGGCATCATCCCTATTTATTTGGGGCTTCTTTGTCAACTTTTACTACTTAGGTATGAGGTTTCAGATGATTTTATTCTCATAAGAATACATAATATACAATGTGGAGACAACAATACGACAACAAATGAAAACACTGGCAATACTAATACATAAGAGTATTTTGGAACCATCAAATAAATCCTAACATCGAAATTAAGAAAGTGATTTTTCAAACAAACTAAGTAGTAGTGATGTGCCAACTATGGGTTTTGCCAATCTTTGACTAGCTATAGTGACTAAACTATTGGATACATTTGATTAAATTTTCGTATGCGGACTAAGAACGTCATGGTCGTAATGTCGTCTCTACCTTGTTCACTTAGGTACTACATGAAAATATCAAAACTAAAACATAAGGCAATACTGCTGGGTGTTTTACAAAAACTTGACATTTGTACAATAAATATTTTGTGGGTAGATTTAAAAAATGTTCGCTTGATACTTGTTTACTTTTGTATTTGAACATCAAATACAAAAGTAAACAAGTTTCCGTTCAACACAGATAAGCGTAGATGTGTAGCTCGAAGTTATTGTAGGGAATGTGTTCTTTTTTTACATCTATAGATACGACACCTAATGACGAACTCCCAGTTTTTAACCGACGAGAAAAAAGGAGTAGGTTTTCAAATCGACACGTATGCTTTTATTGAACTCGCGACACCGTTACCGACACCCCATTTTGTAAACGCGATTGTGCTCTTTATTTATATTAAGTTACGGATCAATGTTCTATGCAAGTATTTTTACAGGTTTTGAAAGTATTATTTTAAATTGTCTAAGTTTTCACTTCTGTCGGCACTCCCGGAGTGCCTGATTTTTTTTATGTGCCTATCACCACTTTTAACTTTTTACTGAGTAATCCGATTTGAATGATTTTTGTTTTATTGGGGAGGGTATACCTCGAAGTTTGTCCCATGTAAAATTTTAAACCCAAATCCCCCCCCAAAGGGTAAAAAAATGGGGTCGATTAATTTTTCATCTACCGAATTTTCAAATGTGAACCAATTCTGTTGTAATTTCGCACACTAAGTGGTCCTGATGACTCAACCACGTACTTCCACATCTTCCAGTGAAAGTCCTGTCAAAATCTGACCAGCCGTTTCGGAGATTGAGACTCGGCTGGCTTGATTACTTAATTACAAATATTTTTACACCCTCTGGCATAATATAGCGAACTATTTATCCTATCCTATACTATTAAACGAGCAATATTTGTATTTTGTATATATATATATTTGTACTCACGTTCTCGAAATCGGCTCCAAAGATTTTGATGAAAGTTGCAATATAGGGGTTTACGGGGGCGAAAAATCGATCTAGCTAGGTCTCATAACTGGGAAATTTCGTTTTCTCTATTTTCATAGTCTCGGGATGTGATACAACATTGGCATACCTGGACGATACGTTTATTTCTATTTTATCGACCAGGTACTGATCTTTATATACTATTATGATTGTACTTATATTAAGGGGAAGCGTCAGGGTAGCCCGCGAAATTCAAATTTTCTTACGTTTTTTTGCATTTTGCAGGTCAGTGTCAGGTTTCATGTTGATTAAAATATGATTTGCGGCCGTAACTAATATGGCTTTACTCAATTATAACCATTACAATCAACAATACAACTCCATAAGTTAACAAAGGTGTCAAATGTCATGATTTCATGAAATCATGATATTTGAAAGAAAGAAAGAAAAATAAGTTTAATTGACTTCTTTATCTTCTTCTTAATCACTATTGCTGATTGTAATGATTATAATTGAGTAAAGCCATATTTGTTACGACCGCGAATCACATTTAGATCAACATACAACATGATTACTGACTTGCAAATTGCAAAAAACGTAAGAAAATTTGAATTGCGCGGGCTACCCTGACGCTTTCGCCTTAAACAAATAAATAAATGACTTATAACTTAAAATCTACTACACTTTGGAATGGCTAATTAGCCTCATCTTTCCGACTGACTGACTTCTTGATAATTTAGAAGTGCCTGTTGAATTGAAGTAAATGCTTGAGTTTGAGTTTGAATGAAAATACAATAACTCCAATGGCTCCTCAATCGAGTTGCAAAAATAAATCTTAAAACCAATTGCAAACTCCTCATTACCTCGTCTTTTAGCTCAGCTCGCCTCCGTGAGACCCACTCAATCTGTTCCTGAAGCTTCTTGCAGTCCTTCTCATTGGTGAGCAGGTCGGAACGAAGCGAGTCCATGATCTCCCGGTAACGATTCCTAACGTCATGATCTATTGCATGCAGGTTCTCGATTTCGTTCTGAGTCTCCCGAATCTTGGACTTGGATAGCCTGAGGCGACCCTCCTGTGGTAATATATTTGAAAATAGATCCTGGTTTAATAGAATACCTTATTATTTTATTATGCACACCATAATAATTAAAGAAATATTTATATAAATGTAAACAATTAGGTACGTAGGGTGACACAATGGCCCAGGTCGACGGCGCGTTGTGTTTCACGCGAGCCTCAAAGAGATGTCAGCAGAACTGACGGGGTCCGCTAGGGCCGATGCCTGCCGGGGTTGCGGAAAAGTTCGAAAGGGAAATCGTGGCCCCTGGCAACATGTCAACGGAAGGAACACGGGTGGGTTTTAGTCAGTAAGAGTCTAACACGCCCTCCCGCTCCACCCAGAGCGGGAGAAGTTATTTGATAATAACCCACCCAAAAAAAATAAGGTGACACAATGGGATGGTCTTATCGCTAAAAGCGATCTTTTAAAGACAATCTTTGGATGGATTTCAGGGGAGAAGTAAGTAGAAGAGATTGGAGTGTCGTTTAATGTTTTAGTTTAAAAAATATTCTGACTTTTCGCAGTAAAATGTAGATTCACCTATGAAATAATAGTTCATGCAATGAAATCAATTGATGATTTAAAACATCCAGTTACCTTGTCAGCAAGTTTCCTGGTCAGGGCATCGAGGTGTACGTCCAGGGAGTCCTTTTCCTCGATCTCGTAGCCTTGTACCACGTTGTTGTGAGGACATAGGCGGTGGAAGATCAGGCCGTGCTGGACGACGGGAGCCGTGGCATAGTCTACAGGCTCTACAGACTGCACACGCAACAAATTACGTTAAGTTAGGTACAATTCTGAAGGCGACCGTTACCGCAAACCGCCAAATCGCTGTGACAGACCGCAATGACACGACTGGTTTCTACATATTCCCCGTTATATTCATAAACGCTGCTTAACACGTTCAGTGCCGGGTGCTCTCCTGGAGGGTTCACTTAGGGCCTTATCACACTGGCGATTTGCGAGCGTGTTCCCAGCGAGGCGATTGTTTAACGCACTCGCTGCGTGTGCTTAGCGAGCAGCCACGTGTGCGCAACGAGTTCGCTGCGGTTTCGTAACGAGAGCGATTGACGTGAGTGTACAAGAGAGAGCGAGACAAGCGAGTGTATAAAAACGCGGAGAACACGCTGCTGCGTAGTCGCGGCTATTTCGCTTCCCATCCGCGGAGAGCACGTTCACCAATCGCTTCGCTGGAAACACGCTGGCAAATCGTCAATGTGATAATGCTCTTAGTCGCATATGGGATACCGAGAGCCCTCGCAGAGGGCTCATTTTAAATGTTTTAACTTTATTAGCGAATATAGTATTATAAGCTGTGAAAATTAAATCTGATGTATATTTTGACAAGATTTATTAGTTGGGTTTAAAATCCAAGCATTTTTTTTTCACGTTTACAAATATTAAAAAATTAAAATGCTGGAAACTACGTTTAGCGACAAGACCGTGAAAACACTATTTTACAGTGTTTTATACACGGTTTTAAACTTTATGTCGTTGACTGTTCGCGATGGTTAACTTTAGCGCTAACGTACCTGCCGGTAACCCTCCCGGAGGGTCCAATATGTATGGGGGCATGACGTATGAGTTCTATAAAAAGTGGAAGTGAGTAATGATTAGTGACTGTTTAACCATGATGTTTAAACATCTCTTAACTTTAAGCAACGTTTATGAATAAAAGGGTAAATGTTACTCTATTATAAACGTTTCCATAGGTGGGGAAATTGCCTGCCGGGGTTGCGAAGAAATCCGAAATGGAGATCGTGGCAATACGGCAACTGAAGGAACACGGGTGGGTTTTAGTCAGTAAGAGTCTGACACGCCCTCCCGCTCCGCCCAGAGCGGGAGAAGTTATTTGATAATTTCACACTCAAAAAAAAAAAGTGGGAAAATTGTCGCCTGTTGCCGTTTACATGGAAACCAGCCATGTCGTCTCTCATTGCGATTGGGTGTTGCGGTTGCGGTCGCCTTTGGAATATTGTCTTTGCGTTGTTCAGATAGAGGCGGCGGCGGGCGCGATTGTCGACTTTTGTAACGTACTCCGTCTGTGTTTTTAACCGTCTTCCAAAAGGAGGAAGTGCTTAATTCGACTGTTTTTTTTTTTTGTATGTTTGTTACGCGATTACTCCGCCAATTATGAATTGATTTTGATGATTCTTTTTTTGTTTAGTAGATTATACTTCAGAGGTAGTCCCATATAAATTTTATTAACTTTGCTTGGGTAGTTTTTGAGTTAAGCTTCAATAATACGTATTTTTTCCCACTTAGTATGTGGATGATATGATAACTTCCTGTGATTGTTATTTACATAGCAGGTAGTTGAATTTGTGTGGAGTAGGTACCAAAATTAAAAAGTGAAAAAAAAAAACTAAAAAAAACAACCGACTTCAAAAAAAAAACACTACAAAGTGAAAAATAACTTTAATTTCGGAAGTCGGTGACAAATAACGAAAATTCAAAACCAAAGACACCGACTTCCGAAATTAAAGTAATTTTTCACTTTATAGTGTTTTTTTTTTAAGTCGGTTGTTTTTCTTTTTTGTAAAAAGTTTTTATTGTAGCTCCTTGTTAGATAGATGGTACCTATATTTTACAACTATCTGCTACCGCGTCCGTCTGTCTGAACAACGCATAACTCCGCCGTTTAAATACGGACGTTCGGTCATCATCATCTGCCTAGCCTTTTTCCAACTATGTTGGGGTCGGTTTCCAGTCTAACCGCATGCATCTGAATACCAGTATTTTACATGGAGTGACTGCCTATCTGACCTCCACAACCCAGTTACTGGGTAACACGATACACGATTGGTAGGACTAGTTGTCAGACATTCGGGCTTCTGACGACCCGTAGGTAACAACTGTCAAAGATCTACACATGACAGCCGGGATCAACGGCTTAATGTGCTTGTGGCAGCATCTACATCATAACATGCGAACTACGCACCAACGACTTGACGTCACACCATATATATAACTTCTCCGACATCAATCGTTGGACATTTGCCCGCCAGACACGACTCCCGTCTGGTCGGAGGATGTAGAGGATGAGTGAAATTTACACCCTGTTCCTCATACCTCTAAATGCTTTCCGAGGTACGGAGGTCGGAGAGGTCGTGGTATGTTAAAGATGGTTATCCATCCACGGACCAACCGTGGCAAGCATAGCTTAACCTGATGGTTTGATCCGTGCGGCTGTTATTACTTACCCACAACCCCTCGTACGTATGGAAAATACGGACATTCGGATGATTACTTATTTGAAACGTCGAGAATGAGCTCATTTGTGTTGTCCCGATTTTCCAGATTATCCTCTATGGATTTGAGACGTGGACAATCCGAGCAAAACAAAGACCGGATAGACGCTTTCGAAATGTTGGTGCTGGAGGCGGATGCTCCGAATTCCATGGACAGCCAAACGCACAAATGTGTCTATACTTCCCAACTCAACATCAAGAACCGATTGTCTACAGTTTGCCTACAGCGTATTTTGACCTATTCCGGCCACATAATGCGAAGGGATAGCAGCCTTGAATAGCTGGTCATTGTTGGCAATACCGAAGGAAAGAGAGCACGAGGCCGGTCACCAACACGATGGTCTGACCAAGTAAAAGAAGAAAAAAAAATTAAAATAATTCTATTGGAAATGGCCATCTTTGGCTTTGAAACAGGCCTTTAATCGGTCTGGCCACGAATCTATGAATTTATGCACTGTTTCCGGGAAATTTGTTGCCACTGCTTGTTCCAGAGATTTCTTAAGATACACAATGTCGGCGTGTCGTTTGGAGCAGGCCATGTCCTCTAAAACTGACCATAATTTGTAATCTAAGGGGTGAAAGATCTCGGCGGCGGTGATCTCACGTGTCCGGCCATGGTTCAGGCCATGGTACGGAGCGAGAGAAATTGGGAGGTCGTCACCTCCTTCTGCGAAGCAGTAATGCTCGCGAAGGGGGAGGTGGAACGCGTGAGGGAGAGGCAAATTTCGCACCCTCACGCCCCTAACCACCGCAGTAGGAGACGCCCTGGGCGTCGGGAGTCGCGAGCCGATTTCTGGCTACGATAGGCGCAGGCTTGCGGACGGTGAGCAATGGGTAGCTCGCCGTCCGATAAGGACCAAGCCCGGGTCGACGGCGCGTTGTCTTCCACGCGCCCCTCAAAGAGATGTCAGCAGAATTGACGGGGTCCGCTATGGCCGATGCCTGCCGGGGGTGCGAATAAAACCGAAAGGGAAATCGTGGCCCCTGGCAACTGAAGGGACACGGGTGGGTTTTAGTCAGTAAAAAACGATACTGACACGCCCTCTCGCTCCGCCCAGAGCGGGAGAAGTTATTTGATCATTTCCCACCCAAAAAAAAAGATCTGGGCTAGACGAGGGTCAGTCTTCAGCTCTTATCGTTGGTTTCGAGCCAGGCTTGGGTAGTTCATGTCTTGTAACCAAGTGCAAAGTCCTGCTGGAAAGTCCACGGTACATTAAAAAAAAGTGTATTGCTGAGAGGTTTTACGATCCAAGACAGTCTCTTGAAACACTTTGGCTGAAGTCTTCGCTTCTTTTTCATAGAAATGAAGCTTTGTGACTCCTTGATCACACCTTGGTTTGGTTTTGGCATTTACTGACGCAGGATGATGACCACGTTGTACCTTTCCGACCACTTGGGTGACTTCTTTGACACTTTTCTGCTCTAAACGACACGCCAACATTGTGTCTCTTAAGAAATCTCTGGAGCAAGCAGTGGCTCAATTTCTCACGGAAACAGTGCGTAAATCCATAGATTCGTGGCCAGACAGATTAAAGAACTGTATCAAAGCCAAAGATGGCCATCTCGAATACAATTATTTTTAAATGTTTTACTGAGACTTCAATAAATATGTACTACATATATAAGTTTTATTAAGATTACATTACCTCATAAAAAAATGGCCAACTTATGGCCAAACTATTTAGATAGTTATCAAACCAAAACCAACTAGATTTAAAAAAAATGGCTGACCCCTCTTTTTAACTGTTTTACTAGCTATTATTGTAGACAGAGACAACATTATATCACAGCAAAAACTTAACGAGAGTAGGATAGGTTGTAGACATGTTACTTGATGATATACTCCAAAACTATAACATTTACCATTTCGTCTAAAAGCCTTAAAGCCTAGTGCAGACTGGCGCGACCCTCACAATACGTTTTCTAAGAAAAGGTCACGGTAGAACAATTACCAGTGTCGAGTTGCGCCAGTCTGCACGAGGTTTTAAGGTTTGTGCAGACTGGCGCGACATTGATAATTGTTCTACTGTGAAGTTTTCATATAAAATGTTCCACCAGAGTCGCGTCGCGCGCACTATGGACGCAAATTTGTACCGTACGTACACGTATGGTTGTGGTCGTACGAATTGAGTGCGCATACTGAATACATTTTTCTCCGTCAAATAGGTAGTGTTCTAGTGATATCGTATTCGTGAAGTCCTCTTTGGAGCGCAATGAATGATTTGTATCTTCTAGATGATAATTTTATTCTCTAATTCGAAGACTGCGGCGGCGTCATTGCTGTCGTAGAACCGAATGGGTAAAATATATTTAAAAAAACAAAGAAGAGATAATTTGAATCACTTTGATCCCACAAACATTTATGTCCATAAACCAAGTTAATAAGTTTTTCTACACTCATTTTTAATTTTCAACGCACGAAAGTATTCTAAAATTCCAACGCACGCATCACACGGTGCGTGTGGCATTAGGTCGCGCGCACTTTGGACGCATTTTCGTACGAATTTTACTCGTGCGAATGTGCAACGATCTCGTCCTTCCAAGTACTAGCGCGTGCGAGTTAGTTGTATGTATACGTACGTGTAGTTCCGACGTCCAAAAACAATCCAAACTTGTTGGGATTTTAAAACACTTTCGTGAGTTCAAAATGAAAAATGAGTGTAGAATAGTTTGTATAGTGTAAATACTTGGTTTACGGACTTAGATGTTTGTGGCATCAGAGTATACGTATAATATTTTGAAAATATTCAAGTTTCTTTCTTCATACGTACACCATGAAACAGTATGGGGTCATTACATAAGTCTTCCATAATATGATAAAACTCCCCGAATTCATTACTTTCCAAATATTTTATTTCACGACGACACCGTCGCTGTCTCCGAGTTATACCAGAATTATTATCTTGAATGCGATATCCTCGGAACACTACCTATTTGACGGAGATAAACGTACCTACTCAGTGTGGTGTGCGCACTCAATTCGTACGACGTCATACGTTTACGTACGGTACAAATTCGCGTCCAAAGTGCGCGCGGCCATATGGATGCTTATCTTCTTATGGATGATGATCTTTGTACCCACCTTACTAGCAGCCCAGGATTTCCATTTCCACCTTAGGCAGACAAGTAGCAAAACAATTGCTACACCCAAACCAGCGGCGGTAAAAGCATCCAGCATGTCGGACGGATATCATTATACCACAAGGGTCGCTACTTTAGATTTTATTAAAGCCGGTACAGCCATAGCTATAGATGTCTGCTTTTGATTTTTGACACTGTCAGATGATATCTGTCATTGTTTAGATTTCGAATGACGTTTTTTGATTCTTTGATTTTTATAGGACAGTTTTGAAAGAGGTTTTACACAATTTCAAGTATGGATGCGCAAGAATTTGCTAGATAGTATTAAATGCAAAAAGTAGATGGCTTTACTTTCTTATTTACCTTCTTACATTCCTCTTACCTTTAACTACAGAGGGAAAGGTAAGAGGGATGAGTAAGAAGGTCAGATTATACTAGTATAATATTATAAATAGGAAAGTTTGTATGTTTGTGTTTTTATTACTCAATCACACAAAAACGACTGAACGGATTTGGATGAAATCTGGCACACAGATAATTTATAACCTGGTAGTACCTATGTTCCCGTGAGATAATTTCCGAAATCCACGCGGACGAAGCCGTGGCCGGAAACTAGTATTAGATATATTTAAAACGAAATACGTATATTAAGAATCTACCTACTACTTCAAGAGCTAAAATTAATACAGAAGAATCTACTATAATTAGCTATCTATCTACTAAACATAGGATCCTACATCATCACCTTAACAAACAGTACCTGGGCGACCGAGCTCTGCGCCAGGGTTGTAACGGATGTCATTCAATGGATGAGGATGCGGATGAGGATACGGATATTGGAAAATTCTTTATTGAGGATGCGGATGAGGGTGCGGATGCGGATTTCGTACAAAAAATAGCCCTTGTTTTTATAGTATTTATTTTTGTATTATAGGTCGTAGGTAATCATTTGGTAGGTTACCATAGCGTAATTCGCCTGCAAAAAACTTCACTTCTACGAGCAAACAAAAAGTAAACAATAACACGCCACTCGGCACCCAGTAACTCAAATTGTGACATGTGACACCACAGCCGTGTCACCACTGCCACGTGAGGCCGATCGTCTGTCATAGGACAAGGACATTGCGAATTCAGCCAATGGGAACGCGTAACTCACTTATCGGCCCGCCCATTTAGATCGGCGCGAATTTTTAAAAATTCACTATTTGCGCGGACAACGTTGGGTCACATCCCCATAGAAATTATGAGGATGCGGAGCTTTTAAAATCAAAAGTTGAGGATGCGGATGTTTTGCGGATATCAAAATTTATGCGGATGCTCCGCAGTTGCGGATGCGGATACGGATATCCGTTACATCCCTGCTCTGCTCTGGTGAAAATAGAGAATGCTCATTTAGTATAGGATAGTACCTACTAATTCCATACTGCCATGATAGTAGGTACTTACTAATTCCATGCTGCCATGATCATTATTCTAATGTCAATGATGTCATGTCATTTATTATTCATTCATTATTCATAAACTTTGGGCGACCGACCTCTGCTCGGGTGAAAATACGGAGAAAACTAATTTTCCCATCTATGAGACCTAGCTAGATCGATTTTTCGCTAACGTAAACCCCTATATTGCAACTTTCATCGAAATCGTTAGAGCCGATTTCGAGAACGTGAGTAGGTGCAAATATATTTACAAACAAATATACATACATACAAATATTGCTCGTTAGTATAGGATCTAACAGACTGTTAGGTTATAGGAGAGAGTTTTTCATTTTAGTTAAGACCTAACTACTAGAAATTAAAAACTCTCTCTTATTTAGATCGTAGGAGTGATGCTAAAACAATATTGGCAGATTAATTTATTACATGGTAGAAAAATCTGTTTATTTTGTAGTAATGTTTGTTGACAAATCTTTTAAATAATATACGTACTATCTAACACTGAAATATATTTATATTAAGTAATACAAAAATTCAAAGAAAAAATAAAGGGAAGAGCTCATTGGGCATCAAAGAATTCGTCCAGTAGGTACCCTAATTGTGTAACTTATTTTCGTAAACAATTTTGCCTAATTTGTTTCATTTTGACAGTTCGACAACATTCATTGCGTTACTTACGTTGCTGAGCAGATTTTTTTTCCAACTTATGAAGCAATGGATTAGCAATCTGTTTCAAATCGAAACAAATTGTGATTGTGTTGCATTCGCAATTAGGGTACGGGTCGCTGTCAGTGGGAAAAGTGCCCAAAAGGATAGCAGCGTTGCCACGTTGGATGACAATACTGATTCTTTGACCTAAAAATTGGCCAGCCCTCTGGTCACGTGAAGTACGTGCATATGAAGCTTTACACATTAATTAGAACTTTGGCTAATTTGCACAAATTGCACGAAAATATATCAATTCTCTCCTGGATTTCGTTTACTATGTTAAATGAAGCAATGATTTGCAATTTCCTTCAAAATCTTTCGTATTGAAAGTGTGTTACGAAATTAGGGTGCAGGGGCCTGACAGCGTGCGTCATCCATCACGGCTGTCGGCGACTCAGGTGGCGAGACGGGGCCGCCCGGCCGGTCCGTGACCGATACATGTCGTTATATAGCGATGGAACTGTTCTATTACAACAGGGTATAAATCTACTGTGATTAGTTCATTAATTAATTGGTGTGCTCAGATAAATGGGTGATTTTGATTAGATAAAATGATGGGAAGAATTAAAAAATTCAGATAGACTACATAAAAATAAAAAGTGGCACTCCGGGAGTGCCGACAGAAGTGAAAACTTGAACAAGATCGCCTTGGTGGAAGAAAAATACTTGTATAGAACATTGGTCCGTAACTTTATCTAAGTAAAGAGCAAAATCACTTTTACAAAAAAAAACTTCAAAACCTTTAAAGTAAAAATACTTGCATAGAACATTGGTCCGTAACGTAATATAAATAAAGAGCACAATCGCGTTTACAAAAATGAGGTGTCGGTAACGGTGTCGCAAGTTCAATTGTTTTTTCCCATCTCAAAAATGCCCAACGCTTCTAAAGAAGTTTTCACTTCAAAAAATTAAAGAGCTGTCTGGATTATGGTAGGTGAATAAGTATGAAATTAAGCTTGAAGAAATAAGAGAGTGATACAAAACTGTATGAGGCAAAGGAGCCAGCCAAGTTAGAGTTGCAGTATGTCAAAGTATAGCTTTAGCTTTAACCATTGTAAACCAATTGCACTTTTCTTTTTCATAAGCTATGAGAATAGGTAGAAAATGGTGTCCACGGACAGCTGGATTTTCCGCTAACAAAAGACAATAATGAGCACCGAATGCCTTTGTAGCTACAATAATACACCTTGAAGTTTGAGTGACAGCTCAGGATGAGACTTATATTAGGATGTCAATTTTTTTTTTCTACACCCATGCTGTAAAACATCTATAAAAGTTTCTGTAACAGTTAGCTTATTGGCAACATTATAACAGCCAGTGTCATAGTAACCATTAACTCATCCAAACGAGTGTTACAATGTTGTACTAAATTTCATTACGCAACTCGTTTCAACGTTCAAACGGGGGACAGCAGCACCCGCTGCACGCATGTGCGGTGATGTGCTGCTGCAGGTGACATTCATACGTGCAGTTCTACTGAATTTCGTGGGAATTTCTTTATTCTTGATCTTGAATTACAAACACCCAATGGTTTCAGAAACTTTTATAGAGGATTCATATCATGGGTGTAGATAAAGTCTTGTATGCAACTGTTACAATTAGGTATTAAAACACTCATGTGATACTATTATCACACTCGGCTTCGCCACACTAAACTCGGGCTAAACCCACATTCGTGTTTTAATACCCCTTATTATACAACAGTTGCATAAATAACTATTATGTTCGTCATGAAGAATATAAAAAAAATTAGCAACTTTTTTTTACGAAATCAAATGATTACGGCAATACATTGAGTTAAAATGTGCCATGACGTCACTTGTATGTATAGATTTTATACTTCTTTTGAGACATAGCACCCCCACTCCCCAACTTTGCGTTTTATCTAAGTCATTTTTTATTAGTATGATAAAGCAAAAAATACGTGTCTAATATTTTTTTATTATCTGATTGTCGGAATAAATAGTTTTTTTTTTACCCAGGCAACATTCCTATTGAGTTGCAAGAGCCCAAAAAAAACATGTTGACAACCTCTTCAATTATTCCATAACATCCTAATCCATCAAACCACAGCACTGATTTTTATAACACCCAACATCTTACGTCATTAAACCGCGATCAAGGCAATAGAATGTCCATCACGGATCGCACATAATCGGTTCCCTGTCCCGCCCCTAGGTGGAGCTGGCAAGGCAATTACCTACCGATGCAGGGAATAATTGAAAGGGGATCGCGTTCTAATTGATTGTTTCTGGACGAGTGATTGATATGATAGAACGATTAACGGCCGCGTGACCGTGTGATTTGTGTGTGGTATGTAAGTAGGATGTGTGGTTGGTAATTTAATTATAAAAAAATAGGTAGGTAGGTATGAAAGTCGGCGGAAAAGTTTTTGTCTATGTCAAGTCGCGTTTTACGAGTATATGTGTTGTAAAGTAAAAGGAGCATTGCAATGGTACCGATTCCCTTGTTCACAAACTAAACTAAATTTAAGTTCAGTGCATCTTTTTCTTTGTATTTCATAAGAACAGGACAGAAGATAAATTTTAGTTTAGTCCTGTCAAATTAATCGGCGCCTGTTACTACTCCATACAAGTTTAGACGTGAATAAAAACTTGCCTACTAAAATTACGTCAATTTACGTCAAGCACTGATTAATTTGACAGGACTAAACTAAAATATATCTTCTGTTCTTTTCTTAATGAAATAGAAAGAAAAAGATGCACTGAACTTAAATTTAGTTTACTTTGTAAACAAGATAATCAGCACCATTATCCAATTTGCAGAGCGCTAGGTGAGCTAGCGTGCTAAAATTTGATGGTGTAAAGGCATCTAGTGCGATCGTATGGGCTCTTCCACGATTGCTCATCTAGTGCAATCACTAGTGCACCAATTTAGCGCTCTGTAAATTGGATAATGTAATGCCCGCTTAAGACCTAAACTAACTTTTAAGTAGGCATAGGTAGTGTTCCGACGTAATATCATTATCTGGAAAAGACCATTTATCGCCAAAGTATCAAGATAGAGAGATTGAATATACCTACAAGATGTTATATTATAACGCGATGATATGGTACAAAAGTTGTTTTAAAGTAGGTTCACTAGCTTCCCGAAATCCCAATACATTTGTACTGCTAAGTAAACAGTGCCCTTAAAAAAATCGGCCTTTGCCAACGTCGTGAAGTTTGCAAAACTTCATAAGTACATTTACGAGCAACCATATAACACTCATTTCTTGTAAACCATGTATCTATCACCAGCGGAATGAAGTAATAAAAGTTAAGAGCCGACGGAATTCCCGCCACATTTGACATTAAACGCTCCGTTCAAAAATCGTTCAGTTCATTCATTCACGTGTCGCGTTCCGTTTCACTTCGCGCGTGATCAAAGCGCGCGCGATGACGTCGGCGTAGTATTCGTTAGATTTACAGCTTACGGAAGCTAATTAGTTTGAATTAGTTGGGAGGAGGGCCCGTATGGCCGGTTATGCGCGCCGCGCGTGCATCCGTACGTGACGCTTTCAGGACTGAGAACGATTAGATGGTGCAGCGGTGTAGCTGAGTAAGTTTATAGAGTAGTGGCTAAAAAGATAATGACGTTTTTGTAAGTATATGTAAGACGTTTAAAAAAAATGTGCTTTATATTGGAATAGATTAAAACTATGATGTAGACTCCAATAAGAATTCTTCAAAATATAATAGCACTTTATTCTACATTCCCTAGCTGCAACCGGTTAGACTGGAAGCCGACCTCAATATAGTTGGGAAAAGGCTAGGCAGATTGATTGATTCTACATTCCCTAGAAATTTAAATAGACTTTCAAATTTCTTCTCATTGAACTTAGACATTTTTTAAATAACAATTTAGAAAATATATATTTGGTAATGTTTACTGTAACTTTACTTTTGGAGGAGTTCGTGGTTAAGTAGTAACAGCCGCACGGATGGACCCATCTGGTTAAGTTACGTTTGCCAGGGTTGGTCCGTGGATGGGTAACCATCTTTACATACCGAGACTCCTCCGTGCTTCGGAGAGCACGTAAAGCCGTTGGTCCCGGCTGTCATTCGTGTATCTTTGACAGTCGTAATGGGTCGTCAGAATCCCGAAAGTCTGACAACCAGACTTACCAAGGGTATCGTATTACCCAGTTACTGGTTTGTGGAGGTCAGATAGGCAATCGCTCTATGTAAAATACTGGTATTCAGCTGCATCCGGTAAGGCTAGGCAGATTGATTGGTACTTCGTAATTTTAAAATAACACGCCAAACATACCTGTGCGCTCGGCTTCCTTTGCCACTCATTCGAGACTTCCAGGCATTAGAAACATGAGTGATGAATGCAAGTTTAGACTACATCCATTACGAAGTCTATGTTTAAATATCTCCAACGCGTTCCGGGAGGCGATCCATAACTAAGTTCACGCCATTCTCACAACCAAGGGAACGTGGAGGAGATACCAAGATGCCAAGGAGTTTTTGTTCCATAATTTGTAACTAATTATGAGCCAAAAAACGCACGGTGTCTTTGATCAGTAGAGACATATGGCCGCCCTTTTTAGAACATGTCGTTTACATGTTATATTAATTAATCGTTTGAGAATAATTAGGAATGAAGAGGAATCTCTCTTGGAATGCTCAGTTATGGCTTTAATTTATCGAGTGTTTGTTTAATGGGTAGATTGGATGCTTTGTTTGAGAAATTTGGTTAATAATGGGACCAACAGAAATACAATGTGATTTAGTAAATTATTTTTATAATGATGGAATTTAATGAGAAAATTTTTGATAGCATTACCCGGGTTATTGTTATGTATTTCTAATGGCAGACTTCATTTGAATGAGTGATATATGTCTTAATACCTAAGCGTGGAAGAAATTTCTCCATCTCTATCTTCTAATGTAATAAGTAAAGTAACAGCTTCCCTACATTTCCAAGTCTTGATTTGAGCAAAACAATTTGTTTCAAAACAAACCAATTTTCCTCTATATTATCAAATAATCACATAGCAAGGGATCATGTCTCAGAGGACTAAAATAAAAGGAAATTCAAAATGGCCGTCACTGAAAGCAACGGCGCGGTTTCTTTCCGCGTATTACTAACATTACCATACTTCAGGAGGCGAAGCTTATTTAAATGCTCCACCGACTCCATTTAGAGCTTGGAAAAATAAAACTGGGGAACAGATCCCGCGATCTCTCGCTGAGCCGCTTTTGTGGTAAATATGTATAAACTTACCAATTTAAATCTTCGTTTTATGGACTTCTTTGCTTGCCCATTTCAGTTCTTATTCGCAAAGCACTAAGAGACATACAATATCTTTCTCGTGTCGCAAGTAACTTGGCTCATGTATAAGTATCTACGTTTTGTCGCCGGCATCTTTTTATTTTATCGCATTTTATTTGGGAGCTCAGCTGCCAGTCGTGTTGTTTGCCGCACTCGAGTATATTTCGCTATCTATCTAATATCTACTTAAAATATGAACGACTCCTGCGAAATAAAATTCTTCGCAAATACACGCGTTATTCCGACTTTTCTTATTCTTTTTATCAAAAGGCAGATTATTATTTGAATGAAACGCAAATCGGCGTAGCTTGTTTGAATATAAAACAAAGCAAAAATTAAGTTAAACGATTAAAAAAGAGTCCCCGGAGCGCCCACTGTTTGAACAATGATTCCATTATCTGCGAACGACGCTACGCTTCCTCTACTCAGACATAAAAGATAAAACTGAATAGCCGCCAATTTTGTTCCATTACTCTCGAGCGCCGCAGAATACATATTATCCGTAAAACGGAACGCAAACAAAGTGAGCGTCGTTTTCCCGCCGACGATAACTTAATTTCAGTCCGCCATAAGTACGTAATTAGCGAGCCGCTGCCTTATCGGCCGGCGGGTAATTAACCTCTCGGGGGGGTGTCCTCCCTCTCCCCCGGGTCTCCCTTCCTCCCGGTGCACCTTGAATACCTCCTCGGCTCGTAATATTTCCGCCATATTATCCGGAGTCCGCCCACCTCCTCCACCAATGGCGGCGATTCCCGCGCTTTTGTTTCGCGCCGTCACCGCTTCGTTCCGAAACGTTGTAACTTGGTATGTTTTCTTTGGGAAATTTGGCTGTATTCGTGAGCTGGATGCGGTTTGTTTTCATTGGAGCGCGTTTATTATGCTAACGCTGTCTTCGCTTTTGAAATATCATAACTTGGAGAAAGTCTCAACGAAATTGGAACTTTGTTAGCTTAGCGTAGAGTTGTATTTACGTTTTATTTTCCGTGTTCGTCGAGGGGTGTCGTCAGTTCATATTTCATGTGTTATCATCTTTTATTGAGTGCGAGTCAGGGCATTGTTGTCGGTTTACTGCGCGGTTATCTCATGCGGCCGCCGGTGTTTAGCGACGCCTCGGCTGATGAATGGCATATTGGTATGATGTTATAGGTGCTGGCGAAATCCTGCAAATCTAGTAAGGGGTGAATGGATGTGAGGGTTACGAAAGCTGTTGTTTCTAAATAATTTTGGTAAAGTGGATGGTATAATAATGCAGGGTTTGGATAAGATGTGCTTCTAAAAGTTTAAAATCCTGGTGATGT
This sequence comes from Agrochola lychnidis, assembly GCA_963680765.1. Classification (NCBI taxonomy): domain Eukaryota; kingdom Metazoa; phylum Arthropoda; class Insecta; order Lepidoptera; family Noctuidae; genus Agrochola; species Agrochola lychnidis. The sequence goes on along the minus strand of OY796869.1, from coordinate 7,356,462 downwards.
TGATACAAGGATATTGTTACTGTAAGGGAAATTGAATATTTTCTTTCCTTCCAAACATTTCGTCAATTTATTGAATAAAAAATATTATAAGTAAAATGCAAGTAGCGACGTTTCGTAAGGTCTACGTTGCTACGGTTTACCTACGTACCGCAAAATAAAAATCATAATCTGAGAGTTTTTTGTTAGTTGATTTATTATTCTAACGTTGAACAAAACACACTACAAAAACGTTTGTAGCTTTATAGCTTGGGTAGTTCATACATAGCTTCATACAAATATGTTACTGTATTCCTCTTCCTCTATTAGGTACTTAAACTGCTATTTTCAAGAATACACACACTACTAAGCACGTTCACTACCAATACCAATAGACATACAATACCTATTAGAACACAAAATCGCCCACAACATTTAAACAATACAACAAATAATCGATCACGGCCCACCGAAGCGTGTTTCCGAACGAACGGTCATTTGTCAAAATTACGCGGCAGTTGATAAGCCGCATAATTTTTGGCGCGAGACTCGTCGGCTGTCCTAATTGGGTGGCGTGGCCAGCGCGCCGATAAAGCCCGGTTTACACAGCGTTTTAATTAATAGAGGTCGCCGGGCGAGCGTAGGGTTGTCGCCGTTTTCACGGTGTTGGGAAATTAATTTTGAAAAAATAGAGTGAAGTTTTTGCTGGGCCATATATTGTTGCTATTCAGTGCTAAAAAATAAAACAAGAAGGTCGGGACCCGAAACAACCTGCTTCGTCGCATCTTTTCCATCAACTGGGGTGCAGCACCTTCGCACCACTGGCATGTCTTTATGCTTCTCGGCCGGCGAATTCGCGTGTCTAGTGTGGCACTGATTCGCTCACGCAAAAGCAAGTTGACATTGCCCTAAACGAGACGTTTTAAATTATATCGGGATGCCTAAAACCAACTCCGCTCAACGACTTCTACCCGTTGGCCGATATCGCTCCATCTGTCATATGAAGGCAAGTCGCATGCGCGTTTGAGAAATATAAGCAAGAAGCAGATTTCCAACCTCCCCTCTATGAACATCTAACAACACCGGGTAAATCAAAGAGCCGGAAGAGCCTTCTTCGTTGTTCTCAGGTCATCCAAGACCAACCGCAAACCGTTGGGGGCCACCCAACTTCGTCCAACCCCAGGAGCACCTGCCACCCGGAGGTCACCTGCAGTGGCCTTTAAGGATGTAAATCAATCGATTGCGGACCCAAGCAGGTCGCTGCATGCACAATCTAGCGAAATGGAGGATTATTGACCCAACCGACACTCAGTGCGAAAACGGTGCCACTAACCAAACCGTGTTCTATTGAGTATCAACCACTGATGCCGCGATTAGCGTAGCCATCTACTGGGCCCAATTCATCTAACATAATTTCTACAATATTTTTACCTTTGCCATCGACTCGAAAATAAGAAAGCAAGAGAACTGTAATGAAAATATCGGCTATATAGATTTACTAGAGCGTATAGGTACCTACTGCATGATTCTGGTTGCGTTCCAAAAGTTGCGGTTCGCTTCTGCACATAAAATAGAAAAGTATCAAGTCAGCAGAGGTCGAAATCGACAGAAGAGTTGAAAAAGAGTAAATCTGTGACATAATACCTCCTGCTAGACGCTGTCACCGGGTATTTATTGCAATCATTATTTGAAAAATAAAGGCTACAGTCAAAAATATTAAACTGAAGACCGTTCACCCCTAATCTGTCGCTAACGTCCAAAATACGAGGAGTGTTACCAAACTAAATCTGCGCAGAAATATAAATCAGGTCAGAATTTAGTTATCTTGCCGAGCGACAGATTAAAGCTCTTTGAATACACGTAGGTAAACTAACTAACTAACACTTCGCCAATGAAAATGGAGTTTATCTGGAGTTATTTTGGATGTAAAGGAGACGTTTCATTTTTGTATGGGACTCCGGCCATAACATGTACACTTCAGAAAACCTGGTAAACGAACCCCTAAATACAATAAAGACTGTTTTTTTCCATAATATCTAATACTTTTTGGGCACAGAATAAAAACCGAAAATGTTTGACGTTTGTCAGGAGAAATACGACTATCGACAGCTAGCCATTTTCGTCCAGAAGTACCTACAAATCTACAATCCACAAAAGCAGTTTTTTATTTTTATGATGAATCACACTTTCTAATTAATCAAAAAAGTTGTATAAGATAGCTATCTTAATATAGTACAGAAATACATGCCTTTCATATTTATTTAAATGACGTCTACGTGATATTATTATGTTAAAATGTAACATGATTTCTAGACGATAGCAGTATGCAAGTAAAACGACGCCATGATGAATAGAATATGGCAATAATTTGTTAAACTATTATTTTTTGTGCCGAAGTAATCAGGGGAATAAACAGGAAAGAATATTTTTCCTCAATTCGTGGAATTTTTTCCTTTTTTTACATTAACGTACACTTTATGGCCGAAAATGAAACATCTCCTTTGTAGCTAGTTTAGTTGATATGAGGAGGAGGAACGAATATGGGAAGGGATTTGTTCAGTAGTGGACGTTTGCGGGGTGAGATAACTATGATAACATCTCATCTGTTTTGTTTTTTAAATTGTTGTAACCAAAACAACCAGAGAAACAAAGATGAAGTCATAAACAACCCTATAAATACCTTTGGACATTATCTCGACTCGGGTGGCTCCGAAACATGCTGGCCAACTGCAGGGCAAAAGTTTAAAGATTAAAAACACAGAAGAGATTTAGAATTTCACAGAAGTCCACAGGTTTTCCTAAAATATATTTAAAGCAATTTATTTTGTGTGAGAGCAGTGGTGGCCCAGTGGTAACGGCCGCGACTTACGAGTTGTACGTCGTAGGTTCGAACCCAGACAGGCGCTTTACTTTGTGTAAATTATTTCATGACCTCTCAAAACGGTGAAGGAAAACATCGTGAGGAAACCGGCATGTCCTAGAACCGAAAATTCGAAGACATGTGACATCTACCAACCCGCACTGAGCCCGCGTGGTGGATTACGGCTCACTCCCTCTCACTGAGAGGAGGCCTGTGTACCAGCAGTGGGAACATTATAGGCTGATGATGATGATGATGATCTTGTGCAAATAGAAAACCACATCTTCGTTTTAGTTCTAACATAAGGAACAGAACCATAAAATAATCTAGAAATACCTCAGTCTCAGTCCAAATGGTTATATTTATGACGAAGACATAAGTAAGGTAAAATTCTTAATCATATGTGGGATCTTCACAAAAAACCACAGATTTTCTTTGAAATAACTGTAAGTTAGCCAAAAAGAATAGGTTAGTAGAAGTTTCCAACTTCCAAATTCCAGTGTGCCCTAAACCGTCACAGTCTGGCTGTCATAAAATTAAACTCATGTTACCCTCGGTCATTAAGGAAGTTAGCAAAATGTCTCGGAACCCTTCGGAAAGTTCGCGGAGTCTTATCAAAGTTGTTGCCGACGGTAGCTCCGTGAAAATGGCTGATACCCGCAATGAACTAGGAGTACCTAAGTAGGTAGGATCCTTCGGAACTGTTAGAAGACAGGAGGTTTTCATACTTAGTCTAAAGTACAGACTTTACAGTACTAAACAAATAGAAAACTTCTACAAGACCTACAGAGGTCTTGAAGAAGTTTTCTATGTTTGTTCTGAATGCGTGTTAGATATTTATTCCTAAATCGATTGTTACTTTAGAACGTTACCTACTTTTGTTTATAATATCGGTTATGGGACTTTCTAATTTGAATACAACTGACATATTAACAAATAGCAGACATTTTTGAACGACGAACTCCTATGAAAAGATCCAAGCATTTCGGTTTAGCGAAGTATGAAATACGAACATTGATCTCTTTAAATCGCGACTAAAAATGCACTCCATTAGTACCTTCGTAATGTCTATAAAAATTTATAATAAGTTGCCCGAAATAATAAAGAATTTAAATAAATATAACATCTTCACTACATAGTATAAAACAAAGTCGCTTTCTCTGTCCCTATATCCCTATGTATGCTTAAATCTTTAAAACTACGCAACGGAGTCTGATGTGGTTTTTTTTAATAGATAGAGTGATTGAAGAGGAAGGTTTATATGTATAATAACCCTGTTTATACCCGTGCAAAGCCGGGGCGGGTCGCTAGTTATCAATAAATTGAAGCTTTTCCTTGTAAACAAATCCTACTATAGTATAAGTGAATACTTAAATGATAAATTATAGGGAACTTCATACTATCCATTTTTATCTACAAATACTCACTATTAAAGATATGCCTACCTACTCTTATTACGAAAAATATATAATTTAAAAAATAAATAATCATTCAATAAATAACTTAACTTAGGGATAATAAATATTAATTACGTAATAAACAATAATAAGTAAACAAACAATAATGAATAATTTAAAAAATAAATGGTTATTATAATGTTACTAATAAATAAACGTATATAATTTATAAAATAATAATATTAATATTAATTCGTAAATTGAATTCTGTATTAATAAATAAATAAACGTATATAATTTATAAAATAATAATATTAATTCGTAAATTGAATTTTGTATTACTAAATATACAACTTACTAACTACTTAACTAATAATACAATTAAACGACCAGTGCTCTTCCTCCTCTCTCCTACTTGATCTATGCTGTGCCCGACAGGGTCCATAATTGTGACTAATATAATTATTTCCCTACCAACTATATACATTATGGTACGCAATAAAGAATTTGAGATTTGAGATTTAAATGTTCACAAATTTATGAAAACATGTGTAATTAGTCTATTAATTCAAGATATAAAGCCATAATTAACTTTTTGGTAGAGGGCATGATTAATTTTCCGCTATATTCGTCGCCATATTATTTTCACAGTACCAGCTTTTAAACGCCCTATCTAAACTTTCCCAAATGTGAGAAATTGTAAGATTGGAGAAGCGAATTGTGTCAAAACAATGCGTAATGTATCTAAAAAACAAATAAAATATGTATTCGACGAAATAGTAAGTCTCAAAGGAACAATTTCTTTGCTAAACCTTTTTTAAATTAAAAAAAAGTGGAATGAATTTGTGAACGCAGCTAACGGTTGGCGCGCTCGCGATTGTCAAACGGGTGCGCGCGAACTTTTGGCGGGAGAGCGACGCAATAAAAACCTTATAAAATTTCTAATGGGAAAACGTACGAAGAGTTTGCCCCGTGAATTATGAATGGTAACGAGCTCGGCAGCCGTTCCCCCTTTGTATCGAGTCTGACTGCTCCAAGTTCGTACTTGTTTCTTTTGTAGATTGCGGTCGTGGTTTATGCGATGCGAAAAACAACATTGTTATACTTTCGTTGGGTGCCGAAGTTGAGTCTCGTTCGGAGTTTACGAGCTGTTTTAATTGCATTTGGGTTTTATTATTTTGAGTCTAGAATTAGCAGATAGATAATGTTATGCAGTGTAAAAAAAAAATAGTTTTCAAAACATTGAGATATAGGTGACTACTTGGGTATTTCGGACACTGTAGACCCGGAAAGCTGACTTTTCTGAGGAAGCTTGGCGCTGAGGCCTTCACTCTAGTGGCAAGTCCAAGTATGTACTTAATATCTTAAATATTCGTTGTATCTTAAGTAATATAGACAGACTTCAGACACAGACTTTTCCGCCTTTTTTTCGGAAGAATTTGACAACACAGATATTTAAGGTTAATTGAGAAGGCTCACATAAAGGGTTCCAAAATGCTGAATCGTTTAAAAGCGTCCCTGATATGGAAGGTCCAGCTGAAAGTAACTCCAATTATATTATGCGTCCTCTCTTAATAATGCATGGAACAGAAAGAGATGGAGACACGGAATGAATGTTTCGAATCTCCATTCGTAATTCAAGAGTAGGGTGTCCATGCTGCAAGAGTAGTCCCACGACTACTCTTCTTTTGAAGAATCCTTTTTTCATGATTTTATACACTCAAAGTCAGAAAAGGATAGAAAGAAAGAAAAATAGATTTATTTGTCACAGAAACACGTGCATACTAAGACAAGAGTAGGTAAGCAGAAAACAAAATAGGTATAACTTAGTACATAATATGCAAACATGAGTATAAAACAGAAATAGTTGGCAGCTGCACATCATGACTGTGACAAGAAGGCTTCCACTCAGCATGATGCTGTCCTATGGGACCCACAGCACAGCGCAGATTTTCAGTGGTCTCCCGAAAAAGACGAACGGAAATCAAGTCAGGTTCAGTAATTTGTAAATAATAAATAGGTATCAAAAATAAAATAAATAGTACTTAGAATTATAAAACAACTATACAACGAATTATAAGAATAAATATTATTAAATAACATAAAAATTAATCGTCAGGCATCACGCGTGCATAAATTATGTACCTACTTGTGACATATTACTACTACACGAGAATAATTTGGATATATCGATAGATAGAATACTGTTTAAACGGTAAACTTTTGAGGGTGAAAAGAAAAATGAAATAGATAATCTTCTTCTTTTTTTTCGTGTGGCTAGTGACTAATCAGTAGTGCTATTCTGTAAAAATCTCACCGTGATAACTTAGGTGAAGTGAGCTGCCAATAGTGTCAATCCTTAGCAACTGACAGCTCACTCCACGCTCACTTCACCTTGAGATGGTTACAGAATAGCACTACTGGTGTCGGAGTTTTTTAGCCACCCATGGGCCTCTGACTTGGCTTGCTTGTCTTCTTCATAATAAATATGAAAAAGAAAATCAAAAAGTGACCTGTAGTCAGCTTTTGAGGAACAAACCACGTCACGTTACAGAATAAGCTTACTTCGAAAATTTTGATATCTCACAATACCTAAATGGTTCAAATAAGCTTATATTTAGGTATAACTTAGATTTATAAATCTGTCGTTATAATTCAGACGTTACAGAATCTGCAAAAACAGATAAAAAGAACAAAAATCAAAACCTCTCAATCAGAGAAACAGGAACATCCCGAAGACTTCTTACCATCTGGTCCCTATACAAGAGTATGGGCGTGTGAAAACGTGCAGTTTTTCGAGACTTAACACGGTCCCTTTTTTGTAGCCGCGGGCAAACGGGATGGGGTATTAAAACTTGTATATCGGATTAGACAAAATTACTAAGTGCTTCAGATAAGAGGGTGCTCCGTTTGGGCCACGAGTCCACGTAGTCGATGTGCGAATTAAAAAGCTTTGCAGACAACTTGTATGGGATTTTCGGTCAACTTTATAGGATGTGATTTAGTACTGATTGGAAAAAGTTGCATGTACTTTTAAAATTTATTTGTGACTGCGGTAAAACAAGTAATATTTGAACACTTTTCATGTGAGGCATTTACTATCATGTTTTTAACTTGGACTATTAATATTTGAGAAGACTTAGGAGCCAAGTGCTGCCTCAAGATCAATATTGATTCTTAAATCCTTTTAGCCTTTCTTTAGTCTATTGCTGTTAATAAGAACCGTAGTCTCTAACCAGCCAGTCTCAACACCTTCAAACTACACGTCTAGACACACCCCAACACTAAGCCTTCCTTATCTGTGGCAACAAATTCCAAATTCATACAGATTATGCTCCACATTTCGCGCCATTCGTTCAGGAACCGAGTTCGCGCGTCTGAATAAAAGATGGCGGACACATGTCTCTAATGCACTCATCAATTATTTCGCGAGCCCGCCCCGCTCGTCGTGAGCCTCCCTTTAGCGCAACGTTTTGATAACGCCGCGAGATTCGGCAGTCTCGTTTTCATGTTTTATGTACTGTCTGAACTCTGAAGACGTGTAGGATTACGTAGGTTTATGGTAGTTGAGGCACTACATCTTTGGGTTATAAAATTAAGTACTTACCTATTCGTTTTTGAGTCGATCAACACATTATATCAACTGTATTTCAATCAGTTTCTTCTCTGCATTTAAACTCAAACAAACGCAATATTTGACTCTAGGGTAGCCTTTTTCTTTGACCAAGTCGACTGACTATACTTCCATAAAAGTCCAAGGAATCTTATAGAGCAGTTCCTATCTTTATTTCTATCACGACTAATTTCATTGGGCTGTGAAAATTTTATTATGTTTAGAAAATCGTGAAAAGCTACTACCCAAGCACATTCGATAATTCAGACAAATGGCAAGTTCGAAAAGAATCTCGAAACCAAAAGTTTCCGGCAGAATAATAGCTTAGAAAGTGAAAGAAAAACATATAATTTGATGGTTTTCACGTGCCTGTCTTTCGCCACCATCGACCATGCTATAGCAGCACTAGGGCTACTGAAAAAAAGACAATGGCCGCAATCCCATTTAAAAACGAATAACTGATCTCCACAAAACTGATATGTAAACTAATACGAACACTCGATACGATTCAGAACCAAGGGCTCTTCTGCGATCAAACACGACGGGCGAATTGAGTGAGTTCTACAATCTACTACACACACCAATTTTCACCGACGACTGAATAACCTACGTCTTACGCCATTATAAACCTTAACAGCTTAGAAATAAGGGTGTGACTTAATTTTAGATATGATGGTGGCTGGAAGGAGTTGTCGAACCAATTTGTGAGACCCCTTGGATATCGGTGGGCACTGAAATTGAACGAGCTTGTTTGCTTGACTTTTTAAAACCGTATGGGGTTTAGAAAAGGTTTTCGTTCTTCTATTTGTTTGATAAGTACTTAATTGTTATTGAAATGGGTTAAAAATTCCTGACCTTTCAATTCTAGTTTCATTGTAACCAAGGAGATGTTACTTCTTCCGAATTGATCGCGTTTCGCATACCTACTTATTGTATGACATACATATTATATTTATTTCATTTATTTTTATGCATTTGTATTTAAATATTAAATAAGAGTAACAATTTATAACTAATTAATTTATAAAAATTAGCTAAATTATATCCTAACTTAACTAAAACTATTCACAAATTTTAGTTATAAGTTGTTACTTTTATCTAATATTTAAATACAAATGAATAAAAAAAACACTACAAAGTGAAAAATAACTTTAATTTCGGAAGTCGGTGGCAAAAAACGAAAATACAAAACCCAAGACACCGACTTCCGAAATTAAAGTTATTTTTCACTTTGTAGTTTTTTTTTGGAGGTCGGTTGTTTTTCTTTTTGTAAAAAGTTTTTATTTTTCACTTTTTAGTTGTGGTACCTACCCCACACACATTCGAATACCACTATCTGCTACCAATGACAGAAACTTAACATATCATCTACATACTAAGTGGGAAAAAAATACATATTTTGTAGCAACTCAAAAACTATCCAAGCAAAGTTAATAAAATTTATATGGGACCAATTCCTTTCAAACAAAAAAGAATTTTCAAAATCGGTCCACAATTGACGGAGAAATCGGTGGAAATACATAAAAAAAAAACAAACATACGCGACGAACATATAACCTCCTCCTTTTTGGAAGTCGGTTAAAAAATAAATGAAATAAATAATTATTTATTTCATAATCATATCTTTATTTCTTTGTCTTTTTTTTTCCTTTCAAAGTGTAGATAATAACTTATTTACCATTTCAAAAGGCACTTTTGAACGTCAACATAAAGAATTTCAGCACCAATTTAATTAGTGAATTTGTTCTGCCTTCATAGGTAATCTTAGTCCTAAGATACGAATTGAAGTATGGATATAAAATTTCCCAATCTTTCTAAGTCCCAAACAGAATTAAAGCTAATTTGAAATCGATACAAAGAAATTGAGAAAACAGACCTAATTTGTCTGATCAGAATTTTAATTTAACAAATAAATTCTAACCAATAAAGGGCAATGGGCATCCTTAACAACTCCACCTTACCATCTCTTAGCTCCTGTAAATGTTTGATAGCCTAATTTCGCCACAAATTACCTGCAGGGTTGTATCGCTATCGGTTCCCAATATTAATAGCACTGGTTCAGAGACAGAGTGTAGTCTAAAGTAAACAAATAAGACTACGCGGCACTACTTATCAAGTGGAGTCTATAGGGGTACCCTAAAAGCATGATCCTTAGGGTGTCTGCTACGTGTTGATGTGGACTTTATGGCTATTGCTATTGTTTAAAATGAGATTGCGGTTTTGCATTATCAATACTGGACTTTTCTTGGGCAAACGCTTTAAAATTGCGGCGAAAAACTAGGCCTTGAAAACCAGTTTGATATTTTGAAGTATTTGAACCATAAAATGATTCGCACCATTCATCATTTTATACTGGTTATTTTTAAGTTTCTTATCTAGTGAAAAATACATTAATGTCCTGTTCTCTACACAAACCTATTGGCTCTGTATTATGAAAAATTATGTGTAAAATTGTTTTTCCTTAGTTTCCTTGCCAAAGCTTTTAATTATTTTGAAATTTTGACAGTTTTTCTACATAAATGGAAAACTCAGATGTCAATTTTATTCCCGATGATAGAAAAATAGAAAAACCGTTGTAAAATACGTGTAAATATAAAATACACAGTTAAAGTGTTTCATCTTGTTTAGCAATTTTTGGGTCCATAGCAACCACTCACTTTCCATCCTTAAACTCCACTCCTTTTCCACACGTATCTGGACCCCAGTGTATACGTTATCTTCGGGTACGTCTTAATCACGGTCGGGCGACCATCAGTCAGGAGCCGGCTAATTGCCACATTTGTAGGTTCAAACTACCCTGCTACCCACACGATAGATACCTTTGTTATCTGAGGGAGGGGACAGAGTGATAAAGTTAGCGAATTTTTCGAAGATGTTTTTTTGTAGTCAATATTTTTCGGTGTTGGTGCTGTTACACGCAGCAATGCAGTACAAGGCCAAATCCAAGAAAGTTGGCCGTCCTATTTACACATGGAACGGCAACCTTAAACAAGACTTGACGTAGGTACTTCGACAAGGAATTCAATTTTTGGATGGACATGTTTGCAGACCGATATAAGATTATGAAGGCTGCCAACGAGATCTACAAGAAACTTGAAACGGATAGCAGCGAGGCTTCTGACGAAGACATAGAAACAGTAAAATGTAACACAGCACAGCAGCGATGTCAAAAAGGACCGAGAAAGCAGCATAACCAAGTCAGAAGATCCACCGGTGAATATCGACCTGAACCAACATAGCGGGAAATTGTAAAAAGAGGCTCATCCATAGATAAATAACACCCGTCTCTCCACTATTCCATTGCTTACTCAAGGATGCATATCCGGTAGGCTCGCAAATCCCTCCTTATCCTAAGGGCACGTCTTCCCTACCATTACCGCGCCAGTCTACTCCTTGATATGCAATGGCCTCTGTAACCCTATGAAGCATGCGGCTAGTACAAATCTTGGGGTTCATTCGATTTATCGAGTCTGGTTAAATCACGCTGGGATCGATGCATTTTATTCATTCATTCAATATTTTTCGGTGTTGGTGTTATGTGTTTAATAAAGTCGGATGCATGCTTCTCCATGCATATACTGACTTACCCACAAAAATAAATGACCTTTTCGTAACGATAATATAGGTAATTAGGTTAACGAGTAGCAACCTAGTGGCGTTTATTCACTGTTGGATTACGATTGACTTCCGAAAATCCTTTTCTATTTTTATTATTTACTAGTTTCTTGCCCGCGACTTCGTCCTCGTGAAATTTTCACATCGCATTGCCTGCTCGCTCTATTTCTCTTTTACTTCGTTTTCGCTTCCTTTTTGGTCGGCTCCTTAGGATCCTAGCATGATGTTAAGTAACCTTTAGCCTTCCTCAAGAATTGGACTATCAAATGCAAAAAGATTTATTCAAATCTGACTAGCAGTTCCACAGATTAGCGCGTTAAAAAAAAAACAAAAAAAACAAATTCTTCAGCTTTATTAGTACCTATAGATAGATGTATATCTAAGTAGTTTCATTCTGTTTCTAAATTAAATCCTTCCTAACTTTGACTACGGAGACTTAATTAAAGAATTTTCTCCATTTTACCGTTTTCTGATCTGGAAATGCATGCTGGAATCTGCACGAAACTAGCAACAAAACCTTTGTTATTTTACACACACTATTTACTAATTACCGCACTTCAATTCCCGCTTCCCGCTCCGCTCATGTCAACACTTCTATCCGGTTCAGGCGCGAGAGGTCTCATTAGACCCGGCTCCTCGAAACGTGGTCCATTGTTAGCCTCACGGTGGCTAGTAAATTATGTATTGACAATACCAGCGAATATGTACCCGTAGTGAGGCGACATTTGTGTTCTTTAGTGGTACAAAATATTATAAATGTGTGGCATCTACAACGCCACATGCGAACACAGACGTCACGCAAAATCCTGCATCGCGCAAGCAAGGTTTTCCGCGCGACTAGTATACAGTGTGATTCTTCATAATGTGCACATATCGAAATGAGGGAATCTATGCTTAATTTTATCGACGGTTTTTTTTTTAAAGTGAAGCTTTTATTACATCGTCTCAAACTTTTTCGTCTGTGTATTGCATGTCGCGTGACGGTCGGCCGCGGAGTAGGGATAAAGTGAAAGGCGCTCGTCAGAGCAGCCAAGGCCAATATGGCGGCGCCTATAGAAGTTTCACTTTTACCGTGGTTTCATAAAACCACACAATCCATATTTTTTTTGTATAATTTTTTTTTTCTCTTTGGCATCTTATTTATAAAAATTGATGACAAAAATAGAACATATTTATTTTCAATTAAGGGTGTTTTTTTTTTCTCAATTTTCATTTTATGTGGACGCCTAATTACTTCCAATCATTATGGAGTTTGTTTCATCGCGATAGATAATTTTGTTTAAAAGTTACACAGTTTTGTTACAATTTTTTTTTTAATTCCATAAAAAGTATTAAAAAAATATATAGATTTAAAAAAAAAAATCTGTCTTTAAAATTAAGCATAGATTGGGATCATTTCGATATGTGCACATTATGAAGAATCACACTGTGTATACAACGTCCCGACATCAATCGTCGGGCTGTTGCCCACCAGGCACAACACGCGTCCGGTCGGAGGATCCTCCCGTTTCTATGAAGGATGAGTGAACTTTACACCCTGTTTCTCATACCTCTATATACATATAAAGTGTGGAGCGTGGGGATAGGTACAACAAGAGAGAAGCCTATACCCAGCTGTGGGTGAAGTCGGACCTGAAGACTTGTAAGTTATAGTAAAGTTAACCCGTGGCGCGTCACAGTCAGAGCAGTAGGGCCCAGTGGTAACGGCCCCGGTTACAAGTTGTAGGTCGTCGGGAGGAAACCGGCATGTCCTAGAACAAAAAAATCGAAGACATGTGACATTTACCAACCCGCACTGGGCCCGTATGGTAAGATTACAGCCCACTCACTCCCTCTCGAAGAGAGGAGGCCTGTGTCCCAACAGTGGGAACATTATAGGCTGATTATGCATCACAGTCTTTTGTTTTTTGGTGTGTAACATCTTTTCTCTCGCTTTCCTGCAATGAAAACCGAAATCTAAAAAAATCTAAATAATCAAATCTGTGGGTGTGATTTCGTGAAAAGGGACGGAAGTGTGTTACAGGAAGCCGGGGAAGCGCACACTATTTTTGATTTGACCAATGAGTGAGCGCGCGTGGTATTTGAATTGGCCGTCAGAAACGACCTTGACGGGGCCCCGTCCCTTTGATGTTGTATACGTTAATGGTGCTTATTACCAAGGTGAGATGTCAGATGTTACACATCATATACGACTACTATAAGGCTCGTACTAGAAAAAGGTCAGCTTTGTTAAGCGTTATCTCTGCCACTGATACTTACACCTGTGTGGCGCAGTCAGACTCTTTCCATAGGTCGATGTGTTGATATTTACCCCCGTGTAGGTTCTAAAAATGTCTATTGTGTAGCATTAAAATCATCTGACATAGATTGAATTTATCAGACTCAAAACAGATGGGCCAGGGTCGTCACGCAGTGGGTGCCTGAAGACGGGTGACGTCACCGAGGCAGGCCTAAGAAACGCTGGCGCGACGGCCTAGACTCTTTCTTGACTGATTGGCTAGAAAAGGTAGCAGACAAAGCCGCATGGCGAAAGTATAGGGGAGACCTTTGCCCAGCAGTGGCACAGCACAGGTAAAAAAATAAAAATAAACATTTTGACAGATTTTAAATAGCTATTCTGACATTTAGAAATGAGTATATAAGAGAAAGTCTGAAAGTCATGGTATGGGCATGTGATGCGGAGGGATGAGAAAAATGTCGTGAGGAAAGTTTTGAGTATGAATGTGGATGGCTATAAGAGTAGGGGAAGACCAAAGAAACGATGGATGGACTGTGTGGAATATGATATTGATAGAAAGTGGGTGACTGCCGAGATTACGACTACTGAATAGAGAAGTATGGAATAAAAATACTCACATGTCAACTCTACATTTGCAGTTAGCAAAATAATGTTAAAATCTTCTATATACACCGTGAAATTTGAATCACAGTTTTGCTAGAACAAACGTTGTTCAGACCATGGTCTACTACCATTCTACAGCATCCAATAAAAAAAAAACATAATTGGTTTTTGAAAAAACACAAAAAAGACAAAGTTTAAAATGTCAAGATTATCGTTACTCCCTACAACACAGACGCCACGCACGGGACACAGCATTGTCTACAGGGAAATGTACCTCCATAAACGAAATTTAGTAAGCAGTAGATAATCTTGACATTTTTAAACTTAAGATTTCCGAGGCAGTCAACCATGATAATGTTACTATCTTTGTCAGGTTCATAAACCTTTAACAAAACTGAAGGAAATTGGACCAACTATTTCGAAATGTAGCTGTAGTACGCGCTACGAAAGGCTGGTGGAAAATTGTGGAACTACATTTTTTGAAGTGAAAACTTCTTTAGGCACGTTGGGCATTTTTGAGATGGGAAAATCAATTGAACTCGCGACATCGTTACCGACACCTCATTTTTAGGGTTCCGTAGTAAAAAAGGAACCCTTATAGTTTCGTCATGTCCGTCTGTTTGTCTGTCCGCGGTCTAGCTCCGAGACCCTTAGTACTAGAAAGCTGTAATTTGGCATAAGTATACATATTAATTACGCCGACAAAGTGGTAAAACAAAATTATGAAAATCATTTTTTTTAGGGTACCTCTACTACACGTAAAGTGGTGATGTTTTTTTTTATCGCATAGTGTGGGTATCATTGGAAAGGTCCTTCAAAAACATTGTGAGGTTGTGAAAACCATTTTTGGATTCAGGGATCCGTTTGCGAAATATTAAGCTTAAAAGTGCGAATTTTTGTTAGAGTCAAGTGTCCCCCCCTGCCAGCTAAATGGTTGGTTAATGGTTACATATGTGAAGAAAATCACAGCAGTAGTTTATATAACGAAATTAAAAGGAAAACTATTACAGCTAAGTAGGCTCTACAAGTTAACGAGTAATAATCGACCAACTTAACTTTGCAGTTGTAAAAACATGTTTTCTCATACATTCTGTATGGGGGAACATATTTTTCAACTACAAAATTAAGTTTGTTTTTGGGATAAATTCATCCCAACTACGGAACCCTTCATTGTGCGTGGTCCGACACGTACTTGGCCGGTTTTTGTAAACGCGATTGTGCTCTTTATTAATACTTTAATAATAATATTATACTAATATTACTTTACGGATCAATGTTCTATGCAAGTATTTTTAGTTTACAGGTTTTGGAAGTACTTTTTTTGTAAACGCGGTTATGCTCTTTATTTAGATCAGGTTACGGACCAACGTTCTATACAAGTATTTTTCGTCCACCAAGGCGATCTTGTTCAAGTTTTCACTTCTGTCGGCACTCCCGGAGTGCCACTGTTTTTTTTTATGCAATGTGAAGCTATGTCATAGACACTGGCGCCGCGTCAAAAGGACCTCATTGGTGGCGCGAACTATAAGCTTGTCGATCTTTGTAATGAATGAATCGATTACAATGAATTAATCGATTACCTTCAAAACGTTCATTTTATGTGTGCCAAGATTTGACGTAACGTGTGACAGATGGGTAAGTATGGTTCATCTAAAAAACCCCAAATGGATTAACGGATAAGACAAGTTTCCCTTCAAAAGAAGTATCTGTTTACGGTCATTCAACCCACCTTGAAATTTTCTACCTCATATATAAGCAAAATAAATCAAAACAAAAATGTTTACACCTTAATAGCGAAAGTTCCAAAACATATTTTACCTTAATGTACTTCGTTGTTGTTAAAACAAGGCAATATTAAAGCACCACACTACGGCACATTACCACCTTGTAAAATATAGAGGTGGCAACCCCGGCCGACTGAGATTGGCTCATTAATTTAACAGCGTGCAACACTTAAGCCAGGCGTACCAACATTTTCGCAAATGAAGTGGCGGGAATACCTTACCAAACTTACAATACCGTCACATAACCTCAAATTTTTTAAAATTAGACCTTCGGTCTTTGATATAAGGGTTGTGTTTTAGTTTTCTGTTGGTATTATTAGAGTGGTTTGAAGAGGGTAGGTCTAAGCTTGTATTGTCGACGCTGTGCAGGTAGGGGAATATTCGGGTCTTTGATTTGTTACGTAATCTTTTGCTCGATATTACTCGCTTAATTGCTGTAGTTAATTTAGATTTAAATTATAGGTAGGTTTGTATTTTATGCGTGTGGTACAAAAATAAGCTTTATTGGAAGCTGGTTGAAATGTTATTATAGGAATAAAACAGAAATCATAGATAACACTCAATTTAAAATAGGAATCTAATAGTCGTTAAAGATTTTTTTTTTATCTCTGTAGGTAATAATAATGGAAGCGTTTTTGTTTATAATTTTATTTTAAGATTTTTTTTGCACGCTGAAATAAATAAGCATAATATGTGGAACTATTTATATTTAAAACCTTTTATGTACCATATTTTATGAAATACTTTAACCACGATTAGAACAGTTAATGACATATTAAATTAAATGTGATAACAAAATACTTAGTTCCTAAATCCATTAGTCAATGCACGTGTTTTTGGCTCTATCGGAATAGTTAACATTTTGTTCAGCTCAAAGGTAATCCACAATCATTAATAACGATTACTCATACAATTTTATCCAACGATATAATCTGGTTCTGATTAGTGTCAGTTGAGATCAAAAAGGGGAAAAAAATAAGGCCGATCTAGGTACTAGCTATCCTTTATTACCGATCGAATTACGGATCCAATAAAGAAAAAAAACAGCGATGTGGACGAATACTTACTTCGACGTCTTTTTGTCTGTATTTCAATAGTTAGTTACTTAATCATTTAATTTAGTTCCTATGGTGTGAATAGTTAGTTGTATTATATGTAGTATATAATAATTTTCCCAACTGTGTTGGGGTCGGCTTCCAGTCTTACCGGATGCAGCTGAATCAACATCATCATCATTTCAGCCGAAAGACGTCCACTGCTGAACATAGGCCTCCCCCAAGCACCTCCACTTCGACCGATTCTGTGCTTTCCGCATCCAGCGGATTCCTGCGGCCTTCACAAGGTCATCGGTCCATCTTGTGGGAGGCCTTCCAACGCTACGTCTTCCGGTACGCGGTCGCCACTCCAGAACCTTTCGGCCCCATCGGCCATCCGTTCTGCGAGCAATGTGCCCTGCCCATTGCCACTTAAGTTTGGCAATTCTTCGGGCTATGTCGGTTACTTTGGTTCTCTAATGCAGCTGAATACCAGTATTTTATATGGAGCGACTGACTATCTAACCTCCACCCAGTTACTGAGTAATACGATACCTACCCCATGGTTACTGGTTGTCAGACTTTCGGGCTTCTGACGACCCGTAATGACTGTCACAGATCCACGAATGAGAGCCGAGAGCAACGACTTAACGTGCTTTCCGAGGCACTGTTATTACTTAGCCGCAAGTTCCTCTCTCTCAATAATTTTAATGTCATCATCATCATCAGCCTACAAATGTTCCCACTGCTGGGACACAGGCCTCCTCTTAGTGAGAGGGAGTGGGCCGTAATCCACCACGCGTGCCCAGTGCGTGTTGGTAGATGTCACATGTCTTCGAATTTTCGGTTCTAGGACATGTCGGTTTCCTCACGATGTTTTCCTTCACCGTTTTGAGAGCAGTCGTGATGAAATAATTTACACAAAGTAAAGCGCCTGTCTGGGTTCGAACCTACGATCTACAAATTTTAATGTATATGAAATAAAAAAAAGGATTGTGTGGTTTTATGAAACCACGGTAAAAGTGAAACTTCTATAGGCGCCGCCATATTGGCCTTGGCTGCTCTGACGAGCGCCTTTCACTTTATCCCTACTCCGCGGCCGACCGTCACGCGACATGCAACACACAGACGAAAAAGTTTGAGACGATGTAATAAAAGTTTCACTTTAATAAAGACCTAGAAAAATTATATTGTGGATAGTTTTTTCTCCCTAATACCAGAGGGCCAAGTCCTGTAATGTTAAGCACGTTTTGATCTCAGTCTCAATCTGTCAAAAAACTTCTAATTTTCATACATTTTGACAAGTTTTTGACATTGATTGTCGTTGAGATGAGATTGCGACCAGATTTTGAACGTTTTCTAATTACGGGACTTGGTCATCTGATACTTACCAGTCAAATGCCTGCATTCTTTAATGTATTTTATAGTTCAACTAGCGACCCGCTCCTGCTTCGTGAGGTTTTAGGACTTGATAAAACATCGAGATTTCTTTATTATATTTAGTTCAATATGAATGTAATAAACACATAAACCTTCCGGAATAAATTCTCTCAATGACAGTGAAAACTGCATCAAAATCTGTTGTGTAGTTTAGGAGAACAACGCGGTGACACAGACAGACACGAAAAACGATTTGAATTTATAATAATATAGCAGCAGTGATAGCGTTATGGTGGACTGCCAAGTCATAGGTCTCCAGTTCGAACCCAAGGCACGCACCTCTGACTTTTCGGATTCATGTGCGTATTGTATAATTATCACTTGCTTCAAAAACGGTGAAGGAAAACATCGTGAGGAAACCGGCATGCCTGAGATATATTTCTCGACGGCATGTGAAGTCAAGTCAGAGGCCCATGGGCGGCTTTAAAACTCTGACATCAGGTTAGTCACTAACCACACGAAAAGAAGATTTATAATAATTATATATAGAAGTTATCGAAATATCAATTAAACAAATATTTAATGTCAAGAGTTTATTTATTTAAGGTTGAAACCCTCGGGCCGTGGGGTCCGAGTGCCCATGGCCTCTGCCGTGACATCTCAAAACGGCTATTTGACACTTCCCGTGACCCAAGGGCTGGTTTTTACCTTCGCCAGAGGCTAAGCATTGCCATACAACGTGGCAATGCAGCCAGTCTCTTGGGTACATTACCAGTCGACAGCGATGCGGATGAATTTTTCGACGCTATATTTTAGTTTGTAAATAGTTCTAGTTAAGTTAGTATATAATATCTATTTTTATTTTGTAAATAATTAATAATTAAATTAGTATTTGGTGATAATTTAAGGATTACCAACGAGTTACATTACAATTATTATCTTGTACAATAATAAAAATTTAGTTATTATACATTATCCTGTAATGCACACTCAATTACAGGTAACCACAGCTTACTCATTATCAAGCACATAATGCTCTAAATATATAATTTAAATTAAATTAAGAACACAAATAAAAAAGAAAAATGTCTATTGTACATGCATGTATTATAATAGTTATTTATGCAACTGTTGTATAATAAGTGGTATTAAAACACGAGTGTGTGATAATAGTATCACATGAGTGTTTTAATACCTAATTATAACAGTTGCATACAATACTTTATCTACACCCATGATATGAATCCTCTATAAAAGTTTCAGAAACCATTGGGTGTTTGTAATTCAAGATCAAGAATAAAAAAAATCCCACGAAATTCAGTACAACTGCACGTGTGTACGTCGCCTGCAGCAGCACATCACACACACATGCGTGCAGTGGGTGCTGCTGTCCCCCGTTTGAACGTTGAAACGAGTTGCATAATGAAATTTAGTACAACATTGTATCACTCATTGGGATGAGGTAATGGTTACTATGACACTGGCTGTTTTAATGACGGCAATAACCTAACTGCTTCTGAAACTTTTATAGAGGTTTTATAGCATGGGGGTAGATAAAAGTTTAAACTTATACGAATACAATACAGTAAAACCAAGCATTAAGACGCAGATATATGACAGTGACCTTGAGTGGTTAGCTTGCGTTTTCTGTACTGAGCTCACGCAACGCGTCGTACGTCCAGCCAGTAATAGGACTCGCCCATCAAGGAAAGCTGTCCCAAATTAGACGCATTTTTAATTTATTATACGTAAAACAAAAGGTATTTTAATAAAACACGTATACTAAAAGATCAATAATTGAATTATTTTTAAAATGGTGAAGGTTTCAGAAAAATACACTTGACAGATTTTGCGCCATTCTCAGTTTTTTATCCGCGTTAGACACAACTTTACAAATTTATTTCACTATGTAATATAAACATAGTTCAAAATATGGCTATATTAAAATATTAAAAAAATGCTTTTAGTTAACATATATTTTTTCCAACTCATTATCACAACTCGTTTAGACGTCATCTTCAGTATAAAATCATTAAAAGTCAGCTTTCGTCCCCTTAAGTTGTTTATCAATATTATCTCTGAATTAATAAAAACGACAATCACGACAATTGTCATTGCGTATTTAATAACTTATAATATCATAAAAACACCCTACATACCGCCATATGTGAGCCTTGTAAACGCTGTCATTAACAATAACTACTATAAGGGTGCATTCAGACCTGCAGGTCTCAGCGGGCGCGTTGTTTTTATGGCTGCTCGTTTATTTTAATGCCACTAAATAATTCTGAACAATGCCACTAAGTTGTGATTCTGATGATTGTAATCTGTGTACACATGTGACGTTTCTAAATGGTTTTGTTTGTGTGGTGGGGTATGTAATCATAGAGTAAACGAAAATGGGTATCTAAGTAAACAATGGATAATCTAATTTATTTATTAATATGGCACTTCAATGACTAACTCAATAAAACATACACAAAAAAAATCACATATAGTTTTAGGTAAATTCTGCCCGGCTTGGGCAGGGCATCGCCGTGTCCTCGTGGAGGCGATCGGCGGCGGTGATCTCTCGCGTCCGGCTCTGATCCGGGCCATGCTACGGAGCGAGAGGAAATGGGAGGCCGTCACCTCCTTCTGCGAAGCAGTAATGCTCGCGAAGGAGGAGACGGAGTGCGTGAGGGAGAGGCAAATTTCGCGCCCTCGCGCCCCTAACCGCCGCAGGAGGAGACACCCTGGGCGTCGGGAATCACAGGCAGATTTCCGGCCACCGTAGGCGCGGGCTTGCGGACGGTGAGCAATGGGTAACTCGCCGTCCGATAAGGACCAAGCCCGGGTCGACGGCGCGTTGTGTTCCTCGCGCGCCTCACAGAGATGTCAGCAGAATTGACGGGGTCCGCTAGGGCCAATGCCTGCCGGGGCTGCGAATATGGGCCGATAGGGAAATCGTGGCCCCCTGGCAACATGGCAACTGAAGGATCACGGGTGGGTTTTAGTCAGTAAGAGTCTGACACGCCCTCCCGCTCCACCCAGAGCGGGAGTAGTTATTTGATAATTTCCCACCCAAAAAAAAAAGAAAGGTATGGTAAATTCGTCATTAATTAATCCTTACTGGTGGCATTAATTAATGCCACTGTAACGGCTAAGGCTTTGTTTGTAGGCTACTCAGGCCGTTAACTGACAGGTTAATACATATATTTTAATTTAGCAAGTAGTAGTAACACGGCTAGGTCACGGGTAAGATCGCACTGTTCTGTTTCGTAGAAGGGTACCGTCCATGGAAGCACGTGGTAGACGTGGGAGCCTGTTCAGCACAGGCTCCGCAGTAGGCCGGACGGCAATCGTAAGACGCTGGTAGTGAGCGTCGGTAGCACGTGGAGGTTGCCTGTCAGCACAGGCTCGCGGCGGTACGCCGCAGGTAGGCAGGCCTTCGTCAGACCTCGGTAGCGTGCAGGTTAGCTACGCATGTAAGCAGCGTGCAGAATTCGGCAAGGGGTCTTGCCCTCGCCCGTACAGAGAGCCCTGGAAGCGCCACACAGTGGAAAAAAAATGATTATTTTTGTTCAAAAATCTGCCTACACCACAATTTTTGACGTATCGCTGCCATTTTTTTTATACACTCCTGAGATAACACACTTTGGTGCGTCACTGCTAAGTACTTTTCCTTAAAAGTTAATACCATAACCTCAAAAAATCGGGAAATGAAGCAAAAAGCAATTTCTAAAAAAAAAATTTTATCAAAAATTAGTGTCCAGGGGTTTTTCAGGTCATGAATTTATTGTCTGTTTATAAAAATTAAAAATGTCGGATACAAAAAGGCGGCCCAAAAAAAAAAATTGATTTATTTCCCGATTTTTAAAAGAAAAAAAAAAGAATTTTCGGTTTTCGGAAAAGTGGCAGTGATAAACCAAAGTGTGTTATTTCAAGAGTGTATAAAAAAAAAATGCCAGCGGTACGTCGAAAATTGTGGTGTAGGCAGATTTTTGAACAAAAAAAGTCATGTTTTTCCCACTGTGCGCCATAGGGAGCGCTTGTTAGATGCGGTGCAAGTATCAGCAACAGACCTTAATGTTTAAAGGACGTGTAGGGTAAGACCGTTAGTTGAATTACATGAGTTACAAAATCAAGCGAAAATAAGCTAGGTCACAAATACTAATGCGGTACTTAACGGTAAGGTTACCTACTACTAGTGATGTCCTGTCTTGTCACTGAAGTGCAAGACGTGCCGATTAAATTCAAATTCAAAATATTTTATTTCACATAAACCTACAAGGGCACTTATGAAACGTCAGAAGCTAGGTGCACGGTTCAATTGGTCGCTTCCTACGGAGAAGAGCCGGCAAGAAACTCCACGGTTACTCTTTTCAAAATAAATGGTTACTACAATGTTTTCAAATTACAGTATTAATAGGTATGGGCGGAAATGACGCGACTCTACACCGGTAGAACAATTTTCGTGATGTTTTCATAAAAATTGTTCCACCAGAGTCGCGTCTGTCTCAGCCTTAATTTGTTTTTTTTTTCTCGTTTTTATATACTACTGAAAAAATAATGCATAATGAGAGAATATCTATATACTTACAAAAATGTTACTACCTACTGGGATCGGCTTTAGAAGGCATGATATAATTGTGAGTTTCGTCAAAGTAACCGGCGAATGGGGGCTTCTCAATATCTACTGCCTCTAACACTACCAAAGAATCGAAGCAACAAACTTCTTGATAACTATGTAGGGATAGCATTTATTCACATGTACATATGACACTGTCTGTGCGATGGCTCCTACGAATAACGGTTGCGGGCAGTCGCTCCCGAACGCTTGCTGTGACGACATAAAACTGTAATTAGGATAGTTTACTTAATTAAAAGAATTTAGGATGTCTATATTTTGTATGTGATTAAAAGTCTCTTTGGCACAGTAATTCTTTTAATTAAGTAAACTATCCTAATTACAGTTTTGTGTCGTCATAGCAAGCGTTCAGGAGCGACTGCCCGCAACCGTTATTCGTAGGAGCCATCGCACAGACAGTGTCATATGTACATGTGGATAAATGCTATCCCAACAACTATGTAAGTATTTTCAAACAAATAAGTCGCGTTGGCATATCTACCACTCGACATCATCTGCCTTTTCCTATGTTAAGGTCGGCTTCCAGTCTAACCGGATGCACCTAAATACCAGTATTTTACACGGAGCGACTGCCTATCTGACCTCCACAACCCTCTTACCGGGTAACACGATACCCCTTGGTAAGACTGTTATCAGACATTCGGGCTTCTGACGACCCGTAACAACTGTCAAAGATCTACACTGATAGCCGGGATACGTGCTTTCCGAGGCACGGAGGAGTCTTGGTATGTAAAGATGGTCACCCATCCACCACGGACCAACCGCAGCAAGCATAGCTTAACCTGATCGATCGACCCGTACGCCTGTTATTACTTAGTAACAATATTTTTACTTAAAACAGTATCCGTGGAGTTTCTTGCCCGTTCTTCTCCATAGGAACCTACTACGCTTTGGAATGGGCAACTAGCTTCATATTTCTGACTGACCGACCCCTTGATAATTCAAAAGTACCTGTAATTGGTTTATTTGAAAAAAATGCTTTGAGTTTGAAGTTAGCCACAAGTCCCTCATATAAATATTAGGTATTTACCACTATAATAGTAAAAACCCCAATCGATAAACACGAATAATAATCATATTTTATATCTACCATTTTTTGCCTACAAAAAACTGTACCACCCACACTTCGTGCGTCAGCATATTACCCTTATATACTGCGGGCGTTATATACAGGGCGTTTAAATTAAGTTGTCTATTAATGTCGGGCGGCCGGCGTTATCGGGCCAATTATAATTCACCGCGCAAATGACACCGTCATTACGGGCCGTTCATAACCGGCTTAACTGTGTAGCCGGATGCCCGGGTAGCGACGGCAAAAAAACATGTATTTTTTTACAAAATTGGATCATCTTTCAATATGGTTAGTGACTAACCTGGTGTCAAATATCTCTCAGGCATGCCGGTTTCCTCGCGATGTTTTCCTTCACCGTTTTTGAAGCAAGTGATAATTATACAATATGCAAATGAATCTAAAAAGTCAGAGGTGCGTGCCTTGGGTTCGAACTCGAGACCTATGACTTGACAGGGAAGCTTAATCTGTGTTAACACTTTGAACTTCAGCCCCCTCAAATTCAAGTTATTTTATTTCACATTTATAAACCTACATGGGCACTTATGAAACGTCAGAAGCTATGTGCACGGTTCCAATTGGTCGTTTCCTATGGAGAAGAGCCGGCAAGAAACTCCACGATTCATTCTCAATAAACGTAGTATAAAGTTAATTAGCTACGTGTTATGTTTAATAGAATAATAGTAGTGGCAGAGCCAGAAGAGCAGTGGTGGCCCAGTACAGCAGTGGTGGCCTAGTGGTAACTTACTTTGTGTAAATTATTTCATCACCACTGCTCTCAAAACGGCGAAGGAAAACATCGTAGGAAACCAGCATGTCCTAGAACCGAAAATTCGAAGACATGTGACATCTACCAACCCGTACTGGGCCCGCGTGGTGGATTACGGCCCACTCGCCTCTTCTCACACAGGCCTCTTCTCGGTGAGAGGGTCATCGAGGAGAGGCTGCCACGCGCGAACGCTTCTGTCTACCTGCCGAAGCGAAGACACAATTAGTGACGTATTTCTACGGACTACGTAAAGGCTAGGCAGATTGATATTGCCAACTGAAGTGCGCGGCGTGTCTCGGATGTGCCGCGCAGTACTGCCGCGCGAACATTCGTCGGTTTGGTCTTAACTAGAGCGGCAGAAATGTGTCTTGCAAACGCCGCGTGTTGCTGCCGCGCTCTTGCCGCTCAATGTTTAGACACACCTTTACTATATAGCTTTTCTTTGTTTGTGCGAAACTTTCAGATCCTTAACTTCTAAAATAGTCCTTATTCACTAATATTTCGAATAATAATAAGAAATGGCTTATGCAAATAATTTAAGAGCAGCGCCCTAATTGACATAACGGCCACCACATAACGGTCGCTAAATAGCGGCCGCCACATAACAGCCGCTAGATAACAGTCGCCACATAGCGGCCGCCACATTGCGACCGCCACTTTACGGCGGCCACATAACGGCCGCCACATATCGGCCGCTAGATAACGGCCGCCAAATAACAGCCGCCATATAACAGCCCCCACATAGCGGCCGCCAAATAACGGCCTCCACATTAGCGGCCGACACAACCGCTGCCAAATAACGGCCGCCACATGAAAATGATGGGCAGCGGGGTTTGGACGGAGCCAAAAAACGCTCCTAACCCTCATCGAATGTTGGTTTTCTTTCATTCGATGGTAAATTGCGGACGCTATGTGGCGTTCTCCGCAGTCCTAGGAAACCTATCACATTAATATTATAAAGGCGAAAGTTTGGAAGTGTGTGTATGTTTGTCTATTCTTCACGCAAAAACTACTAAACGAATTTGGATGAAATTTGGCACACAAATAGTTTATAACCTGGATTAACACATAGGATACTTTTTATCTCGATATTCAGCTAGTCTATTATAAAATACAATAGACGTGGGTACCTGTTCCGCTTAGCTATTTCTAAAGAGCCATAAAAATCTCGAGCCCTGAACGCAGAGAGTCGAGCCCGAGCTCTGCGTTCAGGGCTCGGTGTGGCAACACGTTGTGTTCGGGTTCGCGACAAGTCAATCGTAATCTTGAGGATGCCTCGTTGAGAGGTGAAACACGTGTCGATTTCTTTCAGGAGTTTTTTATGGCTCTTTAGAAATACGAGTAGCTAACCGGAACAGGTTACTAAATATATATCCATGTTTATTGTATTGTATAATATAATCCTTGTCGTCCTACCATGCTATCGCTACTGCAGGGTGGATAAAGTGGGCGGACCACCACCCCGCACCCCGTTAAACAAAGGCAAGCCAATTATTATTAAATATTCGCAGCTCAATTTATGTCGCTGGTAATCGTAGCGCAGACAATGCGCGTGATAACCGGCTCGTAATTAGCGCGCTTAATTAATGGCTTTATGATATTTTTTGGCTAAATTATGTTATTTTTGAGTCGGAAGTGGGTAGGTAAGTTGGTACTGAAACAAAACAAAACTTATGAGCGGACTCACGTCATAGAATATGACGTGAATTATATAGACAATTAAATAATACCTAAAAATGCGTTTCGATTAAGGGGGATTCGTCACGGCAGTTCGCAAAATACAAAATTTCTCACGTTATGCAAATTGCAGTTTGTTCAATGTTTGAAAATTCAATACGTGGGTCGCAATTATGGTAAAATACATACGTAAACGAGGCAAAAGGAGTATGTAAGGATCGTCGCAGGTGGCGGTCTGTAGCTTCTGTCTACCCCTATGGGAAGAAGGCGTGAGTTTATGTAAGGTAAAATAATTAACTAAATTATAATCATTGAAAACATCAATATAGCTCAGGAAATTATCTCGGAAAAAGAATGGAAATAAGACTTTTGCGTGAAAATGACGATTTGCAGCAAATATTATTCGGAGAGCGTCTAACTGCTAAATGGAAAATAAAATTTAAAGCCCCACAAAAAACTGCAGAAAAAAATGGCCAAGCTCAAATTAATCTCGCATGACCAAATTTCATTACACCTTTTCATCGCTTCTAAAAAGCGCATCACTTAATACCAATTTAAATATTCTAAATCACTGACTCAATAATATTAATCAGGTGTAATTATACAATAGGTTTTGATCCACCCCTACGTGACGTCACTAACCATGTTGATTGTACCTGTACAGACACTTTGGACACGTGTGTGAGGATTAGACACGTGTCGTATCCCTGTACTGGTGTCAACTTTAGTTAAAAGTCACATAAATGACAGGTACTTGTTAAGCTAAAAAAACTAGTTTTGCCGCGACTTAGTTGCCGTGAAATTTCTTTTTTTACATAAAATGTTATCCTATGACTCTCGGAAATACTGTAGCTTCCCATTAATAAATGAATTTTGGAATTGGATCAGTAATTCGGAAGATATTATAAATAATATTATTAGGAGATTAAATCTCTCATACTCTTAAGACCATTATTTGCAGGCCATACTGGTTGGAACTTAATCTTTGTTTTTAGATAAACTTAAAAAAGAGTTATACTTTCGCAAATACGAACACAACCCAATAGGCAACACAAAGTCGAACAATTATAAACATAATGAGTTCAATATAACTAATTTATTACCTTTCAATAACTTATTGACGTAAATATTTCTATCAGTACTTAATAATAGTTGATATCCAAACGTTCAACAGCATAATATCTCCAAATTATACAATTTCACGCTAACGGGTGTCACGTAATCCATTCGCCGATTTGCCGCCAATTAAGTGCGTTGCTAGGCAACCGCGCCAAACTGTCATGGTGGATGCTCATAGTTTCCGAAATAAATTGGCTGACGAAACATTTAGGTAAAGGTAAAATTGGAGCTTATCTTTTTGAAAGGATATTGTGCAGTGTGGTGGAATTAAAAATAATTCACCGTAAAGTTAAAAAAATTAAAAATGCAGAACACAACGGCCATTTTTCTAAAGGAAAACCACTTTTATAATAACGTTAATACAGAGGCATTGATGACTTTTTCGATTCGGATTTTTGATACACACTTGGATCTTCTAGTATTCTTAAGTTAGAAAGAAAGAAAATAAGTTTATTTGCGGTAAATATGACGCTAATTATTACAAGTTATTTCTTAAAATGTGTCAATTTATATCAAACCAACGAAACCCTGGAAAGTTTCTCATTGTTCCAAGATTTAATAAACTAGTTTCGAAACCTTTCTAGTTAGATATGTACTGGACATAACCCATAATTATTATAAAATTTCTGCTACATAATAAATTCAAAGCAAAATTCCACTTTTAACTCTTGACTGGCTTTTTAGGAGCTAAACCAACTCCCAGATATTAACATCAGTCATTCATTCAGCCAAGCCCTTTGTATGTCCACTAAAAAGTTTTTGTTCATAAACCTTTTCGCGCGCAGATCAAGGCATGCTAACCGGCGTTTAACTATGCAAAACGTTATTCGAAAATGGAATCCGGTTCAAAACCGTGCAGCTACCATTTTGTTAATAGTTTAATCTGCAGCGGTGATCCGCGGGCAGCCGCATGGAATAACTACATGTGAATATTTTACTAGGCTGTTCAGTTAACTGCCGTTGCCTACGGGCCTCGAGTTGTGTTATGTTTTTCGTCGTTTATGCGTGATTCTTTTTTTGAAATTTGGTGACTTGGTCAATCACACTATGCGATGTGTATTTTGCTTGCATAAAACCTATCTTGCTAATATTTTTAGTCGTTTTCTGACTGACTAACAACTTAGTCAAACTATTGAAATAATAATGGTGTTTAGGGCACACAAATGAAATAGCACAACACACAAAAGCAAAATTAAATGATACAAAATTACATGAATATCATGAAAGTACAGTGACAAGAAATAAAGTGTGGCTATGACTTATGACACACAACGAACATACAAAGTGCGGTGTGATATCAGTAATGTCCACGATAAACTCAGACAGTGCTTAAAGTAAGTAAATAAATATAGGTAAATGAACATGTGTATTATAATTACTAGCTTCTGCCCGCGACTTCGTTCACGTGGAAGTCGTATGACACCACAATATACTACAATAACAGCCACATTTTATAAAACATCCCTGTATACTACATTTGTAGTTTTATTCTCAGCAGTCAAAATATACAGAGGTCAGGAATGGTGACTCGGGAGCAAGCGACGTACAATTGTCCGTGTGAGAAGCCTTCGCTGTCGGCCCCTGTGACTTGTTGACCGCAAAGCATATGCTCCCAGAGAACTGCATGCGCTTGAACTGGTAATTGTGGGGAATTAGTTTTATATGCGCTATAAACACTGTTTCGCCATCGCCACAACCTGTTAGAATTTTCACCTCGATGACGTTTCTCTGCAAAGACATGACTTTGAGCCGGGTTCCGTTACACAGATGTACAACCGGAAGTCCACTTGCCATTTGCGAATTGAGAAATTCTACGGGGTAATGTGTGGCATCATCTTCCTCCACATCAGTATTAATGGAGGTGTATATCACTTCACTCCCTTCAATTTGTGACAGAATACTGTGGTTGATCGCTGCAGCTTGATCATTTTCGGAGTTAAAATAGAAACATGCCCGAGAATTCTCTTGGTACAGTATTTGACTGATGTCCCCGTATACCAGACGAATAAGATCTTCTAAAGTGGGATCTACTCTACCAAGAGTCTCTTGTAGAGTACCTTAACCAACTTTTAGAAGCACATCGGAGAATTCTTGTGCATTTGAATTCCCGCCAAGCCGAGCTCGCATGATGATGGTCAAGCGCAGTTTATGAACTCTCGACCATAGAGTCGATTTTTTCAACGAAGTATTCACTTTGTCAGTCAGGACTGTAACACAACCCATTATGTCTTGGTTCCTGCGGATGTCCTGCAGGGTTCTATTTACAGCTTCCACTGCTTTCCTTTTTGCCACAATGCATTCATCCCATACGATGAAGCGCAACCCCTAAGCACACATCCCTTGTTACTGTTGCGTGACACCCCAAAACAGGCGTTTCGTTGCTCTCTAAATCGATGGGAATCTTAAACATGGCGTGCGCTGTTTTGTCACCAGAAAGCAGTGTGGCAACGATTCCAGAAGATCCACACACAGATTTTAAAATCGCTAGGACAAATCTGCTGTCAAAACTGTAACAAATCCTTTTATTCCTAGCCTTTAGCTCTAAAATGATCAGAACACAACCTTGAATGTTTGTGACTGTAAAGTACTTGTAACGTAGCAGTTTCCCATAGCTTATGAAGTTTTCCTTTTTAACCGACTTCAAAAAAAGGAGGTTTCTCAATTCGACCGTATATATTTATTTATATTTTTATGTGTGTTCGCGGATAACTTCGTCGTTTATGAACCGATTTTGATGATTATTTTTTTGTTGGAAAGGAAATATTTCAAGGGTGGTACCATGATAAGGAAACCAGGATCTGATGATGGCATCCCAGATAAATAGAGGGGACCTCTTCAAACATTATAGGCGATTTGGGTATTTTTTATAGTAACTCGTGCAGTTACTCTTGGAAAGCACCATTTGGTTAAGTGGAACTCAAAGTCAAAGTCAAATAATTTATTTAAATTAGGCACAAAAAGGCACTTTTGAACATCAAAAACAAAAAAAATAGAATTGATTCTAGTCGCCCCTTCCAAAAGGGGATGATGAAGACCACAAAAAGCCACCGGAACTACTCAATAATAAGTATTTCAAGGGTTGCGATTCCATTACTTTAATATGGTTGCAATGCAACTGCTTAGTTCCATAAAGGTATAGCGTGATGATAATCATTTAAAAAGTTAAATCGAAAACCATCTACAATATCCTAATCTTTTGGCGCGTTTTTTTCCAAAAATACGAACATAATATAATATTGCACGTCCCCCATAGTAAATAGCGTGATATTTTATACCCTACAATTTGACCAAACTTATAGGGAATACACATGCAAAATTTTAACAGAATCTATCTGGTAGAATTTGTGTCATGCTGGAACATACATACAGACAAACAGACAAAAATTCTAAAAAATATATTTTCGACATTAGAATCGATCCCAGACATCATAGTAATTACTTTTTTTCAAAAATATTCAATGTACAGTTTTGACATCGCTACGATTTTATTATATGTATAGATTATCTAACATTAGATCCGCAAATTATAGAATTATACTAAGTACTTGTGTTTGCAGGTTTGTGACTACGAGTTACGCTAAGAGCCTGCGCCCACTGGCGGCAGGGCAAATGTGGGTGTAGGTACTAGAGATACACCTCTACCCAACCCTTCGGGGAAATAAAGCGTGATGATATGTTATGTACCTAACTACTAAAAAAAAGGAACCACCAATCTACATATAATACTAGGTCACAGTTCATTCAGGAATACAAAACTTTTACCGCTAAAATATGTTACCCAAAGCAACCTTTTCTTACCAGAACAATAAATGTATTTCATTAATCGGCTGAAAGATAATTTTTAGGGTTCCGTACCCGAAGGGTGCCAAACGGAACCCTATTACTAAGCCTCCACTGTCCGTCCGTCCGTCCATCTGTCTGTCTGCGAGCTATATTGCTGTAAGTATTGCTGTAAGCTTATAATTAAAGGCGGTTGTGTCCCCATGATTTTCGGTAGTTTTTTGCTCGATCTTAATACGGTGTGGAACCCTTCGTGTGCGAGTCGGACTCACACTTGGCCAGATTTTTTAGTATATTTTTTAAATAATATTGAAAAAAAAAATGTAGAATTACAGACCGTTGCGTAGCTAACCCTCTACGGCTACGTGATTGTGCTACGAAGGCGTAGCTAGATCGCTACGCCTAAGTTCAACTCCTTTTGCTTCTGAATATTAGTTCTTTAATATTAAATACTAGCTTTTGCCCGAGGCTTCGCCCGCGTGGAGGTCGGAAATTATCCTATGGAAAACTACTACCGGAATAAAAAGTAGCTCCTATGAGGTAATCCAAGTTATAAACTGTCTGTATGCCAAATTTCATCCATATCCTATTAGTGGCATAATACTATTTAATGATTGAAATACTATCGTGAATTCCACGCCAGTAAAGCTCCCACTCGGCATCATTTTTTCCGACATCTTCAACAATAATCGTCATATTTCAGCCAATTTACACAAAACCTAAATGAATTATACACCTAAACCTTCCTCATGAGCAGTGATAGCCTAGTGGTGGGATCGACGGACTGCCAAGTCAGTTCTCAAGTTCAAACCCAAGGCACGCACCTCTGACTTTTCGGATTCATGTGCGTATTGTATAATTATCACTTGCTTAAAAAACGGTGAACGAAAACATCGTGAGGAAACCCCTGAGAGATAATTCTCGACGGCATGTGAAGCCAAGTCAGAGGCCCATGGGCGGCTTTAAAACTCTGACACCAGGTTAATCACTAACCACACGAAAAGAAAAATACCTTTCTCATGATGAATCACCCCGTCCATTGGTGCCAACAGTATGAAAATCCGTTCGGTAGTTTTTGAGTTTATCGCGTTCAGACAGACAAACAAATGTGGCGGGGGGGGGGGGGGGACTTTGTTTTATAATTATGTAAGGATAATAATATGTTGATAGTAATATTGATTTAGTAGAAATGTCAAGTATACAATGTAAATTAAGTTACAGTTGGATTTTTAATTAGCTGCAGTAAAATGACACTTCTTACTATCATTTCGTCAATAACTGAGTTAGAACATTTTTTATTTATGACTGTAGTTGAGACTTTGAGACGTAGCACTAGTTTTGTGTAGGTCTAC
Organism: Agrochola lychnidis; assembly: GCA_963680765.1. Lineage (NCBI taxonomy): Eukaryota > Metazoa > Arthropoda > Insecta > Lepidoptera > Noctuidae > Agrochola > Agrochola lychnidis. The sequence continues at coordinate 7,323,565 of OY796869.1, read as the reverse complement.
GCTTTCGTAGTAGCTACGAATTCGTAGACTTGCTACGAAAAATGACAGTTTGTGTTTTAGGTATTTTAGAATTAAATTGTAGGGTTTTGTCATTAGGTAATCTGGCATAAGACAGATTTCAACGGTAACCGAGCATTCAATTGCTGATTGGTGGATCTGCCATTGAATTCCTCATTCATGAAATTTGCAGTAAATGTTACTGAGTTCAACTAAATACTTAATGATTAAAAAAATCGTGGATCAAACGAAACTGGGCAATAGTTGGTGTTATTAGCAGTAAAAAATATGAATAAAAATATAAATATGAATACAAATAATTTTTCGTGAGAATTAAAAGATATTGAAAAAAAGTACCGATACTCATAAATCATGGTACCCACTGTCATAAAAGCATTTTTGTAATGATGATACATTTTCTAGAAGCAACTAAACATCTAGGTACCCATTTTACTCTAATTGCCTATTACTAAATAAAAAAATATATTTCTTAATAAACCGCTCAAATAGTCACATAACTTTTAAAGAGATCAAGTTAGGACTCTGCCACAAAAATATTTTTTACTGCAAATAACCTCAACTGTTTCGTTTGATACACGATTTTTTACCCACTCTGTAAAATAAAATAATAATAAGTTTATTCAAAAAATAATGTAGTACAGTAAAAACATTTTTCGTAATTCTATGTAATAGTTCACAAGTGTTACATGCCTGAACTAGGACATCCTGTGTTTCAGGCGAGAAAAGGTAAAACATTATATCTAAATAATCACAGTAATCACATCATATACAAAAGGTAAATTAGTCAACTAATAGGTATGTAAAAGAGGTGTAAACAGTATAAAAATCTTACCTGCTAAAATCTTAGTATATTAATTTAAGCTAACTAATCACAACAAAAAGTGCAATTAATATTTATTTAAGTACAACTAATAACTTCTCTGTATCTTCATAGGACAAATTTTGTAATGTTTCCTTCAGAGTTTTCTTGCAATTTACAAAATTTTGGGAATAAATTTTTGCTTTTGCATTAAGTCTGTTATAGAGTAGTGGTCCCAGAAAAACAAAAAATTTGGCTGTAAAAGCATGTTTTGTGCTTTTTGTGGGACAAACTATATCTTTCCGTCTCTTTTTAATAAGTTCAGTGCTGAAGCGGAGGGCTGCGTGTTGTTTTAGTACAATGCTCATTATGAATAACGCCTGACTGTTAGTACTTCACAATTTTTATAGAGCTGGTTAGTGGGAAAAAGGAAAGGGCGGCACGTAGACACCTTGAGAATCGCTCTTTGAGCTCTTTCAACTTGTATTAATAAAGTTTTACCTGCTCCACCCCATGAGGTAATGCAGTATGTCAAAATTGACTGACATAGAGCAAAGTAAACTTGCTTAATTATTGTTGGATCCGCAATATGTCGCAGCTGCTTAAATACAAATATGAGCTTACGAACTCTATTATTTAAGACTTCTATATGTTGTTTGAAAGTAAGGGTCTCGTCTAATATAACACCTAGGTATTTTATTTGGTTAGTCTTATTAATATTAGGACACTTTAACGGGCATTCTGCGGGGACTGTGCAACAATGAGCATATAGCGTCGAGGAGTAATCGGAAGTTGGTTTGCGCATGGAAAACTTTATAAAGTTTGTTTTATCCGTATTTAGGGTTAATGTGTTATGTTGAAGCCATTTATTTACAATATTGAAGCCGTTTTGCGCAAGCTTGTGAACTTCATGTTCCGATTCAGCCGCAAAAAGAAGAGCAGTGTCATCAGCGTAAGATATTACTGTACCGTGCTGTAGTTTAAGATTACAAAGGTCGTTTATGTATATCAAAAACATAGTGGGTCCCAATACACTTCCTTGGGGAACACCAAAAGACGTGTTTTTTTGGTCTGCGCTGAGGACATTGCCAATCTTAACGCATTGAGTACGGTCTTCTAGGTAACTTTTGAAAAGTTTGAGCTGGATACCTCTTATACCTACTGTCTCAAGCTTGCGCAATAGAGTAGGGATACATACTGTGTCAAAAGCTTTGGCAAGGTCCAGGAAAATACCTACTGTATGGTTACCCTTGTCAAGATTTTGTGCTAGAAAATCAGTTAGATGATGTACGGCATCGGCAGTTGAAATTTTAGGTCTAAAACCAAACTGTCGATCCGATAAAATTGATTTGTCCTCTAGGTATTTGAACAACCTTTTATTTATAATTTTTTCCAATATTTTGGACATACAAGGCAATAGTGAATAAAATGACAACAGTCTCACCTAAATAACCTTAGAAATAGACTAACTGTATACAAATTTGGTATGAAAAAAAAAAAACACTTTTTCGTAGGCATGTCTACGCTTACGTAGCTGCTGCGCGTAGCAGCGTAGCAGAAATAAAATCTTTAAGGAATATACAAGGCTTATTTAAGGAATATGGGAGGCTTGTGGCTAAGTAACAGTCGCACGGGTCGATCTATCAGGTTAAGCTACGCTTGCCGCGGTTGGTCTGTGGATGGGTGACCTTTACATACCAAGACCCCTCCGTGCCTCGGAAAGCACGTTAAGCCGTTGGTCCCAGCAGTCATTTGTAGATCTTTGACAGTCGTTACGGGTCGTCAGAAGCCCGAAAGTCTGACAACCAGTCTTACCAAGGGGTATCGTATTACCCAGTAACTGGGTTGTGGAGGTCCGATAGGCAGTCGCTCCATGTAAAATAATGATATTCAGCTGCATCCGGTTAGACTGGAAGCCGACCCCAACATAGTTTGGAAAAGGCTAGGCAGATGATGAAGGAATATACAATGTGGAGACAACAATACGACAGTAAATGAAAACACTGGCAATATTAATACATAAGAGTATTTTGGAACCATCAAATAAATCCTAGCATCGAAATAAAAAACCGGCCAAGTGCGTGTCGGACCACGCACAATGAAGGGTTCCGTAGTTGGGATGAATTTATCCCTAAAACAAACTTAACTTTGTAGTTGAAAAATATGTTCTCCTATATGGAATGTATGGGAAAACATGTTTTTACAACTGCAAAGTTAAGTTGGTCGATTATTACTCGTTAACTTGTAAAGCCTACTTAGCTGTGATAGTTTTCCTTTTAATTTCGTTATATAAACTACTGCTGTGATTTTTTTCACATATCCAAAATCAATCATTTAGCTGGCGGGGGGGGACAGTTGACTCTAACAAAAATTAGCACTTTAAAGCTTAATATTTCGCAAACAGATCACTGAATCCAAAAATGGTTTTCACAAACTTACAATGTTTTTGAAGGACCTTTCCAATGATACCCCACACCATGCAATAAAAAATAAAACATCACCACTTTACGTGTAGGAGAGGTACCCTAAAAAAAACGTTTTTCATAATTTTGTTTGACCACTTTGTCGGCGTAATTAAAATGTATACCTATGCCAAATTACGGCTTTCTAGTACTAAGGGTCTCGGAGCTAGACCGCGGACAGACAGACAGACGGACATGACGAAACTATAAGGGTTCCTTGTTTACTACGGAACCCTAAAAAGTGATTAATCAAACAAACTAAATAGTAGTGATGTGCCAACAATGGGTTTTGCAATCTTTGACTAGCTATAGTTACTAAACTATTGGATACATTTGATTGAATTTTCGTATGCGGACTAAGAACGTCATTAGATATACGTAGTTAAATTTATTGTCCTAATGTCGTCTCCACCTTGTATAATTTTGAATTCTCGCGTTTGACAACAGCAAACAACTAACTCGTAACTGGGTTGTGGAGGTCAGATTGGCAGTCGCTCCATGTAAAATACTGGTACTCAGCTGCATCCGGTTAGACTGGAAGCTGACCTCAACATAGTTGGAACAGGGCTAGGTAGATTGATTGATTGATTAATGACGATAGTAACTTTTTCACTAAAACTTGAAAACTCCCATAGATAACCCGGAAAACTCCCATTTTGTTCATAAAATGTCGATAAAACAGTATACATGCAACTTCTATGCATATAATCGATGTCTGTGGCATGTACCACACGGCGCTAAGCAGGCGACATGGATTGGATTCTTTGTAAGCGGATAGTGGCGGAAAAAAACGATGCTAACAGCCTTTACAGATGTTAGGGGTTATTCTGATAGACGATCGTTTTCCGATGTTTTAGTTTTCTATTATTTTTATAAGAGGTGTTGCTGTGATTTATGTTAAACCCCTGAAGTTATTTATTTATATCCTAACTAATGGTATAAATGCAAAAGTGAGTTTGATTGTTTGTTACGCTTTCACGCTTCTTCTTTTCGTGTGGTTGTGACTAACCTTTTTTTTTTTGAGTGGCAATTTGTCAAATATCTTAATATATTCTACACAAGTAACGAAAGAAGATTTTTTAGCTGCGGTACATTTTCTGTAGGTTACGACAGTAAGATAGAGTAAGAACAACGTCGAAAGAGAGTAGAATAAAATTTTAATTTCGGTATTTTAGATACGGTAGGTTATTTCAGATATCTTGCTGAAAAATTAACGCAGGACCCTTCGTGTGCGTAAAATTTTCAGTAACCACCATACAATATTTAGCAAAAAATTCCGAAAAAAAATTGATAAAAAATAAAGCAAAATAAAAATTAAAGGAGTACCTTTAATTTTTATCATTTTTTTTTTTCGAAATTCATACGTCGTTTATTCAAACTAGGCTGAAAATTATCACTTTTCAAACGTCAAAATTACTTATGACAGTCCCCCAAAACGCCCGCCCTTAACCACTTCCTAGAGCCTTTATTTGTTGTTATAGAGCCAATGAAAATACACAATCTGTGAAAATTTCAACTGTCCACCTATTGCGGTTCATGAGATGCCCGCTGACAGAAATACGGACAACGTACAGAACCCTAACAACGTTGAAAGAACGCAGAATGAAACTATTTTAGCTATTTGTGATAACTTACTTATTTATGATACTTAGCTATTTATGATTGAATACAAGGATTTTGACTACTTTTGTTTTGTATGTATTTTGTCTAGTTTTTTAAAATGTACGTTTGGTTTGTGCAGAAGGGGCTTGTGGCAAAGTAAGGGGCTTGTAGCTAAGTAATAACAGCTGCACGGGTCGATCGATCAGGTTAAGCTACGCTTGCTGCGGTTGGTCCGTGGATGGGTGACCATCTTTACATACCAAGTCCCCTCCGTGCCTCGGAAAGCACGTTAAGCCGTTGGTCCCGGCTGTCATTTGTGGATCTTTGACAGTCGTTACGGGTAGTTAGAAACCCAAAAGTCTGACAACCAGTCTCACCAAGGGGTATCGTGTTACCTAGTCACTAGGTTGTGGAGGTCAGATAGGCAGTCGCTCCATGTAAAATACTGGTATTCAGCTGCATCCGGTTAGACTGGAAGCCGACCCCAATATAGTTGGGAAAAGGCTAGGCAGATGATGTTTGGTTTGTACAGAATAAACAAGTTTTCTTCTTTTTCTCTCTGAAAAATTAAGACAAAAAAAGAAGATATTTACAAAAAACTTCCTAAAATCGTCCGGCCACAATTTTCCCTCCATCACATCCGATATTTCTCCAACAATATCGTCCCGGCGATAGTCCGGGATATGTTTTTAATTTGTCGGCGTGCGCGCGCTCTCACATACATTACCGGGGACACAAACAAACGCTGCGGATTAGACCTTCTCCGGAGCGGCTGTGTACAGGATGCTCGCTAAATGTATGGCGGAAAAAATATAGGGAAATTGCGATGGGTTATTGGCCCAGTTACAATCTCAAGTTTGGTGAAGTGATCATCCTACCATGCTAAGGATTGATACTATTGACACACACAGATACACTTCACTAAAGTTTTCACGTTCAGATTTTTTCAGAATAGAGCACAAAATTGACAATAATTTTTAGACGTGCCCAACGTCTAAAAATTATTGTCAATTTTGTGCTATTAAATTATGATAGGTCCACTGTTGACAATGGGTCTTATAATACGCAAGAATCATAGAATACTTATTATGATTATTATTTAATGTCAAACCAATCAGAGCCAACTTGTATGGCATGAGAAGAGAGCCTTTAGTGGTACCACATCACATAAGATTCACAAATTCAAGACCACTGAGCGATTTTAGATTTTCTCCCAAATTAAATCAAACGGAATTATCTTTGCAAACATTGGTAGTTGAATACAAAATTCGAGACTTGTGCCAGTAAGTAGCTTGCACAGAAGTCCAGTCTCATTAATTTAACAAAAAAACTAATTTCTAGACAGTCAATACAAAATCCTCCACACCGTCCGAAAATTTGCTCCACAAATCCAAATAAAAACTCTTTCAACAATACCCACACCCTGTATACACAGCTCCCATTTAAATTGATATAAATTAATCCTTTAGCGATGTGCCCCTCAAGAAAGAAATCCCATTAGGTCCAGATTCGATTAACGTTTTACCAGGCCCCCTCCGATAGACCCCTTGACTGGACCCCTTGCATCTTTTGCTTAAATCTGTCCAGTAAGTAGATATGTATGGAACTGACGTAATTGTATGTAGTTTATCGATTTATTGGATTTGTTTTGGTACTGTTTATGAGTATTTTAAGTGGGATGCATTTAATTGTGGGTACTTAGTAGGTTAATTTTTTTTATTTGAGTCGAGATCTGATGAGAGGCGATTTATCAGAAAGAGAGAGGTGATGAGGTGAGGTGGTGACGTGGTGGTGGTGGTGATGAGAGATGGTGTTTTTTTTTGTTTTATATTCGTATTGAAATCACCAGCACCAAATAGATTGGTGTTTTAGGATAGTATTGTTTCGGCTTATGCAATTTTAGACCGTATTTGTGTAATCTCGAATCGTCTTATGATTTTATTTCTAAATAAGTTTGTAGACTTTTACACGTCAATCATATTTTAAAAACTAGATGAGGGTCGGCGTTTCCTATCTGACCACTCTGAGAAGAAAGGCCGAAACAAACTTAGAGATCACAGTTTCTTTTAAAGTCCAGACATAATTTTGGTCAGATCATGTGAAGACTATGTAGATACGTGTCTGAAATAGTCTTTTGAGGAAAGAACCACACAGATTTGAGTGGACCTGTCCAGTCACTGCACGCATTTGTCAGTAATCGTGCAGCTCAACTCAGAACTTAAGGAGCTCAACGATTCGATGAATAATACCAAAGAAAGGACATTTGGGTAGGCCGCATAAATTACTCAAACTGATCAAGATTTAAAAAAACAGAATAAAAATACAAATCAAAATAACAATGACTATAGGTACGCCTATATTTAATCTAAGAATATTATATAGCAGTATTATTTGCCATTGAGCCCAGCGTAGCTATTTATTTTTATTTTTTAATGGTTTTTGTCAACCAAAGCTGGAGAAAGCAGGCGCACAGTTAAAGCATCAGAATCTATTTATATTTGGAAAAAGGTAATTCAACAAAGAGATAATGAAGTTCTGCAGCACACCTGCAAAATTCGAAACAAACAGCAGACTATTAGTTCTCGAGGTTTTAAGATATACTTTTTAATAAAACTTACCACAACTTAGTTCATTGAATCAGGCGTGACCTTGCGGAAATCTATTATAAAATACAATAGATGTGGATATACTTAGTAACCTGTTCCGCTTAGCTATTTGTAGAGAGCCATAAAAAACCCTGAAAGAAATCGACACGTGTTTCAGCTCCCATCGCATCCTCAGGATGACGATTGACTTGTCGCGAACCCGAACACGGCGTGTTGCCACACCGAATGCTGAACGCAGGATGCGTTTTTTTATGGCTCTTTAGAAATAGCTAAGCGGAACAGGTTACTAAATATATCCACGTCTATTGTATTTTACCACAACTTTTAAAGCTCGCTGCCTACTCCACCAGACTTTTCACCGTACTATTGACACGGTCATCCGAGCCTGTTTAAAAACCAATTTCCCTATCCAAACAACTAACAACAAATAAAAGCCATTATCTTCAATTACACTCTTTTACCATGGACTGAACAAACACTCGATACGGATCGTTGCGAGAATCGAATAGTAATTCGACTATTCGACTCGACTATCGTGAAATCGATGTTTCGCGTCCCTAGGGACCCCACCCTAGCCACATAATGTGATTCTATTATACGAGTATCAGTGTCAAATGAGGTTTTCACCAAATGGGAATATGAGGATGTTTGAGGCAATATTTTGTTTGTTATTCCTTTTTTTTGCAAGTAGATGTAAGGTTACTAAGAGGATCCTATAGTACGGAACCCAAATCACATAAGTTTTTGCAGTTGCGGACCTATGCTACGCTGATGACACAACCTTGTTTGCGACTAGTGCTGAATAGATGGAAGAACTACTCCTTATGATGGAGCGCTTAAATCTTACGTTTGGATTGAGGATTAATCGAAGTAAGACCAAAATGATGATTGTAGACCTTAGCAACAACTACTCACCAGACATGACACCGATTGCGAACTGCGACGTAGTACAGTCCTACTTAAATCTTGGTGCTATGATCACGAACAATGGCAGCTGCGTGGATGAGGTGAAACGGCGTATATAGGCTACAGGCGCTGAGGGTACAGTTATTAGAGTCGCACCGGAACGTCAATTTCAAGGCGTTCGTGGTGCGTGTACCGAACTTTTATCTGCCCCTCGTCATGCAAGAAGACTTTTGGCCACAGGACGTGGTGTTCCGTCGCTTCCGCGGACAAGTTCCACAAGACGGCACTAAGTCAAGCTAGTGCATAGTGAAGTGCTACTAACATAGTCTAAGCCTTATTTATTAACACAAGTTTTGTTTATATTAGAATATGTATGTTTAGGTTAAGGTATTTTTCTATGGGCCTGTGTCGCCTGCAATAAATGGTATTATTATTATTATTTTTAAATGTCTTTGACATATCTCGAGATCCTGGGGTCCCGGACCTTTGAAAGGCGTACGAGGGGCCGAAGCCAACTCGCAGAGGCCCCTTAGACGTTTTTTTTAAATGAAATGAGGCACCAACCGACGATTATCCCTGTATGCGTGCACCCAAGGACAAGCCCCGGTTGGTGTAGAACTATTGCAGAACATGGAAACAAAACATATTGGGCTATGGATTTGGGTGGCTATAATGGATTGGTTACCTTGAACTTTGGAAAGACTATGGCCCCTGCCTGACCAAATATATTATAAAATATACACAGGAAAATGGCAGGGGGTGACTTGCACACTCAATAATGGGCCCCTGAAAACGGTTGCTAGCACAAAGTGTCGTAGCGACAAAGGGGCAACATGTCCTGAGGTGCTTATGAGGAGTGGAGAGGTATTCCACGGCTATCAGGACAATCCCGGAAGTACGGTCAAGATCCCTACCAGCATCTTACTGGAATACTTCCTTCCTGCGAGCACGTTTGCTCTAGCGAATCTCCACTCAAGCCAGCCAATTAAGGCAAGAATGAGGTGGGAGCTCCGTTCCTCGTCAGTGTTCACTCCAGCCGGCCAACAAAGGCAAGCCAGAGATGAGGAACAAGACTTCTCCCGGGAGATAGGGTCCGTGGGGTCCCTACAGCCCAACAGCTCGCCACATGCTGCCCTGCGGGTTTTTGTATCTCTCTTGGTCTGGCTCCTCATCCCAGACCTGTTCCGGCAAAGTAAACTCTACCAGCACAGACCTAGAGTTCGGAGCGCGCAAACCCCACCACGACGTCAACGTGGAGATACGGCGGTGGGGTTATTATTATTATTATTAAAGGACAAGCTAAAAAAAATATGGAGGAATCGCATCATAACTAAGGCCACTAAGATCAGGCTGGTCCGTACACTTGTATTCCCCACATTTCTGTACGCAGCTGAGACGTAGACATTAAGAGAACTGGAAAAGAAAAAGTAGATGCTCTAGAAATGTAGTGCTGGAGAAGAATGCTTGGGGTATCATGGACAGAATTCCGCACAAACGTCTCCATACTCCAAGAACTCGGCATCAAATAGCGTCTATCAGCACTAGTACAGTCTCGAATACTGAAGTTTTTTGGTCATGTCTCCAGGCAGAATAATGACTCCATAGAGCGTCTAGTGGTGCAGGGGCAGAGTGGAAGGTATTAGGCTACGCGGGAGGTCACCGATGAGGTGGACCGATCAAATAAAATTCGCGGTTGGAGGCCCTGTTAATGAATGCGCCAGACTGTCATGTAACAGAACCAGATGGAGGGAGATCGTGAGGCGAGCAACGACTACACCTGCGATTGGACACAGTTCATTGTGACCACAACCGCTCTTTCAAGAGCGAAACGAAGAAGATACTTAAAGTTAAGTAAGGACTTACTTAAATACCTAGGTGCCTGCATGTTAGGTAAAACGGTATTTTAGTTACAACAATAAAGGGCCGTTCCAAAGCTCCTTCAACCAATGTCCGTCGTTTCCAAAGTTCCTTTTGAATAAAAAGCAATCATCTCGTAAAAAATCATAACCTGAGACTATAACCCTATTAAATACAGGTATTGTTTTAAATTACTGACTTCGTCCGCAAATCAAATATTTTAAGTAATTTATTTACTTTGCAGACATGGGTAACAATTTGTTACATAGCTGCATGAAAAAATATAGATTTTACATACAAGCTTGGTGATCACTTTGGTCTGTAGAGAGGCAATATAGAAAATAAGTCATAATCATCACAAGCAGTAATTTGAAGTCATTGATAGCCAATTATAAAAGAAACATGATAACAATGTAACAACACAAGAAATAATCTGCTCAAACAGGTGGGCCCCACTATAAATCAATGTTGTCACCATTGTGCATTCGAATGTGGACCCCTCATGTCGGTACTATTGTTAATGTCATGAGATTCGACCCTGATTTGATGGAGAACCTACGGGAGTCGTCTAACTTTGAACAAAGTGATGTGTGGATGGAAAACAATGCTCATTCTTTTTATGTTGAGTTTTTATGTTTTATTATTTTTATGCTCATTGTTTTTAAATATCAAAATGAGGAACTATGCTTAATTTTATCGACGGAAAAAATATTAATCAAACCTCTTTTTTTGGCGTCTTATTGAGAAACTATACGATTATTGTAAAAATTTATGAAAAAAAAAACAAATGTTTGCAAAAAAAATGTTTGTTTTCAATTGAGTGTAGTTTTTTTGCACAATTTTAATTTTATGAGGATGCCTAATTACTTCCAATCATTATGGAGTTTGTTTCATCGCGATAGATCATTTAGTTTAAAAGTTACACCGTTTTGTTACAATTTATTTTTAAATTCAATAATAAAAAATAAAAAAAAACCATAGATTCCCCAATTTCGTATGTGCATATTATAAAGACTCACACTGTATACTTAGGGAATTTTATGATGGTAAGAAAAAGAAAATCTTATCTTAGGTAATCAGGATTTTTTTTTCCTAAAAACCACTTTCTTCACTTTGTCTTATAACAAAGTGAAGAAGTGGTTTTTAGGAAATTTCAAAGTGTGTATTGATGATACCTAAGAACTCAACAATTCTTGGACACACTTTACGAAAAAGGTAGTTTAAGTAGTACACTTAGTAATTTAACCATTAGAACTTCTTTTCGACCGGTTGTGGCTATCTTAGCATGTATACCTACCTGCATATAAAACTTCAAGAAATAAGGACACATATTCTTCTGACGTGATTTAATGTCTGTTATCAAAGAAATATGATTTTTTATTCTCAATTTCTTCCACATTTCGGCGTTCGAACTCCCTGTCCTTACCGCGAGGACCTTCACTAGGGGATGTAGCATGGCGAGCAGCTCATTGATTCCGCTAATCCTGAGGGAGTCTTAATGGCGACCGGAGAGTAGCGCGGGGCTAAATTAGATGGACACGTGTCGACTCTGCTGTGTAATGAGATCTCTTTAATTTGATGTTTTTTTTTTTGGTAGAATGAGGATTTTTTGTGGTTTTAAGTTGCATTGTTGAAAGTGTCGTGGTTTAGTGATGATAAGATTGTCCGGGAGAGGAAAGATATTTCGAACAATCACCGTTATTTTCACATTTTTCTAGTTAGCTTCAATGCAAGCCAATACCTATGCCTAGGGCATTGCATGGATGAAATTGGGCCTTAATGTTATGGTAGATAGGATTTATAATCAAAGTCAATATAGATTCTAAAATTCAAAGAAAAAAATCAACTGAAGGTGGTAAACTTTATAACGTTGCGCAATCTACTCAACCTACGATATTTTTCAAAAAAGAACATCGTCCATATTTCATTCCCTCCCAAATTATCAACCGACACCACCCATTCTTTTTTCAAAAACATAATAGTGTACACTGATCGTCACTAGTCGCGGTCGTTATCGCGACATCGCGCGATAAAAGACCCTATTATGTCATCTGACAGCTTCGAGCGCTCCCAAAGGATAGATATTTTACTTTACTTGATTTATCACCAGTTTGGGACGCTAGGTGTTGTTTTTGCCTCTTGTGTGGGGTAATTAGACGGTATAGTTGTCTGGTATATATTTTGGGGGTTTACGTTAATTTGATGCTGGTATTGTATAAGGTAGCAGATTTATTTAATGGCAACATTTTCGCAAAGTGTTAAAATCCAAAAAAATATTTGGTATTCATAATAAATACCGACGATTTGTTGTTGCACAAGACAATCCAACAGCGTATGTAAGGTATGTGCAGTGTGTATAATTGTGTATTTAGTTTATGTATTTAGACAAACTGTGTTAGTCAGTGTATGCTAAGCCTGCAATTGTGCATAAAGTACTTTAATAACATAATGCTCTATGCAAACTTGCGTTAAATTCAACAATAAATCACGTCAAACTCGCCAATTAAATGATAATTTGTCACATGCGACTGCAGAATTAATTAATTGATACAATAACTTGTACTATAGCTGAAACGTTTGCGAGCGGACTTTTAAATATGAATGCGTTCATTGGCGCGTGACCGATCTCTCATTATTCGAAATTTGAATAAAGACGTCGAAACCGCGTCGTCAGCGAAGTCGAAATTCAAAATTCGAACGTGCATTAGCGCTGAATCGTTTATTTTAATTTTACACGCAGTTGACTCTGAATGCAGAAGTATGGCGTCCGAAGTGAAATTATAAAATTATCCATGTTTGTCTAGTTTAGAATACAAAGGAAGCGGTGCATGTTTACACGCTATTTAACAATTATTTAACATTTGATTTGTACACGGACACGTGATTCAAATTCAACTAATTTGCATAATCCCCTTTATTAGTGACAATTACGATTTGCCATAGCTATTTGATTATTAGCGTTGTGACATTTAATTTATAACTTTATCTGTGTTTGTGTTTTATTTTATTTAAATTAAGCTTTGCCCTGAATCAATCAATTGTTACTTTTTTTCGGAAAAAATTGGCTCGTTTTTTTTCTCGTGTGAATAAACTTTGTGTAAAGAAATAAATACTGTGTAATGAGAAATAAATGTTATTGCACGCGTCTTCCCGCGTCATCCTCCGCAATTAGCCGATCAATCATACGCGAACGCATCAGAACAAATTCGCGCCAAAAACCGTGTTGCCTGTCAAAATATTTGTCACAGAATTTTGAACCTAACGGCCAGTGCCAATAAAAGAATTAACTTATAAAATTGCTTACACGATTTTGTAGTGAAATATGTATTTTATTTCGCGCCAAAAAGTGTCGCTGGCAACATGGCGGCCCCAAGGGACTTTATTAGTGTCGGCGACCCACCCATTATACATTTTTAAACCGTATCCATATAAATTAATGTCAATATCACCCTAGCGTAATATCAATCTCGTGCCGTAGTTGTTCTCGGATTATGTTACAAATAATATCATTTTGTACGGTGATTCGTTATGAATGGTGTTACCTATGGGTTTTAGCGAATACTTTGGCTGTACCGTCTTGATTATTAGTCGGCTTAGATGGATAGAATTTATTTATACTTATTTAATTAAAAAAAGGAAAGCTAAAGTCGTTCAAAATTCTCATAAAAAATACCAAATGTTAAGGAGAAGTTAATCCGATGGTTTTATTTTAATTAGTGCTCGCACGAAGCAAGATTATGGTAATTTTGATATCGCTTCTCCCACACATTCTGCTAAAGGCTACTGACTGAATTTAATTAATTAGCTAGCTCATCCATCGTTCAACAGTTTACTTGAATAAGTTTGTAAGCCAACGAGAAACTTACTTTTTTAACACATTATTTTATTAATGAGAAATTATTCACAGGAGTAAAAACAAAATTGAATTTAGAACTTTCTTGTTTCTTGTCTTCTTGAATGTATAAAAAAAGCAAACACTTAAACTGCCAGTATCAATACCATTCTGTCCAACTATCCGCCGGATAACAAAGTGTTCCCCCAATAAGGGAGGCCAGTTTACTGTTTCTTTATTCCATTATGTTTTAAAGAGAATGTCATAGCTATCGGGCAAGTGCAGCGCAGAACGCACCCAAACTGTCGAATTAACGGAGGGCGCGAACAATAGCTCCCGATTTAAATTGCGAACGCAGCCTTTAATTGCGCGCTAATAGGCAACCGGTTTTTGTTTTAAATTGGCTGTCAAATAGACAGTTTTTTTATATTTTTTTTATAACATTGGTTGATTTTACAGGTGTAGGTATAATTTGTTACTTAGAGGTGAGTAACGAGCTCAGTATTTGGTTTCTCGTATAATTTCTTTGATATCTCGATCTTAGTTATAACTGTGTTACAGCTGCCAAATTAATTATTGGTACACTATTTTTCACCCTCTACGCAGGGCGATAATTTTCAGCCAGTTTTGTAATGTTTATTTTAATTTTTATTCAAAAGGAACAACAAACAGCTACAATATAAAACATAGGAACAAGAAATACATAAAAAATATAGACAATATTGCAGGCCACAACGCTGTTCACGGATTAGCTATAGGACAGTGACAGTGAAAATAATCGCTAGGGTTACAAATACATTTTTTTTTTCTTAACTAACGTGTTTATAGTATATCCATACAAATTTTAAGAAACGGTACACAAAAATAGAAGAAAATATGTTCAAGAATTTTTTTGTTCACTAATTAAGTTTTTCATCGTGGGCCTCCTGATTAGTCAAAACAAGATTTCCTGTGATCGCGAATCTCGTTTGCGAGCCTGTTATTAGTTCTATGGGACAAGAGGACGCTTTTCATTCTCATCTGGATGGAGTTTCAATGAAGTTGCTTCTTACGGTTGTCTGCCTTGCCAACAATATACAGGTTAGAATAGGTTACTTCTATTGTCGATTACGTATCAAGCGATATATTGGTCTAGCGTAAGCTTATAACTTTAAAAAAAAAATTGCGCGTGCAGCATCGTACACGTGATAGAAGTCAAAGTTAAAATAAAAAATAGAATAAAAGAGAATAAGTGTGAGAGATAGAGCGAGAGAAAGAGTTATTGGTATCTTTCTTCTCTCTCATGTAACGAAATATGCCTAAATGTAACGCGCATTCTAATTTCTCGTCCAATTATAGAATCGCCGCCGCCTAAGTTTCATTTAAAAAAACTACTGAGGCTGCTATGTGCTACTAGAATCTAAACCTCATCACCACATACGAAAATAATATGACAACACGGCACAGTGTCACATCACATTCATATCTCGCGGCAACAATAATAATTTCTACCGCAAACAAACAAAACAAAAATTGTTTAGGGGAGATGCACCGATAAAAAGCGTCCTAATCAAATAAACAAGGGACGTCGATCTGTCGACGCAATCTCTGCCAAAATTGTGATTTGATATCTTATACCGACGCATCGCCCCACAGTGTTGCCACGATAATAATCTGTTATAACGTTTTCATCTGTGGTGTCAGTTTGTGGGTATTATTTTACAACCATTGTTCATGTAATTGGCTTCCATAGATCGATGGCACTCGGTTAGTTTTTTTTGGAATTATAGAAGTACTTATGTAGAAAAGAGTAAGAGTTTTTGCCATTTGCAAAGAGTTGTAATATATAATGGTAATTTACTCTCACATTGGGATATTCGATGTAATTGGGAAGGTCAGGTTCTGAAGTAAAAGTTTACTGCTTTGAATGAAGAGAAAGGTGATTCAGAAACCATAATGAATTAGAGTTTCTGAATCACCTCAATCCACCTACAAAGCATCTAGTACCTATTAATTCTTATTGCCTGTGTAACAATTAGAAACAAATAGTGCTTCCTCTTGTATTTCAATTCCTTTGAAAAATTGGTTTGAATTACAAGACCTTATTTTCAAAATAAACCACCTAAATGTTTTTTTTTAAATTTGATTTTGATTTGACTTAAGGACCTCCCTAGATATAGACACCAGCTCCCACGATCACTGATGCGGTCATCACAAAACGTGAGAACTCATCAGAATCATAACAGAAAAGTTATTTTTAATAGAGATGAATCCGCATAAAATCAACAAAATCCTGTTTTTTCGCCCCCTGGCATTACGAGTATATGTAACATGCAATCTTAGGCCTATTAGATTAAAACGTTACTCTATTTGAACGACACGTGCCACGCGTGCGCCGTGCACACGAACTTTGACAGCTAAACAAACATGGCGGCCGATAGCCGAATCAAAATCAAATCTTTAATATTATATGAACAAACACATCGTTCTTTATGCGGGGTATTGTGCAAATATAATTTTTGTAATTGGTCTTGTTCCTCCCCTTTAAGTAGTTATTTAATGTGAGGGTGGAAATTATGTCTTTTGCAAATAATGGTTTGATTAATTACTTCTTGTGATGGATCGTGAATTAAATGTTCTATTTAACTTCAGTTTGCATTTGATCTCTAGAGAATACATGCAGCTTTAATTTATTACGGCAAATTTTCTAATTGTTGGTATCGTTACCTCCTTTACCACCTTCACTTAATTACGTTTTAAGTATTAAGTAAGTAGGTACCTACTATATCTGAAAACGGCATGCCCAAATTAACGTAGGTTTGAAATCTGGGCAACCTATTTTAACCATTTTGGCCAACGGAAAAACCGACTAATAAATAACTGCACCCATACAAAAATCAACCATATTCGAGTGTACAGCTACTCAACACAATCCTATCTAGTTTTAACAGAACTTTTCTCAGAAACTACAGCTAGAAATGCTAGAATTCGTTGTCGAAATATAGTCGGGAATGCTCGGAGTTGGAATATTCTAACTGACGCGATATTTACCCACTGTGGAGCAGAACAGGCTATTAATTTACATAGTAATTTATCTTGTAATTAAGTACGCCGCAAATTGCTATCTCAGCCCTTCATAATCCTTTCGCACTGTTGCTTGGCGCTTGAAAATGATGATGTTAATGTGGATGCGCTCGGAATTATAGACCGCGCGCGACTGCTAGTCACCGCCTGAGGTATGTGAGCGGTGAGACGGGGGAGGGAGCCATTGACAAAATTGGCAGACTGAGTTAGCTTCGCCTTTGGCTACCTCCCCCGTCTCACGGCCTTACCAAGATTATGTCTGGACTTTAAAAGAGACTGCGACCTCTGAGTTTGTTTCGGCCTTTCTTCTCAGAGTAGTCAGATAGGAAACGCCGAACTCATCTAGCTTATTTTTAATATTTTTGTTATATGACGTGTTAAAGTGATTTCGATATCCTATACGTATTTACAGAATAAACAATTTCATTTCATCGCTTACATACCTCAGACGGTGACGCGTATTTCCAATCTATACAAGGCCAGAACGCAGCCATAGGAAACTGCTCGCGTATACATTGTAATGCTATTTTTAAATCTGTGACTGTCACACTGAAGTAATATTAAAATAATATTGCTTTATGAGCTGGTGGTAGGCCCCCAGTAGTTTAAATGTAAAAAAATGTAGGTAGGTTAAAGAATAAATAAATACTTATGTGGAGGCAGATATATACTACTACAAAATACTTACTGCTTAACGAATTTCAAAAGCGTTAATCTTCTAAAGTATTGATTGAAACTGAAATATTTACAAACCATCATTCTGAAAAAAAAAAAAAAAGAAAACTTTTTATTCTGCAGAAATAAGACACATAATAATAAATAAACATAAAATACACATACTAATCCACAGTAGCGAAAAACCAAGTATTCCACAAAATAATACTTCTGTTCTATTATTATATTTTTATTCCTACGGTTACCGCTAATCCTCGTGGCTAAAATAGCAGCCAAAGTTCCTTCGAAAAAATGTCCTGGGTTATCATATCATCTATGTAGTCACATCCCCTAATTTCCATCGTCCGCCTGCGGTTGGTGTTGACACGCAGCCGACAGACAGGGATTAAGGTTATCTGCATCACAAAGCCTGCACCGTGGAATTGCGCCGATTGCCAGACAACCCACTCGCCCGCAGAATAGCTCGATTTTGGAGTTTCCACGTTTTTTGGGCAAAGTTTCGGCGAAAAAGAATTAAGGGAAGAAAATTTTTGAAGTTCGATTTTAATTCGAATTTCGATTGATTGGTTTAAGTTAATTAAAGTCCAATATCTACCTACTCATAGTATTTTCACCGAATTAGGAACCATTTTGTTTCACTGCGTAGGTACACTATTTCTTCAAGATATCTAGTGCTTTGCATACAAATAAACTTTAATATTGTGAGTGATTAAATTTAAAAAAAGCGATAAGTTAATTTTCCCAATTTTTTTTTAAGAGACTATAATAAAAAAAAGGTATGTTTATCTTATAAATGCTTTAGAATTGCAGCTTAAAACGACCTTTTCTCTAAACAGCGAATTCTTCTGCTTCAAATCCGAAACTGAAAGCCAGAATCACACTCTAAATAACGTTATTCCGAATAATCCTAGCCCTTCTAATCACTTTATAATCTCATTAAACTTTATCTATAAATTCTAAAACCTTTATAAAGATGCTAGCCGCGCCTCACGGTTTCACCCGCATAAGTCTCGATCCCGTGGGAATATCGGGATAAAAATTATCCTATATAACCTAACCATTGGGGTCTACCTATGTGCCAAATTTTATTCAAATCCATTCAGCCGTTTTAGCGTGAAAGGGCAACAAATAAACTCACTTTCCCATTAATAATATTATAAAAATTTATTTAAATGTATAAATAAGTTAGGATTTCAAGAAATCATAATCCACAATATTAATTGGGAGTTTGCATCCAAAATCAAAACATACCAAGTCATATTGTTCAGCACAGCTTGTTAACAAGTTCGTCTTAATTGGATTGTTTCTTCAATCTTCAGTAGAGTTCAGGACTTGGGGAGTTGCACGATACTTGGCATCGATCAGGTATTAGTGGAGATTGGAGTCGAAGTTCAATCGGAGATTATAAAGGGTTATCGCATTATAAATAGACATAATAGGTATACCTACTCTTTATTGCACACCATAATGAATGTCGCGGAAATTGATATATATTTATATTTAAAACAAAGATAGAAATGAAGTGTAGGTAATGACAGGTTTATAAAATAATGTTACTTATTACTAAATGACTGCCTCATTGGTCTAGTGGTCGTAAGCGCTACTGCTGAGCATGAGGTCCTGGGTTCGATTTCCAGGTCGGGCAAAGTGTTATTGGGTTTTTCCATCTGGAATTTCTCAGTAGTAGCCCGGAGTCTGGATTTGTGCCCGGTTGATGGCAATAGGCTCGCCCCCTATTACATGGTACTTACACATAGCTGTCGAAATGTGGGTGTACTATGAGTATACCTCTGCCTAACCCTTCGGGGAATATCGGCGTGATGTTATGTTATGTTATTACTAACTCTAATTTAATTATTATTGATTGTTACAGAACAAACTGCAGTGATAAGAAAAAACAAAACGCTATCTGTGCCTGACAACATACACGGATGGACAGAATTTGCACGAGATTTATGAACGAGGATAGTCTGGGGCATATTTTAGTAACAGATAGCTAAATAATGTTGTAGTGACTAAAAACCCATAAAAGATTCACAATCAAAAATGTAAAAAAATAAATAGAATGTGGTGGAACACTTACTTTTGTAACCTTTTTACAATCAAACTTACATACACAAAGAGACGTATGTTATGCTTTACAATCACCTTTATTATCGTTACAGGCAAAAATGGCGCCCAACACGGGACAGTTGGTCCCGTGCTGGGCGCCGTTTGCATCTCAGAATCTTTTTATTCACTTTTATTTGATTTTGATAGAAATTTCTAATCCAGTGCTTCTATAAGTTTGAATTATTCATTTGTCAATGTTGTCGAATTGTCAAAATGAAAGGCATTGCAATTATTATCGTGTTACACAATTACCCCGCTGATACAGGTAGGTCACTTTATTCTAACAACTGTCTGCCGTGAAGTTATCTTTTATGAATAAGTAAATAAACTTAACAAAATGTTATGAAAAAAATACTCATCTATGACACATAACATAAAGGTGGAAAATTGAGGTGTTAAGTTCTTTCATATGTAGCCCCTTTAAATTTAAGTGTACTTCCAGTGACTTTGTTGGTAAGATATAAGTCTATGATCATAACCGGGCACGTATCCAGACTTCGGGCTGCTACTTAAAAATTCTTATCTCCAGTTCATTCCCAAAACACATATCCCTTACTGCAACATCATTACCATCCTAACATCCAAATCAATACAGACACAGCTTCACAAAGTATCAACCGCTTTCAGAACACGGAATCTGAATGCGTTGTCATCCAACGCTGCGGCAAGTCTATTAATTCCATTGAGGAGAGGGTACAAACCCCTAAATCGATATACGCTAAGAGGGACCCATTTCACGGCTGAACACCCGCACGACCAACTTGGATAGCGACTCGACGTGATATGGTAAGTACGTTAAATTCTCTGCTTTTAAAATATGTGAATACGACCTTTGTGGAGTTTAATGGTGTTTTTGGATAGGTATTAGAAATGACAACTGTAATTTTGTTTATGAAGTGGTTTGAAAGTTAAATTGATGTTATTTTACCTACTCAAATATTATTTCCCGGTTTCAGAAAGATTTTATTGAAGACATAATTATATTGCATTGTACCTATTTGCGGATTGAAGACCGAACAATAGAAGGAAACCTGCCTAACGTTCATGTAATTGTTAACAATAAAACTGAAACCTTTATGTTCTGCCACTAGAGATTTCCAAAGTCAAATCCAAATCTTTTAATCCAACTAAATTCCTTTAAAAACAATTTAAAATCTCAGCTCTTGACCCATTATTACCGTTTTAAAAACCTTTTAAAAGCAACAATAGGAGCACGCGACGCGTCCGTCCGCCGTGGCGGGCCGCACGCGATTGCATAATTTTTAATCACACGACCGAGTAAGCAGCTAATACGGTAGAACGAGATATTGAGGGTAGTTATAGCTTAACTGGCGGCAAAGCGGAATTGGCTTTTGTCATCGCGAGCGGAACGGATTTTCTTTATTTTCTGAACGCCTGGTAGTCGCGGTTTTTTAAATTTGTTGTTTTTTTTGGATATCATGTATGGCTACTGAGAAAAGTGACTATGTTGTGGTGGTAAACACTTCTTTAGTCATTTATATTAGGTAACTACCTACATCGCTATAGTTTACAATAGTGTGTGAGTTTCTTGCCGACTCTTTTCCATAGGAAACGACCATTGGAACCGTGCACCTAGCTTGTGACGTTTTATAAGTGCCCATGTAGGATATGTGAAATAAGATACATTGATTTTGAGTTGCAGGTACCCAACGCAACGGAGGCTTTATTTGACTAAAAAGGACAAACTTATGGAAAGAAAGAGAAATGACGATACATGAATTCTCAAGGATTTTTGAAGTGAAAACTTCTTTAGCAGCGCGTTAGGCATTTTTGAGATGGGACTAAACCCCTGCTTTCGCGACACTATGACGACACCAGCGTTGATGTCTTTTTAATAGTCAAAAGGACCATTAAAAAAAAATCTCCCGGAGTGCCACTGTTTTTTTTTAAATTAATTACCTGTGCTTTTTCTTCCTAAACGGAGAGTTAACTAATTCTACCATGTTAAATTCATCATCTTGTTATCTTAACATTTATGAAAATTTCTCGTAAAAGCTCCAAATGTTTTACCAAATAATTAATTAACTTTAATTTTGTAGAACTACCAAGAAACCAATAAATCGTATCTGTCAAGATAACCAACGACATATGTATCAAACACATACCCCATTTACCTTCACACTTGACTAAATTAAAGTGTCACTTTAAACTATAGCTTTAACAGCGCCGACCCATCCATTAATCCGCCATTGTCATGGTAAGCAGCCTGTGATCTATATTTTAATAACACGCCTCGATGGACGGCTAATAAGGGCGAAAATTGTGTTAGGGATGACATTGCATAGGGACCGAAGGGCCAAACATGTTCATTTTAATCGTATTTATGTCATTATTAGATAATTTTTTGTTATTTTTTTACTAAGATATAAAAATTCTTGGAAAAAACGACACCAGTAAAAAGAAAAGTGATAGGTACCTTTCCACAAAAAAGATGTAAGTAATTTGAAATCGTATCGTAACTCACAAGCATTAACGGGAATGTTGTGACCTCAGACCAATTAAAAGCCAAGACAGCGCTGTCAACAGTGACGTGAAGCCGGTTTCGTAAACATGTGTGCACTTAGTGAGGTGTAGTTTGATTGTAAATGGTTGTACCTGTGTGCGTGTGAACGTGTATGCACAGTGCGGAGCTGTAGTTTTGGCATGATTCACTGTATTGTTCGCAGCGCTATGTCTTGGTTTTTTATTTGGTCTGAGGTTATGACATAGAAAAGTATTTTCTATTTTTATCAATATCAAACGTACAACGTGGTTTGACACCTGTCAATTTTGACAGGTAAATTGCAAAAACCGTAGGTATAAAAAATTGGGATTTCAAGGGTTAAGAGGGTTTATACAAGTTGGCAACGTCGTAAATAGCTGTCAAATATTTACCTGTTTTGATAAATTTGGCAATATTACTAAATGCCTTTTTTACACCTAAAACGGTTACAACATCAAATTCAGTGTTATAATTGCAATTCATTACTATTATTCTAGTTCGCTAGTTAGCCACATTTCTTATTTCCATACAGTAATATTACCAAATTAATCAAAACAGCGAAATATTTGACATCTATTTGTGACGTTACCCACTTTCAGAATAAAAATTCTTAACCTGGCGCTTTCGCCCTATCAGAATAACCGATTAATTTTCCTGTAGTGTATGTGATTTACATTATCATTCAAAGAATAATAAGTAACTGCCAGAATCTACGACTGTTAATATAAATAAAGCGTAGTGTACATTTTAAAATACATTAGTAAATTATGTAAATGTATATTGGGCGTACAGAAATGGGAAGTTTTGTCTGAACAAATCGTCGGAAGCAATTTTCTCGTAGGGATTTAACGCGGGATCTTACTGTGCTCGAGCAGTGTACAGGTACAGGCAAAACTTGCTCGAGTGTGTATGTAGGTAGGTAGTTGAGTTTACGAATGTTTGGTACTCTATTTTAATAATTAATTTGAGTGTGTCATATAGTATTATAGGTACACCGAGTGAATGGATTTTACTGGAAAAATTGTACCTTTGCTATCAAAAGTAACGTGTACTATTACTGATAATATTTTACATCAAAACGTTATTATCATCATTATCATTTCAGCCGAAAGACGTCCACTGCTGGACATAGGCGTCCCCCAAGCACCGCCACTTCGACTGGTTCTGTGCTTCTCGTTTTCAGCGGATTCCTGCGGTCTTCACCAAGTCATACCACCAGTTCACCTTGTGGAAGGCCTTCCAACGCTACGTTTTCCGTTACGCGGTCGCCACTCCAGAAGACTTTAGCCCCATTGGCCATCTGTTCTGCGAGTAATGAGCCCTGCCCACTGTCACTTAAGCTTGGCAATTCTTCAGGCTATGTCGGTTACCTTGGTTCTCACAAAGGGCAATGGAGAGGGCTATGCTTGGAGTTTCCCTACGTGATCGAATCAGAAATAAAGAGATCCGTAGGAGAACCGAAACCTTCTATTTGGTCTTTCAATAAGAATTTAAACCAGGAGACACTTCTGCTGTTAGGTGTACACCGCCGTCGCTATGATTCTTTTTAAAAGCTTAAAGCTCATTCAGGATTCGCCTAAATATGCAGCTTTTAAATGAAGTCTTAGATACGGTACGTTTCCATTGACTCGATCCTACAGATTCCGATGAACGTCATTGTTTGGTAAGCAATGGTTTTCTCAAAATTTGTCACAATCGTTATTGCATCGAGCACACTTTTAAAGATGATGACTGACATAAACTAGGACACATTATATCCCAAACAGAGTTATAGAAACTGTCTTGAGCTAGGATATGTGAAAAAAAAAAAAAAAAAAAAATCCTTAAAAGTTTGAAAGTACGACTAACCTTGTCAAGCTCAAAAGCTATCTAACACAAAGCACCAAATACTTACATACAATCTTTAAAAGTGACTTGAAAATTGAATAAGTAACCTCTTTTGACCGTATATTCAAATCACAACTGTCATTCTTTGTCAGTTGTATGAAATGGCTGTAATATTACAAATTGACGTAGTCACATTTTGTAAAAATTTCAACAAATACAAAAATCCCTTAGAAAGACGCTCAGTTTTTACCTATTTGAAAAAAAAAACAGTAGCACTCCGGGAGTGTCGACAGAACTGAAAATTTGAAAAAAAATCGGAAATGAAATTGTTTATTCTGTAAATAGGATATCGAAATCACTTTTACGGCACCGCGGTAGTCAACGCGTTGATGTCTTTTACTCCACGCACCGCGGTAATCAACGCGTTGATGTCTTTTTAATGGTCAAAAGCTGGTGTCGTCACAGTGTCGCGAAATCAATGGTTTAGTCCCATCTCAAAAATGCCTAACGCGCCTAAAGAAGTTTTCACTTCAAAAAACTTTTCCAATTTTTCTTTCTATATAAACCTTATTCAGACTAATACGAACGTTTTAAAATAAACATTACTAAATGGATCTGCTGTTCTCAAGTAATGCACCTACCAACTAACAGTAATTATAAAGCTGTAAAAATCTCACCGTGATAACTTAGGTGAAGTGAGCTGCCAATAGTGAATATAATATTTTAGTTAATTTATTGCTGATTTTGTAGTATTTTCAATGTTATTATTATGTAAATAGTTTTTAAATTACACCTACTGTGGACCAATAAGTTGTCTTTTTAAAATAAAAATAAATAAGAAATAAAAATAATGTCAATCCTTAGCAACTGACAGCTCACTTCACCTAAGATAACACGGTGAGATGGTTACAGAATAGCACTACTGCTAACACTCGTACCGTGGAAACGCACACGCGAGTGTAAGTCGAAAGCGAATGCCGAGGCAATTTATTAAAGAATTGAATACTCAATTACTGACGATTTGTGACGTTTAAGTGCCGATTGCGAGACGATAAATTCACTCCAAGCCAAGCTTCCTTCGAATACAATGGATTTGAACAAACTTGTCTTAAACTGGCGTATTTTTTAGAAGTTAATGGATTTACGTAAGTTTGGAGCTCTGTGTCTTTTTCTGATTGCTACCTATAGGTGGTGGTGATAATAGTGGTGGTGGTGTGATATGTGTCTTCAGAAAGGTCAGGTGCGTAGTACTCCACGAAGGAGGAGGCCAAACGTGTGAGGGAGAGGCAAATTTCGCGCCCGCACGCCCCTAACCGCCGCAGGAGACGCCCTGGGCGTCGGGAATCGCAGACCGATTCCCGGCTATCGTAGGCGCGGGCTTGCAGACGGTGAGCAATGGGTAGCTCGCCGTCCGATAAGGACCAGCCCCGGGTCGACGGCACGTTGTGTTCCACGCGCGTCTCAAAGAGATGTCAGCAGAACTGACGGGATCCGCTAGGACCGATGCCTGCCGGGGTTGCGGGTTTGTCCGAAAGGGTTACCGTGGCCCCTGGCAACATACAGGCAACTGAAGGAAGTCTTCCTTGGTGGGTTTTAGTCAGTAAGAGTCTGACACGCCCTCCCGTTCCACCCAGAGCGGGAGAAGTTATTTGATAATTTACCACGCAAAAAAAAAAGGTGTGTAGTACTCGCAACCGGCTTGTATGTATGACCTGGGGACCTACTCTCTAAGTCCAAGAACGTCAGAAAATAGTTTGAAACTTCGGAGTGAACTATACTCCCAATTAATTAACTTTCTCGGACGGGCAAAAACACATCGGGAGCAGGGACAACTGTCAAATCGTATTGTCATTAATTCTTAGCTCGGGATCCAAACTAACCTTATATCCGTAGGTGATACAGAGTAAAAAATACCCGTAACTTCGGCAGAAACTATACAGATTTCATACTTAGGAAGTAGACCTCCAAATGTATGAACGTAAACGAAGCAAAAGGAGTATGTAAGGATCGTAGCAGGTGGCGTTCTGTAGTTTCTGCCTACCCCTATGGGAAGAAGGTGTGAGTTTGTATGTAGAATTTAACACGTTCATTGCCGGGAGCCCTCCTGGAGGGTTCACCTAGTCGCATATGGGATGCCGGGAGCCCTCGCGAAAGGCTCATTTTAAATGTAGGTTTTTCTTTGCGAATACAGTATTATAAACCGTGAAAATAAAATCTGATGTAAATTTTAACAAAATTTATTAGTGTAGGTATGCGTTGGTTTTAAAATCCAAGCATTTTTGCTTGTCTTGATCTGGCGTATTTTTAGAAGTGAATGGACTTAGGACTTAGGTACATTAGTTTGGAGCTCTATCTCTTTCTTATGGCTATAGTATTTTTGAAACAGGTCTTGATTAAGTTCTTCTAAAACCAGTCCTTTTTTCTAAAAAGCACAGATTAAGGTAATCTATGCTAAATAAATATATTTTCACTCCTTTTCCTTGCTCAAAAAGGCCGTCATTGTAGAGTACCAGAGAGGGGAAAAAATAGCGTTTCTTGCTCTAGAGGAAAAAGTAATTTCTTTTATATTTTTGTCTGTTCCAACAAGCCTTGAAAAACGAAAAAGTCTTTATTCTAATGTAGAATAATCATGATTAGAGAATCGACTAATTACTGGTTAACAAAAAAAATAAAGAACATTTTATTTTTGAAAATGGAACGAACTGCGGCTATCTCTTCGGTAGAATGCGTGCATTGCGTTGCGGCTACAGAAGAAATAAAAAACCGGCCAAGTGCGTGTCGGACCACGCACAATTAAGGGTTCCGTAGTTGGGATGAACTTATCCCAAAAACAGACTTAACTTTGTAGTTGATAAACATGTTCTCCCATACAAAATGTATGGGAAAACGTGTTTCTGCAACTGCAAAGTTAAGTTGGTCGATTATTACTCGTTAACTTGTAAAGCCTACGTAGCTGTGATAGTTTTCCTTTTAATTTCATTATATAAACTACTACTGTGATTTTTTCACACATCCAAAACCAACCATTTAGCTGGCAGGGGGAGACACACTTGACTCTAACAAAAATTTGCACTTTAAAGCTTAATATTTCGCAAACGGATCCCTGAATCGAAAAATGGTTTTCCCAAACTCACAATGTTTTTGAAGGACCTTTCCAATAATACCCACATCATGGGATAAAAAAAAAACATCACCACTTTACGCGTATGGGAGGTACCTTAAAAAAATTATTTTCATAATTTTGTTTTACCACTTTGTCGGTGTAATTAATATATACCTATGCCAAATTACAGCTTTCTAGTACTAAGGGTCTCGGAGCTAGACCGCGGACAGACAGAAAGACGGCCATGACGAAACTATAAGGGTTCCTTGTTTACTACGGAACCCTCAAAAAGGTATTGGCGCGAAATCTTTAGAATTTTTCTCTAATTACGAATTGAATTGGTGACTGTCATATAATTTACAACAGTGAAAATGTCATCATCTAGTGAGAACATCTTCACAGAGGACTGAAATTAAGTTGCCGGAAGAAAACATCTCGTTAAATATCCAGAATTGTACAAATTGTACATATTAAATAAAATAAACTATTTAATATTGTATTGGATTATTTTATTTTCTCGCAATCTAATCGTAGTGAAAAGTAGAGTGTAACACACGCCGCTTAAACCCATTATAACTCGGTTTATATTTATTCCCTCGCTAAAGCTCGGGAGTAAAACTACCTCGTTACAAAGGGTTATTTTATCCCCTCGTCCTCCCCTCGACTATTTTTTTTCATTCTTTTTTCCAACTTTGACAAACGTATGAAATTGAAAAGTAAGTTTTTCTGGAATTTTTCTTAACATAAAACCATTACAGTTTTCACAAGGAACGGATCGTTTTATTTTGTAAACTAAGGTCACCGACAAAATCTCTTAATAGCTAGCTGCATAATTTTGGCTTTTGCGTGAAGAAATATTACTGCTGGACCTTATGAGTCAAAGCACACTCTAACATACATAACCACCCTTTGTAGCGCAGTTGTGTAAAAAGCAAAAACATTGTATTAATGTAAATTGTAAACGTATGTTGTATTAAAAATATTGAAACGAAAACATTTCCACTTCAATAATGTTAAAACTACCTAATAAAGAGGAATCAACAAAATATTTTACAACCCTGAAACTACTTTGATGAAACTCAAAAACCAACCTTAACGTCAACAAGTTAAAGTTTATACTGGCCTGGGCATGTTAAAGGTAATTTGTTGCTGAAACAGAGTTGTAAATAAAAGAGGTTTTATATTGCTGTTTGTAACATTGAACATGTAGTTTGCATTGCAAAGGATGCTGTAACTGGGAAGATAAGTTTACAGTGATCTTGAATGAAAAGATAACCATTTGGAAAGAAAACAAATTCAAATTCATTTCTTAAACTTCTACTAATAATTCTACTAAGTAATAATTGAACTAACTATATACAGAGGAAAAAATAAAATAAAATATAGTAACAAATCATTGGGCATCAAAAAATTCATCCGAATCGCTGTCGGTGGGAAAGGTGCCTAAAAGGCTGGCAGCATTGCCACGTTGTATGGCAATGCTAATTCTTTGGCCTAAAAATTGGCCAACCCTTTGGTCACGTGAAGAGTCGACCAACCGCTTGGCGATGTCCTGGAATAATCGATGAGCACTCGGACCCCATGGCCCTAGTGTTTCAACCCCAAACGGTTCAAAAATATAGCTACCGGTAAGGTTGTTAAGGAGAACTTATTTCAATGTTAATAATAATAAAAAATGAACTTTTCTTAAACTTATCCACACATAGTTCACAAACATACAAGTAACATGGCATGAAATTCTAAACAGACAACTTGGACAGATTTAACAGCGGGTACCAAACTAGACACAGCCTGTATCTTGGTGACCCAAAAGACTTTTTTTTTTTTAACGATGGCTTCTCGCAGTTTCGACTACTAAGGTCTTAGCTGCTTAACCGAACTTTCCTGTGGGTGCTACTACACTTAAAGCCTCCAGCCAGGGGCAAAAACTATTCTAAATTAAAATTAAGCGAACGCTCGCTAAGGGCACCCCCTGTGGGTTACGAACCTCGGCTTAGGGCGTCGCTGGGGGGAGGACAGCAAGAAGGGACAGGCTGGATCAAAGTTAGATTTTCATCATGATTATTATGCAGGGTATTTAAAGCTACGTACTCAGCTGCAACAACTGCTGGCACCTCGTTTTCGAGCAAGGGTCGGGGGGGAACCCAAAAGGCTCCCGCAGACAAGTTTTTTATTCTTGTGGCTGCGGCATCGCTCGGCGCCCGCTTCGCTCGATCGGCTCTCGTGCGGTTGGTCACTGTTCTACTGACTCACCCAATTCACAATTTTTCGATAGTTAAAATATAATCTAACAGAAATAAAACCGATAGATTTATCAACTAACGGTTCTCAAAATCTTACGGTGACTTTAATAAATAGATAAATCATTCAAAAAAAAAATTTAAAAAAAAGTAATAAATTATTATTTATTTTTTATTAAAATATTAAGAGTTGTTGACATTATTCTGTAGTACATTTTAATTTTTAAATTCTAATTTCGACTGTTAATAATAATGAATAAGTTTATAATTAATTGATTCAATGTAATAACCTACCTACTTATATTTGTACGCCGTTAAGGCAAAACATGACTGTGATATAATTTAATTGTAACATCTTGCATGCCATGTGTGTGTATACTCATGTTTTGGACAAATAAATGATCTTTATCTCTCTCTCTTTAAAGTTTTCAGTGACTACAGTTTGTTTTGCACATAATTAAAATTAGTATACAGTATTTGAACACGCTATTGCAATTAGTTTTAGTCGCGGCTTGTGGCTAAGTGATTATCGTTGCTCTAATTACACCCTAATGACTGAACAGGTGGTAATTAATACGTCTAATGTAATGGTGTTGCAGTACATTGTAATAACATACTTAGTTGGAAATATAAATAAAATACAGGGCGGCAGGGACATCAACGCGAATACTGATACGATGGATTCAGTACATGATTTTGAACACCCAGCGTTGAAATTTTTCGTCGGTTAATTATCTAAATATTAATTTAAGAAATTTCAACGCAGGGGGTTCAGAATCATGTACTGAATGCATGGTAACAGTTTTCGCGTCGAAGTCCCTTTTTTTTTTTTTTTTGGGTGGGAAATCATCAAATAACTTCTCCCGCTCTGGGCGGAGCGGGAGGGCGTGTCAGACTCTTACTGACTAAAACCCACCCCTGTTCCTTCGGTTGCCCTGTTGCCGGGGGCCACGATTTCCCGATCGGTTTTCTTCGAACCCCCGGCAGGCATTGGCCCTAGCGGACCCCGTCAATTCTGCTGACATCTCTTTGAGGCGCGCGTGGAACACAACGCGCCGTCGACCCGGGCTTGGTCCTTATCGGACGGCGAGCTACCCATTGCTCACCGTCCGCAAGCCCACGCCTACGGTGACCGGAAATCTTCTCGTGATTCCCGACGCCCAGGGCGTCTCCTCCTGCGGCGGTTAGGGGCGCGAGGGCGCGAAATTTGCCTCTCCCTCACGCGCTCCGTCTCCTCCTTCGCGAGCATTACTGCTTCGCAGAACGAGGTGACGGCCTCCCATTTCCTCTCGCTCCGTAGCATGGCCCGAATCAGGGCCGGACGCGAGAGATCACCGCCGCCGATCGCTTCCACGAGGACACGGCGATGCTCTGCCCAAGCCGGGCAGACCTCCACCGTATGCTCCACCGTGTCCTCCGGGCGATCCACACAGTGATGACACCCGGGCGTTTCCTCCCGCTTTATCCTGAACAGGTACCTCCCGAAACAGCCGTGTCCGGTGAGCACCTGTGTCAGGCGGAAGGTGAGGACGCCGTGGCGCCTCTCTAGCCACTCCTCAAAGAGGGGTCTTATCGCCGCAATTGTGGCGTGCCCAGCGTCGATGTCCCTGCCACCCTGTATAATATTGATAAATGATATTTATTTCTGTAATTTCTGTTCAAAAACACTTTTACGCGTCAAAAATTACTTCAAAATTCTAAAGTCATTTATTCAAAATAGGCTGAGAATCAGCACTTTTCGAACGTCAGAATTACATAAGACAGTCCGCCAAAAACGCCCACCCATCACCACTCCTAGTGCTTTGCTGAGAAGAAGAAATGGCGCAACAAACTCCCCAGCAGCACAGCTGTCTGTTCAGTTAGAAAACTAACTTATTTTTTAAAGCTATGTGACTTCGGCGTTTCCTGTCAGATTATCGTGGGCAGAAAGAACAAAACAACCTCAGAGGTCACATGTCTCTTTTAAAGTCCAGACATAATCTTGGTCAGCCCTTAAGAGGACTATGTAGATTAATGTCCGAGATGGTATTGTGAGGAAAGAACCGCACAGGTTTGAGTGGACCTGGACTTTTATTGCGTAATACAACACAATCACAATTTGTTTCGATTTAAAACAGATTGCTAATCCATTGCTTCATAAGTTGGAAAAAAATCGCGCATTCCTGATCATCATCCTCAGCCTTATCACCCCGACTCACTGGGGAATCACCACAGACAGTTCCAACTCACCGCGAACTATGTGGCACCCGGTTCCGACTCACTGGCACCACAGCTGGCACCGTGAAGCATCGCAAGATTCAGCCCACTATCGACCTCCGGTCTCCAGAGGGGAGTGATGTAGCGGTTACACCGCCACATACGAACTACGCATCATAGACATGACGTCACACAAATCCTGCATCGCGCAGTTAGAGTTTACCGAGCGATCGACATACATACAAGATTTCAACTTCAAACCTATGGGCAGTTGCCCGCCAGACACAACACCCGTCTGGTCGGAGCATCCTCCCTTTTCTATAGTGGATGAGTGAACTTTACACCCTGTTCCTCGTACCACCAAAGAGCTTTTAACGTCGCCGTCAATCGGAAAAATCGACATAGCTTGCAGAGTAAGCAAGCTGAAGTGGCAGTGGGCTATCCATGTTCATCGAAGAAATGATGGCCGATGGAGTAGACGAGTCCTGAGTTGAAATCGCGCACAAGCGTGGTATGGGACGCCCCCTAGCTAGATGGACCGATGACCTGAAGAAGGTGGATGGAACAGACTGGACGCGGAAGGTGGAGGACAGGGTGTTGTGGCGTAGCCTGGGGAAGGCTTATGTAAAGAAAGAAAAAAAACGTGGGGTACTCGGGGACTGCCGCGGTAAAGCTATTGCATAGCATTTGTAACCTCCATGACAACATCACGTTGTCATGGGAACCGTCATTACATGGTAGGCGGAGTGGGGCGGGGTGTTAGGTTTTATTTTTGTTACGTTACGGAATTTCATGATTCGGTCGCCGCGCTCAAAACCCGCGATAAAAGCTATGCAATAGCTTAAAAACTTATATTTATAACTATGAAACTTTTCTTTCTGGCCAATTCCTAACCGAAATCGTGACTACAGCATAAATCTATCTAATTTTACATTCACTAATACGAAATATTGAGCATGACAGCAGTTGTCACATAACTACGCCGCCCGACTTGACTTGGTGTGACCGGATCAAAAGACCAGTCCATGACGACCGTAATGGACGCGAATATACATTTAATTAAACATAACGTTTATACAGAGCGTTAATTTTACATGCGTTTAATATTAAGATGGCTCATTATGCTTGTAGGTCTAAAATTAGATTTCTGTCAACATCGGCAAAATATTTTATGGTGGTTTTAGTTATAAAAGAGTTTTCATTAGGAACCAAGTGTTGGTTAGTACGGTTAGCGATATTCCGCAGACGTACCTACTGGGTCTCGTTATTATCTAAACATGATAAGAAGGGGAAAACCGGCCAAGTGCATGTCGGACCACGCATAATGTAGGGTTCCGTAATTGGAATGAATTTATCCCAAGAACAAACTTAACTTTGTAGTTGAGAAACATGTTCTCCGATACATTCTGTATGGGAGAACATGTTTTTACAACCGCAAATCTAAGTTGGTCGATTATTACTCGTTAACTTGTAAAGCCTACTCAGCTGTGATAGTTTTCCTTTTAAATTCGTTATATAAGCTATTGTTGTGAATTTTTTCACATATGTGAAACCAACCATTTAGCTGGCAGGGGGGGGGGACACTTGACTCTAACAAAATTTTTCACCTTAAAGCTTAATATTTCGCAAACGGATCTCTGAATTCAAAAATGGTTGTAACATACTCACAATATTTTTGAAAGACCTTTCCAATGATACCACACATGGTGGGATAAAAAAATAAAAAAAAAACATAATCACTTTACGTGTATGGGAGGTACCCTAAAAAAAAATGTTTTTCATAATTTTGTTTTACCACTTTGTCGGCATAATTAATCGCGGACAGACAGACAGACAGATAGACTGACAGACAGACAGACGGACATGACGAAACTAAAAGGGTTCCTTGTTTACTACTTAACCCTAAAAAGCGCATTGATATTGTTTTTTTACCACCAAATCGTTTTTACAAAGGCCTCCAGTCCGTTTATTTACAGTTTTATTGTACCTAGGTACATGGAATAACTTTTTTCTTCTGCCTGAAGAGGAAAGTTAGAAAATAACACAGGGAAAGTCTCTGAAACTGAATTAAAAACGTCTGAAAATATCAAAAACGTTTAATAATAAACAAAACACATTGCACACAAAAGTATGTTCCACGGATGATAAACACTTTTTAACTCTTTGGAACGCAGAAATATAATTCATAACACATACGAAAATAATCAGCCGCCACGTTTACGCGCCAAAAAGACAATAATTTTAAAAAAGAACACATTAAAAAATAAAACAAGAGACGTTTGGCGCGTTCTGACAACCACTATCATTTGTTAAAAGGGTCGTAATTAATATTAAAAATAAACTTTTATTTAAATATTAAATAAAAGAGAACGTTTAAGTGGTTTTGTGAACACGAAATTTTTTTTCGTAATCGTTTTTGTACTAGGTGAAGACTGTGGATTTTCTTGTTCGAAGTTTGAAAAAAAAATACTAATGAATATAAATTTCTTTTTGATACACTGAATTAAATTATTTAGACAAACATTGGGCCTGGATTTCAAACCGAACTGAATAAAATGTCGTCCTCATAAATTAAACCATCTAGTTTAGAAAACACGGAACTGCATAAAATTAACTTTAGTGTTTTTTAACTACGAGTTAAAAACCACTAAACCATATTTCATAAATGAGTTACAGACGAACTAACATCGGAACTTATCTAAAAAATATCATCTAATGCATATCGAAAGGGGAACATTGCGTATTTCTGTACCACAAACGACCACTAATAATAATTTACAAAATTGTCTTCGTACACTTTTCTTTGGAACATTTATTGCTTTTTAATGTACTAGACGACATGGCTATACAGCCAACGGTCTCGCGTCATAACATTACTGGCCGTTTGCTTTTATCTTTTTTTTATCTGTCATCCGTCAAAAGCTAACGACTGGCAAGCGCCAACAGCCTAGATATACCGCCTTGTTTATAGAGGAAGGTCTATGGTCCAATATTAACGTCACATTTTAAATCTTTATGCAATTAGTGTCGTGCTAATTTGGGCTAATCTTTAATGGTACTTTTAAATCTTTTAAGAATATCTCTAATGGTGTTTTAACTGATTGTTTTGAGTAAACTATTAACATATTTTTAAATTTAGAACGTTTCTTGGTTCCAGCGTTATTACGTTCGGTTACTAGAGTTTATTATGAGTTCATAAGCAGGCTGAAAACTATCAAATTTCGATTGCATACGAAAGACCAGAAATAGGATTCAATTTTGGTCCTACGGTATTGACTTAATTTGACGCGGTGTCCTTATCCTACTAAAACCCTTCAGTTTCACAGTGATTTTACGTTGAAATGTT
The DNA here is from genome assembly GCA_963680765.1 of Agrochola lychnidis. Lineage (NCBI taxonomy): Eukaryota > Metazoa > Arthropoda > Insecta > Lepidoptera > Noctuidae > Agrochola > Agrochola lychnidis. Next base: position 7,288,418 of record OY796869.1, on the reverse strand, counting down.
AAAGAAAAGAAAACAAATTGAACTAGCTAAATCTGCTTTAAAACAATAAGTGTCTACACAAATATACAGTTTAAAGTATCTTTTAAAAAGTATTAACTAATTAAAATAACCATTCTTAGCTATCTGAATCCCCAAAGTTTCATAGTTACGTATTCAAAGGACCAAAGACAAAATTTTTTTTTTTTTTTTTTTTTAAACTATCACGTCGCTGTCATCAAGTGTGAAGTGGACAGAGAAAAGATCTGAGAGCGGTGTGATGTCTTTGAAGCGTCTGAACTGAACACACCGTTACAACATGACACGCGAGGACTTATATTATAACTCGTACCATTTGTCACTTTTAATTGCCACTTGTTCTTGTCGAACGTCTGAAGAAACGTTTTATAAATAGTTTATTGTGAAATAAATGCAGTGCAGTAGCTGTGAGGAGTCGGAGATGGATTCTGTGGCGCTTGCCAGTGGTTGAGGGAAAGAGTTAGAGGTTTTTTTGAAGTGAAAATTTCTTTAGTCGCGTTGGGCATTTTTGAGATGGGGAAAAAGCAATTGAACTCGCGACACCGTTACCGACACCTCATTTTTGTAAACGCGATTGTGCAATTTCTTTATATTACGTTACGGATCAAAGTTCTATGCAAGTATTTTTACTTTAATGTTCTATACAAGTATTTTTCTTCCACCAAGGCAATCTTGCTCAAGTTTTCACTTCTGTCGGCACTCCCGGAGTGCCACTGTTTTTGTTTTTATAGAATTTTTGTTTAACGGTTTTAACTGATCTGGAATTAAAAATGGTGGAAACAAAGGACACTTTTGTTTCCTGGTGCTTGCCAGAGCTTGAGGGTAAGAGTTAAAGGTATTTTTTTATAGAATTTATGTGGATTGGTTTTAGCTGATTTATATTGGTGGTTACCATTTTTAATTCTTAAAAAGAAATTTGCTCGGCCAGAAGTTACCTACGCTAGTGACTAGGTACTGGACAAGCGAATTCGGACCACAAATATTTGATTAATAAGCTATAGTTAGCTGTTTCGGGTCTGGTTTTTGTGTAGGTAAACGTAATCAGCATAAGAAAATGTGTGGGTTATAAAATAAAAGTCAAATTCTGGTCTAAGAGCAAGCAAAATCTTTTTAACTTCTGGCAGAAAGCTGAATATGCAAACAGTTCGCAAATACCAAGACCTATCCATAACGTTACGACTAGACCTTCTGTCCCTCTCCCACCCAAAAGAGCCAACTATATCTCTCTCTTTCCTTCCCATCCTTTTCCAACAAGACCACAATACATCCCTGCAGTCCTTAAAGAAATTAAGACATTAAATCCTAAAACAGTTATGGCGTTCAAAGCGATCATTAGTACGTCGATGGCTGGTTTTGCTTTGATGTCCTGCCATCGTGTCGTCAACAGCCGGCATTGGACTGTAAACACCCAAACGACATCCTATTCCGGTCAGTTAGAACGATTATATTGATTCTAAACGGTTTCAGTTTTAAATTTAACGGAATATGGATGCAGTATGTGGTTATTGGTTGTGTCTGGGATAGTTAACTCTGAGCTTAGATATTTCGTTTTAAATGCTGTTTTTGCGCGAGTTTTAACTAATAATAATAATATAATATAATATTTATTTTTATTTCGGAACAGAGTCCATAGTGTGTTAGTAACATAATATAAAAATAACTTACTATCTAGTGTTAGTACCAATCACCCTCTGCACAAACTGTTTTACAATTGGAGAGCTAAAGCTCTCCGCTACAGTTCTCAGGATGCTGTTGCGACTGTCTCTCACTCTTCTCAGTAGTGAAGCAGTTTTTTTGCGAACAATCGCATGGAAACCATCAGTACGGGCTTGCGCAAATAAAATTAGGCTTTTTACTTTGGTGTTACATCGTCAAGCATTCAATTGCTTATCAAGTTACTGATAACTAAAATCCTAAATTTCTCAAGCAGTCTTATTCTTTTCGTGTGGTTAGTAACTAACCTGATGTCAGTTTTAAAGCCGCCCATGGGCCTCTGACTTGGCATAACATGCCGGCGAGAAATATCTCTCAGGCATGCCGGTTTCCTCACGATGTTTTCCTTCACCGTTTTCTTCAGCAAGTGATAATGATAAAATACCTATACACATGCAGCTGCACGGGTCGATCGATCAGGTTAAGCTACGCTTGCCGCGGTTGGTCCGTGGATGGGTGACCATCTTTACATACCAAGTCCCGTCCGTGCCTTGGAAAGCACGTTAAGCCGTTGGTCCCGGCTGTCATTTGTAGATCTTTGACAGTCGTTACGGGTAGTTAGAAGCCCAAAAAGTCTGACAACCAGTCTTACCAAAGGGTATCATGTTACCTAGTCACTAGGTTGTGAAGGTCAGATAGGCAGTCGCTCCATGTAAAATACTGGTATTCAGCTGCATCCAGTTAGACTGGAAGCCGACCCCAACATAGTTGGGAAAAGGCTAGGCAGATGATGATGACCTATACACATGAATCCGAAAAGTCAAAGGTGCGTGCCTTGGGTTCGAACTCGAGACCTAGCAATAACAGGCAAGCAGTCTCAAGCATAGGTAAGTCATACAGATCCTGTCGATGTAGGTATTGTGAAAAATCACTATGAAAATTTTGATGAATTAAGTTTGAAGTGAGCCAATGAGTCAATCCCTAGCATCAGGTGGAATGACAGCTCGCTTCAACCCCACTTCATCAAAGTTTAATCAACTGTCCTACTTACTCCACAAAATTCCTAGAGGTATAAGTAGGTAATAGAAGAATGAGTAAACCATAATAAATTATCCTCCACATTCTTCCAACGAAACAGTAGCCAAATTCAAATTAGGGTTACCAATAATAGCTTCGTTTATAACGCAATAAACTAAATATACTTAATGCCTCCTCGTCGGCAAGCCGTCCTGTACGCGCCGTTTGACATACAATTAAAAATGACAGATGACGTAGTCGCCATCTTGAATTTGCTCAAAGAAGGCCGCTCTGAAAAAAAAAACCGTTCAACACATTTTTAGCTAGTTAATCTCGATGGATGGATGTAAAGTGTCAATCATGCGATTTTTGAGGGCGCGGGAAAGTTTCTACTCGTCGTAGGTACGTGTCAATTATTAATTCTTTGATGTATTTGCCAATTTTGTCAAGGATTGTTTTGGATATTGTTGGTTTAACGAAGAGCATAGTTTGGTTGTTTGGTATTAGCGATAGTTACGAATATTTCACATGTTAACAATATACACCGTGACATTTTAGTTGTCTTACAAAAGCAGCCCACTTCATGTATCCTATGACTCTCTAAACAATCATTTTTTTTTTTAAATATATAGTAACATATTGTTAGCAACATGAGCCGTGTCGGCAGCCTCGTGACGTCATGCAGGGAGAGCAGGCCGTGGTGTGCGCCTGCGACCCAACAGTTGACCCCCCTCTCTATGAGTGACGGACGTGTGATATGCGATTTGTAGCATTTGTGAATATATGTGCTGATATAAGTATAAAAACTATTTGATTGATAACACAGCGGTGGGATATTACCCATAAACTGTTTCCGAAGTAAAGTTAAGTGAAAGTGACACTCGGTGAACTTAAAGTGAGAGTGATAGACACTTGGTGAAAATGTCGCGATCATCCCGTAGCCGCGGAAGGTCCGAGTCGGAGTCGAGTTACACTCCTCCAAGAAAAGTACGACGCAAGAGATCCAGAACACCGGAACTAGGCTCTATTCCGGGTTTCGATCCCAGCAAGGAGGGAAGGTACGTGAAAGAGTGGATCCAACAGGTCGAAGACATCGCGATTGCTTGCGAATGGAGTGAACGAAGAAAATTATTTCGCGCAACCCAGGGTCTGGAGGGTGAAGGTAGGGCATGGTACAATCTTTGGCTGCCTAAAAAGCGATCTTGGAAGCAATTCCAAAAAGATCTACTTCTATCATACCCCAGAGAAGCTAATCTCTTTAGCGCCATCGAGGATGTTGTAAATTTTAAAAGCAACCAGGCGAAATCTTTAGTCCTTTATGCAGGGCGAATGTCTGCCAAGATCAAACGGCTTGGCGTAAAACTGACTGAACGTCAGCAAATGGATTTAATGCTTGGTGGTATAGTCGATAAGAATATAAGTATTGTACTGGAGTGTTGCGAAACAATGCAAGACATGGTAACACAAATGTCAAGAAGGTCAATGGGCGAAACATGTATTCGTGCCCGCTTTGATAACGCTTTACCATCTACCAAGAGTTGGAATAATCAGAACAAATCTCATTCGTCGCGTCACTCCGAGAAAACAATGGGTACTTGTTTCAAGTGCGGGAACCCAGGCCATCGACGATTTGAATGTAAGTCAAAAGTAAGCAATACGGATGACGTCATTAAAACTAGAGACGATAAGGCCGGGGCCCCTAGCTCTAATAACATGAACAAAGGGTCGGTTCAATGTAAACATTGTCACCGCTATGGGCACACAATTGAAAACTGTTTCAAGAAATTGAATTCCGATAAATTAATACGTATGCCCACTACGTGTAACATAAACGATAATCCCATTTGAGCCATTATTGACACTGGAAGTTCAGCGACTCTAATAAGACAGAACGTTGCACAAAAGCTTGGTCTACACTAAAATCCAACTACAGCTTTGATGAGGGGAATTAAAGGAAGTATTGTGGTGGCTGTTGGGCAGACATCGTGCGGACTGAGTATGATGTTGGTGTTGATATCGCCCCTTTGATCATGAACTACCACGATCTTCCAGTGGACTTGTTGGTAGGCCGGGATATATTGGAACATCCAGGCATCCAAATAGTCGCTAATGGAGAAGGTGTCTACATCCGATACGAAAAACTTGGCAACGCCGATTGTACCTATGCAGCGGTACAACTGTGTGGTTTAGAGTCTGAGAACCAATACTTCATTCATGAGACATTCACTAGTACGCACTGTTTCCGCGTGGTAGATGGGCAACCATTAAATTGGACGCATTGGGCATCCATTAAATTGGAATGGGCATCCATTAAATTGGACGCATTGGGTATCCATTCAATTGGACACATTGGGCATCCATTAAATTGGACGCATAGGCATCCATTAAATTGGACGCATTTGACATCCATTAAATTGGACGTAACAAAACGGTGAAGGAAAACATCGTGAGGAAACCAGTTGTAACATTCCATTAAATTGGATGTATTTATTCGGTGTACCGTAAGTGTAAGGCATTCTGCAATGAAAATGGGATTCAGTTAGTGATAAATTCACTAAATTTGCCCAGAGATTTGCATTGAACGCTATAATCAGGGATGAACCAGAAGAGAACTGTTGTGAAACCCTGGCTGCCACACAGCAGGCGTTGAATAATTCAGTGAATAAAGTCACTGGCAGAACTCCAAAGGAGTTGCTGTTTGGTTACAACTTACAAGCCGACAGCGCTGTGTGACTCGCTTTTGGTAAATAATCTCACGCAGGCGGGTGAGAGGCTGGACTTGAGAGTCACAAGAGCAAAAGCTCATGAGCTTTTGGATGAAGATCAAAAGCGGCAGATGCGGCGGATTAATGTCAAATGCTATGTGAAATCCCTATACAAAATTGGGGATATGGTGTTGATTCGCATAAGTAAAGGGAATCCAGGATACAAGAAGTTAAAAGGCAGATTTCGTAGTATCCCGTATAAGGTTGTAAAGGTCATCAAGAATGATCGGTTTGAGGTATTGGGCACGAGGCCCAATGGCAGCACTCATAGAGTGACGGTCACTTTTGAAAATATGCGAAGTTGGCTGGCAGAACAGATATCTGACTAAAGTCAGGCAGAAGGCAGATGGTGAGAGGATTATAACCCCTTCTCCTATATGTATTTTATTTCAGTAAAAGCTTCGAGGACAAAGCAGTCGTCAGTATGGCCGTGTTAGCAACATGAGCCGTGTCGGCAGCCTCGTGACGTCATGCAGGGAGAGCAGGCCGTGGTGTGCGCCTGCGACCCAACAGTTGACCCCCCTCTCTATGAGTGACGGACGTGTGATATGCGATTTGTAGCATTTGTGAATATATGTGCTGATATAAGTATAAAAACTATTTTATTGATAACAATATAGTATATAGTAGTAGTAGTTAATTGCTCCTAGAGGTATTTTATGTCGAGTACATTGAGTGGCCCTTTATAAGACGGCAAAAATATCACGGTGTTTTTTTTTTTTAATGAATATTTTGTAGTCATTGGATACATGAAGTGGGCTACTTTTGTAAGACGACTAAAATGTCACGGTGTATAAGTTTAGTTGTATGTAGGTTTTGCCTTTGGTCCTCGTTTATCACATACCTACACATTACATCCTCTATAACCTTTGGTACAGCAGTAGCAAACATAATTGTTTGTAATAAGTGAGATCCGTGACTTGGTGTCCAAATCGGGTATGCTTATTGGTAACATTATTTGCATCTCTCTTTTAACTGTTGAGTATTGAAAGCCACTATAAATGTCACTCAACTACGAACTTGTGCTATTATAATTAGTTTCTACATGGATTTTATAAAACTTGTTTTTCAGTTTTTGAAGTGAAATCTTCTTAGACGCATTGGGCATTTTTGAGATGGGACTAAACCATTGATTTCGCGACACTGAAAACACCTCATTTTTGTAAACGCGATTGTGTTCTTTATTTATATTACGTTACGGATCAATGTTCTATGCAAGTATTTTTACTTTAAAGGTTTTGTAAACGCGATTGTGCTCTTTATTTATATTACGTTACGGATCAATGTTCTATGCAAGTATTTTTTCTTTAAAGGTTTCGGAAGTATTTTTTTTTCTGTAAACGCGATTGTGCTCTTTATTTAGATTAGGTTACGGACCAATGTTCTATACAAGTACTTTTACCACCAAAACGCTCTTGTTCAAGTTTTCACTTCTGTCGGCACTCCCGGAGTGGCACTGCTCATATTTTGTAAAACTAACTTTGTTAAAAAAGTGTTCAAGAGGTTCAATTGCTCCAGTAGACTCTAGCTTAGGATACTTACTATAGTGTAGTAATAGGTATCAATACTTGTAATAGTTTGAAACCATGAAACTGATTAAATAAGCGCACTGCACGCTTCTTATGACCACAATAGAAATGGGTTTTGTCGACGGAAGAATAGACAAATGACAGGTAAACAATCACAATCTGTCATTTTGTCTATTCTTCCGTAGAAAACCCGTTTCTATGGTTGTCATGCTACGTGTGCTGGTTTGAGTTAATGAGGGTCAGTCACGTTGGTTATAAACTCGTTAAAAAATTTGGTCTTTCCGACCGCAAACTTGAAATCTTGTTATTTATGTAGTATGTTATTTTATTTTCATATTACACTATTTTTCATCTCAAATATTTAAGGACGCACAAGGGTAGTTCCACCCCTTAAAGATGGCTTGAGGCGATAGGACTTCCCCTATTTCCCCCGCCCATGAATTTAATAAATAATAAATGTATGATATCGTGTAAATAAGGACCAGGAAAAGTGTCATAAATAAAGAAACAGCTTTATTTAGGAAATGATGCATTTGGACTGATGATCATGATGCAAGTAAATGATACCATATTAGCTCTCAAAACGATGAAAGAAAATATCGTGAGGAAACCGGCATCTCCTAGAACCAAAAAATTCGAAGACATGTGACATCTTCCAACCCGCACTGGGCCCGGGTGTTACGGCCCACTCCCTCTCGCCGAGAGGAGGCCTGTGTCCCAGCTGTGGGAACAATATAGGTAAGCATCAAACATAGGTTAATCCGTAATCGTTATAATGATCTTACCGGTTAGAGCAGTGGTAGCTCAACGGTCCCAACTTAAAAGTTGAGGTAGTAAGTTCGAACCTAGGCAGGTATTATTTATTTATTTTATTTCGTATTTCATCATCACAGCTTTTTTTAAAAAAAAAAACTGCATTCCGGGAGTGCCGACAGAAGTGAAAACTTGAAAAAAATCGGTACCGCGGTAATCAACGCGTTGATGTCTTTTACTCCACGGTGTCGGTAACAGGTCCCGAAATCAATGGTTTAGTCCCATCTCAAAAATGCCCAACGCGCCTAAAGAAGTTTTCACTTCAAAAACATTGGAACGAAACTGGAAACATTGGAATATTGAAACCAAAAAATCTAAGATATGGGATATTCACCAACTCGCACTGGGTCCGCGTAGTGGATTACGGCCCACTCTCTCTCGCGGACTAAAGATTATAGGCTGATAATTATGTTCCTTCCAGGTAATACAGGGTAGCGATTTGGACACCTGCATTCGTCAAGGGGGTGATTCTATACCCCGTCATACTAAACAACTTTCATCATGAAACTCATATTGCATATCCTATTCGTGAAAAACAAAATCAAATTCCTATCCAACAGTAGACAGACTATTTCGATTCATGCAAAACTTTTTTTTATTAAGGATCGTAAAATATGCAAGCGAAAGTTGTTTAGTCTGACAGGTAGAATCACCCCTTGACGGATGCAGGTCACTAAACTGCCATCCTGTACATCTCTTTTTTCACACTAATGTTATAAAGGCGAGAGCTTGTGAGTGTGAATGTTTGTCTCTTCTTCACGCTCAAACGGCTGGACCAATTTAGATGAAATTTGGCACACAGATAGTTTATAACTTGGATTAACACATAAGATACTTTTTATCCCGATATTCCCACAGGATCGAGACTTACGCGGGTGATACTGCGGGGACCAGCTAGTTTGTATTTCTACATTTATTTTACTATAACATATTTAGAGGTACTTGACTGCCTCGTTGGTCTAGTGGTCGCAAGCGCTACTGCTGAGCATGAGGTCCTGGGTTCGATTCCCGGGTCGGGCAAAGTGTTATTGGGTTTTCTATCTGAAATTTCTCAGTAGCAGCCCGGAGTCTGCATTTGTGCCCGGTTGTTGGCAATAGGCTCGCCCCCTATTACATGGGACTTAAACATAACTGGCGAAATGTGGGTGTACCTGCTACAGGTACACCTCTGCCCAACCCTTCGGGGAAACGAGGCGTGATGTTACTTAGAGGTATGAGGAACAGGGTGTAAAGCTCACTCATCGTCTATAGAAAAGGGAGGATCCTCCAACCAAACGGGTGTCGTGTCTGACGGGCAATAGCCCAACGATTGACGTCGGAAAGTTATATATATCTCGATCGCGCGGTAAATTCTAATTCTGTGATACCGGATTTTGCATGACGTCAGGATTTTGTGTGACGTCAGGTCTTTGATGCGTAGTTAGCATGTGGCGATGCAGTTGCCACACATACACTCTAATAAAATATTTAGATATATACAGGATTATTGCTAAAACACCAACAACCTCTTAAGGGGTCATTGTACTCATCATTATGAATAACTTTTACTGTGGGACCAAACCTGAAATCGTGAAAACAAAATCAGCTGTTCCCTACGTTTTGACGAGTTATGCGAACATAAATTTATGTAGGGAACATCAGATTTTTTTTTCGCGATTTCAGGTTGGTCCCACAGTAAAAGTTGTCCATAATACTGAATACAATTACCACATAAGAGGTTGTTGGTATTTTACCAATAACCCTGTATATAAGTATATCTCTTAATCACAAAGTTTGACAAAACAAATTGGTGATTGCAGATAGGATAAACGGTAGTTTAAATAAAACCAGCATGATATAACTTGAAACTATTTTATATCAACATCGAGTTAATGTAATGGCCGAACTAATTACAAATATTTACAGCGTTGAGCATCGTATTAGCAAATACTTAACTATTTATATTAAAACATGTTCAGACAAGAGGAGAAACCAACAAGGGTCAAATTAATGGATTTATAAATACAAAGGTTTAGTTTGACCGAAACTACTGTACCAAGTCTGAGGAATACCTGGTGAGGCGGAAGGCAGCGTTGACGAATGAGTGGCAGGATGCCGTGAGCGTTGACGAATGAGCGAGCTACACTGCACCCGTCTCGCCGCGCATACACTTAAGTCGCGGTACAACGGTCTCGGTCAAACTATCCTTATTATTATAAATGCGAAAGTAAGTTTGTTTGTTACACCTTCACGCTAAAACGGCTGAACGGATTTGGATGAAATTTGGCACATATATAGATGATGCCCTGGAAAAGAACATAGGATACTTTTTTTTGTCCCACGGGATCGAGACTTATGCGGGTGAAACCGCGGAGCGCAGCTAGTAGTTAAATAATTCTCACAAAAAAATATAAAATAGGTATCTACTGGTAACTCTAGTCATAATACCGGTAAGTACAATCTCTCAAAATCAATCAATTAAAACATCGCTCGAAGATTTTTATTGAATTTCAGTTCAATTTATTGTAAACGCGAGACACTAGCCATATGACATTACTACCTAAATCATAATTTCTGATCTAACTCAAAGGATCAATAAAGCACTAAATTGAGTCTTAATCTATTACCTTAATCCGTCAGTACATAGCGTAGTATAGGAGTTCACTCAATTGCCTTAACACAATCAATATCTGTGCCTCAGTGCACCTCGATACTAAATTAATGATAAGTCTTATGACACGGAAACAGGAATCAATGGCTCACATAATTATTAAGTTTTTGGTCTAATCAGGACAGATTGACTTCTGCAGATTAATTGCGTAACACGTTAGTTGTGACATGGTTTATTTTTTATCAATTCAGACATGCATTTAGTTGATGGCCGAATCGACTAAATTTAAGACGACAAGAAAAGGGAGGAGGTTCTCAAGTCGACGTACTCCTATATTTTTTTACCTCGTGAATCTGCGCATTTTTTGAATTGTCAAAATTTATACGACTGTCATGACGACCAATTATGCTGCAGAAATCATTTATACTGCCTGTATTCTTTTATCTTTTCTTTATATTTTTTTTTCTTGTCTTTCTTTTTTTTGTCTGTAACCATAGGTTTCTCAAATGTTCTTGGTGATGGTCTATGATTTTATTTTTCGTCATTTAGTACTGTGTGATTGTTTGTCTTAAGGATAGGTTACACAGTGCGAGCTGGCATGCGAGCTGATCTAGTCAGTTACTGAGGTGCAGCTACTCGCACCGTGTGACCGCATCATACGAGTTACTGTCATGTGCGAGTGGGTCAGTTGCTAGCGTCCGAGTTACTACATTTTTTGTTTTTACTCGCCACTCGTCTTCCCTCACCACGCCACAAGCAGCGGCTCGCAAGCCGCTCGGGCGTCAACTCGCACAATTTTGCGAAATGACAGTAGCTCGTACACTCGGGCCCACGCCATTGTACGAAATATGCGAGTACACTGGTGCAGTAGCTGTCTACTGCGACGCCAGTAACTGCATTGGTGTGGCCGAGCGAGGCGATTCGAGCTACTGTCATGCGAGCACACAGGCACAGTAGCTGTCTACTGTCACATTAGCTGCTCGCATTGTGTAACCTATCCTTTATTACTTATGCTGTCAAGGGTTAGTTAGGTACGAAGGAATATGTGATTCTAGTTTCTCGCTAAAAGTCTAGTAAACGACGTCTAGTGGGTACATACAATTTTGCAAAAATATTACATAAATTTAAATCCTATCTATAACTTGGGTAGGTATATATTGTCTGAACATGCTTTCCGATTCAAAATAATTTGTAATAGGTAATAAAAACTAATTTTGATTGATGATACAAGAAAAGTCTGCACACCAATTGCGTAACACACTATTTATCACAATCCAAAAGATTTTGAAGGAAATTATTTCTAATCAATGCAATGAATGTTGTTGAATTGTAAAAATTAATGGCATTGAGATTGAGTGTGTGAAACGCAATACCCCGCTGGTCTCCTATGAATGCATTTTAATGGTTCTGTTAAATATACCATGACCATTGATTTGTAAGTAAATAAATAGTAAAAAAAAGTTTTTGAAATCTATCAATGGAAGTTTAATAGGAACTTAAAATGGCCAATTGAATATAATAAGATAACCAAAAAATGCTATAAATAATCAATGTATTTTTATTAACCTCAGAAGCCATAGAGATTTAAGGGATACACAAAAATCCATTTTTCATTTCCATTTATCATTGAAAAGATTATAAAAATTAAACAAGATATAAACTGATAAAATTACATAAATAAATTACAACTGCTTGGCTTTTAAGCAGTCACTTAGGAAATAGCAATATTTTTAAAGTATTGATATATTTACAAAAGGTTTATACATGGCTTAATATTATTTATTTACATTTCTAATTAATATCGTTTGGTGTTGAATTGCAAAACATGTGTAAATATATTTATTTGAATAACGCCACAAATTGGAAGGTAGAAAGTACCGAAGGACCAAGTTTCTGCTCACTAAAAGTTGTAATTTAGAAATTAACAATATAAATAAAATGGATAATTCCAGTCTTTGGCTATTTTTGACAGCTGCTGTTAAAAAAACAAAAAATGGTCCTTCGTTCCTCGTTAGACTAATGAATAAAATTCTGCCAGCAAATAAATATTCAAGCAATGAAATAATTTGAGATCATTATAACGCGCAGAATTACTAAAATGCAAAGACATATTTAGAAAGCAGCAATACAGCTGTATAAAAACAAAATATTAATTTAATTAATTGAGAAATTTCAAATACGTATCATCATTACCAAAGATCTTATAAGTTGAGGCAAGAAGACGCAACTTTCTAACACTCGGCTTTGTCAAAATTGTACACGGTTGGCATTAACAAATAAAGTGTTTTTAATAAACTTACAATTACCTTAATGTCCTTATTTATCTTATTAAATACGTATCACAATCGATTCATAATGTTACCTTAAATAAATTGCACTATTATAATACAGTTTCGTCACTTTCAAACTATACTCTGTTCACGAATAATGGTCATTGTGACATTTAAATTAAGTTTCTTTGAAAAACGAAATTTAAATTGCTGTGAGGCAGTTTATGCATGTTATTTAACTTCCATTATTGTTAGGACACATGTCGTTTAAATAAAATGCAAAAAACGAAATTAGATTCAGGAAGCCTAATTGTGTTTTCCAACATTTAATTTTTGTTTGTAAAAAAACAGCACAGCACGAACTCATTTTCTTTATGAATATACAAAAGCTCTTTTGAATTGTCAACTGGTTCACATTATCATGAACAGAGTTTAGGGTTCAAAACACTATTTCGTCCACAAAGACCACTAATTTTGAAGTCCACAACTGTTTTCATTCTCTTTGTCGACCCGAGGGTCCTGCGACCCTGGGCGCTGCCACAATCACGTGTGAGAGTGTCCCAGGCTACCATGCGAGTGGTGATGATTAGCTGCCAGGTGGTGGAAGTAGGGGGCGTAAGGACCAGGTCCCGTGAACGGGTATGGAACCCCGTGGGAGTACAGCAGGCCCCCAGGATAAGGCCCTGATGCAAAGCCCCCAGCTGAAGGTGGTGGAACCGTTGGACTGTTGACATCCATCCCTGGATTCTGCTTTTTCCATTTCGTGCGACGATTTTGGAACCAGATTTTAACCTGAGGAAAATAGTGTTGTTAGAATATTTGTTTGTGAGTGAACCTGTGTGTGTGTGTTTGATGAACTTTGTGGCTGTCTTTTAATTGTATATGATTCCGGTATATTTACATTACATTATGGCTCTGGGTAACCATGATAAATATTGACAACAACAACAGTGCAGTCTCCACTATAATTTTGCTAGTATTTCCGTCTTTATGTTCAAAAAGTATTTATTTTTATGCAACTTATACTGTCCCACGACTGGGCAAGTGCCAGAAAGTCTTTAATGGACATTAAAAGAATCTTATTATCATAATAAATAGCTCACACACCTGCGTCTCCGTCAAACTCAAGCTCAACGCCAAGTTAAGCCTCTCGCACACCGAAAGATACCTCGTTGTCTTAAACTTATTCTCTAAAGACACAAGCTGTTCATAGGTAAAAGCTGTTCTAGCCCTTCTTGGCTTCGTGCCTCCTTTAGAATCCCTAGAGGAGCTACCCTTTCCCTTTTTTGAACTTGAACTGGTAGGGCTCTTGGGGTCTCCATTTTCGTCCAAGTCTGATTGAGTGAGGATATCGTCATCAAGGTTTGAGGTCTGGTCGTCTGTTTCCACCTCGTCTGCTTCGATGTCCGAGTGTTGGAGGTGGTCTTTTACTGTAACAAAGAGATGATTATGTTAGATGATGATGTAATTGATAGATTTCGTGTGACCTGTGTCAAATAAATTTATTTTCTTTCTTTTTTCTTTCTTTCTGTAGTTAATAATTTCGTTTGGTAAAGGATATTGTGTGGAGCTCGTGGTTAAGTAATAACAGCCGCACGGTTCGATCCATCAGGTTAAGCTACGTTTACCAGGGTTGGTCTGTGGATTTCCGTGTATCCGTCTTTCTACATTGTTCTCACATGTATAAGTTCAACATGAATGGTGTTACCAATTTTTCTATTTAAAAGGGTGTCCATGGAGCTTCTTGCCCGTTCTTCTCTATAAGTACGTACTACGTTTTGGAATGGACAACTTACTTCTTCATATGTCTGACTGACCAACTCCTTGACAATTCAAAAGTGCCCGTAAATGGTTTTATTAAAATAAATGGTTTGAGTTGAGTTTGATGGGTGATCATCTTAACATACCGAGACTCCTCCATGCCTCGGAAAGCAGGTTAAGCCGTTGGTCTCGGCTGTCATTATTTTGTGGATGACAGTCGTTACGGGTCGTCAGAAGCCCGAAATTCTGACAACCAGTCTTACCATGGGGTATCGTTTTATTCAGTCACTGGGTTGTGGAGGTCAGATGGGCGGTCGCTCTATGTAAAATGCGATATTCGGCTGAATCTGGTTGGAATGGAAGCCGACCCCAACATGGTTGGGAAAAGGCTAGGCAGATTTATTGATAAAGGATATTGTGAGGTGAAGGAAAGGCAGTGAATGAGTTGTTCCTTGTGAATAAATGTGCTGTTTACACTATCCAAGTTTCTTGTTCCATAAAATAATACAAAAACTTTTACAAAAAAAAAAAGTTTTTATTTTTAACTTTTTAGTTGTGGTACCTACCCCACACACATTCGAATACCACTACCTGCTACCAGTGACAGAAACTTATCATATCATCTACATACCTACTAAGTGGGAAAAAAATACGTATTTTGTAGCTAACTCAAAAACCATCCAAGCAAAGTTAATAAAATTTATATGGGACCAATTCGAGATCACACCCTTTCAAACAAAAAAAAAATTTCAAAATCGGTTCACAATTGACGGAGAAATCGGTGGACAAACATAAAAAAAAAACAAACATACGCGACGAACATATAACCTCCTCCTTTTTGGAAGTTAAAAAGCCGGTCTTCTCTTTTCGCCTACAGCAAAAATTTGATTTGTAAATCAGGTTAGATTTGAAAGGAAAAGCTTCATTAAAGAAAATGCATCATTCCTCATATTTAATTATCCTCTTTTAAATACTCATTTATGAATTCTTAACTCTTAACAGATGTTATAAATAAAACACTTTTATCGCTTCCTCATAACGCCATTTTCATAAAAATATTCATGTTTTTCAGATGATATAATGGACATTTCCGTTTCCTTCTCCGTCGGCGCGTGTGGCTAGTGTTGCCAATGCGAAATAGTTTTAAAACGGCTATTAATTTTTAATGTGGTAACATTGGTAAGAAATTCGAAGTCCGGAAACATTAAAAATATAATTTATGGTGGGACAGTTTTGTGTTTAGTAAAATGACTAAAATGCGAATTTTAATGGTGGACAGGATATATAAATATTAGCGAAATTGGCTGTGTGTTTTATATCGTTTAGTTTCGAGTTTCGGAAGTTGAAAATGGCGTCGTGATTGGTACTAAACCGCGGTGATACGGTCAATTTACGTACAGAAAGACTGAAAGATATTCTGTAAAACCGTTAACAATCTGTTAATATTTTTAGACTGTTCTGCTGACGCCATTACGAGTGCTGCAGAGAATATAATTGACGATCTACAACAGGATACGAATAAAACTGCGGGGTAATATATTGATCATAAACCGTGACTTGGATTGATTAAATTTGCAACATATTAAATTGTAGTTGATAAGTTTATTTTCTATGATAGCTATAATACAGGATCACATATTACGCCATAAAAATAAGTTTGCAAATACTCGAAGAAAAGTGATTTTTGCATTGCATATAACCAGAAATATTAATAAATTTTCACACCTCCCCCTTAAGACCTTAATGGCTTGATATTTTTAGGGTTCCGTTAAAAAACGGAACCCTTATAGATTCGTCATGTCTGTCTGTCTGTCTGTCTGTCTGTCTGTCTGTCTGTCTGTCTGTCTGTCTGTCTGTCTGTCTGTCTGTCTGTCCGTCCGTATGTCACAGCCACTTTTTTCCGAAACTATAAGAGCTATGCTGTTGAAACTTGGTAAGTAGATGTATTCTGTGAACCGCATTAAGATTTTTACACAAAAATAGAAAAAAACCAAATAATTTTGGAGTTCCCCATACTTAGAACTGAAACTCAAAAAAATTTTTTTCATCAATCCCATACGTGTGGGGTATCTATGGATAGGTCTTCAAAAATGATATTGAGGTTTCTAATATCATTTATTTCTAAACTGAATAGTTTGTGCGAGAGACACTTCCAAAGTGGTAAAATGTGTGTCCCCCCCCCTGTAACTTCTAAAATAAGAGAATAATAAAACTAAAAAAAATATATGATGTACATTACTATGTAAACTTCCACCGAAAATTGGTTTGAACGAGATCTAGCAAGTAGTTTTTTTTTAATACGTCATAAATCGTAAACTTATCGTTACTTGCTGCTACGGAACCCTTCATGGGCGAGTACGACTCGCACTTGGCCGCTTTTTTTGATATTGGGATGGCTCATAACCAGTGATCGGATAATCGGATGCATATTTACCTAAAGTGTAGGTGGTGGCTATTATGGAATGCACTTTTTTATCGAAAAAATCCCGGGATTCCCGGATCGACTTTAAGAGTTGTGATTATAGAATCGAATTTTATTATATTTACTAACGTTCAGGTGTTGGCTAATATGGAATGCACTTTTGTATCGATTGCAAAAATCTCGCGACTCTGGAATTGATAAATTTAGTACTTTTTATCTATAGAAATGCTAGCTAATGTTGTAAAGTAGGTTGCCAAATTGGCATAGCACATAGCGACAAACAAATCGGTGTCTTGAATTTCGTAAAAAAATGTTTAGTGGATATATAAATTTTTATGTTAACACCGCAAAAATAACCTTCATAACAGGGCTGATAAGTCATTTCCATACCATGTATCTGATTAGTTGTGCATTCCAGGATGTTATGGAATTCCGGGATTTATGTTAATTTTTTATTTATTAAGAAGCCACTTCCATAATTTCTTAGCCAAATATTAACTTTAGGCAAATGTACATCTGAATATCCGATCTCTACTCATGACCTAAAGAGATGCCATAAACAATACGAATTAAAAATCTCCGTTAATTAAAAAGTTATGCAAAACGCGAAACGCGGGAGCTATCCCAATATCAAAAAATATTAGGCGGAGGCGTGAAAATTGATTCGCTGCCACGATGTATTTAGTATACATTGTACTCCTAGGCGACCGAGTTCTGCTCTGGTGAAAATAGAGAATGCTCAATTAATAGTATAGAAAAGTACCTACTAATTCCATGCTGCCATGATAGTAAGTACTTACTAATTCCATGCTGCCATATCCTTATTCTCATGTCATTATTCATTATCTTGTTCTAAAATTTAGTCGACCGAGCTCTACTCGGGTGAAAATGAAGAAGCCCTAGCTAGATCGATTATTCGCCCCCGTAAACCCCTATATTGCAACTTTCATTGAAATTGCTAGAGCCGTTTTTGAGAACGTGATTACAAAATATTTACAGGGTGGCAGGGACATCGACGCGAAAACTGAAACCATGGATTCAGTACATGATTCAAAACCCCCTGCGTTAAAATTCTTAGTCGGTTATTCAAAAAAAAAAATCTGCTGTTTCATAGAAAAGTGCAATACCTACGCGGTCAAAATGTATGGAACAGCTGATTTTTTTTTAAATAACCGACGAAAAATTTCAACGCAGGAGGGTTCAGAATCATGTACTGAATCCATGGTAACAGTTTTCGCGTCGATGTCCCTGCCACCCTGTAGGTATATAAATATTGCTCGTTTAATAGTATAGGATAATAGATTTATTCATGAAATATGGAAAATCATACTATTATTTTTATCTAGCCTATTAGATGGGACTTAAACATAACTGGCGAAATTAAGGTACCTCTGCCTACCCTCTGGGAAAACAGGCTGTTATGATGATGATGATATTCTTCTAAAAATGAATCCTTAAAATAGTAAATCCTCAGAAAGCTAATGAGCCAACAAATATTGCAAGGTGGAAAAAAGTCTTCTAAATGACGACAAAACTAATAATTTCCAATCACTGTTATTTCAGCTCATCCTTTACATCGACTTAGAATACTTCTCACATCTAACAACAAGCAAATAAAACACCCTATTGGAAAATATACTTCAAAAACCTTCTAATCACACAAGACTTAACCACCACACTATTTCAAACAATAATGATCAATAAAACTTTAACCTTAAAGTTTAAATTGCAATGTATAGACAAGTCGTTAAAGATGTTTTTGTTAAGGCCGGTGATCCACGACACGCAGCACGAATTAGCGCGATAAAATAAGGAGCAGATGTCGCGACGACGGATATATTATTGGAGCACAAGCGACGCGCTATGTTCGGATTAAATACGTATTGTAAGGGTGGTAGCACAAGATAGGTGAATGATTTAAATTATGGCTGCCAGTTTTAATTGAGAGGTTGATGTTTTAAGTATTTCCAGGATTAAATTAATGGATTAACGTTCACAAAAGACAATAAAGTAAATACAAGGTGCGTTAGCATTATTATTAGTCGGTAAAAAAAAATCTGCTGTTTCATAGAAAAGTGCCTACGCGGGCAAAATGTATTGAGTAGCAAATGTTTTTTTTTTTTTTATAACCGACAAATTTCAACACTGGGGGCCACTGAGAATCATGTATTCATTCCATAGGATTCGTTTACACTTAGGCTAGATGACCCATTTTTGAATACATAATTATGTTTTTGCAAATAGGTAAGTATAGTTTTTAACGACTCTACAAGTTAACCGTGTGCTAGAGGTTTTGATGACCTAGTTAAGCGAGTATACAGATATGAAACAATTCTGTTTCTTAGCACACTCGTTAATTTGAGACCCA
This sequence comes from Agrochola lychnidis, assembly GCA_963680765.1. Classification (NCBI taxonomy): domain Eukaryota; kingdom Metazoa; phylum Arthropoda; class Insecta; order Lepidoptera; family Noctuidae; genus Agrochola; species Agrochola lychnidis. Next base: position 7,269,215 of record OY796869.1, on the reverse strand, counting down.
TTTCAGAGTCAGAGTTCTCCTAGAAAAGAAAAGTATACAGCTGTTGAAACTCTACCTCGTGTTACTATTGAAAAAAAAAACAATCGACTTCCAAAAAGAAACACTACAAATTGAAAAATAACTCCAACATCGGAAGTCGGTGTCTTTGGTTCAGAATTTTAGTTTTTTGCCACACATACACATACATTAAAAAAAAAAACATACAGACGAACATAGAACCTCCTCCTTTTTAGAGACGGTTAAAAATCATGAAATTATCGATACCTCACAACCATCGCTTACCATCGCTGACATCTCCCACTATCCCACCGCCTTAACAATTCCTGAACAAATAAAGCGCATACTTTAAGGAGCTCATTTGTCTGTCCATGACTAGTTGACTATTTGGCTGCGCCTGCGCATACCTTGTTAATTGACTGCCGGCACAAAAAGTACCGCGGCACTAATAGACAGCTACGACTTAATTAAATCAATGGCCGTTTTTAAAATGGCTACTGATTTACGAGCTGTGAGTAGTGGGTGTTCGGATACGTCTATAAATTGATCATGAAACATTGTTGCTTTGAGAAGGCAGGTTAAAATAATAAGTACCATGCCTAGTACAGTTAACACATCAGTGGTCAATTTAACATTGACAGAAAGCAAAATAGGTTACTTTGTCTCAGAAACACACGTGCATACATAAAAGACAAGAGTAATCAGAGAACAACAAAAAGTACATAACAAATCACGAGCATAAAACAGAAATAGTCGGCAGCTGCAAGACATGACTGTGACAAGAAGGCTTCCACTCAGCATGATGCAGTGTTATATGGGACCCACAGCACAGCGCTGATTTTCAGTGGTCACCCGAAGAAAGATGTACGGAAATCAAGTCAGGGTCCTTCTGTTGCCGGGGGCCACGATTTCCTTATCGGTTTTCTTCGAACCCCCGGCATGCATTGGCCCTAGCGGACCCATTGCTCACCGTCCGCAAGCCCGCGCCTACGGTGGCCGGAAATCGGCTCGCGATTCCCGCCCCGGGCGTCTCCTCCTGCGGAGGTTAGGGGCGTGAGGGCGCGAAATTTGCCTCTCCCTCACGCGTTCTGCCTCCTCCTTCGCGAGCATTACCACTTCGCAGAAGGAGGTGACGAACCAGGGCCGGACGCGAGAGATCACCGCCGCCGATCGCCTCTACGAGGACACGGCGTTGCTCCGCCCAAGAACCCACAGACCCCTTACCGAGCATTCGCTTAATTTTAATTTAGAATAGTTTTTGCCCCTGGCTGGAGGTTTTGAGTGTAGAAGTTTAAGGCACCCACAGCAAAGTTCGGTTAAGCAACCATGACCTTAGTGGTCAAAATTGCGAGTTGCCATTGCTAACCTACTAAAACTTGCATATCTTATGACAGCTGTTCATACAGACAGCGTTTTTTGACAATGTCAAAACGCCGGTGAAAATTACAGGTTTTCATGACAACCGTCGTTTTGCGGCCGTTACATGACAGCACCTCTTTCTTAGGAAACCCAATCTTAAAGGCGATTTTCGCACTGTACACACGGCTACACATCAAGCTATACATTTCCATTTAATGCTTATCTCGCATTGTGTAGGATTTCCTTACAATGCGAGGTCAGCTTATACTGGAAATTTATAGCTTGATATGTAGCCGTGTGTACCACTGATCTGCCGGAGACTGTACGGGGTGATCAAAGAACACTGACTATTTGTACAAAATTCTGTAAATTATAAATTGAAGATTGTATTGCACGATGACAAACGCGAACACGTAACTATAAATCATATAAAAATATTCTTTGCAAAGTCTTGACAAGAAACGTGTAAACACGACGTGATAGATATGAGTGGGATTTAGAAGCGTGTTTCCTGACTGTGTCTCGTAGTGTATACTGAGTTCCTAACACTTATTATGTCCTGCCATTTTTACACAGTGTAAAATTACAAAGGGAAATATTATTAGATACTATTGCAGATTTTTTCCACGCTCTACTTTATTTTTAAAACTAAATCTGTCACACGTTTCCCCAACACGCAACATGTAAACACGTCATGTAACTGCGAGTGGATTTACAAGCGTGTTCGGGACACGGCGTAAAGCCTATGGCTTTGCGTTCTGCCGCAACTGGGGTGACGGCGACACGTATGTGACGTCATATTGTAGCTAAACACGCTGTTTGTGTGTAATGTGTTGAAATGTTGGTGCACGGTCTAGGGCGGCGCGTGATTGTTTTTTTTTTAGATTATGTTAAATCTAGGGCCTATGTCAAATGGGACTAGGGCGTGGATTTGTACTTACATTGGAGATATCCTTCATTACGGCGAGGTGCATAGAATTTACAACCGTTGCGTATACGTAGGTTGGACGTTGGAAATATAAAGTGCATGCAAGTATGGGTGATTCCACGCGTCATACTAAACAACTTTCACCATGAAACTCATATCCGATTCGAGAAATGAAAAAACAAATTCATAGACAACGGTAGACAATTTCGATTCATGCATGAAAGTTTTTGAAGTGAAAACTTCTTTCGGCGCGTTGGGCATTTTTGTGATAGGAAAAAAACAATTGAACTCGCGACACCGTTACCGTTACCGACACCTCATTAAAAATGTTTGTTGCACAATTATTTTTTTCGAATCGTGTACCTACTATGTGTTTTATAGCGAAAGTTGTATAATATGACAGGTAGAATCACCCGTAAACAGCGTGCCGCTTTAATCGTGACATTAATTTAACACACGTAAGTATCGGTTTCGCGTTTTCGTATTATTATAATATTTTAATTTCATTAAACGTTATTATTTAAATTTGTAATTGTACATAAACATAACATCACGCCTTGTTTCCCCGAAGGATTGGGCAGAGGTGTCCCTGTAGCAGGTACATCCACATTTCGCCAGTTATGTTTAAGTCCCATGTAATAGGGGGCGAGCCTATTGCTATCAACCGGGCACAAATCCAGACTCCGAGCTGTTACTGAGAAATTCCAGATAGAAAAACCCAATAACACTTTGCCCGACCCGGGAATCGAACCCAGGACCTCATGCTCAGCAGTAGCGTTCTAAAATAGCATCTTGGAGCATCCTGTACTTAAAGAACTGAAGCGCAGAGGTCATTTGCCGCGGTCACGGATCATAACATCGCATCGGTGAAATTAAAACGAATAAAGTGCAAAGAGTAGGTGAATTGCAGGAAAGAGAGAGCTTCATTATTCAGTTTGTTTGAAAATTATTTTATTTTATTATAATTTTTATGATTACTGGCCACTAGCCATAACCATGTGTTAATGTCGCGATTGTAGCGGCACTTTGTAGAAGCATTTTGCTCTTTATTTATATCATGTTAAGGATCAATGTTCTATGAAGTATTTTTACTTTAAAGGTTTTGTAAACGCGATTATGCTCTTTATTTAGATAAGGTTACGGACCAATGTTCTATACAAGTATTTTTCTTCCACCAAGGCGATCTTATTCAAGTTTTCACTTCTGTCAGCACTCCCGGAGTACCACCATTTTTTTATTTATTTAAAAGAGTGTCCGTGGAGTTTCTTGCCCGTTCTTCTCCATAGGTACCTACTACGCTTTGGAATGGGCAACTATACTCCATAGGTTTAGGTAGTTAAAAAAAGGTAAAGAAATCGTAAGAAGAGTTTTTATAGATGACACTTTCTTGTTTAAAAATACGATTAAACCAAATTAAATTTATTTATTGTTTTTTAATGTTTTACTATAGTTTCCTCTTTTATTAATGTATGATAAACTTTATCGTTTGATCTTAAGGGCCTATACTACCTCAAATGGCTTAGCATGATCCTCCGTTATATCGAAAATACTGCAGCATTAATTTTGAAATAAATATATGTTAAAGTTAAGGATTAATGTTAAGTACTATGTTAGACGAAAACACGATTCCATAAAATTTTCTCGATAGAAAAAAATTCCAAAGTTACCTCCAAACCGAACAATAAACCGCTGGTATTCAAAAAGTACTTCAAATTAGATCATGAAATTTTGCATAATAACTGAACTAACTATAAAGCAGCGACTATGTTTTTTATTTTTTTTAAATTACCTTTATTTTCGCCGTAAAAAGCAATTACCTAAATTATTGGCGCCTCGGAGCCGCTAGCACCCCACTCCGTCTCGCTCTCACTCAGTCCGCGAGCAGTATGGTGCGAGCGAGATAAAAAGTGAATTTGAGCTGAGGTTGTATAGGCTCTTAAACTACTTTTCGTAGATGTAACTGCTTGAGCACAATTTTTTTGTTAGATTTATTTTGTAATCTGTCTATTGTAAAGAGCCCAATTTCTAAACGTCAACGAAATATAACGTTGCTAAATTGAAGAGTTCAACTGTGACGTAGCATGACAACTGAAGTGACAGGTATTACGTTTAGTCGGTTACTTGACAGCTGTCTCGTCACGTGGTATTTTTTGTTTACCTTTATCTAACTACCTAAACCTATGCAGTATAGCTTCATATTTCTGACTGACCGACTCCTTGATAATTCAAAAGTGCCTGTAAATGGTTTAATTGAAATAAATGCTTTGAGTTTGAAAAACGCTTCACCCCTTCGTTTCACTGCTACGATTGCTTCACACCCATGTATCCATGATTTATACTATAAATAAGTCCTGTAACATTGTTGTGTTTGGGTGGTGGTAGGGCTTGTTCTAAGTCCGCCTGGCTAGCTACGACCATCTTTAGGTCTGTCGCCATAACAACAATGTTAACAGCATTGTCGTGTTTCGGCAGTTAAAGGTAAGATAGCCAGTTCCTCTGTGGTTGAGGATTCCGGCTGAAGCTCGCTTCCACCTTCGGCCTGATCATCACTTACCATCAGATGAGATGCAGGTCAAGACGCTTCAAGTTGAGGTTAAAAAAAAACAGTGACACTTCGAGAGTGCCGACAGAAGTGAAAACTTGAACAATTTTATTGTGCAAGAAATAATGTATCGCGCGTTGATGTCTTTTTAATGGTTAAAAGCTAGTGTCGGTAACAGTGTCGCGAAAACAATGGTTTAGTCCCATCTCAAAAATGCCCAACGCGCCTAAAGAAGTTTTTACTTCAAAAATATAGATTTTAAATAATAGGAAATGCTTTCTGTAAAGTATCTCTGCTACTAATGTCTAAATCTCCCTACCGACACTATTTAAGAGGGTATCCCTCTCCCAAGATTGTTATTGTCCTCCATAAGACGTTAAGTTTCCTCCCTGACATTGAGGCGATCGTTTTATTTGCCTCTATAGGAAATTAGGAACACTTATGCATATCCCCTTTGAAGATTAGAATCTTGTGTATTTCGTGTATCGCCCGTTCGAGGCAGTGATTTAATAAGTTAGTAACAATAATGGGATAGATACTCAATCTGCCTAGCCTTTTCCCAACTATGTTGGGGTCGGCTTCCAGTCTAACCGGATGCAGCTGAATACCAGTATTTTACATGGAGCGACAGCCTATTTGACCTCCACAACCCAGTAACTGGTTAATACGATACCCGTTGGTAAGACTGGTTGTCAGACTTTCGGGCTTCTAACGACCCGTAACGACTGTCAAAGATTCACGAATGACAGCCGGGACCAACGGCTTATCGTGCTTTCCGAGGCACGGAGGAGTCTCGATATGTAAAGATGGTCAACCATCCACGGACCAACCTCGGCAAGCGTAGCTTAACCTGATGGATTGATCCGTGCGACTGTTATTACTTAGCCACAAGCTCTTCTAATAATGGGATAGATACTGAAAAGTAAAATAATATACATCAGTGATGATATATTTGGCTGTTCAGCACGCGTAGCATGACCACCGTAGAAACGAGTTTTGTCGACGGAAGAATAGACAAAATAACAGATTGTGATTGTTTATCTGTCATTTTGTCTACTCTTCAGTCGACAAAACTCGTTTCTACGGTGGTCATGCTACAAGTGTTTTGAGTAGAGAAATATTGAAGCACGAGAAGTTTTGTGTCACGATGATAAGTATAAACGGGTGTAAATATACCCCCTTAACTAAGCCGAGAGTCACTCTTACCGATATTATGATATTTTTTTTGTACCATACCTGGGAACCTTCTGGTTACGGAGATATTGAAGGTCAAACTTCCAACTTGTCTTGACGTTTATTTACGAAAACAGGTTTTAAATGTTATAACTTAACTTTAAATACTCCCACGATCCCGTCGCATTGCAAACACAGTGTTTTGCGTGCTTTACATTACGCACAAAACAGACCAAAGAATACAATACACTAGATAATGTTTGAAACTCGCATTTAGCAGATTTTGTACCTCCCCAAAAAGTAAAAGTAACCCTGTCTTTCCTGTCCTGCAGTCAAGTAAAAATAAGTCCTACTGTTTGCTTGCAGAAAATATTGATATCATTATCCGTAAGAATCCAGTAGTTTTTCCTTTGCCGCACTCATACTTCCAGCACTTTTGATTTTTTTATACCTACGCAATAACTGATGTCTTTTTGAAATTGGTCCAGAAGTTTTACCACTACTAAGTAAACTGAGCGCGATCAGCACATGCACAGCAAATCTAAACTACGTGTTCAATGCTATCTTTGGACATTGACTCAACACTCGGCCCGCTCGGCTCGGCTCTTTGGTTCAAGAGCTGTCATTGTTACCTAATATTCAACAGTAAATAGTAATGACACTGAAAAGCTCTTGAAAGCGGTTTAGATGTGCTGATTGCGTTCAGTTTCGTTGGCAAAATCCGCCATAAGTAGTAGTGACCAGAAGGTTAATTCTCGTACATAGAAAACGTTCACATTCAAGTCGCAAACTGTCAAACTTGTCAAAAATGTTGGTAAATTGATTGTATTTTTGACAGATTGCAAATGAGAATAAAATTCGAACGTTCTTAAAATACGGGAATTTCCCCTCAGATAAGTAACTAATACTAGGTTCATCAGCATGATTTGAGTACTAGCTGCTACAAGAGGCTGCTACATACACTTGCGTGCAAAAAAATTGGCCCACCTTGTGCTCTCTATTTGAGAGACGATATCTCAAAAATGTCAATGAATATTTTTTTTTTTTTAATTGTGTGAAGGTAGGTAACTGAATGATTATTTACACATGAGCTGTTACTTTGATAAAAGCAATATTCTTGAAAAGATTGACTCGATTCTTCATCTTGTCTTCTATTACTCACTGTTGCTCGGAAAAACTGCGTGACTTCTACTGTCAGTGAAGTTGACAAAAGCTTAACTTTGTTGATTCATTTCAGTTTATTGATCATTTAACATGAGTTTTTAACCGACTTCAACAAAAGGGAGGTTCTTTAGTCGACCCTTATGTTTGTAAGTTTGCAATTTTCTCAAAAACGAATGAATCAGTTTTGAATAATCTTTCACTAACGCAATCTACATACTTTCAGGAAGGTTTCGGTATACAATATACATATTAGGTTATTGTCAATAAAACTTGTTATCTAGTTTTCAAATCGAAGAGCACGGGGTAGCTCTATTTTTTGCACGCAAGTGTAGTTTCTTACTACACGGGCAAAATATGCTACAGTTACAGTTACAACCTAATCAAAAAGATCAAAGAAAATTGGAAAAACCCCTAATTAAATAATCATTATTTCTCGATGTAACAATATCAATCGTTACCCACTCTAACGTGGGTACGAACAAGGGTGCCATATTCCCCCAAACCCCCCAAATCCCGCCGAGGAAAGGCATTTGTAATCGAGAGGGTTTATTAATTACAAACTTGGACCGCAACCACCCCACTCGCACACCCCTACCACCCACAACCCAACGCATTATCATCCTTAATACCTGTTTACTAAGGTTAAAAATCCCATAACGGATCCCCATTAACCCAACCCAGTCTTATCTCTTGGGCGTAAGCGTCAACAGTGAGGTGGATTTAAATCAGAGGATTTTGTACTTAATTCTGTGAGTTCTAAGATCGTTTTTCGGTTGATGTGGGTCTTCAAACAAAGCCCATCAATTTGTTAAATGAAGAAAATGGAGATGTGTAATTTAGGAAGGATCTTGGTCGGCTGCGTCTGTAATGTGTGCCGTGTTCACAGTTATGTTGGTAACGTGTTACATTTGTAGTTAACTAGCTTCTACTTAGAACGTCTCACGAGGATTTTAAACGGATTCTAAATGGAGTTTAACATAGTGCAGATTTGCGTGGGTTAATTCATGAATTACAGAGACTGGATACCTATAAAATTTGAAAAATAGCTCACTAAACAGATTCAACCCTTGTACTTTTAAAATGTTGACTCCGGAATAAGCAAAGTCAAAGTCAAATCATTTATTTCAAATAGGCCCATGTATGGCACTATTGAACGTCAAAAATTACAAAATAATAAAATTGATTCTAGTCGCCCCTTCCAAAAGGTAGTTTTCGTATGGAGAAGAATGGGCAAGAAACTCCACCGTTACTCTTTTAAAATGTTTTACAATATTGTTTGTATATGTACGTACATTTGTTAAATAATTATTATATGTGAAGACGATGCACCTAGAATAAAATTACTATACCACAATAGGTAAAAACAATTAAAAATGAAGCAACGATAGATAATTTAATTTGTGATAGATACATGGTTCTCACATATTTACAAACATTGTAAAAGTAGACGATTTTCCTAAAATTGTACAATTAATAAGTCAGTGCAGCACTATAGTACCTAAGCATTGTATTGTTTAAATTTATAATACAGTCAAACCTGGGTAAGTGAGAACTGGGTAAGCGAGAAAACTCTATAAATGAGAGTAATTGCCTGGTCCCGTCATTTTAACCGTTTAATACCTCTATAAGAGAGAATCAGAAACCTCGATAAGAGAAAGACGTTTTATACTCGTGGACCTCTATAACTGAGACTGCTACTTGTCTGTACCTCTATAAGCGACAGTCGAGTGTACTTTAACATCTGCTACTTATGACGCATTTTTAAATTTCGTGGAAATAACATTGTTTTTTTTTTCTCTACCTTTCCCAACCGGCCTCAACCTCGGTAAGTGAGAAAAGGCGCTGCTGTGTACCTCTATAAGCTAGAAACTCGAGTTACTGAGAAACCTGTACAAGCGATAAAGAGATCGTGGTCCCTTGAACTCTCGCTTATCCAGGTTCGACTGTATTAAGAACCCCGAAGCCCAACAAACAAAATGGCAAATTGTGTATGTAGATGCCACTCTATTTGAGAGCGTGTATTCTGAAAGTGGGCAATGTTAAATATTCGCTGTTTTTTTTATTAATTTCGCAATATTACTGTATGGAAATATGAAATATGGCTAACTATACACCGTTTGAAATAAGATTAGACATTTAAACAAACCTTTTTTACAGTCCGTTCAACCGATTTTGACTTCTATACAAAAAAAGTGGTTACAAACCAACTGTTTACTGCAGCTGCCATTTGTCATGCGACCAACGCAATAGAAGTCAAAATCGGTTGAACGGACTGTAAAAAAGGTTTAGTTAAATGTCTAATCTTATTTCGAACGGAGTATAGTGAACTAAATACATAAACATAACATCACGCTTGGGGGCTTGTGGCTAAGTAATAACAGCCACACGGGTCGATCGATCAGGTTAAGCTACGCTTGCCGCGGTTGGTCCGTGGATGGGTGACCATCTTTACATACCGAGACCCCTCCGTGCCTCGGAAAGCACGTTAAGTCGTTGGTCCCGGCTGTCATTTGTAGATCTTTGACAGTCGTTACGGGTAGTTAGAAGCCCAAAAGTCTGACAACCAGTCTTACCAAGGGGTATCGTGTTACAGTAACTAGATTGTGGAGGTCAGATCGGCAGTCGCTCCATGTAAAATACTGGTATTCAGCTGCATCCGGTTAGACTGGAAGCCAACCCCAACATAGTTGGGAAAAGGCTAAGCAGATGATGATGACGCCTTGTTTCCCCGAAGGGTTAGGCAGAAGTGTTACCTATAGTACACCCACATTTCGCCAGTTATGTTTAAGTCCCATGTAATAGAGGGCGAGCTTATTGCCATCAACCGGACATAAATCCAGACTCCGGGCTGCTACTGAGAAATTCCAGATGGAAAAACCCAATAACACTTTGCCCAACCTGGGAATCGAACCCAGGACCCAGCAACTCAGCAGTAGCGCTTGCAACCACTAGACCAACGAGGCAATGAACTAAAATATTGATAATGAAATGCAATAATTAATATCGCAATACCGAATATTTAGTTTTAGATGTAAAAAAAGTATTTGGAAACTTTCCAAATGCCTTTTTTACACCTACATCAGTTACAACATTAAATTCAGTGTTTTGCAATTCATTATTAATATTCTAGTTCACTCTATATCTCATATTTCCATACAGTAATCTTGCCAAATTAATCAAAACAAATAAATATTTGACCGCTATTTGCGATGTTGCCAACTTTGAGAATGAACGCTCTTAACACTTAATATTAAAAAAATATACCTATCCTAGGTATATGAAAATAAAATAAAAAATTCAAGAAGAAGACATCAACGAACTTAGTTTACAAGAAAATTATGTTCCATTGAAAAAATTCTAGTGATGCTTTAGATCTCATCAAAGGGCATCTAAACTACTTTTGCCTTTTCAACTGGCCTAGAACAGTGGTTCCCAAACTATGACCCACCAGAGGGTCGCGAGCAAATATTGGGTGGGCCTTGAAAAAAATATTTTCTATTAAAACTAAATACCGAAATAAATTGGACGTATGAAACTCATTGCAATTAAAAGTAACTATAATTAAAATTGATGCTAAAGCTATAATGACAAAAAATTTGAAACAAGTACATCCTTCTCATTGAAATCGCACTCCTTATATTTAATTAAGTTTTTTTTTATTGCAACTGAATCTCTTTTTCTTATTTGAACAGTCCTTCATTCTTATATTTAAGTATTTTTTTCATCATGACAACCAAGAAGTGAGTCTCGAATTTGGAAGTTTTTGTTATAGGTGGATTTGTTAGGTCCAGGCAACTTTGGGAACCACTGACCTAGAACAAAATATTATGACGTGAAATCAGTTACTTAACTATTTACAAGAAAAGAATGTGAAGCGTTACATTTCTATCACAAATAACAAATATAAAGGTTTATGTAGAAGCCATTTAAAAAGCTCTAAGACACGGGGAATTTAAATGTCACTGATTTAGCAAAAAGAGTCTTGAAGTCGTGCCTACGATTTGGATACTGAGAGATAGTTCTACCAGACCAAAATAATAACTTAACCTATCCACAGATGACGGAGGACATCTGTCCTCAGTGGATCTATCACATTCATCCTCGTAGAGCGAGTTGTCTCTCCACGAGTCAAAATCAAATCATTTATTTCAAATAGGCCCATGTATGGCACTTTTGAACGTCAAAAACAAAATGATAGAATTGATTCTAGTCGCACCTTCCAAAAGATGGTTTTCGTATGGAGAAGAATGGGCAAGAAACTCCACCGTTACTCTTTTAAAATGTTTTGTACAGGTACCTACATTAGTTAAATAATTATATGTGAAGACGATGCACCTAGAATAAAATTACTATACCACAATAGGTAAAAAGAATTAAAAATGAAGCAACGACAGACAATTTAATTATGTCATAGATGCTCACAGACATTGTAAAAGTAGACGATTTTAATTATATGTAAAAAAAAACTTATAATATACAGGGTGTTTGGCAGAACGTTGAACATACGAAAATGGTGGATAGTGGGGTCATCTGCTACTTACTCAGTCCTAATTTATTTGGCCCTGGCCCCCTGGATATTTTTTTTAATGCAGGTTGAAATTAGGATTTAAGTATTTTTTACATCTTTCTGTTATACGAATCTGCCAATATTAAAGATTAAAAAAAAAACCTGTTTTACCCATTTTTTTTTAATAAAAATTACACTTTAAAGTTAAGAAAGTTGTGAAACTAGAAGAAAGGAAAAAAAATATTTAATATCCAGGGCGCCAGGGCCAAATAAATTAGGGCTGAGTAAGTAGCAGATGACCCCACCTATCCACCATTTTCGTATGTTTAACGTTCTGCCAAACACCCTGTATAACAAATTACAAATAAATCAGAAATTTTGCTAAGTTTTTTTTTTATAAATGTGTAAAGAAATATATTTTAATCGAATCGATTAACTACATATTAGATTACACAGTTAAAAGGCACTTGAACAGTTCATAATCATCAGCGCTAAAATAATAAAACAACCCCTTATTTTATATTCACAACAAGCTCCAGGCATTCTCACGTAATTCCAGTGCCGTAATTAAAAAGTCAACGGAACAGTGCTGCCAACATTAAGCCCCTCGTTAACACTCGCGACACTTCCGGTTACACCGGAAACATGGCTGCTGTAATAATTTTCAATGTTTCCGCACGGAAAAGTAATTGATTTTTGTAAAATTCTATGGTTTTTGAAAGATTTATTAAATGGATACTGTTATTTCTAATTATGGCTGATAGAATTTCGAAAATGCTGTGACAAGACAATGAGCATTAATTAATCGTTAATTTAATGCTTTTCACGAATTAAACGAATTTGGCGAAATAAACGTGACTATTGTGAATTCAGTATCGGGACTTAAATAAAAAAACCAGTCAAGAGCGAGTCTGACTCGCGTACCGAGGGTTCCGTACCATTTTAAATTTTCATCGGCGAGGCCTTTATTCGTCAGAGATTTTTAACACTGCACACTGCCATGTAGAATATTGCAGTTTTAGGTCAGCGCCATCTCTTGACCGATAGTGGAACTAATGTAATTTAAGTTGATGATTTCTGAAAAGTTTACTATTTAAAGACATCGTTTTATTTTTCCTGTAATCTTTACATAAACTTCTATGACAGAATAATTTCAGATTTTTCTCTATGCAAACTTCGGAGATAAACGGTATTTTTTTTTTCATTTTACTTCACAAGTCAAAACTATGCCACCTAAAAAAATATGTCTGAGAATGTGCAAAGAGCCCACTTTCATATGATATCCCACATGCCCTAGTAGCCCCACTTCGAATTTTTAAGACCCCCGATCAGTACCTGTTGCAAAAAAAAAAATATACATTTTTATTTCTTTCTTATTTGCAAAATAGCTGGGCAAATGTCATCTAAAACCATTCCAAATTTCAAGTTGATAATGTTAGTAGTTCTTGAGATATCCAGCTGTGACAGACAGACGGACAGGCAGACTGAGTCGCACCATAAGGGTTCCTTTTTACCATTTTGGTACGGAACCCTAATTAGGGGGTACTGGTATATTAATGTCTATATCGATACAGTGAATTGTCAAATGGGAAATTCCCGGTATCATAAGGATTGGAAATTCTCGACATACTTTATTGTTATTAACAGTAGAGGATACCTTTTTTTTATTTTTGGATGGGAAATTATCAAATAACTTCTCCCGCTCTGGATGAAGCGGGAGGGAGTGTCAGACTCTTACTGACTAAAACCCACCTGTGTTTCTTCAGTTGCCATGTTGCCGGGGGCCACGATCTCCCTTTCGGCCCTCATTCGCAACCCCGGAGTAGAGGATACCTGTCTCCTGTATCTGCTGTCTATCGAATATAGCTAACTTGAGCAAAAAATAGACCTATTCTAAAAGTATTTATTTTGGATAATCCCACACCATCTAGATCATCATCATCATCATTTCAGCCAAAAGACGGACATAGGCCTCCCCCCGCGTCGCCATAACGACCAATTAATATTTGTAATTTCCCACATTTAACACTTTATTTCTGCTAGTGGGAAACGTGCCCAAAAGGCTGGCAGCATTGCTACGTTGTATGGCAATGCTAATTCTTTGACCGAAAAATTGGCCAACCCTCTGGTCACGTGAAGAGTCGACCAACCGCTTGGCAATGTTCCGGAATACTCGATGAGCACTCGGCCCCATGGCCCTAGTGTTTCAACCCCAAACGGTTAAAAAATAATTGAATTTTTTATGCCCAATGATTTGTTCCTATATTATTATTTTTTTCCTCTGTATATACGTAGTTAGTTGTATTTACTTGGACAATAACGCTTTGTATATTTTAATAAAATCATCAATTCCGATATTATCTGCTATAATTAAAAAGCAACTAAAATAAGTTGCAGAAATACTTTTCCCCGCCCAATTAACTTTCGTGCAAATTGCACGTGACTCTACAAAAATGCTAACTCACGTAATTTTCGTTTTATTACTGTTTAACGCTGTGCAAAAACTTCTAACTAGCGTTTTTATAGAGCTCGGACGATGAAACAGGCAAAAAAATAAAAAATACTATACTTTTATTATCCTGAGCATACTTGCAAACATTTCTGCTACTTTTGCCATTCAAGCAGTATTTTGCTTACAGCAATTGCAGGTATACCCCCAAACAATTATCCTCATAATTATGAACCAACAGCTACACTTGCCGCGGTCGACGCGTGGATGGATGACCATCCATTACATACCGAGACTCCTCTGTGCCTCGCAAAGCACGTTAAGTCGTTGGTCCCGGCTGTCATTCGTGGATCTTTGACAGTCGTCAGATGCCCAAAAAGTCTTATCAAGGGGTATCGTGTTACCCAGTAATTGGGTTGTAGAAGTCATATAGGCAGTCGCTCCATGTAAAATACTGGTATCCAGCTGCATCTGGTTAGACTGGCAGCCGACCCGAACATAGTTTGGAAAAGGCTAGGCAGATGATGATTTACGTTGTCGAGCTTACGATAGCGAATAAAAGTACTTACGTTACCAACAAATTGACAAGTAGCTACTTCTATTAAAATTCTTGACGCCTTCCTACTAATAACCGTTTGACTACCAACGATAATGGTGCCGATTCCTTTGTTCACAAACTAAACTAAATTTAAGTTCAGTGCATCTTTTTCTTTCTATTTCATTAAGAAAAGGACAGAAGATAAATTTTAGTTTAGTCCTGTCAAATTATCAGCGCTTGACGTAAATTGACGTAATTTTAGTCGGCATGTTTTTAAATCACGTCTAAACTTGTATGGAGACTGACAGGTGATGATTAATTTGACAGGACTAAACTAAAATTTATCTTCTGTCCTTTTCTTAATGAAATAGAAAGAAAAAGATGCACTGAACTTAAATTTAGTTTAGTTTGTGCACAAGAGAATCGGCACCATTAGCTAACCAAAATACTCCTGTTCTTCATACCCATATTTATGGCCAAGTAAATCTCCAAAATAAATGACACCGTATAATATAACATGAGCCCGTTCATCTGTGCCGGAACTCCGGACTTCCGAAGCGTCCACCCGGACTTAAAGGCCCGAAAAATAAGCCAATCCTAACCCTAAACGCTTCCAAAATTTATGTCCGCCTCTTGACCCTCGCAACGCCTTATTCACCTTTTATTTTTATTTGAGTGAGCAAGGAACAAATCTTAGCGTAAAAGGGATAATAAAATAATCGTTAGATTCGTTTAGACGACTCTAATTTCACGGATTGCTGCGCAAAGGGACGTTGGCAATGTAGGGTTGAGTCTGTCTCGCTCTAGCGCGTTGGGGGTGGTATGTCTGTCTCTGTTGCGCGCCGTCCAATCGCCGGGAGTGAGTTGCACAACTTGCAGACTCGCTCCTCTTATTTTTCCTTGTTTGCGGGTTTGTATAGGAAGTTTTTTCCGCGGTGGAAATGTTTTCGTGGATATCGGAGTTTATTTTAACAAGTTCGTTCGATGTCGAATATTTTATTTTTGAGTTTGGTAGAGTTTCGTTTGGTTTCTGCGTCTTCTGAATATTGGAAGAAGGAATTTCCGAAATAAATAGGTATGTACCTAGCTTTTGACTGAGCTTTTTCTTGCAAGGGGTTCCCATTTTTTTTTTTAAATCCTGAAATGTGCATGAGCAGAGACCACATTTAATTGTTACAATTTAAAAAGAATAGGCCTTTCAAACTGTGACAGGTATACACAGGAAAATTCAATGGGCATAAAAAAAAAAAAGGTGGGAAAGGTACCCAAAAGGCTGGCAGCATTGCCACGTTGTATGGCAATACTAATTCATTGACCTAAAAATTGGCCAACCCTCTGGTAACGTGAAGAGTTGACCAACCACTTGACGATGTCCCGGAATACTCGATGAGCACTCGGACCCCACGGCCCTAGTGTTTCAACCCCAAACGGCTCAAAAATATAGCTACCAGTAAGGTTGTTATATTTGTGCCGCTTGAGGGTTTCTGCACCTGCAGGAGGCGCCTCAGCACTGCCCGCTGTGTTAGGAAGATGGAATGGCGGAGGGCGTCGACGCAGATTGCGTCCCACATCAAAGGCCTACCCAACTTCCAAGGCATTGTAGTCATTTATATATTTTAGTGTTAGATGTGTAGATATTTTAAAATAAATCCAATTAAAATAAAATAAAAACCATAACTTATAACCAGAGATCGGAATTGGGTGTGTGAAAATACCTAAAGTTTGCAGCGAGACATATCATAGAGCTGTTACAACCACTTAAGTTAACCGGTTTTGAATTTTACCAGTTTAGTTTCGGTTTTTTGTTTTACATGTTCTTTACCTTTGAAAAACCGAACTATAAACATTAGCAAGCTGCTAATACTGTTCAAAATTAATTTTTGTTTTGAACTTTTCCGATTCAAAGAAAAAAACCGAATTTGAACCGGAAATTTTGTATTAGCAGCTTGCTTATGTTTATAGTTCGGTTTTTCAAAGGTTAAGAACATGTAAAACAAAAAACCGTAAATAAACCGGTACAATTCAAAACCGGTTAACTTACGTGGTTGTAACAGCTTTATGATATGTCTCGCTGCAAACTTTAGGTATTTTCACAGACCCAATTCCGATCTCTGCTTATAACTGTGACAAAAAAATATTAAATTGCTTACACGGATATAGTCATATTTATCAAGACAACTCATCATAAAAATAATCTTTCTATATCTTAAAAGCATAAGACGTATCAAACCCTCGCGATGCTCAAGCGATAGTTCATCCGACTGCACAAAACGGTTACTTCCCGTTATTCACAGCGCTCGCGCAAATCGCGTAAGAGCCGGTCAAAGTACGTAATAGATCAATGGCTATCGGCCATCTAATCTAAATAGAACGGCTATCAAATCGGTCCTAAAGTCCGCGCTCGCAAATTTTGCCTGACGCAAGATTACGGGGTTGACAATGAATCATATAATTTATACAGACGACACAGATACAACAACCGATCTATTCTGTAAAAATATGACCTTGAAATTTTGAAAAGCTTGTGATTTTGAAGTGAGCTGTCAATCGTGTCAATCCCTGACAAAGATGCAAACTATCCGAAATTCGGGTTGTACAATACTATCTTGACCGGTTGCCATCGCTTTGAAATATTTTTATTTATCACTGTTTTTGTACAATCCCGAATATTGTTCAATCACTAAAACTAAATTAAATCGCTTCAACCCCGGTCAGTCGGGAAGCCATCAAACTGTCATCACACCTCAGCTGTGGCGACCTCTACAACGGAACAACTGATTTATTTGCACTATGATATACTGCTTTCCCGCGTCAACTCGCACTAAGTCCCTCTCTAGTCTGCCAGGCAGAAAAATATAGCTTCCTTTGCTTTGTAAAATTAATAGATATGTTTTTATTAAATGAATTAGATGTTTTAAATAGATCGTATTTTGAGTTCAATGTTGAAGCGGTTAAGAGGCGCTTTATGTTGTTTATGTAAACGTTCCAAATTATTATTTTTAAATAATAATTTAGTAGTAAGGTATAAATAATATCTTCAGGCTCTAAATATAAGCCTATTGAATGCCTACCTGAGATGAACAAATAAAAAAAAAAAAGATTGACAAACAAGCAAATATGGCCAACAAAATATTATTATTTATACACACCCCCCACTTTCACACACCTATCAAGACACGGTCACACCTAACACACTCCGCACTCTCGCATTACTTACTCATTCACCACACACCTACCACGACTAACTCACTCTCACTCAATTATGTATTACAGTTTTATTACAAATTATTTTTATTTTTTCTTGTTTCAAAACACATAGAAATAATTGTATAGTTATGTTCACTATGTTGCTGGTGAAAGCAGTTTTTTGTTTGTTTTAAAACATTTTGATCATCTATGTATACCTTTATGGAATCACTGGTCCCCAAGTCACAGGCTATTAACCTAGTTTGGGAGCCAGGAGATAATACCCAATGCACTTTATGTTGTTCCATACTACTGTATTTGTAACATATGTAATCATTTTTTATTGCAATAAACATTATCTTATCTTATCTTATTATTTTGTCCGCCATATTTTCAATTTCCAAGTCTTAATTTGCTATTAAAGTAGAGATGGTATTGAATTATAGAAGTATTTACTAGGTAGGTAGGTACTACAGGCCAGAATGAGTGCTGATCATCAAAGACAATTAACGAGAAATCATTTTTGAACAAGAGTTTGTAAATGGTTTTGGAGGCTTTACAAAGACTCTTTATAAGTTGTAATTCTGTTACAGAAATGTAAGGAATGTAACCTATAGTAGCTCCAATAATAGCTATTTTGTTGACGGACCGAACGCTTTTGTTATGCAAATGACTGACTTTCGTACCACGTAACTTTCTCGGAATCGATTCCACTTTTCGTTCCTCAAATGATGGAATGTAATCGATTCTGAAATCTGATTGGTTGGACCACTCGTTCAATTTGTGCCGTTTTAATAAGACAAACTGAATTTGTATGAAAACTAAAATGTTAAACAAGGAAAACATTCAACCTATAAAAGGATTTGAAATAAGTGATTTATTTCAAGTTGTTTTTACTTATTTACAACTTAAAATTGGCAATTTAAATACCCATACTCCATTTGAAATAAGACTAGACATTTAAACAAACCTTTTTTACAGTCCGTTCAACCGATTCTGACGTCTATACCGTACGCATAAGAGTGGCATTAAAAGCAAAAAAGTGGTTACAATACCAACTGTTTACTGCAGCTGTCATTTGTCATGCCACCTACGCAATAGATCGGTTGAACGGACTGTAAAAAAGGTTTATTTAAATGTCTAATCTTATTTCAAATGGAGTACTATAGGTACATTGGAGATGCAGAGTGTCACTTTAAACTCTACTCCCTAATCAATAGGTACCCATAAATATTGATACCGCAAAGATAATTATGATAATGCTACAAAACACTGCAGCTTTAGAAAGAAACACAAATAACCTGGCGATAACACATCGACTGATTAAACAATTTTTTTGGGAATTCAAACTTTAATTTAAGTTACTATAAAGAAACAATTTGTCTCACAGGCAAAATATAAAATGTAAGCTTCGTACAAGAAAAAAATGTTTCATTGTATCATTTAAATAGCAAATATAAAGCGTCGTGACCTGAGACCTAGCAGTAAAATACTTTTTCGTCAAGAATAATAGAGAAACATCCAGAAACAGACACATTCACCTTAACAACCATTTTTATCAATTTTCTCACTTATTATGTTTTTGATTGAACTACGTGACTTCGGCGAACTTGGCAAACAATATTTGCCGTCGATAAACCTCATTATGCACCTTATAACGTTACAATAAAACCTATAAGCGTAAGTTTTTTAGTGTGTGAAGTGCAATTTAATATTTGTTTTTTTGACATTTGATGTCTAAATTAAGTGAGTCACGTGGTGTAAGTCATGTTTTTTCATTTTAAAAGTCCGTTTGTTGTGATTGAAAATTAAATTGATATGTTAAATCCGGTGTATTGTTGTTTGTAATTAGTTTATAGGCATTCGTGACACAGAAGATAATTAGGTGCGAACGAACTAATGAAGTTATTAGACATTTTAATGATTACAATAAAAAAGGTTATTTAATATCTACTTATTGATATTGCTTGTTGTAATTGGTTTATGTATACTTTGAGGTCAGTTGTCGTGTTATAATGTCTATATTAAAATAGACGGAAGTCCGTTAACATCTTAACACACACACAGTATTTTTTTAAATTATTGATGGCAAAATCTAAGCGGAATGTCCATGCTCACTTTACAAAAACAAAAAAAACATAAAAAATAAAGTTTAATAAAAAACTGTAACCCGACCACGGGAAAATAAAAATGATCTAAAAAGTACGAAACAAGCAAATATTTCAGACAGAAATCAAGACATAGGTACAAAAATGGTCAAGGTAAAGCCGTGGTCGCATGCCTGTATACCATGTTGGTGCCAGGAACACCTACAAAATTATAATGGCATGCGACGACGGCTTTACCTTGACCATTTTTGTACCTATGTCTTGATTTCTGTCTGAAATATTTGCTTGTTTCGTACTTTTTAGATCATTTTTATTTTCCCGTGGTCGGGTTACAGTTTTTTATTAAACTTTATTTTTTATTTTATACTTTTCCGTTTTTACACTTGCTAAACGTCACAACAACGTAAATAAGAGTAATTCAATAGGTCGGTAATTAACCTATTTTAAATTCCAATAGCAGTGCATAGTGCTTTAGACGAAACCATAGCGCGATTTATTTCGACGCCAACACCATACTCAGAAAGTTTTGCGACTAACAGTTTTTGTCTATGGGACACTGGCTAGTTTTGATGTCGATTAATTAAAACTATGACTATTTATTTAAAAAATAAAACATAATATTCCAAATTCGAAATTCCCGCCACATTTTTTACGAGCAAAATCAAAATACTCTGTCTCACTGAAAATTGAATTTACAACGAAAACATTTTCGCGCGATGATTTTGTACGATTTCAAATGTCGACTAAAACCAGAAGAATCATTTGAAAGACTTCGAATGATGTTCATAGACAAAAGCCCTTCTAAAGCGACTGTTTTCCGCTGGTTCAACGAATTTAAGCGTGGTCAAGTAACTTTGGCGGACGAAGAAAGAAGTGGCCGTCATAGGGCTATGACGGCTGTTACATAAGAAAACGTGTTGGCTGTGAAAAATTAAATTTAAGTGAATAGGCGAATTACATATGAAGAGATTCAGCATATACTGCAGATTGGATCGGGAAGTGTACATGAAATTCTACACGGGCATCTTCAGGTAAAGAAGATAGTTTCACGCTGGTTACCACACAATCTAACGCAGAAGGAGGTTCGGGTAGAATGGTGCCGAGACATGATAGCAAAATTTGAAGCAGGCTCGTCTCGGCGCATTTACGATTTCATTACGGGTGATGAATCATGGATTTGTCATTTTTGTTCCCCAAAATAAAAAATCAACTCAAGGGAAAACTGGGATTAAAGAGGTGTCTGATGTGAACTGGAAAATGTGTAATGAAAATTGGTTAAGACGCATGAAACTGTGTATAGACGCCAATGGAGAGATATTTGAAAAGATTTAATAAATAAAATATAACCTGTAGTATATTTTTTTTTATTACCTATCGCAAAATTTTCTGAGTGCCCCGTGTATAAATATTAATATTTCGTTGTACACAGTGCTACACATCAAGCTATAAATTTCCAGTATTAGCTGACCTCGCATTGTACGGAAATCCTTTACAATGCCAGATCAGCTTAAACTGGAAATGTATAGCTTGATGTGTAGCCGTGTGTACTTGTTTTTCTTCATAGAGGAATTGAGGATGGAATTACAAACCGTTTTTATTTATTAAGATTTGATTAACTGCACGTTGGTATCATCTTGCGATACAACGTAGCACAGTCTCACTTTTGCTTGTTTTTAACAATTTAAACATTTTTATTTACTTTGAAAGTATAACATTATTTACATATTTGAAATGTGCTCGTCAAGACCTTTCTTTTGGTACCAAACATGTCATGATCATATCATTTTAATTTTTTTCGAGGTTAGAAATTTACGTGTAAAATCCACCATATTAAATTTAGGGAAAATTTATATAGCCTATGTCACCCGGACTATTATTACGAATCTATTGATACCTCATTCATCAAAATCAGTTCAGTAGTTTAGGCGCTATGGTGGAACACACGTAAAAGCAAACATACATACATACATACATACATACAAACATATAAACATACATACATAGACTGCTAAAATCATAACCCTTCCTTTTGGCTTTGCCGTAGTCGGGTAAAAAAAGAATCATATTTATTCTGCTCTACATAGAGATGCTAGAGATCGCGATTCTTTTCTTAGAGTCAAAGATAATGCAAAAAAAAAATAAACTTGAAGTTAATAGCTTGGCATCCCTGAATGGAAGCACGTCGCATATAAGCCCAGTAATACTTTTCGCCTTTTGTAGTAAACAGGCCCAGTTTACTTTGAATCTCAATAGTAACACAGATAAATAATGTGTATAAGTTTTTACATGATTGACAAAAGAGCATTTTGCAATCTACTATATAAAAAAGATTCCGACGAACTGAGAACTTCCTCCTTTTTTTAAGTCGGTTAATAAAAATGAAATGCTGTTCATTGGTAAGCGCTTCACTTGGGAACGGACCGACATGGCTAATTTTTTTACTGACTTCAAAAAGGAGGAGGTTCTCAATTCGGCTGTATGTTTTTTTATTAAAAAAACAATAAAAAACACGATTACGCCGCCAATTAGGAATTGGATAGGTACTTCAGAGGTGGTCCCATTTAAATTTTATTAACTTTGCTTGGATAGTTTTTGAGTTAGCTTTAATAATACGTATTTTTCCCACATAATATGTGGATGATATGATAAGTTCCTGTCACTGTTATTTACATAGCAGGTTTTGCAACATTCGAATTTGTGTGGGGTAGGTACCTACCACAACTAAAAATTGAAAAATTAAAACTTGTACAAAAAAAAAAAACCTACTTCCAAAAAACACACTTTAAAACCAAAGATACCGACTTCCGAAATTAAAGTTATGTTTCACTTTCTAGTGTGTTTTTTGAAAGTCGGTTGTTTTTTTTGTTTTTTAAACGTTGTAATAGTCTGAAAAAAGAAAAAGTAGAAAAAAAAAGAAAAAGAAAGAAAAAAACCCGAAATATTTTCTAGTTCGGAAAAAACTTTACTACGCCCTCTTTTCTATAAGATTTTCATAAGAATTATAGAATCTGTCGGGTCAGCGAGTAAGTTTATTAAAAGTATAAATTTTTATTTAATATTTATAACACATAAGGGGTTTTATTTCTTGCTAAAATATAATTTAAGACTCTTTTATCCATATTCGTCATACTAAAAAAAAATGGCAATAGCGATCGTTGACCCACTACATTTATTTACAGACATTAATTAATGATGATATTAAGGTAAAGGCCACGACCTTATTTACCACCAACAGATATGGACTGTAGAGTCTTAGACTGTCCGGGAGACCCGCACGAGCCGCCCTAACACGGGAGACCCGTACGGGTAGCGCCCGCAGTACTCTGAAACGAGGGAGTTAGTACGATACGATTGCTAGCGTTGTACGGGTACTACTCGGAGCGGGTCGCGTACGGACCAATCCGCGTCGCTGTGAAACAATGTTCTAGCGCCTCACGTGTGTGTCCGTTCCGGGAGCCCGTACGGGCGGCCCGCACGGGTCTCCCGGAGCTGTGAAACCAGCTTTATAGCAATAAACAATTCCGCTAATGTTATTATAAATATTTATAACTTGACTGGTGATAAGCTATGACCTGCCTGTACAGTCAATCACAATCTGAATCATTAGCAATAACAAAATGGTCAACAAATCGAATCATTTGTGAGTCTATAAAAAAACACAACTAAACATCAGGAGCCCAACATTTACACCAATAGGCTATTACAATTTCAGTTACTCCAATTTAGTATTACGTACAATTATTTTACGCGTTTAATTCCCGGCAATTTGACACACCACGTGCCAATGAACGGAATACGTAATCCTATAGTTTGTTCGTAAAGTATCAGACTAAAATGTAAACAAATGCATCAGAAAACTTACCTGCGGATGCCAAGTGCCACTTACAAATTGAGTGCTTTGATTTGAGTGTATTTGAATTCTTAAGGCGACGATAACCGACTTTTAATGATTTTGTACTGAAGATCACGTCTAAACGAGTAGTGTTAATGATTTGGAAAAAAAATATATGTTAAATTAGTGCATTTTTTCAATAAACTAATATAGGAATATTTTAGATTATGTTTATATTACATAGTGAAATTAATTTGTAAAGTTATGTCTAACGCGGATATAAAACTGTGAATATCAAGCGTATTTTTTCTGAAATCTTCACCATTTTAAAGATAATTTAATTATTGATTTTTTAGTATACGTGTTTTTTTAAATACCTTTTGTTTTATGTACAGTAAATTAATAAAGCGTCTAATTTAAGACAGCGCTCCTTGATGGGCGAGTCTGGCTGGACGTAAAACGCGTTGTGTGAGCTCAGTACAGAACATGCAAGCTAACCAATCAAGGTCACTGGGATATATCTGCGTCTTAAACCCAAAATTTTAATTTTAAATCACGTTAAATATGTTTTTCATTTAACAATTGAGGTAAATTTTATAACATAATTTTTCGTGGATGATTTTTCAATTACTATTCAACTAATATTCAAACATTAATTGTTGAAAAAAATGACGTAAGATATAAAGTTGAAACCTTCTAAATACATATGAATGTGTTACTTCCCTTTAGTGAGAGATTGCGTAAGAATTTAACCAGAACAGGGTTTGTTTACACTTTCAAAAGACATTTTTGGAACAGATCATATAGTTAAAATGTCCGACGCAAGGTTCTGGAGGTAATAAAACTATTTACGACAAAAACTATCAATAAGATGGCGCTTTTTACACGTGCTAGTGTTTTTAAATAAATTGTGGCCGCCTAACATTAGGTGCCAACAAAAACATTTCATTTTGCAATAGTCTACTCTCAATTACTCGCTGATTACTCCAATCCCCCGAAAACGTGATGCAACTGGACAGTTTTTTTTTCTCTATGGTCGATCACTATTCATTTTGCTTTGAAGATATTTGAATAAAAACTCAATGTGACTTCATTTATTTTTCTTTTATAGAATGTAACTTTTAATGATGAATTGAGTGGAGAGAATAATTAGATATTTAGTAAGGGAAAAAAAAGAACATAAAAAGTTATAAGAGATATAAGAGCATAAAATTGTGTTTGAAAATGAATAAAGAGAATTCGGTGAAGAACTTAACAGCCGAGCCATGGATGGACATTTCATTTAGTCATTAAATTCTGCACATTTAATGTATTGTGTTTCATCGTATATTACAAATTTAACACTTTCTAACTAGACTTAATTCTATATTTAGTTCCGTAGTAAGCTAAGTAACAATTAATTAATGACTCTGATTTAACAATAAAGAAAAATATTTTATTTGCAGTAATAAAAAATTAAATAAAAAATAAGAAAGGAACATTTTTAAACTAACAACAAAAATAAAAACGACTTGTACGAGGTCAAAAAGGCCCATATCTCAGCATAATGCTGCGATATTAAAAAAAAAAATACCGCCGCGCTGGTATTCTGACAGGGCCCGCTGTGTTACCACGGACACACCTACGAACATATATAAATCCCTCTAGAGAATTACAAAATTAAAAAAATAGAAATAATAACATAAAACAAATAATAAAAATCAAAACTATTGTATAACTAAAAGAATCGACGCGCGCCCGACGCGACGTTCCAACTTCCAATATCACTTGAAAAGAAAGTAAATAAATAAAATTAACAGACGGTTACGCTCGGTTATTCTTTCTTTATTAAGTATCTTTAAAAGGGATAAATAAACCCTTGACATCACTAAAATGTTATATTTATTTTGTGTCTAAAACCCTGCAAACCAAAATAACAAAAAAGAAGTTAATAATATTATACTGACAAAGACATTTCCAAGCAACTTTATCATCACTTTGAACTCTACGAAATAAACTTGATCTGTACCTATAATCGATATAGGTACAGGACAGCACTCGTTGCATAACACACTTTCATTCACAATTCCACAGTTTTGAAAGATATTACTAATCAATCCATTGCTTCATAGGTTTGAGAAATTCGTCTGCTCAATCAACAACGTAAATAACACCCATAAAACCCATTGCGATCAATTGTCATTTTATGTGTCTTACGAAATTACCCCGCCGCGCATCAGAACTGATGAGCGGTAAAAATTTTAGTGATGCAATACTAGTTTAGAATAAATAAATTGAATGATACCATTGACAAAATAGGAACAGCAGTAAGTTCCTATTTGTTACTCTATGGCCAATTTTTGACGGCTCGAACTCCTTGGTGGCGTGGCTAATTTGCATGCTATTAAGTAAAGTTATTTATTTATTTAGTTTAATTTATTTATCTAGTTTTTATTTATTTATTTAGTGAAACAGACGATGATTTATAAAAAAACGAGCGAGTAAAATTTCATGAACAGACATTTGGGCGTATATATATTATGGAAACACTACTAAATGTATATATTCAAAATAGAAATATTTTTTTTAAAATAAATTATCTATCCCTATACTGTTTTTATTTTGCCATTTTCATACTACATAAGTTATTTATTTACACCCAAAGATGAGTTAAAATTAGTGTTGAAATATGGAAGTTTCGACGCTCATAACTTCTAAACCAATACTTTTTTCCCAATTCTGCTTCCATACAGGGCTAGATAATGACAAGGCAAATTGATATAATTTTTATTTTTGAACGTACACCGTCAAACAGACGAGTAATCAACGTACTACGTTTGTATGGAAGAATGAACGACTAGTGTAGGTACCTTTAAGACTTATATATATCTTAATCTTTTATGTGCCATAACTACCATTAGCGACGGCGGCGACGGCGTCTTAACAAAATCTTATTCAACACAATACAGTAGTTCTCAATTCAATCAAGCTGATCATGGTTTTGTTATTGTTACTAGTAATTAACTGTTCATTTATTTTACCCCGATGGTCCTAGTTTATCATTTATAATTTCCAATTACAGCTTTATGTAAGCGGGCACGCCCTTTATGCCTGGAGGCTTTTATTTAGATATTTAGTTCTTTTTACGTTTAGTTTTTATTTTTTTTTAAATATTGCTTGAGTATAGTTTTCGATGTTTTTGGTTGGTATATTGGCGTGTGCTAGCTGGCATATGGCCTATAATTTATCATTTAAATTATGTTTTGTGTTGCATAATGTAAGTTATTTTGCATACTATTGTATAGAATCTTTTTTCTAACTTGAACAGACAGCTGTGCTGCTGGGGAGTTTGTTGCGCCACTTCTTCTTCCCAGCTAAAGGCACTAGGAAGTGGTGAAGGGTGGGCGTTTTTGGGATACTGTCTTATGTAATTTTGACGTTCGAAAAGTGCTGATTCTCAGCCTAGTTTGAATAAATGACTTTTGAATTTTGAATCATTTTATTGCAAAAACTGAAGCACACTTTGTTAGACAATCGTTGTTAAAAATGACAGAAAACGTAATGGAATTTCAAAAAGAAGTTACATAACGTTATTTTATCGATAACCTGTACCCTAATTGCGTAACTTATTTTCGTAAACAATTTTGCCTAATTTGTTTCATTTTGACAGTTCAACAACATTCATTGCGTTATTTAAGTTGTTGAGCAGATTTTTTTTTCCAACTTATGAAGCAATGGATTAGCAATCTGTTTCAAATCGAAACAGATTGTGTTGTATTCTGCAATTAGGGTACCTACTGGTCCTAAGAAAGGTACAGTGTGAAAGTTTTTATTGAATTCTTTTATTTATTTCAGTTACAGCTAAAGACTAAACTCATCATCATCTGCCTAGCCTTTTCTCTACTACGTTGGGGTCAGCTTCTAGTCTAACCGGATGCTGCTGAATACCAGGTATCTTAGCCAGGTACAGACTAAACTATTTATTATAAAACCCCAACTTACATGCACATAACATGCATATGATAATTTTTAAATAATTTTTAATGTTTTTACTATTTTTTTTTTGTAAATGGGTATTTTGCCTGAAATAAAACACTATTTATTTTATTTTATTTTAATTCTGTTTTATTATAACACATCCGCCCATTATTCCGGTGCCGGCAGCCAAATGATACTGACACTGTGCGAAATGTCGATAACTGATTTAAGTACACAAAAAGTCGATCACAAGTAGGTTACCAAAAAATATTTTAGGAAATTCTAGCAAACATCCTCAGGTATCTGTGAACTGATAACTGGTAACACTGAAAAATCAACATTTTATAAATAGGTAAGTTGAGCTAGTTCCAAAATATGTGGAAAATTCATTGCCATGTTTTAGACAGCTTAAGAACCTATTAGAAATCGGCCCTTTAAACCTATGGCATATATATGTCATTAAGTCCGTCTTTTTTTTTAGGTTGGGCATCTCGTAGTTGACCTCTGAGATTATGACTACTTTACCGGGCTTTCCTGTGGGTGCCTTAAGCTACTACACTTAAAACCTTCAGCCAGGGGTTATTCAATTATGCTAATTAAAAAAAACAACCGACTTCCAAAAAAAAACACTTCAAAGTGAAAAATAACTTTAATTTCGGAAGTCGGTGTCTTGGTTTTGTATTTTCGTTTTTTGCCTCCGACTTCCGAAATTAAACTTATTTTTCACTTTGTAGTGTTTTTTTTTGGAAGTAGGTTGTTTTTTTTTGTAAAAAGTTATTATTTTTTACTTTTTAGCTGTGGTAGCGAATTTGTGTGGGGTAGGCCCCACACAAATTCGAAAACCACTACCTGCTATGTAAATAACAGTGACAGAAACTTATCATATCATCCACATACTAAGTGGGAAAAAGTACATATTATTGAAGCTAACTCAAAAATTTTCGAAGCAAAGTTAATAAAATTTATATGGGACCACCTCGAAAGCATACCCTTTCAAACAAAAATAGAATTTTCAGAATCGGTCCACAATTGACGGAGAAATCGGTGGACATACATACATAAAAAAAACAAACATTCGCGACGAACATATAACCTCCTCCTTTTTTGAAGTCGGTTAAAAACTAGGTGAACGCTTGCTAAGGGCACCCCCTGTGGGGTACGAACCTCGGCTTAGGGCGTCAACCGGAGGGAGGACATCAAGGATGGGACGGGCTGGTTTAAGTCCGTCTCTGTACATTTCTGTGCTTGGAGGTTTTTTTTTCTATTTTCAAATATAAGTCACAGCATCGTCATCCTCCGGCTCCTATCCCAATTTATTTGGGGTCGGTCCAGAGTGTATTCTTCCATACAGACATAAATCGGTTCATCGTGGCTCTTTCCTCAAACAAACATTTCAAACACTAATCTACATGGTCCTCAGCCTCCATGATCTGACCAAGATTATGTCTGGATTTTATAAAAGAGACTGTGACCTCTGAGCTTGCTTCGGTGTTTCTTCTGAAAGACTAAGAAACACCGATCTCATGTAGGTACTTAGTTTTTAGGGTTCCGTACCCGAAGGGTGCCAAACGAAACCCTATTACTAAGCCTCCGCTGCTGTCCGTCCAGCGTCCGTCTGTCTGTCAGCAGGCTGTATCTCATGAACCGTAATATACCTAGGTTTGTTTGTTTAAGTTTGTTTTCACAAATTGTATATTCCTATTACCGCTATAACAAAAAATAATAAAAATTCAATAACATTTTAATAATTATGGGTATCCCCATTAACGTATTTTTTTCGGCTTTTTTGCTCGATCTTAATACGGTACGTGTGCGAGTCCGACTCGCACCTGGCCGGTTTTTTTTTAATATTATTGACGTGTGAAAGTGTTTGTATATACCATAGATATAAGAGTTTTTAATGTGAAATATCTATAGCGGCGGGTCAGACCGACTGTTGGCCATCAGTGCCAATGCCAGACCAACGCCAACGCCAATGTTGGCGTCGGTAAACTATCCTGTTATGCATATTACCTGTAGAAAATAATTTCGATGTTTTACATCTGCCAGGCGTCCCGCGACGGCTCATTTTTTATTTTATTTCTATAGTATAAGTCAACATACACGAAATAAAGATCATTCATCATAAAATAGATATCCAATTTATCGTAGGTACATAGACATCAAATTGCTAACGCAAAAACCACATCCAGCCAACGCTTCCCGATCCCGTGTCTTACCGCCTTCCCTATATTTTCTTCTACAGCTTACAAATCCCAGTAACTTGAATAGGTACAATTCTTCCTCACCCACTTACAGGCAACAATAACATTCAATAATGTAGGTACCTATAGCCCGGTAGGACTGCAGCCAACCCTGAGCCGACGGCCTGTTGAGGCTTAACTGAGCAATGTAGCCCAACCCCTCGAGCGCTACCCTATAGGTAAGTAGGCACCTACAGACTACTGCTACTGGATTGAGTGTTTCGAAGTCATTTAAGTTAAGACGTATGTAATTTAAAATCGCTTTATTTTTTGGAGATCTTATATTTTTTAAGTTCTGTGTAATCCGAAACATAAATGGTTTTGAGAATTCTATAGATTACTTAAAGATATTTTCAGCAAGTAGGTATCGTTTGCGGCTGAAAACTAAGTACTTAAATATATGGGTCAAAATTCAAATTCAAAATTAAAAAGTCATTTATTCAAACTAGGCTGAGAATCAGCACTTTTCGAACGTCAAAATTACATAAGACAGTCCCCCAAAAACGCCCACCCTTCACCACTTCCTAGTGCCTTTAGCTGGGAAGAAGAAGTGGCGCAACAAACTCCCCAGCAGCACAGCTGTCTGTTCAAGTTAGAAAAATGATTCTATTTAATAGTATGCAAAATAACTTACATTATGCACTGGTTAACAGGGATGTAAGTAATGAGCAAACAACTTCGCTAGAAATCTTTAAAACAAAATCATTTATATTGACAAAAAAAATATTGAGATTCGCTTGCGCCGTAAATGGCAGATGATTCTGAAAAAAATTATAAATCAGTTTTTCACGTCCTTTTACACACCATACCTATATACTTTTTTTTTGGCATTAAATAAATTATTTTTATAAGTTGTTTTTTTTTTTTTTTGATAAAATGCAAGCACGTATGTAGGTAATCACTACTGAACTACAGAAAAAAATACTTTAAAAAAGTTATAGGTTCTTAAATAATGATACGGAATGGAGTGAAATTGGACCTATTCTGTTGAAAGAAGCTCGTGCTGAGAGATCTTTAAAAAAATAAAGCGAGGATAATCGCTACTTAATTATTTTGAAATATATAAAATTCCACACGTATTTTATATATACTTATACATAACTTAGGTAGAAACTATTTTATCTAACAAAATAGTTTCATTTAGTTATTTTGAAAGAAAGAAAGAAAAATAAGTTTATTAATCACAAAAACATTTTGCTAAGTTTCAGTAAATCTACTCCTTTTCAGTTCACCTTTGTTATAAATTTATAATCTAATATTCTCGGTAGTTAACAACAGCTGTTAATTTATTCGACGTTAAGTTTTCTTACTAGAATCCAAGAACATTAATTCATTCATTCTAACATTTATTTTACATTATCTTATAGCACAGGATTTTCCTAACATCGGGGTCATTATTCACAAAAATTGAGCATAAATTATAATTTATCATAATAACGTAACATGCATTGTATTTCTTCTTTTTGCTAAATAAAATAAATTATCTCCAAAAACCTTAAAAATATTCACTTTCGGGAGAACCGTCACACCCTATGTAACAAGCATCACATCAAGTCTGAGTTCCCTCGAAGAAGTAGGTTAAGGTAAATATGTAGGAAACAAATGAAGAACAATGAGCCACCTACTCACCGGAATCACTATCATCCCTGTCATAATGTGGTCTCCAGTACTGCTCATCATACCGCAGCGGCACCTCGGACCGGCCGGTGAACTTGGTAGGGTCCAGGATGTTCTCCACGGAGAACGCAATAGCCGGCCTGGAATCGGGAGGCCTCGTAAGCCCCAGTCTCCTCGTCAGGTCCACCGGCGCGGCCTCTTCGACCCCCACGACATCAACCTCCCCGTTCGCCTCGGTCTCCCCTTCAGCTTCATCTTCGGCCTTGTCCCGGCGCTCCTCCGATCCTCGCGCCATCGCAAGCATCGTCATAGCAAGGCCTATTTTATTAAAATCTGGACTTGAAACATTTGAATGTTCAATTTAACATCTCAGTTTTTTAACACTTTCACTGCACTCGAGTGTTCTAAAGTTCGTTTAAAAAATGTCCTTAGTAAGTAGTAAGCCCTAATAGGTCAATTAGCACAATGTGTCAGTTCAGTTCGCACGGGTGAGCGCGTGCGTGCGAGCCAGTGGACACGTTCGTCCCAGCCCAACATCCGATAATCACAACTCGGTATCAACTGAACCCGGGAGGACAGAAACGGGCGGGCACATGAAAGGAGGGGACGGGCCCAAAGTGGGGGCCAAAGTGGAATCTCGTCAGCCGATTGGCGGTGGGAAACGAGGCGTGCCCGGGGTGGAGAAACGTAATCGAGCAATAAGGTTTAAACAATTTCGTTTAATACGTTGAATTATGTAAGAGAGCGGCGGGCAAGTAATCGCGCACAAGCGATAAGGCCATTTGCGCTACTTCGTTACGTATTAATGGGGCAGGAAATTGACTTATGAATATTAGAGGTCGCGGCGAGTTGAAGATCGGGCTAAAGCGGCCCCGGGCGGCCGCGCGCGCTTATTTTCCTAGTTAAGCGCTGAAACAATGATGTTTATTGAGTTTTGAACTTAATGGGTTTGGGCGCGAGCCGCGGGCCATTTGCGCCATTAGCTCAGTTTGTTTAGTCGACAACGTAACGACTTTTCGTGGAAACGGTTTCAACGTATTACGGTTCAGTTTCAGCTTTTGTTTAGATGGAAAATATAATTACAAATAATTCTGCGGCCTACAACAATATGCTCGTAATTATTGATCACTGGAATCTTGAGTCACACTTACCTAATCGTAAATTTAATAATAGCTATTCTACTAATCATTTATGGAATCTTATTAAATAATTGCTAGGAATCTCAATCTCAATTAATATAAGTAAGTAGCTCCCACATTGTAACATGGGAATAACATAATAATTATTGTAATGATGATGAAGAACTTATCTATGTAGGGTTAAGTTCGTCCTATTACCTATTACCGGATTCAGTGCTACATACAACCGCAGTCATTAAAAATAATGATGCAGTGAGAAGGTTTACTTAATATTTTCTACCTTTATTATTTTGTTCCTAATTTCCTTTATTTTATTTTATTTTTTATGATTGGTATCTACCATATTTTATTTTAAAATTATGAATTTTAGACAAATTATTGGTAAAATCATGCCAAATCTATGAAAGGAACATACGTAACGCAACATAACTACTGACCACACATACCAAATATACCAACCGTGTTTAGTACTTAAATACGTAGTAAGACTACGTTTCGTACGTACTAGCGTTGTTTACGTAGCATCGCGTAGCACAGCCTGCGTAGTATCGCGTAGCATAACGTGCGTAGCGTGGTGTAGAGTTGTGAAGTATAGTATAGTCTACGTAGCATCGCGTAACAAAGTCTGTGTAGCAAAACTTGCGTAGTAAAGCCTGCTAAACGTCGCGTCGCGTAGTATAATGTGCGTTACGTCGCATAGTATAGCGTCGCGTAGCAAAGTTTGCGTCGCAAAGCCTACGAAGCCTCGCTTAACATACCTACTACAGTAAGTAATCTAGCATGTATCATCAGTTTCTTTTATAATTGTTTCTTTTATTTGTTGTGTGTACAAATACTTATTCAATAAATAAATAAACAATGAAGGTACACGAATATAAAATTTACTCATTAATTCTGTACTCTCCATAGCACATTTGACATTGATCCTGTCAACCGAATGTTTTGTAACTTTAAGAGCCGATTTTTCAATCCTCAAATAAAAGTACCAGTAGCTGCGTAGAGAATAAAGTTATTAGACTATTCATCTCATAGGCGGTTGTCGATTTTTCAATATATAATTAATCTATGAAAAGCTGCTGCTATCTGACCGATTTTCTCATCTGTGAAAACGCCAACTTCAAGGAGGTGAAACAAATATACAGAATAAACTAATGTTAGAACAGGACGGGACGGGAACGGGTTATAATGTTGTAATAGCAATCATATAATTGCGTTTTATTAAAATAAGTTTTTACTTTTATTAATTTATTTATTTTCTGTATAGATTCTTTTCTACATATTTTGTGAATGTGAGAACGCTGTAGGCTTAGTGGATTGTAGACCTGTTGACCATTTTCTATTTTGTTAAGTACTTGGGACTTATTGAAAGACCTACACTGTCCTCCCATACCAGAAACACTGTTATATGAAAGTATTGTAAAAGCCAATTATTTTTAAAAGAGTAACCGTGGAGTTTCTTGCCGGCTTTTCTCCATAGGAAACGACCAATTGGAACCGTGCACCTAGCTTCTGACGTTTCATAAGTGCCCTTGTAGGTTTATGTGAAATAAAATATTTTGATTTTGATTTTTTATTTTATTTTGGACGGATTATTTCTTTGATTGCTGTCAATGTCAAACAAGCGTTAGCGTCATGTCACTTAAATTACGTCTGTATCGAGGTTGTTTGTTTGGCTGTGTGGTGTTTTTCGTGATTAAAGTGTTTTAAAATCTAATTAATAAAAGACACGTCTAAATTTAAAATAAGAAAAGTAGGTAGGTACATAAACCGTAAAATGTGGCTTTTCAGTGTATATTTTTTTTTTTCATATGTTCGCAGTCTGGCAACCCTAACGTAACCCTCCCCTTCCCTCTATTTCCTGCTCGGTTGATTGATGGTAGTTTGTCCGCTATGATAAGCTGATCACTCCATGTCATTTACATACATTGACATTACTTTGATGACTTTTCTAGTAACATGAAGAAATAAAAGTAATTATAAGAACCCACTTATGCTTTATTTTTTCATAGGTTTAATTTATTTTTTACAGAAAACATACATTCTGGTATTGAATTAAAATCAAGGAAGATTTAAATGGAATACTTAGGTATTTAATATCTACTCATACATTTTGTAGTTTGAAAAGATGAAAAGAAAAAATAAAAAATTATTATTTGTGAGTCTTCAAAAATAATAAATTTTTGTCCATTTCAATGCATTGTTTTTATGAATCCGAGTTCAATAGTTGCTCCCAGACCATACTTGAAGCTAACTTGAAAAAACAAAATCTTGACTACATAATATTATTATAAATGTGAAAATGAGTTTATTTGTTTGTTTCACGCCTTAAGGCGACGATAACCGACTTTTAATGATTTTATACTGAAGATCACGTCTAAACGAGTAGGTTGTGTTAATGATTTGAAAAACAATACTCAGCTACCAGCTACTTGGGAACCCCCCGGGGACGGTTTCCAAGGGGTATCGTATTACCTGAGCATTTTTTTAATAACTTAATATATGAATATTTTAGATTATGTTTATATTACATAATGAAATTAATTTGTAAAGTTGGATAAAAAACTGAGAATCACGCAAAATCTATGTAGCGTATTTTTCTTAAATCTGCACCATTTTAAAGATAATTTAATTATTGATCTTTTAGTATATGTGTTTTATTAAAATACCTTTTGTTTTATGTATAATAAATTAATAATGCGTCTAATTTGGGACAGCGCTCCTTGATGGGCGAGTCCTATTACTGGCTGGACGTACGATGCGTTCATCATCATCATCATCAGCCTATAAATTTCCCACTGCTGGGACACAGGCCTCCTCTCTGTGAGAGGGAGTGGGGCGTAATCCACCACGCGGGCCCAGTGCGGGTTGGTAGATGTCACATGCCGGTTTCCTCACGATGTTTTCCTTCACCGTTTTGAGAGCAGTGGCGAAGAAATAATTTACACAAAGTAAAGCGCCTGTCTGGGTTCGAACCTACGACCTACAACTCGTAAGTCGCGGCCGTTACTACTGGGCCACCACTGCTCGACGCGCTACGACGCGTTGCGTGAGCTCATTACAGAACACGCAAACTAACCACTCAAGGTCACTGGCATATATCTGCGTCTTAATAACGGCTGAACGGATTTTAATTACCTTTTGGGACACAGGTAACCCATGACCTAGTTTAGGATATAGAATACTTATCTTGGTAGAACGTTCCTGTGGGAAAAAACCATATAACTGAGAATGCATTTGCTAGATTTTTTTATTTTTTACCGACTTCCAAAAGGAGGAGGTTCTCAATTCGACTATATTTTTTTGTATGTTTGTTACGCGATTACTCCTCCAATTATGAATTGATTTTGATGAGTCTTCTTTTGTTTGGTAGGTGGTCCCATAATTTTTTTATTAACTTTGCTTGGGTTGTTTTTGAGTTAGCTTCAATAATACATATTTTTTCCCACTTAGTATGTGGATGATATAACTTCCTGTCACTGTTATTTACATAGCAGGTAGTGGTATTCGAATTTGTGTGGGATAGGTACCACAACTAAAAAGGGATTTTTATTTTTTTTTTTATTTGAAAAAAAAACAACCGACTTCCAAAAAAACACTACAAAATGAAAAATAACTTTAATTTTGGAAGTCGGTTTAGTGGTATGAGGAACAGGGTGTAAAATTCACTCATCCACCATAGAAAAGGGAGGATCCTCCGACCAGACGGGTGTTGTGTCTGGCGGGCAACTGCCCAACAACGGTTTGAAGTTGAAATCTTGTATGTATGTCGATCGCTCGGTAAACTCTAACTGCGCGATGCAGGATTTGTGTGACGTCATGTCTATGATGCGTAGTTCGTATGTGGCGGTGTAACCGCTACATCGGTGACAAAAACAAAACCAAATACATCGACTTCCGAAATTAAAGTTATTTTTCACTTTGTAGTGTTTTTTTTTTTACCTCTATAATTGGAATTTCGCAGTTCAATAGTTCAACTCATAATGATTTATCATTTTAAAGATTGGTCAGGAAAGAGACACGATTTTATGTATCGTTACAACACCAAACCATTCTTACCATCACCAACAGTTAACCCCGAGCGTGTCGTCGCGGCGTGCCGACCACAGTCCATCACAACTTAGCCTCCGACTCGAGTTTTGCTCCATTTTGTATTTACACGGCTAATCGCAGCAAAAGATCTAACATTTAGAGCCACCAATGACATGCACGATCTCAGCCTTTCGACACGCTACTCCAATCAAACGAGATGCCAATACAGGGTGTGTATTTTAACATTTTCATTCTTGAGGATTTTGAGAGGAGCTTGTGGCAGTTCAGTTTCAGTTAAGTTTTGCGCCACATCATATATGCATCATCTAATATATATTTATATAGGTAGTTATATGCTTTATGTATCTGTGTATCTGTTGTATATGTAAATGGTACACCACTGACTACCTGCAATATTGTCTCTCCTTTTCCATTTAAATCCATCCAAAGGTTGTCTGTAAAAGATCGCTTTTAGCGATAAGACCGCCCATTGTGTCACCCAATGTAAAATTTCTAAATTAATGTCTGTAATTTTTATGGTGTACATGATAAAGAATATTCTATCTATCTACTAGTGAGTAGTTATCTGAATAATAATATACTGTGCTCGTTCTAAACTACTGATAATGTTCAAATTATAGGCGAGGACGCTACGCTGGCACCCTTAACACAAGTTAAATATTATGTACTTTGGGTGCCAGAATTCATCTAAACACTCTCCCCTTTAGTTTTAACGCTGCATAGTTTTTAGTTTGTGTTTTTGTACAACTGAATGGTATTTTTTTTTTTTTAAGTACTTATAGCCGCACGGCTCGATCCATCAGTTTAAGCTACTCTTGCCGGGTGTAGTCCGTGGATGAGTGACCATTTCTACATACCGAGACTCCTTCGTGCCTCAGAAAGCACGTTAAGCCGTTGGTCCCGACTGTCATTCGTGGATCTTTGACAGTCGTTACGGGTCGTCAGAAGCCCGAAAGTCTGACAACCAGTCTTAACAAGGGGTATCGTATTACCTAGTTATTGGGTTGTGGAGGTCAGATCGGCAGTCGCTCCATGTAAATTACTGGTATTCAGCTGCATCCGGTTAAACAGGAAGCCGACCCCAACATGGTTGGGAAAAGGTTAGGCAGATTGATTAATTTTTGAGTATTTTTAAGATTTTATTAATAGGTGTTCACCTATTTCTGAGAATACTACTGGTTAATCTATAATTGGCTACTGTTAAGTTCGAGGCTATTGTTCCTATAATTATATACTTAAGTTATATTATAAGCTGTTGGTGTACCTTTTTAAGAAAAAAGTATTTTTGCGAGTTCACTCAAATTGCATGTAAATACATCGATCTTCATGTAAAGATCGTTAATAACCCGAATTGCGCGGGTCAATGGTGTTTTGGCGAGAAGGTTGGTCCTGAGAGTTTAATTATTGATTTTAATTCAGAGCTTCCGTAATTTCATAATTATAAAATAACACCCTCTATAAATGTCGAAATCTCAACAAAAAAGTGTCAAATTCCATCTCGTAGCATTTTATCTGTGAATGATTGCTGGCGCGACGGGGCCCATTGTGTACACAATTGACCCACGCTGGCCCCCCACTATTACTGCCTCTTTAAAAAACGCTTTTTTGAATATTTTCTGCTTCGATACTTAACACACGTTTACGTGTAACTCGAAGCTTGTAAATAATGACAGCTATTTGTTGATAAGATTCAACAATTTAATTAATTTTGGTTTGTAGAAGAAATCTTATTAAAAGATTATTTATGTCTGTAAGTAGGTACAAACACTTTTACACATCAATCATCCTATCATAAACTATTAAACGAGCAATATTTGTGTATACATATTTATAAGTCTTCTGTACTCGTTCACGTTCTCGAAATCGGCTCTAACGATTTCGATGAAAGTTGCAATAGGTATAGGGGTTTACGGGGGCGAAAAATCGATCTAGCCAGGTCTCATATCTGGGAGGCAAATTTCGCTCCCTCGCGCCCCTAACGTCGGCGTCGGGAATCACAGGCAGATTTCCGGCCACCGTAGGCGCGGGCCTGCGGACGGTGAGCAATGGGTAGCTCGCCGTCCGATAAGGACCAAGCCCGGGTCGTCGGCGCGTTGTGTTCCACGCGCGCCTCAAAGAGTTTTCAGCAGAATTGACGGGTCCGCTAGGGCCAATGCCTGCTGGGACTGCGAATATGGGCCGAAAGGGAAATTGTGGCCCCCCGGCAACATAGCAACTGAAGGAACACGGGTGGGTTTTAGTCAGTAAGAGTCTGGCACGCCCTCTCGCTCCACCCAGAGCGGGAGAAGTTATTTTATTATAATTTCCCACCCAAAAAAAAAAAATGTCTCGTATCTGGGAAAATTCGTTTTCTCCGTATTTTCACCCGAGCAGAGCTCGGTCGCCCAAAGTTTAGAACAAGATATTGAATAATGACATTAGAATAATGACATGCCAGCATGGAATTAGTAAGTTCCTACTATCGTAGCAGCATGGAATATGTAGGTACTATACATGGATTAGTATGAACTTTTCTACACTATTAAATGAGCATTCTCTATTTTCACCAGAGCAGAGCTCAGTCGTCCAGGTACTATTATTGTTTTAAGCTAGATGAGTTCGGCGTTTCCTATCTGACTACTCTGAGAAGAAAGGCCGAAACAAACTCAGAGATCGCAGTCTCTTACAGTCATAGTTACAGTCAATAGGTTTCTACGTTTTCAGATAGGTCATCAGATAACTTAAAGCTTAAAATGCCTATGCATTCCACAACTCTCCTCGACAAGTCCTTTACTGTCCAGGCCGCTCGTTTGTGGAATGCATTGCCAGTTCAAATAAAACGTGCGCAATCGTTACTTGTATTTAAGAGACTCGTGAAGGAACATTACTTGTCGTTGTGATCTTGTTCTCGTAACTGTAATTATCTGTAGTCTTCGTTTATTTTTGTTGCTTATATATTTAGTAAATATGTATGTATATATTATTTAGGATATGTATATATCTGTGTATCTTAGTATATAATATACTTATTATTTGCACCAACGAAGCCCCATTTTATGTCCAGGCAAATTACTGTCCATTCCAAGGTTGCCTGGAAGAGATCGCGGAAAGCGAAAAATTGTATATTTTGTAGTGTTTGATTTATTTTTTTGCTATGTATTTTTGTGGTGTACAATAAAGTATATATAAATAAATAAATAAGACATGAAAATACACCTGTATTCCTGAAGGCGTAGGCAGAGTTGTAAATTATAGTAGGTATCTACTTACACCC
This sequence comes from Agrochola lychnidis, assembly GCA_963680765.1. Taxonomy (NCBI): domain Eukaryota; kingdom Metazoa; phylum Arthropoda; class Insecta; order Lepidoptera; family Noctuidae; genus Agrochola; species Agrochola lychnidis. The sequence goes on along the minus strand of OY796869.1, from coordinate 7,229,173 downwards.
ACATTTCGCCTGTAATGTTTCAGTCCCCAATCCAAACTCCGGACTGTTACTGAAAAAAAACAGTGGCACTCCGGGAGTGCCGACAGAAGTGAAAACTTGAAAAAAATCGGCACCGCGGTAATCAACGCGTTGATCTCTTTTACTCCACGCACTGCGGTAATCAATGCGTTGATGTCTTTTTAATGGTCAATTGCTGGTGTCGTCACAGTGTCGCAAAATCAATGGTTTAGTCCCATCTCAAAAATGCCCAACGCGCCTAAAGAAGTTTTCACTTCAAAAATTAAATGAAATAGTAGTACCCAATAACTGGAGATGAATAGAATAGAATAGTTATTTATTTGCACGGAAAGTAGGTACAACTTACAGATGTTAAGTTTAAAATGATCCTTATACCCAGGAACCCAGGAGTACTGGGTCATATGAACATGTGGGTTTTCAGTAGATTACTTCAGATTTCATAAGCTCGAATATGTAGACCCATAGCGGAACAAATGTCTTTTAGAATTAGTAAATCAAAAACTTTTAAATAATGTAAAGCTATTAAAAATACCATGCTGAACAAAAACTTTTCTGATAAAGTACTTATTTTCTGCCTACGGCCCTGATATAGCTTCAAAATGAATTAGGAACTTCTAGTCAGTTCTTATTCGGTCTCCTATAAAGAATGCCACTCATTTCAAGAGATCACTTAGAGATAAATTTACAACTAGCAGCGCCATATAATTATCTCGATTCCGTGGAAATATTGGGATAAAAAGTATTCTATGTGTTAATCCAGGTTATAAACTATCTATGTGCTAAATTTCATCCAAATCTGTTTAGTAGTTTTTGCGTGAAAGAGTAAGAAACATCCATCCATCCTCACAATCTTTCGCATTTATAATATTACTAGCTGCACCCCGCGGTTTCACCCGCAGAAGTCTCGATCCCGTGAGAATATCGGGATAAAAAGTATCCTATGTGTTAATCCAGGTTATAAACTATCTGTGTATCAAATTTCATCTAAATCCGTTCAGCCGTTTGAGCGTGAAGAAGAGACAAACATACACACACACTCACAAACTTTCGCATTTATAATATTATATTGTAGGATAAAGATAGGTAGGTCTTTCTTCTCCTTAGAGCTACAATAATCCTAACTAAACCTTCTTCTTGTGTGTCGATTGCAATGTAAATACTAACAGCCCAGAACTTTAATAAAAATATAGCATTAAGTATCAGTAGCGTCATGCATACGTGCAAGTATCAGGGCACGCAGGACATAGTGTAGTGTCCCATCTTTTATAAAACAGTACCACATTAGCGGCCCTGGATCTACGCTCTACGTCACACAGTCATAACCAAACACAACATAGGTATCCCTGTACACTTCGCACTTCCATACATTTTCCCAGTCACCTAACTAATAAAACACGGTGTCAGCAGTTGAAAAACGTTCAAACACTCCACTGTACCAACAAACAACGCTCGTAACTATTTGATTTGCGCGCAGCAGGAGAGCATTGTGTCTCGACACTGTGCCAGATCATGCTGCGAACAGTTTACAGCGCCGCGGGAGCATTCTGTCCGACTAATGGACGGGTTAAAATCACTAATTGTATTTATTATTGCACGCTTTGTTGACGAAAAAGGTGTTTGGTGTGATTGTAATCTCCTTATCGAATGGATGAAATCGTAATGAAGTCCGGTTTGGGGAGCTTGAGGAAAAAATGGATTGGTCAGTAGGGGATCAACAACAAGGAATGTACGAAGTAGACGTTGACTTGTTTATTTTTGTGTCTAATAATTAATGTTTTGCAAGATAAATATCAGATCTTGTGTTTCTTTTCAAGATTGCCAACGGAACAACTGGTGTTACAGAGTTGTTACACAAAATCGAGCTGCGAGTGCCGTCTGTGTTCTTGCGTAGACCTCATTTATTGCGCATCCCAGTGGTAGCCACTACGTACAGACGGAACTCGTACATGATGAGAGCCAGTCGCATGTACAACGCAACCTGCCAGGAAGCTGATATCGACATTTTCAATAGGTATTAGTGTTGCTAAATTAAAGAAAATTTGATCTAATGGCTTCTTCGAGCGTAGTCTTTTTTCTGTTTTTGTTGTGTATAGTCTTATTGTCAATTTTTTTTGTCGTGTTCATATAATTTAGGTTTAAACTACATGTGGAAACTTGTAATTGGTCATATTTTGTTCACAACTATTACTTATTGTGTCTGTTTAGCTGTAAGTTTTCCAAAAAATAAAATAAAATAAATAAATAACATTACTTCAGGCCATGTAAATAATTTTGTATTTTTTCAAGTTAAAATAAGCAATACTATAATAGCGAGCGACTGATGACCTTAAAAAGGTGTCTGAGAAAAAAAGAAAAATTGTTTATTCGGCACAAACTAAACGCACATTACAAAAAATGCTCATTAACAAAATAGCCAAAAGCACAGACAGACAGACTAGATGTGGAAGATGGAGGATGCCATAGGCTGAGTTGATTGATATCGAGTAGCAGACCCTTTTTATTCGGGGGAAACCTTCTAAAGGCGCCTGGTTTTCGGGGTATGACCAGGGAGTGTAGAACGTTACGTCAAATTCAAGTGAGTTAAGTGGTCACAATCAGACAGGAAAGGTAGCACCAGGTTTTCTTAAAAGAAAAAACTCCAGAACCAAACGCAACTTGCAACGTATGTTGGGGGCACATCCCTAGGGAGCGAGTGAGCAACAGACTAGGCTATATGCCAGTGACGAGTGGTTAGCTTGCGTGTTCTGTACTGAGCTCACGCAACGCGTCGTACGTCCAGCCAGTAATAGGACTCGCCCATCAAGGAGCGCTGCCCCAAATTAAACGCATGATTAATTTATTATACATAAAAATGTATTTTTAATTATCGTGAAGGGTTCAGAAAAATATGCTTGATAGATTTTGCGTGATTCTCAGTTTTTATCCACGTTAGACATAACTTTACAAAAAAAATTTACTATGTAATATAAATATAATCTAAAATATTCCTATATTAAGTTATTAAAAAAAATGCTCTAATTTAACATATATTTTTTCCAAATCACTAACATTAAGATCTCGTCGTATATTAAAAATCGGTTATCGTCGCCTTAAAGAAAATATTGTTTAATTTATTTTATTTATTTGGGACAAAAAACCGTAGTAGAGACACATCATATTAAGTAAGCAGGCAGCCTATTTATAGGATATTCAAATTTTTCCTATTAATAATCATTAAACACAACTTATGACACCAATAAATATTGCCAAATTAATTCACCACTGCCTTTACTGAGGCAAAAAAATAATTAAGTATAAGCATCAATCAGTACCATCTTCAATTTTCAAGCCAAGGCGAATTCTGAATTTAAAAATGTTCGTCATTAGTACCATAAACAAGTGACGCCGTAAAACAGCTGTCCGTTTCACTGGAGATATTAATTAAAAAGTTTTTTACGCGAAAAAAAATGGACGCCGAACCACGCCTCTGCTCCAATTAAAATTCTAGCCGGATTCATTACGATACTTTATTTTTTAAGTGTTCGTTAACGAATTCTGTCAAAACAAACGTAAATTAATTTGAATATTTTATCAGGAATATCTTTGATGTTAGCTGGCGTCAAGTATTTTAGAAAAGAATGTGGAAAGCAAACGTATTATCTCGGAATTTTATTGTCTGTGGCATTATAATGACATCTCAATGCGATGATCATGAGAATAGGCAAAAATAAAATTAAATAAAATGAGCTGTTTTTATCTTGCCAAGATAGGAACGTAAGTGGAGACGTAAAATTGCAAATTAATATGAATTAAGTAGATAGTTGAACATAATATCCATAATTTAATTATGAGATACCACGATGTATTTTAATATTATCGTAAATTCATCACAAAATAATTTTTCCTCAATGTTCTTTTTTAATGCTTCTAAATGCGTCTATCAATGATTTTATTAAAAACAAAGAATTGTAGCTGTTAAAACTAAAATTGTCTTTAAGAAAAATGCGAGTTTCACAGTGTGGGATGTTAAACAGAACTTTTAAAACTCAATATATTTGTCGTGGATTACATTTTATTTTGACGCTTTGATCCTTGTGTTTGTGTTCAAAAGCTTTAGACGATATATCAATCCTACTTGTTTCAACTGAACGATCTAAGAAAATATACGTGAAGACAGCATGTTTTGATGTAAATTATGTAATCAACATGATCGACTTTGAAAATATTTGAGAGGAAAACGTGTAAAAGCTATTTTAACGAACTTAAAACAAATATCTTACAAGACAAGACTGAACAATTTTTTATGTCACCCAGAAATGTGATTTGCATTGACATTTATGGGATTCGCTACTATTGGACAGATTTTAGCCATTTATGTACCTACCTTTATTACTTACTTTTATTTTTTGTTCTTAGCGGAGTAGTCTACAAGAATAGAGATGTTCTTAGATCCTACCTACTCGTACAATACGGCTCATGAATAGCTGGTGTGAACATAGGCTCTCCAAACTTCCACACATATCCTCTCAGTTACACTCGTGTCATGTCACCATTTGGTTCCTTAAATATGTTATTGCGAACCCTTCTGCGCGAAGTTCGGACCGGCCATGATTAATCGGCCGTATTATACTTGTATTGCTGTTGCATCCTAAAAATACCTTCCCTTCAAAAAATAAAAATACCTCTCAATTTAATAAGGCCATCATCAAAAATAATATGGGTGCCTAATAGCTGCAATAACTGCCGTGGAATATGACAATATAAATGTAGCGAAATAAAAAGAAATAAATATAAGTAAATGAGGTGCAGCAGCAGTGCCACCGATCGTCATGTCACGCGTAACGCACGCCAAGAATTTTAATAACCAATTTGTATTTAACAAATCTGTTTCGAGACAACACGCTGTTTTGGAGTTCCGTAGGTAAATTGTTTAAGGGTCGGCTATAGGCAAATCGTGTTATGGGTTTTGATAAGTTTACATAAAAAATTTAAAGTAGTAGACACGAAAAAAAACGTGTGTTTCACCAGTCAGTGACAAAATCTGATTGAGGATAAACATTGCAGATAATTGTAAAAAAAATTATGAATATCACTAAAAACGTGCAAAAAGTACTGCCGTATTTTGATAACTTTAAGTCAAACTAAAATAAAGACAACAAAGAACAGTTAACTCACAGATTTTTTCTGTTTTCCATAACATTCCTTCTGTTTTGCGTAAAAACTTCGGAAATTTTCGGAATTTTCAAGGTCACAAAAATGTAACATTAACTTGAGGGTGAAAATTTTGAAAATTTCTGAGAAGAAGTTGCGAAACAAAGTCAGGGGTCTCTTTTAAACTCCAGACATAATCTTGCCCAGATCACGTGAGAAGCAACTATTGACATAAATTGGTGTCTGGAATAGTCTTCTGAAGAAAGAACCACACAGTTTGATCAGACCTGTCCAGTTTTGAGTTTCTGAGTTTGCGTAATAGGAAAATAACTATCTAATATGTTATGTGTCCCTCTTACAGAGAAGAGGCCTGTGTCCCAGCAGTGGGAACATTTATAGGCTGATGATGATGATGATTATGTTATGTGTATGGGAAGTAGGTATAATATGAACGATTTAATTTTTTCTAAAATGTGATTCTCCAAATAACTAACTTTTTACCGATGTGAGACTAAATCATAGTTTGCAAATGGTATTTGACTACCCAAAGCGCTCAGCAGTTGCTCTATGTAAAATACAGCAGGCATTCAGCTGCATCCACTTGCAAGCCAACCCCAACATAGTTGGGAAAAGACTAGGTACCTATACTCCGTTTGAAATAAGATTAGACATTTAACTACTTAAACCTTTTTTACAGTTCGTTCAACCGATTTTGACTTCTATTGCGTTGGTGGCATGACAAATGGCAGCTGCAGTAAACATTGGTATTATAACCACTTTTTGATTGAAATGCACGCACAATGGTCCACCTTACGGACTAAGTGCGGAAACTAAACCCTTTAACATAGAACCACTTTTTTTGCTTTTAATGCCATCCTTATGCCTATGGTATAGAAGTCAAAATCGGTTGAACGGACTGTAAAAAAGGTTTGTTTAAATGTCTAATCTTATTTCAAATAGAATATAGACGATGATGAGTAACTATACTCCGTTTGAAATAAGATTAGACATTTAAACAAACCTTTTTTACAGTCCGTTCAACCGATTTTGACTTCTATACCGTAGGCATAAGGATGGCATTAAAAGCAAAAAAAGTGGTTACTAACCAACTGTTTACTGCAGCTGTCATTTGTCATGCCGCCATCGCAATAGAACTCAAAATCGGTTGAACGGACTGTAAAAAAAGGTTTAATTAAATGTTATTTCAGACGGAGTATAGTTTGGGTACGTTGACTTTTGTAAAAAAAAAAGTCATATATTCAGTGGAACAATAGGTAAAGGCTAAATAAATAGATAGAAATCACGTAATATGTACAGAACCACACAAGGAAATAAAATTCACACCTTCCAAGTTTGACGCAAGACCCGGGGACTAAATTACAAATGGCGTCTTCCTCAGCTAATTGAATGTTCCTTGGATAAATCAGAATTAATATGCGCGTTCCGAAACCGGATTGGATTGTTATTGCTCTGTTAGCTCGGCTTTGATGCGTTTGAATAATGGAACGCACGCGCGCTCGTATGTCGCGACCATAGCGATTGCCGCGCTTTTCTTTTCTTTTTTTGAGTGCACAGATAAAAATACCAGGTAGCTAGATTGTTCTTTTTGTATCGTTTGCTAAATTAATGTGCTTGCGTTTGAGTCTGTAGAAGTACCTAATCAATTCTTAATTGGACGTAGATTAGCAAAAAGGACTCAACCCACACTATGGTCAAAAATTAAAAAGGACCTAAAGGTTGGTTCCATTAGGACTTTTTTTATTTTTAACCATAGTGTGGGTTGAGTCCTTTCTACTAATCTACGTCCAATTATTCTCTACGCGTTACTTCCCTCAGATGTAAGAGACCATTAATTAAGTGGTTGACGCTATTATGAAAAGGAGCAGCTTCTTCATCTTTGTAAGCTCAAAAAGATTGATAAGGATGGATTTAACATCCAATTTCCCTTCCTCACTAATTCAGGTTAAGTGGTAACGGTTTTACCCACTCGAAGCTGAAAATATTCGGAAGTATTTTATGACCCTTGTTTTCCTTAACGAATGACGATGTTTACCTGGTTCAGATAATGGTTCTATCATTCTTACATGGGTTTCCTCATATCTAGATCTCCATAAATGAATAATTGACTCACAAACTCCCTGATCGTTTCATAAAGCTTGCACCTACATTTATAATTGACGTAATTAATCTATTCATATTATTCCAAAATAGTTATCACACAGCTCCTCACTAGATCACGAAGGTAATTTGTCACATACACCCAACCAGACGCGTCACGGGCCCAAATGATTTATCGTCGTCCGAACAGACAAAGACTTCTCCAAATAGGCCCCCCTCGAAACGCAAACACTCAATTTGAAGGTAATTACTAAAGGAAAATAACCTCTAAATTGTACGTGCAAAAAGTTTATTTTCCCGCCAAAAAGTTTGACGTTAGCAAACTGTCAACGGGTACGGATGCGTTCGGCTTCGGATACATTCCTCGACTAATTGTATGTATCGCACCGCACAACACATTTGTCAATTGTCGCCCGCCTCCCTTATAACGGAACATAATTAGTTAGTTAACTATTTCTGGAACGCTTTGACGGCTTATTAAGATTTCAAATTGAACACAAACTAGGTGTCATGCCTAACTGATTACTAACCTACGATTTGTTTTCCTGTTTCATCAGGACATTGAAAAATCTGTGTGTCGACGTGACGACAGTCTCGTTTTCCGGACATCAAAAAGCTATCTTTTAAACGGGACCTGGATTAAAGAATTGATTGCTTTTGGTTTGAAATAGATAATTGCTCTTTCAAACATAGTTAAATACTTTTTTACTCTATCGTTAATAAGTAGGTAGGTGTCGTATTAACGAAAAAATATTTTAATAATGTAGTAAACATTACTATAATTTTGTAAAAGGGTAGTCAACTGAAAAGCTGAAAGTTGTGGCATATAGGTAGGTGCTAATAGATGCAATGGTTGTCCAAAAAAAATTTGAAAATGTAAATGTTACCAATTTTCCTGGACCAACCGCCGCGGTTTCTAAATATGTAATATACAATGTGGGGACAACGATACGACAATAATTTTATTCAAAGTTCATAAAATTCAATCAAATAAATCCAATAGTTTAGTGACTAAATACATCACAATAACTGTCAAAGATCGGGAAAACTCTTATTTGGCTCATCATCATCATCATCATCATCAGCCTATAAATGTTCCCACTGCTGGGACACAGGCCTCCTCTCTGTGAGAGGGAGTGGGCCGCAATCCACCACGCGGGCCCAGTGCGGGTTGGTAGATGTCACATGTCTTCGAATTTTCGGTTCTAGGACATGCCGGTTTCCTCACGATGTTTTCCTTCACCGTTTTGAGAGCAGTGGTGATGAAATAATTTACACAAAGTAAAGCGCCTGTCTGGGTTCGAACCTACGACCTACAACTCGTAAGTCGCGGCCGTTACCACTGGGCCACCACTCACACACTCCACAATTTGGCTCATCACTACGATTTAATTAGTTTGAAAAAAGAAAACATTATTTTTAATTTGATCGTTTCAAAATACCTACTTAGTATTGCCAGTACTGTCAAAACCGTTTATAACGACATCGCTTAAAACGACGACGTAGGGGTTATTATTCCTATTACGAAGAAATTTTGAGGTCCCAGCATTTCTGTTTACTTTAACATAGTTTTTGATTATAACGACTATCGGCTATAACAACTGTAATCCGACGGTCTCTTCGAAGTTGTTATAAACGGTTTTGACCGTATTTTCATTTATTGTCCTATTGCTGTCTCGACATTGTATATGAAATTAAGCAACCTTACACTTTCTTTGAATTTAGCGTGATGGCTTCCAAAAACTGTTCATGACGTTCATTAAAGAATGATGCCCATTTTGGTACCGTCCAATAAGCATAATTGATAGCTCTTTATAAACTGAATAGAAGTCACTACGGTGCCTATTTCCAAATCCTTTCAGTTTTAGCAATACCCAATTAGGTTTTTTTTAGATAGTTCATAATTCACTGCCCTTTTTAGCATCATTAGGAATTCTCTTCCTTCTAACAATAAATCTTGGTTTAGCCTCATAAAGCATTCTATGAAAACGAAAACATCTACATCATGTTTCCTTCCCAAATAACTCCAATGTTTACACATGTTACAGCCATCCAAATCTAATTAAAACACAATAATACATTTAAATTGACTCAATCTCGCCACATGTTTAAATTATCACCCAGCTAATCAGTGAGCGTCATTGATCGATTCAACTCGATTTTGGTTTCCCAAGCAGTGCCATCTGTGAACAGGCGCGAGATCGACCGCGGTGACAGACGTAAAAATCGATTCGATACATCGCCTTTTTGTAGAGATGCGCGATTGTTGTGAAAACGAATCGATTAATTTGTGTTCAGGATGGAACGAAGTATCCGATTTTTCATTCGATAACTTTTTTTTGCTGGATGCTTGTGTATTTGGATTAAATTACTTCATCTTCGTTTAGGTTGCTTTTAAATACCGAGTTTTAGATTACTTTACTAATTCCAGCTAGCAAATTATTCAATCTGCCTAGCCTTTTCCCAACTCTGTTGGGTCGGCTTCCAGTCTAACCAGATGCAGCTCAATACCAGTATTTTATATAGAGCGCCTGTCTATCTGACCTCCACAACCCTGTAACTGGGTAATACTATACCACTTGGTAAGACTGGTTGTCAGACTTTTGGGCTTCTGACGACCCGTAACGACTGTCGAAGATCCACGAATGACGGCCGAAACCAAAGTACGGCTTTCCGAGGCACGGAGGAGTCTTGGTATGTAAAGATGGTTACCCATCCACGTACCAATCTCTGCAAGCGTAGCTTAACCTGATAGATCGAACCGTGCTGCTGTTATTAATTAGCCACAATCCAGCAACTTATTGCAATAGTTATTAATAAGTTAATTTTAGCACCCTATTTAAAAAAATGGTCAATTCAAGATCACTCAGCGAGCTATGGAATCGGCTATGCTTGAAATCTCTGAGGGATCGAATCGGGGACGAGGTGACCCGGCAGAGAACTAAAGTTGTCTACGTAGCTCACAGAATAAGCAAGCTGAAGTGGCAATGAGCGAGCCATATTAGCCGTAGAACCGATGACCGTTGGGGTAGACGTTCTTGAGTGGAGACCGCGAACCAGCAAACGTAAGGTAGGACGCCCTCAGGCTAGGTGGAGCGACGATCTTCGCAGGGTGGCTGGTAGCAGCTGGATGAGAGTTGCCGAAAATCGAGTTGAATTGCGTGCAATAGGAGAAGCCTGTCCAGCAGTGGACTGCTGTAGGGCGATTATAAACAGCCCATTTATAAGTAATCTACAGCCTAAAATATGTTTTTTTTTTAAATATTGACTTAAAGGCCGCAGTACCCAGGTCATTTATAAATTAAAAATTAATTCCCAAAAAAACCTGTCTTTGGATTTTACTTAAACAAAATCAACCCTCATTTGTGATTAGATTATTATTATTAATTTTTTCATTCAGTAAAGTAGTAAACATACATTTGTAAATTTAAATTGATGCTATTATAAACTCATTGGAAATGATTTATTACATTATTATTTATTACGTTTTTAATACAGTCATATAGGTACGGTCGATCATGATAGTTTTCTAAGTTTACAACTATTTTCCAGTTATTGAAGGGTTTCTGTCGTCGGGCAGTAACAGTTGTTGACCCAAGTAAGTGATAAAAATAGAATAAACACCGATGAACCTGCCAACAACTTACTGCAAACCACTGCAGTTATTAATTAAGATTTTACATCAAATCAAAGGAAAAACATTTTTTTTTAAACGTAAAAATTTATAAGAAAATAGAATTGATTCTAGTTACCCCTTCCAAAGTGTACTCTCGTATGGAGAAATATCTCAAAAATAATGCCAAATATATTTTACCATCGTACAAATTTCATTGGGTGCACCCCTAGCCTGTTTTTTTAATCCGCTGCCTTTACACGAACACACCGCAACGAATCCGAACTCCGGGCATCAATTAGTGAATGCTCTCACAACATCGCGTTCAGTTTTTTCAAAAACATACGCTTTGGAACCGATACAAAACAAAACTAGGAAGGAACGAGATCGTTTGCTGGAGGTGGCGAAAAAAATAAAAATAGGCATAGACACCCCGGAAATCGTTACAGCGTTTTGATTGCGAACGTTTGTGATCCGTTCGATTTGATTGAAAAAATATCCGTTTTGGCTATGCTTGTGAAATGGAAGCGTTGATGATTCTTTTATTTATGCTCTAATTTTGCATGAGCTTTGAGCACGAACCTGAGCACAAAATGATGAGTTTGTGGAACAGAACATCATCATCATCATCATTTCAGCCGAAAGACGTCCACTGCTAAACATAGGCCTCCCCCAAGTACCGCCACTTCGACCGATTCTGTGCTTTCCGCATCCAACGGATTCCTGCGGCCTTCACAAGGTCATCGGTCCATCTTGTGGGAGGCCTTCCAACGCTACGTCTTCCGGTACGCGGTCGCCACTCCAGAACCTTTCGGCCCCATCGGCCATCCGTTCTGCGAGCAATGTGCCCTGCCCATTGCCACTTAAGTTTGGCAATTCTTCGGGCTATGTCGGTTACCTTGGTTCTCCTGCGGATCTCCTCATTTCTGATTCGATCACGTAGGGAAACTCCAAGCATAACCCTCTCCATTGCCCTTTGTGTGACTTTTAGCGTTCTCATAAGGCCCATTGTGAGCAGAACAAAACAAAAATACCACCAAGTTACCTCTAATTTTCACTCATTCTTGATTTGTACTCATTATAACGACTAATTAAATAAAAAAATATACTTAATTAATTTTATAAATGCATGACGAAAATAATTGAGCAGGCATTTTATTTTTGGCTTTATTACGAGTTCAAGCTGCACGTTGCAGGAACTTCAAGCATATAACCGACTTCAACCTTCTTAGCGACATCTATGAATGATCAGTAGCAAACATGACACAACAAGTGATCAATGAAGTAGAGACTACGAGTGCGACTACGGGCCTGCCGCAGTTACCGCAGCCTCAAATATAGTGGTAACGGTATTCATTCAACCAGAAGTGATAGATGGCGCTATTGTTTAATTATTTTAGCTTAGGCATAATACAGCACTAACAACACAGTACTCTACCTGCAGTAGATAATCAAAAGTTTTAGCTTAGTATTACTATTTCTTCAACACGATGCAAATAAAATGGTATATTACAGCTGAAATAGATATTTTTATATCAATAATAAAAAAATAAAAAATACCTCACCAAAGACAATAAAAGAACGTCACAGCAGATAATGTTTAAAAAAAAAGACACAAGCATCCATTAAGGCCGCATTTCCTGAGAATTTCGCGCGCAGCGGGCTTGACTGACAGCAATGGCTAATTGGGTTCAGCTAACATCATCAGCTTACATCGTCACCCGGCTTTATCGTCCTTTAGCAGAAGAATATTGGAACAGCTGATCATGTTCTAAAGCTGGACTTTTTCACCTAGGTAGGACACGGGTTACCAAAAAAGTATCCTGGGGACTGACTTAAGCTTTAGTTTTCTATGGCCCACTAACTCGGAGTAACAGCTAACTCAGGGTTAATTCAATATTGGATTAACCCTGAGTTATCTGTTAACTCCGAGTAATTATTATTAGCTAACCCATGAACGCGCAAGTGGGCCTAAGAAAGCGGACAACAATCACACAATAACGGCTGTCCAATTATAGAGCGTTTTTGACATTAAGATGTCAAAAACGCTCTATAATTCTGACGGCCGCTATAGTATGCCGGAACCGTTTTCCTAAAAAACCCTAGCAATAAATAAGGGTTGATTTATTTAATCACGTTTTAATAGTTGATTATTATTTATGCTGTTGTTTGTAAAGATAGATACATTATTTTCATGTCCATAGTACCTACTCTTGTTCTTTGTTTTTATATTGTTTGAGCCCATTAGGTGGCCACGTTGATTGCGGCATCAGTGGTCCTCTTTAGGTCATCCGAGGTGCAGGTGAACGGGCACTTAGGACACTGCAAGTGGGGCATGGTTTAATCAGAAGCACCGCACTCGCACTGGGTGTTGGATGAGTCAGTAATCCCCTACTTCGACAAATTAAAGGGTAATAATACGTCCATGTGAAGAATAACTATCTAGAGTATCAAAGAAGAGCATTACTATCTAGAGGAACATCATCGTCTATCCGTCTATGAAAATAATTGATTAATTGGTTCACTTCCAATTCTTAGGTATTGAAACTGATAACAAGAACCATCTCTCTGTTGTGCAACTAGACATCTCGCCACAATTTTTCTGCCCATGGGAGGAAATTTCTGCAACAGGAAAAAAAAAATTGATGACCTTGGACGCAGTAAGTCCAGAAAATTGTTTCTCTCCCTCTCCCTTCAAAATTTATAGTATACTTACTTGTTTATGGATTTTTTTACCCAAATTATTTTTTTCTCTTCTATGAATCACAAGATTTCAAAAATCCCACGGCGAGTAAAACACTTACTCGATGTAACTGAAACAGAAATAGACCACATTTTAGCTTATCTCAAGATTGCCTATTAACAGTAAATCGTCTGAATTCTCTAATAAGCATAACAATAGGAAACTTAATCAACGTTAACAAAAAACAAACAAAAACAATTAGAGAAATCACTAGACCTTATCGATTGATCATTAGTATCATTACTATCACGAAAAAATGCCATAGTAAATCCAACTTAAACTTTGAAGGAATTAAGTTTAATTTAGATAGAGATGTATTTAAAGGATTTACGTATGTAGCTGCCCACTTAAGATCAAGGATAATTTATGTAGGTACTTAGTCATTAGAGAATTAAAATCTACTTTTAGAATGGAAGGGTTTATTTCTGTCTGCACAATAGCCAGCTTTATTCATTGACATGAAAGAAACAAAAGAATTCCAAAATACTTAAAAACCATAAAAAAAAATCATCGACGATGGTTCTCAAACAATCCTAGTGTGAAGAACATCAGTCAGTAGTCGTAGACGCAGTTCTAGCTAAACTAGACGGGCCATCATCATCAGCCTATAAATGTTCCCACTGCTGAGACGCAGGCCTCCTCTCTGTGAGAGGGAGTGGGCTGTAATCCACCACGCGGGCCCAGTGCAGGTTGATAGATGTCACATGTCTTCGAATTTTCGGTTCTAGGACATGCCGGTTTCCTCACGATGTTTTCCTTCACCGTTTTGATGGGCCAACGCAGCTAAAATTCAAACGTACTTACCTACTCTAAAACTTGACAGTTGTCTAACTAATGTACATAACAGTGCGCGCCAAGAAAAAAGGCCGGCGGAAAATTGAGGAACTACATTTTTTTTAATGCAATTAAACGACATAGACACTAGCGTCGCGTCAAAAGGACTTCAATAATAGTGCGGACCACAAATTTGAAGTAGCGGACTCTAGATAGGAAATTAGGAAGCGAGAACCTTAATACCGTACAATTATTTAACTTAATTAGGTGTTGCAATTAGCAGATAAGTATGTAGGTATATATGTTGTTTTATTTATGTTCTCTGCGACCAGCGCTCGGTGTGGCAACACGCCGTGTTCGGGTTCGCGACAAGTCAATCGTCATCCTGAGGATGCCTCGTTGAGAGGTGAAACACGTGTCGATTTCTTGCAGGGTTTATGCCTTTTTAGGAATCATCATCATCATCATTTCAGCCGAAAGACATCCACTGCTGGACATACCCCCCCCAAGCACCTCCACTTCGACCGATTCTGTGCTTTCCGCATCCAGCGGATTCCTGCGGCCTTCACAAGGTCATCGGTCCATCTTGTGGGAGGCCTTCCAACGCTACGTCTTCCGGTACGCGGTCGCCATTCCAAAACCTTTCGGCCTCATCGGCCATCCGTTCTGCAATGTGCCCTGCCCATTGCCACTTATGTTTGGCAATTCTTCGGGTTATGTATGTATGTGTGTGTGTATTTTCTTTAGGAATAGCTAAGAGGAACAGGTTACTAAATATATCCACGTCTATTGTATTTTAGTATCGATTTCCGCAAGGTCACGCCTGAATCAATTAACTCAGTATGTAGATCATTTGAAAATTGTGTTAAAAACTATGAGACGTCTCTTAACATAACATCACGCCTGTATTCCTCGAAGGGGGTTAGGCAGAGGTACACCTATAGTGCACCCACATTTCGCCAGTTATGTTTAAGTCCCGAGCCTATACCGGGCACAAATCCGGACTCCGAGCTACTACTGAGACATACTAGTTGGGAAAACCCAATAACTCTTTGACCGACCCGGGAATCAAACCCAAGACCTCATGCTCAGCAGCAGGTATCTTGTTACACTATCACTACATAATATAAAAACAGTCCCCCGCCGCGTCCGTCAGTCTGAACGCGATAAACTCAAAAACTACTGAACGGATTTTCAGACTGTTTTCACCAATGGACGGAGTGATTCATGAGGAAGGTTTGGGTATATAATTCATTAAAAGTTTTGTGTAAATTTGCTGAAAAATATGACGATGACTGTTGAAGATGTCGGAAAAAATCATGTCGA
Organism: Agrochola lychnidis; assembly: GCA_963680765.1. Classification (NCBI taxonomy): domain Eukaryota; kingdom Metazoa; phylum Arthropoda; class Insecta; order Lepidoptera; family Noctuidae; genus Agrochola; species Agrochola lychnidis. The sequence continues at coordinate 7,213,451 of OY796869.1, read as the reverse complement.
CTGGGACCTTAAACCAATAGAGTTATATGAAAACTATTTATGTATACGGGATTATTCTTCTTAAAAAGATCTATTAAGAGCCTATACAACCTCAGCTCAAATTCACTTTTTATCTCGCTCGCACCATACTGCTCGCGGACTGAGTGAGAGCGAGACAGAGTGGGGTGCTAGCGGCTCCGAGGCGCCAATAATTTAGGTAATTGCTTTTTACGGCGAAAATAAAGGTAACTTAAAAAAAATAAAAAACATAGTCGCTGCTTTATAGTTAGTTCAATTATTATGCAAAGTTTCAAGATCTAATTTGAAGTATTTTTTGAATACCAGCGGTTTATTGTTCGGTTTGGAGGTAACTTTGGAATTTTTTTCTATCGAGAAAATTTTATGGAATCGTGTTTTCGTCTAACATAGTACTTAACATTAATCCTTAACTTTAACATATATTTATTTCAAAATTAATGCTGCAGTATTTTCGATATAACGGAGGATCATGTTAAGCCATTTGAGGCAAGGTATAGGCCCTTAAACTGTAGCAACGCTTTATGTCTATCTGCATTTTTCATTTCTCTCTGGACCCAATTTTGAAGTCTACGCAGACGAAGTCGCAGGCAGCAGTTATAATCTACAAAACGTTAAAAAAAAACACCACGGTAATCAACGCGTTGATGTCTTTTACTCCACGGTGTCGGTAAATTGCGTTACAGTGTCGCGAAATCAATGGTTTAGTCACATCTCAAAAATGCAGTTTTCACTTTAAAAAACCCTGTCCAATCCGAAAGGGGCACATAGGTATTGCAATGACATCACCAAAAAGTAATAAAAATTATTAATATTACTGAAAATAAAAATACTACTACTACTAACCGTAGTAAATAGGAGCTCGTGGCTAAGTACTAACAGCCACTCGGGTCAAACTGTCAGGTTAAGCTACGTTTGCCGGGGTTGGTCCGTGGATGGGTGACCATTTCTACAGACCGAGACTCCTCCGTGCCTCGGAAAGCACGTTAAGCCGTTGGTCCCGGCTGTCATTCGTGGATCTATGACAGTCGTTACGGGTCGTCAGAAGCCCGAAAGTCTGACAACCAGTCTTACCAAGGGGTATCGTATTACCCAGTTACTGGGTTGAGGAGGTCAGATAGGCAGTCGCTCCATGTAAAATACTGGTAATCAGCTGCATCCGGTTAGACTGGAAGCCGACCCCAATATAGTTGGGAAAAGGCTAGGCAGATAGATAGATTACTGAAAATAAAAAGCTATTTAAAATTCACATTTTTAGTACCAAAATTACCAAAAAAAAAAACAAAGTTAAAAATTACCCAAATCCATGAAAAACTCGTGCATTTTCAACAGGGGTCATAAAATTATGACTTTTAGACACCCGCCAAACGACGGCCGCCCGCGCCTAATGTAACCCGATAAAATTCCCCACAGTGAAAAAAAATGTGGCGATTTTTAAAATTCTTTTTTTCTGAATATTTCCACATAAATAAATTCTCAGTACGATACCTCACAAGGCCACAACACCCTCATGGATCGGACAGGGTTTTTTTACATGTTGTATAAATATTCTCGTATTGTGATCTAATACTGACTTCATCCATAACTGTAGGTAAACGCAATTATTGCAATAACTGGTATTTTGAATTATGTTTATTAAATCTGAATAATCAAGTCACGATAGTGATTATGATTACCTCAGCTGTGGGAAGTAAATGCTACTGATGTAGAGCTGAGTAGAAAATAAGATTAATTAATTATTTAAAAAAACAAAAAACACGACTGCAAATACAAATAACTGAAAAGAGAAGAACAAAGCACTGAACTTTGTTTTTTGTAAGGAATACCTTACAAAAAACAAAGTTCAGTGCATAACCATAAATATGTATACAAAATTTACACCATATTTATGGTTATTGGTTTGTCCCCGCCTGCACTCTCCCTCTCTCTGCGACACACTCACAATCTCTCACTCTCACTGACTCTGCGTTCAGCGCTCGGTGTGGCAACACACCGTGTTCGAGTGACAAGTCAATCGTCATCCTGAAGATGCCTTGTTGAGAGGTGAAACACATGTCGATTTCTTTCAAGGTTTTTATGGCTCTTTAGAAATAGCTAAGCGGGACAGTTTACTAAATATATCCACGTCTATTGTCTTTTATTAACCGACTTCCAAAAAGGAGGAGGTTATATGTTCGTCGCGTATATTTGTTTTTTTTTTTTTAAATTATGTATGTCCACCGATTTCTCCGTCAATTGTGGACCGATTTTGAAAATTCTTTTTTTTGATACCAATATTAAAGTAATTTATTTTAAAAAATGCCTTCCCCTCAATTTTTTGTATTTGCAGATGCAATATATAAATATTATACTATATATTACACATAGTATTATATTATCTGTGATATTAGTATGTCACTCCCACAATTAAGACAAATCCAACGACAACTCATATGTTAAAATCCATCAAGCTGTTTAAGCTACAGAGCGTGCCAAAGAAATAGACATACATACATACACACTCTCGAAAAACATTACCCTCCTTCTGGGTCAGTCGAGTAAAAATAGACAAAAAGGACGGTACCTTCTTATCCATCTATTGCCAGTTTCTTTGCCAAGCCAGGTTTACCTAAAATGTGTAATTTTTTCCTCAAGGGCAATAACGGTTTCATTCGTAGATCTTTGGCAGCCGTTACGGGTAGTCAGAAGCCTAAAAGACTTACCAAGGGGTATCGTACTACCCAGTAACAAGGTTGTAGAGGCATACCGATTGAGGATTTTAGTCGTAAAGGTAAAGGTAGAGACATGCATAAAGTTATCTCTCAAGATTAATTGATTGAAGACAAAAGACCTTCAGGGCTGTAGCATTGTGGGGCAATGCCCTACCTTAAAACACCAATGCCTTACCTTAAAAAAACCCAAGTATTCTAAATATCAACTAATAATAAGCAAAGTACTGTGAAGCTATAAGTTATTGACATACAGCATCTTACAATCACAATAAAATAATTCTTTATTCTGAATCTTATTCGAATTCAGTTATTTAAAGAAAGACTTTTCACTCCTCTTGCTCAAAAAGACCGTCATTGTAGAGTACCAGAGCGGGGAAAATATAGCATTTCTTGCTCTAGGAGAAAAAGTTTTTTTTTTTTTAATTTTTGTCTGTTCCAACGAGCCTTGAAAAACGAAAAAAGCCTTTATTCTTATGTAGAATAATCATGATCATGGACTCGACTTACTCGTATTACTGATTCACAGAAAAAGAAGAACATTTTATTTTTGAAAATGGAACTAAATGCGGCTATGTCTTCGGTAGACTGGCGCGAAATCTTTAGATTTTTTTCTAATTACGAATTGAATTGGTGACCGTAATATAATTTACAACAGTGAAAATGTCATTATCTAGTGAGAACATCTTCACAGAGGACTGAAATTAAGTTCCCGGAAAAAACATCTCGTTAAATATCCAGAATTGTACAAATTGTACATTTAAATAAAATAAACTATTTAATATTGTATTGGATTATTTTATTTTCTCGCAATCGTAGTGAAAAGTAGAGAGTAAACACACGGCGCTAAAACCCATTTTAATTCGATTTCTATCTACTCCCTCGCTAAAGCTCGGGAGTAAAACTACCTCGTTACAATGGGTTATTTTAACTCCTTGTATAACAATCTACTATTACATTGAGTAGGTATGTTTGGACATGATTGGAGAAATAATAATTTATGTCAGAATAAATTATTTTTTTTATATCAGCCCTGACAATTAAGAGCGTTTATTCTGAAAGTGCGCAACGTCGCAAATATTTCGATGTTTTGATTAATTTGGCTATATTACTGTATGGAAATAAGAAATGTGGCTAACTAGTTCCCTAGAATATTAATAATGAATTGCAATTGTAACATTGAATTTGATGATGTAACAATTTTAGGTGTAAAAAGGCATTTGAAAAGTTTCCAAATACTTTTTTTACATCTGAAACTAAATATTCGGTGTTACTATAATAATGATTGCATTTCATAATCAATATTTTGGTTCCCTAGTTAGCCACATTTCTTAATTCCATAAAGGAATATTGCCAAATTAATAAAAATATGTAAATATTTGATAGTTATTTACGACGTTGCCAAGTTTTAGGATTAACCCTTTTATGTATTAACTGACTCACACATTACAAATATCAGTCAAGAATGTCAAAAATCAATTGACCAGAACAGATCAACATTTTAACTTCCGCCCTACCTGTAACGACAGCTTACCTTAAATTCAAGTCTACCTACGACCCCTGAACACCTTACAAAAAGAAGGCAGCTAATCGATATAGGTAAGTAGCTATACCTATTCCCTGCATGCATAGCTAGTATTGCCAAACTTAAGTGGCAATGGGCAGGGCACATTGCTCGCAGAACGGATGGCCGATGGGGTCGAAAGGTTCTGGAGTGGCGACCACGTACCGGAAGACGTAGCGTTGGAAGGCCTCCCACAAGATGGACCGATGACCTTGTGAAGGCCGCAGGAATCCGCTGGATGCGGAAAGCACAGAATCGGTCGAAGTGGCGGTGCTTGGGGGAGGCCTATGTCCAGCAGTGGACGTCTTTCGGCTGAAATGATGATGATGATGATAGCTAGTAAGTAGGTTTCATTTTAATTATGTAAGGAGATTTGTACATGTCAAAAATAATTTATGTTTTAAAACTAGATGAGTTCGGTGTTTGCTATCCGACTACTATGAGAAGAAAGACCGCAACAAACTCAGAGGTCACAGTCTCTTTTAAGTCCAGACATAATCTTGGTCAGATCCTGTGAGGACCATATAGATAATGTTGGGTTAGTAACTATAGTAACCCAACATTATCTATATGGTCCTATACTATTAGGATAAGAAAAATAAATTAAAAGAGTAAGTAAACGTACGGCCGTACCAGCGTGCAGCGCTGCGACACTTATTTCATCATGCTGAGATATGAGACTTGGCCTGGTACACACGGCTACGCATCAAGCTATACATTTCCAGTATAAGCTGACCTCGCATTGTAAGACAATCCTATACAATACGAGATCAGCTTAAACTGAAAATGTATAGCTTGATGTGTAGCCGGATGTACAGGACTTTCTGCTTTAATTATTATTTTACTTTGTTTTTTTTTATTTTATTTATGTTTCTATGAGTGTGTTGAGTTTAATTTGTGATCTCCTGTGCGAGTCCCAATAATCATTTTTCATTATTTTACGGTCTAAGTATTCAGTACATACTATGACATCGATAAATATTAAACGCATTGTCACATCACTAAACGCAATTTAAACCGAGATCAACTACAATTTGCACCTGGACATGTTTTATGCAAATTAAACAGCATTGCTATCTACCGTCTGTTTAAATACAACCTGTAAGGGCAACGTTAATAATTCTTAGTAAATCAATTGAAAAAAAAAAACCGGCCAAGTGCGTGTCGGACCACGCACAATGAAGGGTTCCGTAGTTGGAATGAATTTATCCCAAAAACAAACTTAACTTTGTAGTTGAAAAATATGTTCTCCCATACGGAATGTATGGGAAAACATTTTTTGCAACTGCAAAGTTAAGTTGGTCGATTATTACTCGTTAACTTGTAAAGCTAACTTAGCTGTGATAGTTTTCCTTTTAATTTCGTTATATAAACTACTGTTGTGATTTTTTTCACATTCCCAAAACCTACCATTTAGCCGGCAGGGGGGGGGACACTTGACTTTAACAAAAATTAGCACTTTAAAGCTTAATATTTCGCAAACGGATCCCTAAATCCAAAAATGGTTTTCACAAACTCACAATGTTTTTGAAGGACCTTTCCAATGATACCCCTCACTATGGGTTAAAAAAAATAAAAATAAAACATCACCAATTTACGTGTATGAGAGGTACCCTAAAAAAAAATGATTTTCATAATTTTGTTTTACCACTTTGTTGGCGTAAGTAATATGTATACCTATGCCAAATTACAGCTTTCTAGTACTAAGGGTCTCGGAGCTAGACCCCGGACAGACAGACAGACAGACAGACAGACAGATAGACAGACAGACAGACGGACATGACGAAACTATAAGGGTTCCATGTTTACTACGGAACCCTAAAAACGATCATAATTTTATACTTGCTATTAGAAGACCTGCAGCGAGGTTTAAACCTCGACCTAAGAATATGGATAAGGAAAAGCCTAACGTAGGTATCAAATTTTCACGCCTGTATTCTCGAAGGGTGGGCAGAGGTGTACTACACCTACATGACATGGCGAAAGTTATGATACGTCTAACTCCCTTGTATTACGTAGATAATAGGTTTGCCTAGTTCGGTTTAGCTCGAAATAGGTAGACCTACCTACCGATTTTTATAAAAACAAGTGAAACAGAGGGTAATTGAAAAGCTTTTGTTGATTTAGGTAGGTACCTAGTGCCTGAACAATATGGAAATGGCTATAATTATTTACGGCTCTAAATATATACAGCCATTTTCATGTAAAAATTGTTTTAGTATAGAGTCTAGACATAAATAGTAGGATAAAAGGAAAATGCAAAAAAAAATTAACTAACAAGCGTCCCAAATTATAACAATTAAATGAAAGTCAAAGGCTAAACACTTTCTAAAACAGTGTATCTAATGTAAACCTTTCGTGAGGATCGACCTTCATCTTGACCTTACTAAAACAATCACCAACTATCTCACTATCACTGAATTAAAAGACAATTAGCTACGCGGATATTTTTTTAACTTAGAAAAAATGTGAAGGGAATTTGCGCGTTGAGTAATCGGTATATCACAATTAATCGACATGGCTAACTGTTAAGACGTCTTTGCCCATTTAATTCTATTAAACAAGTTACTTTGTCTTTGATCGTGATTTAAAAAGTGATTATTGTCTTTGCTATCCCGGAAAGGGATAGTGCGGTGGTAGTTCTGTATTTAAAATTTTTGGTGTAGTATGTTCGATATTTTGAAAGAACATTTAAAAATAAAATGGCGCCAATACTTAGCAGCATCGTTAGGTAAGTGTTCTTTTAATCATTATATTTAGTACCTTACATTAAGTACCTTATCTTTAATTAGCTTCTGCCCGCGACTTCGTCCGCGTGAAATTTCTTGTTTTAACATAAAATATATCTTATATGGGTCCTATGTAGGGTTGCCAGATTTTTTTTATTCTTTATGGGACAAATGCTCAATATTGTTTAAAAAAACGGAATTTCCTATTTTTCCCGGGACAAATAAAAAACTGCCTCGTTGGTCTAGTGGTCGCAAGTCAGTCAAGTCGCTACTGCTGAGCATAAGGTCCTGGGTTCGATTCCCGGGTCGGGCAAAGTGTTATTGGGTTTTTCTATCTGGAATTTCTCAGTAGCAGCCCGGAGTCTGGATTTGTGCCCGGTTGATGGCAATAGGCTCGCCCCCTATTACATGGGACTTGAAACATAACTAGCGAAATGTGGGTGTACCTACTACAGGTACACCTCTGCCCAACCCTTCGGGGAAACAAGGCGTGATGTTATGTTATGTATTTTACGTTCTTATTATTTATTTATTGCTACTTATAGTTTAAAGAAGATCCGAGAAACTTGCATTTTAATTCGATTTAACATAATCATTTGTAAAATTCAACGCAGTTATTGTTAAAGTCATAGTTGAAAATGGTCAGTATGTAATTCACTCTTTATCAAATCGGGGGTACATATTTGTTACGCACATCAGTCCATTTGAAGACCATCTGCGAAAAAGCCCTTTCACAGAGTGATGTTATGTTATATCCTATAGCTGTGCCCCGTTACTTCGTTTTCGCTTAGCGTTCATTATTTTTGTTTGGCTCCAACTGAATTTAAAAACAGGCCAAGTGCGAGTCGGACTCGCACACGAAGGGTTCCGTACAACCGTACAATATTTAGCAAGAAAACGCCGAAAATACTTGTTTCTTGTATGAGGACCCCTTTTATTTTTAACTAAATTTTATTTTGGTAACCCTAAAAATATGTAGGGTTAAATATTGTACGGTGGTACGGAACCCTTCGTGTGTGAGTTACCGAGAAACCATAAACTTCTGTATATTATATACCACATGATATACAGAAGTTTCAAATTCTAAACTTGAGTAGTTATTGCGATAGAGCTCATACAAAAATGGTCTTAACACAATGGTCTTACAGCCCCTATGTCTTCATATTAGAAGATGATAAAAATAAATATTTAAACTCTACTCGATGTATTCTAGACAATGATACCCCACATGCCAAGGCAAGACAAATGTTTTTTCCAAAATCAAAAGTTGTATGGGGACCCTCTTAAATTTTCGATTGAATTAAATTTTATAATTTTTGGTTATAGCAGCAATAGAAATTATAGAAATAAATAATCTGTGAAAATGTCAACTGTGGACGAGTCATGAGATACAGCCCGCTTATAGACAAACGGACGGACGGCGGACAGCGGAGACATATTAATAGGGTTCCGTTAGGTACCCTTACCCTTCGACCCTAACCCTAATTAGGAACAAATACTTGGATAACTAATTATACATATTATGTTAATAACGTATTCTGTTTAAAATCATTTACTTATCTGCTAGACCGACTACAGAATGCAGACTAAAATGTAATATTAATATGTACATAAGTAAATATTATATTTCTTAGGCATTTTAGCATAAACCTAGTGCCATATTATTAAAACGATGAATAGTCCCTGACTGAGCCTTCGCTAACGCTTCGCTAGTAGAAAATCTGAAAAATCGAAATTATAGAAAATTAAATCTGTACCCCAGTTGCGTAACACACTTACTGTCACAATCCGAAGGATTTTGAAGGAAATTCCCAATCCATTGCTTCAACGTTTGAAAAATTTGTCTGCTCAACAACGTAAATCACGCAATGAATGTTGTCGAACTGTCAAAATGAAAGGCATTGCAATCGTAAGTGTGTTACGCAATTACCCCGCTGTTTGACCAAAATAAAAATTAAATAAAATGAATCGAGTAAAATTAAATGATTTGTGTTTTGAAACTATTCTAGGTTCCGAATTAAAGTAGGTAGGTACCAAGCCAAGAAAAAGCTACAACAAAATTTAATTAAAATCGTATACGCTACGTCGTAGTAGAACAAAAAAACGACTTTTTATTGATACGTAGGTAATAATGTTAACAATACGGTTGACAATACAAAGCAGGAATGTAGTTGTATTATAAATATAATATAATTAGGTACACGCACACATCGACCTTGTAAATAATTATTATAACTATTAGAATTAATCAGTGGTTCCCAAGCCTAGGGCCGCGGCCCAGACCTTTAAAGAGCTTTTAAAAGTGTCGCTGGTCACGTACCTAATCTAAACCATGAAAGGTAATGGTGCCGATTCCCTTGTTCACAAACTAAACTAAATTTAAGTTCAGTGCATCATTTTCTTTCTATTTCATTAAGAAAAGGACAGAAGATAAATTTTAGTTTAGTCCTGTCAAATTAATCAGCGTCTATCACTACTCCATACAAGTTTAGATGTGATTAAAAACTTGCCCACTAAAATTACGTCAATTTACGTCAAGCGCTGATTAATTTGACAGGACTAAACTAAAATTTATCTTCTGTCCTTTTCTTAATGAAATAGAAAGAAAAATATGCACTGAACTTACATTTAGTTTAGTTTGCGAACAAGGGAATCGGCACCAATATCGAGATCGGAACTTTAACATTTTTTGCATAACTTTTCCTAGGCACAAGCCTTTTCATCCAACCTAAGGCAACATTGCAACCTGAAGGCCAATTGTAAATAAAGTCTCCATGGAGTGTCTTACCCGTTCTTCTCCATAGGTAACCACTACGCTTTGGAATGGGTAACTACAGTGCGTTCATTATAACTTGTCCCGTGACGCGATTGATAGCACTGTTTTGTCAGTCACCATTTTGAACTCTATTATTATTTAAAACTAGCTTCTGCCTGCGACTTCGTTCGCATGGAAATCATAAGACATCACAATATACTACAATAACAGCCACATTTTTATAAAACTTCCCTGTATACTACGTTTGTAGTTTTATTCTCAGCAGCCAAAATGTACAGAGAGTCAGGAATGGTGACTCGGGAGCAAGCGACGTAACAGTTGTCCGTGTGAGAAGCAGCTTATCTTGAGGTCGACACTCGCAGCCTTCAGCCTTCAGTGTCGGCCCCTGTGACTTGTTGATCGCAAAGCATACACTCCCAGAGAACTGCACGCGCTTTAACTGGTAATTATGGGGAATTTGTACTTTATACGCGCTATAAACACTGTCTCGCCATCGCCACAACCTGTTAGAATTTCCACCTCGATGACGTTTCTCTGCAAAGACATGACTTTGAGCTGGTTTCCGTTACACAGATATACAACCGGAAGTCCACTTGCCATTTAATGCTGAAATGAACCTTTTTGGCGCAGCCGTGAGGCACACACTATTGTTTTAAAAACACTATTTTTTATTTCCACTGTAATTTGTGTTTTGTGTTTCGCGAACTGTGTCCAAAATGTTTTTTCTTTCTTTCTTTCTATTTGTGAATTGAGAAATTCTACGGGGCAATATGTGGCATTAATGGAGGTGTATATCACTTCACTCCCTTCAATTTGTGAGAGAATACTGTGGTTGATCGCTGTAGCTTGATCATCTTCGGAGTTAAAACGGAAACACGCCTAAGAATTCTCTTGGTACGGTATCTGACTGATATCCCCGTATATCAGACGAATAAGATCTTCTAAAGTGGGATCTACTCTACCAAGAGTCTCTGGTAGAGTGCTTTCACCAACTTTTAGAAGAACATCGGAGAATTCTTGAGCATTTGAATTATCGCCAAGCCGAGCTCGTATGATGATGGTCAAGCGCAGTTTATGAACTCTCGACCATAGAGTCGACCTTTTCAACGAAGTATTCACTTTTTTTGTCAAAACTGTGACACCACCCATCATATCTTGGTTTCTGCGGATGTCCTGCAGGGTTCTGTTTACAGTTTCCACTGCTTTCCTTTTTGCCATAACGCATTCATCCCATACGACGAAGCGCAATCCCCTAAGCACACATCCCTTGTTACTATTGCGTGACACCCCACAAACAGGCGTTTCGTTGCTCTCTAAATCGATGGGAATCTTAAATATGACGTGCGCTGTTTTGCCACCAGGAAGCAGTGTGACAGCGATTCCAGAAGATCCACACGCATATGTACATATTTTAAAATCGCTAGGACAAATCTGCTGTCAAAATCTGTAAAAAAACATTTTATTCCTACAGTCTTTTGCTCTAAAATGATCAGAATACAACCTTGAATGTTTTGTGACTGTAAAGTACTTGTAACTTAGTAGTTTCCCATAGCTTACGAAGTTTTCCATTTTTTGTGAATTAATACATTCTATGAACTATTACATACACAATCCAAAAAAAAAATCGTTTTACAAAAAGAGTTTAAAAAAACAAAAACAGATGTAAATCGAACTTACTACCCCGGGCGGCCTACCACCAGCTCATAAAGCAGTATTATTTTAATGTTACTTCAGTGGGAGAAAGAGATGGAGCTATACATCCTGTAGAGCTTCATCTCTTTCCCACACTGAAGTAAACTAAAGTAATATTAAAATAATACTGCTTTTGAGCTGGTGGTAGGTCCTCAGGACTTCAAATCATTCGTCCAACCGCTTACTTATTCGCTTTGTTTAAAGTTAGCTAAAATAGCCGTTCCTATATAAAAGGTAGCGTGATGATAATCATTTAAAAAGTTAAATCGGTAACTACCTATCTACAATATCCCAACCTTTTGGCGCGTCCTTTTACAATTTGCAGAGAAAAATACGAACATGATGTAATATTGCTCATCCCCCATAGCAAATAGCGTGATAGTTTATGCCCTACGGTTGGTACAGACAAACATTCTGAAAACTTTATTTTCCGCATAAGAATCGATCCCATACCTCGTAGCAATAACTTTCTTTAAAATAAAAAAACTTCGTTACGATTTTATTATATCTATAGATTATAGGAACATAATAAAAATAAAAAAAAATCGTATAACAAAATGTGAAAAAAAGAAAAAAAAACTGCAGGTGGGAATCGAACTTACAACCCCATGTTTGCAAAGCAACCGCCCAACCGTTGAGCTAATTACTTTGTTGAAACCTGTCTAAAATAGCCGTTCCTATATATTTCTTGATTGACTGCTTAGTTCCATAAAGGTATAGCGTGATGATAATCATTTAAAAAGTTAAATCGAAAACCATCTACAATATCCTAAAATTTTGGCGCGTTTTTTTCCAAAAATACGAACATAATATAATATTGCTCGTCCCTCATAGTAAATAGCGTGATAGTTTATACCCTATAGTTTGACCAGACTTATAAGGAACACCTATGCAAAATTTTAACAGAATCTATCCGGTAGAATTTGCGTCATGCTAGAACATAAAAATACAACATAATGTAATATTGCTCGTCCCCCATAGTAAATAGCGTGATAGTTTATACCCTATAGTTTGACCAGACACACAGGGAATATCTATGCAAAATTTTAACAGAATCTGTCCGGTAGAATTTGCGTCATGCTGGAACATACATACAGACAAACAGACAAACAGACAAAAATTCTAAAAAAAATATTTTCGGCATTAGAATCGATCCTAGACCTCGTAGCAATTACTTTTTTTCAAAAATATTCAATGTACAGTTTTGACTTCGCTACGATTTTATTATATGTAGAGATATGTATAGATAAACTTGACAAGCAATGGTACTAACATGACGGCAAGGGACAAGTTATAGTGAACGTACTGTAGCTTCATATTTCGGACTGACCAAGTCCTTGACAATTCAAAAGTCCCTGTAAAGGGTTTGATTTAAATAAATGCTTTGATTTTGAGTTTAAAAACGCTCAAAATCTACCTGCAATCTCATCTCAGCGACAATCAATATCAAAAATATTGTCCAAATATGGAATTAGTAAGTGTTGTTCGAGTTAGACTGAGATTTGAATGCGTTCGATTAGAAAACGTTCTTAAAAATACGAGAATTGCCCATCTGATTTTATAGCGCTCTCGTAAAAAAAGGTTGACAATCTCTGGCTCACTGCATTCGTGACAATATTATACAAGTTAGGAAGTAGTATTATAACTTGAGGTGCTAACTGCACCGCGATCTAAGCTTTAGATTATGGAAACTATAAATATTAACGAGCAGCAGAATTAAATTATGACCTAGGTAGGTATACCTACCTACTTTATCATTGTAAATAGATTGCGAGCTTAGCATTATACATAAAACTGTTAACTGTCTTATACTTATCCCACATCCTACACTGACACACACATCACATCACAACACGTCACATCACATCACGTTATATCGCATCACACCACGTCATGTCACATCACATCACGTCATATCGTATCACATCACTTCACTTCACATCACATCACATCCCTACCTATTGAACAGGTGTAGTTACTACCATCCCTTAAAATATTGTACACTATCATTAGACGTATCTAACTACGAAAAAAAAAACAATGGCACTCCAGGAGTGCCGAAAGAAATGAAAACTTGAAAAAAAAATCGGCACCGCGCAATCAACGCGTTGATGTCTTTTACATACTCTACGCACCGCAGTAATCAACGCATTGATGTCTTTTTAATGGTCAAAAGCTGGTGTCGTAACAGTGTGGCGAGATCAATGGTTTAGTCCCATCTCAAAAATGTCCAACGCGCCTAAAGAAGGTTTCAATTCAAAAATCAAAAATCGTTTATTAAATTAAAATTAGGCTGAGAATCACTTTTTGAACGTCAAAATTATGAACATAAGATAGCTTCAAAACGCTTGCCTGTTGATGATATGGCGCAACCTCCCCTGCAAAGCAAAGCAGGATCTTAACCCCTTTTTTCCTTTTCCCCACCAGCAAGCTACGGGAGTCTGTGTACGGGAATGGCAATGGGATGGACGTCCCCCGTACTTCCACAGCTGCAGCGGCTAGACAGTTCGCCGCTGCCCCAAGTGCCAACACTGCAGCAGGAGTCCTGGGTAGCCTCGCTTCTAGTGCTCGGAGGACTCTTGGGTAAGAAAGAAGAAGAAAGAAAACAAATTTAGTTGACATAGGTACACAATATACACAAAAAAACTTAAGTAGTTAGAACAGTATTACGGTAAGGAAGCTTTTATATAGAGTGTGATTCCCATCGACGCGCAAACTGTTGCCATGACTTCCGTACATGATTCTATACCTCAGCCTTAAAATTTTTCGTCGGTAATCAGCTGTTCCATACATTTTAACCGTGTAGGTGACACTTTTGTATAAAACCGCTTTTTTTTAAAACCTTCGAAAAAAAATTATGCGGGGTCTGAAATAGAAATCTCTCAGCCTATATTAACTGTGGGCACACTGGGCACATTGGTTATCGGTTCACAGAACTATATGGCAGACAAGAGTTATTTATGGTGTCCTTCTTTTGCCATCACTAACTTTTTTTAAGCTGGTAACTGGTTCTCACTTCACAGTCCCGTGAAATGAACACTTAAGAGGACGATAGCTGACTTTTAATGATTTTATACTGAAGATGACGTCTAAACGAGTAGTGTTAGTGATTTGGAAAAAATATATGTTAAATTAGAGCATTTTTTTAATAGTTTAATATAGACATATTTTTGATTATGTTTATATTACATAGTGAAATTAATTTGTAAAGTTATGTCTAACGCGGATAAAAAACTGAGAATTCATCAAGCGTATTTTTCTGAAAACTTCACCATTTTAAAGATAATTAAATTACGGATTTTTTAGTATACGTGTTTTATTAAAATACCTCTTGTTTTACGTGTAATAAATTAATAATGCGTCTAATTTGGGACAGCGCTCTTTGATGGGCGAGTCCTATTACTGGCTGGACGTACGACGCATTGCGTGAGCTCAGTACAGAACACGCAAGCTAACCATTCAATGTCGCTGTCATATATCTGCGTCTTAACTAATTTGACATCATATGGCTTGTGCTGATTGCATGAAGCAAAAAGGTGTCTTTGGTTTTGAATTTTCGTTTTTTTGGCACCGACTTCCGAAATTAAAGTTATTTTGCACATTACAGTGTTTTTTTTGGAAGTCGGTTGTTGTTTTTTTTTGTAAAATGTTTTTATTTTTCACTTTTTAGTTGTGGTATTTACCCCACACAAATTCGAATACCACTACTTGCTATGTAAATAACAGTGAGAGGAACTTAACATATCATCCACATACTAAGTCGGAAAAAATACATATCATTGAAGCTAACTCAAAAACTACCCAAGCAAAGTTATAAAAATTAATATGGGACCACCTCTGAAAAGAATCATTAAAATCAATTCATAATTAGCCGAGCCATCGCGTAACAAAAAAAAAAACAAAAAAAAAAAAAAACATACAGTTGAATTGAGAACCTCCTCCTTTTGGAAGTCGGTTAAAAAACCAAGCTGATTGTTACTATTGAGTCTGCTTCGCCGAATATTAATGATGATAATTTTCAATTGAAAACCACATACGATTTGCATCTTCGGATTTGAACAAACATCATTTATCATCAACCGTAACAGTCACCACTACCTACAAATCCCCTCGTTCTCTTTCAGGTCCTCTAATAACCGTCCCCCTATCCCGCCACGTGGGGCGGCGGTGGATAATCATGGGCTCCAACGTCCCGCTGCTGCTGGGATGGCTGCTGGCCGGCGTCACCACTAACCTGACCACCTTGTACGTGGCCAGGGTTATGTGGGGATGCGCCACCGGCATGATGTTCGCGACCGTGCCTATTTATATTGGGGAGATTGCTGAGGTAAGAAACATTGTATAACTAGTTGTTTTATTTATTTTTGGTTTTAATTGTGTGTAGAATTGCAGATCCACGTTTGCACGAGCTCATTAATTTTGTGTATATGAAGGCGGCTCGCCCTGTACTGAGCACTCTTGAGCCTACTCACATAGAAAAAGAAACCTGTGCAATTCACACGTGGTAGAAGTGAAACCAAAAAATTTAAAATAAAAAAAACTGTACGCGCACAAACACGTATTAACACACGTACAACGCTGAGGCCCAAGCAAACTCCCACTATGCCTTGGTAAACACGAGTGGAGGGGGTACGAAGCAGAGCACAAAGAGAACCACTTCCTATCTCATTTTCTCCCACGTTAAATCTTATGAATTTATATGTCTGTCTCTTTTTACTGTCGCTTTTTCGTTTCATCGACTTTTAAATCACAACGATGCTAAAGAAGTTTTCACTTCAAAAATGTGTAAGTGCATCAAACACACACAAGTATGACCAACCTCCTAGCTGACTGGCTGGCTTCCTGGCTCAGAAATCAGTCCTTTTTTAGGGTTCCGTAGTAAACAAGGAACCCTTATAGTTTCGTCATGTCCGTCTGTCTGTCTGTCCGCGGTCTAGCTCCGAGACCCTTAGTACTAGAAAGTTGTAATTTGGCATAGATATACATATTAATTACGCCGACAAAGTGGTAAAACAAAATTATGAAAAAACATTTTTTTTTAGGGTACCTCTCATACACGTAAAGTGGTGTCATTTTTATTTTTTTAACCCATAGTAAGGGGTATCATTGGAAAGGTCCTTTAAAAACATTGTGAGTTTGTTAAAACCATTTTTGGATTCAGGGATCCGTTTGCGAAATATTAAGCTTTAAAGTGCTAATTTTTGTTAGAGTCAAATGTGTCCCCCCCCTGCCGGCTAAATGGTTTGTTTTGGGTGTGTGAAAAAAATCACAACAGTAGTTTATATAACGAAATTAAAAGGAAAACTATCACAACTAAGTAGACTCTACAAGTTAACGAGTAATAATTGACCAACTTAACTTTGCAGTTGCAAAAACATGTTTTCCCATACTCTACAAAGTTAAGTTTGTTTTTCGGATTAATTCATCCCAACTACGGAACCCTTCATTGTGCGTGGTCCGACATGCACTAGGCCGGTTTTTTTTTTGTAGGGCATCTCGTAGTTGACCTCTGAGATCATGACTACTTAACCGGGCTTTCCTGTGGGTGCCTTAAGCTACTACACTTAAAACCTCCAGCCAGGGGTTATTCAACTATACTAATTAAAACTAGGTGAACGCTCGCTAAGGACACCCCCTGTGGGGTACGAACCTCGGCTTAGGGCGTCAACCGGAGGGAGGACATCAAGAATGGGACGGGCTGGTAAAATCAGTCCCTTATGTCCTTTTCCTATTCCAAATTTACAAAGCTATACAGAAATTAATTGATCGCAATGCATTTCATTTAAATGCTACCAATTTCACTAACCAAGTTAATTTAAACTGCATTCAAACATTTTTGATAATTCGGTTGCCTAAACCGAATTTTCAAAAATGTTTAAATTTTTCAAAAATGTTCGACACATAAATGCAAAAAAGAATATCCTGTATTTTTATGACACCATTCGAAAGAGTTAATTAATCGAGGATTCAAGTCACTCAAATAAACACAGTAAGTATCGCGTCGCTCGGCATCCAATACCGCGAATGTGACATTTTTGACGAAAATCATTTTTAAATGCAGGGTGTATTTGAACGTGTAGAATGAAAAAAACAAAAATCTGATTTTCGATGAACGGTATGATTTCTAGAACAAAGTATCTTCCTTCACAAAAATATTTAATCCATCTTCTCCAGGACAAAATCCGCGGCGCTCTAAGCGCGTTCTTTCTCCTATTCATCAACGTTGGATTCTTGCTGGCGTACGCCATCGGTCCGTTCACCTCGTACTGGGGTCTGACGGCCACTGGCGGCATTCTGTCGCTGCTGTACGTACCCTGCACCTGGTTCATACCGGAGACGCCCTTCTACTTGGTATATAAAGGTAAGGAACTAAAGCCCACTTGCACCACAAGTAACTAAATGCATTTAAGAGGAGGCTCCCTAAATTGTATGTTAATTTGCATTAATATTCTTAAACAGTCACGCATACAATCAAAATGGAACTTTAGTATATGATTTATTGGATCTTTTTCTTTCCATATATAAGACAGTTACGTAATTGGAACATTTTCGCTCGATCCATTTTTTATTCGAAAATCATGTCTATTTACAGATTATTTGAAACAAAAACAAGATTACTCGGCTTTTATGTCTAAAATAATTATTGACAGTAAGGAAATATAGTTTATTATCCAAATATAAGATATTTTTTCTCTAGATCAATTATTACTTTAGTTATAAACGAAATAAGAATTGAAACTTACGCCATTTAGTTTCGTGCTCGAACACGATCAAAGAGCGCACGTGATATTCAACTTTATTACTGATGTGTTAACGTTCAGCACATAGTGGAGTGGTGGGGTGCATGGAGGCGGAGTTTGCGTGGAAATTGTCTTTGGACGCTTAACAATTAAAAGTTTTTGAAACATCATTCTGTCTCGGTTATCTTCAAACGACTGACAGAAATAGAACGATGTTTTAAATTCGTTTAGCACTAAATACAATCAGTGATTTGTGGTGCAAGGTGCAAGTGGGCCTAAGGCTGTGGTTTTGTGGAAAATGTGGTAGTAACCGGCTGTCAATATGGCACCTTGAGTTTCTTTGACTCAAAGCTGTGTGTTTGACTGATAGCCTTGCTTTAGGCCGCGGACTCGAAGTCAGCGGGCAGCGGGGCGGCGGGCGCGGCGGCAGCGGCGCGAGAGCGGCGCGTTCAAATGCATAGAAGGCATACAAGGGAGGCAGGGACATCGACGCGAAAACTGTTACCATGGATTCAGTACATGATTCTGAACCCCGCGTTGAAATTTATAGTTGGTTTTTTTTTTTTTAAATCTGCTGTTCCATACATTTTGACCGCGTAGGTATTGCGTTTTTCTTTAAAACTGCAGATTTTTTTTAAATAACCGACGAAACATTTCAACGCAGCGGGTTTCAGAATTTGTACTGAATCCATGGTAACAGTTTTTGCGTCGATGTCCCTGCCACCCTATATTTAACTGGACTTCGAGTCCAGTTACATACAGTGGTGCAACGGCGCGTGGAGCGAGCGGTTCCATATAAAAACTGTGCGTTGCCGCGCCGCCGCCGCCGCACGGTGGATCGAAAATCGGCTGTAGAAGACATAGGATCTCGATGTCTTAAATGTTATTTTTTTTGCTGGAAATGATTTCTGCCGCTCATTACTGTTCTATAAAATGTTATGTGTTGAAGTAATTGTATGCACAAATGGAAGAGTTATAATTTTTATAAGAAAAAAATGTATGGAGCTGACATGAAAAATGAGGATATCTCTGAAATCGCTAGGATGGCCGTTATATCCTTGCACACTGTTATAGTACTATTTATTTGTGAATTTTTGACATACTTAATGTTGCGGCATCTCTTGCGATTTTTTTTTAAAAAATCGTCAAAATTAAATAATAAAAAATGTTTATGATATGTACATTTTAATGCTTAAATATGGCTATACCAAGTGTAACTTACAATATTTTTTATGCTTAGACCAAAACATTCTAAGAAATCACAAAGTCGTATTACCTACTTATTTGAAATGACATGGTAATTATGAATTACATAATATGTAATCTTGTCTAACGCCTCAAGTCCACATTAGCTAATGATTAATAAAACTTAATACCTATATACCTGTTAAAAGGACATGTACCATAATGAGGGTAATTAGATAAACGGTGATCATTAGTCAATAACAATAAATGGTAACCTATTGTATGATTAAAAATAAAAGCAAATTATTAAAAAAAAAAATAACTTAACCTAACCTAACATAAACAATAAAAGTTAACTTATTTTATACTTCGTCACCATCAGAATCCACTTCAGAATCAGGCTCTACAATAGATATAACTTCTAAGAACTCTGTCGGAGCTTCCTGATCCTGAAGTTTCAGTAGTTCTACTGTTTCCTTAAAGTATCTCTTGTTGGCATTTAATTTTGGTCTTGTGGAAGAAATTAGAGGATCAGAAGAGACGATAAGCATATTGAGGATATCCTCGTTTGATGCTTGTCTACTCTTTTTCCTAGAATGGTGTTCTCTGAACCTCCTAAAGTCTTTGTTTCGGGCCTCTGAAGCTTTTTCCGAAAGACTTCCAATTGGTACAATAGCATTTTCTGCAATTATGTCCCCTCCGTGAATCAACAATTTGTGGACGGTTGATGACATGTAGTACCAATCGTACAGTTCCACGTATTTTTCAGCGGTTGTTCTAGCGTATTCTTTAAATTTCGGCACGTCTACAATCTTTCCAGATGTGATAGCTTGCAGAATCACAGCAAATCTGCGTATTAGGTCTTCATCTAATTCAGTGATCGCTGCAGTTTTATCAGGAAATTCAAAAAACCGCCTTGCTGTGTTCCCGTCGTTAGTTGTGCCTGATCCTTGCTTAACGATGTCAATCAAAAGGTTGAGATCATCTTTGAATCGATCTTGAATGAGTTTTTTTCGTGAATGCAATAACTCTTGATGACCTTCTCCTCTTGCAGACCACTTTTTGAAGTCGAGACGATACGCTATGTGTAGAAGACATTCCATCACATTAATGCGGGCATGAAGTGATGATAATCCGAACTCATACACACCAGAAGAAATGGTTTTTGACGCAATGACATCTAACTTATTCATTTCTGTAGGCTTAGCCAAACACAGGTAGCAGGCCGCATTTGACTTAGCTTCAGACAGATATGTACAAATTTTGCCGTCAATCATCGTCATCATTAATTTGTGACTAATTTCATGTCCTTGACATTTTGAGGGAACGAGAGCTACAATTTCGTTATTCATTGCAGTTTTTTCATTTATGACAACGTCTTTGGTTTCTTTCACAAAACTAAACTGGACTAGACGGCAATACCTAGGTGAGCAGGGTTTTGGATTCACCCATACGGTATCACCGTCAGCTGTCAACTTTAATGGAACCAAAGAGGTCATAAAATCATCTTGACCACTCTCTATGTTTTGCTTATACGAGTATCTACTTTGGTTAGATGCACCGTCAAATCCCCACTGCTGCAGCTGAATAAGCTACTTCATTAGGGTCATCGCCTATATGTTCATCAGATCGTCTCTTCTTCTGCTTGTTACTTAGATCTTCAAACGGCTTTCGAGATCTTTTTGTCATCGTTGAAGTTGATTTCATTGTTGAAGTTGATGGTACAGGTTCAGGTACAGGTTCAGTAGAAATATTTTCACTTGTTGATTCTTGAATGAGCAAATTGGTTTGCACGCAGTTTGGCCAGTCAATATTTGCCTCAAGCCAATTACTGTAATCACGTCTAAAAACTTCACTTTTCCTGTGGGATCGTAACCATCTCTTTTGAACTGCCCGTGTAAATCTTCGACAAAATTCTTTCACGGTAACACTGTCTTCATCTGAAAGGCTAGAGCCCAGTCGAATAACAAGTGTGTTGAACAATAGTTCATGATCGAAAGACGAAGCTTCCTGATTGCTCAGAATAACAAACAAATCCAAATTTGTAATAATGCTTTCCATTATTCACGATCACTGAGTAAAAAGACACGGTAGGATAGATGTTAGTATTAGAAATGCTCTAAATGAACTGAAGTTGTGAATCCAATGTTTGACTATTTATTGTTATTGACTAATGATGGTATCACATTTATCTAATTACTTTCATTAAGTTAATCCTGCACTAATTGCTAAATTAGCGAGTACCCCAAATTATTTTGGTACGTATCCTTTTAACTAGGTATATAGGTATTAAGTTTTATTAATCACTAGCTTCTGCCCGCGACTTCGTTCACGTGGAAGTCGTAAGATACCACAATATACTACAATAACAGCCACATTTTTATAAAACATCCCTGTATACCTACTACATTTGTAGTTTTATTCTCAGCAGTCAAAATATGCAGAGTCAGGAATGGTGACTCGGGAGCAAGCGACGTACAGTTGTCCGTGTGAGAAGCAGCTTGTTCTGAGGTTGACACCCGCAGCTTTCAGCCTTCGGTGTCGGATCCTGTGACTTGTTGATCGCAAAGCATACGTTCCCAGAGAACTGCATGCGCTTGAACTGATAATTTTGGGGAATTAGTGGTATACGCGCTATAAACACTGTCTTACCATCGCTATAACCTGTTAGAATTTCCACCTCGATGACGTTTCTCTGCAAAGACGTGACTTTGAGCCGGGTTCCGTTACACAGATGTACAACCGGAAGTCCACTTGCCATTTGCGAATTGAGAAATTCTACGGGGTAATGTGCGGCATCATCTTCATCCACATCAGTATTAATGGAGGTGTATATCACTTCACTCAATTTGTGAAAGAATACTGTGGTTGATCGCTGCAGCTTGATCATTTTCGGAGTTAAAATGGAAACACGCCCAAGAATTCTCTTGGTACGGTATTTGACTGATGTCCCCGTATACCAGACGAATAAGATCTTCTTAAGTGGGATCTACTTTACCAAGAGTCTCTGGTAGAGTGCCTCGAACAACTTTTAGAAGAACATCGGAGAATTCTTGAGCATTTGAATTCCCGCCAAGCCGAGCTCGTATGATGATGGTCAAGCGCAGTCTATGAACTCTCGACCGTAGAGTCGACCTTTTCAACGTTGTATTCACTTTGTCAGTCAGGACTGTAACACCACCCATCATATCTTGGTTCCTGCGGATGTCCTGCAGGGTTCTGTTTACAGCTTCCACTGCTTTCCTTTTTGCCATAATGCATTCATCCCATACGATGAAGCGCAATCCCTAAGCACACATCCCTTGTTACTGTTGCGTGACACCCCACAAACAGGCGTTTCGTTGCTCTTTAAATTGATGGGAATCTTAAACATGGCGTGCGCTGTTTTGTCACCAGAAAGCAGTGTGGCAACGATTCCAGAAGATCCACACACAGATTTTAAAATCGCTAGGACAAATCTGCTGTCAAAATCTGTAAAATTCCTTTTATTCAATAGTCTTCAGCTCTAAAATAATCAGAACACAACCTTGAATGTTTTGTGACTGTAAAGTACTTGTAACGTAGCAGTTTCCCATAGCTTACGAAGTTTTTCTTTTTAACCAACTTCAAAAAAAGGAGGTTTCTCAATTCGACCGTATATATATATTTTTTTTATGTGTGTTCGCGGATAAATTCGTCGTTTATGAACCGATTTTGATGATTCTTTTTTTGTTGGAAAAGAAATATTTCAAAAGTGGTACCATGATAAGGAAACCAGGATCTGATGATGGCATCCCAGAGAAATAGAGGGAACTCTTCAAATATTATAGGCAAACCTATGGCAATTTGGGTATTTTTTATAGTAACTCGTGCAGTTGCTCTTGGAAAGCACTATTTGGTTAAGTGGAACTGATGATGATGACCACAAATAGCCACCGGAACTACTAAATAATAAGTATTTCACGGGTTGCGATTCGATTACTTTAATAGGTTGCAATGCAATTTATGCTCGTCACAATGCATATCGAGAAGTGGAGTTGATGGTGAAGTACCAGGAGAACTTTCAATGATGAACGTCCCTGCATCGGGAAAAGCAATATTTTGTAAAAGGTGATGAGCAGTTGGCATTAAGCTAATTTAACTTAGACAAATTACAAATTGACCCACTAAAAAGCGAGAAATAAAAACTTTTTACAAAAAAAAACAATCGACTCGTATTACAAAATGTAAAAAAAAGAAAAACAAAAATTAACCTTAGTTGGGAATCGATCTTACAACTCCATGTTTACAAAGCAATCGTCCAACCGCTGAGTTAATTGCTTCGTTGAAATTTACCTAAAATAGCCGTTCCTATATATTTCATGATTGACTGCTTAGTTCCATAAAGGTATAGTGTGATGATAATCATTTAAAAAGTTAAATCAAAAACCATCTACAGTATCCTAATCTTTTGGCGCATTTTTTTCCAAAAATACGAACATAATATAATATTGCTCGTCCCCCATAGTAAATAGCGTGATCGTTTATACCCTACAATTTGACCAGACTTATAGGGAATACCTATGCAAAATGTTAACATAATCTATCCGGTAGAATTTGCGTCACGTTAGAACATACAGTACGATATAATGTAATATTGCTCATCCCCATAGAAAATAGCGTGATAGTCTATACCCTACAGTTGAAATAGACAAACATTTTGAAAACTAATTTTTCTGCATAAGAATCGATCCCAGACCTCGTAGCAATAACTTTCTTTCAAAATATTCAATGTACAATTTTAACTTCGCTATGATTTTATTATATGTATGGATACATAATCAACAAAAAAAAATAGTAGTACAAAATGTGAAAAAAAAAGAAAAACAAAAAACCGCAGTTGGGAATCGAACTTACAACCCCATGTTTGCAAAGCAACCGTCCAACCGCTGAGTTAATTGCTTCGTTGAAGTTCCCTTAAAATAGCCATTCCTATATATTTCACGATTGACTGCTTAGTTCCATAAAGGTATAGCGTGATGATAATCATTTAAAAAGTTAAATCGATAATCATCTGCAATATCCTAATATTTCGGCGCGTTTTTTTCCAAAAATACGAACATAATATAATATTGCTCGTCCCCCATAGTAAATAGCGTGATAGTTTATACCCTATAGTTTGACCAGACTTATAGGGAATACCTATGTAAAATTTTAACAGAATCTATCCGGTAGAATTTGCGTCATGCTGGAACATACAAATACGACATAATGTAATATTGCTCGTCCCCCATAGTAAATAGCGTGATAGTTTATACCCTATAGTTTGACCAGACACACAGGGAATATCTATGTAAAATTTTATCAGAATCTGTCCGGTAGAATTTGCGCCATGCTGGAACATACATACAGACAAACAGACAAAAATTCTAAAAAAAATATTTTCGGCATTAGAATCGATCCCCGACCTCGTAGCAATTACTTTTTTTCAAAAATATTCAAAGTACAGTTTTGACATCGCTACGATTTTATTATATGTATAGATTAGCTAATGTGGACTTGAGGCATTAGACAAGATTACGTATTACGTAATTCATAATTACCATGTCATTTCAAATGAAAATCACAAAGTAGGTAATACGACTTTGTGATTTCTTAGAATGTTTTGGTCTAAGGATAAAAAATATTGTAAATTACACTTGGTATAGCCATATTTAAGCATTAAAATGTATCACATACTTTTTTTTTAATTTTGAAGATTTAAAAAAAAAATCGCAAGTGATGCCGCGATATTAAGTATGTCAAAAATTCACAAATAAATAGTACTATAACAGTGTGCAAGGATATAACGGCCAACCTTGCGATTCCAGAGATATCCTCATTTTTCATGTCAGCTCCATACATTTTTTTCTTATAAAAATTATAACTCTTCCATTTGTGCACACAATTACTTCATATGACATTTTATAGAATAGTAATGATCAGCAGAAGTCATTTCCAGCAAAAAAAATAACATTTAAGAAATCGAGATCCTATGTCTTCTACAGCCGATTTTCGATCCACCGTGCGCCGCCCCGCTGCCCGCTGACTTCGTGACTGAGGCCTTAAAGCTTGCAGATGTTTCATTTAGTAATTTGAACGCCCGAGGATTTTTTTAATAAGAATTAATTCCTACGGGTTTTTACACCAGTCACCCACAAACACATTATAATTTAGTACACGAATAATAATGGTGCCGATTCCCTTGTTCACAAACTAAACTAAATTTAAGTTCAGTGCATCTTTTTCTTTCTATTTGCTTAAGAAAACGACAGAAGATAAATTTTAGTTTAGTCCTGTCAAATTAATCAGCGCCTGTCAGTCTCCATACAAGTTTAGACGTGATTAAAAACTTGCCAACTAAAATTACGTCAATTTACGTCAAGCGCTGATTAATTTGACAGGAGTAAACTAAAATTTATCTTCTGTCCTTTTCATAATGAAATAGAAAGAAAAAGATGCACTGAACTTAAATTTAGTTTAGTTTGTGAACAAGGGAATCGGCACCACTATAAGTAAATGTAAACAACCAATTTAATCCAATCACTTACATAAATAAAGAATTATTTTCTATTATAAGTAACTACTGTAGTTCGCGCTTTGCGATTGTCTGATCTCCTTCCAAAACACTTAGTATAATTTTCGGATTTTCTCAGGGAAAATGGAGGAAGCGTCAACTATCCTCCAATCCCTTCGCGGCACATCCAAGGATGGTGTTCAGACCGAACTGGAGGGCTTGCAGGCGGTCGTGGCGCGAGAGTACAAGGAGCCGCCCAAGATACAGGACCTCTGGGCCACCAAGGGGAACGTAAAAGCTCTGGGTAAGGAAAATGATTTAAATAAAAACCGACACTTGCTACGACACAATAAAGTACAATTCAGGTACGCACAGCGCTAATAACCTTCAGTTATATTCACCTAGAAGTTACTTCGCTTTCTATCATGTCACTCTTATATCTTCTGACTACGTTACACTTAGTGAATTGGCCCGACAAGACGGGCCCGCGGCGTACTTTTAACTTCATACCTGAACTGCGAAGTGTCCCATCAATTTTCGTTATTGGACGTACCATTGTTTGTGTGCTTAGTATTACTAAATAAATAAATAAAATATTTTAAAATTTACGTTTCTCAATTTCGGCCTAAGAAATAAAAATTCAGAGGAATAATTAACTGTACCCTAATTGCGTAACTTATTTTCGTAAACAATTTGCCAAATTTGTTTCATTTTGACAGTTCAACAACATTAGTTGCGTTATTTACGTTGTTGAGCAGATTTTTTTTCCAACTTATGAAGCAATGGATTAGCAATCTGTTTCAAATCGAAACAGATTGTGATTGATCGTGCATTACGCAATTAGGGTACAGGTCTTTCAAGAAAGGATTTTAAACTTTCTCGATTCGTTCACTCGGCTTATTTTACTATTTCTAACAAGACCATGAACCATAATTATCTATCTGCGAAAGTACACTCTAAGCCTTACAAATTGCTTTATGCTTGTGAAAAGATAGAAATACTAAGTACTTACCTATATCAGGATTTTGAAAAACACGCTGGTTGCTCAGCGAAATATCGATGGAATGATATCATACAGAAAATCGTAAATATTCAATTACGAATGACGGGTAAAAAAGTATCCTATGTCCTAATCCAGTACCCTAATTGCGTAACTTATTTTCGTAAACAAAATTGCCTGATTTGTTTCATTTTGACAGTTCAACAACATTCATTGCGTTATTTACGTTATTGAGCATATATTTGTTTCCAACTTATGAAGCAATGGATTAGCAATCTGTTTCAAATTGATACAGATTGTGATTGTATTGTATTACGCAATTAGGGTACAGGTCATGGCCTCCCATGTGCCAAATTTCATCCAAATCTGTTCAGCCATTTTAGCGTGAAAACGTAATAAACAAATAAACTCATTTTCGCATTTTTTATATTAGTTAGGATTATTTTTAAATGTCTTTGACATATCTCGGGACCCTGGGGTCCCGGACCTTTGGAAGGCGTACGAGGGGCCGAAACCAACTCGCAGAGGCCCCTTAGACATTTTTAAGTATTGAGGCACCAACCGACGATTATCCCTGTTCGCACTATGCAAGGGCACCTAAGGACAACCCCCGGTTGGTGTAGGACTATTGCAGAATATGGAAACAAAGATATTGGATTATGGGTTTGGGTGGCTTAAGTGGACTGGTTACCTGGAGCTATGGAAGGACTATGTCCCCTGCCTGATCAATGTTTAAATGTACACGGATAAAATGGCAGGGGGTGATTTGCACACTCAATAACGGGCCCCCGAAAACGGTCGCTAGCACATAGTGTCGTAGCGACAAGGGGGCAACACGTCCTGAATTGCTTATGAGGAGTGGAGAGGTATTCCACGGCTATCAGGACAATCCCGGAAGTACGGTCAAGATCCCTACCAGCATCTTTTAGTTAGGATATTATTAAGTTAGGATAAAGACGCTGAATCTGAAAGCTGCTATCTGTTCACTTACGACAGGTATCTGCGTATTCCTGGCGATGTTGCTGCAGCTGTCGGGTATCGACGTGCTGTTGTTCTACATGGAGGAGCTGCTGGCCAAGGTGGGCACCAACCTGTCGCCTTCAGACGGCACCATCATCATGGGCGTCGTGCAGGTAAGCTTACTATTCCCAGTACCCAGGTTTTGGTGTAAGGGAGGGCTGATCAACCCAGGGTCAAAACAAGACGCGTATTTCTTATAGTACTTAGACATAAACTCTTGTTATTTCCATTTAAACGAATTTCAACTTTAATGCTGATTTCAAAATGGCTCTATTGAATAAGGCACAAAAATATTTGAAATCGTAATGAGAACTGAACTTTACTTGTGGGCATCAAAGTTGTGTTTCCAAAAACATTTGTGTTTACATGTTTGGAAACTAAATCGTGAAACCAGTATACTTATTTTTCACAAGCTAAGTACGTATGAGAGATTGCAATGTTTTTGAAGTGAAATCTTCTTTAGGCGCGTTGGGCATTTTTGAGATGGACTAAACCAATGATTTCGCGACACTGTAACGACACCAGCTTTTGACCATTAAAAAGACATCAACGCGTTGATTACCGCGGTGCCGATTTTTTTTCAAGTTTTCACTGCTGAACTCCCGAAGGGCCACTTTTTTTTTTTTAATAACCACTACGGGATAGCTCTTGACCTGCATGTTACCTGATGGTAAATGATGATCAGGCCGAAGGTGGAAGCGAGCTTCCCCCGGAATCCTCAACCACAGAGGAACTGGCTATCTTACCTCTAACTGCCGAAACACAATGCTGGGCAACAGATTTAGATAAAATGGTGGTAGCTAGCCAGTAGCCAGGACTTAAAACAAGCTCTACCACCAACCAAACCGAGCAAAAATTTTGCCCTCACTGGAAATCGAAACCGGGGCCTCTGGGTCTGAGACACACTAGTGGTTAGACCACCGTCTAACCACTAGACTACAAAGGCGGTAAAAAAATTAAACTAGTCTTAAGAGGACACTCTCTAAATTGTATGTTAAGTTGCATTAATATTTTGAAGCAGTCACGCATACAATCAAAATGGAACTCTAGTATATGATTTATTGGATCTTTTTCTTTCCATAATATAAGTGTAATTGGAACATTTTCACTCGATTCATTTTTTATTCGAAAATCATGTCTTTTTTAAAGATTATCTGAAACAAAAACAAGATTACGCGGCTTTTATGTCTAAAATAATTATAGTTTATTATCTAGATATAATATATTTTTCTCTAGGTAGATCAATAATTGGTTTAGATATAAACGAAATAAGAATTGAAACTTTCGACATTCCGTGCTCGAACATGACCAAAGAGCGCACGCGATATTCAACTTTATCACTGATGTGTTAGCGTTTAATAAATAGTGGAATGGTGGGGTGCATGGGGGCGGAGTTTGCGTGGAAATTGTCTTTAGAGTGCCTGGTCTTAGTCGTAATTGTTTGTTCCTGAATTCAAGTTTAAGTTCTTATGCGCAGGTGGTGACCAGCTGCATCACTCCACTAGTGGTGGACCGGCTTGGAAGGAAGCTGCTCATGTGGACCACGTCACTAGGACTTACCATATTCTTGGTAAGTGTTTTCTACAAGTAATAGGATGCACAGATTATTCACCATGTTTGGTAGTCGAACTGTCGCTCGATTTTTGTACTACTTAACCGGGCTTTCCTGTGGGTGCCTTAAGTTACTACACTTAAAACCTCCAGCCAGGGGTTATTCAACTATACTAATTAAAACTAGGTGAACGCTCGGTAAGGACACCCCCCGTGGGGTACGAACCTCGGCTTAGAGCGTCAACCGGAGGGAGGACATCAAGGATGGGACGCGCTGAATCAAAGTTTTGATCATGATTATTAGTCGGGGAATTTAAAGCTACGTGCTCAGCTGCTACAACTGCTGGCACCTCGTTATCGAGCAAGGGTCGGGGGAGTATCATTTACTCGGGGGCGCGGTCGCGATCGCAAAGGACGTCGGCGGCGGCGAGGTCGGAATGACGGGAGGCGTCTGTGTTTGTACACTGTGCTGGTTTCCCTACTGCTCTCCTGGAGGAGGGTAATGGGGTCGTCAGGGTCCCCGCACACTTTCCACGCTCAACGCTCTCTTGGATGCTAAATATGATTGTGTTGTGTTCGCTGGTATGGGTATGTGATGAGGAGGAATATGAAGGAATCGTTGTAAATAAAAAGCAAAGTTGTTATACTTCTTTTATTTATATTATAAAGAGGTAAGTTAGTTTGTAAGTTTGTATGTAGGTGGTACCAGTCGGATTTGAAAAATGATTTTTGCATTGGATAGCCCAACTCTTCGAGGAAGGTTATAGGCTCGCGGACAGAAGCTAGTATTTTTATATAGTTATTCAATCACGCACACGTTCGTCTTTTCTAACCGTCGGCCATCTTGTCTCTCACATTGTTGTCGTACCCATCTTCTAACATCCCTCATATCTTGTGTGTTGGCACTTTATTATTCATTCCCACACTTATTAAGTTTTGATGGATGGAGCGGGAGAGGAAGGCCAAAGAAGATGGATGGATTGTGTGAGGAATGATATGAAAGAGAAGGGAGTGAATGATAACGTGACGGTTGACAGGGGGCAATGGAAGAAGAAAACGTGTGCGCCAACCCCACGTAACATGGGACAAGGGCAAGAAGATGATGATGACGTGTTCGCGGACGAATGAAAGATCTTGTCAGTATCTTCAGACCAAATAAAAAACCATGACAGAACGCTGCAAACAATACAGTGAAGCATGCCAAAATTACACCTCCGCTCTGTGCATACACGCTCACACGCACGCATTTCCAATCAAACTACCCCTCAATAAGTGTACCTACACAAGTTTACGAAACCGGCTTCACATCACTGTTGACAGTGATGTCTTGGTTTTTTATTTGGTTTGGTTTGGTTTTTTTCTGGAATATTATGAGACGAGCGCATGTCACGTAGTGGTATATTTTATTTTATATTCTAAACTTGTCTTCTAAAAAAAAAAAAAAAAGTGGCACTCCGGGAGTGCCGACAGAAGTGAAAACTTGAAAAAAAATCGGCACCGCGGTAATCAACGCGTTGATGTCTTTTACTCCACGCACCGCGGTAACCAACGCATTGATGTCTTTTTAATGGTCAAAAGCTGGTGTCGTAACAGTGTCGCGAAATCAATGGTTTAGTCTCATCTCAAAAATGTACAACGCGCCTAAAGAAGGTTTCACTTTAAAAAATTGCGTGGTCCTCACATGATCAGAACCTTTATAATATAATGTCAGGCCTTTAAAAGAAACCTTGACCTCTGAATTTGTTTCGATGTTTTTTGAGTAGTTGGATAGGAAACACCGACCTCATCTAGTTTATTTCAAAATATTCTTTGACTCTATGACATATATTATTTTCTGAACTACCTTCATGGTAGTAAATTATCCCACAGGAACGTTCTACCGAATAAAAATCATTCTATGTCCTAATGGTCATGGTCTACATTGTGAAATGAAATGAAATTGTTTTATTCTGTAAATAGGATATCGGAATCACTTTTACACGTCATATTAAAAAAATATTACAAATAAGCTATAGATTAGTTCGGCGTTTCCTATCTGACTACTCTGAGAAGAAAGGCCGAAACAAACTCGCAGTCTCTTTTATCTTTATCTTGGTCAAGCCATATGAGGACCATGTAGATTAGTGTCTGAAAAGGTCTTTTGAAGAAAGAACCACACAGATAAACATGATATACATGTGATACCTATAGGTACCCATCGAAATCCCGTAAAGTAACAGACAGACAGACAGAGTTAATTTCGAATTTATAATATTAATATGTTTATGGATGAGCAACATGGTTTTGTGAAACCTATTTACAAAATAAACAATTACTTATCATTCATCGTTGAATTTTTTGACAGACTCTGATCGGCGTGTACGCCCTGATGGACTCGTACTACAAATATGACATGTCATCGATCGCGTTCCTGCCGCTGCTATGTCTTATCGTCTACATGATCCTCTTCACTTTGGGTAAGTGCGTTTCACAACATAAAATAATCAGCCTGTGACACAGGCCTCCTCTCTATGAGAGGGAGTGGGCCGTAATTCACCATGCAGGCCCAGTGCGGGTTGGTAGATGTCACATGCATCTTCAAGTTTTTAGTTCTAGGACATGCCCGTTTCCTCACGATGTTTTCCTTTATATTTTGAGAGCAATTGATGAAATAATTTTGATAATTTTGTCTGACGACGATGACTCGGACATTACCCCTGGGCCACCACCGGTTCTCCTAGTTCATTTCGTTTTCTATTATATGAATTATTCTACTTCTTGTCGTGTGGTTAGTGACTAACCTGGTGTCAAAGTTTTAAAGCCGCACACAGCCCCGGATCTAGTGCGGGGCATGCCGGGGCCCGTGCCCCAACTTCAGGGGGCGCCAGATTCAAGCGTAGCAGACAAATGCATCACCCAGCACACCGCAACTTTGCAATAAATGAGACGCGCAGCACATTTATAATCTTTCTACTTTTTTTTCTTTTTTACGACAGTTTTGGCGCCCCTGTTGAATTGGCGCATTATTGATTGGTACAATTTGATTAATATGTTGCTGACAAAATTTTAATTTCGCGGGTACTAACTTAGCGCATCCCCATAAAAGATTGGCGGGGGGCGGTAAACGGCAGTTTTTGCCCCGCCTCAAAAATATTCTAGATCCGGGGCTGACTTCACATGCCGTTGGAGAAATATCTCTCAGGTATCGGTTTCCTCACGATGTTTTCCTTCACCGTTTTTGAAGCAAGTGATGATACAATACACACATGAATCCGAAAAGTCAGAAGTGCGTGCCTAGGGTTCGAACTCGAGACCTATGTATGACTTGGCAGTCTGACGATCACACCACTAGGCTATTACCCCTAATTTCATTAATTAATATCATGCATCAGGTCCTCGAAAAAATATTCAGATTTGTTTTGTGTAGTAAACCCATACTACGCTTAGGTACCTTACTTGTGTCCCATGTCCCGTGTGATAAGGGGAGCCACTGTAGACGCCTCTGCGTATAATGTTGAATGTTAAAAGAATAACGTAAATGTTTAAATAATAAAGTAAATGTTAATGAATACTAAATAATGAAACATAACATAGCATCACACCTATTTTCCCCGAAGGGTTAGGTAGAGGTGAACCTATAGAACACCCACATTTCGCAAGTTATGTTTAAGTCGCATGTAATAGGGGGCGAGCCTATTGCCATCAGCCAGACACAAATCCAGATTCCGGGCTGCTACTGAGAAATTCCTGATGGAAAAACCCAGTAATACTCCCTCTCGAGGAGAGATCACTGTATCTCAGCAGTGGGAACATTATAGGCTGATTATGCTGCCCGAAAAAATGGAACCCAGGACATCATGCTCACATTAATAATGTTAAAAAAAAAACAATTCAATTCAAATTCTAATTCATAATATAAATCTACATGAAACACTTATAAAACGTCAAAAGCCTAGGTGCACGGTTCCAATTGCCCGTTTCCTATGGAAGAGCTGGCATGAAACTCCACTTTTTAAAAAATTGGATTCATTTCATTTCATTTATTCACAAACAATATACATTGTGTTGAATCCAGGCATAAGGCGATTCGCACACTGCCCCGCATCACGCAGCGTGGTTCGGGGCGGCCATAGCAAAATGAACGCGCGTGGATGCATTTTCTGTGTGTTGGACTGTGCGTGTTTTCTATACAAACGGATATACTTACAAGCAACGCAGTCACGCAACAGCGTGCAGCGTGGTGCGTAGCAGTGTGCCAATCGCCTAACATGCAATTTACATACAAATACAAAAAACAAAATACTACTACTTCTACTTCTCTATTTCTCCTTAACATTGAAGGCGTGGGTCCGGTTCCATGGATTCTGGTGGCGGAGATGTTCCCTGTGAAGACCAAGTGTCTCGCCGGCGGGATCTGTTCCTTCATGTGCTGGCTAGCTGGATTCGTGTGGACTAGGTATGTTCATCCTTGTTTATTTAGAAACTGGTGTTTTAGTTTTCAAAAGTTTAAAATTTTTGAATAGCTGATGATGCTCAGATACCATATCTTCATATTTAGTTTTAGTTAAATTCAGTTTAGTTTTGAAATTATGATAAGTAGTAGTACTTGCTACTTGGAACTACCCTGGGTTTTGATTTATTTGCAAGTATCAAAATATGTCACATAAATGGCCGTATTTTTTTATTGCGTCTTGATTTTTTTAGAGCTCCAAGGGAACATAGATCTACGTATTTACGGATTTACGGACAACGAAGTGGTCCTTATGGGTTCCGTTTTTTCCTTTTGAGGTACGGAACCCTAAAAACGATTAAGTAACTAAAATCATTACTAAAAGTAAACAGTTCATTACGGGGTCTTGGTCTTGTGGCTATTTAATAATAGCCGCACGGGTCGATCGATCAGGTTAAGCTACGCTTGTCGCGGTTGGTCCTTGGACGGGTGACCATCTTTACATACCAAGACCCCTGGGTCTAGGAAAGCACATTAAGCCGTTGGTCCCGGCTGTCTTACATAAATCTTTAACAGCGTTACGGGTAGTCAGAATCCCAAAAGTCTGACAACAAGTCTTGTGTTATCCAGTCGCTCCATTTAAAATACTGGTATTCAGCTGCATCCGGTTAGACTGAAGGCCGACCCCAACATAATTGAGAACAGGCTAGACAGACCTATTGCTATTAGAGACCGATACCCACCCGCCAATGACGTCGGAGGAGTTTCATCAGCTAATACTTCTAAAAATACCTTTTAACATTTCCCTTTATAACCAGATTCTTCCGCGACGTGGCAGCGTCATACGGCATCTACACAGCATTCTGGATCCTAGCCATATGCTGCGGCATAGGATTCATATTCTCTGTCACGCTGCTCCCAGAGACGAAAGGCAAGACCTTCGACGAGATACAGGACATGCTTAATAACAGGTAGGTTTATCGATACTAGAGTAATTAGTAAGTGGTAAAAAAAATCCTATTCCGAAAATTCTTTCGCTATCCTCCATAAGCAAACAATAATAATAATTATCTTTATTACATACGAAGTGGTTACAAATTGTGTGAAGTCCCTGACACTTGTGCCCTCTCCCGGGAGGAAATACAATTGCTTGCTGGTTCATATCCGGCTCGAAGGACCATAAACAGCATATTGGAAATAAAAATGCTGTTGAAATTTAAAAATAATTAACTTATTAAATTAGCAACTGGAGCACATTGTACTCATTAAAAAAAATATATAAAATTTAAAAAAAAAACTTATTTAGACCACAGACAAACAAGTGGGCAGATATAAATCAAATAATTTATATTATGTTAATTTAGGTTGTACTGAACAGTAGCTTCTTCAAAAATAGTGAAATATCCATTGTGTTACACCCCATTGACCTTGACCTTTGTCAAAATATTTTTGAAACAGTTCGCGTTCGCGCGCAGGTCATGGCGATGGCGTGGTATTTTAGTATAGTTGTACAAAGGTGTTGTTTAAAGTATCTTTGGAACAATACAGTAGTGTTTTGATACTTTACCTTCTTTCATTCCATTCATCCCTCATCTAAAAGTAGTGTATGGTCTATCAAGGGATCATACAATCGTTATTGGCTATTTTGTAAAAACAATTTGTTATTCCGCCCATGTATTTTGAAATCAGCATAGATTGTTATAGGAACAGAAGGCCTATAGAGGTATGAGGAACAGGGAGTAAAGTTCACTCATCCTCCATAGAAAAGGAAAGATCCTCCGACCGTGTTGTGTTTGGTGGGTAACTGCCCGACGATTGTTGTCGAGACGTTGTATATAAGGTCCCATTAAAATAGATGGACAAATTTTAACACAGCATCCAGTACGTCTAACCAAACATATCCAAGCAAAAAAAACACTAATTAAAGTGATTTTATTTTGACCTAAAATAATTAACCAACATTTTTAGTGTATTTTCGTTGGCAATTTTTTTTTTCTTGTAAGTATCTAATGCGTTTTTCTTATCATTTTTTTACCATTGTCCTTATTTTGGTGGTCTGAATGATTTCTAAAAGTTTGTCCATCTATTTTAATGGGACCTTATATATGCCAGTCGTTCAGTAAACTCTGCTTGCGCGATGCAAGATTTCGAGACATAAGTGTGATGTGTAGTTCGCATGTGGCAATGTAGATGCCGCCACATGTCAATACCTAAAAACGTTCAAAATCTAGTCGCATTCTCATCTCAGCGACAATGTCAAGAACTTATCGAAAATGTAGAAAAATAGAGATTAGCATTCGAACGCTTTTAAAAATACGGGAATTGTCCCTCTGATTATTTTAAACAAGTGTTCAATTCTGATCGTTTTTTAAAACAAAACAAGGTTGGGTAGGTGGATTGTTCACGCTAAGTAGAACCCGATTTTTATAACTGTGCGTCTGTCAACGTCAAAATATTACAGTGAATGTGGTTTAAATAATAACAATAACAAATTAATGAATAATAAGACAACTGTGGAGACGACACGAGTTGTGTAGACCATATTAAGAGGAGGCTCCCTAAGTTTTATGTTAATTTGCATTAATATTCTGAATAAGTCAGGCATACAATCAAAATGGAACTTTAGTATATGATTTATTGAATCTTTTTCTTACCATATATAAGGTAGTTACGTAATTGGAACGTTTTCGCTCGATTAATTTTTTATTCGAAAGATTATTTGAAACAAAAACAAGATTACTCGGTTTTTATGTCTATAATAATTATTGACAGTAAGAAAATATAGTTTAAGTGAAATAAGAATTGAGACTTACGCACGCGATATTCAACTTTATTACTGGTGTGTTAGCGTTTAGCACATAGTGGAGTGGTGGGGTGCATGGGGGCGGAGTTTGCGTGGAAATTGTCTTTGGAGTGCCTGGTCTTAAGAGGCGTCGGTGCACTAAGGAGGTAACCGAGCGGGAGAATTCAGTATTAACAACCTACGATTTTGACCGCTCCAAGCGCAGTTATAAAAATAGAGTTATACGAGAGCAGTGTTATCCTACTATGTGGTACAATACGGTCGGTCGAATAAAAACGATTAAAATAGGTTTTTTACTTTTATTAATTTATTTATTTTTTGCATAGATTCTTTTCTACATATTTTGTGAATGTGAGAACGCTGTAGGCTTAGTGGATTGTAGACCTGTTGACCATTTTCTATTTTGTTAAGTACTTGGTACTTATTGAAAGACCTACATTGTCCTCCCATACCTAGAAACACTGTTATATGAAAGTATTGTAAAAGCCAATTATTTTTAAAAGAGTAACCGTGGAGTTTCTTGCCAGCTCTTCTCCATAGGAAACGACCAATTGGAACCGTGCACCTAGCTTCTGACGTTTCATAAGTGCCCATGTAGGTTTATGTGAAATAAAATATTTTGATTTTGATTTTTGATTTTGATGAATCTTGGCCGGTCTGAACATAGGCTCTCCGAACTTTCACGCATGTTCTCTCACTCACACTCGCCTCATGTCACCATTTAATTCCTAAGAAATGTTATTGCGCAGCCTTCTGCGCGAAGTTCAGACCGGCCACGATTCATCAGGCGTATCGTATGTGGGAAATGCGAAGAAAAATTAAAGCTTTGCAAGAATTTATTGTTACATAATAATAATATTATATGTACATGGTTACGTTTAATTTGAATAATACATAATAATCTTTCTTCTTTTTCAGAACGAAGGAAGACAAGCCGGTAGACGTTTAGAAGAATCTCTTAACGAAGATTTAGAAAAATAATCATTTGTAAATAGTTTTAAGTAAACTCTGCTGTTATTCGAAATAAATTATTACAAAAAAACGTTATACAATACTTTTATTCTATAATCTTACACAATAATTTCATTATTATTAATTAATATAAGGTAAAGTCAAAATTATTTATCTCTGGAACTGTAGTGGGCAGATTCTTAGTCCAATCACATCTTTGCCTATTTCTGCGACTCCACAAACTGGGCACAGTTTGCCTTTGTGTTCGGGCAAGAAGCTAGCACCGCAGAGTGCACACTTTTCTTCGGGTTTTCCTCTATATATGGGCTTATAGCTGATGCCACAGATATTGAAAGGATTATGTTCATCGTATAGTAGCTGATGTTCGTCTGTGAGGGATTTCTCGCACGCTTGAAGGATCTTTCTCGCTTGCTGTGCGACTTCAGGTCTCGGCCCCAGTTCGAGCAGTCTTCGGGCGAAGGAAGCTGCTGTTCTGTAGTTCTTCAGCTTGAAGAACATGTTGAGAGCTGTTCTGAGGGTCAGGATCTGGTGGACTGGTTGAAGCTTGCAGTGGGTGAAGTAAGCTGCCATCTCGCATGTACGTTTTTGCTCGTCTAGCGTGTTTTTCGGCATGGCTGTGGAGATAATGAAAAGTAGTTAATATTGTATGAGGTTCGAGTTTCCTGACAGAACAAAGATGTTATTGATAGCTGGTACTTTAAAGGTATGAGGAACAGGAGGGTGTAAAGTTTACTCCTCCTCTATAAAAAAGGGTGGATCCTCCAACCAGATGGGTGTCGTGTCTGGCGGGCAACTGCCCAACGATCGATGTCGGAGAAGTTATATATATGGTGTTCGCGCGGTAAACACTAATTGCGCGATGCAGGATTTGTGTGACGTCATGTCTTTGATGCGTAGTTCCTATAATGGCGATGTAGATCCCACCACAGTACTAAAGTCGAAATCAGATGCAATTTGCAAAAAAAAAAAACTGGAGAACACTTGAATTTTGACGGCTCCCATTTCCCTCAGGTAATATAATTTATTATTAAACTTTGTGCACAATAAAGGTATAAACTGCGGACTGCCTTAGGCATTCTCTACCAGTCAATCAAAGGGTGGAGAAATAATATGGCAGCTGAATTGTTTGTGAGTGAAAACGCCTTGGTGGAAGAAAAATACTTGTATAGAACATAAGTCCGTAACCTTGTCTAAATAAAGAGCACAATCGCGTTTACAAAAACAAAAAAAATACTTCCAAAACCTTTAAAGTAAAAATACTTTTTATTTTTTTCTCCGATTTTTCTATTTAATTTAATTTTTATTTTGATGTGTGCTTTTGACATTAATTGATTTGTTCTGACATTTATCTAAGACTCAAATAGTAACACTTATAAAATTGACAAATATGTGTATAAATCATTTATTTCAGGTTCTAGACCCATATTAAATACAAAAACAGTATTTAATATGGGTCTAGAACCTGAAATAAATGATTTTTATTTATAGAACATTGGTCTGTAATGCAATATAAATAAAGAGCACAATCGCGTTTACAAAAATGAGGTGTCGGTAACGGTGTCGCGAGTTCAATTGTTTTTTCCCATCTCAAAAATGCCCAACGCGCCTAAAGAAGTTTTCACTTCAAATACAATATAAGGTCTCTCACCTTTCCTAGCGGTCTCCATCTGCAAGCCCAGCAGATACTCCCGCGCTATGTTGAGCAGCTGCTGCGCCTCTGTTAGCTCGGGCTTGGTGTCCACGTGTAATAAAGGCACAGACTGGCAGATGCGTTGTAGACGCTCCACAGCTTCAGTGAACTTGCCGGATGTGGTGAACTGGTAGCATTGTTGTAGCTGAGTTACTAGGTCGTTCAGTTTGGTGGCTGGAAAGAAGATAAAATATGGGTAATGATTGCAAAAAATATAAGAGTTCAGCCACGTAGGCGGTCCTTTGCGATCGCGACCGCCGCGCCTCCGAGTAAATAATACTCCCCCCCGACCCTTGCTCGAAAACGAGGTGGCAGCAGTTGTTGCAGCTGTGCACGTAGCTTTAAATTCCCCGATTAATAATCATGATTAAAACCTTTTGATCCAGCCCGTCTCATCTTTTGATGTCCTCCCTCCGGTTAACGCCCTAAGCCGAGACTCGTACCCCACAGGGGGTGCCCTTAGCGAGCGTTTACCCTAGCTTTTTAGCTTAGTTTGATGTGTACCCTGGCTGGAGGCTTTGAGTGTAGCAGCAGTGAATTCTCAATTTAGAATCGGGTGAAGAACTCAATGTTTTATACTCACTGACAACAGGCAATAGATCCTTCCCGCTGGCTTCCTTCCAGTTCCGATGTAGATGCGCGTTGAGCGGCGGCAGTGACGACAGAGCGCCGAATGTGAGCCGAGCGCGCCCGAACATGCCAACGAACGTCTCGAGGTACGGCTCGAAGTTCACGATGCCTACTTGCTCGTTTAGAAGTCTGCGGAAATAAAAAAAAGGTTTAAAAACTATTTTTTTTTTTTTGTTTTATAGCGAAGGAAATTATAATAAGTATGGGATTATTCCCGATCGAAGACAATTTATAAATCGTTATTTTTAGTGGTATAGCAATGAAACCAAGATAATCAAAAGGTCTAAAAATTATTAACAAAATACGCCACGATAACTTCTTCGAAGATGTTAAAGATTGACCTCATGAGATGTCCATTTGAAATTTGAATAACAATGTGAATTTTATTACGTGAAAACAACTCAAAATCATAATTTCATCAATGTGTTTTGGAAGTGAAAACTTCTTTAGGCGCGTTGGGCATTTTCGAGATAAGAAAAAAACAATTAAACTCGCGACACTATTACCGTTACCAACACCTCATTAAAAGTTCCTGTACAATAAAATTGTTCAAGTTTTCACTTCTGTCGGCATTCCCGGAGTGCCTGTTGCATATATGTTTGTTTTTGAGATTTCCTTGATCTCCTTCAGAGCGTCAGAATAATGAACGATATGAACCTGAGCGCTATCTCGAACTGCCCAGTGGCGACATGGTCGTGTGCAGTCTTCAGTTTGCCCGACAGCGCCACGGGAGCGCCACGTGTCGGCGCCACGAAGTAGTCTGTGCCCTCGTCTCCGCCGTCAATATCCGCTGGAACACAAAACAATTATATTATGTTAATATTTATTTGTTCAATACTTTATAGTTAACCGCATAATACGTTTATTTAGGCCAATTCAATTCCAAGCACGCGCGCTAGTGTGAGTGCCTGTCGGAGCGATATACACCTACAGTGAGCAATACTACCACGCACACATTGACAATTATTGTTTGACGCGATAGCACTACTAGGTTTCGATATGATAAATTTAGATGTATTCCGTAATACCAAAAATTATGAATGAAAACTTAATATCTTTCCATTTATTTTTTTTCGATAATTTCATCATCTGCCTAGCCTTTTCCCAACTATGTTGGGGTCGGCTTCCAGTCTAACCGGATGCAGCTGAATACCAGTATTTTACATGGAGCGACTGCCTATCTGACCTCCACAACCCAGTTAGCTACTGGGTAACACGATACCCCTTGGTAAGACTGGTTGTCAGACTTTCGGGCTTCTGACGACCCGTAACAACTGTCAAAGATCTTCAAATGACAGCCGGGACCAACGGCTTAACGTGCTTTCCGAGGCACGGAGGAGTCTCGGTATGTAAAGATGGTCACCCATCCACGGACCAACCTCGGCAAGCGTAGCTTAACCTGACCGATCGACCCGTGCGGCTGTTGTTACTTAGCTACGAGCTATTTTTTCGATAATTTGTACTTGATAATATAATCTATGCAGAAAAAAAATATATATATTGTTGTTTATAATACAGAAAAAACAATATGAATAGGCACATGTCATTTACGCTGTAAAAATGTGCGAAATTAAATTCGTTAAAACTTCATTTTAGAAATGTTTTTTGGAAAAAAAAAGATGTAGGAGCCTAGATAAACACTGTCTAAATCCGAATAACAACATAACATGGTGGAAATATGCCCAAATTGCAAATGATTTAGGTATTACGTTTGTATGGACAATTCATGGTCGCTGCGTTCTCAAGTGTCACTTAGTTGTCGGTGAAAACGGGCATAAATCAAACAAACACTGGTATTTAGCTGCATCCGGTTAGACTAGAAGCCGACCCCAACGTAGTTGGAAAAAGGTTAGGCAGACGATTACACAATGCTGATAAAAGATGAACCAGTACTTACCAGAGACTGGCGCGAGTTCCTCCGGCAGTTCCAAGTCTTCATCTCCGACGTCCCACCCGCCGTCATCACAGGCGTCTTCCATAATTTCCTCACCCTCATTGCCTTCAGCCTGAACACAAATGTTTTTATTATTTGCCAGAACTACAATATTTACATCGCATAATTTACGGAGAAAGTTTATGGGAACAGAAGATGGCCCTAAATAGGCACAGCATCTTAGCATCCTTAGCTATCTTAGCTAAAATGTTTTCAGTAAAACTGATTTTTTTTTAGCTTTTAAACAAAAGAAGTGGCAACTAACCGACATTGGTGCCGATTCTCTTGTACACCGAACTATCACTAATATTTCTTACTTCTGACTATGAGAATCTCAAAGCTATTATGCAAAATAAATTCTCTAAATTAAAAATAATTTTGAAAAATATTGAGTTCAAAAAAAATTCAGTACTGTTTTTTCATCTGAAGTCGAGGTGTTGGTGTGAATTTAAAGTTCATGACAACCAATTTCATTCCACACCTTTTTAGTCGCGACT
Source organism: Agrochola lychnidis (assembly GCA_963680765.1). NCBI lineage: Eukaryota > Metazoa > Arthropoda > Insecta > Lepidoptera > Noctuidae > Agrochola > Agrochola lychnidis. The sequence goes on along the minus strand of OY796869.1, from coordinate 7,171,003 downwards.
AAAAATAATCAGATTTAGTTAGAAAATCAAAACTTTAGGTGAAAAACGTCAAATTCAGAATAGCAAAATTGCCATTTATACTAAATTAATATCTCAGTACCATCTTAGTGTTTTCAAACTAAAATATAATTAAGTTGTTTCACTTTAGTCTATTTCAGAATGGGAAATCGTCGTTTGACAGGAATAACCTAAATTTTGGTGATTTTTAGTCTATTTTAGAGGCATTTGTGACAAGAGAATTGACACCACTGGCGTCGATTTCCTTGATCACAATCTAACTATATTAAGAAAATTGACCTCTCTCAGGTCGGAATCAATAGAGCGAACTTTGAGACTTTACTCAAGCTAAAGTACAGTAGCGTTTCATACAAAAAGAAGCCTTATTTACACACACTTTAGGCGTCACAGTCTGTCCGCTATGCTAGTGCATGTATCTAATCTGTACTGACCTCATGGCCGGCCCGCTCGTCGTCGTCGTCTCCCCAGGCGCCGGCCGCCTCGAGCGGCTCGTCGATGTCGGGCGCGGCCGACACGCCGCCCGCGTCCGCGCCCGCACGCGCGCCTCCTGCTACCTCGAAGAAACTCCTAAGAAATTCACACACTTTATTAAATTGATCTATAATGTTGGACTCGGGCGTTCTCTCTGTAAAGTTGCGAAATATTCGTGTTATTTTGTTAATACAAAACCAACTTTATTCCAATGTAAATCAGATACATTTTGTAATAAATAACTCAATTAACGCTAATATTGGGTGTGGAGTGTAATCCACAACGTGGGGGGCGCGAGTTCTTGTATATGAATATACGGATATATTGTTTTCGAAATTCAAGTAACTTGATCTGAATCTACTTCGCTCTTACATACGAAATGTCAAAACATCAATATTTCTGTCAAATTTAACTGCATACACATAAACCTTCCGGTATAAATTCTCTAAACTGTAGTGAAAAACGCATTTAAATCCATTATGTTGTATAAATCCATTGTTGAGGTCCTAAGTTGTGAGTTAGATACTTCCGCGATCCTTGTACCGTTGCAATGCACCCATAACTACAACGTTTTTGAGTGCGTCACATTGCGCACTACCGTAAACAGCGAATTTTCACAACAATTCGTTTCCCTGCAATTATTTTTGCACAAAGGCTAATAATTTATTTCAATTAGGCACATAAAAGACACTTTTGAACATCAAAATTTACAAAAAAAAAAATGATTCTAGTTGACAAGTTACCTACAGGATTTATATTTTCTTAATGTCTCTCGGGTATCATCGGATTTCCAAACACAAACGAATGCTAATTTCCATGATCATCAATTATTAGATTTATCATGTATAATAATTTGAATTCAGAACTAAGTACTTTATTGTTGTTTTGTTTTCCATGTGAACTATATAATATAGAGCTGTAAAACTATTTTCCTATCTGTCGTGCCTACGACTTTAGCGGCTTTCCTCCCATTTTTTAAATAAATTACTTTAAGTTAAAAGAGTATTAACAACTCTATCTACTTCCAAGTCGATTGAAAGCGTCCGGTCTGCACCAAGTGCAAAGGGCAACTGATAGAAATCCGACAACTAACAAAACACGAAGTTAGCCGAAGGACATTAAGTAAATAGAAATACAGTACTTAGTTTGATGTACAGAATGCGTAGGTGATGGCTCTGTGATGGATCTATTCACACCCTGTATGTAATACTGATGACCAGTACCTCAACTAGGTATTTTTTGTGAACAAAAGCTACGCTCCAACGGGTGTTAAGGTTGTCAACCAAACTTTTAAATTAAAATGTACTACACATATAAAACGGAACCACTTGTCTCGAAGCGACAGCTAACAACTGGTTACCTGAAGCATGCTTAGATTTCTAGTAAACGCGTTTGCATGTTTGAGTAAGTCGATTCGACCATTTATTTCTATAGTTTGACCGACACCGCTATACCACGCGTTAGGAATGTGGGGCGAGGCGGAGGGCGGGACGCTGTGAGCGTTGACGAATGAGCGACCATCACTGTCGTCCCGTGGGCCGAGCACATGACTAAGGCGTGGTACAGAGCAGGGATGTATCGGATATCCGCATCGGCATAAATTTTGATATCCGCAAAACATCCGCTTCCTCAACTTTTGATTTTAAAAGCTCCGCATCCTCATAATTTCTATGGGGATGTGACTCCACGTTGTTCGCTTAAATAGTGATTTGTGTTAAACTCGCCTCCGAGCTAAATGTGCGGGCCGGAGTATGAGTGACGCGGTCCTATTGCCTGAATTCGCAGTGTCCCTGTCCTGTGGCAGACGATCGGCCGCACGTGACAGTGGTGGTATGATTGTGATGCAAGTCCGGGTCGACGGCGCGTTGTGTTCCACGCGCGCCTCAAAGAGATGTCAGCAGAACTATAGGAGGCCGCTAGGGCCGATGCCTGCCGGGGTTGCGAAGAAAACCGATAGGGAAATCGTGGCCCCCGGCAACAGGGCAACCGAAGGAACACGGGTGGGTTTTAGTCAGTAAGAGTCTGACACGCCCTCCCGCTCCGCCCAGAGCGGGAGAAGTTATTTGATAATTTCCCACCCAAAAATAAAAAAAGGTGTCAAAAACAAGGGCTATTTTTCATACGACATCAGCATCCGCATCCTCAATTAGGAATTTTCCAATATTCGTATCCTCATCCGCATCCTCAAACCCGATAATCTCGATAACCTCATCCGCATCCTCATCCGTTATACGACATCCGTTACAACCCTGGTACAGAGGTATCAGTCAAACTATAGTTGAAATACTGTATGTGAATACTAATGTCTACTGTTCTGGTACTTACTTTGAAACCGCGAGCAAAGGCCAGTTGGGTTGCATATTGTGTACTGGTAGTGGAGGTCTCAGTAGCTGAGCGTCGGGGTTCGGTTCCGGGATGGGCAAGTTAGCAGCTTCCAACATCGCCTTCAGTTGTTCAGCCTCTTCGTATTGTTTGTGGTTTATAGCTGTCAAATAGGCTAGGGATATCTGTGGGAGAAAATGGAAATATTTTTGAACTCTGATTTGCAAGGATTCCATGAACAAAGTATAAAAAACTCGAGTTATTACTTTTGGGTGTTTTAGGGGACTGTTTTAAAAAGTGATGATTCTCAGCACTTCTTCTCTAATTTGAATAAATGAATTTTGATTTTGGTCCCACATAATAAAAGTTGTTCGTAATGACGAGTAAATTAATTTGTTATACTACTACTATATAATTAAAATTTCCTAATTAAATGTTAGTGGCAATGGAATTTGAACTTTGCCGTGTATGACATTATGTTTGCTTTATAATTCAAGTTAACTCTAGATTTTCCTCACCTGTCCTGCATTCTTCAGCAGCCTGATGGTCTCCCGCTGGTCTCCTAGCAACAAGGCACCTTGGAATTGCGCGGACACATCCTTGCGAATCTCGGCGATCTTCATCATCTTGCGCAGCTTGTCCAGGTTACCCGTGATGAGGTACAAGAACGAGAGCTTGTCGAAGTTCTTCGTGCGCTGGTAGCACATCTCTACGATCTGGACAGAATTTACTTATAAGATGTTTCTATATTATATGGATAGGTTTAAGAGGAAATGCGGGCAGAGATACTTTAGAAAATTAAGTATTTGAAGTAACTCTCGCTGTGGCTAGCGCTCGACGTTCGGCCGCTATTCGTGCGATAAGGACAGCTGCAGATCCGACTGAATAGCCTAAAGTAAGTCATAATTCGAGGTTTGGCTCTCGCCTGTTTCCTCCTCCAATATTGGACCAATTTAAAAGATATTTCATAAACCGAATAAGAAGGATATATACTATGTCCCTATGTCTTTCTTTTTTCATTAATAGTTCTGAAATTTGTACACTAAGCTTCTTTTGACAGCGGTCTAAACAGGCAACTTTGAGCATTTTTTGAGGGTTATAGTGCTTACAAAGATAATGTATCATCAAAAAGGGAAACATAGGGACAAGTACAAGTAGTTGATACCTATTTTACTTTAAAAAATCATTGTTTTGAGGTCATAAATCAAAAAGAAAACAGGCCAGAGCGTTTCTATGAAGAAAAGCATTTCCTCCACATTTCCTCTTAAGGTGATTCCTTCAATGTAGCCCGCGAAATTCAAAATTACTTACGTTACTTTCGATAAACTTACTACAACGTGACGCAAGAAATTTTGAATTGGCTACATTGACGGATCCCCCTTAATAGCTAATTTATTGAGTAAAACAGTATTGTGTAATTTTTATGCTATTTGCTATGTCGTTTATCTGTGACGAAGAAATATAAGATAATGAAAAAAAGAAAATACTATCTAATTTATATCTAAGATCGTGGATGGTATTAAATAAAAAATTGATAAGTAACCGAACTTTTAGCTTGACCTTTATGAAGAAAAAGACAATTTTTTTAATTACTTTTTAAAATAAGAACAAAGAGCCATGCAAAGCCAAACAAAATGGAGCCATCTCATTGCAGGCTACAAAAGTAAAATGTTACAGCACTAAAAATTTTATGATATCGACGCATACCTGATGGTTCCCAGTAGCCAAGGCCGCATTAGCCAGTTTGTCCCAGGCAGCTGGCTCGTCTAAACTCTTGGCGGCTTCTAAGGCCACGTCAATGTTGCCACATTGTAAAGCCAAGGACAGACGTGTGCGAGCGTCCTTCACGAAATGTAGAGCTACTTCTGGGTAACCTGTTAGATGAAAATGACCTCTATAGTAATAATATTGAAAAGCGACATTCGGTAAATATTGAAAATTATTTTGATTAGTTTCCGAAAGTTGATCAGTAAAACTGGTGCTAAGAGGGTTTATCCTAAAAGTTGGTAACGTCGTAAATAGCTGTCAAATATTTACCTGTTTTGATTAATTTAGCAATATTACTTTTTACACCTAAAATTGTTACAACATCAAATTCAGTGTTATAATTGCAATTCATTATTAATATTCTAGGGAACTAGTTAGCCACATTTCTTATTTCCATACAGTAACATTGCCAAATTAATCAAAACAGCGAAATATTTGACATCTATTTACGACGTTAGCCACTTTCAGAATAAACGCTCTTAAATTCTATCAAATTATTCATACACTGCTTTTCAATATTTTACGTTATAGTTTAGAATTTGTGGTATTTTAATTTGATATCCAACCCGTTTTTTTTTCTTCTAAATATTTTGTTAAAGATGATTAGATTAAATATATTAAGATTTACAGAGTTTGTCGACTTTAATTGCTCACCAGCAACATAAGTTGCATTCATGATTTAGTTTCAAAACATGTAAACAAATGTATTTTTAGAAAAACAACTTTTTACCCACACATAAAGTTCAGTTTACTCAACAACTTCAAACTTTTTTAAATAGTACTAATCCATCATTCTGAAAGTAACTTAATTTACACTTGCATAAAGTTGATATTTGTTTTAGTGGAAATCACATTCATTGGAAATAAGGATTTGAATAAAACAATAGACGTAGATATATTTAGTAACCTATTCCGCTTAACTATTCTTAAAGAGTTTTAAAAAACCCTGTAAGAAATCGACACGTGTTTCACCTGTCAATGAGGTATCCTCAGGATGAAGATTGACTTGTCGCGAACCCGAACACAGCGTGTTGCCACGCCGAGCGCTAGACGCATCGCATCGTCGATTTCTTAGGGTTTTTTTTTTACTCTTTAGGAATAGTGGAATAGGTTACTAAATATATCCACGTCTATTGTATTTTATAATGCATTTCCGCAAGGTCACGCCTGAATCAATTAACTATCTTGATTTTAAAAGTCGTAAGGCACTTAATATATTATGGAAGTCGTAACGATACCTTTCTCCTGCAAGTAAGCGATGATGCTCTGTCCCACAAGCTTGGCGGTGCGGACCATGTGCAACACCTGGTCGTACTGACGAGTCACCAGCGCCAACTTGAACCTGTGGAGAAAATAGGTTTCATCAGATCTTATTATATTACTCTACATTACTAAACCTTTTTGAATCTTAGTAATTAGTTGTTCCAAAAAAATCAGACATTCCATGCATTTATTTTCACTTTACTCAAAAAAATGTATGGAGCAACTGTTTTTTTCACGCATTTTCACGTTTGGACCCTTAAGAGGCCGGCGACACGGCTCGCAACTACAAATCGAGATGTTTGCAAAATTCAACTCCAAGCACGTTGCGCTAGTGTGAGTGCCTGTCGGAACGATATACACCTACAGTGAGGAATACTACCACGCACACATTGATAATTATTGCTTGACGCGATAGTACTACTAGCTTTCGAACATTTATGATAAATTTGGATGTGTTCCGTAATACAAAAAATTATGAATGAAAACTTAATGTATTTCCATTGTTTTTTCGATAATTTGTAACTTGATAACATAAACTATGCTTCTGCGGAAACAATATTACAAATATTGTTGTTTATAATACAGAAAAAACAATATGCGCTGTAAAAATGTACGAAATGAAATTCGCTTACATTTCATTTAAAGGTAAGTTTTTGGAAATAAAAAGACGTAGTAGCCTAGATAAATACTGTCTCAATCCGAATATCAACATAATATGGTGGAAATATGCTCAAATTGCAAATGATTTATGTATTACGTTTGTATGGACAATTCATGCGTCGCCGCATTCTTAACAAAACATGTTCATAATGATGTGTTCAGTGATCCCTTTTCGATTTTTGAGTTATTTTTATTATACCGTTTTTAATTGATCCAAAACATTCCAAACATTCTGAAAAGAGCAGCCCTAGAAGAGTTAGACTAGAAGTCGACTCAACAAAGGATCTTCTTCTTTTCGTGTGGTTAGTGAGTAACCTGGTGTCAGAGTTTTAAAGCCGCCCACAGGCCTCTGACTTGACTTCACAAGCCGTAGAGAAATATCTTCACGATGTTTTCCTTCACCGTTTTAGAAGCAAGTGATAATAATACAATACGCACATGAATCCGAAAAAGTCAGAGGTGCGTGCCTTGGGTTCGAACTTGAGACGTATGATTTGGTAGTCTGACGGTCACACCACTAGGCTATCTACTAATACTAGAAATCGACTCAACAAAGGATAATAGGAAGATAAACTTGATGAACTTGATTTAAGCGGGCACGCCCTTTATGCCTGGAGGCTTTTATTTAGATATTTAGTTCTGTTTACGTTTAGTTTTTTATTTTTTATTACTGCTTGAGTATTGTTTCGATGTTTTTGGTTGGTATATTGGCGTGTGCTAGCTGACATATTATGGCCAATAATTTATCATTTAAATTACACCGGCCGACAAATGAAAATTTTTGGAACATTGTTTCTATTTGAGTAAAAAATATAATTAATTCTTAGCATTCTTATCACTTAATACATACAGATATACTCTATCACATCAGGTTTTTTACAAAAGGGAAAAATCGTTTTTTTCGAAATTTTAAGAAAAAAATAATTATTTATTATGTTACAAATAAATATGTTTAAACAGTTATAAAGAAAATATCAATTACAATCATTACAACAGAATTATTTTGAGTGACATCTTTTACGTTTAGCCATAAAATTACGTCTGGGTGTCATTTTTTTGTGAATATCATCAGTAACATCGCGTTTCAGTGACCAGCAGTAATCAGCCATCATATTCACATTCCATCGACCTTGATATCTTGTTTCCATAGTTTTTATGTCTTGGTGGACCTTTCTCCCTGTTCTTCACTATAATCACCAAGATTATCAGGAAAAAAATCTAAATGTGAATCTAAAAAGTGAAGTTTTATACTCATATTATAGCCCAATTTCTGATACTTATCCAATAAGTTTGCAACAATATTTTTATAGTCAGTGTTTGTGATTTCCTAAAAAATTGTTGACAACATCTTTAAACGCCAGCCAAGCTTCTAATTCAGTAGTATTCATTGTTGTATCGAATCTTTCATCAGTCATTAAAAATCTAATTTGTGGTCCATGGAACACTCAATCTTTTATTTTTGCATCAGATAATCTTGGGAATTTTTGACACAAGTATTGATAACTAGCATTCTCTTTATCCAATGCCTTAACGAACTGTTTCATCATTCCGAGTTTCTAATCTAAACAATTTTCTCAAATAAACACTCTAATTTCAGTAAAAAATTTGTAAACAAAATAACTATGATGGCTTATTTCCATGTGACGCGTTTCAAATGAGTATGTTGCGGTTGCAACTAATATATTCTCCCACGAGAGGTCGCACTATTCAAGGAAAGAGCGCCAAAACTCAATAATTTAATTTCTTTTTATTAAAAAATATAAAATAGCCAAGATATCAAGTTTACTGAAAACCTGATGTGATACGATAAAATTACGTCTGAATTCGTAATCAGCACTACAAAATTGGTGGAAAAAATTAGTAATATCTTGAACAAGGAAAGTCATGTCGGCCGGTGTTATGTTTTGTGTTGCATAATGTAAATTACACTAGTTTACAAAACTTTTTTTTTTGTTCATGAAATGAAACATATTTACGTAGGCTATGGACGGTTATTAAAAAAAATCTACCCGCAATTGTTGTACATTTATCGTTCTATTTTGTAAACAACTGTGTGATTCAAAAGTCTTATTTGTACATAAAAATGTCATCTAGAGTATGTAAACTACATCCAAATCGATTTTGTTATGTTTGTGGGAAAATTGTTCAGTTAAATCGTGCTTTCCCTGTAACAAAACCATTGCAAGAAGCTTATTTACATTATTTTGGATTTCCGTTGTCAAATCAAGATAAAAATTGGGTTCCTCATGTGATTTGCACTAATGGCAGATTGGTCCTCAGCTCCTGGTATTCACGTAAAAATAGATCACTGAAATTTGGTAAACTAATGTTATGGAGAGAGCCAACTAACCACGTAACCAAGCCAACGTAACGTATCTAAGCCTGCATGTTGCACCTGCATGATGCACCTTTGCTCTGTATTTACAAATCTTTCTGGGGCTAAATTAAAGGAATATTTGTGGGTCCTCAAATCAGGAGAATATTGGACGAAACAAAATTCGAGAGCCTGTTAACCGAGGTAGAAAAAGCAACCAGGAACTCTTTCAAAAGTGTTGTTAAAAATTTATTAGGCAATAAAAAAAGTGATAATTACAAAGAGATTGTTGAAAATCTATTGCAAAATTATGATCGTATGGATGTAAATATGTCACTAAAAATTCATTTTTTACATTCCCATTTAGAATTTTTCCAGAAAATCTTGGTAGTGTGAGTGATGAACATGGTGAGCGATTTCACCAAAATTTAAAATTATTTGAGCAAAATTATCAAGGTTTTTGGAATCAAAATATGCTAGGTGACTATTGTTGGTCTGTCGTGAGAAATACAGATGAAAATATTTATAAAAAAGAGCAAAAATTACCCATTTTTAACTGTATATTGTTTATTTAGATGTCGTTTTTTATAAAAATATTCTTAGTAAATATTTCAAAAAACTGACATGCTGGATTTTTTTTAAATATTTTTCCCGAATTGTAGATACCCAAAGTAACATAACCGTATTTATTCCATTTAATGTACAAAAGTCATGTAAACTAGTGTTATTTTGCATACTATTGTATAGAATCATTTTTTTCTAACTGAACAGAAAGCTGTGCTGCTGGGGAGATTGTTGCGCCACTTCTTCTTCCCAGCGAAAGGCACTAGGAAGTGGTGAAGGGTGGGCGTTTTGGAGGACTGTCTTATGTAATTTTGACGTTCGAAAAGTGCTGATTCTCAGCCTAGTATGAATAAATGAATTTTGATAGTGTACCTGTACTCTGTAGGGTCTATGTTGAGCACCTTGGGGCGACACTCTCGGTCGAGACACACGACGCGCGCGCCGGTCTCGCTCGCCAACACTTTCACAGCGTACACGGGAACGTCCAATGTGCGGATTATGCCGTAGTCACTGAGGGAAGGAGACAAAGAATAAATTGACAGCAAATAAATTAAGGAACAGTACAGACTTACATAGTATAATTCAAAATGAAAGAAAACAAAGTAAACTGAAATAAAACTGGACAAAAAAAAAACAGTGGCACTTCGGTGCGAGTGCCGACAGAAGTGAAAACTTGAAAAAAAAAGTTATAATAAAGGTTATTTAAAAGATTCTCATAACAAGGCAAAATTGTAAAGTCAACAGCACATTAATGGTAACAATTCTATTCTACATACACTGATAGCACTTGTTATGTCGTAGTACTGACATTTTTCATACTTCAAATGTTAAAGTGTGGTTGACTGTACTAAAAGTATGTTAATTTTAACTATAAATTTTGTCTGATAGATCATGTTGCCTAAAGGCGCCAGACATAACCCTGGCGCCCTCAGTGACGGTACATAGCTTTTCCAACTTCATTGGCACACTACGCTTACCTCGTCTACTAAATTATGAAAAAAAAAAAAAAAATTCTAGTTGACTCACCCATCTTTACAGCAGTACTTGATATGGTTAGCCGTAGTATAAATGAACACGGGCTGCGGCGTGGAGTCGTCGAAGGCGCCAGACTTGACCCTGGCGCCCTCAGTGACGGTGCATAGCTGTTCCAACTTCTTTGTGCAAAGGGTCACACTGTGCTTGCCTAGTAGAGCAACCAGCGACATGTCAGCGTTCCATATTGCGTAGCGGCATTTAGCGATTTTTACCTAGAAAGAAGATTGTTGGGTGAAAGTCTGTAGTTTCGGAAAAAAATACTATGAAAAATTGCATAAAGATAATATCATGCCTGTAAACCCCGACGGGTTAGGCAGAGGCCTTGCAAAAATTTATAGTTATTTTTTTTGTTAAAATGGGATAAACACATACATAACAAATAACATCACGCCTTGTTTCCCCGAAGGGTTGGGCAGAGGTGTCCCTGTAGCAGGTACACCCACATTTCGCCAGTTATGTATAAGTCCCATGTAATTAATTATAGGGGGCGAGCCTATTGCCATCAACTGGGCACACAACAAAACAATGTAATTTAATTTCCTCTGTGGCAGTTTTCATGATAAAAATTATATTGTTACAAATTTAATCCATTTTGGTATAGTTCGCGTCAAATAACTTTGACGCTCTGAAGCTAGGCTGCGCATGCGCGCTACTGTTTTATAAGTAAGATTGACTACTGCGCAGTCAATTGTAGCCTACTTCAGAGCAGCAAAGTTATTTGACGCGAATTGTACTTGCTTTAATACTGCGCCAAAAAAACTAAACAACTGTAGGCTGTGTCTTGACAAACTGACTGTTTTTAAACGATTTTATGAAAGAGGAGGTTCTCAAATCGTGTGTACATAATATTAGCTAGACAAAATCAAACTGGTTGCTAATTTAATTGTATAATGTATTATTTTATGATATTTATATGACATTGATTTTACATTCTGTGATTACTTCCTCACACACCAACTTATTAATTGTATTTTTTTTTTTTTGGAAAATCGTCTACTTTGACAATGTTTGTAAATATGTGAGCACCATGTATCTATCACATAATTATCTGTCGCTACTAATTTTTTTTTATTACCTATTGTGGTATAGTAATTTTATTCGAGGTGCATCGTCTTCACATATAATTATTTAACTAATGTACGTACCTAAAAAACAATTGTAAAATATAAGGGCCTATTTGAAATAAATGATTTGACTTTGACATTCGTTTTATTACCTTGAGATATTTATTACCTGTCCTATGTAATTATGATTAACGTTGTGTTATATGATAGAATACTTTTATTCAAGATACTCACTGAAGCAATGGTCCTCTTCTGTTGCACGTCCAGTAACTGCACTGCTTCGGGCTCTCTCAGCAGTAACATGCCGGTGCCCGCGTACATTATCTCTTCACAGGTCGGAGTTGATATCTTTTTAGATACTTCGTTCTTCAAGTTTTTGATGACCAGCTGAAAAGAGTGGGAAGATATGATTATTTATTTTCAGGATATTATTACCAATCAATCTGCCTAGCCTTTTCCCAACTATGTTGGGGTCGGCTTCTAGTCCAACCGCATGCAGCTGAATACCAGTATTTTACATGGAGCGACTGCCTACTGACCTCCACAACTGACGTCAGACTTTCGTGCTTCCGACGAGCCGTAACGTCTGTCAAAGATCCACGAATGACAGCCGGGACCAACGGCTTAACGTGCTTTCTGAGGTACGGAGGAGTCTCGGTATGTAAAGATAGTCACCCATCCACAGATCAACCCCGGCAAGCGTAGCTTAACCTGATGGATCGACCCGTATGGCTGTTATTGCTTAGCCACAAGCTCCTCCAACCACACTTCAGGCTTCGCTTTCAGGATATTACCAATGGCCAATTTTATCGCGTCATTATAGTAACATATTGGTGCCGATTCCCTTGTTCACAAACTAAACTAAATTTAAGTTCAGTGCATCTTTTTCTTTCTATTTCATTAAGAAAAAGGACAGAAGATAAATTTTAGTTTAGTCCTGTCAAATTAATCAGCGCCTGTCAGTCTCCATACAAGTTTAGACGTGATTAAAAACTTGCCTACTAAAATTACGTCAATTTACGTCAAGCGCTGACTAATTTGACAGGACTGAACTAAAATTTATCTTCTGTCCTTTTCTTAATGAAATGGAAAGAAAAAGATGCACTGAACTTAAATTTAGTTTAGTTTGTGAACAAGGCACCATTGTTACTAACTACGACTAAAACTGCAGCTAGTATGAAGGAGTTACGAACCTGGTTGTTCTTCTCCAGCGCCGCGAACCTATTCCTGGCGACCCACACGGCCGTGGTGGCCTGCCCCCGCGCGGGCTCCGCGCTGGGCCCGTCGGCGCCGTCGCGTGGGGCCGCGTACAGCTCGTACGAGCTGTTGTCGCCCACGCGCCAGTTTACCAGCACACACCACTCCGCGTGGTTGAGGGACATGCTGAAAAAAAAAATAGAAAAAGAATAGAACGGCAGTAAATTGTTTTATGCGTTACGAAATCTCGCATTAAAAACACAATAACGTGATTCTGTGACAATATGAATGGCAAACAAAGAAAATGATGATATGGTCGCAAATTGGTGAAGGGTGGGCGTTTTTGGGGGACTGTCTTATGTAATTTTGACGTTCGAAAAGTGCTGATTCTCAGCCTAGTTTGAATAAATGACTTTTGAATTTCGAATCAATCAAAGCCTAATAAATTTTAAAGAAACAAAGAAATATGATATTAAGCAGCATTGAAAGCATAAGAAAAGCTATAGTACATTACTGTCGCGGCCAGCAATAAGGGCATTGAAAGACGATCGTGAAAATGTGGGCCGAGCCGAGACACACATACGTGAGTCGATCAATGCTTGTTTACAGCCAAGGCTTCTATAGTACTTTTCTCAAACAATGCGCGGAAATTCAAACTAAGTAAATTAATTATTAAATTCCAAGAAACAATGACGAACAAAGAAATTTTTTCTCGTGCCAATATGTTCATTTGTTTCTTCTTTATTTTAAACAGCTCTATTTGCTAAGCCAGTTCGAAATTTAAATAAAATCTTTGATAAGTTACCTCCTTGGTTGTCACGGGTCGAAGTAAAAAGTTCGTTCCATTTTTAAATAACACGACAGATATGGATTTTCATAGTAACACTGCCGGCCACCTACGCGCTTGTTTTTGACCAGTACAGCAATTTCGATTTATGTCGAAGAAGGTTGTCAAAATAATTTTCGAATTTCTAAGCATGTTTGAGAAAAAATATTATGATCATCATTCAGTAAACCCTAATCTGCTTTGCAGCGCCTCATCACCTGCCTAGCCTTTTCCCAACTATGTTGGGTTCGGCTTCCAGTCTAACCGGATGCAGCTGAATACCAATATTTTACATGAAGCGACTGCCTATCTGACCTCCACAACCTAGTTACTAGGTAACACGATACCCCTTAGTAAGACTGGTTGTCAGACTTTTTGGGCTTCTAACTACCCGTAACGACTGTCAAAGATCTACAAATGATAGCCGGGACCAACGGCTTAACGTGCTTTCCGAGGCACGGAGGGGTCTTGGTATGTAAAGATGGTCACCCATCCACAGACCAACCGCGGCAAGCGTAGCTTAACCTGATCGATCGACCCGTGCAGCTGTTGTTACTTAGCCAAGCTGTTGTACTTGCAGCGCCTATTATCGCTAATAACTGGCTATGTTAAGCGCAGACTTAAGTTCTGGTAATGGTACCTGTAAGGTTGGTTCCTGCCGCCTGCCTTGATCTGCATGACAGGCGCGTCGCGATTGGTAGCCATGTCCAACTTGCGCAGCTGTCTGTAAAAGGAAGAATAACGTAATTACTTGGATTCGTTCATGACATTTTCATGAGAGATTGGATGTCTACATATTGTATAGGGAAGATGTTTGCCCAGAAATAGGAGAAAAAAAAAGGTTTAATTTTTTTATTTTATATAGATGAAATGTAGTGTAAACTTCAATTATTATAACTTCAGCCCGCGACTTCGTCCGCGTATTATTTTAATTTAGACATCGATACAAATAAATAAAAATTTAATTATGTCTATTATGTGAAAATAACAATTTTTTACTAAATACATAAAAAGTATATACGGTACTTATAATTACAAAAGTATTTTTTATTTTTTTATTTTTGTCTGTTTGTCTGCTTGTTCCAGCTAATCTCGGAAACGGCCGAACCGATTTTGACGGGACTTTCACTTGAAGATAGCTGATGTTATAAGGAGTAACGTTAATTTTAGAAAAAGAATTAGGATTAACGCGGGCAAAGCCGTGGACAGCTGCTAATTTAACATAAAATATTCCAATGACACTTAGAAGTAATAGTGTAGCTCTCCATCATTTAAGGACTGTTTGGAATTGGATTAGTTAATCAGATTACCTTTTACAAACATACAGGGTGGCAGGGACATCGACGCGAAAACTGTTACCATGGATTCAGTACATAATTCTAAACCCTCCTGCGTTGAAAATTTTCGTCGGATATTAAAAAAAAATCTGCTATTTCTTAGAAAAGTGTGATACCTACGCGGTGAAAATGTATGGAAAAGCTGTTTTTTTTTTTAAATAACTCGCTATCCCCGCTATTATTGCATATTCTATATTTAGAGGTCCAATTACTCTGTCAATTTTTTTCATTCATTTCCTACGGTTATTTCAGAAGTTACGAGATTTAAGGTGTATTGTAATGAATATAAAAAATCACTTTTCTTTTGGTATTTGAACAATTCCACTATGTATATTGTTAATAAGATTTTCACAAAAAATTGTTTTTTAATTTTCCTGTAAATTTGGTTTTTACGATTACGATTTTATTCGCCGGGGTCAGCAAACTAACGAAAAATTTCAACACAGGGGAGATCAGAATCATGTACTGAATCCATGGTAACAGTTTTCGCGTCGATGTCCCTCACACCCTGTATAAACAAACAATTTTACCTCTTTATAATATTTATTGAGATAGGACAAATAACTTTGATTGGATTAAACAACACCAGTTATTATGTTACATCATTAAAATGACTGAATTTTAGCGTTAATATAATTTGTATGCAAATGGTACAAAACTTACCTATCCTTAATATAGAAGAGCATGTTATTGTGCACGGCGTAAGCAGGTCTTTCTCTCTGCAGCTTGAACAGTATCATACCAGCGTCATGACCGGCAGCAAACAGGTTTAAAGTTGGATGGGAGGCTAGCACCCAGTATCTGTGAATAAAATAACATTGTCAGGGACAAAGTCAGTGACGTAGCGTGGGGGGGCGAGCCGATACCGTAGGCGCGAGCTTGCGAACGGTAAGCAATGGGTAGCTCGCCGTCCGATAAGGACCAGGCCCGGGTCGACGGCGCGTTGTGTTCCACGCGCGCCTCAAAGAGATGTCAGCAGAACTTACGATGTCTGCTAGGGGTGCGAATAAAACTGATAGGGAAATCGCCCCCGGCAACATGGCAACCGAAGGAACACGGGTGGGTTTTAGTCAGCAAGAGTCTGACACGCCCTCCCGCTCCGCCCAGAGCGGGAGAATTAACTTGATAATTTCCCACCCAAAAAAAAGGGGGTAGCAGGAGCGCCACAGGCGGCGCTTGCTTTGTATTTTTAACCGACTTCAAAAAAAGGAGGAGGTTCTCAATTCGTCGGGATATTTTTTTTTTTATGTGTGTTCCCCGATTACTCGAAGACGGCTGGACCGATTTGAAAAATTCTTTTTTTGTTTGAAAGGGTATACTTTCAAGTTGGTCCCATTGTCATTTGGTCATGATCTGATGATGGAATCTTGGAGAAATCGAGGGAACTCTTCAAATATTAAAGGCACATCTATAGCGATTTGGGTATTTTTGATGAGCAGTTGACATAAGGCTATTGTAACTTAGATAAATTACAAATCAACCCACTAAAAAGAGAAAAAAAAGGGACTTTTTTACAAAAAATACAACCGACTTCCAAACTACAAAGTGAAGAATAATTTTAATTTCGGAAGTCGGTGTCTTTGGATCAGTATTTAAGTTTTTTGACACCGACTTCCGAAATTAAAATTATTTTTCACTTTTTTATAACTAAAATAACTTTTAAGTTTTCTTTTTGTACCTAACCTACTAACATATGGATCATTGTTGTCCAAGTAAATAAATTAATTTAATATTTTCTAAGCCCAATCCTTAGGTAGCAGTTTCACTGTTTAGATAAACATTATTTTTCACTCAACTATATTCTCCTTACCTCTCATGTTCCCTCCTGAAGGAGTGCAAACAAGTCCTCTTGGTCATGTCCCAGACGCGGATGAACTTGTCCTCACTGTTGGACACGATGAGTTCGTGTCTCGCGTGGAACAGCACGCAGGACACGTTGTTGTAATGACCGCGGCATGTGTCCACCTCCCACGCCTGGAGGGTTAACATGCTTAGTATTTTTTCGTGACACTTTTACGGTCGCATAATCATCATCTGCCTAGCCTTTTCCCAACTATGTTGGGGTCGGCTTCCAGTCTAACCGGATGCAGCTGAATACCAGTATTTTACATGGAGCGACTGCCTATCTGACCTCCACAACCTAGTGACTAGGTAACACGATACCCCTTGGTAAGACTGGTTGTCAGACTTTTTGGGCTTCTAACTACCCGTAACGACTGTCAAAGATCTACAAATGACAGCCGGGACCAACGGCTTAACGTGCTTTCCGAGGCACGGAGGGGGCTTGGTATGTAAAGATGGTCACCCATCCACGGACCAACCGCGGCAAGCGTAGCTTAACCTGATCGATCGACCCGTGCAGCTGTTATTACTTAGCCACAAGCCCCTCCTTACGGCCCCTTTTTACGGTCGCATAATAAAAGGTGTAAAAGACCCATCACAAAGCCGTCATTTACGCATTCTATACATCAAACAGAGCAAAAATTATTGTTGGGAAACGATTTTATTTTTGGTGTGAAAAATCGCTGTTATCAGTAACGAGCAATATTACGCAAACTATTGTATTTATGGGTGTATGTAACGGCACAGGAGTTTTGAAGGTATTTAAAGTTAAGTTATAAATAACATTTAAAAAATATTTTTGAAGTGAAAACTTCTGTAGGCGCGTTGGGCATTTTTAAGATGGGAAAAAACAATTGAACTCGCGACACCGTTACCGACACCTCATTTTTGTAAACGCGATTGTGCTCTTTATTTATATTACTTTACGGATCAATGTTCTATACAAATATTTTTCTTCCAACAAGGCAATCTTGTTCCAAGTTTTCACTTCTGTCGGCACTCCCGGAAAGCCACTGTTTTTTTTTTTTGCAAAAAAAAACGTATAACATAGTTGGAACTTTGACCTTCAATATCTCCATAACCAGCTATCTAAATACGTAGCACATTTTCGTAAATGATTATGACGACTAATTTGTTTCATTTTGACAGTTCAACAACATTCATTGCGTTATTTACATTGTTGAGCAGATTTTTTTTCCAACTTATGAAGCAATGGATTACTGATTGTTTCCCAGGTATAGTACAGTATTTCTATTTCTTCTATTCTATTCTTAATGTCCCTCGGGTATCATCGCATTTCCGAATACAAACGAATGCTAATTTCCATGTCCATCAATTATTAAATTTATCGTGTATAATAATTTGAATTGAGAACTAAGTACTTTATTACTGTTTTTTTTTATTTCCGTGTGAACTATATAGAGCTGCAAAACTATTTTCCTATCTGTCATGCCTGCGACTTTAGCGGCTTTCCTCTCATTTTCTAAATAAATTACATTAAGTTAAAAGAGTATTAACAACTCTATATACTTTCAAGTCGATTGAGAGCGTCCAGTCTGAACCAAGTGCAAAGGGCAACTGACAGAAATCCGACAACTGACGAAACACGAAGTTTGCCGAGAGACATTAAGAAAATAGAAAAACAGTACCAAAAAATTGTAACAATGACGGGAAGAACAAGTGACTCTCGGCTTCATTAAATGTCTTTTTACACCAGTTATTTTAGCGATGTATGGTCGTAGAGCCGACTTCGAAACCGTAACCATACTTTGACCCTTGTCATATTATACGATGCCATTGTGGACGTCAAAAATGTTATGAATTTAACGTGACAAAGTCCAAAAGTGATAAATTTTTTCGTAAGGTAACTGTACAGACACCTGGTACCTTCGCGGAAAGCCATAACTAACCACCGTAAGGACTATTCTTGCTTGCAGCACTCGGCCGATATAGAACGGGGGCGGTAAAAGATGTGGTCATCGTGTGCACGGGATTTTGTTTTCAAAGTGGTTAGTTATGGGCTTTTGCGATGGTAACTCTCACCTATTAATAACACATGTTTTAGAAATAAAGTAGAACCCATTATGTGCTGCATCTAGAAGTTAGTGAAGACTAAGAAATTGATCTGCCTTAATAGATAATCTTCTGGAATTAAGTTTGAACATCTAAATGTTTGAAAGAACTTTGGATACTCTGGTTTTTTTTTTACAAATCTGCAATAATTTTAATAAAGATTGATAATTGAGTTGAGCACAACTTACGGCATACATTATTTTATACTATACATTACATAAGTTAGGAACAGTACAAAAATTTTGCTTACCTCTCTTTGATCCGCCTAATTAATAAAATAAATCATGTTTATGTACAAATATTAGTCAAACTCAACCTCTGGGATAAATTCTGGTTGCAAACCAGTCATGCAAAATTATTCAAAAACCACAGATGATAAGATATAAACCTTGATACCTAAGCATCAATTGGAGGAAAAGATTGTACAGATTAAGAAATAGGATTAATAGTAGAGTTGCAATGGATAGTGATTTGGCCGGATACCGGATAACAGGCGACTGCCGAGGCCGGATAATCGGATAATCGGCTGAAGCGAACGTCATGCATGTTAAAACCTGCTCGCGCGCTCACCGCTCGCAGTCGCGGCGAAAAGGCGAGCACGCTTGTTATCTTTAAAGGCCGAAAAAATTGTTTTCATACATCACAATTTGCCTGTAGTAGATTTCAAACATTGATTATAATTAGCTTAAATTAATGCTTACAGACCAAAAATTAATATATTTTATAATTTTCGAAATTACTAGTATATCCGGCTAGCCGGATATCCGACTCAAGATGAAAATCCGACCGCGCGCCAGATAGTAAAAAAATGGCCGGATACCGGATAGTGACCGGATATCCGTTGCAACTCTAATTAATAGGAATTGGCTCCAGCAAAGTAGTAAGTTAAAACCTGCTAGATGACTCACTCTAACAACAATCAGGCCGCGTCATATTTAAAAGCGACCGTCGCACCAATACGCGATCGGTCGCGTGCATATGTCACTTTTTGTTCGGAAAACCGGAAAGCGCCCTCTGTCGGCACAACCACGCGTTCAGATTAATCGAAAAAAAGTTCGAACGATCATGTATTCGCGCGACGCCTACGATCGCTTTTAAGAAGGACGCGGGGTCAGTGTGTTAGAACGAAAAACTCAAGCACGCTGAATGTGCATTACGTACTGTCAGAGCAATATATTGTTTAGCACATTGAAAAACTACGTAAACCTGCCGTATGATAGCCATTTGTTCGACTGACAAAGAGTGAAAGTTCACAGTCAATTTGCTAAACAATGCTTTACCTGACACTCAATAACATGGAAGACTATTCTCAAACACCAACAGAAAATGACGCTGATAACAAAGAAATAGACCAGAAAACCCACTCTGAAAGAAATAAAAATGAATGATCCATCATCTGTTAGTCGCATCCTCCAGGTACCTTGGCATCGTTCATCCTCCACAGTTTGACCTGCCGGTCATCAGCTGCGGACACAATGAGGGGCAGGTTGGGGTGGAACGCTGCCCAGTTGACTCCTCGGTCGTGGCCCTCCAATACATGCTTGACAACAGCATCGGCCTGCAAGATCAGTTGCTTTCAGCAACATAGGTGATGTGTTATAACATCAATATATTATACATACATATTTATAGCTTGTTTTTTTTATTTTTTTATGTATTTGTGTGTGTAGTATTAATTTTTGTACTGTTTTTTTTGTGATTTAATATGTTGTAGTTTTTGGTGATTTTATCAGTTATATGGAATCATAAAAATTAGTATTATGATGCCATATAATTGTTATTATTTATAATATTTACGAAAATAATAATAAAAATAGAAGCAATGAGCAAATTAACTAATTAAGCTGTGCTATAACTGGGGCCGTGCAATGACGCATAAGTTTTTTTTTTTTTTTAAACGTTGCCCCACACTAGGAATTTCTCCTGTATTGTGGGTGCTTTTTACAAACATTTAAACTCACATACACAAACAGCCAGACCCGGAACAACTACTTGTAGGTCATACAAATATTTGTTCCGTACGGGAATCGAACCCGCGACACGCAGCGCAGCAGTCAATCGCTTAACCACTGCGCCAACCGTGCCGTCAGTTAACATCGTGTTAGAGAGAGATAGAGCTATACAAGATGAATAGCACTATCCAATTTTTTGAAGGTTGTAACACTTCATAGACCGGCCCCAGTTTGAAAACTACGAATTTTATGACAGCAGCATATTTTTGTATAATTTCTATTCTACAGCTACATAAATCTACTTTAAAATCTGATAAAAATAAATATACCTGTTTTTTAAACGTTTTTAACTAAAAAAATAAAATAGATTGTAAAATACAGTTGCAACAAGCAAAATCTATAAGAAGTGATGCAGGCAAACCATGCAAACTAGCTACTAAATATTTATTTTATCTATTACATTTTTATATCTTATGACCCTTTATAAATTGGATTAAGGGCAAAAGAATGATGATTTTTTATTGCATACTAGCTGTTGCCCGCGACTAAAGGATATCGCTTTTTATAACAGCACCGCTCGACATGGCAAATAACTTGTCATTCAAGTTAAGATTTTAAATCAAGTGCGTTAAAATCTATTTTACGTGAGACGGCTCGCGGGCTGTGAGCGGCTGGCGAGCCGTCACACGTAAAAAAGACTTTAATGCATTTGATTTAAAATCCTAAATTGAATGAGAAGTTATTTGCCATGTCGGTGCGGTGCTATTATAATGAGCGCTGTCCTTTAGTCTGCGATACAGGATGAAAAGTAACCTATGTTCTTCTCCAGGTCATGGTCTACCCATGTGTCAAATTTCATCCAAATCCGTTTAGTCGTTTTAGAGTGAAAGCATAACAAACAAACTCATTTTTAGTTAAGGATTATTATTGAAGATATTACTGCTAAGTGTTGATCAGCTAGTTATATTTCTGAACTGTTTTACTCAAAGCAGTCATTAATAATTTTGTAATGATTTACAGATTCACTGCATATGATTTCAATAGCATAGGAATCAGAGACAAGATAAGATCAAGGAATGATTTCTAATCAAACAAATTAAATAATATTGGCCACAATCTTATCATCTCTCTATTTTACATTTCGAAAAGCCGCATAGCCTATATATAACACATAAAAACACACACAACACCTAAAAAATGTTTATTATACCTGTCCAAACAGGTCCGTAGCCTGTGGGTTCCTCAGATGCTCAGCCAGTCCTGTGGGTCCAGGAGCCACACTCTTCTTCCTCAGTCCGGAGAAGTCCCAAACACGTACGGACTGATCCAAGGAGGCGGACACAAGGAGATCTTCTGTTGGGTGGAATTGTGCGCACATGACGTAGTGGTTGTGACCGGTTAGCACGCTGATGCATTGTCTGGATTGCCAATTCCATATTCTTATTGTCTGAAATGATAATAATATAATATTTGATGATGTTCAAATGACATAATTATGACTATTTTATGTGTTGTTAAATTGCAATTACACAAACAGTGCCATAAGTTAATAACAGTAAAAAAAATAAGCTATTTACTTATACAAATATAAAAGTGCTGTTATGTATGCTCACAACAGGTGCACACTGCACACGGCACTTGCTAAAGTTTACATTATAGACTATTGGCTGAATAAATTAATGAATGAAAACATTAGAAGAACTTTTCATCATCTTTTTTTTGAGGCTTCTTTGCACTCTGGGTTTCTCAACCAGCCTCATAGGGTCAAACATATCATACCAGAATTAATATCATGCAGCCTGCAGTGGCAGCAAGCACAATACCAATTGATTAGCAGGATAAAAATGTAATATTATTTTATCAAAACCAAGCTAATGAGACTTTTTTTTTTCTATTGTTTTAAATCTAGCAATCAGTCCTTCTGACTATGAGCAGATGTGTTGATCGGCTATTATTCATTAGGAGATGTACCCCACTAGGAACATCCTCCATATTATTAAATTGGCTTAGTCAACGCCGCCGAGATCCAAGGTCCTGCACCGTTTCAGGCGATTTAGACATTCAGGTAATGTGAGCTGGACAGCGAGCTGGTTAGGATGGTTATCCAGTCTTGTTTTGCTAATGAGACTTAATTTTTTTATACTTTCTGTCTGGACGGGGCAAAGGGGAGGGGGCTTTTGCCCAGCAGTGAGATTCAATTTATAAAACTATTTGTATTGCTCTCTGGGGCCCGAGAGCCACAAACACAGATTAGCAGGTTACTGAGGTTGCACAAAGAGGAACAATAACCAACCTGATCATCAGAAGCACTCAATATCCAAGGGTACTCATGGTGGAAGAATGTTGTGCGGATGTAGTCCAAATGGCCCAGCAGTGTGAACAGACACCGCCTCTGCTTGTAGTTCCATACCTACAATCATAAACAAGCTATTGAAACTTTTTGGAGTAAATAGGCTGTAGGGATACATAATCCTTCCACAGTGATTTTTACATCTGACAGCAAGCTTAGCAACAAGAATAAAGATAACTGTGATGGAAAAAGGAGACTGTAATAGTGATATACACATTTAGTAAAAGCATTTGAGGTAGTTGAGTAAGAAAATAAGGGTGCCCAGTATTATGGATCAATTTTTTATGGGCAATGCTACAAAATATGAGTTTTGTCCTATAGCAAAATTTTCAATAAGTGTGTTGGTTTGGTAGTGTAGTCTACATTGCAACAGTTTTTCAAAATGCATAATAGAGATGCATATATTTTATCTGTACATCTTAATGACTAAGACCTGACTAGTATTTCTGGATATTGTTTTTACCTATTGCTGATTTCTGGACATAGAGCCTAAGTTGAATGAATCTTGGACCAAACTACTATGTTCAAATACAGATGCTTGGGCGTACAAAAACTTCTACATGGTGTAATTACAGGAGGAAATTATAATTGATACGCCAGCTACATTATACGTGTCATAAACATGACGAAACATACATGCTAAAGTAATACCTAAACTGAACACCCTGAGCACAAACCTTGATCTTATAATCGTCGCCACCGGATACGAAGAGCGGTTGTTGGATGTGGAAGCAAATGCCACGCACAGGACCGTCATGTTCATCGAATTTCTCCAACAATGTACACATACGATAATCCCATAGCTGTATCACGCCATTGTGTAAACTAGCCAAAACCCATGGCCGCTTCGCGTGAAAGGATATACCTTTCACCCGCGCCGACTTAGTTTCAAACTTTGTAAGCATATCTCTTGTATATTTTAGAGATATTCACGCAGAACCCCCTAAAACAGAATCGCTCCACAGAATAAAATGTCACTTGCGAACCGGCTGACGTGACACGTCCAACAAAACTAGAGGTGTGCCTGTTGTACGCTTAATAAATAATACGATGTAATCTTATTATTATTTTATAATATAAAATGTTATAAAATGCTCGCAATAAATAATGTGTGTAATCATTATAATCATTAATCCATACTAATATTATAAATTCGAAAGTAACTCTGTCTGTCTGTATGTTACTTTTTCACGCCTAAGACACTAAACAGATTTCGATAAAATTTGCCAAGGAGATAGATAGCATCCCGGAGAAGGACATTAGCTACTTTTTGTCTCAAAAATAACCCTAAGGGGAAATATAGGGGATGAAAGTTTGGATAGGAAACCTATCATTTCTAAAGTTAGGGCTATGAAAAATTAAATTTATGCTTTTGGTAACAAATTAGTTATTTATGCAACTGTTGTATAATAAGGGGTATTAAAACACTCATGTGATAATAGTATCACATGAGTGTTTTAATACCTAATTATGCTAGCTAACTGTTTCAGAAACTTTTATAGAGAATTAGAAAGGAGGAAAAAGAATTACGTATTTCTGTATTTTTCAAAAATCAGCCCTCAAGAGGGTAAAATAGGGGATGATTTGAAAATACACGTGTTTTTTTTTTGTCTTCTTTTCAATAGTTATGAGCTCAACTGTAACGAAGACTCGAGGAGATCGATAACAATTAAAATTCCATTGTGTCTCATTAATGACAGTTGAAAGGTTGGAAATATAGTCCGTATCTTGAATTAACATTTAGTCTTTATTTCATTATAATCGGCTCACTCGGTAAAAAGTTATTACAATTTAAATTCATAAACTAAGCTTTCTGACATGTAGGTATTATGTGTTTAATGGCGGCAAGAGTAGGTATTACAAATCAATGGTGATAATAATAGTAAAATGAATAATTGGTATTTTAAGAAAAGCATTTAGAATTATATACAAAACTGTTTTTTTTTAAACCGGACTTGTGTGAGTAGGACTTGCACCCTGATGGTTCCGTCTCAAAGCTGTGCTTGCTTGCCGAATTTCCAAATCTGGATTGAAGGACAAACTTAACTTTTCAATTGAAAAATAACTTTAATAGAGTAAAGAAATACAGACTAAAATGTTACTTCAGGACGGCCTATGAATTTTGATCCCAGATTGAAGAAAAAACTTAACTTTGCTGTTCATAGTTATATAACTATAAATTACCAATTTTCCTCTTTACTTGACCTTACTTCTCGCCAAACTTCATGCTACTCGGCCAACGGGAAGTACCAAATAGACTGGTTTATTTGCGAGTGTCAAAATATGCGGCATAAGTGGCTGTATTTTTTATTGCGTTGACTTGGAAGTTTGATTTTCTTCACAGCTCCAAGAAACCGTAGATCTAAGTTTTTGATATTTATTTCAACTTGATGCCTCCTGAGAAAAAGGGTCTTGACAGCCAACGAAGTCATCCTTTGAGGAATTTAATTTTTCATTTTGAGGTACGGAACCCTAAAACAGATTTATTATCTGCCTGTTACCTTTTCATGCCGTAACGGCTGAATGAATTTAAATGAAAGGCATACGGATAGGCCATGACCTGGGTTAGGACTTAGGATACTTTGAATCCCGGTAGCACTTTCCTGTGGGATATTTTCCGACATCCACGCGGACGAAGACGCGGGCAAAAGCTAGTGTATTAATAATTCTTCTTAAGTGGTATTAATCTTAGTTTCTTTTATTTTCCCCAACGACAGCGGTTGTCGGGACGTCTCGTCGGGCTTTCGTATATGAGATTTCGCAGTATACCTTGCTTGCACGATTTACTGTGCGTTTCTACTGGCGAAACATCATAACAAAACATGTTGAAATCTCTAGTTCTTATCAAAAATTGTATGGAAAATTGACAAAAAATTGAGATTTCAACATGTTGTGTTGTGAATGTTTCGCCAGTGCAGACGAACAGTTAGGATTCTGTGACGAGAGTGTTGTTTATGAAGCAACAAACAATAGTAGGTATATGTTTTCGTTGTTCATATAGGTACAATGTCACCCATGGGTATATGTCCGCCCGCATTTTTCTGAATGTTCTAACTTAATCTTTTATTTCTTTTTCGAAATCCCCCTTTGATTTTATGAACTTACACTGGTGTCTTTTTTTAAACTTTAAAAAAAAACGTGTGGCACTCGGGGACTGCCGCGGTAAAGCTATTGCATAGCATTTGTAACCTCCATGACAACATCACGTTTCCCATGACAACATCACGTTGTCATGGGAACCGTCATTACATGGTAGGCGGAGTGGGGGGTGTTAGGTTTTTGTTTTCGTTACGTTACGGAATTTCTTGATTCGGTCGCCGCGCTCAAAGCCCGCGATAAAAGCAATGCAATAGCTTAAAAAATCACCTCCGTTTTTTTTTTGCATAGTCGACAAATTTTAATAATAATGTTAGTTAATCCAATAAAATAACTCATAAGCTTTTAGAAATAGTAAACAGAATCCAAATCGAGCCAATAATATCGGAGTTATCGCAAACGCTATTCAAAACATAAAAAAAATAATAACATGAAAAAATATTATAGATAGACCCCCCTTTTAAAGTTATTTTTCGATAATTTTTCATGAATATTCATAATACGGGTGGGCACATGCCGATGGGCGACATAGTATTTCGATGGTCTAGAAAACAGATGTTGCAAGTGCAGTTTTGGTAATTTTTCAGGAGAGAAGTTTAAATAATGTGTCAACTGAAAAAAGATAAAAGGAAATAGAAATTTGTTTTCTGATGATTGCAAATGGTACAGCCTGATCACTTATCACATACTGGTGATTTTATTTATTTTTAATCTGCTCTTAATACATCATCTAGACATATATTTATATATATATTAATGTATATATTAAACAGTATTACTACTCTTCTTACTCTACAATAGAGTAAAAAGAGTAGTAATGTTATTTCTGTTAATGACATCATCAGTGCCGGAAGTGAGTACTTATTGAACGGTCTTCTTTCAAATTTGTATGTTTTAGTTCTTGAGATTTCGTGATTAGTCAGTGAGTGAGTAATATTTTGCTTTTGTTTATATATGTAGGATCAGGAGTGCCGAGAGGTATTTCGTCAGGGTTTGGAGTTCCCATTTTATTGGGATAAAAAAGAGTGTATAAACAATTACAGGGTATTTATTATAGTAGGTACTAGTTACACTATAATAAGGTAAAACACAATACACAAAGGGTAATTAGTAACAAGATAAAGTAGGTAAATAGGTAGTAATAATCGAACAGACTTTTAAGGTCTTATAGTTCGTATAGTGGCCAAGCCACCCAATGACAATGACAAAGTGTATTACTCGCTATCAGCAAGCCAATACAGCTATGTGAATATACAGCAGTGCTGTACCAGGTAAACCGACAGTTTTGTCGGGAGCAGGGGCTCTTTATAGATTCGCATCCGAAGATTGACTCCAATAGTAGTCTATGGATCGACTCCAATACTATGAATCGACTGACGACTGACTCGTATACCGAGTGCACGCTCTTTTATAAAACGATGCCCCCACCTTATAATCCCACTATGACAACTCTGTCCGATGACGCGCGGTAGTGCGTCACGTGTTTACTTGATACAAAACACTAAAATGTGGTAAATCTAATAAGACTTACATTAAAAAGTAATTAAATAATACAATAATAATTGTCGTAAATAAACAATAGTGAATTCACAACGTAAATCATTTAAAAATCAAAGTAACATGTCATTAATTGTTTTGAACAAAATCATTGGTTACAATTATCGAAATAAGTTGCCAAAATCAATTAGTGAGTACACCGAGTACTTAATAAATTATGTCCAATTTATTAGACAATAATTTATAGTGAAAATCACATAAATGAATAATAAGAAAAACAAATCATACCAAACTCTGTTGACTACCCACAATTTTAATTAAAAACCATCTCCGACATACAGATTAATGTGAGCATTAATCTATATAAACAAAAGAAATACTCATCAACTTGGCTCAAAAGCCAACAATAACGGCGCGCCGTTATTGTTGGCGGTAGCGAGGTGGCTTGCTTGCTGCTTGTTGTTTGAGCATTTTTTATTTATCCCACCTCTAGTCCAACTAAGCAAGATTTACGCATTCGGAAACTTTATGCTCTTTGATCGTTATCTATGATTAAAAAAAAAATCTTGTCTGTGGCGTGTTTTTTACTATGACATATAATTCGTGTTTTACGCCAAAATGAAAATGTCAAAACTTGTTTATCAACAAAGTTTTACTTTATAATTATTGGTCTTAATTATTAGTTTCATTTAATGTAACTGAAGTTCTTATCCATTATTAAAGGCAACTATTAAATAGATTCACACCAGTGCTGTAAACATTGAGAAAGTACTATATTACGACATAACCTCCAAAACACATCATGGCTGCATCGGTGAAAGAAAAGTTAAAAGAAATGGGAAAGTTATGTATCCCCGGCATGCGATTAAGTTTATCTAATAAAGAATATGTTGCCGGCCCCGGGACCTATGAGCTCAGAGGATACATCTATGCAACTTTGTGTGGCACACTGAAAATGGAACAGGATGAAAATGAGGTAGGAAAACAATGCTAAGCTTAACTTTATTTTCCCTAATCCTGGTTGACCCAACCTTTCTTATACCTCTTTTAGCATTTTATGAAATAGAATGATACCAGGCTAGGCCAAATAATCATGCATTTAGATGCTAACACTACCAAATATTGAAAGTTTAAAAGTCACATTATTTCATGAACAATATTACTTATTTTTTCAGGTAACAATAGTATCAGTAGAAAGCCCAAGGACACCCAGTATTCTGCCTAGGACTGGTGACATAGTGACAGCAAAGGTTACAGTAGTGAACCCAAGAATGGTCCAATGTGTTATACTGTGTGTAGGTTCTTCAGTCCTAGTGAGGCCATATAGAGGTATCCTGAAGAAAGAAGACATTAAAGCTACAGAGAAAGATAGAGTGGACCCATACAAATGTTACAGACCAGGAGATGTAATATTGGCAAGAGTTGTATCCTTTTTTTGAATACCTACATAATACTAATAAATCTTTTTTTTTATTTTATGTTATATTATGTAGGAAAAGCCGGGAAGGGACACCCTAGGAGGACATATAGTGACCTTATTGGTGATGTTCTTCAGAAAGGTCAGGTGTGTAGTACTCGCAACCTGCGTACATGTATGAAAAAGAGGCAAAATGGGTATGAAAGGATTGTTGGTGGTGTTTGTAGTTTCTGCCTATCCCGATGGGAAGAAGGCGTGAGTTTATCTATGTACATATTCTGTAGGAATTATTTAAAGGTATTTGTATCCAAACTAAATAAGCTCCTATCTTTCATGCTGATTTACTACTACTCTGTCCAACAAGAATATAGCCACCTGTGGCGTATTTGTGTAACACACATAAACTGTTAATTGATCGCAATTCCTTTCATTTTAACAGTTAGCCATGGCCCATGTTCATTGCATTATTTATGTTGTTGAGTAGAAGATTGTTTTAAACCAGTAAAGTAGTAGTGAATTAGGAATTTCCTTCAATACCCTCGGCTTGTGTTACACAATTTAGGGTATTGGACAGCCTTGTCATTCGCCTCATTCAAATCCTGCAAGGCTCAAAACTCATTATACTCCAAAATTCTATCAGTAATATTCTCCTGAACACCAATATCAGCTCCCAATGACAGAAATTCACTGGTACCATATTTCAACAGCTGAGAACGAGCTAGGTGTTGTCATAGCTTCTGCAGAAGGCTCACCACAAGGCATCAGTATGGTGCCTATAAGCTGGTCAGAAATGCAGTGCCCCAAGTCATTGGTGAAGGAACCAAGGAAAGTGGCCAGAGTCATTCCAGAGAACATCAACCAGGCCCTGTTTCCAGTTAGAGATAACTCGACAAGTGAATTGGAAGTTAAAACAGATGATTAAATCTTCAACGCTGTCTTTGTCTTTTATTTTTTGTTATCTTTCAGCATAAGCATTTCACGAGTTGTTTATCAAAATACAATAATTTCTGAACGAATAATGTTACGTCGCTTGACGTTGACACGACTTTGATTGATAACAGCTGTCAATAGTGCCGCGAAACAGATTAGTAATTCATCGATCCGCTTTATTTACTAATCAACTAAAGTGTCTAAAATACTCATATTGCTAAAATAAAATCATAACCCTTCCTTTTGCCGTAGTCGCGTAAAAAGAAAATCTATCGGTCATTTAATGTCCCTAAAAACGCAATCCTAATATTAATATAATCGAGTATCGTATTACCCAGTTGCTGGGTTGTGGAGGTTAGATGCCTATCTAACCTTAGCACTATAATGTTGTGTCTATACTCTATATTGATCGACTAGGCAGTCGATCCATGTAAAATATTGGTATTCAGCTGAACCCGGTTAGATTGGAAGCCGACCCCAACATAGTTGGAAAAAGGCTAGGTAGATTTATTGAATATTTAATATAATGTACAGACGCCAGCACCACAAGCTACTACAATCTGTCAAATTTCTTTAATAGATTTTCAACTTTATCACTAAATTATAAGGTTTAAAGTTGATTGGGAAAATTTGACAGTTTCGGGTAGCTTGACGTGCTGGCGTCTGTACAATCCTTAATATTATAAATGCGAAAGTAAGTTTGTTTGTTACGCCTTCACGCTAAAACGGCTGAACGAATTTGGATGAAATTTGGCACATATATAGATGATGCCCTGGAAAAAACATAGGATACTTTTTTTTTCCCACGGGATCGAGACTTATGCGGGTGAAACCGCGGGGTGCAGCTAGTAATATTCTAAATGTGAAATTTGTATGTTTGTTACGCAATCACGCAAAACTGGCAGAACGAATTTGGATGAAATTTGGCACACAGATAGTTTATAACCTGGATTAATACATTAGTAAGTTCCCGTGGGATAATTTCCGACATCAACGCAAGCGAAGCCACTGGCAAAATATAGTTTGTTAAAATTCAGTACCATAAAATCGACTAAAGTTTACCCAATCAATCGTCTACGTACGCTTATAAAATTTAGTAAAGGTGGTACATCATTATTCAATTGCTGTCATTCTGTCATTCATTCAGGTGATCCGAAGAAACAGTCCATCGTTTTTTTATGGAAAAATTAAAACACAAAAAGATAAAAATTTGCTCATAAGTAATACCGTATCATTCCAGTGTTTACTCAATTAAATATACTCAGTGCAATGAGGTCACCATTACCAGTTATCACAAAGTAAACTCAGTTTGTCCATGAAAAACAATTTATGTTGGATACTGCGAACGGATAGTTAGTGTTTAAGAGTTGTTGTAACGACAAAGTCGTGTAGTAAGGTCCTAAGATGAAGTTCGCGGAGCACTTAAGTGCACACATTACGCCTGAGTGGCGTAAACAATACATAAACTATGAGGCAAGTATTATTGTACTCCATAAAATTGTAGATAAGGGCATTACAATTTACGCTTTGCCTATGTACTGTCTACCCGCTTATATATATATATATGTATCATTTCTATGATTTATGTATGTAGTATTGGAAACATGCATTGAAATTCAAAAGTTTGTAATAAGATTTAGTATGCCAAATAATATAACTTGAAAGAATGGTCCAAATAAAACTAGAATTGAGATATTTTTATAAATATAAAGTAACTAATGTCATGACTGAACAGAAATTAAATTCTTTGTCAGTCTCGTGAAAAAGGGCCAAGGAAAGACTTAAAAATAAATACCATGATTGTCCTTGACTGACTTATATAAAAACTAGACAACTGTTATGTTTCAATCAAACACAATAGCAAAACTACTAATATCACATTATGGAATAGCAGAGAATTTCAAATTCTTTTCATGTTTCTACCTGTTATACTGTCCCACTGCAGAGAAAAAGGTGATAGATTTGCCAGAAAAACAACACATATAAAAACATAGAATTTGTGAGTTTGTTTTAGTTTTGTGACAAACATATTTGGTTGTCAATAGTTTTAATTTGAAGAAAGTGCTGTAAACAATTTAAAGCACATTTTCGTAAACTTTTTCCTCCTGGATTACGTATAACTAATGTACGAAATAAACTTATTTTACTATAGCTGCATATTCCATAGTACCTATAGTATTACTTCGAAGGACACTGGGCAGAATTTTTCTATAAACCGATAGTCCAAATTAGAGTGACATAAAAAATTATACCACTACTATCGTTCATAGACCACTTCCCCTCCAATTTTGCCGTGTCCTTTGAATTTTAATAACACTAATATTTTGGGAAGGTCATGTTTATAGTAACTTACTGTGCCTAATGTCAATCACATGCTAATTATCATGTTTAAATATACAAATCATGTTACTGTAGCATGATCATCATTGTAAGAAATAAATGCTGACGTAGTATGAGTAAGCCTAGTTTTGTAAAAGATATATGTCTTAAATCAATATTTGAGGAGAGAATTATTTATGATAGGTATACAATGTAATGTAATATACTGAATTTGCAGATTTCTAAGAAAAGACTCAGTTTAAATAAGTGATTAGGTATTAGGGCATGGAGCTATGCCAGCCCATTTATCCAGTACTAGCGGACGTCACGCGGTTTAACCCGCGTAGTTCCCGTTCCCGTGGGAGTACGGGGATAAAATATATCCTATGTTACTCGCTGATAATATAGCTATCCATTGCTGAAAGAATTTTTCAAATGTCTAGTAGTTTTTTAAGTTTATTCATTACATACAAAAATACAAATCTTTCCTCTTTATAATATTCGTATAGATATAGATGAAATATTATTATTTTATATGTTAAATGATTAAATTTTAATTTTCTAATAGTTTATTTTCAAAAATATACCAGGTGTCTACATATTTCTGTCACCTTTTCCCATAAACTTTAAAGAAACAGCAGGACGAACTGGACTTCTTCCTAAAGGTACAATTCTGTATCCGACTGCAGGCAGCAGCAGCAGACGACGTATCACCGCGACACTACTGGTTTCTACGTATTTCTTTGAAATACCTTCCATACCTATGTTCTATTGGGATTTAGTTTCCGCACTTAGTCCGTCAGGTGGACCATTGTGCGTGGGCCTACCTTCCATAGCTAGCTACACGGTATTGGGTCGTCGCCTGCTGCTGACTCTGCCTGCAGTCGGCTATGGACTTGTACCTTTAGCAATTAGACCCGTGGGCAGTTAACTCAACAGAGACAAATGGATATGAGTATGACATGGAGTGGCGACTCCTATTTAATTGAATAATGGGTGTAAGGACACCCATATTCAACAATCTTATAATCTCTTCTACATAACATAACATCATGTCTTGTTTTCCCGAAGGGTTGGGCAGAGGTGTACCTGTAGTAGGTACACCCACATTTCGCCAGTTATGTTTAAGTCCCATGTACTAGGGGGCGAGCCTATTGCCATCAACCGGGCACAAATCCAGACTCCGGGCTACTACTGAGAAATTCCAAATAGAAAACCCAATAACAATTTGCCCGACCCGGGAATCGAACCCAGGACCTCATGGTCAGCAGTGGCGCTTGCGACCACTAGACCAACGAGGCAGCTCTTCTACATAATTGTAGTAAATATCTATTTTGCCAACAGGAAATGAAGGCTATGTTATACACAGCAGTCGAGGAAGCGCCGTCAGCTGAGAATGTAGAGCCAGAGGTTCTTTCCCGCCATTTCGCGAACTTCGATGAAACATTCTTCCATTACTGTGATCAGGAACTTAAGAAAATTAACACTTTTTATTCAGGTAAGAATACACTTATATAAAAGGTAAACATAAAATAACCGAAAACCTGAAAGGAGTCGTCGTACTCATTATTATGAATAACTTTTACTATGGGACCAGAAAAGAAACTGCAAAAAAATAAACAGCTGCTCCATAATTTTGTTCCAAGTGAACAAATGTATGGAGCGGCTGTTTTTTTTTTTTCGAATAAATTTAGAGAACACCTGATTATTTTCGCAATTTGAAGGTTGCAATAGTAATAAAAAAATCGGGCCATTGTCTACTTTGCTGTGTATAATAACGAGACAGTAAGCCGACGTATGCACGGACGTAATAAAATCGCGGCTGGATTTTATCGCGCACTGGATTTTCAACTCTCAGTGTTAAGCCGAGCGTTGAGAATCCAACGTGTTGGGACACACTCGTCCCAGCGCTTTGAAAAAACATACTGCTGGATTTTCAACTTTAAAAATCGCCGCGATTTTATTACGTCCGTGCGAATATCGGCTTAAGGTTCTAATTTGGACCGCACTGACCATGCTACGGAAGCTTACAGCCTACGCAAGCAAGACTTATCTCGTTAAATGTCGCATCATGCTTGATTACAAACAAAAACTTAAAATTCTAATGCCCGTTTTCACTAACAGTAGGCGACACCTTAATAAATGCCTTAATTAAAGCGTACTGTTGGATTCAAGCTGAGCGTTGAAAATCCATTAGGGGCGTTAGGCATAAGAGTGGTTAGAGCGGTTACCCACTATGTCCGATCCGAATCCGAATTAAAAATCCGAGTTCAATCTGAATTGGTAATGTTCTAAATTCGGACGGACAGAGTTCAGATCTAGTGCGCAACCCCTCATACAAGTAGTACTATGGCTACTTCGGACCGACATTTCTCGGATTCGGATCGGACGTAGTGCGTAACGCTCTAACGGGTAGTTAATTTCCTCCGAGTCGCCCGCACTAAGCTTGTTTCTCGGGGCGATTGTCTTAAATATTTATATTTCATCTAGCTCTTTAATAACGGTAGTTGCCTGGGTAAAAAAAAAAAATCTATTTAATCCGTCTTTCAGATAATAAAAAAAATATTAGACACGTATTTTTTGCTTTATCATATTAATCAAAAGTAACTTAGAAAACACGCATTAAGATTGGGGAGTGGGGGCTCGCTACGTCACAACGCAGTATTAAATCTAGCAAGGCGTGACGTCATGCCACATTTTAACTTGCCGTAATCTTTTGATTACGTCAAAAAAGAAAAAAATACGTGTTCAATATTTTTTAATAATCTAAAAGGAGGACAAAAAAAAAATTTGGACACAGGCAAAAATCTTCAACGCTATATTTAAAACAAGCAACTACATCCTTTTCCAAAATTTCAGAAAAGCTCGCCGAAGCGACACGTAAATTCGCGACACTGCAAAGCGAATTGAAATCACATTTTGAAACAATCAAGCCTAAAGGAAGTGGTGATAACAAAAAGGCTATACCCAGAAGGAAAGTACAAGAACTAAAACTGGCCTTTAGTGAATTCTATTTAAGTCTCATTCTGCTACAAAACTACCAGAATCTAAATTACACTGGCTTCAGAAAAATATTGAAGAAACACGATAAGGTAAGGTTCGATAAGGTTTCTTATCTATTTACTTATAGTGGATAATCCTAAATATACAGTGGTCAGATGATATCAGTTAACTTCCTAATGTTAACATTTTTTATGATAAGTGTGGTTTGGTGTTAGAATATTTTATTAAGTTATCAAGGCACCATAATTATACTGATATCTTCTGAAGTAAAATACGATAGACGTGCGTGGATATATTTAGTAACCTGTTCCGCTTAGCTATTTCTAAAGAGCCATAAAAAAAACTCCTGAAAGAAATCGACACGTGTTTCACCTCTCACCTAGGCATCCTCAGGATGACGGTTGACTTGTTGCGAACCCGTACACGGCGTGTTGCTACACCAAACGCTGGACGCAGACAACCTCAGCGTTCAGTGTGGTAACACGCCGTGAGAGGTGAAACACGTGTCGATTTCTCTCTAATTTTTTTTATGGCTCTTTAGAAATAGCTAAGCGTAACAGGTTACTAAATACATTATCCACGTCTACTGTATTTTATAATGGATTTCCGCAAGGTCACGCCTGTATCAATGAACTATCTTCTGAAGTACCTAAATTATAATATTGCGGCTGATTCCTTGATGGAGTAGGCAGAGATGTAAAGGACACCCACATTTCACGAGTTATGTATAAACTCTTCCCATGTGATATGGGAGTTAGCCTATTGCTTTTAACCAGTACCCTAATTGCGTAATACAACACAACCACAATCTGTTTCGATTTGAAACAAATTGCTAATCCATTGCTTCATAAGTTGGAAAAAAATATCTGCTCAACAACGTAAATAACGCAATGAATGTTGTTGAACTGTCAATATGAAACAAATTAGGCAAAATTGTTTACAAAAATAAGTTACGCAATTAGGGTACAGGACTCAAGACTCCAGACTGACGTGTGTTTAGACGTGTTATTTTATAGATTGCAAAATAAAATAACACTGCCCTACCCTCTTCTTTTTGTGTGGTTAGTGACTAACCTGGTGTCAGAGTTTTAAAGCCACCCATGGGCCTCTGACTTGGCTTCACATGCCGTCGAGAAATATCTCTCGGGCGGCATGCCGGTTTTCTCACGATGTTTTCCTTCACCGTTTTTGAAGCAAGTGATAATTATGCAATACGCACATGAATCCGAAAAGTCAGAGGTGCATGCCTTTTTTTTGGGTGGGAAATTATCAAATAACTTCTCCCGCTCTGGGCGGAGCGGGAGGGCGTGTCAGACTTTTACTGACTAAAACCCACCCGTGTTCCTTCGGTTGCCCTGTTGCCGGGGGCCACGATTTCCCTATCGGTTTTCTTCGAACCCCCGGCAGGCATTGGCCCTAGCGGACCCCGTCAATTCTGCTGACATCTCTTAGAGGCGCGCGTGGAACACAACGCGCCGTCGACCCGGGCTTGGTCCTTAAAGGACGGCGAGCTACCCATTGCTCACCGTCCGCAAGCCCGCGCCTACGGTGGCCGGAAATCGGCTCGCGATTCCCGCCCCGGGCGTCTCCTTCTATTGCGGCGGTTAGGGGCGTGAGGGCGCGAAATTTGCCTCTCCCTCACGCGTTCCGCCACCTTCTTCGCGAGCATTACCGCTTCGCAGAAGGAGGTGACGGCCTGCCATTTCCTCTCGCTCCGTACCATGGCCTGAACCAGGGCCGGACGCGAGAGATCACCGCCGCCGAGAGGTGCATGCCTTGGGTTCGAACTCGAGGCCTATGACTTGGCAGTCCGACAGTCACACCTATCACTGCCACACTGCCCTCCTTATACCTAGATATCAAACCCATAGGACGCTACGCCCACCGGTCGCGGTTGCGAAGCAATTTTAATTTAATTACCTACTGAAGTATTTTAGATTCCTGTGGTATATTCAGTACTAGCTGCGCCCCGCGGTTTCACCCGCATAAGTCTCGATCCCGTGGGAAAAAAAAAGTATCCTATGTTCTTTTCCAGGGCATCATCTATATATGTGCCAATTTTCATCCAAATCCGTTCAGCCGTTTTAGCGTGAAGGCGTAAGAAACAAACTTACTTTCGCATTTATAATATTATAAGGATAAGACAGATAGAAACGTAACAACGTTCTAATAACGACGGATGCGTCATTTATTTACAAGATGGATTTTCCCACTATTTTCCGTTATTGACTTAAAATTAAACCATCAAATGTATAGGCACGTGTGCTTTATGATTTGAACTTGAGACCTCATAAAATAATTGCCCCAGTCATTATTCTAAATAGCAAAAAAATACCATAATGAATAACAGAAGTTGAATAAAAAATAATCAGCCTCATCAAGTGTTCACAAACGCGTCTACCCAACGTTTTAGGCGCTAAACAGACGATGGACAATTTGTCCACGGACAGTTTGGAATCGTATGGAAATCCCGGCATTTTGTGCTACGTGCGCGTTAGATTTCCATACGATCCCAAATTGTCAGCGAACAAATTGTCCATCGTCTGTTTAGCGCCTAAAACGTTAGATTCCTAATTTCTCAGTTTGGAAAAAGTGTCTATATTTTTTTAACAGTAGTACTTACTTTAATAACTTCTTCCTCAAAACGGTGAAAAGATTACTCATTCAGCATTGTTGACGTATCTTCTTATGTAAAGCCCGTTATCATTCTTTATTTCATGGAACAGAATCGGATATTCAACTACAGCTGTTGCTGAAATATAGTGTACTAGCTGTGCCCCGCGGTTTCACCCGCATTAGTCTCGATCCCGTGGGAATATCGGGATAAAAGATATTCTATGTCCTTCTCCAAGTCATGGTTTACCCATGTGCTAAATTTCATCCAAATCCGTTCAGCCGTTTTAGCGTGAAAGCGTAACAAAAAACAAATAAACAAACTCACTTTCGCATTTATAATATTAGTAAGGATTGTCCATCAACAGCTTCCGGAGAAAATCGCCGTAATTTCATACATAACATAACATCCCGAAGGGTTAGGCAGCGGTGTACCAATAGTACACCCACATTACGCCAGTTATGTATAAGTCCCATGTAATAGGGGGCCAGCCTATTGCCATCAACTAGGCCCTAATCCAAACTCCGGGCTGCTACTGAGAAATTCCAGCGGCGCAAATAATGTTCTATTAATATTAAAACATAAATATCGTTGATCAGCTATTGTATTAGACACTTGTTCTTATGGTGTGGTTTTCCTTAAGATATAAATAATAAATGTTTCCGTCAACAAGTCATGTACCGTACCGTTAGGTTAAATATAAACACGAGTAAAATACAATGATCTAGCCAATCATAGTGCTCTCCAATTCTCCATATGGGAACTTTAAATACAGTTTGTAACTGAATTAATGCACATTATGAAAGTAGTTTGTTTGGAATCGATTTCTAGCATTTTTAATATAGAAAATATTTTTATAGACAAAAAAAGCGACTTAAATTACAGTCACACTTCCACTCTATACAGTAAAAACAAAATAAAATGGACGAGTTTCTCCCACAATCAGTATAACTAATTTAATAAATAAACAATGCTTTATACAACGTGTAACGTTAAATGCGCAAAACCTGAAAATAGTTTGATCAGAATAACGAGCAGAATCAATTGAACCACTTTTTAATATAGGTCACATTTTCCAAAAATCTTCATTTAAAACGTTGCCGTGTCTATTTATTAATAGGTCAAGCCATCACATGCGCAAACCCGCCAAAATAGGTAAACAAACACAAATTGTTGTCGACCAATTTAAATTTTCTCATGCTCGAGATAATAATAATAGCTTTTATTTCAATGCAAATACGAATCTTACGAATTAAAACAGCACATGAAACCTATACAATTTTTTTTTTTAATAAAAATTTTTCTCTGAAATAGTTCAATTGAATAAAAAATCAGTTGGGGTATCTAAGGTTTTGCGCATTTAACGTTACACGTTGTATATACTTACTAGAAAAAAATCAGTGAACTTATGTATTATGATTATAACCACACTAACCTGTGTTATAACATAATATTCTAATTGGGGTGTTAGGTGGTTTGCGTTTATTCCGGGACATGTTGTACATACACAATAAATTACAAACAACAATCCATACATAATTTCACGTCAGTCAGCCCCAAATAGGTAGAGGTGTACTATCGAATAAACGCACATCTGTACACTGTAAGGACTATTCTTGCTTGCAGTGCTCGGCCGCTAGGGAGGGTTCAAGTATTACGTAACGCTATTTTTGGAGATTTTTGACCCCCCCCTTCTCCCCATGTAACGCGCCGTAACGTTTTTCTTTACCCCCCCCCCCCCCCTCCCCCTAGTAAAACGTTTCGTAACCACCACCAAGTGACCATTTTTACCTGAACGTCACAATTATGTGGAGTAAAGTACAAGCCGTTGATAAACATATTTTTTTGCTTTAAAATTGGAGTTTAAAAAAAAATCACTATCCTGTAAAGCAAGCAAGAAAGGAGAACATTCACCGTCCATACATTTTTGGGCTAAATGCGAAAATGCCGGCCAAACAAAAAAAAAACTAGATTCTGTTAGAACATCACTTTTTACTATGGGACCAAATCTGTAGAGCCATTCCCTGCGCTGTTATACGAGATTGAAAAATACTGTTTTCAGTATGTTTTAAATAAAAGAGTAACAGCAATCTAATTATAGTAATAGCTTTTTATGCCAGTTAACATTACAGTTATTATCTTTACTGTGAAACTAAGGCTCTAGAATGCTCCATATTATTACAGTGTGCAAAATAGTTATTTTTTTCTCCAGTACTAATATTAGCTGATTGAAATAGGTATCAGTCGTAGGTATCACTAGTATTAAATGGTTTTAGGTCTATTAAGTCGTTTCTATTCACTTAAAAACCGTGAAATAAAAAACACATTATTTTAGGTAGGTACATAAAAAACGGTTTTAAAAAGAAGCTTAACGAAGCCGAGAGTCATAGACTCCCCATCATTGTGAAATTTTTGTACTGGACTATGGTTCAGTATTTGCAGATATTCTCGCAATAGCTTGCCATATTTGGAATTGCATAACAAACATTAAGAACCTTACGGAGAATACAGGAGTTGATAGCATTTAAAAGTTGTTTTCGTGAAAAAAGTTAATAAAAATAAAACTTTGGCCTTCAATATCTCCTCTCGGCATCGTTATGCTTCTTTTACATCCGTTATTTATCCGTCTAAAATAATGTGTTATTTTATTTCACTGTTTTTGCGAGAACAGAAACCACTAAATAGACCTAAAACCAGTTAATATTAGTGATACCTATTTCAAGAAGCTAATACTAGTACTAGTGAAAAAAATAACTATTTCGCATACTGTAGTTATGTGTAGAATAACCCTAGAGCCTAGTTTCACAGTAAAAGATGATAACTGTAATGTTAACTAGCATAAAAACTATTAAGTACTATAATTAGATTACCTACTGTTATTCTCTCTAAAACATACTGAAAACAGTATTTTTCAAACTCGTATAACAGCGGAGGGAATGGCCCTACAGATTTGGTCCTATAGTGAAAAGTGAAGAGAATTACATGTTCTAACGGAATATAACTTTTGTATTGTTTGGCTTTCATAATTTAGCCCAAAATGAATTTTCTCCTTTTGTGAAGGTAAAAAAATTTTCAAGTGGTCATTCCATTTGAAATTTTGAGAAAAAAAAACGTTTTAAAAAATGCGTGAGAAAAAAAATCTACGCGATTTTCTGAAGGGTTAAAACAATGTTACGTAACGCGTAGTTCAACCCCCCCCCCCTCCCACCCCTGTAACGCATCGAAACGTTTCAGAAGACCCCCTCCCCCCAAATTACGTTACGTAATATTTGAACGCTCCCCTATTGTATCATCTTTTATATAGATTCTTTTCTTTTAGATTTTGTGAATGTGAGAACGTTGTAGGCTGTAGACTTGTAGACCATTTTCTATTTTACTAAGTACCTGGTACTTCTTGATAGGCCTACACTGTCCTCCCATACCTGTACTATTGTATACACCTACCATAACACTGTAATTTGAAAACATTGTAGAAACAATTTATTTTGAAAAGAGTAACCGTGGAGTTTCTTGCCGACTCTTCTCCATAGGAAGCGACCAATTGGAACCGTGCACCTAGCTTCTGGCGTTTCATAAGTGCCCTTGTAGGTTTATGTGAAATAAAATATTTTGATTTTGATCACTTACCTACGAAAAAAAAGGGTCGTATGCACGGGATTTTGTTTTCAAATTACTTAGATATGCGTTACCCCGATGGTACCTTCGCCCTCATTTTGCCAGTTATGACAAAAACAACAATATTTTTTCAAAGGAATGGGGACGAACCTGTAGCCCTTGACCAGATTCACATTTTAAGTTGTGAAACTAAATTACACGCTTTTTCATAGACCTTGATAATACCACGTTTTTATGGAGAATCAGAAGTTTCGATTCTTTTTATGTGGTCCAAGGTTCAGAATACGGCCAATTACTCACAGCAATTACAGCACATACGTATTTATAGTATGCTCTTACAAAATTATTTGTCATTATTTAGGCGATATTATATACCGACGTCGGAAACGACAATGGGCAAAAGTGGACCAAGTATCCATAAACTTCACTGTCCATAAACTTCAAGCAGCAGAAATTTGACCCATAGATATTTGCTTTAGCTCTTAAGAGGGTACCGAGCTTTTATGCACACAAACATGTTTCTATTAAGCTTATTTGAAGTAGTAAACAGTTAAATTAAAATGTAAGGAAATAAATTGGTACTATTGGGGATATATACTAGACATCATCCGCGATGGAAACACGATTTGATAAAGTTGGCTCGATAGAATAAATTCGCAAAGTTACCTCTTATCGAGTAATTTTTTCCTCTATTTTGCTACTTTTTTATATAAATAAGTAAATTCATATTATGATTAATTTACTAAAATAAAGTTAATAGATGACTCCAGCGTTTCTCCGCGTTCGTTTTTTATTTAGGAGTAATATGATAAAAATAACAACGAAAACATTGAAGAAGTGCAAAAGTGTAGTTTTTTCTTTACTCTTTACACGTAAAGAAAAAGAGTTCTAAGTCCCAAAAGTAATTCAGACATATTTATGAGATATTTCAGTTTTTTCTCTTGGATTGCAACGCACGATACCTCTGATAATCCAGCTGTCCGTAGGCGTCTGTTACCCCTTTATACCATAATATGGACTATTTCACCATCAACTGCCCATAAAAATCCATAGATAATACCAAAAACATATACCCAACTAACAATCAGTCTTCCGCAGTTACTAAACTTAAGCAACGGGGCGCAATGGCGGGCAGAACATGTGGAAACATCACACTTCTACACCAACAAAGACATAGACAGATTAATAAGCGACACAGAAGCTACAGTCACGAACGATTTGGAAGGTGGCGACCGACAGAAGGCTATGAAGAAGCTAAGAGTACCGCCTTTAGGAGAACAGCAAAGTCCGTGGACCACTTTTAAAGTGGGGCTCTTCTCGGGATCTTTCATTGTGTTGTTCATCACTGTTGTTTTATCTGGTGAGTTCGCTTTTATAATATACTAGCTTTTGCCCGCGTGGATGTCGGAAAATATCCCGCGGGAACGTACTACCGGGATTACATACCTAATAACCGAGAAAAAGGTCATTGACTCCTAGCGCTGTGCCCGCGGCCATAACCATAATTATTTTATTTATTTATTTATTTATTTATTTAAGGATTACCAACGAGTTACATTACAAATTATCTTTTTACAATAGTAAAACTTAGTTTTATTACATTATCCTGTAACGCACACTCAATTACAGGTAACCACAGCTTACACATTATCGAGTACTTAGTGCTCTGAATACATAATTTAAATTAAATTAAGAATAAAAAAGAAACAATATACATGCCATTCTAAAAGTTTAAACTTACACGAATACAATACAGTAAAACCAAGCATTAACTTGATTATCAATATTATGTCATAATGAATTAAAATTAAAAAAATATATAATATTATTTTAAAAATTATAAATAAAAAGTAAAAAGTAGAATTATAAATTAAATTAAATTTGATATAAATTAAATTAAATTAAAAGTATACATTATTTAATGATTGGAATGATAAGTCAAATGTCCTCTAACCGAAAGTGCTTATATAATTTCTTTTTAAAAGTGTTGAGACTGTCATGATTGATATCGATTTCAGCTTTGCGGCAATTATTTTGTTTCGCGTAATTTTGAATCTGTGATATCTTTTAAAGTATTAATTTTAATGATAATGTCAAAGCATTATAATCTAAACTAGTAGTTCTGCAAACAGTAGACCTCGCGAGCACAAACTTTTTTGCAACGATTAACCTTTAGATAATCTAAATTAAATACCCAATTT
This sequence comes from Agrochola lychnidis, assembly GCA_963680765.1. Taxonomy (NCBI): domain Eukaryota; kingdom Metazoa; phylum Arthropoda; class Insecta; order Lepidoptera; family Noctuidae; genus Agrochola; species Agrochola lychnidis. The sequence goes on along the minus strand of OY796869.1, from coordinate 7,127,256 downwards.
AAATAACATATTTTATTGGATAAGGATTATAATATAATACCGGTCAAAATAGCTTCGGAAATAACAATGAATTTTTTATCAATTTCTGAAACATAAAAATGGCACAACATCGATGGGCACAACAATGTTAACAGCATCGTTGGGTTTCGGCTTTCGGCTTAGAGGTATAATAGCCACTTCCTCTGTGGTTGAGGATTCTGGGTGAAGCTCGCTTCTTCTTTCGGCCTGATTATCACTTACCATCAGGTGAGATGCAGGCCAAGAGCTGCCCGATGTGGTTAAGAATAAAAAAAAACTGGCACTCCGGGAGTGCCGACAGAAATGAAAACTTGAACAAGATCGCCTTGGTGGAAGAAAAATACTTGTATAGAACATTGGTCCGTAACCTTATATAATAAAGAGCACAATCGTGTTTACAAAAAAAAAAAATGCTTCCAAAACCTTTAAAGTAAAAATACTTGCATAGAACATTGATCCGTAACATGATATACATAAAGAGCACAATCACGTTTACAAAAATGAGGTGTCGGTAACGGTGTGACGAGTTCAATTGTTTTTTCCCATCTCAAAAATGCCCAACGCGCCTAAAGAAGTCTTCACTTCAAAGAACTAAATCCTATTAATGACGGAATAAACAGATTCATTTCTTGAAACATATTCAACCGCATCCACAAACTGTAATAGTGGAAAATAGCATTAGTCATGGATTTATGCAAATTGGAATCTATTGAAGAATTTATTGTCATTTGAAAACCCATTTTTAAGTATGACATAAACATCGTGCCGTTTAGAACATTAGCTGACATTTTTGCTAAAATTGATTGTTCTTAAACATACTTGGAAATGGCTTACCTATTCCGATCGGATCCCACAATCCGATCCCACTTTTCACCGTTCGTCCATCAATGCCGCTTTTGCAGGCCGCGGCAGTAATGTAAGTACCATACTATAAAGAGTGATGAGCTGTCTCTAAAAGCCTATGTCAAATAATATTTACTATATTTTGACCGAGAGCACAGTTTCGCGCCTTAGGTATATGGCGGAGCATCGCCGTGTCCTCGTGGAGGCGATCGGCGGCGGTGATCCCTCGCGTCCGGCCCTGATTCGGGCCATGGTACGGAGCGAGAGGAAATGGGAGGCCGTCACCTCCTTCTGCGAAGCAGTAATGCTGGCGAAGGAGGAGGCGGAACGCGTGAGAGAGAGGCAAATTGCGCGCCCTCGCGCCCCTAACCGCCGCAGGAGGAAACGCCCTGGGCGTCGGGAATCACAGGCAGATTTCCGGCCACCGCAGGCGCGGGCTTGCGGACGGTGAGCAATGGGTAGCTCGCCGGGTATATCCGTAAACACAGAACAGTATATTAATAATTATCTTAAAGATAACAGAACTATACCTATTCATTCATTTCTTCAATAGGTACACAGTTCCTTTTCATCATAATCGTTTTACGGTTTTATTGAAGACTAGCTTCTGCCCGTGACTTCGTCCGCGTGTATGTCCTAAGATACACAATATACTTAACAGCCACACTTTTTTAAACTCCCTCGGCCCCCGACCCACCGTGTCGCATCGCATCGCCCGCCCTCGTTATTAGCCCACGTTCGCACAGACGTAATAAAATCGCGGCGATTTTTTTCGTGCACTTGATTTTCAACGCTCTGCTTAGCGCCGAGAGTTGAAAATCCAACAGTGTTTTTTCAACGCCGAGAGTTTAAAATCCAGTGCGCGATAAAATCCCGCCGCGATTTTTATTACGTCCGTGCTAACGTCGGCTTACTTCGTATCCCCGTAGCGTTCTTTCTAACTTTTTTTCATTTTGCTCGGCTCCGAAGGGTCGTAACATGATGTTAAATAAACCGTTTGGGCAAATTGAGCTATCAAATGAAAAAAAATATCAGGTCCGACTGGGAATTCCAAAGAACTTTATTATAATAGTATAGATTTTAGTAAGAATTTCTAATCAGCAAAATCTAATACGTATCAAATAGCAATAGTTAGACGATGATTCACATCCAAACCTAAGCTTAGTTTCTCGGAACTGTGTTCCATATTTAGGCCCAAGGCAATTACAGGTAATAAAAATTAATCATTGCTTTGATTATAACACTTTGATAAAACTGATAAAAAATGCTAATAAGAAAGACAATAGAGTGCAATTAATTAATGTATAATTCTGATTGATTGACCGTGTAATTAATTGATTGAATGATGAGGTCAGATACCTATTGTAAAGTAAAATTTGCATAGATTGTAGGTACAGTGAATAAGATGTAACAGTTAAAATATGGGTGATCCTTGTACAATCTACCTTATATTAGGCATGCAACATTATTATAACACGAGTGAATTAATATAAAATGAATAGCAATTATGATATAGATAAACTGTTTTAAGGTAGGGATCACAGATGAACAATAGTCGGCACCAGGTTCCTACATTCATTTAGTAATTAGTAGGTAATTACAATCTTCTTCTGTCATATAGGCACGAGCAAGGGATCTCGCGCACTAGACGGCCACGGTATTAAACGGTAGTTGCTTAGGTAAAAAAAAACTATTTAGTCCGTCTTTCAGGTACTTAATAAAAAAAATATTAGACACGTATTTTCTGCTTTATCATATTAATAAAAAATAACTCAGAAAACACGCATTAAAGTTGGGGAGTGAGGGCTCGCTACGTCACAACGAAGTAGGTATTAAATCTAGCAAGGCGTGACGTCATACCACATTTTAACTCAATGTATCGTCGTAATCTTTTGATTACGTCAAAAAAGAAAAAATACGTGTTTAATATTTTTTAATAATCTACAAGACGGACTAAAAAAATTTTGGTCACAGGCCTATTGTATGGTGTGCGGTTAGTTGGCCGTTGCGACCAAGTCCGCGATTCGTATCGGTTTCTATAGTTTACCAGTACCCTAATCGCGTAATGCAACAAAATCAAAATCTGTTTCGATTTGAAACAGATTGCTAATTCATTGATTCATAATTTGGAAAAAAGATCTGCTCAACAACGTAAATAGCGCAATGAATGTTGTTGAACTGTCAAAATGAAACAGGCAAAATTGTTTACGAAAATAAGTTACACAATTAAGGTACTGGTCGCAGTTGTGGTCTACTGCGTGAGATCCCTAATAATAGCCAATTCCGTAGAAAAAATGTTAGCTAGTCAGCAAGGTAGCGCGTCTATCTGTCCAAGGTGCGCCGGAGTCGACATATGTTCCTGGGATGTTACAGAAGTCGTTTTACCGGAACCGAAACCGGAGTCGGAGGTTTTAAATTTGATCGGAATCGGAACCGGCTCCAGTGTCGGACGCGGAAGTAGAAGAAAGATGTGTTATGGGAAGTCTTAATGAGACAATCAAAATCTTTTATTTCACATAAACCTACATGGGCACTTATGAAACGTCAGAAGCTAGGTGCACGGTTCCAATTGATCGTTTCCTATGAAGAACAGCCGGCAAGAAACTCCACGGTTACTCTTTTAAAAATAATTGGCTTTTACAATACTTTCATATAACAGTGTTTCTAGGTATGGGAGGACAGTGTAGGTCCTTCAATAAGTACTAAGTACTTAACAAAATAGAAAATAGTCTACAATCCACTAAGCCTACAGCGTTCTCACATTCACAAAATATGTAGAAAAGAATCTATACAAAAAATAAATAAATTAATAAAAGTAAAAAACCTATTTTAATAAAACGCAATTATATTATTGCTATTACAACTGTAATCAATCTGAATAATTACCATGTCCACAAAAGTCACTAAAAAAAGTTGAAATTAAATCGTAGGTATATAATGTCAAATAATAGAATAGTAAATATGTCAAGGACGAATGTAAAAATAAATAAAAATTAAGATTTAAATAAACATGGTAATTTGGGAGCAGTTAATAGACTCTTATTTATGCCGTTAATGAGGTACCAGGGAAGCCACATGTGCAGAAGGAATTATTGCCAAACTTCCTTGTCTTCAACATAGTCTTTAATTTTATAATATGCTTTTTGATAAGGACACGCTTGATGTGGGTTTTGAACTTCCCATCGCTAAGTTCTGTCACAACAAACAACAATATAAATATAATTCAGTCTCTTTAATCAGTCAAATATTAGCGATAACATCCACAAACAAAACAATAAACTGAAACTTCGAGCGCGAGCGTGTATAAAATAAAGAAAGAAAGAAAATACATTTATTTAGCACAGACTAAAAGAACACAACACAACATATTATACTACAAGTAAAACAGGAATAAAAAAGAAAACAAATAAAAAAGTGTGAAGTGCGTTATACAAAATTGGCAGGAAAGTGTGCCAAAAAAACGTTCCGACCTTTCGGAATCGGAACCGAAATTCCCTAACATCCCTGGTATGTACTGTCAAGTATCGCCACTCCTGGAAACTATATCATTCAATAATTGGCAGTGGCGTGCGTTTCATAAAGACAGAAAGACACTGCCTACCCTAGTTCTGATAATAGATCTAATATTATTTTATCAATAAACAAAACAAATCATAAATCAGCTCCATCTATCGAGTGCCGGTGGTATCATCATTCGAATTTCGCATCATCTCGATTCGCGCTGCACTAGCGCCGCCTCGCCTCTGCCACGGTAAAGACACAAACTATTCGTCTCTGAATGTTTTTATGTGTGCTCTCGTGGTAAGTCGTATTTAATGTGTGTGCGTTCCTATAGCTACGTGGACTTTGCTGACACACAATGACAAAAATCACGCACACAACTGCAAGAAAAGCCAGTGTCTTTTTGTAGTTATTCTATACAGCTAAGACGAAAAATTACGACTCGTACCGAACATTACCGAACGAAAGTTTGTTATGCAATGCAATGCAAATATTTTAGGAAATAACATTGTTTCATTGAATTTTATACATTTAGATGACCATAATTTTTTGTCGTATTACTTTTTTTTACCCTTTAATGCTCGTTTTACTATAGTCGCCATATTGTTTGACGTGTGTTGTGTTTGTGAATACGCTATCAAGTAATTAGAATTTGATTGTTGTTATTAGTGTAAAATGGATAATATTGTCTGTGAAAGTTGTTCAGATGGTGTGTGTATTGAGAAAATAAAACATGATGCATTTTCAAAACTATCTTTCGGTGAAAAAAAACAAGTTATCGAGATAGGTCGTGGTACACCGGATTTGCAATTAATACAAATTAAAGGTAAAGTTAATCGTAAATTCAATAAAAAACAATATGATTCATATCATTGGCTGACAGGTTGCATACACAGTAATCGGTTATTTTGTTTCGTTTGTCTACTATTTTCAAATAATAAAACCGTCTGGAACGACACCGGTTACGCTGATATTCATAATTTTCCTACCGCCGCGAGAAAACATGAACAATCTGAAAAACACTTAGAAGCTTCCCTTAAATATCACACCTTTGGAAAAAATCGTATAGAGACGCGTTTAAACTCTCAGATACAAATAGACATTGATAGACATAACGCGAAAGTCGATCGGAACCGAAATATTTTTCAGCGACTAATTGACATTGTTTGCTTTTTAGGGAAACAAGAGCTTGCTTTTCGTGGACATGACGAATCTGCTTCGTCAGTGAATAAGGGCAATTATTTAGAAATGGTCGACTTGCTCGCGAAATACGACGGAGTGTTGGAAAACCATTTACAAAATTGTACTAGCTCATTTACGGGTTTATCAAATCGTATTCAAAATGACCTAATCTCTAGTATAGCGTCTGTAATGATCGAAACAATAAAACAACAAATCGCTTCCACTGATTTTGTAGCTGTGATGGTCGATGAAACACCAGACGTAAGTGGCAAAGAGCAACTAGTACTGGTTTTAAGATATTTTCATAAGTCAGAAGTGTTTGATCGATTTATAAAGTATATTGACGTAAGTTCCGACCGCACCGCGAAAACTTTAAGTGCCATCATACTGCAGATTTTATCAGAATTTAACTGTTTGTCGAAATTAGTAGCTCAGACATATGACGGTGCAGCTGTCCTGTCATCTGAACGGAACGGCGTTCAGTCGCTGGTTCGCCAGCAATGTCCTCTTGCTGAATACGTTTGGTGTTCCGCCCATGTCCTTAATTTGGTACTTTCCAAATCGTGCGAACGTATTCCAGAAACTAAACGTTTTTTCAATCTCATAAAAACATTAGCAAGTTTCTTTAATAATAGTACCAAAAGGCAAAACCACTATAATAAAATAGCTGATATGAAAAAATTGCCTCGCGTTGCTGACACTCGATGGACTTACAATTCGCGTACTGTAAATGTAATTTTCAATTCTTCTTTACATTTAATTGATTTATTTGAGGATATGGTTGAAAACGAAGACTCTTGGGATGGCGAGACATTAAGTCAAGTTTCGAATTTGTTACACAATTTAAAAGACTTTCAATTCCAGTTTTTACTTACTTTTGTGTTTAACGAAATATTCGCAAAAACTGATGTGCTTTACGAAATTATGCAAAAAAAGACATCAGATGTGACTTATTGCATTAAAAAAATTAAGGAGTTTGAATCGTTTTTAGAATCATTCAGATCTAGGTTTGAATTAATTTTTGAAAGCGTAAAAATAATCACAGGGCCGCCAAAACGAAAACGTAATGTTGTAGACGCAAAAATCAATTTTAAGCGGATTTTTATTGAAATTATAGACAATATATCCAACGAATGTCGCGACCGGTCTAAAAATCTGAAAGAATTAAATTTTTTTGGACTACTTGAATGCGAAAATTTCAATAAATATAATGACAATTTTCCGGTTGAACTAGTATCGCAATTCGTAAATGTTTATAAATTATACGACTTTAACTTAGACCGCCTTATCAATGAGCTCAAATGTGTTTATAAATCTGCCGAATTCAAAAACCTTAGTATTTACGAAATTATAGAACATTTTTATGAAAATACAATAAATACAGTTTTTCCCGAAGTGCTGCGTTTGGCAAAATTAATTGTTACAGTTCCCGCGAGCAGTGCTTCAACCGAAAGGTCATTCTCGTCGCTAAAACGTATACACACCTACTTAAGAAATACACAAGGCCAGCAACGACTTACAGATCTTTCCATGATTTCAATAGAAAAAAATCTTCTTACGGAAATAAAACGCCTTCCCAACTTTTACGATTCCATATTGCACACATTCTTACAGAAAGATAGGCGTGTAGATTTAATATACAAATAAAACAATCCTATATAGTATACTCACATCCATCACCATCTTTTCACTGCTTTTATTTAAATTTTGCAAATCACACAAACACTACAAAACATCAAACAAACGCGCCGATAGGCCACTTTGAATATCCGTAAATTGATGTGTCTATAAAATCAGTCAATCTATTGATATTTGAGCTGGAATTTGGCAATTACCTACATCATCAATCGACAAGACGACGCGACGAACCAAAACCAACGTGCAGTATTTTTGGTGAGTAAAATTTTCTGCCTACCCTGTCTTAAAACTGTGTGCACGCCACTGATAATTGGCAACCCTATTCCACCTATTGCTAGACATAGGCGTTTATAGATTTTTGTGCAAACAGTTAAGATTTTGAATTCGTTTTCAAAATCCGTTTTTAGAAATCGATGTCAAGAGCGGCTCCGGCTCGCATTTTCGCTCGTCTCTAGTAATATTATTCGGTTGTAAGTGCATAAGATCAAAACTATCCAAACATAAACAAATACTTTCTTACGCACATCTACTTTTTTTTTTTGTGTCTAGGAAATTATCATGATTCCCGCCCCGGGCGTCTCCTCCTGCGGCGGTTAGGGGCATGAGGACGCGAAATTTGCCTCTCCCTCACGCGTTCCGCCTCCTCTTTCGCGAGCATTACCGCTTCGCAGAAGGAGGTGACGGCCTGCCATTTCCTCTCGCTCCGTACCATGGCCTGAACCAGGGCCGGACGGGAGAGATCACCGCTGCCGATTGCCTCTACGAGAACATGGCGTTGCTCCGCCCAAGCCGGGTAGACCTCCACCGTAGGCTCCACCGTGTCCTCAGGCCGATCCACACAATGATGACACCCGGGCGTTTCCTCCCGCCTTATCCTGAACAGGAACCTCCCGAAGCAGCCATGTCCGGTGAGGACCTGCGTCAGGCGGAAGGTGAGGGCGCCGTGGCGCCTCTCAAGCCACTCCTCAAAGAGGGGTCTTATCGCCGCAATTGTGGCGTGCCCAGCGCTGGGTTGCGACAATCGCACTCTCCATGACGCCATGAGATCCCGCCGGAGCTCTGTCCGCTGTGCCGGCGTTTCGCCTACTCGCGCCACTCCCAGATGACGCACATCTACTCTTTCTGAAATCAGTTTGTCTAGTTCCGATTATCGATACGATACGATTTGTGACTGGAATCGGAATTTAAATACGTTTTGATAATCTGACTCATGTCTACCCACTGCTGAGTGTAGACCTTCTCCCTTTTGTGCTTTGCTTCCCTGGTTTGTGCGAGTCTCATCCAGATCTTCCCGCGATCTTCTATAGATCAAAAGCACTGATCATCCAATTAATTGATCTGTTTTGACACCATCGGGTTCGGCGCCATGGGTCGTATCTGTTTGTCATACAATGTCTGGAATATTGTGTATCCAAAAAAACCGGCCAAGTGCGTGTCGGACCACGCACAATGAAGGGTTCCGTAGTTGGGATGAATTTATCCCAAAAACAAACTTAACTTGGTAGTTGAAAAATATGTTCCCCCATACGGAATTTATCGCACCTTCATTTCGAAATCGTTACTAAACGAAATTTTCACAAAATTTTGATAATAACGCCATCTTACTTAGATCGGCAAAATTTAAAAGTATTTTTGTTCCACCAAGGCGATCTTGTTCAAGTTTTCACTTCTGTCGGCACTCCCGGAGTGTCACTGGTTTTTTTTGGTATAAATGGTCTGGGAATCCAAATTTGTCAAAAATTTAAAGAACGGCCACCTATGGTCTGGCGCTGAGGGTGTTATTCCGACTGAGTACGTCAGAAAGATGGTTATGTTATTTATCCTCAATGTCAATTTTCGCGACATTCAAAGGCAACCAGAACTTCTCTGTGTTGATTTTTTCATATCAGCAATAAATCTATAAAATCTCGACCATGCCTACAATATATTGCACAATATCTACTTCTTATCTCTGTTATCACAAGATACTGTAATATTTTCCCAACAGATATGCAGAAATCCTTACAAACATTGTGTAAAACAAACTTATCTTTTACTGACCACAGCATCTTATGCAAATGTAAAGATAAAAGATTATGCTTACTTATCCTGTCCCAACAACCTTAAGTAATAAAAGTTTAGTGACTATCTATATAAGGATTAGTGAAATGATATCATAGAAGATTAAGTTCTAAAATGGGAATTTCCGACCGTTTTTAGGAAGCTCTTTTATGGGGCAATCAAATTGTTTGATAGGTACACTCGGCAAAATAGTTAGGTAAGCAGGCTATAAATGTACACACGGCTACACATCAAGCTATACATTTCCAGTATAAGCTGTCCTCGCATTGTTCGGAAATCCTATACAATGCGAGATCAGCATAAACTGGAAATGTATAGCTTGATGTGTAGCCGTGTGTACATGAATGGTAGGTAATATAATTTGTGTGCATAAACTTAATCCAAACGGACATTAATTATTATTCATGTGTAACATTTTTCCTAAAAAAAAAAGAAAATTCGTTTATTTGCGGTTTTCCTTTGGCTTTCCTGCAATCTAAATAATCAATTCCATCTGCGGGAGTGATTTCGTGAAAAAAGACGGAAGTGTGTAACAGGACGCCAATGAGCGAGCGCGGTGTTAGATTTTGCCGTCAGAAACGACCTTGATGAAGCCCCGCCCCTTAATGTTGCTTATTACCAAGGTGAGATGTCAGATGCTACACATCATATATGCGACTACTGTATGGCTCGCTCGTTTTTAGGGTTCCGTAGTAAACAAGGAACCCTTATAGTTTCGTCATGTCCGTCTCTCTGTCTGTCTGTCCGCCGCTTAGCTTAGAGACGCTTAGTACTAGAAAGCTGTAATTTGGCATGGGTATACATATTAATCACGCCGACAAAATGGTAAAATAAAATCATGAAAAATTTTTTTTTCAGTTACCTCCCCTAGAGGTAAAGTGAAGTGTTTTTTTTCTCTCAATAATCCCATAGTGTGGGGTGTCGTTGTCAGTCGCTGTGACAAGGACGGGGGGAGGGGTAAAAAATCATGAAATTCGTGTGACGTAATTTATGGATGACCCCTTACTGGGTTGTGGAGGACAGATAGGCAGTCGCTCCATGTAAAATACTGGTATTCAGCTACATCCGGTTAGACAGGAAGCCGACCCCAACATAGTTGGGAAAAGGCTAGGCAGATGATGAAGTCTGTTTATGGTAGTACGAGTAACATGGGACAAGGGCAGATGATTATGATAAATCTGTTTATATATTAATTTCGGAAGTGGTTTAAATTCGGACGAAGTCTTAAGCGGGCATTACATTATCCAATTTGCTGAGCGATAAACTGGTGCACTAGCCAGTGCACTAAATGAGCAATCGTGGCAGAGCCCATACGATCGCACTAGATTAGATCACTAACTGCCTTTACACCATCCAATTTTAGCACGCTAGCTCACCTAGCGCTCTGCAAATTGGATAGATAGATAGATAGATAAAACATTTATTTAGTGCACACAAAAGACACACATAAACACAATTAAATTACAACAAATTACATGGATATAAATAAAAACAAGATGCCAATGTACAAAGAAGAAAAAACATAAGTATAGAAATGGAGTGACATTATGACATAATTCGGAATAATTAAATATATAAGGTGCGGTGTGCGTCTCGAGGTTGCACCAAATGGGAGTCCAACTCAGCATGTGTCAGGCAAATATACCTGACGCTGATATTCTGCTGGATCCCTGCAGTGACATACGGACGTCGAGCAGACGAGATAAATTGGTGTTGTGATTGTGACAGTGTTATGCATGGATAATGTAATGCTCGCTTAAGGCTTCATATTCATGACGCCGGAGCTACACCGGCGCTGGACCGCAATATGAAATGTCATAATATCTCAGATCTACGCGGCTGCGACGCGGCGTGCGTCGCCGGTGCGGCGGCGGTGCAGCGCAGAGACGATATTCATTCGCGAATACAAACATGTGGTCCGGGGCCGGTGCGGCTCCGGCATCCTGTACAGGAAGCCTTTTTTTTTTTGGGTGGGAAATTATCAAATAACTTCTCCCGCTCTGGGCGGAGCGGGAGGGCGTGTCAAACTCTTACTGACTAAAACCCACCCGTGTTCCTTCGGTTGCCCTGTTGCCGGGGCCACGATTTCCCTATCGGTTTTCTCCGAACCCCCGGCGGGCATTGACCCTAGTGGACCCCGTCAATTCTGCTGACATCTCTTTGAGGCGCGCGTGGAACACAACGCGCAGTCGACCCGGGCTTGATCCTTGTACAGGAAGCCTAAATGTAGATTATACCATGTTTTTTTAATTTGTTTTCAAGGCATAAATTATATTCCTGGAAGCTTTTAAGTTGGTTGTAAATCTTGAAAGTTCAAAGATAGAAATTCATCATCATGACTTCTAAAAAAGGCCCTCCGAATAACAACAACAAGAAGTAACCATAATTTATGTAAGACCGCTGTATATAGGGTTGCCAAGTTCTTAATATCAAGTATAGTATTTTCGAAGTCATTGTCTGAAAAATATAATAGACAGCGAAAAAAAATATTGTAGGTATGTTTTGCAAATATTATACATATTTTTTAATGCATATTTTTTGCTACTTGAGCCTTTATTAACGATTACTTTTTTATAAATGTTTTTTTTTTCTAATAATATCTACAGGCTTAAGAATTATAAAATACCATTCAACTTTTATGAGATTAATTCTGGCCGTATTGCGGTCTTGCTCACTGGACTGCCACGTTGGTGTAGTGGTCGCAAGCGCTACTGCTGAGCATGAGGTCCTGGGTTCGATTCCCGGGTCGGGCAAAGTGTTATTGGGTTTTTCTATCTAGAATTTCTCAGTAACAGCCCGGAGTCTGGATTTGTGCCCGGTTGATGGCAATAGGCTCGCCCCCATTACATGGGACTTAAAACATAAATGGCGAAATGTGGGTGTACCTACTATAGGTACACCTCTGCTCAATCCTTCGGGGAAACAAGACGTGATGTTATGTGTTGTTTTTAGGCCTCTAATATAGCAGAATACTATATTATATGTATAGTAGGGTTGGCAACCCTAGCTGTATACGTCGTAAATAAAATGGCGGAATTCTCTGATTGGTAAATAATTTTAAAATCGTTTGGACCGTGACACTATAACTGGCATTTTGCAGATTCTAATCTAAAGATCCTTTTAGCAGTAAGCATCCATCTTCTAAAATGAGATGTGCTTAATATGGTCAATTAATACTAAAGTCATCAATAATATAGTCTAACGTCGGCAATTAAAGATTTTTGATGAGGGGAAGCCCGTATTTCATATTTGGTATTTGTAGGCTGCCCGGTCATTGACCATGCCACCAAAAAAGCTACCAGTTAGCTTTCGTGATTTCGTCTAGACAGGCTTTTGATCTTCGATTCGCCCATAGTATATGTTAAGTTTGTAGAAGGTAGACAAGTAATACTCATGGAAGTGGTTTACGCATTGACGCTTTATTTTCATATTTATATTCATAATAAATATAGTAAATACAATGCAATAACTTATTTTCTATTAATAATAATTTCTAGTAATTAATAAATAAATAATCGTGCAAATAAATTCAGTATAATAACCAAATATAATATGTAATTTAAACAAATACCTACTGAACAACAGGAATAACTAACTAAAACTATATCGGTATAACATAACAAAGACCTACTTACTCAAGCAGACGTATTATTTATAACGTATAGAAATAAAGTGAAAATATTTAAGAAGTAGTATTACCAGAAGACATACTTAAATAATATAAACACTCTTCAAATAAGCGCTCTGCCTCCTCTCTCCTACTACGCTGTGCCCAACAGGGTCTATAATTGTTTCTATAATTTTAAGCCTACGAACTGTTTTACCAACATTATAGAATGCAATAAAGAATTGAGAATTTTAAAACTCAAAAGTGACAACAGGCGGGGCTTATGTCATCCTGACAGTTGTGTCACATATCAACCAAAATAATTATTGTAATGTACAGACCACAAGACTAAAAAAGGAACAGACTGCAAGCTTCATACTAACGCTTTGCGCGAGATCACTACTACACGCACAGCTTTGTGTGCGTGCAGTGTCACAGACAAGGCGCGCGGGGGGTGCACCGGCGCCCGCTAGAGGCAAACTGGTTTGAGCCGGCTCATTCGGAAGCCAACGTTCAGGGGTACGCCGCGCGCCGTGTGCCAGCGGTACGAGTGACGCGGACATTTAGGTTAATAAAAATGGCAAATTGTTGTAAGTACTGTGTGTATCAATAATAGTAGGAAAAGCAAGGTTTATTTTTTTTATCCAAAGGATTTTGTCAGGTTATTATCTATATCTACCCATACCTACTCATTTTTAATGCTTATTGCAGAATTATTTAGTTACGAGATAGGTAGTATCCTAAATAAAGATGGCCATAAAGTTTTCCCATAAGAATTATTATTTATTAATCTTATGGTTTACCGCCTATATTAGCGAGTTATTGTTTGTCTCCTATTTGTTTCGTATTTTTGTTTTAGTAGGTTTGTAGGTACCACTTACGTTCGTGAAATAGTAAAACCAGAAAGGAAACTTTATAGTTTCGCCATGTCCGTCTGTCCGTCCGTCTATAAGTCACGGTATTTTAATAAGTAAACAACTTCAAAAAAAAGCAAGCAACGTATGCATCTATGTATGTATAACTATTTGACAGTATAAATAATTACTTACATACTTTACTATCGTGTTTTATTAGCATATAAGCTTAATCAGTCTAGGTATAATGTTCCTACTGTTGGGAAATAGCCCTCCTCTTTCTGTGAGAGCGAGTGGGCCGTAATCCACCAAGCGGGCTCAGTGCGGGTTGGTGGATGTCATGTTTTCGAATTATTGGTTCTAGGACATGCCGGTTTCCTCACGATGTTTTTCTTTACCGTTTTGAGAGCAGTGGTAATGAAATAATTTATATAAAGTGCCTGCTTGGGTTCGAACCCTAGACTCGTAAGTCGTGACCGTTACCACTGGGCCACCACTGCTCATTTTATTATCCGACTTCAAAAATGGGAGGGTCTCAGTTCAACAACGATGCACGCATTGTGTGTATAATTATTTCACAGTATGATTAATTAAATAGGTATTACTTAATTTTAAACAAACTGTTAAAATAATTACCGGTTCGGTACCGTAATTGGAAAACGGAAAACTCACGGGATCACATCAGTCACAGTGCGTGTCCGTTCGTCTGTCCGTCTGTCCAGCTGTCCAGCTGTCCATCCGTCCATCCATCCGTCCGTCCGTCTGTGCTCATCGCCGAATCTCGACTCGCACTTACCCGGTTTTTTAATCTGTAATAACCGAGTGACAGCCCTATGAAAGTAGGTAAGAATTTTGAACTCTGTTAGGAAGCTTGCCTTCTGCTCGTTTTTTATTCTTGTGGTACAGACGCCAGCACATCAAGCTACTACAATTTGTCAAATTTATTTAATCGATTTTCAACTTTATCGCTGAAGTTTAAGGTTAAAAGTTGATTGGAAAAATTTGACAGTTTCGGGTAGCTTGATGTGCTGGCGTCTGTACATATGGATGCCTTAGTTCTAAAAGTCACTAAGTCCATTTTTATTGATATTGAGGTTACGTGTTAGTCTCATCCTTTTTTTAATTAAATGTCAGTAAGTTGTTTTTTTCCAATTTCTAAAATCACAAAATCCTCTGAACTGAGTTCAAAAGTCACAAAATCCATGCATTTTAAAACTATTTCCTGGTTACACAGGTGGTCGTTTATTTTCACTGTTTTGAATTGAAACTAATTAGAAGTAAGGTTTAATATTGTGTTAAAATTAACAGTTAAGGTTGAACTAGTCGCGGGCTCGAACTCATTGGTGGGCTTGGTCAAAAAGCACGCTGTGTCACCTGGCATCGTGTCCGACAGAGATAGTATCAGTGATGAGCAGTTAGACGCTGGTCTACATGCACAAACTCTAGTTCGCACGCACACAAACACCGTTCAGAACGATTTTAGTAAAACGAGCGCGTAAAAAATTACGAAAAGTCCTTTGGAAGGTGGAGTTTTATGATCTTCGACAATTGAGCTTTGTCGGAACGAGCTTTGTTTTGGAGATTTTATACTTCTTTTATTACTTATTTACTCCCAAAGTTTCGTTAAAATTAGCAGGAAAAACGAATCTTTGTTGGCTCATAACTTTTTAATTGCTTTTTTTTTACTACGCTGCTTCCGTACAGACAAAATTAATAATAAGACATAACGATTTCATTTTTTACTTTGGATGTATAATGTGTAACAGTGGAGTAAAACCCCCCGAAATTTGTATGGAAAAAGTATCGGCTAGTTGCGCCTTAATGCTATTGACAAAAATAAGTTTATAGTTTTGTTATTGTTTGGTTGTTTGTTCTTTGTCATTAGTTAAGATAATATGTCCCTAAGTCCACCGATTTTGCGATAAGTCTTGCATGTCAAGTATTTAATACTGATCATTAGATTTTTTATTTTATTTTAACAACTTCATATTAAAGCCTACCCATTAAACTATTGTTTTATTTTTTTTCCAAATGTACTTATACGGCCATTTTCTTGAAACATTTTTTGTTGCACTTTAAATGATCTTATTTCAACTAAGAAAATGGATTTAGGGACTTTTAGAATCCATATATACGTGTTGCTTTTGATGTCCCATTCTGAATTAAAAATGAAAAGAAAGAAAATTCGTTTATTTGTGGTTAACATGACGCAAAGAAAGATAAAAAAAACACGCAAAACACAATTTGGGGGAAAATATGCGTCACATCCACGCAAAACGGCCATCGCTCAGCATAAAGCTGCGACCCCATGCGAGACAGAGCCCCAGCGCTGGTTTTAAATGCGACGTTGTATTTTTTTATAGACTTTAAATAGTCTGAATCAAATGTTTTTTAATTTTTATATTTTATGTAAGGGTGTTTTACATAAATAATCGTGATTTTGTCGAATTATTTTGTATGAAAAACGAAAAACAAAAAAAAATTAAAAATAATTCATATTGGAGTTGATTCTTTGACCAGTACCCTAATTTCGTAACTTGTTTTCTTACACAATTATGACTAATTTGTTTCATTTTGACAGTTCAACAACATTCATTGCGTTATTTACGTTGTTGAGCAGATTTTTTTTTCCAACTTATGCAGCAATCTGTTTCAAATCGAAACAAATTGTGATCGATCATGTATTACACAATTAGGGTAATGGTCTCATTAATCTAGGGTATTAGAACATCAGAAATGAAGAGATCCGCAGGAGAACCAAGGTAACCGACATAGCCCGAAGAATTGCCAAACTTAAGTGGCAATGGGCAGGGCACATTGCTCGCAGAACGGATGGCCGATGGGGTCGAAAGGTTCTGGAGTGGCGACCACGTACCGGAAGACGTAGCGTTGGAAGGCCTCCCACAAGATGGACCGATGACCTTGTGAAGGCCGCAGGAATCCGCTGGATGCGGAAAGCACAGAATCGGTCGAAGTGGCGGTGCTTGGGGGAGGCCTATGTCCAGCAGTGGACGTCTTTCGGCTGAAATGATGATGATGATGATTAGAACATCTTGTATAAGTACTTACAGAGATTCCTCTGCTACTACTTCTTTATGATATTAGTTTAGACTGTAAATGGGCCTCTTGACCTCGTAATAATCTAGTAAATATTTTGTTCCAGCACTATTTCACGAGGGTGGCACAGAAAACTTCAAGACTGCCTTCAGACTGTATAGAGGCCCGTTCCTGTTAGTCGAATTCATATTCTTAATCGGCATAAATGTATATGGATGGCGGTCTTCCGGGGTTAACCACGTACTGATTTTCGAGTTAGATCCCCGAAACCACCTTTCTGAACAACATTTGATGGAGTTAGCGGCCATTTTTGGTGTTATTTGGGCTTTAAGCATATTGAGTTTTATATACAGTGCGAGTTTGAGTATACCGCCTTTTGTGAATCCACTCGCTTTGGTGATAATTATGCTGGCCTTTCTCATGAACCCGCTGAAGGTTTTTCGACATGAAGCACGGTTCTGGTTTTTAAGGATATGTGTAAGTATTCTAGAGTTTATTTTTTTATTTAAACCTTTCTTTGTCGAAGTATGTACAGAAAAAAGTATGTATATACTCTCGCCATCAAACGTAAAAGTTTGGCGAGTTTAGAATTAACACCCTCTGTATTATAATATCATTAAATAAATACAAAAAAAGAAAATCCCGGACCTTATCGTGCTACATTACCGAGAGGAATCGTGTTATATAGTAATTGGGTTGTGGAGGTCAGATAGTCAGACGCTCCATGTAAAATACTGGTATTCAGCTGTATCCGGTTAGACTGGAAGCAGACCCCGACATAGTTGAAAAAAAGCAGCAGGTGATGATGATATCCAGTAACCACTACACTATGATAATTGTATGAAGACCAGTAGTGCTATTCTGTAACCATCTCATCGTGTTATCTTAGGTGAAGTGAGCGTGGAGTGAGCTGTCAGTTGCTAAGGATTGACACTATTGGCAGCTCACTTGAAATTTGAGACTAGAGATGCCGATGCATTTCACCGGCTTTTATGACAAATCTTTTAAGGTTCAAGCAGTACGGTTATGGAATGCCTTGCCCGTGTCGATAAGGCGTGCTCAATCTTTGTCCACTTTTAAAATTCTGGTAAAAAAACACTTTCTCTCTCCTTAAACATCGTCATTACATATAATTCCTTGCCCTTGTTTCATGTTTATAATTTTATGCATATCTGTCTAATATATATATATATAGGTAATTATATGCTTTATGTATCTGTGTATTCTATTGTATATGTAAATGGTACACCACTGACTACCTGCAGTATTGTCTCTCCTTTTCCATTTAAATCCATCCAAAGGTTGTCTGTAAAAGATCGCTTTTAGCGATAAGACCGCCCATTGTGTCACCCAATGTAAAATTTCTATATTAATGTCTGTAATTTTTATGGTGTACATAATAAAGAATATTCTTCTTCTTCTTCTTCTTCTCACTTCACCTGAGTTATCACGGTGAGATTTTTACAGAATAGCACTACAGTACTCTAATTGCGTAACTTATTTTCGTAAACGATTGTGCCTAATTTGTTTCATTTTGACAGCTCAACAACATTCATTGCGTTATTTACGTTGTTGAGCAGATTTTTTTTCCAACTTATGAAGCAATGGATTAGCAATCTGTTTCAAATCGAAACAGATTGTGATTGATCGTGTATTACACAATTAGGGTACAGACTGATAATAATTTTACGACCCCTAGCAATAGGCCAGTGTCAAAAAAAAAATTTTTGTCCTTCTTATAGATTATTAAAAAATATTGAACACGTATTTTTTATTTTTTGACGTAATCAAAAGATTACGGCGATACATTGAGTTAAACTGTGGCATGACGTCACGCCTTGCTAGATTTAATACTGCGTTGTGACGTAGTGAGCCCCACTCCCCAACTTTAATGCGTGTTTTCTAAGTTATTTTTGATTAATATGATAAAGCAAAAAATACGTGTCTAATATTTTTTTATTATCTGAAAGACGGACTAAATAGAATTTCTTTTTTTTACTCAGGTAACTACCCTATTGGCATGCACCACTAAAACAAATCATATTGCCGTACGGTTATCACAACGTAAATAACATTAATGTGACATCTGAAAATAAATGAAAATCCAGTTGCAGTTGCTATATTGTGTAGTTAAAGGTCGAGGTAATAAATCGTGTTCAAAATAGAATGGGCTGCAATATTCTCATTCCAAATACAATCCTACTTCTTACTATATAATATTACTAGCTTCTGCCCGCGACTTCATCCGCGTGAAATGTCTTCTTCCTTCCTATCACCCGCCTGCGCTGTTACTTAGAAATAAAGAGAAGAAAAATAAAGAAAATACGTTTATTTGCGGTAAAAATGACGCAACGAAAGATAAAAAAACACGTAAATAACAAATTGGGGGAAAATATGTGTCACATCCACGCAAACCGGCCATCGCTCAGCATAATGCTGCGACCCCATGCGAGACAGAGTCCCAGCGCTGGTTTAGCGACAGCCGACGCTGACGTGATGACGTCAACCGGTGCAGCATGTAGTGAAATAACAAATCAAAAACAAAATAAATACAATACTTAGTCCTAAATGTAGCTCGTGACTAAGTAGAGGAGTGGCTAAGTACTAACAGCCACTCGGGTCGATCTGTCAGGCTACGCTTGCCGGGGTTGGTCCGTGGATGGGTGACCATTTCTACATACCGAGACTCCTCCGTGCCTCGGAAAGCACGTTAAGCCGTTAGTCCCGGCTGTCATTCGTGGATCTTTGACAGTCGTTACGGGTCGTCAGAAGCCCGAAAGTCTGACGTCCAGTCTTACCAAGGGGTATCGTATTACCTAGTTACTGGGTTGTGGAGGTCAGATAGGCAGTCGCTCCATGTAAAATACTGGTATTCAGCTGCATCTGGTTAGACTGGAAGCCGACCCCAATATAGTTGGGAAAAGGCTAGGCAGATTGACTTAGTCTTAAATGTTTATTTTATACAAATGTAATATTTAAAATGGCAACATTTCGTTCCGTCGGCGACTCACGCGCCGCATACTTATTGCAATCTGTGCGCGTAGCTGTTCTTTCTAACTTTTTAACTTTTGCTCGTCTCCTAAGCGTCATAGCGTGATGATGAGTCTCGTCTTGCCATCAAATTCAATAGACAGTTGGAAACTATGAATCAATCCACACGGCGATATCATCGCGGCTATCATTTGAAGGGACAACGTGACTATCGCCGCGATTCTCTCGTCCGTGGAGATGGCGCCTAAGCACACATTATTTTATCCAATTAAGAAATACAATCACAAAAGATCAGAGGGGAAATTTCCGTATTTTTAATAAATTAGAAGAAATTAAATTCGTCAAAACCATATATATTTTATTTACAAACATTTTGACAAGTTTTTCAAATCCGACTAGTAGTTAGCGAGATTACCGCGTTCAAAAAAACAAAAAACAAACTTCAGCTTTATTATTAGTAAACAGATATAAACGGAATCATCGATACGACGAAGAATAAGAACGCCTTGATTAAGTTTTCAGATCTGAAACAAATCTTCCAATTTTTTTCAATATGGCGCTGCCCCTAACTCGTCCTACCCCCCTAAAACGTCCACTTTTTTGTCGCACAATTAGCCGTATTGCTAAATATAACAAGTCCAAAAAAAATATAGCGTATAAAAAAATACTTATACAAAGATATTTTATAGAAATGACCTAGCTAGCTTCTTGAAAAAAAAAAACAGTGGTACTCCGGGAGTGCCGACAGAAGTGAAAAACTTGAACAAGATCGCCTTGGTGGAAGAAAAATACTTGTATGGAACATTGGTCCGTAACCATATCTAAATAAAGAGCACAATCGCGTTTACAAAAAAAAAACTTCCAAAACCTTTAAAGTAAAAATACTTGCATAGAACATTGATTCGTAACGTAATATAAATAAAGAGCACAATCGCGTTTACAAAAATGAAGTGTCGGTAACGGTGTCGCGATTTCAATTCGCCGCCCCCGCAGAATAAACGCGCAAGTGTAAAATTGAGGTGATGTATTTTGACCTATAATACTATAATATAATATAATAATACATAATGAATATTGATTAACATCAAAACCGCCGCAATAGCACTTACGCGTTTATTCTGCGGGTGCGGCGAATTGTTTTTTCCCATCTCAAAAATGCCCAACGAGCCTAAAGAAGTTTTCACTTCAAAAATCGCAAGATAGAACACGACAAAACATTTACGTCTCGAAATGCTCAATATTTTGAGCGACAACTATTCATATTTTCCTAACTATAAAAACGGAAATTTATTCAACTAAAGAAATTATGTAAAATGTTTTAAGTTATTGGTTTTTTGGCGAACACGAGATTCAACTCAAATCAAACGCATCGCCATTTTCAACCGTATTTGTATACCTCGATGCACTACTGTCGCTTCACCTCCTACAATACCTAAACAAAAACTGTAATGCAGCTAACTCGTTCCAGTCTTCTTGCACTAACCGTTCAGTGATCAACTGATGATGATTGACTTCATAATAGTTCTTAATTACTTATTTGTTTTACTTTGCTGTAACTAATGCGTTATGACAGGCTATGACAGGAATTTGTGCTTGTAAATCTGTATGTATAGATAGCTTTTAATGATTTGACTTCTATTTCATTGGTATAAGGGTTATTTTGGAATGAAGTTGTTTGTAATAGAACTTGTGAACTGGATCCCATTATTTATTCTAACAGAAAACGGCCATAGATCAATTATATTAGTTAAAGACAATCATGCAATATCAATCTGACTAGCTTTTTCCTAACTATGTTGGGATCGGCTTCCACTCTAACCGGACGCAGCTGAATACCAGTATTTTACATGGAGCGACTGCCGATCTGACCTCCACTAGCCAGTTACTGGGTAACACGATACCCTTGGTAAGACTGGTTGTCAGACCTGGGCTTCTGACCCGTAACGACTGTCAAAGATCTACGAATGACAGCCGGGACTAACAGCTTAACGTGTTTTCTGAAGCACGGACGGGTCTGGATATGAAACGGATGGTCACCCATCCACGAAACGACCGCGGTAAATGTAGCTTTCCTTTCGATCAACCCGTGCGGCTGTTAGTTAAAGACAATCATGCACGAACCGAATATTCGGTCAGATATACCGCGAAGCCACCATTAGAAGAAGAAGAAGAAGAAGAATATTCTTTATTATGTACACCATAAAAATTACAGACATTAATATAGAAATTTTACATTGGGTGACACAATGGGCGGTTACGGGTAATGGGTGACGTCTGAAGCCGCGGGAGCTCTTGCTCCCGCGGCTTCAGACGTCAAAAAAATATAATTATCTCTAACACGAGATCCAGTAAGAAAGAAAATAACACTTTTATTCAGCACAGACTAAAGAGTATAGAGATTTTGAAATCTCGAACGTCCCACTCGCACTTTTTATAACCACAACTGCTACGAGTCTTGGAGGGCCTTGTTGCTAAGTAATAACAGCCGCACGAATCGACCGATCAGGTTAAGCTACGCTTGCCGCGATTGATCCGTGGACTCATCTTTACATACCAAGACCCCTCCGTGCCTCGGAAAGCACGTTAACCTGTTGGTCCCGGCTGTCATCTGTAGATCTTGTGACAGTCGTTATGGGTAGTTAGAAGCCCAAAGTCTGACAACCAGGCTTACCGAGGGGTATCATGTTACCTAGTAACTAGGTTATGGAGGTCAGATAGGCAGTCACTCTATGTAAAATACTGGTATTCAGCTGCATCCGGTTAGACTGGAAGCCGACCCCAACATAGATGGAAAAAGGCTAGGCAGATAATGAACTGTTACAAGTCTTGGTGTTTAGAATTGTATGATGTGGCGCAATATTATACCTTGATCTGCCTATGATGTTCCCACTGCTGGGACACCGGCCTCCTCTCCGGTGTGGGTTGATGGATGTCACATGTCGAAAACTCGTTGTTTTTCAGTGTAAAAATGATGTTTTTAACTTATTCTAATATGTAACTTTTTTCTCTCGTTCAGTTAGCATATAAGCGATTTAGTGTTCATATACTGTAACCTTGTTTTTTATTATAAATGAATTAATGTCTTCGAATTTTTGTTAAAACAGGGGCAATTTTTGAAGTTTAAACTTCTTTAGTCGCGTTGGGCATTTTTGAGATGGGACTAAATCATTGATTTCGCGACACTGTTACCGAATTTACCGACACCGTGGAGTAAAAGACACCAACGCGTTGATTACCGCGCCGCGGTGCCGATTTTTTTTTCAAGTTTTCACTTCTGTCGGCATTCCCGGAGTGCCACTGTTTTTTTTAATACGCTTCCCAAGCGTTGCTTCAACCGCCACATGTCTTGTTTCAGGGTCGTATCCTAGCGGCTCCGTTCATGCCGGTGCTATTCGCTGACTTCTGGCTGGCTGACCAGTGGAACTCATTCGTTGCGGCTTTCATAGACTTCCACTATCTCATCGCCTTCTATACCACGGGCAGCGACTGGTTTAATGTTAATGGTAAGTTATGTACCATCGCAGAAGCCTATAACTAACCAATTTGAAAACAAAATCCCGTGCACACGATGACCATATCTGTTAACGCCCCGGTTCTATAGTGGCCTAGCGCTGCAAGCTAGAAGAGTCCTTATGGTGGTTAGTTATGACTTTCCTCGATGGTACCTACAATGTTTATTTTTGAAGTGAAAACTTTAGGCGCGTTGGACATTCTTGAGATGGGAAAAACAATTAAACTCGCGACACCGTTACCGACACCTCATTTTTATAAACGCGATTGTGCTCTTTATTTATATGACTTTACGGATCAATGTTCCATGCAAGTATTTTTACTTTAAAGGTTTTGGAAGTATTTTTTTAAATTATTTAAGTTTTCACTTCTGTCGGCACTCCCGGAGTGCCACGGTTTTTTTTAATTCAGAGAGAACATAGGTTCTCGTAAAGAGTCTAGTTAAATTAACGGATCGTGTTTACAAGACGTGTGTGAAAGGTCCGCCCAATTTCAATACCAGAATTGGAAGTACGAGGAGCTCGTAGCTAAGTATTCTAGTGGCTAAGTAGTAGTTATTCTGTAGTGCATCAGGGATGTTTTCTGAACGTCGCGAAGACTGCTTTTACGCTACGATGCGTAAAAGGTGCGCATCCCTGGTGCGTTGAGTACGTGGCAGCGCCAACAGCATCCTTAGCATGATCGCTAGTCGGCTGGACTGTGGTTACATCAATCATTGCTGAGCCATTTGTCATGGAATGGCGCAGTAGTGATTGAGTTAACTTTCTTTTATATGTTTTGTTGTGGGTAGTTTTAAAATACTTAAAACTACACACTAAAACTAGTCCATAAGAACATTGTAACTAACAAAATGGCCACATGGTCTGAAATAAAATCTTTATTTAATTTAAGTAATAACAGCCGCACGGGTCGATCCATCAGGTTAAGCTACACTTGCCGGGGTTGGTCTATGGATGGGTGACCATTTCTACATACCGAGACTACTCCGTGCCTCGGAAAGCACGTTAAGCCATTGGTCCCGGCTGTCATTCGTGGATCTTTGACAGTCGTTACGGGTTGTCAGAAGCACGAAAGTCTGACAACTAGTCTTACCAAGGGTTATCGTTTTCTTTCTTTCTTTCTTTCTTTCTAGTTACAGGGTTGTGGAGGTCAGATAGTCAGTCGCTCCATGTAAATTACTGGTATTCAGCTGCATCCCGTTAGACTGGAAGCCGACCGCAACGTAGTTGGGAAAAGGCTAGGCAGATTGATACAATTGGAAGTACGATGCTGACGTGGTTGTAAAGGCAATTTGGTCAGGACTGCCATACTTTCCGCTGAAGCTTTTGCACTGAATCTCAGAGCGTTATAAATGGAGACACCAATAAAATAAAATAAGATAAAATTACATGACCATCAAAACGTACCTACAAGAAAAAATTCCGTATTTATTCAATACAGTAGTAAATCTTGGAATCTATGGTTAAGAAATAATGATTAAAATTATCAGTTGATATATAAATAACCACCCCAGGATCCATTTCTTGACGAAACTTCTTACTTCAGTCAATCTGCCTAGCCTTTTCCCAACTATATTGGGGTCGGCTTCCAGTCTAACTGGATGCAACTGAATTACCAGTATTTTACATGGAGCGACTGCCTATCTGACCTCCACAACCCAGTAACTGGATAATACGATACCCCTTGGTGAGACTGGTTGTCAGACTTTTGGGCTTCTGACGACCCGTAACGACTGTCAAAGATCCACGAATGACAGCCGGGACCAACGGCTTAACGTGCTTTCCGAGGCACGGAGGAGTCTCGGTATGTAAAGATGGTCACCCATCCACAGACCAACCCGCGTAGCTTAACCGGATGAATCGACCCGTGCGGCTGTTATTACTTAGCCACGAGCTCCTCGAAGAAACTTCTTACTTATAGCTTGAAAATATGACGTATACGGGCACTATCAGATACCGCCGAATATATTTTTAATTTTCGCAGCATCATGCTGAGATAGGAGTCTTTTGGCCTTTTACAGAACATTCTGCTTTTATTTTACTTTTCTTTTTATTGTTTATTTATGTTTTTCTGAGTGTGTTTTAGTTTAATTTATGATTTCCTGTGCGAGTCTCAATAAATACTTTTTCTTTATTTCTGTATAAAACATCAACTCTCTCTTTCCAGTGACATTCGAAGCAACGCAATGGTTTATAATCACCCGCGCGCTCGTCAATGTAGTGCCAGCATGGACGCGTTTCTTCCAATGTTTGCGCCGTTATCGAGACAGTCGCGAAGCATTCCCGCATCTTGTGAACGCCGGGAAGTATTCCACTACCTTCTTTGTGGTGCTGTTTGCGACGCTCCGGACGCTATATAGTGGTAAGTATCTATCATTGTTAGATGTACAGATCTCCAAGGAAAAGTATGCGCTTCGGGAATCGTCGTGTCTCCGAATTAGCACGAATGTCGCGCCACAGAGTAATTCCCCCACAGAGGCAAAGCTTTTATGTTTTGTACTGGCGCGCTTGGTAGTCTAGCACTTGGCATTGCGCGTTTGTATGAAGTTTTCTCTCTGTCAGGTTACCTACTCCGGTTGCAGATCGTCATTTATTTTTTCGAATTGCGTTGTAAAATCATAGATTAATAATTTTGTAATCATGGTAATACATTATAGGCAAGTACTTCCATGGTTGGAACAGGTCTATATCAGGGATATTACGGAAGTCGTTTTGCCGGAACCGGAACCGGAATCGGAAGTTTCAAATTTGATTGATCGGAACCGGAATGTGTTAAGGGAAGGATTAATGAAACAATAGAAATATCATTCAGTCTCTTTAATAATAATTAGTCTCTTTTTAATCATTCTCTATAATCAGTCAAATATTAGCGATAACATCCACAAAAAAAACAATAAACTGAGACTTATAAAATAAACAAACATTACCCTGGCGACGAGTTATAACTTGTTTGTACGCGCTCTAGTCACGTGCATCGCTGCGTTTTGAACTTCGGTATAACTCCGATTCAAAATTATCGGAACCGAAATGGGAATCGGTGGTATAAAATTAATCGGAAGTTCTGACCTTTCGGAATCGGAACCGAAACTCCATAAAATCGTCTATATTAGATTTCATCATCATCGTTCGTATTTCCGAAGATGTACGATGACTCCCGAAGCGAATAGTTTTCCTAGGTTAAATGTAAGTCTATAGGACAAAAATCGCTACGGTGCAACTAGACTGCGGTCGACCGATAAAATCGTGAGAAGTTCAAAATCGACAATTCGACCAACCGCATTGTAGTTGCTGCTATATGTTTGACCTACTCAAAATCCACATTTATATCTTAATGTGCCATGTTATAATATTATTACGTAACCAGTACATGTAATAATTAGCCAATATGTCAAAATTTCTGGCAAATATTTTGTGACCGCTACGCGCACAGATTGTAATAAGTCTGCGGGGCGTGAGTCGCCGACGGCACGAATTGTTGCCATTTAAATATTATATTTGTATAAACATTTAGGACTAGTATTGTATTTATTTTATTTTTGATTTGTTATTTCACTATACATATATGAAGCACCGATTGACGTCATCACGTCAGCGCCGTCTATCGCAGAAAACCAGCGCTGGGGCTCTGTCTCGCATGGGGTCGCAGCTTTATGCTGAGCGATGGCCGGTTTGCGTGGATGTGACGCATATTTTCCCCCAATTTGTTATTTACGTGTTTTTTTTATCTTTCTTTGCGTCATGTTTACCGCAAATAAACGAATTTTCTTTCTTTCTTTCTTCGTTCCAGGTAGCTACCCAGACTCCTACGACAACCCGTTCCTGTACGCATGGTTCGCGTGCCAGCTGGTGTCCTCGCTGTACACGTACACGTGGGACGTCAAGATGGATTGGGGGCTGTTCAGCTGCGGCCCTAACGCGGAGAACAAGTTCCTCAGAGAGGAGATCGTGTATAGTCCTGGGGTGAGTCGAGGTAGCAAGCCGAAGTGGGCCGGCCATATGTTAAAGGATCGATACCTTTCTCTTCCTACCATTGCAGCAGATGAGTCTATACTCCATAGGTTTAGGTAGTTAAATAAAGGTAAACAAAAAAAACCACGTGACGAGACAGCTGTCAAGTAACCGACTAAACGTAATACCTATCATTTCAGTTGTTATGCTACGTCACAGTTGAACTCTTCAATTTAGCAACGTTATACTTCGTTGACGTTTAGAAATTGGGTTCTTTACAATAGATAGATTACAAAATCTTGTAAATCAGACAAAAAAAAATGTGCTCAAGCAGTTACATCTACGAAAAGTAGTTGAAGAATAAAAGATAAAGTTTAACATACATTAATAAAATAGGAAACTATGGTAAAACACTAAAATAATTTTAATTTGGTTTTATTGTTTTTTAACAAGAAAGTGTCATCCATAAAAACCCTTTTTACGATTTGTTTACCTTTTTTTTTACTACCTAAACCTATGGAGTATAGATGGGCAGTTCCCGTAATTTTAAGAACGTTCACATTCTTATCTCAGTCTCAATCTGTCAAAAATACTTTTAATTTTCCTACATTTTTGTAAATTTTTCCGTACCTAAAAGGAAAAAAACGGAACCCTTATAGGATCACTCGTGTGTTTGTCTGTCTATGAGAAAAATTGGGTCCGAATCTAATAGACCGATTAAGTTGAAATTTGGTACACATATGTATTAATGTGACCCAAACACGAACATGTAACGTAAATAAATGAATTTTGAATATAGGGGTCAATTTTGGGGGCAAACAAAAAAAAAAAAAATCAGGATTGCTAACAGTACCGTGTGACATATCAAATGAAAGGGCTTGTTGCGACGATCTTAAACATATTTTTTTATATAATTTTAAAATAAATACTTTTAAAGATATTTAAGAAATTCGATGAAAATTTACCATTATTTATCTCTTATCTCCGAAAATACTGGCCTAAATTATTTTTTTAAACACTTACGGTTCTTTACTCATAGATTACAGCAAAACCTATAAGAATTCTATGGTCTTAAAATAACAGGGTAAATCTCTCAATATTGTGCGTACAAACTTCATTTGCAGTTGGAATGTATGGGAGAACATGTTTTCAACTACAATGTTAAGTTTGTTCTTGGGATAAATAAATTCATCTCAACTACAGAACTCTTCATTGTGCGTAGTCCGACACGCACTCGGCTGGTTTTTATTATTATTTGAATGTCGCTGAGATGAGATTGCGGCAAGCGTAGATTATTGGCATTAATTGCTTCTTACTTAACAATCTACTTTAGCGTTCTGTATTCAAAGTTTATTGTTGAATGATTTGTCGTAAAAGGGTCTTAAATAAATGTTGGTTGCAATGGAATTTGAACTTAATCATGTATAACATTGAGTTTATGGTTCCAAACTATGATTATTATCTAAGGTTCTGTTAAAAAAAATACATTCCTTTTTTCTTGTAAGTAAATAAATAAATGTTCTGTTCCAGTTCTACTACTTCGCGATAGTGGAAGACTTCGTACTGCGCTTTATATGGACGATATCATTCGTGGTGACGGAGAACAACTTCGTGAGTGCAGAGACGATGACCTCCATACTAGCGCCGCTTGAAGTGTTCCGGTAAATAGATTTTATATGTATCATCGGATTTAACCAACTAGTTTCGGACTCAACCAGAGCAAATTATAGTGGGCTGAACCGAACAATGAAGTCGTGGCTCGACCGTAACATAGTTTTCAAAAATCTGAGTCAGACAAGCGTGTCAAGTTGTTAGAGACTATGAGACAATAGACGTAGATATATTTAGTAACCTATTCCGCTTAACTATTCCTAAAGAGTTATAAAAAAACTCTGTAAGAAATCGACACGTGTTTGACCTCTCAAAGAGGCAACCTCAGGATGTCGATTGACTTGTCGTGAACCTGAACACGGCGTGTTGCCGCGCCGGGTGAGCCATACGGTATTTTTTTTTTATTAAAAAAACATTAAATATAATGGATTTCCGCAAGGTCACGCCTGAATAAATTAACTATCTAGTGCAGGGATGGGGAAACTTTTTCCTTCGCGTGCCAATATTTACTAACGAAATATATGGCGGGTCAATTGTTGCATTTTTGGCTATATTATTAAAAAATATTGATATGTATTTTTTAAACACTAATTTATTGTGCAATATTACAAAATAACTATTGAAATAAGAAAGAAATTGCAATTAAATTAAACTTTTAAGTTAGCTGCGAAGTAGAAGGTTGAGGAGCGCAGGGGGCCTACCACTAGCTTATAAAGCAGATTATTTTAATATTACTTCAGTGGGAGAAAGAGATGGAGCTATACGTCCTGTATAGCTTAATCTCTTTCCCACACTGAAGTAATATTAAAATAATACTGCTTTTGGGCTGGTGGTAGGCCCCCTGGTCTTTGTGGGGGGGGACATGTGACATGTGGAACTGTTTTTGTTTCTGCATAATTTCATCATAAGCCGGCTCCATTTGTGATGATGAAATTTTTGTTTGGTGGTCGCGGGCCAGATTTCAACGCTTCGCGGGCCGGAGATGGCCCGCGGACCGTAGTTTCCCCATCCTTGATCTAGAGACTATGAGTGCAACATCGTTAACTTTGATTTCCAATAATCAAAGATCCAAAACGTTCTATTTGATAATATTTATTACAGGTAAAATATTTCTCGTATTTCAGACGATTCATCTGGAATTTCTTCCGCCTGGAAAACGAACATCTTAACAACTGCGGAAAGTTCAGAGCCGTGCGAGACATATCCGTGGCCCCGCTGGACTCCTCCGACCAGGCAGACATCATCCGCATGATGGACCACCCCGATGGAGTCATCAATAGGTCAGTTGTAAAAATAATATTAATATAATAATATATTCTTTATTTCGGACTACACATACAAGTACACACAATCCATATAGTGTTAGTAACAATGACTTAAAAACTATGTTAGTAAACTTTTACAAACTAAAACTGACGTGGCCCAACACACGTTGGCACGTGCTTCCGTGCCCAGTGCCTTATAAAAGGACTGTCCATTTGACAATAATGTTTTTAGGATGCTGTTGGAGCTTCCGCGCAACCTACCCATTATTGACGCTGTTCTCTTCCTCATAATACCATGCAAATCGTCAACACGGGCTTCCGCAAACATCTGCGAAGCGCAGCAGAAGCGCGGAAGCCCCATCAACATCCTAAATCCATTATTATACTGTACGCGAAGGACGTTGTAGGCTCTCTGAGTATATTTCACCCACAAGCTGCACGTGTAGAAGGTTTGGCAGTATGCCTTGAAAAGCGAGACTTTTACATCCTTACTACAACGCGCAAACCTGCGGGCTACCATATTGCATCGAACCGCCAACGCCCTCCGTTCCCTCTCAATATCAGCATCGTCAGATAAGTCCTCCGTGACTACATGCCCTAGGTATATAAACTGTGTGACTCTCTGTAGTGGCTTTCCGCTTAAAGTCACTGGAAGAAAATATTATTCATTTAATTTACGCCACAAAGACCCATAACAATCCACCCACCACTATCCATCCATCCATCTAAGATAAGATATATTTATTTGCTCAAACACGTGTACACATACAGAAATAAAAACGTGCATGCAGGATAACATTTAACAAAAAAAAAAAAAACTGACTTTCAAAAAACACTACAAAGTGAAAAATAACTTTAATTTCGGAAGTCGGTGTCTTTGGTTTTGAATGTTCGTTTTTTGTCACCGACTTCCGAAGTTAAAGTTATTTTTGACACAAGAAGGGTCAACCCTTCCTAAGGCACATTGGACCAAGGTGCTGGGCCAGCATGTCGGGCCAGCGTGTAGAGATCTACGGGCCGTCCAACCAAATAGTGTCGGTTTTTCGTGCTCACTTCAAAGGATCTTGGCACGCTCCGCAAACAGTGTTCACACGTTGGCATCTTATTCAGTTCATTTAATTATGTTTAGTAGTAGTAACTAATAAAACATTTACCTCGTTCTGTTCCGATGACAAGTTAACATCCACCATGTTCCTTTGCGCCATTTCTGGTCATTTTTGGTCACTCTGCTGCACATTTAGGTAATAATTAAACGTACTGTATAAATTAATTGCCATTATTGCAAGTGTTTCCCTATACATCTTTTTCAAAGCGCCAATGCAGAATTATCAATACGCCAATGCAGAATTATTAATACGCCAATGCAGAATTATCAATACGCCAATGTGTAAACAGCGACCGTTAGGATCCGATTTTTTGGCCCAGCACCTTGGCCCAATGTGTACAGCGGCTTCAAACATAACTGGCGAAATGCAGGTGCATAAAACACCTCTACCGACCTTCAGAGAAAACGAGCGTGAATTTATGTCATACGTTAATATTGATGATTTTTATTTATTTTTTCAGATTAATGAAAAACAAGAAAAACACAAAAAAGACAAAAGAAAGTGATCGGAAGCCTTTGTTGAAGAAGGAATCGATTCAAGACATGCAACTGGAACTAGACCTGTCCTCCAAGATGCTGTAACTAACTGTGATACCCGTACTTATACTTTAGATATTATTGTTATAGTATTATATGAAATATATTTATAGCCAATTCTTATAAAGAAATTAGATTTTTTTATTGTAGTAACCCTAGCTGTGATATTGGTTAAGGATGGCAACACTGATAGGTGGTGAAGTTTATGAGAGATTTTTGCCTAGCTATGGGAAATTCAGATATCTTAGTTTCAGGCAAAATTTGATCAGAATTTTGTGAACAAATACGAACATTTCAATTAAAGTTAACTTTTGCGAAAGGAAACATTAATCCTTATTATAAATATCATAATATATCATGTGATGCTTAAATAAGACTAGCTTCTGCCCGCGACTTCGTTCGCGTGGAAGTCGTAAGACACCACAATAACAGTCACATTTTATAAAACATTCCTGTATACTACGTTTGTAGTTTTATTCTCAGCAGCCAAAATATACAGAGAGTCAGGAATGGTGACTCGGGAGCAAGCGACGTACAGTTGTCCGTGTGAGAAGCAGCTTGACCTGAGGTCAACACCCGCAGCCTTCAGCCTTCGGTGTCGGCCCCTGAGACTTATAAGATTGGCCAAAATCAATGTTTTTTGGCCAAAACCTCGCGGGCGGGGTCGGATCGAACTCTCAAGTTAATAAGATAACAAATAAATCTCTTCCTTGATAATAGATGAATGATAAAATCCCACGGAGATAAAGTTTGTTCTCTGATGGTAACCGTGCTATTGACTCATCACCACTTCAAGAGATAAGTAAATCAGTACTTGACTTTCAGTAGATAATAGATATCATTATCTAAAATCAACAATATACCAGGAACCGAATATTACGTGTAAGTTACGATAAGAGGAAAGTAAGTACCTACTTTTAAAAACGTAACACGTAATAAAATCGCGGAGATTTTTTTTCGTGCACTTGGTTTTCAACGCTCTGCTTAGCGCCGAGAGTTGAAAATCCAACAGTGTGTTCTTTCAACGCGCTGGGACGAGAGTGCGTCCCAACGCGTTGGATTCTTAACGCTCGGCTTAACAGAAGAGAGTTGAAAATCCAGTGCGCGATATAATCCCGCCGTGATTTTATTAAGTCCGTGCGAGCGTTCATTCTAAAAGTTGGCAAAGTCGCAAATAGCTGTCAAATATTTACCTGTTTTGATTAATTTGGTATGGAAATATTAAATATCGCTAACTAGTGAACTAAAATATTTAAAAAGAATTGCAATTATAACACTGAATTTGATGTTGTAACCGTTTTAGGTGTAAAAAAGGCATTTTTTTTGCATCTAAAACTAAATAAGTATTCGGTGTTACTATGTTCATTATTGCATTTCAGAATCAATATTTTAGTTCACTAGTAGTAGCCATATTTGCATATTTCCATACAGTAATATTGCCCAAATTAATGAAAACAGCAAAATATTTGACATCTATTTGCGACGTTGCCCAGTTTCAGCGGCGGCATCGAGGTGGATTACTCGAGGAGCATCCGGAGGTATACCAAGGGGAAATCGCCTCTCCCCCGCGATCGTGTGCTAGCGGACTCCGGCGCGTACCGTCGCATCCCGCTGCGGTGTCCTCCAGCGCGCTCTTTGATGCTCCGTATCTGGTCGGTCGCTGAGCTTTGGAATCTATATCTTGTTACCATTACATACGTAAGAATTTACGTTGGTAAATTTAAAATACTCTGCCCCGCCATACGCCGATGTGCGCGGGCCTTAAGAAAGCATCTCGATATTTTCGCAGTTACAATGAAAACAATTGCGCATACGCATACCTATAAAATTAATGGAAAATGTTGCTTTGCACGTTATATTAAACTTTCACATAATCTAGACCAGAATTGGTAAACAGTCAAAAGAGAAGAGGATACTCGAGAAAAACAACTCAAAATCAGATAATTAAATAAGATCTAAGACAAGTATGCGACCGGACTAGGTAACCTGATAGAGAACGCTTCATACAAACTCCAATGATATGTGCACTGTAAGCTTTGCCTTTTTTTTTGGGTGGTTAATTACCAAATAACTTCTCCCGCTTTGGGCGCAGACTCTTACTGACTAAATCCCACCCGTGTTCCTTCGGTTGCCCTGTTGCCGGGGGGCACGGTCTCCCTGTCGGTTTTCTTCGTACCCCCGGCAGGCATCGGTCCTGCGTCAGGCGGAAGGTGAGGATGCCGTGGCGCCTCTCTAGCCACTCCTCAAAGAGGGGTCTTATCGCCGCAATTGTGGCGTGCCCAGCGCTGGGTTGCGATAATAGCACTCTCCATGACGCTATGAGATCCCACCGGAGCTCTGTCCGCTGTGCCGCAATTTCTTGCGGCATCGGAGTTAAGCCCCGGCGTTTCGCCTCCTCGCGCCACTCCCAAATGTGCGCGAGGACCTTTGCCTCCAGATCCCATGGCGGTAATCCGGCAAGGAGGCTCGCTGCCTCACACGAGACCGTGCGGTATCCTCGGGCCAACCGGATGTGACCCTCTGGGACGCGTTCAACCGGTGGGCTGGCCGCAGCCTCAATGAACGCGCCCACATCGGTGCCCCGTAAAGGGCCGTGGACCGCACGACCCCCGCGTAGAGCGTCCGGCAGGAGGCTGTAGGCTTTGCCTCTGTGGGGGGGGTTACTCCATGGTGCGACGTTCGTGCTAAAGGCCGCTGTCGCACTCGGTAGCGATACTGGCTAGGGTTGCAAAATTACGTAATTTTACTGAAAACGCTGGTAAAATACGGGTTTTTTTACGGTAAGTAATTTATATAAATTACGGTAAAATTACCGGCGACTTATGAAGTTTTAAAATTTAATTTGAGCTTTCCTCTGCTCTACACATAGATGATGTTATTATAATCCATGACATGGTGTGATTCATATCTTGAATTCTTGACTTGAGAATTGTTTTAGGGATTTTTAGTACGCATGAGTTGAGCCCAGTTTTCTGTTTTTTTAAGTTCCAATGCTACTTGTATCTCTGGCAAATTTCATTCAAATCCATTTATCCGTTAATAGTGAAGTAGTGATATACACATGATACACACAAACATACTCACTACCGTATTTGTAGTGTATGAGTACGTTTAATACTTTTTTTTACCGAAAATTACCATATTTTACCGTAAAATACCGTAATTACGTAAAATAACATTTTTTACCGTATTATACCAGGGTAATTTTACCGTTTTACATCCCTATACTGATTGATCTTCCTTCTGGTAAGTCACTTTGGATCAGCCTCGCTACCGAGCGCGACAGCGATATCGCTTATATCTGAATAGGTCTTTATTTGGAACAAATATTACTTTCCTCTGTGATTTGGAAAAAAGATTACCGAAACTCATTCCTTTTACGTTTTAACTGTACAGAGGATATCAGTAAAATAAAACCATTAATTTATAATAGTTAGTGCATTTTAATACTAATAACTGAAGTAGACACAACGACATCTCGATAGAAGTTCAGCGCTCACTATACGTACTCTAGCGATAAAAAAGCTATTAAATAATTATATATCACAACTGAACTTATAATGTTAATAATGCATACGTTGAATGTAAATTCATATTTACTAAAGCTACGGTTTCCTAGAATAGCGGTGACCGCTCACGTAGCGTCCGCAATTTACCGGCGAATGACGTCACTGAAACGTTGATTACTAAAGTTGGTGTGATTTCCTAGAGAGCGTTGTTGACACCGTAACGTAAACCCCGGTGTCAACAACGCTCTCCCAAAGATTTAAATCGCTAGATTTGCCTTCACCGTACTCAGTCACAAGAAAAAGCTCACACATTATTATATAGCACTTCCATGACAAACAAGTGTAGTTACTGCGTCATTGTGTGTCAGAGGTGTCAAAACGAAACAGAAACGCGACTATCTATCGACGCGGTAGGGCGAATCTAACTATTTAAATCTTTACCACTGTCATAATTTTCATGACAACCGCCACTGCGGCCGTCAAGTGCGGCCACCGCTTTTCTAAGAAACCGTAGCATAAGCGGACTAAGGTCGAGATTGATAAACGTTCTTTATCTTAAGGTGAGTATAGACTAGCTAAAGCATTTACTTGTAAGGAAGATTAAGGCCGCGTCATATTTAAAAGCGATCGTCACGCGTATACACGATCGTCGCGTTCAAATGTCACTTTTTGTTCAGGGAACCTGAACGTGCGGTCGCGCCGACAGAGGGCGCTTTCCAGTTTTGCGAACAAAAGTGACATATGCACGCGACGATCGCGTGAAGATGAGTCGCTCTGATGTGTCATTCTTTCACGAACCGAACAATGAGCACGACGCTCGACCCTTTGGTACAACTTTTGCAAACAAACGAGCGAATTTGTGTAACATTTCATCAAGCAAACACACAAGCGCGGGCAAATCTTGCGACGCGGAGTGAGGTGCGCGGAGATTTAGAGAATAGAAAGGAATATTGCAGATAAATGCTCAATCGCCGTAAGCATTACTTCGAACAGTTCGAATAACATGTTGAGCATTTGCAAGAACGCTACATTGCATCATGAAAATGCTTTTTTAAATTAAACTTTTGCTTGTATTGTACCATTCGTAAGAACGTTACATTACATGGAAATGATCGAGAAAATGCTCTAGTGTATACTCACCTTTAGATATGTTTCCGTCTCTATCTTGCACTTGAAGTTTGACAGTTGTGCGACAGTGACAGGAATAATGCTCACCCAAAGCACGTGTTATCTAAGAGAACGGAGTACAACTCTTTTCGAGTCAGACAAAATGTTTTAAGACTCACAAAATTCTTGTTATAAATTCCTTTATATAGAATTCACACCTTTATTACAATAAATACAAAACAGATGAGGTTATACCGCGAATCCTTTTTGATGTCGGTCAAATAATATTACGCATTAACTACGCAACATTGATACAACGCAAGCAATGCGCTTGAAAATCGCAGAACACAACAACATTGCTAAACGACTCCTGTGTTCATGAAATTGATGGTAGGGAAGGAGAAATGCGTCAACAAAATGTTTAAGAAACTATACAATTGCCAGTTATAGTGCTAAAAGGATCTTTTGGCGACTCATACATCGTCAGGGGGGCGTTGTAGAAAAATGTCACAGAAATTGTATTGAAAAAACAAGATGGCAGAATCCGTTCCGATTTTGGCCACGAGCCAAAAAAACCTTGTAACGTTGTAGAGACCAATGACTGCTAACTTGTCACACGACTCGATTGGTAGCACTGTTCTGTCAGTCGCCATTGTGGTCGCCATTTTGAACTCTATGAAACTAAGGGCGCATTCCGACTTACGTTAAAAGTGATAATATCGCGAATCCAACCAAATTTAATACTCACAA
Organism: Agrochola lychnidis; assembly: GCA_963680765.1. Classification (NCBI taxonomy): domain Eukaryota; kingdom Metazoa; phylum Arthropoda; class Insecta; order Lepidoptera; family Noctuidae; genus Agrochola; species Agrochola lychnidis. The sequence goes on along the minus strand of OY796869.1, from coordinate 7,090,163 downwards.
AATATAAGGGTTATTGAGTAATAATTGTGACTTTGGACTTTGGTCGGATTCGCGATATAATCACTTTTGGCGTAACTCGGAATGCGGCCTAAGCTTGACAAGCAATGGTGCCAACATGACGGCAAGGGACAAATAGTGAACGGTAGGAGTGGGTTGTAACAGGTAAAATCACATATCTGTTCCGCCTGTTCCACGTAAATAACAGCTTCAAAAACCTGTTACAAAATAACAGCCTGTTATTTCACACTATGTGGGAACATACTATTGTGTGTTCTCCTCTGTTACCACAGATATAAAGTATAAACTTTTAATCTAGTTACTTGATTCAGTCGTGACCTTGCGGAAATCCATGATAAAATACAATAGACGTGGATATATTTAGTAATCTGTTCCGCTTAGCTATTTCTAAAGAGCCATAAAAAAACTTCAGAGGTTGGGGATTAGGGTTTTTTGAGATTTTTTCACGAGTTTTTTATGGCTCTTTAGAAATAGCTAAGCGAAACAGATTACTAAATATCTGTGGCCCTAATGAAAAGGGGTATACGTAACCGTATAAGTAATCGGACTTATACCCCTTTTCACTAGGGCCACAGATATATCCACGTCTATTGAACTTTTAACCTGTTAACTGTAACAACTGTTCTTAGGTGGTACATGTATTTACACGGTTTATTTTATTTTTAAACAATAACAAATAAAATTAAATATGTTATATAATGCGTTTGAATATTCATTTCGTAAATATGTGTGTGTATAAGATCTCAGTATCATGCTAACAGGACAGGACAAAAACCTACGTCGTACTTCTCTAACTAAGGTGTTAAACCTATGCGAGAAAAGGAAAGAGCTTGTGACGGCTGTAACAGGGTGTCATAGTGTACAGAGGCGGTGTAAGGCGTGGGCGACGTGGGCCACCGCCTACGGCCTCGCGGTCCGAGGGGCCTCGCACCTCGAAGGTTTATGCATTACATAAAAGCCGTGAACGCCTCGAAAAAAAATTATTCGTCTTAAAACGATAAATATATTGACATGAGCTCTCCAGGACGGTTCCCGGCACTGAACTAATATTACGCAAACGGATCCCTGAATAGAAAAATGGTGTTTACATACTCGCAATATTTTTGAATGGCCTATCCTATAAATCGACCTATACCTGCCTAAAAATTTGACAACTGTTCAACTGTATTATTTTTTTTCGTCTTCTTGCGGCAATTGAGTGCCTCACGAAATGTACAGACGCCAGCACATCAGGCTACTACAATCTGTCAAATTTATTTAATAGATTTTCAACTTTATCGCTGAAATATAAGGTTCAAAGTTGATTGGGAAAATTTGACAGTTTCGGGTAGCTTGATGTGCTGGCGTCTGTACCTCGCCCACATCAAATTTTGATTTTGCCCCGCCACTGATAGTGTAACAGTAACATTTTTTATCGTATTCTAACTAAGGTCATAAGGAGGAATAAAAAAAGCTTGTGACTGTCATTTATGGGATTTTGTTATCTCGTGGAACAGAAGCTGTATTTCAGTTTGTTTGTCACAGTTACAGTCTGTTATTTTATGATACCTGTTTTATTTAGCTGTTACGATAAATACGCCTCACTCTTAGTGAACGGTCTTTATTATATTTATACTCTTTAGTAGACTAAGTCAAAAGCTTGGTAGGATAGTGCTATAATGACAACATTTCTCATAACCCCAGTGTACAAACAACAACCAAGCTCAAAAGATGGGTTCAAACTGACTGAAAGCAATTCTTGCACGAAACAAATTCATTGTTCCGGGTTTGGGTGTTTGAATATGTGAGATTTATTTCTGGATAAAATCCCTTAAAAAATCTAAGTGTGGGACAGTGGGGCAATGCTATTTCTTATTAAGATGTACACACGGCTACACATCAAGCTATACAATCTCTAAAATAAATCTATCTCTTAAATGTGTTTTGTCAAAGCCTAAATGTAGTGAATATTTGAAAAAACAAAAATATGTGCTAAAAAGGAGCTACTACTATGTAAAAACAAGTATTGTTGTAAATAAACACTTTTTCATTTTCTTTTTTTTTTTCAGTTTTTCCTGGTCTTGCATTGTAAAGGATTTCCGTACAATGCAAGGTCAGCTTATACTGGAAGTATATAGCTTGATGTGTAGCCGTGTGTACTCCTATTGCGTTCATTCAACTATGTTACAATAAGCTCCAAAATTCGTCAAAACAAAATTATTTAAAAAAATCTTAGCTTTACACATTAGTTCTATAGCATACGCTAACGTTCATGGCTGCCGCGGTCATAAAATGAGCGAGCGAGATGACACGAGCCTCAGTACAGACCTTTCAGAAATCCCCGTACAAAAAATTCGCCGTCTCCCTCGCTCATGACCGCGGTTGCTACAAGTCTCGGCATTTAGTAAGTATATTAAAATTATTATAATAAAATTATTATCCGCAGTAAATCTCTCGTACGGCCGTACAAACTTAATTACATACATACAACAACAATTATTTACATTGTTCTTAAGGCATTTGTCAACCCGACGGCTTGAAATAGCCTTCTCGATTCTTGTCTCCGACACATAGATACGTATCTGGAAAGAAAATACATGATTAGTACATTTTTCATATTCGTTGTTTTTATTGTATGGTCAGCAACAAAAATTGGTTAACGCTTTTAAATAACATCTAGGAAATTGATACTATTGCTTTTCAGCATTTCATTCAATAGTTAAAAGTTTTTATTATTCTAATGTTAAATTTAATCCGATATTTTTTAATATTAAGTGCTTTTTTAATATTAAAAAATCGTTCGTTGCTGACTGTACCACTGAAACAGCCTATATAATGTTTTAAAATAGTAAAACTTAAAAACCAAGTCTGATGTTTTCCGGCTGAGGTGAATTGGAAGCTATAAACTCGTCTGCATTACTGGTGCCGATTCCCTTATTCACAAACTAAACTAAATTTAAGTTCAGTGCATCTTTTTCTTTCTATTTCATTAAGAAAAGGACAGAAGATAAATTTTAGTTTAGTCCTGTCAAATCAATCAGCGCTTGACGTAAATTGATGTAATTTTTGTAGGCAAGTTTTTAATCACGTCTAAACTTGTATGGAGTAGTGACAGGCTTTGATTAATTCGACAGGACTAAACTAAAATTTATCTTCTATCCTTTACTTAATGAAATAGAAAGAAAAAGATGCACTGAACTTAAATTTAGTTTAGTTTGTGAACAAGGGAATCGGCACCACTGCCTAAAATTCATAAAAATCTATCAATCATCTTGCCAATAAAATCTCCAGGTAAAATAATCTTAATAGTACATTACTGCCGCGGTCTATAATGACTACTTTGCTGGTCGCGCTGATGATGGCCGACAGCGCAGCGTAGCGCAGCTCCAGGCCGACACAGCGCGGTCAGCGTGCAGCACTTGATGGACGAGCTGAGATAAAGGCCGAGGCCGTAGGTCGAGGCCTTTACAGCGATGACAGCAAGGGCTGCAATGATGGCCAAGCTAGAAGGCCTAGAGCGTAGCTAGGCTAGCTCGAGGCAATCATAGCGTGACCAGCGAAGCAGTCATAATGGGCCAAGGCTTGTATAGTGCTTTACTCAAAAATGCAAGTACCTAATCTAAATAAAACCAGCAAGTAAAGATTTAGATTTTCTACTGATTTTCCTCTGCACAAATTTTTCATATGCAAGCTTATATTTTTCCTTTGAGTTTCGCGGTATTAAATTTTCAACCACTAATTTAGCTTCATCTTTAATGTCTGGCGGTGTTAAACACATTGAATCGGAATAATTTTCACTTTGAGAGCTCATTTTTAGCAAAAAAGTCACTAAATAAAAATAAAATTTTCACTGAACGGTGCTTTTGTTACTTCTTTGTTTTTTTTTTTTTTAACAATGGTAGTTGGAACTATACAGCCAAATATGGAATAAAATCTTTTTGTACCTATCTCTATAAATACAAACAACTGTGTTTTAAATAAAACCTTTTTGCATTTGATTTTTTAAAACGTTGAAACGTCAAAATAGCAGCCGGCAATGTTTTGCCGGCCTGTTAGAGCGACCAGCAAAACTTTGCCGGCCGCTCCTTGAAACAGAACGGCAAGGTCGATTTTGCTCAAACAAGGTTGTCAAAATAATGACCACATTACATGCATTTTTGAGTAAACTTAATAGGGCAGTGGTCGGTAAACCGCGGCTCGCGAGCCGCATGTGGCTCTTTGCCTATAAAGAGCGGCTCTGTAGTCTCTGTACAAATCTCTTTAGTCTCTGTAGTGTCTGTACAAATGTCGATGATTGCGGGCGTAGATACACGCAGGAGTCTTTTTTTATCTTTTTATTACGGACGCTTCTCATGTGCACGTCTTTCTACATTGTTCTCACATGTATAATTTCAACATGAATGATGTAGCCAATATTTTGTAACAATTTTTTATTTAAAAGAGTGTCCGTGGAGTTTCTTGCCCGTTCTTCTCCATAGGTACCTACTACGCTTTGGAATGGGCAACTAGCTTCATACCTATTTCTGACTGACCGATTCCTTGACAATTCAAAAGTGCCTGTAAATGGTTTAATTGAAATAAATGGTTTGAGTTTGAGTCGGGGTTTCGGTCAATAAGCAAGATATCAAGTTTTATTCAAAATTCAAACTATATTTCAAAGATTTATTTCTGAAGTATTTTCACAAAAAATGAACAGGACATCGATAATAATTAATCATTTACTGTACCTTTCAAAGTTCTCCAAGGTTAACTTGTTAATATGTAACATGACTTCATTATATTATTATCAGCCGATATGATGATGATGAAGGCATCTTACTTCTTAGCAAGTTAATTTTAGGAAGCGTTGTGGAGTGAAAGAGGATGGGAGTTTTAAGGATTAAGAAAAGTGTATTGAGACAGTTTGGATACACAGAAAGGATTGGCTCTCATAAGAAATCTTAGTCGTTTAAAAAATACAAATTATTAACTTTACCATCTCTATATATTTTTGAAGTAGCATCGTTTATTAAATCTAACCCCCAACTCTTTCCACGACAATCTGACACTTTTCCGCGCAACAGACGTGACAATAGCCAACTTTGCTTGCACTCAGCAAAAACTGCCCTCATGGGGAAAAGCTTTTTCTGTATGGCCCCGAAAATATACAACAAACTACCACAGTCATATAGAGCTATGACAACTAATCAGTTTAAAAACAAGATTCGAAATCTATTAACAGACAAGTGCTATTATAATATAAATGACTTTTTGACAGATACTTTTTGACATGCTTGAACTTTATATTATTATTTCTATAATTTAATTATTCTCGTAAAATGTATTAATGAATGTTAGTGAACCAGTCTTTAGTCTTTGGTTTATTGATGTAATTATTTGTTTGTTATATAAAAAAAATTGTACGCCTCGTCAGGCAAAACATGTACGGACTTTTTACCTATTTAAGATGTTGCATGCTCGATTTGTATGTAAACGCATGTTTGACAAATAAATTATCTTTATCTTTATAATATTGATATTTGGCTCTATTGACTAATGAGTTTGCCGACCACTGAAATAGGGTATATTTATAAACCACGTGAGGAACACGCAAACTACGACCAACAGTCTGATCTGTTTTAGAATTTTTATGTTTTTAATAATTATTATAGCATTCTACCTACACATGACTCATAACCAGTGATCGGAGTAGGTAGAGTGATTTGGGGTCAATGCACTGGCACGTATATATTAGTATGGATATGCCCCCGGGATTTTGAAATTATTAAGACTTTTTTAAGGAATTTTAAATGTTGTAATGTGTAGAATAAAGAATACATCAATATGAATAAGAAATATTAAACCCTTTTTAATAGTATATAGGTGATCGGACTCCGAGAAAAGGATAGGTATACTATAAAAACAATATAATATATTTTAAATGTTTATCTATCGCATTCTATAAATTTCTAATGTAGTAGTTTAAAAATCCTTACTTTAACATATTTGATTTAATCCCGTAAGTACCAAAATGAAAAAGAAATGAAATAGGCTAAGATCGGTGCTAAGTAAGTTTTACCAATTAAAAAATGTATTGAACAAACAGACGTTAAGAATTGATTATTTTGCACTTGCCGACTCGTTGTTAAGCTATGGACTCCTTGTGTACGGGCGGACCTTTATTACATATTTAAGAGATGTTAAAGACATACAAATAAGACTGATAAAGTTTCTAGTCAGTAAAAATGTTAAAGATAAGATAGAGAGAGCAACAAAGAGTATGATAAGCTATTTCCCATCTGTAAAGTTTTACCCGTAGATAAAAAAGTAGATTATTTGGTACGTCTGGAATATTATTATAGTGAAGAGTATAAAGTTAATGTTAACAACAAGTACAACACACGTAGGGTTAGAGAGAACAAATTGGTTCAACCACAGATAACAAATTATTATGGTAAGAGAACATCTAAGTATTTGGTACCTAAAGTGTTTAACAAACTAGATTTATTAAGAGAAAAAGTTAAAATTAGTAAAGGATCACTTAAAACAAAATTAAAAACATTATACAAGATAGCAGATAAAATTAAAAACATTGTTAATATATAAGTAGTAGGTATGTGCGTAAGGTGGTGCATTGTTATGTAAAAGAGCGCCTCTCGCCATCAAACGTAAAAGTTTGGCGAGTTTAGAATTAAATAACACCTCTGTATTATAATATCATTAAATAAATTAAAAAAAAAAAAAAAAAAACCCGGAAAAAAGGCTTATCCATGTTATGATTTCTATGACTATTCATGATGCGAGTACGTAAAATCAATCTACCTACTCCGATCACTGCTAAGGAGTTTGCCGACCACTGAAATAGGGCGGGCATGTTTACAAACCACGCGAGGAACACGCAAGATACAACAAACAGTCTGATCTGTTTTTATAATTTCAATGTTTTTAATAATTATTATATCATTCTACCTACACATGACTCATCATAAGACATAATGAATTCATTAACCCTATGATCTTTTAATTGGATCAAGAATTTCTTAATTAACGCCTTGTTCAGATATAGCGCACTCTGATGATAATTAATATAATTAGGTAAGTTATCTCAAAGTACAGCTTATGTAAAGTGAACATACTATTACATTATACAACGACAAATTAGACCATACTTGTTTTAAAAAAAATGAAAATGGCATTTTTGAGATAGGAAAAAACAATTGAACTCGCGACACCGTTACCGACACCTCATTTTTGTAAACGCGATTGTGCTCTTTATTTATATTACGTTACGGATCAATGTTCTATGCAAGTATTTTTACTATAAAGGTATTTAAAGTATTTTTTTTTTGTTGTAAACGCGATTGTGCTCTTTATTTAGATAACGTTACGGACCAATGTTCTATACAAGTATTTTTCTTCCACCAAATCGATCTTGGTCAAGTTTTCACTTCTGTCGGCACTCCCGGAGTGCCACTTTTTTTTTTGTCACTCTTTTTTCTTTCGAAAGGTAAGTAAGTGATTATGAACGATGAAATTTCACGCGGACCAAGTCGCGAACAGAAGCTAGTCTACAATAAAAAGACGTACAGTACTGCGTTTATGCGCATCATCTATCTTAGGAAATACGAACGTACAATATTCTGATGATTTCTAATATTTTTTGGGGAAACACACCCACATTTGGGGGAACATACCCACATTTGGAGGAAACACACCCACATTTGTGGGAAATACCCACATTTGGGCGAAACACACCCACATTTGGGGGAAACACACCCAAATTTGGAGGAAATACCCAAATATATGAGGATAAGGGCAGTGGGTGATTATAATGAACTATAGACATACATGGGCCTCATTAGAAGGCTGAAAGTCACCCAAAGGGCAATGGAGGGGGCTATGTTTGGAGTTTCCTTACGTGATCGAATCAGAAATGAAGAGATCCGCAGGAGAACCAAGGTAACCGTAACCATATAGCCCGAAGAATTGCCAAACTTAAGTGGCAATGGGCACTTGGGCAGTGCACCTTGCTCACAGAACAGATGGTCGATGGGGCCGAAAGGTTCTGGAATGGCGACCGCGTTCCGGAAGACGTAGTGTTGAAAGGCCTCCCACAAGGTGGACCTATTACCTGGTGAAGGCCGCAGGAATCTATTAGATGCGGGAAGCACAGAACCTATCGAAGTGGTGGTGAAATGATGAATTATAGACATACCTGTGGTAATAGCCCTTGGAATACTAAGACCTAAGCGCCTCTAGCCTTGAAGCCATCTCATCTAGTTCACTCTCCGTGGGCTCGGGAACATTTTCCTCTTCCTTACTGGTGGAGGGCGCGGCCACGGCTGTTGGAGGCGCCGGCGCTTCGCCCAGCTTGCCTTGTGTTAGCTCCCATAATACCTGGGTACGGGTGAAGAACATTTTAGTACATAGATAATTTTGGCATCCAGAGAAGAAAAAATCGTTAACCTATCCTATTCATTCAGGCAGTATTTTATTGGTATAGCGTGTGTATTTTTATTTTTTTTATGCTATCTCTTTCTTGCGACTAGAACGCCGCGCGACGAGACGCCTCTAAATATGTCACCTCATAATTATCATGTCTCAAAATATAGTGTGATTCTTCATAATGTGCACATATCGAAATGAGGTAATCTATGCATAATTTTATCAACGGAAAAAAAATAAAAATTAAAAAAAAACATTGTTCTCTTTGGCATCTTTTTGCAAATTTTACAATTATTGTAAAAATTAATGAAAAAAAAAACAGATTTTTGCTAAAAAAACATGTTTATTTTCAATTGAGGGTAGTTTTTGTTTCGCAAAAAAAATATTCAGATTTTTTTTTTATATGTCGTTAAAATTAAGCATAGATTCCCTCATTTCGATATGTGTACATTATGAAGAATCACACTGTATGTTAGGCGGATGTCGTCGATCGGCCGCGGTCAAAGCACTATTTTTAATATAACTGACAATACAATACATTTGTTAAAACATGACATAATTGTCACATTTTTAGGACACACCTATCACCAAAATGTGACAATTATGTCACTGTTTAATAAAGCAGAAAACTTTGAAAAAATTGTCGATTGTTCGGTTGTCGCCTTTCGGTTTTATTAAAATAAATAAGGCCGAGGTTAGATGGTACAATTTTTTTCTGAGTCTACCTAGCACCTGTGCAAGTGTGCAGTCACCGTACGTCTAAAGTAACAATTAAATATTGACAGCACCTCAGTAGCATTAAGGGGTTTTTGCAGTTCAAGTGTACCAGTTGATTGGCGTCAAAGCGCGTATTTTGCGTACCACGATCCACCACGCACAGTACTTTATTAAAACAGGCCAACTATTTACCTTATCAACCTCACTCTGCGCCGCTTCCTCCATTTCCTCCTCATCCTCCATACTAGACATGGTCTCATCCAGCATCTCCTCAATAATACCGGCTTTCATCATCTCTTTGCTTAACTCCTGCATCGTTGCTGCCACTTCTGGAAGACGGACCAGCGCCTGCATTGCTTGCATCACCTGGTAAATTGGAATAATAGAATACTCTCAATTAGTAATTTTTACATAGGGTAACACAATGGGCGGTTTTATCGCTAAAAGCGAAGATGATAAAGACAACCCATAGAGCACAAAATATTAAGCTACTCTTGCCGCCGTCGGTTCGCAGATGGGCCCATTACATATCGAGACCCCTCCGTGCCTCAGAACGCACGTTCAACCCGTTCCCGGCTGTCATTGTCAGGTCTTTACAGTCGCTACGGGTAGTCAGAAGCCCAACTTAGGCCGCATTCCGAGTTACGCCAAAAGTGATTATATCGCGTATCCGACCAAATTTAATAGTCACAAAATATAAGGGTTATTGAGTAAGAATTGTGACTTTGGACTTTGGTCGGATTCGCGATATTATCACTTTTAACGTAACACGGAATGCGGCCTTGGTCAGACCCAAGTTGACTGACTAGTTGTCATACCATACTATGTGTGTGGGTGTGTGTGTTATGCCAGTGTCTTACCAAGGGAGAGCCCTGGTAAGACTAGTTGTCAGACTACGCGTTACCCAGTCATACATTTTTAATAATTTCTACTTTTCCAAATATGTGCCCATAATTGTTAACATATTTGGAAACTAAATTGTGAACCCAGTATAGAACTGCAGCCATGCTCACCACCCACAAAAATAATTACACGAGTGGATATTCAGTTTAGCCAAAACCAATCTATACAAGGGTTTCCTTCAAAACAATATGTGGTACATGAATGGTGATGAATGATGATAGATCTTTGAAAGATATTTATAAAACTCTATTTTTATAATTGTTAACAAAACAACATACCTCAGTTGACTTCTGCAATGATCCCGCGACTCTTAATGTAGCTGTGAACACACAATTACAAATTTAATCATGATTTATAAAGCATTATTTTTTTAACTTATTAGTTTTCATGTTCAGGCGTCCAGCAGCCATTGACCCAGAGCAGCTGTAGTAAGGTAGTTACTTAAAATAGCAGTTTAAACTTAAACTAATAATTGCATTTCAAGTAAGTAACTTCACAGACATCTACAATGTGTTCCTTTTGATGTTTAAATGTTTATTGTGATATACCATAACTCTAAGGTTATATGCTTTGTTATATTTTTTTCACTCCTCTTGCTCAAATAGGCCGTTATTGTAGCGTACCAGAGCGGGGAAAAAATAGCATTTCTTCCTCTAGGGGAAAAACTAATTTCTTTTTAATTTTTGTCTCTTCCAATGAGCCTTGAAAAACGAAAAAGTCTTATGTAGAATAATCATGATTATGGACTCGACTTATTACTGGTTCACAAAAATAAGAACATTTTATTTTTGAAAATAGAACTAAATGCAGCTATCTCTTCGGTAGAATGCGTGCATTGCGTTGCGGCTACAGAAGAAATAAAAAAGACATTGGCGCGAAATCTTTAGAATTTTTCTCTAATTACGAATTGAATTGATGACCGTTATATAATTTACAACAGTGAAAATGTCACCATCTAGTGAGAACATCTTTACAGAGGATTGAAATTAAGTTGCCGGAAAAAACATCTCGTTAAATATCCAGAATTGTACAAATTGTACATTTAAATAAAATATTTAATATTGTATTGGATTATTTTATTTTCTCGCAATCGTAGTGAAAAGTAGAGTGTAACACACGGCGCTAAAACCCATTATAACTCGGTTTCTATTTACTCCCTCGCTACAGCTCGGGAGTAAAACTACCTCGTTACAATGGGTTATTTTAGCCCCTCATATAACAATCTACTATTTACTTATGTTATAATTATGTTGTGTTGTGTGCCTTTTTGTCTGTGCTAAATAAATGTTTTTTTTTTCTTTCTTTCTATATGCTATAGGTAAAAATAATACAAAAAGTCCTAAAACAAGTGTTCCAAAAATACATAGTTTCGAAGATAACATAACACTAGACTCTCGCTGTGTGCATCTAAGTTTCATTGATAAGTACAAGTAAATAACCAATAATTCCATTCCAATCTAAACAATCATTCATATTGAAAGCTATGAAAATGCGACAATGGTGCCGATTCTCTTGTACACCGAACTAAACTAACTAAACTATCACTAAAATTCCTTACTTTTGACTATGAGAATCTCAAAGCTATTCTGCAAAATAAATTCTCTAAATTTAAAAATAATTTTGACACATCTAAATCGAATTTGACAATCGCGACTCCACACGTGATACCTAACCACGTGAATCTTTTTAGAGCCGGAGGCGCGCAGGGGGGGCAGCCTCGACGTGTTTTATATGGATTTTTCACTTTTTGTATGGAAAATAAGAAAAAATATTACCTACATGTAGAGTGTTAGGGGTTTAAGCGTTTTATAAAGGGTATCGAAATTTTCATTATTTTTGCGATTGGACACACCGTTTTCGAGATAAAAGCAAAAGAAAAAAAAATATTCAGTACGGTTTTTTTCATCAGAAGTCGAGGTGTTGGTGTGAATTTTAGTTCATGACAACCAATTTTATTCCACATGTTTTTAGTCGCGATTAAAAATAGTCATATTTAGTTAGAAAATCTAAATTTTAGGTTAAAAACGTCAAATTCAGAATAGCAAAATTGCCATTTTCACTAAACTAATATCTCAGTGCCATCTTAGTGCTGTCAAACTAAAATATAGTTAAGTTGTGTCACTTTAGTCTATTTAAGAATGGGAAATCGTCGTTTGACAGGAATAAACTAAATTTTGGTGATTTTTAGTTTAGTTTAGAGGCATTTGTGACAAGAGAATCGGCACCAATGTCATATATTTTTATTGACTAAAATAGTCTGAATTAAATGTTATTTTTTTAAATATATTGCACTCGAAGGTGTTTTACATTAAGGCTCCGTGCCGCCGCACCGCACGAAATCACTGATTTTGATCAATTTTGTTTATTCGTTGTGAGAAAGGGGACGAGAATTTAAACAAAATTATTTGTGATTTGAAAAGTCCAATTCTTCGTCTTGTACAGACGCCAGCACATCAAGCTACTACAATCTGTCAAATTTATTTAATAGATTTTCAACTTTATCGCTGATATCTAAGGTTCAAAGTTGATTGGGAAAATTTGACAGTTTCGGGTAGCTTGATGTGCTGGCGTCTGTACATAGGGGAAAGGGATTTTTGAAATAAATTAAGGATTCGTGGGAAATCACTAAAATTCGCAACAAGTTTTCCAAAAAATGACGCGAGACTGACGTTTGATCGTTTCGTTAGAAGAAACTGCTTTTGATGTTGAAAATTAAAAAATATCTTCAACATCATTATATGGTCTACTTATACATAGGGGAACCACTTTTTTCAACTTTCATACAAAATATAGCAGAAAAAAAATGTTGAAATAACGTAACTTTCTCAAAACTTCAAGCCAAATAAATATTTTTTTCTAATACTTAGAAACACTTTTAAGAAATTTTAAAAATTATATATTAATTTTAAGTTAATTGTTTAATAGAATCTAAATTTTATTTTATAAATAAACAATTACTTCATTACGTAAATAAATGGCAAAGTGAACTATATAAACGATCGCGGAAAATCTATTCCGTCAGTAGCGAACGGGCCTTCCCAGCGTGAGGACGTATCACTTTGCGTCGCAGCACGCACACACGCACGTACGTGTCCGATGTTAACATATTCCAGAAATTGTACGTCGACTACCACATTTTGATCCGCATTTTATTTTAAAGTACTTTGCTTGTTTTTGAAGAACATTAAAATTTTGCATGCCTGGCAATAAATAAAATACCGGTGTACGTGTGTTCGTAATTCTTCTTATCCTAAATGGCTTGACTGATTTAGATGTTTTTTTTTTTTAATTCTTTTTGTGTAACTTGGGTGGTTCATAACTATAGTTGGACTCGCGTGGCGCTGTTGTCGCAGGACAACATCTGCCTGCTGAGTTCACTAGTTATATTTTGACTTTAGATTTCATAGTTTTGAATGATTTTTGGTAGGGGAAAAAGTTATGGGTTCGCGTCACCGATATGCCCGCGCCGATATGCTGTTGTAGCAATAAGTGAAGTATTTTTGGAACGAAGTTCTTTAACGCTACTGAAGACTACTTTAAGTCAAAATAAAGATCCAAGATGACGGCTGCGAACATTTAAAAATATTTCGTCATGGGTATCGTTTTCATAGTTTTCGAGGATGCTAAAGCTGATAGTGAGGTCAAAATATAAATCCAAGATGGCGGCTGTGACAATATTCAGATTTTTCGTCATAGGTGTCTTTTTCATAGTTTTTGAGGATTCTAAAGCAGATTTTGATGTCAAAACGTAAATCTAAGATGGCGGCTGCGAAAATTTCCCATCGTGAAATAATTATAGAATATATTTTATTTTGACAGCACTAAGATGGCAATATGGTGCCGATTCTCTTGTATACCGAACTAAACTTACTAAACTATCACTAAAATTCCTTACTTTTGGCTATGAAAATCTTGAAGCTATTCTGCAACAAAAATTTTCTAAATTAAATTTAAATATATTTTGACACACTAAAATTATATTTGACAATCGCGAGTCCACGTGGTACTTGTTTGCCCTACCCCGTGAATTTTTTTTAGAGCTGGAGGCGCACAGGGGGCAGCCTTGACGTTTTATATAGAATTTTTACTTTTTGTAAGGAAAATAAGAAAAAATATTACCTACATGTAGAGTGTCAGGGGTTTAAGGGTTTTATAAAGGGGATCGAAATTTTCATTATTTTTGCGATTGGACGCACCATTTTCGAGATATATGCAAAAGAAAAAAAAAAGATACAGTACTGTTTTTTGCACCTGAAGCGAGGTGTTGGTGTGAATTTTAGTTCAAGATAACTAATTTTATTCCGCACCTTTTTAATCGCGATTAAAAATAGTCAGATTTAGTTAGACATGGGTGCCGATTCTCTTGTACACCGAACTAAACTAACTAAACTATCACTAAAATTCCTTATTTTTGACTATGAGAATCTCAAAGCTATTCTGCAAAATAAATTCTCTAAATTTAAAAATAATTTTGACACATCTAAATCGAATTTGACAACCGCGACTCCACACGTGATACCTAACCACGTGAATCTTTTTAGAGACGGAGGCGCGCAGGGGGGGCAGCCTCGACGTGTTTTATATGGATTTTTCACTTTTTGTGTGGAAAATAAGAAAAAATATTACCTACATGTAGAGTGTTAGGGGTTTAAGGGTTTTATAAAGGGTGTCAAAATTTTAATTAATTTTGCGATTGGACACACCGTTTTCGAGATATAAGCAAAAGAAAAAAAAAAATCAGTACTGTTTTTTCATCTGAAGTCGAGGTGTTGGTGTGAATTTTAGTTCATGACAACCAATTTTATTCCACATCATTCTCTTGTCACAAATGCCTCTAAACTAAACTAAAAATCACTTTAGTCTATTTCAGAATGGGAAATCGTCGTTTGACAGGAATAAACTAAATTTTGGTGATTTTTAGTTTAGTTTAGAGGCATTTGTGACAAGAGAATCTCTTGTCACAAATGCCTCTAAACTAAACTAAAAATAACCAACCCAACTTAACTATATTTTAGTTTGACAGCACTAAGATGGCACTGAGATATTAGTTTAGTGAAAATGGCAATTTTGCTATTCTGAATTTGACGTTTTTAACCTAAAATTTAGATTTTCTAACTAAATATGACTATTTTTAATCGCGACTAAAAACATGTGGAATAAAATTGGTTGTCATGAACTAAAATTCACACCAACACCTCGACTTCAGATGAAAAAACAGTACCGAATATTTTTTTTTTCTTTTGCTTATATCTCGAAAACGGTGTGTCTAATCGCAAAAATAATGAAAATTTCGACACCCTTTATAAAACCCTTTAACGTCTAACACTCTACATGTAGGTAATATTTTTTCTTATTTTCCACACAAAAAGTGAAAAATCCATATAAAACACGTCGAGGCTGCCCCCCCTGCGCGCCTCCGGCTCTAAAAAGATTCACGTGGTTAGGTATCACGTGTGGAGTCGCAGTTGTCAAATTCGATTTAGATGTGTCAAAATTATTTTTAAATTTAGAGAATTTATTTTGCAGAATAGCTTTGAGATTCTCATAGTCAAAATTAAGGAATTTTAGTGATAGTTTAGTAAGTTTAGTTCGGTATACAAGAGAATCGGCACCAATAGCGAATTTTTCATTTTCACTAAATTAATAACTCATTCAGTTGCAAAAACTGTACTTTATCTTTTTTCTCTTCTTTTGCTTATATCTCGAAAATTGTGTCTTATCGCAAAAATAATGAAAATTTCGACCCCCTTTATGAAACCCATAAACCCATAAAACTCAACATGTAGGTAATAATTTTTCATGTTTTCCATACAAAAAGTATAAAATTCCATATAAAACAGAATTGTTATAAATATACTAAACGAATATACACAAACATTCCAGACTTATTTCATAAGCGTACCTACGTAACTTAACAAAATACCGTCTATAGGATCAAAACTGTTTAAGCGATCACTACGCTCGATGTTTAGGCGTGTGTGCGTGAACGGTGCACACAAACATAGCATCGCAAGAATTTACCTAAACTCTGTCGAGTGAAGTCACAGCCAGGAGCCTTAATATGTCGAATTATTTTGTACGAAAAACAAATAATAAAATTTAAAAAATTAATAGAAAAGTAATTCATAATATATGCCAGTTGATTCTTTGACATGGTCTCATTAATACCCTAGGCCTAGGGTTACGGGATATCAAAAGGAACACGTTGTATACATCAATGGCGGTGATATCTGTAGTTTTGCTAATTCATTTAATAAAGATAAACCAGTTTTTCAGTTAGTAAATGATGTTTACCCAGCTGATTCTTCATCTGCATCTGTACAGAGTTAAGATGTGCTTTGCTTGTGTATATTTTACTGATTGCCTTCCGAGACCTGATGATCTCCTTAGCCAGTATCGTGCACACTTGTTTGTCGCTCTTTGCCGCAGCTTCTTTCAGGGACCGTTTTATTTTATCCTCTTCTCTCTGTATGGCTGGGGAAGTTTAATACGTAACAATAATCATGTCAGAAGTTCGCAAAAAATTATAGTTTTATTTAGACTCATTGGAGAACCTACATGAACAGTCTTGACATAAATTTGTAAAACAAAAGCTTAGCATTTTCTTCATTACAATTATGTCTAACTCAATAGAAAAAATTAAAAATATAAAGTTTTTATTGAGTTAGAAACAATCATACTTTTATATCAATATGGACCGATGACCTTGTGAAGGCCGCAGGAATCCGCTGGATGCGGAAAGCACAGAATCGGTTAAAGTGGCGGTGCTTGGGAGAGGCCTATGTCCAGCAGTGGACGTCTTTCGGCTGAAATGATGATGATGATACTTTTATTTACAAATATAAGGACTAGGGTCTATACAAAGTCAAGATAACATAGTACTATTTTATCCATAAATAATATTGTGTCCTGCTATTTAGTATTTCATTGTTTTGCAGACCAAGACCGTAACTATCACTGCTCATAATAAAAAGTATCTAGTTCCTTTCTTGATTAATTCTGAAGCTTATTTAGTTTGATAGGGAGAACAGCTATGTTTATTAAAAATTAAGATAGCATCATCGAAAAACTATTCAGGAAATCAGGAATTTTATAGATGTGCTTAAGACACTTGACCTTGGCTCGATAGACTCCTTAAACAAGTTTTTGGCATTCCTATCAAGGTGTGAATGTGGGTTAATCTGTTTTTAGGTACACTTATAAACTAATGTTTTTAGCTTCTAAATAATACAATAGATGTATGACATACCTCTTATTTGTCTATCTAAGTTATATCCTTCTTTCCGTATTTTATGGGACCACTCGTTTACCTAAAAAGAGATAAAACTATATTTTTAGATAATTACTATAGCTATTCATCGTTCTTAATTGGTGTCATAGTTTGGATATTAGACATACCATTTCCTTCGGATTTTTCTCTGGAGATTTCCCAAAAAGACCCATTTTGTACAATTAAACTGACTTTATTTTATATTTTGGAAATTAAATGAATTTGTTTTGACATAAAATCTGACAAATTTTGACAGGCGATGACTTCACCACTAAAACGTTCCGTTCAAAATTGCGTAACTAATTTGCATAAAAATAGCGGATGTTTTATTGGCAATAATAAAAATTTATGAAGGATTTATGAGTTTATCATCGTTTTTAGCCTTGACCAATATTTTAGTTATGATATTAACGGCAAAAATGTTTAGGCTTTATTTGCAATCATTGAAATGAATTTAAATTTGATTTTTTTTAAAGTGAATTGCTTTTATTATTTAACTTGTCCTCGTAAAATGGAGCGTAAAAAGACTATTTTCATATTTACGCATAAAATCAGTCGTACTTGAAAACGGAAATAAAGTTAAGAGTTTCGTTTTCAATCAATAGTCCTATTAGAATGCTTATTATATCGTTAAATCGTTGAATCAATAAGACAACTTTAGTTTTAATTGTTTTTTAATTTGTTACCTTTAATTTCACTTCAAACAGCTAGAAAATTTTTTGTTTACGTCAAATGGAGTGGTTATGAATGGTTGTCATTTGTTTTGACTTAAAAAAATGTTGCCAAAACAAATAAAGAAAAATTAATTATGTGGAGAATACAAAACCAGTTGACGACACTAATAAAAATAAATTACCTTTTGTAGAAAACTTTAGCTACTTTTTACAAATAGCACATTCTATTTTAGATCAAAAAAGTGTGTGCATTTAGGTTTTTCTTTTTATTTAATTTTTTTTATTCAAGTCAGTGGAATTTTCGATAAAACTTGCAATACTGAATATTTTCAGTTACACAAATATTTTGTTGTCGGAGCGAAATTTGAAACGAATTTCTTTTTTTCACACACAATAAAACTTTAAGTGACTTCATGTTATTTTTTTTCAAATAAAGCAAGTGGTGAAGTGTATTTGTTGGCATCTTAAAAAACAAGGTAAGTTCATTTTGTATCACAAATAACCCGGCAGTTTGCATGTCTTTTTTTAGACGTTCTATATTTGTGATTATCTTTCGGATGCAACGAATGCTGACCTTAACAGTATATTTCAGTAACTATAACATTTTGCGTTAGAAATCTGTAACAAATAACGTTACTGTTAATTTTGAGGTTACTTGAATAATGTATTCGCAGTCGTGACAATCAAGGCATGGTGAAGGGTACAATACACTTGACTCTCCGGTATTGTTTCTACAGTCAATAAATTTCCTTACGACTCATAAAATGCCAGTAATCTGTTTTTTGTTTATTATTTTGTGATATTCATAAAATGTGTTGTTGTAAGCGAAAAACAACAACATTGACATCCAATATTACGCAAGTGTCGTCCAGTGTTGCTTGACAAATCGACAGTTTGTTGAGTTACCTACCTTTAATAACAAATATCCTGTCAACTTTGGCCTGTTGCAATCTTACATTTGTTGTAGTGTGTGCAATAAGTAGTTGAAGCATTATTCAATAAGTTAACTTATTATTGTAAAATACAGGAAAAGGTTTCACATAACATAAACTCACGCCTTCTTCCCATGGGGGTAGGCAGAAAACTACAGAACGCCACCTGGTATGATCCTTACCTACTCAAAAGGATTCATATTGAGCAAAACATTAAACAGTTATTACTTTTCTCATCCCTTATCACTGTCAGTAAAACATATGCCTCTCTCCAAAGGAATTTAGGATCCCTTTGTCACTGTATGACAGACCAATTCAAAGAAGAATAATAAATACCTACATGTCACACTACATTCCCTAAAGTGTGGTATCACACAACATTTTGAAAAAGAGGAAAATTGTTCTTAATTATCTAACTGGCAAATCCAATGGCAAGATTGTTTTGAACTCTTGAGAGGATCCATTAGACAATATTTAACTAAACTAATATTATAAAGAGAAAAGATTTGATGTTTGGATGTTTGTTTGTAATAGATAAACTCAAAAAATACTTAACCGATTAAAAAAAAACACCTATAGAAAGCTACATTATCAGAGAGAAACATGAGCGTACTGTATTGACATCCACGCAAACGAAGTCGCTGGCAGAAGCTATATTAGATAAGAATAGAAGTATAAAAGAAAAAACGCATGATTAAACTAACATACTGGTCTGAAAGAGTTATTAATTATTAAGAAACTAACACCTTGACCATAGCAATTAACATTGTCGGATCTATATTTTTGTGATTTTTATTTTTTTACATTAAATGTCTTTGCAGTCATTTTACAATTTATTCTAAGACCTTTAATGCAATAAAATAAAAATAAAAAAAATGTAGATCCGACATTGTTAATTGCTACGGTCGACCTACTTGAATTGAGTATGCTTTGCAATTGAAAATATCTTAGAAAAGGGGTTAACTTATTAATGCAGGGTTGAACACATTAAATTAGCCACCCACAAACTTAGCTTGCTGTTATCAAAACAGTAATCAAATTGCCCTATCTAAAATTCTTGATATTTCCTTTTTTAAATTAATGTTGTCGCTCTTGACCCCAATCCCCGACTGACACAATGCACACACACGATCGTGTGATTCCACGATGCTGATTATGATGCCAGAATGTAACTCCATTGAAATCAAATCTGCAGTATCACAATCCCAAGTTGGTGGCAAAGCTATCCATGACCATTGCCACTTCTGAAATTAAAGTTATTTTCACTTTTTTAGTTGTGGCTACCCCATACAAATTCGAATACCACTACCTGCTATGTAAATAACATTTTTTTTTTGTTTTCTGCTAATCCATCTGCGATCAGCCATTGGCTATAATCAGATCTGTTGGTTACATAATATATATTAAGTAAATAACAGTGACAGACAGTTATTATAACATCATCCACATAGACTAAGTGGATAAATACGTATTATTGAAGCTAACTCAAAAACTATCCAAGCAAAGATAATAAAATTTGTATGTGTACCACTGCTCAAGCTTCCTCTACCAAAAGAATTTTCAAAATCGGTCCAGAATTGACGAAAATATCAATGAACATACCAGATGAACATAGAACCTCAATTTTTTTTGAAGTCGGTTAAAAATCGCGTCTGTGGGTGGGTAAAACAGTCTATGCGAGAAAAAGAAACTTCAAAAAAAAAAGTCACTTCCAAGGTCTCTAGTTCCAAGAGTGTCAAAAGTAGAGATGCAACGAATAGTGATTTGGCCGAATACCGAATATTCGGCGGCGGTCTCTGCCGAATACCGAATATTCGGCCGCTGAATATTCGGCGGGAGATCCAGTACACTTCACGCGAACAAGTTACAACACTTTTTGGTGCAGTGCGTGCGGCGGTGACGAGACGGGGAGTATTTGGCTTAGTAGCCGGCAAGTCGTGTCACAACTTGCTGTGTTTTACGATATCGCATTTGAAAAATAATGTATATTATATAAAATGGCTTCCCTTGGGGAGCTTATATTATTTGTTAAAAAATACCTGTCGTCACCATGCAGTAGTGTTTATAGTGAGAGACTATTCTCAGAAGCAGTTATTGTGTATGAAGAAAAGCGCAATCGTCTCTTAACAACAAATGCTGAAAAACTTGTTTTTATTCATCACAATTTGCCTTTAATTAATTTTAAATATTAAAAAAACATCAATACTCCCTTTTTCACGATTAATAAAAAAAAAATACTTTGTTTTTTTATTTTTTTATTTCCTTTTATAAGATATTCGGTATTCGGCCGAATAGTATGTAGTATTCGGCCGAATACCGAATACTGGAAAAAATGGCCGAATAGGCCGAATACCGAATAGTTGCCGAATATTCGTTGCATCTCTAGTCAAAAGTTTTTGTTTTTGTTTTAAATCATACGTGAGAAGAACTTCGTTCCTGATGGGGGTTCCAAGACCGCACACGTTTTTTTTATCTCCTATTTTTTATCCCAAAAGTGTTAGTTCTTCCTAACTGCGCCACTCTCAATCAAATCGAAAGTCTCACACAAAATAGCCATTTCCAAATTTTCTGACTGTCGAAACAATACAAACTCGAACCCCACAGTCATGGGCGCCGGCAGGTTTTTTATCAGAGGGGTGCATCTTCAGCTCCACGAAGCGAGCCTAATCATTTCTGCAGTTTACCTCGGATATGTTAGGTTATCGTTTGCCCATTCATACAAGGAGTAACTTTGCCGACTTATGCAGAAAAGCTTAACAAATAAGAGAATGTAGGATTCAAGAGCAAGCGAAGCGAGCTCGATAATTTTTGCATCCCGCCTTGAATGGGATAAGTTTTATTTTGTCCATTCGTACAGAAAGAGGACTAACTGTCGATTTATACAAAGAAGCTTATTAAGAATTAAGATAGAGTAGGATGCAAGAGCGACCGAAGCGAGTTGATAATGTTAGCACCCTGCCTAGGGCCGATTAGATTTTCGGAAATAGGAGTTTCGGTACATTGTCGACTAATGCATAGAAGTTTTAGAATTGTACAATGCAAGAGCGAGCGAAGCGAGCTCGAAAACTTTAGGATCTTACCTCGAATAGGTTAAGTTCTCTATTATTGTGTTAGGCGTTTTCGGATATTTCTTTAGTTCTTAATGTTTTTACACCTATGTTTTATTTTGAAGCCAGGGAGGTGCACGTGCACCCCGCTCCCGGCGCCCATGCCCATAGTTGCTTGCACTGCACTTCATCTCCTCCTGCGTTTTTTTTTTTCTTAGCCATTATTGTCCCACTGCTGGGCAAAGGCCTCCCTACTCTCTTTCCACCTCTCCTGTGTTTAAGCTTATAAAAAAAGATGTGGCAAAACCTCCATCCAAAACAGTCTGTCACTTAAATCCCTTTGAAAATTCCGAGAAACGACTTTAATTACATTAAGATGAGCGCAGGAAGTATTTGGTGCAAGTGGCAATGCCGACGGTAATTGAAGATCACGCGATCTCGATTGTCAGTCATCGTCAGTCATCTCATGGACTTATCGAGTTGTCGGTAATTTGGATGAGATATTAGGACGTGCCTTCAGTGAACTTGGACACCTATTATGTGAATAGGTCCAATTGATTATTATACTATTTTGAAGTAAACTAGTTTGAGGAAATTAAAACGAAAAATTTGTGATATTTAAAATTTCCGGCGCATCCTGAAAAGTCAGCCGCATTACCGCCTTCCTGACTGGCTAATATTTAAGTAGCCCACGGTATGGAAATCATGGCCCCGACAAGAGAGAAGCGAAAAGTTGGATCAATTTAAAAGGCCGATATAATAATCTCGTCCACGCATCGACTGCTGCCATGCGAATACAGACATCGTCGGCAATAGCATGGCGGTCGTTTTCGCGACCATAACTATTATAAAACACGTTTTTTTGTTAGTCTATGTTGTGTCCCACTGCAGGTCAAAAGACCTCCCCTTTCTCCTTCTAAACTTCTCTATTTCGTACGATCTTTGGCCATGTTGGCCCCGCAAACCTGACCAGAACACGATTATTAACTAGTAATTTAAGCAATTAATGTAGGTAGTATCAATCAAAACAATACAATCATAAATTGTTACAATATTTACTGAACATTGAACCCTAAGGTACTTACTTGTTTTACAACATGCTCCGTGCGTACTTAAAAGGTCCTCTATCTTGGGTCAAGCATGCTTACTGCTCGTGTCAGAATATTCCTCCGCTACATGACGCAAATATTATCTAACCAGAGATCTGCACTTATTATGACGTATTGTGTAGTCCTACATAATATTTCTATTTTAATAACAGCACTGTTTATTTGGCCTATTTTGACATTTTAGCGCGTAATGTGATAACAATGTTTGTAAACATTATTTTGCTATTTGTCGACTTCTCCTTCTGCAGTTTGTTTCTTAGATTGAAAAGGAAATGTGCGTAAATTTTCTGATAGCAGCTTTGTTGATCTCAGATCATTCAACAAGCATTTGTAATCTTCATAATCATCATCTTAGACAGCCTCTGCCCTGTTTCATCTACTGCTGAGTATATGCGTCCTCCTTTCTCCTGTGCCATACTTCCCTGGTCTATGCTAGTCTAATCCATCCAGGTCTCCCCCGCAGTCCTTTGTCCTCTTACTTAACATCCATTTAATGGGATAATGGTGTTATGAGAACGTTTGTTAAAATAGCTTTCCCTCTTTTGGTAGAGAAGTCGATTCTTTCAAGTCGCACTGACCCCACACCACATTGAAAAAGAATAATAATTTTCTGATGTGGGTCATTAATCATACTTTACTGTAGTTGAAGTTATGTAAATGCAAACTATTAAGTTGTAAATTATTGTATAATGTAGTAAGTACCGTACAAAAAGTTCAGTTGCAATTTTCGCCATGACATTTATGCTTGTTTGTCATCGATTGATCGATGTTAATTGTAGAGGTTTTTGGCGCAAAAATCCATAGTTTGATAATCAAAATCATAAAGAACTTTGTTCTGCCTGTTATTTGTAGGGATCTTCTCCATTTTCTCCATCAAACCTTTGCCGTCATCTTTTTAAGCCGTTCATCTATTTACTATACTAATATATAAAGCTGAAGAGTTTGTTTGTTTGTTTGCTTGAACGCGCTAATCTCAGGAACTACTGATCCGATTTGAAAAATTCTTTCACGGTTAAATAGTCCATTTATCGAGGAAGGCTATAGGCTATATATCATCACGCTAAAGCCAATAGGAGCGGAGCACCAATGAAGAATGTTTCAAAATCGGGGGTTTTTTTTTTTCCTTTTGAGAGCTTCCTCTGCGTGCGCTGCGTAAACGGTTAAAGTTTCGCAAAAATCATGTATGACAGAATTGTTTCCCTTTAAAAGTTCTAAAAAAAAGTCCGCGACAGCACATGTCTATCTTTTAAGGTTGGCTCTCTATAACCTTTTTTATGCTAACCAAATTTGTTCTAAAATAATGCATTATTTGCGAAGGTGTTTTTATAAACATGATATTAATCCTTATCCAAATAAATACGTTATTCATCACAAGTATTTAATTTAAAACAAAATTGCCCTTTACATCATTCGATTTCAATGAATATCTTAGGAGATATCGCAGTTTTAAAATAACATCGCAGCAAAATAATGATCAAGTACTGCGCGCGCATTTATGATGTGCAAGGCAGTCATGTGGGGGAAGGGCGTGAATCGTGATATAAGATTGTAAGACCCAGTACTTTTACCTAACGTTTTAAAGTTCCACTCTTACTGATAAAAGCAAGATGTAGGTACCTAAAATAGCTCCTTAACGTACAGACGCCAGCACATCAAGCTACCCGAAACTGTCAAATTTTCCCAATCAACTTTGAACCTTATTCTTCAGTGATAAAGTTGAAAATCAATTAAATAAATTTGACAGATTGTAGTAGCTTGAAGTGCTGGCGTCTGTAAGTTTTTTTTTTAAATTTCGCCTTCTACGTAAACGAAGTCAAAGTCGAAGTTAGCGTTAGCCCAAAATAACTATTCCACGCGGACGAAGTCGCGGGCAGAAGCTAGTCATTTTATAAAAAGGCTTCGTCTTTATGGCGTATGTTGTCAGATACAAGTAAGCTAGTTGGCAAAGAGCACTGGTGGGCCAGAGGTAATCCCCGCGACTTACACCACTGCTCTGACGAAGGAAAAGATCGTGAGGAAACCGGCATGTCCTAGAACCAAAAAAAAAACAAAGAAAATGTGACATCTACCAACCCGCACTGGGCCCGCGTGGTGGATTACGGCCCACTCCCTCTCACCGAGAGGAGCTGTGTCCCAGCAGTGGGAACATTATAGGCTGATTATACAAGTACCTAAGCTAGTTGGAATTCGACCGAGAATTCAAGATAATACTTTATTATCTGCATGCTTATCAAAATGCATTAAGATTTTTAAATCCATGTTATTAGCAGTTTGATTAATTGGCTAATGGATTTAATAACTTTCCAATATTTAGTTCGTTTGGACGATAACCGAATTGTAAGAAGGTCGAATGAAATACGACTGGATTTAGGGATTTTCAGAACGAATAGCTACTGACGTCTTTGATGAAATGTCGGGTTGATCGATCTGCCAAAAGGTTATAATATATATCCGGGCTAAGTCCGGTTGGAGCCGTAGCGCGCACGAGGTATATTTGTATGCAAGGATTACACATTTGGAAAGACCTTCACAGGTGAGGGTCTCTGCCTCCTAAGTCACAGGAAGCCACATTTAGTTTAGTAGAGTATTTATATATTGGATGTTTGTACAATTGTGGTTGTGTATTTAGTCATTATGGATATTGTTAAAGGCTTTTTTTTTTGTAAAATAAATAATTATTATTTTTGTAATAGGTTAGTTTAAGTCGATTTGCAAAAACGTTTGGATTTGCAAGGACCGCCTGCACTTTACCTATAGATCTTCTTAAATTGGGATAAATTGGCCACGTTTGTCGGGTTCTCTTAATTAATGTTAATCTATGAAGGTCGAATTTTCAATGACGAATAAAATTGATAGAAGTTTACCTCATCGCAAAGTGTTAATATAGATCGGTACATATTTTAAAAGAACAGCTGTGGTAACAATGTCTTTCTTTATAGAAAATTTAATTTTACAACATACTAGCTTCTGCCGCTTCACTTATTCGCTTCTCTTCGCTTCGTTGAGAGGTGAAACACGTCGATTTCTTTCAGGGTTTTTTATGGCTCTTTAAGAATAGCTAAGCGGAACAGATTACTAAATATGTCCACGTCTATTGTATTTTTTGGACGGCGAGCTACCCATTGCTCACCGTCCGCAAGCCCGCACCTACGGTGGACGAGAATCGGCCTGCGATTCCCGACGCCCAGGGCGTCTCCTTCCTTGGGTACCCTTAGGTACTCGGTAAAACTGCGGGCAACACCTAGTTATCAATAAGTGTGAGGTACATTTCCTATTGTTTTGTCAACTAACATTATTCATACCCATTGCTTATAAATTTACACAATCTGCATAACAATAGGTAGGGCTATGCTGATGGATTTTTCACTTGAAAATCGTAATAAACTAAGATTGTTGATGGTATTTAAAATACGTCGGCCTGATGCAACCGACGTATTTTAAAGAATATCTGTGTTGCTCATTAACAGTTTTGTTATTAAAACAGTGCCTGTTGTATTAATTTGATGCTGAAAACGAACGGACTCTTTTTATCATCTTTCTTGGTTGGAATGACTTGTATTCTCAATATTTAAGTACAGATTTTTTGTATTGTTGGTCAAAGATCTCAGCACAGAACTGAAGAATAAGAAATGTTGCCATCCCAAATAAGACATGTTGCCACCCCAAATAAGACATGTTGCCACCTCAAATAAGACATGTTGCCACCTCAAATAAGACATGTTGCCACCCCAAATAAGACATGTTGATACCCCAAA
Organism: Agrochola lychnidis; assembly: GCA_963680765.1. Lineage (NCBI taxonomy): Eukaryota > Metazoa > Arthropoda > Insecta > Lepidoptera > Noctuidae > Agrochola > Agrochola lychnidis. Next base: position 7,063,335 of record OY796869.1, on the reverse strand, counting down.
TAAATTGGCATAAGGGCAAAAGAATGGTGATGGTCAAAGATCACAGAATTCATAGAGGTTTTAGTTTCAGTAAAATGTTGCCTGTAAGGCAATATTGGTTCTCTTACCCCTTCGTCTTTCCTTGCCTATCTTGAAACCAATAAGCTCAAAGATTATAACAATATTTTTCTCAGTTTGCACGTCCTTCACTACTTACCTTAATTGTTCAGGTCAATCAACAGACATCCCTAACTCACTACGCCTTACGAATCGCGCGACATGTGAGCAGTACGTTTTGCAATACGCCGGCACAGGGCGGAAGATTGCGGCGTACGCGCACCGCGATCATTTGCGAAACACTCGCTAATGTTGCACCGTAATATGTCTTGCATGACACCATCATTTTGTTACCATCATCGTGAGTCATACGTGTCTTCCTTGCTTTTTGTAAAGAGCCGACTTGCAAACTTGCAATATCAGAACGGCTGGTTCGATATTTTCGTCGGAGCGAATGCTGCTTGATCTTTGCAAGCCTACTTACTGGATTCTCTGATGCCAGTTGACTGCCTCATTAGTCGTTTTCACGATTGTTTTGCCGAAAAATAAGCCGCGATAGTCGAGCTGCCTGGAGTCTAGATTTGTGCCCGATTAAACCATTATCCGGGCGACCCTAATTATCATATAAGGGGCGCCTTCTATTACCTAGAACTGGCTAAATATGGTTCTACTAGACACTAGGCCTGACCCATCAGGATCTTTGTTCTACGTGAACATAAACCAACAACCTTATCGAATCCGATCAATGGCAAAGCCTTCACTTTACAAGGCAAGGTGAAGGCTGCTGGGTTATACCAACTTTTCGGACCTCTCCTGACCGTCGTTGTTCACATCCTCCTCCTTTTCCTTCAGCCTTCGCATTACTCGATGTAAAAATGTTTGGTTGTTTACTTTTCCTCCCTATTTCAATTCCAAACACAATAGTACACCAAACAAAGGCGTAGTAGTATACATATCACTAATAGTATTATCTATGTCACCTAAATATGCAGTACCTTGTAGTTCATTCGTCTTACTCAATTTCGAAACAATGGTCTATTAATTATGTATGAAAATTAAGTTCTCACTACTGATGTAATACTAATTTGTATCAGTAATTACACTACTTACTTACATACCAAGTGCCAGAAATACTAATGACATTCTTGTGATTGGCGAAATCCTGATGTTAGCTAACTGGGTTTCTCTAGGAGCTGGGGACGCCGAAAAGGTGGAAAAAACAATTGAAAGCTTGCGCAAACCTCAGTTATTAATGCTTCTAAAATCAACATGGTATATGTTTTCATTTCATTATAATTTCATTGCTGGCTTGATGCGACTTCTGCTGTCTGCATTGTTTCTTGAAATACCATGAATGACAACGAAAGCGCAATGTTTGGTCGCTTTCTTGTTGTGTATGCTTTTAGCATTAGCTTAATTTTAAGTTTAACAAGGCGTGTGCCCGATGGAATTTCCCATTGGCAAAAATGACAAACTTCTATACAAACTTTCGTTCCCTACTTAATCACTTGGGATTGATTCATTTTAAAAAATCCTGCCTCTTCGTTATGTAAAGGACTCTTGTGCCAAATTTCATGCTTCTAAGACCCAGCGCGCGGTTAAGTCTGTGCGTTTTCTATTTAAGATTTTATTACTAAGTAAGCAAGCAGTTCTTTTCTCAGCCATTTTACTTTTGGACGACTTCAAAAGACTACGAGAATTCATGCATGAATGCGTTGAGTGCACGCGCACTGGGTGTAAACATACAGCTGTTTACTTGTATGATAAATTGTTACGTGCACGCTCGTCAACAGTGTTGTTGTTATGTGCTACACTCGTATGTGTGGGTGCAATATCAGGTGATTTTACATTGACGCTTAGAATTTTAGTTTGTTTACCGATTTCTTCTGTCGTGCGATTTCTTTAGTCACCATTTTAAATAGCTCGTCGGTATTAACAAATACAATGACAGCACTGGGTGTCTATTAATTTTATAAAAGTAGGCACTATTAGAAGAAATTCGTACATTTAGGGAACTATTAGAAGAAATTCGTACATTTAGGGAACTTATTACATCGTTTGTGCTGTAATGTGCACATGCCATTTTCCTGTACGATGCTTTTCTTCGCTGCTTGTGAGAGATCTTCATCAGCTCCCTGTCTTTTTACCCGACTGTCCCTGAAGGAGGGTAATGTTTTTCCTAGTCTATGTGGGATCGGCGTGGCATGTCGTCTTCCATACTTCTCTTTTAACTCATCTCAATAGTTTCACACCCTTTGTCAAATCTATAATACAGTGTGAGTCTTCATAATGTGCACATATCGAAATGAGGGAGTCTATGCTTAATTTTATCGACGGAAAAAATGGTAATTTTTTTTTTTAGTTTAAAAAAAAAAAAAAAAAATTTACAAAAAAATTATTTTTAAAAAAATTTTTTTTTGCTCTCTTTTTATTATTATCTTATTTATAAATTTTACAATTAAAAATTGAAGAAAAAAATACAGATTTTTACTAAAAAAACATGTTTATTTTCAATTGAGGGTAGTTTTTTTCTCAATTTTAATTTTATGTGGACGGCTACTTACTTTCAATCATTATGGAGTTTGTTTCATCGCGATAGCTGATTCAGTTTAAAAGTTACACAGTTTTGTTACAATTTTTTTTTTAATTTCATAAAAAGTATAAAAAACAATATTTAGATTTTTTAAATATTTTTTCTGTCGTTAAAATTAAGCATAGATTTCCTCATTTCGATATGTGCACATTATGAAGACTCACACTGTATAATAAAGAGGTAAAATTTGTGGTTTTGTATGTAGCGGGTAATCCACGGAACTACTAATCCATTTCCGAAAATTCTTTCAACAATAGGAAGCTACAGTATAAGCGAGTGTCTTAAGATTATATTTTATGTTAAAAAACTTTTATACAAAAAATACAGCCGACTTCCAAACTACAAAGTGAAAAATAACTTTAATTTCGGAAGTCGGTGTCTTTGGATCAGTATTTTAGTTTTTTGACACCGTATTTTTTGTAAAAAGTTTTTTTTTTCTCTTATTAGTTGGTTGGGTTGGTTTGTAATTTATCTAAGTTACAATAACCCAATGTCAACTGCTCATCAAAAATACCCAAATCGTTATAGATGTACCTATAATATTTGAAGAGTTCCTTCGATTTCTCCAAGATTCCACCATCAGATCGGATTTTTTGTCATCATTTGCTGTTACCCATATTTGCAAATAAAATTGTCTTTATCTTTATGAACTTATGAATGATGAATTGATGATGCATCCCAGCAGTTGTGAGTTTATAAAGATCAGACATATATACGCAGTACATATTCACACTAAAAATATTATGTTCTGACAAAATTCCGCGGAAAAAAGTTAAAAATATCGTTTAGACGTCATCGCGCATAGACATTACGAAATATCTTTTGTAGACAAGTTATTTTTAAATTGTTCTCAGACTGGCCATTAACTGCTGAGACTGATCTGTTTATTTCTTCCTTTGAATATTATTCCCTCCCTAGTTGCTTCTGCACTGGTGACTGAAAACTTGTGTGGAAATTGGTTGTCATGCACCGTCCGTGTGGTGCCGGACTTAAAGAATAGCACTACCCTATTTCTTCCCATGGGTGTCGTAAAAGGCGACTAAGGGACTTACTAGAGAATGGGCAGCAGCGTTCTCTATGCATTTCTAACACCATACTGCGATCGCCAACCCGCCTGCCAAGCGTGGCGATTATGGCATACCCCCCCCCAAAAATGAAAAGCACCAAAAAGAAACGGCCCCTAGTGCCCGGCGGCCCACCGGCCCTTGGCTACGGTAGCGGTCAAGGCCACGGTGAGGCAAGGGGTGCGAAGAATCCCCGGAAGAGATCCGGCTACCATAACCACCGGAAACTGGACCTGGCAACATACAACACGCGTACACTCCGGACCGACGAAAAGATCATCGAACTCGAGGAAGAATTGAGCAAGTTACGATGGGGTATAGTAGGGCTATCTGAAGTCCGAAGAGAGGGCGAGGACTCGATAATCCTCAAATCCGGGAACTTGCTCTATTTCCGGGAGGGCGACCAGCAGTCCCAAGGTGGTGTCGGGTTTATCGTCCATAAGTCCCTTGTGAGCAACGTGGTGAAGATCGAGAGTGTGTCGACCAGGGTGGCGTACCTTATACTCAGAATATCCGCAAGATATTCGCTGAAGGTCGTACAGGTTTACGCCCCGACCTCGTCACACCCCGACGATGAGGTGGAGACCATGTATGAGGATATTTCCAGAGCCATGCATGGCTCTAAAACTCACTTCACCGTTGTCATGGGGGACTTCAACGCGAAACTGGGCAAACGAAACGATGATGAGCTGCGAGTGGGGCAATTTGGAGTTGGACGTCGAAACCACAGGGGTCACCTACTGGCCAGTTTTATGGAGAAGGAAGGCCTCTTTATGATGAATTCCTTCTTCAGAAAACGTGAGCACAGAAAGTGGACCTGGCAGAGCCCTGATGGTGCAACAAAAAATGAGATTGACTTCATTATGTCGACGAAGAGGCAAGTATTCAATGATGTCTCTGTGATCAACGCGGTGAAAACCGGAAGTGATCACCGTATGGTAAGAGGCACATTGAACTTGAATATCAAGCTGGAAAGATCTCGACTGATGAAGTCTACGCTCCGCCCAGCACCGATCCAAGTCCAAAACCCCGAGAGCTTTCAGCTCGAACTTCAGAATCGTTTCGAGTGCCTAGGGAGCTCCGTGGACGATTATAACGATGGGTTCGTGGAAACTGTCCATACGGTCGGGTCCAAGTTTTTCAAGACCCGTCGTACAAATCGAAACAAGAGGCTCTCTGATGCTACTTTACAGCTCATGGAGGAGAGGCGCGAGATGATTCTGCAGTCTTCAGACGATGCGCTTAAATACCGGCGGCTCAATAGACAGATCTCTAAGTCCTTGAAAAGCGACCTTCGACTTTATAATACGAACCGTATTAAGGACGCAATAGAGCAGAATAAGGGCTCCAAGGTATTTGCTAGAGATCTGTCTATTGGACAGAGCCAGCTTGCGAAACTGAAGACCAATAATGGCAGAATCGTATCCGCCAAACCTGAGCTGTTGAGAGAGATCGAGAGTTTCTATGGACAGTTATACACGTCAACCAGTAACCCCGTTACGAATCTAGCAAACGACCCAAGAGCTAGATTGACCCGACACTATACCGAAGACATCCCGGACGTCAGCTTGTACGAGATTAGGATGGCTCTGAAGCAACTTAAAAACAACAAGGCGCCGGGTGATGACGGAATTACGGCTGAACTCCTGAAGGCCGGGGGAAAACCTGTTCTTAAGGCCCTCCAGAAGCTTTTCGATTCCGTCATACTCGAGGGTCAAACGCCACAGGCATGGAACAGAGGTGTGGTGGTACTCTTCTTTAAAAAGGGCGACAATGCCCTGCTTAAGAATTATAGGCCCATCACACTTCTGAGCCATGTCTACAAGCTGTTTTCAAGAGTTATCACGAACCGTCTCGCGCGCAGGTTTGACGACTTCCAGCCTCCCGAACAAGCCGGATTCCGTAAAGGCTTTAGCACCGTAGACCACATACATACGCTGCGGCAGGTTATACAGAAGACCGAAGAGTATAACCAGCCTCTCTGCTTAGCGTTTGTGGACTACGAGAAAGCCTTCGATTCGATCGAGACATGGGCTGTGCTGCAGTCTCTTCAACGGTGCCAGATCGACTATCGGTACATCGAGGTGCTAAAGTGTTTGTACAAAAACGCCACTATGTCAGTTCGACTCCAGGACCAGACCTCGAAACCTATCCTTCTGCAGCGAGGTGTGAGACAGGGAGACGTTATCTCTCCGAAACTGTTCACCGCTGCACTGGAGGATGTCTTCAAGGTTCTGGATTGGAAAGGGCTAGGCATCAACATCAATGGCGAGTATATCACTAACCTTCGGTTTGCCGACGACATAGTTATCATGGCTGAGACCATGGAGAAACTCAGTACAATGCTCGATGACCTCAGTAGAGCCTCCGAAAGAGTGGGTCTTAAAATGAACATGGACAAGACAAAAGTCATGTCAAATGCCCATGTGACACCCACTCCCATGAAGATCGGAGACGCTACGCTCGAAGTTGTGGACGAGTATGTTTACCTAGGACAAATTGTCCAGCTAGGCAGGTCCAACTTCGAGAAAGAGGTCAATCGTCGAATCCGACTCGGCTGGGCAGCGTTCGGGAAGCTACGCAATATCTTTTCGTCCCACATACCACAGTGTCTCAAGACGAAAGTCTTTGACCAGTGCGTGTTGCCAGTGATGACCTATGGTACTGAAACGTGGTCGCTCACAATGGGCCTTATCAGAAGGCTAAAAGTCACCCAAAGGGCAATGGAGAGGGCTATGCTTGGAGTTTCCCTACGTGATCGAATCAGAAATGAAGAGATCCGCAGGAGAACCAAGGTAACCGACATAGCCCGAAGAATTGCCAAACTTAAGTGGCAATGGGCAGGGCACATTGCTCGCAGAACGGATGGCCGATGGGGTCGAAAGGTTCTGGAGTGGCGACCACGTACCGGAAGACGTAGCGTTGGAAGGCCTCCCACAAGATGGACCGATGACCTTGTGAAGGCCGCAGGAATCCGCTGGATGCGGAAAGCACAGAATCGGTCGAAGTGGCGGTGCTTGGGGGAGGCCTATGTCCAGCAGTGGACGTCTTTCGGCTGAAATGAATGAATGAATGAATGAATGCACGCGTAGCATGACCACCGTAGAAACGAGTTTTGTCGACAGAAGAATAGACAAAAATGACGTTCCGTGTAGACAGGACGGCAGGAAAGTAGAAACACTCAACTGCACTTTTTATGAAATTCACTCTTTTCATAATTCGATTCAGAATTCTTTGTTTTGTCATAGGATTTTTTTTTTCTGTTTGATTCTCAATTTTTCTTGATATTAAGTCACGTCAACTACAAAAAAAAATCAAAGTGTCGAAGTATCGTATACTGGAAGAAAAAAAAATAACAGTAATATTGAATTTAACCATTTCCATGGTAATTTTTTTTACAAGGGCACTTTATGAAACGTCAGAAGCTAGGTGCACGGTTCCAATCGGTCGTTTCCTATGGAGAAGAGCCGGCAAGAAACTCCACGGTTACTCTTTTAAAAATAATTGGCTTTTACAATACTTTCATATAACAATGTTTCTAGGTATGGGAGGACAGTGTAGGTCTTTCAATCATCATCATTTCAGCCGAAAGACGCCCACTGCTGGACATAGGCCTCCCCCAAGCACCGCCACTTCGACCGATTCTGTGCTTTCCGCATCCAGTGGATTCCTGCGGCCTTCACAAGGTCATCGGTCCATCTTGTGGGAGACCTTCCAACGCTACGTCTTCCGGTACGTGGTCGCCACTCCAGAACCTTTCGACCCCATCGGCCATCCGTTCTGCGAGCAATGTGCCCTGCCCATTGCCACTTAAGTTTGGCAATTCTTCGGGCTATGTCAGTTACCTTGGTTGTCCTGCGGATCTCTTCATTTCTGATTCGATCATGTAGGGAAACTCCAAGCATAGCCCTCTCCTCTCTAGGTCTTTCAATAACTACCAGCACCCTAATTGCGTAATACAACACAATCACAATTTGTTTCGATTTGAAACAGATTTCTAATCCATTGCTTCATAAGTTGGAAAAAAATATCTATTCAACAACGTAAATAACGCAATGAATGTTGTTGAAAGGTCAAAATGAAACAAAGGACTATGGGCGGAATCGTCCCCACCCATCAACAAAAATGAAATGTAGCTCAATTGATAGATCTTGGTAAGATGATATTTTTTTACTATGGTGACATTGCCCAAATGCATGGGGTTCTCATGGTATCTTACGTTTAAACAAATATCTCGTTGACGTATTATTGATGTATGGGCTCCGTCCCCACCTACCAACAAATATGGAACTGATACCTATGTGTTCCTAAAGTGCTCCCTATTTGATTAAAATCCTTTGTTTTAGATAAATCAGTGGGAATATTAATAAAAAAAAAAACAATTTGTAATTATTAATTAACGTATATTTTTACGTTACATTTGTAAGTTATTTTAACATTATGGTTATATTACTGTACAAAATATGATGGAGTAATTAAACAAAATATATAAAATGTATTTCAACTGGTAGTTATCCATTATAAGTTTAGTTTTTATACAATGTGTCCGGACATGGACTAGCGATATTTTAAATGCTTAAATATAAACTATTTAAAAGTACAATTACACTCTAAGCTTGGGTCCAATACACTTCCCCGCTATGTGGCAGCCATTTTGTTTTATTGAAATATTCTCATGCGAGTACAAAAAAAATCATATCTCTCAAAGTTTTAGTCACACTGAGATAAAAATAGGCTTATTTGAAAGGCAATAATATTGTCTACCATCTGCATTACAAAAAAATGTATTTACAACACCAAAACTTTAGAAAAAAAAAATGTGAAAGTGGAAAAAAAATACAAAAATTATGCAATTCAACCAATAATTGTTAATGACCACAAAAACGGGGAAGTGTATTCGACCCAAGCCTAAGAGTGTATTTGTACTTTAAAATAGTTTATATTTAAGTATTTAGAATATCGCTAGTCCATGTCCAGACACACTGTATATAATGGATATTTTATATTCTTACAATACTCATAGTAGGCAAATAAAAATAGTGAAGGCATGTTTTACAATCGCTGAGTAAAGTTCTAAATAAGCTACTTAGAACTTATCTCATATTAAGATTATCTTTTCTAATGGATATCATTATGACATAATATTATAATATGATATAATATGATAATATTATATAATATTATAATATGACATAATATTATATTATGGTACATTTAATTTTTATATTTTTCAATAATGATTTTTACTCGTCAATTATAATGCTGTCTAACAGATGCGCTGGCAGATTAAAATCTGAGTGACGACCTATTCCCATGTACCATATAATGGATATGATATGAGCACAACTTCCTACAGTGCGACTGCCCGTCAAGCAAGTACAGTAATAGTGTACAATAGCATGTCTATCAGTAATATTCCCATCAATTAGCACATACGATTAATATATACGCGATCTAACATGTCTAGATTGTATTCGCGCTCTTATCAGCCACGCATTATTTATCATTATATTGCATCTTGGCAAGTCATTCAATGCATTTTCGCGATATAATTCAATAATGTATAATCCATTTCGAAAATGTTCTGCACAGTAAGACTTAGCGAGTTTTAAATGATAAGTGCCTAATGCTATTAAAATGACGTCATCTTCGCTTAATCTCGGAAAGTCTTCGAAGTGAGGCATTTGTGCTTCCATGGCCATAAAAGTCACTCTCTGTCGATTGAGATTTTTCATTTCTACGTAATCACGTAACAGATTAGGCGTGTTGATTTTATCGTATATGATATTCAGTATTTCTGAGGCAAGCCTGGTGTCAGTAGCAACGCGATAATATGCATTTATGATCGCTGCAGCGATTCTACAATCAACGAACATATTCGGTAAAGCTCTGTTAAAATATGACTGCCTTAAAAGTTTAAACCTATTTTTAAACTTTCCGTTCACAGCCTCTACCACCCACCGGCATATCGTTACTAACCGCGACTTATTTGCCTGTTCAGTGGTGAGTTGGGTAGCATGTCTGTCTTTTGTTCGAGGTATGTGAACCTCATAGCCAAGCGACTGGATGTCATAAATGCTGTCTCTGAACCCTCTGTCTAATATAAATACATCTCTTCTGTGTATGAGCCAATGCAATAAATGTTCGGCTTGGTTCATTATATTACGCATAATCGTCGCATCCGATGTCACAGCAGGATATGGCCCTAAAACGTCGATTATATAGCCATCGCTGGTTACTAACAAAAAAGGCTTTAATAAGTTCCTGAACTTGTGCAGACTATAACTTTTGCGTTGAAACAAAAAGTTCGAACTTTTTTCTACATAAATATATGTTCCGTCTGCTATTAAAATCAAAATAGTGTTTTCCTCATTCCCATAAATAGCTTTTGGTATCATTAGATTTATTTCGAGAAGATCTCTTCTAGAAACATGGGCTATTCCAAGATGGTTTGGAACAAAATCTTGGGTTAGACATTCTCTGGCCATTTTTAATTTTCTTTCGAGCTCTCTGCGTGATGTTTTAAAGAGCATCGCCAGTCTCTCGTTAGGTTCACCAGTTCTCAGTTTAGTTACGTATACACCTAGAACTGTACGTGGATGACGGGCCCTTTCTGATAGACTCGGTGTTTCCGCCAAGATAGTATCGAACTGTTCTAATATCAAACCGGTCCAAAAATGTAATTCCTGTGCATTAAGTTCAGATTCAAAATCCAAACTAGGGGCATTGTTAATGGCATTTACCAACATGTTTGTCAAGTCCGAAAAAAAAGAAGAATTGAAATAGGACGTAACGTTGATGTTGTCTAATATTTCGTCGATGTTTGTGTTGCTTAAATGATCATGGCATAATCGTGCACTCGGTGGAATATACAGGCGATAGTTACATACCAAATACACTTTCATTGAAGGTGGGATTCGCCTAAGGTTTTCGTTTGTGCACTGTCTGTAACAGCAGCTACGAGAAGAATTTGATGCCCTCACATAATCTCGAACGTAAAAGTCCTGTTCTTGATCTGCTCCATCATCGTTCAACATCTGATCTTGATCATCAACATCATGATGATCTTCCACAACGATATTTTGTACATTGACATCATCTGCGTTTCTTTGATCTTCTGGACCTGGGACGTCATTGTCTGCATTTCCGATGCGACCTTGTCGCGTAGCATTGCTAGCTCTTTGCCAGCATCTATGGCACACTGCCATAGTGTTATTGAATACAACCTGGAACAAAAATAAAAATTGATGAGTATTAGAATCTGCCTTCTGAACCAAGGGTCGCGGAGTCAAGTCTCGTAGGGCACAAGTATTCGTGTATTGAATATGACGTGTTTAGTATTAACAGTAGTTAATACATAACACGTCATAAAAAAAAAAAAAAAATTTTACCTTTTAATGCAATTTTTATTATTGAAAATGAAGTACATATTAGAAAAAAACGACCCGTATTACTACTAGCTCTGATGGGTCTCGAATTCACGACCTTTCACTGCCCGGATCTATTTGTAATATGGGTCGATTTTTTCTAATACTTCATTAGAAGGTGGGCGTTAGCGGCTGTAACACAGTTATATAACTTTGCAGCCCCTACCGTGCATATATTTTTTGTACTGTGTGTTTTTATTTAAATAAAGAATTTATTATTTAGTATTGTTTTCTATATATATTCAAATAATATGTATTAATGTGAGTGTTTCGTTACATAGTATAATACTCATAGTACAAGCTCTGTTTAGTTTGGGGCTAGATAAATAGGTGTAAGTGTTCGCCGAAAGTGTAGTCCCAAGTATAAAATGGCAACCAATGTACATATTGTAGGTGTGGCACAGGAGGGTCTACATTATTATAAATATTTTGCAGTGAAAAACACTTATTAGTTAGAATTAAGTACATATTAGTTATATTTATTATTTAAATATATAATAAAAGATGTTATTTACCTGTATCAGCGCATTTTGTGAAATATGGTTAACTAATTCAGGTTCACTTTCAATTAACGCCTCTTGTAGAATGTGTCGCCTTTGTCGCAAAACAGATCGCGGACACATAATACACCGCCGTCCAGTTTCCATAATACACAGTATCCAATCCAGTTATCACAAAGTCCTTTATCGTGCCAGGGTCAATCGAAAAGCTATTAATCAGTCCAGTAAACAAAAAGGGGTCGTAGTTGTAAAGTAAATACTGATAACATAGAAATAAATAACACGTGAACGTACACTGCAGCGAACTGACTGTGACTAAGGTTCGGGCGACTACCTGCGCAAGAGCGTGGGTTGGGGAGCGGGTCCCCCCGCTCCCCCTCCCCCTCCCGGGGGTTGTTTTATTACCGGTTATCTTTATGTGCATGCGCCGCCCGCCGCTGTGCACTAATGAATAGATAAATGAATAAGTATTTTGGAATTATTCACCAATAATACGTAAACGAAATATTTGTTTAAACGTAAGATACCATGAGAACCCCATGCATTTGGGCAATGTCGCCATAGTAAAAAAATATCATCTTGCAAAGACCTATCAATTGAGCTACATTTCATTTCTGTTGATGGGTGGGGACGGAGCCCATACATTTTTGCCCATCCCCCTTTCGCGAAATTGTTTACGAAAATGAGTTACGCAATTAGGGTACAGGTAGTTAACAAAATAGAAAATGGTCAACAGAGCTACAGTTCATTAAGCCAACTGCGTTCTCATTCACAAAATAGAAAAGAATCTATACAAAAGATAAATAAATTTAAAAAATAAAAACCTATTTTAATTAAACGCAATTACATGATTGCTATTACAACTGTAATTTTTCGTTTCTAGTCATTTTTCGTCTTTCAACACACTCCATCCTACTTTTCTTTCGTCTGTCTCCTTTATTATTTCCATTCACATTCGACATTAAATTATTATTCTGTAGGTATTATGAACATTAAGTAAATAATACAATGTCATATTTAAATTCGTTTTACCTACATTATTGCACGCGGCCTTTGAACCCAACCTTTGTAAAAGATGTGGTAAAAAGGAAAATGTAAACATGTTCTGTTTATTAAAATTATTATGTAGTCAAATAGAATGTGAAAAAAAAACTCACTTTTTGTCACGATAATCTTGCCAGAAATCTAGAATATCTTGGTGACAAGTGTGACAACTGACACCTGATGATTCACTGTCAAACGTTTTCGTGCAATAGTTGGCCTAAAAAGTGGTATAATCCAGTCCATATTATAGACTAGCGGACGTCACGCGGTTTCACCCGCGTAGATCCCGTTCCCGTGGGAGTACGGGGATAAAATGTAGCCTATGTTACTCGCTGATAATGTAGCTATTCATTGCTGAAAGAATTTTTCAAATCGGTCCAGTAGTTTTTAAGTTTATTCCTCACATACAAAAATACAAATCTTTCCTCTGTATAATATTAGTATAGATTAGTATTAGTATATTAGTATTAGTATATTAGTATTAGTATATTAATATTAGTATATTAGTATTAGTATATTAGTATAGATTGATCTGCGAGTATATCTTGCCAGCTAGATGATACCCCATACTTTCAGCAAAAAACCAGGCCCCCTTTAATTTTTATTGTTTGTTATTTATAGCGGCAATAGAAATACACAATCTGTGAAAATTTCAACTGTCCACCTATTACGGTTCATGAGATATCAGCCCGCTAACAGACAGACGGACGGACGCGGAGGCTTAGTAATACGGTACCGTTTGGCACCCTTCGGGCGGCTTCGGGTAAGCAACCCTAAAAAACTATAAAGAATAGCTCATGCTGTGGTAAAAATATATGCCTATCAGGGCTCGTATTACCCAGTAACTGGGAGAGGTCAGATAGGTAGTCGGTCCATGTAAAATACTGGTACTCAGCTGCACCGTTAGACTGAAAGCCGACCCCAACATAGTTATGAAAAGACAGGGAGCTGATGAGGTGATAGCAGGCTGCCTGCCCAGGGTACGCCGGACGTTCATTTACGTATTGCTCATGGGGGCTATTTCAATGCACCAAACCACAGTATAAATAAGTAACAGTAAACGACACGCGCTTCGAAATCTTAGTGTATCAACACGCGACAGTCTCGAGTGCGCGGCAGTTACGCACGGACGCGGATGGTTTATCTACCGAGCGGCCGCGGCCGTAGGTAATTATTTCAAAGTCACTGTCGAGACATAATACTGTTACTCTATTATACTGTGACTAAAAACAACACTAAAATATGATATCAAAACTTGCTTTTGCAAGCAGTGCAGTTGCAGCCGTGACCTGCCAAGATAAACCAAGTAACCTGTAAACATTGAGTCAGTGGAAGTGATGAAATATTACTGCCAATGTGTAAAGTAGATAAGTAAAGCAGTTTATCTCACAATATCTAAACACATTCGATCAGATGGTAAATTATCTTTCAGCATGAACATGAACTATTTGATTGTTTGTTGTTATACAGTTTCTGTTGCGCCGAATTGAACTTTAAAATTACTACTAATAAAGACTATAGGAAAATTGGGAATTGATGAACTGTATGAAAGGGTGAACTGAAAACATAAAAAAAAAGCGGCCAAGTGCGAGTCGTACTCGCCCATGAAGGGTTCCGTAGCAGCAAGTAACATTGAATGAAAGGTAAATTGCGGTTTACGATTTATGACGTATTAAAAAAGAACTACTTGCTAGATCTCGTTCAAACCAATTTTCGGTGGAAGTTTACATGGTAATGTACATCATATTTTTTTTTTAGTTTTATCATTCTCTTATTTTAGAAGTTACTGGGGGGGGGGGGGACACATTTTACCACTTTGGAAGTGTCTCTCGCGCAAACTATTCAGTTTAGAAAAAAATTATATTAGAAACCTCAATATCATTTTTGAAGACCTATCCATAGATACCCCACACGTATGGGATTGATGAAAAAAATTTTTTTGAGTTTCAGTTCTAAGTATGGGGAACTCCAAAATTATTTGTTTTTTTTTCTATTTTTGTGTAAAAATCTTAATGCGGTTCACAGAATACATCTACTTACCAAGTTTCAACAGCATAGCTCTTATAGTTTCGGAAAAAAGTGGCTGTGACATACGGACGGACAGACAGACAGACATGACGAATCTATAAGGGTTCCGTTTTTTGCCATTTGGCAACGGAACCCTAAAAAATAGAAAGAGACAAGAAAAGACTGTAGCGACCGAAAGTAAACTTGGGACAAGGACAAGAGGCTTCATGAATCAGGAATCTCGCGCACTAGACTCGAAAGTGCTAGACGGCCACGACTACAACGAAGTAAACTATAGAAACCGATACGAATCGCGCACTTGGTCGCAACGGCTAACTGGCCAACTAGCCGTAGATCGGGCCACGAATCACGACTGGCCGGAGTCGTGGCCGTCCAGTGCGCGAGATCCCTCAAAGAGAACAAAAAGGGATAAACAAGTAAGTATATTGTACAAACATTAATTGAGAATACTAAATATTAGAGACCGGATTATATGCATTTGCATATTTAAGCCATCCTCAGCGGCAATAGCATATTTTACCTTTTTTTTTTGGGTGGGAATTCATCAAATAACTTCTCCCGCTCTGGGCGGAGCGGGAGGGCGTGTCAGACTCTTACTGACTAAAACCCACCCGTGTTCCTTCAGTTGCCGTGTTGCCAGGGGGGCCACGATTTCCCTATCGGTTTTCTTCGAACCCCGGCAGGCATCGGCCCTAGCGGACCCCGTCAATTCTGCTGACATCTCTTTGAGGCGCGCGTGGAACACAACGCGCCGTCGACCCGGGCTTGGTCCTTATCCGACGGCGAGCTACTCATTGCTCACCATCCGCAAGCCCGCGCCTACGGTGACCAGAAATCTGCCTGTGATTCCCGACGCCCAGGGCGTCTCCTCCTGCGGCGGTTAGGGGCGCGCGGGCGCGAAATTTGCCTCTCCCTTACGCATTCCGCCTCCTCCTTCGCGAGCATTACTGCTTCGCAGAAGGAGGTAACGGCTTCCCGTTTCCTCTCGCTCCGTACCATGGCCCGAACCAGTGCCGGATGCGAGAGATCACCGCCACCGATCGGCTCCACGAGGACACGGCGATGCTCCGCCCAAGCCGGGCAAACCTCCATGTATGCTCCACCGTGTCCTCCGGGCGATCCACACAATGACGACACCCGGGCGTTTCCTCCCGCTTTATCCTGAACAGGAACCTCCCGAAACAGCCGTGTCCGCTGTGGACCTGCGTCAGGCGGAATGTGAGGCCGCCGTGGCGCCTCTCTAGCCCCTCCTCATTGTGGCGTGCCCAGCGCTGGGTTGCGACAATCGCACTCTCCATGCCGCCATGAGTTCCCGCCGGAACTCTGTCCGCTGTGCCGCGATTTCTTGCGGCATCGGAGTTAAGCCCCGGCGTTTTGAGTGCACTGACCCTGCGTTCCAAAATGCGTTAAAAGTGATAATATCGCGAATCCGACCAAATTTAATAGTCGTAAAATATAAGGGCTAATGACTAATGAGTAATAATTGTGACTTTGGTCGGATTCGATTAACACTTTTATCGCGTTTCGGAACGCAGGGTCAGTAGCCGCGAGCATCTTTTGTTTTGGCAGTTACGATAACAAAATTAAAGAGACAGAAGAGCGTCGCGCTCGCATACTGCAAAGTCGTCCCACCTATTACGCATATAAATTTTGTTTTTCTTTAAGATTCTTTGTTTGGATTCCTAAAATTTATCATTTAATTTCGCATATTCTGCCAATTTTCGTGCATATTTTAAGCATTTTTCATGTATATTTACCTGCATATAACAAGCTTTTTATGTTGCATACAGGGTATGGAATAACTGATTTTTTTTAAATAACCGACGAAAAATTTCAACGCAGAGGGTTCAGAATCATGTACTGAATCCATGGTTTCAGTTTTCGCGTCGATGTCCCTGCCACCCCGTATAATCCGGTCTCTACTAATTATAGTTCTCTAATAACTGCGTACCTAAATGCCGATTACCAAAAAGTAATGTTTTTAATCTTGTAGCACTTTAGATTAGAACTAATATTGCACGCAATATTTATGGCCTCATGTAGGTACGTGGGATTGCGCCGTGGTCTGATACTATAATATCTCCTATTTATTTGGAAATTATAAGAATATTAATGAAATGCCGAAACGTTATAGTTCGAAGATGCACGAAATCAGCATTTTTATCCTGGCATAAGTTCATTTCGAGATAGGTATAATTGCAATATGTACCAAACTATCCTGTTTACATATCCACTTCATTATTTCCCTGTACTTCCTCCCTTTTCCATCCATTTACTCCAATACCAGTCTAGATAATCAAACTGGCTTTGTACGTGTTGGCCATTCCATGTTTCAATCAATCAATCAAATAATTTTATTTTCAGATCATACAATCCAATTTGTTAGTAATTACATACATACGCATCTTAAACACTAGTGTTAATACATAATCATATTTGGCAAATTATGGTCATAATTTCTAGTAATGTCAAAACAATCTATAATAATGTCAAAATCATAACTAAAATGTCTTTGCCGTCACCACATGACGCTGGCAGAATAGTCGCCATCGGCTCAGTTGCCAAAGAAGAAAAAAAAATCGTGAATGTCAAAAATGACAAAATCACCATTAACAATTTCAAAATCACTAATAAGACAACCAAATATGCAATAATTAATTAAACATTATTTCAAGGCACGATTTGACGGTAATACCTGTGTCCCGGTCCAGTGCCTCAGTATTAGACCTTCTGCCCAATCGGCCCCAGTGACCAAGAGGCTATTGGCATTGCCCCGCACCAGCCGCATCAGGGAGGCGACACGCTTTCACATGATTGCATATAAGTCGTCCATATGTGCCTCTCCGATCATCCCTGATGCACAACAGTGTCGTGGCAACCCCAACAGCGCCCTGTATACGTTGTTGTTTCTCCATGTGTGTGATCAACGGACCACCCTCATTCTCCTGTACTTATCCTAATTTGTTTGGGGTCAGTACATCATATATTATGTCTTCATCTTCCCTACATCGCTATCACCCGTCATCTCAGTATTCACCGTCTTTCTGACCAAATCATCGTTCATGTAGAATCTTTCTTATATCTTCTTCTTCCCAGCTAAAGGCACTAGGAAGTGGTGAAGGGTGGGCGTTTTGGGGGACTGTCTTATGTAATTTTGACGTTCGAAAAGTGCTGATTCTCAGCCTAGTTTGAATAAATGACTTTTGAATTATAGATTTTTTTTTCGTCTTCATCTTGTAATTCGTGCTCAAATTTTCCATCCAGTCAGTGTTACTTTATCCAAAGAATGGCAGAGATTAGCCTATATTCTAATGCTATCTTGATGTTAATTTTACACAAGATGTCTACCTGCTGAGACGGTTAATACAAGTGTAAGTACTTACAGTTAATTAGTACGCAGTGTGCGAACACTCGTACTATTTTGGAAGTTCGGAATGCTCGACCGGTCTTGAGCGTTAGTTCGGTCGACTCAATGTCGTACCTATCGGGTCCAAAGTCCGTCCAATTATCAAATCTAAATAACAATTCTATTAATTGTTAATGCTATAAATGTGTTCACTGGGGTTAATGTCAGTTGCTCTTCAATATTGATATGCTATACTCGTATGCAGCAAAAGGATCTGAAAGTAAGAAAATTCCAATTATTTTGTTCAAAATTATATTTGTTTCCCGATGATTATACCTCCGACAATCAGGTATATCGACATCGGGAAGCATAATTAAAGTTTACCTTTAATTAACCTTTTTAGCAACCGAGAATAATGTACAATGACCGGCATTACCAGTTTCCCTATCTTATCAAAACTTTACCCTTTTATAGCCAGCGTAGGTACAAAGAAAGCTAAGTCTCGTGCAAATCCGCACGTTGACCGTTGTGTGTCCAAACAAGCACGATTGACGTCAACTAATCTACGTTTATCTAGAAATTGTTTATGTTATTAATAAAATTATTCCTATTTATCACATGTCAGTCTCCGATAATTCTGTTAATCGTACTTGATCCCCTAGAGACAGAATGATAGCCTAGTAGGATCAAGATAAAAAGAAAATAATAATTGTTATGCCGGGTAAATTTTCAACCAGTGCGAAAAAAAATCAGCTGTTCCCTACATTTTGAAGAGTTATGCAAACATAATGTAGGGGAAAGCAATTTTTTTTTCGCGACTTCAGTTTGGTCCTATAGTAAAAGTTGTACATAATGATGAGTAAAGTGTTTAGTTTGCGCACTGGTTAAAAAAAAAAACCTGTATTTTGAGATGGACGTTGGACTTTAAAACTGGACATTTCAAATTCAACATAATAGTTTACGTAATATTAAAACTCATAAATTATATTTAAAGAGATTTCGGTTAAATCTACCTAACCTGATGCAGTGTAGGACTCTGATACACAATACGACGTGACAAAGATAAACATAGATGTCACCAGACTGACGAGGTCAATAATTTCTTGGGAACCCTGTGTTTTCTTTAGAGATCTAGGAAGGATCTGGCGTAAGTAGGCGGTTACGCCATATCCTCCCTAGGTTTCCATGAATGCTTAGTATTGGACTGTATCAGACTAATCTGACTGTGTAAAAAACTTTTTACAAAAAAAAAACAACCGACTTCAAAAAAAACACTACAAAGTGAAAAATAACTTTAATTTCGGAAGTCGGTGTCTTTGGTTTTGAATTTTCGTTCTTTGTCACCGACTTCCGAAATTAAAGTTATTTTTCACTTTGTAGTGTTTTTTTTGAAGTCGGTTGTTTTTTTTTTTGTAAAAAGTTTTTATTTTTCACTTTTTAGTTGTGATACCTACCCCACACAAATTCGAATACCACTACCTGCTATGTAAATAACAGTGACAGGAAGTTATCATAATATCATCCACATACTAAGCGAGGTAAAAATACGTATTATTGAAGCTAACTCAAAAACTACCCAAGTAAAGTTAATAAAATTTATATGGGACCACCTCTGAAGTATGATCTACCAAACAAAAATATAATCATCAAAATCAATTCATAATTGACAGAGTAATCGCGTAACAAACATACAAAAAAAAAAAACCGGCCAAGCGCGAGTCGTACTCGCCCATGAAGGGTTCCGTAGCAGCAAGTAACATTGAATGAAAGGTAAATTGCGGTTTACGATTTATGACGTATTAAAAAAAAACTACTTGTTAGATCTCGTTCAAACCAATTTTCGGTGGAAGTTTACATGGTAATGTACATCATATATTTTTTTTAGTTTTATCATTCTCTTATTTTAGAAGTTACAGGGGGGGGGACACACATTTTACCACTTTGGAAGTGTCTCTCGCGCAAACTATTCAGTTTAGAAAAAAATGATATTAGAAACCTCAATATCATTTTTAAAGACCTATCCATAGATACCCCACACGTATGGGAATGATGAAAAAAATTTTTTTGAGTTTCAGTTCTAAGTATGGGGAACTCCAAAATTATTTGTTTTTTTTTCTATTTTTATATAAAAATCTTAATGCGGTTCACAGAATACATCTACTTACCAAGTTTCAACAGCGTAGCTCTTATAGTTTCGGAAAAAAGTGGCTGTGACATACGGACGGACAGACAGACAGACAGACAGACAGACAGACATGACGAATCTATAAGGGTTCCGTTTTTTGCCATTTGGCAACGGAACCCTAAAAAGACAACTTACAGTCGAATTGAGAACCTCCCCCTTTTGGAAGTCGGTTAAAAAACAAGTTCTGTTAGCGGCACATTTTTGTTCAAATATCAAGTGACTTTAATTAATTTCATCCTTATCCTTTGCAATTTTCCTCCAGATATAATCTCAATGCCCTAGACTCGTTTGCATAGCACCTGCCTTCAATGTCTGAACTATTCTGAAGATAGACCGACTCTGGCCGGTTACATTAAGTGGCAAGGCGCTTCGTTCTTTTTCCGATGAAGGAGATAGGTAATAGAATGTTATATATGTTCCGACTATTGCTAATTAGATTATTTATGCTGTTTACTATAGGTATCTAATAAGTTTGCGCTTGGTAACTAATTAAAGACCGCTCAGGTGCTAATCTAGTTAACTCACTCATGATAAGTGAAACTTTTATGTACATATTATTTTGCTACAACAGTGATGTTCCAGTTGATGCTGTTCTCGCATTGTATAGGATTTCCGTACAATGCGAGGTCAGCTTATACTGGAAATGTATAGCTTTATGTGTAGCCGTATGTACCTACAATTTATTGCTTAACAGGCGGAGTGAAGAGTACACTAAATAATACAAATGATAAGAATAATGGTTCACTTTGCATATCGGATGCAACTGTTATGCTACTACTTAATAAAGTATTGCCTCGTAGGAATAGTGGGCAAGCATATATAGCCCCAAGACAGTTTATTATATTTTTTTCTTCAAATTCTCCAAAATTCAACCTGTAATTTTCGAGAGCACCCCAATTTTATTATTAAAACAAACTAACTCCGTGGGGTTTGTTTGTACTAAACCCAAATAGTCCACCATGACCATTATACATAATACCAGAGCGGGTTCATATCTTAGTTTCCAAGGGCATAAT